>OZ014523.1:193473391-198473391 GCA_963966055.1 Lathyrus aphaca | reverse complement strand
GAAACACGGTTCAGATTTGGGTTTCTTCTTGAGAACTCTGTGTTGCAGATTTCCTGCAATGCTAGGGCTATCTGGGAAGCCTGCTAAGTCTGGATGACCTTTTAGTATTGACCTTCAGAAACTGAGGTGAATTAGAGGAGGAACTGTTATGGTTATTGTAAACACTGTACCTCCGGGTTAGAAGTGTTTACACTTCTCATAACTGATCCGAGTCTGAGGATCCTTGTTCTAGAACACCACCTGTGAGGGGGTTGGGCTGTTTACAGGTTTGCAGGTACCTTGACCTCAGAATACCCTGTTACCTTGATTTGTTAAGAGTACTCCATGTTGGACAGTTCTTGTGATTCTAAACCCTGGACATGTGGCTCTTTATTTGAGTCCCCAACCTTGGTTACTGGATTTATAGACCTCCATCTGGAATTCTTGAACACACTTGGGCTTATATCAGAGCATTTGATCAGATCCAGCTCAGTCACAAACCCTTTGCATATCATCTGCATACATAATCATTGCATCATATTGACATTTGCTTATTTGTTTCAGGGTATCCATCTTCATTTGGTTTTGGTTTTGACCCCATCTTCTGTATTGACCTATCTTCACTAGCATCTGTTTCAGCTATCTCCTGCACCAGCCAATCAGTGGCCCTCTCTTCAGTATCTTCATCAGCACCTGTCTCTACTCAGTCTTCAGCATCATGGCTCCTAAAAAGAGCAACATCACCTACCACTTCTTCCAGCCAGAGTTATCAGACATCAGGAGGATTCAAACCCTGATCACTCCAGATCACATACCATTGTTCAGGGAACATTATGGAGATATACTTGATATGGTTATGGATCTGGACCCATCACAAAGAAGCCTGATCCACACCTGCATTCAGTTTTATGATCCTCCACTGAGATGTTTTATTTTTCAAGACTTTCAGTTGGGCCCCTTACTGGAAGAGTACTCCTCATTAGTTGGTGTGCCTATCAGGGCTGGAATCCCTTTCAACCCTGAGATGGTCTTTCCCAGCAATGGAGAAGTAGCAAAAGCTTTGCATCTGGAACCTGTTTTGATTGAGCAGCATATGACCTCTAAAGCTGGAATCCCTGGTTTTCATCTGGACTTCCTGATCTCTCAAGCTACCCTGAAAGCTTCTTTGGGAGAGTGGAAAGCTGTCTGTGCCTTGTTGGCTTTGAGTATATATGGAATTGTGTTATTTGCAGATGAGCCTCGATTCATTAGCAAGAATGCAATCCATCTGTTCATCCTGAAGAACCCAATGCCCACTTTATTGGGGGATCTCTACTATTCAGTGCATCAGAGGAATGAAAAACAAAGGGGGAGGTTAGTGAGGTGTTGTGCTCCATTGTTCCATGCTTGGCTTCTCAGGCATCTGCCCAGGACAGATGCATTTTTGAACCCTCATCAGCAGAGCAACTGGGCTAAGAGACTCACTGTTCTAACTTCAGCTGACATCATATGGTGCACTCAGAGCACCAAGGGCAGGGATATCATCACCAGCTGTGGGCATTTTCCTAATGTGCCCCTAATAGGAGTTAAGGGTAGCATTAATTACAATCCTCTGCTGTTCAGAAGGCAAATGGGTTATGCACTGGTCCATACTCCTAAGGCACAGGACTTGGTGGAAACTCTTTATTGTGAGAACAAGATTAATCTGACTGTTGTTAGGCAGGCTGCTTGGACCTGGGATAATGTTCAAATCAAGGGAGTAACCATCCTGGGGAAGTGCAACAATGTGGCATCAGCACAATATTATGAATGGTCCCGTGCCAGGGCCCAATTCTCTGGGATGCCCTTTACCATAGAAGACATGCCTGAGTCATCTTCAGCACCACCCCCTGCCACTATCAGTTTGGAGGAGTTTGAGAGCTTGAAGGAAAGAAATGAGAAGCTAACCCAGGCTTTGCAGAAGACCCTCCGGGAGAGGAGTGAGGGTATGAGGGAGATTGAGAGGTTGGAGAAGTTGAGAGTAGAGCATCTGACTAAGATTGAGAAGTCTGGGGATTATATCAAAAAGTCTAAAGCTGGAGAACAAATTCTGAAGAATGCTTGCAAAGAAGCCCAGTTCCAGAGAGCAAGGACAGATTTGTATTTGAAGGAGAGTCAAGCCCGGTGGGTCAGGATCACCGAGGCCCGTACTCTGGAGGACAAGAGAGTTCAAGACAAGATGGAGCAACTGGAAGCTAGTGCAAAAGAACAGCAAGAAGCCCTGGCAGCAGCCCAGAGGGAGATATCAGAGCTGAAAATCAAAGCAGGGGTGAAGAGGTCCAAAGAGCAAACTCAGCACAAGAAACTAACAGCAGCTGTTACAACCCGGAATCTCCTCATCAGGAATCTCACGGAGCGTCCGGCTGATCCTGTGACCGAAGCACTTCTCAAGGAAATTCGTGAGGATGAGTTTGGCCTTGGTGTTTGATCATTTGTTTGTTGTTGTTTCTATTCCATGTACTTTTACCTTTTTGTGATGTATTTTGACCCCTTAGGGGGGCTTGTGTTGTAAAATGAACAAGTTGTAGTATTTCACCTTCTGTAATATATTTGTGTTAGTTTTGTTCCATCCAAGTTTCACTTCGAAAGCAACATCAACTACATCTTCAAGGGTCTGGAAGGGTCAAAACTGAAGGCCGAACCGGATACCGTGAGAACAAATAAGCATAACTGCATTGCATGCTAACCCTTTGTTTGTTTTGTAGGTTTTGTTTTGTTGTTGCTAACCTCTGTTGTGATGATCAGGAGCTATTGCTAGGCGCCGGGTATTTCCCCTCAACCGTCTGCACCGTTATCCAACCCGAAATAACCTTCCGGGAATTCAAATGGATCAGGTACAACAGGACCTAGCAGAGGTCAGAAATCAGATGGCAAACGAAAGATTGGAGATGAGAACGCAGATGACGCAGTTCATGGAAGTTATGAACAACATGGCTCAGAGCCAAGAGAGACTGAGGGCCATGGTGGAAAGGCAGAATCAAGAGGATCCACATATAGGGACTGCCGGTACCAGTAACAATGAGAGAGTCCAACCTCACGTCAACCCTCCGGTATTTGGACCACACCTCCATCCGGAGGTCAATATTCCTGCAAATGTTCAAGGGACTGCCACTGCAGCCAGGGTACTTCAAGAGGACCCCCAAGAGGATCAATTCACAGTAATGGGTGCTGGGGAAGAAGCTTATGATAGAAGATTGGATGAGATAGCTGAGAAATTGAGGTCCTTAGAATCTCAAAACTCTTTGGGCTTCGATGTCATGGACATGGGCTTGGTAGACGGGGTCAGGATTCCCCATAAGTTCAAGCCTCCTTGTTTCGAAAAGTATAACGGGACTTCATGCCCCCGGACTCATTTACAGTCATTTCTGGGAAGGCTGAAGGCCTATACAATGGATGAGAAGCTCTGGATGTTCTATTTCGAAGACAGCTTAACTGGAGCGTCAAGAGAATGGTACTCTCACTTGACAAGGGCAACTATTAGATGCTGGAAGGACCTGGCAGAGGCCTTCATCAGACAGTATCAGTATAACTTAGACATGGCACCCAACAGGACCCTCCTAATGGGAATGTCACAGTCTTCAAGGGAGAGTTTCCGAGAATATGCCCAGAGATGGAGGCAACTGGCTGCTGCTGTTCAGCCACCTATGTCTGAACGGGAAATGGCAGATATGTTCATGAACACCCTTCAAGGGACTTATATTGACAGGCTGGCTGCTTTCTCTTCCACTAGCTTTGCGGATGTTGTCATAGCTGGGGAGAGAATTGAGACCTTGTTAAAAATGGGTAAGATCTCAGACAATGGTGCAAGCTCGTCCAGTAGTACAAGAAAGCCTTTTGCAGGCCCGAGAAGATCTGGCGAGACCAATGCCATCCACACCAACAGGGGCAGGCCCCAATATGTTCAAAGGTCAATAGCAGCAGTCACCATTCCTGCTCCAGCCCATCCTCAACCAGTCTACCAGCCTCCTCACCAAAACTATCAACAACAACCTCAGTACCATCAGCAAAATCAGTATCCTCCAAGAAATTACAACAACAGCAACACCAGCAACAACAGTCAACAAAGGCCATTTCAGCAGAGGCCATCTCAAGCTAATAGGGTGATCGATCCGATCCCTATGCCATATGCTACCCTTCTGCCACAACTCCTGAAACTCAACCTAGTTGAGCTAAGGACGCTGGCACCTCCAGATCCCAACAGTCTACCCAGGAACTATGACTCCAACGCTAGGTGTGCCTTCCATTCAAACGCACCTGGCCATAGTACGGAAAAGTGCAGAGCCCTGCATATGAAGGTACAAGACCTGGTGGACTCGAAAGCTCTGAATTTTGCACCACCACCCAATGTCAACAAAAATCCTATGCCAAACCACGGTGGTCCTCGAATTAACGCTATTGAAGAATACAAGCCGTCTTATTTAATAACGAGTGTGGGACAGATCAGGACACCATTGGTAGAAATCAAGGCTCAGCTCTTGGAATGTCAGATGTTCCCAGGGTGTGAGTTGGGTTGTGCTTACTGCAATATCTCTGTAAATGGGTGCGATAATTTGAGGAATGGCATAGATGGCCTTATTCAGAGTGGCCAACTTCAGATCACCACATCATTTCCAACAAATCCGGCAATCTCATCAGCAACGGTTTCAGAACCTCCTACAACCGCAGCGACTATTGTTCCTGACAATTCTTCGGCTTCATCAACAAGTACTTCATCTATCATCTCAACTGATCAGTTTTCAACAAATTTTCCTGCTACAACTTCAGCTTCACTCCATTTCGAACCTTCTACAACAACAACATCCATTCTTCCGCCAATATCTCCTACAACTCCAGCAACAAATCATGAAGATGTCTCTACTATCACCATATTTTATGATCCTGAGAACAACTCTTCCTACCATCCAGAAGGTGCTGCTCCCATCAGAGCACCAGTTACAATCTTTTATGATCCACAAACAATTACAGTCCCTTCAGCAGCAGCAATCAGTCCAGTCACTGTCACGGTGCCTGGACCAGTACCATATGAAAGCAATAGGGCCATCCCTTGGCACTATGGCTCTGACGTATACTGCGAAGGAAAAAGAATCACTCTTGATACATCAACACCTGCACCACAGATAGATAATGTGGGAGGAGGCGGAGGCTTCACCCGAAGAGGACGTCTCTTCGCTCCACCAATGCAAAGACCTACTGCCGAAGCAGAAGCTGCTGCCAAGGCAAAAGGAAAGGGCCCGGTGCAGGAAGATCAAGCTGTTAAAGAAGCCTTGAAGACACCATTCGATCAAGAAGTTGATGAGTTTATGAGAATCATCAAAAAGAGTGATTACAAAATTGTGGATCAGCTTCATCAGACGCCATCCAAGATCTCTATCCTCTCACTGCTTATGTGCTCCGAAGCCCATCGGAATGCACTACTCAAAGTCTTGCACGCAGCTTACGTGCCTGAAGAGATCACTGTCAACCAGTTGGAAACCGTGGTTGGAAATGTTACTGCTAGCAATGGGCTAGGGTTCACCAATACTGACTTGACAGCGGATGGCCGCAACCACAACAAAGCCTTGCACATCACCATGGAATGCAAAGGAGCAGTCCTTTCCCATGTGTTGGTAGACACAGGTTCATCCCTTAATGTCTTACCAAAGAAGGCTCTGGTGAAGTTAGAATATGATGGATTGGCTTTAAGACCCAGCAACCTGGTGGTAAGAGCCTTTGACGGTTCTAAGAGATCGGTTCTGGGAGAGATTGAGCTACCTGTGACAATTGGCCCACAGACCTTTAAAACTATCTTTTATGTGATGGACATTCAGCCCGCCTACAGCTGTTTGTTGGGTAGACCCTGGATTCACGCCGCCGGCGCAATAACGTCTACCCTTCACCAAAAGTTAAAATTTGAGTGGGAAGGCCAAGTTGTTACAATCTGTGGAGAGGAGGATATATTTGTTAGCCATCTGGCTACTTATAAGTACATTGAAATGGATGGGGAAATCCATGAAACGATGAGCCAAGGATTTGAAGCCTTGAATGTGAATGAAGCATCTGCTGTATCTGGTACTTCAATATCATCATACCAACAAGCCCGGAAGGTTGTTGAGGAAGGAACCGCCCAAGGCTGGGGCAAACTACTACCGGTGGAGAAGAAAGAGGACAGATTTGGGTTGGGTTACAAACCAACTCAACAAGATCAAACAGCGGCTGCGAAGGAGCCCAACTTTGTGAGTGGGGGGATGCTTACCCCTGATGCTATCAACTGTCTGGAAGACGAGCTGGAAGAGGAGCGCAATCTGGAGAATTGGATTCGTCCAAAGATCCCGGGGAGCAGTATCTCGAACTGGTCTTCCCAGGAAATTATAAGAGTTACTCATGCAGAGTAATTATTATTTCCTGTATTTTTATAAGCATGCATCAAAGTCTTGCATCTTGCCCAAGATGACAAGACTCATTTTGTAATCGGGCCATCTGTACTTTTTGTGCAAACAAGATCAATTAATGAAATATCAGACATCTTTTTGCAAACGAGTCTTTTTCTTTTCCGTTCACTGTTTTTCCATTTTTCTTTTTTGTACAAAAATAAATGGCAGTGTTTTCAAAATGATAACTTCATTTCACTTTCTAAAGCAAGATTAAAATCAATCACTAAAATGAACAAACTTAACCCTTGCAGAGAGTGCCTTCCAGACAGCACCGACAACCGCACGGCTATGACTTCGTATGACTTTGACAATCCAATCAATCAAGCTGATGAAGGGGTTGAAGAAGAATATGAGCTTCCTGAAGAGCTAGCCAGGTTGTTAAGGCAAGAGGAAAAGGTTATTACTCCTCACCAGGAGGAGGTTGAAGTGATTAATCTTGGTACGGAGGAAGACGTGAAAGAGGTTAAAATCGGGGCCTGCCTGCAAGACTCAGTGAAGAGACAACTGATTGATCTGCTTCAAGAATATGTGGATGTGTTTGCTTGGTCGTATCAAGACATGCCAGGGTTGGATACCGACATTGTTGTGCACAAGCTGCCTTTGAGAGAAGAGTGCCCACCGGTCAAACAGAAGCTGCGCCGTACCCGCCCAGACATGGCTATGAAAATCAAGGAGGAGGTACAAAAGCAATGGGACGCCGGGTTCCTTGCTGTAACTAGTTATCCACCGTGGGTCGCTAATATAGTACCTGTGCCTAAAAAGGACGGCAAAGTAAGAATGTGTGTTGATTACCGGGATCTGAACAGAGCCAGCCCGAAAGATGATTTCCCATTACCTCACATTGATGTATTGGTGGATAACACGGCTCAGTTCTCGGTATTCTCCTTCATGGATGGATTTTCAGGATACAATCAGATCAAGATGTCACCTGAAGACATGGAGAAGACAACATTCATTACACCCTGGGGCACGTTCTGTTACAAGGTGATGCCATTCGGGCTGAAGAATGCCGGTGCAACATATCAACGGGCTATGGTGACACTATTCCACGATATGATCCATAAAGAGATAGAATGTTATGTGGATGACATGATTGCCAAGTCCCTTACAGAAGAAGACCACCTGGTAAATCTGCTAAAACTGTTCAAGCGTCTGAGGAAGTACCAATTGAAGTTGAACCCCAACAAATGCACATTCGGGGTGAGATCTGGTAAGCTGCTGGGTTTTATTGTAAGCGAGAAAGGGATTGAAGTTGACCCTGATAAAGTCAAAGCTATTCAAGAGATGCCTGCACCGAAGACTGAGAAAGAAGTTCGAGGTTTCTTAGGTCGATTGAACTACATTTCAAGGTTCATCTCTCACCTTACAGCAACCTGTGAACCCTTGTTCAAATTGCTAAGAAAAGAACAGACGGTCAGGTGGAACGAAGATTGCCAAAGGGCTTTTGACAAGATCAAGGAATACTTACAAGAGCCTCCAATCCTTATGCCTCCAGTTGAAGGAAGACCTCTAATCATGTACTTGACAGTATTAGAAGAGTCAATGGGGTGTGTGCTGGGCCAGCATGACGAGTCTGGTCGAAAAGAGTATGCAATATACTACCTAAGCAAAAAGTTTACCGACTGTGAACAGCGTTATTCACTGCTCGAGAAAACTTGCTGTGCTTTAGCGTGGGCTGCTCGCCGACTGAGACAGTATATGTTGACCCACACTACTTTGTTGATATCAAAAATGGACCCAGTTAAGTACATTTTCGAGAAGCCAGCTCTTACCGGACGGGTTGCAAGATGGCAAATGATTCTCACGGAATATGACATCCAGTACACATCTCAGAAAGCCATCAAGGGCAGTGTACTATCTGAATATCTTGCTGAGCAACCCATTGATGACTACCAGCCTATGAGATTTGACTTCCCTGATGAAGACATCATGTTCATTAAAGCAAAAGATCATGAAGAGCCTGTTCACACTGAAGGGCCTGACCCAGAAGAAGAATGGACTATGATGTTCGATGGGGCTGTTAACATGAATGGTCCTGGTGTTGGTGCAGTACTCATTACACCCAAAGGAGTTCACATGCCTTTCTCGGCAAAACTCACTTTCAACTGCACTAACAACGAAGCTGAATACGAAGCTTGCATCATGGGTCTTGAGGAGGCCATTGACCTCAGGATCAAGACATTGACTGTATTCGGAGATTCAGCTCTAGTAGTCAATCAAACCAACGGTAAATGGTACACCCACCAGGATCATCTGATACCTTACAGGGATTATACAAGAAGGTTACTGACTTTCTTTACAACAGTCAAGCTTGAGTATATCCCTCGGGACGAGAATCAGTTCGCAGATGCTCTTGCTACCATTTCATCCATGATCAAAGTTCAAGCTACTAACTTTGTACCTCAGATTTCAGTGTCCAGACTTGATAGACCAGCATATGTATTCGCAGCAGAAGGTGTCAAAGATGATAAGCCTTGGTTCCATGACATTAAATGCTTCTTGGAGGATCAAACATACCCACCTGGGGCATCTTCCAATGATAAGAAGACTTTGAGAAGGCTTGCTGGTAGTTTCTTTCTGAACACTGATGGGTCTTTATACAAAAGGAACTTTGATATGGTACTCCTCCGATGTGTTGACAAGACGGAAGCAGATTTATTGATGCATGAAGTGCATGAAGGATCGTTTGGTACCCATGCGGGAGGGCATGCCATGGCTAAGAAATTGCTAAGATCAGGTTACTACTGGATCACAATGGATGCAGACTGTTGTGCTTACGCCAGAAAATGCCACAAATGCCAGATCTATGCGGACAAAGTGCATGTGCCTCCGAATCCTCTGAACATCATGTCTTCACCCTGGCCCTTTGCTATGTGGGGCATTGACATGATTGGCAAGATTGAGCCAACTGCTTCAAATGGCCACAGATTCATCCTGGTCGCCATTGACTATTTCACCAAGTGGGTTGAAGCAGCCTCATATGCGAACGTCACAAGACAGGTGGTAGCCAGATTTCTGAAAAGAGATATCATCTGTCGATATGGAGTTCCCGAGCGAATCATTACTGATAATGGTTCCAACTTAAACAACAAAATGATGGCTGAGCTATGCCGGGACTTCAAGATCCAACATCACAATTCTTCTCCTTACAGGCCAAAGATGAATGGCGCTGTTGAGGCAGCAAATAAAAATATCAAGAAGATTGTGCAGAAGATGGTAGTCACTTACAAAGACTGGCATGAAATGCTGCCGTTTGCCTTGCATGGGTACCGCACGTCAATCAGGACATCCACTGGGGCAACACCGTATCAGCTTGTATATGGTATGGAAGCAGTCCTACCAGTCGAAGTTGAATTACCCTCTCTACGGGTATTAATGGATGTTAAGCTGAGTGAAGCAGAATGGGTTCGGGCCCGATACGAGCAACTGAGTCTAATCGAAGAGAAAAGATTGGCTGCCATCTGTCATGGGCAGCTGTATCAGAAGAGAATGAAGAGAGCCTTCGATCAGAAAGTCAGGCACCGAGAGTACCAAGTAGGAGATCTTGTGCTGAAAAGAATCCTCCCTCCTCATACAGACCACAGGGGCAAGTGGACTCCGAATTATGAAGGACCATTCGTGGTAAAGAAAGTTTTCTCTGGAGGAGCACTGATGCTCAGCACCATGGATGGTGAAGATTTCCCGTCCCCTGTGAATTCAGATGCAGTTAAAAAATACTTTGCATAAAAATGACCCGCTGGACACAAAAAACAGAATGTAAGTCCAGGCAAAAATAGGGCATCCCGGCGAGTCAAAAACAGAATAAAGGACTCGGGCAAAAATAAGGGAAAATAGATAAAAAAATGTACACCCGCTGAGTTGAAAAGCCGCATTGGACAGCTCAGGCAAAAATGGGTATCCCGATGGATTGAAAACCCGAAAGGGCGATCCATGCAAAATAAGGGAATAAGCGAACAACTGCATTCTGAGTTCGTCTGTATCATCTACAACTTGGTAAGCTTCAACAGGATCAAGCTTCAATCAGAATCAGCCTTCTTCAGAGAGCAAGGTGAAAAGAACGTCAATTGTCATACGAGTCATAGCAGAAGAGGAAGCTCCCTAAAGCGTCGTCAACACTGCCAGCGTTTTGTTTCTCAATTTGTAACAATCTCCTCATTTCAGGGGATATGTTCCTTTGACTGTATCTCGCCAATTCAGGGCATATGAATTAATAAAATCAGATTTTCAGTCATGTCTCGTTTTATACGTTTTATTTGCAAAAAATGTCTGATGTCTTAAAAGAAAAAAACTGATTGCATAAGTACCGATGTTCTTCTCAAAGAAAATAAAGAAACATGCTTGCAGGGAATATACTTACTCTCGAAAATGTTTAACTCCTATGACGTAATCCAGTAAAGGATACCTCAGGATCGTTTGTGCGTTTCCTTATCTCTGCAGGATTGCAGGTATCCAGCGCACAACTTAGGGCATGAAAGCTTCACCCTCAGCAAGCTGGCCGATCATTATCAACTCGGTCTATCTTCCACGTGGCACTGGAAGGTGCGCATTTCCCCAGCGAAGTTGCCAAATCAATATACATTCAATCTCATCATCTGAAATGCTCTATCCCCAGCTGAGTTGCCTCTCATTACTCTCCCCAGCTGAGTGGCTAACAACTCTCCCGGCCATAGTACCCATCATTCCTCCTCAGCAGAATGCAAGAATCAGGGAATCATCCCCCCCACAGCATCATCAGCCTCTATTCAGAAGAGCAACGCATGAAGAAATCACAACAGAGTGAAGAAAGCTTCTACAAACCCCAGCTGGGTCTCTCATTTATTAGGATAGGTCTATCAGTGACCCGTATCCCCAAGCAAATATCATCTTATTAGATCTACCAATGATCTCATCCCCAGCTGGGATGTCCATTTCAAGCAGATCGGCCAGAGATCTTCGCAGCAGCGGGATCCGAGTCCCAGATCTGTGCCTCTTTGCACAATCATGGCATTTGCATCATATTCATCCCCTCAGAGCGTAGCATTCCGTCTAATACGGAGCATTACGGCAAAAATCAAATGCATAGCATAATCACAAGCCACATTTTGAATCAGCACTCGTGAATAATGACAGTTCATCAGCGTACAGAAAAATCCCCACCGGAGTCCCCGGCAAAAGCAGTTGCCCCACAAACACCAGTATATACACCTTTTGACACCCGTCCGTGCCATCTCTCCCCAGTAAAGCCGCCTGAACACTCTTTACAACAATATCACCCGTATTACAGATACTTCCTGACACCCGTCCGTGTCATATCCCAGCAGAAAGCCAAAGATGTCCTCTTTGCACTCGCATATACCTATATACACTTTCCTGACGCCCGTCCGTGTCATTTCCCCAGCGCAGTCGCTTATACTTCTACAACCCATGTACTTGTTAGTATTATTATACTTTGACACTCGTCCGTGTCACCCTCCCCAGCAGATAAATACTCATCTATACACCACTTGTACTACTCATGTTAGACTTATACAGATACTCGTCCGTATCTTGTATATACTTTTTATATCCCCTCAGATTCGACACTAGTCCTTGTTCTTTGTTAACCCGTTGGTACTCGTCCGTACCATCATCTCAGAACATGCGTCAAGCGTTTGTTTCTACATGATACTCGTCCGTATCATAACCTTAAGGATGCTCGTCCGCATCTTTAATCCATACACAATGTCAAACACTTTCGTCTTCTTGAATATAGATACTCGCCTGTGTCTACTATTCTCCAGAAGAGTCCCTTCAGATTCAACACTCGTCCGTGTTCTCTGTTAACCCGTTGGTACTCGTCCGTATCATCATCTCTGAACACGTGTCGGTATTTGTTTCTACCTGATACTCGTCCGTATCATAGCCTTAAGGATGCTCGTCCGCATCTTTAATCTATACACAACATCAAACACTTATACTTTCTCTTCTTGGTTGTAAATACTCGTCCGTGTTTACTATATCCCCAGTAGATTGCCAACACATCAATTTTCCTTCTTATCTAACACTCGTCCTGTGTTATGATAAACCCTGAGAGCAGCCGTACCCTGCTGAGTGGTCGTCCTCCACTTCTTGATGGTCGTCCTCCATCATGCTCATCCGATGGCCGTCCCCATCGCTGATTTTAGCAGCCGTCCCCTGCTAGGTGGTCGTCCTCCACTCGTTGATGATCGTCCTTCATCATTTTATCCAATGGCCGTCCCCATTGTTGATTTTGGTTATCTGGCATTCGTCCTATGTCATGATATACCCCGAGAGCAGCCGTACCCTGTTAGGTGGTCGTCCTCCACCTCTTGATGGTCGTCCTCCATCATGCTCGTCCGATGGCCGTCCCCATCGTTGATATTTTCGGCAGCCGTACCCTGCCAGGTGGTCGCCCTCCACCTTTGATGGCCGTCCCCATCATATTTCTTTTATTTCCCAACAGAGCAGCCGTCCCCTGCTAGGTGATCGTCCTTCACTTTTGGTGGTCGTACCCCATCATCTGTTTATTTCATTTATTCTTTAACCCGATGGCCGTCCCCATCGTTGGTTACTTTGCTTTATGAACTTGATGGCCGTCCCCGTCATGTTTCATCGATCCCCAGAGAATTTTACAGCTTTATCATGATGGCCGTCCCCATCATAATATTTGATTTTCCCCAGCTAGCCGGCCGTCCCCGTCTTAGCTTTACCTTTTATCCCCAGCATGTCGGTCGTCCCCGTCGTTGCTTGGTTTTCCGCACTTTGAAATATACTTTATTTTTCTTTTACAATCTATACCCCTTTTCTCCTTCATTCGGTGAGTGCAAATTTTGGACTGTCTTTGGTATTCAACCACAAGTTATCTTGTTTGCCTGTTAAGCCGTTTGCTTACAACCCGCACAGCTAACTCATGTTTGAATAGGGGCAGCTGTAAACACCCCAAATTTGCCCTCACCCATTCACACCATGGCTTGTGATCATTCTCATATGCATAGACACAATCATAGCATCTCATATCACATTTTTGATTCATTGCATTGGTTCAAAGTCATCTGCATCTAGGGTTTGTGATCTGAGCACTCCAAGAGCTTTTTTGAGCCACTCCAAAGGTCATCAATCACTTCAAAGGGATCCATGTGTGTTCATCTATCATATTACATCCTCCCAAAGTCAAGATTTCAAAAGAATCACAAGAACTAGGTTTTGAATGGATGCAGAGCCAGGTTTGACTGCACAGTTGACCTAAAATTAGGGTTTTGGTTTCAGAGGCCATAACTCCAAATTTTTTGGCCATTCTTGTTTCCATTGGTCTCTATATGGTATAGGGAGTATGCATATCAATTTTCATGAAGAAATTCCATGGGGAAGTCATCTGATCAAGAGTTGACTTTCTGGACAAGTCAGTGCAAAATCAGGGCATCTGAGGCCCCCAATGACCCAACCAATGGGTATTCTTCATCATTTTGAGTGTTTATGATATTTATTTGATCATAGAAGAAGGTTGAAGTTCATAGAAATCAAGAATTTGGAAGTTTTGCAAATGTTGACTTTTTGGGCATAGTTTGACTTTTCAAGAATGCTTCATTTTAGGTCATTTTTCAAGCCTTGATTCTTGATCCAAAAATGCTTCAAATGGAAAAACTTTGGTCATGAAAGTTGTAGATATCATCTTTCCCTTTTCAAAAAGTACAAGAACATGATCAAATTCTTCTTGGATCAAAAGTTATGGTGTGACAAAGTTGGCTAAAATCATTGATTTTCAAGATGTGCACCAAGTGTGAAAATTGCAAAATCATGTACCAAGGCAAATTGCAACTTCTAATTGGCATCAAACCCTCACATAAACATCATGTAAGTCCTAAAATTCAGAATGGACTAGGCATTGCTCATGTTTCATGGCTTTTGGGACAAGATCTTTCCATGTGAACCAAAAAGCCACAACTTGCAAAATCATCATGATCACTTCACCCACTTGCTGCATTGGCCCTTGAACCAAGCTAGCCCTCTCCCCTCATCTTGCTGCGCATCACACAGCCCATGTACTAGCCTAGAAGCTGCCCATACTTTCTCTTACACAAGAGTTGACAAATTGCAAAAGTGGCCATACCAATCAATAAAGGGCAGGTCACATCATCTGACCAATAGGAGTCCTTTATGCAAAGCAAAGGCAAGCCATTTCATACATCAAGCCAGGCTGAAACACTCCCCAAGATCACATTCACAAAACACACCCCAGCTGCAAATTGCTTCGAATCTCTCTGCCCAGCCACAAAACACTCAAACCATTTTCACCATTCAACTCACCATACTTCATAGACCTCAAACCACCAAGAGCCAGGCCTGAAACAAGCAAGAACACCCCACTGCCATTTCTCACCTCAACTTGCAGTTTCATTCGAATCTCCTTCCACAGCTCACAAACATACAAACAAACACCACAGACCTTCTCCACTCACCAACTGGATCACAAAGAACCATTCACAATGGCCTGAAACTACCAGAATCCCCATTGCCATTTCTAACTGAGCTTGAGCAGAAGCTTGTCAAACTCCTCATCCAGCCAACATAAATTCCTTTTGAGCATTCAAGCATCATCAGAGGACCAAGTAGAGTGGATTGCACTGAAGGAAGTGGCCAGAAAGTCATCAGAGTGAAAGTTTCGAATCTCAGGTAGCTTGAAAAATATTTTTCCAGAAATCATTTCTTTTGTTCTAAACTTGTTCTTTGTGTCTTCCTGATCATGAGTATGCTTTTGGTTTTGCAAATGGTGATGAAATGAGAGTTTAATTGCTCTCTGAAACTTGCGTGCCCTAATTCTTTCTTGCTTCGATTCAGCTTTGTTAGGAAATATAAATTTGTTTTGATTGAGGGTTTTGGTTTGTGAGTGGTTAAGGATCATTTCCCAATTCTTAGATTTCATTTTAGTTAGGTTTTTGGGATTTTGGGGATTTTCAGGGGAGATGCTGGCCGGAGAAGACGACCGGAAGTCTTCTCCGGCCACCTGAAAGTCATTTGTGCCCTAATCATGTAATTAATTCCCATTTGAATTTGGACCGTTGGATGCGTTGAAAGCGTTGACCTCTCGCGTGTGTGTGTGGTCCAGATCTGTTTGATTAGCCCTAATCCACGTGTTTTATTTAATTAATCATAATTTAATTAATTAACCCAGAAACAACATGGACCCTTGGATCTGGCGCGTGGTCAATCCATTTAAACTCAGACTCAATCCTGGCCATCCTTTCTGATTACTTTCATTTTATTCATTTTTAATTCATTTTCTTTTCATTTAAATTGCACAATTATTTTAAAATAGTAAAAATATCTAAAAATTATGAAACTTTTTCTCATAAGTTTTATTAATTTTTATGACCCAAAAATATTTTCATTTTATTTTTTATCATTAAAAAAGTATTTTTAAATATTTAAAAGATTATTTTTAATTGATTAATGGAAATTAATTAATTAAAAATACTTTTAGGTATTTAAAAATCACCAAAAAATTCATGAAATGTTCTAAGACATTTAGAAACATTGTCCAACCTTCAAACCAAATTTCTTTTTTGGACCTTGATGCATTTTGAGAATTTGTCATTGAATTAAATCATTTTTTGTGCATTATTTTGATCATAAGTTCAAAAATTCATTTCTGCCTATCTAAGAAGAGTTGGACATTGGTTCTTCTTGCATTGTTTTGTGTTTAGCATGTAGTTTCTAGGATAAAATGGCCATGATTTGATCTTGCATTTTCAATTTGTTTGGCATTTCTCTTGTTTAGGAACCCTAAAAACCCTAATAACTTAGAAAAATCATAATTTGAGATTGGTTAAGAGTTGAGACCTCCCCTTTGGACTTTGGTTTAGTGTAGGATTAGGGTTTCTTTGGGTGGCATTTTCCATTTTTTATCTTAGGGTTTGCTTCTGTTTTTGGTTTTTGTTTGATGTATGGATCATGAACCCTAATTTGGGCTTTCTTTTGCATCCCTCTTGCATTCTCTTGCATAACATGACTTGCCATGCCATCCCATGCCTCCATTTGATTCATTTGACATCTTAAGACATATAGAAAGCATGTTTGATCATTGCATCTTGCATTTGCCATGTTGTTTGCCTTGTATGCTTCATAACTTTTCATGTAAGTTCATGCTTCTTAACTTGCACCATTTGCATCCATGAACTTGTATGACCATTTCCATGTGCTGCCTCATGTTTGTAGCATCTCATAGCATCATTATCATCATCAACATGCTTCTGGTTTTGTTTCTCATCATGTCATCTCATCTCATTTTGCATTGCATTGCATTTCTTTCCTAACCTTTCAGGTGGTAAGTAACTTTGAGAAGTGAATTTGCCTTCACTTCTCATAACCTTTCTTTTCATCTCCCTTGCATCCATTGCTGCATTTTTGTTTGTGTTTGAGTTTGAGCTTGCTCATTCTTGTTCTTCTTACTTTCTTTCTTCAAGTGACTTGACTTCTTGAATGAAGCAAGTCACTTTGCTTCTCTTGATCCTGTTCATCTGCTTCCTGGTGGTTCTCTTTGAAGATTGCTCTTGAAAACCTCACAAACCTTAGGAACAACCAAGCATGACAATGATTAGGGTTCTGATTAGTCTCCCCTCTTAGTTTTACCTTTGTGTCTCTTTTGAGTCTTCTCTTCTCACCTCATAATCAGGGACTAAACCCTAAAGGCTTTAAGGCTTTGTGGTTAAGCTTATGCCTGCATCCTTCTCTTAGGATGGAGTGTATAACTTTAATCCTAAGTGTTAAACCCATAATGTGTTTAACTCCTTTAATTAATCCATCTAATAATCATCAAGACATCACACTTGTAACTTGGGCCTTGCATTAGGGTTCTATTTCTTCCTTAATTGGTTAAGAAGGACTAACCCTAGTGTTAATGGACAAGTCCCCCTCAAGTTGTCTTACAAACAATAAAACTCGCTTCTTCATCATACTATTGAATAAAATCCACTTAATCAAAGGCTTGTTTTGTCATGAGTTTAATCCCTAATCATGGATTAAGTTGAGGAGCTTTCCTCAGCTTAAACATTCTCATCTATTATCCTTCTGTTAGGATGGTGTAATGAGTCTGTTTAATCCTTGATTATGGCTTAATCTCATTACTCAACACTAAACAAAAACCACAAAAACATCTAAATAATCACAAGTAAGATAATGATCTTAATCCTACATCAAGGTGATTAAGTGTGAGAATCTGACTTCACACTTAAGGTACTCTCATTACCCCTAATCAGAGGGAAGATGTGATGGGTTTAATAAATCCATTGGTTTAGGCTTAAGCTCATTAACTTACGACAAACTTTCAAAAGCAATAAAAGACTGAAAACACAAAAACAAACAATAATCGCCTCCTCCGGGACTCTTTTCTCATCACCTTCACTCATAAACGAGAACTTGCTTCTTCCGTCTAATGCAAGACAGTTCGCACCTGAGCCAGACAGGTCATACACTTGAGCATAAACAAGTAAGCAGTTCATAAGTCAATTCACCTTTCAGTCTCTTTGGGTCGAACTACGGTGTTCTGACTTCCTCATTGCACGAGAGGATACGTAGGCATAACTTAACAGTTATCGAACAAAAGTCTCTGTATATTCCCCCTCTTTCCAGCTTCATTCTTTAGCCTCATGATCTTGAGCATCTTATTCTTGTTCTTGCACTGACACATCATTTACACACTTCACACTTCTCTTACACTGACACCTGTACATCCTTTTCCAGCTCTTTTATACACACAAATTGCACTGACACTACCCCTTTAAAACACAAATCTTTCAAGCGTGGATCCCGTCGAGTACGGCGGACAATCTGGGTGCTAATACCTTCCCAGGTTGTAACCAACCCCCTTTCTCAGTCTCTCTGGTTCACAACCGTCTTATCCATCTTTTTCCAGGCCTATGCAGCATTGCCTTTCCTCCGGGATAAAAATGCCTAGCTGGCGACTCTATTCATTCTCCAGTGAGTTCACTGCTGTGTGTTCTCATTGTCCCTCTCGCCGACCGTTCGTGTCTGTACCTTTATTTGGGCCGGTCCCATCTATCGGGAGCGACACTTGTCCACAAACTTCAGTATCTGGCCATATCTTTTCTTGAAATTGCCCAAGACTTGGTCATTCATCAGTCCCGCTAACTTCTGAACACTTCTAACTTCAGGCTGAAGAAAGGTATAATGCACATTCTTTTTCCTTGGAACTCTTCTGATTTATGCCATGGAGATAAGATTACCAGAACTGGGAGCAGATTAAGAACAATGACCTGAAAAATGGGAAATATAAACAGTTAATGCAAAGAATGATGCAAATGCAATGCAATGCAAGCGTATGATCAACTGGGACCATCTGAACTGGACACTGACAGGGGCCCCTCTGAATAACTGGCAAACCAAAAGTCCTCTGAGTCACACTCTCTGATAATCACAACTCTCTGAAGAAGATCTCAGGACCACAGTATCAAGAATACCAAAACAAGAACTCCAGAAAACCAGAAGTCCAGAACCATAGGACCATAGAACCAAAGATCATAATCATAGGACCACTGATCATAACAAGAACCACTGAATAGATGAGTGTATGTTGAGGCCATGGGTTCCTGCACACCTGTAAACCCCTTCCCAATCTCACTGGTAATAGGCTCCGGGTCAGACATCACGGACTCTCAAAGCCGAATAGCAATAATACTGTCACCATCTCCGAGAAATGGCTCATGACCAAATCAGAGAGTCGGTTTGGCATTATATACTACGCAGGGAGGCCTCAGCTGAGTCCAGGAAACAAGGTCATCCTATGTGATTCCCAGGTGGGCCCTCGGATGCGAATGGGTTTGCCACAAAATGTGGGCTGCCACTGTCATCACTAAAGAGGGATGTTTCCACAAGGTTCTCAATGATCGGTCCCCAGCTGCACATAACTGTCAGGGTTATGTAATGAGAGAGGAAGATCCCCAAATCAAGAAATTTTCAAGACAATCGCAACCTGGGTGTGGAACTCACTGCTACCCCCATGATAAGATCTCATGAGGCCAAAGTGGAACCACTCTAAGTCCTAAGGTGTACTCGAGCCGGGTACTTGGCTCATCTCTCAAGAAAAAGTAACACCCATCCCACCAAACAGAAAACCAGTCCAGACAGTCCAGTATATATACATGATGCAGAAAATAAATACTGAAAATTGTAAATAAAGCTGTAAATAAAGCTGAAAATAAACAACAATAACATACAACAAGCCACAACAAAAAAACATCACCCAACGAAACAGCAACAAACAAGCACCGGGAGAGACTCACAGGGGAACCAGAGACTCTGGGTTCTATCCCCAGCAGAGTCGCCAGCTGTCGCTCCCCGGATTTCCATCCTGGTATTTTTATCCCGAAGAAAGGGAATGGTAATGCTGCACAGACCAGAAGAAAGAAAGAGGAAGGACACAGGTCCTACGAACCAAAGAGACTGAGTTCGGGAATCGGTTACGACCTTGGAAGGTATTAGCACCCAGATCGTCCGCCGTACCCGACGGGATCCACGCTTGCAAAGAATACTGTTTCAAAAGGTGAGGGTATGAAAACTGCAGAAAAAGAAATAAAAATGAAAAGAAACTGGAACTGGAACTGGAAAAAGAAATGAATAAGAAAATGAAAAGGAAAAAATGTAGGGAAAATAAAGATTGTGCTCGAACGAGCCCTACCCCGCTGCCTACGTACCCCATCAGGGTAATGAGGATCAGAGACGCCGTAGTTCCCCTAACTAGGGGTGGCAAGGAAATTGCTTGTGAATTAAGGCTTGAACTGCCTATGCCATTGCTCAGGTGTTGCATACTCGGACGACGAGTGCGTAACCGTCTTGCAAAGTGACAAGTAGGAGCAAGTTCGCGTACAGAGCGAATGAGATGAGAAAAGAATTCCCGAAGGAAAGACGCTTATTTTTTATTCATGTTTTTTATGAAGCTTTTATTGAGTGTGTCACAAGTAAGTGAACTCAAGCTCTTTTCCATGGAATGTGCACTTGTCACTACATTCCAAGATGGAATAATAGAACAAGCACACTCAAGTAAGGAGAAGATCCCCAAAACTTGAACCCAAAGATTAGGGCTTAGGCTCACCAACTTGCTTACTTATTAAGTGTTTTTGGTTATTTACAGATGAAGAAGTGTTTTTTATGCTTTTCTTTTTTGAAAAAGATACCTTGATCAGACTTGTGCATCACAAGGTAAACTTGTATTATCCCAAGATGGGAAGACTACAAGTATACCTCATAGGATAAGGCTATGGATCAAGACATCACTTCAAACTTATTAAAGTGTTTTTTTTAAGAATTATGAGATGAGAGGAGAAGATAAGAAGAACCAAAAGGATCTCAAAGGAAAAATTCTAAGGGGGACTAAAATAATCCTAAGTGTTAACATGCATGGATGTCCTAAGGGTTAGTGAGGTTTCTACCCTAATGAAGAAGGAAAGAAGAAGAGAAGAAGAAGATAGAAGAAGGGATGGGAAAGGCCTAAGCCCAACAACAAAGAGTTAGTGCACATAAACATAAGAGGAGAAGATGAGATTTGGAGATGTGGAAATCAATTCCCACATCTCACACTTACCATAGCCCCTGCAAGGTTAGTATGCATACAAGTGAAACAAAATGAGCAAGACAACATGATAACATCACACAATCAGAATTGAAATGACATAAACATATGCACAATGCAAATGCAACTCAAAAAAATGAGGAGAAGAAGTATGCAAGCTCAAGATGCAACATTAAACACTTATGAGAACAAATGCACACTTATGAAATATGCAAAGCAAAATGCAAAAAATATGAACACAATGCTCACAAGCAGAACCAAAACAAGATGAAGAATGGCTTAAGAAGCCAACCAGATGAAGAGAAGAAAGGTACAAGACCAAACAATGCCAAATGGAAGCAAAAGAAACAATAAGATGAAGTGAAAACACGTAAGGAAACAAAAGACTTAAAGAAGAATCAAAACCAAAAATCAGAGGACACAAACCCTATCCTAGGACCAGGAAGGTACCCACACCCCAAAGGAACCCCAAATGAGAAGAATAATTGGGCACAAGTGCCCTTTTAGGCTTATATGAGACTTAAAGGTTCAAAGGAAGCAAAATGGGACAAGGTTCAAACCAAAATTCAAAACAAATCAACCAACCATCTAAAAATTCCACAATTGAAACCAAATGACCTTCAAACATGTTATATCAAATAGCCAAAAGGATTTGTAAAGATTCAGAAGCAAGAACACAAGTGAGGGTTACAAACTTACATCACAAGTTACAAGACCAAGACTCAAGAAATAAGTTTCCAAAAATCCAGAGAAAAATCACATGAAAAGTTCAGTGTCTTAAGAATCCAAAACAAAAAGAATGGGATCAAAAATCAAAATATTGATGAGTATGGAAAATGGACAAGGCAGAGTGGTCAAGAAAGGATTTAAAAGAAGCTAAGTGAAATGAGGAATTAATTCAGACACGTGGCAAAGGAAAAAAAATAAAATAAAAATATGATAAAATAATAGAGACATAAAATAACACTCATGATTTTTTGGGGATTTTTAAGTGATTAGAACTATTTTAATTAAATTGAAATAGAAACTGAAATAAAAAGAAAAATAAATTAAAAAAGGAAATGGGAGGAGGTGTGATAAGCAAGGTTTTATGTTGAATTGAATTGGGCTGAAATGGAGGTGGGGTGCGCTTAGCAAGGCTAAGCCCAAGGTCTGGCGCAGGAACATGTTGTTTGTGGTGGAAATTAAGTGAAATTAAATTAAGAAAATGATGGGAAAAGGAGAGGACATTGGATCAATCATGGGGTTGTGGCTGCCAACCTCATTAATTGAGGTGGCATAATGCCGCACGGTGAATGGCTGGCACACGGCAGTTATAATGGATTGTATCACACATTGATTAAAATGAAAATAAGAACAAGACATGAGACGGAAGGAAGAAATAGGGCCATGTGGCGTGCCGTGGATGCTTGGATGTGAGATCCAATGGCTTAGACTTCGTCTTCTTCATAGTAAACCCTAGGTTGGTCACAAAACAAATTCCGGTGACCGGAGCTAGGGCTCCGACACCGGAAACCAAACCAGAACTAAAAATCAACCAAAAAATGAAAATGAATAACCCAGATCAACTAATTAGACACCACTGAATCCAAATATGACCACAAAAACAGCTAAAAATCAAAGTGCACAAAGTGCAGCATGACCAGGGAAGATCAAAGAACACAGCAACAATTCAATTCCATTTTTAGATCACGAGATTTCATGCCATACCTGAGATGGAGATCTTGAAATAGTGAGCTAGAAAACCAACCAATGCGTGCAAATCACTCCTCTTACTCCTTAGATGCAAAATAAATTCATCTAAGGTCTTGAAACAGGCTGGATCTAAGGTTTCAGAGCAAGTTGCTTCTCAATGGCAAGCTTCTATTTCAGTGCTTTAAGCTCAAATGAGTGGTGGAATCTTGATCTATGTGATTCACTGATCAAGAATATGGAAGAAGTTTGTGAAGAATGTGAAAGAATGGAGAGATATGTGAGGAAATGCAAATTTGCAAGAAAGTTTAGAATGAGAGAATGAGAGAGATCTGAGATTTGATGAAACCCTAATTGTGCTTGTTATGACCTCACAAAGCAATGCTGAAAGTGTGAAAAAGAATGCACGAATGAGTAATGAGAAAAGTTTGATTTTGCATAATTTTCACTTGGTAGAATAAGCATGCTATGCTCATGCTCTCTTGGGCCTCTCAGCACATGTGGCTTTCATTTTCCACCCTTGATTCAAATCCAGTCATTCCTGGCCCTTAGATTCAAGTGTCACAATTGTTTCATGAGGTTTGCCAAATTTGCATTTTTGGAGGGATTTTTTCAAAGTGCACGAAAATGGACAATTATTTGGAGCAAATTGGTCCTAATTCAATGCATTTTAAGTTTTAAACAAGATTGGGCCTGTACCAAGTCACAAAATTCAAGTTGGAGCCCGTTTGCATTTGGTGACTTTTTGAAAAGTTGAATTTTGCCCTAGGAAGCTAAAATTTTCGAATGGCCTACAAGGAGTTCTAGGAATCCTCTGAAAATGAACTTGTACTTTTTGAAAATGGGAGCCCTTACTCTTCAACTTTCATGTTTGACTTTGGTCTATTTGAATAATTTTTGATCATGTTAAGGCCATTTGAAAATTAGGGCAAAAGTTGCCAAATTTGGAAAATTCCATAAACCAACTTTGTATCATTTTTGCAAAACCCCTCAAATCTCCATGATTATTGAACTTAAGGCATTCCAAAACTCTTATAACATTGTAAGGACCCTTCTTGGCCAAAAAATTTGGGTTAGACCCCTTGAAATTGCACAGTTGACCTTTTATGGGCTCTGTTGACTTTTTCCTTCATCTGCAAGCAACTGAGGCATTGACTGACCTCCACATGAAATTTTATCATGAAAATTGACACATAGGATCCTCTTAAAATATAGAAGACTTTTCCCAAAAGAAATGGCCAAAGTTGTGAGATCTTGGTGCTTGAATCTCAAACCCTAATTTGGGTGCCTTGCATAGGAGCTTTGCCTTGTCCTGAGATCTCTGATGATCATGCAATCTTCTGAGCTTTTGCCAATGGACTTGATCTTGTAAATGGAGTGTAGACGCACCATAGAACTTGTACAAACTCATTGGGCCCTTTTCATGGCTTGAAATGCTTCAAGGAACTCCACAGATGACCATATGCTTGATGCTAGGACATGAGGGATGTTATGCTTCATCTTTCAATGATATGATGCTGAGGAAATGATATGAGTATGATGAATATCATGTGATATGATGCTAAAAATTAAGAGGTCAAATTTGGGGTGTTACACACATACATTATCCCCCCTTCAACACAATCAGGTAAGCGTGGATCCCGTCGAGTACGACGGACGATCTGGGTGCTAATACCTTCCCAGGTTGTAACCAACCCTCTTTCCCAGTCTCTTTGGTTCGCAACCATCTTATCCATATATTTCTAGGTTTATGCAGCATTACCTCCCTCGGGATAAAAATGCCTAGATGTCGACTCTATTCAACTTCAACCTTCACCATTCGACCGTTCTCACCGACAGTTTGCGTTTGCACCAGGACAAAAGTCTGGAGAGCGACAACTTGGTGACTCTGCTGGGGACTTTGTAACCAGAGCTTCTGAGTCCTTGAGGGTTTCTCCTAGCGCTTGTTTGATTTGTGTTTATGGGGGTGTTTTGTGTTATATGTGTTTATGTGTTATTATTTTATTTATCGCTTTATGTATAGCTTTATTTATTGCTTTCGTTTATCGCTTTCATTTACTGTTTTTCACATTTCATCATTATTATCATATCATTGTGCTGGATTGTTGTTACCTTGGTGAGTGACGTATTCTAGTGAGAAAGGCTCAATACAAAGGCCTGAGTGACACATATGATTAGAGTGGTTTCGTATTCTTTCCCATTCCATTTCGGTCTGGTGCGTGAATATGAAAACACGGTTCAAACATTAGTTTCCTTTTGAGAACTCTGTGCTACGAATTTCCTGTAGTTCCAGGGCTATCTAGGAAGTCTTCTAAGTCTGGATGACCTTTTTAGATGACCTTCAGCATCTGAGGTGAATTAGGGGAGGATTCTTTATGATTAGTGTAACCACTATATCCCCCATGATGAATGTGTTTACATTTCTCATAATAGATCCAAACCTGAGGATCTTTGTTCTAGTACATACATGTGGGTGGGATGGGATGTTTACAGGTTTGCAGGAACCCTTGACCTCATCATACCTTGCTATTGGAATGCTATAAGGTTGTACTATTTTGTACTGATCCTTTGAAACCCTGGACTATTGACTCTTTATTTGAGTCCCTCACCCGGTCACTGTTTCTCAAGCCTTCATCCGGAACTTTGAACACTCAAGGATCCCACCAAAGGCAACTGATAATCCACCACATGATCACAAACCCTTGCATATCATCATCATGCATCATATTGCATCATTTCTAACATTTGTCTATTTGTTTTACAGGGTATCCATTTTTCTTGGTTTGGTTTTGACTGTTCTTCTGCTCAGCCTATCTGCTACAACATTTCTTCAGTCATCTCCTGTAGTACACACCTTCAGGATGGATTTAACAAGGAAACGCAACATCACCTATCATTTCTTCGAGTATCCTTTAGCAGGCATAAAACAGATACATGCCCTCATTACTCCTGACTGTGTACCTCTGTTCCGAAAAAGTTACGGTGGAATCTTGGACATAATTATGGACCTGGATACATCACAAAGGAGCATGATTCACACCTGTCTGCAGTTTTATGACCCTCCCCTGCGTTGTTTCACTTTCCCAGATTTTCAGATAGGTTAATTACTTGAAGAGTACTCCATGTTGTTGGATATCCCCATTCGAAGAGGAATTCCTTTCCATCCTGAAATGACTCCTCCAAAGAATGAAGACATAGCCAAAGCACTACATCTGGAAGTAACCACCATTGATGAACACATGACTTCCAAGGATGGAATCCCAGGCCTTCATCCGGATTTCTTGATTACTCAGGCTACGAAGCACGCTGCAAAATGGAATTAGGAAAATGTTTGTGCTCTCCTAGCTCTCAGCATTCATGGTATCATTTTGTTTGCAGACGAGCCTAAGTTTCTAAGAAAGAATGTCACCCACATCTTCATGATAAAGAACCCAGTTCCTACCTTGTTAGAAGACTTTTATTACTCAGTCCATCAGAGGAATGAGAAACAGAGAGGAAGACTAGTAAGATGTTGTGCACCTCTTTTCTACAGTTGGTTGATGAAACATATGCCAAAGACGGAAGCTTTCTTAAACCCGCATCAGATAAGGAATTGGGCTAAGAGGATGATTGTCCTTACTTCAGAAGATATCAGGTGGTGTACTCAGAACACCAAGGGTCGAGATATAGTAACCAGCTGTGGTCAATACCCAAATGTTCCTCTCATTGAAGTGAAGGGATGCATCAACTACAATCCTTTACTTTTCAAAAGATAGTTGGGGTATGCCTTGGTACATCCACCCAGGGATCAAGACCTAGAAGAATCTCTTTTTGTGCTGTTCAAAACAACCATGCTACTGTTCGGCAAGTAGCTTGGGCTTGGGACAATATACAGACTAAAGGAACCGCCATTATGGGAAAGTGTAATAACATAGCCTCTGCTCAGTACACTGAATGGTCATGCATCAGAGGACAGATTACTCGTATGCCATTCACCTTGGAGGATGTACCAGGGCCATCAGCAGTTGAGCCCATAGCCGCAGTGAGCCTAGAAGAGTTTGAAAAGCTGAAGGAGAAATACCCAGCTCGCCGAAGCTTTAAAGAAGAACATGTGGGAAAGGAATGATGCTCGTTTAGACATTGAGAGGTTAGAGAAGCTACACATCGAGTATATAGCCAAGAGTGAGAAGACTGAAGACTTCATCAGGAAAGCCCGAGCAGGAGAACTTGTGTTGAAGAATTCATGTAAAGAGGCAAAAATTCAGAAGGCAAAAGTTGAGAATTATCTTGAAGAGAGTCAGGGTAGATGGGTCATAATAACTGAGGCTCGTTTGAAAGAAGACCAAAAAATGCAAGCCAAGATAGTGCAGTTGGAGTCCAGTGAGAGAAAAAGCCGAGAAGAACTTCTAGCCACTCAGAAGGAAATCTCGGAGTTAAAACTCCGGGCAGGGTTAAAAAGATCCAAAGAGCAAGATAAGTATCAGAAGATGACGAATTCCATCGCAACCAGAAACCTTCTCATCAGGACCATCACAAAGCACCCAGGTGGACCTGTGACTGATGCTCTCCTGAAGGAAGTCAGGGAGGATGCATATGTATTGGATGTTTGATTTTCTTTGTACTTGTTATTTTTTGTATTTCGACTCACCATGGGAGTTTGCTTTGTTGTATTCATGAACTGATTGTATTATAGTTTATGTATTATTGGTGTTTTGTTGTATTCATGAACTGGTTGTATTTTTGGCAATGCCACTTACATTCTATGTATTATTGGTTTTTGTGGATTCCGTTCGCTCCAACATCTTTATCTCCTCCAAGGGGTCTGGAAGGTCAAAACCAAGAACCAAACCGGATACCCTTGAAAGACAAATAGGCATATTACATTTCATTCTAACCACATACCTTTTGATTTTGTAGGAGTTTTGTTTTTTGTCTTTACACTTTGTTGATTGTTTCAGGAAATATTGCTCGCAGAAGGGTCTTTTCCGTCAACCGAGTCCACAGATATCCAACTTGACGTAACCTTCCGAGTCTACAAATGGATCAGCTACAGCAGGAACTGACAGATGTGAGGACTCAAATGACAGATGTGAGGACAAAGGTGAGGACCCAAAATGAATCAATTTATGGCTGTGATGACTGGACTGGCCCAGACCCAGGAAAGATTGAGGGAGTTGGTCGAGCGATAAACCCCGGAAGATAACCACGCATGCACTGGAGGTACTATTAACAATGAGTGCGAGTAGCCGCGAACGACTCTGGTAGTATTTGGAACTAACAACAATCCTGAAGTTAATATCATTGGGAATGGCCAAAGGAACACTGGAGATTGTATTCTACAGGAAGATCCTCAAGATGAGCAGTTTACAGTACTGGGTGTTGGGGCAGATGAAGCTTATGACCGTCGGTTGGACGAGATATCAAAAAATTTAAGATCCTTGGAATCCCATAACTCCTTGGGATTTTATGTAATGGACATGGGTCTGGTTGAGGGGGTAAGGATTCCCCACAAATTCAAGCCCCCGTGTTTTGAGAAGTACAATGGAACTTCCTGTCCTCGCACTCATTTGCAGTCCTTTCTGGGAAGGTTAAAGGCATACACTATGGATGAGAAGCTATGGATGTTTTATTTTGAAGATAGCTTGACCGGGGAATCCAGAGAATGGTACTCACACTTATCCAAGGCCACCGTCAGAAATTGGAAAGATTTGGCTGAAGCCTTTGTGCGCCAGTATCAATACAACTTGGACATGGCACCTAACAAGACTCTCCTAATGGGAATGTCTCAATCTTCGAGGGAAAGTTTCTGTGAGTATGCTCAGAGGTGGAGACGGCTGGCTGCTGCTGTCCAACCTCCAATGTCAGAAAGGGAGATGGCTGACATGTTCATGAACACCCTACAAGGAACTTATATTGATAGACTTGCTGCTTTCTCTTCAATTAGCTTTGCTGATGTGGTCATAGCGGGAGAGAGAATTGAAAGTTTGTTGAAGATGGGCAAGATTTCCGATAATGGCGCCAGCTCCAGCAACACAAAGAAACCATTCTCCGGACCCCGAAGGACAGGAGAAACTAATTCAGTGCATATTGGCAGAGGTAGGCCTCAGTATTTGCAAAGGTCAGTGGCTGCTGTCACCATTCCTACTTCAGCACCTCAGCAACAACAGTTCCCAAAACAACAGCAAAGACCTTACAACAACACTAATCAACAACAACGTCCATTTCAACAAAGAACTTCTCAAATCAACAGGGTAATCGATTCCATTCTGATGCCCTATGCAGTGTTACTCCCACAACTGTTGAAACTCAACTTGATTGAACTGAGGACTTTGGCTCCACCAGATCCTCTCAACCTTCCAAGAAATTATGATGTCAACGCAAGATGCGCCTTCCACTCAACTGCTCCTGGCCATGCCACAGAAAAGTGTAGGGCCCTGCATATGAAGGTTCAAAACCTGATTGATTCCAAAGCTGTAAACTTCGCACCTCCTCAGAGTGTCACCAAAAATCCAATACCTAATCACGGTGGGCCAAGGATTAATGCTATCGAGGAAGATCAACCAGCAATCCTGATCAATGATGTTGCGAGTGTTCGAACACCTCTGGCCGAAGTGAAAGCTCGGCTTTTAAAATGCCAAATGTTTCCAGGTTGTGAAGCCTACTGCGAAGCTTGTAAAGTTACTACTAATGGTTGCGCAAGTTTGAAGAATGGTATCAACAGTCTGATTAAGAAAGGCATCCTGCAGATAACATCAACAGTTCAAGCTTCTACAACTGCAACAAAAACCATTTCTACAAATACAACAAAAATTATTTCAACGGAATCAGCTACAACAACAACAAACACCAGCAGTGATATTCCAACAGTTACTATCTACTACGACCCAACAACGGTCCCTGTTTCAGAATCTCGCAACCACAACTTCCAGCAACATTCTCACCAACAACATCCTAGCAACACTCTCTCATCAGTATGTCAGCTTCCTTCATTTGTGCCACCTTCAGTCATACCCCCTGTTACTATATATTATGATCCGCAGACAATCATGACTCCTTCTGCTGCAATTAGTCTGGTGACCATCACGGTGCCCAGACTAATTCCTTATGATAACAACAGTGTCGTGCCTTGGCATTATGGTTTGAATCTTTACTACCACGGAAGAAAGGTCACTCTTAACTCCTCAACATCTGCACCACATGTTAACAATGTAGGGGTAGGCTGAGGTTTCACTAGATGCGGACGTCTTTTCGCTTCACAAATCCCCAGAACTAATACCGAGGCGGAAGCGGTTACCAAAGCTAATGGTAAAAGTGTGGTTCCAGAAGAACCTGCTGCAAAAAAAACTCAGAAGACACCCTTTGATCAGGATGTAGATGAGTTTATGAGGATTATCAAACGAAGTGACTACAAAATCATGGACCAGCTCCACCAAACACCCTCCAAGATCTCCATATTATCACTGCTTATGTGTTTCGAGGCTCACCAGAATGCACTACTCAAAGTCCTGCATGCAGCTTATGTGCCTGAAGAGATCAACGTCAATCAGTTGGAATCAATAGTCGCAAATGTCAATACTAGTCATGGACTAGGCTTTACCGATGTTGATTTGACTACAGAGGGGCGTAACCACAATAAGGCAATTCACATCACTCTAGAGTGTAAAGGGGATTTGCTCTCGCACGTCCTTGTTGACACTGGATCATCACTCAACGTCCTGCCAAAGAAAGCTTTAGTCAAATTGGATTATGATGGTCTAGCCCTCCGTCCAAGCAATCTAGTTGTAAGAGCTTTTGATGGTTCTAAGAGATCGGTTCTCGGAGAGGTGGAGCTACCCGTTGTAATTGGCCCACAAGTTTTCAAAACTACCTTCTACGTGATGGACATACAGCCTGCCTACAGTTGTTTTTTGGGTCGACCATGGATCCATGCTGCCGGCGCAGTAACGTCAACCCTTTACCAGAAGTTAAAATATGAGTGGGAAGGTCAAATTCTAACTATCTATGGAGAAGAAGATATCTTTGTCAGTCACATGGCTACGTACAAGTACATAGAAATGGATGGAGAAATCCATGAAACCATGAGCCAAGGATTTGAAGTTTTGAATGTCAATGAAGCTACAACTGAGGTGTCTGCTGCATCCCAAGAGGAGAGGATAGGTACCTCAATTGATTCCTACAAGCAGGCTCAGAAGGTTGTAGAAGAAGGGAATGCCCAAGGTTGGGGCAAGCTGCTGAAGGTGGAAATGAAAGAAGACAAATTTGGTTTGGGTTATAGACCATCCCGACAAGTTCAAGAGGTTGTTATTGGAGGACCGAAGTTCATAAGTGGGGGAATGTTAACCCCTGATGCTGTCAACACTCTGGAAGACGAGGCTGAGAGCGACTACAACCTGGAAAACTGGATCTGTCCAAGAGTCCCGGGCCGACAAGTCCTCAACTGGTCTTCCTAGGAAATTATAAGGGTTACTGTTGTAGAGTAATTATTATTTCCTGTTTTAAGCATGCATCAAAGTCTTGCATCTTGCCCAAGATGTCGGGACTCATTTTGTAATAGGGCCATATATATTTGTGCAAATTGAATATTAATGAACAATGGACATCTTTTTGCAAATAATCTTTTTCGCTCACTGTCTTTTCATTTTTGTTATTTTTGCACAGAGACATAAATGGTAATGTTTTTCCAAATAAAAAATTCATTCACTTACTCTTTTTCTAAAATAAAATAAAATCAATCACTAAAATTAACCAAATCTCAACCCTTGCAGAAATAGCCCTCCAGATTGCACTGACAACAACACTGCTATGACGTTGTATGACTTCGACAATCTGATTAATCAAGCAGATGAAGGGGTTGAACAAGACTACGATTTACCTTAAGAGTTAGCCATGTTACTTAGACAAAAGGAAAATGTGATTGCTCCTCATCAGGAGGAGGTTGAGACTATTAATCTTGGCACCGAAGAAGTTGTGAAAGAAGTGAAAATTGGAGCCAGTCTGCAAACTCCGGTAAAAGAACAACTTATCAGTATGTTGCGAGAATATGTCGATGTCTTCGCTTGGTCTTACCAAGATATGTCGGGTTTGGATACAAATATTATCATGCACAATTTTCCATTAAAAGAGGATTGCCCGCCGGTCAAACAGAAGTTTCACCGTACTCGCTCGGACATGGCCATGAGAATAAAAAAGGAAGTACAAAAGCAGTGGGACGCCGGTTTTCTTGCTGTAACTAGTTACCCGCCGTGGGTTGCTAACATTGTACCCGTACCTAAGAAGGATGGAAAGGTGCGTATGTGTGTCGATTACCGGGATTTGAACAGAGCAAGCCCGAAAGATGACTTCCCATTACCTCACATTGATGTATTGGTAGACAACACAGCTCAGTTCTCGGTGTTTTCCTTCATGGACGGATTTTCTGGCTACAATCAAATCAAGATGTCACCTGAAGACATGGAGAAGACAACCTTCATCACAACTTGGGGCACGTTCTGCTACAAAGTAATGTCGTTTGGTTTGAAAAATGCCGGTGCAACATATCAACGGGCTATGGTAACATTATTCCACGACATGATCCATAAAGAATTGAGTGCTACGTGGATGACATGATTGCCAAGTCCCTTGCAGAGGAAGAGCATTTGGTAAACCTTTTGAAACTTTTAAAGCCTCTGAGGAAATATCAGTTAAGGTTAAACCCCAACAAGTGCACATTCGGGGGTACATTCTGGTAAGTTGTCGGGGTTTATTGTGAGCGGAAGAGGAATTGAGGTTGATCCCGATAAAGTTAAAGTAATTTAGGAAATGTCTGCACCTAAGACTGAGAAAGAAGTTCGAGGGTTCTTGGGTAGATTGAACTACATTTCAAGGTTCATATCTCACCTCACTACAACCTATGAGCCCTTGTTCAAACTACTAAGAAAGGAACAAACAGCCAGGTGGAACGATGATTGTCAGAAAGCTTTTGACAAAATCAAGGAGTATCTGCAAAAACCTCCAATTCCCATGCTTCCAGTTGAAGGAAGACCTCTAATAATTTACCAGACAATATTAGATGAATCTATGGGGTGTGTGATGGGCCAGCATGACGAGTCTAGTCGAGAAGAGTATGCAATATACTACCTAAGCAAAAAGTTTACTGACTGTGAACAATGTTATTCACTTCTCGAGAAAACATGTTGTGATTTAGCGTGGGCTGCTCGCCGACTAAGACAGTATATGTTGACTCACACTACCTTGTTGATCTCAAAGATGGACCCAGTCTAGTACATATTTGAGAAGCCACCACTTACCGGAAGGGTTGCAAGGTGCCAAATGATTCTGACAGAATATGATATTCAGTACACCTCTCAAAAAGCCATCAAAGGCAGTGTATTGTCTGATTATCTGGCTAAGCAATCCATTGATGATTACTAGTCTATGAGATTTGATTTCCCCGATGAAGACATCATGTTCTTAAAATCAAAAGATTGTGAAGAGCCTGCTCACGCTGAAGGGCCGGATCCAGAAGAAGCATAGACTATGATGTTTGGCGGGGAAGTTAATTGTAATGGTCGTGGGGTTGGTGCAGTGCTTATTACACCTGAAGGAGTCCATTTGCCTTTCTCAGCAAATCTCACCTTTGCATGCACTAACAATGAAGCAGAGTACGAAGCTTGTATCATGGGTCTTGAGGAAGCCATTGACCTCAGGATCAAAACCTTGAATGTATTCGGAGATTCGGCTTTGGTGATCAACCAAACTAATGGCAAGTGGTATACTCATCAAGAGCATCTACCGGGACTATACGAGGAGATTGTTGACTTTCTTTACAACAGTCAAGCTTGTATAAATCCCTCGAGATAATAATCAGTTTGCAGACGCTTTGGCCACTATTTCATCTATGATCAAAGTACAGACTGCCAACTATGTGCCTCGGATTTTAGTATCCAGACTGGACCGACCAGCATATGTCTTCTTTGTGGACACTATTACTGACAATAAACCTTGGTTCTACGACATCAAATGCTTCTTGGAGACTCAGACATACCTGTAATACCTCAAAATTTGCCTTCTCATTTCCTCAACATTTTTCATAGCATTTAGCATACATAAGTGCATGAAATAACCAAAAATATTGCATCATGTGTAGCATGGCTGAGGCATAGGTATGTGATCAATGATTGGAGCAACTGAAGTCATTACAAAGGAAATAAAAGGCCCACAAAGCTTCTCAACCTTGTGCAAAGGGTTCACAACATTCCACAAGTCTTCACTTGAAGCCACAAGCCATGGAAAGATTTGGTTTAATCAGAGAAGGCAAGCAGTGCAACATCTCCTAATGAAAAAGGCCAAATTAGGGTTTCATTTCTATTGGGCTTCTGCATGAAGTTATGATTCAAAGAGGATTCCATTGTCTTATATATGATGTCAAGTACCTAGGGTTCAAATTTCGTCCATAAAAACATTTTGGAAGAGGTTCGACCGGCCAGATGACTGAATATCGAGGAATCGGGGAAAAGGCAAACGAGCTAGGTAAAAAAGGTCGACTCCTGACTTTTAAGATCAAAATCATGAAATTAGGGTTACAAGGATCCTATGGTTCAAATTTTGTCAAGAAATGACGGAGGGATCATAAAAAACTGAAGAAAGAAAATCATTTGAAAAGTGGTTAATTTCACCTTTCCCTCCACTTTTCTTTCCACTTTCCTTCCACATTTCCTTTCATTCTTTCCCTCTTGTTTTTCCACTTCAATTCCACTCCATTTCCCTTGGATGCTTCTACCATGTTCCACAACCTTCTAGAGTATTCCAAGGAATATTCCCTCTCCAACCCTAACCCTAACTAACTACAAACCTAACTCCATTCCTAAACCTAACTCCATTCCCAAACCTAGATCCAAGTCTAGCCCCTATATAATCATGAATCACTTCAATGAAAAAGGTTCCCAATTTTTTCAATCTCTCACAATTTCTAGAATCACTTTTTCTCTCTCACTTTTCCTCCATTTCCCTTTTCACCAAAGCTTTTTTGAAGAAGCTCTTCAAGTTTCACATTGAAACTTGAAGATCTTAAAGCTTAGCCTCCAACCTCCATTGAATTGTGGATTGTAGAAGAAGAAGTTACTGATTTTCGTGAAGGTTTCGACTTATCGGAAGTGCAAGAAGGCTCTAGTATCAAGAAAGCATTTATTTTGCGGATTCGCGGTTTTCTTGGTTTTCTATTCGATCAAGCTCTGATTCTTGTAACATCCACCAAAGCACTTCTCCACTTCGTAGGTTGGTGATCTAAATCACTTTTCCTTTAAGTTATTCTCTCCATCTCGCCATTTTGGCATTCTTTAAGTGTTTTTCGTATTGCTTATGTTTGATTACATTTTCGTTACATTTTGCTTGCGATATGTGGATTTTAATGGATTAGAAGCTAGGTTGTAGCTTGTCATAGATTCTAGCATATGTTAATAAGCCCTAATTGAGTAGAAATTCGTGTTAGTATGATTAGGTGGGGGTTAGGGTTGTTTATAAGGAAGATTGTGGCCAAAAGCACTTATTTCAAAAGCATTTTCCACTTTCTGTTCAGCGTTAACCGGTTAACGGTTTGGTTAACCGGTTAACGCATGCGTTTTTGGCCAAATTTAGTGTTGTCCAGGGTCTGTTAACGGGTTAACCGTATGGTTAACCGGTTAACGCTGTTAGTTTTTGGTTTTTTAGCTTATTTTTTGCTCAATCTTGCTTCCTAGTGCTTCTAAGGTTCATGTATGTTTAGGTATTGATTTTAGGGAATTTTTGGGTCTATTTCCCGTAGTCAATTCATTTGTTTCGAGTCATTTCGACATGATTCCGTTCACTTTTCCATGGTTTTTTGTTAAATGTGTAAATGTGATATAATTGATTCTTGATGTGTTTTGCTACACTTTAATCATTTGTTTCACATGTTAAGTGTTTGCTTAAATTCAATATGTGCTTCATGATTATTGTCATTGCTTGCTTGATTGATAAAGTGATTAAATGCCATGATTGATTTTTTGGCAAAAGTGATTAAATGCTTCTCATGTTCATGCAAGTTTCTTGTACTTAATTGATCATATCTTGACATGAGTACAATTCTTATTTTTATGCAATACATGTGAAATATTTGATGCTTGTAGTGATACTTGTTCAAAGTCATGATAAATGCTTATTTTGTGCAATATGGAAAGATATGGTTATTCTTGTTGATAATTGTTCCTTTTAATCAAATAAATGATGTAAATAAATTCACATGTACGAATTCATTTTGTGGTATATGTAGATCCAAGTTAATTGATGTTGATGTTGTTGTTTATCATTCACTTTGTGCACATAAATAAAAATGATCAAATTTGCCCCATGTTTTCATAGTTGTTTGTTAATATATGTTTTTTAAAATACATGTTGTTTGTTATGTTTGCATGTTGTATGTGACTTTCTACACCTATCTTTTCATGTTGTATGCTGACTGTAGAAAGTTGCTTGTACTTTAACTTGTTTTATGCATTATTTTGGTAGTTGTTGTTACTTTAGAGGCTGTAGTAGGTGCTGAATTTTTGTTTTAGCATATTTTTAGTTCTTTTAGAATTAAGATAGAGTTTAGATTGAGTCCTAGAGTTATTAGAATTTAATTGGTGTGAGTTTGCTTTATTATTTTTAATAAAATACACATTAATCTTTGTTTTGTAGGAAGGGAAAGGTATGTTTCTTTACACATTATGCTTTTATTTTTTATGCATTTCCTTTATGCAGTTAATTCTTTTTTTCCTTCCATATTTGTGATTGGTAGGATTCCCCTTTGGCTAGGACCAACTTATCTTCCTTAGGAAGTGATTTGCTTCCTTTTTCTTCTCTCTTTTCCTTTTGCTCCTTAGGATTAGAAAACTTCACTAACCATAGGACCACCATTTTAATAAATAACTTAGGGTTGTGTCTTAGTCCCCCTTAATTTTTGTCCTTTTCCGATTTGAGTCATTTCTTTCTCTCCTCATAAAGAAAATAATAAAAATACTTAATAAAAATTGAATGTTCTTATACGCTATGAGACTTTGTTGCAGAATACTTATGCGCGTCCTGTTTCGGGCGAGGAGTAAGTATTTACCACGATGGATAGGTCTTAGTATGAGAATGTTCACAAACAAATTCAAAACATTTCTCATAAAAGACAAAAAAAAACAATAAGCGACTTTCCTGCGGGAACTTCTTTTCCTCATCTCATTCACTCTCAATGCAAAATCTCGATGACTTGTCTCACATGCAAGACGATAAACGCACTCGTTCAGAAGAGCCTGCAACACCTGAGCATACACATATGTAGTTCCAGCCATAAAAAACATAAACAAATAGTTCCCACCTGGTTAGGCGAAATATGTCGACTCTAATCCTCATTTTCCTGATGAGGTATGTAGGCAGCAGGGTAGGGCCCATTCGAGCACATTCTTTCTTTACATTCTCTTTTCTTATCCCTTTTACATTCCTATTCTAGTTCCAGTAGCAGTTTTATTCAGCAGCACTTTATTTTATCACCCTTTGAAGCAAACAAACAAGCGTGGATCCTGTCGGGTACGGCGGATGATCTGGGATGCTAATACCTTCCCAGGTCGTAACCGACTCCCGAACCCAGATCTTTGGTTCACAGGACCTTGTCTTTTCCTTCTTCCTCAGGTTTGGGCAACATTAACTTTCCCATTCATTCGGGATAAAAATGTCTGGCTGGTGACTCTACCTTTTCCGCGCCACTTTCGTGTCTGTACTAGGTTGAAAATCTCGGGAGCGACAGCAGGCGACTCTGCTGGGGTTCGAACCCAGAATCTCTGGTTTCACTCGTAGAGTCAATCCTAGCGCCTGTATTTTTTTGCTTCTTTGGGTGTTTATCTGTTTGTTGTTGTGTGCTTTAGTTTAGCTCTACTGTTTTCATTTACAGTTTTACTTTACAGCTTTACTTTACCGCATTTATTTACTGCTTTCAGTATCTATTTTCCATGCATCATATTATACTGGACTGTCTGGCTGTGTTTGTTTTCATTTTTTCTGTGGGATGGGAGTTACCGTGAGATAAGCCAAATAACCGGATTGAGTGCACCCTAGGATTAGCGTGGACACGTTGTACTTGCATGGTTATATGATGAGTGGCAACGTGTTCCACACCAAGGTTGTGACCGTCTTGGAACTATCTTGTGTGGGGGTTCTTCCCCACTTCGGGATACAACCTTGATGGTTATGTGCAGCTGGGGACCGATCATTGAGAACCTTAGTGGAAACAACCCTCTCCAATGATGACAGTGGCAGACCACATTTGTTGGCAAACCCACTCGCATCCGAGGGCCCACTAGGAACTCGCATAGGATGGCCTGGTTCTCTCATAGGAACCCAGTCAAGGAAAATTGTTCATATGACGATAGTATTGTACCCTTCGGGATGAATGTACTGTTGTTTCTCGATTCAGTGCTTGAAGCTGGGGACTTATGAGGGATGCTTGTTTCCTTGGACTCGGCTGAGACCTCCCTGAGTAGTACATAATGCAAAACTGATTCCCTGATTTGGTCATGAGCCATTTCTCGGAAATGGTGAACGTATTATTTCTATTCGGCTTTGAGAGTTCGTGATGTTGACTCGAGTAGCACACCCATGAGATTGGGAGGGGTTTACAGGTTTGCAGGAACCCTAAACTTCAATATACCCACTTTTCCAGTATTGTTCAGTGTTCTTTGGTTCTTTGATTCTGAGACCGGGATTTCTATTCAGAGAAATTGTTACTGTGATTACCATTGTGACCTTGATATTGTGACTGTTATTATGACTCTCCATAGACACTTGGGTCGTTGTTCAACTTCAACACCATCAGTGACTGTTCTATTATGTGATCCAGTTCTAAAGTTATTGGGTTCTCTGTTATGGAGTTCTATACAGGGATGGTACTGCTATTGTGGTTCTATACAGACAATTGGTTCACCGCTCAACACCAACATTAGGCCATTGATCACATGCATGTTGCATACATGACATCATAGCATTTCTGCACACATGTTCAGTTATTTCCAAGGATCACATATCTAAATCTTACCATTGGACTTTTTCTATGTCAAAACTTAAATCAAAGCAGATAGATTCCTTAGAAATAACTGAACATGGCATTTGCATACATCCTTGCATTCTTGACAGGTGTTCATAGACATATTAGTATCATGACTTGGTTTCCCTTCACAATGGCCAACTTGAATCACAAGCATCAAGGCATGGTTTTGGAACAACTTCGGGAGGAGGTAACCAAACAAGACCCAGCTGAGGCCATTTAGGGCAAAGGTACAAGCTTTATTTCAGAACCAGAAACTACTGAAACAGGAAGTCAACCAGATGAAGACTGAGATGAGCTTAGTTATGGAAATTCTGAATGAAGCTATTTTCATCCCTAGGGTGGGGAACTATGCTGCTCTGATTTTTCATTGGTCAATGGAGATACGTAGGCAGGAGATCGTGCAAGATCTTTGCGAGCAACCTTATTTATTAACTTTATCAACCTCTTCCCTCCAGATGTCGTTGTCAGCATCCAACCTCAGCTTCCCAAGAGAGTCCTAGGACCAAAGCATATGGGTGAATGCCATAACAACTTGAGAAGAAGTTTGATCATATTCCGAGGTCGTACGCGCAACAAGTTTCCTCATTTTCTCAGATCCAAATTGGTTGAGCTAATCGCATCAGGATCATCTTCGACAAACCTTCCTTGGGGGTTTCAATGCCAAGTATGACTACCATTCTAGGGCACCTGGCCATTCAATTGAAGATTGCAAGTCTTTCAGGAGCAGAGGTAAATACAAGGTCCCGAATCCGATTGACATCAAAACTATTGTGTTCGCACCAGGTAAAAGTGGGAATATGGCACCAAAACTGTATTGGAATGAGCATCCAGACTGCTGACTGCTGAAAGTTCGAGAGCAATAAATCCAGACGGAGTCATGCCTCCTCAATAATGGCAACCACGATGGGAATACTAGATGCAAGTACCACTCAGGGGCATTTAGGCATACCATTTGACAACTGTGATGCGTTCAGGCGCAAGGTTCAAAATTTGATCGATTTAAAGGTCATCATGCCAGAAGGTCTGCTCAGATATTGAAGTCTCATCATCAAATTGACATACTAGTTTGCGAGGGTATCTTCAAAAGCGATAAGTCCAGACGGAGTCAAGTCTCCTCAATGACGGCAATGTTCAGCTTCTTTACTGCATTTTCATTTGTGGTTCTATTGTTTGTTTAAACATTTATATGCATGCATGAAACGTATTTGTTTTTGAATGTTAACCATAATAAAATGCACATGTTTTTGTTGAAGTAATCCATTCGTATTCACTCATGATTTGGCGTATGTGCATTGTAATACCAACTGTTATGCTTAAACTCTATGATGGAGGATGACGAAATGAAATCATAAAAACTCTAATTGTGTGCTTTTGAGAAAGCCCCTGTTGACGATGTACATGCACTGTTTCAAATCCTAAACAACGGAGATATAAGGGAGATAGACCCTCGCCAACCCATTTGAGCCTTGAAGTAGGAGTTTCTTTTCCCATGAAAAACCCTTGCATTTAACCCAGGGGCAGGGTAGGCATCAGTTAGTTTGACCGAGCGTTCAAATTTCAAAAGGAGTGCAAATTTGAGGATCTGTTACCTTTTGTTGTACCAAATCAAGAGGTCCAATGACCAAAAACCACAATGGTTATCCCAATTAATAGGTCCAAAGACCGGAAACCACAATGGTTATCCCTCATCAACTGAAAAGTGAGACAGTCACGACCCTTTGAAAGCCATCAAGACAAACAATGTCACACGATTTGTTCAAAAAAAAGAATTGAAAAAGAAATGAAAAGGCCCGCTAAGTCAAAATTTGAAAAGAAGCGACTTAGGCAAAAATTAGGGCATCCCGCTGGACATCTCAATCAAAGATTCACAAGAATCAGTCCAGGAAAAAGTTAGGGATAAACAAATAATGCAAAAGCAAAAGATGAAAAGGATTCACAAGAAAGATCCTTAAAACAAGAACAAAATCATGTGGCACAGACACGAAAGACAAAGGGGTGACTAACTCCCAACAACAACCCAATTGGTGCTTTAACCGTTAGTGTAATTGGTTCCTCAACCATCACAAAACCCTTTTTGAGAGGTGAGCGCTTGTGAAAGCTATCTGAGCATAGGAATGGAGAACATCTCAAAGAGGGGCGGGCATAAATAAATTTCGAGCCTGTATCCTTTGTTTCTATAACTGTGAACCAGGCCACGATACAACCCTCAAAAGTCCTAATTGAAATAGGGTTAATTTGAGAGCGTACTACCACGAGACCGCGTTCCTGACTCGTATGAGTTGTGCTGAAAAATCTTTGTTGGTGTTGCATGTGCATGCTTTCTATTATTCAAAAAAAATTAATGTCATATCTTAACCAGTGATTCGCTCACAAAGGTTTGCGACATCTTTTACAGTAAAACTTCAAGATTAACATGTGTTTTGCATTAGAATTTTCATTCTCAAAATAAACATTTTCTGCTTGCATACATTTTTTTGGCATCATAAGAGTTCACATATGGAACCTCATTCCAGAAGCTTAATCTTGCCAAAGTTGAGAAGTCTGAAACTTCTGAAGGACAATCATGTCGAGATTCACTTTTCCAAGAAACTCCATTGAGTATGAACTTTACCAATAGTCGTGGTAAGAGCCAACTAATTTGGGGCAATCACGTCGAGCTCTCTTCAAAATTCCACCAAACTGGGACAATCACTTCTGAGGCATGCATGCAAATTTCAGCCAAACTGGGGCAATTACTTCGAGATCCAATCTCTCAAAGAACAATTGGTATGGGTGTTTTGTTCAAAACACAACCAGTCATAGATGATCACTTCAAGGCTCGTACTAGGGCAGGCCACCCCAAGAACACTAGAAGTTACTTTCTTCCGAAGACGGTAAATCAGAGGCACCTACCCAAGGTTCAAAATACTGGAGCAGAATATCTCACAGTGATATGAGGTTCTTCATGAATACTCGTGAGGCGATTTCTTTCACAGACTATGCAGTCTGGGGAAGTTATTTCCAGATCCGACGAATCTCTCTAAGAGTTTGAAGACACTGAGGCATTTCGTATGCCATGTTTTATGTAAAATCCTCTTGAGACATTATCTTTTGATAGATCCAAGTAGGAGGCGAGTTGGAAATTGCAAAGAACCATTGTTCACTCATGATTAGTAGGCAATATATCAACGCAGAGGCTGGAAGCAAAATTGTTGTCAGCACAGTACTTCAAGAGTTGTTTTATTAACAGGCTTCGTTGATCAGAATTCCTTAGCAAGTCTCATTAGACAATCCCTTCTCCAGCAGTGCAGCAAAGGGAAGGATACTTCTTGGGCAAAAGGGTATCATCGTCTCTCATTCCCAACATGAGACACTCTACACCTCTCATCCCCAGTGAGGGGAAACTTAAACTCTTATCTTCATCAGGAAGCCTTCTCATCGACATTCTCCATCATCCCTAGTAGAGTGGAAATTGAAATATTCCCCAGTAGTGGTGAAAGAAGATTGATGGTCTCCCCAAACAGAGACTTCCCGCCAATACAGAGGAAATCCCCAATAGTACAAGGAGTTTCTTTCCTCCCCAGGAGGTTGCTACTTCAGCAGTATCATACATTTGTTTCCCCAGCCAAGTTAGAAGGTTTCACTTCCCAAACGGAGTTCAACGGGTAGCGTACCTAGTAAGAAGAGTCCATCTCCAGCAGGGTCTTGGCTCTCCAATCTCGAAGTCCAATTTATTGTTGGCAGTGGCGGCTGTTCAGAGCCGGCGTATCATTAACAACATTCCCTGTAGAGATGTTTTCTCCTCACAAGGACTAACCATATCAATGCAGTGATCATCATTTCCCCAGTCAAGCCACCTGGGATACTTGTTATCTCCTTATCAGGAGACCCCTTGGCATTTTCATTTGCATTTAGTAATCATCATTACATTTTCATCCTCCAAAGCGTAGCATTTCCATTATTATGGAGCATTACGCCATAGAAAAATTCAAACATATGCATACGAAGCATAAGCCAGTTGTGGTACCTTGCACAAATGCTCGAAACGTTACATCTCCAATCAGACTGAAGTATTCCCCACAGAATGCAACTTGATTTTCCATTTTGGTTATTTCTACCAAGTCTTGTTTGTTATCCCCAGTTGAGTCTTGTTTCAGTACAATAATCTCATTTTTTGCATCTCTATTTAAGTACAATGATCCCGTTCTTTTAGGGCTCGTCTCAGTACGATGGTTTCATTTTCCTGGTCATGGGTCGGTTGATACCATCTCTATGATAGATCATTTGATCTTATTTGAGTTGTAAATCGATTGATATTACTTCTCTTTGAGCCGTAAATCAGATGATATTACGTTCTCGTTTTTCGGATTATGGATCGGTTGATACCATTTCCTAGTTGGATCGGTTGATCTTAATTGAGTTGTGAATCAGTTGATATCACTTCTCTTTGAGCTGTAAATCAGATGATATTACATTCTCGCATTTCCTGGTTATGGATCGGTTGATACCATCTCCATGTTAGATTGGTTGATCTTATTTGAGTTGTGAATCGGTTGATATCAATTCTCTTCGAGCTGTAAATCAGATGATATTACATTCTCGCTTTCCTGGTTATGGACCGGTCGATACCATCTCCATGTTAGATCAATTGATCTTATTTGAGTTGTAGATCGTTTAATATTACTTATCTTCGAGCCGTAAATCAGATGATATTGCGTTCTTGTTTTCCGGGTTATGGATCGGTTGATACCATTTCTTGGTTGGATCAGTTGATCTTATTTGAGTTGTGAATCGGTTGATATCACTTCTCTTCGAGCTGTAAATTGGATGATATTAAATTCTCTCATTTCATGGTTATGGATCGGTTGATACCATCTCCATGATAGATCGATTGATCTTATTTGAGTTGTAGATCGGTTGATATTACTTCTCTTCAAGCCGTAAATCGGATGATATTACGTTCTCGTTTTCCGGGTTATGGATCGGTTGATACCATTTCCTGGTTGGACCGGTTGATCTTATTTAAGTTGTCAATCGGTTGATATCACTTCTCTTCGAGTTGTAAATCGAATGATATTACATTCTCGCTTTCCTGGTTATGGATCGATTGATATTATCTCCATAATAGATCATTTGATCTTATTTAACTAGCAAATCGGTTGATGTTGCGTTAAGCCCTATTTTGTACAACAGGCTCCCTTTCTGTGGCTATATTCGCTCAGCAGTCGCGTGTTTTCTTTGTGGCTTGATTCACTCAGCAGTCACATCTCCTAGTTTCGTTTTGTAAAATGGTCTTGTTCAAAGCCCTGTTTTGTACAACAAGCTCCCTTTCCATGGCTTGATTCGCTCAGCAGTCGCATTGTTCTTCTTTGTGGCTTGATTCGCTCAACAATCACATCTCCGAGTTCCGTTTTGTACAATGGTCTCATTCAAAGCCCTGTTTTGTACAACAGGCTCCCTTTCTGTGGCTTGATTCGCTCAGTAGTCGCGTGTTTTCTTTGTGGCTTGATTCGCTCAGCGGTCACATATCCGAGTTTCGTTTTGTACAATGGTCTCGTTCAAAGCCCTGTTTTGTATAACAGGCTCCCTTTCCGTGGCTTGATTCGCTCAGCAGTCGCGTTGTTTTTCTTTGTGGCTTGATTCGCTCAGCAGTCACATTTCTGAGTTCCGTTTTGTACAATTGTCTCGTTCAAAGCCCTGTTTTGTACAACAGGCTCCCTTTCTGTGGCTTGATTCGCTCAGCAGTCACGTGTTTTTCTTTGTGGCTTGATTCGCTCAGCAGTCACATCTTCGAGTTCCGTTTTGTACAATGGTCTCGTTCAAAGCCCTGTTTTGTACAACAGACTCCCTTTATGTGGCTTGATTCGCTCAGCAATCGCGTGTTTTTCTTTGTGGCTTGATTCGCTCAGCAGTCACATCTTCGAGTTCCGTTTTATACAATGGTCTCATTCAAAGCCATGTTTTGTACAACAGGCTCCGATTCCGTGGCTTGATTCGCTCAACAGTCGCGTCGCAGGTTATCGTTTTGTACAACGATCCTGTTTTCCTGGGCTCTCGTTTATGTACAACGATCCTGTTCCACCCTATTCTTTTCCTGCTACCTATTCAGAGGTCAAAACAAAAAAAACACAAAAAAATAAATAAAAGGCATATGACATTTCTCTTATCCACCATGTTTTGTACAACAGGCTCCGATTCCGTGGCTTGATTCGCTCAACAGTCGCGTCGCTGGTTATCGTTTTGTACAACGATCCTGTTTTCCTAGGCTCTCGTTTATGTACAATGATCCTGTTCAACCCTATTCTTTTCCTGCTACCTATTCAGAGGTCAAAACAAACAAAAAACAAAAAAATAAATAAAAGGCAGATGACATTTCTCTTATCCACCGAGTTCAAATTTCCAGGTTTTATTTGAGTATTCAATCACTCCATACCTTGAACGTCTAAAATCTCTTGGAATTATTCGTTCAGGCCTGCAGATGATTGAATAGGGGAAGCTGTAATACCTCAAAATTTTCCCTCTCATTTCCTCAACATTTTGCATAGCATTTGGCATACATAAGTGCATGAAATAACCAAAAACATTGCATCATGTGTAGCATGGTTGAGGCATAGGTATGTGATCAATGATTCGAGCAACTAAAGGCATTACAAAGGTAATCAAAGGGCCACAAATATTATCAACCTTGTGCAAAGGGTTCACAACATCCCACAAGTCTTCACTTGAAGCCACAAGCCATGGAAAGATTTGGTTTAATCAGAGAAGGCAAGTAGTGCAACATCTCCTGATGAAAAAGGCCAAATTAGGGTTTCATTTCTATTGGGCTTCTGCATGAAGTTATGATTCAAAGAGGATTCCATTGTCTTATATATGATGTCAAGTGCCTAGGGTTCAAATTTCGTCGACAAAATCATTTTGGAAGAAGTTCGACTGGCCAGATGACTGAAAATCAAGGAATCGGGGAAAAGGCAAACAAGCTAGGTAAAAAAGTTAGACTCCTGACTTTTAAGATCAAAATCATGAAATTAGGGTTACAAGGATCATATGGTTCAAATTTTGTCCAGAAATGATGGAGGGATCATAAAAAAATCAAGAAACAAAATCATTTGAAAAGTGGTTAATTTCACCTTTCCCTCAACTTTTCTTTCCATTTTCCTTCCACATTTCCTTTCATTCTTTCCCTCTTGTTTTTCCACTTCAATTCCACTCCATTTCCCTTGGATGCTTCTACCATGTTCCACAACCTTCTAGAGTATTCCAAGGAATATTCTCTCTCCAACCCTAACCTAACTTACTACAAACCTAACTCCATTCCTAAACCTGACTCCATTCCCAAACCTAGCTCCAAGCCTAGCCCCTATATAATCATTAATCACTTCAATGTAAAAGGTTCCCAATTTTTTCACTCTCTCACAATTTCTAGAATCACTTTCTCTCTCTCTCTCTCTCACTTTTCCTCCATTTCCCTTTTCACCAAAGTTTTTTTGAAGAAGCTCTTCAAGTTTCACATTGAAACTTGAAGATCTTAAAGCTTAGCCTCCAACCTCCATTGAATTGTGGATTGTAGAAGAAGAAGCTACTGATTTTTGTGAATATTTCGACTTATCGTAAGTGCAAGAAGGCTCAAGCATCAAGAACGCATTTATTTTACGGATTCGTGGTTTTCTTGGTTTTCTCTTTGATCAAGCTCTGATTCTTGCAACATCCACCGAAGCACTTATTCGCTTCTTAGGTTGGTGATCTAAATCACTTTTCTTTAAGTTATTCACTCCATCTCGCCATTTTGGAATTCTTTAAGTGATTTTCGTATTGCTTATGTTTGGTTACATTTTCGTTACGTTTTGCTTGCGATATGTGGATTTTAATGGATTAGAAGCTAGGTTATAGCTTGTTATAGATTCTAGCATGTGTTAATAAGCCCTAATTGAGTAGAAATTCGTGTTAGCATGATTAGGTTGGGGTTAGGGTTATTTATAAGGAATATTATGGCCAAAAGCACTTATTTCAAAAGCATTTTTCACTTTCTGTTCAGCGTTAACCGGTTAACGGTTTGGTTAACCGGTTAACGCATGCGTTTTTTGCCACATTTAGTGCTGTCCAGGGTCCGTTAACAGGTTAACCGTTTGGTTAACCGGTTAACACTGTTAGTTTTTTGTTTTTTTGCTTATTTTTTGCTCAATATTGCTTCCTGGTGCTTCTAAGGTTCATGTATGTTTAGGTATTGATTTTAGGGAATTTTTGGGTCTATTTCCAGTAGTCAATTCATTTGTTTCGATTCGTTTCGACATGATTCCGTTTACTTTTCCATGTTTTTTTGTTAAATGTATAAATGTGATATAATTGATTCTTGATGTGTTTTGCTACACTTTAATCATTTGTTTCACATGTTAATTGTTTTCTTAAATTCAATATTTTCTTCATGATTATTGTCATTTCTTGCTTGATTGATAAAGTGATTAAATGTCATGATTGATTTTTTGCCAAAAGTGATTAAATGCTTCACATGTTCATGCAAGTTTCTTGTGCTTAATTGATCATATCTTGACATGAGTTCAATTCTAATTTTTATGCAATACATGTGAAATAATTGATGCTTGTAGTGATAATTGTTCAAACTCATGATAAATGCTTGTTTTGTGCAATATGGAAAAGTGTGGTTATTCTTGTTGATCATTGTTTCTTTTAATCAAATAAATGATGTAAATAAATTCACATGTTCGAATTCATTTTGTGGTATATGTAGATCCATGTTAATTGATGTTGATGTGTTGTTTATCATTCACTTTATGCACATAAATAAAAATGATCAAATTTGACCCATGTTTTCATAGCTATTTGTTAATATATGTGTTGTAAAATAGATATTGTTTGTGATGTTTGCATGTTGTATGTGACTTTCTACGCCTATCTTTTCATGTTGTATGCTGGCTGTAGAAAGTTGCTTGTGTTTTACCTTGTGTTATGCATTGTTTTGGTAGATGTTGTTACTTTAGATGTTGTAGTAGGTGCTGAATTTTTGTTTTAGCAATTTTTTAGTTCTTTTAGAATTAAGATAGAGTTTAGATTGAGTCTTAGAGTTATTAGGATTTAATTGGTGTGAGTTTTCTTTATTATTTTTAATAAAATGCACATTAATCTTTGTTTTATAGGGAGGAAAAGGTATGTTTCTTTACACCTTATCCTTTTATTTTTAATGCATTTCCTTTATGCATTTAATTCTTTTTTTCCTTCCATATTTGTGATTGGTAGGATTCCCCTTTGGTTAGAACCAACTTATCTTCCTTAAGAAGTAAGTTGTTTCCTTTTTCTTCTCTCTTTTCCTTTTGCTACTTAGGATTAGAAAACTTCACTAACCATAGAACCACCATTTTAATAAATAACTTAGGGTTGTGTCTTAGTCCCCCTTAATTTTTGTCCTTTTCTGATTTGAGTCATTTCTTTCTCTCCTCATAAAGAAAATATTAAAAATACTTAATAAAAATTTAACGTTCTTATACACCATGAGACTTTGTTGTGGAATACTTATGCGCGTCTTGTTTCGGGGCGAGGTGTAAGTATTTACCACGATGGATAGGTCTTAATATGAGAATGTTCACAAACAAATTCAAAACATTTCTCATAAAAGACAAAAACAAACAATAAGCGACTTTCATGCGGGAACTTCTTTTCCTTATCTCATTCACTCTCAACACGAACTCACGATGACTTGTCTCGCATGCAAGACGGTAAACACACTCGTACCAGGCGAGCCTGCAACACCTGAGCATAGACATATGCAGTTCCAGCTATAAAAAAGGCTTCAAATGGGTTGATCAAAAAGGTCGACTCTGATCCTCATTTTCCCGATGAGGTACGTAGGCAGTGGGTTGATCAAAAAGGCTTCAAATGAATTTTCTTCAAACATTAAAGTTGTAGATTGGATCTTCCCCTTTCTAAAAAGTACAAGAATTCATCTTGATTCATCCTAGAACTCAAGATATGATGGGTCAATGATGGGAAAAATCTTGTAATTTTCAAGTTTAGGCCAAAGAGGGAAATGTGCAAAAGTGAATTTCAGGCCTCTATATGACTTTTAATCCACTCAAATACATCATGGCATGATCAAACAACATCTTAAATCCGGATTTGAGCTTTGAACTAAAGGATTTCATACTTGTCTCTCAAGAAATCACAAAGTTGCAAAATTGCAAAACCTATGCAAACGTTTTATCCAAGCCATGCATCTCATAGCAATTGATCCTAGGGTTCTCCTTGAAGCCAGCTGAAGCAGCTCAAACCCTCAAATCAGTTCTTCCATTGCCCATACCTCAAGTACACAATTTTTGACTTTTTGGCCAATTGAGCCATGCCAATCCTACAGTGGATATTTGCTCTTCTGACTCATTCCATTTGTTTATACAAAGCCTAATGATCATAAAAGAAGGCTCACAAGAACTCAGAAGGACCACACACTCAGTTTGCACAAAAATCCCCCAAAACTTCCTCTTTTCGATTCTCCCAATCCAGCCATGAAACCTAAAAAATTATTTCACCAACAAGTCACACTTCACTTGAGGAACAAATCCCACCCTTTACAATAACCTGAAACACAACACACAAGAACCTCGTTTTCTGATACACCAGAAGTGAACCTCTCAAAATAGCCAATTTAAACTCCATTCAAGCTTGCCATTAGCACAAGGGGGACCAGTGGAGATGGTTTGCACAAAGGAAAGGCTCAGAAAGCTCATCTTCTAAGGTCTCCAGCTCAGGTATAGCTCAATAACTTTTTTCTCAGAACATCATTTTCTTGTTACAAAATGAATCTACATGTTGCACTGATCATCTAGATATGTTTAGATTTGAAAATGAGCAAGAAATGATCATTTTATGTTGTTCTGAAAGTTTGCCAGTGCTTTGAATTTTGCTTCGATTCTCTTGATTCAAGTGTTATAAATGTTGTTTGATGATTTATTTGAGTTCCTTGGAGTGTAGGGATGTATTATGGGTAGGTTAGAGGTCTTTGGATGGCCTGGGGAAGAAGATAAGGTTTTGGTTGGCCGGAGAAGATAACCGGAGCACTGTTCTGGTCACCTGAAAATAATTAGGGTTAATTAGGTTTATGGTTTCCAGATTAAATGTGAGACATTGGATAGTGATTAGTTTAATTGATGGACGACCCAGATAATTCGTTAGCCTTAATTTTAATTAATTAAAATAAAACATAATTAATTAACTCAGATTGAATGTGAGCCTTTGGATTGCCCGCGTATTAGGAATTCAAACCTGGATCGTTGGATCTGCATACCCCCAGTCAAACTGACTTGAGCTCTCAACCCTTGATCTTGCTTCCACGCAATATGGGCCTTTCATTTTAATTACTTTTCATTTTATTTTTATTTATTTCATTTTGTTTTCCTTTATTTATTAAAAATAGCAAAACCTTTTCAAAAATTCTGATTTTTTACACTTTCTCTCTAATTAATTTTAAAAACCCAAAAACATTTTTATTTTTATTTTTTGCATTAAAAATTTATTTTTAAATCATTTAATTGTATTATTTAATTAATTCATTCATTTTAATTAATTAAAAATACTTGTAGGTATTTAAAAATCACCAAAAAAATCAGAGAACCTCTTTGAACATTAAGATCAATTTACAAAATCATTTCACAAATTTATTTTAGGGTTTGATCATGTTTTGACAATTAAACTTGAATTAGATTTTGAAAATCCCCTTTTTTATAACCCTAATTCAAAAATTCATTTCTGCCTAACCAAAATGAGTTTGTACTTGGTTCTTTTTGCATTCTTTTACATGTTGCATATAGTATCTAGGACATTTAAATCATATTTTTGTATTGCATTTTCATTTTGTTTTGACTTTTTCTTTGCAAAGTGTCCAAAATCCTAGCCAAACATAGGAAAACCATAACTCTACTTTGGTTTAGCTTTAGACCTCCACCTTTGGAGGGTGTTCTCATGTAGGTTTAGGGTTTGTTTGGATGCAATTTCAATTTTTTTATCATGTGATTTGCTTCTGATTTTGATGATGGACTTTTTGTATGTACATACAACTTTTCAGGTGCAAATGGTAAGTTAATTAGGATGTGGATTTGCATCCACATCCAATCTCTTCTCACCCTCTTATTTATTTGTGTTTGAAGTGAATTTGGTTCACTTGTGTTTGTTTCTCTCCCACTCCTAGGTTACTTAACTTCTTCAGGAAGTAAGTAACCTATCTTTCTCTCTCTTTCTCTTTTTCATCTGCTTCTTACTTGGTGGCCATCTGAAGATCTCTCTTTAAGCCTCACAAACCATAGGAACTACCAAGCATGATAAATTTAGGGTTGTTAATAGTCCCCCTTAGTTTTTCCCTTTTGAGTCTCCTTGAGTCTCTGCTTCTCATCTCATTAACTAAGGCTAAACAATTAAAGTTTTGGGGCTCTGTATTAGGGTTATGCATGTATCCTTATCTTAGGATGGAGTGTATAATTGTAATACTTAGTGTTAAAGCTGTAAGTTCTTTTCACCTCTTAATCAAAACACCTAATAATTATCAAGACTTAAGCTTGTAACTTGGGCCTTATATTAGGGTTACATCTCTGCCTCTGGGTCAGAGGGACTAACCCTAGTGTTTAATGGACAAGTCCCCCTCAGGTTTAGTCTTACAAACATAAAATTCACTTCTTAATCTAATCCTCTAATTAAAATCCACTTTAATAAAGGTTTGTTATGTAATGATTTTAATCCCTGACCATGGATTAAGTTGAGGTATCTTCCTCATCTTAAGTGTCCTCATCTATCATCCTTCTCTTAGGGTGGTGTAATGAGTTCACTAATCCCTGATTAGAGATTAAACTCATTATTTAACACAAAACAAAAATCCAAAAAGACTTAAAAATCACAAATGGGTTAATGATCTTAATCCAGTATCATTAGGGTAATTAAGTTGAGATTCTCATCTCATACTTAAGTAGACTCATTATCCCTAATCGGGGATGATATAATGAGTTTGCAAACCCTTGATTAAGGCTTAAGCTCATTATCCTATGAAAAACACCAAAAAAAATAAAAAACAAAAAAAACAAAAAAAAACAAACAATAAACGTCTCCTCCGGAATTCTTTTCTTATTACACTCACTCTGCAAACAAGAACTCGTTTCTTCCGTCTAATGCAAGACAGTTAGCACTTGAGCCAAACGAGTCATACACTTGAGCATTGGCAAGCAAGCAGTTCACACCAAAACATCCAAGTCTCTTTGAGTCGAACTATGGTGTTCTGACTTCCTCATTGCACGAGAGGATACGTAGGTATAACTTAACGGTTATCGAACAAAAGTCCCCAGGTTTCCCCCCTCTTCTCTTTCTAGTTTTCCTTTCTTAACCTCAGCTTGAACTCCCATTCTTTGTACACCATCACCCTATACACCCATTTCTTTTATAACACAGCTAGCACATACATTATCCCCCCTTCAACACAATCAGGTAAGCATGGATCCCGTCGAGTACGACGGACGATCTTGGTGCTAATACCTTCCCAGGTCGTAACCAACCCCCTTTCCCAGTCTCTTTGGTTCGCAACCGTCTTATCCATATCTTTCTAGGTTTATGCAGCATCACCTTTCCCTCAGGATAAAAATGCCCAGTTGACGACTCGATTCAACTTCAGCCTTCACCATCCGACCGTTCTCGCCGACAGTTTGCTTTTGCACCGGGATGAAAGTCTAGGGAGCAACACATGTTTATCTTTTGCTTGTTTGCAATATGTACATGTTCACTTTGTTCTTACTTGCCATATGTGTCAAATCTTGAAAATGCATAATTTCCACATTTTTTGTAAATATTCCTTAGTGACTAATCCTCAAAATGCTCGCATGCTTATAAATCCATGCTTGTATCACTCTTGTGGTTTTATTTGATGATGTTATGTGGTGTGTATTCATGTATTGTCACTCATGTATTCACCATTAAAAATAATCCAAATCGGCCATGTTTTTCATAGTTGTGTTTTAATCCAGAAGTTGTTAAATATGTGCTGATTATTCTGTTTTCATACTTTGTACACCTATTTTGCATGTTTTTTGGTAGCTGTAATAGGTTGTTTGCATTTTACATTGCATTTGGTAGCTGCTGGATTTTTGCTTTGCCTAGTTTGTAGGTCCTTTAGACTTAGGATTGAGTCTAGTTAGGTCCTAGATGCATTAGGAATTTTTTGGTACATGTTTACTTTCATTCATATTATGCATTCTCCTACTAACCTTTATTTTGTAGGGAGGTCGAGGTAAGTTCACATAACTTTTCCTTTTAAATTCTTTATGCTTTCAAAGTATGTTTGCTTTAGCATCTTGTTTAGTTTGTACAACTCCATGCTAATCCCCTTTAAAAACAACTTAGCTTCCTTAAGAAGTAAGTTGATTTCTAGGTTCCTTTTCTTTTCTTTTTTCTCAATAGGATTAGAAAATCGCACTAACCTAGGTTCATCCATGCATGACAATACCTAGGATTATTAGTCTCCCATTAGACTTTTACCTTTGCTTTGCTTTGCTTTGCTTTATCATATCAAAGAAAAGTAAAAAACACCTAATAAAGGTTGATCTTCTCGTACGCCATGAGACTTTTCCGTGGGTTACTTATGTGCGTCCCATTTTGGGTCAAGGTCTAAGGCATCTACCACGATGAATAAGTTTTAGTATGAGAATATTCACAAACAACAAAATCAGAAAAAAATTCTTTAAAAGACAGTAAACAAATAACACTTATCTTTTCCTTCGGGATTGCTTTTGTCACCTTGCTCACTCTCAACGTGAAATTGCTTCGACTTGCCATATTTGCAAGATGGTTATGCACTCGTACCAGACGAGCCTACAACACTTGAGCATCAGCATAAGCAGTTCAAGCTATAAAAAAACACAAACAAGTTCCCGCCTTAGTTAGGCGAACTACGTCGACTCTGATCCTCATTTTCCCGATGAGGTACGTAGGCAGCAGGGTAGGGCCTGTTCAAGCACACTTCTTATTTCCCCTACACTTTTCCCGTACCTTTTTTATATCTTTTCCAATTCACTTTCTCACTTCCATTCCAGTTAGCGGTTTTTGTTCAGTAGCATCTTATTTCTCATCCTTTAAAATTGACTAACAAGTGTGGATCCCATCGGGTACGATGGACAATTTGGGGTGCTAATACCTTCCCAGGTCCTAATCGACTCCCGAACCCATATCTTTGGTTCGCAGAACTTTGTCCTTTCCCTTTCTCTTCGGATTGTGCAACATTACTTTTCCCATTCATCTTGGATAAAAATGTTTGGATGGCGACTCTATCTTTTCCGCGCCACTTTGGCGTTTGTACTAGGATGAAAATCCCGGGAGCGACAAACACCATTCCTTGAAACCTTCCATCGCTGAACGGCGAATCCACAAATCCGAAAACCAAATCACCGGCGAGCACACTAGTAAAAAACTAACCTTTTCTCCATAACAAATAATAATAATAATTAAAAACACTCATTTTCCCTTAAAAAACGATCTTACCAAACATTTACCGTTAGAATAAGACAATAGTATAAGTCAACATTCAATCGCAAGTTAGACTAAGAGGTTCCCGTTGAGTACAACGGACGTGAGGGGTGCTAATACCTTCCTCTTGTGTAACCGACTCCTAATCTTAGAATGTGGTTTCGACGATCATGTTTCTTTCCTTTAGGTTTTATTTATATCTTCCTTTTCTTTCACTAGAATAAATAGAATTAGGTGGCAACTATGTTTTTTTCGCGTACATCCCAAGGATCGTATTTTTCGAGGTGCGACAATTTGCTTTTATTTACTTTTATGTATGAATAAAGGGTTGCGACCCTAATTAGATTTCTTAGTATGTAACGAATAGGGCTTTGACCCTCGTACTTTCTTTTTTGCAAGTTTAATAAAATATTTTGAGTTTTTAGTATTCTTGACTTGGCTTTATAACTAATGAATGTTTTAAGATCCCGACGAAAAAAACACTTTTCTTCGCATCTCCATACATACATTAGCATGCATACAACATACATCAATAAGAACATATTTTTAAAGGGTTAAAACAAAAGAATCATTTCTTCAAAATATCTTGTCTCAAAATCATCAAATTTGACAACCTAACTTCCAAACCTCGTACTCGAGCATTCCAAAAGCAAGCTAAGGATCAATTAGAGTATAATCAAGGGGCTCTTAGAGGAGATGTGGATTTTGTCGAGGAGAATGTGAACGACATGAAAGCAAAGATTGATCAACTGACTCTTGATATCAACAACCTAATAGTTAGGGACACTAAGGCTAACCAGCAAAAGAATTACCCTATTCCAACTCCTCCTTTTGAGGATGGTAATCCACTGCTAGGGTATGTTCATGACTTGGAAAACGAAGAAGCTTGGGCAGGAAAACAAAAGACCAATGACCCACCTCCTGAAGGAGTCGTCCCAACACATGTTCACAATGGGTAACCTATGCCTCCCTACACCTATGTTCCACAGGACAACTATGAAAATTAGAAACTCCAATATGAAAGAGAAATTTCAGAGCCGACTATGTGCAAAGCGGTTACTGACATGGAGGGAAATAGGGTTGATGATAGGTATAATGGAATTGATGAAAGATTGAAGGCTATTGTGGGAACTAATTTCTTTGGGATTGATACTTGGGACATGTTCTTAGTACCCGATATGGTCATACCCCCAAAGTTTAAGTTACCATATTTTGTAAAATACAAGGGAGTAAGTTGTCCTAAGAATCATATAAGGTTATTTATCAGGAGGATGGCTGCCCATGTTGTCGATAAGAAGCTTATGATGCATATCTTTCAAGATAGTCTAAGCGGTACATCATTAGACTGGTATATGAAATTGGAGATAACTCAAATCAAGACCTGGGAAGACCTTGTTAATGCGTTTATGAAACAGTTCCAATATAATATGGACATGGCACCTAATTTCTTACAATTGCAAAACGTATCTCAAAAGCGGAACAAAATGTTCGAGGAGTATACTCAAAGATGGAGGGAACTATATTTTCGTGTGAAACCTCTGTTGTGGGAAAGTGAATTGGTAGACATGTTTATGAGTACCCTACTGGCACCATACTATAAGAAGATGATAGGATCAGTATCGACTGGATTTTCTTATTTGCTTCTTATTGAAGAGAGAATTTAAAATGGGTCGAAGAGAGAGAAAATCAAGAAGGTACCATCTAACCAACATAATAACAAGAGGAATTCTGGTAATAACTCCAAGAAGGGGATGTCAATGTTGTGGCACCTATTTCTTACAATCGGTACATGGAAACGATGGCTCCTACTTAATATCCACCTCAAGCACCTCATGTTTTTCAAAAACAATAATCAAGAGGAGCGCCACAACAAAATCAACAACAAAACAAGTATCATAAAAGGGAGCAAAAGAGGCCATGGAAGGATTTCGATCCTCTTCCTTAAGCATACACTGAAATCCTACCATTTTTAATTCAAAAAGGAGTTGTGGAGATCAAGCCATTAACACCTCCAACCGAGAATCTCCCCTGAGCATATAATCCCAATGTAAGATGTAACTACCATGCTGGATCACTAGGGCATACCACGAAAAATTTCTTGGCTCTAAAGTTTAAAGTACAAGAGATGCCGGATCAGAAGGTCATCAACTTCACTCCCGAAGGACCAAATGTGGAAAATAACCCATTACCGAGGCACGCTGGGGGAAATGTCAATATGATTGAAGGAATTGAAGAGAATGCCTTATTCAAAAGACTGGATCAAATAAAGACTCATAAGAAGAAGATAAGGGAATCAGTGATTGGGTATGAAATGTTTGAAAAGTTGCACGCCAATTGCATAAATTGCATAGTCAACCCGGAAAAATGTTAGAAAATAAGGAAGATTCTCCAATAGCTAATGGATCAAGGGGTAATACAAGTCGGATATTCAAGGAGGATGGAGGAGGTGACGGCCATAGAACCTTTTGAGATTCCATATCAAATAAGGGAGGCACAAACACCAATTCAAATCTGATATCAAAGAAGGGAAACACAAGCACTAGTTCAGACCCCATACCAAAGAAAGTAGGCACAAACACCAATCTAGATCCCATATCAAATAAGGGAAGCATAAACGTCAATCCATGTTCTTTTCTCAAAGCCCGTAAAGCGCCCATTCAGATACCATTGGGGATAATTGCGGAAGAGCCAATCTCGATGCCTCACAATGTGATAGTTGTAACTTGGGATTATAGTAATTTTACTCTTGGAAAGATATACACACTTGAGCCATCTAAGAAGAATGTGCCAGAGGATTCAAAAGGAAAAGAAACTACAGAAGTGGGTGAAGGGTATTCAAAGAAGAATGTGTCTGAAAAAGATGCTGAGGAATTTCTAAGACTTATACGGAAAAGTGACTATAGGGTGATAGATCAACTCAGTTAAACAGCCTCGAATATCTCTATGTTGTCTTTGTTATTATGTTCAAACTTACACTGAGAGGCTCTACTCAAATTCCTGAATGAAGCTCACATTACTAAGGATATAATTGTGGATCAATTCGATGGGGTTGTCGCTAATATTGTCACTAGTACTTCTTTGGGCTTTAGTATTGGAGAACTACCTTCTGAAGGGCAAGCGTACAATAAATCCTTGCACATATCCGTCAAAATTTCAAGACACTATACTCTCATGGGTTTTGCTCTAAATGTCATGCCTAAGGACACTCTCATGAAACTAAATTTTGTGAGTACTTTTATGAAAGCTAGAACTTTAGTCTTTAAGGCTTTTGATGGCTCTAAAGGGATGGTAATCGTAGAAGTTGACATACCAATCATGGTGGGAACATATACCTTAATGATGACCTTCCAAGTCATGGACATTAATCCCTCCTACAGTTGTCTTCTAGGACGACCTTGGATTCATCTTGTGGGTGCAGTTACTTCTACACTTCATCAAAAGCTGAAGTTCATATTCGGGGATAAACTAATCATTGTAGATAGGGAGGAAGACATGTATGTCAGTCATCTATCATCTTCCAGATATATAGAGGTGGATGGGGAGACTTTTGATCATGGACAAGTCATTCAACAATAAGGAGAATCAAAGAATATCATGGAGCTAATAAAGAACAGGGATACTAGGAGATGGGGTAAACTTCCATAGATTCCTGAGAAGAAGGACCGGTTCGGGCTGGGTTACAAACAAGCTAATAAAGGAGTTCCAAGGGGTCACAAGCAAGGGAAGTTTCATCCTATCAACGAAACTTTCCATGGTGTTGGGTTCAGAGGTCAAAATCAAGTGGCTGAAATCGAAGAGGATGGGAAAGGGGCATTAAACTTGGTGTGCCATTGCTCACCAGATAAATCCTCAACATTTGGAAGGCTGTTGAGATTTCTGAGATGATTTCTATTTCAAAGTAATTTCCTTGCTATACCCAAGGAAAGTTGAACAAAGCTTTTTAGGGCCACCCTTTGTTTCTTTGAATTATTTTATCAATAAAATTGCATTTTGTTTTCAATTAAGATCTTGTTTCTTTCATTTGCGCTTCTTTTAAAAAATGGAAACACTTGTTTTTCAATATTTTCACTCTAAAATAGTTCGCATAAAAGGAATAATAATAAAAAATGTTTATGCATGCATATTTAAAAATGAACCTATTGAACATAACATCGGCATAATCCCGATCGACATCGAATTACAAATTTACCAAGAGGAAAAAGGTGACAAGGACGATTGTGATCTTCCAGAAGAATTAGCCAAATTGTTAAGGCAAGAGGACAAAGAAATACAGCCTCACCAGGAACTAGCGGATGTGATCAATCTTGGGGCCGAAGAAGAAAAGAGAGAGGTCAAAATCGACACATCTTTAAATAAGGATATAAAGGAAGAACTTGTCAAGCTATTGCAGGAGTATATTAATGTGTTTGCTTGGTCATACCAAGACATGCCCGGGCTCGATACCAACATCGTGGAACACAAACTACAACTCAGGCCAGAATGCCCTCTGGTTAAGCAAAATTTGAGGAGAACTAGACCCGACATGATCGTCAAAATTAGGGAAGAAGTCAAAAAGCAATTTGACGGAGGATTCTTAGTTGTTGTGAATTATCCAGAATGGCTAGCCATCATCATGATGGTGTTAAAGAAGGACGGGAAAGTAAGGATGTGTATAGACTATCGAGACCTTAATAATGCAAGTCCTAAGGATGACTTTCCACTACCTCACATTGATGTACTAGTGGACAACACCGCTCAGTTCTCGGTCTTTTCGTTTTTGGATGGTTGTAATGCCCTAAAATTCATAATTTTAATTATTGGTAATTATTTATGAATATATGGCATGTTATGATGTGTTTTGGTGTTGTTATGATGAAATTATTGATTTATAAGATTAAATGGATATTATAAGTTATTTAATTGAATATTATTATTTAATTAAATAAAAGGAGAATTAGAACTGTGAGGGGTATAGTGGTCTTTTATGGAGAATTAGTAAGGATATACTGGGGAAAACATATTTGGGGTCCTAGGGGTAAGATTCTCAAAAAGGAAGTTTAGGGTATTGGAATACGATCAATTTCATGATCACATTTGGAAGAGAAGAGAGAAATCTTTGGGGAACTAGAATAGAGGCTAAGGTTTGAAGAATTTTCCGGATTTTTTGAGAAAAGATCATAGAAAGTTTTACTCTAAGGTATGGGGAGTAATTTGTATTCATTCTTTTAGTATAATAGGTAGAATATGATGGGATTTGGGGGAATGGAGGATAATTAATGACGAGGGTTTGGATTGATGAGTTAGGTTGATGAATAGGAATTTGTTTTGTGACCTGTAATTGTTGTATGTTGTTATTACTGATTGTGTTGGTTTAGAATTGGTTTTTTCGTGTATTTGGGACTGATAAGAATGGGGTTTTGGGACTGGTATAGCAGTAGAAATGCTGTATAAATTATGAGAATCACTCGAGGCACCGAGCAGTGACATGTATTGTCGGGTGGCGATGATGTTTCACCAGGCGATGCTTGTGAGTGTAACATGGAATGCTGCTGACTTTGGGGTGTCTTTGAAGTGAGGTTCGTGCAATGGCTTGTAGCGTCGGGTGTTGCTCCCTGAATTTTCATCCCGGTTCAAATGTGAACCGTTGGTGATGTTGGAGGTTGAGGTTGAATAGAGTCGCCAGCTAGGAATTTTTATCCCGAAGGAAAGGTAATGCTGCATAAACCTGAAAGGGTATGGATAAGACGGTTGCGAACCAAAGAAACTGAGAAAGGGGTTGGTTACGACCTGGGAAGGTATTAGCACCCAGATCTTCCGTCGTACTCGACGGTATCCACGCTTACCTGACTATGTTTATAAGGGGGATAATATATGTGCTAAACTATGTATAAAACTCTAGGGAGAAAAAGATGTACAAGGTTTCGGTGCAAAGAAGAAAGTGAGTGCTCAAGATTGAGGCTAAGGAAAGAGAAGAAGAAAGAGGAGAGAGGGGGGAAGACAAAGAGACTTTTGTTCGATAATTGTTAAGTTATGCCTACGTATCCTCTCGTGCAATGAGGAATTCAGAACACCGTAGTTTGACTCAAAGAGACTTGGATGTTTTTTTTGTGAATTGCTTGCTTGTCTATGCTCAAGTGTATGACTCGTCTGGCTCGAGTGCTAACTGTCTTGCATTAGACGGAAGAAGCGAGTTCTCGTTTTTAGAGTGAATGTGATGAGAAAATAATCCCGGAGGAGACGTTTATTTTTTGTCTTTGTGTTTTCAGTTTTTTATTGTTTTTGGTGTTTTGCATAGGGTAATGAGCTTAAGCCTTAATCAAGGGTTTGTAAACTCATTATATCACCCCTGATTAGGGATAATGAGTCTACTTAAGTATGAGATGAAAATCTCAACTTAATTACCCTAATGATGCAGGATTAAGATCATTAACCTACTTGTGATTATTAAGTGTCTTTGGATTTTTGTTTTGTGTTAAGTAATGAGTTTAATCTCTAATTAGGGATTATTGAACTCATTACACCATCCTGAGAGAAGGATAATAGATGAGAACACTTAAGATGAGGAAGACTCCTCAACTTAATCCATGGTTAGGGATTAAAATTATTATATAACAAGCATTTATTGAAGTGGATTTTGATTAAAGGTTGGATTAAGAAATGGATTTTATGTTTGTAAGACTAAACCTGAGGGGGACTTGTCCATTAAAGACTAGGGTTAGTCCCTCTGAACCAGCAGGCAAAGATGTAACCCTAATATAAGGCCCAAGTTACAGGCTTAAGTCTTAATGATTATTAGGTGTTTTGATTAGGAGGTGTAAAAAACTTAAAGGTATAACAATAAATATTAAAGTTATACACTCCATCCTAAGATAAGGATACAAGCATAACCCTAATAAAGAGTCTTGAAACTTTAATTGTTTAGCCTTGATTATGAGGTGAGAAGAAGAGACTCAAGGAAACTCAAAGGTAAAAAAACTATGGGAGACTATGTACAACCCTAAAGTTATCATGCTTGGATATTCCTATGGTTTGTGAGGCTTACAGAAAATCTTCATATGGCCACCAAGGAAGAAGAAGAAGATGAAAAGATAAGAGGAAGAAGAATAGGTTACTTACTTCCTGAAGAAGTTAAGTAACCTAAGAGAAAGAAAGGGAGAAAGAGGGAGCATAAGTGAGTCAAACTCACTTCAAATACAAAAAAGATGCAAATGAAAAGATAAGAAGAGGTTGGATGTGGAGGGAAATCCACATCCTGATCAACTTACCATATGCCCCTGCAATGGTTAGTATGAATGCATAAGGTGAAACAAAATGCAATGATGCAAAGATGAAGATGCAATGATGCCAACCAGAATTGAATACATGATGTAAATGTGTCATGGAGATATGCAAAGTCACATACAATACACATGTATGATCATACAAGTGATGGATACAAAAACAAGCATGTTAGAAGCTTAAGAACACATGAACATACATAAGATGTAATGGATGCAAAACATACCAAATAAATGCAACAATGATCAACCAATGTTCACACAAGCCCTAATGCATCTAATATGACATATAAATGCATGAGATGTCATGATAAGTTCATATGATGATGGTATGCAAAGATGAATGCAAATGAACTTGACAAATTAGGGTTTTAAGAAAACAATGAGATGCATATGATCAAAACAAAAGCAAAACACATGATAAAAAATTGAAATTGCAACCAAGTGAACCCTAAACCCACATAAGATCACACCTCAAAGATGGAAGTCAGAAGCTATAGCAAAGTCAAGTTATGGCTTTTTAAAGTTAGGTTAGGGTTTTGGGTGCTTCTTCATGAAAAAATGTCAAACAAATGGAAAATGCAATGCAAAAATATGAGGTAAATACCCTAGATACTACATGCAAGTATGAGAGAATGCAAAAAGAACCATTCACAAACTCATCTTGGTTGATCAAAAATGAATTTTTGAAGTTAGGGTTAGAAAAATAGGAAATTTAGAAACCCTAATTCATGGTTAATTGTCAAAATTTGATCAAACCCTAAAAGAAATTAGTAAGATGAGTTTGTAAATTGTTCTAAATATGTGAGAATGCTTCATGAATTTTTTTTGTGATTTTTAAAGACCTAAAAGTATTTTTAATTAATTAAAATGAATGAATGAATTAAATAATACAATTAAATGATTTAAAAATATTTTTTTATGCAAAAATTAAAAATAAAAATGTTTTTGGATTCTGAAAATTATTTAAAGTGAAAATGCAAAAAATTGGAATTTTATAAAATGTTTTACTATTTTAAATAAATAAGGAAAATAAAATGAAATAAAAATGAATTAAAATGCAAAGTAATCAGAAGGAGTGGTCCAGATTGCGTGAAAGAAAGATCAAGGGTCAGGATGTGATGTCATCTTGACTTGAGGTAGAATGATCTAAAGGCCTAGGTATAAACCTAGCTTACGCGCGTGATCCAAGGGCCATGGTTCAATCTGACTAATTAATTATAAATTAACTTAATTAATTAGAATTAGGGTTTAATGATCTAATCTGGACCATCCATGCGTTAACCTAGTCAACATCCAAGGGCTGAGATTCAAACTAGGGACCTAAACCCAAATGACCTTCAGGTGACCGGAGATGAGCTCCGGTCATCTTCTCCGACTAGCCCCAACCCTAACTTCTTCTACAAGCCACTAAACACCAAACTAACTGCCTAGAAATGATCCGCAAACATCATACAATCAAAATCAATCCTCAAAAAAGATTTATAACACACATATATGATGAATCGAAGCAAAAACACTTTCACGGGCAAAGTTTCAGAACAACCATACATGTTCTTGAAGGTTACCTGAACTGGAGCTTTTCAAATCTGAGCTTTCAAAGCCTTTCCTTGGTGCAAACCAACTCCAATGGTCCTCCTTGTGCTAATGAGATGCTTGGATGAAGCTTATAGTGGCTAGTTTGAGAGTTCCAATTCTGATATGGCAGAAAATGAGGTTTTAATATGTTGTGTTTCAGGCCATGGTGATGGGTGGGACATGATCTATGGATGATTTGTGGTTGATTGGCGAAAGAAATTTGGAAGTTTGATGGTTTGTTTGAGAGAATCGAATAGGGGAAGCTTTTGACAATTTTTGTGCAATCTGAGTATATGGCTTGTTCTGAGCTCTTGTGTCTTGTGTGTTGTGATCCTTAGGCTATGCATAAAAAATTAGAATGAGTCAGAAGAGTGGTTGGGAACTGTGGGAATGGTATGGCTCCATTGGCCAAAAAGTCAAAAACGGTGTACTTGAAGCATGGGCAATGGCAGAAGTGATTTGAGGTCTTGGGCTGCCTCAGTTGAGTTCAAGGAGAGCCTTTGGATCGAAAATGGTGAGATGTAGGGCTTGATTCATGAGTTTGTATGGTTTTTGCATTTTGACAACTTTGACATTTCTTGAGAAGCAAGTCATGAAATATTGTGGTTCAAAGCATAATTCTGGTCAAGGCATGTTGCATTATGTTTCTATGATGTGTAGCAATGCATTAGAGGTCATGAGAAGGCTTGGAAATCAAAATTGAACATTTCCCTCTTTGGCATGAACTTGAAAATTACAAGATTTTTCCCAACTTTGACTTGCCATATCTTGAGTTCTAGGATGAATCAAGAGGAGTTCTTGTACTTTATGAAAATAGGAAGATCAAATCTACAATTTGAAGAAAATTCATTTGAATCCTTTTTGATCAAGAAAGAGGAGGTTGAAGATCTTTCCCAAAATGGAAAGTTTCCATTACAAGTCATGCCAAAAATAGAAACTTTGCAATGGCTCATAATTCTTCAATTTTGTGAACTTCCAAACATTCCTAAGATCAAATAAGGATTATAGGACCTCAAATTTATGAATATGACCCTTTGGAACCCTTGTTGGTGGCCTTAGATGCCCTGATTCTGACTTTTCTTGCACAACAAGTTACCATTTGATCAGATGACATCCACAAGGAATTTTTGCTTCAAATTTGATACACATGCTCCTTATGACATATATAGACCAATAGAATAAACAATGGCCAAAACATTTGAGTGTGAGGGCCTCAAACCCAAAACCCTAATTTCTGGTCATTTGTGTAGGAGCCCTGAGCCTACCTGGGTGACTCTGCAATCTCTTGTGATCTTTTGCCTTTCAAGAACCCTTGGAAGCATAATATCATCATATAACACTCATGGACCCTATTGGCATGCTTCATGGCCTCTGAGATAGCTCAAACCACTTCTAAGATTCATCAGATCACAAACCCTAGCTATGCAACTATGCAATGAGATAACTATGCAGTGTGAGATGGTATGCTTATGCAATGCAATATGGAAGATCACAAGCCAAGGTGTGAGAAAAGAGAGGGAAAATTTGGGGTGTTTACATCGGGCTGCCACATGCTCATTTTGATTATTTGGTCATTTATTTTGTTGATATGGATTGTTATTGTTTAGTGGTTGATGACTCTGGTGATACATGATGTTTTGATAAATAATTGATGAATTTGCATGAGTATAACTTAGTATTTTTGATAAATATGAAATGATGATGCAATATTTGATATTGTTCAACTATGTTGACTTTTATGAGGTTGTTGAACTATGTTGATTTTTATAATAAATATAAATGAAGCATGAAGTTTAATGCCGCTGCATAATAAACATATAATGTATTGATACTTGTTGTTAACCCGTGTTATGGGACAAGACATCTATAAGATGAATTGATTGTTATGAATGAAATATGACACTCTATTGGGTTTTTAATATGATTTAATTTTTTGTTTCGTATACATTTTGATGCGGGGTAAAAGGGTGTTACATTAGTGGTATCGGAGCAGGTCAGTTTGTCCGGTCAAGTGTTGTTGTTGTCGGTCGGTTGTTAATCGTTACTTGTTAACGATTATGTTTTTTTCTGATGTTGTGAGTGTTGTGGAAAATGGCAGGAAACAACACGCGTGCTCTTGCTGAAGTTGTTGTAGCACTTGCTTAGTCTACTTCCCAAAACAATGAACAAGATGAGTTTCGTGCTTGGGAGAAGTTTCAGTGGAATAATCTGCCAGTTTTTGAAGGAGATCATGACCCGCAAAGTGAACATAAGTGGCTCAAGGCGATTGAGAATATTTTTAGAGTGATGGCATGTGCGGATGCATAGAAGGTACAATTCGGCACCCACATGTTGTATGAGGAGGCTGAAGACTAGTGGGATAATACTCGTTAGTGTTTGGAGGATGTCGGTATTGTAGTGACTTGGATAATGTTCAGGAGGGAGTTTCTGGGAAAGTATTTTCCTGAAGATGCTTGTGGTAAGATGGAGGTGGAGTTCCTTGAGTTGAAGCAAAGAAATATGACGGTAGCAGAGTATGCTGCTAAGTTCGAGAGGCTAGTGAAGTATTGTCCTCACTACAATCGTGTTGATGCTGAACTTTCTAAGTGTCTCAAGTTTGAGAATGGGCTGAGACCAGAGATTAAATATGAAACTGAATGTCAACAAATATGTAGGTATGCTGAGTTGATGGATGAAAGTGGGATATATGATGAAGATTGTAACATCCCATTTTTAATATGTATTCATCGGGTATTTTTGGTGCATTGTTGGCCTTGTTTAAGATGTATGTCTTGTTTTTTTGGTGTCGTGTCCTAGTTGAACGGGTAGAGTTGTGGTGCGTTTAGTATTAATGGGTGCATGAATAATAGTAAGACTAATTAATAACTATTTTTATTATTAGTATTATTATGAAAATTAATTAGTAATATTATTATTATTATTATTATTATTCAGTTTTAATTAAAATAAAGGAAATTAGTAAAAAACCAATAATAAAGGATTGATCAGAATTAGGAAGGGATTATTCGTGTTATTTTTGTGAAAGAACAAAGGAAGGCTAGGAGAGGAAGACCAACTAGGGCATTATTCTTAGAAGAATTTGCTAGGAAATTCATCTAATTTCGAGGTAATGGGGGAGAAAGGGATTCTAATTAGGTGATTTAACATGAAAGGGTAGTGAGGGGTTCCTTCCCTCATATGATTTTTGTTGTTTATGAGATTCTGTGATGAATATGTGATTATATGATTGTTGTTGTTGTCACTCCCAGGATTTTCATCCTAGTATAAACGCGAAAGTGGCGCGGAAAAGGTAGAGTCGCCAGCCAGACATTTTTATCCCGGAGGAACAGGAAAGGTAATGTTGCACAAACCTAAGGAAGAAGGAAAGGACAAGGTCTTGCGAATCAAGGATCTAGGTTCGGGAGTCGGTTAAGACCTGGGAAGGTATTAACACCCCAGACCGTCTGTCGTACCCGACAGGATCTACGCTTGTTTGTCTGTTTCAAAGGGTACGAAATAAGATGTTGTTGAACGAAGGAATTATTGACTGAAACTGGAACTAAAATGAGAAAGGGTACTGGAAAAGAAAATGGAAAGAAAGGGGGAAATGTAGGGAAAATAAAGAATATGCTCGCACGGTCCCTACCCCACAACCTACGTACCTCATCGGGAAAATGAGGATCATAGTCGACGTAGTTCGCCTAACTAAGGCGGGAACTATTTGTTTGTGTTTTTTATAGCTGCAACTGCTTATGTCTATGCTCGGGTGTTGCAGGCTCGTCGGGTACGAGTGCATTTACCGTCTTGCATGCTAGACAAGCCGTCACAAGTTCGTGTTGTCAGTGAATGAGGTGAGAAGAGAATTCTCGCAGGAAAGTCGCTTATTGTTTGTTTTGTCTTTTAAGAGTTTTTTATTAATTTGGCACAAGGAAGTGAATTCAAACTCTTTTCCATGGAATGTGTACTTGCTACTACATTCCAAGATGGAATAATAGAACAAGCAACTAAGTAAGGAGAATTTATGCAAGACTTGTTTCCAAGGATCGGGGTCTAAATTCATTAGCTTGTTGAAATTATTACATGTTTTTTTAGCTTTTGAAGAAATGTCTTTTATGTTTTCTTTGTGAAGATAGTCTCATGATTAGACTTGCACATCATGCTACACAAGTCCATACTATTCCAATATGGAATGAATATGAGTGTCCCATGGAATAAGGCTATACACAAGAGACTATTTCAATCCTTTATTAAGTGTCTTTTGGATTTTTGCTTTAAGATGAGATAAGAAGACTCAAATAGAGAAAAGGAAAAACTAAAGGATACTAAGACACAACCCTAAGTTGTCTATTGTATACAAAAGGATGCCCTAAATGTTTGTGAGACGTTCTAATCCTAAAGAGAAAGGAAAAGAAGAAAAGAGAACTAGAGAATAACTTACTTCCTAAGGAAGTTAAGTTATCTCTAAAGAAAGGGAAGCCTAAGAGCAAAGCACAAGGTTCCAAGGAAAAAAAATTTAAAATGCATAAGATATAGGAATGAAGTAATTCTTACCCCAATCTTTCCCCATTACAAAACAAAAGTTAGCATGACAAAGCAATTTGAACATGTGAAGCATGGCAAAACTCCAACAAAGCTTATACTAGTTAAGGAAGAGTATTAGTGAACTTCTAGGACTAAGACCTAGGCCTAAGGTATCCTACATGATAACAAGCATCTAAAGTCAGTATCTAACTAACACTTAAGTATTCTAAAGCCAAAAGGATGAACAACTTCAAACTATAGCCCAAAATGAAGCTAAACCCTAATAGGAGCTAAAGTGAAGTCACATGAGAAACTTAAGTGATTAAGCACACTAAACTTGTATGAAGTCAAAGGTGAATTGAAAATCCAGGAGATAAAACCTAATGAAAGCATACTAAGATATAAAACAAAGTGGGAGCAAAGATATTCAAGTGAAAAGGATTCAAACACTATGTGGAATGGTGTGAGAATAAGAAGAAATGAACATAGAACTTCAAAGGAAGAAAAAAATGACTTAGAATAAAGTCAAACATGATCAAAAGGATTTTAATTCCCCATACAAAAACCAGGGGCTTGATAAAATATTTGAATGGAGTTGGAACTCACAAAATGGCTCACGAATGAGGTGGTATGAAAGACATTAAGGTTAAGGAACCAAAATGTTAAGTTTTGAAGTCTTAAGAAGGCATATGATACTAAATGAAGCACAAAAACTTGTGAGATGAAGTGAAGACATGAAAATAACTATGAAACCTTTATGAGATGTATAAAAATGACTTAACAAGTATTACATAGTCACAAAATTGGTTTTGAAGGGTTAAGATGAAAGAAGAAGAAGAAGAATTAGGGCAAAGGAAGGCATATGTGACTTATGGCTCAAGTAATCAACACAAATCAAAATACAATGACCTAAAATGGATTCTCAACATTCAATGACCTCTAATAGACCCTAGGAGACTCAAATTTATGACCTAAAATGGATGGTATAAATGCCTTACCCAATTGGAGTAAGGAGAAGGAAGAAGAAAGACCTAAATGTAAATTGTGATTCAAGACACTTGAAAAAAATAGCAAATGACATTAAAAAATTATGAATATGGATATTCAAATACAAAATCCAGAAGGTGGCCTACCTCTAAAATATCTCTAAATAATTAACGTTCGAACTCATTAAAATGGAGACACAAAGGGATTTAGGGTTTTACATGATTAAGGCAAAATAAAGGGCTCAAAAGAGTACCCAACGTGACCTAAAAAATAGGCAAAATATATTTTTGGGATCTTCAATGTGTTATCTGGTTTCATATCAATTTTTGTCTGGGAGAACAAAAATTAACAAAATAATGTATTTAAAAAGAAGAGAAATAAGAAGAAATTAATTGAGAAATTAATTCTGACTCAAAAATAAAAGAAAAATGGAATTAAAAATTGTAGAAAATTAGGAAAAATGTCAAGGATCGTGTATGAATTTAATTGGAATTTTTAGTAGGAATTTGGTATTTTTACAAAATCAAAATGAGAATGAAAATAAAATAGAAAATAAAAATGAAAGAATTGAATAGGGGTGCATTAAGAAACTGGATTCAGTTCAATATGTATAGGCCTTGAAATTGGGAGGTGTGGATAGTGGTCTGGAAGCCCAATCCAAGGGTGTTAAAGACTATTGTTTTATGGTGGGACTCAATCAACACTTTGACTTGCTATGGACTCTGAGATTGATCACACGCTCCTCATTTATTCTCACAAAAATGAACCAACAAATGAAAGGATGGACACATGGCAAGAACGCTAGGGACACACACATGATCACTCAGACCTCCCCTTATATGGCACGTGAACCTCACATGGTCATTAATGCGTTGTCAGCTCATGAAGCGTTGGATGAAACTGATCGCATGGCTGTGACTTAAAATCATAATAATGTTAGGGCAACTGTTCAGATGGCCGGAGCTAGTCTCTGGACATCTTCTCCGATCATACTCCGGCTAGGGTTTACTCAAAATGCCACTAAAAAGAAATATAAAACCATCAACCTCTTCCTCAAACTGAGTACATCAATAATCCAACTTTAGTTTTCATTTTTCATGCAAGAATGGTCCAAATCGAAGGCAACAATATCCAACCTAAAAATTGGATCTATGCCTCTAAGAGACCTATCAACTAGCCATATATCACACAACATCTAATAAGCTTCAATTCACACAAATCAACCAAGAAAAATCAAAATCCTGCAACTGGTTTTCAAGGACAAACCTGGAAATGCAGAGGAGCAAGGGTTGAAGAAATCCAGAGGTGTTGATTCAATTTCTTGTGCAAAGTGAGCTAGAACCTCAATTGAGTGAAATAAACACTCAAGTAGGGATGAAACTTGACGTGGCTTTGAAAATGCAGAGAAGTTGCAGAACTCACAGTTGGATGTATTCAATCCTTTTGATCCATGGAAATGGTGCAGATCACTATGTTGATGATGACTTGAGGATAATTGCCACAATATGGATGAAATGCAGTGCAAATCCTGATGTTATGCAGCAATCTTCTATGGTGCAATTTGAGAAATCCACTTAGATGTAGCCATGGAAATGGAGCTCTGCAATGATGATGATGATACTCAATGAAGGATGAAGGATCTTGGAGATGAGATATGAAGCTTGTTTCACTCAAACCACATTGGATTTGCAGAGAAAAATCAGAGCAAGATTGAGGAACTTTGTGATATGATTCGAGCAAAATGAAGCCAATTCTTTCATTCATTTGGATCTCATGCCTATATAAGGAGCTTAACCCTCATAGTTAATAGTTAGAACTATGGTTAGAACCCTGGTTAAATGAGTTACGTTTGTTATGGCTGAGTCAAGTTTGTTATGGTGTATTGGAGTGATTTGAAGCAAGTGGTGCAGCTGAATTAAGTGAGGCATTTGAAGCTAGTTCACTCGAATTCAATCCATTATGGTGATGTCCAAGTTACTTAGCATGAGTATTAGTGAAATGTGCCATGAGACTTGCTTGTCAAGGATGCAACAATGCAATGCTTATCATTTTGCTGAATTTTCATGCAAGGATGCATGGCAATTTTCATGATCATGCAAGCAGGTGAAGACTTGCACTCTTTGAGTGAAGCTTGACACTCAATGCAATTTGAATGAAGCATACACACTTAACTGAACTAAATTGGACACTTGATTCCATACCTTTCTCTACAAGAAAAATAGTTGCACTTTGTGATCTTGAATGAGATGTAACTTCCTGACCAAGGCACCGATTCATGCAATATTTGTGCTCAAATTGAAGATGAAGATGAATAGCACAAGTTTGGTGTTTGGTACAAGATGGATTGTGACCTCTAAACATCTCAAAATGGTCATTGGAATTCATGCCATGAGGCTTCATAATGGGCCTACATATGTTTCCTTGCCTTGTGCCATTTGTGCCTACACATGTTCCATTCCATGGCTGCCACTTCAAGCCAATATATGTTCATGAAATAGGGTTCAAATGAAAATTTGGTAAACATGAAACTTGTAGAAAACATGGAAAGGAACAACTTTAATGTTGGAAGATTTTTCATTTGAGGTCATATTGATGAAGAAAAATAGAAAAAATTGTGGCACACCACTTGTTTGAGAAATTGCCTGGAAAGTCACGCGTGCAGGCCTGACCTTGCCTAGCCCATGACATGGTTTTGGCCTTGATTTATCCAATCTATGAATGATCATAACTTCCTCAATTTTAATGTTATGAATGTGTTCCACCTATAGATTTGAAGCTCAAGATACCCTCTTTCAAAAATCCCAAGTGGAATTTTCATTTGCTTTTTCTTTTGGGAGAAGGCCTCTCTTGAAGTGGCTATAAAAATGGCAAAAACTTTCCATTTTTGGAAACCCTAATTTTCCAAAAATGGTATGTTTTGGTTTTCTTTTATTTCTCATGATTCCTCCATCATCTCTTGATAAAATTTGATCCATAGGATCCTTATAACCCTAATTTCATGAATTTGATCTCAAAAAGTCAAAAGTTGACTTTTTACTCAGCTTGGTTGACTTTTCCCCAATTTCTTGATTTTCAATAAACTGACCAACTGAACGTCTTCCAAAATGATTCAATGGATGAAATTTCAACCCTAGGTACCCATTTCATGTAGAAAACAATGAAATCAAGATTGGATCAATATTCCCTTGGGAAGCCCAGTTAATCAGAAACCCTAATTTGGCCTTGTTTTGTCATGTGGCACTGCTTGACTCCTCTGATCAATCCACTTCTTTCTAGGACTTGAGCCTCCAATGAAGACTTGTGGGATGTTACGAACCCTTTTCACAATGTTGAAAAGCCATATGGACCTTTTATTGTCTTTGGATAATCATCAACTACTTCAGTCATTGATCACAAGCCTATATCTTGGCTATGGTGGTTATGATGCAATACTTTGGGACCTGCTATGAATTTGAGTATGCAAAGTAATATGCTAAATTCCATGAAAATGAGAAGGAAAATTTTGAGGTATTACAGTTGTGAAGACATGATTATGCCTATCTTATCTTGTTGATTTTGTTGTGAAATATATTTGTTGTAATTCTGTTGGAATGCATAATTCGTACAGATATTTGTTGTTGTAGAATATCAAATACAAATTTAGATCTAGATTGTTGATGAAATTGGATTTAGTAATCAGATGAAAGAATGATGTAATTAGGAGTGTAAAATCTGTGTAAAAAATATTCCTAAGTATGGTATGAAATGTGAAATCGAGAATTAGGATGAAGAGATTCAGAAAAATTGGAGAAAACACAAAAAAAGTGACTGGTTCAGCCCATACGCATATGGGGCATGTCCGTACGCGTATGGTATGCGTAAAAATGGGGGCCTTATGTGTAATAATGGGGTTTACGCGTATGGGAAGTGGATTTCATCGGCCTATCTTCCCATTTTCGTAGCTTACGCGTGATGAAGACAAGGAAATACGTGTATATAGGCTTCGTACGCGTAGTGGGTGGCGCCATATTTCACAATACACGTACAGGGAAGCGTGTTGCTCCCATGATTTTCATCCTAGTACAAACGCGAAAGTGGCGTGGAAAAAGTAAAGTCTCCAGCCTAGAATTTTTATCCCAAAGGAACGAGAAAGGTAATAATACATAAACCTGAGGAAGAAGGAAAGGATAAGGTCCTGTGAACCAAGGATCTGGGTTCGGGAGTCGGTTACGACCTGGGAAGGTATTATCACCCCAGACCGTCTGCCGTTCCCGACGGGATCCACACTTGTTTGTTTGTTTCAAAGGGTGAGAAATAAGATGCTGTTGAACAAAAGAATTACTGACTAGAATGAGAAAAGGAATATGGAAAAAGAGATCGAAAATAAAGGGGAAAATGTAGGGAAAATAAAGAATGTGCTCGAACGGGCCCTACCCCGCTACCTACGTACCTCATCGGGAAAATGAGGATCAAAGTCGACGTAGTTTGCCTAACTAAGGCGGGAACTATTTGTTTGTATTTTTCATAGTTGGAACTGCTTATGTCTATACTCAGGTGTTGCAGGCTCGTCTGGTCCGAATGCGTTCACCGTCTTTCATGCTAGACAAGTCGTCGCAAGTTCGCGTTTAGAGTGAGTGAGATGAGAAAAGAATTCTCGCAGGAAAGTTGCTTATTGTTTATTATTTGCATTTTAAGAGTTTTTTTTATGAATTTGGCACAAGGAAGTGAATTCAAACTATTTTCCATGGATTGTGTACTTGCTACTACATTCCAAGATGGAATAGTAGAACAAGCACACCAAGTAAGGAGAATTTATCCAAGACTTGTTTCCAAGGATTAGGGTCTAAGTTCACTATCTCGTTTATCCAAGACTTGTTTCCAAGGATTAGGGTCCAAGTGCAAAGCGTTAGCTATATCTTCATTCTTGGGAGCAACCATCTCAGGGTTGAAAGGAATTCCCATCCTGATAGGGACACCTAACAACATGGAGAACTCTTCGATCAATGGTCCTAGCTGAAAACCTGGGAAAATGAAGCATCCAAGTGGAGGGTCATAGAACTGTAGACATGTGTGAATCATGCTCCTCTGGGATGCATCTAGGTCCATGATCATGTCCATAATGCCACCATAATGTTCCCTGAATAATGGGACATGATCAGGAGTGATGAGGGACTGAATCTGTCTAATGCCTGTTAAAGTGGGCTCAAAGAAGTGGTATGTGATGTTGCTCTTCCTGGATGTGTCCATGCTGACAATGGATGCTGGTGAAGAAGACGGAGGAGAAGCACTGGCGAAAACTACTGAAGCTAGCTGGAGAAGATACTGAAGAGGATCTCTGATGAAGATAACTGATGAAGGAGACTGATGCAGAAAGCTGAAGGAATTTGAGCAGCAGAATAGGTCAAAACCAAACCAAAGATAAGATGCGGATACCCTGTAAAACAAATAGACAGATGTTAAACGATGCAAAATGATGTATGTAGAATGATATGCAAGGTTTTGTGATCAAGTGCTGGATTTTTTATCTACCTTGATAGGGTCCATGTGTGTTCATAAGTCCGGATGGAGGCTTAGAAAACCAGTAACCAGGTGGGGGACTCAAATAAAAAGTCACAAGTCCAGGGTTTCACAAGAACAATCCAAAATGATGCAACCTTAACAAAACTAGTAACAAGGTATGATGAGGCCAAGGGTTCCTGCAAACCTGTAAACATCCCAACCCCCTCACATGTATTGTTCTAGAACAAGGATCCTTAGACTTGGATCAGTTATGAGAAGTGTAAACACTTCTAACCCGGAGGTACAGTGTTTACAATAACCATAAAAGATCTTCCTCTAATTCACCTCAAATGCTGAAGGTCATAAAAGGTCATCCAGACTTAGCAGGCTTCCCAGATAGCCCTAGTACTACAGGAAATCCGTAGGACAGAGATCTCAAGAAGAAACCCATGTCTGAACCGTGTTTCATATTCCCGCACCATACCGAAATGGAATGGGAAAGAATATGAAGCCACTCTATTCTATGTGTCACTCAGGTCCCTGGTATGGAACCTTAATCACCCAAAATGCCTTCCACCAAAGGAAACAACAGATCCATCACAGATGATGATAACAGTATGAAATGCATAAAACTGTAAATGAAATCAATAAATAAAGCTGTACAGAAAGTGATAAATAAAGCAATAAACAATAAGCACAAGTAGCACATAACATCCCTGTAAACACAAAACGAACAAGCACTAGGAGAAACCCACAAAAAGAACAAGAAGCCCTGGTTGCAAGATATTATTTCCCCAGCAGAGTCGCCAAGCTGTCGCTCCCCCGAAAAGACACCAAGGTCAGATAGGGTACAGACGCGAACGGTCGGCGAAAAGAGAAATGAAGGTGAGGTGAATAGAGTCGCCAGCTAGGCATTTTTATCCTGAAGGAGAGGTAATGCTGCATAAACCTAGAAAAAGATGGATAAGACGGTTGCGAACCAGAGAAACTGAGAAAGGGGGTTGGTTTCGACCTGGGAAGGTATTAACACCCAGATTGTCCGTCGTACTCGACGGGATCCACGCTTAAAAGATTTGTGTTTAAAGGGGTAGTGTATGTGCTATCTGTGTGCAAAAGCTAAGAAAAGAATGTATAATTTGTCAGTGTAATAGGGTGAATGCTTAGGAACTGAGGCTTAGAAAAGAATGTTGAAAGAGGGGGAAGACATAGAGACTTTTGTTCGATAATTGTTAAGTTATGCCTACGTATCCTCTCGTGCAATGAGGAATTCAGAACACCGTAGTTCGACTCAAAGAAACTGAAAGATGAATTGACTGTGAACTTCTTACTTGCCTATGCTCAAGTGTATGACTCGTCTGGCTCGAGTACTAACTGTCTTGCATCAGACGGAAGAAGCAAGTTCTCGTTTATGAATGAGTGTGATGAGAAAAGAATCCCGAAGGAGACGATTATTGTTTGTTTTTGTGTTTTCAGTTTTTTGTTATTGTTTTTGGTATTTTGCATAAGTTAATGAGCTTAAGCCTAAATCAAGGGCTTGTAATCTCATTATATCCTCCCTGATTAGGGATAATGAGGATACTTAAGTATGAGATAAGCATCTCAACTTAATTGCCATGATGGTGTAGGATTAAGATCATTAACCTACTTGTGATTATTTAGATGTTTTATTGGGTTTTTGTTTAGTGTTAAGTAATGAGTTTAATCTCCAATCACAGATTAGTGAACTCATTACACCATCCTAATAGAAGTATAGTAGATGAGAACACTTAAGTTGAGGAAGATACCTCAACTTAATCCATGGTTAGGGATTAAATTCATTATATAACAAAGCCTCTATTAAGTGGATTTTAATTAAAGGATGAGATTAAGAAATGGATTTTATGGTTTGTAAGACAACTTAAGGGGGACTTGTCCATTAAACACTAGGGTTAGTCCTTCTTAACCATAAAGGAATAATTAGAACCCTAATGTAAGGCCCAAGTTACAAGATGAAGTCTCCGTGATTATTAAGATGATTTGACTAAGAGGTTTAAACAAATTAAAGGTTTAACACTTAGAATTAAATTTATACACTCTATCCTAATAGAAGGATATAGGCATAACCCTAATTCCAAAGTCCTAAATCTTTAAGAGTTTAGTCTATGATTATGAAGATGAGAAGAGAGACTCAAGGAGACTCAAAGGTAAGAACTAAGGGGGACTAATCACAACCCTAATTATTATCATGCTTGGATGTTCCTATGGTTTGTGAGGCTTAAGGAAGTTCTTCAAGGAAGCCACCAATGGAAGAAGCAGATGAAAGGAGGATGAAGCAGAAGAATAAGTTACTTACTTCATTGAAGAAGGTAAGTGACTTAAAGAAAGAAAGTGAGAGAAATGGAAAACAAGTGAACAATTCACTTAAAAGACAAACAAAATGCAAATGAAAGAGATAAAGAGAAGTGAGAAGTGAAGGAAAGTCCACTTCTCAAAGTAACTTACCACCTGAAAATGTTAGCATGAATGCATAAAGTACAAAGCATAAAGAAATGAAATGAAATGAGATGATATGAGATGAAATTACCAAATTCAGAAATTTTTATGCAATTTGAATGTCATGTAAGATGATGCAAAGGCATACAAAATGCATATGTATGATCATACAAAGATGAGATGCAAATGGAAGCATGTTTTGAAGTTTGAAAACACATAAAAGTTAATGAAATGAAATGAATGAAAAACATGGAAAATGAATGAATAAATGATCAAGCATGGTTCTAACATGTCCTAAGATGTCTAAGATGACATAGGAATGCAAGGAATGTCATGGAAAGTTCATGTATGGATGCATATGCAAGGTGAATGCAAATGAACATGAGAAATTAGGGTTATATGGAAGTATGAGATGCCAATGGACAAAACAGAAGCATATTACATGATAAAAATTTTAAATCAAACTCAAACAAACGCTAATCCCATATTAGGTCACACCCCAAAGGAGAAGGTCAGAAGCCTAACCAATCAAAAGTTATGAATTTCCTAAGTTATCTAGGGTTTTTGGGTGGTTCAAAGGGAAAAATGCAAATCAATTTGAAAATGCAAGATAAATTCATGAGGAAAATGTCCTATAAACTACATGCAATATGTAATACAATGCAAAAAGAATCATCTTCAAACTCTTCTTGGTTAGGGAGAAATGATTTTTTAAAGTTAGGGTTCAAAAATATGATTTTAATGACCCTTAATTCAAAGAAAATTCACAAACTATGATCAAACCTAAAAATAAATTTGTGTGAAGAGTTTGAAAATGTCTCTAAATGCATTGGGATGATTCGTGATTTTTTTGGTGATTTTTAGAAACCTAAATGTATTTTTAATTAATTAAAAGACTTTAATTAATTAAAAATAACATTTAAATATTTTAAAAATACTTTTTTAATGCATAAAATAAAATAAAAATCATTTTTGGAATGAGATAAATATTTAAAGTCAGAATGCAAAAGATAATATTTTTTGGATGTTTTTAGCTATTTTAAATTAAATATGCAAGAAAAATAGAAAGAAAATGAATTAAAAATGAATTAAAGGGAAAGTAATCTGATCTAGTGGCTGAGATTCAAACCTAGGGGGGAGATGTTAACTGCGCGCGTTATCCAAGGGCCAGGATTTAAACTGAGGAAATTTAATTAATTAAATTGATTAATCTAATTAATTATGATTTAAACTTAATGAAGCAATCTGGACCACTTAAACGCGCGCTAACCCTAAGATCCAAAGGCCCAGATTCAAACTGGCTGATAAACCCTAATTAGAACCCTAACCATTTTCAGGTGACCGGAGCTAGCTCCGGTCATCTTCTCCGGTGATCCCTCAACCCAACTTCCACCACAGGCCATGAAACTTCACCAAAATCTCCAGAAATGATCTATGAACATCACTAAACAAGAATATAACACCAAAAATCATTTATTTCCAGAAACTAGTATGAATCGAAACAAACTTCTTTTAGGTCAAAAATATCAAAACAACCATACATACTCATTTCTCAATCATTTTCAAAACTAAACACATCCCAATGATCAATGGAGAATACAAATTCATATTGTAACTAGAAAAACAAGTTCTGGAAAAATTGTTCTTGAGGTATACCTGAGGTTGAGCTTTCTAATTCTGGGCTTTCTGGACCTCTCTTTGGTGCAAGTCAACTCCAATGGGCCTCCTGAGGATGCTTTCATGCTTGGAACAAGCTTGCAATGGTTGGTTTGAAGGTTTTGTTTCTGAAGTTGCAGAAATCGTGTTTGTGTTTAGGCTTGTTTCAGGCCATGGCAAGGGGTGGGAAATGATCCTTAAGTTATGTGGAGTTGAATGGTGAAAGAAATTTTGAGTTTGAGTGGCTGAGGATTGAGTTTCGAAAGCTTGAAGGTTTTGGGGATTTTTGAGCAATCTGACTTGTAGAATGTTTCAGGCTTGTGTGTTATGTGAAATGAGGTCCATAAGGTTAGTATAGGCCAATGATAGTGCTCAGAAAGTGGGTGGTGGCATAGTGTGATTGGTATGGGCCAAGTTGCAAAAATGTCAACATTGTGTACTTGAGGTATGGGCATGGTTCAGAGCTGGCTTTAGGGGTTTCTTGGCCTCAGCTGAGTTCATGGATGGCCCTTGGATCATTTTTATGCAGCTGGATCACTTGGATGAAGAGATACCACAGGTTTTGCAAAAATCCCCCTTTGAAGTTTCTTGGATCATAAGTCATGGAAACCCTAAATTCAATACACAATTCTGATCCTTTGAGGTTGGTTTGACATATTGTGAAGTGTTTGTGTCCATTTGAAGTCATTAAAATGCTTGAATATGCCAATTTGAAAAATCCCTCTTTGACATGAAACTTGAAATTATAGGATTTTTGCCAACTTTGAAAGGTCATATCTTGAGTTCTAGGATGAATCAAGACATGTTCTTGTACTTTTTGAAAAGGGAAAGACCTAATCTACAACTTTCATGACCAAGAATTTTTCATTTGAAGCATTTTTAGTTAAGAAAGAGGAGGTTGAAAAACTTTCCCAAAATGGGTTAAGAATTGTGTCATCTACTCTAGATCAGAGGATGACAATTGAGATTCCTTCTATTTGTTCTGCGATTACATCTTTAGTGTGTTTGAAGTGTTCGTTGACTATTTTTTATAGAGATTTCAATGTGGATTTGATTTTCTTACCGCTTGGTAATTTGGATGTTATTTTGGGGATGAACTGGTTGGAATTCAACCGAGTTTATATTGACTATTATAGGAAGAAGTTGTTATTTCTTTCTCCTTAAAAGGAAGCGTTGGCTTATTCTTTATCTACTAAAGATTTGAGAACATTGTTGGAAGATGAGGCTAAGATGTTTGCATTGTTCTCATCTTTGCCTGTTGAAAGCAAAGTGTTAGTTAGTGAGTGGCTAGTTATGAATGAATTTCCGGAAGCATTTCCTGATGATATTACTGAATTACCTCTGACGAGAGAAGTTGAATTTACTATAAATTTGATTCCTGGTACAAGGTTGTAAACACCCAAAATTTGCCCTCACTCATTCACACCATGGCTTGTGATCATTCTCATATGCATAAGCACAATCATATCACCTCATATCTCAATTTTGAGTCACTGGATAGTCTCTAAGGCATCTGCACCTAGGGTTTGTGATCTGAGCAATCCCAAAGCCTCTTGAGCCACTCCAAAGGTCACCAATCAATTCAAAGGGGTCTACATGTGTTCAAGCATCATATTCCATCCTCTCAAAGCCAAGAATTCAAAAGAATCACAAGAACTAGGGTTTGAGTGGATGCAGAGCCAGGATAGACTGCACAGTTGACCTAAAATTAGGGTTTTGGTTTCAGAGGCCATAACCCCAAATTTTTTTGGTCATTCTTGTTTCCATTGGTCTCTATATGGTATAGGGAGTATGAATATCAATTTTCATGAAGAAATTCCAAGGGGAAGTCATCTGATCAAGGGTTGACTTTTCAGACAAGTCAGTGTAAAATCAGGGCATCTGAGGCTCCCAATGACCCAACCAATGGGTGATCTTCATCATTTTGAGTGTATATGATCTTTATTTGATCATGGAAGAAGGTTGAAGTTCATAAAAATCAAGAATTTAGGGTTTTTGCAAATGTTGACTTTTTGGGCATAGTTGACTTTTCAAGAATGCTTCATTTTAGGTCATTTTTCAAGCCTTGATTCTTGATCCAAAAATGCTTCAAATGAAAAAACTTTGGTCATGAAAGTTGTAGATCACATTTTTCCCTTTTCAAAAAGTACAAGAACATGATCAAACTCTTCTTGGATCAAAATTTATGGTGTGACAAAGTTAGCAAAAATCATTGATTTTCAAGGCATGCTTCAAATGAGAATTTTGCAAAACCATGAGCCAATGCCCTTTTTAACCTCTAATCCATTTCAAACCAGTATGAAAACATTCAAAGGTCATACAAATCAGAATTGAACCAAAATCACATGTTCATGGTTCATGTAACAAGACTTTCTTTCATGAAGTACAAAAAGGCAACAACTTGCAAAAACACTCATGACACTTCTACCACTTGATGCATTGGCTGCTGAACCAAGCTAGCCTCACACACACATCATGCTGCACCAGAACCATGCCTTGTACTAGCTATAGATCAAGCCATACTTGCCTTACACAAAATTTGACTTTTTGCAAAAGGTGACTTACCAATCAATAAAGCACATGTCTTGTCATCTGACCAATGAGAGAGGTTTATGTGGACAAAGAGCAAGCCATTCCATACATCTAGCAAGGCTGAAACATTTCATAACAAGACATTCACAAAACACACCCCAGCTGCATTTGTCTTCGAAACTCTCTGCCCAGCCTTCAAACACAAAAACCATTTCCACACTTCAACTCACCATACTTCATAGACCTCAAACCACCAAGAACCAGGCCTGAGACAAGCAAGGACACCCCATTGCCATTTCTCACCTCAACTTGCAGTTCCATTCGAATCTCTCTCCCTAGCTCACAAACATCAAAACAAACACCACAGACCTTCTCCACACATCATATGGACCACAAACAACCACTCACAATGGCCTGAAACTGCCTGAATCATCCCTGCCATTTCTGACTGAGCTTGAGCAGAAGCTTGTCAAACTCCTCATCCAGCCAACATAAATTCCTTTTGAGCATTCAAACATCATCTGGGGATCAAGTGGAGTGGATTGCACTGAAGGAAGTGGCCAGAAAGTCATCAGAGTGAAAGCTTCGAATCTCAGGTAGCTTGAAAAACATTTTTCCAGAAATCATTTTTATTGTTATAAACTTGTTCTCTATGCTTCACTGAGTATCCTGGTGCTTTTGGTTTTTGAAATGGTGTTGAAATGAGTATTTAATTAGCTTCTGAAACTTGCGTGCCCTAAAATTTGTTTGTTTCGATTCATGGTTCTGGGGAAATATAAATTTGTTTTGACTTAGGGTTTTAGTTCAGGGGATCATGGGAATCATTTCTGTATGCTTAGGTTTCATTTTTGTTACGATTTGAGGGGTTTTGGGGATTTTCAGGGGAGATGCTGGCCGGAGAAGACGACCGGAAGTCTTCTCCGGCCGCCTGAAAGTGATTTGTGCCCTAATTGTGTAATTAATTACCATTTGAATTTGGACCATTGGATGCGTTGAAAAAGTTGACTTCGCGCGCGTGTGAATGGCTAGGATGCAGTCATTAAACCCTAATCAGCATTATTTATTTAATTAATTAAGATTAAACCTGTTTGAATCTGGGCCATCAGATGGCGCGCGCAGTCAATGTTTTCAAACTCAGGCTCCATCCTGGCCCTCCATTCTGATTACTTTCCATTATTTTCATTTAAATTCATATTTATTTCATTTGTTTTGCATATTTAATTTAAAATAGTAAAAAATGCATAAAAATTATGAAACTTTTTCTTCTGAGTTTTATTAATTTTTATGACCCAAAAATATTTTCATTTTATTTTTTATCATTAAAAAATTATTTTTAAATATTTGAAAGATTATTTTTAATTGATTAATGGAAATTAATTAATTAAAAATACTTTTAAGTATTTAAAAATCACCAAAAAATTCATGAAATGTTATAAGACATTTAGAAACATTGTCCAACCTTCAAACCAAATTTCTTTTTTGATCTTGATGCATTTTGAGAATTTTTCATTGAATTAAATCATTTTTTGTGCATTATTTTGATCATAAGTTCAAAAAATCATTTCTGCCTATTTGAGAAGAGTTGGACATTGATTCTTTTTGCATTGTTTTATGTTTAGCATGTAGTTTCTAGGATTAAATGGCCATGATTTGATTCCTCATTTTCAATTTTTTTGGTATTTCTTTTGTTTAGGAGCCCTAAAAACCCTAATGACTTAGAAAATTCATAACTTGAGATTGGTCAAGAGTTGAGACCTCCCCTTTGGACCTTGGTTTAGTATAGGATTAGGGATCCTTTGTGTGGCATTTTCCATTTTTTATCTTAGGGTTTGCTTCTGTTTTTGGTTTTTGTTTGTTGTTTGATTCATAAACCCTAATTTGGGCTTCCATTTGCATCCCTCTTGCATTTTCTTGCACAACATGACTTGCCATGCCATTCCATGCCTCCATTTGATTCATTTGACATCATAAGACATATAGAAAGCATCTTTGATCATTGCATCTTGCATTTGCCATGTTGTATGTTTTGTATGTTTCATAACTTTTCATGTGTATCCATGCTTCTAAGCTTGCATCATTTGCATCCATGAACTTGTATGAACATTTCCATGCCTTGTCTCATGCTTGTAGCATCTCATAGCATCATTATCATCATCAACATGCTTCTGGTTTTGTTTTTCATCATATCATTTCAACTCATCTAGCATTGCATTGCTTTTCTTTCTAACATTTCAGGTGGTAAGTAAACTTGAGAAGTGGATTTGCCTTCACTTCTCATAACTTTTATTTTCATCTCCCTTGCATCCATTGCTGCATTTTTGTTTGTGTTTGAGTTTGAGCTTGCTCATTCTTGTTCTTCTTACTTTCTTTCTTCAAGTGACTTGACTTCTTGAATGAAGCAAGTCACTTTGCTTCTCTTGATCCTGTTCATCTGCTTCCTGGTGGTTCCATTGAAGATTGTTCTTGAAAACCTCACAAACTTTAGGAACAACCAAGCATGACAATGAATTAGGGTTTTGATTAGTATCCCCTCTTAGTTTTACCTTTGTGTCTCTTTTGAGTCTTCTCTTCTCACCTCATAATCAGGGACTAAACCCTAAAGGCTTTAAGGCTTTGTGATTAAGCTTATGCCTGCATCCTTCTATTAGGATGGAGTGTATAACTTTAACCCTAAGTGTTAAACCCTTAATGTGTTTAAATCTCTTAATCAATTCACTTAATAAGCATCAAGACATCACACTTGTAACTTGGGCCTTGCATTAGGGTTCTAATTCTTCCTTAATTGGTTAAGAAGGACTAACCCTAGTGTTAATGGACAAGTCCCCCTCAAGTTGTCTTACAAACCCTAAAAATCACTTCATCATCATATCATTAAATAAAATCCACCTAATTAAAGGCTTGTTTTGTCATGAGTTTAATCCCTAATCATGGATTAAGTTGAGGAGTCTTCCTCAGCTTAAACATTCTCATCTATTATCCTTCTATTAGGATGGTGTAATGAGTCTGTTTAATCCTTGATTATGGCTTAAACTCATTACTTAACACTAAACAAAAACAACAAAAAACATCTAAATAATCACAAGTAGGTTAATGATCTTAATCCTACACCAAAGGTGATTAAGTGTGAGAATCTGACTTCACACTTAAGGTAATTCTCATTACCCCTAATCAGAGGGAAGATGTGATGAGTTTATTAACCCGTTGGTTTAGGCTTAAGCTCATTAACTTATGACAAACTTCAAAAAACAATAAAAGACTGAAAACACAAAAACAAACAATAATCGTCTCCTTCGGGATTCTTTTCTCATCTCATTCACTCACAAACGAGAACTTGCTTTTTCCGTCTAATGCAAGACAGTTTGCACCTGAGCCAGACAGGTCATACACTTGAGCATAGGCAAGTAAGCAGTTCACAAGTCAATTCATCCTTCAGTCTCTTTGGGTCGAACTACGGTGTTCTGACTTCCTCATTGCACGAGAGGATACGTAGGCATAACTTAACAGTTATCGAACAAAAGTCTCTGTACATCCCCCCTCCTTCCAGCTTCATTCTTAGCCTCATTATCATGAGCATCCTATTCCTGTCCTTACACTGACACTATACATATCACACATCACTTTCTTTTGCACTGACACCTGTACCTCTTTTTCCAGCTCTTTTATACACAGATTGCACTGACACTACCCCTTTATAGCACAAATCTTTCAAGCGTGGATCCCGTCGATTACGGCGGACAATCTGGGTGCTAATACCTTCCCAGGTTGTAACCAACCCCCTTTCTCAGTCTCTCTGGTTCGCAACCGTCTTATCCATGTCTTTCTAGGTCTATGCAGCATTGCCTTTCCTCCGGGATAAAAATGCCTAGCTGGCGACTCTATTCATCTCCAGTGAGTTCACGGCTGTGTGTTCTCACTGTCCCTCTCGCCGACCGTTCGCGTATGTACCTTTATTTGACCCCGGCTTCATTTATCGGGAGCGACAGCTTGGCGACTCTGCTGGGGACCCTTATACTGCAACCAGGGCTTCTGGTTCTTTTTGTGGGTTCCTCCTAGCGCTTGTTTGATTTGTGTTTACTGGGGTGTTATGTGCTTGTTTGTGCTTGTATTTATTTTTTTGTTTATTGCTTTATGTACAGTTGCTTTACTGCTTTCTTTATTGCATTTGTATATATCATACTGTCATTGTTACTGGCTGGATCTGTTGTTTTCTTTGGTGGGTGGGTGATTCATTGAGAGTTAAGGTCCTATACCTGGGACCTGAGTGACACCTAGGCTAGAGTGAATCATATTCTTTCCCATTCCATTTCGCTCTGGTGCGGGAATATGAAACACGGTTCAGATATGGGTTTCTTCTTGAGAACTCTGTGTTGCAGATTTCCTGCAATGCTAGGGCTATCTGGGAAGCCTGCTAAGTCTGGATGACCTTTTAGTATTGACCTTCAGAAACTGAGGTGAATTAGAGGAGGAATTGTTATGGTTATTGTAAACACTGTACCTCCGGGTTAGAAGTGTTTACACTTCTCATAACTGATCCAAGTCTGAGGATCCTTGTTCTAGAACACCACCTGTGAGGGGGTTGGGCTGTTTACAGGTTTGCAGGTACCTTGACCTCAGAATACCCTGTTACTTTGACTTGATTAAGAATACTCCAATTTGGGACAGTTCTTGTGATTCTAAAACCCTGGACATGTGGCTCTTTATTTGAGTCCCCCACCTTGGTTACTGGATTTATAGACCTCCATCTGGAATTCTTGAATACACTTGGGCCTATATCAGAGTTTTTGATCAGATCCAGAGCAGTCACAAACCCTTTGCATATCATCTGCATACATAATCATTGCATCATATTGACATTTGCTTATTTGTTTCAGGGTATCCATCTTCATTTGGTTTTGGTTTTGACCCCATCTTCTGTATTGACCTATCTTCATCAGCTATCTGTTTCAGCTATCTCCTGCACCAGCCAGTCAGTGGCCCACTACTTCAGCCTTGTCATCATCACCTGTCTCTACTCAGTCTTCAGCATCATGGCTCCTAAAAAGAGCAACATCACCTATCACTTCTTCCAACCAGAATTATCAGACATCAGGAGGATTCAGACCTTGATCACTCCAGATCACATACCTTTGTTCAGGGAAAGTTATGGAGATATACTTGATATGGTCATGGATCTGGACCCATCACAGAGAAGCTTGATCCACACCTGCATTCAGTTTTATGACCCTCCACTGAGATGTTTTACCTTTCAAGACTTTCAGTTGGGCCCTTTATTGGAAGAATACTCCTCATTAGTTGGTATACCTATCAGAGGTGGAATCCCTTTCAACCCTGAGATGGTCTTTCCTGCTAATGGAGAAGTAGCAAAGGCTTTGCATCTGGAACCTGTCCTGATTGAGCAGCATATGACTTCTAAAGCTGGGATCCCTGGCTTCCATCTGGACTTCCTGATCTCTCAAGCTACCCTGAAAGCTTCTTTGGGAGAGTGGAAAGCTGTCTGTGCCTTGTTGGCTTTGAGTATATATGGAATTGTGTTGTTTGCAGATGAGCCTCGATTCATTAGCAAGAATGCAATCCATCTGTTCATCTTGAAGAACCCAGTGCCAACTTTATTGGGGGATCTCTACTATTCAGTGCATCAGAGGAATGAAAAGCAGAGGGGAAGGTTAGTGAGGTGTTGTGCTCCATTGTTCCACACTTGGCTTCTCAAGCATCTACCCAGGACAGATGCATTTTTAAACCCTCATCAGCAAAGCAACTGGGCTAAGAGACTCACTGTTCTAACTTCAGCAGATATCAGATGGTGCACTCAGAGCACCAAGGGCAGAGATATCATCACCAGCTGTGGGCATTTTCCTAATGTGCCTTTAATAGGAGTTAAGGGAAGTATCAATTACAACCCTCTGTTATTCAGGAGACAACTAGGCTATGCACTGGTCCACACTCCTAAGGCACAGGACTTGGTTGAGACCCTCTATTGTGAGAACAAGATTAGTTTGACTGCTGTTAGGCAGGCTGCCTGGGCCTGGGATAATGTTCAAACCAAGGGAGTCACCATTCTGGGGAAGTGCAATAATGTGGCATCAGCACAATATTATGAGTGGTCCCGTGCCAGGGCCCAATTCTCTGGGATGCCCTTTACCATAGAAGACATGCCCGAGTCATCTTCAGCACCACCCCCTGCCACCATCAGTTTGGAGGAGTTTGAGGGCTTGAAAGAAAGAAATGAGAAGTTAACCCAGGCTTTGCAGAAGACCCTCCGGGAGAGGAGTGAAGGTATGAGGGAGATTGAGAGATTGGAAAAATTAAGAGTAGAGCATCTGACTAAGATTGAGAAGTCTGGGGATTATATTAAAAAGTCTAAGGCCGGTGAACAAATTCTGAAGAATGCTTGCAAAGAAGCCCAGTTCCAGAGAGCAAGGACAGACTTGTATTTGAAGGAGAGTCAAGCCCGGTGGGTCAGGATCACCGAGGCCCGTACTCTGGAGGACAAGGGAGTTCAAGACAAGATGGAGCAACTTGAAGCTAATGCAAAAGTACAGCAAGAAGCCCTGGCAGCAGCCCAGAGGGAGATATCAGAACTGAAGATCAGAGCAGGGGTGAAGAGGTCCAAGGACCAAACTCAGCACAAGAAGCTAACAGCAGCTGTTACGACCCGGAATCTCCTCATCAGGAATCTCACGGAGCGTCCGGCTGATCCTGTGACCGAAGCACTTCTCAAGGAAGTTCGTGAGGATGAGTTTGGTCTTGGTGTTTGACCATTTGTTTGTTGTTGCTTTCTTTCCATGTGCTTTTATTTTCTTGTACTGTATTTTGACCCCTTAGAGGGCTTGTGTTGTAAAATGAACAAGTTGTATTATTTCACCTTCTGTAATATATTTGTGTTAGTTTGTTCCATCTGAGTTCGCTTTGAAAGCAGCATCAACAATATCTTCAAGGGTCTGGAAGGGTCAAAACAGAAGGCCAAACCGGATACCTTGAGAACAAATAAGCATAACTGCATTGCATGCTAACCCATTGTTTGTTTTGTAGGTTTTTGTTTTGTTGTTGCTAACCTCTGTTGTGATGCCTCAGGAACTATTGCTAGGCGCCGGGTATTTCCCCTCAACCGTCCGCACCGTTATCCAACCCGAAACAACCTTCCGGGAATTCAAATGGATCAGATGCAGCAGGACCTTACTGAGGTCAGAAATCAAATGGCAAATGAAAGGCTAGAGATGAGGAATCAAATGACTCAGTTTATGGAGGTTATGAACAACATGGCTCAGAGCCAGGAAAGATTGAGGGCCATGGTGGAAAGGCAAAATCAAGAGGATCCACATATAGGGACTGCCGGTACCAGTAACAATGAAAGGGTACAACCTCATGTCAACCCTCCGGTATTTGGACCACACCTCCATCCTGAGGTCAATATTCCAGCAAATGTTCAAGGGACTGCCACCGCAGCTAGGGTACTTCAAGAAGACCCCCAAGAGGACCAGTTCACGGTAATGGGTGCTGGGGAAGAAGCTTATGATAGGAGATTGGATGAGATAGCTGAGAAGTTGAGGTCCTTAGAATCTCAAAACTCTTTGGGCTTCGATGTCATGGACATGGGCTTGGTAGACGGGGTCAGGATTCCCCATAAGTTCAAGCCTCCTTGCTTTGAAAAATACAACGGGACTTCATGCCCCCGGACTCATTTACAGTCATTTCTGGGAAGGATGAAGGCCTATACAATGGATGAGAAGCTCTGGATGTTCTATTTCGAAGACAGCTTAACCGGAGCGTCAAGAGAATGGTACTCTCACTTGACAAGGGCAACTATTAGATGCTGGAAGGACCTGGCAGAGGCCTTCATCAGACAGTATCAGTATAACTTAGACATGGCACCCAACAGGACCCTCCTAATGGGAATGTCACAGTCGTCAAGGGAAAGTTTCCGAGAATATGCACAGAGATGGAGGCAACTGGCTGCCGCTGTTCAACCACCTATGTCTGAACGGGAAATGGCAGATATGTTCATGAACACCCTTCAGGGAACTTATATTGACAGGCTGGCTGCTTTCTCTTTCACTAGCTTTGCGGATGTTGTCATAGCCGGGGAGAGAATTGAAAGCTTGTTAAAAATGGGAAAGATCTCAGACAACGGTGCAAGCTCGTCCAGTAGTACAAGAAAGCCTTTTGCAGGCCCGAGAAGAACTGGCGAGACCAATGCCATCCATTCAAACAGGGGCAGGCCCCAATATGCTCAAAGGTCAATAGCAACAGTTACCATTCCTGCTCCAGCACATCCTCAACCCGTCTATCAACCTCCTCAGCAAAACTATCAGCCGCAACCTCAGTACCACCAACAAAATCAGTATCCTCCAAGGAATTACAACAACAGCAACACCAACAACAACAGTCAACAAAGGCCATTCCAACAGAGACCATCTCAAGCTAACAGAGTGATCGACCCGATCCCAATGCCATATGCTACCTTGCTGCCACAGCTCCTGAAACTCAACCTAGTTGAGCTAAGGACGCTGGCACCTCCAGATCCCAACAGTCTACCCAGGAACTATGACTCCAATGCTAGGTGTGCTTTTCATTCAAACGCACCTGGCCACAGTACAGAAAAGTGCAGAGCTCTGCATATGAAGGTACAAGACCTGGTAGACTCCAAGGCTCTGAATTTCGCACCGCCACCCAATGTCAATAAAAACCCAATGCCGAACCACGGTGGTCCTAGAATTAACGCTATTGAAGAAGACAAGCCGTCTTATTTAATAACCAGTGTGGGATAGATCCGGACGCCGTTGGTGGAAATCAAGGCTCAACTCTTGGAATGTCAAATGTTCCCAGGGTGTGAGTTGGGGTGTGCTTACTGTAATATCTCAGTAAATGGGTGCGATAATTTGAGGAATGGCATAGATGGCCTTATTCAGAGCGGCCAACTTCAGATCACCACATCATTTCCAACAAATCCAGCAATATCATCAGCAACGGTTTCAGAACCTCCTACAACTGCAGCAACTATTGTTCCTGACAATTCTTCGGCTTCATCAACAAGTACTTCATCTATCATCTCAACTGATCAGTTTTCAACAAATTTTTCTGCTACAACTTCAGCTTCACTCCACTTCGAGACTCCTACAACGACAACATCCATTCTTCCGCCAATATCTCCTACAACTCCAACAACCAATCATGAAGATGTCTCTACTGTCACGATATTTTATGATCCCGAAAACAACTCTGCCTACCATTCAGAAGGTGCTGCTCCCACCAGAGCACCAGTTACAATCTTTTATGATCCACAAACAATTGCAGTCCCTTCAGCAGCAGCAATCAGTCCAGTCACTGTCACGGTGCCTGGACCAGTACCATATGAAAGCAATAGGGCCATCCCTTGGCACTATGGCTCTGACGTGTACTGCGAAGGAAAAAGAATCACTCTTGAAACATCAACACCTGCACCACAAGTAGATAATGTGGGGGGAGGCGGAGGCTTCACTCGAAGCGGACGTCTCTTTGCTCCACCAATTCAAAGACCTACTGCCGAAGCAGAAGCTGCTGCTAAGGCAAAAGGAAAGAGCCCGGCGCAGGAAGATCAAGCTGTTAAAGAAACCTTGAAGACGCCGTTCGATCAAGAAGTTGATGAGTTTATGCGAATCATCAAAAAGAGTGATTACAAAATCGTGGATCAGCTTCACCAGACGCCATCCAAAATCTCTATCCTCTCACTGCTTATGTGCTCCGAAGCCCATCGGAATGCACTACTCAAGGTCTTGCACGCAGCTTACGTGCCTGAAGAGATTTCTGTCAACCAGTTGGAAACCGTGGTTGGAAATGTTACTGCTAGCAATGGGCTAGGATTCACCAATACTGACTTGACAGCGGATGGCCGCAACCACAACAAAGCCTTGCACATAACCATGGAATGCAAAGGGGCAGTCCTTTCACATGTGCTGGTAGACACGGGGTCGTCCCTTAATGTCTTACCAAAGAAGGCTCTGGTGAAGTTAGAATATGATGGATTGGCATTGAGACCCAGCAACCTGGTAGTAAGGGCCTTCGATGGTTCTAAGAGATCGGTTCTGGGAGAGATCGAGCTACCTGTGACAATTGGCCCACAGACCTTTAAAACTATCTTTTATGTGATGGACATTCAGCCCGCCTACAGCTGTTTGTTGGGTAGACCCTGGATTCACGCCGTCGGCGCAATAACGTCTACCCTTCACCAAAAGTTAAAATTTGAGTGGGAAGGCCAAGTTGTTACAATCTGTGGGGAGGAGGATATATTTGTTAGCCATCTGGCTACTTATAAGTATATTGAAATGGATGGGGAGATCCATGAAACAATGAGCCAAGGATTTGAAGCCTTGAATGTGAATGAAGCATCTGCTGTATCTGGGATCTCCATGTCCTCTTACCAACAAGCCCGGAAGGTTGTTGAGGAAGGAACTGCCCTAGGCTGGGGCAAGGTTTTAGCTGTGGAGGAGAAGAAGGACAAGTTTGGGTTGGGTTACAAACCAACTCAACATCAAGCAAAGGCTGCTGAGAAGCCCGGTTTTGTGAGTGGGGGGATGCTTACCCCCGATGCTATCAACTGCCTGGAAGACGAGCTGGAAGAGGAGCGCAACCTGGAAAGCTGGATTCGTCCAAAGATCCCGGGGAGCAGTGTCTCGAACTGGTCTTCCCAGGAAATTATAAGAGTTACTCGATCAGAGTAATTATTATTTCCTGTGTTTTTATAAGCATGCATCAAAGTCTTGCATCTTGCCCAAGATGACAAGACTCATTTTGTAATCGGGCCATCTGTACTTTTTGTGCAAAACAAGATCAATTAATGAAGTATCAGACATCTTTTTGCAAACGAGTCTTTTTCTTTTCTGCTCACTGTCTTTCCATCTTTCTTTTTTGTACAAAAAAATAAATGGCGGTGTTTTCAAAATGATAACTTTATTTCACTTTTCTAAATAAGACTAAAATCAAATCACTAAAATGAACAAACTTGAACCCTTGCAGAAAGTGCCTTCCTGACAGCACCGACAACAGCACGGCTATGACTTCGTATGACTATGACAATCCAATCAATCAAGCTGATGAAGGGGTTGAAGAAGAATATGAGCTTCCTGAAGAGCTAGCCAGGTTGTTAAGACAAGAGGAAAAGGTTATTACTCCTCACCAGGAGGAGGTTGAAGTGATCAATCTTGGTACGGATGAAGACGTGAAAGAGGTTAAAATCGGGGCCTGCCTGCAAGACTCAGTGAAGAGACAACTGATAGACCTGCTTCAAGAGTATGTAGATGTGTTTGCTTGGTCGTACCAAGACATGCCAGGGTTGGATACCGACATTGTTGTGCACAAGCTGCCTTTGAGAGAAGAGTGCCCACCGGTCAAACAGAAGCTGCGACATACCCGCCCAGACATGGCTATGAAAATCAAGGAGGAGGTACAAAAGCAGTGGGACGCCGGGTTCCTTGCTGTAACTAGCTATCCGCCATGGGTTGCTAACATAGTACCTGTGCCTAAGAAAGACGGCAAAGTAAGAATGTGTGTTGACTACCGGGATCTGAACAGAGCCAGCCCGAAAGATGATTTCCCATTACCTCACATTGATGTATTGGTGGATAATACAGCTCAGTTCTCGGTATTCTCCTTCATGGATGGATTTTTAGGATACAACCAGATCAAGATGTCACCTGAAGACATGGAGAAGACAACATTCATCACACCCTGGGGCACGTTCTGCTACAAAGTAATGCCATTTGGGCTCAAGAATGCCGGTGCGACATACCAACGGGCTATGGTAACATTATTCCACGACATGATCCATAAAGAAATAGAGTGTTATGTGGATGACATGATTGCCAAGTCCCTCACTGAAGAAGAACATCTGGTGAATCTGCTGAAGTTGTTCAAGCGTCTGAGGAAGTATCAACTGAAGTTGAACCCCAACAAATGCACATTCGGGGTGCGATCTGGTAAGCTGCTGGGGTTTATTGTAAGCGAGAAAGGGATTGAAGTTGACCCTGATAAAGTCAAAGCTATTCAAGAGATGCCTGCACCGAAAACTGAGAAAGAAGTTCGAGGGTTTCTAGGTAGATTGAACTACATCTCGAGGTTCATATCTCACCTTACGGCAACCTGTGAGCCCTTGTTCAAGCTGTTAAGAAAAGAACAAACGGTCAGGTGGAATGAAGACTGCCAGAAGGCTTTTGACAAGATCAAGGAGTATCTGCAAGAACCTCCAATCCTCATGCCGCCAGTTGAAGGAAGACCTCTGATTATGTACTTGACAGTATTAGAAGAGTCAATGGGGTGTGTGCTGGGCCAGCATGACGAGTCTGGTCGAAAAGAGTATGCAATATACTACCTAAGCAAAAAGTTTACCGACTGTGAACAGCGTTATTCACTGCTCGAGAAAACTTGCTGTGCTTTAGCGTGGGCTGCTCGCCGACTAAGGCAGTATATGTTGACCCACACTACTTTGTTGATATCCAAAATGGACCCAGTTAAGTACATTTTCGAGAAGCCAGCTCTTACCGGACGGGTTGCAAGATGGCAAATGATTCTCACAGAATATGACATCCAGTACACTTCTCAGAAAGCCATCAAGGGCAGTGTACTATCTGAATATCTTGCAGAGCAACCCATTGATGACTACCAGCCTATGAGATTTGACTTCCCTGATGAAGACATCCTGTTCATTAAAGCAAAAGATCATGAAGAGCCTATTCACACTGAAGGGCCCGACCCAGAAGAAGAATGGACTATGATGTTTGATGGGGCTGTTAACATGAATGGTCGTGGTGTTGGTGCAGTACTCATTACACCTAAAGGAGTTCACATGCCTTTCTCGGCAAAACTCACTTTCAACTGCACTAACAACGAAGCTGAATACGAAGCTTGCATTATGGGTCTTGAGGAAGCCATTGACCTCAGGATCAAGACATTGACCGTATTCGGGGATTCAGCTTTGGTAGTCAATCAGACCAACGGAAAATGGTACACCCACCAGGATCATCTGATACCTTACAGGGATTATACAAGAAGGTTATTGACGTTCTTCACAACGGTCAAGCTTGAGTATATCCCTCGGGACGAGAATCAGTTTGCAGATGCTCTTGCTACCATTTCATCCATGATCAAAGTTCAAGCTGCTAACTTTGTACCGCAGATTTCAGTATCGAGACTTGATAGACCAGCATATGTATTTGCAGCAGATGTTGTCAAAGACGATAAGCCTTGGTTCCATGACATTAAGTGCTTCTTGGAGGATCAAACATACCCACCTGGGACATCTTCCAATGATAAAAAGACTTTGAGAAGGCTTGCTGGGAGTTTCTTTCTGAACACTGATGGATCTTTATACAAAAGGAACTTTGATATGGTACTCCTCAGATGCGTTGATAGAACAGAAGCAGACTTGTTAATGCATGAAGTGCACGAAGGATCTTTTGGTACCCATGCAGGAGGGCATGCCATGGATAAGAAATTGCTAAGATCAGGTTATTACTGGATCACAATGGATGCAGACTGTTGTGCCTATGCCAGGAAATGCCATAAATGCCAGATTTATGCAGACAAGGTGCATGTGCCTCCCAATCCTTTGAACATAATGTCTTCACCATGGCCCTTTGCTATGTGGGGCATTGATATGATTGGCAAGATCGAGCCAACTGCTTCGAATGGCCACAGATTCATCCTGGTCGCCATTGATTATTTCACCAAGTGGGTCGAAGCAGCTTCCTATGCCAACGTTACAAGACAAGTGGTAGCTAGATTTCTGAAAAGAGATATCATCTGTCGATATGGAGTGCCCGAGCGAATCATTACTGATAATGGTTCCAACTTAAACAACAAAATGATGGCTGAGCTGTGCCGGGACTTCAAGATCCAACATCACAATTCTTCTCCTTACAGGCCAAAGATGAATGGCGCTGTTGAGGCGGCAAATAAGAACATCAAGAAGATTGTGCAGAAGATGGTAGTCACTTACAAAGACTGGCATGAAATGCTACCGTTTGCCTTGCATGGGTACCACACGTCAATCAGAACATCTACTGGGGCAACGCCGTATCAACTTGTGTATGGTATGGAGGCAGTCCTACCTGTTGAAGTTGAACTACCCTCTTTACGTGTATTGATGGATGTTAAGCTGGACGAAGCAGAATGGGTTAGGTCCCGATACGAACAACTGAGTCTGATCGAAGAGAAAAGGTTGGCTGCAATCTGTCATGGGCAGTTATATCAGAAGAGAATGAAGAAAGCCTTCGATCAGAAAGTCAGGCACCGAGAGTACCAAGTGGGAGATCTTGTGCTGAAAAGAATCCTCCCTCCTCATACAGACCACAGGGGCAAATGGACTCCAAATTATGAAGGACCATTCGTGGTAAAGAAAGTTTTCTCCGGTGGAGCACTGATGCTCAGCACCATGGATGGTGAAGATTTCCCATCCCCTGTGAATTCAGATGCAGTTAAAAAATACTTCGCATAAAAATGACCCGCTGGACATAAAAACAGAATGAAAGTCCAGGCAAAAATAGGGCATCCCGGCGAGTCAAAAACAGAATAAAAGACTCGGGCAAAAATAAGGGAAATAAATGAAAAATGTACACTCGCTGAGTTGAAAAGCCAAATTGGACAACTCAGGCAAAAATGGGTATCCCGATGGATTGAAAACCCGAGAGGGCAATCCATGCAAAATAAGGGAATAAGCGAACAACTGCATTCTGAATTCGTCTGTATCACTTGCAACTTGGAAAGCTTCAAAAGGATCAAGCTTCAATCAAAATCAACTTTCTTCAGAAAGCAGGGCGAGAAGAACGTCATTGTCATACGAGTCGTAGCAGAAGAGGAAGTTCCTTTGAAAGCGTCATCAACATCGCCAACATTTTTGTTTCTCAATTTGTAGCAATCTCCTCATTTCAGGAGATATGTTTCTTTGACTGTATCTCGCCAATTCAGGGCATATGAATTAATAAAATCAGATTTTCAGTCATGTCTCGTTTTATACATTTTATTTGCAAAAAAATGTCTGATGTCCTAAAAGGAAAATTGATTGCATAAGTACAGATGTTCTTCTCTAAGAAAATAAAAAAACATGCTTGCAGGGAATACACTTACTCTCAGAAGTATCCTAACTCCTATGACGAAATCCAGTAAGGGATACCTCGGGATTATCTGGTGCGTTGTTCTATCTTTTTCAGGATTGCAGGTATCCAGAACGCAACTTAGGGCATGAAAGCTTCACCCTCAGCAAGATGGCAGATCATTATCAACTCGGTCTACCTTCCATGTGGCACTGGAAGGTGCCCATTTCCCCAGCGAAGTTGCCAAATCAACATACACTCAATCTCAGCATCTGAAATGCTCTATCCCCAACTGAGCTGCCTCTCATGACTTCCCCCAGCTGATTTGCCTCTTGTTGCTCTCCCCAGTTGATTTGCCTCTCATAATTCCCCATCCGAGTTGCCATCTCATCCTCAGCAGAATGCAAGAATCAGGGAATCATCTCCCCACAGAATCATCAGCCTCTATTCAGAAGAGCAACGCATGAAGATCACAACAGAGTGAAGAAAGCTTCTACAAACCCCAGCTGGGTCCCTCATGTACTAGGATAGGTCTATCAGCGACCCGTATCCCCAAGCAAATATCATCTTATTAGATCTACCAATGATCTCAAACCCCAGCTGGGACGTCCATCTCAAACAGATCAGCCAGAGATCTTCGCAGCAACGGGATCCGAATCCCGGTTTGGTATCTTTGCACAATCATAGCATTCACATCATATTATCCCCTCAGAGCGTAGCATTCCGTCTAATACGGAGCATTACGGAAAAAATCAAACGCATAGCATAATCATAAGCCATGTTCTGAATTAACACTTGTGAATAATAACCGTTCATCATCATTGTACAGAAATCCCCCAGAGTCCCCAGCAAAAGCAGTTGCCTTACAAATCACAAACACCAGTTTATATTTCCTTGTGATACCCGTCCGTATCATCTTTCCCCAGTAAAGTCGCCTGAACACTCTTTACAAACAAATCACCCATATCACGGATACTTCATGACACCCGTCCGTGTCATATCACCAGCAGAAAGCCGAAGACACCCTCTTTGCACTCACATATACCTATATATACACTTTCTTGACACCCGTCCGTGTCATATCCCCAGCGCAGTCGCTTACACTTTTGCAACCCATATACTTGTTTATATTACACTCTTCTCCTTCTGGCACTCGTCCGTGTCTCCCTCCCCAGCAGATAAACACTCATCTATACACCACTCGCTCTCATACAGATACTCGTCCGTATCTTGTACATACCAGTTATATACCCACAGATTCAACAGTAGTCTTTGTTCTTTGTTAACCAGTTGGTACTCGTCCGTACCATCATCTCAGAACATTGCGTCTAATGTTTGTTTCTACATGATACTCGTCCGTATCATACTCTTAAGGATGCTCGTCCGTATCTTTAATCCATACACTGTGTCAAACACTTTTGTCTTCTTGGATATAGATACTCGTCTGTATCTACTATCCCCAAAAGAATCCCTTCAGATTCAACACTCGTACGTGTTCTCTGTTAACCAGTTGATACTCGTCCGTATCATCATCTCTGAACATGTGTCAATTTGTTTCTACCTGATACTCGTCCGTATCGTAGTCTTATGGATGCTCGTCCGCGTCTTTAACCTATACACAACATCTAAACACTTATACTTTCTTTTCTTGGTTGTAAACACTCGTCCGTGTTTACTATTCCCCAGTAGATCGCAAACAAATTTTCCTTTTTATCTGACACTCGTCCTGTGTCATGATAAACCTGAGAGCAGCCGTACCCTGCTGAGTGGTCGTCCTCCACTTCTTGATGGTCGTCCTCCATCATGCTCATCCGACGGCCGTCCCCATCGTTGATTTTAGCAGCCGTCCCCTGCTAGGTGGTCGTCCTCCACCTTTTGATGATCGTCCTTCATCATTTTGTCCAATGGCCGTCCCCATTGTTGATTTCGGTTATCTGGCATTCGTCCTATGTCATGAGAAACCTCGAGAGCAGCCGTACCCTGCTGAGTGGTCGTCCTCCACTTCTTGATGGTCTTCCTCCATCATGCTCGTCCGATGGCCGTCCCCATCGTTGACCTTTTCTATCCGATGGCCGTCCCCATCGTTGATATTTTCGGCAGCCGTACCCTGCCAGGTGGTCGTCCTCCACCTTTGATGGTCGTCCCCATCATAGTTCTTCTATCCCCACAGAGCAGCCGTACCCTGCTAGGTGATCGTCCTTCACCTTTGATGGCCGTACCCCATCATCTGTTTATTTCATTTATTCTTTAACCCGATGGTCGTCCCCGTCGTGGTCCCTTTTCCTTTTCTTTTAGCCCGATGGCCGTCCCCATCGTTGGTTACTTTACCTTTATGAACTTGATGGCCGTCCCCGTCATGTTTCACTAATCCCCAGAGAATTTTTGCAACTTTACCTTGATGGCCGTCCCCATCATGATTTTATTTCCCCAGCTAGTCGGCCGTCCCCGTCTTGGCTCTACCTTTTATCCCCAGCATGTCGGCCGTCCCCGTCATTGCTATTTACCCAGCAGTCGTCCTCTGCTCGACGGTCGTCCTCCGTCGCCCACACCTTACAATATACTTTATTTTCTTTTGACAATCTATATCCCTTTTCTTCTTCATTCTGTGAGTGCAAATTTTGGACTGTCTTTGGTATTCAACCACAAGTTATCTTGTTTGCCTGTTAAGCCGTCGCTTACATCCTGCACAGCTAACTCATGTTTGAATAGGGGCAGCTGTAAACACCCCAAATTTGCCCTCACTCATTCACACCATGGCTTGTGATCATTCTCATATGCATAAGCACAATCATATCACCTCATATCTCAATTTTGAGTCACTGGATAGTCTCTAAGGCATCTGCACCTAGGGTTTGTGATCTGAGCAATCCCAAAGCCTCTTGAGCCACTCCAAAGGTCACCAATCAATTCAAAGGGGTCTACATGTGTTCAAGCATCATATTCCATCCTCTCAAAGCCAATAATTCAAAAGAATCACAAGAACTAGGGTTTGAGTGGATGCAGAGCCAGGATAGACTGCACAGTTGACCTAAAATTAGGGTTTTGGTTTCAGAGGCCATAACCCCAAATTTTTTTGGTCATTCTTGTTTCCATTGGTCTCTATATGGTATAGGTAGTATGCATATCAATTTTCATGAAGAAATTCCAAGGGGAAGTCATCTGATCAAGGGTTGACTTTTCAGACAAGTCAGTGTAAAATCAGGGCATCTGAGGCCCCCAATGACCCAACCAATGGGTGATCTTCATCATTTTGAGTGTATATGATCTTTATTTGATCATGGAAGAAGGTTGAAGTTCATAAAAATCAAGAATTTAGGGTTTTTGCAAATGTTGACTTTTTGGGCATAGTTGACTTTTCAAGAATGCTTCATTTTAGGTCATTTTTCAAGCCTTGATTCTTGATCCAAAAATGCTTCAAATGAAAAAACTTTGGTCATGAAAGTTGTAGATCACATTTTTCCCTTTTCAAAAAGTACAAGAACATGATCAAACTCTTCTTGGATCAAAAGTTATGGTGTGACAAAGTTAGCAAAAATCATTGATTTTCAAGGCATGCTTCAAATGAGAATTTTGCAAAACCATGAGCCAATGCCCTTTTTAACCTCTAATCCATTTCAAACCAGTATGAAAACATTCAAAGGTCATACAAATCAGAATTGAACCAAAATCACATGTTCATGGTTCATGTAACAAGACTTTCTTTCATGAAGTACAAAAAGGCAACAACTTGCAAAAACACTCATGACACTTCTACCACTTGATGCATTGGCTGCTGAACCAAGCTAGCCTCACACACACATCATGCTGCACCAGAACCATGCCTTGTACTAGCTATAGATCAAGCCATACTTGCCTTACACAAAATTTGACTTTTTGCAAAAGGTGACTTACCAATCAATAAAGCACATGTCTTGTCATCTGACCAATGAGAGAGGTTTATGTGGACAAAGAGCAAGCCATTCCATACATCTAGCAAGGCTGAAACATTTCATAACAAGACATTCACAAAACACACCCCAGCTGCATTTGTCTTCGAAACTCTCTGCCCAGCCTTCAAACACAAAAACCATTTCCACACTTCAACTCACCATACTTCATAGACCTCAAACCACCAAGAACCAGGCCTGAGACAAGCAAGGACACCCCATTGCCATTTCTCACCTCAACTTGCAGTTCCATTCGAATCTCTCTCCCTAGCTCACAAACATCAAAACAAACACCACAGACCTTCTCCACACATCATATGGACCACAAACAACCACTCACAATGGCCTGAAACTGCCTGAATCATCCCTGCCATTTCTGACTGAGCTTGAGCAGAAGCTTGTCAAACTCCTCATCCAGCCAACATAAATTCCTTTTGAGCATTCAAACATCATCTGGGGATCAAGTGGAGTGGATTGCACTGAAGGAAGTGGCCAGAAAGTCATCAGAGTGAAAGCTTCGAATCTCAGGTAGCTTGAAAAACATTTTTCCAGAAATCATTTTTATTGTTATAAACTTGTTCTCTATGCTTCACTGAGTATCCTGGTGCTTTTGGTTTTTGAAATGGTGTTGAAATGAGTATTTAATTAGCTTCTGAAACTTGCGTGCCCTAAAATTTGTTTGTTTCGATTCATGGTTCTGGGGAAATATAAATTTGTTTTGACTTAGGGTTTTAGTTCAGGGGATCATGGGAATCATTTCTGTATGCTTAGGTTTCATTTTTGTTACGATTTGAGGGGTTTTGGGGATTTTCAGGGGAGATGCTGGCCGGAGAAGACGACCGGAAGTCTTCTCCGGCCGCCTGAAAGTGATTTGTGCCCTAATTGTTTAATTAATTGCCATTTGAATTTGGACCATTGGATGCGTTGAAAAAGTTGACTTCGCGCGCGTGTGAATGGCTAGGATGCAGTCATTAAACCCTAATCAGCATTATTTATTTAATTAATTAAGATTAAACCTGTTTGAATCTGGGCCATCAGATGGCGCGCGCAGTCAATGTTTTCAAACTCATGCTCCATCCTGGCCCTCCATTCTGATTACTTTCCATTATTTTCATTTAAATTCATATTTATTTCATTTGTTTTGCATATTTAATTTAAAATAGTAAAAAATGCATAAAAATTATGAAACTTTTTCTTCTGAGTTTTATTAATTTTTATGACCCAAAAATATTTTCATTTTATTTTTTATCATTAAAAAATTATTTTTAAATATTTGAAAGATTATTTTTAATTGATTAATGGAAATTAATTAATTAAAAATACTTTTAAGTATTTAAAAATCACCAAAAAATTCATGAAATGTTCTAAGACATTTAGAAACATTGTCCAACCTTCAAACCAAATTTCTTTTTTGATCTTGATTCATTTTGAGAATTTTTCATTGAATTAAATCATTTTTTGTGCATTATTTTGATCATAAGTTCAAAAAATCATTTCTGCCTATTTGAGAAGAGTTGGACATTGATTCTTTTTGCATTGTTTTATGTTTAGCATGTAGTTTCTAGGATTAAATGGCCATGATTTGATTCCTCATTTTCAATTTGTTTGGTATTTCTTTTGTTTAGGAGCCCTAAAAACCCTAATGACTTAGAAAATTCATAACTTGAGATTGGTCAAGAGTTGAGACCTCCCCTTTGGACCTTGGTTTAGTATAGGATTAGGGATCCTTTGTGTGGCATTTTCCATTTTTTATATTAGGGTTTGCTTCTGTTTTTGGTTTTTGTTTGTTGTTTGATTCATAAACCCTAATTTGGGCTTCCATTTGCATCCCTCTTGCATTTTCTTGCACAACATGACTTGCCATGCCATTCCATGCCTCCATTTGATTCATTTGACATCATAAGACATATAGAAAGCATCTTTGATCATTGCATCTTGCATTTGCCATGTTGTATGTTTTGTATGTTTCATAACTTTTCATGTGTATCCATGCTTCTAAGCTTGCATCATTTGCATCCATGAACTTGTATGAACATTTCCATGCCTTGTCTCATGCTTGTAGCATCTCATAGCATCATTATCATCATCAACATGCTTCTGGTTTTGTTTTTCATCATATCATTTCAACTCATCTAGCATTGCATTGCTTTTCTTTCTAACATTTCAGGTGGTAAGTAAACTTGAGAAGTGGATTTGCCTTCACTTCTCATAACTTTTCTTTTCATCTCCCTTGCATCCATTGCTGCATTTTTGTTTGTGTTTGAGTTTGAGCTTGCTCATTCTTGTTCTTCTTACTTTCTTTCTTCAAGTGACTTGACTTCTTGAATGAAGCAAGTCACTTTGCTTCTCTTGATCCTGTTCATCTGCTTCCTGGTGGTTCCATTGAAGATTGTTCTTGAAAACCTCACAAACTTTAGGAACAACCAAGCATGACAATGAATTAGGGTTTTGATTAGTATCCCCTCTTAGTTTTACCTTTGTGTCTCTTTTGAGTCTTCTCTTCTCACCTCATAATCAGGGACTAAACCCTAAAGGCTTTAAGGCTTTGTGATTAAGCTTATGCCTGCATCCTTCTATTAGGATGGAGTGTATAACTTTAACCCTAAGTGTTAAACCCTTAATGTGTTTAAATCTCTTAATCAATTCACTTAATAAGCATCAAGACATCACACTTGTAACTTGGGCCTTGCATTAGGGTTCTAATTCTTCCTTAATTGGTTAAGAAGGACTAACCCTAGTGTTAATGGACAAGTCCCCCTCAAGTTGTCTTACAAACCCTAAAAATCACTTCATCATCATATCATTAAATAAAATCCACCTAATTAAAGGCTTGTTTTGTCATGAGTTTAATCCCTAATCATGGATTAAGTTGAGGAGTCTTCCTCAGCTTAAACATTCTCATCTATTATCCTTCTATTAGGATGGTGTAATGAGTCTGTTTAATCCTTGATTATGGCTTAACCTCATTACTTAACACTAAACAAAAACAACAAAAAACATCTAAATAATCACAAGTAGGTTAATGATCTTAATCCTACACCAAAGGTGATTAAGTGTGAGAATCTGACTTCACACTTAAGGTAATTCTCATTACCCCTAATCAGAGGGAAGATGTGATGAGTTTATTAACCCATTGGTTTAGGCTTAAGCTCATTAACTTATGACAAACTTCAAAAAACAATAAAAGACTGAAAACACAAAAACAAACAATAATCGTCTCCTTCGGGATTCTTTTCTCATCTCATTCACTCACAAACGAGAACTTGCTTTTTCCGTCTAATGCAAGACAGTTTGCACCTGAGCCAGACAGGTCATACACTTGAGCATAGGCAAGTAAGCAGTTCACAAGTCAATTCATCCTTCAGTCTCTTTGGGTCGAACTACGGTGTTCTGACTTCCTCATTGCACGAGAGGATACGTAGGCATAACTTAACAGTTATCGAACAAAAGTCTCTGTACATCCCCCCTCCTTCCAGCTTCATTCTTAGCCTCATTATCATGAGCATCCTATTCCTGTCCTTACACTGACACTATACATATCACACATCACTTTCTTTTGCACTGACACCTGTACCTCTTTTTCCAGCTCTTTTATACACAGACTGCACTGACACTACCCCTTTATAGCACAAATCTTTCAAGCGTGGATCCCGTCGAGTACGGCGGACAATCTGGGTGCTAATACCTTCCCAGGTTGTAACCAACCCCCTTTCTCAGTCTCTCTGGTTCGCAACCGTCTTATCCATGTCTTTCTAGGTCTATGCAGCATTGCCTTTCCTCCGGGATAAAAATGCCTAGCTGGCGACTCTATTCATCTCCATTGAGTTCACGGCTGTGTGTTCTCACTGTCCCTCTCGCCGACCGTTCGCGTCTGTACCTTTATTTGACCCCGGCTTCATTTATCGGGAGCGACAAAGGTCTATTTCAATGGCGCCATATATGATGCCTGAGTCAGAGTTGACGGAGTTGAAATCTCAGATTGTAGAGTTGCTTGATAAGAAGTTTATTAGGCTAAGTGTGTCACAATGGGGAGTTCCAGTATTGTTGGTAAAGAAGAAAGATGGTAGTATGCGTATGTGCATTGATTATCGTTAGTTGAATAAAGTGACCATTAAGAATAAGTATCCGCTTCCAAGAATTGATGACTTAATGGATTAGCTAATTGGTGCTCGTATTTTCAGTAAGATTGATCTGAGGTCAGGTTACCATCAGAGTAGAGTTAAAGGAGGTGATATTTAGTAGACTACATTTAGAACTCGTTATGGACATTATGAATATGTTGTGATGCCTTTAAGAGTGTCTAATGCACAAGGTGTATTTATGGAGTATATGAATCGTATTTTTCATTCTTATTTGGATCAATTTATCGTGGTATTCATTGATGATATTCTTATTTACTCTAAAAATGAAGATGATCCTAGAGAGCATTTAAGGATTGCATTGCAGGTGCTGAAAGATAATAAGTTTTTTGCAAAATTATCAAAGTGTGAGTTATGCCTTAAGAATGTAATTTTCTTAGGTCATGTTATTTCCAATGATGGTATAACGGTGGATCCTTCTAAAGTAAGTGTTGTGTTGCAATGGGAACCTCCGAAAATAGTTACTGAGATTAGAAGTTTTCTGGGTTATTATAGAAGATTTATCCAAGGGTTTTATAATTTGGAATTACCGTTGACTCAATTGACTAGGAAGAGTCAAGCGTTTATTTGGGATACAGTTTGTGAGGAAAGTTTTGAGGAGTTGAAAAAGAAATTAACTTTGGCACCAGTGTTAGTTTTACCAAGTCTGGGTGAACTTTTTGTTGTGTATTGCGATGCGTCCAAGATGGGACTAGGTGAAGTGTTAATAAAAGATGGTAAGGTGGTAGCTTATGCTTCCAGGAAATTGAGAGTGCATGAGAGAAATTATCCAAATCATGATCTTGAACTAGCTGCAGTAGTTTTTGTGTAATGATTTGGAGACATTATTTGCATGGATCAAGGTTTGAGGTATTTAGCTATCATAAGAGTTTGAAGTATTTATTTGATCGGGAGGAACTAAATATGAGGCAAAGAAGATGGTTGGAATTTCTGAAAGATTATGATTTTGACTTGAGCTATCATTCAGGTAAGGCTAATGTTGTAGCAGATGCTTTGAGCCATAAGACAATTCATATGTCGGCATTGATGATGAAAGAATTGGATCTAATTGAGCTGTGTAGAGATTGAACATGGTTTGTGAGACGACACCTGAGAGTATTAGGCTTCGAATGTTAAAGGTGAATAATGACTTCTTGGATGTTATTAAAGAGAATTAGAGACTTGATGTAAAGTTGGTAGACTTGATGCCTACAGGAGGCAATGATCCTGAAAGTGACTTCCAAGTGGCTAATTCTAGTGTGTTGAGATTCTGGGGCAGAATTTGTGTGTCGAACAATGATAAGTTGAAGAAAGCAATTTTAGAAGAACGTCATCGTAGTAGTTTGACTATTCATCCAGGAGCTACCAAGATGTATCAAGATTTAAAGAAATTGTTCTGGTGGTTTGGAATGAAGAGGGATATAGCACAATTTGTATATGCTTGTTTGATGTGTCAGAAATCAAAAGTGGAGCATCAGAAGCCTTCGGGAATGATGCAACCATTGGAAATTCCAGAATGGGAGTGGTACAATATTGCTATGGACTTTGTTACTAGTTTGTCGAATATGGAGAGAGAATTTGATGCTATTTGGGTGATTATGGATAGAATTACAAAATCCACACATTTTATTCCTATTAATATGAGTTTTTCCGTTGACGAATTTGGCAGAAATTTACATCAAGATAATTGTGAAGTTGCACGGTGTTACTTCGAGTATAGTTTTGGATAGAGATATGAGGTTCACTTCTGAATTTTGGAAGATTTTGCAAGAGGCTTTGAGTTCAAAGTTGAGATTGAGTTCGGCTTATCATCTGCAGACGGACGGTCAGCCAGAGAGAACTATATAGTCTTTGGAAGATCTATTGAGAACTTGTGTGTTGGAGCATGGTGGTGCGTGCGACACTCATTTTCAATTAATTGAGTTCACATACAACAATATTTACCATTCTAGTATTGGAATGACACCTTTTGAAGTTTTGTATGGTATGAGGTGTAAGACGCCTCTGTGTTGGTATGAGACTGGTGAAAATATGGTTCTTGGACATGAAATTATGCAACAAACTACTGTGGCAATTTAGATGATCCGTGAAAAAATGAAAGTATCTTAGAGTAGAAAGAAAAGCTATCATGATAATCGGAGAAAAGAATTAGAATTTTCTGAAGGTTATCATGTGTTTTTGAGGGTCTATCCAATGACAGATGTTGGACGTGCTTTGAAATTGAAGAGGTTGCACCCCAAGTTCATTGGACCATATCATATTTTGCAGAGAGTTGGTATTGTTGCGTATAGAGTGGAGTTACCACCAAAAATTTCGAACTTGCATGTCGTGTTTCATGCGTCTCAACTTCGGAAGTATGTGTCTGATCCATCTCACGTTATTTCGAGGGATGAGGTGCGGGTTAGAGAGAATCTTAATATGGAAGCGATGCCGATAATGATTGAGGATCGCAAGATGAAGCAACTCCGAGGTAAAGATATTCCTCTGGTGATAGTAGCTTGGGGAGGAGTTGCTGGTGGAATTGTAACCTGGGAGCTAGAAAGCAGGATGTGGGAGTCGTATCCAAAACTTTTCTCATCATGTACATTTTCGAGGACGAAAGTATTTTAAGTGGGGGAGAGTTGTAACACCCCATTTTTAATATTTATTTGTTGGGTATTTTTGGTTCATTGTTGGCCTTGCTTAAGGTGTATGTCTTGATTTTTTGGTGTTGTGTCCTAGTGGGAGGGGTAGAGTTATTGTGTGTTTAATATTAGTGGGTGTACGAATAATAGTAAGACCAATTAATAACTATGTTTATTATTAGTATTATTATTATGAATGGATTAGTAAAAGACCAATAATAAAGGATTAATCATAATTAGGAATGGATTAGTCGTGTTATTGTATTGAAAGAACAAAGGAGGGCTTTGAGAAGAAGAAAAACTAGGGCATTATTCTTAGAAGAAATTTGCAGGATATTCATCTGATTTCGAGGTAAGTGGGAGAAAGGGATTCTAATTAGGTGATTTAACATGAAGGGTAGTGAGGGGTTCCTTCCCTCATATGATTTTCGTTGTTTGTTTGTGATGAATATATGATTATATGATTGTTATTGCGAATTCGTGATAATCCCTATCTGATCTTGTTGATTTTTTTGTGAAATATTGTTGTTGTAATTCTATTGGGATGCATAATTTGTATAGATGTTTGTTGTTATAGAATAACATATACAAATTTAGATCTAGATTGTTGATGAAATGGATTTAGTAATTAGATGAAAGAATGATATAATTAGGAGTGTAAAATCTATGTAGAAACGTTCCTAAGTATGGCATGAAATGTGAAATCGAAAGTGAATTTCATGCCATCTTCCCATTTTCGTAGCTTATGCATGAAGAAGACAAGAAAATACGCGTAGAGAGGCTTTGTACGCGTAGTAGGGGACAATACACGTATAGGGCAGCGTAGGAGGGACGTAAGGCTTAGTCATTACGTGTGTGGCATGACCCAATATGCGTATGACTAGAGTAGCAGGGCAAATTATGCCGTTTAGCGATTTCCCTCTCGATTTCACATGCATTTTCGATTATTTTGATCTGAAGATTTGAGATAGACCTTAGGGCATATTTATTAGAGAATTAGTATCGAGAAATTAATTAATGATGAAACGTAGGTTGATTTAACTAGTTGATTATTCTGTTAAGTCACGTGAGGATACTATTGGCGATTATGTGGAACTATTGTTGCATATTGATCGAATGGATCGTGTAAATGTATAATATGGTGGTTATGCATGTTGTATGCACATTCATAGCCACGTATACATTGTTATATTGTTGTTGGGATGAATCATGGTCGTTTGAGCGTATGCGATTCATTTGTACTCCATTGTGGAGAATGATGGGATAATCATAGTCAGATGGGCATATGTGATTTATTTGTGTTCGATTGAATGAATAAAAACTGGTACCACATGCATTGTGTCGTTTTTTAGTCACATTTCATAATTATTGTTGATTTCGTTGTTGCATAATTATCAGTGTGATATGTTGTATATGTTGGTGTGTGTGTGAGAAACTACCCTTGATATGTTTTATGCACCGTTATTATTTGAATTTGTTTCTCATCCCTTTGTTGTTGTTGTGTTTGTGCTTCTTTGGAAGTGAAGATAATCCAGGTACCTGAGTGTGTGTGAAAGTGTGTTGCATGTTCGAGTCATAGGATGCTCTGATACGTAACACAGGATGGGGACTTTTGATGTTTTTTTTGTTTTCGTTATTTTTGTTACGTATCTTATAATGTTTCTTGACATTTAGGAACCTATTTTTTGAGGATTATTGGTGATCTTGGCGTGTTGTCTTAAATTGAACAAACTATAATTTTTCCGTTGTTTTAATGAAAGTATTATGTTTAGTATTTTTGTTGATGTGGCATTCCACTTGTTTTGAACTCTGACTTTTCTTATTAAAAATTATTGTTTTATAAATTGGGAAAAATGGTGTGTTACAAAGATAGTCGAGCTCGATCCGCTCACTATAAGCAATTGAGTGAGAAGAAAGAGAAAGTCCATTTTTGAGGGAAACCGTATGTGACTCCAGCTGAGAAAGGGAAGTAGAAGGTTTCAGAAGAGAAGAATCCAAGTGGAGAGCAGGTTCCATTCCTCCTAAGTGCTGCAAATGTGGATAATCCGGTCACAAGTTTGATGTGTGCAGCAATCCAGTGGTCAGATGCTACAGGTGCGGCAAGAGAGGTCATCGGGTTGGTGATTTCCCAAATAAAGGCCTGTAACACGATGGGAGATCTGACTTTTAGTTTCTGTCGCAAGATATATTGCGGTAAGCAAGAGTTGTCACCGACTTTTATTTCATCCAAATAGTAAAGGCATAAAAGAACAGGAAAAACCTTTTAATATTTTGAGTTTGGGGGGTAAGTTATACAAAGGGAAGGAGTTAGCACCCTTTGTATCCATGGTTATCCATGGGCTCTTAAATGCTTAGCACACTTTATACTTCTTTTGTTAGAAAAGTGTAGTGTGTGATTAAAATATTTTCGTAAAGATTTTACTTTGTAATGATTCTCGTATGAATGTATACAAAGTGTTTACTTGTTTGAAAGTATTTTGAAAAAAGTGTAAGGGAGTAAAAAGTATTCGTTTTGAAAGTTGTGAGCAAGCATTTAAGAGTTACATACCCTAAGTTGCAAGGTCTTTCATGTCATTTTTGTTTCTTTAGGGATCAAATTTTCCTTACTATTAAGCAGTAAGTAGTCTTATCCTTGGATTTGAAAGGACAATTGTAGGGTCATTGTTGTGGTCATAGAAGGTAACGTGTAGGGATACCTTAACAATTTGAAGGGACTATCATCATTCTTATAGGGACAAGATCATTTATTCTAAGGAAACTCGAAGGGTCATCGAGGGACTATGATCTTTTTCATAGGGACAAGATCATTTATTCGAAGGCAACTTTGGAGGGACAACGAGGAACTATGATCTTTCATTCGAAAAGCGACTATGATGATTTATTTCTTTAGGAAACAGGTTAAGGTATCCTACGTTTGAGGGACTTGACCATATATCGTAAGGAAACAAAGAGAGATTACCCTAAAGGTGTAGGTTTGCAAGTGTGTTTTGTTCAGTTATTTTAGTCTTGAAATTAGGTTTATCTGATGATTGATTTTTGTCATTCCATACAATCCTATTAAACAAACATCTAACAATTTATAATACAGAAAAAGAAACCTAAGTTTAAGCTATTACATGGCATTGGGAGAGATACATAGTTATAAAAAAAACCTCCAGAAATCTCCAGAAATGATATATGAACATCACTAAACAAGAATATAACACCAAAAATCATTTATTTTCAGAAACTAGCATGAATCGAAACAAACTTCTTTTAGGTCAAAAATTTCAAAACAACCATACATACTCATTTCTCAATCATTTTCAAAACTAAACACATCCCAGTGATCAATGGAGCATACATATTCATATTGTAACTAGATAAACAAGTTATGGAAAAATTGTTCTTGAGGTATACCTGAGGTTGAGCTTTCTAATTCTGGGCTTTCTGGACCTCTCTTTCGTGCAAGTCAACTCCAATGGGCCTCCTGAGGATGCTTTGATGCTTGGAACAAGCTTGCAATGGCTGGTTTGAAGGTTTAGTTTCTGAAGTTGCAGAAATCGTGTTTGTGTTTGGGCATATTTCAGGCCATGGCAAGGGGTGGGAAATGATCCTTAGGTTGTGTGGAGTTGAATGGTGAAAGAAATTTTGAGTTTGAGTGGCTGAGGAGTGAGTTTCGAAAGCTTGAAGGTTTTGGGGATTTTTGAGCAATCTGACTTGTAGAATGTTTCAGGCTTGTGTGTTATGTGAAATGAGGTCCATAAGGTTAGTATAGGCCAATGAGAGTGCTCAGAAAATGGGTGGTGGCATAGTGTGATTGGTATGGGCCAAGTTGCAAAAATGTCAACATTGTGTACTTGAGGTATGGGCATGGTTCAGAGCTGGCTTTAGGGGTTTCTTGGCCTCAGCTGAGTTCATGGATGGCCATTGGATCATTTTTATGTAGCTGGATCACTTGGATGAAGAGATACCACATGTTTTGCAAAAATCCCCCTTTGAAGTTTCTTGGATCATAAGTCATGGAAACCCTAAATTAAATACACAATTCTGATCCTTTGAGGTTTGTTTGACATATTGTGAAGTGTTTGTGTCCATTTGAAGTCATTAAAATGCTTGAATATGCCAATTTGCAAAATCCCTCTTTGACATGAAACTTGAAATTATAGGATTTTTGCCAACTTTGAAAGGTCATATCTTGAGTTCTAGGATGAATCAAGACATGTTCTTGTACTTTTTGAAAAGGGAAAGACCTAATCTACAACTTTCATGACCAAGAATTTTTCATTTGAAGCATTTTTAGTTAAGAAAGAGGAGGTTGAAAAACATTCCCAAAATGGGTTAAGAATTGTGTCATCTACTCTAGATCAGAGGATGACAATTGAGACTCCTTCTATTTGTTCTGCGATTACATCTTTAGTGTGTTTGAAGTGTTCGTTGACTATTTTTTATAGATATTTCAATGTGTATTTGATTTGCTTACCGCTTGGTAATTTGGATGTTATTTTGGGGATGAACTGGTTGGAATTCAACCGAGTTTATATTAACTATTATAGGAAGAAGTTGTTATTTATTTTTCCTTAGAAGGAAGCGTTGGCTTATTCTTTATCTACTAAAGAGTTGAGAACATTGTTGGAAGATAAGGCTAAGATGTTTGCATTGTTCTCATCTTTGCCTGTTGAAAGCAAAGTGTTAGTTAGTGAGTGGCCAGTTATGAATGAATTTCCGGAAGCATTTCCTGATGATATTACAGAATTACCTCTGACGAGAGAAGTTGAATTTACTATAAATTTGATTCCTGGTACAATGCCTATTTCAATGACACCATATATGATGCCTGAGTCAGAGTTGACGGAGTTGAAATCTCAGATTGTAGAGTTGCTTGATAAGAAGTTTATTAGGCTAAGTGTGTCGCAATGGGGAGTTCCAATATTGTTGGTAAAGAAGAAAGATGGTAGTATGCGTATGTGCATTGATTATCGTTAGTTGAATAAAGTGACCATTAAGAATAAGTATCCGCTTCCAAGAATTGATGACTTAATGGATTAGCTAATTGGTACTCGTATTTTCAGTAAGATTGATCTGAGGTCAGGTTACCATCAGATTAGAGTTAAAGGAGGTGATATTTAGTAGACTACATTTAGAACTCGTTATGGAAATTATGAATATGCTGTGATGCCTTTCGGAGTGTCTAATGCACAAGGTGTATTTATGGAGTATATGAATCGTATTTTTCATTCTTATTTGGATCAATTTATCGTGGTATTCATTGATGATATTCATATTTTCTCTAAAAATGAAGATGATCCTAGAGAGCATTTAAGGATTGCGTTGCAGGTGCTGAAAGATAATAAGTTTTTTGCAAAATTATCAAAGTGTGAGTTATGCCTTAAGAATGTAATTTTCTTAGGTCATGTTATTTCCAATCATGGTATAAAGGTGGATCCTTCTAAAGTAAGTGTTGTGTTGCAATGGGAACCTCCGAAAACAGTTACTGAGATTAGAAGTTTTCTGGGTTATTATAGAAGATTTATCCAAGGGTTTTATAATTTGGAATTACCGTTGACTCAATTGACTAGGAAGAGTCAAGCGTTTATTTGGGATACAGTTTGTGAGAAAAGTTTTAAGGAGTTGAAAAAGAAATTAACTTGGGCATCAGTGTTAGTTTTACCAAGTCCGGGTGAACCTTTTGTTGTGTATTGTGATTCGTCCAAGATAGGACTAAGTGAAGTGTTAATAAAAGATGGTAAGGTGGTAGCTTATGCTTCCAGGAAATTGAGAGTGCATGAGAGAAATTATCCAAATCATGATCTTGAACTAGCTACAGTAGTTTTTGTGTTAATGATTTGGAGACACTATTTGCATGGATTAAGGTTTGAGGTATTTAGCTATCATAAGAGTTTGAAGTATTTATTTGATCGGGAGGAACTAAATATGAGGCAAAGAAGATGGTTGGAATTTCTAAAAGATTATGATTTTGACTTGAGCTATCATTCAGGTAAGGCTAATGTTGTAGCAGATGCTTTGAGGCATAAGACAATTCATATGTCGTCATTGATGATGAAAGAATTGGATCTAATTGAGCGGTGTAGAGATTGAACATGGTTTGTGAGACGACACCTGAGAGTATTAGGCTTCGAATGTTAAAGGTGAATAATGACTTCTTGGATGTTATTAAAGATAATTAGAGACTTGATGTAAAGTTTGTAGACTTGATGCCTACAGGAGGCAATGATCCTGAAAGTGACTTCCAAGTGGATAATTCTAGTGTGTTGAGATTCTGGGGCAGAATTTGTGTGTCAAACAATGATAAGTTAAAGAAAGCAATTTTAGAAGAACGTCATCGTAGTAGTTTGAGTATTCATCCAGGAGCTACCAAGATGTATCAGGATTTAAAGATATTGTTCTGGTGGTTTGGAATGAAGAGGGATATAGCACAATTTGTATATGCTTGTTTGATGTGTCAGAAATCAAAAGTGGAGCATCAGAAGCCTTCGGGAATGATGCAACCATTGGAAATTCCAGAATGGGAGTGGTACAATATTGCTATGGACTTTGTTACTAGTTTGTCGAATATGGAGAGAGGATTTGATTCTATTTGGGTGATTATGGATAGACTTACCAAATCCACACATTTTATTCCTATTAATATGAGTTTTCCGTTGACGAATTTGGCAGATGTTTACATCAGGATAATTGTGAAGTTGCATGGTGTTACTTCGAGTATAGTTTTGGATAGAGATATGAGGTTCACTTCTAAATTTTGGAAGATTTTGCAAGAGGCTTTGGGTTCAAAGTTGAGATTGAGTTCGGCTTATCATTTGCAGACGGACGGTCAGTCAGAGAGAACTATACAGTCTTTTGAAGATCTATTGAGAACTTGTGTGTTGGAGCATGGTGGTGCGTGGGACACTCATTTTCAATTATTTGAGTTCACATACAAAAATATTTACCATTCTAGTATTGGAATGACACCTTTTGAATTTTATATGGTATGAGGTGTAGGACTCCTCTGTGTTGGTATGAGACAGGTGAAAATATGGTTCTTGGACATGAAATTGTGCAACAAACTACTGTGGCAATTTAGATGATCCGTGAAAAAATGAAAGTATCTTAGAGTAGACAGAAGATCTATCATGATAATCGGAGAAAAGAATTAGATTTTTCTGAAGGTGATCATGTGTTTTTGAGGGTCTATCCAATGACAGATGTTGGACGTGCTTTGAAATTGAAGAAGTTTCACCCCAAGTTCATTGGACCATATCATATTTTGCAGAGAGTTGGTATTGTTGTGTATAGAGTGGCGTTACCGCCAAAATTTTCGAACTTGCATGTCGTGTTTCATGCGTCTCAACTTCGGAAGTATGTGTCTGATCCATCTCACGTTATTCCGAGGGATGAGGTGCGGGTTAGAGAGAATCTTAATATGGAAGCGATGCCGATAACGATTGAGGATCGCAAGATGAAGCAACTCCGAGGTAAAGATATTCCTCTGATGATAGTAGCTTGGGGAGGAGTTGCTGGTGGAATTGTAACCTGGGAGCTAGAAAGCAGGATGTGGGAGTCGTATCCAAAACTTTTCTCATCAGGTACATTTTCGAGGACGAAAGTATTTTAAGTGGGGGAGAGTTGTAACACCCCATTTTTAATATTTATTTGTTGGGTATTTTTGGTTCGTTGTTGGCCTTGTTTAAGGCGTATGTCTTGTTTTTTTGGTGTTGTGTCCTAGGGGGAGGGGTAGAATTAGGGTGTGTTTAGTATTAGTGGGTGTACGAATAATAGTAAGACCAATTAATAAATATGTTTATTATTAGTATTATTATTATGAATGGATTAGTAAAAGACCAATAATAAAGGATTAATCATAATTAGGAATGGATTAGTCGTGTTATTTTTGTGAAAGAACAAAGGAGGGCTTGGAGAAGAAGAAAAACTAGGGCATTATTCTTAGAAGAAATTTGCAGGATATTCATCTGATTTCGAGGTAAGTGGGAGAAAGGGATTCTAATTAGGTGATTTAACATGAAGGGGTATTGAGGGGTTCCTTCCCTCATAGGATTTTCGTTGTTTGTTTGTGATGAATATATGATTATATGATTGTTATTGCGAATTCGTGATTATCCCTATTTGATCTTGTTGATTTTTTTGTGAAATATTGTTGTTGTAATTCTATTGGGATGCATAATTCATATAGATGTTTGTTGTTATAGAAGAACATATACAAATTTAGATCTAGATTGTCGATGAAATGGATTTAGTAATTAGATGAAAGAATGATTTAATTAGGAGTGTAAAATCTGTGTAGAAACGTTCCTAAGTATGGCATGAAATGTGAAATCGAAAGTGAATTTCATGCCGTCTTCCCATTTTCGTAGCTTATGCATGAAGAAGACAAGAAAATACGCGTCTAGAGGCTTTGTACGCGTAGTAGGGTAGCGTATGAGGGACGTAAGGCTTAGTCATTACGCGTATGGCATGACCCAATATGCGTATGACTAGAGTAGCAGGGCTAATTATGCCGTTTTGCGATTTTCCTCTCGATTTCACATGCATTTTTCGATTATTTTGATCTGAAGATTTGAGATAGACCTTAGGGCATATTTAATAGAGAATTAGTATCGAGAAATTGATTAATGATGAAATGTAGGTTGATTTAACTAGTTTATTAATCTGTTAAGTCATGTGAGGATACTATTGGTGATTATGTGGAACTATTGTTGCATATTGATCGAATGGATCGTGTAAATGTATAATATGGTGGTTATACATGTTGTATGCACATTCATAGCCACGTATACATTGTTATATTGTTGTTGGGATGAATCATGGTCGTTTGGGCATATGCGATTCATTCGTACTCCATTGTGGAGAATGATGGGATAATCATTGTCAGATGGGCATATGTGATTTATTCGTGTTCGATTGAATGAATAAAAACTGGTACCACATGCATTGTGTCGTGTTTGAGTCACATTTCATAATTATTGTTGATTTCGTTGTTGCATAATTATCAGTGTGATATTGTTGTATATGTTGGTGTGTGTGTGAGAAACTACCCTTGATATGTTTTATGCACCGTTATTATTTGAATTTGTTTCTCATCCCTTTTTGTGTGGAAGTGTGTTGTATGTTCGAGTCATAGGATGCTCTGATACGTAACACAGGATGGGGACTTTTGAAGTTTTTTTTGTTTTTGTTATTTTTGTTACGTATCTTATAATGTTTCTGGACATTTAGGAACCTATTTTTTTAGGATTATTGGTGATCTTGGCGTGTTGTCTTAAATTGAACAAACTATAATTTTTTTGTTGTTTTAATGAAAGTATTATGTTTAGTATTTTTGTTGATGTGGCATTCCACTTGTTTTTAACTCTGATTTTTCTTATTAAAAATTATTGTTTTATAAATTGGGAAAAATGGTGTGTTACAAAGATAGTCGAGCTCGATCCGCTCACTATAAGCAATTGAGTGAGAAAAAAGAGAAAGGCCAGTTTTGAGGGAAACCGTATGTGACTCCAGCTGAGAAAGGGAAGTAGAAGGTTTCAGATGGGAAGAATCCAAGTGGAGAGCAGGTTCCATTCCTCCCAAGTGCTGCAAATGTGGATAATCCGGTCACTAGTATGATGTGTGCAACAATCCAGTGGTCAGATGCTACAGGTGCGGCAAGAGAGGTCATCGGGTTGGTGATTGCCCAAATAAAGGCCTGTAACACGGTGGGAGAACTGACTTTTAGTTTCTGTCGCAAGATATATTGCGGTAAGCAAGAGTTGTCACAGACTTTTATTTCATCCAAATAGTAAAGGTATAAAAGAACAGGAAAAACCTTTTAAGATTTTGAGTTCGGGGGGTAAGTTATACAAAGGGAACGAGTTAGCACCCTTTGTATCCATGGTTATCCATGGGCTCTTAAATGCTTAGCACACTTTATACTTCTTTTGTTAGAAAAGTGTATTGTGTGATTAAAATATTTTCGTAAGGATTTTACTTTGTAATGATTCTCATATGAATGTATACAAAGTGTTTACTTGTTTGAAAGTATTTTGTAAAAAGTGTGAGGGAGTAAAAAGTATTCGTTTTGAAAGTTGTGAGCAAGCATTTAAGAGTTACATACCCTAAGTTGCAAGGTCTTTCATGTCATTTTTGTTTCTTTAGGGATTGAATTTTCCTTACTATTAAGCAGTAAGTAGTCTTATCCTTGGATTTGAAAGGACAATCGTAGGGTCATTGTTGTGGTCATAGAAGGCAACGTGTAGGGATACCTTAACAATTCGAAGGGACTATCATCATTATTATAGGGACAAGATCATTTATTCTAAGGAAACTCGAAGGGTCATCGAGGGACTATGATCTTTTTCATAGGGACAAGATCATTAATCGAAGGCAACTTTGGAGGGACAACGAGGGACTATGATCTTTCATTCAAAAAGCGACTATGATGATTTATTTCTTTAGGAAACAGGTTAAGGTATCCTACGTTTGAGGGACTTGACCATTTATCGTAAGGCAACAAAGAGAGATTACCCTAAAGGTGTAGGTTTGCAAGTGTGTTTTGTTCAGTTATTTTAGTCTTGAAATTAGGGTTATCTGATGATTGATTTTTGTCATTCCATACAATCCTATTAAACAAACATCTAACAATTTATAATACAGAAAAATAAACCTAAGTTTAAGTTACTACATGGCATTGGGAGAGATACATAGTTATAAAAAAAACCTGGCAGAAATATAAAGTGCGGAAAAATAAACCTAAGTTATTACATGGCATTAGCAGTTACATTATCGTAGAAAAAGAATCGGGCTAGAAAAATAAATCTGAATGATTATAAATCCATACAACCTATCCATTTATTCTAAGATATAAAATTGGGAAGAAATTATGAGATGAATAAAAGTTTCGGATATTGATTAATTGATTTTGGATGTAAAAGATAAAATTTTAACTAATTTGATTAAAAAAATAAACCTAATTTAATTTAATTATATAAGAAAAATATTTTTATTATTTTATCGTTTTATGAAAAAAAATATTATTCTTTCTATTTTTTGATTGGTTAAAACAATTAAAATAATTGAATTAATTAAACAAATCAAAAAATAATAATGGAAAGAAAAGAAAATAGGTCAAAAAACAAAAAAGGGGAGGGCGTCGGGGTTTGAACTCAGGCCCTCTTGCTTCCCATGCGCGTTCCACACCACCAGGCCATTTGGTCTCTGGTGATTATATCTGGAAAGAAAACAATATATATTAAATGAAAAAATCAAATTTTCAGCCACTGTTCATTGTCTTCCCTATGCAGCTTTACCTACGTTTTTGGCTTTGTCGCTAAAGCTTATAGTGACGGTTTTACCCGTCACTATAGGACCTGCAAATTAAAACATCATAAAAATGCCATATCAAAAAAAATATAAGGGCATGGATTGACTAGAAACAACGAAAGGAACTCATTGGTGCCCTCCATTTGGCCTAAAAACGTCTGTAAATGGAGATTCGAAGCATGAAAGTTTTATGCCCTAATAATGGCATCTCTTGATTCGCACGTGAAACCTTCAAACTAATTGCTTAGAAACATGCAATAAAGAATTGGGATCTCTTCCTCTGGTCCTTAGGAAGAAGAATCAAGCCTTGGAAGGGATTGAAACTTAGTGAAAAATGGGATACGAATTTTGAAAGTTTCTTGAAAATTTTGGAATTTTTAGAATTCTTTGATCAATGATTTCGTCCCCTTGCTATCTGAAGGTGTTATGTATTTATAGAGGAAGGATTTAGGTCAACTTGTGGGCATTGTTTCACATCTTTTTGGGATGATAGGATTTGATTGATTTTTTCATTGAAAAACTTCTATTTTAGTCATATTTGGGCATCACATCTTTCTCCTCTTGTTTAGCACAAATTTGGGGCAAATATTATGTAAATAACTCTCAATATTTGATCTTAAAATAGTCCAAATATCAAATCCTTGATTTTTCATATTTATTTTGATTAAAATTGAATTTAAATGAATTAAATCCAATAAAATATGAAATAAATAAAGAAAAATCATAAAATATGACTTAGGGGTCGTGGACTATCTTAAGATTAAGTTTGGATTGTGAAAAGATATGCCCATTTGGCACAAAATCAAGTTTTGGTCATTGTTTGCCCTATACAAGTCCATTTTCAAGTTAGGCCCGTGTCAATTTGATCTTCCATGTTCAAGTTATGAGCTTTTGAAAAAGTTTACTTTTTATTGACTTTTTAGAGGACCTGTAATGTCTTGGCCCATATCTCTCATATGAAGCATTTCTGGCTTTGGCCTTAGAGAGACAAAGTTGTAGAAAATTGAATTTCCTTCAAGATAGAATTTAGTTGAGAAAGTTATGATGAAGTATATGATAGTTATTTCTGGTCAAAGTTCAGTTGACTTTTCTTGAAGAAAACCCTAATTTAGTAAGTTTTTCCTTTTGATAAATTTGAGGTTTTCTTGATGAATCAAGATCAACCTTTGATCAAATGATGAATCTTACTTCGTAATCTTGATGTTGAGCAAAAATCTTGAAGTTTGACTGTATGTTGACCACAATTGACTTTTTACCCACCTTAACTAATTATTGATTATTTGAGCATCTGAATGGCCAAACTTGTAGGGCAAGTCTTGAAACATGACATTAGGATATTTTGAAGTATATGGGATACCATGAAGTCCACTTGAGGCTTTGGAAGTAAGATTTGCTTTGAGAAACTCAAAACCCTAATGTGAGATCCATTGCTTAAGAGTAGGCTTTGTCTGATGAAACCTTGAGTTCCTTTGAGCAATTGAGAATCTTATGAACATTAGGAGACCTCTCGAGACATATTATCTTGAAGATATGAGGGTAAATTTTGGGGTACAACAACTGCCCTTGTTCAATCTTCTTAAACATGAGGGATTAGATTGGCATACACGTCATTCGTGACCTGAAGGTGGAAGAGGATTGAACACTTAAAGCCCAGAATATGCACTCGCCGGTGCGCAAAGTAACACGGTTGGTTGATTGTATTGCTTGAATGGGATTAAAGATGTAATTCAGAGTAATTAGAATTTGGTGGAGAGATGAAGATCCCAGAGAAAACGTTTCTCGAATGTAATTCCTGGAGGATAAAGCAGTCCAAGATGTAGATACACATAATGTTGGGGAATAGAACATCCCACGATAACGATAGGTATAAACATATTTAGGTAGGGAAATGAATTTTAAATTATATTAAATTATATTTTAATTTATTTTAAATTATAAACATATTTAAAAATATATGTTTTAAACAAAAACATTTTAATTTATTTGTTCGTATATTTAATATATATAAAATATATTAATATATAATTTAAAATATATTTGAAATTATATTAATATTTGAAATTATATTTAATATAGTTAAATTATATTAAATTATATTTTATTTTATTTTAAATTATATTTATAATTATTCAAATAATATATTTAAATATATATGTTTTAAATACAATGTTTTAATTTATATAAATAATATTTAATATATATAAATTATATTAATATATAATTTAAAATAAATTAATTTAAAATAAATTAATTTAAAATATACTTTATATTAATTTAATATATCAAATTATATTAATATACTTTAAGCATTTTAATTTTTTTATATTTTAATTTATCTAAATTATCTAAATAATATTTATTATATATAAATTATATTAATATATCAAATTATATTTAATTATTTAATTTATATGTTTTAAATACAAACATTTTGATTTATTTAAATTATATTTAATATATACAAATTATATTAATATATAATTAAATAATATAATTAAATAATATAATTATATATATATACTAATTATATTTAATATATACAAATTATATTAATATATATGTTTCAAATAATATAATAAATTATATTTAATATATACAAGTTATATTAATATATATGTTTTAAATAATATATTTAAATATATATATATATATATATATTCAAATTATATTAATATATATGTTTCAAATAATATATTTAAATATATATACAAATTATATTAATATATATGTTTCAAATTAATTAAATATATATGATATCAACTGATGTTTTATATTTTTAATGTGAGTATAGTTATTGGATGGGGACGTAACACCACTGATCAAGGAGGTTTATATGTATGCTTTAGGTCTAGGGTTCAAATCTCCATTGCCCTGGACTCATTTTAATTTTTTATTTACATTTTCTACTTTAGAAAGCGCTTTATAGAGAAAGCGCTCTCTAAGGTTATTTATTTAAATAATTCTTTTTTACATTTTTAGTTTGACCTTAGAGAGCGCTTTCTATGGAAAGCGCTCTCTAAAGTAATTTATTAAAATAAATTATTTAATTTATATGTTTTAAATACAAACATTTTAATTTATTTAATTTATATTTAATATATACAAATTATATTAATATATATGTTTCAAATAATATAATTAATATATACAAATTATATTAATATATAATTAAATATATATGTTGAAAATAATATATTTAAATATATATACAAATTAAATTAATATATATGTTTCAAATAATATATTTAAATATATATACAAATTATATTAATATATATGTATCAAATAATATATTTAAATATATATGCAAATTATATTAATATATATGTTTCAAATAATATATTTAAATATATATATATACAAATTATATTAATATATATTTTTCAAATTAATTAAATATATATGATATCAACTGAAGTTATATATTTTTAATGTGAGTATAGTTATTGGATGAGGTCATAACACCTTTGGTCAAAGAGGTTTATGTGTATGCTTATGGTCTGCGGTTCGAATCCCCCTCGCCCCAAACTCATTTTAATATTTTTTTACATTTTCTACTTTAGAAAGCGCTTTATAGAGAAAGCGCTCTCTAAGGTTATTTATTTAAATAATATTATTAAATTATTTTAGAGACCTTAGAAAGCGTTTTTAACAAAAAGCGCCCTCTAAGGTAAAACTATCAAAAGACCTTAGAAAGCGCTTTTGATGAAAACCGCTCACTAAAGCCAATCATTTATTAAAATATAAAACTTTTCTAATCATTTTCATATTCAGAAACCAGAATCGCTCTCGTTCCTAAACCCTTTTCTACTCGTTCTTGCTTTCGTTCATTCTTATTGTTCATTCGTTATTGCTTTCGTTGCTCATTGTTCGTTTGTTTCTCATTGTTCAAGTTGATTTGAACTTTTGTAATCATTTTCATTGTTCATCGTTTGTTTTTCGTGATTGAGGTGTGTCGTTTTGTTGTTGTACATTGTTGTTGTTGTTGTTCTGGCTGATACTATACATTGTTGTTGTTGTTGTCGTTCTTTATGATGTTTCGGTTGATGAAACCATTACGTATATTTTTTTACAATATGGTAATTTTAGACTCCTACAAAACCCGCGTCTAAAGGGATTTTACCGGAAAAAGAGTCTGTTGCATCGCAACAAAGAGAGGTATATTTAAAATGTTATTCTATGATCCGAATTCAAAAGGTTTATGATTTTCTACTTTACCTAACTTATATGATTGTTAGGTTCCTGCTCAAGCTTCACAACAGGTCGAGAACAAGAAAAAGCCTCCTGCAAGAAGAGTTGCTACAAATCGCTTTCGGACGTATCTTGAGACAATTGTGTTAGTATCAGATGTGATGCAAGGTTGTATTTGTCAAATAGACATAGACGATGATATTTTTGGTTTTCATTATTTCGAGATAGTCGGAAGAGAGAACATGGAGCATATTTTCAAGCATCAAACATTAGGCATCGATGTTATGCATGCCTACATCTGGTACTCCGATCAATCTGTTATTTATTTAGTTGAACAATTTATTGGAATATTTCAATGAAAATAGTCTAATGTTTATTATGTATGTTTTTATTTAAGGTTCTTGTATGGAAAACTCATGCGTGGGACGCCATTGTCAAACTGATTCCGTTTCTTTGCTTCCACCTGTGTCAATGCAACGACAATTGGTTTGAATGCAGATACAGTAAGAGAACACTTAGTTGATAGATATATGGCGGCCAATACATAAACTTTGTTTTTCTTACCGTATAATATTGGACACAAGTAAGATTTTCATTCTAATTTCATTCTAATCTTTGTATCTTTTGCGTAGAAATTATCCATCTAAACTTTTGTTATATTTTACAGTAGACACTGGTTGTTGGGTGCCATTAATCCTACAAAAGAAGTGGTATATTTTATAAACTCATTGGAGCATGATTGGTCAACATATCTGAGTATGAAGAATGTCATTGATAAGTAAGTGAGATTATTTGAAATATTTGTGTGTATTTGTATATTTATTTATTTCTGTGAGATTGTTTTAAATTTATGTTTTTCTTTTACATATCTATACTAGTGTACCGATCACAAAGAGATTATCGAGTAGCACGGGGTAAAGAAAACATTATTCCATGGATCCATGTGCAGGTAGATTAATTTAATTTTCACAGTAATGTTGCTTATTAGTGATGCTACTTGATAACATAAAACAACTATATATTAATTTGTATTTGTTTATCTATATGTAGTGTCCTCAACTGAAAAATGGCATAGACTGCGGCTACTAGATTTTGAGGTTCATCAAAGAAATCATTCATTTGGATGGATTAGAGATTCATAATCAGGTATGCATGGATTTATAACTTAGGATTTATTTTAATATTTGTTGGATATTTCATAATGCATATTGTCGCTCCCGATAGATGGGACCGGCCCAAATAAAGGTACAGACGCGAACGGTCGGCGAGAGGGACAGTGAGAACACACAGTCGCGAACTCACGGGAGATGAAAAGAGTCGTCAGCTAGGCATTTTTATCCCGGAGGAAAGGTAATGCTGCATAAACCTAGAAAAGACATGGATAAGACGGTTTGCGAACCAGAGAGACTGAGAAAGGGGGTTGGTTACAACCTGGGAAGGTATTAGCACCCAGATTGTCCGTCGTACTCGACGGGATCCACGCTTAAAAGATTTGTGTTTTAAAGGGGTAGTGTCAGTGCAATCTGTGTATATAATAGCTGGAAAGGATGTACAGGTGTCAGTGCAAAGTATATAAGTGATGTGAAGTGTATAAGAGAAGTGTCAGTGTAAGAACAGAGTGAAAAGCTCAAGATCATGAGGCTGAGAAAATAAGGCTGGAAAGAGGGGGAATATACAGAGACTTTTGTTCGATAACTGTTAAGTTATGCCTACGTATCCTCTCGTGCAATGAGGAAGTCAGAACACCGTAGTTCGACCCAAAGAGACTGATAGATGAATTGACTTGTGAACTGCTTACTTGCCTATGCTCAAGTGTATGATCTGTCTGGCACAGATGCAAACTGTCTTGCATTAGACGGAAGAAGCAAGTTCTCGGTTGTGAGTGAATGAGATGAGAAAAGAATCCCGGAGGAGACGATTATTGTTTGTTTTTGAGTTTTCAGTCTTTTATTGCTTTTGAAAGTTTGTCATAAGTTAATGAGCTTAAGCCTAAACCAATGGATTTAGTAAACTCATCACATCTTCCCTCTGATTAGGGGTAATGAGAATACCTTAAGTGTGAAGTCAGATTCTCACACTTAATCACCTTTTGATGTAGAGTTAAGATCATTAACCTACTTGTGATTATTTAGATGTTTTTGGTGTTTTTGTTTAGTGTTGAGTAATGAGGTTAAGCCATAATCAGGGATTAAACAGACTCATTACACCATCCTAATAGAAGGATAATAGATGAGAGTGTTTAAGCTGAGGAAAGCTCCTCAACTTAATCCATGATTAGGGATTAAACTCATGACAAAACAAGCCTTTGATTAAGTGGATTTTAGTTAATGGTAAGATGATGAAGTGATTTTTAGGGTTTGTAAGACAACTTGAGGGGGACTTGTCCATTAACACTAGGGTTAGTCCTTCTTAACCAATTAAGGAAGAATTAGAACCCTAATGCAAGGACCAAGTTACAAGTGTGATGTCTTGATGATTATTATGTGAATTTATTAAAAGATTTAAACACATTAAGGGTTTAACACTTAGGATTAAAGTTATACACTCCATCCTAATAGAAGGATGCAGGCATAAGCTTAATCACAAAGCCTTAAAGCCTTTAGGGTTTAGTCCCTGATTATGAGGTGAGAAGAGAAGACTCAAAAGAGACACAAAGGTAAAACTAAGAGGGGAGACTAATCAAAACCCTAATCATTGTCATGCTTGGTTGTTCCTAAGGTTTATGAGGTTTACAAGAGAAGTCTTCAATGGAACCACCAGGAAGCAGATGAAAGGATCAAGAGAAGCAAAGCAACTTGCTTCATTCAAGAAGTCAAGTCACTTGAAGAAATAAAGTGGGAGGAGCAAGAATGATCAAGCTCAATCTCATACACAAACAAAAATGCAGCAATGGATGCAAGAGAGATGAAATGAAAGGTTATGAGAAGTGAAGGCAAATTCACTTCTCAAGTTTACTTACCACCTGAAATGTTAGAAAGAAATGCAATGCAATGCACAATGGGGTGAAATGGTATGATGCTAAACAAAACCAGAAGCATGGTGATGATGATAATTATGCTATGAGATGCTACAAACATAAGGCAAGGCATGGAGATGTTCATACAAGATCATGGATGCAAGTGATGCAAGTTAAGGAGCATGAACATACATGGAAAGTCATGAAGTGCACAATGCAAACAACATGGCAAACACATGATGCAATGATCAAACATGCTTTCTATATGTCTTAATATGTCAAATGAATCAAATGGATGCTTGAAATGTCATGGCAAGTCATGTTATGCAAGAGAATGCAAGAAGGATGCAAATGGAAACCCAAATTAGGGTTTATGAACCAAACATCAAACAAAAACCAAAAACAGAAGCAAACCCTAAGATAAAAAATGGAAAATGCCACTCAAAGAAACCCTAACCCTATACTAAACCAAGGTCCAAGGGGGAGGTCTCAACTCTTAACCAAACTCAAGTTATGAATTTTACAAGTTATTAGGGTTTTTAGGGCTCCTAAACAAAAGAAATGCCAAACAAATTGAAAATGAGGAATCAAATCATGGCCATTTAATCCTAGAAACTATATGCTAAACACAATGCAATGCAAGAAGAATCAATGTCCAACTCTTCATAGATAGGCAGAAATGATTTTTTGAACTTAGGATCAAAATAATGCACAAAAATGATTTTTATTCAATGAAAAATTCTCAAAATGCATCAAGATCAAAAAAGAAATTTGGTTTAAAGGTTGGACAATGTTTCTAAATGTCTTAGAACATTTCATGAATTTTTTGGTGATTTTTAAATACCTAAAAGTATTTTTAATAAATTAATTTCCATTAATCAATTAAAAATAATCTTTTAAATATTCAAAAATACTTTTTTAATGATAAAAAATAAAATGAAAATATTTTTGTGTCATAAAAATTATTAGAACCCATGAGAAAAAGTTTCATAATTTTTAGACATTTTTTACTATTTTTAATAAATAATGCAAAACAAATGAAAAGAAAATGAAAATAAATGAATTTTAAATGAATTAATGAGAAGTCAGCTAATCCTAGGGACCAGATTCAAAGCTACACGCGCGGGAGTTGACTGCGCGCCACATCTCACGGCCAGAATTCAAATTTCACTAATCAATGCTTATGCCCTAATCTTGCCGTTAAACACATTCAGATGACCGGAACAGTGTTCCGGTCATCTTCTCCGTTCACCCCAAAATGCTAACTCTCCACATACGTATTTAAAATGAAATCTAAGAACACAGGAATGATCCCCACTCACTCACGAATCAAAACCCTAACTCAAAACAAATTTATCATCCCTACAATGGCTGAATCGAAGCAATCTATTTCTAGGGCAAAAAGTTTCAGAAGCATGGTAAACTCTCATCTCTCCACCATTTTCAAAATCAAAGGCACATTCATGATCAGGAAGACATATAGAACAGATTAGGAACTTAAAAAATGATTTCTGGAAAAATATTTCTTGAGCTACCTGAGATTCGAAGCTTTCAACTCAGCTACTTTCTGACCTCCTCTCTTGGTGAAATCCACTCTACTTGGCCTCCTGATGATCCTTGAATGCTTAGGAAGAGTTTATGTTGGCTGGATGAAGAGTTTGAGTAACTTCTGCTCAAGCTCAGTTGAACATGGCAATGGTGATTCAGGTTGTTTCTGGCAAGGGTGAAGGGTTGTTTGTGGTCCAGATGATGAGTAGAGAAGGTTTATGGAGTTTGTTTGGGTGTTTGTGAGTTATGGAGAGAGTTTCGAATGAAACTGCAAGTTGGAGTGAAAATGGTGAAGTGGTGTTATGGCTTGTTTCAGGCTTGGTTCTTGGTTGCTTTTGACTCAATGAGACATGGTGAGATGATTGGTGAAAATGGTTTGGATGTTTGAAGTCTGGGCAGAGAGATTCGAAGAAGTTTGCAAAAGGGAGTGTGTTTGAGTATGTGATGCTTGAGAGTGTTTCAGCCTTGCTTCCTTTATGAAATGGCTTGCAAATGAAAAGTATATTTTAATCCTATAGGTCAGATGATGTGACCTGGCCCCTATTGATTGGTAAGTTCGCTTTTGCTCAAAGTCCACCTTTTGTGTAAGAGAAGTATGGCTTGGTTCTAGGCTAGTACAAGGCATGGGCTGGCGCAGCAAGGGTGAGGGGAAAGGCTAGCCAAAGTCAGCATCCAATGTTGCAAGTTGTAGGAAGAGTGATCATGAGTTTTGCAAGTTGTTGCCCTTTGGTTCACATGTGACTTTCTCATTCCATAAGCCATGAAACATGAGGATTTTTGATTCAATTCTGACTTTTAGGTCACATAGAATGTTTGTGTCATGGTTTGAAGTGAATTAGAAGTTACAAATGGCATTGGTTCATGATTTTGCAAAAATTCCATTTGGTGCATGTCTTGAAAATCAATGATTTTAGCCAACTTTGTCACACCATAACTTTTGATCCAAGAAGAGTTTGATCATGTTCTTGTACTTTTTGAAAAGGGAAAGATGTAATCTACAACTTTCATGACCAAAGTTTTTCCATTTGGAGCATTTTTGGATCAAGAATCAAGGCTTGAAAAATGACCTAAAATGAAGCATTCTTGAAAAGTCAACTATGCCCAAAAAGTCAACACTTGCAAAAACTCCAAATTCTTGATTTTTGTGGACTTCAACCTTCTTCCATGATCAAATAAAGACCATATACACTCAAAATGATGAAGATCACCCATTGGTTGGGTCATTGGGGGCCTCAGATGCCCTGATTTTGCACTGACTTGTCCAGAAAGTCAACTCTTGATCAGATGACTTCCCCATGGAATTTCTTCATGAAAATTGATATGAATACTCCCTATACCATATAGAGACCAATGGAAACAAGAATGACCAAAAAATTTGGAGTTATGGCCTCTGAAACCAAAACCCTAATTTTAGGTCAACTGTGCAGTCTATCCTGGCTCTGCTTCCATGCAAACCTCAATTCTTGTGATTCTTTTGAAATCTTGACTTTGAGAGGATGGACTATGATTCCAGGGCACATATGGATCCCTTTGAAGTGATTGGTTGCCTTTGGAGTGGCTCAAGAAGCTCTTGGATTGCTCAGATCACAAACCCTAGGTGCAGATGACTTATAAACTATGCAGTGAATCAAATATGAGATATGGGATGATATGATTGTGTTTATGCATATGAAATGATCACAAGCCATGGTGTGAATGGGTGAGGGCAAATTTGGGGTGTTTACAGCTGCCCCTATTCAAACATGAGTTAGCTGTGCAGGATGTAAGCGACGACTTAACAGGCAAACAAGATAACTTGTGGTTGAATACCAAAGACAGTCCAAAATTTGCACTCACAGAATGAAGAAGAAAAGGGATATAGATTGTAAAAGGAAAATAAAGTATATTGTAAAGTATGGGCGACGGAGGACGACCGTCGAGCAGAGGACGACTGCTGGGTAAAGAGCAATGACGGGGACGGCCGACATGCTGGGAAAAGTGTAGGAAATAAAACAATGACGGGGACGGCCGACATGCTGGGGATAAAAGGTAAAGCTAAGACGGGGACGGCCGACTAGCTGGGGAAAATGAAATTATGATGGGGACGGCCATCAGGATAAAGCCGTAAAATTCTCTGGGGATTAATGAAACATGACTGGGACGGCCGTCAAGTTCACAAAGGTAAAGTAACCAACGATGGGGACGGCCATCGGGCTAAAAAGGAAAAGGGACCACGACGGGGACGGCCATCGGGTTAAAGAATAAATGGAATAAACAGATGATGGGGTACGGCCATCAAAGGTGAAGGACGATCACCTAACAGGGGTCGGCTGCTCTGTTGGGAATAAAAGAAATATGATGGGGACGGCCATCAAAGGTGGAGGACGACCACCTGGCAGGGTACGGCTGCCGAAAATATCAACGATGGGGACGGCCATCGGATGAGCATGATGGAGGACGACCATCAAGAGGTGGAGGACGACCACCTAGCAGGGGACGGCTGCTCTCAAGGTTTCTCATGACATAGGACGAATGCCAGATAACCAAAATCAACAATGGGGACGACCATTGGATAAAATGATGAAGGAAAATCATCACGAGGTGGAGGACGACCACCTAGCAGGGGACGGCTGCTAAAATCAACGATGGGGACGGCCATCGGATGAGCATGATGGAGGACGACCATCAAGAGGTGGAGGACGACCACCTAGCAGGGGACGGCTGCTCTCATGGTTTATCATAACACAGGACGAGTGTTAGATAAGAAGGAAAATGTGTTTTGTTGGCAATCTACTGGGGATATAGTAAACACGGACGAGTATTTACAACCAAGAAGAGAAAGTATAAGTGTTTAGATGTTGTGTATAGATTAAAGATGCGGACGAGCATCCTTAAGACTACGACACGGACGAGTATCGGGTAGAAACAAATACTGACACGTGTTCAGAGATGATGATACGGACGAGTATCAACGGGTTAACAAAGAACACGGACGAGTGTTGCATCTGAAGGGACTCTTCTGGGGAATAATAGATACAGACGAGTATCTATATTCAAGAAGACATAAGTGTTTGACACGGTGTATGGATTAAAGATGCGGACGAACATCCTTAAGACTATGATACGGACGAGTATCATGTAGAAACAAACACTGGACGCATATTCTGAGATGATGGTACGGACGAGTACCAACTGGTTAACAAAGAACATGAACCCAAGTCGAATCTGTGGGGATGTAACTGGTATATACAAGATACGGACGAGTATCTGTATAAGTATGAGTAGTATGAGTAGTGAGCATGAGTATTGTATAGATGAGTGTTTATCTGCTGGGGAGAGTGACACGGACGAGTGTCAAAGTATAATAATATTAACAAGCACATGAGTTGTAAAAGTATAAGCGACTGCGCTGGGGAAATGACACGGACGGGTGTCGAGAAAGTGTATATAAGTATATGTGAGTACAAAGAGGATGTCTTTGGCTTTCTGCTGGGATATAACACGGACGGGTGTCAGGAAGTATCTGTAATATGGGTGATATTGTTGTAAAGAGTGTTCAGGCGACTTTACTGGGGAAAGATGGCACGGACGGGTGCCAAAAGGAGTATATACTGGTGTTTGTGATTTGTTAGGCAGCTGCTTTTGCTGGGGACTCTGGGGGATTTTCTGTACATTGTTGATGAATGGTTATTATTCACAAGTGTTAATTCAGAACATGGCTCACGATTATGCTATGCGTTTGATTTTTTTTTTGTCGTAATGCTCCGTATTAGACGGAATGCTACGCTCTGAGGGGATGAATATGATGCGAATGCTATGATTGTGCAAAGATACCAAACCAGGACCCGGGTCCCGTTGCTGCGAAGATCTTTGATCGATTTGTTTGAAAGTGGACATCCCAGCTGGGGGTGTGATCATTGGTAGATCTGATGAGATGATATCTGCTTGAGGATGTGGGTCATTGATAGACCTATCCTTATAAATGAGAGACCCAATCGGGGTTTGCAGAAGCCTTCTTTATTCTGTTGTGATTTCCATGCATTGCTCTTCTGGATAGAGGCTGGAACTCTGTGGGGAGATGGTTCCCTGACTTCGTACTCGGCTGAGGGCGAGACGGCAACTCGGCTGGGGAGAAAGAAGGATCCTTGACTCAGTCGGGGATGTAGGTGCCTTCTAGGATGCTTAGCAACTCTGATGGAGATAAGCAACTCAGCTGGGGAGAGAGCACTTCGGGTGCTAAAATTGAGTGTCGACTTGCCAGCTTGCTGGGATGAAGCTTATATGCCCCAAGTTGCGCTCTGGATACCTGCAATCCTGAAAAAGATAGAGAAACGCACAAGATAATCCCGAGGTATCCTTTACTGGATTCCGTCATAGGAGTTTAAATATTTCTGAGAGTAAGCAAAATTTCCTGCAAGCATGTTTTTATTTTCTTAGAGAGAAACATCTGTACTCGTGCAATCAGTTTTTTAGAGACATCAGACATTCTTTGCAAAATAAAATGCACAAAACGAAACATGACTGAAAAGCCTGATTTTATTAATTCATGTGCCCTGAATCGGCAAGATACAGTCGAAGGAACATATCCCCTGAAATGAGGAGATTGTTACAAATTGAGAAACAAAGTGCTGGCAATGTTGACGACGCTTTAAGGAGCTTCCTCCTCTGCTATGACTCGCATGACAATGACGTTCTTCTCGTCTTGCTTTCTGAAGAAGGCTGATTCTGATTGAAGCTTGATTCTGTTGAAGCTTTCCAAGTTGTAAGTGATACAGACGAATTCAGAGTGCAGTTGTTCGCTTATTCCCTTATTTTGCATGGATCGCCCTTTCGGGTTTTCAATCCATCGGGATACCCATTTTTGCCTGAGCTGTCCATTGCGGCTTTTCAACTCAGCGGGTGTACATTTTTTCATTTATTTTCCCTTATTTTTGCCCGAGTCTTTTATTCTGTTTTCGACTCGCCGGGATGCCCTATTTTTGCCTGGACTTACATTCTGTTTTTGTGTCCAGCGGGTCATTTTTATGCGAAGTATTTTTTAACTGCATCTGAATTCACAGGGGACGGGAAGTCTTCACCATCCATGGTACTGAGCATCAGTGCTCCACCAGAGAAAACTTTCTTTACCACGAATGGTCCTTCATAATTTGGAGTCCATTTGCCCCTGTGGTCTGTATGAGGAGGGAGGATTCTCTTCAGCACAAGATCTCCCACTTGATACTCTCGGTGCCTGACTTTCTGATCGAAGGCTCTCTTCATTCTTTTCTGATATAACTGCCCCTGACAGATTGCAGCCAATCTCTTCTCTTCGATCAGACTCAGTTGCTCGTATCGGGCCCGAACCCATTCTGCTTCCTTCAGTTTAACATCCATCAATACTCGTAAAGAGGGTAGTTCAACTTCAAATGGTAGGACTGCTTCCATACCATACACAAGCTGATACGGTGTTGCCCCAGTGGAGGTTCTGATTGACGTGCGGTACCCATGCAAGGCGAACGGTAGCATTTCATGCCAGTCTTTGTAGGTAACTACCATCTTCTGCACAATCTTCTTGATATTCTTATTGGCTGCCTCAACAGCGCCGTTCATCTTTGGCCTGTAAGGAGAAGAATTATGATGCTGAATCTTGAAGTCCCGGCACAGCTCTGCCATCATTTTGTTGTTCAAGTTGGAACCATTATCAATAATGATTCGCTCGGGAACTCCATACCGACAGATGATATCTCTCTTCAGAAATCTGGCTACCACTTGTCTTGTAACATTGGCATAGGAGGCTGCTTCGACCCACTTGGTGAAATAGTCAATGGCAACCAGGATGAATCTGTGGCCATTCGAAGCAGTTGGCTCAATCTTACCAATCATGTCAATGCCCCACATAGCAAAGGGCCAGGGTGAAGACATCACATTCAGAGGATTCGGAGGTACATGCACTTTATCCGCATAGATCTGGCATTTGTGGCATTTTCTGGCATAGGCACAACAGTCTGCATCCATTGTGATCCAGTAATAGCCTGATCTTAGCAACTTTTTAGCCATTGCATGTCCTCCAGCATGGGTACCAAAGGAGCCCTCGTGCACTTCATGCATCAGCAAATCTGCCTCCGTCTTATCAACACATCTGAGGAGTACCATATCAAAGTTCCTTTTATATAAAGACCCATCAGTGTTCAAGAAGAAACTACCAGCAAGCCTTCTCAAAGTCTTCTTATCATTGGACGATGCCCCAGGTGGGTATGTTTGATCCTCTAAGAAGCACTTAATGTCATGGAACCAAGGCTTATCATCTTTAACAACATCTGCTGCAAATACATATGCTGGTCTATCAAGTCTGGACACCGAAATCTGAGGTACAAAGTTGGCAGCTTGAACTTTGATCATGGATGAAATGGTAGCAAGAGCATCTGCAAACTGATTCTCGTCCCGAGGGATATACTCAAGCTTGACTGTTGTGAAGAAAGTCAATAGCCTTCTTGTATAATCCCTGTAAGGTATCAGATGATCCTGGTGTGTATACCATTTGCCGTTGGTCTGATTGATTACCAGAGCTGAATCTCCGAATACGGTCAAAGTCTTGATCCTGAGGTCAATGGCTTCCTCAAGGCCCATAATGCAAGCTTCGTATTCAGCTTCGTTGTTAGTGCAGTTGAAAGTGAGTTTCGCCGAGAAAGGCATGTGAACTCCTTTGGGTGTAATGAGTACTGCACCAACACCACGACCATTCATGTTAACAGCCCCGTCAAACATCATAGTCCATTCTTCTTCCGGGTCAGGCCCTTCAGTGTGAACAGGCTCTTCATGATCTTTTGCTTTTATGAACATGATGTCTTCATCAGGGAAGTCAAATCTCATAGGCTGGTAATCATCAATAGGTTGCTCAGCAAGATATTCAGACAATACACTGCCCTTGATGGCTTTCTGAGAGGTGCACTGGATGTCGTATTCTGTGAGAATCATCTGCCATCTTGCAACCCGTCCGGTAAGAGCTGGCTTCTCAAATATGTACTTAACTGGGTCCATCTTTGAGATCAATAAAGTAGTGTGGGTCAACATATACTGCCTCAGTCGGCGAGCAGCCCACGCTAAAGCACAGCAAGTTTTCTCGAGCAGTGAATAACGCTGTTCACAGTCGGTAAACTTTTTGCTTAGGTAGTATATTGCGTACTCTTTTCGACCAGACTCGTCATGCTGGCCCAACACACACCCCATTGACTCTTCTAATACTGTCAAGTACATGATTAGAGGTCTTCCTTCAACTGGAGGCATAAGGATTGGAGGTTCTTGCAGGTATTCCTTGATCTTGTCAAAAGCCTTTTGGCAGTCTTCGTTCCACCTGACTGTCTGTTCTTTTCTCAACAATTTGAACAAGGGTTCACAGGTTGCTGTAAGGTGAGATATGAACCGTGAGATGTAGTTCAATCGACCTAAGAACCCTCGAACTTCTTTCTCTGTTTTCGGTGCAGGCATCTCTTGGATGGCTTTGACTTTATCAGGGTCAACTTCAATCCCTTTCCCGCTTACAATAAAGCCCAGCAGCTTACCAGATCGCACCCCGAATGTGCATTTGTTGGGGTTCAACTTCAGTTGGTACTTCCTCAGACGCTTGAACAATTTGAGCAGATTTACTAGATGGTCTTCTTCAGTGAGGGACTTGGCAATCATATCATCCACATAGCATTCTATCTCTTTATGAATCATATCGTGGAATAATGTCACCATAGCCCGTTGATATGTCGCACCGGCATTCTTCAGTCCGAATGGCATCACTTTATAACAGAACGTGCCCCAAGGTGTAATGAATGTTATCTTCTCCATGTCTTCAGGTGACATTTTGATCTGATTATATCCTGAAAATCCGTCCATGAAGGAGAATACCGAGAACTGAGCCGTATTATCCACCAATACATCAATGTGAGGTAAAGGGAAGTCATCTTTCGGGCTGGCTCTGTTCAGATCCCGGTAATCAACACACATCCTTACTTTGCCGTCTTTCTTAGGCACAGGTACTATATTAGCCACCCACGGCGGATAGCTAGTCACGGCAAGGAACCCGGCGTCCCATTGCTTTTGCACCTCTTCTTTGATTTTCATTGCCATGTCCGGACGAGTACGACGCAACTTCTGTTTGACCGGTGGGCATTCTTCTCTCAAAGGTAGCTTGTGCACGACAATATCGGTATCCAACCCTGGCATATCTTGGTAAGACCAAGCAAACACGTCCACGTACTCTTGAAGCAGGTCAATCAGTTGTCTCTTCACTGAGTCTTGCAGGCAGGCCCCGATTTTAACCTCTTTCACGTCTTCATCTGTGCCAAGATTGATCACTTCAACCTCCTCCTGGTGAGGAGTAATAACCTTTTCCTCTTGCCTTAACAACCTGGCTAGCTCTTTAGGAAGCTCATACTCTTCTTCAACCCCTTCATCAGCTTGATTGATTGGATTGTCAAAGTCATACGAAGTCATAGCCGTGCTGTTGTCGGTGCTGTCTGGAAGGCACTCTCTGCAAGGGTTAAGTTTGTTCATTTTAGTGATCTGATTTTAGTCTTGTTTTAGAAAAGTGAAATAAAGTTGTCATTTTGAAAACACTGCCATTTATTTTTTTGTACAAAAAGAAAAATAGAAAAACAGTGAACGGAAAAGGAAAAGACACGTTTGCAAAAAGATGTCTGATATTTCATTGATTAATCTTGTTTGCACAAAAAGTACAGATGGCCCGATTACAAAATGAGTCTTGTCATCTTGGGCAAGATGCAAGACTTTGATGCATGCTTATAAAAATACAGGAAATAATAATTACTCTGCATGAGTAACTCTTATAATTTCCTGGGAAGACCAGTTCGAGACACTGCTCCCCGGGATCTTTGGACGAATCCAGCTTTCCAGGTTGCGTTCTTCTTCCGGCTCGTCTTCCAGACAGTTGATGGCATCAGGGGTAAGCATCCCCCCACTCACAAAATTGGGCTCTTTCGCAGCCGCTTCTTGATCTTGTTGAGTTGGTTTGTAACCCAACCCAAATCTGTCTTCTTTCTTCTCCACCGGTAGTAGCTTGCCCCAGCCTTGGGCAATTCCTTCCTCAACAACCTTCCGGGCTTGTTGGTATGATGATATTGAAGTACCAGGCACAGCAGATGTTTCATTTACATTCAAGGCTTCAAACCCCTGGCTCATTGTTTCATGGATCTCCCCATCCATCTCAATGTACTTATAGGTTGCCAGGTGGCTGACAAAAATGTCCTCCTCTCCGCAGATTGTAACGATTTGACCCTCCCACTCATATTTTAACTTCTGGTGAAGGGTAGAGGTCACGGCGCCAGCAGCGTGAATCCATGGCCTACCCAACAAACAGCTGTAGGCGGGCTGAATGTCCATCACATAGAAGATAGTTTTAAAGGTCTGCGGGCCAATCGTTATGGGCAGTTCAATTTCTCCCAGAACCGATCTCTTTGAGCCATCAAAAGCTCTTACCACCAGGTTGCTGGGTCTCAACGCCACCCGTGTCTACCAGCACATGGGAAAGGACAGCACCTTTGCATTCCATGGTTATGTGCAAGGCTTTGTTGTGGTTGCGGCCTTCCGTTGTCAAATCAGTATTGGTGAACCCTAGTCCGTGACTAGCGTTAACATTTCCAACTACAGCTTCCAGCTGATTGACAGTGATCTCTTCAGGCACGTAAGCTGCGTGCAGGACTTTGAGTAGTGCATTCCGATGGGCTTCGGAGCACATAAGCAATGATAGGATTGAGATCTTGGAAGGCGTCTGATGAAGCTGATCCACTATTTTATAATCACTCTTTTTGATGATTCGCATGAACTCATCAACCTCTTGGTCGAATGGTGTCTTCAAAGCTTCCTTAACAGCTTGATCTTCCTGCACAGGGCTCTTCCCTTTTGCCTTGGCAGCAGCTTCTGCTTCGGCAGTGGGTCTCTGAATTTGTGGAGCGAAAAGACGTCCGCTTCGAGTGAAGCCTCCGCCTCCGCCCACATTGTCTATTTGTAGTGCAGGGGTTGATGATTCAAAAGTGATCTTTTGTCCTTCACAGTACAGGTCAGAGCCGTAATGCCAGGGGATGGCATTACTGCTTTCATAAGGTACGGGTCCAGGCACCGTGATAGTGACTGGACTGATTGCAGTTGTGGAAGGAACTGTGATAGTTTGTGGATCGTAATAAATTGTGACCGGTGCCCTGATGGGAGCAGCACTTTCTGAGTTGTAGGCAGAGTTGTTTTCAGGATCATAAAATATCGTGACAGTTGAGACATCTTCTTGATTTGTTGCTGGTGTTGTAGGAGACAATGGCGGAAGAATGAATGTTGTTGTTGTAGGAGTTTCAAAATGGAGTGGTGCTGGAGTTGTAGAAGGAACATTCATTGATATCTGATCAGTTGAAATGACAAATGAAGTACTCGTTGATGAAACCGAAGAATTGTCAGGAACAATAGTTGTTGCAGTTGTAGGAGGTTCTGAAGCCGTTGCTGACGAGACTGCTGGATTTGTTGGAAATGATGTGGTGATCTGAAGCTGGCCACTCTGAATTAGGCCATCTATGCCATTCCTCAAATTATCGCACCCATTTACCAAGATATTGCAGTAAGCACAACCCAACTCACACCCCGGGAACATTTGACATTCCAAGAGCTGAGCTTTGATTTCTACCAACGGTGTCCGGATCTGTCCCACACTGGTTATTAAATAAGACGGCTTGTCTTCTTCAATAGCGTTAATTCTAGGACCATCGTGATTTGGCATAGGATTCTTATTTACATTGGGTGGTGGTGCGAAATTCAGAGCCTTGGAGTCTACCAGGTCTTGTACCTTCATGTGCAGGGCTCTGCATTTTTCTGTACTGTGGCCAGGTGCGTTTGAATGAAAAGCACACCTAGCATTGGAGTCATAGTTCCTGGGTAGACTGTTGGGATCTGGAGGTGCCAACATCCTTAGCTCAACTAGGTTGAGTTTCAGGAGTTGTGGCAGCAGGGTAGCATATGGCATAGGGATCGGATCGATCACCCTGTTAGCTTGAGATGGCCTTTGCTGAAATGGCCTTTGTTGACTGTTGTTGTTGGTGTTGCTGTTGTTGTAATTTCTTGGAGGATACTGATTTTGCTGATGGTACTGAGGTTGTTGTTGATAGTTTTGCTGCGGCGGTTGATAGACTGGCTGAGGATGAGCTGGAGCAGGAATGGTGACTGCTGCTATTGACCTGTGAACAAATTGGGGCCTGCCCCTGCTGGTGTGGATGACATTGGTCTCGCCAGTTCTCCTTGGGCCTGCAAAAGGCTTTCTTGTACTACTGGACGAGCTTGCACCGTTGTCCGAGATCTTGCCCATTTTTAACAGGCTTTCAATTCTCTCCCCAGCTATGACAACATCCGCGAAGCTAGTGGAAGAGAAAGCAACCAACCTGTCAATGTAAGTCCCCTGAAGGGTGTTCATGAACATATCTGCCATTTCCCTTTCAGACATAGGTGGCTGAACGGCAGCAGCCAATTGCCTCCATCTCTGTGCATATTCTCGGAAACTTTCCCTCGACGACTGTGACATTCCCATTAGGAGAGTCCTGTTGGGTGCCATATCTAAGTTATACTGATACTGTCTGATGAAGGCCTCTGCCAGGTCCTTCCAGCATCTAACAGTTGCCCTTGTCAAGTGAGAGTACCATTCTCTCGACGCTCCAGTTAAGCTGTCTTCGAAATAGAACATCCAGAGCTTCTCATCCATTGTATAGGCCTTCAGCCTTCCCAGAAATGATTGCAAATGAGTCCGGGGGCATGAAGTCCCGTTGTATTTTTCAAAACAAGGAGGCTTGAACTTATGGGGGATCCTGACCCCGTCTACCAAGCCCATGTCCATGACGTCGAAACCCAGAGAGTTTTGAGACTCTAAGGACCTCAATTTCTCAGCTATCTCATCCAACCTTCTATCATAAGCTTCTTCCCCAGCACCCATTACTGTGAACTGGTCCTCTTGGGGGTCTTCTTGAAGTACCCTGGCTGCAGTGGCAGTCCCTTGAACATTTGCTGGAATATTGACCTCAGGATGGAGGTGTGGTCCAAATACCGGAGGGTTGACATGAGGTTGTACCCTTTCATTATTACTGGTGCCGGCAGTCCCTATGTGTGGATCCTCCTGATTTTGCCTTTCCACCATGGCCCTCAGCCTTTCCTGGCTCTGAGCCATATTGTTCATTACTTCCATAAACTGCGTCATTTGATTCCTCATCTCTAGCCTTTCGTTTGCCATTTGATTTCTGACCTCAGCGAGGTCCTGCTGTACCTGATCCATTTGAATTCCCGGAAGGTTGTTTCGGGTTGGATAACGGTGCGGACGGTTGAGGGGAAATACCCGGCGCCTAGCAATAGTTCCTGAACATCACAACAGAGTTAGTGGCAATAAAACAAAACCTACAAAACAAACAAAGGGTTAGCATGCAATGCAGTATGCTTATTTGTTCTCAAGGTATCCGGTTTGGCCTTCAGTTTTGACCCTTCCAGACCCTTGAAGATGCTGTTGTTGCATGAAGAAAACTCAGATGAAGCAAGCTAACACATATATTGCAAAAACAAAATGGTACATAGTTGTTTACAAGTACAAGCCCTCTGAGGGGTCAAAATACATCACAAGAAAAGAAAATAAAAGTACATGGAATGAAAGCAACAACAAACAAATGGTCAAACATTAAGACCAAACTCATCCTCACGAACTTCCTTGAGAAGTGCTTCGGTCACAGGATCAGCCGGACGCTCCGTGAGATTCCTGATGAGGAGATTCCGGGTTGTAACAGCTGTAGTGAGCTTCTTGTGCTGAGCTTGGTCCTTTGACCTCTTCACCCCTGCTTTGACCTTCAGTTCTGATATCTCCCTCTGGGCTGCTGCCAGGGCTTCTTGCTGTTCTCTTGCACTAGTTTCCAGTTGCTCCATCTTGTCTTGAACTCTCTTGTCCTCCAGAGTGCGAGCCTCGGTGATCCTGACCCACCGGGCTTGACTCTCCTTCAAATACAAGTCTGTCCTTGCTCTCTGGAACTGGGCTTCCTTGCAAGCATTCTTCAGAATTTGTTCTCCAGCCTTAGACTTTTTGATATAATCTCCGGACTTCTCAATCTTAGTCAGATGCTCTACTCTCAACTTCTCCAACCTCTCAATCTCCCTCATACCCTCACTCCTCTCCCGGAGGGTCTTCTGCAAAGCCTGGGCTAACTTCTCATTTCTTTCCTTCAAACTCTCAAACTCCTCCAAACTGACAGTGGCAGGTGGTGGTGCTGAAGATGACTCAGGCATGTCTTCTATGGTAAAGGGCATCCCAGAGAAATGGGCCCTGGCACGGGACCACTCATAATATTGTGCTGATGCCACATTATTGCACTTCCCCAAAATGGTTATTCCCTTGGTTTGAACATTATCCCAGGCCCAGGCTGCTTGCCTAACAGTGTAAACACCCCAAATTTGCCCTCACCCATTCACCATGGCTTGTGATCATTCTCATATGCATAAACACAATCATATCACCTCATATCCCACTTTTGATTCACTGCATAGTTTCTAAGTCATCTGCATCTAGGGTTTGTGATCTGAGCAATCCAAGGGCTTCTTGAGCCACTCCAAAGGCCACCAATCACTTCAAAGGGATCCATGTGTGTTCATCTATCATATTACATCCTCTCAAGGTCAAGATTTCCAAAGAATCACAAGAACTAGGGTTTGAATGGATGCAGAGCCAAGTTTGACTGCACAGTTGACCTTAAAATTAGGGTTTTGGTTTCAGAGGCCATAACTCCAAATTTTTTGGTCATTCTTGTTTCCATTGGTCTCTATATGGTATAGGGAGTATGCATGTCAATCTTCATGAAGAAATTCCATGGGGAAGTCATCTGATCAAGGGTTGACTTTTCAGACAAGTCAGTGTAAAATCAGGGCATCTGAGGCCCCCAATGACCCAACCAATGGGTGATCTTCATCATTTTGAGTGTATATGATCTTTATTTGATCATGGAAGAAGGTTGAAGTTCATAGAAATCAAGAATTTGGAAGTTTTGCAAATGTTGACTTTTTGGGCATAGTTGACTTTTCAAGAATGCCTCATTTTAGGTCATTTTTCAAGCCTTGATTCTTGATCCAAAAATGCTTCAAATGGAAAAACTTTGGTCATGAAAGTTGTAGATCTCATCTTTCCCTTTTCAAAAAGTACAAGAACATGATCAAATTCTTCTTGGATCAAAAGTTATGGTGTGACAAAGTTGGCAAAAATCATTGATTTTCAAGTTATGCACCAAGTGTGAAAATTGCAAAATCATGTACCAAGGCAAATTGCAACTTCTAATTGACCTCAAACCATCACATAAACATCATGTAAGTCCTAAAATTCAGAATGGACTAGGCATTGCTCATGTTTCATGGCCTTTGGGACAAGATCTTTCCATATGAACCAAAAGGCAAACAACTTGCAAAATCATCATGATCACTTCACCAACTTGATGCATTGGTTGCTGCACCTTGCTAGCCCTCTCACCTCATCTTGTTGCGCCAGAACCAGCCCATGTACTAGCTATAGATCAAGCCATACTTTCCTTACACAAAATTTGACTTTTTGCAAAAGTGGCCTTACCAATCAAAAAAGCACATGTCTTGTCATCTGACCAATGAGAGAGGTTTATGTGGACAAAGAGCAAGACACTCCATACATCTAGCAATGCTGAAACACCACACACCATCACATTCACAAAACACACCCTAGCTGCATTTTGTTTTGAATCTCTCTGTCCAGCCACAAAACATCCAAACCATTTCCACACTTCAACTCACCATGATCCATTGAGAAGAAACCAGCCAAGAGCCAGGCCTGAAACCAACCAAAAAGCCACTTCACCATTTTCACCTCAGCCTGCATTTCTCTTCGAATCACCTTCCACAGCTTACAAACATCCAAACAAACTTTACAAAGCTTCTCCACTCACCATCTGGATCACAAAGAACCACTCACAATGGCCTGAAACTGCCTGAATCATCCCTGCCATTTCTGACTGAGCTTGAGCAGAAGCTTGTCAAACTCCTCATCCAGCCAACATAAATTCCTCTTGAGCATTCAAGCATCACCAGAGGGTCAAGTGGAGTGGATTGCACTGAAGGAAGTGGCCTGAAAGTCATCAGAGTGAAAGCTTCGAATCTCAGGTAGCTTGAAAAATATTTTTCCAGAAATCATTTCTTTTGTTTTAAACTTGTTCTACATGTCTTCCTGATCATGAATATGCTTTTAGTTTTTGAAATGGTGATGAAATGAACATTTAATTGATCTCTGAAACTTGCGTGCCCTAAAATTTGTTTGTTTCGATTCATGAATTCCAGGAAATATAAATTTGTTTTGAGATGGGGTTTTGGTTCGTGAGTGAGTGGGGATCATTTCCCAATTCTTAGATTTCATTTTAGTTAGGTTTTTGGGGTTTTGGGGATTTTCAGGGGAGATGCTGGCCGGAGAAGACGACCGGAAGTCTTCTCCGGCAGCCTGAATGTGATTATGCCCTAATCCTTGTCATTAAGCCAGTTTGAATCTAGAGCGTTGGATGCGTTGAAATGTTTGACTCCCCGCGCGAATGGAAGGTCCAGATGCGTTCATTAGCCCTAATCCACGTGTTTTATTTAATTAATCCATAATTAATTTAATTAACTCAGAAAGAACCACAGCCCTTGGATAGCGCGCGTGGTCAATGCATTTGAATCCAGAGGCCATCCCAGCCATCCATTCAGTTGACTTTCATTTTATTCATTTTTAATTCATTTTCTTTTCATTTAAATTGCACAATTATTTTAAAATAGTAAAAAATGTCTAAAAATTATGAAACTTTTTCCCATAAGTTTTATTAATTTTTAAGACCCAAAAATATTTTTATTTTTATTTTTATCATTAAAAAAGTATTTTTAAATATTTAAAAGATTATTTTTAATTGATTAATGAAAATTAATTTATTAAAAATACTTTTAAGTATTTAAAAATCACCAAAAAATTCATGAAATGTTCTAAGACATTTAGAAACATTGTCCAACCTTCAAACCAAATTTCTTTTTTGATCTTGATGCATTTTAAGAATTTTTCATTGAATTAAATCATTTTTTGTGCATTATTTTGATCATAAGTTCAAAAAATTCATTTCTGCCTATCTAAGAAGAGTTGGACATTGGTTCTTCTTGCTTTGTTTTGTGTTTGGCATGTAGTTTTTGAGATAAAATGGCCATGGTTTGATCTTGCATTTTCAATTTGTTTGGCATTTCTTTTGTTTAGGAACCCTAAAAACCCTAATAACTTAGAAAAATCATAACTTGAGATTGGTTGAGAGTTGAGACCTCCCCTTTGGACCTTGGTTTAGTATAGGGTTAGGGTTTCTTTGGGTGGCATTTTCCATTTTTTATCTTAGGGTTTGCTTCTGTTTTTGAGTTTTGTTTGATGTTTGTTTCATAAACCCTAATTTGGGCTTTCTTTTGCATCCCTTTTGCATTCTCTTGCATAACATGACTTGCCATGCCATTCCATGCCTCTATTTGATTCATTTGACATCTTAAGACATATAGAAAGCATGTTTGATCATTGCATCTTGCATTTGCCATGTTGTTTGCCTTGTATGTTTCATAACTTTTCATGTAAGTTCATGCTCCTTAACTTGCATCATTTGCATCCATGATCTTGTATGAACATCTCCATGCCTTGTCTCATGTTCATAGCACTCCATAGCATCATTATCATCATCAACATGCTTATGGTTTTGTTTTTCATCATGTCATTTCATCTCATTTGGCATTGCATTGCATTTCTTTTCTAACATTTCAGGTGGTAAGTAAACTTGAGAAGTGAATTTGCCTTCACTTCTCATAACCTTTCTTTTCATCTCTCTTGCATCCATTGCTGCATTTATGTATGTGTTTGAGATTGAGCTTGCTCATTCTTGTTCTTCTTACTTTCTTTCTTCAAGTGACTTGACTTCTTGAATGAAGCAAGTCACTTTGCTTCTCTTGATCCTGTTCATCTGCTTCCTGGTGGTTCCATTGAAGATTGTTCTTGAAAACCTCACAAACCTTAGGAACAACCAAGCATGACAATGATTAGGGATTTGATTAGTCTCCCCTCTTAGTTTCACCTTTGTGTCTCTTTGAGTCTTCTCCTCTTATCTCATAATCAGGGACTAAACCCTAAAGGGCTTTAAGGCTTTGTGATTAAGCTTATGCCTGCATCCTTCTCTTAGGATGGAGTGTATAACTTTAATCCTAAGTGTTAAACCCTTAATGTGTTTAACTCCTTTAATCAATTCACTTAATAATCACCAAGACATCATACTTGTAACTTGGGCCTTGCATTAGGGTTCTAATTCTTCCTTAATTGGTTAAGAAGGACTAACCCTAGTGTTAATGGACAAGTCCCCCTCAAGTTGTCTTACAAATCATAAAAATCACTTCATCATCATACCATTAACTAAAATCCATCTTAATCAAAGGTTTGTTTTGTCATGAGTTTAATCCCTAATCATGGATTAAGTTGAGGAGTTTTCCTCAGCTTAAACATTCTCATCTATTATCCTTCTATTAGGATGGTGTAATGAGACTGTTTAATCCTTGATTATGGCTTAACCTCATTACTTAACACTAAACAAAAACACCAAAAACATCTAAATAATCACAAGTAGGTTAATGATCTTGATCCTACACCAAAGGTGATTAAGTGTGAGAATCTGACTTCACACTTAAGGTACTCTCATTATCCCTAATCAGAGGGAAGATGTGATGGGTTTACTAAATCCATTGGTTTAGACTTAAGCTCATTAACTTATGACAAATTCTCAAAAGCAATAAAAGACTGAAAACACAAAAACAAACAATAATCGTCTCCTTCGGGATTCTTTCCTCATCACCATCACTCACAATCGAGAACTTGCTTCTTCCGTCTAATGCAAGACAGTTAGCACCTGAGCCAGACAGGTCATACACTTGAGCATAGACAAGCAAGCAGTTCACAAGTCAATTCACCTTTCAGACTCTTTGGGTCGAACTACGGTGTTCTGACTTCCTCATTGCACGAGAGGATACATAGGCATAACTTAACAGTTATCGAACAAAAGTCTCTGTATATTCCCCCTCCTTCCAGCATTATTCTTTAAAGCCTCATGATCTTGAGCATCTTATTCCTTTTCTTACACTGACACATCATTTATACACTTCACTTCTCTTACACTGACACCTGTACATCTTTCCAGCTCTGTTATACACAGATTGCACTGACACTACCCCTTAAAAAACACAAATCTTTTAAGCGTGGATCCCGTCGAGTACGGCGGACAATCTGGGTGCTAATACCTTCCCAGGTTGTAACCAACCCCCTTTCTCAGTCTCTCTGGTTCGCGACCGTCTTATCCATATCTTTCTAGGTCTATGCAGCATTACCTTTCCTCCGGGATAAAAATGCCTAGCTGGCGACTCTATTCATCTCCAGTGAGTTCACGGCTGTGTGTTGTCATTGTTCCCTTTGCCGACTGTTCGCGTCTGTACCTTCATCTGATCCGTTTCATTTGTCGGGAGCGACAGCTTGGCGACTCTGCTGGGGACCCTTATACTGTAACCAGGGCTTCTGGTTCTTTCTGTGGGTTCCTCCTAGCGCTTGTTTGATTTGTGTTTACTGGGGTGTTATGTGTTTATTTGTGATTATATTTTTGTATCTATTTTTGCTTTATGTACAGTTGTTTACTGCTTTCTGTACTGCTTTTCATATATCATACTGTCATGCTGCTGGCTGGATCTGTTTTTTTGTCTTGGTGGGTGGGGTTCTATTGAGAGTTAAGGTCCTATACCTGGGACCTGAGTGACACCTAGGCTAGAGTGAATCATATTCTTTCCCATTCCATGTCGGTCTGGTGCGGGAATATGAAACACGGTTCAGATATGGGTTTCTTCTTGAGAACTCTGTGTTGCAGATTTCCTGCAATGCTAGGGCTATCTGGGAAGCCTGCTAAGTCTGGATGACCTTTTAGTATTGACCTTCAGAAACTGAGGTGAATTAGAGGAGGAATTTTTATGGTTATTGTAAACACTGTACCTCCGGGTTAGAAGTGTTTACACTTCTCATAACTGATCCAAGTCTGAGGATCCTTGTTTTAGAACACCACCTGTGAGGGGGTTGGGCTGTTTACAAGTTTGCAGGTACCTTGACCTCAGAATACCTTGTTACTTTGATTATTTAAGAATACTCCATTTTGGGTCAGTTCTTGTGATTCTAAAACCCTGGATATGTGGCTCTTTATTTGAGTCCCCCACCTTGGTTACTGGATTTATAGACCTCATCTGGAATTCTTGAACACACTTGGACCTATATCAGGGCATTTTGATCAGATCCAGCTCAGTCACAGACCCTTGCATTTCATTTGCATACATAATCATTGCATCATATTGACATTTGCTTATTTGTGTTTCAGGGTATCCATCTTCATTTGGTTTTGGTTTTGACCCCATCTTCAGTATTGACTTGTCTTCATCAGCTATCTGCTTCAGTTATCACCTGCACCAGCCAGTCAGTGGCCCACTTCTTCAGTATTATCATCAGCACCTGTCTCTATTCAGTCTCAGCATCATGGCTCCTAAAAAGAGCAACATCACCTATCACTTTTTCCAGCCAGAGCTATCAGACATCAGGAGGATTCAAACCCTGATCACTCCAGATCACATACCATTGTTCAGGGAAAGTTATGGAGATATACTTGATATGGTTATGGATCTGGACCCATCACAGAGAAGCCTGATCCACACCTGCATTCAGTTCTATGATCCCCCACTGAGATGTTTCACCTTTCAAGACTTTCAGTTGGGCCCCTTATTGGAAGAGTACTCTTCATTAGTTGGTATGCCTATCAGGGGTGGAATCCCTTTCAACCCTGAGATGGTCTTTCCTGCTAATGGATAAGTAGCAAAAGCTTTGCATCTGGAACCTGTTTTGATTGAGCAGCATATGACCTCTAAAGCTGGAATCCCTGGCTTCCATCTGGACTTCCTGATCTCTCAAGCTACCCTGAAAGCTTCTCTAGGGGAGTGGAAAGCTGTTTGTGCTTTACTGGCCTTGAGTATATATGGAATTGTATTGTTTGCAGATGAGCCTCGATTCATCAGTAAGAATGCAATCCATCTGTTCATCCTGAAGAACCCAGTACCAACTTTATTGGGGGATCTTTACTATTCAGTGCATCAGAGGAATGAAAAGCAGAGGGGGAGGTTAGTGAGGTGTTGTGCTCCATTGTTCCACACTTGGCTCCTCAGGCACCTACCTAGGACAGATGCATTTTTGAACCCTCATCAGCAGAGCAACTGGGCTAAGAGACTCACTGTTCTAACTTCAGCTGACATCAGATGGTGCACTCAGAGCACCAAGGGCAGGGATATCATCACCAGCTGTGGGCATTTTCCCAATGTTCCCCTAATAGGAGTTAGGGGTAGCATTAATTACAACCCTCAGCTGTTCAGAAGGCAACTGGGCTATGCACTGGTCCATACTCCTAAGGCACAGGACTTGGTGGAAACTCTCTATTGTGAGAACAAGATTAGTTTGGCTGTTGTTAGGCAGGCTGCCTGGGCCTGGGATAATGTTCAAACTAAGGGAATAACCATTTTGGGAAAGTGCAACAATGTGGCATCAGCACAATATTATGAGTGGTCCCGTGCCAGGGCCCAATTCTCTGGGATGCCCTTTACCATAGAAGACATGCCTGAGTCATCTTCAGCACCACCCCCTGCCACTATCAGTTTGGAAGAGTTTGAGAGCTTGAAGGAAAGGAATGAGAAGCTAACCCAGGCCTTGCAGAAGACCCTCCGGGAGAGGAGTGAGGGTATGAGGGAGATTGAGAGGTTGGAGAAGATGAGAGTAGAGCATCTGACTAAGATTGAGAAGTCTGGGGATTATATCAAAAAGTCTAAAGCTGGAGAACAAATCCTGAAGAATGCTTGCAAAGAAGCCCAGTCCCAGAGAGCAAGGACAGACTTGTATCTGAAGGAGAGTCAGGCTCGGTGGGTCAGGATCACCGAGGCTCGTACTTTGGAAGACAAGAGAGTTCAAGATAAGATGGAGCAACTGGAAGCTAGCGCAAAAGTACAGCAAGAAGCCCTGGCAGCAGCCCAGAGGGAGATATCAGAGCTGAAGGTCAAAGCAGGAGTGAAGAGATCAAAGGACCAAACTCAGCACAAGAAGCTAGCAGCAGCTGTTACGACCCGGAATCTCCTCATCAGGAATCTCACGGAGCGTCCGGCTGATCCTGTGACCGAAGCACTTCTTAAGGAAGTTCGTGAGGATGAGTTTGGTCTTGGTGTTTGACCATTTGTTTGTTGTTGCTTTCTTTCCATGTACTTTTATTTTCTTGTAATGTATTTTGACCCCTTAGAGGGCTTGTGTTGTAAAATGAACAAGTTGTATTATTTCACCTTCTGTAATATATTTATGTCGGTTTGCTTCATCTGAGTTTTCTTCAAGCAACAACAACAGCATCTCCAAAGGTCTGGAAGGGTCAAAACTGAATGCCAAACCGGATACCTTGAGAACAAATAAGCATAATTGCATTGCATGCTAACCCTTTGTTTGTTTTGTAGGTTTTTGCTTTATTGTTGCTAACTCGGTTGTGATGTTCAGGAACTATTGCTAGGCGCCGGGTATTTCCCCTCAACCGTCCGCACCGTTATCCAACCCGAAACAACCTTCCGGGAATTCAAATGGATCAGGTACAGCAGGACCTTGCAGAGGTTAGAAATCAAATGGCAAACGAAAGATTGGAAATGAGAACACAGATGACTCAGTTCATGGAAGTGATGAACAACATGGCTCAGAGCCAGGAAAGATTGAGGGCCATGGTGGAAAGGCAAAATCAAGAAGATCCACATATAGGGACTGCCGGTACCAGTAACAATGAAAGGGTACAACCTCATGTCAACCCTCCGGTATTTGGACCACACCTCCATCCTGAGGTCAATATTCCAGCGAATGTCCAAGGGACTGCCACCGCAGCCAGGGTACTACAAGAAGATCCTCAGGAGGACCAATTCACAGTAATGGCGCTGGGGAAGAAGCTTATGATAGAAGATTGGATGAGATAGCTGAGAAATTGAGGTCCTTAGAATCTCAGAACTCCTTGGGCTTCGATGTCATGGACATGGGCTTGGTAGACGAGGTCAGGATCCCCCATAAGTTCAAGCCTCCTTGCTTTGAAAAATACAATGGGACTTCATGCCCCCGGACTCATCTACAATCATTTCTGGGAAGGCTGAAGGCCTATACTATGGATGAGAAGCTCTGGATGTTCTATTTCGAAGACAGCTTGACTGGAGCCTCAAGAGAATGGTACTCTCACCTGACAAGGGCAACTATTAGATGCTGGAAGGACCTGGCTGAGGCCTTCATCAGACAGTATCAGTATAACTTAGACATGGCACCCAACAGGACCCTCCTAATGGGAATGTCACAGTCGTCAAGGGAAAGTTTCCGAGAATATGCCCAGAGATGGAGGCAATTGGCTGCTGCTGTCCAGCCACCTATGTCTGAAGGGGAAATGGCGGATATGTTCATGAATACCCTTCAGGGAACTTATATTGACAGGTTGGCTGCTTTCTCTTCCACTAGCTTTGCGGATGTTGTCATAGCCGGGGAGAGAATTGAAAGCTTGTTAAAAATGGGAAAAATCTCAGACAACGGTGCAAGCTCGTCCAGTGGTACAAGAAAGCCTTTTGCAGGCCCGAGAAGAACTGGCGAGACCAATGCCATCCATTCAAACAGGGGCAGGCCCCAATATGCTCAAAGGTCAATAGCAGCAGTCACCATTCCTGCTCCAGCACATCCTCAACCCGTCTATCAACCTCCTCAGCAAAACTATCAGCCGCAACCTCAGTACCACCAACAAAATCAGTATCCTCCAAGGAATTATAACAACAGCAACACCAACAACAACAGTCAACAAAGGCCATTCCAACAGAGGCCATCTCAAGCTAACAGAGTGATCGATCCGATCCCCATGCCATATGCTACATTGCTGCCACAGCTTCTGAAACTCAACCTAGTTGAGCTAAGAACGTTGGCACCTCCGGATCCCAACAGTCTACCAAGGAATTATGACTCCAACGCTAGGTGTGCCTTTCATTCGAACGCACCTGGCCACAGTACGGAAAAGTGAAGAGCCCTGCATATGAAGGTACAAGACCTGGTAGACTCCAAGGCTCTGAATTTCGCACCACCGCCCAATGTCAATAAAAACCCAATGCCAAACCATGGTGGTCCCAGGATTAACGCTATTGAAGAAGACAAGCCGTCTTATTTAATAACCAGTGTGGGACAGATCAGGACACCATTGGTAGAAATCAAGGCTCAGCTCTTGGAATGTCAGATGTTCCCAGGGTGTGAATTGGGTTGTGCTTACTGTAATATCTCGGTAAATGGGTGCGATAATTTGAGGAATGGCATAGACGGCCTCATTCAGAGTGGCCAACTTCAGATCACCACATCATTTCCAACAAATCCAGCAATATCATCAGCAACGGTTTCAGAACCTCCTACAACTGCAGCAACTATTGTTCCTGACAATTCTTCGGCTTCATCAACAAGTACTTCATCTGTCATCTGAACTGATCAGTTTTCAACAAATTTTCCTGCTACAACTTCAGCTTCACTCCATTTTGAGACTCCTACAACAACAACATCATTTCTTCCGACAATATCTCCTACAACACCAACAACCAATCATGAAGATGTCTCTACTGTCACAATATTTTATGATCCTGAGAACAACTCTGCCTACCATTCAGAAGGTGCTGCTCCCATCAGAGCACCAGTTACAATCTTTTATAATCCACAAACAATTACAGTCCCTTCAGCAGCAGCAATCAGTCCAGTCACTGTCACGGTGCCTGGACCAGTACCATATGAAAGCAATAGGGCCATCCCTTGGCACTATGGCTCTGACGTGTACTGCGAAGGAAAAAGAATCACTCTTGAAACATCAACACCTGCACCACAAGTAGATAATGTGGGGGGAGGCGGAGGCTTCACTCGAAGCGGACGTCTCTTTGCTCCACCAATTCAAAGACCTACCGCCGAAGCAGAAGCTGCTGCTAAGGCAAAAGGGAAGAGCCCTGTGCAGGAAGATCAAGCTGTTAAAGAAGCCTTGAAGACACCATTCGATCAAGAGGTTGATGAGTTCATGCGAATCATCAAAAAGAGTGATTATAAAATCGTGGATCAGCTTCACCAGACGCCATCCAAGATCTCTATCCTCTCACTGCTTATGTGCTCCGAAGCCCATCGGAATGCACTACTCAAAGTCTTGCACGCAGCTTACGTGCCTGAGGAGATTACTGTCAACCAGTTGGAAACCGTGGTTGGAAACGTTACTGCTAGCAATGGGCTAGGGTTCACCAATACTGACTTGACAGCGGATGGCCGCAACCACAACAAAGCCTTGCACATCACCACGGAATGCAAAGGGGCAGTCCTTTCTCATGTGCTGGTAGACACGGGGTCGTCCCTTAATGTCTTACCAAAGAAGGCTCTGGTGAAGTTAGAATATGATGGATTGGCATTGAGACCCAGCAACCTGGTAGTAAGGGCCTTCGATGGTTCTAAGAGATCGGTTCTGGGAGAGATCGAGCTACCTGTGACAATTGGCCCACAGACCTTTAAAACTATCTTTTATGTGATGGACATTCAGCCCGCCTACAGCTGTTTGTTGGGTAGACCCTGGATTCACGCCGCCGGCGCAATAACGTCTACCCTTCACCAAAAGTTAAAATTTGAGTGGGAAGGCCAAGTTGTTACAATCTGTGGGGAGGAGGATATATTTGTTAGCCATCTGGCTACTTATAAGTATATTGAAATGGATGGGGAGATCCATGAAACAATGAGCCAAGGATTTGAAGCCTTGAATGTGAATGAAGCATCTGCTGTATCTGGGATCTCCATGTCATCATACCAACAAGCTCGGAAGGTTGTTGAGGAAGGAACTGCCCTAGACTGGGGCAAGGTTTTAGCTGTGGAAGAGAAGAAAGACAAATTTGGGTTGGGTTACAGACCAACTCAACATCAAGCAAAGGCTGCTGAGAAGCCCGGTTTTGTCAGTGGGGGGATGCTTACCCCCGATGCTATCAACTGTCTGGAAGACGAGCTGGAAGAAGAACGCAACCTGGAAAGCTGGATTCGTCCAAAGATCCCGGGGAGCAGTATCTCAAACTGGTCTTCCCAGGAAATTATAAGGGTTACTCATACAGAGTAATTATTATTTCCTGTATTTTTATAAGCATGCATCAAAGTCTTGCATCTTGCCCAAGATGACAAGACTCATTTTGTAATCGGGCCATCTGTACTTTTTTGTGCAAACAAGATCAATTAATGAAATATCAGACATCTTTTTGCAAACGAGTCTTTTTCTTTTCTGCTCACTGTTTTTCCATTTTTCTTTTTTGTACAAAAAATAAATGGCGGTGTTTTCAAAATGATAACTTTACTTCACTTTTCTAAAGCAAGATTAAAATCAATCACTAAAATGAACCAATTAAACCCTTGCAGAGAGTGCCATCCTGACAGCACCGACAACAGCACGGCTATGACTTCGTATGACTTTGACAATCCAATCAATCAAGCTGATGAAGGGGTTGAAGAAGAATATGAGCTTCCTGAAGAGCTAGCCAGGTTGTTAAGGCAAGAGGAAAAGGTTATTACTCCTCACCAGGAGGAGGTTGAAGTGATCAATCTTGGTACAGATGAAGACGTGAAAGAAGTTAGAATCGGGGCCTGCCTGCAAGACTCAGTGAAGAGACAACTGATTGACTTGCTTCGAGAGTATGTAGATGTGTTTGCTTGGTCGTATCAAGACATGCCAGGGTTGGATACCGACATTGTTGTGCACAAGCTGCCTTTGAGAGAAGAGTGCCCACCGGTCAAACAGAAGCTGCGCCGCACTCGCCCGGACATGGCTATGAAAATCAAAGAGGAGGTACAAAAGCAATGGGACGCCGGGTTCCTTGCTGTAACCAGCTATCCACCGTGGGTTGCTAACATTGTGCCTATGCCTAAGAAGGATGGTAAGGTAAGAATGTGTGTTGACTACCGGGATCTGAACAGAGCCAGCCCGAAAGATGACTTCCCTTTACCTCACATTGATGTATTGGTGGATAATACGGCTCAGTTCTCGGTATTCTCCTTCATGGATGGATTTTCAGGATACAACCAGATCAAGATGTCACCTGAGGACATGGAGAAGACAACCTTCATCACACCCTGGGGCACGTTCTGCTACAAAGTGATGCCATTCGGACTGAAGAATGCCGGTGCAACATATCAGCGGGCTATGGTAACATTGTTCCACGATATGATTCATAAAGAAATAGAATGCTATGTGGATGATATGATTGCCAAGTCCCTCACTGAAGAAGACCACCTGGTAAATCTGCTGAAGTTGTTCAAGCGTCTGAGGAAGTACCAACTGAAGTTGAACCCCAACAAGTGCACATTCGGGGTGCGATCGGGTAAGCTGCTGGGTTTTATTGTAAGCGAGAAAGGGATTGAAGTGGACCCTGATAAAGTCAAAGCCATTCAAGAAATGCCTGCACCAAAATCTGAAAAAGAAGTTCGAGGGTTTCTAGGTAGATTGAACTACATCTCAAGGTTCATATCTCACCTTACAGCAACCTGTGAACCCTTGTTCAAGCTGTTAAGAAAGGAACAGACGGTCAGGTGGAACGAAGACTGCCAGAAGGCTTTTGACAAGATCAAGGAATATCTGCAAGAACCTCCAATCCTTATGCCTCCAGTTGAAGGAAGACCTCTGATAATGTACTTGACAGTATTAGAAGAGTCGATGGGGTGTGTGCTGGGCCAGCATGACGAGTCTGGTCGAAAAGAGTATGCAATATACTACCTAAGCAAAAAGTTTACTGACTGTGAACAACGTTATTCACTGCTCGAGAAAACTTGCTGTGCTTTAGCATGGGCTGCTCGCCGACTGAGACAGTATATGTTGACCCACACTACTTTATTGATCTCAAAGATGGACCCAGTTAAGTACATTTTCGAGAAGCCAGCTCTTACCGGACGGGTTGCAAGATGGCAGATGATCCTCACAGAATACGACATACAGTACACATCTCAGAAAGCCATCAAGGGCAGTGTGCTATCTGAATATCTTGCTGAGCAACCCATTGATGACTACCAGCCTATGAGATTTGACTTCCCTGATGAAGACATCATGTTCATTAAATCAAAAGATCATGAGGAGCCTGTTCACACTGAAGGGCCCGACCCGGAAGAAGAATGGACTATGATGTTTGATGGGGCTGTTAACATGAATGGTCGTGGTGTTGGTGCAGTGCTCGTTACACCCAAAGGAGTTCACATGCCTTTCTCGGCAAAACTCACTTTCAACTGCACTAACAACGAAGCTGAATACGAAGCTTGCATCATGGGTCTTGAGGAAGCCATTGACCTCAGGATCAAGACATTGACCGTATTCGGGGATTCAGCTTTGGTAGTCAATCAAACCAACGGAAAATGGTACACCCACCAGGATCATCTGATACCTTACAGGGATTATACAAGAAGGTTATTGACGTTCTTCACAACAGTCAAGCTTGAGTATATCCCTCGGGACGAGAATCAGTTTGCAGATGCTCTTGCTACCATTTCATCCATGATCAAAGTTCAAGCTGCTAACTTTGTACCGCAAATTTCAGTATCGAGACTTGATAGACCAGCATATGTATTTGCGGCAGAAGGTGTCAAAGATGATAAGCCTTGGTTTCATGACATTAAATGTTTCTTGGAGGATCAAACATACCCACCTGGGGCATCTTCCAATGATAAGAAGACTTTGAGAAGGCTTGCTGGTAGTTTCTTTCTGAACACTGATGGGTCTTTATACAAAAGGAACTTTGATATGGTACTCCTCAGATGTGTTGACAAGACGGAAGCAGATTTGTTGATGCATGAAGTGCACGAAGGATCGTTTGGTACCCATGCCGGAGGACATGCCATGGCTAAAAAGTTGTTAAGATCAGGTTATTACTGGATCACAATGGATGCAGACTGTTGTGCTTATGCCAGGAAGTGCCATAAATGCCAGATCTATGCAGATAAGGTGCATGTGCCTCCCAACCCTTTGAACATCATGTCTTCACCATGGCCCTTTGCTATGTGGGGCATTGATATGATTGGCAAGATTGAGCCAACTGCTTCGAATGGCCACCGATTCATCCTGGTCGCCATCGACTATTTTACCAAGTGGGTTGAAGCAGCCTCATATGCAATCGTCACAAGGCAAGTGGTAGCCCGATTCCTAAAGAGAGATATCATCTGTCGGTACGGAGTGCCCGAGCGAATCATTACTGATAATGGTTCCAACTTAAACAACAAAATGATGGCTGAATTATGCCGGGACTTCAAGATCCAACACCACAATTCTTCTCCTTACAGGCCAAAGATGAATGGCGCTGTTGAGGCAGCAAATAAGAATATCAAGAAGATTGTGCAGAAGATGGTAGTCACTTACAAAGACTGGCATGAAATGCTACAGTTTGCCTTGCATGGGTACCGCACGTCAATCAGAACATCCACTGGGGCAACGCCGTATCAACTTGTGTATGGTATGGAGGCAGTCCTACCTGTTGAAGTTGAACTACCCTCTTTACGTGTATTGATGGATGTCGAACTGAGTGAAGCAGAATGGGTTAGGTCCCGATACGAGCAACTGAGTCTGATCGAAGAGAAAAGGTTGGCTGCAATCTGTCATGGGCAGTTATATCAGAAGAGAATGAAGAAAGCCTTCGATCAGAAAGTCAGGCACCGAGAGTACCAAGTGGGAGATCTTGTGCTGAAAAGAATCCTTCCTCCTCATACAGACCACAGGGGCAAATGGACTCCAAACTATGAAGGACCATTCGTGGTAAAGAAAGTTTTCTCTGGTGGAGCACTGATGCTCAGCACCATGGATGGTGAAGATTTCCCGTCCCCTGTGAATTCAGATGCAGTTAAAAAATACTTCGCATAAAATGACCCGCTGGACACAGAAACAGAATGTAAGTCCAGGCAAAAACAGGGCATCCCGGCGAGTCAAAAACAGAATAAAAGACTCGGGCAAAAATAAGGGAAAATAAGTAAAAAATGTACACCCGCTGAGTTGAAAAGCCGCATTGGACAGCTCAGGCAAAAATGGGTATCCCGATGGATTGAAAACCCGAAAGGGCGATCCATGCAAAATAAGGGAATAAGCGAACAACTGCATTCTGAATTCGTCTGTATCGTTCACAACTTGGTAAGCTTCAACAGGATCAAGCTTCAATCAGAATCAACCTTCTTCAGAAAGCAAGGTGAGAAGAACGTCAATTGTCATACGAGTCATAGCAGAAGGGGAAGCTCCCTAAAGCGTCGTCAACATTGCCAGCATTTTTGTTTCTCAATTTGTAACAATCTCCTCATTTCAGGGGATATGTTCCTTTGACTGTATCTCGCCAATTCAGGGCATATGAATTAATAAAATCAGATTTTCAGTCATGTCTCGTTTTATACATTTTATTTGCAAAAAATGTCTGATGTCTTAAAAGAAAAAAACTGATTGCATAAGAATACAGACGCTTATCTTCAAATAAAAACATGCCTGCAGGAAATATACTTACTCTCAGAAGTATCCTAACTCCTATGACGGAATCCAGTAAGGGATACCTCGGGATTATCTTGTGCGTTTTTCTATCTTTTTCAGGATTGCAGGTATCCAGAACGCAACTTGGGGCATGAAAGCTTCACCCTCAGCAAGCTGGCAGATCATTATCAACTCGGTCTACCTTCCATGTGGCACTGGAAGGTGCCCATTTCCCCAGCGAAGTTGCCAAATCAGCATACACTCAATCTCAGCATCTGAAATGCTCTATCCCCAGCCGAGTTGCCTCTCATTACTCTCCCCAGCTGAGTGGCCAGCAACTCTCCCAGCTGTAGTACCAATCATTCCTCCTCAGCAGAATGCAAGAATCAGGGAATCATCTCCCCACAGAGTTCCAGCCTCTGTCCAGAAGAGCAATGCATGAAGATCACAACAGAGTGAAGAAAGCTTTTGCAAACCCCAGCTGGGCCTCACATATATTAGGATAGGTCTATCAGTGACCCGTATCCCCAAGCAAATATCATCTTATTAGATCTACCAATGATCTCATCCCCAGCTGGGAGGTCCATTTCAATTAGATCGATCGAAGATCTTCGCAGCGACGGGACCCGGGTCCCAGTTTGATATCTTTGCATAATCATGGCATTTGCATCATATTATCCCCTCAGAGCGTAGCATTCCGTCTAATACGGAGCATTACGGCAAAAGTCAAACGCATAGCATAATCACAAGCCATGTTTTAAACTAACACTTGTGAATAATAGCAGCTCATCAACATACAGAAGAAAAATCCCCACCAGAGTTACCAGCAAGAGCAGTTGCCTCACAAATCATCAAACACCAGTATATACTCCTTTTGGCACCCGTCCGTGCCATCTTTCCCCAGTAAAGTCGCCTGAACACTCTTTACAAATAAATATCCCATATCACGGATACTTCATGACACCCGTCCGTGTCATATCACCAGCAGAAAGCCGAAGACACCCTCTTTGCACTCACACATACTTATATATACACTTTCTTGACACCCGTCCGTGTCATATCCCCAGCGCAGTCGCTTACACTTTTGCAACCCATATACTTGTTGATATCACACTTTTCTCCTTTTGACACTCGTCCGTGTCACTCTCCCCAGCAGTTAAACACCATCTATACAACACTCGCTCTCATATAGATACTCGTCCGTATCTTGTACATACCAGTTATGTACCCACAGATTCAACAGTAGTCTTTGTTCTTTGTTAACCAGTTGGTACTCGTCCGTACCATCATCTCAGAACATTGCGTATAATGTTTGTTTCTACATGATACTCGTCCGTATCATACTCTTAAGGATGCTCGTCCGCATCTTTAATCCATACACTGTGTCAAACACTTTTGTCTTCTTGAATATAGACACTCGTCTGTGTCTACTATTCCCTAGAAGAGTCCCTTCAGATTCAACACTCGTCCGTGTTCCTTGTTAACCAGTTGATACTCGTCTGTATCATCATCTCTGAACACGTGTCAGTTTGTTTCTACCTGATACTCGTCCGTATCATAGCCTTAAGGATGCTCGTCCGCATCTTTAATCTATACACAACATCTAAACCCTTACACTTTCCTTTCTTGGTTGTGAACGCTCGTCCGTGTTCACTATATCCCCAGTAGATCACCAACAAAGCATTTTCTTTTATCTGACACTCGTCCTGTGTCATGATAACCCTGAGAGCAGCCGTACCCTGCTAGGTGGTCGTCCTCCACTTCTTGATGGTCGTCCTCCATCATGCTCGTCAGATGGTCGTCCCCATCGTTGATTTTAGCAGCCGTCCCCTGCTAGGTGGTCGTCCTCCACCTTTTGATGATCGTCCTTCATCATTTTATCCAATGGCCGTCCCCATTGTTGATTTCGGTTATCTGGCATTCGTCCTATGTCATGAGAAACCTCGAGAGCAGCCGTACCCTGCTGAGTGGTCGTCCTCCACTTCTTGATGGTCGTCCTCCATCATGCTCGTCCGATGGCCGTCCCCATCGTTGACCTTTTCTATCCGATGGCCGTCCCCATCGTTGATATTTTCGGCAGCCGTACCCTGCCAGGTGGTCGTCCTCCACCTTTGATGGCCGTCCCCATCATATTTCTTTTATCCCCAACAGAGCAGTCGTCCCCTGCTAGGTGATCGTCCTTCACCTTTGATGGCCGTACCCCATCATCTGTTTATTTCATTTATTCTTTAACCCGATGGTCGTCCCCGTCGTGGTCCCTTTTCTTTTTTAGCCCGATGGCCGTCCCCATCAGTGGTTACTTTGCTTTATGAACTTGATGGCCGTCCCCGTCATGTTTCATTAAATCCTCAGAGAATTTTACAGCTTTATCTTGATGGCCGTCCCCATCATGATTTTATTTTCCCCAGCTAGTCGGCCGTCCCCGTCTTGGCTTTACCTTTTATCCCCAGCATGTCGGCCGTTCCCGTCATTGCTATTTACCCAGCAGTCGTCCTCTGCTCGACGGTCGTCCTCCGTCGCCCACACCTTACAATTTACTTTATTTTCCTTTACAATCTATATCCCTTTTCTTCTTCATTCTGTGAGTGCAAATTTTGGACTGTCTTTGGTATTCAATCACAAGTTATCTTGTTTGCCTGTTAAGCCGTTGCTTACAACCTGCACAGCTAACTCATGTTTGAATAGGGGCAGCTGTAAACACCCCAAATTTGCCCTCACCCATTCACCATGGCTTGTGATCATTCTCATATGCATAAACACAATCATATCACCTCATATCCCACTTTTGATTCACTGCATAGTTTCTAAGTCATCTGCATCTAGGGTTTGTGATCTGAGCAATCCAAGGGCTTCTTGAGCCACTCCAAAGGCCACCAATCACTTCAAAGGGATCCATGTGTGTTCATCTATCATATTACATCCTCTCAAGGTCAAGATTTCCAAAGAATCACAAGAACTAGGGTTTGAATGGATGCAGAGCCAAGTTTGACTGCACAGTTGACCTTAAAATTAGGGTTTTGGTTTCAGAGGCCATAACTCCAAATTTTTTGGTCATTCTTGTTTCCATTGGTCTCTATATGGTATAGGGAGTATGCATGTCAATCTTCATGAAGAAATTCCATGGGGAAGTCATTTGATCAAGGGTTGACTTTTCAGACAAGTCAGTGTAAAATCAGGGCATCTGAGGCCCCCAATGACCCAACCAATGGGTGATCTTTATCATTTTGAGTGTATATGATCTTTATTTGATCATGGAAGAAGGTTGAAGTTCATAGAAATCAAGAATTTGGAAGTTTTGCAAATGTTGACTTTTTGGGCATAGTTGACTTTTCAAGAATGCCTCATTTTAGGTCATTTTTCAAGCCTTGATTCTTGATCCAAAAATGCTTCAAATGGAAAAACTTTGGTCATGAAAGTTGTAGATCTCATCTTTCCCTTTTCAAAAAGTACAAGAACATGATCAAATTCTTCTTGGATCAAAAGTTATGGTGTGACAAAGTTGGCAAAAATCATTGATTTTCAAGTTAGGCACCAAGTGTGAAAATTGCAAAATCATGTACCAAGGCAAATTGCAACTTCTAATTGACCTCAAACCATCACATAAACATCATGTAAGTCCTAAAATTCAGAATGGACTAGGCATTGCTCATGTTTCATGGCCTTTGGGACAAGATCTTTCCATATGAACCAAAAGGCAAACAACTTGCAAAATCATCATGATCACTTCACCAACTTGATGCATTGGTTGCTGCACCTTGCTAGCCCTCTCACCTCATCTTGCTGCGCCAGAACCAGCCAATGTACTAGCTATAGATCAAGCCATACTTTCCTTACACAAAATTTGACTTTTTGCAAAAGTGGCCTTACCAATCAAAAAAGCACATGTCTTGTCATCTGACCAATGAGAGAGGTTTATGTGGACAAAGAGCAAGACACTCCATACATCTAGCAATGCTGAAACACCACACACCATCACATTCACAAAACACACCCTAGCTGCATTTTGTTTCGAATCTCTCTGTCCAGCCACAAAACATCCAAACCATTTCCACACTTCAACTCACCATGATCCATTGAGAAGAAACCAGCCAAGAGCCAGGCCTGAAACCAACCAAAAAGCCACTTCACCATTTTCACCTCAGCCTGCATTTCTATTCGAATCACCTTCCACAGCTTACAAACATCCAAACAAACTTTACAAAGCTTCTCCACTCACCATCTGGATCACAAAGAACCACTCACAATGGCCTGAAACTGCCTGAATCATCCCTGCCATTTCTGACTGAGCTTGAGCAGAAGCTTGTCAAACTCCTCATCCAGCCAACATAAATTCCTCTTGAGCATTCAAGCATCACCAGAGGGTCAAGTGGAGTGGATTGCACTGAAGGAAGTGGCCTGAAAGTCATCAGAGTGAAAGCTTCGAATCTCAGGTAGCTTGAAAAATATTTTTCCAGAAATCATTTCTTTTGTTTTAAACTTGTTCTACATGTCTTCCTGATCATGAATATGCTTTTAGTTTTTGAAATGGTGATGAAATGAACATTTAATTGATCTCTGAAACTTGCGTGCCCTAAAATTTGTTTGTTTCGATTCATGAATTCCAGGAAATATAAATTTGTTTTGAGATGGGGTTTTGGTTCGTGAGTGAGTGGGGATCATTTCCCAATTCTTAGATTTCATTTTAGTTAGGTTTTTGGGGTTTTGGGGATTTTCAGGGGAGATGCTGGCCGGAGAAGACGACCGGAAGTCTTCTCCGGCAGCCTGAATGTGATTATGCCCTAATCCTTGTCATTAAGCCAGTTTGAATCTAGAGCGTTGGATGCGTTGAAATGTTTGACTCCCCGCGCGAATGGAAGGTCCAGATGCGTTCATTAGCCCTAATCCACGTGTTTTATTTAATTAATCCATAATTAATTTAATTAACTCAGAAAGAACCACAGCCCTTGGATAGCGCGCGTGGTCAATGCATTTGAATCCAGAGGCCATCCCAGCCATCCATTCAGTTGACTTTCATTTTATTCATTTTTAATTCATTTTCTTTTCATTTAAATTGCACAATTATTTTAAAATAGTAAAAAATGTCTAAAAATTATGAAACTTTTTCCCATAAGTTTTATTAATTTTTAAGACCCAAAAATATTTTTATTTTTATTTTTATCATTAAAAAAGTATTTTTAAATATTTAAAAGATTATTTTTAATTGATTAATGAAAATTAATTTATTAAAAATACTTTTAAGTATTTAAAAATCACCAAAAAATTCATGAAATGTTCTAAGACATTTAGAAACATTGTCCAACCTTCAAACCAAATTTCTTTTTTGATCTTGATGCATTTTTAAGAATTTTTCATTGAATTAAATCATTTTTTGTGCATTATTTTGATCATAAGTTCAAAAAATTCATTTCTGCCTATCTAAGAAGAGTTGGACATTGGTTCTTCTTGCTTTGTTTTGTGTTTGGCATGTAGTTTTTGAGATAAAATGGCCATGGTTTGATCTTGAATTTTCAATTTGTTTGGCATTTCTTTTGTTTAGGAACCCTAAAAACCCTAATAACTTAGAAAAATCATAACTTGAGATTGGTTGAGAGTTGAGACCTCCCCTTTGGACCTTGGTTTAGTATAGGGTTAGGGTTTCTTTGGGTGGCATTTTCCATTTTTTATCTTAGGGTTTGCTTCTGTTTTTGAGTTTTGTTTGATGTTTGTTTCATAAACCCTAATTTGGGCTTTCTTTTGCATCCCTTTTGCATTCTCTTGCATAACATGACTTGCCATGCCATTCCATGCCTCTATTTGATTCATTTGACATCTTAAGACATATAGAAAGCATGTTTGATCATTGCATCTTGCATTTGCCATGTTGTTTGCCTTGTATGTTTCATAACTTTTCATGTAAGTTCATGCTCCTTAACTTGCATCATTTGCATCCATGATCTTGTATGAACATCTCCATGCCTTGTCTCATGTTCATAGCACTCCATAGCATCATTATCATCATCAACATGCTTCTAGTTTTGTTTTTCATCATGTCATTTCATCTCATTTGGCATTGCATTGCATTTCTTTTCTAACATTTTAGGTGGTAAGTAAACTTGAGAAGTGAATTTGCCTTCACTTCTCATAACCTTTCTTTTCATCTCTCTTGCATCCATTGCTGCATTTATGTATGTGTTTGAGATTGAGCTTGCTCATTCTTGTTCTTCTTACTTTCTTTCTTCAAGTGACTTGACTTCTTGAATGAAGCAAGTCACTTTGCTTCTCTTGATCCTGTTCATCTGCTTCCTGGTGGTTCCATTGAAGATTGTTCTTGAAAACCTCACAAACCTTAGGAACAACCAAGCATGACAATGATTAGGGATTTGATTAGTCTCCCCTCTTAGTTTCACCTTTGTGTCTCTTTGAGTCTTCTCCTCTTATCTCATAATCAGGGACTAAACCCTAAAGGGCTTTAAGGCTTTGTGATTAAGCTTATGCCTGCATCCTTCTCTTAGGATGGAGTGTATAACTTTAATCCTAAGTGTTAAACCCTTAATGTGTTTAACTCCTTTAATCAATTCACTTAATAATCACCAAGACATCATACTTGTAACTTGGGCCTTGCATTAGGGTTCTAATTCTTCCTTAATTGGTTAAGAAGGACTAACCCTAGTGTTAATGGACAAGTCCCCCTCAAGTTGTCTTACAAATCATAAAAATCACTTCATCATCATACCATTAACTAAAATCCATCTTAATCAAAGGTTTGTTTTGTCATGAGTTTAATCCCTAATCATGGATTAAGTTGAGGAGTTTTCCTCAGCTTAAACATTCTCATCTATTATCCTTCTATTAGGATGGTGTAATGAGACTGTTTAATCCTTGATTATGGCTTAACCTCATTACTTAACACTAAACAAAAACACCAAAAACATCTAAATAATCACAAGTAGGTTAATGATCTTGATCCTACACCAAAGGTGATTAAGTGTGAGAATCTGACTTCACACTTAAGGTACTCTCATTACCCCTAATCAGAGGGAAGATGTGATGGGTTTACTAAATCCATTGGTTTAGACTTAAGCTCATTAACTTATGACAAATTCTCAAAAGCAATAAAAGACTGAAAACACAAAAACAAACAATAATCGTCTCCTTCGGGATTCTTTCCTCATCACCATCACTCACAATCGAGAACTTGCTTCTTCCGTCTAATGCAAGACAGTTAGCACCTGAGCCAGACAGGTCATACACTTGAGCATAGACAAGCAAGCAGTTCACAAGTCAATTCACCTTTCAGTCTCTTTGGGTCGAACTACGGTGTTCTGACTTCCTCATTGCACGAGAGGATACGTAGGCATAACTTAACAGTTATCGAACAAAAGTCTCTGTATATTCCCCCTCCTTCCAGCATTATTCTTTAAAGCCTCATGATCTTGAGCATCTTATTCCTTTTCTTACACTGACACATCATTTATACACTTCACTTCTCTTACACTGACACCCGTACATCTTTCCAGCTCTGTTATACACAGATTGCACTGACACTACCCCTTAAAAAACACAAATCTTTTAAGCGTGGATCCCGTCGAGTACGGCGGACAATCTGGGTGCTAATACCTTCCCAGGTTGTAACCAACCCCCTTTCTCAGTCTCTCTGGTTCGCGACCGTCTTATCCATATCTTTCTAGGTCTATGCAGCATTACCTTTCCTCCGGGATAAAAATGCCTAGCTGGAGACTCTATTCATCTCCAGTGAGTTCACGGCTGTGTGTTCTCATTGTTCCCTTCGCCGACTGTTCGCGTCTGTACCTTCATCTGATCCGTTTCATTTGTCGGGAGCGACAAACAGTAGCCAGATTAATCTTGTTCTCGCAATAAAGAGTTTCAACCAAGTCCTGTGCCTTAGGAGTGTGAACCAGTGCATAGCCCAGTTGCCTTCTAAACAGCAGAGGGTTGTAATTAATACTACCCTTAACTCCTATTAGGGGCACATTGGGAAAATGCCCACAGCTGGTGATGATATCCCTGCCCTTGGTGCTTTGAGTGCACCATCTGATATCTGCTGTAGTTAGAGCAGTGAGTCTCTTAGCCAAGTTGCTCTGCTGATGAGGGTTCAGAAATGCATCTGTCCTGGGCAAATACCTGAGAAGCCAAGTGTGGAACAATGGAGCACAACACCTCACTAACCTTCCCCTCTGCTTTTCATTCCTCTGATGCACTGAATAGTAGAGATCCCCCAATAAAGTGGGCACTGGGTTCTTCAGGATGAACAGATGGATTGCATTCTTGCTAATGAATCGAGGCTCGTCTACAAACAATACAATTCCATATATGCTCAAAGCCAACAAGGCACAGACAGCCTTCCATTCTCCTAAAGAAGCTTTCAGGGTAGCTTGAGAGATCAAGAAATCCAGATGAAAACCAGGGATTCCAGCTTTAGAGGTCATCTGCTTCTCAATCAGGATAGGTTCCAGATGCAAAGCCTTTGCTACTTCTCCATTGCTGGGAAAGACCATCTCAGGGTTGAAAGGGATTCCAGCCCTGATAGGCACACCAACCAAAGATGAGTATTCTTCTAAAAGAGGGCCCAACTGAAAGTCTTGAAAGGTGAAACACCTCAATGGGGGATCATAAAACTGAATGCAAGTGTGGATCAGGCTTCTCTGTGATGGGTCCAGATCCATAACCAAATCAAGTATATCTCCATAATGTTCCCTGAACAAAGGTATGTGATCTGGAGTGATCAGGGTCTGAATCCTCCTGATATCTGATAGCTCTGGCTGGAAGAAGTGATAGGTGATGTTGCTCTTTTTAGGAGCCATGATACTGAAGACTGAGTAGAGACAGGTGCTGATGATAATGCTGAAGTAATGAGCCACTGATTGGCTGGTGCAGGTGATAACTGAAGCAGATGCTGGTGAAGATAGGTCAGTACTGAAGATGGGGTCAAAACCAAAACCAAATGAAGATGGATACCCTGAAACAAATAAGCAAATGTCAATATGATGCAATGATTATGTATGCAAATGAAATGCAAGGGTCTGTGACTGAGCTGGATCTGATCAAAACTCTGATATAGGTCCATGTCATATTCAAGAATACCAGTTGGAGGTCTATAAATCCGGTAACCAAGGTGGGGGGCTCAAATAAAGAGCCACATGTCCAGGGTTTAGAATCACAAGAAACTGTCCCAAAATGGAGTATTCTTAATCAAATCAAAGTAACAGGGTATTCTGAGGTCAAGGTACCTGCAAACCTGTAAACAGCCCATCCCCCTCACAGGTGGTGTTCTAAAACAAGGATCCTCAGACTCGGATCAGTTATGAGAAGTGTAAACACTTCTAACCCGGAGGTACAGTGTTTACAATAACCATAAATGTTCCTCCTCTAATTCACCTCAGTTTCTGAAGGTCAATACTAAAGGTCATCCAGACTTAGCAGGCTTCCCAGATAGCCCTAGCATTGCAGGAAATCTGCAACACAGAGTTCTCAAGAAGAAACCCACATCTGAACCGTGTTTCATATTCCCGCACCAGACCGAAATGGAATGGGAAAGAATATGATTCACTCTAGCCTAGGTGTCACTCAGGTCCCAGGTATAGGACTTTAACTCTCAATGAATCACCCACCCACCAAAATAAAGACCAAATCCAGCCAGCAGCATGACAGTATGATATATACAAAAGCAATAAAGAAAGCAGTAGAGCAACTGTACACAAAGCAAAAATAAATACAAAAATACAAACACCAATGAGCACATAACACCCCAGTAAACACAAATCAAACAAGCGCTAGGAGGAACCCACAAAAAGAACCAGAAGCCCTGGTTGCAGTATAAGGTTCCCCAGCAGAGTCGCCAAGCTGTCGCTCCCGATAGATGGGACCGGCCCAAATAAAGGTACAGACGCGAACGGTCGGCGAGAGGGACAGTGAGAACACACAGTCGCGAACTCACTGGAGATGAAAAGAGTCGCCAGCTAGGCATTTTTATCCCGGAGGAAAGGTAATGCTGAATAAACCTAGAAAAGACATGGATAAGACGGTTTGCGAACCAGAGAGACTGAGAAAGGGGGTTGGTTACAACCTGGGAAGGTATTAGCACCCAGATTGTCCGTCGTACTCGACGGGATCCACGCTTAAAAGATTTGTGTTTTAAAGGGGTAGTGTCAGTGCAATCTGTGTATATAATAGCTGGAAAGGATGTACAGGTGTCAGTGCAAAGTATATAAGTGATGTGAAGTGTATAAGAGAAGTGTCAGTGTAAGAACAGAGTGAAAAGCTCAAGATCATGAGGCTGAGAAAATAAGGCTGGAAAGAGGGGGAATATACAGAGACTTTTGTTCGATAACTGTTAAGTTATGCCTACGTATCCTCTCGTGCAATGAGGAAGTCAGAACACCGTAGTTCGACCCAAAGAGACTGATAGATGAATTGACTTGTGAACTGCTTACTTGCCTATGCTCAAGTGTATGATCTGTCTGGCACAGATGCAAACTGTCTTGCATTAGACGGAAGAAGCAAGTTCTCGGTTGTGAGTGAATGAGATGAGAAAAGAATCCCGGAGGAGACGATTATTGTTTGTTTTTGAGTTTTCAGTCTTTTATTGCTTTTGAAAGTTTGTCATAAGTTAATGAGCTTAAGCCTAAACCAATGGATTTAGTAAACTCATCACATCTTCCCTCTGATTAGGGGTAATGAGAATACCTTAAGTGTGAAGTCAGATTCTCACACTTAATCACCTTTTGATGTAGAGTTAAGATCATTAACCTACTTGTGATTATTTAGATGTTTTTGGTGTTTTTGTTTAGTGTTGAGTAATGAGGTTAAGCCATAATCAGGGATTAAACAGACTCATTACACCATCCTAATAGAAGGATAATAGATGAGAGTGTTTAAGCTGAGGAAAGCTCCTCAACTTAATCCATGATTAGGGATTAAACTCATGACAAAACAAGCCTTTGATTAAGTGGATTTTAGTTAATGGTAAGATGATGAAGTGATTTTTAGGGTTTGTAAGACAACTTGAGGGGGACTTGTCCATTAACACTAGGGTTAGTCCTTCTTAACCAATTAAGGAAGAATTAGAACCCTAATGCAAGGCCCAAGTTACAAGTGTGATGTCTTGATGATTATTATGTGAATTGATTAAAAGATTTAAACACATTAAGGGTTTAACACTTAGGATTAAAGTTATACACTCCATCCTAATAGAAGGATGCAGGCATAAGCTTAATCACAAAGCCTTAAAGCCTTTAGGGTTTAGTCCCTGATTATGAGGTGAGAAGAGAAGACTCAAAAGAGACACAAAGGTAAAACTAAGAGGGGAGACTAATCAAAACCCTAATCATTGTCATGCTTGGTTGTTCCTAAGGTTTATGAGGTTTACAAGAGAAGTCTTCAATGGAACCACCAGGAAGCAGATGAAAGGATCAAGAGAAGCAAAGCAACTTGCTTCATTCAAGAAGTCAAGTCACTTGAAGAAAGAAAGTGGGAGGAGCAAGAATGAGCAAGCTCAATCTCATACACAAACAAAAATGCAGCAATGGATGCAAGAGAGATGAAATGAAAGGTTATGAGAAGTGAAGGCAAATTCACTTCTCAAGTTTACTTACCACCTGAAATGTTAGAAAGAAATGCAATGCAATGCACAATGTGGTGAAATGGTATGATGCTAAACAAAACCAGAAGCATGGTGATGATGATAATGATGCTATGAGATGCTACAAACATAAGGCAATGCATGGAGATGTTCATACAAGATCATGGATGCAAGTGATGCAAGTTAAGGAGCATGAACATACATGGAAAGTCATGAAGTGCACAATGCAAACAACATGGCAAACACATGATGCAATGATCAAACATGCTTTCTATATGTCTTAATATGTCAAATGAATCAAATCGATGCTTGAAATGTCATGGCAAGTCATGTTATGCAAGAGAATGCAAGAAGGATGCAAATGGAAACCCAAATTAGGGTTTATGAACCAAACATCAAACAAAAACCAAAAACAGAAGCAAACCCTAAGATAAAAAATGGAAAATGCCACTCAAAGAAACCCTAACCCTATACTAAACCAAGGTCCAAGGGGGAGGTCTCAACTCTTAACCAAACTCAAGTTATGAATTTTACAAGTTATTAGGGTTTTTAGGGCTCCTAAACAAAAGAAATGCCAAACAAATTGAAAATGAGGAATCAAATCATGGCCATTTAATCCTAGAAACTATATGCTAAACACAATGCAATGCAAGAAGAATCAATGTCCAACTCTTCATAGATAGGCAGAAATGATTTTTTGAACTTAGGATCAAAATAATGCACAAAAATGATTTTTATTCAATGAAAAATTCTCAAAATGCATCAAGATCAAAAAAGAAATTTGGTTTAAAGGTTGGACAATGTTTCTAAATGTCTTAGAACATTTCATGAATTTTTTGGTGATTTTTAAATACCTAAAAGTATTTTTAATAAATTAATTTCCATTAATCAATTAAAAATAATCTTTTAAATATTCAAAAATACTTTTTTAATGATAAAAAATAAAATGAAAATATTTTTGTGTCATAAAAATTATTAGAACCCATGAGAAAAAGTTTCATAATTTTTAGACATTTTTTACTATTTTTAATAAATAATGCAAAACAAATGAAAAGAAAATGAAAATAAATGAATTTTAAATGAATTAATGAGAAGTCAGCTAATCCTAGGGACCAGATTCAAAGCTAGACGCGCGGGAGTTGACTGCGCGCCACATCTCACGGCCAGAATTCAAATTTCACTAATCAATGCTTATGCCCTAATCTTGCCGTTAAACACATTCAGATGACCGGAACAGTGTTCCGGTCATCTTCTCCGTTCACCCCAAAATGCTAACTCTCCACATACGTATTTAAAATGAAATCTAAGAACACAGGAATGATCCCCACTCACTCACGAATCAAAACCCTAACTCAAAACAAATTTATCATCCCTACAATGGCTGAATCGAAGCAATCTATTTCTAGGGCAAAAAGTTTCAGAAGCATGGTAAACTCTCATCTCTCCACCATTTTCAAAATCAAAGGCACATTCATGATCAGGAAGACATATAGAACAGATTAGGAACTTAAAAAATGATTTCTGGAAAAATATTTCTTGAGCTACCTGAGATTCGAAGCTTTCAACTCAGCTACTTTCTGACCTCCTCTCTTGGTGAAATCCACTCTACTTGGCCTCCTGATGATCCTTGAATGCTTAGGAAGAGTTTATGTTGGCTGGATGAAGAGTTTGAGTAACTTCTGCTCAAGCTCAGTTGAACATGGCAATGGTGATTCAGGTTGTTTCTGGCAAGGGTGAAGGGTTGTTTGTGGTCCAGATGATGAGTAGAGAAGGTTTATGGAGTTTGTTTGGGTGTTTGTGAGCTGTGGAGAGAGTTTCGAATGAAACTGCAAGTTGGAGTGAAAATGGTGAAGTGGTGTTATGGCTTGTTTCAGGCTTGGTTCTTGGTTGCTTTTGACTCAATGAGACATGGTGAGATGATTGGTGAAAATGGTTTGGATGTTTGAAGTCTGGGCAGAGAGATTCGAAGAAGTTTGCAAAAGGGAGTGTGTTTGAGTATGTGATGCTTGAGAGTGTTTCAGCCTTGCTTCCTTTATGAAATGGCTTGCAAATGAAAAGTATATTTTAATCCTATAGGTCAGATGATGTGACCTGGCCCCTATTGATTGGTAAGTTTGCTTTTGCTCAAAGTCCACCTTTTGTGTAAGAGAAGTATGGCTTGGTTCTAGGCTAGTACAAGGCATGGGCTGGCGCAGCAAGGGTGAGGGGAAAGGCTAGCCAAAGTCAGCATCCAATGTTGCAAGTTGTAGGAAGAGTGATCATGAGTTTTGCAAGTTGTTGCCCTTTGGTTCACATGTGACTTTCTCATTCCATAAGCCATGAAACATGAGGATTTTTGATTCAATTCTGACTTTTAGGTCACATAGAATGTTTGTGTCATGGTTTGAAGTGAATTAGAAGTTACAAATGGCATTGGTTCATGATTTTGCAAAAATTCCATTTGGTGCATGTCTTGAAAATCAATGATTTTAGCCAACTTTGTCACACCATAACTTTTGATCCAAGAAGAGTTTGATCATGTTCTTGTACTTTTTGAAAAGGGAAAGATGTAATCTACAACTTTCATGACCAAAGTTTTTCCATTTGGAGCATTTTTGGATCAAGAATCAAGGCTTGAAAAATGACCTAAAATGAAGCATTCTTGAAAAGTCAACTATGCCCAAAAAGTCAACACTTGCAAAAACTCCAAATTCTTGATTTTTGTGGACTTCAACCTTCTTACATGATCAAATAAATACCATATACACTCAAAATGATGAAGATCACCCATTGGTTGGGTCATTGGGGGCCTCAGATGCCCTGATTTTGCACTGACTTGTCCAGAAAGTCAACTCTTGATCAGATGACTTCCCCATGGAATTTCTTCATGAAAATTGATATGCATACTCCCTATACCATATAGAGACCAATGGAAACAAGAATGACCAAAAAATTTGGAGTTATGGCCTCTGAAACCAAAACCCTAATTTTAGGTCAACTGTGCAGTCTATCCTGGCTCTGCTTCCATGCAAACCTCAATTCTTGTGATTCTTTTGAAATCTTGACTTTGAGAGGATGGACTATGATTCCAGGGCACATATGGATCCCTTTGAAGTGATTGGTTGCCTTTGGAGTGGCTCAAGAAGCTCTTGGATTGCTCAGATCACAAACCCTAGGTGCAGATGACTTATAAACTATGCAGTGAATCAAAAATGAGATATGAGATGATATGATTGTGTTTATGCATATGAAATGATCACAAGCCATGGTGTGAATGGGTGAGGGCAAATTTGGGGTGTTTACACATATTTATCGTATATTATGCATATTATCGGATATTAACTAATTAATGCATATTTTGTTTTGTTATGTAGTACTTTGAAGAATTTGTGTGTCCTCATTACACGCCCACAAAACTTGGTGAAATTATGGAGGAATTATGGGAATATTTTATAGAAAAAAGAGTATTTTAAGGTATATATAGGATTATGTAAATGAAATGGTAACCTTTTTTTGTAAATGACTTGTGGTATGTTATGTTGTAAATGTTTATATTGTGGTTTCCTGTGATAAATACCGAGAATTTTGAAATGATTTATATTGGTTTGAAATGAGATGGTTTATGTGTAAAATGAAATGAAAATATGGTTTGAATTATCGGTTTGGAATGGAATGAAATGATTTATACAGGTTATAGAAATTTAAATTATAGGTATACATAGAATTATGGTTTATACAAGTTAAAAAAATGGATAAAATGAGATTTTGTTTTTTAAATCATAAAAATTATAGGTATACTTTAGAGAGTGCTTTTAAGAAAAAATGCTTTCTAAAGTCCACAAAAGAAAGCGCTTTCTCCTTAAAGCGCTCTCTAAAGTTATAAAAAATAAAAATAAATAAATTATAGGTATACTTTAGAGAGCGCTTTTAAAATGCGCTCTCTAAAGAGGGAGAAAAGAAAGCACTTTTTGGATAAAAGCGCTCTCTAAAGTTATGTATAAAAAATTATAAAAAAATGATACGTATACAATAGACAGCACTATTAAAGCGTTGTCTAAAGGGCCACCTTAGAGAGCACTTTTTATGATAAAAGCGCTCTTAAAGGCCTACTTTAGAAAGTGATTTTCCTTTAAAAGCGCTTTGTAAAGTAGGTCTTTAAGAGCGTTTTTTTCTTTAAAAAAAGAGTTTTCCTTACCTACGACAGCACAACCTTTTACAGCGCTTTAAAGCGCTCTCTAAACCCAAAAAAGTGCTCTCTAAGGCCTTTTTTGCCATAGTGATATTGGAAAATGTAATCCTGGGGGTTTATAGCAGCCCAAGATATTGGTAAATGTAATCCTGGGGGTATCTAGCAGCCCAAGATATTGGTAAATGTAATCCTGGGGGTTTATAGCAGCTCAAGATAGAGACATATATAATCCTGGGGGTTTCTAGATGCCCAATAAGTTGGTAGATATAATCCTAGGGATTTCTAGCAGCCTAAGACGTATATAGATGTAATCCTGGGGGTTTCTTGCAGCCCAAGATAGAGACAGATGCAGTCTTAGGGGTTTATATCAGCCCAAGACGTTGATAGATGTAGTCTTAGGGGTTTATAGCAGCCCAAGACGTTGATAGATGTAATCTTGGGGGTTTATAGCAGCCCAAGATAGAGACAGGTGCAGTCTTAGGGGTTTATAGTATCCCAAGACATTGATAGATGTAATCCTGGAGATTTATAGCATCCCAATATATTTGTAAATGTGATCTTGGGGGTTTATAGCAGCCTAAGATATTGGTAAATGTAATCCTGGGGGTTTATGGAAGCCCAAGATAGAGACAAATATAATCCTGGGGGTTTCTAGCAACCCAAGATAGAGACATATGTAGTCTTAGAGGTTTATAGCAGCCCAAGACATTGATAGATGTAATCCATGGGGTTTATAGCAGCCCAAGATAGAGACAAATGTAGTCTTAGGGGTTTATAGCAGCCCAAGACATTGATAGATGTAATCATGCGGGTTTATAGCAGCCCAAGATAGAGACAAATGCGGTCTTAGGGGTTTATAATAGCCCAAGACATTGACAAATGTAATCCTGGGGGTTTCTAGCAGCCCAAGATATTGGTAAATGTGATCCTGGGGGTTTATAGTAGCCAAAGATATTGGTAAATGTAATCCTGGGGATTTCTAGCAGCCCAAGATATTGGTATATGTAATCATGGGGGTTTCTAGAAACCCAAGATTTTAATCTAAAGGATAATAAGTTGATGATGTTCATCTGCTGGGGAATTAACTTAAAGCAAAGCAAGGTTAGTTCTATGCACTGTCATGATGTATGTAATGCATTGTATGACACTCTTTATGCGAATGAGAATGTTATATGTATGTTTCATGCGTATACTATGATATACGGTAGATGATGTATGGATGAATTATATAGTATGAGCATATTATTAGCTTCATGTAGTAACTAATAGCTGGGGGAAATAAATTCCTATCTGCTGAGGAAGATGAAAACATCGTTTAAGTCTCTTTCAATTAAACTTGTAGAGATTACTCTGTGGGGATGGATATGTGGAGATCTGTTAGACCTAAGCCTTGTTGGGGATTCCAATCTCCAAGAGTCCTTAGTAAATGCTATTATTGTAATTTTATTCATTTTGGTAAACATCAATAATATTCGAAAGCATGTATTCATTCAAAGTAATCAATGGATTCAAAACTTCTAATATTCTTGACTTCCCCGAGTAATTTTCTAGGAATTATCATGACTGAATCCGAAGACATGATACTGACACCATCTGATACTATTGGCACAGACAATTAATTTCCCCAATGGCTTTTTCTGAAACCTGGTATCAAGGTAGTGTAATGAGAGGAATGTGCTTTCAGACTGCGGTGGATCGTGTACGCCCCAGGTAATGGTTAAGAAGCTCGCAACTGAATTTAATCTGATTAGATTTGAAAAGAGAGCGTTGCCCCTAACTTAAGATGATTTGTCCCAGAATGGAATTATTTGAAAGGAGTTTCCTCAAGAGAAATAAATGAGATGCCCCATAATAACATGCCCCTGGAATCTTGAACTCGGTAATGTTATTTCTGGAAATTCAGATGAGGAGATCTTCCCCTGGCTATTACGCATCGTTGAATCTTGACCTGACTACCCCAAATGAATTGGACAATAACATGACATGCCCCCTTGATTTGAAGATAGTCACCATGCCCCTTGTATACATTGGCTTTGATCCAATTGAGTCAAGACCAGGAAGTAGCTTTGTCTGTCAGGAGATCTTTGGTTTATTGAATGTTCATCATGTAAGCTTCTCTGCTATCAAACACTTAGTTATATGCAAACAATGATATTTAAAATTCAATGCTTATGTCTGTCTTGAAGTTTTGAAATAGAATTATTTTAGCAAAACAATGTTTGTAAAAACTCTGATATTAACTCAAGATTTATAATAAGCCTTAAAGGAGTCAGGATACCTTTTTGTAGAAGTAAGGTTTCGAACTAACCATGCTTCAGTTAGGAATTTTAAAGGGTTGTAACTTGGTCTGGTTCACGGTTTAAGAAACAAAGGATAAATGCTCAAATTTTATTTGTACACAACCTATCCTTCGTGATGTTCTTCAGTCCTATGTTCGATTTACTTATTAATTGAGGCTCCAAAGGAGTTTGGAATTGTAACACTGACATTTGCGTTGGTTCAGAAACCAGAAGTTTACTTGAAAAACCAATCATCTTTTTTGTTGTTGAGCATTTGTAGTGAACTCTTTTTCTCTTGACTTTGTTATCCTTTCCTTTTGCCTGAACTGTTTGTTTCAAGATTACAGTCAGCGGGATGTCTCAATTTTTAATAATTCTCCTTAATAGGTTTTGACTTAGTGAGCTTTTCTTTTGCTAGATATTGATCATTAGTTGTGTACAAAAAGGACAACTGACATAATTGAGTTAACCGAGAAACTACCATGCCCCAAGTTATGATTAAGGGTTTTAATTTGCGCGAGAATGAAAACTCCTACTCCATAGGCTAAAAAGGGTTGACTAAGGATTAACTTCCTTATTTCTCCACTATTTAGGAATTGAAACAATGCTTGCACATCGTCATCATAGTCTGTTCAAAAGCATATTGTATGACATTATGGTATCGTCTTCGTCATCCTCCTCTAAAGGATTACATCTTTAACAAGAGTTAAATATCACAAAAGATAAGTAAGAAACATAGTTTAAATATAGTGAAATGAATGGATTAATTTAAAACAAACATATGCAATGCATTAACACGAAAACAAAAGTTTGACATAATAGTAAGTGTATAAGCCAACAAAAGAAATTACAAATGAAAATTTAAATGTTCTCAAAGCCTATTCCTCTAAACCTGTCCCTCCATATGTCTGGAAGCTTCAATGTTTGATGGATGATAGAAGAATTCAATCTGGTCTTCTAGTGTAACCTCGAGGACTCCTTTGTCAACCAGGTCTTGAATCTTATTATTCAATGCCCAACAGTTATTAGTGTCATGTCAATGACTATTGGAATGGTATGCACACCTTGCATTAGGATTGTAGCAAGGATAGGAAGTAATGGGTCTCTGAGGAGGTTCTCTTAACGCAACCAGATTCATCTCTAACAGGCATTGCAAATTTTGCGACATTGGCGTGTTGATTTTTGTAAATTGTCTTTTATCCTCATCTTCCTTAATTGAAAGACTATCAATAGTAGCCTGTCTCTTTCCTTCTCTTATCCTCATCTTCCTTTCAACTAATTCAACTTGTTTCATCGAAGGTTTACTGATGACTCGATTCCCGACTCCGTTGTCTTGAAGTTTATTGACGAAGTATGATCCGTGTGTCGCTCATAGATCAAAAACGAGTCATTTTCTTCATAAAGTAGTATACAGACAATGACTCGAATAGTCTCACAAGGATTCTTGTATTTTTTTTAACCACCCAATTGGAACAATGAGGGGTTTGAGTTTCGATTAACATAAAAAAATTCAATTAAGTGATTATCAAAATAAGCTGAAACGGTTAATCTGCTGTTTAATTTCCCAACTTATCATCGACCTAAATAATTCCCAATTCCTAAGCGGACTCTAATTCCTTTTCGATTATAATAACAATCAAACAAGCGTAATGGATATTATATGATAAATATTCCTAATTTCCGAATTAAGCAAACAGATGAAATATATCAATCGTGAATTAAGCAAACACGATAAACATACGCGAATTAAGCAAACACGATTAAAGTATAGGAACATGCAATCATCGAAATAAATCAATCTAACCTTAGATAAATTGAATTAAGCAAACAAGATATCAAGATCAGAATTGAAAGGAAATAGATTTATTGGAAAATATAAGAACCTCAAAGTGTCGGCGAAAACCGATTACAACAGATTAATCCTTGGAATTAATTCTCCATAATTCATCTCTTCGAGCGTAAAAAAATTAAAATCGTAAAAATTATTTGTTGAATAGTTGCGGCTGCTAGGTTATATGGCAAAACCTAAAAAACCCGTTTACAACCCAACTGGGTCAAATACATAACTCAGGCCCAAATCTAAATGACCCGAAACTAAATAAAACTAATGCAACAGCTTCAAACGAAATTCTGGAAGACATGACTCTGATTCTGACTTCAGCTTCAAAACGAAAGTTGTAGTTCTCTCTCTTAGCTTTCCGTCGACTAGTAGAATGTCTCAATCAGATTCTTGGAACTCCTGTTATGATCGTTTATGTAAAAGCTGTTAAAGCTTAAAATTAAGTACGCAAATCAAATTAAGCCTAAAATAAAATAAAATAGTTAAACTAATTAAAATATAAAAATAAACAAAGAAAACAAAAGAAATGCTTAAGTGAAAACATAGAAGATTTTGCATTAAAATGCACTGATCAAATTCCCCCACGCTTGAACTTTTGCACTCCGAGCAAAATAAAATCTAAGGAAACACGACATCATCATCAGTTACTCATTCTAGGCTACAAACTCCTCTTTGGTTAAGATAGCATTGATATGTACTAATCTTGCACTCTAAGGATATCGTAATAACACAAATTCGTAATTGTACGGTCATAAGCCTCCCTCTTATACAAACCAATCTGAATAATGTTATTATGCCTAATCCTAACTTACTCATCCTCCTTTTCTCTCTCTTTCATTCTAGCGCAATCACATTAAGCCCGTTATCTTCACATGGTAAACAAGTCTGTTAGTGATTATGATTTATATCTTGTCAATATTTTAAAGTTACTTTAGCAACAATAATTATTATTTTTAAAAGGCAAATTCCTATTTAGATTTCTTATTAAGTACGAGATCATTCACTTATTTGCATCAACTCAATTACTTAGTGTAAGATTTCTAAATGGTGTTGACTACTTGATAAACTACCTAAGAGCTATTAAAGGATGAGAACTCATGGATATGGCATAAAAAGTATTCAAAATGATTTCCATATTCAGGAGACTTAAGGTGTTAAAACGATATCGATCTTATGAACTTTTCCCAAGTCTCCACAACTAACCTCAAAATAATCTATAGCCTAAAACTTTCAAAAAAAATCCTAGTAGTGTTTCTAAAACAAAACAAAACAAAAATAATGAAAATAAATTATTCCCTCCCCCACACTTAAAACAAGCACTGTCCTCAATGAAAGGACATAAATATCCAAATAAGAGGGAGAGAAAGGAAAGAACACACCCAAGTAGTCAAGGTGGATAGGTGATCACATAAGCAGCATTTCCTAAAGAGAGCTCTTCTACAGTCTCTTCTTCCAAAGTGGGGATCTCATAGAGTAGCTTTGGGTAGTATCCATTAATCTTAAAATTTTTATTAGTGCTTTTGCCTTTTATTCCAGGATCAAAGAAGAATCTTCGATAAGTAAAAGTGTTGAATATGCACATGATAGTGATCTCCTTTTCTACAACTTTAAGATTCAAAGGATTAAGGGGCTGCCTCACTACTTTTGTTCCATCTTCAATTGAGATCCTATGCATACTCATGGATTGGCTAATATCACAAGTGTCAACCAAAGTCCATCAAATTCCCTTCTTATGTTCCTATAATAATTTATCTTCCTGCACAAATTCAAATAAATTATTAAGAAGTGGCTTCAGCTCTAAAGAGGGTGATTTATCGATGGATGGTTTATTCCGAGAAGCCGAGGTGTTGAGATCATCATTGACATGAATAACTTCATTTTCAACCTCATATGCAGTAAGAATATCAACTTGCAAGGCAACCTCAATTTCAGCACAAACAGAGCAAATTTTAGTGTCAGTACAAACATCACAAGAGTAAACATCATCAAAATCAGACAACGATGCAAAATCCACTACAAACAAATTAATACAAGTATCATCAACAATTTCAGAAGGCAACTCTATTTTAAAAATAGAATGTTCTTCCAAAGGTAGTTGGATTGATCCTTGAGCTTGCTGCATGGGATTCATCGAAGTGGTAAGTTTATCAAGTTGTGTTTGCAAAGCCTGAAGATTATAATTTGTTTGTTGCTAAAATTGGAGATTATTTGCAGCCATTTGCTTGACAAGGTCCTCTAGTGAAGGTTCGGAAGGTGTAGAGCACACAACCTGAAATTCATTCATATGCTTATGTGGATCCTCGTCTGCAAAACTATTAAAACTTTGCAACAAGTGTGTTAAACCAAATTTCAATTCAAAAGGTGCATCAACAACATCACGATATTCAATACATAAAGAATTATAATTCACAAGTGCAACCAATTCTCTCAGAGTTCTTTGATCAGCCATGATATGATTATAAATTTCAACACAGAATCAAATAAAATCAATGCATATTTAAAAAGAATGAAAAAAAAGAAAAGCGATTAAAATAAACACTAAAAAATATAAAAATAACGCTAAAAATCTAATTTAATCAAATAAAGCTAGCACAAAAAATTTCAGATTTTTTTGAAATTATGAAAAGAGAAAATAAATCAAATAAAATAGAAAAATGCAAATTTTGCGATTTTGAGGGTAGAAATATTTTATAATTCTATTCTAAAAGAGTATTGTTCTTCGATTTATTTCTGATTTTCGGGAAAAAAAAATCGGAGTAAATCGAAACAGTAGCTTCCAACTTACCTGAAAGGCTGGAAAACTTATCACTATACTGTAACCGGTATTGCAACCCTGAAAATCAACAAACACAACAAAAAAGAAAAGAAAAAAGCTAGCAAAAAAACTATACATATGACTTAAAATCAGTTAATAACAACAAGAATCCCCGACAACGGCCCCAATTTGATCCGCGTGTCACGCAGGATAAAAAACGAGTAATTTTTTTTAAAATGTAGAATAACGACAATGACTCAAATCGTCTCACAAGGATTCTTGTATTGTTATTAACCAACCAATTGAAAAAATGGGGGGTTTGAGTTTCGATTAACATAAAAATTCAATTAAGTGATTATCAAAATAAGCTGAAATGGTTAATCTGCTGTTTTGATTTCACAAATTATCATCGACCTAAACAATTCCCAATTCCTAAGAGGACTCTAATTCCTTTTCGATTATAATAACAATCAAACAAGCGTAATTGATATTATATGATAAATATTCCTAATTTCCGAATTAAGCAAACGGATGAAATATATCAATCGTGAATTAAGCAAGCACGATAAACATATGCGAATTAAGAAAACACGATTAAAGTATAGGAACATGCAATCATCGAAATAAATCAATCTAACCTTAGATAAATTGAATTAAGCAAACAAGATATCAAGATCAGAATTGAAAGGAAATAGATTTATTGGAAAATATAAGAACCTCAAAGTGTCGGCGAAAACCGATTACAACAGATTAATCCTTGGAATTAGTTCTCCGTAATTCATCTCTTCGAGCGTAAAAAAAATTAAAATCATAAAAAGTATTTATTGAATAGTTGCGGCTGCTAGGTTATATGGCAAAACCTATAAAACCCGTTTACAACCCAACTGGGTCAAATACATAACTCAGGCCAAAATCTAAATGACCCGAAACTAAATAAAACTAATGCAGCAGCTTCAAACGACATCCAGGAAGACATGACTCTGAACCTGACTTCAGCTCCAACACGAAAGTTGTATTTCTCTCTCTTAGCTTTCCGTCGACTGGTAGTATGTCTCAATCAGATTCTTGGAACTCCTGTTATGATCATTTATGTAAAAGCTGTTAAAGCTGAAAATTAAGTACGAAAATCAAATTAAGCCTAAAATAAAATAAAATAGTAAAACTAATTAAAATATAAAAATAAACAAAGAAAACAAAAGAAAAGCTTAAGTGAAAACATAGAAGATTTTGCATTAAAATGCACTGATCAAATTCCCCCATGCTTGAACTTTTGCACTCCGAGCAAAATAAAATCTAAGGAAACACGACATCATCATTAGTTACTCATTCTAGGCTACAAACTCCTCTTTGGTTAAGATATCATCGATAGGTACTAATCTTGCATACTAAGGATATCGTAAGAACACAAATTCGTAATTGTACGGTCATAAGCCTCCCTCTTATACAAACCAATCTGAATAATGTTATTATGCCTAATCCTAACTTACTCATCCTCCTTTTCTCTCTCTTTCATTCTAGCGCAATCACATTAAGCCTGTTATCTTCACATGGTAAACAAGTCTGTTAGTGATTATGATTTATATCTTGTCAATATTTTAAAGTTACTTTAGCAACAACAATTATTATTTTTGAAGGTTTCACATCCGTTAGGCTAAATGACCGGGTGAGGGTCACCTAACTTAAAAGGCAAATTCCTATTTAGATTTCTTATTAAGTACGAGATTATTCACTTATTTGCATCAATTCAATTACTTAGTGTATGATTTCTAAATGGTGTTGGCTACTTGATAAACTACTTAAGAGCTATTAAAGGATGAGAACTCATGGCTATGGCATAAAAAGTATTCAAAATGATTTCCATATTCAGGAGACTTAAGGTGTTAAAACGATATCGATCTTATGAACTTTTCCCAAGTCTCCACAACTAACCTCAAAATAATCTATAGCCTAAAACTTTCAAAAAAAATCCTAGTAGTGTTTCTAAAACAAAACAAAACAAAAATAATGAAAATAAATTATTCCCACCCCCACACTTAAAACAAGCACTGTCCTCAATGAAAGGACATAAATATCCAAATAAGAGGGAGAGAAAGGAAAGAACACACCCGAGTAGTCAAGGTGGATAGGTGATCACATAAGCAGCATTTCCTAAAGAGAGCTCTTCTACAGTCTTTTCTTCCAAAGTAGGGATCTCATAGAGTAGCTTTGGGTAGTATCCATTAATCTTAAAATTTTTATTAGTGCTTTTGCCTTTTATTCCAGGATCAAAGAAGAATCTTCGATAAGTAAAAGTGTTGAATATGCACATGATAGTGATCTCCTTTTCTACAACTCTAAGATTCAAAGGATTAAGGGGCTGCCTCACTACTTTTGTTCCATCTTCTATTGAGATCCTATGCATACTCATGGATTGGCTAATATCACAAGTGTCAACCAAAGTCCATCAAATTCCCTTCTTATGTTCCTATAATAATTTATCTTCCTGCACAAATTCAAATAAATTATTAAGAAGTGGCTTCAGCTCTAAAGAGGGTGATTTATCGATGGATGGTTTATTCCGAGAAGCCAAGGTGTTGAGATCATCATTGACATGAATAACTTCATTTTCAACCTCATATGCAGTAAGAATATCAACTTGCAAGGCAACCTCAATTTCAGCACAAACAGAGCAAATTTTAGTGTCAGTACAAACATCACAAGAGTAAACATCATCAAAATCAGACAACTATGGAAAATCAACTGCAAACAAATTAATACAAGTATCATCAACAATTTCAGAAGGCAACTCTATTTGAAAAATAGAATGTTCTTCCAAAGGTAGTTGGATTGATCCTTGAGCTTGCTGCATGGGATTCATCGAAGTGGTAAGTTTATCAAGTTGTGTTTGCAAAGCCTGAAGATTATAATTTGTTTGTTGCTAAAATTGGAGATTATTTGCAGCCATTTGCTTGACAAGGTCCTCTAGTGAAGGTTCGGAAGGTGTAGAGCACACAACCTGAAATTCATTCATATGCTTATGTGGATCCTCGCCTGAAAAACTATTAAAACTTTGCAACAAGTGTGTTAAACCAAATTTCAATTCAAAAGGTGCATCAACAACATCACGATATTCAATACATAAAGAATTATAATTCACAAGTGCAACCAATTCTCTTAGAGTTCTTTGATCAGCCATGATATGATTATAAATTTCAACACAGAATCAAATAAAATCAGTGCATATTTAAAAAGAATGAAAAAAAAGAAAAGCGATTAAAATAAACTCTAAAAAATATAAAAATAACGCTAAAAATCTAATTAAATCAAATAAAGCTAGCACAAAAAATTTCAGATTTTTTTGAAATTATGAAAAGAGAAACTAAATAAAATAAAATAGAAAGATGCAAATTTTGCGATTTTGAGGGTAGAAATATTTTATAATTCTATTCTAAAAGAGTATTGTTCTTCGATTTATTTTTGATTTTCTGGAAAAAAATCGGAGTAAATCGAAACAGTAGCTTCCAACTTACCTGAAAGGCTGAAAAACATATCACTATACTGTAACCGGTATTGCAACCCTGAAAATCAACAAACACAACAAAAAAGAAAAGAAAAAAGATAGCAAAAAAACTATACATATGACTTAAAATCAGTTAATAACAACAAGAATCCCCGACAACGGCCCCAATTTGATCCGCGTGTCACGCAGGATAAAAAACGAGTAATTTTTTTTAAAATGTAGAATAACGACAATGACTCAAATCGTCTCACAAGGATTCTTGTATTGTTATTAACCAACCAATTGAAAAAATGGGGGGTTTGAGTTTCGATTAACATAAAAATTCAATTAAGTGATTATCAAAATAAGCTGAAATGGTTAATCTGCTGTTTTGATTTCACAACTTATCATCGACCTAAACAATTCCCAATTCCTAAGAGGACTCTAATTCCTTTTCGATTATAATAACAATCAAACAAGCGTAATTGATATTATATGATAAATATTCCTAATTTCCGAATTAAGCAAACGGATGAAATATATCAATCGTGAATTAAGCAAGCACGATAAACATACGCGAATTAAGAAAACACGATTAAAGTATAGGAACATGCAATCATCGAAATAAATCAATCTAACCTTAGATAAATTGAATTAAGCAAACAAGATATCAAGATCAGAATTGAAAGGAAATAGATTTATTGGAAAATATAAGAACCTCAAAGTGTCGGCGAAAACCGATTACAACAGATTAATCCTTGGAATTAGTTCTCCGTAATTCATCTCTTCGAGCGTAAAAAAAATTAAAATCATAAAAAGTATTTATTGAATAGTTGCGGCTGCTAGGTTATATGGCAAAACCTATAAAACCCGTTTACAACCCAACTGGGTCAAATACATAACTCAGGCCAAAATCTAAATGACCCGAAACTAAATAAAACTAATGCAGCAGCTTCAAACGACATCCAGGAAGACATGACTCCGAACCTGACTTCAGCTCCAACACGAAAGTTGTATTTCTCTCTCTTAGCTTTCCGTCGACTGGTAGTATGTCTCAATCAGATTCTTGGAACTCCTGTTATGATCATTTATGTAAAAGCTGTTAAAGCTGAAAATTAAGTACGAAAATCAAATTAAGCCTAAAATAAAATAAAATAGTAAAACTAATTAAAATATAAAAATAAACAAAGAAAACAAAAGAAATGCTTAAGTGAAAACATAGAAGATTTTGCATTAAAATGCACTGATCAAATTCCCCCATGCTTGAACTTTTGCACTCCGAGCAAAATAAAATCTAAGGAAACACGACATCATCATTAGTTACTCATTCTAGGCTACAAACTCCTCTTTGGTTAAGATATCATCGATAGGTACTAATCTTGCACACTAAGGATATCGTAAGAACACAAATTCGTAATTGTACGGTCATAAGCCTCCCTCTTATACAAACCAATCTGAATAATGTTATTATGCCTAATCCTAACTTACTCATCCTCCTTTTCTCTCTCTTTCATTCTAGCGCAATCACATTAAGCCTGTTATCTTCACATGGTAAACAAGTCTGTTAGTGATTATGATTTATATCTTGTCAATATTTTAAAGTTACTTTAGCAACAACAATTATTATTTTTGAAGGTTTCACATCCGTTAGGCTAAATGACCGGGTGAGGGTCACCTAACTTAAAAGGCAAATTCCTATTTAGATTTCTTATTAAGTACGAGATTATTCACTTATTTGCATCAATTCAATTACTTAGTGTATGATTTCTAAATGGTGTTGGCTACTTGATAAACTACTTAAGAGCTATTAAAGGATGAGAACTCATGGCTATGGCATAAAAAGTATTCAAAATGATTTCCATATTCAGGAGACTTAAGGTGTTAAAACGATATCGATCTTATGAACTTTTCCCAAGTCTCCACAACTAACCTCAAAATAATCTATAGCCTAAAACTTTCAAAAAAAATCCTAGTAGTGTTTCTAAAACAAAACAAAACAAAAATAATGAAAATAAATTATTCCCACCCCCACACTTAAAACAAGCACTGTCCTCAATGAAAGGACATAAATATCCAAATAAGAGGGAGAGAAAGGAAAGAACACACCCGAGTAGTCAAGGTGGATAGGTGATCACATAAGCAGCATTTCCTAAAGAGAGCTCTTCTACAGTCTTTTCTTCCAAAGTAGGGATCTCATAGAGTAGCTTTGGGTAGTATCCATTAATCTTAAAATTTTTATTAGTGCTTTTGCCTTTTATTCCAGGATCAAAGAAGAATCTTCGATAAGTAAAAGTGTTGAATATGCACATGATAGTGATCTCCTTTTCTACAACTCTAAGATTCAAAGGATTAAGGGGCTGCCTCACTACTTTTGTTCCATCTTCTATTGAGATCCTATGCATACTCATGGATTGGCTAATATCACAAGTGTCAACCAAAGTCCATCAAATTCCCTTCTTATGTTCCTATAATAATTTATCTTCCTGCACAAATTCAAATAAATTATTAAGAAGTGGCTTCAGCTCTAAAGAGGGTGATTTATCGATGGATGGTTTATTCCGAGAAGCCAAGGTGTTGAGATCATCATTGACATGAATAACTTCATTTTCAACCTCATATGCAGTAAGAATATCAACTTGCAAGGCAACCTCAATTTCAGCACAAACAGAGCAAATTTTAGTGTCAGTACAAACATCACAAGAGTAAACATCATCAAAATCAGACAACTATGGAAAATCAACTGCAAACAAATTAATACAAGTATCATCAACAATTTCAGAAGGCAACTCTATTTGAAAAATAGAATGTTCTTCCAAAGGTAGTTGGATTGATCCTTGAGCTTGCTGCATGGGATTCATCGAAGTGGTAAGTTTATCAAGTTGTGTTTGCAAAGCCTGAAGATTATAATTTGTTTGTTGCTAAAATTGGAGATTATTTGCAGCCATTTGTTTGACAAGGTCCTCTAGTGAAGGTTCGGAAGGTGTAGAGCACACAACCTGAAATTCATACATATGCTTATGTGGATCCTCGCCTGAAAAACTATTAAAACTTTGCAACAAGTGTGTTAAACCAAATTTCAATTCAAAAGGTGCATCAACAACATCACGATATTCAATACATAAAGAATTATAATTCACAAGTGCAACCAATTCTCTCAGAGTTCTTTGATCAGCCATGATATGATTATAAATTTCAACACAGAATCAAATAAAATCAGTGCATATTTAAAAAGAATGAAAAACAAGAAAAGCGATTAAAATAAACACTAAAAAATATAAAAATAACGCTAAAAATCTAATTTAATCAAATAAAGCTAGCACAAAAAATTTCAGATTTTTTTGAAATTATGAAAAGAGAAAATAAATCAAATAAAATAGAAAAATGCAAATTTTGCGATTTTGAGGGTAGAAATATTTTATAATTCTATTCTAAAAGAGTATTGTTCTTCGATTTATTTCTGATTTTCTGGAAAAAAATCGGAGTAAATCGAAACAGTAGCTTCCAACTTACCTGAAAGGCTGGAAAACTTATCACTATACTGTAACCGGTATTGCAACCCTGAAAATCAACAAACACAACAAAAAAGAAAAGAAAAAAGCTAGCAAAAAAACTATACATATGACATAAAATCAGTTAATAACAACAAGAATCCCCGACAACGGCCCCAATTTGATCCGCGTGTCACGCACGGATAAAAAACGAGTAATTTTTTTTAAAATGTAGAATAACGACAATGACTCAAATCGTCTCACAAGGATTCTTGTATTGTTATTAACCAACCAATTGAAAAAATGGGGGGTTTGAGTTTCGATTAACATAAAAATTCAATTAAGTGATTATCAAAATAAGCTGAAATGGTTAATCTGCTGTTTTGATTTCACAACTTATCATCGACCTAAATAATTCCCAATTCCTAAGAGGACTCTAATTCCTTTTCGATTATAATAACAATCAAACAAGCGTAATTGATATTATATGATAAATATTCCTAATTTCCGAATTAAGCAAACGGATGAAATATATCAATTGTGAATTAAGAAAGCACGATAAACATACGCGAATTAAGAAAACACGATTAAAGTATAGGAACATGCAATCATCGAAATAAATCAATCTAACCTTAGATAAATTGAATTAAGCAAACAAGATATCAAGATCAGAATTGAAAGGAAATAGATTTATTGGAAAATATAAGAACCTCAAAGTGTCGGCGAAAACCGATTACAACAGATTAATCCTTGGAATTAGTTCTCCGTAATTCATCTCTTCGAGCGTAAAAAAAATTAAAATCATAAAAAGTATTTATTGAATAGTTGCGGCTGCTAGGTTATATGACAAAACCTATAAAACCCGTTTACAACCCAACTGGGTCAAATACATAACTCAGGCCCAAATCTAAATGACCCGAAACTAAATTAAACTAATGCAGCAGCTTCAAACGACATTCTGGAAGACATGACTCCGAACCTGACTTCAGCTCCAACACGAAAGTTGTAGTTCTCTCTCTTAGCTTTCCGTCGACTGGTAGAATGTCTCAATCAGATTCTTGGAACTCCTGTTATGATCATTTATGTAAAAGCTGTTAAAGCTGAAAATTAAGTACGAAAATCAAATTAAGCCTAAAATAAAATAAAATAGTAAAACTAATTAAAATATAAAAATAAACAAAGAAAACAAAAGAAATGCTTAAGTGAAAACATAGAAGATTTTGCATTAAAATGCACTGATCAAATTCCCCCATGCTTGAACTTTTGCACTCCGAGCAAAATAAAATCTAAGGAAACACGACATCATCATTAGTTACTCATTCTAGGCTACAAACTCCTCTTTGGTTAAGATATCATCGATAGGTACTAATCTTGCACACTAAGGATATCGTAAGAACACAAATTCGTAATTGTACGGTCATAAGCCTCCCTCTTATACAAACCAATCTGAATAATGTTATTATGCCTAATCCTAACTTACTCATCCTCCTTTTCTCTCTCTTTCATTCTAGCGCAATCACATTAAGCCTGTTATCTTCACATGGTAAACAAGTCTGTTAGTGATTATGATTTATATCTTGTCAATATTTTAAAGTTACTTTAGCAACAACAATTATTATTTTTGAAGGTTTCACATCCGTTAGGCTAAATGACCGGGTGAGGGTCACCTAACTTAAAAGGCAAATTCCTATTTAGATTTCTTATTAAGTACGAGATTATTCACTTATTTGCATCAATTCAATTACTTAGTGTATGATTTCTAAATGGTGTTGGCTACTTGATAAACTACTTAAGAGCTATTAAAGGATGAGAACTCACGGCTATGGCATAAAAAGTATTCAAAATGATTTCCATATTCAGGAGACTTAAGGTGTTAAAACGATATCGATCTTATGAACTTTTCTCAAGTCTCCATAACTAACCTCAAAATAATCTATAGCCTAAAACTTTCAAAAAAAAATCCTAGTAGTGTTTCTAAAACAAAACAAAACAAAAACAAAGAAAATAAATTATTCCCTCCCCCACACTTAAAACAAGCACTGTCCTCAATGAATGGACATAAATATAAAATAAGAGGGAGAGAAAGGAAAGAACACACCCGAGTAGTCAAGGTGGATAGGTGATCACATAAGCAGCATTTCCTAAAGAGAGCTCTTCTATAGTCTCTTCTTCCAAAGTGGGGATCTCATAGAGTAGCTTTGGGTAGTATCCATTAATCTTAAAATTTTTATTAGTGCTTTTGCCTTTTATTCTAGGATCAAAGAAGAATCTTCGTTAAGTAAAAGTGTTGAATATGCACATGATAGTGATCTCCTTTTCTACAACTTTAAGAATCAAAGGATTAAGGGGCTGCCTCACTACTTTTGTTCCATCTTCAATTGAGATCCTATGCATACTCATGGATTGGTTAATATCACAAGTGTCAACCAAAGTCCATCAAATTCCCTTCTTATGTTCCTATAATAATTTATCTTCCTGCACAAATTCAAATAAATTATTAAGAAGTGGCTTCAGCTCTAAAGAGGGTGATTTATCAATGGATGGTTTATTCCGAGAAGCCGAGGTGTTGAGATCTTCATTGACATGAATAACTTCATTTTCAACCTCATATGCAGTAAGAATATCAACTTGCAAGGCAACCTCAATTTCAGCACAAACAGAGCAAATTTTAGTGTCAGTACAAACATCACAAGAGTAAACATCATCAAAATCAGACAACGATGGAAAATCAACTGCAAACAAATTAATACATGTATCATCAACAATTTCAGAAGGCAACTCTATTTGAAAAATAGAATGTTCTTCCAAAGGTAGTTGGATTGATCCTTGAGCTTGCTGCATGGGATTCATCGAAGTGGTAAGTTTATCAAGTTGTGTTTGCAAAGCCTGAAGATTATAATTTGTTTGTTGCTAAAATTGGAGATTATTTGCAGCCATTTGCTTGACAAGGTCCTCTAGTGAAGGTTCGGAAGGTGTAGAGCACACAACCTGAAATTCATTCATATGCTTATGTGGATCCTCGCCTGCAAAACTATTAAAACTTGGCAACAAGTGTGTTAAACCAAATTTCAATTCAAAAGGTGCATCAACAACATCACGATATTCAATACATAAAGAATTATAATTCACAAGTGCAACCAATTCTCTCAGAGTTCTTTGATCAGCCATGATATGATTATAAATTTCAACACAGAATCAAATAAAATCAGTGCATATTTAAAAAGAATGAAAAAAAAGAAAAGCGATTAAAATAAACTCTAAAAAATATAAAAATAACGCTAAAAATCTAATTAAATCAAATAAAGCTAGCACAAAAAATTTCAGATTTTTTTGAAATTATGAAAAGAGAAACTAAATAAAATAAAATAGAAAGATGCAAATTTTGCGATTTTGAGGGTAGAAATATTTTATAATTCTATTCTAAAAGAGTATTGTTCTTCGATTTATTTCTGATTTTCTGGAAAAAAATCGGAGTAAATCGAAACAGTAGCTTCCAACTTACCTGAAAGGCTGAAAAACATATCACTATACTGTAACCGGTATTGCAACCGTGAAAATCAACAAACACAACAAAAAAGAAAAGAAAAAAGCTAGCAAAAAAACTATACATATGACTTAAAATCAGTTAATAACAACAAGAATCCCCGACAACGGCCCCAATTTGATCCGCGTGTCACGCACGGATAAAAAACGAGTAATTTTTTTTAAAATGTAGAATAATGACAATGACTCAAATCGTCTCACAAGGATTCTTGTATTGTTATTAACCAACCAATTGAAAAAATGGGGGGTTTGAGTTTCGATTAACATAAAAATTCAATTAAGTGATTATCAAAATAAGCTGAAATGGTTAATCTGCTGTTTTGATTTCACAACTTATCATCGACCTAAATAATTCCCAATTCCTAAGCGGACTCTAATTTCTTTTCGATTATAATAACAATCAAACAAGCGTAATTGATATTATATGATAAATATTCCTAATTTCCGAATTAAGCAAACAGATGAAATATATCAATCGTGAATTAAGCAAGCACGATAAACATACGCGAATTAAGAAAACACGATTAAAGTATAGGAACATGCAATCATCGAAATAAATCAATCTAACCTTAGATAAATTGAATTAAGCAAACAAGATATCAAGATCAGAATTGAAAGGAAATAGATTTATTGGAAAATATAAGAACCTCAAAGTGTCGGCGAAAACCGATTACAACAGATTAATCCTTGGAATTAGTTCTCCGTAATTCATCTCTTCGAGCGTAAAAAAAATTAAAATCATAAAAAGTATTTATTGAATAGTTGCAGCTGCTAGGTTATATGGAAAAACCTATAAAAACCGTTTACAACCCAACTGGGTCAAATACATAACTCAGGCCCAAATCTAAATGACCCGAAACTAAATCAAACTAATGCAGCAGCTTCAAACGACATTCTGGAAGACATGACTCCGAACCTGACTTCAGCTCCAAAAAGAAAGTTGTAGTTCTCTCTCTTAGCTTTCCGTCGACTGGTAGAATGTCTCAATCAGATTCTTGGAACTCCTGTTATGATCATTTATGTAAAAGCTGTTAAAGCTGAAAATTAAGTACGAAAATCAAATTAAGCCTAAAATAAAATAAAATAGTAAAACTAATTAAAATAAAAAATAAACAAAGAAAACAAAAGAAATGCTTAAGTGAAAACATAGAAGATTTTGCATTAAAATGCACTGATCAAATTCCCCCACGCTTGAACTATTGCACTCCGAGCAAAATAAAATCTAAGGAAACACGACATCATCATCAGTTACTCATTCTAGGCTACAAACTCCTCTTTGGTTAAGATATCATCGATAGGTACTAATCTTGCACACTAAGGATATCGTAAGAACACAAATTCCTAATTGTACGGTCATAAGCCTCCCTCTTATACAAACCAATCTGAATAATGTTATTATGCCTAATCCTAACTTACTCATACTCCTTTTCACTCTCTTTCATTCTAGCGCAATCACATTAAGCCTGTTATCTTCACATGGTAAACAAGTCTGTTAGTGATTATGATATATATCTTGTCAATATTTTAAAGTTACTTTAGCAACAACAATTATTATTTTTGAAGGTTTCACATCCGTTAGGCTAAATGACCGGGTGAGGATCTCCTAACTTAAAAGGAAAATTCCTATTTAGATTTCTTATTAAGTACGAGATTATTCACTTATTTGCATCAATTCAATTACTTAGTGTATGATTTCTAAATGGTATTGACTACTTGATAAACTACTTAAGAGCTATTAAAGAATGAGAACTCATGGCTATGGCATAAAAATTATTCAAAATGATTTCCATATTCAGGAGACTTAAGGTGTTAAAACGATATCGATCTTATGAACTTTTCTCAAGTCTCCACAACTAACCTCAAAATAATCTATAGCCTAAAACTTTCAAAAAAAATCCTAGTAGTGTTTCTAAAACAAAACAAAACAAAAACAAAGAAAATAAATTATTCCCTCCCCCACACTTAAAACAAGCACTGTCCTCAATGAAAGGACATAAATATAAAATAAGAGGGAGAGAAAGGAAAGAACACATCCGAGTAGTCAAGGTGGATAGGTGATCACATAAGCAGCATTTCCTAAAGAGAGCTCTTCTACAGTCTTTTCTTCCAAAGTGGGGATCTCATAGAGTAGCTTTGGGTAGTATCCATTAATCTTAAAATTTTTATTAGTGCTTTTGCCTTTTATTCTAGGATCAAAGAAGAATCTTCGATAAGTAAAAGTGTTGAATATGCACATGATAGTGATTCCTTTTCTACAACTTTAAGAATCAAAGGATTAAGGTGCTGCCTCACTACTTTTGTTCCATCTTCAATTGAGATCCTATGCATATTCATGGATTGGCTAATATCACAAGTGTCAATCAAAGTCCATCAAATTCCCTTATTATGTTCCTATAATAATTTTATCTTCCAACACAAATTCAGATAAATTATTAAGAAGTGGCTTCAGCTCTAAAGAGGGTGATTTCCTGATGGATGGTTTATTCCGAGAAGCCGAGGTGTTGAGAGCTTCATTAACATGAATAACTTCATTTTCAACCTCATATGCAGTAAGAATATCAACTTGCAAGGCAACCTCAATTTCAACACAAACAGAGCAAATTTTAGTGTCAGTACAAACATCACAAGATTAAACATCATCAAAATCAGACAACGATGGAAAATCAGCTGCAAACAAATTAATACAAGTATCATCAACAATTTCAGAAGGCAACTCTATTTGAAAAATAGAATGTTCTTCCAAAGGTTGTTGGATTGATCCTTGAGCTTGCTGCATGAGATTCATCGAAGTTGTAAGTTTATCAAGTTGTGTTTGCAAAGCCTGAAGATTATAATTTGTTTGTTGCTAAAATTGGAGATTATTTGCAGCCACTTGGTTGACAAGGTCCTCTAGTGAAGGTTCGGAAGGTGTAGAGCACACAACCTGAAATTCATTCATATGCTTATGTGGATCCTCGCCTGCAAAACTATTAAAACTTGGCAACAAGTGTGTTAAACCAAATTTCAATTCAAAAGGTGCATCAACAACATCAGGATATTCAATACATAAAGAATTATAATTCACAAGTGCAATCAATTCTCTCAGAGTTCTTTGATCAGCCATGATATGATTATAAATTTCAACACATAATCAAATAAAATCAGTGCAGATTTAAAAAGAAAGAAAAAAAAGAAAAGCGATTAAAATAAACTTTAAAAAAATATAAAAATAACGCTAAAAATCTAATTAAATCAAATAAAGCTCGCACAAAAAATTTCAGATTTTTTTGAAATTATGAAAAGAGAAAATAAATCAAATAAAATAGAAAAACACAAATTTTGCGATTTTGAGGGTAGAAATATTTTATAATTCTATTCTAAAATAGTATTGTTCTTCGATTTATTTCTGATTTTCTGGAAAAAAATCGGAGTAAATTGAAACAGTAGCTTCCAACTTACCTGAAACGCTGGAAAACTTATCACTATACTGTAACCGGTATTGCAACCCTGAAAATAAAAAAACACAACAAAAAAGAAAAGAAAAAAGCTAGCAAAAAAACTATACCTATGACTTAAAATCAGTTAATAACAACAATAATCCCCGACAACGGCGCCAATTTGATCCGCGTGTCACGCACGAATCAAAAACGAGTAATTTTCTTTAAAATGTAGAATAGCGACAATGACTCAAATCATCTCACAAGGATCCTTGTATTTTTATTAACCAAACAATTGTAAAATTGGGGGGTTTGAGTTTCAATTAACATAAAAATTCAATTAAGTGATTATCAAAATAAGCTGAAATGGTTAATCTGCTGTTTTGATTTCACAACTTATCATCGACCTAAATAATTCCCAATTCCTAAGCGGACTCTAATTCCTTTTCGATTATAATAATAATCAAACAAGCGTAATTGATATTATATGATAAATATTCCTAATTTCCGAATTAAGCAAACGGATGAAATATATCAATCGTGAATTAAGCAAGCACGATAAACATACGTGAATTAAGAAAACACGATTAAAGTATAGGAACATGCAATCATCGAAATAAATCAATCTAACCTTAGATAAATTGAATTAAGCAAACAAGATATCAAGATCAAAATTGAAAGGAAATAGATTTATTGGAAAATATAAAAACCTCAAAGTGTCGGCGAAAACCAATTACAACAGATTAATCCTAGGAATTAGTTCTCCATAATTCATCTCTTCGAGCATAAAAAAATTAAAATCGTAAAAAGTATTTGTTGAATAGTTGCGGCTGCTAGGTTATATGGCAAAACCTACAAAATCCGTTTACAACCCAACTGGGTCAAATACATAACTCAAGCCCAAATCTAAATGACCTGAAACTAAATAAAACTAATGCATCAGCTTCAAACAACATTCTGGAAGACATGACTCCGAATCTTACTTCAGCTCCAACACGAAAGTTGTAGTTCTCTCTCTTAGCTTTCCGTCGACTGGTAGAATGTCTCAATCAGATTGTTGGAACTCCTGTTATGATCATTTATGTAAAAGTTGTTAAAGCTGAAAATTAAGTACGAAAATCAAATTAAGCCTAAAATAAAATAAAATAGTAAAACTAATTAAAATATAAAAATAAACAAAGAAAACCAAATAAATGCTTAAGTGATAACATAGAAGATTTTGCATTAAAATGCACTGATCAAATTCCCCCACGCTTGAACTTTTGCACTCCATGCAAAATAAAATCTAAGGAAACACGACATCATCATCAGTTACTCATTCTAGGCTACAAACTCCTCTTTGGTTAAGATATCGTCGATAGGTACTAATCTTGCACACTAAGGATATCGTAAGAACACAAATTCGTAATTGTACGGTCATAAGCCTCCCTCTTATACAAACCAATCTGAATAATGTTATTATGCCTAATCCTAACTTACTCATCCTCCTTTTCTCTCTCTCTTTCATTCTAGCGCAATCACATTAAGCCCGTTATCTTCACATGGTAAACAAGTATGTTAGTGATTATGATTTATATCTTGTCAATATTTTAAAGTTACTTTAGCAACAACAATTATTATTTTTGAAGGTTTCACATCCGTTAGGCTAAATGACCAGGTGAGGGTCACCTAACTTAAAAGGCAAATTCTTATTTAGATTTCTTATTAAGTACGAGATCATTCACTTATTTGCATCAATTCAATTACTTAGTGTATGATTTCTAAATGGTGTTGACTACTTGATAAACTACTTAAGAGCTATTAAAGGATGAGAATTCATGGCTATAGCATAAAAAGTATTCAAAATGATTTCCATATTCAGGAGACTTAAGGTGTTAAAACGATATCGATCTTATGAAATTTTCCCAAGTCTCCACAACTAATCTCAAAATAATCTATAGCCTAAAACTTTCAAAAAAATCCTAGTAGTGTTTCTAAAACAAAACAAAACAAAAACAAAGAAAATAAATTATTCCCTCCCCCACACTTAAAACAAGCATTGTCCTCAATGAAAGGACATAAATATAAAATAAGAGGGAGAGAAAGGAAAGAACATACCCGAGTAGTCAAGGTGGATAGGTGATCACATAAGCAACATTTCCTAAAGAGAGCTCTTCTACAGTCTCTTCATCCAAAGTGGGGATCTCATAGAGTAGCTTTGGGTAGTATCCATTAATCTTAAAATTTTTATTAGTGCTTTTGCCTTTTATTCCAGGATCAAAGAAGAATCTTCGATAAGTAAAAGTGTTGAATATGCACATGATAGTGATCTCCTTTTCTACAACTTTAAGAATCAAAGGATTAAGGGGCTGCCTCACTACTTTTGTTCCATCTTCAATTGAGATCCTATGCATACTCATGGATTGGCTAATATCACAAGTGTCAACCAAAGTCCATAAAATTCCCTTCTTATGTTCCTATAATAATATATCTTCCTGCACAATTCAAATAAATTATTAAGAAGTGGCTTCAGCTCTAAAGAGGGTGATTTATCGATGAATGGTTTATTCCGAGAAGCCGAGGTGTTGAGAGCTACATTGACATGAATAACTTAATTTTTAACCTCATATGCAGTAAGAATATCAACTTGCAAGGAAACCTCAATTTCAGCACAAACAGAGCAAATTTTAGTGTCAGTACAAACATCACAAGAGTAAACATCATAAAAATCAGACAACGATGAAAAATCAGCTGCAAACAAATTAATACAAGTATCATCAACAATTTCAGAAGGCATCTCTATTTGAAAAATAGAATGTTCTTCCAAAGGTTGTTGGATTGATCCTTGAGCTTGCTGCATGGGATTCATCGAAGTGGTAAGTTTATCAAGTTGTGTTTGCAAAGCCTGAAGATTATAATTTGTTTGTTGCTAAAATTGGAGATTATTTGCAGCCATTTGCTTGACAAGGTCCTATAGTGAAGGTTCGGAAGGTGTAGAGCACACAACCTGAAATTCATTCATATGCTTATGTGGATCGTCGCCTGCAAAACTATTAAAACTTGGCAACAAGTGTGTTAAACCAAATTTCAATTCAAAAGGTGCATCAACAACATCAGGATATTCAATACATAAAGAATTATAATTCACAAGTGCAACCAATTCTCTCAGAGTTCTTTGATCAGCCATGATATGATTATAAATTTCAACACAGAATCAAATAAAATCAGTGCAGATTTAAAAAGAAAGAAAAAAAAGAAAAGCGACTAAAATAAACTCTAAAAAATATAAAAAAAACGCTAAAAATCTAATTAAATCAAATAAAGCTCGCACAAAAAATTTCAGATTTTTTTGAAATTATGAAAAGAGAAAATAAATCAAATAAAATAGAAAAACGCAAATTTTGCGATTTTGAGGGTAGAAATATTTTATAATTCTATTCTAAAATATTATTGTTCTTCTATTTATTTCTGATTTTCTGGAAAAAAATCGGAGTAAATCGAAACAGTAGCTTCCAACTTACCTGAAAGGCTGGAAAACTTATCACTATACTGTAACCGGTATTGCAACCCTGAAAATCAACAAACACAACAAAATAGAAAAGAAAAAAGCTAGCAAAAAAACTATACATATGACTTAAAATCAGTTAATAACAACAAGAATCCCCGACAACGGCGCCTATTTGATCCGCGTGTCACGCACAGATCAAAAACGAGTAATTTTCTTTAAAATGTAGAATAGCGACAATGACTCAAATCGTCTCACAAGGATTCTTGTATTGTTATTAACCAACCAATTGGAAAAATGGGGGGTTTGAGTTTCGATTAACATAAAAATTCAATTAAGTGATTATCAAAATAAGCTGAAATGGTTAATCTGCTGTTTTGATTTCACAACTTATCATCGGCCTAAATAATTCCCAATTCCTAAGCGGACCCTAATTCCTTTTCGATTATAATAACAATCAAACAAGCGTAATTGATATTATATGATAAATATTCCTAATTTCCTAATTAAGCAAACAGATGAAATATATCAATCGTGAATTAAGTAAACATGATAAACATACGCGAATTAAGCAAACACGATTAAAGTATAGGAATATGCAATCATCGAAATAAATCAATATAACCTTAGATAAATTGAATTAAGCATACAAGATATCAAGATCATAATTGAAAGGAAATAAATTAATTGGAATATATAAGAACCTCAAAGTGTCGACGAAAACTGATTACAACATATTAATCATTGGAATTAGTTCTCCATAATTCGTCTCTTCGTGCGTAAAAGAATTAAAATCGTAAAAAGTGTTTGTTGAACAGTTGCGGCTGCTAGGTTATATGGCAAAACCTACAAAACCCGTTTACAACCCAACTGGGTCAAATACATAACCCAGGCCCAAATCTAAATGACCTTAAACTAAATAAAACTAATGCAGCAGCTTCAAACGAAATTCTGGAAAACATGGCTCCGAATCTGACTTCGGCTCCAACACGAAAGTTGTAGCTCTCTCTCTTAGCTTTTCGTCGATTGGTAGAACGCCTCAATCAAATTCCTGGATTCCACTTATGATCATTTATGTAAAAGCTATTAAAGTTGAAAATTAAGTACGAAAATCAAATTAAGCCAAAAATAAAATAAAATAGAAAAGCTAATTAAAATATAAAAATAAACAAAGAAAACCAAAGAAATGCTTAAGTGCAAACATAAAAGATTGTGCATTAAAATGCACTGATCAAAGACTCTCAGCTCTTCTTGCACATCGGCTAAGTTTAGGATAAGAGCCACCTGACCATTCATCTGGATTATCATCTCTGCCATCTTGGCTTGCAGTTGTTCCAACTGATCATCCGTTTTGTCTTCAGGATTCTTCTTTTTCTTGTCCTTATCGAGGATGGCTTTCAACTCTTCTTTCCCCTTGGACAAATTCAGGATCACTTCTTGAAATTGAGCATTTTGGGTTTGAATATCTTTCCCAATCTGCTCGAGATCCATCTCAACTGAAATAAACAGCGAAAAGATAAGAAACATATTACGGAAACCTATTACACATTGGTATGGAATGTAAATTCATATGAAATGTTTTCAAGGATCTTGTGGGATTTTAATTTATTAGAGAAAAACAAAAAAAAAGGTTTTATTAGTAAGTTCAAAATATAACTGCCCCTTGGGCTTACAATGAAGGAAAAACAAGAAAAAGTTACAAAGAAAATAAAAACATTTGAGACTTAAGACTTGAGTCTCCCATAGACATTTCCTCTTTGTGTTGAAATATGTATTGAGGTTCCGCTCTACGTGAAGTCGCCTTGTCAGCTCCAACACTTTCTCCTCGCTAGCATAGAACTGAGCCTCAAAGGTATCCCTTTCCTCCTTCAGTTGGATCCAAGATTTTTGTAGCTCTTCTTGGTCAATAGGCATGTCTGGATGAAGAATGGTGTAAGGAACATCTTCTTCAACAATAGGCTCAACGATCACCGGTAGAACAAAAGGATATGGCATCATAAGAGTTTGAGCACGAGACCACACCCATCTGAGGTAAGGCTCCATAGGGGTGGAGTATTTTGGTTCCAGAGTGTTGCTATTAATATTATTAACCATGCCACAAGCATTTATAAACCTTTGACGGTAATCTTGAGGATCATTGTCATAATCAAACACAATATCTTAAATAATCATATCATGAGAACCATCACTCCGAGCATACCCAAATTGACGTAGTGCTAAAGAAGGATTATAAGTAATGACTCCCCTTATGCCAAGGAGTGGCACATTAGGGAACTCCCTATAGCATTCAATGATAGTGATGTTTTCTATGGATCGGGAACACCAATTGATATCTGAATGAGAGAGTGACATTATCCTTCTAGACCACCTAAAACCTTGTTCATTATTCATCGCAGATCGAGGAAGGTGTGAAATAAACCACCTTGATAGTATAGGTATGCAACACATCAGAGTCCCTCGCGCCTTCGTAGTACGAGTGTGAAGAGAGTGCAAAATATCTCCAAGCAAAGTAGCCACAGGATTATGAGTTAGAAATATTTTAATTGCGTGCATATTTATGAATTGGTCCAGATTAGGGAACAACATCAAACCATAGACCAACAGAGCCAAGATCTCCTCAAAAGCGTAGTAACTCATAACATCCAAAAATACATGAGCTTTCTCTATCCTGACTTTATCAAGAAGACCTTTAACTCCACTTCTTATTTCCAATACAATATCTGACTTCTTTAGATGCAAAGCTACTGCAATAATTTTAGTTTTAGGCTCCTTCTCTAGACCGGTGAAAGGTTTTTTTATCAACAATAGGTACACCAAGTAGTTTAAAGAATTCTTCCATTGTGGGCACCAACTGATAATCGGGAGATGTGAAACAGTGATGTTTAGGGTCAAAGAACTAGAATAAAACACTCATCATGTCTTCATTAAGGCCTGAGGTAACCAAACCAAGTAGACAACCATTCCTTTCAGTGAATTGAGAGTTCTCAAGAACTTTTGAGACTAATTCCTTAAGCTTGGAAGGTATCCTTAAAAAGTTGATTCAGATAGTGTTTTTTGCGAGCGGAAGCCATAACCTGTAGTAAAGAACAAAGATAAATCCCTTGGTCCTTGAAATGGTTAGTGAAAATGCTATATTATGATGTCATGATGTTATTATGTTATTTCATGTTTAAAACAAGAAAATGGCAAACACAAACAAGTCACACAAGAGCCTTAGGTCTAATATCTTGCATGAAGTCCATAGGTAAGTACCCGCCCACTGAAGTTTAGTCGGTTCAACCTGTCCTAGCAATAGTAATCTGTTTCTAAGGAATCTCATTATCATTGATTCTTCTCAAAGTTTATTTCAGTGTGGCAACTGTTTCACCAATGAAAACATCCCAATATTAGAATCTCAATGAGTGTAGCATTGAGTATCAACCAACTTTAGATTGCACCAAAGCCAACTATCTCACTACTTTCTACTGGCCAAGATGGGTCAATTAAGCTTCTAAAGGGAAGTTAGTGTAAATGACACCATATGGTAGCCTGATATTATCCTCAACTGACTTGAAAAACACAAGTACCAACCAAATTGTCACATTAACTGTAGCTTCCAGATCAACCATAGCCGTATACGCCCTACAGTTTCCTTGGTTTATTGCCACTTACCTAAGGTACACTATATCCGGGTTAGGATATTTCTCACAGTAGCCCCCAAGACACACAAAAAAACCTTAAAACTAAAGCATATAAGTCAAATAAATTATAAAGTAAACTAATACTCTAAGGTAACCCCTCTTTAAATAGAACTCCCCAACAGAGTCGCCAGTTCCGTCACATGGTGGGAGAACTAACTTTTAGTTTTTGTCTCAAGATATGTTGCGATAAGCAAGAGTCTCCACCGACTTTTATTTCATCCAATTAGGAAAAGCATAAAAGAACAGGAAAGACCTTTTAAAATATTTTGAGTTTGGGGGGTAAGTTATACAAAGGGAAGGTGTTAGCACTCTTTGTATCCATGGTTATCCATGGGCTCTTAAATTCTTAGCTCACTTTATACATGTTTTGTTTGAAAAGTGTAGTGTGTGATTAAAATATTTTCGTAAAGATTAACTTTGTAATGATTCTCGTATGAATGTATACAAAGTGTTTACTTGTTTGAAAGTATTTTGAAAAAAGTGTGAGGGGTGTAAAAAGTATGTGTTTTGAAAGTTGTGAGTAAGAATTTAAGAGTTACTTACCCAAAGTTGCAAGGTCTTTCTTGTCATTTTCGTTTCTTTACGGATAGAATTGTCATTACTATTAAACAGTAAGTACTCTTATCTTTGGATTTGAAGGGACAAGCGTAGGGTCATCGATGTGGTCATAGAAGGTAATGTGTAGGGATGCCTTAATAATTCAAAGGGACTATCATCATTCTTATAGGGACAAGATCATTTATTCGAAGGCAACTCAAAGGTTTATCGAGGGACTATGATCTTTTTCGTAGGGACAAGATCATTTATTCGAAGGAAACTTTGAAGGGACAACGAGGGACTATGATCTTTCATTCAAAAAGCGACTATGATGATTTATTTCTTTATGCAATAGGTTAAGGTATCCCTATGTTCGAGGGCCTTGACCATTTAGCATAAGGCAACAAAGGGAGATTACCCTAAAGGTTTAAGTAAGCAAGTGTGTTTTGTTCAGTTATTTTAGTCTTTAAATTAGGGTTATCTAACAATTGATCTTAGTCTTGCCAAACAATCCTATTAAACATACATCTAACAGTTTATAGTACGGAAAAATAAATCTAAGTTTAAGATAATACATGGCCTTGGGAAAGATACATAATTATAAAAAAAACTGGCAGAAATATAAAGTGAGGAAAAATAAACCTAAGTTATTACATGGATTTAGCAATTACATTATCATAGAAAAAGAATCGGGCGAGAAAAATAAATCTGAATGATTAAAAATCCATACAACCTATACATTTATTCTAAGAAATAAAATCAGGAAGAAAATATGAGATGAACAAAAGTTTCGGATATCGATTAATTGATTTTAGTTAGAAAACATAAATTTTTGATTAATTTGATTAAAAAAATAAACTTAATTTTAATTATATAAGAAAAATATTTTTATTATTTTATGGTTTTATGAAAAAAGATTTATTATGCTTTCTATTTTTTTATTGGTTAAAACAATAAAAATAATTGAATGAATTAAACAAATTAAAATAAAATAAGAAGAAATAATGGAAAGAAAAGAAAATAGGTCAAAAAACAACAAAGGGGAGGGTATTGGGGTTTGAACTCATACCCTATTGCTTCCCATGCGCGCTCCACACCACCAAGCCATTTGGTCTTTCGTGATTATATCTGGAAAGAAAATAATATATATATTAAATGAAAAAAATCAAATTTTCAGCCACTATTCAACGTCTTCCCATGCACCTTTACCTACGTTTTTGGCTTCGTCCCTAAAGCTTATAGTGACGGTTTTACCCGTCACTATAGGACCTACAAATTAAAACATCCTAAAAACGTCATATCAAAAAAATCTAAGGGCATAGATCGACTGGAAACAACCCTAATAACTCATTGGTGCCCTCCATTTGGCCTAAAAACGTCTGTAAATGGAGATTCGAAGCATGGAAGTTTTACGCACTAACAATGGCATCTCTTGATTCACACGTGAAACCTTCAAACTAATTGCTCAGAAATGCTCCATATGCTCATACAAACACAAATACACATCAATATATCACAAAATATGGTTATATTAGAAGTTTCAAAGATTCAAAGTTTTACCAAAAAACTGTGCCCTTGAGGAGCTTGATTCAAGCTTTGAAACTTACAATAAAGGATTGGGATCTCTTCCTCTAGTCCTTAGGAAGAAGAATCAAGCATTGGAAGGGATTAAAACTTAGTGAAAAATGGGATATGAATTTTGAAAGTTTCTTTAAAATTTTTGGAATTTTTTAGAGTTCTTTGATCATTGATTTCGTCCCCTTGTTATCTGAAGGTGTTATATATTTATAGAGGAAGGATTTAGGTCAACTTGTGAGCTTGGGTTCACATCTTTTTGGGATGATAGAATTTGATTGGTTTTTTCGTTTAAAACCTTCTATTTTAGTCATATTTGGCCATCATATTTGATCCTAAAATAGTCCAAATATCAAATCCTTGATTTTTCATATTTATTTTGATTAAAATTGAATTTAAAGGAATTAAATCCAATAAAATATGAAATAAATAAATAAAAATCATAAAATATGACTTAGGGGTCGTGGACTATCTTAAGATTAAGTTTGGATTGTGAAAAGATATGCCCATTTGGCACAAACTCAAGTTTTGGTCATTGTTTTCCCTATACAAGTCCATATTCAAGTTAGGCCCGTGTCAATTTGATCTTCCATGTTCAATTTATGAGCTTTTGAAAAAGTTGACTTTTTGTTGACTTTTTAGAGGACCTGTAATGTCTTGGCCCTTATCTCTCATATGAAGCATTTCTGGTCTTGGCCTTAGAGAAACAAAGTTGTAGAGAATTGAATTTCCTTCAAGATAGGCTTTATTTAGGAAAGTTATGATGAATCATATGATAGTTATGTCTGGTCAAAGTTCAATTGACTTTTCTTGAAGAAAACCCTAATTTAGTAAGTTTTGCCTTTTGATGAATTTGAGGTTTTCTTGATGAATCAAGATCAACCTTTGATCAAATGATGAATCTTACTTCATAATCTTGATGTTGACCAAAAATCTTGAAGTTTGACTGTATGTTGACCCAATTGACTTTTTACCCACCTAAACTAATTATTGATTATCTGAGCATCTGACTTGACAAACTTGTAGGGCAAGTCTTGAAACTTGACATGAGGATATTTTGAAGTATATGGGATACCATGAAGTCCACTTGAGGCTTTGGAAGTATGATTTGATTTGAGAAACACAAAACCCTAATGTTGGATTCATTGCTTAGGAGAAGGCTTTGTCTGATGAAACCTTGAGTTCCTTTGAGCAATTGAGAATCTTATGAACATTAGGAGACCCTTGAGACATATTGTCTTGAAGAAATGAGGGAAAATTTGGGGGTACAACAAGGTCCAACTTGCTTTAATTGTGGTGAATAGGGGCATATCAACACCCAATGTCAGAAGCCTAAGAAGACAACTACTAATGCTCTGACCAATGGCAGAGAGTTTTCTTTGAGTGGCTCTAAAGTCCCTAAGACGGATAACTTGATTCAAGGTACATGTTTTATTAATGGTTTTGAGTTGATTGCAAATATTTATATTGGTGCTACACATTCCTTTATTTCTCTTGAATGTGCTACTAAGTTTGGTTTGACGTTGTCTAGTATGAATGGTGGTATGGTAATAGAAATTCCAGCTAATGATTTTGTTACTACCATGTTTGTGTGTTTGAAGTGTACTTTGACTATTTTTGAGAAGGACTTCTTGATGGTTCGGGTATGCTCACCCTTGCACCAAATTGGTGTTATTCTTGGAATGAACTGGCTAGAGTTCCACTTTGTGCATATTAATTGTTGTCGCTCCCACCAGATGACACCGGGTCAGAAGGGGTACAGACGCGAACGGCCGGCGAAGGAGAGAGAATGAAGATGAACTGAAAAAGAGTTGCCAGCTAGGCATTTTTATCCCGAAGGAAAGGTAATGCTGCATAAACCTAAGAAGACATGGATAAGACGGTTGTGAACCAGAGAAACTAAGAAAGGGGGTTGGTTACAACCTGGGAAGGTATTAGCACCCAGATTGTCCGTTGTACTCGACGGGATCCACGCTTGAAAGTTTGTGTTTAAAGGGGTAGTGTCAGTGCTATTCTGTGTGCAAAAGCTGGAAAAAAATACAAGTGTCAGTGCAAAGAAGTGTAAAGTGAATAAAGGAGTGTCAGTGTAAGAGTGCAAAGCTCAAGACAATGAGGCTCAAAGAATAATGCTGGAGGAGGGGGAATATACAGAGAATTTTGTTTGATAACAGTTAAGTTATGCCTATGTATCCTCTCGTGCAATGAGGAAGTCAGAACACCCTAGTTCGACTCAAAGAGACTGAAAGATAAATTGACTGATGAACTGCTTGCTTGTCTATGCTCAAGTGTATGACCTGTCTGGCTCAGGTGCTAACTGTCTTGCATTAGACGGAAGAAGCGAGTTCTCGTTTATGAGTGAATGAGATGAGAAAAGAATCCCGGAGGAGATGATTATTGTTTGTTTTTGATGTTTTCAATCTTTTATTGCTTTTTGTGTTTGTCATAAGGTAATGAGCTTAAGCCTAAACCAAGGGTTAGTAAACTCATCACATCCTCCCTTTGATTAGGGGTAATGAGAATACCTTAAGTATGAAGTAAACACCTCACACTTAATCACCATGATGTAGGATTAAGATCGTTAACCTACTTGCATTTATTTAGATGTTTTTGGAGTTTTTGTTTAGTGTTAAGTAATGAGTTTAAGCCATAATCAGGGATTTAATGGACTCATTACACCATCCTAATAGAAGGATAATAGATGAGAACATTTAAGTTGAGGAAGATACCTCAACTTAATCCATGATTAGGGATTAACCTCATGACAAAACAAAGCCTTTATTGAAGTGGATTTTAGTTAATGATAAGATTAAGAAGTGGATTTTATGATTTGTAAGACAACTTGAGGGGGACTTGTCCATTAACACTAGGGTTAGTCCTTCTTAACCAATTAAGGAAGAATTATAACCCTAATGCAAGGCCCAAGTTACAAGCTTATTGTCTTAGTGTTGCACCCCAAAATTTGCCCTCACAAAACAAGACTTTGTGTGCTAAGAGATTCACAAGGTTCACAAGATTCACAAGACATCTTATGAGGTTCACAAGATTCACAAGACATCTTATGAGGTTCACAATATTCACAAGACATCTTATGAGGTTCACAAGATTCACAAGACATATTATGAGTTTCACAAGGTTCACAAGACATCTTTTGAGGTTCACAAGGTTCACAAGACATCTTATGAGGTTCACAAGGTTCACAAGACATCTTATAAGGTTCACAAGGTTCACAAGACATATTATGAGGTTCACAAGGTTCACAAGACATATTATAAGGTTCACAAGGTTCACAATGATATTCACAAGGTTCACAAAGTTCACAATTAGTCAGAAGATTTGACAATTCCCTCAGACAATGCATCCTCCTAAGCAGTGCATCCAAAACTAGGGTTTTGACTTTAATCAGGCTAAATGGACTTCCAAGACTTCAAGTGAGCTTCATAACATCTTATATGTGTTTAAGAATCCCCATGACAAATTTCAGAACTTTTCTCAAAGGTTTGCTCAGTCAGATGATCAGATAAGTCAAAATCAGTTTAAGCAGTTCAAAAGTCAAACTGAGGTCAATTGTGGTCAAACCAAAGTCAAACTTCATGATTTTTTGCCAACATCAAGTATATGAAGTAAAATTCATCATTTGATCAAGGGTTGATCATGATTCATCAAGTATATTTCAGATCACCAAGAATCAGAGGTTTCTAAATTAGGGTTTCCTTAAGAAAAGTCAACTGAACTTTGACGAACCATAACTTTCACATGCTTCATCAAATTTTTCCCATCCAAAGCTCATTTTTAAGGAAATTGAATTCTCTACAACTTTGTGACTCACAAGCCAAGCCCAAAAATGCTTCATTTGGAAGGTATGAGCTAAGACATTATAGGTCCTTTTAAAAGTCAACAAAAAGTCAACAACTTCAAAAGGGCATAACTTGAGAATGGTAAATGATATGGACATGAAATCAATGGGGTTGGTTAGAGGACTTTTTAAGCTTTCCAAAATGTCCAAGAACACCCTCATAGCATTAAAATTGAAGGATTTGTGCCCTTGCAAAGTTGGGAAATTTTTGGGTGGTTTATGAAGAAAATAGGGTCTTAAAACCAAAATCTTCCAAATGGGCTGAACTTTTTGTGACCCAAGGTGTTCCATGACATCATGCACGAAATTTATTTAATATTTTCATAATTTTATTTTATTTATTTTATTTATTATGATTTTTTATATTAAAAATCATTTTAAATTCAAATAAAATATAAAATATGAAGATTTAAAATATATTTTGATTCTAGAAAGTCATAAACCTTGATTGAATTAGATTGATATGAAAATTATGGTGATTGTCTTAAAATAGCAATGTTCTATCAAAAAATATTTGAATTTTAAGACATTATCTTTTTCAATCTTCAAAAATCAAAAAGTCCAAACAATGATCCAATTTTTTGACCTAGCTTCATTCAACTATAAGTATACAAACCTAACACAATGCCAAAGGACGAATTTTCTGCCTCAAGAGTAAGTTTCCACTTTTTCAAAACTCACAAAAAACTCAAATTCAGATTCCATTCTCCAAGCCCTTTCAATACAAACCAAAGGTTGCAACTTGTTCCTTGGAGTTCATAGATCAATTCTGGATCATAACATTGCCTCTTCATGCCCTAATTTGCACAAACCGAATGCATCCCTTTCATATTATAAATTTTTTCGATTTGATTGATTCATGCTTTGATATTGAAAACTAATCATGGATTTGTGTTTGTTATGATGTTTAGAAGCTTTTTGAATGGATTAACTGAATTATTGTGGACTGTATTGAAGGTTGCCATTGTTAGGGTTTGGAGTTTCAAAACGGGAACCAGACATTTAGGACCTTAAAACAAATTCTAAGACCATGGCTGTGACGTGTAAACCTTGTACAATTGATCTGGGTTACTAATTTTGTTTGTCATGATGGTTTGCATAATGTTTAAAAAAACATAGGTTTCGGGTTTTAAAAATTCGTAGGAAATTTCGTATTTGATTTCGCAGGTATTTTCACAGGTCTGGAGGAAGAAGAAGGTGAAGTTGGCGCGAAAGATTAATTCAAAAAACTAACTTAAAATATAATGTTTTGTTTCTGATTATGTTTCACATTGAGCGCGTGGCTCAGTTGGTTTTGACGTTGGTGTGTGATGATAGAGGGCCAGGGTTCGATTCCTTGGTCAGGTTCTTTTTATTCAAAAGTCCATTTAATTGTTAGACTTAATATATTATCATTTGTAGTGGTTGTATGATCAGATGCGCCCTTCTGGCTGGATGGTAAGAGTGCTTGCTTGTTGTGTGAAGGTCCTGGGTTCGAAACCCTCCCCATGCCTTTTTGTGCTATTTTTTTGTTTTGTCATGATTTTCACAGGATTTGAAACAAAACCATATGGAGTTCCTTCCATATCACTGGCGCGCGCGCAGCCCAGTGGCTGGCTTGCTGGTCTTGGAGGGTGCATTGTCCAGGGACTGGGTTCGAATCCCAGCCCAGGTAAGTTCTTTTTTTCATTTTTTGTTTTCCTATTTAATTTGTTTATATTATAGTTAAATAAATTTAAATAATAAAATGTTTATATTATTATTTTCTTTTCTATAATTTAAAATTCATCTTTTCAAAATTAAACCTTATTAGTAAAATTATTTAATCTTTATTTTTGTATATTATTAATATTGTGTAATTTTGTATAATTAATTTATATTAGATAATTAATCCTAATTTATTTTTCTAAACATATAAACCCTAATATTTTCTAAAACCCTAAAATATTTTTATAAAACCTAATTATTTTTATAAACCCTAATTGTAAATATTAATTTATGTGTTTATTTAAATTTCATAATTTATGTTTATATTTTAATTAAGTGATAAATCCTAATATTTTTCTTTAAATAATCAAACCCTAATTTTTTTCTTTACAAAAATCTAATTATATTATAACCTTTAATTTATTTATTTATAAACCTTAATTATGTACATATTTTTATAATTTGTTTATAATTATTATTTAATATAATTCTTGCATGTAAATAATTTTAGTGTATGCTTAAAATAATTAAAAACTCCTAATTTAATTTTGTAAATATAATTTATTTTTATAATATATTTATTTAATCATAATTAACCATTATTTTTCATAATATATATATATATATATATATATATATATATAATTTAAATCTTTATAATAATTAGTATATAATATGAATTGTTTAAAAATAATTATCCATTAAAAATTGCACTTTTAAATTTATTATTCATTATTATGTTATTTTCTTGATTTTTATTCTTATTAATTTTTATTATTACTAACCCCATTTATTTATATATTATTTTTATTATTATTATTGTTACTAACCCAATTATTTATTATTATTATTGGCTTATTTAATTTATTTTTATTATTATTATTATGTAATTGTATCCCTTATGTAATATTTGTAGTAGTAATTTTTAATATTTAATTTTAAATGCTATGGTTAGTAAAATAGGGAGTGAAATATGTTTGTATTTAAAAATTGAAATTAGATCATTAACTTAAAGATAAATATTTGAACTCGTACACTCACACACGTAAGTCGATCCTGGATCGCCATCTCAATTCTTAAGGGTCACCTCTCAAGTTGCCTAAACAAAAGGTCAAGTAGGGTGTATAAAGCAAAGTCCCTCATCTCACATCATCTAGTCCCTTAACAGATAAAAAGATCAAGTCCCTTCGGATGTTGCCTTCGTAATGATCTTGTCCCTTTCGAATAAAGATGATAAGTCCCTTCGAATTGCTTATACACCCCACAGTTGCCTAAATAACAGATGTCCCTTCACTTGTCCCTAACATCCAAGGTAATGACTACCTATTCCTTAATAATAGGGATAGTCTTACCACTTAAAGGATATTCAAGAACAGAAAAGACTTAACTTAGGGTAGGTTCCTCTTAGATACTTGCTCATTCTTCAAAACATTTCAAACACTTCATACATTTCAAACAATTTTCAAAACAAAGGTTTTATATATATCCGTACATGGATCATTATAAAACACTTAAGAAAATTTCTATTCACACACTTCACATTTCAAAAACATTTCAAAGTGAGCTAAGTAACTAAGAGCCCATGGATAACCATGGATGTAAAGGGTGCTAACACCTTCCCTTTACATAACCTACCCCCCGGACCCAAAAATCTTTTAAAAAGGTCTTTCCTGTTCTTTTATGCCTTTCCTTTGGATAAAATAAAAGTCGGTGGCGACTCTTGCTATCCGCAACATAACTAAAGTCAGTTCTCCCACCGTGTTACAGAACTGGCGGCTCTGCTGGGGATTTAATAAAAGAGGGGTACCCTTAGGAATTAGATCACTTTAAAATTGTTTGCCTTGTTTGCTTTACTTTACTTGTTGGGTGCTCTTATGTGTGAAAGATCCTAACCCGGATCTAGTGTACCTTAGGTAAATGGCAATAGACCAAGGAAACTGTATGGCGTATACCGATATGGTTGATCTGGTGGCCATAGTTAGTGTGACTTCTTGGTTGGTGCTTATGTTCCTTAAGTCAAGTTGAGGATAATATGAGGCTGCCATATGTTGTCAATACACTAACTGACTTTTAGAACCATAGTTATCCCATCTTGGCCTTTAGAAAAGTAGTGAGATAACCGGCTTTGGTGCAGACTGAAGTTGGTTGATACTCGATGCTACACTCATTGAGATCTTAAACTTGGAGGGTTTTGGTTGGCAAGTAAGTTGCCTACAGAACAACCACCCTTGTGAAGGATCAATGATATTGAGATCCCTTAGAACCTGGTTACTTTTATAGGACAGGATGAACCAACTAAACTTCAGAGGAGGGTACTTACCTTCAAACCTCATGCAAGCCTTTAAACCTAGGGCTATGGTGTGACTTGTTTGTGTGTGCCACATGTTTGTGATTGAGCATAACATCATAACATCATCATACATCATGAGCATAGCATTTTCACTAACCATTTCAAGGACCAAAGGATTTATCTTTGTTCTTTGTTGCAGGTCATGGCTTCTGCTCGTAGAAACACTATCAGGATCAACTTTGTAGGGATACCTACTAAGCTTAAAGAGTTGGTTTCTCAAGTATCTGAAAACTCCCAGTTCATCAAGAGACATGGTCACCTACTGGATCTAGTCACTTCAGGGTTCAATGAAGACATGATTAGTGTTCTGTTTCAGTTCTTTGATCCTAAGCACCATTGCTTCACATTCCCCGACTACCAGCTGGTTCCTACAATGGAAGAGTTCTCTAAACTTCTGGGTATACCTGTACTTGATCAGAAACCATTCACAGGCTTGGAAAAAGAGCCTAAACCTGAGGTTATTGCTGCAGCTCTACATCTGAAGAAGTCTGACATTGTTCTAGAAACGAGAAGCAAAGTTAAGGGTATTCTTGCCAAGGTATTAATGGATAAAGCTCAAGTGTTCTTGAAGGCTATGAGCTATGATGCTTTTGAGGAGATCTTAGCCTTGCTGATTTATGGCTTAGTGTTGTTCCCCAATCCAGATCAGTTCATAGACGTGCATGCCATCAACATATTTCTAAGTCACAATCCAGTGCCTACCTTGCTTGGAGACATCCTACATTCTCTTCATACTCGTACTACAAAGGCACGAGGAACTCTGATGTGTTGCATACCTTTTCTATCTAGGTGGTTTATTTCTCACCTTCCTCGCTCAGTAATGAAGAATGAACAAGGGTTCAGATGGTCTAAAAGGATCATGTCATTCTCTCATTCAGATATCCATTGGTTCTCCAGATCTATGGAGAATGTTACTATCATTGACCGTTGCGGGGAGTTTCCTAATGTGCCACTTCTAGGCATAAGAGGAGGCATTACTTACAACCCTTCTTTAGCTTTACGACAGTTTGGTTATGCTCGGAGTGATGGTCCACATGACATGTTGATTCAGGGTATTGTGTTTGATTACGACAACGATCTGCAAGGTTACCATCAGAGATTCATACGAGCATGGGGAAAAGTGAACAAGGTTGACAGCAAGACTCTAGAGCCTAAGTACACTATTCCTATGGAAGCTTATCTCAGATGGGTGGGATCTCGTGCTCAGACCCTTATGATGCCATATCCTACCATCCTGCCAGTTACTATGGAGCCTGTTGCTGAAGGAGATACCTCTTACACCATCCTTCACCCAGACATGCCAACTGACATGGAAGACTTACAGAGATCCTGGATCCAGTTGAAGGAGCAAAGGGATACTTTTGAGGCTCATTACAAAGCAAGTCAAGAAAGGATCCTGGAGCTAACAAAGCAACTTCACAAGGAGCGGAATCTCAACTCATACCTCAACACAAAGAGGAAACGTCCATGGGAGACTTAAAACCCCATCTTTTGTATCTATTTCATTTCATTTTGTAAGCCCAAAGGGCAAACAAATTTATTACTAATAAAAGTTTACCTTCTTGATTGTTTAAGCAAATTTAAATCATGCGGTCCTTGAAAACATTGCATACGCATTTATACACCATATCATTGCATCACAGGTTTATTGTGCACATGTTTCTTATCTTCTCGCTGTTTATTTCAGCAATGGCTCTTGAGCAAACAGTTAAAGATCTCCAGGCACAAAATGCACAGTTCCAAGAGCTGATCCTGAACTTGTCCAAGGGGCAGGATGAATTGAAGACACTGCTGGCCAAGAAGACTAAGAAGACTAGAAGGTCAGGTGGCCTGATCAACATGGGAAGAAGGTTCAGAGGTCCTGTCAAGACCAAAGAACAGGCTGAAGATTATGAGTCTGAAGAGTCTGAGAAAGAGGGAGGCAGTCTCCATAACATAATGGGGGACTCTGATTCTGAAGCTAACTACTATCATGAGCCTAATGAGGATAAGTTCAAAATGCTGGTGGATAGAATGGATGCTATGGAATTGCAAAAGTCTTCTGGGCTGGATTTTGAAGACCTGAGTTTGATATCTGGGGTAGTCATACCCATTGGTTTCAAGGTTCCTACTTTCGTAGTTTATGATGGTGTTTCTTGTCCCAAGCTGCATCTGAGGTCCTATGTCCGGAGAATCCAACCCCACACTGCTGATAAGAAGTTGTGGATCCATTTCTTCCAAGAGAGCTTATCTGGAGCTCAATTGGAATGGTACTATCAGTTGGAAAGTGTCAACATCCGTGATTGGAATGATCTTGCTGAAGCCTTCTATAAGCAATATCAATACAATGCTGATTTAGCCCCTACTCGCATGCAACTACAAAACATGTCTATGGGTGCTAAAGAAAATTTCAAGGAGTATGCCCAGAAGTGGAGAGACTTGGCTGGAAGAGTGCAACCCCCTTTAATTGACAGGGAGTTAGTTGATATGTTCATGTGTACATTGAATGGTCCTTTTTACAGTCATCTCATTGGAAGCTCATCATCTGGCTTCACTGAGTTGATAATGACAGGAGAGCGCGTAGAAAGTGGTATAAGGAGTGGCAAGATCTAAGTGGGTGCTTCTTCATCAAGTACTGCAAAGAAGCCTCCCATTGGGAAGAAAGAGTCAAATGTTGTTTATGGTTAATCTGATCGTAATAGAAGGCATCAGTCTGTGAGTGCAGTTCATATTTCCAATCCAACTTCTGCAACACCAGAGACACCACAGGGATATCAACAGAGGAATAGAAGGCAGTTCACTAAGATCAACATGTCACTTGCCCAAGCCTTGCAACACTTGTTGAAGGGTGAACTTATTACTTTGAGGGATCCTCCTCAGAATTCCAATGTTACCTCTCCCAGGTACAATCCTAATGCACGATGTGCATATCATTCAAATTGTCAGGGACATGATACCAATAGTTGCTGGGTGTTGAAGAACAAAATTCAAGATATGATTGATGCTGGAGATATTGAGTTTGACCCTCCGGGTACTCCAAATGTGATTACTGCTCCCATGCCAAATCATGAGAAGACTGTCAATGCAATTGATGAAGATTCACATATTTCCTTAGTTGCAGATTTGACTACACCATTGTCTGTTATCAAGAAGAAGCTAGTACAAGCTGGGTTCTTTCCAGGTTGTCGTGAAGATTGTTTATATTGTACCTATAAGCCGGATAGCTGCTGGAGGTTGAAGGACGGAATTCAACGCCTCATGAATAATTATACCATAGTGTTTGAGAGGACACCACCTTATGTGGAAAGCATGGTTGATCATATAACTAAAGGTGCGAAGGTTGAAGAGGTGGATATGGTTGATAAAGTGCTGGTAAGGATTACTTCTAAAGGACCTGTAAAAATCACTCATAAGGGTCCAATTAAGATTACTGCTGAAGGCCCTGTGAAGATTGTTGTTGAAGCTAGAGTGGCTCCTATGATCATTACCATTCCTGGTCCTATTCCGTATACTTCTGATAAAGTTGTGCCTTGGCATTATGGGTCTGATGTTTATATCCATGGTGTTAAGCAGGAACCCTTAGCTGATACGCCAGTTGCTGATGCGAACCTTGATGTTGATAATATTGCAGGATCTAGTAAGATCACACGAAGTGGAAGAGTTTTCTCTTCTCCGGCTGTTTCCAAGAATACAGTTACTCCAGCTGCTACCTCCACCACTGATGCTCGGGGCAAAGGTCCTGTTATTGAACCTATACAAACTGATGTGCCAGCTGCTAATGATCTTGCTAAGCAGATGGAAGAAGTATTGAAAATCATTCGCAAGAGTGATTATGACATTGTGGATCAATTGGGGCATACTCCCTCCAAGATTTCTATGATGTCTTTATTGTTGTGCTCTGAGGCTCATGCCAAAGCCCTGATTAAATTTCTCAAGACTGCTCACGTACCAAATGAGATTTCTGTAGACCAGTTTGAAAATTGTGTTGCACACTTGACTTATGATAATGGGTTAGGTTTCTCCGATCCTGATTTGACTCCTGCTAAGAGGGATTATAACAGGGCTCTACATATCTCTATTGAATGCAAGGGCACTACCCTATCACATGTGCTAATAAACAATGGTTCCTCGCTGAATGTGTTGCCCAAAGAAGTTCTGAATAAGCTTAGTCCTGAAGATGTTGTGTTGAAGCCCAGTAATATAGTGGTGAAAGCTTTTGATGGCTCGAGAAGAGTGGTGCATGGAGAAATTGATCTCCCAATAAAAGTGGGTTCTCAAGTTTTCAATGCTACCTTTTATGTAATGGATATTCGTCCTTCTTATTCTTGTTTGCTTGGGCGTCCCTGGATCCATGGGGCAGGTGCTGTAACCTCCACCTTACATCAGAAGCTGAGATATCCTGTAGAAGGAAAAGTTGTCACTATTTACGGAGAGGAAGGATATATAGTTAGCCATGTGAACACCTTTAAATATCTTGAAGTGGAAGGTGAATATGTTGAAACTCCGTGCCAGACATTTGAAGTGGTTCCTTGGATTGTTAATAATTATGAAGCTCCTCCTGTTGTCAAGAAAGTTCCTGTGGTCACCAGAGTACCTCCAACAATGACCTCCCTCAAAGATGCTAGAGCTGTGGTGGATGAAGGTGGTTGTACTATTTGGGGTTAGCTTCCTGACATTCCTTACAAGTTTGACAAGTTTGGTTTGGGTTTCACTGATAAGTCCCAGAAGGCTGTTCGTCGTGCTCGTGCTGTTCGTATCACCAATCAAGGGATTATGAAAGATCAGATCAATGCTGTGGGTGACTATGATGAAGACTACAACTTGGATGCTTGGATTTTTCCTACTATAGGTTCTGGGCTCAACAACTGGAAAGCTGAAGATGTTATTCCTATCTCCTTTAGTCAGGAGTAAATACTATTACTGTGTTGTTACTTTTTAAAGTTTGTAATTTTTGAACAATTTAAACTCTTAAGCCTTGTGCCTTACCCGGGGCACAATGGTGTGCTTGTTACGGGATATCATTTCATTTGCATACTTCATTCAATAAAAATCAGTGGACGTTTCGTTTTCGTAAATATTGTGTTCCTTGTCTTTCTTTTCTTTTATTTTTGTTTTATCCGCTATGTGTTCTTACACACACCCACACCACTAAATGCAGATCCTCATCCACTCTGGATCCTGTTGATAACAATTATACTATTGCCAATTATAATTTCGAGAATCCGATCTATCAAGCTGAAGATGGAAAGGAGGACGATTGTGAAGTACCTGTAGAGCTTGCTAGGTTGTTACAACAAGAAAGAAAGCTATACAGCCACATGAAGAGCCAATCGAAGTTGTGAATCTGGGAACTGAAGAAAACAGGAAAGAGGACAAGATAGGGGCTGAATTAGAGGATAGTGTCAAGAGCAGATTGATTCAGATGTTACATGATTATGTGGAGATCTTTGCTTGGTCCTATGAAGATATGCCAGGGTTGGATACAGACATTGTGGTTCATCGTTTACCAGTAAAAGAAGATTGTCGTCCAAAGAAGCAGAAGGTTCGTCGCATGCGTCCTGAAATGTCTAATATGATTAAAGCAGAGGTAATGAAACAGTTTGATGCAGGGTTCTTAGCTGTGACTTCTTATCCTCAGTGGGTTGCAAATGTGGTACCGGTACCTAAGAAAGATGGTAAGGTACGTATGTGTGTAGACTACAGGGATTTGAACAAGGCCAGCCCCAAAGATGACTTTCCACTTCCTCATATTGATGTTCTGGTAGACAACACTGCTCAGCATAAGGTATTCTCTTTTATGGATGGTTTCTCTGGTTACAATCAAATCAAGATGGCACCTGAAGATATGGAGAAGACAACATTTGTTACACAGTGGGGCACCTTTTGCTATAAGGTGATGCCATTTGGTTTGAAGAATGCAGGGGCAACATATCAGCGTGCTATGGTGGCTTTGTTTCATGATATGATTCATCATGAGATAGAGGTGTATGTGGATGATATGATAGCTAGGTCCCAAAATGAAGAACAACATCTTGATCATCTGCATAAGTTGTTTGAGAGGTTGAAGAAATACAAGTTGAGATTGAACCCAAACAAGTGTACTTTTGGAGTAAGATCAGGTAAACTCCTGGGTTTCATTGTCAGTGGAAAAGGTATTGAAGTAGATCCTGCAAAAGTGAAAGCTATACGAGAGATGCCAGATCCCCGCACTGAGAAGGAAGTTAGAGGTTTCTTGGGACGATTGAATTACATTGCAAGATTTATTTCCCAATTAACTGCTACCTGTGAGCCAATCTTCAAGTTGTTGAAGAAAGATCAGGTAATGGAGTGGAATGATGAGTGCCAGATTGCCTTTGATGAAATCAAGAAATATCTTCTAGAACCTCCAATTTTGATGCCACCAGTTGATGGAAGACCCTTGATTATGTACTTAACAGTGTTAGACAACTCAATGGGGTGTGTGTTGGGGCAACATGACGAGTCTGGTCGAAAAGAGCAGGCAATATACTACCTTAGCAAAAAGTTTACCGACTGTGAAACAAGATACTCACTGCTCGAGAAAACTTGCTGCTCTTTGGCATGGGCTGCTCGCTGACTAAGACAGTATATGTTGACCCATACTACCTTGTTGATTTCGAAGATGGATCCAATCAAGTACATATTCGAGAAACCTGCTCTCTCCGGAAGAATAGCAAGATGGCAAATGATCTTGACAGAATATGATATACAGTATACTACTCAGAAGGCCATTAAAGGAAGTGTTGTAGCTGATCATTTGGCTCATCAAGCAGTGGATGATTACCAGTCAATGAGTTTTGAGTTTCCCGATGAAGACATTATGATTATTACCAAAGAACCTGGACAATATGACGGACCTGAACAAGGATCCCGATGGACTATGGTTTTTGATGGAGCTTCTAATGCACTTGGTAATGGTGTTGGTGTTGTGCTCAGTTCCCCTGAAGGTTGTCATACCCCGATTACTGCCAGACTTTGTTTCTATTGTACCAATAACATGGCTGAGTATGAGGCATGTATCCTGGGTATTAAAGCTGCCATTGATATGAAGATTCAGTTCCTAGACGTGTATGGAGATTCAGCCCTGGTAGTAAGTCAGATCAAAGGAGATTGGGATACCAAGCATGATAACCTCATTCCTTATAGAGAGCATGTGTTGTCTTTGATCCCACATTTCAAAGAGATTACCTTTGGACATATTCCACGAAGAGAGAATCAGTTGGCAGATGCCTTAGCCACCATGGCATCCATGTTTGAGATCAGCTGGGATGATGAAGCTCCCAAGATTACTATTGATAGATTTGAAAAGCCTGCATACTGCAATGAAATTGACACTGAAGAGGCAGAGGAGAAACCTTGGTTCTATGAAGTGAAAAGATATCTTGAAACTCAGGAGTTCCCTGAAGGGGCATCTGTCAAAGATATGAAGTTTCTGAGGAGGTTTTCTGCTAAGTTCTTTTTGAGTAATGGGATTTTGTACAAGCGCAATCATGATTCAACTATGCTTCGTTGTGTGGATAAAAAAGAAGCAATAGAGATTATGGAAGACATGCATGATGGTATCTTTGGCACTCATTCTAGTGGTCATACTATGGCAAAGAAGATATTGAGAGCAGGTTACTATTGGTCTACCATGGAAGCTGACTGCTATCAACATTCCAGAACATGTCATAAGTGTCAAATCTATGCTGATAAAGTACATGTACCTCCATCACCATTGAATGTGTTGACTGCTCCTTGGCCTTTTGCCATGTGGGGCATTGATATGATTGGTGAGATCAAACCTACTGCTTCTAATGGGCATCGTTTCATCCTGGTTGCTATTGATTACTTCACGAAGTGGGTAGAGGCAGCTTCATTTGCATCTGTTACTAAGAATGTGGTGGCTCGATTCATTAAGAATAATATCATATGTAGGTATGGCATCCCTGAAAGGATTATTACTGACAATGGCTCTAATCTGAACAATACTATGATCACTGACCTCTGCACGTAGTTCAAGATTAAGCATCACAACTCTTCTCCGTATCGTCCGAAGATGAATGGGGCAGTAGAAGCTGCTAATAAGAATATTAAGAAGATTATACAGAAGATGACTGTCACTTATAAGGATTGGCATGAGATGTTACCATTTGCTCTTCATGGTTATCGTACTACAATACGTACTTCAACAGGGGCAACCCCGTTCTCCTTAGTATATGGTATGGAAGCAGTTCTGCCCATTGAAGTTCAGATTCCCTCCTTAAGAATTATGAAGGATGCAGGCTTGGATGAAGATGAGTGGATTCAGACTCGACTTGACCAGATAAATTTGATTGATGAGAAGAGACTAGCAGCTGTTTGTCATGGCCAGATGTACCAGAAACGGATGATCAAAGCTTTTAACAAGAAGGTAAAGCCAAAGGTATATCAGGCTGGGGATTTGGTAATCAAGCGTATCATATTACCACAGGGTGATCCTAGGGGCAAGTGGACTCCAACATATGAAGGACCATTTGTGGTCAAAACAGTATTTTCAGGAGGTGCCATGATACTTACTACTATGGATGGTGAAGACTTACCACAACCTGTAAACGCAGACATAGTTAAAAAATACTACGCATAAAAAGAGACCCGTTAGGTTGACTGGCCTAGGCAAAAATAAGGGCATCCCGGTGAACCAAAAGGGTTCGGGCAAAAGTTAGGGATATATATATATAAAAAAAAATGTACACCCGGCAAGTCGAAAACCTGAAAAGGCGGCTTGGGCAAAAAAGGGTATCCCGGTGGATTGAAAACCTGAAAGGGTAATCCAGGCAAAATTTAGGGATTAAAGCGTATGACTATGTCTCGTTTGGATCACCCATGAAACTACAACCAGTTGTGCTACCTAATCAAGCTCAAACAGATAAAGCTCAATCCAATCATTTCCGTCTCAACAGCAAAAGATGAGATACTTGAAGATAATGGCAATAGTAGAATTGAAACTTAATAGGATTATTTCCCACATAGCTGATTTTCTTTGTTTTGTAAATTTTTTATGACAAATTCCTCTTACTAGGATTTCTGTCTCCTTATACAAACTTACCTATGTATAGATCACTTTCTGATATAAATAAAATTTCATCTTTGAATCCAGATTTACTTTTATCCTATTTACATAAGTGAAACGTCCATTGGTTGTGTTTGAATGTATGTATGCTTTTGAATATGATTGATGTTTACCAGAAATGCATAAATGCTTAATATGATTGATGTTTACCAGAAATGCATGAAAAAGCAGTAATAGTATTTACTAAGGACGAACGAGGGAAGGATTTCAACGAAGCTTCGCCGGTTCATTCCCACAAGACAACTACAAGTCCCTCAGTAGGGAAAATCCACCTTCATAAATACTTCGAGTCACATCTCCCCTGGAATTTATATCCATCTCTTTTATCCTCAGAAGGATAATCGGGAATTTATTCCTCCAATAGGAGTACGACGAACGAAGACGGGAGGTTATGAATACCTTACTATCGAACGAAGACGGGAGGTTATGGATACCTTACTATCGAACGAAGACGGGAGGTTATGTATACCCTACTATCGAAGGAAGACGGGAAGTTATGAATACTATATTATCAAACGGGAACGAGTTCCGCATATTCTTCAGCAACAAATCGGGATTTATTTTCCCTGGCCAGCAGTTGTTATACAAAGATATCCAGACGCTTCAGACTCATGATTAATACATGCATCATTTACATCATACCATAACATACATATCCATAATCACATAATACATTACTTATATGCATCATACTATACATGCATACATAATGCATAAACTAATATTATCGTGCAGAATGTTATAATCCTGTTTTTCAGATTAATTCTCCAGCAGGCAAACTCCATCAATAATTTGTTACCTTGGGCCGTTGTTTATCTTCCCAAAGGTTACCTCATTATCATGGGACGTCGTTTATCTTCCCGAAGGCTATCTTGAGACGTCGTTTATCTTCTCAAAAGCCATATCAGGACTATTGGGCCGTTGTTTATCCTCCCAAAAGTTATGTTTGTACCTCAGGACGTTGTTTATTTTCCTGAAAGCTATCATCATACCTCAGGACGTTTGTTTATCCTCCTGAAAGCTATCATGACCTTGGGCCGTTGTTTATCTTCCCAAAGGTTGCCTTATTATCATGGGACGTCGTTTATCTTCCCGAAGGCTATCTTGAGACGTTGTTTATCTTCTCAAAAGCCATATCATGACTTTGGGCCGTTGTTTATCTTCCCAAAAGTTATACTTATACCTCGGGACGTTGTTTATCCTCCTGAAAGCTATCATTATACCTCAGGACGTTGTTTATTTTCCTGAAAGCTATCATCATACCTCAGGACGTTTGTTTATCCTCCTGAAAGCTATCATGACCTTGGGCCGTTGTTTATCTTCCCAAAGGTTGCTTTATTATCATGGGACGTCGTTTATCTTCCCGAAGGCTATCTTGAGACGTTGTGTATCTTCTCAAAAGCCATATCATGACTTTGGGCCGTTGTTTATCTTCCCAAAAGTTATACTTATACCTCAGGACGTTGTTTATCCTCCTGAAAGCTATCGTTATACCTCAGGACGTTGTTTATCCTCCTGAAAGTTATCATTACACCTCAGGACGTTGTTTATCCTCCCAAAAAGCTATATCTTCATATTTTGGACTGCTTTATCCTCCAAGAGATATATTTGAAGAACTTTTCTCCAAGTGGCATCTTTAAGCCCACTCAAGCATATACAACTAGTCCTCAGCATTACTCTACGCACCGGTGAGTGCAAATTTTTGGGCTTTTGTGTTCAATCCCCTTTAACCTTCCAGGTCACGACTGGAACATACACCAATCTAACCCCTCAGGTTTCAGAAAATTGAACAGGGGCAGCTGTTGCACCCCAAAATTTGCCCTCACAAAACAAGACTTTGTGTGCTAAGAGATTCACAAGGTTCACAAGATTCACAAGACATCTTATGAGGTTCACAAGATTCACAAGACATCTTATGAGGTTCACAAGGTTCACAAGACATCTTATGAGGTTCACAAGGTTCACAAGACATCTTATGAGGTTCACAAGGTTCACAAGACATCTTATAAGGTTCACAAGGTTCATAAGACATCTTATGAGGTTCACAAGGTTCACAAGACATCTTATAAGGTTCACAAGGTTCACAATGATATTCACAAGGTTCACAAAGTTCACAATTAGTCAGAAGATTTGACAATTCCCTCAGACAATGCATCCTCATAAGCAGTGCATCCAAAACTAGGGTTTTGACTTTAATCAGGCTAAATGGACTTCCAAGACTTCAAGTGAGCTTAATAACATCTTATATGTGTTTAAGAATCCCCATGACAAATTTCAGAACTTTTCTCAAAGGTTTGCTCAGTCAGATGATCAGATAAGTCAAAATCAGTCTAAGCAGTTCAAAAGTCAAACTGAGGTCAATTGTGGTCAAACCAAAGTTAAACTTCATGATTTTTTGCCAACATCAATTATATGAAGTAAAATTCATCATTTGATCAAGGTTTGATCATGATTCATCAAGGATATTTCAGATCACCAAGAATCAGAGGTTTCTAAATTAGGGTTTCCTTAAGAAAAGTCAATTGAACTTTGACCAGCCATAACTTTCACATGCTTCATCAAATTTTTCCCATCCAAAGCTCATTTTGAAGGAAATTGAATTCTCTACAACTTTGTGTCTCACAAGACAAGCCCAAAAATGCTTCATTTGGAAGGTATGAGCTAAGACATTATAGGTCCTTTTAAAAGTCAACAAAAAGTCAACAACTTCAAAAGGGCATAACTTGAGAATGGTAAATGATATGGACATGAAATCAATGGGGTTGGTTAGAGGACTTTTTAAGCTTTCCAAAATGTCCAAGAACACCCTCATAGCATTAAAATTGAAGGATTTGTGCCCTTGCAAATTTGGGAAATTTTTGGGTGGTTTATGAAGAAAATAGGGTCTTAAAACCAAAATCTTCCAAATGGGCTGAACTTTTTGTGACCCAAGGTGTTCCATGACATCATGCACGAAATTTATTTAATATTTTCATAATTTTATTTTATTTATTTTATTTATTTTATTTATTTTATTTATTATGATTTTTTATATTAAAAATCATTTTAAATTCAAATAAAATATAAAATATGAAGATTTAAAATATATTTTGATTCTAGAAAGTCATAAACCTTGATTGAATTAGATTGATATGAAAATTATGGTGATTGTCTTAAAATAGCAATGTTCTATCAAAAAATATTTGAATTTTAAGACATTATCTTTTTCAATCTTCAAAAATCAAAAAGTCCAAACAATGATCCAATTTTTTGACCTAGCTTCATTCAACTATAAGTATACAAACCTAACACAATGCCAAAGGACGAATTTTCTGCCTCAAGAGTAAGTTTCCACTTTTTCAAAACTCACAAAAAACTCAAATTCGGATTCCATTCTCCAAGCCCTTTCAAGACAAACCAAAGGTTGCAACTTGTTCCTTGGAGTTCATAGATCAATTATGGATCATAACATTGCCTATTCATGCCCTAATTTGCACAAACCGAATGCATCCCTTTCATATTATAAATTTTTTCGATTTGATTGATTCATGCTTTGATATTGAAAACTAATCATGGATTTGTGTTTGTTTTGATGTTTAGAAGCTTTTTGAATGGATTAATTGAATTATTGTGGACTGTATTGAAGGTTGCCATTGTTAGGGTTTGGAGTTTCAAAACGGGAACCAGACATTTAGGACCTTAAAACAAATTCTAAGACCATGGTTGTGACGTGTAAACCTTGTACAATTGATCTGGGTTACTAATTTTGTTTGTCATGATGGTTTGCATAATGTTTAAAAAAACATAGGTTTCGGGTTTTAAAAATTCGCAGGAAATTTCGTATTTGATTTCACAGGTATTTTTACAGGTCTGGAGGAAGAAGAAGGTGAAGCTGGCGCGAAAGATTAATTCAAAAAAATAACTTAAAATATAATGTTTTGTTTCTGATTATGTTTCACATTGAGCGCGTGGCTCAGTTGGTTTTGACGTTGGTGTGTGATGATAGAGGGCCAGGGTTCGACTCCTTGGTCAGGTTCTTTTTATTCAAAAGTCCATTTAATTATTAGACTTAATATATTATCATTTGTAGTGGTTGTATGATCAGATGCGCCCTTCTGGCTGGATGGTAAGAGTGCTTGCTTGTTGTGTGAAGGTCCTGGGTTCGAAACCCTCCCCAGGCCTTTTTGTGCTATTTTTTTGTTTTGTCATAATTTTCACAGGATTTGAAACAAAACCATATGGAGTTCCTTCCATATCACTGGCGCGCGCGCAGCCCAGTGGCTGGCTTGCTGGTCTTGGAGGGTGCATTGTCCAGGGACTGGGTTCGAATCCCTGCCCAGGTAAGTTCTTTTTTTCATTTTTTGTTTTCCTATTTAATTTGTTTATATTATAGTTAAATAAATTTAAATAATAAAATGTTTATATTATTATTTTCTTTTCTATAATTTAAAATTCATCTTTTCAAAATTAAACCTTATTAGTAAAATTATTTAATCTTTATTTTTGTATATTATTAATATTGTGTAATTTTGTATAATTAATTTATATTAGATAATTAATCCTAATTTATTTTTCTAAACATATAAACCCTAATATTTTCTAAAACCCTAAAATATTTTTATAAAACCTAATTATTTTTATAAACCCTAATTGTAAATATTAATTTATGTGTTTATTTAAATTTCATAATTTATGTTTATATTTTAATTAAGTGATAAATCCTAATGTTTTTCTTTAAATAATCAAACCCTAATTTTTTTCTTTTACAAAAATCTAATTATATTATAACCTTTAATTTATTTATTTATAAACCTTAATTATGTACATATTTTTATAATTTGTTTATAATTATTATTTAATATAATTCTTGCATGTAAATAATTTTAGTGTATGCTTAAAATAATTAAAAACTCCTAATTTAATTTTGTAAATATAATTTATTTTTATAATATATTTATTTAATCATAATTAACCATTATTTTTCATAATATATATATATATATATATATATAATTTAAATCTTTATAATAATTAGTATATAATATGAATTGTTTAAAAATAATTATCCATTAAAAATTGCACTTTTAAATTTATTATTCATTATTATGTTAATTTCTTGATTTTTATTCTTATTAATTTTTATTATTACTAACCCCATTTATTTATATATTATTTTTATTATTATTATTGTTACTAACCCAATTATTTATTATTATTATTGGCTTATTTAATTTATTTTAATTATTATTATTATGTAATTGTATCCCTTATGTAATATTTGTAGTAGTAATTTTTAATATTTAATTTTAAATACTATGGTTAGTAAAATAGGGAGTGAAATATGTTTGTATTTAAAAATTGAAATTAGATCATTAACTTAAAGATAAATATTTGAACTCGTACACTCACACACGTAAGTCGATCCTGGATCGCCATCTCACTTCTTAAGGGTCACCTCTCAAGTTGCATAAACAAAAGGTCAAGTAGGGTGTATAAAGCAAAGTCCCTCATCTCACATCATCTAGTCCCTTAACAGATAAAAAGATCAAGTCCCTTCGGATGTTGCCTTCGTAATGATCTTGTCCCTTTCTAATAAAGATGATAAGTCCCTTCGAATTGCTTATACACCCCACAGTTGCCTAAATAACAGATGTCCCTTCACTTGTCCCTAACATCCAAGGTAATGACTACCTATTCCTTAATAATAGGGATAGTCTTACCACTTAAAGGATATTCAAGAACAGAAAAGACTTAACTTAGGGTAGGTTCCTCTTAGATACTTGCTCATTCTTCAAAACATTTCAAACACTTCATACATTTCAAACAATTTTCAAAACAAAGGTTTTATATATATCCGTACATGGATCATTATAAAACACTTAAGAAAAATTATATTCACACACTTCACATTTCAAAAACATTTCAAAGTGAGCTAAGTAACTAAGAGCCCATGGATAACCATGGATGTAAAGGGTGCTAACACCTTCCCTTTACATAAAAGTCAGTGGCGACTCTTGCTATCCGCAACATAACTAAAGTCAGTTCTCCCACCGTGTTACACTTAGTGATTATTAGATGAATTGATTAAGATATTTAAACATATTAAGGTTTTAACACTTAGGATTAAAGTTATACAATCCATCCTAAGAGAAGGATGCATGCATAATCTTAATCACAAAGCCTTAAAACCTTTAGGGTTTAGTCCCTGATTATGAGATGAGAAGAGAGACACAACGATGCCACAAAGGTAACACTAATGGGGGGACTAATCAAACCCTCATTGTGATCATGCTTGGGTGTTCCTAGGGTTTATGAGACTTGCAAGAAATCTTCATGAAGAGCCACCAAGGGAGAAGCAGATGAAAGGAGGAGAAGCAGAAGAAACAAGTCAACTTACTTCACTTAAGAAGATAAGTTGCTAGAAGAAAGAAAGTGAGGAGGAACATGAATGAGCAAGCTCACTCTAATACAAATACAAAATGCAGCAATGAATGCATAAGAGAGATGAGAAGAGTTTGTGAGAAGTGAAGGCAAATTCACTTCTCAAAGTAACTTACCACCTAAAAAGTTAGCAAAAAGGAAATGAAATGAAATGAAAATGAAATGAATGCAAGGATGCAAGGATGCAAACCAAAACCAGAAGCATATTCATGATGTAAATGATTCTAAGAGATGATGCAAATGTATGCCAAGAGATGTGAATGATCATACAAGCAATAAGGATGCAAATGAAGCATGAAGGAAACATGAAAGTTCATGAATGCACATGAAATGAAATGAATGCATAACATGGCAAATGGATGATGCTATGATCAAACATGATTCTAATGTGTCCTAAAATGTCTTAGAAGTCACGTGGATGCAAGAAATGTCATGGAAAGTTCATGAATGCAAGCATATGCAAGAGGTATGCAAATGAAGATGCGAAATTAGGGTTTTATGAAAGGATGAGATGCAAATGGAAAAGACAGAAGCAAATGACATGATAAAAAATTTAAAATGCACTCAAAGGAACCCTAAACCTATACTAGGTTACCATCCAAAGAGGGAGATCAGAAGCTAAACCTAGAAGGGGTTATGAATTTCCTAAGTTTCTAGGGTTTGTTGGGTGATCCTTAATGTAAAATGCCAAATAATTTGAAAATGCAAGATAAAAATGAAACAAAAATGTTTTTGGATGCGAGAAGCCATGTATAGAACAATGCAAAAAGAACCATTCACAAACTCAACTTGGTTTAAAAGTTATGAATTTTTGAAGTTAGGGTTAGAAAATGAACAATTTTAAGAACCCTAATTCATTGAAAAATGTCAAAGCATGATCAAAACCAAAAAGAAATTTGTGTGGTGAGTTTGTAAATGTTTCTAAATGTCTATGAATGTTCTTTGATTTTTTTGGTGATTTTTAAATACTTAAATGTATTTTTAATTAATTAAAATTAATTAACTAATTAAATAAAACATTTAAATGATTTAAAAATACTTTTTTAATGCAAAAAATAAAAATAAAAATATTTTTGGTTTCTGAAAATTAATAAAAGGCTTGATAAAAAATTTCATATTTTTTTGATCATTTTTACTATTTTTAATAATTCATACAAAATAAATAAGAAAAATGTGAAATAAAAATGAATTTAATGAAAGTATGCAGAATGGAGGGACGGGATTAAAACTGGGTTTGTATCTGTTGACCACGCGCCACATCCTATGGCTGGAATTCAAACTTAACTAATCCTATTTAATTAATTAAATAATCCTAATTAATAACTAATCACAATATCTGGTCCACACAAACACGCGCGGGAAGAGAGATCTAAGGGCTCAGATTCAAAGTTTGCCCTAACCCTAATTAAAGCTGCTAATGACTTTCAGGTGGCCGGAGAAGACTTCCGGTCATCTTCTCCGGCCAGACCCTCACCTGAGAATTGCTAACTCACTCAAAACCTCACCCAAGTCCCCTAAAGCTCCAGAATCACTCAACAAACATCAAGGAACAAGAATCCAAGCACGAAATCCATTTATTCTCAGAAAGAAGCATGAATCAAATCAATCTTCTTTTAGGTCAAAAATTTCAGAGATTCGGTTCATGCTCATTTCTTCACTGTTTTCAAAAATAACAAGTCCAGTGTACTCAGGGGAACATGGGGAACATTTCTATAACTTAAAAGGAGATTCCTGGAAAAAAAAGTTTGAGATGACTACCTGAGATGGAGCTTTCAACCCTTGAGCTTTCTGGCTGCTTCCTTGGTGCAAAATGCCTCCAATGGCCTCCCTGAAGAAGCTTTGATGCTTGGAAAGCTTTGAGGAAGGATGGTTTGTGAGTTTAGACTCCTCTGGTCATAAAATCGTGTTTGGTTTATGGTGTGTTCTTGGCTGTTTTGATGGGTGGTTTATGATCAGTGATTGATTTAGAAATGAATGGTGGTGTTTCTTTTGAGTTTGAGCAATTGTGTTGTGTGTTTCGAAGGAAAATGCAAGGGAGGTGATTTTTGTGAACTAGAGAATGTTGAGGTTTCTTGGCTGTGTTCTTGTGTGTTATGGCTTGCTTTAGGTTAGTATAAACAAATGCAATTGGTTCAGAGAGTTGTTGTGGCATAGTGTGATTGGTATGGTGTAAAATGCAAAAAGTCAAAAGTTCTTGTCCTTGAGGTATGGGCAAGTGGAAGGCTTGGTACAATGGGGTGTCTGGTGCAGCAAGGATCAAGGATGGCCATGGAATTCATTTAGAGGAAATTCAGCATGTTTGTGAAAGGTTCTTGGTCATTTTGCAATTTCATGAAACTTTGGCCCCTTTGAGATTTCTTCATGGGAAAGGCATGAAAACTTGAGATTCTTTGGGCAATTCTGAGTTTTAGGCATTTCACAATGTTGGTATGATGATTAGAAATGTATTTGAAGTCACAAAATGAATTGGCAACTGGTTTTGCAAAAATCCCTCTTTGGTGCATTCTTGAAAATTATGTGATTTTTGCCAACTTTGACAAGCCATAACTTGAGTTCTAAAATGAATTAGATCTTGTTCTTGTACTTTTTGAAAAGGCAATTATCCAATCAACAACTTTCATGACCAACAATTTTTCATTTGAAGCATTTTTGGTTGAGAAAGAGGAGGTTGAAAAACTTTCCCAAAATGGAAAGTTTACATTACAAGTCATTTCCATTTTTGGCAACTTTTGGTTTAGCTCATTTTTCTTCAATTTTGTGAACTTCTAAGCACTTAAATGATCAAATAAAGACCATATAACTTCAATTTGATGAAAAATCCACTTTGGTTCCATGTTGGGGGGCTTAGATGCCCTGATTTTGCTCTGACTTGCTCAAGAAGTTACCCAGTGATCAGATGACTTCCACAATGAATTTCTTCATCAAACTAGGCATGCATGATCCTTATATCATATTGAGACCAATAGAAACAAGAATGACCAATTTTTTTTTAAAGTTATGGCCTTTGAAACCAAAACCCTAATTTTAGGTCATCTGTGCAATTAAACCCTTCGGGATAAAAATGCCTAGCTGGCGACTCAATTCAGTTCATTTTCATTTCTCCTTTCGCCGACCGTTCGTGCTTGTACCGGGATGCAAATATTTGGGAGCGACAGCTTGGCGACTCTGTTGGGGATCCTTATATTGCAACCAGGGCTTCTGGTTCTTTTTGTGGGTTCCTCCTAGCGCTTGTTTGATTTGTGTTTACGGGGGTGTTATGTGCTACTTGTGCTTGTTTATTTGCTTTATTTATTGCTTTATGTAGAGCTTTATTTATTGCTTTCGTTTACAGTTTTTATACTTCATACTGTCATTATCATGTGCTGGATATGTATTCTTCCTTGGTGGGTGGGGTTTCATTGAGTGATTAAGGTCCTATACCTGGGACCTGAGTGGCACATAGGCTAGAGTAGCTTCATATTATTTCCCATTCAATTTCGGTCTGGTGCGGGAATATGAAACACGGTTCAGACATGGGTTTCTTCTTGAGAACTTTGTGCTACAGATTTCCTGTAGTACTAGGGCTATCTGGGAAGCCTGCTAAGTCTGGATGACCTTTTTTATGACCTTCAACATCTGAGGTGAATTAGAGGAGGATCTTTTATGGTTATTGTAAACACTGTACCTCCGGGTTAGAAGTGTTTACACTTCTCATAACTGATCCAAGTCTGAGGATCCTTGTTCTAGAACATTACCTGTGAGGGGGTTGGGTTGTTTACAGGTTTGCAGGAACCCTTGGCCACATCATACCCAATTACTAGTATTGTTTTAAGAATGCATCACTTTGGACAGTTCTTGTGATTACCCTGGACTTGTGACTCTTTATTTGAGTCCCCCACATGGTTACTGGATTTCTAAGCCTCCATCCAGACTTATGAACATACATGGACTTTTACCAAGGCAGATAACCAGATCCAGCACTTGATCACAAACCCTTTGCATATAATTGCATACATAAATTTTGCATCATTTAACATTTGCTTATTTGTTTTACAAGGTATCCATCATTTTGACTTTGGTTTGGTTTTGACCCCTTCTGCTGCTCAGATTGCTTCATTTGTCTTCTCCAGCACCTTCATCAGTTTATCAGTTATTCTTCTCCAACTACTAGAGACTTACCTCCAGCATCTCCCTCAGTGATCTTCATCAACAGTTGTTCTCAGCTTCTTCACCAGCATCCATGGACACTTCAAGAAAGAGCAACATCACATACCACTTCTTTGAGACAACCCTAACTGGCATCAGGCAGATCCAGTCCCTTATTACACCTGACCATATCCCACTATTCAGAGAGACTTATGGGGGCATATTGGACATGGTCATGGATCTAGATGCATCTCAAAGGAGCATGATCCATACTTTCTTGCAGTTCTATGATCCTCCACTCAGATGTTTCACATTCCTTGATTTCCAAATGGGACCTTTACTATAAGAGTTTTCCTTGTTGTTGGGAGTTCCTATCAGGAGAGGGATCCCTTTCAACCCAGAGATGGTTGCTCCCAGAAATGAAGACATAGCCAGGGCATTGCATTTGGAGCCTGCCCTCATTGATCAGAACATGACAACCAAAGCTGGGGTTCCAGGCCTTCACCTAGACCTCTTGATCTCTCAGGCTACCCTGCATGCTGCTATAGGAGAATGGAAGGCTATCTGTGCACTTTTAGCCCTCAGTATATATGGGGTTATCTTGTTTGCAGATGAGTCAAAGTTTGTGAGTAACCCTGTTCATGTTGAGGAACCCTGTTTCTACCTTGCTTGGAGACTTCTACTACTTAGTTCACCAGAGGAATGAGAAGCAAAGAGGAAGACTAGTCAGATGTTGTGCTCCTCTCTATTACTCTTGGCTGCTAACACACTTGCCAAAATCAAATACCTTCCTGAACCCCCATCAGTAGAAGAACTGGGCTAAGAGATCCATTGCCTTGACATCAGATGACATCAGGTGGTGCACTCAGAGCACCAAAGGCAAGGACATCATCACTAGCTGTGGGTAATATCCTAATCTGCCTTTGATAGGAGTGAAAGGTTGCATCAACTACAACCATTTACTGTTTAAGAGACAACTAGGGTATGCTTTGGTTCATCCTCCAAGAGGGTAAGATTTGGCTGAAACTCTTTATTGTGAAATTCAACCCAACTCTGCTGTTGTCAGACAAGCTGCCTGGGCTTGGGATAACATTCAGACCAAGGGAACAGCCTTCCTTGGCAAGTGCAATAACATTGCTTCAGCACAGTATTCTAATTGGTCCCGTACCAGAGCTCAGATCACCCGGATGCCATTCACTTTAGAAGATGTACCTGGACCTTCTACAGTACAACTTGCAGCTATTGTTAGTTTGGAAGAGTTTGAAAAGCTGAAAGAGAGGAACACCCAGCTAGCTGAAGCCTTAAAGAAGACTCTCTGGGAGAGAAATGACAATCGTCTAGATAATGAGAGATTGGAAAGGCTCAGGGTTGATCATTTGACCAAGATTGAGAAGATGGATGACTACATCAGGAAGGCAAGGGAAAGGGAGTTAGTACTGAAGAATGCTTGCAAGGAAGCAAAGACTCAGAAGGCTAGGGCAGAGCATTTTCTAGAGGAGAACCAGGATAGGTGGATCAGGATCACTGAATCCTGTGCACAGGAAGATCAAAGGACTCAGGCAAGGATAGAGCAGTTGGAGGCTAGTGAAAAGAAGCATCAAGAGGCTTTGTTGGCAGCTCAGAAGGAGATATCTGAATTGAAACTACGAGCGGGGTTGAAGAGGTCAAAGGATCAGGATAAGTATAAGAAGTTAACCAGTGCCATTGCTAGCAGGAACCTCCTCATCAGGACTATTACAGAACACCCGGTAGGTCCAGTAACTGAGGCCCTCCTAAAGGAAGTCAGGGAGGATGACTTTGGATTGGATGTTTGATCCTTTTGCTTGTACTTCTTTCTTTTGTTGTACTTTTTCTTTTGTTGTTGTATTTTTACCCACCATGGGCATGTATTGTAATCAAACTATGTATTTTTATCTTTTGTAATATATCAGTTTGTATTATTTATGGTGGGCTTTATCTATCAACATCATCAGCATTTCCTCGAGGTCTGGAAAGGTCAAAACCAAATAACCAAACCGGATACCCTTGGAAGAAAAATAAGCATATTGCATTGCATACTAATATTTTCTTTGTTTTGTAGGTTTTTGTTTTATTGTTGTTTCTCACTTTGTTGTGGTTTCAGGAAACATTGCTCACAGAAGAGTGTTCCCTGTCAACAGAATACACCGGTACCCGACGAGAAACAACCTTCCGGGAATTCAAATGGATCAAGTTCAGAAAGACTTGAATGAAGTAAGGACCTAAATGGCTAATGAGGGGTTGAGATGAGGAATCAGATGACCCAATTCATGACTGTAATGACTGGCTTAGCTCAGAGCCAGGAAAGGCTAAGGGAGTTAGTGGAAAGAAAAACTCCTGAAGAACACCATCCAGGTACAGGAGGTACCAGTAACAACGATCACGGGCAGCCTTGCACTGATCCACCAGAGTTTGGGCCTCATCTAAATCCAGAAGTTAATGTCATAAGGAATACTCAGGGTAACACTGCTGAAGGTAGGATCTTGCAAGAGGATCCTCAAGAAGAGCAGTTTACAGTTGTTAGGGCTGGGGATGAAGTTTACGACCCTAGGCTGGATGAAATTGCAGAGAAGTTGAGGTCTCTTGAATCCCAGAATTCCCTAGGCTTTGATGTAATGGACATGCGACTGGTGGAAGGGGTGAGAATTCCTCACAAGTTCAAACCCCCGTGTTTTGAAAAGTATAATGGCACATCCTGCCCACACACTCACCTTCAATCATTCTTGGGAAGATTAAAAGCATACACCATGGACGAAAAGCTGTGGATGTTTTACTTCGAGGATAGTCTAACTGGGGCATCCCGAGAATGGTATTCTCACTTGACTAGAGCCACAGTGAGGAACTGGAAGGACTTGGATGCGGCTTTTATCCGTCAGTATCAATACAACTTGGATATGGCTCCAAACAGGACCCTCCTGATGGGAATGTCTCAATCTTCCCGTGAAAGCTTCAGGGAATATGCTCAAAGGTGGAGGCAACTTTTTGTTGCAGTTCAACCACCCATGTCTGAAAGGGAAATGGCAGACATGTTCATGAATACTCTTCAAGGAACCTACATTGATAGATTGGCTGCATTCTCTTCTACCAGTTTTGCTGATGTGGTGATAGCTGGGGAAAGAATAAAGAGCCTATTGAAGATGGGAAAGATCTCCGATAACGGTGCCAGTTCAAGCAGTGCAAGAAAACCATTTGCTGGGCCCCGTAGATCCGGTGAGACAAACTTTGTGCACATGGGAAGAGGGAGACCCCAATACTTACCCAGAACAGTTGCTGCTGTTACTATCCCTGCTCCACCTCCTCAGTATGCTCAACAACCATAACACTTTCCACAACAACAACAATTTCCGCAATAGAGATCATACAAAAATAACAACAACAATCAACAACAACGCCCATTTCAACAACAGCCATCTCAGGTCAACCGAGTAATTGATCCTATTCCTATGCCATATGCTACCCTACTGCCACAACTCCTAAAGCTCAATCTTGTTGGGTTGAGGACATTGGCTCCACCTGATCCTCAATACCTTCCAAGAAACTATGATGTTAATGCTAGGTGTGCTTTTCATTCCAACTCACCTGGTCATTCTACGAAAAATGCAGAGCTTTGCATATGATGGTTCAGGATCTGGTAGATTCAAAAGCCCTGAACTTTGCACCTCCTCCCAATGTAATGAAAAATCCTATGCCAAGCCATAGTGGGCCAAGGATTAATGCCGTAGAGGATGGTTCTCCCCTAAGTTTATTAGAAGACATTGCATGTATTCATACACCTCTGGCAGAGGTTAAAGCCCAACTTTTAAAGTGCCAAGTGTTTCCAGGTTGTGAGGCCTGTTGCGAATTCTGCAAAGTTTTTGAGAATGGGTGTGCCAGCTTGAGGAAAGGCATCAATGATTTGATTAAGGAAGGAATTCTGCAAATTACAACCACCGCTTCTACAACACCAACAACTCTTTTATCAACAACAAGTGAATCTTCTACAAATGCAACAACCATATTTCCAAGTGTTTCTTCTACAACTGCAACAACCATTTTTCCAACCGATTTAGCTACAACTTCAGCAATCATCCCATCTGTCACTTCAACACACAAAAATTCATTTGCACCAGCTACTACAACTTCAACAACCAATAATGATGTTTCCACTGTCACAATTTATTATGACCCGGCAACGGTCCCGAGTTCCAACAACTTTCAGCAAAATCAACAACAGTCTCAACAAAGCTTCAATTCACCTTCACCTGCATCCACCAGAGGTCCTGTAACAATCTTTTATGATCCACATACCATTGTAGTCCCAAAAACTGCAGCAGTAAGCCCAGTCACCATCACGGTGCCTGGGCCGATCCAATATGACAAAGACAGTGCTATACCATGGCATTATGGTGCTGATCTATACTGCAATGGAGAGAAAGTCCTTCTTGATTCTCCAGTTCTCACTCCCCAAATGGATAATGTTGGGGGAGGCGGAGACTTCACTCGAAGCGGACGTCTCTTCGCTTCACAAGTCCTTAGAACCAATACTGAGGAAGATGCTGCTACCAGAGCCAAGGGGAAGAGTGTGATACCGGAATAATCTGTGCCAAAAGAAACTCATAAGTCATCCTTCGATCAAGATATGGATGATTTTATGAGAATCATTAAGAGAAGTGACAATAAAGTTGTGGACCAGCTCCACCATACTCCTTCAAAGATCTCAATCCTATCACTGCTGTTGTGTTCTGAAGCCCATCAGGATGCACTTCTCAAAGTTCTGCACGCTGCCTACGTGCCAGAAGAGATCACTGTGAATCAGTTGGAAATAGTGGTATCAAATGTCAATACTAGCCATGGGCTAGGGTTCACTGATGCTGATTTAACATCAGAAGGACGTCTCCACAACAAAGCCTTGCACATAACCTTGGAGTGCAAAGGAGCTGTCTTATCTCATGTGCTTGTAGACACTGGGTCCTCACTCAATGTCTTACCCTAGAAAGCCCTTGTCAAGCTAGAATATGACGAGATAGCTCTCCGGCCAAGTAATCTTGTGGTTCGGGCTTTTGATGGCTCTAAAAGGTCTGTTTTGAGAGAGGTGGAGTTGCCAGTGATAATCGGTCCACAAGTCTTCAAAACCATTTTCTATGTGATGGACATACAACCAACATACAGCTGTTTGCTAGGTCGACCCTGGATTCACGCCGCAGGCGCAGTAACGTTGACCCTTCACCAGAAACTGAAGTACAAATGGAAAGGATATATTATCACCATCTGTGGTGAGGAAGACATATTTGTTAGCCAACTGGCTACATACAAGTATATTGAGATGGATGGTGAAATCCATGAGACGATGAGCCAAGGGTTTGAGTCCCTAAATGTTAATGAGGCTACTGGAGTATTGGTTGCGTCCTAGGAAGACATGATGGGTACTTCAATCATCTCTTATCAGCAAGCTCAGAAGGTTGTTGAAGAAGGTACTGCTCAAGGCTGGGGCAAGCTGCTGCCAGTGGAAAAGAAGGAAGATAAATTCGGATTGGGTTACAGACCAATCCGAAGAGATCAATCAGAGGCTGCCAAGGAGCCCAAATTTGTCAGTGGGGGGATGCTCACCCCAGATGCTGTTAATAATCTGGAAGACGAGGAGGAAAGCGACTGCAACCTGGAGAACTGGATATGTCCAAGGATCCCGGGGAACCAAGTCCTTAACTGGTCTTCCCTGGAAATTATAAGGGTTACTCATGCAGAGTAATTATTATTTCTTGTCTTTTTTAGCATGCATCAAGTCCTGCATCTTGCCCAAGGTGTCAGGACTCATTTTATAATAGGGCCATATTGTAATTTTGTGCAAATGATTAATCAATGAATATCGGACATCTTTTTCAAAACGAGTCTCTTTTTCGCTCACTGTGTTTTCATTTTTCACTTTTGTACAAAACAATAAAATGGAAATGTTTTCAAAATAAAATAACTTCATTTACACTTTCTCTAAGCAACATTAAAATTGATCACTAAAACGAACCAATCTCAACCCTTGCAGAGATTATCCTCCAGATTGCACCGACAACAACACTGCTATGACCTTGTATGACTTCGACAATCCAATTAATCAAGCTGATGAAGGGGTTGAAGAAGACTATGAGTTACCTGAAGAGTTAGCCAGGTTGTTGAGGCAAGAAGAGAAAGTGTTCACTCCTCATCAGGAGGAGGTTGAGACAGTTAATCTTGGTACCGAAGAAGACTTGAAAGAAGTGAAGATCGGGGCCAGTCTGCAAGATTCGGTGCAGGAACAACCTATTGACATGCTTCGAGAGTACGTCGACGTCTTTGCTTGGTCCTATCAAGACATGCCAGGTCTGGATACTGATATTGTTATGCACAAGCTGCCTTTGAAAGAAGATTGCCCTCTAGTGAAGTAGAAGTTGCATCGTACTCGTCCGGATATGGCTTTGAAGATAAAAGAAGAAGTACAAAAACAGTGGGACGTCGGCTTCCTTGCTGTAACTAGTTACCCGCTGTGGGTCGCTAACATTGTACCAGTGCCTAAGAAGGATGGAAAAGTACGAATGTGTGTGGATTACCGGGATCTGAACAGAGCTAGCCCAAAGAATGATTTCCCATTACCTCACATTGATGTACTGGTTGACAACACGCCTCAGTTCTCGGTATTTTCCTTCATGGATGGATTTTCTGGGTATAATCAGATCAGGATGTCACCCGAAGACATGGAGAAGACTACCTTCATCACACCTTGGGGCACATTTTGTTATAAGGTAATGCCTTTTGGACTAAAGAATGCCGGTGCTACTTATCAACGGGCTATGGTGACATTATTCCACGATATAATCCACAAAGAAATTGAATGCTACGTGGATGACATGATTGCCAAGTCCCTTACTGAAGAAGACCATCTGGTAAATCTGCTGAAATTGTTCAAACGTCTGAGAAAGAATCAGCTGAAGTTAAACCCCAACAAGTGCACATACGGGGTACGTTCCGGTAATTTGTTGGGATTCATCGTAAGTGAAAAAGGAATTGAAGTTGATCCTGACAAAGTCAAAGACATTCAAGAGATGCTTGCACCAAGGACATAGAAAGAAGCTCGGGGGGTTTCTAGGTAGATTGAACTACATATCAAGATTTATATCCCACCTCACTGCAACCTGTGAGCCCCTATTCAAATTGTTAAGAAAGGAACAAACAGTCAAGTGGAACGAAGATTGTCAGAAGGCTTTTGACAAAATCAAGGAGTACTTACAAGAACCTCCAATTCTTATGCCTCCAGTTGAAGGAAGACCTCTAATAATGTACCTGACAATATTAGAAGGATCAATGGGGTGTGTGTTGGTCCAGCATGACGAGTCTGGTCGAAAAGAGTATGCAATACACTACCTAAGCAAAACGTTTACCGATTGTGAACAACGTTATTCACTGCTCGAGAAAACTTGTTGTGCTTTAGCGTGGGCTGCTCGCCGACTAAGACAATATATGTTGACTCACACTACCTTATTGATCTCAAAGATGGACCCCGTCAAGTACATATTTGAGAAGCCAACACTTACTGGAAGGGTTGCAAGATGGAAAATTATTCTGACAGAGTATGACATTCAATACACATCTCAAAAGGCCATCAAGGACAGTGTACTGTCTGATTATCTAGCTGAGCAACCCATCGATGATTACCAACTAATGAGATTTGACTTCCCTGATGAAGACATCATGTTCCTAAAAGCAAAAGATCATGAAGAGCATGTTCACACTGAAGGGCCTGACCCAGAAGAAGAATGGACAATGATGTTTGATGGGGCTATCAATATGAATGGACGCGGAGTTGGTGCAGTGCTCATTACACCTAAAGGAGTTCACATGCCTTTCTCGGCAAAACTCACTTTTGCGTGTACTAACAACGAAGCTGAATACGAAGCCTGTATCATGGGTCTTGAGGAAGCCATTGACCTCAGGATCAAGACTTCAACTGTATTCGGGGATTCAGCTTTAGTTATCAATCAAACCAACGGCAAATGGTACACTCACCAGGAGCATCTGATTCCATACCGTGATTATACGAGGAGATTATTGACTTTCTTTACAACAGTCAAACTTGAGTACATCCCTCGAGACGAAAATCAGTTCGCAGATTCTTTAGCTACCATTTCCTCCATGATCAAAGTTCAGACTGCCAAGTATGTGCCTCATATTTCGGTATCTAGACTGGACCGACCAGCATACGTATTCTCTGTGGACATTTCTAAAGACGACAAGCCTTGGTTCCATGATATCAAATGTTTCTTAGAAGATCAAACATACCCACCTGGGGCATTATCCAATGATAAGAAGACATTAAGAAGGCTGGCTTGTAGTTTCTTCCTTAATGCCGATGGCTCATTATACAAGAGAAACTTTGACATGGTTCTGCTCAGGTGTGTTGATAAGAAATAAGCAGACTTGCTGATGCACGAGGTGCATGAAGGATCTTTCGGTACCCATGCTGGAGGACATGCAATGGCTAAGAAATTATTACGATCAGGCTACTACTGGATCACAATAGATGCAAACTGTTGTGCCTATGCCAGAAAGTGCCATAAATGCCAGATTTATGCAGACAAAGTGCATGTGCCTCCAAATCCTTTGAACGTAATGTCTTCGCCTTGGCCCTTTGCAATGTGGGGCATTGACATGATTGGAAAGATCGAACTGAATACTTCAAATGGCCACAGATTCATCCTGGTAGCCATTGATTACTTCACCAAGTGGGTTGAAGCAGCTTCATATGCAAACGTCACCAGACAAGTGGTAGCCAGATTTTTGAAAAGAGACATCATCTGTCGGTATGGAGTACCTGAGCGAATCATTACTGATAATGGTTCCAATTTGAACAACAAAATGATGGCAGAACTGTGTCGGGACTTCAAAATCCAACATCACAACTCTTCTCCTTACAGGCCAAAGATGAATGGCGTTGTTGAGGCAGCTAACAAGAACATTAAGAAGATTGTGCAGAAGATGGTGGTTACTTACAAAGATTGGCATGAAATGCTACCATTTTACTTGCATGGGTACTGTACCTCAATCAGAACATCCACTGGGGCAACACCGTATCAACTTGTGTAAGGTATGGAGGCAGTCCTACCTGTTGAAGTTGAACTACCCTCCTTACGGGTATTGATTGATGTCAAGCTGAATGAAGCAGAGTGGGTCCGATCTCGGTACAATCAACTAAATCTGATCAAAGAGAAGAGATTAGCTGCAATTTGGCATGGGCAGCTATATCAGAAGAGAATTAAGAAAGCCTTCGATCAGAAAGTCAGGCTTCGGGAATACCAAGTAGGAGATCTTGTGCTGAAAAGACTCCTTCCTCCTCATACAGACCACAATGGCAATTGGACTCCGAACTACGATGGTCCATTCATAGTAAAGAAAGTTTTCTCTGGTGGAGCACTGATGCTCACTACTATGGATGGTGAAGATTTCTTATCCCCTGTGAATTCAGATGCAATTAAAAAATACTTCGCATAAAATGACCCGATGGACATAAAAACAGAATGTAAGTCCCAGAAAAAATAGGGCATCCTGTCGAGTCAAAAAAATTATAAAAGACTCGGGAAAAATAAGGGAAAATTGAAAAAAATATGTACACCCGCTGAGTTGAAAAGCCGCATTGGACAACTCAGGCAAAAATGGGTATCCCGGTGGATTGAAAACCCGAAAGGGCGATCCACGCAAAATAATGGAATAAGCGAACAACTGCATTCTGAATTCATCTATACCACTTACAACATGGCAAGTTTCAAAAGGATAAAGCATCGGTCAGAATCAACCTTCTTCAGAAAGCAAGATGAGAAGAATGTCAAGGTCATACGGGTCATAGCAAAGAAAGCTCACTGAAGCATCGACAACATTGCCAGCACTTTTACTTTTCTCAATTTGTAACAATCTCCTCATTTCAGGGGATATGTTTCTTTGACTGTATTTGCCAATTCAGGGCACCCAGATTAATAAAATCAAATTTTCAGTCACACCTCGTCTCGTACATTTTTGTTTCGTTTTCAAAATGTCCAATATCCATGATATAATATTTGCATAAAACAGATGTGCCTTTCTAATTGACTGCTTATAGGAAATGTGTTTACTCTCAGGAATATCTAACTCCTATGACGGAATCCGGTAAGGGATACCTCAGGACACTTGTGCATTTCTTTGTCTTAACAGGTTGCAAGTATTCAAATACGTAGCATGGGGCATGCCAAGCATCACTTCCCCAACACATCTCCTCCAAGCAGTATCTGAAATGCTTTTTCCTAACAGAGTTGTCGAAGCCTCCTCATCCCCAGCCGGGATCACCACAGAAATCTCTAGGAAGATCGTTCAGTGATCTCTCCTCCCCCAAACAGAGTGCCAGGTCTCCCAAAGACAAGGGAACCATCTCCCCACAAAGTTCCAGCCTCTACCCATAAGAGAAATGTCTGAAATTCTCACACAACAAAGTGACGAAAGTTTCCTCATCCCCAGCTGGGTTGTCTCCTTAAACCGGATAGATGTATCAGTGATCTAGTCCCCTAAGAAGAACCATTTTTTTTTATCAGATCTACCAATGATCTCATCCCAAGCTGGGATATCACTTCAAGTAGATCAGCCAGAGATCTTCAACGGGATCCGAATCCCGGATCGGTTTCTCCTTTGCATAATCATAGCATTTACATCATATTCACCAAATAAGCGTAGCATTCCGTCTAATACGGGGCATTACGGCAAAAATCAAACATTTGCATGAACACAAGTCAGGTTTGAACCGGTCACCTTGGATACCAACAATACCTCATCAGCAATGTACAAAATACATCTCTTGCACATAAAAGCCAAAGCGCCCCTTTGCACTCTCAAGTACAGATACTTGTCCATAACATGTTCTACTCGACGCTCGTCCGTGTCGTCTCAATTTCCACAACAGAAAGCCAAAGCGTTCCCTTTGCACTCTCCAACCCAGATACATGTGTCGCTCCCACCAAATGAGGCTAAGTCAAATGGGGTACAGACGCGAACGGTCGGCGAAAAGGGAAGAGGAATGAATAGAATAGAGTCGCCAGCTAGGCATTTTTATCCCGAAGGAAAGGTAATGCTGCATAGACCTAGAAAGATATGGATAAGACGGTTGCGAACCAGAGAGACTGGAAAAGGGGGTTGGTTACAACCTGGGAAGGTATTAGCACCCAGATTGTCCGTCGTACTCGACGGGATCCACACTTAGAAGATTTGTGTTTTAAAGGGGTAGTGTCAGTGCAATTTGTGTATCAAAGCTGGAAAAGAATGCAAGTATCAGTGTAAAAGAAATGTGAAGTGTATAAGTGAAGTGTCAGTGTAAGAATAAGAATCAAATGCCCAAGACCAGGAGGCTTAAAAAATAAGGCTAGAAAGAGGGGGGAATATACAGAGACTTTTGTTCGATAACTGTTAAGTTATGCCTACGTATCCTCTCGTGCAATGAGGAAGTCAGAACACCGTAGTTCGACTCAAAGAGACTGAAAGATAAATTGACTGATGAACTGCTTACTTGCCTATGCTCAAGTGTATGACCTGTCTGGCTCAGGTGCAAACTGTCTTGCATTAGACGGAAGAAGCAAGTTCTCGTTTATGAGTGAATGGGGTGAGAAAAGAATCCCGGAGGAGACGATTATTGTTTGTGTTTGTGTTTTCAATCTTTTATTGCTTTTGAAAGTTTGTCATAGGAAAAGGAGCTTAATCTTAAACCAATGGGTTAGTAAACTCATCACATCTTCCCTCTGATTAGGGGTAATGAGAATACCTTAAGTGTGAAGTCAGCATCTCACACTTAATCACCCTGATGTAGGATTAAGATCATTAACCTACTTGTAATTATTTAGATGTTTTTGGTGCTTTTGTTTAGTGTTAAGTAATGAGTTTAAGCCATAATCAAGGATTTAATGGGCTCATTACACCATCCTAAAAGAAGGATAATAGATGAGAACATTTAAGCTGAGAAAGACTCCTCAACTTAATCCATGATTAGGGATTAACCTCCTGACAAAACAAAGCCTTTATTAAAGTGGATTTTAGTTAATGATAAGATGAAGAAATGATTTTTATGGTTTGTAAGACAACTTGAGGGGGACTTGTCCATTAACACTAGGGTTAGTCCTTCTTAACCAATTAAGGAAGAATTAGAACCCTAATGCAAGGCCCAAGTTACAAGTTTGATGTCTTGATGATTATTAAGTGGATTTGTTAAAGGATTTAAACACATTAAGGGTTTAACACTTAGGATTAAAGTTATACACTCCATCCTAATAGAAGGATGCATGCATAAGCTTAATCACAAAGCCTTAAAGCCTTTAGGGTTTAGTCCCTGATTATGAGATGAGAAGAGAAGACTCAAAGATGACACAAAGGTAAAAGCTAAATGGGGGACTAATCAAACCCTAATTGTGATCATTCTTGGAGATCCTAGGGTTTATGAGGTTTGCAAGAAGATCTTCAGAGAAACCACCAGGAAGGAAGCAAATGAAAGGAGGAAGAAGCAAAGAGAAGCAAAACAACTTGCTTCACTTAAGAAGTCAAGTTGCTTGAAGAAAGAAAGGTAAGATGAACAAGAATGAGAAAGCTCAATCCAATACACATACAAAATGCAGCAAAGGAAGTATGAAAGAGATGAAAGAAGGATGTGAGAAGTGAAGGCAAATTCACTTCTCAAACAACTTACCACCTGAAATGTTAGCCAAAGAAATGAAAATGCAATGCAAATGAGATGGAATGTGATGATGCAAACCAAAACCAGAAGCATAAACAAGATGTTGAGGATGCTAAGAGATGATGCAAACATGAGACAAGGCATGAGGATGATCATACAAGCATGAGAATGCAAATGAAGCATGCATTGAACCATGAATGTTCATGAAAAGTTATGGAATGCAATGGACATATAACATGGCAAATGAAAGATGCAATGATCAAGCATGATTATAATATGTCCTAAGATGTATTATGAATCAAATGGATGCACAAAATGTCATGGCAAGTCATGGTATGCAAACAAATGGAAGATGGATGCAAGGGAAGGCATAAATTAGGGTTTATGATCAACACACAAAGCAAAATCCAAAACCAGAAGCAAATGACATGATAAAAATTTGAAAATGCAATCAAAGGAACCCTAAACCTATACAAACTCAATGCCCAAAGGAGGGGATCTAACTCCTAACCTATTGAAAGTCATGAATTTCCTAAGATTGCTAGGGTTTTGGAGTACTTCAACAAGAAAAATGCAAAACAAATTGAAAATGCAAGATCAATTCAAACCAAATTTATCCTATAAACTACATGTTATACAAGATGCAATGCAAAAAGAATCATCATCCAACTCTCAATGGTTAGGCAGAAATGGATTTTTGAAGTTTGAAACAAAATATTGCCTTGAAATGAAATTAAATCCAAAGAAAATGATCAAAAGGCATCAAGATCAAAAACGAAATTTGGTTTGAGAGTTGGACAATGTTTCTAAATGTTTCTAAATGCTATGTGAATTTTTTTGTGATTTTTAACTACCTAAATGTATTTTTAATTAATTAATTTCCATTAATTAATTAAAAATAAACATTTAAATGATTTAAAAATAATTTTTAATGCAAAAAATAAAAATAAAAATATTTTTGTGTTCTGAAAAATAATGAAAACCTTGACAAAAAGTTTCATAATTTTTAAACAATTTTTGCTATTTTAATTAATTCGTGCAAAATAAATCAAAAGAAAATGAATAAAAATGAAAATAAATGAAAGTAAGCAGATCTGAAGGCTGAGATTCAAAGCTGAGAGTCCAGGGTTGACTTCGCGCGCTATCCTACGGCTGACATTTAAACTGACTAAACCTAATTAATTAATTTAATTAAATGGGATTAGGGCTTTAATGATAGATCCAGGCCATTGAAACGCGCAGGGGTTTGACTTAGTCAACCAGATCAAGGGTCCACATTCAAACTTGGCTAATCCTAAATAATTAACCCTAATTATTTTCAGGTCACCGGAAACGAGCTCCGGTCGTCTTCTCCGGTGACCCCCTTCCCTGAAAAACTCAAACTCACTCCCTAGGTCATTTCTGGAGCTTTAGAGCTCCAGATCTCTTCCTCTCACCTCCCTAAACTCATCCCTGCCCTCAAATGGAATTTATTTCTCACCATTAACAAGATTCGAAGCCAAGTTCAAAAATGGCAGAAATTTCAGTCAGCTCATACACACTCATTTCTTCATCATTTTCAAAAATAAAAGGTTCATTGAACTCAGGGAATCAAACTTAACCATTTAACAACTTAAAATCAATCTTCTGGAAAAATGAATTTCAATGGCTACCTGAATCGAAGCTTTCAACCCAAGAGCTTCTGGACCAGTTCCTTGCTTCCAATCAACTCTACTGACCTTCCTCAAGTGCTTGCAAAGTTTATCTGGAGTTTATTTTGGCTAGTCTGTGAGATTCAGCAAGTTCTGTTCAGTGAAGGGAGGGAATCGTATTTTGTTTGTATGAGGTTTTTGGCTGTTTCAATGGTTGGCTTGTGATCAGTGAGTCATTTTGAGATCAATGGTGAAGTTGGTTTGAAGAATGGTTGAGTGAGCTGAGAGATTCGAATGGTTTTGCAAGTTGGAGGATTTTTGATAACTATGGCTTGGAGTGTGTTTCAGCATGAGTTGTTGTGTGTTATGGCTTGCCTTTGGTCCACTTATCACTCATGGATAGGTTTGTGGAGTGGTTGTGCCCTATTGTGATTGGTATGGGTCTTTTGCAAAAAAGTCAAGCTTTGTGTAAGAGAGGTATGGGCCAATAGTTAACCAAGGACAAGAGGGGTGTCCTGCGCAGCAAGAAGTGAGGAGGGCCATAGGATCAGTTTTGAAGCCAGCCAGCAAATGGATTAGGGTTTGAATCATGTTTTGCAACTTTAATCAACTTTGGCCCTTTTGAAGTTTCTTGATCCATAAGTCATGAAAATGGGCAAACTTTTAGTGCATTCTGAATTTTAGACATTGGTTCATGTTTTTAAAAAGATTAGAAGTTCATTTGAAAGCTCAATTTGTCTTGGCAGGTGATTTTGCAACTTTGCCTCTTTGGTAGAAAACTTCAAATTATGTGATTTTTCCCAACTTTGACAAGCCATAACTTTTGATCCAAAATGAATTAGAATGATTTCTTGTACTTTTTGAAAAGGGAATGATCCATTATACAACTTTCATGACCAAAGTTTTCCCATTTGAAGCATTTTTGAATAAAAAAGAAAGGGTTGAAAAAGTTTCCCAAAATGGCAAGTTTCCATTACAAGTCATTTTCCCAAAAAGTCAACTTTCCAAATGGCTTGAAATTATTCAATTTTGTGAACTTCCAACATCTTCTATGATCAAATAAAGATCATACACAATCAAAATGATGAAGAACACCCTTTGGTTGGGTCATTGGGGGCCTCAGATGCCCTGATTTTACACTGACTTGCTCAAGAAGTCAACTCTTGATCAGATGCCTTCCCCATGGAATTTCTTCATGAAAATTGATATTCATGATCCCTATATCATATAGAGACCAATAGAAACAAGAATGACCAAAAAAATTGGAGTTATGGCCTTTGAAACCAAAACCCTAATTCTAGGTCATCTGTGCAGTTAAACCTGGCTCTGCTTCCATGCCTTTCTCAGTTCTTGTGATTCTTTGACTTTGTGAGGATACAATATGATTCTTGAACATGCATGGACCCCTTTTAAGTGATTGAATACTTTTGGAGTGGCTCAAATAGCTCTTGGATTGCTCAGATCACAAACCCTAGATGCAAATGACTTAGGATCAATGCAGTGAAACAAATATGCAATGCAAGATGGTATGACTGAACTTATGCATATGAAAAGATCACAAGCCATGGTGTGAATGGGTGAGGGAAAATTTGGGGTGTTTACAACATGTTCATATATACTTTCTTGACACTCGTCTGTGTCATATCATCCCCCACAGATTGTTAGAACAATTCTGGTTCTAAACCTCTAGAAGTTTTGATGATAACAATTATTATTATGCAAGAATAGAAGTTCTAATACTTACTGAAAATAACTTTCTTTGTTATATGTGTAGAAGTTGTAGAAAAGGAAGTTATTGAAAGGAAGACGTGCTTAATTAGAAGAAACATTGAACCCTATATAGAAGATACATTTATTGAAGAATCCATCATTAAAGACGTGATTTATTGGCTGCGTATCAAGATTTAATTCTCTCTGATTTATGTCTAGAAGATGATGATTCTCATATTAAAGGCATTAATTAAATAATATATCAATTAATGGTGAAGAAAAGTATCTCTTGTTTTGGAAGGAATTTATGATAATAATTTATATCCAAAACAGGCTCAAGTTGTTCCCTCCTATATAAAGGAATGAGTTTGAAGATTGAAAGAGACGCTGACGAAATACTTTTTCATATATTGTATTATTGCGCCAAAACTTTGTAACAATCAAAAGCTTATTAGAAGCATACTAGTTACATTATTTTTTATTATAAAAGTTATTTTCCTTGAGTGACTAGTTAGTCAGTAGACTCAAGAAGACTTTGACAGTAGGTCATTGTGATTGTATCTAAATATTGAATAGTGGATTAAGACTTCTGTGATAGAGGAAAAATCACCTTGGCGGGTGGACTGGATGTAGTTTGAGTTCAAATGAACCAGGATAAATTAACTTTTCATAGAAGTTATTTTTAAGTTGTTAAGAAAACCCAATTCCAACCCCCCTTCCTTGTGTTTTACGCCCCTTCAATTGGCATCAGAGTGCTAGGTTCTGAGAAATACACTTAACCGTGTCAGTAAAAGATCCAGAAGTTAAAACACATGGCAAACGCTGGCAACAACAATAATGACTACCAAAATGACAAGATCAATACAAAACCTCTGGTGTTCAATGGTGACAACTTTGACTACTGGAAGGATGTTCTGGAAAGTGTCTTTCTAGCTCTGGATGGAGATCTTTGGGACATGGTGACAGATGGATACACTCATCCTGTTGGAGTAGATGGTCAGAAGATTGAAAGAAAAAATATGACAGCTCAACAGAAGAAGGAGTTCAAAAATCATCACAAAGCTAGAACCATACTTCTGAGTGTTATCTCATATACAGAATATGAGAAAATTACAAACAGAGACTCAAGCAAACACATGTTTGATTCCTTGAGGATGACACATGAAGGCAACACTCAAGTCAATGAGACAAAAGCTCTGGCCCTCATCCAAAAGTATGAAGCATTCAAAATGGAAGAAGATGAGACAATTGTATAAATGTTCTCAAGGTTCCAAATTCTGGTAGCTTGACTGAAAGTTCTGGACAAAGGCTACTCAATAGCAGATCATGTAAAGAAGATCATCAGAAGCTTGCCAAAGGCTTGGAGGCCCATGGTGACTGCTTTAAAGCTATCAAAAAATCTGAACGAAATATCTTTAAAAGAACTGATCAGCTCCTTGAGAAGTCATGAGATAGAACTAGAAGAAGATGAACCCCAGAAGAAAGGTAAGTTTGTAGCTCTTAAATCTAACAAATTTGATTCTAAAACTTTACAGGCAGAAGAAGAAGAAAGTTCTGGATGCTCATCAGAAGAAGATGAACTATCTCTTATATCCATAAGAGTCCAACAACTCTGGAAGCATTGTCATAAGAAGTTCAGAAATACCAGAAGAACAAGCAATCACTTTGAAGCAACATCTGGCCACAGGAAACTCAGAAGGAAAGAAGTAGTGTGCTACGAGTGCAAAGAACCAGGACATTACTAGAGTGAATGTCCAAAACTCCAGAAAGAGAAACCCAGAAAGAAATTCAACAGAGAAAAGAAAAAGAGTCTCATGGAAACATGGGATGATTCTGAATCATCTGAAGCAGAGTCGGATTCAGAAGATGAACATGCTAACATTGCACTAATGGCAAAAATACCAGAAGATGATCACTCATCAGAATCAGAATCAGACTCATACACAGAAGAGGTATTCTCTAAACTTTCTAGATCTCAATTAGAAGATAGCCTCTCAGAAACTCTTGAAAAATATCAGAAGCTTCAATTCAAATACAAAGACATGAAACAAAGTCTGGTATCTGAATTAGAAGAAGTTAGAAAACTAAAAACAGAAAACTCTGAGCTGAAAGAAAATATTTTTGAATGCAAAAACTCTCTTGAAAAACTTAAAGCTCAGAAGGAATCTGAATTAGAAGATCTACTCAATTCATATAGTATCATAAAGCAATATGACTATAGTTTTCAAAAATTTCTAACTAAAAGCATAGATAGAAGCAAAATTGCATCTATGATCTATGGAGTTAGCAGAAATGATAGAAGAGGCATAGGCTATGTGAAAACTAAAGAAGAGGAAACTCTGAAGTTTAAAAAGATTGATGACGTTGTCATAAAAGTTAATACTCCTCTAAGTTCTCATTTTACCTATGGTCATAATCATGACCTAATATATACTAGTGAGTCATCTTGTTCCACAAGTTCTGATTTGAAAACTAAAATAAATCAGAAGATTGTGAAAACTAACAAACAAGGACCCAGAAAAATATGGGTACCCAAAGATAAGATTGTGTATGTTGCAGATGTCTTTAACAGCAAAACTGAAACACCAATCCTGGTACCTAGATTCTAGATGCTCACGACATATGACGGGAAGAAAGCATATGTTCCAAAGTCTTGAATTAAAAGCTGGAGGCCACGTAGGTTTTGGAGGCAACCAAAAAGGAAATATTATTGGCTCTGGAACTATTGGAAATGGAAATCTTCCCTCTATCTCTAATGTTCTATTGGTAGAAGGATTAATGCATAATCTATTATCCATAAGTCAATTAAGTGATAATGGCTATGATATAATCTTCAATCAAAAGTTCTGTAAAGCTGTTAGTTAGAAAGATGGAACAATCCTCTTCAGTGGAAAGAGAAAGAACAACATATATAAAATAAAACTTTCTGAATTAAAAAATCTGAATGTAAAATGTCTAATGTCTGTGGAAACTGAGCAATGGGTCTGGCACAGAAGATTGGGACATGTTAATATGAGAAGATTATCTCAACTTAACAAACTCAATCTGGTCAGAGGACTTCCAAACTTGAAGTTCAACTCAGAAGCTCTGTGTGAAGCATGTCAGAAAGGAAAATTTTCAAAACCTGCCTTTAAAGCTAAAAATGTTGTATCTTCCTCTAGACCACTAGAACTTCTGCACATTGACTTGTTTGGACCAGTGGAAACTGCTTCAGTCAGTGGCAAGAAGTATGGATTGGTGATCGTAGATGACTTCAGCAGATGGACATGGGTAAAGTTCCTTAGACACAAGGATGAGTCAATTGATGTATTCTCTAACTTTTGCAAACAAGTTCAAAATAAAAAAAGAGTTTAGAATTGTTAAAGTTAGAAGTGATCATGGTGGAGAATTTGAAAACAAAAAATTAGAATCATTCTTTAATGAAAATGGAATCTCTCATGAATTTTCTTGTCCTAGAACTCCACAACAAAATAGGGTTGTAGAACGTAAGAATAGAACATTGCAAGAGATGGCCAGAACCATGATCAATGAGACTAACATGGCTAAACATTTTTGGGCAGAAGCAGTAATTACAACATGCTATATTCAGAATAGAATCTCTATAAGACCTATTCTTGAAAAGACTCCTTATGAATTGTGGAAGAACAGAAAGCCCAACATTTCATATTTTCATCCTTTTGGGTGCAAGTGTTTTATTCTGAATACTAATGATCCTCTGAATAAGTTTGACTCTAAGGCACAAAAGTGTTATATGTTAGGATACTCTGAGCGTTCAAAGGGATACAGAGTATACAACACAGAAACACGAATAGTCATAGAGTCTATTTATGTCAGATTTGATGATACGCTTGGTTCTAAAAATCCAAAGCAGAATGAATCTCTTGCAGATATAGAAGTTGAAATCACTACAAACAGAACATCTGAAGAACAATCACCTACAGAAAAAACAAGACAATCACTCCAACAAGCTCTGAAGAACCCACTTAGAAGAAACTATCCAGAAGCAAGTTGAATCACCTAGAAGACAAAATCTTGGGAAAGAACGATGAACCAATCAGAACAAGATCATCATTCAGAAACTCTGAAGAATCTCTAATGGGACTAGTCTCCCTGATTGAACCAACTTCTGTAGAAGAAGCTCTCTCAGAAAACGATTGGATTCTGGCTATGCAAGATGAACTTAATCAATTCACCAGAAATGATGTATGGGATCTAGTTCCTAGGCCCAGAGGATTCAACATCATTGGCACCAAGTGGGTATTCAGAAACAAGCTAAATGAGCAAGGAGAAGTTTTCAGAAACAAAGCACGACTGGTTGCACAAGGTTATAGTCAATAGGAAGGATTTGACTACGCAGAAACCTATGCCCCAGTCGCCAGGTTAGAATCTATTAGGCTTCTAATTTCATTTGCTGTAAACCATAATATCATTCTATATCAAATGGATGTCAAGAGTGCATTTTTAAATGGTTATATTGATGAAGAAGTGTATGTGCACCAACCCCCTGGTTTTGAAAATACAAAATTTCCAGAACATGTCTTCAAACTCAAAAAATCTTTATATGGTCTGAAGCAAGCTCCCAGAGCTTGGTATGAAAGACCAAGCAATTTTCTTCTGGAAAATGATTTCATCAGAGGAAAAGTGGATACAACACTCTTCAGTAAAAACATTAAAAATGACATTTTGATATGCCAAATTTATGTAGACGATATAATATTTGGTTCTACTAAAAGTACTATGGGAAAGGAGTTTGCTAAGTCTATGCAGGCATAATTTGAAATGAGCATGATGGGAGAATTAAAGTTCTTTCTGGGAATCCAAATCAATCAAACATCAGAAGAAACATATATTCATCAAAGCAAATATGTCAAAGAACTTCTGAAGAAATTTGATTTATCAGAAAGTACCATCTCTAAAACTCCTATGCATCCTACATGTATTATGGAGAAAGAAGAGGTAAGTAAGAAAGTAGATCAGAAAATCTACAGAGGTATGATTATCTCTCTCCTCTATCTAACTGCTTCTAGACCAGATATTCTATACAGTGTTTTTTTATGTGCTAGATTCCAATCAGATCCTAGAGAAACTCACTTAACAGTAGTTAAGAGAATTTTTAGGTATCTGAAAGGTACTACTAATCTTGGTCTATGCTACAGAAGATACAAAGATTACAAACTTGTAGGATACTGTGATGCTGATTTTGCTGAAGACAGAACAGAAAGAAAAAGTACTTCTGGAAGTTGTCAATTTCTGGGAGATAATCTAATTTCTTGGTCTAGCAAAAGGCAGTTAACCATAGCATTATCAACTGCAGAAGCTGAATACATTGCAGCAGCTGGATGCAGTACTCAGATGCTCTGGATGAAAAATCAGTTTGAGGACTTCAATATTTATGAGAGTAACATTCCCATCCTCTGTGATAATACTTCTGCTATTTGTCTCTCTAAAAACCCAATTTTACACTTTAGAGCTAAACACATAGAAGTTAAACATCATTTCATTAGGGACTATACTCAGAAGGGAATCTTAACTTTAAAATTCATAGACACAAATCACCAATGGGATGACATTTTTACAAAACCCCTTCCTGAAGATATATTTAATTTCATTCTAACCAACCTTAGTATGGAATTATGTCCAGAATGAAAATGCTTTAATTGTATGTTTTTATCTCTCAGAAGTTCTGAACTAAAACCTATGTTTTATTCTTTCAGAAGTTATAATTTCTTTTATTCTAACTGTTTAATTATGAGAACTTCTGTTCAAGAGAATAACATGAAAATCTTCACATCAACACGTGTCAACAAAGCTCTAAGGAATCCTATCAGAATCAGAATACATGTCCAAACTCTGAAAAGTGACAGAACATGAAACCTTGTTTCGTTTTGCTTCTTCGCTCTTTTTGTTTTTCCTTTTGCATCTTTACTTTTTGATTATGACAAAAAGGGGGAGAAACGTAGAAGATTTTGATCTCTAGCAGTTATCAAGATTAACCTCTAACATATATATTCTAATAAAAATGTTTGAGTTGTGATTCTAAAATAGAAACAGGTCAAGTAACCAACTCAGGGGGAGCTAAAGCTGATAAAACTTCTGAAGGATAAAACTTCTGAAGGAACCTCTAATGGAAATCTCTGAAGTAAATTAACCAAATGGAGTTCTTCTAATCCTATTAAACTCTATTCTTAAAATCTAAATAAATGTTTTGTCATCATCAAAAAGGGGGAGATTGTTAGAACAATTCTGGTTCTAAACCTCTAAGAGTTTTGATGATAACAATTATTATTATGCAAGAATAGAAGTTCTAATACTTACTGAAAATAACTTTCTTTGTTATATGTGTAGAAGTTGTAGAAAAGGAAGTTATTAAAAGGAAGACGTGCTTAATTAGAAGAAACATTGCGCCCTATATAGAAGATACATTTATTGAAGAATCCATCATTAAAGACGTGATTTATTGGCTGCGTATCAAGATTTAATTCTCTCTGATTTATGTCTAGAAGATGATGATTCTCATATTAAAGGCATTAATTAAATCATATATCAATTAATGGTGAATACAAGTATCTCTCGTTTTGGAAGGAATTTATGATAATAATTTATATCTAAAACAGGCCCAAGTTGTTCCCAACAGTCACTTTATTAAAGCCTATATAAAGGAATGATTTTGAAGATTGAAAGAGACGCTGACGAATTACTTTTTCATATATTGTATTATTGCGCAAAAACATTGTAACAATCAAAAGCTTATTAGAAGCATACTAGTTACATTATTGTTTATTATAAAAGTGATTTTCCTTGAGTGACTAGTTAGTCAGTAGACTCAAGAAGACTTTGATAGTAGGTCATTATGATTGTATCTAAATATTGAATAGTGGATTAAAACCTCTGTGATAGAGGCAAAATCACCTTGGTGGGTGGACTAGATGTAGTTTGAGTTCAAACGAACCAAGATAAATCAACTTGTCATAGAAGTTATTTTTAAGTTGTTAAGAAAACCCAATTCCAACCCCCTTCCTTGTGTTTTACGCCCCTTCACAGATAAGCCACAAACAGCCTCTGTGGTTACAAATACCTACACACTCTCTTGACACCCGTCCGGGTCACTGCTCCCCAGCATGGTTGCCCAAACACTTGTTGCAAACCAAATACTTGTTTATAATACACTCTTATTGACACCCGTCCATGTCATCCTATCCCCACAGGTTGCCAGAATACCTTTTTAGACACATAAGTTCATAACTTATACACTTCTCTTCTGACACCCGTTTGTGTCAAACTTTTCCCAGCAAGTTGAACACTCGTCCGTGTCTTACTCATACTTCAAACACTCACTCATACTTATACAGATACTCGTCCGTATCTTATATATATATATATATATATATATATATATATATATATATATATATATATATATATATATATCACTCCCCACAGATTCGACCCTCGTCCGTGTTCTTTGTTAACCAGTTGGTACTCGTCCGTATCATCATCTCTGAACATGCGTCAGCATTTGTTTCTACTGATACTCGTCCGTATCACGATCTTAAGGATGCTCGTCCGCATCTTTAATCTATACACGTTATCAAACACTTATACCTTTTATTTTCTTGGATGTAAACATTCGTCTGTGTTTACTATTCCCTAGTAAGTCCCCAGCAGAACATCTTTCTCCTATCATGCATTCGTCTTATGTCATGATACTTTGGGCAGCCGTACCCTGCCAAGTGATCATCCTTCACCTTTGGATGACCGTCCCTCATCCTTTCCCCAGAGGAGTCTCAATTAATGGAACCCTTTTCTATCCGACATTCGTCTTATGTCGTGATATTTAGCAGCCATCCCCTGTTAGGTGATCGTCCTTCACCTTGTTGATCATTGTCCTTCATCATTTTATCCGATGGCCGTCCCCATCGTTGATCTTGTTATCTGACATTCGTCCTATGTCTTGATAAACCCCGAGAGCAGCCGTACCCTGCAAGGTGATCGTCCTTCACCTCTTGATGATCGTCCTTCATCATGCTTATCCGATGGCCGTCCCCATCGTCGACCTTTTCTATCCGACATTCGTCCTATGTCGTGATAAAGAGCAGTCGTCCCCTGCTAGGTGATCGTCCTTCACCTTTGATGACCATCCCTCATCCTTTATTTCATTTATTCTTTGAAACGATGACCGTCTCCGTCGTTGTTTACTTTACTTTACAAACTTGGTGGCCGTCCCCGTCATTGCCATTGCTTTAATCCCCAGAGAACCTTATTACTTTGCTTTATGGCCGTCTCCATCATAATCTCTTTATTTCCCCAACATGTCGGCCGTCCCCGTCATTGCTTTATCCCCAGCAGTCGTCCTTTGCTCGATGGTCATCCTCCATTGACCGCACTTTATAATCATACCATACTGTCTTTTACAATTTATATCCATTTTCTTCTTCTACCCAGTGAGTGCAAATTTCGGACTGTCTTTGGTATTCAACCCAAGTTATCTTGTTTGTCTGATAAGCCACGCGCTTACATCCTGCATAGCTAACTCATGTTTGAATAGGGGCAGCTATAAACACCCCAAATTTTCCCTCACCAAGTTCACACCTTGGCTTGTGATCTTTCATTTTTGTATAAGTTTAAGCATATCACATCATATTGCATTTTGATTCACTACATCTAGGGTTTGTGATCTGAGCAATCCAAGGATCCACTTGAGCCACTCCAAAGGTATCCAATCATTCAAAGAGGGTCCATGTGTGTTCTATCATCATATTATATCCTTCAAAGATCAAGGAAGTCAAGGAATCACAAGAACTTGGCAAGCATGAAGGCAGAGCTAGGGTTTCACTACACAGATGACCTGAAATTAGGGTTTTGGTTTCAGAGGCCATAACTCCAAATATTTTGGTAATTCTTGTTTCTAATGGTCTCAATATGTTATAAGGATCATGTGTACCAATTTTGATGAAGAAATTCATTGTGGAAGTCATTTGTTCACTGGGTAACGTCTTGAGCAAGTCAAAGCAAAATCAGGGCATCTGAGGCCCACAACAATGGAACCAAAGTGGATTTTTCATCAAATTGAAGTTATATGATCTTTATTTGATTATTGAAGTGCTTGGAAGTTCACAAAATTGTAGAAAATTGAGCTAAACCAAAAGTTGCCAAAAATGGAAATGACTTGTAATGTAAACTTTCCATTTTGGGAAAGTTTTTCAACCTCCTCTTTCTCAACCAAAAATGCTTCAAATGAAAAAATTTTGGTAATGAAAGTTGTAGATTGGATCATTCCCTTTTCAAAAAGTACAAGAAAAAGTTCTAATTCATTATGGAACTCAAGTTATGGCCTTTCAAAGTTGGCAAAAATCACATAATTTTCAAGAATACACCAAAGAGGGATTTTTGCAAAACCACTTGCCAAGGAATTTTGTGACTTCTAATACACTTCTAAGCATCATACCAACATAGTCTATTGCCTAAAAATCAGAATTGGCCCAAGAATCATCTCATTTCATGCCTTGAACTTCAAGAAATCACAAAGGGGCCAAACTTCATGAAATTTGCAAAAGAGCACAAAACCTTTCACAAAATTGTTGAATCACCACAAAACATTTTCCATGGCTCTCCTTGATCTCTGCTGAACAAAGACAAGCCAAAAACGCCAGCTGCAAGAGAGCCCATACCTCAAGTACAAGTTTTGTTGACTTTTGGCAACTTGCCAATACCAATCACCATAGGCCACAACCACTCTTCTGACCTATCAAACATTGTTATGTGGACATAATGCAAGCCATAACACAACACAAGCAAGTCTGAATGCTCAGTATCATCAAGCTCTCAAAATTCACCCCATTTGCAAAAGCCTTTGAAACATACAGCACACTCACTCAAACTTCAAACTCTTTTCATCAATCGACTCAACTTCATCAAAGTACCATTTCCCACCCTTCATTGTAGCCTAAAAGCACCCCTACACAAAACACGATTCTGGTGCAACAAGAGTGCAAGCTCTCAAACCAGCCATTACAAACTTCTTCCAAGCATCAAAGCTTCATTAGGAAGTCAAGAGGAGTGGTTTTGCACAAGAGAAGTGGCCATAAAGCTCCAGATAGCAAAGATTCATCTCAGGTAACCTCAAGAACTTTTTTCCAGAAATGCGTTTTTAAGTTCCTAAAGGATTCTTCATGATTCACTGGTGATTCTGATGTGTTTAGTTTTAAAAATGATCAAGTATTGAGCATGTATTGAACTTCTGAAATTTCTGCGTAATTTTCCGTTTTGCTTCGATTCATGATCTTGAGTGAAAATAAATGGATTTTGTTGCTGGATTCGTGTTTAGGGTTGTTAGTTAAGTGATTCTGGAGAGTTAGGGGGTCTTGGGTGGCCCAGGGTGGAAGTTAGGGTGAGGAGCTGGCCAAAGAAGATGACCGGAGGTCTTCTCCGGCAACCTGAAAGTCATAAAGAGGTTAATTAGGGTTTAGGGTTAGTTTAAATATCAGCCATTGGATCTTTGTTACCCACGTGTTTGGATGCCTCAGATTGCCTCATTAAACCCTAATTCACATTTAATTAGTTAATTAGAATTAATTAAATAAAATTAACTCAGAGTGAATCCCAACCACTCATTTGCGCGCTGGTAAACACTTCCCTCTCCAGTTTGAATCATGTCCATCAGATCATCCTTCTTTCATTTACTTTGATTTTTATTTCATTTTTTATCATTTTTCTTGCATAATTTATTTAAAATACTTAGAAAAATCCTAAAATATTTTCCTTCTGCATTTTGATTTCAAATAATTTTCTCCACCATAAAACATTTTTATATTTATTTTTTGCATTTAAAAATAATTTTAAAAATATTTAAATGTTTATTTTAATTAATTAATGGAAATTAATTAATTAAAATATCATTTAAGTTTCTGAATATTCCAAAAAAATTCACATTGCATCTTAGGACATTTAGAAACATTGTCAAACCATTCATACAAATTTATTTTTGGTTTTGAACACTCTTTGACATTTTTCTTGAATTTAGGGTTCGTAAAAATCCTATTTTTGAACCCTAACTTCAAGAATTCGGTTTTACCTAACCATGAAGGGTATGACATTGGTTCTTTTTGCATTAATCTTCATATAGCATGTAGTTTCTAACATATTTTTGTCACAAATTTATCTTGTATTTTTTTATTTGATTTGCATTTTTCCTCTTAAGGTACCTTAAAACCCTAGATAACTTAGAAAAAGCACAACTTTCTTTAGGTTAAGAGTTAGACCTCCTCCTTTGGGGTGTGATATCATATGGGGTTAAGGTTCATTTGAGTTCATTTGAAATTTTTTATCTTGTGCTTTGCTTCTGTTTTTGACTTATGCATCTCATGTTGCCTTAAAACCCTAATTTCTCATGTTCATTTGCATACATCTTGCATATGCATTCATTCATGAACTTGCCATGACATTTATTGCATTCATATGACTTCAAAGACATCATAGGACACATTATAATCATGCTTGATCATTTTGTCATTCATTTTCCATGATATGCATTCATTTCATTCCATAAACTTTCATGTGCTTTTATGCTTCATACATGCTTCATTTGCATTCTCATCTCTTGTATGATCATTCATAACACTTGACATGTCTTTGCATCATCTCATAGCATCATTTGCATCATGTTTATGCTTCTGGTTTTGGTTTTCATCTTTGCATACATTTCATTTTCATTTCATTTCTTTCTTTTATGCTAACCATTTCAGGAGGTAAGTACTTTGAGAAGTGAATTTGCCTTCACTTCTCATCTTTATTCTAATTCTTCTTATGCATCATTGATGCATTTTTCTTTGCTTTAGAGTGAGCTTGCTCATTCATGTTCACCATTCACTTTATTTCTCCAAGTTACTTATCTTCTTCAGTGAAGTAAGTAACTTGTTTCTTCTGCTTCTCCTTCTTTCATCTGCTTCTTCCATTGGTGGCTTCTCTGAAGATCTCTTGCAAATCTTACAAACCATAGGAATATCCAAGCATGACAATAATTAGGGTTTTGATTAGTCCCCCTTTAGCTTTTACCTTTGTGTCTTCTTTGTGTCTCTCTTCCCATCTCATAATCAGAGGCTAAACCTTTAAGGTTTTAAGACTTGGTGATTAGGGTTATGCCTGCATCCTTTTCTTAGGATGGAGTGTATAACTTTAATCCTAAGTGTTAAACCCTTAATTTTTTAAAACTCTTAATCAATCCATCTTAATAATCACTAAGACATTAACTTGTAACTTGGGCCTTGCATTAGGGTTCTAATTCTTCCTTTATTGGTTAAGAAGGACTAACCCTAGTGTTAATGGACAAGTCCCCCTCAAGCTGTCTTACAGACCATAAAATTCACTTCTTAATTTTACCATTAATTAAAATCCACTTTAATAAAGGTTTGTTTTGTCATGAGGTTAATCCCTAATCATGGATTAAGTTGAGGTATCTTCCTCAACTTAAGTGTTCTCATCTATTATCCTTTTATTAGGATGGTGTAATGGGTCCACTGAATCCTTGATTATGGCTTAAACTCATTACTTAACACTAAACAAAAACACCAAAAACATATAAATAATCACAAGTAGGTTAATGATCTTAATCCTACATCATGGTAATTAAGTGTGAGGTGTTTATCTCATACATAAGGTATTCTCATTATCCCTAATCAAAGGGAGGATATGATGAGTTTACTAACCCTTGGGTTAGGCTTAAGCTCATTAACTTATGACAAACACAAAAAAGCAATAAAAGATTGAAAACACAAAAACAAACAATAATCGTCTCCTCCGGGATTCTTTTCTCATCATCTTCACTCACAAACGAGAACTTGCTTCTTCCGTATAATGCAAGACATTTAGCACTCGAGCTAGACAAGTCATACACTTGAGCATAGACAAGAAAGCAGTTCATTAGTCAATTTATCTTTCAGTCTCTTTGAGTCGAACTACGGTGTTCTGACTTCCTCATTGCACGAGAGGATACGTAGGCATAACTTAACAGTTATCGAACAAAAGTCTCTGTCTCTTCCCCCTCCCCCTCTTCCAGCATTATTCTTTTAAGCCTCATCCCTTGACCATTTCAGTTCATTTTCTTGCACTGACACTTGTACGCCCTTTTTCCAGCTTTTGCACACAGATAGCACATACACTACCCCTTTAAACACAATCTTTCAAGCGTGGATCCCGTCGAGTACGACGGACAATCTGGGTGCTAATACCTTCCCAGGTTGTAACCAACCCCCTTTCTCAGTTTCTATGGTTCGCAATCGTCTTATCCATATCTTTTATAAGTTTATGCAACATTACCTTTCCTTCGGGATAAAAATGCCTAGCTGGCGACTCTATTCAGTTCATGTTCATTTCTCCTTTCACCGACCGTTTGCGCTTGTACCGGGATGCAAATCTTTGGGAGCGACAGGATCCAGGCTTAAAAAGGAACCTGTTTCAAAGGGTGAAGAAATGAAGGTTGCTGCAAAAAGAAGGGTCTGAAACTGGAAAAGGAACTGAGAAAGAAAACAAAGAGGAAAATTGTAGGGAAAATAAAAGAGTGCTCGAATGGGCCCTACCCTGCTGTCTACGTACCTCATCTGGACAAAAAGGATCAGAGTCGCCGTAGTTCCCCTAACTAGGGGTGGAAAATATTGCTTGTGTCTTAAGGCTTTAACAGCCTATGTCAATGCTCAGGTGTTACAGGCTCGGACGACGACTGCGTTACCATCTTGCAAAATGACAAGTAATAGCAAGTTCGTACGATGAGAGTGAGTGAGATGAGAAGAGAAGTCCCGAAGGAGAGACGTTTATTGTTTGTTTGAGTGTTTTATAAGTCATATGAGAGTGTGGCACAAAGAAGTGAAGGAAAATCCTTTTCTAAGGACATGTACTTATTACTACATCCCAAAATATAATGAGTAACAAGTCCATCAAGAATGAGGAAGATCCTCAAACTTGTTTCCTATGATTAGGATTTAAATTCACCAACTTGTTTGTATTATTAAGTGTTTTGGTGGGTTAGAGTGAAGAAGTGCTTTTTATGCTTTTCTTTGAGAGAGTGACTGTAAACACCCCAAATTTTCCCTCACTCATTTCACCATGGCTTGTGATCATCTCATATGCATAAACACAATCATGACTTCTCATGTCATATTTTTGATTCACTGCATAGGTCCAAGGCCATCTGCATCTAGGGTTTGTGACCTGAGCAATCCAAGAGCCTCTTAAGCCACTCCAAAGGTCAACAATCACTTCAAAGGGGTCCATGTGTGTTCAAGCATCATATCACATCCTTTCAAAGTCAAAAATGCCAAAGAATCACAAGAACTGGGGTTGGTATGGATGCAGAGCCAAGTTTGACTGCACAGTTGACCTAAAATTAGGGTTTTGGTTTCAGAGGCCATAACTCCAAATTCTTTGGTCATTCTTGTTTCTATTGGTCTCTATATGGTATAGGGAGTATGCATATCAATTTTCATGAAGAAATTCCATGGGGAAGTCATCTGATCAAGAGTTGACTTTTCAGACAAGTCAGTGCAAAATCAGGGCATCTGAGGCCCCCAATGACCCAACCAAGGGGTGATATTCATCATTTTGAGTGTATTTGATCTTTATTTGATCATGGAAGAAGGTTGAAGTTCACAAAATTCAAGAATTACAAGTTTTTGCAAAGTTGACTTTTTAGGGCATGGTTGACTTTTCATGAAATGTCATTTTATGCCACTTTTTCAACCCTTGCTTTTTGATCCAAAAATGCTTCAAATGGAAAAACTTTGGTCATGAAAGTTGTAGATTAGATCTTTACCTTTTCAAAAAGTACAAGAACATGATCTAATTCTTCTTGGATCAAAAGTTATGGTGTGTCAAAGTTGGCAAAAATCACTAATTTTCAAGATGTGCACCAAATGAGAAACTTGCAAAATCTTGTACCAAGGCAAATTGTGACTTCTAATTAACATCAAACCATTACACAAGCATCATGTAAGTCCTAAAGTTCAGATTGGACCAAGATTTCCTCATGTTTTATGGCTTGTGAGGCAAGATAGTTTCATAAGAACAAAAAGTGATCAAGTTGCAAAATCATCATCACACTTCCATCCACTTGTTGCCTTGGATGCTGAACCACCCTAGCCCTCTCCCCTCACCTTGCTGCGCATCACACAGCCCATGTACTAGCCTAGAAGTTGCCCATGCTTTCTCTTACACAAAAGTTGACAATTTGCAAAAGTGGCCATACCAATCAATAAAGGGTAGGTCACATCATCTGACCAATGAGAGTTGTTTATGTGGACAAAATGCTAGCCATTTCACATAACAAGCAAGGCTGAAACACACAAGAGGATCACATTCACAAACTCACTCCATCAAGCAAAACTCTTCGAATCTCTCCACACAACTCACAAACACAAAAACCAACTCCACTGATCAACTCACCTGGCTTCACTGAGCCAAAACCAACAAGACCTAAGCCTGAAACCAGCAAGAACATTGTTTCTCCATTTTTCACTCTCAAAGCCAAAGCTTTCGAAACTCATTCCACAGGCCACAAACACTTGAACAAACTCCACAAACCTTCTCAAAACATCATCCTGACCACAAAGAACCACTCACCTTTGCCTGAAACAGCCAGAATCACAAACACCATTTCCACCTGAGCTTGAGCAGAAGTTACTCAAACTCCCAAACCAGCCAACATAAACTCTTGTTGAGCATCCAGACATCATCAAGGGACCAAAGGGGTTGGTTTGCATCAAAGGAAGAAGGAAGAAAGTTGCAGGATTGAAAGCTTCGAAACTCAGGTAGCTCAAGAACATTTTTTCCAGAAATCTTTTTTTAAGTTCTTAAGTTGTTATTCATGCTTCCCTGATCATAAATATGTCTTTAGTTTTGAAAATGGTGGAGAGATGAGAGTTTAATCAGTCTCTGAAACTTTTTGCCCTAGATTTTGCGTGCTTCGATTCAGTCATTTCAGGAATGATAAATGTGTTTTGATTGAGGGTTTTGGTTCGTGAGTGAGTGGGGATCATTCCTGTGTTTGTAGATTTCATTTTAGAAACGTCTAGAGTGAGATTGGATTTTGATGTGATCGGAGAAGACGACCAGAACACTGTTCCGGTCGTCTGAAAGTGATTAACGGCAAGATTAGGGCATAAGCATTAATTAGGCCAGTTTGAATGTGGTCCGTTCATTTGCGCGCGTGGTCAGCTCCCGCCCTTGCCAGTTTGAATCTCACACGTTGGATCTGATTACTTTTACTTTTTCAGTTTAAAATTCATTTAATTCTCATTTTATTTCATTTGTTTTCCATAATTTATTTAAAATAGCAAAAATGTTTTAAAAATTATGAAACTTTTTGTCAAGATTTTCATTAATTTTTAAAACACAAAAATATTTTTATTTTCATTTTTAGCATTAAAAAAGTATTTTTAAATATTTAAAAGTTTATTTTTAATTGATTAATGAAAATTAATTTATTAAAAATACTTTTAGGTATTTAAAAATCACCAAAAAATTCATGAATTGTTCTAAGACATTTAGAAACATTGTCCAACCTTCAAACCAAATTTCTTTTTTGATCTTGATGCATTTTGAGAATTTTTCATTGAATTAAAATCATTTTTATGCATTATTTTGATCCAAACTTCAAAATATCATTTCTGCCTAACCATGAGGAGTTGGACCTTGATTCTTTTTGCATTGCATTGTGTTTAGCATGTAGTTTGTGAGATTAAATGGCCATGATTTGATCTTTCATTTTCCATTTGTTTGATAATTTTCTTGTCAAGGAACCCTAAAACCCTAGAAAACTTAAGAAAATCATAACATGAACTTGGTTAGGAGTTGAAATTTCTCCTTTGGGCATTGAGTTAGTATAGGATTAGGGATCCTTTGAGTGCATTTTCAATTTTTTGTAATGTGGTTTGCTTCTGATTTTGGTTTTTGTTTGATGCTTTGATCATAAACCCTAATTTGGGCTTCCATTTGCATACATCTTGCATTCTCTTGCATAACATGACTTGCCATGACATTTCAAGCATCCATTTGATTAATTTGACATCATAAGACATATTAAAAGCATGTTTTATCATTGCATCTTGTATTTGCCATATTGTATGCCATATGCATCTCATAACTTTTCATGTATGTCCATGCTTCTTAACTTGCACCATTTGCATCCATAAGCTTGTATGATCATCCCCATGCCTTGTCATATGTTTGTAGCATCTCATAACATCATTATCATCTCATGTATGCTTCTGGTTTTGGTTTGCATCATACCATTTCATCTCATTTTGCATTGCAATGCACTTTCTTTTCTAACTTTTCAGGTGGTAAGTGATCTTGAGAAGTGAATTTGCCTTCATTTCTCACAACTTTTCTTTTCATCTCTCTTGCATCCATGCTTCATTTTTGTATGTGTTTGAGTTTGAGTTTGCTCATTCTTCTTCTTCCCACTTTCTTTCTTCAAGTGACTTGTCTTCTTAAGTGAAGCAAGTTACTTTGCTTCTCTTGATCCTTTCATCTGCTTCCTGGTGGTTCCTCTGAAGATTGTTCTTGTAAACCTCACAAACCTTAGGAACAACCAAGCATGACAATGATTAGGGTTTTGATTAGTCTCCCCTTTTAGTTTTACCTTTGTGTCTCTTTTGAGTCTTCTCTTCTCATCTCATAATCAGGGACTAAACCCTAAAGGCTTTAAGGCTTTGTGATTAAGCTTATGCCTTCATCCTTCTATTAGGATGGAGTGTATAACTTTAATCCTAAGTGTTAAACCCTTAATGTGTTTAAATCTCTTAATCAATCCACTTAATAATCATCAAGACATCACACTTGTAACTTGGGCCTTGCATTAGGGTTCTATTTCTTCCTTAATTGGTTAAGAAGGACTAACCCTAGTGTTAATGGACAAGTCCCCCTCAAGTTGTCTTACAAATCATAAAACTCACTTCATCATCATTATCATTAAGTAAAATCCCCTTAATAAAGGCTTTGTTTTGTCATGAGTTTAATCCCTAATCATGGATTAAGTTGAGGAGCTTTCCTCAGCTTAAACATTCTCATCTATTATCCTTCTATTAGGATGGTGTAATGAGTCTGTTTAATCTTTGATTATGGCTTAATCTCATTACTCAACACTAAACAAAAACAACAAAAACATTTAAATAATCACAAGTAGGTTAATGATCTTAATCCTACATCAAAGGTGATTAAGTGTGAGAATCTGACTTCACACTTAAGGTATTCTCCTTACCCCTAATCAGAGGGAAGATGTGATGAGTTTACTAACCCCTTGGTTTAGGCTTAAGCTCATTAACTTATGACAAATTCTCAAAAGCAATAAAAGACTGAAAACTCAAAAACAAACAATAATCGTCTCCTCCGGGATTCTTTTCTCATCTCATTCACTCACAAACGAGAACTTGCTTCTTTCGTCTAATGCAAGACAGTTTGCACCTGAGCCAGACAGGTCATACACTTGAGCATTGACAAGCAGGCAGTTCACAAGTCAATTCATCTTTCAGTTTCTTTGGGTCGAACTACGGTGTTCTGACTTCCTCATTGCACGAGAGGATACGTAGGCATAACTTAACAGTTATCGAACAAAAGTCTCTGTACATTCCCCCTCTTTCCAGCTTCATTCTTTAGCCTCATCATCATGAGCATTTCACCTCTTTCTCTTTTACACTGACACTGTACATTTATACACTTCACATTTCTTTTGCACTGACACCTGTACATCTTTTTCCAGCTCTTTATACACAAATTGCACTGACACTACCCCTTTAAAACACAAATCTTTTAAGCGTGGATCCCGTCGAGTACGGCGGACAATCTGGGTGCTAATACCTTCCCAGGTTGTAACCAACCCCCTTTCTCAGTCTCTCTGGTTCGCAACCATCTTATCCATATCTTTCTAGGTCTATGCAGCATTGCCTTTCCTCCGGGATAAAAATGCCTAGCTGGCGACTCTATTCATTTCCAATGAGTTCACTGCTGTGTGTTCTCATTGTCCCTTTCGCCGACCGTTCGCGTCTGTACCCCATTTGACCCGGTTTCATTTGGTGGGAGCGACAGCTTGGCGACTCTGCTGGGGAACCTTATATTGTAACCAGGGCTTCTTGTTCTTTTTGTGGGTTCCTCCTAGCGCTTGATTGATTTGTGTTTACTGGGGTGTTATGTGCTTATTTGTGTTTGTATATTTGTATTTATTTTTGCCTTATGTACAGTTGCTTTACTGTTTTCTTTATAGCTTTGCATATTATCATATTGTCATACTGTGCTGCTGGCTGGATCTGGTTTTTGTTTTGGTGGGTGGGTGATTCATTGAGAGTTAAGGTCCTATACCTGGGACCTGAGTGACACCTAGGCTAGAGTGGTTCATATTCTTTCCCATTCCATTTCGGTCTGGTGCGGGAATATGAAACACGGTTCAGATATGGGTTTCTTCTTGAGAACTCTGTGTTGCAGATTTCCTGCAATGCTAGGGCTATCTGGGAAGCCTGCTAAGTCTGGATGACCTTTAGTATTGACCTTCAGAAACTGAGGTGAATTAGAGGAGGAACGTTTATGGTTATTGTAAACACTGTACCTCCGGGTTAGAAGTGTTTACACTTCTCATAATTGATCCAAGTCTGAGGATCCTTGTTTTAGAACACCACCTGTGAGGGGGTTGGGCTGTTTACAGGTTTGCAGGTACCTTGACCTCAGAATACCCTGTTACTTTGATTTGATTAAGAATACTCCATGTTGGGACAATTCTTGTGATTCTAAACCCTGGACATGTGGCTCTTTATTTGAGCCCCCCACCTTGGTTACTGGACTTATAGACTTCCATCTGGATTTCTTACACACATGGACTTATATCAGAGCACTTGATCAGATCCAGCTCAGTCACAAACCCTTGCATATCATTTGCATACATAATCATTGCATCATATTGACATTTGTTTATTTGTGTTTCAGGGTATCCATCTTCATTTGGTTTTGGTTTTGACCCCATCTTCAGTATTGACCTATCTTCATCAGCACCTGCTTCAGCTATCAGCTATCTACTTCAGTCACCTGCACCAGCCAATCAGTGGCCCATTCTTCAGTATCATCATCAGCACTTGTCTCTACTCAGTCTCAACATCATGGCACCTAAAAAGAGCAACATCACCTACCACTTCTTCCAGCCAGAGTTAGCAGACATCAGGAGGATTCAGACCCTGATCACTCCAGACCATATACCACTGTTCAGGGAACACCATGGAGATATACTTGATATGGTTATGGATCTGGACCCCTCGCAGAGAAGCCTGATCCACACTTGCCTTCAGTTTTATGATCCCCCACTGAGATGTTTCACTTTTCAGGACTTTCAGCTGGGCCCCTTATTGGAAGAATACTCATCATTAGTTGGTATACCTATCAGGGGTGGAGTCCCTTTCAACCCTGAGATGGCCTTTCCTGGTAATGAAGTGGTAGCAAAGGCATTGCATCTGGAACCAGTCCTGATTGGGCAGCATATGACTTCTAAGGCTGGAATCCCTGGCCTGCATCTGGATTTCTTGATCTCTCAAGCTACCCTGAAAGCTTCTTTAGGAGAGTGGAAAGCAGTCTGTGCTTTATTGGCCTTGAGCATATATGGGATCATATTATTTGCAGATGAGCCTCGTTTTGTTAGCAAGAATGCAATCCATCTTTTCATCCTGAAGAACCCAGTGCCAACTTTATTAGGGGATCTCTACTATTTAGTACATCAGAGGAATGAAAGGCAGAGGGGAAGATTAGTGAGGTGTTGTGCTCCATTGTTCCATACTTGGCTTCTCAGGCATCTACCCAGGACTGATGCATTCCTGAACCCTCATCAGCAGAGAAACTGGGCTGGAAGACTTACTACCCTAACTTCAGCTGATATCAGGTGGTGCACCCAAAGCACAAAAGGCAGGGATATCATCACCAGCTGTGGGCATTTTCCCAATGTGCCCTGATAGGAGTTAAGGGTAGTATTAATTACAACCCTCTGTTGTTCAAAAGACAACTGGGCTATGCGCTGGTCCACACTCCTAAGGCACAGGACTTGGTTGAGACTCTTTATTGTGAGAACCAGCCTAATCTGACTATTGTTAGGCAGGCAGCCTGGGCCTGGGACAATGTGCAGACTAAGGGGGTAACCATCCTGGGGAAGTGTAACAATGTGGCATCAGCACAATACTATGATTGGTCCCATGCCAGGGCCCAAGTCTCTGGGATGCCCTTTACTATAGAAGATATGCCTGGGCCTTCCACAACACCACCTCCAGCAACTGTCAGCTTAGAGGAGTTTGAGAAGTTGAAAGAGAGAAATGAGAAGCTGACTCAAGCTCTACAGAAGACCCTCTGGGAGAGGAGTGATGGTAGGTTGGATATTGAGAGGTTAGAAAAGTTGAAGGTGGAGCACTTGGCTAGAATTGAGAAGTCTGAGGATTACATTAAGAAATCTAGGGCTGGAGAACAAATCCTGAAGAATGCTTGCAAAGAAGCCCAATTCCAGAAAGCCAGGACAGACTTGTATCTGAAGGAGAGTCAGGCTAGGTGGGTCAGGATCACCGAGGCTCGTACTCTGGAGGACAAGAGGGTCCAAGACAAGATAGAGCAACTGGAAGCTAGTGCAAAAGAGCAGCAGGAAGCCCTGGCAGCAGCCCAGAGGGAGATATCAGAGCTGAAGATCAGAGCTGGAGTGAAGAGGTCAAAGGACCAAAGTCAACACAAGAAGCTAACTGCAGCTGTTACTACCCGGAACCTCCTTATCAGGAACCTCACGGAGCGTCCGGCTGATCCTGTGACCGAAGCACTTCTCAAGGAAGTTCGGGAGGATGAGTTTGGTCTTGGTGTTTGACCATTTGCTTGTTGTTGCTTTCATTCCATGTACTTTTATTTTCTTGTAATGAATTTTGACCCCTCAGAGGGCTTGTATTTGTAAACAAACTATGTACCATTGGCCTTTTGTAATATATGTGTTAGTTTGTTCCATCCGAGTTTACTTCGAAAGCAACATCAACAACATCCTCAAGGGTCTGGAAGGGTCAAAACTGAACGCCAAGCCGGATACCTTGAAAACAAATAAGCATACTGCATTGCATGCTAACTCTTTGTTTGTTTTGTAGGTGTTTGTTTTATTGTTGCTAACTCTGTTGTGATGTTCAGGAACTATTGCTCGACGCCGGGTATTTCCCCTCAACCGTCCGCACCGATATCCAACCCGTAATAACCTTCCGGGCATACAGATGGATCAGATGCAGCAGGACCTTACAGAGGTCAGGAACCAAATGACCAACGAGAGGTTGGAAATGAGGAACCAAATGACACAGTTTATGGAAGTAATGAACAACATGGCTCAAAGCCAGGAGAGGCTCAGAGCACTGGTGGAAGGGAGAAATCAGGAAGATCATCAGCCAGGGACTGCTGGGACTAGCAACAATGAAAGAGTCCAACCTCATGTCAATCCCCCAGTCTTTGGACCCCACCTCCATCCAGAGGCCAACATCCCTGTCAATATACAAGGGACTGCCACAGTAGGGAGGGTACTGCAGGAAGACCCCCAGGAAGACCAATTTACAGTGATGGGAGCCGGGGAGGAGGCCTATGATAGAAGGCTGGATGAGATAGCTGAGAAATTAAGATCCTTAGAGTCTCAAAACTCTTTGGGTTTTGATGTTATGGATATGGGCTTGGTAGATGGGGTCAGGATTCCCCACAAGTTTAAGCCACCATGCTTTGAGAAGTATAATGGGACTTCCTGTCCCCGAACCCATCTACAATCTTTTCTTGGGAGGCTAAAGGCCTATACCATGGACGAGAAGCTATGGATGTTCTATTTTGAGGATAGCTTGACTGGAGCTTCGAGGGAATGGTATTCCCATCTGACAAGAGCAACTATTAGATGCTGGAAGGACCTGGCAGAGGCCTTCATCAGACAGTATCAGTATAATCTGGATATGGCACCCAACAGGACCCTCCTAATGGGAATGTCACAGTCATCTAGAGAGAGCTTCCGAGAGTATGCTCAAAGATGGAGACAGCTTGCTGCTGCTGTCCAGCCACCTATGTCAGAAAGGGAGATGGCTGATATGTTCATGAACACCCTTCAGGGGACTTACATTGATAGGCTAGCTGCCTTCTCATCTACCAGCTTTGCAGATGTAGTCATAGCCGGGGAGAGAATTGAAAGCCTATTGAAGATGGGTAAGATCTCAGACAACGGTGCAAGCTCATCCAGTAATGCAAGAAAGCCTTTTGCAGGCCCAAGAAGAACTAGTGAGACCAATGCCATCCACACCAACAGGGGCAGGCCCCAATATGTTCATAGATCCGTGGCAGCAGTCACCATTCCCGCTCCAGCTCATCCACAACCAGCTTATCAACCTCCGCAGCAAAACTATCAGCAACAACCTCAGTACCATCAACAAAATCAGTATCCTCCGAGAAATTACAACAACAGCAACACCAACAACAATAACCAGCAAAGGCCATTCCGGCAGAGGCCATCTCAAGCCAACAGGGTGATCGATCCGATCCCTATGCCATATGCTACATTGCTGCCACAACTCCTGAAACTCAACCTAGTTAAGCTAAGGACATTGGCACCTCCAGATCCCAACAGTCTACCCAGGAATTATGACTCCAACGCCAGATGTGCTTTTCATTCAAATGCACCTGGCCATAGTACAGAAAAGTGCAGAGCCTTGCACATGAAGGTACAAGACCTGGTAGACTCTAAGGCCCTGAATTTCGCACCACCACCCAATGTCAACAAAAATCCTATGCCACACCACGGAGGTCCCAGAATCAACGCTATTGAAGAAGACAAGCCGTCTTATTTGATAACCAGTGTGGGTCAGATTCGGACACCGTTGGTAGAGATTAAGGCTCAGCTCCTCGAATGTCAAATGTTCCCGGGGTGTGAGTTAGGGTGTGCTTACTGCAATATCTCAGTAAATGGGTGCGATAACCTAAGGAATGGCATAGATGGTCTCATTCAGACTGGCCAGCTTCAAATCACCACATCATTTCCAACAAATCCAGCAATCTCATCAGCAGCAATTCCAGAACCTCCTACAACTGCAACAACCATTGTTCCCGACAACTCTTCAGCTTCATCAACAAGTGTTTCATCTGTCATCTCAACTGATCAGTTATCAACAAATGTTCCTTCTACAACTCCAGCACCACTTCATTTTGAAACTCCTACAACAACAACACCCATTCTTCCAACAATGTCTCCTACAAAATCAGCAACAAACTCTGAAGATGTCTCAACTGTCACAATATTTTATGATCCTGAAAACAACTCTGCCTACAACTCAGAAAGTGTTGCTCCCATCAGAGCACCAGTCACAATTTATTATGATCCACAGACCATCACAGTCCCTTCTGCAGCTGCCATCAGTCCAGTCACTATCACAGTGCCTGGACCAGTACCTTATGAAAGCAATAGGGCCATCCCTTGGCACTACGGCTCTGACGTATACTGCGAAGGAAAGAAAATCACCCTTGAACCATCAACACCTGCACCACAAATAGACAATGTGGGAGGAGACGGAGGCTTCACTCGAAGCGGACGTCTCTTTGCTCCACAAATTCAAAGACCCACTGCCGAAGCAGAAGCTGCTGCCAAGGCAAAAGGAAAGAGCCCGGTGCAGGAAGATCAAGCTGCTAAGGAAGCTTTGAAAACGCCATTCGATCAAGAAGTTGATGAGTTCATGAGGATCATCAAAAAGAGTGATTACAAAATAGTGGATCAGCTTCACCAGACGCCATCCAAGATCTCTATCCTATCATTGCTTATGTGTTCCGAAGCCCATCGGAATGCACTGCTCAAAGTCTTGCACGCAGCTTACGTGCCTGAAGAGATCACCGTCAATCAGTTGGAAACCGTGGTTGGAAATGTTACTGCTAGAAATGGGCTAGGGTTCACCAATACTGACTTGACAACGGAAGGCCGCAACCATAACAAGGCCTTGCACATCACCATGGAATGTAAAGGTGCAGTCCTTTCCCATGTGCTGGTAGACACAGGATCATCCCTTAATGTCTTACCGAAAAAGGCCCTGGTGAAGCTAGAATATGAAGGATTGGCGTTGCGTCCCAGCAACCTGGTAGTAAGAGCCTTTGATGGTTCTAAGAGATCGGTTCTGGGAGAAATTGAACTGCCTGTAACGATTGGCCCACAAACTTTTAAAACGATCTTCTACGTGATGGACATTCAGCCCGCCTACAGCTGTTTGTTGGGTAGACCATGGATTCATGCCGCTGGCGCAGTAACATCTACCCTTCACCAGAAGTTAAAATTCGAGTGGGAGGGTCAAGTCGTTACTATCTGTGGGGAGGAGGATATATTTGTTAGCCATCTGGCTACTTATAAGTATATTGAGATGGATGGGGAGATCCATGAAACAATGAGCCAAGGGTTTGAGGCCCTGAATGTTAATGAAGCATCTGCTGTATCTGGAATCTCCATGGCATCTTACCAACAAGCCCGGAAGGTTGTTGAGGAAGGAACTGCCCAAGGCTGGGGCAAGGTTTTATCTGTGGAGGAGAAGAAAGACAAATTTGGGTTGGGTTACAGACCAACTCAACAAAATCAAGCAGAGGCTGCTGAGAAGCCCGGTTTTGTCAGTGGGGGGATGCTCACCCCTGATGCTATCAACAATTTAGAAGACGAGCTGGAAGAAGAACGCAATCTGGAGAATTGGATTCGTCCAAAGATCCCGGGGAGCAGTATCTCAAACTGGTCTTCCCAGGAAATTATAAGAGTTGCTCATGCAGAGTAATTATTATTTCCTGTATTTTTATGGCATGCATCAAAGTCTTGCATCTTTCCCAAGATGACAAGACTCATTTTGTAATCGGGCCATCTGTACTTTTTGTGCAACAAGATTAATCAATGAAATATCAGACATCTTTTTGCAAATGAGTCCTTTTCTTTTCCGCTCACTTTTTTCCATTTTTCTTTTTGTACAAAAAATAAATGGCGATGTTTTCAAAATGATAACTTTATTTCACTTTTTCTTATACAAGATTAAAATCAATCACTAAAATGAACAAACTGAACCCTTGCAGAGAGTGCCTTCCAGACAGCACCGACAACAGCACAGCTACGACTTCGTATGACTTTGACAATCCAATCAATCAAGCTGATGAAGGGGTTGAAGAAGAATATGAGCTTCCCGAAGAGCTAGCCATGTTGTTGAGACAGGAAAAAAAGGTTATTACTCCTCACCAGGAGGAGGTTGAAGTGATCAATCTTGGTACCGATGAAGACGTGAAAGAAGTTAAAATCGGGGCCTGCTTACAAGACTCGGTGAAGAGACAGATGATCGATCTGCGTCAAGAATATGTGGATGTGTTTGCTTGGTCTTATCAAGATATGCCAGGGTTGGACACCGACATTGTTGTGCACAAGCTGCCTTTGAGAGAAGAATGCCCACCGGTTAAGCAGAAACTGCGCCGCACTCGCCCAGACATGGCAATGAAGATCAAGGAAGAGGTACAAAAGCAATGGGATGCCGGGTTCCTTGCTGTAACTAGCTATCCGCCGTGGGTTGCTAATATAGTACCTGTGCCTAAGAAAGACGGAAAAGTGAGGATGTGTGTTGACTACCGGGATCTGAACAGAGCCAGCCCAAAAGATGACTTCCCATTACCTCACATTGATGTATTGGTGGATAACACGGCTCAGTTCTCGGTATTCTCCTTCATGGACCGATTTTCAGGATACAACCAGATCAAGATGTCACCTGAAGACATGGAGAAGACAACCTTCATTACACCTTGGGGCACATTCTGTTACAAAGTGATGCCATTCGGACTGAAGAATGCTGGTGCAACATATCAACGGGCTATGGTGACATTATTCCACGACATGATCCATAAAGAAATAGAATGTTATGTGGATGACATGATCGCCAAGTCCCTCACAGAAGAAGACCACCTGGTGAATCTACTGAAACTATTCAAGCGTCTGAGGAAGTACCAACTGAAGTTGAACCCCAACAAATGCACATTCGGGGTGCGATCTGGTAAGCTGCTGGGCTTTATTGTAAGCGAGAAGGGGATTGAAGTTGACCCTGATAAAGTCAAAGCTATTCAAGAGATGCCTGCACCGAAAACAGAGAAAGAAGTTCGAGGGTTTCTAGGCAGATTGAACTACATCTCAAGGTTCATATCTCACCTTACGGCAACCTGTGAGCCCTTGTTCAAATTGTTGAGAAAAGAACAGACGGTCAGGTGGAACGAAGACTGCCAGAAGGCTTTTGACAAGATCAAGGAATACTTACAAGAGCCTCCAATCCTTATGCCTCCAGTTGAAGGAAGACCTCTGATAATGTACTTGACAGTTTTAGAAGAGTCGATGGGGTGTGTGCTGGGCCAGCATGACGAGTCTGGTCGAAAAGAGTATGCAATATACTACCTAAGCAAAAAGTTTACCGACTGTGAAAAACGTTATTCACTGCTCGAGAAAACTTGCTGTGCTTTAGCGTGGGCTGCTCGCCGACTGAGACAGTATATGTTGACTCACACTACTTTGTTAATATCAAAAATGGACCCAGTCAAGTACATTTTCGAGAAGCCATCTCTTACCGGACGGGTTGCAAGATGGCAGATGATTCTCACAGAATATGACATCATATACACCTCTCAGAAAGCCATCAAGGGCAGTGTATTATCCGAATATCTTGCTGAGCAACCTATTGATGACTACCAGCCTATGAGGTTTGACTTCCCTGATGAAGACATCATGTTCATCAAAGCAAAAGATCATGAAGAGCCTGTTCACACTGAAGGGCCTGACCCGGAAGAAGAATGGACTATGATGTTTGATGGGGCTGTTAACATGAATGGTCGTGGTGTTGGTGCAGTGCTCATTACACCTAAAGGGGTTCACATGCCTTTCTCGGCAAAACTCACTTTCAACTGCACTAACAACGAAGCTGAATACGAAGATTGCATTATGGGTCTTGAGGAAGCCATTGACCTCAGGATCAAGACATTGACTGTGTTCGGAGATTCAGCTCTGGTAGTTAATCAAACCAACGGAAAATGGTACACCCACCAGGATCATCTGATACCTTACAGGGATTATACAAGGAGGTTATTGACTTTCTTCACAATAGTCAAGCTTGAGTATATCCCTCGGGACGAGAATCAGTTTGCAGATGCTCTTGCTACCATTTCATCCATGATCAAAGTTCAAGCTGCTAACTTTGTACCTCAGATTTCCGTGTCCAGACTTGACAGACCAGCATATGTATTTGCAGCGGATGTTGTCAAAGACGGTAAGCCTTGGTTCCATGACATTAAATGCTTCTTGGAGGATCAAACATACCCACCTGGGGCGTCTTCCAATGATAAGAAGACTTTGAGAAGGCTTGCTGGTAGTTTCTTTCTGAACACTGATGGGTCTTTATACAAAAGGAACTTTGATATGGTACTCCTCAGATGTGTTGACAAGACGGAAGCAGATTTGTTGATGCATGAAGTGCACGAAGGATCCTTTGGTACCCATGCCGGAGGACATGCAATGGCCAAGAAATTGCTAAGATCAGGATATTACTGGATCACAATGGATGCAGACTGTTGTGCTTACGCCAGAAAATGCCATAAATTCCAGATCTATGCAGATAAGGTGCATGTGCCTCCCAATCCTTTGAACATAATGTCTTCACCCTGGCCCTTTGCCATGTGGGGCATTGACATGATTGGCAAGATTGAACCAACTGCTTCAAATGGCCACAGATTCATCTTGGTCGCCATCGACTACTTCACCAAGTGGGTTGAAGCAGCTTCCTATGCAAATGTTACAAGACAAGTGGTAGCCAGATTTCTGAAGAGAGATATCATCTGTCGATATGGAGTTCCCGAGCGAATCATTACTGATAATGGTTCCAACTTAAACAACAAAATGATGGCAGAGCTGTGCCGGGACTTCAAGATCCAACACCACAATTCTTCTCCTTACAGGCCCAAGATGAATGGCGCTGTTGAGGCGGCTAACAAGAATATCAAGAAGATTGTGCAGAAGATGGTAGTTACCTACAAAGACTGGCATGAAATGCTGCCATTTGCCTTGCATGGGTACCGCACATCAATCAGGACATCCACTGGGGCAACACCGTATCAGCTTGTGTATGGTATGGAAGAAGTCCTACCTGTTGAAGTCGAATTACCCTCCTTACGGGTACTAATGAATGTTAAGCTGAACGAAGCAGAGTGGGTCAGGTCCCGATACGAACAACTGAGTCTGATTGAAGAGAAAAGATTGGCTGCGATCTGTCATGGGCAGTTGTATCAGAAAAGAATGAAGAAAGCTTTCGATCAGAAAGTCAGGCACCGAGAGTACCAAGTAGGAGATCTTGTGTTGAAGAGAATCCTCCCTCCTCATACAGACCACAGGGGCAAATGGACTCCAAATTATGAAGGACCATTCGTGGTAAAGAAAGTTTTCTCTGGTGGAGCACTGATGCTCATCACCATGGATGGTGAAGACTTCCCATCCCCTGTGAATTCAGATGTAGTTAAAAAATACTTCGCGTAAAAATGACCCGCTGGACATAAAAACAGAATGTAAGTCCAGGCAAAAATAGGGCATCCCGGCGAGTCAAAAACAGAATAAAAGACTCGGGCAAAAATAAGGGAAAATAAACAAAAAATGTACACCCGCTGAGTTGAAAAGCCGCATTGGACAACTCAGGCAAAAATGGGTATCCCGATCGATTGAAAACCCGAAAGGGCGATCCATGCAAAATAAGGGAATAAGCGAACAACTGCATTCTAAATTTGTCTGTATTACCTACAACTTGGTAAGCTTCAAAAGGACCAAGCTTCATTCGGAATCAGCCTTCCTCAGAAAGCAAGACGAGAAGAACGTCAAAAGTCATACGAGTCATAGCAGGAGGGGAGGCTCCTTTGAAAGCGTCGTCAACATCGCCAGCATCTTGTTTCTCAATTTGTAACAATCTCCTCATTTCAGGGGATTTGTTTCTTTGACTATATCTCGCCAATTCAGGGCATATGAATTAATAAAATCAGATTTTTCAGTCATGTTTCGTCTTGTACACTTTTATTTGCAAAGGATGTCTGATGTCTCTAAAAAACTGATTGCATAAGTACAGATGTTTTTCTCTAAAAAATAATAAAAACACATGCTTGCAGGGAATATACTTACTCTCAGAAGTGTCTAAACTCCTATGACGGAATCCAGTAAAGGATACCTCGGGATTATTTGTGCATTTCTATCTTTACAGGATTGCAGGTATCCAAAGCGCAACAAGGGGCATGTAAGCTTCATCCCAGCAAGATGACAAATCAATACTCGCCCAGTCTTGGCACCAGAGGTGCTTCCTCCCCAGCCGAGTTGCCACCAATAACTTCCCCCAGCTAGGTTGCCACTTGTCAATTTCCCAGCCGTAGTGCCAATCATTCTTCCTTAGCAGAATGCAGAATCCAGGGGATCATCTCCCCACAGAATCCTCAGCCTCTATTCAGAAGAGAAACGCATGAAGGAGTCACAACAGAGTACATAAGGCTTCTGCAAACCCCGGCTGGGTCCCTCATTACCAGGATGGGTCTATCAGTGACCTATATCCCCAAGCAGATACATCTCGCCAGATATACCAATGATCTCATCCCCAGCTGGGATATTCACTTCGCGGCAATGGGATCCGAATCCCGGTTTGGTATCTTTGCATAATCATGACATTTGCATCATATTCACCCACAAAGCGTAGCATTCCGTCTAATACGGAGCATTACGGCAAAAATCAGACACATAGCATAATCATAAGCCATGTTGTGAATCGAACACTTGTGAATGATAACCGTTCATCAACAATATGCAGAGTACTCTCCCCAAAACCCCCACCAGGGTCCCCAGCAAAAGCAATTGCCTCACAATTTACAAACACCAGTATATACTCCTTTTGACACCCGTCCGTGTCATCACTCCCCAGTAAAGTCGCCTGAACACTCTTTACGAACAAGACCACTCATATTATAGAAGCTTCCTGGCACCCGTCCGTGTCATACCCCCAGCAAAAAGCCAAAGACATCATCTTTGCCCTCACCTATACTTGTATATACATCCTTTGACACCCGCCCGTGTCATATCCCCAGCGCAGTCGCCTACGCTTTTGCAACCCATATACTTGTTGATATTATACTTTTCTCCTTTTTGACACTCGTCCGTGCCACTCTCCCCAGCAGATAAAAACTCATCTATACAATATTCACACTCATACTTATACAGATGCTCGTCCGTATCTTGTATATGCCACTTATATCCCCACAGATTCGACATTGGTTCATGTTCTTTGTTAACCAGTTGGTACACGTCCGTGCCATCATCTCAGAACATGCGTCAAGCGTTTGTTTCTACATGATACTCGTCCGTATCATAGTCTTAAGGATGCTCGCCCGCATCTTTAATCCATACACTGTGTCTTCTTGAATATAGATACTCGTCTATGTCTACTATTCCCCAGAAGAGTTCTTTCAGATTCAACACTCGTCCGTGTTCTCTGTTAACCAGTTGATACTCGTCAGTATCATCATCTCTGAACACGTGTCAGTATTTGTTTTTACCTGATACTCGTCCGTATCATAGTCTTAGGAATGCTCGTCCGCATCCTTAATCTATACACAGCATCTAAACACTTATACCTTTTGTTTCTTGGATATAAACACTCGTCCGTGTTTACTCTCCCCAGTAAAGTGAATTTTCTTTTTATCTGACACTCGTCCTGTGTCATGATAAACCCTGAGAGCAGCCGTACCCTGCTAGGTGGTCGTCCTCCACCTCTTGATGGTCGTCCTCCATCATGCTCATCCGATGGCCGTCCCCATCGTTGATATTTAGCAGCCGTCCCCTGCTAGGTGGTTGTCCTCCACCTTTTGATGATCGTCCTTCATCACTTTATCCAATGGCCGTCCCCATTGTTGATTTTTGGTTATCTGGCATTCGTCCTATGTCATGACAAACCTCGAGAGCAGCCGTCCCCTGATAGGTGGTCGTCCTCCACCTCTTGATGGTCGTCCTCCATCATGCTCATCCGATGGCCGTCCCCATCGTTGACCTTTTATCCGGCATTCATCCTATGTCGCGATATTTTCGGCAGCCGTACCCTGCCAGGTGGTCGTCCTCCACCTTAGATGACCGTCCCTCATCTTAACCCCAACAGAGCAGCCGTCCCCTGCTAGGTGATCGTCCTTCGCCTTTGGTGGCCGTGCCCCATCATCTGTTTATTTCATTTACTCTTTAACCCGATGGTCGTCCCCGTCGTGGTCCCTTTTCCTTTTAGCCCGATGGCCGTCCCCATCGTCGGTTACTTTGCTTTATGAACTTGATGGCCGTCCCCGTCATGTTTCATTAATTCCCAGAGAATCTTACAACTTTATCTTGATGGCCGTCCCCATCATAATCTCTTATTTTTCCCAGCTAGTCGGCCGTCCCCGTCTTGGCTTTACCTTTTATCCCCAGCATGTCGGCCGTCCCCGTCATTGCTTTATTTCCCACACTTTTCCCAGCATGTCGGCCGTCCCCGTCATTGCTCTTTACCCAGCAGTCGTCTCCTGCTCGATGGTCGTCCTCCGTCGCCCGCACTTTACAATATACTTTATTTTTCTTTTACAATCTATATCCCTTTTCTTCTTCATTCTGTGAGTGCAAATTTTGGACTGTCTTTGGTATTCAACCACAAGTTATCTTGTTTGCCTGTTAAGCCGTTGCTTACATCCTGCACAGCTAACTCATGTTTGAATAGGGGCAGCTGTAAACACCCCAAATTTGCCCTCACTCATTTCACCATGGCTTGTGATCATCTCATATGCATAAACACAATCATGACTTCTCATGTCATATTTTTGATTCACTGCATAGGTCCAAGGCCATCTGCATCTAGGGTTTGTGACCTGAGCAATCCAAGAGCCTCTTAAGCCACTCCAAAGGTCAACAATCACTTCAAAGTGGTCCATGTGTGTTCAAGCATCATATCACATCCTTTCAAAGTCAAAAATGCCAAAGAATCACAAGAACTGGGGTTGGTATGGATGCAGAGCCAAGTTTGACTGCACAGTTGACCTAAAATTAGGGTTTTGGTTTCAGAGGCCATAACTCCAAATTCTTTGGTCATTCTTGTTTCTATTGGTCTCTATATGGTATAGGGAGTATGCATATCAATTTTCATGAAGAAATTCCATGGGGAAGTCATCTGATCAAGAGTTGACTTTTCAGATAAGTCAGTGCAAAATCAGGGCATCTGAGGCCCCCAATGACCCAACCAAGGGGTGATCTTCATCATTTTGAGTGTATTTGATCTTTATTTGATCATGGAAGAAGGTTGAAGTTCACAAAATTCAAGAATTACAAGTTTTTGCAAAGTTGACTTTTTAGGGCATGGTTGACTTTTCATGAAATGTCATTTTATGCCACTTTTTCAACCCTTGCTTTTTGATCCAAAAATGCTTCAAATGGAAAAACTTTGGTCATGAAAGTTGTAGATTAGATCTTTCCCTTTTCAAAAAGTACAAGAACATGATCTAATTCTTCTTGGATCAAAAGTTATGGTGTGTCAAAGTTGGCAAAAATCACTAATTTTCAAGATGTGCACCAAATGAGAAACTTGCAAAATCTTGTACCAAGGCAAATTGTGACTTCTAATTAACATCAAACCATTACACAAGCATCATGTAAGTCCTAAAGTTCAGATTGGACCAAGATTTCCTCATGTTTTATGGCTTGTGAGGCAAGATAGTTTCATAAGAACCAAAAGTGATCAAGTTGCAAAATCATCATCACACTTCCATCCACTTGTTGCCTTGGATGCTGAACCACCCTAGCCCTCTCCCCTCACCTTGCTGCGCATCACACAGCCCATGTACTAGCCTAGAAGTTGCCCATGCTTTCTCTTACACAAAAGTTGACAATTTGCAAAAGTGGCCATACCAATCAATAAAGGGCAGGTCACATCATCTGACCAATGAGAGTTGTTTATGTGGGCAAAATGCTAGCCATTTCACATAACAAGCAAGGCTGAAACACACAAGAGGATCACATTCACAAACTCACTCCATCAAGCAAAACTCTTCGAATCTCTCCACACAACTCACAAACACAAAAACCAACTCCACTGATCAACTCACCTGGCTTCACTGAGCCAAAACCAACAAGACCTAAGCCTGAAACCAGCAAGAACATTGTTTCTCCATTTTTCACTCTCAAAGCCAAAGCTTTCGAAACTCATTCCACAGGCCACAAACACTTGAACAAACTCCATAAACCTTCTCAAAACATCATCCTGACCACAAAGAACCACTCACCTTTGCCTGAAACAGCCAGAATCACAAACACCATTTCCACCTGAGCTTGAGCAGAAGTTACTCAAACTCCCAAACCAGCCAACATAAACTCTTGCTGAGCATCCAGACATCATCAAGGGACCAAAGGGGTTGGTTTGCATCAAAGGAAGAGGGCAGAAAGTTGCAGGATTGAAAGCTTCGAAACTCAGGTAGCTCAAGAACATTTTTTCCAGAAATCTTTTTTTAAGTTCTTAAGTTGTTATTCATGCTTCCCTGATCATAAATATGTCTTTAGTTTTGAAAATGGTGGAGAGATGAGAGTTTAATCAGTCTCTGAAACTTTTTGCCCTAGATTTTGCGTGCTTCGATTCAGTCATTTCAGGAATGATAAATGTGTTTTGATTGGGGGTTTTGGTTCGTGAGTGAGTGGGGATCATTCCTGTGTTTGTAGATTTCATTTTAGAAACGTCTAGAGTGAAATTGGATTTTGATGTGATCGGAGAAGACGACCGGAACACTGTTCCGGTCGTCTGAAAGTGATTAACGGCAAGATTAGGGCATAAGCATTAATTAGGCCAGTTTGAATGTGGTCCGTTCATTTGCGCGCGTGGTCAGCTCCCGCCCTTGCCAGTTTGAATCTCACACGTTGGATCTGATTACTTTTATTTTTTCAGTTTAAAATTCATTTAATTCTCATTTTATTTCATTTGTTTTCCATAATTTATTTAAAATAGCAAAAATGTTTTAAAAATTATGAAACTTTTTGTCAAGATTTTCATTAATTTTTAAAACACAAAAATATTTTTATTTCAGTTTTTAGCATTAAAAAAGTATTTTTAAATATTTAAAAGTTTATTTTTAATTGATTAATGAAAATTAATTTATTAAAAATACTTTTAGGTATTTAAAAATCACCAAAAAATTCATGAATTGTTCTAAGACATTTAGAAACATTGTCCAACCTTCAAACCAAATTTCTTTTTTGATCTTGATGCATTTTGAGAATTTTTCATTGAATTAAAATCATTTTTATGCATTATTTTGATCCAAACTTCAAAAAATCATTTCTGCCTAACCATGAGGAGTTGGACCTTGATTCTTTTTGCATTGCATTGTGTTTAGCATGTAGTTTGTGAGATTAAATGGCCATGATTTGATCTTTCATTTTCCATTTGTTTGATAATTTTCTTGTCAAGGAACCCTAAAACCCTAGAAAACTTAAGAAAATCATAACTTGAACTTGGTTAGGAGTTGAAATTTCTCCTTTGGGCATTGAGTTAGTATAGGATTAGGGATCCTTTGAGTGCATTTTCAATTTTTTGTAATGTGGTTTGCTTCTGATTTTGGTTTTTGTTTGATGCTTTGATCATAAACCCTAATTTGGGCTTCCATTTGCATACATCTTGCATTCTCTTGCATAACATGACTTGCCATGACATTTCAAGCATCCATTTGATTCATTTGACATCATAAGACATATTGAAAGCATGTTTGATCATTGAATCTTGTATTTGCCATATTGTATGCCATATGCATCTCATAACTTTTCATGTATGTCCATGCTTCTTAACTTGCACCATTTGCATCCATAAGCTTGTATGATCATCCCCATGCCTTGTCATATGTTTGTAGCATCTCATAACATCATTATCATCTCATGTATGCTTCTGGTTTTGGTTTGCATCATACCATTTCATCTCATTTTGCATTGCAATGCACTTTCTTTTCTAACTTTTCAGGTGGTAAGTGATCTTGAGAAGTGAATTTGCCTTCATTTCTCACAACTTTTCTTTTCATCTCTCTTGCATCCATGCTGCATTTTTGTATGTGTTTGAGTTTGAGTTTGCTCATTCTTCTTCTTCCCACTTTCTTTCTTCAAGTGACTTGTCTTCTTAAGTGAAGCAAGTTACTTTGCTTCTCTTGATCCTTTCATCTGCTTCCTGGTGGTTCCTCTGAAGATTGTTCTTGTAAACCTCACAAACCTTAGGAACAACCAAGCATGACAATGATTAGGGTTTTGATTAGTCTCCCCTTTTAGTTTTACCTTTGTGTCTCTTTTGAGTCTTCTCTTCTCATCTCATAATCAGGGACTAAACCCTAAAGGCTTTAAGGCTTTGTGATTAAGCTTATGCCTGCATCCTTCTATTAGGATGGAGTGTATAACTTTAATCCTAAGTGTTAAACCCTTAATGTGTTTAAATCTCTTAATCAATCCACTTAATAATCATCAAGACATCACACTTGTAACTTGGGCCTTGCATTAGGGTTCTATTTCTTCCTTAATTGGTTAAGAAGGACTAACCCTAGTGTTAATGGACAAGTCCCCCTCAAGTTGTCTTACAAATCATAAAACTCACTTCATCATCATTATCATTAAGTAAAATCCCCTTAATAAAGGCTTTGTTTTGTCATGAGTTTAATCCCTAATCATGGATTAAGTTGAGGAGCTTTCCTCAGCTTAAACATTCTCATCTATTATCCTTCTATTAGGATGGTGTAATGAGTCTGTTTAATCTTTGATTATGGCTTAATCTCATTACTCAACACTAAACAAAAACAACAAAAACATTTAAATAATCACAAGTAGGTTAATGATCTTAATCCTACATCAAAGGTGATTAAGTGTGAGAATCTGACTTCACACTTAAGGTATTCTCCTTACCCCTAATCAGAGGGAAGATGTGATGAGTTTACTAACCCCTTGGTTTAGGCTTAAGCTCATTAACTTATGACAAATTCTCAAAAGCAATAAAAGACTGAAAACTCAAAAACAAACAATAATCGTCTCCTCCAGGATTCTTTTCTCATCTCATTCACTCACAAACGAGAACTTGCTTCTTTCGTCTAATGCAAGACAGTTTGCACCTGAGCCAGACAGGTCATACACTTGAGCATTGACAAGCAGGCAGTTCACAAGTCAATTCATCTTTCAGTCTCTTTGGGTCGAACTACGGTGTTCTGACTTCCTCATTGCACGAGAGGATACATAGGCATAACTTAACAGTTATCGAACAAAAGTCTCTGTACATTCCCCCTCTTTCCAGCTTCATTCTTTAGCCTCATCATCATGAGCATTTCACCTCTTTCTCTTTTACACTGACACTGTACATTTATACACTTCACATTTCTTTTGCACTGACACCTGTACATCTTTTTCCAGCTCTTTATACACAAATTGCACTGACACTACCCCTTTAAAACACAAATCTTTTAAGCGTGGATCCCGTCGAGTACGGCGGACAATCTGGGTGCTAATACCTTCCCAGGTTGTAACCAACCCCCTTTCTCAGTCTCTCTGGTTCGCAACCATCTTATCCATATCTTTCTAGGTCTATGCAGCATTGCCTTTCCTCCGGGATAAAAATGCCTAGCTGGCGACTCTATTCATTTCCAATGAGTTCACTGCTGTGTGTTCTCATTGTCCCTTTCGCCGACCGTTCGCGTCTGTACCCCATTTGACCCGGTTTCATTTGGTGGGAGCGACAGTGACCAAAGGGAGAGGTCACCTCAAATATTTATAAGATGTTTTTTATGATTTTGTTTTGAGATGAGAAGAGAAAGAACCAAAAAGGAGCTTAAAGGTAAAAAGACTATATGGAAAGTCTATCATAAAGTTATAATGCAAAGGATACCTTAGGTTAGTGAGGCTCAAACTATCCTAAGAAGGAGAAGAAGAAAACAAGAGGAAGAGAAGAAAGAGGAGGAACAAAGTTAGAGAACAACTTACTACTCTAAAGGATGTAAGTTTCTCCTAAAGGGGGAAGATGAAGAAATGAAGCACAAGATGGCATAAGGCACATCAATAGTCACAAGATAAAAAGTAAATCAGAAGAGAGGATGAATAATTGAAATGTGGATAATCTCCACACTTCACTTACCCTGAGCCCCTGAAATGGTTAGAACTAAACACATATGACAAGGTAAAGCCAAACAAGATCCAATGAGGTGCAAACAAGCCAAAGATCAACTCCACACATCACAACCAGAAATGAAAGCAACCATTTATTGCACTAAGATCCATTCATCAAAGAAAATCAAGCAAGAAGTAAAGCATACAAACTATTACCAAGTTTCGAATAGAGGGGGTGAACAAAGAAGGTGAGGTGAACATGTACACATTTGTGAGAAACTTCAAAGACAAGTAACACCAAACTTTTCAAAGTACAAACACTAAGTAAGGACCAAGGATCAAACCTCATACAAAAAAAACCCTAAACATCCAATAGGAGTTGGAACAAGTGCCCTCCTAACCTAAGAACTAAGCATGCTAACAAGAAGAAGCAAAATTAAGGCAATCTCACATGAAAATTCAAATCAAATCAAAGACTTATGCAAAAATTCTACAATTAAAATCAAATGTTCATTAATCAAGTGATAACATCCTGCCAAGAGGGCAAAGTCAGAATCAAAATCAAACTAAGTCAAAGGACCCTAAGAACACCAATTAGGGTTTTGAAACTTCATGTTCAAGTCAATTGCCAAAAATATTCATGCAAACTTCTAAAAATCAGAAGAAAAATTATCAACAAACTACATCCTAATATGAATCAAATGCAAAATGAACCAACTCAAAACTTAAATCAATGATTAAGAAAGAAAATCCACAAGTCAGCATGTATTTAAAATGAATTTAAAAAAATTAATAAAAGTAAAAATTAATTCCTACGTGGAAAATAAAAATAAATGGAAAATTAAAATATCAAAAATTAAAGAAAATTAAAATTGATACTCATGAATATTTATGGAATTTTGATGAACTTCTAACTATTTTTTATGAATTAAGTAAAACAAAACAAATAAAAGAAAATAATAAAATAAAAGAAATGAAAAGTAATCAGAATGAATGGATGAGATTGGAGGAGAAACAAATCAATGGCCCAGCGCATCAGTCAACAAGACTCATGGTAATCAGATCCTAAGGCCCTAATTTAAACTTACTAATTAAATGAAATTCAATGGTCATGTTTTAAAGTTACATTAATCCTGATTAATTAACTTAATAAAACAAAATTAAATTAAATAATCATGATCCAAAGGCCAGGATTCGATCTGGAGACGCAAAACCCTAATTAAACCCTAATATAAACCCTACCGGCCGGAGAAGCGCCGATCATCTTCTTCGGCCAACCAAAAGTTACAGAACCACAAATCTCAACTAAAACACGCAAATCATACATCAAAACAAACCTCACATCATGTACATCACGAATCTAACATCAAAAGTCATTTATCTAACACACACAAGCTGAATCGGAGAAAATAAGTTTGGATCTAAAACTTTCAGATCCACGGTTTTACCTCATTTCACCACCATTCCCAAAACAAAATAGATCAGCATGCTCAGGATAACAAGCAGAACACAATGCACACAAAAGAAATCACATCCATGATGATGAAGTTTTTAATATACCTGAGATTGCAGGACCTTCAAACCTCCAAGAAAAGTAACCTCCAGCTCCAGACAAGCCTCTTGTGACCTCTATTCACAAAATAAATGTGAAGGAAACTCTAGAACAACTATAATCTAGTAATTCAAATGAACTTGATCTGAACTTGGACTGATACAAAACTTGCACAAAAGCTTGATTGAATGGTTGATCCTTGTTCCTTACACTTCAAGGAGAAAGAATATGCAAGAAATTTTGCAATTGTGTGGCTATGGAGTGAGATTCGAAAGCAAATCCATATGGAGAAAAAAGTTTGAAGGTGGTGAAAATGGTGATGATCCTGGTGAAATGAAACCCTAGTTGGCTTTTATATGATGCCAATGACTCATGCTGAGAGAATGGAATGAAATGCACGTAAGGTAAGTGTGAATGGAATGAATTTGCAAATTTGCAAAAGTTGTGTGAGTGCATGCTTTGCTCGTGCATTTCACTCTTGCTTGCACATGCTGAAGTTTCATCTTGCCCTTGATTCTTGAGTGAAGTGATCTGGGCCCTTGGACATTAGTAGCATGCTCTTTGTTTGTTCTTGCATTTTTTGCACTTTGTGATTATCTCATTATTCATGCACGGGTTTTGTGAAATTATTTGAGCCAAATGACTTTCATGCCATGTATTATGATATAGTGACCTAAGTTTGCTCATTGATCAAATTAGAAATTAATTACACGAGTTTTTGCAAATTGGTAGCAAGTGACATTTCATGTAAAACCCTAAAAATAAGTGAACTTCAAATTAGTACAACTTTCAAACCATGAGGGATATGGACATGTTCTTGTACTTTTTAGAAATGGAAGATCATACTCTACAACTTTCATGTTCAAGGGAAATTCATTTGGAGTCATCTTGGCCATTAAGAATCACTTGAAGATAAGGGAAAAACATGCCAAATTTGGAAAGTTTAGTTACATGCCACATGCCAAAAATGGAAAGTCTCTTAAAACCTCTTGATTCTTGATCTTTGACTTTGCCAAACCTCTTCTATGACCTTAAGAACATCTCTTGGCTTGAAAAATGGGATTAGAACCCTTGAGTTGCCATAATTGACTTTTCAAATAATTAGTTTGACGAATTTCTTCTTATGCAAGCAACTAATGAAATAACTGCCTTCCTCAATGAGTTTTCTCACCAAATTTCATCCATAGTATTCTCATATCATATGAAGGAATTTTCCCACATGAAATGGCCAAAGTCACAAAGAATCCATGCTTGATCATGAAACCCTAATTTGTGGTCATCTGTGTAGGAGCCTGCCCTTCCTTGGATCATTTGGTAATCTCCCAACCTCTTGGACTCTTGTAAAGGATCTTGAGCTTGCACATGCCATGTAGACACATCATCGGACTTGAACAAAGCCACTTAATTTATTTCTTTAACTTGTAGAGCTTCAAATGCACCAATGATTGATCATATGCCCAATGCTAGGACATGAGAATGTTATGCTTCATTTTTCTATGCAAAGATGCTAAGGATATGCCATGCTTATGATGTTTATGACATGAGGATGATTCTAGAAACAAGAGGGAAAATTTAGGGTGTTATAGCTGCCCCTATCCAAGCAACTGTTAATCTGAAAAGGATGATAGCACGGGCTATCGACCGTTCAAGATAAACTATGGTTGGATACCAAGAAGACCTGAAATTTGCACTATGCTAGAGAATGCAAAAATGGGAAATAAACCCAATCACATAACACTCTGGATAACTGAAGTGAAGACAAAGCAGACGAGCTTCTTCCAAATTGAATTGTTACGCTGAATAAGAAAACTTAGACATACGAGTCTTCTTCACGCAAACTTGTTACGCCAGGAACTGGACATACAAGTCCTCTTCAAGTAAACCTGTTACGCCAGGAACTAGACATACGACTCTGCTTCATACATTTTGCAAAAATATATGAATCGAGACAGACGAACCTCCTTCGGATAAACCTATTACACCAGGACCGATGATGCACTTAAGTCTGTGGGATAGACATGCATAATCAGGATAGACGAACCCTCTTCATATATCCTCCGTAGATATATGGTCTAAGGCAGAAGAGTCTTCTTCACACAAACCTGTTAGCTAGATGCGACGAATTGGACGAACCCTCTTCACAGATCTTGCGTAGATAAGTGGTGTTTGAGATAGACAAACCTCCTTCGGATAACCTGTTACGCCATGACTGCTAACCATTTTGACGTTTAATCCCACCGTCAGGACTTCAAACCTCTTCAATACAGACGAGTATTGGATGATCATCAAAAGATTACAGACGAGTGCCATAAGTCAATGATACAAACAGATATCAGACAATGATCAAAGGAACGCAGATGAGCGCTTCAAGCGATGATACAGACGAATATCAACCACTGATATATACGAATACCAGAAATCCAATTTAGACGAGCATTTGGAGTAGCAATAGAGACGAGTACCAGAGTGATTATCAAATCAACACATATGGATATAAGCTAGCACAGACCAGTGTTAGGGACGATATAGACGAGTATCCAAACAATGCAAACGAGCTTCGAACAGATAACAAACACAGACGAGTGCTGGGGAATGCAGACGAGCATCAAGCAAATATCAAACACAGACGAGTGTTAGGAAATGCAGACGAGCAACAAGCGAAATGCCCTGATTGGCAGTAAAATCGCAACTCTGCAGGGGAGAAACCAGGTCAAGAGGCTTTGACGATGCTTAACTCTTGTTGGGGATATGAATAACTGTTTGTATCATTACAATGGCCAAAAATAAATTGGCGACTTCTCTGGGGAATATTTCAACAATGGGAGTGGCCCCCAATCATGACTCTGCGGGGATGACCATCTTCAGACTTGTCTGAGAAGATGCTTGATTAAATAAGCCTTGCGGGAAACGAATTCAGACATTTTGAACTCTGTGGGGGACTCAGGCGTACAACTCCCTGCTGGGCGTACTTCACTTGTGTAAAGGTAATTCGCTTGGGGATGAAAACTCTTCAATTAGCCTTGGAGTTATACTGGGGATCCATTCCATCTGATCTGACTCAGCTGGGGGAACATTCTATGCTTGGGGATATACGACACCACCCTGCAAAACGAACAACAACAGTATACACCCATGGGCCTCGGGGACTTGCATAGTATGATATGCTCATCTATTGTCACCCGAAACTCAAAGATGGTTTTAAATGTTTCCCTGCAATGTCATTTTTTAGAAAAACAACATGTTTCATATGCAATGTTCTTTCTGCCAAAAATAATTCAGGACATTTTTCCAAACAAAGTAAACAAACACAACACAGTTTTTGACTGAATATTCATTTATTGAGTGTCCTCAAAATGGGCAAAGTTTTACATCAGGAAGCAACCACCTGGAAAGAGGTAGCTACCATAAAATTGAGAAAAGAAACTATCCTAATGGCAATGTTCACGGAATTCCAATGAGTTTCCTTCCTGCTATGACCAACACGTCTTAAAGACTTTCCGTCATTGCCTTTGCCTTCCGAAGAAGATGAGGGGACATATCCCAATTCTTATGATATTGTCAGACTGTACGAAACGATGATTTGGTTCAGATTACCCGGATCACAGTTGTTCGCTTATTCCCTTGTTTTACGTGGATCGCCCTTTCGGGTTTTCAATCCACCGGGATACCATTTTTTGCCTGAGCTGTCCAATGTGGCTTTTCAGCTTTGCGGGTGTACACTTTTTACTTATTTTCCCTAACTTTTGCCCGAGCTTTTTATTCAGTTTTTAGCTCGCCGGGATGCCCTTTTCTTTCCTGGACTTTAATTCTATTTTTGTGTCCAGTGGGTCCTTTTATGCGAAGTATTTTTTAACTGCGCCAGAGTTATAGGGGACTAGAATTCTGCTCCATCCATAGTGTCGCTCCCAAAAGACGAGACCGGGCTCGAATATGGTACAGACGCGAACGATCGGCGAGAGGGGGATGTGAGAACACACAGGAGTGAACTCACAGGGAATGAATAGAGTCGCCAGCTAGGCATTTTTATCCCGAAGGAAAGGTAATGCTGCATAAACCTAGAAAGAGATGGATAAGACGGTTGCGAACCAGAGAGACTGAGAAAGGGGGTTGGTTACAACCTGGGAAAGTATTAGCACCCAGATTGTCCGCCGTACTCGACGGGATCCACGCTTAAAAGATTTGTGTTTTAAAGGGGTAGTGTCAGTGCAATTTGTGTATCAAAGCGGGAAAGAAAGCTAGTGTCAGTGTAAAAGAAGTGTGAAGTGTAGTATGTATAGTGTCAGTGTAAGAACAAAGAATGAGATGCTCAAGATCATGAGGCTTAAAGAATAATGCTGGAAAGAGGGGGAATATACAGAGACTTTTGTTCGATAACTGTTAAGTTATGCCTACGTATCCTCTCGTGCAATGAGGAAGTCAGAACACCGTAGTTCGACCCAAAGAGACTGAAAATAAATTGACTTGTGAACTGCTTACTTGTCAATGCTCAAGTGTATGACCTGTCTGGCTCAGGTGCAAACTGTCTTGCATTAGACGGAAGAAGCAAGTTCTCGTTTATGAGTGAAGATGATGAGAAAAGAATCCCGGAGGAGACGATTATTGTTTGTTTTTGTGTTTTCAGTCTTTTATTGCTTTTGAAAGTTTGTCATAAATTGATGAGCTTAAGCCTAAACCAATGGGTTAGTAAACTCATCACATCTTCCCTCTGTTTAGGGGTAATGAGAATACCTTAAGTGTGAAGTCAGCTTCTCACACTCAAACACCATGATGTAGGATTAAGATCATTAACCTACTTGTGATTATTTAGATGTTTTTGTTGTTTTTGTTTAGTGTTAAGTAATGAGGTTAAGCCGTAATCAGGGATTAAACAGAATCATTACACCATCCTAATAGAAGGATAATAGATGAGAATGTTTAAGCTGAGGAAAGCTCCTCAACTTAATCCATGATTAGGGATTAAGCCCATGACAAAACAAAGCCTTTATTAAGTGGATTTTATTTAATGATATGATGATGAAGTGAATTTTATGGTTTGTAAGACAACTTGAGGGGGACTTGTCCATTAACACTAGGGTTAGTCCTTCTTAACCAATTAAGGAAGAATTAGAACCCTAATGCAAGGCCCAAGTTACAAGCTTGGTGTCTTGATGATTATTAAGTGAATTGATTAAAGGACTTAAACACATTAAGGGTTTAACACTTAGGATTAAAGTTATACACTCCATCCTAATAGAAGGATGCAGGCATAAGCTTAATCACAAAGCCTTAAAGCCTTTAGGGTTTAGTCCCTGATTATGAGATGAGAAGAGAAGACTCAAAGAAACACAAAGGTAAAAGCTAAGTGGGGGGGAACTAATCAATATTCACATGCTCGGATGGTCCTAGGTTAGTGAGGCTCACTATCCTAATGAAAGAAAAGAAAAGAAGAAGATGAAAGGAGAAACTCCATGGTGGCCTAAGCACACCTCCAGTCGAGAAAGAATAGAAGAAGATGAGGCATAAGATAAGATGAATAAGAAATAAGAATGAGATGATAATGCAATGTGGAGACAATGCACAAACAGAGCCTACACTAGTAGGACTTCCAGATGCAGCAGCGTGCGACAAGTAAAGTTGGGCCTCAGTGTTACCTAACGGAGAAGGTCCGTTGCCTCTTCAATATGCGTAAGAGAAAACGAGAAAAAGTATCACGCCCAGAACAAATTTATAAGCCAAGCGCAGTTGTCTCTTTATCCGGGTATCAAAAGTCAAGTATGAGCATCCAGCATCCAGGACAACCAACAAGGGGAACCAACATTAATACCAGGAACCGATCTACGCAAAGTCACGGTTCAAGTGAAACTGTCTCCATAGATCTCATTATTCCGAAACAATACTGTGAAAACAATTAGTCAAAAAGGTCATCGCCACGTTTTATCCTTCATCATCAAGGTCAAACAAGGGACCTACGCAACACCAAACGAATACTAAAACCAAAATCAGTGAAATTCTATTTAATTTAAACAGAGTTAATTAAAATAAGCTATAGGAATTACAACAAAAATCTAAACTAAGAACATTAATGAAATTAACAAGTTGGTTAAACAAAACTAACAATTAAAGAACAAAACTATTCTAAATTTCTAAACAAATTAGCAAACTTATATTAAAATTAAATATTAAAGGTTGACAAAGATAAACTATAACCTTAACAAGTTTTAATTAAAAAAAGGAAAAAAATTACTTCTTAACAAATATTAATGAACTAAATTATAAACAAAAAAAAAAAATGGAAAGGGATTTTAGGCTGCAATTCTGGAAGTGCTATTAGCAGCAAATCCGCTGGGCTTCCATGAATGCCAAGCCCAACAACATTCCTCACAGCCTGGAGGTGTATGCTAGCAATATGGGTGTGCTGCGGAATCCGATGGGCCTTGGGGCTTGGTCCAACTCAGGTCTCAATCACCCTTTCATTTCCTGTCAAAAACATAATCAGAATTAAATTAAAACAAAAAAAAAAGAAGGTGAAAAACTCAGACTAAAACATGAGTCCCCTTGTTCATTCTCAGCGTAATTTTTTTGCCACAAAAATCCCTCGTCGGAAAAGATCAAAAGAATCAGCCGCCATCATCGTTGTCTCCTTGCTCACGCCGTTTAGCTTCTCCGTCCGCCGCCGGTAAGAGCTTGCGGCCTTCCTGCTTCTGTTTTGACGCGGTGAGTCTCGCGGTCTCGATTTCTATCTCTCTTCATTCAAAATCGCATCCGACGATCTTCTTCTCCCTCGCGAGCCGCCGCTAAAGCAAAGGATGTGTTGTGCTCCTCAAGATCGTCGGTGTAGAAACGGAAACGGCCCTCTCCTTCATTCAAAATCCGCCGTCGCCGGTGTTCACGCGGTTAACTCCTTTTTTCTGATTCAAATCGCGGTAACCCTTTCTCTTCTTCGGTGAGCTTCAGTTTCGATTTCGCTCTCTTTCTTCTATTTTCCGATTTCTGTGTTCTGTTTCGAAATCATTCTCATCTCTTTCTTCTCCTGTTTTGCTTCGGATTTGCGTTTCCGTTGTGAAGTGTTGTCGGATGATGGCTGAAGGTGAGATGGAGGGTTTGGTTGTGAAGCGAGAAAAAAATGTGTTGGTGTGGTGGTGATGAAGTTGCGGCTTGATGTGGTTCTTTTTATGTGTTGCTGTTGGAAGCTTATTGAAGATGTTGATGAGGTTCTGCGATTTGGGTTATTTGAGGTCTGAAGTATTTACGGTTCCGACGCGGTGGCTCCGATGGCTGTAAGGTGTGGTCTGCGGTAATGGTGGAAGATAAGTGAGGTTCGGTTTGGAGGATTGAAGGGGGTTTGAAATCGGAAAGGTGTGTTGCGAGTTGTATGAGCTGAAGGAGGATAGTTTGTGTTGATGTTTGTATGAAGGTGAGACAGGGGATGAAGATCTGTGTTGGTGTGTCTCTAGTTTTTTGCTGTCGTGAGTTTTTGTTTTTAAGCTTGCCGGATGTTGAGGAGGTGTGTATGCGTTGTGTTGAATGTTGAAGAAGGAAGAGCGGATTTATGGTGGTGAGCTGCGGTTATGCAGAAATGGCGGAACAGGGGTTTTGCTTGGATTTGCTGAGAGAAAAATGAGTGAAATATTTGGTGCTGTTAATAAAATGTTGCTGTGGTGAAGCATAAGTGAGAAATGGCGGGGTGCTGGTTGCAAGTATTGTGTTGTGCGAAATTGAGGGAGGAAAAGTTTCTACTGGCGTGAGTATTTTGCATAACTTGTGCGCATCTTCGTGTGGGCCCCGAAGCGAGAATTAGGTGAACAACTATAAGAAAATTGGCAATATGTGCAGGTGTCGTGTGAAATGGTATGAAGATGTTGTAGTGGGCCCTGTTGAAATAGTTGAGAGAGAGAGAGAGAGACAAAACCCACAACAATAAAACAATAAAAAGGTAAGCTGAAAAAAGAGAAAAGGCGCCGGTGGTAATGGTGTAGAGAAGTGTGACTGCATTGGAGGAACATGAAGGCTTATGGTCCTCTTGTTTTTTTTATTTTCTATTTTTGTAATGAGCAAATAATGGGCTGGGTTTTGAACAATGGAGAGTTGGCTTTTAGATGATAATGTAAGTGGATAAAAATAATAGACACATGGATAGAAATTTGAAATAAAATGGACATTGTGGTTTAGCAAAGTGGAAAGGAAATTAAAAATGGAAAAATTGGGTAAATGAATTCAGAAAAATAATTTGAAGATTGACTTAAAATGGTTAATAGAAATTTGGATGTGAATTTATGGATAAAAAAATGGAAAATAAATTGGTGATGAATATTTGGACAAAAATGGTTAAGGTTTTTAATATGGACAAGTAGATGGATTTTACAAATGAAATTGGGTATGAACTAAACTTATATGGAATGGACCGACTACCATGCACACAACCATAAAACTTCAATTTTCAACTTGCAACCAATCTTGCACCACTTCCACACCAAAAACCACTAGTTAAGAATGACACAGCTACCAACAAATAATTTGTGACTGCAACAATGACCATCTGAATTAAACATCTTCTGAATTAAATTAAATTGAATCCGTTCGAAGTCTCCGGGAAAAATAAATCCGACGAAGCATGCTCTGAACTGATGAATTATGACGAGCCTGATTTTACGAACTAATCCCCACACAAACCACTGCTTGATAAACTGATGAATTTCGTATAACACAAATTGAATGCTCATTGCCCGAGATATAGCCCTGAGATGCAGATGCGCCAGTGAATGGTCTTCACACGTGAAATCCTTGAGAACCAAATAATCAGGGAAATAAACCCTAATTCTGTAACATGAGTAATGAGAGGATGATGCCACTAATGACTGCATAACCGAAAACTTGAGTTCTGTGATAATCCACAGATAAAAACGTGAAACCCAAATTCTTCAGAAAATGTGATCCCATGTCTCAGGAGACTATGCAAATGGTATGCATTCTAAATGTTAATGATCAAATGAAAATGCAAATGAGATGCAAATGAAAGACAGGCGGAGAAAGAAAATCAGAGGGCAAATTTAGGGTGTCTACACATAGAAGTGAGCATCAGTGCCCCACCTGAGAAAACTTTCTTTACTATGAATGGGCCTTCGTAGTTTGGGGTCCATTTGCCCCTGTGATATGAACCTGGAGGAATAATCCTCTTGAGTACAAGCTCACCCACTTGATACTCTCGAGTACGTACTCATTGGTCGAATGCTTGCTTCATTCTCCTATGATAAAGCTGACCATGACAGATAGCCGCTAATCTCTTTTCCTCAATTAGACACAACTGATTATATCGCGCCCGTACCCACTCAGCCTCATCAAGCTTCACATCCATCATCACACGTAAGGAAGGAATTTCCACCTCAACAGGCAAAACTGCCTCCATGCCATATATCAGGGAGAATGGAGTTGCCCCGGTTGACGTCATGACTGACGTTCGGTACCCATGCAGCGCGAACGACAACATCTCATGCCAATCATTGTAAGTGACAACCATCTTTTGCACAATCCTCTTAATATTCTTATTAAATGCTTCTACCGCGCCATTCATCTTTGGCCGGTAAGGGGAAGAATTGTGATGCTGAATCTTGAAGTCCTTACACAGTTCTGCCATCATCTTATTTTTCAAATTGGAACCATTATCAGTAATGATTCATTCGGGCACTCCGTATCTGCAAATGATGTCTCTCTTTAGAAATCTGGCTACCACCTGGCGAGTGACATTGGCGTAAGATGCTGCTTCCACCCATTTGGTGAAGTAATCGATCGCCACCAAAATGAAACGATGACCATTTGAAGCAGTAGGCTCTATCTTCCCGATCATGTCATTACCCCACATAGAAAAAGGCCAAGGAGATGACATGACGTTGAGAGGGCTAGGAGGAACATGCACTTTGTCTGCATATATTTGGCATTTGTGGCACTTACGGGCGTACGAACAACAATTTGCATCCATTGTAAGCCAATAGTACCCTGATCTCAATAACTTCTTAGCCATTGCATGTCCTCCTGCATGAGTACCGAAGGATCCCTCGTGAACTTCCTGCATTAACAGGTCTGCTTCGTGTCTGTCCATGCATCTGAGCAAGACCATGTCAAAATTCCTCTTATACAGAACTCCGTCTGCATTTAAGAAGAAACTAGCAGCAAGTCGCCTCAAGGTCTTCTTGTCATGGGATGATGCCCCAACTGGGTATTCTTTTTTTTCCAGGAAAAACTTGATATCAAAGTACCAAGGTTTATCATCAGACAAAGCGTCTACAGAGAAAACAAAAGCTGGCGTGTCAAGCCTGGAAATATTAATCCTGGGCACATAGTTCCAACACAAGACTTTGATGGACGAAGAAAGAGTAGCCAATGCATCGGCAAATTGATTCTCATATCATGGTATATATTGAAGCTTAACTGTTGTGAAGAACTTCAACAATCTTCTGGCATAATCCCTATAAGGAATTAAGTGTTCTTGATGCGTAAACCACTTGCCGGTAATCTGGTTAATAACGAGGGCTGAATCTCTGAATATATTGAGGGTCTTAATCCGAAGATTAATAGCCTCCTCTATTCCCATTATGCACGCCTCATACTCCGCTTCATTGTTGGTGCAACCAAAAGTGATTCTGGCAGCGAAGGGAAAGTGAACACCTTTGGGAGTGATAAGAACAACATCAACTCCACGTCCGTTGATATTGACTGCCCCATCAAACATCAACTTCCATTGGGATTCAGGGTCTGGCCCCTCCTCCGGAAATGGTTCCTCGCAATCTTTTTCCTTGAGGTACATGATGTCCTAATCAGGGAAATCAAACTTCATTGGCTGATAGTCGTCCTCCAGTGGTTGTTGTGCAAGATAATTCGACAATACACTTCCTTTGATGGCTTTCTGGGAAGTATATTGTATGTCATACTTTGTTAATATCATCTTCCACCTTACAACCCTTCCGGTTAATGCGAGTTTCTCAAAAATATACTTGACGGGGTCCATTTTTGAGATTAGCAATGTGGTGTGGGTCAACATGTACTAGCTCAGTCGGTGAGCAGCCCATGCCAAAGTGCAACAAGTTTTCTCGAGCAGTGAATAACGGGATTCACAATCAGTAAACTTTTTGCTAAGGTAGTAAATAACATGCTCTTTTCGACCAGACTCGTCATGTTGGCCTAACACACACCCCATTGACCCTTCTAACACAGTCAAGTACATGATAAGTGGTCGTCCTGGAACTAGAGGCATTAGGATCAGAGGCTCCTACAAATATTCTTTTATCTTTTCAAAGGTTCTTTGACAGTCCTTATTCCACCTGACCGGTTGTTCTTTTCTTAACAATTTGAATATAGGCTCGCATGTGGCAGTTAGATGAGATATAAACCGAGAAATGTAGTTCAACCTCCCTAAAAACCCACACACTTCTTTTTATGTTTTCGGTGCAGGCATTTCTTGTATCGCTTTTACTTTTGCAGGATCTACCTCAATCCCCTTTTAGCTAACAATGAAACCCAGCAATTTACCGGACCGCACTCCAAAAGTGCATTTGTTTGGATTCAACCTCAATCTGTACTTTATCAACCTGTCAAACAGCTTTTTGAGATTGACCAAATGTTCTTCTTCATCCCGAGACTTGGCAATCATATCGTCCACATAGCATTCAATTTCTTTGTGTATCATATCGTTGAACAAAGTTACCATAGCCCGTTGATACGTTGCCCCAACGTTCTTCAATCCAAATGGCATAACTTTATAATAGAATGTACCCCATGGGGTAATGAACGTCGTTTTCTTCATGTCTTCTGGCGCCATCTTGATCTGATTGTACCCGGAGAAGCCATCCATGAAAGAAAATACCGAGAACTGAGCGGTGTTATCTACCAGCACATCAATGTGGGGTAAGGGAAAGTCATCCTTTGGACTTGCTCTGTTTAGATCCCGGTAATCGACGCACATCTGGACCTTGCCATCTTTCTTTAGTACAGGCACAATGTTAGCTACCCAAGGTGGGTAACTGGTTACAACAAGGAATCTGGCCTCCCACTACTTTTAAACTTCCTCCTTGATCTTCATTTCCATGTCAGGGTGAGTTCTTCTCAACTTTTGTTTCACCGAAGGAAAGTTTTCTCTTAGTGGCAGCTTGTGTACAACAATGTCAGTATCCAGTCCTGGCATATCTTGATACGACCAGGCAAAGATATCCACATATTCACGTAGCATACCAATCAAATCCTTCTTTACCTCGGCCTGCAGACTAGCCCCAATGTTTATCTCTTTCTTTACGTCCTCAGACCCGATGTTGACTATCTCTACTTCTTCCTGATGAGGCTGAATTACCCTTTTCCTCTTGTTTCAACAACCTAGCCAATTCATCCGGGAGTTCACAGTCTTACTCAACCCTTTCATTAGCTTGGTAGATAGGATTGTCGAAGTCATGCATAGTCATAGCAGGAACGTTATCACAAGAATCCAAATGATCAACATTGCACAAATGATGTGCTTATTTCAGAATCTGTTCTTTTCAAAAGAGACGCAAACACACAAAACACTGAAAAAAAAAGAAAACATTGCCATTTTATTTATATACTTTGCTTTTTTTTGAAAAAATTTTAAAACGAAAGAAAGAGAACACGGTTTCGCTTGAAAATGTCCTTTATTTCATGGAAAAAGTAAATGCATTAAAAGCATGGTGGCCCTACAAATGGATCCATGCACCTTGGGCAGAGTGCAGGATTTGACATGCAGTATGATAAAATGGAAACAAAGAAAATTACTTTGACTGCCAAGTGACTTGAATGAAATCTTCAGCCGACCAGTTATGGAGCTCCTCCCCAAGTGCACATGGGTGAATCCAGTTATCCAAGTCGCTGTCATTATCCCCTCTTCATTTGTTGCACAAATGTTGTTGTAGTCGAGCATTCCCGCACTAGTGAACGTTATGGACTTACTACCCTGAGACCAGCTAGACCCACCAGGTTGATATCCAAGACCAAACTTTTCATCTTTCCTTTCCATTTCTAGTAGCTTTCCCCAGCCGTGTGCATTTCCGGATTGGACTACTTCCTTAGCTAGCTTGTAGGAGTAAATAGGAGTCCCTTCCTTTTCATTGCTCTGGACTGCAGCCACCAGAGACAAAGTACTAACATTAACCGTCTCAAAAGCCTGGCAAAGTGTTTCATGGATCTCCCCGTCCATTTCCACATACTTGAAGGTTGACAAATGACTTACGAAAATATCTTCTTCTCCGCATACAGTAACAACCTGGCCGTCTACCACATACTTCAACTTCTGATGCAACGTGGATGTTACTGCGCCAGCAACATGAATCCAAGGACGCCCTAGCAGACAGCTATAAGCTGGTTGAATATCCATAACATAGAATGTACTCTTGAATACCTGAGACCAAATCTTTACCGGTAGCTCCACCTCCCCGAACAGAGACCTCCGGGACCCGTCAAAGGCTTTTACAATCAAATCACTGGGTCGTAACACAATACCATCAACATTCAACTTCATTAGGGCCTTCTTAGGAAGCACATTGAGAGAAGATCATGTGTCTACCAAGACATGTGATAGAACAACACCCATACACTCCATGGTGATGTGTAGGGCCTTGTTGTGATTGCATCCTGTAAACACCCCAAATTTTCCCTCACTCATATCACACCATGGCTTGTGATCTTTCATTTTTGTTCTAACATAAGCATTACATCTCACTTAACATATTTGCTTCACTGCATAAGTTCAAGTTCATATGCATATAGGATTTGTGATCTAAGCAATCTAAGAATCCATCTGAGCCATCCCAAAGGCCTCAAAGCTTTCCAAGAGGGTCCATGTGTGTTCTACCATCATATTATACTCCACAAAGTTCATGAAAGTCAGGGGATCACAAGAACTGGCAAAGGCATAGAAGCAGAGCTAGGGTTTCACTGCACAGATGACCAAAATTAGGGTTTTAGTTTCAGAGGCCTTAACTCAAAATTTTTGGTCCATTATTGTTTCTAATGTTCTTAATATGTCATAAGGATCATGTGTACCAAGTTTTATGAAGAAACTCATTGTGGAAGTCATTTGTTCACTGGGTAACTTCCTGAGCAAGTTAAGTCAAAATCAGGGCATCTGAGGCCCCCAACAATGGAACCAAAAGGGTATTTTCATCAAATTGAGGTTATATGGTCTTTATTTGATCTTATAAGTGGTTGGAAGTTCACAAGATTAAATAATTTTGAGCCATTTGCAAACTTGCCAAAAATGGAAATGACTTGAAATGCAAACTTTCCATTTTGGGAAAGTTTTTCAACCTCCTCTTTCTTAACAAAAAATGCTTCAAATGAAAAATTATTGGTCATGAAAGTTGTAGATTAGATCTTTCCCTTTTCAAAAATTACAAGAACATGTCTTGATTCATCCTAGAACTCAAGATATGGCTTTTCAAAGTTAGCAAAAATCCTATAATTTCAAGTTTTATGTCAAAGAGGCATTTTGCAAATTGGCATGTTCAAGCATTCTAATGACCTCAAATGTACACAAACACTTCACAATATGCCAATTGGACCTCTAAACATCATAATTGTGCATTGAACCAATTATTTTCTTGACTTGAACTTCAAGAAATCACAAAAGGGCCAAAACTTTCAAGAATTGCCAAATGCTATGAAACTCTACATCCACTTGTGCCAGCTCATGTAATCTGATTCTATGGCTCTCCACAAAGTCAGCTGAGGCAAATCCACCCTTTAGATCACCTCTGACCCAAGCCCATGCTTGTGGTACACTTTCCTTGACTTTTGGAAAAACACACCATACCAATTAAACTATGCCACACCAACTCTCTGAACCAATTAGAACACCTTATACAAACATCATGGGCCTCAAAGAACATAACACACAAGCCTAAATGCAACCCTAAGCTCATTTTTCCAAAAATTTGCAAAAACTTCAAGTCTTCGAATCTCACTTCCTAGCCACTAAAACTCAAAACTTCTTTCACCAATCAACTCAAAATCACATCATGATCATTTCCCACCCTTATCCATAGCCAAAAACACCCCCAATAAGAAATACGATTTCTGCATACTCAGAACCAAACACTTCAAAATGGGCATCACAAGCTTGCTCTAAGCTCATCTTCATCATCAGGAGGATCATTGGGGTGGTTTTGAACCAAGAGGGAGGCTAGAAAGCTCAAGAACACAAAGCTTCAACTCAGGTAGCTTCATGAACTTTTTTTCCAGAACTTGCTATTTAAGTTTCTAAATGAATCTACATGCTTCACTGATCACCCTGATATGATTTGTTTTGAAAATGATTGAGAAATGAACATGTATTGAACTTCTGAAAGTTTTGTTTATTTTCACGATTTGCTTTGAATCTTGTTTTTGATGAATGATAAATGTGTTTTGAAGATGGATTCTTGTTGAGGGAGGTTAGTAGATCATTTCTGGAGAGTTAGAGGGTTTGATTTAGCCTAGGGAAGAAGATAGGTGGTTTGGCTTGCCGGAGAAGATGACCGGAGCTCCGGTCACCTGAAAGTAATTCGGGTTCTAATTAGGGTTTAGTTTCCAGTTTGAATGGTGGCCCTTGGATCTGTTTTTCCCGCGTGCGTGGATGGTTAGGATTAAGTCATTAAACCCTAAATATAATTAATTAAATTAATTAGGTTTAATTAGTCAGGAGTGATCTGGACCACTGATTCACGCGCGCAGTCAACCCTCACCCCCTGGATTTGAATCTCAGCCTTATGATCAGTTGACTATCCATTCAAATCATTTTTATTCATTTTTATTTGTATTTTCTTGCATAATTAATTTAAAATATCAAAAAGCATCACAAAAATATTTTCTTTTGCATTCTGACTCTAAATATTTTTCTCATTCAAAAAATGATTTTTATTTTATTTTTTGCATTTAAAAATACATTTAGGTTTCTAAAAATCACCAAAAAAATTATGAAACATCCCAATGCATTTAGAAACATTTTCAAACTCTTCACAAGAATTTCTTTTTAGGTTTGATCATAGTTTGAAAATTTTCGTTGAATAAAGGGTCATTAAAATCACATTTTTGAACCCTAATTTGAAAAAATCATTTCTTTCTAACCAAGAAGAGTTTGAAGTTGATTCGTTTTGAATTGCTTTGAATATTGCATGTAGTTTGTAGGTCTTTTTCCTCATGAATTTATCTTTCATTTTCAATTTGATTTGCATTTTTCCTTTTGAACCACCCAAAAACCCTATAAAACATAGGAAAATCATAACTATTGATTGGTTTAGCTTCTGACCTTCTCCTTTGGGGTGTGACCTAATACGGGATTAGGGTTTGTTTGAGCTTGTTTGCAAATTTTTATCATGTTATATGCTTCTGTTTTGTTCATTTGGGTCTCATACTTCCATATAACCCTAATTTCTCATATTCACTTGCATTTACATTGCATATGCATCATTACATGAACTTTCCATGACATTTCTTGCACTCATATGCAATCTTAAACATCTTAGGACATGTTAGAACCATCCTTGATCATTTCTTCATTCATGTGCCATGATTTGCATTCATTTCATTTCATTAACTTTCATGTGTTTTTAAACTTCAAAGCATGTTTCCATTTGCATCTCATCTTTGTATGATCATACATATGCATTTTGTATGCCTTTGCATCATCTTACATGACATTTTCATTGCATAAACACTTATGACTTTGGTCATTTCATCTCATATCATCTCATTTCATATCATTTCCTTATGATTTATACCTAATGCATCCATACTAACTTTTCAGGTTTTGTAAGTTATTTTGGGAGGTGGATTTGCCTTCACCTCTCATTTCTTCTTATCTCTTTCATTTGCATTCTTAATTGTCTCTTAAGTGAACTTGTTCACTTGTGTTCCATCTCTCACTTTCTTTCTTTAAATTACTTATCTTCTTCAATGAAGTAAGTAACTTATTCTTCTACTTCCTCCTCCTTTCATCTGCTTCTTCCATTGGTGGCTTCCTTGAAGATCTTTCTCAAGCCTTAAAAACCATAGGAACATCCAAACATGATAATCTTAGGATTGTGTTTAGTCCCCCCTTATACTTTTCACCTTTGAATCTCCTTGAGTCTCTCTTCTCATCTCAATAATCAGAGACTAAACTCTTAAAGTTTTAGGACTTTGGAATTAGGGTTATGCCTGCATCCTTCTCTTAGGATGGAGTGTATAACTTTAATCCTAAATGTTAAGCCTTTAATTTGTTTAAACCTCATAATCAAATCACTTAATAATCATCAAGACTTTATCTTGTAACTTGGGCCTTACATTAGGGTTCTAATTCTTCCTTTATGGTTAAGAAGGACTAACCCTAGTGTTTAATGGACAAGTCCTCCTCAAGTTGTCTTACAAATCATAAAACCCATTTCTTAATATCATCCCTTAATCAAAATCTATTTAATTAAGGCTTTGTTATATAATGAATGTAATCCCTAACCATGGGTTAAGTTGATGTATCTTCCTCAGCTTAAGTGTGATCATCTATTATCCTTCTATTAGGATGGTGTAATGAGTTCACTAATCTGTGATTAGAGATTAAACTCATTACTTAACACTAAACAAAAACCAAAAAACATCTTAATAATCACACGTAGGTTAATGATCTTAATCCTACATCATCATGGTAATTAAGTTGAGATACTTACCTCACACTTAAGTAGGCTCATTATCCCTAATCAGGGAGGATATAATGAGTTTATAAACCCTTGATTTAGGCTTAAGCTCATTAACTTATGCAAAACACCAAAAAAAAATAACAAAACTGAAAACACAAAAACAAACAATAATCGTCTCCTTCGGGATTCTTTTCTCATCATACTCATTCACAAAGGAGAATTCGCTTCTTCCGTATAATGCAAGACAATTAGCACTCGAGCCAGACGAGTCATACACTTAAGCGTAGACAAGAAAGTAGTTCACAATCAATTTATTTATTTATTTTTTTAGTCTCTTTGTGCCGAACTAAGGTGTTCTGACTTCCTCATTGCACGAGAGGATACGTAGGCATAACTTAATTGTTATCGAACAAAAGTCTCTTGGTCATCCCCCTTTTTCAGCATTCTTTCTAAGCCTCAGTTCCTGAGCATTTCACACCCTTTGCACTGACACTTGTATATTCTTTTCTTAACTTTTGCACACAAATAGCACATACACTACCACTTTTAAACACAATCTTGTAAGTGTGGATCCCGTCGAGTACGACGGACAATCAGGGTACTAATACCTTCCCAGGTTGTAACCAACCCCCTTTCTCAGTTTCTCTGGTTCGCAACCGTCTTATACCTTTCTTTATAGGTTTATGCAGCATTGCCTTTCCTTCGGGATAAAAACGCCTAGCTGGAGACTCTATTCATCTTCATTTCAATTTCTCCTTTCACCGACCATTCGCGTTTGTACTGGGATGCAAATATTCGGGAGCGACAGCTTGGCGACTCTGCTAGGGACCTATCTTGCAACCAGGGCTTCTGGTTCTTTTTGTGGGTTTCTCCTAGCGCTTGTTCGATTTGTGTTTATGGGGGTGTTATGTGCTACTTGTGCTTTTTGTTTATTGCTTTATTTATTGCTTTCTATACAACTTTATTTATTGCTTTCATTTACTGTTTATATGCATTTCATACTGTTATCATCATACCATTTGTGCTGGATCTCTTGTCTGTTTTGGTGGGAGGGATTTTTGAGTGATTAAGGTTTCATACCGGGGACCTGAGTGACACGTAGGATAGAGTGGCTTCATATTCTTTCCCATTCCATTTCGGTCTGGTGCGGGAATATGAAACACGGTTCAGACATGGGTTTCTTCTTGAGAACTCTGTGCTACGGATTTCCTATAGTACTAGGGCTATCTGGGAAGCCTGCTAAGTCTAAATGACCTTTTTTATGACCTTCAGCATCTGATGTGAATTAGAGGAGGATCTTTTATGGTTATTGTAAACATTGTACCTCCGGGTTAGAAGTGTTTACACTTCTCATAACTGATCCAAGTCTGAGGATCCTTGTTCTAGAACAATACATGTGAGGGGGTTGGGATGTTTACAGGTTTGCAGGAACCCTTGGCCTCATCATACCTTTGTTACTAGTTTGTTAAGGTTGTATCATTTTGGACTTTTCTTGTGAAACCCTGGATTTGTAACTCTTTATTTGAGTCCCCCACCTTGTTACTGGTTCTCTAAGCCTCCATCCGGACTTATGAACACACCTGGACCCTATCAAGGCAGATAATAGATCCAGGGCTTGATCACAAACCCTTTGCATATCATTTTGCATACATTATTTTGCATCATTTAACATTTGTCTATTTGTTTTACAGGGTATCCACATCTTATCTTTGGTTTGGTTTTGACCGGTTCTACTGCTCAGATTCCTTCAGCTATCTGCACCAGCTGTCTTCACCAGAGATTCTTTTCAATTCTCTTCATCAGTTGTCTTCATCAGAGACTTTTTTTCAGTACCTTCTCCAGTTATCTTCATCAGTTTTTAGCAGTTACCTTCATCAGTGTTTCTCCTCAGTCTTCTTCACCAGTATCCATTGTCAGCATGGACACTTCCATGAAAAACAACATCACCTATCATTTCTTTGAGCCCACTCTGACAGACATTAGACATATTCAGTCTCTCATCACTCCTGATCATGTCCCTTTATTTAGGGAACATTATGGTGGCATTATGGACATGATCATGGATTTGGATGCATCCCAGAGGAGCATGATCCACACATGCCTACAGTTCTATGATCCTCCTCTCAGATGTTTCACTTTCCCAGATTTTCATCTAGGACCATTGATGGAAGAATTCTCCATGTTGTTGGGTGTCCCTATCAGGAGAGGGATTCCCTTCAACCCTGAGATGGTGGCTCCTAAGAATGAAGACGTAGCTAAGGCTTTGCACTTGGAGCTCACCCTCATTGACCAGAGCATGACCACTAAGGCTGGAATCCCAGTCCTTCATTTGGATTTCTTGGTTACTCAGGCCACCTTGCATGCTGCAGCAGGGAAGTGGAACATTGTTTGTGCTCTTCTGGCCCTCAGCATATATGGAGTTATCTTGTTTGCAGACGAGCCTAAGTTTGTAAGCAAGAGTGCTATTCACCTCTTCCTGTTGAGGAATCCAGTCCCTACCTTGCTTGGAGACTTTTACTACTCAGTGCATCAAAGGAATGAGAAGCAGAGGGGAATGTTGGTCAGATGTTGTGCACCCCTTTTCTACTGTTGGTTGTTAAGGCACTTGCCGAAGTCAGACACTTTCTTAAATCCTCATCAACCAAGGAACTGGGCTAAAAGAATGATTGCCCTTACATCAGAAGACATCAGATAGTGCACTCAGAGCACCAAGGGCAAAGATATCATCACCAGCTGTAGGCAGTATCCCAATGTACCCTTGATTGGAGTGAAGGGTTGCATCAACTATAATCCTTTACTTTTCAAAAGGCAATTAGGGTATGCCTTGGTACATCCACCAAGAGAGCAAGACTTGTCAGAAACCCTTTACTATGATATTCAGCATAACCTTGCCATGGCCAGACAGGCATCTTGGGCTTGGGATAATATTCAGACAAAGGGGACTGCTATTCTTGGCAAGTGCAACAACATAGCTTCAGCTCAGTATCTTGACTGGTCTCGTGTCAGGGGACAGATCACCCGTATGCCATTCACCTTAGAAGATGTACCTGGACCGTCAGTAGTGGAGCTTGCAGCTACTGTCAGTTTAGAGGAGTTTGAGAAATTGAAGGAAAGAAATACTCAGCTCTCTAAAGCTTTGAAGAAAACCCTCTGGGAGACGAATGAAAGCCGTCTGGATAATGAAAGGTTAGAGAAGCTCCGGATTGAGCACTTGACCAAGATTGAAAGGACAAATGACTACATCAGAAAGGCTAGAGCAAGAGAGTTAGTGTTGAAGAATGCTTGCAAGGAGGCTAAGACTCAGAAGGCCAGAGCTGAGCATTACTTAGAGGAGAGTCAGGCTAGGTGGATCAGGATCACTAAGGCTCGTGCACAGGAAGATCAGAGGAACCAGGCTAGGATATAGCAGCTGGAAGCCAATGAAAAGAAGAGTCATGAAGCCTTGTTAGCTGCACATAAGGAGATCTCTGAGTTAAAACTCCGGGAGGGGTTGAAGAGGTCAAAGGATCAGGATAAGCATAAGAAGCTGACCAGTGCCATTGCCACTAGGAACCTTCTTATCAGGACCATCACAGAGCACCCAGTTGGCCCAGTGATTGAGGCTCTCCTGAAGGAAGTCAGAGAGGATGACTTTCGACTGGATGCTTGATTTCTTTGTATTTGTACCTCCTTTTGTTTGTACTTTTGATTTTGTTGTTGTATTTTGACCCATCATGGGGATTTTGTTGTAATCAAACTATGTATCTCCACATTTTTGTAATATATAGTTTGTATTATTTCATGGGCTTTATCTCTCTGCAACATCGTCATTTCCTCGAGGTCTGGAAGATCAAAACCAAAGAACCAAACCGGATACCCTTGGAAGACAAATAGGCATCCTGCATTGCATACTAACATCATTTCTTTGTTTTGTAGGTTTTTGTTTTTGTTGTTTATCACTTTGTTGTGATTTCAGGAAACATTGCTCGTTGAAGAGTGTTTCCCGTCAATAGAGTGCACCGGTATCCGACAAGAAACAACCTTCCGGGATTACAAATGGATCAGGTTCAACAGGATTTGACTGATGTGAGGACCCAAATGGCCAATGAAAGGACTGAGATGAGGGCCCAAATGAATCAATTCATGGCAGTGATGACTGGTTTGACTCTGAGCCAGGAGAGACTGAGAGAGTTAGTCGAGCGACAAACTCCCGAGGAAAACCACCCAGGTACAGGGGGTACCAGCAACAACGATCACGTACAGCCTCGTACTGATCTCCCAGAGTTTGGACCTCATCTGAACCCAGAAATCAATGCTATAAGAAACACCCAAGGCAACACTGGAGGGAGAGTCTTGCAGGAGGACCCTCAGGAAGAGTAGTTTACTGTGGTTGAATCCCAAAACTCTCTAGGTTTTGATGTCATGGATATGGGATTAGTGGAGGGGGTTAGAATTCCTCATAAGTTCAAACCTCCCTGTTTTGAAAGATACAATGGCACATCCTGCCCACGTACCCATCTTTTGTCTTTCATGGGGAGATTGAAAGCCTAAACCATGGATGAAAAATTTTGGATGTTTTACTTTGAGGATAGCTTGAAAGGGGCATCCCGGGAATGGTACTCTCACTTGACCAGGGCCACTGTTAGGAATTGGAAAGACTTGGCCGAAGCCTTCATTCGTCAATATCAATATAATCTGGACATGGCTCCAAACAGAACCCTTCTGATGGGAATGTCACAGTCTTCCCGAGAAAGCTTTAGAGAGTACACCCAAAGATGGAGGCAATTAGCTGTTGCCGTTAAACCTCCGATGTCAGAAAGGGAAATGGCAGATATGTTCATGAACACCCTCCAGGGGACCTATATTGACAGGTTGGCTGCATTTTCTTCCACCAGCTTTGCAGACGTGGTTATAGTTTGGGAAAGAATTGAAAGCTTATTGAAAATGGGAAAGATTTCTGACAACGGCGATAGTTCAAGCAGTGCAAGGAAGCCATTTGCAGGGCCCCGCAGATCCGGTGAAACAAATTATGTACATGTGGGAAGAGGAAGACCCCAGTATATGCCAAGGTCAGTTGCCGCTATCATTATTCCTACTTCACCTCCTCAATATACTCAAAAACCACAACACTTTCCTCAACAGCCACAGTTTCCTCAACAAAGATCCTACAACAACAATAACAACAACGCCCTTTTCAACAGCGGCCATCTCAGTTCAACAGGGTGATTGACCCTATACCAATGACATATGCCACATTGCTGCCACAACTCCTAAAGCTTAATCTTATCGAGTTAAGGACATTGGCTCCACCGGATCCTCAGAACCTTCTGAGAAATTACGACGTCTACGCCAGGTGTGCTTTTCATTCTAATGCACCTGGTCATTCCACAGAAAAGTGCAGGGCTCTGCATATGAAGGTCCAGGATCTGGTAGATTGAAAAGCCCTGAATTTTGCACCGACTCCTAAGGTCACGAAGAATCTTATGCCCAGCCATGGTGGGCCAAGGATAAATGCAATAGAGGAGGGCTCACCCATGAGTTTGATTGAAGATACTACAAGTATTCAAACACCTCTGGCAGTGGTTAAAGCTCATCTCTTGAAATTCCAGGTGTTTCTAGGTTGTGAGGCCTGCTGTGAATCTTGCAAGGTTTCCGTCAATGGGTGTGCAAGCTTGAGGAATGGCATCAATGGCTTGATCAGAGAGGGTATCCTGCAAATAACAACAACATCTTCTACAACACCAGCAACTCCTTTTTCAACGACAAATGATTCTCCTACAACTGCAAAGACAATTGTTCCTACAGACTCATTTACAAAATCAGCAATAACCTCTTCCACCACTTCAACAAACAACAGTTCCATTGCATCTACTTCTACAACTACAACAACCACCAACAATGACGTCTCCACAGTCACCATCACGGTGCCAGGGCCCATTCCATATGACAAAGACAATGTTGTACCATGGCACTATGGTTCAGAGCTTTACAGCAACAGAGAAAGAGTCCTTCTTGATTCTTTGGTTCACACTCCACAAGTGGATAATGTCGGGGGAGGAGGAGGCTTCACCCGAAGCGGACGCCTCTTCGCGTCACAAGCTCCAAGAACTAATACTGAGGCAGAGGCTACTGCCAAATCCAAAGGGAAAAGTGTGGCACCTGAAGAACCTGCACCAAAAGAGACTCATAAATCATCCTTTGATCAGGATGTGGATGAATTTATGAGGATAATCAAAAGAAATGACTACAAGGTTGTGGATCAGCTCCAACAGACTCCTTCCAAGATCTCCATCTTATCCCTGCTGTTGTGTTCCGAAGCTCATCGGGATGCACTACTTAAAGTCTTGCACGCTTCCTACGTGCCATAGGAGATCACAGTGAATTAGCTTGAGACAGTAGTGTCCAATGTCAATACTAGCCATGGCCTAGGTTTCACTAATACTGACTTGACAACGGAAGGACGTCACCACAACAAAGTTTTACACATCACTTTGGAGTGTAAAAGGGGCAGTGCTCTCCCATGTTCTTGTTGACAATGGGTCTTCACTCAATGTCTTGCCGAAGAAAGCCCTTGTCAAGCTCGAATATGATGGAATAGCTCCAAGAAATCTGGTGGTCAGAGCTTTTGATGGCTCCAAGAGGTCTGTTCTTAGAGAGGTGGAGGTGCCCGTGATAATCGGTCCGCAGGTCTTTCAGACTACATTCTATGTGATGGACATTCAGCCGGCCTACAGCTGTTTGTTGGGTGGACCATGGATTCACGCCGCTGGCGCAGTTACATCGACCCTTCACCAGAAATTGAAATATGAGTGGGAAGGACAGATTATCACCATCTGTGGTGAAGAGGACATCTTTGTTAGCCATCTGGCTACATACAAGTACATTGAGATGGATGGTGAAATCCATGAAACTATGAGCCAAGGGTTCGAAGCACTGAACGTCAATGAGGCGACGACTGAAGTATTTGCTGCATCCCAGGAGGATATGATGGGTACTTTAATTGTCTCCTATCAACAAGCCCGGAAGGTTGTTGAAGATGGAAACGCCCAAGGCTGGGGCAAGCTGCTACCGGTGGAGAAGAAGGAGGACAAATTCGGTTTGGGTTACAAACCTTTCCAACAAGATCAAGCAGAGGCTGCTAAAGAGCCCAAGTTCATTAGTGAGGGGATGCTCACCCCAGATGCTGTTAACAACATGGAAGACGAGGCGGAAAGCGACCTCAACCTGGAGAGCTGGATACGTCCAAGGATCCCGGGGCACCAAGTCCTTAACTGGTCTTCCCAGGAAATTATAAGGGTTACTCCTGCAGAGTAATTATTATTTCCTGCCTTTTTTAGCATGCATCAAGTCCTGCATCTTGCCCAAGGTATCAGGACTCATTTTGTAATAGGGCCATATTGTAATTTTGTGCAAATGGAATATCAATGAATATCGAACATCTTTTGCAAACAACTCTCTCTTTCGCTCACTGTCTTTTCATTTTTCACTTTTGTACAAAACAATGAAATGGAAATGTTTTCAAAATAATAACTTCATTTTACACTTTTCTAAAAAACAAGATTAAAATTGATCACTAAAACGAACAAATCTCAACCCTTGCAGAGATTATCCTCCAGATTGCACTAACAACAGTACTGCTATGACCTTGTATGACTTTGACAATCCAATTAATCAAGCCGATGAAGGGGTTGAAGAAGACTATGAATTACCTGAAGAGTTAGCCAGGTTGTTGAGGCATGAAGAGAAAGTGATTACTCCTCATCAGGAGGAGTTTGAAGCAATTAATCTTGGTACCGAGGAGGATTTGAAAGAAATGAAGATTGGGGCCAATCTGCAAGCTTCAGTAAAAGAACAGCTCATTGACATGCTTCGAGAATACGTCGACGTCTTTGCTTGGTCCTATCAAGACATGCCAGGTCTAGATACGGATATTGTTATGCACAAGCTGCCATTAAACGAAGATTTCCCTCTAGTGAAGAAAAAGCTACGCCGTACTCGTCCAGATATGGCCATGAAGATTAAGGAAGAAGTACAAAAACAGTGGGACGCCGGTTTCCTTGCTGTGACTAGTTACCCGCCGTGGGTTGCTAATATTGTACCAGTGCCTAAGAAAGATGGAAAATTATGTATGTGTGTGGACTACCGGGACCTGGACAGAGCTAGCTCGAAGGATTACTTCCAATTACCTCACATTGATGTATTGGTCGACAACACATCTCAGTTCTCGGTATTTTCTTTCATGGATGGGTTTTCTAGGTATAATCAGATCAAGATGTCACCCGAAGACATGGAGAAGACAACCTTCATCACACCTAGGGGCACATTTTGGTACAAGGTAATGCCATTTGGACTAAAAAATGTCAGTGCGACTTATCAACGGGCTATGGTAACGTTATTCTATAATATGATCCACAAAGAAATTAAATGTTACGTGGATGACATGATTGCCAAGTTCCTTACTGAAGAAAACCATCTGGTAAATCTGCTGAAGTTGTTCAAGCGTCTGAGAAAGTATCAGCTGAAGCTAAACCCCAACAAATGCACATACGGGGTACGTTCCGGTAAGTTGCTGGGTTTTATCGTAAGTGAAAAGGGAATTGAGGTTGATCCTGACAAAGTCAAAGCCATTCAGGAGATGCCTGCACCTAGGACTGAAAAAGAAGTTCGGGGGTTCTTAGGTATATTGAACTACATATCAAGGTTCATATCTCACCTCACTGCAACCTGTGAGGCCCTATTCAAGTTGTTAAGAAAGGAACAAACGGTGAAGTGGAACGAAGATTGTCAGAAGGCTTTTGACAAGATCAAGGAGTACTTGCAAGAACCTCCAATTCTCATGCCTCCAATTGAAGGAAGACCTCTGATAATGTACCTGACAATATTAGAAGGATCAATGGGGTGTGTGTTGGGCCAGCATGACGAGTCTGGTCGAAAAGAGTATGCAATATACTACCTAAGTAAAAAGTTTAACAACTATGAACAACATTATTCGCTGCTCGAGAAAACTTGTTGTGCTTTAGCGTGGGCTGCTCGTCGACTAAGGCAGTATATGTTGACTCACACTACCTTATTGATCTCAAAAATGGACCCCGTCAATTACATATTTGAGAAGCTAACACTTACCGGAAGGGTTACAAAATGGCAAATGATTCTGACAAAGTATGACATTCAGTACACATCTCAAAAGGCCATCAAGGGCAGTGTATTGTCTAACTATCTAGTTGAGCAACCCATTGATGATTACCAGCCCATGAGATTTGACTTCCCTGATAAAGACATCATGTACTTAAAAGCAAAAGATTATGAAGAGCCTGTTCACACTGAAGGGCCTGACACAGAAGAAGAGTGGACAATGATGTTTGAGGGGCTGTCAATATGAATGGTCGTGGAGTTGGTGCAGTGCTCATTACACCTAAAGGAGTTCATATGCCTTTCTCGGCAAAACTCACCTTTGCATGCACTAACAACGAAGCTGAATACGAAGCCTATATCATGGGTCTTGAGGAAGCCATTGACCTCAGGATCAAGACTTTGAATGTATTCGGAGATTCAGCTTTGGTAATCAATCAAACCAACGGTAAATGGTACACTCACCAAGAGCATCTGATTCCATACCGTGATTATACGAGGAGACTATTGACTTTCTTCACAACAGTCAAACTTGAGTACATCCCTCGAGACGAAAATCAGTTCGCAAATGCTTTAGCTACCATTTCCTCCATGATCAAGGTTCAAACTGAAAATTATGTGCCTCGGATATCGGTATCCAGACTGGACCGACCAGCATACGTATTCTCTGTGGACATTGCTAAAGATGACAAGCCGTGGTTCCATGACATCAAAAGCTCCTTAGAGGATCAGACATACCCACCTGGGGAATCATTCAATGATAAGAAGACACTAAGAAGGCTGGCTGGTAGTTTCTTCCTTAATGTCGATGGTTCATTATACAAGCGAAACTTTGAAATGGTGCTACTCAGATGTGTTGATAAGAAAGAAGCAGACATGCTGATGCACGAGGTGCATGAAGGATCTTTTGCTACCCATGCTGGAGGATATGCAATGGCTAAAAAATTATTAAGATCAGGTTACTACTGGATCACAATGGATGCAGATTGTTGTACTTATGCCAGAAAATGCCACAAATGCCAGATCTACGCAGACAAAGCACATGTACCTCCAAATCCTTTGAACGTGATGTATTCACCTTAGCCCTTTGCCATGTGGGGCATTGACATGATTGGAAAGATCGAACCGACTGCTTCAAATGGCCACAGATTCATCCTGGTAGCCATTGATTACTTCACCAAATGGGTTGAAGCAGTTTCATATGCAAATGTCACCAGACAAGTGGTAGCCAGATTTCTGAAAAGAGACATCATCAGTCGATATGGAGTTCCCGATCAAATCATTACTGATAATGGTTCCAATTTGAATAACAAAATGATGGCAGAACTGTGTCGGGACTTTAAAATCCAACATCACAATTCTTCTCCTTACAGGCCTAATAAGAATGGCGATGTTGAGGCAGCTACCAAAAACATCAAGAAGATTGTGCAGAAGATGGTGGTTACTTACAAAGAATGGCATAAGATGCTACCATTTTCTTTGCATTGGTATTGAACTTCAATCAGAACGTCTACTAGGGAAACACCTTATCATCTGGTGTACGGTGTGGAAGTTGTCCTACCTATTGAAGTTGAGCTACCTCCTTACGGGTAATGATGGATGTAAAGCTGGACGAAGCAGAGTGGGTCCGGTCTCGGTACAATCAACTGAATCTAATCGAGGAAAAGAGATTAGCTGCTATCTGTCATGTGCAGTTGTATCAGAAAAGGATGAAGAAAGCCTTCGGTCAGAAAGTCAGACTTCGGGAATACCAAGTGGAAGATCTTGTGCTGAAAAGACTTCTTCCTCCTCATACAGACCACAGGGGCAAGTGGACTCCAAACTACGATGGTCTGTTCATAGTAAAGAAGGTTTTCTCCGGTGGAGCACTGATGCTCACTACTATGGATGCTGAAGATTTCTTATCCCCTGTGAATTCAGATGTAGTTAAAAAATACTTCGCATAAAATGACCCGCTGGACATAAAAACAGAATGTAAGTCCGGGCAAAAATAGGTTATCCCGGCGAGTCAAAAATAAAATTAAAGACTCGGGCAAAAATAAGGGAAAATTGAAAACAAAAATGTGCACCCGCTGAGTTGAAAATCCGCATTGGACAGCTCAGGAAAAAATGGGTATCCCGGTGGATTGAAAACCCGAAAGGGCGATCCATGCAAAATTAGGGAATAAGCAAACAACTGCATTCTGAATTCGTTTGTATCATTCACCACACGGCAAGCTTCAAAAGGATAAAGCATCAGTCATAATCAACCTTCTTCAGAAAGCAAGATGAGAGGAACGACAAAATCATACGGGTCATAGCAAAGGAAGATCACTGGAAGCGTCGTCAATATTGCTAGCACCTTTGTTTTTCTCAATTTATAGCAATCTCCTCATTCTAGGGGATTTGTTTCTTTGATTGTATTTGCCAATTCAGGGCACCCAAAATCAATAAAATCAGAATTTTCAGTCACACCTTGTTTTGTACATTTTTGTTTCATTTGCAAAATGTCTGGTATTCTTTAAACAACACTTGCATAAAACAAATGAGCCATTTTTAATAAATGCTTGCAGGAAATATATTTACTTTTAGGAATATCTAACTCCTATGACGGAATCCGGTAAGGGATACCTCAGGATACTTGCGCGTTTCTTGTGTCTTAATAGGTTGCAGGTATTCAGTACCCAGCATGGGGCACACCAAGCACTGCATCCCCAGCATGCTACTTCCTCAAGCAGAATCTCCCCAAGCAGTACCTGATAACTGCTTCACAGCAGGATGAGCAAGGAATCTCTTACTCCCCACCAGAGTGCCAGATCTCAGCAAGGCTAATGGGAACTGTCTCCCCATAGGGTTTCTATTCTTTCACCAGGAGAACAATACATGCATACTTTCCCAGTGGAGTTTGCGGAAGCTTCCTTCTCCCCGGCTGAGTCTCCTCACAGATAGATCTACCAACGATCTTCCTCCCCAAGCAGAGTTCTCCTCCTAATAAATTCACCAATGATTTCTTCCCCAACCGGGACATTCTTCCAAGCAGATCAGCCAGAGATCTTTATCCCAGCATGATTCGAATCCCGGATTGGGTTCTCTTTTGCATAGATCATAGAATTTGAATTATAATCACCAAATAAGCGTAGCATTCCGTCTAATACGGAGCATTACGACAAAAATCAAACATTTGCATGATCACAAGCCAGGTTCGAGCCAGCCACCTGCAATTACTATTTGTATTTCATCAGCAATATACAAACACATCCCCTGCAAATAAAAAGCCAAAGTGTCCCCTTTGCACTCTCAGATACAGATACCTATGCATGCTCTTTTTGACACTCGTCCATGTCATACTTCCCCAGCAAGATTGTTAGAACACTTTCTACAAACAAGATACTTGTTTATAACACACTCTTTTCGACACCCGTCTGTGTCATCCTATCCCCACAGAAAGCCAAAGGATATCCCTTACACTCTCAGAACAAATGCCTGTTTATGGTACATATCTAACACCCGTCCGTGTCAAACATTCCCCAGCAAGTCGAACACTCATCCATGTCTTGCTCATACTTCACCAACAGATCAATACTCACCCATACTTATACAGAAGTCTCTGATACTTGTCTGTATCACTCTTTCGTATCATCATCTCTAAACACGCATCTGCGTTTGTTTCTACCGATACTCATTTGTATCATGGTCCTAAGGATGCTCGTCCGCATCTTTAATACAATACACAGCGTCAAAACATTTATACCTTTTATTCTTGAGCGTGAACACTCATATGTGTTTACCATTCCCCAGTAAGTCACCAACAAAACAAATTTCTTCTATCCGACATTCGTCATACGTCGTGATACTTTCGGCAGCCGTACCCTGCCAGGTGATTGTCCTTCACTCTTCGGATGATCGTCCTTCATCCTTTTTCCCAGTGGAATCTCCATTATTGGAACCTTCTATCCAACATTCGTCATATGTTGTGATAAAGAGAAGTTGTCCCCTGCTAGGTGATCGTCCTTCACCTTTTGATGACCGTCCCTCATCATTTTTTCCGATGGCAGTCCCCATCGTTGATCTTGTTATCCGACATTCGTCCTATGTCGTGATAAACCCCGAGATCAGTCGTACCCTTCTAGGTGATCGTCCTTCACCTCTTGATGATCGTTCTTCATCATGCTTATCCGATGGCCGTCCCCATCGTCGACCTTTTCTATTCGACATTCGTCCTATGTCGTGATAAAGAGCAGCCGTCCCCTGCTAGGTGATCGTCCTTCACCTTTGATGACCGTCCCTCATCATTATTTCATTTATTCTTTAAACCGATGGCTGTCCCCATCGTTGTTTACTTTACTTTGCAAACCCGATGGCCGTCCCCATCATTGCTTACTTTACTTTCCAAGCCTGATGGTTGTCCCCATCAATGCTTTTCTCAATCCCCAGAGAGTTTTATTTCCTTACCCGATTGCCATCCCCGTCGTGGTCTCTTTATTTCCCCAGCTTGTCGGCCGTCCCCGTCATTGCTTAGCTTACCACTTTATCCCCAGCAGTCATCCTCTGCTCGATGGTCGTCCTCCATCGAATTCATTTGATAATCATACTATACTACCTTTTTCAATTTATATCCCTTTTCTTTATCTATCCAGTGAATGCAAATTTTAGACTGTCTTTGGTATTCAACCACAAGTTATCTTGTTTGTCTGATAAGCCAGACGCTTACATCCTGCACAGCTAACTCATGTTTGAATAGGGGAAGCTGTAAACACCCCAAATTTTCCCTCACTCATATCACACCATGGCTTGTGATCTTTCATTTTTGTTTTAACATAAGCATTACATCTCACTTAACATATTTGCTTCACTGCATAAGTTCAAGTTCATCTGCATCTAGGGTTTGTGATTTGAGCAATCCAAGAATCTATCTGAGCCATCCCAAAGGCCTCAAAGCTTTCCAAGAGGGTCCACGTGTGTTCTACCATCATGTTATACTCCACAAAGTTCATGAAAGTCATGGGATCACAAGAACTAGCAAAGGCATGGAAGCAGAGCTAGGATTTCACTGCACAGATGACCAAAATTAGGGTTTTAGTTTCAGAGGCCTTAACTCCAAATGTATGGGCCATTCTTGTTTCTAATGTTCTTAATATGTCATAAGGATCATGTGTACCAAGTTTGATGAAGAAACTCATTGTGGAAGTCATCTGTTCACTGGGTAACTTCCTGAGCAAGTTAAGCAACAATGGAACCAAAGGGGTATTTTCATCAAATTAAGGTTATATGATCTTCATTTGATCTTAAGTGGTTGGAAGTTCACAATATTGAATAATTTTGAGCCATTTGCAAACTTGCCAAAAATGGAAATGACTTGAAATGCAAACATTCCATTTTGGGAAAGTTTTTCAACCTCCTATTTCTTAACCAAAAATGCTTCAAATGAAAAATTCTTGGTCATGAAAGTTGTAGATTAGATCTTTCCCTTTTCAAAATGGCATGTTAAAGCATTCAAATGACTTAAAATGTACACAAACACTTCACAATATGCCAATTGGACCTCTAAACATCAGAATTATGCATTGAACCAAGTATTTTCATGACTTGAACTTCAAGAAATCACAAAAGGGCCAAAACTTTCAAGAATTGCAAAATGCTATGAAACTCTTCATCCACTTGTGCCAGCTCATGTAATCTGATTCTATGGCTCTCCACAAAGTCAGCTGAGGCAAATCCACCCTTTAGATCACCTCTGACCCGAGCCCATGCTTGTGGTACACTTTCCTTGACTTTTTGCAAAACACACCATACCAATCAAACTATGCCACACCAACTCTCTGAACCAAACAGAACACCTTATACAAACATCATGGACCTCAAAGAACATAACACACAAGCCTGAATGCAACCCTAATCTCACTTTGCCAAAAATTTGCAAAAACTTCAAGTCTTTGAATCTCACTTCCTAGCCATTGAAACTCAAAATTTCTTTCACCAATCAACTCAAAAACACCTCATGATCATTTCCCACCCTTAACCATAGCCAAAAACACCCCCAATCAGAAATACGATTTCTGCATACTCAGAACCAAACACTTCAAAAAGGCATTCACAAGCTTGCTCTAAGCTCATCTTCATGAACTATTTTTCCAGAAAGCTCAAGAACACAAAGCTTCAACTCAGGTAGCTTCATGAACTATTTTTCCAGAACTTGCTATTTAAGTTTCTAAATGAATCTACATGCTTCACTGATCACCCTGATATGATTTGTTTTGAAAATGATTGAGAAATGAACATGTATTGAACTTCTGAAAGTTTTGTTTATTTTCACGATTTGCTTCGAATCTTGTTTTTGATGATGGATTCTTGTTGAGGGAGGTTAGTATATCATTTCTGGACAGTTAGAGGTTTGATTTAGCCTAGGGAAGAAGATAGGTGGTTTGTCTTGCCGGAGAAGATGACCGGAGCTAGCTCCGGTAACCTGAAAGTAATTAGGGTTCTAATTAGGGTTTAGTTTCCAGTTTGAATGGTGGCCCTTGGATTTGTTTTGCCCGCGTGCGTGGATGGTTAGGATTAAGTCATTAAACCCTAAATATAATTAATTAAATTAATTAGGTTTAATTATTCAGGACTGATCTGGACTAGTAATTCACGCGCGCAGTCAACCTTCAGCCCTGGATTTGAATCTCAGCCTTAGGATCAGTTGACTATCCATTCAAATCATTATAATTCATTTTTATTTGTATTTTCTTGCATAATTAATTTAAAATATCAAAAAGCATCACAAAAATATTTTCTTTTGCATTCTAACTTTAAATATTTTTCTCATTCCAAAAATGATTTTTATTTTTATTTTTTGCATTTAAAAAGTATTTTTAAAATATTTAAAAGTTATTTTTAATTAATTAAAGTCTTTTAATTAATTAAAAATACATTTAGGTTTCTAAAAATCACCAAAAAAATCATGAAATATCCCAATGCATTTAGAAACATTTTCAAACACTTCACACAAATTTATTTTTAGGTTTGATCATAGTTTGAAAATTTTCTTTGAATAAAGGGTCATTAAAATCACATTTTTGAAACCTAATTTGAAAAAATAAGTTCTGCCTAACCAAGAAGAGTTTGAAGTTGATTCTTTTTTAATTGCTTTGAATAATACATGTAGTTTGTAGGTCTTTTTCTCATGAATTTATCTTGTATTTTCAATTTGATTTGCATTTTTCCTTTTGAACCACCTAAAAACCCTAGAAAAATTAGGAAAATCATAACTTTTGATTGGTTAATCTTCTGACCTTCTCCTTTGGGGTGTGACCTAATATGGTATTAGGGTTTGTTTGAGCTTGTTTGCAAATTTTTATCATATCATATGCTTCTGTTTTGTTCATTTGCATCTCATACTTCCATATAACCCTAATTTCTCATATTCACTTGCATTCACCTTGCATATGCATCATTACATGAACTTGCCATGACATTTATTGCACTCATATGCCATCTTAAACATCTTAGGACATGTTTGAACCATGCTTGATCATTTCTTCATTCATGTGCCATAATTTGCATTCAATTCATTTCATTAACTTTCATGTGTTTTTAAACTTCAAAGCATGTTTCCATTTGCATCTCACCTTTGTATGATCATACATATGGATTTTGTATGTCTTTGCATCATCTTACATGACATTTTCATTTCATAAACACTTCTGACTTTGGTCATTTCATCTCATATCATCTCATTTCATTTCATTTCCTTATGCTTTATACCTAATGCATCCGTACTAACTTTTCAGGTTTGTTAAGTTATTTTGGGAGGTGGATTTGCCTTCACCTCTCATTTCTTCTTATCTATTTCAATTGCATTCTTAATTGTCTCTTAAGTGAACTTGTTCCCTTGTGTTCCATCTCTCACTTTCTTTCTTTAAGTTACTTATCTTATTTGAAATTCTGTGATCAGGTATGAGATGTCGAATGAGATGTTCCAACACTTGACAAATTTAACCAAAACTTAAAGTGCAAGAAAATTAAACAACACAGTAGTTTGTTAACCCAGTTCAGTGTATAACCACACTTACATCTGGAGGCTACCAAGCCAGGAGGAAATCCACTATAAGTAATATTAATTCTAGACTTAAACAACCCAGTTTAATCTTTCACTTAATATCTACCCAATGCAATTTCTACCTAAGACACAACTTAGATATGAGTACCAACTCACTCCCCCACAATCACATAGTGATCTTGTTTACAAGTTTAATAAAATTGAAGTCATACTTCAAACAAAACAGCTTGATCTTACTTCACAGTTTCAATCAAGACACAAATACACTTTTGCTTAAAAGCTCATAAAGTGGTACAATAAAAACAACCTGCTATTAAAATACACAACACCCTATTTTGTCTTCTGAAATTCGTACTCAATTCTGAGATATTCTGTTGCTTAAATAGGTGTATGGATTTTGGGCTTTCTGTAGGTTAATCCAGTCCTAAAACGCATGCAGCTTCCACCTTGAATTAGGGTTTGTTACTTCCTAGATTCTAGGTGATTTAGTTCTTCTGATTATGCTGAAGTCTCATAACAACACTCCCTACAGATGCGCCTTATTCTGTTTTTGTCCATCCATAATTAATTCCAGATAACTTTCCTTAAATTACTCAGATCAGTTAGTTATTAATTAAATCTGGTAGCAGGTTTGAGATGTCACAACATCTGTTGGGACATCCTGAAAAACTGAACTTAAATCATTTACACAATGTCCCAACATCTGGTGTAATATCCTGAATTAAGTTCTTATACTCTGTTTGATAATGTCCCAACATCTGATAGGACATTCTGAACTGAATTCAACATTTCTTGTTGGTCAAAAATTCTGCCAATTCTAAACATCTACATTATTCAATGAAGTAAGTAACTTATTCTTCTGCTTCCTCCTCCTTTCATCTGCTTCTTCCATTGGTGGCTTCCTTGAAGATCTTTCTCAAGCCTTCCAAACCATAGGAACATCCAAGCATGATAATCTTAGGGTTGTGTTTAGTCCCCCCTTAGACTTTTAACCTTTGAGTCTCCTTGAGACTCTCTTCTAATCTCCATAATCAGAGACTAAACTCTTAAAGTTTTAGGACTTTGGAATTAGGGTTATGCCTGCATCCTTCTCTTAGGATGGAGTGTATCACTTTAATCTTAAGTGTTAAACCTTTAATTTATTTAAACCTCTTAATCAAATCACTTAATAATCATCAATACTTTATCTTGTAACTTGGGCCTTACATTAGGGTTATAATTCTTCCTTTATGGTTAGGAAGGACTAACCCTAGTGTTTAATGGACAAGTCCTCCTTAAGTTGTCTTACAAATCATAAAAGCCATTTCTTAATCTCATCCCTTAATCAAAATCTATTTAATAAAGGCTTTGTTATATAATGAATTTAATCCCTAACCATGGGTTAAGTTGAGGTATCTTCCCCATCTTAAGTATGCTCATCTATTATCCTTCTATTAGGATGGTGTAATGAGTTCACTAATTTGTGATTAGAGATTAAACTCATTACTTAACACTAAACAAAAACCCAAAATAATCTTAATAATCACAAGTAGGTTAATGATCTTAATCCTACATCATCATGGTAATTAAGTTGAGATGTTTATCTCACACTTAAGTAGGCTCATTATCCCTAATCAGGGAGGATATAATGAGTTTACAAACCCTTGATTTAGGCTTAAGCTCATTAACTTATGCAAAACACCAAAAACAATAACAAAACTGAAAACACAAAAACAAACAATAATCGTCTCCTTCGGGATTCTTTTCTCATCATACTCATTCACAAATGAGAATTCACTTCTTCCGTCTAATGCAAGACAATTAACACTCGAACCAGACGAGTCATACACTTGAGCATAGACAAGCAAGTTGTTCACAGTCAATTTATTTATTTATTATTTTTTTAGTCTCTTTGGGTCGAACTACGGTGTTCTGACTTCCTCATTGCACGAGAGGATACGTAGGCATAACTTAACTGTTAACAAACAAAAGTCTCTTGGTCATCCCCCTCTTTCAGCATTCTTTCTAAGCCTCAGTTCCTGAGCATTTCACACCCTTTGCACTGACACTTGTATATTCTTTTCTTAACTTTTCCACACAGATAGCACATACACTACCCCTTTTAAACATAATCTTGTAAGCGTGGACCCCGTCGAGTACGACGGACAATTTGGCTGCTAATACCTTCCCAAGTTGTAACCAACCCCCTTTCTCAACTTCTCTGGTTCACGACCGTCTTATCCCTTTCTTTCTAGGTTTATGCAGCATTGCCTTTCCTTCGGGATAAAAATTCCTAGTTGCAACTCTATTCATCTTTATTTTATTTTCTCCTTTCGCCGACCATTCTCGCTTGTACCAGTATGCAAATCTTCGGGAGCGACACGTCCTTCAAAAGTGAGATCTCTATCTGTGAATCCCCACCCATGGCTGGCGTTCACACTGGCTACCACAGCCTCCAACTGGTTAACAGTTATCTCCTGTGGTACATATGCCATTTGTAAAACTTTTAGCAGAGCCTCCCAGTGAGCTTGAGAACACATTAACAATGACAAAATGGATATCTTGGACGGGGTTTGATTCAACTGTTCAACAACCTTATAGTCGCTTTTCTTAATTATTCTCATGAACTCTTCAACTTATTTTTCAAAAGTGCCTTGACTAGCAGCAGGAGTTGTCACCTTTTCAGTCACTATCTGCTTACCCTTAGCCTTTGCAACAGATTCAGCTTCGGGATCACCTCTAAGAGTTTGAGGAGCAAAGAGACGCCCACTCCATGTAAACCCACCAACTCCTCCGACATTCACAACAGTCAGGTCAATTGTCACCGCTTTACTTTCCACCTTCTGACCTTCTACGTACACGTCTGAGCCATAGTGCCAAGGAATGACCTTGTCATCAACATAAGGAACCGGTCCCAGAACAATGATAGTTACTGGACTCACTTCTGGAACATAGATAGTCACAGGCTCTCTACGGGAAGGAACTTCAGCAGGATCAAAATAAATTGTTACTGTAGACACACAATCACTTCTATTGTCAACCCTGTCAAATTTTAGGGACCCCTCGTCAATCAAACACTGTAGCCCAGTTTTCAGATCTCCGCAACCATTAAGTGAATTTATGCAACCCTCGCAGTCAAAATCACAACCTGGGAATACCTGCCCTTTCAACAATCTGTCTTTCATGACTAGCAACAAAGTCTTCACTTCATTCACATTCAAAATCAATTTTAACCTCTCATCACCATCAACGACATTTATTCTGGCCCCTCCATGATTCGGAATGGGGTTTGATGTAACATTTGGAGGCGGTGCAAAGTTAATTTCTTTTGAGTCAATCAAGTCTTGGACCTTATGCTGTAATGCCCTGCACTTCTCCGTTGAATGCCCGGGAGCACCTGAGTGAAAGGCGCATCTTGCGTTAGCATCATACCCCATTGGAAGCTCTCCAGATGGTGGTGGTGCTAATGTCCTCAACTGAACCAAGTTCAAATCTAACAATCTCTGAAGCAGTGTCGTGTACGTCATTGGGATGGCTTCAAGCACCCTGTTAGCTGGACGAGCTTGTCTCTGTTGATAGGGTCTTTGCTGATAGTTATTGCGTTGTGGTTGTTGTTGTTGCTGTTGTTTGGTTTGTTGCACAAGACTTGATGGAATGGTGACAACTTCCACTTGCTCGTAAGATCCTCTGTATCCACGGCCCCGGCCTCGATCGTACACAACATTAGTTTCTCCTTCCCTTCTTCTTGAAGGTCCATTAAAAGCTTTTCGAGCACCACTTAAGCTATCTCCACCAGTGTCTTGAATTTTCCCCATCTTCAGAAGAGTTTCAACCCTCTCTCCAGCTATCACGATATCATTAAACTTTGTTGCTGAACAAGACATGAGTCTCTGAATAAACACACCCTGCAGTGTTCCCATGAACATGTCTTCCATTTCATTTTCCAATAAGGGAGGTTGCACCCGAGCAGCAAGCTAACGCCACCTCTGGGCGTACTCTTTGAACCCTTCTTTAGCACTCTGAGACATTGTCTACAACTGGGTACGATTTGGAGCCATATCCAAATTATATTGATACTGCTTCACAAATGCCTCAGCTAAATCCTTCCAGCTTCGAATATTGACTCTGCTCAGCTTCATGTACCATTCCAAGGAAGCTCCTACAAGACTATCCTGGAAGTAATACATCCGCAGCTTCTCATCATCTGTATGTGCGACAATCCTTCCCACATAAGACTGAAGGTGAGTTTTTGGGCAAGCCGTGCCGTTATACTTATCAAAAGTAGGGACGTTGAATTTGTAGGGAATTCTTACCCCTGGCACCAAGCCCAGATTAGTGATGTCAAACCCTAGAGAACTCTGAGATTGAATGGCGCGAATTTGCTCAGCCATTTCTTCGAACCTCCTATTCATGTCAACCCCCTGGCCTTCTGCCTCTTCCAACAAAGTGAATTGTTCGTCTTGCCCATCCATCTGTATGTTATTCATTCCATCATTGATAATAGTGACCCCTGTTTGCACCATAGGGATTTCAACGTGACGGGCGCCAACCCCATTGCGATTACCTCCATCTGTTGTCCCATTATTCTTGGCTTGATTGTTCTCCACCATTTCGTGCAAGCTCTCTTGAGTTTGACCCATCCCAGCCATGAGGGTCATGAAGTTGTCCATTCTTGTCCTTAGGTCAGCCAGATCTGCTTGCATCTGATCCATTGCTCTCTCTCTGTTCACCTTTGTAGGGTATCTGTGTACAGTTGGTTGTCTCTGAACCTTCTTAGGAGCTATAGTGCCTGAAATTGATATAAACATTAGAAAACTGATGAACTACCTGCAAAACAAACAAACACGTTATATGCAATACAATCTTCATGTTTTCATCATCAAGATTTTATTGCCCCCAGTTCTGGTATCTCATGAGGAATCCAGATGGCCTTTGGAATCAACCTGTTATGATCCTCTCTATCACTGTTTTCCACACCATTTCCACAACCAAACTATGAAAAGAAACATACAGCTCAGGGAATTTGATAAAAGAAAGATGCAATGAGATAAAGGCCCTAAGGCACAAACAACATCCCCATAGGGTTTAAAGTCTTACACAACACAAAATACGGTAATAAAAATAGATCCCTACAACAATTATGTAGGTGATCAGAAGTACAAAGGAAAAAACTAGAACTCCAAGCTAAAAGAAGACTCTAGCTCTTCCTCAGCAAGCCCCATCTCTACTCGAGTTCTCTTCACGTCTGCTCTTCTTCTGAGATTGGCTACCTCTTCAAGAGCCTCATGCAGCTGCTGAGACACCTCATGTTGCCTCCTGTAAGCCTGTTCTAACTCTTCTCCTTGAGCAACGATCTGTAGCTTGAACATCTCTTCTTTCTTCTTGTACTCTGCTTGATCTTGCTCTCTTTGACCATACACCCAAGTAAGAGATTGCCTAGCATCCCTGAGAGCCTTCTTATTTTTCTTGAACAGTTATTCTCTCTTGATGTCCATCAACCCTCTTCTTTGGAAGTAAGCCTCCCTTTCTGCTAACTCTATGTCCTTAGCCTCTTGTTCTACCTGTACTTTATGCAGCTTCTCTTCTATAGTCAACTTGGAGAGTTCTAACTGATGATGCAAACTAACCATTTTTGTATGCTCCAACTTCAACTCTTTCAGCTGAGCCTCAAGTCTTTGATAGTCTTCTAAAGGAACAGTTCTTGGTGCTACAGGGATCTGTGAAATTATTTCCTTTGGTTAGAGAGGAAGCTCCAAAGAAAAAGGCAATAAAGTAATCTTGACATGCTTCTTCAACCATGCTGCAAAAGGTTCATACATATTGGGGTATACCCTCCCAAACTCCTTTTTTCCCTTTTGAGTCCTGATATCCCAAGATTGGAATACCTGGATAGCCATGTCAATATTCCCCTCAATAGGAAGATACAAAGACTCTCTCACATCCTCATCAAAAGGGGACTCTCTCAAAGGATATCCAATTTGCCTTCTTTCCAAAACTGGATTATAATTGATCATTCCCTTCCTCCCAATCAAAGGAACATTAGGAAACCAATTACACTTTACAATCATCTCCTTTCCTAACACATCCCTACCATACCCCCAGCTTATATCACTTGCAGTCAATCCCATCAATCTTTGGGACCATTTCCATTCTCCCTTCAAATCCTTAAAGGGCCCCACTTTAGGCAATTGTCTAGCAAACCAGTCAGCAAACAAAGGCACACAACAGCTCACATGACCTCCCCTCTTCTCATTCCTGTAGTGAATCCCATAATAAAAGTCACCTAGCAATGTAGGTGTGGGATTCCTTCTGAAGAAAATGGAAATAGCCTCCAGGCTTACCATCCCTTGATCACTTGGGAAGAGACTAATTCCATAGACTATCAAAGTTAATAGTACACTGAACTGTGCCCATTGATCATCTTGAGCATATACCAAAGCTTCCTGAATCAGCATATTGCAAGACAACCCCTTCCCTTTGCTACTTCTCAAGCTCTACTCTAGTTTTCTTAAAGGCAAGTGACACCTTTGAGCAATCTCCTCTGCCTGGAGTACTCTCCCTGAGTTGTAGTAAGGTTGTCTTCCACTAAGGGGAATATGCAGCAAACTAGCAATTTCTTCAAGTGTAGGTGCTAAGACATAATCTTGGAATACAAAACAGCGCAATGGAGCATCATAGAACTACAGTAGAGTGTGAATGCTATCCTTTTCGTCTTCTGTTGGATTGTCCATGTACGTGAGAATCTGCCGAATCCTAGCCCTGAAATATCCTAGAATCTTATCATTCATCAGTCCCTTCAGCTGGTGTAGTTTCTTTACCTCTGGTTGTGGAAATGTGTAATGTGCATTATTCTTTTTGAGAGCTGTGATAATGCTTGCCATTTGGATATGAGAGATTAACAAATACCAGAACAAGGTGTGCAAATGTAACCTGAAAAATGAAAACACTAAGATGTTAAGGATGCTATGATATGATGCAGATGCAAATGCAAGGAAAATATGATCAATCTGGAACTGTCTGGGTACTATCTGCAAGAGTGAAGTGATCACAAACTATAAGTCCTCTGAATAACAGCCCATATACCCTTGGATGAGTTACAGATATCCTCTGATCAAACTACCAAACCATCTAGACCAAGAAATCCAAAGGTCAAGATATCAGATCAACACATAAGACTTTACTGGCAGTGGGTATGATGAGGTTAAAGGGTCCCTACAAACCTGCAAATCCCTCCCAATCTCACTGGTGTGCTCCGGGTCAAACATCACGGACTCTCAAAGCCGAATAGCAATAATACGTTCACCATTTCCAAGAAATGTCTCATGACCAAATCAGGGAATCGGTTTGGCATTATGTACTACTCAGGGAGGTCTCAGCGTGAGTCCAAGAAAAACAAGCATCCCTTATAAGTCCCCACCTTCAAGCGCTGAAATCGAAAAACAATAGTACATTCATCCCGAAGGGTACAGTACTATTGTCATACAACCAGATGCTTTAACTAAGTTCCTATAAAAAAACTAGGACATCCTATACGAGTTCCCCGTGGACCCTCGGGTGCGAATGGTTTTGCCACAAAATGTGGTCTGCCACTGTCACCCCTGGAGAGGGCTGTTTCCAAAAAGGTTCTCAATGATCGGTCCCCAGCCGCACATAAATATCAAGGTTATGTAATGAAGTAGGGAAGATCCCTATATCATGACATTTCCAAGACGGTCGCGAATCTGTAAGTAAAACAACAACAAAATATGCACATCAACAAACAATCAACACCCAAAGAAACAGAAACACGCAAGCGCTATGATAAACTTTCAAGGGACCCAGAAATAATCTGGTTAGGAAGTCCCCAACAGAGTCGCCAGCTGTCGCTCCCTAGATTTCCATCCTGGTACAAACGCGAAAGTGGCGCGGAAAAAGGTAGAGTAGCCAGCCAGGCATTTTTATCTCGAAGGAATGGGAATGGTAATGCTGCACAAACCAGAAGAAAAGAAAAGGAAGGACAAAGGTCCTGCGAACCAAAGAAACTGGGTTCGGGAGTCGGTTACGACCTGGGAAGGTATTAGCACCCTAGATCGTCGGCCGTACCCGACGAGATCCACGCTTGCAAAGGAACATATTTTAAAGGGTGAAGAAATGAAGGCTGCTGCAAAAAGAAGGGACTGAAACTGGAAAAGGAACTGAGAAAGAAAACAAAGAGGAAAAATGTAGGGAAAATAAAAGAGTGCTCGAACGGGCCCTACCCCGCTGCCTACGTACCTCATCTGGACAATGAGGATCAGAGTCGCCGTAGTTCCCCTAACTAGGGGTGGAAAATATTGCTTGTGTCTTAAGGCTTGAACTTCCTATGTCAATGCTCAGGTGTTGCAGGCTCGGACGACGAGTGCGTTACCGTCGTGCAAAATGACAAGTAGGAGCAAGTTCGTACGGTGAGAGTGAGTGAGATGAGAAGAGAAGTCCCGAAGGAGAGACTTTTATTGTTTGTTTGAGTTTTTTAGAAGTCATATGAGAGTGTTGCACAGAGAAGTGAAGGCAAATCCTTTTCTAAGGACATGTCCTTATTACCATATCCCAAAATAGAATGAGTAACAAGTCCATCAAGAATGAGGAAGATCCTCAAACTTGTTTCCTAAGATTAGGATTTAAATTCACTAACTTGTTTGTATTATTAAGTGTTTTGGTGGGTTAGAGTGAAGAAGTGCTTTTTATGTTTTTCTTTGAGAGAGTGACCAAAGGGAGAGGTCACCTCAAATATTTATAAGATGTTTTTTATGATTTTGTTTTGAGATGAGAAGAGAAAGAACCAAAAAGGAGCTTAAAGGTAAAAAGACTAATAGGGAAAGTCTATCCTAAAGTTATCATGCAAAGGATACCCTAGGTTAGTGAGGCTCAAACTATCCTAAGAAGGAGAAGAAGAAAAAAAGACGAAGAGAAGAAAGAGGAGGAAAGAAGTTAGAGAACAACTTACTCCTCTAAAGGAGGTAAGTTGCTCCTAAAGGGGGAATATGAAGAAATGAAGTACAAGATGGCATAAGGCACATCAATAATCACAAGATAAAAAGTAAAGCAAAAGAGAGGATGAAGAATTGAAATATGGATAATCTCCACACTTCACTTACCCTGAGCCCCTGAAATGGTTAGAACTAAACACATATGACAAGGTAAAGCCAAACAAGATCCAATGAGGTGCAAACAAGCCAAAGATCAACTCCACACATCACAACCAGAAATGAAAGCAACCATTTATTGCACTAAGGTCCATTCATCAAAGAAAATCAAGCAACAAGTAAAGCATACAAACTATTACCAAGTTTCACAGAGAGGGGATGAAGCAAGAAGGTGAGGTGAACATGTACACATTTGTGAGATACTTCAAAGACAAGTAACACCAAACTTTTCAATGTACAAACACTAAGTAAGGACCAGGGATCAAACCTCATACAAAAAGAACCCTAAACATCCAATAGGAGTTGGCACAAGTGCCCTTCTAACCTAAGAACTAAGCATGCTAACAAGAAGAAGCAAAATTAAGGCAATCTCACATGAAAATTCAAATCAAATCAAATACTTATGCAAATATTCTACAATTAAACTCAAATATTCATTAATCAAATGATAACATCCTGACAAGAGAGCAAAGTCAGAATCAAAATCAAACTAAGTTAAAGGACCCCAAGAACACCAATTAGGGTTTTGAAACTTCATGTTCAAGTCAATTGACAAATATATTCATGCAAACTTCTAAAAATCAGAAGAAAAATCATCAACAAACTACATCCTAATATGAATCAAATACAAAAAGAACCAACTCAAAACTCAAATCAATGATTAAGATAGAAAATACACAAGTCAACATGTATTTAAAATGAATTAAAAACAATTAATAAAAGTGAAAATTAATTCCTACGTGGAAAATAAAAATAAATGGAAAGTTAAAACATCAAAAATTAAAGAAAATTAAAATTGATACTCATGAATTTTTCTGGAATTTTTATGAACTTATAACTATTTTTTATGAATTAAGTAAAACAAAACAAATAAAAGAAAATAATAAAAGAAAAGAAATGAAAAGTAATCAGAATGAGTGGATGAGATTGAAGGAGGAACAGATCAATGGCCCAGTGCGTCAGTCAACAAGACTCATGGTAATCAGATCCTAAGGCCCTAATTTAAACTTACTAATTAAATGAAATCCAATGGTCATGTTTTAAAGTTAAATTAATCCTGATTAATTAACTTAATAAAACAAAATTAAATTAAATAATAATGATCCAAAGGCCAAGATTCGATATGGAGACGCTAAACCCTAATTAAACCCTACTGGCCGGAGAAGCGCCGATCATCTTCTCCGGCCAACCAAAAGTTGCAGAACCACAAATCGCAACTAAAACACGCAAATCATACATCAAAACAAACCTCACACGATGTACATCACGAATCTAGCATCAAAAATCATTTATATAACACACACAAGCTGAATCTAAGAAAAGAAGTTTGGATCTAAAACTTTTAGATCCACGGTTTTACCTCATTTCACCACCATTTCCAAAACAAAATAGATCAGCATGCTCAGGATAACAAGCAGAACACAATGCATACAAAAGAAATCACATCCAGGATGATGAATTTTTTAGTATACCTGAGATTGCAGAACCTTCAAACCTCCAAGAAAAGCAACCTCCAACTCTAGACAAGCCTCTTGTTATCTCTATTTACAAAATAAATGTGAAGGAAACTCTAGAACAACTATAATCTAGCCATTCGAATGAACTTGATCTGAACTTGGACTGATGCAAAACTTGCACAAAAGCTTGATTGAATGGTTGATCCTTGTTCCTTACACTTCAGGGAGAAAGAATATGCAATAAATTTTGCAAATGAGTGGCTATGGAGTGAGATTCGAAAGCAAATCCATATGGAGCAAAAAGTTTGAAGGTGGTGAAAATGGTGATGATCCTGGTGAAATGAAACCCTAATTGGCTTTTATATGATGCCAATAACTCATGCTGAGAGAATGGAATGAAATGCACGTGAGGTAAGTGTTAATGGAATGAATTTGCAAATTTGCAAACGTTGTATGAGTGCGTGATTTGATCGTGCATTTCACTCTTGCTTGCACATGTTGAAGTTTCATCTTGCCCTTGATTCTTGAGTGAAGTGATCTGGGCCCTTGGACATTAGTAACATGCTCTTTGAGTGTTCTTGCATTTTTTGCACTATGTGATTATCTCATTATTCATGCACGGGTTTTGTGAAATTCTTTGAACCAAATGACTTTCATGCCATGTATTATGATATAATGACAAAAGTTTTCTCATTGATCAGCTTAGAAATTAATTACATGAGTTTTTGCAAATTGGTAGCAAGTGACATTTCATGTAAAACCCTAAAAATAAGTGAACTTCAAATGAGCACAACTTTCAAACCATGAGGGCTATGGACATGTTCTTGTACTTTTTAGAAATGGGAGATCATACTCTACAACTTTCATGTTCAAGGGAAATTCATTTGGAGTCATCTTGGCCATGTAAGAATCACTTGAAGATAAGGGCAAAACATGCCTAATTTGGAAAGTTTAGTTACATGCCACATGCCAAAAATGGAAAGTCTCTCAAAACCTCTTGATTCTTGATCTTTGACTTTGCCAAACATCTTCTATGACCTTAAGAACATCTCTTGGCTTGAAAAATGGGATTGGAACCCTTGAGTTGCCACAATCGACTTTTTAAATAATCAGTTTGACCAATTTCTTCTTATGCAAGCAACTGATGATATAACTTCCTTCCTAAATGAGTTTTCTCAGCAAATTTCATCCATAGTATTCTCATATCATATGAAGGACTTTTCCCACATGAAATGGCCAAAGTCACAAAGAATCCCTGCTTGATCATGAAACCCTAATTTGAGGTCATCTGTGTAGGAGCCTTCCCTTCCTTGGATCATTTGGTAATCTCCCAACCTCTTGGGCTCTTGTAAAGGATCTTGAGCTTGCACATGCCATGTAGACACCTCATTGGACAAATGATTGATCATATGCCCAATTCTAGAACATTAGCATGTTATGCTTCTTTTTTCTATGCAAAGATGCTAAGGATATTCCATGCTTATGATGTTTATGACATGAGGATGATGCTAGAAACTAGAGGGAAAATTTGGGGTGTTACACTACGCAGAGGAGCAGAAGCAACCGGAGGTGGGTGAAGTGGTGGCTCGCATAAAGTGCGGCAATATTCATCATCAATTTTCTTCAACCTCACATTTCCATGGGACGGAAGAAATACACCCGTTTTCTTGCACAAAGCTATCACCAAGCCCGGATGAGAAATGGAACATGAAGCACGAGAACCAAATTCAGTTCCACTGGTAGCCACTCTCATAAGCTCCTTAGCAATAATCGAGGCTAGATTCACAACCTTTCTCTTCAGAATGCAGAAAATCAGGGCAGCCACATCAAGTGTAACATCGGAAACATGGCTCCGAGGAATAAGGTTGTGCAACACAATAGTCATTATCACCCTAGCTTTGTTGGTCAGAGAGCTCCGCTTGAAGTGCACAGGAACTCCAGAAGCATTCACCTCATATGTTTGATCTCGGGTACAAAAGTGCTCCCTTATGAGCTCAACATCAAAAGTCTTTCTTTTCTTCATCATAACAAAGTCACAAAGACCATCCCGCAGTAGCTGCACATTGTTTCCCAAATATTCATTGAGGCTAGCCTCCGAAAAGTCAATGGGTTTTCCTCTAACCCAGGTCTTATACTCAAAAGAAATGCCCTCAAGACCGGTTGGAAGAGTGTTTGCGAAAAACTCCCTTACGATCTCAAGGTGATACTCCGGATGCAGATCACAAAGTCTCACATAATTCACCTCATCCATAGTGCTCTGAACAAACCTATACTCCCTCTCCGGATGCAAATCTACAATCCTATCCTGCCAAACATTCCTTCGCTCAAGAACCAGATAGCGCTCATGATGAGCAGGTGTCAGAAATCGGCTGCGATCAAAGGTTTGAGCAGGAGGTGTCCTGGTAGACGAGCTTCTAGTACTTCCACACTTTGAACGGTTTGACATCTGAAACAAAAAGAACAAACACACCAAAAGATCGAAACACGAGTGATCTGATCAAATTATCCAATAAAAAGAAAAATAAAAATTACCTAAATTAATGATAAAACATAAGGAACAACCCCCTAAAGTTTGAACAAATTCTGGACAGGGGAAACGTTTTGCAAAACACAGGTCTCGCTGAGCAAAAATCTGTCTGGAAAATTCACTTAGCAAGCAATAGCTCGCTCAGCGAGCTCTGCAAAAATGCAGAACTTCTCTCTCTCTCAGTAGGGTCAATTCCTTACATCAAAACTAATCTAACAACACCTTTTTCTAACACAACAGAGGTTTAACATTCTATAAAACCTAACCAAAATAACCAATTCCTCAACATTTACTCAATAGATTTCAAAATTATTGCCCTAATAGAAATTGCTTAACCTAAAACCCCCAATTTCAATTTAAACAACAAAGATTAACACATTTGTGATATTGGAGTAAGAAATTTCTTAGGGCACATGATTTCTTAGTGGAATTAAAATTTATAAAACTCAAAACTACAAAATTAGAAAAAAAAAATGGAGAACATTGTTACCTTGATGTTTTAGTTTGCAAGAAGTTGAAGCTTTGAGGCACACAATTGAGAATTTGCAAGAGTAAGGGAAGAAGAACAAAGAGGAAGTTATGAAAATCCTTTGAAATTTTATGAAAAAGGGAGCAAAGAGGCAACCCTAATTCAACCCCACTCTTTATATATTCTGACTGGACAGGGTCCCCCTTAATGGACCCAGTTCAGTCCAATTTTTTTAGAAAATTCACAACCCTCGCTCAACGAGAAGGAGCCTGCTCAGCGAGCTTCAATCTGCAAAACTTCGCTCAAAGAGTGCATGAACTAAGAAAACACTTCCAGCAACAATGCAACACCACAAACAACTTATAAAACACGTCTACAACACATTTTCAACATAAAAAGCAGTAAAAAATTAAAAAAATTAGGGTTCCTCCCAACGAGCACTTGTTTAACGTCGGATAAGCTCGACGGTCCACGATGATCAACGATCATCGAGGGCAAAAGATTTTCTTTCTCGATCGAAATTACCTCCAAGGTAGATTTTAAGGCATTGGCCGTTAACAGTCCAACTATCCTTCTTTTCCAAATCCTCGATCACTATAGCACCATACTTTTTTACCTCTTTCACACGAAACGGTCCCGACCACTTACTTTTCAATTTTCCGGGAAAAATCTTCAATTCGGAGTTGAAAAGCAATACAAGTTGACCCTCTTCAAACTCTTTAATCTTGATCTTCTTACCATGGTATTTATTTGTTTTTGCTTTGTAGAGCATACTTGAATGGTAAGCCAATTCCCTCATCTCTTCCAATTCACTCAATTGAACTTTTCTTTTTGTTCCGGCATCGGTAGGATCCAAATTTAGAAATTTCAAAGCCCAAAGAGCTTTGTTCTCCATTTCAACCGATAAATGGCATGTTTTGCCATAAACCATTTGGAATGGATTGAAGCCTATCGGAGCTTTGTATGCGGTGCGATACACCCACAAAGCTTCTTCCAATATTTGAGACCAATCCATCCGTGATCCCGAAACAGTTTTTTCTAAAATCCTTTTCACTTCTCGATTTGACACTTCGGCTTGCCCGTTAGATTGGGGTGGTAGGGAGTTTCTACTTTGTGAGATACATCGTAATGTTTCAAAATGTTTTCTAACGGTACATTACAAAAGTGCGACCCTCCATCGCTAATCAACACATAAGGCATGCCAAAACGGGCAAAACTGTTTTTCTTTAAGAATTTTATCACCTTTTTGCCATCCTCTTTCGGTGAAGCAATCGCTTCCACCCACTTAGAGACATAGTCCACAACAACCAAAATGTATTCATTGGTAAAGGATGGTGGAAATGGCCCGACAAAATCAATGCCCGAAGAATCAAAAACCTGAACCTCCTGAATATTTTGGAGGGGCATTTCGTCCCGTTTGCCTATTCCACCGGACCTTTGGCATTCATCACAACTCCTCGCATGGAGGTTGGCATCCTTGAAAATTGTCGGCCAATAAAATCCCGATTGGAGGATTTTTATGGCCGTTCTCGGTCTGTTAAAGTGCCCTCCATACGGAGAAATGTGACAATGCCAAAGTATACTCTTAGCCTCATTGCTAGTCACACACCTCCTCAACAAATTACCCCTACACACTTTGAAAAGATACAATTCATCCCATACATAGTATTGGGAATCCGCCAAGAATTTCCACTTTTGGTTCCAAGTTAGGTCTTCGAGTATCCAACCCATTGCCTTATGATTTGCAAAATTGGAAAACCAAGGCCTAACTTGCACCATATACAGTTTTTCATCCAGAAATTCATCTCGGATCTAATTTTCTTTCTTGGTGAAGTCCACATTGACTAGCCGCGACAAGTGATCCGCCACCAAATTTTCCGATCCCTTCTTATCCTTTATTTCTAAATCAAATTCTTGAAGAAGGAGGATCCAACGAATAAGCCTTTGCTTAGAATCCGGTTTGGTGAGCAGAAACTTTATTGCGGCATGGTTGGTGTAAACAACAACCTTTGAACCGATCAAATAAGAACGAATTTTTCAAGCGCATACACTATCGCTAGCAATTCTTTTTCAGTGGTGGCATAATTTACTTGTGCTTCATTAAGCACTTTGCTAGTGTAGTGTATAGCATGGAAAAAGTTTACTTTTCTTTGTCGAAGTACCGCTCCAATAGCATAATCACTAGCATCACACATAAGCTCAAAATCAAAAGTCCAATTAGGTGCTATGATTATTGGAGCGGTAACTAGGTTTTCTTTCAAAGTTTGGAATGATAAAAGACAAGGTTCGTTAAAGAGAAATACCTGGTATTTGTTCAACAAGTTGCTAAGTGGCTTGGCCACTTTAGCAAAATCTTTGATAAATCTCCTATAGATCCATGCATGACCCAAAAAGCTCCGTATTCCTTTCACATTTGTTGGAGGTGGCAACTTTGAGATAACTTCCACCTTTGCCTTGTCTGCCTCTAAACCTCTTGAAGACACCTTGTGTCCAAGCACAATCCCTTCTTTCACCAAACAATGGCATTTTTCCCAATTTAGGACCAAGTTTATTTTCACACACCTTTCAAGCACTTCTTCCAAATTTCTTAAGCACAAATCGAATGTCGCTCCAAACACCGAAAAATCATCCATAAACACCTCTGTAATACCCCAAATTTGCCCCCTTCTTTTTAAGAATCATATCACATCATATTCATCTCAAACATATCATATTCTTGGCATCTTAGCATGGAAAGATGAGGCATAACATTCTCATGACCCAGTACTAGGCATATGATCATCTGTGGAGGGTTTTGAAGCATCACAAGCTATGACAGGGGGTCTAATGGATTTGTTTAATTCCTATGAGAAGTCTACATTGCATTCACAAGCTTAAGATCATTCACAAAAGCCCAGGAGGTTGGAGGATCATCAGGGAATTCAAGCTAGGGCAAAGCTCCTACATAATGATCCCAAATTAGGGTTTGAGTTTCAAGCATGAAAACCTTGTGACTTTGGCCATTTCATTTGGGCAAAGACTCTCATATGTTAAAGGGATCCTAGGGATGAAATTTGGTGAGAAAATTCCTTGTGGAAGTCAAGTATTTCTTTAGTTTCTTGTATATGAAGAAATTGGTCAACTGTGCATTCTAAAAGTCAACTGTGAGATTTCAAAGGGTCCAAACCTATTTTTCAATCCATGGGATGGTATTATAACCTTATAAGAGGTTTAGCCAAGTCAAAAATCAAGAATCATGAGGTTTTGAGGTGTTTTGCCAAATTGGCATAAGTTTGGTCATGGAAATTTCCATTTTTAGTAACATTTTGCCCTAATTTTCAAGTAAGCATAACTTGGTGAAAAAAGCTTCAAATGGATTGCCATCAAACATGAAAGTTGATGATTAACGCCTCCCGTTTTTAAAAAGTATAAGAGCATTTTCAAAGCCATCATGGTTTGAGAGGAAAGGCCTTCGAAAGTTGAGGGATTCTTAGGGCATGGCATGATTTTCAAGTTTTCCACAAAAGCAAAATTTCATTTAACTTGTTTCCAAGTGGTTTGATGGACAAAATAAGGTCATAATGTTTCAATACAAGGCATGAGAAGAATTTTTGCCCAAGAAAGCAAGCAAATTCGTGCATAGGATGTGGTGTAATTCATAAGTTGCAAATTTGCATGAACAAGAGAAATGCATGATCCTCATATCCAAGGGCCCAGATGATTTTTGTTTTGAATCAAGGGCAGGATGGTGATCACACATGAGCAAAGAAAGAGGGAAATGCACGAGCAAATCACCTTATCACACAAATCTTGCAAGTTTTGCAATATGATCTTCACACTCTCCTCTCACGTGCACTTTCCCTCATTCTTTCAGCATTGAATATTGAGATCATATATAAGAAAGCTAGGGTTTTATTTTGGCTCAGATCATCACATTTTCATCACTTCAAAGTTTTTGCACCAAGAGCATTTTCCTTCGAATCTCATCACTCTCTCAATCTCTTCACAAACAAATTACATATTCTGAATCCTTAAAGAATAAGGATCATTAATCCACCATTGGTTTAAGCTGAAGCTCAAGATTGCAAGAGGTGCCATTCAAGTGCAGATGCTCTCAAACCTCAAGATCTAGGAGCATTCAAGGCTTCTTTTGCATTTATTTTGCAATAAGAAGTTAAAGGGAGTAGATCTGCAGCATCTGAAGCTTTATTCTTGTGATTTGAAGGATCTGCAAGCTCAAGTATACTCTGAAATCCGTGGATCTGGAAATGAAATTAGATGTATGCATTGTGTTGTGCTTGTTATGTTGAGTATTCTGCACCTTTTAGATTTGAAATTGCTTGAGAATTGAGTGTTTTATGAGGTTTTGAAGTTTCATAGTTAGATCTGTTTGTCTTCGATCCAGGTTGTTCATTGATCTATTGTGAATTTCATTATCATTTTTGGATTCAGCATAGTTTAATTGTTTAATATGGAGCTTTTGATTCATTTTAGTGGAGATTTGTTCATAGTTTGTGTTTGTCGGTGCCGGAGCCCTAGCTCCGGTCACCGGATTCTGGAAATATGCTGGCCTGAGGTTCATGAAGAAGATGACCCATGGCCCTTAGATCATTTCATCTGGACGACCCTCAGCATGACAACGCATTAATGAACCACCTCCCCTGCACGTGTTTTATTTTTTTTCTGAATTAATCAATGTGTCTCTCACCTCACCATAATTATCATGTTCCCTCACCCATGACCAATTAATGTATTGACTTTGTTTAATGAATGGAATGATCTGAGGCGTGCGTTTGATCTAATGGTCCTTTTATTTTTTCTGATTTAAATGAATTTCCACCACAACTATTGTAAGCTGCGCTGAGACCAATGGGCCTGGATTGCTGTTCCCACCCCCCATGCGTATGAGCCCAAAGAGATTCAACTGGAAACCCTTGCTGAATACACCCCCTGGCCCTTCTCTTTTATTTTTGTTTCTTTTTATTTCCATTTTATTTTCAGTTTGATTTTTAATTTTTAAAATTAGTTTTAGGTCTCCAAAAATTATAAAAACATTCATGAATGTTTCTTTTAGTTTTCTTTAATTTTTGATATTTTTATTTTCCATTTATTTTTAATTGGCACGTGGAAATTAATTGTTCCTTTTAATTAATTCATTTTATTTCATTTTTGAGCATGATGACTTGTCCATTTTCTATTTTGGTCATTGTTTTGAATTTTTGGTTGATTCTTTTTGCTCTGGATTCATGATGAGGTGTACTTTATTGATGATTTTTGTTCTGATTTTTAGAAGTTTGGTTAATTGGTTGTGGTCTCTAACTTGTGAATGAAGCCATCTAACCCTAATCTATGCTTGAACCCTCATTTGACTTGCTTAACTTCTGATTCTCTCTCCCTCCTTTTGGCATGTTGTTATGGTATGATTGAAGGTCATTTGTCAAAGTTGTGGAATTTTTGAATGTTCACTTGATTTGATTTGAATATTTGTTCTTAACTTGTCCCACTTTGTCTCTTTTGGATCATTTGTTCTCTCTTTAGCCTAGAAGGGTACTTGTCCCAACTTCTTCAACTTGTTTAGAGCCTTATTAGGATGTGGATACCTTTCTGATCTTGAGTTCTGGTTTGTGTCTTAGGAATTTTTGTGTTTGTTTGTTCTTGAAGTTCATTCACTTATGATATCCACCTCACTTCCTTTGCTTCTTTCTTCTCATAATGTAATTGCTTGGCTATGTACCTCTTATCTTCACTTCCCATGCTTTTTAGGCACTCTTCTAACATGATTAGGGTTCTGGTCATGTACCTTGGGTTGTGTTTTGGTTATCTTGTTTTGCATCTTTTCATGTTTGTTTTGTTTTGCCATGGTAATTCATATTACTTCATGTATGGTTATGTGGTTCTCTTCTCATTCTTGTGACTTGTATTTGCATTGGATGTTTATGCTTATGACTTCACTTCTGGTTGTGTAGCCTTGGTATGGCATTATGTTCATTTTGTTTTGCCTTTATACTTGTATCACTAACCTTTTCAGGGGCTTTGGTAAGTGAGAGGTGTGGATGTGATCCCTACATCTCCAAATCTTATCTTTTCTCTTCTTACTATTATTTGTTCTAACCTTGTGTTTGTTGGGCTTAGGCCTTACTTCCCCTCTCTTCTATTCTTCTTTCTTCTTCTCCTGTTTTTCTTTCTTTCTTCTTTAGGATAGTAAACCTCACTAACCTAGGATTTCCCATGCATGTAAACAATTAGGATTCATTAGTCCCCCATTAGACTTTTACCTTTGTGATCCTTTTATTTCTATTCTCTTCTCATCTCAAAACCCTAAAGAAAACACTTAATAAAGAATGAAGTGATATCTTGAGCAATAGCCTTATCCCGTGAGACACTTATAGTCTTCCTATCTTGGGATAGTACAAGCTTGTTTTGTGATGCACAAGTCTGATCAGGATATCATCTTCACCAAGAAAATAATAAAAAACACTTCTTCATTGTAAATACCAAAAACACTTAATAAGTTAATGAGTTAGTCAGCCTAAGCCCTAATCTCTGGATTCAAGTTTTGGGGATCTTCTCCTTACTTGAGTGTGCTTGTTCTATTATTCCATCTTGGAATGTAGTGACAAGTGCACATTCCATGGAAAAGAGATTGAGTTCACTTCCTTGTGACACACTCATAAAAGCTTCTAAAAAACACAAACAAACAATAAACGTCTCTCCTTCGGGACTTCTTTTCTCATCACCTTCGCTCTGTACGCGAACTTGCTCCTACTTATCATTTTGCAAGACGGTAACGCACTCGTCGTTCGAGCCTGCAACACCTGAGCACTGACATAGGCAGTTCAAGCCTTAATACACAAGCAATCTTTTCCACCCCTAGTTAGGGGAACTACGACGACTCTGATCCTCATTTTCCCGATGAGGTACGTAGGCAGCGGGGTAGGGCCCGTTCGAGCACAATCTTTATTTTCGCTACATTTTTTCCTTTTCATTTCTTTTTCAGTTCCCTTTTTGTTTCTTTTATTCAGTTCAGTTCTTTCTCTTTGCAGCAGCTTTCATTTCTTCACCCTTTGAAACATTATCTTTGCAAGCGTGGTTCCCGTCGGGTACGGCGGACGATCTGGGGTCCTAATACCTTCCCAGGTCGTAACCGACTCCCGAACTCAGTTTCTTTGGTTCGCAGGACCCGTGTCCTTCCTCTTCTTTCTTCTAGTTTGTGCAGTATTACCATTCCCGTTCCTTCGGGATAAAAATGCCTGGCTGGCGACTCTATTCTTTTCCGCGCCACTTTCGCGTTTGTATCAGGATGGAAATCTGGGGAGCGACAACCTCCATTGTCTTTTTAATCAAATCGAAAAAGATAGCTTGGACACACCGTTGGAAAATTACCGGCGCATTACACAACCCAAAGGGAATTTTTCTATACGCAAATATTCCAAACGGACATGTGAATTTCGTCTTCTCGTGGTCCGTCGGGTCAACCTCAATTTGATTATAGCCTGAATACCCATACAAAAAGTAATAGAACTTTTGTCCTGATAACCTCTTGAGCATTTGATCCATGAACGGTAGTGGGAAATGATCTTTTCTAGTAGCCGTGTTTAAACACCTATAGTCTATACACATCTGCCATCCCGTCACAAATTTTGTTGGTATGAGCTCATTCTTTTCATTTCTCACAACGGCTATGCCTCTTTTCTTAAGTACTACATGAACGGGACTTACCCAAGGGCTATCCGAAATCGGGTAAATCATCCCCGCATCAAGTAGCTTAACTACCTCATTCCTAACCACCTCTTTCATTGTTGGGTTTAACCGGCATTGAGGTTGTGCCACCGCTTTGAAGTCATCTTCCATAAGAATTTTGTGCATACAATAAGATGGGCTTATTGCCTTTAAATCGGAAAGAACCCACACCAAAGCTTCTTGATTTTTCTTGAGCACCTCTACCAAACGAGATTCTTCATCGGAAGACAATTCATTGCTAATAATTACCGGTTTTCATCCATTCTCATCCAAGAAAGCATATTTTAGGTTTGAAGGTAGCACCTTCAATTCAAATTCTACTTTATCAAGATTTTTCTCTCTCGTTAATTCTTCAATGGCCACCTCCCAAGGTTGTAATTCCTTTAAAACTTCCAATTCCTTCAAACACTCTTCAAGCTCACTTTCCTCTTCACTAGTGAGTGTGTTAACTCCTTCACTTAAGGCTAACACTAATGGAGTGTCCACATGAATATATGTTGCGACCTCCAATATAGCCATATCGGAAGCATCAATTCGGAAGCTATCATGTTTTTCTTTTGAGTGTTTCATTGCTTCAAACAAGTTGAAAGTAACTTCTTCATTCAACACTCTCACCTTCATGAGACCATCATCCACATCAATCATCATACGAGCCATTTTCATGAATGGTCGGCCAAGAATCAAAGGAGCATCGTCTTCCTCTTCCATATCATTAATAATAAAATCAACCGGAAAGAAAAATTTGTCCACTTTCACCAAAACATCTCTAGCTACCCAAATTGGGTGAGTCGTAGATTTATAGGCTAATTGTAGAATCATTCTTATTCCTTTGATTTCAATGTTGCCAAGCCTTTTAACAATAGAGAGAGGGATAAGGTTAATGCTTGAGCCCAAATAAATTAGACCATTCCCGACAAACATGTTACCAATGGTGACCGGCAAAGTGACACGTCCCGAATCGGCTTCTTTCTTAGGGATAGTGCGTTGGGTAGTCGCACTATAATTTTCCGCTAGAATAACCGTTTTCGGTTCAGTGTACTTCTGTCTCTTTGAGAGAATATCTTTCAAAAACTTGGCATATTTGGGCATTTTCTCAAGTGCTTCGGAAAATGGCAAATTAATTTGAAGTCGTTTGAAGATGTCCATAAACCGAGCATATTGCCTCTCATTATCCCTCTTTGATGGCCCATGAGGGTAAGGCATGTTGGTAGGAATTTGTGTCATCACTTCCTTTCCCTTCTTCAATCTTTTACTCCCCTCTTTCCTTTCCTCATCCCCCACTTGTGTATTTTCAACTATTTCCAAATCATCAAACTCCTTTTCAACTACTTCCACAATTTTTTTCTTTGTCACATCCTCCTCTTCGTCACTATATTCCTCCATAACACCATCTTTCTTCTCTTTTGGTTGACTCATCTCCTTCCCGCTTCTAAGAACAACGACCTTGCAATGCTCCTTCGGATTAACATGAGTGTTTGCGGAAAAAGATGGTCTTGCTTAATTTTCGGATAGTTGCTTAGCAAGTTGCCCAACTTGATTTTTGAGGTTTTTGATGGCGGCCTCATTACTCTTTGATTAGCCATGGAGGCTTGCATGAATTGAGTAAGAGTGTCTTCTAACTTTGAACTTCCACCTTGTGGTTGTTGGACTTGAGGATTGAGGTTTTGATATGGATTTTGGTGTTGAAAGTTGTTGTTGTTGAATCTTGATTGTTGTTGGTAACCTTGGTTGTTCCTTGGATAAGAATTGTTATATTGTTGAGGGGGCCTTTGATAACCTTGATGATTGTTGTTCACATAACTTACTTCTTCAAAAGGAGGACAATAAACGGTAGGATGAACTCCTTGGAACATTTCACACTTTGCCACATTATGTCTTGATTAAGAGCCTTGAATCTCTTTCATTTGTTGTGGAAGCTTGGCCATTTATTGAGTTAGCAACTCCACTTGTTGAGAAAGCGCCTTGTTTTGGGCAAGGAGAGCATCATTTGTATTGAATTCAAGAACTCTCGGCTTCCTTAGTGAATGACTATGATCATGTTGACTTCGAAGATCATTGAGAACCATACGGTCAATAATGACTATAGCCTTATTCACGGTCTTTGACATGAGAGAATCACCCGCGGTAGCATCCAAAAGTGTCTTGTGTTGCGATTGAAGCCCATTGAGAAAAATCTGGATTTGAGTAAGATCATCAAATCCATGGCCTTTGCATTTTCTCAACATTGATTTGTATCTATCCCAAGCCTCGTTTAAAGACTCGTTGATTCCTTGATTGAAAACCGCAATTTCCGTCTTCGCTCCCATGAATTAGGAACATTCTTTTGAATAAATCTTCCTCTTCCACTTCCTCTATTCTAGAAGATCCCGCAATCTCATAGAATTTGGTGAGATGGGTATACGGATCTTTATGGTCCATTCCGATGAACAGATTAGAATAAAGGAGTTTGAGGATTTTGGTCTTCATTTCCGTGTTTCTTCCACCACGAGGAAATTAAGCGGTCCATCTAGGACTATTATTGGACATCTCCGTACGGACTCCTTCTGCCATGTTACTTTCAAAAGTTTCTACCCTCACTTCTTCAATGTGAACAAGTGAAGAAGTAGCTTCTTCTTCTCTCTGGTTCCTCTCTTCGGCTAGTTTTTTCCTTCTCCGTCTTTTTCTATTGAGCCTCCGAAGTGTTCTTTCAATTTTGAGGTCGAATTGAAATTGCTCCTCGGTAGCCTTGTCACACATACACTAGAATCTACAAAACTAACAAACCAAGTGAAACACAAGAGTGATAGTAACAAATAAAAAAAATTCAAAACTAGCAACTATTGCTATGCTTTAAATATCAAATAACAATCCCCGGCAACGACGCCAATTTGTTGAAAGCACAAATGAGTAAGGGTTTGATTGTTGATCCACAGAGATTGTTTTATGATATTTATGCCGTTCTACAATTTCTTAAGTTTTAGACTTACTGGTAAAAAAGGGGTTTTAGTGTTTGTATCGAAAATAAACTTGTTCATTCAAATAAATTCTAAGAGTTAAAAGTATTGGTTTGTAAAAGATTCTTAAAAGCATATGTCAAAGTTAGGGTTTGATAGGTTTATTTGCATATATAGTTTTGATCAAAAGATAAACTCATTTCAATAATGAACACATTCACAATATCCTCTCATAATGTTTATTTCTATCAAAATTGTAACTTTTAGGTTCAATACAAAGTGAACTCCAAAGCCCATAACTATCTCTAGCTTATGGTATTTGGGTGATGAAAACCTAGGTCAAATGGTTGCCATATCTCTCAATCATGAAGCAACACAAAAGGGTTTGTCATAAAAATCAAAGCTTTCATCATATATTCATCATAAAGAGTTTATACAAGAGGATCAAGGCCTATACATACAAAAATAGAACCTATCTAGCTTCTAACCTTGTCATAACATGGGTTTAGCTTTCCATTTCCATGGAAGCTTCCAACAAAAGATGAAGATGAAGAAGATGGAGCATCAATGAAAATATCTTGACTTTAAATGCACCCAATCTTCTTAGAACAAAGTGAAAAAGTGTTTAAGGAATATTTAGGTCAAGTCTCCAAAGTTACATATCAAGAAATAGTGAAACAAATGCTTATAAAGAGGCTGAATTTCGCAGGTCTCGCTGAGCGAAAATTCATTAAAACCACCATCTCACTGAGCGACAAAAGGCCTCGCTGAGCGAAAATATCTTTGGAAAGCTCGCTGGGAGCTCGCTGAGCAACCTTGAAGCGAGCTAGATTCCTTCAAAATCTTCCAAAACTTCCCAAAGAAGGTCTTGATGAAATTTGCTTCATATTTCCACAGTGTAACCTAAAATTACAAAAACTAAAGTTAAATAAATGATGCTTTGAAAATGCTAAAACTAAACTATGAATAAGTATAAGAAACAAAGGAGAAAAACATTAGAGATCAAAATAACCTTTGACTTTGGAACAACTTAGAGCCTTCACACAAGCTGATATCATTCAGATCAGAGACAGAAAGGATATGCCACATTCAAAACTCTAGAATCTAATACTCCGAGAGTTCCTCCTTCAAAGAGATATGCAGTAGAACCACCAAGGAACAACTTTAGTTTGCCCTAGACAAAATGTTACAACATCATTCAGGACTCCACCCAAGAGATCAATTCAATCTTCATGTTGTTGTTGACACACCTTGAACACTTATCCCGTTCATTAATACCCTCTAAGTATATTAGAATGGATGATCATAGAAACTCCTTTTGTTTAACGCCATAAATTATCTCCCAAAGGATCTCATCCAGAAAAAAACAAGATGTATACTCTGATACTAATTAAAATTATAGTATGCAAATCACAAATGTCTTAACCACTTGTCTAGACATTGATCTCTGCTAACAGTTAAACATTGTTTAGGTGCAAAGACTGATATTCAATAAAATCAATGTTTGTACGTGTCAGATGTCTTAACATCCAGTTTGACATGTTAAACACGAACCAAAATAGAATAATTAAGTCTACAAAAAGATAAAAATAACACATAATATGTTAACCCAGCTCGATGCAATTCACCTACTCTGGAGGATACTAATCCAGGAAGAAGACTCCAATATCCGTAGTATTATCATAAAGCTAAACTCCCCTATTTATAACTTTATCTCCTAATCACTACCCAATGAATGTATTTATCAAAGAAATCTATCTTTGATATGAGAACCCCCTCTCTCTCTCTATAACAAAATAACAACCTCATTTCTCCTTACACAAACACTCTCTCTCTCTCTCTCTTAAATTCATACACAAACACCCAAACAATGAAACAAAACCCACACATGCAATCAAACACGACAATTCACTAAGAACACTCACGGTGGTTCTCAAGAACACCATGGCACCGCCACCATAGTGTAACACCCTAATTTTTGCCCGAAGTTTTCTTCACATTTCATCAGCATCTTGCATACAAACAAGATTGCATTGGTTTCTCGGTTCTTCTCGGGTTAGGTTTATGCCTCACAGGGGATCACTGTTGTCTTTAAATTACTTTATTTGTTTATGATTACTAGCTATTAATCAAAATCCAAAAATATTTTGTTTCCTTTTACTAACCTTTTTTCAGGAAGAGGAACCATTGAAAATGCCAAAAATAGCAGTCCTGCAGCTCGAGTAAAATTTCAAAGACAAAAGTCGAAGTTGATCCATAAATAATTCAAATTTATCCGATCAAGGATTTCCCAAGTTTATTGATTCATTCAAAGGTTTCTAAGGTTCATGTGTTTACTTCCATGCCTTCTTCGACGTACAAAAAGAATTGGGCCACAACAACCAAGCAACCTCATTTGAACAAAATATTCAAATTTTGGCTTGGTTAACCGGTTAACCATATGGTTAACTGGTTAACCAGTGCGAAATTTGAATATTTTATTCAAATTCAGCACCCTTAGATCATTAGTTTAATTGGAATATTCTAGATCCATTGGTATCTGATTTCTCTACATCACTTTGATTATTTCCTATCATAAACCCTCACTAATAACCACTTTTTTCCAATTCCCACCAAAATTGCAATTACCAAGCCTAATTTTAATTACCAAAGCAAGCTCCATTCAGCCAAATTCCCTAAAGTCTTTAAATAAGACCATAATTTCATTCATTCACCAAGCTTTTGAGAGCCAAAAAACCCCTTGCAAAACATTCTCCCAAAACCAAAAATTCACTAAAGCTCATTTTCTTTCTTTTGAAGTTATCAAGAATTCACATTGAATTCTTGACTAACTTGAGCTAAACCTTCATCCAATTTTTCTTTTGTTCACCAATTGCAGTAGATCTAAGCTTGATTTGGTCCAAATTGAAGAAGTGCTTTTGGTAATTCATCTCACTCCATAAACCCATATTCATCATCAACATTCAAGATATAGATCTTTGGTTCCTTTGTTTCTAGATCCTTTGGATCTTTATTTGTTATTTGATTGCATGGATTCCACTGTATTTGGTTTTAAAATTCGTGCAAATTCAGATCATGATCATCAAATGTTTTAGAAAAGGTTTTAAAATGGATCATGCTGAATTTTCTGCATTTTTCTGCTTCTGGTACAACGTTAACCGGTTAACCATTTATAGTGAAAATTGGTTAACCGGTTAACCAGTTTTAAAACTGCGCAGGTTATGCCTGCGTTGGTTAACCGGTTAACGCAAGTCAGAATGGACTTTTTGGCTTGTTTTAAGCCCCTTTTTGGTTCCTCTTTCTTCTTCTTCTTCCTCCTTTTTATTTTTACCTTGGGAAGCACTTTTGGGAGTGGTTTCTCCTTAATTTCAATGAACTTTGGGTGTAGATTAGAGTAGTTAATGTTCATTAATTCAAAACTACCTTTATGTGGATTATTTAATTCATTTAAGGTACTTTGCATTAGTGATACATTTTCATGCTTGAATCCACCAAGATGAGTGATTGAACTTAAGGATGGAAGAATACCATGAGTGTGGCTCAATATGGTATTCACCTTTAGTTTTATGCGGTATTGCGTCCGGATGGCGATTTATATATCGTTTATCTCGCATGTATTAACACTAATATTGTTCACCTTAATTGGTGGTGGTCGACCTCATTTGTAGGGTAATTACTTCGTAAATTACTCGGCGATTGCTTAACATAGACCTAAATTTGTCCCTAATTCGGAATAAATATCTAATTGGGTACTTGCACTTTCGTGGACCGGACCTCTTGTTGGTCGCGTAATCCCAAAGTGGTTAATCATATTGCATTAAGAATCGAGACTTATGGATGTTTGATACATAGGTTCTTTGGGTCTCTCAATCGCCTTTCAAATTTCATTGAATTCGGTTCGGTTTGCCTTGATTAATCGTTAAAGTGTAAGATGCTAAGCAGACCCGGTTACCTTTTAATTTTGGTTACTCTTTTGGTTGTGGTTGATTAAGTTCACGATATCACTCTTATATAAATATTATTATACTATTATTATTATTATTTGCACTTTTATTGCTTTTATTTTATTTTGCTTTATTCATCCATATCATGTTTATTATTTGCTCTTATTTTTGTTTTGTTGATTTTCCCTTTGTCCATTTGGACACAAAAACATTAATAAAGGATTAAACCTCTAAAAAACTTGTGACTTTAATTTGTGGACTATTGGCTACTATCCTTAGCTTTGGAATGAAGATTTGGAGTTAGATTCTTAGGACACATTTCCTTTGCCTTGACCTTCATGAAGTTGGAATTTGCCTTTATTTGGCCATTTTCTAGCTTATAAGGATGAAACTTTTGTTCTCATAATTTGAAGTATCGTCAAGTTTGGTTAGATCTTTCTTCCCTTATCTCCTTATTTTCTTTTTTTTAGGATAGTCCCTTCATCTCCTCCACTTCTTTAATTTTCAAAATCTTCTCCATTTTTCAAAGGATTCCTTATTTTTAAATCATCACATCTTTAATAAACAAAATCTTGACTTTCGTCAAGTGGCTTTTACTCTTATTCTTTTCTTTTAAAATCAACGAATCTAATCATGTTGACCTTAATTCAAAAAATAAAAAGAATCAAACTAATTCAAGTTGTTTTGTGCCTTTGTGCATTTTTGTGTATTTTCTTTAAAAGAGTGCTGATTATGAGTCATTATTCTTTAGTCGGGTGCAAGTCTCTTAATCTCCATGGTTGTAGTTTGATGTAATTGAGTCTCTTGTCATTTGCGGGGGTTTAGTGGCATACTCATTGATTTTATCTGAGTTGGCGCCCTCCCCATAATGATGTATGAGTCCATGCCTTCATTCTCATGGTATTTTGTTTGGCCATCCACTTGAAGATGACAAATTCTCTTCACTTAATAAAATCAATTACAACCAACCCTTTTCACTATTTGTACCACGAACTACGAGGTTTTGATCTTGCATTTCACTTTGTGGGTACGTAGGCATGAGGTGGTAAACCTCTCCAAACACAAAAAAATATTTAAAAAAATAATTCTTTTCTCATCCCTCCACTCTCATTTAAAAAACCTTTTTTCAAACCAAAAGCAGTAAATTTTTCAAAGGGCTCCCGTGGACTACCACAAACATTTTGGGTGCGAAAACCTTCCCATTGTGTAACCTATCCCCTTACATGTTTCTCTGTTGTTTTTCTTTGGCTTTTTTCTTTTAGATTCATTAGTATTTATTCACTCTTTTTTCCTTTTCCTCTTGGAATAAAATAAAAGCACGGTGGCGACTCTGTTTACTTTGAGTTTAGTTAACTAATTGCTTACACTCATGATTTTACCGCTATAGAAAAGTGGCGACTCTGCTGGGGAATAATCTCTAAGTGGATTCCGCCTACATTGATTTATTTACTGCTTTGGTTTGATTATTTTGTTACTTGTTCGTTCTGTTTTGGTTTTGGTGATCCTCTGTGAATGAGATAGATTCTAACCCGAATTTGAGTTGAACTTATGATAGGACGGCGATATTCGAAGAGATAAAAGATGAAGTAGTCCAAAGCTATATCAATTTGATAATCTCCACTTGGTTAGGCTCTCTTGGATTATCAATGTCATTATGAGTTATCATACGTGGCATTATTTTCTGACCTTGAGCTGATCATACTGAGGACCGTAGAACCCTTAACCCATCTAAGCCAATTTAGGAACGTAGTACGGAAACCATCCGGGTGTAAACCTAAGGTGGTTATCACACAATACTACACTCGGACGAGGTCTATTTTAAGAATGTTATCGGTTGTGGAGTAATCCAATGTACCTATAATATTCTAAAGATGGTTGTTAACTCTGGGCACCTCTATAGCACCCTTTTGGTTTTCTGCAGGTACAATAAAAACAAAACCATAGTACTTACCTGTGTGGGTTGGTGTTCTGTTACCTTGACTTCATGCTCGTGACTCAGAACCTAGACTTGTGTGCTTTGTGTGATCTTGTTTGTGGTTGTTGCATACATGCACTCATGCATTCATGAGCATTGTTCTTGAGATTTCGAGGGACTCATAGGTATTTTTGAAAATTTTCAGATGTCTATGGTTATGAATTTTGAAAGGAGAAACACAAAGAAGTACAACTTTAAGAAACCTAATCTAGTAGAGCTGAGAGAGCTAGGAGCATTGGTGGTTGACACCTAGGAGTTCCGGAAATGTTATGGAAAGATCTTGTTTATTTTGGATACCGATGTACCAAAGGGGATTCTCCCTACCTTAGCTCAGTTTTATGATCCGTTGCATCATTGTTTCACCTTTCCTGATTATCAGCTTGTGCCGACCTTGGAGGAGTACTCTCATTGGATGGGTTTACCTATTTTGGACAAGGAGTTTCTTTTTAGTGGTTTAAAGAAGGAGCTTACGACTAAAGTCATCGCCAAAGCCCTTTTTCTCAAGGAGTCTGTAGATGTTAGAAATTGGCAAATTTTTTGAAAAACAAAGTAAAAGTTATGAGCTTAGTTCAGGACATCGGGATGTCACACCAGATGTTGTGACATCACGAACCTGCTATCTGCCCTAAATGATACGCAACAGAAGTGCTTAAAATCAGGAGTAAATATCTGGAAGTAATTGTAAAAGGATGAGCACTCCAAGGCGCCTCTTTAGGAAGTTAAGTTGTCTGGTTCCAGTGTAAAGGAAACAGATAACTAACTCACCTTAATTCAAGGAGATAACAAACTAACTCACCTTTATTCAAGGAGATAACTGTGGGATTTAAAACAGAAAACTAACTCACCTTTATTCAAGGAGATAACTGTGGGATTTAGAAATTACAAGTCTGGATAATTTGCAAAAAGCCCACAAACTCAACATCTATTTAAGAAACTGTCACACTCAAGTAAAACCAATGAATTTAAGGAGAGTGTCAAGGGTGTTAGTGAAGCTAGTTACTGAAGCAGGTTTTATTTGTGTGTTATTCACTTTATAAGCTTTTAAGCAAAAAGTGAATTGTGTCTTGATTGAAACTGATAAGTATGATCAAGCTGGTGTGTCTGAAGTATGACTTCAAACTTATTAATCATTCTAAGTTATAGATCACTGTGTGATTGAGGGGGAGTGAGTAGATACTCATATCTAAGTAGAGTCTTAGATAGAAATTTCCTTGGGTAGATATTAAGTGAAGGATTAAACTGATTGGTTTAACTCACTAATTAATATTACTTATATTGAATTTCCTTCCTGGCTTGGTAGCCCCCAGATGTAAGTGTGGAGATACACTGAACTGGGTTAACAAATTTCCTGTGTTAATTAATTTACTAGCTCATTAATTTATTGTTTAGGATATCAGTGTCTAAACATTTGTTTCGACATCACATATCTGATCCCAGAATTTCAATTGGCATCAGAGCAGGCACCCTGCCTGTATAACTGGGTGAGATCTAGGGACTGCAAATTTTGGGAACATGGACAAAGATGTAGGATCTGTGAATCGACCACCTATTTTGGATGGATCCAACTATGATTACTGGAAGCCAAGAATGGTAGCATTCTTGAAATCTCTTGATAGCAGGGCTTGAAAAGCAGCTAATAAAGGATGGGAGCACCCTGTCAAAGACAATAAGGATGGGACAAAAGTAATGAAGCCTGAAGAAGAGTGGAACAAGGAGGAAGAGGAGTCAACACTTGGAAATTCCAAATCCTTAAATGCGTTGTTCAATGGCATTGACAGGAACATATTTAGGCTTGTGCACCACTGTGAGCTAGCCAAGGATGTTTGGGACACCCTCAAAACTACTCATGAAGGAACATCAAAGGTGAAGATGTCAAGAATTCAACTTCTCACCACCAAGTTTGAGAACTTGAGGATGAAGGAAGATGAGATCATTCATGAGTTCTACATGAACATACTGGAGATTGCTAATACTTCTGGATCCTTGGGAGAGAAGATGAGTGATGAAAAGTTGGTAAGGAAGATTCTCAGATCACTGCCCAAGAGGTTTGACATGAATGTCACTGCCATAGAAGAAGCTCAGGACATCTGAACAATGAAAGTTAAGGAGCTCATTGGTTCCCTTCAAACCTTTGAGATGAGAATAAGTGATACTATTGTGAAGAAAAACAAGAGCATAGCCCTGGTCTCAAACGCTGATAAGGAAGGAGAAAGTAATGAAGCAGCCTCTGAGGACAACTTATCAGATGCAATTGCTATGCTTGGGAGGCAATTTAACAAAATTATCAAAAGAATGGACAGCAGGTCCAGATCAAGTGGAAGAAACTCAACCTCTGAGAATAAAAGATCTTATGACTCTAACAGAAGGTCAAACTATGATGAGAAGACTAACCAAGGAAAAGGGATCCAATGTCATGGATGTGAAGGTTATGGACACATTAGAAGTGAATGCCCAACCTATCTAAAGAAGCAAAAGAAAGGCCTTTCTGTGTCCTGGTCAGATGAAGACTCAGGCAGTGAGTCAGAAGAAGAGTCTGCAAAGCACATCACTGCTCTAGCTGGAGTATGTGAAACTGAAGGGGGATCCAGTGATGAGGATCTGACATTTGAAGAGCTTGAAACATCTTACAGGATGTTGTGTGAAAGGAGCACTAAGGTATGCAAGGAAATTGAACAGCAGAAGAAGCAGATTAAGGAATTAAAAGCTGAAAAGGCAAGTCATCTGGAGATCATTGCCACTTTGAAAGATGAAGTCAGCCTACTCAACTCCAAAATGGAGCATATGTCCAAATCTGTCAGAATGCTGAACAATGGCTCAAACACACTGGATGCCATTCTCAACAACAACAAGCACTCAGGGGATATGACTGGGCTGAGATTTAATAAAGCTCAAAACTCTGAGTCTAGCACCATCCAAACAACTCCAGATCCTATGAAGTCAAACAAGATGTTCAAGCAGATGTCTCAACATCATGAGAAAAACATGATGAAAAAGAAATATCAAAGGTGGATATGCCATCACTGTGGAAGGTTTGGTCACATCAAACCTTTTTGCTACAAACTACATGGATACCCCAATCAGAGTTCCCAACACCTTTCTAAGAATAAGACAGAGGTCACCAAGAAAACTTGGATACCTAAAGCTAGACATTATACTGATCAAAGTTACCAGTACATGCCTAAGCAGAAGAACAAGTTCCCCAGGCAACCTTGGAACTCTAGAGATGGACACTACCCAGGGCAGATGCATCAGAGGAGACACACATATATCCAGCAGTGGGAGCCTAAGAGAGAAAGACAACCTGATCTGAACTCACATTCTTGGCAAAGGAAACCTCACAACAGGCACAAGTGGTCCAAGAAGTTTGTTGCCTCTATAGCACACACATCTCTCAGGGTATCTGCTAAGGAAGACTGGTATTTTGACAGTGGCTGCTCAAGGCACATGACTGGACTGAAGAATATGGTGGTAGACTTAAAGCCACACTCATCCAGCTATGTAACCTTTGGAGATGGAGAAAAGGGGAAAATCAAGGGAGTTGGGACCCTGGACTGCTCAGGTGTACCAAGTCTAGATGATGTGCTGTTGGTGAAAGGGTTAACTGCTAACTTAATCAGCATAAGTCAGTTATGTGACCAAGGTTACAGTGTCAACTTCACCAAAGCTGAGTGCATAGTTTCTGATAAAGAGCAGAAAGTGGTCATGAGAGGAGCTAGATCAAAAGATAACTGCTATATGTGGGAACCCCAAGATTCCAGCCTCACATCTACTTGTTCCATAGCCAAAGAAGAAGCAGTGAAGCTATGGCATCAAAGATTGGGTCATCTCCATCTCAGAGGAATGAAGAAGATCATCTCTATGGAGGCTATAAGAGGGATCCCAAGACTTAAGATTGATGAAACAAAAGTGTGTGGTGAGTGTCAAATGGGTAAGAAAACCAAGATGTCACACCCAAAGCTTCAACATCTGACAACCTCCAAAGTCTTGAATTACTGCACATGGATCTTATGGGACCAATGCAGGTAGAGAGTCTTGGTGGAAAAAGATATGCCTATGTGGTTGTTGATGACTTCTCAAGATATACCTGGATAAACTTCATCAAAGAAAAGTCAGATGTATTTGAGGTGTTTAGAGATCTGTGCCATAGGATCCAAAGAGAAAAGGCAAGTTGTGTGGTCAGAATAAGAAGTGATCATGGAAAGGAGTTTGAGAATAAAAAATTCTCAGACTTCTGCTCATCAGAAGGGATCAACCATGAGCACTCTTCTCCCATCACCCCTCAACAGAATGGGGTTGTAGAAAGGAAAAACAGAACTATTCAGGAGTCAGCTAGAGCTATGATTCATGCCAAGAAGTTACCCCTGTACTTTTGGGCTGAAGCCATGAACACAACATGCTACATCCACAATAGAGTCACACTAAGAAAGGGAACTCTATCCACCATCTATGAAGTCTAGAAGGGTAGAAAACCTACAGTCAAGTACTTTCATATATTTGGAAGTAAGTGCTACATCCTGGCTGATAGGGATCAAAGAAGGAAGATGGACCCTAAGAGTGATGAAGGGATATTTCTTGGATACTCTATAAATAGCATAGCTTATAGAGTATTTAACTCTAGAACCAAGGTTATGATGGAGTCAATAAATGTGACTATTGATGATACCTATGCAAAGACAGATGTTGCTGATGATGTTGGAACATCTGCTGACAATCCAACTGAAGTTAAAATAGAAAGTGATAATCTTGACTTCACCTTAACTAAGGCAAAGTCAGAGCAATCTAACAAATCTCCCTCCATCAGAATCCAGAAAGATCATCCTAAAGAACTGATACTTGGTGATCTCAATAGTGGTGTCACCACTAGATCAAGAGAGATGATCTCAGGCTCCTACTTTGTTTCAAAGGTAGAACCTAAGAACATCAAGGAAGCTCTGAATAATGAGTACTGGATCTCTGCTATGCAGGAAGAATTAGGCCAGTTTACAAGGAATGAAGTATGGGATCTTGTTCCTAGGCCTGATGGCATTAATGTGATTGGCACTAAGTGGGTGTACAAAAACAAGTCTAATGAGCAGGGAGTAGTTACAAGAAACAAGGCTAGGCTTGTGGCTCAAGGATATACTCAAATTGAGGGGGTGGATTTTGATGAAACTTTTGCACCAGTAGCAAGACTTGAATCCATCAGACTACTCCTAGGAATTGCTTGCATCCTAAAGTTCAAATTATTGCAAATGGATGTTAAAAGTGCCTTCCTAAATGGGTACCTTAATGATGAAGTATATGTGGAGCAACCAAAGGGATTTGTTGATCCAAGTTGTCCAGACCATGTATATAAACTGAGGAAGGCTCTGTATGGGCTAAAGCAAGCTCCCAGAGCATGGTATGAAAGACTGACCACCTTTCTCATTAAGCATGGATAGGAATAGACAAAACCCTGTTTGTAAAGGATGAAGAGGGAAAGGTTATGATTGCTCAGATATATGTGGATGACATAGTGTTTGGTGGGATGTCAGACAGGATGGTTAAACATTTTGTGACTCAAATGGAGTCTGAGTTTGAAATGAGCCTAGTGGGAGAATTAACTTACTTCCTTGGACTACAAATCAAACAGATGGAGGACTCCATGTTCATATCCCAAGCAAGTATGAAAAGAACACTGTCAAGAAGTTTGGGATGGACAATGCAAGTCACAAGAGAACACCTGCCCCCACTCATCTAAAACTGACAAAGGATGACAAAGGTGAGAGTGTGGACCAAAGCTTGTACAAGAGCATGATTGGAAGTCTAGTATATCTTACAGCTAGCAGACCAGATATAGCTTTTGTAGTAGGTGTGTGTGCAAGATATCAAGCTGAACCAAAGGTGAGCCATCTCAACTAGGTTAAGAGGATCTTAAAATATGTAAATGGCACTTGTAACTATGGTATAATGTACTCTCATGGTTGTGAACCCATCCTCACTGGGTTTTGTGATGCTGACTGGGCTGGAAGTGCTGATGATAGAAAGAGTACATCAGGAGGATGCTTCTTTCTAGGGAACAATCTAATTTCTTGGTTCAGTAAGAAACAAAATTGTGTGTCCTTATCCACTGCTGAAGTTGAATACATTGCAACTGGTAGCAGTTGTTCACAGCTGGTATGGATGAAACAAATGCTCACAGAATACAATGTCACATAAGATGTCATGACATTGTACTGTGACAATTTAAGTGCTATTAATATCTCCAAAAATCCTATTCAAAACAGCAGGACTAAGCACATAGACATCAGAAATCACTTCATCAGAGACTTTGTGGAGGAGAAGGTGATCACGTTGGAGCATGTAGCCACAGAGCTGCAATTAGCTGACATATTCACCAAGGCTTTTGATGCTACCCAATTTGAAAACCTAAGGGGTAAATTGGGAATCTGCATGTGTGACATATAGCAATTATGGAGAAGTGCCAGCATGTCTTATGACATCGTGGGGCATGACCACCAGGTGGCAGCACTAGTCTGGCCAATAACCGTTTGTATTCCAGTTTTAAAAATTCCAATAGAAGCGGGCTCTAGTTATGTACAAAAGTGCCTTCAGCTTCTCATATTCTCATTAGCACCCCTGAACCCTTTGCATGCTACAGCTGAGATTCTGAAACCATCTAAGTCTATCATCAAACCTTTTTGCATCCCCACTACAATCGCAAACATGTCACAACATCAGAACCCTAACTCCATTGATGAAGGTCTCCTTCAGGAAGACGTAGTGGACGTCACTCCATTGTCTGTAGTACCCATGGATGCGACACCCATAAACATTGTCAGAGGAAGCATTCCCATCGCCCAAAAGCCCAGGACTCCCCATGCAAAAAGACCCAAGGAGCCAGTCTTCAGCAAAAGTAAGGGAACCTCGTCAACTTCCAGTGCTCCCAAAGCTTCTGCTTACGTGGACTCTACAATCAGAGATCTTGTAACCAGGATCCTGATAGAAGAAAGAGTTGTGCCTAGGGTTTCAGTTCCCTGAACAGGATGCCTGCATCAACTCCCAGCAACCAAGCTAAAGAAGACATGCCTGCTCCACAAGATGTCCCAAGCAATGTTGAGACAACTGAGGGCTAGGACAAAGCACCAAATGATGATGAAGGAGTAGAAGGTCCTACTGATGATCAAGATGCTGAGAATGAGGCTTCCCAACCTCCACCGGATGTGAACCTAGACGATGATTATGATACAGAGATCATAGCAGCTGTTGATCCTAGCATAGCCAAGAGGCTTAGGGCTAGGAAGAATAAGAGGCCAGCTGCTCAAGCAACCCCTGAGAAAAGACAGTCAACCCCCAAGAAGGACAAGGTCAAAACTGCTTTTGGACCTACATAGTCATGGAGTAAGGTCAACACACATAAGAGGAAAGCCACAGCTCCATCTGATTCTGATGTTGAGGAGGATGTCCTAACATCTCAACCCAGAAAGAGGCCAGCACCTTCTAGGACTGCCACTGCTGTCCCTGAAGCACCCCTGGATAATGTGTCCTTACACCATGTCTCCAGCGTAAGCATGTGGAAATATATCTATCAGAGAAGGGTGGCTCTAGAACGAGAGCTGGGTAATAATGCCTTGGATTGTACTGAGGTAATTGATCTAATTTCCAATGCTGGACTGTTCAAGATTGTCTCTAAATTCTCTCCATGTTATGAGTTGTTGGTAAAAGAATTTATAGTAAACTTACAAGAAGGATGTGCTGATGGGAAATCTAAGGATTTCAGAAAAGTGTATGTCAGGGGAAGGTGTGTATACTTTTCTCCTAGGGTGATCAATCAGTACCTGGGGAGAGAAGCAGATGGGCCAACTGAGCTTTGCAAGACTGACAATCAAGTGTGCAGAATAATTACAGCTAACCAGGTCAAGACATGGCCAGTAAAAGGCAAACTCTCAGTTAGCTTGTTAACCAGGAAATATGCCATGCTACACAGAATTGGGACAGCCAACTGGGTCCCAACCAACCACACCTCAACCATAGCCACTGGGCTTGGGAGGTTTATCTGTGCTGTAGGCACCCAAACCAAACTGGATTATGGAGCATACATCTTTGACCAGGCTCTCAAGCATGCAGGAACCTCATCCATCAAGCTTCCAATACCCTTCCCATCACTACTCTGTGGGGTGATTCTCAATCAGTATCCAGGAATCCTTACTGACAAGGGACTCTGTCTGTAAAAGAGAAAGTCCACTGTCTTTCCATTACAAGCTGTTTCTAAGTCATCATGTTGCAGATGTTGAAGCACCAGGTGAGACATCTGCTGGGACATCTGCTGTCAAGACACCTATATCAAAGGCAACCCTAAATGCAGAGCTCAGGACAACCTGCAAGGAGCTGGAAAAAAGGAAGAAGAAGCTTGAGGACCTAATTCAAAGACTGGAGCTGGAAGAGGCTGCTGGGAATGATGATGGAGCTAGTGATGAGTCTGAGGATACAGAGGATGATGAGTCTGAGGATACAGAGGATGAAGAGTGAAGCTGTTTGTTGGTGGAAAATGTATGTTTGGAGTCTGTCTGCTGAAAATGTATTGTTCTGAATTGTATGTCTGTTATGTCTGTTATGTCTGTTTCTGTAATGTTTTGTTTGGCCCCAAAATTTATGTCTAACAAGGGGGAGAAATCTGTGTGTGTTGAACAATGATGTTAATGTCTGTCTGCTGAACTAAGTTGAATTTTCAATGGTATATTTTGGATACTTATCAAAGTCTATTGGGCCAAGTCATGTCAGTGTACATCTTAGGTAACTACATGTTTGAGGGGGAGCAAATTCTTAGCTCTCACATGATTCAACAGAAAGGAACTTCGCTGCTCTCTGACAAAACCAGAAGAATATGTTAGCCAAAAATTAGCCAAAGGGGGAATTTGTAGATGTTAGAAATTGGCAGAATTTTTGAAAAACAAAGTAAGAGTTATGAACTTAGTTCAGGACATCAGGATGTCACACCAGATGTTGTGACATCGTGAACCTGCTATCTGCCCTAAATGATACGCAATATAAGTGCTTAAAATCAGGAGTAAATATCTGGAAGTAATCGTAAAAGGATGAGCACTCCAAGGCACCTCTTTAGGAAGTTAAGTTGTCTGGTTCCAGTGTAAAGGAAACAGAAAACTAACTCACCTTAATTCAAGGAGATAAAAAACTAACTCACCTTTATTCATGGAGATGACTGTGGGATTTAAAACAGAAAACTAACTCACCTTTATTCAAGGAGATAACTGTGGGATTTAGAAATTACAAGTCTGAATAATTTGCAAAAAGCCCACAAACTCAACATCTATTTAAGAAACTGTTACACTCAAGTAAAACCAACGAATTTAAGGAGAGTGTCAAGGGTGTTAGTGAAGCTAGTTACTGAAGCAGGTTTTATTTGTGTGCTATTCACTTTATAAGCTTTTAAGCAAAAAGTGAATTGTGTCTTGTTTGAAACTGATAAGTAAGATTAAGCTGGTGTGTCTGAAGTGTGACTTCAAACTTATTAATCATTCTAAGTTATAGATCACTGTGTGATTGAGGGGGAGTGAATAGATACTCATATCTAAGTAGAGTCTTAGATAGAAATTGCCTTGGGTAGATATTAAGTGAAGGATTAAACTGATTGGTTTAACTCACTAATTAATATTACTTATATTGAATTTCCTTCCTGGCTTGGTAGCCCCCAGATGTAAGTGTGGAGATACACTGAACTGGGTTAACAAATTTCCTGTGTTAATTAATTTACTAGCTCATTAATTTATTGTTTAGGATATCAGTGTCTAAACATCTATTTCGACATCACATATCTGATCCCAGAATTTTAGAGTCTGATCTTAATGGGAAGTTTCTTCCAAAAGGGAGTGTCCGTGGTATTAATGCCAAGTTCTTAATGGAGAAAGCTTATACTTCTCTTACTTTGGGTCATAAGGATGCATTTGAGGCTATTCTTACTTTTCTCATTTATGGGATTGTCTTGTTTCCTAACTTAGATGGTATTGTGGACGAGAGTGCCAATCAGATCTTCTTGAAGAGAAATTCGGTGCCTAATTTTCTTGGAGACATGTATCATGCCTTTCATTATAAGACCTCCAAAGGTGATGGAGATTGTGTGTTTTGTGCCTCTTCTCTATAGGTGGTTTATTTTGCACCTACCAAAGTTCGACGTCTTCAAGGATAATAGAGAGAAGCGAAGATGGTCTCAAAGGATTATGTCTCTTACTCATAAGGATATGACTTGGTATTGTTCCTATTATGATAATGGAGTGCTTATTGACAGTTGTGGAGAATTTCCTAACGTACCCCTTCTTTGTACACGTGGGGGGATTAGTAACAACCATATTCATGCTAGGCGAAAGTTGGGATATTGCTTGAAGGACATACCAAACTACCTTTCCCTATCTAGTTTCTTCTTTCTTATTGGTACAGATCATGTAGAAATGAAGAAAGGGACTGCTCATTCTTGGCATGCGTTTCATCGGAAAGAGAAGGGTCAATTAGGAAGACAACACCTTGCTCCCTCCGAGTGTTACATCCAGTGGGTTCGATCTAGGGCTTCCAAGCTCAAGATGCCTTATCCATCCGAGGAGCCTTTGTTTCCTATATTACCATTGTCCGCTTTTCTTCCTCCCGTTGATGAGAAGGTTTCTCTTTAAGAAGAATTGGACAAGATGAAGAGAGAGAAAGAGGAATGGATACTTGAGAAGACGACGATGCAAGAGTAACTGATGGAGAAGGATGATCTCATTGAGTTACTTGAGCGGCGTGTTACGAAGAGGCCGAGAGAGGATTTATTTTCCTCTAATACTCCATCTATTATTCCTCCTACATCCGGTGCTTGGAAGGCCACTGTTGCTAGTTGGTGAAGGATAAGGAAGACATGGAGAATCAGTACAAGAAAGAGATTAAGAGGATTCGCATGAAGTACCATCTGGGATTTGGATCTTCTTCAGATGTGATCCCCTAGGCCTAGTTTACTTTCCTCTCATGTATTAAAATGTTTTAGATTTGTACTTCACTTGTAATCCTGACTTAAATTTTAATGTGAATGAGTTTTTAAGTACTTCAAAAAGTGTTTCTTTATAAATATTGCAATTTATCTTATAGTCCTTTGAAATCTTTGCATTTGCATACGCATACCGTGCCTCATACCCGCATTTGTCTTGCTTTTTGAGTGTTCTCCAGGGATCTTATGTTGTTTCTTGGTCTTCGTTCAGTTCTCCTATCAAGCTGACTCACACGGTTGATAATCGAGCTAATTGGAAGAAGATGTCGGAAGCCTTACAACAAGAGAATCGCGAGCAGCGCAAGCAAGTTGCATCTCTGAAGGATAGATTGGAAAGAGTTACTGCCATGATGGAAAGCATGGTGGCTGCTCAGAATCAGCCACCCCATCCTCGTAATTCTCCTTTTCAGCATACAGTTATCTCTGAGACTTTCATTGCATCGATTCCTGCTAAAGTTATCATTTCTCCTTTCAACCGCATACCTCTTGGTACACCGTGGGGCATGCCGACTAATTTCACTCCTGCTGGTTATCATCCTCCTCCTCCTGAGACTATTGCATTTATTACTCTTCAGCCAATGATGACTATCGCACCGCCTGTGATGCACACTACCCCGCACCATGATGAAGTGATTTACTATGCTGAGCCCGGTGAAGGCTTTCATGTGATTGAAAGACTTGATGATTTTCAAGGTCGTTTTGTTGAGATACATAGATAGATGGGAGCCTTGAAGCACAAAGATTTGTTTGGTAAAGATGCTTATGATCTTTGTTTGGTTCCTAATGTCAAGGTTTCGTACAACTTCAAGTTTCCTGAGTTCGAGAAGTATAAGGGAAACACTTGTCCTCTGAGTCATATGACTATGTATGCTAGGAAGATGTCTACTCAGACAGACAATGATCAGTTGCTAATTCATTATTACCAGGATAGTTTGACTGGTGCAGCCATGAGATGGAACATGAGTTTGAATAGCCGCCAAATCCATACTTTCAATGATTTGGGAGAGGCTTTTGTTAGGAAATACAAGTATAATATTGATATGGCACCGGACAGAGATCATCTTCGGGCTATGTCCCAGAAGGACAAAGAAAATTTCAAAGAGTATGCGCAAAGATGGCGCGAGCTAGCAGCTCAGATTGTTCCTCCTCTTGAAGAGAAAGAGATGACGAAGATCTTTTTGAAGACTTTAGGTTCTTTCTACTATGAGAAGATGATTGCAAGTGCTCTTTCTGATTTCACTGAAATGATTGCAAGTGTTGGCTCGAGCTCTAAGAGGTTCAACTTTGGTACGAAAAAAGAAGGTGAGACTAATGCAATGTCCCGTGAAAATTATAGAAGATCTCGTGGCTGTGAGAATCGTCATCATCAGCATGTAGCTTCTGTAACTCCAATGATTAATGTGACTCCGACTGTGCCAGTAGCTCCAAAGTACCAGTCTCGTTATCTATAGCCTTTTGTGGAACAGAGTGAAAATCAGCAGGGTCATGCTAAACCGAATTTTGATCCCATTCCAATGTTATATGCAGATTTGCTTCCATCTCTGATCGAGAAGAATCTTATGCCAACACATTCTCCTCCCCCAGATCCAGAATCTATCCCATGTTGGTATAAGCCAGAGGCTCACTGTGCTTTTCATCAAGGTTCCCCAGGGCACGACATTGGGAATTGTTATCCATTGAAGTTTAAAGTGCAGAAATTGATAAGGAGCAATGTTATGTCCTTCAATGATGTTAATCCAAATGTGAAGACAAATATTCTTCCGAATCATGGTAATACGTTTGTGAGCATGGTAGGTGGTAATGTAGAGGATCATTTTGCTGCCGCAATCATAGAGGACGGTTATGGTTTGGAAGACGATCATGGAGAAGAGATTCAACATGACCTCTGGGAACCTTATCTGGAAGACCCTGGATCTTATTATGAAGGAATAAATGTTTATGAGTCTTTTAGACCTGATCTGGAGGTCGGTGCCATCATTGAAGATGATGAAGATGAAGAAATGCCTAACTTTGTTACGCACGGAAAGATTTGCAAGAATTGGATTCATATTGATGTTCCTTTTATTTTTCATGCTTCAAAGTAATTTGTTTTATTTTCTTTCAAAAATCCTTTCACTCTGCCCAAGGTGAAAGTGATGTTTGTCGGGCTTTGTTTCAAATTTTATTATCATTAATAAAATGTTATTTTGTTATTTCCATATGTGTTTTTCCTTTTTTTCTTTATTCTGAAAAATGGTAACATAAAAAAACCCAAAATAATAATAATCAATGTTATCTGCATGATGTTTGCACTTTTGTTCATACTCTAAAATAAAAATAAAATCATTGTGCAGATTGATTGATAAACCCATTGAAAACAATGATCCTATGCCCAATCCCAACTTTGAATTCCTTGTGTTTGAAGCTGAGGAAGAGGATGTTGAAGAGATTCCTGATGAGATTTGTAACACCCCCTTTCTATACCCCCAAATAATCAATTAAATCATTTAGGCACATGTTAAAAATTTCATCAGAGTATAATTAAATATGGTATAAAAGAGGCATGTCACATTATGCTTGAAATAAAAAACATACAACACCTGCTCATTTAAAGATATGCAACGATGGGGTAGTTTTCAACATAGGAAATTCAATCCTTACACCCATATCTCCAAAGATATAATTACACAGCGGAAACTAAATCAACAACATCAAACATGCATATATATTCATATATCAACAGGTTTGATTCACCGAATATATCATGTTTGTACAAAACGTTCATCACCAAAATACATATACAATGTATCACAAAAATGGCACTAAGCCATCCCTAACTACCCGGTGCTACATATCAGAGCCGACCGACCAAAAGGATGAAGACAAGCTTCACAAAAAGACCTCCAACAAACCTACTCTGCAATGCCTCATAGAGCATCAAAAAACAACAGAAGGGTGAGAAACATTATCATAATAACATTGCATATAATTATATATCTCAACATATAAAAATGCACATAAAACATATTCTCACCACAATTCATTACTCATCGCCTATACACATCGCAACGTGTACATACACCAAAATCAAGCATATTCATCATGCACCAATTCGCTGATTCACATTAACTTACATTATTTACGTTTATTCCTCAAATCTATTCATTCCGCATAAACATACGTCTAGCTATGTTTAATCACACATATACATTACAAATGTATAAATCACATACATATACATATATCAAACATGCATATATACCAACAAGTATGTTTCATCACACATACTGTTATCTCCATAATACTCCAAATAAACATATACACATTCATGTTTATTTCTGCATATCATAATTAAAATGATAAATGCAACTCATAGAGACCGACACACGACTCTATGCAGATGTAATGCGGTACCGACTCCACATTTCAGAAGGTTCACTCAGGAACCAAATGGAATCATCGCTTGTTACCTAAATTAACTCCCCGTCGGTCACACGATGTTCCCCATTGCTCACACCCCACATGGGCACACAATGTTTATGGATTTCTCACACCCCACACGGGCACACAACCTGATTGCTCACACCCCACACGGGCACACAATCAATGTGAATAAATCACCCATGGCTCATACCCCACACAGGCACATGATGTTTCTGGATTGCTCACACCCCACACGGGCACACAATCCGATTGCTCACACCCCACACAGGCACACGATGTTTCTGGATTGCTCACACCCCACACGGGCACACAATCTTATTGCTCACACCCCACTTGGTCACACGATCTTGTTGTAGACATCGTTCACACTCCACATGAGCACACGATGCTAAAACAGATTCACAAAGAATCCCACAGCACAAGAATGCATACATTATGCATACATGCAAAATGACACACAACATTCTTGAAAATGCATACATATTCACAACCTAGTTATGCATTCATCTCATACAATTAGCATACATTCGCATTTAATTCAAGCAATGTATCTACTTGCCAAATGGCCACAACACAACAATCAAACCCACAATTCCATAATTAATTCATTTACGGTTTATCGGGGAAAGTCGAGCAAAAGTTGGCTAAAAATTACTTTTCTTAGCATCATTAGTTTCTACACGTTTCTAGCTTCAAATCGATATAAGGATCATTAAAAACGGATACCCGAAACTAAAACTACGGATTAAAACACATAACCCCTCAAAACCTACAGGCTCGCTAAGCGCCCTCTCGCTCGCTGAGCGAGAATCACCCTGGAACATTCGCTGAGCGAGGGGTAGCTCACTGAGCGACCACTACGATTTCCAGAATTTCTCAACTGCGAACAATCAAATCCAAACAACCGAAAACTCCAAAATACTTCCATGAACATGATCTAAAGCATATATCTAACATCATACTTTGATTACAACGATTTCTAACCGATTAATCTACCAATTTCTCACATTTCCTCTCAAACCCTAACTATTCATCTTCTCTAAACTTCACCAAAACCAAAACCCAACCAATCAAACACATACATAATAATACACAATATCAAGATAACAATGTTTATCACCCTTACCCGATTATTCCGATTCCTAGGAGTAATCTTGAAGTTTTTCCAACTTTCCCTCTTTTCTCTTCCTTTTCTCTTCTCTCCTTTTCTTTCTTCTTTTTTTCTTTCTCTTCTTACCAACTTTCTATTTCACTCTTTCTCACTCTCTTATATTCTTTTTCTCTCTATTTCTATTCTTACTAACTATTCTTATTCTTTCCACCCAAATATCATTCTCTCATAAAAATACCAATTTTACTAATTTCTAACTTATCACTAATTAACAAATACCTAAAATACCCTCCAAACCAATTTTACCCGAAAATTCACAAAACGGTAAAATCACATAACATATCACATTAATTCCTCAACACATCATATGATCATGATAATTTCACAAATAAAATAATTATCATACAAATAAAATAAAAGACTCCACAAAAATTGGGAAAATCGAATTGGGGCATTACAACTCTCCAATTCCTAAGTCACAAGTGCATTATCCTTTCCTCTTAACTTCTTGATTTCACGATCCAAAATCCTAACCGGCAAAGCTTCCACTGTAAGGTTATCTCTTACTTCAACCTCGTCCATAGGAATAACATGCGACAGATCCGGAACAAACTTCTGAAGTTGCAAAACATGAAACACATCATGCAAATTCGAAATATTCGGAGGCAACGCCACACGATAAGCCACAACACCCACTCGTTTAGTAATCTGATACGGTCCAATAAAACGAGTAGTCAACTTCTTCGACTTCAAAGCACGACCCACACTCGTAACCGGTGTAACTCTCAAGAACACATGGTCGCCTTCCTGAAACTCGAGATCCTTCCTTCTGTTGTCATGATAACTCTTTTGTCTACTTTTAGAAGCTCTCATCTTCTCCCGAATAAACTTTACTTTTTCCATCATTTGTTGTACCATCTCCGGTCACCCTACCGTTCTTTCCCCGGTTTCATGCTAACACAAAGGTGTTCGACATCTCCGACCATACAAAGCCTCAAATGGTGCCATACTGTAAACACTCCAAATTTGCCCTCACTAATTTCACACAATGTCTTGTGATCTCTCATGCTTTCATTAACATAGGCATACCACATCACATTGCATATTTGTTTCATTTGCATAAGTTCAAGTTCATCTGCATCTAGGGTTTGTGATCGGAACAATCCAAGGATCCATCTAAGCCATCCCAAAGGACTCATAGATTTACAAGAGGGTCCATGTGTGTTCTATCATCATATTATATCCCTCAAAGTTTATGGAAGTCAAGAAATCACAAGAATTGGCAAGGCATGGAAGCAGAGCTAGGGTTTTCACTACACAGATGACCAAAATTAGGGTTTTGGTTTCAGAGGCCTCAACTCCAAATTTTTGGGCCATTCTTGTTTCTAATGTTCTTAATATGCTATAATGAGCATGTATGCCAAGTTTGATGAAGAAATTCATTGTGGAAGTCGTCTGTTCACTGGGTAACTTCTTGAGCAAGTTAAGTCAAAATCAGGGCATCTGAGGCCCCCAACAATGGAACCAAAGGGGTATTTTCATCAAATTGAAGTTCTATGATCTTTATTTGATCATTAGAGTGATTGGAAGTTCACAAAATTGAAGAAATTTGAGCTAAACCAAAAGTTGCCAAAAATGGAAATGACTTTTAATGGAAACTTTCCATTTTGGGAAAGTTTTTCAACCTCCTCTTTCTCAACCAAAAATGCTTCAAATGAAAAATTCTTGGTAATGAAAGTTGTAGATTAGGTCTTTCCCTTTTCAAAAAGTAAAGGAACATGTTCTAATTTATTATGGAACTCAAGTTATGATTCTTCAAAGTTGGCAAAAATCCTATAATTTTCACATTCATGCCACATAGGATTTTTTGCAAAACCACTTGCCAAGCTTTTAAGTGACCTCTAATTGAATTCTAAACATCATAACAACATCACATGACTCATTTTGCTCAGAATTTCCCAAGGAACCACAATATTTCATGCCTTGTATCACAAGATACACAAATGAGGGAAAATATGCAAAACTCATCCAAACCCTAGTTCCATGTGTTCCAGCTGCACTAAACCTGTCCCATGGCCACCCTTGATTCATGCTGAGGCCAGACACCCAAAAATCTCAGGCCTGCACCATGCCCATACCTCAAGTACACAATGTTGATTTTTTTTGCAAAATCACCCATACCAATCAGCATAGGCCACAACAACTCCTCTGACCTATCACAGCTTCACATACATGCCTAAAGGGACTCATTTCATACAACACAAGCCTGCAAGCTCTCATACATTCAGATTGCCAAAAAACTCTCAAGAACTTCATCTCTTCGAAATTCTCAAACCACCCAACAAAACTTCAAAATTCTTTCACCAATCATCTCCATACATCCTCCAGATCATTTCCCACACCTTACACAAGCCTGAAACCCCCTAAAACAAAAACATGATTTCACCCCCCTCTGAACTGAAACCTCAAAAAACGGCCATATAAACTAGTTCCAAGCTTCTCAATAGCATCAAGGGATTCAGGGGAGTTGAATTGCACCAAAGAAGTGGCCAGAAAGCTCCAGTTTCGAAAGCTTCAACTCAGGGATCATCAAGAACAAATTTTCCAGAAATCTCTCTTTAGGTTATAGAAATGTTCTTCGTGCTTCACTGATCACACTGCACCTTTTATTTTTGAAAATGGTTGAGTATTCAGCTTGTATCGTGCTTCTGAAATTTTTGCAGTTTTTTATTTTTGATTCGATTCGTGTTGTTCTTGGAATATAAATGTTGTTTGAGGTTTGATTCTTGTTTAGGATGAGTAGGAGAGTGGATATGGAGCTTTAGAGCTTCTAATTTGGCCTAAGGAAGAAGTTGGTTTGAAGGTGTGGCCAGAGAAGATAATCGGAGCTTAGCTCCGGTCACCTGAGTTTAATTAGGGCTAATCTCCCCAGTTTGAATGTGGGTCGTAGGATTGAGATTAGGGTTAGTGAGTGTACGGCCAGGATTAGGTCATTAAACCCTAATTGTGTTTAATTAATTTAAATCAGATTAATTAACTAGGAGTGATCTGGACCCTCCATCTGAGCGCGCAGTCAACATCCTTCCCCTGAATTTGAATCTGGACCATTGGATTGACATACTTTTCCTTTTATTCATTTTAATTCATTTTTTATCCATTTTTTTTCATATAATTATTTAAAATAGTAAAAATCATTAAAATAATATGCAATTTTTTATCATGACTTTTAATAATTTTCAGAAACCAAAAATATTTTTTATTTTTATTTTTTGCATTAAAAAAGTATTTTTAAATTATTTAAATGTTTTATTTAATTAATTAATTCATTTTAATTAATTAAAAATACATTTAAGTATTTTAAAATCACCAAAAAAATCAGAGAGCATTTTTAGACATTTAGAAGCATTTACAAACTCACCATACAAATTTCTTTTTGGTTTTGATCATACTTTGAGATTTTTCATTGAATCAGGGTTCCTAAAATGACCTATTTTCTAATCCTAACTTCAAAAATTCATAAATTTCAAACCAATTTGAGTTCATGAATGATTCTTTTTGCATTGTTATATACATGTCTTCTAGCATCTAAGAACATTTTTGTTTCATTTTTATCTTGAATTTTCAAATTTTTTGGCATTTTACATTGAAGATTACCCAAAAAACCCTAGAAACTTAGAAAATTCATAGCTTCTTCTAGGTTTAGCTTCTAACCTCCCCCTTTGGGTGATAACCTAGTATAGGTTTAGGGTTCCTTTAAGTGCATTTTCAATTTTTTATAATTTCATTTTCTTCTGTCTTTGTCATTTGCATCTCATCCTTCCATGTAACCCTGATTTTGCATCTTTACTTGCATCTTACATTGCATTGCATGAACATTTGAACTTTTCATGCCATTCCAAGAATTTGTATCCCATCTTAGACATCTTAAGACATTGCTTGAACATTGCTTGATCATTTATTCATACATTTGCTTTGCATCCATTACATTACATAAACATCCATGTGCTTACATGCTTCATACATGCTTCATTTGCATTCATTCTCTTGTATGAACACACACATGCATCTTGTATGCCTTTGCATTATATCATAACATCATTTACATCATGTGTATGCTTCTGGTCTTAGTCTTTACCCTTGCATATGCATCATTTCATTTCATTCCTTTCATATTGCATCTTGTACTAACTTTTCAGGTTAATGGTAAGTTTGTTTGGGAGGTGAATTTGCCTTCACCTCCCACCTCTTTGCATACCTTCATATTGCATCCTTGTTGCATTTGTACTTGTCCTTGAAGTGAATATTTTTCACTTATGTTCCATCCTTCTCACTTTCTTCCTTTAAGTTACTTATCTTCTTAGGAAGTAAGTAACTTATTCTTCTGCTTCCTTCTCTTTTCATCTTGCTTCTCCTTGGTGGCTTCCTTGAAGACTTCTCATTTTAAGCCTCACAAACCATAGGATGTCCAAGCATGATAACTTCTAGGATTGATAGTTTCCCTTAGACTTTTTTCATTGAGTCTTCTTTGTGTCTCTCTTCTCATCCCATCATTAGAGACTAAACCTTTAAGGGTTTAGGACTTTGGAATTAGGGATATGCCTGCATCCTTATCTTAAGATGGAGTGTATAACTTTAATCCTAAGTGTTAAACCCTTAATCTGTTTAAACATCTTAATCAATCCATCTAATAATTACTAAGACTTCATTTTGTAACTTAGACCTTACATTAGGGTTATATTTCTTCCTTTATGGTTAAGAAGGACTAACCCTAGTGTTTAATGGACAAGTCCCCCTCAAGTTGTCTTAAAAATCATAAAACTCACTTCTTAATCTCACCTTTAATTAAAATTCACTTAATAAAGGCTTGTTTTGTCATGAATCTAATCCCTAACCATGGATTAAGTTGAGGTATCTTCCTCAGCTTAAGTGTTCTCATCTATTATCCTTCTATTAGGATGGTGTAATGAGTTCACTAATCTGTGATTAGAGATTAAACTCATTACTTAACACTAAAACAAAAACCTAAAAACATCTTGATAATCACAAGTAGGTTAATGATTTTAATCCTATGTTATCATGGTAATTAAGTTGAGATGCATATCTCATACTTAAGTATTCTCATTATCCCTAATCAAGGGAGGATATAATGCATTTACAAGCCCTTGATCTAGGCTTAAGCTCATTACCTTATGCAAAACACCAAAAACAATTTAAAACTGAAAACACAAAAAACAAATAATAATCGTCTCCTTCGGGATTCTTTTCTCATCATACTCATTCATAAGCGAGAACTTTCTTCTTCCGTCTAATACAAGACATTTAGCACTCGAGCCAGACGATTCATACACTTGACCATAGACAAGTAAGCAGTTCATAGTCAATTTATCTTTTAGTCTCTTTGAGTCGAACTATGGTGTTCTGACTTCCTCATTGCACAAGAGGATACGTAGGCATAACTTAACGGTTATCGAACAAAATTCTCTGTGTCTTCCCCCTCTTTCAGCATTTTCTTTTAAGCTTCATTCCTGGGCAATATCCCTTTTGCACTGACACTTGTGTACTTCTTCTCCAGCTTTTGCACACAGATAGCACATACACTACCCCTTTAAACACAATCTTGAAAGCGTGGATCCCGTCGAGTACGATGGACAATCTGGGTGCTAATACCTTCCTAGGTTGTAACCAACCCCCTTTCTCAGTTTCCCTGGTTTGCGACCGTCTTATCCATCTTTTTCTAGGTTTATGCAGTATTACCTTTCCTTCGGGATAAAAATGCCTAGCTGGTGACTCTATTCACCTTCATTTAATTCTCTCCTTTCGCCTACCGTTCGTGTTTGTAACCTATCAGACCAGGTGTCTTTTCGGGGGAGCGACAGCTTGGAGACTCTGCTGGGGACCCTTATATTGCAACCAGAGCTTCTGGTTCTTTTTGTGGGTTCCTCCTAGCTCTTGTTTGATTTGTGTTTACGGGGGTGTTATGTGCTACTTGTGCTTTTTGTTTATTGCTTTATTTATTGCTTTCTGTACAGTTTTATTTATTGCTTTCCATTTATAGTTTTATGCATTTCATACTGTCATTATGATCTGTGTTGGATCTGCTGTTTCCTTTGTGGGAGGGATTGTTGAGTGATTAAGGTTCCATACCAGGGACCTGAGTGACACATAGGCTAGAGTGGCTTCATATTCTTTCCCATTCCATTTCGGTCTGGTGCGGGAATATGAAACACGGTTCAGACATGGGTTTCTTCTTGAGAACTTTGTGCTACGGATTTCCTGTAGTACGAGGGCTACCTGGGAAGCCTGCTAAGTCTGGATGACCTTTTTATGACCTTCAGAATCTTAGGTGAATTAGAGGAGGATCCTTTATGGTTATTGTAAACACTATACCTCCGGGTTAGAAGTGTTTACACTTCACATAACTGATTCAAGTCTAAGGATCTTTGTTCTAGAACAATACATGTGAGGGGGTTGGGATGTTTTCAGGTTTGCAGGAACCCTTGGCCTCATCATACCCTTGTTACTATGTTTGTTTAAGGTTGTATTTTTTGGACATTTCTTGTGAAACCCTGGACTTGTGACTCTTTAATTTAGTCCCCCACCTATTTACTGGATTTCTAAGCCTTCATCATGACTTATGAACACACATGGACCCTATCAAGGCAGATAACGGATCCAGCACTTGATCACAAACCCTTTGCATATCATTTTGCATACATCACTTTGCATCATTTAACATTTGCCTATTTGTTTTACAGGGTATCTATCGCTCCCACCAAATGACATCGGGTCAGACGGGGTACAAACACGAACGGTCGTCGAAAGGAGAAAAGATGAAGTGAAGATGAATAGAGTCGCCAGCTAGGCATTTTTATCCCGAAGGAAAGGTAATGCTGCATAAACCTAGAAAGAAATGGATAAGACGGTTGCGAACCAGAGAAACTGAGAAAGGGGGTTGGTTACAACCTGGGAAGGTATTAGCACCCAGATTGTCTTTCGTACTCGACGGGATCCACGCTTGAAAGTTTGTTTTTAAATGGGTAGTGTCAGTGATATCTGTGTGCAAAAGCTGGAAAAGTATGTACAAGTGTCAGTGCAAGAGAGATGTGAAATGAAATTGCTCAGGGATGAGGCTTAAAGGACAATGCTGGAAGAGTGGGGGGGGGGAGAAAAAGAGACTTTTGTTCGATAACAGTTAAGTTATGCCTACGTATCCTCTCGTGCAATGAGGAAGTCAGAACACCGTAGTTTTACTCAAAGAGACTGAAAGATTAATTGACTGATGAACTGCTTGCTTGTTTATGCTCAAGTGTATGACCTGTCTGGCTCAGGTGCTAACTGTTTTGCACTAGACGGAAGAAGCGAGTTCTCGTTTGTGACTGAAGATTGGTGAGAAAAGAATCCTGGAGGAGACGATTATTGTTTGTTTTTGATGTTTTCAATCTTTTATTACTTTTTTTGTGTTTGTCATAAGATAATGAGCTTAAGCCTAAACCAAGGGTTAGTAAACTCATCACATCCTCCCTCTGATTAGGGGTAATGAGAATACTTTAAGTATGAAGTAAGCACCTCAAACTTAATTACCATGATGTAGGATTAAGATCATTAACCTACTTGTGATTATTTAGATGTTTTTGGATTTTTTTTTTAGTGTTAAGTAATGAGTTTAAGCCATAATCAAGGATTTAATGGACTCTTTACACCATCCTAATAGAAGGATAATAGATGAGAACATTTAAGCTGAGGAAGATACCTCAACTTAATCCATTATTAGGGATTAACCTCATGACAAAACAAAGCCTTTATTAAAGTGAATTTTAGTTAATGGTAAAGATTAAGAAGTGGATTTTATGGTTTGTAAGACAACTTGAGGGAGACTTGTCCATTAACACTAGGGTTAGTCCTTCTTAACCATTTAAGGAAGAATTAGAACCCTAATGCAAGACCCAAGTTACAAACTTATTGTCTTAGTGATTATTAAGATGGATTGATTAAGAGATTTAAACACATTAAGGGTTTAACACTTAGGATTAAAGTTATACACTCCATCCTAAGAGAAGGATGCAAAAATAATCTTAATCACAAAGCCTTAAAACCTTAAAGGTTTAGTCTCTGATTATGAGATGAGAGGAGAGACACAAAAGATGACACAGGTAAAACTAATGGGGGACTAACCAAAACCCTAATTGTTATCATGCTTGGGTATTCCTAGGGTTTATGAGGCTTGCAAAAGATCTTAAAGAAAAGCCACCAAGGAATAAGCAGAAGGCAGGAGGAGAAGCAGAAGAAACAAGCTAACTTACTTCACTTAAGAAGATAAATTACTTGAAGAAAGATGGTATAGGAGGAATATGAATGAGCAAGCTCACTCTAAAGCAAAGATAAAATGCAGCAATGATGCATAAAAGAGATGAGAAGAGAAGTGAGAAGTGAAGGAAAATTCACTTCTCAAAGCACTTACCACCTGAAAAGTTAGCATAAAGAAATGAAATGAAAATGAAATGTATGCAAGAATGCAAACCAAAACCAGAAGCATATTCATGATGTAAATGATGCTAAGAGATGATGCAAAGGCATGTCAAGAGTTGTGAATGATCATACAAGAGATGGGAATGCAAATGGAGCATAAAGGAAGCATGAAAGTTCATGAATGTTCATGGAATGTAATGAATGCATAACATGGTAAATGGATGAAAAAAATGATCAAACATTATTCTAATGTGTCCTAAGATTTCTTAGAAGTCATGAGAATGTATGGAATGCCATGGAAAGTTCTTGAATGAATGCATATGCAAGAAGTGTGCAAGTGGACATGAGAAATTAGGGTTTTCATGCAACATGAGATGCAAAAGTCAAAAACAGAAGCAAATGACAAGATAAAAAATTGAAAATGCAATCAAAGGAACCCTAACCCCATATGATATCACACCCGAAAGGAGGAGACCTAACTCTTAACCCTAAGGAAGTTATGATTTTTCTAAGCTATCTAGGGTTTTAAGGTACCTAAAGGGAAAAAATGCAAATCAAATAAAAAATGCAGAAGAAATTTGTGACAAAATTATGCTAGATACTAAATTTCAAATGAAGATCAATGCAAAAAGAACCATTGTCATACCATTCATGGTTAGGCAAAAAAGAATTCTGGAAGTTAGGGTTCAAAAATAAGAATCTTATGAACCCTAAATTCAAGAAAATTGTCAAAGATGATTCAAAACCAAAAAGAAATTTGTATGGATGACATGACAATGTTTCTAAATGTTTAAAGATGCAATGTGAATTTTTGGTCGGATTTTTAGAAACCTAAATGATATTTTAATTAATTAATTTCCATTAATTAATTAAAATAAACATTTAAATGTTTTAAAAATGATTTTTAAATGCAAAAAATAAAAATAAAAATATTTTTGGGTTAAGAAAATTATTTGAAGTAAAAATGCAGAATACAATATTTTTTTGAATTTTCTAGTTATTTTAAATAAATTATTTAAAATAAATGAGAAAATTTGAAATAAAAATTAAAATAAACAGAAGTATGCACAATCAAGGGCTTGGATTGAAACTGGGAATTTCTAAGTTGACTGTGCGCCAACTCCTATGGCCTGAATTCAAACTCATTTAATCCTAATTAATTAAATAACTAATCCTGATTAAATTTAAATGAGCTAATCTCCACCTTCCATCTCACGCGAGAAAGAAAGATCCAAAGGCTCCTATTTAAACCTAGCCCTAACCCTAATTAGTCATTAATCACTTTCAGGTAGCCGGAAAAGACCTTCGGTCGTCTTCTCTGGCCACACCCTCCCTAAGCAAACTCAAATCTTCATCTCTAGGTTATTTCTGGAGCTCTAAAGCTCCAGATCAACTCCCCTCATCTCCCTGAACTAGAATCTACCTCTAAAACAAATTTATTCTTGCTCAATCTCAAGATTCGAAGGAAAGATTAAAAATGGCAAAACTTTCAGAACATTCATACAAACTCATTTCATCACCATTTTCGAAAATACAAAGCTCAGAGTGATCAGTGAAGCATGCTCTTTCACATTGTAACATAAAAAAGGAGTTCTGGAAAAATGATTTCAGATGACTACCTGAGATGAAGCTTTCCAAAATTGAGCTTTCTGGCCACTTCCTTTGTGCAAAATGACTCCCCTTGACCTCCTGATGAAGCTTTGATGCTTGGAAGGCCTTGAGAGTGGTTGGTTTATGAGATTACACTTCAACTGGCCAAGAATCGTGCTTTATGTATGGGGTGTTCTTGGCTGGTTTATTGGTTTCCTTGTGGTCAGTGAGTGATTTTGAGATCAATGGTGAAATTGGTTTGAAGATTGAGTGAGTGAGCTGAGAGATTCGAAGGATTTTGCAAGTTGGAGAGTTTTTGGCAATGCTGAGTTCTTGGAGTGTTAGGCTTTTGTGTGTTATGAAAATGAACCCTTGGAGCATGCTTGTAAGGTCTGGATTGGGCAGAGAGTGGGTGGTGGATTGTTGTGATTGGTATGGGTGTTTTTGCTAAAAAGTCAAAAGTGTTGTACTTGAGGTATGGGAAATATTGTAGCTGGCTCATTGGCTTGTCCATGCGCAACTGAGATCAAGGATGTCCACAAAATCAGTCTTGAGGCAATTCAACAAGTGGAATCAAAGTTATGTGGTGTTTTGCAAATTCATGAAGTTTTGGCCCCTTTGAGAATTCTTGATGTTCAAGGCATTGAATGGTGCAATTCTTTGGGAAATTCTGATCTTTATGCAATGTACTATGATGTTATGATATATAGAAGTGTGTTTGTATTCACAAAATGCTTTGGCAAGTGGTTTTGCAAAGAATCCTCTTTGGTGCATTCTTGAAATTATGTGATTTTTGCCAACTTTGACAAGCCATAACTTGAGTTCCAAAATGAATTAGGTCTTGTTCTAGTACTTTTTGAAAAGGGAATGATCCAATCTACAACTTACATGACCAACAATTTTTCATTTGAAGCATTTTTGGTTGAGAAAGAGGAGGTTGAAAAACTTTCCCAAAATGGAAAGTTTATATTACAAGTCATTTCCATTTTTGGCAACTTTTGGTTTAGCTCACATTTCTTCAATTTTGTGAACTTCAAGGAACTCCAATGATCAAATAAAGATCATAGAACTTCAATTTGTTGAAAAATACACTTTGGTTCCATTGATGGGTCCTCAGATGCCCTGATTTTGCTCTGACTTGCTCAAGAAGTTACCCAATGATCAGATGACTTCCCCATTGAATTTCTTCATCAAACTTGGTACACATGATCCTTATAACATATTGAGACCAATAGAAACAAGAATGACCAAAATATTTGGAGTTATGGCCTCTGAAACTAAAACCCTAATTTCAGGTCATTTGTGTAGTTAAACCCTGGCTCTGCTTCCATGCTTTGCAAGTTCTTGTGATTCTTTGACTTCCTTGATCTTTGGACCCTCTTCGCATGATTGGTTTCCTTTGGAGTGTCTCAGATGGATTATGGATTGCTCAGATCACAAACCCTAGATGCAGATGAAATTGAACTAATGCAGTAAAACAAAAATGCAATATGAGATGACATGCTTAAACTAATGCAAATATGAAAGATCACAAGCCATGTTGTGAACTTAGTGAGGGAAAATTTGGGGTGTTTACAGTATCCACCTTCTTATGTTTGGTTGGTTTTGACCTGTTCTACTGCTCAGATTCCTCCAGTTATCTCCATCAGAGATCCTTCTCCAGCACCTTCATCAGTTTGTCTTCATCAAAGACCCTTCTCCAGCTATCTGCATCAGAGTTTCTTTATAGCACATTCATCAGTTTGTCTTCATGAGAGACTCTTCTTCAGCATCTCTTTTAGTGACCTTCATCAGCAGGTACTATCAGTCTTCTTCACCAGCATCCATTGTCAGCATGGACACTTCCAGAAAGAGCAACATCACCTATCACTTATTTGAGCCTACTCTGACAGGCATCAGACATATCCAGTCTCTCATCACTCCAAATCATGTCCCATTATTCAGGGAACATTATGGAGGCATGTTGGACATGATCATGGACCTGGATGCATTCCAGAGGAGCATGATTCACACTTGCTTGCAGTTTTATGATCCTCCTCTCAGATGCTTTACATTCCCTGATTTTTAGTTGGGGCCTCTGCTAGAAGAATTTTCCATGTTGTTAGGTGTCCCCGTTAGGAGGGGAATTCCTTTCAACCCTGAGATGGTTGCTCCCAAGAATGAAAATATAGCTAAGGCCTTGCACTTGGAGCCTACCCTCATTGATCTGAGCATGACCACCAAGGATGGGGTCCCAGGCCTTCACTTAGACTTCTTGATCTCCCAGGCCACCTTGCATGCTACATCAAGGAAGTGGGATGTTGTTTGTGCAATCTTAGCCCTCAGCATATATGGAGTTATCTTGTTTGCAGACGAGCCCAAGTTTGTGAGCAGGAATGATATTCAGTTGTTCTTATTAAGGAACCCAGTACCTACCTTGCTTTGAGACTTTTACTATTCAGTGCACCAGAGGACTGAGAAGCAAAGAGGAATATTGGTCAGATGATGTGCTCCCCTCTATTACTGTTTGTTGTGAGACAGTTGCCAAAATCAGATACTTTCCTGAACCCTTATCAGCCAAGGAATTGGGCTAAGAGATTGATTTCCCTTTCATCAGAAGACATCAGATGGTGCACTCAGAGCACCAAGGGCAAATACATCATTACTAGCTGTGGGCAATACCCCAATGTGCCTTTGATTGGAGTAAAATGTTGCATCAACTACAACCCTTTTCTTTTCAAGAGACAATTAGGGTACGCTTTGGTTCATCCCCCAAGAGGACAAGACTTGACAGAGACCCTCTATTGTGACATCCAACACAACTCTGCTATTATCAGACAAGCTGCCTGGGCTTGGGACAACATTCAGACTAAGGGGACAGCCATCCTTGGCAAGTGTAACAACATTGCTTCAACACAGTATCATGATTGGTCTCGTATCAGGGCACAGATTACCCGGATGCCATTTACCTTAGAGGATACACCTGGACCATCAACAGTGCAGCCTGCAGCCACTGTTAGCTTCGAGGAGTTTGAGAAACTGAAGGAATGAAATACTCAGCTCTCTGAAGCCTTGAAGAAGACCCTCTGGGAGAGTAATGACAACCGTCTAGATAATGAGAGGTTAGAGAAGCTCCGGATTGAGCACTTGACCAAGATTGAGAAGACGGATGACTACATCAGAAAGGCTAGAGCAGGGGAGTTAGTACTAAAGAATGCTTGCACGAAAGCAAAGACTCAGAAGGCTGGAGCAGAGCATTACTTAGAGGAGAGCCAGGCTAGGTGGATCAGGATCACTGAGGCTCGTGCACAAGAAGATCTAAGGACCCAGGCTAAGATAGAGCAATTGGAGGCTAGTGAGAAGAAGAACCAGGCAGCTCTGATAGCAGCACAGAAGGAGATCTCTGAGTTGAAACTCCGGGCGGGGTTGAAGAGGTTAAAGGATCAGGATAAGCACAAGAAGTTGACCAGTGCCATTGCCACCAGGAACCTCCTCATCAGGACCATTATAGAGCACCCAGTAGGTCCAGTGAATGAGGCTCTCCTAAAGGAAGTCAGAGAGGATGACTTTGGACTGGATGTTTGATTTCTTTGTACTTGTATTACCTTTTGTTTGTACTTTTGATTTTGTTGATGTATTTTGACCCACCATGGGGACTTTGTTGTAATCAAACCATGTATCTCCACATTTTTTTAATATATGGTTTGTATTATTTTTTTGTGGGCTTAATCTCTCTTCAACACCAGCATTTCCTCGAGGTCTGGAAAGGTCAAAACCAAAGAACCAAATCGGATACCCTTGGAAGACAAATAGGCATCCTGCATTACATACTAACATCATTTCTTTGTTTTGTAGATTTGTTTTTGTTGTTTCTCGCTTTGTTGTGATTTCAGGAAACATTGCTCGCAGAAGAATGTTCCATGTCAATAGAGTGCACTGGTATCCGACAAGAAACAACCTTCCGGGATTACAAATGGATCAAGTTCAACAAGACTTGACTGAAGTGAGTGCCCAGATGGCCAATGAAAGGACATAGATGAGGGCCCAAATGAATCAATTTATGACAGTGATGACTGGTTTAGCTCAAAGCCAGGAAAGACTGAGGGAGTTGGTTGAGCGACAAAATCCTGAGGAACACCATCCGGGTACAGGGGGTACCAGTAACAACAATCACGTGCAGCCTCGCACTGATCCCCCAGAGTTTGGACCTCATCTTAACCCAGGCATCAATGCTATAAAAAAACACCCAAGGTAACACTACTAGAGGAAGGGCCTTGCAGGAGGACCCTTAAGAAGAGCAATTTACTGTGGTTGGGGCTGGAGACGAATTTTACGATCGTCGGTTGGACGAAATTGCAGAGAAGCTAAGATCTCTTGAATCCCAAAACTCTCTAGGTTTTGGTGTCATGGACATGGGATTGATGGAAGGGGTGAGAATTCCTCACAATTTCAAACCCCCTTGCATTGAAAGATACAATGGCACATCCTGCCCACGTACCTACCTTCAGTCTTTCCTGGGGAGATTGAAAGCCTACACCATGGACGAGAAGCTGTGGATGTTTTACTTCGAGGATAGCTTGACAGGTGTCGCTCCCGATAAATGGGACTGGCCCAAATAAAGGTACAGACGCGAACGGTCGGCGAAAGGGACAATGAGAACACACAGCCGTGAACTCACTGGAGATGAATAGAGTCGCCAGCTAGGCATTTTTATCCCGGAGGAAAGGCAATGCTGCATAGACCTAGAAAGATATGGATAAGACAGTTGCGAACCAGAGAGACTGAGAAAGGGGGTTGGTTACAACCTGGGAAGGTATTAGCACCCAGATTGTCCGTCGTACTCGACGGGATCCACGCTTAAAAGATTTGTGTTTTAAAGGGGTAGTGTCAGTGCAATCTGTGTATAAAATAGATGGAAAACAATGTACAGGTGTCAGTGTAAAAGAAGTGCAAAGTGAAGTATATAAATGAAGTGTCAGTGTAAGGACAAGAATGAAAAGCTCATGATAATGAGGCTAAGAGAATAATGCTGGAAGGAGGGGGAATATACAGAGACTTTTGTTCGATAACTGTTAAGTTATGCCTACGTATCCTCTCGTGCAATGAGGAAGTCAGAACACCGTAGTTCGACCCAAAGAGACTGAAAGATGAATTGACTTGTGAACTGCTTACTTGTCTATGCTCAAGTGTATGACCTGTCTGGCTCAGGTGCTAACTGTCTTGCATTAGACGGAAGAAGCAAGTTCTCGTTTATGAGTGAATGAGATGAGAAAAGAATCCCGGAGGAGACGATTATTGTTTGTTTTTGTGTTTTCAATCTTTTATTGCTTTTGAAGGTTTGTCATAAGTTAATGGGCTTAAGCCTAAACCAATGGATTTAGTAAACTCATCACATCTTCCCTCTGTTTAGGGGTAATGAGATTACGTTAAGTGTGAAGTCAGATTCTCACACTTAATCACCATGACGTAAGATTAAGATCGTTAACCTACTTGTGATTATTTAGATGTTTTTGTTGTTTTTGTTTAGTGTTAAGTAATGAGATTAAGCCATAATCAGGGATTAAACAGACTCATTACACCATCCTAATAGAAGGATAATAGATGAGAATGTTTAAGCTGAGGAAAGCTCCTCAACTTAATCCATGATTTGGGATTAAACCCATGACAAAACAAGCCTTTGATTAAGTGGATTTTATTTAATGATATGATGATGAAGTGATTTTTATGGTTTGTAAGACAACTTGAGGGGGACTTGTCCATTAACACTAGGGTTAGTCCTTCTTAACCAATCAAGGAAGAATTAGAACCCTAATGCAAGGCCCAAGTTACAAGTTTGATGTCTTGATGATTATTAGGTGAATTGATTAAGAGATTTAAACACATTAAGGGTTTAACACTTAGGATTAAAGTTATACACTCCATCCTAATAGAAGGATGCAGGCATAAGCTTAATCACAAAGCCTTAAAGCCTTTAGGGTTTAGTCCCTGATTATGAGGTGAGAAGAGAAGACTCAATGAGACACAAAGGTAAAACTAAGTGGGGTGACTAATCAAAACCCTAATCATTGTCATGCTTGGTTGTTCCTAATGTTTGTGAGGTTTTCAAAAGAAGATCTTCAAAGGAGACACCAGGAAGCAGATGGAAGGATCAAGAGAAGCAAAGTGACTTGCTTCATTCAAGAAGTCAAGTCACTTGAAGAAAGAAAGTGGGAGGAAGAAGAATGAGCAAGCTCAATCTCAAACACATATAGAAATGCAGCATGGATGCAAGAGAGATGAAAAGAAAAGTTATGAGAAGTGAAGGCAAATTCACTTCTCAAAATCACTTACCAGCTGAAAGGTTAGAAAAGAAATGCAATGCAATGCAAAATGGGATGAGATGACATGATGAGGAACAAAACCAGAAGCATTTACATGATGCTAATGATGCTATGAGATGCTATAAACATGAGGCAGCACATGGAAATGATCATACAAGTTCATGAATGCAAATGAAACAAGTTGAGAAGCATGGACATACATGAAAAGTTATGAAGTGCACATGGCATACAACATGGCAAATACATGATGCAATGATCAAACATGCTTTCAATATGTCTTATGATGTCCAATGAATCAAATGGGTGCTTGAAATGTCATGGCAAGTCATGTTATGCAAGAAAATGCAAGATGGATGCATATGAAAGCCCAAATTAGGGTTTATGAACAATGCATCAAGCAAAAATCAAAATCAGAATCAAACCCTAAGATAAAAAATTGAAAATGCCCCTCAAAGGACCCCTAATCCTATACTAAGCCAATGCCCAAGGGAGAGGTTTCAACTCCTAACCAAAATCAAGATATGATTTTCCTAAGATTTCTAGGGTTTTAGGGTTTCCAAACAAGAAAATTATCAAACAAATTGAAAGTGAAAGATCAAATCATGACCATTTAATCTCACAAACTACATGCTAAACACAATGCAATGCAAAAAGAATCAATGTCCAACTCTTCATGGATAGGCAGAAATGATTTTTTGAACTTTGGATCAAATTAATGCATAAAAATGATTTTAAATCAATGAAAAATTCTCAAAATGCATCAAGATCAAAAAATAAATTTGGTTTGAAGGTTGGACAATGTTTCTAAATGTCTTAGAACATTTCATGAATTTTTTGGTGATTTTTAAATACCTAAAAGTATTTTTAATAAATTAATTTTCATTAATCAATTAAAAATAATCTTTTAAATATTTTAAAATACTTTTTAAATGCTAAAAATGAAAATAAAAATATTTTTGTGTTTTAAAAATTAATGAAACTCTTGACAAAAAGTTTCATAATTTTTAAAACAATTTTGCTATTTTAAATAAATTATGGAAATTAAAATGAAAGAAAATGAAATAAAAATAAAAAAAGACTGAAGTATGCAGGATGGAGGGCCAGGATTCACTCTGGATTTAAAATGGTTGACTGCGCGCGCCATCTGATGGCCCATATTCAAACTGAATTAATCTCATTTAATTAAATAAATAATGGTGATTAGGGTTTAATGACTGCATCTCAGCCATACACACGCGCGCGAAGTCAACAAAGTCCAAGCATCCAACGCTCCAGATTTAAACTTCATTTAATAACCTGATTAAACCCTAATGATTTTCAGGTGGCCGGAGAAGACCTCCGGTCGTCTTCTCCGGTGGGAATCCCACCTGAAAATCCCTAAAAACCTCAAAACGCAATTAAAATGAAATCCAAGAACACTGGAATGATCCCCATAACCCACTGAATCAAAACCCCATCACCAACAACATTTATATTCCTTCAAACTCATGAATCGAAACAAAACAATTTTTAGGTCAGGGAGTTTCAGAACACAATTAAACTCTTATTTCATCACCATTTTCAAAACTAAAGACATCAGAACAATCAGTGAATCATGAAGAACAACTTAAGAACTTAAAAAATGATTTCTGGAAAAAATGTTCTTGAGCTACCTGAGTTTCGAAGCTTTCACTCTTGCAACTTTCTGTCCCTTTCCTTTGATGAAAACCACTCCTTATGACCCCTTGATGATGTTTGGATGCTTAGAAGAAGTTTATGTTGGCTGGTTAAGGAGTTTGAACAGCTTCTGCTCAAGCTCAGTTGAAAATGGTGATGGTGATTCAAGCTGTTTCAGGCAAAGGTGAAGGGTTCTTTATGGCCAGTATGATGAATGGAGAAGGTTTATGAAGCTTGTTCAGGTGTTTGTGAGCTGTGGAATGAGATTCGAAAGTTTTTGCTTTGGGGGTGAAAAATGGAGAAGCAATGTTCTTGCTTGGTTCAGGCCTAAGTCTTGCTGGTTTTGGCTCAGTGAAGCAAGGTGAGTTGATCAGTGGAGTTGGTTTTTGTGTTTGTGAGCTATGGAGACAAATTCGAAAGGTTTTGCTTGAGAGGGTGATTTTGTGAATGTGTTGTGTCTATGTGTTTCAGCCTTGCTTTCTATGTGAAATGGCCTGCATTTTGCTTGCATAAAGTAATCCCATTGGTCAGATGATGTGACCTGGCCTGCTGTGATAGGTAAGTTCACTTTTGCAAAATGTCAACTTTGGTGTAAGGAAAGCATGGGCTGGGTTCTAGGCAGGTACATGTGTGTGGGCTGGCGCAGCATGGTGTGGAAGAGAGGCTAGAAAGGTTCAGCATGCTAGGCACCAAGTGGGTGAAGTGTGATGAGTGGTTTTGCAACTTGACTTTGCTTTTGCTTCATGAAAATATCTTGCTTCAAAACCATACAAAACATGTGATCTCTTGGCCCATTCTGATTTTTAGAAGTTGTGTGATCATGTTGAGTGCATTAGAAGCCCATATGATGACTGAATTGGCCTTGAAAGGAGAATTTGCAACTTTGCCTTTTGGTGCATGACTTGAAAATTAGTGATTTTTGCCAACTTTAACACACCATAACTTTTGATCCAAGATGAATTAGGTCATGTTCTTGTACTTTTTGAAAAGGGAAAGATCTAATCTACAACTTTCATGACCAAAGTTTTTCCATTTGAAGCATTTTTGGATCAAAAAGCAAGGCTTGAAAAGTGGCATAAAATGACATATTCTTTAAAAGTCAACCATGCCCTAAAAAGTCAACTTTGCAAAAACTTTTAATTATTGAATTTTGTGAACTTTAAACTTCTTCTATGATCAAATAAAGATCATAGACACTCAAAATGATGGAGATCACCCCTTGGTTGGGTCATTGGGGGCCTCAGATGCCCTGATTTTGCACTGACTTGTCTGAAAAGTCAACTCTTGATCAGATGCCTTCCCTATGGAATTTCTTCATGAAAATTGATATGCATACTCCCTATGCCATATAGAGACCAATGGAAACAAGAATGACCAAAATTTTTGGAGTTATGGCCTCTGAAACCAAAACCCTAATTTTAGGTCAACTGTGCAGTCAAACTTGGCTCTGCATCCATACCAATCCCAGTTCTTGTGATTCTTTTGCATTTTTGACTTTGAGAGGATGTAATATGATATAAGAACACACATGGATCCCTTTGAAGTGATTGATGGCCCTTGGAGTGGCTCAGGAGGCTCTTGGATTGCTCAGATCACAACCCCTAGGTGCAGATGACTTAGAACCAATGCAATGAATCAAAAATGTGATATGAGATGGTATGATTGTGTTTATGCATATGAAATGATCACAAGCCATGGTAAAATGAGTGAGGGCAAATTTGGGGTGTTTACAGCTGCCCCTATTCAAACATGAGTTAGCTGTGCAGGATGTAAGCAACGGCTTAACAGGCAAACAAGATAACTTGTGGTTGAATACCAAAGACAGTCCAAAATTTGCACTCACAGAATGAAGAAGAAAAGGGATATAGATTGTAAAGAGAAATAAAGTATATCGTAAAGTGTGGGCGACGGAGGACGACCGTCGAGCAGAGGACGACTGTTGGGTAAAGAGCAATGACGGGGACGGCCGACATGCTGGGAAAAGCGTGGGAAATAAAGCAATGACGGGGACGGCCGACATGCTGGGGATAAAAGGTAAAGCCAAGACGGGGACGGCCGACTAGCTGGAAAAAATAAGAAATCATGATGGGGACGGCCATCAAGATAAAGTTGTAAGATTCTCTGGGAATTAATGAAACATGACGGGGACGGCCATCAAGTTCATAAAGCAAAGTAACCGACGATGGGGACGGCTGTCGGGCTAAAAAGAAAAGGGACCACGACGGGGACGGCCATCGGGTTAAAGAATAAATGAAATAAACAGATGATGAGGTACGGTCATCCAAGGTGAAGGACGATCACCTAGCAGGGGACGGCTGCTCTGTTGGGAATAAGATGAGGGACGGTCATCTAAGGTGGAGGACGACCACCGGGCAGGGTACGGCTGCCGAAAATATCGCGACATAGGACGAATGCCGGATAAAAGGTCAACGATGGGGACGGCCATCGGACGAGCATGATGGAGGACGACCATCAAGAGGTGGAGGACGACCACCTAGCAGGGGACGGCTGCTCTCGAGGTTTCTCATGACATAGGACGAATGCCAGATAACCAAAAAATCAACAATGGGGACGACCATTGGATAAACTGATGAAGGACGATCATCAAGAGGTGGAGGACGACCACCTAGCAGGGGACGGCTGCCAAAAATCAACGATGGGGACGGCCATCGGATGAGCATGACGGAGGACGACCATCAAGAGGTGGAGGACGACCACCTAGCAGGGTACGGCTGCTCTCAGGGTTTATCATGACACAGGACGAATGTTAGATAAGAAAAAATGCTTTGTTGGCGATCCACTGGGGATATAGTAAACACGGACGAGTGTTTACAACCAAGAAAAGAAAGTATAAGTGTTTAGATGTTGTGTATAGATTAAAGATGCGGACGAGCATCCCTAAGACTACGATATGGACGAGTATCGGGTAGAACAAATACTGACACATGTTCAGAGATGATGATACGGACGAGTATCAACTGGTTAACAGAGAACACGGACGAGTGTTGAATCTGAGAGGACTTTTCTGGGGATTAGTAGACACAGACTAGTATCTATATTCAAGAAGAAAAAAGTGTTTGACATAGTGTATGGATTAAAGATGCGGATGAGCATCCTTAAGACTATGATACGGACGAGTATAATGTAGAAACAAACACTTGACGCATATTCTGAGATGATGGTACGGACGAGTACCAACTGGTTAACAAAGAACATGGACCAATGCCGAATCTGCGGGGATATAAATGGTATATGCAAGATACGGACGAGTATCTGTATAGGTAGAACATGAGTAGTATGTATGAGTTTTGTATGGATGAGTGTTTAGCTGCTGGGGAGGGTGACACGGACGAGTGTCAAAAGGAGAAGAGTATAATATAAACAAGTATATGGGTTGTAAAAGTGTAAGCGACTGCGCTGGGGATATGACACGGACGGGTGTCAAGAAAATGAATACAAGTATAGGTGAGTGCAAAGATGATGTCTTTGGCTTTCTGCTGGTGGTACGACACGGACGGGTGTCAGGAAGTATCTGTAATACGGGTGATCTCGTTTGTAAAGAGTGTTCAGGCGACTTTATTGGGAGTGACGACACGGACGGGTGTCAGAAGGAGTATATACTGGTGTTTTTGAATTGGGAGGCAACTTCTTTTACCGGGGACTCTGGTGGGGATTTTTTCTGTATATTAATGATGAACAGTTATTATTCACAAGTGCTCGATTCACATCATGGCTTAAAATTATGCTATGTATTTGATTTTTTGCCGTAATGCTCCTTTTTAGACGGAATGCTACGCTTTGTGGGTGAATATGATGCAAATGTCATGATTATGCAAAGATAATGATCCGGGATCCGGATCCCGTTGCTGCGAAGATCTTTGGTCGATCTGCTTGAAATGGGCATCCCAGCTGGGGATGAGATCATTGATTGATCTGGCGAGATGTATCTGCTTGGGGATATAGGTCACTGATTGACATATCCTTGTAATATGGGACCCAGCTGGGGTTTGTGGAAGCTTTCCGTACTCTGTTGTGACTCCTTCATGCGTTGCTCTTCTGGATAGAGGCTGAAATTCTGTGGGGAGATGATTCCCTGAATTTTGCATTCTGCTGAGGAAGAATCAATAACTCGGCTGGTGGTAGTAGCAAGTGGTAGCTCACTGGGGAACGTTGTTGGCAACTCAGCTGGGGGAAGTTATCGGTGGCAACTCGGCTGGGGAGGAAGCACCTCTGGTGCTAAGGATGAATGCGGATTTGCCAGCTTGCTGGGATGGAGCTTGCATGCCCCAAGTTGCATTCTGGATACCTGCAATCCTGCAAAGATAGAGAAACGCACAAATGGTCCCGAGGTATCCCTTACTGGATTCCGTCATAGGAGCTTAGTTACTTCTGAGAGTAAGTATATTCTCTGCAAGCATGTATTTTTATTTTTTTGGAGAAAAACATCTGTACTTATGCAATTAGTTTTTTAAGAGACATCAGACATTCTTTGCAAATAAAAATGTACAAGACGAAACATGACTGAAAAATCTGATTTTATTAATTCAAACGCCCTGAATTGGCGAGATACAGTCAAGGAAACAAATCTCCTGAAATGAGGAGATTGTTACAAGTTTGAGAAACAAAATGCTGGTGATGTTGACGACGCTTTCAAAGGAGCTTCCTCTTTCGCTATGACCCGTATGACTTTTGACGTTCTTCTCATCTTGCGTTCTGGAGAAGGTTGATTTTGATTGAAGCTTGATCCTTTTGAAGCTTTCCAAGTTGCGGATAATACAGACGAATTCAGAATGCAGTTGTTCGCTTATTCCCTTATTTTGCATGGATCGCCCTTTCGGGTTTTCAATCCATCGGGATACCCATTTTTGCCTGAGTTGTCCAATGCGGCTTTTCAACTCAGCGGGTGTACATTTTGTTTATTTTCCCTTATTTTTGCCCGAGTCTTTTATTCTGTTTTTGACTCGCCGGGATGCCCTATTTTTGCCTGGACTTACATTCTGTTTTTGTGTCCAGCGGGTCTTTTTACGCGAAGTATTTTCTAACTGCATCTGAATTCACAGGGGACGGGAAATCTTCACCATCCATGGTGTTGAGCATCAGTGCTCCACCAGAGAAAACTTTCTTTACTACAAACGGTCCTTCATAGTTCGGAGTCCATTTGCCCCTGTGGTCTGTATGAGGAGGGAGGATTCTTTTCAGCACAAGATCCCCCACTTGGTATTCTCGGTGCCTGACTTTCTGATCGAAGGCTTTCTTCATTCTTCTCTGATACAGCTGCCCATGACAAATTGCAGCCAATCTTTTCGCTTCAATCAGACTCAGTTGTTCGTATCGGGCCCGAACCCATTCTGCTTCACTCAGTGTAACATCCATTAGTACCCGCAGAGAGGGTAATTCAACTTCAACAGGTAGGACAGCTTCCATACCATACACAAGCTGATACGGTGTTGCCCCAGTGGATGTCCTGATTGATGTGCGGTACCCATGCAAGGCAAATGGTAGCATCTCATGCCAGTCTTTGTAGGTGACTACCATCTTCTGCACAATCTTCTTGATATTCTTGTTTGCCGCCTCAACAGCGCCATTCATCTTTGGCCTGTAAGGAGAAGAATTGTGATGTTGGATCTTGAAGTCCCGGCATAACTCAGCCATCATTTTGTTGTTTAGATTGGAACCATTATCAGTAATGATTCGCTCGGGAACTCCATATCGACAGATGATATCTCTCTTCAGAAATCTGGCTACCACTTGTCTTGTAACATTTGCATATGAGGCTGCTTCGACCCACTTAGTGAAATAATCAATGGCAACCAAGATGAATCTGTGGCCATTTGAAGCAGTTGGCTCAATCTTGCCAATCATATCAATGCCCCACATAGCAAAGGGCCATGGTGAAGACATTATGTTCAAAGGATTGGGAGGCACATGCACCTTATCTGCATAAATCTGGCATTTGTGGCATTTTCTGGCGTAGGCGCAACAGTCGGCATCCATTGTGATCCTTCTTGCACTTCATGCATCAACAAGTCTGCTTCTGTTCTATCAACGCATCTGAGGAGTACCATATCAAAGTTTCTCTTGTATAGGGAACCATCAGTGTTCAGAAAGAAACTGCCAGCAAGCCTTCTCAAAGTCTTCTTATCATTGGAAGATGCCCCAGATGGGTAAGTTTGATCCTCCAAGAAGCACTTAATGTCATGGAACCAAGGTTTATCATCTTTAGCAACATCTACTGCGAATACATAAGCTGGTTTGTCAAGTCTGGACACTGAAATCTGCGGTACAAAGTTGGCTGCTTGAACTTTGATCATAGATGAAATGGTAGCCAGAGCATCTGCAAACTGATTCTCGTCCCGGGGGATATACTCAAGCTTGACCGTTGTGAAGAAAGTCAATAACCTTCTTGTATAATCCCTGTAAGGTATCAGATGATCCTGGTGTGTGTACCATTTGCCGTTGGTTTGATTAACTACCAGAGCTGAATCTCCGAATACAGTCAATGTCTTGATCCTGAGGTCAATGGCTTCCTCAAGACCCATAATGCAAGCTTCGTATTCAGCTTCGTTGTTAGTGCAGTTGAAGGTGAGTTTTGCCGAGAAAGGCATGTGAACTCCCTTAGGTGTAATGAGTACTGCACCAACACCACGACCATTCATATTAACAGCCCCATCAAACATCATAGTCCATTCTTCCTCCGGGTCAGGCCCTTCAGTGTGAATAGGCTCCTCACGATCTTTTGATTTTATGAACATGATGTCTTCATCAGGGAAGTCAAATCTCATAGGCTGGTAGTCATCAATGGGTTGCTCAGCAAGATATTCAGACAATACACTGCCCTTGATGGCTTTCTGAGAAGTGTACTGGATGTCATATTCTGTGAGAATCATTTGCCATCTTGCAACCCGTCCGGTAAGAGCTGGCTTCTCGAAAATGTACTTAACTGGGTCCATCTTTGAGATCAATAAAGTAGTGTGGGTCAACATATACTGTCTTAGTCGGCGAGCAGCCCACGCTAAAGCACAGCAAGTTTTCTCGAGCAGTGAATAACGTTGTTCACAGTCGGTAAACTTTTTGCTCAGGTAGTATATTGCATACTCTTTTCGACCAGACTCGTCATGCTGGCCCAGCACACACCCCATTGACTCTTCTAATACTGTCAAGTACATTATCAGAGGTCTTCCTTCAACTGGAGGCATAAGGATCGGAGGCTCTTGTAAGTATTCCTTGATCTTGTCAAAAGCCTTCTGGCAGTCTTCATTCCACCTGACCGTTTGTTCCTTTCTCAGCAATTTGAATAAAGGCTCACAAGTTGCTGTAAGGTGAGATATGAACCTTGAAATGTAGTTCAATCTACCTAAGAACCCTCGAACTTCTTTCTCAGTTTTCGGTGCAGGCATCTCTTGAATGGCTTTGACTTTATCAGGGTCAACTTCAATCCCCTTCTCGCTTACAATAAAGCCCAGCAGCTTACCAGATCGCACCCCGAATGTGCATTTGTTGGGGTTCAGCTTTAGTTGGTACCTCCTCAGACGCTTGAACAACTTCAGCAGATTTACCAGGTGATCTTCCTCTGTAAGGGACTTGGCAATCATGTCATCCACATAACATTCTATTTCTTTATGGATCATATTGTGGAACAATGTCACCATAGCCCGTTGATATGTGGCACCAGCATTCTTCAGTCCGAATGGCATCACTTTGTAACAGAACGTGCCCCAAGGTGTGATGAATGTTGTCTTCTCCATGTCTTCAGGTGACATTTTGATCTGATTATATCCTGAAAATCCATCCATGAAGGAGAATACTGAGAACTGAGCCGTATTATCCACCAATACATCAATGTGAGGTAAAGGGAAATCATCTTTCGGGCTGGCTCTGTTCAGGTCCCGGTAGTCAACACACATCCTTACCTTGCCGTCCTTCTTGGGAACAGGTACTATGTTAGCAACCCATGGTGGATATCTAGTTACAGCAAGGAACCCGACGTCCCACTGCTTTTGTACCTCTTCCTTGATCTTCATAGCCATGTCTGGGCGAGTACGGCGCAGTTTCTGTTTAACCGACGGGCATTCTTCTCTTAAAGGCAGCTTGTGCACAACAATGTCGGTGTCCAACCCTGGCATATCTTGATAAGACCAAGCAAACACATCCACATATTCTTGAAGCAGATCAATCAGTTGTCTCTTCACTGAGTCTTGTAAGCAGGCCCCAATTTTAACTTCTTTCACGTCCTCATCTGTACCAAGATTAATCGTCTCGACCTCCTCCTGATGAGGAGTGATGACCTTTTCCTCTTGTCTCAACAACATGGCTAACTCTTCAGGAAGCTCATATTCTTCTTCAACCCCTTCATCCGCTTGATTGATTGGATTGTCAAAGTCATACGAAGTCATAGCCGTGCTGTTGTCGGTGCTGTCTGGAAGGCACTCTCTGCAAGGGTTCAGTTTTGTTCATTTTAGTGATTGATTTTAATCTTGTTTAAAAAAGTGAAATAAAGTTATCATTTTGAAAACATCGCCATTTATTTTTTTGTACAAAAAAGAAGAATGGAAAGACAGTGAGCGGAAAAGAAAAAGATTCATTTGCAAAAAGATGTCTGATATTTCATTGATTAATCTTGTTTGCACAAAAAGTACAGATGGCCCGATTACAAAATGAGTCTTTTCATCTTGGGCAAGATGCAAGACTTTGATGCATGCTATAAAAATACAGGAAATAATAATTACTCTGCATGAGTAACTCTTATAATTTCCTGGGAAGACCAGTTTGAGATACTGCTCCCCGGGATCTTTGGACGAATCCAATTCTCCAGATTGCGCTCCTCTTCCAGCTCGTCTTCCAAATTGTTGATAGCATCAGGGGTGAGCATTCCCCCGCTGACAAAACCGGGCTTCTCAGCAGCCTCTGCTTGATTCTGTTGAGTTGGTCTGTAACCCAACCCAAATTTGTCTTTCTTCTCCTCCACAGATAAAACCTTGCCCCAGCCTTGGGCAGTTCCTTCCTCACCAACCTTCCGGGCTTGTTGATAAGATGACATGGAGATTCCAGATACAGCAGATGCTTCATTCACGTTCAAGGCCTCAAACCCTTGGCTCATCGTTTCATGGATCTCCCCATCCATCTCAATATACTTATAAGTAGCCAGATGGCTAACAAATATATCCTCCTCCCCACAGATAGTAACAAATTGGCCTTCCCACTCAAATTTTAACTTCTGGTGAAGGGTAGACGTTACTGCGCCAGCGGCATGAATCCATGGTCTACCCAACAAACAGCTGTAGGCAGGCTGAATGTCCATCACATAGAAGATCGTTTTAAAAGTTTGTGGGCCAATCGTCACAGGCAACTCAATTTCTCCCAGAACTGATCTCTTAGAACCATCAAAGGCTCTTACTACCAGGTTACTGGGACGCAATGCCAATCCTTCATACTCTAGCTTCACCAGGGCCTTTTTCGGTAAGACATTAAGGGATGATCCTGTGTCTACCAGCACATGGGAAAGGACTGCACCTTTACATTCCATGGTGATGTGCAAGGCCTTGTTATGGTTGCGGCCTTCCGTTGTCAAGTCAGTATTGGTGAACCCTAGCCCATTGCTAGCAGTAACATTTCCAACCACGGTTTCCAACTGATTGACGGTGATCTCTTCAGGCACGTAAGCTGCGTGCAAGACTTTGAGTAATGCATTCCGATGGGCTTCGGAACACATAAGCAGTGATAGGATAGAGATCTTGGATGGCGTCTGGTGAAGCTGATCCACTATTTTGTAATCACTCTTTTTGATGATTCTCATGAACTCATCAACTTCTTGATCGAATGGTGTTTTCAAAGCTTCCTTAACAGCTTGATCTTCCTGCACCGGGCTTTTTCCTTTTGCCTTGGCAGCAGCTTCTGCTTCGGCAGTGGGTCTTTGAATTTGTGGAGCAAAGAGACGTCCGCTTCGAGTGAAGCCTCCGCCTCCTCCCACATTGCCTATCTGTGGTGCAGGTGTTGATGGTTCAAGGGTGATTTTCTTTCCTTCGCAGTATACGTCAGAGCCGTAGTGCCAAGGGATGGCCCTATTGCTTTCATAAGGTACTGGTCCGGGCACTGTGACAGTGACTGGACTGATGGCAGCTGCAGAAGGGACTGTGATAGTTTGCGGATCATAATAAATTGTGACCGGTGCTCTGATGGGAGCAGCACTTTCTGAGTTGTAGGCAGAGTTGTTTTCAGGATCATAAAATATTGTGACAGTTGAGACGTCTTCATGATTTGTTGCTGATGTTGTAAGAGACATTGTCGGAAGGATGGACGTTGTTGTTGTAGGAGATTCAAAATGGAGTGATGCTGAAGTTGTAGAAGGCAAATTTGTTGATAGCTGATCAGTGGAAATGACAGATGAAGTACTTGTTGATGAAGCCGAAGAGTTGTCGGGAACAATGGTTGTTGCAGTTGTAGGAGCTACAGGAATTGCTGCTGATGAGATTGCTGGATTTGTTGGAAATGATGTGGTGATTTGAAGCTGGCCACTCTGAATAAGACCATCTATGCCATTCCTCAGGTTATCGCATCCATTTACTGAGATGTTGCAGTAAGCACACCCTAACTCACACCCCGGGAACATTTGACATTCGAGGAGCTGAGCCTTAATCTCTACCAACGGTGTCCGAATCTGACCTACATTGGTTATTAAATAAGACGGCTTGTCTTCTTCAATAGCGTTGATTCTGGGACCACCGTGGTTTGGCATGGGGTTCTTATTGACATTGGGTGGTGGTGCGAAATTCAGGGCCTTAGAGTCTACCAGATCTTGTACCTTCATGTGCAAAGCTCTGCACTTTTCTGTATTGTGGCCAGGTGCATTTGAATGAAAAGCACATCTGGCGTTGGAGTCATAATTCCTGGGTAGACTGTTGGGATCTGGAGGTGCCAATGTCCTTAGCTCAACTAGGTTGAGTTTCAGGAGTTGTGGCAGCAATGTAGCATATGGCATAGGGATCGGATCGATCACCCTGCTGGCTTGAGATGGCCTCTGCTGGAATGGCCTTTGCTGGTTATTGTTGTTGGTGTTACTATTGTTGTAATTTCTCGGAGGATACTGATTTTGCTGATGGTACTGAGGTTGTTGCTGATAGTTTTGCTGCGGAGGTTGATAGGCTGGTTGCGGATGAGCTGGAGCGGGAATGGTGACTGCTGCCACAGATCTATGAACATATTGGGGCCTGCCCCTGTTGGTGTGGATGGCATTAGTCTCACCAGTCCTTCTTGGGCCTGCAAAAGGCTTTCTTGCATTACTGGATGAGCTTGCACCGTTGTCTGAGATCTTTCCCATCTTCAATAGGCTTTCAATTCTCTCCCCGGCTATGACTACATCTGCAAAAATGGTAGATGAGAAGGCGGCTAGCCTATCAATGTAAGTCCCCTGAAGGGTGTTCATAAACATATCTGCCATCTCCCTCTCTGACATAGGTGGCTGGACAGCAGCAGCAAGCTGTCTCCATCTTTGAGCATACTCTCGGAAGCTCTCTCTAGATGACTGTGACATTCCCAGTAAGAGGGTCCTGTTGGGTGCCATATCCAGATTATACTGATACTGTCTGATGAAGGCCTCTGCCAGGTCCTTCCAGCATCTAATAGTTGCTCTTGTCAGATGGGAATACCATTCCCTCGAAGCTCCAGTCAAGCTATCCTCAAAATAGAACATCCACAGCTTCTCGTCCATGGTATAGGCCTTTAGCCTCCCGAGAAAAGATTGTAGATGTGTCCGGGGACAGGAAGTCCCATTATACTTCTCAAAGCATGGTGGCTTAAACTTGTGGGGAATCCTGACCCCGTCTACCAAGCCCGTATCCATAACATCAAAATCCAAAGAGTTTCGAGACTCTAAGGATCTTAATTTCTCAGTTATCTCATCCAACCTTCTATCATAAGCTTCTTCCCCGGCTCCCATCACTATAAACTGGTCTTCTTGGGGGTCTTCTTGCAGTACCCTCCCTGCTGTGGCAGTCCCTTGTATATTGACAGGGATGTTGGCCTCTGGATGGAGGTGGGGTCCAAAGACTGGGGGATTGACATGAGGTTGGACTCTTTCATTGTTGCTAGTCCCAGCAGTCCCTGGCTGATGATCTTCCTGATTCCTCCCTTCCACCAGTGCTCTGAGCCTCTCCTGGCTTTGAGACATGTTGTTCATTACTTCCATAAACTGTGTCATTTGGTTCCTCATTTCCAACCTCTCGTTGGTCATTTGGTTCCTGACCTCGGTAAGGTCCTGCTGCATCTGATCCATCTGTATGCCCGGGAGGTTGTTACGGGTTGGATATCGGTGCGGACGGTTGAGGGGAAATACCCGGCGCCGAGCAATAGTTCCTGAACATCACAACAGAGTTAGCAACAACAAAACAAAAACCTACAAAACAAACAAAGGGTTAGCATGCAATGCAGTATGCTTATTTGTTTTCAAGGTATCCGACTTGGCATTCAGTTTTGACCCTTCCAGACCCTTGAAGATGATGCTGTTGATGTTGCTTTCGAAGTAAACTCGGATGGAACAAACTAATACATATATTACAAAAGGCCAAATGGTACATAGTTTGTTTACAAATACAAGCCCTCTGAGGGGTCAAAATACATTACAAGAAAATAAAAGTACATGGAATGAAAGCAACAACAAGCAAATGGTCAAACACCAAGACCAAACTCATCCTCCCGAACTTCCTTGAGAAGTGCTTCGGTCACAGGATCAGCCGGACGCTCCGTGAGGTTGCTGATAAGGAGGTTCCGGGTAGTAACAGCTGTAGTTAGCTTCTTGTGTTGACTTTGGTCCTTTGACCTCTTCACTCTAGCTCTGATCTTCAGCTCTGATATCTCCCTCTGGGCTGCTGCCAGGGCTTCTTGCTGCTCTTTTGCACTAGCTTCCAGTTGCTCTATCTTGTCTTGGACCCTCTTGTCTTCCAGAGTACGAGCCTCGGTGATCCTGACCCACCTAGCCTGACTCTCCTTCAGATACAAGTCTGTCCTGGCTTTCTGGAATTGGGCTTCCTTACAAGCATTCTTCAGAATCTGTTCTCCAGCCCTAGACTTCTTAATGTAATCTTCAGACTTCTTAATTCTAGCCAAATGCTCCACTTTCAACTTCTCCAACCTCTCAATATCCAATCTACCATCACTCCTCTCCCAGAGGGTCTTCTGTAGAGCTTGAGTCAGCTTCTCATTTCTCTCTTTCAACTTCTCAAACTCCTCTAAGCTGACAGTTGCTGGAGGTGGTGTTGTGGAAGGTCCAGGCATATCTTCTATAGTAAAGGGCATCCCAGAGAATTGAGCCCTGGCATGGGACCAATCATAGTATTGTGCTGATGCCACATTGTTGCACTTCCCCAGAATGGTTACTCCCTTGGTTTGAACATTATCCCAGGCCCAGGCTGCCTGCCTAACAATAGCCAGATTAGGCTTGTTCTCACAATAAAGAGTCTCAACCAAATCCTGTGCCTTAGGAGTGTGGACCAGTGCATAGCCCAGTTGTCTTTTGAACAGAAGAGGGTTGTAATTAATACTACCTTTAACTCCTATTAGGGGCACATTGGGAAAATGCCCACAGCTGGTGATGATATCCCTGCCTTTTGTGCTTTGAGTGCACCACCTGATATCTGCTGAAGTTAGAGTAGTAAGTCTTCCAGCCCAGTTTCTCTGCTGATGAGGGTTCAAAAATGCATCTGTCTTGGGCAAGTGCCTGAGAAGCCAAGCATGGAACAAAGGAGCACAGCATCTTACTAATCTTCCCCTTTTCTTTTCATTCCTTTGATGCACTGAATAGTAGAGATCCCCCAATAAAGTTGGCACTGGGTTCTTCAGGATGAAAAGATGGATTGCATTCTTGCTAACAAATCGAGGCTCATCTGCAAATAATATGATCCCATATATGCTCAAGGCCAATAAAGCACAGACTGCTTTCCACTCTCCTAAAGAAGCTTTCAGGGTAGCTTGAGAGATCAAGAAATCCAGATGCAGGCCAGGGATTCCAGCCTTAGAAGTCATATGCTGCCCAATCAGGACTGGTTCCAGATGCAATGCCTTTGCTATCTCTCCATCACCAGGAAAGACCATCTCAGGGTTGAAAGGGACTCCACCCCTGATAGGTATACCAACTAATGATGAGTATTCTTCCAACAAAGGGCCCAACTGAAAGTCCTGAAAAGTGAAACATCTCAGTGGGGGATCATAAAACTGAAGGCAAGTATGGATCAGGCTTCTCTGTGAGGGGTCCAGATCCATAACCATATCAAGTATATCTCCATGGTGTTCCCTGAACAGTGGTATATGGTCTGGAGTGATCAGGGTCTGAATCCTCCTGATGTCAGCTAACTCTGGCTGGAAGAAGTGGTAGGTGATGTTGCTCTTTTTAGGTGCCATGATGTTGAGACTGAGTAGAGACAAATGCTGATGATGACACTGAAGAATGGGCCACTGATTGGCTGGAGTAGATAGCTGATAGCTGAAGCAGGTGCTGATGAAGATAGGTCAATACTGAAGATGGGGCCAAAACCAAAACCAAATGAAGATGGATACCCTGAAACACAAATAAGCAAATGTCAATATGATGCAATGATTATGTATGCAAATGATATGCAAGGGTTTGTGACTGAGCTGGATCTGATCAAATGCTCTGATATAAGTCCATGTGTGTAAGAAATCCAGATGGAGGTCTATAAGTCCAGTAACCAAGGTGGGGGGCTCAAATAAAGGGCCACATGTCCAGGGTTTAGAATCACAAGAACTATCCCAAAATGGAGTACTCTTAACCAAATCAAAGTAACAGGGTATTCTGAGGTCAGGGTACCTGCAAACCTGTAAACAGCCCAACCCCCTCACAGGTGGTGTTCTAAAACAAGGATCCTCAGACTTGGATCAGTTATGAGATGTGTAAACACTTCTAACCCGGAGGTACAGTGTTTACAATAACCATAAAAGTTCCTCCTCTAATTCACCTCAGTTTCTGAAGGTCAATACTAAAAGGTCATCCAGACTTAGCAGGCTTCCCAGATAGCCCTAGCATTGCAGGAAATCTGCAACACAGAGTTCTCAAGAAGAAACCCATATCTGAACCGTGTTTCATATTCCCGCACCAGACCGAGATGGAATGGGAAAGAATATGATTCACTCTAGCCTAGGTGTCACTCAGGTCCCAGGTATAGGACCTTAACTCTCAATGAATCACCCACCCACCAAAGCAAACAACAGATCCAGCCAGCAGCACAGTATGACAATATGATAATATGCAAAACTATAAGGAAAACAGTAAAGCAACTGTACATAAAGCAGAAATAACCACAAATATACAAACACAAGTAAGCACATAACACCCCCGTAAACACAAATCAATCAAGCGCTAGGAGGAACCCACAAAAAGAACCATAAGCCCTGGTTGCAGTATAAGGGTCCCCAACAGAGTCGCCAAGTTGTCGCTCCCGATAAATGGGACTGGCCCAAATAAAGGTACAGACGTGAACGGTCGGCGAAAGGGACAATGAGAACACACAGCCGTGAACTCACTGGAGATGAATAGAGTCGCCAGCTAGGCATTTTTATCCCGGAGGAAAGGCAATGCTGCATAGACCTAGAAAGATATGGATAAGACGGTTGCGAACTAGAGAGACTGAGAAAGGGGGTTGGTTACAACCTGGGAAGGTATTAGCACCCAGATTGTCCGTCGTACTCGACGGGATCCACGCTTAAAAGATTTGTGTTTTAAAGGGGTAGTGTCAGTGCAATCTGTGTATAAAATAGCTGGAAAACAATGTACAGGTGTCAGTGTAAAAGAAGTGCAAAGTGAAGTATATAAATGAAGTGTGAGTGTAAGGACAAGAATGAAAAGCTCATGATAATGAGGCTAAGAGAATAATGCTGGAAGGAGGGGGAATATACAGAGACTTTTGTTCGATAACTGTTAAGTTATGCCTACGTATCCTCTCGTGCAATGAGGAAGTCAGAACACCGTAGTTCGACCCAAAGAGACTGAAAGATGAATTGACTTGTGAACTGCTTACTTGTCTATGCTCAAGTGTATGACCTGTCTGGCTCAGGTGCTAACTGTCTTGCATTAGACGAAAGAAGCAAGTTCTCGTTTATGAGTGAATGAGATGAGAAAAGAATCCCGAAGGAGACGATTATTGTTTGTTTTTGTGTTTTCAATCTTTTATTGCTTTTGAAGGTTTGTCATAAGTTAATGGGCTTAAGCCTAAACCAATGGATTTAGTAAACTCATCACATCTTCCCTCTGTTTAGGGGTAATGAGATTACCTTAAGTGTGAAGTCAGATTCTCACACTTAATCACCATGACGTAAGATTAAGATCGTTAACCTACTTGTGATTATTTAGATGTTTTTGTTGTTTTTGTTTAGTGTTAAGTAATGAGATTAAGCCATAATCAGGGATTAAACAGACTCATTACACCATCCTAATAGAAGGATAATAGATGAGAATGTTTAAGCTGAGGAAAGCTCCTCAACTTAATCCATGATTAGGGATTAAACCCATGACAAAACAAGCCTTTGATTAAGTGGATTTTATTTAATGATATGATGATGAAGTGATTTTTATGGTTTGTAAGACAACTTGAGGGGGACTTGTCCATTAACACCAGGGTTAGTCCTTCTTAACCAATCAAGGAAGAATTAGAACCCTAATGCAAGGCCCAAGTTACAAGTTTGATGTCTTGATGATTATTAGGTGAATTGATTAAGAGATTTAAACACATTAAGGGTTTAACACTTAGGATTAAAGTTATACACTCCATCCTAATAGAAGGATGCATGCATAAGCTTAATCACAAAGCCTTAAAGCCTTTAGGGTTTAGTCCCTGATTATGAGGTGAGAAGAGAAGACTCAATGAGACACAAAGGTAAAACTAAGTGGGGTGACTAATCAAAACCCTAATCATTGTCATGCTTGGTTGTTCCTAAGGTTTGTGAGGTTTTCAAAAGAAGATCTTCAAAGGAGACACCAGGAAGCAGATGGAAGGATCAAGAGAAGCAAAGTGACTTGCTTCATTCAAGAAGTCAAGTCACTTGAAGAAAGAAAGTGGGAGGAAGAAGAATGAGCAAGCTCAATCTCAAACACATATAGAAATGCAGCATGGATGCAAGAGAGATGAAAAGAAAAGTTATGAGAAGTGAAGGAAAATTCACTTCTCAAAATCACTTACCACCTGAAAGGTTAGAAAAGAAATGCAATGCAATGCAAAATGGGATGAGATGACATGATGAGGAACAAAACCAGAAGCATTTACATGATGCTAATGATGCTATGAGATGCTATAAACATGAGGCAGCACATGGAAATGATCATACAAGTTCATGAATGCAAATGAAACAAGTTGAGAAGCATGGACATACATGAAAAGTTATGAAGTGCACATGGCATACAACATGGCAAATACATGATGCAATGATCAAACATGCTTTCAATATGTCTTATGATGTCCAATGAATCAAATGGGTGCTTGAAATGTCATGGCAAGTCATGTTATGCAAGAAAATGCAAGATGGATGCATATGAAAGCCCAAATTAGGGTTTATGAACAATGCATCAAGCAAAAATCAAAATCAGAAGCAAACCCTAAGATAAAAAATTGAAAATTCCCCTCAAAGGACCCCTAATCCTATACTAAGCCAATGCCCAAGGGAGAGGTTTCAACTCCTAACCAAACTCAAGATATGATTTTCCTAAGATTTCTAGGGTTTTAGGGTTTCCAAACAAGAAAATTATCAAACAAATTGAAAATGAAAGATCAAATCATGACCATTTAATCTCACAAACTACATGCTAAACACAATGCAATGCAAAAAGAATCAATGTCCAACTCTTCATGGATAGGCAGAAATGATTTTTTGAACTTTGGATCAAATTAATGCATAAAAATGATTTTAAATCAATGAAAAATTCTCAAAATGCATCAAGATCAAAAAATAAATTTGGTTTGAAGGTTGGACAATGTTTCTAAATGTATTAGAACATTTCATGAATTTTTTGGTGATTTTTAAATACCTAAAAGTATTTTTAATAAATTAATTTTCATTAATCAATTAAAAATAATCTTTTAAATATTTTAAAATACTTTTTAAATGCTAAAAATGAAAATAAAAATATTTTTGTGTTTTAAAAATTAATGAAACTCTTGACAAAAAGTTTCATAATTTTTAAAACAATTTTGCTATTTTAAATAAATTATGGAAATTAAAATGAAAGAAAATGAAATAAAAATAAAAAAAGACTGAAGTATGCAGGATGGAGGGCCAGGATTCACTCTGGATTTAAAATGGTTGACTGCGCGCGCCATCTGATGGCCCATATTCAAACTGAATTAATCTCATTTAATTAAATAAATAATGGTGATTAGGGTTTAATGACTGCATCTCAGCCATACACACGCGCGCGAAGTCAACAAAGTCCAAGCATCCAACGCTCCAGATTTAAACTTCATTTAATAACCTGATTAAACCCTAATGATTTTCAGGTGGCCGGAGAAGACCTTCGGTCGTCTTCTCCGGTGGGAATCCCACCTGAAAATCCCTAAAAACCTCAAAACGCAATTAAAATGAAATCCAAGAACACTGGAATGATCCCCATAACCCACTGAATCAAAACCCCATCACCAACAACATTTATATTCCTTCAAACTCACGAATCGAAACAAAACAATTTTTAGGTCAGGGAGTTTCAGAACACAATTAAACTCTTATTTCATCACCATTTTCAAAACTAAAGACATCAGAACAATCAGTGAATCATGAAGAACAACTTAAGAACTTAAAAAATGATTTCTGGAAAAAATGTTCTTGAGCTACCTGAGTTTCGAAGCTTTCACTCTTGCAACTTTATGTCCCTTTCCTTTGATGAAAACCACTCCTTATGACCCCTTGATGATGTTTGGATGCTTAGAAGAAGTTTATGTTGGCTGGTTAAGGAGTTTGAACAGCTTCTGCTCAAGCTCAGTTGAAAATGGTGATGGTGATTCAAGCTGTTTCAGGCAAAGGTGAAGGGTTCTTTATGGCCAGTATGATGAATGGAGAAGGTTTATGAAGCTTGTTCAGGTGTTTGTGAGCTGTGGAATGAGATTCGAAAGTTTTTGCTTTGGGGGTGAAAAATGGAGAAGCAATGTTCTTGCTTGGTTCAGGCCTAAGTCTTGCTGGTTTTGGCTCAGTGAAGCAAGGTGAGTTGATCAATGGAGTTGGTTTTTGTGTTTGTGAGCTATGGAGACAAATTCGAAAGGTTTTGCTTGGGAGGGTGATTTTGTGAATGTGTTGTGTCTATGTGTTTCAGCCTTGCTTTCTATGTGAAATGGCCTGCATTTTGCTTGCATAAAGTAATCCCATTGGTCAGATGATGTGACCTGGCCTGCTGTGATAGGTAAGTTCACTTTTGCAAAATGTCAACTTTGGTGTAAGGAAAGCATGGGCTGGGTTCTAGGCAGGTACATGTGTGTGGGCTGGCGCAGCATGGTGTGGAAGAGAGGCTAGAAAGGTTCAGCATGCTAGGCACCAAGTGGGTGAAGTGTGATGAGTGGTTTTGCAACTTGACTTTGCTTTTGCTTCATGAAAATATCTTGCTTCAAAACCATACAAAACATGTGATCTCTTGGCCCATTCTGATTTTTAGAAGTTGTGTGATCATGTTGAGTGCATTAGAAGCCCATATGATGACTGAATTGGCCTTGAAAGGAGAATTTGCAACTTTGCCTTTTGGTGCATGACTTGAAAATTAGTGATTTTTGCCAACTTTAACACACCATAACTTTTGATCCAAGATGAATTAGGTCATGTTCTTGTACTTTTTGAAAAGGGAAAGATCTAATCTACAACTTTCATGACCAAAGTTTTTCCATTTGAAGCATTTTTGGATCAAAAATCAAGGCTTGAAAAGTGGCATAAAATGACATATTCTTTAAAAGTCAACCATGCCCTAAAAAGTCAAATTTGCAAAAACTTGTAATTCTTGAATTTTGTGAACTTTAACCTTATTCTATGATCAAATAAAGATCATAGACACTCAAAATGATGGAGATCACCCCTTGGTTGGGTCATTGGGGGCCTCAGATGCCCTGATTTTGCACTGACTTGTCTGAAAAGTCAACTCTTGATCAGATGCCTTCCCTATGGAATTTCTTCATGAAAATTGATATGCATACTCCCTATGCCATATAGAGACCAATGGAAACAAGAATGACCAAAATTTTGGAGTTATGGCCTCTGAAACCAAAACCCTAATTTTAGGTCAACTGTGTAGTCAAACTTGGCTCTGCATCCATACCAATCCCAGTTCTTGTGATTCTTTTGCATTTTTGACTTTGAGAGGATGTAATATGATATAAGAACACACATGGATCCCTTTTAAGTGATTGATGGCCCTTGGAGTGGCTCAGGAGGCTCTTGGATTGCTCAGATCACAACCCCTAGGTGCAGATGACTTAGAACCAATGCAATGAATCAAAAATGTGATATGAGATGGTATGATTGTGTTTATGCATATGAAATGATCACAAGCCATGGTAAAATGAGTGAGGGAAAATTTGGGGTGTTTACAACAGGGGCATCCCGAGAATGGTATTCCCACTTGACCAGAGCCACAGTAAGAAATTGGAAATACTAGGCTGAAGCTTTCATCCGTCAGTATCAGTATAATCTGGACATGGCTCCAAACAGAACCCTTCTGTTGGGAATGTCACAGTCTTCCCGTGAAAGCTTTAGAGAGTATGCCTAAAGGTGGAGGCAACTAGTTGCTGCCGTTCAACCCCCGATGTCAGAACGGGGATGGAAGATATGTTCATGAACACTCTCCAGGGTACTTATATTGACAGATTGGCTGCATTTTCTTCCACCAGCTTTGCGGATGTGGTGATAGCTGGGGAGAGAATTTAGAGCTTGCTGAAGATGGGAAAGATCTCCGACAATGGTGCCAGTTCAAGCAGTGCAAGGAAGCCATTTGCTAGGCCTCATAGATCTGGTGATACAAACTCTGTGCACATGGGAAGAGGGAGACCCCAATATCTGCCCAAATCAATTGCTGTCGTCACTATCCCTACTCGACCTCCTTAGTATACTCAACAACCACAACACTTTCCTCGACAACAATAGGTCCCTCAACAGAGATCCTACAACAATAATAACAACAGTCAACAACAACGCCCTTTTCAACAGCGGCCATCTCAGATCAACAGGGTGATTGACCCTATTCCAATGCCATATGCCACATTGCTACCACAACTCCTAAAGCTCAATCTTGTTGAGTTGAGGACATTGGCTCCACCTGATCCTCATAACCTTCCAAGAAACTACGATGTCAATGCTAGGTGTGCTTTTCATTCTAATGCACCCGGTCACTCCACAGAAAAATGCAGGGCTCTGCATATGAAGGTCCAGGATCTGGTAGATTCAAAGGCCCTGAACTTTGCACCACCTCCCAATGTCATGAAAAATACTATGCCAAACCAAAGTGGGCCAAGGATTAATGCTATAGAGGAAGGCTCACCCATAAGTTTAATAGAAGATATTGCAAGTATTCAGACACCTCTGGCAGAGGTTAAAGCCCAGATTTTGAAATGCCAGGTGTTTCCAGGTTGTGAGGCCTGTTGTGAATCATGCAAACTTTCCGAGAACGGGTGTGCAAGCTTGAGGAATGGCATCAATGACTTGATTAAAGAAGGCATTCTACAAATAACCACAACAGCTTCTACAACATCAGCAACTCCTTTTACAACAAGTGATTCTTCTACAACTGCAACAACAATTGTTTCTACTGACTCATCTACAACTTCAGCAACCACTTCTTCCATCACTTCAGCAAACAACAGTTCCATTTCATCTCCTTCTACAACTTGAGCAAGCACCGACAATGATGTCTCCATAGTTACAATTTATTATGACCCTACAACGGTCCTGAACTCCAGCAATTTTCAACAATCTCAGCAACAATTTCAGCAACAATCAAGCTTCAATTCATCACCTCCAACATCTACAAGAAGTCCTGTCATTATCTTCTATGATCCACAGACAATAACGGTTCCAACTTCTGCCGCAGTAAGCCTAGTCACCATCACGGTGCCCGGGCCAATTCCATATGACAAAGACAGTGTTGTACCATGGCATTATGGTGCTAACCTTTACTGCAACGGAGAAAAAGTCCTTCTTGATTCTTCAGTTCCTACTCCCCAAGTGGATAGTGTCAGGGGAGGCAGAGGCTTCACCCAAAGCGGACGTCTCTTTGCGCCACAAGCTCCAAGAACTAGTACTGAGACAGAAACTGCTGCCAAAGCCAAAGGGAAAAGTGTGATACCTGAAGAATCTGCATCAAAAGAGACTCATAAATCATCCTTTGATCAAGATGTGGATGAGTTTATGAGGATAATTAAAAGAAGTGACTATAAAGTTGTGGATCAGCTCCACCAGACGCCTTCTAAGATCTCTATATTATACCTACTATTGTGTTTCGAAGCTCATCGGATGCACTACTCAAAGTTTTGCACGCTGCCTACGTGCCAAAAGAGATCACAGTGAATCAGCTTGAAACAGTGGTGTCTAATGTCAATACTAGCCATGGGCTAGTGTAGTCACCCTAAATTTGCCCCCTGGTTTTCTTTCTTTGTCCTACTTTTCGTTTGCATATCATTCGCATCATCATTAAATCATTAACACTTTAGGTCATATCATTTGCATAAGCTGCTGAGACATGGGAACGAGATTTTCTGAAGGATTAGGGTTTCACACTTTATTTGCAGATTATCAGAAGTAATCAGGTTCTGGGCTATGCGGCCATTAGTGGCATTATGTTCTAATTTCTTTTGCCACTGACTTAGGGTTTATTTCCCTGGTCAAGGATTTCATGTCTGGAAACTTTTCACCGATTCATTTGGCTCGTCACCGCGGATTTTCGCTTCATCAGGTCATAAGGCTATTCTCATCTTCTCAGCATCTCAAGTTATATTTTTTCTCAAAAGTTGTGGTTCCAGTACAAGCGTGCTTACTCAGTCACAATTCAATTCAGGTGGATGTTTGACCTAATATTGGTCAAACTATCAAGAGATTGTTCCAAGTGCAAGTTATTTATTTTAGTAGACAATTTACCCGTTAATGTGCGTCTAGGATCAAATTGTTGTTTGTGGAATTCTTCAAGGTTTGTTTGGATGGAAACTCAGAAGATGATTAATTCAAATGACCGTTGTTCCAGTGGTTAATGGTTCAGTAGTTTATGAGGTTCATTTTTGTCAGAGATTCATGAAAAAGTTTGGGTGTAGTGGTGGGATTAAACTCAGCCGAGTTGTGTGATTACTGAAGTTCATCATTTTTTTAATCCATTATCCATATTTCCTTACATTCATTTTATCTATCCATTTTCTAATTTGAAATTGAAATTCCTTTTTTTGTTCCATTATTTACTTTATTTCCTAATCCATAGACTGGCCATCAATTCATACTTAATATCCCTTTCCATTTTTCTACATATTTCAAAACCATTTCCTAAACTTATTCCCATTCAAATATCCATTTTCCATTATTTTTCTCCTAATCCACTTTCTAACCATTTATTCATTTTCACAATTTCTATTCAATTTACCATTTTTCTAAACCATGTTTCATTTCTCATAATCCACTTTTATTATTATCCTTTTCTCCACAAAAATCAACTTGTACAAGAAATATTGTCCTTACAAAGTCACACATTTCCACAAGCCCATGTCACTTTTTGCTAAAGCCCATCAAATTATTTAATTTACAATGAAATAAAGCAAGCTGTAGGATGTAAATGTTTGGGGAGAAAATGCAAGACAAGAAATGGCAGTCACGTGAATTCCATACACCATTTTTCCGTTTGCAACACTCGCACATCACACACTCGGTGACCCCACTCCTGCTGCAAAAATTATGCTCCACTCATACACCCAATCACACACAAAACTTAGAAAAAGAAAAAAAACACATACAACAACACAATTCATCAGCTGGCCACATTTGGTGACACGCACAACACCTCGCAAATCCCGTACACTCACGCAACAATACACACTCATTTCATCACTCTTCACAGCACACTCACGAAGAAAAAAATTCAGCAACAATTTTGTATTGAATCTTCATCTGCAAATAACACAACAATAAAATTTCCTTGACCTTTGAATCACTCATCCTTCATTTAACTCTTCTTCATCAACACACACAGCCAAACTCTTTTGATTTCTTCCTACAAACCCAACAAAGCCAATTTCTCACAACCTCATCGCACCTGACCCTCCACCGAATCCATCACACAACACCTTTCTTCATCACTGAACCTCCTTCACTCACCCTTCACTTACTTTCATCAAACCGAACAACAACCATACAAAGCACAACACCGTTTTCAACCCATTTCAGCTTCGAATTTGATGCTTTCTTCAACCTCCCTTCATCGTTTCAACAACCAACCAACCAACCAACCTTCCTCCATCTTCATATCACCTAAAATCTGCGGCCTCTAAAATTTTCACAAACCATCATCACCCCTTTTCTTCTTTGCAGAACTCTCAACCTCATAACCAAACCATTCTCAACCTTATTCACCCTCCTCCTTTGAAATCCACCATACCTAAACCCACTTCAACGATCTCAACCAGCCTCCATAACAATCACAACAACAAACAGATCCGGAAACAGAACAAAGAAGAAGAAGAAGTGGATCGGGATCACAGATTTGAAGCTGAATTCAAAAGCCGCGATCTGAGAAAGGACGATGGATCGACGGAGGGATTCGTTTTCAGAGTTGTCATCGACGAAGAAGAGGATGTCCACGACGGTGAGCAATGGCGTTGTAGTGGAGGCGGAGTGACGTTAACATTGAGATGAAGATGTTGTCGGCAGCGACTTCCCTTTCTTCGCATGAACAATGACGTGGTATCGATTTTAAGAAGGAAAAGGGTGAAATGTGATTGATGGAGGGTCCGAATTTTCGAGGCTCCTTTTTGCTTTTTTATTATTTATTTTGTTTATTTCTGATTGTCAAAGTTGTTGTTGATGGTGGGCTAAGCCCGTTGTTTTTTTTTTCTTCTCTTTGCACCCTCATTTTTTCCAGCGACCTCACTCCATCCAACATTTTTTTGTTTGCTGATGGGCCTTAAAGGCCCATTGCTGTTGCTACCATCACCCCATGATATGTGGATGATCTCCCCCTCTTGTTTTTTTTCCTTTGTTTTAACTTTTCTTTAATAAAGTTAATCTTAATTAATATTTGTTAATTGTTTAATTTAGATTTTTTTTATTTTATTAATCATTTGTTAGAATTTTATTAATTTAAAACTTTATTAGTTTATATTTAAATCTTATGGCTAATTATTAATATAGTCTGTTTGAGCTTTGATTTAGAATCTAAAAATAGTTTGTTAATTAATTTTTAATTTTTGCTAATGTTCTTAATTTGGAAGTTATTAGAATTTAGTTTAATTTTGTTATTGTTAACCTTAATTTAGTTTAATTTTTTAGTTTCCACTAATTAATCTGTTTTAAAAGAATTGTGTTTAATATTGGTTTTAGTTTGTGTTTGATGTTTTGTAGATTTTTCGCTTGAGCTTGGTAATGAAGGATGTAGCTTGGTGATGACCTTGTGACTGATTATTTTATGGACTGATGAGATCTCTGGATGCGAATTGCACTTAGGCTTTGATAAAATATTGATTGTTTCCTGGTTTTAATTCTGGATGCTGGAAGCCTATATATGACCTTTATCTGATGTCTCGATATGGACCATTGTGCTTGAATTATAAATCTGTTCTGGACTTAATAAGTATTCTTGAATTCTTGTGAGCATATTGAAGAGGCAACGGACCTTCTCCGTTAGGTATCACTGAGGCCCGTTTTTACTTATTGCATGCTGCTGCATCTGGAAGTCCTATTGATGTAGGCTCTGTTTGTGCATTGTTTATTACTCCACTGCATTCTCACCTCCTTATCTTATTTCTCTTTCATCTCAATTTCTTCCTCATCTTCTTTCTCTTTTTAACTCGAGGTGTGCTTAGGCCACCATGATTCTTCTTCTTTCTCCTTTCATCTTTTCTTATCTTCTCCTCCTTTAGGATAGTAAACCTCACTAACCTAGGTTTTCCTTTGCATGATAACATTAGGATTTGTTAGTCCCCCATTAGACTTTTACCTTTAAGATCCTTTGGTTCTCTTCTCTTCTCATCTCAAAACCCTAAAAAGCACTTAATAAGGATTGAAGTGGTCTCCTGTGCAATAGGCTTATTCCATGAAACACTTGTAGTTTTCCCATCTTGGGATAGTACAAGCTTGTTCATCATGATGCACAAGTCTGATCAGGGTGCCTTCTTCACCAAGAAAAACATAAAACACACTTCTTCATCAAAAATACAAACAAACAATAAAAGCCTCATAAAGAGCTTATGTAGTCGCAAGTACACATTCCATGGAAAAGAGCTTGAGTTCACTTCCTTGTGCCACACTCATAAAAGCCTCATAAAAAACACAAACAAACAATAAGCATCTTTCCTTCGGGAATTATTTTCTCATCTCCTTCACTCTGTACGCGAACTTGCTCCTACTTGTCATTTTGCAAGACGGTTACGCACTCGTCGACCGAGTCTGCAACACCTGAGCAATGGCATAGGCAGTTCAAGCCTTAATTCACAAGCAATTTCTTTTCCACCCCTAGTTAGGGGAACTACGGCGACTCTGATCCTCATTGTCCAAATGAGGTACGTAGGAAGCGGGGTAGGGCCCGTTCGAGCACAATCTTTATTTTCCCTACATTTTTTCCTTTTCATTTCTTATTCAGTTCTTTTCTCAGTTTCAGTTCCAGTTTCTTTTCTTGTCTTTGCAGCAGTTTTCATTTCATCACCCATTGAAACAGTTTTCTTTGCAAGCGTGGATCCCGTCGGGTACGGCGGACGATCTGGGTGCTAATAACTTCCCAGGTCGTAACCGACTCCCGAGCTCAGTCTCTTTGGTTCGCAGGACCCGTGTCCTTCCTTTTCTTTTCTTCTGGTTTGTGCAGCATTACCATTCCCGTTCACTTGGGATAAAAATGTCTGGCTGGCGACTCTATTCTTTTCTGCGCCACTTTCGCGTTTGTACCAGGATGGAAATCTGGGGAGTGACAGCTGGCGACTCTGCTGGGGATCTCCTAACCAGAGTATCTCTGGTTCCCTTGAGAGTCTCTCCTAGTGCATGCGTGTTTCTGTTTCTTTGGGTGTTGATTGTTTGTTGTTGTGTGTATATATTACTGTTGTTTATTTACATTTTATTTACAGTTTTCATTATTTATTTTCCTGCATCATATATTATTACTGGACTGTCTGGACTGGATTTTTCTATTTGGTGGGACTTGGGTGATACTGTTACTGTGAGATGAGCTCATTACCAAGGCTTGAGTGCACCTTAGGACTTAGAGTGGTTCCACTTTGGCCTCATGAGATCTTGTGATGGGGGTAGTAGTGAATTCCACGCCCAGATTTGCGACCATCTTGGAAATGTCTTGATTTGGGGATCTTCTTCTTTCATTTCATAGCCTTGATAGTTATGTGCAGCTGGGGAACATCCCTCTTTAGTGGTGACAGTGGCAGACCACATTGTGTGGCAAACCCATTCGCACCCGAGGGCCCACTTGGAACTCACATAGGATGACCTTGTTTTCCCGGACTCACGCTGAGGCCTCCCTGAGTAGTACATAATGCCAAACCGATTCCCTGATTTGGACATGAGCCATTTCTCGGAAATGGTGAACGTATTATTGTTATTCGGCTTTGAGAGTCCGTGATGTTTGACCCGGAGCATACCCGTGAGATTGGGAGGGGTTTACAGGTTTGCAGGAACCCATAACCTCAACATACCCTCATTACCAGTGCAGTCTTATTGTTTTGATCTGATCGCTATGATTCTGAAGTTCTTGATCCTTTGGTTCTCGGTTACTATTTTGGGTTAATATACAGAGATCTTGTGGTTAGAGATGTAACACCCTTCTACCCAAAACATAATATTTACATAATATCAGAGTAATCATCAAAAAGGGTATCACATTTTCATCATAAATCAACACAACAGTGTCCTGTCCCGTAACACGGGTTAATCAACATCAAATACCATAAATCATTTCGCAGCGGAAATTAACTTCTAATTCAAAGCTTCATGAAAAATCATTTTCACCATCCTGAATTTAACATCATATAAATAGGAAAACATTTATCCAATAATAACATAACTGAAACAATTAAAAGAATAAAACCCATCCCAGTGTTACATGACGCAGAGCAGGACACATAAACCAGAACCACTCCTAAGGAACACTAAAGCACGCTCCGAGACTCATGCATTACTCCTATTGCAGTGCAGGACTATTCTTCGACATCTACAAGTTACCCACGAAGGAGGCAACATTTCCAAGCAGGCAGGGTGAGTAAACATAATATATCATAAACTTACAAGAATATAGAATCATAAATAAATTAATACAAATATCATGACATCGTCAACTACTAAATTCAGCATCAACTGTAACACTATCATGAAATCAATCAACACCAACACAATCATGAAATTCATCCAAAATATGCAATTCTACATCTTGATATGCAATATGCATGTGGTACCATTTTCACCATGAGATGGATACATGACCATCAACCCTCCACAAGGGAGCACACCATAATCATCAAGACACTTCAATCCACACAATGGGATTGAAGCAAATAAATAGGCAGAAGCCCCATCGTGAATGTTATGAAATGCAATGATGCGCTACATCGAAAAATTCACCAAAATAATTCGCATCATTCATTTCAATCAGCAAAACAATCATCAAATATTCATATATATCATCATGACATTACACCCTGAACACTGGTTTTCTAACCACTCTGACATATCAAAATTAACCCGTACCCGGTAATTTATAAGGTAATTATAAGGTTATTTCACAAATTCATTTATCAAAAACTGTTGCATTTTTCTCGTTTCTATTCATCAAAATAAAGTTCAATTTGTACTCATTCTGACGCTTCAAACGGAATGCGAATCGGACTTACGATTTAAAAGATATGAATTTTTAAAGAAATAAAATTTGCTGTCCCAACAGTGTTAACCGGTTAACCAAAGCGTTAACCGGTTAACGCCTGCGTAATTTCATAAAATACCCCAAAATTTCCAATGGTTAACCGGTTAACCAAAGCGTTAACCGGTTAACGCACGCGTTTCAGCAGTCTTCTGCTACACAATTACAGACTGTTCCAATTTCCAAAAAAACTCCCAAACCCCATTACGGATTTCACATCATAACACCCAAAAACCATTCAAAAAAACATCAATTAAACCTCAACAACATCCAAACAACAATTATACAGACAAATATACGATTATAACTCATTCTAATCGCTCTAATTCATCAAGATTTCTCCTAACACCCAACCTAACTCAAAACCCCAAAACTCCTAAAATTCATACCATCCTAATCCATTCATATTCCAATTCCTATACATTTATCATAGATTATGAAAACTCCCCATACCTTAGAGAATTTCGCCGCTTTACACGCTTCTCTTGGGTTCTCCACAACCTCCTGAATCTGAGCTTCTCTTTCTTCAGAGCACTTCCAAAACACGATAGAAACAACAAAAATGAGAAAACCGATCGTATTCTCTTCTTTGGCTATAATATCCCAGTTTAGCCTTTTCCCATATTACCCTCATGATTTCACAAAAGGACCATCTTACCCTTTTCTTTAATATATTTTTAATAATAAAAATAAAATAGTATAATAAAACACTATTTATCCTTATTATATAAAAATACTCATTTTCTCCAAAATTCTCAAAATAATCCAAACTCTCCAAATTTTTCTAAATTAATTAAATAAATAATTAAATAATTGAATTTATATTTTTGGGGCGCTATAACTCTCCCCTACTTAAAGAATTTTCGTCCTCGAAAATTACCTGAAGTAAATAGAGTCGGATACGACTCCCTCATCTGATCTTCGCGCTCCCAAGTCCAAGTTTCTCCAGCTGGTCCTCCCCACAATACCTTCACTAAAGCAATTTCCTTACCTCGAAGTTGCTTCAATTCTCTACCATCAATCCTCACTGGTAAAGCTTCAATCGTCAGATTATATCTCACCTGAACATCATCTATCTGAATTACATGCGACGGGTCCGGAATGTACTTCCTCAACTGGGATACATGGAATACATCATGTAAATTCACAAGAGAGGGAGGTAAAGCCACCCGATAGGCCACCTCCCCTATCCTCTGCATAATCTGATACGGACCGACGAAACGTGGAGTGAGCTTTCTAGACTTCAAAGCTCTTCCCACACCAGTCATAGGAGTAACTCTTAAGAACACGTGATCTCCCTCTTGGAACTCAAGTGCTTTCCTTCTCTTATCATGATAACTCTTTTGACGACTCTGTGATGTTTTCATCCTTTCCTGAATCATTTTTATCTTTTCAGTTGTTTCTTGGACAATCTCTGGCCCAAGCACCAAACTCTCTCCTGACTCATACCAACATAATGGAGTAAAACAACGTCTACCATACAATGCCTCATATGGAGCCATCCCGATACTAGCATGAAAACTGTTATTGTACGTAAACTCGACCAACGACAAATGACTATCCCAAGACCCTCCTTGATCTAATACACAAGCTCTCAGCAAATCTTCTAAAGATTGGATTGTTCTTTCCGTCTGACCATCCGTTTGAGGGTGATAAGCATAACTCATCCTCAACTTAGTACCCAAAGCATCCTGCAAACTCTTCCAAAACCTCGATGTAAACCGCGGATCTCTATCCGATACAATACTTGAAGGTACACCATGCAACTTCACAATTTCCTCAATATAAATCTCGGCTAACCTTTGCATGGAATGGTTAATCCTCATCGGTAAGAAATGTGCCGACTTAGTTAACCGATCAACAATTACCCAAATCGAATCATTACCTCTAGCAGTCTTAGGTAACCCAGTCACGAAATCCATGGAAATACTATCCCATTTCCACTCAGGAACATTCAATGGTTGCATCATACCTGAAGGTCTCTGATGTTCTATATTGACTTCTGACATGTCAAACAAGCATATACAAATTCAACAATGTCTCTTTTCATACCCGGCCACCAAAACAACCTGCGTAAATCCTGATACATCTTCGTAGCACCTGGATGAATACTCAGTCGACTCTTGTGCCCTTCTTCTAAAATACTCTTTTTAATTCCTGCAATATCCGGAATACATACTCTATCTCTAAATCTCAAAATTCCTTCTTCATCAACTCGAAAGTCACCTGCATTACCTTGATCAACCAACATCAATTGGTCAACTAATTTTAAATCCGATTTCTGACCCTTACGAATCTCTTCCAAAATCTCACTGGTCAGCTTTAATATTCCCAATTTCACACTATCAGTAGTAGTTTCACACAACAAGCTCATATCTCTGAATTGCTCGATCATTTCTAATTCTTTCACCATAAGCATTGAAATATGTAACAACTTCCTAATCAAAGCATCGGCCACAACATTTGCTTTACCCGGATGGTAATTCAAATCAAAATCAAAATCTTTCAATAATTCAAGCCACCGCCTTTGTCTCATATTTAACTCTTTCTGATCAAACAAGTACCTTAAACTTTTGTGATCACTGAATATTTCAAATTTCGAACCAAACAAGTAGTGCCTCCAAATCTTAAGCACAAACAGCACAACTGCTAACTCTAAGTCGTGAGTAGGATAGTTCCTCTCATGAACTCTTAACTGTCTAGAAGCATAAGCAACCACCTTATTATCCTGCATCAAAACTCCACCAAGACCCATCTTGGAAGCATCACAATAAACTACAAAGGACTCATCTGGATTAGGTAAGACCAATACTGGCGCGGTCGTTAATCTTTTCTTCAGTTCTATAAAACTCTCTTCACAAGCAACATCCCACACATACGCTTGACCCTTCCTGGTCAATTGCATCAACGGTAAAGCTATCTTAGAAAAACCCTCAATGAACTTACGATAGTAACCAGCCAACCCAAGAAAACTACGAATTTCTGTAGCTGACTTCGGAGTCTCCCACTGCAATACCGCATTAATCTTTGAAGGATCCACCGAAATTCCACCACTTGAAATTACATGGTCGAGGAAACTCACTTCCCTTAGCCAAAATTCACACTTAGATAATTTAGCAAACAATTTCTTTTCTCTCAACACTTGCAACACAACTCTCAAATGCTCGGCATGTTCTTCTTCTGATTTAGAATATACCAAGATATCATCTATGAAAACCACCACGAACTTATCCAGATACTCATGAAAGATTCTATTCATATATTCCATAAACACACCAGGCGCATTAGAAACCCCAAACGGCATCACTGATACTCATAATGCCCATACCTCGTCCTGAAAGCTGTCTTCGGAATATCATCAGCTTTAACTCGAATCTGATGATAACCAGACCTCAGATCAATTTTACTAAAGACACAAGCACCTACTAGCTGGTCCATCAAATCATCTATCCTCAGAAGTGGGTACTTATTCTTGATAGTCACTTTATTCAACTGTCGGTAATCGACACACAATCTCATACTACCATCCTTCTTCTTAACAAGCAACATCGGAGCACCCCAAGGAGAAACACTGGGTCTAATGAACCTCTTCTCTAACAATTCTTCTAATTGTTTCTTCAACTCATTCAACTCTGAAGCCGACATTCTATAAGGAGCCATCGAGACAGGACTCGTACCCGGTACTAAGTCCACAGAAAAATCAATCTCACGTTCCGGTGGTAAATTACTTATATCACCAGGAAACACATCTTGAAACACAAACCACATGCAACTCTGCACTGACAGTCTTATCATCAACTAGCAATGAGGTAGACACCGCAAACATCAAAGCTTCATCTAAAACAAGTTCATCCACTTGCTTAGCAGATAAAAACATCAACTCACCATTCCTCCTCAAATCAGGGAACTGCACCGTCTTACTATAACAGTTAATATGAACATAATTGAATTCCAACCAGTTCATACCAAGGATAACATCGATTTGGTGTAATGGTAGGCACACCAAATCCATCACAAAATTCTTCTCGAAAATTGTCAAAGGACATTTCAAACAGACAAGCATGGTAGTCACAGAACCATTAGCAGGCGTCTCTATTATCATATTACCATTCATATTAGACAACTTTAAACCCAATCTATTAGCACACTCAAGAGAAATAAATGAATGTGTAGCTCCAGTGTCAATAATAGCATTCAACTTAATATTATTAATAAAACAGGTACCTCTGATCAAGTTGTCCTTCCTTGGAGTTTCTGAACCAGCTAATGCAAACACTCTTCCAGCATTCTGAGTAGTAGCAGCATTCTTCTTTGGTTTCTGGCATTGGGTGCTGATATGCCCCTGTTCACCACAGTTTTAATAGGTTGGGCCTTCATTAGGACAATCACTCACCTTATGTCCAAGCTTTCCACAACGGTAACATTTCATAACTCTGGTGGTACACACATCGGCCTTATGACCTGCCTCTCCACACTTGTAACACTTAACAGGTACATTAGCAACTCCCCTACTTTGCTTCTTCTCATCATATGCCTTCTGCTTCCCCTTATCACCAGTAGTCACAAAAGGTTTTCCTCTATATTGACTCTTTCCTTTCTTCTCGCTCAGCTGTTTATAGTGAGCTGACCGAGCTCGGCTATCCTCATCATAAATACGGCTCTTATCCACCAACTCTGCATACTTGCGAATTTGTTGGCATCCAATTCCCTGCTTAATTTCAGGTCTCAGCCCATTCTCAAACTTAAGGCACTTGGAAAGTTCAGCATCTGCCCTGTTGTAGTGAGGACAAAACTTCACCAGCCTTTCAAATTTGGCAGCATACTCTGCCATAGTCAAGTTTCCTTGCTTCAGCTCAAGGAATTCTATCTCCAACTTAACACGAGCATCTTCCGAAAAATACTTCTTAAGGAACTCCGCCTTAAATACAGTCCAAGTCACCACAGCAGCTTCATCTTCGAGACGCTGACGAGTATTATCCCACCAGTCTTCAGCTTCCTCAGACAACATATGAGTTCCAAATTGAACCTTCTGCGTGTCAGCACACTCCATCACTCTGAAAATCTTCTCAATTGCCTTTAGCCACTTCTTTGCGCTCGCCGGGTCATGAGTTCCTTCAAACACAGGTGGATTATTCCTCTGGAATTTCTCCAATGCACGAAACTCATCATGCGCACTATTTCGAGCAGCAGTCTGAGCAAGAGCTGCAATAGAATCAGCGAGAGCACGCGAGTTGTTTCCAGCCATTCTGCACAACACTTACCACATCAGAAGAGAATAATCGTTAAATAAATAATGACTAGACAACTGACTGACAACAACAAGACTTGGCCGGACAGATCGACCTGCTCTGATACCACTAATGTAACACCCTTCTACCCCAAACATAATATTTACATAATATCAGAGTAATCATCAAAAAGGGTATCATATTTTCATCATAAATCAACACAACAGTGTCCTGTCCCGTAACACGGGTTAATCAACATCAAATACCATAAATCATTTCGCAGCAGAAATTAACTTCATAATTCAAAACTTCATGAAAAATCATTTTCACCATCCTTAATTTAACATCATATAAATAGGAAAACATTTATCCAATAATAACATAACTGAAACAGTTAACATAATAAAACCCATCCCAGTGTTACATGACACAGAGCAGGACACATAAACCAGAACCACTCCTAAGGAACACTAAAGCACGCTCCAAGACTCATGCATTACTCCTATTGCACTGCAGGACTAATCTTCGACATCTGCAAGTTACCCACGAAGGAGGCAACATTTCCAAGAAGGCAGAGTGAGTAAACATAATATATCATAAACTTACAAGAATACAGAATCATAAATAAATTAATACACATATCATGACATCGTCAACTACAAAATTCAGCATCAACCGCAACACTATCATGAAATCAATCAACACCAACACAGTCATGAAATTCATCCAAAATATGCAATTCTACATCCTGATATGCAATATGCATGTGGTACCATTTTCACCATGAGATGGATACATGACCATCAACCCTCCACAAGGGAGCACACCATAATCATCGAGACACTTCAATCCACACAATGGGATTGAAGCAAATAAATAGGCCGAAGCCCCATCGTGAATGTTATGAAATGCAATGATGCGCAACATCGAAAAATTCACCAAAATAATTCGCATCATTCATTTCAATCAGCAAAACAATCATCAAATATTCATATATATCATCATGACATTACACCCTGAACACTGGTTTTCTAACCACTCTGACATATCAAAATTAACCCGTACCCGGTAATTTATAAGGTAATTATAAGGTTATTTCACAAATTCATTTATCAAAAACTGTTGCATTTTTCTCGTTTCTATTCATCAAAATAAAGTTCAATTTGTACTCGTTCCGACACTTCAAACGGAATGCGAATCGTACTTACGGTTTAAAAGATATGAATTTTTAAAGAAATAAAATTTGCTGTCCCAATAATGTTAACCGGTTAACGCCTGCGTAATTTCATAAAATACTCCAAAATTTCCAATGGTTAACCGGTTAACCAAAGCGTTAACCGGTTAACGCACGCGTTTCAGCAGCCTTCTGCTACACAATTACAGACTGTTCCAATTTCCAAAAAAACTCCAAAACCCCATTACGGATTTCACATCATAACACCCAAAAACCATTCAAAAAACATCAATTAAACCTCAACAACATCCAGACAACAATTATACAGACAAATATACGATTATAACTCATTCTAATCGCTCTAATTCATCAAGATTTCTCCTAAAACCCAACCTAACTCAAAACCCCAAAACTCCTAAAATTCATACCATCCTAATCCATTCATATTCCAATTCCTATACATTTATCATATATTATGAAAACTCCCCATACCTTAGAGAATTTCGCCGCTTTACACGCTTATCTTGGGTTCTCCACAACCTCCTGACTCTGAGCTTCTCTTTCTTCAGAGCACTTCCAAAACACGATAGAAACAACAAAAATGAGAAAACTGATCGTATTCTCTTCTTTGGCTATAATATCCCAGTTTAGCCTTTTCCCATATTACCCTCATGATTTCACAAAAGGACTATCTTACCCTTTTCTTTAATATATTTTTAATAATAAAAATAAAATAGTATAATAAAACACTATTTATCCTTATTATATAAAAATACTCATTTTCTCCAAAATTCTCAAAATAATCCAAACTCTCCAATTTTTTCTAAATTAATTAAATAAATAATTAAATAATTGAATTTAGATTTTCGGGGCGTTACAAGAGACACTCGGTTCTTGGCTCAGTATTCCAGATTCCAGGCAGTTTCCAGCTGTGATCCCATGTCTTTGCATCTTTTGCATCATCATATTGCATTGCATTTCCTTCTTCCAGAGAGCTCATCCTTCCTCTTTTGTCCATGACCAGCCAGCTGATTTCCCGGTACTCAGTTTGAACAAGTTTTAATTGTTGGAAGACGAAAATAGTTGTTTGAAGCTAGACTAAACAGAGCCAAGAGTAAAAAATGTCAGTTTGGAAGCCGTCAGTAGCTATGTCAGAGAACAACCTTCAGAATGTTGAGTTTCCACTTGGTTTCACTTCGATGACCAATCCTTTGTATGGTATTTCTCCTGATGAGGATCTCCCACAAGTGAACAATCTTGCCCAAGCTCAGCCTGCACAGACCCCTATCATGAATCAGAGTGTACCTGAACCACCTGCTGTCCGAGGTGGACCTTCATCTTCGTCTGATGCTACAGATTATCAGAGTTTCGTTTTCCCTATGCCAAACTTCCGAGGGGCAATCCCTCTTGTGAAAGCCAAAGATCTACAAGGTATTAATCCTGCTGAAAGGTTTCGTGTGTTGGATGAGCAACTCAAAGCCTTAGCGGATCCTGATGCCTTTGGTTTTGATGCTCTAAACCTGTGTTTGGTGCCTGGTCTTCTCATTCCTCCAGATTTCAAAACTCCGAAGTTCGAGAGATACACTGGTGTCAGTTGCCCGAAGCGTCATTTGGTGATGTTCTGTAGAAAAATGACTTCTTATGCCCGCAACGATGAGTTGATGATTCACTGTTTTTAGGAAGGTTTAAGTGGGGCATCCTTAAGTTGGTATATGGATTTGGAAAGCAGTCGTATCCGATCTTGGAATGATTTATCTAGAGCTTTCTTAAGGCAATACCAGTACAATGTGGACCTGGCACCCAATCACATGCATTTGCAGAGCCTATCTCAAAGGTGTGGTGAATCTTTCAGAGAATATGCGCAGCGGTGGAGAGAATTGGCGGCCCAAGTGCAACCACCACCTTCAGACAGAGAATTAGTTGACCTGTTCGTGGGCACAATTCAAGGTCCGTACTTGGAAATAATTAGTAGCATTGGGACAGCAAGCTTCTCTGATTTGATGATTGTTGGAGTGCGCATTGAGAGCCTGCTCAAAAGGGGAAATATCCAAGACTTTTCGAATATCCCAGCTAGTGAAGATGAGTCTGTTGTTAGCTCCCAAAGGGAAGAAGGGTATGACATCAGTGCAGTCATGGAAAATATTGAATATTCTAGACCAACATCTTCTTAGAGATCATCTGTTCCTAGGTCTGGCTACTCTTACGGACAACAAGCGATGCTCAGAGCACCATATCAGAAATTCTGGACTTCTCCTCGTCCAAATTTGCAAGCTCATGGTCAAAGACCTCAGAATCAACTTCAGAGCCAGCCTAGGCCTCACAACAATCTGGAAAGAAGGAATGCTCCTCTTCATCCAGTTCTCATGGTGTACAGTGAACTCTTGCCACATCTAATTTAGAGCTCATTGGTGGTTCCTAAGCCTCTCAAGCCGTTAGCAGAGCCGTACCCTCCAGAGTACAATCCTCATGAGCAATGTGGGTATCATGGTTGATCAATCGGGCATTCAACTGAAGACTGCAAAGCCTTTCAAGCCAAAGTACAACAGTTGATCGACAAGGGGTACATATCCTTTCCAGAAGGAAGCTTGGTTGTACACGTCAACCTCTCGCCTGCTTGAGTTCAAAGACTTCGGAGAAGCGTCTCCTGATTTCAGTGGCTCAGAGAAGATGTCATCAGAGCTGGTGATCATTGTATCCTTTTTATCATTTGCATTGTAGTTTCTTTCCTGTTAGCAACTACTTGTCTTTTAAGCATTGTTATTTTGAATGGTAATGTTAATGTAGTATTCTTGCGCTCTTTGAATCAATTATGTCGCATTCGCTCATTTTTCTTTACTTGCATTGAAAAAAAGAAAAAAAAAATGCATCCATTTACCTCCCATTTATTTCTCTGTTGTTTAGCATGTTTAAGGGAGGATGATGACAACTGAATACCCATAATTGTTGAAGGTATGCTTTCGGAGTAGAACCTGCTGACGATGTATAGGCATTGTTTCAATTCCCAAACACCGGAGATATAAAGGAGATAAACCCTCGTCAACCCTTTTGAGCCTTGAAGTAGGAGTCTCTTTTCTGAACGAAAAACCCTCACATCCAACCCGGGGCAGGGTAGTCATCAGTTAATTTGACCGAGCGTTCAAATTTCCAAAGGAGTGAGCATCCGAGGATCCATTACCTTTTCTACAGCACACCTCAAGACGTCAAGGGATGTGAAACCACAATGGTTATCCCTCAATAACAAAGGAATGAGGCAGTCACGACCCTTTATGCAAGTCAGAAAACCTGTGTCACACGATTTGTTCAAAAAGAGAGAAAAGGATCAAAAGAAAAAAAGAGAAATAAAGCCCGCTAAGTCGGAAAAAAAATTTAACGCAAATGACTTAGGAAAAAGTTAGGGCATCCCGCTGGACTGTAAAAAATCGAAAAAATTCAGAAAGAATCAGTCCAGACAAAAGTTAGGGAATAAAATCATCAGAAAGAAAAATTCTTCCATATGAACAAAGTCGTGTGACCAGACACAAAGACAGAGGGGTAACTGTTACTCCAAAAGAAAACCTCATTAGTGCTTAAACCGTCAACTTCATTGGTTCCTCAACCATTACAAAACCCTTTCGAGAGGCGAGCGCTTAGGGAAAATTAGCTGAATATAGGACCGGAGAACATCAAGGAGAATGGGTGGGCACAGATAAACTTAGAGCCATAAATCCTTCTTCTAAAACCGTGAACCAGGCCACGTCATAACCCTTGAAATTCCTAATTGAATCAGGGTCAATTCTGAAAGCATACTACGACAAGGTTGCGTAAGCTGACTCCTAACGATTTGCTAACTCAACACTACTTTTGGACTAATCGTCCACTCGTCGCACACTGTCACAGCATTCAAATAAATAAATTTTCAAAAACATTTGTGTGCACTGCATTAAAATTACCATTTGTAAATGAACAGTTTTGATTGCAAGTCAGTCTGTGACACCATGGAAGTTCCTACAAAGAGCAATCAGAGGAGAATTTGATCATTCAACAATGATGACCAGAATCAAGAGCATATTGTTAGCCTATGAATCAGGGGCATGTTATCCAGTGGTTTTGTCGACCAAAGAATCAATCAGGGTGAAGCAAGTTCCCAAGCATCAGTTGATTGAAGGACGTCATTCAAAAGTCAGTTGATAAGAACTGAATCTACCAAACAGGGGAAGGCCACCCGGTTTTTCTGTTGACTAAGGGTAGATTCTTTCAATGCTCAGTCAGAACGAGTCAAGTCGCTTCTATGCTCATACAGGGGCAGGACACTTCCAGAGATCACTAAGTGCAACTCTCCATGAGAGAACCTCCAAGTCTGCCATGCCAGAAATTGGATAATCAGTGACAGTCTGTTCAGAGACTCACCCAACTTGGGGCAAATTTTAGCTACACAAAGCAAGTTATATCGAAAATCTCCAAGTGCAAGACGAGTATCAGGAAATCGTGTTACCCACCCTCGCCTTTGTTACCCTTTTCAACAGAAGCATTTCCGCATAAGACCCTTCTTCCCATCTTTGGGAGTTTTTCTAGCTTTTCATGAACATTGCATAAATCATTTGCATACGTCACTCATGTCGCTTCGTTAGAGCATACGCATCATAGTTGCATGGAGCATAATCCCCACAAACATCAACCTGTCACCGTAGGGCTTCGTAACCCCAACTTCTTGACCGTTCAAAGTCCAGTTCTCGTCTGGCAAACTGTTCAGTCCAGTTCTCGTCTGGCAAACCAACTTCAAATACCAGTTCTCGTCTGGTAGGCGAATCTTTTAACCAGTTCTCGTCGGGTCACCTTTTCGTTTAGCCCGTGGAACGCCAGTTCTCGTCTGGTAGTCATTCTTTTTCAGAGTCAATTCTCGTTTGATAATGAACCTCCAAGGAGTCAGTTCTCGTCTGACAACTTATTTCTTTGCCCATCAGTTCTTGTCTTTTGGCCTACCTTCAATAAACTGGTTCTCGTCTGGTAATCCACTTTCAAAGTCCAATTGCTTGGCAACCAAAAAAAAAATCATTGTTAACCTGGCCCGACTGCCCAGCCATCCTTGTTTCAATCATCTCCTGAAACTCATATTCTTATCATCATGAGCATACATACATGTCTTGTATCATTTGCTTTGCATTTTCATACTGCATGGTTTCCATTTCTCTGATGTGGAGCAAGAGCCGTCACAAGACACAATCTGGGGCAGTTATCTCAAGATCTGTTGAATTTCTGCGAGAGTTTGAAGACACTGGGGCAATTCTAGATGCCAGGTCTTCTGTAAAATCCTCTAGAGATGATCTCTTCATAGACGATGCAATTTGAGGCATAATTTCAGGAGTAAGGGATGTTTGTGAACTCTTGATAATCAGTATGCAACTGTTGAGCGCATTAACTTGAAGCATTGTGTTAATTCTCAGGGAATGTCTGGTATTTATTTTCCCAACAGGGCATTAGAAATTTATTTCTTCCCCTAGCATAAGATTTTCTTTCAGACGACAAGGTTTCCTCACGAGGAGGTGGTATTCTATACAGTCAAAGTCCAATCTTCATTGGCATATCCTTCCCAACACAGTCGTCATACTATACTTGGGGCATAATTTGGCTTATTTTGATCTCTAATTCTCCAGCAAAGTCTCTCCTCAGCAGAGCATTGCCAAATATTTTTCCCAGCCAAGCCAGAAGGTTGACATCCCCAGCTGAGGTAGAGCAGATGATATCCCCAGCAGAACTTCAAGGATAACTGAATTATTATCATCCCCAAGCGGATTTATTTGTCCACAATGAAGTATTCCCAGAAGGAAGTTGAAGGCCAGGCTTCCCCACAAAGCTTAGAAGTATCAGAATTCTCTCCCTAACAAAGGTATTGACGAAGTATCTCCCCAGCCAAGTCGGAAGATGGTCGTTCCCCGCAGAATTTCATGTTTATGATTCACTCCCATCATTGAAATATTCCCCAGAGAAGTTGCCAATTTAGTTTTGGCCAATGCGTTGATACAGACAGTTATTCATATCCCCAGTCAGAGTTAAGCATCGTCAAAAACTCTTGACCTGGTTCTCCCCTGCAGAATTGAGATTTTTACTGCCAGTCAGGGCATTTGCTTTTGCTCGTGTACACTTCCCAACACTCGTCTGTGTTTGATATCTGTTGATGCTCGTCTGTGTTTGGTATCTAGTTTTTGTTGTTGCTCGTCTGCAATCTCCAGCACTCGTCTGTGTTTTGAGATGTAATATCTGTTGATGCTCATTTTCAATTCTCAACACTCGTCTATGTTTGATATCTAATATTTGTTTTCTCGTATGCGTTCTCCGACACTCGTCTGTGTTCGTTATCTGTTTGAAGCTCGTCTGCATTGTTTGGATACTCGTCTGTATCATCCTGGTACTTGTCTGTATTGCTACCCCAAATGCTCGTCTGTGTTTGGATTTCTGGTATTCGTCTATACCAGTGGCTGATACTCGTATGTATCATTACCTGAAGTGCTCGTCTGTGTTTCTTAGATCATCGTCTGATACTCGTTTGTATCAATGACTTATGGAACTCGTCTGTTTTCTCTTGATGATCATCCAATACTCGTCTGTGTTGGAGAGGTTTAAAGTCCCGACGGAGGAATTTAAAGTCGAATTGGTTACCAGTTCCTGGCGTAACAGGGATATTCGAAGGAGGCTCGCCTGTCTCAGATCAAATATTACAAAATGTATGAGGAAGGCTCGTCTGTCCATTCTTGGCATAACAGGTTGGCTTGAGGAAGACTCATCTGTCTAGGTTTCCTTATCTGGCATAACAATTCAATTCGGGAGAAGCTTGTCTGCTTTCTCCTCACTTCAGTCACTAAAGCTTTGTGTGATTGGTTTATTTCCCATTTCTGCATTCTCCGGCAGAGTGCAAATTTTCAGGGTCTTTTTGGTATTCAATCACTGTTTATCTTGAGCGTCTAATAGTCGTTGCTCTCATCCTTTTCAGATTAACAGTTGATTGAATAGGGGCAGCTGTAGACACCCTAAATTTTCCCTCTGGTTTTCTTTCTTTGTCCTGCTTTTCGTTTGCATATCATTCGCATCATCATTAGATCATTAACACTTTAGGTCATATCATTTGCATAAGCTGCTGAGACATGGGAACGAGATTTTCTGAAGGATTAGGGTTTCACACTTTATTTGCAGATTATCAGAAGAATTCAGGTTCTGGGCTATGCGGCCATTAGTGGCATTATGTTCTAATTTATTTTGCCACTGACTTAGGGTTTATTTCCCTGGTCAAGGATTTCATGTCTGGAAACTTTTCACCGATTCATTTGGCTCGTCACCACGGATTTCCGCTTCATCAGGTCATAAGGCTATTCTCATCTTCTTAGCATCTCAAGTTATCTTTTTTCTCAAAAGTTGTGGTTCCAGTACAAGCGTGCTTGCTCAGTCACAATTCAACTCAGGTGGATGTTTGACCTAATATTGGTCAAACTATCAAGAGATTGTTCCAAGTGAAAGTTATCTATTTCAGTAGACAATTTACCCATTAATGTGCGTCTAGGATCAAATTGTTGTTTGTGGAATTCTTCAAGGTTTGTTTGGACAGAAACTCAGAAGATGAGTAATCCAAATGACCGTTGTTCCGGTGGTGAATGGTTCAGTAGTTTATGAGGTTCATTTTTGTCAGAGATTCATGAAAAAGTTTGGGTGTAGTGGTGGGATTAAATTCAGCCGAGTTGTGTGATTACTGAAGTTCATCATTTTTTTTATCCATTATCCATATTTCCTTAGATTCATTTTATCTATCCATTTTCTAATTTTAAATCCATATTCCTTTTTTTGTTCCATTATTTACTTTATTTCATAATCCATAGATTGACCATCAATTCATACTTAATATCCCTTTCCATTTTTCTACATATTTCAAAACCATTTCCTAAACTTATTCCCATTCAAATATCCATTTTCCATTATTTTTCTCCTAATCCACTTTCTAACCATTTATTCATTTTCACAATTTCTATTCAATTTACCATTTTTCTAAACCATGTTTCATTTCTCATAATCCACTTTCATTATTATCCTTTTCTCCACAAAAATCAACTTGTACAAGAAATATTGTCCTTACAAAGTCACACATTTCCACAAGCCCATGTCACTTTTTGCTAAAGCCCATCAAATTATTTAATTTACAATGAAATAAAGCAAGCTATAGGATTTAAATGTTAGGGGAGAAAATGCAAGACAAGAAATGGCAGTCACGTGCAGTGTTTTGAAAACCGGACCGGACCGGCCGGTCGGACCGGTTGAACCGGGAACCGGACCAGCATCTGGTCTGGTTCAAAAGCTAGATCGGACTTGTCGTCAAACCGTGGAAAAATGGCGAAAACCGGGTTGGACCGGGGAAAACCGGGAACCGGCGGTTCTGATTAAACCGGTGGTTCACTACTTCACTGCTTTTTTTTTAAAAATTAAATCCAATTTTAATTTTTAATAAAAAATTGTTATCCTTTTACTTTCCAAAATCTAAATTCACGTGTTTCTGTCTTCCTCTTCCTCCTCCAAACAAAACAAAGCAAGCAAACCATTTAACCACCACCGACCGTTTCATCCCCACCACCGGCCGTTTCGTCTCCTCCACCGGCTTCGTCCCCACCATCGTGTCACCTTCTTCTTTCTCCTCGCCACACCACCGTCGTTCTCTTCTCCGCACCACCAACTTTAAATTCGTCCTCTCCGCCGCAACATACCAACAACTCACCATTCCACTTTCCAGGTTCAATACTCCTCTTCCTCTGTTTCCATTTAATTTTTCTCTATTGAAATTATTGAAGATTAAATTGTTCAAGATTAAATTAGGGTTAGGTCAAGATAAATGGGTTAGTTCATTGATTTGTACGGTTTTATTGTTTGGATGTCAATGAATGTAACTGCCTAAATCAATTTTTATGTTTTAGTTCATTTCTTATAATCTGTATGTTTATGATTAAATAATCTGTTTGGTGACTGTTATTTTGTCATGTGCTTATAGCTTCTTGTTATCAATTTATAGCTTATTTGATAAGTTATTTCAAGTACTGTAGTTTATAATTTACCTTTTGTTTTCTTTCGATTCTATCATTGTAATCTGAATTGAAATATAAAAAAACATAATAATTAAACATTTCATATTTTTAAGCTGCATTAATTATATAAATTTAAGCTGCTATGTTATCAGTCATATGTAGTAAAATAATTTTAATCAAAAAGAGCCTAACCTAAGAGTACTGCTGTATGATGAATCATACATGTCCACACCTTCATTAGTTGTTTTTTGTGATCTTTTTGTAATTTTAAAATTGTTTGTAAAATGTAGAAGAAATAAAGATAATCACACATAATTTCATTTTCTCTTAACTGTACCTCTATTATCTTGATTAAAAAATTATATTAAATAAACTTATACATATTTTTTATTTATTTTTATGTTATTTCACAATAATACTAGTTTAATTTTGTTAAATTCACCTGTGTTGTGTTATTGGTGCTATGTAGTAGGGAGAAACCTTATCCTGTGTTAGAGCTGACTGATATACATCATGATTCATGTCTCATGTTTTGGTTATTGTAATAAAGCTGTTTGAATCTTCTGCTACAATAACATCATAAATCCAGTCTTTAAGACAAAATAGGCTCACAAGAAACTCTTAAAATAGTGTGTAGAGTTTGCATGCTTAAGCTGACACAATCACATGCTGACCTTGCATGTTCTTAACTAAGCTGACATGATTGTAGTAATCTAAGAAGTTCTTAGAAATTTACAACATAGAAAACAATGAATTCAAGCATTAAGACAAAATAGTTTCACATGAAACTCTTAAAATAATGGGTAGAGTTTGCATGTGCCACTTGCTTAGGTAGCTAAGCTGACACAATCACATGAAAGGGCTTGCATGCATAGCTTCTCAAAGTAACTGGGCTTGCAGTTGCAAAAGAGTTTGCAGGTTTAGACACATTAGCATTGAATAAACTTTTAGGATCATAATTTGATACTTTCAGGTGATGGTAATGCTTTTGTTAAAAACTATTCAATTAGATTATGATGCAAAATTAGACCTTGTTTGCAAGTACATTTTATTATTTTGTACTATTTTGCTATGTGTAATACTGTGATATTTTTCAATTAGACTCTGTTTAAAATTTAAATTTAAATTATGAACTAGTAAATATTTGATATGATATTTTTAAAAAATTTAAGTGATATTTATATTTTTTAGAGACTGGATCATCCGGTTCAACCGGTTTTATACCTATTATAATGTTATGTTTATTCAACCGGTTTGATCCGGTTTGATCATGCGGTTCGACCAATGACCCAGTGGTTCGACCGATAAACCAGTGACCCAGTAGCCTCACCGGTTTGATGACCGGTCCGGTTTTAAAAACACTGGTCACGTGAATTCCATACACCATTTTTCCATTTGCAACACTCGCACATCACACACTCGGTGACCCCACTCCTGCTGCAAAAATTCTGCTCCACTCATACACCCAATCACACAAAAAATGCAGAAAAAGAAAAAAAACACATAAAACAACAAAATTCATCAGCTGGCCACATTTGGTGACACGCATAACACCTCGCAAATCCCATACACTCACGCAACAATACACACTCATTTCATCACTCTTCACAGCACACTCACGAAGAAAAAAATTCAGCAACAATTTTGTATTGAATCTTCATCTGCAAATAACACAACAATACAATTTCCTTGACCTTTGAATCACTCATCCTTCATTTAACTCTTCTTCATCAACACACACAGCAAAACTCTTTTGATTTCTTCCTGCAAACCCAACAAAGCCAATTTCTCAAAACCTCATCGTACCTGACCCTCCACTGAATCCATCATACAACACCCCTCTTCATCACCGAACCTCCTTCACTCACCCTTCACTTTCTTTCATCAAACCGAACAACAACCATACAAACCACAACACCGTATTCAACCCATTTCCGCTTCGAATTTGAAGCTTTCTTCAACCTCCCTTCATCGTTTCAACAACCAACCAACCAACCAACCTTCCTCTATTTTAATATCACCTAAAATCTGCGGCCTCTAAAATTTTCACAAACCATCATCACCCCTTTTCTTCATCGCAGAACTCTCAACCTCATAACCAAACCATTATGCACCTTATTCACCCTCCTCCTTTGAACTCCACCGTACCTAAACCCTCTTCAACGATCTCAACCAGCCTCCATAAAAATCACAACAACAAACAGATCCGGAAACAGAACAAAGAAGAAGAAGAAGTGGATCGGATCACATATTTGAAGTTGAATTCAAAAGCCGCGATCTGAGAAAGGATGATGGATCGACGGAGGGATTCGTTTTCAGAGTTTTCGTCGACGAAGAAGAGGCTGTCCACGACGGTGAGCAATGGCGTCGCAGTGGAGGCAGAGTGACGTTAACATTGAGATGAAGATGTTGTCGGCGGTGACTTCCCTTTCTTCGCATGAACAGTGACGTGGTATCGATTTTAAGAAGGAAAAGGGTGAAACGTGATTGATGGAGGGTCCGAATTTTCGAGGCTCCTTTTTGCTTTTTTATTATTTATTTTGTTTATTTCTAATTGTCAAAGTTGTTGTTGATGGTGGGCTAAGCCCATTGTTTTTTTTTCTTCTCTTTGCACCCTCATTTTTTCCAGCGACCTCACTCCATCCAGCATTTTTTTGTTCGTTGATGGGCCTTAAAGGCCCATTGATGTTGCTACCATCACCCCATGATATGTGGATGATCTCCCCCTCTTGTTTTTTTTCCTTTGTTTTAACTTTTATTAATCATTTGTTAGAATTTTATTAATTTAAAACTTTATTAGTTTATGTTTAAATCTTATGGCTAATTATTAATATAGTCTGTTTGAGCTTTGATTTAGAATCTAAAAATAGTTTGTTAATTAATTTATAAGTTTTGCTAATGTTCTTAATTTGGAAGTTATTAGAATTTAGTTTAATTTGGTTATTGTTAACCTTAATTTAGTTTAATTTTTTAGTTTCCACTAATTAATCTGTTTTAAAAGAATTGTGTTTAATATTGGTTTTAGTTTGTGTTTGATGTTTTGTAGACTTTTCGCTTGAGCTTGGTAATGGAGGATGTAGCTTGGTGATGACCTTGTGACTGATTATTTTCTGGACTGATGAGATCTCTGGATGCGAATTGCACTTAGGCTTTGATAAAATATTGACTGTTTCCTAGTTTTAATTCTGGATGCTGGAAGCCTATATATGACCTTTATCTGATGTCTCGATATGGACCATTGTGCTTGAATTGTAAATCTGTTCTGGACTTAATAAGTATTCTTGAATTCTTGTGAGCATATTGAAGAGGCAACGGACCTTCTCCGTTAGGTATCACTGAGGCCCATTTTTACTTATTGCATGCTGCTGCATCTGGAAGTCCTACTGGTGTAGGCTCTATTTGTGCATTGTTTATTACTCCACTGCATTCTCACCTCCTTATCTTACTTCTTTTTCATCTCAATTTCTTCCTCATCTTCTTTCTCTTTTTAACTCGAGGTGTGCTTAGGCCACCATGATTATTCTTCTTTCTCCTTTCATCTTTTCTTATCTTCTCCTCCTTTAGGATAGTAAACCTAACTAACCTAGGTTTTCCTTTGCATGATAACATTAGGATTTGTTAGTCCTCCATTAGACTTTTACCTTTAAGATCCTTTGGTTCTCTTCTCTTCTCATCTCAAAACCCTAAAAAGCACTTAATAAGGATTGAAGTGGTCTCCTGTGCAATAGGCTTATTCCATGAAACACTTGTAGTTTTCTCATCTTGGGATAGTACAAGCTTGTTCATCATGATGCACAAGTCTGATCAGGGTGCCTTCTTCACCAAGAAAAACATAAAACACACTTCTTCATCAAAAATACAAAACACTTAATAAATTCAATGAGTTAGTGAGCCTAAGCCCTAATCTCCGGAATCAAGTTTTAGGGATCTTCTCCTTACTTGAGTGTGCTTGTTCTATTATTCCATCTTTTGGTATGTAGTCGCAAGTACACATTCCATGGAAAAGAGCTTGAGTTCACTTCCTTGTGCCACACTCATAAAAGCCTCATAAAAAACACAAACAAACAATAAGCGTCTTTCCTTAGGGAATTCTTTTCTCATCTCTTTCGCTCCGTACACGAACTTGCTCCTACTTGTCATTTTGCAAGACGGTTACGCACTCGTCGTCCGAGTCTGCAACACCTGAGCAATGACATAGGCAGTTCAAGCCTTAATTCACAAGCAATTTCTTTTCCACCTCTAGTTAGGGGAACTACGACGACTCTGATCCTCATTGTCTAGATGAGGTACGTAGGCAGTGGGGTAGGGCCCGTTCGAGCACAATCTTTATTTTCCCTACATTTTTTCCTTTTCATTTCTTAATCAGTTCTTTTCTCAGTTTCAGTTCCAGTTTCTTTTCTTGTCTTTGCAGCAGTTTTCATTTCTTCACCCTTTGAAACAGTTTTCTTTGCAAGCGTGGATCCCGTCGTGTACGGCGGACGATCTGGGTGCTAATATCTTCCCAGGTCATAACCGACTCCCGAGCTCAGTCTCTTTGGTTCGCAGGACCCATGTCCTTCCTTTTCTTTTCTTCTGGTGTGTGCAGCATTACCATTCCCGTTCCCTCGGGATAAAAATGTCTGGCTGGAAACTCTATTCTTTTCCGCATCACTTTCGCGTTTGTACCAGGATGGAAATCCGGGGAGCGACAACTAGGTTTCACCGATGCTGATTTAACAACAGAAGGACGTCACCACAACAAAGCTTTGCACATAACCCTGGAGTGCAAATGAGTTGTACTCTCTCATGTTCTTGTGGACACTGGGTCTTCACTCAATGTCTTGCCGAAGAAAGCTCTTGTCAAACTCCAATATGATGGAATAGCTCTCCGACCAAGAAATTTGGTGGTCAAGGCTTTTGATGGCTCCAAGAGGTCTGTTCTTGGAGAGGTGGAGCTGCATGTGATAATCGGTCTGCAGGTCTTCCAGACTACTTTCTATGTGATGGACATTCAGCCGGCCTACAGCTGTTTGTTGGGTCGACCATGGATTCACGCCGCTAGCGCAGTAACGTCGACCCTTCACCAGAAATTGAAATATGAGTGGGAAGGATAGATTATCACCATCTGTGGTGAAGAGGACATCTTTGTTAGCCATCTGGCTACATACAAATACATTGAGATGGATGGTGAAATCCATGAAACCATGAGCCAGGGGTTCGAGGCTTTGAATGTCAATGAGGCGACGACTGAAGTATTTGCTTCATCCCAGGAGGATAGGATGGGTACTTCAATTGTCTCCTATCAGCAAGCCCGAAATGTTGTTGAGGATGGTAATGCCCAAGGCTGGGGAAAACTGCTTCCGGTAGAGAAGAAGGAGGACAAATTCGGTTTGGGTTACAGACCATTCTGACAGGATCAATCAGAGGCTGCAAAAGAGGTCAAGTTCATCAGTTGGGGGATGCTCACCCCAGATGCTGTTAACAACTTGGAAGACGAGGCGGAAAGCGACGACAACCTGGAGAGCTGGATACGTCCAAGGATCCCGAGGCACCAAGTCCTTAACTGGTCTTCCCAGTAAATTATAAGGGTTACTCCTGCAGAGTAATTATTATTTCCTGCCTTTTTTAGCATGCATCAAGTCCTGCATCTTGCCCAAGGTGTCAGGACTTATTTTGTAATAGGGCCATATTGTAATTTTGTGCAAATGGATTATCAATGAATATCGGACATCTTTTGCAAACAAGTCTCTTTTTCGCTCACTGTCTTTTCATTTTTCACTTTTGTACAAAACAATAAAATGGCAATGTTTTCAAAATAAATAACTATTTTCATTTACACTTTTCTATACAAGATTAAAATTGATCACTAAAACGAACAAATCTCAACCCTTGCAGAGATTATCCTCCAGATTGCACCGACAACAGCACTGCTATGACCTTGTATGACTCCAACAATCCGATTAATCAAGCTGATGAAGGGGTTAAAGAATACTATGAGTTACCGAAAGAGTTAGCCAGGTTGTTGAGGCAAGAAGAGAAAGTGATCACTCCTCATCAAGAGGGGGTTGAAACTGTTATTCTTGGTACTGAAGAGGATTTGAAAGAAGTAAAAATTGGGGCCAGTCTGCAGGCTTCAGTAAAAGAACAGCTTATTGATATGCTTCGAGAATACGTCGACGTCTTTGCTTGGTCCTATCAAGACATTCCAGGTCTGGATACGAATATTGTTATGCATAAGCTACCATTGAAAGAAGATTGCCCTCCAGTGAAGCAAAAGCTATGCTATACACGCCCAGATATGGCCATAAAGATTAAGGAAGAAGTACAAAAACAGTGGGACACTGATTTCCTTACTGTAACTAGTTACCCGCCGTGGGTCGCTAATATTGTACCAGTGCCTAAGAAGGATGGCAAAGTACGAATGTGTGTGGATTACCGGGACCTGAACAGAGCTAGCCCGAAGGATGATTTCCCATTACCTCACATTGATGTATTGGTCGACAACACAACTCAGTTCTCGGTGGTTTCCTTCATGGATGGATTTTCTAGGTATAATCAGATCAGGATGTCACCCGAAGACATGGAGAAAACAACCTTCATCACACCTTGGGGCACTTTTTGTTACAAGGTAATTCCTTTTGGACTGAAGAATGCTGGTGCTACTTATCAACGAGCTATGGTAACGTTATTCCACAACATGATCCACAAACAAATTGAATGTTACGTGGATGACATGATTTCCAAGTCCCTCACTGAAGAAGACCATTTGGTAAATCTGCTAAAGTTGAGGCTAAACCCCAACAAATGCACATTCGGGGTACGGTCTGGTAATTTACTGGGATTTATCATAAGTGAAAAGGGAATTGAAGTTGATCCTGACAAAGTCAAAGCCATTCAAGAGATGCCTGCACCTAGGACTGAAAAAGAAGTTTGGGGGTTCCTAGGTAGATTGAACTACATATCAAGGTTCATATCTCATCTCACTGCAACCTGTGAATTCAAACTGTTAAGAAAGGAACAAACGGTCAGGCAGAACGAAGATTGTCAGAAGGCTTTTGACAAGATCAAGGAGTACCTACAAGAACCTCCAATTCATATGCCTCCAGTTGAAGGAAGACCTCTAATAATGTACCTGACAGTATTAGAAGGATCAATGGGGTGTGTGTTGGTTCAGCATGACGAGTCTGGTCGAAAAGAGTATGCAATATACTACCTAAGCAAAAAGTTTACCGACTGTGAACAACGTTATTCACTGCTCGAGAAAATTTGTCGTGCTTTAGCGTGGGCTGCTCGCCGACTAAGGAAGTATATGTTGACTCACACTACCTTGTTGATTTCAAAGATGGACCCCGTCAAGTATATATTTGAGAAGCCAGCACTTAGCGGAAGGGTTGCAAGATGGCAAATGATTCTGACAGAGTACGACATTCAGTACACATCTCAAAAAGCCATCAAGGGTAGTGTATTGTCTGACTATCTAGCTGAGCAACCCATTGATGATTATCAACCCATGAGATTTGACTTCCCTGATGAGGACATCATGTACTTAAAAGCAAAAGATCATGAAGAGTCTGTTCACACTGAAGGGCCTGACCCAGAAGAATAATGGACTATGATGTTTGATGGGGCTGTCAATATGAATGGTCGTGGAGTTGGGGCAGTGCTCATTACACCTAAAGGAGTTCACATGCCTTTCTCGGCAAAACTCACCTTTGCATGCACTAACAACGAAGCTGAATATGAAGCTTGTATCATGGGTCTTGAGGAAGCCATTGACCTCAGGATCAAGACTTTAATTGTATTCGGAGATTCAGCTCTGGTAATCAATCAGACCAACGGCAAATGATATACTCACCAAGAGCATCTAATCCCATACTATGACTACACGAGGAAATTATTGACTTTCTTCACAATAGTCAAACTTGAGTACATCCCTCGGGTCGAAAATCAGTTCGCAGATGCTTTTGCTACCATTTCCTCCATGATCAAGGTTCAAACTGCCAATTATGTGCCTCGGATTTCGGTATCTAGACTAGACCAACCAGCATATGTATTCTCCGTGGACGCTACTAAAGATGACAAGCCTTGGTTCCATGACATCAAATGCTTCTTAGAGGATCAAACATACCCACCTGGGGCATCATCCAATGATAAGAAGACATTAAGAAGGCTGGCCGGTAGTTTCTTCCTTAATGTTGATGGTTCATTATACAAGCGGAACTTTTATATGGTTCTTCTCAGATGTGTTGATAAGAAAGAGGCAGACTTGCTGATGCACGAGGTGCATGAAGGATCTTTCGGTACCCATTCTGGAGGGCATGCAATGGCTAAGAAATTGTTAAGATCGGGTTACTACTGGATCACAATGGATGCAGACTGTTGTGCCTATGCCAGGAAATGCCACAAATGCCAGATCTACGCAGATAAAGTGCATGTGCCTCCAAATCCTTTGAATGTGATGTCTTCACCTTGGACCTTTGCCATGTGGGGCATTGACATGATTGGAAAGATTGAACCGACTGCTTCAAATGGCCACAGATTCATCCTGGTAGCCATTGATTACTTCACCAAATGGGTTGAAGCAGCGTCGTATGCAAACGTCACCAGACAAGTGGTAGCCAGATTTCTGAAAAGAGACATCATCTGTCGATATGGAGTTCCCGAGCGAATCATTACTGATAATGGTTCCAATTTGAACAACAAAATGATGGCAGAACTGTGCAGGGACTTCAAGATCCAACATCACAACTCTTCTCCTTACAGGCCAAAGATGAATGGCACTGTTGAGGCAGCTAACAAAAACATTAAGAAGATTGTACAGAAGACGGTGGTTACTTACAAAGACTGGCATTAAATGCTACCATTTTCCTTGCATGGGTATCGAACCTCAATCAGAACATCCACTGGGGCAACACCTTATCAGCTTGTGTATGGTGTGGAGGAAGTCCTACCTGTTGAAGTTGAGCTACCATCCTTACGTGTACTAATGGATGTAAAGTTGAACGAAGCAGAATGGGTCCGATCTCGGTACAATCAACTGAATCTGATCGAAGAAAAGAGATTAGCTGCAATTTGTCATGGGCAGTTATATCATAAAAGGATGAAGAAAGCCTTCGATCAGAAATTCAGGCTTCGAGAATACCAAGTATGAGATCTTGTGCTGAAAAGACTCCTTCCTCCTCATACAGACCACAGGGGCAAGTGGACTCCTAACTGTAAACACCCCAAATTTGCCCTCACTCATTTCACCATGGCTTGTGATCATTTCATATGCATAAACTCAATCATAGCATCTCATATTACATTTTTGATCCACTGCATTGATTCTAGGTCATCTGCACCTAGGGTTTGTGATCTGAGCAATCCAAGAGCTTCTTGAGCCACTCCAAAGGTCAACAATCACTTCAAAAGGGTCCATGTGTGTCCAAGTATCATATTACATCTTCTCAAAATCAAGAATTCCAAAGAATCACAAGAAATGGGAGTGGTGTGGATGCAGAGCCAGGCTAGACTACACAGATGACCTAAAATTAGGGTTTTGGTTTCAGAGGCCATAACTCCAAATTTGTTGGTCATTTTTGTTTTCATTGGTCTCTATATGGTATAGGGAATATGCATATCAATTTTCATGAAGAAATTCCATGGGGAAGTCATCTGATCAAAGGTTGACTTTCTGGACAAGTCAGTGCAAAATCAGGGCATCTGAGGCCCCCAATGACCCAACCAAGGGTTGATCTTCATCATTTTGAGTGTATATGATCTCTATTTGACCATGGAATAGGTTTGAAGTTCATAAAATTCAAGAATTACAAGTTTTTGCAAAGTTGACTTTTTAGGGCATGGTTGACTTTTCTTGAAATGTCATTTTATGCCACTTTTTCAACCCTTGCTTTTTGATCCAAAAATGCTTCAAATGGAAAAACTTTGGTCATGAAAGTTGTAGATTAGATCTTTCCCTTTTCAAAAAGTACAAGAACATGATCTAATTCATTTTGGATCAAAAGTTATGGTGTGTCAAAGTTGGCAAAAATCACTAATTTTCAAGATATGCCTCAAATGAGAAACTTGCAAAAACTTTGTACCAAGGCATTTGTAACTTCTAATTCATGTCAAACCATTACACAAGCATCATGTGAGTCCTAAAGTTCAGATTGGACCAAGATTTCCTCATGTTTTATGGCTTGTGGGACAAGAAAGTTTCATATGAACCAAAAGTGATCAACTTGCAAAAACCATCATCACACCTCACCCACTTGTTGCCTTGGCTGCTGAACCATTCTAGCATCTCTCACACACCATGCTGCGCCAGCCCACACACTTGTACTAGCCTAGGGTTCAACCCATGCTTTCCTTACACCAAAGTTGACATTTTGCAAAAGGCACCTTACCAATCAATAAAGGCCAAGTCACATCATCTGACCAATGGGAGTTTTTTATGTGAATCAAATGCTAGCCATTTCACTTATCAAGCCAGGCTGAAACACACAAGATCATCACATTCACAAACTCACTCCATCAAGCAAAACTCTTCGAATCTCTCCACACAACTCACAAACACAAAAACCAACTCCACTGATCAACTCACCTTGCTTCACTGAGCCAAAACCAGCAAGACTTAGGCCTGAACCAAGCAAGAACTGAGCTTCACCATTTTTCATTCTCAAAGCCAGAACTTTCGAATCTCATTTTCCAGCCATCAAACACCCCATTTCTCTTCACCAACAAGTCAAACACACTCAAAGGAGCAAGAATCCACCATTGGAATGGCTTGAAACTTCACAAATCCTGACTGTGAAACCTGCTACACCAGAACACTTCTCTTCAAACCAGCCATCCACAAGAACTTTGAAGCTTCTCTTTGAGTTCAAGGGAGTCAAAGAAGTTCATTTGCACACAAAGGAGGCTCTGAAAGCTCAGTATTGAAGCTTTCCAGCTCAGGTATGACCATGGATTCTTTCTCCCAAAACTTGCATTTTAAGTTATAAATTGATTGCTTATGTCTTGCTGGTCATGGGGATGCTTTTAGAATCGAAAATGAGTAAGAATTGAGTTTGTATTGTTACTCTGAAATTTCACCCGTGAAATTTATTTCCTTCGATTTGCTTGATTCTTGATGTTTAAATGATGTTTGAGGGTGGATTCGTGTCCTAGGTTGTTAGAGGATCACTTGGCTGTGTTTAATTTGATGTTTAAAAGCCTAAATCAGGATCTAGGGTTTTGTTGTTGCCGGAGAAGATGACCGGAGCTTCCCTCCGGTCACCTGAATGTTATTAGCCCTAATCCCAGTCATTAAGCCCATTTGAATCTCGTGCGTTAGATTGCCTGACTTCGTTGACTTCCCGCGTGCACGTATGGCCCAGATTCGTTCATTTGCCCTAATCCCCTTTAGTTAGTTTAATTAATCATAATTAAATTAATTTAATCAGGACCAACCTAGGCCACTAGATCTGGCGCGCAGTCAACAGTTTCAAACCCAGAGTAAATCCTAGCCCTCCATTCAGTTGACTTTTCTTTTTCTTTGTTTTAATTCATTTATTTCATATTTGTTTTATACAATTTATTTAAAATAGTAAAAATTGTTTAAAAATTATGAAACTTTTTGTCAAGAGTTTCATTAATTTTTAAAACACAAAAATATTTTTATTTTCATTTTTAGCATTAAAAAAGTATTTTTAATTATTTAAAAGTTTATTTTTAATTGATTAATGAAAATTAATTTATTAAAAATACTTTTAGGTATTTAAAAATCACCCAAAAATTCATGAAATATTCTAAGACATTTAGAAACATTGTCCAACCTTCAAACCAAATTTCTTTTTGATCTTGATGCATTTTGAGAATTTTTTCTTTGAATTAAAATCATTTTGATGCATTATTTTGATCTAAACTTCAAAAAATCATTTCTGCCTATCCATGAAGAGTTGGACTTTGATTCTTTTTGCATTGCATTGTGTTTAGCATGTAGTTTGTGAGGTTAAATGGCCATGATTTGATCTTTCATTTTTCATTTGTTTGGTAATTTTCTTATTTAGGAACCCTAAAACCCTAGAAAACTTAGAAAAATCATAACTTGAATTAGGTTAAGAGTTGAAACCTCTCCTTTGGGCATTGGGTTAGTATAGGATTAGGGGTCTTTTGAGTGCATTTTCAATTTTTTATAATGTTGTTTGCTTCTGATTTTGGTTTTGGTTTGTTGCATTGATCATAAACCCTAATTTGGGTTTCCATATGCATCCATCTTGCATTTGCTTGCATAACATGACTTGCCATGACATTCCATGCTTCCATTTGATTCATTTAACATCATAAGGCATACTGAAAGCATGTTTGACCATTTCACCTTGCATTTGTCATGTTGTATGCCATATGCATCTCATAACTTTTCATGTATGTTCATGTGTCTTAGCATGCTTCATCTGCATCCATAAGCTTGTATGATCATCTCCATGTCTTGTTTCATGTTTGTAGCATCTCATAGCATCATTATAATCATAAACATGCCTCTGGTTTTGTTTCTCATCATGTCATCTCATCCCATTTTGCATTGCATTGCATTTCTTTTCTAACCTTTCAGGTGGTAAGTGACTTTGAGAAGTGAATTTGCCTTCACTTCTCATAACTTCTCTTCATCTCCTTTTTATGCATCCTTGCTGCATTTTTGTATGTGTGTGAGATTGAGCTTGCTCATTCTTCTTCATCCTACTTTCTTTCTTCAAGTGACTTGACTTCTTGAATGAAGCAAGTCACTTTGCTTCTCTTGATCCTTTCATCTGCTTCCTGGTGGTTCCTTGGAAGATTGTTCTCGTAAACCTCACAAACCTTAGGAACAACTAAGCATGACAATGATTAGGGTTTTGATTAGTCTCCCCTCTTAGTTTTACCTTTGTGTCTCTTTGAGTCTTCTCTCCTCACCTCATAATCAGGGACTAAACCCTAAAGGCTTTAAGGCTTTGTGATTAAGCTTATGCCTGCATCCTTCTATTAGGATGGAGTGTATAACTTTAATCCTAAGTGTTAAACCCTTAATGTGTTTAAATCTCTTAATCAATTCACTTAGTAACCATCAAGACATCACACTTGTAACTTGGGCCTTGCATTAGGGTTCTAATTCTTCCTTAAATGGTTGAGAAGGACTAACCCTAGTATTAATGGACAAGTCCCCCTCAAGTTGTCTTACAAATCATAAAATTCACTTCTTCATCTTATCATTAACTAAAATCCACTTAATAAAGGCTTTGTTTTGTCATGAGTTTAATCCCTAATCATGGATTAAGTTGAGGAGTCTTCCTCAGCTTAAACATTCTCATCTATTATCCTTCTATTAGGATGGTGTAATGAGTCTGTTTAATCCCTGATTATGGCTTAATCTCATTACTCAACACTAAACAAAAACAACAAAAACATCTAAATAATCACAAGTAGGTTAATGATCTTAATCCTACATCAGGGTGATTAAGTGTGAGAAGCTGACTTCACACTTAAGGTATTCTCATTACCCCTAATCAGAGGGAAGATGTGATGAGTTTGCTAATCCATTGGTTTAGATTTAAGCTCATTAATTTATGACAAAATTCAAAAGCAATAAAAGACTGAAAACTCAAAAACAAACAATAAATCGTCTCCTCCGGGATTATTTTCTCATCTCATTCACTCACAAACGAGAACTTGCTTCTTCCGTCTAATGCAAGACAGTTTGCACCTGAGCCAGACAGGTCATAAACTTGAGCATAGACAAGCAAGCAGTTCACAAGTCAATTTACCTTTCAGTCTCTTTGGGTCGAACTACGGTGTTCTGACTTCCTCATTGCACGAGAGGATACGTAGGCATAATTTAACAGTTATCGAACAAAAGTCTCTGTTTATTCCCCCTCTTTTTAGCCTTATTCTTTTAGCCTCATGATCTTGAGCATTTCACTCTTGTCCTTACACTGACACTGTCTATATTACACTTCACACTTCTTTTACACTGACACCTGTACATCCTTTTCCAGCTCTTTTACACACAAATTGCACTGACACTACCCCTCTAAAACACAAATCTTTTAAGCATGGATCCCGTCGAGTACGGCGGACAATCTGGGTGTTAATACCTTCCCAGGTTGTAACCAACCCCCTTTCTCAGTCTCTCTGGTTCGCTACCGTCTTATCCATATCTTTTCTAGGTCTATGCAGCATTGCCTTTCCTCCGGGATAAAAATGCCTAGCTGGCGACTCTATTCATCTCCAGTGAGTTCACAGCTGTGTGTTCTCATTGTCCCTTTCGCCGACCGTTCGCGTCTGTACCCCATTTGACTTGGCCTCATTTGGCGGGAGCGACAGCTTGGCGACTCTGCTGGGGACCCTTATACTGCAACCAGGGCTTCTGGTTCTTTTTGTGGGTTCCTCCTAGCGCTTGATTGATTTGTGTTTACTGGGGTGTTATGTGCTACTTGTGTTTGTATACTTGTTTTATTTTTACTGCTTTATGTACAGTTGCTTTACTGCTTTCTTTATTGCCTTAGTATATATCATACTATCATACTGCTGGCTGGATCTGGTTTTTGTTTTGGTGGGTGGGTGATTCATTGAGAGTTAAGGTCCTATACCTGGGACCTGAGTGACACCTAGGCTAGAGTGGTTCATATTCTTTCCCATTCCATTTCGGTCTGGTGCGGGAATATGAAACACGGTTCAGATATGGGTTTCTTCTTGAGAACTCTGTGTTGCAGATTTCCTGAAATGCTAGGGCTATCTGGGAAGCCTGCTAAGTCTGGATGACCTTTAGTATTGACCTTCAGAAACTGAGGTGAATTAGAGGAGGAACTTTTATGGTTATTGTAAACACTGTACCTCCGGGTTAGAAGTGTTTACACTTCTCATAACTGATCCAAGTCTGAGGATCCTTGTTTTAGAACACCACCTGTGAGGGGGTTGGGCTGTTTACAGGTTTGCAGGTACCCTTGACCTCAGCATACCCTGTTACTTTGTTTGAATAAGAGTACTCCATTTTGGAACAGTTCTTGTGATTCTAAAACCCGGGACATGTGGCTCTTTATTTGAGTCCCCCACCTTGGTTACTGGATTTATAGACCTCCATCTGGATTTCTTACATACCTGGACCTATACCAGAGCACTTGATCAGATCCAGCTCAGTCACAAACCCTTGCATATCATTTGCATACATCCTCATTGCATCATTTTGACATGTGTTTATTTGTGTTTCAGGGTATCCATCCTACCATTTTGGCTTGGTTTTGACCCCATCATCAGCTTAGACCTGTCTTCATCAACACTTGCTTCAGCTATCAGCTATCTACTTCAGTCACCTGCACCAGCCAATCAGTGGCCCATTTTTCAGTATCATCATCAGCACTTGTCTCTACTCAGTCTCAACATCATGGCACCTAAAAAGAGCAACATCACCTACCACTTCTTCCAGCCAGAGCTAGCTGACATCAGGAGGATTCAGACCCTGATCACTCCAGACCACATACCATATTTCAGAGAACATTATGGAGGAATCCTTGATATGGTATTGGATTTGGACCCTTCACAAAGGAGCTTGATACATACCTGCCTGCAGTTCTATGACCCTCCCCTGAGGTGCTTCACATTTCAGAATTTTCAGTTGGGACCCTTGTTGGAGGAATACTCATCATTGGTTGGTATACCTATCAGGGGTGGAGTCCCTTTCAACCCTGAGATGGTCTTTCCTGGTAATGAAGAGGTAGCAAAGGCATTGCATCTGGAACCAGTCCTGATTGGGCAGCATATGACTTCTAAGGCTGGAATCCCTTGCCTGCATCTAGATTTCTTGATCTCTCAAGCTACCCTGAAAGCTTCTTTAGGAGAGTGGAAAGCAGTCTGTGCTTTGTTGGCCCTGAGCATATATGGGATTGTATTATTTGCAGATGAGCCTCGATTCATTAGTAAGAATGCAATCCATCTGTTCATTCTAAGGAACCCAATGCCAACTTTATTGGGGGATCTCTACTACTCAGTCCATCAAAGGAATGAAAAGCAAAGGGGGAGATTAGTAAGATGCTGTGCACCTTTGTTCTATACTTGGCTACTCAGACATTTGCCAAAGACTGATGCATTCCTGAACCCGCACCAGCAGAAGAACTGGGCTAAGAGGCTTATTGCTCTAACCTCAGATGACATTAGATGGTGTACTCAGAGCACCAAGGAAAGAGATATCATCACCAGCTGTGGGCATTTTCCCAATGTGCCCCTAATAGGAGTTAAGGGTAGTATTAATTACAACCCTCTGCTGTTCAAAAGACAACTGGGCTATGCACTGGTCCACACTCCTAAGGCACAAGACTTGGTTGAGACTCTTTATTGTGAGAACAAGCCTAATCTGGCTATTGTTAGGCAGGCAGCCTGGGCCTGGGACAATGTGCAGACTAAGGGGGTAACCATCCTGGGGAAGTGTAACAATGTGGCATCAGCACAGTACTATGATTGGTCCCATGCCAGGGCTCAATTTTCTGGGATGCCCTTTACTGTTGAAGATATGCCTGGGCCTTCCACAACACCACCTCCAGCAACTGTCAGTCTAGAGGAGTTTGAGAAATTGAAAGAGAGAAATGAGAAGTTAACTCAGGCTTTGCAGAAGACCCTCTGGGAGAGGAGTGATGGTAGATTGGACATTGAGAGGTTAGAAAAGTTGGAGGTGGAGCATTTGGCTAGAATTGAGAAGTCTGAGGATTACATTAAGAAGTCTAGGGCTGGAGAACAGATTTTGAAGAATGCTTGCAAAGACGCTCAGTTCCAGAAAGCCAGGACAGACTTGTATCTGAAGGAGAGTCAGGCTAGGTGAGTCAGGATCACCGAGGCTCGTACTCTGGAGGACAAGAAGGTCCAAGACAAGATAGAGCAACTGGAAGCTAGTGCAAAAGAACAGCAGGAAGCCCTGGCAGCAGCCCAGAGGGAGATATCAGAGCTGAAGATCAGAGCTGGAGTGAAGAGGTCAAAGGACCAAAGTCAACACAAGAAGCTAACTGCAGCTGTTACTACCCGGAACCTCCTTATCAGGAATCTCACGGAGCGTCCAGCTGATCCTGTGACCGAAGCACTTCTCAAGGAAGTTCGGGAGGATGAGTTTGGTCTTGGTGTTTGACTATTTGCTTGTTGTTGCTTTCATTCCATGTACTTTTATTTTCTTTTAATGTATTTTTGACCCCTCAGAGGGCTTGTGTTTGTAAACAAACTATGTACCATTTGCCTTTTGTATTAGTTTGTTCCATCCGAGTTTACTTCAAAAGCAACATCAACAGCATCTTCAAGGGTCTGGAAGGGTCAAAACTGAATGCCAAGCCGGATACCTTGAAAACAAATAAGCATACTGCATTGCATGCTAACCCTTTGTTTGTTTTGTAGGTTTTTGTTTTATTGTTGCTAACTCTATTGTGATGCTCAGGAACTATTGCTCGACGCCGGGTATTTCCCCTCAACCGTCCGCACCGATATCCAACCCGAAACAACCTTCCGGGCATACAAATGGATCAGGTACAACAGGACCTTGCAGAGGTTAGAAATCAAATGGCAAACGAAAGATTGGAAATGAGAACGCAGATGACTCAGTTTATGGAAGTGATGAATAACATGGCCCAGAGCCAAGAGAGATTGAGGGCCATGGTGGAAAGGCAGAATCAAGAAGAGCCCCATGTAGGAACTGCTGGGACTAGCAACAATGAAAGAGTCCAACCTCATGTCAATCCCCCAGTCTTTGGACCCCACCTCCATCCAGAGGCCAACATCCCTGTCAATATGCAAGGGGCTGCCACAGCAGGGAGGGTACTGCAAGAAGACCCCCAGGAAGACCAGTTCACAGTGATGGGAGCCGGGGAGGAAGCTTATGATAGAAGGCTGGATGAGATAGCTGAGAAATTAAGATCCTTAGAGTCTCAAAACTCTTTGGGTTTCGACGTCATGGACATGGGCTTGGTAGACGGGGTCAGGATTTCCCATAAGTTTAAACCTCCTTGTTTCGAGAAATACAACGGGACTTCATGCCCCCGGACTCATCTACAATCATTTCTGAGAAATACCATGGAAGAGGGCAACTATTAGATGCTGGAAGGACCTGGCAGAGGCCTTCATCAGACAGTATCAGTATAATCTGGATATGGCACCCAACAGGACCCTCCTAATGGGAATGTCACAGTCATCTAGAGAGAGCTTCCGAGAGTATGCTCAAAGATGGAGACAGCTTGCTGCTGCTGTCCAGCCACCTATGTCAGAAAGGGAGATGGCTGATATGTTCATGAACACCCTTTAGGGGACTTACATTGACAGGCTAGCTGCCTTCTCATCTACCAGCTTTGCAGATGTTGTCATAGCCGGGGAGAGAATTGAAAGCCTATTGAAGATGGGGAAGATTTCTGACAATGGTGCCAGCTCGTCCAGCAATACAAGGAAGCCTTTCGCAGGCCCAAGAAGAACTGGTGAGACCAATGCCATCCACACCAACAGGGGCAGGCCCCAATATGTTCATAGATCTGTGGCAGCAGTCACCATTCCCGCTCCAGCTCATCCACAACCAGCCTATCAACCTCCGCAGCAAAACTATCAGCAACAACCTCAGTACCATCAACAAACTCAGTATCCTCCGAGAAACTACAACACCAACAACACCAACAACAATAACCAACAAAGGCCATTCCAGCAGAGGCCATCTCAAGCCAACAGGGTGATCGATCCGATCCCTATGCCATATGCTACATTGCTGCCACAACTCCTGAAACTCAACCTAGTTGAGCTAAGGACATTGGCACCTCCAGATCCCAACAGTCTACCCAGGAATTATGACTCCAACGCCAGATGTGATTTTCATTCAAATGCACCAGGCCACAGTACAGAAAAGTGCAGAGCTTTGGACATGAAGGTACAAGACCTGGTAGACTCTAAAGCTCTGAATTTTGCACCACCGCCCAATGTTAATAAGAACCCTATGCCAAACCACGGGGGTCCCAGAATCAACGCTATTGAAGAAGACAAGCCGTCTTATTTAATAACCAGTGTGGGTCAGATTCGGACACCGTTGGTGGAGATTAAGGCTCAACTCCTCGAATGTCAAATGTTCCCGGGGTGTGAGTTAGGGTGTGCTTACTGCAATATCTCAGTAAATGGGTGTGATAACCTGAGGAATGGCATAGATGGTCTCATTCAGAGTGGCCAACTTCAAATCACCACATCATTTCCAACAAATCCAGCAATCTCATCAGCAACAATTCCTGTATCTCCTACAACTGCAACAACCATTGTTCCCGACAACTCTTCAGTTTCATCAACTAGTACTTCATCTGTCATTTCCACTGACCAAATATCAACAAATGTTCCTTCTACAACTTCAGCATCACTCCATTTTGAATCTCCTACAACAACAATGTCCATCCTTCCGACAATATCTCCTACAACATCAGCAACAAATCATGAAGATGTCTCAACTGTCACAATATTTTATGATCCTGAAAATAACTCTGCCTACAACTCAGAAAGTGCTGCTCTCATCAGAGCACCAGTCACAATTTATTATGATCCACAGACTATCACAATCCCTTCTGCAGCTGTCATCAGTCCAGTCACTGTCACAGTGCCTGGACCAGTACCTTATGAAAGCAGTAGGGCCATCCCTTGGCACTACGGCTCTGACGTATACTGCGAAGGAAAGAAAATCACCCTTGAACCATCAACACCTGCACCACAAGTAGACAATGTGGGAGGAGGCGGAGGCTTCACTCGAAGCGGACGTCTCTTTGCTCCACAAATTCAAAGACCCACTGCCGAAGCAGAAGCTACTGCCAAGGCAAAAGGAAAGAGCCCGGTACAGGAAGATCAAGCTGTTAAGGAAGCTTTGAAAACACCATTCGATCAAGAAGTTGATGAGTTCATGAGAATCATCAAAAAGAGTGATTACAAAATAGTGGATCAGCTTCACCAGACACCATCCAAGATCTCTATCCTATCATTGCTTATGTGCTCCGAAGCCCATCGGAATGCACTACTCAACGTCTTGCACGCAGCTTACGTGCCTGAAGAGATCACCGTCAATCAGTTGGAAACCGTGGTTGGAAATGTTACTGCTAGCAATGGGCTAGGGTTCACCAATACTGACTTGACTACGGAAGGCCGCAATCATAACAAGGCCTTGCACATCACCATGGAATGTAAAGGTGCAGTCCTTTCCCATGTGCTGGTAGACACGGGGTCATCCCTCAATGTCTTACCGAAAAAGGCCCTGGTGAAGCTAGAATATGAAGGATTGGCGTTGCGTCCCAGCAACCTGGTAGTAAGAGCCTTTGATGGTTCTAAGAGATCGGTTCTGGGAGAAATTGAGCTGCCTGTAACGATTGTCCCACAAACTTTTAAAACGATCTTCTACGTGATGGACATTCAGCCTGCCTACAGCTGTTTGTTGGGTAGACCATGGATTCATGCCGCTGGCGCAGTAACGTCTACCCTTCACCAGAAGTTAAAATTTGAGTGGGAAGGCCAAGTCGTTACTATCTGTGGGGAGGAGGATATATTTGTTAGCCATCTGGCTACTTATAAGTATATTGAGATGGATGGGGAGATCCATGAAACAATGAGCCAAGGGTTTGAGGCCCTGAATGTTAATGAAGCATCTGCTGTATCTGGGATCTCCATGTCATCTTATCAACAAGCCCGGAAGGTTGTTGAAGAAGGAACTGCCCAAGGCTGGGGCAAGGTTTTATCTGTGGAGGAGAAGAAGGACAAATTTGGGTTGGGTTACAGACCAACTCAACAAAATCAAGCAGAGGCTGCTGAGGAGCCCGGTTTTGTCAGTGGGGGGATGCTCACCCCTGATGCTATCAACAATTTGGAAGACGAGCTGGAAGAGGAGCGCAATCTGGAGAATTGGATCCGTCCAAAGATCCCGGGGAGTAGTATCTCAAACTGGTCTTCCCAGGAAATTATAAGAGTTACTCATGCAGAGTAATTATTATTTCCTGTATTTTTTATAGCATGCATCAAAGTCTTGCATCTTGCCCAAGATGACAAGACTCATTTTGTAATCGGGCCATCTGTACTTTTTGTGCAACAAGATTAATCAATGAAATATCAGACATCTTTTTGCAAATAAGTCTTTCTCTTTTCCGCTCACTGTTTTTCCATTTTTCTTTTTGTACAAAAAAATAAATGGCGATGTTTTCAAAATGACAACTTTATTTCACTTTTCTAAACAAGATTAAAATCAATCACTAAAATGAACAAACTGAACCCTTGCAGAGAGTGCCTTCCAGACAGCACCGACAACAGCACGGCTATGACTTCGTATGACTTTGACAATCCAATCAATCAAGCTGATGAAGGGGTTGAAGAAGAATATGAGCTTCCTGAAGAGCTAGCCAGGTTATTGAGGCAAGAGGAGAAGGTTATCACTCCTCATCAGGAGGAGGTCGAAACGATTAATCTTGGTACAGATGAAGACGTGAAAGAGGTTAGAATCGGGGCCTGCCTGCAAGACTCAGTAAAGAGACAACTGATTGATCTGCTCCAAGAATATGTGGATGTATTTGCTTGGTCGTATCAAGATATGCCCGGGTTGGACACCGACATTGTTGTGCACAAGCTGCCTTTAAAAGAAGAATGCCCACCGGTTAAACAGAAACTGCGCCGCACCCGCCCAGACATGGCAATGAAGATCAAGGAAGAGGTACAAAAGCAATGGGACGCCGGGTTCCTTGCCGTAACTAGCTACCCGCCGTGGGTTGCTAACATAGTACCTGTGCCTAAGAAAGACGGAAAGGTAAGGATGTGTGTTGACTACCGGGATCTGAACAGAGCCAGCCCGAAAGATGACTTCCCATTACCTCACATTGATGTATTGGTAGATAACACGGCTCAGTTCTCGGTATTCTCCTTCATGGACGGATTCTCAGGATACAATCAGATCAAAATGTCACCTGAAGACATGGAGAAGACAACATTCATCACACCTTGGGGCACGTTCTGTTACAAGGTGATGCCATTCGGATTGAAGAATGCTGGTGCAACATATCAACGGGCTATGGTGACATTATTCCACGATATGATCCATAAAGAAATTTAATGTTATGTGGATGACATGATCGCCAAGTCCCTTACGGAAGAGGACCGCTTGGTAAATCTGTTGAAGTTATTCAAGCGTCTGAGGAAATACCAATTGAAGTTAAACCCCAACAAGTGCACATTCGGGGAGCGATCCGGTAAGTTGTTGGGATTTATTGTAAGCGAGAAAGGAATTGAAGTTGACCCTGATAAAGTCAAAGCCATTCAAGAAATGCCTGCACCGAAAACTAAGAAAGAAGTTCGAGGGTTCTTAGGTCGATTGAACTACATTTCACTGTTCATATCTCACCTTACAGCAACCTGTGAACCCTTGTTCAAGCTGTTAAGAAAAGAACAAACGGTCAGGTGGAATGAAGACTGCCAGAAGGCTTTTGACAAGATCAAAGAGTATTTGCAAGAACCTCCAATCCTTATGCCTCCAGTTGAAGGAAGACCTCTGATAATGTACTTGACAGTATTAGAAGAGTCGATGGGGTGTGTGCTGGGCCAACATGACGAGTCTGGCCGAAAAGAGTATGCAATATACTACCTAAGCAAAAAGTTTACCGACTGTGAACAACGTTATTCACTGCTCGAGAAAACTTGTTGTGCTTTAGCGTGGGCTGCTCGCCGACTGAGACAGTATATGTTGACCCACACCACTTTATTGATATCAAAGATGGACCCAGTTAAGTACATATTTGAGAAGCCAGCTCTTACCGGACGGGTTGCAAGATGGCAAATGATTCTCACAGAATATGACATCCAGTACACTTCTCAGAAAGCCATCAAGGGCAGTGTATTGTCTGAATATCTTGCTGAGCAACCTATTGATGACTACCAGCCTATGAGATTTGACTTCCCTGATGAAGACATCATGTTCATAAAATCAAAAGATCATGAAGAGCCTGTTCACACTGAAGGGCCCGACCCGGAAGAAGAATGGACTATGATGTTTGATGGGGCTGTTAATATGAATGGTCGTGGTGTTGGTGCAGTACTCATTTCACCAAAAGGAGTTCACATGCCTTTCTCGGCAAAGCTCACCTTCAACTGCACTAACAACGAGGCTGAATACGAAGCTTGCATTATGGGTCTTGAGGAAGCCATTGACCTCAGGATCAAGACATTGACTGTGTTCGGAGATACAGCTCTGGTAGTTAATCAAACCAACAGCAAATGGTACACCCACCAGGATCATCTGATACCTTACAGGGATTATACAAGAAGGTTATTGACCTTCTTTACAACAGTCAAGCTTGAGTATATCCCTCGGGACGAGAATCAGTTTGCAGATGCTCTTGCTACCATTTCATCCATGATCAAAGTTCAAGCTGCTAACTTTGTACCTCAAATTTCAGTGTCCAGACTTGATAGACCAGCATATGTATTTGCAGCAGATGTTGTCAAAGATGATAAGCCTTGGTTCCATGACATTAAATGCTTCTTGGAGGATCAAACATACCCACCTGGGGCATCTTCCAATGATAAGAAGACTTTGAGAAGGCTTGCTGGTAGTTTCTTTTTGAACACTGATGGATCTTTATACAAAAGGAACTTTGATATGGTACTCCTCCGATGTGTCGATAAGACAGAAGCAGACTTGTTGATGCATGAAGTGCACGAAGGATCCTTTGGTACCCATGCAGGAGGGCATGCCATGGCTAAGAAATTGTTAAGATCAGGTTATTACTGGATCACAATGGATGCAGACTGTTGTGCTTACGCCAGAAAATGCCATAAGTGCCAGATCTATGCAGATAAGGTGCATGTGCCTCCCAATCTTTTGAACATAATGTCTTCACCATGGCCCTTTGCTATGTGGGGCATTGACATGATTGGCAAGATTGAACCGACTGCTTCAAATGGCCACAGATTCATCTTGGTTGCCATTGATTATTTCACTAAGTGGGTCGAAGCAGCCTCATATGCAAATGTTACAAGACAGGTGGTAGCCAGATTTCTGAAGAGAGATATCATCTGTCGGTATGGAGTTCCCGAGCGAATCATTACTGATAATGGTTCCAACTTAAACAACAAGATGATGGCTGAGTTATGCCGGGACTTTAAGATCCAACACCACAATTCTTCTCCTTACAGGCCAAAGATGAATGGCGCTGTTGAGGCGGCAAACAAGAATATCAAGAAGATTGTGCAGAAGATGGTAGTCACCTACAAAGACTGGCATGAAATGCTGCCATTTGCCTTGCATGGGTACCGCACATCAATCAGAACATCCACTGGGGCAACACCGTATCAGCTTGTGTATGGGATGGAAGCAGTCCTACCTGTTGAAGTTGAATTACCCTCCCTCCGGGTATTGATGGATGTTAAACTGAACGAAGCAGAGTGGGTCAGGTCCCGATACGAACAACTGAGCCTGATTGAAGAGAAGAGATTGGCTGCAATTTGTCATGGGCAGCTGTATCAGAAAAGAATGAAGAGAGCCTTCGATCAGAAAGTCAGGCACCGAGAGTACCAAGTAGGAGATCTTGTACTAAAGAGAATCCTCCCTCCGCATACAGACCACAGGGGCAAATGGACTCCAAATTATGAAGGACCATTCGTGGTAAAGAAAGTTTTCTCTGGTGGAGCACTGATGCTCAGCACCATGGATGGTGAAGATTTCCCGTCCCCTGTGAATTCAGACGCAGTTAAAAAATACTTCGCATAAAATGACCCGCTGGACATAAAAACAGAATGTAAGTCCAGGCAAAAATAGGGCATCCCGGCGAGTCAAAAACAGAATAAAAGACTCGGGCAAAAATAAGGGAAAATAAGCAAAAAAATGTACACCCGCTGAGTTGAAAAGCCGCATTGGACAGCTCAGGCAAAAATGGGTATCCCGATGGATTGAAAACCCGAAAGGGCGGTCCATGCAAAATAAGGGAATAAGCGAACAACTGCAGTCTGAATTCGTCTGTATTCGTAAGCCTCTAAAAGACCAAGCTTCAATCAGAATCAACCTTCTCCAGAAAGCAAGACGAGAAGAACGTCAAAAGTCATGCGAGTCATAGCAAAAGAGGAAGCTCCTTTGAAAGCGTCGTCAACATCGCCAGCACTTTGTTTCTCAATTTGTAACAGTCTCTTCATTTTAGGAGATTTGTTTCTTTGACTGTATCTCGCCAATTCAGGGCGCATAAATTAATAAAATCAGATTTTTCAGTCATGTTTCGCCTTGTAAATTTTTATTTGCAAAAGAATGTCTGATGTCTCTAAAAAACTGATTGCATAAGTACAGATGTTTTTCTTCAGAAAATAAAAACACATGCTTGCAGGGAATATATTTACTCTCAAAAGTGTCTAAATTCCTATGACGGAATCCAGTAAAGGATACCTCGGGATTACTTGTGCGTTTCTATCTTTACAGGATTGCAGGTATCCAAAAGCGCAACATGGGGCATGTAAGCTTCATCCCAGCAAGCTGGCAAATCAACACTTAATTTTAGCACCCGACGTGCTCAATCCCCAGCTGAGTTGCCTCTCATGACTCTCCCGGCTGAGCTGCCACTTGCTACTACTACCAGCCGAGTTGTCATTCCATCCTCAGCCAAAATACGAAAGTCAGGGAACCATCTCCCCACAGAGCTCCAGCCTCTATCCAGAAGAGCAGCGCACGAAGGAATCGCAGCAGAGTGACGAAGGCTCTTGCAAACTCCAGCTGGGTCCAATATTACAAGGATATGTCAATCAGTGACCTATATCCCCAAGCAGATACATCTCGCCAGATCTACCAATGACCTCGTCCCCAGCTGGGATGTCCATTTCAACAGATCGATCGAAGATCTTCGTAGCAACGGGATCCGAGTTCCGGTTTGGTGTTCTTTGCATAATCATGACATTTGCATCATATTCACCCACAAAGCGTAGCATTCCGTCTAAAACGGAGCATTACGGCAAAAATCAAACACATAGCATAATCATAAGCCATGTTGTGAATCGAACACTTGTGAATAATAACCATTCATCAGAATGCAGAATACTTTCCCCAAAATCCCCACCAGAGTCCCCAGCAAAAGCAGTTGCCTCACAAATCACAAACACCAGTATATACTCCTTTTGACACCCGTCCGTGTCATCACTCCCCAGTAAAGTCGCCCGAGCAATCTTTGCAAACAAGGTCACCCGTATTACAGATACTTCCTGACACCCGTCCGTGTCGTACCACCAGCAGAAAGCCAAAGACATCCTCTTTGCACACACATATGCCCATATATACAGTTCCTTGACACCCGTCCGTGTCATATCCCCAGCGCAGTCACCTACACTTTGTATACCAGATACTTGTTTATACTATACTCTTCTCCTTTTGACACTCGTCCGTGTCACCCTCCCCAGCAAGTTAAACATTCATCTATGCACCACTCATACTACTCATACTTGTACAGATACCCGTCCGTATCTTGTATATACCACTTATATCCCCACAGATTCGGCATTGGTCCATGTTCTTTGTTAACCAGTTGGTACTCGTCCATACCATCATCCCGGAGCATGCGTCTAAAGTTTGTTTCTACGTGATACTCGTCCGTATCATAGTCTTGAGGATGCTCGTCCGCATCTTTAATCCATACACCGTGTCAAACACTTATGTCTCCTTGAATATAGATACTCGTCTGTGTCTACTATTCCCCAGAAGAGTCCCTTCAGATTCAACACTCGTCTGTGTTCTTTGTTAACCCGTTGATACTCGTCCGTATCATCATCTCTGAACACGTGTCAGTATTTGTTTCTACCTGATACTCGTCCGTATCGTAGTCTTAGGGATGCTTGTCTGCATCTTTAATCTATACACTAACGTCAAAACACTTATACCTTTTGTTTCTTGGATATAAACACTCGTCCGTGTTTACTGTTCCCCAGTAGATCACCAACAAAACAAAATTTTCCTTCTTATCCGACGCTCGTCCTGTGTCATGATAAAACCTGAGAGCAGTCGTACCCTGCTAGGTGGTCGTCCTCCACCTCTTGATGGTCGTCCTCCATCATGCTCATCCGATGGCCGTCCCCATCGTTGATATTTTAGCAGCCGTCCCCTGCTAGGTGGTCGTCCTCCGCCTTCTGATGATCGTCCTTTATCATTTTATCCAATGGCCGTCCCCATTGTTGATTTTGGTTATCTGGCATTCGTCCTATGTCATGACAAACCTTGAGAGCAGCCGTCCCCTGCTAGGTGGTCGTCCTCCACCTCTTGATGGTCGTCCTCCATCATGCTCGTCCGATGGCCGTCCCCATCGTTGACTTTTTATCCGGCATTCGTCCTATGTCGCGATATTTTCGGCAGCCGTACCCTGCCTGGTGGTCGTCTTCCACCTTAGATGACCGTCCCTCATCTTAACCCCAACAGAGCAGTCGTCCCCTGCTAGGTGATCGTCCTTCACCTTTGATGACCGTACCTCATCATCTGTTTATTTCATTTATTCTTTAACCCGATGGCCGTCCCCGTCGTGGTCCCTTTTCTTTTTAGCCCGATGGTCGTCCCCATCGTCGGTTACTTTGCTTTATGAACTTGATGGCCGTCCCCGTCATGTTTCGTTAATTCCCAGAGAATCTTACAACTTTATCTTGATGGCCGTCCCCATCATAATCTCTTATTTTTCCCAGCTAGTCGGCCGTCCCCGTCTTGGCTTTACCTTTTATCCCCAGCATGTCGGCCGTCCCGGTCATTGCTTTATTTCCCACACTCTTCCCAGCATGTCGGCCGTCCCCGTCATTGCTATTTGCCCAGCCGTCGTCCTCTGCTCGACGGTCGTCCTCCGTCGCCCACACTTTGCAATATACTTTATTTTCCTTTTAAAATCTATATCCCTTTTCTTCTTCATTCTGTGAGTCCAAATTTTGGACTGTCTTTGGTATTCAACCACAAGTTATCTTGTTTGCCTGTCAAGCCGTTGCTTACATCCTGCACAGCTAACTCATGTTTGAATAGGGGAAGCTGTAAACACCCCAAATTTTCCCTCACTCATTTCACCATGGCTTGTGATCATTTCATATGCATAAACTCAATCATAGCATCTCATATTACATTTTTGATCCACTCAATTGATTCTAGGTCATCTGCACCTAGGGTTTGTGATCTGAGCAATCCAAGAGCTTCTTGAGCCACTCCAAAGGTCAACAATCACTTCAAAAGGGTCCATGTGTGTCCAAGTATCATATTACATCTTCTCAAAATCAAGAATGCAAAAGAATCACAAGAAATGGGAGTGATGTGGATGCAGAGCCAGGCTAGACTGCACAGATGACCTAAAATTAGGGTTTTGGTTTCAGAGGCCATAAATCCAAATTTGTTGGTCATTTTTGTTTTCATTGGTCTCTATATGGTATAGGGAATATGCATATCAATTTTCATGAAGAAATTCCATGGGGAAGTCATATGATCAAAGGTTGACTTTCTGGACAAGTCAGTGCAAAATCAGGGCATCTGAGGCCCCCAATGACCCAACCAAGGGTTGATCTTCATCATTTTGAGTGTATATGATCTCTATTTGACCATGGAAGAGGTTTGAAGTTCACAAAATTCAAGAATTACAAGTTTTTGCAAAGTTGACTTTTTAGGGCATGGTTGACTTTTCTTGAAATGTCATTTTATGCCACTTTTTCAACCCTTGCTTTTTGATCCAAAAATGCTTCAAATGGAAAAACTTTGGTCATGAAAGTTGTAGATTAGATCTTTCCCTTTTCAAAAAGTACAAGAACATGATCTAATTCATTTTGGATCAAAAGTTATGGTGTGTCAAAGTTGGCAAAAATCACTAATTTTCAAGATATGCCTCAAATGAGAAACTTGCAAAAACTTTGTACCAAGGCATTTGTAACTTCTAATTCATGTCAAACCATTACACAAGAATCATGTGAGTCCTAAAGTTCAGATTGGACCAAGATTTCCTCATGTTTTATGGCTTGTGGGACAAGAAAGTTTCATATGAACCAAAAGTGATCAACTTGCAAAAACCATCATCACACCTCACCCACTTGTTGCCTTGGCTGCTGAACCATTCTAGCATCTCTCACACACCATGCTGCGCCAGCCCACACACTTATACTAGCCTAGGGTTCAACCCATGCTTTCCTTACACCAAAGTTGACATTTTGCAAAAGGCACCTTACCAATCAATAAAGGCCAAGTCACATCATCTGACCAATGGGAGTTTTTTATGTGAATCAAATGCTAGCCATTTCACTTATCAAGCCAGGCTGAAACACACAAGATCATCACATTCACAAACTCACTCCATCAAGCAAAACTCTTCGAATCTCTCCACACAACTCACAAACACAAAAACCAACTCCACTGATCAACTCACCTTGCTTCACTGAGCCAAAACCAGCAAGACTTAGGCCTGAACCAAGCAAGAACTGAGCTTCACCATTTTTCATTCTCAAAGCCAGAACTTTCGAATCTCATTTTCCAGCCATCAAACACCCCATTTCTCTTCACCAACAAGTCAAACACACTCAAAGGAGCAAGAATCCACCATTGGAATGGATTGAAACTTCACAAATCCTGACTGTGAAACCTGCTACACCAGAACACTTCTCTTCAAACCAGCCATCCACAAGAACTTTGAAGCTACTCTTTGAGTTCAAGGGAGTCAAAGAAGTTCATTTGCACACAAAGGAGGCTCTGAAAGCTCAGTATTGAAGCTTTCCAGCTCAGGTATGACCATGGATTCTTTCTCCCAAAACTTGCATTTTAAGTTATAAATTGATTGCTTATGTCTTGCTGGTCATGGGGATGCTTTTAGAATCGAAAATGAGTAAGAATTGAGTTTGTATTGTTACTCTGAAATTTCACCCGTGAAATTTATTTCCTTCGATTTGCTTGATTCTTGATGTTTAAGTGATGTTTGAGGGTGGATTCGTGTCCTAGGTTGTTAGAGGATCACTTGGTTGTGTTTAATTTGATGTTTAAAAGCCTAAATCAGGATCTAGGGTTTTGTTGTTGCCGGAGAAGATGACCGGAGCTTCCCTCCGGTCACCTGAATGTTATTAGCCCTAATCCCAGTCATTAAGCCCATTTGAATCTCGTGCGTTAGATTGCCTGACTTCGTTGACTTCCCGCGTGCACGTATGGCCCAGATTCGTTCATTTGCCCTAATCCCCTTTAGTTAGTTTAATTAATCATAATTAAATTAATTTAATCAGGACCAACCTAGGCCACTAGATCTGGCGCGCAGTCAACGGTTTCAAACCCAGAGTAAATCCTAGCCCTCCATTCAGTTGACTTTTCTTTTTCTTTGTTTTAATTCATTTATTTCATATTTGTTTTATACAATTTATTTAAAATAGTAAAAATTGTTTAAAAATTATGAAACTTTTTGTCAAGAGTTTCATTAATTTTTAAAACACAAAAATATTTTTATTTTCATTTTTAGCATTAAAAAAGTATTTTTAATTATTTAAAAGTTTATTTTTAATTGATTAATGAAAATTAATTTATTAAAAATACTTTTAGGTATTTAAAAATCACCCAAAATTTCATGAAATATTCTAAGACATTTAGAAACATTGTCCAACCTTCAAACCAAATTTCTTTTTGATCTTGATGAATTTTGAGAATTTTTTCTTTGAATTAAAATCATTTTGATGCATTATTTTGATCTAAACTTCAAAAAATCATTTCTGCCTATCCATGAAGAGTTGGACTTTGATTCTTTTTGCATTGCATTGTGTTTAGCATGTAGTTTGTGAGGTTAAATGGCCATGATTTGATCTTTCATTTTTCATTTGTTTGGTAATTTTCTTGTTTAGGAACCCTAAAACCCTAGAAAACTTAGAAAAATCATAACTTGAATTAGGTTAAGAGTTGAAACCTCTCCTTTGGGCATTGGGTTATTATAGGATTAGGGGTCTTTTGAGTGCATTTTCAATTTTTTATAATGTTGTTTGCTTCTGATTTTGGTTTTGGTTTGTTGCATTGATCATAAACCCTAATTTGGGTTTCCATATGCATCCATCTTGCATTTGCTTGCATAACATGACTTGCCATGACATTCCATGCTTCCATTTGATTCATTTAACATCATAAGGCATACTAAAAGCATGTTTGACCATTGCACCTTGCATTTGTCATGTTGTATGCCATATGCATCTCATAACTTTTCATGTATGTTCATGTGTCTTAGCATGCTTCATCTGCATCCATAAGCTTGTATGATCATCTCCATGTCTTGTTTCATGTTTGTAGCATCTCATAGCATCATTATAATCATAAACATGCCTCTGGTTTTGTTTCTCATCATGTCATCTCATCCCATTTTGCATTGCATTGCATTTCTTTTCTAACCTTTCAGGTGGTAAGTGACTTTGAGAAGTGAATTTGCCTTCACTTCTCATAACTTCTCTTCATCTCCTTTTTATGCATCCTTGCTGCATTTTTGTATGTGTGTGAGATTGAGCTTGCTCATTCTTCTTCATCCTACTTTCTTTCTTCAAGTGACTTGACTTCTTGAATGAAGCAAGTCACTTTGCTTCTCTTGATCCTTTCATCTGCTTCCTGGTGGTTCCTTGGAAGATTGTTCTCGTAAACCTCACAAACCTTAGGAACAACTAAGCATGACAATGATTAGGGTTTTGATTAGTCTCCCCTCTTAGTTTTACCTTTGTGTCTCTTTGAGTCTTCTCTCCTCACCTCATAATCAGGGACTAAACCCTAAAGGCTTTAAGGCTTTGTGATTAAGCTTATGCCTGCATCCTTCTATTAGGATGGAGTGTATAACTTTAATCCTAAGTGTTAAACCCTTAATGTGTTTAAATCTCTTAATCAATTCACATAATAACCATCAAGACATCACACTTGTAACTTGGGCCTTGCATTAGGGTTCTAATTCTTCCTTAAATGGTTGAGAAGGACTAACCCTAGTATTAATGGACAAGTCCCCCTCAAGTTGTCTTACAAATCATAAAATTCACTTCTTCATCTTATCATTAACTAAACTCCACTTAATAAAGGCTTTGTTTTGTCATGAGTTTAATCCCTAATCATGGATTAAGTTGAGGAGTCTTCCTCAGCTTAAACATTCTCATCTATTATCCTTCTATTAGGATGGTGTAATGAGTCTGTTTAATCCCTGATTATGGCTTAATCTCATTACTCAACACTAAACAAAAACAACAAAAACATCTAAATAATCACAAGTAGGTTAATGATCTTAATCCTACATCAGGGTGATTAAGTGTGAGAAGCTGACTTCACACTTAAGGTATTCTCATTACCCCTAATCAGAGGGAAGATGTGATGAGTTTGCTAATCCATTGGTTTAGATTTAAGCTCATTAACTTATGACAAAATCCAAAAGCAATAAAAGACTGAAAACTCAAAAACAAACAATAAATCGTCTCCTCCGGGATTCTTTTCTCATCTCATTCACTCACAAACGAGAACTTGCTTCTTCCGTCTAATGCAAGACAGTTTGCACCTGAGCCAGACAGGTCATACACTTGAGCATAGACAAGCATGCAGTTCACAAGTCAATTTACCTTTCAGTCTCTTTGGGTCGAACTACGGTGTTCTGACTTCCTCATTGCACGAGAGGATACGTAGGCATAACTTAACAGTTATCGAACAAAAGTCTCTGTTTATTCCCCCTCTTTTTAGCCTTATTCTTTTAGCCTCATGATCTTGAGCATTTCACTCTTGTCCTTACACTGACACTGTCTATATTACACTTCACACTTCTTTTACACTGACACCTGTAGATCCTTTTCCAGCTCTTTTACACACAAATTGCACTGACACTACCCCTCTAAAACACAAATCTTTTAAGCATGGATCCCGTCGAGTACTGCGGACAATCTGGGTGTTAATACCTTCCCAGGTTGTAACCAACCCCCTTTCTCAGTCTCTCTGGTTCTCTACCGTCTTATCCATATCTTTTCTAGGTCTATGCAGCATTGCCTTTCCTCCGGGATAAAAATGCCTAGCTGGCGACTCTATTCATCTCCAGTGAGTTCACGGCTGTGTGTTCTCATTGTCCCTTTCGCCGACCGTTCGCGTCTGTACCCCATTTGACTTGGCCTCATTTGGCGGGAGCGACACTAACTACGATGGTCCATTCATAGTAAAGAAAGTTTTCTCTAGTGGAGCACTAATGCTCACTACTATGGATGGTGAAGATTTCTTGTCCCCTGTGAATTCAGATGCAGTTAAAAAATTCTTCGCATAAAATGCCCGCTGGACATAAAAACAGAATGTAAGTCTAGGTAAAAATAAGGCATCCCGGCGAGTCAAAAATAGAATAAAAGACTCAGGAAAAAATAAGGGGAAAATAAAAAATATATGTACACCCGCTGAGTTGAAAAGCCGCATTGGATAGCTCAGGCAAAAATGGGTACCCGGTGGATTGAAAACCCGAAAGGGCGATCCACGCAAAATTAGGGAATAAGCGAACAACTGCATTCTGAACCCGTCTGTATTCTTCACAACACGGCAAGCTTCGAAAGGATAAAGCATCTGTCAGAATCAACCTTCTTCAGAAAGCAAGATGAGAAGAACGTCAAGGTCATACGGGTCATAGCAAAGGAAGCTCGCCGGAGCGTCGTCAACGTTGCCAACACTTTTACTTTTCTCAATTTATAGGAATCTCCTCATTCCAGGGGATTTTCTCCTTTGACTGTATTTGCCAATTCAGGGCACCCAGATTAATAAAATCAGAGTTTTCAGTCACATCTCTTTTTTGTACATTTTTGTTTCGTTTGCAAAATGTCCAATATTCATAATAAGTACTTGCATAAAACAAATGAGCCGATTTTTAATAAATGCTTGCGGGAAATATATTTACTTTCAGGAATATCTAATTCCTATGACGGAATCCGGTAGGGAATACCTCGAGATACTTGTGCGTCTCTTTTGTCTTAATAAATTGCGGGTATTCAATACGCAGCAGGGGTTATGCCAAGCACACTTCCCCAGCATACCTCCTCCCCAGGAAATATCTGGAATACTTTTCCCCAACGGAGTTTCTAAAGTCTCCTCGTCTCAGCACAGGTCTACTCAACTGGAGCATCCCCAACCAAACTCCCCACAGAGTTTTCAACCTCTCCCCCAGAAGAGCAATGCCTGAAACTCTTACACAACAAAGAGACAAAAGTTTCCATCTCCCCAGTTGAGTTCTCCTTCCGAATGGATCTATCAATGATCTAGTTTCCCAGGCAGAGCTATATACTAACAGATCTACCAATGATCTTTTCCCCAGCTGGGATATTCTTCCATGCAGATTAGCCAGAGATCTTCAGCGGGATCCGAATCCCGGATCGGTTCCTCTTTTGCATAATCATAGCATTCGTTTCATCCTATCCCCACAGTTCTCCATAACACTTTTTACACTCTCACATACAAATATTTGTTCATAACTAATATACAGTCTCTCTTGACACTCTCTCGTGTCATACATTCCCCAGCAAGTTGAACACTCGTCCGTGTCCGGCTCGTAGTTCATCAATATTCACTCATACTTATACAGAAGTCTCTGATACTCGTCCGTATTTTGTTTATATACACTCTTCCATAGATCCGACACTTGTCTGTATTCTTTTTTAACCAGTTGGTACTCGTCCGTATCATCATCTCTGAACACGCGTCAACGTTTGTTTTTACTGATACTCGTCTGTATCATGGTCCTAAGGATGCTTGTCTGCATCTTTAATCTATACATTGTCAGACACTTATACCTTTTATTCTAGAGCGTAAACACTCGTCCATGTTTACCGTTCCTCAGCTAGAACTTTCTTCTATCCGACATTCGTCCTATGTCGTGATATTTTTCGGCAGTCGTACCCTACCAGGTGATCGTCCTTCACCTTTGGATGACCGTCCCTCATCCTTTCCCCAACGGAGTCCCCATTAGTGGAACCCGTTTTCTATCCAGCATTCGTCCTATGTCGTGATAAAGAGCAGATGTCCCTTGCTAGGTGATCGTCCTACACCTTTTAATGACCGTCCCTCATCATTTATCCGATGGCCGTCCCCATCGTTGATATTGTTATCCGACATTTGTCCTATGTTGTGATAAACCTCGAGAGCAGCCGTCCCCTGCTAGGTGATCGTCATTCACCTCTTGATGATCGTCCTTCATCATGCTTATCCGATGGCCGTCCCCATCGTCGACCCTTTCTATCCGACATTCGTCCTATGTCGTGGTAAAGAGCAGTCGTCCCCTGCTAGGTGATCGTCCTTCACTTTTTAATGACCGTCCCTCATCATTATTTTAATTTATTCTTTGAACCGATGGCCGTCCCCATCGTTGTTTACTTTACTTTACAAACCCGATAGTCGTCCCCATCTTTGCCTTTACTGCAATCCCTAGAGAATCTTGTTCCTTTACCCGATGGTCGTCCCCGTCGTGGTCTATTTATTTCCCCAGCTTGTCGGCCATCCCCGTCATTTCTTTACTTACCGCTTTATCCCCCATCAGTCATCCTCTAATCGATGGTCGTCCTCTATCGCTTTCATTTGATACTCATACTATATTATCTTTTACAATTTATATCCCTTTTCTTCTTCTCCCCAGTGAGTGCAAATTTTGGACTGTCTATGGTATTCAACCACAAGTTATCTTGTTTGTCTGTTAAGCCAGACGCGTACATCCTGCACAGCCAACTCTTGTTTGAATAGGGGGAGCTATAAACACCCCAAATTTTCCCTCACTAATTTCACACCATGGCTTGTGATCTCTCATGCTTGCATTAACATAGGCATACCACATCACATTTCATATTTGTTTCATCTGCATAAGTTCAAGTTCATCTACATCTAGGGTTTGTGATCTGAGCAATCCAAGGATCCATCTGAGCCATCCCAAAGGCCTCAAAGCTTTCCAAGAGGGTCCATGTGTGTTCTATCATCATATTATATCCCTCAAAGTTCATGGAAGTCAAGAAATCACAAGAACTGGAAAGGCATGGAAGTAGAGCTAGGGTTTTCACTACACAAATGACCAAAATTAGGGTTTTGGTTTCAGAGGCCTCAACTCCAAATTTTTGGGCCATTCTTGTTTCTAATGTTCTTAATATGCTATAAGGAGCATGTATGCCAAGTTTGATAAAGAAATTCATTGTGGAAGTCATTTGTTCACTGGGTAACTTCTTGAGCAAGTTAAGTCAAAATCAGGGCATCTGAGGCCCCCAACAATGGAACCAAAGGGGTATTTTCATCAAATTGAAGTTCTATAATCTTTATTTGATCATTGGAGTGCTTGGAAGTTCACAAAATTGAAGAAATTTGAGCTAAACCAAAAGTTGACAAAAATGGAAATGACTTGTAATGGAAACTTTCCATTTTGGGAAAGTTTTTCAACCTCCTCTTTCTCAACCAAAAATGCTTCAAATGAAAAATTCTTGGTCATTAAAGTTGTAGATTAGGTCTTTCCCTTTTTAAAAAGTACAATAACATGTTCTAATTCATTATGGAACTCAAGTTATGATTCTTCAAAGTTGGCAAAAATCTTATAATTTTCACATTCATGCCAAAGGGGATTTTTTGCAAAACCACTTGCCAAGCTTCTAAGTGACCTCTAATTGACTTCTAAACATCATAACAATATCACATGACTCATTTTGCTCAGAATTGCCCAAGGAACCAGAACATTTCATGCCTTGTATCACAAGATACACCAAAGAGGGAAAATATGCAAAACTCATACAAACCCTAGTTCCATGTGTTCCAGCTGCATCAAACCTATCCAATGGCCACCCTTGATTCATCCTGAGGCCAGACACCCCAAAATCTCAGGCCTGCACCATGCCCATACCTCAAGTACACAATGTTGAGTTTTTTGCAAAATCACCCATACCAATCAGCATAGGCCACAACAACTCCTCTGACCTATCACAGCTTCACATACATGCCTAAAGGGACTCATTTCATACAACGCAAGCCTGTAAGCTCTCATACATTCAGATTTCCAAAAAAATCTAAAGAACTTCATCTCTTCGAAATTCTCAAACCACCCAGCAAAACTTCAAAGTTCTTTCACCAATCATCTCCATACATCCTCCAGATCATTTCCCACCCCTTACACAAGCCTGAAACCCCCTAAAACAAAAACACGATTTCACCCCCTCTGAACTGAAACCTCAAAAAATAGCCATATAAACTTGTTCCAAGCTTCTCAATAGCATCAAGGGATTCAGGGGAGTTGATTTGCACCAAAGAAGTGGCCAGAAAGCTCCAGTTTCGAAAGCTTCAACTCAGGTATCATCAAGAACAAATTTTACAAAAATCTCTTTTTAGGTTATAGAAATGTTTTTCATGCTTCACTGATCACACTGCACCTTTTATTTTTGAAAATGGTTGTGTATTGAGCTTGTATCGTGCTTCTGAAATTTTTGTAGTTTTTTATTTTTGATTCGATTCGTGTTGTTCTTGGAATATAAATGTTGTTTGAGGTTTGATTCTTGTTTAGGATGAGTAGGAGAGTGGATCTGCAGCTTTAGAGCTTCTAATCCGGTCATCTGAGTTTAATTAGGGCTAATCTCCCCAGTTTGAATGTGGGTCGTATGATTGAGATTAGGGTTAGTGAGTGTACGGCCAGGATTAGGTCATTAAACCCTAATTGTGTTTAATTAATTTAAATCAGATTAATTAACTAGGAGTGATCTCGACCCTCCATCTGCGCTCGCAGTCAACATCTTTCCCCTGAATTTGAATCTGGACCATTGGATTGACATACTTTTCCTTTTATTCATTTTAATACATTTAATATCCATTTCTTTTCATATAATTATTTAAAATAGTAAAAATCATTAAAAAAATCTGAAAATTTTTATCATGACTTTTATTAATTTTTCAGAAACCAAAAATATTTTAATGTTTATTTTTTGCATTAAAAAAGTATTTTTAAATCATTTAAATGTTTTATTTAATTAATTAATTCATTTTATTTAATTAATTAATTCATTTTATTTAATTAATTAATTCATTTTAATTAATTAAAAATACATTTAAGTATTTTAAAATCACCAAAAAAATCATAGAGCATTTTTAAACATTTAGAAGCATTTACAAACTCACCATACAAATTTCTTTTTGGTTTTGATCATACTTTGAGATTTTTCATTGAATTAGGGTTCCTAAAATGACCTATTTTCTAACCCTAACTTCAAAAATTCATAACATTCAAACCAAGTTGAATTTGTGAATGATTCTTTTTGCATTGTTCTACACATGTCTTCTAGCATCCAAAAACATTTTTGTTTCATTTTTATCTTGCATTTTTAAATTGTTTGGCATTTTACATTGAAGATCACCCAAAAAACCCTAGAAACTTAGAAAATCCATAGCTTCTTCTAGGTTTAGCTTCTGACCTCTCTCTTTGGGTGATAACCTAGTATAGGTTTAGGGTTCCTTTGAGTGCATTTTCAATTTTTTATAATGTCATTTGCTTCTGTCTTTGTCATTTGCATCTCATTCTTCCTTGTAACCCTAATTTTGCATCTTTACTTGCATCTTACATTGCATTGCATGGACATTTGAACTTGCCATGCCATTTCAAGCATTTGTATTTCATCTTAGACATCTTAAGACATTGCTTGAACATTGCTTGATCATTTATTCATACATTTGCTTTACTTTGCATCCATTACATTTCATGAACATCCATGTGTTTACATGCTTCCTACATGCTTCATTTGCATTCATTCTCTTGTATGAACACACACATGCATCTTGTATGCCTTTGCATCATATCATAGCATCATTTACATCATGTGTATGCTTCTGGTCTTGGTCTTTACCCTTTCATATGCATCATTTCATTTCATTCCTTTCATATTGCATCTTGTACTAACTTTTCAGGTTAATGGTAAGTTTGTTTGGGAGGTGAATTTGCCTTCACCCCCCACCTCTTCTCATACCTTCATATTGCATCCTTGCTGCATTTTTACTTGTCCTTGAAGTGAAACTTGTTCACTTATGTTCCATCCTTCTCACTTTCTTCCTTTAAGTTACTTATCTTCTTAGGAAGTAAGTAACTTATTCTTCTGCTTCCTTCTCTTTTCATCTTGCTTCTCCTTGGTGGCTTCCTTGAAGACTTCTCCTTTTAAGCCTCACAAACCATAGGATGTACAAGCATGATAACTTCTAGGATTGATAGTTTCCCTTAGACTTTTTCCTTTGAGTCTTCTTTGTGTCTCTCTTCTCATCCCATCATTAGAGACTAAACCTTTAAGGTTTTAGGACTTTGGAATTAGGGATATGCCTGCATCCTTATATTAGGATGGAGTGTATAAATTTAATCCTAAGTGTTAAACCCTTAATCTGTTTAAACCTCTTAATCAATCCATCAAATAATTACTAAGACTTCATCTTGTAACTTGGGCCTTACATTAGGGTTATATTTCTTCCTTTATGGTTAAGAATCATAAAACTCACTTCTTAATCTCACCTTTAATTAAAATTCACTTAATAAAGGTTTGTTTTGTTATGAATCTAATCCCTAACCATGGATTAAGTTGAGGTATCTTCCTCAGCTTAAGTGTTCTCATTTATTATCCTTCTATTAAGATGGTGGAATGAGTTCATTAATCTGTGATTAGAGATTAAACTCATTACTTAACACTAAAACAAAAACCCAAAAACATCTTGATAATCACAAGTAGGTTAATGATCTTAATCCTACGTCATCATGGTAATTAAGTTGAGATGCTTATCCCTAATCAAGGGAGGATATAATGAGTTTACAAGCCCTTGATCTAGGCTTAAGCTCATTAACTTATGCAAAATACCAAAAACAATAAAAAACTGAAAACACAAAAAACAAACAATAATCGTCTCCTTCGGGATTCTTTTCTCATCGCTCATTCATAAGCGAGAACTTGCTTCTTCCGTCTAATGCAAGACAGTTAGCACTCGTGCCAGACGAGTCATACACTTGAGCATAGACAAGTAAGCAGTTCACAATCAATTTATCTTTCAGTCACTTTGAGTCGAACTACGGTGTTCTGACTTCCTCATTGCATAAGAGGATACGTAGGCATAACTTAACGGTTATCGAAAAAAGTCTTTGTGCCTTCCCCCTCTTTCAGCATTCTCTTTTAAGCCTCATTCCTGGGAAATATCTCTTTTGCACTGACACTTGTGTACTTCTTCTCCAGCTTTTGCACACATATAACACATACACTACCCCTTTAAACGGAATCTTGTAAGCGTGGATCCCGTCGAGTACGACGGAGAATCTGGGTGCTAATACCTTCCCAGGTTGTAACCAACCCCCTTTCTCAGTTTCTCTGGTTCGCGACCGTCTTATCCATCTTTTTCTAGGTTTATGCAGCATTACCTTTCCTTCGGGATAAAAATGCCTAGCTGGAGACTCTATTCACCTTCATTTCATTCTCTCCTTTCGCCGACCGTTCGCGTCTGTACCCTATCTGACCAGGTGTCTTTTCGGGGGAGCGATACATACCGATACTCGAATGAAAACTTGTATTATAAGTGAACTCAAACAACGCTTATTAACTATCCCAAACACCACCTTGTTCTAGCATACAAGCACGCAATAAATCCTCTAACGATTGAATTGTCCTCTCGGTTTGACCATCTGTTTGCGGATGGTAAGCCGAACTCAATCTTAGCTTAGAACCCATAGCCTTTTGCAAACTTTCCCAAAACCTCGATGTAAATCTAGCATCTCTATCCGATACAATACTTTTAGGAACTCCATGTAACTTCACAACCACAAAACCATAAATCTCGGCTAGCTTCTCCAAAGAATAACTAATATCAATCGGAATAAAGTGAGCAGATTTAGTAAGCCTATCGACAATCACCCAAATAGAATTATGACCTCTTTGCATATTCTGCAAACCCGTAACAAAATCCATCGATATACTATCCCATTTCCATTCCGGAATATCCAACGGTTGCATCAAACCACTAGGCTTCTGATGTTCCACCTTAGACTTCTGACAAGTCAAACACGCATAAACAAAATGAGCTACATCTCTCTTCAATCCGGACCACCAAAAGATCTTCTTCAAATCTTGGTACATCTTATTTGCTCCCGGGTGTATACTTAAATTACTCCGGTGTCCCTCTTCCAATATCATCTTTTTCAACTCCTTATCATCGGGAATACAAATACGACCACGGAATCTCAAAACTCCAAAATTATCAACCTTGAAAACCACATTCTCATTCATCATCAAATCAACAAATTTCAAATCCAACTTTTGCTATTCACAAATGGTTGCAAGAAAATCATTCGTAACATGAACCATACCAAGTCTCACACTTCTCGGCGTCATCTCGCAAACCAAACTCAAGTCTCTAAAATTCTCCAAAAGTTCCCATTCTCTTATCATCAATGCGGACATATGTAACAACTTACGACTCAAGGCATCGGCCACCACATTCGCCTTACCCGGATGGTAATTCAAACCAAAATCACAATCCTTGAAAAGTTCTAACCATCTCCTTTGTCTCATGTTCAATTCCTTTTGATCGAATAAATACTTCAAACTTTTGTGATCACTAAAAACTTCGAACCTCGCACCATAAAGATAATGCCTTCAAATTTTTAGAGCAAAAACCACGGCCGCTAATTCCAAATCATGCGTAGGATAATTCTTTTCATGCACCCTCAATTGTCTTGAAGCATAAGCCATAACTTTCCCATCTTGCATCAAAACACCACCTAACCCAAACAATGAAGCATCACAAAACACCACAAATGGTTCTGTCAGATTCGTCAAAATCAAGATCGGAGCCATTGTTAACCTTCTCTTAAGTTCCATAAAACTTTCTTTGCAATGAATATCCCAAATGAAAGTCTTTCCTTTACAAGTCAACTGTGTTAACGAAAGTGCCAACTTTGAAAATCCTTCAATAAACCTCCGATAATAACCCGCCAAGCCTTAAAAGCTTCAATCTCCGTAACCGATCTAGGAACTTCCCATTGCATTACTGCATAAATCTTGGACGGATCAACAATAATACCACCATCGGAAATAACATGTCCAAGAAAACTTACTTTCGACAACCAAAATTCACACTTTGACAACTTAGCATACAATTGTTTCTCTTTCAAAATCTGTAACACAATCCTTAAATGCTCTTCATGCTCTTCTTGAGACTTAGAATAAATCAAAATGTCGTCGATGAACATAACCACAAAATGATCCAACTATTCATGAAAAATACGATTCATGTATTCCATAAACATACCTGGCGCATTAGAAACATTGAATGGCATCACAGAATACTCGTAATGACCATACCGTGTCCTAAAAGTCGTCTTTTGAATATCCTCTTCTTTCACACGAATCTGGTGATATCCTGATCTCAAATCAATCTTACTAAAAACACGCGCACAAACCAATTGGTCCATCAAATCATCTATCCTCGGAAGCGGATACTTGTTCTTAATTGTCACCTTGTTCAACTGTCGATAATCAATACATAACCGCATACTTCCATCCTTCTTCTTTACCAACAATACCGGTGCATCCCAAGGAGAAACACTCAGCCTAACAAACCTCTTATCTAACAAGTCATTCAACTTCTTTTCAATTCTATCAACTCTGAAGCTGACATATGATACAGTGCCATCGAAATCGGTCTAGTACCCGGAACTAGATCAATAGAAAACTCAACTTCTCTTTCCGGTGGTACATCCTTAATATCATCCGGAAACACTTCTGGAAAATCACACACCACTGGAAACCTACTTATCTCCACTTTGCTTTCCACTGACAACGATGCAAACAAACCAAACAATTGAGCTTCATCCACTGAAAGTTTCTTCAACTCTTTCGTGGATAGGAAACTCTCTTCTTCATCATCATCCAAAGAAGGAAACCTTACTAACTTATGATAATAATTGATCGGAAAATTAGCAAGTGAACTATTTTACCGATGTAGTAATAAAAGGGAGTTATCCCGAATATCGATCTCGAGGACTGCGTACCGAGATAAGTTTTTCTGAATAGATTTTAATTGAACAAAACTTTTGGTTGATAATTTGTTTTTAGATAAAATAGAATTAGAATTACTAAAATATAAACAACAGAATAGAGGTTGCACGAATATGAGAATAATGCCAGGGACGGTGTATAATTTGCAATGCAATGACTTAATAATTTCTCAACTCTAAAGAGACATGCTTCAAACTTTATCTTTCCTATGTTCAAGATTGTTTTTCCAAAATTCCTTTAAAAAAAACCTTTGGTATTCTTCATCGACCTTAATTCCTCAATGGCCAAGGAAGAATATCAAGCAATAATTCTGAAATAAAAATGGTTTTCACAGGGTATTCCAATTCCTCGGTAATATCTACCGTGATAAAAATTACGCAACAAAGTTAGGATGGTTGGTATGACCAAATCCTAACTACGATCAATTATCAAATTTTCCAAAAAGATAAAGCATTATGAATGTTGCATAAAATAAAGAAACTGGTTTAAACGCATAATCTCATAGATTAAGAATTCAAAAAGTCATTACAATAAGCAAATCAGGGACACCCCCTGGCATTGGGGGGTTTAGCCACTCATGTTCATAACAAAAAATAAAAACGGAATAATAATATAGAGACATTACAATCAACGTTGGATCGGTTGGATCGTCAATTGCTTCCGCTCTTGATCAATCCTTATTCTCCTTCTATCGTCAAATCCAAAATCCCCAAATCAAATGTCAAAATTATCTAAGTCTTAATCATCTAATATATCAGTCTTCAAAATACTCCGTGAAATGTCCAGAATGCCCTCCGAAAATATCTCAGCATCATACAAATAACAGGATATTTTTTTTCTGGTTGCCACGACACGGGCCGTGTTGTGCAACACGAGCACTCGTGTTGTGCCACTGATTCTTCTCAAAGCTCATTTCCTTCAGAGGCCATGACACGGGCCGTGTTGTACAACACGGGCACCCGTGTCATACTTCTGGTTTGATCCTTTTCATCCCTAGAACTCCTCTTCAAAGGCCTTCACAACACGGGCCGTGTTGTGCAACACGGGCACTCGTGTTGTGCTTCTGATATCTCTATTTTGATGGTTTTTCAACACTCGGATCATCCTTGCGAAGGCTTCGAACAACCGACTAGATGCAGACCTGAAAACACATCAACAAAACAACCAAATAACACATACCAAAGATAAAAATGGATAAAAAGATCAAAACTAGACTCGCATGCTAAATTAAGAAAAATACGACGAAAACGTGAAAGAAACACTTCAAACAACCGAAAGCATACGAAAAGAACAACGAAAATGGCTTGAAAACTACGACTAAAGATCACTGATCAAACTCCCCCGAACTTGAACTCTTGCTTGACCTCAAGCAAAGATCTTACATTCACACACTCAAACACTGTCAACTCATTCAACACTAGCGAGATGAATTACTATACTCATACGTGGATTTTCGTTCCAAGTCACCCAACAAGTTATTTTGGTACTTCTCTCTCTGCAAAGGTATCACACAAACACTAAACCGCGGTAAACCCCGGACCTGAATCTCCTTTTCGGTAACCTCTCCGACTATGCTTCGGGCTTAGGTCTTCTGTTTCGATTTTCCACCATTTTCATTCGGACAATCCTTTTTAAGGCTTCTTATGATTTTCACCGTGTGTACAAAATTGATCCTTTTTTTTCTCTTTTATTGGCACTGTTATCTCTTTGTCCCTTAAGGGAAACATTTATGTTCAACCGCCGTTAGGTTGAATAGCCGGGTGAGGGCTACCCAACTTAGAAGGATCGATCATTCTAATGTTCTTATTCATTTTTTTTCGGTGCCTTCATGCCTTTTTTTCTCTTTTTGATCAACTCTGCACACACAATTATTATAGATCAAGCCAGATATGTCAGTAGAAACTACTTAGGGTTTACTTCTCAGATCAAAGTACCATGGCACGAATCTACATGTTGGCTCGTTCCTAATTCAGAAGACTCAGTGTGTTCGTGTTGTACCTAAACATCAAAATATTTCCATTTTCCTTATCGGGTTTCTTTTCACTCAATCCGATATACTTTCTCATTATTCATTCGCAATAACACACATTTAACAGGTCAATTCAGGGGTGTTTTTCAAACAACTTATAACCATAATTTTCAAGCCGCCTACCTAAAACACTACTAGAAATAAATAAAAAACATATCAAAACAAAACAAAACAAAAACATGAAAACTAAATCCCCCCACACTTGAACTCAACAGTATCCACACTATTGAAGAACCAATGTCAGAGGGAACTCACAGATATCACTGAGGCGGGGGAAAGCCATGCAGCCTCATCTGCTGCATCCACTCATGCAACTCACCAATGAGGTCCCCTTGACGGGTCTGCTCTCTTATCATCTCATCCCATTCTCCCTTGGTCAGGCTCCACTGACCGGTCTCCTGATTTGATGAGCCGCCGACTGTTTGTACAGGGACCTCCTCAGCTTGGTACCCCTCATCATCCTCACCTGAAAAGAATTTATCATACTGCTCGTTGTCGCCCTGCAGAGGGTTCTCATACAACCAATTAGCTTTATTATCAATGGTAATTAAATTGGGAGCAGGCAAAGATATCAAATGCCTGTTACGGGTAAGCACAGAGTAGTAATTATGAAAACTCTTAATCATACCTTGGTTAGTGAGGGTGTCTAAATCAATTTTATTCTTACCTACCACCGAAGGTACCTCAAGCAACCTCGTACTATAACTAAGTTTGTCAGCTATCTGCGTTATCATTCCTCCTACAGAGATCTCACCAGAAGCGGCATTGGCTACCCGCTTGAGGTGATCTGCTGTGAAGGCCGCTACATTGATAAGTTTATTATTAGCCATACCATAGAGAAATTACAGCTCTCTTTGTGTAGTTACTCCTGTGTTGTCACCTCGGCAGAAAAGTGTATAGGCCAACCCCTTCTGAGCATACCTAAAACACGGGTTATGGATCCCCGAAGCCTTCGCCGCAGATGCGACATAGTCAGTACTGCCAGTAATGTCCCTCCAAAATTCTCCTGCAACAAACATGCTGGGAGGTGCTCCAGGCCCATAGATTGGAATATCCAAAATCTTTCCCAATTCCGCAACCGATAACACGTGGTCAGTGTCAAAAAGACGAAACTTCAAAGTACCGTAGTACTCTGTATCCGACCCAGTCCACCTGTGCTTTAGCTGAAATTGCAAAGAACTCAAAAACTCTTATGTTATGCGCTCGAAATTAGGCGCTTCATATAGCATAAAATTCAACATACCAATATTGTGAAACATCCTATATACCTCAAATTTCAGCCCTAGGTTTTCGAGAGTCTCATTACACATATATCTAGCCAGTATTAACTTATGCCTTACCAACTTAGAGTATTTGACCTGGTGCTCCGGATTCTCAAATAAAATGCCGTGGGCATTAGGCATGCGGTGCGCTCGCTTTCGGGGGCGAGACGACTCAACCACATTCTTTCTAGTATCTCTGCAAGGAGGCATTCTGATTACCTGCACAAATACACACAAAATTCGACAGAGGGATTAGTGAAATTAGTCACCGTAGAGGTGACAAAGGAGAGGAGGTGAACACTTTTTTTGAAGGGAGTAGGGTGATTTAGTGAGTGGGTGTTGGAGAAATGGAAGCTTTTGTGTAGAAGAGTAATGAAGGTTAAGGCTTTTTAGAGAGTGAGGGTTTGAAGAAGATGGATGATTAAGAAAAATATGTGGTAATGAGGCTAGTAATGATAAGTTAAGAGAGTTAATTCGTGGGCCCCATTTCATTAAAATTGTGAGGAATATGAAATTTTTTTGAAAAAACTGCCCGCACTCCTGACACGGGCCGTGTTGCGCAACACGGGCACCCGTGTCAGGCCCCTGCATTGCCAAAAAAACACATAAATATCAGGTGATGCTCATGCTTTGTAACACAGGCCGTGTTGCATAACACAGGCACCCGTGTTGCACCCCTGTATTCCTCAAAACCACTTTAAAAATCAGGAGATGATCAGTCTTTGCAACACGGGCCATGTTGCACAACACGGGTACCCGTGTTGCTCCCCTGTATTCCTCAAAATCCCAGTCAAACTCCATCTTCCTGACACGGGCCGTGTCATGGGACACGAGCGCCCGTGTCAGGGCCCTGATTTTTCACTTTTTCAGTCTTTTTCTTGATTTTTCTTGCTTGACTATCCAACTTCCCTTTTTCCTTAGCAGAATCTATGATTTACAAAAACGCACAACCTACAAAAACTGAAACAAACAAATGTAAGAATGAGAAAAAATCGTGGGTTGCCTCCCACGTAGCGCTACGTTTAACGTCGCATGGCTCGACGGCCCGTCGTCCTACTGAGTAAGACGAATGACATTCACATCACCACTCATTTGGCCTCTGAAGTAGGGCTTTAATATTTGTCCATTCACCTTGAAAATATCTCCATTGGTCTGATTTTTAATTTCGACTGCTCCATGAGGAAATACCTTGTGAACTACAAAAGGTCCCGACCATTTAGACCGTAATTTTTCTGGAAATAGCTTCAACCTTGAATTGTACAAGAGAACCAGTTGTCCTTTCCAAAACTCTTTTCTTTGAATCCTCTTATCATGCCATTTTTTTGTTTGCTCTTGGTAAACCTTAGCTTTCTCGTACGCCCGATTCCTGAATTCTTCTAACTCATGAAGTTGAAGAATCCGAGAACTCCCAGCTTTTGACAAATCCATATTAAGATACTTAGACGCCCAGAAAGCCTTGTGTTCAAGTTCCAATGGTAGGTAACATGCCTTTCCGTACACCAGCTGATATGGTGACATACCGATAGGCGTTTTGAAAGCTGTTTGATACGCCCATAGAGCATCATCCAATTTAATCGACCAATCCTTTCGAGATGAATTCACCGTTTTTTCCAGAATTTGTTTTAGTTGTCTATTCGACACTTTTACTTGGCCTCTTGTTTGAGGGTGGTATGGAGTAGCTATCCGGTGTTTCACATTATACTTTTGCAGAAGCTTCTCCATAAGGTGATTTAGGAAATACGTTCCTTCATCACTTATCAATGCTCTCGGAACACCAAACCTTGCAAAAATATTCTCTTTCAGGAATCTCACCACAACCTTTGCATCGTTGGTAGGCAATGCAACATCCTCTACCCATTTGGAGACATAGTTGTAAACACCCCAAATTTGCCCTCACTCATTTCACCATGGCTTGTGATCTTTTCATGTGAATAAGTTCAACCATAGCATCTCATATTGCATCTTTTACTTCACTGCATTGTTTCTAAGTCATCTGCATCTAGGGTTTGTGATATGAGTCATCCCTGAGCTATTTGAGCCACTCCAAAGGTCATCAATCACTTCAAATGGGTCCATGTGTGTTCAAGAATCATATTATATCCTCACAAGGTCAAGGAAGTCAAAGAATCACAAGAACTGAGAAAGGCATGGAAGCAGAGCCAGGTTTAACTACACAGATGACCTAGAATTAGGGTTTTGGTATCAGAGGCCATAACTCCAAAATTTTTTGGTCATTCTTGTCTCTATTGTTCTCTATAGGTTATGAGGATCATGCATATCAATTTTCATGAAGAAATTCAATGGAGAAGGCATCTGATCAAGAGATGACTTCTTGAACAAGTCAGTACAAAATCAGGGCATCTGAGACCCCCAATGACCCAACCAAAGGGGTTTCTCCATCATTTTGAATGTGTATGATTTTTATTTGATCTTAGAAGAAGTTAGAAGTTCACAAAATTGAAGAATTTCAAGCCATTTGCAAAGTTGTCTTTTTGGGAAAGTGACTTATAATGTGAACTTGCCATTTTGGGAAAGTTTTTCAACCTCCTCTTTTTGATTCAAAAATGCTTCAAATGAAAGAACTTTGATCATGAAAGTTGTAGAATGGATCCTCCCATTTTCAAAAAGTACAAGAACTCATTCTAATTCATTTTAAATCAAAAGTTATGGCCTTGCAAAGTTGGGAAAAATCATGAAATTTCACTTATGCACCAAAGGAGGAAAGTTGCAAAACTTCATGCCAAGGCCAATTGTGACTTCAAATCAACTTCTAAGCATTACACAAACATAAGTCATGACCTAAAATTCAGAATGCACCAAAGAATTACTCATTTTCATGCCTTGATCATTAAGAAACTTCAAAAGGGCCAAACTTAGTGAAATTTGCAAAACCTCCCACAACTCCTCACAAACTTGCTAATTGGCCTCAATCTGAATTCCATGGTTGCCCTTGATCCTTGCTGCGCAGGACACCCCATTGTCCTTGGCCTGCCATGACCCATACCTCAAAGGACACCTAACATTGACTTTTGGCAAAATGGACCATACCAATCAAGCTGAGCCACACCAACTACTCTGACCAATCACAGCTTCACATACATGCCTCATGGATCATTTCTCACACAATCTTGGAAGCTAAAACCTCCCATAACACAGCATTCTCCAAAATCTCTCTTTATGCATTTATCTTCGAATCTCAATACACAAACCTCAAACCTCAAAACAAACTTCACAGAATCACTCACCATGATCCTCTGATCATTTCCCAACCATCATTTGATCCTGAAACTACCCCAAACAGAAATACGATTTTCCACTCCCTTTGGACAGAACTTCATCAATCTCGTAAACCAGCCATAAGAAATTCCAAACAAGCATTGCAAACTTCTCAGGAGGTTCATTAAAGGCATCTTGGACCAAAGAAACAGCCAGAAAGCCCCAAAAGCAAAAGCTCCATCTCAGGTATACTCTTGAAACTTTTTTTCCAGAACTTGTTTCTTTAGTTATAGAATGGTAGAGCATGTTCCACTGATCACAATGAATTTTGAATGATGAAAAATGGTTGAGTTTTGAGGATGTATGCGTGTTCTGAAATTTTGTTCAGTTTTAGATTTTTGATTCGAATCATGTTGTTGATGAAAAATAAATGAAATTTGATGTTTGATTCTTGTTCCTTGATGTTTGTTGAGTGATTCTGGAGCTTTAGGGGGCTTGGGGTGAGGTTTTGAGGGAGATAGCAATTTTCAGGGAGGGATGTCACCGGAGAAGACGACTGGAGCTCTTCTCTGGTGACCTGAATGTCATTAGGGTTTTAATTTGTGATTAGGGTTCGGTTTAAATGTGGAGCGTACGATGGTGTTTCTCGCGCGTGTCCCATGGCTCAGATTACCCCATTTAGCCCTAATCCATGTCATTAAGTTAATTAATTAGGTTTTAGTTTTAAAAATGCCAGTTTGAATTACAGCCTTAGGATCTGGCGCCAGTCAATTCGCACGCTATCCATTTGAATCTCAGCCTCAGGATTTGCTTACTTTTCCATTTATTTAGTTTTATTTCATTTTAATTGTATTTAACTTCCACGAATTTTTAAAAATAGCAAAACATATTAAAAAATTCTGAAATTTTTTGTCAAACCTTTTGTTAATTTTCAGAACCCAAAAATATTTTTATTTTTTATTTTTTGCATTAAAACTATTTTTAAATCATTTAAATTATTATTTTTAATTAGTTAATGGAAAGTAATTAATTAAAAATTCATTTAGGTATTTAAAAATCACAAAAATATTCACATTGCATTCTAAAACATTTAGAAACATTATCCAACTCTTCACACAAATTTATTTTTGGTTCTTGATGTACTTTGATAATTTTCATTGGAATTAAAGTTGTTTAAAGGCAATATTTTGGTCCAAACTTATAAAAATTCATTATGCCTAACCATGAAGAGTTTGGTGATGGTTCTTCTTGCATTGCATCCTTCATATCATGTAGTTTCTAGGGTAAAATTGGTTTGAATTTATCTTTCATTTTCAATTTGATGTGCATTTTTCCTTTTGAGGTGCCTTGAAACCCTAGTTGACTTAGAAAATTCATAACTCCCATTAGGTTAAGACTTAGGTCCCCTCCTTTTGGAAGTGAACTTGTGTAGGGTTAGGGTTCCTTTGATCCCATTTTCAATTTTTTATCTTGTCATTTGCTTCTGATTTTGAATTTTGCATTGCATATTGTATGTAAACCCTAATTCTTGCCTTCCTTTGCATCCATCTCTCATATGTTTGCATTCAAGAGCTTGCCATGACATTTTGTGCATCCATATGACATGAAATACATCTTAGGACATATTAGAATCATGTTTGATCATTGCATCATTCATTTGACATGTCATACTTTCATTGCATTTCATAAACTTTCATGAACTTTCATGGTTCAAAGCATGCTCCATATACCTCCATTCTCTTGTATGCTCACATATATGCATCTTGTTTGACTTTGCACCATCTCTTGACATCATTTGCATCATGTGTATGTTTCTGACTTTGGCCTTTGCCCATCCATATGCATTTTTTCATCTCATTTCTTCCCTTATGCATCTTGTACTAACTTTTCAGGTTAATAGTAAGTTTGTTTGGGAGGTGGATTTGCCTTCACCTCCTACCTATTCTCACCTCATCATTTTACATCCTTGCTTCATTTTTACTTGTCTTTGAGTGAGCTTGCTCACTTGTGCCTCTTTTCCCTCTTTCCTCTTCTCATCTCATCTCTTTTCTATCTTGTTCCTCCTTGGTGGCCTCTGAAGACCTCTTTCTTTCTTAAGCCTCATAAACCCTAGGTATAACAAGGCATGACCACAATTAGGGTTTGATTAGTCCCCCATTTATATTTTCCTTTGTGTCATCCTTGAGTCTTCTTTTCTCATCTTTTAATCAAGGACTAAACCTTAAAGGTTTTAAGGCTTTGTGATTAAGCTTATGCCTGCATCCTTCTATTAGGATGGAGTGTAAAACTTTAATCCTAAGTGTTAAACCCTTAATGTGTTTAAATCCTTTAATCAATTCACTTAATAATCACTAATACATCAAGCTTGTAACTTGGGCCTTGCATCAGGGTTCTAATTCTTCCTTAATTGGTTAAGAAGGACTAACCCTAGTGTTAATGGACAAGTCCCCCTCAAGTTGTCTTACAAACCATAAAACTCACTTCTTAACCTTATCAATAACTAAAATCCATCTAATAAAGGTTTTGTTTTGTCATGAGGTTAATCCCTAATCATGGATTAAGTTGAGGAGCCTTTCTCAGCTTAAATGTTCTCATCTATCATCCTTCTATTAGGATGGTGTAATGAGTCCATTAAATCCTTGATTATGGCTTAAACTCATTACTTAACACTAAACGAAAACAACAAAAACATCTTAATAAATACAAGTAGTTTAATGATCTTAATCCTACATCATGGTGATTAAGTGTGAGGTGCTTACTTCAGACCTAAGGTATTCTCATTACCCCTAATCAGAGGGAGGATGTGATGAGTTTACTAACCCATTGGTTTAGGCTTAAGCTCATTTTCTTATGACAAACTCCAGAAAGCAATAAAAGACCTAAAACACCAAAAACAAACAATAATCGTCTCCTCCGGTATTCTCTTCTCATCTCATTCACTCACAAACGAGAACTTGCTTCTTCCATCTAATGCAAGACAGTTTGCACCTGAGCCAGACAGGTCATACACTTGAGCATAGACAAGTAAGCAGTTCACAAGTCAATTTTTCTTTCAGTCTCTTTGAGTCGAACTACGGTGTTCTAACTTCCTCATTGCACGAGAGGATACGTAGGTATAACTTAACAGTTATCGAACAAAAGTCTCTGTATATTCCCCATCCTTCCAGCATTATTCTTAAAGCCTCATAGTCTTGAGCTTCATTCTTTTCTTACACTGACACTTCTCTCATGCACTTCACATTTTTCTTCTACACTGACACTTGCATTCTTTCCAACTTTGATACACAAATTGCACTGACACTACCCCTTTTAAAACACAAATCTTTTAAGCGTGGATCCCGTCGAGTATGGCGGACAATCTGGGTGCTAATACCTTCCCAGGTTGTAACCAACCCCCTTTCTCAGTCTCTCTGGTTCGCAACCATCTTATCCATATCTTTTCTTAGGTTTATGCAACATTACCTTTCCCTCGGGATAAAAATGCCTAGCTGGCGACTCTATTCATTCCTTCTCTTTCGCCGACCGTTCGCGTCTGTACCTCATTTGACCTAGCCTCATTTGGTGTGAGCGACAGCTTGGCGACTCTGCTGGGGAATCTTATACTGTAACCAGAGCTTCTGGTTCTTTTTGTGGGTTCCTCCTAGCGCTTGTTTGATTTGTGTTTACTGGGGTGTTATGTGCTAATTGTGTTTATTTATGTGCTTTATTTATTGCTTTATGTATGGCTTTATTTATTGCTTTCCTTTACAGTTTTTCATATTTCATACTGTCATTATCATTGCTGGATCTGGTTTCTGTTTTGGTGGGTGGGGTTCCATTGAGAGTTTGAGGTCCTATACCTGGGACCTAAGTGACACCTAGGCTAGAGTGGTTCATGTTCTTTCCCATTCCATTTCGGTCTGGTGCGGGAATATGAAACACGGTTCAGATGTAGGTTTCTTCTTGAGAACTCTGTGCTACAGATTTCCTGTAGTGCTAGGGCTATCTGGGAAGCCTGCTAAGTTTGGATGACCTTTATTATGACCTTCAGAAACTGAGGTGAATTAGAGGAGGATCTTTTATGGTTATTGTAAACACTGTACCTCCGGGTTAGAAGTGTTTACACTTCTCATAATTGATCCAAGTCTGAGGATCCTTGTTCTAGCACACTACCTGTGAGGGGGTTGGGCTGTTTACAGGTTTGCAGGTACCCTTGGCCACATCATACCTTGTTTATTTGGTTTAAGAGTACCTCATTTTGGACAGTTCTTGTGATTAACCCTGGACATGTGACTCTTTATTTGAGTCCCCCACCTTGGTTACTGGATTTCTAGGCCTTCATCTGGACCTTCTTTGAACATACATGGGCTTCATATCAAGGCAGATAATCAGATCCGGCTTGATCACAAACCCTTGCATATCATTTGCATATATCATCATTTGCATCATTTAACATTTGTTTATTTATTTTTCAGGGTATCCACATTACATCTGGTTTGGTTTTGACCCCTTCTTCTGCATAGACCTCTGCTTCATCAGTTATCTGCTTCAGCTATTCTCATCACCACCAGCATCAGCCTATCAGTGGCTCATCTCCAGTATCAGTCTTGATCCTCATCAGCACTTATCTTCAGCTCTTCATCAGCACTCATGACTACTCCTAGGAAGAGCAACATATCCTACCATTTCTTTGAGCCTGTATTGACTTGTATCAGGCAGGTCCAGTCACTTATCACCCCTGACCACATCCCATTATTCAGAGAGCATTATGGAGGTATCCTGGATATGGTTATGGACCTAGACCCTTCTCATAGGAGCATGATCCACACCTGCATGAAGTTTTATGACCCTCCTTTGAGATGCTTCACCTTCTCAGACTTTCAGCTAGGGCCTCTACTGGAAGAGTTTTCCTCATTGATTGGAGTACCTATCAGGGGTGGACTCCCTTTCAACCCAGAAATGACTTTTCCCAGCAATGGAGAAGTAGCAAAAGCACTGTACCTGGAGCCTGCCTTGGTTGGGCAAAGCATGACAACAAAAGCTGGAATCCCTGGTCTTCACTTGGATTTCTTGATTTCTCAGGCCATTCTGAAGGCCTCCTTGGGAGAGTGGAAGGCAGTCTTTGCACTATTAGCCCTCAGCATATATGGGGTTATACTATTTGCAGATGAACCCAAATTTATCAGCAAGAATGCCATTCATCTGTTTCTTCTGAGGAACCCAGTACCCACATTGCTGGGAGATTTCTATTATTCCATCCATCAGAGGAATGAGAAACAGTGGGGGAGGTTAGTAAGATGTTGTGCTCCTTTGTTTCACACCTGGCTGCTTAGACACCTACCTAAAACAGATGCCTTCTTGAATCCTCACCAGCAGAAGAATTGGGCTAAGAGGCTCATTGCTTTGACTTCAGATGATATTAAGTGGTGCACCCAGAGCACCAAAGGCAAAGACATTATCACCAGCTGTGGGCAATACCCAAATGTGCCTCTGATAGGAGTAAAGGGTTGCATCAACTACAATCCTTTGCTGTTTAAGAGACAACTGGGCTATTCTTTGGTTCACCCTCCCAGAGTGCAAGATTTAGCTGAGACCTTGTATTGTGAAGTAAATCCTAATTTAGCTGCTGTCAGACAATCATCTTGGGCTTAGGACAACATCCAGACAAAAGGGATGGCTATTCTAGGGAGGTATAATAATGTTGCTTCAGCTCAGTACTATGAGTGGTCTCGTAATAGAGCTCAGATTACTGGAATGCCTTTCACCATTGAGGACATACCTGGACCATCTACAGCCCAGCCAACAGCAACTGTCAGCCTGGAAGAATTTGAGAAGCTGAAGGAAAGAAATGAGAATCTATCTCAAGCCTTAAAGAAAACTCTTTGGGAAAGAAGTGATGGTCGTTTGGACATTGAGAGGTTAGAAAAGCTTAGGGGGGAGCATTTGGCCAAGATTGAGAAAACAGAGGACTACATCAGGAAAGCAAGGGCTGGGGAACAAATATTGAAGAATGCCTGTAAAGAGGCCAAATTTCAGAAGCCTAGGACTGAGCTTTATCTGCAAGAGAGCCAGGCTAGGTGGGTCAGAATCACTGAAGCCCAGACACAGGAAGACCAGAAAACTCAAGCTAAGATTGAACAGCTAGAGGCCAATGAAAAGAAGCAGCAGGAAGCTTTGTTGGCAGCCCAAAAGGAGATTTCAGAGTTAAAGCTCAAAGCTGGATTGTAGAGATCAAAGGACCAGGACAGACACAAGAAGCTGACCACTACCATTGCCACCAGGAACCTCCTCATTAGGACCATTACAGAGCACCCAGATGGTCCAGTGACTGAGGCACTCCTGAAGGAAGTCAGAGAGGATGAGTTTGGATTGGATGTTTAACTTCTTTGCTTGTTGTTCATTTTCATTTGATGTACTTTTTTCTTTTTTGTATTTTGACCCTCCAGGGGCATGTGTTGTAAAACAAACTATGTATTTGTTCATCATTTGTAATATATTAGTTTGCTTTCATTGGGTTTCTTTTCTCAAGCAACATCAAGCATCTTCCTCGAGGTCTGGAAAGGTCAAAATCAAGAACCAAGCCGGATACCTTGGAAAACAAATAAGCATACTGCATTGCATACTAACCTTTTTTTGTTTTGTAGGTTTTGTTATTATTTGTTTCTAACTCTGTTGTGATCTCAGGAAAAATTGCTCGTCGCCGAGTGTTCCCTGTCAACCGCACGCACCGGTACCCTACTCGCAACAACCTTCCTGGTATCCAAATGGATCAAGTACAGCAGGATCTGACTGAGGTCAGAACACAGATGGCTAATGAAAGAGTGGAGATGAGGAACCAAATGGCTCAATTCATGGCTGTAATGACTGGCTTGGCCCAGAGTCAAGAAAGGTTAAGGGAACTAGTGGAAAGACAAACTCCCGAGGAACCTCATCTTGGAACTGGAGGAACTAGTAATAATGAAAGGGGTCAGCCTCGTATTGACCCACCAGTATTTGGACCTCATCTAGATCCGGAAGTCAACATCCCAAGGAATGTGCAGGGCAACACTGCTGCAGGCAGGATCTTGCAAGAAGATCCTCAAGAAGAGCAGTTTACTGTTATGGGAGCAGGAGATGAAGTCTATGATAGGAGGTTAGATGAAATTACTGAGAAGTTGAGATCTCTGGAGTCTCAGAATTCCTTGGGCTTCGATGTAATGGACATGGGGCTAGTGGATGGGGTGAGAATTCCCCACAAATTCAAATCCCCGTGCTTTGAGAAATACAATGGAACCTCTTGTCCACGAACTCACCTGCAGTCTTTCCTGGGAAGACTTAAAGCTTATACTATGGATGAGAAGCTGTGGATGTTTTACTTTGAAGACAGTCTGGCTGGGGCTTCAAGAGAGTGGTATTCGCACTTGACTAGAGCTACCATTAGATGCTGGAAGGACTTAGCAGAAGCCTTCATCAGGCAATATCAATACAATCTGGACATGGATCCTAACATGACCCTCCTAATGGGAATGTCTCAATCTTCCAGAGAAAGCTTCAGGGAATATTGTCGCTCCCGGGATTTTCATCCTAGTACAAACGCGAAAGTGGCGCGGAAAGGTTAGAGTCGCCAGCCAGACATTTTTATCCCGAAGGAATGGGAAAGGTAATGTTGCACAAACCTAAGGAAGAAGGAAAAGGACGAGGCCTTGCGAACCAAAGATCTGGATACGGAAGTCGGTTACGGATTGAGAAGGTATTAGCACCCCAATCCGTCTGCCGTACCCGACAGGATCCATGCTTATAATTCTGTTTTCAAAGGGTGAGAAATAATATGCTATTTGAATGAAAGAATGACTATCTGGAATGAAATGGAATTGAGAAAAGAAATGGAATTGACAAATGGGAATAAAGGGGGAAAATGTAGGGAAAATAAAGATTGTGCCCGAATGGGCCCTACCCCACTGCCTACGTACCTCATCGGGATAAATGAGGATCAGAGACGCCGTAGTTCGTCTAACTAAGGCTTACACTTGTTTGTGGTTTTTAGGATGACGTTGCTATAGCTCTAGCTCAGGTGTTACCGACTCTGACTTGAGGGTGTTTACCGTATCGCTGTTTGAACTGTCGAGACAAGTCATGTTCGTCCGCCAAGAGTATGAGATGAGATGAGAAGACGTGACTTCTTGGTTTGTTGTCTTTTATAAGAAATGTTTTGAATTTGTGTTTATTGAATGTACAACACTAAAGACTATGACACAGGAGCGAATACTTTCCAAGATCGCCCCCAATGGAACGTTTGTAAAGCATCCTAGAAGAGTGAAGGAGACCTCCACTAATCATTTCCCGTATAGCTTAAGGCTCGTGGCGCATTGTACACCTTTTCCTTTATTAAGTGTTTTTGATTTTCTTTTAAGATGAGAAGAGAGACTCAAGTTATAAAAGGAAACACTCTAAGGGAAACTAGACTTACCCTAAGTTAATTGAATTCATGGATAACCTATGGTTAGTGAGGTTTGAAATTAAATCTACCTAAGAGCTATAAGACTAGAAATGAGAATATAAAAGGCAATAATGAACAATATGGTCCTCATAAGTCATGGTGGGTAAAACGTGTATGAAATGTAAATAAGATGAAACGATGGATCGGGTGGGTCGGTTGCGTGGTGCTAAGACGCACGACTTATGGTGTGAAACATACAAGGCTTGCTTTTGGTTGAATGGAGTGGAACGATGGTAATCGAGGAACCCTAAAGTCACATGTATTTTTATTTGTTTATTTGAAAATATACTCGATGTTGGATCGAGCCTTTTATTTATTTTTGAGATTTTGGTTTTCTATCGATTCGTTTTATCTTTTCTAACCTAGTTATAAAAACTATACAAGCATACAAGTATTACACTATTACATCACAAATTACACAAAGTATAAAACATAATCGAGGCATAAAAGTATCCAAGTCCATACGAAAAATCCTCGGAAAATACCTTGCACAAAAAAGAGAATAGTTAGTGAATGACATGAATCATGAATATGCATAATATGATGGAAATGAATTAAAATGCCAAAAATATTAAAAGTCATGGAAAAAATGTGAAATTAAATTCCTAAGGTCTTTAACCTGATTATATTATTTTGTCAAAAAATCTCTTAAAAATTATAATTCTAACTATGGTAAATGGTCCTCTAAATCTAACTAAGGTCTAACCACAATTTTGTACGAATCACACTACCATAATAGTAGAAAAAATGTCCTAAAAAATACACCAAAAATATCCTAGATACTTTAATTTGTCTTTTAATCACAGCAAAAAGAATGGGCAAAAAATGTTATGAGAAGTGATAGAAATAAATTGTACAAATTTGTGTGTCCATAAAGGAATTCAATGTAAATCAATTAAAATGTAAAATCGAATTTAAATCAAAAAATGGAAAAAATCAGAAAATAAAAATTGGGAAAAGTTTTAAAATGGCTTAATGTTATAATATAATTTTTGTGCAATTTTCTTATGCCTTTTATTATTTATTTGAGAATTAAATTAAAACATGGTGTAAAATAGGAAAATAAAAGAATAGAAATAGAGGGGGGGGGGGAAGATAGAAATGTTTTTTAAGTTATGATAGCAACTGGGCCCAAAACGGGGGTCTCAATAGCAAAATACTCTAGGCCCACACGCAGAGCCTGAAGGTGTACTAATTAAAAAACAAAAAAAAACTTATCCTCATACTAATCAACATGAGTGGAGATATTAGCCAATTATCAAAGTACCTTAACCATTTTCAAAATTGTTTAATCAGGTAATTATGGTTTTAATTAAGAAATATGGGTTTTAATATAATTAAAGATATATTAAACAAATCTTAATGAGATTTAAAACAACTTTAATTCATAATTTAAACCAAATCATAATAATAAAATAAAACAGAATAAAAAGAAACAAAAATCAAATTTCTCCTTCCTCACTCACGTGTCTTCTTCCTCTCTCTCACCAACCCTTCATCTTCCTACACACAAAAGCCCTAACTTTCTCTTCTCCCCTTTTCCGCCGCGGCGCCCCTCCTTGAACCTCCCTCTCCGCTCTCTTCCTAACATCCTTTCTCCCTCGTTTCACTTTCCTATCTCACCAAACCCTAAGCCCCTTTTCTTCTTCCTACGATTCAAAGTTCCGCCGCCGTTACTCCTCTCCCACGAGAGCAAAACCACCGCCATGAATCGACGAAGCGCGGCTAAACGCCATCCCTTCTACTATTTCGGCCTAACCTCTCACAATCTATTGAACACGAAAACTAAACCTCAGATTCTCTAACGGTATCGCTCAAAATTCACGAAACAGATCGAACTACGAACACAAAATAATCACACCATAACATTCAAACTGATGAGAACGAAAGCACTTACCTGTGATTCGAGCCCCTTCAGGTACGGACTCAACGTCGTTTCGCGAGGTTCATCACTTTGTTCTGATTTCGCGGTTTACTTGTTAATCCCGAGTTTCCGTGGTTAATGATGTGCTTGAATTCGTTGCAGGTATGATGTTGATTAATCTTGTGTCAATTGCAATCCTTATGCAACAGTCCGGAGAAAATAATGGTGGTGATGCCGAAGTGTTGTCGAAGATTTGAAAGTGTCGGTGATTCTTCAGATCGGTGTGATGGCAGGTGCGTTTTTGATACTCTTCTACTTCTTTTCGCAACTTTCGAATCTTTCTTCTTTGCTGCGATATCTTTGTTGTTGTGCGATTCTGAAATATGATTTTTGGATGTATATCTCGTCGTATTATGCAGGTCACGGATGGAGGTTAGCGTCTATGCAGAACGATGAAGATAAAGGAGGTTACAGGCCAGGGTCTCAAGAGAAGGATGATTGAAGACCAAGAGTGAAGGTTGGGAGTGATTGATGAGGTCCTTGGCTGCGATTGTTACTGATACATTTTGCGGATGACGAATATGCAGAAAGTAACGGAAGAGGAAATTGAAGGAAGTTAGCACAGATGAAGAAGGATGATGCTTGAAGGTGATTTGGAGATGCTTTGTGACGGTTGCTGAAGTTGGTAATTGCAGTGACACGAGGCTTGCGAATTAGATTCAAAACCCCTGGTATGTCATTGTTGTTTCTGCACCTATTACCCTGCGATCTTCTTCTTCTTGACTATGTTATTGGTGATGTTTACGGATTGTGAGTTTTGATGATTATGTGGACTTGATTTGCAGGTTCTTGATGAAGTTTTTGAAGATGTGTCTGAAGATTTAAAAGTCTTGATTAGAAAATATTGAAGATGATTTATTACTGAGGATTGAATTTGATAAAGTGATTTCGATGAAGATCATTATGAAGAGAGAGGATTCAAGTTGGGATTGAAGAATGGAGGAGGAAGAGAAGGTTGGTGGATTGAAGGAAAAGATTCAAGTTTTCTCAAGAAGAATGGAGATGAGTTAATGAAAAAGGATCAAAGAAATGGAGAAACAGAAAATGAAGATGATGATTGAGAGAAATGAAAAAAAAAATGGAAGAATGAATCAGTGGGGAAAAAAATGGTGAAGAGAAGTGTTAAGTGTCGAAGTCGGGAAGAATGCAGAAAGTGTTAGTTCTTCTAGATGGTTCTGGAGTTTTCCTTCCAAAAAACAGTTAGAAATCGGTTAAGATTTAAAAAATCAGTTAGGAGTCTTGTAGCTGAACCCATTTTATGGATTTTCTCTTGAACTTTCTTGTAATGCACTTGTGAAGAAAATTTGCTAGCCATCAATAAATCTGATTTAGAATTAATTTTATTTCTAACATTCATTAAAAATTAGTTGCCTCAAATATCCATTCTCTGTTACCTTTTCTGTATCCGTACTTTCATTTGCTTGGATATTATTTATTTTTCATGATGGTAGGCCACTAAGGACAATAAGCTTGTATTATGACAGGAAATATATGATCATGGGCTTTGTGATATATGTATGCTTAGAGATGATTCAAAATCTTGAAATCCAATTGGACTTAATTGATGGACGTGGACAAAAAATGCTAGGAAAAATCTATTAATAAAAACAAAGGTGTTATTATCATGAGACCAAATTGGTTTAGAATGAATATTGGTATGGATGGTTGGACTAAATGTTTTAAGATTGATATTAGAGTTTGGATAAAGAGAAAAAAAGTAAATAAATTAATGAACAAGGTTTATTTATTTGGAAAAAGAAATGGGCTTAAAAATGGATGTAACAACGAATTCGAATTGAATATAAATCAACTATCGGTTTAAGGATTGTGGGTGAAAATGGATAAAAAAGAAAAGAAAATGGATGAGAGCATAATTTGAGTAAAATGGATAGCAAAAATTGTTGTGCTACTTCCCTCGAAAACTTGAACTCAGAACTATCCATATGAACGCTTCTGATCTCACTTGAGTCCTTGAACCCAAATTAATTTCCTTAAGCTTCTGACCCAAATAGCAAGCCTATGACGATGAATGCATGCCATGTTATAGATTTCCTAATGAAAGATGCATACTAATGAGAGGCGTGAATCCTGTTAAGGATAATATATAGAAGGGCAAATTTTGGGGTGTTACAGCTGCCCCTATTCCATCACTGTAGACTTGAATGGGTGATAGCAGTTGCTTTCAGACATTTGAAGTATGCAGGGATTGAATACTAAAAACAACCAGAAAATTTGCACTCTGCGGCAAAGGAACAGGGAGATAAACTCAACCGAACGATCTTTGCTGGGATATAATTATGATGGGAAGGATAGTAAACGGGGGATGCCTTTTGGGTGATGTCAGACGGCTACTGACTTGCCACACTGCGGGTGGGCCTTGGTAGGCTGCAACAATGCCTTAATGGTGCATTATTGGATGGAGTCAGACGAATAACAACTTGCCACGCTGTGGGTGGACTTTGATCAACTTGTGATAGAATTTTAAGATACTTTGCCACCCTGAGGATGGACTTTTGCCAATCTGCGGTTGGGCTTCAGATACTTTACCACACTGCGGGTGGATTGCTGGATAATTTGCCACACTGCGGGTGGACTTTAAAGGTTTGCCACACTGCGGGTGGACTTCTGCTCGCTGTGGGAGACTTTTGAAACTTGCCACACTGCGGGTGGACTTTTGGAACTTGCCACCCAAAGATGGACTTTGGCCAGTCTGCGGCTGGACTTTTGCTCACTACGGGAGACTTTTGAAATTTTCCACACTGCGGGTGGACTTTTGCTCACTACGGGAGACTTTTGCTCACTACGGGAGACTTTTGAAACTTGCCACACTGCGGGTGGACTTCTGCTCACTACGGGAGACTTCTGCTCACTACGGGAGACTTTTGCCCACTGCGGGGGACTTTAGAGATTTGCCACATTGCGGGTGGACTTTTGCTCACTACGGGAGACTTCTTCTCACTACGGGAGGCTTTTGCCCACTGCGGGGGACTTTAGAGATTTGCCACACTGCGGGTGGACTTTTGCTCACTACGGGAGACTTCTGCTCACTACGGGAGGCTTTTGCCCACTGCGGGGGACTTTAGAGATTTGCCACACTGCGGGTGGACTTTTGTTCACTACGGGAGACTTCTGCTCACTACGGGAGGCTTTTGCCCACTGCGGGGGACTTTAGAGATTTGCCACACTGCGGGTGGACTTTTGCTCACTACGGGAGACTTTTGCTCACTACGGGAGGCTTTTGCCCACTGCGGGGGACTTTAGAGATTTGCCACACTGCGGGTGGACTTTTGCTCACTACGGGAGACTTTTGCTCACTACGGGAGGCTTTTTCCCACTGCGGGGGACTTTAGAGATTTGCCACACTGCGGGTGGACTTTTGCTCACTACGGGAGACTTTTGCTCACTACGGGAGGATTTTGCCCACTGCGGGGGACTTTGGAAATTTGCCACACTGCGGGTGGACTTTGAAATCTGCCACCCGAAGATGGACTTTGGCCAGTCTGCGGCTGAGCTTTGAAATTTGCCACCCGAAGATGGACTTTGGCCAGTCTGCGGCTGGGCTTTTGCATATGTTGAATTGCACGGCATGTTGCCTCATGACACTGGGGATGTTATGCCTTGAGTATTGTTAATGAACTGGTGTGAATGTGAAAGAAATTCCTGACGCGGAAGTAATAAGTCCCTGCTAACTCTGTGGGGAAACACAATGATCGCGTATTCGATCCCAAGAAGTCCTGTGGAGATAACATCTCTGTCGGAGAAGAGCGTGAATAATTCATCTGTCCCGAATTATCACCTTTGCCAAAAATAAATTGGACTTTTAGCTTTGAGGGCCGTGCCTGGGGATACCTCGATTATTGAGGAATATCCACACTTATGGACCTGCTGGGGAGGAGAATGATTTATCTGAAATCTTCTAGGGGAATAAGAATTGCCTTAGATCTGTTGAGGAACCGAGATCAAGGAATCTATCTGGATTAAAATCTTCTGACTTTAGTGAAGATAACTTCCATTTGCCTGTTGGAGATGCCAACACCGAGACACGTCCTGCTGAGGAGGAAAGATTTCAAGTTGTCTCGTGCTGGGGATCAGTTGCTTCTGTATGGATTTTTCCTTAAGAGGATTTTACAAAAGACTTGGCGTCTTTAAACTCTCAGGACTGCATGAACTAGCGTAACAACCTTGCTGAGGAGGTAACCATTGCCAATGCAGATGAGTTTGTATCTGTCAGAAGTGCTGAACGAGATAGTTGGCTTGACAAGTGACCACGGTATTTTGAACTCCGGGTAAATGCTTCCGATCGTCTGTCTTCGAGAATGAACTCTCGTACTATTGGGGTGGCCTTCCCCTAGTACGAGTATTTGAATAGTTTTGCACTTGACTGACTAATCTTTGCTCTTGGAGAGATCTGAATCTCGAGGTGATTGCCCTAGTTTGACTGAAGTTTGAAGAGATTGCTCGACTTAACTGCCCCGGATTGGCTAGCTCTTACTGCGACTAATTAGGAAAGTCCTTGCTAAATGAAGCTTTCTCAGAAAAGTGCACCTCGACGTGACAGTCTTTCAGAAGTTTTAAACTTCTCAACTTGGCAAGCTTAAGCTTCTGAATTGAATTTCCGCATGTGAACCATTTATGATGCCAAACAAATGTATGCAAGCAAAAAATGTTTATTCTTAGAATGAAAATTCTAATGCAACACACATGTTAAACTTGAAGTTTTGAAAATGGATCATTTAACCTTCGTGAGAGAATCACTGGTTAAGATACGACCTTATTTTGAATGAGAGTATGTACATGCAATACCCACAAATGTCTTTTAGCATAACTCATAGGAGTCAGGAACGTGGTTTCGTAGTAGTACGCTCTCAAATTAACCCTGTTTCAGTTAGGAATTTTAAGGGTTGTATTGTGGCCTGGTTCACGGTTATAGAAACAAAGGATATAGGCTCGAAGTTTGTTTGTGCCCACCCACTCTTCGTGATGTTCTCCATTCCTACACTCAGCTAGTTTTCACAAACATTCATCTTTCATAAGGGTTTCGTGTTGATTGAGGAGCCATTGCTGCTTATCAGTTCAAGCACCAATCAGGTTAATGTTGAGAGTCAATCACTCCTCTATCTTTCATGTCTGTGCCACACGACTTTGTTCTCGTTTGAGGATCTTTCTTATGTAATCCTTTTTGTCTTTCGCTTTTGCGTTATTTTGCTGTATCCCTAACTTTTGCCTGGACTGATTCTTGTGAATCTTTGATTGTGGAGTCCAGCGGGATGCCCTAACTTTTGCCTAAGTCGCTTGTTCTCAAGTTTCGACTTAGCGGGCTTTTTCTTTTCTTTTTGTTCTCTTTTTTTTTGAACGAGTCGTGTGACACTGTTTGTCTTGATTGCTTTACGAGGGTTGTGACTGCCTCATTCTTTGGTCGACGAAGAACAACCATTGTGGTTTTCCATCTTTGGACCTTTTGACTTGGGTAACCATTGTGGTTTCGGGTCTTTGGACCTCTTGATTAGCATAGTAGAATGCAACGGATCTTCAAATACATTTCTTTATGAAAGTCTGAACGCTTGGTCTGACTAGCTGACGTCTACCCTGCCCCTGGGTTACATGTGAGGTTTTTTTTCATTTGAAGATAAACTCCTACTTCAAGGCTCAAAGGGGTTAGCGAGGGTCTATCTTCCTTATATCTCCAGTGTTTAGGGATTTGAAACAAAGCCTGTACATCGTTAACAGGGTCTTACTTGAGAGTACACAATTAGAGACTTTGCGTTTTTGTTTCGTCATTCTCCTTTCATAGAATTTAAGCATGACAATTGGTATTGCGATGTACATATGCAAAATTATAAGGGAATGCAAATGAATTTACTTCAAGAAAAACATGTGAGTTTTATTATTGCTAACATTCAAAAGCAAACAAATTTCATACATGTAGACAAATGTTTAGCATATAAGAGAAACTACAAATGGAAATGCAGTAAAGAAACTGGATATTGCCATAGTTGAGGAGGCTTGGCTACGTCTGGATCTGTCAATCTTGGATACTTTCGGTGATCAATAGCTTTTTCACGGACTTGTAATCTTCAATTCGCAGTTGCATGCCCAACCATGACAGTAATACTTCCTCTTCTAGTTATTATGACTCTGACACGAGACATCTAAAGGAAAGAATGAAGCTGGGGAGTAAAGTTCCCCCATAAGGTTGCTCGGAAAGACCTGACGATCTTCTGCCTACGTATCTCCATTGACTGATAACCAATGAAGAATCAGAGCGACGTAGTTCCCCTCAATAGGGATAAAAAATGAACAATGAAGAAAGGCAAACACATAAATGCCATCACTGAGAGTATTTGAATACTGCTGGCTTTATTTGCTTCATGAATACCCTGGCGTCCTGGGAGATTAACTTGAAGACTTCAGCTTAACATGGACCATCTGGTAGAATAACCGTGACACTGGTTCCGTCGTGATTAGGCATCAGATTCTGGAGTACCTTTGGATGAGGAGAAAAAATGATTGTCTTGGACTCAATTAGGTCTTGTACCTTGTTCTGAAAAGCCCAACATTTCTCAATACTGTGCCCCTGGGCACCTGAATGGAATTCGCACCTAGAGTGTGGATCAAAATTTGGTGGTAGATTAACAGCAGAAGGAGCTCTCATGGTACGAAGCTCAACCAGGTTCAACTTCAGAAGTTCTGGAAGCAATACAGCATATGGACATGGGATAGGATCAAGTCTGCGGTTCTTCGCTCTTGTTCTTTCCTGAAACTGTCTCTGTACCTGTTGTTGCTGACCCTGTGGTCATGATTGAAAACTTCGTTGTTGACATTGCGTTGGATGCCTGACATGTCCCTGTACTTTCTTATTCATACTTGGTCGAGGAGTGAATAAAGACTGTTGATGTAGCCCCTTTGAAGACTTAGCCTGAGCAATGATTCTAGAAGAAGGAAAGTTGACCACTTCTTTTGTATTCCTGCATGCTGAAGGAGGAGTTAGCTCGTGACACTCAATCAACCCCATTTTGAACAGTTGTGGACATAATTCAGCATAAGACACGGGTGTCGGATCAATAACCCTTTCTTGCTCCTGTTGATGACAGGTTGCTAGCAATGGAGGAGCTATAGACGAAATCGGTTGAAGTATTTCTCCTGGAAACCAAGGCGTAGCAGCTGAGGAGGATCCCTGATGAGGAAAGAAAGTGCTCACTTCTTTGGTAAAGATCGGTGTAGGATCATTTAGTTCACATGTGGAGTTGGTTCCTATCTGATGCTCTTCCTGACTGACGAGTGACGATTGCTGGTGAAGAAATTCGAACTGTAGAGGAAATCCATCTAAAGAACCCTGATTTATTGGACATCCCAAAGAGATGGGAGAAACATGACCTTCTGTTTGAAAAGTAGACACACAACTATTTTCCTTTTTCGACATAACATTCATGATTCCTGTAAGCATCTTTATCTGAGTCTTCATCAAGTTGAATTCTTCTCTTAGCAATTTCTGATTCTGGGACAACGCTCGAATGCCCACTACAACATGCCCCAGTTGGGCCTTCATCTCAGTCACCTCCGCTCGGAGTTGTTCCATGTCTAAACCTTGACAGTCGTGATTCAAATTGACCATTCTGGAGAGAAACCAGGTCAGGATAAGAATTTGTCCCTGAACACCTGTCAAAAATGCAAGGATGTATGCAAATGCCATGTTCGGTTATTTCCAAGGAACCCACCTGTTTTGATCCCAGTTTTAATGCAGAAGAAAATCCGACATAGTTCAGATATGGGATCCTTAGAAGTAACTGAACATGTATGCTAAAATGCCATGATGTCATGTATGCAACTGGCATGTGGTCAGCGGTCCGACGCTGGTGTGAATCAGATAACCAAATGTTGGTGAAGATCATGATATCAGTATCTCTGTGCAGAAGTTCCAGAATTCTCAACCAAGTATCATATAGGACCGGATCATATCATGGAGTAACACTGGCAAAAGCGGGTATGTTGGAAGTTTTAGGGTTCCTGCAAACCTGTAAACCCCTCCCAATCTCACGGGTATGCTACTACGGGTCAACATCATGGACTCTCAAAGCCGAATAGCAATAATACGTTCACCATTTCCGAGAAATGGCTCATGACCAAATCAGGGAATCGGTTTGGCATTATGTACTACTTAGGGAGGCCTCAGCTGAATTCCGGAAAAAACAAGCATCCCTCATAAGTTCCCAGCTTCAAGCACTGAAGTCGAGAAACAATAGTACATTCATCCCGAAGGGTACAATACTACCGTCATACGACCAGTTGCTTTAACCAGGTTCCTATGAGAGAACAAGGTCATCCTATGCGATTTCCTAGTGAACCCTCGGGTGCGAATGGGTTTTCCACGAAATGTGGTCTGCCACTGTCACCACTGGAGAGGGTTGTTTCCACTAAGGTCCTCGATGATTGGTTCCCAGAGTTAGCAGATCAGGTGGGAATATTCTATGGTCTGCCTAGGCAGTATAGAACATATCCCAAGAGAGCCTGATCTGGGTGTGGGACTCGTGAAAACTACACGTGCTCAAGACCACGCAAGCCACACGACTGCCCATTCTAAATCCTATGTGTATACTCAAGCCGGGTATTTAGATTATCTCACAATAATCCCATCCCGCCAAGGAAAACCAGAACAGCCAGTACAGTATATGCCAGTATATGCGACAGTAAAGTAAAGTGCAGAAAGCTGTAAACAAAGCTGTAAAGGAGAGCGATAAACTGTAAATAAAACAGTAAAGCTAAACTAAAGCATAACAGCGAATGAATAAGCACCCAAAGAAAACAGAAACAGACAAGCGCTAGGATCGACTCTCAAAGGGGAAATTAGAATTTCTAAAGGGTCCCCAGCAGAGTCGCCAACTGTCGCTCCCGGGATTTTCATCCTAGTACAAACGCGAAAGTGGCGCGGAAAGGTTAGAGTCGCCAGCCAAACATTTTTATCCCGAAGGAATGGGAAAGGTAATGTTGCACAAACCTAAGGATGAAGGAAAAGGACGAGGCCTTGCGAACCAAAGATCTGGATACGGAAGTCGGTTACGGATTGAGAAGGTATTAGCACCCCAATCCGTCCGCCGTACCCGACGGGATCCACGCTTATAAGTCTGTTTTCAAAGGGTGAGAAATAATATGCTGTTTGAATGAAAGAATGACTATCTGGAATGAAATGGAATTGAGAAAAGAAATGGAATTGACAAATGGGAATAAAGGGGGAAAATGTAGGGAAAATAAAGATTGTGCACGAATGGGCCCTACCCCACTGCCTACGTACCTCATCGGGATAAATGAGGATCATAGACGTCGTAGTTCGTCTAACTAAGGCTTACACTTGTTTGTGGTTTTTAGGATGACGTTGCTATAGCTCTAGCTCAGGTGTTACCGGCTCTGACTCGAGGGTGTTTACCGTATCGCTGTTTGAACTGTCGAGACAAGTCATGTTCGTCCGCCAAGAGTATGAGATGAGATGAGAAGACGTGACTTCTTGGTTTGTTTTCTTTTATAAGAAATGTTTTGAATTTGTGTTTATTGAATGTACAACACTAAAGACTATGACACAGGAGCGAATACTTTCCAAGATCGCCCCCAATTGAACGTTTGTAAAGCATCCTAGAAGAGTGAAGGAGACCTCCACTAATCATTTCCCGTATAGCTTAAGGCTCGTGGCGCATTGTACACCTTTTCCTTTATTAAGTGTTTTTGATTTTCTTTTAAGATGAGAAGAGAGACTCAAGTTATAAAAGGAAACATTCTAAGGGAAACTAGACTTACCCTAAGTTAATTGAATTCATGGATAACCTATGGTTAGTGAGGTTTGAAATTAAATCTACCTAAGAGCTATAAGACTAGAAATGAGAATATAAAAGGCAATAATGAACAATATGGTCCTCATAAGTCATGGTGGGTAAAACGTGTATGAAATGTAAATAAGATGAAACGATGGATCGGGTGGATCGGTTGCGTGGTGCTAAGACGCACGACTTATGGTGTGAAACATACAAGGCTTGCTTTTGGTTGAATGGAGTGGAACGATGGTAATCGAGGAACCCTAAAGTCACATGTATTTTTATTTGTTTATTTGAAAATATACTCGATGTTGGATCGAGCCTTTTATTTATTTTTGAGATTTTGGTTTTCTATCGATTCGTTTTATCTTTTCTAACCTAGTTATAAAAACTATACAAGCATACAAGTATTACACTATTACATCACAAATTACACAAAGTATAAAACATAATCGAGGCATAAAAGTATCCAAGTCCATACGAAAAATCCTCGGAAAATACCTTGCACAAAAAAGAGAATAGTTAGTGAATGACATGAATCATGAATATGCATAATATGATGGAAATGAATTAAAATGCCAAAAATATTAAAATTCATGGAAAAAATGTGAAATTAAATTCCTAAGGTCTTTAACCTGATTATATTATTTTTGTCAAAAAATCTCTTAAAAATTCTAATTCTAACTATGGTAAATTGTCCTCTAAATCTAACTAAGGTCTAACCACAATTTTGTACGAATCGCACTACCATAATAGTAGAAAAAATGTCCTAAAAAATACACCAAAAATATCCTAGATATTTTATTTTGTCTTTTAATCATAGCAAAAAGAATGGGCAAAAAATGTTATGAGAAGTGATAGAAATAAATTGTACAAATTTGTGTGTCCATAAAGGAATTCAATGTAAATCAATTAAAATGTAAAATCGAATTTAAATCAAAAAATGGAAAAAATCAGAAAATAAAAATTGGGCAAAGTTTTAAAATGGCTTAATGTTATAATATAATTTTTGTTCAATTTTCTTATGCCTTTTATTATTTATTTGAGAATTAAATTAAAACATGGTGTAAAATAGGAAAATAAAAGAATAAAAATAGAGGGGGGGGGGAAAGATAGAAATGTGTTTTAAGTTATGATAACAACTGGGCCCAAAACGGGGGTCTCAATAGCAAAATACTCTAGGCCCACACGCAGAGCCTGAAGGTGTACTAATTAAAAAACAAAAAAAACTTATCCTCATACTAATCAACATGAGTGGAGATATTAGCCAATTATCAAAGTACCTTAACCATTTTCAAAATCGTATAATCAGGTAATTATGGTTTTAATTAAGAAATATGGGTTTTAATATAATTAAAGATATATTAAACAAATCTTAATGAGATTTAAAACAACTTTAATTCATAATTTAAACCAAATCATAATAATAAAATAAAACAGAATAAAAAGAAACAAAAATCAAATTTCTCCTTCCTCACTCACGTGTCTTCTTCCTCTCTCTCACCAACCCTTCATCTTCCTACACACAAAAGCCCTAACTTTCTCTTCTCCCCTTTTCCGCCGCGGCGCCCCTCCTTGAACCTCCCTCTCCACTCTCTTCCTAACATCCTTTCTCCCTCGTTTCACTTTCCTATCTCACCAAACCCTAAGCCCCTTTTCTTCTTCCTACGATTCAAAGTTCCGCCGCCGTTACTCCCCTCCCACGAGAGCAAAACCACCTCCATGAATCGACGAAGCGCGGCTAAACGCCATCCCTTCTACTATTTCGGCCTAACCTCTAACATTCTATTGAACACGAAAACTAAACCTCAGATTCTCTAACAGTATCGCTCAAAATTCACGAAACAGATCGAACTACGAACACAAAATAATCACACCATAACATTCAAACTGATGAGAACGAAAGCACTTACCTGTGATTTGAGCCCCTTCAGGTACGGACTCAACGTCGTTTCGCGAGGTTCATCAATTTGTTCTGATTTCGCGGTTTACTTGTTAATCCCGAGTTTCCGTGGTTAATGATGTGCTTGAATTCGTTGCAGGTATGATGTTGATTAATCTTGTGTCAGTTGCAATCCTTATGCAACAGTCCGGAGAAAATAATGGTGGTGATGCCGAAGTGTTGTCGAAGATTTGAAAGTGTCGGTGATTCTTCAGATCGGTGTGATGGCAGGTGCGTTTTTGATACTCTTCTACTTCTTTTCGCAACTTTCGAATCTTTCTTCTTTGCTGCGGTATCTTTATTGTGGTGCGATTCTGAAATATGATTTTTGGGGTATATCTCGTCGTATTATGCAGGTCACGGATGGAGGTTAGCGTCTATGCAGAACGATGAAGATAAAGGAGGTTGCAGGCCAGGGTCTCAAGAGAAGGATGATTGAAGACCAATAGTGAAGGTTGGGAGTGATTGATGAGGTCCTTGGCTGCGATTGTTACTGATACATTTTGCGGATGACGAATATGCAGAAAGTAACGGAAGAGGAAATTGAAGGAAGTTAGCACAGATGAAGAAGGATGATGCTTGAAGGTGATTTGGAGAAGCTTTGTGACGTTTGCTGAAGTTGGTAATTGCAGTGACACGAGGCTTGCGAATTAGATTCAAAACCCCTGGTATGTCATTGTTGTTTCTGCACCTATTACCCTGCGATCTTCTTCTTGACTGTGTTATTGGTGATGTTTACGAATTGTGAGTTTTGATGATTATGTGGACTTGATTTGCAGGTTCTTGATGAATTTTTTGAAGATGTGTCTGAAGATTTAAAAGTCTTGATTAGAAAATATTGAAGATGATTTATTACTGAGGATTGAATTTGATAAAGTGATTTCGATGAAGATCATTATGCAGAGAGAGGATTCAAGTTGGGATTGAAGAATGGAGGAGGAAGAGAAGGTTGGTGGATTGAAGGAAAAGATTCAAGTTTTCTCAAGAAGAATGGAGATGAGTTAATGAAAAAGGATCAAAGAAATGGAGAAACAGAAAATGAAGATGATGATTGAGAGAAATGAAAACAAAAAAAAATGGAAGAATGAATCAGTGGGGGAAAAATGGTGAAGAGAAGTGCTAAGTGTCGAAGTCGGGAAGAATGCAGAAAGTGTTAGTTCTTCTGGATGGTTCTGGAGTTTTCCTTCCAAAAAACAGTTAGAAATCGGTTAAGATTTAAAAAATCAGTTAGAAGTCTTGTAACTGAACCCATTTTATGGATTTTCTCTTGAACTTTCTTGTAATGCACTTGTGAAGAAAATTTGCTAGCCATCAATAAATCTAATTTAGAATTAATTTTATTTCTAACATTCATTAAAAATTAGTTGCCTCAAATATCCATTCTCTGTTACCTTTTCTGTATCCGTACTTTCATTTGCTTGGATATTATTTATTTTTCATGATGGTAGGCCACTAAGGACAATAAGCTTGTATTATGACAGGAAATATATGATCGTGGGCTTTATGATATATGTATGCTTAGAGATGATTCAAAATCTTGAAATCCAATTGGACTTAATTGATGGACGTGGACAAAAAATGTTTGGAAAAATATATTAATAAAAACAAAGGTGTTATTATCATGAGACCAAATTGGTTTAGAATGAATATTGGTATGGATGGTTGGACTAAATGTTTTAAGATTGATATTAGAGTTTGGATAAAGAGAAAAAAAGTAAATAAATTAATGAACAAGGTTTATTTATTTGGAAAAAGAAATGGGCTTAAAAATGGATGTAACAACAGATTCAAATTGAATATGAATCAACTATCGGTTTAAGGATTGTGGGTGAAAATGGATAAAAAAGAAAAGAAAATGGATGAGAGAATAATTTGAGTAAAATGGATAGCAAAAATTGTTGTGCTACTTCCCTCGAAAACTTGAACTCAGAACTATCCATATGAATGCTTCTGATCTCACTTGAGTCCTTGAACCCAAATTAATTTCCTTAAGCTTCTGACCCAAATAGAAAGCCTATGACGATGAATGCATGCCATGTTATAGATTTCCTAATGAAAGATGCATACTAATGAGAGGCGTGAATCCTGTTAAGGGTAATAAATAGAAGGGCAAATTTTGGGGTGTTACAAATATGCCCAAAGGTGGAGACAGCTTGCTGCTGCTGTCCAACCACCCATGTCGGAAAGAGAAATGGCCGACATGTTCATGAATACTCTGCAAGGAACATATATTGATAGACTGGCTGCCTTTTCCTCTACCAGCTTTGCTGATGTCGTGATAGCTGGCGAAAGGATCGAAAGCCTTTTGAAGATGGGTAAGATTTCTGATAGCGGTGCAAGTTCATCCAGTAATCCCAGGAAACCTTTTGTGGGACCCCGAAGAGCCGGTGAGACCAATTCCATTCATACAAGCAGGGGCAGACCTCAGTATGTTCACAGGTCAGTAGCCGCTGTTACCATTCCGGCTCCGATCCCTCAACAATCAGCGTATCCTCAACAACAACCACATTATCAACAACAAGTTCAGTACCCGCAACAGAGAACCTACAACAACAGCAATAGCAATCAGCAACAGCGACCATTCCAACAAAGACCATCACAGGCAAACACGGTGATTGACCCTATCCCTATGCCTTATGCTGCCTTATTGCCACAACTCCTGAAGCTTAACTTGGTTGAGTTAAGGACGTTGGCACCACCAGATCCCCTTAATCTCCCAAGGAATTATGATGTCAATGCCAGGTGTGCTTTCCACTCCAATGCACCTGGTCACAATACTGAAAAATGCAGGGCCCTAGAAATGAAAGTCCAAGATCTGGTGGATTCTAAAGCCCTCAACTTTGCGCCGCCTCCGAATGTCAACAAAAATCCTATGCCTAATCATGGTGGGCCGAGGATTAATGCCATTGAGGAAGACAAACCATCTACCTTGATCACCAGTGTTGCACAAATTCGAACACCTTTGGTCGAAATTAAAGCTCAGCTTCTAGAGTGCCAAGTGTTCCCCGGGTGTGAGCTCGGTTGTGGGTATTGCAACATTGCAGTCAATGGGTGTGAAAGGTTGAGAGACGGCATAGACGGTCTTATCAAGGATGGTATCCTTCAGATTTTAATAACGGCGCCTACAAATCTAGCAATTCCTTTAACAACAATTCATGATTCTTCTACAACAGCAGCAACAAGCATTCCTACCGATTCATCAATATCATTAGCAATGGCTCCGTCCATCACTTCAACAAATCAAATGTCAACAACCCTTTCTTCTACAACATCAGCATCCATGTTATCAGCAGAATCTTCTACAACGCCAACAAAAATCAGCGAAGATGTTTCAACAGTCACAATCTATTATGACCCATCAGATGTTCCTCCTAGCAGCAATTTCCAACAACAAATCATGGCACCTCCTACCAGATCACCAGTCACAATTTACTATGATCCGCACACCGTTACAGTACCCTCCTCTTCAGCAGTCAGTCCAATTACTATTACAGTGCCTGGACCCGTTCCTTATGAAAGCAGTAATGCCATACCTTGGCATTACGGCTCTGATCTTTATTGCAACGGGGAGAAAATCACTCTGGATTCATCAAACTCTTCTCCACAAATTGATAATGTTGGGGGAGGCGGAGGCTTCACCAGAAGCGGACGCCTTTTTACCTCACAAACACAAAGACCTAATGTTGAAGTAGAGGCTGCTGCCAAAGCAAAAGGAAAGAGTGTGGTGCCTGAAGAGCCGACTGCCAAAGAAACTCAGAAGACATCTTTTGAACAAGATGTAGACGAGTTTATGAGAATCATAAAAAGAAGTGATTACAAGGTGGTGGATCAGCTTCACCAAACTCCCTCAAAAATCTCCATATTATCCCTATTGATGTGTTCTGAAGCTCACAGGAATGCATTATTAAAAGTCCTGCACGCAGCATACGTGCCAGAGGAGATTACTGTTAATCAGCTAGAAACTGTAGTTGCGAATGTCAACACCAGTCATGGACTGGGCTTTACCAATGTTGACTTAACAACAGAGGGACGTAACCACAACAAGGCTTTACACATCACCTTGGAATGCAAGGGTGCTGTTCTATCTCATGTATTGGTGGACACTGGGTCATCGCTCAATGTTCTACCAAAGAAAGCCTTGGTGAAGCTGGAGTATGATGGCTTGGCACTGCGTCCGAGTAATTTGGTGGTGAGAGTATTTTATGGCTCTAAAAGATCAGTGCTTGGGGAGATTGATCTGCCTGTGATGATTGGCCCGCAGACTTTTAAAACTACCATCTTTGTGATGGACATTCAGCCGGCCTACAGCTGTTTGTTGGGTAGACCCTGGATCCACGCCGCTGGCGCTGTTACGTCTACCCTTCACCAGAAGCTGAAATTCGAGTGGGAAGGCCAGATCATCACCATCTGTGGGGAGGAAGACATCTTTGTTAGCCAGCTGGCTACGTATAAGTACATTGAAATGGATGGAGAGATCCATGAAACCATGAGCCAAGGGTTTGAGGCCTTGAACATCAATGAAGCATCTGCAGTACTGGGAACTTCCATAACATCATACCAGCAAGCCCGGAAGGTTGTGGAGGAAGGTACCGCCCAAGGCTGGGGCAAGTTGCTGCCCGTGGAGAAGAAAGAAGACCGATTTGGGTTGGGTTACAGACCAACTCAACAAGATCAATCAGAGGCTGCAAAGATCAATCAGTCAGCGGGGGAATGCTCACCCCGGATGCTGTGAACAATTTGGAAGACGAGGAAGAAAGCGACCGCAACCTGGAGAGCTGGATACGTCCAAGTGTCGCTCCCGATAAATGGGACTGGCCCAGATAAAGGTACAGACGCGAACGGTCGGCGAGAGGGACAATGAGAACACACAGCCGTGAACTCACTGGAGATGAATAGAGTCGCCAGCTAGGCATTTTTATCCCGGAGGAAAGGCAATGCTGCATAGACCTGGAAAGACACGGATAGGACGGTTGCGAACCAGAGAGACTGAGAAAGGGGGTTGGTTACAACCTGGGAAGGTATTAGCACCCAGATTGTCCGTCGTACTCGACGGGATCCACGCTTAAAAAGATTTGTGTTTTAAAGGGGTAGTGTCAGTGCAATCTGTGTATAAAGAGCTGGAAAGATGATGTACAGGTGTCAGTGTAAAGAAAGAATGTGAAGTGTATAAATGTACAGTATCAGTGTAAGGATGAGAGTATGCTCAAGATCATGAGGCTAAAAGAATGAAGCTGAAAGAGGGGGAATATACAGAGACTTTTGTTCGATAACCGTTAAGTTATGCCTACGTATCCTCTCGTGCAATGAGGAAGTCAGAACACCGTAGTTCGACCCAAAGAGACTGAAAGATGATTTGACTTGTGAACTGCTTACTTGTCTATGCTCAAGTGTATGACCTGTCTGGCTCAGGTGCAAACTGTCTTGCATTAGACGGAAGAAGCAAGTTCTCGTTTGTGAGTGAGGATGATGAGAAAAGAATCCCGAAGGAGACGATTATTGTTTGTTTTTTGTATTTTCAGTCTTTTATTGCTTTCGAAAGTTTGTCATAAGTTAATGAGCTTAAGTCTAAACCAATGGATTTAGTAAACTCATCACATCTTCCCTCTGATTAGGGGTAATGAGAATACCTTAAGTGTGAAGTCAGATTCTCACACTTAATCACCTTTGATGTAGAATCAAGATCATTAACCTACTTGTGATTATTTAGATGTTTTTGGTGTTTTTGTTTAGTGTTAAGTAATGAGATTAAGCCATAATCAGGGATTAAACAGACTCATTACACCATCCTAATAGAAGGATAATAGATGAGAATGTTTAAGCTGAGGAAAGCTCCTCAACTTAATCCATGATTAGGGATTAAACTCATGACAAAACAAGCCTTTGATTAAGTGGATTTTATTTAGTGATATGATGATGAAGTGGGTTTTATGGTTTGTAAGACAACTTGAGGGGGACTTGTCCATTAACACTAGGGTTAGTCCTTCTTAACCAATTAAGGAAGAATTAGAACCCTAATGCAAGGCCCAAGTTACAAGTGTGATGTCTTGATGATTTATTAAGTGAATTGATTAAGAGATTTAAACACATTAAGGGTTTAACACTTAGGATTAAAGTTATACACTCCATCCTAAGAGAAGGATGCAGGCATAAGCTTAATCACAAAGCCTTAAAGCCTTTAAGGTTTAGTCCCTGATTATGAGATGAGAAGAGAAGACTCAAAAGAGACACAAAGGTAAAACTAAGAGGGGAGACTAATCAAAACCCTAATCATTGTCATGCTTGGTTGTTCCTAGGGTTTGTGAGGTTTATCAAGAATAATCTTCAATGAAACCACCAGGAGGCAGATGAAAAGGATCAAGAGAAGCAAAGTGACTTGCTTCATTCAAGAAGTCAAGTCACTTGAAGAAAGAAAGTGGGAAGGAGAAAAATGAGCAAGCTCAATCTCATACACATGTAAAAATGCAGCAATGGATGCAAGAGAGATGAAAAGAAAAGTCATGAGAAGTGAAGGCAAATTCACCTCTCAACATTACTTACCACCTGAAATGTTAGAAAAGAAATGCAATGCAAAGCCAAATGAGATAAGATGACATGATGAGAACAAAACCAGAAGCATGCTGATGATGATGATGATTTTATGAGATGCTACAAACATGAGGCAACACACGGAGATGTTCATACAAGATCATGGATGCAAATGATGCAAGTTAAGGGACATGAACAAACATGAAAAGTTATGAAGCATACAAGGCATACAACATGGCAAATACATGATGCAATGATCAAACATGCTTTCAATATGTCTTATGATGTCAAATGAATCAAATGGATGCTTGAAATGTCATGGCAAGTCATGTTATGCAAGAGAATGCAAGATGGATGCATATGAAAGCCCAAATTAGGGTTTATGATCAATGCAACAAACAAAAATCAGAATCAGAAGCAAACCCTAAGATAAAAAATGGAAAATGCCACTCAAAGGACCCCTAATCCTATACTAACCCAATGCCCAAAGGAGAGGTCTCAACTCTTAACCAATCTCAAGTTATAAATTTTCTAAGTTTTCTAGGGTTTTAGGGTTCCTAAACAAGAAAATTATCAAACAAATTGAAAATGAGGGATCAAATCATGGCCATTTAATCTCAAAAACTACATGCTAAACACAATGCAATGCAAGAAGAATCAATGTCCAACTCTTCATAGATAGGCAGAAATGATTTTTTGAACTTTGGATTAAATTAATGCATAAAAATGATTTTTATTCAATGAAAAATTCTCAAAATGCATCAAGATCAAAAAAGATATTTGGTTTGAAAGTTGGACAATGTTTCTAAATGTCTTAGAACATTTCATGAATTTTTTGGTGATTTTTAGATACCTAAAAGTATTTTTAATAAATTAATTTCCATTAATCAATTAAAAATAATATTTTAAATATTTAAAAATACTTTTTTAATGATAAAAATAAAAATAAAAATATTTTTGTGTCATAAAAATTAATAAAACTTATGAGAAAAAGTTTCATAATTTTTACGCATTTTTTACTATTTTAAAATAATTGTGCAAGTTAAATGAAATAAATGAAAAATAAAAACAAATAAAAGGAGAAGTAATCAGATCTGATGGATGAGATTTGAACTGGGCTTGGGACAGTTGACTGGCGCGCAGATCCAAGGGTCCTGGTTGACTCTGATTTTAATTATGATTTATGAAATAATTAAATGAGTTAATGGTGATTAGGGTTAATTGGATGAATCCAAGCCACACACACGCGCGGAAGGTCAACGTTTTCAACGCATCCAACGTCCAAGATTCAAACAAACATTAATGACTGTAATTAGGGCAAAACAAATTCAGGTGACCGGAGGGGAGCTCCGGTCATCTTCCCCGGCGACCCCAAAACCCTAAAACATGATTCAGACCACCCCAAGCCAAATTAAACGCCCAGAAACAATCCTCACACTTCTAGCAACTCAAATCAACAATCAAACATCATTTAACTAGCAAGAACAAGCTGAATCGAAACAAAACAAAAATGGGGCCAAACTTTCAGACACTCACAAAATACTCATTTTTTCACCATTTTCGATTCTAAACACATCACAATGATCCTTAAAGCATGTACTTTCAGTTTATAACAAAAAATCAAAGCTTTATGAGAATGTGTTCTTGGCCATACCTGAGATGGAGACTCCTGTTTTTGGACTTTCAGAGCTGTTCTTTGGTGCAAGCTTGCTCCACTGACTCCCCTAGTGCTAATGGAAGGCTTGAAATGAGCTCAAACAAGCTGGTTTGAGAAGTCCAGTTCTGGTGTAGCAGGAAATGAGCCTTGTGTACAGGCAGCTTCAGGTCAATGTGAAGGGTGGTTTTGACTCCTTTTGATGTGCTTGATTTGTTGGTGAAAAGAGCTTGGATGTTTGATGGCTGAGGAAGTTGATTCGAAGAGAAATGCAGGCTGAGGTGAGAAATGGCAATGGAGTGTTCTTGCTCAAATCAGGCCTGACTCTTGGTGGTTTCTACTCAACAAGGCAGGGTGAGATGATTGGAGGAATTTGTTTGAGTGTTTGTAGTTTGTGGAGGCAGATTCGAAGCAATTTGCAAAATGGGGTGTGTTTGTGTATGTGATGCTTGAGAGAGTTTCAGCCTTGCTTCATGTATGAAATGTCTTGCTCTTTGTCCACATAAACCTCTCTCATTGGTCAGATGACATGACATGTGCTTTATTGATTGGTATGGCCACTTTTGCAATTTGTCAACTTTTGTGTAAGAGAAAGTATGGCTTGGTGCTAGGCTAGTACAAGGCATGGTTCTGGTGCAGCAAGATGAGGTGAGAGGGCTAGCAAGGTGCAGCATCCAATGCATCAAGTTGGTGGAGTGTGATGAGTGTTTTTGCAAGTTGTTGCTTTTTGGTTCACATGAGAAATGCCTTGTTACATGAACCATGAACATGCAATCTTTGGTTCAATTCTGATTTTTAAGTCACATAAAATGTTTATGTCATGGTTTGAAGTGAATTAGAAGTTACAAATGGCATTAGTTCATGAAGAGTTTGATCATGTTCTTGTAATTTTTGAAAAGGGAAAGATGTAATCTACAACTTTCATGACCAAAGTTTTTCTATTTGAAGCATTTTTGGATCAAGAATCAAGGCTTGAAAAATGACCTAAAATGAAGCATTCTTGAAAAGTCAACTATGCCCAAAAAGTCAACATTTGCAAAAACTCCAAATTCTTGATTTTTGTGAACCTCAACCTTCTTCCATGATCAAATAAAGATCATATACACTCAAAATGATGAAGATCACCCATTGGTTGGGTCATTGGGGGCCTCAGATGCCCTGATTTTGCACTGACTTATCCAGAAAGTCAACCCTTGATCAGATGACTTCCCCATGGAATTTCTTCATGAAAATTGATATGCATACTCCTTATACCATATAGAGACCAATGGAAACAAGAATGACCAAAAAATTGGGTGTTATGGCCTCTGAAACCAAAACCCTAATTTTAGGTCAACTGTGCAGTCAAACCTGGCTCTGCATCCATTCAAACCCTAGTTCTTGTGATTATTTTGCAATCTTGACTTGGAGAGGATGTAATATGATATAAGGACACATATGGATCCCTTTGAATTGATTGGTGGCTTTTGGAGTGGCTCAAGAAGCTCTTGGATTGCTCAGATCACAAACTCTAGGTGCAGATGACTTTGAATCTATGCAGTGAATCAAAAGTGAGATATGAGATGATATGATTGAATCTATGCACATGAAATGATCACAAGCCATGGTGTGAATGGGTGAGGGCAAATTTGGGGTGTTTACAACTGCCCCTATTCAAACATGGGTTAGTTGTGCAGGGTGTAAGCGAAGGCTTAACAGGCAAACAAGATAACTTGTGGTTGAATACCAAAGACAGTCCAAAATTTGCACTCACAGAAATGAAGAAGAAAAGGGATATAGATTGTAAAAGGAAAATAAAGTATATTGTAAAACGTGGGCGACGGAGGACGACCGTCGAGCAGAGGACGACTGCTGGGTAAAAAGCAATGACGGGGACGGCCGACATGCTGGGAAAGTGCTAAAAATAAAGCAATGACGGGGACGGCCGACATGCTGGGGATAAAAGGTAAAGCCAAGACGGGGACGGCCGACTAGCTGGGAACAATAAGAAATTATGATGGGGACGACCATCACTGTAAAACTGTAAAAATCTCTGGGGATTAATGAAACATGACGGGGACGGCCATCAATTTCATAAAGCAAAGTAACCAACGATGGGGACGGCCATCAGGCTAAAAGAAAAGGGACCACGACGGGGACGGCCATCGGGTTAAAGAATAAATGAAATAAACAGATGATGGGGTACGGCCATCAAAGGTGAAGGACGATCACCTAGCAGGGGACGGTTGCTCTGTTGGGGAATAAAAGAAATATGATGGGGACGGCCATCAAAGGTGGAGGACGACCACCTGGCAGGGGACGGCTGCCGAAAATATCAACGATGGGGACGACCATCGGATAAACGGTCAATGATGGGGACGGCCATCGGACGAGCATGATGGAGGACGACCATCAAGAGGTGGAGGACGACCACCTAGCAGGGGACGGCTGCTCTCAAGGTTTGTCATGACATAGGACGAATGTCAGATAACCAAAATCAACAATGGGGACGGCCATTGGGTAAAAATGATGAAGGAAAATCATCACGAGGTGGAGGACGACCACCTAGCAGGGGACGGCCATCGGACGAGCATGATGGAGGACGACCATCACGAAGTGGAGGACGACCACTCAGCAGGGTACGGCTGCTCTCGGGGTTTATCGTAACACAGGACGAGTGTTAGATAAAAGAAATTGCCTTGTTGGCGATCTACTGGGGAATGGTAAACACGGACGAGTGTTTACATCCAAGAAACAAAGGGTATAAGTGTTTAGGTATTGTGTATAGATTAAAGATACGGACGAGCATCCTTAAGATTGCGATACGGACGAGTATCGGGTAGAAACAAATTGACACATGTTCAAAGATGATGATACGGACGAGTATCAACTGGTTAACAGAGAACACGGACGAGTGTTGAATCTGAAAGAACTCTTCTGGGGATAGTAGATACAGACGAGCATTTTTATTCAAGAAGATACAAGTGTTTGACACGGTGTATGGATTAAAGATGCGGACGAGCATCCTTAAGACTATGATACGGACGAGTATCATGTAGAAACAAACACTAGATGCAATGCTCTGAGATGATGATACGGGCGAGTATCAACTGGTTAACAAAGAACATGGACCAATGTTGAATCTGCGGGGATGTAACTGGTATATACAAGATACGGACGAGTATCGAGTATGAGTAACGAGTGTTATGAGTAGTATTGTATAAATGAGTGTTTATCTGCTGGGGAGGGTGACACGGACGAGCGTCAAAGTATATTAACGAGTACATGGGTTGTAAAAGTATATGCGACTGCGCTGGGGAAATGACACGGACGGGTGTCAGGAAAGTGTATATAGGTATATGTGAGTGCAAAGAGGACGTCTTTGGCTTTCTGCTGGGGTATGACACGGACGGGTGTCAGGACGTATCTGTAATACGGGTGATCTTGTTTGTGAAGAGTGTTCAGGCGACTTTACTGGGGAAAGGTGGCGCGGACGGGTGTCAAAATGAGTATATACTGGTGTTTGTAGTCGTGAGGCAGCTGCTTTGGCCGGGGACTCTGGTGGGGATTTTTCGGTACATTGATGAACTGTCATTATTCACAAGTGTTAGTTTAAAACATGGCTTGTGATTATGCTATATGTTTGATTTTTGCCGTAATGCTCCGTATTAGACGGAATGCTACGCTTTATGGGTGAATATGATGCAAATGCTATGATTATGCAAAGATACCAAACCGGGACTTGGATTCCGTTGTTGCGAAGATCTCTGGTCGATCTGTTTGAAGTGGACATCCCAGCTGGGGATGAGATCATTGGTAGATCTAATAAGGTGATATTTGCTTGGGGATACGGGTCACTGATAGACCTATCCTAATAAATGAGAGACCCAGCTGGGGTTTGTAGAAGCTTTCTTCACTCTGTTGTGATCCTTCATGCGCTGCTCTTCTGGACAGAGGCTGGAGCTCTGTGGGGAGATGATTCCCTGATTTTTGTACTCGGCTGAGGGCGAGATGACAACTCGGCTGGGGAGAGAGAGAGGCATCACTGAAAGACCTCCCTAGAAATTCTGTTACGGTGACTTCTTGACTCAGCCGGGGATATGGGCATCTTCTATGATACCTGCCCATTCTGATGGGGATAAGTAACAAGTGGCCAACTCAGCTGGGAGGAGTCATGAAAGGCAACTCAGCTGGGGAGAGAGCACTTTGGGTGCTAAAATTGAGTGAGTATTGATTTGGCAACTTCGCTGGGGAAATGGGCACCTTCCAGTGCCACGTGGAAGATAGACCGAGTTGATAATGATCTGCCAGCTTGCCGAGGGTGAAGCTTTCATACCCTAAGCTGTGCCCTGGATACCTGCTATCCTGCAAAGATAAGGAAACGCACAAATGGTCCCGAGGTATCCCTTACCAGATTCCGTCATAGGAATTAGACATTCTTGAGAGTAAGCACATTCCCTGTAAGCATGCGTTTTTATTCTTTTAGAGAAAAAACATCTGTACTCATGCGATTAGTTTTTTTTAGAGACATCAGACATTCTTTGCAAATAAAATGTACAAAATGAGACATGACTGAAAATCTGATTTTATTAATTCATATGCCCTGAATTGGCGAGATACAATCAAAGGAACATATCTCCTGAAATGAGGAGATTGTTACAAATTGAGAAACAAAAAGCTGGCAGTGTTGATGACGCTTTAAGGAGCTTCCTCTTTACTATGACTCGTATGACTTTTGACGTTCTTCTCATCTTGCTTTCTGAAGAATGCTGATTCTGATTGAAGCTTGATCTTGTTGAAGCTTACCAAGTTGTAGATGATACAGACGAACTCAAAATGCAGTTGTTCGCTTATTCCCTTATTTTGCATGGATCGCCCTTTCGGGTTTTCAATCCATCGGGATACCCATTTTTGCCTGAGCTGTCCAATGCGACTTTTCAACTCAGCGGGTGTACATTTTTTTCATTTTTCCCTTATTTTTGCCCGAGTCTTTTATTCTGTTTTTGACTCGCCGGGATGCCCTATTTTTGCCTGGACTTACATTCTGTTTTTATGTCCAGCGGGTCATTTTATGCGAAGTATTTTTTAACTGCATCTGAATTCACAGGGGACGGGAAATCTTCACCATCCATGGTGCTGAGCATCAGTGCTCCACCAGAGAAAACTTTCTTCACTACGAATGGTCCTTCATAATTTGGAGTCCATTTGCCCCTGTGGTCTGTATGAGGAGGGAGGATTCTTTTCAGCACAAGATCTCCCACCTGGTACTCTCGGTGTCTGACTTTCTGATCGAAGGCTCTCTTCATTCTCTTCTGATACAACTGTCCATGACAGATTGCAGCCAATCTTTTCTCTTCGATCAGACTCAGCTGCTCGTATCGGGACCTAACCCATTCTGCTTCACTCAGTTTGACATCCATCAACACTCGCAAGGAGGGTAATTCAACTTCGACAGGTAGGACCGCTTCCATACCATATACAAGTTGATACGGTGTTGCCCCAGTGGATGTTCTGATTGACGTGCGGTACCCATGCAAGGCAAACGGTAGCATTTCATGCCAGTCTTTGTAAGTGACTACCATCTTCTGCACAATCTTCTTGATATTCTTGTTAGCTGCCTCAACAGCGCCATTCATCTTTGGCCTGTAAGGAGTAGAATTGTGGTGTTGGATCTTGAAGTCCCGGCACAGTTCTGCCATTATTTTATTGTTTAGATTGGAACCATTATCAGTAATGATCCGCTCGGGCACTCCATATCGACAGATGATGTCTCTCTTCAGAAATCTGGCTACCACTTGTCTTGTGACGTTTGCGTATGAGGCTGCTTCGACCCACTTGGTGAAATAGTCAATGGCGACCAGGATGAATCTGTGGCCATTTGAAGCAGTCGGCTCAATCTTGCCAATCATGTCAATGCCCCACATAGCAAAGGGCCATGGTGAAGACATGATGTTCAAAGGATTGGGAGGTACATGCACCTTATCTGCATAGATCTGGCATTTGTGGCATTTTCTGGCGTAGGCACAACAGTCTGCATCCATTGTGATCCAGTAATAGCCTGATCTTAGCAATTTCTTAGCCATAGCATGCCCTCCTGCATGGGTACCAAAAGATCCTTCGTGCACTTCATGCATCAACAAATCTGCTTCTGTCTTATCAACACATCTGAGGAGTACCATATCAAAGTTCCTCTTGTATAAAGACCCATCAGTGTTCAGAAAGAAACTACCAGCAAGCCTTCTCAAAGTCTTCTTATCATTGGAAGATGCCCCAGGTGGGTATGTTTGGTCCTCCAAGAAGCATTTAATGTCATGGAACCAAGGCTTATCGTCTTTGATAACATCTGCTGCAAACACATAGGCTGGTCTATCGAGTCTGGACACTGATATCTGGGGTACAAAGTTAGCAGCTTGAACTTTGATCATGGATGAAATGGTAGCAAGAGCATCTGCAAACTGATTCTCGTCCCGAGGGATATACTCAAGCTTGACTGTTGTGAAGAAAGTCAATAACCTCTTTGTATAGTCCCTATAAGGTATCAGATGATCCTGGTGGGTGTACCATTTTCCGTTGGTTTGATTAACTACCAAAGCTGAATCTCCGAATACGGTCAATGTCTTGATCCTGAGGTCAATGGCTTCCTCAAGACCCATAATGCAAGCTTCGTATTTAGCTTCGTTGTTAGTGCAGTTGAAAGTGAGTTTTGCCGAGAAAGGCATGTGAACTCCTTTAGGTGTAATGAGTACTGCACCAACACCACGACCATTCATGTTAACAGCCCCATCAAACATCATAGTCCATTCTTCTTCCGGGTCAGGCCCTTCAGTGTGAACAGGCTCTTCATGATCTTTTGCTTTTATGAACATGATGTCTTCATCAGGGAAGTCAAATCTCATAGGCTGGTAGTCGTCAATGGGTTGCTCAGCGAGATATTCAGATAGTACACTGCCCTTGATGGATTTCTGAGAGGTGTACTGGATGTCGTATTCTGTGAGAATCATTTGCCATCTTGCAACCCGTCCGGTAAGAGCTGGCTTCTCAAATATGTACTTGACTGGGTCCATCTTTGAGATCAATAAAGTAGTGTGGGTCAACATATACTGTCTTAGTCGGCGAGCAGCCCACGCTAAAGCACAGCAAGTTTTCTCGAGCAGTGAATAACGCTGTTCACAGTCGGTAAACTTTTTGCTTAGGTAGTATATTGCATACTCTTTTCGACCAGACTCGTCATGCTGGCCCAACACACACCCCATTGACTCTTCTAATACTGTCAAGTACATTATCAGAGGTCTTCCTTCAACTGGAGGCATAAGGATTGGAGGTTCTTGCAGATATTCTTTGATCTTGTCAAAAGCCCTTTGGCAGTCTTCGTTCCACCTGACCGTCTGTTCCTTTCTTAACAGCTTGAACAAGGGTTCACAGGTTGCTGTCAGGTGAGATATGAACCTTGAAATGTAGTTCAATCGACCTAAGAACCCTCGAACTTCTTTCTCTGTTTTCGGTGCAGGCATCTCTTGGATGGCTTTGACTTTATCAGGGTCAACTTCAATCCCTTTCTCGCTTACAATAAAACCCAGCAGCTTACCATATCGCACCCCGAATGTGCATTTGTTGGGGTTCAACTTCAGTTGGTACTTCCTCAGACGTTTGAACAATTTGAGCAGATTTACCAGATGTTCTTCTTCAGTGAGGGACTTGGCAATCATATCATCCACATAACACTCTATTTCTTTATGGATCATATCGTGGAATAATGTTACCATAGCCCGTTGATATGTGGCACCAGCGTTCTTCAGTCCGAATGGCATCACTTTGTAACAGAACGTGCCCCAGGGTGTGATGAATGTTGTCTTCTCCATGTCTTCAGGTGACATCTTAATCTGATTATATCCTGAAAATCCGTCCATGAAGGAGAACACCGAGAACTGAGCCGTGTTATCCACCAATACATCAATGTGAGGTAATGGGAAGTCATCTTTCGGGCTGGCTCTGTTCAGATCCCGGTAATCCACACACATTCTTACTTTGCCGTCCTTCTTAGGCACAGGTACAATATTAGCAACCCACGGCGGATAACTAGTTACAGCAAGGAACCCGGCGTCCCATTGCTTTTGTACCTCCTCCTTGATCTTCATTGCCATGTCTGGACGAGTAAGGCGTAGCTTTTGTTTGACTGGAGGGCATTCTTCTCTCAAAGGTAGTTTGTGCACAACAATGTTGGTGTCCAACCCTGGCATATCTTGATAAGACCAAGCGAACACGTCCACATACTCTCGAAGCAGGTCAATCAGTTGTCTCTTCACTGAGCCTTGCAGGCAGGCCCCGATTTTAACTTCTTTCACGTCTTCATCTGTACCAAGATTGATCACTTCAACCTCCTCCTGGTGAGGAGTAATAACCCTTTCCTCTTGTCTTAACAACCTGGCTAGCTCTTCAGGAAGCTCATACTCTTCTTCAACCCCTTCATCAGCTTGATTGATTGGATTGTCAAAGTCATACGAAGTCATAGCCGTGCTGTTGTCGGTGCTGTCTGGAAGGCACTCTCTGCAAGGGTTCAGTTTGTTCATTTTAGTGATTGATTTTAATCTTGCTTTAGAAAAGTGAAATAAAAGTTGTCATTTTGAAAACACTGCCATTTATTTTTTTTTTTGTACAAAAAAGAAAAATAGGAAAACAGTGAACGGAAAAGAAAAAGACTTGTTTGCAAAAAGATGTCTGATATTTCATTAATTGATCTTTTTTGCACAAAAAGTACAGATGGCCCGATTACAAAATGAGTCTTGTCATCTTGGGCAAGATGCAAGACTTTGATGCATGCTTATAAAAATACAGGAAATAATAATTACTCTGCATGAGTAACTCTTATAATTTCCTGGGAAGACCAGTTTGAGATACTGCTCCCCGGGATCTTTGGACGAATCCAATTCTCCAGATTGCGCTCCTCCTCCAGCTCGTCTTCCAGACAGTTGATGGCATCAGGGGTAAGCATCCCCCCACTCACAAAATTGGGCTCTTTCGCAGCCGCTGCTTGATCTTTTTGAGTTGGTTTGTAACCCAACCCAAACCTGTCTTCTTTCTTCTCCACCGATAGCAGTTTGCCCCAGCCTTGGGCAGTTCCTTCCTCAACAACCTTCCGGGCTTGTTGATAAGATGACATGGAGATTCCAGATACAGCAGATGCTTCATTGACATTCAAGGCCTCAAAACCTTGACTCATTGTTTCATGGATCTCCCCATCCATTTCAATGTACTTATAGGTTGCCAGGTGGCTGACAAAAATGTCCTCTTCTCCACAGATTGTAACGATTTGACCCTCCCACTCATATTTTAACTTCTGGTGAAGGGTAGAGGTCACGGCGCCAGCAGCGTGAATCCATGGCCTACCCAATAAACAGCTGTAGGCGGGCTATATATCCATCACGTAGAAGATAGTTGTGAAAGTCTGCGGGCCAATCGTTACGGGTAATTCAATCTCTCCCAGAACCGATCTCTTTGAGCCATCAAAAGCTCTTACCACCAGGTTGCTGGGTCTCAATGCCAATCCGTCATATTCTAGCTTCACCAGGGCCTTCTTGGGTAAGACATTAAGGGATGACCCCGTGTCTACCAGCACATGAGAAAGGACAGCACCTTTGCATTCCATGGTTATGTGCAAGGCTTTGTTATGGTTGCGGCCTTCCGCTGTCAAATCAGTATTGGTGAACCCTAGTCCGTGACTAGCATTGACATTTCCAACTACAGCTTCCAGCTGATTGACAGTGATCTCTTCAGGCACGTAAGCTGCGTGCAAGACTTTGAGTAGTGCATTTCGATGGGCCTCGGAGCACATGAGCAATGATAGGATTGAGATCTTGGAAGGCGTCTGATGAAGCTGATCCACTATTTTATAATCACTCTTTTTGATGATTCGCATGAACTCATCAACCTCTTGATCGAAGGGTGTCTTCAAAGCTTCCTTAACAGCTTGATCTTCCTGCACAGGGCTCTTCCCTTTTGCCTTGGCAGCAGCTTCTGCTTCGGCTGTGGGTCTCTGAATTTGTGGAGCGAAAAGACGTCCGCTTCGGGTGAAGCCTCCGCCTCCTCCCACATTGTCAATTTGTAGTGCAGGGGTTGATGATTCAAAAGTGATTCTTTGTCCTTCACAGTACAAGTCAGAGCCGTAATGCCAGGGGATGGCATTACTGCTTTCATAAGGTATTGGTCCAGGCACCGTGATAGTGACTGGACTGACTGCAGCTGTTGAAGGAACTGTGATAGTCTGAGGTTCATAATAGATTGTAATTGGTGCTCTAATGGGAGCAGCACCTTCTGAGTTGTAGGCAGAGTTGTTTTCAGGATCGTAGAATATGGTAACAGTTGAGACATCTTCATGATTTGTTGCTGGCGTTGTAGGAGACAATGGTGGAAGAATGGATGTTGTTGTTGTAGGAGCTTCATAATGGAGTGGTGCTGGAGTTGTAGAAGGAACATTCATTGATATCTGATCAGTTGAATCGACAGATGAAGTACTCGTTGATGAAACCGAAGAATTGTTAGGAACAATAGTTGCTGTAGTTGTAGGAGGTTCTGAAACCGTTGCTGATGAGATTGCTGGATTTGTTGGAAATGATGTGGTGATCTGAAGCTGACCACTCTGAATAAGGCCGTCTATGCCATTCCTCAAATTATCGCACCCATTTACAGAGATATTGCAGTAAGCACAACCCAACTCACACCCCGGGAACATTTGACATTCCAGGAGTTGAGCCTTGATTTCTACCAACGGTGTCCGGATCTGACCCACGCTGGTTATTAAATAAGACGGTTTGTCTTCTTCAATAGCGTTAATTCTAGGACCACTGTGGTTTGGCATTGGGTTCTTATTTACATTGGGTGGTGGTGCGAAATTCAGAGCCTTGGAGTCTACCAGGTCTTGTACCTTCATATGCAGAGCTCTGCACTTTTCTGTACTGTGGCCAGGTGCGTTTGAATGGAAGGCACACCTAGCGTTGGAGTCATAGTTCCTGGGTAGACTGTTGGGATCTGGAGGTGCCAGCGTCCTTAGCTCAACTAGGTTGAGTTTCAGGAGTTGTGGCAGCAGGGTAGCATATGGCATAGGGATTGGATCAATCACCCTATTAGCTTGAGATGGCCTCTGCTGAAATGGCCTTTGTTGACTGTTGTTGGTGTTGCTGTTGTTGTAATTCCTTGGAGGATACTGATTTTGTTGATGGTACTGAGGTTGTGGCTGATAGTTTTGCTGCGGAGGTTGATAGACTGGTTGTGGATGAGCTGGAGCAGGAATGGTGACTGCTGCTATCGACCTTTGAACATATTGGGGCCTGCCCCTGTTGGTGTGGATGGCATTGGTCTCGCCAGCTCTTCTTGGGCCTGCAAAAGGCTTTCTTGTACTACTGGACGAGCTTGCACCATTGTCTGAGATCTTTCCCATTTTTAACAAGCTTTCAATTCTCTCCCCGGCTATGACAACATCTGCAAAGCTAGTGGAAGAGAAAGCAGCCAACCTGTCAATATAAGTTCCCTGAAGGGTATTCATGAACATATCTGCCATTTCCCGTTCAGACATAGGTGGTTGAACAGCAGCAGCCAATTGCCTCCATCTCTGGGCATATTCTCGGAAACTCTCCCTTGAAGACTGTGACATTCCCATTAGGAGGGTCCTGTTGGGTGCCATGTCTAAGTTATACTGATACTGTCTGATGAAGGCCTCTGCCAGGTCCTTCCAGCATCTAATAGTTGCCCTTGTCAAGTGAGAATACCATTCTCTTGACGCTCCAGTTAAGCTATCCACGAAATAGAACATCCAGAGCTTCTCATCCATAGTATAGGCCTTCAGCCTTCCCAGAAATGACTGTAAATGAGTCCGGGGGCATGAAGTCCCGTTGTATTTTTCAAAGCAAGGAGGCTTGAACTTATGGGGGATCCTGACCCCGTCTACCAAGCCCATGTCCATGACATCGAAGCCCAAAGAGTTTTGAGATTCTAAGGACCTCAATTTCTCAGCTATCTCATCCAATCTTCTATCATAAGCTTCTTCCCCAGCGCCCATTACTGTGAATTGGTCCTCCTGAGGATCTTCTTGTAGTACCCTGGCTGCGGTGGCAGTCCCTTGAACATTTGCTGGAATATTGACCTCAGGATGGAGGTGTGGTCCAAATACCGGAGGGTTGACATGAGGTTGTACCCTTTCATTATTGCTTGTGCCGGCAGTCCCTATATGTGGATCTTCTTGATTTTGCCTTTCCACCATGGCCCTCAATCTTTCCTGGCTTTGAGCCATGTTGTTCATAACTTCCATAAACTGAGTCATCTGCGTTCTCATTTCCAATATTTCGTTTGCCATTTGATTTCTAACCTCTGCAAGGTCCTGCTGTACCTGATCCATTTGAATTCCCGGAAGGTTGTTTCGGGTTGGATAACGGTGAGGACGGTTGAGGGGAAATACCCGGCGCCTAGAAATAGTTCCTGATGCATCACAACAGAGGTTAGCAACAACAAAACAAAAACCTACAAAACAAACAAAGGGTTAGCATGCAATGCAGTTATGCTTATTTGTTCTCAAGGTATCCGGTTTGGCATTCAGTTTTGACCCTTCCAGACCCTTGGAGATGCTGTTGTTGTTGCTTGAAGAAAACTCAGATAACACAAATATATTATAGAAGGTGAAATAATACAACTTGTTCACTTTACAACACAAGCCCTCTAAGGGGTCAAAATACAGTACAAGAAAATAAAAGTACATGGAAAGAAAGTAACAACAAACAAATGGTCAAACACCAAGACCAAACTCATCCTCACGAACTTCCTTGAGGAGTGCTTCGGTCACAGGATCAGCCGGACGCTCCGTGAGATTCCTGATGAGGAGATTCCGGGTTGTAACAGCTGTAGTGAGCTTCTTGTGCTGAGTTTGGTCCTTTGACCTCTTCACCCCTGCTTTGACCTTCAGCTCTGATATCTCCCTCTGGGCTGCTGCCAGGGCTTCTTGTTGTTCTTTTGCATTAGCTTCAAGTTGCTCCATCTTGTCTCGAACTCTCCTGTCTTCCAGGGTACGAGTCTCGGTGATCCTGACCCACCGGGCTTGACTCTCCTTCAAATACAAGTCTGTTCTTGCTCTCTGGAACTGGGCTTCCTTGCAAGCATTCTTCAGAATTTGTTCTCCAGCCTTTGACTTTTTAATGTAATCCCCAGACTTCTCAATCTTAATCAGATGCTCTACTCTTAATTTCTCCAACCTCTCAATCTCCCTCATACCTTCACTCCTCTCCCGGAGGGTCTTCTACAAAGCCTGGGTTAGCTTCTCATTTCTTTCCTTCAAGCTCTCAAACTCCTCCAAACTGATAGTGGCAGGGGGTGGTGCTGAAGATGACTCAGGCATGTCTTCTATGGTAAAGGGCATCCCAGAGAATTGGGCCCTGGCATGGGACCACTCATAGTATTGTGCTGATGCCACATTATTGCACTTCCCCAGAATGGTTACTCCCTTGGTTTGAACATTATCCCAGGCCCAGGCAGCCTGCCTAACAGTAGCCAAATTAATCTTGTTCTCACAATAGAGAGTCTCAACCAAGTCCTGTGCCCTAGGAGTGTGGACCAGTGCATAGCCCAGTTGTTGTTTAAACAGCAGAGGGTTGTAATTGATACTTCCCTTAACTCCTATTAGGGGCACATTGGGAAAATGCCCACAGCTGGTGATGATATCCCTGCCCTTGGTGCTCTGAGTGCACCATCTGATGTCAGCCGAAGTTAGAACAGTGAGTCTCTTAGCCCAGTTGCTCTGCTGATGAGGATTTAGAAAGGCATCTTCCCTGGGTAGATGCTTGAGAAGCCAAGTGTGGAACAATGGAGCACAACACCTCACTAACCTTCCCCTCTGCTTTTCATTCCTCTGATGCACTGAGTAGTAAAGATCCCCCAATAAAGTTGGCACTGGGTTCTTCAAGATGAAAAGATGGATTGCATTCTTGCTAATGAATCGAGGCTCATCTGCAAACAACACAATTCCATATACACTCAAGGCCAGCAAGGCACAGACAGCCTTCCACTCTCCTAAAGAAGCCTTCAGGGTAGCTTGAGAGATCAGGAAATCCAGATGAAAGCCAGGGATCCCAGCTTTAGAAGTCATATGCTGCTCAATCAGGACAGGTTCCAGATGCAGAGCCTTTGCTACTTCTCCATTGCTAGGAAAGACCATCTCTGAGTTGAAAGGGATTCCACCCTTGATAGGCAAACCAACCAATGATGAGTATTCTTCTAATAGAGGGCCCAACTGAAAGTCTTGGAAAGTGAAACATCTCAGTGGGGGATCATAGAACTGAATGCAGGTGTGGATTAGGCTTCTCTGTGACGGGTCCAGATCCATAACCATATCAAGTATATCTCCATAACTTTCCCTGAAAAATGGTATGTGATCTGGAGTGATCAGGGTTTGAATCCTCCTGAGGTCTGATAACTCTGGCTGGAAGAAGTGGTAGGTGATGTTGCTTTTCTTTGGAGCCATGAGGCTGAGACTGAGTAGAAACAAGTGCTGGTGATGATACTGAAGGGTGGGCCACTGACTGGCTGGTGCAGGAGACTGAAGTAGATAACTGATAGCTGAAGCAGGTGCTGATGAAGATAGGTCAATACTGAAGATGGGGTCAAAACCAAAACCAAATGAAGATGGATACCCTGAAACACAAATAAGCAAATGTCAGTATGATGCAATGATTATGTATGCAAATAAAATGCAAGGGTTTGTGACTGAGCTGGATCTGATCAAAATGCCCTGATATAGGTCCAAGTATGTTCAAGAAATCCAGATGGAGGTCTATAAATCTAGTAACCAAGGTGGGGGGCTCAAATAAAGAGCCACATGTCCAGGGTTTTAGAATCACAAGAACTGTCCCAAATTGGAGTATTCTTAAACAATCAAAGTAACAAGGTATTCAGAGGTCAAGGTACCTGCAAACCTGTAAACAGCCCAACCCCCTCACAGGTGGTGTTCTAAAACAAGGATCCTCAGACTTGGATCAGTTATGAGAAGTGTAAACACTTCTAACCCGGAGGTACAGTGTTTACAATAACCATAAAAGTTCCTCCTCTAATTCACCTCAGTTTCTGAAGGTCAAAACTAAAGGTCATCCAGACTTAGCAGGCTTCCCAGATAGCCCTAGCATTGCAGGAAATCTGCAACACAGAGTTCTCAAGAAGAAACCCATATCTAAATCGTGTTTCATATTCCCGCACCAGACCGAGATGGAATGGGAAAGAATATGATTCACTCTAGCCTAGGTGTCACTCAGGTCCCAGGTATAGGACCTTAACTCTCAATAGAACACCCACCCACCAAAGCAAAACCAGATCCAGCCAGACAGCATGACAGTATGATATATGTAAAGCAGTAAAGAAAGTAATAAAACAAACTGTACATAAAGCAATAAATAAAACATATACAAACACAAATAAGCATATAACACCCCAATAAACACAAATCAATCAAGCGCTAGGAGGAACCCACAAAAAGAACCAGAAGCCCTGGTTGCAGTATAAGTATCCCCAGCAGAGTCGCCAAGCTGTCGCTCCCGATAAATGGGACTGGCCCAGATAAAGGTACAGACGCGAACGGTCGGCGAGAGGGACAATGAGAACACACAGCCGTGAACTCACTGGAGATGAATAGAGTCGCCAGCTAGGCATTTTTATCCCGGAGGAAAGGCAATGCTGCATAGACCTGGAAAGACACGGATAAGACGGTTGCGAACCAGAGAGACTGAGAAAGGGGGTTGGTTACAACCTGGGAAGGTATTAGCACCCAGATTGTCCGTCGTACTCGACGGGATCCACGCTTAAAAAGATTTGTGTTTTAAAGGGGTAGTGTCAGTGCAATCTGTGTATAAAGAGCTGGAAAGATGATGTACAGGTGTCAGTGTAAAGAAAGAATGTGAAGTGTATAAATGTACAATATCAGTGTAAGGATGAGAGTATGCTCAAGATCATGAGGCTAAAAGAATGAAGCTGAAAGAGGGGGAATATACAGAGACTTTTGTTCGATAACCGTTAAGTTATGCCTACGTATCCTCTCGTGCAATGAGGAAGTCAGAACACCGTAGTTCGACCCAAAGAGACTGAAAGATGATTTGACTTGTGAACTGCTTACTTGTCTATGCTCAAGTGTATGACCTGTCTGGCTCAGGTGCAAACTGTCTTGCATTAGACGGAAGAAGCAAGTTCTCGTTTGTGAGTGAGGATGATGAGAAAAGAATCCCGAAGGAGACGATTATTGTTTGTTTTTTGTATTTTCAGTCTTTTATTGCTTTCGAAAGTTTGTCATAAGTTAATGAGCTTAAGTCTAAACCAATGGATTTAGTAAACTCATCACATCTTCCCTCTGATTAGGGGTAATGAGAATACCTTAAGTGTGAAGTCAGATTCTCACACTTAATCACCTTTGATGTAGAATCAAGATCATTAACCTACTTGTGATTATTTAGATGTTTTTGGTGTTTTTGATTAGTGTTAAGTAATGAGATTAAGCCATAATCAGGGATTAAACAGACTCATTACACCATCCTAATAGAAGGATAATAGATGAGAATGTTTAAGCTGAGGAAAGCTCCTCAACTTAATCCATGATTAGGGATTAAACTCATGACAAAACAAGCCTTTGATTAAGTGGATTTTATTTAGTGATATGATGATGAAGTGGGTTTTATGGTTTGTAAGACAACTTGAGGGGGACTTGTCCATTAACACTAGGGTTAGTCCTTCTTAACCAATTAAGGAAGAATTAGAACCCTAATGCAAGGCCCAAGTTACAAGTGTGATGTCTTGATGATTTATTAAGTGAATTGATTAAGAGATTTAAACACATTAAGGGTTTAACACTTAGGATTAAATTTATACACTCCATCCTAAGAGAAGGATGCAGGCATAAGCTTAATCACAAAGCCTTAAAGCCTTTAAGGTTTAGTCCCTGATTATGAGATGAGAAGAGAAGACTCAAAAGAGACACAAAGGTAAAACTAAGAGGGGAGACTAATCAAAACCCTAATCATTGTCATGCTTGGTTGTTCCTAGGGTTTGTGAGGTTTATCAAGAATAATCTTCAATGAAACCACCAGGAGGCAGATGAAAAGGATCAAGAGAAGCAAAGTGACTTGCTTCATTCAAGAAGTCAAGTCACTTGAAGAAAGAAAGTGGGAAGGAGAAAAATGAGCAAGCTCAATCTCATACACATGTAAAAATGCAGCAATGGATGCAAGAGAGATGAAAAGAAAAGTCATGAGAAGTGAAGGCAAATTCACCTCTCAACATTACTTACCACCTGAAATGTTAGAAAAGAAATGCAATGCAAAGCCAAATGAGATAAGATGACATGATGAGAACAAAACCAGAAGCATGCTGATGATGATGATGATGTTATGAGATGCTACAAACATGAGGCAACACACGGAGATGTTCATACAAGATCATGGATGCAAATGATGCAAGTTAAGGGACATGAACAAACATGAAAAGTTATGAAGCATACAAGGCATACAACATGGCAAATACATGATGCAATGATCAAACATGCTTTCAATATGTCTTATGATGTCAAATGAATCAAATGGATGCTTGAAATGTCATGGCAAGTCATGTTATGCAAGAGAATGCAAGATGGATGCATATGAAAGCCCAAATTAGGGTTTATGATTAATGCAACAAACAAAAATCAGAATCAGAAGCAAACCCTAAGATAAAAAATGGAAAATGCCACTCAAAGGACCCCTAATCCTATACTAACCCAATTCCCAAAGGAGAGGTCTCAACTCTTAACCAATCTCAAGTTATAAATTTTCTAAGTTTTCTAGGGTTTTAGGGTTCCTAAACAAGAAAATTATCAAACAAATTGAAAAAGAGGGATCAAATCATGGCCATTTAATCTCAAAAACTACATGCTAAACACAATGCAATGCAAGAAGAATCAATGTCCAACTCTTCATAGATAGGCAGAAATGATTTTTTGAACTTTGGATTAAATTAATGCATAAAAATGATTTTTATTCAATGAAAAATTCTCAAAATGCATCAAGATCAAAAAAGAAATTTGGTTTGAAAGTTGGACAATGTTTCTAAATGTCTTAGAACATTTCATCGATTTTTTGGTGATTTTTAGATACCTAAAAGTATTTTTAATAAATTAATTTCCATTAATCAATTAAAAATAATCTTTTAAATATTTAAAAATACTTTTTTAATGATAAAAATAAAAATAAAAATATTTTTGTGTCATAAAAATTAATAAAACTTATGAGAAAAAGTTTCATAATTTTTACGCATTTTTTACTATTTTAAAATAATTGTGCAAGTTAAATGAAATAAATGAAAAATAAAAACAAATAAAAGGAGAAGTAATCAGATCTGATGGATGAGATTTGAACTGGGCTTGGGACAGTTGACTGGCGCGCAGATCCAAGGGTCCTGGTTGACTCTGATTTTAATTATGATTTATGAAATAATTAAATGAGTTAATGGTGATTAGGGTTAATTGGGTGAATCCAAGCCACACACACGCGCGGGAGGTCAACGTTTTCAACGCATCCAACGTCCAAGATTCAAACAAACATTAATGACTGTAATTAGGGAAAAACAAATTCAGGTGACCGGAGGGGAGCTCCGGTCATCTTCCCCGGCGACCCCAAAACCCTAAAACATGATTCAGACCACCCCAAGCCAAATTAAACGCCCAGAAACAATCCTCACACTTCTAGCAACTCAAATCAACAATCAAACATCATTTAACTAGCAAGAACAAGCTGAATCGAAACAAAACAAACATGGGGCCAAACTTTCAGACACTCACAAAATACTCATTTTTTCACCATTTTCGATTCTAAACACATCACAATGATCCTTAAAGCATGTACTTTCAGTTTATAACAAAAAATCAAAGCTTTATGAGAATGTGTTCTTGGCCATACCTGAGATGGAGACTCCTGTTTTTGGACTTTCAGAGCTGTTCTTTGGTGCAAGCTTGCTCCACTGACTCCCCTAGTGCTAATGGAAGGCTTGAAATGAGCTCAAACAAGCTGGTTTGAGAAGTCCAGTTCTGGTGTAGCAGGAAATGAGCCTTGTGTACAGGCAGCTTCAGGTCAATGTGAAGGGTGGTTTTGACTCCTTTTGATGTGCTTGATTTGTTGGTGAAAAGAGCTTGGATGTTTGATGGCTGAGGAAGTTGATTCGAAGAGAAATGCAGGCTGAGGTGAGAAATGGCAATGGAGTGTTCTTGCTCAAATCAGGCCTGACTCTTGGTGGTTTCTACTCAACAAGGCAGGGTGAGATGATTGGAGGAATTTGTTTGAGTGTTTGTAGTTTGTGGAGGCAGATTCGAAGCAATTTGAAAAATGGGGTGTGTTTGTGTATGTGATGCTTGAGAGAGTTTCAGCCTTGCTTCATGTATGAAATGTCTTGCTCTTTGTCCACATAAACCTCTCTCATTGGTCAGATGACATGACATGTGCTTTATTGATTGGTATGGCCACTTTTGCAATTTGTCAACTTTTGTGTAAGAGAAAGTATGGCTTGGTGCTAGGCTAGTACAAGGCATGGTTCTGGTGCAGCAAGATGAGGTGAGAGGGCTAGCAAGGTGCAGCATCCAATGCATCAAGTTGGTGGAGTGTGATGAGTGTTTTTGCAAGTTGTTGCTTTTTGGTTCACATGAGAAATGCCTTGTTACATGAACCATGAACATGCAATCTTTGGTTCAATTCTGATTTTTAAGTCACATAGAATGTTTATGTCATGGTTTGAAGTGAATTAGAAGTTACAAATGGCATTAGTTCATGATTTTGCAAAATTCTCATTTGAAGCATGCCTTGAAAATCAATGATTTTTGCCAACTTTGTCACACCATAACTTTTGATTCAAGAAGAGTTTGATCATGTTCTTGTACTTTTTGAAAAGGGAAAGATGTAATCTACAACTTTCATGACCAAAGTTTTTCTATTTGAAGCATTTTTGGATCAAGAATCAAGGCTTGAAAAATGACCTAAAATGAAGCATTCTTGAAAAGTCAACTATGCCCAAAAAGTCAACATTTGCAAAAACTCCAAATTCTTGATTTTTGTGAACCTCAACCTTCTTCCATGATCAAATAAAGATCATATACACTCAAAATGATGAAGATCACCCATTGGTTGGGTCATTGGGGGCCTCAGATGCCCTGATTTTGCACTGACTTGTCCAGAAAGTCAACCCTTGATCAGATGACTTCCCCATGGAATTTCTTCATGAAAATTGATATGCATACTCCTTATACCATATAGAGACCAATGGAAACAATAATGACCAAAAAATTGGGTGTTATGGCCTCTGAAACCAAAACCCTAATTTTAGGTCAACTGTGCAGTCAAACCTGGCTCTGCATCCATTCAAACCCTAGTTCTTGTGATTCTTTTGCAATCTTGACTTGGAGAGGATGTAATATGATATAAGGACACATATGGATCCCTTTGAATTGATTGGTGGCTTTTGGAGTGGCTCAAGAAGCTCTTGGATTGCTCAGATCACAAACTCTAGGTGCAGATGACTTTGAATCTATGCAGTGAATCAAAAGTGAGATATGAGATGATATGATTGAATCTATGCACATGAAATGATCACAAGCCATGGTGTGAATGGGTGAGGGAAAATTTGGGGTGTTTACACCAAGGATCCTGGGGAGCCAAGTCCTTAACGTGTCTTCCCAGGAAATTATAAGGGTTACTCCTGCAGAGTAATTATTATTTCCTGTATTTTAAAGCATGCATCAAGTCTTGCATCTTGCACAAGATGTCAAGACTCATTTTGTAATCGGGAAATCTTGTATTTTGTGCAAAGATCAATTAATGAATATCAGGACATCTTTTGTAAATGAGTCTTTTCTTTTTCACTCACTATAATAATAGAAATAATGAAAATAGAATTAAAAAAAAAGTAACAATATTACTAATAGTAAAAATAGTGATAATAATAGTACTAATAATAATAATAATAATAAAACAATAATAAAATAATAATACTACTAATACGGAATAAAAAAATAGGAATTAAAATAGAAGATGAATAATAAAAAATAATAATGAAGATGATGATGATAATAATAATAATGATGATAATAGTAGAAATGAAATTTTTTTATAAAAATAATAGTAGTAATAAAAAAAATAGTAATATTAAGATAGAAAATGGTGATAGAAAATAGATTTTTTGTACATATATTTTTTATAATGTCTAAAAGATAAAACTTATGATGATATAAAAATGAAAGGCATCTAAAAAAACAAAAATTAGCTTAAAAGAAATAAATGCATTGTTCGGAATTTTTTTGAATATCAGACAGAAAAAACTGGTACACACTTTGTTAGACAGAGAAATAAAACATATTTTTTGATTTGATTTCTTTTGAATGTGATTAGACAGATAATAAAATAGTACATAATTTTTAATTTTTTTGAGAGTAATGAGACAGTAAAAATAAAAAGGTGCAGGCAAGACAAATTTGGGGTATGACACTACCCAGTGCTACATATCAGAGTCGACCAACCAAAAGGATGAAGACAAGCTTCACAAAAAGACCTCAAGCAAACCTACTCTGCAATGCCTTATAGAGCATCATAAAACAGCAGAAGGGTGCGAAACATTATCATAATATCATTGCATATAATTATATATCTCAACATATAAAAATGAAAATAAAACATATTCTCACCACAATTCATTACTCATCGCCTATACACATCGCAACGTGTACATACACCAAAATAAAGCATATTCATCATGCACCAATTCACTATTCATTCCGCATAAACATACGTCTAGCTATGTTTAATCACACATATACATTACAAATGTATAAATCACATACATATACATATATCAAACATGCATATATACCAACAAGTATGTTTCATCACACATATTTTCATCTCCATAATACACCAAATAAACATATACACATTCATGTTTATTTCTGCATATCATAATTAAAATGATAAAATGCAACTCATAGAGACCGACACACGACTCTATGTAGATGCAATGCGGTACCGACTCAATATTTCAGCAGGTTCACTCAAGAACCAAATGGAATCATCGCTTGTTACATAAAATAACTCCCCGTCGGGCACACGATGTTCCTCATTGCTCACACCCCACATGGACACACAATGTTTATGGATTGCTCACACCCCACACGGGGACACAATCTGATTGCTCACACCCCACACGGGCACACAATCAATGTGAATATCGCTCACACCCCACACGGGCACACAATCCGATCGCTCACACCCCACATGGGCACACAATCTTGTTATAGTCATCGCTCACACTCCACATGAGCACACGATGCTACAACGGATTCACAAAGAATCCCACAACACAAGAATGCATACATTATACTTACATGCAAAATGACACACAACATTCTTGAAAATGCATACATACTCACAATATAGTTATGCATTCATCTCATACAATTAGCATACATTCATATTTATTTCAAGCAATGTATCTACTTGCCAAACGGCCACAACACAACAATCAAACCCACAATTCCATAGTTAATTCATTTACGGTTTATCAGGGAAAGTCGGGCAAAAGTCGGCTAAAAATTACTTTTCTTAGCATTATTAGTTTCTACACGTTTTTCATAATCTCATAGATTAAGAATTGAAAAAGTCATTACAATAAGCAAATCAGAGACACCCCCTGGCATTGGGGGGTTTAGCCACTCATGTTCAGAACAAAAATAAAAACTGAATAATAATATAGAGACATTACAACAACGTTGGATCGGTTGGATCGTCAATTGCTTCCGCTCTTGATCAATCCTTCTTCTTCTTCTATCGTCAAATCCAAAATCCCCATATCAAATGTCAAAATTATCTAAGTCTTAATCATCTAATATATCAGTCTTCAAAATACTCCGTGAAATGTCCAGAATGCCCTCCGAAAATATCTCAGCATCATACAAATATCAGGATTTTTTGTTTCTGGTTGCCATGACACGGGCCGTGTTGTGCAACACGGGCACCCGTGTTGTGCCACTGATTCTTCTCAAGAGCTCGTTTCCTTCAGAGGCCGTGACATGGGCCGTGTTGTACAACACGGGCACCCGTGTCATACTTCTGGTTTGATCCTTTTCATCCCTATAACTCCTCTTCAAAGGCCTTCACAACACGGGCCGTGTTGTGCAACACGGGCCGTGTTGTGCAACACGGGTCGTGTTGTGCAACACGGGCACCCGTGTTGTGCTTCTGATATCTCTATTTTGCTGGTTTTTTCAACACTCGGATCATCCTTGCGAAGGCTTCGAACAACCGACTAGATGCAGACCTGAAAACACATCAACAAAACAACCAAATAACACATACCAAAGATAAAAATTGATAAAAAGACCAAAACTAGACTCGCATGCTAAATTAAGAAAACTACGACGAAAACGTGAAAGAAACACTTCAAACAACCGAAAGCATACGAAAAGAACAACGAAAACGGCTTGAAAACTACAACTAAAGATCACTGATCAATAATCTATATGAACTCGATTAATTTGCAACCAGTTCATACCCAAGATCACGTCCAAACCTTCCAACGGCAAGCAAACTAAATCCATAACAAAGTCTTTACCATACATGGTCAAAGAACAACTTACACACACCAAAGAAGTAGTTACCGACCCTGAAGCAAGAGTCTCAATAACTATCTCACCACCCCAAGAAGACATAAACAAATTCAAACGCTTAGCGCACTCCATAGAAATGAACGAATGAGTCGCTCCCATATCAATAATAGTAACTAAAGGCGTACTCTTAATAAAGCATGTACCTTAATCAAACTGTCTGCATGAGTAGTGTCCTTCCCTGCTAATGCAAACACCTTTCCGCCCGCCTGAGCTTGCTTCGACTTAGTACACTTAGTATTAATGTGACCAACTTCCCCATAATTGAAGCACTTCACAATGTTCCTCCTACACTCGGTAGTATCATGTCCATGTCCTCCACAGTTTGAACATTTCACAATATTCTTCCCACACTCAAAAGACTTATGGCCTAAATTGCCACACTTTTAACACTTAACGGGACCAAAACTCCCTCCACCAGATCTCCTATGAAAGTTTCCCCTATGTTTGCCCTTATCAGCTGGTGTCATATATGGTCCACTTCTAGCTTTTGCTTCCCTTTCCTCTCATTCACTCTCTTGTAATGCGTAGAACGAGCTTTGCTATCTTCTTCAAAGATTCTACAACATTCAGTCAAATTTGAAAGCCTTCTAATCCTCTGATATCCCACAACTTGCTTTATCTTAGGACGCAAGCCATTCTCATACTTAATACACTTAGAAAACTCAGCAGTAGCAGCAACATAATGAGGATGAGACTGCACTAATTCCACAAACTTAGCTGTATAGTCAACCACTGACATACTACGTTGCTTCAGGTCAATGAATTCCATCTCTTTCTTTCCCTTCACACTCTCAGGGTAGTACTTCCCTAAGAACTCAGTACGAAAAACTTCCCAAGTTATCTCTTCATAATCCTCCTCAAGGGCTTGACTTCTACCGACCCACCAATCATCGGCTTCTTCCTTCAGCATGTGAGAACCAAGCCTCACCTTGCTCTCTTCAGCACAGTCCATGACTCTGAATATTCTTTCAATCTCCTTCAACCAATTCTGAGCACCATCAGGATCAAATCTTCCTTTGAAGACCGGCGGTTGGTTCTTCCTGAACTCATCATTAGCATTCCCATTCGGCGCTCCCTGTACCGCCCTAGCCATTGCTTCTAAAGCAGCAGCCATAGCATTGTCCTTTCTACCTGCCATATTCTGATTGTTCCCAAAGACAACAACAAGATTAAACAATAGTTCAATCATAACAACATCAAGACAGACACACCAGACGCGAACACAAGCTCTGATACCACTTAATGTAACACCCCCTTTCTATACCCCCAAATAATCAAATAAATCATTTAGGAACATGTTAAGAATTTCATCAAAGTATAATTAAAGATGGTATAAAAAGGCATGTGACATTATGCTTGAAATTAAAAACATACAACACCTGTTCATTTAAAGATATGCAACGATGAGGTAGTTTTCAACATAGAAAATTCAATCCTTACACCCATATCTCCAAAGATATAATTACACAGCGGAAACTAAATCAACAACATCAAACATGCATATATATTCAGATATCAACAAGTTTGATTCGCCGAATATATCATGTTTGTACAAAACGTTCATCACCAAAATACATATACAATGTATCACAAAAATGGCACTAAACCATCCCTAACTACCCAGTGCTACATATCAGAGTCGACCAACCAAAAGGATGAAGACAAGCTTCACAAAAAGACCTCTAGCAAACCTACTCTGCAATGCCTCATAGAGCATCATAAAACAACAGAAGGGTGCGAAACATTATCATAATATCATTGCATATAATTATATATCTCAACATATAAAAATGCAAATAAAACATATTCTTACCACAATTCATTACTCATCGCCTATACACATCGCAACGTGTACATACACCAAAATAAAGCATATTCATCATGCACCAATTCACTATTCATTCCGCATAAACATACGTCTAGCTATGTTTAATCACACATATACATTACAAATGTATAAATCACATACATATACATATATCAAACATGCATATATACCAACAAGTATGTTTCATCACACATATTTTCATCTCCATAATACACCAAATAAACATATACACATTCATGTTTATTTCTGCATATCATAATTAAAATGATAAAATGCAACTCATAGAGACCGACACACGACTCTATGTAGATGCAATGCGGTACCGACTCAATATTTCAGCAGGTTCACTCAAGAACCAAATGGAATCATCGCTTGTTACATAAAATAACTCCCCGTCGGGCACATGATGTTCCTCATTGCTCACACCCCACATGGACACACAATGTTTATGGATTGCTCACACCCTACACGGGCACATAATATGATTGCTCACACCCCACACGGACACACAATCAATGTGAATATCGCTCACACCCCACACGGGCACACAATCCGATCGCTCACACCCCACATGGGCACACGATCTTGTTATAGTCATCGCTCACACTCCACATGAGCACACGATGCTACAATGGATTCACAAAGAATCCCACAACACAAGAATGCATACATTATACTTACATGCAAAATGACACACAACATTCTTGAAAATGCATACATACTCACAATATAGTTATGCATTCATCTCATACAATTAGCATACATTCATATTTAATTCAAGCAATGTATCTACTTGTCAAACGGCCACAACACAACAATCAAACCCACAATTCCATAGTTAATTCATTTACAGTTTATCAGGGAAAGTCGGGCAAAAGTCGGCTAAAAATTACTTTTCTTAGCATTATTAGTTTCTACACGTTTTTCATAATCTCATAGATTAATATTTGAAAAAGTCATTACAATAAGCAAATCAGAGACACCCCCTGGCATTGGGGGGTTTAGCCACTCATGTTCATAACAAAAATAAAAACTGAATAATAATATAGAGACATTACAACAACGTTGGATCGGTTGGATCGTCAATTGCTTCCGCTCTTGATCAATCCTTCTTCTTCTTCTATCGTCAAATCCAAAATCCCCAAATCAAATGTCACAATTATCTAAGTCTTAATCATATAATATATCAGTCTTCTATATACTCCGTGAAATGTCCAGAATTCCCTCCGAAAATATCTCAGCATCATACAAATATCAGGATTTTTTGTTTCTGGTTGCCACGACACGGGCCGTGTTGTGCAACACGGGCACCCGTGTTGTGCCACTGATTCTTCTCAAGTGCTCATTTCCTTCAGAGGCCATGACACGGGCCGTGTTGTACAACACGGGCACCCGTGTCATACTTCTGGTTTGATCCTTTTCATCCCTATAACTCCTCTTCAAAGGCCTTCACAACACTGGCCGTGTTGTGCAACACAGGAACCCGTGTTGTGCTTCTTATATCTCTATTTTGCTGAATTTTTCAACACTCGGATCATCCTTGCGAAGGCTTCGAACAACCGACTAGATGCAGACCTGAAAACACATCAACAAAACAACCAAATAACACATACCAAAGATAAAAATTAATAAAAAGACCAAAACTAGACTCGCATGCTAAATTAAGAAAACTACGACGAAAACGTGAAAGAAACACTTCAAACAACCGAAAGCATATGAAAAGAACAACGAAAACGGCTTGAAAACTACAACTAAAGATCACTGATCAATAATCTATATGAACTCGATTAAATTGCAACCAGTTCATACCCAAGATCACGTCCAAACCTTCCAACGGCAAGCAAACTAAATCCATAACAAAATCTTTACCATACATGGTCAAAGAACAACTTACACACACCAAAGAAGTAGTTACCGACCTGAAGCAAGAGTCTCAATAACCATCTCACCATCCCAAGAAGACATAAACAAATTCAAACGCTTAGCGCACTCCATAGAAATGAACGAATGATTCGCTCCCATATCAATAATAGTAACTAAAGGCGTACTCTTAATAAAGCATGTACCTTAATCAAACTGTCTGCACGAGTAGTGTCCTTCCCTGCTAATGCAAACACCTTTCCGCCCGCCTGAGCTTGCTTCGACTTAGTACACTTAGTACTAATGTGACCAACTTCCCCATAATTGAAGCACTTCACAATGTTCCTCCTACACTCGGTAGTATCATGTCCATGTCCTCCACAGTTTGAACATTTCAAAATATTCTTCCCACACTCAAAAGACTTATGGCCTAAATTGCCACACTTGTAACACTTAACGGGACCAGAACTCCCTCCACCAGATCTCCTATCAAAGTTTCCCCTATGTTTGCCCTTATCAGCTGGTGTCACATATGGTCCACTTCTAGCTTTTGCTTCCCTTTCCTCTCATTCACTATCTTGTAATGCGTAGAACGAGCTTTGCTATCGTCTTCAAAGATTCTACAACATTCAGTCAAATTTGAAATCCTTCTAATCCTCTGATATCCCACAACTTGCTTCATCTTAGGACGCAAGCTATTCTCATACTTAATACACTTAGAAAACTCAGCAGTAGCAGCAGCATAATGAGGATGAGACTGCACCAATTCCATAAACTTAGCAGTATAGTCAACCACTGACATACTACGTTGATTTAGGTCAATGAATTCCATCTCTTTGTTTCCCTTCACACTCTCAGGGTAGTACTTCCCTAAGAACTCAGTACGAAAAACTTCCCAAGTTATCTCTTCATCCTCCTCCTCAAGGGCTTGACTTCTACCGACCCACCAATCATCGGCTTCTTCCTTCAGCATGTGAGAACCAAGCCTCACCTTGCTCTCTTCAGCACAGTCCATGACTCTGAATATTCTTTCAATCTCCTTCAACCAATTCTGATCACCATCAGGATCAAATCTTCCTTTGAAGACCGGCGGTTGGTTCTTCCTGAACTCATCATTAGCATTCACATTCGGCGCTCCCTGCACCGCCCTAGCCATTGCTTCTAAAGCAGCAACCATAGCATTGTCATTTCTACCTGCCATATTCTGATTGTTCCCAAAGACAACAACAAGATTAAACAATAGTTCAATCATAACAACATCAAGACAGACACACCAGACGCGAACACAAGCTCTGATACCACTTAATGTAACACCCCTTTTCTACACCCCCAAATAATCAATTAAATCATTTAGGCACATGTTAAGAATTTCATCAAAGTATAATTAAACATGGTATAAAAAGGCATGTGACATTATGCTTGAAATTAAAAACATACAACACCTGTTCATTTAAAGATATGCAACGATGAGGTAGTTTTCAATTAAGGAAATTCAATCCTTACACCCATATCTCCAAAGATATAATTACACAACAGAAACTAAATCAACAACATCAAACATGCATATATATTCAGATATCAACAAGTTTGATTCACCGAATATATAATGTTTGTACAAAACGTTCATCACCAAAATACATATACAATGTATCACAAAAATGGCACTAAACCATCCCTAACTACCCAGTGCTACATATCAGAGTCGACCAACCAAAAGGATGAAGACAAGCTTCACAAAAAGACCTCTAGCAAACCTACTCTGCAATGCCTCATAGAGCATCATAAAACAGCAGAAGGGTGCGAAACATTATCATAATATCATTGCATATAATTATATATCTCAACATATAAAAATGCAAATAAAACATATTCTCACCACAATTCATTACTCATCGCCTATACACATCGCAACGTGTACATACACCAAAATAAAGCATATTCATCATGCACCAATTCACTATTCATTCCGCGTAAACATACGTCTAGCTATGTTTAATCACACATATACATTACAAATGTATAAATCACATACATATACATATATCAAACATGCATATATACAAACAAGTATGTTTCATCACACATATTTTCATCTCCATAATACACCAAATAAACATATACACATTCATGTTTATTTCTGCATATCATAATTAAAATGATAAAATGCAACTCATAGAGACCGACACACGACTCTATGTAGATGCAATGCGGTACCGACTGAATATTTTAGCAGGTTCACTCAAGAACCGAATGGAATCATCGCTTGTTACATAAAATAACTCCCCGTCGGGCACACGATGTTCCTCATTGCTCACACCCCACATGGACACACAATGTTTATGGATTGCTCACACCCCACACGGGCACACAATCTGATTGCTCACACCCCACACGGGAACACAATCAATGTGAATATCGCTCACACCCCACACGGGCACACAATCCGATCGCTCACACCCCACATGGGCACACGATCTCTTTATAGTCATCGCTCACACTCCACATGAGCACACGATGCTACAACGGATTCACAAAGATTCCCACAACACAAGAATGCATACATTATACTTACATGCAAAATGACACACAAAATTCTTGAAAATGCATACATACTCACAATATAGTTATGCATTCATCTCATACAATTAGCATACATTCATATTTAATTCAAGCAATGTATCTACTTGCCAAAAGGCCACAACACAACAATCAAACCCACAATTCCATAGTTAATTCATTTACGGTTTATCAGGGAAAGTCGGGCAAAAGTCGGCTAAAAATTACTTTTCTTAGCATTATTAGTTTCTACACGTTTTTCATAATCTCATAGATTAAGAATTGAAAAAGTCATTACAATAAGCAAATCAGAGACACCCCCTGGCATTGGGGGGTTTAGCCACTCATGTCAAGAACAAAAATAAAAACTGAATAATAATATAGAGACATTACAACAACGTTGGATCGGTTGGATCGTCAATTGCTTCCGCTCTTGATCAATCCTTCTTCTTCTTCTATCGTCAAATCAAAAATCCCCAAATCAAATGTCAAAATTATCTAAGTCTTAATCATCTAATATATCAGTCTTCAAAATATTCCGTGAAATGTCCAGAATGCCCTCCGAAAATATCTCAGCATCATACAAATATCAGGATTTTTTGTTTCTGGTTTCCACGACATGGGCCGTGTTGTGCAACACGGGCACCCGTGTTGTGCAACACGGGCACCCGTGTTGTGCCACTAATTCTTCTCAAGTGCTCATTTCCTTCAGAGGCCATGACACGGGCCGTGTTGTACAACACGGGCACCCGTATCATACTTCTGGTTTGATCCTTTTCATCCTTAGAACTCCTCTTCAAAGGCCTTCACAACACGGGCCGTGTTGTGCAACACGGGCACCCGTGTTGTGCTTCTGATATCTCTATTTTGCTGGTTTTTTCAACACTCGGATCATCCTTGCGAAGGCTTCGAACAACCGACTAGATGCAGACCTGAAAACACATCAACAAAACAACCAAATAAAACATACCAAAGATAAAAATTGATAAAAAGACCAAAACTAGACTCGCATGCTAAATTAAGAAAACTACGACGAAAACGTGAAATAAACACTTCAAACAACCGAAAACATACGAAAAGAACAACGAAAACGGCTTGAAAACTACAACTAAAGATCACTGATCAATAATCTATATGAACTCGATTAAATTGCAACCAGTTCATACCCAAGATCACGTCCAAACATTCCAACGGCAAGCAAACTAAATCCATAACAAAAGCTTTACCATACATGGTCAAAGAACAACTTACACACACCAAAGAAGTAGTTACCGACCCTGAAGCAAGAGTCTCAATAACCATCTCACCACCCCAAGAAGACATAAACAAATTCAAACGCTTAGCGCACTCCATAGAAATGAACGAATGAGTCGCTCTCATATCAATAATAGTAACTAAAGGCGTACTCTTAATAAAGCATGTACCTTAATCAAACTGTCTGCTCGAGTAGTGTCCTTCCCTGCTAATGCAAACACCTTTCCGTCCGCCTGAGCTTGCTTCGACTTAGTACACTTAGTACTAATGTGACCAACTTCCCCATAATTGAAGCACTTCACAATGTTCCTCCTACACTCGGTAGTATCATGTCCATGTCCTCCACAGTTTGAACATTTCACAATATTCTTCCCACATTCAAAAGACTTATGGCCTAAATTGCCACACTTGTAACACATAACGGGACCAGAACTCCCTCCACCAGATCTCCTATCAATGTTTCCCCTATGTTTGCCCTTATCAGCTGGTGTCACATATGGTCCACTTCTAGCTTTTGCTTCCCTTTCCTCTCATTCACTCTCTTGTAATGCGTAGAACGAGCTTTGCTATCTTCTTCAAAGATTCTACAACATTTAGTCAAATTTGAAAACCTTCTAATCCTCTGATATCCCACAACTTGCTTCATCTTAGGACTCAAGCCATTCTCATACTTAATACACTTAGAAAACTCAGCAGTAGCAGCAGCATAATGAGGATGAGACTGCACCAATTCCATAAACTTAGCAGTATAGTCAACCACTGACATACTACGTTGCTTCAGGTCAATTAATTCCATCTCTTTCTTTCCCTTCACACTCTCAGGGTAGTACTTCCCTAAGAACTCAGTACGAAAAACTTCCCAAGTTATCTCTTCATCCTCCTCCTCAAGGGCTTGACTTCTACCGACCCACCAATCATCGGCTTCTTCCTTCAGCATGTGAGAACCAAGCCTCACCTTGCTCTCTTCAGCACAGTCCATGACTCTGAATATTCTTTCAATCTCCTTCAACCAATTCTGATCACCATCAGGATCAAATCTTCCTTTGAAGACCGGCGGTTGGTTCTTCCTGAACTCATCATTAGCATTACATTTGGCGCTCCCTGCACCGCCCTAGCCATTGCTTCTAAAGCAGCAGCCATAGCATTGTCATTTCTACCTGCCATATTCTGATTGTTCCCAAAGACAACAACAATATTAAACAATAGTTCAATCATAACAACATCAAGACAGACACAACAGACGCGAACACAAGCTCTGATACCACTTAATGTAACACCCCTTTTCTACACCCCCAAATAATCAATTAAATCATTTAGGCACATGTTAAGAAGTTCATCAAAGTATAATTAAACATGGTATAAAAAGGCATGTGACATTATGCTTGAAATTAAAAACATACAACACCTGTTCATTTAAAGATATGCAACGATGAGGTAGTTTTCAATTAAGGAAATTCAATCCTTACACCCATATCTCCAAAGATATAATTACACAGCGGAAACTAAATCAATAACATCAAACATGTATATATATTCAGATATCAACAAGTTTGATTCACCGAATATATCATGTTTGTACAAAACGTTCATCACCAAAATACATATACAATGTATCACAAAAATGGCACTAAACCATCCCTAACTACCCAGTGCTACATATCAGAGTCGACCAACCAAAAGGATGAAGACAAGCTTCACAAAAAGACCTCTAGCAAACCTACTCTGTAATGCCTCATAGAGCATCATAAAACAGCAGAAGGGTGCGAAACATTATCATAATATCATTGCATATAATTATATATCTCAACATATAAAAATGCAAATAAAACATATTCTCACCACAATTCATTACTCATCGCCTATACACATCGCAACGTGTACATACACCAAAATAAAGCATATTCATCATGCACCAATTCACTATTCATTCCGCGTAAACATACGTCTAGCTATGTTTAATCACACATATACATTACAAATGTATAAATCACATACATATACATATATCAAACATGCATATATACAAACAAGTATGTTTCATCACACATATTTTCATATCCATAATACACCAAATAAACATATACACATTCATGTTTATTTCTGCATATCATAATTAAAATGATAAAATGCAACTCATAGAGACCGACACACGACTCTATGTAGATGCAATGCGGTACCGACTGAATATTTCAGCAGGTTCACTCAAGAACCAAATGGAATCATCGCTTGTTACATAAAATAACTCCCCGTCGGGCACACGATGTTCCTCATTGCTCACACCCCACATGGACACACAATGTTTATGGATTGCTCACACCCCACACGGGCACACAATCTGATTGCTCACACCCCACACGGGAACACAATCAATGTGAATATCGCTCACACCCCACACGGGCACACAATCCGATCGCTCACACCCCACATGGGCACACGATCTCTTTATAGTCATCGCTCACACTCCACATGAGCACACGATGCTACAACGGATTCACAAAGATTCCCACAACACAAGAATGCATACATTATACTTACATGCAAAATGACACACAACATTCTTGAAAATGCATACATACTCACAATATAGTTATGCATTCATCTCATACAATTAGCATACATTCATATTTAATTCAAGCAATGTATCTACTTGCCAAAAGGCCACAACACAACAATCAAACCCACAATTCCATAGTTAATTCATTTACGGTTTATCAGGGAAAGTCGGGCAAAAGTCGGCTAAAAATTACTTTTCTTAGCATTATTAGTTTCTACACGTTTTTCATAATCTCATAGATTAAGAATTGAAAAAGTCATTACAATAAGCAAATCAGAGACACCCCCTGGCATTGGGGGGTTTAGCCACTCATGTCAAGAACAAAAATAAAAACTGAATAATAATATAGAGACATTACAACAACGTTGGATCGGTTGGATCGTCAATTGCTTCCGCTCTTGATCAATCCTTCTTCTTCTTCTATCGTCAAATCCAAAATCCCCAAATCAAATGTCAAAATTATCTAAGTCTTAATCATCTAATATATCAGTCTTCAAAATATTCCGTGAAATGTCCAGAATGCCCTCCGAAAATATCTCAGCATCATACAAATATCAGGATTTTTTGTTTCTGGTTTCCACGACATGGGCCGTGTTGTGCAACACGGGCACCCGTGTTGTGCAACACGGGCACCCGTGTTGTGCCACTGATTCTTCTCAAGTGCTCATTTCCTTCAGAGGCCATGACACGGGCCGTGTTGTACAACACGAGCACCCGTGTCATACTTCTGGTTTGATCCTTTTCATCCTTAGAACTCCTCTTCAAAGGCCTTCACAACACGGGCCGTGTTGTGCAACACGGGCACCCGTGTTGTGCTTCTGATATCTCTATTTTGCTGGTTTTTTCAACACTCGGATCATCCTTGCGAAGGCTTCGAACAACCGACTAGATGCAGACCTGAAAACACATCAACAAAACAACCAAATAAAACATACCAAAGATAAAAATTGATAAAAAGACCAAAACTAGACTCGCATGCTAAATTAAGAAAACTACGACGAAAACGTGAAAGAAACACTTCAAACAACCGAAAACATACGAAAAGAACAACGAAAACGGCTTGAAAACTACAACTAAAGATCACTGATCAATAATCTATATGAACTCGATTAAATTGCAACCAGTTCATACCCAAGATCACGTCCAAACATTCCAACGGCAAGCAAACTAAATCCATAACAAAAGCTTTACCATACATGGTCAAAGAACAACTTACACACACCAAAGAAGTAGTTACCGACCCTGAAGCAAGAGTCTCAATAACCATCTCACCACCCCAAGAAGACATAAACAAATTCAAACGCTTAGCGCACTCCATAGAAATGAACGAATGAGTCGCTCTCATATCAATAATAGTAACTAAAGGCGTACTCTTAATAAAGCATGTACCTTAATCAAACTGTCTGCTCGAGTAGTGTCCTTCCCTGCTAATGCAAACACCTTTCCGTCCGCCTGAGCTTGCTTCGACTTAGTACACTTAGTACTAATGTGACCAACTTCCCCATAATTGAAGCACTTCACAATGTTCCTCCTACACTCGGTAGTATCATGTCCATGTCCTCCACAGTTTGAACATTTCACAATATTCTTCCCACATTCAAAAGACTTATGGCCTAAATTGCCACACTTGTAACACATAACGGGACCAGAACTCCCTCCACCAGATCTCCTATCAATGTTTCCCCTATGTTTGCCCTTATCAGCTGGTGTCACATATGGTCCACTTCTAGCTTTTGCTTCCCTTTCCTCTCATTCACTCTCTTGTAATGCGTAGAACGAGCTTTGCTATCTTCTTCAAAGATTCTACAACATTTAGTCAAATTTGAAAACCTTCTAATCCTCTGATATCCCACAACTTGCTTCATCTTAGGACTCAAGCCATTCTCATACTTAATACACTTAGAAAACTCAGCAGTAGCAGCAGCATAATGAGGATGAGACTGCACCAATTCCATAAACTTAGCAGTATAGTCAACCACTGACATACTACGTTGCTTCAGGTCAATTAATTCCATCTCTTTCTTTCCCTTCACACTCTCAGGGTAGTACTTCCCTAAGAACTCAGTACGAAAAACTTCCCAAGTTATCTCTTCATCCTCCTCCTCAAGGGCTTGACTTCTACCGACCCACCAATCATCGGCTTCTTCCTTCAGCATGTGAGAACCAAGCCTCACCTTGCTCTCTTCAGCACAGTCCATGACTCTGAATATTCTTTCAATCTCCTTCAACCAATTCTGATCACCATCAGGATCAAATCTTCCTTTGAAGACCGGCGGTTGGTTCTTCCTGAACTCATCATTAGCATTACATTTGGCGCTCCCTGCACCGCCCTAGCCATTGCTTCTAAAGCAGCAGCCATAGCATTGTCATTTCTACCTGCCATATTCTGATTGTTCCCAAAGACAACAACAATATTAAACAATAGTTCAATCATAACAACATCAAGACAGACACAACAGACGCGAACACAAGCTCTGATACCACTTAATGTAACACCCCTTTTCTACACCCCCAAATAATAAATTAAATCATTTAGGCACATGTTAAGAAGTTCATCAAAGTATAATTAAACATGGTATAAAAAGGCATGTGACATTATGCTTGAAATTAAAAACATACAACACCTGTTCATTTAAAGATATGCAACGATGAGGTAGTTTTCAATTAAGGAAATTCAATCCTTACACCCATATCTCCAAAGATATAATTACACAGCGGAAACTAAATCAATAACATCAAACATGTATATATATTCAGATATCAACAAGTTTGATTCACCGAATATATCATGTTTGTACAAAACGTTCATCACCAAAATACATATACAATGTATCACAAAAATGGCACTAAACCATCCCTAACTACCCAGTGCTACATATCAGAGTCGACCAACCAAAAGGATGAAGACAAGCTTCACAAAAAGACCTCTAGCAAACCTACTCTGTAATGCCTCATAGAGCATCATAAAACAGCAGAAGGGTGCGAAACATTATCATAATATCATTGCATATAATTATATATCTCAACATATAAAAATGCAAATAAAACATATTCTCACCACAATTCATTACTCATCGCCTATACACATCGCAACGTGTACATACACCAAAATAAAGCATATTCATCATGCACCAATTCACTATTCATTCCGCGTAAACATACGTCTAGCTATGTTTAATCACACATATACATTACAAATGTATAAATCACATACATATACATATATCAAACATGCATATATACAAACAAGTATGTTTCATCACACATATTTTCATCTCCATAATACACCAAATAAACATATACACATTCATGTTTATTTCTGCATATCATAATTAAAATGATAAAATGCAACTCATAGAGACCGACACACGACTCTATGTAGATGCAATGCGGTACCGACTGAATATTTCAGCAGGTTCACTCAAGAACCAAATGGAATCATCGCTTGTTACATAAAATAACTCCCCGTCGGGCACACGATGTTCCTCATTGCTCACACCCCACATGGACACACAATGTTTATGGATTGCTCACACCCCACACGGGCACACAATCTGATTGCTCACACCCCACACGGGAACACAATCAATGTGAATATCGCTCACACCCCACACGGGCACACAATCCGATCGCTCACACCCCACATGGGCACACGATCTCTTTATAGTCATCGCTCACACTCCACATGAGCACACGATGCTACAACGGATTCACAAAGATTCCCACAACACAAGAATGCATACATTATACTTACATGCAAAATGACACACAACATTCTTGAAAATGCATACATACTCACAATATAGTTATGCATTCATCTCATACAATTAGCATACATTCATATTTAATTCAAGCAATGTATCTACTTGCCAAAAGGCCACAACACAACAATCAAACCCACAATTCCATAGTTAATTCATTTACGGTTTATCAGGGAAAGTCGGGCAAAAGTCGGCTAAAAATTACTTTTCTTAGCATTATTAGTTTCTACACGTTTTTCATAATCTCATAGATTAAGAATTGAAAAAGTCATTACAATAAGCAAATCAGAGACACCCCCTGGCATTGGGGGGTTTAGCCACTCATGTCAAGAACAAAAATAAAAACTGAATAATAATATAGAGACATTACAACAACGTTGGATCGGTTGGATCGTCAATTGCTTCCGCTCTTGATCAATCCTTCTTCTTCTTCTATCGTCAAATCCAAAATCCCCAAATCAAATGTCAAAATTATCTAAGTCTTAATCATCTAATATATCAGTCTTCAAAATATTCCGTGAAATGTCCAGAATGCCCTCCGAAAATATCTCAGCATCATACAAATATCAGGATTTTTTGTTTCTGGTTTCCACGACATGGGCCGTGTTGTGCAACACGGGCACCCGTGTTGTGCAACACGGGCACCCGTGTTGTGCCACTGATTCTTCTCAAGTGCTCATTTCCTTCAGAGGCCATGACACGGGCCGTGTTGTACAACACGAGCACCCGTGTCATACTTCTGGTTTGATCCTTTTCATCCTTAGAACTCCTCTTCAAAGGCCTTCACAACACGGGCCGTGTTGTGCAACACGGGCACCCGTGTTGTGCTTCTGATATCTCTATTTTGCTGGTTTTTTCAACACTCGGATCATCCTTGCGAAGGCTTCGAACAACCGACTAGATGCAGACCTGAAAACACATCAACAAAACAACCAAATAAAACATACCAAAGATAAAAATTGATAAAAAGACCAAAACTAGACTCGCATGCTAAATTAAGAAAACTACGACGAAAACGTGAAAGAAACACTTCAAACAACCGAAAACATACGAAAAGAACAACGAAAACGGCTTGAAAACTACAACTAAAGATCACTGATCAATAATCTATATGAACTCGATTAAATTGCAACCAGTTCATACCCAAGATCACGTCCAAACATTCCAACGGCAAGCAAACTAAATCCATAACAAAAGCTTTACCATACATGGTCAAAGAACAACTTACACACACCAAAGAAGTAGTTACCGACCCTGAAGCAAGAGTCTCAATAACCATCTCACCACCCCAAGAAGACATAAACAAATTCAAACGCTTAGCGCACTCCATAGAAATGAACGAATGAGTCGCTCTCATATCAATAATAGTAACTAAAGGCGTACTCTTAATAAAGCATGTACCTTAATCAAACTGTCTGCTCGAGTAGTGTCCTTCCCTGCTAATGCAAACACCTTTCCGTCCGCCTGAGCTTGCTTCGACTTAGTACACTTAGTACTAATGTGACCAACTTCCCCATAATTGAAGCACTTCACAATGTTCCTCCTACACTCGGTAGTATCATGTCCATGTCCTCCAGAGTTTGAACATTTCACAATATTCTTCCCACATTCAAAAGACTTATGGCCTAAATTGCCACACTTGTAACACATAACGGGACCAGAACTCCCTCCACCAGATCTCCTATCAATGTTTCCCCTATGTTTGCCCTTATCAGCTGGTGTCACATATGGTCCACTTCTAGCTTTTGCTTCCCTTTCCTCTCATTCACTCTCTTGTAATGCGTAGAACGAGCTTTGCTATCTTCTTCAAAGATTCTACAACATTTAGTCAAATTTGAAAACCTTCTAATCCTCTGATATCCCACAACTTGCTTCATCTTAGGACTCAAGCCATTCTCATACTTAATACACTTAGAAAACTCAGCAGTAGCAGCAGCATAATGAGGATGAGACTGCACCAATTCCATAAACTTAGCAGTATAGTCAACCACTGACATACTACGTTGCTTCAGGTCAATTAATTCCATCTCTTTCTTTCCCTTCACACTCTCAGGGTAGTACTTCCCTAAGAACTCAGTACGAAAAACTTCCCAAGTTATCTCTTCATCCTCCTCCTCAAGGGCTTGACTTCTACCGACCCACCAATCATCGGCTTCTTCCTTCAGCATGTGAGAACCAAGCCTCACCTTGCTCTCTTCAGCACAGTCCATGACTCTGAATATTCTTTCAATCTCCTTCAACCAATTCTGATCACCATCAGGATCAAATCTTCCTTTGAAGACCGGCGGTTGGTTCTTCCTGAACTCATCATTAGCATTACATTTGGCGCTCCCTGCACCGCCCTAGCCATTGCTTCTAAAGCAGCAGCCATAGCATTGTCATTTCTACCTGCCATATTCTGATTGTTCCCAAAGACAACAACAATATTAAACAATAGTTCAATCATAACAACATCAAGACAGACACAACAGACGCGAACACAAGCTCTGATACCACTTAATGTAACACCCCTTTTCTACACCCCCAAATAATCAATTAAATCATTTAGGCACATGTTAAGAAGTTCATCAAAGTATAATTAAACATGGTATAAAAAGGCATGTGACATTATGCTTGAAATTAAAAACATACAACACCTGTTCATTTAAAGATATGCAACGATGAGGTAGTTTTCAATTAAGGAAATTCAATCCTTACACCCATATCTCCAAAGATATAATTACACAGCGGAAACTAAATCAATAACATCAAACATGTATATATATTCAGATATCAACAAGTTTGATTCACCGAATATATCATGTTTGTACAAAACGTTCATCACCAAAATACATATACAATGTATCACAAAAATGGCACTAAACCATCCCTAACTACCCAGTGCTACATATCAGAGTCGACCAACCAAAAGGATGAAGACAAGCTTCACAAAAAGACCTCTAGCAAACCTACTCTGTAATGCCTCATAGAGCATCATAAAACAGCAGAAGGGTGCGAAACATTATCATAATATCATTGCATATAATTATATATCTCAACATATAAAAATGCAAATAAAACATATTCTCACCACAATTCATTACTCATCGCCTATACACATCGCAACGTGTACATACACCAAAATAAAGCATATTCATCATGCACCAATTCACTATTCATTCCGCGTAAACATACATCTAGCTATGTTTAATCACACATATACATTACAAATGTATAAATCACATACATATACATATATCAAACATGCATATATACAAACAAGTATGTTTCATCACACATATTTTCATCTCCATAATACACCAAATAAACATATACACATTCATGTTTATTTCTGCATATCATAATTAAAATGATAAAATGCAACTCATAGAGACCGACACACGACTCTATGTAGATGCAATGCGGTACCGACTGAATATTTCAGCAGGTTCACTCAAGAACCAAATGGAATCATCGCTTGTTACATAAAATAACTCCCCGTCGGGCACACGATGTTCCTCATTGCTCACACCCCACATGGACACACAATGTTTATGGATTGCTCACACCCCACACGGGCACACAATCTGATTGCTCACACCCCACACGGGAACACAATCAATGTGAATATCGCTCACACCCCACACGGGCACACAATCCGATCGCTCACACCCCACATGGGCACACGATCTCTTTATAGTCATCGCTCACACTCCACATGAGCACACGATGCTACAACGGATTCACAAAGATTCCCACAACACAAGAATGCATACATTATACTTACATGCAAAATGACACACAACATTCTTGAAAATGCATACATACTCACAATATAGTTATGCATTCATCTCATACAATTAGCATACATTCATATTTAATTCAAGCAATGTATCTACTTGCCAAAAGGCCACAACACAACAATCAAACCCACAATTCCATAGTTAATTCATTTACGGTTTATCAGGGAAAGTCGGGCAAAAGTCGGCTAAAAATTACTTTTCTTAGCATTATTAGTTTCTACACGTTTTTCATAATCTCATAGATTAAGAATTGAAAAAGTCATTACAATAAGCAAATCAGAGACACCCCCTGGCATTGGGGGGTTTAGCCACTCATGTCAAGAACAAAAATAAAAACTGAATAATAATATAGAGACATTACAACAACGTTGGATCGGTTGGATCGTCAATTGCTTCCGCTCTTGATCAATCCTTCTTCTTCTTCTATCGTCAAATCCAAAATCCCCAAATCAAATGTCAAAATTATCTAAGTCTTAATCATCTAATATATCAGTCTTCAAAATATTCCGTGAAATGTCCAGAATGCCCTCCGAAAATATCTCAGCATCATACAAATATCAGGATTTTTTGTTTCTGGTTTCCACGACATGGGCCGTGTTGTGCAACACGGGCACCCGTGTTGTGCAACACGGGCACCCGTGTTGTGCCACTGATTCTTCTCAAGTGCTCATTTCCTTCAGAGGCCATGACACGGGCCGTGTTGTACAACACGAGCACCCGTGTCATACTTCTGGTTTGATCCTTTTCATCCTTAGAACTCCTCTTCAAAGGCCTTCACAACACGGGCCGTGTTGTGCAACACGGGCACCCGTGTTGTGCTTCTGATATCTCTATTTTGCTGGTTTTTTCAACACTCGGATCATCCTTGCGAAGGCTTCGAACAACCGACTAGATGCAGACCTGAAAACACATCAACAAAACAACCAAATAAAACATACCAAAGATAAAAATTGATAAAAAGACCAAAACTAGACTCGCATGCTAAATTAAGAAAACTACGACGAAAACGTGAAAGAAACACTTCAAACAACCGAAAACATACGAAAAGAACAACGAAAACGGCTTGAAAACTACAACTAAAGATCACTGATCAATAATCTATATGAACTCGATTAAATTGCAACCAGTTCATACCCAAGATCACGTCCAAACATTCCAACGGCAAGCAAACTAAATCCATAACAAAAGCTTTACCATACATGGTCAAAGAACAACTTACACACACCAAAGAAGTAGTTACCGACCCTGAAGCAAGAGTCTCAATAACCATCTCACCACCCCAAGAAGACATAAACAAATTCAAACGCTTAGCGCACTCCATAGAAATGAACGAATGAGTCGCTCTCATATCAATAATAGTAACTAAAGGCGTACTCTTAATAAAGCATGTACCTTAATCAAACTGTCTGCTCGAGTAGTGTCCTTCCCTGCTAATGCAAACACCTTTCCGTCCGCCTGAGCTTGCTTCGACTTAGTACACTTAGTACTAATGTGACCAACTTCCCCATAATTGAAGCACTTCACAATGTTCCTCCTACACTCGGTAGTATCATGTCCATGTCCTCCACAATTTGAACATTTCACAATATTCTTCCCACATTCAAAAGACTTATGGCCTAAATTGCCACACTTGTAACACATAACGGGACCAGAACTCCCTCCACCAGATCTCCTATCAATGTTTCCCCTATGTTTGCCCTTATCAGCTGGTGTCACATATGGTCCACTTCTAGCTTTTGCTTCCCTTTCCTCTCATTCACTCTCTTGTAATGCGTAGAACGAGCTTTGCTATCTTCTTCAAAGATTCTACAACATTTAGTCAAATTTGAAAACCTTCTAATCCTCTGATATCCCACAACTTGCTTCATCTTAGGACTCAAGCCATTCTCATACTTAATACACTTAGAAAACTCAGCAGTAGCAGCAGCATAATGAGGATGAGACTGCACCAATTCCATAAACTTAGCAGTATAGTCAACCACTGACATACTACGTTGCTTCAGGTCAATTAATTCCATCTCTTTCTTTCCCTTCACACTCTCAGGGTAGTACTTCCCTAAGAACTCAGTACGAAAAACTTCCCAAGTTATCTCTTCATCCTCCTCCTCAAGGGCTTGACTTCTACCGACCCACCAATCATCGGCTTCTTCCTTCAGCATGTGAGAACCAAGCCTCACCTTGCTCTCTTCAGCACAGTCCATGACTCTGAATATTCTTTCAATCTCCTTCAACCAATTCTGATCACCATCAGGATCAAATCTTCCTTTGAAGACCGGCGGTTGGTTCTTCCTGAACTCATCATTAGCATTACATTTGGCGCTCCCTGCACCGCCCTAGCCATTGCTTCTAAAGCAGCAGCCATAGCATTGTCATTTCTACCTGCCATATTCTGATTGTTCCCAAAGACAACAACAATATTAAACAATAGTTCAATCATAACAACATCAAGACAGACACAACAGACGCGAACACAAGCTCTGATACCACTTAATGTAACACCCCTTTTCTACACCCCCAAATAATCAATTAAATCATTTAGGCACATGTTAAGAAGTTCATCAAAGTATAATTAAACATGGTATAAAAAGGCATGTGACATTATGCTTGAAATTAAAAACATACAACACCTGTTCATTTAAAGATATGCAACGATGAGGTAGTTTTCAATTAAGGAAATTCAATCCTTACACCCATATCTCCAAAGATATAATTACACAGCGGAAACTAAATCAATAACATCAAACATGTATATATATTCAGATATCAACAAGTTTGATTCACCGAATATATCATGTTTGTACAAAACGTTCATCACCAAAATACATATACAATGTATCACAAAAATGGCACTAAACCATCCCTAACTACCCAGTGCTACATATCAGAGTCGACCAACCAAAAGGATGAAGACAAGCTTCACAAAAAGACCTCTAGCAAACCTACTCTGTAATGCCTCATAGAGCATCATAAAACAGCAGAAGGGTGCGAAACATTATCATAATATCATTGCATATAATTATATATCTCAACATATAAAAATGCAAATAAAACATATTCTCACCACAATTCATTACTCATCGCCTATACACATCGCAACGTGTACATACACCAAAATAAAGCATATTCATCATGCACCAATTCACTATTCATTCCGCATAAACATACGTCTAGCTATGTTTAATCACACATATACATTACAAATGTATAAATCACATACATATACATATATCAAACATGCATATATACCAACAAGTATGTTTCATCACACATATTTTCATCTCCATAATACACCAAATAAACATATACACATTCATGTTTATTTCTGCATATCATAATTAAAATGATAAAATGCAACTCATAGAGACCGACACACGACTCTATGTAGATGCAATGCGGTACCGACTCAATATTTCAGCAGGTTCACTCAAGAACCAAATGGAATCATCGCTTGTTACATAAAATAACTCCCCGTCGGGCACACGATGTTCCTCATTTCTCACACCCCACATGGACACACAATGTTTATGGATTGCTCACACCCCACACGGGCACACAATCTGATTGCTCACACCCCACACGAGCACACAATCAATGTGAATATCGCTCACACCCCACACGGGAACACAATCCGATCGCTCACACCCCACATGGGCACACGATCTTGTTATAGTCATCGCTCACATTCCACATGAGCACACGATGCTACAACGGATTCACAAAGAATCCCACAACACAAGAATGCATACATTATACTTACATGCAAAATGACACACAACATTCTTGAAAATGCATACATACTCACAATATAGTTATGCATTCATCTCATACAATTAGCATACATTCATATTTAATTCAAGCAATGTATCTACTTGCCAAACGGTCACAACACAACAATCAAACCCACAATTCCATAGTTAATTCATTTACGGTTTATCAGGGAAAGTCGGGCAAAAGTTGGCTAAAAATTACTTTTCTTAGCATTATTAGTTTCTACATGTTTTTCATAATCTCATAGATTAAGAATTGAAAAAGTCATTACAATAAGCAAATCAGAGACACCCCCTGGCATTGGGGGGTTTAGCCACTCATGTTCATAACAAAAATAAAAACTGAATAATAATATAGAGACATTACAACAACGTTGGATCGGTTGGATCGTCAATTGCTTCCGCTCTTGATCAATCATTCTTCTTCTTCTATCGTCAAATCCAAAATCCCCAAATCAAATGTCAAAATTATCTAAGTCTTAATCATCTAATATATCAGTCTTCAAAATACAACGTGAAATGTCCAGAATGCCCTCCGAAAATATCTCAGCATCATACAAATATCAGGATTTTTTGTTTCTGGTTGCCACGACACGGGCCGTGTTGTGCAACACGGGCACCCGTGTTGTGCCACTGATTCTTCTCAAGTGCTCATTTCCTTCAGAGGCCATGACACGGACCGTGTTGTACAACACGAGCACCCGTGTCATACTTCTGGTTTGATCCTTTTCATCCTTAGAACTCCTCTTCAAAGGCCTTCACAACACGGGCCGTGTTGTGCAACACGGGCACCCGTGTTGTGCTTCTGATATCTCTATTTTGCTGGTTTTTTCAACACTCGGATCATCCTTGCGAAGGCTTCGAACAACCGACTAGATGCAGACCTGAAAACACATCAACAAAACAACCAAATAACACATACCAAAGATAAAAATTGATAAAAAGACCAAAACTAGACTCGCATGATAAATTAAGAAAACTACGACGAAAACGTGAAAGAAACACTTCAAACAACCGAAAACATACGAAAAGAACAACGAAAACGGCTTGAAAACTACAACTAAAGATCACTGATCAATAATCTATATGAACTCGATTAAATTGCAACCAGTTCATACCCAAGATCACGTCCAAACCTTCCAACGGCAAGCAAACTAAATCCATAACAAAATCTTTACCATACATGGTCAAAGAACAACTTACACACACCAAAGAAGTAGTTACCGACCCTGAAGCAAGAGTCTCAATAACCATCTCACCACCCCAAGAAAACATAAACAAATCCAAACGCTTAGCGCACTCCATAGAAATGAACGAATGAGTCGCTCTCATATCAATAATAGTAACTAAAGGCGTACTCTTAATAAAGCATGTACCTTAATCAAACTGTCTGCACGAGTAGTGTCCTTCCCTGCTAATGCAAACACCTTTCCGTCCGCCTGAGCTTGCTTCGACTTAGTACACTTACTACTAATGTGACCAACTTCCCAATAATTGAAGCACTTCACAATGTTCCTCCTACACTCGGTAGTATCATGTCCATGTCCTCCACAGTTTGAACATTTCACAATATTCTTCCCACACTCAAAAGACTTATGGCCTAAATTGCCACACTTGTAACACTTAACGGGACCAGAACTCCCTCCACCAGATCTCCTATCAAAGTTTCCCCTATGTTTGCCCTTATCAGCTGGTGTCACATATGGTCCACTTCTAGCTTTTGTTTCCCTTTCCTCTCATTCACTCTCTTGTAATGCGTAGAACGAGCTTTGCTATCTTCTTCAAAGATTCTACAACATTCAGTCAAATTTGAAAACCTTCTAATCCTCTGATATCCCACAAATTGCTTTATCTTAGGATGCAAGCCATTCTCATACTTAATACACTTAGAAAACTCAGCAGTAGCAGCAGCATAATGAGGATGAGACTGCACCAATTCCACAAACTTAGCAGTATAGTCAACCACTGACATACTACGTTGCTTCAGGTCAATGAATTCCATCTCTTTATTTCCCTTCACACTCTCAGGGTAGTACTTCCCTAAGAACTCAGTACGAAAAACTTCCCAAGTTATCTCTACATCATCCTCCTCAAGGGCTTGACTTCTACCGACCCACCAATCATCGGCTTCTTCCTTCAGCATGTGAGAACCAAGCATCACCTTGCTCTCTTCAGCACAGTCCATGACTCTGAATATTCTTTCAATCTTCTTCAACCAATTTTGATCACTATCAGGATCAAATCTTCCTTTGAAGACCGGCGGTTGGTTCTTCCTGAACTCATCATTAGCATTCACATCCGGCGCTCCCGGCACCGCCCTAGCCATTGCTTCTAAAGCAACAGCCATAGCATTGTCATTTCTACCTGCCATATTCTGATTGTTCCCAAAGACAACAGCAATATTAAACAATAGTTCAATCATAACAACATCAAGACAGACACAACAGACGCGAACACAAGCTCTGATACCACTTAATGTAACACCCCTTTTCTACACCCCCAAATAATCAATTAAATCATTTAGGCACATGTTAAGAAGTTCATCAAAGTATAATTAAACATGGTATAAAAAGGCATGTGACATTATGCTTGAAATTAAAAACATACAACACCTGTTCATTTAAAGATATGCAACGATGAGGTAGTTTTCAATTAAGGAAATTCAATCCTTACACCCATATCTCCAAAGATATAATTACACAGCGGAAACTAAATCAACAACATCACACATGTATATATATTCAGATATCAACAAGTTTGATTCACCGAATATATCATGTTTGTACAAAACGTTCATCACCAAAATACATATACAATGTATCACAAAAATGGCACTAAACCATCCCTAACTACCCAGTGCTACATATCAGAGTCCACCAACCAAAAGGATGAAGACAAGCTTCACAAAAAGACCTCTAGCAAACCTACTCTGCAATGCCTCATAGAGCATCATAAAACAACAGAAGGGTGCGAAACATTATCATAATATCATTGCATATAATTATATATCTCAACATATGAAAATGCAAATAAAACATATTCTCACCACAATTCATTACTCATCGCCTATACACATCGCAACGTGTACATACACCAAAATAAAGCATATTCATCATGCACCAATTCACTATTCATTCCGCATAAACATACGTTTAGCTATGTTTAATCACACATATACATTACAAATGTATAAATCACATACATATACATATATCAAACATGCATATATACCAACAAGTATGTTTCATTACACATATTTTCATCTCCATAATACACCAAATAAACATATACACATTCATGTTTATTTCTGCATATCATAATTAAAATGATAAAACGCAACTCATAGAGACCGACACACGACTCTATGTAGATGCAATGCGGTACCGACTCAATATTTCAGCAGGTTCACTCAAGAACCAAATGGAATCATCGTTTGTTACATAAAATAACTCCCCGTCGGGCACACGATGTTCCTCATTGCTCACACCCCACATGGACACACAATGTTTATGGATTTCTCACACCCCACACGGGCACACAATCTGATTGCTCACACCCCACACGGGCACACAATCAATGTGAATATCGCTCACACCCCACACGGGCATACAATCCGATCGCTCACACCCCACATGGGCACACGATCTTGTTATAGTCATCGCTCACACTCCACATGAGCACACGATGCTACAACGGATTCACAAAGAATCCCACAACACAAGAATGCATACATTATACTTACATGCAAAATGACACACAACATTCTTGAAAATGCATACATACTCACAATATAGTTATGCATTCATCTCATACAATTAGCATACATTCATATTTAATTCAAGCAATGTATCTACTTGCCAAACGGCCACAACACAACAATCAAACCCACAATTCCATAGTTAATTCATTTACGGTTTATCAGGGAAAGTCGGGCAAAAGTCGGCTAAAAATTACTTTTCTTAGCATTATTAGTTTCTACACGTTTTTCATAATCTCATAGATTAATAATTGAAAAAGTCATTACAATAAGCAAATCAGAGACACCCCTGGCATTGGGGGTTTAGCCACTCATGTTCATAACAAAAATAAAAACTGAATAATAATATAGAGACATTACAACAACGTTGGATCAGTTGGATCGTCAATTGCTTCCGCTCTTGATCAATCCTCCTGCTTCTTCTATCGTCAAATCCAAAATCCCCAAATCAAATGTCAAAATTATCTAAGTCTTAATCATATAATATATCAGTCTTCAAAATACTCAGTGAAATGTCCAGAATGCCCTCCGAAAATATCTCAGCATCATACAAATATCAGGATTTTTTGTTTCTGGTTGCCACGACACGGGCCGTGTTGTGCAACACGGGCACCCGTGTTGTGCCACTGATTCTTCTCAAGTGCTCATTTCTTTCAGAGGCCATGACACGGGCCGTGTTGTACAACACGGGCACCCGTGTCATACTTCTGGTTTGATCCTTTTCATCCCTATAACTCCTCTTCAAAGGCCTTCACAACACGGGCCGTGTTGTGCAACACGGGCACCCGTGTTGTGCTTCTGATATCTCTATTTTGCTGGTTTTTTCAACACTCGGATCATCCTTGCGAAGGCTTCGAACAACCGACTAGATGCAGACCTGAAAACACATCAACAAAACAACCAAATAACACATACCAAAGATAAAAATTGATAAAAAGACCAAAACTAGACTCGCATGCTAAATTAAGAAAACTACGACGAAAACGTGAAAGAAACACTTCAAACAACCGAAAGTATATGAAAAGAACAACGAAAACGGCTTGAAATCTACAACTAAAGATCACTGATCAATAATCTATATGAACTCGATTAAATTGCAACCAGTTCATACCCAAGATCACGTCCAAACCTTCCAACGGCAAGCAAACTAAATCCATAACAAAATCTTTACCATACATGGTCAAAGAACAACTTACACACACCAAAGAAGTAGTTACCGACCCTGAAGCAAGAGTCTCAATAACCATCTCACCACCCCAAGAAGACATAAACAAATTCAAACACTTAGCGCACTCCATAGAAATGAACGAATGAGTCGCTCCCATATCAATAAGAGTAACTAAAGGCGTACTCTTAATAAAGCATGTACCTTAATCAAACTGTCTGCACGAGTAGTGTCCTTCCCTGCTAATGCAAACACCTTTCCGCACGCCTGAGCTTGCTTCGACTTAGTACACTTAATACTAATGTGACCAACTTCCCCATAATTTAAGCACTTCACAATGTTCCTCCTACACTCGGTAGTATCATGTCCATGTCCTCCACAGTTTGAACATTTCACAATATTCTTCCCACACTCAAAAGACTTATGGCCTAAATTTCCACACTTGTAACACTTAACGGGACCAGAACTCCCTCCACCAGATCTCCTATCAAAGTTTCCCCTATGTTTGCCCTTATCTGTTGGTGTCACATATGGTCCACTTCTAGCTTTTGCTTCCCTTTCCTCTCATTCACTCTCTTGTAATGCGTAGAACGAGCTTTGCTATCTTCTTCAAAGATTCTACAACATTCAGTGAAATTTGAAAACCTTCTAATCCTCTGATATCCCACAACTTGCTTCATCTTAGGACGCAAGCCATTCTCATACTTAATACACTTAGAAAACTCAGCAGTAGCAGCATCATAATGAGGATGAGACTGCACCAATTCCATAAACTTAGCAGTATAGTCAACCACTGACATACTACGTTGCTTCAGGTCAATGAATTCCATCTCTTTCTTTCCCTTCACACTCTCTGGGTAGTACTTCCCTAAGAACTCAGTACGAAAAACTTCCCAAGTTATCTCTTCATCATCCTCCTCAAGGGCTTGACTTCTACCGACCCACCAATCATCGGCTTCTTCCTTCAGCATGTGAGAACCAAGCATCACCTTGCTCTCTTCAGCACAGTCCATGACTCTGAATATTCTTTCAATCTTCTTCAACCAATTTTGATCACTATCAGGATCAAATCTTCCTTTGAAGACCGGCGGTTGGTTCTTCCTGAACTCATCATTAGCATTCACATCCGGCGCTCCCGGCACCGCCCTAGCCATTGCTTCTAAAGCAACAGCCATAGCATTGTCATTTCTACCTGCCATATTCTGATTGTTCCCAAAGACAACAACAATATTAAACAATAGTTCAATCATAACAACATCAAGACAGACACAACAGACGCGAACACAAGCTCTGATACCACTTAATGTAACACCCCTTTTCTACACCCCCAAATAATCAATTAAATCATTTAGGCACATGTTAAGAAGTTCATCAAAGTATAATTAAACATGGTATAAAAAGGCATGTGACATTATGCTTGAAATTAAAAACATACAACACCTGTTCATTTAAAGATATGCAACGATGAGGTAGTTTTCAATTAAGGAAATTCAATCCTTACACCCATATCTCCAAAGATATAATTACACAGCGGAAACTAAATCAACAACATCACACATGTATATATATTCAGATATCAACAAGTTTGATTCACCGAATATATCATGTTTGTACAAAACGTTCATCACCAAAATACATATACAATGTATCACAAAAATGGCACTAAACCATCCCTAACTACCCAGTGCTACATATCAGAGTCCACCAACCAAAAGGATGAAGACAAGCTTCACAAAAAGACCTCTAGCAAACCTACTCTGCAATGCCTCATAGAGCATCATAAAACAACAGAAGGGTGCGAAACATTATCATAATATCATTGCATATAATTATATATCTCAACATATAAAAATGCAAATAAAACATATTCTCACCACAATTCATTACTCATCGCCTATACACATCGCAACGTGTACATACACCAAAATAAAGCATATTCATCATGCACCAATTCACTATTCATTCCGCATAAACATACGTTTAGCTATGTTTAATCACACATATACATTACAAATGTATAAATCACATACATATACATATATCAAACATGCATATATACCAACAAGTATGTTTCATTACACATATTTTCATCTCCATAATACACCAAATAAACATATACACATTCATGTTTATTTCTGCATATCATAATTAAAATGATAAAACGCAACTCATAGAGACCGACACACGACTCTATGTAGATGCAATGCGGTACCGACTCAATATTTCAGCAGGTTCACTCAAGAACCAAATGGAATCATCGTTTGTTACATAAAATAACTCCCCGTCGGGCACACGATGTTCCTCATTGCTCACACCCCACATGGACACACAATGTTTATGGATTTCTCACACCCCACACGGGCACACAATCTGATTGCTCACACCCCACACGGGCACACAATCAATGTGAATATCGCTCACACCCCACACGGGCACACAATCCGATCGCTCACACCCCACATGGGCATACAATCTTGTTATAGTCATCGCTCACACTCCACATGAGCACACGATGCTACAACGGATTCACAAAGAATCCCACAACACAAGAATGCATACATTATACTTACATGCAAAATGACACACAACATTCTTGAAAATGCATACATACTCCCAATATAGTTATGCATTCATCTCATACAATTAGCATACATTCATATTTAATTCAGGCAATGTATCTACTTGCCAAACGGCCACAACATAACAATCAAACCCACAATTCCATAGTTAATTCATTTACGGTTTATCAGGGAAAGTCGGGCAAAAGTCGGCTAAAAATTACTTTTCTTAGCATTATTAGTTTCTACACGTTTTTCATAATCTCATAGATTAAGAATTGAAAAAGTCATTACAATAAGCAAATCAGAGACACCCCCTGGCATTGGGGGGTTTAGCCACTCATGTTCATAACAAAAATAAAAACTGAATTATAATATAGAGACATTACAACAACGTTGGATCGGTTGGATCGTCAATTGCTTCCGCTCTTGATCAATCCTTCTTCTTCTTCTATCGTCAAATCCAAAATCCCCAAATCAAATGTCAAAATTATCTAAGTCTTAATCATCTAATATATCAGTCTTCAAAATACTCCGTAAAATGTCCAGAATTCCCTCCGAAAATATCTCATCATTATACAAATATCAGGATTTTTTGTTTCTGGTTGCCACGACACGGGTCGTGTTGTGCAACACGGGCACTCGTGTTGTGCCACTGATTCTTCTCAAGTGCTCATTTCCTTCAGAGGCCATGACACGGGCCGTGTTGTACACCACGAGCACCCGTGTCATACTTCTGGTTTGATCCTTTTCATCCGTAGAACTCCTCTTCATAGGCCTTCACAACACGGGCCGTGTTGTGCAACACGGGCACCCGTGTTGTTCTTCTGATATCTCTATTTTGCTGGTTTTTTCAACACTCGGATCATCCTTGCGAAGGCTTCGAACAACCGACTAGATGCAGACCTGAAAACACATCAACAAAACAACCAAATAACACATACCAAAGATAAAAATTGATAAAAAGACCAAAACTAGACTCGCATGCTAAATTAAGAAAACTACGACGAAAACGTGAAAGAAACACTTCAAACAACCGAAAGCATACGAAAAGAACAACGAAAACGGCTTGAAAACTACAACTAAAGATCACTGATCAATAATCTATATGAACTCGATTAAATTGCAACCAGTTCATACCCAAGATCACGTCCAAACATTCCAACGACAAGCAAACTAAATCCATAACAAAAGCTTTACCATACATGGTCAAAGAACAACTTACACACACCAAAGAAGTAGTTACCGACCCTGAAGCAAGAGTCTCAATAACCATCTCACCACCCCAAGAAGACATAAACAAATTCAAATGCTTAGCGCACTCCATAGAAATGAACGAATGAGTCGCTCTCATATCAATAATAGTAACTAAAGGCGTACTCTTAATAAAGCATGTACCTTAATCAAACTGTCTGCAGAAGTAGTGACCTTCCCTGCTAATGCAAACACCTTTCCGCCCGCCTGAGCTTGCTTCGACTTAGTACACTTAGTACTAATGTGACCAACTTCCCCATAATTGAAGCACTTCACAATGTTCCTCCACAGTTTGATCATTTCACAATATTCTTTCCACACTCAAAAGACTTATGGCCTAAATTGCCACACTTGTAACACTTAATGGGACCAGAATTCCCTCCACCAGATCTCCTATCAAAGTTTCCCCTATGTTTGCCCTTATCAGTTGGTGTCACATATGGTCCACTTCTAGCTTTTGCTTCCCTTTCCTCTCATTCACTCTCTTGTAATGCGTAGAACGAGCTTTGCTATCTTCTTCAAAGATTCTACAACATTCAGTCAAATTTGAAAACCTTCTAATCCTCTGATATCCCACAACTTGCTTTATCTTAGGATGCAAGCCTTTCTCATACTTAATACACTTAGAAAACTCAGCAGTAGCAGCAGCATAATGAGGATGAGACTGCACCAATTCCATAAACTTAGCAGTATAGTCAACCACTGACATACTACGTTGCTTCAGGTCAATGAATTCCATCTCTTTCTTTCCCTTGACACTCTCAGGGTAGTACTTCCCTAAGAACTCAGTACGAAAAACTTCCCAAGTTATCTCTTCATCATCCTCCTCAAGGGCTTGACTTCTACCGACCCACCAATCATCGGCTTCTTCCTTCAGCATGTGAGAACCAAGCCTCACCTTGCTCTCTTCAGCACAGTCCATGACTCTGAATATTCTTTCAATCTCCTTCAACAAATTCTAAGCACCATCAGGATCAAATCTTCCTTTGAAGACCGGCGGTTGGTTCTTCCTGAACTCATCATTAGCATTCACATTCGGCGCTCCCTGCACCGCCCTAGCCATTGCTTCTAAAGCAGCAGCCATAGCATTGTCCTTTCTACCTGCCATATTCTGATTGTTCCCAAAGACAACAACAAGATTAAACAATAGTTAAATCATAACAACATCAAGACAGACACACCAGACCCGAACACAAGCTCTGATACCACTTAATGTAACACCCCTTTCTATACCCCCAAATAATCAAATAAATCATTTAGGAACATGTTAAGAATTTCATCAAAGTATAATTAAACATGGTATAAAAAGGCATGTGACATTATGCTTGAAATTAAAAACATACAACACCTGTTCATTTAAAGATATGCAACGATGAGGTAGTTTTCAACATAGGAAATTCAATCCTTACACCCATATCTCCAAAGATATAATTACACAGCGGAAACTAAATCAACAACATCAAACATGCATATATATTCAGATATCAACAAGTTTGATTCACCGAATATATCATGTTTGTACAAAACGTTCATCACCAAAATACCTATACAATGTATAACAAAAATGGCACTAAACCATCCCTAACTACCCAGTGCTACATATCAGAGCCGACCAACCAAAAGGATGAAGACAAGCTTCACAAAAAGACCTCTAGCAAACCTACTCTGCAATGCCTCATAGAGCATCATAAAACAGCAGAAGGGTGCGAAACATTATCATAATATCATTGCATATAATTATATATCTCAACATATGAAAATGCACATAAAACATATTCTCACCACAATTCATTACTCATCGCCTATACACATCGCAACGAGTACATACACCAAAATAAAGCATATTCATCATGCACCAATTCACTATTCATTCCGCATAAACATACGTCTAGCTATGTTTAATCACACATATACATTACAAATGTATAAATCACATATATATACATATATCAAACATGCATATATACCAACAAGTATGTTTCATCACACATATTTTCATCTCCATAATACACCAAATAAACATATACACATTCATGTTTATTTCTGCATATCATAATGAAAATGATAAAATGCAACTCATAGAGACCGACACACGACTCTATGCAGATGCAATGCGGTACCGACTCAATATTTCAGCAGGTTCACTCAAGAACCAAATGGAATCATCGCTTGTTACATAAAATAACTCCCCGTCGGGCACACGATGTTCCTCATTGCTCACACCCCACATGGACACACAATGTTTATGGATTGCTCACACCCCACACGGGCACACAATCTGATTGTTCACACCCCACACAGGCACACAATCAATGTGAATATCGCTCACACCCCACACGGGCACACAATCCGATCGCTCACACCCCACATGGGCACACGATCTTGTTATAGTCATCGCTCACACTCCACATGAGCACACGATGCTACAACGGATTCACAACGAATCCCACAACACAAGAATGCATACATTATACTTACATGCAAAATGACACACAACATTCTTGAAAATGCATACATACTCACAATATAGTTATGCATTCATCTCATACAATTAACATACATTCATATTTAATTCAAGAAATGTATCTACTTGCCAAACGGCCACAACACAACAATCAAACCCATAATTCCATAGTTAATTCATTTACAGTTTATCAGGAAAAGTCGGGCAAAAGTCGGCTAAAATTTACTTTTCTTAGCATCATTAGTTTCTACACGTTTCTAGCTTCGAATCGATACAAGGATCACTAAAAACGGATACCCAAAACTAAAGCTACGGATTAAAACACATAACCCTTCAAAACCTACAGGCTCGCTGAGCGAGAATCACCCTGGAACTTTCGCTGAGCGAGGGGTAACTTGTTGAGTAACTACTACGATTTCCAGAATTTCTCAGCTGCGAATAGTCAACTCCAAACACCCCAAAACTCCAAAATACTTCCATCAACATTATCTAAAGCATATATCTAACATCATACTTTGATTACAACGATTTCTAACTGATTAATCTTCCCATTTCTCACATTTCCTCTCAAACCCTAACTATTCATCTTCTCTAAACTTCACAAAAACCAAAACCCAACCAATCAAACACATACATAATCATACACAATATCAAGATAACAATGTTTATCACCCTTACCCGATTATTCCAATTCCTAGGAGCAATCTTGAAGCTTTTCCAACTTTCCCTCTTTTCTCTTCTTTTTCTCTTCTCTCCTTTTCTTTCTTCTCTTTTTCTTTCTCTTCTTACCAACTTTCTATTTCACTCTTTCTCACTCTCTTATATTCTTTTTCTCTCTATTTTTATTCTTACTAACTATTCTTATTCTTTCCACCCAAATATCATTCTCTCATTAAAATACCAATATTATTAATTTCTAACTTATCATAATTAACAAATATCTAAAATACCCTCCAAACCAATTTTACCCGAATATTCACAAAACGGTAAAATCACATAACATATCACATTAATTCCTCAACACATCATATCATCATGATAATTTCACAAATAAAACAATTATCATACAAATAAAATAAAAGACTCCACAAAAATTGGGAAAATCGAATCAGTGCGTTACAAGATTTCTCGGTTGCTTGAGCACGAGGAGAAGATTATTCAGCCTCATGGAGAGTCTACAGAATTGGTCGACTTGGGTTCTGAAAATGAAAAGAAAGAAGTCAAGATTGGAGCATTGCTTGGTCCTGAGGTTAAGAAGTGGATTGTAGAGCTTCTTACAGAATATGTTGATGTATTTGCTTGGCCCTATCAGGATATGCCAGGTCTTGATACTAATATTGTGGAGCATAGATTGTCGTTGAAGCCTGAATGTCCAACTATGAAGCATAAGTTGAGAATAACTCATCCTGATATGGAAATAAAGATCAAAAGGGGGTTTAAAAGCAGATTGGTGTAGGTTTTCTTGTGACATATAATTATCCTCAATGGGTAGCCAATATTGTGCCTGTTCCAAAGAAAGACGGAAAAGTCCGAATGTGCGTTGATTACATAGATTTAAATAAAGCCAATCCAAAAGATGATTTTCCATTGCCACACATTGATGTGTTGGTAGATAATACGGTTAAGTTTGATGTATTCTCCTTTATGGATGGATTTTCCGATTATAATAAAATAAAGATGGCACCCGATGACATGGAAAAGACCACATTTATTACACCATGGGGAACATTCTTCTACAGAGTGATGCCCATTGGACTGAAGAATGCAGGTGCAACATACCAAATAGCTATGATAATGCTTTTCCATGATATGATACACAAAGAAATTGAGGTATATGTTGATGATATGATCGCTAAGTCGAGGACTGAAGAGGATCATCTTGAGCATTTGCTAAAGTTGTTTCAGAGGTTAAGGAAGTTTAAACTTCGTTTGAATCCAAGCAAGTGCACGTTTGGTGTATGTTTTGGAAAGTTGTTAGGTTTCATTGTCAGCCAAAGAGGCATTGAAGTTGATCCTGATAAAGTGAAATCTATTCGGGAAATGCCTGCTTCAAGAACTGAAAAGCAACTAAGAGGATTCTTGGGCCGTTTGAATTATATTTCGAGGTTTATCTCTCACGTGACAGCCACATGTGCTCCGATCTTCAATTTGCTTCAAAAAGACCAAGGTTGTGTCTGGACAAATAATTTTTAGAAGGTGTTTGAAACTATCAAAGAATATCTGCTTGAACCTCATATCTTGTCTCCTCTGGTGGAAGGTAGACCATTGATCATGTACTTGAATGTGTTTGAAGATTCCATGGGTTGTGTGTTTGGTCAGCAAGATGAATCTGGAAGAAAAGAATGTGTGATTTACTACTTGAGCAAGAAATTCACTGATTGTGAGTCTCGGTACTCCATGCTTGAAAAAACCCGTTGTGTCTTAGCTTGGGCTGCAAAGCATCTTTGCCAGTATATGCTGAATCATACAACTTGGTTGATCTCTAAAAATGGATCCGATCAAGTATAACATTGAAAAGCTTGCTTTGACTGGGAGGATTGCTCGTTGGCAAATATTTTTGTCAGAATATGATATCGAGTACCGAGCTCAAAAAGCTATAAAAGGTAGTATCTTGGCTGACCATTTGGCACATCAACCGATTGATGATTACCATCCTATCAAGTTTGATTTCCCAGATGAGTATGTAATGTATTTGAAAATGAAAGATTGTGATGAACCTTTGATTGAGGAAGGGACGAAGCCTGGATCTCGATGGGGTTTAGTTTTTGATGGTGTTGTAAATGCATGCAGAATAGGAATTAGGGAAATGATCATTACTCCCCATGGTTCACATATTACTTTTGCTGCAAGGTTGACTTTCCCTTGTACCAATAATGAAGTTGAGTATGAAGCCTGTATTATGGGTCTTGAGGAAGCTATTAATCTGAGGATTAAGCATTTGGATGTGTATGGAGATTCTGCCTTAGTAATCAATCAGATCAAGGGTAAATGGGTAACTCATCAACCCCATTTGATCCCTTATAGAGATTATGCTTATAGAGATTATGCCATGGAGATATCAACTTTCTTCACTAAAGTTGAGTTTAATTATGTGCCTCGTGATGAAAATCAGATGGCAGATGCTTTGGCAACTATAGCTTCTATGATAATGGTGCACCAATGGAATGACGTTCCCATGATCAGAGTGATGTGGCTTGAAAGACCAGCTCATGTGTTTGTAGTTAAAGAGGTCCATGATGACAAGCTTTGGTATCATGATATTAAATATTTTTCCAGAGTCAGAAATACCCACTTGGGGCATTCAATAAAGATAAGAGGACTTTGAGGAGATTGGAGGCAATTTCTTCCTGAATGGAAATATGCTTTATGTAAACACCCCAAATTTTCCCTCACACTTTATCACACCATGGCTTGTGATCTTTAATTTTTGAATTAACATAAGCATATTATCTCACATTGCATATTTGTTTCATCTGCATAGTTCAAGTTCATCTGCATCTAGGGTTTGTGATCTGAGCAATCCAAGAATCCATCTGAGCCATTCCAAAGGCCTCAAATTGTTCCAAGAGGGTCCATTTGTTTTCTATCATCATATTATATCCCTCAAAGTTCAAGAAAGTCAAGTAATCACAAGAACTGGCAAGGCATGGAAGTAGAGCTAGGGTTTTCACTACACAGATGACCAAAATTAGGGTTTTGGCTTCAGAGGCCTTAACACCGAATTTTTGGGCCATTCTTGTTTCTAATGTTCTTAAGATGTTATAAGGATCACATGTACCAAATTTGATGAATAAATTCATTGTGGAAGTCATCTGTTCACTGGGTAACTTCTTGAGCAAGTTAAGTCTAAATCAGGGCATCTGAGGCCCCCAACAATGGAACCAAAAGGGTATTTTCATCAAATTAAAGTTATATAATCTTTATTTGATCTTAGAAGAGGTTGGAAGTTCACAAGATTGAATAATTTTGAGCCATTTGAAAAGTTGCCAAAAATGGAAATGACTTGTAATGGAAACTTTCCATTTTAGGAAAGTTCTTCAACCTCCTATTTCTCAACCAAAAATGCTTCAAATGAAAAATTCTTGGTCATGAAAGTTGTATATTAGGTCTTTCCCTTTTCAAAAAGAAAAAGAACATGTTCTAATTCATTATGGAACTCAAGTTATGATCCTTCAAAGTTGGCAAAAATCCTATAATTTTCAAGAATGCACCAAAGAGGGATTTTTGCAAAACCACTTGCCAAGGCTTCTAATGACTTCTAATGTGATCAAATGTGGCATAACATGATCAAGCAACTTCAAAAACTCATAATTGTCCCATGAATTGGAAGGTTTCATACCTTGAATCACAAGAAATGTCAAAGAGGGAAAATTGCATAAGACATGATATCTCTTACTCCAAGCCATCCAGCTGCAATCTTATGATCCAAAGGCCTTCCACAAAGCCAACTGAGGCCAGACATGCCTTGGAACCACTCCTTCCATAACCCATACCTCAAGTACAACCAAGCTTGACTTTTTGCAAATGAATCCATACCAATCAAGATAGCCCACAACAACTCTTATGACCTATCACAACTTCACATACATGCCCTAAGGATCATATTTCATAACTAATTGGAGCTTGAATCAACACACACACTCAGATTCACAAAATCCTCAAGAAACTTTCCTTCTTTGAAACTCATAAACCACCCAACAAAACTTCAAAATTCTTTCACCAATCATCTCCATACATCCTCCAGATCATTTCCCACCCCTTACACAAGCATGAAACCCCCTAAAACAAAAACACGATTTCACCCCCCTCTGAACTGAAACCTAAAAAATAGCCATATAAACTTGTTTCAAGCTTGTTAGAAGCATCAAGGGGTTCATTGGAGTGGAAAAGCACCAAAGAAGTGGCCAGAAAGCTCCAATTTCGAAAGCTTCAACTCAGGTAACTTCAAGAACTTTTTTTTTTCAGAAATGTGTTTTTAAGTTTCTAAATGAATCTATGAACTCCCCTGATCATCGTGATATGTTTACTTTTGAAAATGATTGAGAAATAAGGATGTATCGTGCTTCTGAAAGTTTTGTGAAATTTTCCTTTTTTCTTTGATTCGTGTTTTTGATGTAAAATAAATGAGTTTTGGGGCTTGATTCATGTTTAGGGTTGTCAGATGTTTGATTCTGGAGAGTTTGAGAGCTTGGGGTTGCGTTCTGAGTGAGATAGCATGAAGGGGGTGCCGGAGAAGATGACTGGAGCTTGCTCCGGCCACCTGAAAGTCATTAGGGTTTGTTTAGGGTTTAATCTTGCCAGTTTAAATGTGAGCCATTAGATCATGATTAACGCGTTTTTTAAAGGCCCATATCATTTCAGTTTAGCCCTAATTTCCAATTAATTAAACTAATCAGATTTATTAGCCAGATAAGATCCTAGCCATTAAATCACGCGCGCAGTCAACATCCTTCCCCTGAATTTGAATCAGGACCATTGGATTGACATACTTTTCCTTTTATTCATTTTAATTCATTTTTATCCATTTCTTTTCATATAATTATTTAAAATAGTAAAATCATTAAAAAAAATTGAAATTTTTTATCATGACTTTTATTAATTATCAGAAACCAAAAATATTTTTATTTTTATTTTTTGCATTAAAAAAGTATTTTTTAAATCATTTAAATGTTTTATTTAATTAATTAATTCATTTTAATTAATTAAAAATACATTTAAGTATTGAAAAATCACAAAAAAAATTAGAGAGCATTCTTAGACATTTAGAAGCATTTGCAAACTCACAATACAAATTTCTTTTTGGTTTTGATCATACTTTTAAATTTTTCATTGAATTAGGGTCCCTAAAATGACCTATTTTCTAACCCTAACTTCAAAAATTCATAATTTTTGTTTCATTTTTATCTTGAATTTTCAAATTGTTTGGTATTTTACATTGAAGATCACCCAAAAAACCCTAGGAACTTAGGAAATTCATAACTTCTTCTAGGTTTAGTTTCTGACCTCCCCTTTTGGATGGTAACCTAGTGTAGGTTTAGGGTCCATTTGAGTGCATTTTAAATTTTTTATAATGTCATTTGCTTTTGTCTTGGTCATTTGCATCTCATGTTGTCATGTAACCCTAATTTTGCATATTTACTTGCATCTTCCATTGCATTGCACGGACATATGAACTTGCCATGCCATTCTAAACATTTGTATGCCATCTTAGACATCTTAATACATTGCTTGAACATTGCTTGATCATTTATTCATACATTTGCTATGCTTTGCATCCATTACATTTCATGAACATCCATGTGTTTACATGCTTCCTACGTGTTTCATTTGTATTCATTCTCTTGTATGAACACACACATGCATCGTATGCCTTTGCATCATATCATAGCATCATTTACATCATGTGTATGCTTCTGGTCTTGGTCTTTACCCTTGTATATGCATCATTTCATTTCATTCCTTTCATATTGCATCTTGTACTAGCTTTTCAGGTTAATGGTAAGTTGTTTGGGAGGTTGATTTTCCTTCACCTCCCACCTCTTCTTATACCTTCATATTGCCTCCTTGCTGCATTTTTACTTTTCCTTGAGTGAGCTTGCTCACTTGTGTTTCACTTCCTCTCTTTCTCTTCTCATCTCATCTCTTTCCTATCTTGCTTCTCCTCGAGAGCTTACTGAAGATGGGAAAGATCTCCGACAACGGTGCCAGATCAAGCAGTGCAAGGAAGCCATTTGCTGGGCCCCGTAGATCTTGTGAAACACACACTGTGCATGTGGGAAGATGAAGACCCCAATATCTGCCCAGATCAGTTGTTGTCGTCACTATTCCCACTCCACCTCCTCAGTATACTCAACAACCACAACACTTTCCTCAATAGCCACAGTTCCCTCAACAGAGATCCTACAACAACAATAACAACAATCAACAACAACACCCTTTTCAACAGCGGCCATCTCATATCAACAGGGTGATTGACCCTATACCAATGTCGTATGCTACATTGCTGCCACAAGTCCTAAAGCTCAATCTAGTTGAGTTGAGGACAATGGCTCCACCTGATCCTCAGAACCTTCTGAGAAATTATAATGTCAATGCTAGGTGAGCTTTTCATTCTAACGCACCTGGTCACTCCACGGAAAAATGCAGGGCTCTGCATATGAAGGTCCAGGATCTGGTAGATTCAAAGGCCCTGAACTTTGCACCACCTCCCATTGTCATGAAAAATCCTATGCCGAGCCACAGTGGGCCAAGGATTAAAGCTATAGAGGAAGTTTCACCCATGAGTTTAATAGAAGATATTGCAAGTATTCAGACACCTCTCACAGAGGTTAAAGCCCAGCTTTTGAAATGCCAAGTGTACCCAGGTTTGAGGCCTGTTGTGAATCTTGCAAGCTTTCCGAGAACGAGTGTGCAAGCTTGAGGAATCGCATCAATGGCTTGATCAAAGAAGGCATTCTGCAAATAACCACAACAGCTTCTACAACACCATCAACTCCTTTTACAACACCAAGTGATTCTTCTACAACTGCAACAACAATTGTTTCTACTGACTCGTCTACAAATTCAGCAACCATTTCTTCCATCACTTCAGCAAACAACATTTCCATCTCATCACCTTCTACAACTTCAGCAACCACCAACAATGACGTCTCCACAGTTACTATTTATTATGACCCGACAACAGTCCCAAATTCCAGCAACTTTCGACAATCTCATAAACAATTTCAACAACAAACAAGCTTCCGTTCATCACCACCAGCATCCACAAGAAGTCCTGTCACTATCTTCTATGATCCACAGACAATAAGAGTTACAACTTCTGCCGCAGTAAGCCTAGTCACCATCACGGTGCCCGTGCCAATTACATATGATAAAGACAGTGTTGTACCATGGCATTATGGTGCTGACCTTTACTGTAACGGAGAAAAAGTCCTTCTTGATTCTTCAGTTCCTACTCCCCAAGTGGATAATGTCGGGGGAGGCGGAGGCTTCACCCGAAGCGGACGCCTCTTCGCGTCACAAGCTCTAAGAACAAATACCGAGGCAGAAGTTGTTGCCAAAGCCAAAGGGAAGAGTGTGATCCCTGAAGAATCTGCATCAAAAGAGACTCATAAATCATCTTTCGATCAGGACGTGGATGAGTTTATGAGGATAATTAAAAGAAGTGACTACAAAGTTGTGGATCAGATCCACCAGACTCCTTCTAAGATCTCTATATTATCTCTGTTGTTGTGTTCCGAAGCCCATCGGGATGCAATACTCAAAGTTCTGCACACCGCCTACGTGCCAGAAGAGATCACAGTGAATCAGCTTTAATCAGTGGTGTCTAATGTCAATACTAGCCATGGGCTAGGTTTCACCAATGCTGATCTAACAACAGAAGGACGTCACCACAACAAAGCTTTGCACATCACCCTGGAATGCAAAGGGGCTGTGCTCTCTCATGTTCTTGTTGACACTGGGTTTTCACTCAATGTCTTGCCAAAGAAGGCTCTTGTCAAGCTCGAATATGATGGAATAGCTCTCCGACCAAGCAACCTGGTGGTCAGGGCTTTTGATGGCTCCAAGAGGTCTGTTCTTGGAGTGGTGGAGCTACCTGTGATAATCGGTCCGCAGGTCTTTCAGACTACTTTCTATGTGATGGACATTCATCCGGCCTACAGCTATTTGTTGGGTCGACCATGGATTCACGCCGCTGGCGCAGTTACGTCGACCCTTCACCAGAAATTGAAATATGAGTGGGAAGGACAGATTATCACCATCTGTGGTGAGGAGGACATTTTTGTTAGCCATCTGGCTAGTTACAAATATATTGAGATGGATGGTGAAATCCATGAAACTATGAGCCAAGGGTTCGAGGCCCTGAATGTCAATGAGGCGACGACTGATGTATTTGCTGCATCCCAGGAGGATAGGATGGGTACTTCAATTGTCTCCTATTAGCAAGCCCGGAAGGTTGTTGAAGATGGAAATGCCCAAGGCTGGGGCAGGCTGCTACCGGTGGAAAAGAAGGAAGCTAGATTTAGTTTGGGTTACGAACCATTCCGACAAGATCAATCAGAGGCTGCAAAGGAGCCCAAGTTCATCAGTGGGGGGATGCTCACCCCAGATGCTGTTAACAACCTAGAAGACGAGGCGGAAAGCGACCGCAACCTGGAGAGCTGGATACGTCCAAGGATCCCGGGGCACCAATTCCTTAACTGGTCTTCCCAGGAAATTATAAGGGTTACTCCTGCAGAGTAATTATTATTTCCTGCCTTTTTTAGCATGCATCAAGTCCTGCATCTTGCCCAAGGTGTCAGGACTCATTTTGTAATAGGGCCATATTGTAATTTTGTGCAAAGGAATTATCAATGAATATCAGACATCTTTTACAAACAATTCTCTTTTTCGCTCACTGCCTTTTCATTTTTCACTTTTGTAGAAAACAATAAAATGGCAATGTTTTCAAAATAATAACTTCATTTCTACTTTTTCTAAAAAAACAAGATTAAAATTGATCACTAAAACGAACAAATCTCAACCCTTGCAGAGATTATCCTCTAGATTGCACCGACAACAACATTGATATGACCTTGTATGACTTCGACAATCCAATTAATCAAGTTGATGAAAGGGTTGAAGAAGACTATGAGTTACCGGAAGAATTAGCCAGGTTGTTGAGGCAAGAAGAGAGAGTGATTACTCCTCATCAGGAGGAGGTTGAAACAGTTAATCTTGGTACCAAAGAAGATTTGAAAGAAGTGGAGATTGGGGCCGGCCTGTAGGCTTCAGTAAAAGAATAACTTGTTTATATGCTTCGGGAATACGTCGACGTCTTTTCTTGGTCCTATCAAGACATGCCAGGTTTAGATACGGATATTGTTACGCACAAGCTTCCTTTGAAGGAAGATTGCCCTCTAGTGAAGCAAAAGCTACGCCGTACTCGCCCAGATATGGCCATGAAGATTAAAGAATAAGTACAAAAAAAATGGGACGCCGGTTTCCTTGATGTAACTAGTTACCCACCGTGGGTCGCTAATATTGTACCAGTGCCTAAGAAGGATGGAAAAGTACGGATGTGTGTGGATTACTGGGATCTGAATAGAGCTAGCCCAAAGGATAATTTCCCATTACCTCACATTGATGTATTGGTCAATAACACAGCTCAGTTCTTGGTATTTTCCTTCATGGATGGTTTTTCTGGGTATAATCAGATCAGAATGTCACCCGAAGACATGGAGAAAACAACCTTCATCACACCTTGGGGGACATTTTGTTACAAGGTAATACCTTTTGGGCTGAAGAACGCCGGTGCAACTTATCAACGGGCTATGGTAACGTTATTCCACGACATGATCCACAAAGAAATTGAATGCTATGTGGATGATATGATTGCCAAGTCCCTTACTAAAGAAGACCATCTGGTGAATCTGCTGAAGTTGTTCAAGCGTCTGAGGAAATATCAGCTAAAGTTGAAACCCAACAAATGCACATTCGGGGTACGTTTCGGTAAGCTGCTGGGATTTATCGTAAGTTAGAAAGGAATTGAAGTTGATCTCGATAAAGTCAAAGCCATTCAGGAGATGCCTGCACCTAGGACAAAAAAAGAAGTTCGGGGGTTCTTAGGTAGATTGAACTACATATCAAGGTTCATATCTCACCTCACTGCAACCTACGAATCCTTGTTCAAATTGTTAAGAAAGGAACAAACGGTCAGGTTGAACAAAGATTGTCAGAAAGCTTTTGACAAAATCAAAGAATATCTGCAAGAACCTCTGATTCTCATGCCTCCAGTTGAAGGAATACCTCTAATAATGTACCTGACAGTATTAGAAGGATCAATGGGGTGTGTGTTGGGCCAACATGACGAGTCTGGTCGAAAAGAGTATGCAATATACTACCTAAGAAAAAAGTATACCGACTGTGAACAACGTTATTCACTGCTCGAGAAAACTTGTTGTGCTTTAGTGTGGGCTGCTCGCCGACTAAGGCATTATATGTTGACTCACACTACCTTGTTGATCTCAAATATGGACCCCGTCAAGTATATATTTGAGAAGCCAACACTTACCGGAAGGGTTGCAAGATGGAAAATGATTTTAACAGAGTATGACATTCAGTACACATCTCAAAAGGCTATCAAAGGCAGTGTACTGTCTGACTATCTAGCTGAGCAACCCATTGATGATTACCAACCAATGAGATTTGACTTCACAGATGAAGATATCATGTACTTAAAAGAAAAAGATCATGAAGAGCCTATTCACACTGAAGGGCCTGACCCAGAAGAGGAGTGGACAATGATGTTTGATGGGGCTGTCAATATGAATGGTCGTGGAGTTGGTGCAGTGCTCATTACACCTAAAGGAGTTCATTTTCCTTTCTCGGCAAAACTAACCTTTGCCTGCACTAACAATGAAGTTGAATACAAAGTCTGTATCATGGGTCTTGAGGAAGCCATTGACCTCAGGATCAAGACTTTGAATGTATTCGGAGATTCAGCTTTGGTAATCAATCAGATCAACGACAAATGGTACACTCACCAAGAGCATCTGATTCCATACCGTGACTATACAAGGAGATTATTGACTTTCTTCACAACAGTCAAGCTTGAGTACATCCCTCGAGACGAGAATCAGTTCGCAGATGCTTTAGCTACCATTTCCTCCATGATCAAGGTTCAGACTTCCAATTATGTGCCTCGGATTTCGGTATCCAGACTAGACCGACCAACATACGTATTCTCTGTGGACGTTGCTAAAGATGACAAGTTGTGGTTCTATGACATCAAATACTTCTTGGAGGATCGAACATACCCACCTGGGGCATCATCCAATGATAAGAAGACATTAAGGAGACTGGCAGATAGTTTATTCCTTAATGCTGATGGTTCATTATACATGCGGAACTTTGACATGGTACTGCTCAGATGTGTTGATAAGAAAGAAGTAGACTTGCTAATGCACGAGGTGCATGAAAGATCTTTCGGTAACCATGCTGGAGGACATGCAATGGCTAAGAAATTGTTACAATCAGGTTACTGCTGGATCACAATGGATGCAGACTGTTGTGCCTATGCCAGAAAGTGCCACAAATGCCAGATCTACGCAGGCAAAGTGCATGTGCCTCCGAATTATTTGAACGTGATGTCTTCACCTTGGCCCTTTGCCATGTGGGGCATTGACATGATTGGAAAGATCGAACCAACTGCTTCAAATGGCCACAGATTCATCCTGGTAGCCATTGATTACTTCAACAAATGGGTTGAAGCAGCTTCATATTCAAACGTCACCAGACAAGTGGTAGCCAGATTTCTGAAAAGAGACATCATATGTCGGTATAGTGTGCCCGAGCGAATCATTACTGATAATGGTTCCAATTTGAACAACAAAATGATGGCAGAACTGTGTCGGGACTTCAAAATTCAACATCACAACTCTTCTCCTTACAGGCCAAAGATGAATGGCGTTGTTGAGGCAGCTAACAAAAACATCAAGAAGATTGTGCAGAAGATGGTGGTCACTTATAAAGACTGGCATGAAATGTTACCATTTTCCTTGCATGAGTACCGAACCTTAATCAGAACGTCTATTGGGGTAACACCATATCAGCTTGTGTATGGTATGGAGGTTGTCCTACCTGTTGAATTTGAGCTACCCTCCTTACGGGTAATGATGGTTGTAAAGCTGGACGAAGCAGAATGGGTCCGATCTCGGTACAATCAACTAAATCTGATCAAATAGAAGAGATTAGTGGCAATCTGTCATGGGTAGTTATATCAAGAAAGGATGAAGAAAGCCTTCGATCAGAAAGTCAGGCTTCGGGAATACAAAGTGGGAGATCTTGTGCTGAAAAGACTTCTTCCTCCTCATACAGACCACAGGGGCAAGTGGACTCCAAATTACGATGGTCCATTCATAGTAAAGAAGGTCTTCTCTAGTGGAGCACTGATGCTCACTACTATGGATGGCGAGGATTTCTTATCCCCTGTGAATTCAGATGCAGTTAAAAAATACTTCGCATAAAAAGACCCGCTGGACATAAAAACAGAATAAAAGACTCTGGCAAAAATAAGGGAAAATTAAAAAAATGTACACCCGCTGAGTTGAAAAGCCGCATTGGACAACTCAGGCAAAAAAGGGTATCCCGATGGATTGAAAATCCGAAAGGGCAATCCACAAAAAATCATGGAATGAGCGAACAACTGCATTATGAATTCGTCTGTATCACTCACAACACGGCAAGCTTCGAAAGGATAAAGCATCGGTCAGAATCAACCTCCTTCAGAAAGCAAGATGAGAAGAACGTCAAGGTCATACAGGTCATAGCAAAGGAAGCTCACTGGAGCGTCATCAACATTGCAACCACTTTTACTTTTCTCAATTTATAGCAATCTCCTCATTTCAGGGGATTTGTTTCTTTGACTGTATTTGCCAATTCAGGGCACCCAGATTAATAAAATCAGAAGTTTTCAGTCACACCTTGTTTTGTACATTTTTGTTTCGTTTGCAAAATGTCCAATATTCATGATACAATACTTGCATAAAACAAATGAGCCGTTTTTAATAAATGCTTGCAAGAAATAAATTTACTTTCAGGAAATTCTAACTCCTATGGCGGAATCTGGTAAGGGATACCTTGGGATACTTGTGCGTTTCTTTTGTCTTAACAGATTGCAGGTGTTCAATACGCAGCATGGGGCATATCAAGCATCACACCCCCAACATGCTACTTCCGGGAAGTTACCTCCTCCTCAAATAGGATCTCCTGAGCAATATCTGAACTGCTTTCCCCTAGCGAAGTTGCCAAAGCCTCTTCATCCCCAGCACAAGTCTACTCAACAGGAGCTTTCCTAGACGAGATCCCCACCAGAGTGCCAAATCTCATCCTCAGTAGGTTAAAAGAACTGTCTCCCCACAGAGTTTCCATCCTCTCCCCAGAAGAGCAATGCCTGAAACTCTTACCCTACAAAGTGACGAAAGTTTCCTTCTCCCCAGCTGAGTTCTCCTTGCAGGGTAGATCAACCCTTGATCTATTTCCCCAAGCAAAGCTATATCTCCAGATCTACCAATGATCTCTTCCCCAGCTGGGATATTCTCTAAGAAGATTAGCTAGAGATCTCTGTCACAGCAGGATCCGCATCCTGGATCGGTTTCTCTTTTGCATAATCATAGCATTTGCATCATATTCACCAAATAAGTGTAGCATTCTGTCTAATACGGAGCATTATGGTAAAAATCAAACATTTGCATGATCACAAGCCAGGATTAAGCCAGTCACCTACAAATACCATCAGTATTTCACCAACGATGTGTATAATGCTCACATCCCTTGCAAATATAAGCCAAAGCGTCCCCTTTGTACTCTCCAACACAAATGACTGTTCATATATACCCTTTTTGACACTCGTCCGTGTCATATCATTCCCCGCAGGTATAAGCCAAAGCATCTCCTTTGCACTCTCAAATATACCTATACATACTCTTTTGACACTCGTCTGTGTCATCCATCCCCAGCATAGTTGCCATAACACCTTCTACAAACAAAGTACTTGTTTATAACAAACTCTTTTCGACACCCGTCTGTGTCATCATATCCCCACAGATCACCAGAACACCTTTTTATACTCTCACATATGAATATTTGTTCGTAACTTATACATATTTAACACTCGTCCGTGTCATACATTCCCCAGCAAGTTAAACACTTGTCAGTGTCTTGCTCACCAAATAAACCAACATTCACTCATACTTATACAGAAGTCTTAGATACTCGTCCATATCTTTTATATATATCACTCTTCAAACAGATCTGACACTCGTCCGTGTTCTTTGTTAACTAGTTGGTACTCGTCCATATCATCATCTCTGAACATGCGTCAGCATTTGTTTCTACCGATACTCGTCAGTATCATGGTCCTAAGGATGCTCGTCCGCATCTTTAGTCTATACACAACATCAAACACTTATACCTTCTATTCTCAAGCGTAATCACTCGTCCGTGTTTACCAATCCTCAACAAGTCACCAACAAAGCAATTTTTCTTCTATCCGACATTCGTCCTATGTGGTGATACTTTCGGCAGCCGTACCCTGCCAGGTGATTATCCTTCACCTTTGGATGACCGTCCCTCATCCTTTCCCCAGTGGAGTCTCCATTATTGGAACCCTTTTTCCTATCCGACATTTTTCATATGTCGTGATAAAGAGCAGCCGTCCCCTGCTAGGTGATCGTCCTTCACCTTTTGATGACCGTCCCTCATCATTTTATCTGATGGCCGTCCCCATCGTTGATTTTGTTATCCGACATTTGTCCTATGTCGTGATAAGCCCCGAAGAGCAGTCGTACCCTGCTAGGTGATCTCCCTTCACCTCTTGATGATCGTCCTTCATCATGCTTATCTGATGGCCGTCCCCATCGTCGACCTTTTCTATCCGACATTCGTCCTATGTCGTGATAAAGAGCAGTCGTCCCCTTCTAGGTAATCGTCCTTCACCTTTGATGACAGTCCCTCATCAATATTTCATTTATTCTTTCAAAATGATGGCCGTCCCCATCATGATATTTCTATTTCCCCAGCTTTTCGGCCTTCCCCGTCACCGTTTTACCCCAAGCAGTCGTCATCTGCTCGATGGTCGTCCTCCATCGCCCGCATTTGATAATCATGTTATACTACCTTTTACAATTTATATCCTTTTCTTTTTCTATCCAGCGAGTGCAAATTTTGGACTGTCTTTGGTATTCAACCACAAGTTATCTTGTTTGTTTGTTAAGTCAGGCGCTTACATCCTGCACAGCTAACTCATGTTTGAATAGGGGCAGTTGTAAACACCCCAAATTTGCACTCACTCTTTATCACACATGGCTTATGATCTTTCATTTTTTCATTAACATAAGCATATTATCTCACATTGCATATTTGTTTCATCTGCATAGTTCAAGTTCATCTGTATCTAGGGTTTGTGATCTGAGCAATCCAAGAATCCATCTGAGCCATTCCAAAGGCCTCAAACTTTTCCAAGAGGGTCCATGTGTGTTCTATCATCATATAATATCCCTCAAAGTTCAAGGAAGTCAAGAAATCACAAGAACTGGCAAGGCATGGAAGCAGAGCTAGGGTTTTCATTGCACATATGACCAAAATTAGGGTTTTGGTTTCAGAGGCCTTAACACAAAATTTTTGGGCCATTCTTTTTTCTAATGTTCTTAAAATGTTATAAGGATCATGTGTACCAAGTTTGATGAAGAAATTCATTGTGGAAGTCATTTGTTCACTGGGTAACGTCTTAAGCAAGTTAAGTCAAAATCAGGGCATCTGAGGCCCCCAACAATGGAACCAAAAGGGTATTTTCATCAAATTAAAGTTATATGATCTTTATTTGATCTTACAAGAGGTTGGAAGTTCACAAGATTGAATAATTTTGAGCTATTTGAAAAATTGCCAAAATTGGAAATGACTTGTAATGGAAACTTTCCATTTTAGGAAAGTTCTTCAACCTCCTCTTTCTCAACCAAAAATGCTTCAAATGAAACAGTTTTGGTCATGAAAGTTGTAGATTAGGTCTTTCCCTTTTCAAAAAGTACAAGACCATGTTCTAATTAATTATGGAACTCAAGTTATGATCCTTCAAAGTTGGCAAAAATCCTATAATTTTCAAGAATGCACCAAAGAGGGATTTTTTCAAAACCACTTGCCAAGACTTCTAATGACTTCTAATGTGCTCAAATGTGACATAACATTATTAAGAAACTTCAAAAACTCAGAATTGGCCCAAGAATTGGAAGGTTTCATTCCTTGAATCACAAGAAATGTCAAAGAGGGAAAATTGCATAAGACATGATATCTCTTAATCCAAGCCATCCAGCTGCAATCTTATGATCCAAAGGCCTTCCAAAAAGCTAGCTGAGGCCAGACATGCCTTGGAACCACTCCTGCCATGACCCACATGTCGCTCCCAAAGATTTTCATTCCGGTACAAGCGCGAACGGTCGGCGAAAGGAGAAATGAACTGAATTGAGTCGCCAGCTAGGCATTTTTATCCTGAAGGAAAGGTAATGCTGCATAAACCTGGAAGATATGGATAAGACGGTTGCGAACCAGAGAAACTGAGAAAGCGGGTTGGTTACAACCTGGGAAGGTATTAGCACCCAGATTGTCCGTCGTACTCGACGGGATCCACGCTTGAAAGGTTGTGATTAAAGGGGGAGTGTATGTGCTATCTGTGTGCAAAAGCTGGAAAAGGAATGTACAAGTGTCAGTGCAAAAGAGAAGTGAATTGCTCAGGACTGAGGCTTTGAAAGGTAAGCTGAAAGAGGGGGGAAGACATAGAGACTTTTGTTCGATAACAGTTAAGTTATGCCTAGGTATCCTCTCGTGCAATGTGGAAGTCAGAACGCCGTAGTTCGACCCAAAGAGACTGAAAGATAAATTGACTGTGAACTGCTTGCTTGTCAATGCTCAAGTGTATGACTTGTCTGGCTCGAGTGCTAACTGTCTTGCACTATACGGAAGAAGCAAGTTCTCGTTTATGAATGAGTGTGACGAGAAAAGAATCCCGAAGGAGACGATTATTGTTTGTTTTTGTGTTTTCAGTTTTGTTATTGTTTTTGGTGTTTTGCATAAGTTAATGAGCTTTAGCCTAAATTAAGGACTTGTAAACTCATTATATCCTCCCTTGATTAGGGATAATTATAATACTTAAGTATGAGATAAGCATCTCAACTTAATTTCCATGATGAAGTATGATTAAGATCATTAATCTACTTGTGATTAATTAGATGTTTTTTGGGTTTTTGTTTAGTGTTAAGTAATGAGTTTAATCTCTAATCACAGATTAGTGAACTCATTACACCTTCCTAATAGAAGGATAATAGATGAGAACACTTAAGCTGAGGAAGATACCTCAACTTAATCCATGGTTAGGGATTAAATTCATCATATAACAACCCTTTATTAAATGGATTTTAACTAAGGAATGAGATTAAGAAGTGAATTTTATGTTTGTAAGACCACTTGAGGGGGACTTGTCCATTAAACACTAGGGTTAATCCTTTTTAACCATAAGGATGAATTAGAAGCCTAATGTAAGGCCCAAGTTATAAGATGAAGTCTTAGTGATTATTAAGATGATTTGATTAAGAGGTTTAAACAAATTAAATGTTTAACACTTAGACTTAAAGTTATACACTCCATCCTAAGAGAAGGATGCAGGCATAACCCTAATTCCAAAGTCCTAAAACTTTAAGAGTTTAGTCTCTGATTATGAAGATGAGAAGAGAGACTCAAGGAGACTGTAAACACCCCAAATTTGCCCTCACTCATTTCACCATGGCTTGTGATCATTTCATATGCATAAACTCAATCATAGCATCTCATATTACATTTTTGATCCACTGCATTGATTCTAGGTCATCTGCACCTAGGGTTTGTGATCTGAGCAATCCAAGAGCTTCTTGAGCCACTCCAAAGGTCAACAATCACTTCAAAAGGGTCCATGTGTGTCCAAGTATCATATTACATCTTCTCAAAATCAAGAATGCCAAAGAATCACAAGAAATGGGAGTGGTGTGGATGCAGAGCCAGGCTAGACTGCACAGATGACCTAAAATTAGGGTTTTGGTTTCAGAGGTCATAACTCCAAATTTGTTGGTCATTTTTGTTTTCATTGGTCTCTATATGGTATAGGGAATATGCATATCAATTTTCATGAAGAAATTCCATGGGGAAGTCATCTGATCAAAGGTTGACTTTCTGGACAAGTCAGTGCAAAATCAGGGCATCTGAGGCCCCCAATGACCCAACCAAGGGTTGATCTTCATCATTTTGAGTGTATATGATCTCTATTTGACCATGGAAGAGGTTTGAAGTTCACAAAATTCAAGAATTACAAGTTTTTGCAAAGTTGACGTTTTAGGGCATGGTTGACTTTTCTTGAAATGTCATTTTATGCCACTTTTTCAACCCTTGCTTTTTGATCCAAAAATGCTTCAAATGGAAAAACTTTGGTCATGAAAGTTGTAGATTAGATCTTTCCCTTTTCAAAAAGTACAAGAACATGATCTAATTCATTTTGGATCAAAAGTTATGTTGTGTCAAAGTTGGCAAAAATCACTAATTTTCAAGATATGCCTCAAATGAGAAACTTGCAAAAACTTTGTACCAAGGCATTTGTAACTTCTAATTAATGTCAAACCATTACACAAGCATCATGTGAGTCCTAAAGTTCAGATTGGACCAAGATTTCGTCATGTTTTATGGCTTGTGGGACAAGAAAGTTTCATATGAACCAAAAGTGATCAACTTGCAAAAACCATCATCACACCTCACCCACTTGTTGCCTTGGCTGCTGAACCATTCTAGCATCTCTCACACACCATGCTGCGCCATCCCACACACTTGTACTAGCCTAGGGTTCAACCCATGCTTTCCTTACACCAAAGTTGACATTTTGCAAAAGGCACCTTACCAATCAATAAAGGCCAAGTCACATCATCTGACCAATGGGAGTTTTTTATGTGAATCAAATGCTAGCCATTTCACTTATCAAGCCAGGCTAAAACACACAAGATCATCACATTCACAAACTCACTCCATCAAGCAAAACTCTTCGAATCTCTCCACACAACTCACAAACACAAAAACCAACTCCACTGATCAACTCACCTTGCTTCACTGAGCCAAAACCAGCAAGACTTAGGCCTGAACCAAGCAAGAACTGAGCTTCACCATTTTTCATTCTCAAAGCCAGAACTTTCGAATCTCATTTTCCAGCCATCAAACACCCCATTTCTCTTCACCAACAAGTCAAACACACTCAAAGGAGCAAGAATCCACCATTGGAATGGCTTGAAACTTCACAAATCCTGACTGTGAAACCTGCTACACCAGAACACTTCTCTTCAAACCAGCCATCCACAAGAACTTTGAAGCTTCTCTTTGAGTTCAAGGGAGTCAAAGAAGTTCATTTGCACACAAAGGAGGCTCTGAAAGCTCAGTATTGAAGCTTTCCAGCTCAGGTATGACCATGGATTCTTTCTCCCAAAACTTGCATTTTAAGTTATAAATTGATTGCTTATGTCTTGCTGGTCATGGGGATGCTTTTAGAATCGAAAATGAGTAAGAATTGAGTTTGTATTGTTACTCTGAAATTTCACCCGTGAAATTTATTTCCTTCGATTTGCTTGATTCTTGATGTTTAAATGATGTTTGAGGGTGGAATCGTGTCCTAGGTTGTTAGAGGATCACTTGGTTGTGTTTAATTTGATGTTTAAAAGCCTAAATCAGGATCTAGGGTTTTGTTGTTGCCGGAGAAGATGACCGGAGCTTCCCTCCGGTCACCTGAATGTTATTAGCCCTAATCCCAGTCATTAAGCCCATTTGAATCTCGTGCGTTAGATTGCCTGACTTCGTTGACTTCCCGCGTGCACGTATGGCCCAGATTCGTTCATTTGCCCTAATCCCCTTTAGTTAGTTTAATTAATCATAATTAAATTAATTTAATCAGGACCAACCTAGGCCACTAGATCTGGCGCGCAGTCAACAGTTTCAAACCCAGAGTAAATCCTAGCCCTCCATTCAGTTGACTTTTCTTTTTCTTTGTTTTAATTCATTTATTTCATATTTGTTTTATACAATTTATTTAAAATAGTAAAAATTGTTTAAAAATTATGAAACTTTTTGTCAAGAGTTTCATTAATTTTTAAAACACAAAAATATTTTTATTTTCATTTTTAGCATTAAAAAAGTATTTTTAATTATTTAAAAGTTTGTTTTTAATTGATTAATGAAAATTAATTTATTAAAAATACTTTTAGGTATTTAAAAATCACCCAAAAATTCATGAAATATTCTAAGACATTTAGAAACATTGTCCAACCTTCAAACCAAATTTCTTTTTGATCTTGATGCATTTTGAGAATTTTTTCTTTGAATTAAAATCATTTTGATGCATTATTTTGATCTAAACTTCAAAAAATTATTTCTGCCTATCCATGAAGAGTTGGACTTTGATTCTTTTTGCATTGCATTGTGTTTAGCATGTAGTTTGTGAGGTTAAATGGCCATGATTTGATCTTTCATTTTTCATTTGTTTGGTAATTTTCTTGTTTAGGAACCCTAAAACCCTAGAAAACTTAGAAAAATCATAACTTGAATTAGGTTAAGAGTTGAAACCTCTCCTTTGGGCATTGGGTTAGTATAGGATTAGGGGTCTTTTGAGTGCATTTTCAATTTTTTATAATGTTGTTTGCTTCTGATTTTGGTTTTGGTTTGTTGCATTGATTATAAACCCTAATTTGGGTTTCCATATGCATCCATCTTGCATTTGCTTGCATAACATGACTTGCCATGACATTCCATGCTTCCATTTGATTCATTTAACATCATAAGGCATACTGAAAGCATGTTTGACCATTGCACCTTGCATTTGTCATGTTGTATGCCATATGCATCTCATAACTTTTCATGTATGTTCATGTGTCTTAGCATGCTTCATCTGCATCCATAAGCTTGTATGATCATCTCCATGTCTTGTTTCATGTTTGTAGCATCTCATAGCATCATTATAATCATAAACATGCCTTTGGTTTTGTTTCTCATCATGTCATCTCATCCCATTTTGCATTGCATTGCATTTCTTTTCTAACCTTTCAGGTGGTAAGTGACTTTGAGAAGTGAATTTGCCTTCACTTCTCATAACTTCTCTTCATCTCCTTTTTATGCATCCTTGCTGCATTTTTGTATGTGTGTGAGATTGAGCTTGCTCATTCTTCTTCATCCTACTTTCTTTCTTCAAGTGACTTGACTTCTTGAATGAAGCAAGTCACTTTGCTTCTCTTGATCCTTTCATCTGCTTCCTGGTGGTTCCTTGGAAGATTGTTCTTGTAAACCTCACAAACCTTAGGAACAACTAAGCATGACAATGATTAGGGTTTTGATTAGTCTCCCCTCTTAGTTTTACCTTTGTGTCTCTTTGAGTCTTCTCTCCTCACCTCATAATCAGGGACTAAACCCTAAAGGCTTTAAGGCTTTGTGATTAAGCTTATGCCTGCATCCTTCTATTAGGATGGAGTGTATAACTTTAATCCTAAGTGTTAAACCCTTAATGTGTTTAAATCTCTTAATCAATTCACATAATAACCATCAAGACATCACACTTGTAACTTGGGCCTTGCATTAGGGTTCTAATTCTTCCTTAAATGGTTGAGAAGGACTAACCCTAGTATTAATGGACAAGTCCCCCTCAAGTTGTCTTACAAATCATAAAATTCACTTCTTCATCTTATCAATAACTAAAATCCACTTAATAAAGGCTTTGTTTTGTCATGAGTTTAATCCCTAATCATGGATTAAGTTGAGGAGTCTTCCTCAACTTAAACATTCTCATCTATTATCCTTCTATTAGGATGGTGTAATGAGTCTGTTTAATCCCTGATTATGGCTTAATCTCATTACTCAACACTAAACAAAAACAACAAAAACATCTAAATAATCACAAGTAGGTTAATGATCTTAATCCTACATCAGGGTGATTAAGTGTGAGAAGCTGACTTCACACTTAAGGTATTCTCATTACCCCTAATCAGAGGGAAGATGTGATGAGTTTGCTAATCCATTGGTTTAGATTTAAGCTCATTAACTTATGACAAAATCCAAAAGAAATAAAAGACTGAAAACTCAAAAACAAACAATAAATCGTCTCCTCCGGGATTCTTTTCTCATCTCATTCACTCACAAACGAGAACTTGCTTCTTCCGTCTAATGCAAGACAGTTTGCACCTGAGCCATACAGGTCATACACTTGAGCATAGACAAGCAAGCAGTTCACAAGTCAATTTACCTTTCAGTCTCTTTGGGTCGAACTACGGTGTTCTGACTTCCTCATTGCACGAGAGGATACGTAGGCATAACTTAACAGTTATCGAACAAACGTCTCTGTTTATTCCCCCTCTTTTTAGCCTTATTCTTTTAGCCTCATGATCTTGAGCATTTCACTCTTGTCCTTACACTGACACTGTCTATATTACACTTCACACTTCTTTTACACTGACACCTGTACATCCTTTTCCAGCTCTTTTACACACAAATTGCACTGACACTACCCCTCTAAAACACAAATCTTTTAAGCGTAGATCCCGTCGAGTACGGCGGACAATCTGGGTGTTAATACCTTCCCAGGTTGTAACCAACCCCCTTTCTCAGTCTCTCTGGTTCGCTACCGTCTTATCCATATCTTTTCTAGGTCTATGCAGCATTGCCTTTCCTCCGGGATAAAAATGCCTAGCTGGCGACTCTATTCATCTCCAGTGAGTTCACGGCTGTGTGTTCTCATTGTACCTTTCGCCGACCGTTCGCGTCTGTACCCCATTTGACTTGGCCTCATTTGGCGGGAGCGACAGCTTGGAGACTCTGCTGGGGACCCTTATACTGCAACCAGGGCTTCTGGTTCTTTTTGTGGGTTCCTCCTAGCGCTTGATTTATTTGTGTTTACTGGGGTGTTATGTGCTACTTGTGTTTGTATACTTGTTTTATTTTTACTGCTTTATGTACAGTTGCTTTACTGCTTTCTTTATTGCCTTTGTATATATCATACTGTCATACTGCTGGCTGGATCTGGTTTTTGTTTTGGTGGGTGGGTGATTCATTAAGAGTTAAGGTCCTATACCTGGGACCTGAGTGACACCTAGGCTAGAGTGGTTCATATTCTTTCCCATTCCATTTCGGTCTGGTGCGGGAATATGAAACACGGTTCAGATATGGGTTTCTTCTTGAGAACTCTGTGTTGCAGATTTCCTGCAGTGCTAGGGCTATCTGGGAAGCCTGCTAAGTCTGGATGACCTTTAGTATTGACCTTCAGAAACTGAGGTGAATTAGAGGAGGAACTTTTATGGTTATTGTAAACACTGTACCTCCGGGTTAGAAGTGTTTACACTTCTCATAACTGATCCAAGTCTGAGGATCCTTGTTTTAGAACACCACCTGTGAGGGGTTGGGCTGTTTACAGGTTTGCAGGTACCCTTAACCTCAGTATACCCTGTTACTTTGTTTGAATAAGAGTACTCCATTTTGGAACAGTTCTTGTGATTCTAAAACCCTGGACATGTGGCTCTTTATTTGAGTCCCCCACCTTGGTTACTGGATTTATAGACCTCCATCTGGATTTCTTACATACCTGGACCTATACCAGAGCACTTGATCAGATCCAGCTCAGTCACAAACCCTTGCATATCATTTGCATACATCCTCATTGCATCATTTTGACATGTGTTTATTTGTGTTTCAGGGTATCCATCCTACCATTTTGGCTTGGTTTTGACCCCATCATCAGCTTAGACCTGTCTTCATCAACACTTGCTTCAGCTATCAGCTATCTACTTCAGTCACCTGCACCAGCCAATCAGTGGCCCATTTTTCAGTATCATCATCAGCACTTGTCTCTACTCAGTCTCAACATCATGGCACCTAAAAAGAGCAACATCACCTACCACTTCTTCCAGCCAGAGCTAGCTGACATCAGGAGGATTCAGACCCTGATCACTCCAGACCACATACCATATTTCAGAGAACATTATGGAGGAATCCTTGATATGGTATTGGATTTGGACCCTTCACAAAGGAGCTTGATACATACCTGCCTGCAGTTCTATGACCCTCCCCTGAGGTGCTTCACATTTCAGAATTTTCAGTTGGGACCCTTGTTGGAGGAATACTCATCATTGGTTGGTATACCTATCAGGGGTGGAGTCCCTTTCAACCCTGAGATGGTCTTTCCTGGTAATGAAGAGGTAGCAAAGGCATTGCATCTGGAACCAGTCCTGATTGGGCAGCATATGACTTCTAAGGCTGGAATCCCTGGCCTGCATCTAGATTTCTTGATCTCTCAAGCTACCCTGAAAGCTTCTTTAGGAGAGTGGAAAGCAGTCTGTGCTTTGTTGGCCCTGAGCATATATGGGATTGTATTATTTGCAGATGAGCCTCGATTCATTAGTAAGAATGCAATCCATCTGTTCATTCTAAGGAACCCAGTGCCAACTTTATTGGGGGATCTCTACTACTCAGTCCATCAAAGGAATGAAAAGCAAAGGGGGAGATTAGTAAGATGTTGTGCACCTTTGTTCTATACTTGGCTACTCAGACATTTGCCAAAGACTGATGCATTCCTGAACCCGCACCAGCAGAAGAACTGGGCTAAGAGGCTTATTGCTCTAACCTCAGATGACATTAGATGGTGTACTCAGAGCACCAAGGGCAGAGATATCATCACCAGTTGTGGGCATTTTCCCAATGTGCCCCTAATAGGAGTTAAGGGTAGTATTAATTACAACCCTCTGCTGTTCAAAAGACAACTGGGCTATGCACTGGTCCACACTCCTAAGGCACAAGACTTGGTTGAGACTCTTTATTGTGAGAACAAGCCTAATCTGGCTATTGTTAGGCAGGCAGCCTGGGCCTGTGACAATGTGCAGACTAAGGGGGTAACCATCCTGGGGAAGTGTAACAATGTGGCATCAGCACAGTACTATGATTGGTTCCATGCCAGGGCTCAATTTTCTGGGATGCCCTTTACTGTTGAAGATATGCCTGGGCCTTCCACAACACCACCTCCAGCAACTGTCAGTCTAGAGGAGTTTGAGAAATTGAAAGAGAGAAATGAGAAGTTAACTCAGGCTTTGCAGAAGACCCTCTGGGAGAGGAGTGATGGTAGATTGGACATTGAGAGGTTAGAAAAGTTGAAGGTGGAGCATTTGGCTAGAATTGAGAAGTCTGAGGATTACATTAAGAAGTCTAGGGCTGGAGAACAGATTTTGAAGAATGCTTGCAAACAAGCTCAGTTCCAGAAAGCCAGGACAGACTTGTATCTGAAGGAGAGTCAGGCTAGGTGGGTCAGGATCACCGAGGCTCGTACTCTGGAGGACAAGAAGGTCCAAGACAAGATAGAGCAACTGGAAGCTAGTGCAAAAGAACAGCAGGAAGCCCTGGCAGCAGCCCAGAGGGAGATATCAGAGCTGAAGATCAGAGCTGGAGTGAAGAGGTCAAAGGACCAAAGTCAACACAAGAAGCTAACTGCAGCTGTTACTACCCGGAACCTCCTTATCAGGAATCTCACGGAGCGTCCAGCTGATCCTGTGACCGAAGCACTTCTCAAGGAAGTTCGGGAGGATGAGTTTGGTCTTGGTGTTTGACTATTTGCTTGTTGTTGCTTTCATTCCATGTACTTTTATTTTCTTTTAATGTATTTTTGACCCCTCAGAGGGCTTGTGTTTGTAAACAAACTATGTACCATTTGCCTTTTGTATTAGTTTGTTCCATCCGAGTTTACTTCAAAAGCAACATCAACAGCATCTTCAAGGGTCTGGAAGGGTCAAAACTGAATGCCAAGCCGGATACCTTGAAAACAAATAAGCATACTGCATTGCATGCTAACCCTTTGTTTGTTTTGTAGGTTTTTGTTTTATTGTTGCTAACTCTGTTGTGATGCTCAGGAACTATTGCTCGACGCCGGGTATTTCCCCTCAACCGTCCGCACCGATATCCAACCCGAAACAACCTTCCGGGCATACAAATGGATCAGGTACAACAGGACCTTGCAGAGGTTAGAAATCAAATGGCAAACGAAAGATTGGAAATGAGAACGCAGATGACTCAGTTTATGGAAGTGATGAATAACATGGCCCAGAGCCAAGAGAGATTGAGGGCCATGGTGGAAAGGCAGAATCAAGAAGAGCCCCATGTAGGAACTGCTGGGACTAGCAACAATGAAAGAGTCCAACCTCATGTCAATCCCCCAGTCTTTGGACCCCACCTCCATCCAGAGGCCAACATCCCTATCAATATGCAAGGGGCTGCCACAGCAGGGAGGGTACTGCAAGAAGACCCCCAGGAAGACCAGTTCACAGTGATGGGAGCCGGGGAGGAAGCTTATGATAGAAGGCTGGATGAGATAGCTGAGAAATTAAGATCCTTAGAGTCTCAAAACTCTTTGGGTTTCGACGTCATGGACATGGGCTTGGTAGACGGGGTCAGGATTCCCCAAAAGTTTAAACCTCCTTGTTTCGAGAAATACAACGGGACTTCATGCCCCCGGACTCATCTACAATCATTTCTGGGAAGGCTGAAGGCCTATACCATGGAAGAGAAGCTCTGGATGTTCTATTTTGAGGATAGCTTGACTGGAGCTTCGAGGGAATGGTATTCCCATCTGACAAGAGAGACTATTAGATGCTGGAAGGACCTGGCAGAGGCCTTCATCAGACAATATCAGTATAATCTGGATATGGCACCCAACAGGACCCTCCTAATGGGAATGTCACAGTCATCTAGAGAGAGCTTCCGAGAGTATGCTCAAAGATGGAGACAGCTTGCTGCTGCTGTCCAGCCACCTATGTCAGAAAGGGAGATGGCTGATATGTTCATGAACACCCTTCAGGGGACTTACATTGACAGGCTAGCTGCCTTCTCATCTACCAGCTTTGCAGATGTTGTCATAGCCGGGGAGAGAATTGAAAGCCTATTGAAGATGGGGAAGATTTCTGACAATGGTGCCAGCTCGTCCAGCAATACAAGGAAGCCTTTCGCAGGCCCAAGAAGAACTGGTGAGACCAATGCCATCCACACCAACAGGGGCAGGCCCCAATATGTTCATAGATCTGTGGCAGCAGTCACCATTCCCGCTCCAGCTCATCCAGAACCAGCCTATCAACCTCCGCAGCAAAACTATCAGCAACAACCTCAGTACCATCAACAAACTCAGTATCCTCCGAGAAACTACAACAACAGCAACACCAACAACAATAACCAACAAAGGCCATTCCAGCAGAGGCCATCTCAAGCCAACAGGGTGATCGATCCGATCCCTATGCCATATGCTACATTGCTGCCACAACTCCTGAAACTCAACCTAGTTGAGCTAAGGACATTGGCACCTCCAGATCCCAACAGTCTACCCAGGAATTATGACTCCAACGCCAGATGTGCTTTTCATTCAAATGCACCTGGCCACAGTACAGAAAAGTGCAGAGCTTTGCACATGAAGGTACAAGACCTGGTAGACTCTAAAGCTCTGAATTTCGCACCACCGCCCAATGTTAATAAGAACCCTATGCCAAACCACGGGGGTCCCAGAATCAACGCTATTGAAGAAGACAAGCCGTCTTATTTAATAACCAGTGTGGGTCAGATTCGGACACCGTTGGTGGAGATTAAGGCTCAACTCCTCGAATGTCAAATGTTCCCGGGGTGTGAGTTAGGGTGTGCTTACTGCAATATCTCAGTAAATGGGTGTGATAACCTGAGGAATGGCATAGATGGTCTCATTCAGAGTGGCCAACTTCAAATCACCACATCATTTCCAACAAATCCAGCAATCTCATCAGCAACAATTCCTGTATCTCCTACAACTCCAACAACCATTGTTCCCGACAACTCTTCAGTTTCATCAACTAGTACTTCATCTGTCATTTCCACTGACCAAATATCAACAAATGTTCCTTCTACAACTTCAGCATCACTCCATTTTGAATCTCCTACAACAACAACGTCCATCCTTCCGACAATATCTCCTACAACATCAGCAACAAATCATGAAGATGTCTCAACTGTCACAATATTTTATGATCCTGAAAACAACTCTGCCTACAACTCAGAAAGTGCTGCTCCCATCAGAACACCAGTCACAATTTATTATGATCCACAGACTATCACAATCCCTTCTGCAGCTGTCATCAGTCCAGTCACTGTCACAGTGCCTGGACCAGTACCTTATGAAAGCAGTAGGGCCATCCCTTGGCACTACGGCTCTGACGTATACTGCGAAGGAAAGAAAATCACCCTTGAACCATCAACACCTGCACCACAAGTAGACAATGTGGGAGGAGGCGGAGGCTTCACTCGAAGCGGACGTCTCTTTGCTCCACAAATTCAAAGACCCACTGCCGAAGCAGAAGCTGCTGCCAAGGCAAAAGGAAAGAGCCCGGTACAGGAAGATCAAGCTGTTAAGGAAGCTTTGAAAACACCATTCGATCAAGAAGTTGATGAGTTCATGAGAATCATCAAAAAGAGTGATTACAAAATAGTGGATCAGCTTCACCAGACACCATCCAAGATCTCTATCCTATCATTGCTTATGTGCTCCGAAGCCCATCGGAATGCACTACTCAAAGTCTTGCACGCAGCTTACGTGCCTGAAGAGATCACCGTCAATCAGTTGGAAACCGTGGTTGGAAATGTTATTGCTAGCAATGGGCTAGGGTTCACCAATACTGACTTGACTACGGAAGGCCGCAATCATAACAAGGCCTTGCACATCACCATGGAATGTAAAGGTGCAGTCCTTTCCCATGTGCTGGTAGACACGGGGTCATCCCTCAATGTCTTACCGAAAAAGGCCCTGGTGAAGCTAGAATATGAAGGATTGGCGTTGCGTCCCAGCAACCTGGTAGTAAGAGCCTTTGATGGTTCTAAGAGATCGGTTCTGGGAGAAATTGAGCTGCCTGTAACGATTGGCCCACAAACTTTTAAAACGATCTTCTACGTGATGGACATTCAGCCTGCCTACAGCTGTTTGTTGGGTAGACCATGGATTCATGCCGCTGGCGCAGTAACGTCTACCCTTCACCAGAAGTTAAAATTTGAGTGGGAAGGCCAAGTCGTTACTATCTGTGGGGAGGAGGATATATTTGTTAGCCATCTGGCTACTTATAAGTATATTGAGATGGATGGGGAGATCCATGAAACAATGAGCCAAGGGTTTGAGGCCCTGAATGTTAATGAAGCATCTGCTGTATCTGGGATCTCCATGTCATCTTATCAACAAGCCCGGAAGGTTGTTGAAGAAGGAACTGCCCAAGGCTGGGGCAAGGTTTTATCTGTGGAGGAGAAGAAGGACAAATTCGGGTTGGGTTACAGACCAACTCAACAAAATCAAGCAGAGGCTGCTGAGGAGCCCGATTTTGTCAGTGGGGGGATGCTCACCCCTGATGCTATCAACAATTTGGAAGACGAGCTGGAAGAGGAGCGCAATCTGGAGAATTGGATCCGTCCAAAGATCCCGGGGAGCAGTATCTCAAACTGGTCTTCCCAGGAAATTATAAGAGTTACTCATGCAGAGTAATTATTATTTCCTGTATTTTTTATAGCATGCATCAAAGTCTTGCATCTTGCCCAAGATGACAAGACTCATTTTGTAATCGGGCCATCTGTACGTTTTGTGCAACAAGATTAATCAATGAAATATCAGACATCTTTTTACAAATAAGTCTTTCTCTTTTCCGCTCACTGTTTTTCCATTTTTCTTTTTGTACAAAAAAATAAATGGCGATGTTTTCAAAATGACAACTTTATTTCACTTTTCTAAACAAGATTAAAATCAATCACTAAAATGAACAAACTGAACCCTTGCAGAGAGTGCCTTCCAGACAGCACCGACAACAGCACGGCTATGACTTCGTATGACTTTGACAATCCAATCAATCAAGCTGATGAAGGGGTTGAAGAAGAATATGAGCTTCCTGAAGAGCTAGCCAGGTTATTGAGGCAAGAGGAGAAGGTTATTACTCCTCATCAGGAGGAGGTCGAAACGATTAATCTTGGTACAGATGAAGACGTGAAAGAGGTTAGAATCGGGGCCTGCCTGCAAGACTCAGTAAAGAGACAACTGATTGATCTGCTCCAAGAATATGTGGATGTATTTGCTTGGTCGTATCAAGATATGCCCGGGTTGGACACCGACATTGTTGTGCACAATCTTCCTTTAAAAGAAGAATGCCCACCGGTTAAACAGAAACTGCGCCGCACCCGCCCAGACATGGCAATGAAGATCAAGGAAGAGGTACAAAAGCAATGGGACGCCGGGTTCCTTGTCGTAACTAGCTACCCGCCGTGGGTTGCTAACATAGTACCTGTGCCTAAGAAAGACGGAAAGGTAAGGATGTGTGTTGACTACCGGGATCTGAACAGAGCCAGCCCGAAAGATGACTTCCCATTACCTCACATTGATGTATTGGTAGATAACACGGCTCAGTTCTCGGTATTCTCCTTCATGGACGGATTCTCAGGATACAATCAGATCAAAATGTCACCTGAAGACATGGAGAAGACAACATTCATCACACCTTGGGGCATGTTCTGTTACAAGGTGATGCCATTCGGATTGAAGAATGCTGGTGCAACATATCAACGGGCTATGGTGACATTATTCCACGATATGATCCATAAAGAAATTGAATGTTATGTGGATGACATGATCGCCAAGTCCCTTACGGAAGAGGACCACTTGGTAAATCTGTTGAAGTTATTCAAGCATCTGAGGAAATACCAATTGAAGTTAAACCCCAACAAGTGCACATTCAGGGTGCGATCCGGTAAGTTGTTGGGATTTATTGTAAGCGAGAAAGGAATTGAAGTTGACCCTGATAAAGTCAAAGCCATTCAAGAAATGCCTGCACCAAAAACTGAGAAAGAAGTTCGAGGGTTCTTAGGTCGATTGAACTACATTTCACGGTTCATATCTCACTTTACAGCAACCTGTGAACCCTTGTTCAAGCTGTTAAGAAAAGAACAAACGGTCAGGTGGAATGAAGACTGCCAGAAGGCTTTTGACAAGATCAAAGAGTATTTGCAAGAACCTCCAATCCTTATGCTTCCAGTTGAAGGAAGACCTCTGATAATGTACTTGACAGTATTAGAAGAGTCGATGGGGTGTGTGCTGGGCCAACATGACGAGTCTGGTCGAAAAGAGTATGCAATATACTACCTAAGCAAAAAGTTTACCGACTGTGAACAACGTTATTCACTGCTCGAGAAAACTTGTTGTGCTTTAGCGTGGGCTGCTCGCCGACTGAGACAGTATATGTTGACCCACACCACTTTATTGATCTCAAAGATGGACCCAGTTAAGTACATATTTGAGAAGCCAGCTCTTACCGGACGGGTTGCAAGATGGAAAATGATTCTCATAGAATATGACATCCAGTACACTTCTCAGAAAGCCATCAAGGGCAGTGTATTGTCTGAATATCTTGCTGAGCAACCTATTGATGACTACCAGCCTATGAGATTTGACTTCCCTGATGAAGACATCATGTTCATAAAATCAAAAGATCATGAAGAGCCTGTTCACACTAAAGGGCCCGACCCGGAAGAAGAATGGACTATGATGTTTGATGGGGCTGTTAATATGAATGGTCGTGGTGTTGGTGCAGTACTCATTTCACCAAAAGGAGTTCACATGCCTTTCTCGGCAAAGCTCACCTTTAATTGCACTAACAACGAGGCTGAATATGAAGCTTGCATTATGGGTCTTGAGGAAGCCATTGACCTCAGGATCAAGACATTGACTGTGTTCGGAGATTCAGCTCTGGTAGTTAATCAAACCAACGGCAAATGGTACACCCACCAGGATCATCTGATACCTTACAGGGATTATACAAGAAGGTTATTGACCTTCTTTACAACAGTCAAGCTTGAGTATATCCCTCGGGACGAGAATCAGTTTGCAGATGCTCTTGCTACCATTTCATCCATGATCAAAGTTCAAGCTGCTAACTTTGTACCTCAAATTTCAATGTCCAGACTTGATAGACCAGCATATGTATTTGCAGCAGATGTTGTCAAAGATGATAAGCCTTGGTTCCATGACATTAAATGCTTCTTGGAGGATCAAACATACCCACCTGGGGCATCTTCCAATGATAAGAAGACTTTGAGAAGGCTTGCTGGTAGTTTCTTTTTGAACACTGATGGGTCTTTATACAAAAGGAACTTTGATATGGTACTCCTCCGATGTGTCGATAAGACAGAAGCAGACTTGTTGATGCATGAAGTGCACGAAGGATCCTTTGGTACCCATGCAGGAGGGCATGCCATGGCTAAGAAATTGTTAAGATCAGGTTATTACTGGATCACAATGGATGCAGACTGTTGTGCTTACGCCAGAAAATGCCATAACTGCCAGATCTATGCAGATAAGGTGCATGTGTCTCCCAATCTTTTGAACATAATGTCTTCACCATGGCCCTTTGCTATGTGGGGCATTGACATGATTGGCAAGATTGAACCGACTGCTTCAAATGGCCACAGATTCATCTTGGTTGCCATTGATTATTTCACTAAGTGGGTCGAAGCAGCCTCATATGCAAATGTTACAAGACAGGTGGTAGCCAGATTTCTGAAGAGAGATATCATCTGTCGGTATGGAGTTCCCGAGCGAATCATTACTGATAATGGTTCCAACTTAAACAACAAGATGATGGCTGAGTTATGTCGGGACTTTAAGATCCAACACCACAATTCTTCTCCTTACAGGCCAAAGATGAATGGCGCTTGTTGAGGCGGCAAACAAGAATATCAAGAAGATTGTGCAGAAGATGGTAGTCACCTACAAAGACTGGCATGAAATGCTGCCATTTGCCTTGCATGGGTACCGCACATCAATCAGAACATCCACTGGGGCAACACCGTATCAGCTTGTGTATGGGATGGAAGCAGTCCTACCTGTTGAAGTTGAATTACCCTCCCTCCGGGTATTGATGGATGTTAAACTGAACGAAGCAGAGTGGGTCAGGTCCCGATACGAACAACTGAGCCTGATTGAAGAGAAGAGATTGGCTGCAATTTGTCATGGGCAACTGTATCAGAAAAGAATGAAGAGAGCCTTCGATCAGAAAGTCAGGCACCGAGAGTACCATGTAGGAGATCTTGTACTAAAGAGAATCCTCCCTCCGCATACAGACCACAGGGGCAAATGGACTCCAAATTATGAAGGACCATTCGTGGTAAAGAAAGTTTTCTCTGGTGGAGCACTGATGCTCAGCACCATGGATGGTGAAGATTTCCCGTCCCCTGTGAATTCAGACGCAGTTAAAAAATACTTCGCATAAAATGACCCGCTGGACATAAAAACAGAATGTAAGTCCAGGCAAAAATAGGGCATCCCGGCGAGTCAAAATCAGAATAAAAGACTCGGGCAAAAATAAGGGAAAATAAGCAAAAAAATGTACACCCGCTGAGTTGAAAAGCCGCATTGGACAGCTCAGGCAAAAATGGGTATCCTGATGGATTGAAAACCCGAAAGGGCGGTCCATGCAAAATAAGGGAATAAGCGAACAACTGCAGTCTGAATTCGTCTGTATTCGTAAGCCTCTAAAAGACCAAGCTTCAATCGGAATCAACCTTCTCCAGAAAGCAAGACGAGAAGAACGTCAAAAGTCATGCGAGTCATAGCAAAAGAGGAAGCTCCTTTGAAAGCGTCGTCAACATCGCCAGCACTTTGTTTCTCAATTTGTAACAGTCTCTTCATTTTAGGAGATTTGTTTCTTTGACTGTATCTCGCCAATTCAGGGCGCATAAATTAATAAAATCAGATTTTTCAGTCATGTTTCGCCTTGTAAATTTTTATTTGCAAAAGAATGTCTGATGTCTCTAAAAAACTGATTGCATAAGTACAGATGTTTTTCTTCAGAAAATAAAAACACATGCTTGCAGGGAATATATTTACTCTCAAAAGTGTCTAAATTCCTATGACGGAATCCAGTAAAGGATACCTCGGGATTACTTGTGCGTTTCTATCTTTACAGGATTGCAGGTATCCAAAAGCGCAACATGGGGCATGTAAGCTTCATCCCAGCAAGCTGGCAAATCAACACTTAATTTTAGCACCCGACGTGCTCAATCCCCAGCTGAGTTGCCTCTCATGACTCCCCCGGCTGAGCTGCCACTTGCTACTACTACCAGCCGAGTTGTCATTCCATCCTCAGCCAAAATACGAAAGTCAGGGAACCATCTCCCCACAGAGCTCCAGCCTCTATCCAGAAGAGCAGCGCGCGAAGGAATCGCAGCAGAGTGACGAAGGCTCTTGCAAACCCCAGCTGGGTCCAATATTACAAGGATATGTCAATCAGTGACCTATATCCCCAAGCAGATACATCTCGCCAGATCTACCAATGACCTCGTCCCCAGCTGGGATGTCCATTTCAACAGATCGATCGAAGATCTTCGTAGCAACGGGATCCGAGTTCCGGTTTGGTGTTCTTTGCATAATCATGACATTTGCATCATATTCACCCACAAAGCGTAGCATTCCGTCTAAAACGGAGCATTACGGCAAAAATCAAACACATAGCATAATCATAAGCCATGTTGTGAATCGAACACTTGTGAATAATAACCATTCATCAGAATGCAGAATACTTTCCCCAAAATCCCCACCAGAGTCCCCAGCAAAAGCAGTTGCCTCACAAATCACAAACACCAGTATATACTCCTTTTGACACCCGTCCGTGTCATCACTCCCCAGTAAAGTCGCCCGAGCACTCTTTGCAAACAAGGTCACCCGTATTATAGATACTTCCTGACACCCGTCCGTGTCGTACCACCAGCAGAAATCCAAAGACATCCTCTTTGCACACACATATGCCCATATATACAGTTCCTTGACACCCGTCCGTGTCATATCCCCAACGCAGTCACCTACACTTTGTATACCAGATACTTGTTTATACTATACTCTTCTCCTTTTGACACTCGTCCGTGTCACCCTCCCCAGCAAGTTAAACATTCATCTATGCACCACTCATACTACTCATACTTGTACAGATACCCGTCCGTATCTTGTATATACCACTTATATCCCCACAGATTCGGCATTGGTCCATGTTCTTTGTTAACCAGTTGGTACTCGTCCATACCATCATCCCGGAGCATGCGTCTAAAGTTTGTTTCTACATGATACTCGTCCGTATCATAGTCTTGAGGATGCTCGTCCGCATCTTTAATCCATACACCGTGTCAAACACTTATGTCTCCTTGAATATAGATACTCGTCTGTGTCTACTATTCCCCAGAAGAGTCCCTTCAGATTCAACACTCGTCCGTGTTCTTTGTTAACCCGTTGATACTCGTCCGTATCATCATCTCTGAACACGTGTCAGTATTTGTTTCTACCCGATACTCGTCCGTATCGTAGTCTTAGGGATGCTTGTCCGCATCTTTAATCTATACACTAACGTCAAAACACTTATACCTTTTGTTTCTTGGATATAAACACTCGTCCGTGTTTACTGTTCCCCAGTAGATCACCAACAAAACAAAATTTTCCTTCTTATCCGACGCTCGTCCTGTGTCATGATAAAACCTGAGAGCAGCCGTACCCTGCTAGGTGGTCGTCCTCCACCTCTTGATGGTCGTCCTCCATCATGCTCATCCGATGGCCGTCCCCATCGTTGATATTTTAGCAGCCGTCCCCTGCTAGGTGGTCGTCCTCCGCCTTCTGATGATCGTCCTTCATCATTTTATCCAATGGCCGTCCCCATTGTTGATTTTGGTTATCTGGCATTCGTCCTATGTCATGACAAACCTTGAGAGCAGCCGTCCCCTGCTAGGTGGTCGTCCTCCACCTCTTGATGGTCGTCCTCCATCATGCTCGTCCGATGGCCGTCCCCATCGTTGACTTTTTATCCGGCATTCGTCCTATGTCGCGATATTTTCGGCAGCCGTACCCTGCCTGGTGGTCGTCCCCCACCTTAGATGACCGTCCCTCATCTTAACCCCAACAGAGCAGCCGTCCCCTGCTAGGTGATCGTCCTTCACCTTTGATGACCGTACCTCATCATCTGTTTATTTCATTTATTCTTTAACCCGATGTCCGTCCCCATCGTGGTCCCTTTTCTTTTTAGCCCGATGGCCGTCCCCATCGTCGGTTACTTTGCTTTATGAACTTGATGGGCGTCCCCGTCATGTTTCGTTAATTCCCAGAGTATCTTACAACTTTATCTTGATGGCCGTCCCCATCATAATCTCTTATTTTTCCCTGCTAGTCGGCCGTCCCCGTCTTGGCTTTACCTTTTATCCCCAGCATGTCGGCCGTCCCCGTCATTGCTTTATTTCCCACACTCTTCCCAGCATGTCGGCCGTCCCCGTCATTGCTATTTGCCCAGCAGTCGTCCTCTGCTCGACGGTCGTCTTCCGTCGCCCACACTTTGCAATATACTTTATTTTCCTTTTACAATCTATATCCCTTTTCTTCTTCATTCTGTGAGTGCAAATTTTGGACTGTCTTTGGTATTCAACCACAAGTTATCTTGTTTGCCTGTCAAGCCGTTGCTTACATCCTGCACAGCTAACTCATGTTTGAATAGGGGCAGCTGTAAACACCCCAAATTTGCCCTCACTCATTTCACCATGGCTTGTGATCATTTCATATGCATAAACTCAATCATAGCATCTCATATTACATTTTTGATCCACTGCATTGATTCTAGGTCATCTGCACCTAGGGTTTGTGATCTGAGCAATCCAAGAGCTTCTTGAGCCACTCCAAAGGTCAACAATCACTTCAAAAGGGTCCATGTGTGTCCAAGTATCATATTACATCTTCTCAAAATCAAGAATGCCAAAGAATCACAAGAAATAGGAGTGGTGTGGATGCAGAGCCAGGCTAGACTGCACAGATGACCTAAAATTAGGGTTTTGGTTTCAGAGGCCATAACTCCAAATTTGTTGGTCATTTTTGTTTTCATTGGTCTCTATATGGTATAGGGAATATTCATATCAATTTTCATGAAGAAATTCCATGGGGAAGTCATCTGATCAAAGGTTGACTTTCTGGACAAGTCAGTGCAAAATCAGGGCATCTGAGGCCCCCAATGACCCAACCAAGGGTTGATCTTCATCATTTTGAGTGTATATGATCTATATTTGACCATGGAAGAGGTTTGAAGTTCACAAAATTCAAGAATTACAAGTTTTTGCAAAGTTGACTTTTTAGGGCATGGTTGACTTTTCTTGAAATGTCATTTTATGCCACTTTTTCAACCCTTGCTTTTTGATCCAAAAATGCTTCAAATGGAAAAACTTTGGTCATGAAAGTTGTAGATTAGATCTTTCCCTTTTCAAAAAGTACAAGAACATGATCTAATTCATTTTGGATCAAAAGTTATGGTGTGTCAAAGTTGGCAAAAATCACTAATTTTCAAGATATGCCTCAAATGAGAAACTTGCAAAAACTTTGTACCAAGGCATTTGTAACTTCTAATTCATGTCAAACCATTACACAAGCATCATGTGAGTCCTAAAGTTCAGATTGGACCAAGATTTCGTCATGTTTTATGGCTTGTGGGACAAGAAAGTTTCATATGAACCAAAAGTGATCAACTTGCAAAAACCATCATCACACCTCACCCACTTGTTGCCTTGGCTGCTGAACCATTCTAGCATCTCTCACACACCATGCTGCGCCAGCCCACACACTTGTACTAGCCTAGGGTTCAACCCATGCTTTCCTTACACCAAAGTTGACATTTTGCAAAAGGCACCTTACCAATCAATAAAGGCCAAGTCACATCATCTGACCAATGGGAGTTTTTTATGTGAATCAAATGCTAGCCATTTCACTTATCAAGCCAGGCTGAAACACACAAGATCATCACATTCACAAACTCACTCCATCAAGAAAAACTCTTCGAATCTCTCCACACAACTCACAAACACAAAAACCAACTCCACTGATCAACTCACCTTGCTTCACTGAGCCAAAACCAGCAAGACTTAGGCCTGAACCAAGCAAGAACTGAGCTTCACCATTTTTCATTCTCAAAGCCAGAACTTTCGAATCTCATTTTCCAGCCATCAAACACCCCATTTCTCTTCACCAACAAGTCAAACACACTCAAAGGAGCAAGAATCCACCATTGGAATGGCTTGAAACTTCACAAATCCTGACTGTGAAACCTGCTACACCAGAACACTTCTCTTCAAACCAGCCATCCACAAGAACTTTGAAGCTTCTCTTTGAGTTCAAGGGAGTCAAAGAAGTTCATTTGCACACAAAGGAGGCTCTGAAAGCTCAGTATTGAAGCTTTCCAGCTCAGGTATGACCATGGATTCTTTCTCCCAAAACTTGCATTTTAAGTTATAAATTGATTGCTTATGTCTTGCTGGTCATGGGGATGCTTTTAGAATCGAAAATGAGTAAGAATTGAGTTTGTATTGTTACTCTGAAATTTCACCCGTGAAATTTATTTCCTTCGATTTGCTTGATTCTTGATGTTTAAATGATGTTTGAGGGTGGATTCGTGTCCTAGGTTGTTAGAGGATCACTTGGTTGTGTTTAATTTGATGTTTAAAAGCCTAAATCAAGATCTAGGGTTTTGTTGTTGCCGGAGAAGATGACCGGAGCTTCCCTCCGGTCACCTGAATGTTATTAGCCCTAATCCCAGTCATTAAGCCCATTTGAATCTCGTGCGTTAGATTGCCTGACTTCGTTGACTTCCCGCGTGCACGTATGGCCCAGATTCGTTCATTTGCCCTAATCCCCTTTAGTTAGTTTAATTAATCATAATTAAATTAATTTAATCAGGACCAACCTAGGCCACTAGATCTGGCGCGCAGTCAACAGTTTCAAACCCAGAGTAAATCCTAGCCCTCCATTCAGTTGACTTTTCTTTTTCTTTGTTTTAATTCATTTATTTCATATTTGTTTTATACAATTTATTTAAAATAGTAAAAATTGTTTAAAAATTATGAAACTTTTTGTCAAGAGTTTCATTAATTTTTAAAACACAAAAATAATTTTATTTTCATTTTTAGCATTAAAAAAGTATTTTTAATTATTTAAAAGTTTATTTTTAATTGATTAATGAAAATTAATTTATTAAAAATACTTTTAGGTATTTAAAAATCACCCAAAAATTCATGAAATATTCTAAGACATTTAGAAACATTGTCCAACCTTCAAACCAAATTTCTTTTTGATCTTGATGCATTTTGAGAATTTTTTCTTTGAATTAAAATCATTTTAATGCATTATTTTGATCTAAACTTCAAAAAATCATTTCTGCCTATCCATGAAGAGTTGGACTTTGATTCTTTTTGCATTGCATTGTGTTTATCATGTAGTTTGTGAGGTTAAATGGCCATGATTTGATCTTTCATTTTTCATTTGTTTGGTAATTTTCTTGTTTAGGAACCCTAAAACCCTAGAAAACTTAGAAAAATCATAACTTGAATTAGGTTAAGAGTTGAAACCTCTCCTTTGGGCATTGGGTTAGTATAGGATTAGGGGTCTTTTGAGTGCATTTTCAATTTTTTATAATGTTGTTTGCTTCTGATTTTGGTTTTGGTTTGTTGCATTGATCATAAACCCTAATTTGGGTTTCCATATGCATCCATCTTGCATTTGCTTGCATAACATGACTTGCCATGACATTCCATGCTTCCATTTGATTCATTTAACATCATAAGGCATACTGAAAGCATGTTTGACCATTGCACCTTGCATTTGTCATGTTGTATGCCATATGCATCTCATAACTTTTCATGTATGTTCATGTGTCTTAGCATGCTTCATCTGCATCCATAAGCTTGTATGATCATCTCCATGTCTTGTTTCATGTTTGTAGCATCTCATAGCATCATTATAATCATAAACATGCCTCTGGTTTTGTTTCTCATCATGTCATCTCATCCCATTTTGCATTGCATTGCATTTCTTTTCTAACCTTTCAGGTGGTAAGTGACTTTGAGAAGTGAATTTGCCTTCACTTCTCATAACTTCTCTTCATCTCCTTTTTATGCATCCTTGCTGCATTTTTATATGTGTGTGAGATTGAGCTTGCTCATTCTTCTTCATCCTACTTTCTTTCTTCAAGTGACTTGACTTCTTGAATGAAGCAAGTCACTTTGCTTCTCTTGATCCTTTCATCTGCTTCCTGGTGGTTCCTTGGAAGATTGTTCTTGTAAACCTCACAAACCTTAGGAACAACTAAGCATGACAATGATTAGGGTTTTGATTAGTCTCCCCTCTTAGTTTTACCTTTGTGTCTCTTTGAGTCTTCTCTCCTCACCTCATAATCAGGGACTAAACCCTAAAGGCTTTAAGGCTTTGTGATTAAGCTTATGCCTGCATCCTTCTATTAGGATGGAGTGTATAACTTTAATCCTAAGTGTTAAACCCTTAATGTGTTTAAATCTCTTAATCAATTCACATAATAACCATCAAGACATCACACTTGTAACTTGGGCCTTGCATTAGGGTTCTAATTCTTCCTTAAATGGTTGAGAAGGACTAACCCTAGTATTAATGGACAAGTCCCCCTCAAGTTGTCTTACAAATCATAAAATTCACTTCTTCATCTTATCATTAACTAAAATCCACTTAATAAAGGCTTTGTTTTGTCATGAGTTTAATCCCTAATCATGGATTAAGTTGAGGAGTCTTCCTCAGCTTAAACATTCTCATCTATTATCCTTCTATTAGGATGGTGTAATGAGTCTGTTTAATCCCTGATTATGGCTTAATCTCATTACTCAACACTAAACAAAAACAACAAAAACATCTAAATAATCACAAGTAGGTTAATGATCTTAATCCTACATCAGGGTGATTAAGTGTGAGAAGCTGACTTCACACTTAAGGTATTCTCATTACCCCTAATCAGAGGGAAGATGTGATGAGTTTGCTAATCCATTGGTTTAGATTTAAGCTCATTAACTTATGACAAAATCCAAAAGCAATAAAAGACTGAAAACTCAAAAACAAACAATAAATCGTCTCCTCCGGGATTCTTTTCTCATCTCATTCACTCACAAACGAGAACTTGCTTCTTCCGTCTAATGCAAGACAGTTTGCACCTGAGCCATACAGGTCATACACTTGAGCATAGACAAGCAAGCAGTTCACAAGTCAATTTACCTTTCAGTCTCTTTGGGTCGAACTACGGTGTTCTGACTTCCTCATTGCACGAGAGGATACGTAGGCATAACTTAACAGTTATCGAACAAACGTCTCTGTTTATTCCCCCTCTTTTTAGCCTTATTCTTTTAGCCTCATGATCTTGAGCATTTCACTCTTGTCCTTACACTGACACTGTCTATATTACACTTCACACTTCTTTTACACTGACACCTGTACATCCTTTTCCAGCTCTTTTACACACAAATTGCACTGACACTACCCCTCTAAAACACAAATCTTTTAAGCGTGGATCCCGTCGAGTACGGCGGACAATCTGGGTGTTAATACCTTCCCAGGTTGTAACCAACCCCCTTTCTCAGTCTCTCTGGTTCGCTACCGTCTTATCCATATCTTTTCTAGGTCTATGCAGCATTGCCTTTCCTCCGGGATAAAAATGCCTAGCTGGCGACTCTATTCATCTCCAGTGAGTTCACGGCTGTGTGTTCTCATTGTCCCTTTCGCCGACCGTTCGCGTCTGTACCCCATTTGACTTGGCCTCATTTGGCGGGAGCGACAGAGACTCAAAGGTAAAAGCTAAGGGGGACTAATCAAAACCCTAATTATTATCATGCTTGGATATTCCTATGTTTTGTGAGGCTTAAGAAAGATCTTCAAGGAAGCCACCAATGGAAGAAGCAAAAGAAAGGAAGAGGAAGCAGAAGAATAAGTGTCGCTCCCACTAAATGAGGCCAAGTCAAATAGGGTACAGACGCGAACGGTCGGCGAAAGAAATTAGTAAACACAGGAGTGAACTCAGAAAGACAAAGAGTCGCCAGCTAGGCATTTTTATCCCGGAGGAAAGGTAATGCTGCATAGACCTAGAAAGATATGGATAAGACGGTTGCGAACCAGAGAGACTGAGAAAGGGGGTTGGTTACAACCTGGGAAGGTATTAGCACCCAGATTGTCCGTCGTACTCGATGGGATCCACGCTTAAAAGATTTGTGTTTTAAAAGGGGTAGTGTCAGTGCAATTTGTGTATCAAAGCTGGAAAAGAATGCAAGTGTCAGTGTAAAAGAAGTGTGAAGTGAAGTATGTACAGTGTCAGTGTAAGAGCAAGAGTATAATGCTCAAGACTATGAGGCTTAAAGAGTGATGCTTGAAGAGGGGGAAATATAGAGACTTTTGTTCGATAACTGTTAAATTATGCCTACGTATCCTCTCGTGCAATGAGGAAGTCAGAACACCGTAGTTCGACTCAAAGACACTGAAAGATGAATTGACTGATGAACTGCTTACTTGCCTATGCTCAAGTGTATGACCTGTCTGGCTCAGGTGCAAACTGTCTTGCATTAGACGGAAGAAGCAAGTTCTCGTTTATGAATGAATGAGATGAGAAAAGAATCCCGGAGGAGATGATTATTGTTTGTTTTTGATGTTTTCAGTTTTGTTATTGCTTTTTGGAGTTTGTCATAAGTTAATGAGTTTAAGCCTAAACCAATGGGTTAGTAAACTCATCATATCTTCCCTCTGATTAGGGGTAATGAGAATACCTTAAGTGTGAAGTCAGCTTCTCACACTTAATCACCCTGATGCAGGATTAAGATCATTAACCTACTTGTGATTATTTATATGTTTTCGTTGTTTTTGTTTAGTGTTGAGTAATGAGATTAAGCCATAATCAGGGATTAAACAGACTCATTACACCATCCTAATAGAAGGATAATAGATGAGAATGTTTAAGCTGAGGAAAGCTCCTCAACTTAATCCATGATTAGGGATTAACCTCATGACAAAACAAAGCCTTTATTAGATGGATTTTAATTAATGATAAGATGAAGAAGTGGATTTTTATGGTTTGTAAGACAACTTGAGGAGGACTTGTCCATTAACACTAGGGTTAGTCCTTCTTAACCAATTAAGGAAGAATTAGAACCCTAATGCAAGGCCCAAGTTACAAGCTTAATGTCTTGATGATTATTAAGTGGATTGATTAAAGGAGTTAAACACATTAAGGGTTTAACACTTAGGATTAAAGTTATACACTCCATCCTAATAGAAGGATGCAGGCATAAGCTTAATCACAAAGCCTTAAAGCCTTTAGGGTTTAGTCCCTGATTATGAGATGAGAAAAGAAGACTCAAAGAGACACAAAGGAAAGAGTCTAAGGGGGACTAATAAAAACCTAATTGTTGTCATGCTTGGAAGTCCTAGGGTTTGTGAGGTTTAAGAGAAAGATCTTCAAAGAACCACAAAGGAGAGAAGCAGATGAAACGAGCAAAGAGAAGCAAAACAACTTGCTTCACTTAAGAAGTCAAGTTGCTTGAAGAAAGAAGGTAAGATGAACAAGAATGAGAAATCTCAATCCAAACATATACAAAAATGCAGCAATGATGCATAAGAGAAATGAAAAAAAAGATTATGAGAAATGAAGGCAAATTCACTTCTCAAAGCAACTTACCACCTGAAAAAGTTAATAAAGAAATGAAATGCAATGCAAAATGAGATGCAATGTGATGATGCAAACCAAAACCAGAAGCATGAGTATGATGTTAATGATGATAAGAGATGATGCAAACATGAAACAAGGCATTAGAATGATCTTACAAACATATGGATGCAAGAGAAGCATGTTTAGAACCATGAACATTCATGAAAAGTTATGAAATGCAAATGACATACAACATGGCAAGTGAAAGATGCAATGATCACACATGATTCTAATATGTCCTAAGATGTATTATGAATCAAATGGATGCACAAAATGTCATGGCAAGTCATGGTATGCAAGCAAATGGAAGATGGATGCAAAAGAAGGCATGAATTAGGGTTTATGATCAATGCACAAAACAAAATTCAAAATCAGAAGCAAACATCATGATAAAAATTTGAAAACGCATTCAAAGGAAACCTAAACCTATACAAACTCACTACCCAAAGGATGGGACCCAACTCTAAACCTAATGGAAGTTATGATTTTCTTAAGTTGGCTAGGGTTTTAAGGTACCTTGACAAGAAAAATGCAAAACAAATTGAAAATGCAAGATCAATTCATGCCAATTTAATCCTATAAACTACATGATATGCAAGATGCAATGCAAAAAGAATCATTGTCCAACTCTCAATGGTTAGGCAGAAATGATTTTTTGAAGCTTGAATTAAAACAATGCCTTGAAATGAGATTAAATCCAAAGAAAATTGTCAAAATGCATCAAGAACAAAAAATAAATTTGGTTTGAGAGTTGGACAATGTTTCTAAATGATTTTAAATGTCACATGAATTTTTTTATGATTTTTAAATACCTAAAAGTATTTTTAATTAATTAATTTTCATTAATTAAATAAAAATAAACTTTTAAATGATTTAAAAATAATTTTTTATGCAAAAAATAAAAATAAAAATATTTTTGTGTTCTGAAAATTAATAAAAGCTTGAATAAAAATTTTCAGAATTTTTGAACAATTTTTGCAATTTTTAATAAAATATACAAAACAAATGAAATTAAATGAAATAAAATATAATAAAAATGAGAAGTAATCAGATCTGAGGGCTGGCATTCAAACTGGACGCGCGGGAGTTGACTGCGCGCGTGATCCAGTGGTTGAAATTCAAACTGACTAATCTTAATTAATTAATTTTAAATAAATGAGATTAGGGCTAAGTGAGGAATCTGGGCCATTGAAACGCGCGGGGGATTGACCAAGTCAGCCTAATCTACGCTCCACATTCAAACTTCATTTAATGACAAAATTAGGGCTAATGACTTTCAGACGGCCGGAACAGTGGTTCCGGTCGTCTTCTCTGACGAGCCATTTTCTTATCTCTCTCTCTAAGCATCTAAAACAACATCTCTCTGCCCAGAATCAAACCCCACACATCACTGAATCAAAACCCCCAAACAAAAACCATTTTTCATTCACCAATCATGCAAATCGAAGCAAAACAAATTTAGGGCAGAAAGTTTCAGACAACTCATACATGCTCAATATTCCACCATTTTCACTTTTAAACACATCATGATGATCAGGATAACATGTAGAATCAATTTATAACAAGTAAATGAAGTTCTGGAAAATTTGTTCTTGATGGATACCTGAACTGAAGTCCTTCGAACTGGATCTTTCTGAGCCTTTCTCTTATGCAAACTGACTCCTCTGGTCCCCCTGAGCTCAATGGAATGCTTCGAAACTTTTGTTGATGGCTGATTTGGGAGATTGCAGAAGTTCTGCTTAGTGAGGGGTGAGGATCATGGTTTGATTTTAGTGACTTTCAGGCTGTTTCAATGGTTGGTTTGTGATCAGTGAGTCATGTTAAGATCAATGGTGAAGTTTGTTTGTGTGTTTGATGCTTGTGGAGTCAGTTTCGAATGGTTTTGCAAGTTGGAGCAATTTTGATAACTATGGCTTGGAGTGTGTTTCAGCATGAGTTGTGTGGTGTGTTATGCTGGCTTTGGTCCACTTATCACAACTAGAGAGGTCAGAGGAGTTGGTGTGCCCTATTGTGATTGGTATGGGTCTTTGGCCAAAATGTCAAACTTTGTGTAAGAGAGGTACGGGCTCATAGCTAGCCAAGGACAAGAGGGGTGTCCTGCGCAGCAAGAAGTGTGGAGATCCCTAGGATCAATTCTGAAGTCAGCAAGGAAGTGGATTAGAGTTTGAGTGAGGTTTTGCAACTTGGTTCATCTTTGGCCCTTTTGAAGTTTCTTGCCCCACAATTCACAAAAATGAGCAAACTCTTGGTGAATTCTGATCTTTGGACATTGGTTCATGTTTGTATGAAGTTTAGAAGTCCATATGATAGCACAATTTTCCTTGGCAAGTGATTTTGCAACTTTGCCTCTTTGGTGGAAAACTTGAAATTATGTGATTTTTCCCAACTTTGACAAGCCATAACTTTTGATCCAAAATGAATTAGAATGAGTTCTTGTACTTTTTGAAAAGGGAATGATCTATTCTACAACTTTCATGACCAAAGTTTTCCCATTTGAAACATTTTTGAATCAAAAAGCAAGGGTTGAAAAAGTTTCCCAAAATGGCAATTTTCATTATAAGTCAACTTTCCCAAAAAGTCAACTTTGCAAATGGCTTGAAATTCTTCAAATTTGTGAACTTCTAACATCTTCTATGATCAAATAAAGATCATACATGATCAAAATGATTAAGAACACCCTTTGGTTGGGTCATTGGGGGCCTCAGATGCCCTGATTTTGCACTGACTTGCTCAAAAAGTCAACTCTTGATCAGATGACTTCCCCATGGAATTTCTTCATGAAAATTGATATGCATGATCCTTATATCATATAGAGACCAATAGAAACAAGAATGACCAAAAAATTTGGAGTTATGGCCTTTGAAACCAAAACCCTAATTTTAGGTCATCTGTGCAGTCAAACCTGGCTCTGCTTCCATGCCAATCTCAGCTCTTGTGATTCTTTGACATTCTTGACTTTGAGCGGATATAATATGATGCTTGAACATACATGGACCCTTTTAAAGTGATTTATGACCTTTGTAGTGGCTCAAATGGCTCATGGATTGCTCAGATCACAAACCCTAGATGCAGATGACTTTGAATCTATGCAGTGAATCAAAAAATGCAATATGAGATGCTATGATTGAACTTATGCATATGAAGAGATCACAAACCATGGTGTGAATGGGTGAGGGCAAATTTGGGGTGTTTACAGCTGCCCCTATTCAAACATGAGTTAACTGTGCAGGATGTAAGCAACGGCTTATCAGGCAAACAAGAAAACTTGTGGTTGAATTCCAAAGACAGTCCAAAATTTGCACTCACAGAATGAAGAAGAAAAGGGATATAGATTGTAAAGGAAAATAAAGTATATTTATAAAGTGTGGGCGACGGAGGACGACCGTCGAGCAGAGGATGACTGCTGGGGAAAGGGCAATGACGGGGACGACCGGCATGCTGGGGATATAAGAGATTATGATGGGGACGACCATCAAGTAAAGCTATAAGACTTTCTGGGGATTATAAGTAAAAATAAATGATGAGGTACGGTCATCAGGTTCATAAAGTAATGCAAACCACGATGGGGACGACCATCGGGCTAAACTGATGAAGGACGATCATCAGGAAAAGGAAAAGGGACCACGACGGGGACGGCCATCGGGTTAAAGAATAAATGAAATAATGATGAGGGACGGTCATCAAAGGTGAAGGACGATCACCTAGCAGAGGACGGCTGCTCTGTCGGGGATAAGATGAGGGACGGTCATCTAAGGTGAAGGACGATCACCTGGCAGGGTACGGCTGCCGAAAATATCGCGACATAGGACGAATGCCGGATGAAAGGTCGACGATGGGGACGGCCACCGGACGAGCATGATGAAGGACGATCATCGAGAGTTGAAGGACGATCACCTAGCAGGGGACGACTGCTCTCAAGGTTTATCATGACATAGGACGAATGTCAGATAACAGGATCAACGATGGGGACGGCCATCGGATAAAATGATGAAGGACGATCATCAAAAGGTGAAGGACGATCACCTAGCCGGGGACGGCTGCTAAATATCACGACACAGGACGAATGCCGGATAAAACGATCAACGATGGGGACGGCCATCGGATGAGCATGATGAAGGACGTTCATCAAGAGGTGAAGGACGATCACCTAGCAGGGTACGGCTGCTCTCAGGGTTTATCATGACATAGGACGAATGTCAGATAGAAAAGAAATTTTGCTTTGTTGGCGACCTACTAGGGAATAGTAAACACGGACGAGTGTTTATATCCAAGAAATAAAAGGTATAAGTGTTTTGACGTTGTGTATAGATTAAAGATGCGGACGAGCATCTCTAAGACTACGATACGGATGAGTATCGGGTAGAAACAAATACTGACACGTGTTCAGAGGTGATGATATGGACGAGTATCAACTGGTTAACAAGGAACACGGACGAGCGTTGATTTTGAGGGACTCTTATGGGGAATAGTAGACACAGACGAGTGTCTAATTCAAGAAGACATAAGTGTTTGACACGGTGTATAGATTAAAGATGCGGACGAGCATCCCTAAGACTGTGACACGGACGAGTATCAGGTAGAAACAAACGCTTGACGCATGTTCTGAGATGATGGTACGGACGAGTACCAACTGGTTAACAAAGAACACGGACGAGTGTCGAATCTGAGGGGATTTGAGTGATATATACAAGATACGAACGAGTATCTGTTATGAGTGAAACAGTAGTAATAAGTATGAGTGGTGTACCAGAGTGTTTAACTTGCTGAGGAGGGTGACGCGGACGAGTGTCAAAAGAGGAAGGTGTAATATAAACAAGTATATGGTTTGCAAAAATGTTTTGGCAACTGTGCTGGGGAAAGCGACACGGACGGGTGTCAAAAGGAGGAAAGTGTAATATAAACAGGTATATGGTTTGCAAAAATTTGGGTGACTATGCTGGAGAGATGACACGGACGGGTGTCAAGGAATTGTGCGTATAAAGATGTATCTGCGAGTGCAAAGAGGACGCTTTGGCTTTCTCCTGGGGATATGACACGGACGGGTGTCAAGAAGTATCTGTAATATGAGAGAAAGGTTTGGGTTCTCTGCCGGGGAATCTGGGGATTTTTCTGTATATTGTTGATGGATTGTCAATATTTACAAGTGTTCGATTCATAACATGGCTTATGATTATGCAATATGTTTGATTTTTGCCGTAATGCTCCGCATTAGACGGAATGCTACGCTTTGTGGGGTGAATATGATGCGAATGCTATGTCTGTGCAAAATATAACGATCCGGGATTCGGATCCCATTGCTAAGGAGATCTATGGTTGATCTGTTTGAAGTGAATATCCCAGCTGGGGTGGAGATCATCGGTAGATCTGGCATATGGGACTCTGCCTGGTGATATAGGTTACTGATAGACCTATCTTTGGTAAAGGGGGACCCAACTGGGGTTTGTAGAAGCTTTCTTCACTCTGTTGTGAGATCTTCAGACATTGCTCTTCTGGATAGAGGTTGAAACTCTGTGGGGAGATCGTTCCCTGCCTAGCACTCGGCTGGGGAGGAATAGTAAAGGGCAACTCGGCTGGGGAGAAAGCAACTCTGGTGCTAAGACTGAGTAGATAATGATTTGCCAGCTTGCTGGGATGAAGCTTTCATGCCCCATGCTGTGCTCTGAATACCTGAAAAGATAGAGAAACGCACAAGTAATCCCGAGGTATCCCTTACCGGATTCTGTCATAGGAGTTCAGACACTCCCGGGAGTAAGAATATTTCTTGCACGCACGTATTTTTTTTTAGAAGAAGAGCATATGTATTTATGCAATCAGTATCTTAGGGACATCGGACACTTTGCAAATAAAAGAGTATGGGACAGTGTGTGACTGAAAATCTGATTTTATTAATTCGTGTGCCCTGAATTGACAAGATACAGTCAAAGAAACAAATCCCCTAAAATGGGGAGATTGTTACAAATTGAGAAACAAAAGGTATTGGCAATGTTGATGACGCTTTAAGGAGCTTCCCTTTTGCTATGACTCGAATGACATTTGACGTTCTTCTCGTCTTGCTTTCTGAAGACAGTTGATCTTGAACGAAGCTTGAACCTTTCGACGCTTACCAAGTTGTAAGTGATACAGACGAATTCAGAATACAGTTGTTCGCTTATTCCCTTATTTTGCATGGATCGCCCTTTCGGGTTTTCAATCCATCGGGATACCCATTTTTGCCTGAGTTGTCCAATACGGCTTTTCAACTCAGCGGGTGTACACATTTTTTTGTTCATTTTCCCTTATTTTGCCTGAGCCTCTTATTCTGTTTTTGACTCGCCGGGATGCCCTATTTTTTCCTGGACTTACATTCTGTTTTTGTGTCCAGCGGGTCATTTTATGCGAAGTATTTTTTAACTGCATCTGAATTCACAGGGGACGGGAAGTCTTCACCATCCATAGTACTGAGCATGAGTGCTCCACCGGAGAAAACTTTCTTTACTACGAATGGTCCTTCATAGTTCGGAGTCCACTTGCCCCTGTGGTCTGTATGAGGAGGGAGGAGTCTTTTCAGCACGAGATCCCCTACTTGGTACTCTCGGAGCCTGACCTTCTGATCGAAGGCTTTCTTCATTCTTTTCTGATACAACTGCCCATGACAGATTGCAGCCAATCTCTTCTCTTCGATCAGACTTAGTTGTTCATATCGGGATCGGATCCATTCTGCTTCGTTCAGTTTAACATCCATCAGTACCCGCAGGGAGGGTAATTCAACTTCCACAGGCAGGACTGCCTCCATACCATAAACAAGCTGATACGGGGTTGCCCCAGTGGACGTTCTGATTGATGTACGGTACCCATGCAAGGCAAATGGTAGCATTTCATGCCAGTCTTTGTAGGTGACTACCATCTTCTGCAAAATCTTCTTGATATTCTTATTAGCTGCCTCAACAGCGCCATTCATCTTTGGCTTGTAAGGAGAAGAATTGTGGTGTTGGATCTTGAAGTCCCGGCATAACTCTGCCATCATTTTGTTATTTAAGTTAGAACCATTATCAGTAATGATTCGCTCGGGCACTCTATACCGACAGATGATGTCTCTCTTCAGAAATCGGGCTACCACTTGCCTTGTAACATTGACATAGGAAGCTGCTTCAACCCACTTGGTAAAATAGTCAATAACAACCAGGATGAATCTGTGGCCGTTTGAAGCAGTCGGTTCAATCTTTCCAATCATATCAACGCCCCACATAGCAAAGGGCCAGGGTGAAGACATCACATTCAAAGGATTGGGAGGCACATGCACCTTATCCGCATAAATCTGGCATTTATGGCATTTTCTGGCGTAGGCACAACAATCAGCATCCATTGTGACCCAGTAATATCCTGATCTTAGTAGCTTCTTGGCCATGGCATGCCCTCCCGCATGGGTACCAAAGGATCCTTCGTGCACCTCGTGCATCAACAAGTCTGCTTCTGTTCTATCAACGCATCTGAGGAGTACCATATCAAAGTTTCTCTTGTACAGGGAACCATCAGTATTCAAGAAGAAACTACCAGCTAGCCTTCTTAATGTCTTCTTATCATTGGAAGATGCCCCAGGTGGGTATGTCTGATCCTCCAAGAAGCATTTGATGTCGTGGAACCAAGGCTTATCATCCTTAACAAAATCTGCTGAAAATACATATGCTGGTCTGTCAAGTCTGGACACTGAAATTCGAGGCACAAAGTTGGCAGCTTGGACTTTGATCATGGATGAAATGGTGGCAAGAGCATCTGCAAATTGATTCTCGTCCCGAGGGATATACTCAAGCTTGACCGTTGTAAAGAAAGTCAATAACCTCCTTGTATAATCCCTGTAAGGTATCAGATGATCTTGGTGTGTGTACCATTTGCCGTTGGTTTGATTAACTACCAGAGCTGAATCTCCGAATACAGTCAATGTCTTGATCCTGAGGTCAATGGCTTCCTCAAGACCCATAATGCAAGCTTCGTATTCAGCTTCGTTGTTAGTGCAGTTAAAGGCGAGTTTTGCCGAGAAAGGCAGGTGAACTCCTTTAGGTGTAATGAGTACTGCACCAACACCACGACCATTCATGTTAACAGCCCCGTCAAACATCATAGTCCATTCTTCTCCTGGGTCAGGCCCTTCAGTGTGAACAGGCTCTTCATGATCTTTTGCTTTTATGAACATGATGTCTTCATCAGGGAAGTCAAATCTCATAGGCTGGTAGTCATCAATGGGTTGCTCAGCAAGATAATCAGACAATACACTGCCCTTGATGGCTTTCTGAGATGTGTATTGGATGTCATATTCTGTGAGGATCATCTGCCATCTTGCAACCCGTCCAGTAAGTGTTGGCTTCTCAAAAATGTACTTAACGGGGTCCATCTTGGAGATCAATAGAGTAGTGTGGGTCAACATATACTGTCTCAGTCGGCGAGCAGCCCACGCTAAAGCACAACAAGTTTTCTCGAGCAGTGAATAACGTTGTTCACAGTCGGTAAACTTTTTGCTCAGGTAGTATATTGCATACTCTTTTTGACCAGACTCGTCATGCTGGCCCAACACACACCCCATTGACTCTTCTAATATTGTCAAGTACATTATCAGAGGTCTTCCTTCAACTGGTGGCATAAGGATTGGAGGCTCTTGTAAGTATTCCTTGATCTTGTCAAAAGCCTTCTGGCAGTCTTCGTTCCACCTAACCGTTTGTTCCTTTCTCAACAGCTTGAACAAGGGTTCACAGGTTGCTGTAAGGTGAGATATGAACCTTGAAATGTAGTTCAATCTACCTAGGAACCCTCGAACTTCTTTCTCAGTTTTCAGTGCAGGCATTTCTTGAATGACTTTAACTTCATCAGGGTCAACTTCAATCCCTTTCTCGCTTACAATAAAGCCCAGCAGCTTACCAGATCGCACCCCGAATGTGCATTTGTTGGGGTTTAACTTCAATTGGTACTTCCTCAGACGCTTGAATAGTTTCAGCAGATTTACCAGGTGGTCTTCTTCTGTGAGGGACTTGGCAATCATGTCATCCACATAACATTCAATTTCTTTATGGATCATATCGTGGAATAGTGTTACCATAGCCCGTTGATAGGTTGCACCAGCATTCTTCAGTCCGAATGGCATCACCTTATAACAGAACATGCCCCAGGGTGTGATGAAAGTTGTCTTCTCCATGTCTTCAGGTGACATCTTGATCTGATTGTATCCTGAAAATCCGTCCATGAAGGAGAATACCGAGAACTGAGCCGTATTATCAACCAATACATCAATGTGAGGTAAAGGGAAGTCATCTTTCGGGCTGGCTCTGTTCAGATCCCGGTAGTCCACACACATTCTCACTTTGCCATCTTTCTTAGGCACGGGTACAATATTAGCAACCCACGGCGGATAGCTAGTCATAGCAAGGAACCCGGCGTCCTACTGCTTTTGTACCTCTTCTTTGATCTTCATTGCCATGTCTGGGCGAGTACGGCGCAGTTTCTGTTTAACCGGTGGGCAATCTCCTCTTAAAGGTAGCTTGTGCATGACAATATCGGTGTCCAACCCTGGTGTCGCTCCCGACAAATGAAACAGGGTCCAGATGAAGGTACAGACGCGAACGATCGGCGAAGGGAACAGTGAGAACACACAGCCGTGAACTCACTGGAGAATGAATAGAGTCGCCAGCTAGGCATTTTTATCCCGGAGGAAAGGCAATGCTGCATAAACCTAGAAAAGATGGATAAGACGGTTTGCGAACCAGAGAGACTGAGAAAGGGGGTTGGTTACAACCTGGGAAGGTATTAGCACCCAGATTGTCCGTCGTACTCGACGGGATCCACGCTTAAAAGATTTGTGTTTTAAAGGGGTAGTGTCGGTGCAATTAGTGTGCAAAAGGACTGGAAAACAATATGTACAGGTGTCAGTGTAAAGGAAGTGAAGTGTATAATGATGTGTCAGTGTAAGGACAAAAGGTGAAATGCTCATGATAATGAGGCTAAGAGAATAAAGCTGGAAGGAGGGGGAATGTACAGAGACTTTTGTTCGATAACTGTTAAGTTATGCCTACGTATCCTCTCGTGCAATGAGGAAGTCAGAACACCGTAGTTCGACCCAAAGAGACTGAAAGGTGAATTGACTTGTGAACTGCTTGCTTGTCAATGCTCAAGTGTATGACCTGTCTGGCTCAAGTGCTTACTGTCTTGCATTTGACGGAAGAAGCAAGTTCTCGTTTATGAGTGAAGGTGATGAGAAAAGAATCCCGGAGGAGACGATTATTGTTTGTTTTTTGTGTTTTCAGTCTTTTATTGCTTTTTGGATTTTTGTCATAAGTTAATGAGCTTAAGTCTAAACCAATGGGTTAGTAAACTCATCACATCTTCCCTCTGATTAGGGGTAATGAGAATACTTTAAGTGTGAAGTCAGATTCTCACACTTAATCACCTTTGGTGTAGGATTAAGATCATTAACCTACTTGTGATTATTTGAATGTTTTTGTGGTTTTTGTTTAGTGTTGAGTAATGAGGTTAAGCCATAATCAGGGATTAAACAGACTCATTACACCATCCTAATAGAAGGATAATAGATGAGAATGCTTAAGCTGAGGAAAACTCCTCAACTTAATCCATGATTAGGGATTAAACTCATGACAAAACAAGCCTCTGATTAAGTGGATTTTAGATTAATGATATGATGATGAAGTGAATTTTATGATTTGTAAGACAACTTGAGGGGGACTTGTCCATTAACACTAGGGTTAGTCCTTCTTAACCACTTAAGGAAGAATTAGAACCCTAATGCAAGGCCCAAGTTACAAGTGTGATGTCTTGATGATTATTAGATGGATTGATTAAAGGAGTTAAACACATTAAGGGTTTAACACTTAGGATTAAAGTTATACACTCCATCCTAATAGAAGGATGCAGGCACAAGCTTAATCACAAAGCCTTAAAGCCTTTAGGGTTTAGTCCCTGATTATGAGATGAGAAGAGAAGACTCAAAAGAGACACAAAGGTAAAATCTAAGTGGAAAAAGTCTAATCCTAATATTCACATGCTCGGATGGTCCTAGGTTAGTGAGGCTCACTATCCTAAAGAAGAAAGAGAGAAGAAGAGAAAGATGAAAGGAGAAGCTCCATGGTGGCCTAAGCACACCTCCAGTCGAGAATGAATAAGAGAATAAGATGAGGAAAATGAATTAAGATGAATAAGAAATAAGATAAGAAGAAAGAATGCAATATGGAGGTGAATAAGAATGAAGAGATGAAAATGCGATATGGAGATAAGATGAATAATGCACAAACAGAGCCTACACCAGTAGGACTTCCAGATGCAACAACATGCAGTAATTAAAATCGGGCCATAGCGTTACCTAACGGAGAAGGTCCGTTGCCTCTTCGATATGAACAGAAGGATCTCAAACAAATGTCCATTACCAGGGAATCAAACAAATGCCCAATAAACTTCCAACATTCCAGCAGACCAACAAAGAGAATCCAAATTTGCAGCAAGAATTGGTTCACGCAATACTAAATCCTATCGGAGAATTGGCAACAAGATTACGAAAATAAAATCAGTCACAAAGCCATCATCATGCTACCACCTCCATCATTAAAATCAAGCAAGAATCCTACAAAACTTTAAACACAAACTAAAACCAAGGTCAGACACAATCCTAAATAATTAATCGAAATTAAAGTCCAAAATAAATTGAAATTAAATAACAAAGCTCACAAAGTTATATTAACATTCTATTAAAAAAAAGTTCTAACACTTCTAAAAACAATAAAACTTCAAATAGCAAATCAGCTAATTGAAAATCAAATAAAATTCTACTTAATTAAACTAAATTAAATGAAGAAATTAAAATCTAAACTAAAACTTAATATTAATGAAATTCTAACTAATTAACTAAATTAACCAGAAGAAAATAAAGTTAAAGTTATATTAAGATTAAAGATCAAAATTAACAAAGTTCTAAAAAAAACTAAACTAAATCCTAATCAAGATTAATCAAAGCTAGAGATTAATTAATCAAAACAATAAAAATTAAAAATTAATAAAACGCAGGGGGGGGGGGGTATGTGTTTGGTCTGATGGTGGTAGCAGAAACATAAAGTGGGCCTAGCGCCCATGCCAACAACAACCAACAATTCAGAATATATAAAAAAAAGAAAGAACAAAAATCAACAAAATAACAAAAACAAAAGGGCAGGCGCGCGGAACATCAACACCAGCATTTGTCCCTCTTCTGGAAAAACAAAGTGACGTCGCAGCATCACCAACAATCGATCCCTGTCGTCCGTCTCAATCCCTTCCGATGATCCAACGCACGCGTCTGCACAGAACCGCCATCTCATTCGATCGGCGCCGCTCCACTCCGTCGCAGCTCATCTCTCCCTTCGAATCGAAACCCTCAGCCTAGCTCTCTCTCTCAAGTCGCCACCGAACCGTCGATAACCTCCAACCTCCTCTCAGCTTGGCTTTGATTCTATGGTTTGCGAAACGGCGGCGATTAAGATGAACATGAGAACGGACGATACTCCGCGGCGGCGTCAAATCGGTTTTGCAGTTTGCCTTTTAACTTGTTGTAGTCAGCTCTGATGCGGCGAGTGTGTCGGTGGTGGTGATTTCATTCTCAGATCAGTTTCGTCTCCGACTTTTATTTCTGTTTTTGTTTTGTGATTGGTTGTTATCATCTCCATCTTAACTTCTTTCTTCTTCTTTTTTGATTCTGTTTCTGTGTTGTTTGGCGTTGTTGAAGTGCTGATGTTTGTGAAAGGTGATTGCGGTGAGATTGATGAGGGTGAAAGTGAGATTCGCGGTTTCAGTGAGGGAAGGAGAAATGATGGCTGTTGTGGAGTTCAATGGAAAATGGAGATGGTTTTTTGTGTTTACAGGTTGATGAGAAAATGGAAGAGTGTGTTTAGTACGGTGTGTGGTTTTGTGAGGTTGCAGAAGAGTGAGTTTGGGTGTGTTTGTGAAGAGGTGATGCGGAAAGTGATGGATTCGTGGTGAAGAACAGTGAGCCAAGGGTTGTCGAAAATGGTGGAGGCGGTGAGTCTGGGGTTTTCTTTCTTCTTTTTCGGTTATTCTCTGCTTGGTTTCATTGTTGCTGCTGAATGATGAAAGGGTTTGCGAAAATGAAGGTTGATTGATGGTGTGATGTGTTGAGGGAAAGAAGAGATTGTGTTTGGTTTTTTTGTTTATGCGGGTTCAAGATGAGTTTACAAGAGATTATGGTGAGGTTTTGCTGGAGGCTTGGTGAAGGCAGGCGTAACAGGCTGGGGACAAGTATGTTGTTGTTGGCGCATGAAGCTGGGAGTGATTGGTTATTGGGGGATTGCTAGGCCAGCTTGGGCAAGCTTGAAGCAAGGCATGTGCTTGTTGCTTTTTGTTGGGCGGCGCGCTGTTTCCGGTCCCTTACCCTAGGGATTTACGTTGGCTTTTATATGCTGGGATAACAAATACCTCCTTGCTGCAAGATGGGTCATGTGGTCCTATGGCTTATTTTTGTTTTTTTTTTTGTATTTATGAACATGGGCCTCTTATGGCTTGGACTTTGGGTTTGTCTTAAGAAAAATGAATTTTATGGATTAGGAATCAATAACTTGATAATTGGAGTGTGGATAAGTAAAATAAGATATTAATATTGTGATATGAATGAATAAAATCGGAAAAAGATTAAAAACAGAAATTTGACTAATTTGAAAAGGTTAATGGAGTGAGAAAGATTTAAGTGGATTTAGAATGAAATTGGTCAAGAAATTGGCTTATGAAAAATGTTTAATTAGATAATGTGGAGAATAAAATAATGTTCACAAGATGTGAATTATGGAAATGGATAAACGGTTAAAAATGATTTATGGGAAGAAAAAAATGAATTGGATTTGAAAATGGATATATAAAAGAATATGGACTTATGGATGTGGGAAAAAAATGGTTAAGGTGAAATGAGTAGATATTGAACTTTAATCTCAACCCGCCAGTCGATCACATGAATGAATACTCCTCCAAATTCCTTAATTCTCAATGAAAACCAAATCGCATTCTCAATACAAACCTTGACCACACCTAAACTTTCGCACCAACAACTTCTGATTAAAATGAATGGACCATCACTGAATAACTTGCCATTGAAGCAAATAAACCTCTGAATTAAACGTCCTCTGAATCTCCACCGACACATGAATCACTTTGAATTTTCCTAGATCAAACTCTGGGAAATAAATCCACAGATGAACCACTAATGAACTGTTCAACAAAACAAAATGATCCAACACTCCTTATGAATCACAACTTGATAAATCTGATGGATTTCACACACCACAATTTGACTTTGGATATGCATTCCCTGAGAAAAGGGCCTCTGAGGCAGATAACTTGCAACTGAAGTAAACTCCTGATAGTTTGACCAAATTAGGTCAAACGTTCGTCTGAATTGGATCGTGAATGAACAACTTGTAAATTGATGGAACAGAATTCCATGATGACGAACCAAATGAATCGACGAAAAGTCCTTACAAACGTGAAATCCTTGAGAACCAAATAATCAGGGAAATAAACCCTGATTCTGTAACATGAGTAATGAGAGGATGATGCCACTGATGGCTGTATAGCTGAAACTTTGAATTCTCTGATAATCCGCAGATAAAGATGTGAAACCCTAATCACCAGGAAATCTCGATCCCATGCCTTAGGAACTTATGCAAATGGTATGCAAAATGCGTATGAATGCAAAATGAAAAGCCGGAAAACCAGAGGGCAAATTTGGGTGTCTACAGCTGCCCCTATTCAAACATGAGTTAGCTGTGCAGGATGTAAGCAGCGGCTTAACAGGCAAACAAGATAACTTGTGGTTGAATACCAAAGACAGTCCAAAATTTGCACTCACAGAATGAAGAAGAAAAGGGATATAGATTGTAAAAGAAAATAAAGTATATTGTAAAGCGTGGGCGACGGAGGACGACCGTCGAGCAGAGGACGACTGCTGGGTATAGAGCAATGACGGGGACGGCCGACATGCTGGGCAAAGGTGCGAAAAATAAAGCAATGACGGGGACGGCCGACATGCTGGGGATAAAAGATATGATGATGGGGACGACCATCAAGTAAAGCTGTAAGATTCTCTGGGGATTGATGAAACATGACGGGGACGGCCATCAAGTTCATAAAGCAAGGTAACCGACGATGGGGACGGCCATCGGGCTAAAAGAAAAGGAAAAGGGACCACAACGGGGACGGCCATCGGGTTAAAGAATAAATGAAATAAACAGATGATGGGGTACGGCCATCAAAGGTGAAGGACGATCACCTAACAGGGGACGGCTGCTCTGTTGGGGATAAAAGGAATATGATGGGGACGACCATCAAAGGTGGAGGACGACCACCTGGCAGGGTACGGCTGCCGAAAATATCAACGATGGGGACGGCCATCGGATAGAAAAGGTCAACGATGGGGACGGCCATCGGACGAGCATGATGGAGGACGACCATCAAGAAGTGGAGGACGACCACTTAGCAGGGGACGGCTGCTCTCAAGGTTTGTCATGACATAGGACGAATGTCAGATAACCAAAATCAACAATGGGGACGGCCATTGGATAAAGTTGATGAAGGACGATCATCAAGAGGTGGAGGACGACCACCTAGCAGGGGACGGCTGCTAAAATATCAACGATGGGGACGGCCATCGGATGAGCATGACGGAGGACGACCATCAAGAAGTGGAGGACGACCACTTAGCAGGGTACGGCTGCTCTCAGGGTTATCATAACACAGGATGAGTGTTAGATAAAAAAGGAAATTTGCTTTGTTGGCGATCTACTGGGGAACAGTAAACACGGACGAGCGTTTACATCCAAGAAACAAAAGGTATAAGTGTTTGGTATTGTATAGATTAAAGATGCGGACGAGTATCAACGGGTTAACAAAGAACACGGACGGGTATCATGTAGAAACAAACTGACACATGTTCAGAGATGATGATACGGACGAGTATCAACGGGTTAACAAAGAACACGGACGAGTGTTGAATCTGAAGGGACTCTTCTGGGGAAAAGTAGACACAGACGAGTATCTATGTTCAAGAAGACACGAGTGTTTGACACAGTGTATGGATTAAAGATGCGGACGAGCATCCTTAAGACTTATGATACGGACGAGCATCATGCAGGAACAAACACTAGACGCAATGTTCTGAGATGATGGTACGGACGAGTACCAACTGGTTAACAAAGAACAAGGACTACTGTCGAATCTGTGGGGATATGAGTGATGATGTATACAAGATACGGATGAGTATCTGTATAAGTGTACCGTGAATAGTGAGTATATGTAAAGATGAGTGTTTATCTGCTGGGGAGAGTGACACGGACGAGTGTCAAAAGGAGAAGAGTATAGTATTAACAAGTATCTAGTATACAAAGTGTTTGATGTTACTGTGCTGGGGAAAATGACACGGACGGATGTCAAGAAAATTATATACATGTATCTGTGAGTGCAAAGAGGATACTTTGGCTTTCTGCTGGGGATATGACACGGACGGGTGCCACAAGGAGCATATACTGATGTTTGGGAGTGTAAGGAAACTGTTTTAGCTTTAGCTCTCCGCTGGGGAATTTGGGAAGCATTATGTATGCTGCTGACGGGTTGAAAGCTTTTAACTCTGATGGGAACGAAGTGTTGGCAACCTGATGCTTGTTGGAGAGGTTTTCACTGGAGGAAAGACGACTCTGCGTGAGGTATACCTCGTTTAACTGCTTTGAACATTTGCTGAGGATCTGATCATCCTACTCTGACTCCACTGGGGAGAATTTCTTCTTGCTCTGCTGAGGAAATCCCTTGGAAGTGAGAATCCCGATGACTCTATGGGGAAAGATCATCTTTAGACTTGGCTAGGGAGGATGCTTGATCACACAATCCTGCTGAGGAGGAAATTCTGATAATTCTAACTTTGTGGGGAAGCAAGGCCTTCAGCTGCCTGTTGGGAAAACTTCACTGTGGAAAGATAAGTCCGCTTGGGGATGAGAACGATTCAATTAGCCTTAAAGTTCTGCCGGGGATGTCGTCTGTTCCAACTCAGCTAGGGATGTCAACCTTCATGGTTGAGAAAAGATTTGGCAATGCTCTGCTAAGTGAGACTTTGCTGGAGAATCAGAATATGCCCCAAGTATAGTACAATGACTGTGCTGGGAAGATATGCCAATGAAAATTGGCTTTGACTGAATGCGAATAACCAACTCCTCATGAGGACATCTTGTCGGCTGAAAGAAGATCTTTATGCTCGGGGAAGAAATAAACTTCCAATGTCCTGCTGGTAAAATAAATACCAGACATTCCCTGAGAATTAACACAGTGCTTCAAACTTCTGAGCTCAACAAAAGCATTACTGATCATCCTGAGTGAACAAGCATCCCTTTACTCTTCAAATGGCCTCAGATTGCATCGTCCATAAAAGATCGTCTTCAGAGGATTTTACAGAAGACTTGGCATCCAGAATTGCCCCAGTGCCTTCAAACTCTCGCAGAAATTCAACAAGTCTTGAGATAACTGCCCCAGATTACGTCTTGAAACGATTCTTGCCCCACATCAGAGCTAAAACAGAAACCATGCGGTATGAAGATGCAATGCAAATGATGTACAATGCAGACGTATGCTCATAACCAAAGATATGAAACAAGGATGGTTGGGCGCTAGGGCCAGGTTGATAGATATATATTTTTTGGTTGCCAAGCAATTGGACTTTTAAAGGTGAATTACCAGACGAGAACTGGTTTATTGAAAGGTAGGCCAACAGACGAGAACTGATGGGCAAAGAACAAGTCGTCAGACGAGAACTGACTCCTTGGGTTCATTGTCAAACGAGAATTGACTCTGAAAAAAAGAATGACTACCAGACGAGAACTGGCGTTCAACAGGCTAAATGAAAAGGTGACCAGACGAGAACTGGTAAAAGGTTCGCCTACCAGACGAGAACTGGTATTTGAAATTGGTTTGCCATACGAGAACTGGACTTTGGGTTTGTCTGCCAGACGAGGACTAGACTTTGAAAAGTTTTGCCAGACGAGAACTGGACTTTGAAATGTTTTGCCAGACGAGAACTGGACTTAGCACGGTTTGTAAGCTGGGGTTATGGAGCCCTGGGTGTGAGATTGATGTTTGGGGGGTAGGATGCCCAATGCACTTATGATGCGTATGCTCTAGAGATGCGACATGAATAACGTATGCAAATGATTTATGCAATGATTATGAAAGGCTATAAGAAATCCCGAGGATGGGGAAAAAGGTCATAGGTGACAAGGCTTCTGGTTGAGAAGGGTGACAAAGGCGACGGTGGGTAGCACGATTTCCCGATACTCGTCTTGAACTCGAAGATCACTGATACAAATTGCTCTGTGTAGCTAAAAATTTGCCCCTGTTGGGCGAGTCTCTGAACAGACTGTTGCTGATTATCCAATTTCTGGAATGGCAGACCTGGATGTCCTCTCGTGAAGAGTTGCACTTAGTGAGCTCTGGAATTATTCTGCCCCGGTATGAGCGTGGGAGCGACTTGACTCACTCTGACTGATCATTGGAAGATTTCATCCTTGGACAACGGAAACTCCGGGTGTCCTGCCCCTGTTTGGCAGATTCAGCTCTGATCAACTGACTTTGAATGATGTTCCTCAATCAACTGATGCTTGGGAACTCTCTTTACCCTGACAGATTCCTTGGTCAACAAAACCACTGGATAACATGCCCCTGATTCATAGGCCGACAAGATGCTCTTGATTCTGGTCATCATTGTTGAATGATCAAGTTCCCTCGTGATTGCTCTTTGTAGGAACTTCCCTGGTGTCACAGACTGACTTGCAATTAAAACTGTTCATTTGCAAATGGTAATTTTAATGCAGTACACATGCAAGTTTTTGAAAATTTATTTATTTTGATGCTGTGACCGTGTGTGACGAATGGACGATTAGTCCAAACGTAGTGCTGAGTTAGCAAACCTTTAGGAGTCAGTTTACGCAACCTTGTCGTAGTATGCTTTCAGAATTGAACCTGATTCAATTAGGACTTTCAAGGGTTATAACGTGGTCTGGTTCACGGTTTTAAAAAGAAGGTTTTATGGCTCAAAATTTATTTGTGCCCACCCATTCTCCTTGTTGTTCTCCGGTCCTATGTTCAGCTAATTCGACTTAAGCGCTCGCTTCTCACAAGGGTTTTGTAATGATTGAGGAACCAATGACGTTGATGGTTTACACACCAATGAGGTTTCTTGGAGTAACAGTCACCCATTCTGACTTTGTGTCTGGTCACACGACTTTGTTCTCATGGAAGATTCTCTTTCATTTTTTACTCCCTAACTTTTGCCTGGACTGAATCTCTTTTTTTTGAATTTTTCGCTTTTGCAGTCCAGCGGGATGCCTTAACTTTTGCCTAAGTCATATGTTTTCACTTTCTTTTTTTTTTGACTTAGCGGGCTTTATTTCTTTTTTTTTCTTTGATTTTTGTTGAACAAATCGTGTGACACTGGCTTGTCATGACTTGCTGAAAGGGTTGACTGCCTCATTCCTTTGTTGGTGAGGGATAACCATTGTGGTTTCACGTCTCTTGACCTCTTGAGGTGTAATGAATAAAGGTAATGGATCCTCGGATGCACACTCCTTTGGAAATTTGAACGCTCGGTCAAATTGACTGATGACTACCCTGCCCCAGGTTGAATGTGATGGTTTTTTCTGTTCAGAAAAGAAACTCCTGCTTCAAGGCTCAAAGGGGTTGACGAGGGTCTATCTCCCTTATATCTCCGGTGTTTGGGAATTGAAGCAATGCCTGTACATCGTCAGCAGGTTCTACCCTGAAAGCATACCTTCAACAATTATGAGTATTCAGTTGTCATCATCCTCCCTCAAACCTGCTAAACAACAGTGAAATAAATGGGAGGTAAATGGATGCAATTTTTTATTTTTCCGTTTTTTTTTCAATGCAAGTAGAGAAAAATGAGCGAATGCGACATAATTGATTCAAAAGTGCAAGATCACTACATTAACATTACCATTTAAAATAACAATGCTTAAAAGACAAGTAGCTGCTAACAGGAAAGAAACTACAATGCAGATGATAAAAGGATACAATGATCACCAATTCTGATGACATACTGTTGTCTGAGCCACTGAAATCAAAATACGCTTCTTCTGAAGTCTTTGAACTCAATCAGGTGAAAGGTTGACGTGCACAACCAAGCTTCCTTCTGGAAAGGAGATGTGGCCCTTGTCGATCAACTGTTGTACTTTGGCTTGAAAAGCTTTGCAATCTTCAGTTGAATGCCCCGTTGATCCACCATGATACCCGCACTGCTCATGAGGATTGTACCCTGGAGGGTATGGCTCTGACAACGGCTTGAGAGGCTTAGGAACCACCACTGAGCTCTGAATTAGATGTGGCAAGAGTTCACTGTATGCCATGGGGACTGGATGAAGAGGAGCAATCCTTCTTTCCAGATTGTTACGAGGCCTAGGCTGGCTCTGAAGTTGATTCTGAGGTCTTCGACCATGAGCTTGCAGATTTGGACGAGGAGGGGTCCAGGATTTTTGACATGGTGCTCTGAGCATTGCCGAATGCCCGTAAGAGTAATCAGATTCAGGAACAGATGATCTCTGAGAAGATGTTGGTCTAGAATATTTGATATTTGCCGTGACTGCACTGATGTCATTCCATTCTTCCTCTTTGGAGCTAACAACAGACTCACCTTCACTAGTTGGGATGTTCGAAAAGTCCTGGATCTTTCCACTTTTGAGCAGGCTCTCAATGCGTACTCCAACTATCATCAAATCAGGGAAGCTTGTCGTCCCAATGCTACTCATTCTTTCCAAGTATGGACCCTGCAAGGTGCCCACGAACATGTCAATTAATTCTCTGTCTAAAAGTGGTGGTTGCACTTGGGCTGCCAATTCTCTCCACCGCTGTGCATATTCTCTGAAAGATTCACCACTCCTCTGGGATAGGCTCTGCAAGTGCGTGCGATTGGGCGCCACGTCCACATTGTGCTGGTATTGCTTTACGAAAGCTCTGGATAAATCATTCCAAGATCGGATGTGACTGCTTTCCAAATCTATGTACCAACTTAAAGATGCCCCACTTAAACTGTCCTGAAAACAGTGAATCATCAACTTATCATTGCGGGCATAAGAAGTCATTTTTCTACAGAACATCACCAAATGACGCTTCGGGCAACTGACACCAGTGTATTTCTCAAACTTCGGAGTTTTGAAATCTGGAGGAATGACAAGACCAGGCACCAAACACAGGGTTAGAGCATCAAAACCGAAGGCATCAGGATCCGCTAAGGCTTTGAGTCGCTCGTCCAACACACGAAATCTTTCAGCAGGATCAATAACTTGTGGACCCTTGGTTTTCACAAGAGGGATTGCCCCTTGGAAGTCTGGCATAGGGAAGGCAAAACTCTGATAATCTGTAGAATCAGAAGAAGATGAAGGTCCACCTCGGACAGCATATGGTTCAGGCACATTCTGATTCACAATCGGGGTCTGTGCAGGCTGAGCTTGAGCAAGATCGTTCACTTGTGGAAGATCTTCATCAGGAGAAAGACCATACAGGGGATTGGTCATTGAAGTGAAGCCAGGTGGAAACTCAACATTCTGACGGTTGTTCTCTGACATAGCTACTGACGGCTTTCAAACTGACCCTTCTTAACTCTTGACACTGTTCAGTCTAGCTTCACACACTCTGTCGTCTTCTAACTGTTACCGCTTGTTCAAACTGAGTACCGGGAAATCAGCTGGCTGGTCATGGACAAAAGAGGAAGGATGAGCTCTCTGGAGGAGGAAAATGCAATGCAAATGCAAATGCAAAATGCAATATGATGATGCAAAAGATGCAAAGACATGGGATCACAGCTGGAAACTGCCTGGGATCTGGGATACTGAACCAAGAATCGAGTGCTGTAACCACAAGATCTCTGTATAGTAACCCGAAATAGTAACTGAAAACCAGAGGTTGAAGAACTCCAGGATCATAGTGACCGGATCAAAACATAGAACTGCACTGGCAATGAGGGTATGTTGAGGTCAAGGGTTCCTGCAAACCTGTAAACAGCCCAACCCCCTCACAGGTGGTGTTCTAAAACAAAGATCCTCAGACTTGGATCAGTTATGGGAAGTGTAAACACTTCCAACCCGGAGGTACAGTGTTTACAATAACCATAAAAGTTCCTCCTCTAATTCACCTCAGTTTCTGAAGGTCAATACTAAAGGTCATCCAGACTTAGCAGGCTTCCCAGATAGCCCTAGCATTGCAGGAAATCTGCAACACAGAGTTCTCAAGAAGAAACCCATATCTGAACCGTGTTTCATATTCCCGCACCAGACCGAAATGGAATGGGAAAGAATATGATTCACTCTAGCCTAGGTGTCACTCAGGTCCCAGGTATAGGACCTCAACTCTCAATGAAACACCCACCCACCAAAACAAAAAACCAGATCCAGCCAGCAGCATGACAGTATGATATGTACAAAAGCAATAAAGAAAGCAGTAAAGCAACTGTACATAAAGCAGTAAATAAAGCAAATATACAAACACAAATAAGCACATAACACCCCCAATAAACACAAATCAAACAAGCGCTAGAAGGAACCCACAAAAAGAACCAGAAGCCCTGGTTGCAGTATAAGGGTCCCCAGCAGAGTCGCCAAGCTGTCGCTCCCGAAGATTTGCATCCCGGTACAAGCGCGAACGGTCGGCGAAGGGAACAGTGAGAACACACAGCCGTGAACTCACTGGAGAATGAATAGAGTCGCCAGCTAGGCATTTTTATCCCAGAGGAAAGGCAATGCTGCATAAACCTAGAAAAGATGGATAAGACGGTTTGCGAACCAGAGAGACTGAGAAAGGGGGTTGGTTACAACCTGGGAAGGTATTAGCACCCAGATTGTCCGTCGTACTCGACGGGATCCACGCTTAAAAGATTTGTGTTTTAAAGGGGTAGTGTCGGTGCAATTTGTGTGCAAAAGGACTGGAAAACAATATGTACAGGTGTCAGTGTAAAGGAAGTGAAGTGTATAATGATGTGTCAGTGTAAGGACAAAAGGTGAAATGCTCATGATAATGAGGCTAAGAGAATAAAGCTGGAAGGAGGGGGAATGTACAGAGACTTTTGTTCGATAACTGTTAAGTTATGCCTACGTATCCTCTCGTGCAATGAGGAAGTCAGAACACCGTAGTTCGACCCAAAGAGACTGAAAGGTGAATTGACTTGTGAACTGCTTGCTTGTCAATGCTCAAGTGTATGACCTGTCTGGCTCAGGTGCTTACTGTCTTGCATTTGACGGAAGAAGCAAGTTCTCGTTTATGAGTGAAGGTGATGAGAAAAGAATCCCGGAGGAGACGATTATTGTTTGTTTTTTGTGTTTTCAGTCTTTTATTGCTTTTTGGATTTTTGTCATAAGTTAATGAGCTTAAGTCTAAACCAATGGGTTAGTAAACTCATCACATCTTCCCTCTGATTAGGGGTAATGAGAATACTTTAAGTGTGAAGTCAGATTCTCACACTTAATCACCTTTGGTGTAGGATTAAGATCATTAACCTACTTGTGATTATTTGAATGTTTTTGTGGTTTTTGTTTAGTGTTGAGTAATGAGGTTAAGCCATAATCAGGGATTAAACAGACTCATTACACCATCCTAATAGAAGGATAATAGATGAGAATGCTTAAGCTGAGGAAAACTCCTCAACTTAATCCATGATTAGGGATTAAACTCATGACAAAACAAGCCTCTGATTAAGTGGATTTTAGATTAATGATATGATGATGAAGTGAATTTTATGATTTGTAAGACAACTTGAGGGGGACTTGTCCATTAACACTAGGGTTAGTCCTTCTTAACCACTTAAGGAAGAATTAGAACCCTAATGCAAGGCCCAAGTTACAAGTGTGATGTCTTGATGATTATTAGATGGATTGATTAAAGGAGTTAAACACATTAAGGGTTTAACACTTAGGATTAAAGTTATACACTCCATCCTAATAGAAGGATGCAGGCACAAGCTTAATCACAAAGCCTTAAAGCCTTTAGGGTTTAGTCCCTGATTATGAGATGAGAAGAGAAGACTCAAAAGAGACACAAAGGTAAAATCTAAGTGGAAAAAGTCTAATCCTAATATTCACATGCTCGGATGGTCCTAGGTTAGTGAGGCTCACTATCCTAAAGAAGAAAGAGAGAAGAAGAGAAAGATGAAAGGAGAAGCTCCATGGTGGCCTAAGCACACCTCCAGTCGAGAATGAATAAGAGAATAAGATGAGGAAAATGAATTAAGATGAATAAGAAATAAGATAAGAAGAAAGAATGCAATATGGAGGTGAATAAGAATGAAGAGATGAAAATGCGATATGGAGATAAGATGAATAATGCACAAACAGAGCCTACACCAGTAGGACTTCCAGATGCAACAACATGCAGTAATTAAAATCGGGCCATAGCGTTACCTAACGGAGAAGGTCCGTTGCCTCTTCGATATGAACAGAAGGATCTCAAACAAATGTCCATTACCAGGGAATCAAACAAATGCCCAATAAACTTCCAACATTCCAGCAGACCAACAAAGAGAATCCAAATTTGCAGCAAGAATTGGTTCACGCAATACTAAATCCTATCGGAGAATTGGCAACAAGATTACGAAAATAAAATCAGTCACAAAGCCATCATCATGCTACCACCTCCATCATTAAAATCAAGCAAGAATCCTACAAAACTTTAAACACAAACTAAAACCAAGGTCAGACACAATCCTAAATAATTAATCGAAATTAAAGTCCAAAATAAATTGAAATTAAATAACAAAGCTCACAAAGTTATATTAACATTCTATTAAAAAAAAGTTCTAACACTTCTAAAAACAATAAAACTTCAAATAGCAAATCAGCTAATTGAAAATCAAATAAAATTCTACTTAATTAAACTAAATTAAATGAAGAAATTAAAATCTAAACTAAAACTTAATATTAATGAAATTCTAACTAATTAACTAAATTAACCAGAAGAAAATAAAGTTAAAGTTATATTAAGATTAAAGATCAAAATTAACAAAGTTCTAAAAAAAACTAAACTAAATCCTAATCAAGATTAATCAAAGCTAGAGATTAATTAATCAAAACAATAAAAATTAAAAATTAATAAAACGCAGGGGGGGGGGGTATGTGTTTGGTCTGATGGTGGTAGCAGAAACATAAAGTGGGCCTAGCGCCCATGCCAACAACAACCAACAATTCAGAATATATAAAAAAAAGAAAGAACAAAAATCAACAAAATAACAAAAACAAAAGGGCAGGCGCGCGGAACATCAACACCAGCATTTGTCCCTCTTCTGGAAAAACAAAGTGACGTCGCAGCATCACCAACAATCGATCCCTGTCGTCCGTCTCAATCCCTTCCGATGATCCAACGCACGCGTCTGCACAGAACCGCCATCTCATTCGATCGGCGCCGCTCCACTCCGTCGCAGCTCATCTCTCCCTTCGAATCGAAACCCTCAGCCTAGCTCTCTCTCTCAAGTCGCCACCGAACCGTCGATAACCTCCAACCTCCTCTCAGCTTGGCTTTGATTCTATGGTTTGCGAAACGGCGGCGATTAAGATGAACATGAGAACGGACGATACTCCGCGGCGGCGTCAAATCGGTTTTGCAGTTTGCCTTTTAACTTGTTGTAGTCAGCTCTGATGCGGCGAGTGTGTCGGTGGTGGTGATTTCATTCTCAGATCAGTTTCGTCTCCGACTTTTATTTCTGTTTTTGTTTTGTGATTGGTTGTTATCATCTCCATCTTAACTTCTTTCTTCTTCTTTTTTGATTCTGTTTCTGTGTTGTTTGGCGTTGTTGAAGTGCTGATGTTTGTGAAAGGTGATTGCGGTGAGATTGATGAGGGTGAAAGTGAGATTCGCGGTTTCAGTGAGGGAAGGAGAAATGATGGCTGTTGTGGAGTTCAATGGAAAATGGAGATGGTTTTTTGTGTTTACAGGTTGATGAGAAAATGGAAGAGTGTGTTTAGTACGGTGTGTGGTTTTGTGAGGTTGCAGAAGAGTGAGTTTGGGTGTGTTTGTGAAGAGGTGATGCGGAAAGTGATGGATTCGTGGTGAAGAACAGTGAGCCAAGGGTTGTCGAAAATGGTGGAGGCGGTGAGTCTGGGGTTTTCTTTCTTCTTTTTCGGTTATTCTCTGCTTGGTTTCATTGTTGCTGCTGAATGATGAAAGGGTTTGCGAAAATGAAGGTTGATTGATGGTGTGATGTGTTGAGGGAAAGAAGAGATTGTGTTTGGTTTTTTTGTTTATGCGGGTTCAAGATGAGTTTACAAGAGATTATGGTGAGGTTTTGCTGGAGGCTTGGTGAAGGCAGGCGTAACAGGCTGGGGACAAGTATGTTGTTGTTGGCGCATGAAGCTGGGAGTGATTGGTTATTGGGGGATTGCTAGGCCAGCTTGGGCAAGCTTGAAGCAAGGCATGTGCTTGTTGCTTTTTGTTGGGCGGCGCGCTGTTTCCGGTCCCTTACCCTAGGGATTTACGTTGGCTTTTATATGCTGGGATAACAAATACCTCCTTGCTGCAAGATGGGTCATGTGGTCCTATGGCTTATTTTTGTTTTTTTTTTGTATTTATGAACATGGGCCTCTTATGGCTTGGACTTTGGGTTTGTCTTAAGAAAAATGAATTTTATGGATTAGGAATCAATAACTTGATAATTGGAGTGTGGATAAGTAAAATAAGATATTAATATTGTGATATGAATGAATAAAATCGGAAAAAGATTAAAAACAGAAATTTGACTAATTTGAAAAGGTTAATGGAGTGAGAAAGATTTAAGTGGATTTAGAATGAAATTGGTCAAGAAATTGGCTTATGAAAAATGTTTAATTAGATAATGTGGAGAATAAAATAATGTTCACAAAATGTGAATTATGGAAATGGATAAACGGTTAAAAATGATTTATGGGAAGAAAAAAATGAATTGGATTTGAAAATGGATATATAAAAGAATATGGACTTATGGATGTGGGAAAAAAATGGTTAAGGTGAAATGAGTAGATATTGAACTTTAATCTCAACCCGCCAGTCGATCACATGAATGAATACTCCTCCAAATTCCTTAATTCTCAATGAAAACCAAATCGCATTCTCAATACAAACCTTGACCACACCTAAACTTTCGCACCAACAACTTCTGATTAAAATGAATGGACCATCACTGAATAACTTGCCATTGAAGCAAATAAACCTCTGAATTAAACGTCCTCTGAATCTCCACCGACACATGAATCACTTTGAATTTTCCTAGATCAAACTCTGGGAAATAAATCCACAGATGAACCACTAATGAACTGTTCAACAAAACAAAATGATCCAACACTCCTTATGAATCACAACTTGATAAATCTGATGGATTTCACACACCACAATTTGACTTTGGATATGCATTCCCTGAGAAAAGGGCCTCTGAGGCAGATAACTTGCAACTGAAGTAAACTCCTGATAGTTTGACCAAATTAGGTCAAACGTTCGTCTGAATTGGATCGTGAATGAACAACTTGTAAATTGATGGAACAGAATTCCATGATGACGAACCAAATGAATCGACGAAAAGTCCTTACAAACGTGAAATCCTTGAGAACCAAATAATCAGGGAAATAAACCCTGATTCTGTAACATGAGTAATGAGAGGATGATGCCACTGATGGCTGTATAGCTGAAACTTTGAATTCTCTGATAATCCGCAGATAAAGATGTGAAACCCTAATCACCAGGAAATCTCGATCCCATGCCTTAGGAACTTATGCAAATGGTATGCAAAATGCGTATGAATGCAAAATGAAAAGCCGGAAAACCAGAGGGCAAATTTGGGTGTCTACACCTGGCATATCCTGATAAGACCAAGCAAACACATCCACATATTCACGAAGCAGGTCAATCAGTCGCTTTTTCACTGAGTCTTGTAAGCAGGCCCCGATCTTAACCTCTTTCACATTTTCATCCGTACCAAGATTAATCGTTTCGACCTCCTCCTGATGAGGAGTGATAACCTTCTCCTCTTGCTTTAACAACCTAGCTAGCTCTTCAAGAAGCTCATAATCTTCTTCAACCCCTTCATCAGCTTGATTGATTGGATTGTCAAAGTCATACGAAGCCATAGCTGTGCTGTTGTCGGTGCAGTCTGAAAGGCACTCTCTGCAAGGGTTTAGATTGTTCGTTTTAGTGATCGATTTTAATCTTGTTTTAGAAAAAGTGAAATAAAGTTATCATTTTGAAAACATTGCCATTTTATTTTTGTACAAAAAGAAAAATGAAAAACAGTGAGCGGAAAAGAAAAAGACCCATTTGCAAAAAGATGTCCGATATTCATTGATTGATCTGTTTGCACAAAATTACAAGATGGCCCGATTACAAAATGAGTCTTGACATCTTGGGCAAGATGCAAGACTTGATGCATGCTTAAAATATACAGGAAATAATAATTACTCTGCTGGAGTAACCCTTATAATTTCCTGGGAAGACCAGTTTGAGATACGGTTCCCCGGGATCCTTGGACGTATCCAGCTCTCCAGGTTGTGCTCATCTTCCGACTCATCTTCCAAGTTGTTCACTGCATCTGGGGTGAGCATTCCCCCACTGAAAAAACTGGGCTTCTTGGCAGCCTCTGATTGATCTTGTTGAGTTGGTTTGTAACCCAACCCAAATCTGTCCTCCTTCTTCTCCACAGGCAACAGCTTGCCCCGGCCTTGGGAAGTCCCCTCTTCAACAACCTTCCTGGCTTGCTGATAAGATGTCATGGAGGTTCCCAGTACAGCAGATGCTTCATTTATGTTCAGGGCCTCAAACCCTTGGCTCATGGTTTCATGGATTTCTCCATCCATCTCAATATACTTGTACGTAGCCAGATGGCTAACAAAGATATCTTCTTCACCACAGATGGTGATGATCTGGCCTTCCCACTCGAATTTCAGCTTCTGGTGAAGGGTAGACGTAATTGCGCCAGCGGCATGGATCCAAGGTCTACCCAACAAACAGCTGTAGGTCGGCTGAATGTTCATCACATAGAAGGTAATTTTGAAGGTCTGCGGGCCAATCATCATAGGCAGATCAATATCCCCTAGCACTGATCTTTTAGAGCCATCGAAAGCTCTCACCACCAAATTACTTGGATGTAACGCCAAGCCATCATACTCCAGCTTCACTAAGGCTTTCTTTGGTAGAACATTGAGTGAAGACCCAGTGTCCACCAGTACATGGGATAGAACAGCACCCTTGCATTCTAGAGTGATGTGTAAAGCCTTGTTGTGGTTACGTCCCTCAGTTGTTAAATCAGTGTTGGTAAAGCCCAATCCATGACTGGTGTTGACATTTGCTACCACGGTTTCTAGCTGATTAACAATGATCTCTTCTGGCATGTATGCTGCGTGCAAGACTTTCAGTAATGCATTCCGGTGAGCTTCGGAACACATCAGCAGGGATAATATGGAAATCTTTGAGGGAGTTTGGTGAAGTTGATCCACCACTTTGTAATCACTTCTCTTTATAATTCTCATGAACTCGTCTACATCTTGTTCAAAAGATGTCTTCTGAGTTTCCTTGATAGTTTGCTCTTCCACTACCACACTCTTTCCTTTTGCTTTGGCAGCAGCTTCTGCCTCAGCATTAGGTCTTTGTACTTGTGAGGCAAAAAGGCGTCCGCTTCTGGTGAAGCCTCCGCCTCCCCCAACATTATCAATTTGTGGAGAAGAAGTTGAAGAGTCCAAAGTGATTTTCTCTCCGTTGCAGTAGAGGTCAGAGCCATAATGCCAAGGTATGGCATTACTGCTTTCATATGGAACGGGTCCAGGCACCGTGATGGTAACTGGACTGACTGCTGCAGAGGAGGGTACTGAGATGGTGTGCGGATCGTAGTAAATGGTGATCGGCGACCTGACAGGAGATGCCACTGTTTGTTGTTGAAAATTGTTGTTTGGAGGAACATATGTTGGATCATAATAAATGGTGACTGCTGAGATATCTGTTGGCGTTGTAGAAGATTCTGTTGAATGAATAGGTGTTGATGTTGTAGAAGAAATGGTTGTTGACATCTGGCTTGCTGAAGTGATGGATGGAGCCATTGTTGATGATATTGATGAATTGGTTGGAATGATTGTCGTTGCAGTTGTAGAAGACTCAGGAATTGTTGTCAAAGAGATTGCTGGATTTGTAGGTGCTGATGTTGTGATTTGAAGTATGCCACTCTAGATAAGACCATCTATGCCGTTTCTCAAGTTATCACACCCGTTGACCGAAATATTGCAATAACCACAACCGAGCTCACACCCGGGGAACATCTGGCATTCTAAGAGCTGAGCTTTAATTTCTACCAGAGGTGTCCGAATCTGCCCAACACTGGTGATTAAGAAAGATGGTTTATCTTCCTCAATAGCATTAATTCTTGGTCCTCCATGATTGGGCATGGGATTCTTGTTGACATTAGGCGGGGGTGCAAAGTTGAGGGCCTTGGAATCCACTAGATCCTGTACTTTCATTTGCAAAGCCCTGCATTTCTCTGTACTGTGGCCAGGTGCATTGGAATGGAAAGCACATCTGGCGTTGGCATCATAATTTCTTGGAGGACCGGAGGGATCTGGTGGTGCCAATGTCCTTAATTCAACCAGGTTAAGTTTCAGGAGTTGTGGCAACAAAGCGGCATAAGGCATAGGGATTGGATCAATCACCCTATTGGCCTGAGATGGTCTTTGCTGAAAGGGTCTTTGCTGTTGATTGTCGTTATTGTTGTTGTTGTAGTTTCTTTGTGGCGGATACTGAACTTGCTGTTGATAGTGTGGTTGTTGTTGTGGTTGATATGCTGGTTGCTGAGGAGTCGGAGCTGGAATAGTGACAGCTGCCACTGACCTATGAACATACTGAGGTCTGCCCCTGTTGGCATGAATGGCATTAGTCTCACCGGTTATTCTAGGTCCCACAAAAGGCTTCCTGGGATTGCTTGATGAACTCGCACCATTATCGGAAATCTTACCCATTTTCAGAAGGCTCTCAATTCTTTCTCTAGCTATAACTACGTCAGCGAAGCTGGTGGAAGAAAAGGCAGCTAGCCTATCAATATATGTTCCTTGCAGAGTGTTCATGAACATGTCGTCCATTTCTCTTTCCTACATGGGTGGCTAAACAGCAGCAGCAAGTTGTCTCCACCTCTGGGTATATTCCCTGAAGCTTTCTCTGGATGACTGAGACATTCCCATTAGAAGGGTTCTGTTAGGAGCCATGTCTAGATTGTATTGGTATTGTCTGATGAAGGCCTCAGCTAGGTCCTTCCAACATCTGATAGTAGCTCTGGTCAAGTGAGAGTACCACTCCCTTGAGGCCCCAGTCAAACTGTCTTCGAAATAAAACATCGACAGTTTTTCATCCATGGTGTATGCCTTAAGCCTCCCCAGAAAGGATTGCAAGTGGGTTCGTGGACAGGAAGTTCCGTTGTACTTCTCGAAGCACGGGGGTTTAAACTTGTGGGGAATCCTTACCCCATCCACTAACCCCATATCCATAACGTCAAAGCCTAGAGAATTTTGAGACTCCAGAGATCTCAATTTTTCAGCAATTTCATCAAGCCTTCTGTCATAGGCTTCATCCCCAGCTCCCATTACAGTGAATTGATCCTCTTGGGGGTCTTCTTGTAAGATTCTGCCCGCAGTTGTATTTCCTTGCACATTAACCGGGATATTGACTTCCGGGTGTAGATGAGGCCCATATACTGGTGGGTTAATATGGGGCTGACCCCTCTCATTGTTACTTGTTCCTCCAGTCCCTAGATGGGGCTCTTCTGGGGTCTGCCTTTCTACCAATGCCCTCAATCTTTCTTGACTTTGAGCCAAGCCATTCATTACTTCCATGAACTAGGTCATTTGGTTTCTCATCTCTAGCCTTTCATTAGCCATTTGAGTCCTGACCTCTGTTAGATCTTGCTGTACTTGGTCCATCTGGATACCAGGAAGATTGTTGCGAGTAGGATATCTGTGTGGACGGTTGAGAGGAAACACCCGACGGCGAGCAATAATTCCTGAACCACAACAGAGTTAGTAACAAACAAAACAAAAACCTACAAAACAAAACAAAAGTTAGTATGCAATGCAGTATGCTTATTTGTTTCCAAGGTATCCGGCTTGGCATTTGGTTTTGACCTTTCCAGACCCCTGAGGAAGATGCTTTGATGTTGTTTGGGAGAAAGAAACTCAAATGAAACAAACTTAATGAATATATTACAAATGGTGAATCATACATAGTTTTTTTTTTTTTACAACACATGCCCCTGAGGGGTCAAAAATACAACATAAAAAGGAAACGTACATGAAATGAAAGCAACAACAAGCAAAAAGTCAGACACCAAGACCAAACTCATCCTCCTTAACCTCCTTCAGAAGTGCTTCGGTTACAGGATCAGCCGTATGCTCTGTGAGGTTTCTGATAAGAAGATTCCTGGTGGTGATAGCAGTGGTCAACCTCTTGTGCCTGTCTTGGTCCTTTGACCTCTTCACACCAGCCCTAAGCTTCAACTCTGAGATTTCCTTCTGGGCTGCCAGCAGAGCTTCCTGTTGCTCCTTTGCACTGGCCTCTAACTGCTCAATCCTTTCCTGAGTTCTTTTATCCTCCTTAGTGCGAGCTTCAGTGATCCTGACCCACCTAGCTTGACTTTCTTTCAGATACAGATCAGTCCTAGCCTTCTGAAACTGGGCCTCTTTACAGGCATTCTTCAAAATCTGCTCTCCAGCTCTTGATTTCTTCATGTAGTCCTCTGCTTTCTCAATCTTGGCTAGATGCTCCAACTTAAGCTTTTCCAACCTCTCAATGTCTAGACGACCATCACCCCTCTCCCAGAGGGTTCTCTTCAGAGCTTGAGACAGATTCTCATTCCTCTCCTTTAGTTTCTCAAACTCTTCCAGGCTGATAGTGGCTGGAGGTGGCAATGTGGATGGTCCAGGTGCATCCTCAATGGTGAAAGGCATCCCAGAAATCTGAGCCCTAGCATGGGACCATTCATAATATTGAGCTGAAGCCACATTGTTGCATCTCCCAAGAATGGCCATCCCTTTGGTCTGGACGTTGTCCCAAGCCCAGGATGCTTGTCTGACAACAGCTAGATTAGGCTTTATCTCACAATACAGGGTTTCAGCCAAGTCTTGTGCTCTAGGAGGGTGGACCAAAGCATAGCCCAATTGCCTATTGAACAGCAAAGGGTTGTAGTTGATGCAACCCTTCACTCCTATCAGAGGTACATTGAAGAACTGCCCACAGCTAGTAATTATATCCCTGCCTTTGGTGCTCTGGGTGCACCACCTGATGTCATCTGAGGTCAAAGCAGTGAGTCTTCAAGCCCAATTTTTCTGTTGGTGAGGGTTCAAGAAAGCATCAGTCTTGGGTAAGTGCTTGAGCAGCCAGGTATGAAATAGAGGAGCACAACATCTCACCAATCTCCCTCTCTGCTTCTCATTCCTTTGGTGAACAAAATAATAGAAGTCTCCCAGCAAGGTGGGTACTGGGTTCCTCAAAAGGAAGAGATGAATAGAATTCTTGCTGATAAACTTGGGCTCGTCTGCAAAAAGTATAACCCCATATACACTGAGGGCTAACAGTGCACAAACTGCCTTCCATTCTCCCAAGGAGGCCTTCAGGATGGCCTGAGAAACCAAGAAATCCAAGTGTAGGCCAGGAATTCCAGCCTTTGTAGTCATGTTCTGCTCAATCAGAATAGATTCCAAATGCAGTGCCTTTGCCACTTCTTCATTGCTGGGAGAAGCCATCTCTGGGTTGAAGGGGATACCACCCCTAACAGGTACTCCAATCAGTGATGAAAACTCCTCCAACAAGGGTCCCAACTGAAAATCCTGGAAAGTAAAACATCTCAAAGGAGGATCATAGAACTGTAGGCAAGTGTGAATCAAACTCCTCTGAGAAGGATCCAAGTCCATAACCATATCAAGGATGCTTCCATAATGTTCTCTGAATAAAGGGATATGGTCTGGAGTAATGAGTGCCTGGACCTGCCTGATGCCAGCCAGCACATGCTCAAAGAAGTGATATGAAATGTTGCTCTTCTTAGGTGCCATGACTACTGATGAAGAGCTGAGAACAGATGCTGATGATGAAGGCTGATACTGGTGATGAGCCACTGTCAGGCTGAGACTGGTGATAACAGTAGCTGAAGCAGGCAACTGATGAAGGTGGCTGAAGCAGATAGCTGATGAACAAGGGTCTATGCAGATGAAGGGGTCAAAACCAAGCCAAAATATAATGTGGATACCCTGAAAAACAAATAAGCAAATGTTAAATGATGCAATGATGATGTATGCAAATGATATGCAAGGGTTTGTGATCAAGCTGGATCTGATTACTGCCTGGATATAAAGTCTAAGTATGTTCAAGAAGTCCAGATGGAGGTTCAGAAATCCAGTAACCAAGGTGAGGGACTCAAATAAAGAGTCACATGTCCAGGGTTAATCACAAGAACTGTCCAAAATGAGGTACTCTTAAACCAAATAGTAACAGGGTATGATGTGTCCAAGGGTACCTGCAAACCTGTAAACAGCCCAACCCCCTCACAGGTGGTGTTCTAAAACAAGGATCCTCCAACTTGGATCAGTTATGAGAAGTGTAAACACTTCTAACCCGGAGGTACAGTGTTTACAATAACCATAAAAGATCCTCCTCTAATTCACCTCAGTTTCTGAAGGTCATAATAAAGGTCATCCAGACTTAGCAGGCTTCCCAGATAGCCCTAGCACTACAGGAGATCTGTAGCACAGAGTTCTCAAGAAGAAACCCATATCTGAACCGTGTTTCATATTCCCGCACCAGACCGAAATGGAATGGGAAAGAACATGAACCACTCTAGCCTAGGTGTCACTCAGGTCCCAGGTATAGGACCTTAAACTCTCAATGAACCCCACCCATCAAAACAAAACCAGATCCAGCCAGATAACAGTATGACAGTATGATGTATATAAAGCTGTAAAGAAAGCAATAAATAACTGTACATAAAGCAGTAAATAAAGCAAATATACAAACACAAATAGCACATAACACCCCAATAAACACAAATCAAACAAGCGCTAGGAGGAACCCACAAAAAGAACCAGAAGCCCTGGTTGCAGTATAAGGTTCCCCAGCAGAGTCGCCAAGCTGTCGCTCCCACTAAATGAGGCCAAGTCAAATAGGGTACAGACGCGAACGGTCGGAGAAAGAAATGAGGACACACAGGAGTGAACTCAGAAAGACAAAGAGTCGCCAGCTAGGCATTTTTATCCCGGAGGAAAGGTAATGCTGCATAGACCTAGAAAGATATGGATAAGACGGTTGCGAACCAGAGAGACTGAGAAAGGGGGTTGGTTACAACCTGGGAAGGTATTAGCATCCAGATTGTCCGTCGTACTCGACGGGATCCACGCTTAAAAGATTTGTGTTTTAAAAGGGGTAGTGTCAGTGCAATTTGTGTATCAAAGCTGGAAAAGAATGCAAGTGTCAGTGTAAAAGAAGTGTAAAGTGCAGTATGTACAGTGTCAATGTAAGAGCAAGAGTATAATGCTCAAGACTATGAGGCTTAAAGAGTGATGCTGGAAGAGGGGGAATATATAGAGACTTTTGTTCGATAACTGTTAAATTATGCCTACGTATCCTCTCGTGCAATGAGGAAGTCAGAACACCGTAGTTCGACTCAAAGAGACTGAAAGATGAATTGACTGATGAACTGCTTACTTGCCTATGCTTAAGTGTATGACCTGTCTGGCTCAGGTGCAAACTGTCTTGCATTAGACGGAAGAAGCAAGTTCTCGTTTATGAATGAATGAGATGAGAAAAGAATCCCGGAGGAGACGATTATTGTTTGTTTTTGATGTTTTCAGTTTTGTTATTGCTTTTTGGAGTTTGTCATAAGTTAATGAGTTTAAGCCTAAACCAATGGGTTAGTAAACTCATCACATCTTCCCTCTGATTAGGGGTAATGAGAATACCTTAAGTGTGAAGTCAGCTTCTCACACTTAATCACCCTGATGCAGGATTAAGATCATTAACCTACTTGTGATTATTTAGATGTTTTTGTTGTTTGTGTTTAGTGTTGAGTAATGAGATTAAGCCATAATCAGGGATTAAACAGACTCATTACACCATCCTAATAGAAGGATAATAGATGAGAATGTTTAAGCTGAGGAAAGCTCCTCAACTTAATCCATGATTAGAGATTAACCTCATGACAAAACAAAGCCTTTATTAGATGGATTTTAATTAATGATAAGATGAAGAAGTGGATTTTTATGGTTTGTAAGACAACTTGAGGAGGACTTGTCCATTAACACTAGGGTTAGTCCTTCTTAACCAATTAAGGAAGAATTAGAACCCTAATGCAAGGCCCAAGTTACAAGCTTAATGTCTTGATGATTATTAAGTGGATTGATTAAAGGAGTTAAACACATTAAGGGTTTAACACTTAGGATTAAAGTTATACACTCCATCCTAATAGAAGGATGCAGGCATAAGCTTAATCACAAAGCCTTAAAGCCTTTAGGGTTTAGTCCCTGATTATGAGATGAGATAAGAAGACTCAAAGAGACACAAAGGAAAGAGTCTAAGGGGGACTAATCAAAACCTAATTGTTGTCATGCTTGGAAGTCCTAGGGTTTGTGAGGTTTAAGAGAAAGATCTTCAAAGAACCACCAAGGAGAGAAGCAGATGAAAGGAGCAAAGAGAAGCAAAACAACTTGCTTCACTTAAGAAGTCAAGTTGCTTGAAGAAAGAAGGTAAGATGAACAAGAATGAGCAAGCTCAATCCAAACACATACAAAAATGCAACAATGATGCATAAGAGAAATGAAAAAAAAGATTATGAGAAGTGAAGGCAAATTCACTTCTCAAAGCAACTTACCACCTGAAAAAGTTAATAAAGAAATGAAATGCAATGCAAAATGAGATGCAATGTGATGATGCAAACCAAAACCAGAAGCATGAGTATGATGTTAATGATGCTAAGAGATGATGAAAACATGAAAAAAGGCATTAGAATGATCTTACAAACATATGGATGCAAGAGAAGCATGTTTAGAACCATGAACATTCATGAAAAGTTATGAAATGCAAATGACATACAACATGGCAAGTGAAAGATGCAATGATCACACATGATTCTAATATGTCCTAAGATGTATTATGAATCAAATGGATGCACAAAATGTCATGGCAAGTCATGGTATGCAAGCAAATGGAAGATGGATGCAAAAGAAGGCATGAATTAGGGTTTATGATCAATGCACAAAACAAAATTCAAAATCAGAAGCAAACATCATGTTAAAAATTTGAAAATGCATTCAAAGGAAACCTAAACCTATACAAACTCACTACCCAAAGGATGGGACCCAACTCTAAACCTAATGGAAGTTATGAATTTCTTAAGTTGGCTAGGGTTTTAAGGTACCTTGACAAGAAAAATGCAAAACAAATTGAAAATGCAAGATCAATTCATGCCAATTTAATCCTATAAACTACATGATATGCAATGCAAAAAGAATCATTGTCCAACTCTCAATGGTTAGGCAGAAATGATTTTTTGAAGTTTGAATCAAAACAATGCCTTGAAATGAGATTAAATCCAAAGAAAATTGTCAAAAGGCATCAAGAACAAAAAATAAATTTGGTTTGAGAGTTGGACAATGTTTCTAAATGATTTTAAATGTCACATGAATTGTTTTGTGATTTTTAAATACCTAAAAGTATTTTTAATTAATTAATTTTCATTAATTAATTAAAAATAAACTTTTAAATGATTTAAAAATAATTTTTTATGCAAAAAATAAAAATAAAAATATTTTTGTGTTCTGAAAATTAATAAAAGCTTGAATAAAAATTTTCAGAATTTTTGAACAATTTTTGTTATTTTTAATAAAATATACAAAACAAATGAAATTAAATAAAATAAAATAGAATAAAAATGAGAAGTAATCAGATCTGAGGGCTGACATTCAAACTGGAAGCGCGGGAGTTGAATGTGCGCGTGATCCAGTGGTTGAAATTCAAACTGACTAATCTTAATTAATTAATTTTAAATAAATGAGATTAGGGCTAAGTGAGGAATCTGGGCCATTGAAACGCGCGGGGGATTGACCAAGTCAGCCTAATCTACGCTCCACATTCAAACTTCATTTAATGACAAAATTAGGGCTAATGACTTTCAGACGGCCGGAACAGTGGTTCCGGTCGTCTTCTCCGACGAGCCATTTACTTATCTCTCTCTCTAAGCATCTAAAACAACATCTCTCTGCCCAGAATCAAACCCCACACATCATGAATCAAAACCCCCAAACAAAAACCATTTTTCATTCACCAATCATGCAAATCGAAACAAAACAAATTTAGGGCAGAAAGTTTCAGACAACTCATACATGCTCAATATTCCACCATTTTCACTTTTAAACACATCATGATGATCAGGATAACATGTAGAATCAATTTATAACAAGTAAATGAAGTTCTGGAAAATTTGTTCTTGATGGATACCTGAACTGAAGTCCTTCGAACTGGAGCTTTCTGAGCCTTTCTCTTATGCAAACTGACTCCTCTGGTCCCCCTGAGCTCAATGGAATGCTTTAAAACTTTTGTTGATGGCTGATTTGGGAGATTGCAGAAGTTCTGCTTAGTGAGGGGTGAGGATCGTGTTTTGATTTTAGTGACTTTCAGGCTGTTTCAATGGTTGGTTTGTGATCAGTGAGTCATGTTAAGATCAATGGTGAAGTTTGTTTGTGTGTTTGATGCTTGTGGAGTCAGTTTCGAATGGTTTTGCAAGTTGGAGCAATTTTGATAACTATGGCTTGGAGTGTGTTTCAGCATGAGTTGTGTGGTGTGTTATGCTGGCTTTGGTCCACTTATCACAACTAGAGAGGTCAGAGGAGTTGGTGTGCCCTATTGTGATTGGTATGGGTCTTTGGCCAAAATGTCAAACTTTGTGTAAGAGAGGTACGGGCTCATAGCTAGCCAAGGACAAGAGGGGTGTCCTGCGTAGCAAGAAGTGTGGAGAGCCCTAGGATCAATTCTGAAGTCAGCAAGGAAGTGGATTAGAGTTTGAGTGAGGTTTTGCAACTTGGTTCATCTTTGGCCCTTTTGAAGTTTCTTGCCCCACAAGTCACAAAAATGAGCAAACTCTTGGTGAATTCTGATCTTTGGACATTGGTTCATGTTTGTATGAAGTTTATAAGTCCATATGATAGCACAATTTGCCTTGGCAAGTGATTTTGCAACTTTTCCTCTTTGGTGGAAAACTTGAAATTATGTGATTTTTCCCAACTTTGACAAGCCATAACTTTTGATCCAAAATGAATTAGAATGAGTTCTTGTACTTTTTGAAAAGGGAATGATCCATTCTACAACTTTCATGACCAAAGTTTTCCCATTTGAAACATTTTTGAATCAAAAAGCAAGGGTTGAAAAAGTTTCCCAAAATGGCAATTTTCATTATAAGTCAACTTTCCCAAAAAGTCAACTTTGAAAATGGCTTGAAATTCTTCAAATTTGTGAACTTCTAACATCTTCTATGATCAAATAAAGATCATACATGATCAAAATGATGAAGAACACCCTTTGGTTGGGTCATTGGGGGCCTCAGATGCCCTGATTTTGCACTGACTTGCTCAAAAAGTCAACTCTTGATCAGATGACTTCCCCATGGAATTTCTTCATGAAAATTGATATGCATGCTCCTTATATCATATAGAGACCAATAGAAACAAGAATGACCAAAAAATTTGGAGTTATGGCCTTTGAAACCAAAACCCTAATTTTAGGTCATCTGTGCAGTCAAACCTGGCTCTGCTTCCATGCCAATCTCAGTTCTTGTGATTCTTTGACATTCTTGACTTTGAGAGGATATAATATGATGCTTGAACATACATGGACCATTTTAAAGTGATTGATGACCTTTGGAGTGGCTCAAATGGCTCATGGATTGCTCAGATCACAAACCCTAGATGCAGATGACTTTTAATCTATGCAGTGAATCAAAAAATGCAATATGAGATGCTATGATTGAACTTATGCATATGAAGAGATCACAAGCCATGGTGTGAATGGGTGAGGGCAAATTTGGGGTGTTTACAATAAGTTACTTACTTCATTGAAGAAGATAAGTAACTTAAAGAAAGAAAGTGAGAAAGATGGAACACAAGTGAACAAGTTTACTTAAAATACAAGTAAGAATGCAAATAAAAGAGATAAGAAGAAATGAGAAGTGAAGGCAAATCCACTTCTCAAAGTAACTTACCACCTGAAAATGTTAGCATGAATGCATAAAGTACAAAGTATATAGAAATGAAATGAAATGAGATGCAATGAGATGAAATGACCAAAGTCAGAAGAGTTTATGCAATGTTAATGTCATGTGAGATGATTCAAAGGCATACAAAGTGCATATGTATGATCATACAAAGATGAGATGCAAATGGAAGCATGCTTTGAAGTTTGAAAACACATGAAAGTTAATGAAATGAAATGAATGCAAATTATGGAAAATGAATGAATAAATGATCAATCATGGTTCTAACATGTCCCAAGATGTCTAGGATGACATATGAATGCAAGAAATGTCATGGCAAGTTCACATGTTCATGCAATGCAATGTAAGATGCAAGTAAAGATGCAAAATTAGGGTTACATGAAAGGATGAAATGCAAATGACCAAAAAAGAAGAAAATGATATGATTAAAAAAATGAAAATGCACTCAAAGGAAACCTAAACCTATATTAGGTTACCATCTAAAGGGGGAGGTCAGAAACTAAACCTAGAAGAAGTTATGAATTTCCTAAGTTTCTAGGGTTTTTTGGGTGATCCTCAATCTAAAATGCCAAACAAATTGAAAATGCAAGATACATTCATTCCAAAAATATCCTAGATACTACATGTAATGTGTAAAACAATGCAAAAAGAACCATCTTCAAACCCTTCATGGTTAGGCAGAAAAGATTTTTCAAAGGTTAGGGTTTAAAATGTGATTTTATGAACCCTAAATTCAAATAAAATTGTCAAGTTATGATCAAAACCAAAAAGAAATTTGTATGAAGGATTTGAAATGTGATTTTTCGAAACCTAAATGTTATTTTAATTAATTAATTTTCATTAATTAATTAAAATAAACATTAAAATATTTTAAAAATAATTTTTATATTCAAAAAATAAAATAAAAATCCTTTTCAGATTAAAAAATATATTTGAAAAAAAAATGCAAAAGGAATTTTTTTTTGAAATTTATTTGATATTTAAATAAATTGTGCAAAATAAATGAATTAAAAAGAAAATAAAATGAATAAAAGAGGAAGTCAACTGATCTAAGGGATGAGATTCAAAAGAAAAAGGGAGGGAATTGACTGCGCGCCAGATCCAAAGGCTGGCATTCAAACTGACTAATTACCTAATTTAATTAATTAATTAAGATTAGGGTTTTAAGTGAAATGATCTGGAACCTTCAAATACACGCTAATCCTGATCCTATGGCCCACATTCAAACTGGGGAGATTAGCCCTAATTACTAAACCTAAACATTTTCAGGTGACCGGAGCTAGCTCCGGTCATCTTCTCCGGCACCCCTTCATGCTATCTCACTCAAAACGCAACCCCAAGCTCTCAAACTTTCCAAAATCAAACATCTAACAACCCTAAACATGAATCCAGCCCTAAAACTTATTTATTTTACATCAAGAACACAAATCAAAGCAAAACGGAAAATTTCACAAAACTTTCAGAAGCACGGTACATCCTTATTTCTCAATCATTTTCAAAAGTAAACATATCATGATGATCAGGGGAGTTCATAGATTCATTTAGAAACTTAAAAACACATTTCTGGAAAAAATGTTCTTGAAGTTACCTGAGTTGAAGCTTTCGAAATTGGAGCTTTCTAGCCACTTCTTTGATGTTTTTCCACTCCAATGAACCCCTTGATGCTTCTGGCAAGCTTGAAACAAGTTTATATGGACTGTTTTTGAGGTTTCAGTTCAGAGGGGGGTGAAATTGTATTTTTGTTTTAGGGGGTTTCAGGCTTGTGTAAGGGGTGGGAAATGATCTGGAGGATGTATGCAGATGATTGGTGATGTTTGCTTGAAGTTTTGATGGATGGTTTATGAGTTTCGAAGAAGGAAAGTTTCTTGAGGATTTTATGAATCTGAAAGTTTGGGATGATTCAGGCTCCAAGATGTTATGAAATGTGATCCGTAGTGCATGTACGTGAAGCTGTGATAGGTCAGAAGAGTTGTTGTGGCCTATGTTGATTGGTATGGGTGAGTTTGCAAAACGTCAAGCTTGGTTGTACTTGAGGTATGGGTCATGGCAGGTCTGGTTTAGAGGCATGGCTGGGCTCAGCAGAGATCAAGGAAAGCTTTTGGATAAGATTTGGCATGCTGGCACAAGTGGATGGAAAAATCTATACCATTTTGCAATTTTGGGAAGTCTTGGCCCCTTTGAAATTTCTTGAAGTTCAAGTCATGTAAATGCATAATTCTTGGGCCAATTCTGATCAAAATGAGTTGCACTATAATGTAATGATGTTTAGAGATGCATTAGAGGTCAATAAATGGCTTGGCATGAGAAATTGCAAAATTCCATCTTTTGCATGAATGTGAAAATTATAGGATTTTTGCCAACTCTGAAGGATCATAACTTGAGTTCCATAATGAATTAGAACATGTTCTTGTACTTTTTGAAAAGAGAAAGACCTAATCTACAACTTTCATGACCAATAATTTTTCATTTGAAGCATTTTTGGTTAAGAAAGAGGAGGTTGGAAAACTTTCCCAAAATGGAAAGTTTCTATTACAAGTCATTTCCATTTTTGGCAACTTTTGGTTTAGCTCAAATATCTTCAATTTTGTGAACTTCCAAGCACTCCAATGATCAAATAAAGATCATAGAACTTCAATTTGATGAAAATCCCCCTTTAGTTCCATTGTTGGGGCCTTCAGATGCCCTGATTTTGACATAACTTGCTCAAGAAGTTACCCAATGAACTGATGACTTCCACAATAAATTTCTTCATCAAACTTGGTACACATGATCCTTATAACATCTGAAGAACATTAGAAACAAGAATGGCCCAAAAATTTGGTGTTAAGGCCTCTAAAACCAAAACCCTAATTTTGGTCATTTGTGCTGTAAAAACCCTAGCTCTGCTTCCATACCTCAAGTACAACCAAGCTTGACTTTTTGCAAATGAAGCCATACCAATCAGCATAGCCCACAACAACTCTTCTGACCTATCACAACTTCATAAAGGATCACATTTCATAACTTCTTGGAGCTTGAATAAACACACACACTCAGATTCACAAAATCCTCAAGAAACTTTCCTTCTTCGAAACTCATAAACCACCCAACAAAACATCAAAATTCTTTCACCAATCATCTCCATACATCCTCCAGATCATTTCCCACCCCTTACACAAGCCTGAAAACCCCTAAAACAAAAACATGATTCACCCCCCTCTGAACTGAAACCTCAAAAACCATCCATATAAACTTGTTTCAAGCTTGCCATAGGCATCAAAGGGTTCATTGGAGTGGAAAATCACCAAAGAAGTGGCCAGAAAGCTCCAGTTTTGAAAGCTTCAACTCAGGTAACTTCAAGAACATTTTATCCAGAAATGTGTTTTTAAGTTTCTAAATGAATCTATGAACTCCCCTGATCATCATGATATGTTTACTTTTGAAAATGATTGAGAAATAAGGATGTATCGTGTTTCTGAAAGTTTTGTGAAATTTTCCGTTTTGCTTTGATTCGTGTTCTTGATGTAAAATAAATGCGTTTTGGGGCTGGATTCATGTTTAGGGTTGTCAGATGTTTGATTCTGGAGAGTTTGAGAGCTTGGGGTTGCGTTTTTAGTGAGATAGCATGAAGGGGGTGCCGGAGAAGATGACCGGAGCTTGCTCCGGCCACCTGAAATTCATTAGGGTTTGTTTAGGGTTTAATCTTGCCTGTTTAAATGTGAGCCATTAGATCATGATTAACGCGTTTTTTAAAGGCCCATATCATTTCAGTTTAGCCCTAATTTCCAATTAATTAAACTAATCAGATTTATTAGTCAGATCAGATCCTAGCCATTGAATCACGCGCGCAGTCAACATCCTTCCCCTGAATTTGAATCTGGACCATTGGATTGACATACTTTTCCTTTTATTCATTTTAATTCATTTTAATTCATTTTTTATCCATTTATTTTCATATAATTATTTAAAATAGTAAAAATCATTAAAAAAATCTGAAATTTTTTATCATGACTTTTATTAATTTTCAGAAACCAAAAATATTTTTATTTTTATTTTTTACATTAAAAAAGTATTTTTAAATCACTTAAATGTTTTATTTAATTAAATAATTCATTTTAATTAAATTAAAAATACATTTAAGTATTTAAAAATCACCAAAAAACTCAGAGAGCATTCTTAGACATTTAGAAGCATTTACAAACTCACCATACAAATTTCTTTTTGGTTTTGATCATACTTTGAAATTTTTCCTTGAATTAGGGTCCCTAAAATGACCTATTTTCTAACCCTAACTTCAAAAATTCATAACTTTCAAACCAAGTTGAGTTTGTGAATGATTCTTTTTGCATTGATCTATAAATGTCTTCTAGCATCCAAAATCATTTTTGTTTCATTTTTATCTTGCATTTTCAAATTGTTTGGTATTTTACATTGAAGATCACCCAAAAAACCCTAGGAACTTAGGAAATTCATAACTTCTTCTAGGTTTAGTTTCTAACCTCCCCTTTTGGATGGTAACCTAATGTAGGTTTAGGGTCCCTTTGAGTGCATTTTCAATTTTTTATAATGTCATTTGCTTCTGTCTTGGTCATTTGCATCTCATGTTGCCATGTAACCCTAATTTTGCATCTTTACTTGCATCTTCCATTGCATTGCACGGACATATGAACTTGCCATGCCATTCTAAGCATTTGTATGCCATCGTAGACATCTTAAGACATTTCTTGAACATTGTTTGATCATTTATTCATACATTTGCTATGCTTTGCATCCATTACATTTCATGAACATCCATGTGTTTACATGCTTCCTACATGCTTCATTTGAATTCATTCTCTTGTATGAACACACACATGCATCTTATGCCTTTGCATCATATAATAGCATCATTTACATCATGTGTATGCTTCTGGTCTTGGTATTTACCCTTGTATATGCATCATTTCATTTCATTCCTTTCATATTGCATCTTGTACTAACTTTTCAGGTTAATGGTAAGTTGTTTGGGAGGTGGATTTGCCTTCACCTCCCACCTCTTCTCATACCTTCATATTGCATCCTTGCTGCATTTTTACTTTTCCTTGAGTGAGTTGTTCACTTGTATTTTGCTTCCTCTCTTTCTCTTCTCATCTCATCTCTTTCCTATCTTGCTTCTCCTTGGTGGCTTCCTTGAAGACTTCTCCTTTTAAGCCTCACAAAACCATAGGATGCCTAAGCATGATAACTTATAGGGTTATAGTTTCCCTTAGAATTTTCCCTTTGAGTCTTCTTTGTGTCTCTCTCCTCATCCCATCATTAGAGACTAAACCATTAAGGTTTTAGGACTTTGGAATTAGGGTTATGCATGTATCCTTATCTTAGGATAGAGTGTATAACTTTAATCCTAAGTGTTAAACCCTTAATTTGCTTAAACCTCTTAATTAAATCACCTTAATAATCACTAAGACTTCATCTTGTAACTTGGACCTTACATTAGGGTTCTATCTCTTCCTTATGGTTAAGAGGGACTAACCCTAGTGTTTAATGGACAAGTCCCCCTCAAGTTGTCTTACAAACCATAAAATCCACTTCTTAATCTCATCCTTTAATTAAAATCCACTAAATAAAGGCTTGTTATATAATGAATTTAATCCCTAACCATGGATTAAGTTGGAGTATTCCTTAGCTTAAGTGTTCTCATCTATAATCCTTCTATTAGGATGGTGTAATGAGTTCACTAATCTGTGATTAGAGATTAAACTCATTACTTAACACTAAACAAAAACCCAAAAACATCTTAATAATCACAAGTAGGTTAATGATCTTAATCCTACATCATCATGGTAATCAAGTTGAGATGCTCATTATCCCTAATCAGGGAGGATGTAATGAGTTTACAACCCTTGATTTAGACTTAAGCTTATTAACTTATGCAAAACACCAAAAACAATAACAAAACTGAAAACACAAAAAAAACAATAATCGTCTCCTTCGGGATTCTTTTCTCATCACACTCATTCATAAACGAGAACTTGCTTCTTCCGTCTAATGCAAGACAGTTAGCACTCGAGTCAGACGAGTCATACACTTGAGCATAGACAAGCAAGCAGTTCACAATCAATTTATTTTCAGTCTCTTTGAGTCGAACTACGGTGTTCTGACTTCCTCATTGCACGAGAGGATACATAGGCATAACTTAACAGTTATCGAACAAAAGTCTCTTTGTCATCCCCCTCTTCCAGCTTTCATTTCTAAGCCTCAATTCCTGAGCATTCACCCTTTTGCACTGACACTTGTACATTCTTTTCCAGATTTTGCACACAAATAGCACATGCACTACCCCTCTAAACACAAACTTGTAAGCGTGGATCCCGTCAAGTACGACAGACAATCTGGGTGCTAATACCTTCCCAGGTTGTAACCAACCCCCTTTCTCTGTTTCTCTAGTTTGCAACCATCTTATCCATATCTTTCTAGGTTTATGTAGCATTACCTTTCCTTTGGGATAAAAATGCCTAGCTGGCGACTCTATTCCCTTCACTTCATTTCTCTTTTCGTTGACCATTCGCGTCTGCATCGGGATGCAAATCTTCGGGAGCGACACTTTATAAGAGGAATTTTGACATGGTCTTGCTCAGATGCATGGATAGACACGAAGCAAACATGTTAATGAAAGAAATTCATGAAGGATCTTATGGTACTCATGCTAATGGGCCTGTGTTTGCAGTTGAAGAGGTCCATGATGACAATGGAATCTGATTGTTGTAAGTATGTGAAAAAGTTCCATAAGTGCCAAGTGTATGCCGACTAGATTCATGAGCTACCAACTCATCTCAATGTGATTTCTTCCCCGTGGCCTTTCTCTATGTGGGGAATTGACATGATTGGTATGATTGAACCCAAGGCTTCGAATGGACATCGTTTTATTCTTGTGGCAATTGACTACTTCACCAAGTGGGTGGAAGCAGCATCATATGCTAATGTGACCAAGCAAGTTGTGGTTCGGGTTATCAAGAATAATATTATCTGCAGATATGATGTTCTGAATAGAATCATTACTAATAATGGTTCGAACTTGAATAATAAGTTGATGAAAGAGCTTTATGAAGAGTTCAAGATTCAACACCATAATTCTTCTCCTTATAGATCGAAGATGAATGAGGTTGTTGAAGCTGCGAATAAGAACATTAAGAAGATCATTTAGGAGATGGTTGTGACATATAAGAACCGGCATGAGATGCTCCATTTTGCTTTGCATGGGTATCGTAAATCTATCAGCACTTCAACAGAAGATCCCATTTCTCACTTGTTTATGGTACAGAAGCAGTGCTCCCCATCGAGGTTGAGATCCCATCAATGAGAGTTTTGATGGAAGCCAAGTTGACTGAGGCTGAATGGTGTCAGAGTAGATTTGATCAGTTGAATTTGATTGAGGAAAAGAGAATAACAGCTTTGTGTCATGGTCGGTTGTACCAGCAAAGAATGAAGAAGCTTTTGACAAGAAGGTCAAACCTCGTGTATTCAGAGAAGGCGACCTCGTGCTAAAAAAGATCCAGTCTTTCATTACAGATTCTCGGGCAAGTGGACTCTGAACTATGATAGCCCATATGTCGTTAAGAAAGCCTTCTCTGGAGGTTCATTATTTCTTGCAACTATGGATGGTGAAGAGATCACTCGTCATGTGAATGCGGATGCAGTCAAGATATACTTCGCCTAAAATAAAATAAAAGAACAATTCGCAAAGTTGAAAACCCGAAAGGGAGGCTTAGGCAAAAATTAGCGTCTCGGTGGATTGAAAACCCGAAAGGGCGGTCCAGGCAAAAATTAGAGACATAAACTGATATAATTATCCCGGTAGATTGAAAACCCGAAAGAGAAATCTAGGAAAAAGTTAGGTATCATGGCAAGTAATTGCGTCGACAGATGGGATCACTTGAAACGACCGAGGATTTCAGATTCTATCCCTCAGAAGAATTTCCCATCAAAGATTCTTATTCACTCATCCTTGACTGAAGTTTCAAACACAGTGGAGTTCAAAGTTGATAGGGAGAATGGTGATCATTGTATTTCAATGTAGCCATTTTCCATGTATTTACCATTTTTCAAACTTGTACTAATCCATGGTGTAGATGTTAAGAATTGCCAGAAATTTTGACAAACAAGAAGTGTTGAACTTAGTTCAGGATGTCACACCAGATGTTGTGACATTGTCAAACAGAGTAAAGGTTAATGAATTAAGTCAAAACATCAGGATGTCACACCAGATGTTGTGACATCGTAAACATGCTACCAGACTTAAATGATGCATAACAGAACTGAGTAAATTCAGGGGAGTTTATCTGGAATAAATTAAAAGAGATAAGCACTCCAAGGCGCATCTTTAGGGAGCTTAGTTATCTGATTTCAGTGTAACAGAATAACTAACTCACCTTGAATCTAGGAAGTAACAAAATATCTAACCCTAATTCAAGGTGATGACTGTGATATTTATCAGGTCTGGATAAATTGCAAAAAGCCCCAAAACCAAGCATCTATTTAAGGAACAGAAACTCTCAGAATAGAGTAAGAATTTTAGAAGACCAAAAAGGGTGTTTGTGTTTTATAGCAGGTTTTAATTGTGTATCATTTTATGAGCTTTTAAACAAAAAGTGTATTGTGTCTTGATTAAAACTTTTAAGTAAGATCAAGCTGTTGTGTTTGAAGTGTGACTTCAATTTTATTAAACATTGTAAAATATCACTGTGTGATTGAGGGGGAGTGAGTAGGTATTCATATCTAAGTTGTGTCTTAGGTAGAAATTGCCTTGGGTAGATATTAAGTGAAGGATTAAACTGGTTGGTTTAATTCAAGAATTAATATTACTTATATTGGATTTCCTTCCTGGCTTGGTAGCCCCCAGATGTAAGTGTGGAGATACACTGAACTGGGTTAACAATTTCCTGTGTGATTTAATTTACCTGCACTTTAAGTTTTTTTTAAGTCTTCAAGTGTTTAAACATCTGATTCAAAATCACGTACCTGATCCCAAAATTTCAATTGGCATCAGAGCAGGCACCATGCCTGTTTAACTGGGTGAGATCTAGAGACTGCAAATTTTGGGAACATGGACAGATTTGTAGGATCTGTGAATAGACCACCTATATTGGATGCATCCAACTATGACTACTGGAAGCCAAGAATGGTAGCATTCTTAAAATCTCTTGATAGAAGGGCTTGGAAAGCAGTCAACAAAGGATGGGAGCAACCTGTCCTAGACAATAAGGATGGGGCAAAAGTGTTAAGGCTTGAAGAAGAGTGGAGCAAGGAGGAAGAAGATTCAGCACTTGGAAATTCCAAAGCCTTAAATGCCTTATTCAATGGCATTGACAGGAACATATTTAGACTTGTGCATCACTGTGAGCTGGCCAAGGATGTTTGGGACACTCTCAAAACCACTCATGAAGGAACATCAAAGGTGAAGATGTCAAGACTTCAACTTCTCACCACCAAGATTGAAAACTTGAGGATGAAGGAAGAGGAGACCATTCATGAGTTTTACATGAACATCCTGGAAATTGCTAATACTTCTGGTGCCTTGGGAGAGAAAATGAGTGATGAAAAGTTGGTAAAGAAGATTCTCAGATCACTACCAAAAAGATTTGACATGAAGGTTACTGCAATAGAAGAAGCTCAGGACATCTGCACAATGAAGGTTGAAGAGCTCATTGGTTCCCTTCAAACATTTGAGATGGGAATGAATGATACAGTTGTGAAGAAAAAAAAAGCATAGCCCTGGTCTCAAATACTGATAAAGAAGAAGAAAGTCATGAAGTAGACTCTGAGGAAAATTTATCAGAAACAATTGCTATGCTTGGAAGACAATTCAACAAAATTCTCAAAAGAATGGAAAACAGGTCCAGACCAAGTGGAAGAAAGTCAACCTCTGAGAACAAAAGACCTTATGATTCTAATAGAAGGTCAAATTATGATGAGAAGACTAACCAAGGAAAAGGGATTCAATGACATGGATGTGAAGGATATGGACACATCAGAAGTGAATGCCCAACATATCTAAAGAAGCAAAAGAAAGGTCTCTCTGTGACCTAGTCAGATGAAGACTCAGGATGTGAGTCAGAAGAAGAATCTGCAAAGCACATCACTGCTCTAGCTGGAGTATGTGAAACTGAAGGGGGGTCCAGTGATGAGGAGCTGACATTTGAAGAGCTTGAAGAATATTACAGGATGCTGTGTAAAAGGAGCACTGAAGTATGCATGGAGAACATACAGCAGAAGAAGAAGATTGAGGAATTAAAGGCTGAAAAGACAAGTAATCTAGAGATCATTGACACTTTGAAAAGTGAAGTAAGCCTACTCAACTCCAAAATGGAGCATATGTCCAAATCTGTCAGAATGCTGAACAGTAGCTCAAACACACTGGATGTCATTCTCAACAACAACAAGCACTCATGGGATAGGACTGGGCTAGGATTTAATAAAGCTCAAAAGTTTGAGGCTAGCACCAGCCAAACAACTCCAAATCCTATGAAGTCAAACAAGATGTCCAAGCAGATGTCTCAACATCATGACAAGAACATGATGAAAAAGAAATATCAAAGATGGATATCCAAATCAGAGGTCTCAGCAACCCCCTAAGCAAAAGACAGAGGTCACCAAGAAAGTGCTGCATGGACATCCAAATCAAAGGTCTCAGCAACCCCCTAAGCAGAAGACAGAGGTCATCAAGAAAGTGTGGGTACCTAAAGCTAGTCATCATGCTGATCAAAGCTACAAATACATGCCCAAGAACAAGTTCAACAGACAACCTTGGAACTTTAAATATGGATACTACATAGGGAAGATGCATCAAAGGAAACCTCACAATAGGCACAAATGGTCCAAGAAGGTTGTTGCCTATATAGCTCATACATCTCTCAGAGTATCTGCTAAGGAAGACTGGTACTTTGACAGTGGCTGCTCAAGGCATATGACTGGACTGAAGAATATGCTGGTAGACTTAAAGTCACACTCATCCAAATATGTAACCTTTGGAGATGGAGCAAAGGGAGAAATCAAGGGAGTTGGGACATTGGACTGCCCAGGTGTACCAAGTCTAGATGATGTGCTGCTAGTAAAAGGATTAACTGCTAACTTGATCAGCATAAGTCAATTATGTGACCAAGGTTACAGTGTAAACTTTACCAAAACTGAATGCATAGTCTCTGATAAAGAACAGAAGGTTGTCATGAGAGGAGCCAGATCAAAAGACAACTGCTATATGTGGGAACCTCAAGATTTCAGCCTTACTTCAATTTGTTCCTTAGCCAAAGAAGAAGAAGTGAAGTTGTGGCACCAAAGACTGGGTCATCTTCATCTCAGAGGAATAAAGAAGATCATATCTATGGAGGCAGTAAGAGGTATCCCAAGACTGAAGATTGATTAAGGTAAAGTGTGTGGTGAATGTCAGATAGGCAAGCAAACCAAGATGTCACACCCAAAGCTCCAACATCTGACAACTTCCAAAGTTTTGGAATTATTACATATGGATCTTATGGGACCAATGCAGGTTGAGCGTCTTGGTGGAAAAAGATATGCCTATGTGGTTGTTGATGACTTCTCAAGATTTACATGGATAAGCTTCATCAAAGAGAAGTATGATGTGTTTGATGTATTCAAAGATCTGTGTCATAGAATTCAAAGAGAAAAAGCAAGCTGTGTGATCAGAATAAGAAGTGATCATGGAAAGGAGTTTGAGAATAAAAAATTCTCAGACTTCTGCTCTTCAGAAGGGATCAATCATGAGTATTCTTCTCCTATCACCCCTCAACAGAATGGGATTGTTGAGAGAAAAAATAGAACTATTCAAGAGTCAGCAAGAGCCATGATTCATGCTAAAAAGTTACCACTGTACTTTTGGGCTGAAGCTATGAACACAACATGTTACATTCACAATAGAGTCACACTAAGAAAGGGAACTTTGTCCACTATCTATGAAGTCTGGAAGGGCAGAAAACCTACAGTCAAGTACTTTCATGTGTTTGGAAGTAAATGTTACATTCTTGCTGATAGGGATCAAAGAAGGAAGATGGACCCTAAAAGTGATGAAGGAATTTTTCTTGGATACTCCATAAATAACAGAGCTTATAAAGTATTTAACTCCAAAACCAAGGCTATAATGGAATCAATAAATGTGATTATTGATGATGCCCCTGCAGATGTTGCAGATGATGTTGGAACATCTGCTGATAATCAAACTGAAGTTAAAACAGAAAGTGATAATCTTGATTTAACTTTAACTGAGGCAAGGTCAGAGCAATCCAACAAACCTCCCTCCATTAGAATCCAGAAAGATCATCCTAAAGATCTGATAATTGGTGATCCTAACAGTGGTGTCATCACTAGATCAAGAGAAATGATTTCAGGCTTCTGCTTTGTTTCAAAGATAGAACCTAAAAACATCAAGGAAGCTCTGAATGATGAGTACTGGATCTCTGCTATGCAAGAAGAATTAGGCCAGTTTACAAGGAATGAAGTATGGGATCTTGTTCCTAGGCCTAATGACATTAATGTGATTGGCACTAAGTGGGTGTACAAGAACAAGTTAAATGAGCAAGGAGTAGTTACAAAAAACAAGGCTAGACTTGTAGCTCAAGGATACACACAAATTGAGGGAGTAGACTTTGATGAAACCTTTGCACCAGTAGTAAGGCTTGAATCAATCAGACTACTTCTAGGAATTGCTTGTATCCTAAAGTTCAAGCTATTTCAAATGGATGTTAAAAGTGCCTTTTTAAATGGGTACCTTAATGAGGAAGTATATGTGGAGCAGCCTAAGGGATTTGTTGATCCAAGCTGTCCAGATCATGTATACAAGCTAAGAAAGGCTCTGTATGGTCTAAAGAAAGCCCCAAGAGCATGGTATGAAAGACTAACTACTTTTCTCATTAAACATGGGTACAGGAAAGGTGGAATAGAAAAAACCTTGTTTGTGAAAGATGAAGAGGGAAAGGTCATGATTGCTCAGATATATGTGGATGACATAGTGTTTGGTGGGATGTCAGACATGATGGTTAAACATTTTGTTAATCAAATGGAATCTGAGTTTGAGATGAGCCTAGTAGGAGAACTAACTTACTTTCTTGGACTGCAAATCAAGCAGATGGAGGACTCCATGTTCATATCCCAAAGCAAGTATGCAAAGAACACTGTCAAGAAGTTTGGGATGGACAATGCAAGTCACAAGAGAACACCTGCCCCCACTCATTTAAAGCTGACAAAGGATGACAAGGGTGAGATTGTGGACCAAAGCTTATACAGAAGCGTGATTGGAAGCCTACTATATCTGACAGCTAGCAGACCAGATATATCTTTTGCAGTAGGTGTATGTGCAAGATATCAAGCTGAGCCAAAAGTAAGCCATCTAAACCAGGTTAAGAGGATTTTGAAATATGTCAATGGTACTTGTGACTATGGCATAATGTACTCTCATGGCTGTGAACCAATTCTCACTGGCTTTTGTGATGCTTCTTTCTAGGAAACAATTTGATTTCTTGGTTCAGTAAGAAACAAAATTGTGTATCCTTATCCACTGCTAAAGCTGAATATATTGCAGCTGGTAGCAGTTGTTCACAGTTGGTATGGATGAAACAAATGCTCACAGAATACAATGTCCCACAAGATGTCATGACATTGTACTGTGACAATTTAAGTGCTATCAACATCTCAAAAAATCCTATCCAACACAGCAGGACTAAGCACATTGATATCAGGCATCATTTCATCAGAGATCTTGTGGAAGAGAAGGTGATCACATTAGAACATGTAGCCACAAATCTGCAATTGGCTGACATATTTACTAAAGCTTTGGATGCTACCCAATTTGAAAACCTAAGGGGTAAATTGGGAATCTGCTTATGTGAAATATAGCAGTTAGGGAGAAGTGCCAGCATGTCTCATGACATCGTGTGGCATGATCACCAGATGGCAGTATCAGTCTGGTCAATAACTCTGTGTATTCCACTCTTAAGAATTCCACTAGTAACAGATTCTATAAATGCTCAAACGTGCTCTCAGCTCTTCACCTCCTCACTATCTCCACTAAACAATTTGCATGCTAAAGCTGATTTTCTAAGCTCATCAAAATCAATCAAACCTAACTCCTCTTCCACTACATTCGAAAAATGTCTCAACATCAAAACCCTAACTTCATTGATGAGGGTCTCAATCAAGAAGATGTGGTGCATGCAACTCCAATCTCTGTAGTACCAATGGATACTACTCCAATAGACGAAATTAGAGGAAGTGTCCCTATTGCTCAAAAACCTAGAACTCCCAATGTAAGAAGAGCAAAGGAGCCTGTGTTCAGCAAAAGCAAGGGGACTCCTTCATCTACAAGCACCCCCAAAGCTTCTGACTATGTGGATGCATCCATCAAGCATCTTGTGAACAGGTTTCTTTCTGAACAAAGAGTGGTGCGTGGGGTATCTGTTCCCCTGAACAGCATGCCTGCTCCACAAGAAGAACCAAGCAACCAGGCTGAAGAGGACATTCCTGCTCAACAGGATGTCCCAATAAATGTTGAAGCATCTGAGGACCAGAACAAGGCCTCAACTGATGATGATGAAGCCACTGATGATCAAGCTTCTGTTGATCAAACTGCTGAAAAGGAGGCTTCCCAACCTCCTCCTGTTGAAACCCTAGATGATGACTCTGACACAGAGATCATTGCATCTGTTAACCCTAGCATAGCCAAAAGGCTTAGGGCTAGGAAGGAGAAGAAGCCTGCTGGACATGCAACTCCTGAAAAGAAACAGCCTACTCCTAAAAAGGACAAGGTCAAAGTTGCCTTTGGACCTACTAAGCAATGGAGCAAGGTAAGCACCCAGAAGAGGAAAGCTGCAACTCCACCTGACTCAGATGTTGAGGATGATGTCCCAACATCCCAACCAAGGAAGAAGCCAACACCTCCAAGGTCTACCTCTGCTGTTCCTGAAGCACCTCTTGACAATGTGTCCTTCCATCATGTCTCTAGTGTGAGCAAATGGAAGTATGTCTACCAAAGAAGGGTTGCTCTGGAAAGAGAGCTGGGCAGCAATGCATTGGAGTGCACTGAGGTAATAGACTTAATATCCTCAGCTGGTTTATTCAAGACTGTTTCAAAATTTTCACCCTGTTATGAGCTGTTGGTCAAGGAGTTCATAGTTAATCTGTAAGAGGGGTGTGCTGATGCAAAATCAGAAGACTTCAGGAAGGTATATGTGAGGGGGAGATGTGTTGAATTCTCTCCTAGGGTTATAAATCACTACCTGGGGAGAGAGTCTGATGGGCCAAATGAACTGGGCAAAACTGACAACCAAATCTGCAAGATCATCACAGCCAACCAGGTCAAAACATGGCCAGTCAAAGGCAAACTTTCTGTCAGCTTGCTAACAAAGAAGTATGCTATGCTGCATAGGATTGGAACTGTCAATTGGGTCCCCACAAACCATACTTCTTCTATAGCTACTGGACTGGGAAGATTCATCTGTGCTGTAGGCACCCAAACAAAGTTGGACTTTGGGGCTTACATCTTTGATCAAACCCTAAAGCATGCAGGAACATCAGCAACCAAGCTTCCCATAGCTTTTCCCTCTATGCTTTGTGGAATAATCCTCAATCAATATCCAGGCATCCTTACTGATAAGGATTATGTCTACAAGAGGGAGAGTCCACTGGCCTTCCACTACAAACTATTCCTGAGCCATCATGCTGCAGATGTTGAAGCTCCCAGTGGGACATCTGCTGGACCATCAAATGTCAAGACTCCTATATCCAAAGCAGCCTTGATTGCAGAACTCAAGACCACTTGCAAAGAGCTGGATGCTAGGAAGAAAAAGCTTGAGGAAATAATTCAAAGGCTGGAGCTGGAAGAGGGTGCTCAGAATGCTGATGGATCTGATGCTGAGTCTGAGGATGAAGAAGATACTGAGTATGATGAGTCTGAATGAAGCTGGGTGTGATGGAAACTGAATTGTCTGTTCTGCATTGTAACTCTGAATTGTATTTTTGCTTTGTAATGTTTTTGTTTTTCTCTCTGCTTGTGTAATGTTTGGCCCCAAATTTCTGTCTAACAAGGGGGAGAAATGTACTGAACAACAACAATGTCTGCTGCAGTTTGCCTGATTAATGAACAATGTTGAAGTTAATTTCTGTCTTCTGAACTAAGTTTTTTTTAATGCTCATTGGTATATCAGATTCTGTTGAACAAGTCATAGTAGTATACATACAGGTTTGAGGGGGAGAAAATTATTATAACTCTCACATGATTCAACATAAAAGAACTCTGCTGCACTCTGATAAATAAAACTCTGCTGCACTCTGATAAAACCAGAAGATTGTGTTAGCCAAAAATTAGCCAAAGGGGGAGTTTGTAGATGTTAAGAATTGGCAGAATTTTTGACAAACAAGAAGTGTTGAACTTAGTTCAGGATGTCACACCAGATGTTGTGACATTGTCAAACAGAGTAAAGGTTAATGAATTAATTCAAGACATCAGGATGTCACACCAGATGTTGTGACATCGTAAACCTGCTACCAGACTTAAATGATGCATAACAGAACTGAGTAAATTCAGGGGAGTTTATCTGGAATTAATTAAAAAGAGATAAGCACTCCAAGCCGCATCTTTAGAGAGCTTAGTTATCTGATTTCAGTGTAACAAAATAACTAACTCACCTTGAATCAAGGAAGTAACAAACTAACTAACCCTAATTCAAGGTGATGACTGTGATATTTATCAGGTCTGGATAAATTGCAAAAAGCCCAAAAACCAAGCATCTATTTAAGGAACAGAAACTCTCAGAATAGAGTACGAATTTTAGAAGACCAAAAAGGGTGTTTGTGTTTTATAGCAGGTTTTAATTGTGTATCACTTGATGAGCTTTTAAGCAAAAAGTGTATTGTGTCTTGATTAAAACTTTTAAGTAAGATCAAGCAGTTGTGTTTGAAGTGTGACTTCAATTATATTAAACATTGTAAAATATCACTGTGTGATTGAGGGGGAGTGAGTAGGTACTCATATCTAAGTTGTGTCTTAGGTAGAAATTGCCTTGGGTAGATATTAAGTGAAGGATTAAACTGGTTGGTTTAATTCCAGAATTAATATTACTTATATTGGATTTCCTTCCTGGCTTGGTAGCCCCCAATTGTAAGTGTGGAGATACACTGAACTGGGTTAACAATTTCCTGTGTGATTTAATTTACCTGCACTTTAAGTTTTGTTAAAGTCTTCAAGTGTTTAAACATCTGATTCGACATCACGTACCTGATCCTAGAATTTCACATGGAGTCATGCCATTTGCTGACTACCATTCTATCAATGAATTTAAGCTTTTATCCAATTGTTTGAAATTCTTTATGTTGTTTCTATTTACAAAATTTCAATTTATTGTTGATGATGATTTTTTAAACAACTTTAATAAATTTAATCTTTGAAGCTTACAAAAAAAAAACATTTTTCTTTTGATATGAGAAAAAAGAAACGATATCAATAGTGATTCCTGTAAACACCCCAAATTTGTCCTCACCCATTCATACCATGGCTTGTGATCATCCTCATATGCATAAACACAATCATATCATCTCACATCTCATTTTTTTGATTCACTGCATAGTTTCTAAGGCATCTGCACCTAGGGTTTGTGATCTGAGCAATCCAAAAAGCTTCTTGAGCCATTCCAAGGCCACTAATCAACTCAAAGGGGTCCATGTGTGTTCTTATGTCATATTCCATCTCCTCAAAGTCAAAAATGCAGAGGAATCACAAGAACTAGGGTTTGAGTGGATGCAGAGCCAGGATGAACTGCACAATTGACTGAAAATTAGGGTTTTGGTTTCAGAGGCCATAACTCCAAATTTTTTGGCCATTCTTGTTTCCATTGATCTCTATATGGTATAGGGAGTATGCATATCAATTTTCATGAAGAAATTCCATGGGGAAGTCATCTGATCAAGGGTTGACTTTTCAGACAAGTCAGTGTAAAATCAGGGCATCTGAGGCCCCCAATGACCCAACCAATGGGTGATCTTCATCATTTTGAGTGTATATGATCTTTATTTGATCATGGAAGAAGGTTGAAGTTCATAAAAATCAAGAATTTAGGGTTTTTGCAAATGTTGACTTTTTGGGCATAGTTGACTTTTCAAGAATGCATCATTTTAGGTCATTTTTCAAGCCATGATTCTTGATCCAAAAATGCTTCAAATGGAAAAACTTTGGTCATGAAAGTTGTAGATTTCATTTTTCCCTTTTCAAAAAGTACAAGAACATGATCAAACTCTTCTTGAATCAAAAGTTATGGCAATGCAAAGTTGGCTAAAATCATTGATTTTCAAGGCATGCCCTAAGTGAGAATTCTGCAAAATCTTGGACCAATGCATATTGCAGCCTCTAATTCATTTCAAACCAGCACACAAACATGCTATGAGCCTTAAAAATCAGAATTGGACCAAGTTTCCCCATGGTTTGGTTTGTGTAACAAGACTTTCTCACATGTGAACCATAAAGCAACAACTTGCAAAAGCACTCATAACATTTCACCAACTTGCTGCCTTGAATGTTGGACCAAGCCTAGCCTTTCCCTTCACTTTGCTGCGCAGACCATGCCCTTTGTACTTGGCTAGAAGTTGCCCATGCCCTATCTTACAAGAAGTTGACATATTTGCAAAAGTGGCTACACCTATCCATAAAGCACAAGTCACATCCTCTGACCAATTGGATTAGTTTATACTATCCATTTGCAAACCATTTCATACACTAAGCAAGCCTGAAACCATTCATACCATCACATTCACACAAACACTCCCAATTGCATTTGTCTTCGAATCTGCCTCCACAGCCACAAAACACTCCAACCATTTTCTCCATTCAACTCACCATGTATCACTGAGTAGAAAGCACCAAGAACACAAGCCTGAAACAGCCTGAACATCTCACTGCCATTTCTCACTTCATTTTGCAGCTTCATTCGAAACTCTCACCATAGCTCACAAACACACCAACAAACACCACAGACCTTCTCCATTCATCCTCAGGATCACAAACAACCATTCACCATGACCTGAAGCTCTCTATTTCACCATTGCCATTTCTGACCAAGCTTGAGCAGAAGCTTTCGAATCTCACTATCCAGCCAGCTTAAACTCTCTTTGAGCATTCAAACATCTTCTGGGGACCAAGTGGAGTAGTTTGCACTGAAGGAAGTGGCCAGAAAGTCCTCAAGCTGAAAGCTTCGAATCTCAGGTAGCCTGAAATTTATTTTTCCAGAAATTGTTTTTCTTGTTACAAACTCGTTCTATGTGCTTCACTGATCATCCTGGTATCATTGGTTTTGAAAATGGCTTTGATTTGAGAGTTTAATTTGTCTCTGAAACCTGCGTGCCCTAGAACTTGTTTTGTTCGATTCTTGCTTATGGGGAAAAATAAATGAATTTGAACATGGGGTTTTGGTTCAGTAGGTTGTGGGAAACATTTCCATGGTTTTAGATTTCATTTTAGTGACCTAGGGAAGGATTTGGAAGTTTTCAGGGGAGAAGGTCACCGGAGAAGACGACCGGAGCTCGTCTCCGGTGACCTGAAAGTGATTAGTGAGGTTAATTAGGGTTAGGGCAAAGTTTGAATATGGGCCCTTAGATCTGGCTTCCCGCGCGCGTGTGTGTGGTCCAGATTGTGCCATTAATTCATAATCAGGATTAATTAATTTAATTAATTGAGTTTTAGAAGTTTGAATATGGGCCTTTGATCTGCGCGCGCAGTCAACCCATCCACTGCCAGAATCAATCTCAGTCGTCCTTCCTGATTACTTCATTTAAATTTCATTTTAATTCATTTTCTTCTCATTTAATTTGCATATTTATTTTAAAATAGCAAAAATGTCTTAAAAATTATGAAACTTTTTCTTTAAAGTTTTATTAATTTTTAAGACCCAAAAATATTTTTATTCTATTTTTTATCATTAAAAAAGTATTTTTAAATATTTAAAAGATTATTTTTAATTGATTATTGGGAATTAATTAATTAAAAATACTTTTAGGTATTTAAAAATTACAAAAAAATTCATGAAATGTTCTAAGACATTTAGAAACATTGTCCAACCTCCAAACCAAATTTCTTTTTTGATCTTGATGCATTTTAAGAATTTTTCATTGAATTAAATCATTTTTTATGCATTATTTTGATCATGGATTCAAAAATTCATTTCTGCCTATTGGAGAAGGTTGAGACATTGATTCTTTTTGCTTTGTCTTGTGTTTAGCCTGTAATTTCTAAGATAAAATGGCCATGATTTGATCTTGCATTTTCTAATTGTTTGGCATTTCTTTTGTTAAGAACCCTAAAAAACCCTAATAACTTAGAAAATTCATATCTTGAGTTTGGTTGAGAGTTGAGAGTTCCCCTTTGGGCAGTGGTTCATTATAGGTTTAGGGTTTCTTTGGGTACCATTTTCCATTTTTTATCTTAGGGTTTGCTTCTGTTTTGGGTTTTTGTTTGATGTTTGATCCATGAACCCTAATTTGGGCTTTCTTTTGCATCCTTCTTGCATTTCCTTGCATAACTTGACTTGTCTTTGCATTTTGTGCATTCTTGTGATCCATTTGACATCTTAAGACATATAGAAAGCATGTTTGACCATTGCATTACATATTTGCCATGTCATTTGTCTTGTGTGATTCATAACTTTTCATGTTCATTCATGCCCCTTAACTTGCATCATTTGCATTCATAATCTTGTATGAACATCTCCATGTCTTGCCTCATGTTTGCAGCATCTCATAACATCATAATCATCATCAACATGCTTCTGGTTTTGCTTTGCATCATACCATTTCATCTCATCTTGCATTGCATTGCATTTCTTTCTAACATTTCAGGTAGTAAGTGAACTTGAGAAGTGAATTTGCCTTCACTTCTCATAACTTTTCTTTTCATCTCTCTTGCATCCATTGCTGCATTCCTATATGTGTTTGAGATTGAGCTTGCTCATTCTTGTTCTTCCCACCTTCTTTCTTCAAGTGACTTGACTTCTCTTGATCTTATTCATCTGCTTCCTGGTGGCTCCTCTGAAGATTTGTTCTTGCAAACCTCACAAACCATAGGATCATCCAAGCATGACAATGAATTAGGGTTTTGATTAGTCCCCTTCCTAGTTTTTTACCTTTGTGTCTCTCTTTGAGTCCTCTCTTCTCACCTCATAATCAGGGACTAAACCCTAAAGGCTTCAAGGCTTTGTGATTAAGCTTATGCCTGCATCCTTCTATTAGGATGGAGTGTATAACTTTAATCCTAAGTTTTAAACCCTTAATGTGTTTAAATCCTTTAATCAATTCACTTAATAATCACCAAAGACATCACACTTGTAACTTGGGCCTTGCATTAGGGTTCTATTTCTTCCTTAATTGGTTAAGAAGGACTAACCCTAGTGTTAATGGACAAGTCCCCCTCAAGTTGTCTTACAGACCATAAAAAACACTTCATCATCATATCATTAATCTAAAATTCACTTAATAAAGGCTTGTTTTGTCATGAGTTTAATCCCTAATCATGGATTAAGTTGAGGAGCTTTCCTCAGCTTAAACATTCTCATCTATTATCCTTCTATTAGGATGGTGTAATGAGTCTGTTTAATCCTTGATTATGGCTTAATCTCATTACTCAACACTAAACAAAAACAACAAAAACATCTAAATAATCACAAGTAGGTTAATGATCTTAATCCTGCATCAAAGGTGATTAAGTGTGAGAATCTGACTTCACACTTAAGGTATTCTCATTACCCCTAATCAGAGGGAAGATGTGATGAGTTTACTAACCCATTGGTTTAGGCTTAAGCTCATTAACTTATGACAAACTTTCAAAAGCAATAAAAGACTGAAAACTCAAAAACAAACAATAATCGTCTCCTCCGGGATTCTTTTCTCATCACCTTCACTCACAAACGAGAACTTGCTTCTTCCGTCTAATGCAAGACAGTTTGCACCTGAGCCAGACAGGTCATACACTTGAGCATAGGCAAGTAAGCAGTTCACAAGTCAATTCATCCTTTCAGTCTCTTTGGGTCGAACTACGGTGTTCTGACTTCCTCATTGCACGAGAGGATACGTAGGCATAACTTAACAGTTATCGAACAAAAGTCTCTGTATATTCCCCCTCCTTTCAGCATTATTCTTTTAGCCTCATGATCATGAGCAGTTCTTTTTCATTCTCACACTGACACTTTCATACTTCATATCACTTATACACTTTACACTGACACCTGTACATTCCTTTCCAGCTCTTTTATACACAGACTGCACTGACACTCCCCCTTTAAAACACAAATCTTTTAAGCGTGGATCCCGTCGAGTACGACGGACAATCTGGGTGCTAATACCTTCCCAGGTTGTAACCAACCCCCTTTCTCAGTCTCTCTGGTTCGCAACCGTCTTATCCATGTCTTTCTAGGTCTATGCAGCATTGCCTTTCCTCCGGGATAAAAATGCCTAGCTGGCGACTCTATTCATTCTCCAGTGAGTTCACGGCTGTGTGTTCTCATTGTCCCTCTCGCCGACCGTTCGCGTCTGTAACTTCATCTGACCCGGTGTCACTTGTCGGGAGCGACAGCTTGGCGACTCTGCTGGGGAACCTTATACTGCAACCAGGGCTTCTGGTTCTTTTTGTGGGTTCCTCCTAGCGCTTGATTGATTTGTGTTTATTGGGGTGTTATGTGCTTATTTGTGTTTATATTTATTTCTGCTTTATGTACAGATACTTTACTGCTTTCTTTATAGCTTTGCATTATATCATACTGTACTGCTGGCTGGATCTGGTTGTTTGCTTTGGTGGGTGGGTGTTTCATTGAGAGTTAAGGTCCTATACCTGGGACCTGAGTGACACCTAGGCTAGAGTGAATCATATTCTTTCCCATTCCATTTCGGTCTGGTGCGGGAATATGAAACACGGTTCAGATATGGGTTTCTTCTTGAGAACTCTGTGTTGCAGATTTCCTGCAATGCTAGGGCTATCTGGGAAGCCTGCTAAGTCTGGATGACCTTTTAGTATTGACCTTCAGAAACTGAGGTGAATTAGAGGAGGAATTGTTATGGTTATTGTAAACACTGTACCTCCGGGTTAGAAGTGTTTACACTTCTCATAACTGATCCAAGTCTGAGGATCCTTGTTCTAGATCACCACCTGTGAGGGGGTTGGGCTGTTTACAGGTTTGCAGGTACCTTGACCTCAGAATACCATGTTACTTTGATTTGTTAAGAGTACTCCATGTTGGACAGTTCTTGTGATTCTAAAACCCTGGACTTGTGGTTCTTTATTTGAGCCCCCCACCCTGGTTACTGGATTTATAGACCTCCATCTGGATTTCTTACACACTTGGACCTATATCAGGGCATTTTGATCAGATCCAGCTCAGTCACAAACCCTTGCATATCATCTGCATACATACCCATTGCATCATATTAACATTTGCTTATTTGTGTTTCAGGGTATCCACCTTCATCTGGTTTTGGTTTTGACCCCATCTGCTATATTGACCTGTCTTCATCAGCACTTGCTACCAGCTATCTATTCCAGCCAATCAGTGGCCCTTCTCTTCAGTATCTTCATCAACATTTGTCATTATGGCTCCAAAGAAAAGCAATATCACCTATCATTTCTTCCAACCAGACTTATCAGACATCAGGAGGATCCAAACCCTGATCACTCCAGATCACATACCCTTGTTCAGGGAGAGTTATGGAGATATACTTGACTTGGTCATGGATCTGGACCCATCCCAGAGGAGTTTGATCCACACCTGCATTCAGTTTTATGACCCCCCATTGAGATGTTTCACTTTTCAAGACTTTCAGTTAGGCCCCTTATTGGAAGAGTACTCCTCATTAGTTGGCATGCCTATCAGGAGAGAAATTCCTTTCAATCCTGAGATGACTTTCCCAAGCAATGGAGAGGTGGCAAAAGCTTTGCACCTGGAGCCTGTTTTGGTTGAGCAACACATGACCTCTAAAGCTGGGATCCCTGGATTTCATCTGGACTTCCTGATTTCTCAGGCTAGTCTGAAAGCCTCCTTGGGGGAGTGGAAAGCTGTTTGTGCTCTGTTGGCCTTAAGTGTATATGGAATTGTGTTGTTTGCAGATGAGCCTCGATTCATTAGCAAGAATGCAATCCATTTGTTCATCCTGAAGAACCCAGTGCCAACCTTGTTGGGTGATCTCTATTACTCAGTACATCAGAGGAATGAGAAGCAGAGGGGAAGATTAGTGAGGATTTGTGCTCCATTATTTCATGCTTGGCTTCTTAAGCATCTGCCCAGGATAGATGCATTCCTAAATCCTCATCAGCAAAGCAACTGGGCTAAGAGACTCACTGTCCTAACTTCAGCAGACATCAGATGGTGTACTCAAAGCACCAAGGGCAGAGATATCATTACAAGCTGTGGGCACTTTCCCAATGTGCCTTTAATAGGGGTCAAGGGAAGTATCAATTACAACCCTCTGCTGTTCAGGAGGCAATTAGGCTATGCACTGGTCCATACTCCCAGGGAGCAAGACTTGGTTGAGACCCTCTACTGTGAGAATAAGATTAGTCTGGTAACTGTTAGGCAGGCTGCCTGGGCCTGGGATCATGTTCAAACCAAGGGAATCACCATTCTGGGGAAGTGCAATAATGTGGCATCAGTCCAATATTATGAGTGGTCCCATGCTAGGGCCCAATTCTCTGGAATGCCTTTCACCATAGAAGACATGCCTGAGTCATCTTCAGCACCACCCCCTGCCACTATCAGTTTGGAGGAGTTTGAGAGCTTGAAGGAAAGAAATGAGAAGTTAACCCAGGCTTTGCAGAAGACCCTCCGGGAGAGGAGTGAAGGTGTGAGGGAGATTGAGAGATTGGAGAAATTAAGAGTGGAACACTTGACTAAAATTGAGAAGTCTGGAGATTATATCAACAAGTCTAAAGCTGGTGAACAGATTCTGAAGAATGCTTGTAAAGAAGCCCAGTTCCAGAGAGCGAGGACAGACTTGTATTTGAAAGAGAGTCAGGCCAGGTGGGTCCGGATCACTGAGGCCCGTACTCTAGAAGACAAGAGAGTTCAAGACAAGATGGGACAGATGGAAAAAGCCCTGGCAGCAGCCCAGAAGGAAATATCAGAGCTAGAAATCAGAGCTGGAGTGAAGAGGTCTAAGGACCAAAGTCAGAACAAGAAGTTGACTGCAGCTGTTGCAACAAGAAACCTTCTCATCAGAGGTCTCACGGAGCGTCCGGCTGATCCTGTGACCGAAGCACTTCTTAAGGAAGTTCGTGAGGATGAGTTTGGCCTTGGGGTGTGATCATTTGCTTGTTGTTATTCCTTTTCATGTACTTTTGCTTGTTGTGATGTATTTTGACCCCTTTGAGGGCTTGTGTTGTAAAATGAACAAGTTGTATTATTTCATCTTATGTAATATATTTGTGTTGGTTTCTATCTGGGTTCACTTCAAAAGCAACTTCAACAGCATCATCTTCAGGGGTCTGGAAGGGTCAAAACTGAATGCCAAACCGGATACCTTGAGAGCAAATAAGCATAACTGCATTGCATGCTAACCCTTTTGTTTGTTTTGTAGGTTTTTGTTTTGTTGTTACTAACCTCTGTTGTGAATCTCAGGAATTATTGCTCGCCGCCGGGTATTTCCCCTCAACAGGCCACACAGGTACCCAACTAGAAACAACCTTCCGGGAATTCAGATGGATCAGATGCAGCAGGACCTTACGGAGGTCAGAAACCAGATGGCCAACGAAAGGTTGGAGATGAGAACTCAGATAACACAGTTCATGGAAGTAATGAACAATTTAGCTCAAAGCCAGGAGAGGCTCAGAGCCTTGGTAGAAGGGAGGAATCAAGATGAGCCCCATGTGGGGACTGCCGGCACAAGTAACAATGAACGGGTGCAACCCCATGTTAACCCTCCTGTGTTTGGCCCACATCTACATCCTGAGATTAACATTCCTGCAAATGTTCAAGGAACAGCCACTGCAGCCAGAGTACTTCAAGAAGATCCTCAGGAGGACCAATTTACAGTAATGGGTGCTGGAGAGGAAACTTATGACAGGAGATTGGATGAAATGGCTGAAAAGTTGAGGTCCTTAGAATCTCAAAATTCTTTGGGGTTCGACGTCATGGACATGGGTTTGGTAGACGGGGTCAGGATCCCCCATAAGTTCAAGCCTCCTTGTTTCGAAAAGTATAATGGGACTTCATGCCCCCGGACTCATTTGCAATCATTTCTGGGAAGGCTGAAGGCCTATACGATGGATGAGAAGCTCTAGATGTTCTACTTCGAAGACAGCTTGACTGGAGCATCAAGGGAATGGTATTCCCATTTGACAAGGGCAACTGTAAGATGCTGGAAGGACCTGGCAGAGGCCTTCATTAGACAGTATCAATACAACTTAGACATGGCACCCAACAGGACTCTCCTTATGGGAATGTCACAATCGTCAAGAGAAAGTTTCCGAGAATATGCCCAGAGATGGAGGCAATTGGCTGCTGCCGTTCAACCACCAATGTCTGAGAGAGAAATGGCAGACATGTTTATGAACACTCTCCAGGGAACGTATATTGACAGGTTGGCTGCTTTCTCTTCCACTAGCTTCGCAGATGTTGTTATAGCTGGGGAGAGAATTGAAAGCCTGTTAAAAATGGGTAAGATCTCCGATAATGGTGCCAGCTCGTCCAGTAGTACAAGAAAGCCTTTTGCAGGCCCAAGAAGAACTGGCGAGACCAATGCCATTCACACCAACAGGGGTAGGCCCCAATATGTTCAAAGGTCAATAGCAGCAGTCACTATCCCTGCTCCAGCTCATCCACAGCCAGTCTATCAACCTCCTCAACAAAACTACCAACAACAACCTTAGTATCAGCAGAATCAATATCCCCCAAGAAACTACAACAACAACAACACCAACAACAACAATCAACAGAGGCCATTCCAACAAAGGCCGTCCCAAGCTAACCGAGTGATCGACCCGATCCCAATGCCGTATGCTGCCTTGCTGCCACAACTTCTGAAACTCAACCTAGTTGAGCTAAGAACGTTGGCACCTCCGGATCCCAACAGTTTACCAAGGAACTATGACTCCAATGCTAGGTGTGCTTTTCATTCAAACGCACCTGGTCACAGTACAGAAAAATGCAGGGCTCTGCATATGAAGGTACAAGACTTGGTAGACTCCAAGGCTCTGAATTTTGCACCTCCGCCCAATGTCAATAAAAACCCAATGCCAAACCATGGTGGTCCCCGAATTAATGCTATTGAAGAAGACCAACCGTCTTATTTAATAACCAGTGTGGATCAGATCAGGACACCATTGGTGGAAATCAAAGCTCAACTCCGCGAAAACCAAATATTTCCGGGGTGTGAACTAGGGTGTCCCTATTGCAATATTTCATGGAATGGGTGTGAGGACCTGAGGAATGGCATTGACAGCCTTATTCAGAGTGGCCTACTACAGATCACTACATCATTTCCGACAAACCCAACAACTTCATCAACAACGGTTCCAGAACCTCCTACAACCGCAGCAACTTTTGTTCCCGACAATTCATCAGCAACACCGACAAGTACTTCATCTGTCCTCCCAAATGATCAGTTTTCAATAGTTTCTCCTGCTACAACTTCAGCTTCATTCCATTTCGAATCTCCATCAACAACAACAACAGTCCTTTCAACAGTACCTCCTACAACACCAGCAATCAATCATGAAGATGTCTCCACTGTTACCATATTCTACGATCCTGAAAATAATTCCGCCTACCATTCAGAAGGTGCTGCTCCCACCAGAGCACCAGTTACAATCTTTTATGATCCACAGACAATTACAGTCCCTTCAGCAGCAGCAATCAGTCCAGTCACTGTCACGGTGCCTGGACCAGTACCATATGAGAGCAACAGGGCCATCCCTTGGCACTATGGCTCTGACTTGTATTGCGAAGGAAAAAGAATCACTCTTGAAACATCAGCACCTGCACCACAAGTAGATAATGTGGGGGGAGGCGGAGGCTTCACTCGAAGCGGACGTCTCTTTGCTTCACAAGTTCAAAGGAAAAGGCCCGGTGCAGGAAGATCCAGCTGTTAAAGAAGCCTTGAAGACACCGTTCGATCAAGAAGTTGATGAGTTTATGAGAATCATCAAAAAGAGTGATTACAAAATTGTGGATCAACTTCACCAGACGCCATCCAAAATCTCTATCCTCTCACTGCTTATGTGCTCCGAAGCCCATCGGAATGCACTACTCAAGGTCTTGCACGCAGCTTACGTGCCTGAAGAGATTATTGTCAACCAGTTGGAAACCGTGGTTGGAAATGTTACTGCTAGCAATGGGCTAGGGTTTACCAATTCTGACTTGACAGCGGATGGCCGCAACCACAACAAAGCCTTGCACATAACCATGGAATGCAAAGGAGCTGTCCTTTCTCATGTGCTGGTGGACACAGGTTCTTCCCTGAATGTCTTACCAAAGAAGGCTCTGGTGAAGTTAGAATACGATGGATTGGCATTGAGACCCAGCAACCTGGTGGTACGAGCCTTTGATGGTTCGAAGAGATCGGTTCTGGGAGAGATTGAGCTGCCCGTGACAATTGGCCCACAGACCTTTAAAACTATCTTTTATGTGATGGACATTCAGCCCGCCTACAGCTGTTTGTTGGGTAGACCCTGGATTCACGCCGCCGGCGCAATAACGTCTACCCTTCACCAAAAGTTAAAATTTGAGTGGGAGGGCCAAGTTGTCGCAATCTGTGGAGAGGAGGACATTTTTGTCAGCCACCTGGCAACCTATAAGTACATTGAAATGGATGGGGAGATCCATGAAACAATGAGCCAGGGGTTTGAAGCTTTGAATGTGCATGAGGCATCTGCTGTATCTGGTACTCCAATGTCATCATACCAACAAGCCCGGAATGTTGTTGAGGAAGGAACTGCCCTAGGCTGGGGCAAGGTTTTAGCTGTGGAGGAGAAGAAGGACAAGTTTGGGTTGGGTTACAGACCAACTCAACATCAAGCAAAGGCTGCTGCAGAGCCAGGTTTTGTCAGTGGGGGGATGCTTACCCCCGATGCTATCAACTGTCTGGAAGACGAGCTGGAAGAGGAGCGCAATCTGGAGAATTGGATTCGTCCAAAGATCCCGGGGAGCAGTGTCTCGAACTGGTCTTCCCAGGAAATTATAAGAGTTACTCATGCAGAGTAATTATTATTTCCTGTATTTTTATAGCATGCATCAAAGTCTTGCATCTTGCCCAAGATGACAAGACTCATTTTGTAATCAGGGCCATCTGTACTTTTGTGCAAACAAGATTAAATTAATGAAATATCAGACATCTTTTTGCAAACGAGTCTTTTTCTTTTCTGTTCACTGTTTTTCCATTTTTCTTTTTGTACAAAAATAAATGGCGGTGTTTTCAAAATGATAACTTCATTTCACTTTTTTCTAAAATAAGACTAAAATCAGATCACTAAAATGAACCAACTTAACCCTTGCAGAGAGTGCCTTCCTGACAGCACCGACAACAGCACGGCTATGACACCGTATGACTTTGACAATCCAATCAATCAAGCTGATGAAGGGGTTGATGAAGAATATGAGCTTCCTGAAGAGCTAGCTAGGTTGTTGAGACAAGAGGAAAAGGTCATTACTCCTCACCAGGAGGAGGTTGAAGTGATCAATCTTGGTACGGAGGAAGACGTGAAAGAGGTTAAAATCGGGGCCTGCCTGCAAGACTCAGTGAAGAGACAGCTGATAGATCTGCTTCAAGAGTATGTTGATGTGTTTGCTTGGTCGTATCAAGATATGCCAGGGTTGGATACCGACATTGTTGTGCATAAGCTGCCTTTGAGGGAAGAATGCCCACCAGTGAAACAGAAGCTGCGCCGAACTCGCCCAGACATGGCTATGAAAATCAAGGAAGAGGTACAAAAGCAATGGGACGCCGGGTTCCTTGCTGTAACTAGCTATCCGCCGTGGGTTGCTAATATAGTACCTTTGCCTAAGAAAGATGGCAAAGTAAGAATGTGTGTTGATTACCGGGATCTGAACAGAGCCAGCCCGAAAGATGACTTCCCATTACCTCACATTGACGTATTGGTGGATAACACGGCTCAGTTCTCGGTATTCTCCTTCATGGATGGATTTTCAGGGTATAATCAGATCAAGATGTCACCTGAAGACATGGAGAAGACAACATTCATTACACCTTGGGGCACGTTCTGTTACAAGGTGATGCCATTCGGACTGAAGAATGCTGGTGCCACATATCAACGGGCTATGGTGACATTGTTCCACGATATGATCCACAAGGAAATAGAATGTTATGTGGATGACATGATCGCCAAGTCCCTTACAGAGGAAGATCACCTGGTGAATCTGCTGAAGTTGTTCAAGCGCCTGAGGAAGTACCAACTAAAGTTGAACCCCAACAAATGCACATTCGGGGTGCGATCCGGTAAGCTGCTGGGCTTTATTGTAAGCGAGAAAGGGATTGAGGTTGACCCTGATAAGGTCAAAGCCATTCAAGAGATGCCTGCACCGAAAACTGAGAAAGAAGTTCGAGGGTTCTTGGGTCGGTTGAACTACATTTCAAGGTTCATATCTCACCTTACAGCGACCTGTGAACCCTTGTTCAAGCTGTTAAGAAAAGAGCAAACGGTCAGGTGGAACGAAGATTGCCAGAAAGCTTTTGACAAGATCAAGGAGTATTTGCAAGAACCTCCAATCCTCATGCCTCCAGTCGAAGGAAGACCTCTGATTATGTACTTGACCGTATTAGAAGAGTCAATGGGGTGTGTGTTGGGCCAGCATGACGAGTCTGGTCGAAAAGAGTATGCAATATACTACCTTAGCAAAAAGTTTACCGACTGTGAACAACGTTATTCACTGCTCGAGAAAACTTGCTGTGCTTTAGCGTGGGCTGCTCGCCGACTGAGACAGTATATGTTGACCCACACTACCTTACTAATCTCAAAAATGGATCCAGTTAAGTACATTTTCGAGAAGCCAGCTCTTACCGGACGGGTTGCAAGATGGCAGATGATTCTCACAGAATACGACATACAGTACACATCTCAGAAAGCCATCAAGGGCAGTGTACTATCTGAATATCTGGCTGAGCAACCCATTGATGACTACCAACCTATGAGGTTTGACTTCCCTGATGAAGACATCATGTTCATAAAAGCAAAAGATCACGAAGAGCCTATTCACACTGAACGGCCTGACCCGGAAGAAGAATGGACTATGATGTTTGATGGGGCTGTTAATATGAATGGTCGTGGTGTTGGTGCAGTACTCATTACACCCAAAGGGGTTCACATGCCTTTCTCGGCAAAACTCACTTTCAACTACACTAACAACGAAGCTGAATACGAAGCTTGCATTATGGGTCTTGAGGAAGCCATTGACCTCAGGATCAAGACATTGACCGTATTCGGAGATTCAGCCTTGGTAGTCAATCAAACCAACGGGAAATGGTACACCCACCAGGATCATCTGATACCATACAGGGATTATACAAGGAGGTTACTGACTTTCTTTACAACAGTCAAGCTTGAGTATATCCCTCGGGACGAGAATCAGTTTGCGGATGCTCTTGCTACCATTTCATCCATGATCAAAGTTCAAGCCGCTAACTTTGTACCTCAGATTTCAGTGTCCAGACTCGACAGACCAGCATATGTATTTGCAGCAGAAGTTGTCAAGGACGATAAGCCTTGGTTTCATGACATTAAGTGCTTCTTGGAGGATCAAACATACCCACCTGGGGCATCTTCCAATGATAAGAAGACTTTAAGAAGGCTTGCTGGTAGTTTCTTTCTGAACACTGATGGGTCTTTATACAAAAGGAACTTCGATATGGTACTCCTCAGATGTGTTGACAAGACGGAAGCAGATTTGTTGATGCATGAAGTGCATGAAGGCTCTTTTGGTACCCATGCCGGAGGGCATGCCATGGCTAAGAAGTTGCTAAGATCAGGCTATTACTGGATCACAATGGATGCAGACTGTTGTGCTTACGCCAGAAAATGTCATAAGTGCCAGATCTACGCGGATAAGGTGCATGTGCCTCCCAATCCTTTGAACATCATGTCTTCACCATGGCCCTTTGCTATGTGGGGCATTGATATGATTGGCAAGATTGAGCCAACTGCTTCGAATGGCCACAGATTCATCCTGGTCGCCATCGACTATTTCACCAAGTGGGTCGAAGCAGCCTCTTATGCAAATGTTACTAGGCAAGTGGTAGCCAGATTTCTGAAGAGAGATATCATCTGTCGGTATGGAGTGCCCGAGCGAATCATTACTGATAATGGTTCCAATCTAAACAACAAGATGATGGCTGAGTTATGCCGGGACTTCAAGATCTAGCATCACAATTCTTCTCCTTACAGGCCAAAGATGAATGGCGCTGTTGAGGCGGCAAACAAGAATATTAAGAAGATTGTGCAGAAGATGGTAATCACATACAAAGACTGGCATGAAATGCTACCGTTTGCCTTGCATGGGTACCGCACGTCAATCAGGACATCCACTGGGGCAACACCGTATCAGCTTGTATATGGTATGGAAGCAGTCCTACCTGTTGAAGTTGAACTACCCTCGTTACGGGTATTGATGGATGTTAAACTGAGTGAAGCAGAATGGGTTCGGTCCCGATACGAGCAACTGAGTCTGATTGAAGAGAAAAGATTGGCTGCAATTTGTCATGGGCAGTTATATCAGAAAAGAATGAAGAAAGCCTTTGATCAGAAAGTCAGGCATCGAGAGTACCAAGTAGGGGATCTTGTGTTGAAAAGAATCCTCCCTCCTCATACAGACCACAGGGGCAAATGGACTCCAAATTATGAAGGACCATTCGTTGTAAAGAAAGTTTTCTCTGGTGGAGCGCTGATGCTCAGCACCATGGATGGTGAAGATTTCCCGTCCCCTGTAAATTCAGATGCAGTTAAAAAATACTTCGCATAAAAATGACCCGCTGGACATAAAAACAGAATGTAAGTCCAGGCAAAAATAGGGCATCCCGGCGAGTCAAAAACAGAATAAAAGACTCGGGCAAAAATAAGGGAAATAAATGAAAAAATGTACACCCGCTGAGTTGAAAAGCCGCATTGGACAGCTCAGGCAAAAATGGGTATCCCGATGGATTGAAAACCCGAAAGGGCGATCCATGCAAAATAAGGGAATAAGCGAACAACTGCATTCTGAATTCGTCTGTATCGCTTACGACTTAGAAAGCTTCGACAGAATCAAGCTTCAATCAGAATCAACTTTCTTCAGAAAGCAAGACGAGAAGAACGTCATTGTCATACGAGTCATAGCAGGAGAGGAAGCTCCTCAAAGCGTCGCCAACACTGCCAGCATTTTGTTTCTCAATTTGTAACAATCTCCTCATTTCAGGGGATTTGTTTCTTTGACTGTATCTCGCCAATTCAGGGCATACGAATTAATAAAATCAGATTTTTCAGTCATGTTTCGTCTTGTACATTTTTATTTACAAAGGATGTCTGATGTCTCTAAAAAACTAGTTGCATAAGTACAGATGTTTTTCTCCCAAAAGTGATAATAATAAAACACATGCTTACAGGGAATATGATTACTCTCGAAAGTACTTAAACTCCTATGACGGAATCCAATAAAGGATACCTCGGGACCTTTTGTGCGTCTCCTTATCTTTGCAGGATTGCAGGTATCCAGAACGCAACCTGAGGCATGCAAGTCACGTCTCAGCAAGCTGGCAAATCATTATCAACTCGGTCTATCTTCCACGTGGCACTGGAAGGTGCCCACTTCCCCAGCAAAGTTGCCAAATCAACATACACTCAATCTTAGCATCTGAAATGCTCTATCCCCAGCTGAGTTGCCTCTTGTTGCTCTCCCCAGCTGAGTTGCCTCTCACAATTCCCTAGCCGAGTTGCCATTTCATCCTCAGCTGAATACAGAAGTCAGGGAACCATCTCCCCACAGAGTTCCAGCCTCTATCCAGAAGAGCAACGCATGAAGAGATCACAACAGAGTGAAGAAAGCTTCTACAAACCCCAGCTGGGCCTCTCATTTATAAGGATAGGTCTATTAATGACCTGTATCCCCAAACAGATACATCATTGGATCTACCAATGATCTCATCCCCGGCTAGGAGGTCCATTTCCAACAGATCGACCAGAGATCTTCGCAGTGACGGGATCCGAATCTCAGTGTGGTATCTTTGCATAATCATGGCATTTGCATCATACTATCCCCTCAGAGCGTAGCATTCCGTCTAATACGGAGCATTACGGCAAAAATCAAACGCATAGCATAATCATAAGCCATGTTATGAATTAACACTTGTGAATAATAACCGTTCATCATCATTGTACAGAAAAACCCCCATCAGAGTCCCGGCAAAAGCAGTTGCCTCTCAAATCACAAACACCAGTATATACACCTTTTGGCACCCGTCCGTGTCATCACTTCCCCAAACAGGTTGCCTGAATACACTTTACAGACAAGATCACCCGCATTACAGATACCTCCTGACACCCGTCCGTGTCAAATCACCAGCAGAAAGCCAAAGACATCCTCTTTGCACTCACATATACTTATATATACACTTTCTTGACACCCGTCCGTGTCATGTCCCCAGCGCAGTCGCTTACACCTTCATCACCCATATACTTGTTAATATTTTACTTTTCTTTTTGACACTCGTCCGTGTCACTCTCCCCAGCAGATAAACACTCATCTATACAATACAATACTCACTACTCATGGTACACTTATACAGATACTCGTCCGTATCTTGTATACATCATCACTCATATCCCCACAGATTCGACAGTAGTCCTTGTTCTTTGATAACCAGTTGGTACTCGTCCGTATCATCATCTCAGAACATTGCGTCTAGTGTTTGTTTCTACGTGATACTCGTTCGTATCATAGTCTTAGGGATGCTCGTCCGCATCTTTAATCCATACACCGTGTCAAACACTTATGTCTTCTTGGATATGGATACTCGTCTGTGTCTACTATTCCCCAGAAGAGTCCTTTCAGATTCAACACTCGTCCGTGTTCCTTGTTAACCCGTTGATACTCGTCCGTATCATCATCTCTGAACATGTGTCAGTTTGTTTCTACATGATACTCGTCCGTATCATAGTCTTAAGGATGCTCGTCCGCATCTTTAATCTATACACAATACCAAACACTTATACTTTCCTTTCTTGGTTGTGAACGCTCGTCCGTGTTCACTATATCCCCAGTAGATCACCAATAAAGCTTTTTCTTTTATCTGACACTCGTCCTGTGTCATGATAACCCTGAGAGCAGCCGTACCCTACTGAGTGGTCGTCCTCCACTTCTTGATGGTCGTCCTCCATCATGCTCATCCGATGGTCGTCCCCATCGTTGATTTTTAGCAGCCGTCCCCTGCTAGGTGATCGTCCTTCACCTTTTGATGATCGTCCTTCATCACTTTATCCAATGGCCGTCCCCATTGTTGATTTTGGTTATCTGGCATTCGTCCTATGTCATGAGAAACCTCGAGAGCAGCCGTACCCTGCTGAGTGGTCGTCCTCCACTTCTTGATGGTCGTCCTCCATCATGCTCGTCCGATGGCCGTCCCCATCGTTGACCTTTTCTATCCGATGGCCGTCCCCATCGTTGATATTTTCGGCAGCCGTACCCTGCCAGGTGGTCGTCCTCCACCTTTGATGGCCGTCCCCATCATATTCCTTTTATCCCCAACAGAGCAGCCGTCCCCTGCTAGGTGATCGTCCTTCACCTTTGATGGCCGTACCCCATCATCTGTTTATTTCATTCATTCTTTAACCCGATGGCCGTCCCCGTCGTGGTCCCTTTTCCTTTTAACCCGATGGCCGTCCCCATCGTCGGTTACTTTGCTTTATGAACTTGATGGCCGTCCCCGTCATGTTTCATTAACCCCCAGAGAATGCTACAACTTTATCTTGATGGCCGTCCCCATCATGATATTTTATTTTCCCCAGCTAGTCGGCCGTCCCCGTCTTAGCTTTACCTTTTATCCCCAGCATGTCGGCCGTCCCCGTCATTGTTTTATTTCCTACACTTTCCCAGCATGTCGGCCGTCCCCGTCATTGTTGTTTACCCAGTAGTCGTCCTCTGCTCGACGGTCGTCCTCCGTCGCCCACACTTTACAATATACTTTATTTTTCTTATACAATCTATATCCCTTTTCTTCTTCATTTTGTGAGTGCAAATTTTGGACTGTCTTTGGTATTCAACCACAAGTTATCTTGTTTGCCTGATAAGCCGTTGCTTACATCCTGCACAGCTAACTCATGTTTGAATAGGGGCAGCTGTAAACACCCCAAATTTGCCCTCACCCATTCACACCATGGCTTGTGATCATCCTCATATGCATAAACACAATCATATCATCTCACATCTCATTTTTTTGATTCACTGCATAGTTTCTAAGGCATCTGCACCTAGGGTTTGTGATCTGAGCAATCCCAAAGCTTCTTGAGCCATTCCAAGGCCACTAATCAACTCAAAGGGGTCCATGTGTGTTCTTATGTCATATTCCATCTCCTCAAAGTGAAAAATGCAGAGGAATCACAAGAACTAGGGTTTGAGTGGATGCAGAGCCAGGATGAACTGCACAGTTGACTGAAAATTATGGTTTTGGTTTCAGAGGCCATAACTCCAAATTTTTTGGTCATTCTTGTTTCCATTGATCTCTATATGGTATAGGGAGTATGCATATCAATTTTCATGAAGAAATTCCATGGGGAAGTCATCTGATCAAGGGTTGACTTTTCGGACAAGTCAGTGTAAAATCAGGGCATCTGAGGCCCCCAATGACCCAACCAATGGGTGATCTTCATCATTTTGAGTGTATATGATCTTTATTTGATCATGGAAGAAGGTTGAAGTTCATAAAAATCAAGAATTTAGGGTTTTTGCAAATGTTGACTTTTTGGGCATAGTTGACTTTTCAAGAATGCATCATTTTAGGTCATTTTTCAAGCCATGATTCTTGATCCAAAAATGCTTCAAATGGAAAAACTTTGGTCATGAAAGTTGTAGATTTCATTTTTCCCTTTTCAAAAAGTACAAGAACATGATCAAACTCTTCTTGAATCAAAAGTTATGGCAATGCAAAGTTGGCTAAAATCATTGATTTTCAAGGCATGCCCTAAGTGAGAATTCTGCAAAATCTTGGACCAATGCATATTGCAGCCTCTAATTCATTTCAAACCAGCACACAAACATGCTATGAGCCTTAAAAATCAGAATTGGACCAAGTTTCCCCATGGTTTGGTTTGTGTAACAAGACTTTCTCACATGTGAACCATAAAGCAACAACTTGCAAAAGCACTCATAACATTTCACCAACTTGCTGCCTTGAATGCTGGACCAAGCCTAGCCTTTCCCTTCACTTTGCTGCGCAGACCATGCCCTTTGTACTTGGCTAGAAGTTGCCCATGCCCTATCTTACAAGAAGTTGACATATTTGCAAAAGTGGCTACACCTATCCATAAAGCACAAGTCACATCCTCTGACCAATTGGATTAGTTTATACTATCCATTTGCAAACCATTTCATACACTAAGCAAGCCTGAAACCATTCATACCATCACATTCACACAAACACTCCCAATTGCATTTGTCTTCGAATCTGCCTCCACAGCCACAAAACACTCCAACCATTTTCTCCATTCAACTCACCATGTATCACTGAGTAGAAAGCACCAAGAACACAAGCCTGAAACAGCCTGAACATCTCACTGCCATTTCTCACTTCATTTTGCAGCTTCATTCGAAACTCTCACCATAGCTCACAAACACACCAACAAACACCACAGACCTTCTCCATTCATCCTCAGGATCACAAACAACCATTCACCATGACCTGAAGCTCTCTATTTCACCATTGCCATTTCTGACCAAGCTTGAGCAGAAGCTTTCGAATCTCACTATCCAGCCAGCTTAAACTCTCTTTGAGCATTCAAACATCTTCTGGGGACCAAGTGGAGTAGTTTGCACTGAAGGAAGTGGCCAGAAAGTCCTCAAGCTGAAAGCTTCGAATCTCAGGTAGCCTGAAATTTATTTTTCCAGAAATTGTTTTTCTTGTTACAAACTCGTTCTATGTGCTTCACTGATCATCCTGGTATCATTGGTTTTGAAAATGGCTTTGATTTGAGAGTTTAATTTGTCTCTGAAACCTGCGTGCCCTAGAACTTGTTTTGTTCGATTCTTGCTTATGGGGAAAAATAAATGAATTTGAACATGGGGTTTTGGTTCAGTAGGTTGTGGGAAACATTTCCATGGTTTTAGATTTCATTTTAGTGACCTAGGGAAGGATTTGGAAGTTTTCAGGGGAGAAGGTCACCGGAGAAGACGACCGGAGCTCGTCTCCGGTGACCTGAAAGTGATTAGTGAGGTTAATTAGGGTTAGGGCAAAGTTTGAATATGGGCCCTTAGATCTGGCTTCCCGCGCGCGTGTGTGTGGTCCAGATTGTGCCATTAATTCATAATCAGGATTAATTAATTTAATTAATTGAGTTTTAGAAGTTTGAATATGGGCCTTTGATCTGCGCGCGCAGTCAACCCATCCACTGCCAGAATCAATCTCAGTCGTCCTTCCTGATTACTTCATTTAAATTTCATTTTAATTCATTTTCTTCTCATTTAATTTGCATATTTATTTTAAAATAGCAAAAATGTCTTAAAAATTATGAAACTTTTTCTTTAAAGTTTTATTAATTTTTAAGACCCAAAAATATTTTTATTCTATTTTTTATCATTAAAAAAGTATTTTTAAATATTTAAAAGATTATTTTTAATTGATTAATGGGAATTAATTAATTAAAAATACTTTTAGGTATTTAAAAATTACAAAAAAATTCATGAAATGTTCTAAGACATTTAGAAACATTGTCCAACCTCCAAACCAAATTTCTTTTTATATCTTGATGCATTTTAAGAATTTTTCATTGAATTAAATCATTTTTTATGCATTATTTTGATCATGGATTCAAAAATTCATTTCTGCCTATTGGAGAAGGTTGAGACATTGATTCTTTTTGCTTTGTCTTGTGTTTAGCCTGTAATTTCTAAGATAAAATGGCCATGATTTGATCTTGCATTTTCTAATTGTTTGGCATTTCTTTTGTTAAGAACCCTAAAAAACCCTAATAACTTAGAAAATTCATATCTTGAGTTTGGTTGAGAGTTGAGAGTTCCCCTTTGGGCAGTGGTTCATTATAGGTTTAGGGTTTCTTTGGGTACCATTTTCCATTTTTTATCTTAGGGTTTGCTTCTGTTTTGGGTTTTTGTTTGATGTTTGATCCATGAACCCTAATTTGGGCTTTCTTTTGCATCCTTCTTGCATTTCCTTGCATAACTTGACTTGTCTTTGCATTTTGTGCATTCTTGTGATCCATTTGACATCTTAAGACATATAGAAAGCATGTTTGACCATTGCATTACATATTTGCCATGTCATTTGTCTTGTGTGATTCATAACTTTTCATGTTCATTCATGCCCCTTAACTTGCATCATTTGCATTCATAATCTTGTATGAACATCTCCATGTCTTGCCTCATGTTTGCAGCACCTCATAACATCATAATCATCATCAACATACTTCTGGTTTTGCTTTGCATCATACCATTTCATCTCATCTTGCATTGCATTGCATTTCTTTCTAACATTTCAGGTGGTAAGTGAACTTGAGAAGTGAATTTGCCTTCACTTCTCATAACTTTTCTTTTCATCTCTCTTGCATCCATTGCTGCATTCCTATATGTGTTTGAGATTGAGCTTGCTCATTCTTGTTCTTCCCACCTTCTTTCTTCAAGTGACTTGACTTCTTGAATGAAGCAAGTCACTTTGCTTCTCTTGATCTTATTCATCTGCTTCCTGGTGGCTCCTCTGAAGATTTGTTCTTGCAAACCTCACAAACCTTAGGATCATCCAAGCATGACAATGAATTAGGGTTTTGATTAGTCCCCTTCCTAGTTTTTTACCTTTGTGTCTCTCTTTGAGTCCTCTCTTCTCACCTCATAATCAAGGACTAAACCCTAAAGGCTTCAAGGCTTTGTGATTAAGCTTATGCCTGCATCCTTCTATTAGGATGGAGTGTATAACTTTAATCCTAAGTTTTAAACCCTTAATGTGTTTAAATCCTTTAATCAATTCACTTAATAATCACCAAAGACATCACACTTGTAACTTGGGCCTTGCATTAGGGTTCTATTTCTTCCTTAATTGGTTAAGAAGGACTAACCCTAGTGTTAATGGACAAGTCCCCCTCAAGTTGTCTTACAGACCATAAAAAACACTTCATCATCATATCATTAATCTAAAATTCACTTAATAAAGGCTTGTTTTGTCATGAGTTTAATCCCTAATCATGGATTAAGTTGAGGAGCTTTCCTCAGCTTAAACATTCTCATCTATTATCCTTCTATTAGGATGGTGTAATGAGTCTGTTTAATCCTTGATTATGGCTTAATCTCATTACTCAACACTAAACAAAAACAACAAAAACATCTAAATAATCACAAGTAGGTTAATGATCTTAATCCTGCATCAAAGGTGATTAAGTGTGAGAATCTGACTTCACACTTAAGGTATTCTCATTACCCCTAATCAGAGGGAAGATGTGATGAGTTTACTAACCCATTGGTTTAGGCTTAAGCTCATTAACTTATGACAAACTTTCAAAAGCAATAAAAGACTGAAAACTCAAAAACAAACAATAATCGTCTCCTCCGGGATTCTTTTCTCATCACCTTCACTCACAAACGAGAACTTGCTTCTTCCGTCTAATGCAAGACAGTTTGCACCTGAGCCAGACAGGTCATACACTTGAGCATAGGCAAGTAAGCAGTTCACAAGTCAATTCATCCTTTCAGTCTCTTTGGGTCGAACTACGGTGTTCTGACTTCCTCATTGCACGAGAGGATACGTAGGCATAACTTAACAGTTATCGAACAAAAGTCTCTGTATATTCCCCCTCCTTTCAGCATTATTCTTTTAGCCTCATGATCATGAGCAGTTCTTTTTCATTCTCACACTGACACTTTCATACTTCATATCACTTATACACTTTACACTGACACCTGTACATTCCTTTCCAGCTCTTTTATACACAGACTGCACTGACACTCCCCCTTTAAAACACAAATCTTTTAAGCGTGGATCCCGTCGAGTACGACGGACAATCTGGGTGCTAATACCTTCCCAGGTTGTAACCAACCCCCTTTCTCAGTCTCTCTGGTTCGCAACCGTCTTATCCATGTCTTTCTAGGTCTATGCAGCATTGCCTTTCCTCCGGGATAAAAATGCCTAGCTGGCGACTCTATTCATTCTCCAGTGAGTTCACGGCTGTGTGTTCTCATTGTCCCTCTCGCCGACCGTTCGCGTCTGTACCTTCATTTGACCCGGTGTCACTTGTCGGGAGCGACAATTCCAGGGATGGTAAAGTCCGGATGTGTGTAACTGGTCTCTCCTAAAGCAGGGTTTGATCTGATTGTGTCCTTATGGAATTCCTGAATAGTCCTAGAATTTTGATGTTAATGATGTTTTGTGCCCCACCAACATGAACGAGGATTGTAAATGCTCCTAGTTCTGATTCCTTCCCCAGAAGAGTGGTTGGAAGGGATATTCTTGAAAATCCCCAGCTGAGTTTTGATCTCTTCCTCAACAGTTTACCTTTGACTTGAGAAGTATTGGGAATCCTCAATCGAGTTCTTGTTCCTCAACATGAGTTAGTTGTATCCCATAACAGAAGTATTGGTATAGTAGTCAGTTTAGAGGTTTTCTTTCACCTGATGGTGTGTATTGATTTAAAATCCCTCATAATTGTGTTTTGACATGATGTTAACTTCTGGTATCCCCACATGGGTCGAAAAGCCCAAATTTTCAGATATGAATGATCTCCATAGATCCCCAGTAGGTCTGCGTGTGATGATTTCCAGCAGAACTTCAACATGTTTTACACTCTTCTCCCAAGCAGAGCAAGAGTGACATATCTCTTTCACCAAGCAGAGCAGGAGCAGCATGACTATTTCCCCAAGAGATGTCGGAAATGTATGATGATTATTCCCTGCAGGAGTTTGATTAAGAGAACTTTTATCCCTATACAGAGTCGATGCTTGATATTCGAGTAGGCTTTGCTTTATTTGCATCACTGATAGATCTTTACCTTTATCCCCCAAACAAAGTTATGAAGATATTTGTCCCCACCAGAGTTTAACATGGAATTTTCCCTCTTTCCCCAAAGTGTGGAAGATTTTGTGTTGTTGAGGTATCTCCGACATGTTGTCCTCTCAGAGTGGATTTTCTGATTTTTATCCTTCGTAGATTTTTGAAGACTGCTTTGAGTATTGGATCCTTAGCATATGCTTCCTCAGTCTGAGTTATGCCTTGTAGCAGGATTTTATTCCTTTGTTGGCTTTTTGATGTTCCCCTGCAGGATTTCGATTCAAATCTCCAGCATGGTCCCCGATCTTGTTACCCTGATTAGCCAAGTATCCAGTTGTTGTAGTGTTTATGTCATCCATTGTTTATCTTTATTTCTGTTTTGTCAACATATTCATACGCATAGGCATATCATCATTTTCTTGCATTCTTGCATTTATCTTTGTTCCCCGCTCTTTGGTGTGATTTTTCCCACAGAATGTGTGTGTTGTCTTCCTCTCAAGTTTAGAGTGTCGACCATTAAGCAGAAAGTGTTGATCCTTTTTGTTTCTCCACTGAGTTTATTTCTCGTGGATGGTTTTGATTCAGTTTCCTCCCTAGTATATTATCTGGAGGGAATTTCCCCAATTGAGATATTTCCTCCTCGGGATAAGTCTTGTTTGACTGTTTCTCTCCAACTTGTTCTTGGATTGAACTTTGGTCCTTTTGGTGAGTTAATGTTTGCTTTGGAATTAAGCTATCATTGTTTAATAGTGGGCAATACTTTGCCCAGCTTGAGAATATTACTTTGGAATTAAGCTATCAATTATTCGATAGTGGGTAATATTACCAAATTAATCAAGCTCTATTTCTTTTGCTCCTACCCAGTAAATCCGGTAGTCGAGAGTTCTTCTTTCTACCCAGTAAAAAGTTAATAGAAGTTGTTTCCCTTTGTTTATGCTCCTACCCAGTAAATCCGATAGTTGAGAATTTTTCTACCCAGTAAAAAGGTAGTGGAGGTTATCACTCTTTGTTTTGCACCTATCCAGTAAATTGATAGTTGAGTCCATATTTTCTACCTAGTAAATCGGTAGTTGATGATTCTTTTCCAACTCGTTATTCCTCCATCTTTGGACTCGAATACTTTGATTGGTTATTATTCCCTAGAAGAGTGTTTACTCTCCCTCGTGGAATCTTTTACCTTGATTATATCATTGAACGTTTCCCCCATGCCGAGTTAGTTATCCAGTGATTTACTTTCCTGGTAACTCTTTTGGTGTCTTTCGTTTTCCCCAACAGGATTTTCTTCTGTCCCCAAGATTTTTCTTTCCTCTAGTGGTCGTATGTTCCTCACAAAGATCTTGAGTTTGTATATCGTATCATATCATATCATATCATATCATGCTCTCTTAGGACAAAAATTGGATTTTCTGTATTTAAGTCTCTCCCGTCTTGCAGAGACGAAGTTGTCAATCTTCATATCTTCAGATTGAAGAAACCTAAATAGGGGCAGCTGTAACACCCTAATTTTTTCCCTAATTTTTCTTCGCATTTCATTTGCATCTTTCATACAAACAAGATCGCACAGGTTGCTCGGTTCTTCTCGGGTTAGGTTTATGTCTCACAGGGGATCACCGTTGTCTTTAAATTACTTTATTTGTTTATGATTATGATTACTAACCATTAATAAAAATCCAAAAATATTTGTTTTCCTTTTACTAACCTTTTTTCAAGAAGAGGAACCATTGAAAATGCCAAAAATAGCAGTCCTGCAGCTGGAGTAAAATTTCAGATACAAAAGTCGAAGTTGATCCGCAAATAATTCAAATTTATCTGATCAAGGATTTCCCAAGTTAACTGATTCATTCAAAGGATTTCCAAGGTTCATGTGTTTATTTCCATTCCTTCTTCGATTTTCAAAAAGAATCAGGCCACAACAACCAAGCAACCTCATTTGAACAAAATATTCAAATTTGGCTTGGTTATGGCTTAATCTCATTACTCAACACTAAACAAAAACAACAAAAACATCTAAATAATCACAAGTAGGTTAATGATCTTAATCCTGCATCAAAGGTGATTAAGTGTGAGAATCTGACTTCACACTTAAGGTATTCTCATTACCCCTAATCAGAGGGAAGATGTGATGAGTTTACTAACCCATTGGTTTAGGCTTAAGCTCATTAACTTATGACAAACTTTCAAAAGCAATAAAAGACTGAAAACTCAAAAACAAACAATAATCGTCTCCTCCGGGATTCTTTTCTCATCACCTTCACTCACAAACGAGAACTTGCTTCTTCCGTCTAATGCAAGACAGTTTGCACCTGAGCCAGACAGGTCATACACTTGAGCATAGGCAAGTAAGCAGTTCACAAGTCAATTCATCCTTTCAGTCTCTTTGGGTCGAACTACGGTGTTCTGACTTCCTCATTGCACGAGAGGATACGTAGGCATAACTTAACAGTTATCGAACAAAAGTCTCTGTATATTCCCCCTCCTTTCAGCATTATTCTTTTAGCCTCATGATCATGAGCAGTTCTTTTTCATTCTCACACTGACACTTTCATACTTCATATCACTTATACACTTTACACTGACACCTGTACATTCCTTTCCAGCTCTTTTATACACAGACTGCACTGACACTCCCCCTTTAAAACACAAATCTTTTAAGCGTGGATCCCGTCGAGTACGACGGACAATCTGGGTGCTAATACCTTCCCAGGTTGTAACCAACCCCCTTTCTCAGTCTCTCTGGTTCGCAACCGTCTTATCCATGTCTTTCTAGGTCTATGCAGCATTGCCTTTCCTCCGGGATAAAAATGCCTAGCTGGCGACTCTATTCATTCTCCAGTGAGTTCACGGCTGTGTGTTCTCATTGTCCCTCTCGCCGACCGTTCGCGTCTGTACCTTCATTTGACCCGGTGTCACTTGTCGGGAGCGACAATTCCAGGGATGGTAAAGTCCGGATGTGTGTAACTGGTCTCTCCTAAAGCAGGGTTTGATCTGATTGTGTCCTTATGGAATTCCTGAATAGTCCTAGAATTTTGATGTTAATGATGTTTTGTGCCCCACCAACATGAACGAGGATTGTAAATGCTCCTAGTTCTGATTCCTTCCCCAGAAGAGTGGTTGGAAGGGATATTCTTGAAAATCCCCAGCTGAGTTTTGATCTCTTCCTCAACAGTTTACCTTTGACTTGAGAAGTATTGGGAATCCTCAATCGAGTTCTTGTTCCTCAACATGAGTTAGTTGTATCCCATAACAGAAGTATTGGTATAGTAGTCAGTTTAGAGGTTTTCTTTCACCTGATGGTGTGTATTGATTTAAAATCCCTCATAATTGTGTTTTGACATGATGTTAACTTCTGGTATCCCCACATGGGTCGAAAAGCCCAAATTTTCAGATATGAATGATCTCCATAGATCCCCAGTAGGTCTGCGTGTGATGATTTCCAGCAGAACTTCAACATGTTTTACACTCTTCTCCCAAGCAGAGCAAGAGTGACATATCTCTTTCACCAAGCAGAGCAGGAGCAGCATGACTATTTCCCCAAGAGATGTCGGAAATGTATGATGATTATTCCCTGCAGGAGTTTGATTAAGAGAACTTTTATCCCTATACAGAGTCGATGCTTGATATTCGAGTAGGCTTTGCTTTATTTGCATCACTGATAGATCTTTACCTTTATCCCCCAAACAAAGTTATGAAGATATTTGTCCCCACCAGAGTTTAACATGGAATTTTCCCTCTTTCCCCAAAGTGTGGAAGATTTTGTGTTGTTGAGGTATCTCCGACATGTTGTCCTCTCAGAGTGGATTTTCTGATTTTTATCCTTCGTAGATTTTTGAAGACTGCTTTGAGTATTGGATCCTTAGCATATGCTTCCTCAGTCTGAGTTATGCCTTGTAGCAGGATTTTATTCCTTTGTTGGCTTTTTGATGTTCCCCTGCAGGATTTCGATTCAAATCTCCAGCATGGTCCCCGATCTTGTTACCCTGATTAGCCAAGTATCCAGTTGTTGTAGTGTTTATGTCATCCATTGTTTATCTTTATTTCTGTTTTGTCAACATATTCATACGCATAGGCATATCATCATTTTCTTGCATTCTTGCATTTATCTTTGTTCCCCGCTCTTTGGTGTGATTTTTCCCACAGAATGTGTGTGTTGTCTTCCTCTCAAGTTTAGAGTGTCGACCATTAAGCAGAAAGTGTTGATCCTTTTTGTTTCTCCACTGAGTTTATTTCTCGTGGATGGTTTTGATTCAGTTTCCTCCCTAGTATATTATCTGGAGGGAATTTCCCCAATTGAGATATTTCCTCCTCGGGATAAGTCTTGTTTGACTGTTTCTCTCCAACTTGTTCTTGGATTGAACTTTGGTCCTTTTGGTGAGTTAATGTTTGCTTTGGAATTAAGCTATCATTGTTTAATAGTGGGCAATACTTTGCCCAGCTTGAGAATATTACTTTGGAATTAAGCTATCAATTATTCGATAGTGGGTAATATTACCAAATTAATCAAGCTCTATTTCTTTTGCTCCTACCCAGTAAATCCGGTAGTCGAGAGTTCTTCTTTCTACCCAGTAAAAAGTTAATAGAAGTTGTTTCCCTTTGTTTATGCTCCTACCCAGTAAATCCGATAGTTGAGAATTTTTCTACCCAGTAAAAAGGTAGTGGAGGTTATCACTCTTTGTTTTGCACCTATCCAGTAAATTGATAGTTGAGTCCATATTTTCTACCTAGTAAATCGGTAGTTGATGATTCTTTTCCAACTCGTTATTCCTCCATCTTTGGACTCGAATACTTTGATTGGTTATTATTCCCTAGAAGAGTGTTTACTCTCCCTCGTGGAATCTTTTACCTTGATTATATCATTGAACGTTTCCCCCATGCCGAGTTAGTTATCCAGTGATTTACTTTCCTGGTAACTCTTTTGGTGTCTTTCGTTTTCCCCAACAGGATTTTCTTCTGTCCCCAAGATTTTTCTTTCCTCTAGTGGTCGTATGTTCCTCACAAAGATCTTGAGTTTGTATATCGTATCATATCATATCATATCATATCATGCTCTCTTAGGACAAAAATTGGATTTTCTGTATTTAAGTCTCTCCCGTCTTGCAGAGACGAAGTTGTCAATCTTCATATCTTCAGATTGAAGAAACCTAAATAGGGGCAGCTGTAACACCCTAATTTTTTCCCTAATTTTTCTTCGCATTTCATTTGCATCTTTCATACAAACAAGATCGCACAGGTTGCTCGGTTCTTCTCGGGTTAGGTTTATGTCTCACAGGGGATCACCGTTGTCTTTAAATTACTTTATTTGTTTATGATTATGATTACTAACCATTAATAAAAATCCAAAAATATTTGTTTTCCTTTTACTAACCTTTTTTCAAGAAGAGGAACCATTGAAAATGCCAAAAATAGCAGTCCTGCAGCTGGAGTAAAATTTCAGATACAAAAGTCGAAGTTGATCCGCAAATAATTCAAATTTATCTGATCAAGGATTTCCCAAGTTAACTGATTCATTCAAAGGATTTCCAAGGTTCATGTGTTTATTTCCATTCCTTCTTCGATTTTCAAAAAGAATCAGGCCACAACAACCAAGCAACCTCATTTGAACAAAATATTCAAATTTGGCTTGGTTAACCGGTTAACCAGTGCGAAATTTGAATATTTTTTTCAAACTCAGCACCCTTAGATCATTAGTTTAATTGAAATATTCTAGATCCATTGGTTTCTAATTTCTCTACATCACTTTGATCATTTCCTATCATAAACCCTCACTAATCACCACTCTTTTCCATTTCCCACCAAAATTGCAATTACCAAGCCTAATTTTAATTACCAAAGCAAACTCCATTTCACCAAATTCTCATACCTAAAGTCTTTAAATAGGATCATAATTTCATTCATTCACCAAGATTTTGAGAGCCAAAAAAACCCTTGCAAAACATCCTCCAAAAACCAAAAATTCACTAAAGCTCATTTTCTTTCTTTTGAAGTTATCAAGAATTCATATTGAATTCTTGACTAACTTGAGCTAAACCTTCATCCAATTCTTCTTTTGTTCACCAATTGCAGTAGATCTAAGCTTGATTTGGTCCAAATTGATGAAGTGCTTTAGGTAATTCATCTCACTCCATAAACCCATATTCACCATCAACATTCAAGATGTAGATCTTTGGTGCCTTTGTTTCTAGATCCTTTGGATCTTTATTTTTTGTTTGATTGTAGGGATTCCACTGTATTTTGGTTTTAAAACTCATGCAAATTCAGATCATGATCATCAAATGTTTGAGAAAAGGTTTTAAAATGGATCATGCTGAATTTTCTGCATTTTTCTGCATCAGGTATAGCGTTAACCGGTTAACCATTTATAGTGCAAATTGGTTAACCGGTTAACCAGTTTTAAAACTGCACAGGGTTGTCCTGCGTTAACCGGTTAACGCAAGTCAGAATGGACTTTTTGGCTTGTTTTAAGCCCCTTTTTGGTTCCTCTTTCTTCTTCTTCTTCCTCCTTTTTATTTTTACCTTGGGAAGCACTTTTGGGAGTGATTTCTCCTTAATTTCAATGAACTTTGGGTGTAGATTAGAGTAGTTATTGTTCATTAATTCAAAACTACCTTTAAGTGGATTATTCAATTCATTTAAGGTACTTTGCATGAGTGATTGAACTTAAGGATGGAAGAATACCATGAGTGCGGCTCAATTTGGTATTCACCTTTAGTTTTGTACGGTATTGCGTCTGGATGGCGATTTATATATCGTTTATCTCGCATGCATTAGCATTAATATTGTTCACCTTAATTGGTGGTGGCCGGCCTCATTTGTAGGGTAATTACTTTGTAAATTACTCGGCGATTGCTTAATATAGACCTAAATTTGTCCCTAATTCAAAATAAAAATCTAATTGGGTACTTGCACTTTCGTGGACCAGACCTCTTGTTGGTCGCGTAATCCCAAATTGGTTAATCATATTGCATTAAGAATCGAGAGTTATGAATGTTTGATGCTTTTTTTTGTCTCCCAATCCCCTTTCAAATTTCATTGAATTCAGTTTGATTTGCCTTGATTAATCGCTATTGTGTAAGATGCTAAATGGATCCGGTTGCCTTTAGATTCTTAGAACACGTTTCCTTTGCCTTGACCTTCATGAAGTTGGAATTTGCCTTTATTTAGCCATTTGCTATCTTATAAGGATGGAACTCTTGTGCTCATAATTTGAAGTATCATCAAGTTTGGTTAGATCTTTCTTCCCTTATCTCCTTATTTTCTTTTTTTTAGGATAGTCCCTTCATCTCTTCCCCTTCTTTAATTTTCAAAATCTTCTCCCTTTTTCAAAGGATTCCTTATTTTTAAATCAACACCTCTTTAATAAACAAAACCTTGACTTTTGTCAAGTGGGTTTTACTCTTATTCTTTTCTTTTAAAATAAATGAATATAATCATGTTGACCTTAATTCAAAAAATAAAAAGAATCAAACTCATTCAAGTTGTTTTGTGCCTTTGTGTATTTTTGTGTATTTTCTTTAAAAGAATGTTGATTATAAGTCATTATTCTTTAATCGGGTGCAAGTCTCTCAATCTCCATGGTTGTAGTTTTATGTAGTTGAGTCTCTTGGCATTTGTGGGGGTTTAGTAGCATACTCGTTGATTTTATCCGAGTTGGCGCCCTCCCCATAATTATGTATGAGTCCATGCCTTCATTCTCATTGTATTTTGTTTGGCCATCCACTTGAAGATGACAAATTCTATTCACTTAATAAAATCAATTACAACCAACCCTTTTCACTATTTTTACCACGAACTACGGGGTTTTGATCTCGCATTGCACTTTGTGGGTACGTAGGCATGAGGTGGTAAACCTCTCCAAACACAAAAAAAATAAAATAATAATAATTCTTTTCTCATCCCTCCACTCTCATTTAACAAACATTTTACAAACCAAAAGCAGTAAATTTTTCAAAGGGCTCCCGTGGAGTACCACAAACATTTTAGGTGCGTAAAACCTTCCCATTGTGTAACATATCCCCTTACCTATTTCTCTGTTGTGTTTCTTTAGCTTTTTGCTTTTAGATTCATTAGGATTTATTCACTCTTTTTTCCTTTTCCTCTCGGAATAAAATTAAAGCGCGGTGGCGTCTCTGCTTACTTTGAGTTAAGTTAACTAATAGCTTACACTCATGATTTTATCGCTACACATAAGTTCTCCAGAAATCAGCAAAAATCCTCCTATCCCACTAAACTGATCTCTACCAACACAAATCAAGCCATCAAATTTGAAAAAACACAACCGAAAATCATAGATCAAGCATCAAAATACAAACCCTATGTCATTAATTCAAAGGGAAATCAACATTATTCAAGCCTAAAAGACTAGGATCGAGTAAGAACAAGAGATTAAAATAAATCATTACCCGATGGATCTAATTTGGTTACAGCGCATGTACGATTCTCTTCTTTCCTTCCTCTTCTACTGGTTACTTGTATTAGGACCTTAGTTTTTCTATGTGTGTAACTCTCGTGTGTATCCAATGCAATTTTTTCAGAGAGTATGTGTATATTTCTTTGTATATGTTCTTCATGTGCTACTGATTGTTTTCTTTGCGTGTTAATCTTGATTGTGTGTTATAGCAGATTCTTAATTTATGGATCTTTCTGATTATTGTGTATTGATTCTCTTGAAAAACTTTCCATTTGAGTTTGCTCATGATCAGTGCTAGCTATTATCTTCCAATTTTGATTTGTTATGGTCAATGCTTGTTATTACTCTGGAAATACCTTCCATTTTTGTATTCTTCTCATTGATTATGCACTTTAGGACAAATTTCCTTAACTATTATTTTTCCTTTTTTCATGCTTATGCCTCTTGGTATGGGAATTCTGGTGCTACTAGCTCGAAGGGCAAGTAGAAAACTTGGTTCGATAATAATGGCTTATGAGACTCCATAAGGTAACTACCTTTCCCTCTTGTGGTTAAAGCCTAGGGTTCTTGCGATATGGTTACGTGTCCAAAATTTCTCTGTGATATTGAACAAACTATGTTATGACTTAAACTTTTGGCCATGTTGATTCTCGTTGTTGAAATGTTACATGTTTTGCTTATGTTGGCATGAGTTTGAATGGCTTAAGTGTTGCATGGCTTGTGTATATAATGATTCCTATTGATATTGTAGATGTTTTAGATTGGCTAAATTTTGTGGTAAAATTTGTGTCTGTTTCTGGATGTCATAAGCAATGTTATGACATGTGATTTAAGAATTATGTAGGTGTGAAGTTTATGTGTGCAACTTTTTTTGTAAGGATGTCATGACATCTCTGACTGGGCCTGAAGACCTAAGTGAATCCTATTTTGTGCGTGTATCTTGCTGTCATTAAAACTGAGATTTTGTTGTGGTTTTAGCGCGGTTTATGAGAAGGAATAGAAAGATTCATCTTTGAGTTATTTTAGCAGAACATTTGTTCTTACTATTTTTGTTCCCTTATTTAAGGAATTATTTTTTTCTGATTTGTGCAAGTTCAATAGGACCAATGACCATTCAAGGTTCTACTTGAGGCTGCTTTACCCTAATGTGAACGTGTGGAAAATAAGGATTGTTATTCAGCGTTTTTCACGTGTGTGTTTAGTTTTCTTTTGAGCCAATCAATTGTCTTTAGATGATTGTTATGGACTAGGTGTGCATTTGTATTTTTTCCACTCAAAGCTTTTAAGCAAGAGTGTTTGTACTTGACTGAAACTTTTAAGCAAGGTCAAAGATTGTATTGAAGAGTGTCTTCACATTTTCTAAGTTGTTTGTTTAAGATCACTGTTATGATTGGGAGGGGTGAAAGGGGTCTCATATCTAGGAGTTCCTAGGTAGAACTGCCATTGGGTTGGGATTAAGTGAAAAGTTTGCAAACTGGGGTGTTTGTTGTGGATCTTTGAATTGATACTACTGATAGTGAAGTTCCTTTCTGGCTTGGTAGCCCCCAAAGTAGGTGTGATTGCACCGAACTGGGTTAACAACTCTTTGTGTTCTTTAATTTTGTCTTTGTATTTTATTATGTTTTATACTTGTTATTATTGGTGTCGTGACATCGTGTTCGACATTGTATATCAGTTTCAAGGATTTCAATTGGCATCAGAACAGGCACCCTGCCTGTTTTTCTGGGTGACATCTAGGGGCACTATTTCGGTACCATGGGCAAGGAAGCGGGATTTGGACACATACCACCCATTATAGATGGGTCTAACTATGATTATTGGAAACCTAGCATGGTTCGTTTCTTAAAGTCTCTGAACAAGAAGGCTTGGAAAGCTGCTGATAGAGGATGGGAACATCCTTCCATTACTGATAAAGATGGCAATACAACTCTGAAGCTTGAGGATGATTGGAGCAAAGATGAGGATGAGCTGGCACTATGGAAATCTAAAGCCTTTAATGACTTGTTCAATGGCATTGATAAAAACATATTCAGACTTGTGCATCACTAACAAAATGCCAAAGAAGTTTGGGATATTATCAGAACCACTTAAGAAGGAACCTCTAAAGTCAAGATGTCAAGACTTCAAATGCTTACCACCAAATTTGAAAATTTGAGAATTAAAGAAGATGAGATTGTTCATGACTTTCACATGAATATTCTTGATATTGCTAATGCATTAGGAGCCTTAGGAGAAAAGATATCTGATGAAAAGCTTGTCAGGAAAATTCTCATATTTCTCCCCAAGAGATTTTCTATGAGGGTGACTGTTATAGAAGAAGCACGTGACATCTACACCATGAAGGTGGAAGACCTTATTGGATCCCTTTAGACTTTTGAAATGGGACTCAATGATGTTCCTGAAAAGAAGAACAAAAGCATAGCTTTTGTGTCAAATACTGAGGAGGAAGCAGTAAGAGGTGAAGTGGAGAATAAGGAAAGTCTGAAAGAAGTTGTTGCCATGATGGGAAGATAATTCAACAAGGTCTTGAAGAGAATTAACTTTAGCTCAAGACCAAATGTCAAGAACACTTCATCTGACATCAGCAGATCAAATGAGTCTAGTACAAAACCTGAAGAGAAGTCAAGTCAAAGCAGAAGAGTTCAATGTCATGGTTGTGATGGTTTTGGCCATATTAGAGCTGAATGTCCCACCTATTTGAAGGGGAAAAAGAAAGGCTTATTTGTTACATGGTCTGATGGAGACTCTAAGAGTGACTTTGAAGAAGAATCAGCTAAACATATCATTGTGTTGACAGGGACATGTGTGTCTAACGGGGACTCTAATAAATATTAGCTGACATTTTAAGAACTTGCTGATATTTATCAAAAGCTTAGCATGAGATATGCACAAATGATGAAAGAAGGAGAGGAACAGAAGGAGATCGTAGCAACTCTAGAGGCTGAAAAGAAAGAGAACTTATCAACAATATCTCTTATAAATGATGAAGTTTCTATACTGAACTTCCAGCTTGATCAAATGACCAAGTCCATCAGAATGCTGAACAATGGATCTGAAAAACTTGATGAGATTCTTCAGATAAGAAGAAGTTCTAAAGATCTATCTGGGATATGATTTAATGATTCTAAAAACAAGTTCTTCAGGAGCAGAAAAACTGAGCCCAAGAATGATGTGCCTAACTAGATGTCTAAATTAGTGTCTCAACATCATGAACCAAAATGATCTACTCATCAAAGGAGAAGATATCAAAGATGGAGGTGTTACTACTGTGGTGGGTTTGGTCACATAAAATCCTTCTATTTCAGACTTCATGGATACCCTGATCAGAATCCACAATAGAACATTGTCATCAAGAAACATCAATAGACCCCCAAGCATGTTGCTTTGATAGCTCACACGTCTTTTAAAGTATCATCTAAAAAGGATTGGTATTTTGATATTGGGTGTTTTAAACACATGACTGTAATAAAAATTAAATGGTTGACATCAAACCACATTCCACTAGGTATGTCACTTTTGGTGATAGAGCTAAAGATGAAATTAAAGTAGTAGAAAAACTTGTATGCTCAAGTGTTCCAAACCTTGATGGTGTTCTACTAGTGAAAGGATTGACTGCTAATCTCATTAGCATCAGTCAGATGTGTGATTAAGGATTTAGGGTTACCTTCATAAAGTCAGAATGCATTGTCACAAATGAAGAGAGTGAAGTGATCACGAGGGGAGTCAGATCTAGAGATCATTGTTATCTCTGGGTAAATCAAGACACCATATATACGGCTATTTGCTCTCTATCCAAAGAAGATGAAGTACAGTTATGGCATCAAAATATGGGTCATCTTCATCTAAGAGGAATGAAACGAATTATAACTTTGGAAGCCGTAAGAGGAATGAAACGAATTATAACTTTGGAAGCCGTAAGATCATTGTTATCTCTGGGTAAATCAGATTCATGAAGGTAAGGTGTGTGGTGAATGTCAAGTAGGAAAGAAAACATAAATGTCACATCCGAAGGTTCGACATCTCACTACTTCCAAGGTTTTGGAGTTATTACACATGGACTTGATGGGTCCTATGCAGGTTGAAAGCCTGGGAGGAAAAAGGTATGCCTATATGGTTGTGGATGACTACTCAAGGTTTACTTGGATAAACTTTTTCGGAGAGAAATTTGATGTCTTTGATGTGTTCAAGGATCTCTGTCAAAGAATTCAAAGGGAAAAGGAAAGTTGTGTCATCAGGATTAGAATCGATCATGGTAAAGAATTTAAGAATAAAAAATTCTCTGAATTTTTCTCATTTGAAGGAATCATCCGTGAAATTTCTTCCCCCATTACTCCTCAGTAAAATGGGGTTGTTGAAAAAAAAGAACAGGACCATCCAGGAGTTAGCTAGGGCCATGATTCGTGCCAAGAAACTTCCTCTGTACTTTTAGGCTGAAGCTATGAACACTGCCTGTTATGTTCATAACAGGGTCACTCTAAGAAAAGGAACTCCTACTACTCTCTACGAGCTCTGGAAGGGAAGGAAGCTTAATGTCCAATACTTTCATGTATTTGGAAGTAAGTGTTATATTCTTACTGATAGAGAACAAAGAAGAAAAATGGATCCTAAAAGTGATGAAGGCATATTTTTGGGCTACTCTACTAACAGCAGAGCCTACAAAGTTTTAAACTCTAGAACCAGAGTCATGATTGAATCCATAAATGTGGTTATTGATGATCTATTTAAAGAACCTAATGCCACGTATGATGTTGAAACATTCTTTGATAATGCAGTTGAGGTTACTAATAAAGAAGATTATACAAATCCATCTAGTCCAGTATCTGAGCCAGAATCGGCAAACAAAGCACCTTTAATCAGGATTCAGAAGGATCGCCCTAAATATATTATTATATGTGATCCCAACAGTAGAGTTGCAACCAAATCAAGGGAAGTTATTTCTAACGTTTTCTTTGTATCCAATATTGAACCTAAAAATGTCAAAGAAGCATTGACTGATGAATTTTGGATAACTGCTATGCAAGATGAGCTAGAGCAGTTCAAGAGGAATGAAGTGTGGGAGCTTGTACCAAGACCTGAAGGAAAAAATGTCATTGGTACTAAATGGGTGTACAAGAATAAATATGATGAACAAGGGTTTGTGACCAGGAATAATGCCAGACTTTTTGCTCAAGGATATACTCAAATTGAAGGCATCGACTTTGATGAAACATTTTCCCCTGTGGCTAGACTCGAATCAGTACGATAACTTCTAGGAATTGCATGCATTCTAAAGTTTAAGTTGTACCAAATGTATGTAAAGAGTGCCTTTTTTAACGGATACTTGAATGAAGAATTCTATGTGGAGCAGCCTAAGGGATTTGTTGATCCAAACCTTTCAGATCATGTCTACCAGTTGAAAAAAATGCCTTGTATGGACTAAAATAAGCTCCTAGAGCTTGGTATGAAAGATTAACAGAGTTTCTTCTCAAGAATCGTTACAAGAAGGGTGGAATTGACAAAACTCTATTTGTCAAAGATATAGGAGGCAAAATCATGTTTTCTCAAATTTGTGTGGATGACATAGTGTTTGGTGAAATGTCATATGAGATGGCTAAACATTTTGTCAAACAGATGCAGTCTAAATTTGAAATAAGCATTTTTGTTGTAATACCCATATACAAAAGATATACATAAAGCATATTTTTCATATATAATATTAATAATTTGGTACTGAAATACAAATAAGTTCTTAGCAACACATTGTATAAATATAGCCACTACAACATAAGGTACTAAATAAGGCTATAAAATAGTACAAGATGTTCAACTACAAAAAGATCTAAGAACTAGATCCTAAGATCTCAAAAATCCACTGCGGAAGACTAAGCAATCAACTAGTAAGGATAATCAAGTCGCCTTATCCTTACCCTTAGCGGAACCTGAAGTACCTGAAATAACAACATCAACATGGGGTGAGATAAAACATCTCAGTGGGTTCCCTATCTTAGCGTTCTCTCGGCTCTAAGGGTCAAACATAACAATTTTACGAGTACAAAGGTTCCTCTAAAAAATAACCAAGTCGAAACGGAACAACCCAGCAATACATTGTACAAGACTTCCCGTGGGACTCAGTGGAACACCCACCTCAAGTATGAACCACTAGACTCCTCATGGGACTCAATGAAATACCTATCTTAAGTTATCACTTGCTTCCCATGGGACTCAATGTAATACCCATCTCAAGCTAACTCTCGCTTCCCGTGGGACTCGATGTAATACCCACCTCAAGCTAACTCTCGCTTCCCGTGGGACTCAATGTAATACCCACCTCAAGCTAACTATCGCTTCCCGTGGGACTCAATGCAATACCCACCTCAAGCTAACACTTGCTTCCCGTGGGACTCAATGTGATACCCACCTAAAGCTAACAAAGGAAAACACAATCAAGCGCGATTCCTTATCTTTAACTCAAAATTTCATAATTACATTTCGTTATCTTTTAATCAAATAGTCGGGTAAAAGTCGGATGGAACCAATATTTCTTGATCTCAAAATATAGATTTCATCATTAGCTTCGAAACGATATGTGGAACGCTAAAAACGGATACCCGAATCATAAGTTACGAATTAAAAACCAAGGTTGGAACCTACAGGTCTCGCTCAGCGAAAATCACCCTGGAACTTTCGCTGAGAGAGGTATGCTCGTTGAGCGAGCTACACCAGTTAAGGAGGTTCCAGCCTTACAGGAAAACACTTCTCCCACACCAAATCTCTCCCAAACATCAACCATTACAAAAACACAAAATCAAATGTGTTCATAATGGAGTTCTGCTTATCACCCTCAATATTTGTCTTTTCAGTTGTTTCTTGGACAATCTCTGGCCCAAGCACCAAACTCTCTCCTGACTCATACCAACATAATGGAGTACGACAACGTCTACCATACAACGCCTCATATGGAGCCATCCCGATACTAGCATGAAAACTGTTATTGTACGTAAACTCGACCAACTGCAAATGACTATCCCAAAACCCTCCTTGATCTAATACACAAGCTCTCAGCAAATCTTCTAAAGATTGGATTGTTCTTTCCGTCTGTCTATCCGTTTGAGGGTGATAAGCAGAACTCATCCTCAACTTAGTACCCAAGGCATCCTGCAAACTCTTCCAAAACCTCTACGTAAACCGCAGATCTATATCCGATACAATACTTGAAGGTACACCATGCAACTTCACAATTTCCTCAATGTAAATCTCAGCTAACCTTTGCATGGAATGGTTAATCCTCATCCGCAAGAAATGTGCCGACTTAGTTAATCGGTCAACAATTACCCAAATCGAATCATTACCTCTAACAGTCTTAGGTAACCCAGTCACGAAATCCATGGAAATACTATCCCATTTCCACTCAGGAATATTCAATGGTTGCATCATACCTGAAGGTCTCTGATGTTCTATCTTTGACTTCTGACATGTCAAACAAGCATATACAAATTCAGCAATGTCTCTTTTCATACCCGACCACCAAAACAACCTGCTTAAATCCTGATACATCTTCGTAGCACCAGGATGAATACTCAGTCAACTCTTGTGCCCCTCTTCTAAAATACTCTTTTTAATTCCTGCAATATCTGGAACACATACTCTATATCGGCACAAGGATCTCAATCCTTTCCGAGCACCTAGGATCAATCTAACTTATAATTTAAACTCATTTCCCTCTGGCAAGTATTTCGTTAAGCATAGACATCCTTTTGCGCATGACAACTTAGATGGTTCCCACCGAGTACGATGGATGTAGGGGGTGCTAATACCTTCCCCCTGCATAACCGACTTCCGAACCCAGACAATGGTTGCGAGGCCATTGTCCTCATCCTCCTTTTCGACGGGTTTTATCCATATCTTCCCTTTCCTCTTCGGGAATAAATGAGAATTAGGTGGCGACTCTCATTTCTTCCCAGCGCGCAGCTCTTCTCTCTTTTAGATAACGTAAGGTCGTATTTTTCAGGGTGCGACAGCTGGCGACTCTGCTGGGGACTGGTTCACCCCTATGCAAGTCAAGCCTAGTCTAGGTTTCCACGCTTGTTTGGATGTTTGCTTTTATGTCTTACTTGTATTTTTATTGGTTTCTTTATCGCATTCCATATTATACATCTTGTGGCTCCTTGGTACTATGATATTGGATTGATACTTTGATCGCAAAAGAACTTGAGGGAAAGACTCTATACACGGGCTTACGAGTACAAACATAAGTTAGCGAGGTTGTGTAGTATAGGCTCTCGTGGGTTGTTGATACGAAAACCTCACTTGGAGTAGATTCTAATGAGAATACTAACGACCGTCAAGCTTTTGGCGTGTGTGCTCAGTTGTTTTCATCAGGGTCATCGACTCTGAGGACCTTTAGAACCTTTTGGTTAAAACATTGATTGATGGTCGTGTAGTATTGGGTCCCAAAAAATTTTCTCTCGTGGGTTGTCGATACGAAGACCTCACTCAGAATAGATTTTCTCAATGGAGTTGATTGACTGTCAAGGGCTGACATATGCATCAAACATTTAAGCAAAGTCCATAACTCTGAGGCCTTTGTTTAAACCTTGTGTCGATGATCGCGTAGTATGGGCTCCCGAGAAAATTTGCTCTTGTGGGTTGTCGATACAAAGATATCACCCAAAATAGATTCATATGAGGGAGTCAATCAACCGTCATGCATACGACGTGTGTGATGAACAACCATATGAATTGATAACTTTGGGGTTCCTAAACTTTAGAGTCTACTCAGTGAGTTCCTGATCAGAGTATCCTCCATCCGTACCTCGGACTCATGAATTCCTGTTATCAAAATTCTGGATTAATACCAGACCCTGATCTTGCGATCCTGGATTCTGACATTGCATATCATCTCATTTTCATTAATTATTCATCTTGCATTTCATTCCAAAGCCGAAAACTCATTTCATGTTCCTCCATCTTCAGTAAATCAAGTTTGTTTCCCGACGCCCGTATCGTGCTAGACGCCCGTACCTAACTCGAGCCAACACTAGAAGACTAATGGACGTGATTCAAGAAGAGCAAGCTGCGATGAGGGAAGAGATTGACTCGGTCAAGAACAAGATTGACCAGATTTATGAGACCATACAAGCTTTGGCTAGGATGGAAGAACGTCGCGAAGCTGCTTCCGCGATAAACAATGATCTAGTGCAAGGATCTACCTCGCGCACAATGCCTTCAATTACAGTTCCAAATCCTTTGGTATATGGTTTGCCTCCAGGCTTCACTCCTGCTGTTGAAGAAGTCACTTCTCAACTAATACCTACCTCTGGTGTTACTATTGGTGCTACTCCTCAAGCTCAAATTGTCATTACTCAGGTTCACGTGCCTCCTGCTGAAGAGGATCATCAAGTTGAGTATGAGATGCATACTGTTGTTCCAATTATTAACCCCCATGCTGTTCAAGAATCTAAAGCTATAAAGATGTGTCATGAGTTAGCTGAAAAACTCCGAATCATGGAAGGACACAACTCAACCTCTTTGAGTGCCTCAGACATGTGCCTAGTTCCGAATGTTATGATCCCTGCTAAGTTCAAACTTCCAGAATTCGAGAAATACAAAGGCCTCAGTTGTCCTGAACTCCACTTAAGGATGTATTGCAGGAAAATGGTTGCGCATGCCAAAGATGACAAGCTCATGATTCATTGCTTCCAAGACAGCCTGTCTTGAGCGTCTCTAAAATGGTACATGCAACTTGAGTGCAACAATGTTCGTACTTGGCTTGATTTATATGATGCATTCAAAAAGCAATACAAGTACAACACTGACTTAGCTCCTAACAGTACTCAACTTCAGAGTATGACTCAAAAGGAGAACAAATCCTTCAAAGAGTACGCACAATGCTGGAGGGAACTAGCCACCAAAGTGCATCCTCCATTGGTTGACCGTGAATTGATCGATATCTTCATGGGCACCTTACAGGGGCAATACTACGAAAAGCTTATCAGCAGTGTATCTTCTGGTTTCTCAGACATGGTGATTGTCGGGGAATGAATCGAAGAAGGTATGAAAAGTGGAAAAATCCAAGGAGGTTCTAGCAGCCAAGCAAATTCCAAGAAGCCTTTCAACAGGTACAAAAAGGGCGAAACAAATGCCATTTCTACTGCAAGTGGGAAACCTCAACAGAGTGCACCTACTTCAATCCCCTATTATCAGTACTCATATGTTGCTGCTGCATAATACACTCCTGTGCCATATCAACTAGTTCCTCCAATGCCTTATCAGCCAACTATCCAAGCTCCATTTCCGCCACAGATGCTTTATCAACCACGTCATTATCCTCTAGTTGCAGCTGCGCAATATGCACCCAATCCATACCAACAACCGGCTTATCCACAACAGCCTGGTCAACAACAGCAACGCGCTCCTCAACAACGTCCACCGTATCAACAAAGAAGGCCTGAAAGAAATTTTGATCCACTGCCTATGTCATATGGAGAAATCTTTAATGGGCTGATGGCAAAGGGATCTCTTACTTTGAGGGATATGCCACCACAAACTGGTACCGCCCGAGACTATGATGCCAATGCTCGCTGTGAGTATCACAAGGGTGCTCCAGGTCATACAATTGAAAACTACAGAGTATTCAAGCACAAAGTTCAATACTTGATCGATTCTAAGGATCTCACCTTCACCCAGAAGAATCTGAATGTCCAGAACAATCCAATGTCGCCGCACGGTGCCAACAAGTGAAAGCTTTCGAAGGGGTTGTTGAAGATCAAGCTGAATAGTCTCCAACTCTGAGCAAGTCAAATTAAGAGAAGTTCATTCCTCAAATCAAGGCCGTTATCTCCATTTATCATTTCCGCATTCTTGTTATTTTGTAATGTTTGTTTAAGTACTATTTGCGTTGAACATTGTTATTCGTATTTGGTTTTGCTAATATTATGTTTATGCATGTTTTGAATCAGTCTATTCGCATTCGCTCATTATTTATCATTTATCACAAAATCACAAAAATATTCTCTCACTTCACTTTAGCAAATATTTGAGGAAGGATGATGAAAACAAAATACCCATAACTGTTGTGGTATGCTTTCGGATAAAACCTCGTCAATGATGTACAAGCATTTTTTTCAAATCCCCAAACACTGGAGATATAAGGAGTTAATCCCTAGTCAACCACTTTGAGCCTAGAAGTAGGAGTTTTCTTTCGGATACAACTCTTACATCTAACACGGGGCAGGGTAGTTGTTCAGTTAGCCTGACTACACCTTCGAATCGTAAGATGAGACATCCCGTCGAAGGACCAATCAGCAAATGACTTGGCAGTCACAACATTCAAAAAAAAAAAGAAAAGAAAAGAAAAAACCACTAAGTTGAGCACCCGAAGGGAGACTTAGTCGAGAAAAAATAAATCAAAAGAGGAACTCAAATCCTCAGCAAAAGCAAAACAAATATCAGTGACCACCAAATCAAGAATTAAAGGGTCACCAGCAAAATAAGATGACTGCCACTTCAAACAAACTTTGAGGCTTCATTTTCGCTCTTACGTCAAAATAAATGCATGTGTAGACTTAACTAAACATATGAATGGAGAACATTACGAAGAAGGGGTTGGTACAAATCAAACTTTGAGCCTTATATCCTTTGTTTCTCAAACCATGAACCAGACCACGTTACAACCCTCAAAAGACCTAATTGAGGCAGGGTTTATTCTGAAAGCACGCTACTAACAAGGTTGCGTAAATTGATTCCCATATATTTGATAATCTTCAATCTCGATTGCACATTATTCTTGCTGCATCTTTCACGCAATTTCTAAATCAGCACCTCGTTTGTGCTAACGGTCCATTTGTCACACTTTAATAGCATTCAAATAAATTGACTTTTTCAAAACTTACATGAACGTTGCATTAACATTACCACTTATGTATGGACAATTTAATTGCAAAAATAGTGCTTGACATCAAGACATCCCAACAAGGGGCAATCAAAAGAGAAATTTTAACTTCATCGGTGCCAACATGAATCAAGACTGCCTCAACAGTCCAATCAGGGGAAAAGCATCTTCAACAGCCCAATCAAGGGCAATTTATCTCAAAGTCCATTAATCAGGGGCAAAATTATTCTCAACGACCCAATCAGGGGCAAATCATCTTCAAATAACTCAACCAAGGGCAGACACCTACCAAATCCAGATACAGGGGCAAATCATGTCATAGTCATTCTCAAAGCTCCCCACCAGATTTATTTCAAATACCTTACAGGTAGGGGCAACCAAACAAGGAGCAAATATTCCTATCTCTACTCCCTAGTTGAATAAGCAGTCCTTGCTAGACGTTGGCAACTATTCAAAGCAAAGCAATCTTCATGTGTCAAGTAAGTCGCTACGCTCATCAGCAAATAACCGAACTTGGAGCATTCAGATCCATCCTCTGACCATACATCGTCGAAGATCGAGTGTCGGGGAATCAAACCTTCCACCCACCCAAAGTCCAATCATTATTGGCAACTACTAGACCAAAAGACCACCAAGCTGGAACCTTTCATTTTCCAATCACCTTATATCCATGATTACGGATCATTTACATCAATCATTTACAGCATGTGCATCATATGCATACCTAAATAAATCAACTTTTCATACTCCCAAAATTTTTAACTTTCAACAGTGCATAAACACTTGCATCGTATCTCCATCATTATGGAATACCATTTGAAAAACAAACAAGCATAGTTGCATAATTTAGGATCCAAGATCAACCCAAGATTCCAGGCCTTTACCCAGCAGAAGTCAAGATCCGGGTCGATCAAAGATTCCAGAGATTCTCCTAGGTGTTATTCAGCGGACGTCCCCGTTGGATATTTCTATTAAAATTATTTATTTTTTTTGTTACTCAGCATCGACCTAGCATCGAGTGCTTGGGGTCGCATTATCATCCTTGCGGTGGTAAGTGATTATTTATTTTTTCTGTTACTTAGCATCGACCTACCATCGAGTGTTGGGGTCGCATTTTCATCCTTATGGTGGTAAGCGATTATTTAATTTTGTGTTACTCCGCATCGACAAAGCATCGAGTGTTGGGGTCGCATTATCATCCTTGCGGTGGTAAGCGATTATTTAATTTTCTGTTACTCAGCATCGACCTAGCGTCGAGTGTTAGGGTCGCATTATCATCCTTGCGATGGTAAACGATTATTTTAATTTTCTGTTACTCAGCATCGACCTAACATCGCGTGCTGGGGTCGCATTATCATCCTTGCGGTGGTAAGCGATTGTTTATTTTTTTTGTTACTCAACATCGAGTGTTGGAGTCGCATTATCATCCTGGCGGTGGTAAGCGATTATTTAATTTTTTGTCAACCTGTTTCTGTTTCGTATCGCCTTTGTTTTCCAATTTTAATCATCGATTTACTGAAACAACATTTAGTCTGACTTTATGAAGGTTCCATCTTCAAGTTGTCTAATTTGAAGTCCGAGGAATAAATTTAGCTCCCCCATCATACTCATCTCAAATTCACCTTGCATAGAACTTGAAAATTCTTTGACCAACTTCATGTTAGTAGATCCAAAAATAATATCATCTACATATACTTGAACTAATATAAAATGTTTTCCTTCACATTTAATAAAGAGAGTAGTGTCAACCTTTCCACTTGAAAAACCTTGATTGATTAAAATTTTGCTTAGACGCTCATACCAAGCTCTAGGAGCTTCTTTGAGACCATATAAAGCACGTTTTAGTTTGTAAACATGATTTGGTTTTTCAAAGTTTTCAAATCCAGGAGGTTGACACACATAAACCTCTTCATTTATATATCCGTTAAGGAAGGCACTCTTAACATCCATTTGATATAATTTAAAGTTTTATGAACAAGCAAATACAAGTAAAAGGCGTATAGCCTCAAGGCGGGCAACAGGAGCATAAGTTTCCTCATAATCTATGCCTTCATCTTGGTTATACCCTTGAGAAACATGATGGGCCTTGTTGCGAATAATAGTGTCGTTGTCATCCAATTTGTTCCTAAAAACCCATTTGGTGCCAATTACTCGATGATCTCGCGGAGGTGGAACAAGGTCCCAAACCTCATTTCTTTTAAATTACTTTAGTTCCTCTTGCGTGGCTAGGAACCAATTTTCATCATGTAAGGCTTCTTTGGCATTTTTAGGCTCAATTTGAGATATGAAGGCATGATAAAAACAAAAGTTACTTAGTCTTGATCTAGTAATGACACCCTTTGAGATATCTCCAATGATGATATCGATAGGATGATCTTTTGATGTCTTCCATTCCAATGGTAGATCATTTTGAAAGGATGCTTGGCCTTCATCTTTAAGACTAGACACATCAACTGACTCCTTATTAACAAAATTCGGAAAGGGTTCCACATGAGAAATATCAATGTCTTTAACAATCTCACTAGAGGAGGCACCTACACCAATAACAACACTACCTTTTCCGACAACATTCGGATAAGTTTCATCAATAGATACATGTACAAATTCTTCAACTATAAGCAACCTTTTATTGTATATTCTATATGCTTTTCTTGAACTAGAGTATCCAAGGAAGATGCCCTCATCCGCCTTTGAATCAAATTTACCAAGATTTTATTTTCCATTATTTAGCACAAAGCATTTGCAACCAAAAGCATGAATATGTGACACATTAGGCTTTCTTCCTTTTAATAGTTAATAGGGTGTTTTGTTTAGAATAGGTCGAATAGTGATCTTATTCAAAACATAGCAAGCGGTGCTAATAGCATCGACCCAAAAATATTTAGGAAGACCGATATCATTAATCATAGTTCTTCCCAATTCCTCCAACACACGATTCTTACGTTCCACAACACCATTTTGTTGTGGTGTTATAGGAGCGGAGAAGTTATGATCAATGCCATAGTTTTCACAAAAAAATTCAAAGAGATGATTTTCAAACTCACCTCCATGGTCACTTCTAATAGTTACAATGTTTGTGCCAAGTTTATTTTGAGATAATTTGGCAAACGTTTCAAAAGCCGAAAAGGTATCACTTTTACTAGCTAAGAAGATTGTCCAACAAAATCGAGATTAGTCGTCAACAATAACAAAACCATAATAGTTCCCTCATATACTTTTGATTCTAGAAGGACCAAAAAGATCCATGTGTAGAAGTTCAAGAGGTCTAGAAGTAAACACTAAATTTTGTGATTTAAACGATATCTTGGTTTGCTTTCCCATTTGGCAAGCATCACAAAGATGATCTCTAGTGAACTTTATGTTAGGCAAACCGACTACTAAGTTTTTGGACACAACCTTATTTAGCAAGTCAAAGTTGATATGAGCTAAACGTCTATGCCAAAGCCAAAACTCTTCATTTTTGGAAATAAGACATTTAGGATCACTCAAGGTCATCGAATTCAAATCAAGCATATAAACATTGTTAACCCTCAAGCCTTTAAACACATCCTCTTTGTTTTCATTATGTTCAATTATGCTACCTTCTTTAGAGAATGAGAAATTATATCCCTTATCTCATAATTGACTAATGCTAACAATGTTCTGTTTAAGACCCTCAACTAAAAGGACATTAGAGATAGATGTGGAAGAGGGATTACCTACACTACCTTTGTCGAGTATAGCTCCCTTGTTGTTATCACCATAGGTAACAAAGCCTTTCTTCTTAGCCACAAAGTCATAGAATAGGGAAATATAACCTGTCATATGTCTTGAGCATCCACTATCAAGAAACCATCGTTTCTCCATAGTCTCAAGACATTCCACCTACATGATTAGACTAGAGAGAAAGGTAACCAATTTTCATTGGGTCCTAGAGTGTGAGTGAAAATTTTGTTGCTTTTAGGCAACCATTGACAAATGCCTTTAGGGACCAAGTATCTCCTAAAATGACATTTGGAAATTGTATGACCTTCCTTGCAACAATAGTGACATTTGAAGAATGGTTTAGACTTGCATTGACTATTTTGATCCTTCACAATGTAGGTATATTTTTTATATGGATTGTTCATTGATTCTCTAAACTTTGAATGATCAATAATGAATGTCATTTTTGGTTGTGACAACTTTTCTAGTTTTGCTTGAAGAGTTTTAACCTCTTTTTTCCAAATCCAACATGTTTCACAACAATGAAAGTTGTGTCATTCTCGCTTGTCTTCTACTATAGATTCTACCATCGATGCCTTAAGAGCTTTCATAACATTTTCATTATCCGAAACCTTTTTCTCTAAATGTGCAAAAATTCTCTTGTCGGATGAAATGAGCTTGAATGCTTCTTTAGCTTCTTGATGGAGAATATTAAAAGTACTAAGCAAATAATTATAAGACAATTTTTCAGCATAATCATATTTAGCATGTCTTACCTCTTTCTTGCCTTTCTTATGAGCCATGAGGAAAATATTTACTCTCTCTTCCTCATCGCTTGAGGTATCTTTGCTAGACGAATCACTATCACTTTCCCAAGAAATATATGCTCTTCTAGCCTTGTTACCTTTTCTTTGATATTTGTCTTTTATCTTGTCTTTCTTTAGCATAGGGCAATCTGGTTTGTAATGTCCCGGTTTTCCACAGTTGTAACAAGATCCCTTGCCTTTAGTACTTTTAATAAACTTTTGCTTGGAAGGATTAGATTTTCTTCAATAGTTGATGAGACGCTTGTCCGAATGGGAAATCTCATTCTTTTTGAGATACCGATTGTATCTTCTTACGAATAAACCCATATCTTCGTTTGATTCGTCTTCATCATCTCTTGAATCACTCCTACTATCTTTATTGGTGGAGGATTTTGAGGAAGAAGCTTTTAATGCAATAGACTTCTTCTTCTTCTCATGATCTTTATTTTTCTCGATCTTTTATTTCTTTTCTTTGTCTTCATGCTCATTTAAGTTTAAGAGCTCTTGTTCATGCTCTTGTAGTTTTCCAATGAGTGTAGTTAGATCCAAAGTTCTTACATCATTGGCTTCTTTGATTGCCGTAACTTTTGGCAACCATTCTCTAGTAAGACATTTCAAAATCTTGTTAGTTGCTACATCATTAGGAGTAGTTTTACCAAGAGCATTTAATCGATTTGTCAAGTGAGAAAATGTTTTTCCCATTTCACCAACGGTTTCCCCTTGGCTCATGTGAAATCGATCGAACTCTTGTTGTAGTGTACTAATTCGAGCAAGCTTAACATCATCGGTTCCTTCATGGGCAACTTGTAAGGCTTCCCACATGGATTTAGCCGATGTGTGATGAGAAACTCAAAAATATTCATCCGCTCCCAAGGAAGCTGAGTATGTTTTGAGCTTTCCGGTTTTTCATTATTATAGTTATTCAAGAAGGCCCTTTTCAAATAACCATGGTTGGACTGGATAATATCCAAATTGAAAAACCGGAAGAACAATGAGATGATAATGATGAAAAGAAATATAGCTATGTGGGAAGCTATGGGCAACTTGTAAGGCTTCCCACATAGCTATATTTCTTTTCATCATTATCATCTCATTGTGCTTCCGGTTTTTCAATTTGGATATTATCCGGTCCAGCCATGGTTATTTGAAAAGGGCCTTATTGAATAACTTTCCAAATTTTTCTATCATCAGAGTTGATATGGATGCGCATACAATCTTTCCAGTGACTATAGTTTTCTCCGATAAAAACCGGAGCTCTATTATACGCCCCCGTTGGATCATTGTCCATTTTCCAATAAGTTGTATGTGAAGCACTAGATGAACCGGTGCTCTTTGTACCACTTGTTAGATGATAACACGGATCTAGAAGGGGGGTTGAATAAATCCCTTTTTAAAATTTACCTTTAAAATTAAGTTGAAAAAGTATTGCGGAAGTTTCCCAAAAAATCGTCTAGTTCAAATTAGAAGTCACCGGAGATCGGATATGCGTAAAACCCAATTGGAATGAAATGATGACTAGAAGAATTAATATTGCACAAATGATTCACTTGATAATTCAGCACTTGATAAAACTATTCTTAATAATGATATGGAGAAGAAATTAAGCACAATCAAATTGATTTTGTCTGGTTAGGCTTTTTACCAAACACTTGGAGTGCATACACCAAGGATAATTTTTTTTAATCAAATAGTGTAGAATTTTACCCACTCTAGTTATCACTTTTGAGTGTAACAATTTATCAAACACTTTGAGTGCACTAATTTGATACACCAGAATTTTCAAGCACACAAGATCAATATGAACAAAAGTAAAATGTGAGAAATGAAAAGAACACAAGGAATTTGTTGAGGAAGTTCCTTCGTCGTCCTCGCTCGAAGTACTCTGCCCCCAATTCAAAATTGAATTGGGCAATTTTATTAAATCACAAAGTTAAATATGTTAAATAAGTTGTCAAATATTCTTCTTTTCCCTTGATCCAAAGTAGAATCAAGTCTTCCACGCGTGTCGGGAAAGCCTCCGATTAATTGCTCCCTTCTTGCAAGAATTCACGATTCTCCAAACTTTTAGCACGAATGAGTTTCTCCAACACTTGTGAACCCACAAAGACCTTCACAATCCTCCATCTACCGTGATATGAGAGAACGATCCACTTGATCTTCAATCTACCTCACTCGGTTGAATCTACAAACGATCGATGTGTACAAAACCCCCAAATCTTCAATGATCATGGAGGAGAGAACCCTTCAGATTTTTCCAAGGAAAACCCACACACTCTAAACCCAATCTGAAACTCTAATTCACGATTGAATGTTATCTTCGAAACAAGCACCGTAATCAAACAAAGATGGTTGTGTGTAATTGTTGATTGATGCAAGAATGAAGGAGATGAAGAGAGTTGTGTGTATATCTTTCACTTTCCTTGTTCTCTACTCAAATGAAAATAAATCAGCAATTTATATTGGTTAGAGAAAGTAACATAAGAGAGGGAAAAATTAAATGAAAAAAATGAGTTAGTACAGTAATGAGCCGACTCAAATCATTAAATGAGCCGACTCAAAATACCAAATGAGCTGACCAAAATCAACAAAGAGGCAGCCTATTGAGACCCGTAGAAAATGAGAAGAAAAGACTTCTTGATGAGTCGAATCATGAATGGTTTTGAGTCGGATCATCCATACCCATGAGTCGACCAAAATTGATGCTTCAAGCAGCCTGTTGGGACCCGTGCGTTTGGCACCAAATTACAATGAATGAGTCGGCTCATTGTGGAATTTGAGTCGGCTCATTCAGTTCATTTTTCCAAAAATGCCAATTCTTGCTTTTTCTTAGAGAACCACTTAAGCTTTCAATCATGCCTTGTTTTTGACACATTAAAAATCATTTCATGTCACACACTATGAACAAAGCACCAAAGTGCTAAGGTGAAAGCAAATAAATGAAAAAAGAACAAGGATGAAGTGATTACCTTATCTTCCCCCCTACAAAACAAATGTTAGCATGATGGAGAAAAAAGAACAATTATAACATGGTAAATCTTTCAAAATAGTCCACACTATCTAAGGAAGATATTAGTGAATTCCTAAGACAAATACCTAAGCCTAAGCCATCATACATGAGGGTAAACTTAAAAAGTCAGTAACTAAATTCAACTTAAGTATTCTAACACTATAAGAGTGAATAATTTCCAACTATGTCCTAAAAGGAAGCTAAACCCTAATAAGAGTTGAAGTGAAGTTACATGAAGAAACTTAAATGGTTAAGTATGCTAAACTTGTATAAACCCTAAGGTGAATTGAAAATCCAGAGGCTAATACTTAATTAAAGTATCCTATAATGTAAAACAAGATGGGAGAAAAGAGATTCAAGTGAAAGGGATGCAAACTCTATGTAGAATGGTGTGAACATAAGAAGGAATGAACATTGAACTTCAAAGAAGAAAAAATTAAAGTAGAAACTCAAACATGAATAATTAGATGTGAATTTTCCATACACAAACCAGGGACTTGATGAAGTGTTAAGATTTTGTTTAAACATACAATGATTATCACAAAATTGGTTTTGAAAGGTTAAGATGGAAGAAGGAGATGAATTAGGTCAAAAGGAAGCAAAGGCAACTTATGACTTAAACAAACTCTAAAATCAAAAGACAAAGACCTAATGATTATACTCTACACTTAAGGACCTCTAATGTGACCTACAAAACTCAAAATCAAGACCTTAGATCAATGGCATGAATGCCTTATTCAAATGGAGGGAATGAAGCTTGCAAAAAGGGGCAAAAATGACTTAGGGTTTAAGTAACTTGAGAAAAATATCAAATGACTTAGAGAAATTATGAAATTTAATATTGGACATCACAATCCAGAGAATAACTTGTGTACAAACAATCTCATGAAAACTCCTAATTTTGGATTGTCAAAAGATCACTAGAATGCAATCAGGGTTTATTGGGACCTTAATAAAGGGATGGACTCAAAAGGACCTAAACATGACCTAAAAATCAAGAGAAAAATATTTTGAAGAAGTCTGATGAAACATTAAGAGGATGAAAAAGGAATGGGACCTATATCATTGATGTTTTAGGAGAACAAAAATAGGAAAATTGATTAGTCTAAGATAGGAAAATATGGAAACAATTAAAGGGAAAATTAATTCTGGATTCAAGAATGAACAAAAATAAAGTCTAAAAATATGGAAAATTAGAGAACATTATGAAGATCATATGTGACATTATCTGGAATTTTTTGATATTATTTGGTATTTTTAGAAATTCAAAACGAAAATGGAATTAAATGTGAAAAGAAAATAAAATATAATCAAATGGATTGGGTCTGGGGGTGGCAAAAGCAACAAAAACAACACAATTGGGCTGAACACACGCGTGTAGGGGGTGTGGTTATCATTCTGAGAATTTGTTCACAAACTTAGGCACGTGATATGCACGTATTTTTTAATGTGGTGGCAACATATGGGCGCTTGGATCGTATTAATCTAATGTCTATGTTATAAAGTTGGAGAAATTAAGGCAACATTGTTCTGATGACCGGAGATGAATTTCGGTCATCTTCTCCGTTCACGTTCCGGTAGGGCATCCTCAAATCATCCCTAAATTGAATTCTAAAACCATATAAATGCTCGTCTCTCTTAACTAGTCAAGAATCCACCCTCACAATCCATTTATCACTCATGAAATCACCCAATCGAAAGCAAACAAACATCAACCTAAAACTGGATCTACACCTGTATGAGGTCTATGAACTAACCAGAAGTTATAAGGCTCCTATTGAGACATGAAACCAATGGAAAACAAGCATTTCAATCAAGTGTAATCTCAAAGCATACCTGAATTGCATAATGCTCAAATTGTTGCCAAAAGGCCAGAGATGAGATTCCTATGAATGCTTGCACTTGATCTTGAGTAATGAGAGTGAAATAAACACTCTGTAACTTGGAACTCTTGATGTATTGATAAAGATGAAGTGAAGTCCCAAAATCGTGCAGTGAAGAATTCTTGATGAACTAAGCTGAACAATCCATAAATATCATGGTTGAACTGATGATGGTGATGGATAGGTGATGAGTACAATATTGCAACTTGTAATGAGGCAAATCTTGGCCAATTTTCAAAGTTCTTCAATGGTGAAATTTGAAAGATTCAATGAAATTCTTCCATGAATTTGTTGCTTGAACCAGTGATGATGATGAACAATGGATGCTTGAACAATAATGGATGAATGTGATGCTTGCTCGATCTTGATTTGCAGAGAGAATGCATGGAGAATTTTTTAGAAGATTTTGGAGTTTCAAGTGATAATGATGTCAATCCTCTAAACTGAAGTGATTATCTCATTTTATAGAGCCCTTAATCATGGTTATTTGGCCCTGAGTTAACTGAGTGAGGCAGGTTAAGTGAGTGAGGTGGTTATGGCAATTATGCCAGCTGGACCCTCCAGAACCTTCTCCAATAAAACTCAATCAAATGCTGCAAGCTTCATGTTGATTATGGGGTGACTCGAGTGAAACTTGGTCTTATGTATTTGGAAATGAAATGATTCATTGCAGTCATGAACATGGTACTTATAGTGAGGTGCATTCTGGTGTAAGCTGAAGCAATGCATTATGAATGATCAATGCTCATTGACTTGGATGCTTGATGAAGCATACCAGCTAGGGTGGTAATGCCAGTAGGTGATGACTTGATCCCCTCAAAGAAAACCTTATGGTAATAACATGCTGAATAACACATCAATACTTAGACTGAATTTTCCATTCAATCGCTTTCTTAACATACAAGAAACCAGGCTTCACATCATGATCTTCAATGGAATATTTCTTTGAGCTCAAGCAATCAACGAGGGTGGTTCTTGGACTTAGATTGAAGCTAGCAATGTGTAGAGCAAGTTTGTAGTTGGTGCCATGATGAAGCAAGTCCTCTAAGTACTTCAAATGTACCTTTGAAAAGCATGGAAAATTTTTTTTAGCTTTGCATCCATTGGCCTATGTGTGACCAGTTGCAACCCTCTCAGTTTAGTCCCTCATAGCTCTCAATCCTTTGATGAAATGAAAAAATGTTGAACAACAATATTGTAGGGATCATGTAGGGGAGTAACTTTGTAGTTTACAAAAAATTGATTTGAAGTCTTTTTGACCAAGAAAAATGGCTTGAAATTTTACCCACCACCTGGTTGATGATATGCCAGGCAGGGCGCGCGTACTGGCCTGCAGGCTGCCTCGCTCATGCCTTGCATTTTGCCCTACTTTCCTTCAACTTTGCAAAACCATATCTCTCTTATTTTTAATGCTATATGGGAGTTTCACCTATGTATTTGAAGCTAAATACGCCCTCTTTAATTTTCTCCAAGTAGAATTTTCATATCCCTTATATTTTGGGAGAAGGCCTCATTCAAAGTGGCTGCAAAAAAGGCCAAAACTTGCCATTTTTGGAAACCCTAATTTTCCAAAAATGGTAAGTTTTGGTTTTCTTGATTTTTCTTGATCCCTCCATCATTTCTTGATAACATTTGATCCATAGGATTCTTGTAACCATAATTTCGTGATTTTGACCTCAAAAAGTCAAGAGTTGACTTTTTTCTCAGCATAGTTGACTTTTCCCCAATTCCCTGATTTTCAATCATCTGGCCAATTGAACTCCTTCCAAAATGAAATTGTGGATGAAATTTGAACCCTAGGAATTTGTCATCATATATAAGACAATGGAATCCTCTTTGAATCATAACTTCATGCAGAAGCCCAATAGAAGTGAAACCCTAATTTGGCCTTTTTCATCAGGAGATGTTGCACTGCTTGCCTTCTTTGATCAAACAAAATCTTTCCATGGCTTGTGGCTTCAAATGATGACTTGTGGGATGTTGTGAACCTTTTGCACAATGTTGAGAAGCTTTGTGGCCCTTTGATTGCTTTTGTATAGTTGTCAGTTGCTTCAATCCTTGATCACATACATATGCCTCAACTATGCTACACATGATGTAATGTTTTTGATTATTTCATGCACTTATGTATGCTAAATGCTATGCAAAAAGTTAAGGAAATGAGAGGGAAAATTTTGAGGTATTACAGCTGCCCTATTCAATCATTTGTAGGCCTGAACGAATAGTTGCAAAAGCTTTTAGACAATCAAGGTATGGAGTGATTGAATACTCGAATAAAAACCTAGAAATTTGAACTCGGTGGATAAGAGAAATGCCATCTGCCTTTTATTTATTTTTTCTTTTGTTTTGACCTCTGAATAGGTAACGGGAAGAGAACAAGGTGGAATAGAATCATTGTACATAACGATAACCTGCAATGCGATTGCTGAGCGAATCAAGCCACAAAGAGGATGCATGTTGGCGAAACAGGGCTTAACGAGACCGTTAGCAAAACAGAACTCGACAGTGTGACTGCTGAGCGAATCAAGCCACAAAGAAAGAGCCTGTTGGCGAAATAGGGCTTAACGATACCATTAGCGGAATGGGACTCGACAATGTGACTGCTCAGCGAATCAAGCTACAAAGAAAGTGCTTGTTGGCGAAACAGGGCTTAACGAGACCATTAGCAGAATGGGACTCGACAATGTGACTGTTGAGCAAATCAAGCCACAAAGAAGGTGCCTATTGGCGAAACAGGGCTTGAAACGAGACCATTAGCGGAATGGAACTCGAAAATGTGACTGTTGAGCGAATCAAGCCACAAAGAAAGTGCTTGTTGGTGAAACAGAGCTTAACACGTGACTGCTGAGCGAATCAAGCCACAGAAGGTGCCTGTTGGCGAAACAGGGCTTGAAAACGAGATCGTTAGCGAAACAAAACTCGACAATGTGAATGTTGAGCAAATCAAGCCACAAAGAAAGTGCCTGTTGGCGAAACATGGCTTAACATGTGACTGCTGAGCGAATCAAGCCATGAAAAGATGACAAACATTGATTGGAAAGACAAAGGTTCCTGGCAAATGGTATAAGTATCTTATGTGGGGAATTTCTGGTTGAGAAGATGTTATAGGTTATATGTAATATACCTCAAAACTGGCCCATTCTAGTATGCGTAATGATCCATGATGATGGAAATGCTACGCTTTGGAGGATGCAAATGCAATGATAATTATGAGTATGTGAATGCCAAAGGATCTCCTGGAAAGGATACTGCAAGTATCCCAGATGGCTTGATTGGGGAGAAATTATGATCACTGCATTTATCTTGTTAGTCCTGGTGACGAGGAAACAAATCTGCGGGGAATGTTGTTAATGATACGCCATCATTGAATTGTCGCCACTACCAAAGTTAAATTGGACTTTGAGATTGGAGAGCCAAGACCTTGCTGGAGATGGACCATTCTTGCACTCTGATGGGGAAGTGAAGACACTTCTGACTTGGCTGAGGAGCCAGATGTATGGCACTGCTGAGGAAGCAACCTATTGAGGAGAAAAACATTCCTTGCACTGCTGGGGATTTCCCCTGTGTTAAAAGAAAACCTCTGCTTGGGGAGGATACCAATCTTCTGTCATTACTGTTAGGGAAGAATTTCAACTTCACTTCTACTGGGGTTAACAAGAGACACACGGGAAGGCACTTGTTCTTTCTCAAGTATGTTGTTGAAATATTCCTCCAGGAAATCTGCTTTAGCTCTGCTAGCAACACATGCACCTGTACCTGCGTAAACACAACTGATAGTGCCTGCAATAAGGAAAGTTAGTTTGAACCTGTATGCCTCAGGCTTATAGCATGAATCATCATCCTTGCCACTTAACACCCTTTTTAGAGTTGTATTAAATGTTTTTGTCCTCCTGCGTGAGTTAGAAAGCATTCAAATGTTCATAACACAATATAAATCATAATTTGCTGGACGTTTTCGCAATCAATCAATGCTAAATGAAAAACAAAAACAAGAAGCAAATAGTCACAAGTTGACTAAAATTGGATTTTTATTGATTTGAAACATGGCCATGAATATGCATTACATCAAGAAGCCATTCCCTGGAAAGAGGAAATCGCCCAAAAGGAAAACAGACTATCCTATTGGCAATGAGAAAAATGAATCTGATCAAGTTTCGACCTGGCTATGACTTGTATATCTTCAAGGCTATCAGCTTGCCCTACCCCTTGAGAAAGGTGATTGAACTGGTCTTCAACCCTTAGAATAACCTTAGATGTAGATGGATTACGAATTTCGCAGATTGCAATTGTTCGTGTTAGTCCCTCTTTTGCATGGATCGCCCTTTCGGGTTTTCAATCCATCGGGATACCCTTTTTTGCCTGAGCTGTATGATGTGGCTTTTCAACTCAGCGGGTGTACATTTTTTCAATATTTCCCTAATTTTTGCCCGAGCCTCTTATTCTGTTTTTGGCTCTCCGGGATGCCCATTTTTTCCTGGATCTTTATTCTGTTTTTATCCAGCGGGTCTTTTTACACGAAGTATTTTCTTACTGCGTCTACATTGACATGGGAATGGAAGTCTTCTCCGTCCATGCTTGTTAACATCAAGGCTCCACCCGAGAAAACCTTTTTAACTACGAATGGTCCTTCATAATTGGGTGTCCATTTGCCCCTGTGATCATTAAGAGGAGGAAGAATCCTTTTCAACACCAGGTCACCTGGTATGTACCTTTGAGGCCGTACCTTCTTGTTGAAAGCCTCCTTCATCTGCCACTGATACAACTGCCCATGGCACACAACTGTTAGGCGTTTCTCTTCAATGAGGCTCAGTTGATTGTATCTGGATCGGAGCCACTCAGCTTCATCTAGCCTAATGTCCATCATTAACCTCAACGAGGGGATTTCCACTTCAATTGGTAGGACTGCCTCCATACCATATACAAGTGAGAACGGGGTTGCTCTTGTCGAGGTACACATGGACGTTCGATACCCATGTAGCGCAAATGGTAGCATCTCATTCCAGTCTTTGTATGTCACAACCATCTTCTGCACGATCTTCTTGATGTTCTTGTTGGCTGCCTCGACGACGCCGTTCATCTTTGGGCGATACGGAGAAGAGTTGTGATGCTCTATTTTGAAATCCCGACACAAATCAGTCAGCATCTTGTTGTTGAGATTAGAGCCAGTATCAGTAATGATGATCACTGCATTGATCTAGTTAGTTCCTGTAAGGAACCAAGTGAGGTTGATGAACTAACCATTTGCCGTTGACTTGGTTTACCACTAGAGAAGAATCTCCAAAGATTTCGAGGTTCTTGATTCGCAAACCAATAGCCTCTTCAACTCCGATGATACATGCTTCATACTCAACTTCGTTGTTGGTGCATTCGAAAGTCAACCAAGCAGCAAAAGGCAGATGGACACCCTCTGGTGAGATAGTGACAGCACCTACTCCGCTTCCGTTTACGTTCACAGCTCCTTCAAACATCAACTTCCATTTGGATTCAGGATCTGGCCCCTCCTCCGGGAGTGGTTCTTCACAGTCTTTCAACTTGAGGAACATGATGTCCTAGTCCGGAAACTCAAATTTCATGGGTTGATAATCGTCAATTGGCTGATGAGCCAGGTATTCTGACAATACACCCCCTTTAATTGCTTTTTGCAAAGTGTAATGGATATCATACTCCGTTAGAATCATCTGCCATCGGGTTACCCATCCTGTCAGAGTTGGCTTCTCGAAGATATATTTTACAGGATCCATCTTGGAAATCAGGAAGGTGGTGTGAGTTAGCATGTACTATCTTAGTCGGGGAGCAGCCCATGCCAAAGCGCAACAAGTTTTATCTAGTAGTGAGTAGCGTGTCTCACAATTGGTAAACTCTTTGCTAAGGTAATAAATGGCATGCTCTTTTCGACCAGACTCGTCCAGCTGGCCCAACACATATCCCATTGATCCTTCGAGTATGGTAAGATAAATGATTAAGGGTGTCCCTGGCACTGGAGGCATGGGAATTGGAGGTTCTAACAAGTACTCCTTGATTCAGTTGAATGCATGCTACCATTCTTCATTCCATTTGATGGCCTGATTTTTCCTCATAAGCTTAAAGATGGGCTCACACGTGGCTCTCAGGTGTGAGATAAACCGTGCAATGTAGTTTAGTCTCCCTAAGAAACCACATACTTGCTTTTCAGTATTTGGCTCAGACATCTCTTGGATGGCTTTTACTTTGGCTGGGTCAACCTCAATTCCCCGCTCACTAACAATGAAACCCCGGAACTTAACGGAGCGTACCCCAAAAGTGCATTTGTTCAGATTCAATCTCAATTTGAACTTCCGGAGTCTGTCAAACAACTTTGCTAGATTGACCAAGTGCTCTTCTTCTGTTTGGGATTTTTCTATCATATCATCAACATAAACCTCAATCTCATGATGAATCATGTCGTGAAATAGTGTCTCCATTGTCCGTTGGTAAGTGGCCCCAGCATTCTTAAGACCAAACGACATGACCTTATAGCAGAAGGTGCCCCAAGGCGTGATGAACGTAGTCTTTTCCATATCATCGGGAGACATTTTAATCTGATTATAACCTGAAAACCCGTCCATTAAAGAGAACACAGAAATTTGAGCAGTATTGTTAACAAGCACATCTATATGAGGAAGAGGGAAGTCATCTTTAGGGCTGGCCCTGTTCAAATCCCTATAGTCTACATACATATTGACTTTACCGACTTTTTTAGGGACCAGCACAATATTGGCAACCCAGGGAAGGTAGCTAGTCACAGCCAAGAAACCAAAATCAAATGGCTTATGTGTCGCTCCCACCAAATGACACCTGGCCAGAAGGGGTACAGTCACGAACGGTCGGCGAAGGAGAAGAATGAAAAGAGTCGCCAACTAGGAATTTTTATCCCGAAGGAAAGGTAATGCTGCATAAACCTAAGAAAAGATGGATAAGACGGTTGCGAACCAGAGAAACTGAGAAAGGGGGTTGGTTACAACCTGGGAAGGTATTAGCACCCAGATTGTCCGTCGTACTCGACGGGATCCACGCTCGAAAGATTGTGTTTAAAAGGGGTAGTGTCAGTGCTATTCTGTTTGCAAAAGCTGGGAAAGAATGCAAGTGTCAGTGTAAAATAAATGTGAAGTGAGATAAAGAAGTGTCAGTGCAAGGAGAGAGTGCAAAGCTCAAGACTATGAGGCTTAAAGAATGATGCTGGAAGAGGGGGGGGTGGACAGAGACTTTTGTTCGATAACTGTTAAGTTATGCCTACGTATCCTCTCGTGCAATGAGGAAGTCAGAACACCGTAGTTCGACTTAAAGAGACTGAAAGATAAATTGACTTGTGAACTGCTTACTTGCCTATGCTCAAGTGTATGACCTGCCTGGCTCAGGTGCTAACTGTCTTGCGTTAGACGGAAGAAGCAAGTTCTCGTTTGTGAGTGAAGATGATCAGAAAAGAATCTCGGAGGAGACGATTATTTTTTGTTTTTGTATTTTCAATCTTTTATTGTTTTTGGTGTTTGTTATAAGTTAATGAGCTTAAGCCTACACCAAGGGTTAGTAAAATCATCATATCCTCCCTCTGATTAGGGGTAATGAAAATACCTTAAGTATGAAGTAAGCACCTCACACTTAATCACCATGATGTAGGATTAAGATCATTAACCTACTTGCAATTATTTATATGTTATTGGAGTTTTTGTTTAGTGTTAAGTAATGAGTTTAAGCCACAATCAAGGATTTAATGGACCCATTACACCATCCTAATAGAAGGATAATAGATGAGAGCATTTAAGCTAAGGAAGATACCTCAACTTAATCCGTGATTAGGGATTAACCTCATGACAAAACAAAGCCTTTATTAGAGTGGTTTTTAGTTAATTATAAGATTAAGAAGTGGATTTTATGGTTTGTAAGACAACTTGAGGGGGACTTGTCCATTAACACTAGGGTTAGTCCTTCTTAACCAATTAAGGAAGAATTAGAACCCTAATGCAAGGCCCAAGTTACAAGATTGATGTCTTAGTGATTATTAGATGGATTGATTAAGGATTTAAACACATTAAGGGTTTAACACTTAGAATTAAAGTTATACACTTCATCCTAATAGAAGGATGCAGGCATAAGCTTAATCACAAAGCCTTAAAACCTTTAAGGTTTAGTCCTTGATTATGAGATGAGAAGAGAAGACACAAAGATGACACAAAGGTAAAACTAATAGGGGACTAATCAAACCCTAATTATGATCATGCTTAGGTATTCCTAGGGTTTATGAGGCTTGCAAGAAGTCTTCAAGAGAAAAACCACCATGGAAGAAATTGGATGGAAGAGAAGCAGAAGAAGTAAGTCAACTTACTTCACTTAAGAAGATAAGTTGCTTGAAGAAAGAAAGAGGGGAAGGAGCATGAATGGGCAAGCTCACTCTAATCCACAAGTAAAATGCAGCAATGATGCATAAAAGAGATGAGAAAAGATTATGAGAAGTGAAGGCAAATTCACTTCTCAAACACTTACCACCTGAAAAGTTAGCAAAAAGAAATGAAATGAATTGAAAATGAGTTGAAATGCAAAGAGGAAAACCAAAGTCATAAGCATGTTCATGATGCCAATGATGCAAAGAGATGATGCAAATATATGTCATGAGATGTGGATGATCATACAAGGGATGGGGATTCAAATGAGACATGTAAGAGGCATGAAAGTTCATGAATGCATATGACATCAAATGAAAGAAAAAGCATAGCAAATGGATGATGCAATGATCAAACATGATTTCAACATGTCCTAAGATGTCTTATATGTCACGTGGATGCACAAAATGTCATGGCAAGTTCATGTATGCAAGCTTATGTAAGATGGATGCAAATGAAGATGCAAATTAGGGTTTATGTACAACATGAGATGCAAAATCCAAAACCAGAAGCAAAGCATGGGATAAAAATTGAAAATGGCATCAAAGGGACCCTAAACCTATACAAGTTCACTGCCCAAAGGGGAAGGTCAGAAGCTAAACCCTAAAGGACTTATGATTTTCTAAGTTTCTAAGGTTTTAAGGGTGATCCTAAAGGTAAAATGCCAAACATTATTGAAAATGCAAGATAAAATGAAACAAAAATGTTTTTAGAAGCTTGAAAGTATGCATAACACAATGCAAAAAAAGAACCATTCACAAACTCAACTTGGATCAAAAGTTATGAATTTTTGAAGTTAGGGTTGAAAATATTCAAATTAAAGAACCCTAATTCAAATGAAAATTGTCAAAGTATGATCAAAACCAAAAAGAAATTTTTTTTGTGAGTTTGTAAATGTTTCTAAATGTTTCAAAATGCTCTCTGAATTTTTGTTTTGGGATTTTTAAATACCTAAATGTATTTTTAATTAATTAATTTCCATTAACTAATTAAAAATAAACATTTAAATGATTTAAAAATAATTTTTAATGCAAAAAATAAAATAAAAATTATTTTCAGAATGAGAAAAATATTTAAAGTCATGATGCAAAAAATAAATTTTTTTGAAAGTGTTTTGCTATTTTAAATAAAATGAACAAAGAAATGCAAAATAAAATGAAATAAAATCAATTTTAATGAGAAGTATGCAGATCCTAAGGCCAGGATTTGAAGTTGGGAAGAAAAGGTTGACTGGCGCGTGTTTTAAGGGCTGGGATTTTTCCTGAGCTAATTAACCTAATTAATTAATTTAATGATGGATTAGGGTTTAATCAAGCAATCTGGAACGTCCATACGCGCGGCAAACACAAAATCTAAAGGTCATTATTCAAACTCAGCCTAATTACAGGATTAGGGCATAACTACTTTCAGGTGACCGGAACAGTGTTCCGGTCATCTTCTCCGGCGAACACAAACCCTAACTTCTTCCCTAAGCCTCTAATCTCCAAATTTCTTGCCCAGAAATGATCCTCTAACATTTCTAAACCTAAACCCCCAATCAAAACTCATTTATTTCGCATCATGAACAAGATTCGAACCAAAACGTGAAAATGGGCAAAAATTTCAGAGCTTGCATACATGGTGGTTTCTCAACCATTTTCAATAATAATCATATCCCCATGATCAGGGGAGCACAAAGAATCATACAAGAACTTAAAAACAAGCTTCTGGGTAAAAAGTTCATGAGCTATACCTGAGATTGAATCTTCTGATTCAGAGCTTTCTGGTTTTTCCTTTGATGCTAGTCCACCTCTCTGAACCTCCTGATGATGAAATGAAGCTTAGAAAACCTTGGGAGTGGCTGGCTTTGAAGTTTCAGCTCTGGTGTAGCAGGTTTTGAGGTTTTTATATGTGGTGTTTCAGGCTGTTTTTGTGGTTGATTATTGTTCCTTGGATGATATGTGACTCATTGGTGAAGGAGAAATGGAAGTTTTATGGCTGTGGAAGAAGTTTCGAAGAGGTGAAGTTTTGGCCAGTTTTTGTGTATCCTGAGTTGTGGGAGGATTCAGCTTGTGTTGTTGTATGAAATGGCTTTCTTGAGGTCCACATAACATGTTCTGATTGGGTAGAGAGTTGTTGTGGAACAGTTTGATTGGTATGGTTCATCTTGCAAAAAGTCAACAAAGTTGTCCTTGGAGGTATGGGCTCATGGAAGGCCAAGGACAAGGGCATGTCCTGCGCATCTGGCTTTAGGGAGGTCCATGGAATTCAGATTTTGTGGCTAGCACAAGTGGATGTCAAGATATGGGGCATTTTGCAATTTGTGAAGGTTTTGGCCCCTTTTGAAATACTTGATGATCAAGGCATGAAATTTGAGAATTCTTTGGGAAATTCTGAATTATAGGTTATGTATGATGTTCGTGTAATGGTTAGAAGTCACTTTGAGGTCACAAATTACCTTGGTATGAGTGTTTGCAAGTTTCCCTCTTTGATGCATAAGTGAAATTTAATGATTTTTCCGAACTTTGCAAGGCCATAACTTGAGTTCTATGATGAATTAGATCAAGTTCTTGTACTTATTGAAAAGGGAATGATCCAATCTACAACTATCATGACCAAGAATTTTTCATTTGAAGTATTTTTGAATCAAAAAGAGGAGGTTGAAAACCTTTCCCAAAATGGAAAGTTTGCATTACAAGTCACTTTCCCAAAATGGCAACTTGGCAAAAGGCTTTAAATTCTTCAATTTTGAGAAGACCCTTTGCTTGGGTGATTGGGAGTCTCAGATGCCCTGATTTTGCACCGACTTGCTCAAGAAGTCATCTATTGATCAGATGCCTTCCCCATTGAATTTATTTATGAAAATTGGTATGCATGATCCTTATATCATATAGAGACCAATGGAAACAAGAATGACCAAAAAATTTGGAGTTATGGCCTCTGAAACCAAAACCCTAATTTTAGGTCATCTGTGCAGTTAAGCCTGACTCTGCTTCCATGCCTTTCTCAGTTCTTGTGATCTTCTGATTTCTTTGATCTTGGGAGGATATAATATGGTGCTTGAACATACATTGATCCTCTTGAGATGAATGAAGACCTTTGGAGTGACTTAGATGGCTCATGGATTGCTCAGATCACAAACCCTAGATGCAGATGAATTTGAACCAATGCAGTGAGGCAAAAGTGCAACATGATATGATATGATTGAACTTATGCAAACGAAAAGATCACAAGCCATGGTGTGAACCTAGTGAGGGCAAATTTGGGGTGTTTACAGCTGCCCCTATTCAAGCATGAGTTAGCTGTGCAGGATGTAAGCAACGACTTAATAGGAAAATAAGATAACTTGTGGTTGAATATCAAAGACAGTCCAAAATTTGCACTCATTGAATGAAGAAGAAAAGGGATATAGATTGTAAGAGGAATAAAAATATGATTATAAAGTGCGGGCGATGGAGGACGACCATCAAGCAGAGGACGACTGTTGGGGATAAAGCAATGACGGGGACGGCCGACATGCTGGGGAAATAAAGGAGATTATGATGGGGACGGCCATCAGGTAAAGTAACAAAATTCTCTGGGGATTATAGGTAAAGTCAATGATGGGGACGACCATCAGGTTAATAAAATAAATGAAGTAAATGATGAGGTACGGTCATCAAAGGTGAAAGACGATCACCTAGCAGGGGACGGCTGCTCTGTTGGGGAGAAAGATGAGGGACAATCATCTAAGCTGAAGGACGATCACCTGGCAGAGGACGGCTGCTGAAAATACCACGACATAGGACGAATTCCGGATAGAAAAGGTCGACGATGGGGACGGCCATCAGATAAGCATGATGAAGGACGATCATCAAGGGGTGAAGGACGATCACCCAGCAAGGTACGCCTGCTCTCGGGGTTTATCATGACATAGGACGAATGTCAGATAACAAGATCAACGATGGGGACGAACATCAGATAAAATGATGAAGGACGATCATCACGAGGTGAAGGACGATCACCTAGTAGGGGACGGTTGCTAAAACATCATGACATAGGACGAATGCCGGATAGAAAGGGGTTCCAATAATGGAGACTCCGCTGGGGGAATGGATGAGGGACGGTCATCCAAGGTGAAGGACGATCACCTGGCAGGGTACGGCTGCTGAAAGTATCATGACATAGGACAAATGCCAGATAGAAAAGATATTTTTCCAAGAATTTGCTGGGAACTCATCTGGGGAATGGTAGATACAGACGAGTGTCTACATTCAAGAAAGGAAATGTATAAGTGTCTGACGCTGTGTATAGATTAAAGATGCGGACGAGCATCCTTAAGACTATGATACAGTCGAGTATCAGTAGAAACAAACGCTGACGCATGTTCAGAGATGATGATACGGACGAGTACCAACTGGTTGACAAAGAATACGGACGAGTGTTGAATCTGGAAAAGATAAGTGGTGTATACAAGATACAGAAGAGTACCTGTATGAGTAAAATAAACATGAGGGAGACACAGACGAGTGTTCAACTTGCTGAGGAGAGTGTGACACGGACGGGTGTCAAAAGAGAAAAAGTATAAGTTATGAATTTGTAAGTATAAAAGGTGTTTGATGACTTGTGGGGATAGGATGACACGGACGGGTGTCAAAAGAAGTGTATTATAAACAAGTGTTTAGGCAACTGTGCTGGGGATAGGTGACATGGACGTGTGTTGGGAGAGTGTGTATGTTTCTGTATTCAAAAAAGTATACTTGTGGTTTACATCTGCAGGGGGTATATATTTGTGAGTGCAAAGGTGACGTTTCAGCTTTCTGCTGGGAATATGACACAGACGAGTGTCAAGGAGTATCTGTTATGTACAGGTATCTGTTTGCGGAAAGTGTTCCGGCGACTTTCTGGGGAAAGAAAACATGGACGAGTGCCAAAAAAAGCATGCATTTGTATTTTTGGGAACGTAAAGAAGATGCTTTGATATTCTGCCGGGGAGTTTGAGAGGTATTATGTATGTTGTTGATGGTGTGTTAGTATTCACAGGTGACTGATTCAAAACATGGCTTGTGATTATGCAGTATGTTTGATTTTTGCCGTAATGCTCCGTATTAGATGGAATGCTACGCTCTGAGGGGAAGTATGATGCGAATGCTATGATTGTGCAAAAGATACCGATCCGGGATTCAGATCCCGCTGCCGTAGAGATCTCTGACTGATCTTCCTTGAAAGAATATCCCAGCTGGGGATGAGACCATTGGTAGATCTGATACAGATGATTCTTCTTGGGAAAATAGGCCACTGATAGACCAATCTTAATAATGAGGAACACATCTGGGGGCTGTGGTAGCTTTCGTCACTTTGTTGTGCGAATCTCATACATTGCTCTTCCGGAGAGGCTGGAGCTTTGTGGGGAGATGGTTCCTTGTCTTTGCACTTGGCTGGGGAGGAACGACCACTGAACGACCTCCCTAGTGGTTTTTGTAGAGATCCTACTGAGGATGATGGACTTAGCTGGGGAAATGAGCTCCTCCTGATGTTGTCCTGGTGAAAATGTTGAGGAAGTACTGATTCGGCATCCTGCTGGGGAGAAGCTTTCATGCCCCATGTTGCACTTTGAGCACCTGCAATCATGTTATAACAAAGAAACGTACAAGTACCTCGAGGTATCCCTTACTGGATTCCATCATAGGAGTTTAGACACTCCTCGGAGTAAGAAGTATATTTCCTGTAAGCATGTAATTTAGAAAAGACTCATCTGTATTTATGCAACCATTATATTAAGGACATCGAACATTTTTTGCAAATAAAAATAAAATGTACGAGACGAAATGTGACCAAAAATCCGATTTTATTAATTTGTGTGCCCTGAATTGGCAAGTACAGTCAAAGAAACAAATCCCCTTAAATGAGGAGATTGTTACTAATTGAGAAACAAAAAGATGCTGGAAATGTTGATGACGCTTCAGTGTCCTTCTCTTTTGCTATGACTCGTATGACATTGACGTTCTTCTCATCTCGCCTTTTGAAGAAGGCTGATTCTGACCGATGCTTGAACCTTTCGAAGCTTGCCATGTGGTAAGTGATACAGACGAATTCAAAATGCAGTTGTTCGCTTATTCCCTTATTTTGCGTGGATCGCCCTTTCGGGTTTTCAATCCACCGGGATACCCATTTTTGCCTGAGCTGTCCAATGCGGCTTTTCAACTCAGCGGGTGTACATTTTTTATTTATTTTCCCTTATTTTTGCCCGAGTCTTTTATTTTGTTTTTGACTCGCCGGGATTCCCTATTTTTTCCTGGACTTACATTCTGTTTTTATGTCCAGCGGGTCATTTTATGCGAAGTATTTTTTAACTGCATCTGAATTCACAGGGGACAGGAAGTCTTCACCATCCATAGTACTGAGCATCAGTGCTCCACCAAAGAAAACTTTCTTTACTATGAATGGACCCTCATAATTCGGAGTCCACTTGCCCCTGTGGTCTGTATGAGGAGGAATGAGTCTCTTCAGCACTAGATCTCCCACTTGGTATTCCCGAAGCCTGACTTTCTGATCGAAGGCTTTCTTCATTCTTTTCTGGTATAGCTGCCCATGACAAATTGCAGCTATACTTTTCTCTTCAATCAGACTTAGTTGTTCGTATCGGGATCGGACCCATTCTGCTTCGTTCAATTTGACATCCAGTAATACCCGCAAGAAGGGCAATTCAACTTCAACAGGTAGGACTGCCTCCATGCCATACACAAGCTGATATGGTGTTGCCCCAGTGGATGTTCTAATTGATGTACGGTACCCATGCAAAGAAAATGGTAGCATTTCATGCCAGTCTTTGTAGGTGACCACCATCTTCTGCACAATCTTCTTGATATTCTTGTTAGCTGCCTCAACAGCGCCATTCATCTTTGACCTGCAAGGAGAAGAATTGTGGTGTTGGATTTTGAAGTCCCGGCACAGTTCTGCCATCATTTTGTTGTTTAAGTTGGAACCATTATCAGTAATGATTCGCTCGGGCACTCCATACCGACAAATGATGTCTTTCTTCAGGAATCGGGCTACCACTTGCCTGGTGACGTTCGCATATGAAGCTGCTTCAACCCACTTGGTAAAATAGTCAATAGCTACCAGGATGAAGTTGTGGCCATTTGAAGCATTCGGTTCAATCTTGCCAATCATATCAATGCCCCACATGGCAAACGGCCAAGGTGAAGACATCACATTCAAAGGATTCGGAGGCACATGCATTTTGTCCGCATAAATCTGGCATTTATGGCATTTCCTGGCATAAGCACAACAGTCTGCATCCATTGTGATCCAGTAATAGCCTGATCTTAACAACTTTTTAGCCATTGCATGCCCTCCAACATGGGTACCAAAAGATCCTTCGTGCACCTCGTGCATCAACAAGTCTGCCTCTGTTTTATCAACACATCTGAGAAGTACCATATCAAAGTTTTTCTTGTACAAGGAACCATCAACTTTCAGGAAGAAACTACCAGCTAGCCTTCTTAATGTCTTCTTATCATTGGAAGATGGCCCAGGTGGGTATGTTTGATCCTCTAAGAAGCATTTGATGTCAGGGAACCAAGGCTTATCATTTTTAGCAAGGTCTGCAGAGAATACGTATGTTGGTCTGTCAAGTCTGGATACTGAAATCTGAGGCACAAAGTTGGCAGCTTTAACTTTGATCATGGATGAAATGGTAGCCAGAGCATCTGCAAACTAATTTTCATCTCGAGGGATATACTCAAGTCTGACTGTTGTGAAGAATGTAAGTAACCTCCTTGTATAGTCCCGGTAAGGTATCAGATGCTCCTGGTGAGTATACCATTTGCCGTTGGTTTGATTAATTACCAGAGCTTAATCTCCGAATACAGTCAAAGTCTTGATCCTGAGGTCAATGGCTTCCTCAAGACCCATAATACAAGCTTCGTTTTCAGCTTCGTTGTTAGTGCAGTTAAAGGTGAGTTTTGCCGAGAAAGGCATGTGGACTCCCTTTGGTGTAATGAGTACTGCACCAACACCACGACCATTCATATTAACGGCCCCATCAAACATCATAGTCCATTCTTCTTCTGGGTCAGGCCCTTCAGTGTGAATAGGCTCGACAAGATAATCAGACAATACACTGCCTTTGATGACTTTCTGAGATGTGTACTGAATGTCATATTCTGTGAGAATCATTTGCCATCTTGCAACTCGTCCGGTAAGAGCTGGCTTCTAAAATATGTACTTGACAGGGTCCATCTTTGAGATCAACAAGGTAGTGTGAGTCAACATATACTGCCTTAGTCGGTGAGCAGCCCACGTTAAAGCACAGCAAGTTTTCTCGAGCAGTGAATAACGTTGTTCACAGTCGGTAAACTTTTTGCTTAGGTAGTATATTGCGTACTCTTTTCGACCAGACTCGTCATGCTGGCCCAACACACACCCCATTGACTCTTCTAATACTGTCAAGTACATTATTAGAGGTCTTCCTTCAACTGGAGGCATAAGGATTGGAGGCTCTTGTAAGTATTCCTTGATTTTGTCAAAAGCCCTCTGGCAGTCTTCATTCCACCTGACTGTTTGTTTTTTTCTTAACAACTTGAACAAAGGCTCACAGGTTGTTGTAAGATGAGATATGAACCTTGAAATGTAGTTCAATCTACCTAGGAACCCCCGATCTTCTTTTTTGGTCTTTGGTGCCGACATTTCTTGAATGGCTTTGACTTTATCAGGGTCAACTTCAATCCCTTTCTCACTTACAATAAATCCCAGCAGCTTACCGGATCGCACCCCAAATGTACATTTGTTGGGGTTTAACTTCAATTGGTACTTCCTCAGACGCTTGAATAGCTTCAACAGATTCACCAGATGGTCTTCTTCCGTGAGGGACTTGGCAATCATGTCATCCACATAACATTAAATTTCTTTGTGGATCATGTCATGGAATAATGTTACCATAGCCCGTTGATACGTGGCACCAGCATTCTTCAGTCCGAATGGCATTACCTTATAACAGAATGTGCCCCAGGGTGTGATAAAAGTTGTCTTCTCCATGTCTTTAGGTGACATCTTGATCTGATTATATCCTGAAAATCCATCCATGAAGGAGAATACCGAGAACTGAGTCATATTATCGACCAATACATCAATGTGAGGTAATGGGAAGTTATCTTTCGGGCTGACTCTGTTCAGGTCCCGGTAATCCACACACATCCTCACTTTGCCGTCCTTCTTAGGAACAGGTACAATGTTAGCAACCCACGGCGGGTAACTAGTTACAGCGAGGAAACCGGCGTCCCACTGTTTTTGTACCTCTTCTTTTATCTTCATTGCCATATCTGGATGAGTACGGCGCAACTTCTGTTTTAGTGGAGGACAATCTTCTTTCAGAGGCAGCTTGTGCATAACAATGTCGGTGTCCAACCCTGGCATATCCTGATAAGACCAAGCAAAAACATCCACATACTCCCGAAGCATATCAATAATTTGCTCTTTTACTGAATCTTGCAGACAGGCCCCGATCTTAACTTCTTTCAGGTCTTCTTCTGTACCAAGATTAACCGTTTCAACCTCCTCCTGATGAGGAGTTATAACCTTCTCCTCTTGTGTCAACAATCTGGCTAGTTCTTCAGGTAGCTCATAATCTTCTTCAACCCCTTCATCGGCTTGATTAATCGGATTGTCAAAGTCATACAAAGTCATGGCGGTGTTGTTGTCGGTGCAGTCTGCAGGGCACTCTCTACAAGGGTTTAGATTTGTTCATTTTAGTGATCGGTTTTATCTTGCTTAGAAAGAGTGAAAATGAAATTATTATTTTGAAAAACATTGCCATTTTATTTTTGTACAAAAAATGAAAAAATGAAAAACAGTGAGCGGAGAAAGAAAAGACTCATTTGCAAAAGATGTCCTGATATTCATTAATTGATCGTTTGCACAAAATACAAGATGGCCCGATTACAAAATGAGCCCTGACATCTTGGGAAAGATGCAGGACTTGATGCATGCTTAAAGACAGGAAATAATAATTACTCTGTAGGAGTAACTCTTATAATTTCCTGGGAAGACCAGTTTGAGACTTGGTTCCCCGGGATCCTTGGACGTATCCAGTTTTCCAGGTTGCGCTCGTCTTCTGACTCATCTTCCAAACTATTCACAGCATCCGGGGTGAGCATTCCCCCGTTGACAAACTTGGGCTCCGTTGCAGCCTCTGGTTGATCTTGTCGAGTTGGTCTGTAACCCAACCCAAATCTGTCTTCTTTCTTTTCAACTGGCAGCAGCTTTCCCCAGCCTTGAGCGGTACCCTCCTCAACAACCTTCCGGGCCTGTTGATATGATGTGATGGAAGTCCCAAGCACAGCAGAGTCTTCATTAATATTAAGGGCCTCAAACCCCTGACTCATGGTCTCATGGATCTCCCCATCCATTTCTATGTATTTATACGTAGCCAGCTGGCTAACAAAGATGTCCTCCTCCCCACAGATGGTGATGATTTGGCCTTCCCACTCGAATTTTAACTTCTGGTGAAGGGTAGACGTAACAACGCCAGCGACATGGATCCAGGGTCTACCCAATAGACGGCTGTAGGCCAGCTGTATGTCCATCACAAAGAAGGTAGTTTTGAAGGTCTGCGGGCCAATCAACACAGGCAGATCAATCTCCCCAAGCACTGATCTTTTGGAGCCATCAAATGCTCTCACCACCAAATTAATCGAACGCAATGCCAGGCCATCATATTCCAGCTTCACTAAGGCTTTCTTTGGTAGGACGTTGAGGGAAGACCCCGTGTCCACCAGTACATAAGACAGAATAGCACCCTTGCATTCCAGGGTGATATGTAAAGCCTTGTTATGGTTGTGTCCCTCCGTTGTTAAGTCCGCATTGGGAAAGCCCAGTCAATGAATGGTGTTGACGTTTGCAACCACAGTTTCTAGCTGATTAACAGTAATCTCCTCTGGCACGTTGTAGACACCCCAAATTTGCCCTCACCCACTCACACCATGGCTTGTGATCATCTCATATGCATAAACACAATCATATCATCCCACATTTCATTTATGATTCACTGGATAGTCTCTAAGGCATCTGCACCTAGGGTTTGTGATCTGAGCAATCCCAATGCTTCTTGAGCCATTCCAAAAGCCACCAATCAACTCAAAGAGGTCCATGTGTGTTCTTGTATCATGTTACATCCTCACAAAGTCCAAATTGCAGAGGAATCACAAGAACTAGGGTTTGAGTGGATGCAGAGCCAGGTTGAACTGCACAGTTGACCTAAAATTAGGGTTTTGGTTTCAGAGGCCATAATCTCAAATTTTTTGGTCATTCTTGTCTCCATTGGTCTCTATATGGTATAGGGAGTATGCATATCAATTTTCATGAAGAAATTCCATGGGGAAGTCATCTGATCAAGAGTTGACTTTTCAGACAAGTCAGTGCAAAATCAGGGCATCTGAGGCCCCCAATGACCCAACCTATGGGTGATCTTCATCATTTTGAGTGTATATGATCTTTATTTGATCATGGAAGAAGTTTGAAGTTCATAAAATCAAGAATTTAGGGTTTTTGCAAAAGTTGACTTTTTGGGGCATAGTTGACTTTTCAAGAATGCCTCATTTTAGGCCAATTTTCAAGCCTTGATTCATGATCCAAAAAGGCTTCAAATGGAAAAACTTTGGTCATGAAAGTTGTAGATCTCATCTTTCCCTTTTCAAAAAGTACAAGAACATGATCAAACTCTTCATGGATTAAAAGTTATGGCATTGCAAAGTTAGCAAAAATCATTGGTTTTCAAGTTATGCACCAATTGGAAATTTTGCAAAGTCTTGAACCAATGCATTATGCAGCCTCTAATTCATGTCAAACCATTATGTAAACATCCTCTAAGTCACAAAAATCAGAATTTGATCAAGTTTGCTCATGGTTTGGTTTGCATAACAAGACTTTATCACATGTGATCCATAAAGCTAACCAAGTTGCAAAACACTCATGAGCTTTTCACCAACTTGCTGCATTGAGCCTTGGGTCAAGCCAGCCTCTCACACTCACCATGCTGCACCAGAACCCAACTTGTACTTGCCTAAACTTGAGCCATGCCCTATCTTACACAAAAGTGGACTTTGAGCAAAAGTAGCCACACCTATCTCTGCGGGCCAGGTCACATCCATCAGCCACTTGCATTTGTTTATTGAATCAGTTTGCTGGCCATAACACATGAGAACCAAGGCTGAAAGACACACATTGATCACATTCACAAAAACTCACCTCATTGCAAGTTCATTCGAATCACTCTCCACAGTCTTCAAACACTAAAACTCTCATCATCACTCAACTCACCACACCTCATAGACAAGAAACACCCCAAGCATAAGCCTGAAACAAGCCTGAAAACTCCATTGCCATCATTCACCTCAAACTGCAGTTTCATTCGAAACTCTTATCCTAGCTCACAAACACACCAACCAACCCCACAAACCTTCTCAACACACTTCATAGATCACAAACAACCCCTTTTCACAGCCTGAGAGTGCCAGAATCTCATCTGCCATTGTTGACTGAACTGAAGCAGTTCCTTTCGAATCCTTTTTTCCAGCCAACACAAACTCATTTTGAGCATTCAAACACACTTGGGGGACCAAGAGGAGCAGCTTGCACTGAAGGAAGAGGCCTGAAAGTTCCTAAATTGAAAGTTGCAAATCTCAGGTAGCTCGAAATTAATTTTTCCAGAAATGATTTTTCTTGTTACAAACTTGTTCTTTATGCTCTCCTGATCATCCTGATGCTTTTAGTTTTTGAAATGGTTGTGTTTTGAGAATTTAATTTGTGATTGAAGCTTACGAACCCTAGAACTTTCCCTCTTCGATTCAGATGATTTAGGAAAGATAAATTTGTTTTAGGTTAGGGGTTTGATTCGTGAGGGTGTTAGAAACGTTTCCCAATTCATAGATTTCATTTATATTACGTTTTGAGGAAGTTGGGTGATTTTCAGGTGAGCTTCCGGCCGGAGAAGACGACCGGAAGTCTTCTCCGGCCACCTGAATGTAATTAGGGCATAAACCAGTAATTAATGTTAGTTTGAATATGAGCCGTTGATTCCCGTTGACTGGTTGACTTCCCACCCTTTTTGATGGCCAGGATCTGTTTCATTAGCCCTAATCACATTAATTTATTTAATTAATTAGGATTAAGAAGTTTGAATCTGGACCACTAGATGACGCGCCAAGTCAACCCTCTCATTTCCAGATTGAATCCCAGCCTTGCATTCTGCTTACTTTTATTTTATTTAATTTTTATTCATATTTATTTCATTTAAATTGCACAATTTATTTAAAATAGTTAAAAAATCATAAAAATTATGAAACTTTTTCTTTAAGGTTTTATTAATTTTTATGACACAAAAATATTTTTATTTTATTTTTTATCATTAAAAAAGTATTTTTAAATATTTAAAAGTTTATTTTTAATTGATTAATGAGAATTAATTAATTAAAAATACTTTTAGGTATTTAAAAATTACAAAAAAATTCATGAAATGTTCTAAGACATTTAGAAACATTGTCCAACCTTCAAACCAAATTTCTTTTTTGATCTTGATGCATTTTAAGAATTTTTCATGGAATTAAATCATATTTTGTGCATTATCTTGATCACAAGTTTAAAAATTCATTTCTGCCTATTGGTGAAGGTTGAGACATTGATTCTTTTTGCATTGTTTTCCATTTGACATGTATTTTCAAGAATAAAAAGGCCATGATTTGATCTTGCATTTTCTAATTGATTGGCATTTGTTTTGATAAGAACCCTAAAAAACCCTAATAGCTTGAAAAAATCATACCTTGAGTTTGATTGAGAGTTGAGAGCTCCCCTTTGGGCAGTGGTTTATCATAGGCCTAGGGTTTCTTTGGGTGCCATTTTCCATTTTTTATCATGAGGTTTGCTTCTGTTTTTGGTTTGTGTTTGATGTTTGATCCATGAACCCTAATTTGGGCTTCCATTTGCATCCTTCTTGCATTCTCTTGCATAACATGACTTGTCTTTGCATTTTGTGCACTCTTGTGGTTCATTTGACATCTTAAGACATGTATGAAGCATCATTGATCATTGCATTACATCTTTGCCATGCCATTTGTCTTGTATGCTTCATGACATTTCATGTTTATTCATGTTCCTTAACTTGCATCATTTGCATCCATGACTTTGTATGAACATCCCTATGCCTTGTCTCATGTTTGCAGCACTTCATAACATCATAATCATCATATGCATGCTTCTGGTTTGGCCTAGCATCATGTCATTCCATTTCATTTAGCATGGCATTGCATTTGTTTCTAACATTTCAGGTGGTAAGTAAACTTGAGAAGTGAATTTGCCTTCACTTCTCATAACTTTTCTTCTCATCTCTCTTGCATAGCATGCTGCATTTATGCATGTGTTTGAGTTTGAGCTTGCTCATTCTTGCTCCTCCCACTTTCTTTCTTCAAGTGACTTGACTTCTTGAATGAAGCAAGTCACTTTGCTTCTCTTGATCCTGTTCATCTGCTTCCTGGTGGTTCTTCTGAGGATTGTTCTTGAAAACCTCACAAACCTTAGGATCATCCAAGCATGATAATGAATTAGGGTTTTGATTAGTCCCCCTCATAGTTTTTACCTTTGTGTCTCTCTTTGAGTCTTCTCTTCTCATCTCATAATCAGGGACTAAACCCTAAAGGCTTTAAGACTTTGTGATTAAGCTTATGCCTGCATCCTTCTCTTAGGATGGAGTGTATAACTTTAATCCTAAGTATTAAACCCTTAAGGTGTTTAAATCTCTTAATCAATTCATCTAATAAACATCAAGACATTACACTTGAAACTTGGGCCTTGCATTAGGGTTCTGATTCTTCCTTAAGTGGTCAAGAAGGACTAACCCTTGTGTTAATGGACAAGTCCCCCTCAAGTTGTCTTACAAACCATAAAAAACACTTCATCATCATACCATTAAATAAAATCCTCTTAATCAAAGGCTTGTTTTGTCATGGGTTTAATCCCTAATCATGGATTAAGTTGAGGAGTTTTTCTCAACTTAAACATTCTCATCTATTATCCTTCTTTTAGGATGGTGTAATGAGTCTGTTTAATCCTTGATTATGGCTTAACCTCATTACTCAACACTAAACAAAAACACCAAAAACATCTAAATAATCACAAGTAGGTTAATGATCTTAATCCTACACCAAAGGTGATTAAGTGTGAGAATCTGACTTCACACTTAAGGTATTCTCATTACCCCTAACCAGAGGGAAGATGTGATGAGTTTACTAACCCATTGGTTTAGACTTAAGCTCATTATCCTATGACAAACTTCAAAAAGCAATAAAAGACTGAAAACTCAAAAAAACAAACAATAATCGTCTCCTTCGGGATTCTTTTCTCATCATCTTCACTCACAAACGGGAACTTGCTTCTTCCGTCTAATGCAAGACAGTTTGCACCTGAGCCAGACAGGTCATACACTTGAGCATAGACAAGTAAGCAGTTCACGAGTCAATTCATCTTTCAGTCTCTTTGGGTCGAACTACGGTGTTCTGACTTCCTCATTGCACGAGAGGATACGTAGGCATAACTTAACAGTTATCGAACAAAAAAAAAATCTCTGTTCATTCCCCCTCCTTCCAGCATTATTCTTTAAGCCTCATAATCATGAGCATACTCTTTCTTACACTGACACTATACATATTACACTTCACACTTCTTTTGCACTGACACCTGTACATTTCTTTTCCAGCTATTTTACACACAGATTGCACTGACACTACCCCTTTAAAACACAAATCTTTCAAGCGTGGATCCCGTCGAGTACGGCGGACAATCTGGGTGCTAATACCTTCCCAGGTTGTAACCAACCCCCTTTCTCAGTCTCTCTGGTTCGCAACCGTCTTATCCATCCTTTTTCTAGGTCTATGCAGCATTGCCTTTCCTCCGGGATAAAAATGCCTAGCTGGCGACTCTATTCATCCTCCAGTGAGTTCACGGCTGTGTGTTCTCACTGTTCCCTTCGCCGACCGTTCGCGCTTGTACCGGGATGCAAATCTTCGGGAGCGACAGCTTGGCGACTCTGCTGGGGACCCTTATACTGCAACCAGGGCTTCTGGTTCTTTTTGTGGGTTCCTCCTAGCGCTTGATTGATTTGTGTTTATTGGGGTGTTATGTGTTATTTGTGTTTGTATATTTGCTTTATTTATTGCTTTCTGTACAGCTTTATTTACCGCTTTCTTTATTGCATTTGTATATATCATACTGTCACTGTTGCTGGCTGGATCTGGTTTCCTTGTTTTTTGGTGGGTGGGTATTTCATTGAGAGTTAAGGTCCTACACCTGGGACCTGAGTGACACCTAGGATAGAGTGAGTCATATTCTTTCCCATTCCATTTCGGTCTGGTGCGGGAATATGAAACACGGTTCAGATATGGGTTTCTTCTTGAGAACTCTGTGTTGCGGATTTCCTGCAATGCTAGGGGGATCTGGGAAGCCTGCTAAGTCTGGATGACCTTTTAGTTTGACCTTCAGAAACTGAGATGAATTAGAGGAGGAATTGTTATGGTTATTGTAAACACTGTACCTCCGGGTTAGAAGTGTTTACACTTCTCATAACTGATCCAAGTCTGAGGATCCTTGTTCTAGACCGCCACCTGTGAGGGGGTTGGGCTGTTTACAGGTTTGCAGGTACCTTGACCTCAGAATACCCTGTTACTTTGACTTTGTTAAGAATGCTCCATGTTGGATAGTTCTTGTGATTCTAAAACCCTGGACATGTGGCTCTTTATTTGAGTCCCCTACCCTGGTTACTGGATTTATAGACCTCCATCTGGAATTCTTGAACACACATGGATCTAGACCAAGGCAGTTAATCAGATCCAGCTCAGTCACAAACCCTTTGCATATCATCTGCATTCATACTCATTGCATCATATTAACATGTGCTTATTTGTGTTTCAGGGTATCCACCTTTATCTGGTTTTGGTTTTGACCCCATCTGCAGTTTTGACCTGTCTCCACCAGCATCTTGCTTCAGCTTGTCAGCCATATACTTCAGTTACTTGCACTAGCCAGCCGGTGGCCCACTTCTCAGCATCTTCATCAGCACTTATTCTACTCAGTCCTCAGCACTCATGGCTCCAAAGAAAAGCAACATCACTTACCATTTCTTCCAACCAGACTTATCAGACATCAGGAGGATCCAAACCCTGATCACTCCAGAGCACATACCTCTGTTCAGAGAGCATTATGGGGATATACTTGACTTGGTTATGGATATGGACCCATCTCAGAGAAGCCTAATCCATACCTGCATTCAGTTCTATGACCCCCCATTGAGGTGTTTCACCTTTAAAGACTTTCAGTTGGGACCTCTTTTAGAAGAATACTCAGCATTGGTTGGCTTGCCTATCAAGAGAGAAATTCCTTTCAATCCTGAAATGGTCTATCCCAGCAATGGAGAGATAGCAAAAGCTTTACACCTGGAGCCTGCTTTGATAGAACAGCATATGACATCTAAAGCTGGGATCCCTGGTTTTCATCTTGACTTCCTGATTTCTCAAGCTAGTTTGAAGGCCTCCCTGGGGGAGTGGAAAGCTGTTTGTGCATTGTTGGCCTTAAGTGTATACGGAATTGTGTTGTTTGCAGATGAGCCTCGATTCATCAGCAAGAATGCAATTCACTTGTTCATCCTGAAGAACCCAGTGCCAACCTTGTTAGGAGAGCTCTACTACTCAGTGCATCAGAGGAATGAGAAGCAGAGGGGTAAGTTAGTGAGGTGTTGTGCTCCACTATTCCATGCTTGGCTTCTCAGGCATCTGCCCAGGACAGATGCATTCCTAAATCCTCATCAGCAAAGCAACTGGGCTAAGAGGCTCACTACTCTCACTTCAGCAGACATCAGATGGTGCACTCAGAGCACCAAGGGCAGAGATATTATCACAAGCTGTGGACACTTTCCCAATGTGCCTTTGGTAGGAGTTAAGGGAAGTATCAATTACAACCCTCTGCTGTTCAAGAGGCAGTTAGGCTATGCACTGGTCCATGCTCCTAGGGTGCAGGATTTGGTTGAGACCCTCTACTGTGAGAACAAGGTTAACTTGGCTGTTGTTAGGCAGGCTGCCTGGGCCTGGGATCATGTTCAAACCAAGGGAATCACCATTCTGGGGAAGTGCAATAATGTGGCCTCAGCCCAATATCATGAGTGGTCCTATGCCAGGGCCCAATTCTCTGGATTGCCCTTCACCATAGAAGACAGGCCTGAGTCATCTTCAGCACCACCCCCTGCAACTATCAGTCTGGAAGAGTTTGAAAGCCTGAAGGAAAGGAATGAGAAGTTATCTCAAGCCTTACAGAAGACCCTCCGGGAGAGAAGTGAAGGTGTGAGGGAGATTGAGAGATTGGAGAAATTGAGAGTGGAACACTTGACTAAAATTGAGAAGTCTGGAGAATATATCAACAAGTCTAAAGCTGGTGAGCAGATTCTGAAGAATGCTTGTAAAGAAGCCCAGTTTCAGAGAGCAAGAACAGACTTGTATTTGAAAGAGAGTCAGGCCAGGTGGGTCCGGATCACTGAGGCCCGTACTCTAGAAGACAAGAGAGTTCAGGACAAGATGGAGCAGATAGAGAAAGCCCTGGCAGCAGCCCAGGAGGAAATTTCAGAGCTAAAGATCAAAGCTGGAGTGAAGAAGTCCAGAGATCAAAGTCAGAACAAGAGGTTAACTGCAGCTGTTGCAACCAGAAACCTTCTCATCAGAAGTCTCACGGAGCGTCCGGCTGATCCTGTGACCGAAGCACTTCTCAAAGAAGTTCGTGAGGATGAGTTTGGCCTTGGAGTTTGATCATTTGCTTGTTGTTGTTCCTTTTCCATGTACTTTTGCTTTTTGTGATGTATTTTGGCCCCTTTGAGGGTTTGTGTTGTAAAAATGAACAAGTTGTATTATGTCACCCTTTGTAATATGTTTGTGTTGGTTTCTATTTGGGCCCACATCAAAAGCAACTTCAACAGCATCATCTTCAAGGGTCTGGAAGGGTCAAAACTGAAGACCAAACCGGATACCTTGAGAGCAAATAAGCATAACTGCATTGCATGCTAACCTTTTTTCTGTTTTGTAGGTTTTGTTTTATTGTTTCTAACCTCTGTTGTGAATCTCAGGAATTATTGCTCGCCGCAGGGTATTTCCTCTCAACAGGCCACACAGGTACCCAACCAGAAACAACCTTCCGGGAATTCAGATGGATCAGATGCAACAAGACCTTACGGAGGTCAGAAACCAGATGGCAAACGAAAGATTAGAGATGAGAACACAGATGACGCAGTTCATGGAGGTTATGAACAACATGGCTCAGAGCCAGGAGAGACTAAGGGCTATGGTTGAGAGGCAAAATCCAGAGGAGCCTCATGTAGGAACTGCAGGCACCAGTAACAATGAAAGGGTGCAACCACATGTGAATCCCCCTGTGTTTGGTCCACATCTACATCCTGAGATTAACATTCCTGCCAACATCCAAGGAACAGCTACTGCAGCCAGAGTACTTCAAGAAGATCCTCAGGAGGACCAATTTACAGTAATGGGTGCTGGAGAGGATGCTTATGATAGGAGATTGGATGAGATAGCTGAGAAGTTAAGGTCTTTAGAATCTCAAAATTCTTTGGGCTTCGACGTCATGGACATGGGTTTGGTTGATGGGGTCAGGATCCCTCATAAGTTCAAGCCTCCTTGTTTCGAAAAGTATAATGGGACTTCATGCCCCCGGACTCACCTACAATCATTTCTGGGAAGGCTGAAGGCCTATACAATGGATGAGAAACTTTGGATGTTCTACTTCGAAGACAGCTTAACTGGAGCATCAAGGGAATGGTATTCCCATTTGACAAGGGCAACTGTGAGATGCTGGAAGGACCTGGCAGAGGCCTTCATCCGACAGTATCAATACAATCTAGATACGGCACCCAACAGGACCCTCCTAATGGGAATGTCACAGTCATCTAGAGAGAGCTTCAGAGAATATGCTCAAAGATGGAGACAGCTTGCTGCTGCTGTCCAGCCACCAATGTCTGAGAGAGAAATGGCAGACATGTTCATGAATACCCTTCAGGGAACCTATATTGATAGGCTAGCTGCCTTCTCCTCCACCAGCTTCGCAGATGTTGTTATAGCCGGGGAGAGAATTGAAAGCCTGTTGAAAATGGGAAAGATTTCTGACAATGGTGCCAGCTCGTCCAGTAGTACAAGGAAGCCTTTTGCAGGCCCAAGAAGAACTGGCGAGACCAATGCCATCCACACCAACAGGGGCAGACCTCCATATGTTCACAGATCAGTGGCAGCAGTCACCATTCCCGCTCCAGTCCATCCTCCGCCAGTCTATCAATCTCCTCAACAAAACTTCCAACAACAACCTCAGTATCATCAGAATCAGTATCCTCCAAGGAACTTCAACAACAACTCTAGCAACAACAATCAACAGAGGCCATTCCAGCAGAGGCCCTCTCAAGCTAACAGAGTGATCGACCCGATCCCAATGCCGTATGCTGCCTTGCTGCCACAACTTCTGAAACTCAACCTGGTTGAGCTAAGAACGTTGGCACCTCCGGATCCCAACAGTTTACCAAGAAACTATGACTCCAATGCTAGGTGTGCTTTCCATTCAAACGCGCCTGGCCACAGTACAGAAAAATGCAGGGCTCTGCATATGAAGGTACAAGACTTGGTAGACTCCAAGGCTCTGAATTTTGCACCTCCGCCCAATGTCAATAAAAACCCAATGCCAAACCATGGTGGTCCTCGAATTAACGCAATTGAAGAAGACACACCGTCTTGTTTCATAACCAGTGTGGATCAGATCAGGACACCATTGGTGGAAATCAAAGCTCAGCTCCGTGAAAACAATATATTTCCGGGGTGTGAACTGGGATGTCCCTACTGCAATATTTCATGGAATGGGTGTGAGGACTTGAGGAATGGCATTGACAGCCTTATTCAGAGTGGCCTACTGCAGATCACTACATCATTTCCGGCAAATCAAGCAACTTCATCAGCAACGGTTTCAGACCCTCCTACAAATGCAACAACTATTGTTCCCGACAATTCATCAGCACCATCAACAAGTACTTCACCTGTCCTTCCAAATAATCAGTTTTCAACAGTTTCTCCTGCTACAACTTCAGCTTCATTCCATTTCGACTCTCCATCAACAACAACAACAGTTCTTCCAACGGAACCTCCTACAACACCAGCAATCAATCACGAAGATGTCTCCACTGTTACCATATTCTACGATCCAGAAAATAATTCTGCTTACCCTTCAGAAGGTGCTGCTCCCACCAGAGCACCAGTTACAATCTTTTATGATCCACAAACAATAACAGTCCCTTCAGCAGCAGCAATCAGTCCAGTCACTGTCACGGTGCCTGGACCCATACCATATGAAAGCGATAGGGCCATCCCTTGGCACTATGGCTCTGACTTGTATCGCGAAGGAAAAAGAATCACTCTTAAAACATCAACACCTGCACCACAAGTAGATAATGTGGGGGGAGGCGGAGGCTTCACTCGAAGCGGACGTCTCTTTGCTTCACAAGTTCAAAAACCTACTGCCGAAGCAGAAGCTGCTGCCAAGGCAAAAGGTAAAGGCCCAGTGCAGGAAGATCCAGCTGCCAAAGAAGCCCTGAAAACTCCATTTGATCAGGAAGTTGATGAGTTTATGCGAATCATCAAAAAGAGTGATTACAAAATTGTGGATCAGCTTCACCAGACGCCATCCAAAATCTCTATCCTCTCACTGCTTATGTGCTCCGAAGCCCATCGGAATGCACTACTGAAAGTACTGCACGCAGCTTACGTGCCCGAGGAGATTACTGTCAACCAATTGGAAACCGTGGTTGGAAATGTTACTGCTAGCAATGGGCTAGGGTTTACCAATTCTGACCTGACAGTAGATGGCCGCAACCACAACAAAGCCTTGCACATAACCATGGAATGCAAAGGAGCTGTCCTTTCTCATGTGCTGGTAGACACAGGTTCTTCCCTGAATGTCTTGCCAAAGAAGGCTCTGGTGAAGCTTGAATATGATGGATTGGCATTGAGACCCAGCAACCTGGTAGTAAGAGCCTTTGATGGTTCAAAGAGATCGGTTCTGGGAGAGATTGAGCTGCCTGTGACAATTGGCCCACAGACCTTTAAGACTATCTTTTATGTGATGGACATTCAGCCCGCCTACAGCTGTTTGTTGGGTAGACCCTGGATTCACGCCGCTGGCGCAATAACGTCTACCCTTCACCAAAAGTTAAAATTTGAGTGGGAAGGTCAAGTTGTCACTATCTGTGGAGAGGAGGACATTTTTGTCAGCCACCTGGCGACCTACAAATACATTGAAATGGATGGAGAGATCCATGAAACAATGAGCCAGGGGTTTGAGGCTTTGAATGTGAATGAAGCATCTGCTATATCTGGTACTCCAATGTCATCTTACCAACAAGCCCGGAAGGTTGTTGAGGAAGGAACTGCCCTAGGCTGGGGCAAGGTTTTAGCTGTGGAGGAGAAGAAGGACAAATTTGGGTTGGGTTACAGGCCAACTCAACATCAAGCAAAGGCTGCTGCAGAGCCTGGTTTTGTCAGTGGGGGGATGCTCACCCCCGATGCTATCAACTGTCTGGAAGACGAGCTGGAAGAGGAGCGCAATCTGGAGAATTGGATTCGTCCGAAGATCCCGGGGAGCAGTGTCTCGAACTGGTCTTCCCAGGAAATTATAAGAGTTACTCATGCAGAGTAATTATTATTTCCTGTATTTTTATAGCATGCATCAAAGTCTTGCATCTTGCCCAAGATGACAAGACTCATTTTGTAATCAGGGCCATCTGTACTTTTGTGCAAACAAGATTAAATTAATGAAATATCAGACATCTTTTTGCAAACAAGTCTTTTTCTTTTCTGCTCACTGTTGTTCCATTTTTCTTTTTGTACAAAAATAAATGGCGGTGTTCTCAAAATGATAACTTCATCTCACTTTTTTCTAAAGCAAGATTAAAATCAATCACTAAAACGAACAAACTTAACCCTTGCAGAGAGTGCCTTCCTGACAGCACCGACAACAGCACGGTTATGACATCGTATGACTTTGACAATCCGATCAATCAAGCTGATGAAGGGGTTGATGAAGAATATGAGCTTCCTGAAGAGCTAGCCAGGTTGTTGAGACAGGAGGAAAAGGTTATTACTCCTCATCAGGAGGAGATTGAAGTGATTAATCTTGGTACAGACGAAGACGTGAAGGAAGTTAAAATCGGGGCCTGCCTGCAAGACTCAGTGAAGAGACAACTGATAGATCTGCTTCAAGAGTATGTTGATGTGTTTGCTTGGTCGTATCAAGATATGCCAGGGTTGGATACCGATATAGTTGTGCACAAGCTGCCTTTGAGGGAAGAATGCCCACCAGTCAAACAGAAGCTGCGCCGAACTCGTCCAGACATGGCTATGAAAATCAAGGAAGAGGTACAAAAGCAATGGGACGCCGGGTTCCTTGCTGTAACTAGCTATCCGCCGTGGGTTGCTAACATAGTACCTGTGCCTAAGAAAGACGGAAAAGTTAGGATGTGTGTTGATTACCGGGATCTAAATAGAGCCAGCCCGAAAGATGACTTCCCATTACCTCACATTGACGTATTGGTGGATAACACGGCTCAGTTCTCGGTATTCTCCTTCATGGATGGATTTTCAGGATATAATCAGATCAAGATGTCACCTGAAGACATGGAGAAGACAACATTCATTACACCCTGGGGCACGTTCTGTTATAAAGTGATGCCATTCGGATTGAAGAATGCAGGTGCAACATATCAACGGGCTATGGTGACATTATTCCATGATATGATCCACAAGGAAATAGAATGCTATGTGGATGATATGATTGCCAAGTCCCTCACAGAAGAAGACCATCTGGTGAATCTGCTGAAGTTGTTCAAGCGTCTGAGGAAGTACCAACTAAAGCTGAACCCCAACAAATGCACATTCGGGGTGCGATCCGGTAAGCTGCTGGGCTTTATTGTAAGCGAGAAGGGGATTGAGGTTGACCCAGATAAAGTCAAAGCTATTCAAGAAATGCCTGCACCAAAGACAGAGAAGGAAGTTCGAGGGTTCTTAGGTAGATTGAATTACATCTCGAGGTTCATCTCTCACCTTACGGCTACCTGCGAACCCTTGTTCAAGTTGTTAAGAAAGGAACAGACGGTCAGGTGGAATGAAGACTGCCAGAAGGCTTTTGACAAGATCAAGGAGTACTTACAAGAACCTCCAATCCTTATGCCTCCAGTTGAAGGAAGACCTCTAATAATGTACTTGACAGTATTAGAAGAGTCAATGGGGTGTGTGTTGGGCCAGCATGACGAGTCTGGTCGAAAAGAGTATGCAATATACTACCTAAGCAAAAAGTTTACCGACTGTGAACAACGTTATTCACTGCTCGAGAAAACTTGTTGTGCTTTAGCGTGGGCTGCTCGCCGACTGAGGCAGTATATGTTGACCCACACTACTTTATTGATTTCAAAAATGGACCCAGTTAAGTACATATTTGAGAAGCCAGCTCTTACCGGACGGGTTGCAAGATGGCAAATGATTCTTACGGAGTATGACATTCAATACACATCTCAGAAAGCCATCAAGGGCAGTGTACTATCTGAATATCTTGCTGAGCAACCTATTGATGATTACCAGCCTATGAAATTTGACTTCCCTGATGAAGACATCATGTTCTTAAAAGCGGGAGATCACGAAGAGCCTATTCACACTGAAGGGCCTGACCCGGAGGAAGAATGGACTATGATGTTTGATGGGGCTGTTAACATGAATGGCCGTGGTGTTGGTGCAGTACTCATTTCACCAAAGGGGGTTCACATGCCTTTCTCGGCAAAACTCACTTTCAACTGCACTAACAACGAAGCTGAATACGAAGCTTGCATTATGGGTCTTGAGGAAGCCATTGACCTCAGGATCAAGACATTGACCGTATTCGGGGATTCAGCTTTGGTAGTCAATCAAACCAACGGGAAATGGTACACCCACCAAGATCATCTGGTACCTTACAGGGATTATACAAGAAGGCTACTGACTTTCTTCACAACAGTCAAGCTTGAGTATATCCCTCGGGACGAGAATCAGTTTGCAGATGCTCTTGCTACCATTTCATCCATGATCAAAGTTCAAGCTGTTAACTTTGTACCTCAGATATCAGTGTCTAGACTTGATAGACCAGCATATGTATTTGCAGCGGATGTTGTAAAAGATGATGAGCCTTGGTTCCATGACATTAAGTGCTTCTTGGAGGATCAGACATACCCACCTGGGGCATCTTCCAATGATAAGAAGACTTTGAGAAGGCTTGCTGGTAGTTTCTTTCTGAACACTGATGGGTCTTTATACAAGAGGAACTTTGACACGGTACTCCTCAGATGTGTTGACAAGACGGAAGCAGATTTGTTGATGCGTGAAGTGCACGAAGGATCCTTTGGTACCCATGCTGGGGGACATGCAATGGCTAAGAAGTTGTTAAGATCAGGCTATTATTGGATCACAATGGATGCAGACTGTTGTGCCTATGCCAGAAAATGTCACAAATGCCAGATCTACGCAGACAAGGTGCATGTGCCTCCCAATCCTTTGAACATCATGTCTTCACCATGGCCCTTTGCTATGTGGGGCATCGATATGATTGGCAAGATTGAGCCGACCGCTTCAAACGGCCACAGATTCATCCTGGTCGCCATCGACTATTTCACCAAGTGGGTTGAAGCAGCCTCATATGCGAATGTTACAAGGCAAGTGGTAGCCAGATTTCTGAAAAGAGATATCATCTGTCGGTATGGAGTGCCCGAGCGAATCATTACTGATAATGGTTCCAATCTCAACAACAAAATGATGGCAGAGCTGTGCCGGGACTTCGAGATCCAACATCACAATTCTTCTCCTTACAGGCCAAAGATGAATGGCGCTGTTGAGGCGGCAAATAAGAATATCAAGAAGATTGTGCAGAAGATGGTAGTCACATACAAAGACTGGCACGAAATGCTACCATTTGCCTTGCATGGGTACCGCACATCAATCAGAACGTCCACTGGGGCAACACCGTATCAGCTTGTATATGGTATGGAGGCAGTCCTACCTGTTGAAGTGGAACTACCTTCGTTACGGGTATTAATGGATGTTAAACTGAGTGAAGCAGAATGGGTTCGGTCCCGATACGAACAGCTGAGTCTGATCGAGGAGAAAAGATTGGCTGCAATCTGCCATGGACAGTTATATCAGAAGAGAATGAAGAAGGCCTTCGATCAGAAAGTCAGGCGCCGAGAGTACCAAGTGGGAGATCTTGTGTTAAAAAGAATCCTCCCTCCTCATACAGACCACAGGGGCAAATGGACTCCAAATTATGAAGGACCATTCGTTGTAAAGAAAGTTTTCTCTGGTGGGGCACTGATGCTCGGCACCATGGATGGTGAAGATTTCCCATCCCCTGTGAATTCAGATGCAGTTAAAAAATACTTCGCATGAAAATGACCCGCTGGACATAAAAACAGAATGTAAGTTCAGGCAAAAATAGGGCATCCCGGCGAGTCAAAAATAGAATAAAAGACTCGGGCAAAAATAAGGGAAATAATTAAGAAAATGTACACCCGCTGAGTTGAAAAGCCGCATTGGACAGCTCAGGCAAAAATGGGTATCCCGATGGATCGAAAACCCGAAAGGGCGATCCATGCAAAATAAGGGAATAAGCGAACGACTGCATTTTGAGTTCGTCTGTATCACCTACAACTTGGTAAGATTCCAAAGGATCAAGCTTCAATCAGAATCAACTCTCTCCAGAAAGCAAGACGAGAAGAACGTCATTGTCATACGAATCATAACAGAAGGGGAAGCTCCTTGAAAGCGTCGTCAACACCGCCAGCACTTTATTTCTCAATTTGTAACAATCTCCTCATTTCAGGAGATATGTTTCTTTGGCTGTATCTTGCCAATTCAAGGCACATGAATTAATAAAATCAGATTTTCGATCATGTTTCGTTTGTACATTTATGTTTTGCAAAGAGTTGTCTGATATCTCTAAAAATACAATTGCATAAGTACAGATGCCCTTCTCTAAAAAAAATAATAATAATAACACATGCTTATAGGGAATGTGATTATTCTCAAGAGTACTTAACTCCTATGACGGAATCCAGTAAGGGATACCTCGGGACCTTTTGTACATTCCATTGTCTTTGCAGGATTGCAGGTATCCAGAACGCAACCTGGGGCATGCAGGTCACGCCTCAGCAAGTAGGCGAATCATTATCAACTCGGTCTATCTTCCACATGGCACTAGAAGGTGCCCATTTCCCCAGCATAGCTGCCAAATCAGCATACACTCAATCTCAGCATCCGAAATGCTCTTTCTGAGTTGTCCCCCATTTCCCCAGCAAAGCTGCCAAATCAACAAACAGGCTTAACACTCAGGATGCTCTATCCCCAGCTGAGTTGCCTCTCACAATTCCCCAGCCGAGTTGCCATTCTTCCCCAACAGAATACAGAAGTCAGGGAATCATCTCCCCACAGAGCTTCAGCCTCTATCCAGAAGAGCAACGCATGAAGAGATCACAACAGAGTGAAGGAAGCTTCTACGAACCCCAGCTGGGTCTCTCATTTACAAGGATATGCCAACCGGTGACATATATCCCCAAGCAGATACATCATCAGATCCACCAATGATCTCATCCCCAGCTGGGATGTCTTCCTCAGCAGATCAGCCAGAGATCTTCGCAGCAACGAGATCCGAATCCCGAATCTGTGCTTCTTTGCATAATCATAGCATTTGCATCATAATATACCCTCAAAGCGTAGCATTCCGTCTAATACGGAGCATTACGGCAAAAATCAAACGCATAGCATAATCATAAGTCATGTTGTGAATTGGACACTTGTAAATATTGACAATCCGTCGTTATACGGAATAGTTCCCCCAAAATCCCCCAGAATCCCAGCAAAAGCAGTTGCCCCATATTCAAATACCAGCATGCGCCTTTTGGTACCCGTCCGTGCCATTGTTCCCCAGTAAAGTCGCCTGAACAAACAAGATCACCCGTATTACAGATACTCCCTGACACCCATCCGTGTCAAATCACCAACAGAAAGCCAAAGACACCCTCTTTGCACTCACACATACTTGTATATACACTTTCTTGACACCCGTCCGTGTCATATCCCCAGCGCAGTCGCTTACACTTTTGCAACCCATATACTTGTTAATATTATACTTTTCTCTCTTGGCACCCGTCCGTGTCATTCTCCCCAGCAGATAGACACTCATCAATACATTATATATACACTCGCTACTCATTGGTACACTTATGCAGATGCTCGTCCGTATCTTGTATACATCACCATCCATATCCCCACAGATTCGACAGTAGTCCTTGTTCTTTGTTAACCAGTTGGTACTCGTCCGTACCATCATCTCAGAGCATTGCGTCTAATGTTTGTTCTACATGATACTCGTTCGTATCATAGTCTTAAGGATGCTCGTCCGCATCTTTGATCCATACACCATGTCAAACACTTGTCTTCCTGAATATAGATACTCGTCTGTGTCTACTATTCCCCAGAAGAGTCCCTTCAGATGCAACACTCGTCCGTGTTCTTTGTTAACCGGTTGATACTCGTCCGTATCATCATCTCTGGACATGTGTCAGTTTGTTTCTACGTGATACTCGTCCGTATCATAGTCTTAAGGATGCTCGTCCGCATCTTTAATCTATACACAATACCAAACACTTATACTTTATTTTCTTGGTTGTAAACGCTCGTTCGTGTTTACTATTCCCCAGTAGATCGCCAACAAAACACATTTTCCTTTTATCTGACACTCGTCCTATGTCATGATAAACCCTGAGAGCAGCCGTCCCCTGCTAGGTGGTCGTCCTTCACCTCTTGATGGTCGCCCTCCATCATGCTCATCCGATGGCCGTCCCCATCGTTGATTTTTAGCAGCCGTCCCCTGCTAGGTGGTCGTCCTCCACCTTCTGATGATCGTCCTTCATCATTTTATCCAATGGCCGTCCCCATTGTTGATTCCTTTTATCTGACACTCGTCCTATGTCATGATAAACCCTGAAAGCAGCCGTCCCCTGCTGAGTGGTCGTCCTCCACTTCTTGATGGTCGTCCTCCATCATGCTCGCCCGATGGCCGTCCCCATCGTTGACCTTTTATATCCGATGGCCGTCCCCATCGTCGATATCTTTAGCAGCCGTACCCTGCCAGGTGGTCGTCCTCCACCTTTGATGGCCGTCCCCATCATATTTACTTTTTATTCCCAACAGAGCAGCCGTCCCCTGCTAGGTGATCGTCCTTCACCTTTGATGGCCGTACCCCATCACCTGTTTATTTCATTTATTCTTTAACCCGATGGCCGTCCCCGTCGTGGTCCCTTTTCCTTTTAGCCCGATGGCCGTCCCCATCGTTGGTTACTTTACCTTTATGAATTTGATGGCCGTCCCCGTCATGTTTCATTAATTCCCAGGGAACCCTACTTTATCTTGATGGCCGTCCCCATCATATTTTGACTTTCCCCAGCATGTCGGCCGTCCCCGTCATTGCTATTTACCCAGCAGTCGTCCTCTGCTCGACGGTCGTCCTCCGTCGCCCACACTTACAATATACTTTATTTTCTTTTGCAATCTATATCCCTTTTCTTCTTCATTCTGTGAGTGCAAATTTCGGGGTCTTTTTGGTATTCAATCACTGTTTATCTTGAATGTCTAATAGTCGTTGCTCTCATCCTTTTCAGATTAACAGTTGCTTGAATAGGGGCAGCTGTAGACACCCCAAATTTGCCCTCACCCACTCACACCATGGCTTGTGATCATCTCATATGCATAAACACAATCATATCATCCCACATTTCATTTATGATTCACTGGATAGTCTCTAAGGCATCTGCACCTAGGGTTTGTGATCTGAGCAATCCCAATGCTTCTTGAGCCATTCCAAAAGCCACCAATCAACTCAAAGAGGTCCATGTGTGTTCTTGTATCATGTTACATCCTCACAAAGTCCAAATTGCAGAGGAATCACAAGAACTAGGGTTTGAGTGGATGCAGAGCCAGGTTGAACTGCACAGTTGACCTAAAATTAGGGTTTTGGTTTCAGAGGCCATAATCTCAAATTTTTTGGTCATTCTTGTCTCCATTGGTCTCTATATGGTATAGGGAGTATGCATATCAATTTTCATGAAGAAATTCCATGGGGAAGTCATCTGATCAAGAGTTGACTTTTCAGACAAGTCAGTGCAAAATCAGGGCATCTGAGGCCCCCAATGACCCAACCTATGGGTGATCTTCATCATTTTGAGTGTATATGATCTTTATTTGATCATGGAAGAAGTTTGAAGTTCATAAAATCAAGAATTTAGGGTTTTTGCAAAAGTTGACTTTTTGGGGCATAGTTGACTTTTCAAGAATGCCTCATTTTAGGCCAATTTTCAAGCCTTGATTCATGATCCAAAAAGGCTTCAAATGGAAAAACTTTGGTCATGAAAGTTGTAGATCTCATCTTTCCCTTTTCAAAAAGTACAAGAACATGATCAAACTCTTCATGGATTAAAAGTTATGGCATTTCAAAGTTAGCAAAAATCATTGGTTTTCAAGTTATGCACCAATTGGAAATTTTGCAAAGTCTTGAACCAATGCATTATGCAGCCTCTAATTCATGTCAAACCATTATGTAAACATCCTCTAAGTCACAAAAATCAGAATTTGATCAAGTTTGCTCATGGTTTGGTTTGCATAACAAGACTTTATCACATGTGATCCATAAAGCTAACCAAGTTGCAAAACACTCATGAGCTTTTCACCAACTTGCTGCATTGAGCCTTGGGTCAAGCCAGCCTCTCACACTCACCATGCTGCACCAGAACCCAACTTGTACTTGCCTAAACTTGAGCCATGCCCTATCTTACACAAAAGTGGACTTTGAGCAAAAGTAGCCACACCTATCTCTGCGGGCCAGGTCACATCCATCAGCCACTTGCATTTGTTTATTGAATCAGTTTGCTGGCCATAACACATGAGAACCAAGGCTGAAAGACACACATTGATCACATTCACAAAAACTCACCTCATTGCAAGTTCATTCGAATCACTCTCCACAGTCTTCAAACACTAAAACTCTCATCATCACTCAACTCACCACACCTCATAGACAAGAAACACCCCAAGCATAAGCCTGAAACAAGCCTGAAAACTCCATTGCCATCATTCACCTCAAACTGCAGTTTCATTCGAAACTCTTATCCTAGCTCAGAAACACACCAACCAACCCCACAAACCTTCTCAACACACTTCATAGATCACAAACAACCCCTTTTCACAGCCTGAGAGTGCCAGAATCTCATCTGCCATTGTTGACTGAACTGAAGCAGTTCCTTTCGAATCCTTTTTTCCAGCCAACACAAACTCATTTTGAGCATTCAAACACACTTGGGGGACCAAGAGGAGCAGCTTGCACTGAAGGAAGAGGCCTGAAAGTTCCTAAATTGAAAGTTGCAAATCTCAGGTAGCTCGAAATTAATTTTTCCAGAAATGATTTTTCTTGTTACAAACTTGTTCTTTATGCTCTCCTGATCATCCTGATGCTTTTAGTTTTTGAAATGGTTGTGTTTTGAGAATTTAATTTGTGATTGAAGCTTACGAACCCTAGAACTTTCCCTCTTCGATTCAGATGATTTAGGAAAGATAAATTTGTTTTAGGTTAGGGGTTTGATTCGTGAGGGTGTTAGAAACGTTTCCCAATTCATAGATTTCATTTATATTACGTTTTGAGGAAGTTGGGTGATTTTCAGGTGAGCTTCCGGCCGGAGAAGACGACCGGAAGTCTTCTCCGGCCACCTGAATGTAATTAGGGCATAAACCAGTAATTAATGTTAGTTTGAATATGAGCCGTTGATTCCCGTTGACTGGTTGACTTCCCACCCTTTTTGATGGCCAGGATCTGTTTCATTAGCCCTAATCACATTAATTTATTTAATTAATTAGGATTAAGAAGTTTGAATCTGGACCACTAGATGACGCGCCAAGTCAACCCTCTCATTTCCAGATTGAATCCCAGCCTTGCATTCTGCTTACTTTTATTTTATTTAATTTTTATTCATATTTATTTCATTTAAATTGCACAATTTATTTAAAATAGTTAAAAAATCATAAAAATTATGAAACTTTTTCTTTAAGGTTTTATTAATTTTTATGACACAAAAATATTTTTATTTTATTTTTTATCATTAAAAAAGTATTTTTAAATATTTAAAAGTTTATTTTTAATTGATTAATGAGAATTAATTAATTAAAAATACTTTTAGGTATTTAAAAATTACAAAAAAATTCATGAAATGTTCTAAGACATTTAGAAACATTGTCCAACCTTCAAACCAAATTTCTTTTTTGATCTTGATGCATTTTAAGAATTTTTCATGGAATTAAATCATATTTTGTGCATTATCTTGATCACAAGTTTAAAAATTCATTTCTGCCTATTGGTGAAGGTTGAGACATTGATTCTTTTTGCATTGTTTTCCATTTGACATGTATTTTCAAGAATAAAAAGGCCATGATTTGATCTTGCATTTTCTAATTGATTGGCATTTGTTTTGATAAGAACCCTAAAAAACCCTAATAGCTTGAAAAAATCATACCTTGAGTTTGATTGAGAGTTGAGAGCTCCCCTTTGGGCAGTGGTTTATCATAGGCCTAGGGTTTCTTTGGGTGCCATTTTCCATTTTTTATCATGAGGTTTGCTTCTGTTTTTGGTTTGTGTTTGATGTTTGATCCATGAACCCTAATTTGGGCTTCCATTTGCATCCTTCTTGCATTCTCTTGCATAACATGACTTGTCTTTGCATTTTGTGCACTCTTGTGGTTCATTTGACATCTTAAGACATGTATGAAGCATCATTGATCATTGCATTACATCTTTGCCATGCCATTTGTCTTGTATGCTTCATGACATTTCATGTTTATTCATGTTCCTTAACTTGCATCATTTGCATCCATGACTTTGTATGAACATCCCTATGCCTTGTCTCATGTTTGCAGCACTTCATAACATCATAATCATCATATGCATGCTTCTGGTTTGGCCTAGCATCATGTCATTCCATTTCATTTAGCATGGCATTGCATTTGTTTCTAACATTTCAGGTGGTAAGTAAACTTGAGAAGTGAATTTGCCTTCACTTCTCATAACTTTTCTTCTCATCTCTCTTGCATAGCATGCTGCATTTATGCATGTGTTTGAGTTTGAGCTTGCTCATTCTTGCTCCTCCCACTTTCTTTCTTCAAGTGACTTGACTTCTTGAATGAAGCAAGTCACTTTGCTTCTCTTGATCCTGTTCATCTGCTTCCTGGTGGTTCTTCTGAGGATTGTTCTTGAAAACCTCACAAACCTTAGGATCATCCAAGCATGATAATGAATTAGGGTTTTGATTAGTCCCCCTCATAGTTTTTACCTTTGTGTCTCTCTTTGAGTCTTCTCTTCTCATCTCATAATCAGGGACTAAACCCTAAAGGCTTTAAGACTTTGTGATTAAGCTTATGCCTGCATCCTTCTCTTAGGATGGAGTGTATAACTTTAATCCTAAGTATTAAACCCTTAAGGTGTTTAAATCTCTTAATCAATTCATCTAATAAACATCAAGACATTACACTTGAAACTTGGGCCTTGCATTAGGGTTCTGATTCTTCCTTAAGTGGTCAAGAAGGACTAACCCTAGTGTTAATGGACAAGTCCCCCTCAAGTTGTCTTACAAACCATAAAAAACACTTCATCATCATACCATTAAATAAAATCCTCTTAATCAAAGGCTTGTTTTGTCATGGGTTTAATCCCTAATCATGGATTAAGTTGAGGAGTTTTTCTCAACTTAAACATTCTCATCTATTATCCTTCTTTTAGGATGGTGTAATGAGTCTGTTTAATCCTTGATTATGGCTTAACCTCATTACTCAACACTAAACAAAAACACCAAAAACATCTAAATAATCACAAGTAGGTTAATGATCTTAATCCTACACCAAAGGTGATTAAGTGTGAGAATCTGACTTCACACTTAAGGTATTCTCATTACCCCTAACCAGAGGGAAGATGTGATGAGTTTACTAACCCATTGGTTTAGACTTAAGCTCATTATCCTATGACAAACTTCAAAAAGCAATAAAAGACTGAAAACTCAAAAAAACAAACAATAATCGTCTCCTTCGGGATTCTTTTCTCATCATCTTCACTCACAAACGGGAACTTGCTTCTTCCGTCTAATGCAAGACAGTTTGCACCTGAGCCAGACAGGTCATACACTTGAGCATAGACAAGTAAGCAGTTCACGAGTCAATTCATCTTTCAGTCTCTTTGGGTCGAACTACGGTGTTCTGACTTCCTCATTGCACGAGAGGATACGTAGGCATAACTTAACAGTTATCGAACAAAAAAAAAATCTCTGTTCATTCCCCCTCCTTCCAGCATTATTCTTTAAGCCTCATAATCATGAGCATACTCTTTCTTACACTGACACTATACATATTACACTTCACACTTCTTTTGCACTGACACCTGTACATTTCTTTTCCAGCTATTTTACACACAGATTGCACTGACACTACCCCTTTAAAACACAAATCTTTCAAGCGTGGATCCCGTCGAGTACGGCGGACAATCTGGGTGCTAATACCTTCCCAGGTTGTAACCAACCCCCTTTCTCAGTCTCTCTGGTTCGCAACTGTCTTATCCATCCTTTTTCTAGGTCTATGCAGCATTGCCTTTCCTCCGGGATAAAAATGCCTAGCTGGCGACTCTATTCATCCTCCAGTGAGTTCACGGCTGTGTGTTCTCACTGTTCCCTTCGCCGACCGTTCGCGCTTGTACCGGGATGCAAATCTTCGGGAGCGACACACGTATGCTGCGTGCAAGACTTTCAACAATGCGTTCCTGTGAGCTTCGGAACACATCAACCGTGATAATATGGAGATCTTGGAGGGTGTTTGGTGAAGCTGGTCTACTACCTTGTAATCACTCCTTTTTATTATTCTCATGAACTCGTCTACATCTTGTTTAAAAGATGTCTTCTGAGTTTCTTTGGCAGTTGGTTCTTCTGATACCACATTCTTTCCTTTTGCCCTAGCAGCAGCTTCTGCTTCAACATTAGGTTTTTGTGTTTGTGAGGCAAAAAGGCGTCCGCTTCTGGTGAATCCTCCGCCTCCCCCAATATTATCAATTTGTGGTGAAGAGGTTGATGAATCAAGAGTGATTTTCTCCCCATTGCAGTAAAGATCAGAGTCGTAGTGCCAAGGTATGGCATTAATGCTTTCATAAGGAACAAGCCCAGGTACCGTGATGGTAACTAGGATGATTGATGCAGATGAAGGTACTGTAATGGTGTGTGGATCATAGAAAATAGTGACTGTTGAGACATCTTCATTAATTTTTGCTGGCGTTGTAGAAGATTCCTTTGGTAAAATGGATGCTGATGTTGTAGAAGAAACAGTGGTTGAAATTTGACTTGTTGAAATGGTGGACGGAGTAATTGCTGGTGATGTTGATGAATCAATAGGAATGATTGTTGTTGTTGTTGTAGGAAAGTCTGTTGTTGCTGAAGGAATGGTTGTTGTTGTTGTAGGAGATTCCATTGTTGCGGAGACAAAAGTTGTTGCAGGAGCTGTTGAAGTAATTTGCAAAATCCCATCTTGGATAAGTCCATCTATGCCAATCCTTAGCTTCTCACGACCATTAATAGCAATCTTGCACAATTCACATCAGGCCCCACAGCCCGGGAACACTTGGCATCTTAAAAGTTGAACTTTGACTTCAGCCAGTGGTGTTTGAATCTGTGTAACATTATCAATCAATTAGATGGTTGGTCCTCCTCAATAGCATTAATCATAGGCCCACCATGGTTAGGCATAGGATTTCTGTTGACGTTCGGAGGAGGTGTGAAGTTGAGGGCTTTAGAATCAACCAAATCCTGAACCTTCATCTGTAATGCCCTACACTTCTCGGTATTGTGACCAGGTGCATTGGAGTGGAAGGAACACCTGGCGTTGACATCATAATTCTTTGGGAGATTGAGAGGATTTGGTGGTGTCAATGTTCTTAACTCAACCAAGTTGAGCTTCAGGAGTTGTGGCAATAAAGCAGCATAAGGCATAGGGATAGGGTCAATCACCCTATTTGCCTGAGATGGCCTCTGTTGAAAGGGATGCTGCTGTTGGTTGCTATTGTTGTTGTTGTAGGTTCTTTGTTGTGGAAAATGAGATTGTTGTTGATAGTGATGTTGTTGTTGTTGTTGTTGAGGATATGATGGTTGTTGTGGAATTGGAGTTGGGATGGTAACAGCTGCTACTGACCCGTGAGAATACTGGGGCCTGCCCCTGCTCGTATGAACAAAATTTTTTTCACCCGCCCTTCGGGGTCCTGCAAAAGGTTTTCTGGGATTGCTGGAGGAACTTGCACCGTTGTCGGAGATTCTGCCCATCTTCAAGAGACTCTCAATTCTCTCACCAGCTATAACCACATCAGTAAAACTGGTAGAGGATAAAGCAGCAAGTCTATCAATATAAGTCCCTTGCAATGTGTTCATGAACATGTCAGCCATTTCTCTTTCTGACATGGGTGGCTGGACAGCAGCAGCGAGCTGTCTCCACCCCTGAGCATAATCCTGGAAGCTCTCTCTAGAAGATTGAGACATGCCCATTAGAAGAGTTCTATTGGGAGCCATGTCCAGGTTGTACTGATATTGTCGGATGAAAGCTTCGGCCAAATCCTTCCAACATCTTATGGTGGCTCTAGTCAAGTGTGAATACCATTCTCTCGAAGCTTCAGTCAGACTGTCCTTAAAGTAGAACATCCATAACTTTTCATCCATGGTATAAGCCTTGAGCCTTCCCAAGAAAGATTGCAGATGAGTACGTGGACAGGATGTACCATTATACTTCTCAAAGCATGGGGGTTTGAATTTGTGGGGAATTCTCACCCCATCTACTAGGCCCATGTCCATAACATCGAAGCCCAAAGAATTCTGAGATTCCAAAGATCTTAACTTTTCAGCAATCTCATCCAATCTTCTATCATATACCTCATCTCCAACCCCTACAACAGTAAATTGTTCTTCTTGGCGATCCTCTTGCAGGATTCTTCCCCCAGCAGTATTACCTTGAACATTCCTCGGGATGTTAACTTCTGGATTCAAGTGAGGTCCATACTCTGGTGGATCAATACGAGGCTGGCCCCGTTCATTGTTGCTAGTTCCCCCTGTTCCCAGATGAGGCTCTTCAGGAGTTTGTCTTTCCACCAACTCTCTTAACCTTTCTTGAATCTGGGCTAAGCCGGTCATCACTGCCATAAACTGAGACATTTGATTTCTCATCTCTACTCTCTCATTGGCCATCTGATTTCTGACCTCAGTCAGATCCTGCTGTACTTGCTCCATTTGAATACCGGGAAAGTTGTTACGAGTCGGGTACCGGTGCGTGCGGTTGACAGGGACCACTCGGCGACGAGCAATGTTTCCTGAGGTCACAACAAAGTTAGAAACAATAATAACAAAATCCTAAAAAACAAAAACAAAGTTAGTATGCAATGCAGTATGCTTATTTGTTTTCCAATGTATCCGGTTTGGTTCTTGGTTTTGACCTTCCAGACCTCAAGGAAGATGCTTGATGTTGTTGAGAGAAAACCCAAATGAAAACAAACTAACATATATATTACAACTGATGAATAATACATAGTTTGTTTTACAATACATGCCCATGAAGGGTAAAAATACAACAAAAGGAAAAGTACATCAAAAGGAAAGAACAACAAACAAAGAATCAGACATCCAATCCAAACTCATCTTCCCTGACCTCATTCAGGAGTGCCTCAGTCATTGGACCAGCTGGGTGCTCTGTAATGGTCCTAATGAGGAGGTTCCTGGTAGCAGTAGCAGTAGTCAACTTCTTATGCCTATCCTGGTCTTTTGATCTCTTCAATCCTGCTCTGAGCTTTAATTCTGAAATCTCCTTCTGAACTGCCAGCAAAGCTTCCTGCTGCTTCTTCTCATTGGCCTCTAGCTGTTCAACCTTGGCTTGAGTCCTCTGATCTTCTTGTGTACGGGCTTTGGTGATCCTGACCTACCTAGCCTGGCTCTCTTGCAGATAGTGCTCAGCCCTAGCTTTTTGAATCTTGGCCTCCTTGCAGGCATTCTTCAATATTTGTTCCCAAGCCCTTGCTTTCCTTATGTAATCCTCTGTCTTTTCAATTCTGGCCAGATGCTCAACTCTGAGCTTTTCCAATCTCTCAATGTCCAGGCGGCCATTACTCCTTTCCCAAAGAGTCTTCTTCAAGGCTTGAGATAGCTGCTCATTCCTTTCCTTCAACTTTTCAAATTCCTCTAGGCTAACTGTTGTTGCGGGCTGTACTGTAGATGGTCCAGGTATGTCTTCCAAGGTGAAAGGCATTCTGGTAATCTGAGCTCTAGTACGAGACCAGTCTGAGTACTGAGCTGAAGCAACATTGTTATATCTTCCAAGAATAGCTATCCCTTTTGTCTGGATGTTGTCCCAAGCCCAGGATGCTTGTCTGACAACAGCTGAATTAGGTTGCACTTCACAATATAGGGTCTCAGCTAAATCCTGTCCTCTGGGAGGGTGAACTAAGGCATATCCCAATTGTCTCTTAAACAGTAAAGGATTGTAGTTGATGCAACCCTTCACTCCTATCAGAGGCACATTTGGGTATTGCCCACAGCTGGTGATAATGTCCTTGCCTTTGGTGCTCTGGGTGCACCATCTGATATCATCTGAAATCAAGGCAATGAACCTCTTGGCTCAATTCTTATACTGATGTGGTTTTAAGAAGGCATCTGATTTAGGCAGGTGTCTGAGCAGCCAGGAGTAAAACAAAGGAGCACAACATCTTACAAACTTCCCCCTTTGTTTCTCATTCCTCTGATGGATGGAATAGTAGAAATCCCCTAGCAATGTAGGTACTGGGTTCTTCAGAAGAAACAAATGGATGGAATTCTTGCTGACAAATCTAGGCTCATCTGCAAACAGTATAACCCCATATATGCTGAGGGCTAATAATGCACAAACTGCCTTCCACTCTCCTATTGAAGCCTTCAGGATGGCCTGAGAAATCAAGAAGTCCAAATGCAAACCAGGAGTCCCAGCTTTTGTTGTCATACTTTTCTCAATAAGGGCAGGCTCCAAGTACAATGCCCCTGCTATCTCTTCACTTGTAGGAGCAGTCATCTCTGGGTTGAAGGGGATTCCACCTCTGATAGGCACTCCAATCAACAAAGAGAATTCTTCCAACAGAGGTGCCATCTGAAAGTCTGGAAAGGTGAAACATCTCAGTGGTGGGTCATAAAACTGCAAGCATGTGTGGATCATGCTCCTCTGAGAAGGATCAAGGTCCATAACCATACCCAAGATACCCCCATAGTGCTCTCTAAACAATGGGATGTGGTCAGGGGTGAAAAGTGACTGGACCTACCTGATACCAGTCAACACAGGCTCAAAAAGGTGGTAGGATATGTTGCTTTTCCTGGGAGTAGCCATGAGTGCTGCTGAAGAAGCTGAAGACAAATGCTGATGAAGATCACAGACTGATGCTGAAGGTGGACCACTGACAGACCGGTGCTGGTGGTGATGGGGATAACTGAAGCAGATAACTGATGAAGACAGCTGAAGCAGAGGTCTATGCAGAAGAAGGGGTCAAAACCAAAACCAAGATACAAGGAAATGGATACCCTGAAAAGAAAATAAACAAATGTTAAATGATGCAATGATGATATATGCAAATGATATGCAAGGGTTTGTGATCAAGCTGGATCTGATTATCTATCTTGATATAAGGTCCATATATGTTCAAAGGTTCAGGATGAGGGCTCAGAAATCCAGTAACCAGGGTGGGGGACTCAAATGAAGAGTCATATGTCCAGGGTTAATCACAAGAACTGTCCAAAGTGGAGTACTCTTAAACAATACAGTAACAGGGTATGATGTGGCCAAGTGTTCCTGCAAACCTGTAAATAGCCCAACCCCCTCATAGGTAATGTTCTAGAACAAGGATCCTCAGACTTGGATCCGTTATGAGAAGTGTAAACACTTCTAACCCAGAGGTACAGTGTTTACAATAACCATAAGAGATCCTCCTCTAATTCACCTCAGCTTCTGAAGGTCATAATAAAGGTCATCCAGACTTAGCAGGCTTCCCATATAGCCCTAACACTACAGGAAATCTGTAGCACAAAGTTCTCAAGAAGAAACCCACATCTGAACAGTGTTTCATATTCCCGCACCAGACCGAAATGGAATGGGAAAGAACATGAACCACTCTAGCCTAGGTGTCACTCAGGTCCCAGGTATAGGACCTTAAACTCTCAATGGAACCCCACCAACCAAGACAACAAACCAGATCCAGCAATGACAGTATGAAATATGCATAAGACTATAAAGAAAGCAAGTAAATAAAGTTGTACACAAAGCAATAAATAAAGCACAATGCCATAAACACACATAGCACATAACACCCCAGTAAACACAAATCAAACAAGCGCTAGGAGGAACCCACAAAAAGAACCAGAAGCCCTGGTTGCAATATAAGGGTCCCCAGCAGAGTCGCCAAGCTGTCGCTCCCACCAAATGACACCTGGCCAGAAGGGGTACAAACGCGAACGGTCGGCGAAGGAAAAGAATGAAAAGAGTCGTCAGCTAGGCATTTTTATCCCGAAGGAAAGGTAATGCTGCATAAACCTAATAAAAGATGGATAAGACGGTTGCGAACCAGAGAAACTAAGAAAGGGGATTGGTTACAACCTGGGAAGGTATTAGCACCCAGATTGTCTGTCGTACTCGATGGGATCCACGCTCGAAATATTGTGTTTAAAAGGGGTAGTGTCAGTGTTATTCTGTGTGCAAAAGCTGGGGAAAAATGCAAGTGTCAGTGTAAAAGAAATGTGAAGTGAGATAAAGAAGTGTCAGTGCAAGGAGAGAGTGCAAATATCAAGACTATGAGGCTTAAAGAATGATGCTGGAAGAGGGGGGGTGGATAGAGACTTTTGTTCGATAACTGTTAAGTTATGCCTACGTATCCTCTCGTGCAATGAGGAAGTCAGAACACCGTAGTTCGACTCAAAGAAACTGAAAGATAAATTGACTTGTGAACTGCTTACTTGCCTATGCTCAAGTGTATGACCTGCCTGGCTCAGGTGCTAACTGTCTTGCGTTAGACGGAAGAAGCAAGTTCTCATTTGTGAGTGAAGATGATGAGAAAAGAATCCTGGAGGAGACAATTATTGGGGGTAATGAAAACACCTTAAGTATGAAGTAAGCACCTCACACTTAATCACCATGATGTAGGATTAAGATCATTAACCTAATTGCAATTATTTATATGTTTTTGGAGTTTTTGTTTAGTGTTAAGTAATGAGTTTAAGCCACAATCAAGGATTTAATGGACTCATTACACCATCCTAATAGAAGGATAATAGATGAGAGCATTTAAGCTGAGGAAGATACCTCAACTTAATCTATGATTAGGGATTAACCTCATGACAAAACAAAGCCTTTATTAGAGTGGTTTTTAGTTAATGATAAGATTAAGAAGTGGATTTTATGGTTTGTAAGACAACTTGAGGGGGACTTGTCCATTAACACTAGGGTAAGTCCTTCTTAACCAATAAGGAAGAATTAGAACCCTAATGCAAGGCCCAAGTTACAAGATTGATGTCTTAGTGATTATTAGATGGATTGATTAAGGATTTAAACACATTAAGGGTTTAACACTTAGGATTAAAGTTATACACTTCATCCTAATAGAAGGATGCAGGCATAAGCTTAATCACAAAGCCTTAAAACCTTTAAGGTTTAGTCCTTGATTATGAGATGAGAAGAGAAGACACAAAGATGACACAAAGGTAAAACTAATGGGGGACTAATCAAACCCTAATTGTGATCATGCTTGGGTATTCCTAGGGTTTATGAGGCTTGCAAGAAGTCTTCAAGAGAAAAGCCACCATGGAAGAAATTGGATGGAAGAGAAACAGAAGAAGCAAGTCAACTTACTTCACTTAAGAAGATAAGTTGCTTGAAGAAAGAAAGAGGGGAAGGAGCATGAATGGGCAAGCTCACTCTAATCCACAAGTAAAATGCAATAATGATGCATAAAAGAGATTCGAAGAGATTATGAGAAGTGAAGGCAAATTCACTTCTCAAACACTTACCACCTGAAAAGTTAGCAAAAAGAAATGAAATTAATTGAAAATGAGATGACATGCAAAGAGGCAAACCAAAGTCAGAAGCATGTTCATGATGCTAATGATGCAAAGAGATGATGAAAATATATGTCATGATATGTGGATGATCATACAAGGGATGGGGATTCAAATGAGACATGTAAGAGGCATGAAATTTCATGAATGCATATGACATCAAATGAAAGCAAAAGCATGGCAAATGGATGATGCAATGATCAAACATGATTTCAACATGTCCTAAGATGTCTTATATGTCATGTGGATGCACAAAATGTCATGGCAAGTTCATGTATGCAAGCTTATGTAAGATGGATGCAAATGAAAATGCAAATTAGGGTTTATGTACAACATGAGATGCAAAATCCAAAACCAGAAGCAAAGCATGAGATAAAAAATTGAAAATGGCATCAAAGGGACCCTAAACCTATACAAGTTCACTGCCCAAAGGGGAAGGTCAGAAGCTAAACCCTAAAGGACTTATGATTTTCTAAGTTTCTAAGGTTTTAAGGGTGATCCTAAAGGTAAAATGCCAAACAAATTGAAAATGCAAGATTAAAATTAAACAAAAATGTTTTTAGAAGCTTGAAAGTATGCATAACACAATGAAAAAAAAGAACCATTCACAAACTCAACTTGGATCAAAAGTTATGAATTTTTGAAGTTAGGGTTGAAAATATTCAAATTAAAGAACCCTAATTCAAATGAAAATTGTCAAAGTATGATCAAAACCAAAAAGAAATTTGTTTTGTGAGTTTGTAAATGTTTGTAAATGTTTCAAAATGCTCTCTGAGTTTTTTTTTTGGGATTTTTAAATACCTAAATGTATTTTTAATTAATTAATTTCCATTAACTAATTAAAAATAAACATTTAAATGATTTAAAAATAATTTTTAATGCAAAAAATAAAATAAAAATTATTTTCAGAATGAGAAAAATATTTAAAGTCATGATGCAAAAATTAATTTTTTTTGAAAGTGTTTTGCTATTTTAAATAAAATGAACAAAGAAATGCAAAATAAAATGAAATAAAATCAATTTTAATGAGAAGTATGCAGATCCTAAGGCCATGATTTGAAGTTGGGAAGAAAAGGTTGACTGGCGCGTGTTTTAAGGGTTGGGATTTGTCCTGAGCTAATTAACCTAATTAATTAATTTAATGATGGATTAGGGTTTAATCAAGCAATCTGGAACGTCCATACGTGCGGCAAACACAAAATCTAAAGGTCATTATTCAAACTCAGCCTAATTACAGGATTAGGGCATAACTACTTTCAGGTGACCGGAACAGTGTTCCGGTCATCTTCTCCGGCGAACACAAACCCTAACTTCTTCCCTAAGCCTCTAATCTCCAAATTTCTTGCCCAGAAATGATCCTCTAACATTTCTAAACCTAAACCCCCAATCAAAACTCATTTATTTCGCATCATGAACAAGATTCGAACCAAAACGTGAAAACGGGCAAAAATTTCAGAGCTTGCATACATGGTGGTTTCTCAACCATTTTCAATAATAATCATATCCCCATGATCAGGGGAGCACAAAGAATCATACAAGAACTTAAAAACAAGCTTCTGGGAAAAATGTTCATGAGCTATACCTGAGATTGAATCTTCTGATTCAGAGCTTTCTGGCTTTTCCTTTGATGCTAGTCCACCTCTCTGAACCTCCTGATTATGAAATGAAGCTTAGAAAACCTTAGGAGTGGATGGCTTTGAAGTTTCAGCTCTGGTGTAGCAGGTTTTGGGTTTTGATATGTGGTGTTTCAGGCTGTTTTGGTGGTTGATTATTGTTCCTTGGATGATATGTGACTCATTGGTGAAGGAAAAATGGAAGTTTTATGGCTGTGGAAGAAGTTTCGAAGAGGTGAAGTTTTGGCCAGTTTTTGTGTATCCTGAGTTGTGGGAGGATTCAACTTGTATTGTTGTATGAAATGGCTTGCTTGAGGTCCACATAACATGTTCTGATTGGGCAAAGAGTTGTTGTGGAGCAGTTTGATTGGTATGGTTCATCTTGCAAAAAGTCAACAAAGTTGTCCTTGGAGGTATGGGCTCAGGGAAGCCCAGGGGCAAGGGCATGTCCTGCGCAGCTGGCTTTAGGGAGGTCCATGGAATTCAGAGTTTATGGCTAGCACAAGTGGATGTCAAGATTTGGGGCATTTTGCAATTTGTGAAGGTTTTGGCCCCTTTTGAAATACTTGATGATCAAGGCATGAAACTTGAGAATTCTTTGGGCAATTCTGAATTATAGGTCATGTATGATGTTTGTGTAATGTTTAGAAGTCACTTTGAGGTCACAAATTGCCTTGGTATGAGTTTTTGCAAGTTTCCCTCTTTGGTGCATAAGTGAAATTTAATGATTTTTCCCGACTTTGCAAGGCCATAACTTGAGTTCTACGATGAATTAGATCAAGTTCTTGTACTTTTTGAAAAGGGAATGATCCAATCTACAACTATCATGACCAAGAATTTTTCATTTGAAGCATTTTTGAATCAAAAAGAGGAGGTTGAAAAACTTTCCCAAAATGGCAAGTTTGCATTACAAGTCATTTTCCCAAAATGGCAACTTTGCAAAAGGCTTGAAATTCTTCAATTTTGTGAACTTTTAACTTCTTCTAAGATCAAATAAAGATCATATACACCCAAAATGATGGAGAAGACCCTTTGGTTGGGTGATTGGGAGTCTTAGATGCCCTGATTTTGCACTGACTTGCTCAAGAAGTCATCTATTGATCAGATGCCTTCCCCATTGATTTTCGTTATGAAAATTGGTATGCATGATCCTTATATCATATAGAGACCAATAGAAACAAGAATGACCAAAAAATTTGGAGTTATGGCCTCTGAAACCAAAACCCTAATTTTAGGTCATCTGTGCAGTTAAGCCTGGCTCTGCTTCCATGCCTTTCTCAGTTCTTGTGATCTTCTGATTTCATTGATCCTCTTGAGATGATTGAAGACCTTTGGAGTGACTTAGATGGCTCATGGATTGCTCAGATCACAAACCCTAGATGTAGATGAATTTGAACCAATGTAGTGAAGCAAAAGTGCAACATGATATGATATGATTGAACTTATGCAAATGAAAAGATCACAAGCCCTGGTGTGAACCTAGTGAGGGAAAATTTGGCGTGTTTACATTATGTACTTCCTCTTTGATTTTGATTGCCATATCAGGGCGTGTGCACCTTAACTTTTGCTTCACTGGCGGGCAGTCTTCTCTCAAATGCAGCTTGTGTACCACAATGTTTGTATCTAAACCAGGCATGTCCTGGTAAGACCAGGCGAAGACATCAACATATTCTCGAAGCATGTCGATTAGATGAGTCTTGACATATTATTCGAATGCAGTCCCGATCTTTACCTCTTTCTTGTCCTCTTTGGTACCCAGGTTTATCACTTCGATGGCCTCTTCATGCAGCTGAATCATCTTTTCCTCCTGTTTCAGTAGTTTGGCTAACTCTTCAGGTAGTTCACAATCTTCTTCACCTTCCTCATCGGCCTGGTAAATCGGATTGTCAAAGTCATACTTAGCAATAGAAGGGTCGTCATTGATAAGATCTGGTGACGAGCACCTGCATGAATGGTGATTCATGCAAGGCTTTAGAAAGAATTTGAGAAAATGAGAAACATTGCCACTTTAAAACTTGTCTTTCCTTTTGAAAACAAAATAAAAAATGAAAGACAAGGAATAAACATGGATGATTGCGAAACGTCAGCTTTATTAATGATTATGAATTGTGTTAGGAACAAAAGAACTCTTATAATAAGCTATTATGCCCCGGGAAAGACATAGCGCTTGGGTACAGGAAGGACAAAATAAACAATCATTACTCTTCGAAGCAGGTGACTGAGATAAGCCTATCAGAATACCAATTGTTGAGTTGAATTTCTGGAGCGCAGGGTCTGATCCACTCATCTAATTCACAATCATTATCAACTGTGTCGTCCTGCACGGCACTGACATTTCTGTAATCCACCATTCCCGCACCCGTGAAGGTAATCGGGCCTTGACGACCTATAGCGCTCTGTTCAGGTGATGATTGCCCATGATGGTAGCCAACGCCAAACATATCCTTCTTTTTTGATACTTCCACTGGACTGCCCAAGCCCTCTCGTATTCCTGATTCCACTACCTTCAAAGCTTGCTTATAAGAAGCTATGGAAACCCCCTTCTTTGATTCTTCAGAAGAAGCTGTTGATGAAGACGCCAATTCAATCTTCAGGGGTTCGAAAGCCTGACACAGAGTCTCCACTATCTCACCGTCCATCTCTACATATTTGAATGAAGCCAGATGATTGATAAAGATATCCTCTTCTCCACAGACCGTTACGATTTTCCCTAGCCAAACGAATTTCAGTTTCTGATGAAGCGTAGATGATACTGACCCTGCCGAATGTATCCAGGGCCTCCCCATCAAACAACTATATGCAGGTTGTATGTCCATTACATAGAATGTGGTATTGAAGATTTGTGGACCTACATTGATTGGCAAGTCCACTTCCCCAAACACTGATCTTCTCGATCCATCAAACGCTTGAACCACCAGGTCACTGGGCAACAAAATAACTCCATCATAATCCAACTTCATCAATGCCTTCTTGGGAAGAACATTCAGGGATGATCCGGTATCCACCAAAACATGGGATAACACTGCACCTTTACACTCCAAAGAGATATGCAGTGCCCGATTATGAGTATGACCCTCAGATGTTAGATTCATGTCTATAAAGCCCAATTCATAACTAGCATTGCCACTAGATACCACAGTTTCTAACTGGTTCACCGGGATATCCTGAGGCACATAAGCTTTGTTCAGGATGTTCAAGAGAGCTTTTATGTGAGAGTCGAAACACATTAACAGAGACAAGATGGAAATCTTCGATGGAGTCTGTTGCAAATGGTCTACAATCTTGTAATCACTCTTTTTGATGATTATCAAAAACTCCTCAGCTTCTTTATCAAATGTAATGTCTGGATCAGTCATTGGTGTGGATTCATTAGCAGTCATTGGTTGCTTCCCTCTAGCCTTAGCTTGGGCTTCTGCAGCGTCTCTGGGTGGTATCACACTATTTCTTAGTGTTTCTGGCATGAACAATCTTCCACTCCTAGTAAAGCCTCCTACTCTAACATTTTCGACTTGAGCTGGAGACATGTTGGACGTGGCCAAATCTTGCTTCTGGCCGTTACAATATATTTCACCTCCATAATGCCAAGGAATGGCCTTACCACTTTGATACATTACTGGCCTTGTAGTGGTGATCGTTATCGGTGCCACTCTGGCCTGTGGAGGAATTTTGGATGGGTCATAGAAAATAATTACTATAGAAACTTCCTTTTCTTTTACAATTTTGTCAAACTGTAGAATCCTTTCATCAATTATGCTCTGTATCCCCCTTTTCAACTGCTCACAACCATTGGGAGCTTCAGCACACTCTGGACAATCATTTTCACAACCCGGAAAGATACCCTTCTAGGCCAAGCAAGCTTTGACAGCACTTAACGAAGTTTGCAGGTCACTGATGTTACACACCAAATTCAGATTCTCTCCTTCATCAATTTCCCCAACTGTACCCCCGTGAGGAGGCATGGGATTTTGCATCACATTTGGAGTAGGAGCGAAATTAATCGCTTTGGAATCTAACAGGTCTTTGACCACATACTTCAAGGCTTTGCAGTTAACTGTGGTATATCCGGGGGCTCCGGAATGGAATTTGCATCGGGAAATTGTATCATAACCTTCGGGGGTTGCAAAGTTCTGAGCTGAACCATTTGGAGCTGGAGAAGATTCTTCAAAAGTTGCGAGTAAGACATAGGCAGAGTTTCAAACTGCCTCTCTCTATTCTTCTGAGAATAATAGGGACGGGAAGCCCTGTGTTGATAACCCTTTTGGCGTTGTTGTGGCGGTTGTTGAGCTTGTTGTTGAATAGGATGAGCTGAGATAGTGACAGGAGCCACTTGCTGATAAACAACTATGTTACCTCCGCCTCTTTATGTGTACACTGCCCCAGTCTCTCCTTCACTCTTCTTCAAGAAAGGCTTCTTGATACCGGAAGTCGAAGCACCACCATTATGGATCTTTCCTTATTTAATCCATCTTTCTATCCTCTCGTGGGTCAAGATAATATTTGTAACACCGCTTGAAGAAAACCCAACCAAACTTTCCATGAAATGCCCAGGAAGGGTATCTAGGAAAAGGTCTACCATTTCTCTTTCCAACAAGGGTGGTTGCACCCTGGTGGCCACTTCATGCCACCTTTGTGCGTAATCTTTGAAACTCTCCGAATTTTTCTGTGTCAAACTTTGAAGCTGAGTGCGACTAGGCGCCATGTCAATATTATATTGATATTGTTTCAGAAAAGCTTATCCCAACTCTTTCCAGCTTCTTACAAAACTTCTCTCCAACTTTATATACCATTCCAAGGATCCTCAGGAGAGACTATCCTGGAAATAGTACATCCAGAGCTTCTCGTCCCTAGTGTGGACATCAATCTTTTGGTAGAACGCCTGCAGGTGAGTTTAAAGGCAGGAGTTACCGTTATATTTGTCAAAAGTAGGTGGCATGAACTTGTGAGGAATGACCACCTCGGGGACTAAGCCCATGTCAGATATATATCCCAAGAGTGTCTCTACACTCGAGGGCCTTGATTTTCTCAGCAAGCAACAAGAAGTCTTGGAATTTCCTTCTCCGCCAAACCCCATATCATTGTTAAAAGGAGGAAACTGATCCTCTTGTCGGTCTTGCACCAGGATAAAGGTTGTTGCACCGGGTTCTAGAACTAGAGGCCCAACTGCTCCATTGTTGGTGTTGGGAGGATTCACTTGAACCTCGGGAGTGAGTACATGAGGGTTTTTCTGAGGAGGATTGAGTCCTTGAATAACATTCCTCAAATCTTATTGTCCATGTGCCATCCCTTGCATCATGACCATGAATTTCCCCATTATGGTGTTGAACTCATTAAGCTCAGTTTGCATAGCATCCATGACGGTCCTCTAGTTGTTGTGTGTTGCATAGCGATGCGAGATATTTTGTCGGAGAGGCCGGGTCTTGGTAGCTCTCGCAATCTTTTCCTGAAACGCAGATAAGTTAAGCAACCTGTAGAAAACCTGCAAAAACTAAGAAAAAATGCATATGATGTGTATGTAATGCAATGTGTTCCTTTTATCCCCAAGGTTTTGTTTACTTTCCCATTCCGGTGTTGAGAAAATATCATTTGCAAGAAGATCCTGTGTGACATTCAAATATGAAGTGGTAGCATTTATCTCGTGTTCGTGCAACAGATAATATCCAGAGACTTTAGGTAAATCAGAAGATAATTGGAATAGCAAAAACCCTCATAGGGTACAAATTCATATGTCAAAGAGAAAAAGTACATCAAGAGAGAGGGGACTCCCACAACAAGCCTGTGGGTAATCCAAGTCATATGAATACAAGACTAAAGCTTAGGAAGATCTACATCCTGTAACCTCTAACTAAGGCGCTTGACACCTTGCAGCAGCTGAGTTGTATCTGGATGTGTAGGTTCCTGTACGAGCTTCTGAATCAGGATATCCCTAAGGTCAAAGGAGGCATGCAATTCCTCAATTTGTTGTAGGAACACCTTTTCACTCTCCTGGCTTGTAATGGAATCAGTCTTGCTTCTCTTGACATCAGCTCTCAATTCCAACTCTTCTATCTCTTTTTGAGCTTCTTTCTCTGCCTGTTGACTTTCTGCTAGGTCTTGGAGACGACTCTTCTCTTGATGATAAGCCTTCTGAAGGAGCTAGTATGCTCATCTTGAGATTACCTTATGCTGGAAAGTATAAAGACTCACTCATCTCTTCAATCAAAGGTACGGCTCTTAAAGGATAACTAAATTGTTTCCTAGATAAGGTAGGATTGTAGTTGATCCCACCTTTCCTTCCTATCAAGGGAACATTTGGGAAGCTACCACAACTGGTCATGATTTCTTTTCCCACAAGATCCCTGTTGCATCCCCAAGCAATGTCAACTAAGGTTAAGCCCATTAATATTTTGGACCACTTCCAAGATTGTTTCAAATCCTTGAAAGGCCCTAATTTAGGGAGTTGCCTTACAAACCAATCAGCAAATAGGGGAGCACAACAATTTACATGTCCCTTCCTCTTTTCATTCCTGTGGTGGACTCCATAGTAAAAGTCACCTAGCAAAGTAGGCACTGGATTTCTTCTGGAAAATATAGTGATAGCTTCCATGCTGATCAAACCCTCTTCTTCTAGAAACAAACTGATCACATACACTATCAAAGCAAGAAAGGTGTTGAACTTAGCCCATTTGTTTTCAGATGCCAAATCCTGAGCTTCCTTGATAAGAAAATCCAAGAAAAGTCCTTTACCTTTGGTGGCATCCAACCCTCTACTGACCTTGGATAAATCCACATGGAAGGAATCAAATATATCTTTGGATGAAGGCATCTTCTCTAAGCCATAGTAAGGAGCACCATTTTTTATGGGAATTCTGAGGATGATGGATATATCTTCTAATGTGGGAGCCAAGATGTAGTCAGGGAAAACAAAGACCCTCAGCTATGGATCATAGAACTGCAGTAGAGAATGCAAGCTATCCCTCTGGTCAATGGTTGGCTTATTCACATAGTCTAGGATCTTTCCAAACTCTCTTCTGAAATCATCAAGAACTTTGTCACCCATCAAGCTAATTAACTTTTGAATACCATCGGTCTCCGGATGTGGGAAAGTATAATGGACATTTCTCTTCCTTGGAATCTCCATGTTGAAGCAGTAAATATGACCAGGAATAGGAGGTAATGAACCCTGAGAATAAAAAGAACACAAATGATTAATGATGTTATGATGCTATGCAAGTAAAGGCATGTGATCAGTGATGTGTCTGTGTAGTGAATTAAGTAATCAAGTGTCTGTGCAAGGCCACAACATCATCATAATTATCTCTATGATTAGGAGTTCATGATTTTAGAATCCATAATTAACAAAACAAGATCATATCACAGAAGTATGCTGACATAATGGGTATGTTGAAGTTTAGGGTTTTTGCAAACTTGTAAACCCCTCCCCATCTCACGGGTGTGCTACTGGGGTCAGACATCAAGGAATCTCAAAGTCGAATAGCAATAATACGTTCACCATCTCCGAGAAATAGCTCATGACCAAATTAGGGAATCGGTTTGGCATTATATACTACTCAGGGAGGTCTCAGCTGAGTCCAAGGAAACAAGCATCCCTCATAGGTCCCCAGCTTAAAGCACTGAATCGAGAAACAATAGTAGATTCATCCTGAAGGGTATAATACTATCATCATATGAATAGTTTGCTTTAAATGAATTCTTATGAGATAACTAGGCCATCCTATGCGAGGGATGTTTCCACTTTCATCATTGGAGAGGGATGTTTCCACAAAGGTTCTCAATGATCGGTCCCTTGAATTCACATAACTATCAAGGTAGTGTATTTCCCCAGAAAGATTTCGGCGTCAATACATTTCCGAGAAGGTCTTAAGTCAAGGCGTGGAACTCACTAATACCAACATATCAAAATGCCATTAAGCCAAAGTGGAACCACTCTAAATCCTAGGTGCACTTAAGCCGGGTATTTGGCTTATATCACAGTAACAAATCCCATCCCACAGAAAAAATGAAACCAGCATAGTCCAGTATATGATGCATGTGAAAATAAATACTGAAAGCAGTAAATAAAAATCGTAAAAATAAAACTGTAAATGAAAATAGTAAATAAACACAATATCACACACATAAACACCCAAAGAAACAAAACCAAACAGGCGCTAGGATTGACTCTACAAGGGAAACCAGAGATTCTGGGTTAGATCCCCAACAGAGACACCAGCTGTCGCTCCCGGGATTTTAATCCTAGTACAAACGCGAAAGTGGCGCGGAAAAGGTAGAGTCGCCAGCGATGCATTTTTATCCCAAAATAATTGGAAAGGCTGCACAAACCTGAGGAAGAAGGAAAGGACAAGGTCCTGCGAACCAAAGATCTGGGTTCGGGAGTCGGTTACGACCTGGGAAGGTATTAGCACCCCAGACCGTCTTCCGTACCCGACGGGATCCATGATTGTTTGTTTGTTTTTGTCGCTCTCCGGATTTCCATCCTGGTACAAACGCGAAAGTGGCGCGGAAAAAAGAATAGAGTCACCAGCCAGGCATTTTTATCCCAAAGAAAGGGAATGGTAATGCTGCACAAACCAGAAGAAAGAAGAGGAGGGACACAGGTCCTACGAACCAAAGAGACTGAGTTCGGGAGTCGGTTACGACATGGGAAGGTATTAGCACCCAGATCGTCCGTCGTACCCGACGGGATCCACGCTTACAAAAGAAACTATTTCAAAGGGTGAGGGTATGAAAGCTACTGCAAAGAAAAGGAAATGAACTGGAAAGAAACTGAGAAAGTAACTGAACAAGAAAACAAAGAGAAAAATGTAGGGAAAATAAAGATTGTGCTCGAACGGGCCATACCCCGCTGCCTACGTACCTCATCGGGAAAATGAGGATCAGAGACGTCGTAGTTCCCCTAACTAGGGGTAACAAGGAAATTGCTTGTGAATTAAAGCTTGAACTGCCTATGCCATTGCTCAGTTGTTGCAGACTCGGACGACGAGTGCGTAACCGTCTTGCAAAGTGACAAGTAGGAGCAAGTTCACATATGGAGTGAATGAGATGAGAAAAGAATTCCCGAAGGAAAGACGCTTATTGTTTGTTTGGTGTTTTTTTAGAAGCTTTTATGAGTCAAATTTGCATAGGTAAGTGTACTTAGGTCTTACTCAATGGGATGTGTACATCTCACATCATCCAAAAATGGAATACGCAAGAGGCACACCTATCTATGGAGGAAATCCCCAAAGCTAGTCCCACAAGTGAAGGCTTAAGCACACTGGCCTATTACGATTATTAAGTATTTTTGTGATTTTTGGTTAAGAAGTGTTTTTTAGCTTTTCTTTGTGAGGTACTCATGCTAAGACCTATCTACCACGAGTGATGACTCACACCTCGCCCCAAAACGGAACGCGTGCAAGTATCTTATAGCAAAGTCTCATGTCACATGAAAGTACTCAACCTTTATTAAGTGGATTAGAATTGAGTTTGAAGATGAGAAGAGAAGAAAAACCAAAAGGATCATAAAGGTAAAAGCTAACGGGAAAAGTCTAATCCTAATATTCACATGCTCGGATGGTCCTAGGTTAGTGAGGCTTACTATCCTAATGAAAGAAAGAAGAAGAGAAAGATGAAAGGAGAAGCTCCATGGTGGCCTAAGCACACCTCAAGTAAGAACGAATAGAAGAAGATGAGGAAAAAGAAAAAATATGAATAAGAATGAAAATAAGGAGATGAGAATGCAATGGAGTAATCGAACAATGCACAAACAGAGCCTACACCAGTAGGACTTCTAGATGTAACAACATGCAATAAGTAAGATCGGGCCTCAGTGGTACCTAACGGAGAAGGTCCATTGCCTCTTCAATATGCGCAAAAGAAACTCAGGAAATAAGAATATCAAGCTCACAGTAGATTCAGCAACCAAGTACAAGTGTCCGTTATCAGGAAATCAAACAAATGTCAATTGCAAACATCCAACATTCAGAATTATAACCAAGAGTTAGTCCGCGCAAAACCAAAGTCCATGTGCAAATTGCATCCAAAGATTCCACTAGCCCGAACAAGATTATGAAAAACAACTAGTCACAAGGTCATCCTATGCTTTATTCCTCATCATCGAATTTGAACAATGGACCTACAAAATATCAAGCGCAAACTAGAACCAAGATTTCGCACAATTCTATTAAACCAAATTAAATCAAACCTCAAAATTAAAGTCAAAACCAAATAAAAAAAATAAACAAAAGTAACTAAATAAAAAATTCTAAAATTATCTCTCAAACTAAATTAATCAAAATTAAACAAAGTTACTAAATTGAAATTACTAAACAAAATTAACTAAATGAAACATTATAATAAAACTAAATCAATCTTATTAATTAAATTTAAACAATAAAAGAAAATGTTAAAACTAAAGTTAAATAAGCAAATAGAACTAGAAAAAAGAATAAAATAAAAAAAACAACAGCAGGGGGGACGTCTGCTGATATTCAGGTGATGATCAGCAACATGTTGGGCTAAGTACCCAAAGGCCCATTGGCCTAGTTCTTGAAGCAGTGGGGGGTTGGAAAACAAATACGCAGGTGCAGAGCTCAAGTTCCCGTGGGCTTAGGGACCACCAATCTGAAGCCCACAACATGAAGCTTTCCTTCTTCACAAAAACAAACAAAAAAAAAGTCAATAATAAAAATAATCAGATTTTCTTTTAGAGAAATTAGGATAAATAAAAATAAACAAAACAGAGAGAAGAATCTCTTTTCGTCGAACACGATTCCATCCCCTGTTCAAAACAGTTTCGCGTTCAACACCGTTCACCGTCGGTGATCTCGGTTAACTTTCCTCTTCAAATCGGCGAACTACTGAAGATCGCGCCGCCGCAAACCTTCCGCCTCTAGAAATAACAAAACCTCGCTGCTGCGATTACTCATCGTCAACGTCATCTCCGCGCCGGAAACATAGGTGGCGACGATGCGAACCACTCTCTCCAATTCTCAACTCACAATCGATCGTCCTTTATTCATCTCAGCTCACGAACAGTTTCTCTATCGAGGTTTCTTCTTCAACACACGCCCTCTCAGGTTCGTTGTGTTCGGGTTTCTGCTTCATTTCTGCGATCTTCACGGTAGATTTTGGTGAGTTCTCTCCTTAAATCATCGGTTCTTCTGCTCTCACTCTTCGATGAGTTTCGAACTCGCCGATCCCACTCTGATTTCTCTTCGTCTCTCTCTTCTCTCTGTTTCTGGATTTGTTTTTGTGATGTTTGAAGGCAGTTTCGGAAGAGGAAAAAATGTTGTTGCGGGTGGCGGTAATGTTGGAGTGTGAAAGTTGAAGAGGAAATGGTGGTTCGGATAAAGTATGAGGATGTGTTTGGGATGGATGCTAGTACTGTTATGGTTTCAATGGAAGATTGGTGAAATTGTGTTGCGTTTTGTTGAAATAAGGGTGAAGATTTAGTGTGAAGGTGAAGGGAAAACTAATTTGGTGGTGAGATGTTGTACTGATGTGTGAGGGTTTTGTGCTAGAAGAAATGTGAGGTAAATGCGTGTGGAAGAGGTTATGGTTGTAGTGCATACGGGATTGGTGTGGGATTTTTTGGTTTATGAAATTGTGAATTCGTGTGTGGGGCCTGTTGGTGTGTGAGAGGAAAATGCCTGCGGATTGCTCTTGCTTTTTTTTAGGCTCAGGAACATGGACTCAAGGCATAAAAATGAATCACCAATTTTGTTGCGGGACTTTAGTGAATAAGCTGCGTTTTTACCGTGAATGGTTAGGGCCCCATGTAGTATGCCGAAGTCACGATTTTCTACCTCTGTTTTCAATTGTTGTAGCCTTTTTGTGATGTGCATAAAACTTGTGCTTCAATGTGGGGCCATTGTGAATTCAAATGATTTGGGAATCGTGTGGCCCTGCTGTGGTGAGAACATGTTGCATAATGTTTGGTTACTTATTTGTGTATTTTAATAGAAAAGGGGGTTTATTAAATGTGTGGTCATGCATTTGTGATATTTTGTATGGTTTTACGGTTGGGGGAAAAAAGAAAATAATGGACATGAAAATTACTTCATAAATAAAATGGATTAAAGAAATATTTTATGAATAGATACTAAATCGGAAAAGGGTTAAAAATAGAAATTTGACTAATTTGAAATGATTAATGAAAATAAACGGATAATGAAATGGATAAGCAAAGTGAAAAATGAAAATGGTTTATGAAAAAGGGAATAGAGTAATAAATGGATTTTATGGAAATGATTAGAAGAAAAAAATGGTTAATGATATTAATAAGGATAAAAAAATGGATGAGAAAAATTGGGAAATAAAATGGTTTAAGAAGTGAATATTCAGATAATTGAAAATATGGACATGACTCTCACCCACACACACACGACCATAACCCACGATTTCAATTCAAAATCAACTTGTCCATTTCTCCACACACCTCTGATAAAAGCAACGAAACACACTAACAACTGATCAATTCGTAACCGAAGCAAACAAACATCTGAGTTAATCATCTTCTGAATTCGTGGCCGAATAAGTCTTGAATCACCTTAAATCTGTCAGAATCAACCTTTTGGAAAATAAATCCATAGATAGACCACTAATGATCAAACGAACAGACAAATTGGCCCAACACTTCTCGTAAACCACAACTTGATGACCTGACGAAATCATCACACCACAACTTGACCTTGAGCACTCACTGCCCGATGAAGCAGAAATCCATGATGACGAACCAAATGAATCGGTGAATAGTTTTCAGCCTTGAAATCCTTACCAGGGAAATAAACCCTAATTCCTCAAAAGATACAATCCCACGTCTTAGGAGCCAATGCAAATGGTATGCAAAATGCGTATGAATCCTAAATGCTAATGATCTAAAAGAAATGCAGATGAGACGCAAACGAACAGCGGACAAAGATAGAAAACCAGAGGGCAAGTTTAGGGTGTCTACAGCTGCCCCTATTCAATTAGTTGTTAATCCGAAAAGGATGAAAGCAACGGTTATTAGACGTTCGAGATAAACAGTGATTGAATACCAAAAAGACCCCGAAATTTGCACTCTGATGACGAATGCAAGAAACTGGGAAATAAACCCAACCAACTGATGCTTTGGCGATTGCAGGGGAGAAAGTAGACGAGCTTCTTCCAAGCTGAAACTGATATCTGGGATGAGAATACTTTGACAGATGAGTCCTCAAACAATCCTGTGACGCCAGGAGCTGGACATACGAGTCTTCAAACACTGCAAGAACATATGACTTGAGGCAGACGAGTCTCCTTCGGATATACCTATTACGCCAGGACCGGGATGCACGAAGTCTGTGGTATAGACATGCATAATCAAGGTAGACGAACCTTCTTCATATATTATCCGCGGATATATGGTACAAGACAGACGAGTCTTCTATGAGCAAACCTGTTATGCCAGGTGCAACACTAATAACTGGTGGCTGAGACAGACGAGCCTCCTTCGGATAATCATGTTACGCCAGGACCGGTAACTATTTTGACATTAGTTCCCACTGTCAGGATTTTAAACCTCATCAAGATAACACAGACGAGTTCCATAAACGAATAACCACTGGCATAGACGAATACCAGAGAGCTAAACACAGACGAGCATTTGGAAGTAGCAACAGAAGAGTAACAAGATAATCAGCGAATCCACACAAACAAATATAAACCTAACACAGACGAGTGTTGGGGATGATACAAACGAGTATCCAAAGAAAGCAGACGAGCTTCACATAGATAATCAACACAGGCAAGTGCTGGAAGTTGTAGACGAGCAATCACTAATATTATAGATAACAAACACAGTGTTGGGGAGTGCAGACGAGCAACAACAAAATACAAGAGTGGTCCCAAGAGTTACAACTCTGCAGGGGAAGACAAATTGAAAGGTCTGGACACCTAACTCTGACTGAGGTGATGAATACCTGGCTATATCATCAAATTGACCAAAAATAAATTGGCAACTTCTCTGGGGAATGTTTCACTGACGGGAGTGAAAATCAAATATGAACTATGTGGGGAAAGATCATCTTCAGACTTGGCTGTGAAAGATGCCTCATCAAACTCTTGCTGTGAACGAATTCTGACATTCTAAGCACTGTGGGGAAACAAGGCCTTCAGCTGCCTGTTGGGAATACTTTGCTGTGGAAAGATAACTCCGCTTGGGGATGAGAACAAATCAATCAGCCTTGAAGTTCTGCTGGGGATACCACCTGCTCTAGCTCAGCTGGGGATGTCAACCTTCTGGCTTGGCTGAGGAAAAAGTTTGGCAGTGCTCTGCTGAGGAGACTTTGTTGGAGAATGCTGATCAAGTCGAGCCAAATTATGCCCCAGGTATAGCATGACGAATGTGTTGGAAAGATATGCCAATGAAAATTGGATTTTGACTGAACACGAATAATCAATTCCTCATGAGGAAACCTTCTCGACTGACAGGAAAATTCTCTGCTCGGGGAAGAAATAAACTTCCAATGCCCTACTGGTAAGATAAATACCAGATATTCCCTGAGAATTAACACAGTGTTTCAAGCTCCTGAGCTCGACAGTTGCATACTGATTATCAAGAGTGAACAAGCATTCCCTTAACTCCTGAAACTGCCTCAAATTGCATCGCCCATGAAGAGATCGTCTTTAGAGGATTTTACAGAAGACATGGCATCCAGAATTGCCCCAGTGTCTTCAAACTCTCGCAGAAATTCAACAGCTCTTGAGATAACTGCCCCAGATTGCTTCTTGTAACGACTTTTTCTCCACACCAGAGATAAAACAGAAACCATGCGGTATGAAGATGCAATGCAAATGATGCGAGATGCAAACGTACGCTCATGATGCTAAATATATGAAACACGGATGGTTGGGTGCAAGGCCAGGTTAAAATAGATATTTTTGGTATAATTTCTTCTTCTTTTTTGGTTGCCAAGCAATTGGACTTTGAAGGTGGATTACCAGACGAGAACCGGTTTATTAAAGGTAGGCCAACAGACGAGAATTGATGGGCAAAGAAAATAAGTCGTCTGACGGGGACTGACTTCTTGGGTTCATTGTCAAGCGAGGATTGACTCTGAAAAAGAATGACTACCAGACGAGAACTGGCGTTCAAACGGTTAATGAAAAGGTGACCAGACGAGAACTGGTTAAAAGATTCGCCTACCAGACGGGAACCGGTATTTGAAGTTGGCTTGCCAGACGAGAACTGGACTTTAGGTTTGTCTGCCAGACGAGGACTAGACTTCGAAAAGTTTTGCCAAACAAGAACTGGACTTTGAACGGTTTTCCAGACGAGAACTGGACTTTGAAAAGTTGAGAAGTTAGGGTTACGAGGCCCTCTGGATGTGAGATTGAAGTTTTGGGGGTAGGATGCCCAATGCGCTTATGACGCGTATGCTCTAAAGATGCGACATGAATAACATATGAAAATGACTTATGCAATGCTTAGGAAAAGCTAGAAAAAGCTCCAGAGGATGGGAAGAAAGGTCCTAGTGACAAGGCTTCTATGTTGAGAAGGGTGACAAAGGCGAGGGTGGGTAGCATGATTTCCCGACACTCATCTTGAACTTTGAGATTGCTGATATAACTTGCTCTGTATAGCTAAAGTTTCCCTTGTTGGGTGAGTCTCTAAACAGACTCTCACTAATTATCCAATTCTTGGAATAATAGACTTGAATGCTCGAAGAGAAATGCACCTAGTGAAATCTGGGAATATCCTGCCCCGGTATGAGCACGGAAGCGACTTGACTCATTCTGACTGAGCATTGGAAGAATTCATCATTGGTCAAAAGAAAATCCAGGTGTCCTGCCCCTGTTCGGCAGATTCAGCTCTGATCAACTGACTTTGAATGGTGTTCCTCAATCAGCTGATGCTTGGGAACTTGCTTTACCTTGACGGATACCTTGGTCGACAAAGCCACTTGATAACATGTCCCTGATTCATAGGCTAACAAGATGCTCCTGATTCTGGTTATCATTGTTGAATGATCAAATTATCCTCTGATTTCTCTCTGTAGGAACTTCCCTGGTGTCACAGGCTAACTTGCAATTAAAACTGTTCACTTACAAATGGTAATTTTAATGCAGTACACATGCAAGTTTCGAAAATTTATTTATTTTGATGATGTGACAGTGTGTGACGAATGGACGATTAGTCCAATCGTAGTACTGTGTTAGCAAACCTTTAGGAGTCAGTTTACGCAACCTTGTCGTAGTATGCTTTCATAATTGAACCTGATTCAATTAGGACTTTCAAGGGTTATAACGTGGCCTAGTTCACGGTTTTAGAAAGAAAGATTTATGGCTCAAAGTTTATCTGTGCCCACCCATTCTCCTTGATGTTCTCCAGTCCTACGTTCAGTTAATTTTCCCTAAGCGCTCACCTTTCGAAAAGGTTTTGTATGGTTGAGGAACCAATGACGTTGACGATTTACGCACTAATGAGGTTTCTTGGAGTAACAGTCACCCCTTCTGACTTTGTGTCTGGTCACACGACTTTGTTCTAATGGAAGATTTTTCTTTCTGATATTTTTTTACTCCCTAATTTTTGCCTGGACTGATTTTCTCTCTTTTTTTTCGATTCTGAAGTCCAGCGGGATGCCCTAACTTTTGCCTAATTCATTTGTTTTCACTCTATTTTGACTTAGCGGGCTTTTATTTCTCTTTTTTTTTTGCTTTGATTTTTGTTGAACAAATCGTGTGACACAGGTTTGTCCTGATTGTTTGAGAGGGTAATGACTGCCTCATTCCTTTGTTGGCGAGGGGTAACCATTGTGGTTTCACGTCCCTTGACCTCTTGAGGTGTAATGAATGAAAAGGTAATGGATCCTCGGATGCATACTCCTTTGGAAATTTGAACACTCGGTCAAATTAACTGATGACTACCCTACCCCGGGTTAAATATGAGGGTTTTATTTTGCGTTTAGAAAAGAAACTCCTACTTCAAGGTTCAAAGGGGTTGACGAGGGTCTATCTCCCTTATATCTCCGGTGTTTGGGAATTGAAACAATGCCTGTACATCATCAGCAAGTTCTATCCTGAAAGCATACCTTGAACAACTATGGGTATTCAGTTGTCATCATCCTCCCCCAAACCTGCTAAACAACAGTGAAATAGATAGGGAGGTAAATGGATACAAATTTTTTTTTTTTCAATGCAATTAAAGAAAAATGAGCGAATGCGACATAATTGATTCAAAAATGCAAGATCACTACATTAACATTACCATTCAAAACAACAATGCTTAAAAGACAAGTAGCTGCTAACAGGAAAGAAACTACAAATGCAAATGATAAAAAGGATACAATGATCGCCGATTCTGATGACATCTTGTCTGAGCTACTGAAATCAGGAGACACTTCTCCGAAGTCCTTGAACTCAATCAGGTGAGAGGTTGACATGCACAACCAGGCTTCCTTCTGGAAAGGAAATGTAGCCCTTGTCAATCAACTGTTGTACCTTGGCTTGAAAAACTTTACAATCTTTAGTTGAATGCCCCATTGATCCACCATGATAACCGCACTGCTCATGAGGATTATACTCTGGAGGGTACGGCTCTGGAAACGACTTGAGAGGTTTAGGAACCACCAAAGAGCTCTGAATTAGACGTGGCAAAAGTTCACTGTATGCCATGGGAACTGGATGAAGAGGAGCATTCCTTTTTTCCAGATTGTTGCGAGGCCTAGGCTGGCTCTGATGTTGATTCTGAGGTCTTCGACCCTGAGCTTGCAGATTTGGACGAGGAGGCGACCAGGGCTTTTGATATGGTGCTCCAAGCATTACCAAACGCCTGTAAGAGTAACCAGACACAAGAAAAGATGATCTCTGAGAAGATGATGGTCCAGAATATTCAATATTTGCCATGACTGCACTGACGTCATACCCTTCTTCCCCTTGGGAACTACCAACAGATCCATCTTCACTAGCTGGGATGTTCGAAAAGTCTTGGATCTTTCCGCTTTTGAGCAGGCTCTCGATGCGTACTCCAACTATTATCAAATCAGAGAAGCTTAACGTCCCAATGCTACTCATTCTTTCCAAATACGGACCTTGCAACGTGCCCACGAACAGGTCCACTAATTCTCTGTCTGAAAGTGGTGGTTGCACTTGGGCTGCCAATTCTCTCCACCGCTGTGCATATTCTCTGAAAGATTCACCAGTCTTCTGAGATAAGCTCTGCAAATGCATGCGACTGGGCGCCATGTCCACATTGTACTGGTATTGCTTTACGAAAGCTCTGGATAAATCATTCCAAGATCGGATACGACTGCTTTCCAAATCTATATACCAACTTAAAGATGCCCCGCTTAAACTGTCCTGGAAATAGTGAATCATCAGCTTATCGTTGTGGGCATGAGAAGTCATTTTTCTGAAGAACATCACCAAATGACGCTTCGGGAAACTGACACCAGTGTACTTCTCAAACTTCGGAGCCTTGAAATCTGGAGGTATGACAAGACCAGGCACCAAACACAGGTATAGAGCATCAAAACCAAAGGCATCAGGATCCGCTAAGGCTTTAAGTTGCTCGTCTAACACGCGAAACCTTTCAGCAGGATCAAAAGTTGGTGGATACTTGGCTTTCACAAGAGGGATTGCCCCTTGGAAGTTCGGCATAGGGAAGGCAAAACTCTGATAATCCGTAGCATCAGAAGAAGATGAAGGTCCACCTCGGACAACAGATGGTTCAGGTACCTTCTGATTCACGACCAAGATCTGCGCAGGCTGAGCTTGAGTAAGATTGTTCACTTGAAGAAAATCATCATTAGGAGAAAGACCATACAAAGGATTGGTCATCGAAGTGAAACCAGGTGGAAACTCAACATTCTGACTATTTCTCTCTGACATAGCTACCGACGGCTTCCAATCTGACCCTTTACCTCTTGGCACTGCTCAGTCTAGCTTCAAACAACTTTTTCGTCTTCCAATAGTTACCACTTGTTCAAACTGAGTACCGGGAAATCAGTTGACTGTGCGTGGACAAAAGAGGAAGGATGAGCTTTCTGGAGGAAGGATATGCAATGCAGATGCAAATGCAATATGCAACATGATGATGCAAAAGATGCAAAGACATGGGATCAACATCTGGAAACTGCCTGGAATCTGGAATACTGAGCCAAGAATCGAGTGTCTGTAACCACAAGATCTCTGCATAATAACCCAAAACAGTAACCGAGAACCAAAGGAGAAGAACTTCAGGATCATAGTGACCGGATCAAACATAAAACTGCACTGGTAATGAGGGTATGTTGAGGTCAATGGTTCCTGCAAACCTGTAAACCCCTCCCAATATCACGGGTGTGCTCCGGGTCAAACATCACGGACTCTCAAAGTCGAATAGCAATAATACTTTCACCATTTACGAGAAATGGCTCATGACCAAATCAGGGAATCGGTTTGGCATTATGTACTACTCAGGGAGGCCTCAACTGAGTCCGAAAAAACAAGGCCATCTTATGCGAGTCCCTAGTGGACCCTCGGGTGCGAATGGGTTTGCCACAAAATGTGGTCTGCCACTACCACCACTAAAGAGGGTTGTTTCCACAAAGGTTCTCAATGATCGGTCCCCAGATGCACATAACTATCAAGGTCCTATCCCGAAGTGGAGGAAATCCCCACACAAGATATTTCCAAGACGGTCGCAATCTGGGCGTGAAACACACTGCCACTCATCATGTCACATGTGAGTACAATATGTCCACTTTAAACCTAAGGTGCACTCAAGTCGGGTACTTGGCTTATCTCTCAGAAACAATATCACCCGAACCCACCAAACAGAAAACCAGTCCAGACAGTCCAGTATATATACATGATGCGGAAAATAAATACTGAAAACTGTAAATAAAGCTTTAAACAAAGCTGTAAATAAACAACAATAAAATACAACAAGCCACAACGAACAAACATCACCCAAAGAAACAGCAACAAAAAAGCGCTAGGAGAGACTCACAGAGGAACCAGAGATCTCTGGTTTATTTTCCCCAGCAGAGTCGCCAGCTGTCGCTCCTCGGATTTCCATCTTGGTACAAACACGAAAGTGGCGCGGAAAAAATAATAGAGTCGCCAGCCAGGCAGTTTTATCCCAAAGAAAGGGAATGGTAATGCTGCACAAACCAGAAGAAAGAAGAGAAGGGACACAGGTCCTACGAACCAAAGAGAATGCGTTCGGGAGTCGGTTACGACATGGGAAGGTATTAGCACCCAGATCGTCCGCCGTACCCGACGGGATCCACGCTTACAAAAGAAACTATTTCAAAGGGTGAGGGTATGAAAGCTGCTGCAAAGAAAAGGAAATGAACTGGAAAGAAACTGAGAAAGTAACTGATAAAGAAAACAAAGAGAAAAATGTAGGGAAAATAAAGATTGTGCTCGAACGGGCCCTACCCCGCTGCCTACGTACCTCATCGGGAAAATGAGGATCAGAGACGTCGTAGTTCCCCTAACTAGGGGTAACAAGGAAATTGCTTGTGAATTAAAGCTTGAACTGCCTATGCCATTGCTCAGGTGTTGCAGACTCGGACGACGAGTGTGTAACCGTCTTGCAAAGTGACAAGTAGGAGCAAGTTCACGTACGGAGTGAATGAGATGAGAAAAGAATTCCCGAAGGAAAGACGCTTATTGTTTGTTTGGTGTTTTTTAGAAGCTTTTATGAGTGCAAGTTTGCATAGGTAATTGTACCTAAGTCTTACTCAATGGGATGTGTACATCTCACATCATCCCGAAATGGAATGCGCAAGAGGCACACCTATCTATGGAGGAAATACCCAAAGCTAGTCCCACAAGTGAAGGCTTAAGCACACTGGCCTATTACCATTATTAAGTATTTTTATGATTTTTGGTTAAGAAGTGTTTTTTATCTTTTCTTTGTAAGGTACTCATGCTAAGACCTATCTACCACGAGTGATGACTCACACCTCGCCCCGAAACGGAACGCGTGCAAGTATCTCATAGCAAAGTCTCATGTCATATGAAAGTACTCAACCTTTATTAAGTGGATTAGAATTGAGTTTGAAGATGAGAAGAGAAGAAAAACCAAAAGGATCATAAAGGTAAAAGCTAACGGGAAAAGTCTAATCCTAATATTCACATGTTCGGATGGTCCTAGGTTAGTGAGGCTTACTATCCAAATGAAAGAAAGAAGAAGAGAAAGATGAAAGGAGAAGCTCCATGGTGGCCTAAGCACACCTCAAGTAAGAACGAATAGAAGAAGATGAGGAAAAAGAAAAAAGATGAATAAGAATGAAAATAAGGAGATGAGAATGCAATGGAGTAATCGAACAATGCACAAATAGAGCCTACACCAGTAGGACTTCCAGATGCAACAACATGCAATAAGTAAGATCGGGCCTCAGTGGTACCTAACGGAGAAGGTCTATTGCCTCTTCAATATGCGCAAAAGAAACTCAGTAAATAAGAATATCAAGATCACAGTAGATTCAGCAACCAAGTACAAGTGTCCGTTATCAGGAAATCAAACAAATGTCAATTGCAAACATCCAACATTCAGAATTATAACCAAGAGTTAGTCCGCGCAAAACCAAAGTCCAATTGTCAAATTGCATCCAAAGATTCCACTAGCCCGAACAAGATTATGAAAAACAATTAGTCACAAGGTCATCCTATGCTTTATTCCTCATCATCGAATTTGAACAATGGACCTACAAAATATCAAGCGCAAACTAGAACCTAGATTTCGCACAATTCTATTAAACCAAATTAAATCAAACCTCAAAATTAAAGTCAAAACCAAATAAAAAAAATAAACAAAAGTAACTAAATAAAAAATTCTAAAATTATCTCTCAAACTAAATTAATCAAAATTAAACAAAGTTACTAAATTGAAATTACTAAACAAAATTAACTAAATGAAACATTATAATAAAACTAAATCTAAATCTTATTAATTAAATTTAAACAATAAAAGAAAATGTTAAAACTAAAGTTAAATAAGCAAATAGAACTAGAAAAAAGAATAAAATAAAAAAAACAAAAGCAGGGGGGACGTCTGCTGATATTCAGGTGATGATCAGCAACATGTTTGGCTCAGTACCCAAAGGCCCATTGGCCTAGTTCTTGAAGCACTGAGGGGTTTGAAAACAAATGCGCAGGTGCAGAGCTCAAGTTCGCATGGGCTTAGGGACCACCAATCTGAAGCCCACAACATGAAGCTTTCCTTCTTCACAAAAACAAACAAAAAAAACGTCAATAATAAAAATAATCAGATTTTTTTTAGAGAAATTAGGGTAAATAAAAATAAACAAAACAGAGAGAAGAATCTCTCTTCGTCGAACACAATTCCATCCCCTGTTCAAAACAGTTTCGCGTTCAACACCTTTCACCGTCGGTGATCTCGGTTCACTTTCCTCTTCAAATCGGCGAACTACTGAAGATCGCGCCGCCGCAAACCTTCCGCCTCTAGAAACAAGGAAACCTCGCCGCTGCGATTTCTCATCGTCAACGTCATCTCCGCGCCGGAAACACAGGTGGCGACGATGAGTTCGCTCCTTAAATCATCGGTTCTTCCGCTCTCACTCTTCGATGAGTTTCGAACTCGCCGATCCCACTCTGATTTCTCTTCGTCTCTCTCTTCTCTCTGTTTCTGGATTTGTTTTTTTTGATGTTTGAAGGTGGTTTTTGAAGAGGAAAAAATGTTGTTACAGGTGGAGGTAATGTTGGAGTGTGAAAGTTGAAGAGGAAATGGTGAAGATTTTGTGTGAAGGTGAAGGGAAAACTAATTTGGTGGTGAGATGTTTTACTGATGTGTGAGGGTTTTGTGCTAGTAGAAATGTGAGGTAAATGCGTGTGGAAGAGGTTATGGTTGTAGTGTGTACGGGATTGGTGTGGGATTTTGTGGTGTATGAAATTGTGAATTCGTGTGTGGGGCCTGTTGGTGTGTGAGAGGAAAATGCCTGCGGATTGCTCTTGCTCAAGGCATAAAAATGAATCACCAATTTTGTTGCGGGACTTTAGTGAATAAGCTGTGTTTTTACCGTGAATGGTCAGGTCCCCATGTTGCGGGTGGCGGTAATGTTGGAGTGTGAAAGTTGAAGAGGAAATGGTGGTTCAGATAAAGTATGAGGATGTGTTTGGGATGGATGCTAGTACTGTTATGGTTTCAATGGAAGATTGGTGAAATTGTGTTGCGTTTTGTTGAAATAAGGGTGAAGATTTAGTGTGAAGGTGAAGGGAAAACTAATTTGGTGGTGAGATGTTGTACTGATGTGTGAGGGTTTTGTGATAGAAGAAATGTGAGGTAAATGCGTGTGGAAGAGGTTATGGTTGTAGTGCATACGGGATTGGTGTGGGATTTTTTGGTGTATGAAATTGTGAATTCGTGTGTGGGGCCTGTTGGTGTGTGAGAGGAAAATGCCTGCGGATTGCTCTTGCTTTTTTTTTTAGGCTCAGGAACATGGACTCAAGGCATAAAAATGAATCACCAATTTTGTTGCGGGACTTTAGTGAATAAGCTGCGTTTTTACCGTGAATGGTTAGGGCCCCATGTAGTATGCCGAAGTCACGATTTTCTACCTCTGTTTTCAATTGTTGTAGCCTTTTTGTGATGTGCATAAAACTTGTGCTTCAATGTGGGGCCATTGTGAATTCAAATGATTTGGGAATCGTGTGGCCCTGCTGTGGTGAGAACATGTTGCATAATGTTTGGTTACTTATTTGTGTATTGTAATAGAAAAAGGGGTTTATTAAATGTGTGGTCATGCATTTGTGATATTTTGTATGGTTTTTCGGTTGGGGAAAAAAAGAAAACAATGGACATGAAAATTACTTCATTAATAAAATGGATTAAGGAAATATTTTATGAATAGATACTAAATCGGAAAAGGGTTAAAAATGGAAATTTGACTAATTTGAAATGATTAAAGAAAATAAACGGATAAGGAAATGGATAAGCAAAGTGAAAAATGAAAATGGTTTATGAAAAAGGGAATAGAGTAATAAATGGATATTATGGAAATGATTAGAAAGAAAAATGGTTAATGATATTAATAGGGATAAAAAAATGGATGAGAAAAATTGGGAAATAAAATGGTTTAAGAAGTGGATATTCAGATAATCGAAAATATGGACATGACTCTCACCCACACACACACGACCATAACCCACGATTTCAATTCAAAATCAACTTGTCCATTTCTCCACACACCTCTGATAAAAGCAACGAAACACACTAACAACTGATCAATTCGTAACCGAAGCAAACAAACATCTGAGTTAATCATCTTCTGAATCCGTGGCCGAATAAGTCTTGAATCACCTTAAATCTGTCAGAATCAACCTTTTGGAAAATAAATCCATTGATAGACCACTAATGAGCAAAAGAACGGACAAATTGGCCCAACACTTCTCGTAAACCACAACTTGATGACCTGACGAAATCATCACACCACAACTTGACCTTGAGCACTCACTGCCCGATGAAGCAGAAATCCATGATGACGAACCAAATGAATCGGTGAATAGTTTTCAGCCTTGAAATCCTTACCAGGGAAATAAACCCTAATTCCTCAAAAGATACAATCCCACGTCTCAGGAGCCAATGCAAATGGTATGCAAAATGCGTATGAATCCTAAATGCTAATGATCTAAAAGAAATGCAGATGAGACGCAAACGAACAAGGACAAAGATAGAAAACCAGAGGGCAAGTTTAGGGTGTCTACAGTTTCAAAGGGTAAAAAAAATATAACTATTGTTGAATAAAACTGCTGACTGGAAATGGAATGAGAAAGGAAACTGGAAAAAGAGAACGGAAAGAGAGGGGAAATGTAGGGAAAATAAAGAATGTGCTCGAACGGGCCCTACCCCGCTGCCTACATACCTCATCGGGAAAATGAGGATCAGAGTCGACGTAGTTCACCTAACTAAGGCTGGAACTATTAATGTGTATTTTTTATAGCTGGAACTGCATCTGTCTATGCTCAGGTGTTGCAGGCCCATCTGGTACGAGTGTTTTTACCGTCTTGCATGCGACAAAAGTCGTCGGTCAGTGAGATGAGAAATGTAAGTTCCCGCGGGAAAGTCAGTTATTGTTTGTTGTTTGCATTTTAAAAGTTTATGAATTTTGCACAAGGAAGTGAATTCAAACTCTTTTCCATGGAATGTATACTTTCTACTACATTCCAAGATGGAATAATAGAACAAGCACACCAAGCAAGGAGAATTTATCTGAGACTTGTTTCCTATGATTAGGGTTTAAGTTCACTAGCTTGTTGAACTTTATTAAGTGTTTTTGTAGCTTTTGTGAAGAAGTATCTCTTAGATTTTTCTTTGTGAAACAACCCCTTGATAAGACTTGTACATCATTCTAGACAAGCCTACACCCCTCCAAGATGGAATGAATGCAAGTGCCCCATGGAATAAGGCTATACACAAGGGATCCTTTCATACATTTGTTAAGTCCTTTTTTGGATTTTGTTTGGAGATAAGAAAAGAAGACTCAAAAGGAGAAAGGTAAAAGCTAAGAGGGACTAAGACACAACCCTAAGTTATCTTATTATGTACAAAATATGGTCATAAGGTTAATGAGGCATTCTAACCTAAGGAGAAGAAAGAGCAAGCTAGAATTCAACTTACTTCCTAAGGAAGTTAAGTTGAAATCTAAAGAATGAGAGAAGTCCTATGAACAAAGCACCAAAGTGCTAAGGTGAAAGCAAATAAATGCAAAAAGAACAAGTATGAAGTAATTACCTTATCTTCCCCCCTACAAAACAAATCTTAGCATGATGGAGAAAAATGAACAATTATAACATGGTAAATCTTTCAAAACAATCCACACTATCTAAGGAATATATTAGTGAATTCCTAAGTCAAATACCTAATCCTAAGGCATCTTACATGAGGGTAAACTTTAAAATTCAGTAGCTAAACTCAACTTAAGTATTCTAACACTATAAGAGTGAACAATTTCAAACTATGTCCTAAAAGGAAGCTAAACCCTAATAAGAGTTGAAGTGAAGTTACATGAAGAAACTTAAATGGTTAAGTATGCTAAACTTGTATAAACCCTAAGGTGAATAGAAAATCCAGAGACTAATACTTAATTAAAGTATCCTATGATGTAAAAAAAGATGGGAGAAATGAGATTCAAGTGAAAGGGATGCAAATTCTATGTAGAATGGTGTGAACATAAGAAGGAATGAATATTGAACTTCAAAGAAGAAAAACTTAAAGTAGAAACACAAACATGAATATTGAGATGTGACTTTTCCATACACTAACTAGGGACTTGATGAAGTGTTAAGATGTGGTTTAAACATACAATAATTATCACAAAATTGGTTTTGAAAGGTTAAGATGGAAGAAGGAGATGAATTAGGTCAAAAGGAGGCAAAGGCAACTTATGACTTAAAAAAACTCTAAAATCAAAAGACAAAGACCTAATGATTGTACTCTACACTTAAGGACCTCTAATGTGACTTACAAAACTCAGAATTAAGACCTTATATCAATGGCATGAATGCCTTATTCAAATGTAGGGAAGGAAGCTTGCAAAAAGGGGAAAAATGACTTAGCGTTTAAGTAACTTGAGAAAAATATCAAATGACTTAGAAAAATTATGAAATTTAATATTGGACATTACAATCCAGAGAATAACTTGTGTACAAAAAATCTCATGAAAACTCCTAATTTTGGATGGTCAAAGGATCACTAGAATGAAATTAGGGTTTATTGTGACCTAGGTGAAGGGATGGACTCAAAAGGACCTAAACATAACCTAAAAATCCAGGAAAAAAAACATTTTGAAGAAGTATGATGAAACATTAAGAGAATGCAAAAGGAATGGGACTTTTATGGAACATAACCTAAAAGGAATAGGAGAACAAAAATAGGCAAATTGATTAGTCTAAGATGAGGAAAATATGGAAACAATTAAAGGGAAAATTAGTTCTAAGCTTCAAAAATGAACAAAATTAAAATCTGAAAATAAGGAAAATTAGAGAAAATTATGAAGATCATATGTGAATTTATCTAGAATTTTTTGATGTTATTTGGTATTTTTAGAAATGCAAAACGAAAATGGAATTAAATGTGAAAAGAAAATAAAATAGAATCAAATGGATTGGGCCTGGGAGGTGGCAAAAGCAACAAAAACAACACAATTGGGCTGAACACACGTGTGTAAGGGGTGTGGTTATCATTCTGAGAATTTGTTCACAAACTTAGGCACGTGATATGCACGGATATTTTAATGTGGTTGTAACATGTGGGCGCTTGGATCAGATTAATCTAATGTCTATGTTATATAGTTGGAGAAATTAGGGAAACACAGTTCTGATGACCGAAGATGAATTCCGGTCATCTTCTCCATTCACGTTCCGGTAGAGCATCCTCAAATCATACCTAAAATGAATTCTAAAACCATAGAAATGCTCGCCTGTCTTAACTGGTCAAGAATCTACCCTCACAAACCATTTATCACTCATGAAATCACCCAATAGAAAGCAAACAAACATCAACCTAAAACTGGATCTACACCTGTATGAGGTTTATCAACTAGCCAGAAGTTATAAGGCTCCTATTGAGCTTCAATTGACATGAAACCAATCGAAAACAAGCATTTCAAGCAAGTGTAATCTCAGAGCATACCTGAATTGCAGAATTCTCAAATTGTTGCAAGAAGGCTAGAGATGAGATTCATATGAATGCTTGCACTTGATATTGAGTAGAGTGTGAAATAAACACTCTGTAACTTGGAACTCTTGATGTATTGATGAAGATGTAGTGAAGTCCCAAAATCGTGCAGTGAAGAATTCTTGATGAACTAAGCTGAACAATCCATAAATTTCATGCTTGAACTGATGATGGTGATGGATAAGTGATGAGTACAATACTACAACTTGTAATGAGGCAAATCTTGGCCAATTTGCAAAGTTCTTCAATGGTGTAATTTGGAAGATTCAATGAAATTCTTCCATGAATTTGTTGCTTGAACCAGTGATGATGATGAACAATGGATACTTGAACAATAATGGATGAATGTGATGCTTGCTCGAGCTTGATTTGCAAAGAGAATGTAAGGAGAATATTTAGAATATTTTGGATTTTCAAATGATAATGATGCCAATCCTCCAAACTGAAGTGATGATCTCATTTTATAGAGCCCTTAACCATGGTTGCCTGGCCCTGATTTAATTGAGTGAGGCAGGTTAAGTAATTGAGGTGGTTATGGAATTTATGCTAATTGGACCCTCTAGAACCTTCTCCATTAAAACTCAATCCAATGTTGCAAGCTTCATGTTGCTTATGGTGTGACTCGAGTGCAGCTTGGTCTTATGTATTTGGAAAAGAAATGATTCACTACAGACATGAACATGGTAGTTTCACGTATGGATTTTCACCTATGGATTTGAAGCTAAAGATGCCCTCTTTAATTTGCTCCAAGTAGAATTTCCATATCCCTTATATTTTGGGAGAAGGCCTCATTCAAAGTGGCTGCAAAAATGGCCAAAACTTGTAATTTTTGTAAACCCTAATTTTCCAAAAATGGTAAGTTTTGGTTTTCTTGATTTTTCTTGATTCCTCCATCATTTCTTGATCAAATTTGAACCATAGGATTCTTGTAACCCTAATTTCATGATTTTGACCTCAAAAAGTCAGGAGTTGACTTTTTCTCATCATAGTTGACTTTTCCCCAATTCCCTAATTTTAAATCATCTGGCCAATTAAACTCCTTCCAAAATAAAATTGTGGATGAAATTTGAAACCTAGGCAATTGTCATCATATATAAGACAATGGAATCCTCTTTGAATCATAACTTCATGCAGAAGCAAAATAGAAATGAAACCTTAATTTGGCCTTTTTCATTAGGAGATGTTGCACTGCTTGCCTTCTTTGATCAAACCAAATATTTCCATGGCTTGTGGCTTCAAATGAGGACTTGTGGGATGTTGTGAACCCTTTTCACAATGTTGAGAAGCTTTGTGGCCCTTTGATTGCCTTTGTATAGCCTTCAGTTGCTCGAATCATTGATCACATACATATGACTCAACTATGCTACACATGATGCAATGTTTTTGATTATTTCATGCACTTATGTATGCTAAATGCTATGATAAATGTTAAGGAAATGAGAGGGAAAATTTTGAGGTATTACAATAGGGAGCACTGCTTCCATGCCATATACTTGTGAGAAAGGGGTTTCCCTAGTTGAAGTGTGTATTGATGTGCAGTAACCCTGAAGAGCGAAAGGGAGCATTTCGGGCCAGTTCTTGTAAGTCACGACCATCTTCTGAACGATTATCTTGATATTCTTGTTGGCGGTTTCTGCTGCGCCATTCATCTTTGGCCGATAAAGAGAGGGGTTATGATGTTCAATCTTGAATTTAGCACATAATTCCTTCATTATCTTGTTGTTTAGGTTAGACCCATTATCAGCAATGAGTTGACTTGGAACACCATAACGGAAGATGTGATTGTTCTTGATGAATTGGACTACGACTTGTCTGGTGACGTTGGCGTATGATGCTGCTTCGACCCATTTTGTGAATTAGTCGATGGTTACCAAGATGAACCGATATCTGTTTGAAGGCTTTCGTTCGATCATATTGATTATGTCAATTCCCCAAATTGATAATGGCTAAGGAGAAGAGAGAGCCTTGAGATTTGTCGAAGGAATGTGAATCTTGTCAGCATATATCTGACATTTTTAACATTTCTTTGCATACTTATAGAAATCTGAATCTATTGTGAACTAGTAGTATCCTTCTCTTAATATCTTTCTTACCATCATGTGTCTGTTGGTATGAGTACCAAAGGATCCTTCATGAATCTCTTTCATGAGCGTGCTTGCTCCGTCTTTGTCTAAGCATCTGAGTAGTGTCATATCGAAGTTTCTCTTGTATATCATATCTTGGTTTAAGAAGAAGTTGCCAACCATTCTTTTCAGAGTCTTCCTATCTTTTCTTGTTTTCCCTGGTGGGTATTCCTTTCTTTGGAGGAAATAATGTTGTCATGATACCAAGGTCTACCGTCAGTAGCAGTTTCTATTGTAAATATGTATGCTGGCTTATTCAGGCACATAATGTTTATTCTTGGTATGTCATTCCAGTGATATACCAAAATCATGGAAGAGAGAGTAACATGTGCGTCGGCCATATGATTTTCTTCTCGCGGGATGTGATGAAACTAAATCCTATTGAAGAATGGTAGAAACCTTCCCGCGTAGTCTTTGTAAGGGATCAGTCCCTATTGGCGTGTATCCCATTCTCCTTTGATTTGATTGATGACCAAGGCGGAGTCTCCGTACATGATTAAATTCTTGATCCTTAGATCGATAGCTTCTTCGAGACTCATGATGCAAGCTTCATACTTGGCCTCGTTGTTTGTATATTTGAATGCTAATCTGGTTGTTAAAGGGATGAAAGTTCATTAAGTAGTGATAATGACAGCCCCAATGCCATTTCCATAGGTGTTGACTGCTCCTTCAAATATTAATCCCCATAGAATTCATGGCTCTGGCCCTTTGTTTGGTAGCAGTTCATCGTAATCTTTCATTTGAGGTACAATATCTCTTTATTTGGGAAGTCGTAACTTGCAGGCTCTTGATCATCTAGTGGTTGATGAGCTAAATGATCGGCTAAAATACTTCCTTTGACGACTTTCTAAGTGCAATATTCGATGTCATATTCTGATAACAACATTTGTCGGGGGCAATTCTTCCGGTCAAGGCAAGCTTTTCAAAGATATATTTGATCGAGTCCTTTTCTGAGATCAAATAGGTTGTGTGACTAATCATGTATTGGCGAAGACGTTTAGCTGCCCAGGCTAAATCATAACAAGTTTTCTCAAGCATTGAGTACTGAGTTTCAACAATCAATGAACTTCTTGCTTAAATAGTATATGGCATATTCTTTTCTTTTCATTTTGTCTTGTTGACCAAGTGCACAACCTATGGAGTCTTCCAGAACTAACAAGTAGATAATCAGAGAACTTCCTTTGACTGAAGGAGACAAGATTGGTGTAGTCAGAAGATATTTTTTGATGTTGTCGAAAGCTTTCTAGAAGTCTTTTGTCCAAATGCAACTTTCACTCTTCTTGAGTAGCTTGAAAATCAGTGTGCAAGTCACAGTCATAAGGGATATGAACCTTTAGATGTAATTTAGAAATCCCATGAATCCTCTTACTATTTTTTCCGTTTCTGAAGAAGGTGTTTCTTGAATAGCCTTGACTTTGTAAGGGTCAACCTTAATTCCTTTCTTGTTGACGATGAATCCTAAGAGTTTTCCTGAACGCACACCAAACGTTAACTTATTGGGATTCAAGAGGAGCTTGTATTTCCTGAGACGTGGGAATAATTTTGATAGGTTTTCCACGTGTTTTCCTTTTGTTTCCTATTTTCCAATCATGTCATTGATATATAATTCGATCTCTTTATGCATTATGTTATGGAACAGAGTCGTCATTGCTCGTTGATAGGTTGCACCCACAGTCTTCAATCAGAACGACATTACCTTGTAACAAAAAGTTCCCCAAGGGGTGATAAAAGAAGTTTTCTCCATATATTTTGGTGCCATTTTGATCTAATTATAGTCGGAGAATCCATCCATGAAGGAGAATACTTTGTTGTTGTACTGTCAACCAACATATCTATGTGTGATAAGGGGAAGTCATCCTTTTGACTTGCTTTGTTGAGATCCATATAGTCGACATACATTCTGAGTTTTCCATCCATATTTGGAACTTACACTATGTTGGCCAACCACTAAGGATACTTTGCAATTGTGAGGATGTCAGCATCAATTTTCTTTTGCACTTCTTCCTTGACCTTGATAGTCATATCAGGATGAGTCCTTCTTAATCTTTGTTTGACAAGCAGACATTCTGGTCTTAATGGTAAGTCATATTCCACGATGTTGGTATCCGACCCTGGCATGTCTTTGTAGGACCAAGAAAATACATCTAGAAATTATTTGAAAAGTCTTATCAGATTCTTTCTGATGTCAAAATTGAGTAGAGCTCCGATCTTTACTTCCATTCATTCTTAATCTGAACCCAAATTGACAATTTCCAACGGTTTTTTGTATGGTTGAATTGATTTTTTCTTGTGCTTGAGCATGAAAGAGATTTCATCTGTAATTTCTTTGTCTTCTTCTTCTTCAGCTTCAAATATCGGGAACTCAAAGTTGGGAGAAGGCATTGGATCACATGTTTAAACGAGGTTTAAAACAATTAATTTGCATGATGATGACATTTATAAAACTAAGAGAGATGAAAAGAAGAGATATGCATATTTTTAATATCCTAATTTTTTCCCTAAGGTTTCCTCGCATTTCATCTGCATCTTGCATACAAACAAGATTGCATTGGTTTCTTGGTTCTTCTCGGATGTAGGTTTATGCCTCAATGGGGGTCACCGCTTTTTTAGTTGCTTTATTTGTTTATGTTTACTAACCAATAATTAAAATCCAAAAATATTTTTTTTTCTTTCATTACCATTTTCAGGAAAAAGAACAAGTGAAAATGCCAAAAATAGCAGTCCTGCAGCTCGAATAAAATTTCACAGATGAAAGTCGAAGTTGATCCGCAAATAATTCAAATTTATCTGATCAATGATTTCTCAAGTTAATTGATTTATTCAAGGAATTCCAAGGTTCACGTGTGTATTTCCATGCCTTCTTCGACACGCAAAATAATCGGGCCAAAACAACAAAATAATCATATTTAAACAAAATATTCAAATTTTAGATTGGTTAACCAGTCAACCATATGCGTTAACCGGTTAACCAGTACGAAATTTGAATATTTGTTCAAATTCAACACACTTTGATCATTGATCTCATTTGGAATATTCTAGATCCATTTCCCTCTGAATTCTCTACATCACTTTGATCATTTCCTACCATAAACCCTCACTAATCACCACTTTTTTCCATTTTCCTCCAAATTTTCAATTACCAAACCTAATTTGAATTACCAAAGCAAACTCCATTCCACCAAATTCCAATACCTAAAGTCTTTAAATAGCACCTTAATTTCATTCATTTGACAAGCTTTTGAGAGCCAAATTCACCTTGTAAAAATTTCTTGAAGCTTTTGATAGCCAACAAATCTCTTGCAAATATCCCCCCAAACCAAAAATTTCACTAATGCTCTTCTTTCTTTCTTTTGAAGTTATCAAGAATTCACATTGAATTATTGATCAACTTGAGCTAAACCTTCATCCTACTTATTTCTTGTTCATTAATTTCAGTAGATCAACCTTGATTTGTCCAATTTGAAGAAGTGCTTTTGGTAATTCACTATTTCTATGATTCCACCTCCATCATTAACATTCAAGATGTAGTTTTTTGGTTCCTTTGATTCTAGATCCATTGGATCTTAAATTGTTGTTTGATTGCAGGGATTTCACTGTATTTTGGTTTTAAAATTTGTGCTAATTTAGTTCATGATCATCAAATGTTTGACAAAAGGTTTAAAATGGATCATGCTGAATTTCAGCATTTTTTCTGCCACTGGTATAGTGTTAACCGGTTAACCATTTCCAGTGTATTTTGATTAACCGGTTAACCAGTGTTATTTGGTGCAGGATTTGAAAATTTGTTATGCTAATAGGTTAATCTATTTGGTTAACCGGTTAACACAACACGAGAATCTATTTTTGGCTTATTTTGAACTTATTTTTGGTGACTCTTTCTTCGTTTTCTCCCTCCTTTTTATTTTTACCTTGGGGAGCATTTTTGGGAGTGATTTCTCTTTAATTTCAATGGACTTTTGATGTAGATTAGAGTAGTTAATGTTCATTAATTCAAAACTACCTTTAAGTGAATTATTCAATTCATTTAAGGTACTTTGTATTAGTGAGACATTTTCATGCTTGAATCCACCAAAATGAGTGATTGAACTTAAAGATGGAAGAATACCATAAGTGTAACTCAATTTGGTATTCATCTTTTGTTTTATTCGGTATTGCGTTCGGATAGCTTAACATCTCGCATGCATTTTCACTAACATTTTTCACCTTAATTGGTGGTGGCCGGCCTCATTTGTAGGGTAATTACTTTGTAAATTACTCGGCGATTGCTTAACATAGACCTAAATGTATCCCTAATTTGGAATAAAAAATTCAATTGGATACTTGCACTTTCGTGGACCGGACCTCTTGTTGGTCGCATAATCCCAAAGTGATTGATCATTTTGAATTAAGAACCAAGACTTATGACTGTTTGATGCGTAGGTGCTTTGGGTCTCCCAATCTCCTTTTAAATTTCATTGAATTTGGTTCTATTTGCCTTGATTGATCTCTATAGTGTAAGATACTAAGTTGATCTGGTTGCCTCTCGATTTTTGGTTACTCTTTTGGTTGTGGTTGATTAAGTTCACCATACCACTATTATGTAAATATTATTATACTATTACTATTACTAATATTTTAAATTCTTGCACCTTAATTTATTTTATTTTATTATGCTTTATCATCCATTATCATGTTTATGTTTATTGTCCTTATTATTGTTGTGTTGATTTTCATTTGGCTCATTTGGACACAAAAATATTAATAAAGGATTTAACCTCTAAAAAACTTGTGACTTTAATTTTCGGACTATGGTTACTATCCTTAGCATTGGAATGGAGATGTTGGACTTAGATTTTAGGATACTACTCCTTTGCTTTGATCTTCATGAAGTTGGTAAATCCGCCTTTATTTGGCCAATTTCTTGCTTATAAGGATGAAACTTTTGTGCTCATAATGGGAAGCATCATCAAGTTTGGTTAGGCCTTTCCTTCTATGTCTCTTTATTGTCTTTTTTAGGATAGTCTCTTTATTTCCTCCCCCTTCTTTAATTTTTAAAACTTCTCCCTTTTTCCAAAATCTTCTTTCTTTTCAAATCTAAACCACTTTCATAATCAAACCTTGACTTAGGTCAAGTGGTTTTACTTTTTTATATCTTTTCTTAATAAATGCTAAATTACAAAAGCATATTAAAACCTTTTTCAAAAGACTTTAAGAAATACAAAACTCATTTAATTCTTTTTGTACCTTTGTTCACTCTTCTTTTAAACTTTTTTACATGTTTAGATATGATTCATTCTTTCTAGAGGAATTATTCGCAGAATAATTACGACTTATTTTTACATTTTAAAATCAATCCAACACACTAATGTTTTTCACTATTTGTACCACGAACTACGGGGTTTTGATCTCGCATTGCACTTTGTGGGTACGTAGGCATGAGGTGGTAAACCTCTCCAAACACAAAAATATTAAAAATTAATTCTTCTTTCATCCATCCACTCTCATTTTTGCAAACCTTTTTTCAAACCAAAAGCAATAAATTTTTCAAAGGGCTCCCATGGAGTACCAAGAATGTTTTAGGTGCGTAAAACCTTCCCATTTTGTAACATATACCCTTACCTGGTTCTCTGTTTGTTTCTTTAGCTTTTTGCTTTTAGATTCATTAGGATTTATTCACTCTTTTTTTCTTTTCCTTTCGGAATAAAATAAAAGCGTGGTGGCGACTCTATTTACTTTGAGTTAAGTTAACTAATAGCTTACACTCATGTTTTCACCGTTACAATATTAATTTTTAAAAATGTTTGTTTCGTTTTTGGGTTGTTTTAGGATTACTATTTTCTGAAAAAGTGAAAAGAGAAAATGGAAAATAATTGTAGGAAGACAGAATGATATTTTTATTTATGTTATTCAATTCTTGAAACACACAACCATATAAAACAAAACTCTATAAAACATCATCTACATTCGAGCTAGATGAGAGGTCAAAATAAATACGAGGAAATTACTTTGATATATGGACAAAATCTGGAACATTAACGGCAACCCAATCATGAAGACCTCCTCGGTGTATCATGAAGTATGTCCCTTTTCTTCATGAAGTATCTTTGGTGATAGTGGTGATATCTGGTGGTGTAACATCAGATGAACCTTCCTCCAATGCATTTCGACCATATGAGAAATTGTTTGTCATTTCTTCATTTGCGCTTTTCAATTCAAGAGAATCTCCCCATCCAATTGGTTGGATGTCGTCAATTCTGATACGAGAACATTCTGGAGTAGTGTACTTCACAAGAAATTAGTATTTTCCACTTAGTTGAATCAAGGTATCCCATGTCTCTGTGGGGATTTATGAGTCATCTTCCACAATGACGTTTACTTTTGGCAATGCGTAGTTGATAGAGTCGAATCCTGTATTTCTTGCAATTTTGTCGAGACGATGCTGGTCATTCTTCGAATCTTCAAGATACTTTTTCCATAACTCTGGTAGGAAAGGTGAATTCTTCTAAAGGTGATTCAACGGATATTCATTCTCCAGCTGACTCTTATACCCTGAATTTTCCTTGTATGGTTTCCAAATTGGTAAATCGTCCATAGAATCATACAAAATATTAACACAACTACTATTCATTGAAGTATATTCTTCATCTAAGTTGGGAGGACTACGACATACTTCAGGATCGTAATCTTCGTAGATTGTTCTGACTTCTGATCTTGGTATATATCTAGGATTGGATATTGGAAAATTGAACGGTCTATGCTTTTCCTCTTGAATATATATATATATATATATATATATATATATATATATATATATATATATATATATATATATATATATATATATATATATATATATATATATATATATATATATACATCCTTGTTGAAATAAGTCTTCCATTCTTTGTCGGAATCATCATAGTTGTTCTCTTTGACGGTGTGAACTCTTAAGAAATCGGATGGAGAAAGTCTCCATTGTAGAAGAAGTCTTGAATAGGACAAAAGTACTTGATATTTTTAGTGGATTTTGTTACTGATGAAAAGAAACCAATACCTTTTCTGGTTTTGTTATGAGTAGGAATCACAACTTGTCCCCATCCTTTGATGTAGTCGCTTTTCATGGGTTGAAGAGTGTCTTTGTAGGAGGAATTTGAGGTTCGTTTATTTGACCGATTCTCGTTGCTCATACAAAGTGCTTGAAACTGAGTCCCAATGACTTCTTCTGGTTCTAAATACGAGAATGGTGATGAAGGGACAATGATTAGAGCTTTTTCTCCGCACACCATTATTATTTAGTTGTTCTTCACGAATTTCAGATTTTGATGGAGTGTCATGTAACACCTGTTTTTTTTATTTGCATAAAATTGTGATATGTTGTGATTGATTGTGTGATGGTGGTTAATTTATTTCATTAATTGAGTAATAATGATAATATATTGGAATAAATAATATTATTATAGGTGTAGTGAGTGGAAGGGAATGGTGGTAATTGTGTGAGGATTAAGTGAGGGCAAGTAAGGCAATGAATTATTTGAGGTATATGAGAGAATTATAGAGTGAGAGGTCATTAGTCATTCTACATAAAATTAAAGGAAAAAGGGATTAAGAGTGAGAAGATCTAGGGCAAGAGGAATGAAGAAAGAATCCATTGAAGGAAGGATAACTCATCACTTTAACGTAAGGGTGAGATTTTTTTTCATCTCTCAAGGGTTAAATGATGTAGGTATTGATGTAGAAATCACTAGATTGGAACTATGGTATCGTTGTTCGAGGGTTGATTGGGGTTTTGAGGAGAATTTATGAGTATGTGATTGGAATGGATGAATTAGTTGTGTTTTATTTGTATGGTTGGATTACATTTGTTAGATATAGGCTATTGATGCAAAATCAGTGAAAAATTGTTGTTAGAAATCGTGTTTAGTGCAGAAAAACACAGGTTGGAAGTGGTTGTTATTGTAGGGTTTGGACTGTAGAAATCACAGTGCACTCTTAGTGTGATGTAGCGCGCTTAGCGCGGTTTGGAATATTTTCGCCTCTTCGAGGCAGTAGCGGACGCGCTTAGCGTGACCTGGGACTGCAAAATATTATTTTATTATTTGTAAATTAGTGGAAATTATATGTTTTATATTATATAAATGTTGTTTTGTTGTTGTGATGTTGTGAGCATGTATTAAAGTGTTATATGCTTGTTTTGTTGATATTGATGTAATAATGTGAAATACATGATTGAATGATGCAAAGATGTGTATTCGTTGTAGTAACACAATGATGTATGTTCGATAAATGCATGTGATAGTTGAGTGGTAATAGTATGATGATGAATATGCTATGGTGTGCATTTAGTCATTGCATGTTGTTGTTGAGGTGCATATCATTTGGATGATGTTGTTGTTATTGAGGTGATTGTGTGCCCATGTGGGGTGTGAGTAATCACAATTTTCGTGTGCCTATGTGGGGTGTGAGAGACTAATAGACGTTCTGACGGGAATTGTGATCATGAAACCGGTATCGAATTGGTACCGCATGCATTGAGTCTAGTTGTATCTCATTGTATTTAGGATAGTCGTGTGGCATGATGTTTGATGTGATTATTTGTGTGTGAAGTAAAGGGTGTGATGTTATCGATTGTCGTGATGCGAGTGGATGACTTTAAAATGTATGCTTTTGTATTTATATAGTTTCTCTCTTTTGTTGATTTAAGAATCTCATCCCTTATGTTTGAATGTTGCCTCTACGTGTGTAACATGATGGTAATCAGGAGTAGTTAGAGTTCGTGGTTGGTGAGGTCGAAGTACTTTACACTAGTAGTGTTTGCTCTAATATGTAACATTGGGAGTTGAGAACTCTAATTGCATGAGTTATTTTTATTAAAATATATTTTGTTGTCTATATAATTTTTCAAATGAAATTTGTTAGTTAAAACCGTTATACTTCGTTATTGTTCTTTTGGTTGATTTTTCTGCAGCGTACTAAAAGTTAATTTATGGAATTACAAAGTATGTTACATGTTTATTAATGAGCATGTATTTGGAAGAAAATTAATGCCTTAAATTATGTTGGTTTTGATTTTACCCTAATTTTTAATAGAAATTGCACGGGGGAATTAGGGTTTTAAGTTTTGAAAATTGGCATAAATTTTGTAAAACAAATATAGCAACAATGTATATGTACAAGATCTTTGCAAATAATTAATATATGAAGCCAAGAATCCATTTGTGTGCTCCCAAACATGTTGTGTTGAAATGTTTCAACATCTGAAACAACATGTCGATGAAGATGTCAAGACATTTCATTTGACATCGTGATTTGCTGAAGTGGATTCAATATTCTCTTAGGTTTCAACAAAAATAGAATATTATTGAAGATTTAAATAAATCCAATGGCGCTGATGTAAAAGATCTTGAAGACTCAAATTTACATTGAAGACAAATATTTAAAAATACTGAGTTTCTATATTTAGAGATATTTTAGGAGTTTTTAGATTTGAAGATCTTTTTGTATATTAGTAAGCAGATTTTTCTGTATTATTTGTAGTAGTTATTGTTGTGATTGTTTAGGCCCAAATCCAATTGGGAATAGGCTATAAAAGAAACCTTGTAACCTAGTATAGAAACAACCAACCAAACCGAAAATGTAATATCATTAGGGTTGTGTTCTTGTGGCATCCGTGCGTAACAAGGTACCCTATTATGGCTATTTCACTTGTGATTATCGAAGCTTTTAAGCAAGAGAAGTGTTGTACTTAACTGAAGCTACTAAGCAAGGTTAAGTTGTATGTAATGGAACATTTGCTTTTATTTGTGGATTGTTGTATAGGTTTAAAGTCGTCAATATCAGCAACTGACTATTAAGGACTATGAGACATCACTGAGGTTATTGGAAGTGAGGATGAGTTTCTCATATTTAGCAGTTTCTAAGTAGAAGTTGCACAATTATTGATTAAGTGAGACGAATATAAACTGTAGGTGTTTGTTGTGAAGTCTTTGAATTGATACTACATAGTGGATTTCCTTCCTGGCTTGGTAGCCCCTAGATTTGATTGATTTGATCGAACTGGGTTAACAATTCTGTTGTTTTCTTTATTGCTTTTTTGTTTTCTATTATTATGCAGTAATTGAACTTAATGTCATATCAGATGTCACAACATCCTGAAGAAGGTTTGAATCTGATTTATCAAAATTTTAATTGTGTTTTTGTGTATGCCTTACAATATTTAAGTAACAGATAATATGTCTCAACATCATATTCGACATTTGAGTCTGTCATACAAGAATTTCAATTGGTATCAGAGCAGGAATCCTAGTCTGTTTCTGGATGAGATCTAAGGGGGATACTTTCTGGTTCATGGTCAAGGTAGAAGGGTTTTACAGAAATGTTGCTTAGAGGTGTGAATGGTCCCTAGAAGTTGAGGATGGATTGTTCTATTGTTGTAGGATGGGGTTCGTGCTTCTTTTGTGATAGGTTTGATTTAATTTCAAACCTATGGCTGCTGGTGTCACCTGGAGATAAGTGTTAGGGATAATTTGTGACACTTGAAGCTACTAAGGAGTTTTTTCTCCGCTGCTTATCTATCTGATAACTCCTTTGTGTGAAAAGGTTGCTCTTCTCTGGAGATATATCCTATGGTGTTGGGGATATATGTCTAGCTGCTTCTGTCAACTATGCCGATGATACTTGAAGACTATTTTTCAAGTCAACTCAAGGCACTGTAAATAGAAGTGGTTGTTTGGATATTTTAAGACTGCTATTAATAGACCTCTCTTTTGTTTGTAGATCTCTGTGTGATCCTTGGAATGATGTCTTATCCCATGATAGAACATCATATCAAAATTAGGCATGATTTTGTTGTCCAAGGAATGGGTATATAGATGCTTGGGTGCTAAACTACTGTGTTTATTTCACAAGTATTTGGAACCTACTCCTGATCTAGAAGAGGAGGCATCTGTATGGTATGTGTAAGGGTGTTCTAGCCCTATAAATTCTCTTAGATATGTGTGTTGATAAAGGAGTGATCAACATGTGTTTTCTCTTGAGGACAATTAAGTTCTGGTCCTTGCTGTAGGAGTGAAGTACCTGAGCTTCAAGGAGTATTATTTCAGAGAGACTCCTTGTACATGAAGGTCAAGTTGTGTCAACTGGTGGAGTTGACATATGTTGATATAGCTAATCAGTAGCTATATTGTGTGTGAAGACATCTTTATTCAGTCTGATTCTGTATCTGAAGAAGAAGTCTATTGGGGTGTCCTAGCTGTTGCTTATGTCTGTATTTTGGAAGCCTAATCAACTGTTGATGGTTGATTCCCATGTGCCCTACACATGTTTGTTGTGGAGGTTTATGTAACTGATATTGATGTCTGAACAAATGTTATAACATCATCTCAGAAAGTGTCAGTTGTTTGCAGAAGAAGAAGAAGTCAGATTACATGTTCAACCTTGTGTAAGAAGTTAATCTTATTTGACCATTAGCAAATATCTTGACAGGAAACTTGGTATTTGTCAATTGTTTTATGACACATACAAGTGGATCCTTGGACGGGAGACTTAGTGTTTATCTAAGGAGTATGCATATCTGAAGTCTGAATCTTTTGGTTCAGAAAGTGTTATGAGTAACTAATGCTCATCTTCATAAAGGGCTTTGGTTGTTCATGAAAGGGGGAGTTAAGTAGTGACATATGTGGTGTTGTGGTGCAAGAGTGCAGACTAGTTTTGGTGGATGTAGTTGGAATTTTGTTCTTCCCTTGACAAGGAAGGTGTTTACAATCTTGAAGTTATTATTGATAAATCATCAAGACTTTGTGAAGATTGCTTTACTCAGGGAGAAATGTCATCCTTGGTATTACTGCAAGGTGTAGTTCTAAACTATTCCTTCTGAAGATTCAGACAGTGGCAGGTATGAAGACTTTGGAGAAAAATTGGAAGTTTCTAATCAATATATGTTATTGGTAGAAATTTTTGCAAATTCTACAGGATGGAGGTTGTCTACTTAAACTTGATAAATAAGTCAAGTCTATGAGAGCATGGAACTCTTGTTCTATAAAGGAAGGAGGTTCTTTCAAGTGGAAGAAGAAGGAGCTGAATTTAACAGTTGGATGTGGACTAAAAATGTTTAAACATCTAGTTCAACACTAGAATCTTATTGGTGAAATGGCGCATCAATTTAAGAGAATGGTCTACATGAATTGAATGCTTCATAAGGCATGTTATCTTGACATCTTGGTGAAGATCAACTTTATTGATCAGGATATCTTTGGAAGATTTCTGATAAACGTGAAGAAGACAAGTGTGGCAATTGGATTTTTCATATGAGGATTCATAAAGGAGGTGATCAAAGTGTGGTTTTTGGTTGATCTCCATATTGGATTTGAAGAATCAAGATAATCAGATTGTGGCAGCTGGTTGTTCTTGTGGATTGTCTTGGAACAAATTTCTCTTAGGCAGAAGAGTGATGAGTTGAAGACTCAAGGAGATTTGTTCTTCTTGAAGGTGGTTTTCTGGATTTCTGATTCTAGCTGGTGGCACGGTGATGTTGAAGAATTTCAGTTCTTGGATTACTATGTTATAGTAAGTCCAATTGGTGGAGCACATCTAGGATCATGGTGATAAGGTCTCGGTGTGTGGAAAATGTTCTAACTATGTGTTAGTACATTATTTTGGGTATTTGTCTACATGGTTTCTATTCTTATCCTACCTAATCGTAAGAGAGAATGGTGAAGTAGATGATTTGCATGGGAAGAAACGTGTATAAGAGACTGAAGTAGATAATGTATTGTTTGCTTGGAAGTCTGTTTATGGACATTCTTTCTAATTTCCTAATTATTTTGAATGTGCTTTATCTAGATAGTATGGCCAAAGTATTGTAAAGATATTATGTTGGGCCAATGTTGTTTCAAGAACCTGTGTGCAGAAGATGTTCAGCTTGTGTAGTCTGTGGTAACTACAAACCAAGAAGGGATCAGGTATACTTTGGTACAAGAAGTGAATGTGTTCAATTGGTAATTGATAAAGGGCGATCTCTTGAAGACATGAATATGATTCTTATGTTTTCCTTTCATCGTAGTACAGAGAAGCATGAAGTATCCTTGATAGGGGGAGTTTGCTACAAGTCTGTGCAACTGATGTTGTGAAGTTAAGGGGGAGTAGTACCCTAACTAGGTTATGTGATGTTACACAACATGTTGTGACATATGCTACTTAGTATGCTTTCGTGATTATTTTTATTACTTAGTGGTTGTGTTTTGTGTGTCCTTATGATCCAGATAAGGAGTGTCCTAGGAATCCAGAAGGGTATATTGTGTAAAGCTACTCTTTGCAGTTTACTCTGGATTCTGAAGGGGTTATGAACCATACTATTGCACTGATAGCACACAGTATATTGTTGGATGTCAAAACATGTCTCAATACATGTGTGTATTGGTCTCTTTTTGAGTATTTGTGGACAGTGCTGGAAGAAAAATGTGAAACACGGGGTTTTCTTGTGTGTTTGTTATTGGGCCGTTTGTTTTAGAAGAACAAGTCAGTTGGTCAAGGTCAGTTTCTATTTGACAGTGAATAATGGATAAGTTTTTGACTCTTATCATAAATATCTTGGACCAATAACGCTTCTTTTTCAAGGATAGGACATTACTATCTATGCCTTGGCTCCCTATTTATAGAAGTGTATTCTCTCCTCCTCTAGCATGTGAGTTTTCTTGATTTCATCTTTTCTTCTAATGGGGTTCTTTAGAGTTTGGATGAATAATTCATGGGTATGGTGCTTTGATGGATATGTTAGCCAATTTTTGGCTAAAATGGGGGAGAAAGAGTGTGTACAGATGTTGTGCTCAGAGTTGTTATCACAACAGTTGCATTTGTTTTGTGTTGTGGTTATCAGGATGTCAAGGTGGATGTCATATGCTAGTCTTTGTGACTTGTGTCCTGAGTTGTTGAACACAATTGTGACTTGTGTTCTGAGTTACATAAGGGAAAAACAAGATGTTCTTTTATGTCACCATTAGTCACCTAGATGGAGTATGTTCAACATTTTGAGGGAAGGGTTCTGTGGAACCTGAATGGAGAAAGGTCTTAATGGATTAGTTCGGCTAAGACTTCGGAACTTTCTACTCCTTGACCATTGCTAATGTTTCACTGAAAGAATAGGTGAATGGTGTTTTGATTGTGAATCCTTCTAAAGATGTCAAACAACATGCTCTGAATTAGTGGAGAATCTGTTTTTAGTGTTGTTTTTTCAGCTATGCTATGTAATCATTACTGCTTTTTTTATGTATTATTTTATATATTTGTTTTGACCAAAATTTTCCAAAGGTGGAGATTGTAAGTTCTGTAAATTTGTTATAAATTTTGTTAAACAAATATAGCAGTAGTGTATATGTACAGGATCTTTGCAAATAATGAATATATGAAGCAAATATTTCATTTGAGTGCGACCAAACATGTTGTGTTAAAATGTTTCAACATCTGGAACAACATGTCGAAGAAGATGTCAAGATAGTTCATTCAATATCATGAACTGCTGAAGTGGATTGAATATTCTGTTAGGTTTCAACAGAAACAAAATATTATTGAAGATTTAAATCAATCCAAGGGCGCTGAGGTAAAAGATCTTGAAGACTCAAATTTACATTTGTAGTAGCAGAGGTAAAATATTATTGTATATTTGTAAGCAGATTTTTCTGCATTATCTATAGTAGCTATTGTTGTGATTATTTAGGCCCAAATTCAGTTAGGAATTGGTTATAAAAGAAACCTTGTAACCTACTTTAGAAAACACCAACCAAACCAAAAATGTAATATCAATAGGGTTGTCTTCTTGTGGCAGCCGTGCGCAACAAGGAACCCTGTTGTGGATGTTTCACTTGTGAGTGTTGTACTTAACTGAAGATGCTAAGTATGTTTAAGTTGTGTGTAATGGAAGTGTTGCTTCTGTTTGCGGATTGTTGTATAGGTTTGAAGCTATCAATATAAGAAACTGACTCTTGAGGACTGTGAGACATCGCTGAGGTGATTGGAAGGGAGGATGAGTTTCTCATATCTAAGAGTTCCTAAGTAGAAGTTGCACAAGTAGTGATTAAGTGAGAAGACTGTAAACTATAGGTGTTTGCTGAGAAGTATTTGAATTGATACTACATAGTGGATTTCCTTCCTGGCTTGGTAGCCCACATAAGAGATTGGTTTGATCAAACTGGGTTAGCAATTTTATTGTGTTCTTTATAGCTTTTCTGTTTTCTGTTATTATGTAGTATCTGAACTTAATGTCATATTAGATGTCACAACATCTTGAAGAATGTTTGAATCTGATTTATCAGAATTTTAAAGGTGTTGTTGTGTATACCTTACCATGTTTAAGTAACAGATAAGATGTCATACCAGAATTTCAAGGGTGTTACATATCGAGGTGACTGCTTCTGCTTCGTGGATCGAAGGCCATCCTAGAAAACAATGGTATGATGTACGAATGTCCATGACATGGAAGGTAATTTGAAATTTATAAGGACCAATGGTTATGGGAAGATCCATTTCGCTAATAAATGATTTTCTAGACCCGTCAAATGCTTTGACTATGATCTCACTTCTTCTTATGGGATAGTTTGGGAAAGATAATCGTGTTAAAGTTGAATTTGGCATGACATTCAGAGAGGATCTCGTATCTATAAGTACAATGGAGAGCATCGTCCTCGTAGTTGATTGTAATGTTGAAAGCCATATTTTGATCTTTTCCTTCTTCCGGAAGATCTTTATCATTGAATCCTAAGTTGTTGCATGCAGTAATGTTGGATACAATACTATCAAACTGATTTAGTGTAACATCTTGTCAAACTGTCAAAAGCTTATTCCAAAAATTCATGTAAAGCTTCTATGTGTGCTTCTGAACTAAGCAGGAGAGATAATACTGAGATTCGACAAGAAGTTTGTAGCAATTGATCTACGATGTTATATTCACTTCTCTGAATGATATCCAGGATCTCATCATTGTTCTTAGTAGGTTTCGTACTGCTTGATGGAACAATTGGCTGTTTAGGAACTTTTGGTGATGGTTCCTTCTCTTTTGATGGTTCTCTAACCCTCGATTCATCAGGTAAATGTCAAAAATTTGAACCATGTTGACTTGATGGTCGCTGCTTTCCCGATAATCCTGGATACATCCAAGGTCCATTTGTCATTGAAGAGCTTGTTGTACGAAGGAACATCCTTGATTGTCCAACGAACAAGTTGTTCAAGCTTTGTAGTCATGTAGTGGAAAATTGTGATTTTGACTCTGCCTGGAGTGAATTGAAACTAGATTGATTTTCATTGAGCGGATGTCGAAGTTCTGAATGATGCCTGAAGGCTCATGGACTATGTTGATTCTGTAAATTCTTTGATCTTCAATAAGATTAACTACAACCTTTCCATGTTGCGGAAGTGGATTCGTCTGAACATTAAGATTCATATCCGTGAAAGAGTTATTTGTTCTTGATGAGTATTTAAACGTAGTACTTGAAACTCAAGTAATTCTCAATGTTGTGCCCCGGTCTTCCTTGATGATAAGGGCATGTTTGATCAACTTTAAACCAATAAGGGGGATTTTCAGGTACTATGAGAGGTGACTTGGTTTGAATGTGCCCCTTGTTTAGCAAGAGTGTAAACAACTCAGTATATGATATCGGTATAAGATCAAAAATTGTCATCCTGGGATACCAATTGTTGTTGTTGTTATCATTTTGAAGTCGAGCCTACTAAAGAGGTTGTTACTGCCTTTGCTGATATTGTTGTTAATTCGGAGAGCTCTGAGTGATCTGAGGTTGATACGTCGGAGTTGGTGTCGTGCTGATGACAAAAGATACCGCCGACACTTGTGGAGGGAGATATCTTTGTCTTTGATTGCTTTGAAAGATATTTCAAATATCTTGCTCTTTTCTCTTTCGCAAAGCATTTCCATACCTTTTGTTATTATTGGTCGATTCAACATCTTTTGTCAGTCTTCCTTCTTTGACTGCTTCTTCCAGACATACCCCCATATTTACCATTTCAGAAAAATCATTAGGTGCACTTGTAAACATTCTTTAGTAATAAAATGAACCGAGAGTTTTCAATAATATCTTCAACATTTCTTTCTCTTCAAGCGGAGGATAAATTTGAGTAGCAATTTCACGCTCTCTTTGCGCGTATTCTCTGAAAGTCTCTTTCTATTTCAAAGACATGGCTCTGAGTTGATCTTTGTCTGGTGCAATATGCAGATTGTATTTGTATTGATTGACGAAAGTTTTTCCAAGGTCATGGAAAGTGTTGATGTTAGCTTTGTTCAACTTCATGTACCAGCAGAGAGTTTCCCCAGTTAAACTATGCTAAAAGTAATGGATCAATAACTATTGATTGTCTGTCTGAGTATATATCTTTCGGGGGTACATTATCAAGTGGCTCTGAGGGAAAGTATTTCCTTTATACTTCTCAAAGTTAGACACCTTGAACTTATGCGGAATTCGAACATTCGGTACTAATAAGAGACCGACGATGTCTTTTCCAAATAACTCTTGTCCTCAAATATCCTGAAGCTCTTTCTGCATTACCGTAATCTGTTCTTGGAATTCATCCATTCTTTCATATATCCTGGAGTGGTACAATGAATTTGACTCTCTATTGTAATGTGGATCAAGGTTTGAGGTACTGCTACTTGTCTTGGACCTTTAGTCACCTGGAGTCTGTAACCTCCAATCACGGGATTCTTCATTATTGATCTTGTATCATCGAGAGCTTGATGTTTGTAACCTTCAAGTCGAGATGTACTAGATGTGTTCTTCAATTCTTCTGACGTTGGAGGTATATAAACTTCCAGTGTGAAGTTTTCTGGCATGCCCCAAGGCATATTCCTTGTAGTCTTGTACCGAGGATCCTGATAAGGTACCTCCATGATCGGTGCCGAGACCATTTCTGAAAGCATAATCCTTTGATTATGATGATTCTAAGCTGTTGTTAGTGCTTCGAGTGTGTCGTTGAACCTTTCCAAACTCTCCTTTTGAGTCGAGCTTTCCTTTCTTACTTCTCTGTTCTCTTCTTCCAGTTTGTCCATCCTTTTCTAGTTATTGGCCCAGGTATTGTATGAATGAGATAGTTTGACTCTCGAAGATGACACAGAGGCAAGTAATAAAGAAGAAAGTGTGCATTGATGTAAGATGATGAATATGCAATGCAAATGTTATATTTGTTAGTTTTCAAAGAACTATTAACAATATGTTGCAAATATCTTACATAGTTTTTATTGAATTAGGAAAGCGTTACAAACAGAAGTATCAGTTTTCAAAATGCTGAAATGAAAATTAAACTCGATAGTTCTTTTTGATGTAACTTCAATACCTGGTTGATCATTCTTCTACCTCTTTGAATGTACTTCTTAATTGCTAAAGGATCAACAAGACTTTTCCAAGTGTGAGCAATACTGGAGTTGTATTTTTTAGTTAGCAATTTCTTCTGCTCTATCACATGATGCTCAAACATCTCAATGAAAGTGTCCCTTTCCTTTAGGATACTCTAAATCTTTTTGTTCTCTAGGTTAAGAATATGATACTTGTTCTTCCACGAGTTCTTATCTCGGTGGACCTTGTTAAAAGAAAATTGAAGCTTTAAGTATAATTCATGAAATAGAGAATGGTTTCCTTTAGTGGAAACACTTCTTATCAAGGGTAAGGCATCCTCAACTTGATGGATCTTGCTTGCACCCATTTGAGATATGGATCCATGGAAGTACAGTTTGGTTTTCCCAAAGATTATCTTTCTCTTTTGCGAGTATGACACCAGGCGTGCATAATATATTTCTTTTGTATCTTGTCATTTTCTCCTTCCTTGAAGAAAAGACCTTACAGATGAATGTTTCTAGGTACGTCCTTCATTAGGTATACAAATTATCGATGAGCTAGAACCTGGTGGTAATTAATACCTCATTTAGTACCAATGAGAGGAATGTCTAGGAAATATCCACAGTTGTTGATAATGTTGACATCGTCACACAAATGGGCACACCATTCAATGTATGAGTGAGTGAGTGTCATAATCTTTTGCGACCAACACATTCCAAGTTTGAGATCCCAGAAGGTGGAAGACTTAGGAAAGTGAGAGGTGAACCATTTGTATAGAAGTGGTACACAACATACGATCATTCCTCCACCGCGTAAATTCCTTAGATGCATTGAATGATAAGCATCGGCGTGGAGAGTTGGAACTGGATTTCCAATTAAGAAGATTTTGATCACATTAATATCATCGAAGTTTTCAATGTTGGGGAAGAGAAATATCCCATAGACGAGTAACACATAGATGACTTCAAAGGAAATCAGGTATTCTGTACTGGCAAAGTATAAGGATCTTTCCATCAAGAACTTTGTCGGTAATCCTTTAAATCCTCCTTTTCTAGGGTTCTTAATTTATGTACCCTTTGAAATCAGAGAAATTTCATAGATACCGTGCAGACAGAACTGAACGAGCTTCGCACCCAAATGGGGGAGTTCATGACGATGATGCAGGGTATAACGTTGGGGCAGAAAGAAATGAGGGTTGCTATGCAAAGGATTAACCCCCCATAGACAGATCCTATGATAGTTACCTTGGACGCTCGAGGCAATCCAGTCAACGACACTCTTGTTCCAACTATGGTGAATAGACCTCCAACTCCAGGAGATGCTGGCCCTACTCCTGTCCTTGTACAGCACCGTCAAGAAGATCAGTTCACCCTGGTCAACAAAGATATGTGGTTTGGTACTAGAGCTAATAATAAGGATTTCCAAAGACTGGTAGAGAAGGTGAGAGTTCTGGAATGCAAATATACTCTCGACATCGACGTTTCTGATATAGGCTTGGTTTTAGGGGTGGTTATCCCTCCAAAGTTCAGACATCCAACTTTCGATAAATACAGTGGCAACTCTTGCCCCAAGACTCACTTGCAAGCCTTTTATTACAAAATTGCTGCAAATACCAAAGACGAGAAGCTTTGGATGTATTACTTCCAGGACAGCCTGTCTAGGGGCTCGCTAGAGTGGTATATGAAGCTGGAGAAGAATTATGTCCATAATTGGAAAGAGCTTGGGGAGGCCTTTCTCAAGCAATACCAATACAACATCGACATGGCTCCCAGCTGAACTCAACTACAAAGCCTATCTCAGAAGAAAGTTTCAAAGATTATGCGCAGAGATGGTTAAAGGTTGCTGCCAGAGTTTAGACAACGTTGTTGGAAAGGGAGATGGTTGATCTCTTCATGGACACCCTCCCAGGGCACTTCATGGAGAGATTGGCTGGATGTTCCTCCAGTGGATTTTGTGACATTATCTTAACAGGTGAAAGAATCGAGAGCTGGATGAAGCAAGGAAAGATTCAGAGCAGCGGAGCGTCAACCTCCGGGGTTAAAAAGCCTATTGCAAAGTGAAAGGAAGGAGATGTTGGGGCCGTATATACTCAGAAGAAGAAGGGGAACCAAAATTCTTATCATCAATCAGCTCCCGTCACTATTTTTGCTCCTGCAAATCAGCAGCAGGTTCATTAGAATTACCAACAAAAAAGGGCTCCTCGTCCATACTACCCTCCCAGGCCAAAAGATAGGCATCTCGAGAAGCCTCTGATGTCCTACTCTCAGTTGCTACAGAATCCCCTCCAACTCCAGATGGTCCAATTGAGAACCTTGCAACCTCCAAGGCCAGGGCAGATTCCTGAGGGCTATGATGCTAATGCTTGCTGCGATTTTCACTCCGGAGCTCTAGACCATAGTATTGAAAATTGTAAAGCCCTTAAACAAATAGTGTAGGATCTGATAGATTCCAAGGCTATCAACTTCGCTCCAACTACGAATGTGCTACAGAATCCCATGCCTGACCATGGGAGGACCGTAGTAGAGATTGATAGTGGGGAATGTTTGAACCTGGTATCTGACGTCAATACCTGAAGACCTCATTGTTGGCTGAAAAGGCTTGCCTGGCTAAGAAGGACATTTTTCCAGGTTGTGAAAAGGTTTGTCCAGACTATGTTAACTCCATTGATGGTTGTGACCGATTGAGACCGAGAATACAGAGAATGATGGATGAAGGAAGTATATAGTTTGACAAGGTCATGAAAGAAGACGAAGTATCAACTGTCACGATTTTCTAAAATCCGACACTAGTTCCTGCACCAACAAGGGTGGCCTCAGTAACCATTACTACTTCTAGGCCAGTTTCGTACCAGAGTGATAAAGTTATCCCATGGAACTATGGGGGAGAGATTTATTACAATGGTCAGAAGCAAGACATCATTGCACCCAGTTCATCTTTGCACCTAGTTGAGAATGTTGGAGTCGGTGGATTCACTAGAAATGACAGACTGTTCGCTCCAGAGACATTGAGAGGTAATGTGTTACCACCTAAGGATAATGTTGAAGCTCAAGCCAAGGCCAGGGGCAAGCAGCCTATGACCAATGATACGCCCGCGCCCGTGTCAGAGCCTGACATCACCTTTGATAAGGATGCAGAGAAATTCCTGAGAATAATCAAGAAGAGTGATTACATGATTGTTGATCACTTACAACAGACTCCTTCTAAGATTTTGATATTATCCCTATTATTATGTTCAGACTCGCACCAGAAGGCTCTGTTGAAGATCTTGAACAATGCATGTGTCCTGAAAGATATATCCGTAAATCAATTGGAGACGATAGTGTCAAGGGTGAATTCCAGCCATGGGTTGGGATTTACGGATATGGACCTGACATCTGAGGGATGCAACCATAACTGCGCTCTGCACATTTCCATGGAATGCAAGGGGGTTGTGCTATCTCATGTGCTGGTAGACACAGGGTCGTCATTGAACATATTGCCAAGGAAAGCACTGATCAAGTTGGATATGATGGGGTTGTGCTAAGGCCAGATGATTTGGTTGTCCGAGCTTTCGACGGTTCAAAAAGGTCAGTATTCAGAGAGGTGAAACTGCAAGTCAAGATAGGACCACAGATCTTGAATAATACTTTCTTTGTAATGGATATCCAGCCGGCCTACAGCTATTTATTAGGGCGACCTTGGATACACGCAGTAGGCGCAATGTCTTCTACCCTTCACCAAAAGCTTAAATTTGTCTGGGAGGGACAAATCGTCACGATGTATGGGGAAAAAGATATCTTCATCAGCCAATTGACCTCATTCAAATACATGGAAATGAATTGAGAAATTGTTGAAACCCCTTTCCAAGCCTTATCTGAGGACTCAAAGAAAGGAGCATCAATAGCCTTCTATAAGCAAGCCTTGAAAGTTGTAGAATTAGGAGCAAATGAGGGCTAGGGCAAGATGATTGAAGTCCCAGAGAAGAAGAATATGTTATGAGTTGACTATCAACCTGGTCAGTCAACATCAGAACAAAGTGCTAGAGGTCGGAAAGGCCCAATTACCTTCGCTAGTGCGGGATGGTTTGACCTTCGCCAGTTTTCAATCACTATGCACAGTGCAGGAAGAAACAACTGATAGTGATTGCAAACTGGATGAGTGGATTAAGTCATGTGCTCCGGGGATGCAACTCAACAACTGGTCGGTCAAAGCGATCATCTTTGTCACTCAGCCCGAAGAGTAATAGTTTTATGTTTCTATTCACCTTATTCAAGCCCTATGCCTTGCCCGGGGCATAACAACTCATTGAAATGGCTCATTGTTCATATTGCAATATCATAATCATCAATAAAGTGGACGTTTTTGCATTCATTCATGTGTTCCTTATCTTTCATTTTTTGTTTTGAAAATAAATAAATAAATGGCAATGTTTTTCCACGTCTCCCACCCTTTCTAAAATCTAGCATGAATCATCATTCATGCAGATGCTCCTCATCGGGTCTCATCAGTGACGACCTTGTTATGGCTCAGTATGAATTCAACAATCCGATCTACCTAGCCGATGAGGAAGGTGAAGAAAATTGTGAACTACCTGAAGAACTAGCTAGATTGCTCAAGGAAGAGGAGAAGATGATTTAACCACACGAGGAGGCTATTGAGGTGGTAAACCTGGGTATTGAGGAAGACAAAAAAGAGGTCAAGATCGGGGCCGCGTTGGAAGAGCATGTCAATAGCCACTAGATTTCCATGCTCCGAGAATATGTTGATGTCTTCGCTTGGTCTTACCCGGATATACCATGGTTGGATACCGATGTTGTAGTGCACAAGCTACCACTCAGAGAAGACTACCCACCAGTGAGGCAGAAATTGAGATAAACACACCCTGATATGGCCATTAAAATCAAAGAAGAGATTCAAAATCAGTTTGATGCCAGATTATTGGCCGTAACGAGTTATCCTCCATGAGTTGCGAACATTGTGCCAGTTCCTAAAAAGGATGGTAAATTCAGAATGTGCGTAGACTACCGGGACTTGAATCGGGCAAGACCCAAAGATGACTTCCAATTGCCACATATTAATGTGCTAGTTGACAACACTTCCACATTTTTTGTGTTTTCCTTCATGGATGGTTTTTCAGGCTACAATCAAGTCAAAATGTTGCCATATAACATGGAGAAGACTACGTTCATCACCCCATGTGGCACCTTCTATTATAAAGTGATGTCGTTTGGTTTGAAAAAATTTGGAGCTACATACCAACGTGCAATGGTGACTATATTCCATGACATGATTCATCACGAGATTGGGGTCTTCGTCGATGACATGATAGCGAAGTCAGAAACAGAAGAGGAATATCTAGTCAACTTAGCCAAGTTGTTTGACAAGCTTCGGAAGTTTAGACTGAGGTTGAATCCGAACAAATGCACATTCGGGGTGCGTTCTAGAAAGCTGGTGGGTTTTATCGCCAGTGAAAGGGGGATTGAGGTCGACCCTGCAAAAGTAAAGGCAATCCAGGAGATACCTAAGCCGAAAACTGAGAAAGAGGTACGGGGCTTTTTAGGAAGGTTGAACTACATTGCAAGGTTCATCTCTCACCTAACATCCATGTGTGAACTGAATCAAGGAGTACTTGCAAGAACCTCCTATTCTCATGCCTCTAGTGTCAGGGAGACCTTTAATCATGTACCTCACAATACTCGAACGATCAATGGGTTGTGTGTTGAGTCAGTATGACGAATCCGGTCAAAAAGAGCATGAAATCTATTACCTTAGCAAAAATGTTTACAGACTGTGAGACCTGCTACTCACTGCTCGAGAAAACTTGATGTGCTTTGGCATTTGCTGCTCACCGACTAAGACAGTACATGTTGACTCACACCACACTGTTGATTTCTAAGATGGATCCTGTAAAGTATATCTTCGAAAAGCCATCTCTAATCGGAAGAGTAGCCCGATGGCAAATGACTCTGATGAAATATGATATCCAGTCCACTTCACAAAAGGCCATCAAGGGGAGTGTATTATCGGATTATTTGGCCTAGAAGCCCATTGATGATTACCAACCGATGAGGTTTGAGTTTCCGGATGACGACATCATGTTCCTAAAGTCAAAGGACTATGAAGAACAGCTCCCGGAGGAAGGGCCAGACCCTGAATCGAAATGGAGTCTGATGTATGATGGAGTCGTGAACATGAACTGAAATGGAGTTGGTGCTGTCATTATCTCGCCGGAAGGGATCCATATGCCTTTCACTGCCCGACTGACATTCGAATGCACTAACAACGAAGCAGAGTATGAAGTCTGCATATTGGGGATCGAAGAAGAAATTCATTTGAAAATTAAGAACCTCGAGATCTTCGGCGATTCTTTATAGGGACTATACCAAGAGGTTGTTGACTTTCATCCCAAAGATCAAACTGCACTTTATACCTCGGGCCGAGAATTAGTTTGCTGATGCTTTGGCAACCTTGTCTTCCATGATAAAGGTTCATCAGAAGAACTATGTGCCTCGAATCGATGTATCTCGTCTCGAAAGGCCGACATATGTGTTCATAGTTGGCAGTGCTGATGATAGCAAACCCTGGTATTATGATATCAAGCAATTCCTTAAGTCTCTGGAATACCCGACAGGGGCAACCCTGTTCTCTATTGTATACGGTATGGAGGTAGTCCTACCAATTGAAGTTGAGATCCCTTTGTTGAGAATAATGATAGACTTCAAACTCGACGAAGTTGAGTGGTTTCGACCCAAGTACAATTAGCTGAGCCTTATTAGTGAGAAACACCTATAACCTGTATGCCATGGACAATTGTATCAATGGAGGATGAAACGGGCTTTCGACCAGAAAGTACGACCTCAACGGTATATACTTGGGGACTTGGTGCTGAAAAGGATTCTTCCTCCAAATATTGATCACAGGGGCAAGTGGACACCCAACTATGAAGGTCCATACGTGGTTAAAAAGGTCTTCTCCGGCGGAGCCTTGATGTTAATAATCATGGATGGTGAAGATTTCCACTCTCCTGTCAACACAGACACAGTGAGAAAATAATTCGTGTAGAAGACCCGCTGGACAATAAACAAAATGAGAGTCCAGGAAAAAATGGGCATCCCGGCGAGCCAAAAATAGAATAAAAGGCTTGGGAAAAATTAGGAAAATATCTGAAAAGATATACACCCACTGAGCTGAAAAGCCACACTGGAAAACTCAGACGAAAAAGGGTATCCTGGTAGATTGAAAACCTCAAAGGGTGATCCACGCAATAGAGGGACTAAAACGAACCACGACGATCTGCAAGATATGTGATGAGTCAGCAATCAAAGGTGATCCAATGGTTGAAGACCAATTCGATCATCTTCCTCCAAGCAAAGCGAGTGGAGATTCTTGAGGACATACAAGTCATAACCAGGTCAGAGCTTTATGAGACTTGATTTTTCACATTGCCATTAGGATAGTTTAATTTCCTTTTGTGCAGTTTCCTCTTTCTAGGGATTGCTTCCCCGTGTAAAACCTATTTATGGCCATTCTTCCATCATTAAAAGCACAATTTCAGTCAAATTTGTTTCTATGAGTTTTTGTTTTTCATCTTGTAACACGGTGGGAGAACTGACTTTAGTTAAATGTTGAGGATAGCAAGAGTCGCCACCGACTTTTATTTTATCCAAAAGGAAAGGGCATAAAAGAATAGGAAAAACCTTAAAATATTTTTGGGTTCGGGGGGTAGGTTATGTAAAGGGAAGGTGTTAGCACCCTTTACATCCATGGTTATCCATGGGCTCTTAGTTACTTAGCTCACTTTAAACTGTTTTGAGAAGTGTAGTGTGTGATGAAAAAATTTCTTAAGTACTTTATAATGATCCTTGTATGAATATATATAAAGACTTTGTTTTGAAAATTGTTTAAAATGTGAAGTGTAATGAAGTATTTTTGAAGGAGTGAGCAAGTACTTAAGAGGAACCTACCCTAATTTGAATCTTTACTGTCTTAAATGTTCTTTCAATGGTAAGACTATCCCTATTATTAAGGAATAGGTAGTCATTACTTTGGATGTTGTAAGGGACATGTAAAGGGACATCTATGTTTAGGCAACTGTAAGGTGTCTTAGCAATACGAAGGGACTTATCATCTTTTATTCGAAAGGGACAAGATCATTTACGAAGGCAACATCGAAGGGACTTGATCTTATAATCGTAAAGGGAATTGATGATATTTTAGGAGAAGGGACTTTGCTTAAGACACCTTACTTGACCTTAAAAATAGGCAACATGAGAGGTAACCTTAGAAAGTGTAGGATGGCGATCAAAGATCGACTTACGTGTGTGAGTGTTCATGTTCAAGTATTTATCTTATTTAATTAATTTTCTAAATTAATTTTAATCACAAACATGTTATGCACACCCTATAGTTACTAACCACACAGTTAATATATTTACAATAAAAATAAAGCAAAAATATGAACCTAAACTATTACAAAGCTTTGGGATAGTTACAATATAATCGAGAAATATAAGCAATGATAAATAATAATAATAATAAATAAGCAATAATTTAAATGGTTAGTAATAATGAAATAATAATAATAATAAAAGGGTTAGCCAAAATATAAAGAAAAATAACAATCTAAGAGAAAATATTATTTTTTAAGTTAAATAAATGATTTAGAAAATTTTTAGAAGAAAATTATAACAATTATAATAATAAACAAATAATAATTACTTATAATAAAAAATGATTAATTATTTAATTAAGTTAAATATTAAAGTTAATAAAAATTAGGGTTAATAAAATTAGGGTTTAGGGAAAAAATTAAGGTTTATGAAAAAAATTAAGGTTTATAATAAAAATGTAAGTTTTAAAAATAAAATAAAAAAAAGGATTATGTTTTATCTTTTAGAAATTAGTTTAATAATAATAATAAGGAAATTCAAAGAAACTACATAATTTGATGAAAATATATAAACAGTTTATATTAAAATAGCCTAATAATTAAATAAATCTAAGAAGAATGAATTATGAGAATTAATTAAATTAAAAAACATTTAAAGGTTGATTGAGGTTTTTATAAAAAAAAAAGTTTGAGGTTTTAATAAACCTAAATATAAAAGTAATAATACTAATAAAAAAATGCTAACCTAAATTTAATAAAATAAAGATTTGTTAAAAAAAGTTAATTAAAAATAATAGGTTAACCATGTTTAAAAGATAAATTAAGGAAAAGAAAGAAAATGATGAAGAACCCATGTTTCTTTGCCAAAATGTTATGTCCAGGGTTTGAACCCAAGCCCTTTTAATTCCAACCTCTGGAGAACCTTTACCATTGGGTCATGCGTGCCTGTGTTACTAAACATGAAAAACATATATTATATGATAAGGCGGATAAAGAATAACATAAAAACGAGTGAAAATAGGAAAATATTTACTTTAGAGAAAAATTTTGAGGTTAATCATGGTTAAAAGGATAAATCAATTAGAAAATGTGTTAATTAGAGAAACTAAAGGAAAATATGAAAGAAAATCAGGTTTTTGCCCAAAATGTTGTGAGTGGGAATTGAACTCATGCCCTTGACCTTCCAGTTTCCAACCTTAGCCACTAGGCTATACGCAGTCCCCATGAATAAACCTCTTGACCTCTGAAATTTCCTGCGAAATTTGTAAAAACCTCAAATTTGAGCTTGAAACCCTAACTATGGTAGGATTCAGTTTTGGTCATGAAGCTTCGAATAATCAACCCAGAAAGCTTCTATAACATGAGACAAACAAAGTTAGATAAACAAAATTGATTAAAATATCAAGAATAAATGAAATTAAAAAAAAACTAAAGAAAGCTTCAAAATTTCAATTCAGTTCATGCGTTTTTGTATGAACTTGATAATGATGATGATGGGGATAGCTTTTTTTCTGAATTTCTTGACATTTGGTTCTTGCTCTTGGAGGCTCATTTTTTAATTTTTTTTGTGTTTGTATGAGTTCTCTATATGTAGTAGAACAAAATTAGGTTAAGAAAACCACATCATATTTTGGACTTTTGGATAGTTAGAGATTGAAAAATATATGCCTTTAAAATATTGATAATTTGGATATATCCTTGCTATTTTTGTATGATCTGAATTTTTATAATCTCAATCACTTCTAAATATCCTTTAAGACTTTCTAGAACCAAAATCAAATCAAATATTCTTATTTTTATATTTTATTTAGATTTAAAATGATTTTCAATGTAAAAAATCATAATAAATAAAATAAAACGAATAAAAATTTGAATAAATAATTTTTAACTCGTGCATGATGTCATGGAAGTGTTTGGATCATAAAAAAGCAAGCACATTTGGTGAATTATGGTTTTAAGACCCCATTTGCTTCATAAACCTCTCAAATATTTCCTAACTTTGCAAGGGCACAAATCCCTCAATTTTAATGCTATGAAGGTGTTCTTGGATATTTTGGAATGCTTAAAGAGTCCTCTAACCAACCTCTTTGGTCTCATGTCCATATCTTTTACCATTCTCAAGTTATCCTCTTTGGAAGTTGTTGACTTTTTGTTGACTTTTAAAAGGACCTATAATGTCTTAGCTCATACCTCCCAAATGAAATATTTTTGGGCTTGGCTTGTGAGACACAAAGTTGTAGATAATTCAATTTCCTTCAAAATGAGCTTTGGATGGAAAATTTTTGATGAAGCATGTGAAAGTTATGGCTGGTCAAATTTCAGTTGACTTTTCTTGTGAAAACCCTACTTTAGAAACTCCTGATTCTTGATGATCTGAAATCTCCTTGATGAATCATGATCAACCCTTGATCAAATGATGAATTTTAATTCATATCATTGATGTTGGAAAAAAATCATGAAGTTTGACTTTGGTTTGACCACAGTTGACCTCAGTTTGACTTTTTAACTACTTTGACTGATTTTAACCTATCTGATCATCTGACTGAGCATATCTTTTGGGAAAGTCTTGAAACTTGACATGGGGATTCTTGAACACATATAGGATGCTATGAAGCTCACTTGAAGTCTTGGAAGTCCATTTAGCCTGATGAAAGTCAAAACCCTATGCATTGCTTAGGAGGATGCATTGTCTGAGGGAATTGTCAAACTTTCTGACTAATTGTGAACCTTGTGAACCTTGTGAACCTTGTGAGATGTCTTGTGAACTTTGTGAACCTTGTGAACCTCTTAGTACACAAAGTCTTGTCTTTTGAGGGCAAATTTTGGGGTGCAACAGCTGCCCCTGTTCAATTTTCTGAAACCTGAGGGGTTAGATTGGTATATGTGCCATTCGTGACCTGGAAGGTTGAAGGGAATTGAACGCAAAAGCCCAAAAATTTGCACTCGCCGGTGCGTAAAGTAACACTGATGATTAATTGTATATGCTTAAGTGGGCTTGAATATTCCACTTGGAAGAACTGGAGATGGGCTTATAGATGCCATCCATAATATCAGGAGGTGATAATATCTTGATGTTGATATTGGATATCAGTACTAGGTATTCGTATAGGCCGTCTCTGAATCGTTTATGCAATATGATTTGAATTTTTGAATAGACCAACAGAAATAAATCTTCGTGACGATTATCTCTTCTGGAAATATCTTGGATTAGGGAATGGATCTTTGTACAGACCGTTTGCCTACTCTCCAAGGACAAAAGAATATCAGGATTAATTCTTCTAAAAATATCTTGAACTAGGGAATGGATCTGTGTACAGACCGTTTGCCTACTATTCAAGGGCAAATAGATTAAATCTTCTGAAAATATCTTGAACTAGGGAATGGATCTTTGTACAGACCGTTTTCCTACTCTCCAAGGTCAAAAGAACGTCAGGATTAGTTCTTCTGAAAAATATCTTGAACCAGGGAATGGATCTTTGTACAGACCGTTCGCCTGCTATTCAAAGTCAAAAGAACGTCAGGATTAATTCTTCTGAAAAATATCTTGAACCAGGGAATGGATCTTTGTATAGACCGTTTGCCTGCTATTCAAGGTCAAAAGAACGTCAGGATTAGTTCTTCTGAAAAATATCTTGAACCAGGGAATGGATCTTTGTACAGACCGTTTGCCTGTTATTCAAGGGTCAAAAGAACGTCAGGATTAGTTCTTCTGAAAAATATCTTGAACCAGGGAATGGATCTTTGTATAGACCGTTTGCCTGCTATTCAAGGTCAAATGAACGTCAGGATTAGTTCTTCTGAAAAATATCTTGAACCAGGGAATGGATCTTTGTACAGACCGTTTGCCTGCTATTCAAGGTCAAAAGAACGCCAGGATTAGTTCTTCTGAATAATATCTTGATCCAGGGAATGGATCTTTGTATAGACCGTTTGCCTGCTATTCAAGGTCAAAAGAACGTCAGGATTAGTTCTTCTGAATAATATCTTGAACCAGGGAATGGATCTTTGTATAGACCGTTTGCCTGCTATTTAAGGGCCAATAGTTTAAATCTCTTGAAAATATCTTGAACCAGGGAATGGATCTTTGTACAGACCGTTTGCCCGCTATTCAAGACCAGATAGATGAAATCTTCTGGAAGTGTCCTGGATTAGGGAATGGATCTTTGTACAGACCGTTTGCCTACTCTCCGAGGACATCTTGAGTAATGTATGGATCATTTCTGACCTGTTGTGATATTGTTTTATCTGCATATAACTATCCTGCAAGGAGAATGTTAGTTTATGCAATATGTATGCATGTATAGTATGATGCACCTAAGTAAATGTATTATGCATTTATGGATATGTATGTTATGATATGATGTAAATGATGTATGTATGAATCATGCAGCCTGAAGCGTCTGGATATCTTCGTATAACAACTACTGGCTAGGGAAAATATATCCCGATTCGTTGCTGAAGAATATGAGGAACTCGTTCCCGTCTCGTTTGATAGTATAGTATTTATAACCTCCCGTCTTCGTTCGTCGTACCTTCATTGAAGGAATAAGTTCCTAAGTATCCTGACTGAGGTTAAAAGAGATGGACATAAATTCAAGGGGAGACGTAACTCGAAGTATCTATAAAGATAGATTTGCCCTACTGGGGATTTGTATTTATCTTGTGGAGATGAACCGACGAGGCTTCGTTGAACTACTATCCTCGTTCGTCCTTAGTAAATACTATTATTGCATTTTATGCATTTCTGGTAAACATCAATCATATTCAAAATCATGCATACATTCAAACACAACCAATGGACGTTTTTCGCTTTAGTAAAAGAGGAAAAGTAATCCTGAATAAAGAGGGAAAAGTAAAGTTGAACTCGAAAACATAATCGTTTCAACTTTGAGAGTGTATAACCAATTGGATTTAGAGCTCCTGAGATTCTTAACTATCCTGAATACCTTCCCAGAAATTCTCATAGCTGGATCTGAAGACATGATACTAGCACCATCTGATACTACTGGCGTAGAAAATTAATTTCCACAACGGCTTATGCTGAGAATCCAATATCAAGGTAATACAACGAGAGGAACGTGTCTTCAAATTGTGATGGACCATATACGCTCCGGATATTAGATTTGAAAAGAAAGCATTGCCCCTTGGTTAAGGATGAATTGTCCCATAATAGAAGTATCTGAATGTAGTTACCTCAAGAGAAATAAGCAGAATGCCCCACAATAATATGCCCCTGACATCATGAACTTTATAATGTTACCCTTGGTAATTCAAATATACGAGAAGAGTTGCCCCTGGCTATTAAGCATTGTTGAATCTGGACCTAATTGCCCCGAATGAATTGAACAATAACTTGGTATGCCCCCTTGATTGGGAAACAGTGACTATGCCCCTGAAATTATGAACTCTGTAATATTACCCTTGGTAATTTAGATAGATGAGAAGATCTGCCCCTGGCTACTTAAACATAGTTGAATCCTGTCCTGATTACCTCAAATGAGTTAGGTAGTATCATGGCCTGCCCCCTTGATTGGGAAATAATGACTATGCCCCTTTGTATACATGGACTTTGATCCAGGAAGCAACTTTGTTTATCGGAAGGACTTTGGTTTAATGAACATTCATCCTGTAAGTTTCTCTGTTTATCAAACACTCAGGTATATGCAAACAAATATATTCAAAAATGCAATGCTTATGTTTGTCTTAATGTTTTGAAAAAAAGTTATTTTAGAAAAACAGTTTTTGTGAAAATTGTGATATTAACTCAAGTTTTATAATAAGCCCTAAAGGAGTCAGGATACCTTTTTGTAGCCGTACGCTTTCGAACTAACCATGCTTCAGTTAGGACTTTTAAAGGGTTGTAACGTGGCCTGGTTCACAGTTTAAGAAACAAAGGATAAAGGCTCAAATTTTATTTGTACCCAACCCAATCTCCATGATGTTCTTCAGTCCTATGCTCAGTTAACTTATGCATTGAGGCTCAAAGGAGTTTGGAATTATAACATTGACATTTGTGATGGTTCAGAAACCAAAAATTTATTTGAACATTCAGACATCTTTCTTTGTTGAGGATTCATAGTGACCTCTTTTTTTCTTTTGACTTCGTTATATCTTCTTTTTGCCTGAACTGTTTATTTCAAGGTTACAGTCAGCGGGATGTCTTGATGTTTTACTAAGTCTCCTTCATAGGTTTTGACTTAGTGAGCTTTTCTTTTGCTGAATATTGACTGTCAGGTTTACTGACTACAGAGAACCATAATTAGTTGTGTACAACACAAATATTTGGCATATTTGAGTTAACCGAGTAACTACCCTGCCCCAGGTTATGAATAAGGGTTTTAATTTGTGCGAGAATGAAAACTCCTACTTCATAGGCTCAAAAGGGTGACTAGGGATTAACTTCCTTATATCTACACTGTTTAGGAATTGAAACAATGCATGTACATCGTCAACATAGTCTATTCAAAAGCATACTGCATAAGATTATGGTATTGTTTTCGTCATCCTCCTTCTACAGGCTTATAGATTTATCAGGAGTTAAATATCACAAGATAGAAATAAGAAGCATAGTTTTAAATATAGTGAAATGAATGGATTAATTCAAGACAAACATATGCAATGCATTAATGAAAACAAAAGTTTAACATAATAGTAAGTGTTTAAACAAATAAAAGAAATTACAAATGAAAATTCAAATATTGTCCCATCCAGTTGGCTGAATGTCTTCAATTGCAATCTGTGAACTTTCAGGAGCAGTATATTTCACCATGAAATCAAATTTTCCACTTGGATGTCCCAAGGTGCCCCATATCTCAACATGAATAGGTAGTCTTCCTTTCTTGCTACTTTGGGCAACTTGTCTTGCATCTTCGGTGTTTGATGGACGGTGGTAGAACTCAATTTGAACTTCTGGAGTAACCTCTAGGATTCCTTCATCAATTAGGTCTTGAGTCTTATTATTCAGTGCCCAACAGTTATTAGTGTCGTGTCCGGGACTGTCGGAGTGATACTCATACCTTGCCTTGGGGTCTATAGTGAGGAGAGGAAGTTTTAGGATTTTGAGGAGGATTTTTCAAGGAAATTCGCTTCATCTCCAACAAGCATTGCAGAACTTGTGACATTGGAGTGCTGAACTTGATAAACTGCCTTCTACATTCCTTGTGTTGAGGTGAATTAACCTTATCAAATCCTTCTTCTTCAATTGAGGAACAATCAGTGGCAACCTGTCTCTTACCTTCTTTCATCCTCATCTTCCTTTCAACCAAATCAGCTTGTTTTAATGGAGGTTGATTGACAATTAGATTCCTGACTCCATTGCTTTTAAGTTTGTGGACAAAGGTTCTTAGCTCTTCTTGCCCCTGAGCTAAACTTTGAATAAGAGTCACCTGGTCATTCATCTGGGTCCTCATTTCTGTCATCTCAGCTTGCAGTTGTTTCAGATGATCATCCTTGTTATCCTCAGGACTCTTCTTCTTAGCCAGCAGTGTCTTCAACTCATCTTGTCCCTTGGACAAGTTCAGAATCAACTCTTGGAATTGTGCATTCTGAGCCTGGAGATCTTTGATAGTCTGTTCAAGAGCCATTTCTGCTGAAATAAACAGCGAGAAGATAAGATACCTGTACATAATAAACCTGTGATGCAATGATATGGTGTATAAATGCGTATGCTATGTTTTCAAGGACCGCAGGATTTAAATTTGTTTAAACAACCAAAAAGGTAAACTTTTATTAGTAATAAATTTGTTTGCCCCTTGGGCTTACAATAAAAATGAAATGAATACAAAAGATGGGGTTTTAAGTCTCCCATGGACGTTTCCTCTTTGTGTTGAGGTATGAGTTGAGATTCCGCTCCTCGTGAAGTTGCTTTGTTAACTCCAGGATTCTTTCTTGACTTGATTTGTAATGAGTCTCAAAAGTATCCCTTTGCTCCTTCAACTGGATCTAGGACCTCTGTAACTCTTCCATGTCAGTGGGCATGTCTGGGTGAAGAATGATATAAGAAGTACCTCCTTCAGCAACAGTCTCCATAGTAACTGGCAGGATGGCAGGATATGGTATCATAAGAGTCTGAGCACGAGATCGCACCCATCTGAGATAAGGTTCCATAGGAATGGTGTACTTGGGTTCCAGAGTCTTGCTGTCAACCTTGTTCACTTTACCCCATGCTCGTATAAACCTTTGACAATAACCTTGTAGATCGTTGTCGTGGTCGAACATATTACCCTGAATAAGCATGTCATGAGGACCATCACTCCGATCGTAACCAAACTGACGTAGAGCTAAAGAAGGATTGTAGGTAATGCCCCCTCTTATGCCAAGGAGTGGAACATTAGGGAACTCCCCACATCGGTCAATGATAGTAACATTCTCCATAGATCTAGAGCACCAATGAATATCTGAATGAGAAAGTGACATAATCCTCTTGGAGCACCTAAACCCTTGTTCATTCTTCATCACTGATCGAGGAAGGTGAGAAATAAACCACCTAGATAGCAAAGGTATACAACACATCAAAGTTCCTCGTGCCTTTGTAGTACGGGTATGAAGAGAATGTAGGATGTCTCCAAGCAATGTAGGCACTGGATTATGAGTCAGAAATATGTTGATGGCGTGAACGTCTATGAACTGATCTGGATTGGGGAACAACACTAAGCCATAAATCAACAAGGCTAAGATCTCCTCAAAAGCATCATAGCTCATAGCCTTCAAGAACACCTGAGCCTTCTCAATCAACACCTTAGCAAGAATACCCTTAACTCCGCTACTTGTTTCTAGGACAATGTCTGATTTCTTCAAATGTAGGGCTGCATCAATGAATTCAGGTTTAGGCTCTTTTTCCAAGCCTGTGAAGGGTCTCTGATTGAGGATAGGTATACCCAACGGTTTGGAGAACTCCTCCATTGTAGGAACCAGCTGATAGTAGGGGAATGTGAAACAGTGATGTTTAGGGTCAAATAACTGAAACAAGACACTCATCATGTCTTCATCAAATCCTGAGGTAACCAAGTCAAGTAGGTGACCATGCTTCTTGATGAACTGGGATTTTTCAGAAACTTGAGAGACCAATTCCTTAAGCTTAGGAGGCATCCCTACAAAGTTGATTCGGATAGTATTCCTACGAGCAGAAGCCATGACCTGCAACAAAGAACAAAGATAAATCCTTTGGTCCTTGAAATGGTTAGTGAAAATGCTATACTTATGATGCATGATGATGCTTTGATGTTATGCTCAATCACAAACATGTGGCACACACACACAAGTCACGCAATAGCCCTAGGTTTGGAGGCTTGCATGAGGTTTAAAGGTAAGTACCCTCCCCTGAAGTTTAGTTGGTTCATCTTGTCCTATAAAGTAACCAGGTTCTAAGGGATCTCAATATCATTGATCCTTCACAAGGGTGGTTGTTCAGTAGGCAACTTACTTGCCAACCAAAACCCTCAAAGTTTAGAATCTCAATGAGTGTAGCATCGAGTATTAAGCAACTTTAGTCTTCATCAAAGCCGGTTATCTCACTACTTTTCTAAAGGCCAAGATGGGATAACTAGGGTTCTAAAAGTTAGTTAGTGTATTGACAACATATGGCAGCCTCATATTATCCTCAACTTGACTTAAAGAACATAAGCACCAACCAAGAAGTCACACTAATTATGGCCACCAGATCAACCATATCGGTATACGCCGTACAGTTTCCTTGGTCTATTGCCATTTACCTAAGGTACACTAGATCCGGTTTAGGATCTTTCACACATAAGAGCACCCAACAAGTAAAGTAAAGCAAACAAAGCAAACAAGTTTAAAGTGATCTAATTCCTAAGGGTAACCCTCTTTTATTAAATCCCCAGCAGAGTCGCCAGTTCTGTAACACGGTGGGAGAACTGACTTTAGTTAAATGTTGCGGATAGCAAGAGTCGCCACCGACTTTTATTTTATCCAAAAGGAAAGGGCATAAAAGAACAGGAAAGGCCTTAAAAGATTTTTGGGTTCGGGGGTAGGTTATGTAAAGGGAAGGTGTTAGCACCCTTTACATCCATGGTTATCCATGGGCTCTTAGTTACTTAGCTCACTTTAAACTGTTTTGAGAAGTGTAGTGTGTGATGAAAAATTTTCTTAAGTGCTTTATAATGATCCTTGTACGGATATATATAAAGACTTTGTTTTGAAAATTGTTTAAAATGTGAAGTGTAATGAAATATTTTTGAAGGAGTGAGCAAGTACTTAAGAGGAACCTACCCTAATTTGAATCTTTACTATTCTTAAATGTTCTTTCAATGGTAAGACCATCCCTATTATTAAGGAATAGGTAGTCATTACCTTGGATGTTGTAAGGGACATGTAAAGGGACATCTATGTTTAGGCAACTGTAAGGTGTCTTAGCAATACGAAGGGACTTATCATCTTTTATTCGAAAGGGACAAGATCATTTACGAAGGCAACATCAAAGGGACTTGATCTTATAATCGTAAAGGGACTTGATGATATTTTAGGAGAAGGGACTTTGCTTAAGACACCTTACTTGACCTTAAAAATAGGCAACATGAGAGGTAACCTTAGAAAGTGTAGGATGTCGATCAAAGATCGACTTACGTGTGTGTGTGTTCATGTTCAAGTATTTATCTTATTTAATTAATTTTCTAAATTAATTTTAATCACAAACATGTTATGCACACCCTATAGTTACTAACCACACAGTTAATATATTTACAATAAAAATAAAGCAAAAATATGAACCTAAACTATTACAAAGCTTTGGGATAGTTACAATATAATCGAGAAATATAAGCTATGATAAATAATAATAATAATAATAAATAAGCAATAATTTAAATGGTTAGTAATAATGAAATAATAATAATAATAAAAAGGGTTAGCAAAAATATAAAGAAAAATAACAATCTAAGAGAAAATATTATTTTTTAAGTTAAATAAATGATTTAGAAAATTTTTAGAAGAAAATTATAACAATTATAATAATAAACAAATAATAATTACTTATAATAAAAAATGATTAATTATTTAATTAAGTTAAATATTAAAGTTAATAAAAATTAGGGTTAATAAAATTAGGGTTTAGGGAAAAAAATTAAGGTTTATGAAAAAAATTAAGGTTTATAATAAAAATGTAAGTTTTAAAAATAAAATAAAAAAAGGATTATGTTTTATCTTTTAGAAATTAGTTTAATAATAATAATAAGGAAATTCAAAGAAACTACATAATTTGATGAAAAAGGGAAAAATAAAGTTAGAGATACCCAAAATATTGGGGGTTTGCCCTTTTTGCTTCATTGAGTTCTTTGCCACTGGGACACCCATGTTTCTTCATCAAAATGCTCCAAATCTCAGTTCCTTGCCACTAGGTTGTGGGCCTGCATATGAATAAGTGTAACAAATACCTATTATATAATAAAAATGAAAAAAAAACATGTTAGTAAAACAAAATTTTCCAAGGTTGAATTTTACAAAAGAAAATATATAAACAGTTTATATTAAAATAGCCTAATAATTAAATAAATCTAAGAAAAATGAATTATGAGAATTAATTAAATTAAAAAACATTTAAAGGTTGATTAAGGTTTTTATAAAAAAAAAATTTTGAGGTTTTAATAAACCTAAATATAAAAGTAATAATACTAATAAAAAAATTCTAACCTAAATTTAATAAAAAAAAGATTTGTTAAAAAAAGTTAATTAAAAATAATAGGTTAACCATGTTCAAAAGATAAATTAAGGAAAAGAAAGAAAATGATGAAGAACCCATGTTTCTTTGCCAAAATGTTATGTCCAGAGTTTGAACCCAAGCCCTTTTAATTCCAACCTCTAGAGAACCTTTACCATTGGGTCATGCGTGTCTGTGTTACTAAACATGAAAAACATATATTATATGATAAGGCGGATAAAGAATAACATAAAAACGAGTGAAAATAGGAAAATATTTACTTTAGAGAAAATTTTTGAGGTTAATCATGGTTAAAAGGATAAATCAATTAGAAAATGTGTTAATTAGAGAAACTAAAGGAAAATATGAAAGAAAAGCAGGTTTTTGCCCAAAATGTGTGAGTGGGAATTGAACTCACGCCCTTGACCTTCCAGTTTCCAACCTTAGCCACAAGGTTATACGCAGTCCCCATGAATAAACCTCTTGACCTCTGAAATTTCCCGCGAAATTTGTAAAAACCTCAAATTTGAGCTTGAAACCCTAACTATGGTAGGATTCAGTTTTGGTCATGAAACTTCGAATAATCAATCCAGAAAGCTTCTATAACATGAGACAAACAACGTTAGATAAACAAAATTGATTAAAATATCAAGAATAAATGAAATTAAAAAAAACTAAAGAAAGCTACAAAATTTCAATTCAGTTCATGCGTTTTTGTATGAACTTGATAATGATGATGATGGGGATAGCTTTTTTTCTGAATTTCTTGACATTTGGTTCTTGCTCTTGGAGGCTCATTTTTTAATTTTTTTGTGTTTGTATGAGTTCTCTATATGTAGTAGAACAAAATTAGGTTAAAAAAACCACATCATATTTTGGACTTTTAGATAGTTAGAGATTGAAAAATATATGCCTTTAAAATATTGAAAATTTGGATATATCCTTGGTATTTTTGTATGATCTGAATTTGTATAATCTCAATCACTTCTAAATAGCCTTTAAGACTTTCTAGAACCAAAATCAAATCAAATATTCTTATTTTTATATTTTATTTAGATTTAAAATGATTTTTAATGTAAAAAATCATATTAAATAAAATAAAATGAATAAAAATTTGAATAAATAATTTTTAATTCGTTCATGATGTCATGGAAGTGTTTGGATCATAAAAAAGCAAGCCCATTTGGTGAATTATGGTTTTAAGACCCCATTTGCTTCATAAACCTCTCAAAATTTTCCCAAATTTGCAAGGGAACAAATCCCTCAATTTTAATGCTATGAAGGTGTTATTGGACATTTTGGAATGCTTAAAGAGTCCTCTAACCAACCTCTTTGGTCTCATGTCCATATCTTTTACCATTCTCAAGTTATGCTCTTTGGAAGTTGTTGACTTTTTGTTGACTTTTAAAAGGACCTATAATGTCTTAGCTCATACCTCCCAAATGAAGTATTTTTGGGCTTGGCTTGTGAGACACAAAGTTGTAGAGAATTCAATTTACTTCAAAATGAGCTTTGGATGGAAAAATTTTGATGAAGCATGTGAAAGTTATGGCTGGTCAAAGTTCAGTTGACTTTTCCTGTGAAAACCCTACTTTAAAAACTCCTGATTCTTGATGATCTGAAATCTTCTTGATGAATCATGATCAACCCTTGATCAAATAATGAATTTTACTTCATATACTTGATTTTGGCAAAAAAATCATGAAGTTTGACTTTGGTTTGACCACAGTTGACCTCAGTTTGACTTTTTAACTACTTTGACTGATTTTAACCTATCTGATCATCTGACTGAGCAAATCTTTTGGGAAAGTCTTGAAACTTGACATGGGGATTCTTGAACACATATAGGATGCTATGAAGCTCACTTGAAGTCTTGGAAGTCCATTTAGCCCGATGAAAGTCAAAACCCAAGTTTAAGATGCATTACTTAGGAGGATGCATTGTCTGAGGGAATTGTCAAACTTTCTGACTAATTGTGAACCTTGTGAACCTTGTGAGATGTCTTGTGAACCTCTTATTACAAAAATTTCTTGTCTTGTGGGGGCAAATTTTGGGGTGCAACACATCTACCGTTGTTTGATTGCAAAAACGTCCAACGAATTATGATAAATATTGCTTTGTGAATGCATGAATGCCTTATAACATGTGCATGAGGGTATAAAACATTTGACATGCATCTGATGTGTTGAGTGACTGGGATGGATTAAGACTGTGAACCTAGGGCATGCAGGCCAAACTAACTCTCTATTTCGCAGGTACTATCAGTTGCGTTCATTAACATGCAGGTACAGGCGGTGCCAACAAAGCCATCACCAGCAAAGAGCTTCGAGGAAACTATTCCTCATCAAATCCTGAAGCGTGACTCCTAAGTAAGTCTCGTCAGATCATCCCCTCTCAAATAGGGAAACAGCAAAGAGGATAATACTTCCAGGGCAGAAGGGAATCATTGTCTTATCCCCAGCGGAGGACGTCTTCCTCTTCTCATCTCCAACATGAGACATATCCTACCTCTCCTCCCAATAAGAGGTGATCAAATTTTCAATTCCAGTAGGAAGTATCCCCAACTGAGTTCCCCATCCTCCCCACCAGGATTGGGAATGGAAGTTTTCTTCAACAGAGCAGCAAAATGAAGGATACTTCTCGAACGGAAGAATGTCATAATCTCTCATCCCCAGCTAAGAGTATCTTCTCCTTACCTCCAGCAGAAGATGATCCAAGACTCTCAACTTCAACAGGAAATGTCCCTCCAGGGGTATTCTTTGTTATCCCCAGTAGAGTTAGAATTGGAAAAAGGCATGCATTCTCCCCAAGCAGATAGCCTTCCTCCGAAGAAGAGGTATTCCCCATTAGAGTCTTCTTATCCCCAGCATCACGGGAGAATTCATCATTCTAGCAGAGGCAAAGATATGGAAGAGCTCGAGAGTTCTCTTCCCTGCCCGACAGTATTCACCATTTTCCCCAACGGAGTTGCCAGATAAAGTCAAATCCTCATTGGCACCTCTTCTCCAAGAGAAAGGGGGTGTATTTGCGGAGTCCCCAACAGATCTCTTCCCCGAGCAGAAGATGTTGCACAAGAGGGATTCTCCAGCAGGTATCTTCCTCAGCAGAGTACCAACACATCTGATTCCCCATCCGGGTCAGAGGAGTATCACTTCCCCAACAGAGTTCGGCAGGTGGTGTACCTCTCAAGTCAAGTTCATCCTCAACAGGGTGTTGGATCTCCAATCTCAGAGTCTAATTTATTTTTGGCAATGACGGTAGTTCAGAGCCAGTGTATCATTAACACCATCCCCGCATCGTTGCTCTTTCTACACAAGGATTCATCAGATCAATTGTAAACACCCCAAATTTGCCCTCACCCATTCACACCATGGCTTGTGATCATATCATATGCATAAACACAATCATATCAACTCACATCTCTTTTTTTGATTCACTACATAGTTTTCAAGGCATCTGCACCTAGGGTTTGTGATCTGAGCAATCCCAAAGCATCTTGAGCCATTCCAAAGGCCACCAATCAACTCAAAGGGGTCCATGTGTTTTCTTACATCATATTCCATCTCCTCAAAGTCAAAAATGCAGAGGAATCACAAGAGCTAGGGTTTGAGGTGGATGCAGAGCCAGGATGAACTGCACAGTTGACTGAAAATTAGGGTTTTGGTTTCAGAGGCCATAACTCCAATTTTTTTGGTCATTTTTGTTTCCATTGGTCTCTATATGGTATAGGGAGTATGCATATCAATTTTCATGAAGAAATTCCATGGGGAAGTCATCTGATCAAGAGTTGACTTTCTAGACAAGTCAGTGCAAAATCAGGGCATCTGAGGCCCCCAATGACCCAACCAATGGGTGATCTTCATCATTTTGAGTGTATATGATCTTTATTTGATCATGGAAGAAGGTTGAAGTTCATAGAAATCAAGAATTTAGGGTTTTTGCAAAGGTTGACTTTTTGGGCATAGTTGACTTTTCAAGAATGCATCATTTTAGGTCATTCTTCAAGCCTTGATTCATGATCCAAAAAGGCTTCAAATGAAAAAACTTTGGTCATGAAAGTTGTAGATCTCATCTTTCCCTTTTCAAAAAGTACAAGAACATGATCAAACTCTTCTTGGATCAAAAGTTATGGCAATGCAAAGTTGGCTAAAATCATTAATTTTCAAGGCATGCCTCATTTGGAAATTTTGCAAAGTCTTGGACCAATGCATTATGTGACTTCTAATTCATTTCAAACCAACACATAAACATTCTCTAAGTCCCAAAAATCAGATTTGAACCAAAGATCACATGTGCTTAGTTCATGTAACAAGGCATTTTTCATGAAAATCCATAAAGTAACCAAGTTGCAAAACTCATGATCATGCTTCACCAACTTGCTGCATTGGTCCTTGAATCAAGCCAGCCTCTCTCACCACACCATGATGCGCCAGACCTAGCCTTGTACCAAGCTAGTATCAAGCCCATGCTTCTCTTACAAGATTTTTGACTTTTGGCAAAAGCAAACTTACCAATCACAAAAGCACAAGTCACATCATCCAGCCAATCAGATTTGTTTATGTTATCAATTTGCAAGCTAGCCATAACAGGAAGCAAGGCTGAAACCATCCCATTCATAACTTACACAAAAACACTCCCATTTGCATCTTGCTTCGAATTCCTCTCCACAGCAAGCAAACACTCAAACCTTTTCCTCCATTCAACTCACCATGTATCATTGAGTTGAAATCACCAGGAACACAAGCCTAAAACAGCCAGAACATCTCACTGCCATTTCTCACTCCATTTTGCAGTTGCATTCGAAACTCTCATCCTAGCTCACAAACAGCCAAACAAACCTTGCAGACCTTCTCCATTCATCCTCAGGACCTCAAACAACCCATCACCATGGCCTGAAACCTCCAGAAACACCATTGCCATTTCTGAGCAAGCTTGAGCAGAAGCTGTCGAATCTCACTATCCAGCCAACTTAAACTCCATTTGAGCATTCAAACATCATCTGGGGATCAAGTGGAGTAGATTGCACAAGGAGAGGTGGCCAGAAAGTTCTCAAACTAAAAGCTTCAAATCTCAGGTAGCTCGAAAATTATTTTTCCAGAAATCATTTTTATTGTTACAAACTTGTTCTTTGTGTTATCCTGATCATCCTGGTACCATTGGTTTTGAAAATGGTTGTGATTTGAGCATTTAATTTGTCTCTGAAACTGGTTTGCCCTAAAAATGTTTGCTTTCGATTCAGTTGATTTAGGAAATATAAATTTGTTTTGAGAGAGGGGTTTGGTTCGTGAGAGGATGAGGATCATTTCCATGTTCTTGGTTTTCATTTTTGGTACGTTTTGAGAGGTTTGGAGATTTTTCAGGTGAGGTGCTGGCCGGAGAAGACGACCGGAGGTCTTCTCCGGCCACCTGAGAGTGATTTGCCCTAATTACAGTCATTAATGCTAGTTTGAATTTGGACCATTGATTGCCATTGACTTGTTGACTGCGCGCGCAAGGGAAAGGCCAGGATCTCTTTGATTAGCCCTAATTTTATTATTAGTTTTAATTAAATGTAATTAACTCAGAACCAATCCTGGCCACAAGATCACGCGCCAGTCAACCAATTCAAATCCTAGGCTCATCCTGGCCCTCCTTTCCTCTGACTTTTATTTTACTTAATTTTTAATTCATTTTCTTTCATTTAAATTGCATAATTAATTTAAAATAGCAAAAAATTCGTAAAAATTATGAAACTTTTTCCTAAAAGTTTTAATAATTTTTAAGACCCAAAAATATTTTTATTTTATTTTTTATCATTAAAAAAGTATTTTTAAATATTTAAAAGATTATTTTTAATTGATTAATGGGAATTAATTAATTAAAAATACTTTTAGGTATTTAAAAATTACAAAAAAATTCATGAAATGTTCTAAGACATTTAGAAACATTGTCCAACCTTCAAACCAAATTTCTTTTTTTGATCTTGATGCATTTTAAGAATTTTTCATTGAATTAAATCATTTTTTATGCATTAATTTGATCCTAAGTTCAAAAATTCATTTCTGCCTATTGGAGAAGGTTGAGACATTGATTCTTCTTGCATTGTTTTGTGTTTGGCATGTAGTTTCTAGGGTAAAATGGCCATGATTTGATCTTGCATTTTCTATTTGTTTGACATTTCTTTTGTTAAGAACCCTAAAAAACCCTAATAACTTAGAAAATTCATATCTTGAGATTGGTTAGGAGTTGGGAGTTCCCCTTTGGGCAGTGGTTCATTATAGGTTTAGGGTTTCTTTGGATGGCATTTTCCATTTTTTATCTTAGGGTTTGCTTCTGTTTTGAGTTTTGGTTTGATGTTTAATCCATGAACCCTAATTTGGGATTTCTCTTGCATCTTTCTTGCATTTCCTTGCATAACATGACTTGTCTTTGCATTTTGTGCATTCTTGTGATTCATTTGACATCTTAAGACATGTAGGAAGCATGTTTGATCATTGCATCACATATTTGCCATGTCATTTACCTTGTATGCTTCATAATTTTTCATGTGTATCCATGCTTCTAAGCTTGCACCATTTGCACCCATGAACTTGTATGAGCATATCCATGCCTTGCCTCATGTTTGCAGCACCTCATAACATCATAATCATCATCAACATGCTTCTGTTTTTGCTTAGCATCATGTCATCTCATCTCATTTAGCATTGCATTGCATTTCTTTCTAACATTTCAGGTGGTAAGTAAATTTGAGAGGTGGATTTGCCTTCACTTCTCATACCTTTTCTTTTCATCTCTCTTGCATCCATTGCTGCATTTTATATGTGTTTGAGATTGAGCTTGCTCATTCTTGTTCTTCCCACTTTCTTTCTTCAAGTGACTTGACTTCTTGAATGAAGCAAGTCACTTTGCTTCTCTTGATCCTGTTCATCTGCTTCCTGGTGGTTCTTCTGAAGATTGTTCTTGAAAACCTCACAAGCCTTAGGACCAACCAAGCATGATAATGAATTAGGGTTTTGATTAGTCTCCCCTCATAGTTTTTACCTTTGTGTCTCTCTTTGAGTCTTCTCTTCTCATCTCATAATCAGGGACTAAACCCTAAAGGCTTTGAGACTTTGTGATTAAGCTTATGCCTGCATCCTTCTTTTAGGATGGAGTGTATAACTTTAATCCTAAGTGTTAAACCCTTAATGTGTTTAAATCTCTTAATCAATTCATCTAATAATCATCAAGACATCACACTTGTAACTTGGGCCTTGCATTAGGGTTCTAATTCTTCCTTAAGTGGTTAAGAAGGACTAACCCTAGTGTTAATGGACAAGTCCCCCTCAAGTTGTCTTACAAATCATAAAAATCATTTCATCATCATATCATTAAATAAAATCCACTTAATCAAAGGTTTGTTTTGTCATGAGTTTAATCCCTAATCATGGATTAAGTTGAAGAGTTTTCCTCAGCTTAAACATTCTCATCTATTATCCTTCTTTTAGGATGGTGTAATGAGTCTGTTTAATCCCTGATTATGGCTTAACCTCATTACTCAACACTAAACAAAATCACAAAAAAACATCTAAATAATCACAAGTAGGTTAATGATCTTAATCCTACACCAAAGGTGATTAAGTGTGAGAATCTGACTTCACACTTAAGGTAATTCTCATTACCCCTGATCAGAGGGAAGATGTGATGAGTTTACTAACCCATTGGTTTAGGCTTAAGCTCATTTTCTTATGACAAACTTCAAAAAAAAAAAGAAATAAAAGACTGAAAACTCAAAAACAAACAATAATCGTCTCCTCCGGGATTCTTTTCTCATCATCTTCACTCACAATCGAGAACTTGCTTCTTCCGTCTAATGCAAGACAGTTAGCACTTGAGCCAGACAGGTCATACACTTGAGCATAGACAAGCAAGCAGTTCATCAAGTCAATTCACCTTTCAGTCTCTTTGGGTCGAACTACGGTGTTCTGACTTCCTCATTGCACGAGAGGATACGTAGGCATAACTTAACAGTTATCGAACAAAAGTCTCTGTACATTCCCCCTCCTTCCAGCTTTACTCTTTAAGCCTCATTATCATGAGCATTTCACTCTTGTCCTTACACTGACACTGTATATATTACACTTCACTTCCTTTACACTGACACCTGTACATCCTTTTCCAGCTCATGCACAGATTGCACTGACACTACCCCTTTAAAACACAAATCTTTTAAGCGTGGATCCCGTCGAGTACGACGGACAATCTGGGTGCTAATACCTTCCCAGGTTGTAACCAACCCCCTTTCTCAGTCTCTCTGGTTCGCAACCGTCTTATCCATATCTTTCTAGGCCTATGCAACATTGCCTTTCCTCCGGGATAAAAATGCCTAGCTGGCGACTCTATTCATTCTCCAGTGAGTTCACGGCTGTGTGTTCTCATTGTTCCCTTCGCCGACCGTTCGCGCTTGTACCGGGATGCAAATCTTCGGGAGCGACAGCTTGGCGACTCTGCTGGGGAACCTTATACTGCAACCAGGGCTTCTGGTTCTTTTTGTGGGTTCCTCCTAACGCTTGTTTGATTTGTGTTTACTAGGGTGTTATGTGCTTATCTGTGCTTGTATATTCATCTTTGTTTATTTGCTTTATGTACAGTTACTTTACTGCTTTCTTTATTGCATTTATATATATCATACTGTCATTGTTGCTGGCTGGATCTGTTGTTTGCCTTGGTGGGTGGGTGATTCATTGAGAGTTAAGGTCCTATACCTGGGACCTGAGTGACACCTAGGCTAGAGTGAATCATATTCTTTCCCATTCCATTTCGGTCTGGTGCGGGAATATGAAACACGGTTCAGATATGGGTTTCTTCTTGAGAACTCTGTGTTGCAGATTTCCTGCAATGCTAGGGCTATCTGGGAAGCCTGCTAAGTCTGGATGACCTTTTAGTATTGACCTTCAGAAACTGAGGTGAATTAGAGGAGGAATTGTTATGGTTATTGTAAACACTGTACCTCCGGGTTAGAAGTGTTTACACTTCTCATAACTGATCCAAGTCTGAGGATCCTTGTTCTAGATCATCACCTGTGAGGGGGTTGGGCTGTTTACAGGTTTGCAGGTACCTTGACCTCAGAATATCCTGTTACTTTGACTCTGTTAAGAATGCTCCATGTTGGATAGTTCTTGTGATTCTAAAACCCTGGACATGTGGCTCTTTATTTGAGCCCCCCACCCTGGTTACTGGATTTATAGACCTCCACCTGGATTTCTTGAACACACATGGATCTATACCAAGGCAGTTAATCAGATCCAGCTCAGTCACAAACCCTCGCATTTCATTTGCATACATACTCATTGCATCATATTAACATTTGCTTATTTGTGTTTCAGGGTATCCACCTTCATCTTTGGTTTTGGTTTTGACCCCATCTGCAGTTTTGACCTATCTCCACCAGCACTTGCTTCAGCCTGTCAGCCATATACTTCAGTTACTAGCACTAGCCAGCCAGTGGCCCACTCCTCAGCATCTTCATCAGCACTTATCCTACTCAGTCCTCAGCATCATGGCTCCAAAGAAAAGCAACATCACTTACCATTTCTTCCATCCAGACTTATCAGACATCAGGAGGATCCAAACCCTGATCACTCCAGATCACACACCTTTATTCAGGGAGCATTATGGGGATATACTTGACTTGGTCATGGATCTGGACCCATCTCAGAGAAGCCTGATCCATACCTGTATTCAGTTCTATGACCCCCCATTGAGATGTTTCACCTTTCAAGACTTTCAGTTGGGTCCTCTTTTGGAAGAATACTCATCATTGACTGGTCTGCCCATCAAAAGAGAAATCCCATTCAACCCTGAAATGGTCTTTCCTAGCAATGGAGAGGTAGCAAAAGCTTTGTATCTGGAGCCTGTTTTGATTGAACAGCATATGACCTCTAAAGCTGGGATCCCTGGATTTCATCTGGACTTCCTGATTTCTCAAGCTAGTCTGAAGGCCTCCTCGGGGGAGTGGAAAGCTGTTTGTGCTCTGTTGGCCTTAAGTGTATATGGAATTGTGTTGTTTGCAGATGAGCCTCGATTCATTAGCAAGAATGCCATCCATCTGTTCATCCTGAAGAACCCAGTGCCAACTTTACTGGGTGATCTCTATTACTCAGTCCATCAGAGAAATGAGAAGCAGAGGGGAAGATTAGTGAGGATTTGTGCTCCATTATTCCATGCTTGGCTTCTCAGGCATCTACCCAGGACAGATGCATTTCTAAATCCTCATCAGCAAAGCAACTGGGCTAAGAGGCTCACTACTCTCACTTCAGCAGATATCAGATGGTGTACTCAGAGCACCAAGGGCAGAGATATCCTCACAAGCTGTGGGCACTTTCCCAATGTGCCTTTGATAGGAGTTAAGGGAAGTATCAACTACAACCCTCTGCTGTTCAGGAGGCAATTAGGCTATGCACTGGTCCATATTCCTAGGGTACAGGATTCGGTTGAGACCCTCTACTGTGAGAACAAGGTTAGTCTGGCAACTGTTAGGCAGGCTACTTGGGCCTGGGATCATGTTCAAACCAAGGGAATCCCCATTCTGGGGAAGTGCAATAATGTGGCATCAGTCCAATATTATGAGTGGTCCCATGCTAGGGCCCAATTCTCTGGAATGCCCTTTACCATAGAAGACATGCCTGAGTCATCTTCAGCACCACCCCCTGCCACTATCAGTTTGGAGGAGTTTGAGAGCTTGAAGGAAAGAAATGAGAAGTTAACCCAAGCCTTGCAGAAGACCCTCAGAGAGAGGAGTGAAGGTGTGAGGGAGATTGAGAGATTGGAGAAGTTGAGGGTGGAACACTTGACCAAGATTGAGAAGTCTGGAGATTATATCAACAAATCTAAAGCTGGTGAACAGATTCTGAAGAATGCTTGTAAAGAAGCCCAGTTTCAGAGAGCAAGAACGGACTTGTATTTGAAAGAGAGTCAGGCCAGGTGGGTCCGGATCACTGAGGCCCGTACTCTAGAAGACAAAAGAATTCAAGACAAGATGGAACAGATGGAAAAAGCCCTGGCAGCAGCCCAGAAGGAAATATCAGAGCTAGAAATCAGAGCTGGAGTGAAGAGGTCTAAGGACCAAAGTCAGAACAAGAAGTTGACTGCAGCTGTTGCAACAAGAAACCTTCTCATCAGAGGTCTCACGGAGCGTCCGGCTGATCCTGTGACCGAAACACTTCTTAAGGAAGTTCGTGAGGATGAGTTTGGCCTTGGAGTTTGATCATTTGCTTGTTGTTGTTCCTTTTCCATGTACTTTTGCTTTTTGTGATGTATTTTGACCCTTTGAGGGCTTGTGTTGTAACTTGAACAAATTGTATTATTTCACTTTTGTATTATATCTGTGTTGGTTTCTATCTGGGTTCACGTCAAAAGCAACTTCAACAGCAGCATCTTCAAGGGTCTGGAAGGGGCAAAACTGAAGGCCAGACCGGATACCTTGATAGCAAATAAGCATAATTGCATTGCATGCTAACCCTTTTGTTTGTTTTGTAGGTTTTTGTTTTGTTGTTGCTAACCTCTGTTGTGAATCTCAGGAATTATTGCTCGCCGCCGGGTATTTCCTCTCAACAGGCCTCACAGGTACCCAACTAGAAACAACCTTCCGGGAATTCAGATGGATCAAATGCAACAAGACCTTACGGAGGTCAGAAACCAGATGGCCAACGAAAGGTTGGAGATGAGAACGCAGATAACCCAGTTCATGGAAGTGATGAACAACTTAGCTCAAATCCAGGAGAGGCTCAGAACTTTGGTAGAAGGGAGGAATCAAGAAGAGCCCCATGTGGGGACTGCAGGCACAAGTAACAATGAAAGGGTGCAACCACATGTTAACCCCCCTGTGTTTGGCCCACATCTCCATCCTGAAGTTAATATTCCTGCAAACATTCAAGGAACAGCTACTGCAGCCAGGGTACTTCAAGAAGATCCTCAGGAGGACCAATTTACAGTAATGGGTGCTGGAGAGGAAACTTATGATAGACGATTGGAAGAGATAGCTGAGAAGTTGAGGTCCTTAGAATCTCAAAATTCTTTGGGGTTCGACGTCATGGACATGGGTTTGGTAGAAGGGGTCAGGATCCCCCATAAGTTCAAGCCTCCTTGCTTCGAAAAGTATAATGGGACTTCATGCCCCCGGACTCATTTGCAATCATTTCTGGGAAGGCTGAAAGCCTATACAATGGATGAGAAACTCTGGATGTTCTACTTCGAAGATAGCTTGACTGGAGCATCCAGGGAATGGTATTCCCATCTGACAAGAGCAACTATAAGATGCTGGAAGGACCTGGCAGAAGCCTTCATCAGACAGTATCAGTATAATCTAGATATGGCACCCAACAGGACCCTCCTAATGGGAATGTCACAGTCTTCGAGGGAGAGTTTCCGAGAATATGCTCAAAGATGGAGGCAACTGGCTGCTGCCGTTCAACCACCAATGTCTGAGAGAGAAATGGCAGACATGTTTATGAACACTCTCCAGGGAACGTATATTGACAGGTTGGCTGCTTTCTCTTCCACCAGCTTCGCAGATGTTGTCATAGCTGGGGAGAGAATTGAAAGCTTGTTAAAAATGGGAAAGATCTCAGACAACGGTGCAAGCTCGTCCAGTAGTACAAGAAAGCCTTTTGCAGGCCCAAGAAGAACTGGCGAGACCAATGCCATCCATTCAAGCAGGGGCAGGCCCCAGTATGTTCAAAGGTCAATAGCAGCAGTCACTATCCCTGCTCCAGCTCATCCACAGCCAGTCTATCAACCTCCTCAACAAAACTTCCAACCACAACCTCAGTATCAGCAGAATCAGTATCCTCCAAGGAACTACAACAACAACAACTCCAACAACAACAATCAACAGAGGCCATTCCAACAGAGGCCATCCCAAGCTAACCGAGTGATCGACCCGATCCCAATGCCGTATGCTGCCTTGCTGCCACAACTTCTGAAACTCAACCTAGTTGAGCTAAGAACGTTGGCACCTCCGGATCCCAACAGTCTACCAAGAAACTATGACTCTAATGCTAGGTGTGCTTTTCATTCAAACGCACCTGGTCACAGTACAGAAAAATGCAGGGCTCTGCATATGAAGGTACAAGACTTGGTAGACTCCAAGGCTCTGAATTTTGCACCTCCGCCCAATGTCAATAAAAACCCAATGCCAAACCATGGTGGTCCCCGAATTAATGCTATTGAAGAAGACCAACCGTCTTATTTAATAACTAGTGTGGATCAGATCCGGACACCATTGTTGGAAATCAAAGCTCAACTCCGTGAAAACCAAATATTTCCGGGGTGTGAACTAGGGTGTCCCTACTGCAATATTTCATGGAATGGGTGTGAAGACCTGAGGAATGGCATTGACAGCCTTATTCAGAGTGGCCTGCTACAGATCACTACATCATTTCCGACGAATCCGACAACTTCATCAACAACGGTTTCAGACCCTCCTACAACTGCAGCAACTATTGTTCCCGACAATTCATCAGCAACATCAACAAGTACTTCATCTGTCCTTCCAAATGATCAGACTTCAACAGTTTCTCCTGCTACAACTTCAGCTTCATTCCATTTCGAATCTCCGTCCACAACAACAACAGTCCTTCCAACAGTACCTCCTACAACACCAGCAACCAATCATGAAAATGTCTCTACTGTTACCATATTCTACGATCCTGAGAATAATTCCGCCTACCATTCAGAAGGTGCTGCTCCCACCAGAGCACCTGTTACAATCTTTTATGATCCACAAACAATTACAGTCCCTTCAGCAGCAGCAATCAGTCCAGTCACTGTCACGGTGCCTGGACCAGTACCATATGAAAGCAATAGGGCCATCCCTTGGCACTATGGCTCTGACGTATACTGCGAAGGAAAAAGAATCACTCTTGAAACATCAACACCTGCACCACAAGTAGATAATGTGGGGGGAGGCGGAGGCTTCACTCGAAGCGGACGTCTCTTTGCTTCGCAAGTTCAAAAACCTACTGCCGAAGCAGAAGCTGCTGCCAAGGCAAAGGGAAAAGGCCCGGTGCAGGAAGATTCAGCTGCCAAAGAAACCCTGAAGACTCCATTCGATCAGGAAGTTGATGAGTTTATGCGAATCATCAAAAAGAGTGATTACAAAATTGTGGATCAACTTCACCAGACGCCATCCAAAATCTCTATCCTCTCACTGCTTATGTGCTCCGAAGCCCATCGGAATGCACTGCTTAAAGTCTTGCACGCAGCTTACGTGCCTGAGGAGATTACTGTCAACCAATTGGAAACCGTGGTTGGAAATGTTACTGCTAGCAATGGGCTAGGGTTTACCAATTCTGACTTGACAGCGGATGGCCGCAATCACAACAAAGCCTTGCACATAACCATGGAATGCAAAGGAGCTGTCCTTTCTCATGTGCTGGTGGACACAGGTTCTTCCCTGAATGTCTTACCGAAGAAGGCTCTGGTGAAGCTTGAATATGATGGATTGGCATTGAGACCCAGCAACCTGGTAGTAAGAGCCTTTGATGGTTCTAAGAGATCGGTTCTAGGAGAGATTGAGTTGCCTGTGACAATTGGCCCACAGACCTTTAAAACTATCTTTTATGTGATGGACATTCAGCCCGCCTACAGCTGTTTGTTGGGTAGACCCTGGATTCACGCCGTCGGCGCAATAACGTCTACCCTTCACCAAAAGTTAAAATTTGAGTGGGAAGGTCAAGTTGTCACAATCTGTGGGGAAGAGGATATTTTCGTTAGCCATCTGGCTACCTACAAATACATTGAGATGGATGGAGAGATCCATGAGACAATGAGCCAAGGTTTTGAAGCCTTGAATGTCAATGAAGCATCTGCTGTATCTGGAATCTCCATGTCATCATACCAACAAGCCCGGAAGGTTGTTGAGGAAGGAACTGCCCTAGGCTGGGGCAAGGTTTTAGCTGTGGAGGAAAAGAAGGACAAATTTGGGTTGGGTTACATACCAACTCAACATCAAGCAAAGGCTGCTGCAGAGCCTGGTTTTGTCAGTGGGGGGATGCTTACCCCCGATGCTATCAACTGTCTGGAAGACGAGCTGGAAGAGGAGCGCAATCTGGAGAATTGGATTCGTCCGAAGATCCCGGGGAGCAGTGTCTCGAACTGGTCTTCCCAGGAAATTATAAGAGTTACTCAAGCAGAGTAATTATTATTTCCTGTTTTTTTTTATAGCATGCATCAAAGTCTTGCATCTTGCCCAAGATGACAAGACTCATTTTGTAACCGGGCCATCTGTACTTTTGTGCAAACAAGATTAAATTAATGAAATATCAGACATCTTTTTGCAAACAAGTCTTTTTCTTTTCTGCTCACTGTTTTTCCATTTTTCTTTTTGTACAAAAATAAATGGCGGTGTTTTCAAAATGATAACTTCATTTCACCTTTTTTCTAAAGCAAGATTAAAATCAATCACTAAAATGAACAAACTTAACCCTTGCAGAGAGTGCCCTCCAGACAGCACCGACAACAGCACGGCTATGACATCGTATGACTTTGACAATCCAACCAATCAAGCTGATGAAGGGGTTGATGAAGAATATGAGCTTCCTGAAGAGCTAGCTAGGTTGTTGAGACAGTAGGAAAAGGTTATTACTCCTCACCAGGAGGAGATTGAAGTGATTAATCTTGGTACAGACGAAGACGTGAAAGAGGTTAAAATCGGGGCCTGCCTGCAAGACTCAGTGAAGAGACAACTGATAGATCTGCTTCAAGAGTATGTTGATGTGTTTGCTTGGTCATATCAAGATATGCCAGGGTTGGATACCGACATTGTTGTGCACAAGCTGCCTTTGAGGGAAGAATGCCCACCAGTGAAACAGAAGCTGCGCCGAACTCGCCCAGACATGGCTATGAAAATCAAGGAAGAGGTACAAAAGCAATGGGACGCCGGGTTCCTTGCTGTGACTAGCTACCCGCCGTGGGTTGCTAACATAGTACCTGTGCCTAAGAAGGACGGCAAAGTAAGAATGTGTGTTGATTACCGGGATCTGAACAGAGCCAGCCCGAAAGATGACTTCCCATTACCTCACATTGATGTATTGGTGGATAACACGGCTCAGTTCTCGGTATTCTCATTCATGGATGGATTTTCAGGATATAATCAGATCAAGATGTCACCTGAAGACATGGAGAAGACAACATTCATCACACCTTGGGGCACGTTCTGTTACAAAGTGATGCCATTTGGACTGAAGAACGCTGGCGCCACATATCAACGGGCTATGGTGACATTATTCCATGATATGATCCACAAGGAAATAGAATGTTATGTGGATGATATGATCGCCAAGTCCCTTACAGAGGAAGATCACCTGGTGAATCTGCTGAAATTGTTCAAGCGTCTGAGGAAGTACCAACTAAAGTTGAACCCCAACAAATGCACATTCGGGGTGAGATCTGGTAAGCTGTTGGGCTTTATTGTAAGCGAGAAAGGGATTGAGGTTGATCCTGATAAAGTCAAAGCTATTCAAGAGATGCCTGCACCAAGGACTGAGAAAGAAGTTCGAGGGTTCTTAGGACGATTGAACTACATTTCAAGGTTCATATCTCATCTTACAGCAACCTGTGAACCCTTGTTCAAGCTGTTAAGGAAGGAACAAACGGTCAGGTGGAACGAAGACTGCCAGAAGGCTTTTGACAAGATCAAGGAGTATCTGCAAGAACCTCCAATCCTCATGCCTCCAGTCGAAGGAAGACCTCTGATCATGTACTTGACAGTATTAGAAGAGTCAATGGGGTGTGTGCTGGGCCAGCATGACGAGTCTGGTCGAAAAGAGTATGCAATATACTACCTAAGCAAAAAGTTTACCGACTGTGAACAACGTTATTCACTGCTCGAGAAAACTTGCTGTGCTTTAGCGTGGGCTGCTCGCCGACTGAGACAGTATATGTTGACCCACACTACCTTATTAATCTCAAAAATGGATCCGGTTAAGTACATTTTCGAGAAGCCAGCTCTTACCGGTCGGGTTGCAAGATGGCAGATGATTCTCACAGAATACGACATACAGTACACATCTCAGAAAGCCATCAAAGGCAGTGTACTATCTGAATATCTTGCTGAGCAACCCATTGATGACTACCAGCCTATGAGGTTTGACTTCCCTGATGAAGATATCATGTTCATTAAAGCAAAAGATCACGAGGAGCCTATTCACACCGAAGGGCCTGACCCGGAGGAAGAATGGACTATGATGTTTGATGGGGCTGTCAACATGAACGGCCGTGGAGTTGGTGCAGTACTCATTACACCCAAAGGAGTTCACATGCCTTTCTCGGCAAAACTCACTTTCAACTGCACTAACAACGAAGCAGAATACGAAGCTTGCATTATGGGTCTTGAGGAAGCCATCGACCTCAGGATCAAAACATTGACCGTATTCGGGGATTCAGCCTTGGTAGTCAATCAAACCAACGGAAAATGGTACACACACCAAGATCATCTGATACCTTACAGGGATTATACAAGGAGGTTATTGACTTTCTTCACAACAGTCAAGCTTGAGTATATCCCTCGGGACGAGAATCAGTTTGCAGATGCTCTTGCTACCATTTCATCCATGATCAAAGTTCAAACGGCTAACTTTGTACCCCAGATTTCAGTGTCTAGACTTGATAGACCGGCATATGTATTTGCAGCAGATGTTGTCAAAGATGATAAGCCTTGGTTCCATGACATTAAATGCTTCTTGGAGGATCAGACATACCCACCCGGGGCATCTTCCAATGATAAGAAGACTTTGAGAAGGCTTGCTGGTAGTTTCTTCCTGAACACTGATGGGTCTTTATACAAGAGGAACTTTGACATGGTACTCCTCAGATGTGTTGACAAGACAGAAGCAGATTTGTTGATGCATGAAGTGCACGAAGGATCTTTTGGTACCCACGCAGGAGGACATGCCATGGCTAAGAAGTTGTTAAGATCAGGCTATTATTGGATCACAATGGATGCAGACTGTTGTGCCTACGCCAGAAAATGTCACAAATGCCAGATCTACGCAGACAAGGTGCATGTGCCTCCCAATCCTTTGAACATCATGTCTTCACCATGGCCCTTTGCCATGTGGGGCATTGATATGATTGGCAAGATTGAGCCAACTGCTTCAAACGGCCACAAATTCGTCCTGGTCGCCATCGACTATTTCACCAAGTGGGTTGAAGCAGCCTCATATGCAAATGTTACAAGACAAGTGGTAGCCCGATTTCTGAAAAGAGATATCATCTGTCGGTATGGAGTGCCCGAGCGAATCATTACTGATAATGGTTCCAACTTAAACAACAAGATGATGGCAGAGCTGTGCCGGGACTTCAAGATCCAACATCACAATTCTTCTCCTTACAGGCCAAAGATGAATGGCGCTGTCGAGGCAGCGAATAAGAATATCAAGAAAATTGTGCAGAAGATGGTAATCACATACAAAGACTGGCATGAAATGCTACCGTTTGCCTTGCATGGGTACCGCACATCAATCAGAACGTCCACTGGGGCAACACCGTATCAGCTTGTATACGGTATGGAAGCAGTCCTGCCTGTTGAAGTTGAACTACCCTCGTTACGGGTATTAATGGATGTTAAACTGAGTGAAGCGGAATGGGTTCGGTCCCGATTCGAGCAACTGAGTCTGATCGAAGAGAAAAGATTAGCGGCAATCTGTCATGGGCAGTTGTATCAGAAAAGAATGAAGAAGGCCTTCGATCAGAAAGTCAGGCACCGAGAGTACCAAGTGGGAGATCTTGTGCTGAAAAGAATCCTCCCTCCTCATACAGACCACAGGGGCAAATGGACTCCAAATTATGAAGGACCATTCGTTGTAAAGAAAGTTTTCTCTGGTGGAGCACTGATGCTCAGCACCATGGATGGTGAAGATTTCCCATCCCCTGTGAATTCAGATGCAGTTAAAAAATACTTCGCATAAAATGACCCGCTGGACATAAAAACAGAATGTAAGTCCAGGCAAAATAGGGCATCCCGGCGAGTCAAAAACAGAATAAAAGACTCGGGCAAAAGTAAGGGAAATAAATAAAAAATGTACACCCGTTGAGTTGAAAAGCCGCATTGGACAACTCAGGCAAAAATGGGTATCCCGATGGATTGAAAACCCGAAAGGGCGATCCATGCAAAATAAGGGAATAAGCGAACAACTGCATTCTGAATTCGTCTGTATCACCTACAACTTAGTAAGCTACGAAGGATCAAGCTTCAATCAGAATCAACTCTCTCTAGAAAGCAAGACGAGAAGAACGTCATTGTCATACGAGTCATAGCAGGAGAGGAAGCTCCTCAAAGCGTCACCAACACCGCCAGCACTTTATTTCTCAATTTGTAACAATCTCCTCATTTCAGGAGATATGTTTCTTTGACTGTATCTTGCCAATTCAGGGCACAGGAATTAATAAAATCAGATTTTCAGTCATGTTTCGTTTTTTACATTTATGCTTTGCAAAAATTGTCTGATATCTCTGAAAATACAATTGCATAAGTACAGATGCCTTTCTCTAAAAAATAAAACACATGCTTGCAGGGAATATGATTACTCTCGAAAGTATTTATCTCCTACGACGGAATCCAGTAAGGGATACCTCGGGACCTTTTGTATGTTTCCTTACCTTTGCAGGATTGCAGGTATCCAGAACGCGACCTGGGGCAAGCAGGTTACGTCTCAGCAAGTGGGCAAATCACTATCAACTCGGTCTATCTTCCACGTGGCACGGGAGAGTGCCCACTTCCCCAGCAAAGTTTCCAAATCGGCATGCACTCAATCTCAGCATCGGAAATGCTCTATCCCCAGCTGAGTTGCCTCTTGTTGCTCTCCCCAGCTGATTTGCCTCTCACAATTCCCCAGCCGAGTTGCCATGTCATCCTCGGTTGAATACAGAAGTCAGGGAACCATCTCCCCACAGAGTTCCAGCCTCTATCCAGAAGAGCAACGCATGAAGAGATCACAACAGAGTGAAGAAAGCTTCTACAAACCCCAGCTGGGTTTCTCATTTATAAGGATATGTCAATCAGTGACCTATATCCCCAAGCAGATACGTCACTAGATCTACCAATGATCTCATCCCCAGCTGGGATGTTCACTTCAAGCAGATCATCCAGAGATCTTCGCCGCAATGGGATCCGAATTCCGGATCGGTGCCTCTTTGCATAATCATAGCATTCGCATCATATTATACCCTCAGAGCGTAGCATTCCGTCTAATACGGAGCATTACGGCAAAAAAAAAAAAAATCGAATACATAGCATAATCATAAGTCATGTTGTGAATTGAACACTTGTGATTAGTAACCATTCATCAGAATACAGATTACTTCCCACCAGAGTCCCAGCAAAAGCAGCTGCCTCTCAAATCACAAACACCAGTATATACACCTTTTGGCACCCGTCCGTGTCATCTTTCCCCAGTAAAGTCGCCTGAACACTCTTTACAAACAAATCACCCTTATTGCAGATGTGTCCTGACGCCCGTCCGTGTCATATCCCAGCAGAAAGCCAAAGAGGTCCTCTTTGCACTCACATATACTTGTACATACACTTTTCTTGACACCCGTCCGTGTCATATCCCCAGCGCAGTCGCCTAGATTTGGCATATCAGATACTTGTTCATATTATACTTTTCTCTCTTGACACTCGTCCGTGTCACTCTCCCCAGCAGATAAACACTCATCAATACAATGCTCACTACTCATGGTACACTTATACAGATACTCGTCCGTATCTTGTATACATCATCACTCATATCCCCACAGATTCGACAGTAGTCCTTGTTCTTTGTTAACCAGTTGGTACTCGTCCGTACCGTCATCTCAGAACATTGCGTCTAGTGTCTGTTTCTACATGATACTCGTCCGTATCATAGTCTTAGGGATGCTCGTCCGCATCCTTAATCCATACACCGTGTCAAACACTCACGTCTTCTTGAATATAGATACTCGTCTGTGTCTACTATTCCCCAGAAGAATCCTTTCAGATGCAACACTCGTCCGTGTTCCTTGTTAACCAGTTGATACTCGTCCGTATCATCATCTCCGAACATGTGTCAGTTTGTTTCTACATGATACTCGTCCGTATCATAGTCTTAAGGATGCTCGTCCACATCTTTAATCTATACACAATACCAAACACTTATACCCTTTGTTTCTTGGATGTAAACGCTCGTCCGTGTTTACTTTATCCCCAGTAGATCACCAACAAATTTTCTTTTTATCTAACACTCGTCCTGTGTTATGATACCTTTGAGAGCAGCCGTACCCTGCTAAGTGGTCGTCCTCCACTTCTTGATGGTCGTCCTCCATCATGCTCATCCGATGGCCGTCCCCATCGTTGATTTTAGCAGCCGTCCCCTGCTAGGTGGTCGTCCTCCACCCTTTGATGATCGTCCTTCATCACTTTATCCAATGGCCGTCCCCATTGTTGATGTTTGGTTATCTAACACTCGTCCTGTGTTATGATAAACCTCGAGAGCAGCCATCCCCTACTGAGTGGTCGTCCTCCACTTCTTGATGGTCGTCCTCCATCTTGCTCGTCCGATGGCCGTCCCCATCGTTGACCTTATCTATCCGATGGCCGTCCCCATCGTTGATATTTTCGGCAGCCGTACCCTGCCAGGTGGTCGTCCTCCACCTTTGATGGCCGTCCCCATCATATTTCTTTTATTCCCAACAGAGCAGCCGTCCCCTGCTAGGTGATCGTCCTTCACCTTTGATGGCCGTACCCCATCAACTGTTTATTTCTTTTATTCTTTAACCCGATGGCCGTCCCCGTCGTGGTCCCTTTTCTTTTTAACCCGATGGCCGTCCCCATCGTTGGTTACTTTGCTTTATGAACTTGATGGCCGTCCCCGTCATGTTTCATTAATTTCCAGAGAATTTTACAGCTTTACCTTGATGGCCGTCCCCATCATAATTTCTTTTCTTTCCCCAGCTAGTCGGCCGTCCCCGTCTTGGCTTTACCTTTTATCCCCAGCATGTCGGCCGTCCCCGTCATTGCTTTATTTTCCTGCACTTTCCCCAGCATGTCGGCCGTCCCCGTCATTGCTTTATTTTCATACACTTTTCCCAGCATGTCGGCCGCCCCCGTCATTGCTCTTTACCCAGCAGTCGTCCTCTGCCCGACGGTCGTCCTCCGTCGCCTACACTTTACAATATACTTTATCTTTCTTGCACAATCTATATCCCTTTTCTTCTTCATTCTGTGAGTGCAAATTTTGGACTGTCTTTGGTATTCAACCACAAGTTATCTTGTTTGTCTGTTAAGCCGTCGCTTACATCCTGCACAGCTAACTCATGTTTGAATAGGGGCAGCTGTAAACACCCCAAATTTGCCCTCACCCATTCACACCATGGCTTGTGATCATATCATATGCATAAACACAATCATATCAACTCACATCTCTTTTTTTGATTCACTACATAGTTTTCAAGGCATCTGCACCTAGGGTTTGTGATCTGAGCAATCCCAAAGCATCTTGAGCCATTACAAAGGCCACCAATCAACTCAAAGGGGTCCATGTGTTTTCTTACATCATATTCCATCTCCTCAAAGTCAAAAATGCAGAGGAATCACAAGAGCTAGGGTTTGAGGTGGATGCAGAGCCAGGATGAACTGCACAGTTGACTGAAAATTAGGGTTTTGGTTTCAGAGGCCATAACTCCAATTTTTTTGGTCATTTTTGTTTCCATTGGTCTCTATATGGTATAGGGAGTATGCATATCAATTTTCATGAAGAAATTCCATGGGGAAGTCATCTGATCAAGAGTTGACTTTCTAGACAAGTCAGTGCAAAATCAGGGCATCTGAGGCCCCCAATGACCCAACCAATGGGTGATCTTCATCATTTTGAGTGTATATGATCTTTATTTGATCATGGAAGAAGGTTGAAGTTCATAGAAATCAAGAATTTAGGGTTTTTGCAAAGGTTGACTTTTTGGGCATAGTTGACTTTTCAAGAATGCATCATTTTAGGTCATTCTTCAAGCCTTGATTCATGATCCAAAAAGGCTTCAAATGAAAAAACTTTGGTCATGAAAGTTGTAGATCTCATCTTTCCCTTTTCAAAAAGTACAAGAACATGATCAAACTCTTCTTGGATCAAAAGTTATGGCAATGCAAAGTTGGCTAAAATCATTAATTTTCAAGGCATGCCTCATTTGGAAATTTTGCAAAGTCTTGGACCAATGCATTATGTGACTTCTAATTCATTTCAAACCAACACATAAACATTCTCTAAGTCCCAAAAATCAGATTTGAACCAAAGATCACATGTGCTTAGTTCATGTAACAAGGCATTTTTCATGAAAATCCATAAAGTAACCAAGTTGCAAAACTCATGATCATGCTTCACCAACTTGCTGCATTGGTCCTTGAATCAAGCCAGCCTCTCTCACCACACCATGATGCGCCAGACCTAGACTTGTACCAAGCTAGTATCAAGCCCATGCTTCTCTTACAAGATTTTTGACTTTTGGCAAAAGCAAACTTACCAATCACAAAAGCACAAGTCACATCATCCAGCCAATCAGATTTGTTTATGTTATCAATTTGCAAGCTAGCCATAACAGGAAGCAAGGCTGAAACCATCCCATTCATAACTTACACAAAAACACTCCCATTTGCATCTTGCTTCGAATTCCTCTCCACAGCAAGCAAACACTCAAACCTTTTCCTCCATTCAACTCACCATGTATCATTGAGTTGAAATCACCAGGAACACAAGCCTAAAACAGCCAGAACATCTCACTGCCATTTCTCACTCCATTTTGCAGTTGCATTCGAAACTCTCATCCTAGCTCACAAACAGCCAAACAAACCTTGCAGACCTTCTCCATTCATCCTCAGGACCTCAAACAACCCATCACCATGGCCTGAAACCTCCAGAAACACCATTGCCATTTCTGAGCAAGCTTGAGCAGAAGCTGTCGAATCTCACTATCCAGCCAACTTAAACTCCATTTGAGCATTCAAACATCATCTGGGGATCAAGTGGAGTAGATTGCACAAGGAGAGGTGGCCAGAAAGTTCTCAAACTAAAAGCTTCAAATCTCAGGTAGCTCGAAAATTATTTTTCCAGAAATCATTTTTATTGTTACAAACTTGTTCTTTGTGTTATCCTGATCATCCTGGTACCATTGGTTTTGAAAATGGTTGTGATTTGAGCATTTAATTTGTCTCTGAAACTGGTTTGCCCTAAAAATGTTTGCTTTCGATTCAGTTGATTTAGGAAATATAAATTTGTTTTGAGAGAGGGGTTTGGTTCGTGAGAGGATGAGGATCATTTCCATGTTCTTGGTTTTCATTTTTGGTACGTTTTGAGAGGTTTGGAGATTTTTCAGGTGAGGTGCTGGCCGGAGAAGACGACCGGAGGTCTTCTCCGGCCACCTGAGAGTGATTTGCCCTAATTACAGTCATTAATGCTAGTTTGAATTTGGACCATTGATTGCCATTGACTTGTTGACTGCGCGCGCAAGGGAAAGGCCAGGATCTCTTTGATTAGCCCTAATTTTATTATTAGTTTTAATTAAATGTAATTAACTCAGAACCAATCCTGGCCACAAGATCACGCGCCAGTCAACCAATTCAAATCCTAGGCTCATCCTGGCCCTCCTTTCCTCTGACTTTTATTTTACTTAATTTTTAATTCATTTTCTTTCATTTAAATTGCATAATTAATTTAAAATAGCAAAAAATTCGTAAAAATTATGAAACTTTTTCCTAAAAGTTTTAATAATTTTTAAGACCCAAAAATATTTTTATTTTATTTTTTATCATTAAAAAAGTATTTTTAAATATTTAAAAGATTATTTTTAATTGATTAATGGGAATTAATTAATTAAAAATACTTTTAGGTATTTAAAAATTACAAAAAAATTCATGAAATGTTCTAAGACATTTAGAAACATTGTCCAACCTTCAAACCAAATTTCTTTTTTTGATCTTGATGCATTTTAAGAATTTTTCATTGAATTAAATCATTTTTTATGCATTAATTTGATCCTAAGTTCAAAAATTCATTTCTGCCTATTGGAGAAGGTTGAGACATTGATTCTTCTTGCATTGTTTTGTGTTTGGCATGTAGTTTCTAGGGTAAAATGGCCATGATTTGATCTTGCATTTTCTATTTGTTTGACATTTCTTTTGTTAAGAACCCTAAAAAACCCTAATAACTTAGAAAATTCATATCTTGAGATTGGTTAGGAGTTGGGAGTTCCCCTTTGGGCAGTGGTTCATTATAGGTTTAGGGTTTCTTTGGATGGCATTTTCCATTTTTTATCTTAGGGTTTGCTTCTGTTTTGAGTTTTGGTTTGATGTTTAATCCATGAACCCTAATTTGGGATTTCTCTTGCATCTTTCTTGCATTTCCTTGCATAACATGACTTGTCTTTGCATTTTGTGCATTCTTGTGATTCATTTGACATCTTAAGACATGTAGGAAGCATGTTTGATCATTGCATCACATATTTGCCATGTCATTTACCTTGTATGCTTCATAATTTTTCATGTGTATCCATGCTTCTAAGCTTGCACCATTTGCACCCATGAACTTGTATGAGCATATCCATGCCTTGCCTCATGTTTGCAGCACCTCATAACATCATAATCATCATCAACATGCTTCTGTTTTTGCTTAGCATCATGTCATCTCATCTCATTTAGCATTGCATTGCATTTCTTTCTAACATTTCAGGTGGTAAGTAAATTTGAGAGGTGGATTTGCCTTCACTTCTCATACCTTTTCTTTTCATCTCTCTTGCATCCATTGCTGCATTTTATATGTGTTTGAGATTGAGCTTGCTCATTCTTGTTCTTCCCACTTTCTTTCTTCAAGTGACTTGACTTCTTGAATGAAGCAAGTCACTTTGCTTCTCTTGATCCTGTTCATCTGCTTCCTGGTGGTTCTTCTGAAGATTGTTCTTGAAAACCTCACAAGCCTTAGGACCAACCAAGCATGATAATGAATTAGGGTTTTGATTAGTCTCCCCTCATAGTTTTTACCTTTGTGTCTCTCTTTGAGTCTTCTCTTCTCATCTCATAATCAGGGACTAAACCCTAAAGGCTTTGAGACTTTGTGGTTAAGCTTATGCCTGCATCCTTCTTTTAGGATGGAGTGTATAACTTTAATCCTAAGTGTTAAACCCTTAATGTGTTTAAATCTCTTAATCAATTCATCTAATAATCATCAAGACATCACACTTGTAACTTGGGCCTTGCATTAGGGTTCTAATTCTTCCTTAAGTGGTTAAGAAGGACTAACCCTAGTGTTAATGGACAAGTCCCCCTCAAGTTGTCTTACAAATCATAAAAATCATTTCATCATCATATCATTAAATAAAATCCACTTAATCAAAGGTTTGTTTTGTCATGAGTTTAATCCCTAATCATGGATTAAGTTGAAGAGTTTTCCTCAGCTTAAACATTCTCATCTATTATCCTTCTTTTAGGATGGTGTAATGAGTCTGTTTAATCCCTGATTATGGCTTAACCTCATTACTCAACACTAAACAAAATCACAAAAAAACATCTAAATAATCACAAGTAGGTTAATGATCTTAATCCTACACCAAAGGTGATTAAGTGTGAGAATCTGACTTCACACTTAAGGTAATTCTCATTACCCCTGATCAGAGGGAAGATGTGATGAGTTTACTAACCCATTGGTTTAGGCTTAAGCTCATTTTCTTATGACAAACTTAAAAAAAAAGCAATAAAAGACTGAAAACTCAAAAACAAACAATAATCGTCTCCTCCGGGATTCTTTTCTCATCATCTTCACTCACAATCGAGAACTTGCTTCTTCCGTCTAATGCAAGACAGTTAGCACCTGAGCCAGACAGGTCATACACTTGAGCATAGACAAGCAAGCAGTTCATCAAGTCAATTCACCTTTCAGTCTCTTTGGGTCGAACTACGGTGTTCTGACTTCCTCATTGCACGAGAGGATACGTAGGCATAACTTAACAGTTATCGAACAAAAGTCTCTGTACATTCCCCCTCCTTCCAGATTTACTCTTTAAGCCTCATTATCATGAGCATTTCACTCTTGTCCTTACACTGACACTGTATATATTACACTTCACTTCCTTTACACTGACACCTGTACATCCTTTTCCAGCTCATGCACAGATTGCACTGACACTACCCCTTTAAAACACAAATCTTTTAAGCGTGGATCCCGTCGAGTACGACGGACAATCTGGGTGCTAATACCTTCCCAGGTTGTAACCAACCCCCTTTCTCAGTCTCTCTGGTTCGCAACCGTCTTATCCATATCTTTCTAGGCCTATGCAGCATTGCCTTTCCTCCGGGATAAAAATGCCTAGCTGGAGACTCTATTCATTCTCCAGTGAGTTCACGGCTGTGTGTTCTCATTGTTCCCTTCGCCGACCGTTCGCGCTTGTACCGGGATGCAAATCTTCGGGAGCGACATCAATGCAGAAATTGGTTCTTCCCCAACAAAGCCGTCAAGGATACCCGGTTTCTACTCATCAGGAGATCCTTTGCATTTTCATTTAGTAATCATCATTACATTTGCATCCTCTAAACGCGTAGCATTTCCATCTTTATGGAGCATTACGCCATGGGAAAATTCAAACATATGCATACGAAGCATAAACTAGTTTTGGTACCTTGCACGAAAGCCCAAAATAGTGTTTCTTCAATCAGACTGGAGTATCCCCACAGAATTCCAGGTTCATTTCCCAATGTGTTCATTCCTACCAAGTCTTGTTTTGATATCCCCAGTCGAGTCTTGTTTCAGTACAACAGTCTCATTTTTTCGCATCTTCGTTAAAGTACAACGATCGTGTATCGGGTAATCATTTAAGTACAATGATCCCACTCCTTTAATCACATCTAAGTACGATGATTTCAATTCTCTGATTCCATTTAAGTATAATGGTCTCGTATTGAGTTTCGTTTAAGTACAACAATCTCATTTTTTTGCGTCTCTGTTTAAGTATAACAGTCGCGTCTCGGGTAATCATTTAAGTACAATGATCTCGCTCCTTTGATCTCATCTAAGTATGGTGATTTCAATTCTCCTATTCCATTTAAGTACAATGGTCTCGTCTTGAGTCTTATTTCAGTACAACAGTCTTATTTTTTCACGTCTCCGTTTAAGTACAACAGTCGCGTCGCGGGTTTTCGTTTCAGTACAACGATCCCGTTTCTTTCGAGTTTCCATTTCGAGTACAATGGTCTCGTTTGGATTCTTGTTTAAGTACAACAAGCTCACTTTCCCTGTTTCTGTTTCAATACAACGGTCATGTTTCGGGTTATCATTTAAGTACAATGAGCTTATTCCCGTTTGTCCTATCCTAGGTAAGCGACATGTTTCAAAATGTCATCTGAGAGTGACATTTGTTCTCAAATCATTTCATTTCCCACAGAGCGCAAATTTTTCGGTTTATTCGGCTATTCAATCACTTTACATCTTGAAAGTCTAAAAACCATTGCTATCATCGATTCAGGTCTATAGATGATTGAATAGGGACAGCTGTAATACCCTAAAATTTTCCCTCTTATTTTATTGCCAACCTCAAGTGGTTTAGGCTTCGTCATCTCGCATGATCGTCCAAGAATCACATTCAAATAATAAAAAATATAAAATAAAAATAAATCATCATCATTTGCATACGCATAAGGCATGTGGTAGGGTAAGGCTTGTCAATCATTAGAGCTCAAGAGAAGAAAAATAATATCACAAAAATAATCCAAGATCTATTTCCAAGTTAATCCATGGAAAAGGAAGAAAAATCAATTTTTTTTGTCGTTAACCGGTTAACAGGTGCGAATTTTGGCAAATACTTCAAATTTGGGTTGGTTCTCTTTTCCCTCCACATTTTCTTCTCCATTTTTTTTCCACCTTTATCCTCTTTGTTTCACATTTCATTTTTCACTTCACTTCACTAGATTTTTCTACTGTATTCTAAACCCTTCACACTCTTCCAAGGAATATTCAAAGGAATATTCCCTAAACCTTAACCAACTTTAACTAAATCCATACCTAAGTCCAAACCTAACCTAATGCCCGAGCAAGCTCCATACCCAAGCCTCATGCCATACCTACCCTCAATATAAGTTCAAATCACTCCAAAGCAAGGTTACAACTTCATTTTCATCATTTCACATTCCAAATTTCTTATTTCTCTCTCAATTCTCCTCCATTTCCAAATTCATCAAAGCTTCATCTTCATCACGATCCATCAAGTTTCACATCGAAACTCAATCGATCGGAAGCTTAGCCTTCATCTTCTTCACCAATTCAGTGGTTTATAGAATACTTGGCACGGTTACGGTGTTTATTTCACCGATCAGAAGCAATTTGGAGCATCGACATTTATTTTGAGTTCTTGCAGATTGAAGATCGAAGCTCACAGTTTTCTCTTCATTTTGCACACCAATAGAATCACAACACTCACCAAAGAAATCCTCTGCTTTGTAGGTTGGTGAATCTGATACTATGTTTTCGCTTTTAACTTATTCTCTATATCTCGCCGCATTAGCATTCTTCGATTGCTTATTGTTATGCTTGTGTTTTAATCTTTTTGCGTTCAGTTACGATTTGATTGCATTTTGCTAATTTTGATTGTTAGTAGTTAGAATCATAGCTCATTCTAGGTGCTAATAGGTGTTAGAAGACCTTAGTTAAGCAAGAAATTCGTGTTAGAGTGTTCATGTATGTGTTAGGGGTTTGTAGAAGTAAGTTCATAACCAAAAGTGCTTATTTTTTGGCTTTTTTTTAACATTATGTTCAGTGTTAACTGGTTAGCTCATATGGTTAACCAGTTAACACGTTGTAATTTGCTACTGGTTTTGAAACTTTGAGACCATTAATCGGTTAACCTATAGCATTAACCGGTTAACGCTGTTTGACTTTAGAATATCAGCTTGTTTTATGTCATGTTTGCATTACATGATTCCTTTAATGTTCATGTAGTAATAAATCATGATTTTAGGGAATTTTGAAGACTAATTTAGTTGTTCGATTCCATCGTTTTGAGTCGTTTCGAAATGTGTTTCATTACTTTTGCATATTTTGTGCTTATTTGTTCATTAATGGATAAATTTCTTTGTACATGTTGTTGCTAGGTTCAAATGCATCAATTAGCATGTAAACAATTGTTTCACATTCTGTTTTGCATCATATTTGTGATACCTGCATGCTTCTAAATTGTATGAGTGTTTTAATGTCATGCCATGATTCACTTGAAAACAAATGATCACATGTATGCATGTTCTTGCATTTTGTTTGCATCTTTGTTCACACTTCTATGTAATGCCAATTCTGATTTTTTGCATCAAGTTGCATGTTCATTTTTTTTATTCTTGTTGATGCATGTGGACATTTCATGTTGTTGCACATTTGTTTAAAACTTAAATGCATACTTGTTGCATATTGGTTATTGTCGCTCCCGAGATTTTCATCCTAGTACAAACGCGAAAGTGGCGTGGAAAAGTCAGAGTCGCCGGCCAGACATTTTTATCCCAAATGAATGGGAAAGGTAATGTTGCACAAACCAAAGAGAAAAGGAATATACAAGGCCTGAGAACCAAATATCTGGGTTCGGGAGTCGGTTAAAACCTGGGAAGGTATTAGCACCCCAGACCGTCTACCGTACCCAACGGGATCCACGTTTGTTTGTCTGTTTCAAAGGGTGGGAAAAAAGATGCTGCTGAATGAGAAACCGCTAACTGGAATGGAAATTGAAATGAGAAGGGAACTGGAAAAGATACAGAGAAGAAAGAATGGGGAAAATGTAGGGAAAATAAAGAGTGTGCTCGAACGGGCCCTACCCCGCTGCTTATGTACCTCATCGGGAATATGAGGATTAGAATCGACGTAGTTCGCCTAACTAAGTCGGGAACTTTGTATGTGTTTTTTAAGAACTGAACTACTTATGTCTAAGCTAAGGTGTTGCAGGCTCGTCTGGTACGAGTGTGTTTACCATCTTTCCAATGATACAAGTTGTCGCAATTTCGCGTTGAGAGTGAGTGAGATGAGAAGAGAATTCTCGCAGGAAAAGACATGTATTGTTTGTTGTTGGCACAAGGAAGTGAATCCAAACTCTTTTCCATGGAATGTGTATTCGCTACTACATTCCAAGATGGAATAGTAGAACAAGCACACCAAGTAAGGAGAATTTATCCAAGACTTATTTCCAAGGTTTAGGGTCTAAGTTCACGAGCTTGTTGAACTTATTACATGTTTTTGTAGCTTTTGAAGAAATGTCTTTTAGGCTTTCTTTGTGAAGATAGTCTCATGATCAGACTTGTAAATCATGCTAGACAAGCCTACACTATTCCAAGATGGAATGAATATGAGTGCCCCATGGAATATGGCTATACACAAGAGACTACTTCCATCCTTCATTAAGTGTCTTTTGGATTTTTGTTGGAAGATGAGAGAGAAGACTCAAATGAGAAAGGACAAACACTAAGGAACTAAGACACAACCCTAAATTGTTTATTGTATGCAAGAGGAGGCCCTAAGGGTTTGTAAGGTTTTCTAATCCTAATAAAGAAGGGAGAAGAAGAAAAAGAAAATTAGAACTCAACTTACTTCCGAAGGAAGGTTAGTGGTTCTAAACAAAAGGGAGAGCCTGTACAAGCAAAGCACAAAGTGCCAAGGCAACCACATTTAGAAAGCATAAAGAGATGGGGAGGAATTTTTATAAACAAGGCTTACCTCAACCTCCCTACAAAACAAATGTTAGCTTTACAAAGAAGATTGAAAACATAAAGCATAGCAAAAGCTTAAACTAGCTCAAACTAGCTAAGGAAAGGGCATTAAGGACTTCCTTGGGCTAAGAATTATATCTAAAGGATACTACATGATAACAAGCTTCTAAAGTCAGTATCCAAACCTTATTAAAGTATTCTAAGGTGGTAAGATCAAAACTTAACAAACTATGTCCTAATGGAGTGCTAAACCCTAATAGGAGCCAAGGTGAAGTTAAATGAAATATTCACATGGTTAAGTATGATAAACTTGAATTAAATCAAAATTGAATGTTAAATCAAGAACCTAACACTAAATTAAAGTGCCTTAAAGTATGAAAACAAGTGGGAAGAAAGAGATTCAAGTTAGAAAGATTCAAACAAGAGGTTTTAAGAAATAAGAAGAATTGAACATGTGATTCCAAAAGAAGAAAAAGACTTAGACAGAAAAAGTCAAACATGGCCAAAGGAATTTGAACTCCCAATAAAAAAACCAGGGGCTTGATGGAAAGTTAAGATGAATTTTAAAATCAAAATTTAACCACAAATGAATTAGAATGAAGCACATTAAGGTTAAGGAATGAAGAAAATTGTTTTTTGGATCTTTAAGGTGTCAAATGAAACCAAATGAAATACAAAGACTTATGGGATGAAATGAAAAAATGATGATGGGTGTGAATCACTTATGAGGTAGACAAGAATGATATCACATGGCTAACCTATTCACAAAGTTTATTTGGATGTGTGAAAGTGGAAGGAGAACATGAATTAGAGTTTTGAAAACATATATGAACATATGTGTGACTTAAGGAGCGAGTAACCCACAAATTCAAAGTGTAAGGACCTAAAAATGGATACACATGATCTAAAAACATCAAATGGACCTAAGGGACCCAAATCGAGGACCTCAAATTAATGGCATAATTGCCTTACTCAAATTGAGTGAGAAGGATGGCAAAATGTGGACCAAAATGTAACTTGTGACACAAAGGACTAAAAAATATATCAAATGGCATTGAAAATTTATGAAAATTGGAATTCAAAGTCACAAACCAGGGACAAACATACCTCTAAAAATCTCACAAGAATTTGGATTCTAACTCATTCAAACAAATGTTCAAAGAGAATTAGGGTTTAGGATGATCATACTCAAAGGAAAGGTGCAAAATGGTACAAATGTGACCTAAAAAATAGAGAAAAAATATTTTTAGGATCCTTTATGTATCCTAAGGATAGGGAAAAAAGAATGGGGGTCATACCTATTTTGGTTTGAAAGAAATAAATTAGTGAAGCAAAGTATTCAAAAATGTGAAGAAACCAAAAGAAATTAAATGGAAATTTAATTCTGGATGAAAAATAAATGGAAAATAAAAAAAATGTGGAAAATTTGGTTAAATGTTAAATATGATGTATGAATTATTTAGTGATTTTTAGAAGTCATTTGGTATTTTTATAAAATGGAAATTGAAGTGGGAATTAATTGAAAAAAGAAAAGAAAAGTAATTGGCCAAGGGGTGCAAACAGAAATAATAACAAGCTGAAATGACTTGGGATTAAAAGGTTGGGGGTGCAAATAGGAATGAAAAGCCCAACCCAGGGGCGCTGAACATTTGCTTATTGTGAACACTCAGGTCAAATGTTGTTTACAGTCTGGGCCTTATAATCAGGTCAAGGTCAAAGAGAATTAAGAAGTACACACATCCTATGGATGATAGGCACTGACCACAACCCTTACCACACACGTGCGCACACCAAGGGGAGTCAAAGTCAGCCAAAGGCTGAAACCAAGCACGTGACTGGGAGGCCCTTCATTATGTGTTGGCACCCTTGCGTGCGTTGGATTGAAAGGATCTAAGGGCCATGATTTAAAGTTGAAGAAAATTAGGGCTACTGTTCAGGTCACCGGAAGTGACCTCCGGTCATCTTCTCCGGTGACCCTCAAGCTAGGTCATCCTCAAGACTCAACCAAAATGAAATCTAAATCTATAGAAATATTCATCTCCATGAGTAGGTCACAAATCCACCTTTAGTTTTCATTTATCACACTTAAACAAAGCAAATCGAAGCCAAGAAATTCAACCTGGAAATTTGAATCTATGCACTTATGGTGCCTATCATCTAGCCAAATATCAAATTGCTTCTATTAAGCTTTAAATCACACAAATCAGGAAACACAGAAAGAAAATGTGTGAGTTGAATTTCAGAGAGAACCTGAAAATGCAATGATTTGAGAGTTGAAGAAATCTAGAGGTGAGGTTCCAATTATGCTCAACAACTAGCCTTGATATTCAGAGGATTAATTAATCACCATGAACCACTTGAATCCTGCCATGATTGATGATCACAAGTTGAAGATGATAATGAATATGTGAAGATTGAGATGTGATTGATGAAGATCAATGCAAACTGAAGCAATATGTAGAGAAGTTTCTTCAGAAATGCAGAGAGAAATCCTTGGAGAATCAAGCTGAATAAACCATATATCTTGTGCAGAATGTGATGATGATAATGAATTGAGGAATAATGGAGGAGATTGGTGAAGATTGAAGCTTCTTTGAAACAAAATGCAGAAGAAAATTCAGAGAGAAAGCTGGAAGTTTTTGATGTGATTTCGAGCAAAAAATGAAGTGTGTGTGTGTTCAGCTATGGTTGATTCTTTATATAGAGGAGGTTATGCCCTTAACCAAATCAATTAACAGTTGGAAGTGTGGTTAACTGAGTCAAGTTAGTTAGGAGTTTGTTATGGTGAGTGAAGTTAGTTATGCTCGAATTTGGTTCTCATGATGTGCTGAACATGATCCTTATGGTGAGGGTGATTGGAGCAGAGTGAAATGATCAATAAAGCTTGAACACAAGGAATAAAGCTTCTCATTCTGTTTGAATCCTCATGAGATACATGCCTACATGATGTGTATGAGCATGCATGAGATAGCTGGCCCTCTAAGTATGATAGCTTGTGATCAATAACGTGGCAATGGAGTGTATGCACTGAACCGAAGTGAGAAATTCATGAAATACATTGCCTTATACTGCAAGCAAAATAGATGACATGTTATGATCTTCCATTGGATGTTTCTTCATGATCAAGGTACTAAATAGTGTAATTCGTGTGATCAATTTGAAGATCATATTTCATAGAACAACTTTGATGTTTGATCCATAATAAGATAATGCCATTTGGTACATTGAAAACGTTATGGAACATTGAACAACAAAATTGCACCATGGGCCAGCATGATTTGCCTTGCCTTATGCAATTTATGCATAGGGATTGATCAGTATGTTAACCCTACTTTGAGCCAGCATAACTTCCAAACCATTGATCAAATGAAAATTCTCCAAACATGAAAGTTGTAGAAGACATGCCAATTAACAACTTTGATGTTGGAAGAATTTTCATTTGAGGTCATCGCGATGGAGAAAAATGCCCATACTTCTTGCACACCACCTACTTGATGCATTGTCTAGCCTAGCGCGCGCAGGATGCAAGGCCTACCTTGCCTTTGCCCTAACTTGCCCTAGTTTGCCTTAACTTTGAATGATCGTAACTTCTTCAATTTTAATGCTATGGACATGTTCCACCTATGGATTTGAAGCTTAGGATGTACTACTTCAAACATCTCAAGTGGAATTTTCATTTGACTTTTATTTTGGGAAAAGGCCACTCTTGAAGTTGACTACAAAATGGCCAAAACATGCCTTTTTTGCAAACCCTAATATTCCAAAAATGGTAAGTTTTAATTTTTTTGATTTCTCATGATCCCTCCATAATGTCTTGATCAAATTTAGTACATGGACTCCTTGTAACCTTAATTTCATGAATTTGACCCTAAAAAGTCAGAAGTTGATTTTTTTCTCAGCATGGTTGACTTTTCCCCAATTCCTTGATTTTCAAGTAACTGATCAGTTGAAGACCTTCCAAAATGATTCAATGGATGAAATTTCAAAAAGAGACACTTAATATCATGTAGAAAAAATGAGATCAAGTTTGAACCAAAATCTCCAAGGGAAATTCATTTAATCAGAAACCCTAATTTCACCCCCTTTTGTTAGGAGATGTTGCACTGCTTGAATTCTTTGATCAATCCACTTCTTTTTTGTGACTTGGGGAATCAAATGAGATCTTGTGGGATGTTGTGAACCTTTTGCACAATGTTGAGAAGCCATGTAGCCCATTGATTGCCCTTGGATAACCATCAATCTCTTCAGTCATTGATCATATGCCTTATGCCTTCATTATGATGGTTATGATGCAATGTTTCATGCCATGCTATGGATTTGTGTATGCAATATGATATGCTAAATTCCATGAAAGTGGGGGACAAATTTTAAGGTATTACAGCTACCCCTATTCAATCATCTGTTGACCTGAATGAATAATAGCAACAACTTTTAGATATTCAAGGTATGAAGTGATTGAATACTCGAATAATCCTGAAAATTTGTACTTTGTGAAGGATGGGGTGTATTGAGAAGAATGCCACTCTTGGATGACAAGACACACCGTGAGTGGGTCAGGAAAGAAACCATCATGACCTGGATGACAACTCAAGGACACGAAAGCGAACTTGGCGGAGTCAAGAGGTACCTTTCCCACGCGGGAGATAGAAGGTAGGGAACGATTATCATAACACGGATGATAAATTGAACAAACAGAACCGAACACGGCGGAACCAACAAGAAATTATCCCATGCATGAGATAATACTTGAAAAGGAGACCATCATAACTTGGATGACGACTAAAAGCACGAACTTGGCGTTCGACAAGAATTTATCCCACTTGAGGAGATAAATCTTTAAAAATAGACCATCATAACTTGGATGACGACTCAAAGCACGAACTTGGAGTTCGACAAGAATGAATCCCACTTGAGGAGATAAAACTCGAAAAAGAGACCATCATAACTTGGATGATGACTCGACTGGGGGAAACAAGCTTTGGCTTGTAAAAGTAATAGTGTTTAGAAAATGAACTCGGCGTTCTCTGTGGTGAATACTTCATGTTGAAAAGTTGCTATGGGTCTTTAATATACCCCAAAACTGGCCCATGCTGGCATGTATATGTTTGAATCTTTATGGTGTAATGCTCCATAAAAATGGAAATGCCACACTTTAAGGATGCAAATGTAATGATGATTACTAAATGCAAATGCAAATGCAAAAGGATCTCCTGAGAAGGAAGTAACAGGTATCTCTAACGACTTCGCTGGGGAAGAAATAATCACTAGATTAATTAAATGACTCCCTTTGGAGGGTGAGCAACTCCGCGGGATATATCATGGGTGATACACCGGCTCTGAACTGCCGCCATTGCCAAAAATAAAATGGACTTTGTGATCGGATCCAAGACCCTATTGGGAATGAACTTGAATTGAGCGGTACGCTACCCGTAGAAATCCTCTGAGGGACTGACATCCCTCATACTCGGTTGGGGAATCGGATGTGTTGGTGCTCTGCTAAGGAAGAAAACTGTTGGGGAAAACTCCTCAGATACACAATCTTCTACTAGGGGAAGAAATGTCTCCATGTATCACTGGGATAAGAAGACTTTGATGGGGGAATGCTCCTTTGTTGAAGGAAAATCTCTGCTTGGGGCTACCATCAGTCTTCTCCCACCACTGTTGGGGAAGATTTCAATCTCCACTATACTGGGGATAATGGAAGATATTCAAGAAAACGTTGTTGAGGAATTCTACCCAAGAACCTATTGAGGAAGTCCTCCTGGGTATATTCTGGCTCTGATAGCGACTCATGTACCTGCAACTGCATAAAAACAACTGATAGTACCTGCAACATGGAGAGTTTGATTGGCCTGTATGCCCCGGGCTTATGGTATGAATCACCATCCTCGTCACTCAACGCTTTAGAGTGGTATCATATATCTTTGTCCTCCTGCATGAGTTGTAATGTATTCAAATGTTTATAATGCAATTTTTATCACAACTTGCTGGACATTTTTGCAACCAGACAATGTTTGATGAAAAACAAAAACATATGGACACAAATTTGAATGAAGTTGCATTTTATTAATTGGAAGATGGCCCTGAATGGGCATTACATCAGGAAACAATCCCTGGAAAGAGGAAAATGCTCAAAATGAAAACAAACTATCATATGGGCAACGTGAAGAACAGATCTCATCAAGCTCCGACCTGGCTATGACTTGTATATCTCCATGACTATCCGCTTGCTTCGCCTTTGAGGAAGGTGATTGAATTGGTCTTCAACCCTTGGGATTCCCTTAGTTGCAAATGGATCACAAACCTCGCAAACCGCAGTCGTTAGTGTTAGTCCCTCTTTTGTGTGGATCGCCCTTTGGGGTTTTCAATCCACCGGGATATCCTTTCTTGTCTGGGTTGTCCAATGTGGCTTTTCAACTCAGCGGGTGTACATATTTAGTTTTCCAATATTTCCATAATTTTTCCCGAGCCTTTTATTCTGTTTTTGACTCGCCGGGATGCCCTTTTTTCCTGGATCTTTATTATGTTTTTATCCAGCGGGTCCTTTTACATGAAGTACTTTCTTACTGCGTATGCATTGATAGGGGATTGGAAGTCTTCGCCATCCATGGTCGTTAACATCAAGGCTCCGCCTGAGAAAACCTTTTTAACCATGAATGGACCTTCATAATTGGGTGTCCACTTGCCCCTGTGATCATTGAGAGGAGGATAATCCTTTTTAACACTAAGTCACCTGTATGTACCATTAAGGCCTTACTTTCTTTTTGAAATCCTATTACATTCGCCGTTGATACAACTGTCCATGGCATACAGCTGCTAGGCGTTTCTCCTCGATGAGGCTCAATTGGTTGTACCTTTCTCGGAGCCATTCAGCTTCATCCAACTTGACATCCATCATTATTCTCAACGAGGGGATCTCAACTTCGATCGGTAGGACTGCATCCATACCATACACCAGTGAGAACGGGGTTGTCACTGTCGAGGTATGCATAGACGTTCGGTACCCATGTAGTGAAAACGGTAGCATCTCATGCTAATCCTTATATGTCACAACCATATTCTGAACAATTTATTAATATTCTTGTTGGCCGCCTCGACGACACCATTCATCTTCGGGCGATACGGTGAAGAGTTGTGATGCTCTATTTTGAAATCCCGACATAAATCAGCCATAATCTTATTGTTGAGGTTAGAACCATTATCAGTAATGAATCTCTCGGGAATTCCATACCGGTAAATGATATCTCTTTTGATAAATCGGGTAACCACTTGCGTTGTAACATTGGCGTAAGATGCTGCTTCGACCCACTTTGTGAAGTAGTCTATAGCAACCAGGATGAAGTAGTGACCGTTGGAGGTTGTTGGCTCAATATTACCAATCATATCAATGGCCCACATGGCGAATGGCCAAGGTGAAGACATGACGCACAATTGATTTGGAGGTACATGGACCTTGTCATCATAGATCTAGCACTTGTGGCATTTGCAGAAGTATTTGCAGCAATCAGACTCCATAGTGATCCAATAATACCCCGACCTGAGAAGTTTCTTTGCCATAACATGTCCTTCAGCATGGGCACCGAAGGAGCCTTCATGAACCTCTTGAATCAACAAGTCTGCTTCGTGTCTATCCATGCATCTGAGCAGGACTATGTCGAAATTTCGTTTGTATAGTACATCATCTTGATTCAAGAAGAACCCTCTTGCTAGCCTCCTAAGAGTCTTCTTATCTTTATTGGATGCCCCATCTGGGTACTCCTGAGAATTCAGGAATAGCATGATGTCATGATACTAAGGCTTGCTATCCTCAACACCATCTACTACGAACACATAGGCAGGTCTTTCGAGACGAAAGACGTCGATTCGAGGCACATAGTTCTCTTGATGCACCTTGATAATGGAAGATAGAGTTGCAAAATAATTAGCAAATTGGTTCTCATCTCGAGGTATGTAGTGCAATTTGTCTTTGGTGAAGAAAGTTAACAACCTCTTGGTGTAATCCCTGTATGGAGCTAAGTGAGGCTGATGAACCAGCCACTTGTCGTTGACTTGGTTGATAACTAGAGCAGAATCACCGAAGATCTCAAGGTTCTTGATTCTCATACCAATTGCTTCTTCGATGCCCATTATGCAGGCTTCATACTCTGCCTCATTATTGGTGAACTCAAATGTCAACCGAGTAGTGAAAGGCATGTGTGTCCCCTCTGTCAGAATCATCTGCCATCGGGCTACCCTTCCTGTTAGAGTCGGCTTCTCGAAGATATACTTCACATGGTCCATCTTGGAAATTAGGAATGTGGTGTGAGTCATCATGTACTGTCTTAGTCGGCGAGCAGCCCATGCCAACGCGCAACAAGTTTTCTAGAGTAGTGAGTAACGTGTCTCACAATCGGTAAACTGTTTGCTAAGGTAATAAATGACATACTCTTTTCGACCAAACTCGTCCTGCTGACCCAACACACATCCCATTGATCCTTCGAGTATGGTGTGGTACATGATTAGGGGCCTCCGTGGCACTGGCGACATGAGAATTGGAGGTTCTTGCAAGTACACCATGATTCGGTCGAAGGCCTGTTGACAGTCATCATCCCATTTGATAGCCTGATTCTTCCTCAGAAGCTTGAAACTAGGCTCACATGTGACTGTTAGGTGTGAGATGAACCGTGCAATGTAGTTCAACCTCCCTAAGAAGCCCCGTACTCTTTTTCAGTTCTCGGTTCAGGGATCTCTTGGATAGTTTTTACTTTTTTATGGTCGACCTCGATTCCTCGTTCACTGACAATGAAGCCCAGCAACTTACCGGAGCGTACCCCGAAGGTGCATTTGTTCGGGTTTAACCTTAGTCTGAATTTCCGAACCCTGTCAAATAGTTTAGCTTAGTTGACTAGATGTTCTTCTTCTATCTGTGACTTCACAATCATGTCATCACCGTAGACCTTAATATTGTGATGAATCATATCATGGAATAGTGTCACCATTGCATGTTGGTAGGTTGCTCCAGCATTTTTCAAACAAAACGTCATGACTTTATAACCGAAGGTGCCCATAGGCGTAATGAACGTAGTCTATTCCATGTCCTCTGGCGCCATTTTGATCTGATTATAACCCGAGAAGCCATCCATGAAGGAGAATACGGAAAATTGAGCAGTGTTGTCAACTAGCACATCATTGTGAGGCAAAAGGAAATCATCTTTAGGGCTGGCCCAATTCAAATCTATGTAGTCCACGCACATCCTGACTTTACCATCCTTTTTAGGGACTGACACAATATTTGCGACCCATGGGGGATAACTTGTTACGGCCAAGAATCCGGCGTCAAACTATTTCTGCACCTCCTCTTGAATTTTGATGGCCATGTAAGGGCGTTTTCGTCTCAACTTTTGCTTTACAGGTGGGCACTCTTCCCTGAGAGGTAGCTTGTGCACCACGATATCAGTGTCCACTCAAGGCGAAGACATTTACATACTCTTGAAGCATGTCAATTAGACGACTCTTTATAGATTCTTCTAATGCGGCCCCGATCTTTACCTCTCTCTTGTCTTCTTCAGTATCCAGATTTATCACTTCAATAGCATCCTCATGTGGCTGAATCATCTTCTCCTCTTGTTTAAGTAACCTGGCTAGCTCTTTGGGAAGTTCACAATCTTCCTCACCTTCCTTATTGGCTAGGTTGATCGAATTGTCAAAGTCATACTGAGCCATAACAAGGTGGTCGTTGATGAGACCCGATGAGGAACATCTGCATGAATGATGATTCATGCTAGATTTAGAAATGGTTTGAGGAAACATTGCCATTTATTATGAAATTTGCATTTTTTTAAAAATAAAAACAACATAGAAATAAAAGACAATGATCAACATGTATGATTGCAAAAACGTCTATTTTATTGATGATTATGAAATTGTATCATGAACAAAAGAGCCCTTACAATGAGATGTTATCTCTCGGGTAAGGCATAGAGCATGAATACAGGAAAGCAAAAACATAAAACTATTACTCTTCAGGATGAGTGATAGAGATGAGCTTTTCAGCCGACCAGTTTTGAGTTGTTTCCCTGGCGCACAAGGCTTAATCCAAGTGTCAAAATCGCATTCACTATCAATCATATCCTCTTGTGCAGCACAAATGTTGCCGTGATCAACCCACCCAACACTAGTGAAGGTAATTGGGCCTTTCCGACCTCTAGCACTTTGTCCAGGTGTTGACTGACCAGGCTGGTATCCAACTCCATACATATCTTTCTTTTCTGGGATCTCAATTGTCTTGCCTCATCCTTCCTTCGCACCTGACTCTACCACCTCTAAGGCTTGCTTGTAAGAAGCTATAGAAGCTCCTTTCTTTGGGTCTTCAGATAAAGCAGCTGATGATGATGCATTCTCAGACTTGATGGGCTCAAAAGCTTGGCAGGGAGTCTCAACGATTTCTTCATCCATCTCCACGTATTTGAACGAGGCTAGGTGGCTGATGAAGATGTCTTCTCCTCCTGACACTGTTATGATCTACCCTTCCCAAACAAACTTTAACTTTTTATGAAGGGTGTAGGATACTGCCCTGCTGAATGGATCCAGGATCTCCCCAACAAGCAGCTATAGCCGGCTGAATATCCATCACGTAGAAAGTAGCATTGAAGACTTGTGGTCCCACCTTGATCGATAATTCCACTTATGCGAACACTGACCCCCTCGAGACATCGAATGCACGTACGACTAAGTCGCATGGCCTCAGCACGATCCCATCATAATTCAACTTCATGAGGGCTTTCTTTGGCAGTACATTTAAAGGAGATCATGTGTCAACCAGCACATGGGAGAGCACAGCCCCCTTGCATTCCATGGAGATGTGCAAGGCGCGATTGTGACTACATCCCTCAGATGTTAGGTCGATATCTGTGAATCCCAAACCATGTCTAGATTTTACACTTGACACCACTGTTTCCAATTGATTTACTGATATAGCTGTTGTACCCCGAAAAATACAACCTCACGCGATCCGGAAAGACGGAGCCCAACTGCTGGAAAGACTGAAGAGTCGCCACCTAATTCTATTTATTCCCGAAGAGGGAAAGGGAAGATATAGATACAACCCGGGAAGAAGAGGATGAGGACAAAGGTCAACGGAACCATTGCCTAGGTTCGGGAGTCGGTTATGTAGGGGGAAGGTATTAGCACCCGTTACATCCATCGTACTCGATGGGAACCATCTAAGTTATCGCGCGCGAAAGGATGTCTATGCTTAAACGAATTGCTTGCTAGAGGGAAATGAGTTGAATTATAAGTTATATTGAACCTAGGTGCTCAGCAAGGATTGAGATCCTCGTGCCTACGTACTCCCGTGTGCAATGAGAAAGTCAGAGCCTCGTAGTTCGGCCTACTAAGGGTAGTGGTTGTTGATTTTATTACCTTACTTCGATGAAAGGGTTTAGGAGTTGGAATGTACTAAAGACTATGGATAGTTTATCTCGTCCAACAAGACGAGCGTCCTGCGTCGAAATAATCGGAGCGAGTAACGAGAGCTCGTTATCCTCCATTCTACCGCTTAAGGCTCGTGGCGTACAAATCTTCTCGCATTATTAGAATGTTTTATTTCCTAAGACCGCTTGACGTTGGATCAAAGGTTTGGATCTAAAAAGAATCGTTTTGGTTTTTTTGAGGTTAAAGGGTAAATGCGAATGGAGGTTTATTTTGTAGTTTGTTTAGCGAGGCACGAAGCGCTCGGCTCGCAAAGTAAGGTGGATCCTAATAAACAAAACAAAATAAAAAGGTGTGAGTGTGCAAGTGCAATCGCTTGGCGTTGGACCAAGGATTCAGAATTAAATGAAATACGGAAAATAAAATATGTACAAAGTAATGGGAGATGGATACAAAATAAATACATGGGATTGCGAGAAATAAAGAGGTCTCGTTGTAATTCGCCCAAGAGAAAGCGTGTGTGCAGTGTTTTTTGAACGGTTCGAAGGCGTTCGGCCTTTTATGATCGGAAACAACTATTCGAAGGCGTTGGACCTTTTAATTGAGAACAACTATTCGAAGGCGTTGGACCTTTTAATCGAGAACAACTATTCGAAGGCGTTGGACCTTTTTGGGACGCGTCGAAATTTAGTTCGTGTACTACCTTAGAATCGATTCAAAATTGGAATCATTCTATAAGGAGTCGAAACGTAATTTTTTGAAATGCGGAAATAAATAAACAAATTGAATTGCAAAAAAAAAAAGAATAATAAATACAAATAAATAAATAAATAAAATAATATTGAGAATAATGAATAAAATAAATTAAATTATATTACAAGTTTTTGTTCAAAATAGGATAAAATAAAATAATAAAAAAGAGGGCCTCCTATTGACCGAATATCACCGATTTAACGAAATCGGGCGAATAACGGTCTTTTATCAAGTCATTGGCCCCGATAAGAAAAAAAACAAATAATAAAATAAAATAAAAATTAGACGTATTTTTAGATGTTTACTAACTTAATAAACGCCATAAAAACTAATCATAAAATAATAATTAAAAAAAAGATATGACAATAAATTGTAAATGAAAATTCAAAACAACAACAACAAAAATAAATTTAAAATAAAAATATAAGAAAAGTAGAGGGGTATACCTCTGGTTTTTATGTGTGTAGATAACAGCTCAAGTGGGCCAGGCCCAACATGATTCATATTAATAAAACCAAAACAAATAAAAAAAACAAGTGGAACAGGGGAGGGGCTGCGGCAATGAATGGCATGCGGTGAAAGGAATCATCAACCCGAAATACCTCTAAGGCCCAATCATAATTTAGGTTTTTATTTATATAAAAAAACAAAAAATTAAAAGAGAAAAAAAAGAAGAAGTCAACGAAAACAGGGTTCAAGATCAGAACCACAACTTTCTCAGCAAAACACAAACTTTTCAATCTAAAACGCGATTCAGAGGAAAAAAATTCAACCTTCAAGCTTTTTCACAACAGCGGCGGTTCTGATCCGGTTTTACTCGGCTTTCACTCTCGGTCTCGTGTTTCTCTCCTCTCCATCTTTGTTCTTGTTTTTTCGATTTTGGTTTGTGAAAAGGGGGAGGTATTCACGGCGTGGTGGATTGTGAGGGTTTCAGTGTCATTTGCGGTGAAGGTGATGGTCGGTCTGTTTGCGGTTCGTGGTAAAAACGCGATTTGATGTCAGTAAAGGTGGTTGTGGGTCGGTGGTTTCACGGTGGATTTGGATTCTGTTTTCATTGTTTGTTCATGGATTCACGGTGGTAGAGGGTTATTGTGGAAGGAAAGGAGGTTGAGGCCGTGAATGGTTGAAGGGGGGGTCAGTTTTGGTTCTCTTCATCTCAGATTTTTTTCTTTTTATTTTTCTGGTTTGTGTGGTGTTGGTGATATGAAAATGGTGGTAGTGAGGTGGTTTGCCGAAGGACAATGAAGGTTTTTGTTTGGTTTGAAGATGTTGGGCGATGGTGGTGTCTGGGTGGCTCGGAGAAGGTGAAGTGGGTGACGGACGGAAGTGATGGTTCGTTGGTTTTCAGCTTGTGGTTTCGCCGGCGGTTTTGACGGTATGTGGTTATGGTATTTTTGAGAAAAAGGGGTCACTGTGTTTGAAGTTTTACAAAAGGTTTCAATTTTTCTGCGGTTTTCTCGTTTGGTTCGATTCTTACAATCTCTCTGTTCTATATATTTTCTTGCTGCTTAAGCTCTGGTTTAGTGGTAATTTGTGCAGGTTATGCGGTGGTGATAATGAAGATACGTGTTACTCTTTTTGGATATAAGTTTTCTGAATTTTTTGGTATTTTGGTGAAGCTTGCATATTGGATTTTGCAGAGGTTTAATAGGGCTTTTCAAGCTTCGTTATGAGTGAATGGAGTGCTGATTTTATAGAGGAAAATGGGAGGAATCTTTTTGTGTTGAGCTGTTGATTGTGCTTGTTGAAAGTTTGTTGCTTGTGCCTTGCGGAAATGGTAGTGGAGAGGCTGTGAAATGGGGTGGGAATTTGGTTGCTGGCTGTACGTGAATGGAAGGAATATGCTGAAAGTTGTGTTGGTATGTGGTGAGTGGAGAAAAAGAAAAAGAAAAAATATCTAAACATGTGACTATGAAACTTATAATAATAATAAAAATAAAACTTATAGTAAAACTAATAATAATAGTAATAATAATAATAATAATAATAATAATAATAATAAGAATAGAAAAATAATAACAATTATAATAATAATAACAATAAGAATAGAAAAGTAATAACAATTATAATAATAATAATAATAATAATAATAGTAAAGATGGAAACTATAATAATAAACAAAAAGAACAAAATATAGGATATGAAAAATAAAATAAAATAACTAAAATAAATTTGGATATCAAGAATAAATAAAAGTTACAATGGATAGAAATAAAAATTGGACTTCCTTTTTTTTAGTGATATGGACTTATGTTTTATGTGAGTAAAAAAAAGTAAAATTTGGACTTATGGACATAAAAGGATTTTGATATGGTTTTGAAAAAAAATGGGGAATAGAAATAGAAATAGATATTGAAGCATAATTAATATTGGAAATAAAAGTGGTAAAATAATTAGGAATTTGATTTTTTTAGACTTTTCATGAAGAAATGAGAAAAATGATTTATGTAAAACGAATATGATAATTGGACAAAAGGAAATGACATATTTTGGATTTTTTGAATAAAAGTTAAACGAAAATAAAATGGTAGGACAAATTTGGGGTATGACAATATCCTGCAGTACATACGCGTTGATCAGGGTCTTCAATAGGGCTTTCATGTGCAAATCTGAACACATCAATAAGGATAAGATCGAGATCTTAGAGGGAGTCTGTTGTAAGTGATCCACAATATTGTAGTCACTTTTCTTGATGATTCTTAGGAATTCCTCCGCAACCTTATCAAAAGTGATGTCAGGATCTGTTGTTGGCACAGGTGCATCATTAGTCATGGGTTGTTTTCCCCTGGCTTTTGCTTGAACCTCATCGGTATCTTTTGGTGGCAATGCATTACCTCTCATAGTTTCTGGAGCGAATAATCTATCGCTTCTGATAAATCCCCCGACTCCAACATTTTCAATTTTTCATGTAGAGTAACTAGATGCAGTTATGTCTTGTTTTTGGCCATTATAGTACACTTCACCCCATAATTCCTGGGAATGGCCCTGTCACTCTAGTACGAGACTGGTCCCGAGGTGGTGATTGTTACTGGTGCCACCCTTGCTGCGGCAGGGACCTGTGCTGGGTTGTAATAAATTGTAAAAGTTGAAATATCATCATTATTCACAACTTTATCAAATTGTATACTTCCTTCAGTGATCATCCTCTATATCCCCGATCTCAGCTGATCGTAACCATCCGGGGAACTAACACAATCTGGAAGGTTTTCTCCGCAACCCAGGAACATGTTCCTTTTGGCCAAGCAAGCTTTTACTGCCATCAATGGAGTTTTCATATCTTTGACATTGGATACCAAATTTAAACCTTACCGCTATCAGCAGCCCCCACAGTCCTTCCATAAGGAGGCATAAGATTTTGGATTACATTTGGAGTAGGAGCGAAATTGATTACCTTTGAGTCAATCAAGACCTGGACAACGTGCTTCAAAGCATGGCAGTTCTCAGTCCTATCTCCAAGAGCCCCATAATGGAATTCACAGCATGCATTAACATCATAACCTGTTAAGATCTGGCCTGCCTTCGGTGGCTACAAAGTCCTTAACTGTATCATTTGCAATTGGAGGAGATTCTTTAATAATTATGACTATGACATTGAAGGCGTCTCAAAATGCCTATCCTTTGGCCGGGGAGGATAGTATGGTCAAGAAACCCTTTGTTGTTGATAGTTTGGTTGACGATGTTGTTACTTAACTTGTGGTTAGTTCGCTGGAGCAACAATTGTGACAGGAGCTTCCTGTTGATACACATTCCGGTTTCCCCTTCTATTTTGAGTATACACAACCCCGATTTCTCCTTCTCGGTGCTTCACAAAAGACTTCTTTATATTGGGGTTTGACGCTCCACTATTCTGAATTTTGCCTTGTTTCATCCAATTTTCTATCCTCTCACCCGTCAAAATGATGTCCGAAAACCCACTAAACTAACAACCTACTAATCTTTCCATGAAGTGCCCTGGGAGGGTATCCATGAAAAGATCCACCATGTCTCTTTCCAGCAAAGGTGGTTGTACTCTGGAGGCGACCTCACTCCATCTTTGAGCATATTCCTTGAAGCTTTTTGAGTTCTTCTGAGATAAAATCTGGAGTTGAGTACACTTGGGTACTATATCAATATTGTACAGATACTGCTTAAAGAATGTCTCCCCAAGCTCATTCCATTTTCTGACAAAATTCTTTTCTAGCTTCATATACCACTTCAATGAGCCCCCGGAGAGACTGTCCTGGAAGTAATACATCCAGAGTTTTTCATCTTTAGTGTGAGCATCTATCTTACGGTAGAAAGCCTGTAAGTGTGTCTTGGGGCAAGAGTTGCCATTATACTTATCAAAGCTTGGAGGTCTGAATTTAGGAGGGATAACCATCTCGGAGACCAAACCCATATTAGATACGTCAATTCCAAGAGTGTCCCTACATTCAAGGGCCTTAACCTTCTCCGCCAGCAGATGAAAATCCAGAAAGTTTCCACCCGTGCCAAACCCCATATCATCGTTGACCGGAGGTCCATCTCCTCTATTGTTGTTGGATGGATTTCCATGGGCATCCAGAGTAACCACTGGGGGGTCTATTTGGGGAGGAGTAAGCATTTGTAGTGCATTTCTCAGCTTTTGCTACCCTAGGGCCATGCCCTACATCATTGCCATAAACTCTCCCATTCGGGTGCGGAGTTCATTGAGTTATGTCTGCACAGTATCCATGATGTTTCTTTGATTTTTGCGGGTAGCGTACCGGTGAGGAATACTTTGTTTGGTATGACGGGTCTTGGCTGCTCTCACAATCTTTCCTTGAAAATGTAGAGGTTAAGTAACCTGAACAACCTGCAAAAAGAAAGAAACTGCAAATGATATAAATGTATGCAATGTTGTGTTCCTTTTATCTTCAAGGGTTTGTTTTTATTTTCCCGTTCCGGTATTAAGAGAATAGCCTTTGGAGGAAGACCTCGTGTGATATTCAGATGTGGAGAAATGGTACTTATTTCCTCGTGTTCGTGCAAAAGATAACAACCAGGGACTAAACACAAGTCAATTGTATAAACTGAAATCTGTAACAACAAAGTCCCCGAAGGGTACCAGTTTATACATTAGAAAACAAAGTACATCATTAAAAGAGGAATCCCACAACAGGCCTGTGGGTAATCCAGATATGAGAGCACGAGACTAAACCCTATGAAGTTATATATCTTGCAACCTCCAGCTAAGGTGCTTAACACCTTGGAGCAACTGGGATGTGTCTGGATGATCTGGCTCATGTATGAGCTTTTGGATTAGGAGATCTCTGAGATCAAAAGAGGCATGCAACTCTTCAATCTGTTGTAGGAACAACTTCTCACTTTCTTTTCTTGCACTTGGCTCGGTCTTGATTTTCTTAACATCATCCCGAAGCTTTAACTCTTCTATTTATTTCTGAGTGTCTTCAATTGTTTGTTGACTCTTTACCATATCCTGAAGGTAATTCTTTTGTTGGTTGCGGGCCTTTTGGAGCAGCTATCCTTGTTCAACCAGAGTGTCCTGAAGACTTTTGGTCTCCAACTTGTATTTAGTATCCAACTCCTTCTGCTTCTTCAAATTATCTTCCCACTTCTCCTGCCACAAGGTTATAACTTCATTAGCTTCGTTCAAAGCTTTCTTATCTTTCTGGCGCTGACTCGCCTTGTGAGTTTCAGCTAACCCTCTTTTCTTGAAGTAGAGTTCTATCTCCTGGAAGTCCTGCTTCTTGAGCCTGACCATCTCTTCAGCCTAGGGAGCGCTTTCTTCTAATTTCGGATTCTGAATCATCAACTTTTGGCATGAATTGTTGGCCTATTGATTTTCCATTCTAAGTTGTTTAACCAAGGCCTCCAATTTTTGGTAATCTTTGAGAGGTACTGAATCCAAGGGTAACTTCCCCTTAGGGTATAGAGGGGACTACATAGAGAACCGGAGAAGTAAGACTTCTACACGATCTTTCAACTATGTAGCAAAAGGATCATATGTTTTTGGGTCCACCTTCCCAATATATTTCTTTCCTTTCCTTATTCTGACCTCCCAAGCTTGGGCTACCTGTATACACAACTCCATATTTCCTTCTATCGAGAAATACAATGACTCGACTACCTCTTCAGCTGATGGTGGAACCATCAGAGGATAACCAAATTGTTTCCTAGACATTGAAGGATTATAGTTTATTCCCCCTTTCCTTCCCAACAAGGGTACATTGGGGAAAATTCCACAGCTAGCAATAATCTCTTGGCCTATCAGGTCTCTATTGCACCCCCAAGACATGTTGTCTGAGGTTAAGCCCATCAATCTTTTGGACCACTTCCAATCATGTTTCAAATCTTGGAAATGTCCTGATTTTGGGAGTTGCCTTACAAACCAATCAGCAAACAAAGAAGCACAACAGTTCACATACCTTTTTCTTTTCTCGTTCCTATAATGGAAAATGTCAGCTATGTCTCTGCATGAAGGCATCTTCTCTAAGCCATAATTGGGAACACCACTTTTGATGGGGACCCTAAGGATGCTGGAAACTTCTTCCAATGTGGATCATAGAATTGTAGCAAGGAATGAAGGTTGTCTCTTTGATCAACTGTTGGTTTATTCACATATTTCAGGATCCTTCCATACTTTCTTCTGAAGTCATCCAAAACCTTATCATTCATCAAACTGATCATCTTTTGAATACTCTCAACTTTTGGTTGCGGGAAAGTGTAGTGAACATTCTTCTCCCTTAGAGTTTCCATCTTAAAGTAGCAATACGACTGGGAATCGGGAGTAATATGAACCCTGAGAATAAAAAGAACACATGTGATTAATGATGTCATGATGCTTATGTAAGGCAAGGCATGTGATCAGTGATGTGTCTGTGTAGTGTCAATCATATAAGCAAGTGTCTATGCAGGGTCACAACATCATCACATCATAATAATCATCTCTCTGGTCAAAGGTTCAAATCTCACAATCAATGTGTAAGAGAACATATCATAATATCAACCTTGCTGGTACAGTGGGTGTGTTGAAGGTCTTAAGGTTCCTACAAACCTATAAACCCCTCATATCTCACGGGTGTGCTACTCGGGTCAACATCACAGACTCTTAAAGTCGAATAGCAATAATAAATTCACCATTTTCGAGAAATGGCTCATGACCAAATCAGGGAATCAGTTTGGCATTATGTACTACTCAGGGAGATCTCAGCCGAGTCCAAGGAAACAAGCATCTCTCATAAGTCTTCAGCTTCCAACACTGAATTGAGTAACAATAGTACATTCAGCCCTTGGGATACAGTACTATCGTCATACAAACAATTTGCTTTAACAGGATTCCTATGAGACAACTAGGCCATCCTATGCGAGTTCCTAGTGGGCACTCGGATGCAAGTGGGTTTTTCCACCAATTGTGGTTTGCCACTATCATCACTAGAGAGGGATGTTTCCACAAAGGACCTCAATGATCGGTCCCCAGATGCACATAACTATCAAGGTCATATATTGCCCTAGAAAGTTTTCGGTATCAATATATTCCAAAGATGGTCGCAAGTCTGGGTGTGGAACTCACTAATACCAACATAGCAAGATGCCATGAAGCCAAAGTGGAACCACTCTAAGTCCTAGATACACTCAAGCCGCTGTTCCAATTTTGCAGAATTAGTATTATCACAAATCCCATCCCACAGAAAAAATGAAACCAGCACAGTCAGACAATCCAGTATATATGATGCATGGAAAATAAATACTAAAAATAGTAAATAAATGTTGTAAAGTAAAAACTGTAAATGAGAACAGTAAATAAACACACAACAACACACATATAAACACCTAAGAAAATAAAAGTAAACAAGCGCTAGGATTGTCTCTACGAGGGAAACTAGAGATTATGGGTTCGATCCTCAGCAGAGTCACCAGCTGTCGATCCCGGGATTTTCATCCTAGTACGAACGAGAAAGTGGCGCGGAAAAGTCAGAGTCGTCAGCCAGACATTTATCCTAAATGAATGAGAAAGGTAATGTTGCACAAACCAGAGAGAAAAGGAAATGACAAGGTCCTGCGAACCAAAGATCTGGGTTCGGGAGTCGGTTACGACCTGGGAAGTTATTAGCACCCCAGACCGTCCTCCGTACCCGACGGGATCCACGCTTGTTTGTTTGTTTCAAAGGGTGAGAAAAACGATGTTGCTGAATAAGAAACCGCTAACTGGAATGGAAATTGAAATGAGAAGGGAACTAGAGAAAGAGATCGAGAAGAAAGAATAGGGAAAATGTAGGGAAAATAAAGAGTGTGCTCGAACGGACCCTACCCCGCTGCCTACATACCTCATTGGGAATATGAGGAATAGAGTCAACGTAGTTTGCCTAACTAAGTCAGGAACTCTGTTTGTGTTTTTTAAGAGCTGAACTGCTTATGTCTATGTTCAGTTGTTGCAGGCTCATCTGGTATGAGTGCGTTTACTGTCTTTCCAATGAGACAAGTTGTCACAAGTTCACGTTGAGAGTGAGTGAGATGAGAAGAGAACTCCCGCAGGAAAACACATGTATTGGTTGTTTTTTTCTTTTTAAGAGTTTTCTTTGGATTTGGCACAAGGAAGTGGATCCAAACTCTTTTCCATGGAATGTATACTCGCTACTAAATTCCGAAATGGAATAGTAGAACAAGCACACCAAGTAAGGAGAATTTATCCAAGACATGTTTCCAAGGATTAGGGTCTAAGTTCACTAGCTTGTTGAACTTATTACATGTTTTTGTAGCTTTTGAAGAAATGTCTTTTAGGCTTTTTATTTGAAGATAGTCTCATGATCAGACTTCTACATCATGCTAGACAAGCCCACACTATTCCAAGAGGGAATGAATATGAGTGCCCCATGGAATAAGGCTATACAAAAGAGACTACTTCCATCCTTCATTAAGTGTCTTTTGAATTTTTGTTGGAAGATGAGAGAGAAGACTCAAATGAGATGGACAAACACTAAGGAGAACTAAGACACAACCCAAAATTAGTTATTGTATGCAAAACGAGGCCTTAAGGGTTTTTGAGGTTTTCTAATCCTAATGAAGAAGGGAAAAGAAGAAAAAGAAAATTAGAACTCAACTTACTTCCTAAGGAAGGTAAGTGGTTCTAAAGAAAGGGGAGAGCCTATACAAGAAAAGCACAAAGTGCCAAGGCAACCATATTTAGAAAGCATGAAGAGAAGGGGAGGAATTTATATAAACAAGGCTTACCTCAACCTCCCTACAAAACAAATGTTAGCTTTACAAAGCATATTGAAAACATAAATCATAGCAAATGCTTAAACTAGCTCAAACTAGCTAAGGAAATGGCATTAAGGACTTCATAGGGCTAAGACTTATATCTAAAGGATCCTACATGATAACAAGCTTCTAAAGTCAGAAACTAAACCTTATTAAAGTATTCTAAGGTGGTAAGATCCAAGCTTAAAAAACTATGTCCTAATGGAGTGCTAAATCCTAATAGGAGCCAAGGTGAAGTTAAATGAAATATTCACATGGTTAAGTATGATAAACTTGAATTAAATAAAACGTGAATGTTAAATCTAGAACCTAACACTAAATGAAAGTGCTTTAAAGTATGAAAACAAGTGAGAAGAAAGAGAATCAAGTTAGAAAGATTCAAACAAGAGGTTGAAAGAAATAAGAAGAATTGAACATGTGATTCCAAAAGAAGAAAAGGACTTAGAAAGAAAAAGTCAAACATGGCCAAAGGAATTTGAACTCCCCATACAAAAACCAGGTGCTTGATGGAAATTTAAGATGAATTTTAAACTCAAAAATTAACCACAAATGAATTAGAATGAAGCACATTAAGGTTAAGGAATGAAGAAAATGGTTTTTTGGATCTTTAAGGTGTCAAATGAAATACAAAAACTTATGGGATGAAATGAAGACATGATGATGGGTGTGAAGAACTTATGAGGTATACAAGAATGATATGACATGGTTAACATATTCACAAAGTTGATTTGGAAGTGTGAAAGTGGAAGAAGAACATGAATTAGTGTTTTGAAAACATATATGAACATATGTGTGACTTAAGGACCAAGTAACCCATAAATTCAAAGTGTAAGGACCTAAAAACGGATACATGTGATCTGAAAACATAAAATGAGACCTAAGGGACCCAAATTGAGGACCTCAAATGAATGGCATAAATGCCTTACACAAATGGAGTGAGAAGGATGGAAAAATGTGGACCAAAATGTAACTTGTGACACAAAGGAATAAAACAAATATCAAATGGCATTGAAAATTTATAAAAATTGGCATTCAAAGTCACAAACCAGGGACAAACATACCTCTAAAAAATCTCACGAGAATTTAGATTCTAACTCATTCAAACAAATGTTCAAAGAGAATTAGGGTTTAGAATGATCACACTCAAAGGAAAGGTGCAAAATGGTACCAAACATGACCTAAAAATTAGAGCAAAACTATTTTTAGGATCCTTGATGTATCCTAAGGATAGGGCAAAAAGAATGGCAAAAATATTTTTTGGTAAATTGTTAAAGTTGATGTATAAATTATTTGGTGATTTTTAGAAGTCATTTGGTATTTTTATAAAATGGAAATTGAAGTGGGAATTAATTGAAAAAAGAAAAGAAAATTAATTGGCCAAGGGGTGAAAACAGAAATAAAAACAAGCTGAATGACTTGGGCTTAAAAGGCTGGGGGTGTGAATAGGAATGAAAAGCCCAACCCTGAGGCGCTAAACATTTGCTTATTGTGAACACTCAAGTCAAATGCTGACTACAATTTGGGCCTTAGAATCAGGTCAAGGTCAAAGAGATTTAAGAAGTACACACATCCTATGTATGATAGGAACCAACCTCGACACTTACCACACACGTGCGCACACTAAGGGGAGTTAAAATCAGCCAAAGGCTGAAACCAAGCACGTGATTGGGAGGCCCTTCATTAGTGTGTTGGAAGCCTTGTGTGCGTTGGATTGAAAGGATCTAAGGGCCATGACTTAAAGTTGAAGAAAATTAGGGCTACTGTTCTGGTAACCGGAAGTGACCTCCGGTTATCTTCTCCGGTGACCCTCAGGCTAGGGAATCCTCAAGACTCAACCAAAATGAAATTTAAAGCTATAGAAATATTCCTCTCCATGAGTAGGTCACGAATCCACCTTTAGTTTTCATTTATCACACTTAAACAAAGAAAATCGAAGCCAAGAAATTCAACCTGAAAATTCGAATATATGCACTTATGGTGCCTATCATCTAGCCAGATATAACATTGCTTCTATTAAGCTTTAAATCACACAAATCAGGAAAAACAAAAAGAAAATGTGTGAGTTGAATTTCAGAGGGAACCTGAAAATGCAGTGATTCGATAGTTGAGGAAATCTAGAGGTGATGTTCCAATTATGCTCAGCAACTAGCCTTGATCTTCAGAGGATGAATTAATCACCATGAACCACTTGAATCCTTGCTAAATTATCAAAATGCAGAAATGTGCTGGAGGTTGTTCTTGAGTATTCAACTGAATCCTGCCATGATTGATGATCATAAGTTTTAGATGATGATGAATATATGAAGATTGAGATGTGATTGATGTAGATCAATGCAAATTGAAGCAAAATCCAGAGAAGTTTCTTCAGAAATTCAGAGAGAAATCCTGGCTGGGAGAATCAAGTTGAATAAACCATGGATCTTGTGCACAATGTGATGATGATGAATTGAGGAGATTGGTGAAGATTGAAGCTTCTTCGAAACAAAATGCAGATGAAAATTCAGAGAGAAAGCTGGAAGTTTTTGATGTGATTTCGAGCAAAAAATGAAGTGTGTATGTTCAGCTATGGTTGATTCTTTCTATAGGTGAGGTTAAGCCCTTAACCAACTCAGTTAATATTTGGAAGTGTGGTTAACTGAGTCAAGTTAGTTTGGAGTTTGTTATGGTGAGTGTAGTTAGTTATGCTCGAATTTGGTTCTCATGAGGTGTTGAACAAGATCCTTATGATGAGGGTGATTGGAGCAGAGTGAAATGGTCAATGCAGCTTGAACACAAGGTATAAAGCTTCTCATTTTGTTTGAATCCTCATGAGGTACATGGCTTCATGATGTGTATGAGCATGTATGAGATAGTTGGCCCTCTAAGTATGATAGCTTATGATCAATAACATGGAAATGGAGTGTATACACTGAACTGAAGTGAGAAACTTCATGAAATACATTGCCTTATACTGCAAGCAAAATAAATGACATGTTACGATCTTCCATTGGATGTTTCTTCATGATCAAGGTACCAAATAGTGTAATTCTTGTGATCAATTTGAAGATCATATTTCATAGAACAACTTTGATGTTTGATCCATAATAAGATAATGCCATTTGGTACATTGAAAATGTCATGGAACATTGAGAAACAAAACTGCACCATGGGCCAGCATGATTTTCCTTGCCTTGTGCAATTTGTGCCTAGGGCTTGATCAGTATGTGAACCCTACTTTGAGCCAGCATAACTTCCAAACCATTGATCAAATGAAAAATCTCCAAACATGAAAGTTGTAGAGTACATGCCAATGAACAACTTTGATGATGGAAGAATTTTCATTTGAGGTAATCTTGATGGAGAAAAATGCCCATAATTCTTGCACACCACCTGCTTGATGCATTGTCTAGCCTGGAGCACGCGCGGGATGCAAGGCCTGTCTTGCCTTTGCCCTAATTTTCCCTAGTTTGCCTCAACTTTGAATGATCATAACTTCTTCAATTTTAATGATATGGACATGTTCCATCTATGGATTCAAAGCTTAGGATGTCCTCCTTCAAATAGCCCAAGTGGAATTTTCATTTGACTTTGATTTTGGGAGAAGGCCTCTCTCGAAGTTGGCTACAAAAAACCAAAACTTGCCTTTTTTGGAAACCCTAATTTTCCAAAAATTGTATGTTTTTATTTTCTTGATTTCTAATGATCCCTCCTTCATTTCTTGATCAAAATTAGTATATGGACTCCTTGTAACCTTAATTTCATGAATTTGACCCTAAAAAGTCAAGAGTTGACTTTTTTCTCAACATGGTTGACTTTTCCCAAATTCCTTGATTTTCAAGTAACTGATCAATTGAAGACCTTCCAAAATGATTCAATGGATGAAATTTCAACCCCAGACACTTAATATTATGTAGAAAAAAATGAGATCTTGTGGGATGTTGTGAACCATTTGTCCTTGGATGACCATCAATCTCTTCAGTCATTGATCACAAGCCTTATGCCTTCACTGTGATGGTTATGATGCAATGTTTCATGCCATGATATGGATTTGTGTATGCAATGTGATATGCTAAATGCCATGAAAGTGGGAGCGAAAATTTTTAGGTATTACAATTATGTTTGTGAATTCTTTAATAAGAAATTCATTGTAAATGCTCATATGTCCATAATCCATGTTAATCCTCCATGTTGATGTTGCATTTGACCATGCTTTGTGATGTTTGTGCATTGTTTGCCATTCACTTTGTGCATAAAATAAAAACATCAAAATCTGTCTCACTTTCAATAGGTGTATTTCCATGCAGTAGCTATAAAATGTATGTTGATTGTGCATTTTCACACTTTTTACACCTGTTTTGCATGCTGATTATTAGCTATAGAAAGTTGTGTGCATTGTGCATTACATTGAATTGTTGATTGTGCATTTAGGAGCTGTAATAGGCTGCTGGATTTTTTGCTTTGCATTTTTTTAGGTCCTTTAAACTTAGGATCAAGTCTAGTTTAGGTCCTAGATCCCTTAGGAATTGTTTGGTATTTGTTTACCTCATTTCTTATTCATGTTTACCATGAAAACCTTTGTTTTGTAGGGAGGTAAAGGTAAGTTCACACAACTTAATCCTTTTAATTCCGTTATGCTTTAGAAGTGTATTTGTTTTAGCATTTTTGTGGTGAATTTTCACAACTTCATGCTAATCCCCTTTAGAATCAACTTAGCTTCCTTAGGAAGTAAGTTGTATTCTATTTTCCTTCTTCTTTTCCTTTTCTCATTAGAATTAGAAAACCGCACTAACCTAGGTTCATCCATACATGATAACACTAGGATAATTAGTCTTCCCCTTAGACTTTTGCCTATGGCTCGCTTTGCTTTCTTTCTCATCTCAAAGAAAAGTAAAAAACACCTAATAAAGGTTGGTCTTCTCATACGCCACGAGACTTTGTTGTGGGTTACTTACGCACGTCCTGTTTCGGGGCAAGGTGTAAGTCATCTACCATGATGAACAAGTCTTAGTATGAGAAGGTTCACAAACAATAAACATAAAACACTTTTCTAAAAGACAAAACAACAAAGAAGAATCGTCTTTTCCTGCGAGTTTTCTTTTCTCACCTTACTTTCTCAACGCGAACTTGCGACGACTTGTCTCATTTGCAAGATGGTAACGCACTCATGCCAGACGAGCTTGCAACACCTGAGCATAGACATACGCAGTTCAGCTCTAAAAAACACATAAATAGTTTCCGCCTTAGTTAGGAGAACTACGTCGACTCTGATCCTCATTTTCTCGATGAGGTACGTAGTTAGAGGGGTAGGGCCCGTTCGAGCATATTCTTTATTTTCCATACATTTTCCCTTTTCGATCTCTTTTCTAGTTCCTTTTCTCACTTCCATTCCAGTTAGTGGTTTTTATTCAGCAGCAGCTCTAGTTTTCACCCTTTGAAACAAACAGTCAAGCGTAGATCTCGTCGGGTACGGTAGACAATCTAGGTGTTAATACCTTCCCAAGTTGTAACTGACTCCCGAACCCAGATCTTTGGTTCGCAGGACCTTGTCCTTTCCTTCCCTCTTAGGTTTGTGCAACATTACCTTTCCCTTTCATTCAGGATAAAAATGTCTGGCTGGCGACTCTACCTTTTCCGCGCCACTTTCACGTTTGTACTAGGATGAAAATCTCGGGAGCGACAGTTATACCCTTGATTATGGCGGCGAAGTTTCATTTTTTAATGCCTCATACTTATGTGGCACAAGTTCCCGATTAACCATTAGAGCCAGAACACCTTGTTAGGATGTTATTCCCAAGGAAGACTTTACCTTCTTTTTGGCCTTTTATCTGACCAATCAGCACGTAGGCCTTTCTCTTATAAATAACCCTTATTTAGTCCATTTATTTCATCACAACAACTATGGAGAATTCTGCAACGAAGGTAGATGGAATTGTTTCACACAAACAGGAGAAGACCTCAAACAAGAAGGAAAACACTTCTCCTTGTGTAGGGGTAGTCACTTGTTCCCAGACTAAGGGGGGTAGGACGACCTCTCCCACCATGGAGCCTCCCAAGAATGAGAAACCACCTGATGATAATGAAGCAGATAAAGATTGGACGAATTACCTTAATTCCCTCACTTGGGAGGATGTTGAAGTCTAGGTTTTATTTTCTTTTGGTTGTTAAACCATGTTTTTAGACTCCTGTAATCGTAGGCCTTTCATGGCCCTTTGATTATCAATGAAATTTTTATTTTGTCATATGAATCTCTTGAAGCATTTGCCTATATTTTTTTAAATATTTCACATTTACTTTAAAGACTCTTAAATTAACTTCAATCTCATGAAACTCATACTTATTGTTATTGAAAACTTGTGTAACTTGGTAAAGGCATTCCCATTTGGGCGACCTTTTCCCTAAGGATCTACTCTTTCGATTCATAAGTAATATGACTTTCCACACTAATTCACCAACTAAAAAGGTTTTCAACTTAACCTTTTTGTTGTAGGATTTCTTTATCCTCTTCTTCTGCCTCTCTAATAACTCTAAGGCATGAAGTCTTTCTTCGTCCAAGTCAAGTAATTCATCTAACATCATGACCAATAGGTTTCAGCTGGAATCTCATGGTGCCTTTGAATTCTTGTGGACTGAAGATAAATTTCAAGGGGAAAACTGTGTTGTGCCCATAAGTAAGTCGAAATAGGGTAGTATTGGTTGCTTCTTTGGGTGATGTTCGACATGCCCAAGGGATTTGGTCTAATGTCCTATGCCAATTTCTTAGCTTCTTACCCACATGCTTTTTTATCAAACCAATAATTATTTTATTCTCTACTTCAACCTGACCATTGGCTTGGGCATAATAAGGTGTAGATGTCAAAAGTTTAAAACCCATTTCTGTGGCGAACTCTTGCATCTTTCGACCTGTAAATACATACCCTTGATCTATAGTCATTGTTTATGGGATGCCATATCTATATATGATATGTTTCTGAATAAATTCAATTACATCTTCTTGGTCAACATTTGGCAATGGAATTGCTTCGACCCATTTGGAGAAATAGTCAATCCCTACCAAAATGTACTCGTGATTTTTTGAAGTAGCTGGTCGAATTTCTCCAACCAAATCTTAAGCCCATCCTCTGAAAGGCCAATGTTTTATTATAGAATGTAATTCGCTTGCAGGCACATGTTGGATGCCAGCGTGTACTTGACATTCTTGGCATCCTTTGGAAAATTCTATGTAGTCTTTCAACATAATAGGTCAATACACACCTTATCGAAAGAAAAGCCACTTCATTTTGTGGCCTACTTGGTGTGTTCCACATGCCCCACTATGGATAGTCGAAAGGGCTGAATATGCTTCAGCCTCACTAAGGCATTTAAGCAATAGTCATTCAACAGTCTTTTTAAACAATTCATTTCCCAAAAGAACATAGCTTAAGGCTTGGTATTTGACCTTCCTTTTCGTCGAAGCTGTTGGATTTTCTAGGTAGTCCACTAAGGGTTTATATATTGTTTCAATTTAATACAAGAATAATACAAACATAAGCATAATTTTTCTATCGTATTATACCTAGTTTCTGCATCATTTGAAACTCTACTAAGGTAATAAATGACTCTTTCGACGCCATCATCATCCTCTTGGGCTAACATACTCCCTAAAGTTCTATCTGAAGCAGTTTGTACCATCTCATACTTTTCTTTCTACAAGGTGGAGAAATAATTGGAGGATGACTCGAGTACTCCTTGATCTTATCGAAGGCTTCTTGTTGAGCTTGCCACCACTAAAATCCTTATTTGCCCATACGCAGCAAAGGTGAGAAAGCTTGAGTCTTTCCACTTAGGTTTGATATGAGCCTCCTTAAGAAGTTGATCTTGCCTAAGAGTGATTGGGGCTCCTTCTTTGTCGAAGGCGCTTTAGCCTCTATGATAGCTTTAGTTTTATTCTGATTGATTTTGATCCCCTTTTTATGGACCACAAATCCCAAAAATTCCCCTGCCTACACACAAAAAGAACATTTAAGAGGATTCATTTTAAGACCATATTTTCTCATTCTTTCAAAAGAAAATCAAAGATGATTGATATGGTCGAGTCAAGATATAGAGTTCACAACTATGTGATCAATATAAATTTGCATAAATGTATCTATGAAATCATGAAATATTGAGTTCATTTCTCTTTGGTAGGTTGCCTCAGTAGTTTTCAAACCAAAGGGCATAACTACCCATTCATAGGTGCCTAAGGCCCCTGGGCATCGAAAAGCAGTTTTAGAGACATCTTCCTCAACAATGAATATCTGATTGTATCTTGAGTAGCCATCTAACATACTTAGATACTCATGTCCCACAGCAGAATCAATCAACATTTGTGCCACGGGCATTGAATACTCATCTTTAGGGGTTGCTGAATTTAGATCTCTAAAATCTATGCACACCCTTAAAGAAGCATTCTTTTTAATTACTGATACAATATTTGCTAACCATTCGTCATACCTAGCTGTGCGAATGAACTTTCATGGAAGCAGTCTTTGAATCTCCTCCTTAATTTTCCTGAGGATTGATGGGGAAAACCGTCTTCGATTTTGTTTGACAGAATTCTTCCCTGGTTTGATTGGTAGCTTGTGTTCGACGAGCTCTCTTTCCAAACCAGGCATTTCATTGTAGTCCCATGTAAAACAATCTTTGAATTCCTTTAGCAGGTGGACCACTTCAACCTTAAGTTCTGGGTCGAGGTTAGCACTGATGTATGTGGGCCTTTTCAACTCCCCTTTCCCCAGGTCTATTTCTTCTAAAGGATCCCGAGCCAGTATTTTGGTACCTACTGACAAAGGGTCCTTCTCAAATCCCAAAGGCTCATTGTCATAAATGGCATCAAGCGTTAGTTCTGAATCTCCTTGAGCTTTATCTAAGTGATCTTGGTCGAAATCCTTCACAGGAATCTCTTCGAAAAATTCAGTGATGGCCTCTACAACCATATCATTTCCTGCAGCCTCCAAGGCCGCTTGTATCCTTGTTTCAGCCACATAGGTTGAAATTCTTTTTAACGCATCGAAGTCAGTCATTATTACTGCCTTCGCTTCCCCAACATGTGGCACAGATTTCAGGATCATGGAAATAAGGTGGGAGATTTCCTGATTCTCCTATAACCTCTCTACCCCATAGGAATCCTTCAATAGGATGGAGGTTCAATGTGCAGTATGCATGATCATCTGGTGTGAACTCGAATCATGTTGGTGCACATGGACCAATATGTGCTAGATTATTGTCGAACTCCACACCTTCTAAGTGATTCACTAGTACCTTAAAGTACCCCTGATCAGCTTCGATGTTTTCGATAATACCATATGGCCTCCATATGGTGATCCTTTGGCGCTTTAGAGATGGCATTTCTCATATACCATGTATCCATTCTCTACCTAACAGGAGGTTGTAGTTAGCCTTACTCTCTACCACCATAAAGAGAGTGGGCCTTATGACTATCCCCTCAGTCAGGTCAACTTGTAGGACCCCCATAGTAGGTCCAGTCTTGCCCTCATTGTTCGACAGAACCAAGTTGTGGGGTTTCAGGACTGTGTCGAATTTGCCAATTCTGGCTAGCAAGAAATGTGGCATATATTTACTGTAGTGCCATAATCAACCAGAATCTTGTTGATGGCCATGTTTTCTACTTTTCCAGTAATATAAAAGGGGTTTCAGGTTCCCCCTCATGGCCTCAGTGGGTCTTTCGAAGAAAGCATTATGCTATTTGATGCAACCGTTGTTCATTACATAATAGAACATTGGTTGATGTGCTACCATTTTTGTTTCAGTATTAGCATCCAGATTTTCAACCTCAGTGATGTGGTCATACTCTCTAGGAATTACTGAAACTACATTGACCAAAACGTCTAGAGAAGCCTCAAATTCACAGTCAAACTTATCTTTTATCTCTTCATCTTCGACAACCTTAAATGCATCTTTTATTTCTTCCTGAATCAGCTTCTTTGTTCCTGAACGAATGTCCTTTGTGTCCCACAGGCACTTTCTTATTCACTTTAAGGTTGTCCCTAGCTTCACCAAGGACACTCGTGTTGGATTCATCACAATCACCTCCGGAGGCTTCCCTTTGGGCCTTCCTCCTACGCTGCTCCCTACGCCATTGCGACCTGGACATAGGATTATTACCCTTGTATTTCTCAAATACATATGCAGCTTTGTCAGAGGTTCTAACCTCCTTTGTGTATCCCATTGAGGGTACTCTTTCGACCTCAAATTTTCTCCACTTTTGTCCTCCGCTTTTGCCTAACTCATCAAGCTTGAACCACTTGTCACTGGGAACTTCCCCACTTGGTTTAAATGTGGGTTGTTTGGACTTGAGATATTGGGGCATGACCCCTTATTGACAGGGGTTAACATGTCTTGGGTCTAAACGGACATGCCTTTGGGAAGTTTTTACCTTCTGCCCCCATGCACCTTATTCGTCTGTTGAAGACATCGAGCGGCCTTCTTGTCGAAGATGGAGCTACACCTTAGACAAAGCATCACTTCTGATTTCTTGTTTTGGCATGTCTACAAGAAATCAACAATTGTTTCATCCTCTTTGGGATAAGCCTTCTTATAGTGGTCTTTTTGGACTACACAATAATCCACCTTCAACACCTGGTCGTCTGTTACTTCGACCATATTAACATTAACTTCATCCTTGAGTTCCATCTTGGAGAAGTTCAGTTTTAGGACATCAATGACTTCATCCATCCTTACGAAACTCTCAACAGTTTCTTTGGTAATGCATGGGAGGCTTGACTCCTCAACCTCCTTATGGGGTTGATGGTAACCCCCACGTTAAACATTTCAACATTTGATGATGTCTTGAAGAATCCTTCAGTAGCCTTGCATATCAGTTGTTCCCATTTCTCACTGGTCAATTCCTCATTGGGCTTGAACATTATAGCCTCGTTGTTGGTGTTCTCATTAACCTCAACTACCACAGGATCAACTATAGCCTCAACTGAATCAGGACTTCCATTGTCATCAGCAACCTACTCAACGACATCAACCCAGTTCACTGTAGAAGGTTCAGAGTAATTCGCCTCAGCCATCTGAAGAGGATCAGTATTTATCTTCATCTGCGCTTTTAGCTTGTCTCCGAACTTGAGCCTTCCTTCCTGGATTGCATTTTGCACCAAATCCCTGAAAAGAAAACATTGAGAAGTTTTATGACCCAAATAATTACGGTATTTACAAAAACCTCTTTTCTTTCTTTGATCTAAAGGTGGTGTTTTAGCACCAGGAGGTACAAGTATTTGTCCATCCTTAACTAGTAAATCAAAAATTTTGTCACACTTGGTAACGTCGAAAGTATATGTTGTCTTTGGAAATCTTTCATTTTTTTACTTCGACAGGATTCTTTTCGTTTGAGAGAACTAATAGTTTACAGGAATAAGGAGGGCCCTGTTTAATTTCAACTAAGTATATCTCGTTATCATCTAGAGGTAGAGTTTCATCGTAAATTTTTTCGACCTCATCTTGATATTCAATGTAAGCTATCTTTTTATGTTTGTTCGCCCTAGCTTTCTCGTCATTCAGACCAATTCATGCTCAGGTACTTGAGTAAAACATCTGGCCTTAATCAGTCGAAATTTATTCAAGTAGTCGTCAATGGACTCATAGAACTTTCATTTTACACTGGCTAATTCTTTCAAACTAATCTTAGTCTGACCCATATAGAATTGCTCATGAAACAAATGCTCTAATTTAGTCCAATTACATATCGAACCGGGTGGTAGGGTATTAAACCAAGTGAAAGCATTCTTGGTGAGGGAGCTAGGGAAATATTTAATTCTTAGACTTTCATCATTAGCAAACTCCCCAGCCTCTATCATGTAGCATGCCACATGTTCGACCGTAGAGTTTGTTGTATCCCCTGAGAACTTGGTAAATTTGGGAACCTTTGTCCTAGGGGGGAATTTTGACTAGAGTATATAGTCCACTATTGGCGAAGTAAAGTTTGGCCTAGAAAAACCTGTGTTTATTCCACTTCGCGCCATTATTTGTTCGACAAGGGCTGCCGAGTTATTCTCTACTTCCATATTATTCTATCGAACTTGTTGGACTATATGGTATGTATTTTGTTGTATATTTACCACCCTTACTCTTGGCTCCTCTTCTATTGGTATTTGTCTTGGATTTCTAATGGGTTCGACTTCTACAGGTTTGACCACAGGTGGATTCTCTTGGTTTTATGGCTGCATAGCTTCTCTTACTTCTGGTAAGTACTGGGGCTGTCGAACTGGTGTTGTAACTCACAGGAATTCTGTTATGCACACCATTTAAGACACCATCTGTTGATTAGTATGAGTTATATTCTGAATCAAAGGTTGAAAAATCTCTCCCATAGTTTGGGATAGAGTATGAACCATTTGAATGTTGCTTTCATCCATCAGTTTCCTTAAATAGGCCACATATTTATTTGTTAAAGCATGACTCTGAGTCGAATGCCCCAAGCCACCAGTCTGGTTATTCCTTCTCATATTTATTGAAGAACCAGATTCCTGCTAAGGTGAAGGAACCACATTGTATGAATAAACTGGAGGAGCATTTATCAATCCTGCCATGGTGGTTGACGCACCAAAGATTATGGGAAAACCCTGAGAAAGTGATGTGGGCATATAAGGTCTAAATGCAGACAAACTTGGTGCTGGAGTTTAAGCATTTGGCCCAATATACTCCAATAGTGGTTGAGTATAGTATTTATTAACTGTTTCTCTTGGTCCTATCAAAGGGGCTGATTCTGACGTCACATTTGGTGTGGTCGAAGCTCCTATCGAATGATTGGAGGTTGGGATGGCCTCTTTCCTTGGTCCATCTTGTGTGTTTGTATTATGAATGTTTGAACTACCAACTTGAGGATTTTACCCACTCGTTGCGGGTATTGAATCACTTGGGTTTCCTTGGCTAGATGCCATCTTTTTTGTGTTTCTTCTTGTAGGGATATAATGGTCTGTACTTGCTACCTTGCCACTTCTCAAATGCATTCAACAAAAGTAAATGTTCTTTCTACCCGACCGTCCATGTAAAGGAATTTACGAAATAAGGAAGTTATAAAAAGGACGTTATGAAAAGGGAGAAGTTATGAACACTTCTAAAAAAACGTCTTTTAGCATTGTCTCATTGGGCGTGCCAATTTGTTTACCCCCAAAATTGGTAAACAACCGCTGCTCCTCTGAAGATACCAAAATACCCTTAGTTACTCACAAGATTGACCAGATTGATCCTAGGACATGTGCTAAAAAAAGGTTGATTTGGTATATAACGTTTTTGGGAAAAAGGGGTCTTTAATCTTTGAACAAGATTCTGAAATTATTTTAAAAGATAAATAAATTAAAAGACTAAAGCTTTCAAAATAAATTAAGGTAAAAGATAAGGTTTGAAATTTGAAAGGAAAATAAATACAAGGCTTGAAATTAAATGGAATTTAAAGGTAACCCAAGGAATGTTAAATTGTTGGAAAAATAAAGGGCTTAAATTGTAAAGGAAATGCAGTAAGTTGCTGAAAAGATAAAGACTTTGAAACTTAAATTGATTTAAAATAAAGGCTTGTAAAGGATAAATGGCTTCAAAGTTAAATGACTTTAAGATATATTTGACATTTAAGATAAATTGGCGGTGTTTCAATCACGTACAATCTCACAGCACTCGTTTCTCTACACGCGGATACTTTGAGTATTCGAAGTTACTAGTACATATGATTTCAACACACTTATTCTAACACTAGATTAAGCTATTTATATAAATTACAAAGTAACCTCTCTCGAAAGTTTCTCTTATAACTATCTTAGGATGATGACACTAGTCCCACTACATGTTGAAGAAGCTTAATCTTGCGCCACTTGTCCCAGTCTTTGAATTGAAATCTACACACTTTCTCTCCAAAATTGAACGCGCAAGAACCTTGGTAACTACCATCTTTATCGAACATACACTCAGTCGAATCCCTTCAACAATTAGAAAATATTCCAAACTTGTATGAAACTCATAGGTAGGTTTCTTCGACTTTCATCATTACTTCGTAAGGTCAAAAACCTTATTTTTAACTTATCACAAGAAAATATTTTATCAAGTCATATAATCTCATTAACTGCTAGCGTCAATATTTAGGGATAACACTAACCTTTAGGTAGATTAAAGGTTCTTAACACCTTTAAAATCTGAACACTAAGTGCAAGAAGAACAATCCTCTTCAATGCACACACTTTCTTTCAACAATCCTGAATAACAAGGTAAATAAAGACAAACTTTGATTTTTTACAACGAGTTTGAAGTATGTATATAAAATGTTATCAACACCAAGATTGATCTTCTCTTTCAATGATAATTCCACAAGTATTTAAGACTATGTTGCTCAAGAATTTTCTTTCAAATGATATGAAAATAGGCAGAAAATTCTGTATAAAAATGACTTGAACAAGATGTGGATAATGAAAGTTTTATGCAAGATTTTTGAAAGAGGTGATTTGAAAAATTGTAAGTTTACGTATTTATAGATCATAGAACCCCTTTGAATCATCGTGCAATTCTTCAGAAAATATCATGAACAATTGGCACGATTCATTGGAGTCATTTCATGAAAGAATGAATGAAGAGGTACAATTTTTCAAAGAAATTTTTCAAACTCATATATGGAGCATTCGATTGCTCTAGGGATGCAATCGATTGCACCATAAACAAAAACACTTGAAATTTGAATTTTGAACAGGTGCAATTGATTGCTCTAAGGATGCAATCTATTGTACCACAAACAGAAGCAACAAAAACAAAGGTTTTCCAGCATGCAATCGATTTCTCTAAGGGTGCAATCGATTGCACTTGCCAAAACATACAAAAATTAATTTTCAAACTTTATGAAAGTGATTGTGCAATGCAAATGACTTTTGAGCAACTCGGACTTAAACATTTTATGAAGATTATCTTTATACCTCCAATGAGCATGTTCTTCATATAAAATATTTGTCTGATTCTTATATCATGATGTTTTGATAATGAATGAACATCTTTGGCTTCATGCCACATGATTTGTCTTCATCAAACATAATTTGATCTTGATTCCACAATCCATATTATTTATATTAATCCAATTAAAATTAATTCCTAACACTAATTTAAATCCCTAATTAAATATTTATTTGTATTCCATATATTGATCATAATTATTCAGGTAATTATTTAATTATTTTTTGTATTAAATTCATTAATATATTAAACTCTAAATTGACTTAATTAGTTTTAAGTTTTTACGGATGTAGTTTAATTTTTTTTCTGAATATTGTTATAATTCATGTTACATTTGAAACATTATATATTACTATACGCTTTTTAGTCTAATATGAAATATATATTTTTGTTTATAATATTACATTATAATAATAATAAAATTCACTATCACAAAAGTTTAATTTGTTAAAATTAAGAAAGTTTTTTTTAATTAATTGTATATACAGATATAAAGTAAAATATTACCAACAAGTATTCATTCACACATCTACCAAAATATCAAGAAATTCAATATAACGACAAAATCACTTACAAAACATGAATATGATGGTAAAAAGGGAACCATCATACGAGATCTAGGTTTATCCCGATGAGCAAAATAACTCCTTTTATTTTTTCTTGCTCCTTTAATCTAATCCTCACGTCACCAATTTCAATCTTTTTCTCCTTATTCGATCATTTTCCTTCGCCTTGATGAAAGCCGGTAGGAGTTTTAGGGTTTTTCAGTTATTGTTGTTCTTCGATGTGAAGACCAACAACTTTTTTAGAGTGAATTTAATGAATTGTGAATGATAAAATATGAGAGAGAAATGTTCTATTTATAAGGTAGAATTAGGTCAAAAAAATTGAGTGTTATTGTCTAACTTATGAAGGATGTAATATGACCTGGTTTCCTCTATCTCTTAAGGCCTAAGTAAATGAATCTTGATGGATTCATGATTTGGTGAAAAAAATTAATTTAAATAATATAAATAGCCTAACAATGATAAAATAAATATTTTGATTTTTTTTTATTTTTATGATTTTTTGAGGTTTGTTTTGCATAAAATCATGATTTTAATGAAAAATCATATTCTTAAAAAATGCATTAAATAAAAATACAAAAATTTATTTAAATGATAAAAAAAAACTATTTTTGTGATATTTTATGAAAAATAAAAAATAGAAAAAGTTAGTAGTAAAGAAAAATAAATAAAATATTAAAAAGTGGGGAAGGTGATATTCGAACTCACAACCTCTTACACTTTATAGAGGGTGGGATATAAAAAACTTATTTTTTGTTTTTATTTTTTGTTTAGTTCCTCCTTGAATCCAATTAAGGATCTCTTGTATTTGATGAATTTTTTTATTTAATAAAGTTTTTATTCCAAAAAAATAATAATAAATTGAGTAATTCTATAAAAAAAAACCAAAAAACCCGATAAATAATAAAAATAATAATATAATACCCTATACCCCTTTTTAATATATAATTTTTAAACCTAATAAATAAAAACTTTTTTTACCACCCTATACAAATATTTTTTATTTTAATAATATCAATAAATTGAGTAATTAGATTTTTAAGTAATTTTCTACAACAAAATACTTTTGTTTCTTAAATTCAATTTTATTTTGGTAGTAAAAATGACTAAAATTATAAAAGAAATTCTTTATAAAAATTTCAATTAATAAAACACTTGATAATATTATTTCTAAACAAAATTAAAATAAGAAATAAAATAATCCCACCTCTTATAAATATATATAAATTTATCTAAAAAGTCAAAATAGCCTCTTTTTGACTTTTTAGATCACAAAAGAAAAAGTCGGGTGAAAATTTAGGATACAACACTTATAATAATTGTTATTTATATTTTATTCCTCTTAGTTTCGGATTCCAACACACTAAGTAGATTTGTTCTTCTTAGTTTGGTATTTCGATTTAGTTAGGTAAGTAGATTTATACTTTTGTAGCCATTTTTTTTCTTCTCACATTACATTTTTCACAATAGAATAAGACAATCAAAATAATATTCATAGATGCATTTCCATCATCTTAGACGATCTAAAATAAAATTGCACTTTTATCTTTTCTTAGCTTTTAAACAATGAATGAGAATTTATTATAAATAATGATGGTACTTATAAAAAAAATATTACTACAGCCTCTGGTCAGATTCAAACCATGTATCAAGAAGTATAACACTTTAACATATTAGAATACATAATAATTAATTCAAAAAAGTTCTTAAAATTAGGTAATGAAGAGAATATTGGGTCCTAGGATAATAACTAAACCCTCATTAATAATTATATATCTAAAACCAATTCTTCACCTTTAGACATTTGGGAGCAATGCACTTGTATAAATATAACTTGTGCTGTGTTTGTGGACAATCACCATCATCTTTACATTTATAGTTTTCTGTAATAAAAAAATGATAAAATAATCTTACTATAACATATTAGATTTTTCTTGTGGACAAACTACTAAGTAAAGAAGAAAGTATGAAAAAATGACTTACCACCATCATCATCACCTTTTACGACCACAAGAGATAAGAAAAGTAACAGATTCATAACATAAACAAACTTGAAAACTCTATTCATATTATTTCTCTTCTCTTTTCATATAAGATACATAATATGATTTGATATCTTTATAGTTTATAAAGTTCATGATATGATTTGACCTCTTTGTTGTATATAACATTCACACTTCCTTAAAACCAATAAAATAGTGTTTGGCATTTAGGAAATTCTAAAGACCATTTTTCTATAAAAAAAATTATTATTTAATATCACTTATATGTATATAAATTTATTGTGTTTGTGTCTTAGTACACCTAATAAGATGGAAACATACTATTAAAGGGAGATTTTTGAACCTTTCACAATATTAAAGGAAATAGGTTTGCTTTAACCTTTCATTAATTTTTTTTAACATTTCTTGAAAAATAAATAAATTTTTATCTTCTAGCATCATGATAAAGTTATTTATTGAAATAATTTATCATGTGACAATGCATATGAATGGTTAAAAAAAATTATTATTTCATGGTGCTAGAAGATAAAAAATTTATTTATTTTTCAAGAAATGGTTAAAAAATATTAATGAAAGGTTAAAGCAAAACTATTCCCTTTAATATTGTGAAAGGTTCAAAAATCTCCCTTTAATAGTATGTTTCCACCTTATTAGGTGTACTAAGAGACGAACACAACAAACTTATATACATATAAGTGATATTAAAGAATAATTTTATTTTTAGAAAAATAGTCTTTAGAATTTCCTAAATGCCAAACACTTTTTTATTGGTTTTAAGGGAGTATGAATTTTATATACTACAAAGAGGTCAAATCATATCATGAACATTATAAACTATAAAGAGATCAAATCATATTATGTATCTTATATGAAAAGATAAGAGAAATAATATGAATAGAGTTTTCAAGTTTGTTTATATTATGAATATGTTACTTATCTTATCTCTTGTGGTCATAAAGGGAGATGGTGGTAAGTCATTTTTTCACACTTTCTTCTATACTTAGTAGTTTATCCACAAGGAAAATCTAATATGTTATAATAACATTATTTTATCATTTTCTTATTATAGAAAACTATAAATGTAAAGATGATGGCGATTGTCCACAAACATGGCACAAGTTATATTTATACAAGTGCATTGCTCTCAGATGTCTAAAGGTGAAGAATTGGTTTTAGATATATAATTATTAATGAGGGTTTAGTTATTATCCTAGAACCCAATATTCTTTTCATTACCTAATTTTAAGAAATTTTTTGCATTAATTATTATGTACTCTAATATGTTAAAGTGGTATACTTCATGATACATGGTTTGAATCTGACCAGAGACTGTAGTAATATTTTTTTATAAGTACCATCATTATTCATAATAAATTCTCATTCATTGTTTAAAAACTAAGAAAAAAATAATAGTTAAATTTTATTTTAGATCATCTAAGATGATGGAAAGGCATCTATGAATATTATTTTGATTGTATTATTCTATTGTGAAAAATGTAATGTGAGAAGAAAAAAAATGGCAACAAAACTATAAATCTACTTACTTAACTAAATCAAAATATCAAACTAAGAAGAACAAATATACTTAGTATGTTGAAATCCTAAACTAAGAGGAATAAAATATAAATAACAATTATTATCAGTGTTGTATCCTAAATTTTGACCGGAGTTTTTCTTTTGTGATCTAAAAAATCAAAAAGGGCCTTTTTTGACTTTTAAGATAAATTTATATATATTTATAAGAGGTGGGATTATTTTATTTCTTATTTTAATTTTGTTTAGAAATAATATTATCAAGTGTTTTATCAATTGGAATTTTTATAAAGACTTTCATTTATAATTTTAGTCATTTTTATTACCAAAATAAAATTGAATTTAAAAAGCAAAAGTATTTTGTTGTAGAAAATTACTTCAAAATCTAATAATTACTTGTTATATTATTAAAATAAATAATATTTGTATAAGGTGGTAAAAAAGTGTTTTTATTTATAGGTTTAAAAAATATATATTAAAAAGGGGTATAGGGTATTTTATTATTATTTTTGTTATTTATTGGGTTTTTTGGTTTTATTTAATTTTTTTTAGAATTACTCAATTTGTTGATCTAATAATAGTATTGGCGTTGAATTTTTTTTTAATTAAAATTATTATTATTCTTTTGAAATAAAAACCTTATTAAATAAAAAAAACTCATCAAATACAAGAGATTCTTTATCGGATTCAAGGAGGAACTAAACAATAAATAAAAACATAAAATAAGTTTTTTATATCTCACCCTCTATAAGTGTAAGAGGTTGTGAGTTCAAATATCATCTTCCTCACTTTTTAATGTTTTATTTATTTTTTCTTTACTACTAACTTTTTCTATTTTTATTTTTCATAAAATATCACAAAAATAGTATTTTTTTTATCATTTAAATAAATTTTCATATTTTTATTTAATGCATTTTAAGAAAATATGATTTTTATTAAAATCATCATTTTATGCAAAACAAATCTAATAAAATTAAAAATTAAAAACATATTAAGATCTTTTCGTTTTATCATTTTTAGGCTATTTATATTATTTAAATTAATTGTTTTCACCAAATCACGAATTCATCCAGATTCATTTACTTAGGCCTTAAGAGATAGAGGAAATCAGGTCAGATTACATCCTTCATAAATTAGACAATAACACTCATTATTTTGACCTAATTCTATCTTATAAATAGAACATTTCTCTCTCATATTTTCTCATCCACAATTCATTAAATTCACTCTAAAAAAGTTGTTGGTCTTCACATCGAAGAACAACAACAACTGAAAACCCCTAATACTCCTACCGACTTTCATCAAGGGAAAAGGGAAATGATCTAATAAGGAGAAAAAGATTGAAATTGGTGACGTGAGGATCAGATTAAAGGAGCAAGACGATACAAAAGGAATTATTTTGCTCACCAGGATAAACCTAGATCTCGTAGGTTGCTTCCCTTTTTACCATCATATTCATGTTTTGTAAGTGATTTTGTCGTTATATTGTATTTCTTAATATTTTTGGTAGATGTGTGAATGAATACTTGTTTGTAATATTTTACTTTATATTTGTATATACAATTAATTAAAAAAAAACTTTCTTAATTTTAACAAATTAAAATTTTGTGATAGTAAGTTTTATTATTATTAAAATGTAATATTATAAACAAAAAAAAAACTTTCGTCTTAGACTAAAAGGGGTACAATAATATATAATGTTTCAAATGTAACATGAATTATAACAACATTTGGAAAAAAAGTAAACTACATCCGTAAAAACTTAAAACTAATTAAGTCAATTTAGAGTTTAATATAATAATGAATTTAATACAAAAAATAATTAAATAATTATGATCAAGATATGGAATAAAAATAAATATTTAATTAGGGATTTAAAATAGTGTTAGGAATTAATTTTAATTGGATTAATATAAATAATATGGATTGTGGAATCAAGATCCTCAAGATCAACTTATGTTTTTATGAAGACAAATCATGTGGCAAGAAGCCAAAGATGTTAATCCATTGTCAAAACATAATGATAAAAGAATCGAACAAATATTTTATATGTTGGGAATTTGTGAGAAATGAAAATTTAGTTCGTAGAAACTGATCGAAGAATTCTGGGAAGAGCATGAGAAAGAGGGAAGAGGAGAAAGGCTAAAAGGAAGAATTCGCGAATAAGGAAGGTATTTTCCATCGAATTAAGGTAAGAGTGATATCTCTTTCATCTTTTAAGGGTATTATGATATGAATGTTAAGGTAGATGTCCTTAGGTATGGTAATGGGATTGAGTGATTATAAATCGATGAATATGATATGAAATTGAGTGATTTATTAAGTTTGATTAGTATGTTTGTGTTGGTATTGATAATTGTGGAAAATTTCAAGTCATTTTTATACAGAATTTTCTGCCTATTTTTATATCATTTGAAAGAAAATTCTTGAGCAAGAAAGTCTTAAATACTTGTGGAATTATCATTGAAAGAGAAGATCAATCTCGGCATTGATAACATTGTATATACATACTTCAAACTCATTGTAAAAATCAAAGTTTGACTTTATTTACCTTGTTATTCAGTATTGTTGAAAGCAAGTGTGTGCATTGAAGAGGATTGTTCTTCTTGCACTTAGTGTTTAAATTTTAAAGGTGTTAAGAGCCTTTAATCTACCTATAGGTTAGTGTTATCCCTAAATATCGACGCTAGCAATTAATAAGGTTATTTTGTGAAATTCTAAGTTTGGAATATTATCTAAGTGTTGGAGGGATTCAAATGAGTGTATGTTCGACAAAGATGGAAGTTACCAAGGTTCTTGCACATTCTATTTTGGAGGGAAAGTGTGTAGATTTCAATTCAAAGACTGGGACAAGTGGCACAAGATGAATCTTCTTCAACATGTAGTGGGACCAGTGTCATCATCCTAGGAAACTTGTAAGAGAAACCGTCGAGAGCGGTTACTTTGTAATGTATATAAATATCTTAGTCTAGTGTTAGAATAAGTGTGTGGAAATCATATGTACTAGTAACTTCGTATACTCAAAGTATCCGCATGTAGAGAAACGAGTGATGTTAGATTGTACGTGATTGTAACACCACCAATTTATCTTCAATGTCAAATATATCTTCAGGTCATTTACTTTTGAAGCCATTTATCCTTTACAAGCCTTTATTTTAAAGCAATTTAAGTTTCAAAGTCATTTATCTTTTCAGCAATTTACTGCATTTCCTTTACAATTCCAGCCCTTTATTTTTCCAACAATTTAACATTCCTTGCCTTGCATTTAAATTCCATTTAATTTATAGCCTTGTATTTACTTTCCTTTAAAATTTCAAGCCTTGTCTTTTACCTTAATTTATTTTGAAAGCCTTTGTGTTTTACTTTATTTTCCTTGTAAAATAATTTCGGAATCTTGTTGAAAGATTCAAGACCCATTTTTCCCAAAAAAAGTTATATACCAAATCAACCTTTTTTTAGCACATGTCATAGGATCAATCTGGTCGATCTTGCGAGTAACTGAGGGTATTTTGGTATTTTCAGAGGACCAGAGGTTGTTTACCAATTTTGGGGGTAAACAAATTGGCATGCCCAGTGGGACAATGCTAAAAGACGTTTTTTTAGAAGTGGTTAATATACCTTTAAGTCCATGAAAGTTGTAGATTTGGTCTCTCCCTTTTCAAAAAGTACTAGAACATGTCTGGATTCATCATAGAACTCAAGATATGGCCTTTCAAAGTTGGCAAAAGTCACATAATTTTCAAGTTCATGCCAAAGAGGGAATTTTGCAATTTCACTTGCCAAGCATTCTAATGACCTATAATGTGCACAAACACTTCACAACATGTCAAAACAACCTCTAAACACCAAAACAACCTCCACTTGTGCCAGCTGCATCAAACTGATTCTATGGCTCTCCATGAATCTTGTTGTGGCCAGACACCCCAAAACGCTAGCCCTACCATGGCCCATACCTCAAGCACACCATACCAATCAGCCTATGCCACAACAACTTTCTGATCAATCTTATTGGCTTAAACAAACATCATGGATCACGAACAACACAACACACAAGCCTGAAAGCTCTTGTACACTCAGAATCACAAAAACCTCAAGAAACATTCCCTTCTTCGAAATTCATAGTTCAGTCACTTAAACTTCAAACTTCTTCCACCAATCAACTCAACATCACCCCAGGATCATTTCCCACCCATCACCATAGCCTAAAACACTTCCAAACACAAATACGATTTCTACAACTTCAGAAACAAAGCACTCAAAATAGCCACTCTAAGCTTCATTCAAGCGTGCCATTAGCTTCAGGAGGTCAAAGGGGGTGGATTTGCACCAAAGAAAGGATCAGAAAGCTCAAGAACACAAAGCTCCATTTCAGGTATCATCCAAGAACATTTTTTCCAGAACTTGCGTTTTAAGTTATAAATTGATTCTGATGTGCTGATCATTTTGAGCTTTGAATCATTGAAAATGGTTGAGTGTGTAGGATGTATTTGACTTCTGAAATTTTTGCATGTTTTCCGTTTTGATTCGTATCACTTAAAATCATGTAAAATAAATGTTGTTTGCTTGCTTATTCATGTTCCATGGTGTTTAGGGATTGGTTATGGGAAGTTTTTAGGGCTTGGGTGGCTTAGAGAAGAAGTTGAGGTTTTGGGGTGACCGGAGAAGATGACCAGAGCTTGCTCCGGTCACCTGAGAGTAATTAGGGTTCTAATTAGGGTTTAGTTTCCAGTTTGAATGGTGGCCCTTGGATCTGTTTTTCCCGCGTGCGTGGATGGCTAGGATTAAGTCATTAAACCCTAAGTATAATTAATTAAATTAATTAAGATTAATTAGTCAGGAGTGATCTGGACCACTGATTCCCGTGCGCAGTCAACCATTTCCCCTGAATTTGAATCTGAGCCCTTAGATCAGCATACTTCTCATTTTATTCATTTTAATTCATTTTATTGTCATTTCTTTTGCATATTTATTTTAAAATACCAAAAATAATTCAAAAAATATTTCCTTTTTCATTCTAACTTTAAATATTTTTCTTCATCCAAAAATAATTTTTATTTTTATTTTTTTCATTAAAAAAGTATTTTTAAAACATTTAAATGTTATTTTTAATTAATTAAAGTATTTTAATTAATTAAAAATACATTTAAGTTTCTAAAAGTCACCAAAAAAATCATGAATAATTTCAATGCATTTAGAAACATTTTCAAACTCTTCACACAAATTTCTTTTTAGGTTTGATCATAGTTTGCCAATTTTCTTTGAATTAAGGGTCATTAAAATCATATTTTTGAACCCTAACTATTAAAAATCATTTATGCCTAACCAAGAAGAGTTTGAAGTTGATTATTTTTGCATTGTGTTACATATTGCATATAGTTTATAAGTCTTTTTCCTCATAAATTTATCTTGCATTTTCAAATTGATCTGCATTTTTTCCCTTTGAACCATCCAAAAAACCCTAGAAACTTTGGAAAATCATAACTTTTGATAAGTTAGGCTTCTGACCTTCTCCTTTGGGGTGTGACCTAGTATGGGGTTAGGGTTTGTTTGAGTTTAATTTCAAATTTTTATCATGTCATTTGCTTCTGTTTTATCCATTTGCATCTCACATGTCCATGTAACCCTAATTTCTCATGTTCATTTGCATTCACATTGCATATGCATCATTACATGAACTTGCCATGACATTTCATGCATTCATATGTCATCTTAGACATCTTAGGACATGTTAGAACCTTTCTTGATCATTTCTCCATCCATTTGCCATGTTTAGCATTCATTTCATTTTATAAACTTTCATGTGTTTTCAAACTTCAAAGCATGCTTCCTTTGCATCCCATCTTTGTATGATCACATATGAATTTTTGTATGCCTTTTCATCATCTCACATGACATTTTCACAACATAGACACTTCTGACTTTGATCATTGCATCTCATTTCACTTTATTCCATTATGCTTTATACTTTGTGCATTCATACTAACACTTTCAGGTTTTGGTAAGTTATTTTGGGAGGTGGATTTTCCTTCACCTCTCACTTATTCTTATCTCTTTCATTTGCATTTTACTTGTCTTTGAAGTGAATTTGATTCACTTATGTTCCGTCTCTCACTTTCTCCCTTTAAGTTACTTATCTTCTTAGGAAGTAAGTAACTTATTCTTCTGCTTCCTCCTCCTTTCATCTGCTTCTTCCATTGGTGGCTTCCTTGAAGATCTTTCTTAATCCTCAAAAACCATAGGATATCCAAGCATGATAATGATTAGGGTTGTAATTAGTCCCCCTTAGATTTTTACCTTTGAGTCTCCTTGAGTCTCTCTTCTCATCTCAATGATCAGAGACTAAACTCTTAAAGTTTTAGGACTTTGGAATTAGGGTTATGCATGCATCCTTCTCTTAGGATGGAGTGTATAACTTTAATCCTAAGTGTTAAACCTTTAATTTGTTTAAACCTCTTAATCAAATCACCTTAATAATCACTAAGACTTTATCTTGTAACTTGGGCCTTACATTAGGGTTCTAATTCTTCCTTATGGTTAAGAAGGACTAACCCTAGTGTTTAATGGACAAGTCCTCCTCAAGTTGTCTTACAAACCATAAAATCCATTTCTTGATCTCATCCCTTAAATAAAATCCACTTAATAAAGGATTTGTTATATAATAAATTTAATCCCTAACCCTGGATTAAGTTGAGGTATCTTCCTCGGCTTAAGTGTTCTCATCTATTATCCTTCTATTAGGATGGTGTAATGAGTCCATTAATCCATGATTAGAGATTAAACTCATTACTTAACACTAAAGAAAAACCCAAAAAACATCTAAATAATCACAAGTAGATTAATGATCTTAATCCTACATCATCATGGTAATTAAGTTGAGATGCCTATCTCATACTTAAGTAGGATCATTATCCCTAATCATGGAGGATATAATGAGTTTACAAGCCCTTGATATAGGCTTAAGCTTATTAACTTATGGAAAACACCAAAAACAATAACAAAACTGAAAACACAAAAACAAACAATAATCGTCTCCTTCGGGATTCTTTTCTCATCACACTCATTCACAAACGAGAACTTGCTTCTTCCGTCTAATGCAAGACAATTAGCACTCGAGCCAGACGAGTCATACACTTGAGCATAGGCAAGTAAGAAGTTCGCAGTCAATTTATTTTCAGTCTCTTTGAGTCGAACTACGGTGTTCTGACTTCCTCATTGCACGAGAGGATACATATGCATAACTTAACTGTTATCGAACAAAAGTCTCTGTGTCTTCCCCCTCTTTCAACATTCTTTTTTTAAGCCTCAGTTCCTGAGCATTTCACCCCTTTTGCACTAACACTTGTATATTTCTTTTCCAGCCTTTTGCACACAGATAGCACATACACTACCCTTTTTAAACACAATCTTTTAAGCGTGGATCCCGTCGAGTATGACGAACAATCTGGGTGCTAATACCTTCCCAGGTTGTAACCAATCCCCTTTCTCAGTTTCTCTGGTTCGCAACCGTCTTATCCATCTCTTTCCAGGTTTATGCAGCATTACCTTTCCTTCGGGATAAAAATGCCTAGCTGGCAACTCTATTCACTTCACCTTCATTTCCTCTTTTCGCCGACCGTTCGAGCTTGTACCGGGATGCAAATCTTTGGGAGTGACAGCTTGGCGACTCTGCTGGGGACTTATCTTGAAACCAAGGCTTCTGGTTCTTTTTGTGGGTTTCTCCTAGCACTTGTTTGATTTGTGTTTATGGTGGTGTTATGTGCTACTTGTGTTTTTTGTTTATTGCTTTATGTACAGCTTTATTTATTGCTTTCATTTACTGTTTTAATGCATTTCATACTGTTATCATCATATCATGTGTGTTGGATCTCCTGTTTGTTTTGGTGGGAGGGTTATTGAGTGAGTAAGGTTCCATATCGGGGACCTGAGTGACACATAAGATAGAGTGGCTTCATATTCTTTCCCATTCCATTTTGTTCTGGTGCGGGAATAGGAAACACGGTTCAGACATGGGTTTCTTCTTGAGAACTCTGGGCTACGGATTTCCTGTAGTACTAGGGCTATCTGGATGACCTTTTTTATGACCTTCAGCATCTGAGGTGAATTAGAGGAGGAACCTTTATGATTATTGTAAATAATGTACCTCCGGGTTAAAAGTGTTTACACTTCTCATAACTGATCCAAGTCTGATGATCTTTATTCTAGAACAATACATGTGAGGGGGTTGGGATGTTTACAGGTTTGCAGGAACCTTTGGCCTCATCATACCCTGTAACCAGTTTTGTTTTAAGGTTGTATCATTTTGGACTGTTCTTGTGAAAACCTGGACTTGTGACTCTTTATTTGAGTCCCCCACCTGGTTACTGGATCTCTAAGCCTTCATCCGGACTTATGAACACACATGGACCCTATCAAGACAGATAACAAATCCAGCACTTGATCATAAACCCTTTGCATATCATTCTTCATACATCATTTTTCATCATTTAACATTTGTCTATTTGTTTTACAGGGTATCCACATCTTATCTTTGGTTTGGTTTTGACCTGTTCTGCTGCTCAGAATCCTTCAGCTATCTGCACCAGCCTCTTCATCAGTTATCTTCATCAGAGATTATTCTTCAGTACCTTCTCCAGTTATATTCATCAATTTTCATCATTTGCCTTCATCAGTGCTTATCCTCAATCTTCTTCACCAGCATCTATAGTCAGCATGGACCCATCCAGGAACAGCAACATTACATACCATTTCTTTCAGCCCTCCCTAGCAGGCATCAGGAAGATCCAGACACTCATCGCTCCTGATCATGTCCATTTATTCAGGGAACATTATGGTGGCATTATGGACATGATCATGGACTTGGATGCATCACAGAGGAGTATGATCCACCCTTTCCTTCAGTTCTATGACCCTCCTCTCAGATGTTTTACCTTCCCAGACTTTGAGTTTGGCCATTTGCTAGAGGAATTTTCCATGTTGTTGGGTTTCCCCATCAGGAGAGGGATTCCTTTCAACCCTGAGATGACTGCTCCCAGGAATGAAGATATAGCCAAGGCTCTGTATTTGGAAACCACCATCATTGATCAGAATATGACCACCAAGGCTGGAATCACAGGCCTCCATTTGGACTTCTTAATCACTCAGGCCACAAATCATGCTGCAGCAGGGAAGTGGGACACTGTTTGTGCTCTCTTGGCCATTAGCATATTTGGTATCATCTTGTTGTAGATGAGCCAAAGTTTGTAAGCAAGAATGCTATCCACCTCTTCTTGCTGAAGAATCCAGTTCCTACCTTGCTCGGGGATTTCTATTACTCAGTGCATCAAAGGAATGAGAAACAGAGGGGAAGATTAGTCAGATGTTGTGCACCTCTCTTCTACTGTTGGCTATTGAGGCATATGCCAAAGTCAGAAGCTTTCTTGAATCCTCATCAGTCAAGAAACTGGGCTAAGAGAATGATTTCCCTCACATCATAAGACATCAGGTGGTGCACTCAGAGCACCAAGGGCAGAGACATAATCACAAGTTGTGGGCAGTATCCCAATGTACCCCTGATTGGAGTGAAGGGTTGCATCAACTACAACCTTTTGCTTTTCAAAAGGAAATTAGGGTATGCTTTGGTACATCCACCAAGAGAGCAAGACTTGTGAGAAACCCTTTATTGTGATATTCAGCATAACCTTGCCATTGTCCGACAATCAGCTTGGGCTTGGGACAATATTCAGACTAAGGGAACAACTATTCTTGGCAAGTGCAACAACATAGTTTCAGCTCAGTATCTTGATTGGTCTCGTATCAGCGGATAGATCACCCATATGCCATTCACCATAGAGGATGTACCTGGACCATCAGCAGTAGAGCCTGCAGCTACAGTCAGTTTGGAGGAGTTTGAGAAATTGAAGGAAAGGAATACTCAGCTCTCTGAAGCTTTGAAGAAGACCCTCTGGGAGAGGAATGATAGTCATTTGGACAATGAAAGGTAAGAGAAGCTCTGGATTGAGCACATGACCAAGATTGAAAAGACAGATGATTACATCAGAAGGGCTAGAGCAGGGGAGTTAGTGTTGAAGAATGCTTGCAAGGAAGCCAAGATTCAGAAGGCCAAAGCTGAGCATTACTTGGAGGATATTCAGGCTAGGTGGATCAGGATCCCTGAGGCTCGTTCACAGGAAGATTAGAGGACCCAGGCTAGGATAGAACAGCTGGAAGCCAATGAGAAGAAGAATCAGGAAGCCTTGTTAGCAACATAGAAGGAGATCTCTGAGTTGAGGCTTCGGGCGGGGTTGAAGAGATCAAAGGACCAGGACAAGCATAAGAAGTTGACCAGTGCCATTGCCACCAGGAACCTTCTTATCAGGACCATCACAGAGCATCCAGTAGGCCCAGTGACTGAGGCTCTCCTGAAAGAAGTTAGAGAGGATGATTATGGATTGGATGTTTGATTCCTTTGCTTGTACTTCTTTTTGATTGTATTTTTTGTTGTTGTATTTTGACCCATCATGGGGACTTTGTTGTAATCAAACTATTTATCCTTACATTTTGTAATATATTGTTTTTATTGTTTCATGGGCTTTATCTCTCTTCAACATCATCTATCCTCGAGGTTTGGAAGGTCAAAACCAAAAACCAAACCGGATACCCTTGAAAGACAAATAAGCATCCTACATTGCATACTAACCTCTTTTCTTTGTTTTGTAGGTTTTTGTTTTTTGTTGTTGTTTTCTCACTTTGGTGTGGTTTCAGGAAACATTGCTCATAGAAGAGTCTTCCCCATCAATAGAGTGCACCGGTATCCGATAAGAAACAACCTTTTGGGCTTACAAATGGACCAGGTTTAACAGGATCTGACTGACGTGAGAACCCAAATGGCCAATGAAAGGACTGAAATGAGGTCCTAAATGAACCAGTTTATGGCAGTGATGACTGGGTTGGCCCAGAGCCAGGAGAGACTGAGAGAGTTAGTCGAGCGGCAAATCCCGAAGAAAACCACCCAGGTACAGGGGGTACCAGCAACAACGATCATGTACAGCCTCGTACTGATCCCCCAGAGTTTGGACCTCATCTTAACCCAGACATCAATGCTATAAGGAACACCCAAGGTAACACTAGAGGGAGGGCCTTGTAGGAAGACCCTCAAGAAGAACAATTTACTGTGGTTGGGGCAGGAGACAAAGTCTATGATCGTCGGCTGGACGAGATAGCAGAAAAGCTGAGGTCTCTGGAGTCTCAAAACTCCATGGGTTTTGATGTCATGGATATGGGACTAGTGGTGGGGGTTAGAATTCCTCACAAATTCAAACCTCCTTGTTTTGAAAGATACAATGGTACATCCTGCCCTTGTACCCATCTTCAGTCTTTCATGAGGAGATTGAAAGCCTACACCATGGATGAAAAACTGTGGATGTTTTATTTTGAGGATAGCTTGACAGGGGCATCCCGTGAGTGGTACTCTCATTTGACCAGGGCCACAGTTAGGAATTGGAAAGACTTGGCCGAAGCTTTCATTCGTCAATATCAATATAATCTGGACATGGCTCCAAAATGAACCCTTCTGATGGGAATGTCACAGTCTTCCCGGGAAAGCTTTAGAGAGTACATCCATAGATGGAGGCAATTAGCTGCTGTCGTTCAACCCCCGATGTCAGAAAGGGAAATGGCAGATATGTTCATGAACACCCTCCAGGGGACTTATATTGATAGGTTGGCTGCTTTCTCTTCCACTAGCTTTGCAGACGTGGTTATAGATGGGGAAATAATTGAGAGCTTATTGAAAATGGGAAAGTTTTCTGATAACAGCGCCAGTTCAAGTAGTGCAAGGAAACCATTTGTAGGGCCTCGCAGATCTGGTGAAATTTTTTTGTACACATGGGCAGAGGAAGACCCCAATATCTGCCAAGATCAATTGTCGTTGTCACTATTCCTACTCCACCTCCTTAATACACTCAACAACCACAACATTTTCCTCAACAACCACAGTTTCCTCAACAAAGATCCTACAACAAAAACAACAACAACCAACAATAACGCCCTTTCCAGCAACGGCCATCTCAGGTTAACAGGGTGATTGACCCTATACCAATGACATATGCCACCTTATTGACACAACTCATGAAGCTTAATCTTGTTGAGTTAAGGACTTTGGCTCCACCAGATCCTCAGAACCTTCCGAGCAATTACAACGTCAACACCAGATGTGCTTTTCATTCTAATGCACCTGGTGTAACACGGTGGGAGAACTGACTTTAAGTTATGTTGCGGATAGCAAGAGTCGCCACCGACTTTTATTTTATCCAAAAGGAAAGGGTATAAAAGAACAGGAAAGACCTTAAGAGAATATTTTGGGTCCGGGGGGTAGGTTATGTAAAGGGAAGGGGTTAGCACCCTTTACATCCATGGTTATCCATGGGCTCTTAGTTACTTAGCTCACTTTAAATTGTTTTTTGAAAGTGTAGTGTGTGAATAGAAAAATTTTCAGAATAGTTAATAATAATCCATGAACGGATGTGTAAAAACTTGTTTTTGAAAATTTGTTTGAAATTGTGAAGAGTTTGAAAATTTTTTGAAGTGAGCAAGTACATAAGAGGAACCTACCTTAATGTTTAAAGTCTTTCTTGTTCTTTATCCTTTCATTGGTAAGACTATCCCTACTATTAAGGAGTAGGTAGTCATTACCTTGGATGTAAAGGGACATGAGAGGAACATTCTGTTTTAAGAAGGCAACTGTGGGGTGTAATAAGCATAATGGAGGGACTATCATCATTATTCGGAGGGACTCGATTCGTATAGGCAACCACGAGGGACTTGATGATTTTCTTTTTAAAGGGACTTGCTTTATACACCCCACTTGACCTTATTCGTAGGCAACTTGAGGGATAACCTTAGAAAGTGAGACGGCGATTAAAATCGACTTACGTGTGTGTGAGTGTTTATTTTAATTATCTTATTATTAAAATGATCTAAGTTAATTTTTAAATAAAATACATATTTGCACTCCCTAATTACTAACCATAGCAAAAATAATTAAATAATTAGAAAATTACATCCGGGAAGCAATTACAACATAACTATAATAAACAAATAAATAAATAGCAAAAATAAATAAAACATAAATAAATAAGCAATAAATAATAAAAAAAAATAGGGGTTAGTGATAAATAATAATATTGAATAATAAGCATAAAATTAGTAATAATAAAATAAAAGAGGTTAGTAAATAATAAAGATTAGTGCAATAATAATAATATATAAAATTAATAGAGCAAAATAAATAATATGGTTAATAACAATAATTAAATAAAATAGAATTAAATATTATAAACACAAAAATTGGATTTTAATAAAAATTTAAACATAATGGAATTATAAATTTTAGTTATTACAAATTTAATTCTTTTTAAACATATATTAACATTTATTAAAAAAAACATTTACACATTATAAGAAGAAAATAGGTTTTAAATATCATATTTACAATATTAATCATATTTATAAAATTTAATTCTATTAATCATTATATTTATAAATTATTTTAAACCATATACAAAAATACAATTATTATAAATTAAATTGTTTCTAAACATTAAAAGAAAAATAATTTGGATTATAAATATATTTACAAATAAATTATAACATGTATAATAATAACTACATCACAAAATTAGAAAATAAACAATTTGGTTTTTTAATAGGCATTTAGAAAAATAAATTAGGATTGTTAGAAAAAATATTTTTAGGGTTTAACTTATAATATACATATATTTATAACTTAATCACAAAATAAAGAAAATAATTTAAGAACATTTATATATTTTTTGGAATTTTTTAGAAAAAATATTAACCATGCCTTATTATTATTATTTATTATTTAGAAAAAGACATATATACAAAAATTATATTTAATTTAAGATTATAATACATAAAACAAATAAAAGAAGAAAAAAAGTATGAAAAACTTACCTGACTGGGGTTTGAACCCAGCAGGTCAGTCTGTTTCCCAGTAAGAAGAGCAACCATCAGGCCACTAGGCACGCAGGTGAAAGAGAGTGGAGACTAATTGCTTTTGTGCGTTACCAAACAAAATCAGGAAAAAATAATAGAAGCCAAAAGGCCTGGGGTGGGAATCGTACCCAGGTCCTTCTGATTGCAAGCCTGCACGCGCCACCGCCTGGCTGGGAGAGCCTAACTGTTAGCTTGTTGGCAATGAATCATAATATATTAAATCTTCTTTTGTCCTGAAAAATAAAAACAAAAACAATGCACTGGCCAAGAATCGAACTGGTGTCCTCACAATATACAAGCTTCAGTCTTACCACTAGGACAAACGTGAGTTTGTGATATAAAACCATGTTTAATTCATAAAATATTATGCACAACATTTAAATCCTGGAAAACGCGCCAAGCCTTCATCTTCAACCTCCTCTCCTTCGATTTTAGCTGCGAAATTCTTTGTGAATTTTCCTGCGAAAACAAACTTCCAGCAAAACCTACGAAAACCAAAGGCCAACAAAACCATACAATTTTACAAAATCAAACACAGCAACATGATCCAGGCATTCACACGATTAGTTCTATGTTTTTAGAATTGATTTATGTTTCTTAAATTAGAAATCCCTAAACCTAGGTCCAAACCCTAACTATGGCATCTTGTGAATTAGCCACGGTTCCTTGAGTTTTCCTGCCCAGAAACATTCTACAACACACAACAAACAACATTAGCCGAACAAAATTCATTTAAATGCAATCAATTGATGTAATCGAAAAAATATTTTCAAGCATGAACAAAGCTTCGGGTTTAGCAATATGGAGCACATGAGATGCATATGAGCAATGCTTTAGCTTTAGTGATGATCAATAAACATCTCTATGTTCTTACTTTGCCTTCAAATGCTCTGAATTTCAAAATCCGAATCTCACTTTTTTGCTTGAATTTTGAGTTTTGAAACTTACCTATGGGCTGCTGGATTTCGTCCCCCTTTGTTAGGTTTATGTTTAGTATATATATGTGAGTGAATTAGGTTAGAAATATGGATTGGTTGTGTGAAGATTTGATCCAAAAAATATTGAAAAAGATCATGGTGTAAAAGTTCAAATATTTGATCATGAAGACTTGCTATTCTTGGACTAATCACATGATTCCTTTCTCTTTCAAATTCAATCATCAATTATGAAATTCTAGAAACTCAATCTTCACCCAAAAATAGATTTTCATATTTTATATTTATTTAAAATGATTTTTATGAATTAAATCAATAATAAATAAAAATAAAATAATAAAAATGCTGAATTTTGGTCAATTGGGTCGTGCATAATGATATGAGGTGGATTGGGTCACAACTTAGCAAGCCCATTTGGAAAGAATTACTTTTAGGCCTCCATTTTCAACATAAACCATCACAAAATTTCCCAACTTTGCAAGGGCACATCTCCCTCAATTTTAAAGGTATGAGGATGTTCTTGGACTTTTTGGAAAGCTTGAAGAGTCCTCTAAACAACACCATTGGTTTCAGGTCCATATCTTTTACCAATCTCAAGTTATGCCCTTTTGAAGTTGTTGATGTTTTGTTGACTTTTGAAATGACCTATAATGTCTTAGATCATATCTTTCAAATGAAGCATTTTTGGGATTAACTTTCAACATCAAAGTTGTAGAGAATTCAATTTCCTTCAAAATGAGCTTTGGATGGAGACTTGGTGATGAAGTATGTGAAAGTTATGATTGGTCAAAGTTCAGTTGACTTTTACTGAGGAAACCCTAATTTAGAAACTCCTGATTATTGATGATCTGGAATCTTCTTGATGAATCATGATCAACCCTTGATCAAATGATGAATTTTACTTCATATACTTGATGTTGGCAAAAAATCATGAAGTTTGACTTTGGTTTGACCACAGTTGACCTCAGTTTGACTTTTTAACTGCATTGACTGATTTTGACTTATCTGATCATCTGACTGAGCAAACTTTTGAGAAAAGTATTGAAACTTGTCATGGGGGTTCTTATACACATATAAGATATTATGAAGTTCACTTGAGGTATTGGAAGTCCATTTATCCTGATTAAAGTCAAAACCCTAGTTTTGGATGCACTGCTTAGGAGGTGCATTGTCTGAGGGAATTGTCAACTCTTCTGACCCAGTGTGAACTTTGTGAACCTTGTGAATCTTCATAAAGTGTCTTGTGAACCTCATAGGAGATATTGTGAAGCTTGTGAACCTTCATAAAGTAACTTGTAGACTTTATGAACTTCATGAAAGGTCTTGAAAGCATTGTGGGACTTGTGAACCTTGTGAACCTTCATAAAGTAACTTGTAGACTTCATGAACTTCATGAAAGGTCTTGAAAGCATTGGGAAGCTTGTGAACCTTGTGAACCTTCATAAAGTAACTTGTAGACTTCATGAACTTCATGAAAGGTCTTGAAAGCATTGGGACTTGTGAACCTTGTGAACCTTCATAAAGTAACTTGTAGACTTCATGAACCTCATGAAAGGTTATGCAAGTGTTGGAGAACTTGTGAACTTTGTGAACCTTCTTAGAACACAAAGTCTTGTATTGTGAGGGAAAATTTTGGGGTGCAACAGCTTCCCCTGTTCAATTTTCTGAAACCTGAGGGGTTAGATTGGTATATTTGCCAGTCGTGACCTGGAAGGTTGAAGGGGATTGAACACAAAAGCCCAAAAATTTGCACTCACCAGTGCGAAGAGTGATATTGATGGTTGGTTGAATATGATTGAGTGGGCTTAAAGATGCCACTAGGGGAAAGTTCTTCAGATATATTTCTTGGAAGATAAAGCAGTCCCAAATATGGAAGTATAATGAAAGCTGTCAGGAGTCTGGAGCAGTTCTGAGGTATTGATGATATGTTTTCAAGATATTGGAGTAGTACTGATGTAACAACATGTCTTCATGAGGATAGAGCAATCAATAATGATAACCCTAAAGCAGTCTTGAAGTAGTAATATGATTTCAGGAGGATAGAGCAATCAATAGCTCCAAAGCAGTCTTGAAATAATAATGTGATTTCAGGAGGATAGAGCAATCAATAGCTCTAAAGCAGTCTTGAAGTAATGATTTCAGGAGGATAGAGCCATCAATAACTCCAAAGCAGTCTTGAAATAATAATGTGATTTCAGGAGGATAGAGCAATCAATAGCTCTAAAGCAGTCTTGAAGTCATGAGAATTTATCAGGAGGATAAAGTAACCCTGAGGTGACAATAAAGCAGTCCCAAAGTAATAAGGAGCTTATCAGGAGGATAAAGTAACCCTGAGGTTACGATAAAGCAGTCCCAAAGTAATAAGGAGCTTATCAGGAGGATAAAGTAACCCTGAGGTTACGATAAAGCAGTCCCAAAGCAATAAGAAGCTTATCAGGAGGATAAAGTAACCCTGAGGTTACGATAAAGCAGTCCCAAAGTAATAAGAAGCTCATCAGGAGGATAAAGTAACCCTGAGGTTACAATAAAGCAGTCCCGAAGATCATAAGTTTGTTTGTTGGATAATTAACCTGAAAACAAGGCAGCATTTTGTATAGCATTAGTTTATGCTTTATGTATGCATGTATGATATGATGTACTCAAGTAATGTATTATGTCTATGGATATGTATGTTATGGTATGATGTAAATGATGTATGTATGATATGATTCGGCCGGAAGCGTCTGGATATCTTCGTATAACAACTGCTGGCCAGGGAAAATAAATCCCGATTCGTTGCTGAAGAATATATAACCCTCTGTCTGCTGGGGATAATAAGGTATAGATATAACCTCCCGTTACTGGGGATGGCAAGGTATATATAACCTCCCGTTGTTGGGGATAGTAGGGTATATATAACCTTCGTCTTCGTTTGATAGTAGGATAAGTATAACATCCCGTCTTCGTTTGTCGTACCCTTATTGGAAAGTAATTTCCCGTACATCCGTATGAGGATAAAAGAGATGGATATAAATTCCAGGGGAGATGAGACTTTATGAAGATGGATTTGTCCTACTGAGGGATTTGTAACTGTCTTATAAAGGTGAACCGGCGAAGCTTCGTTGAAATCCTTCCCTCGTTCGTCCTTAGTAAATACTATTACTGCATTTTCATGCCTTTCTGGTAAACATCAATCATATTAAGCATACATGCATTTCTGGTAAACATCAATCATATTAAGCATACATGCATTTCTGGTAAACATCAATCATATTAAGCATACATGCATTTCTGGTAAACATCAATCATATTCAAAAGCATACATACATTCAAACACAACCAATGGACGTTTCGCTTATGTAAATAGGGTAAAAGTAAATCTGGATTCAAAAGATGGAATTTATTTATATCAAAAAGTGACCCATATACGGGTAAGTTTGTACAAGGAGACATAAACCCTAGTAAGAGGATTTTGCCATAAAGTTTTTATAAAACAGAGAGTATCAGCTATGTGGGAAACAATCCTATCGAGTTTCAATTCTACTATTGCCATTCAAGTATCTCATCCTCTTGCTGTTGAGACGGAAACGATTGAATTGAGCTTTATCTGTTCGAGCTTGAATAAGTAGTACAAATGGTTGCAGTTTCATGGGCGATCCAAACGAGACATAGTCATACGCTTTTAATCCCTAACTTTTGCCTGGATTGCCCTTTCAGGTTTTCAATCCACCGGGATACCCTTTTTTGCCCAAGCCGCCTTTTCAGGTTTTCGACTTGCCGGGTGTACATCTTTTTATATATATCCCTAATTTTTGCCCAAACCCTTTTGGTTTGCCGGGATGCCCTTATTTTTGCCTAGGCCTGTCAACCTAGCGGGTCTCTTTTTATGCGTAGTATTTTTTAACTATGTCTGCGTTTACAGGCTGTGGGAAGTCCTCACCATCCATTGTAGTCAGTATCATGGCACCTCCTGAGAACACTGTCTTGACTACAAATGGTCCTTCATATGTTGGAGTCCATTTGCCCCTAGGATCACCCTGTGGTAATATGATACGCTTGATTACCAAGTCACCAGCCTGATATACCTTTGGCTTAACCTTCTTGTTAAAAGCTTTGATCATCCGTTTCTGGTATATCTGGCCATGACAAACTGCTGCTAACCTCTTCTCATCAATCAAATTTATCTGGTCAAGTCGAGTCTGAATCCACTCATCTTCATCCAAGCCTGCATCCTTCATAATTCTCAAGGAGGGAATCTGAACTTCAATGGGCAGAACTGCTTCCATACCATAAACTAAGGAGAATGGGGTTGCCCCTGTTGAAGCACGTATTGTGGTACGATAACCATGAAGAGCAAATGGTAACATCTCATGCCAATCTTTGTAGGTAACAGTCATCTTCTGTACTATCTTCTTAATGTTCTTATTAGCAGCTTCAACTGCCCCATTCATCTTTGGACGATACGGAGAAGAGTTGTGATGCTTAATCTTGAACTGCGTACAGAGATCAGTAATCATAGTGTTGTTCAGATTAGAGCCATTGTCGGTGATAATCCTCTCAGGGATGCCATACCTACATATGAGATTATTCTTAATGAACCGAGCCACAACATTCTTGGTAACAGATGCAAATGAAGCTGCCTCTACCCACTTTGTGAAGTAATCAATAGCAACCAGGATGAAACGATGCCCATTAGAAGCAGTAGGCTTGATCTCACCAATCATATCAATGCCCCACATGGCAAAGGGCCAAGGAGCAGTCAACACATTCAGTGGTGATGGAGGTACATGTACTTTATCAGCATAGATTTGACATTTGTGACACGTTCTGGAGTGTTGATAGCAATCAGCTTCCATGGTAGACCAGTAATAACCTGCTCTCAATATCTTCTTTGCCATAGTATGACCACTGGAATGAGTGCCAAAGGTCCCATCATGCATCTCTTCCATAATCTCAATTGCTTCCTTCTTATCCACACAACGAAGCATAGTTGAATCATGATTGCGCTTATACAGAATGCCATTACTCAGAAAGAACTTAGCAGAAAACCTTCTCAGGAACTTCCTATCTTTGACAGATGCCCCTTCAGGGAACTCCTGAGCTTCGAGATATCTTCTCACTTCATAGAACCAAGGCTTCTCCTCTGGCACTTCAGTGTCAATCTCATTGCAGTATGCAGGCTTCTCAAATCTATCAATGGTAATCTTAGGAGCTTCATCATCCCAACTAATCTCAAACATGGATGCCATGGTGGCCAATGCATCTGCCAACTGGTTCTCTCTTCGTGGAATATGTTCAAAGGTAATCTCTTTGAAATGTGGGATCAAAGACAACACATGCTCTCTGTAAGGAATGAGGTTATCATGCTTGGTATCCCAATCTCCTTTAATCTGACTGACTACCAGGGCTGAATCTCCATACACCTCAAGGAACTGAATCTTCATATCAATAGCAGCTTTAATACCCAGGATACATGCCTCATACTCAGCCATGTTATTGGTACAATGAAAACAAAGTCTGGCAGTAACCGGGGTATGACAACCTTCAGGGGAACTAATCACAACACCAACACCATTACCAAGTGCATTAGAGGCACCATCAAAAACCATAGTCCATCGGGATCCTTGTTCAGGTCCGTCATATTGTCCAGGTTCTTTGGTAATAATCATAATGTCTTCATCAGGGAACTCAAAATTCATTGACTGATAATCATCCACTGCTTGATGAGCCAAATGATCAGCAACAACACTTCCTTTAATGGCCTTCTGAGTAGTATACTGTATATCATATTCTGTCAAGATCATTTGCCATCTTGCAATTCTTCCGGAGAGAGCAGGTTTCTCAAATACATACTTGATTGGATCCATCTTCGAAATCAATAAGGTAGTATGGGTCAACATATACTGTCTTAGTCGGCGAGCAGCCCATGCCAAAGCGCAGCAAGTTTTCTCGAGCAGTGAGTATCTTGTTTCACAGTCGGTAAACTTTTTGCTAAGGTAGTATATTGCCTGCTCTTTTCGACCAGACTCGTCATGTTGCCCCAATACACACCCCATTGAGTTGTGTAATACTGTTAAGTACATAATCAAGGGTCTTCCATCAACTGGTGGCATCAAAATTGGAGGTTCTAGCAGATATTTCTTGATTTCATCAAAGGCAATCTGGCACTCATCATTCCATTCCATCACCTGATCTTTCTTCAACAACTTGAAGATTGGCTCACAGATGGTGGTTAACTGGGAAATAAATCTTGCAATGTAGTTCAATCGTCCCAAGAAACCCCTAACCTCCTTCTCAGTGCGGGGAGCTGGCATCTCTCGTATAGCTTTCACTTTTGCAGGATCCACTTCAATACCTTTTCCACTGACAATGAAACCCAGGAGCTTTCCAGATCTAACTCCAAAAGTACACTTGTTTGGGTTCAATCTCAACTTGTATTTCTTCAACCTCTCAAACAATTTATGCAAATGATCAAGATGTTGCTCTTCATTCTGAGACCTGGCTATCATATCATCTACATATACCTCTATCTCATGATGAATCATATCATGAAACAAAGCCACCATAGCACGCTGATATGTTGCCCCTGCATTCTTCAAACCAAATGGCATTACCTTATAGCAAAAGGTGCCCCACTGTGTCACAAATGTTGTCTTCTCCATATCTTCAGGTGCCATCTTGATTTGATTGTAACCAGAGAAACCATCCATAAAAGAGAATACCTTATGCTGAGCAGTGTTGTCTACCAAAATATCAATATGAGGAAGTGGAAAGTCATCTTTGGGGCTAGCCTTGTTCAAATCTCTGTAGTCCACACACATACGTACCTTACCATCTTTCTTAGGAACTGGTACCACATTTGCGACCCACTGAGGATAAGAAGTCACTGCTAAGAACCCTGCATTGAACTGTTTCATTACCTCTGCCTTAATCTTTTCTGACATTTCAGGACGCATACGACGAACCTTCTGCTTCTTTGGACGACAATCTTCTTTCACTGGTAAACGGTGAACCACAATGTCTGTATCCAACCCTGGCATATCTTCATAAGACCAAGCAAAGATCTCCACATAATCACATAACATCTGAATCAACCTGCTCTTGACACTGTCCTCTAAATCAGCCCATATCTTAACCTCTTTTCTGTTTTCTTCAGTTCCCAGATTCACAACTTCGACTGGCTCTTCATGTGGCTGTATAGCTTTCTCTTCTTCTTGTAACAACCTAGCAAGCTCTACAGGTATTTCACAATCGTCCTCATTTCCGTCTTCAGTTTGATAGATCGGATTCTCGAAATTATAATTGGCAATAGTAGAACTGTTATCAACAGGATCCAGAGTGGATGAGGATCTGCATTTTAGTGATGTGGATGTGTGTAAGAACACATAGCTGATAAAGCAAAAATAAAAAGAAAAGAAAGACAAGGAACACAATATTTACGAAACGAAACATCCACTGATTTTATTGAATGAAGTATGCAAATGAAATGACAGCCCGTAACAAGCACACCATTGTGCCCCGGGTAAGGCACATGGCTTGAAAGTTTTTATTGTTCAAGAAATTACAAATTTAAAACATAACACAGTAATAGTATTTACTCCTGACTAAAGGAGATAGGGATAACATCTTCAGCTTTCCAATTATTGAGTCCAGCACCCACAGTAGGAAAAATCCAAGCATCCAAGTTGTAGTCTTCATCATAGTCTCCCACAGCATTAATCTGGTTTTTCACAACCCCTTGATCAGTGACACGGGCAGCACGAGCACGACGAACAGCCTTCTGGGACTCTGCAGTGAAACCCAAACCAAACTTGTCAGACTTGTATGGAATATCAGGAAGCTGACCCCAAATAGTACAACCACCTTCATCCACCACGACTCTAGCATCATTGAGGGAGGCCATCGCCATTGTTGGAGGTTTTCTGGTGACAACAGGAACTTTCTTCACAGCAGGAGGATCTACATAATCATTAATAACCCAGGGAACCACTTCAAATGACTGACACAGAGTCTCAATGTATTCACCTTCCATTTCCAGATACTTGAAGGTATTGACATGGCTGACAAAGTATTCTTCTTCTCCATAGACAGTAACAACCTTTCCATCCACCGGATATCTCAACTTTTGGTGCAATGTAGAGGTTACAGCACCTGCCCCATGGATCCAAGGACGACCAAGCAGACAAGAGTACGAAGGGCGAATATCCATCACAAAAAATGTAGCAGTAAACACCTGGGAACCAACTTGGATTGGAAGATCAATTTCCCCATGTACTACTCTTCTAGAACCATCAAAAGCCTTCACCACAATATTACTGGGTTTCAGCACAGCATCTTCAGGACTCAGCTTATTCAGGACTTCCTTGGGCAACACATTCAAAGAGGAACCATTGTCTATCAGCACATGTGACAGGGTAGTGCCCCTGCATTCAATTGAAATATGCAAGGCCCTGTTATGATCCCTCTTGGTAGGGGTCAAATCAGCATCAGAAAATCCTAACCCATTGTCATAGGTCAGGTGGGCAACACAGTTTTCAAATTGGTCAACAGAAATTGCACTGGGTACATGAGCCATCTTCAGAAACTTGATCAATGACTTGGCATGAGCCTCAGAACATAACAACAAGGACAACATAGAAATCTTTGAGGGAGTATGCCCCAACTGATCCACAATGTCATAATCACTCTTGCGAATGATTTTCAATACTTCTTCCATCTGCTTAGAGAGATCATCAGCAGCTGGCACATCAGTAGATACAGGCTCAATAACAGGACCCTTGCCCCGAGCCTCAGTGGTGGAAGTAACAGCAGGAGTAACTGCATTCTTGGAAGCAACTGGAGGAGAGAAGACTCTTCCACTACGAGTGATCTTGCTAGATCCAGCAATATTATCAATGTGAACAGGCACATCAGGTAAAGGCTCTTGCTTAACACCATGGATGTAAACGTCAGACCCATAGTGCCAAGGCACAGCTTTGTCAGATATATAAGGAATAGGACCAGGAGTGGTAATGATCAGAGGAGCCACTCTGGCTTCAGCAACAACTTTCACAGGACCTTCAGCAGTAATCTTGATTGGGCCCTGATGAGTGATTTTAATGGGACCCTTTGAAGTGATTCTCACCGATACTTTGTCAACCATATCAACCTCTTCAATCTTCTTACCCTGAGTCAGATGATCCACCATACTTTCTACAGATGCTGGTCTTCTTTCAAACAATATGGTATACTTATCCATGAGACGTTGAATGCCATCTTTCAACCTGAAGCACTTCTCTGGATCATACTCACAATAAACACAATCTTCACGACAACCCGGAAAGAACCCAGCTTGCACTAACTTCTTTCTGATGATGGCCAATGGTGTGGTCAATTCATCAACTGAACGGATATGCAGATCTTCCTCAATGGCATTGACAGTCTTCTCGTGGTTTGGCATTGGAGCAGTAATCACATTGGGGGTACCTGGAGGATCAAATTCAATTTCTCCAGCATCAATCATATCTTGAATTTTGTTCTTCAAGACCCAGCAGTTATTAGTATCGTGTCCTGGACAGTTTGAATGATATGCACATCGTGCATTGGGATTGTACTTGGGAGAGGTAACATTGGGATTCTGAGGAGCCTCCCTCAGGGTAATAAGTTCAGCCTTCAACAAGTGTTGCAATGCCTGAGCCATTGACATGTTGATCTTCGTGAACTGTCTTCTAGCCCTCTGTTGGTTGCCCTGAGGCTGCTCTGTTGTTGCAGGAGTTGGATTTGAAATATGAACTGCACTAACAGACTGATGCCTTCTGTTACGATCAGGTTGACCATACACAGCATTGGATTCCTTCTTCCCAGTGGGAGGCTTCTTTGCAGCACCTGATGAAGAAGTGCCCACCTGGATCTTACCATTCTTGATACCACTCTCTACTCGCTCTCCTGTCATGATCAACTCAGTGAAGCCAGATGATGAGCTTCCAATGAGATGACTGTAGAACGGACCATTCAGCGTACACATGAACATATCAACCAATTCCCTGTCAGTCAAAGGGGGTTGAACTCTTCCAGCTAAATCTCTCCACTTCTGAGCATACTCTTTAAAACTTTCTTTGGCACCCATAGACATGCTCTGAAGCTGCATGCGAGTGGGGGCTAAGTCAGCATTGTATTGGTACTGCTTATAGAAAGCTTCAGCAAGATCATTCCAGTCTCTGATATTGACACTCTCCAACTGATAATACCACTCCAACTGAGCTCCAGATAAACTCTCTTGAAAGAAATGGATCCACAACTTTTTATCAGCAGTGTGGGGTTGAATCCTTCTGACATATGACCTCAGATGCAATTTGGGACAAGAGACCCCATCATAGACAACAAATGTAGGAACCTTGAAACCCACAGGTATGACCACCCCAGATATCAGACTCAAATCCTCAAAATCCAGCCCAGATGATTTCTGCAACTCCATAGCATCCATCCTATCCACCAGCATCTTGAATTTGTCTTCATTAGACTCATGGTAGTAGTTAGCCTCAGAATCAGAGTCCCCCATTGTATGGTGGAGACTGCCTACCTCTTGCTCAGATTCATAGTCTTCAGCTGGTTCTTTGGTCTTGGCAAGACCTTTGAACCTTCTTCCCATGTTGATCAACCCAGCAGACCTTCTAGTCTTCTTAGTCTTCTTGGCCAGCAGTGCCTTCAATTCATCCTTCCCCTTGGACAGGTTCAGGATCAGCTCTTGGAACTATGCATTCTGTGCCTGAAGATCCTTAACTGATTGTTCAAGAGCCATTGCTGAAATAAACAGCGAGAAGATGAGAAACCTGTGCACAATTATAAACCTGTGATGCAATGAAATGATATGGTAATGCATATGCAATGTTTTCAAGGACCGCAGGATTTAAATTTGCTTAGACAAACACGAAAGTAAACTTTTATTAGTAATAACTTTGTTTTGCCTTTTAGGCGTACATCAATGAAATGAAATAAAATAAGTACAAAAGATGGGGTTTTAAGTCTCCCATGGTTGTTTCCTCTTTATGTTGAGGTATGAATTGAGGTTTCGCTCCTCGTGAAGCTGCTTTGTTAGCTCTAGGATCCTTGCTTGGCTTGCTTTGTAATGAGCCTCGAAAGTATCCCTTTGCTCCTTCAGTTGGATCCATGATCTCTGCAAGTCTTCCATATCAGTAGGCATGTCTGGGTGAAGGATGGTATAAGCAGTGTCTCCTTTAGCAACAGGTTCCATGGTAACTGGTAGGACGGCAGGATATGGCATCATGAGTGTCTGAGCACGAGATCGTACCCATCTGAGATAAGCCTCCATAGGAATAGTATACTTAGGCTCCAGTGTCTTGCTGTCAATCCTGTTTACCTTTCCCCAAGCTCGGATGAATCTCTGACGGTAACCCTGAAGATCGTTGTCGTAATCAAACACAATGCCCTGAATCAACATGTCATGTGGTCCATCACTTCGGGCGTAACCAAACTGCCGTAAAGCTAGAGAGGGGTTGTAGGTGATGCCTCCTCTTATGCCTAGAAGTGGCACATTAGGAAACTCCCCACAACGGTCAATGAGGGTGACATTCTCCATAGATCTGGAACACCAATGGATGTCTGAGTGAGAAAGTGACATGATCCTCTTGGACCATCTGAATCCTTGCTCATTCTTCATTACTGAGCGAGGAAGGTGAGAAATAAACCACCTAGAAAGCAAAGGGATGCAGCACATCAAAGTTCCTCTTGCCCTTGTAGTACGAGTGTGAAGAGAATGCAGGATGTCTCCAAGCAATGTAGGCACTGGATTATGACTCAGGAAAATGTTGATGGCATGAATATCTATGAACTGATCTGGATTGGGGAACAATACTAAGCTATATATCAGCAAGGCTAAGATCTCCTCAAAAGCATCATAGCTCATGGCCTTCAAGAACATTTGAGCCTTATCCATTAGCACCTTGGCCAGAATACCCTTGACTCCACTTCTCGTTTCTAGAACAATGTCAGACTTCTTCAGATGTAGAGCTGCAGCAATAACTTCTGGTTTAAGCTCCTTCTCCAGACCTGTGAAGGGTCTTTGATCAAGAACAGGTATGCCCAGAAGTTTAGAGAACTCCTCCATGGTTGGAACTAGCTGATAGTCGGGGAATGTGAAGCAATGGTGCTTAGGGTCAAAGAACTGGAACAGGACACTCATCATGTCTTCATTGAACCCTGAAGTGACTAGATCCAATAGGTGACCATGTCTCTTGTTGAACTGGGAGTGATCAGATACTTGAGAGACCAACTCTTTAAGCTTGGGAGGTATCCCCACAAAGTTGATCCTGATAGTGTTTCTACGAGCAGAAGCCATGACCTGCAATAAAGAACAAAGATAAATCCCTTGGTCCTTGAAATGGTTAGTGAAAATGCTATGCTTATGATGCATGATGATGTCATGATGTTATGCTCAATCACAAACATGTGGCACACACAAACAAGTCACACCATAGCCCTAGGTTTAAAGGCTTGCATGAGGTTTAAAGGTAAGTACCCTCCCCTGAGGTTAGATGGTTCATCCTGTCCTACAAAAGTAACCAGGTTCTAAGGGATCTCAATATCATTGATCCTTCACAAGGGTGGTTGATCAGAAGGCAACTTACTTGCCAACCAAAACCCTCCAAGTTTAAGATCTCAATGAGTGTAGTATCGAGTGTCAACCAACTTCAGTCTGCACCAAAGCCGGTTACCTCACTACTTTCTAAAGGCCAAGATGAGTTAACTAGGGTTCTAAAAGTTAGTTAGTGCATTGACAACATATGGCAGCCTCATATTATCCTCAACTTGACTTAAAGAACATAAGCACCAACCAAGAAGTCGCACTAACTATGGCCACCAGATCAACTGTATCGATATACGTCGTACAGTTTCCTTGGTCTATTGCCATTTACCTAAGGTACACTAGATCCGGGTTAGGACCTTTCAAACATAAGAGCACCCCAACAATATAATAATAAAGCAAACAAGGCACACAATTTAAAGTGATCTAATTCCTAAGGGTACCCCTCTTAAATAGATCCCCAGCAGAGTCGCCAGTTCTGTAACACGGTGGGAGAACTGACTTTAAGTTATGTTGCGGATAGCAAGAGTCGCCACCGACTTTTATTTTATCCAAAAGGAAAGGGTATAAAAGAACAGGAAAGACCTTAAGAGAATATTTTGGGTCCGGGGGGTAGGTTATGTAAAGGGAAGGGGTTAGCACCCTTTACATCCATGGTTATCCATGGGCTCTTAGTTACTTAGCTCACTTTAAATTGTTTTTTGAAAGTGTAGTGTGTGAATAGAAAAATTTTCAGAATAGTTAATAATAATCCATGAACGGATGTGTAAAAACTTGTTTTTGAAAATTTGTTTGAAATTGTGAAGAGTTTGAAAATTTTTTGAAGTGAGCAAGTACATAAGGGGAACCTACCTTAATGTTTAAAGTCTTTCTTGTTCTTTATCCTTTCATTGGTAAGACTATCCCTACTATTAAGGAGTAGGTAGTCATTACCTTGGATGTAAAGGGACATGAGAGGAACATTCTGTTTTAAGAAGGCAACTGTGGGGTGTAATAAGCATAATGGAGGGACTATCATCATTATTCGGAGGGACTCGATTCGTATAGGCAACCACGAGGGACTTGATGATTTTCTTTTTAAAGGGACTTGCTTTATACACCCCACTTGACCTTATTCGTAGGCAACTTGAGGGATAACCTTAGAAAGTGAGACGGCGATTAAAATCGACTTACGTGTGTGTGAGTGTTTATTTTAATTATCTTATTATTAAAATGATCTAAGTTAATTTTTAAATAAAATACATATTTGCACTCCCTAATTACTAACCATAGCAAAAATAATTAAATAATTAGAAAATTACATCCGGGAAGCAATTACAACATAACTATAATAAACAAATAAATAAATAGAAAAAATAAATAAAACATAAATAAATAAGCAATAAATAATAAAAAAAATAGGGGTTAGTGATAAATAATAATATTGAATAATAAGCATAAAATTAGTAATAATAAAATAAAAGAGGTTAGTAAATAATAAAGATTAGTGCAATAATAATAATATATAAAATTAATAGAGCAAAATAAATAATATGGTTAATAAATATAATTAAATAAAATAGAATTAAATATTATAAACACAAAAATTGGATTTTAATAAAAATTTAAACATAATGGAATTATAAATTTTAGTTATTACAAATTTAATTCTTTTTAAACATATATTAACATTTATTAAAAAAAACATTTACACATTATAAGAAGAAAATAGGTTTAAAATATCATATTTACAATATTAATCATATTTATAAAATTTAATTCTATTAATCATTATATTTATAAATTATTTTAAACCATATACAAAAATACAATTATTATAAATTAAATTGTTTCTAAACATTAAAAGAAAAATAATTTGGATTATAAATATATTTACAAATAAATTATAACATGTATAATAATAACTACATCACAAAATTAGAAAATAAACAATTTGGTTTTTTAATAGGCATTTAGAAAAATAAATTAGGATTTTGTTAGAAAAAATATTTTTAGGGTTTAACTTATAATATACATATATTTATAACTTAATCACAAAATAAAGAAAATAATTTAAAAACATTTATATATTTTTTGGAATTTTTTAGAAAAAATATTAACCATGCCTTATTATTATTATTTATTATTTAGAAAAAGACATATATACAAAAATTATATTTAATTTAAGATTATAATACATAAAACAAATAAAAGAAGAAAAAAAGTATGAAAAACTTACCTGACTGGGGTTTGAACCCAGGTCAGTCTGTTTCCCAGTAAGAAGAGCAACCATCAGGCCACTAGGCACGCAGGTGAAAGAGAGTGTAGACTAATTGCTTTTGTGCGTTACCAAACAAAATCAGGAAAAAATAATAGAAGCCAAAAGGCCTGGGGTGGGAATCGTACCCAGGTCCTTCTGATTGCAAGCCTGCACGCGCCACCGCCTGGCTGGGAGAGCCTAACTGTTAGCTTGTTGGCAATGAATCATAATATATTAAATCTTCTTTTGTCCTGAAAAATAAAAACAAAAACAATGCACTGGCCAAGAATCGAACTGGTGTCCTCACAATATACAAGCTTCAGTCTTACCACTAGGACAAACGTGAGTTTGTGATATAAAACCATGTTTAATTCATAAAATATTATGCACAACATTTAAATCCTGGAAAACGCGCCAAGCCTTCATCTTCAACCTCCTCTCCTTCGATTTTAGCTGCGAAATTCTTTGTGAATTTTCCTGCGAAAACAAACTTCCAGCAAAACCTACGAAAACCAAAGGCCAACAAAACCATACAATTTTACAAAATCAAACACAGCAACATGATCCAGGCATTCACACGATTAGTTCTATGTTTTTAGAATTGATTTATGTTTCTTAAATTAGAAATCCCTAAACCTAGGTCCAAACCCTAACTATGGCATCTTGTGAATTAGCCACGGTTCCTTGAGTTTTCCTGCCCAGAAACATTCTACAACACACAACAAACAACATTAGCCGAACAAAATTCATTTAAATGCAATCAATTGATTTAATCGAAAAAATATTTTCAAGCATGAACAAAGCTTCGGGTTTAGCAATATGGAGCACATGAGATGCATATGAGCAATGCTTTAGCTTTAGTGATGATCAATAAACATCTCTATGTTCTTACTTTGCCTTCAAATGCTCTGAATTTCAAAATCCGAATCTCACTTTTTTGCTTGAATTTTGAGTTTTGAAACTTACCTATGGGCTGCTGGATTTCGTCCCCCTTTGTTAGGTTTATGTTTAGTATATATATGTGAGTGAATTAGGTCAGAAATATGGATTGGTTGTGTGAAGATTTGATCCAAAAAATATTGAAAAAGATCATGGTGTAAAAGTTCAAATATTTGATCATGAAGACTTGCTATTCTTGGACTAATCACATGATTCCTTTCTCTTTCAAATTCAATCATCAATTATGAAATTCTAGAAACTCAATCTTCACCCAAAAATAGATTTTCATATTTTATATTTATTTAAAATGATTTTTATGAATTAAATCAATAATAAATAAAAATAAAATAATAAAAATGCTGAATTTTGGTCAATTGGGTCGTGCATAATGATATGAGGTGGATTGGGTCACAACTTAGCAAGCCCATTTGGAAAGAATTACTTTTAGGCCTCCATTTTCAACATAAACCATCACAAAATTTCCCAACTTTGCAAGGGCACATCTCCCTCAATTTTAAAGGTATGAGGGCGTTCTTGGTCTTTTTGGAAATCTTGAAGAGTCCTCTAAACAACCCCATTGGTTTCAGGTCCATATCATTTACCAATCTCAAGTTATGCCCTTTTGAAGTTGTTGACTTTTTGTTGACTTTTGAAATGACCTATAATGTCTTAGATCATATCTTTCAAATGAAGCATTTTTGGGCTTAACTTTCAACATCAAAGTTGTAGAGAATTAAATTTCCTTCAAAATGAGCTTTGGATGGAGACTTGGTGATGAAGTATGTGAAAGTTATGATTGGTCAAAGTTCAGTTGACTTTTACTGAGGAAACCCTAATTTAGAAACTCCTGATTATTGATGATCTGGAATCTTCTTGATGAATCATGATCAACCCTTGATCAAATGATGAATTTTACTTCATATACTTGATGTTGGCAAAAAATCATGAAGTTTGACTTTGGTTTGACCACAGTTGACCTCAGTTTGACTTTTTAACTGCATTGACTGATTTTGACTTATCTGATCATCTGACTGAGCAAACTTTTGAGAAAAGTCTTGAAACTTGTCATGGGGGTTCTTATACACATATAAGATATTATGAAGTTCACTTGAGGTATTGTAAGTCCATTTAGCCTGATTAAAGTCAAAACCCTAGTTTTGGATGCACTGCTTAGGAGGTGCATTGTCTGAGGGAATTGTCAACTCTTCTGACCCAGTGTGAACTTTGTGAACCTTGTGAATCTTCATAAAGTGTCTTGTGAACCTCATAGGAGATATTGTGAAGCTTGTGAACCTTCATAAAGTAACTTGTAGACTTTATGAACTTCATGAAAGGTCTTGAAAGCATTGTGGGACTTGTGAACCTTGTGAACCTTCATAAAGTAACTTGTAGACTTCATGAACTTCATGAAAGGTATTGAAAGCATTGGGAAGCTTGTGAACCTTGTGAACCTTCATAAAGTAACTTGTAGACTTCATGAACTTCATGAAAGGTCTTGAAAGCATTGGGACTTGTGAACCTTGTGAACCTTCATAAAGTAACTTGTAGACTTCATGAACCTCATGAAAGGTTATGCAAATGTTGGAGAACTTGTGAACTTTGTGAACCTTCTTAGAACACAAAGTCTTGTATTGTGAGGGCAAATTTTGGGGTGCAACACCTGGTCACACTACGGAAACGTGCAGAGCTTTGCACATGAAGGTCAAGGATCTGGTTGATTCAAAGGCCCTAAATTTTGCACCACCTCCTAATGTCACGAAGAATCCTATGCCCAGCCATGGTGGGCCTAGGATAAATGCAATAGAGGAGGGCCAACCCATGAATTTAATTAAAGATATTGCAAGTATTCAAACACCTCTGATAGAGGTTAAAGCTCAACTTTTGAAATGCCAGGTGTTTCCAAGTTGTGAGCCCTGTTGTGAATCTTACATGGTTTCTGTCAATGGGTGTGAAAGCTTGAGGAATGGAATCAATGGCCTAATAAAAGAAGGTATTCTGCAAATAACAACAACAACTTCTACAACACCATCAACTCCTTTTTCAACAACAAGTGTTTCTCCTACAACTGCAAAAACAATTGTTCCTACAGACTCGTCTACAAAATCAGCAACCACCTCTTCCATCTGTCACCATCTATTACGACCCCGCAACGGTCCCTGTTTCCAACAATTATCAACAACAGTTTCAGCAACAACCAAGCTTCAGTCAATCATCACCACCCTCAATCAGAAGTCCTGTTACCATATTTTATGATCCACAGATAATAACAACTTCTATCTCTGCAGTAGTCAGTCCAGTCACCATCACGGTGCCAGGGCCCATCCCATATGATAAAGACAATGATGTACCATGGCACTATGGTCCTGACCTTTACTGCAACGGAGAAAGAGTCCTTCTTGATTCTTCGGTTCATACACCACAAGTGGATAATGTCGGGGGAGGCGGAGGCTTCACCAGAAGCGGAAGCCTCTTCGCGACACAAGCTCCAAGAACTAATACTGAGGTAGAGGCAGCTACCAAAGCCAAAGGTAAAAGTGTGGCACCTGAAGAACCTGTACGAAAAGAGGCCAAATAATCATCCTTTGATCAGGATGTGGATGAATTTATGAGGATAATCCAAAGAAGTGACTACAAGGTTGTGGATTAGCTCCACCAGATTCCTTCCAAGATCTCCATCTTATCCCTGCTCATGTTCAGAGATGATGATACAGACGAGTACCAACTGGTTAACAAAGAATACGGACGAGTGTTGAATCCGGGAGAAGATAAGTGATGTATACAAGATACGAACGAGTATCTGTATGAGTAAAAGGTATGAGTGAGACACCGACGAGTTTTCAACTTTGCTGGGGAGAGTATGACACAGACGAGTATCATAAAAGAAAATGTATAAGTTATGAACTTATGAGTGTAAAAGATATTCTGAAGATCTGTGGGGATAAGATGACACGGATGGGTGTCAGTGGAAGTGTGTTATAAACAAGTGTTTGGTTTACAGTGAGTTTTTTAGGCAACCATGCTGGGGAATGGTGACACGGACGGGTGTCAGGGAAGTGTGTAGATATATGTAAATATGTATTTGTGAGTGCAAAGGGGACGCTTTGGCTTTCTGCTAGGGATATGACACAGACGAGTGTCAAGAAGCATCTATAATGTATAAGTATCTGTTTGTAGGGGATGTTCTGGCGAATTTTCGGGGGAAGATGACATGGACCGGTGTCAACAGGAGCATGTATTTGTATCTTGGGAATTGTAAAGAAGATGCTTTGGCATTCTGCCGGGGAATTTGAGAGGTATTTTGTATGTTGTTGATGGTATATCAGTATTCACAGGTGACTGATTCAAAACATGGCTTGTGATTATGCAATATGTTTGATTTTTGCCGTAATGCTCCGTATTAGACGGAATGCTACGCTCTGGGGAAAGATATGATGCGAATGCTATGATTATGCAAAGGATACCGATCCGGGATTCGGATCCCGTTGCTGTGAAGATCTTTGATTGATCTAGCTTGAAAGAATATCCCAGCTGGGGTTGAGATCAACGGTAGAACTGATATATGATTCTGCTCGGGGAAGTAAGTCGCTGCCAGACCTATCTTGGTAATGAGAAGCCCAGATAGGGTCTGTGGAAGCTTCCGTCACTTCGTTGTGAGATCTTCAACATTGCTCCTCCGGATAGAGCTTGAGACTCTGCGGGGAGATGGCTCCCTGTTTAACACTCGGCTGGGGAGGAATGATCATTAAACGATCTTCCTAGAGATGTCTATGAGGATCCTTCTGAGGACAAGGAGACCTGACAACTCAGCTGGGGAGTAAGCATCTCCGGTGCTGTTTGGAAGATGTGCTGAGTAAGTAATGATTGGGGAGAAGCCTTCATGCCCCGCGTTGTGCTTTGCGTACCTGCAATCCTTTTATGACAAATAAAACATACAAGTACCTCGAGGTGTCTCTTACCGGATTCCATCAAAGGAATTTAGACACTCCCGAGAGCAAATACATTTCCCGCTAGCATGTAATTTAGAAAAGACGCATCTGTATTTATGCGATCATTATATTAAAGACATCAGACATATTTGCAAATATAGATAAAATATACGCGACAACATGTGACTGAAAATCTGATTTTATTAATTTGTGTGCCCTGAATTGGCAAGTACAGTCAAAGAAACAAGTCCCCTGAAATGAGGAGATTGTTACAAATTGAGAAACAAAAAGGTGCTGGCAATGTTGATGACGCTTCAATGTGCTTCCTTTTTGCTATGACTCGTATGACATTGATGTTCTTCTCATCTTGCTTTTGAAGAGGCTGATTCTGACCGATGCCTGAATCCTTCGAGGCTTGCCATGTTGTAAGTGATACAGACGAATTCAGAATGCAGTTGTTCGCTTATTCCCTGATTTTGCGTGGATCTCCTTTTCGGGTTTTCAATCCACCGGGATACCCATTTTTTCCTGAGCTGTCCAATGCGGCTTTTCAACTCAGCGGGTGTACATTTTTTATTTATTTTCCCTTATTTTTGCCCGAGTCTTTTATTCTATTTTTGACTCGCCGGGATGCCCTATTTTTGCCTGGACTCATATTCTGTTTTTATGTCCAGCGGGTCATTTTATGCGAAGTATTTTTTAACTGCATCTGAATTCACAGGGGACTGGAAGTCTTCACCATCCATAGTACTGAGCATCAGCGCTCCACCAGAGAAAACTTTCTTTACTATGAACGGACCATCATAATTCGGAGTCCACTTTCCCATGTGGTCTGTATGAGGAGGAAGGAGTCTTTTCAACACAAGATCTCCTACTTGGTACTCTCGAAGCCTGACTTTCTGATCGAAGGCTTTCTTCATTCTTTTCTGATACAACTACCCATGAAAAATTGTAGCCAATCTCTTCTCTTCAATCAGGCTTAGTTGTTCGTATCGGGATCGGACCCATTCTGCTTCGTTCAACTTAACATCCATCAATACCCGTAAGGAGGGTAATTCAACTTCAACAGGTAAAACTGCCTCCATACCATACACAAGCTGATATAGTGTTGCCCTTGTGGATGTTCTGATTGACGTACGGTACCCATGCAAGGCAAATGGTAGCATTTCATGCCAGTCTTTGTATGTGACCACCATCTTCTGCACAATCTTCTTGATATTCTTGTTAGCTGCCTCTACAGCGCCATTCATTTTTGGTCTGTAAGGAGAAGAATTGTAGTGTTGGATCTTGAAGTCCCGGCACAGTTCTGTCATCATTTTATTGTTCAAGTTGGAACTATTATCAGTAATGATTCGCTCGGGCACTCCATACCGACAAATGATGTCCCTTTTCAAGAATCGGGCTACCACTTGCCTGGTAACGTTTGCATACGAGGCTGCTTCAACCCATTTGGTAAAATAGTCAATGGCTACCAGGATGAATCTGTAACCATTTGAAGCAGTCGGCTCAATCTTGCATATCATGTCAATGCCCCACATGGCAAAGGGCCAAGGTGAATACATTACATTTAAAGGATTTGGAGGCACATGCACCTTATCTGCATAAATCTGGCATTTATGGCACTTCCTGGCATAAGCACAACAGTCTGCATCCATTGTGATCCAGTAGTAGCTTGATCTCAACAACTTTTTAGCCATTGCATGCCCTCCCGCATGGGTAACAAAAGATCCTTCGTGCACCTCGTGCATTAACAAGTATGCTTCTGTCTTATCAACGCATCTGAGAAGTACCATATCAAAGTTCCTCCTGTACAAAGATCCATCAGTATTCAGGAAGAAACTACCAGCTAGCCTTCTTAATGTCTTCTTATCATTGGATGATGCCCCAGGTGGGTATGTTTGATCCTCCAAGAAGCATCTGATGTCATGGAACCAAGGCTTATCATCTTTAGCAAGGTCTGCAGAGAATATGTATGCTGGTCTATCAAGTCTGGATACTGAAATCCGAGGCACAAAGTTGGCAGCTTGAACTTTGATCATGGATGAAATGGTAGCCAGAGCATCTGCAAACTGATTTTCATCTCGAGGGATATACTCAAGCTTGACTATAGTGAAGAAAGTGAGCAACCTTCTTGTATAGTCCCGATAAGGTATCAGATGCTCCTGATGAGTGTACCATTTGCCGTTGGTGTGATTGATTATCAGAGATGAATCTCCGAATACAGTTAGAGTCTTGATCCTGAGGTCAATGGCTTCCTCAAGACCCATAATACAAGCCTCGTATTCAGCTTCGTTGTTAGTGCAGTTAAAGGTGAGTTTTGCCGAGAAAGGCATGTGAACTCCCTTAGGTGTAATGAGTACTGCACAGACACCACAACCATTCATATTAACAGCCCCATCAAACATCAGAGTCCATTCTTCTTCCGGGTCAGGCCCTTCAGTGTGAATAGGCTCTTCATGATCTTTTGCTTTTATGAACATGATGTCTTCATCAGGGAAGTCAAATGTCATAGGCTGGTAATCATCAATGGGTTGCTCAGCAAGATAATCAGACAACACACTGCCCTTGATGGCTTTTTGAGATGTGTGAGGATCATTTGCCATCTTGCAACCCATCCGGTAAGCGCTGGTTTCTCAAATATGTACTTAACTGGGTCTATCTTTGAGATCAATAAGGTAGTGTGGGTCAACATATACTGCCTTAGTCGGCGAGCAGCCCACGCTAAAGCACAGCAAGTTTTCTCGAGCAGTGAATAACGTTGTTCACAGTCGGTAAACTTTTTGCTTAGGTAGTATATTGCATACTCTTTTCGACCAGACTCGTCATGCTGGCCCAGCACACACCCCATTGACTCTTCTAATACTTTCAAGTACATTATTAGAGGTCTTCCTTCAACTGGAGACATAAGGATTGGAGGCTCCTGTAAGTATTCCTTGATTTTGTCAAAAGCCCTCTGGCAGTCTTCATTCCATCTGACTGTTTGTTCTTTTTTTAACAACTTGAACAAAGGTTCACAAGTTGTTGTAAGGTGAGATATGAACCTTGAGATGTAGTTCAATCTACCTAAGAACCCCCAAACTTCTTTTTCAGTCTTTGGTGCAGGCATCTCTTGGATGGCTTTGACTTTATCAGGGTCAACTTTAATTCCCTTTTCACTCACAATAAATCCCAGCAGCTTACCGGATCGCACCCCGAATGTGCATTTGTTGGGGGTTCAGCTTCAATTGGTACTTCCTCAGACGCTTGAATAGCTTCAACAGATTCACCAGGTGGTCTTCTTCTGTGAGGGACTTGGCAATCATGTCATCCACATAACATTCAATTTCTTTATGGATCATGTCGTGGAATAATGTTACCATAGCTCGTTGATAAGTGGCACCAGCATTCTTTAGTCCGAACCGCATTACCTTATAACAGAATGTGCCCCAGGGTGTAATGAAAGTTGTCTTCTCCATGTCTTCAGGCGATATCTTGATCTGATTATATCCTGAAAATCCATCCATGAAGGAGAACACCGAGAACTGAGTCGTATTGTCGACCAATACATCAATGTGAGGTAATGGGAAATCATCTTTCGGGCTGGCTCTGTTCAGATCCCGGTAATCCACACACATCCTCACCTTGCCATCTTTCTTAGGCACAGGTACAATGTTAGCAACCCACAGCGGGTAACTAGTTACAGCAAGGAAACCGGCGTCCCACTGTTTTTGTACCTCTTCTTTTATCTTCATGGCCATATCTGGACGAGTACGGCGCAACTTCTGTTTAACTGGAGGACAATCTTCCTTTAGAGGCAGCTTGTGCATAACAATGTCGGTGTCCAACCCTGGCATATCCTGATAAGACCAAGCAAAAACATCCACATACTCCCGAAGCATATCAATAAGTTGTTCTTTCACTGAATCTTGCAGACAGGCCCCGATCTTAACTTCTTTCAAGTTTTCTTCTGTACCAAGATTAACCGTCTCAACCTCCTCCTGATGAGGAGTGATAACCTTCTCCTCTTGTCTCAACAACCTGGCTATCTCATCAGGTAGCTCATAATCTTCTTCAACCCCTTCATCAGCTTGATTAATCGGATTGTCAAAGTCATACGAAGTCATAACAGTACTGTTGTCGGTGCAGTCTGGAGGGAACTCTCTGCAAGGGTTTAGATTTGTTCATTTTAGTGATCAATTTTATCTTGCTTAGAAAAAAAGTGAAAATGAAGTTTATTACTTTGAAAAACATTGCCATTTTATTTTTGTACAAAAAATAAAAAATGAAAAACAGTGATCGGGAAAAAAGAAAAGACTCATTTGCAAAAGATGTCCTGATATTCATTAATTGATCTTTGCACAAAATACAAGATGGCCCGATTACAAAATGAGCCCTGACATCTTGGGCAAGATGCAGGACTTGATGCATGCTTTAAAAACAGGAAATAATAATTACTCTGCAGGAGTAACTCTTATAATTTCCTGGGAAGACCAGTTTGAGACATGGTTCCCCGGGATCCTTGGACGTATCCAGCTTTCCAGGTTGCATTCGTCTTCTTCCTCGTCTTCCAAACTGTTCACAACATCCGGGGTAAGCATCCCCCCGCTGACAAATCTGGGCTCCTTTGCAGCCTCTGGTTGATCTTGTCGAGTTGGTCTGTAACCCAACCCGAATCTGTCTTCTTTCTTTTCTACTGGCAGCAGCTTGCCCCAGCCTTGAGCAGTACCCTCCTCAACAACCTTCCGGGCTTGTTGATATGAGGTGATGGAAGTCTCCAGCACAGCAGATGTTTCATTAATATTCAAGGCCTCAAACCCTTGACTCATAGTTTCATGGATCTCCCCATCCATTTCAATGTATTTGAAAGTAGCCAGCTGGCTAACGAAGATATCCTCCTCCCCACAGATGGTAATGACTTGGCCTTCCCACTCGAATTTTAACTTCTGGTGAAGGGTTGACGTCACGGCGCCAGCGGCGTGTATCCCTGGTCTACCCAATAGACAGCTGTAGGTAGGCTGTATATCCATCACAAAGAAGGTCGTTTTGAAAACCTGTGGGCCAATCATTATAGGCAACTCTATCTCTCCTAGAACTGATCTCTTAGAACTGTCAAAGGCTCTTACTACCAAGTTGCTTGGGCGTAGTGCCAATCCGTCATGTTCCAGCTTCACAAGGGCTTTCTTAGGTAGGACATTGAGTGAGGACCCTGTGTCTACCAGTACGTGAGAAAGAACTGCACCCTTACACTCCAAGGTAATGTGCAAAGCCTTGTTGTGATTGTGACCTTCCGTTGTCAGATCAGTGTTGGTAAATCCTAGTCCATGACTAGTGTTGACATTTCCAACCACAACCTCTAACTGACTGACGGTAATCTCCTCCGGCACATAAGCTGCATGCAGGACTTTTAATAGTGCGTTCCGATGAGCCTCAGAGCACATTAGCAATGATAGTATGGAGATTTTGGAAGGTGTTTGGTGAAGATGGTCCACCACCTTGTAATCACTCTTCATGATGATCCTCATGAATTCATCAACCTCTTGATCAAAGGGAGTCTTCAAAACTTCTTTAACAACTGATCCTTCTTGCACCATGATCTTCCCTTTTGCCTTAGCAGCAGCTTCTGCTTCAGCAATGGGTCTTGGTATTTGCGAGGCAAAGAGACGTCCGCTTCTAGTGAAGCCTCCGCCTCCCCCCACATTGTCTATCTGAGGTGAAGAATTTGATGATTCCAAAGTGATTTTCTGCCCCTCGCAGTATAGATCTGAGCCATAATGCCAAAGGATGGCATTATTGCTTTCGTAAGGAACTGGCCCAGGCACTGTGATAGTGACCAGACTGATAGCAGTTGCAGAGGGGACCACAATGGTGTGTAGATCATAATATATGGTAACTGGAGCTCTGACAGGAGTAGTAATTTGTTGTGAATTATTGGAAGGGACATTTGCAGGATCGTAGTATATCATAACCATTGAGACGCTTTCATTAACTGTTGTTGAGTTTGTAGAAGGTGTTGAAATTGTAGCAGGAACTGATGGAATAACGGGTGTTGTCGTTGTAGAAGGAATGGTGACTGAACTTGTATCCGTTGAAGTGATTGATTGAGCAGTTGTTGGAGTTGTAGTAGAATCTGTTGGAACAATGGTTGCTGACGTTGTAGGAGTATCTGTAATTGTTGATGAAGGAATTGTTGGAGTTTTAGTTGCTGTTGTCGTAATCTGAAGGATACCATCCTTAATAAGACCATCTATGCCGTTTCTTAGTCTCTCACATCCATTAACAGCAATGTTGCAATATCCACAGCCGAGCTCACATCCAGGGAACACTTGGCATTCTAACAGCTGGGCTTTGATTTCAACCAGAGGTGTTCGGATTTGTGCAACACTGTTGATCAATGTGGATGGTTTGCCCCCTTCAATAGCATTAATCCTGGGCCCATTTTGACTAGGCATTGGATTTCTTGTGACGTTCGGAGGAGGCGCAAAATTGAGAGCTTTTGAGTCCACCAAATCCTGGACTTTCATCTGTAAGGCCCTGCATTTTTCAGTATTATGCCCCAGTGCGTTTGAGTGGAACGCACACCTGGCATTTGCATCATAGTTCTTTGGCATATTGAGGGGATCTGGAGGTGCCAATGTCCTTAACTCAACTAGGTTGAGCTTTAGGAGTTGTGGCAAGAGTGCAGCATACGGCATTGGGATTGGGTCAATCACCCTGTTTGCTTGTGATGGCCTTTGTTGTAAAGGACGCTGTTGTTGGTTGTTATTACTGTTGTTGTAGGTTCTTTGTTGCGGATAATGAACTTGTTGCTGATACTGTGGTTGTTGTTGTTGAGGATACAATGGTTGTTGTGGAATTGGTGCTGGGATGGTAACAGCTACTACTGACCGGTGAGCATACTGAGGCCTGCCCCTGCTTGCATGAATGGAATTAGTTTCACCTGCCCTCCGGGGTCCTGCAAATGGTTTTCTGGGGTTGCTGCAGGAACTTTTACCACTGTCAGAGATTTTGCCCATCTTCAAGAGACTTTCTATTCTCTCACCAGCTATGACTATGTCAGCAAAACTTGTTGAGGAGAAAGCAGCCAGCCTATCAATATAAGTCCCTTGCAACATGTTCATGAACATGTCAGCCATTTCCCTCTCTGACATGGGTGGTTGGACAGCAGCAGTAAGCTGTCTCCATCTTTGAGCATACTCCCGGAAGCTCTCTCTAGAAGATTGAGACATTCCCATTAGGAGGGTCCTATTGGGGGCCATGTCTAGGTTGTATTGATACTGACGGATGAAATCCTCGGCCAAATCCTTCCAACATCTTATGACGGCCCTAGACAAATGCGAATACCACTCTCTTGAAGCCCCCGTCAGATTGTCTTCAAAGTAGAACATCCACAACTTTTCATCCATAGTATAAGCTTTGAGCCTTCCTAGGAAAGACTGCAGGTGAGTGCGAGGACAGGAGGTACCATTGTACTTTTCAAAGCATGGGGGTTTGAATTTGTGGGGAATTCTCACCCCATCTACTAGTCCCATATCCATCACATCAATGCCCAAAGAATTTTGAGACTCCAAAGATCTTAACTTTTTAGCAATCTCGTCCAATCTTCTGTCATATACCTCATCCCCAGCTCCTATAACAGTAAATTGTTCTCCTTAAGGGTCTACCTGCAAGATTTGGCCCCCAGCAGTGTTACCTTGAACATTCCTCGGGATGTTAACCTCTGGATCCAGATGAGGTCCATATACTGGTGGGTCAATACGAGGCTGGCCCCGTTCATTGTTGCTAGTTCCTCCTGTTCCAAGATGAGGCTCTTCAGGAGTTTGTCTTTCCACCAGCTCTCTTAACCTTTCTTGACTCAGGGCTAAGCCAGTCATCACTGCCATGAACTGAGACATCTGATTTCTCATCTCCACTCTCTCATTGGCTATCTGGTTTCTGACCTCAGACAGGTCCTGCTGTACTTGTTCCATTTGAATGCCGGGATGGTTGTTACGAGTTGGGTACCGGTGCGCGCGGTTGACAGGGAACACTCGGGGATGAGCAATGTTTCCTGAGATCACAACAAAGTTAGAAACAATAATAATAATGAAACCTACAAAACAAAAACAAAGTTAATATGCAATGCAGTATGCTTATTTTTTTCCAAGGTATCCGGTTTGGTTCTTGGTTTTGACCTTTCCAGACCTCGAGGAAGATGCTTGATGTTGTTTAGAGAAAGCCCAAATGAAAAACAAACTAAAATATATTACAAATGGTGAACAATACATTGTTTGTTTTACAATACATTCCCCTGAAGGGTCAAAACATAACAAAAGAAAAGTACATCAAATGGAAACAAACAACAAGCAAAGGATCAGACATCCAACCCAAACTCATCCTCTCTGACCTCCTTCAGGAGGGCCTCACTCACCGGACCAGCTGGGTGCTCTGTAATGGTCCTAATGAGAAGGTTCCTGGTGGAAATAGCAGTAGTCAGCTTCTTATGCCTGTCTTGGTCCTTTGATCTCTTCAATCCTGCTCTGAGCTTCAACTCTGAAATCTCCTTCTGGGCTACCAACAAAGCTTCCTACTGCTTCTTCTCATTGGCCTCTAGCTGTTCAATCTTGGCTTGAGTCTTCTGGTCTTCTTGTGTACGGGCTTCAGTGATCCTGACCCACCTAGCCTGACTCTCTTGCAGATAGTGCTCAGCCCTAGCTTTCTGAATCTTAGCCTCCTTGCCGGCATTCTTTAATATTTGTTCCCCAACCCTTGCCTTCCTTATGTAGTCTTCTGTCCTTTCAATTTTGGTCAGATGCTCAACCTTGAGTTTCTCTAATCTCTCAATGTCCAGACGACCATCACTCCTCTCCCAAAGAGTTTTCTTTAAAGCCTCAGATAACTTCTCATTCCTTTCCTTCAGCTTCTCAAATTCCTCTAGGCTGACAGTTGCTGCTGGCTGTACAGTAGATGGTCCAGGCATGTCTTCCAAGGTGAAAGGCATCATGGTAATCTGAGCTCTAGCACGGGACCAGTCATAATATTGAGCTGAAGCAACATTGTTACATCTTCCAAGAATAGCAACCCCTTTTGTCTGGATGTTGTCCCAAGCCCAGGATGCTTGTCTGACAATAGTTGAATTAGGTTGCACTTCACAATATAGGGTGTCATCTAAATCTTGTCCTTTGGGAGGGTGAACCAAGGCATAACCCAGTTGTCTCTTAAACAGTAAAGGATTGTAGTTGATGCAACCCTTTACTCCTATCAGAGGCACATTTGGGTATTGTCCACAACTGGTGATAAGGTCTCTGCCTTTGGTGCTCTGGGTGCACCATCTGATATCATCTGAAGTCAAAGCAATGAGCCTCTTGGCCCAATTCTTCTGTTGTTGAGGGTTCAAGAGGGCATCTAATTTAGGCAGGTGTCTGAGCAGCCAGGTGTAAAACAAAGGAGCACAACATCTTACCAACTTCCCCCTTTGTTTCTCATTCCTCTGATGGATGGAATAATAGAAATCTCCCAGCAATGTAGGTACTGGGTTCTTCAGGAGAAACAAATGGATGGTATTCCTGCTGACAAATTTGGGCTCATCTGCAAACAATATAGCCCCATATATGTTGAGGGATAATAGTGCACAGACTGCCCTCCATTCTCCCAATGAAGCCTTCAAGATAGCTTGAGAAATCAAGAAGTCCAAGTGCAAACCAGGGATCCCAGCCTTTGTGGTCATACTTTGCTCATTCAGGGCAGGCTCCAAGTACAGTGCCTTTGCTATCTCTTCATTCTTGGGAGAAGTCATTTCTGGGTTGAAGGGGATTCCACCTCTGACAGGCACTCCAATCAACAAAGAGAATTCTTCAAGTAGAGGCCCTAACTGGAAGTCTGGAAAGGTGAAACATCTCAAAGGAAGGTCATAGAACTGTAAGCATGTGTGGATCATGCTCCTCTGAGAGGGGTCAAGGTCCATAACCATATCCAGGATACCTCCATAGTGTTCTCTAAACAATGGGATGTGGTCAGGTGTGATGAGTGACTGGACTTGCCTGATACCAGTCAACACATGCTCAAAAAAGTGGTAGGATATGTTGCTCTTCCTGGGAGTAGTCATGAGTGCTGATGAAGAAGCTGAAGATGAGTGCTGATGAAGATCACAGACTAAGACTGGAGATAAGTCTCTGGTAGACTGATGCTGGTGAGGGTGGAGATAACTGAAGCAGATAACTGATGGAGACAATTGAAGCAGAGGTCTATGCAGATGAAGGGATCAAAACCAAAACCAAGATACAATGAAGTGGATACCCTGAAAAGCAAATAAACAAATGTTAAATGATGCAATGATGAATATGCAAATGATATGCAAGGGTCTGTGATCTAGCTGGATCTGATTATCTGTCTTGATACAAGGTCCATATATATGTTCAAAGGTTCAGGATGAAGGCTCAGAAATCCAATAACCAGGGTGGGGGACTCAAATAAAGAGTCACATGTACAGGGTTAATCACAAGAACTATCCAAAGTGAAGTATTCTTACACAAATACAGTAACAGGGTATGATGTGGCCATGGGTTCCTGCAAACCTGTAAACAACCCAGCCCCCTCACAGGTAGTGTTCTAGAACAAAGATCCTCAGACTTGGATCAGTTATGAGAAGTGTAAACACCTTTAACCCGGAGGTACAGTGTTTACAATAACCATGAAAAATCCTCCTCTAATTCACCTCAGCTTCTGAAGGTCATAATAAAAGGTCATCCAGACTTAGCAGGCTTCCCAGATAACCCTAGCACTACAGGAAATCTGTAGCACAGAGTTCTCAAGAAGAAACCCACATCTGAACCGTGTTTCATATTCCCGCACCAGACCGAGATGGAATGGGAAAGAACATGAACCACTCTAACCTAGGTGTCACTCAGGTCCCAGGTATAGGACCTTAAACTCTCAATGGAACCCCACCCACCAAAACAACAATCCAGATCCAACAATGACAGTATGAAATATGCATAAGACAGTAAAGAAAGCAAATAAATAAAGCCGTACATAAAGCAATAAATAAAACAAAATAAATAAGCACACATAGCACATAACACCCCAGTAAACACAAATCAAACAAGCGCTAGGAGGAACCCACAAAAAGAACCAGAAGCCCTGGTTGCAATATAAGTATCCCCAGCAGAGTCGCCAAGCTGTCGCTCCCACCAAATGACACCCGGTCAAGAGGGGTACCGACGCGAACGGTCGGCGAAAGGAGAGAACACACAAGGGTGAACTGAAAAGAAAAGAGTCGCCAGCTAGGCATTTTTATCCCGAAGGAAAGGTAATGCTGCATAAACCTAAGAAAAGATGGATAAGACGGTCGCAAACCAGAGAGACTGAGAAAGGGGTTTGTTACAACCTGGGAAGGTATTAGCACCCAGATTGTCCGTCGTACTCGACGGGATCCACGCTTAAAAGATTTTTGTTTAAAGGGGTAGTGTCAGTGCTTATTTTGTGTACAAAAGCTGGAAAAGAATGCAAGTGTCAGTGCAAAGGAAATGTGAAGTGAGATAAAAGAGTGTCAGTGTAAGGAAAGAATGCAATGCTCAAGACAATGAGGCTAAAAGAATAATGCTGGAGGAGGGGGAATATACAGAGACTTTTGTTCGATAACAGTTAAGTTATGCCTACGTATCCTCTCGTGCAATGAGGAAGTCAGAACACCGTAGTTCGACTCAAAGAGACTGAAAGATAAATTGACTGATGAACTTCTTACTTGTCTATGCTCAAGTGTATAACCTGTCTGGCTCAGGTTCTAACTGTCTTGCATTAGACGGAAGAAGCAAGTTCTCGTTTGTGAGTGAATGAGGTGAGAAAAGAATCTCGGAGGAGACGATTATTGTTTGTTTTTTGTGTTTTCAATCTTTTATTGCTTTTTTTGGATTTGTCATAAGAAAATGAGCTTAAGCCTAAACCAAGGGTTAGTAAACTCATCACATCCTCCCTCTGATTGGGGGTAATGAGAATACCTTAAGTATGAAGTAAGCACCTCACACTTAATCACCATGATGTAGGATTAAGATCATTAACCTACTTGCAATTATTTATCTGTTTTTGGTATTTTTGTTTAGTGTTAAGTAATGAGTTTAAGCCATAATCAAGGGTTTAATGGACTCATTACACCATCCTAATAGAAGGATAATAGATGAGAACATTTAAGTTGAGGAAGGCTCCTCAACTTAATCCATGATTAGGGATTAACCTCATGACAAAACAAAGCCTTTATTAAAGTGGATTTTAGTTAATGGTAAGATTAAGAAATGGGTTTTATTATTTGTAAGACAACTTGAGGGGGACTTGTCCATTAACACTAGGGTTAGTCCTTCTTAACCAATTAAGGAAGAATTAGAACCCTAATGCAAGGCCCAAGTTACAAGCTTGATGTCTTAGTGATTATTAGGTGGATTGATTAAAGGATTTAAAGCACATTAAGGGTTTAACACATAGGATTAAGTTATACACTCCGTCCTAATAGAAGGATACAGGCATAACCCTAATCACAAAGCCTTAAAACCTTTAAGGTTTAGTCCTTGAAGAAGAGATGAGAAGAGAAGACTCAAAGATGACACAAAGGTAAAACTAATAGGGGGACTAATCAAACCCTAATTGTTATCATACTTGGTTGCTCCTAGGGTTTATGAGGTTTGCAAGAAATCTTCAAGAGAAAAGCCACCAAGGAAGAAGCAGATGAAAGGAGTAAAGGCAGAAGAAGCAAGACAACTTACTTCACTTAAGAAGATAAGTTGCTTGAAGAAAGAGAGAGAGGAGGGAGCATGAATGAGCGAGATCACTCTAATCCACAAATAAAATTCAGTAATGAATGCATAAGAGAGATGAGAAGAGATTATGAGAAGTGAAGGCAAATTCACTTCTCAAACACTTACCACCTGAAAAGTTAGCAACAAGGAATGAAGAGAAATGAAAATGAGATGGAATGCAAAGATGCCAACCAAAATCAGAAGCATACTCATGGTGCAAATGATGCTATAGGATGGTATGAAAGCATGTCATGTGATGTGGATGATTATACAAGCAAGGAGGATGCAAATGAAACATGTAAGAACCATGAAAGTACATGAATGCATATGACATGAAATGAAAGAAAAAGCATGGCAAATGGATGGTGCAATGATCAAAAATGATTCCAATATGTCTTAAGATATCCTATATGTCATGAGGATGCACAAAGTGTCATGGTAAGTTCATGTATGCAAGCTTATGAAGAATGAATGCAAATGAAAGCAAAGATTAGGGTTTACATACAATATGCAATGCAAAATTCAAAATCAGAAGCAAATGACATGATAAAAAATTGAAAATGGGATCAAAGGTACCCTAAATCTATACAAGTTCACTGCCGAAAGGAGGAGACCTAAATCCTAACCTAATGGAAGTTATGATTTTCTCAAGTTTGCTAGGGTTTTAGGATGCCTCACCATGGAAAATGCAAAACAAATTGAAAATTAAAGATATATTCAAACCAATTTTATCCTAGAAACTATATGACAATAGGAATGCAATGCAAAAAGAACCATCATCATACTCTTCATGGTTAGGCAGAAAGAATTTTTCTAAGTTAGGGTAAAAATATTGATTTTTAAGAACCCTAAATCCAAAGAAAAATGTCAAAATAGGTCAAGAACCAAAATGAAATTTGTGTGAAGGGTTTGATAATGTTTCTAAATGTATCAAGATGCAATGTGGTTTTTTTGGTGATTTTTAGGAACTTAAATGGTATTTTAATTAATTAATTCTCATTAATTAATTAAAATAAACATTTAAATATTTTAAAAATACGAATTTTATGCAAAAAATAAAATACAAATTATTTTCAGAATGAGAAAAATATTTGAAAGGGAAATGCAAAAAATAAAAAATTTTGAAAGTGTTTTGCTATTTTTAATAAAATGTATAAAGAAATGCAATTAAAATGAAATTAAATTGTGAATTAATGGAAGTATGCTGATCCAGTGGTCCAGATTTGAATGAGAAAGGGAGGGAATTGACTTCGCGCGCTATCTAAGGGCTAGAATTCAAACTATGCTAATTACACAATTAAACCCTAATCTGAACCCTAATCACTTTCAGGTGACCGGAACAGTGTTCCGGTCATCTTCTCCGACTAGCCTCTCATCCAATCTCCCTCAATACGCAACCCCAAGCCCTTAAACTCTCCAGAAATGATCCCCACCCCATTCTAAACAAGAATCAGCCATCAAACAGGATTTATTTCACATGAACAGAGAGATTCGAAGCAAAACGGAAAATCTTTCAGAAAATTTCAGAAGCTTCATACATGCTTAAAACTGAATCATTTTCAAAACCAAAAGGTGCAGTGTGATCAGTGAAGCATGGAGAACAATCTAAGAACTTAAGAAATCATTTTTGGAAAAAATGTTCTTGGTGATACCTGAACTGAAGCTTTCGAAAATGGCACTGGCTGGCTGCTTCTTTGCTTCAAATCAACTCCAATGATCCTCCTTAAGAGTTTTTGATGCTTGGTTGGAGTTTATATGACCTCTAAATGATGTTGGCTGAAACTCAGTTCAAGAAATGTGAAAATCGTGTTTTTGATTCAGGGTGTTTCAAGGCATAATGAGGGGTGGGAAATGGTCAGTGATGATTGTGGAGTTGTTCTATGGAATTTGTTTTGAGGTTTGAAGCTTGTGTGCTGAGTTTCAAATGCTCTTGCAAGTTTTAGGGATTTTGTGTATGCTGAGAAATCTCAAGTGTTAGGCTGCAATGTTGTGTGTTTTGGCTTGGTTTTGATTCACATAATGAGCTGTGATAGGTCAGAGGGTGGGTGGTGGCCTATGTTGATTGGTATGGGCAAGTTGCAAAAATGTCAACATGACTTGTACTTGAGGTATGGGCAAGAACACAGCTGGTCCTTGGGCATGTCCATGCGCAGCTGACTTCATGGATGTCCACAAATCTATTCTTGAGGCAATTCAGCAAGAGAGAAGAAAGTTATGGGCTGTTTTGCAATTATGGGATGTTTTGGCCCCTTTAAGAAATCTTGATGTTCAAGGCATGAAACTTGGGATTTCTTTGTGCAATTTTGAATTATAGGTCATGTATGATGTTTGTGCAATGCTTAGAAGTCAATTAGAAGTCACATTTGGCTTTGGCAAGTGTTTTTGCAAACTTCCCTCTTTGGTGCATAAGTGAAATTTTGTGATTTTTCCCAACTTTGCAAGGCCATAACCTGAGTTCTATGATGAATTAGATCAAGTTCTTGTACTTTTTGAAAAGGGAATGATCCAGTCTACAACTTTCATGACCAAGAATTTTTCATTTGAAGCATTTTTGGATCAAAAAGAGGAGGTTGAAAAACTTTCCCAAAATGACAATTTTGCATTACAAGTCACTTTCCCAAAATGACAACTTTGCAAATGGCTTGAAATTCTTCAATTTTGTGAACTTCTAACCTCTTCTAAGATCAAATAAATATCATATACACCCAAAATGATGGAGAAGACCCTTTGGTTGGAGGATTGGGGGCCTCAGATGCCTTGATTTTGCACTGACTTGCTCAAGAAGTCATCTATTGATCAGATGCCTTCACCATTGAATTTCTTCATGAAAATTGGTATGTATGATCCTTATAGCATATAATGACCAATAGAAACAAGAATGAGCAAAAAATTTGGAGTTATGGCCTCTGAAACCAAAACCCTAATTTTAGGTCATCTATGCAGTTAAGCTTGGCTCTGCTTCCATACCTTCCTCAGTTCTTGTGATTTTCTGACTTTCTTGATCTTGGGAGGATATAAAATGATGCTTGAACATACATGGACCCTCTTGAGATGATTGAAGACCTTTGGAGTGGCTCAGATAGCTCAGAGATTGCTCAGATCACAAACCCTAGATGCAGATGACTTAGAACCAATGCAGTGAACCAAAAATGCAATATGAGGTGATATGATTGAACTTATGCTAATGAAAAGATCACAAGCCATGGTGAAATGAGTGAGGGCAAATTTGGGGTGTTTACACATACAAACTAGAATGATGCATTAAAGTCGAGAACGTCGAGATTTCTTACTTGATTGAAGTCTTGATTCTTCACATAAAAGAAATCCAAAAACTTCATGCAATGTCTTGTAATCTCCCATAAGCAAGATAAATTCTTATCTTCCATAATTCAAAATTAGTTCACAACAAATAATTAAAATCATGATAAAAATTCTAATTAAAAATTGTCAAGAAATGGATTAATAAATTAATCCACAAAAATTATCTAGCAAGAAAATTAATCATGATTTTTTAACAAGAACAATAATTAGAAATTGCTAAAAAAAATAATGAACACTAGGGAGGTGCTAGCAATCCAGTAGTAACAAATAGTAAAGACTTGGCCCAATGCCCACCTTTCTTTCCTCATGGCACAAACAGGGGTGAGAATAGGAATTAGATGGGTTCAGATAACAAATTTATGGATCTGAGGCCCAATAGTGCATAGAGTTACACGGGGAGGGTGAGAAAAGGAATTGTGGTGGTGCGAATATCCAATTCAATGGACTTAAAGCCCAATTACGTGTAAGACTCGTAGAGGGTGTAAATAATATTTTTGGATTGTGCGATTAGAAGATCCATGGGGTCTTGCTCTTGTTGAAGCCCGATCCACGATCCAACAACATACACTTAACCCTATCAGCATAAACAACAAGAAAACCCTATTCTCCTTCTCTGATATGTCGTCAAAGAAGAACAGCTCAACCTCCTCTATTATGGATTCATCCTTTCGCAGTAGCTTACAACGTCATCCTTTCAAAGCGGCGGCGTTTTCGCTTCTATCTCCTTCCGATTTTCCGCCATCACTCCATTCCCGTTCGTATCACAACACCACCAAACTAATCGATGTGGAGAACACATTTAACTCGCAAAGAGCTTACGCGAGACACTCGGTTCAAAGGAGGTAGTCCAAATGGCGAAATGAACACGAAGCAGATCGAAACCTTTACCTCGATTCACCGTCAATGATTTGAATGAAGCTTCGATTTTAAACTCCTCAGGTTTGCTTCGTTTGATATTGATTCTCTCCTTGCGAGTTGTTGTCGTTAATCGTTGATGAAGGTTTTGTGACTCTGCCGTGTTCTTGTAGCAGGTCGGAGATGATGATGAAGATACCGTGAGGATGGCATGAAGGTTGGATATTTTGCAGGGAGAGTTTAATTAAGATCATTGTTGTTGAAGATGAGCAATGGTGACTCTCGGATTTGTGAGATTGATGGAATTGAGGAAGATCAATCGAAGACCTAAGGGTTTGTGACGATAAATCTGATGCAGAGAGGTTTTCGATCCATAGATTCAAGAGAGTGATGAATATTATGATGAAGAGTTTGTTAATGATTCCCTTATAGAAGAAGGTTGTTATGGTTTTTTCCAGATTCTGAAATTGAAGGGGTTGTGCTAATAATTAGAGAAAAGGATTCGAGATTGAAGTTGTTTCTGAATCTTTATCGAAGAAAATCCCCCCAGTTTTGTTAGCATTTTCAACTGTTTTTGTAACTGATTGTAACTGAATTATATTTGTTCTATTGTGCTATTCTGAACTTTTTCTTCCTGTAACTGCATTTTGATAACTCTTATTTTATTCTCTTAATTTCTTTTTTGTTTTTTGTTATGGATTTTTGCTGATAATTGAATTGAGAGGGTCAAAAACCTGATGAGCAAAATCAACTTTCATGGTCATATTTTCCCATTATTTCCCTGTGTTTTTTTACTTACAAAAATTTGTTTTTCCACTTATCACAAATTTTGCTTTTACCTTTTGTATTTTCTATGCTAGAAATTAGTGGGTCCTTTTGAGGTTTGTCATAATAAAATTTCCCTTAGTTGAAATTGAGTACTTGAAGCCTAAAATCATACAATCACAATCACTTCACCCTTATATCTCAATGCCAAATTTTCTTAACTTAACCTTGGATTATATTGATGGAATTCATCGATAAGATGAAGCATTTGAGTGGAAACTAAATGAATAGAGGTTGAACAATGGTTTAAAAATATATGATTGACTTGGACCGGGAAAAATATGAACAATTGACTTCGAAAAATGGAATTAGAACGGTTAGAAATGGATAATAAACAAACAAACTTGGACTTGAAAATATGATTATTGGTAAATGATAAAAAATGTGAATGGGCTTTAGTGATTCATTTGTGGTATAAAATGGATCGTATTTGAAAAGGTTTAAAATGTAACAAAAATGGATATTTGGGACTTTTCATCCTTAGCTCGAATTGAACCTCTGAATAAAAACCACTTCTCAAGAACTGTGATGCCATGATTAATCCACAAATCAATAATCCCTTAATCACCTTTTTTAATCACTTGGGAATTCCACGCTCAAATCAATATCTCCATTAAATGAGCCTAGATCAAATTTCCAGCAACAAATAATGTTCTTTGATTACCATGACAGTTTGATGAAGATGGGTCTTGAAATATGAAGTGGTGTATGACCAAAAACTCAACGCGAGAACCCTAATCCACTGAACTTCATTTGGTGAGATATCCTCGAGCTTAAACATGAATAAAAACTCTAATCCCCCTTGACGATAAGCATGATGCACCAGTGACTAGTATTTGTGAGTGAGTTCCTTACATATCACTTAATCAAGGAAATAAAACCTTAACAAAGTGGAAAGAGAATATGAAGAGGATGTTATTGATGGCCATATGATCAAAGCTTTTAATTCATCCGATAGTTATAGATAAGGGATGAAACCATAAGTTCATATGGCTTGATCCCATGCCTTAGAAGCCAATGCACTGCATGATTGAATGTTATGACCAAATGGGAAATACTGATGAATGTGAAGCAAAGCCAGTTAGTGGTAATAAATATGAGGGCAAATTTTGAGGTATTACAGTGGTGTTTTTCAATCTTTGGAGCTCATGAAGGAAAATAATACCATAAAAATAATCCAAACCATTTCCATGATGTCCTACCAAGGAAAGAAAGAATTCACATTTTTCTTCTATTAATCGGTTAACGCCTGGGGTTAATCGGTTAACGGGGGCGAAATTTGTGAAAAAATTTCAAACGTTGGTTGGTTTTCCCACACTTCCCTCCACGTTTTCCTTTTTGCTTTACACTTCATTTTTCCATTTCATTTTTACCTTGGATTTTCTACCACTTTCTAGACTCTTCCACACTTTTCCAAGGAATATTCCAAGGAATATTCTAGAAACCCTAACTAACTTTAACTAACTCCAAGCCTAAGTACTAACCTCATTTTCCAAACCTAAGGCCCAAGCTAGCTCCAGACCTAAGCCTAACTCCAATCCTAACTTTTATATAAGTTTAACTCACTCCAAACGTCACAAGATCCATCATTTTCTCAAAAGTTCCATTATTTTCTCAAAAACATCAACCATTTCTCTCATTTTTCTCTCAACTTTTCCTCCATTTTCAACCTTTTACCAAAGCTTCTTCATCAAAGATTCTTCAGGTTTCACATTGAAACTTGAAGAGTTTGAAACTAAACCTCCATTCAAGCATCAATTCCATAGCTTATTGGATAAGTTGTTGTTGTTTTGGATTGATTTGAGCTTATTGGAAGTGATTTTGCAAGTGTTCATCAAGATCTTCATCAATTGCATTTATTTTGCATTCTCGCGGATCAAAGCAAGGAATCTCTGATATTCTCTACATCTGTGCATCGATCAACTCACAAGAATCACAAAAGCAAGCCTCCACTTTGTAGGTTGGTGAATCTGAAACCACTTTTCGCTTTTAAGTTATTCATTTCATCTTGTTGTATGGCATTCTATGATTGATTCATTATTTTGCTTGCGATTTCTTTGATTTACTTGTTAGTAGCTAAAATTATAGCTTATTCTGGGTGCTAATAGGTGTTAAAGGACTAGTCTTAAGTGGAATTTCCGTGCTAGCATGTTCATAGATGCATTAGGAACTTATAGAATTAAGTTGCTAGCTAGAAAGTGCTTTTCCTAACTATTTTTCAGCATTTTGTTCAATGTTAACCGGTTAATGCCAAGGGTAACCGGTTAACACGTGTTTTTGCTATTCTGATTGTTGTTGTTTTAGGGTTGTTAACCGGTTAACCCCTAGCGGTAACCGGTTAACGTTGTTCAATTTTGGAAAAATGGTTTGTTTTATGACATGTTTGCTTTACATTTTTTCTTTAATCTGTCTGTATTGTTAGATCATGAATTTAGTGGATTTTTAGGATCACTTTAGGTGCATGGTTCTGTAATTTTGATAGCCTTCGACATACATTGTATTAGTTTCCATTTTTGTGCTTAAATGTCGCATAATATGTTCATAACACTTTGTGATCATTGCGTATATAATTTAGCATCCTTCATAGCATAAAAAGGAATGTCCACACCTCTGTTTTTGCATTGCATCATGAAGCCATTCACATTTTGGTTCAATCATGTGCATATTGAAATTTGCATATTGTTAAAAATCTCACAAATCATGTAGTTTACATCACTTAAATGCATGATTGATGTTTCATTCTATGTCATTAATTCATTGCATGTTATGGCATTAAACTTGCATAAATTTTGCATTGCTTGATTGCATTAAAATCCATATTTTTGTTTATTTGAAATTAATTGAAATTTGTCTTGTTTTCATAGCTGCATTTTGAAACAGGAGCTGTAAAAACATGTTGCATTCATGCTGTTTTGACTTTTTATACCTATTTTGCATGTTGTTTGTTAGTTGTAATAGATTGTATGCATTTTGCATTTCTTGTAGTAGCTGTTTGTGCTTTAGGAGTTATAGTAGCAACTAGATTTTTGCTTTGCCTAGTTTTTAGGTCCCTTAGACTTAGGATTGAGTCTAGATTAGGTCCTAGTTTTATTAGGATTTGTTTGGTACTTATTTACCTCATTTCTTTTATCATGTTTATCCTACTAACCTTTATTTTGTAGGGAGGTGGAGGTAAGCTCATACAACCTTTTCCTTTTAAATTCTTTACGCTTTCAAAGTGTATTCGTTTTAGAATTTTGCTTAATTTGCACAACTTCATGCTAATCCCCTGTATAAACAACTTAACTTCCTTAGGAAGTAAGTTGATTTCTAGTTCCTTTTTCTTTTCCTTTTTCTCATTAGGATTAGAAAACCGCACTAACCTAGGTTCATCCATGCATGACAATACTTAGGATAATTAGTCTCCCCTTAGACTTTTACCTTTGGTTCGCTTTGCTTTCTTTCTCATCTCAAAAGAAAAGTAAAAAACAACTAATAAAGGTTGATCATCTCATAGACCATGTGACTTTGTTGTGGGTTACTTAAATGCGTCCCATTTCGGGTGAGGTGTAAGGCATCTACCACGATGAACAAGTCTTAGTATGAGAAGGTTCACAAATAATCTTAGAAAACACTTCTGTAAAAGACAGTAAACAAACAACACTCGTCTTTTCCTTCGGGAATTATTTTCTCACCTCACTCACTCTCAACATGAACTTGCGGCGACTTTTCTCATTTGCAAGACGGTAAATGCACTCGTACCAGACGAGCCTGCAACACCTGAGCATAGACATAAGAAGTTCAGCTATAAAAAACATAAATAATTTCCGCCTTAGTTAGGAGAACTATGTCGACTTTGATCATCATTTTCCCAATAAAGTACGTAGGCAGCGGGGTAGGGCCCGTTAGACGTTAGATAATACTCTTTATTTTCCCTACATTTTCCCCATTCTTCCTTTCCGATCTCTTTTTCCAGTTCCCTCTTTCATTCTAGTTCCGGTTAGCAGTTCCTTTATCCAGCAGCATCTTTATTTCTCACCCTTTGAAACAAACTAACAAGCGTGGATTTCGTCGGGTATGGCGGACGGTCTGGGGTGCTAATACCTTCCCAGGTCATAACCGACTCTAAAACCCAGATATTTGGTTCACAGGACCTTTTCCTTTCCTTTTCTCTTAGGTTTGTGCAGCATTACTGTCGCTCCCGATAAATGAGACTGGGCCCAGATAAAGGTACAGACGCGAACGGTCGGCGAGAGGGACAATGAGAACACACAGCCGTGAACTCACTGGAGATGAATAGAGTCGCCAGCTAGGCATTTTTATCCCGGAGGAAAGGCAATGCTGCATAGACCTAGAAAGAGATGGATAAGACGGTTGCGAACCAGAGAGACTGAGAAAGGGGGTTGGTTACAACCTGGGAAGGTATTAGCACCCAGATTGTCCGTCGTACTCGACGGGATCCACGCTTAAAAGATTTGTGCTTTAAAGGGGTAGTGTCAGTGCAATCTGTGTATAGAAGAGCTGGAAAAGGATGTACAGGTGTCAGTGTAAGAGAAGTGTGAAGTGTAATATATACAGTGTCAGTGTAGGGATAAGAGTGAAATGCTCAAGATCATGAGGCTAATAAGAATGAAGCTGGAAGGAGGGGGAATATACAGAGACTTTTGTTCGATAACTGTTAAGTTATGCCTACGTATCCTCTCGTGCAATGAGGAAGTCAGAACACCGTAGTTCGACCCAAAGAGACTGAAAGGTGAATTGACTTATGAACTGCTTACTTGTCTATGCTCAAGTGTATGACCTGTCTGGCTCAGGTGCAAACTGTCTTGCATTAAACGGAAGAAGTGAGTTCTCGGTTGTGAGTGAAGATGATGAGAAAAGAATCCCGAAGGAGACGATTATTGTTTGTTTTTGAGTTTTCAGTCTTTTATTGCTTTTGAAAGTTTGTCATAAGGAAATGAGCTTAAGCCTAAACCAATGGATTTAGTAAACTCATCACATCTTCCCTCTGATTAGGGGTAATGAGAATACCTTAAGTGTGAAGTCAGATTCTCACACTTAATCACCTTTGATGTAGGATTAAGATCATTAACCTACTTGTGATTATTTAGATGTTTTTGTGGTTTTTGTTTAGTGTTAAGTAATGAGGTTAGGCCATAATCAGGGATTTAACAAACTCATTACACCATCCTAATAGAAGGATAATAGATGAGGATGTTTAAGCTGAGGAAAACTCCTCAACTTAATCCATGATTAGGGATTAAACTCATGACAAAACAAGCCTTTACTAAATGGATTTTATTTAATGGTATGATGATGAAGTGATTTTTATGATTTGTAAGACAACTTGAGGAGGACTTGTCCATTAACACTAGGGTTAGTCCTTCTTAACCAATTAAGGAAGAATTAGAACCCTAATGCAAGGCCCAAGTTACAAGTGTGATGTCTTGATGATTATTAAGTGGATTGATTAAAGGAGTTAAACACATTAAGGGTTTAACACTTAGGATTAAAGTTACACACTCCATCCTAAGAGAAGGATGCAGGAATAAGCTTAATCACAAAGCCTTAAAGCCTTTAGGGTTTAGTCCCTGATTATGAGGTGAGAAGAGAAGACTCAAAAGAGACACAAAGGTAAAGCTAAGAGAGGAGACTAATCAAAATCCTAATCATTGTCATGCTTGGTTGTTCCTAAGGTTTGTGAGGTTAAACAAGAAAGATCTCCAATGGGGCCACCAGGAAGCAGATGAAAGGATTAAGAGAAGCAAAGCAACTTGCTTCATTCAAGAAGTCAAGTCACTTGAAGAAAGAAAGTGGGAGGAACAAGAATGAGCAAGCTCAATCTCAAACATAAATAAAATGCAGCAATGGATGCAAGAGAGATGAAAAGAAAAGTCATGAGAAGTGAAGGCAAATTCACTTCTCAAATCACTTACCACCTGAAATGTTAGAGAAAGAAATGCAATGCAATGCAAAATGGGATGAGATGGCATGATGCAAAACAAAACCAGAAGCATGTTGATGATGATAATGATGCTATGAAGTGATACAAACATGAGGCAGCACATGGAAATGTTCATACAAGCTTATGAATGCAAATGAAGCAAGTTAAGATCCATGGACATACATGAAAAGGTATGTAGTGCACATGGAATACAACATGGCAAACACATGATGCAATGATCAAACATGCTTTATATATGTCTTATGATGCCAAATGAATCACATGGATGCATAAAAATATCATGGCAAGTCATGCTATGCAAGAGAATACAAGATGGATGCAAATGGAAGCCCAAATTAGGGTTTATGAATCAAACAACAAACAAAAACCCAAAACAGAAGCAAACCCTAGGATAAAAAATGGAAAATACCACTCAAAGAAACCCTAACCCTATACTAAACCAAGGTCCAAAGGGGAGGTCTCAACTCTTAACCAATCTCAAGTTATGGTTTTTACAAGTTATTAGGGTTTTTAGGGTTCCTAAACAAAAGAAATGCCAAACAAATGAAAAATGCAAGATCAAATCATGGCCATTTTATCTCAAAAACTACATGCTAAACACAATGCAATGCAAGAAGAATCAATGTCCAACTCTTCATAGATAGGCAGAAATGATTTTTTGAACTTTGGATCAAATTAATGCATAAAAATGATTTTTATTCAATGAAAAATTCTCAAAATGCATCGAGATCAAAAAAGAAATTTGGTTTGAAGGTTGGACAATGTTTCTAAATGTCTTAGAACATTTCATGAATTTTTTGGTGATTTTTAAATACCTAAAAGTATTTTTAATAAATTAATTTCCATTAATCAATTAAAAATAATCTTTTAAATATTTTAAAATACTTTTTTAATGATAAAAATAAAAATAAAAATATTTTTGTGTCATAAAAATTAATAAAACTTATGAGAAAAAGTTTCATAATTTTTACACATTTTTTACTATTTTAAATAAATTAGAGAAAAGAAATGATATTAAATGAAAAATAAAATAGGCTAAAATGAAAGTAATTAGAAGGGAAGGCCAGGATTTGATCTGGGCTTGGTCTGGTTGACTGCGCGCCAGATCCAAGGGCCCAGATTCAAATCTGGCTAATTAAACTTATGAATTAATTAAACATAAATTAAATGGATAATCAGGGATTAGGGCTTCTAATGACTCATCTCATCCATCCATTTACGCGCGGGAGAGGCCATCCAACGATCCTCATTCAAACCTCATTAATCACTCAGATTAGGGCTAATGACTTACATGCGGCCGGAGAAGACTTCCGGTCGTCTTCTCCGGCGAGCCAAAACCCTAGGTTCTTCTACAGGTCACCAATCAACAAATTTCTTCCACCAAAACGACTCTCTCATCAATCTAAACCTAAACCCTCAACCTAAATTCATTTATTTTCATCCATAAGCCTGAATCGAAACAAAATGTAAAACACGGGCAAATGTTCAAAAGCTTCATACATGCTGGTTTCTACACTATTTGCAAAAGTAAGCATACATTCATGATCAGAGGAACACAAGGCATCATAAAAGAACTTAAAAATCAGTTTCTGGGAAAAATGTTCATGAAGCTCACCTGAGATGAAGCTTCTCTGTTTATGAGCTCTCTGGACTTTTTCTTTGCACAGGCTTGCTTCCTTGAACCTCCTGAGGACAAAATGAGGCTCAGAAAACTTGGAGAGTGGCTGGCTTGAAAGATCCAACTCTGGTGTAGCAGAAATGGGGATCTTTGTATGTGATGTTTCAAACTGCTTTGAAGGGTGATTTTGGTTCCAGGGACAGTTTATGACTTGTTGGTGAAAGAAAAAATGGATTTTGATGGCTGTGTGTGGAGATTCGAAGAGTTCTGGTCTTAGGGATGAGAAATGGTGCAGATCAGTTCAGGCTGGTTCCAGGCTTGAGTCTTATTGGTTTCTACTCAATGAAGCATAGTGAAAAGGTTGATGAAACTTGTTGGCATGTTTGTGAAGTGTGGAGGCAGATTCGAAGCAATTTGCAAAAATGAGGTGTGTTTGTGTATGTGATGCTTGAGAGAGTTTCAGCCTTGCTTGATGTATGAAATGTCTTGCTCTCTGTCCACATAAACCTCTCTCATTGGTCAGATGACATGACATGTGCTTTTTTTGATTGGTAAGTTTACTTTTGCAAAAAGTCAATTTTTGTGTAAGGAAAGTATGGCTTGGTCCTAGGCTTAGTACAAGGCATGGGCTGTGCAGCAAGGGTGAGGGGAAGGGCTAGCAAAGTGCAGTAACCAATGTAGCAAGTGGTGGAAAGAATGATCATGAGCTTTTGCAAGTTGTTGCTTTTTTGGTTCACATGGAAAAAAGTCTTGTTACATGAACCATGAACATGTGATCTTTGGTTCAATTCTGATTTTTGTGTCACATAGAATGTTTGTGTCATGGTTTGAAGTGAATTAGAAGTTACAAATGGCATTGGTTCATGATTTTGCAAAATTCTCATTTGGTGCACATCTTGAAAATCAATGATTTTTGCCAATTTTGTCACACCATAACTTTTGATCCAAGAAGAATTTGATCATGTTCTTGTACTTTTTGAAAAGGGAAAGATGTATTCTACAACTTTCATCACCAAAGTTTTTCCATTTGAAGCATTTTTGGATCAAGAATCAAGGCTTGAAAAATGACCTAAAATGAAGCATTCTTGAAAAGTCAACTATGCCCAAAAAGTCAACATTTGCAAAAACTCCAAATTCTTGATTTTTGTGAACTTCAACCTTCTTCCATGATCAAATAAAGATCATATACATTCAAAATGATGAAGATCACCCATTGGTTGGGTCATTGGGGGCCTCAGATGCCCTGATTTTGCACTGACTTGTCCAGAAAGTCAACCCTTGATCAGATGACTTCCCCATGGAATTTCTTCATGAAAATTGATATGCATACTCCTTATACCATATAGAGACCAATGGAAACAAGAATGACCAAAAAATTGGGTGTTATGGCCTCTGAAACCAAAACCCTAATTTTAGGTCAACTGTGCAGTCAAACCTGGCTCTGCATCCATTCAAACCCTGGTTCTTGTGATTCTTTTGAAATCTTGACCTTGAGAGGATGGAATATGATACAAGAACACATATGGATCCCTTTGAAGTGATTGGTGGCTTTTGGAGTGGCTCAAGAAGCTCCTGGATTGCTCAGGTCACAAACCCTAGATGCAGATGACTTAGAAACTATGCAGTGAATCAAAATTGTGATATGAGATGGTATGATTGTGTTTATGCATATGAAATGATCACAAGCCATGGTTTGAATGGGTGAGGGCAAATTTGGGGTGTTTACAATTACCTTTCCCATTCATTCGGGATACAAATGTCTGGCTGGCGACTCTACCTTTTTCGCGCCAGTTTCGCGTTTGTACTAGGATGAAAATCCTGGGAGAGACAATGTGCACCAATGTTGTACATTCTCCTTAGGTTTTTGGGCCACTTATTTTTCCCATCTCTTTTGGAACTTGAAAATTCGATGCTACATGACTTGAATTATGACTTTTAACATATAGGCTCATATTGAATTTACATCTAATTTCCCTTTGCATGTGTGAACTTACTTTGCTTCTAAAAGATGAGTTAAGGTTAAGATTAGTCATTGCTTGCATGATCCTCAAACGTGTTTTGTTATGTTAACTTGGAGACATTCTTAAGTGCATTCTAAATGAAGTTTACATGTATACATTAACTTTAACAGGACTTGATGTCCTTTAATTTCATTTCATAACTCATGTGACATGATTTTGATTAACATCATTAAAGTGCATCATTTCTTGCTTACATTGACTAACTCCTTTGAGTTCATGAACATAAAACTTTGTTCAACATTTATAGGTCTTGAACATGACATGTTAGGTAATTACTTATACATTCACAATGTGTGTGTATGTTCTATGTTTTTCACCTTTGCTTGTCTTACAAGTTATAAGTTTCATGAGATGTTTGGACTTGCCTTGTGCATTGTTTGTTGTGACTTCTAAATGTGAACCAACATAGAATCTTAAAGAAAATTATAGTTCATTCATACAAATATAAGATGCATTCACTTCTGACCTATATCATTTCATATGCATGCTTTCATGATTGCTTATACCATGTTAGGTCAAAACATGTTGTGGAATCACAAGTAACACTTCTTTGTGCAAGTTTGTCTAATCTTTTGCTTGTGCTTTAGTTTGAATGTAATGATAACTTAAGTACATTTTAAATTAATTTACATGAAGTATTCTAATTAATTTTCATCATATGTTTTCCTTAATTAAATTCATAGGACCATTAGTGGTCAATGAGTGCATAGTTTGTGAATAACTTGGTTTGTGTGCTAACTTAGGAACTAGTTTGAATTTGTTTGAACATCCTTAGGTCATTGACATGTATAGGATTCAACTTAGGTTAGGCACTAACCCATATGCTATTTTATCCTCTTAGAACCTATTTATCTTTGCTTTATTTATTGGTGTGACACCTAGAGCAATCATAGGTCATTTGCACTAGTTTTAGGATCTAGTTTGCATAACTTTCAACTATCTAGTTAGTTGAGCTTGTTTGTATAACTTTCAATCCTCAAAGGGTTTAGCTTGTGTGTGAGGTAAGTTACTTTGACTTGGTGTTTACTTTTACAATTCTTTTTCATCTCTTCTCTTGTTTCCTTTTTCTTCTTTATGCTTTCTTAGGAAATACTTATTTCAACTTAAATCCCAATTAAGTTTGACGTAAGATAGATGTTAGGTACCTATTCCAACTTGGTCTTTGATTAAGTTTGGATTAGGATAGTGTCGCTCCCAGGAATTTCATCCTAGTACAAACGCAAAAGTGGCGCGAAAAAGGTAGAGTCGCCAGCCAGACATTTTTATCTCGAGAGAATGGGTTATGTAATGCTGCACAAACCTGAGAAAGAAGGAAAGGACAAGGTCCTGCGATCCAAAGATATGGGTTCGGGATTCAGTTACGACCTGGGAAGGTATTAGCACCCCAGACCGTCCATCGTACCCGACGGGATCCACGCTTGCTTGTTTGTTTCAAAGGGTGAGAAATAAATGTTGCTGAACAAATGAACTGCTAACTGGAATGGGAATGGAAATGAGAAAGGAATAAGAAAAGATATTGGAAAGAAAGAGGGAAATGTAGGGAAAATAAAGAATGCGCTCGAACGGGCCCTATCACGCTGCCTACGTACCTCATCGGGAAAATGAGGATCAGAGTCGACGTAGTTCGCCTAACTAAGGCGAAAACTATTCGTTTGTGTTTTTTATAGCTGGAACTGCATATGTCTATGCTCAGGTGTTGCAGGCTCGTCTGGTACGAGTGCGTTTACCGTCTTGCATGCGAGACAAGTCGTCGCGAGTTCGTGTTATGAATGAATGAGATGAGAAAAGAAGTTCCCGCAGGATAGTTGCTTATTATTTGTTTTTATCTTTTATGAGAAGTATTTTGAATTTGTTTGTGAACATTATCATACTAAGACATATCCATCGTGGTAAATACTTACACCTCGCCCCGAAACAGGACGCGTATAAGTACTCCGCAACAAAGTCTCGTGTCGTACAAGCATGTTCGATTTTATTAAGTATTTTTATTTTTTTCTTTATGAGGAGAGAAAGAAGGACTCAAGTTGCAAAAGGTAAAAACTAAGGGACTAAGACTCAATCCTACTTTAGTTATTTATTCAAAAGTGGTCCTAATGGTTTATGTGGTTTTCTAAGCCTAATGAATAAAAGGGAACTAGAAAACTACTAGAATTCAACTTACTTCCTAAGGAAGTTAAGTTGATTTTAAGAAACATGGGGGATCCTATACAAGTGAGAAATTCAAATAATAAGGCAAAGCATTAAAATTGAAATAAGAAATAAATTCTAAAAAAATGCATATTAAAGCATAAAAATAAAAGCAAGCCTAAACTTCACCTAAACTTATTTATTGGAAATTCTAAGTCTAAGTCCTAAAACTAAGGGGATTTACCTAATATTACTATTCTAAAATCAGTAATTAAACTATACTAACTCATTTTAAAATCCTAAGATTAAACCTAATTAAGCTAATCCTTAATGAACCATAAGAACCTAAGCTAAACTAAATGGATTTACAATGTAACAATAACCTAAAGATTAATGCACTAAAAATATTAAAAGTCCGGGAAAAAATATGAAATTAATTCTCTAGGGTCCTAAATCTGACTATAGCATTGTGATAAAAAATATCCCAAAAATTCAGAAGCTAACTATGCCTACAAGTTACTTAAATTTACCTAAGAATTAACCACAATTTCACATGAATTAAGCTACCAAAACAGCGGATAAAATGGCCTAAAAATCTACCGAAAAATATCCTAAGTTCTATTACCAGTCCTCTAATCATAGCAAAAAGAATGGGCTAAAAATCCTAGAGGAGATGGAAAATATAAAATGGACAAAATTAAGTGTAATTAAAGAAATTCAATAAAATGCTAATTACATGGAAAATCGAAATTAAATAAAAAACAGCCAAAATTCATAAAATAAAAATGTCACAAATTTCTAAATTGAATTATAAACCTACTGGAATTTTTGTAGAATTTTATGATGAATTTTACTATTTTTTATGGATTTAATTCTAATCATGCTAAACTAAAAAAAGTAAAAGAAAGGAAATAAGAGAGGGGTTCGAAAAGTAGTTTTTTTAGTTATTATTCCAATTGGGCTTTATAAGGGTGTGTGAAAAGCAGAATAACAAGGCCCAAAACGCAGGCTCTTGGAGGTGCATTGTATGGATATTCAGTCAATTATTTTGACTTCAACAAGGGTCGCACGATCTCAACACTTCCTATGGTATTCAAATCATGTGGCTTACAAATGCAGACACGTGATAACTACGATGAACCTTGCGTACACAACCAACCGCACAAGGAGCCAACCGGACGGTAACACGTGTCACCGCCGGTGTGGCTGGGAATCACAAAAGCATCTTCCTCCTTATCTCTTAGCATCTCCCAACGGTACCTTCTTTATGGGAATTATGAAAAATTAACTCAAATTAATGATCATTATTTTCTTAATATTCTATTAACAGCTTAAATTGTCCCTTGATTTTCTCTTAGTTCTTAATATTCTCTTAATGACTCATGGAATTAACTAAAGCTTATAACTTAACGCAATAATAGGATCAGTTTGAAAAGAAACCCCAAATGAAACCCTAAAAAGCAAATCCCTCACTTCATCGCCCCTAACCTCTTCCTCTCCCAAACGCCCTACTCTAAATCGACACCGTGAAAGCAACCGTCAGCACCGTTGTAAACACTCCAAATTTGCCATCACTCATTTCACCATGGCTTGTGATTCTTTTCATTTACATAAGTTCAATCACATCATCTCACATTGCATTTTTGCTTCATTGCATTGGTTCTAAGTCATTTGCACCTAGGGTTTGTGATCTGGGCAATCCCTGAGCCATCTGAGCCACTCCAAAGGTCATCAATCATCTCAAGAGGGTCCATGTATGTTCAATCATCATATCATATCCTCCCAAGATCAAGGAAGTCAGAAAATCACAAGAACTGAGAAAGGCATGGAAGCAGAGCCAAGCTTAACTGCACAGATGACCTAAAATTAGGGTTTTGGTTTCAGAGGCCATAACTCCAAATTTTCTGGTCATTCTTGTTTCTATTGGTCTTTATATGTTATAAGGATCATGCATACCAATTTTCATGAAGAAATTCAATGGGGAAGGCATCTGATTAATAGATGACTTCTTGAACAAGTCAGTGCAAAATCAGGGCATCTGAGGCCCCCAATCATCCAACCAAAGGGTCTTCTCCATCATTTTAGGTGTATATGATCTTTATTTGATCTTAGAAGAAGTTAGAAGTTCACAAAATTGAAGAATTTCAAGCCATTTGCAAAGTTTCCATTTTGGGAAAGTGACTTGTAATGCAAACTTGCCATTTTGGGAAAGTTTTTCAACCTCCTCTTTTTGATTCAAAAATGCTTCAAATGAAAAATTCTTGGTCATGAAAGTTGTATATTGGATCATTCCCTTTTCAAAAAGTACAAGAACTTGATCTAATTCATCATAGAACTCAAGTTATGGTCTTGCAAAGTTGGAAAAAATCATTAAATTTCACTTATGTACCAAAGAGGGAAACTTGCAAATTCTCATGCCAAGCATTTTTGTGACCTCAAACACACTTCTACATGTCTTAACATCATAATGCATTGCCTAAGAATCAGAATTGGCCCAAGAATCATTTCATCCCATGCCTTGAACATCAAGAAATTCAAAAGGGGCCAAACTTCATGAAAATTGCAAAAGGGCACATAACCTTTCACAAGCTTGCTGAATCACCTCAATTTCAAATCTATGGCTCTCCTTGATCTATACTGAGCCAGGACAAGCCAAAATCCAGCTGCAAAACCAGCCCATACCTCAAGTACAAAATTTTTGACATTTTGGCAACTTGCCCATACCAATCACCATAGGCCACCACCCACTCCCTGACCTATCACAGCTTGTTATGTGGATCAAACACAACTCATAACACAAGACACACAAGCCTGAAACCTCAGATTGCCCAAGTTCTCAAAAATCACTCCAACTTGGAAAAGCTTTTGAAACTCATAACTCAGCCAACAAACCTCCAAACTTTTTCCACCATTCAACTCCACATTCATCACTGATCATTTCCCACCCTTCACTTTGCCTTGAAACACTCCAAATCAAAAACACGATTTTCACATTTCTTGAACTGAGCTTCAGCCGACTTCACATAGAGGCCATATCAACTCCAACCAAGCATTGCAAACTCATCAGAAGGACCATTGGAGGGGATTTGAGGCAAAGAACTGGTCAAAAAGTTCCAAAGTTGAAAGCTCAATCTCAGGTATCATCAAGAACAATTTTTCCAGAAATCTTTTTTCATGTTATAGAAATGTTCTTCATGCTTCACTGATCACACTGCACTTTTCATTTTTGAAAATGATTGAGAAATGAGCTTGTATCGTGCTTCTGAAATTTTTGCAGTTTTTGATGTTTGATTCGAATCTTATGTTTGAGGCATGATAAATTTGTTTTGGTGATTGATTCTTGTTTATATGTGTTAGGGGAGTGATTCTGGAAAGTTAGAGCATTAGAAATTGCTTAGAGAAGAAGTTGTGAATTTGGTTGATCGGAGAAGATGACCGGAACACTGTTTCGGTCACCTGAGTTTGATTAGGGCACAATTAGGGTTAATTACGTGATTAAGCTGAGTTCAAATGTAGACCCTTAGATCAATCCTTCCCGCGCGCGTTGTGTGGCCCAGATTGCTTGATTAGTTTTAATTGTTGGATTAAATATTAATTAAACAGGATTAGCCTGATTTGAATCTCCACCCTTAGATCACGCGCCAAGTCAACTCCCGCCCCCCAGTTTTGAATCTAGGCCCTTAGATCATCCTACTTTCATTAATTCTCATTTTTTATTCATTCTAATTCATTTTTCTTGCATATTTATTTTAAAATAGCAAAACTCATCTAAAAAATTTTATATTTTGCATCATGGTTCTAAATATTTTTCTCATTCTGAAAATAATTTTTATTTTATTTTTTGCATAAAATTTGTATTTTTAAAATATTTAAATGTTTATTTTTAATTAATTAATGGAAATTATTTAATTAAAATGCCATTTAAGTTTCTAAAAATCATCAAAAAAATCACATTGCATCTTGACACATTTAGAGACATTATAAAACCATTCATACAAATTTCTTTTTGGTTCTTGATCCATTTTGACATTTTTCTTTGGATTTAGGGTTCTTAAAAATTAATATTTTGACCCTAACTTAGAAAACTCTTTTCTGCCTAACCATGAAGAGTTTGATAATGGTTATTTTTGCATTTCATTCCACATATCATTTAGTTTCTAGGATAAAATTGGCATGAATTTATCTTGCATTTTCCATTTGATTTGAATTTTTCCCCTTTAGGTGCCTTAAAACCCTAGCAAACTTAGGAAAATCATAACTTCCTTAGGGTTAAGAGTTAGGTCTCCTCCTTTGGGGTGTGATATCATATGGGTCTAGGGTACCTTTGATTCCATTTTCAATTTTTTATCATGTCATTTGCTTCTGATTTTGAATTTTTGCATTGCATATTGTATATAACCCTAATTTGCATCTTCATTTGCATCCATCTTGTATAAGCTTGCATACATGAACTTGCCATGACATTTTGTGCACCCACATGACATATAAGACATCTTAGGACACCTTAGAATCATGTTTGATCATTGCATCATCCATTTGCCATGTTATGCATCCATTGCATTTCATAAGTTTTCATGAACTTTCATGCTTCTTACATGTCTCATTTGCATTCCCATCCTTTGTATGATCATCCACATCTCTTGGTTTGCTTTCATACCATCTCATAGCATCATTTGCATCATGATTATGCTTCTGATTTTGGTTTGCATCATTGCATCTTTCTCCTTTTCATTTCATTTCATTTCTTGTTGCTAACTTTTCAAGTGGTAAGTGTTTGAGGAGTGAATTTGCCTTCACTTCTCATAATCTCTTCTCATCTCTTTTATGAATTCATTGCTGCATTTTGCTTGTTTATTAGAGTGGGCTTGCTCATTCATGTTCCCTCCTCACCTTTTTTTTTCTCTTCAAGCAACTTATCTTCTTAAGTGAAGTAAGTTGTCTTGCTTTCTCTTGCTCCTCCTTCCTTCATCCTGCTTCTTCCATGGTGGTTTCTCTCTTGAAGATCTTCTTGCAAGCTTCATAAACCCTAGGAACACCCAAGCATGATAACAATTAGGGTTGATTAGTCCCCACATTAGTTTTACCTTTGTGTCACCTTTGAGTCTTCTTTTCCATCTCTTCATCAAGGACTAAACCTTAAAGGTTTTAAGGCTTTGTGATTAGGGTTATGCATGTATCCTTCTATTAGGATGGAGTGTATAACTTTAATCCGAAGTGTTAAACCCTTAATGTGTTTAAATCCTTTAATCAATCCACTTAATAATCACTAAGACATCAAGCTTCTAACTTGGGCATTGCATTAGGGTTCTAATTCTTCCTTAATTGGTTAAGAAGGACTAACCCTAGTGTTAATGGACAAGTCCCCCTCAAGTTGTCTTACAAATCATAAAATCCATTTCTTAATCTTACCATTAACTAAAATCCACTCTAATGAAGGCCTTGTTTTGTCATGAGGTTAATCCCTAATCATGGATTAAGTTGAGGAGCCTTCCTCAGCTTAAATGCTCTCATCTATTATCCTTCTATTAGGATGGTGTAATGAGTCCATTAAATCTTTGATTATGGCTTAAACTCATTACTTAACACTAAACAAAAACTCCAAAAACATCTAAATAATTTCAAGTAGGTTAATGATCTTAATCCTGCATCAAGGTGGTTAAGTGTGAGGTGTTTACTTCATACTTAAGGTATTCTCATTACCCCTAATCAAAGGGAAGATGTGATGAGTTTACTAACCCTTGATTTAGGCTTAAGCTCATTTTCTTATGACAAACTCCAAAAAAGTAATAAAAGATTAAAAATTCAAAAACAAACAATAATCGTCTCCTCCGGGATTCTTTTCTCATCATCTTCACTCACAAATGAGAACTCGCTTCTTCCGTCTAATGCAAGACAGTTTGCACCTGAGCCAGACAGGTCATACATTTGAGCATAGACAAGTAAGCAGTTCGCAAGTCAATTTATCTTTCAATCTCTTTGAGTCGAACTACGGTGTTCTGACTTCCTCATTGCACGAGAGGATATGTAGGCATAACTTAACAGTTATCAAACAAAAGTCTCTGTATATCCCCCCATCCTCCAGCATTATTCTTTAAGCCTCATAATCTTGAGCTTCATACTCTTTTATTGAGCTTCATACTCTTTTCTTACACTGACACTTTTTCATCTCACTTCACATATCCTTTGCACTGACACTTGCATTCTTTTCCAGCTTTGTTACACAAAATAGTGTAACAGCCCGGGCCCCTCGCAAGGCAATCCCGGCACTGCCACCTCATGATCTTCTCTATCCCCCTCACTAGTAGATTTTTTGCCTTCCGTGGGAATCGAACCCTGTACCCTGGGGTTCAAGTACTTGTTCAATCCATTCCCACTACCACTTGAGCTGGCAGTGCCGGGATTGCCTTGCGAGGGGCCCGAGCTATTACAAATAGCACTGACACTACCCCTTTTAAACACAAATCTTTTAAGCGTGGATCCCTTCGAGTACGATGGACAATCTGGGTGCTAATACCTTCCCAGGTTGTAACCGACCCCCTTTCTCAGTTTCTCTGGTTCGCGGCCGTCTTGTCCATATCTTTCTTAGGTTTATGCAGCATTACCTTTCCTTCGGGATAAAAATGCCTAGCTGGCGAATCTTTTCATCCTTTCTCCTTCGCCGACCATTCGCGTCTGTACTCCTCTTGGCCATGTGTCATCGGGTGGGAGCGACAACCGTCAACCTTCTCCTCCTCAAAAACTCATCACCAATCCCTAACCTAATCGAGCTTTCTAACGCAAATCCGAAACGCCATCTTCACCTTAGTTCAAACTCGTAATCTCACAAAAACAACGAGAACAGGGAAACAACGGCCACACAGTGTCAATTTCATACGAGGAGGATGCAAAATCGTACCTGGTGAGTCAACCGTGTTGAATATGACGCTTCTATTGCGATGTCGCTGTAATGTCGACCACGATTTCATGAAGGCCTTCGAGAAATAGGCAAACACCTCCAGGTATGCTTCTCTTTCGCTTCTTCCTCTCTTACTCTTGCTTGATTCTGCAATATCTTCTTCTACTCTTCTTTGATGTGATGATTCTTGATGAATATTGGTGTTGGTGATGGAAAAGTAATGAATGATATGTTCTTGATCTGTTTCAGGTTGTTTGGCGGAAATTGTTGTTGAAGATTGAATGAAAATTGAAGTTGTCGAGTCCGTGTGTTGATGATTTCTCGCGGAGCTGAGGTGTTAGTTCTTGAAGATGGATGAAGAGTGAAATCGCGTGAAGGTTGTTGAGATATTCTGCAGGTTGAAGGCGGTGAAGGATATTGAAGATCGATATTGAATTGAAGGTTGTTGAAGATTCTGAAAAATTTGTTAGAGATTGAGAGGGATGAAGATTGAGAAGTAAGTGGAGAATGAAGAAGAAGAGGGTTGAAGATGGAGATTGGAGAGGTTATGAGAAGAGGAAACAGAGAATGATGAAGGAGAAGTTTTTGAAGAGAGAAGAATAAAGTGAGGTCATGTAGAAGAAGTTGTGAAGAAATTGTGTGGAAGAAGAAGATTGAAGTTGTGAAGAAGTTGTGATTTATAGAAGCGAAGATCCAACCTTTGTGGAGAATTTTTCAGGTGAACCTTCTAGATACAATCGGTTACTTCTGTTATCCATTTTCTGTTTCAATTCTGTTATGAATTGGTTATTTTTCAGTTATGGATTTTTTTATTATAGAGCAACTGAATTTCTTTCCTTCAATCTGTATAACTGAAACTGAATTTTTTGTTATTTATGTTATGAATTTTTGCAGGTGTTCATTCGATGCCTGGAACTAATTGTTGGAACTGGCCCGGGCTGCTTATCAGAACTTGACTTTCTTGTTGAATGATGATGAAGATTAAAAGATGAAGGATTCTGCTTCGGTTATATGTTTGCTCTGTTACTGGTTTTGATGAGTTGAGATGCGGTTTCGGTTACGAAGAATGGTGATGGAGAGTTGTTGATGCTTCAGGTACGAGGCTTATTCTTACTATCGACCCGACTCTGCAATTTTCTTCCTTGGTTTCTTGTAAATCATGACTTTGTGATGCTGAATTCTTTGTTGGCGAATCTTACTTCTTGGCGTGCGAATCAATTTTGAGTTTTTTATTGTTCTGCAGGATTCAGAGTGATTTGATGTAGATGATGCTGCTTGAAGATGATGGTGAGGTTTGAGGATTGTAGGCGACGGTGTTGAAGACTGAAAGTGATGATGACCGAGAATGAAGATGAAGCCGCAGGTTGAAAGGAGTTTGGGAGATTGAAAGAGGATAGTTAGAGAGTGATTGGTGAAAGTTAATTGATTCATCCTAGCCGTAAAGGTGAACTAATTGTCGTGATTGACGAAAATGAAAGTTGAAGGTGATGCTGGATGATTATAGAGAGATTCTGAGAGATCGTGAGAGATTGAGAGGTTGAATTCAGTGTTTTTTTTCTAAGCCTTTTTCCCTTCTTGTTATTCTTTTCCTGTAACTAATTTCTTGACAAGTTATTGAATTTGAGAGTGTAATTGCCACCGTTACCCCTTGCTTTTCTCCTCTCCCTTTTTTATATCAGTTTGTGTATGTATCAGAACAACGATGAGAGCTCGTACTTGTTACGGTGTACACAATTTTATGTTTCCAATTTATAATCATAAGCTCTTGCACCAATAACAGTAAAATCTATACCACCATTCCCAATTTAAAATTTAAAGATGCTCACTAGTATTGCTTGCATTGCCTCACCAAAGTACACAACCTCCACGAACCATAAGAACTTAATGAGAAGCACAACACACATTACTTAGTCCCCCTTTTTGGTTGCTAAAAATGGACCTTGAATAAATCCTTGGAAAACATGAAAGTTACTGTGAAATAAAGTAGAAATAGTCCATAAACCAACTTTGATTTACTCTAGAATCCATGGTATTGACCTGAAATTCCCTTGACAAAAAAAAAGATCAATTATGAACTGAAATAGACATGTCTTTCGATTGCAAGCCATTACTTCAAAGCCTAGGCCCAATGCACTGAGCTTGAATGTATTTCCACTTGGGTCCATTTAACTTGACTTCGAATCACAAACCTTGGACCATATTGACATCATAAAAAAAATCTCTTGAGTTAGACTCCTTAATTTGCGTCAATCCACATGATGGGTTTCCCTGACTTAATAGAAAATCACAAACTTTTGCCTAGGCCGAATCTTTCTTCCCAAGTGAATCCTCTAATCATATCTTGTAACATGACTCACATTTATAGTACATCAAACCACAAAACCGCCTATCCTAAACTTGATGACCAGGTGAACATCTAAATGTTATGAAACAAAGATGGTGCGAACACCCAAAGAACTTCTAACCACATGCATGCTTTTGATGATATGAACGATTGTGAATATGACCTAATGGGAGAATGCATACGAAATGTGAAACGTAAAGCCAGTGAGGGTACTAAATATGAGGGCAAATTTTGAGGTATTACAGATAGATATTAGGATAATATTTTACATGCTAACTTAGGTAGATCATTCCCTTTCAAACTCAACCATAGGAATAACTTTACATGACAACATTAAGACAATGTTAGACTCCCCTTAATTTTTCTATTAAAACTTTGAGTCTTTCTCTTCTCTCCTTCAAATCAAAAAGAAAAAACATATAATAGATAAAGTGTGTATGGTGTTCCATGAGCCTTAAGTACATGGGAAATGATTAGCGAAGGTCTCCATCACTCTTCTAGGGTGCTTTGAAAATGTCTTGTTGGGAGTGACCTTGTAAAGTAGTCGCTCATATGTCACAGTCTTTAGCGCTAAATATACTAGAAACAAAAGCAATAAATAAATTTCTCATAAAAGAAAATAAACAAACGTTCATATTTTCTCTTCTCATCTCACTCTATGGCAAATGGTACGACGTGTCAAGTATGCTTTATAGCAAACAGGTAACACGTAAGTCTCGATTCAGCAAGAGGCAACACCTAACTATTGGGATGTAAATATTGACACTGTCAACTTAAAAAGCACAAACAAACAAGGTTGTTACCCGTAGTGAGCCGAACTATGGTGCTCTAATTCTCATTCCTGGTGAGATATGTAGGCATGAGACGTGATGTCTTGGCGAGCACAAATTTCTCTGTTATAGTTAGAACTGTGTCAACTCTGATTTTCATTCCCGATGAGATACTTAGGCTGGGATGCAATGTCCTCTCGAGTCAACCACCTTCTTTCACCCCTTTTTTCCTCGTTTCGTTTCTCGTTATCTTTCCTTCCAGTTAGTAGATGGAGCTTCAGATGACTACACCCTTTGAGCAAAACAACAAGAGTGGATCCCATCAAGTACGATGGACACGAAGGGGAGTGAATATCTTCCCTTCATGTAACCGACTCCCGAGCTCGGACTTTGTTGTGACAACCTCGTATTTCCTTTACCCTGGGGTTTCTTTGACTGTTTCCTTTCCTCTTCAGGATAAATAACGTATCAGTGGGGACTCTACTGTTCTAGTTTTTGCCGGTTGTTTTTCGTGCTGCGACAATAAGCAGTTTTTCTTTCTCTTAGCGCAGAAGTGGATATCATCATATCATAATCACTAGTTCATACGAACTCCCTCAAAGTCAGAACCTGTTTGTCAAGACTCTCAGAATAATAAGTGTTAGAGCATCAAAATTGCTTTCGCACAAATACTCTGTTGTTATTACAAAAACTTAGAGATATTAAGCATAACAAAATCTTGTTCTCACAGATCTGAGCGAATTTTCTAGATGTATGCAATGAGATTTGTTGCTATCTTTTACCAATGTGTTAATTATATTTGATGGAAGATTGAATAAGATCAAATATAATTAATTGGAGATTTAAATTTGAGTCAAAAAACAAATAAAATCTTTTTTTGGAGGTTTTTGAAAATCAAATCAAAACATAATCTTCTACAAATTTGAACGTGATCTCAAATCAAATGCCCATTGGAGGAACGCCCATAAATTGCATTTTTATTTAAGGATACTCAAACCTAATGCTTGAAGTTTGTGCAAGTTTTGAAATCTTTGTGTTAGAGTTTGTATTTTAAGTCTCTTGTTTGTATTATTGTTTGTGTACCACTATAGCACCTACATTCATATTCAAAGGCATCGGGTTTGGTTTGTTAGTTGGGTTGTAATTCAACAATCAATATTATTATCTTGTATTGATCATTATGGTTCGTGATTGAGAGAAAGTGGTTTCATATTTAGGGGGGTCCTAAATAGAAATACACGTGTATAATTAAGAAGAGGGGCATTGAACAATAGTTGTTCATCTAAGAAACACTGTACTAATACTATTGAGAATGGATTTCCTTTATTGGATTGTAAGCCCCCAGATTTAGGTATTATGGCACTGAATGGGGTTAACAATTCTATTGTGTTCTTTATTTTCTTTATGATTTATCATTTTACTTTCTATTATATATCAATTTTGATATAAGATATTGAACACACTGGCTTAGGCATCAGGTTCAATATTTATCCCTTAAGAATAAAATTTTAATTGGTATCAGAGCAGACACCTTATTCTATTTGAGTGAGCTCTGGGGAAGATATTTTTTGTTCAAATGGAAAACAGTAAGGATAGAGGATCAATCTATAGACCACCTATCTTGGATGGCACCATTATGATTATTGGAAAGCCATGGTGGTTTCTTTTCTCAAATCCATGGACAACAAAACATGTAAGGTTTTAATAAAAGGTTGGAAACACCCCATGATTACATTTGAAGATGGAACATCAAACTTAAAGCCTGAAGTTGATTGAACAAGTACTTAAGATGATAAAGCTCTTGAAAACTCCAATGCCTTGAATGTTATTTCCAATGGTGTGGACAAGAACATGTTTAGGTTGATCAACACTTGTATTAATTCCAAAGAAGAATGGAAGACTCTCAATACTTCACATGAAGGCACATCCAAAATTTGTATGTCAAGGTTGAAGCTCATATCAACCAAGTTTGAGAATCTTACAATGAATGAAGATGAATCCATCTCTGACTTTAATATCAAACTGTGTGTCATTGCCAACACTTCTTTTTCCTATGGAGAGAAGATGATTGAAGAAAAACTAGCCAGGAAAATTTTCAGATCACTACCTAATAAGTTTTATATGAAGATTATAGCCATTTAAGAAACACAAAACCTAACCAGCTTTAAATTTGATGAAATCATTTGTTCATTACAAATCCTTGAGATTTCTATAAATGATGGATCTGAAAAGAAGAACAAAAGTATAACATTTTCTTCCAACACTGAAGAAGATGAAGATCAAGGTGAATTTTTTTATTAGATGTTATAGCTCTTGTTGGGAGAAAGTTTAATAAATCCTTAAAATCCTGGACAAAAATGGAGGACAAAAGTCTAAGACAAGTTAGCAGACATCATTCCCCATAGAAAAAGAAGAGATGAAGAGAAATCTAACAGAGGCAAAGGAGAAAAATGTTATGAATGTGAAGGGTTTGGTCACATTAAAGTTGAATGTCCTACTTTTCTAAAGAAACCAAAAAATGTATTGGCAATCACTTGGTCTGATTCTGATGCTGAAAGTGAAAGAGAAATAGCTAATAAGGTGATGCTTTCACTAGACAATATGAATCTGGTAGTGAGTTTAATGATGAAGATATCTCATACGAAAAGAAGGCTGCAACTTACATGCTCTTGTATGTCAAGTGGTAGGAAGCTTGCATGGTTGAGAGAAACAAAAGAAAACTATAAGTACTCACATTCAAGAAAAAGAGAAACTTAGCTAAACCAATGCAAGTCTAGAAGAGGAAGTCACATTATTAAAATTCGAAGTTAACAATATGATAAAATGTGTACTTAAGTTGAACAATTGTTATGATATGTTAGATGAGATCTTGCAAGTTATGGAAAAGTCTAGGAATATTAAGGCTATAGGATTTGACTACAAATGCATGCACAAAAAGATCAAAATTCTCACTAAGAAGTTTGTTTCTCCCGAGAAGAATATTGTGTTTAAAACGTTGGACCATGTGTCTTAGCATCCTACTCATCATGTGTATCCTTATAACACATGTAATAAGAACTCATCTTGGAGATGTCACCATTGTGAAAGATGTGGTCACATAAGACCCTTTGGCTATCAACTATATGAATATCCTCAGGCTCATAGTCAACTAAGGTTCAATAGAAAGAAAGGGAAAGTGTGAAAACCCAAGGAAATTGTCACTTGTCTCACAGCTTATACATTTCTTAGAATTTCCTCAAGAGAAGATTGTTATTTTGATAGTGGGTACTTAAGCCACCTGATTGGACAAAATAACTATCTTGAAGATTTAAAACCCTAATCTAATAGTTGTGTCACTTTTGGTGATGGAGCTAGAGAAAAAATCAAGGGCATAGGAAAACTGGTTAGTCTAGGTTTCCCTATTCTTGAAGATGTGTTACTGGTAGAAGGTCTAACTGTTAACTTGATTAGCATCAGTTAACTATGTGATCAAGGGTTGAATATAAACTTCAACAAGTTTGAATGTATTGTCTCCAGAAAATATCAAGAAGTGTTAATGAATTGTTTAAGATCTAAAGATAATTGTTATTTGTAGGTATCTCAAAAAAAGTCACCCCTCAACATGTCTGATATCCAATGTTTATGAGTAAGAATAAGATTATCTCTGAAGATACTATTAAGGTATTTCCAAAGCTCAAGATTCAAGAAGAAAAAATCTATGAAAAGTTCTCGATTGGAAAGTAGACCAAGATATCCCACAAGAAGCTTGAGCATCTTACTACCTCTAAAGTTTTAGATTTACTTCATATGGATCTAATGGGGCGTATGCAGGTTGAAAGTATGGGTGTGAAAAGATGTGTCTTTGTGTGTGTGGATGATTTCTCTAGGTATATTTGGATCAAATTTATTCAAGAAAAATATGTCACTTTTAACGTTTTCAAAGAGCTATGTCAACCTCTTCAAAGAAAAAAGGGGGTGGGATAGTGAGGATAAGAAGTGACCATGATAAAGAGTTTGAAAACTCTAAATTCTCCAAGTTTTGTTCCTTTAAATGGATTGGTCATGAATTCTTTGCACCTATCACACCTCAGTAGAATGGAGTGGTTAAGAGGGAAAATAGGACCTTTTAAGAGTCAGCCATTGTTAGGAAGAATTTATGTACTAAATAAAGAGAGGAAACCCCAAACAGTGGGAGTGGCGCTTAGGTTACAACATATTATCTAGAAAAAGAATAACGCATGCATTCGTGTGATCTGGGAGAGGGAGACATTGGCAGTCCCCAGGAATTCTCCTTCAAAAGAAGTAAAAGGGACTAAGGCCCCTAGTTCGTGAATAACACGTAGGTGAAAATATAAATAATGAGTTGATGGCTCGCCATAGGTGTCTATATCGGGCCTCTCTATTTCTGAACAAGGTTCCAATCTAACATCCTCTTCATATCATGTACCGAAAAACCTAATTTCGCGATGAAACCAACTGACCATGTCAAAATTAGAGTACAAGGACGCAATATCTCGAGTGTCACACCCCAAATTTTACCCCTAACATTTTGCACCATGCATTCATCTCATCCTTTACAGGTTGGGTGCGTTTCGGAGTCGCAACAATTTTAGAAAATTTGGGCCTCTTCGAATCGTACGACTAGGGCTCCCACTTTTGGATTCATGCTTTCAATTGATTTATAAGTTTTTTATTCCTAAATTTCATTTTAATCGCTATTCCTAATTATTTTAAGATTTAAATTTAATTTCCAATTTCTATTTCTTTTTTTATATTTTTCTATGTTTAACTCCAATTTCCATTTCCAATCCCATTTCCAATTTCTATTTCCAATTTCTTTTTGTAGTTTTCTTCCAAACTTCTATTATAAGTTTTCAATTTCAATTTCAAATTTCTATTTTTAAATCTAATTTCAAATCCCCTTTTTGGGTTTATTTCTAAGTTTCATGATCTAAATTTACCTCTATATTTTCATGCTCCAAATCTCCTCCCTAGAGTCTCAATCCATTTCAATTACAATTTCTTTTTTAATTTCTACCTCAAAAATTCCAAAGACGAATTCATGGTTTTTTTAATATGGTTACCATAATGAAAACGCAGATTTTTTTTATTTTATTTTATTCAAGGGAAAATTGTTTGGAGGGTTTATATTTTAGATTTTTAAGGGAGGTAGCCATTTTTGTCATGTTCATATTCATCTTATAGTATTTTGTGACAGTAGTGTAAAAAGTGGTGTTACAATCATGAAAGAAATTAAGAAATAAGATACAAATTGTAATACCTCAAAATTTGCCCTCATATTTATTCCCTCCATTGGCTTATCATCTTGCATTCATCGGCATTTCTCATCATTTCGTTAACACTATAATAGTGCATTGCATGGATTCATGAGGCATGTGATCAGGACCCAGGGAAATTAGGGTTTCATAGGACGATGATTCCACTTCAAATGCGGTTGTTCAGTGTTGTTTCGATTCAGATGGGAGTTTTGACCTAGTTAGGGCCAAACTATCAAAAGATGGTTGCAACTGCAAGATTTATTTTGGGCCACTGGACGGTTTCTTAAACAGTGCATATTTAAAGTTCATGTTGCCGTGTTTCGAAATTCATCAGTTTATCGAGCAGTGTTTTGTATGAAGTTCGGTTTGAATTTTCGTTTATCAGTGACGCATCCGGATTCGAATGGTTATGGCATTGGTCAGACGATTCAAAAGGGGGTGCAATTTTATCTGGAAAATCATTTAGTGGCTCAGAAGTGGTTATGTTTACAGACTTATGGTTATGAACCATTCCCGATTATTCCATTCCATCTTCACCTTTATGCTTCAATACGTTTCCCTTAATTCATCTTCATTTCTCTCTTATTCATTTGCCCATTTATCTTTTGTCCGTAGTCCATTTTGAACCATCTTTCATTTTTCCTAGTCCATACCAAACTCACGTTTTCTCCTTGTCCATTTTACACCATTTAAGCTCGATAGCAATTTCGTTCTAGAATCATCATAAATTTCCACAGAAAGTAATAAGAGGTCATATTTCTTTTGTTTTCACCCTAATATCCAAATCATCAAACTAATTTCCAACCGGTCGCCATAAGTCCGAGCCCGGGTCCAATAAAATTTATTTTTTTATTTTTTTTATTTTTTACACCTCTTATTTTTCAAGTTAATATTCTTTTTGAGTTCCATGCTTTAGGCCAATTAATCAATTCCCTTTGATATTCCATGACAAGGTAACGGTTTTCATTTTTTTGGAACCCTCCATTTGCTATCTTCCCTTTAAGTTCTAATTGAACTCATAAACTTTTTCTTTAATCCATTTTTTTTATATATCTTTTGGAGGTGTTACTCCAATTATCCTGACCTAACAACCCTTAAATCTACATAAGACTTGTTTAAAATCTATGCTGTTGAGGTTGGAATGGTAAACTGTAGTGCTGATTGGGATAAGAAAGTGTTCATTTGGCTAAGTTCACACACGTGATTGTTTGATTCAAATATTAAAGGCGCGTGAGGGTTGGTCATCATAGTCAAGACTCAACATTAGTCAAATGAATTTACCATGAAAGAGCTTGGCAGAAATTTCAGCTATTCAAAGTAACATAGGAATTTATTTCATAATGGACAGGTTTGTTCAATAGGCATATTGGCATGTGATACCAACTGATAAACTCAGTGTATTCCAATTATGAAAGTTCTAGTTACAAGTGAATAAAAGATTAACAACAAAAACACACTGTTAACTAATTATATAATACAATTACGGTGTAGTTCGTTCTTGATGCTGTAAAATCAGTTCATTCAATTTGATTCGTCTCCGTTCAATTCGGAAAAGATGATGGAGAGAACAAGCAATAGAAGCGTGTTGTATCATGAGGTACAGGAATTGAAGCTTTGCGCTGTTCGTCGCGTTAATGCTGTTCTTCAAGCATCCAGTTTTACAAAAAAAAAAGAAGAAGGCATTGGAGGTGGTGAATCTACGAGCCATTCCTTTTGATTCTCCATTTGCCGAGCTGGAAAATGCTGTCATTTGTCGTTTGCAATGTCATCGGTTTCGTATCCGCAAAGTGAATGGAGAGTGGTATAACTTCGACAGTATTTATGCAGCTCCACAGCACCTTTCCAAGTTTACCCTGCAGCCAATCAGAAGATAATCTTGTTACATTTCAAGCAGACAGCATTTTAGAGAATTTCGCCGACCAAAATATTGTTCAGGAGAAGCCAACTAAACCTGACTTCTTTCAGGGAGGCAACAATCGACCAAAAGCCAGGCTTGGGAGACCGGTTAGCTTGCACGGGACTAAAAATCCGCTGCCACTTCAAAGTGTGGATACAGATGTTGATGGAAGAGCTGATCAGGATTGGTCTGTTCCAAATAGCTTAAGGCAGTGTATTATAGATGAGCTTCAATCGGATCTTCAAAAGCAGTTGTAAAAACTGTACAGCTACAAGGAGCATAACAGTTTTTCAAGAGAACTCAACACCTTCGTAACCTCTCACCAATCTGTCATAACCCTGCATAAAGCCAAGATCAGACTGGAGGCCAGATAACATTCACAAAGCACAATAGAGAAAAGCAAAAAGGGGTGGAGTTCGGTTGGTTCAAGGAAAAAAGCAGATAACAAATCAACAGGATCGGTTCATTAACCTGCATAGTTTCGATTCAAAGGAAAACAACAAGCTCATAACTAATCCTAACCAAAACAACAGTGCATAACAAAAATTTCATAATGAAAATAATCTACTCCTAACAGATTCATAACAATTCAAAACCAAAAAAAGTAGTTACAAATCAGTTGTAAATTCTAACAGAATTCACAACTGAAAAATAAAAAATTCTAGCTGAAGTTACCTGAAACTTCTAGAGTCTTCTGTGAATGTCATCTATAAATCAGGCTAAGCAATACTCCAGTTTTTTTTGGCTGAACATTTTCCAATCCCTTCCACCCTTTCAATCTTCTTATTCCTTCCTTTCTTCAACCATTTTCTTCCCTTCACAAACCTGTCCAATTTCTTCACCATATTCCTCAACCTGAACTTTACACACAATTTCCAATCTCTTCTCCTCCAATTCCAATCTGTGTCTTCTCCATACAGTTCTTCTCCCTGCACAATTTGTGAATCCAAGCCTTCATCACCAAGATTCAACCATTCCCATCAACATTCAACAACTCTCTGTGGAGCTCTATGTCATGCTTCAGCTCCCATGACTACACCAATCTCCATGACTTGCTAATTTGAATTTCATTTTTGAATAGCTTCCCCAATCATCATAGCCTCATCACAAGAATTTACTTGCAATCTGGGATTGAATCAAGAATTTTCAAATTCAGTCAATAATCAGCACAACAATTCGTGAGAAATCGCAATCCAAGATTTCATGCCACAAATCCAGATGCAATAGAAATTTAGACCGCAAGCAAGAACAAGATAAGAAGAAGAGAAATTGAATCATACCTGAAGGTGTTTGCGTATTGCTCGAGGGCCCCTCGTGAAATCGTAGTCCATACCGCAACGACATCGATACAAAAGCTTCATCCTCGACACAGTTGATTCACCAGGGACTCATCACCGATCAACATCGTCACATATGTTCCTGACAACCTGCAAGGCCGTGAAGATTAGCGAACGGAGCGTAAACATGAATTGCGCAAAGGAGGGGATCAAAGGGCTGAGTACATAGCTTCAGGATTGTCGCGTTCGCCGCTTTCGTCCGTCAACAGACCGTCGACGAAACTCACTAATCCGATTCAAGGTACGAAGCTCAAATCTTTCGGCTACATGAGTTTGTAGTGAATATGTTTCAGTGCTGTTCTTCAATTAGTGAATAAGTCGAGGAAATTTTATGAAGAAGGTGATTAGGGATTAGGTTAATAATTAGGTTTTCGGTCGATTGAATTGGTTGGTGATCGAAGGGGAGTCGGAGAGGGGTGGTGGTTGTTCGGATTTGAGGAAAGAGTTAGGTTAGGGTTAATGGTGGTGGAAAGGAGAGGGTGAAGGTGAGGCGATGATGGTGGTGGTTTCGCGAAGCCGAAGGCGAAGAATGAGAGGAAGGAATGAGAGGATGAAGGGTGCGGCTGAGGTGAGAGAGAGATGAGGGATGTGCGGCGGCGGAGCTTGCGAAGAAGATGAAGGAGATTTGATTTAGGGTTTTGAGTCTTTCAGCCCTCTTTTCTGTTGTATTTTGATTATAAAAAGAAAAGTAATTAATCTGACTTAATTAGTTAGATTAAAAATTATATTAGTTTAATTCAGTTTCTTTTAAGATATTAAGGAAAATTATATTAGTTTAATTCAGTTTTAGTGTAATTTAAGATATTAAGGAAAATTATATTAGTTTAATTCAGTTTTAGTTTAATTTAAGATAGTAAGAAAAATTATATTAGTTTAATTCAGTTTTAGTGTAATTTAAGATTTTTAGAAAAATTAATAGTTTTTTTATGATTTTTAGAAAAGATTATAATAGTTTAATTTAAGATTTTCTTAAATTAGGATTTCTTTAAAAAATTGTTTTGTTGATAAGTAATTAAAATATTAAGTGGACAAAATTATAAGTTTAGTTTAATGTAAATTTAAAATTTAGGAAATTTTAATCTACATTTAATCATTTTTTCTTAACATTAGCTTAATTGAAATAGTCATAAGTTTAGAATTTATTTCTTTTCTTTTCAAGATTATTAGTTAATTCTTTTTCTTAGATTTGAGATAATCCATTTCTAATAAAACTATAGTCAAATTAAGATTTAGAAATATTATTATTTAATTCATTTTCTTAAATTAATATTTTAGAGAACATTATTTAAGACTAAGAGTTTATATAAAAATATTAGATTAAGATTTAATTTTTTCTTTAATTCAGATTTTAATTAAGTATTACTTATGTTTGTTTATTACTTATGTTTGTTTATCTGTTCTTTTACCGCTTTCATTTATCGCTCATTATATTATTTGTCTGTGGGATCTCGGGGTCACTTTACAAGTAAATTTTGAGTGGTGGAAAAAGCAGAGGGAAAACCTAAGTTTAGAATTGGATGTTATTAGTGTTAGTCTCCAAGGACTCGCTCCTTGCACGCCTAACATGAAAGCTCCCCCAGATAGTTAGACTTTTCGTAGATCTTGTCGCAACGCAGCTAGCCTGTCGCGTGACCTGATTCATGAAAGGGTTGTGATTCTGGGACCCCCTAGGACCTGTTTCAATTTTGGTAGTTGCGTAATGTTAGGCTCCAAGGACTCGCTCCTTGCACGCCTAACATGAGAACTCCACTCAAGGTAAACCTTATCGTTATTATCATCACAATGCAGCTAGCCTACGGCGGGGCGTTAATACGATAAACGTCTGTGACCTCGAGTTTCCTTAAACCATCGCCATAGAGACCCTCCCGTGAGTGGGACTTGTGGGTAGCAAAACGTAGAACCAATCTCTTACAACCCACCTGTTAAGAAGGTTCCGAATATTACCCGTGGCACCTTGCATCTTTGCATATCAGCATCATATGCATCATTTCAGTAAGGTATTAAAGGAACAAAGAGATGTCTATTGCAAACATCGCAAGTTTAACCGTAGACAAACTTCAGCTTATAATCCCTTCTGGAAAAGTTTATATTTGGATATTTGCATTTACTTTTGAGTTCCTTGAAACCATCCTTGCTTTGCATCCATTCGCATACCATTGCATCTACATTGCATATCTTTTTCTTCCCTCAGAGTAAGCTCATTCTATCCTTTGTCTCGAGTTCAGCAGTTTGATTCCCGGCATGTGTTCAAAACTAAGAATTATGTCTCAAGAAACACTGGATGAACTGAGAAGAAGTCAAGAATTGTTGAAAGAGGAGGTTATTTCCTTGAAGAAACAGATGGAGTGGGTCTTGGAAGCCTTACAAGCTTTGTTGAAGAAGGAGGGTCGCCCTGTACCCATTGCCGCAGCAGAGAAAGCTAATGTCCTACCTTCATTCGATGCTACCTCGAGTCAAGAGTGTTTCCCTGTGACAACTCCTCATCTGCCAGCTCGTGGCTCTACCCTACTAGGCCAAAGTCAACCTCTGATTTTCAGATCAGTACCTCAATATCCTCTGGCAGTTTCTTCTCAAGGTCGGAAAAAGAAGCGAAAGTGAAACAAGGGGCAGTGTCAGAACAAAGAGAGTGAAGCTCACTATGAACCCATTCCAGTGCCACTCAGCAAGCTCTACCCGTTACTTATCCATAATTCATTGATGACTCCTTACGCACCTGTGCCATCGCCAAATACATGGTATAACCCTGATACAAATACGGTGTGTGAATTCCATAAAGGGGTGGTAGGACATGATTTGAATACTTGCCCTGAATTGAAAGTCTGGGTACAAAGGTTGATCCATAGCAAAAGGTTAATCCTTGAAGAGGACCATCCAGAGGTTGAATGTAGATACCGCACTGGAGCCTTGGGGCACCCTATCGAAAAATGCCAGAGTTTTGAGTTACGAAGTGTTATTAAGTCGCTAATCCCCCAAGAAGGAGAGCCGATTTCAAACAATTTGATTGTTGAGCCAGGTGATAAGAAGGGAAAGGGACCTATGAAGGTTCTTAAAATTTTGTACCATAAAGAACAGGTCATGCGCATAACTGATGGAGCGTTTTTGCCTTCTCACAAGAGTATCAGGACACCATCTGGAAATTTCAATGTCGCCACTCCTGCTGGCGGAAACAAAGGAGAAGTAGGGGGTGAATCGAAAGAGATGACATCCAGCATTGAGTGTGAGGAACTTAATGGTTATCACATCAAGCGACTAGCAGTACCTATAGTGCTAGTAGTGCCAGCTCGTCAACGTTTGAAAGCTCAGGATTCTTGTCCAGAGGGTGTCTCAAATCAGAGTAGAAGACAAGGGAGAAGGCCTCTAACCCCTCAAATCCCTATGACCTACACAGAATTATATCCTTCATTTTTGAAGAAAGGATTGGTTATTCCAAAGCCTTTTGGTCCCTTACCGGATCCACTCCCAGAAAACTACAATCCAAATGTCCGTTGTCTATTCCATGATGGTGCTTCAGGGCACGATTTGGAAGGCTGTTATGCCTTAAAACGCGCTGTGAAATATTTAATTGAGAAGTACATTCTTTCATTTGAAGACACTACTCCGATTATCAGGGACAACTCTCGTCCAAGTCAGCAAGCCCAAAGCCAAGGATATTTGAATCAGCATCAGAGTCCATATAGGCCTTGCAACAATTTGGAAAGAAGGAATGCTCCTCTTCATCCAGTACCTTTATCATACACTCAACTTCTGCAACCTTTGATTCAACACTCATTGGTGATTCCTAAGTCTCTCAAGCCTTTGCCAGAGCCATACCCGCATGAGTATAATCCACATGAGCAATGTGGATATCATGCTGGATCATTGGGGCATTCAACTGAAGACTGCAGATCTTTTCAAGCCAAGGTACAATATTTGATCGACAAGAGGTGCATATCCTTTTCAGAAGGGAGTCTGTTGGTGCATGTCAACCTCTCGCCTGAGTGACTTCTTGGTGCATCTCTTGAAGACAGTAAATCAAGACCATTTTCAATTCCCTAAAGCTGGCAATCCCCTGTTTGTTTCAGCCCTGTTGTATTTTCTTTGCATGTTGATTTTTGTATTTGCTTGTAAGCATTGTTGTTTTGAATTGGCAAGATTAATGAAATGTTTATGCATCTTTTGAATCAATCCATTCGTATTCACTCATTTTCTTTCATTCTTAAAATATATAATAAAAATATTTCTATCAAACTTTTGTTTTACCAAAGATTGGAGGGAGGATGATGAAAACCAGATACCTGAATTCTCCATTTGTATGCTCTCAATTAAAACCTTGCCAATGATGTACAGGCATTGTTTCAAATTCCCAAACACCGGTGAAATAAGGAAGATAATCCCTCGCTAACCCCTTCGAGCCTAGAAGTAGGAGTTTTCTTTTTCGAAAAATGCAAAAACCCTTAATGTCAAACCTGGGGCAGGGTAGTCGGTTCAGTTAATCTGTTTGCATCCAATCTTCAAAAGATTCAATCCATTATTCAAGAAGGATCAGCAGCGTACTTTTATTCACTGCCGAAGAAGGCGTAAAGAGCTAAAAGTTTGTAGTACGTATTCTCTGTCATCCAATAAGATGGCAGTCATAACCACTCAACAAAAGAAAGGAAAAAAGAAAAAGAAATACAAAGGAAAAGTCCGCCAAGTCAAAAAAAAACAGAAAAAGACGACTTAGGCAAAATTTAATGAAGTCATCAAATCCAGCAAAGCCAGGATAAAGCAAGGTGGCTGCCATCACTTTCAAATCCTGATCCTTATCGCGCATTGTCAAAAGAGTTTTGAGATATGAATGCGTTTGTTAAATTAACTGAACATAGGATTGGAGTTCATCACGAAGATGGGATGGGTACAAATAAATTTTGAGCCTTTTATCTTTTGTTTCATAAACCGTGAACCAAGCCACGTTACAACCCTTAAAAGACCTAATTGAGGCAGGGTTTATTTCGAGAGCATACTACAACAAGGTTGTGTTAACCTGACTCCTAACGATCTTTGCTAATCATTTGTATTGATCATTAGATATGCCATCCCATAAATGGCTAGATCCACTTTTTATTTCATTTTTAATCAACTCCACTGTATCACTATCATACCAATAAATTGCGATTTCAAAACTTGCATAAATGTTACATTAAAATTGCCAATTTTTAAATGAATAATATTTATTTGCGAGTCAATTCAGCATCAAGGAAATCCCAACGAACGCAACCAGTTAGGGAATTCGACTGATTAAGAGAAGCCCAGCCAGGGGCAATTACTTCAAGAATAAGCCGATTAATTTCTTCGAGAGTCAGCATCTCAGAGGTTGAACTTCTTCTCAAGGCTCATACTAGAGCAATTTATCACCAATGGTTCAAGAATTCAATGACCAGTCAAATCAAAAGTTTCCCATCCTATGAGTTGGGTAACCAGGGGAAAAACACTTCAAGAACCAGTCAATCTGAATCAATCCATTCAGGAGTCAACAATTCAGAGGTTGAGCTCTCCTCAAGACTCATACTTGAGCGAGTTATCAAAAAGAATTCAAGAGTTCAATGGCCAGCTAGACCAGAAGTCTCCCATCCCAGGGATCAGATAACCAGGGGCAAATTTCCGATGTTCGAGCACAGGGGCAACCATTTCAAAGGCCATGTCATGGCAGGCTGGTTTAAACTTTTTGAGAAGTGGAAAATTTCAAAACCATTGATTCCGGAGCAAGAGGAATCACACAGGGGCAAATCTTCTATGTGCCCTCAAGTTGTTCTAGCAGACCTTATGTCCGTGAATTTTGAGTTCAAGACGGGTGTCGGGAATCATGTCGTCATCTCTGTCTAGAGAGTCGTCTTCCAAGAACTTTTCCATCCAATACCCATTACAGGGGCATATTTGGAAATCATATGAGTCGGTGTGTCTTTCTCATGTGTTGGTCAGGTCGCTTCGCTCTTAGCTTTAAGCCTCGATACCGACTTACTCATCGAGCATTTGCTCACGGTAGAAAAGAGTCATACCTTGCAAAACAGGCCTTAGCTGACATGTAATCTACTGTCACTTTACAAGAACCTCTTTGAAGTCCAATTGTCATTAGCATGATTATGTTAAGCTGGTTGGAAAACCCTTTGCTTGCAGTCTAAGTCCATTTAATTTAGCACATACTTGTGTTTCCTGTTGGTTCCTGAAGGTCTTCTCTTGACTCTTCGTTTAAGGAATGACTGGAGGTTGGATATCCTGCTGAAAAATCCAACCTTCTCGTCTTTATTCTCAGTACCAGCCGGTCTCTTGGAGCCGTTGACTATTTGAGTACGTTGTTTTCTACCCCGGGTATCAGTTAGTTGCACAGAGCCACTGCCCAAACGTTGTATTCGTTTTCTTTATTCTTGGTATCAACAGTTACACTTGAACCTGTTGATTTATCACTTTGAATTATATGTCTGTCTTTTATTTCCTGACCACCGCGTCAATGTCTGTTATTTTATTTTCCCGACCACCGCGTCAATGTTTGTCATTTTATTTATCGACCACCGCGTCTTTGCCTGTCATTTTATTTCCATACCACCGCGTCTTTTCCTGTCATTTTATTTCAAGACCACCGCGTCTTTGCCTGTCTTTTTATTTCCTGACCACCGTGTCTTTGCCTGTCTTTTTATTTCCTGACCACCGCGTCAATGTCTGTTATTTTATTTCACGACCACCGCGTCAATGTTTGTCATTTTATTTACAGACCCCCGTGTCTTTGTCTGTCATTTTATTTCCTGACCACCGCGTCAATGTTTGTTATTTTATTTCCTGACCACCGCGTCTATGTCTGTTATTTTATTTCCTGACCACCGCGTCTATGTCTGTTATTTTATTTCCTGACCACCGCGTCTATGTATGTTATTTTATTTCCTGACCACCGCGTCAATGTCTGTTATTTTATTTCACGACCACCGAGTCGATGTCTGTTATTTTATTTCCTGATCACCATGTCGATGTTTGTTTATTCATGACCGTCGTGTCGATGTCTGCTATTCGGTTCTCCTGGCTGCCGAGTCGAGGTCTTTTCCTTTTTTCTCAATCACTGAATTGTTGTATTGGGACCCCCAGCAACCACTTTGAACTTGCTAACTCATCACTTCAGTTAGTCTGTCTTTAATCTTACGCTTTGTTTTCCATCTTCTGTCATTCTTGGTGCCAGCAATTACACTTGAACCTGCTGATTTTGTCACTTTGAATAGATCCCGTTTTTGTCTTGTCATCCCCAACATATTGTTACCCCCAGTGAGTCTTCACCCTCATTTGCATTTCTGTGAATCACTGTTGCATTTGTTTGCATCATACCACATCCAGCATATTCATCATTAAAAATCAGCATGTTAGGCCATTGCATCTCGCATATCATATCCCCAGCCCGATGAGAGTCCCTCATGAGTTCATAGCATACTGTAACACGGTGGGAGAACTGACTTTAGTTATGTTGCGGATAGCAAGAGTCACCACCGACTTTTATTTTATCCAAAGGAAAGGCATAAAAGAACAGGAAAGACCTTTAAAAGATTTTTGGATCCGGGGGGTAGGTTATGTAAAGGGAAGGTGTTAGCACCCTTTACATCCATGGTTATCCATGGGCTCTTAGTTGCTTAGCTCACTTTGAATTGTTTTTGAAAAGTGTAGTGTGTGAATAGAAAATTTTCATATGAGTTAATAATGATCCATGTACGGATGCGTAAAAACTTGTGTTTGAAAATTTGTTTGAAATTTGTAAAGTGTTTGAAAAGTTTTGAATGAAGTGAGCAAGCAACTACGAGGTACCTACCCTAAAGTTTAAGTCTTTCTGTTCTTTATCCTTTAAGTGGTAAGACTATCCCTATTATTAAGGAATAGGTAGTCATTACCTTGGATGTGAGGGACATATGAGGGACATTTGTTTTATGAAGGCAACTGTGGGGTGTATTAAGCACTTAGGAGGGACTGTCATCATTATTCGAAAAGGGACTTGATCTTTAAAGGCAACCATTAAGGGACTTGATGACTTTCTTTTTTAAGGGACTTGCTTTATACACCCCACTTGACCTTTTTGAATAGGCAACAATAAGAGGCAACCCTAGAAAGTGAGATGGCGATTAAAAATCGACTTACGTGTGTGAGTGTTTAATTTATATTTATCTTATAATTAAAGTGATCTAAATTTTATTTTAAATAGAATACATGTTTACACTCCCTAAATTACTAACCATAGCATAAAATTAAATAAATTAAATATTTACAAAATTTACACCAAGGAGCAATTACATAATAATTATAATGAGCAATTAAAATAAATAGCAAATAAATAAATATAAATAATAAGAAAAAATAAATAAATAAGCAATAAATAAATATAATAGGGGTTAGTAATAATAATAATTAAAAACAAATAAGGTTAGAGAAATAATAATAAGCATAATTAAATAAATAGATTAGAAATAATATGATTAGTAACAATAATAAAAGGCAAAATTTAAATGGTTAATAGCAAAATAAGAGTAATTATATTAAGTAATTATAAAATTTAAAATTTATAAACAAATTAAATAAACAATGAACATATTATGAGAAATTATTAAATTTTGCAATTTTAGAAAATATTTACGTACATAATTAATTATAAACAAAGATATAATATTATTAAAATGTGATTAACTATTATTTAATTATATTAACTAAAATATATACATAACAACTATATTCACAAAATTTAGAAAATAAAAATTAGATTTTTAATAATTATATAAGACAAACTAAGGTTTCTTAAAATTAGGGTTTGTTTAGAAAATATTTTTTAGGTTTAACTTAATATACAAAATTATTTAAATAAACATACCTACATTATAATTTAATTAAAATAAAAAAATTTAAATTGAGAAAAATAAAAATTTAGAATTTTAGAAAAATATAAGTATTGTTTTTTTAGATATTTATTAAGTATATATATACATACACAATTTTATTTTTTAATTAATAATAAGAGAATAATTAAGCAAATTAATTAAATAAATTAAACAGAAAAATAGTAAAAAAGAAACTTACCTTGGCTGGGTTTGAACCCAGGACATTCTGCATGCAAGCACCAAAACCCACCACTAGGCCAGCCAAGCGCAGGTGATAGAGGAATAGATCAAGTTGGTTTTATGCCTTGCCTGGAAAAATTACGAAAAATAATGAAAACCAAAAAGGCCTGGGGGAGGATTGAACCCAGGACCTCTTGAATACAAGCAAGCGCGCATGACCATCCAGCTAGGTGAGCAATTCTGGTAGTGGAATGAGAACAATGCATAATATATTACAACCACTTAATTCCTGAAAAAAAGAAATAAAAGGAACCAAAGCCAGGGTTCGAACCCCTGCCCTTTGCTTCAAATGTCCAAGACCAAACAACCAACCACTGGGACAAGCACGCGCCTGTGATAACAAACCAATAATAAAACATAAAATATTTAAATTATAATTTGAATTCTCAGAACGCGCGCCAACAGCTTCTTCTTCAACCTCATGTCCTTCGAATTTTCCTGCGAATCCAGCCACGAATTTTCCTGCGAAAACCAAATTCCAGCAAAACCTACGAAACTCAATGATCAACAAAACTGTGAAATTTCACAAAATTGAATGCACAAACATAGTCCAGAGGTCCATTCGAATCAGTCAATGGTCTTAGAATTCATTTATGTTTCGTAAATCACAAAACCTTAATTCTTGGCCGAAACCCTAACTATGGTGGATTACGTTTCAGGCCATGAATCTTCAATCCAATTGTCCAGAATCATTCTAGGCATCACAACAAACACATATCAGTCATCAAAAACAATTTATAATGCATATGTTATCGAATTCGAAAAATTAAATTTCAAGACAAAAGTTGATTCGGGTTGAGCCATATGGGATGGTATTGATGCGTATGAGTGATGGTTTATGATTAGAGAAGTCCAAGGAAGCTTGCTATGTGCTTGTTTTACCTTCAAATGCCTTGGATCAAAGAATCCGAATGTGACTTTTTGCTTGAATTTTTGAAGTATGAACTTACCTTTGAGGCTGCTGAAATTCGTCCCAATGCAATAGGGTTGTGTTTAGTATTTATATGTGAGTGAATTAGGTCAATAAAATTGATTGATCATGTGGAAAAATTGATATGAAAAGATTCAAGTTGATCATGCTTTGAAAATCCAATATTCTTATATGATGGCTTACTATTTTTGGACCAATCTTGTGATTTCATTCCTCTTCAATTCCAATCAACATTTAAGACATTCTAGAAACTCAATCTCCATCAAATATTACATTTTCATATTTTATTTTTATTTAAAATGATTTTTAATGAATTAAATCAAAATAAATAAAAATAAAATAATAAAAATTCTGATTTTTAATGGTTTGGGTCGTGCATGAAGTCAATGTATGGATTGGGTCATCATTTGGCAAGCCCATTTGGAAGAAATTGGTTTTAGACCTCCTTTTTCATCATAAACCAACTCAAAATTTCCCAATTTTGCAAGGGCACATATCCTTCAATTTTAATGCTATGAGGGTGTTCTTGGACATTTTGGAAAGCTTGAATAGTCCTATAACCAACCCCACTGGTTTCATGTCCATATCATTTACCAATCTCAAGTTATGCCCTTTTGAAGTTGTTGACTTTTTGTTGACTTTCAAAAGGACCTATAATGTCTTAGCTCATACCTTCCAAATGAAGCATTTTTGGGCTTGGCTTGTGAGACACAAAGTTGTAGAGAATTCAATTTCCTTCAAAATGAGCTTTGAGTGGAGACTTGGTGATGAAGTATGTGAAAGATATGGCTGGTCAAAGTTCAGTTGACTTTTACTGAGGAAACCCTAATTTAGAAACCCCTGATTCTTGATGATCTGAAATCTCCTTGATGAATCATGATCAACCCTTGATCAAATGATAAATTTTACTTCATATACTTGATGTTGGCAAAAAAATCATGAAGTTTGACTTTGGTTTGACCACAGTTGACCTCAGTTTGACTTTTTAACTGCATTGACTGATTTTGACTTATCTGATCATCTGACTGAGCAAACTTTTGAGAAAAGTCTTGAAACTTGTCATGGGGGTTCTTAAACATATATAGGATGTTATGAAGCTCACTTGAAGTCTTGGAAGTCCATTTAGCCTGATTAAAATCAAAACCCTAGTTTTGGATGCACTGCTTAGGAGGTGCATTGTCTGAGAGAATTGTCAACTCTTCTGACCAATTGTGAACTTTGTGAACCTTGTGAACCATCATAAAATGTCTTGTGACCCTCATGGGTGGTATTGTGAACTTTGTGAACCTTGTGAACCTTCATGAAGTGACTTGTAGACTTCATGAACCTCATGAAAGGTTATGTAAACATTGTGAATCTTGTGAACCTTCATGAAGTGACTTGTAGACTTCATGAACCTCATGAAAGGTTTTGAAAGCATTGTGGAACTTGTGAACCTTGTGAACCTTCTTAGCACACAAAGTCTTGTATTGTGAACCTTGTGAACTTCATAAAGTAACTTGTAGACTTCATGAACCTCATGAAAGGTCTTGTAGGCATTGGGAATCTTGTGAACCTTGTGAACCTTCAGAGAACACAAAGTCTTGTATTGTGAGGGCAAATTTTGGGGTGCAACAGCTGCCCCTGTTCAATTTTCTGAAACCTGAGGGGTTAGATTGGTATATTTGCCAGTCGTGACCTGGAAGGTTGAAGGGGATTGAACACAAAAGCCCAAAAATTTGCACTCACCAGTGCATAAAGTGGTACAGATGGCTAGTTGAGTATGATTGATTGGGCTTAAAGATGCCACTTGGAGGAAAATTCTTCAGATACATGTCTTGGAGGATGAAGCAGTCCAAAATATGGAGGTACAATGATAGCTGTCAGGAGGATGGAGCAGTCCTGAGGCAATGATATGGTTTCAGGAGGATAAAGCAATCCTGTAGTAAGAAGCTGTCAGGGGGATAAAGCAACCCTGAGGTAAAGAAGCTGTCAGGGGGATAAAGCAACCCTGAAGTATTCGATAATATGCTTTCAGGAGGATGAAGCAATCCTGATGTAATAAAAAGCTGTCAGGAGGATGAAGCAATCCTGAGGTAGTGAGAAGCTGTCAGGAGGATAAAGCAGTCCTGAGGTATTTGATAATATGCTTTCAAGAGGATGAAGCAATCTTGATGTAATAAAAAGCTGTCAGGAGGATGAAGCAATCTTGAGGTAGTAATAAGCTGTCAGGAGGATAAAGCAATCCTGAGGTAGTAATATGCTTTTAAGAGGATGAAGCAGTCTTGAGAGATAATAAGTTTTCAGGAGGATAAAGCAGTCCTGATGTAGCAATATGTTCCCAAGAGGATGAAGCAGTCTTGAGATGATAAGTCTTCAGGAGGATAAAGCATTCCTGATAATCATAAGTTTGTTTGTAGGATATTTAACCTGAAAACAAGGTAGCATTCTGTATAATAATATTAGTTTATGCATTATGTATGCATGTATGATATGATGCACTTAAGTAATGTATTATGTATCTATGGATATGTATGTTATGGTATGATGTAAATGATGTATGTATGATATGATGCTGCCGGAAGCGTCTGGATATCTTCGTATAACAACTGCTGGCCAGGGAAAATAAATCCCGACTCGTTGCTGAAGAATATGAGGAACTCGTCCCCGTCTTGTTTGATGATGAGGCATACATAACCTTCCGGATGCTGGGGATATCAAGGTATATATAACCTCCCGTCTGCTGGGGATAGCAAGGTATATATGACCTTCCGTCTTCGTTCGATAGTAAAGTAGATATCCCGTCTTCGTTCGTCGTACCTTCATTGGAAAGTAAATTCCCGAATATCCGTATGAGGATAAAAGAGATGGATATAAATTCCAGGGGAGATGAGACTTTATGAAGATGGATTTGTCCTACTGAGGGTTTTTTAATTGTCTTGTGGGGATGAACCGGCGAAGCTTCGTTGAAATCCTTCCCTCGTTCGTCTTTAGTAAATACTATTACTGCATTTTCATGCATTTCTGGTAAACATCGATCATATTAAAAGCATATATGCATTTTTGGTAAACATCAATCATATTCAAAAGCATACATACATTCAAACACAACCAATGGACGTTTCGCTCATGTAAATAGGGTAAAAGATGGAATTTATTTATATCAAAAAGTGACCCATACATGGGCAAGTTTGTACAAGGAGACATAAACCCTAGTAAGAGGATTTTGTCATAAAGTTTTTACAAAACAAGGAAAATCAGCTATGTGGGAAATAATCCTATTGAGTTTCAGCTCTACTATTGCCATTATCTTCAAGTATCTCATCTTCTACTGTTGAGACGAAAACAATTGGATTGAACTTTATCTGTTCGAGCTTGAGTAAGTAACACAACTGGTTGCAGTTTCATGGGTGATCCAAACGAGACATAATCATACGCTTTAATCCCTAACTTTTGCCTGGATTGCCCTTTCAGGTTTTCAATCCACCAGGATACCCTTTTTTGCCCAAGCCGCCTTTTCAGGTTTTCGACTTGCCGGGTGTACATCTTTTCATATATATCCCTAATTTTTGCCCAAACCCTTTTGGTTTGCCGAGATGCCCTTATTTTTGCCTAGGCCTGTCAACCTAGCGGGTCTCTTTTCATGCGTAGTATTTTTTAACTATGTCTGCGTTTACAGGCTGTGGGAAGTCTTCACCATCCATTGTAGTCAGTATCATGGCACCTCCTGAGAACACTGTCTTGACTACAAATGGTCCTTCATATGTTGGAGTCCACTTGCCCCTAGGATCACCCTGTGGTAATATGATACGCTTGATTACCAAGTCACCAGCCTGATATACCTTTGGCTTAACCTTCTTGTTAAAAGCTTTGATCATTCGTTTCTAGTACATCTGGCCATGACAAACTGCTGCTAACCTCTTCTCATCAATCAAATTTATCTGGTCCAGTCGAGTCTGAATCCACTCATCTTCATCCAAGCATGCATCCTTCATAATTCTCAAGGAGGGAATCTGAACTTCAATGGGCAGAACTACTTCCATACCATAGACTAAGGAGAATGGGGTTGCCCCTGTTGAAGTACGTATTGTAGTACGATAACCATGAAGAGCAAATGGTAACATCTCATGCCAATCTTTATAAGTAACAGTCATCTTCTGTACAATCTTCTTGATGTTCTTATTAGCAGCTTCAACTACCCCATTCATCTTTGGACGATACGGAGAAGAGTTGTGATGCTTAATCTTGAACTGCGTGCAGAGATCAGTAACCATAGTGTTGTTCAGATTAGAGCCATTGTCAGTGATAATCCTCTCAGGGATGCCATACCTACATATGAGATTATTCTTGATGAACCGAGCCACAACATTCTTGGTAACAAATGCAAATGAAGCTGCTTCCACCCACTTCGTGAAGTAATCAATAGCAACCAGGATGAAACGATGCCCATTAGAAGCAGTAGGCTTGATCTCACCAATCATATCAATGCCCCACATGGCAAAGGGCCAAGGAGCAGTCAACACATTCAATGGTGATGGAGGTACATGGACTTTATCAGCATAAATTTGACACTTGTGACAAGTTCTGGAGTGCTGATAGCAATCAGCTTCCATGGTAGACCAATAGTAACCTGCTCTCAATATCTTCTTTGCCATGGTATGACCACTAGAATGAGTGCCAAAAATCCCATCATGCATATCTTCCATAATCTCAGTTGCTTCCTTCTTATACACACAACGAAGCAAAGTTGAATCATGATTGCGCTTGTACAAAATGCCATTACTCAAAAAGAACTTAGCAGAGAACCTTCTCAAAAACTTCCTATCTTTGACAGATGCCCCTTCAAGGAACTCCTGAGCTTCAAGATATCTTTTCACTTCATAGAACCAAGGCTTCTCCTCTGCCCCTTCTGTGTCAATCTCATTGCAGTATGCAGGCTTTTCAAATCTATCAATAGTAATCTTGGGAGCTTCATCATCCCAACTGATCTCAAACATGGATGCCATGGTGGCCAATGCATCTGCCAACTGATTCTCTCTCCGTGGAATATGTCCAAAGGTAATCTCTTTGAAATGTGGGATTAAAGACAACACATGCTCTCTGTAAGGAATGAGATTATCATGCTTGGTATCCCATTCACCTTTAATCTGACTTACTACCGGGGCTGAATCTCCATATACATCAAGGAGCTGAATCTTCATATCAATAGCAGCTTTAATACCCAGTATACATGCCTCATACTCAGCCATGTTATTAGTACAATAAAAACAAAGTCTGGCAGTAATCGGGGTATGACATCCTTCAGGGGAACTAATCACAACACCAACACCATTACCAAGTGCATTAGAGGCACCATCAAAAACCATAGTCCATCGGGATCCTTGCTCAGGTCCGTCATATTGTCCAGGTTCTTTGGTAATAATCATAATGTCTTCGTCAGGGAACTCAAAACTCATTTACTGGTAATCATCCACTGCTTGATGAGCTAGATGATCAGCAACAACACTTCCTTTGATGGCCTTCTGAGTGGTGTACTGTATATCATATTTTGTCAAGATCATTTGCCATCTTGCAATTCTTCCGGAGAGAGCAGGTTTCTCAAATATGTACTTGATTGGATCCATCTTTGAAATCAACAAAGTAGTATGGGTCAACATATACTGTCTTAGTCGGCGAGCAGCCCATGCCAAAGCGCAGCAAGTTTTCTCGAGCAGTGAGTATCTTGTTTCACAGTCGGTAAACTTTTTGCTAAGGTAGTATATTGCCTGCTCTTTTCGACCAGACTCGTCATGTTGCCCCAACACACACCCCATTGAGTTGTCTAACACAGTTAAGTACATAATCAAGGGTCTTCCATCAACTGGTGGCATCAAAATTGGAGGTTCTAGCAGATATCTCTTGATTTCATCAAAGGCAGTCTGGCACTCATCATTCCATTCCATCACCTGATCTTTCTTCAACAACTTGAAGATTGGCTCACAGATGGTAGTTAATTGGGAAATAAATCTTGCAATGTAGTTCAATCGTCCCAAGAAACCTCTAACCTCCTTCTCAGTACGGGGAGCTGGCATCTCTCGTATAGCTTTCACTTTTGCAGGATCCACTTCAATACCTTTTCCACTGACAATAAAACCCAGGAGCTTTCCAGATCTAACCCCAAAAGTACACTTGTTTGGATTCAATCTCAACTTGTATTTCTTCAACCTCTCAAACAACTTGTGCAGATGATCAAGATGTTGCTCTTCATTCTGAGATCTGGCTATCATATCATCCACATATACCTCTATCTCATGATGAATCATATCATGAAACAAAGCCACCATAGCACGCTGATACGTTGCCCCTGCATTCTTCAAACCAAATGGCATCACCTTATAACAAAAAGTGCCCCATTGTGTCACAAATGTTGTCTTCTCCATGTCTTCAGGAGCCATCTTGATTTGATTGTAACCAGAGAAACCATCCATAAAAGAGAATACCTTATGCTGAGCAGTGTTATCTACCAGGATATCAATATGAGGAAGTGGAAAGTCATCTTTGGGGTTAGCCTTGTTCAAATCTCTGTAGTCTACACACATACGTACCTTACCATCTTTCTTAGGAACTGGTACCACATTTGCAACCCACTGAGGATAAGAAGTCACTGCTAAAAACCCTGCATTGAACTGTTTCATTACCTCTGCCTTGATCTTTTCTGACATTTCAGGACGCATACGACGAACCTTCTGCTTCTTTGGACGACAATCTTCTTTCACTGGTAAACGGTGAACCACAATGTCTGTATCCAACCCTGGCATATCTTCATAAGACCAAGCAAAGATCTCCACATAGTCACGTAACATCTGAATCATCCTGATCTTGACACAATCCTCTAAATCAGCCCCTATCTTGACCTCTTTTCTGTTTTCTTCAGTTCCCAGATTCACAACTTCGACTGGCTCTTCATGTGGCTGTATAGCTTTCTCTTCTTGTTGTAACAACCTAGCAAGCTCTACAGGTATTTCACAATCGTCCTCATTTCCGTCTTCAGTTTGATAGATCGGATTCTCGAAATTATAATTGGCAATAGTAGAACTGTTATCAACAGGATCCAGAGTGGATGAGGATCTGCATTTTAGTGATGTGGGTGTGTGTAAGAACACATAGCTGATAAAACAAAAGAAAAGAAAAGAAAGACAAGGAACACAATATTTACGAAAATGAAACGTCCACTGATTTTATTGAATGAAGTATGCAAATGAAATGACAGCCCGTAACAAGCACACCATTGTGCCCCGGGTAAGGCACAAGGCTTGAAAGTTTTATTGTTCAAGAAATTACAAATTTAAAAGCAATAACACAGTAATAGTATTTACTCCTGACTAAAGGAGATAGGGATAACATCTTCAGCTTTCCAATTATTGAGTCCAGCACCCACAGTAGGAAGAATCCAAGCATCCAGATTGCAGTCTTCCTCATAGTCTCCCACAGCATTGATCTGATCTTTCATAACCCCCTGATTGGTGATACGAACAGCACGAGCACGACGAACAGCCTTCTGGGACTCTGCAGTGAAACCCAAACCAAATTTGTCAGACTTGTAAGGGATATCAGGAAGCTGACCCCAAATAGTACAACCACCTTCATCCACCACAACTCTAGCATCTTTAAGGGAGGCCATTGTTGGAGGTATTCTGGTGACCACAGGAACTTTCTTTGCAACAGGAGGAGCTACATAATCATTAACAACCCAGGGAACCACTTCAAATGTCTGACACGGAGTTTCAATGTATTCACCTTCCATTTCCAGATACTTGAAAGTGTTTACATGGCTGACAAAGTATTCTTCTTCTCCATAGACAGTAACAACCTTTCCATCCACCGGATATCTCAACTTTTGGTGTAATGTAGAGGTTACAGCACCTGCCCCATGGATCCAGGGACGACCAAGCAGACAAGAGTATGAAGGACGAATATCCATCACATAAAATGTAGCAGTAAAAACCTGGGAGCCAACTTTGATTGGAAGATCAATTTCCCCATGCACTACTCTTCGAGAACCATCAAAAGCCTTTACCACAATATTACTGGGCTTCAGCACAGCATCTTCAGGACTCAGCTTGTTCAGGACTTCCTTAGGCAACACATTCAAAGAGGAACCATTGTCTATCAGCACATGTGACAGGGTAGTGCCCCTGCATTCAATTGAAATATGCAAGGCCCTGTTATGATCCCTCTTGGCAGGGGTCAAATCAGCATCAGAAAATCCTAACCCATTATCATAGGTCAGGTGGGCAACACAATTCTCAAACTGGTCAACAGAAATGGCATTGGGCACATGAGCAGTCTTCAGAAACTTGATCAAGGACTTGGCATGAGCCTCATAACAACAAGGACAGCATAGAAATCTTTGAGGGAGTATGCCCCAATTGATCAACAATGTCATAATCACTCTTGCGAATGATTTTCAATACTTCTTCCATCTGCTTAGAGAGATCATCAACAGCTGGCACATCAGTAGATACAGGCTCAATAACGGGACCTTTGCCCCGAGCATCAGTGGTGGAAGTAGCAGCAGGAGTAACTGCATTTTTAGAAGCAACTGGGGGAGAGAAGACTCTTCCACTACGAGTGATCTTGCTAGATCCAGCAATATTGTCAACATCAACAGGCACATCAGCTAAAGGCTCTTGCTTAACACCATGGATGTAAACATCAGACCCATAGTGCCAAGGCACAGCTTTATCAGACGTATACGGAATAGGACCAGGAGTAGTGATGGCCATAGGAGCCACTCTGGCTTCAGCAACAACTTTCACAGGACCTTCAGCAGTAATCTTGATTGGACCCTGATGGGTGATTTTAATAGGTCTCTTTGAAGTGATTCTTACCGGTACTTTGTCAACCATATCAACCTCTTCAATCTTCCTACCTTGAGTCAGATGATCCACCATACTTTCTACAGACGACGGAGTCCTCTCAAACACTATAGTATACTTATCCATGAGACGTTGAATTCCATCTCTCAATATGAAGCAACTATCCGGCTTATAGGTACAATACAGACAATCTTCACGACAACCTGGAAAGATCCCAGCTTGTACTAACCTCCTTTTGATAACAGACAATGGTGTGGTCAACTCCATAACTGAATAGACATGTAGATCTTCATCAATGGCATTAACAGTCTTCTCGTGATTTGGCATTGGAGCAGTAATCACATTGGGAGTACCCGGAGGGTCAAACTCAATCTCTCCAGCCTCAATCATATCTTGAATTTTGTTCTTCAAGACCCAGCAGTTATTAGTATCATGACCCTGACAGTTTGAATGATATGCACATCGTGCATTGGGATTGTACCTGGGTGAGGTAACATTAGGATTCTGAGGAGCCTCCTTCAAAGTAATGAGTTCAGCTTTCAACAAATGTTGCAATGCCTGAGCCAGTGACATGTTGATCTTTGTGAACTGCCTTCTAGCCCTCTGTTGGTTGCCCTGTGGCTGCTCTGTTGTTGCAGGAGTTGGATTTGAAATATGAACTGCACTAACAGACTGATGCCTTCTGTTACGATCAGGCTGACCATAAACAGCATTGGATTCTTTCTTCCCAGTGGGAGGCTTCTTTGCAGCACCTGATGAAGAAGTACCCACATGGATCTTGCCATTCTTTATACCATTCTCTACTCGCTCTCCTGTCATGATCAACTCAGTGAAGCCAGATGATGAGCTTCCAATGAGATGACTGTAGAACGGACCATTCAGCGTACACATGAACATATCAACCAATTCCCTGTTAGTCAAAGGGGGTTGAACTCTTCCAGCTAAATCTCTCCACTTCTGAGCATACTCTTTAAAACTTTCTTTGGCACCCATAGACATGCTCTGAAGCTGCATGCGAGTGGGGGCTAAGTCAGCATTGTATTGATACTGCTTATAGAAAGCTTCAGCAAGGTCATTCCAGTCTCTGATGTTGACACTCTCCAACTGATAATACCACTCCAACTGAGCTCCAGATAAACTCTCTTGAAAAAAGTGGATCCACAACTTCTTGTCAGCAGTGTGAGGTTGGATCCTTCTGACATAAGACCTCAAATGCAGCTTGGGACAGGAGACCCCATCATAAACAACAAAGGTAGGAACCTTGAAACCAATGGGTATGACTACCCCAGATATCAAACTCAAATCCTCAAAATCCAGCCCAGATGATTTCTGCAACTCCATGGCATCCATTCTATCCACCAGCATTTTGAATTTGTCTTCATTAGGCTCATGGTAGTAATTAGCCTCAGAATCAGAGTCCCCCATAGTGTTGTGGAGACTGCCTCCCTCTTTCTCAGATTCCTCAGATTCATAGTCTTCAACCTGCTCTTTGGTATTGACAGGACCTTTGAACCTTCTTCCCATGTTAAACTTTCTAGTCTTCTTAGTCTTCTTGGCCAGCAGTGTCTTCAATTCATCCTGCCCCTTGGATAGGTTCAGGATCAGCTCTTGGAACTGTGCATTTTGTGCCTGGAGATCCTTAACTGATTGTTCAAGAGCCATTGCTGAAATAAACAACGAGAAGATGAGAAACCTGTGCACAATTATAAACCTGTGATGCAATGAAATGTTTTCAAGGACCGCAAGATTTAAATTTGCTTAAACAAACAGGAAGGTAAACTTTTATTAGTAATAAATTTGTTTTGCCTCTTGGGCTTACAAAAATGAAATAAGTACAAAAGATGGGGTTTTAAGTCTCCCATGGACGTTTCCTCTTTGTATTGAGGTATGAGTTGAGGTTCCGTTCCTCGTGAAGTTGCTTTGTTAGTTCCAGGATCCTTTCTTGGCTTGCTTTGTAATGAGCCTCGAAAGTATCCCTTTGCTCCTTCAGTTGGATCCATGATCTCTGCAAGTCTTCCATATCAGTAGGCATGTCTGGGTGAAGGATGGTATAAGCAGTGTCTCCTTCAGCAACAGGTTCCATGGTAACTGGTAGGACGGCAGGATATGGCATCATGAGAGTCTGAGCACGAGATCGCACCCATCTGAGATAAGCTTCCATAGGAATAGTGTACTTAGGCTCCAGTGTCTTGCTGTCAACCCTGTTTACCTTTCCCCAAGCTCGTATGAATCTCTGACGGTAACCTTGAAGATCGTTGTCGTAGTCAAATACGATGCCCTGAATCAACATGTCATGTGGACCATCACTCCGAGCGTAACCAAACTGTCGTAAAGCTAGAGAGGGGTTGTAGGTGATGCCTCCTCTTATGCCTAGTAGTGGCACATTAGGAAACTCCCCACAACGGTCAATGATGGTGACATTCTCCATAGATCTGGAGCACCAATGGATATCTGAGTGAGAAAGTGACATGATCCTCTTGGACCATCTGAACCCTTGCTCATTCTTCATTACTGAGCGAGGAAGGTGAGAAATAAACCACCTAGAAATCAAGGGTATGCAACACATCAAAGTTCCTCTTGCCCTTGTAGTACGGGTATGAAGAGAATGTAGGATATCTCCAAGCAATGTAGGCACTGGATTGTGACTCAGGAATATGTTGATGGCATGAACGTCTATGAACTGATCTGGATTGGGGAACAATACTAAGCCATATATCAGCAAGGCTAAGATCTCCTCAAAAGCATCATAGCTCATGGCCTTCAAGAACACCTGAGCTTTCTCTATCAACACCTTGGCAAGAATACCCTTAACTCCGCTTCTCGTTTCTAGAACAATGTCAGACTTCTTCAGATGTAAAGCTGCAGCAATAACCTCTGGTTTAAGCTCCTTCTCCAAGCCTGTGAAGGGTCTTTAATCAAGAACAGGTATATCCAGAAGTTTAGAGAACTCTTCCATTGTAGGAACCAGCTGATAGTCAGGGAATGTAAAGCAATGGTGCTTAGGATCAAAGAACTGAAACAGGACACTCATCATGTCTTCATTGAACCCTGAAGTGACTAGATCCAATAGGTGACCATGTCTCTTGATGAACTGGGAGTGATCAGACACTTGAGAAACCAACTCTTTAAGCTTGGTAGGTATGCCCACAAAGTTGATCCTGATGGTGTTTCTACGAGCAGAAGCCATGACCTGCAACAAAGAACAAAAATAAATCCTTTGGTCCTTGAAATGGTTAGTGAAAATGCTATGCTTATGATGCATGATGATGTCATGATGTTATGCTCAATCACAAACATGTGGCACACACAAACAAGTCACACAATAGCCCTAGGTTTAAAGGCTTGCATGAAGTTCAAAGGTAAGTACCCTCCCCTGAAGTTAGTTGGTTCATCCTGTCCTACAAAGTAACCAGGTTCTAAGGGATCTCAATATCATTGATCCTTCACAAGGGTGGTTGTTCAGAAGGCAACTCACTTGCCAACCAAAACCCTCCAAGTTTAGAATCTCAATGAGCGTAGTATCGAGTGTCAACCAACTTCAGTCTGCACCAAAGCCGGTTACCTCACTACTTTCTAAAGGCCAAGATAGGATAACTAGGGTTCTAAAAGTTAGTTAGTGCATTGACAACATATGGCAGCCTCATATTATCCTCAACTTGACTTAAGGAACATAAGCACCAACCAAGAAGTCACACTAACTATGGACACCAGATCAACCATATCGATATACGTCGTACAGTTTCCTTGGTCTATTGCCATTTACCTAAGGTACACTAGATCCGGGTTAGGATCTTTCACACATAAGAGCACCCAACAAGTAAGTATAAAGCAAACAAGGCAAACAATTTAAAGTGATCTAATTCCTAAGGGTACCCCTCTTTAATATTAAATCCCCAGCAGAGTCGCCAGTTCTGTAACACGGTGGGAGAACTGACTTTAGTTATGTTGCGGATAGCAAGAGTCGCCACCGACTTTTATTTTATCCAAAGGAAAGGCATAAAAGAACAGGAAAGACCTTTAAAAGATTTTTGGGTCCGGGGGGTAGGTTATGTAAAGGGAAGGTGTTAGCACCCTTTACATCCATGGTTATCCATGGGCTCTTAGTTGCTTAGCTCACTTTGAATTGTTTTTGAAAAGTGTAGTGTGTGAATAGAAAATTTTCATATGAGTTAATAATGATCCATGTACGGATGCGTAAAAACTTGTGTTTGAAAATTTGTTTGAAATTTGTAAAGTGTTTGAAAAGTTTTGAATGAAGTGAGCAAGCAACTACGAGGTACCTACCCTAAAGTTTAAGTCTTTCTGTTCTTTATCCTTTAAGTGGTAAGACTATCCCTATTATTAAGGAATAGGTAGTCATTACCTTGGATGTGAGGGACATATGAGGGACATCTGTTTTATGAAGGCAACTGTGGGGTGTATTAAGCACTTAGGAGGGACTGTCATCATTATTCGAAAAGGGACTTGATCTTTAAAGGCAACCATTAAGGGACTTGATGACTTTCTTTTTTAAGGGACTTTCTTTATACACCCCACTTGACCTTTTTGAATAGGCAACAATAAGAGGCAACCCTAGAAAGTGAGATGGCGATTAAAAATCGACTTACGTGTGTGAGTATTTAATTTATATTTATCTTATAATTAAAGTGATCTAAATTTTATTTTAAATAGAATACATGTTTACACTCCCTAAATTACTAACCAAAACATAAAATTAAATAAATTAAATATTTACAAAATTTACACCAAGGAGCAATTACATAATAATTATAATGAGCAATTAAAATAAATAGCAAATAAATAAATATAAATAATAAGAAAAAATAAATAAATAAGCAATAAATAAATATAATAGGGGTTAGTAATAATAATAATTAAAAACAAATAAGGTTAGAGAAATAATAATAAGCATAATTAAATAAATAGATTAGAAATAATATGATTAGTAACAATAATAAAAGGCAAAATTTAAATGGTTAATAGCAAAATAAGAGTAATTATATTAAGTAATTATAAAATTTAAAATTTATAAACAAATTAAATAAACAATGAACATATTATGAGAAATTATTAAATTTTGCAATTTTAGAAAATATTTACGTACATAATTAATTATAAACAAAGATATAATATTATTAAAATGTGATTAACTATTATTTAATTATATTAACTAAAATATATACATAACAACTATATTCACAAAATTTAGAAAATAAAAATTAGATTTTTAATAATTATATAAGACAAACTAAGGTTTCTTAAAATTAGGGTTTGTTTAGAAAATATTTTTTAGGTTTAACTTAATATACAAAATTATTTAAATAAACATACCTACATTATAATTTAATTAAAATAAAAAAATTTAAATTGAGAAAAATAAAAATTTAGAATTTTAGAAAAATATAAGTATTGTTTTTTTAGATATTTATTAAGTATATATATACATACACAATTTTATTTTTTAATTAATAATAAGAGAATAATTAAGCAAATTAATTAAATAAATTAAACAGAAAAATAGTAAAAAAGAAACTTACCTTGGCTGGGTTTGAACCCAGGACATTCTGCATGCAAGCACCAAAACCCACCACTAGGCCAGCCAAGCGCAGGTGATAGAGGAATAGATCAAGTTGGTTTTATGCCTTGCCTGGAAAAATTACGAAAAATAATGAAAACCAAAAAGGCCTGGGGGAGGATTGAACCCAGGACCTCTTGAATACAAGCAAGCGCGCATGACCATCCTGCTAGGTGAGCAATTCTGGTAGTGGAATGAGAACAATGCATAATATATTACAACCACTTAATTCCTGAAAAAAAGAAATAAAAGGAACCAAAGCCAGGGTTCGAACCCCTGCCATTTGCTTCAAATGTCCAAGACCAAACAACCAACCACTGGGACAAGCACGCGCCTGTGATAACAAACCAATAATAAAACATAAAATATTTAAATTATAATTTTAATTCTCAGAACGCGCGCCAACAGCTTCTTCTTCAACCTCATGTCCTTCGAATTTTCCTGCGAATCCAGCCACGAATTTTCCTGCGAAAACCAAATTCCAGCAAAACCTACGATACTCAATGATCAACAAAACTGTGAAATTTCACAAAATTGAATGCACAAACATAGTCCAGAGGTCCATTCGAATCAGTCCATGGTCTTAGAATTCATTTATGTTTCGTAAATCACAAAACCCTAATTCTTGGCCGAAACCCTAACTATGGTGGATTACGTTTCAGGCCATGAATCTTCAATCCAATTGTCCATAATCATTCTAGGCATCACAACAAACACATATCAGTCATCAAAAACAATTTATAATGCATATGTTATCGAATTCGAAAAATTAAATTTCAAGACAAAAGTTGATTCGGGTTGAGCCATATGGGATGGTATTGATGCGTATGAGTGATGGTTTATGATCAGAGAAGTCCAAGGAAGCTTGCTATGTGCTTGTTTTACCTTCAAATGCCTTGGATCAAAGAATCCGAATGTGACTTTTTGCTTGAATTTTTGAAGTATGAACTTACCTTTGAGGCTGCTGAAATTCGTCCCAATGCAATAGGGTTGTGTTTAGTATTTATATGTGAGTGAATTAGGTCAATAAAATTGATTGATCATGTGGAAAAATTGATATGAAAAGATTCAAGTTGATCATGCTTTGAAAATCCAATATTCTTGTATGATGGCTTACTATTTTTGGACCAATCTTGTGATTTCATTCCTCTTCAATTCCAATCAACATTTAAGACATTCTAGAAACTCAATCTCCATCAAATATTACATTTTCATATTTTATTTTTATTTAAAATGATTTTTAATGAATTAAATCAAAATAAATAAAAATAAAATAATAAAAATTCTGATTTTTAATGGTTTGGGTCGTGCATGAAGTCAATGTATGGATTGGGTCATCATTTGGCAAGCCCATTTGGAAGAAATTGGTTTTAGACCTCCTTTTTCATCATAAACCAACTCAAAATTTCCCAATTTTGCAAGGGAACATATCCTTCAATTTTAATGCTATGAGGGTTTTCTTGGACATTTTGGAAAGCTTTAAGAGTCCTCTAACCAACCCCACTGGTTTCATGTCCATATCATTTACCAATCTCAAGTTATGCCCTTTTGAAGTTGTTGACTTTTTGTTGACTTTCAAAAGGACCTATAATGTCTTAGCTCATACCTTCCAAATGAAGCATTTTTGGGCTTGGCTTGTGAGACACAAAGTTGTAGAGAATTCAATTTCCTTCAAAATGAGCTTTGAGTGGAGACTTGGTGATGAAGTATGTGAAAGCTATGGCTGGTCAAAGTTCAGTTGACTTTTACTGAGGAAACCCTAATTTAGAAACCCCTGATTCTTGATGATCTGAAATCTCCTTGATGAATCATGATCAACCCTTGATCAAATGATAAATTTTACTTCATATACTTGATGTTGGCAAAAAATCATGAAGTTTGACTTTGGTTTGACCACAGTTGACCTCAGTTTGACTTTTTAACTGCATTGACTGATTTTGACTTATCTGATCATCTGACTGAGCAAACTTTTGAGAAAAGTCTTGAAACTTGTCATGGGGGTTCTTAAACATATATAGGATGTTATGAAGCTCACTTGAAGTCTTGGAAGTCCATTTAGCCTGATTAAAATCAAAACCCTAGTTTTGGATGCACTGCTTAGGAGGTGCATTGTCTGAGGGAATTGTCAACTCTTCTGACCAATTGTGAACTTTGTGAACCTTGTGAACCATCATAAAATGTCTTGTGACCCTCATGGGAGGTATTGTGAACTTTGTGAACCTTGTGAACCTTCATGAAGTGACTTGTAGACTTCATGAACCTCATGAAAGGTTATGTAAACATTGTGAATCTTGTGAACCTTCATGAAGTGACTTGTAGACTTCATGAACCTCATGAAAGGTTTTGAAAGCATTGTGGAACTTGTGAACCTTGTGAACCTTCTTAGCACACAAAGTCTTGTATTGTGAACCTTGTGAACTTCATAAAGTAACTTGTAGACTTCATGAACCTCATGAAAGGTCTTGTAGGCATTGGGAATCTTGTGAACCTTGTGAACCTTCAGAGAACACAAAGTCTTGTATTGTGAGGGCAAATTTTGGGGTGCAACACATACCATTGCATTTAGGGGTAAAATTTTCGGTTATTTCTATATTTAAATACCTTTCACCCCGATTTTATGAGGATTAACATCACTCATTTTATCTGGTAAAGTTATTTAAATAGGGGCAACTGTCACACCCCAAATTTTACCTCTAACATTTTGCACCATGCATTCATCTCATCCTTTACAGGTTGGGTGCCTTTCGGAGTCGCAACAATTTTAGAAAATTTGGGCCTCTTCGAATTGTACGACTAGGGCTCCCACTTTTGGATTCATGCTTTCAATTGATTTAGTTTTTTATTCCTAAATTTCATTTTAATCGCTATTCCTAATTATTTTAAGATTTAAATTTAATTTCCAATTTCTATTTCTTTTTTTATATTTTTCTATGTTTAACTCCAATTTCCATTTCCAATCCCATTTCCAATTTCTATTTCCAATTTCTTTTTGTAGTTTTCTTCCAAACTTCTATTATAAGTTTTCAATTTTAATTTCAAATTTCTATTTTTAAATCTAATTTCAAATCCCCTTTTTGGGTTTATTTCTAAGTTTCATGATCTAAATTTACCTCTATATTTTCATGCTCCAAATCTCCTCCCAAGAGTCTCAATCCATTTCAATTACAATTTTTTTTTTAATTTCTACCTCAAAAATTCCAAAGACGAATTCATGGTTTTTTTAATATGGTTACCATAATGAAAACGCAGATTTTTTTTATTTTATTTTATTCAAGGGAAAATTGTTTGGAGGGTTTAGATTTTAGATTTTTAAGGGAGGTAGCCATTTTTGTCATGTTCATATTCATCTTATAGTATTTTGTGACAGTAGTGTAAAAAGTGGTGTTACAATCATGAAAGAAATTACGAAATAAGATACAAATGTTCAAGTTTTGATCTCAAATGGATTCCAAGGTTGGCTTGTGACTCAATACTATCAATGCCCAAGTAATTTAAAATTCAGATTCGGCACTTTTTTTTGTATTAAAGTACAATAGAAAATCCTGAATAAACCAAAGAGAATTCAAATATTCCCAAGTAATTTCCAGCATTACAAAGATTCAAGTTTGATTTCATATCAACTTGATACAATTTCTCATGCTAGTCCTAAACTAAGTCTCATGCTAAAGCTCTGTTTTGCGCACCAAGTCTCGTGCCAATTCTCAAGTTTGAACCCAAATTACCAATCTCCTTTGTTTCAATATTCAAACCAAATGCCACAGTCAAGCTTGTAAGAGTATTATTCTACAAAAAAAAAAAGGAGAAAAACAAAATCATATCAAAGGTACCACTAGTTGTGCACATCCATTATCACAAAGTAAAGAAAACAGAATTTCGTAGTGTACAAGCAAAGAGCTGGTGAATTCGTTTGAGTTCATACCAGACAACTTTTGAATGTGACAGCAGGCCTGCTGTGTTTTCAGACCCTCCCTGCACCATAGCCTGCACAAAAAATTTTCCAAAATTATGAATATTAGCCTGTTACTATCCATGGACCTGAAAGCCTACACAAAAACAAGGTATTTCAGAATGGTGAGGTCTTAATCAATTATCTGAGCCCCATCATAACGTTTCGGGACTCCAGCAAGTCAAAAAGACTTTTGCAAACACTAGAATCAACCCTGCAAGCCTGCCACCCAAAAAGCCACAACTTGTTTATGCAAATATGGATAAACACTCTGCTCCATAAGCAAACTAGACCTGAAAAGTTGAAAGTGACTCAATATTAGCATCAAACAAAAACTGGATATCGCAAAACTTCTCTAACAAGCTTTCAAGACATTTCTTTTTTTTCAAAAAAAACCCTAATCTTGCCATATAAAAAGGGGAGCATTTCACAGATGAAAAGGGGGGAGATACACAGACAGCAAGCAATATCCAAAAAAACACCAAACCAACCTTTTTCTCCTCTGAATTTGAACTCTTCAAAACATCAACAACAGACATCCAATTCAAACTGACCTTCATTTGTACTTCCGTTTCACTAACCCACCAAGGCATCTTCTTAAAGAACCTTCGGCCAACTTCAAACCACGGGAACTTCGGAAAAAACCAGCCACGGAACAACTTCAAAAAAACCATAACAGCCACGAAGAGAGAGGTAGGAGTAATAACAGAAGGAGAGAGAAAAAAAAACTTAGTCAAAAAAAAATTCCCATCAGCAAGAAACATCAACAAACCGAAAGAAAAGATACAGCAACACACAAAAGCTTCAAAAACTCACTGCAAAACACATCCCACGGCCAACACGAACAACCAAAGCCAAACCATTTCCGCCGTGAATCCACCCCCTTCACTGCAAGCCACCACCGAAACCTGTAAAAAAACACAACCGTAAATGAACCTTCAAACCAATACATTATCAAACCTTGACCTTCACAAAAACGAATCAAACAACCTCAAACCTTGACCTTTAACAAAGCTGAAAGATTCATCACCACTCCTCAACAGCAAACCGAACATAACCACGAGACCGAAGCAACCGATTAAACTGCCACCCCCTTTTTACTTCCATTGTGGAATCTTTGAAAGCTACAAAACAAAGCAATAACAACAAACAAACTCAGAATCGCATACAAACCTTCAAACTAACTGTCAAAACCGTCGCCATTCCAAACTCAAATCTCCAATCGAGTTATCACCGTGGAACCCCTAAGACCTAGTCGGACCCGCGAATCTGAGGCAGAGGGCGGAGCTGAATCGAATCCACCGTCGAAAGCCTTCAGCACTTCCACCGAATCACATCTGTGTGAAGAGAGATAGCAAGGAGACAGATTGACTCGCAGATACGTAAAAGCCACCGAAAGAGCTTCGTAATCGCGTTGGAGAGGGTGCGAGATTGAGGCGAAGGGAGAAGGACCATGTGAATCGCAGGAAAAGAAACGAGAGGGAAAAAGACGTGAACGAACCGAGAAGGAGAGGAAATCGCCGGAGAATTGCATCCCGTGGTAAGCTTTTCCTTCCCCTTTTTCCATTTGATCTTGTTCTGTTGTCTTGTGAAAGTGTTTGAAACGGGTGAGAAATTGAGAGTTAAGGCGAGCATGATGAACTTTTTTGTCATTGTTGATCGTCAATCGCGAGAAGAGACATCGCATGTTACTGAGAAACTTGTTTTTTTTTCTTAGTTTTTGTTTCCGTTTTTAGGTCAGTATGTATATGTAGTATGTGCAAGCTGATGGAACCCTAGATTTGTTCCTTTTCTTAGAAAGCAACCGGACCGGATCCGGGTTGACCCATGACCCGGCCGGCCCCCAGTCCCTTAAGCTTGTTGGGCCTGTCTTGGCTTTCAGCACCCTTTTTTTCTCAATTCAGCCCACTTGTTTTTTTATTATTATTTTACTTTAATTATTTGTTTTGTATTTCTTAAAAAAAAGTCTAAAAAAGACATAAGAAACATTTTATGTAGATTATTTATTTTAAAATTGTTTTTTTATTTATGTAAATTATTTATTTATTTAGTTAATTTATTAATTAATAGGAAGTCTATTTAATCTAGATTAATAAGCTTTTGCCCGATTTTTGCTTAAATGATAACCGTCAGTATGTGCTGGATGATCGATGCATATTTCTATTTGTTTGAATATTGGTCATTTGTCTTGATCATTTGTCTGATTTATTTTCATACTTCAACCTTTTGTTAGATAATAATAATAGACACAATTGCCCTAGTTCTAATCATTTTAGAAAAATAATAAATTTTCTTGGTCCAACGCCAAGCAAATATTTTTACGCCTGCACTTCGCACACACGTAAGTCGATTGCCAAGTGATCGCCGTCTGCACGACTTTTATGCGCCTTAATTAAATTAACAAGGAATAGAACCCCGGAGTCTAGCACTCCGCACGTTCTAGAACGAACTACAACTGGGCTAGCCCCACGCGTATTGTTCGTTCACTCCTTCGTTATTAATCGCATCGATTTTAAACGTCTAAAAAAATTATTCAATTCATTTAAATTAAATTACGAAAACAGAACTCCGGAGTCTAGCATTCCGCACATTCTGGATTGGACCGCAACTGGGTTAGCCCCACGCGATGGTTCAATCACCATTCGTATATCAAAATATTCAAATCATTTATCAAAATAACGTACGAAAGCAGAATTCTGGAGTCTAGCATTCCGCACGTTCTGGATTGGACCGCAACTGGGCTAGCCCCACGCGATGTGTTCAATCACTATTCGTATATCAAAATATCCAAATCTTTTTTAAAAAAATTAAATACGGAAACGGAATTCCGGAGTCTAACATTTCGCACGTTCTGGATTGGACTGCAACTGGGCTAGCCCCACGCGATGTGTTCAATCACTATTCGTATATCAAAATATCCAAATCTTTTTTAAAAAATTTAAATACGGAAACGGAATTCCGGAGTCTAGCATTCCGCACGTTCTGGATTGGACCGCATCTGGGCTAGCCCCACGCGATGGTTCAATCATCATTCGTATACCAACAAATTTAAATTATTTTATAATTAATTATCGAAAGACAGAACTCCGGAGTCTAGCATTCCGCACGTTTTGGAATGGATTGCAGCTGGGCTAGCCCCACGCAACGTGGTTCATTCGCCTTTTCGTTTAAAACATCTTAACGAAATTCAAACACCTTTTCTCTAAAATGAACATTGTTTAAATCATTCTATCTCTCGAACAAGCTAGCGCTTCAGCCTCCACCGCGAGTATAAGCCAACGCTTAGCAGTAGAATGCGTTTTAAACAATCGTTCAGTTAAAAATCACAAACCGTAGTAGCACGAACTACGAAGCTCTGACTTTCCCATTGCACAAGGGAATACGTAGGCACGGGGATTTTAATCCTTCGCGAGCACCCTAATAAAAAAAATTTAATTATTTTTCTGTTTAAATCAATAATAAAAAACTTTAATATTTTCTCTGTCATAATAATTTAAGACTTTAACAAACATATTAATAATCATTTAGGTGGCGGCTCTGTTGTTTTGTTTTAGGATTGTATTTTTCGAGGTACGACATCGAGCATCAATACGCTTGATTTCTTACCCATATTTACTTTGGGTTTAAAAACAAGGATACCACTGTTTTTTACCATAGGAAAAAGAGACAATTTTTCACCCTCCTCTTCTTTCATCATCCAAAGTTATCTTAGGCATACGTATTTTTTATAGAAGGGGAAAAGTAGAAAGGGAGAGGGATAAGAGAAAAATATTTTCCATAGCAATGTTCAATCTCCTTATAGAATTCCAATAACACGAGCAATGTATCCACCCAGTGGAACTATGCGGAGTGGAAAAGTTCTTAAACATGGAATACGTGTGTAATAAATATAAGCTAGATTATTTTTCCCAAGAATTTCATCATTGAGTTACACTAAATTATACTCACGCTCTTTTTCCACTAAAGCACTTAAGCTTTCACAATTGATTGATGTTTTGACATCTCAAAGTTCAATTAAAAGAAGCTTGACATATCCCATTTCCGCTTGGCCAAAGATAGATACTAGTTGAGGAACTCGGCCCAAGCTTAGAGATTCGATTCCTATTTAAAAGAGGTATGTTCCAAAATATTGAGCCTAACTCTTATCAAAAGGCTCGCCTTAGACCATAGGATGGAAACTGAAAGAAGTCTTAAAACACTTTGCTCTTTACAACCCCTCAAGCTTGAGAGATTGTGTTGTGTTATATTTAATATTTATGAGGGTCCCAATAATGAAGACACAAGGTTCCTTCCTTATGGGGTTTTGCATCACCTTTGCATTATGTGGGGGCTCGTCCACATGCACAATATCATTATCCATCCACCATTTATGTCGACTGAGTCATACCACGACTTTATGAAAGGTATGTATCAACAACCTTCCTCAGTTAATGGGGAACAAGTATCACCTCTTAGGGTTTACTAAACCTCAAGCACAATGAACATATATAAATACCTCTCCCTTAGTATGATAGGGGGACATATCAAACCTAATTAACATAACACATAATACAGAGTATCTCACATCACGTGAGCTAGCCTCTCTTACCATCATATAGAACCTCTCATCGCCGACAAGTCATAACCACCCTAACTGTTATAAATCTACTAAGGCCTCTGAGTATCCCTTATCCTTATAGGGATACCACACACACTTGTAATTTTTATCACACACTATGATTTAATCAAATTATTTTACTTTAACTTAGCTTACATTTAGAGAAAACGTACAAAGTTGGCCCTGTAAGCTATTTATTAGCACATTATTTATGAAATTATGTATGTTTTTCATCATTAAAAAGGGAAAGATTGTTGAACAAAATATAATTTTAGTAACAATATCTAGTTTTTATTATAAAAATTTAATTAACAATTAATTAGGGGTGGCAAAACAAAACCGACCCGCCAGACATGCTTGTTTTATCTACAATTTTGTATGGATCGAGCCAAGATTTAAGGCCTTTTATTTTACTTACCCCACCTCCCCTTGTTTTTTGGTGGTTTTTGTGGACACAAACATAAATAGGGTGAACATGGTTTATTTGTTATTTTTAGATTTTATGGGTGCAAGGCATGTTGTTCCCGACCCGCCCTACCTTGTTTTTTGAATGGCAAGCCCATGTTTTTTACCTGCAACCTCTTCTATGTCTATCATGCCCCAATTTTTTTAGTTTTGCAGGCTTTTATGTGATTAGTCTAAACCGGTCAAACATGCTCGTTTTTTATTCCTACCAACTAATACTCTAACATATTTTTTCATGTGTGAAATAATTTGCATCATCTATAGAAAATAGAGTCATGATCATCAACAGAAGAAATGAACATATGTACTAGAGTCAACAAGTTTAACCACTTAGACCCTAAGTTTAAATAATCATCTGCATCCATATAAAAAAATTATATGTTTCATAATAAACAAGATTGATCAAATGATTATTTGTACTCAACTAAAAAAAAGAAATGATCATTTGCCACAAATAATAGGAAATGATTGTGTATGTCCAAGTAAATAATGGTTGATCATTTGTATCAAGATAACATAATCAAATATCTCTAATGACAAGATTGACCATTTGTATCCAACAAATTTAATTATATGTTTTCAACATAGGTTTACTAGAAAAATAAAATAAAAGTGCTAATAGCAACTCACATGCCTAAACTAATGTTCGTTTGTTATCATTACATTATTTGGATGTAAAGTAACTTATGGGAAGAAGTTGGGAACCCATTAATCTAGAAGTGAAAAAATGGATGGATTAGATAGATATAAATTGGATTATTAATGGATGGATCAAAACAATTCATTAATCCATTAACAATCGATTAAAATTTCTCTTAAGAAATCCAATTCAATCCATCCATTAGGAATATAATCCATCAAATCCATTCATTAACAATTTTTTAATGGAAGAATATTCATCCATCCGAAATGAATATATTTATTTATTTTTATAATAATTCATTTAATTTATTAATTTTATATATTTTATAATATACCTATAATTAAATTATTCTAATATTGATTATTAAAGTGTATAAAATGTATGTTTATGTAATGGATTTCAAAATACTTTTTACTCACATTAATAAAATAAAATATATATTTTATTTCATTTTTCAACTTTTTTGTTTCATGTCTCTTTTATTTGATACTTATTTAATTTACAACATGATATACGTGAATTATGGTTAGCGACCGCAAATTAATTTCTATATTAGTTAGCGACAATCAAATGAATTTCCATCGTGGTTAATAGGGGTGGGAATAGGTCAGACCAACTAACAGGGGCCTAAGGTCTAGCCTACATAGGCCAAGGTCAGGCCAGACTTTTTTTTAAACAGAAAAGGCTTGGGATTTTTTATAAGCCTACTTAGTTAAATATGCTAGGCCACATGCCATTAAAAAAGCCTTATAAGCCTATCAGGTCGGCCTATTTATTAAATATGAATGAATTTATTGTTTTTATATTGTGTTTTATTCTTGATACTAAAATATGAGACTAAAACTTAGTTATATTTAAGAACTTATGAAAATAAGTTTAAAGGAATCCTAGGAATAATGCTATAAGGTGTTTTCATAAGTTCTCTCAAATAAATCATCTCACAAATTTATGCTACTAGGTAAGCTCGGATAAGTCAATGGAAACAAACATTTAGTCTCAATATACTTTTGATTCTCTAATTTATTTAAACATTTGTTGAATTTCTTATTTACACATATTTAAATGATATAGGCTAATAGGTCAATCAGGCCTTCGAAAAGGACAGGCTTAGGCCAAAACATAAGCCTTTGATAGGCTACAGGCCAGACTTAGGCTTGGAATTTTTTAGCAGACCAGGCTCAGGCTTGGTAAAGCCTAGCTCGGCCCAGCCTATTCCCACCCCTAGTGGTTAATAATAAGAAATAAATTTCCATAACTTTTTTTTTGTGAAAGTGAGGATCATAGGCCCAAAAGAAATAAAATTACAAAATCACTTCCCTAGAGGTGTACCCTCCCAACAAATCATCAACAAGTAGCTCCTTAATGAAACTCGGAACTATCAATAAATTCACCATGCTAGAACTTAATCTGCAACCAGCTTTAGCCAAAGCATCGTCGCACTTATTGGCTTCCCTGAAAGAGTGTGAAATATTAACCACTTCAAATCGCCGAATAAGGCTATCTATCTTCCTGAGCAACTCTAACCCGTCAGTCCTAGTAGATCTTCCTTGATTTAAATCTTTGACAATCTCAGCAGAATCAATATTAACTTCAATCCTAGTAATCCCCAAGTCTAAATCAACCATCAAACCCTCGAGCAAACCCCAAAGTTCTGCTAAGTAACTACTACATATCCCCACATTCTTATAGAAACCACCCAACCACATGCCAACCTCGTCTCTAATCAGACCACCACAACCTGTCGACTCGCCCTCAATGCAAGCTCCATCAACATTAAGTTTGACCATGCCATGCTTGGGAGGACACCATTTGATAAACACAACCTCTTTATTTCTCCCAATCACTTTATTACTAATCAATAAAGAGTCCTCATAACCTTTGACTCTATTAGAGACATGCAAACTAGGATTGTTAGGCCTAACAAAATTCTCAATACGCTCTTCCTTATTACGCCAAAACCAAATTGAATGACACGCCGTCGTCCAATAGTTATTCCACCTGTCTTTCACATTCCATGAAATATTAAAACTAATCCACTCATGCAAGTCCAGATTAAAAAATTCAGAATAGATTTCCATGGGAACTCTAAACTTCCAAACCTCCATAGCTTTAGGACAATCTCGGATTGCATGCATAATATTTTCCAAAGTATTACCACACATCTTGCACACCGCGGAACCTAAGCCTCTCATACTTTTGTTAAGATTTGTCATCAATTTGTTATGTTTTAAAATCCAAAAAAAATCCCTGACTCTTTCTGGAACTCTTAGCTTCCAATATGCTTCCACACATGATCCCTTATGCCACTGTTATGCTTAGTCAAAAACCGTAAAATGCCTTCACAGCTCCTGCGGCAAAACTGACCCCTTCCATATTAATGCTATCGGGTCTAGTGTCAGCATTAATATTAGGGGGATTAATGCATTCCAGTTTATTCATGATTTCCCTTGGCATCCATTGAATTAAATTTTCCAAATTCCAGTTACCATTAGAATTACTAATATCTGTAACTTTAGCATTTCACAAACTAGCAGGAATATTATCACAATACTCGCTAATGCATAAGCCTTCTTCAATCCAAATGTCATCCCAAGCATCGATAATAGTACCATCTCTAATAATCCAAATTTCATCTCTAAGTAAATAGGCCATGCACTTGTTTAAATTTTTCCAGAGAGCAGAGTCATTACACTTCTTAAAAGAACTAGAGCTTAAGTCGACATCCTTGTAAATACCTCGCAAAATATTACACCACAAGTCATCAGCTTTATTAATTTGTTTCCAGCTAAGTTTCATCATGCAAGCATCCTTTAGAAGCCTGAGATCACGAATCCCAAGACCTCCCATATCCTTCGGACTCATCACAGTACTCCAATTAACCGCATGAACTTTTCTTGCGTTAATCGTGTCTCCCCAAACAAAGTTTAACTGCAGTCTTTGAATGTCGTCAATGCAGGCCTTAGGAAGCTTATTAGTCATCATTGGATATATCGGAATTGCTTCAAGAACGAAATATAATAATAATAAATATATTGCATTCATATTCTAAAAAGAACCAATAATTTAAGACAAATAAGAGTATTTATCTAATTCTCATTATAATAAATTTACTTATACTTCGTATCAAAAATATATTTTATTTTGTTTGACATGTGTCAATATATTTTGTTTGACATGTGTCAATGTATAACACGCAACATAACACCAATATTTATTTGTGTTCAATTGTACTATTATCTCAAACTAGTGTGATACCCGTGCGGATGCACGGGGATCCGTCAGTGACGCTTATTTGTTGTCAAAATGATTTTTTATATAAAAATAAAAAAAATAAAAAAAATCGAATTAAATCAAGATATATGATAAATTTAAATATTTATAAATTAATAAAAAAAAATAATGTTTGTGTAATTAATTAATTGTAAAAATAGGAAATAACTGATTAAAAATAATCAGTTTCATTGATATAAATAAGTGTTATTAAAATAATATGTTTCATTGATATAAATAAGTGTTATTAAAATAATATGTTTGTGAATGAAAAACAAATAGTGATACGCCTTGGCGCGCGTACCGGTCGGTGACACGGGTTTGTTTAAAAATAGGATAAATAAAAATTAGTAAATATAAAAAATATGATTTATAAATATATCCAAAAATGAGAAAAATATATTTCTTATAAATAGATTTAAATATCTAAATACGGGGAAAAAATAAATATCTCTTATAAATCAATTTAAAATATTTTTAAAACAAATTATTTTATAAAACTAAATCATTTAAAAAAATATGAAAACAAAATTAATATCTATCTTTTGTTAATATAGATTATATTTTTTATATTTATTGATTTTTATTAATTCTATTTTCTTTCAAATTTTAAATATAAACAAATGCGCGTCATCGATTGATATTCGTGCAAACTCGCAGGTAACATAAATCAATACTAAAGGATGTACTTCTGTCATGCGAACACACGAGTACTGAAATGTGTATCCTACGAAATAAATATTTGTAATAATACTTACATATTTATTTATGTTAATAATATTTAATTATATAATTAAAATAATATTTTCAAAAACTATGATATTATTTGATATTTATAAAACTAAATCATTGTATAAATACTTTTATACAAAAGTTTATGCAATGATTTATTTTTATAAAAAATAATTTCATAGTATCTGTAAATATTATTTTATTTTTACAAATAAATATTATTAGGATAAACAAATACATTTTAGGTAAATATTATTATAAATATCTATTTTGTGGGATAATCTTATCGGTACTCGTGTGGTTGTTCGAGTATCGGTAATTTACGTGCATTTGTTTTATAAAAAAGTAAGATTAATAAAAATTAGTTAATATAAAAAATATAATTTATATTTAAAAAAAATGATAGAATCAATATCCGTGGGCATCGGTTGATATTTTTTATCAAAATATTTATACAATAATTTAGTTTTATAAACATCAAATAATATCATAATATTTGTAAGAAAACATTTTTGAGGAAACATTTTTGCTCTCTATTTTTCTATTTTATTTTTAAAAACAATAAAATAAAACTTTCTTATATATTAATACATATGACATTAAAACATTACAATTTTCTTATATATTAATTTCTTATATATTAAATTAACATTATTTTATTTTTAATTAAAAATTAATTGTAATAATGATCATAAATAAACATATTAATTTTTAAAAAAATTATAAATGAGATGACAAATTTATTAAAACTACTATAAATAAAAATAATATAAAATAATTAATTTAATTAATGATTAATTTTAATTTTAATATAATTAATTATGTTTTAATCTATTATAGTATTAATAAATATAAGTTAAAAATGAATAAAATGAAATAGAGGTGAAAGAGATTAGCAAAATAATAACTGGTAATATCTTTTCTGATTGGGACATTAAAGAGAGACATATATGAATGTAAATTGTCTCATCATTAAAACACCACCATCCTAATTTATAAAAATAAAAAATAAAAAAAATACTTTATTTCTCTCAAAGTTTAAGACAAAATAATAAATTTAATTTTAGTTATTTATAACTCTTTTATTATAAATAAAAAAATTAAAATTTAGTGACTTGTTGAATAATTATTGTAAACCACTTTAACATAATAAAAACTGGATATTTTTTTAAAATAATATTTTGTAAAATAAATTTTATTTTTCTTATAAATAAGATTGGAGATAGTACTATTTTTTTCAATTAAAATTTCTATTATTATTATTATTAAGTACACCATTTCTAACTTATTAAGAAAATTATAATATCTTACAAATATTATTACATATGTTTTAATCTGGAAAAAAATTAATAGATAAATTGATTTATAATTACTATATCATACAAATATTATTACATATTTTAATAATCTTTATTATCTTCAAACTTCTTAGGATTGATCAAATATTATTTTTAGTTTAATTACTATATCAGTATTATAATAATTATGAATAATGATATTAAAGATAAGAGGTTACAAAAACAATTTATATTAATACTAATATGTTGACATTATTATTAAAGATGAGGAGTTACAAAAATAATTATTATTAACTTGTAACATTATTAACATTAATTATTAATATTAATATCTTAACCTATAATATGATTGATATTAATTATTAGAAGTTACAAAAAGAATTTGTATATTATTAATCACAAAAAATAAAGGACATTAAAGATAATACTTATACAAATCATTAACAGTCAGAATATATAGTGCATACAGTTTGTTTATATATATATATATATATATATATATATATATATATATATATATATATATATATATATATATATATATATATATATATATATATATATATATATATATATATATATAAATTACATAACAAATAACAAATTATGAATATTATTTTTTAAAAAAATTATCTTCTTATTAGTAAATTTGCCAACTGAAAAATCAAATGAAGTGAAAAAGATGTTAAAAAATGAAATTATATATATATATATATATATATATATATATATATATATATATATATATATATATATATATATATATATATATATATATATATATATATATATATATATATATATATATATATATATATATATATATATATATATTACAGAAATTATATAATAAATTATGAATATTATTCAAAAAAATTCATCTTCTTATTAGTAAATTTGTCATCTGAAAAAATAAATGAAGTGAAAAAAGATGTTAAAAAATAAAATAATATTTAACAATAATAATATTAATAATAATAATAGGATAATAATAATAATATAATAAAAATAAAAATAGAAATAATAATAATAATAGTAATAATAAATAATATAATGATTATATATATATATATATATATATATATATATATATATATATATATATATATATATATATATATATATATATATATATATATATATAATAGTATAATAAAATTATTTAATATAAAACAAAAACAAAAGAAAAAGAAAGAAAACAAACTGTAACAAAATTTGTTTCTTTTTCTCATCTTCTTCCTGCAATATGTAACAACAATAACATTTACTTTGATCAGATCATAATAACTAAAAAATCCATCTTTTCATCGGTTTCTCTTGAATACAAAGAGATCAATAAGGATCTGAACAACTCATATGAGTTTTTTTAGTAATAAATGCAAATAAACACATAACAAATATAACAGATTGTAAAATAAATATAAAATACATATTAACATTTGAAAAATATGAATCGATATTAATATAATTGAAAAATAAATCCAAACCAAAAGAAGTGAAAAAGATGGAAAAAAAATGGGTTATATCATGAAATTTAAAAAATGGTAAAAATAGATCTATATTATTTAAAAGAATACACAATAGTTACATATAAATATAGATCTACTATCTAAAAAACAAAAAATAATAATTAAAATTTACCTTTTTCATAGTGTTTCAAGTTAGTTTTAATATATATATATATATATATATATATATATATATATATATATATATATATATATATATATATATATATATATATATATATATATATATAACCTGGAAAACAAAAAACAAAAATAGAAATTAATTCTAACGGTGTAAAAGAATGATGAATATAGAATGATGACTATAAATGAATGTGAGAGTCAGGAAGAAAGAAACAGAGAGAAATGTGAGAGATGTAGCAAGAAAGAGAAAGAAGAGAGAAATAAAAGTGATGGGGAAAAGTGAGAAAGGTTGAGAAATAAATTGAAAGTGTTGAGTTAATGGATCATTAAATGGTTGTATAGTAATTATGGGAAAGATTTTGAAAAAGAAACAATTGGAATTTGAAAGATTTGAAACGTTGGATTGTGAGACCATTTGAAAGATTTGAAACGTTGGATTGTGAAACCATCCACATGTTGTATTTTGGAAAGAAAATAATCACTTTTCTTATGTGATAGATTATTATTATAACCATCACGTCAATGTAAAACGACTTGTTAAATGGCTTTGAATCTCTTTTTAAAAGTTAGTAAGTTATTTCAAAGAGTAATGTTGCTTTCAGACATTCATATATTTAAATGTCTCGGAATCTGATATCATTTTAAAATAAACTAGTACATTTTAAATAAACTAGTAAGATAGTTGTGCTCTTGCATGGATAAAATCGTTTGATACGGTATAAAATATGTTTAAATATATATTTAAAATTTGATACGATATAAAATGTATTTATATAAGTATTTAAATTTAAAATTAACTATTAATTTTAAAATGAACAATAATTATGTAAAATCAATTATATTTTTTAAAAAATTAATATATATATATATATATATATATATATATATATATATATATATATATATATATATATATATATATATATATATATAATTGAAATTAGTTATTTAATTATAAAATAAAAAATATATACAATTTCAATTGTATTAATTAATGATGCAAAAAAGAAAAAAAAATGACTCGTGACATGAAGAAAGACATAAAAAATTGATGTGATAATGATCCGTCAAATAAAAATATTATTTGATGTGTAAAATACAAAATTTAAAGTGATTTATTTAATTGTAAAATGAACAATAATTATACAATTTTAATTCTATTAAATAATTATTAAGAAAAAATCGTGAGATAAAAAATAGGAAAAAATTGATATTTAAAAATGAGGATTTCGTCTCTTAAATTAAGATTACGATGAATTAAAATAAAATAGATATTGTATTAACATTGATCCTAGAGATAAATATACAATATTATTTTATTAAAATTAAATAGTATTATTTTATTTAAATTAAAAAAAGAGGTATATTATTGAAAGAGGTATATTATTGATAGACCCACAATTTTTTTACATTTAAAAATAACACTTTTATCTTTCTAATTAAAAAAAATAGGTAAATAGGTATGATGTTTATAATGATCCAAAAAAAAATTGAAATTTTGACATTTAAAAATATATATTTTTATCGTAAATAATAAAAATAATTAATTAAAATAAAAAATATATTTTTCTAATAATAATTTGTGAGAGAAAATTAATTGTATACCTGATCCATTATTGAAGTGAGACAAATTTCTATTCCACTAAAAGCTTAATAGATAAAAAAAGAAAAATAGAGATATTAGAAAGAGAGAAAATAGATAGTTGAGTGAAAAATTGAAATAAAAAATGAAACTTAAGAGAAAAATCAAATTTGAATTTCAAATCTAAAAATTTGAAGTTGAGAGAGTATATGTATGTTTGTGGATCGGTGGAAAATTCTTTTTTGGATTATAAGATAATAGGTGTTTGTCATGTGTCAAACAAAGAGAAGATGAAGAGAATTTTAATTGTTGGGTTTAATTGTTTACAAAAATAACCTAGTGTAATTTTTTAAAGTGCAAAGGGCAAAACTCATGCAATTGATTTTTGATAGGTAGATAATAAGATTTGAATCTCATACTTCTAAAAATTAGCTTAAAGAACAAAGTCGCTCTAGCCTGTTTATACATTCAGATCAGAAATCTAAGCAACGTGGGAGTCCCAACAAACTACAAACAACTTTCAATATCATATTATAGGAAACTGCATTCTAATGCTGATTAGAAGAATATACAGCTAAGATCAAGGGGTTTCTGTAATCTTTTAGGTAAGCACTACTCACTGCAAACCTGAATGTCAGGAATACAATTTTAGCCTTTTAGACACTAAGCATGAACATGCACTGACTGACTCCAACTTCAACTTGTATTCATGTATTCAAGTCTAGGTCATAAGAATTCTACCATACCAAAGAAAACTCTCCCATATTCTAAAGTTATAACAATAGACAAATGAGCAAGTGATAAAAACAATAGTTGTAAGTAGTTTCCAAAAAGAAACTGATTAAGCTTAGTCAGACAGCTTTGCAGGTAAAAGTTATGTAAGGAAAATATTAAAACTGCCAAATTTTAACTTTATGGAATTGCTATTATCAGAGAAGAAATTCATTGTAAGATAGATAATAAACTGCCACACTCCAACCGGTGACAACTCAGTTTTTGACGTGAGAAAGATCCACCAGGTTCTTATGTAGAAACTTTTTTTTTTCTCAATATGTTGTCTTTGCCAAAGCCACAATCTTCATGTTTCCAAAAATCTATTGCTACATAAAAAAGGTTTGATAAAAGATGTATTTCACCGATATAATGATAACTCATTGATAAACCCTACCTCATTAAAAGAATGACCATGACCATGACCATGACCATGACGAACTCTTTAAGCCAACCAAAAGAAACCTCAAAAACGTGAGTCATCAAACACCCATGGTTCATGCAGAAACAGCTCCCGACCGTTCATTTGGACGGTTCCAGCAGCAATATCCTCTGCCCGCTTCCTGGAGGCTTCAGCTTTTCTGGATGATGCAGCAGCGTCCTGCAGAAACCAGTCCAGATACAAGCAGTTTAGAGAAAGGATTAAATTGGCAATTCCCTGCAATACAGCGAAATTTCTCACAAACAATTATCTTAGAAGTGCTTCAACAGTTCGACCTGTTCAACCAAGTCATCTCTTCATCGTTGTGAACAGAAAACTTGTTCTATGATCTCACATGTTGTTTTATTTAAATGCATCACACATTGCTAAAGTGCTCTTGAACGGTGTTGTCCATGGCACATGGTGGCCCATGGCGGAGAGCCAAAATCCAACCATACCATCTGCTTTATAGTGGAATCATAACGGATTATGGCGGAAAAACCTGCAATATCGGCTGATATGTACCATTGGGGCAAGCCAAAAAACCACCACAGATATTCGGCATGGTGCCGCTATGGTCGATTGTCAATAACACTGGTCTATAATGGGCAAGGTTTCCCCAAGACTAGAGTTTCATCTTTTTGAGCTATGTCGTGTCCTATTTGATTTACTTGTAACCTTTTTACCAAAACAACAAGGAATATGATTTCATTACTGAAAGTAATTAATGAGAAGTCGTCGAGTTTCGGAGGGTATTAAAATTTATCATAGATCAAGGTAATCCTATTAAGATGTTAATATGTTATTAGGGTTGTTTTTTAGACTTCAAAACACTAATCCGAAAAGATGATAGAGCCCCATGGCTGAATGAAGAATCCTAAAACCTGAGCTGCAATGTAACCTTAGCTCCAAGTGTAATTCTTTTCAGAATTTGGAATTTATATTGGGGCGAACTTAACTCTTCAAAATTAACTTATATGATAGTGAGAGATGCTTTGACATTTGGAGTGGGATACAATACACTCGCCCAATGGATTTATAATCCAAAGTGTATTGTATTAAAATATATGTTGAGATTAACTCAATTTTACAAAATCAACTTGTATGATAAGCTAAAAATGTTTGGAGATTTGGAGTGGGACTCGAGTGATCCACTGATGATCCAGTATATCTTAAAAAGAATGTGATGCCATCTTAAAATTTGGATTTAAAATAATTCAATCTCATAAAGCAAGTTTTTAAGGAGAAAGATTGATCAATGTTTCTCATATATACACTTTTATAGACCATATCATTAGGACTCTCAACAATAATAGTGTAAAAAGATAGGATGCATCCTCCTTATTCCATTTTGATTCCTTGCAAGTACCCTCCTAAGCAACTTGCAATACTATCCCTAGCAGTTACTGAATAGACCATTTAACAACTCAATGAATGAAAGTTATTGAATAAATATAATGTTAAAGAAGGAAGATCGATACTGGCATATTGGGAGCTATCCAAATAAATTCCAGGTAGCAATCAGGATCATTGATATGTTTATTTAGTGTGTAGTGAAAATATCAACTGCGAAATCAAGCTTATTAAACATTAGAAATGAAAGGGAAACAAGACAAAAAAACCATTGCATAAACCACAATGCATAAAGAGTTAAGGGGATGAACTCTACATGTAAATCAGTTTTTACTTAGTCCTTTCATATTAAAAATTAAGGGTTAAAAGTGATTTTGCCCAATCATTTGGGCGAATTCTAGTTTTCTATACGAAAAAATTTACAATTTCACTATTATAATAAAAGACTTTTTAGTCTTTCTTAAAATTGTGATTAGACTTAAACTCAACCATATAAACATAAGTTCATAGCGTATATTGTTTGATGTAGAACTCTTAACACGCACCCCTCACGCCTAACGAATCTTAAAATTGAGGTTGGGTCTAACTCACCCTAACAAAACATGCTTTATGGTAAGGATTACATGCACTTATAAACATATGTTCAAGTCATATATCATCTGATGTAAGACTTTTAACAGTCTCCTACAAAGAATCTATAAAAAGTTATTGTTCCCTATCATTTGGGCGAGTTATGCTTTTATCCCCTACCACATCTTATAATTTGTACAATAAGTTGTAAAACTAAAAAGTCTTACATTACAATGATGGAATTGATAATAAAAAATAAAAAAACTTAAGAATTTAACCTTAAAACTAATGATATTAAGCGGCAACATAATATGAATGTTCATTAGACATCAGCACAATGCTCATTCAAACAATGCTCAACAATGTAAGACTAAACCCTCCCCAGTTGCATTATAGCTTTGAAACAACAATACAAAGTAGCTAGCCTTCAAAAACTACCCAATAAAAGATGGAAAATCTTCTTTTCCCTAATTTTGAACCTCATAACAATCATAATTTTAAATATTTATAAAAGAATTTAATTTACACGGTCAGTGTAACCGTCAGATCTAAAATTATATTTGACTTTTATTTTAATTATATTTAAAATAATAATTATGAATGGTTGTAAAGGATTGATGGTATAAAATTTCACTTATGTGCATAACAATTAATCTCTTTATAAAAAAAATAATCATAACATAACAAGAATTCGATCAATTATTATAGAAAAACACAAAATTCCAAATGCTAGAAAATTGTAGTGTTAATCTTAAATCATGGTAAAATCATATGACATCAAACCAAAAGACGAAAGCCATGAAAAAGAAACCTAATTAATTAAGAGAAAGGGAAAGGGGGAAAAGTAGATACCTTGTGTTGCTTCCATGAGAGGAACTGGTCTTTTGTGAGAGTAAATGGAGAAGCTATTGGCGTCTCTTTTTGGTGATTTTCCTTCGTTTCAGTTTCTGCTCCCATCGTGTTTCTTCCCACCGAATAACGAGAATGAATGAAGGGTTGTAGATGGTTGAACTGAATTGGTGATTATATTTATTTAAAAGAAATAATTCAATTTTAGTAAAAAATAAATATACTAATATACTAATAGTAATATTAAATAAGGATATTATATTTATTTAAAAGAAATAATTCAATTTTAGTCAAAAATAAATATACTAATAGTAATATTAAATAAGGGTAATGGTATGAACAAATCAAATGTTAAGAAACATATAAATAAAAAAGGAAATGATAAGTTTATCAAATGTTAAGAAACATATAAATAAAAAAGGAAATGATAAGTTTACACCGAATTTTTCATATACACCATATTTGAATACATATGGTGCATATTAGGGGTGTTCAAAACCAAATCAACCCACTAGAAAATCGCAAACCAAACCAAACTAAATCAAATCAAAATCGAAAAAAACCCGTACTTGGTTCGGATGTATTTCAACCATTTTTTAACAAAACCGTGCGGTTCGGTTCGGTTTGCAGTTTGTATTTTGCAAACCGAATTAAACCAAACCAAACCGTATTATGTTACAACCCAAACTTCACTTATCTCACATTTAACCCAAAACTCAAACTTATTTTGATGATGAATGTTTTATGTAAATGTGAAATATTTTGGTGAATCAAACTTGTGGATATATTTATGATAAGTATATAAGTTTGAAATTGTTATGTTTGTTTCCGCTGTTATTTGAATTAAATGAATACGGATGTAAGGATGAAATCCTTCTGTTGCAAGTTACCTCGTTTGTTGCATATTTTTTATGAGCAGGTGTTGTATGTTTAATTTCATGTATAATGTGGCATGCTCCTTTTATACCATGTTTCGAATACACTCTGATGGAATTTTTAATATTGTGCTTAAATGATTATTTAATTGATTATTTGGGGGTATAGAAAGGGGGTGTTACACCACTCGAGTTGAAAGAATTGAAGGATCAATTAGAGGATTTGATGACAAAGCATTTTGTTAAACCAAGTGTTTCACTGTGGGGAGCTCCTGTTTTATTGGTAAAGAAGAATGACGGTGGTATGCGGTTGTGTATTGATTATCGCAAGTTGAACAAGGTTACTATCAAGAATAAGTATCCCTTGTCGAGGATAAACGATCTCCTAGATCAATTGAAAGGAGCCTGTGTGTTCTCGAAGATTGATCTGAGGTCGGGTTATCACCAGATTCGTGTGAAAAGTTCTGATGTTCCGAAGAATGCGTTCAGAATCCGTTATGGTCATTATGAATTCTTAGTGATGCCTTTCGGTGTGAGGAATGCTCCAGTTGTTTTTATAGACTACATGAATCGTATATTTCAAGATTACTTGGATCAGTTCATGGTGATCTTTATCGATGACATTCTTATATATTCTCGTACTCCACAAGAACACAGAGAACATTTAAGAATTGTTCTATCGGTACTGCAAGAGAAGCAACTTTTTGCCAAGTTTAGCAAGTGTGAGTTCTGAATGTCAGAAGTCAAGTTTCTTGGACATGTTATATCTCAGGGAGGTGTAGTAGTGGATCCATCGAAGATTGAAGCCGTGATTAATTGGGAGAGACCGAAGAATGTTTCAGAAGTGAGAAGTTTCTTAGGTTTGGCATGTTACTACAGAAGGTTCATTAAAGGTTTTTCTCAGATGGTGTTACCATTAATCAAGCTTACAAGAAAGGAATTCGCCTACGAATGGGATTCTAGTTGTGAGCAAAGTTCCGTGTGGTTGAAGGAGAAATTGACAACTGCTCTAGTTTTGATCATTCCCGATATTAACAAATCTTACGAAGTGTTTTGCAATGCTTCTAAGATGGGTTTATGAGGTGTTTTGATGCAAGAATGCCAAGTGGTAGCTTATGCTTCTAGACAATTGAGAGTCCATGAAAAGAATTATTCAACTCATGATTTAGAACTGGCGGTCGTGGTGTTTACTTTGAAAGTGTGGCGGCACTATCTGTATGGCGTGCGTTTTGAGATGTTCAGTGATCATAAGAGTTTGAAGTACCTCTTTAATCAGAAGGAATTAAATATGAGACAAAGAAGACGGATGGAGTATTTGAAAGATTATGACCTTAAATTGAAGTACCATCCGGGAAAAACGAATAAAGTGGTGAGCGCTTTGAGTAGAAAAGTAATTCATAGTGCCGAGTTGATGATGTTGGAGTATGAACTATTGGAAAAGTTTTGAGACCTTAATCTTCAATTTGTTTGGACTCCAAATGGTGTAATAATGGGAATTTGAATATCAATTCTACCTTGAGGGATGAAATTCAACAAGCACAAGTTCTTTATGAGAAGTTGCAAGGAATGTTACTTCAACCGGGTTTTGTAAGGGCGTTGGATGGGATTATCCTATTCAACCAAAGGATTTGCGTTTCGAATGATGACATGTTGAAATGGAAGATTTTAGAGGAAGCCCATAAAGGTTCTTTTACGATAAATCCGGGTTCTTCAAAGATGTATCAAGACTTGAATAAGGATTATTGGTGGTCCGAAATGAAAAAGGACATTGCGGTTTTTGTGTCTGAATGTGCGGTGTGTCAACAAGTGAAGATTGAACACCAAAGATTGGGCGATTTGTTGCAACCTTTGGACATCCCAATTTGGAAGTGGGATAGTATTTCTATGGACTTTGCGTTAGTTTTACCAAGTAATCAAGGTGGTTATGACTCTGTTTGGGTGATTATGGATCGGTTAACGAAATCTGCACATTTCTTGGTCGTTAAGACTACGTACAAGGCAAGTAATCTTACGAGGTTGTTTATTGCTAAGATTGTGATATTGCATGGTGTTCCATCTAATATTGTGTCGGATAGAGATCCGAAATTCACTTCTAGATTTTGGAAGGTGTTCCAACAAGCCATGGGTACGGAATTGCGTTTGGGTACTTCTAATCATCCTCAAACGGATGGTCAGACGGAGTGTACAATTCAAACGATGGAAGATATGTTAAGGGCATTCATTTTGGAAAGTAAAAGAAATTGGAAGGAACTTTTGTCGTTGATAGAATTATCTTAGATGAATAGTTACCATGCGAGTATCGGAATGGCTCCATATGAGGCTTTATATGGAAGGAAGTGTAGAACACCGTTGTGTTGGTCGGAGGTGGGCGAAGACCGGATTTTGGACCCAAAGTTATTCAAGAGACTACGGAAAAGATTCGGATAATTCGAGAAAAGATTAAATAAGCCCAAGATCATCAGAAGAGCTATGCTGACAATCGATGGAGACCTTTGGAGTTTGATGAAGGTTCATGTGTATTTGAAAGTCACTCCGAAATTGAGATTGAAAGGACCATTTAAGTCGTGCAAGTTAAGTCCGAGATACGTAGGACCGTATCAGATCCTCGAAAGGATTAGTGAAGTGTCGCTCCCGGGATTTTCATCCTAGTACAAACGCGAAAGTGGCGCGGAAAGGTTAGAGTCGCCAGCCAGACATTTTTATCCCGAAGGAATGGGAAAGGTAATGTTGCACAACCAAAGGAAGAAGGAAAAGGACGAGGCCTTGTGAACCAAAGATCTGGGTCCGGAAGTCGGTTACGAATTGAGAAGGTATTAGCACCCCAATCCGCCCGCCATACCCGACGGGATCCACGCTTATAAGTCTGTTTTCAAAGGGTGAGAAATAATATGTTGTTTGAATAAAAGAATGGCTATTTGGAATGGAATGGAAATGAGAAAAGAAATGGAATTGAAAGATGGGAATAAAGGGGAAAATGTAGGGAAAATAAAGACGGTGCTCGAATGGGCCCTACCCCACTGCCTACGTACCTCATCGGGATAAATGAGGATCAGAGACGTCGTAGTTCGTCTAACTAAAGCTAAAACTTGTTTGTGTTTTTTAAGATGACGTTGCCATAGCTCTAGCTCAGGTGTTACCGGCTCTGACTCGAGGGTGTTTACCGTATCGTTGTTTGAACTGTTGAGACAAGTCATGTTCGTCCGCAAAGAGTATGAGATGAGATAAGAAGACGTGACTTCTTGGTTTGTTGTCTTTTATAAGAAGTGTTTTGAATTTGTGTTTTTCGTATGTACAACACTAAAGACTATGACACAGGAGCGAATACTTTCCAAGATCGCCCCCAATGGAACGTTTGTAAAGCATCCTAGAAGAGTGAAGGAGACCTCCACTAATCATTTCCCGTATAGCTTAAGGCTCGTGGCGCATTGTAAATATTTTCCTTTATTAAGTGTTTTTGATTTTCTTTTAAAGGTGAGAAGTGAGACTCAAGTTGTAAAAGGAAAAAACTCTAAGGGGAACTAGACTTACCCTAAGTTATTTGATTTTAAGGATGACCTATGGTTAGTGAGTTTGAAAGATTAAATCTACCTAAGAGATATAAGACTAGAAATGCAAGTAAAAGAAGTTAATGGACAATATGGTCCTCCTAAGTCATGGTGGGTAAAAACGTGAATGAAACATAAATGGGATGAAACGATGGATCAGGTGGGTCGGTTACGTGGTGTTGAGACGCACGACTTATGGTGTGCAACATACAAGGCTTGCTTTTGGTTGTAATGAAGTGGAACGATGGTAATCGAGGGATCCTAAAGTCACATGAAACTTTATTTATTTATTTTGAAAATGTACTCGACGTTGGATCGAGTATCTTATTTTGCTTTTTTGAGATTTTTGTTTTCTATCGATTTGTTTTATCTTTTCTATCCTAATTATAGAAACTATACAAGCATACAAGTATTACATCACAAAGTACACAAAATATAATCGAGGCATAATAACAATCCAAGTCCATAAGCAAATCCTCGGAAAATACCTTGCATAAAAGGAAAATTGTTAGTAAATGAAATGAACATGAATATGCAATAATATGATGGAAATGAATTAAAATGACAAAAATAGAAAAAGTCATGGAAAAAATGTGAAATTAATTTCCTAGGGTCTCTAACCTGATTATAACATTGAGTTAAAAAATATCCTAAAAGTTCAAAGTCTAACTATGTCAAATTTCCACCTAAACTTATCTAAGGTTCCATCACAAATTCACACAAATCACATCACCAAAACAGTAGATAAAATGCCCTAAAAAATACATCAAAAATATTCTAGGTACTTTCATTTGTCCTCTAACCAAAGCAAAAATAATGGACCAAAAATGTTATAGGAAGTGGCAGAAATAAAATGTACAAATTTATGTGTTCATGTGAAAATTCAATATAAAATCAATTAAATTAAAAATCGAAATTAAATTGAAAAATGATTAAATTCAGAAAGTAAAAATTGGGAAAAGTTCTAAAATGAATTAATATCCTACTATAATTTTTGGGGAATTTTATTATTTGTTTTACTATTTTTTATTGATTTATATTGAACAAGTATAAAACAGAAAAAATAAGAATATATAAAGAATAAGAAGGGGGTGCAGTAGAAATGTTTATGAGTTTAAAGAGATAACTGGGCTCAAAATGGGGGGTGCCATTAGCAAATAGAGAAGGCCCATTACGCTGGAAAGCCTGAGGCTGCATCATAGGGATTCAGTCAACATTTTGACCCTCTATAGATCGTTGGATCTACTATATTAGATCAGAAGGCCAGGGACGTGAGGGTGCATTATAATTCAGTGAGCTAGCGCATGCTGAATTGGTCTGGACAGGTCCTACCGGACGGTGACAAGTGTCACCGCCGGATTGGACCGCCAACCACAGAATCTTATCCTAATTCATAGAGGGACGGTGGATTTAATGATCGTTTATGACTTTTAATCCTAGCTTTAATTCTTTTTATTTTCAATAATAATATGTCATTAATCATAGTTAACATACAACTCAAAATAATAACTCAGACTAAAACAATTATCTCCTCTCTCACGCCTTCCCTCACTCTTCATCTTCTTCCCTCATCAACAAACCCTAATTCCTCTTTCACCCTAACGCCGCCACAGATCCGCCGGCCGACCACCTCCTTTAAAGAAAAGAACTCTAAACCCTAACCTTAGATGAAACTGAATCCTCATTCCAAATCTTATGCTAGGTTTCTCTAATCCTTCACCAAAAAGGCGTGATCGAACGATCCATTATGAATTCAAACAAACGCGTTCAACCATCGAAGGCCTTACCTCTTGTTCGTGCGTGTTGCTTTCGAAGGCGCGGAGATATTAAAAGGTAGACAAAGATGAACGCTGACTGATGATTCCAATTATTGGAGAAAACCGAACTTGGACTCCGTGTGATGAAGAGTGATGATTTTTTATGCTGATTTGAGAACGTCGAAGAAGACGATTGAGCGATGGTGAGGCTGGTGTCGGCGGAAGCGCTGCGTCCTCATTACGACGTCGAATCCGCAAAATCCCCCTTTTACTCTGGTAAGGTTCAAACTAGATTTCTTCCTTTCCGAATCTTCTCCTCCGTCTCTTGAATCCCTTCTTTTCCTGCAATACCTTGAATCTACCTCCTTGTTGCGTCGCAGTCAAGGTTATTGTTGTGCTTTTTCTTGAACTTTGCAGGAGAGGTTTTCTATTCGAAGAACAAGATGAAGATGAAGGTGGATGCAGTTGAAGATTAAAAGATGAAGTTCTAAGAATTGAGAGGGATGGTGAATGAAGAAGAGGCATGAAGAAAAGGTTGAATGGGGGTGGAATGATGAAGGCTATGAGAATGATGAAGAAGAAAAGTGTGTGAGAAAGATGAAGAGAGGAGAGGAAGAAGATTGAAGAAGAATTCAGAAATGGAAAAATTAGATTGAAGATGAAGATGAAGCAGCCCACCCGAAAAATGAAAAGAAGAACCCCGCCCCCTGATAAAGATGAAGCTGAGGATTTATATCAGATGAATGATCAGGGTTATGCAGTAATTTTGCAGGTAAAGTTAGTTATGAATTCTGTTATCATTCTGTTGTGGATTGGTTGAAGTTAGTTTGAAAATTCTGTTAAGAACTGGTTGAAATTAGTTTGCAAATTCTGTTAAATTAGCTGTGGTTTTTCAGTTAGGGATTTGTTGCAGTCAGTTGATTCCTTTTGGAAGTTTTATTTGTCCTCTTTTGACTACTGAAATTTCTCTTTCTTCTTTTATTCGCAGTTCTGAACGAATTCGAAATTCGTTAACATCGGTTTGATATCTCTTCGCATTCTTGAATTGCTGATATCTTGAAGTTTGCAATTATAAATTTTGATTTTTTTTGCAGGCTTCCTGAAGGTGATTTCGATGAAGATTGTTGATGACCGTTGTTTGAAAGTTGCAGAAACTGAACTGAAGATTGATGATGAAGGATAGGATCGGTTCGTCGTGGCTTGGGATGATGAAGATTTGGATATCACTGATGATGAATAGGTAGCGTCTTCGAAGATGGTAATGGAAACGGATTGAAGGTCCAAAAATTTTCTCTGGGTGATGAAGATTGAAGAGACGGGGTCGAGATGATTTTGCGTTTTCCTTTCATAACTTTGCATATGATTTCATTCTCAATCCTGGCTTGAACCTCTGTATCACCATAACTGATTTTTTTTGTTATAAACTTCTGAATTTAAATTCTATTAGTTATTCATGTTTTTGTTTATATTATTATTTCTTAGTGAGCCTCTTGTTATAATTGTTCCTTGGCCATGAAACAAAAATGATTTCATCACCGTTCCCTTTTTGCACGTGAACCAAATGCATACCAAACGCAGCTTCTGCTGTTTCTATGATACCAAAGTCCATCCTTGGCACACCATGGGTTATCCCCTAAGCCTTGTAGGCCATAAAACTTAAATATATATATATATATATATATATATATATATATATATATATATATATATAAACCCAATATCCTTGGATTTCACATGAAGTGGATTGGATAATGTTCATTATGAGCCAATCTTGAGCCTTGAACGCATTTAAAAGTTTTGAAAAATGAACCATTCTTGAGCAATATCATGAACACTTGAGAATACTCCCAAAATCAGAGAATTCCGACTTTATCTGAATTTACTGCCACTGCACAAAATTCTGATTGACCTCGATCTGGTCCTTAGTGACTCCTGACCATAGAACACTTGGGGTTCTATATTTTTATCCTCACAATAATCCATTACCAATCAACTTGAGAATGGATCAATGACTTCCTGAATCATATGACGACTTCCATAATAATCTAAATCTCTAATCAATAGGTCTTGAATCATCTCAAAATTTGTCTGAATTGATCCTTGGAGAATAGATCCACAAATACATCACTAATTAAAAGATGCGACCAAATGAATATGATTTCCTAAACCAATCCTCACACCTAACGTTGTTTGATAAACCGGTGAATAACACTTGAACTTTGAATCCATATTACCTGAGAAATAACCCACCGGCACAAATAATCTTGAAAAAAACGTTTGACAGTTGGAATCAGACCATAACTGAACAACAATATGTGAAGTGAAATCACTGCCATGCTCCATGCCTGCAATAATGAATGTTTCGTTTTGTTTTTTTTTCTTTTTTCTATGGCATGAATACAGTAATATGTATGCTGATGAGATGATAAATGCTACGAAAATGAGAGGGCAAATTTTGGGTGTTACTGTTGCACCCCAAAATTTGCCCTCACCAAGACAAGACATTGTGTACTAAGGTGTCCCAAGAGGTTCACAAGGTTCACAAGATTCACAAGGTATCTCAAGAGGTTCACAAGGTTCACAATTAGTCAGAAAGTTTGACAATTCCCTCAGACAATGCATCCTCCTAAGGAGTGCATTTTAAACTAGGGTTTTGACTTTCATCAGGCTAAATGGACTTCCAAGACTTCAAGTGAGCTTAATAGCATCCTATATGTGTTCAAGAATTCCCATGTCAAGTTTCAAGACTTTCCCAAAAGGTTTGCTCAGTCAGATGATCAGATATGCAAAAATCAGTCAAAGTAGTTAAAAAGTCAAACTAAGGTCAATTGTGGTCAAACCAAAGTCAAACTTCATGATTGTTTGCCAACATCAAGTATATAAAATTCATCATTTGATCAAGGGTTGATCATGATTCATCAAGGAGATTTCAGATCATCAAGAATCAGGAGTTTCTAAATTAGGGTTTTCACAGGAAAAGTCAACTGAACTTTGACCAGCCATAACTTTCACATGCTTCATCAAAAATTTTCCATCCAAAGCTCATTTTGAAGGAAATTGAATTCTATACAACTTTGTGTCTCACAAGCCAAGCCCAAAAATGCTTCATTTGGAAGGTATGAGCTAAGACATTATAGGTCCTTTTAAAAGTCAACAAAAAGTCAACAACTTCCAAAGAGCATAACTTGAGAATGGTAAAATATATGAACATGAGACCAAAGAGGTTGGTTATAGGACTCTTTAAGCTTTCCAAAATGTCCAAGAACACCTTCATAGCATTAAAATTGAGGGATTTGTGCCCTTGCAAAGTTGGGAAAATTTTTGAGAGGTTTATGAAGCAAATGGGGTCTTAGAACCAAATTTCACCAAATGGACTTGCTTTTTTATGATCCAAACACTTCCATGACATCATGCATGAATTAAAAATTATTTATTCACATTTTTATTCATTTTATTTTATTTATTATGATTTTTTTCATTAAAAATCATTTTAAATTAAAATAAAATATAAAAGGATGAATATTTGATTTGATTTTAGTTCTAGAAAGTTTCAATATTCATTTAGAAGTGATTGGTATCATATAATTTCAGATCATACAAATATAGCAAGGTTAGATCAAAGAAAATTCAATTTTTTAAAGGTGAATCTTTTTCAATCTCCATGGATCCAAAAGTCCAAAAGATGTACTAGTTTCTTGACCTAATTTTATTACATGATATATAAACAACATATAGCAAGCAAGACACACGAATTTGGGCAGCCTCAAGAGCAATTTTCAAACTTCAAATTTCATCAAAAAATTGAAATTCAGATTCACCTTTAAAGGACAGTAAAAGGTATTTTGAACACATAGAGATGATCCTTGAACATCACTGAATCTATCCCAACCCTCAAAAGCATCAGAATCATGCTCATATGCCTTACCCGAAGCATTCTTGTTCTTGATTTACTTTTTTTCGATTTAATGGATTTACATGTTTATAATGCATTTTGATCATATATTGATGTTTGTGTGTTCCTACAAATGATTTCTGGATAGTTTGTGTTAAGAATCATAGCCTAATCGTGAAATTGCCATTGCTAGGGTTTTGCTTGCCGTTTAGGGTTTTTCAATTAAACAAATATAAATGAATTCTAATAACACTAATGAACTGTCTAAGACATGAGGATCACAATGTTATGATCAATTTGGTGAAATTTTACAGTTTTAATGGTGTTTCAAAAAGCTAGGTTTTTCTGTAAAATTCGTGTGCAGGTAAATTCGCAGGAAATTCTGTGGATAATTTCGTAGCAAAATTCGTAAGTCTCAAGGAAGAAGATGGAGTCTTGGCGCCAATTGAAGATTTGAAATTTGGGCTTAATATTTTTAGAATTTGTTTCTATTATATTTCAATTAACATTGCTTGGTTCAGTTGGTAAGGACGCGCATGTGGGAAGCAAAAGACCAGGGTTCAAATCCTAGCTTGGTGTATTCTTTTTTTTTGCAATTTCCTTTTGTTTTTCAGGTTTGCTATATGATGATCTAGGGTCATCACCTATCAGCTAGCGCGCGCCAGCGGTTTTGATTCCCTGCAGGTAAAGGGGAGGTCATGGGTTCAAATCCAGGCCTCCCATTTTTTTAAACCTAATTTCTTCTATTTCTTCTTTCTTATTTATTTAATTATATATATTATATTATAAATTTATTTATTTTTTAAAATAATAGTATAATATTTCTTATATAATAAAAAATGAAAAGAAAACTTTATATGTTATTTTTTTTAAATATAGTTTGTTTATGTTTATATTATTATATATATTTTATTTTTGTAAATAAACCAATTAATATTTTAATTAAACATTAAAGCCCTAATTTTGTTTTCTTAAATATGTAAACCCTAATTTTATTTTCTTAAATATGTAAACCCTAATTTCTAACCCTAATTTTTATTTAACTTTAAATATTAAACTTAATTAATTTTTTCTAATATATAATTAAATAATTAATCATGTTTTGTAAATAATCATTATATTATTTATTATTATTATTCTAACTTTATTATTTTCTTTTTAAAAGTTCTTTAAAACTATTTGTTTAACTTAAAAATGTCCTCTTAAATTTTATATTTTTGTATATTTGTGCTAACCTCTTTTCTCTTATGATTATTTTTATTACTAACCATTTTAATTATAGTTTATTTATTATATATTTATTATTAATTATTTCTATTATGTAATTGCGAAAGCCTTGTAATAGTCGTAGTTTTATTTTTGTCTTTATTTTATTATTGATAAATATTTTATTGCCATGGTTAGTAACTATAGGGAGTGATAACATGTTTGTGATTTAAAATTAATTTAGAATGACTAATTTAATAAGATAAATACATGAAAATAAACACTCACACACGTAAGTCGATCTTTGATCGCTATCTCACACTTTCTAGGGTTGCTCCTCATGTTGCCTAAATCTAAGGTCAAGTAAGGTGTCTTAAAGCAAAGTTCCTTCATAAAATATCATCAAGTCCCTTTAAGTTCATAAGATCAAGTCCCTTCGAGGTTGCCTACGGAATAATGATCTTGTCCCTTCGAAATAAAAAGATGATAAGTCCCTACGAATTGCTAAAGACACCTTATAGTTGCCTAAACACAGATGTCCCTTCACATGTCCCTTCTACACATCCAAGGTAATGACTACCTATTCCTTAATAATAGGGATAGCCTTACCATTGAAAGAATATATAAGAACAGTAAAGATTTAGCATAAGGTAGGTTCCTCTTAAGTACTTGCTCACTTTTCTTCAAAATACTTCATTACACTTCACATTTCAAACAAATTTTCAAAACAAAGTCTTTATATACGTCCATACGAGGATCATTATAAAGTACTTAGAAAAATTTTAATCACACACTACACCTTTCTCAAAACAGTTTAAAGTGAGCTAAGTAACTAAGAGCCCATGGATAACCATGGATATAAAGGGTGCTAACACCTTCCCTTTGTATAACCTACCCCCCGAACTCAAAATCTTTTTAAGGTCTTTCCTGTTCTTTTATGTCCTTTCCTTTTGGATAAAATAAAAGTCGGTGGAGACTCTTGCTATCCGCAACATTTAACTAAAGTCAGTTCTCCCACCGTGTTACAGAACTGGCGACTCTGCTGGGGATTTAATAAAAGAGGGGTACCCTTAGGAATTAGATCACTTTAAATTTGTTTGCTTTGTTTGCTTTACTTTACTTGTTGGGTGCTCTTTATGTGTGAAAGATCCTAACCCGGATCAAGTGTACCTTAGGTAAATGGCAATAGACCAAGGAAATTGTAGGCGTATACCGATATGGTTGATCTGGTGGCCATAGTTAGTGTGACTTCTTAGTTGGTGCTTATGTTCCTTAAGCAAGTTGAGGATAATATGAGGCTGCCATATGTTTTCAATACACTAACTAACTTTTAGAACCCTAGTCATCCCATCTTGGCCTTTAGAATAGTAGTGAGATAACCGGCTTTGGTGAAGACTGAAGTTGGTTGATACTCGATGCTACACTCATTGAGATTCTAAACTTGGAGGGTTTTGGTTGGCAAGTAAGTTGCCTACTGAACAACCACCCTTGTGAAGGATCAATGATATTGAGATCCCTTAGAACCTGGTTACTTTTGTAGGATAGGATGAACCAACTAAACTTCAGGGGAGGGTACTTACCTTTAAACCTCATGCAATCCTTCAAACCTAGGGCTATTGTGTGACTTGTTTGTGTGTGCCACATGTTTGTGATTAAGCATAACATCATAGCATCATCATACATCATAAGCATAGCATTTTCACTAATCATTTCAAGGACCAAAGGATTTATCTTTGTTCTTTGTTGCAGGTCATGGTGTCGCTCCCGGGATTTTCATCCTAGTACAAACGCGAAAGTGGCGCGGAAAAGGTAGAGTCGCCAGCCAGACATTTTTATCCCGAAAGAATGGGAAAGGTAATGTTGCACAAACCTGAGGAAGAAGGAAAGGACAAGGCCTTGCGAACCAAAGATCTGAGTTCGGGAGTCGGTTACGACCTGGGAAGGTATTAGCACCCCAGATCGTCCGTCGTACCCGACGGGATCCACGCTTGCTTGTTTTGTTTCAAAGGGTGAGAAATAAGAATGCTGCTGAATAAAACCGCTAACTGGAATTGGAATTGAAATGAGAAAAGAAACTGGAATAAGAAAATGGAAGGAAAGGGGGAAATGTAGGGAAAATAAAGAGTGTGCTCGAACGGGCCCTACCCCGCTGCCTACGTACCTCATCGGGATAATGAGGATCAGAGTCGACGTAGTTCACCTAAATAAGGCTTACACTCGTTTGTGGTTTTTAGGATGACGTTGCCATAGCTCTAGCTCAGGTGTTACCGGCTCTAACTCGAGGGTGTTTACCGTATCGCTGTTTGAACTGTCGAGACAAGTCAGGTTCGTCCGCAAAGAGTATGAGATGAGATGAGAAGACGTGACTTCTTGGTTTGTTGACTTTTATAAGAAATGTTTTGAATTTGTGTTTTCCATATGTACAACACTAAAGACTATGACACAGGAGCGAATACTTTCCAAGATCGCCCCCAATGGAACGTTTGTAAAGCATCCTAGAAGAGTGAAGGAGACCTCCACTAATCATTTCCCGTATAGCTTAAGGCTCGTGGCGCATTGTACACCTTTCCTTTATTAAGTGTTTTTGATTTTCTTTTAAGATGAGAAGTGAGACTCAAGTTGTCAAAGGAAAAATTCTAAGGGAAACTAGACTTGCCCTAAATTAATTGAATTCATGGATAACCTATGGTTAGTGTGGTTTGAAATTAAATCTACCTATGAGATATAAGACTAGACATGCAAGTAAAAGAAGTTAGTAATGAGCAATATGGTCCTCCTAGGTCATGGTAGGTAAAAACGTATATGAAATGTAAATGGGATGAAACAATGGATCGGGTGGGTCGATTAAGTGGTGCTGAGACGCACGACTTATGGTGTGAAACATACAAGGCTTGCCTTTGGTTGAATGGAGTGGCACGATGGTAATCGAGGAACCCTAAAATAATATGAACTTTATTTATTTATTTGAAAATATACTCGACGTTGGATCGAGCTTTTTACTTCTTTTTTTTTGAGATTTTTGTTTTCTAACGATTTGTTTTATCTTTTCTAACCTAGTTATAGAAACTATAAAAGCATACAAGTATTACACTATTACATCACAAAGTACACAAAGTATAAAACACAATTTAGGCACAAAAATATCCAAGTTCTTAAGCCAAACCTTGCAAAATACCTTGCACACAAAAAACAAATAGTTAGTGAATGACATGAATCATGAATATGCATAATGTGATGGAATGAAATAAAATGACAAAAAATATTAAAAGTCATGGAAAAAAATGTGAAATTAAATTCCTAAGGTCTCTAACCTGATTATAACACCATATTAAAAAATCTCTAAAAAATTCTCATTCTAACTAAGGCAAATGGTCACCTAATTCTATGTAAAGCTCCATCACAAATTTACACAAATTACACTACCAAAACAGTAGAAAAAAATGCCTTAAAAAATGCACAAAAAATATTCTAGGTACTTCTATTTGTCCTTTAATCATAGCAAAAAGAATGGTCAAAAAATGTTGTAGGAAGTGGCATAAACAAATTGTACAAATTTATGTGTCCAATTGAAAATTCAATATAAGTCAATTAAATGGAAAAATCGAAATTAAATTGAAAAATGATTAAATTCAGAAAGTAAAAATTGGGACAAGTTCAAAAATGGTTTAATATTCTACTATGATTTTTAGGGATTTTTATTAAGGGTTTTAATATTTATTCATGAATTAATTTGAAATGGTATGAAAATAGAAATTAAAATAGAAGAGAACTTGGAGGGGGTGAAAATAGAAAGTTTTTAAGTTAAAAAACTAATTGGGCTCAGAATGGGGGTATATACAGCATATTCGCAGGCCCTTTTGTTAAAAAAAACATACTTAATAACTTCCTACTAATTCTCTTATGAGATTTTTTATAAGATTTTTCTAATAATTTTTTTAATAATTTTCTAATAATTAACAGGCTGATTAATGAGATTTTTTTTATGAGATTCTATTTTTCAAACTTTATCAATTAATGATTTTTAAATGGATTAATGGTGCCATTAGTGAATGATTATGAATCTATTAATATTTCTTTAATATTCCTAATAAACTAATCAACTACCTTAGAAAAAAACTTAAGAACTCAGCTGAAATAACCCCCCCCCCCCCCCAAACGCGTTTATCCTCTCTTTCTCCCTCACCCTTCATTTTCCCTTCTCAAACCCTAGAGCCGCCGTAACACTCCCTTCTTCTCCCTCTTCTACCTCAAACTTTCATCTCCCATCTCCAACCCAACACCGTCATTAGAGGAAATCGCCTACGGCCGCCATTCCGCCCTTGATTCAACCTCATCCGAACCCTAATCCTCTCCCCCATTGCGCCGTCTCAAACCCTTTTATCTCCAATCCGAACTCAACGCCGCCGGAGAAACTCCACTAGGAACACCATACTCAAACCATTTCATCACTAACCTAACTAAAACCCTACACGAGCCCTCATCAACGCCTATTACAATCTGAGGGCGAAACTCTCAATCTCTCTAACATGCCGTTCTATGAAACAAAGCCGCTATAAAATCAAGGATGCGCAATTAAGGGTGAACGGGGACGTTTACCTTGAATCAACTCGGATGAAACTCCGACGTGAGCTCGTTGTTCTCGCTGCTACGACGAAGATGACGAGGAAACCGCGTCTTTGCCTTCAATGGATGACCTTCAGACCGAATCCGTAAGGACGATAACGATGAGGTATGGATTCGATGCTATTCGTCTCTTCTTCTTCTTGTTGCGGATTTGAGTGTGTTCTTGCTGACTCCGTTTCCTTGAGCTTGTGCGTCGCGGAATGGAGGTATGTCGAAGACTCCTGGATCAAATTTCTTCGCCGCGAATCCAAGTCCCTAGGTAAATCGATGATGGCTTGTTGACGATTGATTCCGCGAGTCCATTTGTCATGCTTCTTGTGTTGTCATGGCTCTGAATTTACAGATTGCAAACCGATGAAATTTGTTTTGATTGCAGGTTTTGGATGATGCAAGCTAACCCTGAAGTATCAATTGAAGCCGAAAGAAGCAGTGAAGAGTAACAACTTTCGAAGGAGGGAGATTGGAGATTCACTCGTCGTCTCGGCATACCGTTTTGGTAAGCATTGCAATTGTGATTTCCGTTCTTCTTTCTTCACATCTGAATATTGGGTTCATAGATCTTCTTCTTCCAACTCTGTTTTTTTCTCTCAATGGTTCTGAATTGTGATTGGTGATTAACTGAGCTGTTATGATGTTGATTGTTCTGAGTTTTTAGAGATTTTGGAGGATGAAGAGCTACAACAGAAATCGGTTATTTCTGCTATTGAGATTGAAGATGAAGAGTGTTAATGATGCTAAATTGGAGAGTTGATTGCAAATTGTGAAAGAAGATTGGTTGAAGAGAGGGAGAGGATTCTGAGAAGGTTCAGAGCAGAAAGGGTTAGAGATTGTTGAATAAGAATGAAGAAGGTGATGCCATGGTGAACTTGTGAAGATGTTCAGAAAATGGAGAGTGAATTCAGAATGGGGATGGAAGAGAAAAATGGGAGAGGAAAATGATGCCGAACCAAGAAGAAGCTCCTGAAGAATGAATCAAGGTATATGTAGATAACTCGGTAGATTCTGGAAATTTCTGGTGATGATTTTTGTTATTGAATTTTGTTATGACAGTTAGGATTTGTAACTGTTTCTAGTTTGTGGAAACTTCTGGATTTTTCTTTACCTGAATTCAGTTTTTTTACCCACTTTAAGTTTGTTATAGCGGTTCAGGTTTGTTGGAGCTGGAACTCTAGTTCTGAGATTTCTCCTCCTTCTTCTTGACTTTCTCATGTTCCGAATTCATAGAGTTTCTTGCCACAAACTTGATCTTATTCTTCTTATGGTCACAAAGCTGATTTTGTTATCTTTGTTCAAGTTGGTTTTTGACTGTTGTTGTTTGATTGGTCTGCAGGATTGAAGATTGAGAAGGAAGTTGCGGAAGAGATCGAAGCTGATAAATCCATGAAATCCTCGAGGGTCCGGTATCCGGAATAATGCCAAGCTGATGCAGTTTTTCTTCTGAATCAGTCATGAATAATAAATAGGAAACTTTTGCTAGGAATTTTCTACAGAATTTTCTGTTATTGATTCGGTCATCAGTTTATGTTAAACATCCGGTGCTCCTTCTTTAGTTTTTACATAAATCCGACTTTCTCCGTTAGTTATTTGACCTCCATCTTAGTACTGGATATTTCCTGTTATGGATTGTATATATTGTATCTGATTATTCTGACTTTTTCTTCCTGAGGTGTGGTATCATAAATTTCCGCCATTATTTGTATGTAATGATGAATTTTAACCAAAAGAAGAAAACAAAGAATGAAAATAACAGGGGCAATACAAACTTCTCTAAAAAATTGGTTATAGCTGTTGTGAGATATTTTTACTTATTCCATTTTGTTATAATAAAAACCCATGGGCCTTAATCATAAGTATAATTATGAAATAAGGTTTAAACTTAGATTGAATTTTGGCTTAAGGGATATGACCTTGAATTGGTATAACATCAAATGGATAAGGAAAAGAAAATGAGTAATGAACTTGGTGAGGGGTGAATAAAGATAATGGAACTTAATTAAAGGAAAAAAAGTTTAAATGAGACAAGGATAATGGGCTTAAACCAATTAATTCATGAATGGTCTCTAGTTTGGAATCAAACTAAAATGGGAAAGGATTATTGATATTCGACAAAAAAATGGGTATGGTTTGCTAGGGACGATAAAAAAAATGGAAGAATGGTTATGTTTTTTTTTATAGTAAAAATGAAAGGGTTAAGTGAATATCTAATTTTGTGAATAAAGATACGAAACGAGATGGGCTTCTAATAATCAGATTAAAACATGAACACAAAGGGTGGCGAACTGGAAAGAATATTATCATGAAAAGAGTCCAAGTGATCCATACAACCAATCCTCACGTGCTTACTTCAACTACAAAAACTCCCATCTGAATCAAACTTGCATCTTCGACGAAACCTCAGTTTTCGATCAAGTTTCAAACCCAAACCTCATTAACTTGTATTATCAGTAATGCACTATTAAGAGGACCACAATGTCTTGATATTCGTACGAGTTCACCCTTTGATCCCACACACCATAATTTAATGCCTTACCACTCAATACACAAATACCTCGATCTGACGACCAATGAAAATACCTCTTGATAAAACTTTGTAGCTGTAGAAAAGATCTTGATCCCATGTTCTAGTGGCTCCATGCAAACAAATGATATTTGTTAGTTATGACCTAATGGATGTGAAACGGAAAGTCAGTTATGGTTATAAATATGAGGGCAAATTTTGGGGTGTTACAGCTGCCCCTATTCAATCTCTGTAGAACTGAATGGATGATAGCAGTTGCTTTCAGACATTTGAGGTATGCAGGGATTGGATACTAGAAACATCCAGAAAATTTGCACTCTGCAGCAGAAGAACAGGGAGATAAACTCAACCGAACGATCTCCGCTTGGATATAATTATGATGGTAAGAATCATAAATGGGGGGTGCCTTTTGGGTGATGTCAGATGGCTACTGACTTGCCACACTGTGAGTGGACTTTTGATAGGTTGCAACAATGCCTTAGCGGTGTATTATTAGATGGAGTTAGACGAATAACGACTTGCCACGCTGTGGGTGGACTTTGATCAACTTGTGATAGAATTTTAAGATACTTTTCCACCCTGAGGATGGACTTTTGCCAATCTGCGGTTGGGCTTCAGATACCTTGCCACACTGCGGGTGGACTTTGGCTCACTACGGGAGACTTTTGCTCACTACGGGAGGCTTTTGAAATTTGCCACACTGCGGGTGGACTTTTGCTCACTACGGGAGACTTTTGGAGATTTGCCACACCGCGGGTGGACTTTTGCTCACTACGGGAGGCTTTTGAAATTTGCCACACTGCGGGTGGACTTTTGCTCACTACGGGAGACTTTTGGAGATTTGCCACACCGCGGGTGGACTTTTGCTCACTACGGGAGACTTTTGCTCACTACGGGAGGCTTTTGCTCACTACGGGAGACTTTTGCCCACTGCGGGGGACTTTTGAAACTTGCCACACTGTGGGTGGACTTTTGATGCTTGCCACCCGAAGATGGACTTTGGCCAGTCTGCGGCTGGACTTTGAAATTTGCCACCCGAAGATGGACTTTGGCCAGTCTGCGGCTGGACTTTTGCATATGTTGAATTGCATGACATGTTGCCCCATGACACTGGGGATGTTATGTCTTAAGTATTGTTACTGAACTGGTATGAGTGTAAAAGAATTCCTGGCGCGGAAGTAATAAGTCTCTGCTGACTCTGTGGGGAAACACAATGATTGCGTATTCGATCCCAAGAAGTCTTGTGGGGATAACATCTCTGTCGGAGAAGAGCGTGAATAATTCATCTGTCCCGAATTATCACCTTTGCCAAAAATAAATTGGACTTTTAGATTTGAGGGCCGTGCCCGGGGATACATTGATTATCGAGGAATATCCACTCTTATGGACCTGCTGGGGAGGAGAATGATTTATCTGAAATCTTCTAGGGGAATGGGAATTTCCTTAGATCTGTTGAGGAACCGAGATCAAGGAAACCATCTGAAGGAAAAACTTCTGACTTTAGTGAGGATAACTTCCATTTGCCTATTGGAGATGACAACACCGAGACACGTCCTGCTGAGGAGGAAGGATTTCAAATTGTCCCGGGCTGGGGATCAGCTGCTTTCATATGGATTTTACCTCAAGAGGATTTTACAAAAAGACTTGGCATCTTTAAACTCTTAGGTATTGTAACGACTGCATGAATCAACGTAATAACCTTGCTGGGGAGGTAACCATTGCCAATGCGGATGAGTTTGTATCTGTCTGAAGTGCTGAACGAGATAGTTGACTTGACAAGTAACCACGGTATTCTAAACTCCGGGTAAATGCTTCCGATCCTCTGTCTTCGGGAAAGAATGAACTTTCGTACTATTAGGATGGCCTGCCCCAATACAAATATTTGAATATATTTGCACCTGAGTGACTGATCTTCGATCTTGGAGAGATTTGAATCTCGAGGCGATTGCCCCAGTTTGACTGAAAAAAGAGATTGCTCCACATAACTGCCCCGGATTGGCTCAGTACTCTAATTTTTGAAGAAATTGCTTGACGTGACTGCCCCAGATTGGCTAGCTCTTACCATGACTAATTGGGAAAGTCCTTGCTCAATGAAGCTTTTTTTCCGGAAAAGTGCACCTCGACGTGACAGTCTTTCAGAAGTTTTAGACTTCTCAACCTGGCAAGCTTGAGTTTCTGTATTGAATTTCCGCATGTGAACCATTTATGATGCCAAACAAATGTATGCAAGCAAACAAATGTTTTATTCTTAGAATGAAAATTCTAATGCAACACACATGTTAAACTTGAAGTTTTGAAAATGGATCGTTTAACCTTCGTGAGAGAATCACTGGTTAAGATACGACATTATTTTGAATGAAAGTATGTACATGCAATACCAACAACTGTCTTTTAGCATAACTCATAGGAGTCAGGAACGCGGTCTCGTGGTAGTACGCTCTCAAATTAACCCTGTTTCAGTTAGGACTTTTGAGGGTTGTATCGTGGCCTGGTTCACGGTTATAGAAACAAAGGATATAGGCTCGAAATTTATTTGTGCCCACCCGCTCTTCGTGATGTTCTCCATTCCTACATTCAGCTAGTTTTCACAAACATTCATCTTTCATAAGAGTTTCGTGTTGATTGAGGAACCATTGCTGCTATTAGTTCAAACATCAATCAGGTTATTGTCGAGAGTCAGTCACTCCTCTATCTTTCGTGTTCGTGTCGCACGACTTTGTTCTTATTTGAGAATCTTTCTTATGTAATCCTTTCTGTCTTTCGCTTTTGCGTTATTTTGCTTATCCCTAACTTTTTCCTGGACTGATTCTTGTGAATCTTTGATTGTGGAGTCCAGCGGGATGCCCTAACTTTTTCCTAAGTCGCTTGTTTTCAAGTTTCGACTTAGCGGGCTTTTCTTTTCTTTTTCTTTTTGTACTTTGAACAAGTCGCATGACATTGTTTGCCTTGATTGCTTCGCGAGGGTTGTGACTGCCTCATTCCTTGGTCGATGAAGGATAACCATTGTGGTTTTCAATCTTTGGACCTTTTGACTTAGATAACCATTGTGGTTTCGGGTCTTTGGACCTTTTGACTTGGATAACCATTGTGGTTTCGGGTCTTTGGACCTCTTGATTAGCATAGTAGGATGCAACGGATCTTCAAATACACTTCTTTATGGAAGTCTGAACGCTTGGTCTGACTAGCTGACATCTACCCTGCCCCTGGGTTACATGTGAGGGTTCTTTATGTGAAAAGAAACTCCTACTTCAAGGCTCAAAGGGGTTAGAGAGGGTCTATCTTCCTTGTATCTCCAGTGTTTAGGATTTGAAACAATGCTTGTACATCGTCAACAGGGTCTTACTTGAGAGCACACAATTAGAGATTTTGCGTTTTTGTTTCGTCATTCTCCCTCATAGAATTTAAGCATGACAATTGGTATTGCGATATACATATGCAAAATTATAAGGGAATGCAAATGAATTTACTTCAAGAAAAACATGTGAGTTTTATTATTGCTAACATTCAAAAGAAAACAAATTTCATACATGTAGACAAATGTTTAGCATATAAAAGAAACTACAAATGAAAATGCAGTAAAGAAACTGAATATTGCCGTAGTTGAGGAGGCTTGGCTCCGTCTGGACCTGTCAGTCTTGGATACTTTCAACGATCAATAGCTCTTTTCACAGACTTGTAATCTTCAATTTGCAGTTGCATACCCAACCATGGCAGTAATACTTTCTCTTCTAGCTATTCTGACTCTGACGCGAGACATCGGGAGGAAAAAGTGAAGTTGGGGAGTAAAGTTGCCCCATAAGGTTGCTCGGAAAGACCTGATGGTCTTCAGCCTACGTATCTCCATTGACTAATAACCAATGAAGAATCGGAGCAACGTAGTTCCCCTCAATAGGGATGAAAAACGAACAATGAAGAAAGGCAAACACATAAATGCCATCACTGAGAGTATTTGAATACTGCTGGCTTTATTTGCTTCATGAATACCCTGGCGTCCTGGGTGATCAACTCGAAGACTTCAGCTTAACGTGAACCATCTGGTAGAATGACCGTGACACCGGTTCCATTATGACTAGGCATCAGATTCTGGAGTACATTTGGGAGAGGAGCGAAATTGATCGCCTTGGAGTCGACTAGGTCCTGTACCTTGTTCTGAAAAGCCCAACATTTCTCAATACTGTGCCCCTGGGCTCCTGAATGGAATTCGCACCTGGCGTTAGCATCAAAATTCGGAGGTAGATTGTCAGGAGCGGGAGGTCTCATGGTACGAAGCTCGACCAGGTTCAACTTTAGCAGCTCCGGGAGCAATACAGCATATGGGCATGGGACGGGGTCGAGTCTGCGGTTTCTCGCTCTTGTTCTTTCTTGAAACGGTCTCCGTACCTGTTGTTGCTGACCCTGTGGTCGTTGTTGTTGAACCTGTGGTTGTTTTTGTTGAACCTGTGGAGTAATGGTCACCGCAGCTGTTTGGTGGTAACCTTGAGAATAACCTCTGTCTCGGCTTCTATACACAGCATTCGTCTCGCCTTCTCTTCTTCTTTGACCGTTGCCAAAAGGCTTTCTCACACCGGAAGAACTAGCACTGCTTGCATCCTGGATCTTTCCCATTTTCAAAAAATTCTCTATTCTTTCTCCAGCAATGACGATATCAGAAAAACCAATAGACGGGCAGGCGGCCAGACGATCCAAGTAAACACCTTGCAAGGTGCCCATAAACATGTCGGCCATTTCCCGATCCAGCAATGGAGGTTGAACCTGTGCGGCCAGCTCACGCCACCTCTGGGCATACTGCTTAAAACTCTCTTTAGGTCCTTGAGACAAGTTCTGCAACTGGGTGCGATTCGGAGCCATATCAATATTGTATTGATACTGCTTGAGGAATGCCTCAGCTAGATCTTTCTAACTTCAAATAGAGACCCGACTCAGCTTCATGTACCAGCTCAACGAAGCTCCAGATAAACTGTCTTGGAAGAAATGCATCCAAAGTTTCTCGTCATCAGTATGAGCCGAGATTCTTCCGAAGTACGCATGAATGTGAGTCCTAGGACACGTGATTCCGTTGTACTTGTCAAACGATGGTACCTTGAACTTTGGAGGGATTCTGACTCCTGGTACTAACCCGAGGCTGGTTACATCGATACCCAAGGAATTCTGACATTCCATGGCCTTGATCTTCTCTGACAGCTCTTCATACCTGCGATTGTTGATCTCATTCATGTTACCCATATCAGCATCCAGTAGAGTGAACTGGTCCTCTTGATTGTCTTCTAAACCTGCATTACGTGTTGCGGTCCTATTTGGATGAGGCTCTCCGTTACGGGCAGCGTTAGAATCCACATTCTCAGCCGGTGTTCCCGTATTAACATTCCCATGAGGTTGCTCAACCATCAACCGGAGACGCTCCTGGTTCTGGGCCATGCCCGCCATCATTTCCATGAACTGATCCATCCTCTGTCGGAGCTCATTGAGATCAGTCTGCATTCGATCAGCCATCCTTACTCGATTTCTTTTAGTCGGATATCGGTGAACGCGTTGACCAGCTATATTGCCTGCGATCAAATAAGTTAGAAACCCTGGGTATCCTGCAAAAATACAAGAATATGGTATGCAGGAAATGAATGCTATGGCATGTTGATTCATTTTTAGGGCATCTCATCCCCTGATTCCAGTTTTGTGAGTTTGATGAAGACAGAAGCTCTTTTTGCTGTAAATAACAAGCGGTGTTGATAATATAAGGTGCGTGTGTGTAGCAGACATGCCAAACAATTCCAAGAATACGAAGACCGACGTGTTTTTTTTTTGCAAATGTGTCAGATGTGTCGGTGATCACAAAGTGAGAGAACACATAATGATAGTAAAGAGACCTTTTTATGATAAGAATTTTGTTGATATAGTCAAAACACCGAAAGTATGGATTCAAACAGAAGTACAATAATAAAAAGATTCCATCAACAGTCCTGATGGTAATCCTATAACATACAAGCAAACAGAAGGATGTCTTTGTCAATGCGATCCTCCATCTAGATCTGGATCAATAATCGGTCCTGCCTTTGGAACTTCTACCAACTCCTTTGTCTGCACCTGGTTGTCTTCAAACCTCTTCAGCTTCTTCTGATAGCAAATCATCATCCGCTTGTAGTAGGCAGCTTCTTCTCGGGCTTTAGCAAGTTCTTCATCTTTTTCTCTCAACTTATCGGCCATCTCTTCGTCTTTCTCCTTTAGCTTAATTGTGATCTCTTCAGCTTGAACTTTGTCTCGTTCCTCTCTTTTGATCCTGTAAGCAGAATGTCTCTTTTTCATGTTCTCAAACATCAAGGTCTTCTGATCCAGTTGTCTTCTAGTGTCAATGTGTTCTTTGGAAGAACTTCTAGTAGCAAACTCGAACCTCTCATACCGAGCCAACTCAACTTCACACTGTTTCCTTTCAATAGCATGCCTCTCAGCATCTTCTTGAGCTTTCCACTCAATCTCAAGTCTAGCGTGATTAGCTTTAGCAAGCTCCTGACCCAATTGTGCATTCTCCATTAACAAACCGTCTCTTTCCGTCTTCATCTTGTTGAACTCTTCAATGCTAACTGTGGTAGGTTGCTCAATGACCGTGGGATATAGAAGAGGTGCAGGCCCAAATGGTAACAGTAACACTTCAACCCGATCTCTTAACCATTCTGCAAACGGTGGATACATTCGACAATTCCCTACTCCCAAAGTCTTCTTCCCTCTTGTCTTCCGACTATGCCAAGCATTAGAAGCTTTCTGAGCAATCTCGAATCCATCTGTTGATTGGAAGTACAAGGACTCTGTGATGTCCACAGCAGCTGGTGGTTCCTTTAAAGCATACCCAAACTGTCTAACCGTGAGAAAAGGGTTGTAATTAATTCCCCCTTTCCTCCCGATCAATGGAACATTAGGGAATCCTCCGTAACTATGAAGAATGTCAATGCACCGCAAACCTTGATTAACCCAAACAATGTCCTTTGCTTGCAAACCCATCAATCGTTCAGACCATTCAAGAGTGTTCTTCGTCTTCTCGAAAGCTCCTGATTGTGGAAGAAAGCGTGTGAACCACTTGTAGAATACAGTCGCGCAACAATTCAACATTCCACCCCTTCGCTTCTCATTCTTATAATGCACAGAGTGGTAGAGATCACCTAGGAGAGTAGGAATAGGATTCTTTGCTATGAAAATGCGAATAGCATCAACATCCACGAAGTTCGGCATATTCGGGAACAAAGTGATTCCATAGATACACAAAGCTAGGATCGCATTGAAGGTACTCCAACCTTTTGCCTCAGCTGCTTTGATAGCCTCATCTAACAAGAAACTCAAATGATATCCTCAGAAGCCTCCTTTGCTATCAATCCGGTCTTCCAATAATGACTTGTTCAAATAAAGAGCAGTTGCTACATCTTTGAAGTCGGGATCAATCTTGGTCCCAAAGAACGGTGCACAGTCCTTCACGGAAACTCTCAGGATGCTCGAATACTCCTCTAATGTAGGTGCCAGCATGAAATCAGAAAGTACGAAACATCTAAGCTGTGGATCATAAAACTGTAACAAGGTGTGCATCCCTCTGAAAGCATAGTCACTGATGGGCTCTATGAAATACAAAATCCACCCGTAATCCTGCTTGAAGACATTCAGAACTTCTGGAGGAGCTAAGGCCTTCACTTTGAGAATTTCTTTCACAACAGGCTGATAAACCTTGTAGGAGATAATACACTTGGTCTTCTTCTTGGGTTCCATGCTCATAGATCAATACCCACAACCAGAATCAAGGATGTAATATGCAGCCCTGCAAATGAATAAACATGCGTTAGGAATGCAAGTATGCGGATGATGTGATGCAATGCAATGGCATATGATCACTGTTGCATATACTGGGCACTGTTGTACTGCCTTCTGATTTTGCCTGAATACCGACTATCAAGAATACCAGATCATAAGTATGTGTCGAAAGAAAACCCAAGTATCAAGAACAAGGTAGGTTGAAGGTTTAGTTTTCCTGCAAACCTGTAAACCCCTCCCAATATCACGGGTATTGCTACTACGGGTCAACATCACGGACTCTCAAAGCCGAATAGCAATAATACGTTCACCATTTCCGAGAAATGGCTCATGACCAAATCAGGGAATCGGTTTGGCATTATGTACTACTCAGGGAGGCCTCAGCTGAATTCCGGAAAAACAAGCATCCCTCATAAGTTCTTGGCTTCAAGCACTGAAGTCGAGAAACAATAGTACATTCATCCTGAAGGGTACAATACTACCGTCATACGACCAGTTGTTTTAACCAGGTTCCTATGAGAGAACAAGGTCATCCTATGCGATTTCCTAGTGGGCCCTCGGGTGCGAATGGGTTTGCCACTAAATGTGGTCTGCCACTGTCACCACTGGAGAGGGTTGTTTCCACTAAGGTCCTCGAAGATCGGTTCCCAGTGTTAGCAGCTCAGGTGAGAATATTCTATGGTCTTCCTAGGCAGTATAGAACATATCCCAAGAGAGCCTGATCTGGGTGTGGGACTCGTGAAAACTACACGTGCTCAAGACCACGCAAGCCACACGACTGCCCACTCTAAATCCTATGTGTATACTCAAGCCGGGTGCTTGGCTTATCTCACAATAATCCCATCCCGCCAAGGAAAACCAGAACAGCCAGTACAGTATATGCCAGTATATGCGTCAGTAAAGTAAAGTGCAGAAAGCTGTAAATAAAGCTATAAAGGAAAGCGATAAACTGGAAACAAAATAGTAAAGCTAAACTAAAGCATAACAGCGAATGAATAAGCACCCAAAGAAACAAAAACAGACAAGCGCTAGGATTGACTCTCAAGGGGAAATTAGAATTTCTAAATTCCCCAGCAGAGTCGCCAGCTGTCGCTCCCGGGATTTTCATCCTAGTACAAACGCGAAAGTGGCGCGGAAAAGGTAGAGTCGCCAGCCAGACATTTTTATCCCGAAAGAATGGGAAAGGTAATGTTGCACAAACCTGAGGAAGAAGGAAAGGACAAGGCCTTGCGAACCAAAGATCTGAGTTCGGGAGTCGGTTACGACCTGGGAAGGTATTAGCACCCCAGATCGTCCGTCGTACCCGACGGGATCCACGCTTGCTTGTTTTGTTTCAAAGGGTGAGAAATAAGAATGCTGCTGAATAAAACCGCTAACTGGAATTGGAATTGAAATGAGAAAAGAAACTGGAATAAGAAAATGGAAGGAAAGGGGGAAATGTAGGGAAAATAAAGAGTATGCTCGAACGGGCCCTACCCCGCTGCCTACGTACCTCATCGGGATAATGAGGATCAGAGTCGACGTAGTTCACCTAACTAAGGCTTACACTCGTTTGTGGTTTTTAGGATGACGTTGCCATAGCTCTAGCTCAGGTGTTACCGGCTCTGACTCGAGGGTGTTTACCGTATCGCTGTTTGAACTGTCGAGACAAGTCAGGTTCGTCCGCAAAGAGTATGAGATGAGATGAGAAGACGTGACTTCTTGGTTTGTTGTCTTTTATAAGAAATGTTTTGAATTTGTGTTTTCCATATGTACAACACTAAAGACTATGACACAGGAGCGAATACTTTCCAAGATCGCCCCCAATGGAACGTTTGTAAAGCATCCTAGAAGAGTGAAGGAGACCTCCACTAATCATTTCCCGTATAGCTTAAGGCTCGTGGCGCATTGTACACCTTTCCTTTATTAAGTGTTTTTGATTTTCTTTTAAGATGAGAAGTGAGACTCAAGTTGTCAAAGGAAAAATTCTAAGGGAAACTAGACTTGCCCTAAATTAATTGAATTCATGGATAACCTATGGTTAGTGTGGTTTGAAATTAAATCTACCTATGAGATATAAGACTAGACATGCAAGTAAAAGAAGTTAGTAATGAGCAATATGGTCCTCCTAGGTCATGGTAGGTAAAAACGTATATGAAATGTAAATGGGATGAAACAATGGATCAGGTGGGTCGATTGCGTGGTGCTGAGACGCACGACTTATGGTGTGAAACATACAAGGCTTGCCTTTGGTTGAATGGAGTGGCACGATGGTAATCGAGGAACCCTAAAATAATATGAACTTTATTTATTTATTTGAAAATATACTCGACGTTGGATCGAGCTTTTTACTTATTTTTTTTTTGAGATTTTTGTTTTCTAACGATTTGTTTTATCTTTTCTAACCTAGTTATAGAAACTATAAAAGCATACAAGTATTACACTATTACATCACAAAGTACACAAAGTATAAAACACAATTTAGGCACAAAAATATCCAAGTTCTTAAGCCAAACCTTGCAAAATACCTTGCACACAAAAAACAAATAGTTAGTGAATGACATGAATCATGAATATGCATAATGTGATGGAATGAAATAAAATGACAAAAAATATTAAAAGTCATGGAAAAAAATGTGAAATTAAATTCCTAAGGTCTCTAACCTGATTATAACACCATATTAAAAAATCTCTAAAAAATTCTCATTCTAACTAAGGCAAATGGTCACCTAATTCTATGTAAAGCTCCATCACAAATTTACACAAATTACACTACCAAAACAGTAGAAAAAAATGCCTTAAAAAAATGCACAAAAAATATTCTAGGTACTTCTATTTGTCCTTTAATCATAGCAAAAAGAATGGTCAAAAAATGTTGTAGGAAGTGGCATAAACAAATTGTACAAATTTATGTGTCCAATTGAAAATTCAATATAAGTCAATTAAATGGAAAAATCGAAATTAAATTGAAAAATGATTAAATTCAGAAAGTAAAAATTGGGACAAGTTCAAAAATGGTTTAATATTCTACTATGATTTTTAGGGATTTTTATTAAGGGTTTTAATATTTATTCATGAATTAATTTGAAATGGTATGAAAATAGAAATTAAAATAGAAGAGAACTTGGAGGGGGTGAAAATAGAAAGTTTTTAAGTTAAAAAACTAATTGGGCTCAGAATGGGGGTATATACAGCATATTCGCAGGCCCTTTTGTTAAAAAAAACATACTTAATAACTTCCTACTAATTCTCTTATGAGATTTTTTATAAGATTTTTCTAATAATTTTTTTAATAATTTTCTAATAATTAACAGGCTGATTAATGAGATTTTTTTTATGAGATTCTATTTTTCAAACTTTATCAATTAATGATTTTTAAATGGATTAATGGTGCCATTAGTGAATGATTATGAATCTATTAATATTTCTTTAATATTCCTAATAAACTAATCAACTACCTTAGAAAAAAACTTAAGAACTCAGCTGAAATAAACCCCCCCCAAACGCGTTTATCCTCTCTTTCTCCCTCACCCTTCATTTTCCCTTCTCAAACCCTAGAGCCGCCGTAACACTCCCTTCTTCTCCCTCTTCTACCTCAAACTTTCATCTCCCATCTCCAACCCAACACCGTCATCAGAGGAAATCGCCTACGGCCGCCATTCCGCCCTTGATTCAACCTCATCTGAACCCTAATCCTCTCCCCCATTGCGCCGTCTCAAACCCTTTTATCTCCAATCCGAACTCAACGCCGCCGGAGAAATCCACTAGGAACACCATACTCAAACCATTTCATCACTAACCTAACTAAAACCCTACACGAGCCCTCATCAACGCCTATTACAATCTGAGGGCGAAACTCTCAATCTCTCTAACATGCCGTTCTATGAAACAAAGCCGCTATAAAATCAAGGATGCGCAATCAAGGGTGAACGGGGACGTTTACCTTGAATCAACTCGGATGAAACTCCGACGTGAGCTCGTTGTTCTCGCTGCTACGACGAAGATGACGAGGAAACCGCGTCTTTGCCTTCAATGGATGACCTTCGGACCGAATCCGTAAGGACGATAACGATGAGGTATGGATTCGATGCTATTCGTCTCTTCTTCTTCTTGTTGCGGATTTGAGTGTGTTCTTGCTGACTCCGTTTCCTTGAGCTTGTGCGTCGCAGAATGGAGGTATATCGAAGACTCCTGGATCAAATTTCTTCGCCGCGAATCCAAGTCCCTAGGTAAATCGATGATGGCTTGTTGACGATGTTGACGATTGATTCCGCGAGTCCATTTGTCATGCTTCTTGTGTTGTCATGGCTCTGAATTTACAGATTGCAAACCGATGAAATTTGTTTTGATTGCAGGTTTTGGATGATGCAAGCTAACCCTGAAGTATCAATTGAAGCCGAAAGAAGCAGTGAAGAGTAACAACTTTCGAAGGAGGGAGATTGGAGATTCACTCGTCGTCTCGGCATACCGTTTTGGTAAGCATTGCAATTGTGATTTCTGTTCTTCTTTCTTCACATCTGAATATTGGGTTCATAGATCTTCTTCTTCCAACTCTGTTTTTTTCTCTCAATGGTTCTGAATTGTGATTGGTGATTAACTGAGCTGTTATGATGTTGATTGTTCTGAGTTTTTAGAGATTTTGGAGGATGAAGAGCTACAACAGAAATCGGTTATTTCTGCTATTGAGATTGAAGATGAAGAGTGTTAATGATGCTAAATTGGAGAGTTGATTGCAAATTGTGAAAGAAGATTGGTTGAAGAGAGGGAGAGGATTCTGAGAAGGTTCAGAGCAGAAAGGGTTAGAGATTGTTGAATAAGAATGAAGAAGGTGATGCCATGGTGAACTTGTGAAGATGTTCAGAAAATGGAGAGTGAATTCAGAATGGGGATGGAAGAGAAAAATGGGAGAGGAAAATGATGCCGAACCAAGAAGAAGCTCCTGAAGAATGAATCAAGGTATATGTAGATAACTCGGTAGATTCTGGAAATTTCGGTGATGATTTTTGTTATTGAATTTTGTTATGACAGTTAGGATTTGTAACTGTTTCTAGTTTGTGGAAACTTCTGGATTTTTCTTTACCTGAATTCAGTTTTTTTTACCCACTTTAAGTTTGTTATAGCGGTTCAGGTTTGTTGGAGCTGGAACTCTAGTTCTGAGATTTCTCCTCCTTCTTCTTGACTTTCTCATGTTCCGAATTCATAGAGTTTCTTGCCACAAACTTGATCTTATTCTTCTTATGGTCACAAAGCTGATTTTGTTATCTTTGTTCAAGTTGGTTTTTGACTGTTGTTGTTTGATTGGTCTGCAGGATTGAAGATTGAGAAGGAAGTTGCGGAAGAGATCGAAGCTGATAAATCCATGAAATCCTCGAGGGTCCGGTATCCTGAATAATGCCAAGCTGATGCAGTTTTTCTTCTGAATCAGTCATGAATAATAAATAGGAAACTTTTGCTAGGAATTTTCTACAGAATTTTCTGTTATTGATTCGGTCATCAGTTTATGTTAAACATCCGGTGCTCCTTCTTTAGTTTTTACATAAATCCGACTTTCTCCGTTAGTTATTTGACCTCCATCTTAGTACTGGATATTTCCTGTTATGGATTGTATATATTGTATCTGATTATTCTGACTTTTTCTTCCTGAGGTGTGGTATCATAAATTTCCGCCATTATTTGTATGTAATGATGAATTTTAACCAAAAGAAGAAAACAAAGAATGAAAATAATAGGGGCAATACAAACTTCTCTAAAAAATTGGTTATAGCTGTTGTGAGATATTTTTACTTATTCCATTTTGTTATAATAAAAACCCATGGGCCTTAATCATAAGTATAATTATGAAATAAGGTTTAAACTTAGATTGAATTTTGGCTTAAGGGATATGACCTTGAATTGGTATAACATCAAATGGATAAGGAAAAGAAAATGAGTAATGAACTTGGTGAGGGGTGAATAAAGATAATGGAACTTAATTAAAGGAAAAAAAGTTTAAATGAGACAAGGATAATGGGCTTAAACCAATTAATTCATGAATGGTCTCTAGTTTGGAATCAAACTAAAATGGGAAAGGATTATTGATATTCGACAAAAAAATGGGTATGGTTTGCTAGGGACGATAAAAAAAATGGAAGAATGGTTATGTTTTTTTTTTATAGTAAAAATGAAAGGGTTAAGTGAATATCTAATTTTGTGAATAAAGATACGAAACGAGATGGGCTTCTAATAATCAGATTAAAACATGAACACAAAGGGTGGCGAACTGGAAAGAATATTATCATGAAAAGAGTCCAAGTGATCCATACAACCAATCCTCACGTGCTTACTTCAACTACAAAAACTCCCATCTGAATCAAACTTGCATCTTCGACGAAACCTCAGTTTTTGATCAAGTTTCAAACCCAAACCTCATTAACTTGTATTATCAGTAATGCACTATTAAGAGGACCACAATGTCTTGATATTCGTACGAGTTCACCCTTTGATCCCACACATAATAATTTAATGCCTTACCACTCAATACACAAATACCTCGATCTGACGACCAATGAAAATACCTCTTGATAAAACTTTGTAGCTGTAGAAAAGATCTTGATCCCATGTTCTAGTGGCTCCATGCAAACAAATGATATTTGTTAGTTATGACCTAATGGATGTGAAACGGAAAGTCAGTTATGGTTATAAATATGAGGGCAAATTTTGGGGTGTTACACATGGCTTCTGCTTGTAGGAATACTATCCGGATCAACTTTGTAGGGATACCTCATAAGCTTAAGGAATTGGTCTCTCAAGTTTCTGAAAATTCTCAGTTCATCAAGAGACACGGTTACCTACCGGATCTAGTCACTTCAGGGTTCAATGAAGACATGATGAGTGTCCTGTTTCAGGTTTTTGATCCTAAACATCATTGCTTCACATTCCCCGACTATCAGCTGGTTCCTACAATGGAAGAGTTCTCCAAGCTTTTGGGTATACCTATCCTTAATCAGAAGCCCTTCACAGGCTTGGAAAAGGAACCTAAACCTGAAGTCATTGCTACAGCCTTACATCTGAAGAAATCAGACATTGTCCTGGAAACAAGAAGTGGAGTTAAGGGTATCCTTGCTAAGGTATTGATGGAGAAAGCTCAAGTGTTCCTGAAGGCTATGAGCTATGATGATTTTGAGGAGATCTTAGCCCTACTGATCTATGGCTTAGTATTATTCCCCAATCCATACCAGTTCATAGACGTACACGCCATCAACATATTTCTGAATCATAATCCAGTGCCTACATTACTTGGAGACATCTTACACTCTCTTCATACCCGTACTACAAAGGCACGCGGAACTCTGATGTGTTGTACACCTTTATTGTCTAGGTGGTTTATTTCTCACCTTCCTCGATTAGTGATGAAGAATGAACAAGGGTTCAGGTGGTCCAAGAGGATCATGTCACTTTCTCATTCAGATATTCATTGGTGCTCTCGATCTATGGAGAATGTTACTATCATTGACTGTTGTGGGGAGTTCCCTAATGTGCCACTCCTTGGCATAAGAGGGGGCATTACCTACAATCCTTCCTTAGCTCTACGTCAGTTTGGTTACGCTCAGAGTGATGGTCCTCATGACCTGCTTATTCAGGGTATTATGTTCGACTACGACAACAATCTACAAAGTTACCGTCAAAGGTTTATACGAGCATGGGGTAAAGTGAACAAGGTTGACAGCAAGACTCTGGAACCAAAGTACACCATTCCTATGGAACCTTATCTCAGATGGGTGCGATCTCGTGCTCAGACTCTTATGATGCCATATCCTGCTATCCTTCCAGTTACTATGGAGCCTGTTGCTGAAGGAGATACTTCTTATATCATTATTCATCCAGACATGCCCACTGACATGGAGGAGTTACAAAGGTCCTGGATCCAGTTGAAGGAGCAAATAGATACTTTTGAGACTCATTACAAAGCAAGTCAAGAAAGAATCCTGGAGCTAACAAAACAACTTCACGAGGAGCAGAATCTCAACTCATACCTCAACACAAAGATGAAATGTCCATGGGAGACTTAAAGCCCTATCTTTGTATTCATTTCATTTTTGTTGTAAGCCCAAGGGGCAAACAGGTTTATTGATTACTAATAAAAGTTTACTTTCTATTTGTTTAAACAAATTTAAATCCTGCGGTCCTTGAAAACATTGCATACGCATTTACATACCATATCATTGCATCACAGGTTTATTATGAACAGGTATCTTATCTTCTCGTTGTTTATTTCAGCAGAAATGGCTCTTGAACAGACTGTCAAAGATCTCCAGGCTCATAATGCACAATTCCAAGAGTTGATTCTGAATTTGTCCAAGGGACAAGATGAGTTGAAGACACTGCTGGCTAAGAAAAAGAAGAAGACCAGAAGATCAGGAGGCCTTATCAGCCTGGGAAGAAGATTCAGAGGTCCTATCAAAACAAAGGAACAGATTGATGATTTTGAGTCTAAAAATTCTGAGAAAGAGGGAGGTAGTCTCCATGATACTGTGGGAGATTCTGATTCTGAAGCAAATTATTATCATGACCCTAGTGAAGATAAGTACAAGATGCTGGGAGACAGAATGAATGCCATGGAGTTACAAAAATCTTTTGGGCTTGATTTTAAAGATCTGAGCTTGGTGTCTGGAGTGGTTATACCTATTGGTTTCAAGGTTCCTACTTTTATGGTGTATGATGGTGTCTCATGTCCTAAGCTGCATTTAAGATCCTATGTCCGGAGGATTCAACCACATACTACTGACAAGAAGTTATGGATTCATTTCTTCCAAGAGAGTTTGTCTGGAGCTCAATTGGAATGGTACTATCAACTGGAAAGTGTCAATATTCGTGATTGGAATGATCTCACTGAGGCCTTCTATAGGAAATACCAATATAATGCTGATTTAGCACCAACTCGCATGCAACTCCAAAGCATGTCTATGGGTGCTAAGGAGAATTTCAAAGAGTATGCCTAAAAATGGAGAGACCTGGCTGGCAGAGTTCAACCTCCTCTGACTGACAGGGAGCTAGTGGATATGTTTATGAGTACGCTTAGTGGTCCTTTCTATAGTCACCTCATTTGAAGCTCATCATCTGGTTTCACTGAGCTGATAATGACTAGAGAACGTGTGGAGAGTGGTATAAGAAGTGGTAAGATACAGGTAGGTGCCTCTTCATCAAGCACTGCTAAGAAGCCCCCTAGTGGAAAGAAGGATTCTAATGATGTGTATGGTCAACCTAGTCGTAACAGAGTCACTAATCTGTGGGAGCAGTCCACATTTCCAATCCTACTCCTGCAGCACCAGAGCTACCACAAAACAATCAACAGAAGCTTAGAAGACAATTCACCAAGATCAACATGTCACTGGCCCAAGCCTTGCAACACATGTTGAAAGGGGAACTCATTACTTTGAAGGACCCTCCTCAGAATCCTAATACTTCCTCTCCTCGATACAATCCTAATGCACGATGTGCCTATCATTCCAATTGTCCGGGACATGACACCAACAATTGCTGGGTGCTGAAAAATAAGATTCAAGATATGATTGAAGCTGGGGAGATTGAATTTGACCCTCCTGGGACTCCAAATGTGATTACTTCTCCCATGCCCAATCATGAGAAGACTGTTAATGCTGTTGATGAAATTTCCTATGTTTCCTCAGTTGCAGATGTGACTACTCCATTATCCATTATCAAGAAGAAGCTGGTGCAGGCTGGATTCTTTCCAGGTTGCAACGAAGACTGTTTTTATTGTGCCTACAAACCTGATAGTTGCTGGAAGTTGAAAGATGGTATTCAACGCCTCATGGACAATTACACCATATTGTTTGAGATGACACCTTCTATGGAAAGTATGTGTGAACATCTAACTCGAGGTACGAAGGTTGAAGATGTGGACATGGTTTATAAACTGCCAGTGAAGATTACCTCTAAAGGCCCTGTCAAGATCACTTCCAAGGGTCCTATCAAAATTACTGTTGAAGGCCTGGTGAAGACTGTTGCTGAAGTTAGAGTGCCTCCCATGATTATTACCACTCCTGGCCCTATTCCTTATACTTCCGATAAAGCTATACCCTGGAATTACGGTTCTGATGTTTATATCCATGGTGTTAAACAAGGACCTTTGACTAATACCCCTGTTACTGATGATAACCTTGATGTTGATAATATTGCTGGATCTAGTAAGATCACCAGAAGTGGAAGAATTTTCTCTCCTCCAGCTACCTCAAAAAATACAGTTACTCTAACTACTACCTCCACTTCTGAGCCAAGTGCTGATGCTCGGGGCAAAGGTCCTGTGGTTGAACCTGTGCAAGCTGAGGCACCGACTGCTGAAAATCTTTCTAAACAGATGGAAGAAGTGCTGAAGATCATTCGCAAGAGTGATTATGATATTGTTGACCAGTTAGGGCATACTCCCTCCAAAATTTCCATGTTATCTTTGTTGCTGTGTTCTGAGGCTCATGCTAAAGCCTTGATCAAGTTCTTGAAGACTGCTCATGTACCAAATGAAATTTCTGTGAATCAATTTGAAAATTGTGTTGCACATCTGACTTATGATTATGGGTTAGGCTTTTTTGATGCTGACTTGACTCCTGCCAAGAGAAACCATAATAGAGCTTTGCATATCTCCATTGAATGTAAGGGCACTACCTTGTCTCATGTGTTGGTGGACAATGGTTCTTCATTGAATGTACTTCCCAAAGAGGTTCTGAACAAGCTCAGTCCTGAAGATGCTGTGTTAAGACCAAGTAATATAGTAGTGAGGGCCTTTGATGGTTCAAGAAGAGTGGTGCATGGAGAAATAGATCTCCCGATCAAAGTAGGCTCTCAAGTTTTCAATTCTACTTTTTATGTAATGGATATTCGTCCTGCGTACTCCTGTTTGCTTGGGCGCCCCTGGATCCATGGGACAGGTGTTGTGACCTCCACTCTACATCAGAAGTTGAAATATCCAGTGAAGGGAAAGATCGTCACTGTTTATGGAAAGGAAGAATATATGATCAGTCATGTGAATACTTTCAAGTATGTTGAAGTGGAAGGTGAATATGTTGAGACTCCTTGCCAGACATTTGAAGTTGTTCCTTGGGTCGTTCCTGCTACTAAAGCTCTTCCTGTTGTTAAAAGAGTTCCTGTGGTTACCAGAGTACCCCCTACAATGGCCTCCCTCAAAGACGCTAGAGCTGTGGTTGAAGAAGGTGGTTGTACTATTTGGGGTCAACTTCCTGACATCCCTTACAAGTATGACAAGTTTGGTTTGGGTTTCACTGCAGAGTCCCAGAAGGTTGTTCGTCGTGCTCGTGCTGTTCGTATCACCAATAAAGGGGTCATGAGAGATCAAATCAATGTTGTGGGTGACTATAGTGAAGACTACAACCTGGATGATTGGATCTTTCCTACTGTGGGTGATGGGCTCAACAACTGGAAGACCGAAGACGTTATTCCTATCTCCTTTAGTCAGGAGTAAATACAATTACTGTGTTTTTATTTTAAGTTTGTAATTTCGAACGATTAAACTTTTAAGCCTTGTGTCTTACCCGGGGCATAATGGTATGCTTGTTTCGGGATGTCATTTCATTTGCATACTTCATTCAATAAAAATCAATGGATGTTTCGTTTTCGTAAATATTGTGCTCTTTGTCTTTCTTTTTATTTTTGTTTTATCAGCTATGTGTTCTTACACACTGTAACACGGTGGGAGAACTGACTTTAGTTATGTTGCGGATAGCAAGAGTCGCCACCGACTTTTATTTTATCCAAAGGAAAGGCATAAAAGAACAGGAAAGACCTTATAAAAGATTTTTGGGTCTGGGGGGTAGGTTATGTAAAGGGAAGGTGTTAGCACCCTTTACATCCATGGTTATCCATGGGCTCTTAGTTACTTAGCTCACTTTGAATTGTTTTTGAAAATGTGAAGTGTGTGAATAGAAATTTTCATAAGAGTTTGATAATGATCCATGTACGGATGCGTAAAAAACTTGTGTTTGAAAATTGTTTGAAATTGTGAAATGTTTGAGAAATTTTTAAGTGGTGAGCAAGTAACTATGAGGAACCTACCCTAAAGTTTAAGTCTTTCTGTTCTTGAATCCTTTAAATGGTAAGACTATCCCTATTATTAAGGAATAGGTAGTCATTACCTTGGATGTGTGGGACAAATGAGGGATATCTGTTTAATGAAGGCAACTGTAGGGTGTATTAAGCATTTTTTTGGAGGGACTGTCATCATTATTCGAAAGGGACAAGATCATATTTAAAGGCAACCATTAAGGGACTTGATCTTTGGTTATGAAGGGACTAGATGACTTTTCTTTTAAGGGACTTTGCTTTATACACCCTACTTGACCTTTTTGAATAGGCAACATTGAGAGGCAACCCTAGAAAGTGAGATGGCGATCAAGGATCGACTTACGTGTGTGAGTGTTTAATTTTGTATTTATCTTATAATTTAAATGACCTAAATTCAATTTTAAAATAGCATACATGTTACACTCCCTATTTTACTAACCATAGCATGAAAAATAATTTAAATATTTACAAAAAATTACACCAAGGAGCAATTACATAATAATAAAAATAAAGCAATTTAAATAAATAGCAAAAATGAATAAATAAGCAAAATATAAATAATAAGTAAAATAAATAAATAAGCAATAATAATTATAATAGGGGTTAGTAATAATAATTAAATATAAATAAGGTTAGTGAAATAATAATAATAAGCATAATTTAAAAAATAAATGGATTAGTAATAAACGTGATTAATAATAATAATAATAAACAAAATAAATAGGGTTAGCAAAAATATTATAAGAACATAATTAAAATAATAAGCAAAAAGAATAATATAATAATTAAAAAAATTAGATTTTAATATAGACAATTATTTTTAAAAAAATAAAAGAAAATATGAACAATTAAGTAATTATTATAACATTTTGAGTTATATACAAATTATTAAATTATTTTTAAACATATTATAATTAAAAGATTAAATTAGCATAGATTCAAAAATTATTTATATATAAAATTTAGATTATAAACAAATTATAGAAACAATTACATACTATAAAAAAAATGATTATAATTATATTTACAAAAATTAATTATATTAAATAAAATATGTACATAATAATTATATTTACAAAAATTAGAAATTTAAGTCACAAGATAAAATTAGGTTTTTTAATTGTTTAGAAAATAAATTAGGGTTTATAAAATATTAGAGTTTATAAAATATTAGGGTTTATTTTATTTACAAAATTAATTTAATATATATATTATAATCTAAATACATAAAATAAAAACTAATTTTTGAATTAAGAAAAATAATTTTTAGAATTTGGGAAAATATTGAATATATATATATTATCATGGAATTATTTAGTTATATATTTATATATATGATTATTAATAACAATAATTAAACAAAATTAATTAAACAAGACAAAATAGAAAAAGAAACAAAAAGATAGAAACTTACCTGGCTGGGTTTTGAACCCAGGACGTTCTGCTTGCCAGCAACAAAACACACCACTAGGCCATCAGCGCGCAGGTGAAAGGAAATGGGCTTCAATTGGTTTTGTTCCTTCAGACCAAAAATCAAAAAATAATGAAAAACAAAAGGCCTGAGGGGAGAATCGACCCCAGGACCTCTCAATCAAACGCATATGCACATTACCATCCCAGCTAGGTGAGCGAATCTGATATTATGGTGGCAAGAAGGCATAATATATTAAGCCTCATATTTACCCTGAAAAATAGAAAAAAATTGTACAAGACCTGGATTCGAACACAAGTCCTATAGCCAAACACACACTAGCCTTTCCACTGGGACAAGCTGCACGCTTGTGATAATAAACAAAAACAATTCATTATATTTTAAAACAATAATTTGAATGTGAATTTCGCGCGCAGGCCAGTCGTCTTCTTCCTTGGATTACCTGCGAAATCACCTATGAAATTTGTTGCACATTTTCCTGCGAATTTCCAAAACCAGAATCCTACATTTTTTCAAACATCAATCAAACCATAACATTAATTCAAATTAAGAGCCCAGATCAATTATACAAGCATTATAGGTCACGACCATGTTCTTAGAATTCATTTAGGTGTCCTAAATACTAAGTTCCCGAAATTGAACTCCAAACCCTAACAATGGTGGATTTTGATACAGTCCATAAGAGTCAAATTAAACCATCCAGAAAGCTTCTAAACATCATAACAAACACAAATCCACAGTTAGTTTTCATTATAAATTCACAAATCATTCAAATCGAAATTTTTTTAAAGAAGAACAAGATGCATTCGGTTAGCATGATATGGAGTGTTTGGGATGCATATGAGCATTGGTTTTCACTCAATGGTGTTCAGTGATCATGGCTATGTGCTTCAAATACCTTCAAATGTCCTGGAAATTCAAAACCGAATGCAAGCTTTGGAGAGGTTTTTTGGTTTATGAAACTTACTCTTGAGGCTGTCAAAATTCGTGGCTTGCATTAGGTTTGTGTAAGTACTTATAGGATGATGTATTAGGTCAAAAAGATTGATCACTTGTGTGGAAAGTTTGATCTAAAAAGATTCAAAAAGATGGCCTTTTAAAAATCAAATATCTTGCATAAACTCTTGCTATTTTGGTATGATCCTCATTACTCTTGTATCAATCAAGTTTAAATGTGATTTAAAACTTTCTAGAAGCAAAATTAAAATTAATTTTCATTATTTTATATTTTATTTGAATTTAAAATGACTTTTTAATATAAAAATCATAATAAATAAAAACAAAATAAATAAAATTATGAATAAATTAATTTAATTTCGTGCAAGATGTTTTGAAGTGGATTGGGTCATTATTTGGCAAGCCCATTTGGAAAAAATTGGTTTTAGACCTCCTTTTCCTTCATGAACCAACCCAAAATTTCCCAACTTTGCAAGGGCACATATCCTTCAATTTTAATGGTATGAGGGTGTTCTTGGACATTTTGGAAAGCTTGAAGAGTCCTCTAACCAACCCCACTGGTTTAATGTCCATATCATTTACCAATCTCCAGTTATGCCCTTTTGAAGTTGTTGACTTTTTGTTGACTTTCAAAAGGACCTATAATGTCTTAGCTCATACCTTCCAAATGAAGCATTTTTGGGCTTGGCTTGTGAGACACAAAGTTGTAGAGAATTCAATTTCCTTCAAAATGAGCTTTGAGTGGAGACTTGGTGATGAAGCATGTGAAAGTTATGGCTGGTCAAAGTTCAGTTGACTTTTACTGAGAAAACCCTAATTTAGAAACTCCTGATTCTTGATGATCTGAAATATCCTTGATGAATCATGATCAACCCTTGATCAAATGATGAATTTTACTTCATATACTTGGTGTTGGCAAAAAATCATGAAGTTTGACTTTAGTTTGATCACAGTTGACCTCAGTTTGACTTTTTAACTACTTTGACTGATTTTGACTTATCTGATCATTTGACTGAGCAAACTTTTGAGAAAAGTCTTGAAACTTGTCATGGGGGTTCTTACACACATGTAAGATGTTATGAAGCTCACTTTAAGTCTTGGAAGTTCATTTAGCCTGATTAAAGTCAAAACCCTAGTTTTGGATGCACTGCTTAGGAGGTGCATTGTCTGAGGGAATTGTCAACTCTTCTGACTATTTGTGAACTTTGTGAACCTTGTGAACCATCATAAAATGTCTTGTGAACCTCATGGGAGGTATTGTGAACCTTGTGAACCTTGTGAACCTCATAAAGTGACTTGTAGACTTCATGAACCTTATGACAGGTCTTGTAAACATTGTGAATCTTGTGAACCTTGTGAACCTTCATGAAGTGACTTGTAGACTTCATGAACCTCATGAAAGGTCTTGAAAGTATTGTGAATCTTGTGAACCTTGTGAACCTTCATGAAGTGACTTGTAGACTTCATGAACCTCATGAAAGGTCTTGAAAGCATTGTGAATCTTGTGAACCTTGTGAACCTTCTTAGCACACAAAGTCTTGTATTGTGAGGGCAAATTTTGGGGTGCAACAGCTGCCCCTGTTCAATTTTCTGAAACCTGAGGGGTTAGATTGGTATATTTGCCAGTCGTAACTTGGAAGGTTGAAGGGGATTGAACACAAAAGCCCAAAAATTTGCACTCACCAGTGCGTAGAGTGACACAGATGGCTAGTTGAATATGCTTGAGTGGGCTTAAAGATGCCACTTGGAGAAAAGTTCTTCAGATACATTTCTTGGAGAATAAAGCAGTCCAAAATATGAAGATATAATGATAGCTTTCAGGAGGATAAAGCAGTCCTGATGTAGTAATATGCTTTCAAGAGGATGAAGCAGTCTTGAGAGATTGATAATATATTTTCAGGAGGATGAAGCAACCCTGAGGTAATGATGATAGCTATCAGGAGGATGAAGCAGCCCTGAGGTAATAATATGATTTCAGGAGGATAAAGCAGTCCTGAGGTACAAGAAGCTGTCAGGAGGATAAAGCAGTCCAAAATATGAAGATATAATGATAGCTTTCAGGAGGATGAAGCAGCCCTGAATATGAAGGTATAATGATAATTTTCAGGAGGATGAAGCAATCCTGATGTAGTGATATGCTTTCAGGAGGATAAAGCAATCCTGATGTAGTGATATGCTTTCAGGAGGATAAAGCAATCCTGAGGTAATGATATGATTTCAGGAGGATAAAGCAATCCTGAGGTAATGATGATAGCTATCAGGAGGATGAAGCAGCCCTGAGGTAATAATATGATTTCAGGAGGATAAAGCAGTCCTGAGGTACAAGAAGCGGTCAGGAGGATAAAGCAATCCTGAAGTATTGATAATATGCTTTCAGGAGGATGAAGCAATCCTGATGTAATGATGTGCTTTCAGGAGGATGAAGCATTCCTGATGGATGATAACTTTCAGGAGGATAAAGCAATCCTGATAATCACAAGTCTGTTTGTTGGAGAATTAACCTGAAAACAAGGTAGCATTCTGTATAACAATATTAGTTTATGCATTATGTATGCATGGATAATATGATGCACCTAAAATAATGTATTATGTATCTATGGATATGTATGTTATGGTATGATATAAATGATGTATGTATGATATGATACTGCCGGAAACGTCTGGATATCTTCGTATAACAACTGCTGGCCAGGGAAAATAAATCCCGATTCGTTGTTGAAGAATATGAGGAACTCGTTCCCGTCTTGTTTGATAATATATTATACATAACCTTCTGTATGCCGGGGATAGCAAGATATATATAACCTCCCGTCTGCTGGGGATAGCAAGATATATATAACCTCCCGTCTGCTGGGGATAGTAAGGTATATATAACCTCCCGTCTGCTAGGGATAGTAAGGTATACATAACCTTCGTCTTCGTTTGATAGTAGGGTAGATACAACCTCCGTCTTCGTTCGTCGTACCCTTATTGGAAAGTAAATTCCCGTATATCCGTATGAGGATAAAAGAGATGGATATAAATTCCAGGGGAGATGTGACTTTATGAAGATGGATTTGTCCTACTGAGGGTTTGTAGCTGTTTTATAGAGATGAACCGGCGAAGCTTCGTTGAAATCCTTCCCTCGTTCGTCCTTAGTAAATACTATTACTGCATTTTTATGCATTTCTGGTAAACATCAATCATATTAAGCATTCATGCATTTTTGGTAAACATCAATCATATTCAAAAGCATACATACATTCAAACACAACCAATGGACGTTTCGCTTATGTAAATAGGGTAAAAGTAAATCTGGATTCAAAAGATGGAATTTATTTATATCAAAAAGTGACCCATACACGGGCAAGTTTGTACAAGGAGACATAAACCCTAGTAAGAGGATTTTGTCATAAAATTTTACAAAACAAAGAGAATCAGCTATGTGGGAAATTATCCTATTGAGTTTCAATTCTACCATTGCCATTATCTTCAAGTATCTCATCTTCTGCTGTTGAGACGGAAACGATTGGATTGAGCTTTATCTGTTTGAGCTTGAATAAGTAACACAACTGGTTGCAATTTCATGGGTGATCCAAACGAGACATAGTCATACGCTTTAATCCCTAACTTTTGCCTGGATTGCCCTTTCAGGTTTTCAATCCATCGGGATACCCTTTTTTGCCCAAGCCGCCTTTTCAGGTTTTCGACTTGCCGGGTGTACATCTTTTTATATATATCCCTAATTTTTGCCCAAACCCTTTTGGTTTGCCGGGATGCCCTTATTTTTGCCTAGGCCTGTCAACCTAGCGGGTCTCTTTTCATGCGTAGTATTTTTTAACTATGTCTGCGTTTACAGGCTGCGGGAAGTCTTCACCATCCATAGTGGTAAGCATCATGGCACCTCCTGAGAATACTGTTTTGACCACAAATGGTCCTTCATATATTGGAGTCCACTTGCCCCTAGGATCACCCTGTGGTAATATGATACGCTTGATTACCAAGTCACCAGCCTGATATACCTTTGGCTTAACCTTCTTATTAAAAGCTTTGATCATTCGTTTTTGGTACATCTGGCCATGACAAACTGCTGCTAGCCTCTTCTCATCAATCAAATTTATCTGGTCAAGTCGAGTCTGAATCCACTCATCTTCATCTAAGCCCGCATCCTTCATAATTCTTAAGGAGGGAATCTGAACTTCAATGGGCAGAACTGCTTCCATACCATAGACTAAGGAGAATGGGGTTGCCCCTGTTGAAGTACGTATTGTAGTACGATAACCATGAAGAGCAAATGGTAACATCTCATGCCAATCCTTGTAGGTAACAGTCATTTTCTGTACAATCTTCTTGATGTTCTTATTAGCAGCTTCAACTGCCCCATTCATCTTTGGACGATACGGAGAAGAGTTGTGATGCTTAATCTTGAACTGTGTGCAAAGATCAGTAATCATAGTGTTGTTCAGATTAGAGCCATTGTCAGTAATAATCCTTTCAGGGATGTCATACCTACATATGAGATTATTCTTAATGAATCGAGCCACAACATTCTTGGTAACAGATGCAAATGAAGCTGCCTCCACCCACTTTGTGAAGTAATCAATAGCGACCAGGATGAAACGATGCCCATTAGAAGCAGTAGGCTTGATCTCACCAATCATATCAATGCCCCACATGGCAAAGGGCCAAGGAGCAGTCAACACATTCAATGGTGATGGAGGTACATGGACTTTATCAGCATAAATTTGACACTTGTGACACGTTCTAGAGTGTTGATAGCAATCAGCTTCCATGGTAGACCAATAGTAACCTGCTCTCAAAATCTTCTTTGCCATGGTATGACCACTAGAATGAGTGCCAAAGATCCCATCATGCATATCTTCCATAATCTCAATTGCTTCCTTCTTATCCACACAACGAAGCAAAGTTGAATCATGATTGCGCTTGTACAAAATTCCATTACTTAGAAAGAACTTGGCAGAAAACCTTCTTAGAAACTTCCTATCTTTGACAGATGCCCCTTCAGGGAACTCCTGAGCTTCAAGATATCTTTTCACTTCATAGAACCAAGGTTTCTCCTCTGCCTCTTCAGTGTCAATCTCATTGCAGTATGCAGGATTCTCAAATCTATTAATAGTAATCTTGGGAGCTTCATCATCCCAGCTGATCTCAAACATGGATGCCATGGTGGCTAATGCATCTGCCAACTGATTCTCTCTCCGTGGAATATGTCCAAAGGTAATCTCTTTAAAATGTGGGATCAAAGACAACACATGCTCTCTGTAAGGAATGAGATTATCATGCTTGGTATCCCAATCTCCTTTAATTTGACTAACTACCAGGGCTGAATCTCCATACACATCAAGGAACTGAATCTTCATATCAATAGCAGCTTTAATACCCAGGATACATGCCTCATACTCAGCCATGTTATTGGTACAATAGAAACAAAGTCTGGCAGTAATCGGGGTATGACAACCTTCAGGGGAACTAATCACAACACCAACACCATTACCAAGTGCATTGGAAGCACCATCAAAAACCATAGTCCATCGGGATCCTTGTTCAGGTCCGTCATATTGTCCAGGTTCTTTGGTAATAATCATAATGTCTTCATCAGGGAACTCAAAACTCATTGACTGGTAATTATCTACTGCTTGATGAGCCAAATGATCTGCTACAACACTTCCTTTAATGGCCTTCTGAGTAGTATATGTAAACACCCCAAATTTGCCCTCACCCATTCACACCATGGCTTGTGATCATCTCATATGCATAAACACAATCATATCATCTCATATCTCAATTTTGAGTCACTGCATTGGTTCTAAGTCATCTGCACCTAGGGTTTGTGATCTGAGCAATCCAAGAGCTTCTTGAGCCACTCCAAAGGCCACTAACCACTTCAAAGGGATCCATGTGTGTTCATCTATCATATTACATCCTCTCAAAGTAAAAAATTCCAAGGAATCACAAGAACTAGGGTTTGAATGGATGCAGAGCCAGGTTTGACTGCACAGTTGACCTAAAATTAGGGTTTTGGTTTCAGAGGCCATAACTCCAATTTTTTGGGTCATTCTTGTTTCCATTGGTCTCTATATGGTATAGGGAGTGTGCATATCAATTTTCATGAAGAAATTCTATGGGGAAGTCATCTGATCAAGAGTTGACTTTCTGGACAAGTCAGTGCAAAATCAGGGCATCTGAGGCCCCCAATGACCCAACCAATGGGTGATCTTCATCATTTTGAGTGTATATGATCTTTATTTGATCATGGAAGAAGGTTGAAGTTCATAGAAATCAAGAATTTGGAAATTTTGCAAATGTTGACTTTTTGGGCATAGTTGACTTTTCAAGAATGCTTCATTTTAGGTCATTTTTCAAGCCTTGATTCTTGATCCAAAAAAGCTTCAAATGGAAAAACTTTGGTCATGAAAGTTGTAGATCTCATCTTTCCCTTTTCAAAAAGTACAAGAACATGATCAAATTCTTCTTGGATCAAAAGTTATGGTGTGACAAAGTTGGCAAAAATCATTGATTTTCAAGTTATGCACCAAGTGTGAAAATTGCAAAACCATGAACCAATGCCTTTTGTAACCTCTAATTCATTTCAAACCATGACATAAACATTCTACATGTCCTAAAAAGTCAGAATTGGACCAAAGATCACATGTGTTTAGTTCATGTAACAAGGCATTTTTCATGAGATTTCAAAAAAAATGACAACTTGCAAAAGCACTCATCACACTTCCTACAACTTGCAACCTTGGATGCTGACCTTGCTAGCTCTCTCACCACACCATGCTGCGCAGCCCCTAGCCCTTGTACCAAGCTAGCACCTCACCATACTTCTCTTACACAAAAGGTTGACATTTTGCAAAAGCAAACTTACCTATCACAGCAGGCCATGTCACATCATCCAGCCAATTGGATTAGTTTATACTTTTCATTTGCAAGCCATTTCATATACCAAGCAAGGCTGAAACACTTAACATCATCACATTCACAAAACACACCCTAGCTGCATTTTGCTTCGAATCTCTCTGCCCAGCCACAAAACATCCAAACCATTTCCACACTTCAACTCACCATGATCCATTGAGAAGAAACCAGCCAAGAGCCAGGCCTGAAACCAACCACAAAGCCACTTCACCATTTTCACCTCAACCTGCATTTCTCTTCGAATCACCTTCCACAGCTTACAAACATCCAAACAAACTTTACAAAGCTTCTCCACTCACCATCTGGATCACAAAGAACCACTCACAATGGCCTGAAACTGCCTGAATCATCCCTGCCATTTCTGACTGAGCTTGAGCAGAAGCTTGTCAAACTCCTCATCCAGCCAACATAAATTCCTCTTGAGCATTCAAGCATCACCAGAGGGTCAAGTGGAGTGGATTGCACTGAAGGAAGTGGCCAGAAAGTCATCAGAGTGAAAGCTTCGAATCTCAGGTAGCTTGAAAAATATTTTTCCAGAAATCATTTCTTTTGTTTTAAACTTGTTCTACATGTCTTCCTGATCATGAATATGCTTTTAGTTTTTGAAATGGTGATGAAATGAGAGTTTAATTGCTTTCTGAAACTTGCGTGCCCTAATTCTTTCTTGCTTCGATTCAGCCTTGTTAGGAAGAATAAATTTGTTTTGAGTGAGGGTTTTGATTCGTGAGTGAGTGGGGATCATTTCCCAATTCTTAGATTTCATTTTAGTTAGGTTTTTGGGGTTTTGGGGATTTTCAGGGGAGATGCTGGCCGGAGAAGACGACCGGAAGTCTTCTCCGGCCACCTGAAAGTCATTTGTGCCCTAATCATGTAATTAATTCCCATTTGAATCTAGAGCGTTGGATGCGTTGAAATGTTTGACTTGCCGCGCGTGTGGACGGTCCAGATTTGTCATTAAGCCCTAATCTTCATTATTTATTTAATTAATTGGGTTTAAGTCAGTTTAAACGTGGGCCACAGGATCTGGCGCGTAGTCAATGCCCCCAAGCCCAGATTGAATCCCAGCCACCCATCCTGCATACTTCTCCTTTTATTTATTTTAATTCAGTTTCTTCTCATTTTATTTGCATAATTATTTAAAAATAGTAAAAAATGTTTAAAAATTATGAAACTTTTTCTCCTGAGTTTTATTAATTTTTATGACACAAAAATATTTTCATTTTATTTTTTATCATTAAAAAAAGTATTTTTAAATATTTAAAAGATTATTTTTAATTGATTAATGAAAATTAATTTATTAAAAATACTTTTAGGTATTTAAAAATCACCAAAAAATTCATGAAATGTTCTAAGACATTTAGAAACATTGTCCAACCTTCAAACCAAATTTCTTTTTTGATATTGATGCATTTTAAGAATTTTTCATTGAATTAAATCATTTTTTGTGCATTGATTTGATCCAAAGTTCAAAAATTCATTTCTGCCTATCTAAGAAGAGTTGGACATTGATTCTTTTTGCATTGCATTCTATTTGGCATGTAGTTTTTGAGATAAAATGGCCATGATTTGATCTTGCATTTTCAATTTGTTTGGCATTTCTTTTGTTTAGGAACCCTAAAAACCCTAATAACTTAGAAAAATCATAACTTGAGTTTGGTTAAGAGTTGAGACCTCCCCTTTGGACTTTGGTTCAATATAGGTTTAGGGTTTCTTTGGGTGGCATTTTCCATTTTTTATCTTAGGGTTTGCTTCTGTTTTTAAGTTTTGTTTGTTGTTTGATCCATAAACCCTAATTTGGGCTTCCATTTGCATCCTTCTTGCATTCTCTTGCATAACATGACTTGCCATGACATTTCAAGCATCCATTTTATTCATTTGACATCTTAAGACATATAGAAAGCATGTTTGATCATTGCATCTTGCATTTGCCATGTTGTTTGCCATGTATGTTTCATAACTTTTCATGTAAGTTCATGCTCCTTAACTTGCATCATTTGCATCCATGATCTTGTATGAACATCTCCATGCCTTGCCTCATGTTTGTAGCATCTCATAGCATCATTATCATCATCAACATGCTTCTGGTTTTGTTTATCATCATGTCATCTTATCTCATTTGGCTTTGCATTGCATTTCTTTTCTAACATTTCAGGTGGTAAGTAATGTTGAGAAGTGAATTTGCCTTCACTTCTCATGACTTTTCTTTTCATCTCTCTTGCATCCATTGCTGCATTTTTATATGTGTTAGAGTTTGAGCTTGCTCATTCTTCTTCTTCCCACTTTCTTTCTTCAAGTGACTTGGCTTCTTGAATGAAGCAAGTCACTTTGCTTCTCTTGATCCTGTTCATCTGCTTCCTGGTGGCTCCTTTGAAGATTTCTCTTGAAAACCTCACAAACCTTAGGAACAACCAAGCATGACAATGATTAGGGTTTTTGATTAGTCCCCCCTCTTAGATTTTACCTTTGTGTCATCTCTTTGAGTCTTCTCTTCTCACCTCATAAGCAGGGACTAAACCCTAAAGGCTTTAAGGCTTTGTGATTAAGCTTATGCCTGCATCCTTCTCTTAGGATGGAGTGTATAACTTTAATCCTAAGTGTTAAACCCTTAATGTGTTTAAATCTCTTAATCAATTCACTTAATAAATCATCAAGACATCACACTTGTAACTTGGGCCTTGCATTAGGGTTCTAATTCTTCCTTAATTGGTTAAGAAGGACTAACCCTAGTGTTAATGGACAAGTCCCCCTCAAGTTGTCTTACAAATCATAAAATTCACTTCTTCATCATATCATTAACTAAAATCCACTTAATAAAGGCTTTGTTTTGTCATGAGTTTAATCCCTAATCATGGATTAAGTTGAGGAGTTTTCCTCAGCTTAAACATTCTCATCTATTATCCTTCTATTAGGATAGTGTAATGAGTCTGTTTAATCCCTGATTATGGCTTAATCTCATTACTCAACACTAAACAAAAACCACAAAAACATCTAAATAATCACAAGTAGGTTAATGATCTTAATCCTACACCAAAGGTGATTAAGTGTGAGAATCTGACTTCACACTTAAAGTATTCTCATTACCCCTAATCAGAGGGAAGATGTGATGAGTTTACTAAATCCACTGGTTTAGGCTTAAGCTCATTAACTTATGACAAAGCAATAAAAGACTGAAAACTCAAAAACAAACAATAATCGTCTCCTTCGGGATTCTTTTCTCATCATCTTCACTCACAAACGAGAACTCGCTTCTTCCGTCTAATGCAAGACAGTTAGCACCTGAGCCAGACAGGTCATACACTTGAGCATAGGCAAGTAAGCAGTTCACAAGTCAATTCATCTTTCAGTCTCTTTGGGTCGAACTACGGTGTTCTGACTTCCTCATTGCACGAGAGGATACGTAGGCATAACTTAACAGTTATCAAACAAAAGTCTCTGTACATTCCCCCTCCTTCCTGTATCATTCTTTAAGCCTCCTGGTCTTGAGCATTTCATTCCTTTCTTACACTGACACTTTCATGCCTCACATCACTTATACACTGACACCTGTACATCCTTTTCCAGCTCTTTATACACAGATTGCATTGACACTACCCCTTTAAAACACAAATCTTTTAAGCGTGGATCCCGTCGAGTACGGCGGACAATCTGGGTGCTAATACCTTCCCAGGTTGTAACCAACCCCCTTTCTCAGTCTCTCTGGTTCGCAACCGTCTTATCCATCTCTTTCTAGGTCTATGCAGCATTGCCTTTCCTCCGAGATAAAAATGCCTAGCTGGCGACTCTATTCATCTCCAGTGAGTTCACGGCTGTGTGTTCTCATTGTCCCTCTCGCCGACCGTTCGCGTCTGTACCTTCATCTGATCCATTTCATTTGTCGGGAGCGACAGCTTGGCGACTCTGCTGGGGAACCTTATATTGCAACCAGGGCTTCTGGTTCTTTTTGTGGGTTCCTCCTAGCGCTTGATTGATTTGTGTTTACTGGGGTGTTATGTGTTTATTTGTGTTTGTATATTTATATTTGTTTTTGCTTTATGTACAGTTGTTTACTGTTTTCTTTATAGCTTTGCATATTATCATACTGTTGTACTGTACTGCTGGCTGGATCTGGTTTTCCTTTGGTGGGTGGGGTTCTATTGAGAGTTAAGGTCCTATACCTGGGACCTGAGTGACACCTAGGCTAGAGTGAATCATATTCTTTCCCATTCCATTTCGGTCTGGTGCGGGAATATGAAACACGGTTCAGATATGGGTTTCTTCTTGAGAACTCTGTGTTGCATATTTCCTGCAATGCTAGGGCTATCTGGGAAGCCTGCTAAGTCTGGATGACCTTTAGTATTGACCTTCAGAAACTGAGGTGAATTAGAGGAGGAATTGTTATGGTTATTGTAAACACTGTACCTCCGGGTTGGAAGTGTTTACACTTCTCATAACTGATCTAAGTCTGAGGATCCTTGTTCTAGAACACCACCTGTGAGGGGGTTGGGCTGTTTACAGGTTTGCAGGTACCTTGACCTCAGAATACCCTGCTACTTTGACTTGATAAGAGTACTCCATGTTGGACAGTTCTTGTGATTCTAAACCCTGGACATGTGGCTCTTTATTTGAGCCCCCCACCCTGGTTACTGGATTTATAGACCTCCATCTGGAATTCTTAAACACACATGGACTTATATCAGGGCTTTTTGATCAGATCCAGCTCAGTCACAAACCCTTGCATATCATTTGCATACATAATCATTGCATCATATTGACATTTGCTTATTTGTGTTTCAGGGTATCCATTTTCATCTGGTTTTGGTTTTGACCCCATCTTCAGTATTGACCTATCTTCACCAGCATCTGCTTCAGTTATCACCAGCACCAGCCAGTCAGTGGCCCTCTTCTTCAGTATTATCATCAGCACCTGTCTCTACTCAGTCTCAGCATCATGGCTCCTAAAAAGAGCAACATCACCTACCACTTCTTCCAGCCAGAGTTATCAGACATCAGGAGGATTCAGACCCTGATCACGCCAGATCACATACCTTTGTTCAGGGAGCATTATGGAGATATACTTGATATGGTTATGGATCTGGACCCTTCACAGAGAAGCTTGATCCACACCTGCATTCAGTTTTATGATCCTCCACTGAGATGTTTCACCTTTCAAGACTTTCAGTTGGGCCCTCTACTAGAAGAATACTCATCTTTGGTTGGTGTGCCTATCAGGGTTGGAATCCCTTTCAACCCTGAGATGGTCTTTCCCAGCAATGGAGAAGTAGCAAAGGCTTTGCATCTGGAACCTGTCCTGATTGAGCAGCATATGACTTCTAAAGCTGGGATCCCTGGCTTTCATCTGGATTTCTTAATCTCTCAAGCTACCCTGAAAGCTTCTCTAGGAGAGTGGAAAGCTGTTTGTGCTTTACTGGCCTTGAGCATATATGGAATTGTATTGTTTGCAGACGAGCCTCGATTCATTAGCAAGAATGCAATCCATCTGTTCATCCTGAAGAACCCAGTGCCAACTTTATTGGGGGATCTTTACTATTCAGTGCATCAGAGGAATGAAAAGCAGAGGGGGAGATTAGTGAGGTGTTGTGCTCCGTTGTTCCACACTTGGCTTCTCAGGCATCTACCCAGGACAGATGCATTTCTAAACCCTCATCAGCAGAGCAACTGGGCTAAGAGACTCACTGTTCTAACTTCAGCTGACATCAGATGGTGTACTCAGAGCACCAAGGGCAGGGATATCATCACCAGCTGTGGGCATTTTCCTAATGTGCCTTTGATAGGAGTTAAGAGCAGTATCAATTACAATCCTCTGCTGTTCAGAAGGCAACTGGGCTATGCACTAGTCCATACTCCTAAGGCACAGGACTTGGTTGAGACTCTTTATTGTGAGAACAAGGTTGATTTGACTGTTGTTAGGCAGGCTGCCTGGGCTTGGGATAATGTTCAAACCAAGGGAGTAACCATTTTGGGGAAGTGCAATAATGTGGCATCGGCACAATATTATGAGTGGTCCCGTGCCAGGGCCCAATTCTCTGGGATGCCCTTTACCATAGAAGACATGCCTGAGTCATCTTCAGCACCACCCCCTGCCACTATCAGTTTAGAGGAGTTTGAAAGCTTGAAGGAAAGAAATGAGAAGCTAACCCAGGCTTTGCAGAAAACCCTCCGGGAGAGGAGTGAAGGTATGAGGGAGATTGAGAGATTGGAGAAATTGAGAGTAGAGCATCTGACTAAGATTGAGAAGTCTGGGGATTATATCAAAAAGTCTAAAGCTGGAGAACAAATTCTGAAGAATGCTTGCAAATAAGCCCAGTTCCAAAGAGCAAGGACAAACTTGTATCTGAAGGAGAGTCAGGCTCGGTGGGTCAGGATCACCGAGGCTCGTACTTTGGAAGACAAGAGAGTTCAAGACAAGATGGAGCAACTGGAAGCTAATGCAAAAGAACAACAAGAAGCCCTGGCAGCAGCCCAGAGGGAGATATCAGAGCTGAAGGTCAAAGCAGGGGTGAAGAGGTCAAAGGACCAAACTCAGCACAAGAAGCTAGCAGCAGCTGTTACGACCCGGAATCTCCTCATCAGGAATCTCACGGAGCGTCCGGCTGATCCTGTGACCGAGGCACTTCTCAAGGAAGTTCGTGAGGATGAGTTTGGTCTTGGTGTTTGACCATTTGTTTGTTGTTGCTTTCTTTCCATGTACTTTTATTTTCTTGTAATGTATTTTGACCCTTTAGAGGGCTTGTGTTGTAAAATGAACAAGTTGTATTATTTCACCTTCTGTAATATATTTGTGTTAGTTTGTTCCATCCAAGTTTACTTCGGAAGCCACATCAACAACATCTTCAAGGGTCTGGAAGGGTCAAAACTGAAGGCCAAACCGGATACCCTGAGAACAAATAAGCATAATTGCATTGCATGCTAACCCTTTGTTTGTTTTGTAGGTTTTTGTGTTGTTGTTGCTAACCTCTGTTGTGATGCCTCAGGAACTATTGCTAGGCGCCGGGTATTTCCCCTCAATCGTCCGCACCGTTATCCAACCCGAAACAACCTTCCGGGAATTCAGATGGATCAGATGCAGCAGGACCTTACTGAGGTCAGAAATCAAATGGCAAGCGAAAGGCTAGAAATGAGGAATCAAATGACTCAGTTTATGGAAGTTATGAACAACATGGCTCAGAGCCAGGAAAGATTGAGGGCCATGGTGGAAAGGCAAAATCAAGAGGATCCACATATAGGGACTGCCGGTACCAGTAACAATGAAAGGGTACAACCTCATGTCAACCCTCCAGTATTTGGACCACACCTCCATCCTGAGGTCAATATTCCGGCAAATGTTCAAGGGACTGCCACTGCAGCCAGGGTACTTCAAGAGGATCCCCAAGAGGACCAATTCACAGTAATGGGTGCTGGAGAAGAAGCTTATGATAGAAGATTGGATGAGATAGCTGAGAAGTTGAGGTCCTTAGAATCTCAAAACTCTCTGGGCTTCGACGTCATGGACATGGGCTTGGTAGACGGGGTCAGGATTCCCCATAAGTTCAAGCCTCCTTGTTTTGAAAAATACAACGGGACTTCATGCCCCCGGACTCATTTACAGTCATTTCTGGGAAGGCTGAAGGCCTATACAATGGATGAGAAGCTCTGGATGTTCTATTTCGAAGACAGCTTGACTGGAGCGTCAAGAGAATGGTACTCTCACTTGACAAGGGCAACTATTAGATGCTGGAAGGACCTGGCAGAGGCCTTCATCAGACAGTATCAGTATAACTTAGATATGGCACCCAACAGGACTCTCCTAATGGGAATGTCACAGTCTTCAAGGGAGAGTTTCCGAGAATACGCCCAGAGATGGAGGCAACTGGCTGCTGCTGTTCAACCACCTATGTCTGAACGGGAAATGGCAGATATGTTCATGAACACCCTTCAGGGAACATATATTGACAGGCTAGCTGCTTTCTCTTCCACTAGCTTCGCGGATGTTGTCATAGCCGGGGAGAGAATTGAAAGTTTGTTAAAAATGGGAAAGATCTCAGACAACGGTGCAAGCTCGTCCAGTAGTACAAGAAAGCCTTTTGCAGGCCCGAGAAGAACTGGCGAGACCAATGCCATCCATTCAAACAGGGGCAGGCCCCAATATGTTCAGAGGTCAATAGCAGCAGTCACCATTCCTGCTCCAGCTCATCCTCTACCAGTCTATCAACCTCCGCAGCAAAACTATCAGCCGCAACCTCAGTACCATCAGCAAAATCAGTATCCTCCAAGGAATTACAACAATAGCAACACCAACAACAACAGTCAACAAAGGCCATTTCAGCAAAGGCCATCTCAAGCTAATAGGGTGATTGATCCAATCCCTATGCCATATGCTACCCTGCTGCCACAACTCCTGAAACTCAACTTAGTTGAGCTAAGGACGCTGGCACCTCCAGATCCCAACAGTCTACCCAGGAACTATGACTCCAACGCTAGGTGTGCTTTTCATTCAAACGCACCTGGCCACAGTACAGAAAAATGCAGGGCTCTGCATATGAAGGTACAAGACCTGGTAGACTCAAAGGCTTTGAATTTCGCACCACCACCCAATGTCAATAAGAACCCGATGCCAAATCACGGTGGTCCTAGGATTAACGCCATTGAAGAAGACAAGCCGTCTTATTTAATAACCAGTGTGGGACAGATCAGGACACCGTTGGTGGAAATCAAAGCTCAGCTCTTGGAATGTCAAATGTTCCCGGGGTGTGAGTTGGGTTGTGCTTACTGCAATATCTCAGTAAATGGGTGCGATAATTTGAGGAATGGCATAGATGGCCTTATTCAGAGTGGCCAACTTCAGATCACCACATCATTTCCAACAAATCCAGCAATTTCATCCGCAACGGTTTCAGAACCTCCTACAACTGCAGCAACCATTGTTCCTGACATTTCTTCGGCCTCATCAACAAGTACTTCATCTGTCATTTCAACTGACCAGATGTCAATGAATGTTCCTTCTACAACTCCAGCACCACTCCATTTTGAAACTCCTACAACAACAACATCATTTCTTCCGACAATACCTCCTACAACACCAGCAACAAATCATGAAGATGTCTCTACTGTCACAATATTTTATGATCCTGAGAACAACTCTGCCTACCATTCAGAAGGTGCTGCTCCCATCAGAGCACCAGTTACAATCTTTTATGATCCACAAACAATTACAGTCCCTTCAGCAGCGGCAATCAGTCCAGTCACTGTCACGGTGCCTGGACCAGTACCATATGAAAGCAATAGGGCCATCCCTTGGCACTATGGCTCTGACGTGTACTGCGAAGGAAAAAGAATCACTCTTGAAACATCAACACCTGCACCACAAGTAGATAATGTGGGGGGAGGCGGAGGCTTCACTCGAAGCGGACGTCTCTTTGCTCCACCAATTCAAAGACCTACCGCCGAAGCAGAAGCTGCTGCTAAGGCAAAAGGGAAGAGCCCTGTGCAGGAAGATCAAGCTGTTAAAGAAGCCTTGAAGACACCCTTTGATCAAGAGGTTGATGAGTTCATGCGAATCATCAAAAAGAGTGATTATAAAATAGTGGATCAGCTTCACCAAACGCCATCCAAAATCTCTATCCTCTCACTGCTTATGTGCTCCGAAGCCCATCGGAATGCACTACTTAAAGTCTTGCACACAGCTTACGTGCCTGAAGAGATTACTGTCAACCAGTTGGAAACCGTGGTTGGAAATGTCACTGCTAGCAATGGGCTAGGGTTCACCAATACTGACTTGACAGCGGATGGCCGCAACCACAACAAAGCCTTGCACATAACCATGGAATGCAAAGGAGCTGTCCTTTCTCATGTGCTGGTAGACACAGGTTCATCCCTGAATGTCTTACCAAAGAAGGCTCTGGTGAAGTTAGAATATGATGGATTGGCATTGAGACCCAGCAACCTGGTAGTAAGGGCCTTCGATGGTTCTAAGAGATCGGTTCTGGGAGAGATTGAGCTACCTGTGACAATTGGCCCACAGACCTTTAAAACTATCTTTTATGTGATGGACATTCAGCCCGCCTACAGCTGTTTGTTGGGTAGACCTTGGATTCACGCCGCCGGCGCAATAACGTCTACCCTTCACCAAAAGTTAAAATTTGAGTGGGAAGGCCAAGTTGTCACAATCTGTGGGGAGGAGGACATTTTTGTCAGCCACCTGGCTACCTATAAATACATTGAAATGGATGGAGAGATCCATGAAACAATGAGCCAGGGGTTTGAAGCCTTGAATGTGAATGAAGCATCTGCTGTATCTGGGATCTCCATGTCATCATACCAACAAGCCCGGAAGGTTGTTGAGGAAGGAACTGCCCAAGGCTGGGGCAAATTGCTATCGGTAGAGAAGAAAGAAGACAGATTTGGGTTGGGTTACAAACCAACTCAACAAGATCAAACAGCGGCTGCGAAAGAGCCCAACTTTGTGAGTGGGGGAATGCTTACCCCTGATGCTATCAACTGTCTGGAAGACGAGCTGGAAGAGGAACGCAACCTGGAAAGCTGGATTCGTCCAAAGGTCCCGGGGAGCAGTGTCTCGAACTGGTCTTCCCAGGAAATTATAAGAGTTACTCATGCAGAGTAATTATTATTTCCTGTATTTTTATAAGCATGCATCAAAGTCTTGCATCTTGCCCAAGATGACAAGACTCATTTTGTAATCGGGCCATCTGTACTTTTTGTGCAAACAAGATTAATTAATGAAATATCAGGCATCTTTTTGCAAATGAGTCTTTTTTCTTTTCGTTCAGTGTTTTTCCATTTTTCTTTTTGTACAAAAAATAAATGGCGGTGTTTTCAAAATGACAACTTCATTTCACTTTTCTAAATAAGACTAAAATCAGATCACTAAAATGAACAAACTTGACCCTTGCAGAGAATGCCTTCCAGACAGCACCGACAACAGCACAGCTATGACTTCGTATGACTTTGACAATCCAATCAATCAAGCTGATGAAGGGGTTGAAGAAGAATATGAGCTTCCTGAAGAGCTAGCCAGGTTGTTAAGACAAGAGGAAAAGGTTATTACTCCTCACCAGGAGGAGATTGAAGTGATTAATCTTGGTACAGATGAAGACGTGAAAGAGGTTAGAATCGGGGCCTGCCTGCAAGACTCAGTGAAGAGACAACTGATAGACCTGCTTCAAGAGTATGTAGATGTGTTTGCTTGGTCGTACCAAGACATGCCAGGGTTGGATACCGATATTGTCATGCACAAGCTGACTTTGAGAGAAGAATGCCCGCCGGTCAAACAGAAACTGCGCCGTACTCGCCCAGACATGGCTATGAAAATCAAGGAGGAGGTACAAAAGCAATGGGACGCCGGGTTCCTTGCTGTAACTAGCTATCCACCGTGGGTTGCTAATATAGTACCTGTGCCTAAAAAAGACGGCAAGGTAAGAATGTGTGTTGACTACCGGGATCTGAACAGAGCCAGTCCGAAAGATGATTTCCCATTACCTCACATTGATGTATTGGTGGATAACACGGCTCAGTTCTCGGTGTTCTCCTTCATGGACGGATTTTCAGGGTATAATCAGATTAAGATGTCACCTGAAGACATGGAGAAGACAACATTCATCACACCCTGGGGCACGTTCTGCTACAAAGTAATGCCATTTGGGCTCAAGAATGCTGGTGCAACATATCAACGGGCTATGGTAACATTATTCCACGATATGATCCATAAAGAAATAGAATGTTATGTGGATGACATGATTGCCAAGTCCCTTACTGAAGAAGATCACCTGGTGAATCTGCTCAAATTGTTCAAGCGTCTGAGGAAGTACCAACTGAAGTTGAACCCCAACAAATGCACATTCGGGGTGCGGTCTGGTAAGCTGCTGGGTTTTATTGTGAGCGAGAAAGGGATTGAAGTTGACCCTGATAAAGTCAAAGCCATCCAAGAGATGCCTACACCAAAGACAGAGAAGGAAGTTCGAGGGTTCTTAGGTCGATTGAACTACATTTCGAGGTTCATATCTCACCTGACAGCAACCTGTGAACCCTTGTTCAAGCTGTTAAGAAAGGAACAGACGGTCAGGTGGAACGAAGACTGCCAGAAGGCTTTTGACAAGATCAAAGAATATCTGCAAGAACCTCCAATCCTTATGCCTCCAGTTGAAGGAAGACCTCTGATAATGTACTTGACAGTATTAGAAGAGTCGATGGGGTGTGTGCTGGGCCAGCATGACGAGTCTGGTCGAAAAGAGTATGCAATATACTACCTAAGCAAAAAGTTTACCGACTGTGAACAACGTTATTCACTGCTCGAGAAAACTTGCTGTGCTTTAGCGTGGGCTGCTCGCCGACTGAGGCAGTATATGTTGACCCACACTACCTTGTTAATCTCAAAAATGGACCCAGTCAAGTACATATTTGAGAAGCCGGCGCTTACTGGACGGGTTGCAAGATGGCAGATGATTCTCACAGAATACGACATCCAGTACACTTCTCAGAAAGCCATCAAGGGCAGTGTACTATCTGAATATCTTGCTGAGCAACCCATTGATGACTACCAGCCTATGAGATTTGACTTCCCTGATGAAGACATCATGTTCATTAAATCAAAAGATCATGAGGAGCCTGTTCACACTGAAGGGCCCGACCCGGAAGAAGAATGGACTATGATGTTTGATGGGGCTGTTAACATGAATGGTCGTGGTGTTGGTGCAGTACTCATTACACCTAAAGGAGTTCACATGCCTTTCTCGGCAAAACTCACTTTCAACTGCACTAACAACGAAGCTGAATACGAAGCTTGCATTATGGGTCTTGAGGAAGCCATTGACCTCAGGATCAAGACATTGACTGTATTCGGAGATTCAGCTCTGGTAGTTAATCAAACTAACGGAAAATGGTACACCCACCAAGATCATCTGATACCTTACAGGGATTATACAAGAAGGTTACTGACTTTCTTTACAACAGTCAAGCTTGAGTTTATCCCTCGAGACGAGAATCAGTTTGCAGATGCTCTTGCTACCATTTCATCCATGATCAAAGTTCAGACTGCCAACTTTGTACCTCAGATTTCAGTGTCCATACTCGATAGACCAGCATATGTATTCACAGTAGATGTTGTCAGAGATAATAAGCCTTGGTTCCATGACATTAAGTGCTTCTTGGAGGATCAAACATACCCACCTGGGGCATCTTCCAATGATAAGAAGACTTTGAGAAGGCTTGCTGGGAGTTTCTTTCTGAACACTGATGGATCTTTATACAAAAGGAACTTTGATATGGTACTCCTCAGATGTGTTGACAAGACGGAAGCAGGTTTGTTGATGCATGAAGTGCACGAAGGATCGTTTGGTCCCATGCCGGAGGGCATGCCATGGCTAAGAAGTTGTTGAGATCAGGTTATTACTGGATCACAATGGATGCAGACTGTTGTGCCTACGCCAGAAAATGCCATAAATGCCAGATCTATGCAGATAAGGTGCATGTGCCTCCCAATCCTCTAAACATCATGTCTTCACCATGGCCCTTTGCCATGTGGGGCATTGACATGATTGGCAAGATCGAGCCAACTGCTTCAAACGGCCACAGATTCATCTTGGTCGCCATTGACTATTTCACCAAGTGGGTTGAAGCAGCCTCATATGCAAACGTCACAAGACAAGTGGTAGCCAGATTTCTGAAGAGAGATATCATCTGTCGATACGGAGTTCCCGAGCGAATCATTACTGATAATGGTTCCAACTTAAACAATAAGATGATGGCTGAGTTATGCCGGGACCTCAAGATCCAACACCACAATTCTTCTCCTTACAGGCCAAAGATGAACGGCGCTGTTGAGGCAGCAAATAAAAATATCAAGAAGATTGTGCAGAAGATGGTAGTCACCTACAAAGACTGGCATGAAATGCTACCGTTTGCCTTGCATGGGTACCGCACGTCAATCAGAACATCCACTGGGGCAACACCGTATCAGCTTGTGTATGGTATGGAAGCAGTCCTATCGGTTGAAGTTGAACTACCCTCTCTGCGGGTATTGATGGATGTTAAGCTGAATGAAGCAGAATGGGCCAGGGCCCGATACGAGCAACTGAGTCTGATCGAAGAGAAAAGATTGGCTGCAATCTGTCATGGGCAGCTATATCAGAAGAGAATGAAGAGAGCCTTCGATCAGAAAGTCAGGCACCGAGAGTACCAAGTAGGAGATCTTGTGCTGAAAAGAATCCTCCCTCCTCATACAGACCACAGGGGCAAGTGGACTCCAAATTATGAAGGACCATTTGTTGTAAAGAAAGTTTTCTCTGGTGGAGCACTGATGCTCAGCACCATGGATGGCGAAGATTTCCCGTCCCCTGTGAATTCAGATGCAGTTAAAAAATACTTCGCATAAAAATGACCCGCTGGACATAAAAACAGAATGTAAGTCCAGGCAAAAATAGGGCATCCCGGCGAGTCAAAAACAGAATAAAAGACTCGGGCAAAAATAAGGGAAAGTAAATAAAGAATGTACACCCGCTGAGTTGAAAAGCCGCATTGGACAACTCAGGCAAAAATGGGTATCCCGATGGATCGAAAACCCGAAAGGGCGATCCATGCAAAATAAGGGAATAAGCGAACAACTGCATTCTGAATTCGTCTGTATCACTTGCAACTTGGAAAGCTTCAAAAGGATCAAGCTCCAATCAGAATCAGCCTTCTTCAGAAAGCAAGGCGAGAAGAACGTCGTTGTCATACGAGTCATAGCAGAAGAGGAAGCTCCTTTGAAAGCATCGTCAACACTGCCAGCATTTTGTTTCTCAATTTGTAACAATCTCCTCATTTCAGGGGATATGTTTCTTTGACTGTATTTCGCCAATTCAGGGCATATGAATTAATAAAATCAGATTTTCAGTCATGTCTCGTTTTGTACATTTTCATTTTTGCAAAAAATGTCTGATATCTTAAAAGAACATTGATTGCATAAGAATACAGATGTTTATAAAAACATGCTTGCAGGAAATTTTGCCTACTCTCAGAAGTGTCTAAGCTCCTATGATGGAATCCAGTAAGGGATACCTCGGGACCATCTTGTACGTTTCTCTATCTTTTTCAGGATTGCAGGTATCCAGAACGCAACCTGGGGCATGCAAGTTACATCCCAGCAAGCTGGCAAATCAACACTCAATTTTAGCACTCAAGGTGCTTTCCCCCCAGCTGAGTTTGCCTCCAAACAACTCTCCCCAGCCATAGTACCAATCATTCTTCCTCAGCAAAATACAGGAGTCAGGGAATCATCTCCCCACAGAATCTTCAGCCTCTATTCAGAAGAGCAACGCAGGAAAGGATCACAACAGAGTGAAGAAAGCTTCTACAGACCCCAACTGGGTCTCTCATTTATTAGGATCGGTCTATCAGTGACCCGTATCCCCAAGCAAATATCATCTTACCAGATCTACCAATGATCTCATCCCCAGCTGGGAGGTCCATTTCAAACAGATCAGCCAGAGATCTTCGCGGCAACGGGACCCGGATCCCGGTTTGATATCTTTGCATAATCATGGCATTTGCATCATATTATCCCCTCAGAGCGTAGCATTCCGTCTAATACGGAGCATTACGGCAAAAATCAAACGCATAGCATAATCATGAGCCATGTTATGAACCAATACTTGTGAATAATAATAGTTCATTAATATACAGAAAAATCCCCCAGAGTTCCCAACAAAAGCAGTTGCCTCACAAATCACAAACACCGGTATATGCACCTTTTGACACCCGTCCGTGTCATCACTCCCCAGAAAAGTCGCCTGAACACTCTTTACAAACGAGGCCACCCGTATTACAGATACTTCCTGACACCCGTCCGTGTCAAACCACCAGCAGAAAGCCAAAGACGTCCTTTTTGCACTCACATATACTTATATACACTTTCCTGACACCCGTCCGTGTCATTTCCCCAGCGCAGTCGTCCAGACTTTGTATATCAGATACTTGTTTATATTACACTCTTCTCCTTTTGACACTCGTTCGTGTCACCCTCCCCAGCAGATAAACACTCATCTATACACCACTCGCTCTTATACAGATACTCGTCCGTATCTTGTATATACCAGTTATATACCCCTCAGATTCAACGGTAGTCTTTGTTCTTTGTTAACCAGTTGGTACTCGTCCGTACCATCATCTCAGAACATTGTGTCTAGCGTTTGTTTCTACCATGATACTCGTCCGTATCATAGTCTTAAGGATGCTCGTCCGCATCTTTAATCCATACATTGTGTCAAACACACTTGTCTTCTTGAATGTAGATGCTCGTCTGTGTCTACTATTCCCCAGAAGAGTCCCCTCAGATTCAACACTCGTCCGTGTTCTTTGTTAACCAGTTGGTACTCGTCCGTACCATCATCTTTGAACATGCGTCAAGCGTTTGTTTCTACATGATACTCGTCCGTATCATAGTCTTAGGGATGCTCGTCCGCATCTTTGATCTATACACATCATCTAAACACTTGTACTTTCTCTTCTTGGTTGTAAATACTCGTCCGTGTTTACTATATCCCCAGCAGATCGCAAAGCAAATTTTCCTTTTTATCTGACACTCGTCCTGTGTTATGATAAACCCTGAGAGCAGCCGTACCCTGCTGAGTGGTCGTCCTCCACTTCTTGATGGTCGTCCTCCATCATGCTCGTCCGATGGCCGTCCCCATCGTTGATTTTAGCAGCCGTCCCCTGCTAGGTGGTCGTCCTCCACCTTTTGATGATCGTCCTTCATCATTTTATCCAATGGCCGTCCCCATTGTTGATTTTGGTTATCTGGCATTCGTCCTATGTCATGAGAAACCTCGAGAGCAGCCGTACCCTGCTAAGTGGTCGTCCTCCACTTCTTGATGGTCGTCCTCCATCATGCTCGTCCGATGGTCGTCCCCATCGTTGACCTTTTCTATCCGATGGCCGTCCCCATCGTCGATTTTTTCGGCAGCCGTACCCTGCCAGGTGGTCGTCCTCCACCTTTGATGGCCGTCCCCATCATAATTCCTTTATTACCCAACAGAGCAGCCGTCCCCTGCTAGGTGATCGTCCTTCACCTTTGATGGCCGTACCCCATCAGCTGTTTATTTCATTAACCCGATGGCCGTCCCCGTCGTGGTCCCTTTTCTTTTTAGCCCGATGGCCGTCCCCATCGTTGTTTACTTTGCTTTATGAACTTGATGGCCGTCCCCGTCATGTTTCATCAATCCCCCAGAGAATTTTACAACTTTACCTTGATGGCCGTCCCCATCATAATATTTCATTTTTCCCAGCTAGTCGGCCGTCCCCGTCTTAGCTTTACCTTTTATCCCCAGCATGTCGGCCGTCCCCGTCATTGCTTTATTTTTAGCACTTTCCCAGCGTGTCGGCCGTCCCCGTCATTGCTGTTTACCCAGCAGTCGTCCTCTGCTCGACGGTCGTCCTCCGTCGCCCACATTTTACAATATACTTTATTTTCTTTTACAATCTATATCCCTTTTCTTCTTCACTCTGTGAGTGCAAATTTTGGGCTGTCTTTGGTATTCAACCACAAGTTATCTCGCTTGCCTGTTAAGCCGTCGCTTACATCCTGCACAGCTAACTCATGTTTGAATAGGGGCAGCTGTAAACACCCCAAATTTGCCCTCACCCATTCACACCATGGCTTGTGATAATCTCATATGCATAAACACAATCATATCATCTCATATCTCAATTTTGAGTCACTGCATTGGTTCTAAGTCATCTGCACCTAGGGTTTGTGATCTGAGCAATCCAAGAGCTTCTTGAGCCACTCCAAAGGCCACTAACCACTTCAAAGGGATCCATGTGTGTTCATCTATCATATTACATCCTCTCAAAGTCAAAAATTCCAAGGAATCACAAGAACTAGGGTTTGAATGGATGCAGAGCCAGGTTTGACTGCACAGTTGACCTAAAATTAGGGTTTTGGTTTCAGAGGCCATAACTCCAATTTTTTGGGTCATTCTTGTTTCCATTGGTCTCTATATGTTATAGGGAGTGTGCATATCAATTTTCATGAAGAAATTCCATGGGGAAGTCATCTGATCAAGAGTTGACTTTCTGGACAAGTCAGTGCAAAATCAAGGCATCTGAGGCCCCCAATGACCCAACCAATGGGTGATCTTCATCATTTTGAGTGTATATGATCTTTATTTGATCATGGAAGAAGGTTGAAGTTCATAGAAATCAATATTTTGGAAATTTTGCAAATGTTGACTTTTTGGGCATAGTTGACTTTTCAAGAATGCTTCATTTTAGGTCATTTTTCAAGCCTTGATTCTTGATCCAAAAAAGCTTCAAATGGAAAAACTTTGGTCATGAAAGTTGTAGATCTCATCTTTCCCTTTTCAAAAAGTACAAGAACATGATCAAATTCTTCTTGGATCAAAAGTTATGGTGTGACAAAGTTGGCAAAAATCATTGATTTTCAAGTTATGCACCAAGTGTGAAAATTGCAAAACCATGAACCAATGCCTTTTGTAACCTCTAATTCATTTCAAACCATGACATAAACATTCTACATGTCCTAAAAAGTCAGAATTGGACCAAAGATCACATGTGTTTAGTTCATGTAACAAGGCATTTTTCATGAGATTTCAAAAAATATGACAACTTGCAAAAGCACTCATCACACTTCCTACAACTTGCAACCTTGGATGCTGACCTTTCTAGCTCTCTCACCACACCATGCTGCGCAGCCCCTAGCCCTTGTACCAAGCTAGCACCTCACCATACTTCTCTTACACAAAAGGTTGACATTTTGCAAAAGCAAACTTACCTATCACAGCAGGCCATGTCACATCATCCAGCCAATTGGATTAGTTTATACTTTTCATTTGCAAGCCATTTCATATACCAAGCAAGGCTGAAACACTTAACATCATCACATTCACAAAACACACCCTAGCTGCATTTTGCTTCGAATCTCTCTGCCCAGCCACAAAACATCCAAACCATTTCCACACTTCAACTCACCATGATCCATTGAGAAGAAACCAGCCAAGAGCCAGGCCTGAAACCAACCACAAAGCCACTTCACCATTTTCACCTCAGCCTGCATTTCTCTTCGAATCACCTTCCACAGCTTACAAACATCCAAACAAACTTTACAAAGCTTCTCCACTCACCATCTGGATCACAAAGAACCACTCACAATGGCCTGAAACTGCCTGAATCATCCCTGCCATTTCTGACTGAGCTTGAGCAGAGGCTTGTCAAACTCCTCATCCAGCCAACATAAATTCCTCTTGAGCATTCAAGCATCACCAGAGGGTCAAGTGGAGTGGATTGCACTGAAGGAAGTGGCCAGAAAGTCATCAGAGTGAAAGCTTCGAATCTCAGGTAGCTTGAAAAATATTTTTCCAGAAATCATTTCTTTTGTTTTAAACTTGTTCTACATGTCTTCCTGATCATGAATATGCTTTTAGTTTTTGAAATGGTGATGAAATGAGAGTTTAATTGCTTTCTGAAACTTGCGTGCCCTAATTCTTTCTTGCTTCGATTCAGCCTTGTTAGGAAGAATAAATTTGTTTTGAGTGAGGGTTTTGATTCGTGAGTGAGTGGGGATCATTTCCCAATTCTTAGATTTCATTTTAGTTAGGTTTTTGGGGTTTTGGGGATTTTCAGGGGAGATGCTGGCCGGAGAAGACGACCGGAAGTCTTCTCCGGCCACCTGAAAGTCATTTGTGCCCTAATCATGTAATTAATTCCCATTTGAATCTAGAGCGTTGGATGCGTTGAAATGTTTGACTTGCCGCGCGTGTGGACGGTCCAGATTTGTCATTAAGCCCTAATCTTCATTATTTATTTAATTAATTGGGTTTAAGTCAGTTTAAACGTGGGCCACAGGATCTGGCGCGTAGTCAATGCCCCCAAGCCCAGATTGAATCCCAGCCACCCATCCTGCATACTTCTCCTTTTATTTATTTTAATTCAGTTTCTTCTCATTTTATTTGCATAATTATTTAAAAATAGTAAAAAATGTTTAAAAATTATGAAACTTTTTCTCCTGAGTTTTATTAATTTTTATGACACAAAAATATTTTCATTTTATTTTTTATCATTAAAAAAAGTATTTTTAAATATTTAAAAGATTATTTTTAATTGATTAATGAAAATTAATTTATTAAAAATACTTTTAGGTATTTAAAAATCACCAAAAAATTCATGAAATGTTCTAAGACATTTAGAAACATTGTCCAACCTTCAAACCAAATTTCTTTTTTGATATTGATGCATTTTAAGAATTTTTCATTGAATTAAATCATTTTTTGTGCATTGATTTGATCCAAAGTTCAAAAATTCATTTCTGCCTATCTAAGAAGAGTTGGACATTGATTCTTTTTGCATTGCATTCTATTTGGCATGTAGTTTTTGAGATAAAATGGCCATGATTTGATCTTGCATTTTCAATTTGTTTGGCATTTCTTTTGTTTAGGAACCCTAAAAACCCTAATAACTTAGAAAAATCATAACTTGAGTTTGGTTAAGAGTTGAGACCTCCCCTTTGGACTTTGGTTCAATATAGGTTTAGGGTTTCTTTGGGTGGAATTTTCCATTTTTTATCTTAGGGTTTGCTTCTGTTTTTAAGTTTTGTTTGTTGTTTGATCCATAAACCCTAATTTGGGCTTCCATTTGCATCCTTCTTGCATTCTCTTGCATAACATGACTTTCCATGACATTTCAAGCATCCATTTGATTCATTTGACATCTTAAGACATATAGAAAGCATGTTTGATCATTGCATCTTGCATTTGCCATGTTGTTTGCCATGTATGTTTCATAACTTTTCATGTAAGTTCATGCTCCTTAACTTGCATCATTTGCATCCATGATCTTGTATGAACATCTCCATGCCTTGCCTCATGTTTGTAGCATCTCATAGCATCATTATCATCTTCAACATGCTTCTGGTTTTGTTTATCATCATGTCATCTTATCTCATTTGGCTTTGCATTGCATTTCTTTTCTAACATTTCAGGTGGTAAGTAATGTTGTGAAGTGAATTTGCCTTCACTTCTCATGACTTTTCTTTTCATCTCTCTTGCATCCATTGCTGCATTTTTATATGTGTTAGAGTTTGAGCTTGCTCATTCTTCTTCTTCCCACTTTCTTTCTTCAAGTGACTTGGCTTCTTGAATGAAGCAAGTCACTTTGCTTCTCTTGATCCTGTTCATCTGCTTCCTGGTGGCTCCTTTGAAGATTTCTCTTGAAAACCTCACAAACCTTAGGAACAACCAAGCATGACAATGATTAGGGTTTTTGATTAGTCCCCCCTCTTAGATTTTACCTTTGTGTCATCTCTTTGAGTCTTCTCTTCTCACCTCATAAGCAGGGACTAAACCCTAAAGGCTTTAAGGCTTTGTGATTAAGCTTATGCCTGCATCCTTCTCTTAGGATGGAGTGTATAACTTTAATCCTAAGTGTTAAACCCTTAATGTGTTTAAATCTCTTAATCAATTCACTTAATAAATCATCAAGACATCACACTTGTAACTTGGGCCTTGCATTAGGGTTCTAATTCTTCCTTAATTGGTTAAGAAGGACTAACCCTAGTGTTAATGGACAAGTCCCCCTCAAGTTGTCTTACAAATCATAAAATTCACTTCTTCATCATATCATTAACTAAAATCCACTTAATAAAGGCTTTGTTTTGTCATGAGTTTAATCCCTAATCATGGATTAAGTTGAGGAGTTTTCCTCAGCTTAAACATTCTCATCTATTATCCTTCTATTAGGATAGTGTAATGAGTCTGTTTAATCCCTGATTATGGCTTAATCTCATTACTCAACACTAAACAAAAACCACAAAAACATCTAAATAATCACAAGTAGGTTAATGATCTTAATCCTACACCAAAGGTGATTAAGTGTGAGAATCTGACTTCACACTTAAAGTATTCTCATTACCCCTAATCAGAGGGAAGATGTGATGAGTTTACTAAATCCACTGGTTTAGGCTTAAGCTCATTAACTTATGACAAACTTTCAAAAGCAATAAAAGACTGAAAACTCAAAAACAAACAATAATCGTCTCCTTCGGGATTCTTTTCTCATCATCTTCACTCACAAACGAGAACTCGCTTCTTCCGTCTAATGCAAGACAGTTAGCGCCTGAGCCAGACAGGTCATACACTTGAGCATAGGCAAGTAAGCAGTTCACAAGTCAATTCATCTTTCAGTCTCTTTGGGTCGAACTACGGTGTTCTGACTTCCTCATTGCACGAGAGGATACGTAGGCATAACTTAACAGTTATCGAACAAAAGTCTCTGTACATTCCCCCTCCTTCCTGTATCATTCTTTAAGCCTCCTGGTCTTGAGCATTTCATTCCTTTCTTACACTGACACTTTCATGCCTCACATCACTTATACACTGACACCTGTACATCCTTTTCCAGCTCTTTATACACAGATTGCATTGACACTACCCCTTTAAAACAAAAATCTTTTAAGCGTGGATCCCGTCGAGTACGGCGGACAATCTGGGTGCTAATACCTTCCCAGGTTGTAACCAACCCCCTTTCTCAGTCTCTCTGGTTCGCAACCGTCTTATCCATCTCTTTCTAGGTCTATGCAGCATTGCCTTTCCTCCGGGATAAAAATGCCTAGCTGGCGACTCTATTCATCTCCAGTGAGTTCACGGCTGTGTGTTCTCATTGTCCCTCTCGCCGACCGTTCGCGTCTGTACCTTCATCTGATCCATTTCATTTGTCGGGAGCGACAGTATACTGTATGTCATATTCTGTCAAGATAATTTGCCATCTTGCAATTCTTCCGGAGAGAGCAGGTTTCTCAAATATGTACTTGATTGGATCCATCTTTGAAATCAATAAGGTAGTATGAGTCAACATATACTGTCTTAGTCGGCGAGCAGCCCATGCCAAAGCGTAGCAAGTTTTCTCGAGCAGTGAATATCTTGTTTCACAGTCGGTAAACTTTTTGCTAAGGTAGTATATTGCCTGCTCTTTTCGACCAGACTCGTCATGTTGCCCCAACACACACCCCATTGAATTGTCTAACACTGTTAAGTACATAATCAAGGGTCTTCCATCAACTGGTGGCATCAAAATTGGAGGTTCTAGCAGATATCTCTTGATTTCATCAAAGGCAGTCTGGCACTCATCATTCCATTCCATCACCTGATCTTTCTTCAACAACTTGAAGATTGGCTCACAGATGGCAGTTAATTGGGAAATAAATCTTGCAATGTAATGCAATCGTCCCAAGAAACCTCTAACCTCCTTCTCAGTACGGGGAGCTGGCATCTCTCGTATAGCTTTCACTTTTGCAGGATCCACTTCAATACCTTTTCCACTGACAATGAAACCCAGGAGCTTTCCAGATCTAACTCCAAAAGTACACTTGTTTGGGTTCAATCTCAACTTGTATTTTTTCAACCTCTCAAACAATTTATGCAAATGATCAAGATGTTGTTCTTCATTCTGAGATCTGGCTATCATATCATCTACATATATCTCTATCTCATGATGAATCATATCATGAAACAAAGCCACCATAGCACGCTGATATGTTGCCCCTGCATTCTTCAAACCAAATGGCATCACCTTATAACAAAAAGTGCCCCACTGTGTAACAAATGTTGTCTTCTCCATATCTTCAGGTGCCATCTTGATTTGATTGTAACCAGAGAAACCATCCATAAAAGAGAACACCTTATGCTGAGCAGTGTTGTCTACCAGAACATCAATATGAGGAAGTGGAAAATCATCTTTGGGGCTAGCCTTGTTCAAATCTCTGTAGTCCACACACATACGTACCTTACCATCTTTCTTAGGAACTGGTACCACATTTGCAACCCACTGAGGATAAGAAGTCACTGCTAAGAACCCTGCATTGAACTGTTTCATTACCTCTGCTTTGATCTTTTCTGACATTTCAGGACGCATACGACGAACCTTCTGCTTCTTTGGATGACAATCTTCTTTTACTGGTAAACGGTGAGCCACAATGTTTGTATCCAACCCTGGCATATCTTCATAAGACCAAGCAAAGATCTCCACATAGTCACGTAACATCTGAATCAACCTGCTCTTGACACTGTCCTCTAAGTCAGCCCCTATCTTGACCTCTTTCCTGTTTTCTTCAGTTCCCAAATTCACAACTTCGACTGGCTCTTCATGTGGCTGTATGGCTTTCTCTTCTTGTTGTAACAACCTAGCAAGCTCTACAGGTACTTCACAATCGTCCTCATTTCCGTCTTCAGTTTGATAGATCGGATTCTCGAAATTATAATTGGCAATAGTAGAACTGTTATCAACAGGATCCAGAGTGGATGAGGATCTGCATTTTAGTGATGTGGGTGTGTGTAAGAACACATAGCTGATAAATCAAAAGTAAAAGAAAAGAAAGACAAGGAACACAATATTTACGAAAACGAAACGTCCACTGATTTTATTGAATGAAGTATGCAAATGAAATGACAGCCCGTAACAAGCACATCATTGTGCCCCGGGTAAGGCACATGGCTTAAGAGTTCAATTGTTCAAGAAATTAAAAACTTAACAAAAAACAACAACACAGTAATAATATTTACTCCTGACTAAAGGAGATAGGGATAACATCTTCAGCTTTCCAATTATTGAGTCCAGCACCCACAGTAGGAAAAATCCAAGCATCCAAGTTGTAGTCTTCATCATAGTCTCCCACAACATTGATCTGATCTTTCATAACCCCTTGATTGGTGATACGAACAACACGAGCACGACGAACAGCCTTCTGGGACTCTGCAGTGAAACCCAAACCAAACTTGTCAGACTTGTATGGAATATCAGGAAGCTGACCCCAAATAGTACAACCACCTTCATCCACCACAGCTCTAGCATCATTGAGGGAGGCCATTGCCATTGTTGGAGGTTTTCTGGTGACCATAGGAACTTTCTTGGCAACCGGAGGAGCTACATAATCATTAACAATCCAAGGAACCACTTCAAAAGTCTGACACGGAGTTTCAATGTATTCACCTTCCATTTCCAGATACTTGAAAGTGTTTACATGGCTGACAAAGTATTCTTCTTCTCCATAGACAGTAACAACCTTTCCTTCCACCGGATATCTCAGCTTCTGATGCAGTGTAGAGGTTACAGCACCTGCCCCATGGATCCAGTGACGACCAAGCAGACAAGAGTATGAAGGATGAATATCCATCACAAAAAATGTAGCATTAAAAACCTGAGACCCAACTTTGATTGGGAGATCAATTTCCCCATGCACTACTCTTCTAGAACCATCAAAAGCCTTCACCACAATACTACTGGGCTTCAGCACAGCGTCTTCAGGACTCAGCTTATTCAGGACTTCCTTGGGCAACACATTCAGAGAGGAACCATTGTCTATCAATACATGTGACAGGGTAGTGCCCCTGCATTCAATTGAGATATGCAAGGCCCTGTTATGATCCCTCTTGGCAGGGGTCAAATCAGCATCGGAAAATCCCAACCCATTATCATAGGTCAGGTGGGCAACACAATTCTCAAACTGGTCAACAGAAATGGCATTGGGTACATGAGCAGTCTTCAGAAATTTAATCAAGGCCTTGGCATGAGCCTCATAACACAACAATAAGGACAACATAGAAATCTTGGAGGGAGTATGCCCCAACTGATCAACAATGTCGTAATCACTCTTGCGAATGATTTTCAATACTTCTTCCATCTGCTTAGAGAGATCATCAGCAGCTGGCACATCAGCAGGTATAGGCTCAATAACAGGACCTTTGCCCCGAGCATCAGTGGTGGAATTAGCAGCAGGACTAGCTGCATTCTTAGAAGCAACTGGAGGAGAGAAGACTCTTCCACTACGTGTGATCTTACTAGATCCAGCAATATTGTCGACATCAACAGGAACATCAGCTAAGGGCTCTTGCTTAACACCATGGATGTAAACATCAGACCCATAGTGCCAAGGCACAGCTTTATCAGACGTATATGGAATAGGACCAGGAGTAGTAATGACCATGGGAGCCACTCTGGCTTCAGCAACAACTTTCACAGGACCTTCAGCAGTAATCTTGATTGGACCCTGATGGGTGATTTTAATAGGTCCCTTGGAAGTGATTCTCACCGGCACTTTGTCAACCATATCAACCTCTTCAATCTTCTCACCTCTAGTAATATGCTCTACCATACTTTCCACGGAAGGTGGTCTCCTTTCAAACACTATGGTGTAATTATTCATGAGACGTTGAATTCCGTCCTTCAACCTCCAACACTTATCTGGATTATACTCACAATAAACACAATCTTCACGACAACCCGGAAAGAACCCAGCTTGTACCAACTTCTTTCTGATGACAGACAATGGTGTGGTCAACTCCGCAACTGAATGGATATGTAAATCTTCATCAATGGCATTGACCGTCTTCTCGTGATTTGGCATTGGAGCAGTAATCACATTTGGAGTACCCAGAGGGTCAAACTCAATTTCTCCGGCATCAATCATATCTTGAATTTTGTTCTTCAAGATCCAGCAGTTATTAGTATCATGTCCCTGACAGTTTGAATGATAGGCACACCGTGCATTGGGATTGTACCTGGGAGAGGTAACATTAGGATTCTGAGGAGCCTCTTTCAAAGTAATAAGTTCAGCTTTCAACAAGTGTTGCAATGCCTGAGCCATTGACATGTTGATCTTCGTGAACTGCCTTCTAGCCCTCTGTTGGTTGCCCTGTGGCTGTTCTGTTGTTGCAGGAGTTGGATTTGAAATATGAACTGCACTAACAGACTGGTGCCTTCTATTACGATCAGGTTGACCATAAACATCATTGGATTCTTTCTTTCCAGTGGGAGGCTTCTTTGCAGCACCTGATGAAGAAGTGCCCACTTGGATCTTGCCATTCTTTATACCATTTTCTACTCGTTCTTCTGTCATGATCAACTCAGTGAAGCCAGATGATGAGCTTCCAATGAGATGACTGTAAAACGGACCATTCAGCGTACACATGAACATATCAACCAATTCCCTGTCAGTCAAAGGGGGTTGTACTCTTCCAGCTAAATCTCTCCACTTCTGAGCATACTCCTTAAAACTTTCTTTGGCACCCATAGACATGCTTTGCAGTTGCATGCGAGTGGGGGCTAAGTCAGCATTGTATTGATACTGCTTATAGAAAGCTTCAGCAAGATCATTCCAATCCCTGATGTTGACACTCTCTAATTGATAATACCACTCCAACTGAGCTCCAGATAAGCTCTCTTGAAAAAAATGGATCCACAATTTCTTATCAGCAGTGTGAGGTTGAATTCTTCTGACATAAGACCTCAGATGCAGCTTGGGACAAGAGACCCCATCATAAACAACAAAGGTAGGAACCTTGAAACCAATGGGTATGACTACCCCAGATATCAAACTCAAATCCTCAAAATCCAGCCCAGATGATTTCTGTAACTCCATAGCATCCATTCTATCCACCAGCATCTTGAATTTGTCTTCATTAGGCTCATGGTAGTAATTAGCCTCAGAATCAGAGTCCCCCATAGTGTTGTGGAGACTGCCTCCCTCTTTTTCAGATTCTTCAGATTCATAGTCTTCAGCTGGTTCTTTGGTCTTGGCAAGACCTTTGAACCTTCTTCCCATGTTGATCAAACCAGCTGACCTTCTAGTCTTCTTAGTCTTCTTGGCCAGCAGTGCCTTCAATTCATCCTGCCCCTTGGACAGGTTCAAGATCAGCTCTTGGAACTGTGCATTTTGTGTCTGGAGATCCTTAACTGATTGTTCAAGAGCCATTGCTGAAATAAACAGCGAGAAGATGAGAAACCTGTGCACAATTATAAACCTGTGATGCAATGAGATGATATGTGAATGCATATGCAATGTTTTCAAGGACCGCAGGATTTAAATTTGCTTAAACAAACAAGAAGGTAAACTTTTATTAGTAATAAATTTGTTTTGCCCCTTGGGCTTACAAAAATGAAAATGAAATAAGTACAAAAGATGGGGTTTTAAGTCTCCCGTGGACGTTTCCTCTTTGTGTTGAGGTATGAGTTGAGATTCCGTTCCTCATGAAGTTGCTTTGTTAGTTCCAGGCTTCTTTCTTGGCTTGCTTTGTAATGAGCCTCGAAAGTATCCCTTTGCTCCTTCAACTGGATCCAGGATCTCTGTAAGTCTTCCATGTCAGTAGGCATGTCTGGGTGAAGGATGGTATAAGCAGTATCTCCTTCAGCAACAGGTTCCATGGTAACTGGCAGGATAGCAGGATATGGCATCATGAGAGTCTGAGCACGAGATCGCACCCATCTGAGATAAGCCTCCATAGGAATAGTGTACTTAGGCTCCAGTGTCTTGCTGTCAACCCTGTTTACCTTTCCCCAAGCTCGTATGAATCTTTGACGGTAACCTTGAAGATCGTTGTCGTAGTCAAACACAATGCCCTGAATCAACATGTCATGAGGACCATCACTCCGAGCGTAACCAAACTGTCGTAAAGCTAGAGAGGGGTTGCAGGTGATGCCTCCTCTTATGCCTAGAAGTGGCACATTAGGAAACTCCCCACAATGGTCAATGATAGTGACATTCTCCATAGATCTGGAGCACCAATGGATATCTGAGTGAGAGAGTGACATGATCCTCTTGGACCATCTGAACCCTTGCTCATTCTTCATTACTGAGCGAGGAAGGTGAGAAATAAACCACCTAGAAAGCAAAGGTATACAGCACATCAAAGTTCCTCTTGCCCTTGTAGTACGGGTGTGAAGAGAATGCAGGATATCTCCAAGCAATGTAAGCACTGGATTGTGACTCAGGAATATGTTGATGGCATGAACATCTATGAACTGATCTGGATTGGGGAACAATACTAAGCCATAAATTAGTAAGGCTAAGATCTCCTCAAAAGCATCATAGCTCATGGCCTTCAAGAACATTTGAGCTTTATCCATTAATACCTTGGCAAGAATACCCTTAACTCCGCTTCTCGTTTCTAGAACAATGTCAGACTTCTTCAGATGTAGAGCTGCAACAATAACCTCTGGTTTAAGCTCCTTCTCCAAACCTGTGAAGGGTCTTTGATCAAGAACAGGTATACCCAGAAGTTTAGAGAACTCCTCCATGGTTGGAACCAGCTAATAATCAGGGAATGTAAAGCAATGGTGCTTAGGGTTAAAGAACTGAAATAGGACACACATCATGTCTTCATTGAATCCTGAAGTGACTAGATCCAATAGGTGACCATGTCTCTTGATGAACTGGGAGTGATCAGACACCTGAGAAACTAACTCTTTAAGCTTGGGAGGTATCCCCACAAAGTTGATCCTGATGGTGTTTCTACGAGCAGAAGCCATGACCTGCAACAAAGAACAAAGATAAATCCTTTGGTCCTTGAAATGATTAGTGAAAATGCTATGCTCATGATGCATGATGATGTCATGATGTTATGCTCAATCACAAACATGTGGCACACACAAACAAGTCACACCATAGCTCTAGGTTTAAAGGCTTGCATGAGGTTCAAAGGTGAGTACCCTCCCCTGAAGTTTAGATGGTTCATCCTGTCCTACAAAAGTAACCAGGTTCTAAGGGATCTCAATATCATTGATCCTTCACAAAGGTGGTTGTTCAGAAGGCAACTTACTTGCCAACCAAAACCCTCCAAGTTTAGGATCTCAATGAGCGTAGTATCGAGTGTCAACCAACTTCAGTCTGCACCAAAGCCGGTTACCTCACTACTTTCTAAAGGCCAAGATGGGATAACTAGGGTTCTAAAAGTTAGTTAGTGCATTGACAACATATGGCAACCTCATATTATCCTCAACTTGACTTAAGGAACATAAGCACCAACCAAGAAGTCACACTAACTATGGCCACCGGATCAACCATATCGATATACGTCGTACAGTTTCCTTGGTATATTGCCATTTACCTAAGGTACACTAGATCCGGGTTAGGACCTTTCACACATAAGAGCACCCCAACAAGATAATATAAAGCAATCAAGGAAAACAATTTAAAGTGATCTAATTCCTAAGGGTACCCCTCTTAAATTCTTATCCCCAACAGAGTCGCCAGTTCTGTAACACGGTGGGAGAACTGACTTTAGTTATGTTGCGGATAGCAAGAGTCGCCACCGACTTTTATTTTATCCAAAGGAAAGGCATAAAAGAACAGGAAAGACCTTATAAAAGATTTTTGGGTCCGGGGGGTAGGTTATGTAAAGGGAAGGTGTTAGCACCCTTTACATCCATGGTTATCCATGGGCTCTTAGTTACTTAGCTCACTTTGAATTGTTTTTGAAAATGTGAAGTGTGTGAATAGAAATTTTCATAAGAGTTTGATAATGATCCATGTACGGATGCGTAAAAAACTTGTGTTTGAAAATTGTTTGAAATTGTGAAATGTTTGAGAAATTTTTAAGTGGTGAGCAAGTAACTATGAGGAACCTACCCTAAAGTTTAAGTCTTTCTGTTCTTGAATCCTTTAAATGGTAAGACTATCCCTATTATTAAGGAATAGGTAGTCATTACCTTGGATGTGTGGGACAAATGAGGGACATCTGTTTAATGAAGGCAACTGTAGGGTGTATTAAGCATTTTTTTGGAGGGACTGTCATCATTATTCGAAAGGGACAAGATCATATTTAAAGGCAACCATTAAGGGACTTGATCTTTGGTTATGAAGGGACTAGATGACTTTTCTTTTAAGGGACTTTGCTTTATACACCCTACTTGACCTTTTTGAATAGGCAACATTGAGAGGCAACCCTAGAAAGTGAGATGGCGATTAAGGATCGACTTACGTGTGTGAGTGTTTAATTTTGTATTTATCTTATAATTTAAATGACCTAAATTCAATTTTAAAATAGCATACATGTTACACTCCCTATTTTACTAACCATAGCATGAAAAATAATTTAAATATTTACAAAAAATTACACCAAGGAGCAATTACATAATAATAAAAATAAAGCAATTTAAATAAATAGCAAAAATGAATAAATAAGCAAAATATAAATAATAAGTAAAATAAATAAATAAGCAATAATAATTATAATAGGGGTTAGTAATAATAATTAAATATAAATAAGGTTAGTGAAATAATAATAATAAGCATAATTTAAAAAATAAATGGATTAGTAATAAACGTGATTAATAATAATAATAATAAACAAAATAAATAGGGTTAGCAAAAATATTATAAGAACATAATTAAAATAATAAGCAAAAAGAATAATATAATAATTAAAAAAATTAGATTTTAATATAGACAATTATTTTTTAAAAAATAAAAGAAAATATGAACAATTAAGTAATTATTATAACATTTTGAGTTATATACAAATTATTAAATTATTTTTAAACATATTATAATTAAAAGATTAAATTAGCATTGATTCAAAAATTATTTATATATAAAATTTAGATTATAAACAAATTATAGAAACAATTACATACTATAAAAAAATGATTATAATTATATTTACAAAAATTAATTATATTAAATAAAATATGTACATAATAATTATATTTACAAAAATTAGAAATTTAAGTCACAAGATAAAATTAGGTTTTTTAATTGTTTAGAAAATAAATTAGGGTTTATAAAATATTAGAGTTTATAAAATATTAGGGTTTATTTTATTTACAAAATTAATTTAATATATATATTATAATCTAAATACATAAAATAAAAACTAATTTTTGAATTAAGAAAAATAATTTTTAGAATTTGGGAAAATATTGAATATATATATTATCATGGAATTATTTAGTTATATATTTATATATATGATTATTAATAACAATAATTAAACAAAATTAATTAAACAAGACAAAATAGAAAAAGAAACAAAAAGATAGAAACTTACCTGGCTGGGTTTTGAACCCAGGACGTTCTGCTTGCCAGCAACAAAACACACCACTAGGCCATCAGCGCGCAGGTGAAAGGAAAGGGGCTTCAATTGGTTTTGTTCCTTCAGACCAAAAATCAAAAAATAATGAAAAACAAAAGGCCTGAGGGGAGAATCGACCCCAGGACCTCTCAATCAAACGCATATGCACATTACCATCCCAGCTAGGTGAGCGAATCTGATATTATGGTGGCAAGAAGGCATAATATATTAAGCCTCATATTTACCCTGAAAAATAGAAAAAAATTGTACAAGACCTGGATTCGAACACAAGTCCTATAGCCAAACACACACTAGCCTTTCCACTGGGACAAGCTGTACGCTTGTGATAATAAACAAAAAAAATTCATTATATTTTAAAACAATAATTTGAATGTGAATTTCGCGCGCAGGCCAGTCGTCTTCTTCCTTGGATTACCTGCGAAATCACCTATGAAATTTGTTGCACATTTTCCTGCGAATTTCCAAAACCAGAATCCTACATTTTTTCAAACATCAATCAAACCATAACATTAATTCAAATTAAGAGCCCAGATCAATTATACAAGCATTATAGGTCACGGCCATGTTCTTAGAATTCATTTAGGTGTCCTAAATACTAAGTTCCCGAAATTGAACTCCAAACCCTAACAATGGTGGATTTTGATACAGTCCATAAGAGTCAAATTAAACCATCCAGAAAGCTTCTAAACATCATAACAAACACAAATCCACAGTTAGTTTTCATTATAAATTCACAAATCATTCAAATCGAAATTTTTTTAAAGAAGAACAAGATGCATTCGGTTAGCATGATATGGAGTGTTTGGGATGCATATGAGCATTGGTTTTCACTCAATGGTGTTCAGTGATCATGGCTATGTGCTTCAAATACCTTCAAATGTCCTGGAAATTCAAAACCGAATGCAAGCTTTGGAGAGGTTTTTTGGTTTATGAAACTTACTCTTGAGGCTGTCAAAATTCGTGGCTTGCATTAGGTTTGTGTTAAGTACTTATAGGATGATGTATTAGGTCAAAAAGATTGATCACTTGTGTGGAAAGTTTGATCTAAAAAGATTCAAAAAGATGGCCTTTTAAAAATCAAATATCTTGCATAAACTCTTGCTATTTTGGTATGATCCTCATTACTCTTGTATCAATCAAGTTTAAATGTGATTTAAAACTTTCTAGAAGCAAAATTAAAATTAATTTTCATTATTTTATATTTTATTTGAATTTAAAATGACTTTTTAATATAAAAATCATAATAAATAAAAACAAAATAAATAAAATTATGAATAAATTAATTTAATTTCGTGCAAGATGTTTTGAAGTGGATTGGGTCATTATTTGGCAAGCCCATTTGGAAAAAATTGGTTTTAGACCTCCTTTTTCTTCATGAACCAACCCAAAATTTCCCAACTTTGCAAGGGCACATATCCTTCAATTTTAATGGTATGAGGGTGTTCTTGGACATTTTGGAAAGCTTGAAGAGTCCTCTAACAAACCCCACTGGTTTCATGTCCATATCATTTACCAATCTCCAGTTATGCCCTTTTGAAGTTGTTGACTTTTTGTTGACTTTCAAAAGGACCTATAATGTCTTAGCTCATACCTTCCAAATGAAGCATTTTTGGGCTTGGCTTGTGAGACACAAAGTTGTAGAGAATTCAGTTTCCTTAAAAATGAGCTTTGAGTGGAGACTTGGTGATGAAGCATGTGAAAGTTATGGCTGGTCAAAGTTCAGTTGACTTTTACTGAGAAAACCCTAATTTAGAAACTCCTGATTCTTGATGATCTGAAATATCCTTGATGAATCATGATCAACCCTTGATCAAATGATGAATTTTACTTCATATACTTGGTGTTGGCAAAAAATCATGAAGTTTGACTTTAGTTTGATCACAGTTGACCTCAGTTTGACTTTTTAACTGCTTTGACTGATTTTGACTTATCTGATCATTTGACTGAGCAAACTTTTGAGAAAAGTCTTGAAACTTGTCATGGGGGTTCTTACACACATGTAAGATGTTATGAAGCTCACTTTAAGTCTTGGAAGTTCATTTAGCCTGATTAAAGTCAAAACCCTAGTTTTGGATGCACTGCTTAGGAGGTGCATTGTCTGAGGGAATTGTCAACTCTTCTGACTATTTGTGAACTTTGTGAACCTTGTGAACCATCATAAAATGTCTTGTGAACCTCATGGGAGGTATTGTGAACCTTGTGAACCTTGTGAACCTCATAAAGTGACTTGTAGACTTCATGAACCTTATGACAGGTCTTGTAAACATTGTGAATCTTGTGAACCTTGTGAACCTTCATGAAGTGACTTGTAGACTTCATGAACCTCATGAAAGGTCTTGAAAGTATTGTGAATCTTGTGAACCTTGTGAACCTTCATGAAGTGACTTGTAGACTTCATGAACCTCATGAAAGGTCTTGAAAGCATTGTGAATCTTGTGAACCTTGTGAACCTTCTTAGCACACAAAGTCTTGTATTGTGAGGGCAAATTTTGGGGTGCAACACACACACCCACGTCACTAAAATGCAGATCCTCATCCACTCTGGATCCTATTGATAACAGTTCTACTATTGCCAATTATAATTTCGAGAATCTGATCTATCAAGCTGAAGATGGAAAGGAGGAAGATTGTGAGGTACCTGTAGAGCTTGCTAGGTTATTACAACAAGAAGAGAAAGCTATACAGCCACATGAAGAGCCAATCGAAGTTGTGAATCTGGGAACTGAAGAAAACAGGAAAGAGGTCAAGATAGGGGCTGAACTAGAAGATGGTGTTAAGAGTAGACTAATTCAGATGTTACATGATTATGTGGAGATCTTTGCTTGGTCCTATGAAGATATGCCAGGGTTGGATATAGACATTGTGGTTCACTATTTACCAGTAAAAGAAGATTGTCATCCAAAGAAACAGAAGGTTCGTCGCATGCGTCTTGAAATGTCAGAAAAGATTAAAGCAGAGGTGATGAAACAGTTTGATGCAGGGTTCTTAGCTGTGGCTTCTTACCCTCAATGGGTTGAAAATGTGGTACCACTACCTAAGAAAGATGGTAAGGTACGTATGTGTGTAGATTACAGGGATTTGAATAAGGCCACCCCCAAAGATGACTTTCCAATTCCTCATATTGATGTTCTGGTAGACAACACTACTCAGCATAAGGTATTCTCTTTCATGGATGGTTTCTCTGGTTACAATCAAATCAAGATGGTACCTGAAGATATGGAGAAGACTACATTTGTTACACAGTGGGGCACCTTTTGTTATAAAGTGATGCCATTTGGTTTGAAGAACGCCGGGGCAACATATCAGCGTGCCATGGTGGCTTTATTTCACGATATGATTCATCATGAGATAGAGGTATATGTGGATGATATGATAGCCAGGTCCCAGAATGAAGAGCAACATCTTGATCATCTGCATAAGCTGTTTGAAAGATTGAAGAAATACAAGTTGAGATTGAACCCAAACAAATGTACTTTTGGAGTTAGGTCTGGTAAACTCCCGGGTTTCATTGTCAGTGGAAAAGGTATTGAAGTAGATCCTGCAAAAGTGAAAGCCATACAAGAGATGCCAACTCCCTGTACTGAGAAGGAAGTTAGAGGTTTCTTGGGACGATTGAATTACATTGCAAGATTTATTTCCCAGTTAACTGCTACCTGTGAGCCAATCTTCAAGTTACTGAAGAAAGATCAGGTGATGGAATGGAATGATAAGTGTCAAACAGCCTTTGATGAAATCAAGATATATCTTCTAGAACCTCCAATCTTGATGCCACCAGTTGATGGAAGACCCTTGATTATGTAATTAATAGTGTTAGACAACTCAATGGGGTGTGTGTTGGGGCAACATGACGAGTCTGGTCGAAAAGAGCAGGCAATATACTACCTTAGCAAAAAGTTTACCGACTGTGAAACAAGATACTCACTGCTTGAGAAAACTTGTTGCGCTTTGGCATGGGCTGCTTGCCGACTAAGACAATATATGTTGACTCATACTACCTTGTTGATTTCAAAGATGGATCCAATCAAGTACATATTCGAGAAACCTGCTCTCTCTGGACAAATAGCGAGATGGCAAATGATCTTAACAAAATATGATATACAGTACACTACTCAGAAGGCCATTAAAGGAAGTGTTGTAGCTGATCATTTGGCTCATCAAGCAGTGGATGATTATCAATCAATGAGTTTTGAGTTCCCTGATGAAGACATTATGATTATTACCAAAGAACCTGGACAATATGACGGACCTGAACAAGGATCCCGATGGACTATGGTTTTTGACGGAGCTTCTAATGCGCTTGGTAATGGTGTTGGTGTTGTGCTCATTTCCCCTGAAGGTTGTCATACCCCAATTACTGCAAGACTTTGTTTCTATTGTACCAATAACATGGCTGAGTATAAGGCATGTATCATGGGTATCAAAGCTGCCGTTGAGATGAAGATTCAGTTCTTGGACGTATATGGGGATTCAGCCCTGGTAGTTAGTCAGATTAAAGGATATTGGGATACCAAGCATGGAAATCTTATTCCTTACATAGAGCATGTGTTGTCTTTGATCCCACATTTTGAAGAGATTACCTTTGGACATATTCCACGAGGAGAGAATCAGTTAGCAAATGCACTAGCCACCATGGCATCTATGTTTGAGATTAGTTGGGATGATGAAGCTCCCAAGATTACTATTGATAGATTTGAGAAGCCTGCATACTGCAACGAGATTGACACTAAAGGAGCAGAGGGGAAGCCTTGGTTCTATGAAGTGAAAAGATATCTTGAAGCTCAGGAGTTCCCTGAAGGGGCATCTGTCAAAGATAAGAAGTTTCTGAGGAGGTTTTCTGCTAAGTTCTTCTTGAGTAATGGAATTTTGTATAAGCGCAATCATGATTTGACTTTGCTTCGTTGTGTGGATAAGAAGGAAGCAACAGAGATTATGGAAGATATGCATGATGGGATCTTTGGCACTCATTCTACTGGTCATACTATGGCATAGAAGATATTGAGAGCAGGATACTGATAACGAGAAAATGTATCGATTATATTGCTATGTTTCATTACCGTTTTATCGCATAATCATCGTTTTAACACCCGATTCCTCGAGTTTTCCTTGCCATTTTGCAGGTACATCGTATACAGAGCTAAATCATGAGCCACAAGCAAAAGGAGCGAAAACAACCATAAAAAGATGAAGAAATGAAGAAACCTGCAAAACCTGCATATTTTGTAGCACTCACGGTCGTCATCTAGGTGTCATGACCGTGACACCCCAAAAGGAGCCATCATGACCGTGACATATCCCTCACGACCGTGACACTTAATTTACAAAGGACACGAACGTGATGCCCTTGTCACGACCGTGACAAGGGAAAAATAGGTTATTTGACTGAAGACTTGGTCACAACGTTACGTGCATATGAAATTGCCTACTTTCCAGCTGACCCTGTATCCACGTTCCTGGATTCTCTCAAATGCTCCTACGAGGCCCAAGCAGCAAGTTCAACCACCAGCCCATTAAATCTTCTATAAATAGCATAATTCATTTGAACAATTGACAGAGTATTATTTTTATCAATTTCTTGCGGAAGCTCTGCCGAATTATTTTACACCCTTATTATTTCTTTTTCAGCATTATTTTCATTGCTCTATTTTTATTGTATCCAAACCCAACCTATAACAATTTCCAACATCAGGAAATTGTTATAAAATTTATTTGTTTCAAAGCCTTCAGAATTTTTAGTTTATTTTCGATTCCGCCAAATACTCCGAGCTTTCCGGTCTGTGGAAGAAGGAGTCTGCCATTTTTATTGTTAACCAGGTTTATATTAATTTGAAATTTTATATTTATGTTATTTATTTATTTTTCTGCCATGAATATTTCGTTTATTATTTCTCTGCCTCTGTCTGGTTCAACAAAAATGAGTAGCTAATTACCCAAGGGCGGTATGTAGTTAAAACAAACTAAATCGGTAAAATCAACTATAGGCTTAAAATAATTAATAGCTTAGTATTCTGGCTGATACTTTTTATTATGAAATCGACCTTTTCGTTACGAGAGTAAGGAAAGTGTATTAGGTTAGGTCAAGACCACGAGAGTGTGAGATTTTAACCAGATAGCTAAAGTTAGGCATTTAAATTAAACACAGCGAGAGCGCTTTAAAATAAATTAGAATTACTAAGTTTCCAAAAATTATCTCTAAACACTTATGGGCTAGCGAGAGCAGGCATAGGGCTTTAGGGGTAAGATCTGAGATAAGACCACGAGAGTGTGAGTTAAAGGTATTTAAACTGGTAACCTCTACAGAATAGATTAAGTGAACCATCTTTATAAGCCTAGGTTAGATTGACCCGCCTAAGTTAGCATAATTACATACCGACCGCCTTAATATTATTTTATTAAACTTAAATTTAATTCCCGCCTTTAATCTTTAAAAACAACAAAAAATCGTGACAACCCCTCACCTTAGCTAAACTAGAAGTTCATCTAGCACTAAGTAACCATAGAGTCCCTGTGGATCGATAATCTTAAATATTACTTCGATAGGCTGTGCACTTGCAGTTAAGATACCGCTAGACACATAATTAGATACGTCTTTAGCCCATCAAGTTTTTGGCGCCATTGCCGGGGACCTTAATTTAATTACTAGTGCACTTTAGGTAGCATTGTCTAGACTAAGGTAACAACTATTTTCTTTTCTTAATCTAAATTCCCGAGTGTATGCCAAGTACTCGCTCTAAAGGCGAAGACTTGCAACCTCTAATCCCAGAATCAGAACGCTTCTTACACGTAAGAAGACAAATATTCGATTTCGAACAAAGTTACAATATTCTAGATCTTCAATTAGATCCACCTAAACCAGTCGTAACATCAAAGGACGCAGAGATGGCTGAAGAACAGAATCACCCACTCAAGTATTACGCCAGTCCTTCGCAAGCTGAACCGCATTCTAGCATTGCCGCACCGGCTATCAACCGAAATGATTTCGAACTAAAACCTTCGTTGATATCAGCCGTGCAACAAAATCAATTCGCCGGAAATCCTACCGAGGATCCGAACCTTCATCTTTCGATCTTTGTGCAATACGCAGATACCGTAAAAGCCAATGGAGTTACCCAAGAAGCTATTAGACTACGTTTGTTTCCTTTTTCACTTCGAGACAGAGCAAGAGCCTGGCTTCAATCTCTGCCTTCGAACTCAGTAACTACATGGGAGGAACTAAAGAGAGTTTTCTTGACCAGATATTTTCCACCTAGCAAGACAGCTATGCTGAGAGCTCAGATAAACGGATTTAAGCAAAGGGAAAACAAATCACTATTCGAAGCTTGGGAACGCTATAAGGATATGCTGAGACTTTGTCCACATCACGGATTAGTAGAATGGATGGTCATCCATACCTTCTATAATGGACTCTTGTACAATACAAGAATGACAATTGACGCTGCCGCAGGCGGTGCACTGATGGACAAAGAATATAATGATGCCTATGCACTTATCGAAAGTATGGCTCAAAACCATTACCAATGGGGAAGCGAGAGAGTCGCAACTGAGAAACCAACAAAAGGAGGTATGTACGAAGTGAGTAGTATGGACCAAGTCAATGCAAAGTTTGACCAACTAAACCAAAAGATCGACAACTTGGCCATAACACCAACAGCCACCGTGGCTGCAGTAACACCTAACTGTGAGCTATGTGGAGTTCCAGGACATGAAGTTCCTGATTGTCAACTATTAACAGGAATTCCCACAGACCAAGTGAATTATGCTCAAGGAAACCCATACTCAAACACATACAACCCAGGTTGGAAGAATCATCCGAACTTCTCCTATAAGAATAAAAATGCCTTATACGCACCAGGTCAAGCACCAGCTACACCACCAGGATATCAAAAGACTGCTCATAATGTCCCTAGAAAATCGAACCTTGAGTTGATGATGGAGAACTTAATAGCTAACCAATCTCAAACGAACAAGGACTTCTTAAACCAAAACATTCACACTAGTGAGCAGATTAAGCAATTAGTAAGCAAAGTAGATGCATTAGCTACACATAACAAAATGCTTGAAACTCAGATTTCACAAGTAGCTCAACAACAAGCACCTACCGCTGCACCAGCTGGAGTATTTCCTGGACAACCTCAACCTAATCCGAAAGGACATGCCAATGTTGTAATATTAAGAAGTGGCAAGGAACTTGACGGACCTACCGATCCAAGACTTGACAATCCAACCATGTACCAAAAACCAGATAAACCGACTGAAGTGGTGAATGATCCAGAAGAAAAGGAAGATGATAATCAAGAGGCAGTGGAGAAAGAAAAGCCTTATGTACCTCCACCACCCTATAAACCACCAATTCCGTACCCTCAGAGATTAACCAATTCCAAGACGACGGGTCAGTTTAAGAAATTTGTCGAACTTCTGAAACAGTTGAATATTACTATTCCGTTTACAGAAGCGATCACTCAAATACCCTCGTATGCTAAGTTTTTAAAAGAAATCTTATCCAATAAGAAAAAGATAGAGGATAACGGAACAGTTACACTTACTGCTGAGTGTAGCGCCATAATTCAGAATAATATGCCTCCTAAGCTAAAAGATCCAGGAAGTTTCTCTATACCCTGTGTAATAGGAAAATTCGTCATTGACAAAGCTCTATGCGATTTAGGAGCCAGTATCAGTGTTATGCCCTTAACGATTTGCAAAAGGCTAGACATGGGAGACCTAAGACCAACTAAAATGTCTGTTCAACTAGCCGATCGCTCTGTTAAATATCCTGTAGGCATACTAGAAAATGTCCCAGTACGTATAGGACAATTCTACATCCCTACTGATTTCATAATCATAGACATCTCTGAAGACTCCAATACACCTATCATACTAGGAAGACCATTCTTAGCTACCGCCGGAGCTATAATAGACGTAAAAAGAGGAAAGCTAACCTTTGAAGTAGGTGAAGAGAAAGTTGAATTTATTTTAACACAATTCTTACAATCACCAGCTATAGAGGATACTTGCTATCTATTGGACGTAATTGACGAATGTGTAAGAGAAATGGAAATGAAAGAAACTACCTATTCTGAAATTATGAAAATTCAAATCCCTCCGATTTTCGAAGATGATAATTGGCGTGCACCGTATCAAGACGATAGTCTAAGCGAAAGTTTAGCACTTACACCGGATCCCATGCCAAGTAAAGATAAACCTACATTACGATTAAAAACTTTACCTAATAACCTAAGGTACGAATTCTTAGACATTGAATGTAAAAGACCAGTTATAATAAATTCCAGTTTAGGAACTATCAAAACAAAGAAACTTTTAGATGTCTTAAAGAAATATCCAACTGCATTAGGATATAACATATCTGATCTCAAAGGAATATGCCCTTCAATCTGTATGCATCGTATTCTGCTAGAAGAAGATTGCAAAACCTCCAGAGAATCTCAAAGAAGAATTAACCCAATCCTTAGCACTGTAGTGAAAGAAGAAGTTAAGAAACTACTAGATGCCGGAATAATATATCCAATCTCTGATAGTAAATGGGTTAGTCCAGTACATGTAGTACCAAAGAAAGGAGGTATCACTGTAGTGAAAAACGCTCAAGGCGAATCGATATCACAAAGAGTAGTGACAGGACATAGAGTGTGCATAGATTATCGTAAACTAAACAAAGCCACTCGAAAAGATCATTTCCCACTACCTTTTATAGATCAAATGTTAGAACGATTAGCCAAGCATTCATATTTCTGTTATCTTGACGGTTACTCAGGATTTTTCCAAATCCCTATTGTTGCACCCCAAAATTTGCCCTCACAATACAAGACTTTGTGTGCTAAGAAGGTTCACAAGGTTCACAAGATTCACAATGCTTACAAAACCTTTCATTGGGGTTCATGAAGTCTACAAGTCACTTTATGAGGTTCACAAGGTTCACAAGACCTCCCTTGAGGTTCACAAGGTTCTCAAGACATCTTATGATGGTTCACAAGGTTCACAAAGTTCACAATTGGTCAGAAGAGTTGACAATTCCCTCAGACAATGCACCTCCTAAGCAATGCATCCAAAACTAGGGTTTTGACTTTAATCAGGCTAAATGGATTTCCAAGACTTCAAGTGAGCTTCATAACATCTTATATATGTTTAAGAACCCCCATGACAAGTTTCAAGACTTTTCTCAAAAGTTTGCTCAGTCAGATGATCAGATAAGTCAAAATCAGTCAAAGCAGTTAAAAAGTCAAACTGAGGTCAACTGTGGTCAAACCAAAGTCAAACTTCATGATTTTTTGCCAACATCAAGTATATGAAGTAAAATTCATCATTTGATCAAAGGTTGATCATGATTCATCAAGGAGATTTCAGATCATCAAGAATCAGGAGTTTCTAAATTAGGGTTTCCTTAGTAAAAGTCAACTGAACTTTGACCAGCCATAACTTTCACATGCTTCATCACCAAGTCTCCATCCAAAGCTCATTTTGAAGGAAATTGAATTCTCTACAACTTTGTGTCTCACAAGCCAAGCCCAAAAATGCTTCATTTGGAAGGTATGAGCTAAGACATTATAGGTCCTTTTGAAAGTCAACAAAAAGTCAACAACTTCAAAAGGGCATAACTTGAGATTGGTAAATGATATGGACATGAAACCAGTGGAGTTGGTTAGAGGACTCTTCAATCTTTCCAAAATGTCCAAGAACACCCTCATAGCATTAAAATTGAAGGATATGTGCCCTTGCAAAGTTGGGAAATTTTGAGTTGGTTTTTGAGATTGGCCTAAAATAGCAAGTGTTCATACAAGAATATTTGATTTTTAAGGCATGATATTTTTGAATCTTTTTATATCAAATCTTCTACACAATGACCTAGTTTTTCAGCCTCATTTGATCATCCTATAAGTACATAGTGCAACCCTAACCAAAGTCACGAATTTCACAGCCTCAAGAGTAAGTTTCACACTTCAAAAAATTCAAGAAAAAACTCAAATTCGGTTTCTACATTCCAAGGCATTTGAAGGTAAACTAAGGACACAGCGGTGATCCTTGGACATCATTGAGTGGATCTCAACTCTTATTTGCAGCCAATACACTCCATAATGCATAAACCGCATCATCCATGTGCTTCATATATTTTTTTTTCGAATCACCATATTTACTGATTGATAATGAATTTTGATGATATATTGATGTTTGTTATTAGCTATAGATGAATTCTGGATCGTTTGGTGAAGAGTTATGGCCGAATCGTGAACATGCCATGTTTACGGTTTAAAGCTCAAAAATAGGGTTATTCGATTCACACCATATAAATGAATTCTATGGGCATAATTGGATTGTACAGGTTGCAAGGAATTCACAGATGTTTCTAATTTGATAAAATTGTATTGTTTAATGGTGGTTTGAAATTCGCAGGTTTAAGGTGCAGGAAAATTCGCAGGTATTTTCCCAGATAATTTCGCAGGAAAACCTGCGAATTCAAGGAAGAAGATGAAGTTATGCTGGCGCCAAAATTCAAGTTTAAAAACTGTCTTAAAATATTATGAATTAATCCTGTTTGTATTTCACAAGCACACGCTTGTCCCAGTGGAAAGTCAGGCATGCGTATTATGAGAGGGCAGGGGATCGAATCCTGGCTTCAATCCTTTTTTGTTCATTTTTCCAGTTATTTAGCCAATATAATATATTATGCATTGTGGCCACCATAATATCAGACGCGCTCATCTAGCTGGAATGGTTATGTACTTGTGTGTTTGTGTATAAGGTCCTGGGTTTGAATCCCCCAGGCCTTTTGTTTTTTTTTCTTATTTTGTGATTTTTCAGGTTTACTGCATAAAACAAATTTGGTTCATTCCCTTATCACACGCGCGCTGATGGCCTGGTGGTGCGTTTTGTTGCTGGCAAGCAGAATGTCCTGGGTTCAAACCCCAGCCAGGTAAGTTTCAATTTTTTGCTTCTTTTTCTATTTTGTTTAATTGATTTTGTTTTTAATAATAATCATAGATATAATTAAATAATTCTATAAATATATATTCAATGTTTTCTAAAATTCTAAAAATTATTTTTCTTAATTCAAATTTTTTTTTTATTATGTATTTAGATTATAATATGTATATTAAATTAATTTTGTAAATAAAACAAACCCTAATTTATTTTTTTCTAAATAACTAAAAAACCTAATTTTATTTTCTAATTTTTTTTTTGTAAATATAATTATCATGTATATATTTTGTTTAATATAATTGAATTTTTGTAAATACAGTTAATATCAATTCTATTTTTTATATAATATGTAAATATTTCTATAACTTGTTTATAATTTAAATTATATATATAAATAATTTTTAAATATGTGTTTAGAAATAATTAAATCTATGTTAATTTAATTTTGTAATTATAATATGTTTATAATTAATTTAACTTTTATAAGTTGCATATAATTTTAAAATTTATAATTAATATAATTGTTCATATTTCCTTATTAATTTCTAATTCTTGTTTATTATTATATTCTGCTTATTATTATTATTACTAATCATGTTTATTACTAATCCATTTATTTTTTAAATTATGCCTATTATTATTATTTTACTAACCCCATTTATTTTTAATTATTATTATTATTACTAACCTAATTAAATTGCTTATTTATTTTACTTATTATTTATATTTTGCTTATTTACTGATTTATTTATTCTTGCTATTTAGTTAAATTGCTTTATTTATTATGTAATTGCTCCTGGATGTAATTTTCTTAAGTATTTAAATTATTTATTTTTATGTCATGGTTAGTAAATAAGGAGTGTAACATGTATGATATTTAAAATTGAATTTAGATCATTTAAATTATAAGATAAATATTTAAATTGAAACACTCACCCACGTAAGTCGATCTTTGATCGCCATCTCACTTTCTAGGGTTACCTCTCATTGTTGCCTAATCACAAGGTCAAGTGGGGTGTATAAAGCAAAAGTCCCTTAAAAGAAAAGTCATCTAGTCCCTTAACAATAAAAGATCAAGTCCCTTAATGGTTGCCTTCGTAATGATCTTGTCCCTTTCGAATAATGATGACAGTCCCTCTAAAATTGCTTAATACACCCTACAGTTGCCTACATTAACAGATGACCCTTACTTGTCCCTCACATCCAAGGTAATGACTACCTATTCCTTAATAATAGGGATAGTCTTACCATTTAAAGGATTCAAGAACAGAAAGATTTAAACTTTAGGGTAGGTTCCTCATAGTTACTTGCTCACTATTTCAAAACAAATTTCAAACACTTCACAAATTTCAAACAATTTTCAAACACAAGTTTTTTACGCATCCGTACATGGATCATTATCAAACTCTTATGAAAATTTCTATTCACACACTTCACATTTCCAAAAACAATTCAAAGTGAGCTAAGTAACTAAGAGCCCATGGATAACCATGGATGTAAAGGGTGCTAACACCTTCCCTTTACATAACCTACCCCCCGAACCCAAAAATCTTTTAAAAGGTCTTTCCTGTTCTTTTATGCCTTTCCTTTGGATAAAATAAAAGTCGGTGGCGACTCTTGCTATCCGCAACATAACTAAAAGTCAGTTCTCCCACCGTGTTACAGAACTGGCGACTCTGCTGGGGATTTAATATTAAAGAGGGGTACCCTTAGGAATTAGATCACTTTAAACTTGTTTGCTTTGTTTGCTTTACTTTATTTGTTGGGCTCTTATGTGTGAAAGGTCCTAACCCGGATCTAGTGTACCTTAGGTAAATGGCAATAGACCAAGGAAACTGTACGACGTATATCGATATGGTTGATCTGGTGGCCATAGTTAGTGTGAATTCTTGGTTGGTGCTTATGTTCCTTAAGTCAAGTTGAGGATAATATGAGGCTGACATATGTTGTCAATGCACTAACTAACTTTTAGAACCCTAGTTATCCCATCTTGGCCTTTAGAAAAGTAGTGAGATAACCGGCTTTGGTGCAGACTGAAGTTGGTTGACACTCGATACTACACTCATTGAGATCTTAAACTTGGAGGGTTTTGGTTGGCAAGTAAGTTGCCTACTGAACAACCACCCTTGTGAAGGATCAATGATATTGAGATCCCTTAGAACCTGGTTACTTTATAGGACAGGATGAACCAACTAACTTCAGGGGAGGATACTTACCTTTAAACCTCATGCAAGCCTTTAAACCTTTGGCTATTGTGTGACTTGTTTGTGTGTGCCACATGTTTGTGATTGATCATAACATCATGACATCATCATGCATCATAAGCATAGCATTTTCACTAACCATTTCAAGGACCAAAGGATTTATCTTTGTTCTTTGTTGCAGGTCATGGCTTCTGCACGTAGAAACACCATCAGGATCAACTTTGTGGGCATACCTCCTAAGCTTAAAGAGTTGGTTTCTCAGGTGTCTGATCATTCCCAGTTTATCAAGAGACATGGTCACCTATTGGATCTAGTCACTTCAGGGTTCAATGAAGACATGATGAGTGTTTTGTTTCAGTTCTTTGACCCCAAGCACCACTGCTTTACATTCCCTGACTATCAGCTGGTTCCTACGATGGAGAAGTTCTCTAAACTTCTGGGCATACCTGTTCTTGATCAAAGACCCTTCACAGGCTTGGAGAAAGAGCTTAAACCAGAGGTTATTGCTGCAGCTCTACATTTGAAGAAGTCTGACATTGTTCTAGAAACGAGAAGCGGAGTCAAGGGTATTCTTGCTAAGGTATTAATGGATAAAGCTCAAGTGTTCTTGAAGGCCATGAGCTATGATGCTTTTGAGGAGATCTTAGCCTTGCTGATATATGGCTTAGTATTGTTCCCCAATCCAGATCAGTTCATAGACGTTCATGCCATCAATATATTCCTGAGTCACAATCCAGTGCCTACATTGCTTGGAGACATCCTACATTCTCTTCATACCCGTACTAAAAGGGCAAGAGGAACTTTGATGTGCTGCATACCTTTGCTTTCTAGGTGGTTTATTTCTCACCTTCCTCGCTCAGTAATGAAGAATGAGCAAGGGTTCAGATGGTCCAAGAGAATTATGTCACTCTCTCACTCAGATATCCATTGGTGCTCCAGATCTATGGAGAATGTCACTATCATTGACCGTTGTGGGGAGTTCCCTAATGTGCCACTTCTAGGCATAAGAGGAGGCATCACCTACAACCCCTCTCTAGCTTTACGACAGTTTGGTTACGCTCGGAGTGATGGCCCTCATGACATGTTAATTCGGGGCATTGTGTTTGACTACGACAACGATCTTCAAGGTTACCGTCAGAGATTCATACGAGCTTGGGGAAAAGTAAACAGGGTTGACAGCAAGACACTAGAGCCTAAGTACACTATTCCTATGGAAGCTTATCTCAGATGGGTGCGATCTCGTGCTCAGACTCTCATGATGCCATATCCTACTATCCTGCCAGTTACCATGGAACCTGTTCCTGAAGGAGACACTGCTTATACCATCCTTCATCCAGACATGCCTACTGACATGGAAGACTTACAGAGATCCTGGATCCAATTGAAGGAGCAAAGGGATACTTTCGAGGCTCATTACAAAGCAAGCCAAGAAAGAATCCTGGAATTAACAAAGCAACTTCATGAGGAACGGAATCTCAACTCATACCTCAACACAAAGAGGAAACGTCCATGGGAGACTTAAAACCCCATCTTTTGTACTTATTTCATTTTCATTTTCTGTAAGCCCAAGAGGCAAAACAAATTTATTACTAATAAAAGTTTACCTTCTTGTTTGTTTAAGCAAATTTAAATCCTGCGGTCCTTGAAAACATTGCATATGCATTCACATATCATTTCATTGCATCACAGGTTTATAATTATGCACAGGTTTCTCATCTTCTCGCTGTTTATTTCAGCAATGGCTCTTGAACAATCAGTTAAGGATCTCCAGACACAAAATGCACAGTTCCAAGAGCTGATCTTGAACCTGTCCAAGGGGCAGGATGAATTGAAGGCACTGCTGGCCAAGAAGACTAAGAAGACTAGAAGGTCAGGTGGCCTGATCAACATGGGAAGAAGGTTCAAAGGTCTTGCTAAGACCAAAGAACCAGTTGAAGACTATGAATCTGAAGAGTCTGAAAAAGAGGGAGGCAGTCTCCACAACACCATGGGGGACTCTGATTCTGAGGCTAATTACTACCATGAGCCTAATGAAGACAAATTCAAGATGCTGGTGGATAGGATGGATGCCATGGAGTTGCAGAAGTCATCTGGGCTGGATTTCGAGGATTTGAGTTTGATATCTGGGGTAGTCATACCCATTGGTTTCAAAGTTCCTACTTTTGTTGTCTATAATGGGGTCTCTTGTCCGAAGCTGCATCTGAGGTCTTATGTCAGAAGAATTCAACCTCACACTGCTGATAAGAAATTGTGGATCCATTTTTTTCAAGAGAGCTTGTCTGGAGCTCAGTTGGAGTGGTATTATCAGTTGGAGAGTGTCAATATCAGGGATTGGAATGATCTTGCTGAAGCTTTCTATAAGCAGTATCAATATAATGCTGATTTAGCTCCCACTCGCATGCAGCTGCAAAGCATGTCTATGGGTGCTAAAGAAAGTTTCAAGGAGTATGCTCAGAAGTGGAGAGATCTAGCTGGAAGAGTTCAACCCCCTTTAACTGACAGGGAATTGGTTGATATGTTCATGTGTACGCTGAATGGTCCGTTTTACAGTCATCTCATTGGAAGCTCATCATCTGGCTTCACTGAGTTGATAATGACAGGAGAGCGAGTGGAAAATGGTATAAAGAATGGTAAGATCCAAGTGGGTACTTCTTCAACAAGTGCTGCAAAGAAGCCTCCCACTGGGAAGAAAGAATCCAATGTTGTTTATGGTCAACCTGATCGTAATAGAAGGCATCAGTCTGTTAGTGCAGTTCATATTTCAAATCCAACTCCTGCAACAACAGAGCAGCCACAGGGCAACCAACAGAGGGCTAGAAGGCAGTTCACTAAGATCAACATGTCAATGGCTCAGGCATTGCAACACTTGTTGAAGGCTGAACTTATTACTTTGAAAGAGGCTCCTCAGAATCCTAATGTTACCTCTCCCAGGTACAATCCCAATGCACGGTGTGCATACCATTCAAACTGTCAGGGACATGATACTAATAACTGCTGGATCTTGAAGAACAAAATTCAAGATATGATTGATGCTGGAGAAATTGAGTTCGATCCTCCGGGTACTCCAAATGTGATTACTGCTCCAATGCCAAATCACGAGAAGACTGTCAATGCCATTGATGAAGATTTACATATCCATTCAGTCGCGGAGTTGACCACACCATTGTCTGTCATCAGAAAGAAGTTAGTACAAGCTGGTTTCTTTCCGGGTTGTCGTGAAGATTGTGTTTATTGTGAGTATAATCTAGATAAGTGTTGGAGGTTGAAGGACGGAATTCAACGTCTCATGAATAATTACACCATAGTGTTCGAAAGGAGACCACCTTCTGTGGAAAGTATGGTAGATCATATTACGCAAGGTAAGAAGACTGAAGAGGTTGATATGATTGACAAAGTGCCGGTGAGAATCACTTCAAAGGGACCTATTAAAATCACTCATCAAGGTCCAATCAAGATCACTGCTGAAGGTCCTGTGAAAGTTGTTGCTGAAGCCAGAGTGGCTCCTATGGTCATTACCACTCCGGGTCCTATTCCGTATACGTCTGATAAAGCTGTGCCTTGGCATTATGGATCTGATGTTTACATCCATGGTGTTAAGCAAGAGCCCTTAGCTGATGTGCCTGTTGATGTTGACAATATTGCTGGATCTAGTAAGATCACACGTAGTGGAAGAGTCTTCTCACCTCCAGTTGCTTCCAAGAATACAGTTACTCCTGCTGCTACTTCCACCACTGATGCTCGGGGCAAAAGTCCTGTTATTGAACCTGTATCTACTGATGTGCCAACTGCTGATGATCTCTCTAAGCATATGGAAAAAGTACTGAAAATCATTCGCAAGAGTGATTATGACATTGTTGATCAGTTGGGGCATACTCCCTCAAAGATTTCTATGCTGTCCTTGTTGTTATGTTCTGAGGCTCATGCCAAGGCCTTGATCAAGTTTCTGAAGACTGCTCATGTACCCAATGCAATTTCTGTTGACCAGTTTGAGAATTGTGTGGCCCACCTGACCTATGATAATGGTTTAGGGTTTTCTGATGCTGATTTGACCCCTGCCAAGAGGGATCATAATAGGGCTCTGCATATCTCAATTGAGTGCAGGGGCACTACCCTGTCACATGTGCTGATAGACAATGGTTCCTCTTTGAACGTGTTGCCCAAGGAAGTCCTAAATAAGTTGAGTCCTGAAGATGCTGTGCTGAAGCCCAGTAGTATTGTGGTAAAGGCTTTTGATGGTTCTAGAAGAGTAGTGCATGGGGAAATTGATCTTCCAATCAAAGTTGGGTCTCAGGTTTTTAATGCTACATTTTTTGTGATGGATATTCGTCCTTCGTACTCTTGTCTGCTTGGTCGTCCCTGGATCCATGGGGCAGGTGCTGTAACCTCTACATTACACCAAAAGTTGAGATATCCGGTGGAAGGAAAGGTTGTTACTGTCTATGGAGAAGAAGAATACTTTGTCAGCCATGTAAACACTTTCAAGTATCTGGAAATGGAAGGTGAATACATTGAAACTCCGTGTCAGACATTTGAAGTAGTTCCCTGGATTGTTAATGATTATGTAGCTCTTCCTGTTGCGAAAAAAGTTCCTGTGGTCACCAGAAAACCTCCAACAATGGCAATGGCTTCCCTCAATGATGCTAGAGCTGTGGTGGATGAAGGTGGTTGTACTATTTGGGGTCAGCTTCCTGATATTCCATACAAGTCTGACAAGTTTGGTTTAGGTTTCACTGCAGAGTCCCAGAAGGCTGTTCGTCGTGCTCGTGCTGTTCGTATCACCAATCAAGGGGTTATGAAAGATCAGATCAATGTTGTGGGAGACTATGATGAAGACTACAATCTGGATGCTTGGATCTTTCCTACTGTGGGTGTTGGACTCAATAATTGGAAAGTTGAAGATGTTATCCCTATCTCCTTTAGTCAGGAGTAAATACTATTACTGTGTTGTTGCTTTTTAAGTTTGTATTTTCTTTGAACAATTGAACTTTCAAGCCTTGTGCCTTACCCGGGGCACAATGGTGTGCTTGTTACGGGATGTCATTTCATTTGCATACTTCATTCAATAAAAATCAGTGGACGTTTCGTTTTAGTAAATATTGTGTTCCTTGTCTTTCTTTTCTTTTAATTTTGCTTTATCAGCTATGTGTTCTTACACACACCCACATCACTAAAATGCAGATCCTCATCCACTCTGGATCCTGTTGATAACAGTTCTACTATTGCCAATTATAATTTCGAGAATCCGATCTATCAAACTGAAGACGGAAATGATGACGATTGTGAAGTACCTGTAGAGCTTGCTAGGTTGTTACAAAAAGAAGAGAAAGCCATACAGCCACATGAAGAGCCAGTCGAAGTTGTGAATCTGGGAACTGAAGAAAACAGGAAAGAGGTCAAGATAGGGGCTGATTTAGAAGATAGTGTCAAGAGCAGGTTGATTCAGATGTTACGTGACTATGTAGAGATCTTTGCTTGGTCTTATGAAGATATGCCAGGGTTGGATACAGACATTGTGGTTCACCGTTTACCAGTAAAGGAAGATTGTCGTCCAAAGAAGCAGAAGGTTCGTCGTATGCGTCCTGAAATGTCAGAAAAGATTAAGGCAGAGGTAATGAAACAGTTCAATGCAGGGTTCTTAGCAGTGACTTCTTATCCTCAGTGGGTTGCAAATGTGGTGCCGGTACCTAAGAAAGATGGTAAGGTACGTATGTGTGTAGACTACAGGGATTTGAACAAGGCCAGCCCCAAAGATGAATTTCCACTTCCTCATATTGATGCTCTAGTAGACAACACTGCTCAGCATAAGGTATTCTCTTTTATGGATGGTTTCTCTGGTTACAATCAAATCAAGATGGCTCCTGAAGATATGGAGAAGACAACATTTGTTACACAGTGGGGCACCTTTTGCTATAAGGTGATGCCATTTGGTTTGAAGAATGCAGGGGCAACATATCAGCGTGCTATGGTGGCTTTGTTTCATGATATGATTCATCATGAGATAGAGGTATATGTGGATGATATGATAGCCAGATCTCAGAATGAAGAACAACATCTGGATCATCTGCATAAATTGTTTGAGAGGTTGAAGAAATACAAGTTGAGATTAAATCCAAATAAGTGTACTTTTGGAGTTAGATCTGGTAAACTCCTGGGTTTCATAGTCAGTGGAGAAGGTATTGAAGTGGATCCTGCAAAAGTGAAAGCTATACGAGAGATGCCAGCTCCCCGTACTGAGAAGGAGGTTAGAGGTTTCTTGGGACGATTGAATTACATTGCAAGATTTATTTCCCAATTAACTGCCATCTGTGAGCCAATCTTCAAGTTGTTGAAGAAAGATCAGGTGATGGAATGGAATGATGAGTGCCAGACTGCCTTTGATGAAATCAAGAGATATCTGCTAGAACCTCCAATTTTGATGCCACCAGTTGATGGAAGACCCTTGATTATGTACTTAACAGTGTTAGACAATTCAATGGGGTGTGTGTTGGGGCAACATGACGAGTCTGGTCGAAAAGAGCAGGCAATATACTACCTTAGCAAAAAGTTTACCGACTGTGAAACAAGATATTCACTGCTCGAGAAAACTTGCTGCGCTTTGGCATGGGCTGCTCGCCGACTAAGACAGTATATGTTGACTCATACTACCTTATTGATTTCAAAGATGGATCCAATCAAGTATATATTTGAGAAACCTGCTCTCTCTGGAAGAATCGCAAGATGGCAAATGATCTTGACAGAATATGACATACAGTACACTACTCAGAAGGCCATTAAAGGAAGTGTTGTTGCTGATCATTTGGCTCATCAAGCAGTGGATGATTATCAGTCAATGAATTTTGAGTTCCCTGATGAAGACATTATGATTATTACCAAAGAACCTGGACAATATGACGGACCTGAACAAGGATCCCGATGGACTATGGTTTTTGATGGTGCCTCTAATGCACTTGGTAATGGTGTTGGTGTTGTGATTAGTTCCCCTGAAGGTTGCCATACCCCGATTACTGCCAGACTTTGTTTCTATTGTACCAATAACATGGCTGAGTATGAGGCATGTATCCTGGGTATTAAAGCTGCTATTGATATGAAGATTCAGTTCCTTGACGTGTATGGAGATTCAGCCCTGGTAGTTAGTCAGATCAAAGGAGATTGGGATACCAAGCATGATAATCTCATTCCTTACAGAGAGCATGTGTTGTCTTTGATCCCACATTTTAAAGAGATTACCTTTGGACATATTCCACGAAGAGAGAATCAGTTGGCAGATGCATTAGCCACCATGGCATCTATGTTTGAAATCAGTTGGGATGATGAAGCTCCCAAGATTACCATTGATAGATTTGAGAAGCCTGCATACTGCAATGAGATTGACACAGAAGGGGCAGAAGAGAAGCCTTGGTTCTATGAAGTAAAAAGATATCTTGAAGCTCAGGAATTCCCTGAAGGGGCATCTGTCAAAGATAGGAAATTTCTGAGAAGGTTTTCTGCCAAGTTCTTCTTGAGTAATGGCATTTTGTACAAGCGCAATCATGATTCAACTATGCTTCGTTGTGTGGATAAGAAAGAAGCAACTGAGATTATGGAAGATATGCATGATGGGATCTTTGGCACTCATTCTAGTGGTCATACTATGGCAAAGAAGATATTGAGTGCAGGTTACTATTGGTCTACCATGGAAGCTGATTGCTATCAGCACTCCAGAACATGCCACAAGTGTCAAATTTATGCTGATAAAGTCCATGTACCTCCATCACCTTTGAATGTGTTGACTGCTCCTTGGCCTTTTGCCATGTGGGGCATTGATATGATTGGTGAGATCAAGCCTACTGCTTCTAATGGACATCGTTTCATCCTGGTTGCTATTGATTACTTCACGAAGTGGGTAGAGGCAGCTTCATTTGCATCTGTTACCAAGAATGTTGTGGCTCGATTCATTAAGAATAATCTCATATGTAGGTATGGCATCCCTGAAAGGATTATCACTGACAATGGCTCTAATCTGAATAATACTATGATTACCGATCTCTGCACGCAGTTCAAGATTAAGCATCATAACTCTTCTCCGTATCGTCCGAAGATGAATGGGGCAGTTGAAGCTGCTAACAAGAACATCAAGAAGATTGTACAGAAGATGACTGTTACTTATAAGGATTGGCATGAGATGTTACCATTTGCTCTTCATGGTTATCGTACTACAATACGTACTTCAACAGGGGCAACCCCATTCTCCTTAGTCTATGGTATGGAAGCAGTTCTGCCCATTGAAGTTCAAATTCCCTCCTTAAGAATTATGAAGGATGTAGGCTTGGATGAAGATGAGTGGATTCAGACTCGACTTGACCAGATAAATTTGATTGATGAGAAAAGGTTAGCAGCAGTTTGTCATGGCCAGATGTACCAGAAACGAATGATCAAAGCTTTTAACAAGAAGGTTAAGCCAAAGGTATATCAGGCTGGTGACTTGGTAATCAAGCGTATCATATTACCACAGGGTGATCCTAGGGGCAAGTGGACTCCAACATATGAAGGACCATTTGTGGTCAAGACAGTGTTCTCAGGAGGTGCCATGATACTTACTACAATGGATGGTGAAGACTTCCCGCAACCTGTAAACGCAGACATAGTTAAAAAATACTACGCATGAAAAGAGACCCTCTAGGTTGACTGGCCTAGGCAAAAATAAGGGCATCCCGGCAAACCAAAAGGGTTTGGGAAAAATTAGGGATATATATAAAAAGATGTACACCCGGCAAGTTGAAAACCTGAAAAGGCAGCTTGGGCAAAAAAGGGTATCCCGGTGGATTGAAAACCTGAAAGGGCAATCCAGGAAAAAGTTAGGGATTAAAGCGTATGACTATGTCTCGTTTGGATCACCCATGAAACTGCAACCAGTTGTGCTACTTACTCAAGTTCGAACAGATAAAGCTCAATCCAATTATTTCCGTCTCAACAGCAGAAGATGAGATACTTGAAGATAATGGCAATAGTGGAATTGAAACTCAATAGGATTATTTCCCACATAGCTGATTTTCTTTGTTTTATAAAATTTTACGACAAAATCCTCTTACTAGGATTTATGTCTCCTTGTACAAACTTGCCCGTGTATGGGTTAATTTTTGATATAAATAAATTCCATCTTTTGAATCCAGATTTACTTTTACCCTATTTGCATAAGCGAAACGTCCATTGGTTGTGTTTGAATGTATGTATGCCTTTGAATATGATTAATGTTTACCAAAAATGCATGAATGCTTAATATGATTGATGTTTACAAGAAATGCATAGGTGCTTAATATGATTGATGTTTACCAGAAATGCATGAAAATGCAGTAATAGTATTTACTAAGGACGAACGAGGGAAGGATTTCAACGAAGCTTCGCCGGTTCATCTTTACAAGACAGTTACAAGCCCTCAGTAGGACAAATCCATCTTCATAAAGTCACATCTCCCCTGGAATTTATATCCATCTCTTTTATCCTCATACGGATGTTCGGGAATTTACTTTCCAATAATGGTACGACGAACGAAGACGGAGGTTATATCTACCCTACTATCAAACGAAGACGAAGGTTATATATACCTTACTATCCCCAGCAAACGGGAGGTTATATATACCTTGCTATCCCCAGTAGACAGAAGGTTATGTATAATATATTATCAAACAAAACGGGAACGAGTTCCTCATATTCTTCAACAAGGAATCGGGATTTATTTTCCCTGGCCAGCAGTTGTCATACGAAGATATCCAGACATTTCCAGCAGTATCATATCATACATACATCATTTACATCATACCATATCATACATATACCTAGATACATAATACATTACTCAGGTGCATCATATTATACATACATACATAATGCATAAACTAATATTATCATACAAAATGCTACCTTGTTTTCAGGTTAATTCTCCAGCAAACAAACTTGTGATTATCAGGACTGCATTATCCTCCTGAAAGTTATCATCCCTCAGGATTGCTTTATCCTCCTGAAAGCTTTTGGTCCCTCAGGATTGCTTCATCCTCCTGAAATCATATCATCCCTCAGGATTGCTTTATCCTCCTGAAAACTTCTAGTACATCAGGATTGCTTCATCCTCCTGAAAGCATCACTACATCAGGACTGCTTCATCCTCCTGAAAGCTTATTATCTCATCAGGAGTCCTCTATCCTCCTGAAAGCATACTATCACCTCAAGATTGCTTTATCCTCCTGATAGCTCATCATTATCTCAGGATTGCTTCATCCTCCTGAAAGATTATTACCTCAGGATTGCTTTATCCTCCTGACAACTTCTTGTACCTCAGGGCTGCTTCATCCTCCTGATAGCCATCACCATTACCTCAGGGCTGCTTCATCCTCCTGAAAGCATATTACCCATATCTCAGGATTGCTTTATCCTCCTGAAATCATATTACTACATCAGGACTGCTTCATCCTTCTGAAAACATATCACTACATCAGGATTGCTTCATCCTCCTGAAAAATATCATCATTACCTCAGGACTGCTTCATCCTCCTGACAGCTATCATTATATCTTCATATTTTGGACTGCTTTATCCTCCAAGAAATGTATCTGAAGAACTTTTCTCCAAGTGGCATCTTTAAGCTCACTCAAGCACATACAACCAACCATCAATATCAGTTTACGCACCGGTGAGTGCAAATTTTTGGGCTTTTGTGTTCAATCCCCTTCAACCTTCCAGGTCACGACTGGAAAATATACCGATCTAACCCCTCAGGTTTCAGAAAATTGAACAGGGGCAGCTGTTGCACCCCAAAATTTTCCCTCACAATACAAGACTTTGTGTGCTAGCTAAGAAGGTTCACAAGGTTCACAAGATTCACATTGCTTACAAAACCTTTCATTGGGGTTCATGAAGTCTACAAGTCACTTTATGAGGTTCACAAGGTTCACAAGACCTCCCTTGAGGTTCACAAGGTTCACAATACATCTTATGATGGTTCACAAGGTTCACAAAGTTCACAATTGGTCAGAAGAGTTGACAATTCCCTCAGACAATGCACCTCCTAAGCAATGCATCCAAAACTAGGGTTTTGACTTTAATCAGGCTAAATGGATTTCCAAGACTTCAAGTGAGCTTCATAACATCTTATATATGTTTAATAACCCCCATGACAAGTTTCAAGACTTTTCTCAAAAGTTTGCTCAGTCAGATGATCAGATAAGTCAAAATCAGTCAAAGCAGTTAAAAAGTCAAACTGAGGTCAACTGTGGTCAAACCAAAGTCAAACTTCATGATTTTTTGCCAACATCAATTATATGAATTAAAATTCATCATTTGATCAAAGGTTGATCATGATTCATCAAGGAGATTTCAGATCATCAAGAATCATGAGTTTCTAAATTAGGGTTTCCTTAGTAAAAGTCAACTGAACTTTGACCAGCCATAACTTTCACATGCTTCATCACCAAGTCTCCATCCAAATCTCATTTTGAAGGAAATTGAATTCTCTACAACTTTGTGTCTCACAAGCCAAGCCCAAAAATGCTTCATTTGGAAGGTATGAGCTAAGACATTATAGGTCCTTTTGAAAGTCAACAAAAAGTCAACAACTTCAAAAGGGCATAACTTGAGATTGGTAAATGATATGGACATGAAACCAGTGGGGTTGGTTAGAGGACTCTTCAAGCTTTCCAAAATGTCCAAGAACACCCTCATAGCATTAAAATTGAAGGATATGTGCCCTTGCAAAGTTGGGAAATTTTGAGTTGGTTTATGAAGAAAATGGAGGTCTAAAACCAATTTCTTCCAAATGGGCTTGCCAAATAATGACCCAATCCATACAATAACTTCATGCACGACCCAAGTCAATAAAAATCAGATTTTTTATTATTTTATTTTTATTTATTTTGATTTAATTCATTAAAAATCATTTTAAATAAAAATAAAATATGAAAGTGTAAGATTTGAATTGGATCAAGCTTCTAGAAATTCATAAATTGGATTAGAATTGAAGTGGAAAGAAAATCATGAAGATTGGCCTAAAATAGCAAGTGTTCATACAAGAATATTTGATTTTTAAGGCATGATATTTTTGAATCTTTTTATATCAAATCTTCTACACAATGACCTAGTTTTTCAGCCTCATTTGATCATCCTATAAGTACATAGTGCAACCCTAACCAAAGTCACGAATTTCACAGCCTCAAGAGTAAGTTTCACACTTCAAAAAATTCAAGCAAAAACTCAAATTCGGTTTCTACATTCCAAGGCATTTGAAGGTAAACTAAGGACACAGCGGTGATCCTTGGACATCATTGAGTGGATCTCAACTCTTATTTGCAGCCAATACACTCCATAATGCATAAACCGCATCATCCATGTGCTTCATATATTTTTTTCCGAATCACCATATTTACTGATTGATAATGAATTTTGATGATATATTGATGTTTGTTATTAGCTATAGATGAATTCTGGATCGTTTGGTGAAGAGTTATGGCCGAATCGTGAACATGCCATGTTTAGGGTTTAAAGCTCAAAAATAGGGTTATTCGATTCACACCATATAAATGAATTCTATGGGCATAATTGGATTGTACAGGTTGCAAGGAATTCACAGATGTTTCTAATTTGATAAAATTGTATTGTTTAATGGTGGTTTGAAATTCGCAGGTTTAAGGTGCAGGAAAATTCGCAGGTATTTTCCCAGATAATTTCGCAGGAAAACCTGCGAATTCAAGGAAGAAGATGAAGTTATGCTGGCGCCAAAATTCAAGTTTAAAAACTGTCTTAAAATATTATGAATTAATCCTGTTTGTATTTCACAAGCACACGCTTGTCCCAGTGGAAAGTCAGACATGCGTATTATGAGAGGGCAGGGGATCGAATCCTGGCTTCAATCCTTTTTTGTTCATTTTTCCAGTTATTTAGCCAATATAATATATTATGCATTGTGGCCACCATAATATCAGACGCGCTCATCTAGCTGGAATGGTTATGTATTTGTGTGTTTGTGTATAAGGTCCTGGGTTCGAATCCCCCAGGCCTTTTGTTTTTTTCTTCTTATTTTGTGATTTTTCAGGTTTACTGCATAAAACAAATTTGGTTCATTCCCTTATCACACGCGCGCTGATGGCCTGGTGGTGCGTTTTGTTGCTGGCAAGCAGAATGTCCTGGGTTCAAACCCCAGCCAGGTAAGTTTCAATTTTTTGCTTCTTTTTCTATTTTGTTTAATTGATTTTGTTTTTAATAATAATCATAGATATAATTAAATAATTCTATAAATATATATTCAATGTTTTCTAAAATTCTAAAAATTATTTTTCTTAATTCAAAATTTTTTTTTATTATGTATTTAGATTATAATATGTATATTAAATTAATTTTGTAAATAAAACAAACCCTAATTTATTTTTTTCTAAATAACTAAAAAACCTAATTTTATTTTCTAATTTTTTTTTGTAAATATAATTATCATGTATATATTTTGTTTAATATAATTGAATTTTTGTAAATACAGTTAATATCAATTCTATTTTTTATATAATATGTAAATATTTCTATAACTTGTTTATAATTTAAATTATATATATAAATAATTTTTAAATATGTGTTTAGAAATAATTAAATCTATGTTAATTTAATTTTGTAATTATAATATGTTTATAATTAATTTAACTTTTATAAGTTGCATATAATTTTAAAATTTATAATTAATATAATTGTTCATATTTCCTTATTAATTTCTAATTCTTGTTTATTATTATATTTTGCTTATTATTATTATTACTAATCATGTTTATTACTAATCCATTTATTTTTTAAATTATGCCTATTATTATTATTTTACTAACCCCATTTATTTTTAATTATTATTATTATTATTACTAACCTAATTAAATTGCTTATTTATTTTACTTATTATTTATATTTTGCTTATTTACTGATTTATTTATTCTTGCTATTTAGTTAAATTGCTTTATTTATTATGTAATTGCTCCTGGATGTAATTTTCTTAAGTATTTAAATTATTTATTTTTATGTCATGGTTAGTAAATAAGGAGTGTAACATGTATGATATTTAAAATTGAATTTAGATCATTTAAATTATAAGATAAATATTTAAATTGAAACACTCACCCACGTAAGTCGATCTTTGATCGCCATCTCACTTTCTAGGGTTACCTCTCATTGTTGCCTAATCACAAGGTCAAGTGGGGTGTATAAAGCAAAAGTCCCTTAAAAGAAAAGTCATATAGTCCCTTAACAATAAAAGATCAAGTCCCTTAATGGTTGCCTTCGTAATGATCTTGTCCCTTTCGAATAATGATGACAGTCCCTCTAAAATTGCTTAATACACCCTACAGTTGCCTACATTAACAGATGACCCTTACTTGTCCCTCACATCCAAGGTAATGACTACCTATTCCTTAATAATAGGGATAGTCTTACCATTTAAAGGATTCAAGAACATAAAGATTTAAACTTTAGGGTAGGTTCCTCATAGTTACTTGCTCACTATTTCAAAACAAATTTCAAACACTTCACAAATTTCAAACAATTTTCAAACACAAGTTTTTTACGCATCCGTACATGGATCATTATCAAACTCTTATGAAAATTTATATTCACACACTTCATATTTCCAAAAACAATTCAAAGTGAGCTAAGTAACTAAGAGCCCATGGATAACCATGGATGTAAAGGGTGCTAACACCTTCCCTTTACATAACCTACCCCCCGGACCCAAAAATCTTTTAAAAGGTCTTTCCTGTTCTTTTATGCCTTTCCTTTGGATAAAATAAAAGTCGGTGGCGACTCTTGCTATCCGCAACATAACTAAAAGTCAGTTCTCCCACCGTGTTACACCTATCCATCCAGATGATCAAGAAAAGACTACATTCACATGCCCCTATGGAACGTTCGCTTATAGACGAATGCCCTTTGGATTATGCAACGCTCCTGCAACCTTTCAAAGATGTATGATGTCAATCTTCGCAGATTTTATAGACAACATCATGGAAGTGTTCATGGACGACTTCTCTGTATGCGGGCAAAGTTTTGAAGGATGCCTATCAAATTTAGAAATGGTGTTAGAAAGATGTGTAAAAGTAAACCTCATGCTTAACTGGGAAAAATGTCATTTTATGGTCAGAGAAGGAATCGTACTAGGACACGTCATATCCGACAAGGGAATTGAATTAGATAAAGCTAAGATAGAAGTCATAAAAGATCTTCAACCCCCTAAAACCATTCGAGAAATACGAAGCTTTTTAGGACACGCTGGTTTTTACCGACGATTCATCAAAGATTTCTCGAAAATCACTAAACCTCTTACTGGTTTATTAATGAAAGATGCTGAGTTCATATTCAATGAAGATTGTCTTAAAGCATTCGAAACTCTAAAAACAACCCTCATCACCGCACCAATCATGCAACCCCCTGACTGGAGATTACCTTTCGAAATCATGTGCGATGCGAGTGACTATGCTGTAGGCGCAGTTCTAGGCCAGAGAAAGGAAAAGAAACTTCATGCGATTTACTACGCCAGTAGAACCTTAGATTCTGCTCAGATGAACTACGCCACTACTGAAAAAGAACTGTTAGCAGTTGTCTTTGCGCTTGACAAATTCCGTTCTTACCTAGTGGGAGCGAAAATAATCGTTTACACAGACCACGCTGCTATCAGATATCTATTAACTAAGAAAGATGCTAAACCAAGACTCTTGAGATGGATTTTACTCTTACAAGAGTTTGATCTCGAAATAAAAGATAAGAAAGGTACTGAAAACGTCGTAGCGGACCATTTATCTAGAATAGAAGGTATTAAACCCGAACAAGTGCCGATTAACGATGATTTTCCGTATGAACAGCTGATAGCACAAATAGGAAGCGACCCAGTTCAGTTAGACTTAGATGAACCAGAACCCGTGGAAACAATCCAAACGACTGTAGGACTGCCATGGTACGCTGACATTGTTAACTACCTAGCCGCAGGAGCTCTTCCACCTGATTTAACCTATCAGCAGAAAAAGAAATTCTTTCACAATCTAAAACATTATTATTGGGATGAACCATTATTGTTCAAAAGAGGGCCCGATGGAATCTTTCGTCGATGTATTCCCGAAGAAGAAATAGAAGATGTCATTGCTCAATGCCATTCATCTCCTTATGGTGGACATGCAAGCACTTCCAAGACTTGTGCAAAAATCTTGCAAGCCGGCCTATTCTGGCCTAATCTATGGAAAGATGTCCACATCGCTGTTATAAATTGCGATCGGTGTCAACGCACCGGTAATATTTCAAGAAGAGATGAAATGCCTCAAAAAGGAATATTAGAAGTCGAAATCTTTGACGTCTGGGGAATAGATTTCATGGGACCATTCCCATCATCTTTCGGTAATAATTACATACTCGTAGCTGTTGATTATGTTTCAAAATGGATTGAAGCTATAGCTTCTCCTACAAACGACACACGAGTAGTAATAAAGCTTTTCAAAAATATAATCTTTCCCAGATTTGGTGTGCCTAGACTCGTCATAAGTGACGGTGGCTCGCACTTCATTTTAAAAATCTTTGACAAATTACTATCTAAGTATGGAGTAAGACACCGTGTGGCAACACCATATCACCCACAAACAAGTGGACAAGTCGAAGTCTCAAACAGAGAAATCAAACAAATCTTAGAAAAGACTGTCGCCATATCTCGGAAAGATTGGTCATCTAAACTTAACGAAGCTTTATGGGCTTATAGGACCGCTTACAAGACACCCATAGGAACTACACCTTTCAAATTAGTTTATGGAAAATCTTGTCACCTCCCGGTAGAACTAGAACACAAAGCTTATTGGGCGATCAAAACTCTCAATATAAACTATAATGCTGCAGGAGAAAAGCAAATCCTAGACATTAACGAACTAGAAGAATTAAGGCTAGATGCGTATGAGAATGCTAAGATATATAAAGAAAGAACTAAGCGATGGCATGATAAACGCCTATCTAGGAAAGAATTTAGTGTGGGAGACGCTGTACTCCTCTTTAATTCAAGACTTAGGCTCTTTCCTGGAAAATTAAAGTCTAGATGGTCAGGACCCTTTGAAATAACTAAAGTATTCCCGAGCGGAGCAATAGAAATTAAGGGTAGGAATAGTGAACCATTCATAGTAAACGGACAACGTTTAAAACATTATCATAAAGTTGAAAATAGAGATTATGCAAATAGTCTAAGGCTTTTAGAGTTGTCCACTAATTCCCCTGATTAATCTACACCTAAGCATTACGTCAGGCTTTTGACGATAAAAACAGCGCTTAGTGGGAGGCAACCCATTTACTCATTTAATCATTTAATTATTTAAATCATTTTTATCATTCTATTATTTGGTCATTTATCGTTTTACTATTCATTTATTTGTTTTGTCATTTTATAGTTTTATTTTAATATTACTATTATTGCTTTTAATTTATGCATTTTATTTCCTTATTTTTCCTTATTTTAATCTTAAATCACTTTTACAGATTTTCTAAAGTCTTTTCCATTTTCCTTCTCCCCCTGATTTGTTTCCTCCGTATTTGCACTGACCATGGCTAACCAACCGATAAACCATATGGAAACCAAATTTAAAGGTAGGAACCAAAGAATGAAATTTGAAGAGTTATCACAGAGGCCAATGGATTTGACCCTGTACCCGGATGATCTGACTATGGAAACCCTAGGTATACATGATAGCATCCTGTACTTGTTTAACCGACTTGGATGGGAGAATGCACTGATTCAACATAAGTTTGTGACTTACCGCGAGCTCACCCTTGAGTTCCTTAGCTCCTTAGTTTACCTACCCGAGCGCGGTTTTGGATTCAGGAAGGGATTTATCAGTTTCCGCCTATTTGGAATAGAATATGACTTTAACCATAAAGAACTAGCTGACTTATTAGGATTCCCTAGTGGACCCTTTGCTTTTACTACCACACAGGTAGAATTGATGGACATTGAGCTGGATTTCTTTTGGGGAACATTAACCGGAAACTACCACCCCGAACCAAATAGCATGAACAATGATGAGATCCATAACCCAGCTATCCGTTACTTCCATAAGATTCTTGCCCACACCTTCTTTGGAAAAGAAGAAAACCTTACTGGAGTATCTAAAGATGAGATATTCATTATGTCATGTTTCACTAATGGACAGCCTGTCAATGGTGTGCCTTTCATGATGCAAACCTTCACCCGAATCCAAGAAGAACCTGAATTACCTATATTAGTAGGAGGTCTTGTAACCATGATTGCTGATGCCTTAGGACTTAGATACCAATTGCACAGGTGCAACCATTTAGGTACCATCCGTCCTATGAATCTTAACTTTTGCTTTAATCGCCATATCATAAGGAATTTAGGACATCCACCTTTCGAGTACCTAATCCGGAATGAGGTAGTAACCCTGTTCACACTACCAAACCATGCTAGAGTAAGTGTTCACAATAAGGATAACTGGCTTTATGAGTTAACCCCACCTGATTATCCATCTACTCCTGAAACACCTCAGTCTTACAAGATAAAAGATGATATAATGACTGATGTCGAAAGTGACCCTGAGACACCTCCTGGTTACCATGACATTGACCACACTGACGAAGTGATTGAAACCCCTGAAGTGAATCAAGGAGATTATGCTAACAACTTACAGAATATCATGAACACTCTTGAAGCTTACCAAACCGATATAAATACCGTTAAGGATGAGATTAAGAGCATGCGATTGGACATTATAGGTCTAACTGACATAACCTGTGAACAATTCTATCACCTGAACTCCGCAATCGAAGATTTGAAGAAACACTTTTGAAAATGCTATAAGTGATCTAGTTTATTTTTTTTTGTTTTCGTTTCGAGTTAGTTTTACTTTTCGCAAACAATTTCGTACCGTATTTTCATTAATGTAATTTCATTTCAAGTATCAAATGCAAAGCACTTCTAGTTTACAAATTTTTCCATTTTAATCAATTTATATGTTTTTCAATCTATATACTGTTATTCTTGAATTGATTCATATTCTATACAACCTCTTGTGTGATGCAATTTACAAGTACTATGTTGAAATTATTTATTATATGGTGTTTATATTTAATATTGAGTGAGAAGTGATCAAAAATATTATATAAAGTATATGAAGCGTGAGAGATAATGCTTTCTGGAAATTATTCAAGGATATAAACCCTCACAATCGTCACACCCCCCTAACGATCGTGACAAGCTAATTTAGCGTGTCACGACCATCATCTCCTTGTCACGACCGTGACAACCCTAAATATAGAATTCGTGAGAAACAGAACTGTTTCTTCTTCGAAACCTCTTCATCTTCTTCTTCCATAACTTTCAAAACCACCCATTATCTCCCCCAACTTCCGTAACCTCCCATTACCAAATTAAAACTCATTAACCTCTCCATTATCACCACACCTATCACATTCTCACCTTCCAATATTTATCCGAACCATTATTTCTCTCATTTTATCACTTTTTCACAAAAATCCAAACTCCTCATCTCCCACTTTTGTTCTTGCATGCTATGGAAGCTATTCAATTTAGAGAGGGTGAGAATGGAGAAAACCAGAGAGAAAGATTCATCCTATTCCAGAACCGCGGTGTGCAACCTACGCGTTATATCGACACTGTCTGTTTGAGAGAATTGGGAATGCTTAACAGTGTCAAGAGCCTGCTTCAAAAAGTCGGTCTGTGGGATCTTTGCAGTCAACCTCAGCCCACATTCGAGCTTCTGACACTGGAATTCCTAAGCTCATTCCATTATATCACCGGTACCGGTTCTCAGAGTAAACTTACCGGTTTCGCCAAGTTCAGATTGCATGGCCGGGAGTTCGAACTTTCGCAAAACAGGATAGCCGAGTTGCTAGGCTTCGATCATGGGAATGAAGCTCACCTCCGCGTGCCGGATAATTTCAGTGAAACCGCTTTCACTTTATGGCACGACATAACCAACACCCGTGCCTTAGCCTTTCAGAGCCTTAATGCTACACACATCCACAACCCGGCAATCCGATATTTTCACCGAATCATTTGCAACACCATCTTTGCACGAGAGAGTAACCATAAGCTCAACTCAAAGGAGCTTCTGTTCTTATACTGCGCTCTAAATGACGAGCCAATCAACGCTGCCCCGTTCATGCTTTCTCACATCCAGGTGTCGCTCCCGATAAATGGGAATAACCCAAATATGGTACAGACGCGAACGGTCGGCGAGAGGGACAATGAGAACACACAGCAGTGAACTCACTGGAAAAGAAAAGAGTCGCCAGCTAGGCATTTTTATCCCGGGGGAAAGGTGTAAACACCCCAAATTTGCCCTCACCCATTCACACCATGGCTTGTGATCACCTCATATGCATAAACACAATCATATCATCTCATATTACATTTTTGATTCACTGCATAGATTCTAAGTCATATGCACCTAGGGTTTGTGATCTGAGCAATCCAAGAGCTTCTTGAGCCACTCCAAAAGCCACCAATCAATTCAAAGGGATCCATATTTTTCCTTATATCATATTACATCCTCTCCAAGTCAAGATTGCAAAAGAATCACAAGAACTAGGGTTTGAATGGATGCAGAGCCAGGTTTGACTGCACAGTTGACCTAAAATTAGGGTTTTGGTTTCAGAGGCCATAACACCCAATTTTTTGGTCATTCTTGTTTCCATTGGTCTCTATATGGTATAAGGAGTATGCATATCAATTTTCATGAAGAAATTCCATGGGGAAGTCATCTGATCAAGGGTTGACTTTCTGGACAAGTCAGTGCAAAATCAGGGCATCTGAGGCCCCCAATGACCCAACCAATGGGTGATCTTCATCATTTTGAGTGTATATGATCTTTATTTGATCATGGAAGAAGGTTGAAGTTCACAAAAATCAAGAATTTGGAGTTTTTGCAAATGTTGACTTTTTGGGCATAGTTGACTTTTCAAGAATGCTTCATTTTAGGTCATTTTTCAAGCCTTGATTCTTGATCCAAAAATGCTTCAAATGGAAAAACTTTGGTCATGAAAGTTGTAGATTACATCTTTCCCTTTTCAAAAAGTACAAGAACATGATCAAACTCTTCTTGAATCAAAAGTTATGGTGTGACAAAGTTGGCAAAAATCATTGATTTTCAAGGCATGCTTCAAATGAGAATTTTGCAAAATCATGAACTAATGCCATTTGTAACTTCTAATTCACTTCAAACCATGACATAAACATTCTATGTGACTTAAAAATCAGAATTGAACCAAAGATTTCATGTTCATGGTTCATGTAACAAGGCATTTCTCATGTGAACCAAAAAGCAACAACTTGCAAAAACACTCATCACACTTCACCAACTTGATGCATTGGATGCTGCACCTTGCTAGCCCTCTCACCTCATCTTGCTGCGCCAGAACCATGCCTTGTACTAGCCTAGCACCAAGCCATACTTTCTCTTACACAAAAGTTGACAAATTGCAAAAGTGGCCATACCAATCAATAAAGCACATGTCATGTCATCTGACCAATGAGAGAGGTTTATGTGGACAAAGAGCAAGACATTTCATACATGAAGCAAGGCTGAAACACTCTCAAGCATCACATACTAAAACTCACCCCATTTTGCAAACTTCTTCGAATCTCTCTGCCCAGCCATAAAACATCCAAATCATTTTCACCAAGCATCTCACCATGATTCATTGAGAAGAAACCAGCCAAGAACCAGGCCTGAAACAAGCTGTAACCTCACTGCACCATTTTCACTCCAACCTGCAGTTTCATTCGAAACTCTCTCCACAGCTCACAAACATCAAAACAAACTCCATAAACCTTCTCCACTCATCATCTGGACCACAAACAACCACCTACATTGGCCTGAAACTACCTGAATCATCATTGCCATGTTCAACTGAGTTTGAGCAGAAGTTACTCAAACTATTCATCCAGCCAATATAAATTTCTCCTGAGCACTCAAGCATCATCAAGAGGTCATAAGGAGTGGATTGCACAAGGAGAAGGGGTCTGAAAGTTGCTGGAGTGAAAGCTTCGAATCTCAGGTAGCTCAAGAACTTTTTTTCCAGAAATGGATTTTTAAGTTTTAAACTTGTTCTACATGTCTTCCTGATCATGAATATGCTTTTAGTTTTTGAAATGGTGATGAAACGAGAATGTAATGGCTCTTTGAAACTCTGTGACCTAGAAATTAGTTTTGCTCGATTCATAAATTCCAGGAAGAATAAATTTGTTTTGAGTGAGGGTTATGATTCGTGAGTGAGTGGGAAGCATTTCTGTGTTTTTAGATTTTGTTTTAGATACGTTTTAGAGGAGTTTGAGGTTTGGGGTCGCCGGGGAAGATGACCGGAGCTTCCCTCCGGTCACCTGAAAGTTGTTATGCCCTAATCCCTGTAATTAGTGCCATTTGAATGTGGGGCGTCAGATTGGTTGACCCAGTTGACTTCGCGCGTGAGTGGAGGGCTCAGATCATTTGGATTAGCCCTAATTCTTTTATTAGTTTAATTAATTCATAATTAGATTAATTACCTCAGAATCAATCCTGGCCACAAGATCTGGCGCCAGTCAACGCATTTAAACCCAGAAGCCATCTCATCCCTCCATTCTGTTTACTTTCTTTTATTTTAATTTTAAATTCATTTCTTTTCATTTAACTTGCACAATTTATTTAAAATAGTAAAAAATGTGTAAAAATTATGAAACTTTTTCTCATAAGTTTTATTAATTTTTATGACACAAAAATATTTTTATTTTTATTTTTATCATTAAAAAAGTATTTTTAAATATTTAAAAGATTATTTTTAATTGATTAATGGAAATTAATTTATTAAAAATACTTTTAGGTATTTAAAAATCACCAAAAAATTCATGAAATGTTCTAAGACATTTAGAAACATTGTCCAACCTTCAAACCAAATTTCTTTTTTGATCTTGATGCATTTTGAGAATTTTTCATTGAATTAAATCATTTTTTGTGCATTATTTTGATCCTAAGTTCAAAAAATCATTTCTGCCTATCTATGAAGAGTTGGACATTGATTCTTTTTGCATTGCATTGTGTTTAGCATGTAGTTTCTAGGATTAAATGGCCATGGTTTGATTCCCCATTTCCAATTTGTTTGGTATTTCTTTTGTTTAGGAACCCTAGAAACCCTAATAACTTGTAAAATTCATAACTTGAGATTGGTTAAGAGTTGAGACCTCCCCTTTGGACCTTGGTTTAGTATAGGGTTAGGGTTTCTTTGAGTGGCATTTTCCATTTTTTATCTTAGGGTTTGCTTCTGTTTTTGGTTTTTGTTTGTTGTTTGATCCATAAACCCTAATTTGGGCTTCCATTTGCATCCTTCTTGCATTCTCTTGCATAACATGACTTGCCATGACATTTCAATCATCCATTTGATTCATTTGACATCTTAAGACATATAGAAAGCATGTTTGATCATTGCATCTTGCATTGGCCATGTTGTTTGCCATGTATGTTTCATAACTTTTCATGTAAGTTCATGCTCCTTAACTTGCATCATTTGCATCCATGATCTTGTATGAACATTTCCATGTGCTGCCTCATGTTTGTATCACTTCATAGCATCATTATCATCATCAGCATGCTTCTGGTTTTGTTCTCATCATGTCATCTTATCTCATTTGGCTTTGCATTGCATTTCTTTTCTAACATTTCAGGTGGTAAGTAATGTTGAGAGGTGAATTTGCCTTCACTTCTCATGACTTTTCTTTTCATCTCTCTTGCATCCATTGCTGCATTTTTACATGTGTGTGAGATTGAGCTTGCTCATTTTTCTCCTTCCCACTTTCTTTCTTCAAGTGACTTGACTTCTTGAATGAAGCAAGTCACTTTGCTTCTCTTGATCCTTTTCATCTGCCTCCTGGTGGTTTCATTGAAGATTATTCTTGATAAACCTCACAAACCCTAGGAACAACCAAGCATGACAATGATTAGGGTTTTGATTAGTCTCCCCTCTTAGTTTTACCTTTGTGTCTCTTTTGAGTCTTCTCTTCTCATCTCATAATCAGGGACTAAACCTTAAAGGCTTTAAGGCTTTGTGATTAAGCTTATGCCTGCATCCTTCTCTTAGGATGGAGTGTATAACTTTAATCCTAAGTGTTAAACCCTTAATGTGTTTAAATCTCTTAATCAATTCAATTAATAAATCATCAAGACATCACACTTGTAACTTGGGCCTTGCATTAGGGTTCTAATTCTTCCTTAATTGGTTAAGAAGGACTAACCCTAGTGTTAATGGACAAGTCCCCCTCAAGTTGTCTTACAAACCATAAAACCCACTTCATCATCATATCACTAAATAAAATCCACTTAATCAAAGGCTTGTTTTGTCATGAGTTTAATCCCTAATCATGGATTAAGTTGAGGAGCTTTCCTCAGCTTAAACATTCTCATCTATTATCCTTCTATTAGGATGGTGTAATGAGTCTGTTTAATCCCTGATTATGGCTTAATCTCATTACTTAACACTAAACAAAAACACCAAAAACATCTAAATAATCACAAGTAGGTTAATGATCTTGATTCTACATCAAAGGTGATTAAGTGTGAGAATCTGACTTCACACTTAAGGTATTCTCATTACCCCTAATCAGAGGGAAGATGTGATGAGTTTACTAAATCCATTGGTTTAGACTTAAGCTCATTAACTTATGACAAAATCCAAAAACAATAAAAGACTGAAAACACAAAAAACAAACAATAATCGTCTCCTTCGGGATTCTTTTCTCATCATCTTCATTCACAAACGAGAACTTGCTTCTTCCGTCTAATGCAAGACAGTTTGCACCTGAGCCAGACAGGTCATACACTTGAGCATAGACAAGTAAGCAGTTCACAAGTCAATTCATCTTTCAGTCTCTTTGGGTCGAACTACGGTGTTCTGACTTCCTCATTGCACGAGAGGATACGTAGGCATAACTTAACGGTTATCGAACAAAAGTCTCTGTTCATTCCCCCTCCTTCCAGCATTATTCTTTGAGCCTCATTATCATGAGCACCTTATTCCTGTTCTTACACTGACACTTCACTTATACACTTCACTTCTCTTACACTGACACCTGTACATTCTTTTCCAGCTATTTTATACACAGATTGCACTGACACTACCCCTTTAAAACACAAATCTCTTAAGCGTGGATCCCGTCGAGTACGACGGACAATCTGGGTGCTAATACCTTCCCAGGTTGTAACCAACCCCCTTTCTCAGTCTCTCTGGTTCGCGACCGTCTTATCCATCTCTTTCTAGGTCTATGCAGCATTGCCTTTCCTCCGGGATAAAAATGCCTAGCTGGCGACTCTATTCATCCCCAGTGAGTTCACGGCTGTGTGTTCTCACTGTTCCCTTCGCCGACCGTTCGCGTCTGTACCTTTATCTGGGCCAGGTCCCACTTATCGGGAGTGTCGCTCCCGAAGATTTGCATCCCGGTACAAGCGCGAACGGTCGGCGAAGGGAACAGTGAGAACACACAGCCGTGAACTCACTGGAGATGAATAGAGTCGCCAGCTAGGCATTTTTATCCCGGAGGAAAGGCAATGCTGCATAGACCTAGAAAAAGATGGATAAGACGGTTTGCGAACCAGAGAGACTGAGAAAGGGGTTTGGTTACAACCTGGGAAGGTATTAGCACCCAGATTGTCCGTCGTACTCGACGGGATCCACGCTTAAAAGATTTGTGTTTTAAAGGGGTAGTGTCAGTGCAATCTGTGTGTAAAATAGCTGGAAACGAATGTACAGGTGTCAGTGTAAAGTGAAGTGATGTGAAGTATGAAAGTGTCAGTGTAAGGACAAGAGTGAAATGCTCATGATAATGAGGCTTAAAGAGTAAAGCTGGAAGGAGGGGGAATGTACAGAGACTTTTGTTCGATAACTGTTAAGTTATGCCTACGTATCCTCTCGTGCAATGAGGAAGTCAGAACACCGTAGTTCGACCCAAAGAGACTGAAAGGTGAATTGACTTGATGAACTGCTTGCTTGTCTATGCTCAAGTGTATGACATGTCTGGCTCAGGTGCTTACTGTCTTGCATTAGACGGAAGAAGCAAGTTCTCGATTGTGAGTGAAAATGATGAGAAAAGAATCCCGGAGGAGACGATTATTGTTTGTTTTTGAGTTTTCAGTCTTTTATTGCTTTTGAGAATTTGTCATAGGATGATGAGCTTAAGTCTAAACCAATGGATTTAGTAAACTCATCACATCTTCCCTCTGATTAGGGGTAATGAGAGTACCTTAAGTGTGAAGTCAGATTCTCACACTTAATCACCTTTGGTGTAGGATTAAGATCATTAACCTACTTGTGATTATTTAGATGTTTTTGTGATTTTGTTTAGTGTTGAGTAATGAGGTTAAGCCATAATCATGGATTAAACAGACCCATTACACCATCCTAAAAGAAGGATAATAGATGAGAATGTTTAAGCTGAGGAAAACTCCTCAACTTAATCCATGATTAGGGATTAAACTCATGACAAAACAAAGCCTTTATTAAGTGGATTTTATTTAATGATATGATGATGAAATGATTTTTATGATTTGTAAGACAACTTGAGGGGGACTTGTCCATTAACACTAGGGTTAGTCCTTCTTAACCACTTAAGGAAGAATTAGAACCCTAATGCAAGGCCCAAGTTACAAGTGTGATGTCTTGATATTTATTAAGTGGATTAATTAAGAGATTTAAACACATAAAGGGTTTAACACTTAGGATTAAAGTTATACACTCCATCCTAAGAGAAGGATGCAGGCATAACCCTAAGCACAAAGTCTTAAAGCCTTTAGGGTTTAGTCCCTGATTATGAGGTGAGAAGAGAGGACTCAAAGAGAGACACAAAGGTAAAACTATGAGGGGACTAATCAAAACCCTAATTCATTGTCATGCTTGGTTGTTCCTAAGGTTTGTGAGGTTTGCAAGAGAAGTCTTCAAAGGAGCCACCAGGAAGCAGATGAACAGGATCAAGAGAAGCAAAGTGACTTGCTTCATTCAAGAAGTCAAGTCACTTGAAGAAAGAAAGTGGGAGGAAGAAGAATGAGCAAGCTCAAACTCAAACACAAATAGAAATGCAGCAATGGATGCAAGAGAGATGAAAAGAAAAGTTATGAGAAGTGAAGGCAAATCCACTTCCCAAATTTACTTACCACCTGAAATGTTAGAAAGAAATGCAATGCAATGCTAAATGAAATGAAATGGTATGATGCTAGGCAAAACCAGAAGCATGTTGATGATGATTATGATGTTATGAGATGCTGCAAACATGAGGCAAGACATGGAAATGATCATACAAGCTTATGAATGCATATGATGCAAGTTAAGGAGCATGAACAAACATGGAATGTTATGAAGCATACAAGACAAATGACATAGCAAATATGTAATGCAATGATCCAACATACTTTCTATATGTCTTAAGATGTCAAATGGATCACAAGAATGCACAAAATGCAATGACAAGCCAAGTTATGCAAGGAAATGCAAGAAGGATGCAAGAGAAATCCCAAATTAGGGTTTATGGATCAAACATCAAACAAAAACCAAAAACAGAAGCAAACCTCAAGATAAAAAATGGAAAATGGCACCCAAAGAAACCCTAAACCTACAATGAACCACTGTCCAAAGGGGGACTCTCAACTCTCAACCAAACTCAAGATATGAATTTTACAAGATATTAGGGTTTTTTAGGGTTCTTAACAAAAGAAATGCCAATCAATTTAGAAAATGCAAGATCAAATCATGGACATTTTATCCTTGAAAATACAGTCCAAACACAAAACAATGCAAGAAGAATCAATGTCTCAACCTTCTCCAATAGGCAGAAATGAATTTTCAAACATGTGATCAAAATAATGCATAAAAAATGATTTAATTCAATGAAAAATTCTTAAAATGCATCAAGATCAACAAAGAAATTTGGTTTGAAGGTTGGACAATGTTTCTAAATGTCTTAGAACATTTCATGAATTTTTTTGTAATTTTTAAATACCTAAAAGTATTTTTAATTAATTAATTCCCATTAATCAATTAAAAATAATCTTTTAAATATTTAAAAATACTTTTTTAATGATAAAAAATAAAATAAAAATATTTTTGGGTCTTAAAAATTATTAAAACTTTTAGGAAAAAGTTTCATAATTTTTACGAATTTTTAACTATTTTAAAATAATTATGCAAATTAATTGAAAAGAAAAATGAATAAAAATTAAATAAAACTGAAGTATGCACAATGAAGGGTTGAGATTCAATCTGGCAAGGGGACCATTGACCACGCGCCAAATCCAGTGGCTCACATTTAAACTGACCTAAACTCAATTAATTAAATAAATTAAAGTGATTAGGGCTTAATGATCAATCTGGGCCGTTTACACGCGCGGCAAGTCAACGTGTTCAACGCATCTGATGGCTCAAATTCAAACTAGCATTAATGACCTGAGATTAGGGCTTAATGACTCAGGCTGCCGGAGAAGACTTCCGGTCGTCTTCTCCGGCGAGCACTTCCCCTGAAAAACTCCCATCTTCCTCAAAACGTATCAAAAGTGAAATCTAAACACATAGAAATGAACCCCATGATCTCCTGAATCAAAACCCTAACCCCAAACAAATTTATTCTTCATCAATCACATGAATCGAAAGCAAACATTTTTAGGGCAAACCAGTTTCAGAGTCAAATTAAATGATCAAATCACAACCATTTTCAAAACCAATGGTACCAGGATGATCAGTGGAACAAATAGAACAAGTTTGTAACAAGAAAAATCATTTCTGGAAAAATAAATTTCAGGCTACCTGAGATTTGAAGCTCTCCACTTGAGGACCTTCTGGCTTTTTCTTTAAGTGCAAACCACTCCTTAGGACCCCTTGGTGATGTTTGAATGCCTTAGACCAATTTATGTAGGCTGGTTGATGAGTTTCGAAAGCTCCTGCTTCAAGCTCAGTCAACAATGGCTATGGTGATTCTGGCTGATTCAGGCCATGGTGAGGTGTTGTTTGTGATCCTGAGGGTTAATGGAGAAGGTCTATGGTGTTTGTTTGGATGTTTGTGGCTTGTGGAGAGAGATTCGATAGAAAATGCAGGCTGAGGTGAAGAATGGTTATGGAGTGTTCAGGCTTGTTTCAGGCTTGAGCTTTGGTGGTTTCTTGTCTATGAAGTGTGGTGAGATGATTGATGAAGATAGTTTGAGTGTTTTGTGGCTGTGCAAGCAGATTCGAATGCTTATGCCAATGGAAGGTTTTTTGTGAATGTGGTATATGAGTTGGTTTCAGCCTTGCTTCTTGTTATGGCTAGCTTGCAAATTGATAACATAAACAAATCTGATTGGCTGGATGATGTGACTTGTGCTTTTGTGATTGGTAAGTTTGCTTTTGCCAAAAGTCAAAAATCTTGTAAGAGAAGCATGGGCTTGATACTAGGCAAGTACAAGGGCTAGGGCTGGCGCATCATGGTGAGTGTGTGAGGCTGGCTTGATTCAAGGACCAATGCAACAAGTTGGTGAAGCATGATCATGAGTTTTGCAACTTGGTTACTTTATGGATTTTCATGAAAAATGCCTTGTTACATGAACTAAGCACATGTGATCTTTGGTTCAAATCTGATTTTTGGGACTTAGAGAATGTTTATGTGTTGGTTTGAAATGAATTAGAAGTCACATAATGCATTGGTCCAAGGTTTTGCAAAATTTCCATTTGAAGCATGCCTTAGAAATTAATGATTTTTGCCAACTTTGCATGGCCATAACTTTTGATCCAAGAAGAGTTTGATCATGTTCTTGTACTTTTTGAAAAGGGAAAGATGAGATCTACAACTTTCATGACCAAAGTTTTTTCATTTGAAGCCTTTTTGGATCATGAATCAAGGCTTGAAGAATGACCTAAAATGAGGCATTCTTGAAAAGTCAACTATGCCCAAAAAGTCAACATTTGCAAAAACCCTAAATTCTTGATTTCTATGAACTTCAAACTTCTTCCATGATCAAATAAAGATCATATACACTCAAAATGATGAAGATCACCCATTGGTTGGGTCATTGGGGGCCTCAGATGCCCTGATTTTGCACTGACTTGTCTAGAAAGTCAACTCTTGTTCAGATGACTTCCCCATGGAATTTCTTCATGAAAATTGATATGTATACTCCCTATACCATATAGAGATCAATGGAAACAAGAATGACCAAAAAATTTGGAGTTATGGCCTCTGAAACCAAAACCCTAATTTTCAGTCAACTGTGCAGTTCATCCTGGCTCTTCATCCACTCAAACCCTAGTTCTTGTGATTCCTCTGCAATTTTAACTTTGTGGAGATGGAATATGATGTAAGAACACACATGGACCCCTTTGAGTTGATTGGTTGCCTTTGGAATGGCTCAAGATGCTTTGGGATTGCTCAGATCACAAACCCTAGGTGCAGATGCCTTGAAAACTATGCAGTGAATGAAATGTGAGATGATATGATTGTGTTTATGCATATGAGAATGATCACAAGCCATGGTGTGAATGGGTGAGGGCAAATTTGGGGTGTTTACAGCTGCCCCTATTCAAACATGAGTTAGCTGTGCAGGATGTAAGCGACGGCTTAACAAACAAACAAGATAACTTGTGGTTGAATACCAAAGACAGTCCAAAATTTGCACTCACAGAATGAAGAAGAAAAGGGATATAGATTGTAAATGAAAAATAAAGTATATTGTAAAGTGTGGGCGACGGAGGACGACCGTCGAGCAGAGGACGACTGCTGGGTAAAGAGCAATGACGGGGACGGCCGACACGCTGGGGAAGGTGAGGAAAATAAAGCAATGACGGGGACGGCCGACATGCTGGGGATAAAAGGTAAAGCTAAGACGGGGACGGCCGACTAGCTGGGAAAAATAAAATATCATGATGGGGACGGCCATCAAGATAAAGCTGTAAAATTTCCTGGGGATCGAATGAAACATGACGGGGACGGCCATCAAGTTCATAAAGGTAACCAACGATGGGGACGGCCATCGGGCTAAAAAGAAACGGATCACGACGGGGACGGCCATCGGGTTAAAAGGAAAAGGGACCACGACGGGGACGGCCATCGGGTTAAAGAATGAATGAAATAAACAGATGATGGGGTACGGCCATCAAAGGTGAAGGACGATCACCTAGCAGGGGACGGCTGCTCTGTTGGGAATAAAAGAAATATGATGGGGACGGCCATCAAAGGTGGAGGACGACCACCTGGCAGGGTACGGCTGCCGAAGATATCAACGATGGGGACGGCCATCGGATAGAAAAGGTCAACGATGGGGACGGCCATCGGACGAGCATGATGGAGGACGACCATCAAGAAGTGGAGGACGACCACTCAGCAGGGTACGGCTGCTCTCAAGGTTTTTCGCAACACAGGACGAGTGTCGGATAACCAAAATCAACAATGGGGATGGCCATTGGATAAAGTGATGAAGGACGATCATCAAAGGGTGGAGGACGACCACCTAGCAGGGGACGGCTGCTAAAATCAACGATGGGGACGGCCATCGGATGAGCATGATGGAGGACGACCATCAAGAAGTGGAGGACGACCACTCAGCAGGGTACGGCTGCTCTCAAAGGTATCATAACACAGGACGAGTGTTAGATAAAAAGAAAATTTGTTGGTGATCTACTGGGGATAAAGTAAACACGGACGAGCGTTTACATCCAAGAAACAAAAGGTATAAGTGTTTGGTATTGTGTATAGATTAAAGACGCGGACGAGCATCCTTAAGACTATGATACGGACGAGTATCATGTAGAAGCAAACTGACACATGTTCAGAGATGATGATACGGACGAGTATCAACTGGTTAACAAAGAACACGGACGAAATGTTGAATCTGAGGGGACTCTTCCGGGGAATAGTAGACACAGACGAGTGTCTATATCCAAGAAGACATAAGTGTTTGACACGGTGTATGGATTAAGGATGCGGACGAGCATCCCTAAGACTATGATACGGACGAGTATCATGTAGATACAAACACTAGACGCAATGTTCTGAGATGACGGTACGGACGAGTACCAACTGGTTAACAAAGAACAAGGACTACTGTCGAATCTGTGGGGATATGAGTGATGATGTATACAAGATACGGACGAGTATCTGTATAGGTACCATGAGTAGTGAATATTGTATTGTATAGATGAGTGTTTATCTGCTGGGGAGAGTGACACGGACGAGTGTCAAGAGAGAAAAGTATAATATGAACAAGTATCTGATATGCCAAATCTAGGCGACTGCGCTGGGGATATGACACGGACGGGTGTCAAGAAAAGTGTATGTACAAGTATATGTGAGTGCAAAGAGGACCTCTTTGGCTTTCTGCTGGGATATGACACGGACGGGTGTCAGGACACATCTGCAATAAGGGTGATTTGTTTGTAAAGAGTGTTCAGGCGACTTTACTGGGGAAAGATGACACGGACGGGTGCCAAAAGGTGTATATACTGGTGTTTGTGGTTTGAGAGGCAGCTGCTTTTGCTGGGACTCTGGTGGGGACTCTGGGGGAAAGTAATCTGTATTCTGATGAATGGTTACTAATCACAAGCGTTCAATTCACAACATGACTTATGATTATGCTATGTATTTGATTTTTTGCCGTAATGCTCCGTATTAGACGGAATGCTACGCTCTGAGGGTATAATATGATGCGAATGCTATGATTATGCAAAGAGGCACCGATCCGGAATTCGGATCCCATTGCGGCGAAGATCTCTGGATGATCTGCTTGAAGTGAACATCCCAGCTGGGGATGAGATCATTGGTAGATCTAGTGACGTATCTGCTTGGGGATATAGGTCACTGATTGACATATCCTTATAAATGAGAAACCCAGCTGGGGTTTGTAGAAGCTTTCTTCACTCTGTTGTGATCTCTTCATGCGTTGCTCTTCTGGATAGAGGCTGGAACTCTGTGGGGAGATGGTTCCCTGACTTCTGTATTCAACCGAGGATGACATGGCAACTCGGCTGGGGAATTGTGAGAGGCAACTCAGCTGGGGAGAGCAACAAGAGGCAACTCAGCTGGGGATAGAGCATTTCCGATGCTGAGATTGAGTGCATGCCGATTTGGCAACTTTGCTGGGGAAGTGGGCACCTTCCAGTGCCACGTGGAAGATAGACCAAGTTGATAATGATTCAACAACTTGCTAAGACGTAACTTGCATGCCCCAGGTCGCGTTCTGGATACCTGCAATCCTGCAAAGGTAAGGAAACATACAAAAGGTCCCGAGGTATCCCTTACTGGATTCCGTCATAGGAGTTAAGTACTTTCGAGAATAATCATATTCCCTGTAAGCATGTGTTTTTTCTTTTATTTTTTTAGAGAAAGGCATCTGTACTTATGCAATTGTATTTTAGAGATATCAGACAACTCTTTGCAAAACATAAATGTAAAAACGAAACATGACCGAAAATCTGATTTTATTAATCCATGTGCCCTGAATTGGCAAGATACAGTCAAAGAAACATATCTCCTGAAATGAGGAGATTGTTACAAATTGAGAAATAAAGTGCTGGCGGTGTTGGTGACGCTTTGAGGAGCTTCCTCTCCTGCTATGACTCGTATGACAATGACGTTCTTCTCGTCTTGCTTTCTGGAGAGAGTTGATTCTGATTGAAGCTTGATCCTTTGAAGCTTACTAAGTTGTAGGTGATACAGACGAATTCAGAATGCAGTTGTTCGCTTATTCCCTTGTTTTGCATGGATCGCCCTTTCGGGTTTTCAATCCATCGGGATACCCATTTTTGCCTGAGTTGTCCAATGCGGCTTTTCAACTCAACGGGTGTACATTTTTTTAATTCATTTTCCCTTACTTTTGCCCGAGTCTTTTATTCGTTTTTTGACTCGCCGGGATGCCCTATTTTGCCTGGACTTACATTCTGTTTTTATGTCCAGCGGGTCATTTTATGCGAAGTATTTTTTAACTGCATCTGAATTCACAGGGGATGGGAAATCTTCACCATCCATTGTGCTGAGCATCAGTGCTCCACCAGAGAAAACTTTCTTTACAACAAATGGTCCTTCATAATTTGGAGTCCATTTGCCCCTGTGGTCTGTATGAGGAGGGAGGATTCTTTTCAGCACAAGATCTCCCACTTGGTACTCTCGGTGCCTGACTTTCTGATCGAAGGCTTTCTTCATTCTCCTCTGATATAGCTGCCCATGACAGATTGCAGCCAATCTTTTCTCTTCGATCAGACTCAGTTGCTCGAATCGGGACCGTACCCATTCTGCTTCACTCAGTTTAACATCCATTAACACCCGTAACGAGGGTAGTTCAACTTCAACAGGTAGGACTGCTTCCATACCATACACAAGCTGATACGGTGTTGCCCCAGTGGACGTTCTGATTGATGTGCGGTACCCATGCAAGGCAAACGGTAGCATTTCATGCCAGTCTTTGTATGTGATTACCATCTTCTGCACAATCTTCTTGATATTCTTATTCGCTGCCTCGACAGCGCCATTCATCTTTGGCCTGTAAGGAGAAGAATTGTGATGTTGGATCTTGAAGTCCCGGCACAGCTCTGCCATCATCTTGTTGTTTAAGTTGGAACCATTATCAGTAATGATTCGCTCGGGCACTCCATACCGACAGATGATATCTCTCTTCAGAAATCGGGCTACCACTTGCCTAGTAACATTTGCATATGAGGCTGCTTCAACCCACTTGGTGAAATAGTCGATGGCGACCAGGATGAATCTGTGACCATTTGAAGCAGTCGGCTCAATCTTGCCAATCATATCGATACCCCACATAGCAAAGGGCCAGGGTGAAGACATGATGTTCAAAGGATTGGGAGGTACATGCACCTTATCTGCGTAGATCTGGCATTTGTGGCATTTTCTGGCGTAGGCACAACAGTCTGCATCCATTGTGATCCAGTAATAACCCGATCTTAACAACTTCTTAGCCATGGCATGCCCTCCTGCGTGGGTACCAAAAGATCCTTCGTGCACTTCGTGCATCAACAAATCTGCTTCTGTCTTGTCAACACATCTGAGGAGTACCATGTCAAAATTCCTTTTGTATAAAGATCCATCAGTGTTCAGGAAGAAACTACCAGCAAGCCTTCTCAAAGTCTTCTTATCATTGGAAGATGCCCCAGGTGGGTATGTCTGATCCTCCAAGAAGCATTTAATGTCATGGAACCAAGGCTTATCATCTTTGACAACATCTGCTGCAAATACATATGCCGGTCTATCAAGTCTAGACACTGAAATCTGGGGTACAAAGTTAGCCGTTTGAACTTTGATCATGGATGAAATGGTAGCAAGAGCATCTGCAAACTGATTCTCGTCCCGAGGGATATACTCAAGCTTGACTGTTGTGAAGAAAGTCAATAACCTTCTTGTATAATCCCTGTAAGGTATCAGATGATCTTGGTGTGTGTACCATTTTCCGTTGGTTTGATTGACTACCAAAGCTGAATCCCCGAATACGGTCAATGTTTTGATCCTGAGGTCGATGGCTTCCTCAAGACCCATAATGCAAGCTTCGTATTCAGCTTCGTTGTTAGTGCAGTTGAAAGTGAGTTTTGCCGAGAAAGGCATGTGAACTCCTTTAGGTGTAATGAGTACTGCACCAACACCACGGCCATTCATGTTGACAACCCCATCAAACATCATAGTCCATTCTTCCTCCGGGTCAGGCCCTTCGGTGTGAATAGGCTCCTCGTGATCTTTTGCTTTAATGAACATGATATCTTCATCAGGGAAGTCAAACCTCATAGGCTGGTAGTCATCAATGGGTTGCTCAGCAAGATATTCAGATAGTACACTGCCTTTGATGGCTTTCTGAGATGTGTACTGTATGTCGTATTCTGTGAGAATCATCTGCCATCTTGCAACCCGACCGGTAAGAGCTGGCTTCTCGAAAATGTACTTAACCGGATCCATTTTTGAGATTAATAAGGTAGTGTGGGTCAACATATACTGTCTCAGTCGGCGAGCAGCCCACGCTAAAGCACAGCAAGTTTTCTCGAGCAGTGAATAACGTTGTTCACAGTCGGTAAACTTTTTGCTTAGGTAGTATATTGCATACTCTTTTCGACCAGACTCGTCATGCTGGCCCAGCACACACCCCATTGACTCTTCTAATACTGTCAAGTACATGATCAGAGGTCTTCCTTCGACTGGAGGCATGAGGATTGGAGGTTCTTGTAAATATTCCTTGATCTTGTCAAAAGCCTTCTGGCAGTCTTCGTTCCACCTGACCGTTTGTTCTTTTCTTAACAGCTTGAACAAGGGTTCACAGGTCGCTGTGAGGTGAGATATGAACCGTGAGATGTAGTTCAATCGTCCTAAGAACCCTCGAACTTCTTTCTCAGTCCTTGGTGCAGGCATCTCTTGAATAGCTTTGACTTTATCAGGATCAACCTCAATCCCTTTCTCGCTTACAATAAAGCCCAGCAGCTTACCAGATCTCACCCCGAATGTGCATTTGTTGGGGTTCAACTTTAGTTGGTACTTCCTCAGGCGTTTGAACAACTTCAGCAGATTTACCAGGTGTTCTTCCTCTGTAAGGGATTTGGCAATCATGTCATCCACATAACATTCTATTTCTTTGTGGATCATATCGTGAAATAATGTCACCATAGCCCGTTGATATGTTGCACCAGCATTCTTCAGTCCGAATGGCATCACTTTGTAACAGAACGTGCCCCAAGGTGTAATGAATGTTGTCTTCTCCATGTCTTCAGGTGCCATCTTGATCTGGTTGTATCCTGAAAATCCGTCCATGAAGGAGAATACCGAGAACTGAGCCGTGTTATCCACCAATACATCAATGTGAGGTAATGGGAAGTCATCTTTCGGGCTGGCTCTGTTCAGATCCCGGTAATCAACACACATTCTTACTTTGCCGTCCTTCTTAGGCACAGGTACTATGTTAGCAACCCACGGCGGGTAGCTAGTCACAGCAAGGAACCCGGCGTCCCATTGCTTTTGTACCTCTTCCTTGATTTTCATAGCCATGTCTGGGCGAGTTCGGCGCAGCTTCTGTTTCACTGGTGGGCATTCTTCCCTCAAAGGCAGCTTGTGCACAACAATGTCGGTATCCAACCCTGGCATATCTTGATACGACCAAGCAAACACATCAACATACTCTTGAAGCAGATCTATCAGTTGTCTCTTCACTGAGTCTTGCAGGCAGGCCCCGATTTTAACCTCTTTCACGTCTTCGTCTGTACCAAGATTAATCACTTTGATCTCCTCCTGGTGAGGAGTAATAACCTTTTCCTCCTGTCTTAACAACCTGGCTAGCTCTTCAGGAAGCTCATATTCTTCATCAACCCCTTCATCAGCTTGATTGATTGGATTGTCAAAGTCATACGATGTCATAGCCGTGCTGTTGTCGGTGCAGTCTGGAAGGCACTCTCTGCAAGGGTTAAGTTCGTTCATTTTAGTGATTGATTTTAATCTTGCTTTAGAAAAAAGTGAAATGAAGTTATCATTTTGAAAAACACCGCCATTTATTTTTGTACAAAAAGAAAAATGGAAAAACAGTGAGCATAAAAGAAAAAGACTCGTTTGCAAAAAGATGTCTGATATTTCATTAATTTGATCTTGTTTGCACAAAAGTACAGATGGCCCTGATTACAAAATGAGTCTTGTCATCTTGGGCAAGATGCAAGACTTTGATGCATGCTATAAAAATACAGGAAATAATAATTACTCTGCATGAGTAACTCTTATAATTTCCTGGGAAGACCAGTTCGAGACACTGCTCCCCGGGATCTTCGGACGAATCCAATTCTCCAGATTGCGCTCCTCTTCCAGCTCGTCTTCCAGACAGTTGATAGCATCGGGGGTAAGCATCCCCCCACTGACAAAACCAGGCTCTGCAGCAGCCTTTGCTTGATGTTGAGTTGGTTTGTAACCCAACCCAAATTTGTCCTTCTTCTCCTCCACAGCTAAGACCTTGCCCCAGCCTAGGGCAGTTCCTTCTTCAACAACCTTCCGGGCTTGTTGGTAAGATGACATCGAGATACCCGACACAGCAGATGCTTCATTGACGTTCAAGGCTTCAAAACCTTGGCTCATTGTTTCATGGATCTCCCCATCCATCTCAATGTATTTGTAAGTAGCCAGATGGCTAACAAATATATCCTCTTCCCCACAGATTGTGACAACTTGACCTTCCCACTCAAATTTTAACTTTTGGTGAAGGGTAGACGTTATTGCGCCGGCGGCGTGAATCCAGGGTCTACCCAACAAACAGCTGTAGGCGGGCTGAATGTCCATCACATAAAAGATAGTTTTAAAAGTCTGTGGGCCAATTGTCACAGGCAACTCAATCTCTCCCAGAACCGATCTCTTAGAACCATCAAAGGCTCTTACTACCAGGTTGCTGGGTCTCAATGCCAATCCATCATATTCAAGCTTCACCAGAGCCTTCTTCGGTAAGACATTCAGGGAAGAACCTGTGTCCACCAGCACATGAGAAAGGACAGCTCCTTTGCATTCCATGGTTATGTGCAAGGCTTTGTTGTGATTGCGGCCATCCGCTGTCAAGTCAGAATTGGTAAACCCTAGCCCATTGCTAGCAGTAACATTTCCAACCACGGTTTCCAATTGGTTGACAGTAATCTCCTCAGGCACGTAAGCTGCGTGCAGGACTTTAAGTAGTGCATTCCGATGGGCTTCGGAGCACATAAGCAGTGAGAGGATGGAGATTTTGGATGGCGTCTGGTGAAGTTGATCCACAATTTTGTAGTCACTCTTTTTGATGATTCGCATAAACTCATCAACTTCCTGATCGAATGGAGTCTTCAGGGTTTCTTTAACAGCTTGATCTTCCTGCACCGGGCCTTTTCCTTTTGCCTTGGCAGCAGCTTCTGCTTCGGCAGTAGGTTTTTGAACTTGTGAAGCAAAGAGACGTCCGCTTCGAGTGAAGCCTCCGCCTCCCCCCACATTATCTACTTGTGGTGCAGGTGTTGATGTTTCAAGAGTGATTCTTTTTCCTTCACAGTATACGTCAGAGCCATAGTGCCAAGGAATGGCCCTATTGCTTTCATATGGTACTGGTCCAGGCACCGTGACAGTGACTGGACTGATTGCCGCTGCTGAAGGGACTGTTATTGTTTGTGGATCATAAAAGATTGTAACTGGTGCTCTGGCGGGAGCAGCACCTTCTGAATGGTAGGCGGAATTATTCTCAGGATCGTAGAATATGGTAACAGTAGAGACATCTTCATGATTGATTGCTGGTGTTGTAGGAGGTACTGTTGGAAGGACTGTTGTTGTTGTGGACGGAGATTCGAAATGGAATGAAGCTGAAGTTGTAGCAGGAGAAACTGTTGAAGTCTGATCATTTGGAAGGACAGATGAAGTACTGGTTGATGTTGCTGATGAATTGTCGGGAACAATAGTTGCTGCAGTTGTAGGAGGGTCTGAAACCGTTATTGATGGAGTTGCCGGATTTGTCGGAAATGATGTAGTGATCTGTAGCAGGCCACTCTGAATAAGGCTGTCAATGCCATTCCTCAGGTCCTCGCACCCATTCCATGAAATATTGCAATAGGGACACCCTAGTTCACACCCCGGAAATATTTGGTTTTCACGGAGTTGAGCTTTGATTTCCAACAATGGTGTCCGGATCTGATCCACACTAGTTATTAAATAAGACGGTTGGTCTTCTTCAATAGCATTAATTCGGGGACCACCATGGTTTGGCATTGGGTTTTTATTGACATTGGGCGGAGGTGCAAAATTCAGAGCCTTGGAGTCTACCAAGTCTTGTACCTTCATATGCAGAGCCCTGCATTTTTCTGTGCTGTGACCAGGTGCGTTTGAATGAAAAGCACACCTAGCATTAGAGTCATAGTTCCTTGGTAGACTGTTGGGATCCGGAGGTGCCAACGTTCTTAGCTCAACTAGGTTGAGTTTCAGAAGTTGTGGCAGCAAGGCAGCATACGGCATTGGGATCGGGTTGATCACTCGGTTAGCTTGGGATGGCCTTTGTTGGAATGGCCTCTGTTGATTGTTGTTGTTGGAGTTACTGTTGTTGAAGTTTCTTGGAGGATATTGATTCTGATGATACTGAGGTTGTGGTTGGAAGTTTTGTTGAGGAGGTTGATAGACTGGCTGTGGATGAGCTGGAGCAGGGATAGTGACTGCTGCTATTGACCTTTGAACATATTGGGGCCTACCCCTGTTGGTGTGAATGGCATTGGTCTCGCCAGTTCTTCTCGGGCCCGCAAAAGGCTTTCTTGTACTACTGGACGAGCTTGCACCGTTGTCTGAGATCTTACCCATTTTTAACAGGCTTTCAATTCTCTCCCCAGCTATGACAACATCTGCGAAGCTAGTGGAGGAGAAAGCAGCCAACCTGTCAATATACGTTCCTTGAAGAGTGTTCATAAACATGTCTGCCATTTCTCTCTCAGACATTGGTGGTTGAACGGCAGCAGCCAGTTGCCTCCACCTTTGGGCATACTCTCGGAAACTTTCCCTTGACGACTGTGACATTCCCATTAGGAGAGTCCTGTTGGGTGCCATGTCTAAGTTGTATTGATACTGTCGGATGAAGGCCTCTGCCAGGTCCTTCCAGCATCTCACAGTTGCCCTTGTCAAATGGGAATACCATTCCCTTGATGCTCCAGTCAAGCTATCTTCGAAGTAGAACATCCAAAGCTTCTCATCCATTGTATAGGCCTTCAGCCTTCCCAGAAATGATTGCAAATGAGTCCGGGGGCATGAAGTCCCATTATACTTTTCGAAGCAAGGAGGCTTGAACTTATGGGGGATCCTGACCCCTTCTACCAAACCCATGTCCATGACGTCGAACCCCAAAGAATTTTGAGATTCTAAGGACCTCAACTTCTCAGCTATCTCTTCCAATCGTCTATCATAAGTTTCCTCTCCAGCACCCATTACTGTGAATTGGTCCTCCTGAGGATCTTCTTGAAGTACCCTGGCTGCAGTAGCTGTTCCTTGAATGTTTGCAGGAATATTAATCTCAGGATGGAGATGTGGACCAAACACAGGGGGGTTAACATGTGGTTGCACCCTTTCATTGTTACTTGTGCCAGCAGTCCCCACATGGGGCTCCTCTTGATTCCTCCCTTCTACCAAAGTTCTGAGCCTCTCCTGGCTTTGAGCTAAGTTGTTCATTACTTCCATGAACTGTGTTATCTGCGTTCTCATCTCCAACCTTTCGTTGGCCATCTGGTTTCTGACCTCAGTAAGGTCCTGCTGCATCTGATCCATCTGGATTCCCGGAAGGTTGTTTCTAGTTGGGTACCTGTGAGGCCTGTTGAGAGGAAATACCCGGCGGCGAGCAATAATTCCTGAGATTCACAACAGAGGTTAGCAACAACAAGACAAAGACCTACAAAACAAACAAAAGGGTTAGCATGCAATGCAGTTATGCTTATTTGCTCTCAAGGTATCCGGTTTGGCTTTCAGTTTTGACCCTTCCAGACCCTTGAAGATGCTGCTGTTGAAGTTGCTTTTGAAATAACCCAGATGGAAACTAACCACAAATATATTACAAAACGTGAAATAATACAATTTGTTCATTTTACAACACAAGCCCTCAAAGGGGTCAAAATACATCACAAAAAGCAAAAGTACATGGAAAAGGAACAGCAACAAGCAAATGATCAAACTCCAAGGCCAAACTCATCCTCACGAACTTCCTTGAGAAGTGCTTCGGTCACAGGATCAGCCGGATGCTCCGTGAGACCTCTGATGAGAAGGTTTCTTGTTGCAACAGCTGCAATCAACTTCTTGTTCTGACTTTGGTCCTTAGACCTCTTCACTCCAGCTCTGATTTCTAGCTCTGATATTTCCTTCTGGGCTGCTGCCAGGGCTTTTTCCATCTGCTCCATCTTGTCTTGAATTCTTTTGTCTTCTAGAGTACGGGCCTCAGTGATCCGGACCCACCTGGCCTGACTCTCTTTCAAATACGAGTCTGTCCTTGCTCTCTGAAACTGGGCTTCTTTACAAGCATTCTTCAGAATCTGTTCACCAGCTTTGGATTTGTTGATATAATTTCCAGACTTCTCAATCTTGGTCAAGTGTTCCACCCTCAACTTCTCCAATCTCTCAATCTCCCTCACACCTTCACTCCTCTCTCTGAGGGTCTTCTGCAAGGCTTGGGTTAGCTTCTCATTTCTTTCCTTCAAGCTCTCAAACTCCTCCAAACTGATAGTGGCAGGGGGTGGTGCTGAAGATGATTCAGGCATGTCTTCTATGGTAAAGGGCATTCCAGAGAATTGGGCCCTAGCATGGGACCACTCATAATATTGGACTGATGCCACATTATTGCACTTCCCCAGAATGGTGATTCCCTTGGTTTGAACATGATCCCAGGCCCAGGCAGCCTGCCTAACAGTTGCCAGACTAACCTTGTTCTCACAGTAGAGGGTCTCAACCAAATCCTGTACCCTAGGAGTGTGGACCAGTGCATAGCCCAATTGTCTCCTGAACAGCAGAGGGTTGTAGTTGACACTTCCCTTAACTCCTATCAAAGGCACATTGGGAAAGTTCCCACAGCTGGTGATCATATCTCTGCCCTTGGTGCTCTGAGTACACCATCTGATATCTGCTGAAGTGAGAGTAGAGAGCCTCTTAGCCCAGTTGCTTTGCTGATGAGGATTTAGAAATGCATCTGTCCTGGGTAGATGCCTGAGAAGCCAAGCATGGAATAATGGAGCACAAATCCTCACTAATCTTCCCCTCTGCTTCTCATTTCTCTGATGGACTGAGTAATAGAGATCACCCAATAAAGTTGGCACTGGGTTCTTCAGGATGAACAGATGGATGGCACTCTTGCTAATGAATCGAGGCTCATCTGCAAACAACACAATTCCATATACACTCAAGGCCAATAGAGCACAAACAGCTTTCCACTCCCCCGAGGAGGCCTTCTGACTAGCTTGAGAAATCAGGAAGTCCAGATGAAATCCAGGGATCCCAGCTTTAGAGGTCATATGCTGTTCAATCAAAACAGGCTCCAGATACAAAGCTTTTGCTACCTCTCCATTGCTAGGAAAGACCATTTCAGGGTTGAATGGGATTTCTCTTTTGATGGGCAGACCAGTCAATGATGAGTATTCTTCCAAAAGAGGACCCAACTGAAAGTCTTGAAAGGTGAAACATCTCAATGGGGGGTCATAGAACTGAATACAGGTATGGATCAGGCTTCTCTGAGATGGGTCCAGATCCATGACCAAGTCAAGTATATCCCCATAATGCTCCCTGAATAAAGGTGTGAGATCTGGAGTGATCAGGGTTTGGATCCTCCTGATGTCTGATAAGTCTGGATGGAAGAAATGGTAAGTGATGTTGCTTTTCTTTGGAGCCATGATGCTGAAGACTGAGTAGAGTGCTGATGAAGATGCTGAGGAGTGGGCCACTGGCTGGCTAGTGCAAGTAACTGAGGTATATGGCTGACAGGCTGAAGCAAGTGCTGGTGGAGATAGGTCAATGATGCAGATGGGGTCAAAACCAAAACCAGATAAAGGTGGATACCCTGAAACACAAATAAGCAAATGTTAATATGATGCAATGAGTATGTATGCAAATGAAATGCAAGGGTTTGTGACTGAGCTGGATCTGATTAACTGCCTTGGTATAGATCCAATGTGTGTTCAAGAAATCCAGGTGGAGGTCTATAAATCCAGTAACCAGGGTGGGGGGCTCAAATAAAGAGCCACATGTCCAGGGTTTTAGAATCACAAGAACTGTCCAACATGGAGCATTCTTAACAAAGTCAAAGTAACAGGGTATTCTGAGGTCAAGGTACCTGCAAACCTGTAAACAGCCCAACCCCCTCACAGGTGGTGATCTAGAACAAGGATCCTCAGACTTGGATCAGTTATGAGAAGTGTAAACACTTCTAACCCGGAGGTACAGTGTTTACAATAACCATAACAGTTCCTCCTCTAATTCACCTCAGTTTCTGAAGGTCAGTACTAAAAGGTCATCCAGACTTAGCAGGCTTCCCAAATAGCCCTAGCATTGCAGGAAATCTGCAACACAGAGTTCTCAAGAAGAAACCCATATCTGAACCGTGTTTCATATTCCCGCACCAGACCGAAATGGAATGGGAAAGAATATGATTCACTCTAGCCTAGGTGTCACTCAGGTCCCAGGTATAGGACCTTAACTCTCAATGAAACACCCACCCACCAAAGCAAACAGATCCAGCCAGCAACAATGACAGTATGATATATACAAATGCAATAAAGAAAGCAGTAAAGTAACTGTACATAAAGCAATAAACAAAAATAAATGCAAGCACAAACAAGCATATAACACCCCAGTAAACACAAATCAAACAAGCGCTAGGAGGAACCCACAAAAAGAACCAGAAGCCCTGGTTGCAGTATAAGGGTCCCCAGCAGAGTCGCCAAGCTGTCGCTCCCGAAGATTTGCATCCCGGTACAAGCGCGAACGGTCGGCGAAGGGAACAGTGAGAACACACAGCCGTGAACTCACTGGAGATGAATAGAGTCGCCAGCTAGGCATTTTTATCCCGGAGGAAAGGCAATGCTGCATAGGCCTGGAAAGATATGGATAAAACGGTTTGCGAACCAGAGAGACTGAGAAAGGGGGTTGGTTACAACCTGGGAAGGTATTAGCACCCAGATTGTCCGTCGTACTCGACGGGATCCACGCTTAAAAGATTTGTGTTTTAAAGGGGTAGTGTCAGTGCAATCTGTGTGTAAAATAGCTGGAAACGAATGTACAGGTGTCAGTGTAAAGTGAAGTGATGTGAAGTATGAAAGTGTCAGTGTAAGGACAAGAGTGAAATGCTCATGATAATGAGGCTTAAAGAGTAAAGCTGGAAGGAGGGGGAATGTACAGAGACTTTTGTTCGATAACTGTTAAGTTATGCCTACGTATCCTCTCGTGCAATGAGGAAGTCAGAACACCGTAGTTCGACCCAAAGAGACTGAAAGGTGAATTGACTTGATGAACTGCTTGCTTGTCTATGCTCAAGTGTATGACATGTCTGGCTCAGGTGCTTACTGTCTTGCATTAGACGGAAGAAGCAAGTTCTCGATTGTGAGTGAAAATGATGAGAAAAGAATCCCGGAGGAGACGATTATTGTTTGTTTTTGAGTTTTCAGTCTTTTATTGCTTTTGAGAATTTGTCATAGGATGATGAGCTTAAGTCTAAACCAATGGATTTAGTAAACTCATCACATCTTCCCTCTGATTAGGGGTAATGAGAGTACCTTAAGTGTGAAGTCAGATTCTCACACTTAATCACCTTTGGTGTAGGATTAAGATCATTAACCTACTTGTGATTATTTAGATGTTTTTGTGATTTTGTTTAGTGTTGAGTAATGAGGTTAAGCCATAATCATGGATTAAACAGACCCATTACACCATCCTAAAAGAAGGATAATAGATGAGAATGTTTAAGCTGAGGAAAACTCCTCAACTTAATCCATGATTAGGGATTAAACTCATGACAAAACAAAGCCTTTATTAAGTGGATTTTATTTAATGATATGATGATGAAATGATTTTTATGATTTGTAAGACAACTTGAGGGGGACTTGTCCATTAACACTAGGGTTAGTCCTTCTTAACCACTTAAGGAAGAATTAGAACCCTAATGCAAGGCCCAAGTTACAAGTGTGATGTCTTGATATTTATTAAGTGGATTAATTAAGAGATTTAAACACATAAAGGGTTTAACACTTAGGATTAAAGTTATACACTCCATCCTAAGAGAAGGATGCAGGCATAACCCTAAGCACAAAGTCTTAAAGCCTTTAGGGTTTAGTCCCTGATTATGAGGTGAGAAGAGAGGACTCAAAGAGAGACACAAAGGTAAAACTATGAGGGGACTAATCAAAACCCTAATTCATTGTCATGCTTGGTTGTTCCTAAGGTTTGTGAGGTTTGCAAGAGAAGTCTTCAAATGAGCCACCAGGAAGCAGATGAACAGGATCAAGAGAAGCAAAGTGACTTGCTTCATTCAAGAAGTCAAGTCACTTGAAGAAAGAAAGTGGGAGGAAGAAGAATGAGCAAGCTCAAACTCAAACACAAATAGAAATGCAGCAATGGATGCAAGAGAGATGAAAAGAAAAGTTATGAGAAGTGAAGGCAAATCCACTTCCCAAATTTACTTACCACCTGAAATGTTAGAAAGAAATGCAATGCAATGCTAAATGAAATGAAATGGTATGATGCTAGGCAAAACCAGAAGCATGTTGATGATGATTATGATGTTATGAGATGCTGCAAACATGAGGCAAGACATGGAAATGATCATACAAGCTTATGAATGCATATGATGCAAGTTAAGGAGCATGAACAAACATGGAATGTTATGAAGCATACAAGACAAATGACATAGCAAATATGTAATGCAATGATCCAACATACTTTCTATATGTCTTAAGATGTCAAATGGATCACAAGAATGCACAAAATGCAATGACAAGCCAAGTTATGCAAGGAAATGCAAGAAGGATGCAAGAGAAATCCCAAATTAGGGTTTATGGATCAAACATCAAACAAAAACCAAAAACAGAAGCAAACCTCAAGATAAAAAATGGAAAATGGCACCCAAAGAAACCCTAAACCTACAATGAACCACTGTCCAAAGGGGGACTCTCAACTCTCAACCAAACTCAAGATATGAATTTTACAAGATATTAGGGTTTTTTAGGGTTCTTAACAAAAGAAATGCCAATCAATTTAGAAAATGCAAGATCAAATCATGGCCATTTTATCCTTGAAAATACAGTCCAAACACAAAACAATGCAAGAAGAATCAATGTCTCAACCTTCTCCAATAGGCAGAAATGAATTTTCAAACATGTGATCAAAATAATGCATAAAAAATGATTTAATTCAATGAAAAATTCTTAAAATGCATCAAGATCAAAAAAGAAATTTGGTTTGAAGGTTGGACAATGTTTCTAAATGTCTTAGAACATTTCATGAATTTTTTTGTAATTTTTAAATACCTAAAAGTATTTTTAATTAATTAATTCCCATTAATCAATTAAAAATAATCTTTTAAATATTTAAAAATACTTTTTTAATGATAAAAAATAAAATAAAAATATTTTTGGGTCTTAAAAATTATTAAAACTTTTAGGAAAAAGTTTCATAATTTTTACGAATTTTTAACTATTTTAAAATAATTATGCAAATTAATTGAAAAGAAAAATGAATAAAAATTAAATAAAACTGAAGTATGCACAATGAAGGGTTGAGATTCAATCTGGCAAGGGGACCATTGACCACGCGCCAAATCCAGTGGCTCACATTTAAACTGACCTAAACTCAATTAATTAAATAAATTAAAGTGATTAGGGCTTAATGATCAATCTGGGCCGTTTACACACGCGGCAAGTCAACGTGTTCAACGCATCTGATGACTCAAATTCAAACTAGCATTAATGACCTGAGATTAGGGCTTAATGACTCAGGCTGCCGGAGAAGACTTCCGGTCGTCTTCTCCGGCGAGCACTTCCCCTGAAAAACTCCCATCTTCCTCAAAACGTATCAAAAGTGAAATCTAAACACATAGAAATGAACCCCATGATCTCCTGAATCAAAACCCTAACCCCAAACAAATTTATTCTTCATCAATCACATGAATCGAAAGCAAACATTTTTAGGGCAAACCAGTTTCAGAGTCAAATTAAATGATCAAATCACAACCATTTTCAAAACCAATGGTACCAGGATGATCAGTGGAACAAATAGAACAAGTTTGTAACAAGAAAAATCATTTCTGGAAAAATAAATTTCAGGCTACCTGAGATTTGAAGCTCTCCACTTGAGGACCTTCTGGCTTTTTCTTTAAGTGCAAACCACTCCTTAGGACCCTTTGGTGATGTTTGAATGCCTTAGACCAATTTATGTAGGCTGGTTGATGAGTTTCGAAAGCTCCTGCTTCAAGCTCAGTCAACAATGGCTATGGTGATTCTGGCTGATTCAGGCCATGGTGAGGTGTTGTTTGTGATCCTGAGGGTTAATGGAGAAGGTCTATGGTGTTTGTTTGGATGTTTGTGGCTTGTGGAGAGAGATTCGATAGAAAATGCAGGCTGAGGTGAAGAATGGTTATGGAGTGTTCAGGCTTGTTTCAGGCTTGAGCTTTGGTGGTTTCTTGTCTATGAAGTGTGGTGAGATGATTGATGAAGATAGTTTGAGTGTTTTGTGGCTGTGCAAGCAGATTCGAATGCTTATGCCAATGGAAGGTTTTTTGTGAATGTGGTATATGAGTTGGTTTCAGCCTTGCTTCTTGTTATGGCTAGCTTGCAAATTGATAACATAAACAAATCTGATTGGCTGGATGATGTGACTTGTGCTTTTGTGATTGGTAAGTTTGCTTTTGCCAAAAGTCAAAAATCTTGTAAGAGAAGCATGGGCTTGATACTAGGCAAGTACAAGGGCTAGGGCTGGCGCAGCATGGTGAGTGTGTGAGGCTGGCTTGATTCAAGGACCAATGCAGCAAGTTGGTGAAGCATGATCATGAGTTTTGCAACTTGGTTACTTTATGGATTTTCATGAAAAATGCCTTGTTACATGAACTAAGTGTCGCTCCCGAAGATTTGCATCCTGGTACAAGCGCGAACGGCCGGCGAGAGGGACAATGAGAACACACAGCCGTGAACTCACTGGAGATGAATAGAGTCGCCAGCTGGGCATTTTTATCCCGGAGGAAAGGCAATGCTGCATAAGCCTAGAAAAAGAATGGATAAGGCAGTTGCGAACCAGAGAGACTGAGAAAGGGGGTTGGTTACAACCTGGGAAGGTATTAGCACCCAGATTGTCCGTCGTACTCGACGGGATCCACGCTTAAAAGATTTGTGTTTTAAAGGGGTAGTGTCAGTGCAATCTGTGTACGAAATAGCTGGAAAAGATGTACAGGTGTCAGTGTAAAAGAGAGTGAAGTGTATAAATGAAGTGTCAGTGTAAGAAGTGAATGGAATGCTCAAGATCATGAGGCTTAAAAGAATAAGGCTAGAAAGAGGGGGAATATACAGAGACTTTTGTTCGATAACTGTTAAGTTATGCCTACGTATCCTCTCGTGCAATGAGGAAGTCAGAACACCGTAGTTCGACCCAAAGAGACTGAAAGATGAATTGACTTGTGAACTGCTTACTTGCCTATGCTCAAGTGTATGATCTGTCTGGCACAGATGCAAACTGTCTTGCATTAGACGGAAGAAGCGAGCTCTCGTTTGTGAGTGAATGAGATGAGAAAAGAATCCCGGAGGAGACGATTATTGTTTGTTTTTGATGTTTTCAGTCTTTTATTTCTTTTTGGAGTTTGTCATAAGATAATGAGCTTAAGCCTAAACCAATGGGTTGGTAAACTCACCACATCTTCCCTCCGATTAGGGGTAATGAGAATTACCTTAAGTGTGAAGTCAGATTCTCACACTTAATCACCTTTGATGTAGGGTTAAGATCATTAACCTACTTGTGATTATTTAGATGTTTTTGGTGTTTTTGTTTAGTGTTGAGTAATGAGGTTAAGCCATAATCAGGGATCTAACAGACTCATTACACCATCCTAAAAGAAGGATAATAGATGAGAATATTTAAGCTGAGGAAAGCTCCTCAACTTAATCCATGATTAAGGATTAAACTCATGACAAAACAAACCTTTGATTAAGTGGATTTTATTTAATGGTATGATGATGAAATGGATTTTATTGTTTGTAAGACAACTTGAGGGGGACTTGTCCATTAACACTAGGGTTAGTCCTTCTTAACCACTTAAGGAAGAATTAGAACCCTAATGCAAGGCCCAAGTTACAAGTGTGATGTCTTGATGATTATTAGATGGATTGATTAAGAGATTTAAACACCTTAAGGGTTTAATACTTAGGATTAAAGTTATACACTCCATCCTAAAAGAAGGATACAGGCATAACCCTAATCACAAAGTTTTAAAACCTTTAGGGTTTAGTCTCTGATTATGAGATGAGAAGAGAAGACTCAAAGGGAGACACAAAGGTAAAAAACTATGGGGGAGACTAATCAAAACCCTAATTCATTGACATGCTTGGTTGTTCCTATGGTTTGTGAGGTTTTCAAGAACAATCTTCACAGGAGCCACCAGGAAGCAGATGAATAAGATCAAGAGAGGCAAAGTGACTTGCTTCATTCAAGAAGTCAAGTCACTTGAAGAAAGAAAGTGGGAGGAAGAAGGATGAACAAGCTCAAACTCAAGCACAAGTAAAAATGCAGCAATGGATGCAAGGGGGAGGAAAAGAAAAGGTATGAGAAGTGAAGGCAAATTCACTTCTCAAGTTTACTTACCACCTGAAATGTTAGAAAGAAACACAATGCAATGCAAGATGAGATGAAATGGCATGATGCTAGACCAAACCAGAAGCATGTACATGATGATTATGATGTTATGAGGTGCTGCAAACATGAGGCATGACATGGGGATGTTCATACAAGACCATGAATGCATATGATGCCAGCTAAGGAACATGAACAAGCATGAAATGTTATGAAGCATACAAGGCAAATGGCATGGCAAAGATGTAATGCAATGATCAATGATGCTTAATACATGTCTTAAGATGTCAAATGAATCATAAGAATGCACAAAATGCAATGGCAAGTCAACTTATGCAAAAGAATGCAAGAAGGATGCAAGAGAAAGCCCAAATTAGGGTTTATGAAACAAACAATCAAACACAAACCAAAACAGAAGCAAACCCTAAGATAAAAAATGGAAAATGGCACTCAAAGAAACCCTAGACCTATAACAAACCACTGCCCAAAGGGGAGCTCCCAACTCTTTACCAATCTCAAGATATGATTTTTGCAAGTTATTAGGGTTTTTTAGGGTTCTTATCAAAACAAATGCCCATCAATTAGAAAATGCAAGATCAAATCATGGCCTTTTTATCTTTGAAAATACATGTCAAATGGAAAACAATGCAAAAGAATCAATGTCTCAACCTTCACCAAAAGGCAGAAATGAATTTTCAAACATGTGATCAAAATAATGCATAAAAAATGATTTAATTCAATGAAAAATTCTTAAAGTGCATCAAGATCAAAAAAGAAATTTGGTTTGAAGGTTGGACAATGTTTCTAAATGTCTTAGAGCATTTCATGAATTTTTTTGTAATTTTTAAATACCTAAAAGTATTTTTAATTAATTAATTCTCATTAATCAATTAAAAATGATCTTTTAAATATTTAAAAATACTTTTTTAATGATAAAAAATAAAATAAAAATATTTTTGTGTCATAAAAATTAATAAAACCTTAAAGAAAAAGTTTCATAATTTTTATGATTTTTTAACTATTTTAAATAAATTGTGCAATTTAAATGAAATAAATATGAATAAAAATTAAAGGAAAATGAAAGTAAACAGATTGGATGGCCAGGATTGCTCCAGGGTTTAAATGTGTTGACTGGCGCGTAATCCTGTGGCTGTGATTCAAAGCTGAATTAATCTTAATTAAATAAATTAATTAAAGTGATTAGGGCTAATGAACAGATCCTGGCCATCAAAAAGGGTGGGAAGTCAAACATTCAACGCGCATCAACGACCAAAATTCAAACGAGCATTAATTATGGGATTAAGCCCTAAATACATTCAGGTGGCCGGAGAAGACTTCCGGTCGTCTTCTCCGGCCAGCTCTCACCTGAGAATCACCCAACTTCCTCAAAACGTTACAAAAATGAAATCTAAGACCAGGGAAATGATCCTTATCCTCTCACGAACCAAACCCCTCTCTCAAAACAAATTTAAAGTTCCTAAATCAACTGAATCGAAGCAAACAATTTCTAGGGTTCGTGAGCTTCAAACACAAATTAAATGCTCAAAACAAAACTATTTCAAAAACTAAAGGTACCAGAATGATCAGTGCATCATGAGGAACAAGTTTGTAACATAAAAAACCATTTCTGGAAAAATTAATTTCGAGCTACCTGAGATTTGGAGCTTTCAGTTTAGGAACTTTCTGGCCACTTCCTTTGGTGCAAGCTGCTCTACTTGATCCCCCAAATGTGTTTGAATGCTCAAAATGAGTTTGTGTTGGCTGGAGAAGGAGATTCGAATGGAACTGTTTCAGTTCAGTCAACAATGGCCATGATGATTTTGGCACTTTCAGGCTGTGAAAAGGAGTTGTTTGTGATCTATGAAGTGTGTTGAGAAAGTTTGTGGTGTTGGTTGGTGTGTTTGTGGCTTGTGGAGAGAGATTCGATAGAATCTGCAGCTTGAGGTGAATAATGGCAATGGAGTTTTCAGGCTTGATTTAGGCTTGAGCTTTGGTGGTTTCTTGTCTATGAGATGTGGTGAGTTTAATGATGATGAGAGTTTGAGTGTTTTATGGCTGTGGACAGAATTTCGAAGGAACTTGCAATGAGGTGAGTTTTTGTGAATGTGATGAGTGTGTGTGTTTCAGCCTTGGCTTGTGTTATGTTCAACTTGCAAATTGAAATCATAAACAATTCTGATTGGCTGGCTGATGTGACTTGTGCTTTATGGATTGGTAGATCACTTTTTGCTCAAAAACCACTTTTGTGTAAGATAGGGCATGGCTCCAAATCTAGGCAAGGACAAAGCATGGCTGGCGCAGCAAAAGGTGAGGGAGAGGCTAGCCAAAGTCAGCTTCCAATGTCATAAGTTGTAGGAAGTGAAATGAGTGGTTTTTGCAAGTTGGCTAGCTTTTGGTTCACATGTGAAAAATTCAAGTTACATGAACTAAACCATGGGCAAACTTGATCAAAAATCTGATTTTATGACTTAGGGAAATGTTTGTGTAATGGTTTGTAGTGAACTAGAGGCTGCAATGTGTTTTGATCCAAGACTTTGCAAAATTTCCACTTGGTGCATAACTTGAAAATAAGTGATTTTTGGCAACTTTGCATGGTCATAACTTTTGATCCAAGAAGAATTTGATCATGTTCTTGTACTTATTGAAAAGGGAAAGATGAGATCTACAACTTTCATGACCAAAGTTTTTCCATTTGAAGCCTTTTTGGATCATGAATCAAGGCTTGAAAATTGACCTAAAATGGTGCATTCTTGAAAAGTCAACTATGCCCAAAAAGTCAACATTTGCAAAAACTCCAAATTCTTGATTTTTATGAACTTCAACCTTCTTCCATGATCAAATAAAGATCATATACACTCAAAATGATGAAGATCACCCATTGGTTGGGTCATTGGGGGGCCTCAGATGCCCTGATTTTGCACTGACTTGTCTGAAAAGTCAACTCTTGATCAGATGACTTCCCCATGGAATTTCTTCATGAAAATTGATATGCACACTCCCTATACCACATAGAGATCAATGGAAACAAGAATGACCAAAAAATTTGGAGTTATGGCCTCTGAAACCAAAACCCTAATTTTCAGTCAACTGTGCAGTTCATCCTGGCTCTGCATCCACTCAAACCCTAGTTCTTGTGATTCCTCTGCAATTTGGACTTTGTGAGGATGTAACATGATACAAGAACACACATGGACCTCTTTGAGTTGATTGGTGGCCTTTGGAATGGCTCAAGAAGCATTGGGATTGCTCAGATCACAAACCCTAAGTGCAGATGACTTAGAAGCTATGCAGTGAATCAAAAATGTACTATGAGATGATATGATGGCGTATATGCATATGAGATGATCACAAGCCATGTGTGAATGGGTGAGGGCAAATTTGGGGTGCTTACAGCTGCCCCTATTCAAGCATGAGTTAGCTGTGCAGGTTGTAAGCGATGGCTTAACAGGCAAACAAGATAACTTGTGGTTGAATACCAAAGACAGTCCAAAATTTGCACTCACAGAAATGAAGAAGAAAAGGGATATAGATTGTGACAGCAAATAACGTATATTGTAAAGTGGGACGACGGAGGACGACCGTCGAGCAGGGACGACTGCTGGGTAAATAGCAATGACGGGGACGGCCGCCATGCTGGGGGATAAAAGGTAAAGCTAAGACGGGGACGGCCGACTAGCTGGGGAAATAAGATATTACGATGGGGACGGCCACCAAGGTAAAGCTGTAGAATTCTCTGGGAGTTAATGAAACATGATGGGGACGGCCATCAAGTTCACAAAGGTAAAGTAACCAACGATGGGGACGACCATCGGGTTAAAAGGAAAAGGGACCACGACGGGGACGGCCATCGGGTTAATAAACGAAATAAACAGATGATGAGGTACGGTCATCAAAGGTGAAGGACGATCACCTAGCAGGGGACGGCTGCTCTGTTGGGGATAAAAAGGTAAATATGATGGGGACGACCATCAAAGGTGGAGGACGACCACCTGGCAGGGTACGGCTGCCGAAAATATCAACGATGGGGACGGCCATCGGATAGAAAAGGTCAACGATGGGGACGGCCATCGGACGAGCATGATGGAGGACGACCATCAAGAAGTGGAGGACGACCACTCAGCAGGGTACGGCTGCTCTCAGGGTTTCTCATAACACAGGACGAGTGTTAGGTAACCAAAATCAACAATGGGGACGGCCATTGGATAAAGTGATGAAGGACGATCATCAAAAGGTGGAGGACGACCACCTAGCAGGGGACGGCTGCTAAAAACAACGATGGGGACGGCCATCGGATGAGCATGATGGAGGACGACCATCAAGAAGTGGAGGACGACCACTCAGCAGGGGACGGCTGCTCTCAGGGTTTATCATAACTCAGGACGAGTGTTAGATAAAAAGGAAAATGCTTTGTTGGTGATCTACTGGGGAATAGTAAACACGTACGAGTGTTTATATCCAAGAAACAAAAGGGTATATGTGTTCGGTATTGTGTATAGATTAAAGATGCGGACGAGCATCCTTAAGACCATGATACGGACGAGTATCATTTAGAAACAAACTGACACATGTTCAGAGATGATACGGACGAGTATCAACTGGTTAACAAAGAACACGGACGAGTGTTGCATCTGAAAGAATCCTTCTGGGGAATAGTAGACACAGGCGAGTATCTATATTCAAGAAGACACAAGTGTTTGACACAGTGTATGGATTAAAGATGCGAACGAGCATCCTTAAGACTATGATACAGACTAGTATCATGTAGAAACAAACATTAGACGCAATGTTCTGAGATGATGGTACGGACGAGTACCAACTGGTTAACAAAGAACAAGGACTATCGTCGAATCTGTGAGTGATATGAGTGATGATGTATACAAGATACGGACGAGTATCTGTATAGGTGTACCAATGAGTAGTGAGTATTGTATATGAGTGTTTATCTGCTAGGGGGAGTGACACGGACGAGTGTCGAAGAGAAAAGTATAATATTAACAAGTATGTGGGTGATAGAGGTGTAAGCGACTGCGCTGGGGATATGACACGGACGGGTGTCAAGAAAAAGTATATATATGAGTATAGGCGACCACGCTGGGGATATGACACGGACGAGTATCAAAAGGTGTACATGATGGTGTTGGTGATTTGAGAGGCAACTGCTTTTGCTGGGACCCTGGTGGGGATTTTTCTGTATAAATTCTGTATACCGACAGGTTGTCATTATTTACAGGTGTTCGATTCACAGCATGACTTATGATTATGCTATGTATTTGATTTTTGCCGTAATGCTCCGCATTAGACGGAATGCTACGCTCTGAGGGTATAACATGATGTGAATGCTATGATTATGCAAAGAGGCACAGATCCGGGATTCGGATCCCGTTGCTGCAAAGATTTCTGGTTGATCTGCTTTGAAGTGAACATCCCAGCTGGGGATGAGATCATTGGTAAATCTAATGATGTATCTGCTTGGGGATATAGGTCACTGATTGACATATCCTTATCATACGGGGACCCAGCTGGGGTTTGTAGAAGCTTCCTCCCTCTCTGTTGTGATTCCTTCGTGCGTTGCTCTTCTGAATAGAGGCCTGAAGCTCTATGGGGAGATGATGAGAGGTAGACCGGCTGGGGAGAGCAATGGGAAGCAACTCAGCTGGGGATAGAGCATTTCAGATGCTGATATCTTTTGTTGATTCACCAACTCGCTGAGTTATACCTTGCATGCCCCAAGTTGCGTTCTGGACACCTGCAATCCTGCAAAGATAAAGAAACATACGAAAGGTCCCGAGGTATCCTTTACTGGATTCCGCCATAGGAGTTAAGTGCCTTCGAGAGTAAGTAATATTCCTTGCAAGCATGTGCTTTGTTTTTTTTTTTTTTTTTTTTTTTTTTAGAAAGGCATCTGTACTTATGCAATTGCATTTTTAGAGATATCAGACAACTCTTTGCAAAACATAAATGTAAAAGACGAGACATGACTGAAAAATCTGATTTTATTAATTCATGTGCCCTGAATTGGCAAGATACAGTCAAAGAAACATATCTCCTGAAATGAGGAGATTGTTACAAATTGAGAAACAAAGTGTTGGCAGTGTTGATGACGCTTTGAGGAGCTTCCTCTCCTGCTATGACTCGTATGACAATGACGTTCTTCTCGTCTTGCTTTCTGGAGAAAGTTGATTCTGATCGGAGCTTGATTCTGTCAAAACTTTCCAAGCTGTAAGTGATACGGACGAATTCAGAGTGCAGTTGTTCGCTTATTCCCTTATTTTGCATGGATCGCCCTTTCGGGTTTTCAATCCATCGGGATACCCATTTTTGCCTGAGCTGTCCAATGCGGCTTTTCAGCTCAGCGGGTGTACATTTTTTTATTTATTTCCCTTATTTTTGCCCGAGTCTTTTATTCTGTTTTTGACTCGCCGGGATGCCCTATTTTTGCCCGGACTTACATTCTGTTTTTATGTCCAGCGGGTCATTTTACACGAAGTATTTTTTAACTGCATCTGAATTCACAGGGGATGGAAAATCTTCACCATCCATGGTGCTGAGCATCAGTGCTCCACCAGAGAAAACTTTCTTGACGACGAATGGTCCTTCGTAATTTGGAGTCCATTTGCCCCTGTGGTCTGTATGAGGAGGGAGGATTCTTTTCAGCACAAGATCTCCCACTTGGCACTCTCGATGCCTGACTTTCTGATCGAAGGCCCTCTTCATTCTCTTCTGATATAACTGCCCATGGCAGATTGCAGCCAATCTCTTCTCTTCGATCAGACTCAGTTGCTCGTATCGGGACCGAACCCATTCTGCTTCACTCAGTTTGACATCCATTAATACCCGCAGCGAGGGTAACTCAACTTCAACTGGTAGGACTGCTTCCATACCATACACAAGCTGATACGGTGTTGCCCCAGTGGATGTCCTGATTGATGTGCGGTACCCATGTAAGGCAAATGGTAGCATTTCGTGCCAGTCTCTGTAGGTGACTACCATCTTTTGCACAATCTTCTTAATATTCTTATTTGCCGCCTCTACAGCGCCATTCATCTTTGGCCTGTAAGGAGAAGAATTGTGATGTTGGATCTTGAAGTCCCGGCATAATTCTGCCATCATTTTATTGTTTAGGTTGGACCCATTATCAGTAATGATTCGCTCGGGCACTCCATACCGACAGATGATATCTCTTTTTAGGAATCGGGCTACCACTTGCCTTGTGACATTTGCATATGAGGCTGCTTCAACCCACTTCGTGAAATAATCGATGGCGACCAGGATGAATCTGTGGCCGTTTGAAGCAGTTGGCTCAATCTTGCCAATCATATCAATGCCCCACATGGCAAAGGGCCATGGTGAAGACATGATGTTCAAAGGATTCGGAGGCACATGCACTTTATCTGCGTAGATCTGGCATTTGTGACATTTCCTGGCATAGGCACAACAGTCTGCATCCATTGTGATCCAATAATAGCCTGATCTTAACAACTTCTTAGCCATGGCATGCCCTCCAGCATGGGTACCAAAAGAGCCTTCATGCACTTCATGCATCAGTAGATCTGCTTTCGTCTTGTCAACACATCTGAGGAGTACCATGTCAAAGTTCCTCTTGTATAAAGATCCATCAGTATTCAGAAAGAAACTCCCAGCAAGCCTTCTTAAAGTCTTCTTATCATTGGAAGATGCCCCAGGTGGGTATGTCTGATCCTCCAAGAAGCACTTGATGTCGTGGAACCAAGGCTTATCATCTTTGGCAATATCTGCCGCAAATACATATGCTGGTCTATCAAGTCTCGATACTGAAATCTGAGGTACAAAGTTAGCAGTCTGAACTTTGATCATGGATGAAATGGTAGCAAGAGCATCTGCAAACTGATTCTCGTCCCGAGGGATATACTCAAGTTTGACTGTTGTGAAGAAAGTCAATAACCTCCTTGTATAGTCCCTGTAAGGTATCAGATGATCTTGGTGTGTGTACCATTTTCCATTGGTCTGATTGATTACCAAAGCCGAATCTCCGAATACGGTCAATGTTTTGATCCTGAGGTCAATGGCTTCCTCAAGACCCATAATGCAAGCTTCGTATTCAGCTTCGTTGTTAGTGCAGTTGAAAGTGAGTTTTGCCGAGAAAGGCATGTGAACTCCTTTGGGTGTAATGAGTACTGCACCAACACCACGGCCATTCATGTTAACAGCCCCGTCAAACATCATGGTCCATTCTTCTTCTGGGTCGGGCCCTTCAGTGTGAATAGGCTCTTCATGATCTTTTGATTTAATGAACATGATGTCTTCATCAGGGAAGTCAAACCTCATTGGCTGGTAATCGTCAATGGGTTGCTCAGCAAGATATTCAGATAGTACACTGCCCTTGATGGCTTTCTGAGATGTGTACTGTATGTCGTATTCTGTGAGAATCATCTGCCATCTTGCAACCCGTCCGGTAAGAGCTGGCTTCTCGAATATGTACTTGACTGGGTCCATTTTTGAGATTAACAAGGTAGTGTGGGTCAACATATACTGCCTTAGTCGGCGAGCAGCCCACGCTAAAGCACAGCAAGTTTTCTCGAGCAGTGAATAACGTTGTTCACAGTCGGTAAACTTTTTGCTTAGGTAGTAAATTGCATACTCTTTTCGACCAGACTCGTCATGCTGGCCCAGCACACACCCCATTGACTCTTCTAATACTGTCAAGTACATGATTAGAGGTCTTCCTTCAACTGGAGGCATAAGGATTGGAGGTTCTTGCAGATATTCTTTGATCTTGTCAAAAGCCCTTTGGCAATCTTCGTTCCACCTGACCGTTTGTTCCTTTCTTAACAGCTTGAACAAGGGCTCGCAGGTTGCTGTGAGGTGAGATATGAACCGTGAAATGTAGTTCAATCTACCCAAGAACCCTCGAACTTCTTTCTCAGTTTTCGGTGCAGGCATCTCTTGGATGGCTTTGACTTTATCAGGGTCAACCTCAATCCCTTTCTCGCTTACAATAAAGCCCAGCAGTTTACCGGATCGCACCCCGAATGTGCATTTGTTGGGGTTCAGCTTCAGTTGATACTTTCTCAGACGCTTGAACAACTTCAGCAGATTCACCAGATGGTCTTCCTCTGTAAGGGACTTGGTAATCATGTCATCCACATAACACTCGATTTCCTTATGGATCATATCGTGGAATAATGTTACCATAGCCCGTTGATAAGTTGCACCCGCATTCTTAAGCCCAAATGGCATTACTTTGTAGCAGAACGTGCCCCAAGGTGTAATGAATGTTGTCTTCTCCATGTCTTCAGGTGACATCTTGATCTGGTTATATCCTGAAAACCCATCCATGAAGGAGAATACCGAGAACTAAGCCGTATTATCAACCAATACGTCAATGTGAGGTAATGGGAAATCATCTTTCGGGCTGGCCCTATTCAGATCCCGGTAATCAACACACATTCTTACCTTACCGTCCTTCTTTGGCACAGGTACTATGTTAGCAACCCACGGCGGGTAACTTGTCACAGCAAGGAATCCGGCATCCCATTGCTTTTGTACCTCCTCTTTGATCTTCATAGCCATGTCTGGACGAGTACGGCGCAGCTTTTGTTTGACTGGAGGGCACTCTTCTCTCAAAGGCAACTTGTGCACAACAATATCGGTATCCAACCCTGGCATGTCTTGATACGACCAAGCAAACACATCCACATACTCTTGAAGTAGATCTATCAGTTGCTTCTTCACTGAGTCTTGCAGGCAGGCCCCGATCTTGACTTCTTTCACATTTTCCTCTGTACCAAGATTGATCACTTCAACCTCCTCCGGGTGAGGGGTAATGACCCTTTCCTCTTGTCTTAATAACCTGGCTAGTTCTTCAGGAAGCTCGTATTCTTCTTCAACCCCTTCTTCAGCTTGATTGATCGGATTGTCAAAGTCATACGATGTCATAGCCGTGCTGTTGTTGGTGCTGTCAGGAAGGCACTCTCTGCAAGGGTTTAATTGGTTCATTTTAGTGATCTGATTTTAGTCTTATTTAGAAAAGTGAAATGAAGTTGTCATTTTGAAAAACACTGCCATTTATTTTTGTACAAAAAGAAAAATGGAAAAACAGTGAACATAAAAGAAAAAGACTTGTTTGCAAAAAGATCGTCTGATATTTCATTACTTTAATCTCGTTTGCACAAAAGTACAGATGGCCCTGATTACAAAATGAGTCTTGTTATCTTGGGCAAGATGCAAGACTTTGATGCATGCTTATAAAAAATACAGGAAATAATAATTACTCTGCTCGAGTAACACTTATAATTCCCTGGGAAGACCAGTTCGAGACACTGCTCCCCGGGATCTTCGGACGAATCCAATTCTCCAGGTTGCGCTCCTCTTCCAGCTCGTCTTCCAGACAGTTGATAGCATCGGGGGTAAGCATTCCCCCACTGACAAAACCAGGCTCTCCAGCAGCCTTCACTTGATGTTGAGTTGGTCTGTAACCCAACCCAAATTTGTCCTTCTTCTCCTCCACAGCTAAGACCTTGCCCCAGCCTAGGGCCGTTCCTTCCTCAACAACCTTCCGGGCTTGTTGGTATGACGACATGGAGATCCCCGAAACAGCAGATGCTTCATTTACATTCAAGGCTTCAAAACCTTGGCTCATGGTTTCAACGATTTCTCCATCCATTTCAATATACTTGTAAGTAGCCAGATGGCTAACAAATATATCCTCCTCCCCGCAGATTGTGACAACTTGGCCTTCCCACTCATATTTTAACTTTTGGTGGAGGGTAGACGTTATTGCGCCGGCGGCGTGAATCCAGGGTCTACCCAACAAACAGCTGTAGGCGGGCTGAATGTCCATCACATAAAAGATAGTTTTAAAGGTCTGTGGGCCAATTGTCACGGGCAGCTCAATCTCTCCCAGAACCGATCTCTTTGAACCGTCAAAGGCTCTTACTACCAGGTTGCTGGGTCTCAATGCCAATCCATCATATTCAAGCTTCACCAGAGCCTTCTTTGGTAAGACATTCAGGGAAGAGCCTGTGTCCACCAGCACATGAGAAAGGACAGCTCCTTTGCATTCCATGGTTATGTGCAGGGCTTTGTTGTGGTTGCAGCCATCCGCTGTCAAGTCAGAATTGGTAAACCCTAGCCCATTGCTAGCAGTAACATTTCCAACAACGGTTTCCAATTGGTTGACAGTAATCTCCTCGGGTACGTAAGCTGCGTGCAGTACTTTCAGTAGTGCATTCCGATGGGCTTCGGAGCACATAAGCAGAGAGAGGATGGAGATTTTGGATGGCGTTTGATGAAGCTGATCCACAACTTTATAATCACTCTTTTTAATGATTCGCATAAACTCATCAACTTCCTGATCAAATGGAGTCTTCAGGGCTTCTTTTGCAGCTGGATCTTCCTGCACCAGGCCTTTTCCTTTTGCCTTGGCAGCAGCTTCTGCTTCGGCAGTAGGTCTTTGGACTTGTGAAGCAAAGAGACGTCCGCTTCGGGTGAAGCCTCCGCCTCCTCCCACATTATCAATTTGTGGCGCAGGTGCTGATGTTTCAAGAGTGATTCTTTTTCCCTCGCAATACAAGTCAGAGCCATAGTGCCAAGGGATGGCCCTATCGCTTTCATATGGTACAGGTCCAGGCACCGTGACGGTAACTGGACTGATTGCTGCTGCTGAAGGGACTGTTATTGTTTGTGGATCATAAAAGATTGTGACTGGTGCTCTAGTGGGAGCAGCACCTTCTGAATGGTAGGCGGAGTTATTTTCTGGATCGTAGAATATGGTAACTGTGGAGACATCTTCATGATTGTTTGCTGGTGTTGTAGGAGGTTCCGTTGGAAGGACTGTTGCTGTTGTTGATGGAGAGTCGAAATGGAATGAAGCTGATGTGGTAGCAGGAGAAACTGTTGAAAACTGATCATTTGGTAGGACAGATGAAGTACTTGCTGATGCTGCTGATGAATTATCGGGAACAATTGTTACTGCAGTTGTAGGAGGGTCTGAAACCGTTGTTGATGAAGTTGTAGGATTTGCCGGAAATGATGTAGTGATCTGTAGGAGGCCACTCTTAATAAGGCTGTCAATGCCATTCCTCAAGTCTTCACACCCATTCCAAGAAATATTGCAGTAGGGGCACCCTAGTTCACACCCCGGAAATATATTGTTTTCACGGAGTTGAGCTTTGATTTCCACCAATGGCGTCCTGATCTGATCCACACTAGTTATCAAATAAGACGGTTGGTCTTCTTCAATAGCATTAATACGGGGACCACCATGGTGTGGCATTGGGTTTTTGTTGACATTGGGCGGAGGCGCAAAATTCAAAGCCTTGGAGTCTACTAAGTCTTGTACCTTCATATGCAGAGCCCTGCATTTTTCTGTACTGTGACCAGGTGCGTTCGAATGGAAAGCACACCTAGCGTTGGAGTCATAGTTTCTTGGTAGACTGTTGGGGTCCGGAGGTGCCAACGTTCTTAGCTCAACCAGGTTGAGTTTCAGAAGCTGTGGCAGCAAAGCAGCGTACGACATTGGGATCGGGTCGATCACTCGGTTAGCTTGGGAGGGCCTCTGTTGAAATGGCCTCTGTTGATTGTTGTTGCTATTGTTGTTGTTGTAGTTGTTTCTTGGAGGATATTGATTCTGATGATACTGAGGTTGTTGTTGGAAATTTTGTTGAGGAGGTTGATAGTCCGGCTGAGGATGAGCTGGAGCAGGGATTGTGACTGCTGCTATTGTTCTGGGAACATAATGGGGCCTGCCCCTGTTGGTGTGAATGGCATTGGTCTCGCCAGTTCTTCTCGGGCCTGCAAAAGGCTTTCTTGTACCACTGGACGAGCTTGCACCATTATCAGATATCTTACCCATTTTTAACAGGCTTTCAATTCTCTCCCCAGCTATGACAACATCTGCGAAGCTAGTGGAAGAGAAAGCAGCCAACCTGTCAATATAGGTTCCCTGAAGAGTGTTCATAAACATGTCTGCCATTTCTCTCTCAGACATTGGGGGTTGAACGGCAGCAGCCAATTGCCTCCATCTTTGGGCGTATTCTCGGAAACTTTCCCTTGACGACTGTGACATTCCCATTAGGAGAGTCCTGTTGGGTGCCATGTCTAAGTTGTATTGATACTGTCGGATGAAGGCTTCTGCCAGGTCCTTCCAGCATCTTACAGTTGCCCTTGTCAAGTGGGAATACCATTCCCTCGATGCTCCTGTCAAACTGTCTTCGAAGTAGAACATCCAAAGCTTCTCATCCATTGTATAGGCCTTCAGCCTTCCCAGAAATGATTGCAGATGAGTCCGGGGGCACGAAGTCCCATTATACTTTTCGAAACAAGGAGGCTTGAACTTATGAGGGATCCTGACCCCATCAACCAAACCCATGTCCATGACGTCGAAGCCCAAAGAATTTTGAGATTCTAAAGACCTTAACTTCTCAGCTATTTCATCCAATCTCCTATCATAAGCATCCTCTCCAGCACCCATTACTGTAAATTGGTCCTCCTGAGGATCTTCTTGAAGTACTCTGGCTGCAGTAGCTGTTCCTTGGATGTTGGCAGGAATATTAATCTCAGGATGTAGATGTGGACCAAACACAGGGGGATTCACATGTGGTTGCACCCTTTCATTGTTACTGGTGCCTGCAGTTCCTACATGAGGCTCCTCTGGATTTTGCCTCTCAACCATAGCCCTCAGTCTCTCCTGGCTCTGAGCCATGTTGTTCATAACCTCCATGAACTGCGTCATCTGTGTTCTCATCTCCAATCTTTCATTGGCTAGCTGATTTCTGACATCAGCAAGATCTTGTTGAACTTGATCCATTTGGATGCCCGGAAGGTTGTTTCTAGTTGGGTACCTGTGCGGCCTGTTGAGAGGAAACACCCGGCGACGAGCAATACTGCCTGAGATTCACAACAGAGGTTAGTAACAATAAAAACAAAACCTACAAAACAAACAGAAGGGTTAGTATGCAATGCAGTTGTGCTTATTTGCTCTCAAGGTATCCGGTTTGGTCTTCAGTTTTGACCCTTCCAGACCCTTGATGATGATGTTGTTGAAGTTGCTTCCGGAGTGAACTCAGATGAAAACCAACACAAATATATTACATAAGACGAAATAATACAACTTGTTCTTTTTACAACACAAGTCCCCCCCCTAAGGGGTCAAAATACATCACAAAAAAAAAGCAAAAGTACATGGAATAAGAATAACAACAAGCAAATGATCAAACTCCCAGGCCAAACTCATCCTCACGAACTTCCTTAAGAAGTGCTTCGGTCACAGGATCAGCCGGACGCTCCGTGAGACCTCTGATGAGAAGGTTTCTTGTTACAACAGCTGCAGTCAACTTCTTGTTCTGACCTTGGTCTTTAGACCTCTTCACTCCAGCTCTGATTTCTAGCTCTGATATTTCCTTCTGGGCTGCTGCCAGGGCTTTTTCCATCTGCTCCATCTTGTCCTGAACTCTCTTGTCTTCTAGAGTACGGGCCTCAGTGATCCGGACCCACCTGGCCTGACTCTCTTTCAAATACAAGTCTGTTCTTGCTCTCTGGAACTGGGCTTCTTTACAAGCATTCTTCAGAATCTGCTCACCAGCTTTAGACTTGTTGATATAATCTCCAGACTTCTCAATTTTAGTCAAGTGTTCCACCCTCAGCTTCTCCAATCTTTCAATCTCCCTCACACCTTCACTCCTCTCCCGGAGGGTCTTCTGCAAGGCTTGGGATAACTTCTCATTCCTTTCCTTCAGGCTTTCAAACTCCTCCAGACTGATAGCAGCAGGGGGTGGTGCTGATGATGACTCAGGCATGTCTTCTATGGTGAAAGGCAATCCAGAGAATTGGGCTCTAGCATAAGACCACTCATGATATTGGGCTGATGCCACATTATTGCACTTCCCCAGAATGGTGATTCCCTTGGTTTGAACATGATCCCAGGCCCAGGCAGCCTGCCTAACAACAGTCAAACTGATCTTGTTCTCACAATAGAGAGTTTCCACCAAGTCCTGTGCTTTGGGAGTATGGACTAGAGCATATCCCAGCTGTCTCCTGAATAGCAGAGGGTTGTAATTAATACTTCCCTTGACTCCTATTAAAGGCACATTGGGAAAGTGCCCACAGCTTGTGATGATACCTCTGCCCTTGGTGCTCTGAGTGCACCATCTGATGTCTGCTGAAGTGAGAGTAGTGAGCCTCTTAGCCCAGTTGCTCTGCTGATGAGGATTCAGGAATGCATCTGTTCTGGGTAGATGCTTGAGGAGCCAGGTATGGAATAATGGAGCACACATCCTTACTAACTTCCCCCTCTGCTTCTCATTCCTCTGATGCACTGAGTAATAAAGATCACCCAGCAAAGTTGGCACTGGGTTCTTCAGGATGAACAGGTGGATTGCATTCTTGCTGATGAATCGAGGCTCATCTGCAAACAACACAATTCCAAATACACTTAAGGCCAACAGAGCACAAACAGCTTTCCACTCCCCCAGGGAGGCCTTCAGACTAGCTTGGGAAATTAGGAAGCCCAGATGAAAACCAGGGATCCCAGCTTTAGAGGTCATGTGTTGCTCAATCAAAACAGGCTCCAGATGTAAAGCTTTTGCTATCTCTCCATTGCCGGGAAAGACCATTTCAGGGTTGAAAGAGATTTCTCTCCTGATAGGCAGACCAATCAATGATGAGTATTCTTCCAGGAGAGGACCCAACTGAAAGTCTCTAAAGGTGAAACACCTCAATGGAGGGTCATAGAACTGAATGCAGGTATGGATGAGGCTCCTCTGAGATGGGTCCATATCCATAACCAAGTCCAGTATATCCCCATAATATTCTCTGAACAGAGGTATGTGCTCTGGAGTGATCAGGGTTTGAACCCTCCTGATGTCTGATAAGTCTGGTTGGAAGAAATGATAAGTGATGTTGCTTTTCTTTGGAGCCATGATGCTGAAGACTGAGTAGAATAAGTGCTGATGGAGATGCTGAGGAGTGAGCCACTGATAGGCTGGTGCAAGTGACTGAAGTATATGGCTGGCAGCTGAAGCAAGTGCTGGTGGAGGTAAGTCAAAACTGCAGATGGGGTCAAAACCAAAACCAGATAAAGGTGGATACCCTGAAACACAAATAAGCACATGTTAATATGATGCAATGAGTATGTATGCAAATGAAATGCAAAAGGGTTTGTGACTGAGCTGGATCTGATTAAACTGCCTTGGTATAGATCCATGTGTGTTCAATAATTCCAGATGGAGGTCTATAAATCCAGTAACCAAGGTGGGGGACTCAAATAAAGAGCCACAAGTCCAGGGTTTTGGAATCACAAGAACTATCCAACATGGAGCATTCTTAACAAAGTCAAAGTAACAGGGTATTCTGAGGTCAAGGTACCTGTAAACCTGTAAACAGCCCAACCCCCTCACAGGTAGCGATCTAGAACAAGGATCCTCAGACTTGGATCCGTTATGAGAAGTGTAAACACTTCTAACCCGGAGGTACAGCGTTTACAATAACCATAACAATTCCTCCTCTAATTCACCTCAGTTTCTGAAGGTCAAAACTAAAAGGTCATCCAGACTTAGCAGGCTTCCCAGATCCCCCTAGTACTGCAGGAAATCTGCAACACAGAGTTCTCAAGAAGAAACCCATATCTGAACCGTGTTTCACATTCCCGCACCAGACCGAAATGGAATGGGAAAGAATATGATTCACTCTAGCCTAGGTGTCACTCAGGTCCCAGGTATAGGACCTTAACTTTCAATGAACCCCACCCACCAAAACAAACAACAGATCCAGCCAGCCAGCACAGTATGACAGATATGATATATGAAAAACTGTAAAGAAAGCAATAAATAAAGCTGTACAGAAAGCAGTAAATAAAGCAAATATACAAACACAAATAGCACATAACACCCCCAATAAACACAAATCAATCGAGCGCTAGGAGGAACCCACAAAAAGAACCAGAAGCCCTGGTTGCAATATAAAGGGTCCCCAGCAGAGTCGCCAAGCTGTCGCTCCCGAAGATTTGCATCCTGGTACAAGCGCGAACGGCCGGCGAGAGGGACAATGAGAACACACAGCCGTGAACTCACTGGAGATGAATAGAGTCGCCAGCTGGGCATTTTTATCCCGGAGGAAAGGCAATGCTGCATAAGCCTAGAAAAAGAATGGATAAGGCAGTTGCGAACCAGAGAGACTGAGAAAGGGGGTTGGTTACAACCTGGGAAGGTATTAGCACCCAGATTGTCCGTCGTACTCGACGGGATCCACGCTTAAAAGATTTGTGTTTTAAAGGGGTAGTGTCAGTGCAATCTGTGTACGAAATAGCTGGAAAAGATGTACAGGTGTCAGTGTAAAAGAGAGTGAAGTGTATAAATGAAGTGTCAGTGTAAGAAGTGAATGGAATGCTCAAGATCATGAGGCTTAAAAGAATAAGGCTAGAAAGAGGGGGAATATACAGAGACTTTTGTTCGATAACTGTTAAGTTATGCCTACGTATCCTCTCGTGCAATGAGGAAGTCAGAACACCGTAGTTCGACCCAAAGAGACTGAAAGATGAATTGACTTGTGAACTGCTTACTTGCCTATGCTGAAGTGTATGATCTGTCTGGCACAGATGCAAACTGTCTTGCATTAGACGGAAGAAGCGAGCTCTCGTTTGTGAGTGAATGAGATGAGAAAAGAATCCCGGAGGAGACGATTATTGTTTGTTTTTGATGTTTTCAGTCTTTTATTTATTTTTGGAGTTTGTCATAAGATAATGAGCTTAAGCCTAAACCAATGGGTTGGTAAACTCACCACATCTTCCCTCCGATTAGGGGTAATGAGAATTACCTTAAGTGTGAAGTCAGATTCTCACACTTAATCACCTTTGATGTAGGGTTAAGATCATTAACCTACTTGTGATTATTTAGATGTTTTTGGTGTTTTTGTTTAGTGTTGAGTAATGAGGTTAAGCCATAATCAGGGATCTAACAGACTCATTACACCATCCTAAAAGAAGGATAATAGATGAGAATATTTAAGCTGAGGAAAGCTCCTCAACTTAATCCATGATTAGGGATTAAACTCATGACAAAACAAACCTTTGATTAAGTGGATTTTATTTAATGGTATGATGATGAAATGGATTTTATTGTTTGTAAGACAACTTGAGGGGGACTTGTCCATTAACACTAGGGTTAGTCCTTCTTAACCACTTAAGGAAGAATTAGAACCCTAATGCAAGGCCCAAGTTACAAGTGTGATGTCTTGATGATTATTAGATGGATTGATTAAGAGATTTAAACACCTTAAGGGTTTAATACTTAGGATTAAAGTTATACACTCCATCCTAAAAGAAGGATACAGGCATAACCCTAATCACAAAGTTTTAAAACCTTTAGGGTTTAGTCTCTGATTATGAGATGAGAAGAGAAGACTCAAAGGGAGACACAAAGGTAAAAAACTATGGGGGAGACTAATAAAAACCCTAATTCATTGACATGCTTGGTTGTTCCTATGGTTTGTGAGGTTTTCAAGAACAATCTTCACAGGAGCCACCAGGAAGCAGATGAATAAGATCAAGAGAGGCAAAGTGACTTGCTTCATTCAAGAAGTCAAGTCACTTGAAGAAAGAAAGTGGGAGGAAGAAGGATGAACAAGCTCAAACTCAAGCACAAGTAAAAATGCAGCAATGGATGCAAGGGGGAGGAAAAGAAAAGGTATGAGAAGTGAAGGCAAATTCACTTCTCAAGTTTACTTACCACCTGAAATGTTAGAAAGAAACACAATGCAATGCAAGATGAGATGAAATGGCATGATGCTAGACCAAACCAGAAGCATGTACATGATGATTATGATGTTATGAGGTGCTGCAAACATGAGGCATGACATGGGGATGTTCATACAAGACCATGAATGCATATGATGCCAGCTAAGGAACATGAACAAGCATGAAATGTTATGAAGCATACAAGGCAAATGGCATGGCAAAGATGTAATGCAATGATCAATGATGCTTCATACATGTCTTAAGATGTCAAATGAATCATAAGAATGCACAAAATGCAATGGCAAGTCAACTTATGCAAAAGAATGCAAGAAGGATGCAAGAGAAAGCCCAAATTAGGGTTTATGAAACAAACAATCAAACACAAACCAAAACAGAAGCAAACCCTAAGATAAAAAATGGAAAATGGCACTCAAAGAAACCCTAGACCTATAACAAACCACTGCCCAAAGGGGAGCTCCCAACTCTTTACCAATCTCAAGATATGATTTTTGCAAGTTATTAGGGTTTTTTAGGGTTCTTATCAAAACAAATGCCCATCAATTAGAAAATGCAAGATCAAATCATGGCCTTTTTATCTTTGAAAATACATGTCAAATGGAAAACAATGCAAAAGAATCAATGTCTCAACCTTCACCAAAAGGCAGAAATGAATTTTCAAACATGTGATCAAAATAATGCATAAAAAATGATTTAATTCAATGAAAAATTCTTAAAGTGCATCAAGATCAAAAAAGAAATTTGGTTTGAAGGTTGGACAATGTTTCTAAATGTCTTAGAGCATTTCATGATTTTTTTTGTAATTTTTAAATACCTAAAAGTATTTTTAATTAATTAATTCTCATTAATCAATTAAAAATGATCTTTTAAATATTTAAAAATACTTTTTTAATGATAAAAAATAAAATAAAAATATTTTTGTGTCATAAAAATTAATAAAACCTTAAAGAAAAAGTTTCATAATTTTTATGATTTTTTAACTATTTTAAATAAATTGTGCAATTTAAATGAAATAAATATGAATAAAAATTAAAGGGAAATGAAAGTAAACAGATTGGATGGCCAGGATTGCTCCAGGGTTTAAATGTGTTGACTGGCGCGTAATCCTGTGGCTGTGATTCAAAGCTGAATTAATCTTAATTAAATAAATTAATTAAAGTGATTAGGGCTAATGAACAGATCCTGGCCATCAAAAAGGGTGGGAAGTCAAACATTCAACGCGCATCAACGGCCAAAATTCAAACGAGCATTAATTATGGGATTAAGCCCTAAATACATTCAGGTGGCCGGAGAAGACTTCCGGTCGTCTTCTCCGGCCAGCTCTCACCTGAGAATCACCCAACTTCCTCAAAACGTTACAAAAATGAAATCTAAGACCAGGGAAATGATCCTTATCCTCTCACGAACCAAACCCCTCTCTCAAAACAAATTTAAAGTTCCTAAATCAACTGAATCGAAGCAAACAATTTCTAGGGTTCGTGAGCTTCAAACACAAATTAAATGCTCAAAACAAAACTATTTCAAAAACTAAAGGTACCAGAATGATCAGTGCATCATGAGGAACAAGTTTGTAACATAAAAAACCATTTCTGGAAAAATTAATTTCGAGCTACCTGAGATTTGGAGCTTTCAGTTTAGGAACTTTCTGGCCACTTCCTTTGGTGCAAGCTGCTCTACTTGATCCCCCAAATGTGTTTGAATGCTCAAAATGAGTTTGTGTTGGCTGGAGAAGGAGATTCGAATGGAACTGTTTCAGTTCAGTCAACAATGGCCATGATGATTTTGGCACTTTCAGGCTGTGAAAAGGAGTTGTTTGTGATCTATGAAGTGTGTTGAGAAAGTTTGTGGTGTTGGTTGGTGTGTTTGTGGCTTGTGGAGAGAGATTCGATAGAATCTGCAGCTTGAGGTGAATAATGGCAATGGAGTTTTCAGGCTTGATTTAGGCTTGAGCTTTGGTGGTTTCTTGTCTATGAGATGTGGTGAGTTTAATGATGATGAGAGTTTGAGTGTTTTATGGCTGTGGACAGAATTTCGAAGGAACTTGCAATGAGGTGAGTTTTTGTGAATGTGATGAGTGTGTGTGTTTCAGCCTTGGCTTGTGTTATGTTCAACTTGCAAATTGAAATCATAAACAATTCTGATTGGCTGGCTGATGTGACTTGTGCTTTATGGATTGGTAGATCACTTTTTGCTCAAAAACCACTTTTGTGTAAGATAGGGCATGGCTCCAAATCTAGGCAAGGACAAAGCATGGCTGGCGCAGCAAAAGGTGAGGGAGAGGCTAGCCAAAGTCAGCTTCCAATGTCATAAGTTGTAGGAAGTGAAATGAGTGGTTTTTGCAAGTTGGCTAGCTTTTGGTTCACATGTGAAAAATTCAAGTTACATGAACTAAACCATGGGCAAACTTGATCAAAAATCTGATTTTATGACTTAGGGAAATGTTTGTGTAATGGTTTGTAGTGAACTAGAGGCTGCAATGTGTTTTGATCCAAGACTTTGCAAAATTTCCACTTGGTGCATAACTTGAAAATAAGTGATTTTTGGCAACTTTGCATGGTCATAACTTTTGATCCAAGAAGAATTTGATCATGTTCTTGTACTTTTTGAAAAGGGAAAGATGAGATCTACAACTTTCATGACCAAAGTTTTTCCATTTGAAGCCTTTTTGGATCATGAATCAAGGCTTGAAAATTGACCTAAAATGGTGCATTCTTGAAAAGTCAACTATGCCCAAAAAGTCAACATTTGCAAAAACTCCAAATTCTTGATTTTTATGAACTTCAACCTTCTTCCATGATCAAATAAAGATCATATACACTCAAAATGATGAAGATCACCCATTGGTTGGGTCATTGGGGGGCCTCAGATGCCCTGATTTTGCACTGACTTGTCTGAAAAGTCAACTCTTGATCAGATGACTTCCCCATGGAATTTCTTCATGAAAATTGATATGCACACTCCCTATACCACATAGAGATCAATGGAAACAAGAATGACCAAAAAATTTGGAGTTATGGCCTCTGAAACCAAAACCCTAATTTTCAGTCAACTGTGCAGTTCATCCTGGCTCTGCATCCACTCAAACCCTAGTTCTTGTGATTCCTCTGCAATTTGGACTTTGTGAGGATGTAACATGATACAAGAACACACATGGACCTCTTTGAGTTGATTGGTGGCCTTTGGAATGGCTCAAGAAGCATTGGGATTGCTCAGATCACAAACCCTAAGTGCAGATGACTTAGAAGCTATGCAGTGAATCAAAAATGTACTATGAGATGATATGATGGCGTATATGCATATGAGATGATCACAAGCCATGTGTGAATGGGTGAGGGCAAATTTGGGGTGCTTACACTAAGCACATGTGATCTTTGGTTCAAATCTGATTTTTGGGACTTAGAGAATGTTTATGTGTTGGTTTGAAATGAATTAGAAGTCACATAATGCATTGGTCCAAGGTTTTGCAAAATTTCCATTTGAAGCATGCCTTAGAAATTAATGATTTTTGCCAACTTTGCATGGCCATAACTTTTGATCCAAGAAGAGTTTGATCATGTTCTTGTACTTTTTGAAAAGGGAAAGATGAGATCTACAACTTTCATGACCAAAGTTTTTTCATTTGAAGCCTTTTTGGATCATGAATCAAGGCTTGAAGAATGACCTAAAATGAGGCATTCTTGAAAAGTCAACTATGCCCAAAAAGTCAACATTTGCAAAAACCCTAAATTCTTGATTTCTATGAACTTCAAACTTCTTCCATGATCAAATAAAGATCATATACACTCAAAATGATGAAGATCACCCATTGGTTGGGTCATTGGGGGCCTCAGATGCCCTGATTTTGCACTGACTTGTCTAGAAAGTCAACTCTTGTTCAGATGACTTCCCCATGGAATTTCTTCATGAAAATTGATATGTATACTCCCTATACCATATAGAGATCAATGGAAACAAGAATGACCAAAAAATTTGGAGTTATGGCCTCTGAAACCAAAACCCTAATTTTCAGTCAACTGTGCAGTTCATCCTGGCTCTGCATCCACTCAAACCCTAGTTCTTGTGATTCCTCTGCAATTTTAACTTTGTGGAGATGGAATATGATGTAAGAACACACATGGACCCCTTTGAGTTGATTGGTTGCCTTTGGAATGGCTCAAGATGCTTTGGGATTGCTCAGATCACAAACCCTAGGTGCAGATGCCTTGAAAACTATGCAGTGAATGAAATGTGAGATGATATGATTGTGTTTATGCATATGAGAATGATCACAAGCCATGGTGTGAATGGGTGAGGGCAAATTTGGGGTGTTTACAGGGAGCGACAGCTTGGCGACTCTGCTGGGGACCCTTATACTGCAACCAAGGCTTCTGGTTCTTTTTGTGGGTTCCTCCTAGCGCTTGTTTGATTTGTGTTTGCTGGGGTGTTATGTGCTTATTTGTGTTTGTATTTTTGTATTTATTGTTGCTTTATGTACAGTTGCTTTACTGCTTTCTTTATTGCTTTTGTATATATCATACTGTCATGCTGCTGGCTGGATCTGGTCTTTGTTTTGATGGGTGGGTGATTCATTGAGAGTTAAGGTCCTATACCTGGGACCTGAGTGACACCTAGGCTAGAGTGAATCATATTCTTTCCCATTCCATTTCGGTTTGGTGCGGGAATATGAAACACGGTTCATATATGGGTTTCTTCTTGAGAACTCTGTGTTGCAGATTTCCTGCAATTCTAGGGCTATCTGGGAAGCCTGCTAAGTCTGGATGACCTTTAGTATTGACCTTCAGAAACTGAGGTGAATTCGAGGAGGAACTTTTATGGTTATTGTAAACACTGTACCTCCGGGTTAGAAGTGTTTACACTTCTCATAACTGATCCAAGTCTGAGGATCCTTGTTCTAGAACACCACCTGTGAGGGGGTTGGGCTGTTTACAGGTTTGCAGGTACCTTGACCTCAGAATACCTTGTTGCTTTGATTGTTTAAGAATACTCCAATTTGGGACAGTTCTTGTGATTCTAAAACCCTGGACACGTGGCTCTTTATTTGAGTCCCCCACCTTGGTTACTGGATTTATAGACCTCATCTGGAATTCTTGAACATACATGGACTTATATCAGAGCATTTGATCAGATCCAGCTCAGTCACAAACCCTTGCATTTCATTTGCATACATAATCATTGCATCATATTGACATTTGCTTATTTGTGTTTCAGGGTATCCATCTTTATTTGGTTTTGGTTTTGACCCCATCTTCAGTACTGACCCATCTTCACCAGCATCTGCTTCAGTTATCACCAGCATCAGCTAATCAGTGGCTCATTGCATTATCATCAGCACCTGTCTCTACTCAGTCTCAGCCTCATGGCTCCAAAGAAAAGCAACATCACCTACCACTTCTTCCAGCCAGAGTTATCAGACATCAGGAGGATTCAAACCCTGATCACTCCAGATCACATACCATTGTTCAGGGAAAGTTATGGAGATATACTTGATATGGTTATGGATCTGGACCCATCACAGAGAAGCCTGATCCACACCTGCATTCAGTTCTATGATCCCCCACTGAGATGTTTCACTTTCCAAGACTTTCAGTTGGGCCCTCTATTAGAAGAATACTCATCATTGGTTGGTTTGCCTATCAAGGGTGGAATCCCTTTCAACTCAGAGATGGTCTTTCCTAGCAATGGAGAAGTAGCAAAGGCTCTGCATCTGGAACCTGTCCTGATTGAGCAGCATATGACTTCCAAAGCTGGAATCCCCGGTTTTCATTTGGATTTCCTGATCTCTCAAGCTACCCTGAAGGCTTCTTTAGGAGAGTGGAAGGCTGTCTGTGCCTTGCTGGCCTTGAGTGTATATGGAATTGTGTTGTTTGCAGATGAGCCTCGATTCATTAGCAAGAATGCAATCCATCTTTTCATCTTGAAGAACCCAGTGCCAACTTTATTGGGGGATCTTTACTACTCAGTGCATCAGAGGAATGAAAAGCAGAGGGGAAGGTTAGTGAGGTGTTGTGCTCCATTGTTCCACACTTGGCTTCTCAAGCATCTACCCAGGGCAGATGCCTTTCTGAATCCTCATCAGCAGAGCAACTGGGCTAAGAGACTCACTGCTCTAACTACAGCAGATATCAGATGGTGCACTCAAAGCACCAAGGGCAGGGATATCATCACCAGCTGTGGGCATTTTCCTAATGTGCCTTTGATAGGAGTTAAGGGTAGTATCAATTACAACCCTCTGCTGTTTAGACGACAATTGGGCTATGCATTGGTCCACACTCCTAAGGCACAGGACTTGGTTGAGACTCTTTATTGTGAGAACAAGATTAATTTGACTATTGTTAGGCAGGCAACCTGGGCCTGGGATAATGTTCAAACCAAGGGAGTGACTATTCTGGGGAAGTGCAACAATGTGGCATCAGCACAATATTATGAATGGTCCCGTGCCAGGGCCCAATTCTCTGGGATGCCCTTTACTATAGAAGATATGCCTGAGTCATCTTCAGCACCACCCCCTGCCACTATCAGTTTGGAGGAGTTTGAGAGCTTGAAGGAAAGAAATGAGAAGCTAACCCAGGCTTTGCAGAAGACCCTCCGGGAGAGGAGTGAGGGTATGAGGGAAATTGAGAGGTTGGAGAAATTGAGAGTAGAGCATCTGACTAAGATTGAGAAGTCTGGGGATTATATCAAAAAGTCTAAAGCTGGAGAACAAATCCTGAAGAATGCTTGCAAAGAAGCCCAGTTCCAAAGAGCAAGGACAGACTTGTATTTAAAGGAGAGTCAAGCCCGGTGGGTCAGGATCACCGAGGCTCGTACTCTAGAGGACAAGAGAGTTCAAGACAAGATGGAGCAACTGGAAGCTAGTGCAAAAGAACAGCAAGAAGCCCTGGCAGCAGCCCAGAGGGAGATATCAGAGCTGAAGATCAAAGCAGGGGTGAAGAGGTCCAAAGAACAAAATCAGCACAAGAAGCTAACAGCAGCTGTTGCGACCCGGAATCTCCTCATCAGGAATCTCACGGAGCGTCCGGCTGATCCCGTGACCGAAGCGCTTCTCAAGGAAGTTCGTGAGGATGAGTTTGGTCTTGGTGTTTGATCATTTGTTTGTTGTTGCTTTCTTTCCATGTACTTTTATTTTCTTGTAATGTATTTTGACCCCTTAGAGGACTTGTGTTGTAAAATAAACAAGTTGTATTATTTCACCTTCTGTAATATATTTGTGTTAGTCTGAGTTTTCTTCAAGCAACAACAACAGCATCTCCAAGGGTCTGGAAGGGTCAAAACTGAAGGCCAAGCCGGATACCTTGAGAACAAATAAGCATAACTGCATTGCATGCTAACCCTTTGTTTGTTTTGTAGGTTTTGTTTTATTGTTGCTAACCTCCGTTGTGATGCCCCAGGAACTATTGCTAGGCGCCGGGTATTTCCCCTCAACCGTCCGCACCGTTATCCAACCCGAAACAACCTTCCGGGAATTCAAATGGATCAGGTACAGCAGGACCTTGCTGAGGTCAGAAATCAAATGGCAAACGAAAGGCTAGAAATGAGGAATCAAATGACGCAGTTTATGGAAGTAATGAACAACATGGCTCAGAGCCAGGAAAGATTAAGGGCCATGGTGGAAAGGCAGAATCAAGAAGATCCACATATAGGGACTGCCGGCACCAGCAACAACGAAAGGGTCCAACCTCATGTAAATCCCCCTGTATTTGGACCACACCTCCATCCTGAGGTCAATATTCCTGCAAATGTTCAAGGGACTGCCACTGCAGCCAGGGTACTTCAAGAAGACCCCCAAGAGGATCAGTTTACAGTAATGGGTGCTGGGGAAGAAGCTTATGATAGAAGGTTGGATGAGATAGCTGAGAAGTTGAGGTCCTTAGAGTCCCAAAACTCTCTGGGTTTCGACGTCATGGACATGGGCTTGGTAGACGGGGTCAGGATCCCCCATAAGTTCAAGCCTCCTTGTTTCAAAAAATACAACGGGACTTCATGTCCCCGGACTCATTTACAATCATTCTTGGGGAGGCTAAAGGCCTATACTATGGATGAGAAGCTCTGGATGTTCTATTTCGAAGACAGCCTGACTGGAGCCTAAAGAGAATGGTACTCTCACTTGACAAGGGCAACTATTAGATGCTGGTGTCGCTCCCGACAAATGAAACCGGTTCAAATAAAGGTACAGACGCGAACGGTCGGCGAAAGGAACAATGAGAACACACAGCCGTGAACTCACTGGAGAATGAATAGAGTCGCCAGCTAGGCATTTTTATCCCGGAGGAAAGGCAATGCTGCATAGACCTAGAAAAAGAATGGATAAGACGGTTGCGAACCAGAGAGACTGAGAAAGGGGGTTGGTTACAACCTGGGAAGGTATTAGCACCCAGATTGTCCGTCGTACTCGACAGGATCCACGCTTAAAGGACTTGTGTTTTAAAGGGGTAGTGTCAGTGCAATCTGTGTATAAAATAGCTGGAAAAGAATGTACAGGTGTCAGTGTAAGAGAGTGTGAAGTGTAACATGTATAAATGATGTGTCAGTGTAAGAATGAGAATGAATTGCTCAAGATTATGAGGCTTAAAGAAATGAGCTGGAAAGAGGGGGAATGTACAGAGACTTTTGTTCGATAACTGTTAAGTTATGCCTACGTATCCTCTCGTGCAATGAGGAAGTCAGAACACCGTAGTTCGACCCAAAGAGACTGAAAGATGAATTGACTTGTGAACTGCTTACTTGCCTATGCTCAAGTGTATGACCTGTCTGGCTCAGGTGCAAACTGTCTTGCATTAGACGGAAGAAGCAAGTTCTCGTTTGTGAGTGAATGAGATGAGAAAAGAATCCCGGAGGAGACGATTATTGTTTGTTTTGGAGTTTTCAGTCTTTTATTGCTTTTGGAGATTTGTCATAAGAAAATGAGCTTAAGCCTAAACCAATGGATTTAGTAAACTCATCACTTCTTCCCTCTGATTAGGGGTAATGAGAATACCTTAAATGTGAAGTCAGATTCTCACACTTAATCACCTTTGATGCAGGATTAAGATCATTGACCTACTTGTGATTACTTAGGTGTTTTTGGTGTTTTTGTTTAGTGTTGAGTAATGAGATTAAGCCATAATCAGGGATTAAACAGACTCATTACACCATCCTAATAGAAGGATAATAGATGAGAATGTTTAAGCTGAGGAAAGCTCCTCAACTTAATCCATGATTAGGGATTAAACCCATGACAAAACAAGCCTTTGATTAAGTGGATTTTATTTAATGATATGGTGATGAAGTGATTTTTATGATTTGTAAGACAACTTGAGGGGGACTTGTCCATTAACACTAGGGTTAGTCCTTCTTAACCCATTAAGGAAGAATTAGAACCCTAATGCAAGGCCCAAGTTACAAGTGTGATGTCTTGATGATTATTAAGTGAATTGATTAAGGGATTTAAACACATTAAGGGTTCAAGACTTAGGATTAAAGTTATACACTCCATCCTAAGGGAAGGATGCAGGCATAAGCTTAATCACAAAGTCTTAAAGCCTTTAGGGTTTAGTCCCTGATTATGAGGTGAGAAGAGAGGACTCAAAGAGACACAAAGGTAAAACTAGGAGGGGAGACTAATCAAAACTCTAATTCATTGTCATGCTTGGTTGGTCCTAAGGTTTGTGAGGTTTTCAAGAAGAAGCTTCAAAGGAGCCACCAGGAAGCAGATGAACAGGATCAAGAGAAGCAAAGCAACTTGCTTCATTCAAGAAGTCAAGTCACTTGAAGAAAGAAAGTAAGAAGAAGAAGAGTGAGCAAGCTCAAACTCAAACACAAACAAAAATGCAGCAATGGATGCAAGGGAGATGAAAAGAAAAGTTATGAGAAGTGAAGGCAAATTCACTTCTCAACATCACTTACCACCTGAAATGTTAGAAAGGAAATGCAATGCAATGTAAAATGGGATGAGATGACATGATGAGAAACAAAACCAGAAGCATGTTGATGATGATTATGATGTTATGAGGTGCTGCACACATGAGGCAAGACATGGAGATGCTCATACAAGATTATGAATGCAAATGATGCAAGCTAAGGAGCATGAACAAGCATGGAAAATTATGAAGCATACAAGACAAATGACATGGCAAATGTGCAATGCAATGATCAAACATGCTTTCTATGTGCCCTAAGATGCCAAATGAATCACAAGAATGCACAAAATGCAAAGATAAGTCATGTTATGCAAGGAAATGCAAGAAGGATGCAAGAGAAATCCCAAATTAGGGTTCATGGATTAAACATCAAACCAAAACTCAAAACAGAAGCAAACCCTAAGATAAAAAATGGGAAATGCCATCCAAAGAAACCCTAAACCTATAATGAACCACTGCCCAAAGGGGAACTCTCAACTCCTAACCAATCTCAAGATATGAATTTTACAAGTTATTAGGGTTTTTTAGGGTTCTTAACAAAAGAAATGCCAAACAATTGAAAAATGAAGAAACAAATCATGGCCATTTTATCCTAGAAACTACATGCCAAACACAAAACAAAGCAAAAAGAATCAATGTCCAAACCTTCTCCAATAGACAGAAATGAATTTTTGAACTTATGATCAAAATAATGCACAAAATATGATTTAATTCAATGAAAAATTCTTAAAATGCATCAAGATCAAAAAAGAAATTTGGTTTGAAGGTTAGACAATGTTTCTAAATGCCTTAGAACATTTCATGAATTTTTTTGTAATTTTTAAATACCTAAAAGTATTTTTAATTAATTAATTCCCATTAATCAATTAAAAATAATCTTTAAAATATTTAAAAATACTTTTTAATGATAAAAAATAAAATAAAAAATATTTTTGGGTCTTAAAAATTAATAAAACTTTTAAGAAAAAGTTTCATAATTTTTAAGATATTTTTGCTATTTTAAATTAAATGTGCAAGTTAATTGAAAAGAAAATGAATAAAAATTAAATAAAAATGAAAGTATGCAGCATGGAAGGCCAGGATTCAATCTGGAAATGAGAGGGTTGACTGCGCGCCAGATCCAATGGGCCACATTCAAACTGGGCTAAACTTGATTAATTAAATAAATTAAACCTAATTAAGTTAATGACAAGATCTGGGCCATTGGATGCGCGCGGGAGAAGACCTGGTCAACTCATCCAACGCCTGAAATTCAAACTGGGAGCCCTAACCCTAATCACATATTAATGACTCTCAGGTCACCGGAGACGAGCTCCGGTCGTCTTCTCCGGTGACCTTCTCCCCTGAAAACTTCCAAATCCTTCCCTAGGTCACTAAAATGAAATCTAAAACCATGGAAATGTTCTTCAACCTCTCACGAATCAAACCCCTCTCTCAAAACAAATTTATTCTTCCTAAACAAGCTGAATCGAAGAGAACAAGTTCTAGGGCACGCAAGCTTCAGAGACAAATTAAATACTCAAAACAAAGCCATTTCAAAAACTAAGAACATCAGGATGATCAGTGAATCACATAGAACAAGTTTGTAACAAGAAAAATGATTTCTGGAAAAATAATTTTCGAGCTACCTGAGATTTGGAGCTTTCAGTTTGAGAACTTTCTGGCCACTTCTCCTTGTGCAATCCACTCCACTTGATCCCCAGAAGATGCTTGAATGCTCAAAAAGAGTTTAAGTTGGCTGGATAGTGAGATTCGAAAGCTCCTGCTCAAGCTTGGTCAGAAATGGCAATGGAGTTTCTGGAGGTTTCAGGCCATTGTGAATGATGGTTTGTGATCCTGAGGATGAATGGAGAAGGTCTGGAGTGTTTGTTGGTGTGTTTGTGGTTTGTGGAAGGAGATTCGATTGAAACTGCAAAATGAAGTGAGAAATGGCAGTGAGATGTTCAGGCTGTTTCAGGCTTGTGTTCTTGGTGCTGGGTGGTCTATGGAGCAAGGTGAGTTGAATGGTGAAGAGGGTTTGAATGTTTGCAAGCTGTGTATGCAGATTCGAAGCAACTTGCCATTGGGAGTGTTTTTGTGAAAATCCTGAATGAGGATGCTTCAGGCTGGCTTTGTGTTATGTCTAGCTTGCAAATTGTCCACAAAAACCTTTCTCATTGGTCAGAGGATGTGACTTGTGCTTTATGGATAGGTGTAGCCACTTTTGCAAATATGTCAACTTCTTGTAAGATAGGGCATGGGCAACTTCTAGCCAAGTACAAAGGGCATGGTCTGCGCAGCAAAGTGAAGGGAAAGGCTAGGCTTGGTCCAACATTCAAGGCAGCAAGTTGGTGAAATGTTATGAGTGCTTTTGCAAGTTGTGACTTTTTTGGTTCACATGAGAAAAGTCTTGTTACATGAACCATAACCATGGGCATTCTTGGTTCAAATCTGATTTTTGTGACTTAGAGAATGTTTATGTGCTGGTTTAAAGTGAATTAGAAGTCACATAATGCATTGGTTCATGACTTTGCAAAATTTCCATTTGAGGCATGCCTTGAAAATCAATGATTTTGGCCAACTTTGTCACACCATAACTTTTGATCCAAGAAGAGTTTGATCATGTTCTTGTACTTTTTGAAAAGGGAAAGATGAGATCTACAACTTTCATGACCAAAGTTTTTCCATTTGAAGCCTTTTTGGATCAAGAATCAAGGCTTGAAAAGTGACCTAAAATGATGCATTCTTGAAAAGTCAACCATGCCCAAAAAGTCAACATTTGCAAAAAACCCTAAATTCTTGATTTTTGTGAACTTCAACCTTCTTCCATGATCAAATAAAGATCATACACACTCAAAATGATGAAGATCATCCATTGGTTGGGTCATTGGGGGCCTCAGATGCCCTGATTTTGCACTGACTTGTCTGAAAAGTCAACTCTTGATCAGATGACTTCCCCATGGAATTTCTTCATGAAAATTGATATGCATACTCCCTATACCATATAGAGATCAATGGAAACAAGAATGACCAAAAAAATTGGAGTTATGGCCTCTAAAACCAAAACCCTAATTTTCAGTCAACTGTGCAGTCTAGCCTGGCTCTGCATCCACTCAAACCCTAGTTCTTGTGATTCCTTTGCATTTTTGACTTTGAGGAGATGGAATATGATATAAGAACACACATGGACCCCTTTGAGTTGATTGGTGGCCTTTGGAATGGCTCAAGATGCTTTTGGGATTGCTCAGATCACAAACCCTAGGTGCAGATGCCTTAGAAACTATGCAGTGAAACAAAAGTGAGATATGAGATGATATGTTTGTGTTTATGCATATGAGATGATCACAAGCCATGGTGTGAATGGGTGAGGGCAAATTTGGGGTGTTTACAGCTGCCCCTATTCAAACATGAGTTAGCTGTGCAGGATGTAAGCAACGGCTTAACAGGCGAACAAGATAACTTGTGGTTGAATACCAAAGACAGTCCAAAATTTGCACTCACGGAATGAAGAAGAAAAGGGATATAGGTTGTAAATGAAAAAAGTAAAGTATATTGTAAGGTGTGGGCGACGGAGGACGACCGTCGAGCAGAGGACGACTGCTGGGTAAAGAGCAATGACGGGGACGGCCGACATGCTGGGGTAAATGCGAAGCAAAGCGATGACGGGGACGGCCGACATGCTGGGGATAAAAGGTAGAGCTAAAACGGGGACGGCCGACTAGCTGGGAAAATAAGATATCATGATGGGGACGGCCATCAAGATAAAGCGGTAAAACTCTCTGGGGGTTAATGAAACATGACGGGGACGGCCATCAAGTTCATAAAGGTAAAGTAACCAACGATGGGGACGACCATCGGGCTAAAGGAAAAAGGGACCACGACGGGGACGGCCATCGGGTTAAAGAATAAATGAAATAAACAGATGATGGGGTACGGCCATCAAAGGTGAAGGACGATCACCTAGCAGGGGACGGCTGCTCTGTTGGGTAATAAAGGAAATATGATGGGGACGGCCATCAAAGGTGGAGGACGACCACCTGGCAGGGTACGGCTGCCGAAAATATCAACGATGGGGACGGCCATCGGATAGAAAAGGTCAACGATGGGGACGGCCATCGGACGAGCATGATGGAGGAAGACCATCAAGAAGTGGAGGACGACCACTCAGCATGGTACGGCTGCTCTCGAGGTTTCATGACATAGGACGAATGCCAGTTAACCAAAATCAACAATGGGGACGGCCATTGGATAAAATGATGAAGGACGATCATCAAAAGGTGGAGGACGACCACCTAGCAGGGTACGGCTGCTAAAACAACGATGGGGACGGCCATCGGGCGAGCATGATGGAGGACGACCATCAAGAAGTGGAGGACGACCACTCAGCAGGGTACGGCTGCTCTCAAGGTTTATCATGACATAGGACGAATGTCAGATAGAAGAAAATTGCTTTGTTGGTGATCTACTGGGGAATAGTAAACACGGACGAGTGTTTATATCCAAGAAACAAAAGGTATAAGTGTTTAGACGCTGTGTATAGATTAAAGATGCGGACGAGCATCCCTAAAACTATGATACAGACGAGTATCAGGTAGAAACAAGTACTGACACATGTTCTGAGATGATGATACGGACGAGTACCAACTGGTTAACAAAGAACAAGGACGAGTGTAGATTCTGAGGGGACTCTTCTGGGGGATAGTAGACACAGGCGAGTGTCTATATTCATGAAGACAAAAGTGTTTGACACAGTGTATGGACTAAAGATGCGGACGAGCATCCTTAAGACTTATGATACGGACGAGCATCATGTAGAAACAAACATTAGACGCAATGTTCTGAGATGATGATACGGACGAGTACCAACTGGTTAACAAAGAACAAGGACTATTGTCGAATCTGTGGGGAGATATAAATGGTGTATACAAGATACAGACGAGTATCTGCATAAGTGAGATAAGTATGAGTGGTGTATAGATGAGTGCTTACTGCTGGTGAGGGTGACACGGACGAATGTCAAAAGGGGAAAAGTGTAAGATAAACAGAGTATATGGTATACAAAGTGTTTAGATTACTGTGCTGGGGAAAGCGACACGGACGGATGTCAAGGAATTATATGTATACAAGTATCTGCGAGTGCAAAGGGGATGTCTTTGGCTTTCTGCTGGGGATATGACACGGACGGGTGCCACAAGGAGTATATACTGATGCTTGTGAATGCAAGGCAACTGTTTTAGCTTTGGTTCTCCGCTGGGGAATCTGGGGAGCATTATGTATACTGCTGACGGGTTGAAAGCTTTTAACTCTGATGGGAACGAAGTGTTGGCAACCTGATGCTTGTTGGAGAGGTTTTCACTGGAGGAAAGACGACTCTGCGTGAGGTATACTTCGTTTAACTGCTTTGAACATCTGCTGAGGATCTGATCATCCTGCTCTGACTCCACTGGGGAGAAATTCTTCTTGCTCTGCTGGGGAAATCCCTTGGAAATGAGAATCCCGATGACTCTATGGGGAAAGATCATCTTTAGACTTGGCTAGGGAAGATCCTTGATCACACAATCCTGCTGAGGAGAGGATTCTGATAATTCTAACTTTGTGGGGAAGCAAGGCCTTCAGCTGCCTGTTGGGAAAACTTCACTGTGGGCAGATAAGTCCACTTGGGGACGAGAACGATTCAATTAACCTTGAAGTTCTGCTGGGGTTATCATCTATTCCAACTCAGCTGGGGATGTGTCAACCCTCTGGCATGGTTGAGAAAAGATTTGGCAATGCTCTGCTGAGGAGAGACTTTGCTGGAGAATCAAAATATGCCCCAAGTATAGCATAACAGCTGTGTTGGGAATATATGCCAATGAAAATTGGACTTTGACTGAATGCGAATAACCAACTCCTCATGAGGGAATCCTGTCGGCTGAAAGAAGATATTTATGCTCGGGGAAGAAATAAACTTCCAATGCCCTGCTGGTAAAATAAATACCAGACATTCCCTGAGAATTAACACAGTGCTTCAAACTTCTGAGCTCAACAAAAGCATTACTGATCATCCTGAGTGAACTATCATTCCCTTAACTCCTCAATTATACCATACTGCATCATCCATAAAAAGATTGTCCTTAGAGGATTTTACAGAAGACTTGGCATCCAGAATTGCCCCAGTATCTTCAAACTCTCGCAAAAATTCAATAAGTCTTGAGATAACTACCCCAGATTACGTCTTGAAACGATTCTTGCCCCACATCAGAGCTAAAACAGAAACCATGTGGTATGAAGATGCAATGCCAATGATGTATAATGCAGACGTATGCTCAATGCCAAGGATATGAAACAAGGATGGTTGGGCGCTAGGGCCAGGTTGATAGATATATATATATTTTTTGGTTGCCAAGCAATTGGACTTTTGAAGGTGAATTACCAGACGAGAACTGGTTTATTAAAGGTAGGCCAACAGACGAGAACTGATGGGCAAAGAATAAGTCGTCAGACGAGAACTGACTACTTGGGGTTCATTGTCAAACGAGAATTGACTCCGAAAACGAATGACTACCAGACGGGAACTGGCGTTCAACAGGCTAAATGAAAGGGTGACCAGACGAGAACTGGTAAAAAGATTCGCCTACCAGACGAGAACTGGTATTTGAAATTGGTTTGCCAGACGAGAACTGGACTTTGGGTTTGTCTGCCGGACGAGGACTAGACTCTGAAAAGTTTGCCAGACAGGAACTGGACTTTGAAAAGGCTTGCCAGACGAGAACTGGACTTTGAACGGTTTGCCAGACGAGAACTGGACTTTGAGATGTCAAGAAATTGGGGTTACGAGGCCCTGGATGAGATCTGATGTTGCGGGGTTACGACCAATGCAATTATGATGCATATGCTCTATATGTGACATGAATAACGTATGCAAATGATTTATGCAATGCTCATGAAAAGCTAGAAAAACTCCCAAGGATGGGAAAAAAAAGTCATAGGTGACAAGGCTTCTAATGAGAAGGGTGACAAAGGCGAGGGTGGGTAATACGATTTCCCGATACCCGTCATGAACTCGAAGATCACTGATACAAATTGCTCTGTGTAGCTAAAATTTTCCCCTGTTGGGCGAGTCTCTGAACAGACTATCACTAATTATCCAATTCTTGGCATGGCGGACTTGGATGCCCTCTCGAGGAGAGTTGCACTTAGTGAGCTCTGGAATTATTCTGCCCCGGTATGAGCGTGGAAGCGACTTGACTCACTCTGACTGGGCATTGGAAGATTTCATCCTTGGACAACAGAAATTTCGGATGGCCTGCCCCTATTTGGAAGATTCAGCTCTGATCAACTGACTTTGAATGACGTTCCTCGATCAACTGATGCTTGGGAACACTCTTTACCCTAACAGATTCCTTGGTCAACAAAACCACTGGATAACATGCCCCTGATTCATAGGCTGACAAGATGCTCTTGATTCTGGTCATCATTGTTGAATAATCAAGTTTTCCTCTGATTGTCCTTTGTAGGAACTTCCCGGGTGTCACAAACTGACTTGCAATTAGAACTGTACACTCACAAATGGTAATTTTAATGCAGTGCACATGCAAGTTTTGAAAATTTATTTTATTTAAATGTTGTGACAGTGTGTGACGAATGGACGATTAGTCCAAACGTAGTGCTAAATTAGCAAACCTTTAGGAGTCAGTTTACGCAACCTTGTCGTAATATGCTTTCAGAATTGAACCCGATTCAATTAGGACTTTCAAGGGTTGTAACGTGGTCTGGTTCACGGTTTTAGAAAGAAGGATTTATGGCTCAAAGTTTATTTGTGCCCACCCATTCTCCTTGATGTTCTCCAGTCCTATGTTCAGCTAATTCGACTTAAGCGCTCGCTTCTCACAAGGGTTTTGTAATGATTGAGGAACCAATGACGTTGATGGTTTACGCACCAATGAGGTTTCTTGGAGTAACAGTCACCCATTCTGACTTTGTGTCTGGTCACACGACTTTGTTCTTATGAAACTTTTTCTTTTTGATATTTTTACTCCCTAATTTTTGCCTGGACTGATTCTTTTTGAATTTTCGATTTTGAAGTCCAGCGGGATGCCCTAACTTTTTCCTAAGTCATTGGTTTTCATATTTTTTCGACTTAGCGGGCTTTATTTCTTTTTTTTTGCTTTGATTTTTGAACAAATCGTGTGACACTGGTTTGTCATGACTTGCTGAAAGGGTTGACTGCCTCATTCCTTTGCTGTGGAGCGATAACCATTGTGGTTCCACGTCTCTTGACCTCTTGAGGTGTAATGAATAAAGGTAATGGATCCTCGGATGCACACTCCTTTGGAAATTTGAACGCTCGGTCATATTTACTGATAACTACCCTGCCCCGGGTTGAATGTGAGGGGTTTTTTTGTTTAGAAAAGAAACTCCTACTTCAAGGCTCAAAGAGGTTGACGAGGGTCTATCTCCCTTATATCTCCGGTGTTTGTGAATTGAAAAAAAAATGCCTGTACATCGTCAGCAGGTTCTACTCTGAAAGCATACCTTTAACAATTATGAGTATTCAGTTGTCATCATCCTCCCTCAAACCTGCTAAACAACAGTGAAATAAATGGGAGGTAAATGGATGCAATTTTTTTTTTTTTTTTCAATGCAAGTAAAGAAAAATGAGCGAATGCGACATAATTGATTCAAAAGTACAAGATCACTACATTAACATTACCATTTAAAATAACAATGCTTAAAAGACAAGTAGCTGCTAACAGGAAAGAAACTACAATGCAAATGATAAAAGGATACAATGATCACCAACTCTGATGACATACTGTTGTCTGAGCCACTGAAATCAAGATACGCTTCTTCTGAAGTCTTTGAACTCAATCAGGTGAAAAGTTGACGTGCACAACCAAGCTTCCTTTTGGAAAGGAGATGTAGCCCTTGTCGATCAATTGTTGTACTTTGGCTTGAAAAGCTTTGCAATCTTCAGTTGAATGCCCCATTGATCCACCATGATACCCACACTGCTCATGAGGATTGTACCCTGGAGGGTACGGCTCTGACAACGGCTTGAGAGGCTTAGGAACCACCAAAGAGCTCTGAATTAGATGTGGCAAGAGTTCACTGTATGCCACGGGGACTGGATGAAGAGGAGCAATCCTTCTTTCCAGATTGTTACGAGGCCTAGGCTGGCTCTGAAGTTGATTCTGAGGTCTTCGACCATGAGCTTGCAGATTTGGACGAGGAGGAGCCCAGGGTTTCTGATACGGTGCTCTGAGCACTGCCGAATGCCCGTAAGAGTAATCGGATTCAGGAAAAGATGATCTCTTAGAAGATGTTGTTCTAGAATATTCGATATTTGCCATGACTGCACTGACGTCATCCCATTCTTCCTCTTGGGAGCTAACAACAGACTCACCTTCACTAGCTGGGATATTCGAAAAGTCCTGAATCTTTCTACTTTTGAGCAGGCTCTCAATGCGTACTCCAACTATCATCAAATCAGAGAAGCTTGTCATCCCAATGCTACTCATTCTTTCCAAGTATGGACCCTGCAAGGTGCCCACGAACAGGTCAATTAATTCTCTGTCTGAAAGTGGTGGTTGCACTTGGGCTGCCAATTCTCTCCACCGCTGTGCATATTCTCTGAAAGATTCACCACTCCTCTGGGATAGGCTCTGCAAGTGCGTGCGATTGGGCGCCACGTCCATATTGTACTGATATTGCTTTAACGAAAGCTCTGGATAAATCATTCCAAGATCGGATATGACTGCTTTCCAAATCCATGTACCAACTTAAAGATGCCCCACTTAAACTGTCCTGAAAACATTGAATCATCAACTTATCATTGCAGGCATACGAAGTCATTTTTCTACAGAACATCACCAAATGACGCTTCGGGCAACTGACACCAGTGTATTTCTCGAACTTCGGAGTCTTGAAATCTGGAGGAACGACAAGACCAGGCACCAAACACAGGGTTAGAGCATCAAAAACGAAGGCATCAGGATCCGCTAAGGCTTTGAGTCGCTCGTCCAACACACGAAATCTTTCGGCAGGATCAATAACTTGTGGATCCTTGGTTTTCACAAGAGGGATTGCCCCTTGGAAGTCTGGCATAGGGAAGGCAAAATTCTGATAATTTGTAGTATCAGAAGAAGATGAAGGTCCACCTCGGACAACAGATGGTTCAGGTACATTCTGATTCATGATCGGGGTCTGTACGGGTTGAGCTTGAGCAAGATTGTACACTTGCAGAAAATCATCATCAGGAGAAAGACCATACAAAGGATTGGTCATTGAAGTGAAACCAAGTGGAAACTCAACATTCTGACGGTTGTTCTCTGACATAGCTACTGACGGCTTTCAAACTGACCCTTTACCTCTTGACACTGTTCAGTCTAGCTGCACACACTCTGTCGTCTTCTAACTGTTACCACTTGTTCAAACTGAGTACTGGGAAATCAGCTGGCTGGTCATGGACAAAAGAGGAAGGATGAGCTCTCTGGAAGAGGAAAATGCAATGCAAATGCAAATGCAATATGCAATATGATGATGCAAAAGATGCAAAGACATGGGATCACAGCTGGAAACTGCCTGGAATCTGGAATACTGCCGAGAATCAAGTGTCTGTAACCACAAGATCTCTGTATAGTAACCCAAAACAGTAACTGAAAACCAGAGGTCAATAACTTCAGGATCATAGTGACCGGATCAACAACTGTACTGGTAATGAGGGTATGTTGAGGTCAAGGGTTCCTGCAAACCTGTAAACAGCCCAACCCCCTCACAGGTGGTGTTCTAAAACAAAGATCCTCAGACTCGGATCAGTTATGGGAAGTGTAAACACTTCCAACCCGGAGGTACAGTGTTTACAATAACCATAAAAAGTCCTCCTCTAATTCACCTTAGTTTCTGAAGGTCAATACTAAAAGGTCATCCAGACTTAGCAGGCTTCCCAGATAGCCCTAGCATTGCAGGAAATCTGCAACACAGAGTTCTCAAGAAGAAACCCATATCTGAACCGTGTTTCATATTCCCGCACCAGACCGAAATGGAATGGGAAAGAATATGATTCACTCTAGCCTAGGTGTCACTCAGATCCCAGGTATAGGATCTTAACTCTCAATGAAACACCCACCCACCAAAACAAGAAACCAGATCCAGCCAGCAACAATGATAGTATGATATAGACAAATGCAATAAAGAAAGCAGTAAAGTAACTGTACATAAAGCAATAAACAAAAATAAATACAAGCACAAACAAGCACATAACACCCCAGTAAACACAAATCAAACAAGCGCTAGGAGGAACCCACAAAAAGAACCAGAAGCCCTGGTTGCAGTATAAGGCTCCCCAGCAGAGTCGCCAAGCTGTCGCTCCCGACAAATGAAACCGGTTCAAATAAAGGTACAGACGCGAACGGTCGGCGAAAGGAACAATGAGAACACACAGCCGTGAACTCACTGGAGAATGAATAGAGTCGCCAGCTAGGCATTTTTATCCCGGAGGAAAGGCAATGCTGCATAGACCTAGAAAAAGAATGGATAAGACGGTTGCGAACCAGAGAGACTGAGAAAGGGGGTTGGTTACAACCTGGGAAGGTATTAGCACCCAGATTGTCCGTCGTACTCGACGGGATCCACGCTTAAAGGACTTGTGTTTTAAAGGGGTAGTGTCAGTGCAATCTGTGTATAAAATAGCTGGAAAAGAATGTACAGGTGTCAGTGTAAGAGAGTGTGAAGTGTAACATGTATAAATGATGTGTCAGTGTAAGAATGAGAATGAATTGCTCAAGATTATGAGGCTTAAAGAAATGAGCTGGAAAGAGGGGGAATGTACAGAGACTTTTGTTCGATAACTGTTAAGTTATGCCTACGTATCCTCTCGTGCAATGAGGAAGTCAGAACACCGTAGTTCGACCCAAAGAGACTGAAAGATGAATTGACTTGTGAACTGCTTACTTGCCTATGCTCAAGTGTATGACCTGTCTGGCTCAGGTGCAAACTGTCTTGCATTAGACGGAAGAAGCAAGTTCTCGTTTGTGAGTGAATGAGATGAGAAAAGAATCCCGGAGGAGACGATTATTGTTTGTTTTGGAGTTTTCAGTCTTTTATTGCTTTTGGAGATTTGTCATAAGAAAGTGAGCTTAAGCCTAAACCAATGGATTTAGTAAACTCATCACTTCTTCCCTCTGATTAGGGGTAATGAGAATACCTTAAATGTGAAGTCAGATTCTCACACTTAATCACCTTTGATGCAGGATTAAGATCATTGACCTACTTGTGATTACTTAGATGTTTTTGGTGTTTTTGTTTAGTGTTGAGTAATGAGATTAAGCCATAATCAGGGATTAAACAGACTCATTACACCATCCTAATAGAAGGATAATAGATGAGAATGTTTAAGCTGAGGAAAGCTCCTCAACTTAATCCATGATTAGGGATTAAACCCATGACAAAACAAGCCTTTGATTAAGTGGATTTTATTTAATGATATGGTGATGAAGTGATTTTTATGATTTGTAAGACAACTTGAGGGGGACTTGTCCATTAACACTAGGGTTAGTCCTTCTTAACCCATTAAGGAAGAATTAGAACCCTAATGCAAGGCCCAAGTTACTAGTGTGATGTCTTGATGATTATTAAGTGAATTGATTAAGGGATTTAAACACATTAAGGGTTCAAGACTTAGGATTAAAGTTATACACTCCATCCTAAGGGAAGGATGCAGGCATAAGCTTAATCACAAAGTCTTAAAGCCTTTAGGGTTTAGTCCCTGATTATGAGGTGAGAAGAGAGGACTCAAAGAGACACAAAGGTAAAACTAGGAGGGGAGACTAATCAAAACTCTAATTCATTGTCATGCTTGGTTGGTCCTAAGGTTTGTGAGGTTTTCAAGAAGAAGCTTCAAAGGAGCCACCAGGAAGCAGATGAACAGGATCAAGAGAAGCAAAGCAACTTGCTTCATTCAAGAAGTCAAGTCACTTGAAGAAAGAAAGTAAGAAGAAGAAGAGTGAGCAAGCTCAAACTCAAACACAAACAAAAATGCAGCAATGGATGCAAGGGAGATGAAAAGAAAAGTTATGAGAAGTGAAGGCAAATTCACTTCTCAACATCACTTACCACCTGAAATGTTAGAAAGGAAATGCAATGCAATGTAAAATGGGATGAGATGACATGATGAGAAACAAAACCAGAAGCATGTTGATGATGATTATGATGTTATGAGGTGCTGCACACATGAGGCAAGACATGGAGATGCTCATACAAGATTATGAATGCAAATGATGCAAGCTAAGGAGCATGAACAAGCATGGAAAATTATGAAGCATACAAGACAAATGACATGGCAAATGTGCAATGCAATGATCAAACATGCTTTCTATGTGCCCTAAGATGCCAAATGAATCACAAGAATGCACAAAATGCAAAGATAAGTCATGTTATGCAAGGAAATGCAAGAAGGATGCAAGAGAAATCCCAAATTAGGGTTCATGGATTAAACATCAAACCAAAACTCAAAACAGAAGCAAACCCTAAGATAAAAAATGGGAAATGCCATCCAAAGAAACCCTAAACCTATAATGAACCACTGCCCAAAGGGGAACTCTCAACTCCTAACCAATCTCAAGATATGAATTTTACAAGTTATTAGGGTTTTTTTAGGGTTCTTAACAAAAGAAATGCCAAACAATTGAAAAATGAAGAAACAAATCATGGCCATTTTATCCTAGAAACTACATGCCAAACACAAAACAAAGCAAAAAGAATCAATGTCCAAACCTTCTCCAATAGACAGAAATGAATTTTTGAACTTATGATCAAAATAATGCACAAAATATGATTTAATTCAATGAAAAATTCTTAAAATGCATCAAGATCAAAAAAGAAATTTGGTTTGAAGGTTGGACAATGTTTCTAAATGCCTTAGAACATTTCATGAATTTTTTTGTAATTTTTAAATACCTAAAAGTATTTTTAATTAATTAATTCCCATTAATCAATTAAAAATAATCTTTAAAATATTTAAAAATACTTTTTAATGATAAAAAATAAAATAAAAAATATTTTTGGGTCTTAAAAATTAATAAAACTTTTAAGAAAAAGTTTCATAATTTTTAAGATATTTTTGCTATTTTAAATTAAATGTGCAAGTTAATTGAAAAGAAAATGAATAAAAATTAAATAAAAATGAAAGTATGCAGCATGGAAGGCCAGGATTCAATCTGGAAATGAGAGGGTTGACTGCGCGCCAGATCCAATGGGCCACATTCAAACTGGGCTAAACTTGATTAATTAAATAAATTAAACCTAATTAAGTTAATGACAAGATCTGGGCCATTGGATGCGCGCGGGAGAAGACCTGGTCAACTCATCCAACGCCTGAAATTCAAACTGGGAGCCCTAACCCTAATCACATATTAATGACTCTCAGGTCACCGGAGACGAGCTCCGGTCGTCTTCTCCGGTGACCTTCTCCCCTGAAAACTTCCAAATCCTTCCCTAGGTCACTAAAATGAAATCTAAAACCATGGAAATGTTCTTCAACCTCTCACGAATCAAACCCCTCTCTCAAAACAAATTTATTCTTCCTAAACAAGCTGAATCGAAGAGAACAAGTTCTAGGGCACGCAAGCTTCAGAGACAAATTAAATACTCAAAACAAAGCCATTTCAAAAACTAAGAACATCAGGATGATCAGTGAATCACATAGAACAAGTTTGTAACAAGAAAAATGATTTCTGGAAAAATAATTTTCGAGCTACCTGAGATTTGGAGCTTTCAGTTTGAGAACTTTCTGGCCACTTCTCCTTGTGCAATCCACTCCACTTGATCCCCAGAAGATGCTTGAATGCTCAAAAAGAGTTTAAGTTGGCTGGATAGTGAGATTCGAAAGCTCCTGCTCAAGCTTGGTCAGAAATGGCAATGGAGTTTCTGGAGGTTTCAGGCCATTGTGAATGATGGTTTGTGATCCTGAGGATGAATGGAGAAGGTCTGGAGTGTTTGTTGATGTGTTTGTGGTTTGTGGAAGGAGATTCGATTGAAACTGCAAAATGAAGTGAGAAATGGCAGTGAGATGTTCAGGCTGTTTCAGGCTTGTGTTCTTGGTGCTGGGTGGTCTATGGAGCAAGGTGAGTTGAATGGTGAAGAGGGTTTGAATGTTTGCAAGCTGTGTATGCAGATTCGAAGCAACTTGCCATTGGGAGTGTTTTTGTGAAAATCCTGAATGAGGATGCTTCAGGCTGGCTTTGTGTTATGTCTAGCTTGCAAATTGTCCACAAAAACCTTTCTCATTGGTCAGAGGATGTGACTTGTGCTTTATGGATAGGTGTAGCCACTTTTGCAAATATGTCAACTTCTTGTAAGATAGGGCATGGGCAACTTCTAGCCAAGTACAAAGGGCATGGTCTGCGCAGCAAAGTGAAGGGAAAGGCTAGGCTTGGTCCAACATTCAAGGCAGCAAGTTGGTGAAATGTTATGAGTGCTTTTGCAAGTTGTGACTTTTTTGGTTCACATGAGAAAAGTCTTGTTACATGAACCATAACCATGGGCATTCTTGGTTCAAATCTGATTTTTGTGACTTAGAGAATGTTTATGTGCTGGTTTAAAGTGAATTAGAAGTCACATAATGCATTGGTTCATGACTTTGCAAAATTTCCATTTGAGGCATGCCTTGAAAATCAATGATTTTGGCCAACTTTGTCACACCATAACTTTTGATCCAAGAAGAGTTTGATCATGTTCTTGTACTTTTTGAAAAGGGAAAGATGAGATCTACAACTTTCATGACCAAAGTTTTTCCATTTGAAGCCTTTTTGGATCAAGAATCAAGGCTTGAAAAGTGACCTAAAATGATGCATTCTTGAAAAGTCAACCATGCCCAAAAAGTCAACATTTGCAAAAAACCCTAAATTCTTGATTTTTGTGAACTTCAACCTTCTTCCATGATCAAATAAAGATCATACACACTCAAAATGATGAAGATCATCCATTGGTTGGGTCATTGGGGGCCTCAGATGCCCTGATTTTGCACTGACTTGTCTGAAAAGTCAACTCTTGATCAGATGACTTCCCCATGGAATTTCTTCATGAAAATTGATATGCATACTCCCTATACCATATAGAGATCAATGGAAACAAGAATGACCAAAAAAATTGGAGTTATGGCCTCTAAAACCAAAACCCTAATTTTCAGTCAACTGTGCAGTCTAGCCTGGCTCTGCATCCACTCAAACCCTAGTTCTTGTGATTCCTTTGCATTTTTGACTTTGAGGAGATGGAATATGATATAAGAACACACATGGACCCCTTTGAGTTGATTGGTGGCCTTTGGAATGGCTCAAGATGCTTTTGGGATTGCTCAGATCACAAACCCTAGGTGCAGATGCCTTAGAAACTATGCAGTGAAACAAAAGTGAGATATGAGATGATATGTTTGTGTTTATGCATATGAGATGATCACAAGCCATGGTGTGAATGGGTGAGGGCAAATTTGGGGTGTTTACAGCTGGAAGGACCTGGCAGAGGCCTTCATCAGACAGTATCAGTATAACTTAGACATGGCACCCAACAGGACCCTCCTAATGGGAATGTCACAGTCTTCAAGGGAGAGTTTCCGAGAATATGCCCAGAGATGGAGGCAATTGGCTGCTGCTGTTCAACCACCTATGTCTGAACGGGAAATGGCAGATATGTTCATGAATACCCTTCAGGGAACTTATATTGACAGGTTGGCTGCTTTCTCTTCCACTAGCTTTGCAGATGTTGTCATAGCCGGGGAGAGAATTGATACCTTGTTAAAAATGGGAAAGATCTCAGACAATGGTGCAAGCTCGTCCAGTAGTACAAGAAAGCCTTTTGCAGGCCCAAGAAGAGCTGGCGAGACCAATGCCATCCACACCAACAGGGGCAGGCCCCAATATGTTCAAAGGTCAATAGCAGCAGTCACCATTCCTGCTCCAGCTCATCCACAACCAGTCTATCAACCTCCGCAGCAAAACTATCAGCCACAACCTCAGTACCATCAACAAAATCAGTATCCTCCAAGGAATTACAACAACAGCAACACCAACAACAGTCAACAAAGGCCATTTCAGCAGAGGCCATCTCAAGCTAACAGGGTGGTCGATCCGATCCCTATGCCATATGCTACATTGCTGCCACAGCTCCTGAAACTCAACCTAGTTGAGCTAAGGACGTTGGCACCTCCGGATCCCAACAGTTTACCCAGGAACTATGACTCCAATGCTAGGTGTGCTTTTCATTCGAATGCACCTGGCCACAGTACAGAAAAGTGCAGAGCCCTGCATATGAAGGTACAAGACCTGGTAGACTCAAAAGCTCTGAATTTCGCACCACCACCCAATATCAATAAAAACCCAATGCCGAACCACGGTGGTCCTAGAATTAACGCTATTGAAGAAGACAAGTCGTCTTATTTAATAACCAGTGTGGGACAGATCAGGACACCGTTGGTGGAAATCAAGGCTCAACTCCTGGAATGTCAAACGTTCCCGGGGTGTGAGTTGGGTTGTGCTTACTGCAATATCTCGGTAAATGGGTGCGATAATTTGAGGAATGGCATAGATGGCCTAATTCAGAGTGGCCAGCTTCAGATCACCACATCATTTCCAACAAATCCAGCAATCTCATCAGCAACGGTTTCAGAACCTCCTACAACTGCAACAACCATTGTTCCCGACAATTCTTCGGCTTCATCAACAAGTACTTCATCTGTCTTCTCAACTGATCAGTTTTCAACAAATTTTCCTGCTACAACTTCAGCTTCACTCCATTTGGAACCTCCTACAACGACAACATCCATTCTTCCAACGATGTCTCCTACAACACCAGCAACCAATCATGAAGATGTCTCAACTGTTACCATATTCTATGATCCTGAAAACAACTCTGTCTACAACTCAGAAGGTGCTGCTCCCATTAGAGTACCAGTTACAATCTATTATGATCCTCAGACTATCACAATTCCTTCAATAGCTGCAATCAGTCCAGTCACCATCACGGTGCCTGGACCGGTACCTTATGAAAGCAGTAATGCCATCCCCTGGCATTATGGCTCTGACTTGTACTGTGAAGGACAAAGAATCACTTTCGAATCATCAACCCCTGCACTACAAATAGACAATGTGGGCGGAGGCGGAGGCTTCACTCGAAGCGGACGTCTTTTCGCTCCACAAATTCAGAAACCCACTGCCGAAGCAGAAGCTGCTGCCAAGGCAAAAGGGAAGAGTCCTGTGCAGGAAGATCAAGCTGTTAAGGAAGCTTTGAAGACACCATTCGATCAAGAGGTTGATGAGTTCATGCGAATCATCAAAAAGAGTGATTATAATATAGTGGATCAGCTTCATCAGACGCCTTCCAAGATCTCAATCCTATCATTGCTTATGTGCTCCGAAGCCCATCGGAATGCACTACTCAAAGTCCTGCACGCAGCTTACGTGCCTGAAGAGATCACTGTCAATCAGCTGGAAGCAGTAGTTGGGAATGTTAATGCTAGTCACGGACTAGGGTTCACCAATACTGATTTGACAATGGAAGGCCGCAACCACAACAAAGCCTTGCACATAACCATGGAATGCAAAGGCGCTGTCCTTTCCCATGTGCTGGTAGACACGGGGTCATCCCTTAATGTCCTACCTAAAAAGGCTCTGGTGAAGCTCGAATATGACGGATTGGCGTTGAGACCCAGCAACCTGGTGGTAAGAGCCTTTGATGGTTCAAAGAGATCGGTTCTGGGAGAGATTGAATTACCCGTAACGATTGGCCCGCAGACTTTCACAACTATCTTCTACGTGATGGATATACAGCCCGCCTACAGCTGTTTATTGGGTAGGCCATGGATTCACGCTGCTGGCGCCGTGACCTCTACCCTTCACTAGAAGTTAAAATATGAGTGGGAGGGTCAAATCGTTACAATCTGTGGAGAAGAGGACATTTTTGTCAGCCACCTGGCTACCTATAAGTATATTGAGATGGATGGGGAGATCCACGAAACAATGAGCCAGGGGTTTGAAGCTTTGAATGTGAATGAAACATCTGCTGTGCCTGGTACTTCAATATCATCATACCGACAAGCCCAGAAGGTTGTTGAGGAAGGAACTGCCCAAGGCTGGGGCAAACTGCTATCGGTGGAGAAGAAAGAAGACAGATTTGGGTTGGGTTACAAACCAACTCAACAAGATCAAACAGCGGCTGCGAAAGAGCCCAACTTTGTGAGTGGGGGGATGCTTACCCCTGATACTATCAACTGTCTGGAAGACGAGCTGGAAGAGGAACGCAACCTGGAAAGCTGGATTCGTCCAAAGATCCCGGGGAGCAGTGTCTCGAACTGGTCTTCCCAGGAAATTATAAGAGTTACTCATGCAGAGTAATTATTATTTCCTGTATTTTTTATAGCATGCATCAAAGTCTTGCATCTTGCCCAAGATGACAAGACTCATTTTGTAATCGGGCCATCTGTACTTTTTGTGCAAACAAGATCAATTAATGAAATATCAGACATCTTTTTGCAAACGAGTCTTTTCCTTTTCGTTCACTGTTTTTCCATCTTTCTTTTTGTACAAAAAATAAATGGCAGTGTTTTCAAAATGACAACTTTATTTCACTTTTCTAAACAAGACTAAAATCAGATCACTAAAACGAACAAACTCAACCCTTGCAGAGAGTGCCTTCCAGACAGCACCGACAACAGCACGGCTATGACTTCGTATGACTTTGACAATCCAATCAATCAAGCTGATGAAGGGGTTGATGAAGAATATGAGCTTCCTGAAGAGCTAGCCAGGTTGTTAAGACAAGAGGAAAAGGTTATTACTCCTCACCAGGAGGAGGTTGAAGTGATCAATCTTGGTACAGATGAAGACGTGAAAGAAGTTAAAATCGGGGCCTGCCTGCAAGGCTCAGTGAAGAGACAACTGATTGATCTGCTTCAAGAGTATGTAGATGTGTTTGCTTGGTCTTACCAAGATATGCCAGGGTTGGATACCGATATTGTCGTGCACAAGCTGCCTTTGAGAGAAGAATGCCCGCCAGTTAAACAGAAACTGCGCCGTACTCGTCCAGACATGGCTATGAAAATCAAGGAAGAGGTACAAAAGCAATGGGACGCCAGATTCCTTGCCGTGACTAGCTACCCGCCGTGGGTTGCTAACATAGTACCTGTGCCTAAGAAAGACGGCAAAGTAAGAATGTGTGTGGATTACCGGGATCTGAACAGAGCCAGCCCGAAAGACGATTTCCCTTTACCTCACATTGATGTATTGGTGGATAATACGGCTCAGTTCTCGGTATTCTCCTTCATGGACGGATTTTCAGGATACAATCAGATTAAGATGTCACCTGAAGACATGGAGAAGACAACATTCATCACACCTTGGGGCATATTCTGTTACAAAGTGATGCCATTCGGACTGAAGAATGCTGGTGCAACATATCAACGGGCTATGGTGACACTATTCCACGATATGATCCATAAAGAAATAGAATGTTATGTGGATGATATGATCGCCAAGTCCCTTACAGAGGAAGATCACCTGGTGAATCTGCTCAAGTTATTCAAGCGTCTGAGGAAGTACCAACTGAAGTTGAACCCCAACAAATGCACATTCGGGGTGCGATCCGGTAAGCTGCTGGGCTTTATTGTAAGCGAGAAAGGGATTGAAGTTGACCCTGATAAAGTCAAAGCTATTCAAGAGATGCCTGCACCGAGGACTGAGAAAGAAGTTCGAGGGTTCTTAGGTCGATTGAATTACATTTCACGGTTCATATCTCACCTAACGGCAACCTGCGAACCTTTGTTCAAGCTGTTAAGGAAAGAACAAACGGTCAGGTGGAATGAAGACTGCCAAAAGGCTTTTGACAAGATCAAAGAATATCTGCAAGAACCTCCAATCCTTATGCCTCCAGTTGAAGGAAGACCTCTGATAATGTACTTGACAGTATTAGAAGAGTCAATGGGGTGTGTGCTGGGCCAGCATGACGAGTCTGGTCGAAAAGAGTATGCGATATACTACCTAAGCAAAAAGTTTACCGACTGTGAACAACGTTATTCACTGCTCGAGAAAACTTGCTGTGCTTTAGCGTGGGCTGCTCGCCGACTGAGACAGTATATGTTGACCCACACTACTTTGTTGATATCAAAAATGGACCCAGTTAAGTACATTTTCGAGAAGCCAGCTCTTACCGGACGGGTTGCAAGATGGCAAATGATTCTCACGGAATATGACATCCAATACACATCTCAGAAAGCCATCAAGGGCAGTGTATTGTCTGAATATCTTGCTGAGCAACCCATTGATGACTACCAGCCTATGAGATTTGACTTCCCGGATGAAGACATCATGTTCATTAAATCAAAAGATCATGAGGAGCCTGTTCACACTGAAGGGCCTGACCCGGAAGAAGAATGGACTATGATGTTTGATGGGGCTGTTAACATGAATGGTCGTGGTGTTGGTGCAGTACTCATTACACCTAAAAGAGTTCACATGCCTTTCTCGGCAAAACTCACTTTCAACTGCACTAACAACGAAGCTGAATACGAAGCTTGCATTATGGGTCTTGAGGAAGCCATTGACCTCAGGATCAAGACATTGACCGTATTCGGAGATTCAGCTTTGGTAGTTAATCAAACCAACGGAAAATGGTACACCCACCAGGATCATCTGATACCTTACAGGGATTATACAAGGAGGTTATTGACTTTCTTTACAACAGTCAAGCTTGAGTATATCCCTCGGGACGAGAATCAGTTTGCAGATGCTCTGGCTACCATTTCATCCATGATCAAAGTTCAAGCTGCTAACTTTGTACCTCAGATTTCAGTGTCCAGACTTGATAGACCAGCATATGTGTTCGCAGCAGATGTTGTTAAAGATGATAAGCCTTGGTTCCATGACATTAAGCGCTTCTTGGAGGACCAAACATACCCACCTGGGGCATCTTCCAATGATAAGAAGACTTTGAGAAGGCTTGCGGGAAGTTTCTTTCTGAACACTGATGGGTCTCTATACAAAAGGAACTTTGATATGGTACTCCTCAGATGTGTTGACAAGACAGAAGCAGGTGTGTTGATGCATGAAGTGCACGAGGGATCCTTTGGTACCCATGCTGGAGGGCATGCCATGGCTAAAAAGTTGCTAAGATCAGGCTATTATTGGATCACAATGGATACAGACTGTTGTGCCTACGCCAGGAAATGCCACAAATGCCAGATCTATGCGGATAAAGTGCACGTGCCTCCGAGCCCTCTGAATGTGATGTCTTCACCTTGGCCCTTCGCTATGTGGGGCATTGATATGATTGGCAAAATCGAGCCAACTGCTTCAAATGGCCACAGATTCATCCTGGTCGCCATTGACTATTTCACCAAGTGGGTTGAAGCAGCCTCATATGCAAACGTTACAAGGCAAGTGGTAGCCAGATTTCTGAAGAGAGACATCATCTGTCGATATGGAGTGCCCGAGCGGATCATTACTGATAATGGTTCCAATCTAAACAATAAAATGATGGCAGAACTGTGCCGGGACTTCAAGATCCAACACCACAATTCTACTCCTTACAGGCCAAAGATGAATGGCGCTGTTGAGGCAGCTAACAAGAATATCAAGAAGATTGTGCAGAAGATGGTAGTCACTTACAAAGACTGGCATGAAATGCTACCGTTTGCCTTGCATGGGTACCGCACGTCAATCAGAACATCCACTGGGGCAACACCGTATCAACTTGTATATGGTATGGAAGCGGTCCTACCTATCGAAGTTGAATTACCCTCCTTGCGAGTGTTGATGGATGTCAAACTGAGTGAAGCAGAATGGGTTAGGTCCCGATACGAGCAGCTGAGTCTGATCGAAGAGAAAAGATTGGCTGCAATCTGTCATGGACAGTTGTATCAGAAGAGAATGAAGAGAGCCTTCGATCAGAAAGTCAGACACCGAGAGTACCAGGTGGGAGATCTTGTGCTGAAAAGAATCCTCCCTCCTCATACAGACCACAGGGGCAAATGGACTCCAAATTATGAAGGACCATTCGTAGTGAAGAAAGTTTTCTCTGGTGGAGCACTGATGCTCAGCACCATGGATGGTGAAGATTTCCCGTCCCCTGTGAATTCAGATGCAGTTAAAAAATACTTCGCATAAAATGACCCGCTGGACATAAAAATAGAATGTAAGTCCAGGCAAAAATAGGGCATCCCGGCGAGTCAAAAACAGAATAAAAGACTCGGGCAAAAATAAGGGAAAAATGAAAAAAATGTACACCCGCTGAGTTGAAAAGCCGCATTGGACAGCTCAGGAAAAAATGGGTATCCCGATGGATTGAAAACCCGAAAGGGCGATCCATGCAAAATAAGGGAATAAGCGAACAACTTCATTTTGAGTTCGTCTGTATCATCTACAACTTGGTAAGCTTCAACAAGATCAAGCTTCAATCAGAATCAGCATTCTTCAGAAAGCAAGATGAGAAGAACGTCAAAAGTCATACGAGTCATAGTAAAGAGGAAGCTCCTTAAAGCGTCATCAACACTGCCAGCTTTTTGTTTCTCAATTTGTAACAATCTCCTCATTTCAGGAGATATGTTCCTTTGATTGTATCTCGCCAATTCAGGGCATATGAATTAATAAAATCAGATTTTCAGTCATGTCTCATTTTGTACATTTTATTTGCAAAGAATGTCTGATGTCTCTAAAAAAAAAACTAATCGCATGAGTACAGATGTTTTTTCTCTAAAAGAATAAAAACGCATGCTTACAGGGAATGTGCTTACTCTCAAGAATGTCTAATTCCTATGACGGAATCCGGTAAGGGATACCTCGGGACCATTTGTGCGTTTCCTTATCTTTGCAGGATTGCAGGTATCCAGGGCACAGCTTAGGGTATGAAAGCTTCACCCTCGGCAAGCTGGCAGATCATTATCAACTCGGTCTATCTTCCACGTGGCACTGGAAGGTGCCCATTTCCCCAGCGAAGTTGCCAAATCAATACTCACTCAATTTTAGCACCCAAAGTGCTCTCTCCCCAGCTGAGTTGCCTTTCATGACTCCTCCCAGCTGAGTTGGGCACTTGTTACTTATCCCCATCAGAATGGGCAGGTATCATAGAAGATGCCCATATCCCCGGCTGAGTCAAGAAGTCACCGTAACAGAATTTCTAGGGAGGTCTTTCAGTGATGCCTCTCTCTCTCCCCAGCCGAGTTGTCATCTCGCCCTCAGCCGAGTACAAAAATCAGGGAATCATCTCCCCACAGAGCTCCAGCCTCTGTCCAGAAGAGCAGCGCATGAAGGAGTCACAACAGAGTACAGAAGGCTTCCACAAACCCCAGCTGGGTCCTATATTACAGGGATATGTCAATCAGTGACCTAGATCCCCAAGCAGATGCATCTCATCAGATCTGTCAATAATCTCACCCCCCAACTGGGATGTCCGCTTCAAGCAGATCGACCAGAGATCTTCACAGCATCGGGACCCGAATCCCGGATCGATATCTTTGCATAATCATGGCATTTGCATCATATTCACCCACAAAGCGTAGCATTCCGTCTAATACGGAGCATTACGGCAAAATTCAAACACATAGCATAATTATAAGTCATGTTGTGAATCGAACACTTGTGAATAATAAACCATCTGTCAGTATACAGAATACAATACACAAAAATCCCCACCAGAGTCCCCGGCAAAAACAGCTGCCTCACAATCACAAACACCAGTATATACTCATTTTGACACCCGTCCTTGTCATCTTTCCCCAGTAAAGTCGCCTGAACACTCTTTACAAACAAGGTCACCCGCACTACAAATACGTCCTGACACCCGTCCGTGTCATATCCCCAGCAGAAAGCCAAAGACATCCTCTTTGCACTCACATATACCTATATATACGATCCTTTGACACCCGTCCATGTCATTTCCCCAGCGCAGTCGCCTACACTTTTACAATCCATATACTTGTTGATACTATTATTTTATCTTGACACTCGTCCATGTCACACTCTCCCAGCAGATAAACACTCATCTATACAATACTCATGTTACACCCATACAGATACTCGTCCGTATCTTGTATATACCATTCATATCCCCACAGATTCAACAGTAGTCTTTGTTCTTTGTTAACCAGTTGGTACTCGTCCGTACCATCATCTCAGAACATTGCGTCTAGTGTTTGTTTCTACGTGATACTCGTCCGTATCATAATCTTAAGGATGCTCGTCCGCATCTTTAATCCATACACCGTGTCAAACACTTATGTCTTCTTGAATGTAGACACTCGTCTGTGTCTACTATTCCCCAGAAGAGTCCCCTCAGATACAACGCTCGTCCGTGTTCTCTGTTAACCAGATGATACCCGTCCGTATCATCATCTCTGAACACGTGTCGGTTTGTTTCTACCCGATACTCGTCCGTATCATAGTCTTAAGGATGCTCGTCCGCATCTTTAATCTATACACAACACCTAAACACTTATACATTCTTTTCTTGGTTGAAAACACTCGTCCGTGTTTACTACGTCCCCAGTAGATCGCCAACAAAGTTTTTTTTTCTTTTTATCTAACACTCGTCCTGTGTTATGATAAACCCTGAGAGCAGCCGTACCCTGCTGAGTGGTCGTCCTCCACTTCGTGATGGTCGTCCTCCATCATGCTCATCCGATGGCCGTCCCCATCGTTGATTTTAGCAGCCGTCCCCTGCTAGGTGGTCGTCCTCCACCTTTTGATGATCGTCCTTCATCATTTTATCCAATGGCCGTCCCCATTGATGATTTTGGTTATCTGGCATTCGTCCTATGTCATGATAAACCTTGAGAGCAGCCGTCTCCTGCTAGGTGGTCGTCCTCCACCTCTTGATGGTCGTCCTCCATCATGCTCGTCCGATGGCCGTCCCCATCGTTGACCTTTTATCCGATGGCCGTCCCCATCGTTGATACTTTCGGCAGCCGTACCCTGCCAGGTGGTCGTCCTCCACCTTTGATGGCCGTCCCCATCATTTTTTCCTTTCATTCCCCAACAGAGCAGCCGTACCCTGCTAGGTGATCGTCCTTCACCTTTGATGGCCGTACCCCATCATCTGTTTATTTCATTTATTCTTTAACCCGATGGCCGTCCCCGTCGTGGTCCCTTTTCCTTTCCTTTTAGCCCGATGGCCGTCCCCATCGTTGGTTACCTTGCCTTGTGAACTTGATGGCCGTCCCCGTCATGTTTCATTAATTCCCAGAGAATCTTACTTTATCTTGATGGCCGTCCCCATCATAGTTTTATTTTCCCCAGCTAGTCGGCCGTCCCCGTCTTGGCTTTACCTTTTATCACCAGCATGTCGGCCGTCCCCGTCATCGCTTTATTTTCCGTGCTTTTCCCAGCATGTCGGCCGTCCCCGTCATTGCTCTATCACCCATTTTACAACATACTTTATTTTCCTTTTACAATCTATATCCCTTTTCTTCTTCATTCTGTGAGTGCAAATTTTGGACTGTCTTTGGTATTCAACCACAAGTTATCTCGTTAGCCTGTTAAGCCGCCGCTTACATCCTGCACAGCTAACTCATGTTTGAATAGGGGCAGCTGTAAACACCCCAAATTTGCCCTCACCCATTCACACCATGGCTTGTGATCACCTCATATGCATAAACACAATCATATCATCTCATATTACATTTTTGATTCACTGCATAGATTCTAAGTCATCTGCACCTAGGGTTTGTGATCTGAGCAATCCAAGAGCTTCTTGAGCCACTCCAAAAGCCACCAATCAATTCAAAGGGATCCATATGTGTCCTTATATCATATTACATCCTCTCCAAGTCAAGATTGCAAAAGAATCACAAGAACTAGGGTTTGAATGGATGCAGAGCCAGGTTTGACTGCACAGTTGACCTAAAATTAGGGTTTTGGTTTCAGAGGCCATAACACCCAATTTTTTGGTCATTCTTGTTTCCATTGGTCTCTATATGGTATAAGGAGTATGCATATCAATTTTCATGAAGAAATTCCATGGGGAAGTCATCTGATCAAGGGTTGACTTTCTGGACAAGTCAGTGCAAAATCAGGGCATCTGAGGCCCCCAATGACCCAACCAATGGGTGATCTTCATCATTTTGAGTGTATATGATCTTTATTTGATCATGGAAGAAGGTTGAAGTTCACAAAAATCAAGAATTTGGAGTTTTTGCAAATGTTGACTTTTTGGGCATAGTTGACTTTTCAAGAATGCTTCATTTTAGGTCATTTTTCAAGCCTTGATTCTTGATCCAAAAATGCTTCAAATGGAAAAACTTTGGTCATGAAAGTTGTAGATTACATCTTTCCCTTTTCAAAAAGTACAAGAACATGATCAAACTCTTCTTGAATCAAAAGTTATGGTGTGACAAAGTTGGCAAAAATCATTGATTTTCAAGGCATGCTTCAAATGAGAATTTTGCAAAACCATGAACTAATGCCATTTGTAACTTCTAATTCACTTCAAACCATGACATAAACATTCTATGTGACTTAAAAATCAGAATTGAACCAAAGATTGCATGTTCATGGTTCATGTAACAAGGCATTTCTCATGTGAACCAAAAAGCAACAACTTGCAAAAACACTCATCACACTTCACCAACTTGATGCATTGGATGCTGCACCTTGCTAGCCCTCTCACCTCATCTTGCTGCGCCAGAACCATGCCTTGTACTAGCCTAGCACCAAGCCATACTTTCTATTACACAAAAGTTGACAAATTGCAAAAGTGGCCATACCAATCAATAAAGCACATGTCATGTCATCTGACCAATGAGAGAGGTTTATGTGGACAAAGAGCAAGACATTTCATACATGAAGCAAGGCTGAAACACTCTCAAGCATCACATACTAAAACTCACCCCATTTTGCAAACTTCTTCGAATCTCTCTGCCCAGCCATAAAACATCCAAATCATTTTCACCAAGCATCTCACCATGATTCATTGAGAAGAAACCAGCCAAGAACCAGGCCTGAAACAAGCTGTAACCTCACTGCACCATTTTCACTCCAACCTGCAGTTTCATTCGAAACTCTCTCCACAGCTCACAAACATCAAAACAAACTCCATAAACCTTCTCCACTCATCATCTGGACCACAAACAACCACCTACATTGGCCTGAAACTACCTGAATCATCATTGCCATGTTCAACTGAGTTTGAGCAGAAGTTACTCAAACTCTTCATCCAGCCAATATAAATTTCTCCTGAGCACTCAAGCATCATCAAGAGGTCATAAGGAGTGGATTGCACAAGGAGAAGGGGTCTGAAAGTTGCTGGAGTGAAAGCTTCGAATCTCAGGTAGCTCAAGAACTTTTTTTCCAGAAATGGATTTTTAAGTTTTAAACTTGTTCTACATGTCTTCCTGATCATGAATATGCTTTTAGTTTTTGAAATGGTGATGAAACGAGAATGTAATGGCTCTCTGAAACTCTGTGACCTAGAAATTAGTTTTGCTCGATTCATAAATTCCAGGAAGAATAAATTTGTTTTGAGTGAGGGTTATGATTCGTGAGTGAGTGGGAAGCATTTCTGTGTTTTTAGATTTTGTTTTAGATACGTTTTAGAGGAGTTTGAGGTTTGGGGTCGCCGGGGAAGATGACCGGAGCTTCCCTCCGGTCACCTGAAAGTTGTTATGCCCTAATCCCTGTAATTAGTGCCATTTGAATGTGGGGCGTCAGATTGGTTGACCCAGTTGACTTCGCGCGTGAGTGGAGGGCTCAGATCATTTGGATTAGCCCTAATTCTTTTATTAGTTTAATTAATTCATAATTAGATTAATTACCTCAGAATCAATCCTGGCCACAAGATCTGGCGCCAGTCAACGCATTTAAACCCAGAAGCCATCTCATCCCTCCATTCTGTTTACTTTCTTTTATTTTAATTTTAAATTCATTTCTTTTCATTTAACTTGCACAATTTATTTAAAATAGTAAAAAATGTGTAAAAATTATGAAACTTTTTCTCATAAGTTTTATTAATTTTTATGACACAAAAATATTTTTATTCTTATTTTTATCATTAAAAAAGTATTTTTAAATATTTAAAAGATTATTTTTAATTGATTAATGGAAATTAATTTATTAAAAATACTTTTAGGTATTTAAAAATCACCAAAAAATTCATGAAATGTTCTAAGACATTTAGAAACATTGTCCAACCTTCAAACCAAATTTCTTTTTTGATCTTGATGCATTTTGAGAATTTTTCATTGAATTAAATCATTTTTTGTGCATTATTTTGATCCTAAGTTCAAAAAATCATTTCTGCCTATCTATGAAGAGTTGGACATTGATTCTTTTTGAATTGCATTGTGTTTAGCATGTAGTTTCTAGGATTAAATGGCCATGGTTTGATTCCCCATTTCCAATTTGTTTGGTATTTCTTTTGTTTAGGAACCCTAGAAACCCTAATAACTTGTAAAATTCATAACTTGAGATTGGTTAAGAGTTGAGACCTCCCCTTTGGACCTTGGTTTAGTATAGGGTTAGGGTTTCTTTGAGTGGAATTTTCCATTTTTTATCTTAGGGTTTGCTTCTGTTTTTGGTTTTTGTTTGTTGTTTGATCCATAAACCCTAATTTGGGCTTCCATTTGCATCCTTCTTGCATTCTCTTGCATAACATGACTTGCCATGACATTTCAATCATCCATTTGATTCATTTGACATCTTAAGACATATAGAAAGCATGTTTGATCATTGCATCTTGCATTGGCCATGTTGTTTGCCATGTATGTTTCATAACTTTTCATGTAAGTTCATGCTCCTTAACTTGCATCATTTGCATCCATGATCTTGTATGAACATTTCCATGTGCTGCCTCATGTTTGTATCACTTCATAGCATCATTATCATCATCAGCATGCTTCTGGTTTTGTTCTCATCATGTCATCTTATCTCATTTGGCTTTGCATTGCATTTCTTTTCTAACATTTCAGGTGGTAAGTAATGTTGAGAGGTGAATTTGCCTTCACTTCTCATGACTTTTCTTTTCATCTCTCTTGCATCCATTTCTGCATTTTTACATGTGTGTGAGATTGAGCTTGCTCATTTTTCTCCTTCCCACTTTCTTTCTTCAAGTGACTTGACTTCTTGAATGAAGCAAGTCACTTTGCTTCTCTTGATCCTTTTCATCTGCCTCCTGGTGGTTTCATTGAAGATTATTCTTGATAAACCTCACAAACCCTAGGAACAACCAAGCATGACAATGATTAGGGTTTTGATTAGTCTCCCCTCTTAGTTTTACCTTTGTGTCTCTTTTGAGTCTTCTCTTCTCATCTCATAATCAGGGACTAAACCTTAAAGGCTTTAAGGCTTTGTGATTAAGCTTATGCCTGCATCCTTCTCTTAGGATGGAGTGTATAACTTTAATCCTAAGTGTTAAACCCTTAATGTGTTTAAATCTCTTAATCAATTCACTTAATAAATCATCAAGACATCACACTTGTAACTTGGGCCTTGCATTAGGGTTCTAATTCTTCCTTAATTGGTTAAGAAGGACTAACCCTAGTGTTAATGGACAAGTCCCCCTCAAGTTGTCTTACAAACCATAAAACCCACTTCATCATCATATCACTAAATAAAATCCACTTAATCAAAGGCTTGTTTTGTCATGAGTTTAATCCCTAATCATGGATTAAGTTGAGGAGCTTTCCTCAGCTTAAACATTCTCATCTATTATCCTTCTATTAGGATGGTGTAATGAGTCTGTTTAATCCCTGATTATGGCTTAATCTCATTACTTAACACTAAACAAAAACACCAAAAACATCTAAATAATCACAAGTAGGTTAATGATCTTGATTCTACATCAAAGGTGATTAAGTGTGAGAATCTGACTTCACACTTAAGGTATTCTCATTACCCCTAATCAGAGGGAAGATGTGATGAGTTTACTAAATCCATTGGTTTAGACTTAAGCTCATTAACTTATGACAAAATCCAAAAACAATAAAAGACTGAAAACACAAAAAACAAACAATAATCGTCTCCTTCGGGATTCTTTTCTCATCATCTTCATTCACAAACGAGAACTTGCTTCTTCCGTCTAATGCAAGACAATTTGCACCTGAGCCAGACAGGTCATACACTTGAGCATAGACAAGTAAGCAGTTCACAAGTCAATTCATCTTTCAGTCTCTTTGGGTCGAACTACGGTGTTCTGACTTCCTCATTGCACGAGAGGATACGTAGGCATAACTTAACGGTTATCGAACAAAAGTCTCTGTTCATTCCCCCTCCTTCCAGCATTATTCTTTGAGCCTCATTATCATGAGCACCTTATTCCTGTTCTTACACTGACACTTCACTTATACACTTCACTTCTCTTACACTGACACCTGTACATTCTTTTCCAGCTATTTTATACACAGATTGCACTGACACTACCCCTTTAAAACACAAATCTCTTAAGCATGGATCCCGTCGAGTACGACGGACAATCTGGGTGCTAATACCTTCCCAGGTTGTAACCAACCCCCTTTCTCAGTCTCTCTGGTTCGCGACCGTCTTATCCATCTCTTTCTAGGTCTATGCAGCATTGCCTTTCCTCCGGGATAAAAATGCCTAGCTGGCGACTCTATTCATCCCCAGTGAGTTCACGGCTGTGTGTTCTCACTGTTCCCTTCGCCGACCGTTCGCGTCTGTACCTTTATCTGGGCCAGGTCCCACTTATCGGGAGCGACAAAAGGCAATGCTGCATAGACCTAGAAAGATATGGACAAGACGGTCGCGAACCAGAGAGACTGAGAAAGGGGGTTGGTTACAACCTGGGAAGGTATTAGCACCCAGATTGTCCGTCGTACTCGACGGGATCCACGCTTAAAAGATTTGTGTTTTAAAGGGGTAGTGTCAGTGCAATTTGTATATAAAGAACTGGAAAAGGATGTACAGGTGTCAGTGTAAGGGAAGTGTAAAGTGTATAAATGAAGTGTCAGTATAAAGAAAGAATATGCTCATGATTATGAGGCTTAAAGAATAATGCTGGAAAGAGGGGGAATCTACAGAGACTTTTGTTCGATAACTATTAAGTTATGCCTACGTATCCTCTCGTGCAATGAGGGAGTCAGAACACCGTAGTTCGACCCAAAGAGACTGAAAGATAAATTGACTGGTGAACTGCTTGTTTGTCAATGCTCAAGTGTATGATCTGTCTGGCACAGATGCAAACTGTCTTGCATTAGACGGAAGAAGCAAGTTCTCGCTTGTGAGTGAATGAGATGAGAAAAGAATCCCGAAGGAGACGATTATTATTTGTTTTTGAGTTTTCAGTCTTTTATTGCTTTTGAGAGTTGTCATAGGTTAATGAGCTTAAGTCTAAACCAATGGATTTGGTAAACTCATCATATCTTCCCTCTGATTAGGGGTAATGAGAATACCTTAAGTGTGAAGTCAGATTCTCACACTTAATCACCTTTGATGCAGGATTAAGATCATTAACCTACTTGTGATTATTTAGATGTTTTTGTTGTTTTTGTTTAGTGTTGAGTAATGAGGTTAAGCCATAATCAAGGATTAAACAGACCCATTACACCATCCTAATAGAAGGATGATAGATGAGAATGTTTAAGCTGAGGAAAGCTCCTCAACTTAATCCATGATTAGGGATTAAACTCATGACAAAACAAGCCTTTGATTAAGTGGATTTTATTTAATGATATGGTAATGAAGTGAGTTTTATGATCTGTGAGACAACTTGAGGGGGACTTGTCCATTAACACTAGGGTTAGTCCTTCTTAACCAATTAAGGAAGAATTAGAACCCTAATGCAAGGCCCAAGTTACAAGTGTGATGTCTTGATAGTTATTAAGTGAATTGATTAAGAGATTTAAACACATTAAGGGTTTAACACTTAGGATTAAAGTTATACACTCCATCCTAATAGAAGGATGCAGGCATAAGCTTGATCACAAAGCCTTAAAGCCTTTAGGGTTTAGTCCCTGATTATGAGATGAGAAGAGAAGACTCAAAGAGACACAAAGGTAGAACTAAGTGGGGAGACTAATCAAAACCCTAATCATTGTCATGCTTGGTTGTTCCTAAGGTTTGTGAGGTTTACAAGAAAGATCTTCAATGGAACCACCAGGAAGCAGATGAAAGGATCAGGAGAAGCAAAGTAACTTGCTTCATTCAAGAAGTCAAGTCACTTGAAGAAAGAAAGTAAGAAGAAAAAGAATGAGCAAGCTCAATCTCAAACACATATCAAAATGCAGCATGGATGCAAGAGAGAGATGAAAAGAAAATGTGAGAAGTGAAGGCAAATTCACTTCTCAAAGTTACTTACTACCTGAAAGGTTAGTAGAGGAATGCAATGCAATGTAAAATGAAATGAAATGGCATGATGAGAAACAAAACCAGAAGCACATACATGATGTTAATGATGCTATGAGATGCCACAAACATGAAACAACACATGAGGATGATCATACAAGCTTATGGATGCAAATGGAGCAAGTTAAGAACCATGAACATACATGAAAAGTTTTGAAATGCTCATGACATACAATATGCCAAATGCAAGATGTAATGATCAAACATGCTTTCAATATGTCTTAAGATGCCAAATGAATCAAATGGATGCACTAAATGCTATGGCAAGTCATGTTACGCAAGCAAATGCCAGATGGATGCATATGGAAGCCCAAATTAGGGTTTATTATCAAAGCATCAAACACAAACCAAAATCAGAAGCAAACATCAAGATAAAAAATTGAAAATGCATTCAAAGGATCCCTAAACCTATACTAAATCACTGCCCAAAGGAGAGGTTCCAACTCTTAACCTAATTCAAGTTATGATTTTCCTAAGTTTCCTAGGGTTTTAGGGTTCCTTAACAAGAAAAATGCCAAACAAATGGAAAATGAAAGATCAAATCATGCCCATTTAATCTCACATACTACATGCTAAACACAATGCAATGCAAAAAGAATCAAGGTCCAACTCTCAATGGTTAGGCAGAAATGATTTTTGGAAGTTTGGATCAAAATAATGCATTAAAATGATTTTAATTCCATGAAAAATTCTCAAAATGCATCAAGATCAAAAAAGAAATTTGGTTTGAAGGTTGGACAATGTTTCTAAATGGTTTTAAATGTTTCATGAATTTTTTGGTGATTTTTAAATACCTAAAAGTATTTTTAATTAATTAATTCTCATTAATTAATTAAAAATAAACTTTTAAATATTTAAAAATATTTTTAAAATGCTAAAAATAAAAATAAAAATATTTTTGTGTTCTGAAATTAAATGATAACTTGTATAAAAAATTTCAGAATTTTAAAATTGGTTTTGCTATTTTTAATAAAATGTAGAAAACAAATGAATTAATATGAAAATAAAATGAATTTAAACTGAAATAAAGAAAAGTCATTCAATCTGAAGGTCCAGATTCAAACTCATACGCGCGCGCATTGACCTGGCGCCATATCCAAGGGCCAGCATTCAAACCTGGCTAATTAATGATTAAGCCCTAATGACAACCCTAATGACTTTCAGGCGACCGGAACACTGTTCCGGTCGTCTTCTCCGATCACCCAAAACTTCAAACTCTCTCCACACGCATCTAAAACGAAATCTAATTGCCCAGAACTCTTCCCCACTCAATCACGAATCAAAACCCCCATTCAAACAACATTTATCATTCCTAAACAAAGAGAATCGAATCAAAATAGTTTTAGGGCAAAAAAAATTCAGAACAAGATTAAACTCTCATCTCTTCACCATTTTCAAAACCAACAACATCAGAGTGATCAGTGAATCATGAAGAACAACTTAGGAACTCTAAAAATCATTTCTGGAAAAAATGTTCATGAAGCTACCTGAGTTTGAAGCTTTTCAATCTGGCACTTTCTGACCTTCCCTTTTGTGCAAAACCACTCCTGGGACCTCCCTGATGAAGCTTTGATGATTGAAAAGAGTTTGTGTTGGCTGGTTTGGAAGTTTGAACAAGTTCTGTTCAAGCTCAGGTGAGAATCGTGTTTATGATTCAGGCAGTTTAGGGCAAGGATGAGGGGTGCTTTCTGACCAGGATGATGAGTTGAGTTGATCTATGAAGTTTGTTTGTGAGTTTGTGAGTTGTTTTCTGAGTTTCGAAAGCTTTTGCCTTTGAGAGTGAAAATGAGAATGTAGTGCTATGGCTGGTTTCAGGCTGGCTTGTTATGTGCTTTGGCTTGTAATTAGTTTGTATAAACAATTGCTATTGGTCAGATGAAGTGACATGTCCTTTTGTGATAGGTATGGTTACTTTTGCAAGTTGTCAACTTTTGTGTAAGAAGGGCATGGGCTACTTGCTAGCTTGGTACAAAGGGCTTGTCTTGCGTAGCATAAGGTGAGGAAGGGGCTAGAGTGGTTCAGCAACCTAGGCAGCAAGTGGATGAGATGTTATGATGGATTTTGCAACTTGGTCCATTTTGGTTCTCATGAAAAGATCTTGTTCCAAAAATCATACAAATGTGTAATTCTTTGGTCCATTCTGAACTTTAGATGTCACATGATCATTTTATGTGAATTAGAAGTCCATTTGATAGCTTTAGAACACTTGATCAAGTCATTTTGCAAAATACCTCTTTGGTAGAAACTTTGGAATTTTGTGATTTTTGCCAACTTTGACAAGCCATAACTTTTGATCCAAAATGAATTAGGTCATGTTCTTGTACTTTTTGGAAAGGGATGATCTATTCTACAACTTTCATGACCAAAGTTTTTCCATTTGAAGCTTTCTTGAATCAAAAAGCAAGGGTTGAAAAAGTTGCATAAAATGGCATTTTCATTAAAAGTCAAACTTGCCCAAAAAGTCAACTTTGCAAAAGACTTGAAATTTCTTAATTTTGTGAACTTCCAACTTCTTCCATGATCAAATAAAGATCATATACAATCAAAATGATGAAGAACACCCCTTGGTTGGGTCATTGGGGGCCTCAGATGCCCTGATTTTGCACTGACTTGCTTGAAAAGTCAACTCTTGATCAGATGACTTCCCCTTGGAATTTCTTCATGAAAATTGATATTCATACTCCCTATACCATATAGAGACCAATAGAAATAAGAATGACCAAAAATTTTGGAGTTATGGCCTCTGAAACCAAAACCCTAATTTTAGGTCATCTGTGCAGTCAAGCCTGGCTCTGCTTCCACACCACCTCCAGTTCTTGTGATTCTTTGGCATTCTTGACTTTGAGAAGGTATGATATGATACTTGAACACATATGGACCCCTTTGAAGTGATTGGTGACCTTTGGAATGGCTCAAAAAGCTCTTGGATTTCTCAGATCACAAACCCTAGATGCAGATGACTTTGAACCAATGCAATGAATCAAAAATGCAATATGAGATGCTATGATTGAGTTTATGCATATGAGAAGATCACAAGCCAAGGTGTGAATGGGTGAGGGAAAATTTGGGGTGTTTACAGCTGCCCCTATTCAAACATGAGTTAGTTGTGCAGGATGTAAGCGAAGGCTTATCAGGCAAACAAGATAACTTGTGGTTGAATACCAAAGACAGTCCAAAATTTGCACTCACGGAATGAAGAAGAAAAGGGATATAGATTGTAAAAGAAAATAAAGTATATTGTAAAGTGTGGGCGATGGAGGACGACCGCCGAGCAGAGGACGACTGCTGGGTAAAGAGCAATGACGGGGACGACCGACATGCTGGGGATAAAAAGGTATTACGATGGGGACGACCATCGAGTAAAGTTGTAAGATCCTCAGGGGATTAATGAAACATGACGGGGACGGCCATCAAGTTCATAAAGTAAAGTAACCAACGATGGGGATGGCCATCGGGCTAAAAAAGAAAAGAGACCACGACGGGGACGGCCATCGGGCTAAAAAGGAAAGGGACCACGACGGGGACGGCCATCGGGTTAAAAAGGAAAGGGACCACGACGGGGACGGCCATCGGGTTAAAGAATAAATGAAATAAACAGATGATGAGGTACGGTCATCAAAGGTGAAGGACGATCACCTAGCAGGGGACGGCTGCTCTGTCGGGGATAAGATGAGGGACGATCATCTAAGGTGGAGGACGACCACCTGGCAGGGTACGGTTGCCGAAAATATCACGACATAGGACGAATGCCGGATAAAAGGTCAACGATGGGGACGGCCATCGGATGAGCATGATGGAGGACGACCATCAAGAGGTGGAGGACGACCACCTAGCAGGGGACGGCTGCTCTCGAGGTTTATCATGACATAGGACGAATGTCAGATAACCAAAGATCAACAATGGGGACGGCCATTGGATAAAATGATGAAGGACGATCATCAAAAGGTGGAGGACGACCACCTAGCAGGGGACAGCTGCTAAATATCACGACATAGGACGAATGTCGGATAGAAAATCAACAATGGGGACGGCCATCGGATGAGCATGATGGAGGACGACCATCAAGAGGTGGAGGACGACCACCTAGCAGGGTACGGCTGCTCTCAAGGTTTATCATGACACAGGACGAATGTCAGATAAAAGGGAAATTTGCTTTGTTGGTGATCTACCGGGGATATGGTAAACACGGACGAGTGTTTACAACCAAGAAATGAAAGTATAAGTGTTTAGATGTTTGTGTATAGATTAGAGATGCGGATGAGCATCCCTAAGACTACGATACAGACGAGTATCGGGTAGAAACAAATACTGATACGTGTTCAGAGATGATGATACGGACGAGTATCAACTGGTTAACAGAGAACACGGACAAGTGTTGAATCTGAAGGGACTCTTCTGGGGAATAGTAGACACAGACGAGTGTCTATATTCAAGAAGACAAGAGTGTTTGACGCAGTGTATGGATTAAAGATGCGGACGAGCATCCTTAAGACTGTGATACGGACGAGTATCATGTAGAAACAAACGCTTGACGCATGTTTTGAGATAATGGTACGGACGAGTACCAACTGGTTAACAAAGAACACGGCCGAGTGTCGAATCTGTGGGGATATATAAGTGGTGTATACAAGATACAGACGAGTATCTGTATAAGTGTGAGTGGTGTATAGATGAGTGTTTAATCTGCTGGGAAGAGCGACACGGACGAGTGTCAAAAGAAGAAAAATATGGTATGAACTGAGTATCTGATGTACAAAGTGTTTATAATACTGTGCTGGGAAAATGACATGGACGGATGTCAAGGAAATGTATATATATACAAGTTTTTGTGAGTGCAAAGAGGATGCTTTGGTTTTTCTGCTGGGGGTATGACACGGACGAGGGTCAAAAGCGCTTATAATACGAGTGGTATTGTTTGTAAAGGGTGTTCAGGCGACTTTACTGGGGAATGACGATACGGACGGGTGTCAAAAATGAGTATATACTGGTGTTTGTGAATGTGAGGCAACTGCTTTTGCTGGGGAATCTGGGGGAAGTTTTCTGTATATTGTTGGTGAGTTTCAGATACTCACAAGTGTTTGTTTCAAAACATGGCTTATGATTATGCTATATGTTCGATTTTTGCCGTAATGCTCTGTACTAAACGGAATGCTACGCTTTGCGGGTGAATATGATGCGAATGCTATGATTATGCAAAGACCAAACTGGGATTTGGGTCCCGCTGCTGTGAAGATCTTTGGTCGATCTGCTTTGAAATAGGCATCCCAGCTGGGGATGAGATCACTGGTAGATCTGAGGAGATGTATCTGCTTGGGGATATATGTCATTGATAGACATATCCTTGGCAAAAGAGGGGACCCAGCTGGGGTTTGTAGAAGCTTTCGTCACTCTGTTGTGATTCCTTCGTGCGTTGCTCTTCTGGATAGAGGCTGAAACTCTGTGGGAAGATGGTTCCCTGACTTTTGTATTCTGCTGAGGAAGAATGGTCGGCAACTCGGGTGGGAGAAGTAAAAAAAGTGGCAACTCAGCTGGGGAGAAAACACCTTGGGTGCTAAGACTGAGTGTTGATTTGCCAGCTTGCTGGGATGAAGCTTACATGCCCCAAGTTGTGCTTTGAATGCCTGCAATCCTGCAAAGATGGAAACGCACAAATATTCCCGGGGTATCCTTTACTGGACTCCGTCATAGGAGTTTAGACACTCCCGAGAGTAAACATATTTCCTGCAAGCACGTGTTTTATTTTTGAAGACAAACATCTGTATTTATGCAATCGGTTCTTTTAGAGACATCAGACATTTTGCAAATGAAAATAAAAATGTACAAAACGAAACATGACTGAAAAATCCGATTTTATTAATTCATGTGCCCTGAATTGGCAAGATACAGTCAAAGAAACATATCTCCTGAAATGAGGAGATTGTTACAAATTGAGAAACAAAAAGCTGGCAATGTTGACGAAACTTTCAAGGAGCTTCCTCTTTTGCTATGACTCGTATGACTCTTGACGTTCTTCTCATCTTGCTTTCTGAAGGAGGCTGATTCTGAAAGAAGCTTGATCCTTTTGAAGCTTACCAAGTTGCAAGTGATACAGACGAATTCAGAATGCAGTTGTTCGCTTATTCCCTTATTTTGCATGGATCGCCCTTTTGGGTTTTCAATCCATCGGGATACCCCTTTTTGCCTGAGTCGTCCAATGTGGCTTTTCAATTCAGCGGGTGTACATTTTTTGTGTTTATTTCCCTTATTTTTGCCCGAGTCTTTTATTCTTTTTTTGACTCGCCGGGATGCCCTATTTTTGCCTGGACTTACATTCTGTTTTTATGTCCAGCGGGTCATTTTTATGCGAAGTATTTTTTAACTGCATCTGAATTCACAGGGGACGGGAAGTCTTCACCATCCATGGTGCTGAGCATCAGTGCTCCACCAGAGAAAACTTTCTTTACCACGAATGGTCCTTCATAGTTTGGAGTCCATTTGCCCCTGTGGTCTGTATGAGGAGGGAGGATTCTTTTCAGCACTAGATCTCCTACTTGGTACTCTCGGCGCCTGACTTTCTGATCGAAGGCTCTCTTCATTCTCTTCTGATATAACTGCCCGTGACAGACTGCAGCCAATCTTTTCTCTTCAATCAGACTCAGTTGCTCATATCGGGATCGGACCCATTCTGCTTCATTCAGTTTAACATCCATCAATACCCGTAGAGAGGGTAATTCAACTTCAACAGGTAGGACTGCTTCCATACCATACACAAGTTGATACGGTGTTGCCCCAGTGGATGTTCTGATTGACGTGCGGTACCCATGCAAAGCAAACGGTAGCATCTCATGCCAGTCCTTGTAAGTGACTACCATCTTTTGCACAATCTTCTTAATATTCTTGTTAGCTGCCTCAACAGCGCCATTCATCTTTGGCCTGTAAGGAGAAGAGTTGTGGTGTTGAATCTTGAAGTCCCGGCACAGTTCGGCCATCATTTTATTGTTTAAGTTGGAACCATTATCAATAATGATTCGCTCGGGCACTCCATATCGACAGATGATATCTCTCTTCAGAAATCTGGCTACCACTTGTCTTGTAACATTTGCATAGGAAGCTGCTTCAACCCACTTGGTGAAATAGTCAATGGCGACCAGGATAAATCTGTGGCCATTCGAAGCACTCGGTTCGATCTTGCCAATCATATCAATGCCCCACATGGCAAAGGGCCAGGGTGAAGACATTATATTCAAATGATTGGGAGGCACATGCACCTTATCCGCATAAATCTGGCATTTATGGCACTTTCTGGCATAGGCACAACAGTCGGCATCCATTGTGATCCAGTAATAACCTGATCTTAGCAACTTCTTGGCCATTGCATGCCCTCCGGCATGGGTACCAAAGGATCCTTCGTGTACTTCGTGCATCAACAAGTCTGCTTCTGTTCTATCAACGCATCTGAGGAGTACCATATCAAAGTTTCTCTTGTACAGGGAACCATCAGTATTCAGGAAGAAACTGCCAGCAAGCCTTCTTAATGTCTTCTTATCATTGGAAGATGCCCCAGGTGGGTATGTTTGATCCTCCAAGAAGCATTTAATGTCATGGAACCAAGGCTTATCATCTTTAACAACATCTGCTGCGAACACATATGCTGGTCTGTCAAGTCTGGACACTGATATATGAGGTACAAAGTTGGCATCTTGAACTTTGATCATGGACGAAATGGTGGCCAGAGCATCTGCAAACTGATTCTCGTCCCGAGGGATATACTCAAGCTTGATCGTTGTAAAGAAAGTCAATAACCTTCTTGTATAATCCCTGTAGGGTATCAGATGATCCTGGTGCGTGTACCATTTGCCGTTGGTTTGATTAACTACCAGAGCTGAATCTCCGAATACAGTCAATGTCTTGATCCTGAGGTCAATGGCTTCCTCAAGACCCATAATACAAGCTTCGTATTCAGCTTCGTTGTTAGTGCAGTTGAAAGTGAGTTTCGCCGAGAAGGGCATATGAAATCCTTTAGGCGTAATGAGTACTGCACCAACACCACGACCATTCATATTGACAGCCCCATCAAACATCATAGTCCATTCTTCTTCCGGGTCAGGCCCTTCAGTGTGAATAGGCTCTTCATGATCTTTTGCTTTTATGAACATGATGTCTTCATCAGGGAAGTCAAATCTCATAGGCTGGTAATCATCAATAGGTTGCTCAGCAAGATATTCAGACAATACACTGCCCTTGATGGCTTTCTGAGATGTGTACTGGATGTCATATTCTGTGAGGATCATTTGCCATCTTGCAACCCGTCCGGTAAGTGCTGGCTTCTCGAATATGTACTTAACTGGGTCCATTTTGGAGATCAATAAAGTGGTGTGGGTCAACATATACTGTCTCAGTCGGCGAGCAACCCACGCTAAAGCACAGCAAGTTTTCTCGAGCAGTGAATAACGTTGTTCACAGTCGGTAAACTTTTTGCTTAGGTAGTATATTGCATACTCTTTTCGACCAGACTCGTCATGCTGGCCCAACACACACCCCATTGACTCTTCTAATACTGTTAAGTACATTATCAGAGGTCTTCCTTCAACTGGAGGCATAAGGATTGGAGGCTCTTGTAAGTATTCCTTGATCTTGTCAAAAGCTTTCTGGCAGTCTTCATTCCACCTGAATGTCTGTTCTTTTCTCAACAATTTGAACAAAGGCTCACAGGTTGCTGTAAGATGAGATATGAACCGTGAGATGTAGTTCAATCTACCTAGAAACCCTCGAACTTCTTTTTCAGATTTTGGTGCAGGCATTTCTTGAATAGCTTTGACTTTATCAGGGTCAACCTCAATCCCTTTCTCGCTCACAATAAAACCCAGCAGCTTACCCGATCGCACCCCGAATGTGCACTTGTTGGGGTTCAACTTCAGTTGGTACTTCCTCAGACGCTTGAATAGCTTCAGCAAATTTACCAGGTGGTCTTCTTCGGTGAGGGACTTGGCAATCATGTCATCCACATAACATTCGATTTCTTTATGGATCATGTCATGGAATAATGTTACCATAGCCCGTTGATATGTTGCACCAGCATTCTTCAGTCCGAATGGCATCACCTTGTAACAGAATGTGCCCCCGGGTGTGATGAAGGTTGTCTTCTCCATGTCTTCAGGTGACATCTTGATCTGATTGTATCCTGAAAATCCGTCCATGAAGGAGAATACCGAGAACTGAGCCGTATTATCCACCAATACATCGATGTGAGGTAATGGGAAATCATCCTTTGGGCTAGCTCTGTTCAGATCCCGGTAGTCAACACACATTCTTACTTTTCCGTCCTTCTTAGGCACAGGTACTATATTAGCAACCCACGGTGGATAGCTAGTTACAACAAGGAACCCGGCGTCCCACTGCTTTTGTACCTCTTCTTTGATCTTCATTGCCATGTCTGGGCGAGTACGGCGCAGTGTCTGTTTAACTGGCGGGCATTCTTTTCTTAAAGGCAGCTTGTGCACAACAATATCGGTGTCCAACCCTGGCATATCCTGATAAGACCAAGCAAACACATCCACATATTCCTGAAGCAGGTCAATCAGTTGTCTCTTCACTGAGTCTTGTAAGCAGGCCCCGATCTTAACCTCTTTCACGTCTTCATCTGTACCAAGATTAATCGTTTCAACCTCCTCCTGGTGAGGAGTGATAACCTTTTCCTCTTGTCTCAACAACCTGGCTAGCTCTTCAGGAAGCTCATATTCTTCTTCAACCCCTTCATCAGCTTGATTGATTGGATTGTCAAAGTCATACGAAGTCAAAGCCGTGCTGTTGTCGGTGTTGTCTGGAAGGTACTCTCTGCAAGGGTTCAGTTTGTTCATTTTAGTGATTGATTTTAATCTTGCTTAGAAAAGTGAAATAAAGTTGTCATTTTGAAAACATTGCCATTTATTTTTTTTGTACAAAAAGAAAAATGGAAAAACAGTGAGCGGAAAAGAAAAAGACTCATTTGCAAAAAAGATGTCTGATATTTCATTGATTAATCTTGTTGCACAAAAAAGTACAGATGGCCCGATTACAAAATGAGTTTTGTCATCTTGGGCAAGATGCAAGACTTGATGCATGTTATATAAAAATACAGGAAATAATAATTACTCTGCATGAGTAACTCTTATAATTTCCTGGGAAGACCAGTTTGAGATACTGCTCCTCGGGATCTTTGGACGTATCCAATTCTCTAGATTGCGTTCTTCTTCCAACTCGTCTTCCAAATTGTTGATAGCATCAGGGGTGAGCATCCCCCCACTGACAAAACCGGGCTTCTCAGCAGCCTCTGCTTGATTTTGTTGAGTTGGTCTGTAACCCAACCCAAATTTGTCCTTCTTCTCCTCCACAAATAAAACCTTGCCCCATCCTTGGGCAGTTCCTTCCTCAACAACCTTCCGGGCTTGTTGATAAGATGCCATGGAGATTCCAGGTACAGCGGATGCTTCATTTACATTCAAGGCCTCAAACCCTTGACTCATTGTTTCATGGATCTCCCCATCCATCTCAATATATTTGTAGGTAGCCAGATGGCTGACAAAAATATCCTCCTCTCCACAGATAGTAACGACTTGGCCCTCCCACTCGAATTTTAACTTCTGGTGAAGGGTTGAGGTCACGGCGCCAGCGGCGTGAATCCATGGCCTACCCAATAAACAGCTGTAGGCAGGCTGTATATCCATCACGTAGAAGGTCGTTTTGAAAGTTTGTGGGCCAATCGTTATAGGCAGCTCAATTTCTCCCAGAACCGATCTCTTGGAACCATCAAAGGCTCTCACTACCAGGTTGCTGGGGCGTAATGCCAATCCTTCATACTCTAGCTTCACAAGGGCTTTTTTAGGTAAGACATTGAGGGATGATCCTGTGTCTACCAACACATGGGAAAGGACTGCACCTTTACATTCCATGGTAATGTGCAAAGCCTTGTTATGATTGCGGCCTTCTGTAGTCAAATCAGTGTTGGTAAACCCTAGCCCATTGCTAGCAGTAACATTTCCAACCACAGCTTCCAACTGATTGACGGTGATCTCTTCTAGCACATAAGCTGCGTGCAAGACTCTTAGTAGTGCATTCCGATGAGCTTCGGAGCACATGAGCAATGATAGAATAGAGATCTTGGAAGGCGTCTGGTGAAGCTGGTCCACTATATTGTAATCACTCTTCTTGATGATTCTCATGAATTCATCAACTTCTTGATCAAAGGGTGTTTTCAAAGCTTCCTTAACAGCTTGATCTTCTTGTACCAGGCTCTTCCCTTTTGCCTTGGCAGCAGCTTCTGCTTCGGCAGTGGGTCTTTGAATTTGTGGAGCAAAGAGACGTCCGCTTCGAGTGAAGCCTCCGCCTCCTCCCACATTGTCTATTTGTGGTGCAGGGGTTGATGATTCAAGAGTGATTTTTTGTCCTTCGCAGTATAGATCAGAGCCGTAATGCCAAGGGATGGCATTACTGCTTTCATAAGGCATTGGCCCAGGCACTGTGATAGTGACTGGACTGATGGCAGCTGCAGAAGGGACCATGATCGTCTGTGGATTGTAGTATATTGTGACTGGTGCTCTGATGGGAGTGGCACTTTGTGAGTTGTAGGCAGAATCATTTTCAGGATCATAATAAATTGTGACTGTTGAGACATTTGCTGTTGAAGTTGTAGGAGATTCTAAATGAAGTGGTGCTGAAGTTGTAGAAGGGATGTTTGTTGATATCTGGTCAGTTGAAGTAACAGATGAAGCATTTGTTGATGAAACCGAAGAGTTGTCTGGAACAATGGTTGTTGCAGTTGTAGGAGATACTGGAATTGTTGCTGATGAGATTGCTGGATTGGTTGGAATTGATGTCGTAATTTGAAGTAGGCCACTCTGGATGAGACCATCTATGCCATCTCTCAAGTTATCACAACCATTCACTGAAATGTTGCAATAAGCGCACCCTAACTCACATCCCGGGAACATTTGACATTCGAGGAGTTGAGCTTTAATCTCTACCAACGGTGTCCGAATCTGACCCACACTGGTTATCAAATAAGACGGCTTGTCTTCTTCAATAGCGTTGATTTTGGGACCTCCGTGGTGTGGCATAGGGTTTTTGTTAACATTTGGTGGTGGTGCAAAGTTTAGAGCCTTAGAGTCTACCAGGTCTTGTACCTTCATGTGCAAAGCTCTGCACTTCTCTGTACTATGGCCAGGTGCATTTGAATGGAAAGCACATCTGGCGTTGGAGTCGTAATTTCTGGGTAGACTAGTAGGATCCGGAGGTGCCAACGTCCTTAACTCAACCAGGTTGAGTTTCAGGAGTTGTGGCAGTAATGTGGCATAGGGCATAGGGATTGGATCGATCACCCTATTGGCCTGAGATGGTCTCTGTTGGAATGGTCTTTGCTGATTGTTGTTGTTGGTGTTGTTGTAGTTTCTCCGAGGAGGATACTAATTCTGTTGCTGATAATTTTGTTGCGGTGGTTGATAAGCTGGTTGTGGGTGAACTGGAGCGGGAATGGTGACTGCTGCCACAGACCTATGAACATATTGGGGCCTGCCCCTGCTGGTGTGGATAGCATTGGTCTCACCAGTTCTTCTTGGGCCCACAAAAGGCTTTCTTGTGTTGCTGGATGAGCTGGCGCCGTTGTCAGAAATCTTGCCCATCTTTAACAGGCTCTCAATTCTCTCTCCAGCTATAACGACATCTGCAAAGCTGGTAGAAGAGAAAGCAGCCAGCCTGTCAATATATGTCCCTTGGAGGGTGTTCATAAACATATCTGCCATCTCCCTCTCTGACATAGGTGGCTGAACAGCAGCATCCAATTGCCTCCATCTCTGGGCATACTCTCGGAGGCTTTCTCTAGATGACTGTGACATTCCCATTAGGAGGGTCCTGTTGGGTGCCATATCCAGATTATACTGGTATTGTCTAATGAAGGCTTCTGCCAAATCCTTCCAACACCTGATGGTTGCTCTTGTCAAATGAGAGTACCATTCTCTTGAAGCTCCCGTCAAGCTATCCTCAAAATAAAACATCCATAGCTTCTCGTCCATGGTGTATGCCTTCAACCTCCCCAAAAAGGATTGTAAGTGGGTCCGTGGGCAGGAAGTCCCGTTGTACTTTTCAAAGCATGGTGGTTTAAATTTATGGGGAATCCTGACCCCATCTACCAAGCCCATGTCCATAACATCAAAACCCAAAGAGTTTTGAGACTCCAAGGATCTTAATTTCTCAGCAATCTCTTCTAGCCTTCTGTCATAGGCTTCCTCCCCAGCTCCCATCACTGTGAACTGATCTTCCTGGGGGTCTTCTTGCAGTACTCTGCCTGCAGTGGCAGTCCCTTGAACATTTGCAGGAATGTTGATCTCTGGATGAAGGTGGGGTCCAAATACAGGGGGGTTGACATGAGGTTGGACCCTCTCATTGTTGCTTGTGCCAGCAGTTCCTAGATGGGGATCTTCCTGATTCTGCCTTTCTACCATGGCTCTCAGCCTCTCCTGGCTTTGAGCCATATTGTTCATCACCTCCATAAATTGAGTCATTTGATTCCTCATTTCTAGCCTTTCATTGGCCATTTGGTTCCTGACCTCTGTAAGGTCCTGCTGTACCTGGTCCATTTGTATGCCCGGAAGATTGTTGCGGGTTGGATATCTATGTGGACGGTTGAGTGGGAACACACGTCGTCGAGCAATAGTTCCTGACATCACAACAGAGTTAGTAACAAATAATCAAAAACCTACAAAACAAGGTAAAAGGTTAGTATGCAATGCAGTTATGCTTATTTGTTTCCAAGGTATCCGGCTTGGCACTTGGTTTTGACCCTTCCAGAACCTTGAGGATGCTTGTGATGTTGCTTTGAAAGAAACTCAGATAGAGCAAACTGATACATATATTACAAAAAGTAAAATAATACATAGTTTGTTTCTTTTTACAATGAAGGCCCTCTGAGGGGTCAAAATACAATAAAAGTACATAAAATGAAAGCAACAACAAGCAAAAGTCAAACACTAAGACCAAACTCATCCTCCTGAACTTCCTTGAGAAGTGCTTCAGTCACAGGATCAGCTGGACGTTCTGTAAGGTTCCTGATAAGGAGATTCCTGGTTGTAACAGCTGCAGTTAGCTTCTTGTGTTGACTCTGGTCCTTTGACCTCTTCACACCAGCTTTAATCTTCAATTCTGAGATCTCTCTCTGGGCTGCTGCCAGGGCTTCCTGTTGCTCTTTTGCACTAGCCTCCAATTGCTCGATCTTATCCTGAGTCCTCTTATCTTCCAGAGTACGAGCTTCGGTGATCCTGACCCACCTAGCCTGGCTCTCCTTCAGATACAAATCAGTCCTGGCCTTTTGGAACTGAGCCTCCTTGCAGGCATTCTTCAAGATCTGCTCTCCAGCCATAGACTTCTTGATGTAATCCTCAGACTTCTCAATCCTAGCCAGATGCTCTATCTTCAACTTTTCCAACCTTTCAATATCCAACCTTCCATCACTCCTCTCCTAGAGGGTCTTCTGTAGAGCCTGAGTCAGCTTCTCATTTCTCTCTTTTAGTTTCTCAAACTCCTCTAAGCTGACAGTTGCTGGAGGGGGTGCTGAAGATGGTCCAGGCATATCTTCCATGGTAAAGGGCATCCCAGAAAACTGTGCCCTGGCATAGGACCACTTATAGTATTGTGTTGATGCCACATTGTTGCACTTCCCCAGAATGGTTACTCCTTTAGTTTGAATATTGTCCCAGGCCCAGGCTGCTTGCCTGATAATAGCCAGATTAGGCTTGTTCTCACAGTAAAGAGTCTCAGCCAAATCTTGTGCCTTAGGAGTGTGGACCAATGCATAGCCCAGTTGTCTTTTGAATAACAGAGGGTTGTAATTGATGCAACCCTTTACTCCTATCAGGGGTACACTGGGAAACTGCCCACAACTGGTAATGATGTCCCTGCCCTTTGTGCTTTGGGTGCACCACCTGATATCAGCTGAGGTCAAAGCAGTGAGTCTTCTAACCCAATTCTGTTGCTGATGAGGATTCAGAAATGCATCAGTCTTAGGCAAATGTCTGAGCAACCAGGTATGGAATAAAGGAGCACAGCATCTTACTAATCTTCCCCTCTGCTTTTCATTCCTTTGGTGAACTGAGTAGTAGAAATCTCCCAATAAAGTGGGTACTGGGTTCCTCAGGATGAAAAGATGGATTGCACTATTGCTATAAAACTTAGGCTCATCTGCAAATAAAATGACCCCATATATGCTAAGGGCCAATAAAGCACAGACTGCCTTCCATTCTCCTGAAGAGGCCTTCAGGGTAGCCTGAGAGATCAAGAAATCTAGATGCAGGCCAGAGATTCCAGCCTTGGTAGTCATATTCTGCCCAATCAGGACTGGTTCCAAATGCAAGGCCTTTGCCACTTCTTCATTACTTGGGAAAGCCATCTCAGGGTTGAAGGGGACTCCACCCCTGACAGGTATACCAACCAATGATGAGTACTCCTCCAATAAAGGCCCCAACTGAAAATCCTGAAAAGTGAAGCACCTCAGAGGGGGATCATAGAACTGCAGGCAGGTATGAATCAAGCTCCTCTGTGAAGGGTCCAAATCCATAACCACATCAAGTATGCCTCCATAGTGTTCTCTGAAAAGTGGTATATGGTCTGGAGTAATCAGGGTCTGAATCTTCCTGATGTCAGCTAGCTCAGGCTGAAAGAAATGATAGGAGATGTTACTCTTCTTAGGTGCCATGTTGTTGAAGAGGAGTTGAGACAGGTGCTGATGATGGAGAAAAATACTGATGATGGGCCACTGACAGGCTGAGATTGATGATGCAGGTAGCAGATAGCTGAAATAGATACTGTTGAAGATAGGTCTATGCTGATGATGGGGTCAAAACCAAGCCAAAATAAAGTATGGATACCCTGAAAAACAAATAAGCAAATGTTAAAATGATGCAATGATGATGTATGCAAATGATATGCAAGGGTTTGTGGCTGAGCTGGATCTGATCAAGGGCTCTGATATAAGTCCAAGTATGTTCAAGAAATCCAGATGGAGGTCTATAAGTCCAGTAACCAAGGTGGGGGACTCAAATAAAGAGTCACATGTCCAGGGTTTAGAATCACAAGAACTGTTCCAAAATGGAGTATTCTTAATCAAAACAAAGTAACAGGGTATGTTGAGGTCAAGGGTACCTGCAAACCTGTAAACAGCCCAACCCCCTCACAGGTGGTGTTCTAAAACAAGGATCCTCAGACTTGGATCAGTTATGAGAAGTGTAAACACTTCTAACCCGGAGGTACAGTGTTTACAATAACCATAAAAGTTCCTCCTTTAATTCACCTCAGCTTCTGAAGGTCATAAAAAGGTCATCCAGACTTAGCAGGCTTCCTAGATAGCCCTAGTACTGCAGGAAATCTGCAACACAGAGTTCTCAAGAAGAAACCCATATCTGAACCGTGTTTCATATTCCCGCACCAGACCGAGATGGAATGGGAAAGAATATGAACCACTCTAGCCTAGGTGTCACTCAGGTCCCAGGTATAGGACCTTAACTCTCCATAGAACCCCACCCACCAAAGCAACAAACAGATCCAACCAGCACAGTATGACAATATGATATATGCAAATCTATAAAGAAAGCAATAAAGCAACTGTACATAAAGCAATAAACAAAAATAAATATACAAGCACAGATAGCACATAACACCCCAGTAAACACAAATCAAACAAGCGCTAGGAGGAACCCGCAAAAAGAACCAGAAGCCCTGGTTACAGTATAAGGTTCCCCAGCAGAGTCGCCAAGCTGTCGCTCCCGATAAATGGGAATAACCCAAATATGGTACAGACGCGAACGGTCGGCGAGAGGGACAATGAGAACACACAGCAGTGAACTCACTGGAAAAGAAAAGAGTCGCCAGCTAGGCATTTTTATCCCGGGGGAAAGGCAATGCTGCATAGACCTAGAAAGATATGGACAAGACGGTCGCGAACCAGAGAGACTGAGAAAGGGGGTTGGTTACAACCTGGGAAGGTATTAGCACCCAGATTGTCCGTCGTACTCGACGGGATCCACGCTTAAAAGATTTGTGTTTTAAAGGGGTAGTGTCAGTGCAATTTGTATATAAAGAACTGGAAAAGGATGTACAGGTGTCAGTGTAAGGGAAGTGTAAAGTGTATAAATGAAGTGTCAGTATAAAGAAAGAATATGCTCATGATTATGAGGCTTAAAGAATAATGCTGGAAAGAGGGGGAATCTACAGAGACTTTTGTTCGATAACTATTAAGTTATGCCTATGTATCCTCTCGTGCAATGAGGAAGTCAGAACACCGTAGTTCGACCCAAAGAGACTGAAAGATAAATTGACTGGTGAACTGCTTGTTTGTCAATGCTCATGTGTATGATCTGTCTGGCACAAATGCAAACTGTCTTGCATTAGACGGAAGAAGCAAGTTCTCGCTTGTGAGTGAATGAGATGAGAAAAGAATCCCGAAGGAGACGATTATTATTTGTTTTTGAGTTTTCAGTCTTTTATTGCTTTTGAGAGTTTGTCATAGGTTAATGAGCTTAAGCCTAAACCAATGGATTTGGTAAACTCATCACATCTTCCCTCTGATTAGGGGTAATGAGAATACCTTAAGTGTGAAGTCAGATTCTCACACTTAATCACCTTTGATGCAGGAATAAGGTCATTAACCTACTTGTGATTATTTAGATGTTTTTGTTGTTTTTGTTTAGTGTTGAGTAATGAGGTTAAGCCATAATTAAGGATTAAACAGACCCATTACACCATCCTAATAGAAGGATGATAGATGAGAATGTTTAAGCTGAGGAAAGCTCCTCAACTTAATCCATGATTAGGGATTAAACTCATGACAAAACAAGCCTTTGATTAAGTGGATTTTATTTAATGATATGATAATGAAGTGAGTTTTATGATCTGTGAGACAACTTGAGGGGGACTTGTCCATTAACACTAGGGTTAGTCCTTCATAACCAATTAAGGAAGAATTAGAACCCTAATGCAAGGCCCAAGTTACAAGTGTGATGTCTTGATAGTTATTAAGTGAATTGATTAAGAGATTTAAACACATTAAGGGTTTAACACTTAGGATTAAAGTTATACACTCCATCCTAATAGAAGGATGCAGGCATAAGCTTGATCACAAAGCCTTAAAGCCTTTAGGGTTTAGTCCCTGATTATGAGATGAGAAGAGAAGACTCAAAGAGATACAAAGGTAGAACCAAGTGGGGAGACTAATCAAAACCCTAATCATTGTCATGCTTGGTTGTTCCTAAGGTTTGTGAGGTTTACAATAAAGATCTTTAATGGAACCACCAGGAAGCAGATGAAAGGATCCGGAGAAGCAAAGTAACTTGCTTCATTCAAGAAGTCAAGTCACTTGAAGAAAGAAAGTAAGAAGAAAAAGAATGAGCAAGCTCAATCTCAAACACATATCAAAATGCAGCATGGATGCAAGAGAGAGATGAAAAGAAAATGTGAGAAGTGAAGGCAAATTCACTTCTCAAAGTTACTTACTACCTGAAAGGTTAGTAGAGGAATGCAATGCAATGTAAAATGAAATGAAATGGCATGATGAGAAACAAAACCAGAAGCACATACATGATGTTAATGATGCTATGAGATGCCACAAACATGAAACAACACATGAGGATGATCATACAAGCTTATGGATGCAAATGGAGCAAGTTAAGAACCATGAACATACATGAAAAGTTTTGAAATGCTCATGACATACAATATGCCAAATGCAAGATGTAATGATCAAACATGCTTTCAATATGTCTTAAGATGCCAAATGAATCAAATGGATGCACTAAATGCTATGGCAAGTCATGTTACGCAAGCAAATGCCAGATGGATGCATATGGAAGCCCAAATTAGGGTTTATTATCAAAGCATCAAACACAAACCAAAATCAGAAGCAAACATCAAGATAAAAAATTGAAAATGCATTCAAAGGATCCCTAAACCTATACTAAATCACTGCCCAAAGGAGAGGTTCCAACTCTTAACCTAATTCAAGTTATGATTTTCCTAAGTTTCCTAGGGTTTTAGGGTTCCTTAACAAGAAAAATGCCAAACAAATGGAAAATGAAAGATCAAATCATGCCCATTTAATCTCACATACTACATGCTAAACACAATGCAATGCAAAAAGAATCAAGGTCCAACTCTCAATGGTTAGGCAGAAATGATTTTTGGAAGTTTGGATCAAAATATTGCATTAAAATGATTTTAATTCCATGAAAAATTCTCAAAATGCATCAAGATCAAAAAAGAAATTTGGTTTGAAGGTTGGACAATGTTTCTAAATGGTTTTAAATGTTTCATGAATTTTTTGGTGATTTTTAAATACCTAAAAGTATTTTTAATTAATTAATTCTCATTAATTAATTAAAAATAAACTTTTAAATATTTAAAAATATTTTTAAAATGCTAAAAATAAAAATAAAAATATTTTTGTGTTCTGAAATTAAATGATAACTTGTATAAAAAATTTCAGAATTTTAAAATTGGTTTTGCTATTTTTAATAAAATGTAGAAAACAAATGAATTAATATGAAAATAAAATGAATTTAAACTGAAATAAAGAAAAGTCATTCAATCTGAAGGTCCAGATTCAAACTCATACGCGCGCGCATTGACCTGGCGCCATATCCAAGGGCCAGCATTCAAACCTGGCTAATTAATGATTAAGCCCTAATGACAACCCTAATGACTTTCAGGCGACCGGAACACTGTTCCGGTCGTCTTCTCCGATCACCCAAAACTTCAAACTCTCTCCACACGCATCTAAAACGAAATCTAATTGCCCAGAACTCTTCCCCACTCAATCACGAATCAAAACCCCCATTCAAACAACATTTATCATTCCTAAACAAAGAGAATCGAATCAAAATAGTTTTAGGGCAAAAAAAATTCAGAACAAGATTAAACTCTCATCTCTTCACCATTTTCAAAACCAACAACATCAGAGTGATCAGTGAATCATGAAGAACAACTTAGGAACTCTAAAAATCATTTCTGGAAAAAATGTTCATGAAGCTACCTGAGTTTGAAGCTTTTCAATCTGGCACTTTCTGACCTTCCCTTTTGTGCAAAACCACTCCTGGGACCTCCCTGATGAAGCTTTGATGATTGAAAAGAGTTTGTGTTGGCTGGTTTGGAAGTTTGAACAAGTTCTGTTCAAGCTCAGGTGAGAATCGTGTTTATGATTCAGGCAGTTTAGGGCAAGGATGAGGGGTGCTTTCTGACCAGGATGATGAGTTGAGTTGATCTATGAAGTTTGTTTGTGAGTTTGTGAGTTGTTTTCTGAGTTTCGAAAACTTTTGCCTTTGAGAGTGAAAATGAGAATGTAGTTCTATGGCTGGTTTCAGGCTGGCTTGTTATGTGCTTTGGCTTGCAATTAGTTTGTATAAACAATTGTTATTGGTCAGATGAAGTGACATGTCCTTTTGTGATAGGTATGGTTACTTTTGCAAGTTGTCAACTTTTGTGTAAGAAGGGCATGGGCTACTTTCTAGCTTGGTACAAAGGGCTTGTCTTGCGCAGCATAAGGTGAGGAAGGGGCTAGAGTGGTTCAGCAACCTAGGCAGCAAGTGGATGAGATGTTATGATGGATTTTGCAACTTGGTCCATTTTGGTTCTCATGAAAAGATCTTGTTCCAAAAATCATACAAATGTGTAATTCTTTGGTCCATTCTGAACTTTAGATGTCACATGATCATGTTATGTGAATTAGAAGTCCATTTGATAGCTTTAGAACACTTGATCAAGTCATTTTGCAAAATACCTCTTTGGTAGAAACTTTGGAATTTTGTGATTTTTGCCAACTTTGACAAGCCATAACTTTTGATCCAAAATGAATTAGGTCATGTTCTTGTACTTTTTGGAAAGGGAATGATCTATTCTACAACTTTCATGACCAAAGTTTTTCCATTTGAAGCTTTCTTGAATCAAAAAGCAAGGGTTGAAAAAGTTGCATAAAATGGCATTTTCATTAAAAGTCAAACTTGCCCAAAAAGTCAACTTTGCAAAAGACTTGAAATTTCTTAATTTTGTGAACTTCCAACTTCTTCCATGATCAAATAAAGATCATATACAATCAAAATGATGAAGAACACCCTTTGGTTGGGTCATTGGGGGCCTCAGATGCCCTAATTTTGCACTGACTTGCTTGAAAAGTCAACTCTTGATCAGATGACTTCCCCATGGAATTTCTTCATGAAAATTGATATGCATACTCCCTATACCATATAGAGACCAATAGAAATAAGAATGACCAAAATTTTTGGAGTTATGGCCTCTGAAACCAAAAGCCTAATTTTAGGTCATCTGTGCAGTCAAGCCTGGCTCTGCTTCCACACCACCTCCAGTTCTTGTGATTCTTTGGCATTCTTGACTTTGAGAAGGTATGATATGATACTTGAACACATATGGACCCCTTTGAAGTGATTGGTGACCTTTGGAATGGCTCAAAAAGCTCTTGGATTGCTCAGATCACAAACCCTAGATGCAGATGACTTTGAACCAATGCAATGAATCAAAAATGCAATATGAGATGCTATGATTGAGTTTATGAATATGAGAAGATCACAAGCCAAGGTGTGAATGGGTGAGGGCAAATTTGGGGTGTTTACACCAGGCCATTTCGCAAAGAGGCGCAACCCCATTTTTCATTGGCGGCATTGTCACCACCCTCGCCATTTAGTTGGGGCTTGGTGACTTGGTCGTAAATCAGCCTTTCAGAGACGCCGAGTTCCTAACCAAGAACTATTTCCGGTCCGCACACTTGATTGCGCAGAGAGAGGATGGCAGGTATAGCCCTGTTATCCACGGCACTGTTTATCACCACATCATTCTGCCGTCCCGTGACCGCATCGATCCGTCTAGCCGAGCCAACTGGCTCTTTGCTTTACCGGATGCTGCTGGCCACGCCCCCATTCATGATGATCAGGCCGATCCTCCAGCAGATGAGATGCAAGATGCCATGGATGCAGCTGAGCCTGTCTAGGACATTCCCGAGTCATCTACCTGTAAACACCCCAAATTTGCCCTCACCCATTCACACCATGGTTTGTGATCATTCTCATATGCATAAACACAATCATATTACCTCATATTACATTTTTGATTCACTGCATAGTTTCTAAGTCATCTGCATCAAGGGTTTGTGATCTGAGCAATCCAAGAGCCCCTTGAGCCACTCCAAAGGCAACCAATCACTTTAAAGGGATCCATATGTGTTCAAGTATCATATTACATCCTCTCAAAGTCAAAAATGCAAAAGAATCACAAGAACTGGGATTGGTGTGGATGCAGAGCCAAGTTTGACTGCACAGTTGACCTAAAATTAGGGTTTTGGTTTCAGAGGCCATAACTCCAAATTTTTTGGTCATTCTTGTTTCCATTGGTCTCTATATGGTATAAGGAGTATGCATATCAATTTTCATGAAGAAATTCCATGGGGAAGTCATCTGATCAAGGGTTGACTTTCTGGGCAAGTCAGTACAAAATCAGAACATCTGAGGCCCCCAATGACCCAACCAATGGGTGATCTTCATCATTTTGAGTGTATATGATCTTTATTTGATCATGGAAGAAGGTTGAAGTTCATAAAAATCAAGAATTTGGAGTTTTGGCAAATGTTGACTTTTTGGGCATAGTTGACTTTTCAAGAATGCTTCATTTTAGGTCATTTTTCAAGCCTTGATTCTTGATCCAAAAATGCTTCAAATGGAAAAACTTTGGTCATGAAAGTTGTAGAATACATTTTTCCCTTTTCAAAAAGTACAAGAACATGATCAAATTCTTCTTGGATCAAAAGTTATGGTGTGACAAAGTTGGCAAAAATCATTGATTTTCAAGATGTGCACCAAATGGAAATTTTGCAAAACCATGAACCAATGCCATTTGTAACCTCTAATTCACTTCCAACCATTACACAAACATTCCATAGGCCCTAAAAGTCAGAATTGGACCAAAGCTTCTCATGGTTTATGACTTGTTGGACAAGGAAATCACATGTGAACCAAAGTTGCAACAACTTGCAAAACCACTCATCACACTTCCTACAACTTGCAACATTGGATGCTGACTTTGGCTAACCTTTCCCCCCACCCTTGCTGCGCCAGCCCATGCCTTGTACTAGCCTAGAACTAAGCCATACTTCTCTTACACAAAAGGTGGACTTTGAGCAAAAGCAAACTTACCAATCAATGTAGGCCATGTCAAATCATCTGACCTATAGGATTAAAATATTCTATCCATTTGCAAGCCATTTCATAAAGGAAGCAAGGCTGAAACACTTCACACAACCACATACACAAAAACACACCATTCTGCATTTCCCTTCGAATTTGTTTCCACAGCTCACAAACACAAAAGCCAAGTCCATAGATCAAATCACCATGCTTCATTGACCCCAAACCCACAGGACCCAGGCCTGAAACAAGCCCTAGCATCACTTCTCCATTTTCACTCCATAAAGCAAAAGCCTTCGAATCTGCTACCACAAGCCATAAACATTCAAACAAATTCCACACATCAACTCACCTTGCTTCACTGACCAGAAACCACCCACTACTTTGGCCTGAAACCCTCCATAACTCAAATACGATTTTCACATGCCCTTGGACAGAACTTCTGCAAACTCATTCAAGAGGCTGTTTAAACTCCAACCAAGTATCCAAAGCTTCAAAGGGGGATCATTAGAGCCTGTTTGAGCCAAGAAGCTAGCCAGAAAGTGCCAGAAGTCAGAGCTTCAGTTCAGGTGAGCTTCATGAACATTTTTCCCAGGAGCTTGTTTTTAGGTTCTTAATTGGTTCCCTATGTTCCACTGGTCATGATGATGTGTTTGGTTTCGAAAATCATTGAGTTTTGAGCATGTATGATGTCTCTGAAATTTTGTGACCTAAAGCCCTTTTGCTTCGATTCAGCTTTGTGGTGTGAAATAAATTTGTTTTGGCTATGGATTCTGGTTATATGATGCGTGGGGATGGTTTCTGGGCAAGAAAATTGGGTTTTAGTGAGCTAGGGTGAGAGTTGGCATTTTTTCAGGGAGGAAGCTGGCCGGAGAAGACGACCGGAAGTCTTCTCCGGCAGCCTGAGATTAATTAGCCATTTAATTAGGGTTAGGGCAAAATTCAAATATGGACCCTTGGATCTGGCTTCCCGCGCGCGTGTGTATGGTCCAGATCATGTCATTAGTTCATAATCAGGTTTAATTAGTTTAATTAATTGAATTTAAGAAGTTTGAATATGGGCCTTTGATCTGCGCGTGCAGTCAACCCACTCATTGCCAGGCTCAATCTCAACCCTCCATTGTGCATACTTCAGATTAAATTCATTTTAATTTAATTTCATCTCATTTTACTTGCATATTTATTTTAAAATAGTAAAAAATGTGTAAAAATTATGAAACTTTTTCTCATAAGTTTTATTAATTTTTATGACACAAAAATATTTTTGTTTTTATTTTTATCATTAAAAAAGTATTTTTAAATATTTAAAAGATTATTTTTAATTGATTAATGGATATTAATTTATTAAAAATACTTTTAAGTATCTAAAAATCACCAAAAAATTCATGAAATGTTCTAAGACATTTAGAAACATTGTCCAACCTTCAAACCAAATTTCTTTTTTGATCTTGATGCTTTTTGAGAATTTTCTTTTGAATTAAAATCATTTTTATGCATTAATTTGGTCCAAAGTTCAAAAATTCATTTCTGCCTATTCATGAGGAGTTGGACATTTATTCTTCTTGCATTGTTTTGTGTTTAGCATGTAGTTTCTAGGATTAAATGGCCATGATTTGATTCCTTATTTTCAATTTGTTTGGCATTTCTTTTGTTTAGGAGCCCTAAAAACCCTAATAACTTGTAAAATTCATAACTTGAGATTGGTTAAGAGTTGAGACCTCCCCTTTGGACCTTGGTTTAGTATAGAGTTAGGGTTTCTTTGAGTGGTATTTTCCATTTTTTATCCTAGGGTTTGCTTCTGTTTTTGGTTTTTGTTTGATGCTTGGTTCATAAACCCTAATTTGGGCTTTCTTTTGCATCCCTTTTGCATTCTCTTGCATAACATGACTTGCCATGCCATTCCATGCCTCCATTTGATTCATTTGACATCATAAGACATATTGAAAGCATGTTTGATCATTGCATCATGTATTTGCCATGTTGTATGCCATGTGCACTTCATAACTTTTCATGTATGTTCATGCTTCTTAACTTGCACCATATGCATCCATAAACTTGTATGATCATTTCCATGCCTTGTTTCATGTTTGTAGCATCTCATAGCATCATTAGCATCATGTGTATGCTTCTGGTTTTGTTTGCATCATGTCATTACATCCCATCTTGCATTGCATTGCATTTCTTTTCTAACCTTTTCAGGTGGTAAGTGACTTGAGAAGTGAATTTGCCTTCACTTCTCATAACCTTTCTTTTCATCTCTCTTGCATCCATTGCTGCATTTTATATATGTGTTTGAGTTTGAGCTTGCTCATTCTTCTTCTCCCCACTTTATTTCTTCAAGTGACTTGACTTCTTGAAGGAAGCAAGTCACTTTGCTTCTCTTGATCCTTTCATCTGCTTCCTGGTGGTTCCATTGAAGATTGTTCTTGCAAACCTCACAAACCTTAGAAACAACCAAGCATGACAATGATTAGGGTTTTGATTAGTTCCCCTTCTTAGTTTTACCTTTGTGTCTCTTTTGAGTCATCTCTTCTCATCTCATAATCAGGGACTAAATCCTAAAGGCTTTAAGGCTTTGTGATTAAGCTTATGCCTGCATCCTTCTCTTAGGATGGAGTGTATAACTTTAATCCTAAGTGTTAAACCCTTAATGTGTTTAACTCCTTTAATCAATCCATCTAATAATTATCAAGACTTCACACTTGTAACTTGGGCCTTGCATTAGGGTTCTAATTCTTCCTTAATTGGTTAAGAAGGACTAACCCTAGTGTTAATGGACAAGTCCCCCTCAAGTTGTCTTACAAATCATAAAATCCACTTCATCATCATATCACTAAATAAAATCCACTTAATAAAGGTTTGTTTTGTCATGAGTTTAATCCCTAATCATGGATTAAGTTGAGGAGCTTTCCTCATCTTAAACATTCTCATCTATTATCCTTCTATTAGGATGGTGTAATGGGTCTGTTTAATCCCTGATTATGGCTTAATCTCATTACTTAACACTAAACAAAATCACAAAAACATCTAAATAATCACAAGTAGGTTAATGATCTTAATCCTACACCAAAGGTACTTAAGTGTGAGAATCTGACTTCACACTTAAGGTACTCTCATTACCCCTAATCAGAGGGAAGATGTGATGAGTTTACTAAATCCATTGGTTTAGACTTAAGCTCATTAACTTATGACAAACTTTCAAAAGCAATAAAAGACTGAAAACACAAAAACAAACAATAATCGTCTCCTCCGGGATTCTTTTCTCATCATCCTCACTCACAAACGAGAACTCGCTTCTTCCGTCTAATGCAAGACAGTTTGCACCTGAGCCAGACAGGTCATACACTTGAGCATAGACAAGTAAGCAGTTCACAAGTCAATTCATCTTTCAGTCTCTTTGGGTCGAACTACGGTGTTCTGACTTCCTCATTGCACGAGAGGATACGTAGGCATAACTTAACAGTTATCGAACAAAAGTCTCTGTATATTCCCCCTCTTTCCAGCATTATTCTTTTAGCCTCATGGTCTTGAGCATCTCATCCTTTGTCCTTACACTGACACTGTATATCACACTTTGCACTTCTTTTACACTGACACCTGTATATCTTTTCCAGCTATTCTATACACAAATTGCACTGACACTACCCCTTTAAAACACAAATCTTTTAAGCGTGGATCCCGTCGAGTACGACGGACAATCTGGGTGCTAATACCTTCCCAGGTTGTAACCAACCCCCTTTCTCAGTCTCTCTGGTTCGCAACCGTCTTATCCATATCTTTCTAGGTCTATGCAGCATTGCCTTTCCTTCGGGATAAAAATGCCTAGCTGGCGACTCTTTTCTTTTCCAGTGAGTTCACTGCTGTGTGTTCTCATTGTTCTTTTCGCCGACCGTTCGCGTCTGTACCTTTATTTGGGCCATTCCTCATTTATCGGGAGCGACAGCTTGGCGACTCTGCTGGGGAACCTTATACTGCAACCAGGGCTTCTGGTTCTTTTTGTGGGTTCCTCCTAGCGCTTGATTGATTTGTGTTTATTGGGGGTGTTATGTGCTATTTGTATGTGTATATTTGCTTTATTTACTGCTTTCTGTACAGCTTTATTTATTGTTTTCTTTACTGTTTTTTCATTTATCATACTGTCATACTGCTGGCTGGATCTGTTGTCTGCTTTGGTGGGTGGGTGTTTCATTGAGAGTTAAGGTCCTATACCTGGGACCTGAGTGACACCTAGGCTAGAGTGAATCATATTCTTTCCCATTCCATTTCGGTCTGGTGCGGGAATATGAAACACGGTTCAGATATGGGTTTCTTCTTGAGAACTCTGTGTTGCAGATTTCCTGCAATGCTAGGGCTATCTGGGAAGCTTGCTAAGTCTGGATGACCTTTTAGTATTGACCTTCAGAAACTGAGGTGAATTAGAGGAGGAACTTTTATGGTTATTGTAAACACTGTACCTCCGGGTTAGAAGTGTTTACACTTCTCATAACTGATCCAAGTCTGAGGATCCTTGTTTTAGAACACCACCTGTGAGGGGGTTGGGCTGTTTACAGGTTTGCAGGTACCTTGACCTCAGAATACCCTGTTACTTTTGTTTGTTTAAGAGTACTCCATTTTTGGGACAGTTCTTGTGATTCTAAAACCCTGGACATGTGACTCTTTATTTGAGTCCCCCCATCTTGGTTACTGGATTTATAGACCTCCAACTGGAATTCTTGAACATACATGGACTTATATCAGGGCATTTGATCAGATCCAGCTCAGTCACAGACCCTTGCATATCATTTGCATACATAATCATTGCATCATATTGACATTTGCTTATTTGTTTCAGGGTATCCATCTTCATTTGGTTTTGGTTTTGACCCCATCTTCAGTATTGACCCATCTTCACCAGCATCTGCTTCAGTTATCACCAGCATCAGCTAATCAGTGGCTCATTACTCCAGCATTATCATCAACACCTGTCTCTACTCAGACTTCAGCATCATGGCTCCTAAAAAGAGCAACATCACCTATCACTTCTTCCAGCCAGAGCTATCAGATATCAGGAGGATTCAGACCCTGATCACTCCAGATCACATACCATTGTTCAGGGAAGATTATGGAGATATACTCGACATGGTTATGGATCTGGACCCTTCACAGAGAAGCCTGATCCACACCTGCATTCAGTTTTATGATCCCCCATTGAGATGTTTCACTTTTCAAGACTTTCAGTTGGGCCCCTTGTTGGAAGAGTACTCCTCATTAGTTGGTATACCTATCAGGGGTGGAATCCCTTTCAACCCTGAGATGGTTTTTCCTAGCAATGGAGAAGTAGCAAAAGCTTTGCATCTGGAACCTGTTTTGATTGAGCAGCATATGACTTCTAAAGCTGGAATCCCTGGTTTCCATCTGGACTTCTTGATCTCTCAAGCTACCTTGAAAGCTTCTTTAGGAGAGTGGAAAGCTGTTTGTGCCTTGTTGGCTTTGAGCATATATGGAATTGTGTTGTTTGCAGATGAGCCTCGATTCATCAGTAAGAATGCAATCCATCTGTTCATGCTAAAGAACCCAGTGCCCACTTTATTGGGGGATCTCTACTATTCAGTGCATCAAAGGAATGAAAAGCAGAGGGGAAGATTAGTGAGGTGTTGTGCTCCATTGTTCCACACTTGGCTTCTCAAGCATCTACCCAGGACAGATGCATTTTTAAACCCTCATCAGCAAAGCAACTGGGCTAAGAGACTCACTGCTCTAACTTCAGCAGATATCAGATGGTGCACTCAAAGCACCAAGGGCAGGGATATCATCACCAGTTGTGGGCATTTTCCCAATGTGCCTTTAATAGGAGTTAAGGGTAGTATCAATTACAATCCTCTGCTGTTCAGAAGGCAACTGGGCTATGCACTGGTCCACACTCCTAGGGCACAGGACTTGGTTGAGACTCTCTATTGTGAGAACAAGATTAATTTGGCTATTGTTAGGCAGGCTGCCTGGGCCTGGGATAATGTTCAAACCAAGGGAGTGACTATTCTGGGGAAGTGCAATAATGTGGCATCAGCACAATATTATGAGTGGTCCCGTGCCAGGGCCCAATTCTCTGGGATGCCCTTTACCATAGAAGACATGCCTGAATCATCTTCAGCACCACCCCCTGCCACTATCAGTTTGGAGGAGTTTGAGAGCTTGAAGGAAAGAAATGAGAAGCTAACCCAGGCTTTGCAGAAGACCCTCCGGGAGAGGAGTGAAGGTATGAGGGAGATTGAAAGGTTGGAGAAGATGAGAGTAGATCATCTGACTAAGATTGAGAAGTCTGGGGATTATATCAAGAAGTCTAAGGCCGGAGAACAAATTCTGAAGAATGCTTGCAAAGAAGCCCAGTTCCAGAGAGCAAGGACAGACTTGTATTTGAAGGAGAGTCAAGCCCGGTGGGTCAGGATCACCGAGGCTCGTACCCTGGAGGACAAGAGAGTTCAAGACAAGATGGAGCAACTGGAAGCTAGTGCAAAAGAACAGGAAGAAGCCCTGGCAGCAGCCCAGAGGGAGATATCAGAGCTGAAGATCAAAGCAGGGGTGAAGAGGTCAAAAGAACAAACTCAACACAAGAAGTTAGCAGCAGCTGTTACCACCCGGAATCTCCTCATCAGGAATCTCACGGAGCGTCCGGCTGATCCTGTGACCGAAGCACTTCTCAAGGAAGTTCGTGAGGATGAGTTTGGTCTCGATGTTTGACCATTTGTTTGTTGTTGCTTTCATTCCATGTACTTTTATTTCCTTGTAATGTATTTTGACCCCTCAGAGGGCTTGTATTTGTAAAACAAACTATGTACCATTTTGTTTTTGTAATATGTGTGTTAGTTCGTTCCATCTGAGTTCGCTTCAAAAGCAGCATCAACAGCATCTCCAAGGGTCTGGAAGGGTCAAAACTGAAGGCCAAGCCGGATACCTTGAGAACAAATAAGCATACTGCATTGCATGCTAACCTTTTGTTTGTTTTGTAGGTTTTTATTTTATTGTTGCTAACTCTGTTGTGATGTTCAGGAACTATTGCTAGGCGCCGGGTATTTCCCCTCAACCGTCTGCACCGTTATCCAACCCGAAACAACCTTCCGGGAATTCAAATGGATCAGGTACAACAGGACCTTGCAGAGGTTAGAAATCAAATGGCAAACGAAAGATTGGAAATGAGAACGCAGATGACTCAGTTTATGGAATTTATGAACAACATGGCTCAAAGCCAGGAAAGATTGAGAGCCATGGTGGAAAGGCAGAATCAAGAAGATCCACATATAGGGACTGCCGGCACCAGCAACAATGAAAGGGTCCAACCTCATGTAAACCCCCCTGTATCTGGACCACACCTCCATCCGGAGGTCAATATTCCTGCAAATGTTCAGGGAACTGCCACTGCAGCCAGGGTACTTCAAGAAGACCCCCAAGAGGACCAGTTCACGGTAATGGGTGCTGGGGAAGAGGCTTATGATAGGAGGTTGGATGAGATAGCTGAGAAGTTGAAGTCCTTAGAATCTCAAAACTCTTTGGGCTTCGACGTCATGGACATGGGCTTGGTAGACGGGGTCAGGATCCCCCATAAGTTCAAGCCTCCTTGCTTTGAAAAATACAACGGGACTTCATGCCCCCGGACTCATTTACAGTCATTTCTGGGAAGGCTGAAGGCCTATACTATGGATGAGAAGCTCTGGATGTTTTATTTCGAGGATAGCTTAACTGGAGCGTCAAGAGAATGGTATTCTCACTTGACAAGGGCAACTATTAGATGCTGGAAGGACCTGGCAGAGGCCTTCATCAGACAGTATCAGTACAATTTAGACATGGCACCCAACAGGACCCTCCTGATGGGAACGTCACAGTCGTCAAAGGAAAGTTTCAGAGAATATGCCCAGAGATGGAGGCAATTGGCTGCTGCTGTTCAGCCACCTATGTCCGAAAGGGAAATGGCAGATATGTTTATGAACACCCTTCAGGGAACTTATATTGACAGGCTGGCTGCTTTCTCTTCCACTAGCTTTGCAGATGTTGTCATAGCTGGGGAGAGAATTGAAAGCCTATTGAAGATGGGTAAGATCTCAGACAACGGTGCAAGCTCGTCCAGTAGTATAAGAAAGCCTTTTGCAGGCCCGAGAAGAACTGGCGAGACCAATGCCATCCACACCAACAGGGGTAGGCCCCAATATGTTCACAGGTCAATAGCAGCAGTCACCATCCCTGCTCCAGCTCATCCTCAGCCAGTCTATCAACCGCCGCAGCAAAACTATCAGCCGCAACCTCAGTACCATCAGCAAAATATGTATCCTCCAAGAAATTACAACAACAGCAACACCAACAACAACAGTCAACAGAGGCCATTTCAGCAGAGGCCATCTCAAGCTAACAGGGTGATCGATCCGATCCCTATGCCATATGCTACCCTGCTGCCACAACTCCTGAAACTCAACCTAGTTGAGCTAAGGACGCTGGCACCTCCAGATCCCAATAGTCTACCCAGGAATTATGACTCCAACGCTAGGTGTGCCTTCCATTCAAACGCACCTGGCCACAGTACAGAAAGGTGCAGAGCTCTGCACATGAAGGTACAAGACCTGGTAGACTCAAAGGCTCTGAATTTCGCACCACCACCCAATGTCAACAAAAACCCAATGCCAAACCACGGTGGTCCTAGAATTAACGTTATTGAAGAAGACAAGCCGTCTTATTTAATAACCAGTGTGGGACAGATCAGGACACCGTTGGTAGAAATCAAAGCTCAGCTCTTGGAATGTCAAATGTTCCCAGGGTGTGAGTTGGGTTGTGCTTACTGCAATATCTCGGTAAATGGGTGCGATAATATGAGGAATGGCATAGATGGCCTTATTCAGAGTGGCCAACTTCAGATCACCACATCATTTCCAACAAATCCAGCAATCTCATCAGCAACGGTTTCAGAACCTCCTACAACTGCAACAACCATTGTTCCTGACAATTCTTCGGCTTCATCAACAAGTACTTCATCCATTATCTCAACTGATCAGTTTTCAACAAATTTTCCTGCTACAACTTCAGCATCACTCCATTTTGAACCACCTACAACAACAACATCCACACTCCCGACAATGTCTCCTACAACACCAGCAACAAATCATGAAGATGTCTCAACTGTCACCATATTCTATGATCCTGAAAGCAACTCTGCCTACAACTCAGAAGGTGTTGCTCCCATTAGAGCACCATTTACAATCTATTATGATCCTCAGACTATCACAATTCCTTCAACGGCTGCAATCAGTCCAGTCACCATCACGGTGCCTGGACCCGTACCTTATGAAAGCAGTAATGCCATCCCCTGGCATTACGGCTCTGACTTGTACTGTGAAGGACAAAGAATCATTTTTGAATCATCAACCCCTGCACTACAAGTAGACAATGTGGGCGGAGGCGGAGGCTTCACTCGAAGCGGACGTCTTTTCGCTCCACAAATTCAGAGACCCACAGCCGAAGCAGAAGCTGCTGCCAAGGCGAAAGGGAAGAGCCCTGTGCAGGAAGATCAAGCTGTTAAGGAAGCTTTGAAGACACCATTCGATCAAGAGGTTGATGAGTTCATGCGAATCATCAAAAAGAGTGATTATAAAATAGTGGATCAGCTGCATCAGACGCCTTCCAAGATCTCAATCCTATCATTGCTTATGTGCTCCGAAGCCCATCGGAATGCACTACTCAAAGTCTTGCACGCAGCTTACGTGCCTGAAGAGATCACTGTCAATCAGCTGGAAGCAGTAGTGGGAAATGTTAATGCTAGTCACGGACTAGGGTTCACCAATACTGATTTGACAACGGAAGGCCGCAACCACAACAAAGCCTTGCACATAACCATGGAATGCAAAGGTGCTGTCCTTTCCCATGTGCTGGTAGACACGGGGTCATCCCTCAATGTCTTACCTAAGAAGGCCCTGGTAAAACTAGAATATGACGGATTGGCGTTGAGACCTAGCAACCTAGTGGTGAGAGCCTTTGATGGTTCAAAGAGATCGGTTCTGGGAGAGATCGAGTTGCCCATAACGATTGGCCCGCAGACCTTTACAACTATCTTCTACGTGATGGATATACAGCCCGCCTACAGCTGTTTATTGGGTAGGCCATGGATTCACGCTGCTGGCGCCGTGACATCTACCCTTCACCAGAAATTAAAATATGAGTGGGAGGGTCAAATCGTTACAATCTGCGGAGAGGAGGACATTTTTGTCAGCCACCTGGCAACCTATAAGTACATTGAGATGGATGGGGAGATCCATGAAACAATGAGCCAGGGGTTTGAAGCCTTGAATGTGAATGAAACATCTGCTGTGCCTGGTACTTCAATATCATCATACCAACAAGCCCGGAAGGTTGTTGAGGAAGGAACTGCCCAAGGCTGGGGCAAGCTACTACCGGTGGAGAAGAAAGAAGACATATTTGGGTTGGGTTACAAACCAACTCAACAAGATCAAACAGCGGCTGCGAAAGAGCCCAACTTTGTGAGTGGGGGGATGCTTACCCCTGATGCTATCAACTGTCTGGAAGACGAGCTGGAAGAAGAACGCAACCTGGAAAGCTGGATTCGTCCAAAGATCCCGGGGAGCAGTGTCTCGAACTGGTCTTCCCAGGAAATTATAAGAGTTACTCATGCAGAGTAATTATTATTTCCTGTATTTTTATAAGCATGCATCAAAGTCTTGCATCTTGCCCAAGATGACAAGACTCATTTTGTAATCGGGCCATCTGTACTTTTTGTGCAAACAAGATCAATTAATGAAATATCAGACATCTTTTTGCAAATAAGTCTTTTTATTTTCCGTTCACTGTTTTTCCATTTTTCTTTTTTGTACAAAAAAATAAATGGCAGTGTTTTCAAAATGACAACTTTATTTCACTTTTCTCAAACAAGATTAAAATCAAATCACTAAAGTGAACAAACTAAACCCTTGCAGAGAGTGCCTTCCTGACAGCACCGACAACAGCACGGCTATGACTTCGTATGACTTTGACAATCCAATCAATCAAGCTGATGAAGGGGTTGAAGAAGAGTATGAGCTTCCTGAAGAGCTAGCCAGGTTGTTAAGGCAAGAGGAAAAGGTTATTACTCCTCACCAGGAGGAGGTTGAAGTGATTAATCTTGGTACAGATGAAGACGTGAAAGAGGTTAAAATCGGGGCCTGCCTGCAAGACTCAGTGAAGAGACAACTGATTGATCTGCTTCAAGAGTATGTGGACGTTTTTGCTTGGTCTTACCAAGATATGCCAGGGTTGGATACCGACATTGTCGTGCACAAGCTGCCTTTGAGAGAAGAATGCCCGCCAGTTAAGCAGAAACTGCGCCGTACTCGGACGGACATGGAAATGAAAGTCAAGGAGGAGGTACAAAAGCAATGGGACGCCGGGTTCCTTGCTGTGACTAGCTATCCACCGTGGGTCGCTAACATAGTACCTGTGCCTAAGAAAGACGGCAAAGTAAGAATGTGTGTTGATTACCGGGATCTGAACAGAGCCAGTCCGAAAGATGATTTCCCTTTACCTCACATTGATGTATTGGTGGACAATACGGCTCAGTTCTCGGTATTCTCCTTCATGGACGGATTTTCAGGATATAATCAGATCAAGATGTCACCTGAAGACATGGAGAAGACAACATTCATCACACCCTGGGGCACGTTCTGTTACAAGGTAATGCCATTTGGGCTCAAGAATGTTGGTGCAACATATCAACGGGCTATGGTAACATTATTCCACGATATGATCCATAAGGAAATCGAGTGTTATGTGGATGACATGATTGCCAAGTCCCTTACCGAGGAAGATCACCTGGTGAATCTGCTGAAATTGTTCAAGCGTCTGAGGAAGTATCAACTGAAGTTGAACCCCAACAAATGCACATTCGGGGTGCGATCCGGTAAGCTGCTGGGATTTATTGTAAGTGAGAAAGGGATTGAAGTTGACCCTGATAAAGTCAAAGCCATCCAAGAGATGCCTGCACCGAAAACAGAGAAAGAAGTTCGAGGGTTCTTAGGTCGATTGAACTACATTTCAAGGTTCATATCCCACCTTACAGCAACCTGTGAACCCTTGTTCAAACTGCTAAGGAAAGAACAAACGGTCAGGTGGAACGAAGATTGCCAAAGGGCTTTTGACAAGATCAAAGAATACTTACAAGAACCTCCAATCCTTATGCCGCCAGTTGAAGGAAGACCTCTGATAATGTACTTGACAGTATTAGAAGAGTCGATGGGGTGTGTGTTGGGCCAGCATGACGAGTCTGGTCGAAAAGAGTATGCAATATACTACCTAAGCAAAAAGTTTACCGACTGTGAACAGCGTTATTCACTGCTCGAGAAAACTTGTTGTGCTTTAGCGTGGGCTGCTCGCCGACTGAGGCAGTATATGTTGACCCACACTACTTTGTTGATCTCAAAGATGGACCCAGTCAAGTACATTTTCGAGAAGCCAGCACTTACCGGACGGGTTGCAAGATGGCAAATGATTCTTACAGAATATGACATCCAATACACCTCTCAGAAAGCCATCAAAGGCAGTGTATTGTCTGAATATCTTGCTGAGCAACCCATTGACGACTACCAGCCTATGAGATTTGACTTCCCTGATGAAGACATCATGTTCATTAAAGCAAAAGATCATGAAGAGCCTATTCACACTGAAGGGCCTGACCCGGAAGAAGAATGGACTATGATGTTTGATGGGGCTGTTAACATGAATGGTCGTGGTGTTGGTGCAGTACTCATTTCACCAAAAGGAGTTCACATGCCTTTCTCGGCAAAACTCACTTTCAACTGCACTAACAACGAAGCTGAATACGAAGCTTGCATTATGGGTCTTGAGGAAGCCATTGACCTCAGGATCAAGACATTGACTGAATTCGGAGATTCAGCTTTGGTAGTTAATCAAACCAACGGAAAGTGGTACACCCACCAGGATCATCTGATACCTTACAGGGATTATACGAGGAGGTTATTGACTTTCTTCACAACAGTCAAGCTTGAGTATATCCCTCGGGACGAGAATCAGTTTGCAGATGCTCTTGCTACCATTTCGTCCATGATCAAAGTCCAGACTGCCAACTTTGTACCTCAGATTTCAGTGTCCAGACTTGATAGACCGGCATATGTGTTTGCAGCAGATATTGTTAAAGATGATAAGCCTTGGTTCCATGACATTAAGTGCTTCTTGGAGGATCAAACATACCCACCTGGGGCATCTTCCAATGATAAGAAGACTTTAAGAAGGCTTGCTGGGAGTTTCTTTCTGAACACTGATGGATCTTTATACAAAAGGAACTTTGATATGGTACTCCTCAGATGTGTTGACAAGACGGAAGCAGATTTGTTGATGCATGAAGTGCACGAGGGCTCTTTTGGCACTCATGTCGGAGGACATGCAATGGCTAAGAAGTTGTTAAGATCAGGCTATTATTGGAGCACAATGGATGCCGACTGTTGTGCCTATGCCAGAAAATGCCACAAATGCCAGATCTATGCAGACAAAGTGCATGTGCCTCCGAATCCTTTGAACATAATGTCTTCACCCTGGCCCTTTGCTATGTGGGGCATTGACATGATTGGCAAGATTGAGCCGACTGCTTCAAATGGCCACAGATTCATCCTGGTCGCCATTGACTATTTCACCAAGTGGGTTGAAGCAGCCTCATATGCAAACGTCACAAGACAAGTGGTAGCCAGATTTCTGAAAAGAGATATCATCTGTCGATATGGAGTGCCCGAGCGGATCATTACTGATAATGGTTCCAATTTAAACAACAAAATGATGGCTGAGCTGTGCCGGGACTTCAAGATCCAACATCACAATTCTTCTCCTTACAGGCCAAAGATGAATGGCGCTGTTGAGGCAGCAAATAAGAACATCAAGAAGATTGTGCAGAAGATGGTAGTCACTTACAAAGACTGGCATGAAATGTTACCGTTTGCCTTGCATGGGTACCGCACGTCAATCAGAACATCCACTGGGGCAACACCGTATCAGCTCGTATATGGTATGGAAGCAGTCCTACCGATTGAAGTTGAATTACCCTCTCTACGAGTATTGATGGATGTTAAACTGAGTGAAGCAGAATGGGTTAGGGCCTGATACGAACAACTGAGTCTGATCGAAGAAAAGAGGCTGGTTGCAATCTGTCATGGGCAATTGTATCAGAAGAGAATGAAGAAATCCTTCGATCAGAAAGTCAGGCACCGAGAGTACCAAGTGGGAGATCTTGTGCTGAAGAGAATCCTCCCTCCGCATACAGACCACAGGGGCAAATGGACTCCAAATTATGAAGGACCATTTGTGGTAAAGAAAGTTTTCTCTGGTGGAGCACTGATGCTCGGCACCATGGATGGTGAAGATTTCCCGTCCCCTGTGAATTCAGATGCAGTTAAAAAATACTTCGCATAAAAATGACCCGCTGGACACAAAAACAGAATGTAAGTCCAGGCAAAAATAGGGCATCCCGGCGAGTCAAAAACAGAATAAAAGACTCGGGCAAAAATAAGGGAAAATAAACGAAAAAATGTACACCCGCTGAGTTGAAAAGCCGCATTGGACAGCTCAGGCAAAAATGGGTATCCCGATGGATTGAAAACCCGAAAGGGCGATCCATGCAAAATAAGGGAATAAGCGAACAACTGCATTCTGAATTCGTCTGTATTACTCACAACTTGGAAAGCTTCAACAGAATCAAGCTTCAATCAGAATCAGCCTTCTTCAGAAAGCAAGACGAGAAGAACGTCATTGTCATACGAGTCATAGCAGAAGAGGAAGCTCCTCAAAGCGTCATCAACACTGCCAGTATTTTGTTTCTCAATTTGTAACAATCTCTTCATTTCAGGGGATTTGTTTCTTTGACTGTATCTCGCCAATTCAGGGCACATGAATTAATAAAATCAGATTTTCAGTCATGTTTTTGTCTTGTACATTTTATTTGCAAAAATTTCTGATGTCTTAAAGAAAAATGATTGCATAAGAATACAGATGTTTATCTTCAAATAAAAACATGCTTGCAGGAAATATACTAACTCTCAGAAGTATCTAAACTCCTATGACGGAATCCAGTAAGGGATACCTCGGGATCATCTTGTGCGTTTCTCTATCTCTTTTCAGGATTTGCAGGTATCCAGAGCGCAACTTGGGGCATGAAAGCCTCATCCCAGCAAGCTGGCAGATCAACACACGATTTTAGCACCCGAGGGGCTCCCTCCCCAGCTGAGTTGCTTCTCATAACTTCCCCGGTGGAGTTGCCATTTACTACCTATCTCCATCAGAGTTGCTAGGCATCACGGAAGGCGCCTACATCCCCGACTGAGTCAAGGATCTCTTTCTCCCTAGCCGAGTTGCCATCTCGCCCTCAGCCGAGTACAAAGTCAGGGAACCATCTCCCCACAGAGTCTTAGCCTCTGTTCAGAAGAGCAACGCATGAAGAAGTCACAACAGAGTGTAGAAGGCCTCTACAAACCCCAGCTGGGTCCCATATTACGAGGATATGTCAATCAGTGACCTGTATCCCCAAGCGGTCAAATATCATATCATCAGATCTACCAATGATCACACCCCCAGCTGGGATGTCCACTTTCAAACAGATCAGTCAGGGATCTCTGCAGCAGCGGGATCCGAATCCCAGATCTGTGCCTCTCTGCATAATCATAGCATTCGCATCATATTATCCCCTCAGAGCGTAGCATTCCGTCTAATACGGAGCATTACGGCAAAAAAATCAAACGCATAGCATAATCATAAGCCATGTTTTGAATAGAACACTTGTGAACAATAACCATTCATCAGAATACAGAATACTTTCCCCAAAATCCCCCAGGGTCCCCAGCAAAAGCAGCTGCCTCACAAATCAAACACCAGTATATACACCTTTTGACACCCGTCCGTGTCATCTTTCCCCAGTAAAGCCGCCTGAACACTCTTTACAACCATATCACCCGTATTACAGATACTTCCTGACACCCGTCCGTGTCACATCACCAGCAGAAAGCCAAAGACGTCCTCTTTGCACTCACATATATCTATATACACTTTCCTGACACCCGTCCGTGTCATTTCCCCAGCGCAGTCGCTTATACTTTTGCAACCCGCATACTTGTTAATATTATTATACTTTGACACTCGTCCGTGTCACTCTCCCCAGCAGATAAGCACTCATCTATACGATACCCATGCTCACTACTCATGATTGCACTTATGCAGATACTCGTCCGTATCTTGTATATACCACTTATATACCCACAGATTCAACAATAGTCCTTGTTCTTTGTTAACCCGTTGGTACTCGTCCGTACCATCATCTCAGAACATTGCGTCTAGTGTTTGTTTCTACATGATACTCGTCCGTATCATAGTCTTAAGGATGTTCGTCCGCATCTTTAATCCATACACCGTGTCAAACACTTATGTCTTCTTGAATATAGATGCTCGTCTGTATCTATTATTCCCCAGAAGAGTCCCTTCAGATGCAACACTCGTCCGTGTTCTTTGTTAACCCGTTGATACTCGTCCGTATCATCATCTCTGAACACGTGTCAGTATTTGTTTCTACCCGATACTCGTCCGTATCGTAGTCTTAAGGATGCTCGTCCGCATCTTTAATCTATACACAACGTCTAAACACTTATACTTTCTCTTCTTGGTTGTAAATACTCGTCCGTGTTTACTATATCCCCAGTAGATTGCCAACACAACAAATTTTCCTTCTTATCTGACACTCGTCATGTGTTATGATAAACCCTGAGAGCAGCCGTACCCTGCTGAGTGGTCGTCCTCCACTTCGTGATGGTCGTCCTCCATCATGCTCATCCGATGGCCGTCCCCATCGTTGATTTTAGCAGCCGTCCCCTGCTAGGTGGTCGTCCTCCACCTTTTGATGATCGTCCTTCATCATTTTATCCAATGGCCGTCCCCATTGTTGATTTTGGTTATCTGGCATTCGTCCTATGTCATGATAAACCTTGAGAGCAGCCGTCCCCTGCTAGGTGGTCGTCCTCCACCTCTTGATGGTCGTCCTCCATCATGCTCGTCCGATGGCCGTCCCCATCGTTGACCTTTTATCCGATGGCCGTCCCCATCGTTGATACTTTCGGCAGCCGTACCCTGCCAGGTGGTCGTCCTCCACCTTTGATGGCCGTCCCCATCATTTTTTTTCCTTTCATTCCCCAACAGAGCAGCCGTACCCTGCTAGGTGATCGTCCTTCACCTTTGATGGCCGTACCCCATCATCTGTTTATTTCATTTATTCTTTAACCCGATGGCCGTCCCCGTCGTGGTCCCTTTTCCTTTCCTTTTAGCCCGATGGCCGTCCCCATCGTTGGTTACCTTGCCTTGTGAACTTGATGGCCGTCCCCGTCATGTTTCATTAATTCCCAGAGAATCTTACTTTATCTTGATGGCCGTCCCCATCATAATTTTATTTTCCCCAGCTAGTCGGCCGTCCCCGTCTTGGCTTTACCTTTTATCCCCAGCATGTCGGCCGTCCCCGTCATCGCTTTATTTTCCGTGCTTTTCCCAGCATGCCGGCCGTCCCCGTCATTGCTCTTTACCCAGCAGTCGTCCTCTGCTCGACGGTCGTCCTCCGTCGCCCACGCTTTACAATATACTTTATTTTCCTTTACAATCTATATCCCTTTTCTTCTTCATTCTGTGAGTGCAAATTTTGGACTGTCTTTGGTATTCAACCACAAGTTATCTTGTTTGCCTGTTAAGCCGCTGCTTACATCCTGCACAGCTAACTCATGTTTGAATAGGGGCAGCTGTAAACACCCCAAATTTGCCCTCACCCATTCACACCATGGTTTGTGATCATTCTCATATGCATAAACACAATCATATTACCTCATATTACATTTTTGATTCACTGCATAGTTTTTAAGTCATCTGCATCTAGGGTTTGTGATCTGAGCAATCCAAGAGCCCCTTGAGCCACTCCAAAGGAAACCAATCACTTTAAAGGGATCCATATGTGTTCAAGTATCATATTACATCCTCTCAAAGTCAAAAATGCAAAAGAATCACAAGAACTGGGATTGGTGTGGATGCAGAGCCAAGTTTGACTGCATAGTTGACCTAAAATTAGGGTTTTGGTTTCAGAGGCCATAACTCCAAATTTTTTGGTCATTCTTGTTTCCATTGGTCTCTATATGGTATAAGGAGTATGCATATCAATTTTCATGAAGAAATTCCATGGGGAAGTCATCTGATCAAGGGTTGACTTTCTGGGCAAGTCAGTACAAAATCAGAACATCTGAGGCCCCCAATGACCCAACCAATGGGTGATCTTCATCATTTTGAGTGTATATGATCTTTATTTGATCATGGAAGAAGGTTGAAGTTCATAAAAATCAAGAATTTGGAGTTTTGGCAAATGTTGACTTTTTGGGCATAGTTGACTTTTCAAGAATGCTTCATTTTAGGTCATTTTTCAAGCCTTGATTCTTGATCCAAAAATGCTTCAAATGGAAAAACTTTGGTCATGAAAGTTGTAGAATACATTTTTCCCTTTTCAAAAAGTACAAGAACATGATCAAATTCTTCTTGGATCAAAAGTTATGGTGTGACAAAGTTGGCAAAAATCATTGATTTTCAAGATGTGCACCAAATGGAAATTTTGCAAAACCATGAACCAATGCCATTTGTAACCTCTAATTCACTTCCAACCATTACACAAACATTCCATAGGCCCTAAAAGTCAGAATTGGACCAAAGCTTCTCATGGTTTATGACTTGTTGGACAAGGAAATCACATGTGAACCAAAGTTGCAACAACTTGCAAAACCACTCATCACACTTCCTACAACTTGCAACATTGGATGCTGACTTTGGCTAACCTTTCCCCCCACCCTTGCTGCGCCAACCCATGCCTTGTACTAGCCTAGAACTAAGCCATACTTCTCTTACACAAAAGGTGGACTTTGAGCAAAAGCAAACTTACCAATCAATGTAGGCCATGTCAAATCATCTGACCTATAGGATTAAAATATTCTATCCATTTGCAAGCCATTTCATAAAGGAAGCAAGGCTGAAACACTTCACACAACCACATACACAAAAACACACCATTCTGCATTTCCCTTCGAATTTGTTTCCACAGCTCACAAACACAAAAGCCAAGTCCATAGATCAAATCACCATGCTTCATTGACCCCAAACCCACAGGACCCAGGCCTGAAACAAGCCCTAGCATCACTTCTCCATTTTCACTCCATAAAGCAAAAGCCTTCGAATCTGCTACCACAAGCCATAAACATTCAAACAAATTCCACACATCAACTCACCTTGCTTCACTGACCAGAAACCACCCACTACTTTGGCCTGAAACCCTCCATAACTCAAATACGATTTTCACATGCCCTTGGACAGAACTTCTGCAAACTCATTCAAGAGGCTGTTTAAACTCCAACCAAGTATCCAAAGCTTCAAAGGGGGATCATTAGAGCTTGTTTGAGCCAAGAAGCTAGCCAGAAAGTGCCAGAAGTCAGAGCTTCAGTTCAGGTGAGCTTCATGAACATTTTTCCCAGGAGCTTGTTTTTAGGTTCTTAATTGGTTCCCTATGTTCCACTGGTCATGATGATGTGTTTGGTTTCGAAAATCATTGAGTTTTGAGCATGTATGATGTCTCTGAAATTTTGTGACCTAAAGCCCTTTTGCTTCGATTCAGCTTTGTGGTGTGAAATAAATTTGTTTTGGCTATGGATTCTGGTTATATGATGCGTGGGGATGGTTTCTGGGCAAGAAAATTGGGTTTTAGTGAGCTAGGGTGAGAGTTGGCATTTTTTCAGGGAGGAAGCTGGCCGGAGAAGACGACCGAAAGTCTTCTCCGGCAGCCTGAGATTAATTAGCCATTTAATTAGGGTTAGGGCAAAATTCAAATATGGACCCTTGGATCTGGCTTCCCGCGCGCGTGTGTATGGTCCAGATCATGTCATTAGTTCATAATCAGGTTTAATTAGTTTAATTAATTGAATTTAAGAAGTTTGAATATGGGCCTTTGATCTGCGCGCGCAGTCAACCCACTCATTGCCAGGCTCAATCTCAACCCTCCATTGTGCATACTTCAGATTAAATTCATTTTAATTTAATTTCTTCTCATTTTACTTGCATATTTATTTTAAAATAGTAAAAAATGTGTAAAAATTATGAAACTTTTTCTCATAAGTTTTATTAATTTTTATGACACAAAAATATTTTTGTTTTTATTTTTATCATTAAAAAAGTATTTTTAAATATTTAAAAGATTATTTTTAATTGATTAATGGAAATTAATTTATTAAAAATACTTTTAAGTATCTAAAAATCACCAAAAAATTCATGAAATGTTCTAAGACATTTAGAAACATTGTCCAACCTTCAAACCAAATTTCTTTTTTGATCTTGATGCTTTTTGAGAATTTTCTTTTGAATTAAAATCATTTTTATGCATTAATTTGGTCCAAAGTTCAAAAATTCATTTCTGCCTATTCATGAGGAGTTGGACATTGATTCTTCTTGCATTGTTTTGTGTTTAGCATGTAGTTTCTAGGATTAAATGGCCATGATTTGATTCCTCATTTTCAATTTGTTTGGCATTTCTTTTGTTTAGGAGCCCTAAAAACCCTAATAACTTGTAAAATTCATAACTTGAGATTGGTTAAGAGTTGAGACCTCCCCTTTGGACCTTGGTTTAGTATAGAGTTAGGGTTTCTTTGAGTGGTATTTTCCATTTTTTATCCTAGGGTTTGCTTCTGTTTTTGGTTTTTGTTTGATGCTTGGTTCATAAACCCTAATTTGGGCTTTCTTTTGCATCCCTTTTGCATTCTCTTGCATAACATGACTTGCCATGCCATTCCATGCCTCCATTTGATTCATTTGACATCATAAGACATATTGAAAGCATGTTTGATCATTGCATCATGTATTTGCCATGTTGTATGCCATGTGCACTTCATAACTTTTCATGTATGTTCATGCTTCTTAACTTGCACCATATGCATCCATAAACTTGTATGATCATTTCCATGCCTTGTTTCATGTTTGTAGCATCTCATAGCATCATTAGCATCATGTGTATGCTTATGGTTTTGTTTGCATCATGTCATTACATCCCATCTTGCATTGCATTGCATTTCTTTTCTAACCTTTTCAGGTGGTAAGTGACTTGAGAAGTGAATTTGCCTTCACTTCTCATAACCTTTCTTTTCATCTCTCTTGCATCCATTGCTGCATTTTCTATATGTGTTTGAGTTTGAGCTTGCTCATTCTTCTTCTCCCCACTTTCTTTCTTCAAGTGACTTGACTTCTTGAAGGAAGCAAGTCACTTTGCTTCTCTTGATCCTTTCATCTGCTTCCTGGTGGTTCCATTGAAGATTGTTCTTGCAAACCTCACAAACCTTAGGAACAACCAAGCATGACAATGATTAGGGTTTTGATTAGTTCCCCTTATTAGTTTTACCTTTGTGTCTCTTTTGAGTCATCTCTTCTCATCTCATAATCAGGGACTAAATCCTAAAGGCTTTAAGGCTTTGTGATTAAGCTTATGCCTGCATCCTTCTCTTAGGATGGAGTGTATAACTTTAATCCTAAGTGTTAAACCCTTAATGTGTTTAACTCCTTTAATCAATCCATCTAATAATTATCAAGACTTCACACTTGTAACTTGGGCCTTGCATTAGGGTTCTAATTCTTCCTTAATTGGTTAAGAAGGACTAACCCTAGTGTTAATGGACAAGTCCCCCTCAAGTTGTCTTACAAATCATAAAATCCACTTCATCATCATATCACTAAATAAAATCCACTTAATAAAGGTTTGTTTTGTCATGAGTTTAATCCCTAATCATGGATTAAGTTGAGGAGCTTTCCTCAGCTTAAACATTCTCATCTATTATCCTTCTATTAGGATGGTGTAATGGGTCTGTTTAATCCCTGATTATGGCTTAATCTCATTACTTAACACTAAACAAAATCACAAAAACATCTAAATAATCACAAGTAGGTTAATGATCTTAATCCTACACCAAAGGTACTTAAGTGTGAGAATCTGACTTCACACTTAAGGTACTCTCATTACCCCTAATCAGAGGGAAGATGTGATGAGTTTACTAAATCCATTGGTTTAGACTTAAGCTCATTAACTTATGACAAACTTTCAAAAGTAATAAAAGACTGAAAACACAAAAACAAACAATAATCGTCTCCTCCGGGATTCTTTTCTCATCATCCTCACTCACAAACGAGAACTCGCTTCTTCCGTCTAATGCAAGACAGTTTGCACCTGAGCCAGACAGGTCATACACTTGAGCATAGACAAGTAAGCAGTTCACAAGTCAATTCATCTTTCAGTCTCTTTGGGTCGAACTACGGTGTTCTGACTTCCTCATTGCACGAGAGGATACGTAGGCATAACTTAACAGTTATCGAACAAAAGTCTCTGTATATTCCCCCTCTTTCCAGCATTATTCTTTTAGCCTCATGGTCTTGAGCATCTCATCCTTTGTCCTTACACTGACACTGTATATCACACTTTGCACTTCTTTTACACTGACACCTGTATATCTTTTCCAGCTATTCTATACACAAATTGCACTGACACTACCCCTTTAAAACACAAATCTTTTAAGCGTGGATCCCGTCGAGTACGACGGACAATCTGGGTGCTAATACCTTCCCAGGTTGTAACCAACCCCCTTTCTCAGTCTCTCTGGTTCGCAACCGTCTTATCCATATCTTTCTAGGTCTATGCAGCATTGCCTTTCCTTCGGGATAAAAATGCCTAGCTGGCGACTCTTTTCTTTTCCAGTGAGTTCACTGCTGTGTGTTCTCATTGTTCTTTTCGCCGACCGTTCGCGTCTGTACCTTTATTTGGGCCATTCCTCATTTATCGGGAGCGACACTACCCGACAGCCTCCTGCACAAGAATTCACTCTTGAGGACGTCCTCCGTGCGATTCATCAGCAAAATCAGATGAATGCCACACTGGAGCGAAGGCAGAAGGAGCAGCATGATGCTTTACTCCGCACTATTGCAACCAACCAGACAGCTACTGATGAGAAGCTCGGAGAAATTTTTAGCGAGCTAGAGGCCTTACGCATTGACATCACTGCTATTACCGGTACCGATTCTGATCCTGAAGCGACTCCGACCAGACGCTCCCGCACCAGAAGCCGAGCCCGCGGTCCTCAGCAGCCTTAGTTTTAGTTTTTGCTTATGTTTGTTTTTCATTTTCGTAGTTTGTATTGTACTTTTACCGCTATTATATCACAACATTGAGGACAATGTCTGATATAGTGTGGGAGAGGTACCTTTCATTTTCCGCATTTTCCCTTTTCGCATTTTTCTATTCCGTTGTATTTCCATTCCGTTGTATTTCTTTTCGTAAGTTAATGAAACGAGCAATTTTTGTGCTATTTTCTTTAGTTTCGAACTTCCCCGTTTATTTAGCCATACCGAAAAAATCTTTAATTATTCGCATTACCCGACTTACCTACGAAATCATAATTAGGAAGCTGAGAACGATTCAACAAGACCAATACAATCTTGACACCTTTGACTTCCCACTTAAGCGATTCCATTCCGATTATCGTTACGAGTACACCTTAAGTTCCAGTTCAAAAGTAACCCCTAGTAGTTTATACTAGCAGCCAACACCGTCTGAACACAAACCACGTGGGGAGCCGATGAATATAAGCGTTTGATGCCTAATCTAAAATAATCCTTCATATCTCGAGCCAAATGAAAAGAAATTGCACCAAAGTACACGGTCGCATATAAGAAACGAGAAATATGAGAAGGAGTCCATTGCGAGTTGGTTCAGAGGTATTGGTTCTGAACTTGGTAGGGCGTGCTACGGCTCGATCCCCCACAACCTCCAAATCGGATAATGTATGTAGGGTTACCGCACTCGTGTACCAGACCCCGTGCTTAAAAAGGATCAAAGTCGCTAACCGGCTACTCCACTACGTGCGTGCTAAGGCAAAGGGCTTAATGTGATTGCGCTAGAATGAAACCGGGCGAAATAAGATCGAAAGACTCTAGGTGAAATCGTAAAGCAATTACCGATTGTTTCGTTTAACGGGAAGTCGACGACTTAGCTTGTTGCTTATGTCATTAATGTATCGTTAGTGTTTTATCAAAGTACCGGTTTATCCGACAAAACGATCCCTCGTACGGTTTGTTATGTGTGTGCACCGATAAAAAAACTTGTCCGCCGATTTTCAACCGACTATTTGCTTGAGGACAAGCAAAGGTTTAAGTTTGGGGAAGTTTGATAACGAGAAAATGTATCAATTATATTGCTATGTTTCATTACCGTTTTATCGCATAATCGTCGTTTTAACACCCGATTCCTCGAGTTTTCCTTGCCATTTTGCAGGTACATCGTATACAGAGCTAAATCATGAGCCACAAGCAAAAGGAGCGAAAACAACCATAAAAAGATGAAGAAATGAAGAAACCTGCAAAACCTGCATATTTTGTAGCACTCACGGTCGTCACCTAGGTGTCACGACCGTGACAGCCCAAAAGGAGCCATCACGACCGTGACATATCCCTCACGACCGTGACACTTAATTTACAAAGGACACGAACGTGATGCCCTTGTCACGACTGTGACAAGGGAAAAATAGGTTATTTGACTGAAGACTTGGTCACAACGTTACGTGCATATGAAATTGCCTACTTTCCAGCTGACCCTGTATCCACGTTCCTGGATTCTCTCAAATGCTCCTACGAGGCCCAAGCAGCAAGTTCAACCACCAGCCCATTAAATCTTCTATAAATAGCATAATTCATTTGAACAATTGACAGAGTATTATTTTTATCAATTTCTTGCGGAAGCTCTGCCAAATTATTTTACACCCTTATTATTTCTTTTTCAGCATTATTTTCATTGCTCTATTTTTATTGTATCCAAACCCAACCTATAACAATTTCCAACATCAGGAAATTGTTATAAAATTTATTTGTTTCAAAGCCTTCAGAATTTTTAGTTTATTTTCGATTCCGCCAAATACTCCGAGCTTTCCGGTCTGTGGAAGAAGGAGTCTGCCATTTTTATTGTTAAACAGGTTTATATTAATTTGAAATTTTATATTTATGTTATTTATTTATTTTTCTGCCATGAATATTTCGTTTATTGTTTCTCTGCCTCTGTCTGGTTCAACAAAAATGAGTAGCTAATTACCCTAGGGCGGTATGTAGTTAAAACAAACTAAATCGGTAAAATCAACTATAGGCTTAAAATAATTAATAGCTTAGTATTCTGGCTGATACTTTTTATTATGAAATCGACCTTTTCGTTACGAGAGTAAGGAAAGTGTATTAGGTTAGGTCAAGCCCACGAGAGTGTGAGATTTTAACCAGATAGCTAAAGTTAGGCATTTAAATTAAACACAGCGAGAGCGCTTTAAAATAAATTAGAATTACTAAGTTTCCAAAAATTATCTCTAAACACTTATGGGCTAGCGAGAGCAGGCATAGGGCTTTAGGGGTAAGATCTGAGATAAGACCACGAGAGTGTGAGTTAAAGGTATTTAAACTGGTAACCTCTACAGAATAGATTAAGTGAACCATCTTTATAAGCCTAGGTTAGATTGACCCGCCTAAGTTAGCATAATTACATACCGACCGCCTTAATATTATTTTATTAAACTTAAATTTAATTCCCGCCTTTAATCTTTAAAAACAACAAAAAATCGTGACAACCCCTCACCTTAGCTAAACTAGAAGTTCATCTAGCACTAAGTAACCATAGAGTCCCTGTGGATCGATAATCTTAAATATTACTTCGATAGGCTGTGCACTTGCAGTTAAGATACCGCTAGACACATAATTAGATACGTCTTTAGCCCATCAGATACTATTGGTCTACTATGGAAGCTGACTGCTATCAACATTCCAGAACATGTCACAAGTGTCAAATCTATGCTGATAAAGTGCATATACCTCCAGCTCCATTGAATGTGTTGACTGCTCCTTGGCATTTTTCCATGTGGGGCATTGATATGATTGGTGAAATTAAACCTACTGCTTCTAATGGGCATCGTTTCATCCTGGTTGCTATTGATTACTTTACAAAGTGGGTGGAGGCAGCTTCATTTGCATCTGTTACTAGGAATGTTGTGGCTAGATTCATTAAGAATAATCTCATATGTAGGTATGACATCCCTGAAAGGATTATCACAGACAATGGCTCTAATCTGAACAACACTATGATTACTGATCTCTGCACGCAGTTCAAGATTCAGCATCACAACTCTTCTATGTATCGTCCGAAGATGAATGGGGCAGTAGAAGCTGCTAATAAGAACATTAAGAAGATTCTACAGAAGATGACTGTTACTTATAAAGATTGGCACGAGATGTTACCATTTTCTCTTCATGGTTATCGTACCATAATACGTACTTCAACAGGGGCAACCCCATTCTCCTTAATCTATGGTATGGAAGCAGTTCTGCCCATTGAAGTTCAGATACCCTCCTTAAGAATCATGAAGGATGCAGGCTTGGATGAAGATGTGTGGATTCAGACTCGACTTGACCAGATAAATTTGATTGATGAGAAAAGGCTGGCAGCTGTTTGTCATGGCCAGATGTACCAGAAACGGATGATCAAGGCTTTTAATAAGAAGGTTAAGCAAAAGGTATATCAGGTTGGTGACTTGGTAATCAAGCGTATCATACTTCCACAGGGTGATCCTAGGGGCAAGTGGACTCCTACATACGAAGGGCCATTTGTAGTCAAGAGGATATTTTCAGGAAGTGCCATGATGCTTACTACTATGGATGGTGAAGACTTCCCACAGCCTGTAAACGCAGACATAGTTAAAAAATACTACACATAAAAAGAGACCCGCTAGGTTGACTGGCCTTGGCAAAAATAAGGGCATCCCGGCGAACCAAAAGGGTTCGGGCAAAAATTAGGGATATGAAGTAAAATTCATCATTTGATCAAGGGTTGATCATGATTCATCAAGGAGATTTCAGATCATCAAGAATCAGAGGTTTCTAAATTAGGGTTTCCTCAGGAAAAGTCAACTGAACTTTGACCAGCCATAACTTTCACATGCTTCATCACATTTTTCCCATCCAAATCTCATTTTGAAGGAAATTGAATTCTCTACAACTTTGTGTCTCACAAGCCAAGCCCAAAAATGCTTCATTTGGAAGGTATGAGCTAAGACATTATAGGTCCTTTTAAAAGTCAACAAAAAGTCAACAACTTCAAAAGGGCATAACTTGAGAATGGTAAATGATATGGACATGAAACCAATGGGGTTGGTTAGAGGACTCTTCAAGCTTTCCAAAATTTCCAAGAACACCCTCATAGCATTAAAATTGAAGGATGTGTGACCTTGCAAAGTTGGGAAATTTTTGGTTGATTTATGAAGAAAATGGGGGCTTAAAACCAAATGTTTCCAAATGGGCTTGCCATGTGATGATCCAATCCATACAAGTACCTCATACACGACCCAACCATCATTTATTCAGATTTTTTATTATTTTGATTTTATTTATTTTTATTTTATTCATTTAAAATCATTTAAAATCAAAATAAAATAGAAAAATCAAATGTTTAAATGAGATATTGCTTCTAGAAAATCATAAATATGGCTTGGATCAAATTGATATGGGAATTATGATGATTGTCTTAAAATAGAAAGGATATATCAAAAAATATTTGGATTTTAAGACATGATATTTTTCAATCTCATTGATCCAAAATATCCAAAGAAAAGTCCAACTTTTTGACCTAATTCAGTGTACTACATATACACAAACTCATTACAATGCATGGGACGAATTCACAGCCTCTCACATCAGTTTCAAACTTCACAAATTTCATCCAAATTCAATTTTCGATTTTCTCATTACAAGGTGTTTAAAGGTATTTTAAGAACATGGAGAGGATCCTTGGACATCATTGAACCTATCCCAATCCTTAAAAGCATCATAATCATGCCCATAACCACAAACCGAATCACTTTTGTTCATGTTTTTACATTTTTTCGATTCCATACTTTCATGTGTTAATAGTTGATTTTGCTTGCTGATTTGTGTTTGTTTTGATGTATAGAAGCTTTCTGGATAAACTAATTGGAGTTTCATGGCTTAAATCGATAGATGCCATTGTTAGGGTTTGAGATTCAAATTCGGGATCTTAATGTTTAAGGCATCTAAATGAATTCTAAGAACATGGCCATAACATATAAACTTCATATAATTGATCTGGGTTACTAATTTGTATTGATATTAAGGTTTGCTTGATGTTTCAAAAACCTAGGATTTCTGGTTTATGAACACGCAGGAAATTTCGCAGGAAAAACCATACAAATTTTCGCAGGAAATTCAAATGGGGAAGATGAAGTCTTGGCGCGAAATCCAGAATGAAAATGCTTACTTATTTTATATTATATGTGTTGCGTTTATGTTTCACAGTTGCAGTGTTAGCTCAGTTGGTAAAGGGATGCGCGTGTGAGGCCAAGGTCCAGGGATCGAATCCTGGGCTCAGCAATTTTTCATATTTTTCCCTCTAGTTATTAAACTTAATATATTATGTATTGTGATGAATATACTAACAGATGCGCCCTCCCGGCTGGAATGGTAAATGCGTTTGTGTATTGTTTAAAGGTCCTGGGTTCGAATCCCCCCCAGGCCTTTTGTGTATTTGTTTTGTTTTCTTTTTCATGATTTTTTCCAGGTTATGAACAAAAGGGATTAGTCCCCTGCTTCTAACGCCAGCCGCGCATGGCCTAGTGGTTGGATTGCTGGTCCTGGAGTTTGAAAGCTTAGGGACTGGGTTCAAATCCCAGCCCAAGCAGGTTTTATTTTTTTTCATTCTTTTCTTTAATTTTGGTTATTTAATTAATTTTCTATTAAAACAAATCCAAATAATAAAATAAATAGAATGTTTATATTTTTTATTTAGAACTCAATTTCTTTTTTAATTAAACCTTGTGAGAAAAATTATTCATGTTTAGTATTGTAAAATTTTGTATAATAATTTAATTAACCCTAATTTTCTAAAACTTAAAATATTTTGTAAAAAAAACCTAATTAATTTTTATAAACCCTAATAATTTTCACAAACCCTAATTTTCTCCTATTTAAAATTTAATTTTATTATAATTTTTAATTTATTATTTAATCATGTATATACATATTTTTTATAATTTGTTTATAATTTAAATCTTGTATATAAATATGCTTAAAATATGATTAAAATTCTTAATTTAATTTTGTGAATATAATTTAATTTATAATATGTTTATAATTAACCTAATTTCTATAACTTATACATAATTTAAAATTTTATAATAATTAGTATATAATTGTTTATATTTTCTTCTTAATCTTAAAATATAATTGTTTATATAAAAATTTGATCTTTTAATTATTATGCTAATATTTTTGTTTATATTATTAATTATGTTTATTTTCCTATGATATTTATTTATTACTAACCCCATTTATCTTTGTATTATTTATTATTATTATTTTCACTAACCCAATTATATTATTATTATTTATTTTTGCTTATTTATTTAATTTGCCTTAATTATTATTATTATGTAATTGTTTCTTTTATGTAATATTGTAATAGTAATATTGAATATTTATTTTAAATGCTATGGTTAGTAAAATAGGGAGTGAAACATGTTTGTATTGTAAAATTAATTTAGATCACTAATTATAAGATAAATATTTGAATTTGTACACTCACACACGTAAGTCGATCTTTGATCGCCATCTCACTTCTTAAGGGTTTCCTCTCATGTTGCCTATTACAAAAAGGTCAAGTAGGGTGTATAAAGCAAAGTCCCTCATTCCACATCATCTAGTCCCTTAAACAGATAAAAAGATCAAGTCCCTTCGAATGTTGCCTTCGTAATGATCTTGTCCCTTTCGAATAAAGATGATAAGTCCCTTCGAATTGCTTATACACCCCACAGTTGCCTAAATAACAGATGTCCCTTCACTTGTCCCTCACATCCAAGGTAATGACTACCTATTCCTTAATAATAGGGATAATCTTACCATTTAAAGGATTCAAGAACAGAAAAGACTTAAAATTAGGGTAGGTTCCTCTTAAATACTTGCTCACTCTTCAAAACATTTCAAATACTTCACATTTTCAAACAAATTTTCAAAACAAAGGTTTTATACGCATCCGTACATGGATCATTATAAACACTTAAGAAAATTTTTATTCACACACTTCACATTTTCAAAAACATTTTAAAGTGAGCTAAGTAACTAAGAGCCCATGGATAACCATGGATGTAAAGGGTGCTAACACCTTCCCTTTACATAACCTACCCCCCGGACCCAAAAATCTTTTAAAAGGTCTTTCCTGTTCTTTTATGCCTTTCCTTTGGATAAACTAAAAGTCGGTGGCGACTCTTGCTATCCGCAACATAACTAATGTCAGTTCTCCCACCGTGTTACACCTAGTCCAGGATATTTTTCGAAGATTTAATCCTGATATTCTTTTATTCTAGGATAGTAGGCAAACGGTCTATACGAAGATATATTCCATAGTCCAGGATATTTTCAGAAGATTTAATCCTGATATTCTTTTGTCCTAGGATAGTAGGAAAACGGTCTATACGAAGATCTATTCCCTAATCCAGGATATTTCCAGAAGAGATAATCGTCACGAAGATTTATTTCTACTTGTTCAGAGACGATCTATACGTAGGTCTAGTGCTGATACTTAATTCAGAAAGAAGTCGCCACGAAGATTTGGTTCTGACACTTAAATAAAAAATATGTTCTTAAATACGATTCAAAGACGGCCTATACGAAGACCTAGTACTGATATCCAGTATCAACATCAAGATATTATCACCTCCTGATAATATGGACGACATCTATAAGCCCATCTCCAGTTCTTCCAAGTGGCATCTTCAAGCCCACTTAAGCATATACAATTAATCATCAGTGTTACTTTACGCATCGGCGAGTGCACATTTTTGGGTTTTTGTGTTCAATCCCCTTCAACCTTCCAGGTCACGACTGGCACATATACCAATCTAACCCCTCAGGTTTCAGAAAATTGAATAGGGGCAGCTGTTGCACCCCAAAATTTTCCCTCACCAAGACAAGACATTGTGTACTAAGTTGTCCCAAGAGGTTCACAAGGTTCACAAGATTCACAAGGTATCTCAAGAGGTTCACAAGGTTCACAATTAGTCAGAAAGTTTAACAATTCCCTCAGACAATGCATCCTCCTAAGCAGTGCATTTTAAACTAAGGTTTTGACTTACATCAGGCTAAATGGACTTATAAGACTTCAAGTGAGCTTCATATCATCCTATATGTGTTCAAGAATTCCCATGTCAAGTTTCAAGACTTTCCCAAAAGGTTTGCTCAGTCAGATGATCAGATATGCAAAAATCAGTCAAAGCAGTTAAAAAGTCAAACTAAGGTCAACTGTGGTCAAACCAAAGTCAAACTTCATGATTTTTTTCCAACATCAAGTATATAAAATTCATCATTTGATCAAGAGTTGATCATGATTCATCAAGGAGATTTCAGATCATCAAGAATCAGGAGTTACTAAATTAGGGTTTTCATAGGAAAAGTCAAATAAACTTTGACCAGCCATAACTTTCACATGCTTCATCAATTTTTTTCCATCCAAAGCTCATTTTAAAGGAAATTGAATTCTCTACAACTTTGTGTCTCACAAGCCAAGCCCAAAAATGCTTCATTTGGAAGGTATGCGCTAAGACATTATAGGTCCTTTTAAAAGTCAACAAAAAGTCAACAACTTCCAAAGAGCATAACTTGAGAATGGTAAACGATATGGACATGAGACCAAAGAGGTTGGTTAGAGGACTCTTTAAGCTTTCCAAAATGTCTACGAACACCTTCATAACATTAAAATTGAGGGATTTGTGCCCTTGCAAAGTTGGGAAAATTTTGAGAGGTTTATGAAGCAAATGAGGTCTTAGAACCAAATTTAACCAAATGGACTTGCTTTTTTATGATCCAAACACTTCCATGACATCATGCACGAATTAAAAATTATTTATTCATATTTTTATTCATTTTATTTTATTTATTATGATTTTTAATTAAAAATCATTTTAAATTAAAATAAAATATAAAAGGATGAATATTTGATTTGATTTTGGTTCTAGAAAGTTTCAATATTCATTTAGAAGTGATTGGTATCATATAATTTCAGATCATACAAATATAGCAAGGTTAGATCAAAGAAAATTCAATTTTTTAAAGGTGAATCTTTTTCAATCTGCATGGATCCAAAAGTCCAAAAGATGGACTAGTTTCTTGACCTAATTTTATTACATGATATATAAACAACATATGCAAGCAAGACACACGAATTTGGGCAGCCTCAAGAGCAATTTTCAAACTTCAAATTTCATCAAAAAATTGAAATTCGGATTCACCTTTAAAAGACAGTAAAAGGTATTTTGAACACATAGAGATGATCCTTGGACATCACTGAATCTATCCCAACCCTCAAAAGCATCAGAATCATGCTCATATGCCTTACCCGAAGCATTCTTGTTCTTGATTTACTTTTTTTCGATTAAATGGATTTACATGTTTATAATGCATTTTGATCATATATTGATGTTTGTGTGTTCCTGTTGCACCCCAAAATTTGCCCTCACAATACAAGACTTTGTGTGCTAAGAAGGTTCACAAGGTTCACAAGATTCACAATGTTTACAAAACCTTTCATGAGGTTCATGAAGTCTACAAGTCACTTTATGAGGTTCACAAGGTTCACAAGATTCACAATGCTTTCAAAACCTTTCATGAGGTTCATGAAGTCTACAAGTCACTTTATGAGGTTCACAAGGTTCACAAGATTCACAATGCTTTCAAAACCTTTCATGAGGTTCATGAAGTCTACAAGTCACTTTATGAGGTTCACAAGGTTCACAAGATTCACAACACTTACAAGACCTTTCATGAGGTTCATGAAGTCTACAAGTTACTTTATGAGGTTCACAAGGTTCACAATACCTCCCATGATATTCACAAGACATTTTATGATGGTTTACAAGGTTCACAAAGTTCACAATTTGTCAGAAGAGTTGACAATCCCCTCAGACAATGCACCTCCTAAGCAGTGCATCCAAAACTAGGGTTTTGACTTTAATCAGGCTAAATGGACTTCCAAGACTTCAAGTGAGCTTCATAACCTCTTATATGTGTGTAAGAACCCCCATGACAAGTTTCAAGACTTTTCTCAAAAGTTTGCTCAGTCAGATGATCAGATAAGTCAAAATCAGTCAAAACAGTTAAAAAGTCAAACTGAGGTCAACTGTGGTCAAACCAAAGTCAAACTTCATGATTTTTTGCAAACATCAAGTATATGAAGTAAAATTAATCATTTGATCAAGGGTTGATCATGATTCATCAAGGAAATTCCAGATCATCAAGAATCAGGAGTTTCTAAATTAGGGTTTCCTCAGTAAAAGTCAACTGAACTTTGACCAGCCATAACTTTCACATGCTTCATCACCAAGTCTCCATCCAAAGCTCATTTTGAAGGAAATTTAATTCTCTACAACTTTGTGTCTCACAAGCCAATCCCAAAAATGCTTCATTTGGAAGGTATGAGCTAAGACATTATAGGTCCTTTTGAAAGTCAACAAAAGTCAACAACTTCAAAAGGGCATAACTTGAGAATGGTAAATGATATGGACATGAAACCAGTGGGGTTGGTTAGAGGACTCTTCAATATTTCCAAAATGTCCAAGAACACCCTCATACCATTAAAATTGAAGGATATGTGCCCTTGCAAAGTTGGAAAATTTTTGGTTGGTTTATGAAGAAAATGGAGGTCTAAAACCAATTTCTTCCAAATGGGCTTGCCAAATGATGACCCAATCCACACTATAACTTCATGCACGACCCAATGACAAGAAATTATGATTTTTTATATTTTATTTGATATTTATTTGAATTTTATTCATTTTAAATCAAATTAAATTAAAATAAAATCTAAAAATCAAAGTTTGGACATGATTCTTCTTCTAGAAATTAATCAATGCTGTTTAACATGATTGGATCTTGTACAAATTCGTGCTAGACCAAATTGGAATACAAATATTTGATTTTTTCACATTTTTGGATCATGATGTTCCTTCATAATCAAGGCATCCAAAAAGCCCATGAAACCATCATCTCTTGACCTAAATTACATCCCTTATAAGTACACAATAGAAACCAATGCACAAGGGACGAATTCCAGCCTCCCCAAGAGTAAGTTTGCATTGTCCAAAACCTCTCAAAAACTCACATTCGGTTTCCATCAAACAAGGCATTTGAAGGTAATTCAAAGACATAGAATGATTCTTTGGACATCCAGTAATCAATCCCAGCCCTCATTTGCATCCAAAACTATTCATATGGCATAAACCGAATGCATCTTGTTCTTGATATTTTGGTTTTCGATTTCTCATATTTAAGCAACACTAATGAATTTTGATTTTATTTATTGGTTTGTGATGAGCTTTAGATTGTATCTGGACAAATTGATTGAAGTTTGGATGCCTGAGATGAGTTTCACCATTTTTAGGGTTTCGGCCCCCATTTAGGGTTTTAGCATTTGACAAACATAAATAAATTCTAAAGACACAGGACGATTGCAAATTTTGTAAGGAACTCAATGGTGTTCTCAATTTCATGAAATTTTGCTGTTTTGTTGGTGTTTGAATTTCATAGGTATTGCTGCAGTTTGAAAATCGCAGGTAAAATCGTAAGTGAAAACGCAGGAGAATTCGTAGGGATGGAGGAAGAAGATGGTGGCCTGCGCGCGAAATTCCAGATTTAAATTATGGTTTTAAAATATTATGATTTGATTTCTGTTTTATTTCACAAGCATACAGCTTGTCCCAGTGGTGAAACCAGCGCGTGTATTGTTAAAGGGCAGGGGTTCGAATCCTGGCTTCCCAATGTTTTTTCTTATTTTTCAGTTTATTCATTAGACATTATATATTATGTTTTGTTGCCATTATATGAACAGATACGCTCACCTAGCTGGGATGGTAATGTGTTTGTGTGATACTATGAAGGTCCTGGGTTCGAATCCCCCAGGCCTTTTGTTTTCTTGCTATTTTTTTTTTTGATTTTTCAGGATATAGAACAAAAACAATTTAACTCACTCTTCTCACACCAAACGCAGCATGGCCCAGTGGTAGCTCTCCTTGCAGGTACAGGGGAGGTCCTGGGTTCAAATCCAGGCCTCCCCATTTTTTTTTTAACCTAATTATTTTTCTATTTATTTTCTCTTTTCTTATTCTTTATTTTAATTAAATATTATATAATAAATTGTATATGATTAAAATTAATATTTTATTTTCTCAAATATAATTTATTTGTATATCTATATTATTATCTTACATAATTTATTTTTATAAAAAAAATTTGACTTAGTAATGTAAATTAAAATATAAACCCTAATTTATTTTCTTAAAAAATCTCTAATCTTGATATTTTTATTAAAACCCTAAAATTTAATTCTATTTTATTATTTACTTTAATTATATATGTATTTCCATAATTTGTTTATAATCTAAATTTTGTATATGACTAATTTTTTTAATATATGTTTAGAAATAATTAAATCTATACTAATTTAATTTTGTAATTATAATTTTCATAATATGTTTATAATTAATTTTTCTATATAATTTACAAATCATTTAAAACTTTATAATTAATAATTGTTCATATTTTCTTGTTAACATTTAAAAATTTTGTTTATTATAATACTTTTGTTATTATTATTAATCATGATTATTACTAACCCCATTTATTTTTTAAATTGTGATTATTACTATTATTTTCTATTAACCTAATTAATTGCTTATTTATTTTGTTTATTGCTTATTTATTTATTTTAATTGTTTTATTATTTATGTAATTGCTCCTGGATGTAATTTTTTGTAATATTTAAATTATTTATTTTTTATGCCATGGTTAGTAAAATAGGGAGTGAAAACTATTTGTATGTAAAATTGATTTAGATCACTTAATTTAAAAGATAAATAAAATTGTACACTCACACACGTAAGTCGATCTTTGATCGCCATCTCACTTTCTAGGGTTACCTCTCATTGTTGCCTAATCACAAGGTCAAGTGGGGTGTATAAAGCAAAAGTCCCTTAAAAGAAAAGTCATCTAGTCCCTTAACAATAAAAGATCAAGTCCCTTAAATGGTTGCCTTCGTAATGATCTTGTCCCTTTCGAATAATGATGACAGTCCCTCCAAAAACTGCTTAATACACCCTACAGTTGCCTATATTAACAGATGACCCTCACTTGTCCCTTACATCCAAGGTAATGACTACCTATTCCTTAATAATAGGGATAGTCTTACCATTTAAAGGATAAAGAACAGAAAGACTTAAACTTTAGGGTAGGTTTCTCATAGTTACTTGCTCACTATTCAAAAACTTTTCAAACACTTCACAAATTTCAACAATTTTCAAACACAAGTTTTTTACGCATCCGTACATGGATCATTATCAAACTCTTATGAAATTTTTTATCCACACACTTCACATTTTCAAAAATAATTCAAAGTGAGCTAAGTAACTAAGAGCCCATGGATAACCATGGATGTAAAGGGTGCTAACACCTTCCCTTTACATAACCTACCCCCCGGACCCAAAAATCTTTTAAAGGTCTTTCCTGTTCTTTTATGCCTTTCCTTTGGATAAAATAAAAGTCGGTGGCGACTCTTGCTATCCGCAACATAACTAAAGTCAGTTCTCCCACCGTGTTACAAAACTAGCGACTCTGCTGGGGATTTAATATTAAAGAGGGGTACCCTTAGGAATTAGATCACTTTAAATTGTTTGCCTTGTTTGCTTTATATTATCTTGTTGGGCTCTTATGTGTGAAAGATCCTAACCCGGATCTAGTGTACCTTAGGTAAATGGCAATAGACCAAGGAAACTGTACGGCGTATACCGATATGGTTGATCTGGTGGCCATAGTTAGTGTGACTTCTTGGTTGGTGCTTATATTCCTTAAGTCAAGTTGAGGATAATATGAGGCTGCCATATGTTGTCAATACACTAACTAACTTTTAGAACCCTAGTTATCCCATCTTCGCCTTTAGAAAGTAGTGAGATAACCGGCTTTGGTGCAGACTGAAGTTGGTTGATACTCGATACTACGCTCATTGAGATTCTAAGCTTGGAGGGTTTTGGTTGGCAAGTAAGTTGCCTACTGAACAACCACCTTTGTGAAGGATCAATGATATTGAGATCCCTTAGAACATGGTTACTTTTGTAGGACAGGATGAACCAACCAACTTCAGGGGGAGGGTACTTACCTTTGAACCTCATGCAAGCCTTTAAACCTAGGGCTATTGTGTGACTTGTTTGTGTGTGCCACATGTTTGTGATTGAGCATGACATCATGACATCATCATGCATCATAAGCATAGCATTTTCACTAACCATTTCAAGGACCAAAGGATTTATCTTTGTTCTTTGTTGCAGGTCATGGCTTCTGCTCGTAGAAACACCATCAGGATCAACTTTGTGGGCATACCTGCTAAGCTTAAAGAGTTGGTTTCTCAAGTGTCTGATCACTCCCAGTTCATCAAGAGACATGGTCACCTATTGGATCTAGTCATATCAGGGTTCAATGAAGACATGATGAGTGTCCTATTTCAGTTCTTTGATCCTAAGCACCATTGCTTCACATTCCCTGACTATCAGCTGGTTCCTACGATGGAAGAGTTCTCTAAACTTCTGGGTATACCTGTTCTTGATTAAAGACCCTTCACAGGCTTGGAGAAGGAGCTTAAACCAGAGGTTATTGCTGCAGCTCTACATCTGAAGAAGTCTGACATTGTTCTAGAAACGAGAAGCGGAGTTAAAGGTATTCTTGCTAAGGTGCTAATGGATAAGGCTCAAGTGTTCTTGAAGGCCATGAGCTATGATGCTTTTGAGGAGATCTTAGCCTTGCTGATTTATGGCTTAGTATCGTTCCCCAATCCAGATCAGTTCATAGACGTTCATGCCATCAACATATTCCTGAGTCACAATCCAGTGCCTACATTGCTTGGAGACATTCTACATTCTCTTCATACTCGTACTATAAAGGCAAGAGGAACTTTGATGTGCTGCATACCTTTGCTTTCTAGGTGGTTTATTTCTCACCTTCCTCGCTCAGTGATGAAGAATGAGCAAGGGTTCAGATGGTCCAAGAGGATCATGTCACTTTCTCACTCAGATATTCATTGGTGCTCCAGATCTATGGAGAATGTCACCATCATTGACCGTTGTGGGGAGTTTCCTAATGTGCCACTTCTAGGCATAAGAGGAGGCATTACTTACAAACCTTCCTTAGCTTTACGACAGTTTGGTTACACTCGGAGTGATGGTCCACATGACATGTTGATTCAGGGCATTGTGTTTGATTACGACAACGATCTTCAAGGTTACCGTCAGAGATTCATACGAGCCTGGGGAAAAGTAAACAGGGTTGACAGCAAGACACTGGAGCCTAAGTACACTATTCCTATGGAGGCTTATCTCAGATGGGTGCGATCTCGTGCTCAGACTCTCATGATGCCATATCCTGCAATCCTGCCAGTTACCATGGAACCTGTTGCTGAAGGAGATACTGCTTATACCATCCTTCACCCAGACATGCCTACTGACATGGAAGACTTACAGAGATCCTGGATCCAATTGAAAGAGCAAAGGGACACTTTCGAGGCTCATTACAAAGCAAGCCAAGAAAAAGTCCTGGAACTAACAAAGCAACTTCATGAGGAACGGAATCTCAACTCATACCTCAACACGAAGAGGAAACGTCCATGGGAGACTTAAAACCCCATATTTTGTATTTATTTCATTTCATTTTTTGTAAGCCCAAGAGGCAAAACAAATTTATTACTAATAAAGGTTTACCTTCTTCTTTGTCTAAGCAAATTTAAATCCTGCGGTCCTTGAAAACATTGCATACGCATTTACACATCATATCATTGCATCACAGGTTTATTGTGCACAGGTTTCTCATCTTCTCGCTGTTTATTTCAGCAATGGCTCTTGAACAAACAGTTAAGGATCTCCAGACACAAAATGCACAGTTCCAAGAGCTGATCCTGAACCTGACCAAGGGGCAGGATGAATTGAAGACACTGCTGGCCAAGAAGACTAAGAAGACTAGAAGGTCAGGTGGCCTGATCAACATGGGAAGAAGGTTCAAAGGTCTTGCTAAGACCAAAGAACCAGTTGAAGACTATGAATCTGAAGAATCTGAAAAAGAGGGAGGCAGTCTCCACAACACTATGGGGGACTCTGATTCTGAGGCTAATTACTACCATGAGCCTAATGAAGACAAATTCAAGATGCTAGTGGATAGAATGGATGCTATGGAGTTGCAGAAGTCTTCTGGACTGGATTTTGAAGATTTGAGTCTGATATCTGGGGTAGTCATACCCATTGGTTTCAAAGTTCCTACCTTTGTTGTTTATGATGGGGTCTCTTGTCCCAAGCTGCATCTGAGATCTTATGTCAGAAGAATCCAACCTCACACTGCTGATAAGAAATTGTGGATCCATTTTTTTCAAGAGAGCTTATCTGGAGCTCAGCTGGAGTGGTATTATCAATTGGAGAGTGTCAACATCAGGGATTGGAATGATCTTGCTGAAGCTTTCTATAAGCAGTACCAATACAATGCTGACTTAGTCCCCACTCGCATGCAGCTGCAAAGCATGTCAATGGGTGCCAAAGAAAGTTTCAAGGAGTATGCTCAGAAGTGGAGAGATTTAGCTGGAAGAGTTCAACCCCCTTTAACTGACAGGGAATTGGTTGATATGTTCATGTGTACGCTGAATGGTCCTTTTTACAGTCATCTCATTGGAAGCTCATCATCTGGCTTCACTGAGTTGATAATGACAGGAGAGCGCGTAGAAAATGGTATAAAGAATGGCAAGATCCAAGTGGGTACTTCTTCATCAGGTGCTACAAAGAAGCCTCCCACTGGGAAGAAAGAATCCAATGCTGTTTATGGTCAACCTGATCGTAATAGAAGGCATCAGTCTGTTAGTGCAGTTCATATTTCAAATCCAACTCCTGCAACAACAGAGCAGCCACAGGGCAACCAACAGAGGGATAGAAGGCAGTTCACAAAAATCAACATGTCAATGGCTCAGGCATTGCAACACTTGTTGAAGGCTGAACTTATTACTCTGAAAGAGGCTCCTCAGAATCCTAATGTTACCTCACCCAGGTACAATCCAAATGCACGATGTGCATATCATTCAAACTGTCAGGGACATGGTACTAATAACTGCTGGGTCTTGAAGAACAAAATTCAAGATATGATTGAGGCTGGAGAGATTGAGTTTGACCCTCCGGGTACTCCAAATGTGATTACTGCTCCAATGCCAAATCACGAGAAGACTGTCAATGCCATTAATGAAGATCTACATATCTATTCAGTTGCAGAGTTGACCACACCATTGTCTGTTATCAAGAAGAAGTTAGTACAAGCTGGGTTCTTTCCAGGTTGTCGTGAAGATTGTTTGTATTGTACCTATAAGCCGGATAGTTGTTGGAGATTGAGAGATGGAATTCAGCGTCTCATGGATAAGTATACTATAGTGTTTGAGAGGACTCCATCATCTGTAGAGAGTATGGTGGATCATATTACTCAAGGTAGGAAGACTGAAGAGGTTGACATGGTTGATAAAGTACCGGTAAGGATCACTTCAAAGGGACCTATTAAAATCACCCATCAGGGTCCAATCAAGATTACTGCTGAAGGTCCTGTGAAAGTTGTTACTGAAGCCAGAGTGGCTCCTATGGTCATTACCACTCCTGGTCCTATTCCGTATACGTCTGATAAAGCTGTGCCTTGGCACTATGGGTCTGATGTTTACATCCATGGTGTTAAGCAGGAGCCCTTAGCTGATGTGCCTGTTGATATTGATAATATTGCTGGATCTAGTAAGATCACACGTAGTGGAAGAGTCTTCTCACCTCCAGTTACTTCCAAGAATGCAGTTACTCCTGCTGCTACTTCCACCACTGATGCTCGGGGCAAAGGTCCTGTTATTGAACCTGTATCTACTGATGTGCCAGCTGCTGATGATCTCTCTAAGCAGATGGAAGAAGTACTGAAAATCATTCGCAAGAGTGATTATGACATTGTTGATCAGTTGGGGCATACTCCCTCCAAGATTTCTATGCTGTCCTTGTTGTTGTGTTCTGAAGCTCACGCAAAATCCTTGATCAAGTTTCTGAAGACTGCTCATGTACCCAATGCAATTTCTGTTGACCAGTTTGAAAATTGTGTTGCCCACCTGACCTATGATAATGGGTTAGGATTTTCTGATGCTGATTTGACTCCTGCCAAGAGGGATCATAACAGGGCTCTGCATATCTCAATTGAATGCAGGGGCACTACCCTGTCACATGTATTGATAGACAATGGTTCCTCTCTGAATGTGTTGCCCAAAGAAGTCCTGAACAAGCTGAGTCCTGAAGATGATGTGCTAAAGCCCAGTAGTATAGTGGTGAAGGCTTTTGATGGTTCTAGAAGAGTGGTACATGGAGAAATTGATCTCCCAATCAAAGTTGGTTCTCAGGTTTTTACTGCTACATTTTATATGATGGATATTCGTCCTTCGTACTCTTGTTTGCTTGGTCGTCCCTGGATCCATGGAGCAGGTGCTGTAACCTCTACATTACATCAGAAGCTGAGATATCCGGTAGAAGGAAAGGTTGTTACTGTCTATGGAGAGGAAGAATATTTTGTCAGCCATGTAAACACTTTCAAGTATCTGGAAATGGAAGGTGAATATGTTGAAACTCCGTGCCAGACATTTGAAGTGGTTCCTTGGATTGTTAATGATTATGTAGCTCCTCCAGTTGCCAAGAAAGTTCCTGTGGTCACCAGAGTACCTCCAACAATGGCAATGGCCTCCCTCAATGATGCTAGAGCTGTGGTGGATGAAGGTGGTTGTACTATTTGGGGTCAGCTTCCTGATATCCCATACAAGTCTGACAAATCTGGTTTGGGTTTCACTGCAGAGTCCCAGAAGGCTGTTCGTCGTGCTCGTGCTGTTCGTATCACCAATCAAGGGGTTATGAAAGACCAGATCAATGCTGTGGGTGACTATGATGAAGACTACAATCTGGATGCTTGGATTTTTCCTACTGTGGGTGCTGGACTCAATAATTGGAAAGCTGAAGATGTTATCCCTATCTCCTTTAGTCAGGAGTAAATACTATTACTGTGTTGTTGCTTTTAAGTTTGTAATTTTTTGAACAATTGAACTTTTAAGCCTTGTGCCTTGCCCGGGGCACAATGGTGTGCTTGTTACGGGATGTCATTTCATTTGCATACTTCATTCAATAAAAATCTGTGGACGTTTCGTTTTCGTAAATATTGTGTTCCTTGTCTTTCTTTTCTTTTATTTTTGTTTATCAGCTATGTGTTCTTACACACACCCACATCACTAAAATGCAGATCCTCATCCACTCTGGATCCTGTTGATAACAGTTCTACTATTGCCAATTATAATTTCGAGAATCCGATCTATCAAACTGAAGACGGAAATGAGGACGATTGTGAAGTACCTGTAGAGCTTGCTAGGTTGTTACAACAAGAAGAGAAAGCCATACAGCCACATGAAGAGCCAGTCGAAGTTGTGAATCTGGGAACTGAAGAAAACAGGAAAGAAGTCAAGATAGGGGCTGAATTAGAGGACAATGTCAAGAGCAGGTTGATTTAGATGTTACGTGACTATGTGGAGATCTTTGCTTGGTCTTATGAAGATATGCCAGGGTTGGATACAGACATTGTGGTTCACCGTTTACCAGTGAAAGAAGATTGTCGTCCAAAGAAGCAGAAGGTTCGTCGTATGCGTCCTGAAATGTCAGAGAAGATCAAGGCAGAGGTAATGAAACAGTTCAATGCAGGGTTCTTAGCTGTGACTTCTTATCCTCAGTGGGTTGCAAATGTGGTACCGGTTCCTAAGAAAGATGGTAAGGTACGTATGTGTGTAGACTACAGGGATTTGAACAAGGCTAGCCCCAAAGATGACTTCCCACTTCCTCATATTGATGTTCTGGTAGACAACACTGCTCAGCACAAGGTATTCTCTTTTATGGATGGTTTCTCTGGTTACAATCAAATCAAGATGGCTCCTGAAGATATGGAGAAGACAACATTTGTTACACAGTGGGGCACCTTTTGCTATAAGGTGATGCCATTTGGTTTGAAGAATGCAGGGGCAACATATCAGCGTGTTATGGTGGCTTTGTTTCATGATATGATACATCATGAGATAGAAGTATATGTGGATGATATGATAGCCAGATCTCAGAATGAAGAACAACATCTTGATCATTTTCATAAACTATTTGAGAGGTTGAAGAAATACAAGTTGAGATTGAACCCAAACAAGTGTACTTTTGGAGTTAGATCTGGTAAACTCCTGGGCTTCATAGTCAGTGGAAAAGGTATTGAAGTGGATCCTGCAAAAGTAAAAGCTATACGAGAGATGCCAGCTCCCCGTACTGAGAAGGAGGTTAGAGGTTTCTTGGGACGATTGAACTACATTGCAAGATTTATTTCCCAATTAACTGCCATCTGTGAGCCAATCTTCAAGTTGTTGAAGAAAGATCAGGTGATGGAATGGAATGATGAATGCCAGACTGCCTTTGATGAAATCAAGAGATATCTGCTAGAACCTCCAATATTGATGCCACCAGTTGATGGAAGACCCTTGATTATGTACTTAACAGTGTTAGACAACTCAATGGGGTGTGTCTTGGGGCAACATGACGAGTCTGGTCGAAAAGAGCAGGCAATATACTACCTTAGCAAAAAGTTTACCGACTGTGAAACAAGATACTCACTGCTCGAGAAAACTTGCTGCGCTTTGGCATGGGCCGCTCGACGACTAAGACAGTATATGTTGACCCATACTACCTTGTTGATTTCGAAGATGGATCCTATCAAGTACATATTTGAGAAACCTGCTCTATCCGGAAGAATTGCAAGATGGCAAATGATCTTGACAGAATATGATATACAATATACTACTCAGAAGGCCATCAAAGGAAGTGTTATTGCTGATCATTTGGCTCATCAAGCAGTGGATGATTACCAGTCAATGAGTTTTGAGTTCCCTGACGAAGACATTATGATTATTACCAAAGAACCTGGACAATATGACGGACCTGAACAAGGATCCCGATGGACTATGGTTTTTGATGGTGCCTCTAATGCACTTGGTAATGGTGTTGGTGTTGTGATTAGTTCCCCTGAAGGTTGTCATACCCCAATTACTGCCAGACTTTGTTTCTATTGTACCAATAACATGGCTGAGTATGAGGCATGTATCCTGGGTATTAAAGCTGCTATTGATATGAAGATTCAGTTCCTTGACGTATATGGAGATTCAGCCCTGGTAGTTAGTCAGATTAAAGGAGATTGGGATACCAAACATGATAATCTCATTCCATACAGAGAGTATGTGTTGTCTTTGATCCCACATTTTAAAGAGATTACCTTTGAACATATCCCACGAAGAGAGAATCAGTTGGCAAATGCATTAGCCACCATGGCATCTATGTTTGAGATCAGCTGGGATGATGAAGCTCCCAAGATTACTATTGATAGATTTGAGAAGCCTGCATACTGCAATGAAATTGACACAGAAGGGGCAGAGGAGAAACCTTGGTTCTATGAAGTGAAAAGATATCTTGAAGCTCAGGAGTTCCCTAAAGGGGCATCTGTCAAAGATAAGAAGTTTCTGAGAAGGTTTTCTGCTAAGTTCTTTTTGAGTAATGGCATTTTGTACAAGCGCAATCATGATTCAACTTTGCTTCGTTGTGTGGATAAGAAGGAAGCAACTGAGATTATGGAGGATATGCATGATGGAATTTTTGGCACTCATTCTAGTGGACATACTATGGCAAAGAAAATTTTGAGAGCAGGTTACTATTGGTCTACCATGGAAGCTGATTGCTATCAACACTCCAGAACGTGTCACAAATGTCAAATATATGTTGATAAAGTACATATACCTCCATCACCATTGAATGTGCTGACTGCTCCTTGGCCCTTTGCCATGTGGGGCATTGATATGATTGGTGAGATCAAGCCTACTGCTTCTAATGGGCATCGTTTCATCCTGGTTGCTATTGATTACTTCACGAAGTGGGTGGAGGCAGCTTCATTTGCATCTGTTACCAAGAATGTTGTGGCTCGATTCATTAAGAATAATATCATATGTAGGTATGGCATCCCTGAAAGGATTATCACTGACAATGGCTCTAATCTGAACAACACTATGATTACTGATCTCTGCACGCAGTTCAAGATTAAGCATCACAACTCTTCTCCGTATCGTCCAAAGATGAATGGGGCAGTTGAAGCTGCTAATAAGAACATTAAGAAGATTGTACAGAAGATGACTGTTACTTACAAGGATTGGCATGAGATGTTACCATTTGCTCTTCATGGTTATCGTACTACAATACGTACTTCAACAGGGGCAACCCCATTCTCCTTAGTCTATGGTATGGAAGCAGTCCTGCCTATTGAAATTCAGATTCCCTCCTTAAGAATTATGAAGGATGCAGGCTTGGATGAAGATGAGTGGATTCAGACTCGACTTGACCAGATAAATTTGATTGATGAGAAGAGACTAGTAGCAGTTTGTCATGGCCAGATGTACCAGAAACGAATGATCAAAGCTTTTAACAAGAAAGTTAAGCCAAAGGTATATCAGGCTGGTGACTTGGTAATCAAACGTATCATATTACCACAGGGTGATCCTAGGGGCAAATGGACTCCTACATATGAAGGACCATTTGTAGTCAAGACAGTGTTCTCAGGAGGTGCCATGATACTTACTACTATGGATGGTGAAGACTTCCCGCAACCTGTGAACGCAGACATAGTTAAAAAATACTACGCATGAAAAGAGACCCGCTAGGTTGACAGGCCTAGGCAAAAATAAGGGCATCCCGGCAAACCAAAAGGGTTTGGGCAAAAATTAGGGATATATATAAAAATATGTACACCCGGCAAGTCAAAAACCTGAAAAGGAGGCTTGGGCAAAAAAAGGTATCCCGGTGGATTGAAAACCTGAAAGGGCAATCCAGGCAAAAGTTAGGGATTAAAGCGTATGACTATGTCTCGTTTAGATCACTCATGAAACTGCAACCAGCTGTACTACTTACTCAAGCTCAAACAGATAAAGCTCAATCCAATCGTTTCCATCTCAAAAGCAGAAGATGAGATACTTGAAGATAATGGCAATAGTAGAATTGAAACTCAATAGGATTGTTTCCCACATAGCTGATTTTCTTTGTTTTGTAAAATTTTATGACAAAATCCTCTTACTAGGGTTTATGTATCTTTGTACAAATTTACCCATGTATGGGTCACTCTTTGATATAAATAAAATTCCATTTTTGAATCCAGATTTACTTTTACCCTATTTACATAAGCGAAACGTCCATTGGTTGTGTTTGAATGTATGTATGCTTTTGAATATGATTGATGTTTACCAGAAATGCATGTATGCTTAATATGATTGATGTTTACCAGAAATGCATGAAAATGCAGTAATAGTATTTACTAAAGACGAACGAGGGAAGGATTTCAACGAAGTTTCGCCGGTTCATCTCTACAAGACAATTACAAATCCTCAGTAGGGCAAATCCATCTTCATAAAGTCACATCTCACCTGGAATTTATATCCATCTCTTTTATCCTCATACGGACATTCGGGAATTTACTTTCCAATAAGAGTACGACGAACGAAGACCGGAGGTTATATATACCTTACTATCCCCAGCATACGGGAGGTTATATATACCTTGCTATCCCCAGCAGACGGGAGGTTATATATACCTTGCTATCCCCAGCAGACGGGAGGTTATATATACCTTGCTATCCCCAGCGGACGAGAGGTTATATATACCTTGCTATCCTCAGCAAACGGAAGGTTATGTATAAAATATTATCAAACAAGACGGGAATGAGTTCCTCATATTCTTCAACAACGAATCGGGATTTATTTTCCCTGGCCAGCAGTTGTTATTCGAAGATATCCGGACGCTTCAGGCAGTATCATATCATACATACATCATTTACATCATACCATAACATACATATCCATAGATACATAATACATTATTTAGGTGCATCATACTATACATGCTTACATAATGCATAAACTAATGCTACCATATAGAATGCTACCTTGTTTTCAGGTTAATTCTCCAGCAAACAAACTCCATCAACAACTTGTGACTATCAGGACTGCTTTATCCTCCTGAAAAGTTATCATTCCTCAGGATTGCTTTATCCTCCTGAAAGCTTCTCATACCTCAGGACTGCTTTATCCTCCTGAAAGCATACTACTACCTCAGGATTGCTTTATTCTCCTGACAGCTTCTTATACCTCAGGACTGCTTTATCCTCCTGAAAGCATATCATCCCTCAGGAATGCTTTATCCTCCTGAAATCATATCATCCCTCAGGATTGCTTTATCCTCCTGAAAGCTTATTATTACCTCAGGGCTGCTTTATCCTCCTGAAAGTTATCATCACTACATCAAGACTGCTTTATCCTCCTGAAATCCTATCATCCCTCAGGAATGCTTTATCCTCCTGAAATCATATTATTACCTCAGGACTGCTTTACTCTCCTGAAAGCTTATTATTCCTTCAGGATTGCTTTATCCTCCTGAAAGCTTATCACTGTATCAGGATTGCTTTATCCTCCTAAAAGCTATCATCATTACCTCAGGATTGCTTTATCCTCCTGAAAGCATATCATCCATCAGGACTGCTTTATCCTCCTGAAAGCTATCATTATATTTTGGACTGCTTTATCCTCCAAGAAGTGTATATGAAGAACTTTTCTCCAAGTGGCATCTTTAAGCCCACTCAATCATATTCAACTAGTCACCTGTATCACTCTATGCACTGGTGAGTGCAAATTTTTGGGCTTTTGTGTTCAATCCCCTTCAACCTTCCAGGTCACGACTGGAAAATATACCAATCTAACCCCTCAGGTTTCAGAAAATTGAACAGGGGCAGATGTTGCACCCCAAAATTTGCCCTCACAATACAATACTTTGTGTGCTAAGAAGGTTCACAAGGTTCACAAGATTCACAATGTTTACAAAACCTTTCATGAGGTTCATGAAGTCTACAAGTCACTTTATGAGGTTCACAAGGTTCACAAGATTCACAATGCTTTCAAAACCTTTCACGAGGTTCATGAAGTCTACAAGTCACTTTATGAGGTTCACAAGGTTCACAAGATTCACAATTCTTTCAAAACCTTTCATGAGGTTCATGAAGTCTACAAGTCACTTTATGAGGTTCACAAGGTTCACAAGATTCACAACACTTACAAGACCTTTCATGAGGTTCATGAAGTCTACAAGTTACTTTATGAGGTTCACAAGGTTCACAATACCTCCCATGAGATTCACAAGACATTTTATGATGGTTTACAAGGTTCACAAAGTTCACAATTTGTCAGAAGAGTTGACAATCCCCTCAGACAATGCACCTCCTAAGCAGTGCATCCAAAACTAGGGTTTTGATTTTAATCAGGCTAAATGGACTTCCAAGACTTCAAGTGAGCTTCATAACCTCTTATATGTGTGTAAGAACCCCCATGACAAGTTTCAAGACTTTTCTCAAAAGTTTGCTCAGTCAGATGATCAGATAAGTCAAAATCAGTCAAAATAGTTAAAAAGTCAAACTGAGGTCAACTGTGGTCAAACCAAAGTCAAACTTCATGATTTTTTGCCAACATCAAGTATATGAAGTAAAATTCATCATTTGATCAAGGGTTGATCATGATTCATCAAGGAAATTCCAGATCATCAAGAATCAGGAGTTTCTAAATTAGGGTTTCCTCAGTAAAAGTCAACTGAACTTTGACCAGCCATAACTTTCACATGCTTCATCACCAAGTCTCCATCAAAAGCTCATTTTTAAGGAAATTGAATTCTCTACAACTTTGTGTCTCACAAGCCAAGCCCAAAAATGCTTCATTTGGAAGGTATGAGCTAAGACATTATAGGTCCTTTTGAAAGTCAACAAAAGTCAACAACTTCAAAAGGGCATAACTTGAGAATGGTAAATGATATGGACATGAAACCAGTGGGGTTGGTTAGAGGACTCTTCAAGATTTCCAAAATGTCCAAGAACACCCTCATACCATTAAAATTGAAGGATATGTGCCCTTGCAAAGTTGGGAAATTTTTGGTTGGTTTATGAAGAAAATGGAGGTCTAAAACCAATTTCTTCCAAATGGGCTTGCCAAATGATGACCCAATCCACACTATAACTTCATGCACGACCCAATGACAAGAAATTCTGATTTTTTATATTTTATTTGATATTTATTTGAATTTTATTCATTTTAAATCAAATTAAATTAAAATAAAATCTAAAAATCAAAGTTTGGACATGATTCTTCTTCTAGAAATTAATCAATGTTGTTTAACATGATTGGATCTTGTACAAATTCGTGCTAGACCAAATTGGAATACAAATATTTGATTTTTTCACATTTTTGGATCATGACATTCCTTCATAATCAAGGCATCCAAAAAGCCCATGAAACCATCATCTCTTGACCTAAATTACATCCCTTATAAGTACACAATAGAAACCAATGCACAAGGGACGAATTCCAGCCTCCCCAAGAGTAAGTTTGCATTGTCCAAAACCTCTCAAAAACTCACATTCGGTTTCCATCAAAAAGGCATTTGAAGGTAATTCAAAGACATAGAATGATTCTTTGGACATCCAGTAATCAATCCCAGCCCTCATTTGCATCCAAAACTATTCATATGGCATAAACCGAATGCATCTTGTTCTTGATATTTTGGTTTTCGATTTCTCATATTTAAGCAATGCTAATGAATTTTGATGTTATTTATTGGTTTGTGATGAGCTTTAGATTGTATCTGGACAAATTGATTGAAGTTTGGATGCCTGAGATGAGTTTCACCATTTTTAGGGTTTCGGCCCCCATTTAGGGTTTTAGCATTTGACAAACATAAATAAATTCTAAAGACACAGGACGATTGCAAATGTTGTAAGGAACTCAATGGTGTTCTCAATTTCATGAAATTTTGCTGTTTTGTTGGTGTTTGAATTTCATAGGTATTGCTGCAGTTTGAAAATCGCAGGTAAAATCGTAAGTGAAAACGCAGGAGAATTCGTAGGGCTGGAGGAAGAAGATGGTGGCCTGCGCGCGAAATTCCAGATTTAAATTATGGTTTTAAAATATTATGATTTGATTTCTGTTTTATTTCACAAGCATACAGCTTGTCCCAGTGGTGAAACCAGCGTGTGTATTGTTAAAGGGCAGGGGTTCGAATCCTGGCTTCCCAATGTTTTTTCTTATTTTTCAGTTTATTCATTAGACATTATATATTATGTTTTGTTGCCATTATATGAACAGATACGCTCACCTAGCTGGGATGGTAATGTGTTTGTGTGATACTATGAAGGTCCTGGGTTCGAATCCCCCAGGCCTTTTGTTTTCTTGCTATTTTTTTTTGATTTTTCAGGATATAGAACAAAAACAATTTAACTCACTCTTCTCACACCAAACGCAGCATGGCCCAGTGGTAGCTCTCCTTGTAGGTACAGGGGAGGTCCTGGGTTCAAATCCAGGCCTCCCCATTTTTTTTTTAACCTAATTATTTTTCTATTTATTTTCTCTTTTCTTATTCTTTATTTTAATTAAATATTATATAATAAATTGTATATGATTAAAATTAATATTTTATTTTCTCAAATATAATTTATTTGTATATCTATATTATTATCTTACATAATTTATTTTTATAAAAAAATTTGACTTAGTAATGTAAATTAAAATATAAACCCTAATTTATTTTCTTAAAAAATCTCTAATCTTGATATTTTTATTAAAACCCTAAAATTTAATTCTATTTTATTATTTACTTTAATTATATATGTATTTCCATAATTTGTTTATAATCTAAATTTTGTATATGACTAATTTTTTTAATATATGTTTAGAAATAATTAAATCTATACTAATTTAATTTTGTAATTATAATTTTCATAATATGTTTATAATTAATTTTTCTATATAATTTACAAATCATTTAAAACTTTATAATTAATAATTGTTCATATTTTCTTGTTAACATTTAAAAATTTTGTTTATTATAATACTTTTGTTATTATTATTAATCATGATTATTACTAACCCCATTTATTTTTTAAATTGTGATTTTACTATTATTTTCTATTAACCTAATTAATTGCTTATTTATTTTGTTTATTGCTTATTTATTTATTTTGATTATTTATTTTAATTGTTTTATTATTTATGTAATTGCTCCTGGATGTAATTTTTTGTAATATTTAAATTATTTATTTTTTATGCCATGGTTAGTAAAATAGGGAGTGAAAACTATTTGTATGTAAAATTGATTTAGATCACTTAATTTAAAAGATAAATAAAATTGTACACTCACACACGTAAGTCGATCTTTGATCGCCATCTCACTTTCTAGGGTTACCTCTCATTGTTGCCTAATCACAAGGTCAAGTGGGGTGTATAAAGCAAAAGTCCCTTAAAAGAAAAGTCATCTAGTCCCTTAACAATAAAAGATCAAGTCCCTTAAATGGTTGCCTTCGTAATGATCTTGTCCCTTTCGAATAATGATGACAGTCCCTCCAAAAACTGCTTAATACACCCTACAGTTGCCTATATTAACAGATGACCCTCACTTGTCCCTTACATCCAAGGTAATGACTACCTATTCCTTAATAATAGGGATAGTCCTACCATTTAAAGGATAAAGAACAGAAAGACTTAAACTTTAGGGTAGGTTTCTCATAGTTACTTGCTCACTATTCAAAAACTTTTCAAACACTTCACAAATTTCAACAATTTTCAAACACAAGTTTTTTACGCATCCGTACATGGATCATTATCAAACTCTTATGAAATTTTTTATCCACACACTTCACATTTTCAAAAATAATTCAAAGTGAGCTAAGTAACTAAGAGCCCATGGATAACCATGGATGTAAAGGGTGCTAACACCTTCCCTTTACATAACCTACCCCCCGGACCCAAAAATCTTTTAAAGGTATTTCCTGTTCTTTTATGCCTTTCCTTTGGATAAAATAAAAGTCAGTGGCGACTCTTGCTATCCGCAACATAACTAAAGTCAGTTCTTCCACCGTGTTACAGTTCCTACAGATGATTTCTGGATAGTTTGTGTGAAGAATCATAGCCTAATCGTGAAATTGCCATTGTTAGGGTTTTGCTTGCCATTTAGGGTTTTTCAATTAAACAAATATAAATGAATTCTAATAACACTAATGAACTTTCTAAGACATGAGGATCACAATGTTATGATCAATTTGGTGAAATTTTACAGTTTTAATGGTGTTTCAAAAAGCTAGGATTTTCTGTAAAATTCGTGTGCAGGTAAATTCGTAGGAAATTCTGTGGATAATTTCGCAGCAAAATTCGTAAGTCTCAAGGAAGAAGATGGAGTCTTGGCGCCAATTGAAGATTTGAAATTTGGGCTTAATATTTTTAGAATTTGTTTCTATTATATTTCAATTAACATTGCTTGGTTCAGTTGGTAAGGACGCGCATGTGGGAAGCATAAGACCAGGGTTCGAATCCTGGCTTGGTGTATTCTTTATTTTTGCAATTTCCTTTTGTTTTCCAGGTTTGCTATATGATGATCTTAGGTCATCACCTATCCGCTAGCGCGCGTCAGCCCAGTGGTTTTGATTCCCTGCAGGTAAATGGGAGGTCCTGGGTTCAAATCCAGGCCTCCCCATTTTTTTAACCTAATTTCTTCTATTTCTTCTTTCTTATTTATTTAATTATATATATTATATTATAAATTAATTTCTTTTTTAAAATAATAGTATAATATTTCTTATATAATAAAAAATGAAAAGAAAACGTTATATGTTAATTTTTTTAAATATAGTTTGTTTATGTTTATATTATTATATATATTTTATTTTTGTAAATAAACTAATTAATATTTTAATTAAACATTAAAGCCCTAATTTTGTTTTCTTAAATAGGTAAACCCTAATTTTATTTTCTTAAATATTTAAACCCTAATTTCTAACCCTAATTTTTATTTAACTTTAAATATTAAACTTAATTAATTTTTTCTAATATATAATTAAATAAATAATCATGTTTTGTAAATAATCATTATATTATTTATTATTATTATTCTAACTTTATTATTTTCTTTTTAAAAGTTCTTTAAAACTATTTGTTTAACTTAAAAATGTCCTCTTAAATTTTATATTTTTGTATATTTGTGCTAACCTCTTTTCTCTTATGATTATTTTTATTACTAACCATTTGAATTATAGTTTATTTATTATATATTTATTATTAATTATTTCTATTATGTAATTGCGAAAGCCTTGTAATAGTTGTAGTTTTATTTTTGTCTTTATTTTATTATTGATAAATATTTTATTGCCATGGTTAGTAACTATAGGGAGTGATAACATGTTTGTGATTTAAAATTAATTTAGAATGACTAATTTAATAAGATAAATACATGAAAATAAACACTCACACACGTAAGTCGATCATTGATCGCCATCTCACACTTTCTAGGGTTGCTCCTCATGTTGCCTAAATCTAAGGTCAAGTAAGGTGTCTTAAAGCAAAGTCCCTTCATAAAATATCATCAAGTCCCTTTAAGTTCATAAGATCAAGTCCCTTCGAGGTTGCCTACGGAATAATGATCTTTTCCCTTCGAAATGAAAATATGATAAGTCCCTACGAATTTCTAAAGACACCTTACAGTTGCCTAAACACAGATGTCCCTTCACATGTCCCTTCTACACATCCAAGGTAATGACTACCTATTCCTTAATAATAGGGATAGTCTTACCATTGAAAGAATATATAAGAACAGTAAAGATTTAGCATAGGGTAGGTTCCTCTTAAGTACTTGCTCACTTTTCTTTTCAAAAGACTTCATTACACTTCACATTTCAAACAAATTTTCAAAACAAAGTCTTTATATACATCCATACGAGGATCATTATAAAGTACTTAGAAAATTTTTAATCACACACTACACCTTTCTCAAAACAGTTTAAAGTGAGCTAAGTAACTAAGAGCCCATGGATAACCATGGATATAAAGGGTGCTAACACCTTCTCTTTGTATAACCTACCCCCCGAACTCAAAATCTTTTTAAGGTCTTTCCTGTTCTTTTATGTCCTTTCCTTTTGGATAAAATAAAAGTCGGTGGCGACTCTTGCTATCCGCAACATTTAACTAATGTCAGTTCTTCCACCGTGTTACAGTTACAACTGCCCCTATTCAATCACTGTGGACGTGAATGGATGATAGCAATTGCTTTCAGACATTTGAAGTATGCAGGGATTGAATAGTATAAACAACCAAAAATTTGCACTCTGTGGCAGAAGAACAGGGAAATAACTCAACCAAATGAACTCTGCTTTGAGATAATTATGATGGAAAGAAAAGTAAACAAGGGATGCCTTTTGAGCGATGTCAGATGGCTACTGACTTGCCACGTTGCGGGTGGACTTTGATAGGTTGCAACACTGCCTTAATGATGTATTATTGGATGGAGTTAGACGAATAACGACTTGCCACGCCGTGGGTGGACTTTCACCAACTTGCGATAGAATTTTAAGATACTTTGCCACCCTGAGGATGGAATTTTGCCAATCTACGGTTGGACTTCACGATATGATCTGCCACGCTGCGGGTGGACTTTCGACAATTTGCCACACTGCGGGTGGACTTTGGAAACTTGCCACTCTGCGGGTGGACTTCTGCTCACTGCGGAAGACTTTTGCTCGCTACGGGAGACTTTTTCCGCACTAAGGGGGACTTCTGCTCACTACGTGAGACTTCGATTTCTTGCCACACTACTGGGGCTGATGCTCACTACGGGAGACTTCTGCTCACTACGGGAGACTTTTGCTCACTACGGGAGACTTCAATTTCTTGCCACACTACGGGGGCTGCTGCTCACTATGGGAGACTTCTGCTCACTACGGGAGACTTTTGCTCACTACGGGAGACTTCAATTTCTTGCCACACTACGGGGGCTGCTGCTCACTACGGGAGACTTCTGCTCACTACGGGAGACTTTTGCTCACTACGGGAGACTTCATTTTCTTGCCACACTACGGGGGCTGCTGCTCACTACGGGAGACTTCTGCTCACTACGGGAGACTTCTACTCACTACGGGAGACTTTGAGAATTCGCCACCCGGAGGATGGACTTTGGCCAGTCTGCGGTTGGACTTTAAGAATTTGCCACCCAGAGGATGGACTTTGGCCAATTTGCGGTTAGAATTTGAATGAATTGCCACGCTGCGGGTGGACTTGGGATAAGTTGCCACACTGCGGGTGGACTTTGGAAATTTGCCACACTGCGGGTGGACTTTGGAAATTTGCCACACTGCGGGTGGACTTATGAAATTTGCCACACCACGGGTGGACTTCTGCTCATTGCGGGAGACTTTTGAAATTTGCCACCCGAAGATGGACTTTGGCCAGTCTGTGGCTGGACTTTTGCTCGCCGTGGGAGACTTTTTCCCACTGTGGGGGACTTTTGAAACTTGCCACCCGAAGATGGACTTTGGCCAGTCTGTGGCTGGACTTTTGCTCGCCGTGGGAGACTTTTTCCCACTGTGGGGGACTTTTGAAACTTGCCACCCGAAGATGGACTTTGGCCAGTCTGTGGCTGGGCTTTGAAATTTGCCACCCGAAGATGGACTTTGGCCCGTCTGTGGTTGGGCTTTGCATATGTTGAATTGCATGGCATGTTGCCCCATGACATTGGGGATGTTATGTCTTAAGTATTGTTAATGAACTGGTGCGAATGTAAAGGAATTCCTGACGCGGAAGTAATAAGTCTCTGCTAACTCTGTGGGGAAACACAATGATCACGAATTTGATATCAAGAAGCCATGCGGGGATAACATCTCTATTGGAAAAAAGAGTGAATAATTCATCCGTCCCAAATTATCACTTTTTCCAAAAATAAATTGGACTTTAGACTTAAGGATCGTTCCGGGGAATACTTTGATTATTGAGGATTATCCACTCTTATGGACCTGCTGGGGAGGAGAATGATTTATCTGAAATCTTCTAGGGGAATAGGAATTGCCTTAGATCTGTTGAGGAACCGAGATCAAGGAAACCATCTGAAGGAAAAGCTTGGTGACTTACTGGGGATAACTTCCATTCGTCTGTTGGGGATAACCAAAACCGAGACACGTCCTGCTGAGGAGGAAAGATTTCAAGTTGTCTCGTGCTGGGGATCAGTTGCTTCTTTATGGACTTTACCTCAAGAGGATTTTACAAAAGACATGGTGTCTTTAAACTCTTAGGTATCGTAACGACTGCATGAATTAGCATAACAACCTTGCTGGGAAGGTAACCATTGCCAATGCAGATGAGTTTGTACCTATCAGAAGTGTTGAACGAGATAGTTGGCTTGACAAGTGACCACGGTATTCTAAACTCCAGGTAAATGCTTCCGATCGTCTGTCTTCGGGAAATAATGAATTCTCGTACTATTGGGATGGCCTGCCCCAGTACGAGTATTTGAATAGTTTTGCCCTTGACTGACTAATCCTTGCTCTTGGAGAGATTTGAATCTCAAAGTGATTGCCCCAGTTTGACTGAAATTTGAAGAGATTGCTTGACGTAATTGCCCCAGATTGGCTAGCTCTTACCATGACTAGTTGGGGAAGTCTTCACCCGATGGAGCTTTTCTCGGAAAAGTGCACCTCAACGTGACTGTCTTTCAGAAGTTTTGGACTTCTCAACTTGGCAAGCTTAAGCTTCTGAATTGAATTTCCGCATGTGAACCAATTATGATGTCAAACAAATGTATGCAAGCAAAAAATGTTTATTCTTAGAATGAAAATTCTAATGCAACACACATGTCCAAATTGAAGTTTTGAAAAGGGATCGCAAACCTTCGTGAGCGAATCACTGGTTAAGATACGCCATTATTTTGAATGAAAGTATGTACATGCAATACCAACAAATGTCTTTTAGCACAACTCATAGGAGTCAGGAACGCTATCTCGTAGTAGTATGCCCTTAAATTAACCTTGTTTCAGTTAGGACTTTTGAGGGTTGTATCGTGGCCTGATTCACGATTATAGAAACAAAGGATATAGGCTCGAAGTTTATTTGTGCCAACCCACTCTTCGTGATGTTCTCCATTCCTACATTCAACTAGCTTTCACAAGCATTCACCTTTCATAAGGGTTTCGTGTTGATTGAGAAACCATTGCTGCTATGAGTTCAATCACTAATCGAGTTATTGTTGAGAGTCAGTCACTCCTCTATCTTTCATGTCTGTGCCACACGACTTTGTTCTCATTTGAGGATCTTTCTTGTGTAATCCTTTCCGTCTTTCGCTTTTGCGTTATTTTTCTTATCCCTAACTTTTGCTTGGACGGATTCTTGTGAATCTTTGATTGTGAAGTCCAGCGGGATGCCCTAACTTTTGCCTAAGTTACTTGTTTTCAAGTTTCTACTTAGCGGGCTTTTTCTTTTCTTTTTCTTTTTGAACAAGTCGTGTGACACTATTTGCCTTGATTGCTTTGCGAGGGTTGTGACTGCCTCATTCTTTGGTCGACGAAGGATAACCATTGTGGTTTTCAATCTTTGGACCTTTTGACTTGGATAAACATTGTGGTTTTGGGTCTTTGGACCTCTTGATTAGCATAGTAGAATGCAATGGATCTTCAAATACACTCCTTTATGAAAGCCTGAACGCTTGGTCCGACTAGCTGACATCTACCCTGCCCCTGGGTTACATGTGAGGGTTTTTTATGCGAAAAGAAACTCCTACTTCAAGGCTCAAAGGGGTTAGCAAGGGTCTATCTTCCTTATATCTCCAGTGTTTAGGGATTTGAAACAAAGCCTGTACATCGTCAACAGGGCCTTACTCGAGAGCACACAATTAGAGATTTTGCGTTCTTGTTTCGTCATTCTCCTTCATAGAATTTAAGCACGAAAATTGGTATTGCGATGTACAAATGCAAAATTACAAGGGAATGCAAATGAAGTACTTCAAGAAAAACATGTGAGTTTTATTATTGCTAACATTCAAAAGCAAACAAATTTCATACATGTAGACAAATGTTTAACACATAAAAGAAACTACAAATGGAAATGCAGTAAAGAAACTGAATATTGCCGTAGTTGAGGAGGCTTGACTCCGTCTGGACCTGTCAGTCTTGGATACTTTCAGTGATCAATAGCTCTTTTCACAGACTTGTAATCTTCAATTTGCAGCCGTATACCTAACCATAGCAGTCATACTTCTTCTTCTAGCTATTTTGACTCTGGCACGAGACATCTGAAGGAAAGAGTGAAGCTGGGGAGTAAAGTTGCCCCATAAGGTTGCTCGGAAAGACCTGACGATCTTCTGCCTACGTATCTCCATTGACCAGATGACCAATGAAGAATCAGAGCGACGTAGTTCCCCTAAATAGGGATGAAAATGAACAATGAAGAAAGACAAACACAAAAATGCCGTCACTGAGAGTATTTGAATACTGCTGGCTCTATTTGCTTCATGAATACCCTGGCGTCCTGGGTGATTAACTCGAAGACTTCAATAGAAGGAACCCTCATGGTACGGAGCTCAACCAGGTTCAACTTCAGCAGCTCTAGGAGCAATACATTATATGGACATGGGATAGGATCATGTCTGCGGTTCCTCGCTCTTGTTCTTTCCTGGAATGGTCTCTGTGCCTGTTGTTGTTGACCCTGAGATTGTGATTGAACATTTCGTTGTTGACATTGCGTTGGTCGTATGACATGTCCCTGTACTCTCTTACTCATACTCGGCCGAGGAGCGAATGAAGGTTGTTGATGCAGCCCCTTTAAAGACTTGGCCTGAGCAATGATTCTAGAAGAAGGAAAGTTGACCATTTCTTTTGTATTCCTGCATGTTTTATCTTGCGGCACTTCTGGCCCGGTCTGTCCAAAATTGATTACGCCTCCATCAGTTAAGTCCTGCACTTGATGTTTAAACGCCTTGCAGTCATTAACATCGTGTCCGGCAGCTCCAGAATGAAAAACACAGTAGGCGTAAGGATTCCAACTTTGGTGAAGTTTATCGGAAGGAGGAGTTAGCTCGTGATACTCAATCAACCCCATTTTGAATAGTTATGGACATAATTCAGCATAAGACACGGGTATCAGATCAATAACCCTTTCTTGCTCCTGTTGATGATGGGCTGCTGACCATGGAGGAGCTATAGACAAAACCTGTTGAAGTATTTCTCCTGGAAACCAAGTCGTAGCCGTTGAGGAGGGTCCCTGATAAGGAAAGAAAGTGCTCACTTCTTTGTTAACGATTGGTGTAGGATCATTTAGCTCACATGTGGAGTTGGTTCCTATCTGATGCTCTTCCTGACTGCCAAGTGGCGATTGCTGGTGAAGAGATTCAAAATGTAGAGGAAATCCACCTAACGAACCCTGATTTAGTGGACATCCCAAAGAGATGGGAGAAACATGACCTTCTGTTTGAAAAGCAGACACACAGCTATTTTCCTTTTTTGACATAACATTCATGATTCCTGTAAGCAGCTTTATCTGAGTCTTCATCAAGTTGAATTCTTCTCTCAGTAATTTCTGATCTTGGGACAACGCTCGAATGTCCACTATAAAATGCCCCAGTTGGGCCTTCATCTCAGTCACCTCTTCTCGGAGTTGTTCCATGTCTAAACCTTGACAATCGTGATTCAAATTGGCCATTTTGAAGAGAAACCAAGTCAGGATAAGAAGTTGTCCTTGAATACTGGCGCTCCCGGGATTTTCATCCTAGTACAAACGCGAAAGTGGCGCGGAAAAGTTAGAGTCGCCAGCCAGACATTTTTATCCCGAATGAATGGGAAAGGTAATGTTGCACAAACCTGAGGAAGAAGGAAAGTACAAGGCCTTGCGAACCAAAGATCTGAGTTCGGGAGTCGGTTACGACCTGGGAAGGTATTAGCACCCCAAATCGTCCTCCGTACCCGACGGGATCCACGCTTGCAAAAGAAAATGTTTCAAAGGGTGATGGTATGAAAGCTGCAACAAAGAAATGAAAATGAACTGGAAAATAAACTGAGAAAAGAACTGAAATGAGAAAACAAAGAGAAAAATGTAGGGAAAATAAAGATTGTGCTCGAATGGGCCCTACCCCACTGCCTACGTACCTCATCGGGATAAATGAGGATCAGAGACGCCGTAGTTCGTCTAAATAGGGGTGGAAAAGATTGCTTGTGAATTAAAGGCTCGAACTGCCTATGCCATTTCTCAGGTGTTGCAGACTCGGAGGACGAGGGCGTAACCGTCTTGCAAAGTGACAAGCAGGAGCAAGTTCGCGTACGGAGCGAGTGAGATGAGAAAAGAATTCCCGAAGAAAAGACGCTTATTGTTTGTTTGTGTTTTTTTAGATGCTTTTAGGAGTTTGTCACAAGGAAATGAACTCAAGCTCTTTTCCATGGAATGTGCACTTGTCACTACATTCCAAGATGGAATAATAGAACAAGCACACTCAAGTAAGGAGAAGATCCCCAAAACTTGAACCCAAAGACTATGGCTTAGGCTCACTAACTTGTTTACTTATTAAATGTTTTTGTATTTACAATGAAGAAGCGTTTTTTAGCTTTTCTTTTATGAAGAAGATACCTTGATCAGACTTGTGCATCACAAGGTAAACTTGTACTATCCCAAGATGGGAAGACTACGAGCATACCTCGTGGAATAAGGCTATGGATCAACGTATCACTTCAGATTTATTAAAGTGTTTTTTTTAGAGTTATGAGATGAGAAGAGAGAAAGAACGAAAGGATCACAAAGGAAAAATTCTAAAAGGGGGACTAAAACAATCCTAATTTTTATTTGATTTATTTACATGGGATATCCTATGGTTTGTGGGGTTTTCTAAACTTAATGGAAAAAAGCAATTAGACTAATAGAATGCAACTTACTTCCTAAGGAAGATAAGTTGATTCTAAAGGCAAGGGAAACCTAAAACAATTGGAGAATTAATCAACATAACAAAACCTAAAAAAATGAATGACAAAATAAAGCTCAAAGCTAAACAATTCAAATAAAGGCATGAATTAAAATAGTCCTATTTATTTATTCTAATTCTAATCAAAATGGAACTTAAGTCTAAGTCCTAAACCAAGGTCATACCTAATGTTTTTCTTCTAAAAAATCAACATCTAAACTAGCCTAAGTCCATATTAAATCCTAGAACTAATTCTAAACCAACTATTTTGTTATTGAATTTTAATGTACTAACCTAAGCTAATAGAAATTACATGTAACAAAGCCTAAGACTAAAAAATCCTAAAAAATAGCAAAACCTCTGGAAAAAATATGAAAATTAATCTATGGGGACCTAAGATTGGCTATAACATTGTACTAAAAGGAATCCTAAAAAATCCTATTTTTTCTATGCCTAAAAATTGTCTATTTTCACCTAAGAATTATTCATTAATTTCTAAGGATTAAGCCTCTAAACCTAAGATAAAATGATCTAAAAAATCCACAAAAATTATCCTAAATACTACTATGAGTCTCCTAACTACAGTAAAAAGAATGGACCAAAAAGATTACTGGAAGCCTTAAAAATAAAATCTACAAAACTAGGTACAGTTGAAATAAATCTATTAAAACTACTTACATGAGAAATTCAAAATAAAATCAAAAATCAAGTAAATTCAGAAAAATAAAATGCCAAATATTTCTAAATTGAATTAAAAGTCTACTTAATTTTTTTGGGAATTTTTCTAATCTTTTTTCTATTTTTTATTGATTTAATCCTAAATTATATCTAACTAAAATTAAAACCTAAAAGAAAAAGAAGGAGGGGTTCATTAAGCGATTATTTAGAGTTGTTTTTCTTAATGGGCTTCAAACAGGGGTGCAGTTAGCAATGCAACAGGGCCCATTTCGCAGGCCTTTATGGGAGGTGTAGGAATCAATCTTTTTTTGCTTGTTTTTCATGATGGGCTTAAGAGAGGAGTGTGATTAGCAAAATGAAAAAAAAAGGGCCTACCGGACGGTGACAAGTGTCACCGCCGGTATGGCTGGGGAATCCTAAGAGCAACTCTGTCTCTACCTCTTCCAACGGTAAACTCAAAAAAAATGGAAAGAAACAATTAACTTAAATGAGGATTAAACAAAAATTAATGCCTTTGATTATTTAACGGATTTCCTTAATATTCTCATTACATCACCATTACTCTAATCTACTAATATAATTAAAAACAAACAAACCACAGCACAAGCATTATGAGAAAACCCTAAAACTTAATCTTCCTTCTTCTTCTACTCTCACCGCCGCTACTCATAACCCTAAACCCTCATGTCTTCTTCCCTTTCGTTCCCGCCGTCACCTTCCTCCACCTCTCCTTCACCTTAATCTTCATCATCACCTCTCTTTTTCCGCCGTCACCTCCACCATTTCGTCCTCTTCATCATCACCTCTCCGTCTCCTTCTTCTTAATCTCACTAACAAACTAAAAAACCTTTATTTTACTCTAATCCCCACCCTCAACTCACAACCAAATCCCTCACTCGAAAGCGAAGCTCAAACACTCACGGATAATCGCGATCCAATCAACATGCTATGAACAAATTCGCACGAACGAGTTCGAGTTCGTACCTTGCAATCTCGTCGGTGTTGATTGATGAACAAGGAGGTCAATGATGCGCGAGGTTGAAGATCTGATGAAGATGACAACGAAGGTGCAAGGATTCAATCGATGTCGAAGACAATCAACGAAGATGGATTGACGAAGACGTAACTCTGAAATTGGATGCACGCTCTTGGACTTTCGCGGATTCGATGAAGGTACGACACTCTTGATTGCGGCTTCGTTTTACTCTCATTGCATGTGCTTGTTGATTTTGATATTTGCGTTTTGCTTTCTTTTACAGGTTACTGATGCAGGTGCGATAACATTGAGATATCTATGATTGAGAAAGGTCGAAGCAAGATGATGAAGGTTGTGAAACTCGGAAATGGAAGAGAGTTAGGTATGATTGAAGAAGAATGGGGAGAAGAGTCGAAATGGTGCGAAGGTTGAAGTGGATGCAGAAATGAAAATGAAAAGGGATTGGAATAGTGAAGATTGGTGAAGGTTATGGAAGAAGAAGAAGATTGAGAAGGATGGTGAAGTGTTTTTGGAAGATTGTGTAAGAAGAATGAGATGAAGGATCTGATCCTGATTTATAGAGCTGGATTCAGTTTCTAATCTAGAAACTTTTCAGGTAAAAGTCAGTTATCATTCTGTTATGGTTGTTAGAATTCATAACCGACTTGTAACTATATTTGGATTAACTGTAACTGAATTTCATTCTTTTTTCTTTCTCGAATATTCACCGAGTTTTGGTTCTGTTATTGTAGGAGAATTAATCCTGAGGACTGAAGCAATTTGAGAGGGTTATCATGGAATAACTTAATGATGAATTCAAGATACCTTATCCTCTTGATTTATGTTACCTTTTTTTGTTAAATACTTTCAAACTTCGTCATGAATGTCAACCGGTTCCTGTTTTGAGTTTCTTACGTGATTTGCAGGATCAACTTTGATGCGAGTTCCGGAAGAAGGGTGTTGAGGATTGATGTAGAATTAACGAAATTCTGGTGAGAGTGATGAAGAGCTTGATGACTGATCAGGTATTAGTTCCGCGAACCCGTTTGTCTTGATTAATTCTGCGACTTCTCCTTCTTTGCGGTCTTAGAATACTCTCTGATACCGTTTCATTGCCATTGCTGTGATGTTCTGCGTTTTCCTTGAAGAATCACTTAAGTTCTTGTATTTGTCGAATGGTATTGATAGGAATTTTCTTACAGGTTGACTTTTGTTGAAGATTGATTAAGCATGAAGATTTGTACGAAATTGACGTTCCTCTGAGATTCATTGCCTCTGTATTGTTCAATGGAAGAGTTGTGCAAAAATGGCTTACCATAGCTCCCGGTTCACCTACAACCCATTGGTATTTTACAAATCCTGTACTCATTTGCTTTCTTTATTTAACCAAACAAATACTGTGTCCCTATTTTGCACATACCAATGAAGCCTATTAACAATCTCCTTCAACTTGTCTATTTTAGTGAAATGGCGACCAAATGAAGTATATCGCATTCCATGAAGAAAAGGTGCAAGATAGACCTTGAGCTGCTTCTGCCAGATAAGAAGTTGACGGACAATTTCTGGCTCACAAATAGCTTTTGCTTCCTCAATACTACATCCTTCTTCTAACTTCTGTAAAGCTATTTGAATAGCCTTAATAGAACCTTCAACTTTTCCTTGAGTATGGTTCTTATGAAATACAGTTTCTGTGGAACTTGAACTTGTATTGAAGACTTGATGTTGTTCTTTTTTTTAAAATTTTCCATGTTGAATGTAGATGTGTCTTCTTCCATTAAATACAAATTCGGCTTTCCATATTTGCTTTTCTAACTTCAAGTGATGTTTTGACTTTTTTAACCGAAGGCTTATTCAAGCTTGTTTCTTCAATCTTTGCTTTTCTAACTTCAAGTGAAGTTTTGACTTTTTTAACCGAAGGCTTATTCAAGCTTGTTTCTTCAATTCTACCAACAGATATTTGTTGTTGTGATGTAGCTTCATGCAGCCTTGGACTACAAGTCAATTTATCATTTTTCAAATGCACTTTGCTATCAAAATTCGGTAAGCACCTATTTGAATGAAAACATTTAAGTAAAAACGGCCTTTGGAATATCTGAAACTTGAAATCTTTGAAAGAACCCTTTGATTTTGATGAAGCTTGGATAATGTAGTAACTCCATAAAATGGATGAACTTGCATAAACTTAGATAACACTTGGACATTTGGATATGGCTTGGAATTTAGATTTAGGGGAAACAAAAAGGATTTGGTTTAATGGACATTATGAAGTTGAACAATGAGATAAGATTGGGATATAATTTGTAAATGAGTGAGAAACGATTAAAAGGGTGGTCATGCTTTAATAATTGATAAGCTAACATGATTTTTGGGAATTGAGTTTAAATGTGGTAAAACCGAACTTAAGTGTGGTTTACGTATACTTCCCAAAGTGAGCATATGGACTTGGACTAAGATTTTAAAAATAGCGTATTTAATCCACATCATATTAACCTCCGAAGTACTCTTGTACTCCATCAATCCTTAACCTCAATCTGAAATTTCTTTATCTTGTAAGCCATGTATGATTGATAGGACCACAATATCCTGATTACCACATGAGCCAACCTAGACCTCTTATATCATGAATACTTCTTACACAACCCCACATTGATCTTCAATACCCTACATCTCAAATGATGATGAAATCTCTGGAATAATAGGATTCACTGAGGATAAGCTCAACCCTAAGCTCTCTTGAGTGTCACATGCTTAGGGAAATAAACCCTGGCCCTATGATGAGAAGGATGGCTTGAGATGTAGAATATCACCAAAGTCCTTGCTCCAAAAACTTATGTTAACCCATGATGAAACCCTAAGCGCGTGGCACCCTTAGTGAATCTTGGAGAAAACAAACATGATACTCGGATATGATGTTGGGGCTCGAGCTTTCATCCTATTCTGAATGTAATGGCAAGATAAATCACCTTTGGGATCTGAGAAATCTAGTCACAAGAAAATGTTTTGATCCCATGCCTCAGAAAACAATGAAATGCATGATCATGATGTTACGATCTAATGAGAAATGCAAATGAATGCGAAACGATAAGCCAGTAAAGGGAATAAATAATGAGGGATAATTTTGAGGTATTACAGCTGCCCCTATTCAATCATTAGTTAATCTGAAAAGGACGATAGTACGAGCTATCGACCATTCAAGATAAACTGTGGTTGAATACCAAGAAGACCAGAAATTTGCACTCTGACGAAGAATGCAACACCGGGAAATAAACCCAACCAAATGACGCTTTGGTGACCGAAGGGGAGAAAAAGCAAACGAGCTTCTTCCAAATTGAAACTTGATATCTGGAATAAGGACATGCTGACAGACGAGTCTTCAAACAATCCTGTGACGTCAGGAGCTGGACAGACGAGTCCTTAAACACTTCAAGCATATAAACTGAGATAGACGAGTCTTCAAACCATCCCGTGACGCCAGGAGCTGGACAGACGAGTCCTTAAACACTTCAAGCATATAAACTGAGACAAACGAGTCTCCCTTGGATTTACCTGTTACGCCAGGACCGGACATGCATTTAAGTCTGTGGGATAGACATGCAATCAAGGTAGACGAACCTTCTTCATATATTATCCACGAATATATGGTACAAGACAGACGAGTCTTCTTTGAGCAAACCTGTGACGCCAGGTGCAACAACAATAATTGGTGCGTGAGACAGACGAGCCTCCTTCGGATTTACCTGTTACGCCAGGACCGGTAACCATTTTAACATTAATTCCCACTGTCAGGATTCGAAACCTCTTCAATACAAACGAGTATTGGATGATCATCAAGATAACACAGACGAGTGCCATAAGTAAATGATACAGACGAGTATCAGACGATGATCTGAGAAACACAGACGAGTGTCTTAGGCAATGATACAGACGAGTATCAGCCACTGGTATAGACGAATACCAGAAATTCAAACACAGATGAGCATTTGAAGCAGCATTAGAAGTATCAGGATAAACAGCAAATCCTCACACACATATGTAAGCTAGCACAGACGGGTGCTGGGGATGATACAGACAAGTATCCAAGCAAAGCAGACGAGCTTCAGAACACAAACGACTTCTGGGGAATAAAAGCAGACGAGCTTCATACACACACAGCCGAGTGCTGGACAGTTGCAGACGAGCAACAGCAGAAAATACATATCAAGGCACGGACGAGTGCAGCGAAGGATCCAATACCAAACACAGACGAGTGTTGGGAGGTTACAGACTAGCAACAACAAATATCATATCAGAACATAGACGAGTGTTGAAGAGTTGCGGACGAGCAACGACGACTATCATAACCAAACGCAGACGAGTGTTGGAAAATTGCAGACGAGCAATATCAAGGTACTCATAAGCCAATGTTGGGGGAAAGCAGACGCGCAATACCACAGAGCCAACACAGTCGGGTGTTGAAAGATGCAGACGAGCAACAATAAAGCAGTAATACCAATGCTGGGGAGACCTCCATTTAGGGATAACACATACGAGTGTTGACAAACGCAGACGAGCAGTAGACAAATGCCTGATTGGCAGCCAGAGATACAACTCTACAGGGGAAGACTAGTCAAGAGGTCTGGACACTCAACTCTGACTGAGGTGATGAATACCTGGCTGTATCATCAAATACCCAAGAGTATGGCAACTTGGCTGGGAAATATTTCACGGACGGAGGTGAAAATCAAATATGAACTCTGTGGGGACAAGATCATCTTTAGACTTGGCTGGGGAAGCTACCTGAACAATACTCTGGCTGGGGAGAGCATCTGCTGATTCAAGACTCTGAGGGAATATCAGGCTTTCAGTCACTCCTGCTGGGGAGGACTCTTGCTGAGAATAAAATACTGCTAATTCCAACTCTGATGATGTCAGGATTTCAGATACCTGCTGAGCATACTCCACTGGGGGAAGAACGGACTGCCAACTTCACTGGGGAAGAAGAAAAATGCTTGGGCTACTGCCAAGGCTTAGCTGGATAAAATCTCTGCTTGGGGATGCCAGGCTTCAGAAATTTCTGTTTGGGGAGATACTCTATTGGGGAATAGTGAATTGCTTGAGAATGTGACACCATCCTTCAACCTGCAACAAAGGAAAACACAAGTGTGCCCCGAGGATTTGCGTGGCATGATCTGTTCATCCATCGTCACCCGGCACTCAAAGAGGGTTATAGTTTCCCTGCATGTCAGTTTTCTTTTCAAAATTATCACATGTTTAGATGCAATGCTATTTTTGCTGAAAATTCAGGACATTTTGCAAACAAAGATAAACACACACAACTTTTTGATTGAATATTATTTTTTATTGAATGGCCTCTGAATAGGCAAAGATTTTACAACAGGAAGCAACCACCTGGAAAGAGGTAGCCACTAAAAAAATTGAGAAAAAGAAACTATCCTAATGGCAATGTACACGGCCTTCCAAGGAGTTCCATTTCTGCTATGACCTGCACGTCTTCGAGACTTTCCATTCTGCTTCGGCTTTTTGAGAGGACGAGGGAACTGTTTCCTATCCTTCTGATATTGTCAAGTTGTACGAAACGACGACGTGGTTCAGATAACTCGGATCACAGTTGTTTGCTTATTCCCTTGTTTTGCGTGGATCGCCCTTTCGGGTTTTCAATCCACCGGGATACCCTTTTTTGCCTGAGCTGTCCAATGTGGATTTTCAACTCAGCGGGTGTACACTTTTTTTTTATTTCCCTAATTTTTTCCCGAGCTTTTTATTCTGTTTTTATCTCGCCGGGATGCCCTTTTCTTTCCTGGACTATAATTCTGTTTTTGTGTCCAGCGGGTCTCTTTATGCGAAGTATTTTTTAACTGCGTCCGAGTTAACAGGGGCCTGGAAGTCGTCTCTATCCATAGTGGTGAGCATCAATGCTCCTCCTGAGAAGACTTTCTTCACTATGAATGGTCCTTCGTAGTTCGGGGTCCACTTGCCCCTGTGATCTGAACCTGGAGGAACTATCCTCTTCAACACAAGCTCTCCCACTTGGTATTCTCGAGTACGGACTCGTTGGTTGAATGCACGCTTCATTCTCCTCTGATAAAGCTGACCATGACAAATAGCCGCTAATCTCTTTTCCTCAATTAGACATAGCTGATTATAACGAGCACGCACACATTCAGCCTCATCCAGCTTGACATCCATCATCACCCGCAGTGAAGGAATCTCTACTTCAACAGGCAGGACTGCTTCCATGCCATACACCAGAGAGAAGGGAGTTACCCCTGTCGACGTCCTGACCGATGTTCGGTACCCATGCAAAGCAAACGACAACATCTCATGCCAATCTTTGTAGGTGACAACCATTTTCTGCACAATCTTCTTGATATTCTTGTTAGCTTCCTTTACCGCACCATTCATCTTTGGTCGGTAAGGAGAAGAGTTGTGATGTTGTATCTTGAAGTCCCAACACAAGTCTGCCATCATCTTGTTGTTGAGATTAGAACCATTATCAGTAATGATCCTTTCGGGCACTCCATATCTGCATATGATATCCCTTTTCAGAAATCTTGCCACCACCTGACGAGTGACGTTAGCATAAGACGCTGCTTCTACCCACTTGGTAAAGTAATCAATCGCGACCAGGATGAAGCGATGACCATTCGAAGAAGTTGGCTCGATCCTCCCGATCATGTCAATGCCCCACATAGAAAAGGGCCAAGGAGATGACATGACGTTGAGCGGGCTTGGAGGAACATGCACTTTGTCTGCATATATTTGGAACTTGTGGCACTTACGATTACGAGCAAATGAACAACAGTCTGCATCCATTGTCATCCAATAATACCCTGATCTCAGCAATTTCTTTGCCATAGCATGCCCTCCTGCATGGGTACCGAAAGATCCTTCGTGGACTTCCTGCATCAACAGGCTTGCTTCGTGTCTATCCACGCATCTGAGCAAGACCATGTCGAAGTTCCTCTTGTACAAAACTCTGTCTGTGTTCAAGAAGAAACTAGCAGCAAGTCGCCTCAAGGTCTTATTGTCATTGGAGGATGCCCCAGTTGGGTATTCTTGCTTTTCCAGGAATAACTTGATATCAAAATACCAAGGTTTCTCGTCGGACACAGCGTCTACAGAGAAGACATAAGCTGGGGAGTCAAGCCTGGATATGTCAATTCTGGGCACATAATTCCAGCACCAGACTTTAATTGACGAAGAGAGAGTGGCCAATGCGTCGGCAAACTGATTTTCGTCACGTGGTATGTATTTGAGCTCAACTGTCGTGAAGAACGTCAACAGTTTTCTAGCATAATCCTTGTATGGAATTAGATGCTCTTGATGCGTATACCACTTGTCGGTAACCTGATTAATGACGAGGGCTGAATCTCCGAATATATCGAGGTTCTTAATCCGAAGATCAATTGCCTCCTCTATTCCCATTATACATGCCTCATATTCCGCTTCATTGTTGGTGCAACCAAATGTAATTCTGGCAGCGAAGGGTAAGTGAACACCTTCAAGAGTAATGAGTACGGCGCCAACTCCACGACCATTGATATTGACGGCCCCATCAAACATCAACTTCCATTTGGATTCAGGGTCAGGCCCCTCCTCCGGAAGTGGTTCCTCATAATCGTTTGTTTTGAGGTACATGATGTCCTCATCAGGGAAATCAAATTTCATTGGCTGATAATCATCCTCAAGAGGTTGCTGGGCAAGGTAATCCGACAATACACTTCCCTTGATGGCTTTCTGATAAGTATACTGGATGTCGTATTCAGTTAAAATCATCTGCCATCTAGCAACCCTTCCGGTCAATGCTGGTTTCTCAAAGATGTACTTGACAGGATCCATCCTGGAAATGAGCAACGTGGTATGAGTCAACATGTACTGCCTCAGTCGGCGAGCAGCCCATACCAAAGCGCAGCAAGTTTTCTCGAGCAGTGAGTATCGGGATTCACAGTCGGTAAAGTTTTTGCTAAGGTAATAAATGGCGTACTCTTTTCGACCAGACTCGTCATGTTGGCCTAGCACACACCCCATTGACCCTTCTAACACGGTCAAGTACATGATTAACGGTCTTCCTTCCATTGGAGGCATTAGAATTGGAGGCTCCTGCAAATATTCTTTTATTTTGTCGAAAGCTCTTTGGCAATCATCGTTCCACCTGACCGTTTGCTCTTTTCTTAGCAATTTGAATATTGGTTTGCACGTAGCTGTTAGATGAGATATGAACCGAGAAATGTAGTTCAACCTCCCTAAGAACCCGCACACTTATTTTCTGTCCTCGGTGTAGGCATATCTTGAATAGCTTTTACTTTAGCAGGATCTACCTCAATTCCTCTTTGACTTACAATGAAACCCAGCAGTTTCCCGGAACGCACTCCGAAAGTGCACTTGTTCGGATTCAACCTCAGCTTGTACTTGATCAGTCTATCAAAAAGCTTCTTCAGGTTGACCAGATGCTCTTCTCCGTCTCTGGACTTTGCAATCATATCGTCCACATAACATTCAATTTTCCTTGTGGATCATGTCATGGAACAATGTGACCATCGCCCGTTGATACGTTGCCCCGGCGTTCTTCAAACCAAAAGGGCATGACCTTATAGCAGAATGTACCCCACGGGGTAATGAACGTTGTCTTCTCCATGTCTTCCGGCGCCATCTTTATCTGATTATAACCGGAGAATCCATCCATGAAGGAGAATACCGAGAATTGAGCAGTATTGTCTACCAACACGTCAATGTGTGGCAACGGAAAGTCATCTTTTGGGCTTGCTCTGTTCAAATCCCGATAGTCAACGCACATCCGGACCTTGCCGTCCTTCTTAGGTACAGGAACAATGTTAGCTACCCAAGGTGGGTAGCTAGTCACAGCAAGGAACCTGGAATCCCACTGCTTCTGAACCTCCTCTTTAATCTTCATCGCCATGTCAGGGCGAGTTCTTCTCAATTTTTGCTTTACAGGAGGACAGTCCTCTCTCAGAGGTAGCTTATGCATCACAATGTCGGTGTCTAAACCTGGCATATCTTGATATGACCAAGCAAAGATATCCACATACTCTCTCAGCATACTGATCAGCTCTTTCTTGACGTCGGCCTGCAGCCTGGCCCCAATCTTGATTTCCTTCTTTGCTTCTTCACTGCCAATGTTGATAGTCTCAATCTCCTCTTGATGAGGCTGAATAACTCGTTCCTCTTGTTTCAACAATCTGACTAACTCTTCAGGGAGGTCACAGTCTTCCTCAACCCCTTCATCAGCTTGGTAGACTGGATTATCAAAGTCATGCATAGTCATAGCAGGAACGTTATCCGTGGAATCCGGATGATCAACACTGCACAGATTACGTGCTTATTCAGAATCTGTTTATTTTGAAAAAGAGACACTAACACAAAACAAAAAAGGAAAACACATTGCCATTTTTATATATTTTTTGTGAAAAAGTTTAAAAACAAAGACAGGGAAAACAGTTTGTCTGAAAATGTCCTTTTATTCCATAGCAAAATAACGATTCAATACAAAACATGGTGGCCCGATACAATGGATCCAAGCATCTTGGGCAGAATGCTGGATTTGACAATGCAGTATTCTAATAAAAGGAAACAAAGCAATTACTTTGAGAGCCAGGTGACTTGAACAATGTCTTCAGCAGACCAATTTCCTAGCTCCTCGCCGGACACACACGGGCGAATCCAATTGTTGTCCCAGTCTCCGTCACTATCCCCATCTTGGCTTGCTGTACAGATCTGATCGCGGTTGAGAAACCCAGCACTCGTGAACGTGATAGCTTTACTACTTGAAGTAGAACCACCAGGCTGATACCCTAAGCCGAATTTATCATCTTTCTTTTCCAGCTTCAACAGCTTGCCCTAGCCCTGGGCACTGCCTGATTGAACAACCTCTTTTGCCTCCCTGTAGGAATGGATGGATGTGCCCTCATTGTTTTTCTCCACCGGAGTCAAGATACTGACATCTGCTTCAAAAGCTTGGCATAAAGTCTCATGGATTTCTCCATCCATTTCTACGTACTTGAATGTCGACAAATGGCTGACGAATATGTCCTCTTCCCCACAAACTGTGATGACCTGGCCGTCCACCACGTATTTAAGCTTCTGATGCAGGGTTGAAGTAACGGCTCCAGCAGCATGTATCCACGACCTTCCCAACAAACAGCTATATGCAGGCTGGATGTCCATAACATTGAAAACGCTTTTGAAGACTTGAGAGCCTATCTTGACGGGCAACTCAACCTCTCCGAAAACTGATCTTCTTGAACCATCGAAAGCTTTAACAACCAGATCACTTGGCGTCAGGACAATCCCATCAATGTTAAGCTTCATCAGTGCCTTCTTCGGAAGCACATTCAAGGAAGAGCCCGTGTCTACAAGAACATGAGACATCACAATGCCCTTACACTCCATCGTGATATGTAGTGCTTTGTTGTGGTTTCTGCCCTCCGAAGTTAGGTCTCTGTCAGTAAAGCCTAAGCCATAAATTGCATTGACACTTCCTACAACCGCTTCGAGTTGGTTGACCGTGATCTCCTGAGGAACGTAGGCCATTTGTAGGACTTTCAGCAAGGCTTCTCGGTGTGCGGGAGAGCACATCAGCAGTGACAAGATAGAAATCTTTGAAGGCGTCTGGTTTAGTTGATCAACCACCTTGTAGTCACTCTTCTTAATAATCCTCATGAATTCCTCGACTTCTTTTCAAACGTACCCTGCCCAGCCACATGAGTAGTTGACTCATCATTCACAACTTGCTTTCCTTTGGCCTTGGACGGAGCTTCGGCCTCAGGATCCCCTCTCAGCGCAGGGGGAGCAAACAAACGACCACTTCGGGTGAAACCCCCAACACCTCCGACATTCTCTACAGTCGGGTCAGCAACAGGTCTGCTCTCCATCTTCCGTCCAGCTACATACACATCGGAGCCATAATGCCAGGGAATAGCTCTATCATCTGTGTACGGCACTGGCCCAGGTACAGTAATAGTTACAGGACTAATCTGAGGAGCATATATTGTAACCAGCTCTTGTCTGACGGGCATATCAGCTTCATCATAGAAAATAGTAATGGTTGACACATCATCAGCCTCTTCATTACCGACCTTACTGAACTGCAAGGATCCAGCATCAATCAAACCTTGCAAACCCATCTTCAATTTCTCACAGCCATTCTCAGCATTTATACAATCTTCACAACCAAGACAGCAACCAGGAAACACTAGACCCTTCAGCAATCTCTCCTTCACTACCCTCAAGGGAGTCTTTACTTCATCAATATTCAGCACGAGACTCAACCTGTCACCACCCTCAACAACATTGACTCTCGCCCCTCCATGATTAGGCATAGGGTTCGAGTTAACATTTGGCGGCAGCGCAAAGTTGATTGCCTTAGAATCTACAAGATCCTGAACCTTGTGATGCAAAGCCCTGCACTTCTCAATCGAGTGCCCGGGTGCTCCAGAGTGGAAAGCGCATCGCGCATTGACATCATAACCAACTGGAAGCTCTCCAGGAGGTGGTGGTGCCAAAGTTCTCAGTTGAATCAGGTTCAAATCAAATAGTCTTGGAAATAAGGCAGCATAAGTCATCGGGATAGCCTCAATCACCCTATTAGTCGGGCGAGTCTGCCTCGGCTGATATGGTCTCTGCTGATAGTTGGTACGAGGTTGTTGTTGTTGTTGATGTTGTTGTGGAGGAGGTAGCATCTGTTGTACGGGAGCTGCAGGAATGGTGACAGCAGCCACGTGATCATAGGGTCTTCTATAGCCACGGCCCCGACCTCGGTCGAATACAACATTCGTCTCGCCCTCTCGTCTTCTAGGAGGTCCACTGAAAGCTTTCCTCGCTCCATTAGAGCTGCTAGCACTTGGGTCTTGTATCTTCCCCATTTTCAGCAATGTTTCAACCCTTTCCCCCGCGATAACAATATCGTTGAACTTAGTAGCAGAACTCGACGCCAGTCTTTCAAGAAATACCCCCTAGAGGGTGCCCATAAACATGTCGGCCATTTAGTTCTCTAACAGCGGTGGTTGCACCCTGGCAGCTAGCTGGCGCCACCTCTGGGCATATTCTTTGAAACCTTCTTTTGCTGTCTGAGCCATGTGCTGCAACTGCGTGCGGTTCGGAGCCATGTCCATGTTATATTGATACTGCCTCACAAAGGCTTCAGCTAGATCCTTCCAACTCTTGATATTGACCCTACTGAGCTTCATGTACCATTCAAGAGAAGCTCCCACCAAGCTGTCTTGAAAATAATACATCCAGAGTTTCTCATCATCTGTGTGAGCAGCAATTCTCCCAACAAATGATTGAAGATGGGTCTTCGGGAAAGCAATGCCATTATACTTCTCGAAGGTTGGAACTTTGAACTTATACGGAATCCTGACCCCAGGAACCAAGCCCAAGTCGGTTATGTCGAATCCCAAAGAGCTCTGGGATTGAATAGCTCTGATTTGCTCAACCATCTCTTCGAACCTCTTGTTCATCTCTGCTCCTTGACCTTCAGCTTCATTAAGTAGAGTGAACTGGTCGTCATGATTGTCCATCTGAATGTTGTTCAACCCATCGTTGGTGATAGTCACTCCTGGTTGAGCAGTAGGAATTTCAACCTGACGTGCGCCCGCACCGGTACGATTGTCAGCAGTAGCAGTGTTCCTGTTCTGATTCTCAACCATCACCCGCATACGCTCTTGGTTCTGCCCCATGCCGGCCATTAACGTCATAAAGTTATCCATTCTCTGTCTCAGATCTGCCAAGTCTGCTTGCATTTGGTCCATGGCTCGTTCTCTGTTAATCTTGGTTGGATATCTGTGCACTGCTGGTTGTTCTCGAACTTTACGAGGAGCTATAGTGCCTGTTACACAAAACACGTTAGTCACTGAGATGACACCTGCAAAACAGACAAACAGGTTATATGCAATGCAATGTAACTGTTCACGTTCCCAGGTTTTAAGTATTTGGCGTGCCCCAGTTCTGGCATCTAATCTCAGACAATCACTTTCAGTATTTAACTTTTAAGCTCTCTTTTTGATAAGTGTTCAGACATTAGCAGTATCCGGACAAACGAATCTTGCACATTCAAAAGGATAACTTGCACATTAATACTGTATATGAGCAGACCACTGCAGGCCAAAAGTCGGAATACAACCAGAAATATTCCCCGAAGGGTTACATGCCAGTACATAAAGCCAAAAGAAGTGAAATAAAAGCAAGACTCCTACAACAAGCCTGTAGGTAGCCTGAACAATAAACAACTAAGCCAAGGACCCAGGATCTGCCGTCTCTGCCCTGCTTTTCTTGACACCCGCTCTCAGCTTGAGCTCTTCGATCTCTTTCCTTGCTTCCTCCAGGGCTAATTGACTTTGGGCTAGCTGTTGGGTCTTCTCCCTCCGGATGGCGTAGGCTTGCTCCACTTCCTTCTTCTTGAAAGCCATCTGAACTTCAAAGAACTCCTCCTTCTCTTTGAATTTCTTCTGCTCTTCATCCCTTTGGCCTTGCAGCCAAACAATGGATTGACGAGCATCTTTGAGAGTCTTTAGAGCCTCCTTGCGCTTAGCTTCTCTTTGGGCTTCCATCATACCCAATCTGTGGAAATGGGCTTCTCTACCAGCAAAATCCTTCTCTTTGGCTTCTAGAGAGGCTTGGAGCTTTTGCAGCTTGTCTTCAGCTTCCTTCTTGGCCCTGTTGGCTTGGTGGTACAGGCTTACCATCTCGGTATTCTCTACTCTGACCTCATGTAGCTGGGCTTCTAGCTTCTTGTACTCTTCCAAGGAAACAGTACTGCTCTGACTAGGCACCTCTCGGGGATAAAGCGGAGCCTCGACTGAAAAAGGCATGAGAACTGACTCGATATGTCTTTGCAACCATTCAGCATATGGTGGATATGTCTTGGGATCAACTCGGCTGAAGTCTTTCTTCCCCTTTTTTATCCTGTGAGCCCAGGCTTGGACTGCTTGTTGAACTAACTCTCTGTTTCCGTCAGCAGGAAAGTACAAAGATTCAGCAAACATTTCCATCTGAGGAGGATCTTTCAAAGGGTAGCCAAACTGCTTTCTGGCTAATGTTGGATAGTAACTGATGACACCTTTCCTTCCCAACAAAGGTACTCCAGCAAACCTTCCGCAACTAACCATCAACTCCTTTCCTAGAAAATCCCTGTCATATCCCCAAGTAATGTCTTCTACAGTCAAACCCATCAGTCTTCTGGACCATCTCCATTCGTCTCGCATATCCTTGAAGGCACCTGACTTAGGCAACTGTCTAGCAAACCACTCAGCAAACAAAGGAGCACAGCAGACCACTGGACCACCTCTACCTTTCTCGTTTCTGTAATGGACACTGAAATAAAAGTCACCCAATAAAGTAGGCACTGGATTTCCTTTTGCAAAGATTGAGATCACCTCTAAGCTGACAAACTCCTTCTCTCCAGGAAACAAACTGGACCCGTATACCATTAATGCAAGCAAAGCTCTAAAGTCGTTCCACTTAGCCTCTGTAGCATACTTCTCAACCTCTGGGATAAGCACACTCCAGGGTAGACCTCTACCTTCACTCTCTTGTAGAGCCTTCCTGACTGAAGCAACTGGCAACCTACAAACCTTGGCTATATCTTCATCTCTGAGCACAACCTATGACCCGTAGAACGGCAATGTCTCTCTGATCGGAACATTCAGCATGCTGGAGATCTCTTTTAATGTCGGAGCTAAGATGTAACCTGGAAAAATAAAGCAACGCAGCAGGGGATCATAAAATTGCAGCAGGGTATGCAAGCTGTCTTTCTGGTCTGCAGTGGGCTTGTCCACTGTAAACACCCCAAATTTGCCCTCACCCATTCACACCATGGCTTGTGATCTTTTTCATATGCATAAGTTCAATCATAGTATCTCATACCACATTTTTGATTCATTGCATTGCTTCTAAGTCATCTGCATCTAGGGTTTGTGATCTGAGCTATCCAAGAGCTATTTGAGCCACTCCAAAGGTCATCAACCACTTCAAAGGGATCCATGTATGTTCAAGCATCATATTGCATCCTCACAAAGTCAAGAAAGTCAAAGAATCACAAGAACTGAGAAAGGCATGGAAGCAGAGCCAAGTTTAACTGCACAGATGACCTAGAATTAGGGTTTTGGTTTCAAGGGCCATAACTCCAAATTTTTTGGTCATTCTTGTTTCTATTGGTCTCTATATGGTACAAGGATCATGCAAATCAAGTTTCATGAATAAATTCCATGGGGAAGGCATCTGATCAAGAGTTGACTTCTTGAGCAAGTCAGTGTGAAATCAGGGCATCTGAGGCCCCCAATAACCCAACCAAAGGGTGTTCTTCATCATTTTGAATGTGTATGGTCTTTATTTGATCATGGAAGATGTTAAAAGTTCACAATATTGAATAATTTCAAGCCATTTGCAAAGTTGCCCTTTTGGGAAAATGACTTGTAATGGAAACTTGCCATTTTGGGAAACTTTTTCAACCCTTGCTTTTTTGATTCAAAAATGCCTCAAATGGGAAAACTTTGGTCATGAAAGTTGTAGAATGTATCTTTACCTTTTCAAAAAGTACAAGAACTCATTCTAATTCATTTTGGATCAAAAGTTATGGCTTGTCAAAGTTAAGAAAAATCACATAATTTCAAGTTATGTACCAAAGAAGCAAAGTTGCAAAACCACTTGCCAAGACAAATTGTGCTTTCAAATGAACTTCTAATCTTTGTACAAACATAAACCAAGGCCTAAAATTCAGAATGCATCAAAGGTTTACTCATTTTCATGACTTGTGGATCAAGAAATTTCAAAAGGGCCAAAGTTGAACAAAGTTGCAAAACATCATACAAACCCTAATCCACTTGTTAATTGGCTTCAAAACTGATCCCATGGCCCTCCTCATTCCTTGCTTCGCAGGACACCCCTATTGTCCTTGGCCTACCATTGACCCATACCTCTCTTACAAAAAACTTGACTTTTTGCATAAAGACCCATACCAATCACAATAGGGCACAACCACTCCACAGACCTATCACAAGTTGATATGTGGATCAAACCCAAGCCATAACACACAAGAACACAAGCTGAAACCTCAGATTGCCATAGTTATCAAAAATACCCCAACTTGCAAAACCTTTCGAATCTCTCAGCTCACTCAACCAATCTTCAAACAAACTTCACCATTGATCTCAAGATGACTCACTGACCACAAACCAACCATTAAAACAGCCAAAACCTCACATAAACCAAACACGATTTCTGACCAGTTGGCTTGCAATCTCCCAAATCATCCAAAAGGAATTCCTTCCAAGCATCAAAACTTCATCAGGAGTTCAAAGGGAGTGGTTTGCACAAAGAGAGGAGGTCTGAAAGTCCAGAACTGAGAAAGCTCAAGCTCAGGTACCTCATTGAAATATTTTTCCAGAACTCTTAGAGTTCCAGGTTCAGGGGGATGATGGGAGTTGATCTGGAGCTTTAGAGTTCCAGAAATAACCTAGAAGTGAGGTTTTGATTTTGCTCAGGGGAGGTGTGGCCGGAGAAGACGACCGGAGGTCTTTTCCGGCCACCTGAAAGTCATTAGGGCTTTAAATGCGTTTAGGGCTCAGTTTGAATGTGGACCATAGATTAGGCTGACTTTGGTTGACTCCCGCGTGTTTGAATGGCCAGGATGGCTTCACTTAGCCCTAATCCACGTCATTAGTTAATTAATTAGGTTTTTGAATTAATCCTCTCAGTTTGAATTTCAGCCACAAGATCTGGCGCCAGTCAACTCCCGCGCGTCCCATTTAAATCTCAGCCACTGGATCTGTTGACTTCTCATTAAAATTCATTTTAATTTCATTTTTCTTGCATTTTCTTTCTCATTTTATTAAAAATAGTAAAACAAATCACAAAAATCTCATTTTTTGCATGCTGACTTAGAATATTTTTCTCATTTCAAAAATATTTTTATTTTCATTTTTTGCATTAAAAATTATTTTTAAATCATTTAAATGATTATTTTTAATTAGTTAATGAAAATTAATTAATTAAAAATACATTTAGGTATTTAAAAATCACCAAAAAATTCACATAGCATTTAAAAACATTTAGAAACATTGTCCAACTCTCAAACCAAATTTCTTTTTTGTTCTTGATGCCTTTTGATCATTTTCATTGGATCAATTTCATTTCAAGGCAATATTTTATGTCAAACATCAAAAATTTCTTTCTGCCTAACCATTGAGAGTTGGATGATGATTCTTTTTGCATTGCATCTTTTATAGCATGTAGTTTATAGGATAAAATTGGTGTGAATTGATCTTGCATTTCCAATTTATTTTGCATTTTTCTTGACAAGGTACCTTAAAACCCTAGTAATCTTAGGAAATTCATAACTTCCACTAGATTAAGAGTTGGATCCCCTCCTTTGGGCAGTGAGTTTGTATAGGTTTAGGGTACCTTTGATTGCATTTTCAAATTTTTATCATGTCATTTGCTTCTGGTTTTGGATTTTTGCTTTGTGTGATGCATGTAACCCTAATTTATGTCTTCCTTTGCATCCATCTTCCATTTGCTTGCATACCATGACTTGACATGACATTTTGTGCTTTCATTTGATTCATAATACATCTTAGGACATATTAGAATCATGTTTGATCATTTCATCTTTCATTTACCATTTTTGTATGTCCATTACATTTCATAACTTTTCATGAACATTCATGGTTCAAAACATGCTTCATCTGCATCCATTGCCTTGTATGATCACTCTCATGCCTTGCCTCATGTTTGTATCATCTCTTAGCATCATTAACATCATGTAAATGCTCCTGGTTTTGTTTTGCATCATCACATTGCATCTCATTTGCATTGCATTTCATTTCTTTTGCTAACATTTCAGGTGGTAAGTTGTTTGAGAAGTGAATTTGCCTTCACTTCTCACATTCTCTTTTCATCTCTTTCACACTTCCCTTGCTGCATTTTGTATGTGTTTTGGATTGAGTTTTCTCATTCTTGTTCATCTTACTTTCTTTCCTCAAGAAACTTGTCTTCTTAAGTGAAGTAAGTTATTTTGCTTCTCTCTGCTCCTTCCTCCTTTCATCTGTTTCTCTCCTTGGTGGTTCCTTGAAGATATTTCTCCCTTGAGCCCCATAAACCCTAGGACCTCCAAGCATGATAACAATTAGGGTTTTGATAAGTCCCCCATTTAGCTTTTACCTTTGTGTCATCTTTGAGTCTTCTCCTCTCATCTCATAATCAGGGACTAAACCCTAAAGGCTTTAAGGCTTTGTGATTAAGCTTATGCCTACATCCTTCTATTAGGATGGAGTGTATAACTTTAATCCTAAGTGTTAAACCCTTAATGTGTTTAAATTCCTTTAATCAATCCATCTAATAATCATCAAGACATCAAGCTTGTAACTTGGGCCTTGCATTAGGGTTCTAATTCTTCCTTAATTGGTTAAGAATGACTAACCCTAGTGTTAATGGACAAGTCCCCCTCAAGTTGTCTTACAAACCATAAAAATCACTTCTTCATCTTATCATTAACTAAAATCCACTTAATAAAGGCTTTGTTTTGTCATGAGGTTAACCCTAATCATGGATTAAGTTGAGGAGCTTTCCCCAGCTTAAATGTTCTCATCTATTATCCTTCTATTAGGATGGTGTAATGAGTTCATTAAATCCCTGATTATGGCTTAAACTCATTACTTAACACTAAACAAAAACAACAAAAACATCTAAATAATCACAAGTAGGTTAATGATCTTAATCCTACACCATGGTGATTAAGTGTGAGATGCTGACTTCACACTTAAGATATTCTCATTACCCCTAATCAGAGGGAAGATGTGATGAGTTTACTAACCCTTGGTTTAGGCTTAAGCTCATTAACTTATGACAAATTTCAAAAAAAGCAATAAAAGATTGAAAACACAAAAACAAACAATAATCGTCTCCTCCGGGATTCTTTTCTCATCTCATTCACTCATAAACGAGAACTTTCTTCTTTCGTCTAATGCAAGACAGTTTGCACCTGAGCCAGACAGGTCATACACTTGAGCATAGGCAAGTAAGCAGTTCACAAGTCAATCTATCTTTCAGTCTCTTTGAGTCGAACTACGGTGTTCTGACTTCCTCATTGCACGAGAGGATACGTAGGCATAACTTAACAGTTATCGAACAAAAGTGTCTGTATATTCCCCCTCTTTCCAGCATTATTCTTTAAGCCTCATAGTCTTGAGCATTTCCCTCTTGTTCTTACACTGACACTTTTTGCACTGACACCTGTACATCCTTTTCTAGCTCTTTTGATACACAGATAGCACTGACACTACCCCTTTAAAACACAAATCTTTTAAGCGTGGATCCCGTCGAGTACGGCGGACAATCTGGATGCTAATACCTTCCCAGGTTGTAACCAACCCCCTTTCTCAGTCTCTCTGGTTCGCAACCGTCTTATCCATATCTTTTCTTAGGTTTATGCAGCATTACCTTTCCTTCGGGATAAAAATGCCTAGCTGGCGACTCTATTCATTCATTTTCTCTTTTCGTCGACCGTTCGCGTCTGTACCCCTTCTGACCTAGGTGTCATTTTGGTGGGAGCAACAGCTTGGCGACTCTGCTGGGGACCCTTATACTGTAACCAGGGCTTCTGGTTCCTTTTGTGGGTTCCTCCTAACGCTTGTTTGATTTGTGTTTACTGGGGTGTTATGTGCTAATTGTGTTTATATAGTTGCTTTATTTATTGCTTTATGTACAGTTATTTATTGCTTTCTTTACAGCTTTATATATCATACTGTCATACTATCATCTGGCTGGATCTGGTTTTTGTTTTGGTGGGTGGGGTTCTACTGAGAGTTTAAGGTCCTATACCTGGGACCTGAGTGACACCTAGTGTAGAGTGGTTCATGTTCTTTCCCATTCCATTTCGGTCTGGTGCGGGAATATGAAACACGGTTTAGATGTGGGTTTCTTCTTGAGAACTCTGTGCTACATATTTCCTGTAGTGCTAGGGCTATCTGGGAAGCCTGCTATGTCTGGATGACCTTTACTATGACCTTCAGAAACTGAGGTGAATTAGAGGAGGATATTTTATGGTTATTGTAAACACTGTACCTCCGGGTTAGAAGTGTTTACACTTCTCATAACTGATCCAAGTCTGAGGATCCTTGTTTTAGAACACCACCTGTGAGGGGGTTGGGCTGTTTACAGGTTTGCAGGAACCCTTGGCCACATCATACCCTGATACTTGTTTTGTTTAAGAATGCTTCACTTTGGACAGTTCTTGTGATTTAACCCTGGACATGTGACTCTTTATTTGAGTCCCCCACCTTGATTACTGGATTTATGAACTTCCATTTGGACTTCTTGAACATACATGGGCCTTTATACCAAGGCAGTAGTTAGATCCAGCTTGATCACAAACCCTTGCATATCATTTGCATACTCATCATTGCATCATTTTAACATTTGTTTATTTGTTTTTCAGGGTATCCACATTGCATCTGGCTTGGTTTTGACCCCTTCATCTGCATAGACCCTTGTTCATCAGTTATCTGCTTCAGCTATCTTCATCAGTTGCCTGCTTCAGCTACCCCCATCATCATCCTCAGCCTATCAGTGGCTCATCTCCAGTATCAGTCTTCATCATCAGCATCTGTTTTCAGCTCTTTATCAGCAATCATGGCACCCAAGAAGAGCAACATTTCATACCATTTCTTTGAGCCTGTGCTGGATGGCATCAGGCAGGTCCAGGCACTTATCACTCTAGACCACATCCTATTATTCAGAGAGCATTATGGAGGCATCCTTGATATGGTTATGGACCTAGACCCTTCTCAGAGGAGTTTGATCCACACTTGCCTACAGTTTTATGACCCTCCTTTGAGATGCTTCACTTTCCAAAACTTTCAGCTGGGACCTTTGCTGGAGGAGTTCTCATCATTGATTGGAGTACCTGTCAGGGGTGATATCCCCTTCAACCCAGAGATGACTTCTCCCAGCAATGGAGAAGTGGCAAAAGCACTGCACTTGGAACCTATTGTGATTGAGCAGAACATGACAACAAAGGCTGGAATCCCTGGTTTGCACCTAGACTTTCTGACTTCTCAGGCCATCCTGAAGGCCTCTTTGGGAGAATGGAGGGCAGTTTGTGCATTGTTGGCCCTCAGTATATATGGGGTTATACTATTTGCAGATGAGCCCAAGTTTATCAGCAAGAATTCCATTCATCTCATCCTTTTGAGGAACCCAGTACCCACATTGCTGGGGGATTTCTATTATTCTGTTCACCAAAGAAATGAGAAACAAAGAGGAAAATTGGTAAGATGCTGTGCTCCTCTATTTCATACTTGGTTGCTCAAACACTTACCTAGGACTGATGCCTTCCTGAATCCCCACCAACAGAAGAATTGGGCTAAGAGACTCATTGCTCTGACTTCAGATGAAATCAGATGGTGCACCCAGAGCACCAAGGGCAGAGACATAATCACTAGCTGTGGACAGTACCCCAATGTACCTCTAGTAGGAGTGAAGGGTTGCATCAACTACAATCCTTTGCTGTTTAAGAGACAATTGGGCTATGCTTTGGTTCACCCTCCTAGAGTGGAAGACTTGGCTGAGACCCTGTATTGTGAGATAAAGCCTAATCTAGCTGTTGTCAGACAAGCATCCTGGGCTTGGGACAACATCCAGACCAAAGGGGTGGCCATTCTTGGGAGATGCAATAATGTGGCTTCAACTCAGTATTATGAATGGTCTCATGCTAGGGCTCAAATTTCTGGGATGCCTTTCACCATTGAGGATGTACCTGGACCATCCACAGTACCACCTCCAGCCACTGTCACCCTGGAAGAATTTGAGAAGCTGAAGGAGAGGAATGAGAATCTGTCTCAAGCTCTGAAGAAGACCCTCTGGGAGAGGAGTGATGGTCGTCTAGACATTGAGAGGTTGGAGAAGCTTAAGGTAGAACATCTGGCCAAGATTGGGAAAGCAGAGGACTACATCAAGAAATCAAGAGCTGGAGAGCAAATATTGAAGAATGCCTGTAAAGAGGCCCAGTTTCAGAAGGCTAGGACTGATCTCTATCTAGAGGAAAGTCAAGCTAGGTGGGTCAGGATCACTGAAGCTCGCACTCAAGAAGATAAGAGAACTCAAGCTAGGATTGAGCAGTTAGAGGCTAATGAGAAGAAGCAACAGGAGGCTTTGCTGGCAGCCCAGAAGGAAATCTCAGAATTAAAGCTTAGGGCTGGTGTGAAGAGGTCAAAGGACCAAGACAGGCACAAGAAGCTGACCACTGCTATTGCCACCAGAAACCTTCTTATCAGAAACATTACAGAGCATCCGGCTGGTCCTGTAACTGAAGCACTTTTGAAGGAGGTTAAGGAGGATGAGTTTGGCTTAGATGTTTGATTTCTTTGCTTGTTGTTATTTCCATTTCATGTACTTTTCTTTTTATGTTGTATTTTGACCCCTCAGGGGCATATGTTGTAAAAGCAAACTATGTATGATCCACCATTTGTAATGTATTTGTCAGTTTGTTTCATTTGAGTTTCTTTTCTCAAGCAACATCAAAGCATCTTCCTCAGGGTCTGGAAAGGTCAAAACCAAGAGCCAAGCCGGATACCTTGGAAAATAAATAAGCATACTGCATTGCATACTAACTTTTGTTTTGTTTTGTAGTTTTTGTATTTGTTTGTTACTAACTCTGTTGTGATTCAGGAATTATTGCTCGCCGCCGGGTGTTCCCTCTCAACCGTCCGCACCGGTATCCTACTCGCAACAATCTTCCTGGTATCCAAATGGATCAAGTACAGCAAGATCTGACAGAGGTCAGAACTCAGATGGCTAATGAAAGGCTGGAGATGAGAAACCAAATGACCCAATTCATGGAAGTAATGAATGGCTTGGCCCAAATTCAAGAAAGGTTGAGGGCATTGGTAGAAAGACAAACCCCGGAAGAACCCCATCTGGGAACTGGAGGAACAAGTAACAATGAAAGGGGTCAGCCTCATGTTAATCCACCAGTATATGGGCCTCATCTTCATCCGGAAGTCAACATCCCGGGTAATGTGCAAGGAAATACTACTGCAGGCAGAATCCTACAGGAAGACCCCCAAGAAGAGCAGTTTACTGTAATGGGAGCTGGGGATGAAGTTTATGATAGGAGGTTTGATGAAATTGCTGAGAAGTTGAGATCTCTGGAGTCTTAAAATTCCCTAGGCTTCGATGTTATGGATATGGGGTTAGTGGACGGGGTAAGGATTCCCCATAAGTTTAAACCCCCGTGCTTCGAGAAGTACAACGGAACTTCCTGTCCACGAACTCACTTGCAGTCCTTTCTAGGGAGACTTAAGGCATACACCATGGATGAGAAACTGTGGATGTTTTACTTCGAAGACAGTTTGACTGGGGCTTCAAGGGAGTGGTACTCTCACTTGACCAGAGCTACTATCAGGTGCTGGAAGGACCTAGCTGAAGCTTTCATCAGACAGTACCAATACAATCTGGACATGGCTCCTAACAGAACCCTTCTGATGGGAATGTCTCAATCCTCCAGAGAAAGCTTCAGGGAGTATGCCCAGAGGTGGAGATAGCTTGCTGCTGCTATCCAGCCACCCATGTCGGAAAGAGAAATGGACGACATGTTTATGAACACTCTGCAAGGAACATATATTGATAGGCTAGCTGCCTTTTCTTCCACCAGTTTTGCTGACGTAGTCATAGCTGGAGAAAGAATTGAAAGCCTTCTGAAGATGGGTAAAATTTCTGATAATGGTGCAAGTTCGTCAAGTAATCCCAGGAAGCCTTTTGTGGGACCTAGAAGAACCGGTGAGACAAATGTCATTCATGCCACCAGGGGCAGACCTCAGTATGTCCACAGATCAGTAGCAGCTGTCACTATTCCAGCTCCGATTCCTCAGCAACCAACATATCAACAACCACAACAACCCCACTATCAGCAACAAGTTCAGTATCCGCCACCGAGGACCTACAACAACAACAACAACAATCAACAACAAAGACCTTTTCAACAAAGACCATCACAGGCAAATAGGGTGATTGACCCTATCCCTATGCCATATGCTGCCTTATTGCCACAACTCCTGAAACTCAATTTGGTTGAATTAAGGACATTGGCACCACCAGATCCCTCTAATCTCCCAAGAAATTATGATGTGAACGCCAGATGCGCTTTCCACTCCAATGCACCTGGCCACAATACTGAGAAGTGCAGGGCTTTACAAATGAAAGTACAAGATCTGGTGGATTCTAAAGCCCTCAACTTTGCACCCCCTCCTAGTGTCACCAAGAATCCCATGCCCAATCATGGAGGGCCAATAATTAATGCCATTGAGGAAGACAAGCCATCTTTCTTAATCACCAGTGTTGGACAGATTCGAACACCTCTGGTCGAGATTAAAGCTCAGCTTCTAGAATGCCAGATGTTCCCCGGGTGCGAGCTCGGTTGTGGGTATTGCAACATTTCGGTCAACGGGTGTGATAATTTGAGAAGCGGCATAGACAGTCTTATCCAAAGTGGTATACTCCAGATCACAACAACGACGCCTACAAATCCAACAATCCCTTTGACAATAATTCATGACTCTTCTACAACTGCAACAACAATCATTCCGACCAATTCATCAATATCATCAACAATGGCTCCGTCCATCACTTCAACAAATCAAATGTTAACAACCATTTCTTCTACAACATCAGCATCCATTTATTCAGCAAAATCTTCTACAACACCAACAGAAATTAATGAAGATATCTCAGCAGTCACCATTTACTATGATCCATCAGACGTTCCTCCAAACAACAACTTTCAACAACAAACAGTGGCACCTCCTACCAGGTCACCAGTCACCATTTACTACGATTCGCACACCATTTTAGTGCCCTCTTCTTCAGCGGTCAGTCCAGTCACCATCACGGTGCCTGGGCCAGTTCCATATGAAAGCAGTAATGCCATACCGTGGCATTATGGCTCTGACCTCTACTGCAATGGGGAGAAGATCACTTTGGATTCTTCAACCTCTTCTCCACAGATTGATAATGTCGGGGGAGGCGGAGGCTTCACCAGAAGCGGACGCCTTTTTGTCTCACAATTGCAAAGACCTAACGCCGAAGCAGAAGCTGCTGCAAAAGCAAAGGGGAAGAGTGTGGTACCTGAAGAACCAGCTATCAAAGAAACTCAGAAGACATCTTTTGAGCAAGATGTAGACGAGTTTATGAGAATTATAAAGAGAAGTGATTACAAGGTGGTGGATCAGCTTCACCAAACTCCCTCAAAGATCTCCATATTATCCCTGTTAATGTGTTCTGAGGCTCACATGAATGCATTACTGAAAGTCTTGCACGCAACATACGTGCCAGAGGAGATTACTATTAATCATCTAGAAACTGTGGTGGCAAATGTCAACACCAGTCATGGACTGGGCTTTACCAACGTTGATTTAACAACTGAGGGACGTAACCACAACAAGGCTTTACACATCACTCTGGAATGCAAGGGTGCTGTTTTATCCCATGTACTGGTGGACACTGGGTCTTCACTCAATGTTCTACCAAAGAAAGCCTTAGTGAAGCTGAAGTATGATGGCTTGGCACTGCGTCCAAGTAATTTGGTGGTGAGAGCATTTGATGGCTCTAAAAGATCAGTGCTAGGAGAGATTGATCTGCCTGTGATGATTGGCCCGCAGACTTTTAAAATTACCTTCTATGTGATGGACATTCAGCCGGCCTACAACTGTTTGTTGGGTAGACCTTGGATCCATGCCGCTGGCGCTGTTACATCTACCCTTCACCAAAAGCTGAAATTCGAGTGGGAAGGCCAGATCATCACCATCTGTGGTGAAGAAGACATCTTTGTTAGCCATCTGGCTACGTATAAGTATATTGAGATGGATGGAGAAATCCATGAAACCATGAGCCAGGGATTTGAGGCCCTGAACATTAATGAAGCATCTGCTGTGCTAGGAACCTCCATGACGTCTTATCAGCAAGCCAGGAAGGTTGTTGAAGAGGGTACTGCCCAAGGATGGGGCAAGCTGCTGCCCGTGGAGAAGAAGGAGGACAAATTTGGGTTGGGTTACAAACCAACTCAACAAGATCAATCAGAGGCTGCCAAGAAGCCCAACTTTGTCAGCAGGGGAATGCTCACCCCGGATGCATTGAACAACTTGGAAGATGAATCGGAAGATGAACGCAACCTGGAGAGCTGGATACGTCCAAGGACCCCGGGGAGCCATATCTCAAACTGGTCTTCCTAGGAAATTATAAGGGTTACTCCTGCAGAGTAATTATTATTTCCTGTATTTTTAAGCATGCATCAAGTCTTGCATCTTGCCCAAGATGACAAGACTCATTTTGTAATCGGGCCATCTTGTAATTTTGTGCAAACAGATTAATCAATGAATATCAGACATCTTTTGCAAATGAGTCTTTTTCTTTTCCGCTCACTGTTTTCCATTTTTCTTTTTGTAAAAAAATAAAATGGCAATGTTTTCCAAAATGTTAACTTCATTTCACTTTTTTCCTAAACAAGATTAAAATCGATCACTAAAATGAACAATCTAAACCCTTGCAGAGAGTGCCTTTCAGACTGCACCGACAACAACACAACGATGACTCTGTATGACTTTGACAATCCAATCAATCAAGCTGATGAAGGGGTTGAAGAAGATTATGAGCTACCTGAAGAGCTAGCCAGGTTGTTAAGGCAAGAGGAGAAGGTTATTACTCCTCACCAGGAGGAGATTGAAACGGTTAATCTCGGTACGGAAGAAGACATGAGAGAGGTTAAGATCGGGGCCTGCCTACAAGACTCAGTGAAAGAGCAACTGATTGATATGCTTCGAGAGTATATGGATGTCTTCACTTGGTCTTATCAGGATATGCCAGGGTTGGACACCGATATTGTCATGCACAAGCTGCCTTTGAAAGAAGACTGCCAGCCGGTTAAACAGAAGTTGCGCCGTACTCGCCCAGATATGGCAATGAAGATAAAAGAGGAGGTACAAAAGCAGTGGGATGCCGGTTTCCTTGCTGTAACTAGCTATCCGCCGTGTGTTGCTAATATTGTAACTGTGCCTAAGAAAGACGGCAAGGTGAGAATGTGTGTGGACTACCGGGACCTGAACAGAGCCAGCCCAAAAGATGACTTCCCTTTACCTCACATTGATGTAATGGTGGATAATACGGCTCAGTTCTCGGTGTTCTCCTTCATGGACGGATTTTCAGGATACAATCAGATCAAGATGTCACCTGAAGACATGGAGAAGACGACTTTTATCACACCTTGGGGCACGTTCTATTACAAGGTGATGCCATTCGGACTGAAGAATGCTGGTGAAACTTATCAACGGGCTATGGTAACATTATTCCACGACATGATCCATAAAGAAATTGAATGTTATGTTGATGACATGATTGCCAAGTCCCTCACAGAAGAAGACCACCTGGTGAATCTGATGAAGTTATTCAGGCGTCTGAGGAAATACCAACTGAAGTTAAACCCCAACAAATGCACATTCAGGGTGCGATCTGGTAAGCTGCTGGGATTTATTGTAAGTGAGAAAGGGATTGAAGTTGACCCTGATAAAGTTAAAGCCATTCAAGAAATGCCTGCACCGAAGACAGAAAAAGAAGTTCGGGGTTTCTTAGGTAGATTGAACTACATTTCACAGTTCATATCTCACCTTACAGCAACCTGTGAACCTTTGTTCAAGCTGTTAAGAAAAGAACAAACGGTCAGGTGGAACGAAGACTGCCAAAGGGCCTTTGACAAAATCAAGGAATTCTTACAAGAGCCTCCAATCCTTATGCCTCCAGTTGAAGGAAGACCTCTGATAATGTACTTGACAGTATTAGAAGAGTCAATGGGGTGTGTGTTGGGCCAGCATGACGAGTCTGGTCGAAAAGAGTATGCAATATACTACCTAAGCAAAAAGTTTACCGACTGTGAACAACGTTATTCACTGCTTGAGAAAACTTGCTGTGCTTTAGCGTGGGCTGCTCGCCGACTGAGGCAGTATATGTTGACTCACACTACCTTATTGATTTCAAAGATGGACCCAGTTAAGTACATTTTTGAGAAGCCAGCACTTACCGGACGGGTTGCAAGATGGAAAATGATCCTCACGGAATATGACATTCAGTACACATCTCAAAAAGCCATCAAGGGCAGTGTATTGTCTGATTATCCTGCTGAGCAACCTATTGATGATTACCAGCCTATGAGATTTGACTTCCCTGATGAAGACATCATGTTCATAAAAGCCAAATATCATGAAGAGCCTGTTCACACTGAAGGGCCTGACCCGGAAGAAGAATGGACTATGATGTTTGATGGGGCTGTTAATATGAATGGTCATGGTGTTGGTGCAGTACTCATTACACCTAAGGGAGTTCACATGCCTTTCTCGGCAAAACTCACCTTTAACTGCACTAACAACGAAGCTGAATACGAAGCTTGTATTATGGGTCTTGAGGAGGCCATTGACCTCAGAATCAAAACTTTGACTGTATTCGGAGATTCAGCTCTGGTAATTAATCAAACCAACGGTAAATGGTACACACACCAGGATCATCTGATACCTTACAGGGATTATACAAGGAGGTTATTGACTTTCTTTACAACGGTCAAGCTTGAGTATATCCCTCGGGACGAGAATCAATTTGCAGATGCTCTGGCTACCATTTCATCCATGATCAAAGTTCAAGCTGCCAACTTTGTGCCTCGAATCTCAGTATCCATACTTGATAGACCAGCATATGTGTTCTCAGCAGATGTTGCTAAAGAAGATAAGCCTTGGTTCCACGACATTAAGTGCTTCTTGGAGGATCAAACATACCCATCTGGGGCATCTTCCAATGACAAGAAGACACTAAGAAGGCTAGCTGGTAGTTTCTTCCTGAATACTGATGGTTCCCTGTACAAAAGAAACTTTGATATGGTGCTCCTCATATGCGTTGATAGAACAGAAGCAGACTTGTTGATGCACGAGGTGCACGAAGGATCCTTTGGTACCCATGCAAGGGGACATGCTATGGCTAAGAAGTTGTTAAGATCAGGCTATTACTGGATCACAATGGATGCCGACTGTTGTGCCTATGCCAGAAAATGCCATAAAGGCCAGATTTATGCGGATAAGGTGCATGTACCTCCCAATCCCTTGAATGTGATGTCTTCACCCTGGCCCTTTGCCATGTGGGGCATTGATATGATTGGCAAGATTGAGCCGACTGCTTCAAATGGCCACAGATTCATCCTGGTTGCTATTGACTATTTCACCAAGTGGGTCGAAGCAGCTTCCTATGCAAATGTTACAAGGCAGGTGGTAGCCCGATTTCTTAAGAGGGACATCATTTGTAGGTATGGAGTGCCCGAGCGAATCATCACGGATAATGGTTCCAATTTAAACGACAAAATGATGGCAGAACTGTGCCGGGACTTCAAAATCCAACACCACAATTCTTCTCCTTACAGGCCAAAGATGAATGGCGCTGTTGAGGCAGCTAATAAGAATATCAAGAAGATTGTGCAAAAGATGGTAGTTACCTACAAAGACTGGCATGAAATGCTACCATTTGCCTTACATGGGTACCGTACGTCAATCAGAACATCTACTGGGGCAACGCCGTATCAGCTTGTGTATGGTATGGAAGCGGTCCTACCTGTCGAAGTTGAATTACCCTCCCTGCGGGTACTGATGGATGTTAAGTTGAATGAAGCAGAATGGGTCCGATCCCGATACGAACAACTGAGTCTGATTGAAGAGAAAAGATTAGTTGCAATCTGTCATGGGCATTTGTATCAAAAAAGAATGAAGAAATCCTTCGATCATAAAGTCAGGCTCCGAGAGTACCAAGTAGGAGATCTTGTGCTGAAAAGACTCCTCCCTCCTCATACAGACCACAGAGGCAAGTGGACTCCGAACTATGAAGGACCATTCGTAGTAAAGAAAGTTTTCTCCGGTGGAGCACTCATGCTCAGTACTATGGATGGTGAAGACTTCCCGTCCCCTGTGAATTCAGATGCAGTTAAAAAATACTTCGCATAAAAATGACCCGCTGGACATAAAAACAGAATGTAAGTCCAGGCAAAAATAGGGCATCCCGGCGAGTCAAAAACAGAATAAATGACTCGGGCAAAAATAGGGGAAAATAAATAAAAATGTACACCCGCTGAGTTGAAAAGCCGCATTGGACAGCTCAGGCAAAAATGGGTATCCTGGTGGATTGAAAACCTGAAAGGGCGATCCACGCAAAATAAGGGAATAAGAGAACAATTGCATTCTGAATTCGTCTGTATCACTCACAACTTGGTAAGCTTCGAAAGGTTCAAGCGCCGGTCAGAATCAGCCTTCTTCAGAAAGCAAGACGAGAAGAACGTCAAATGCCATACGAGTCATAGCGAAAGGGAAGCTCCTTGAAGCGTCATCAACATTGCCAATACCTTTTATTTCTCAATTTGTAACAATCTCCTCATTTCAGGGGATTTGTTTCTTTGACTGTATCTTGCCAATTCAGGGCACACGAATCAATAAAATCAGATTTTCAGTCATGTTTCGTTTCGCACATTTTATCTTCGTTTGCTAAAAATGTCCGATGTCTTTAGATTACTGATTGCATGAATACAGATGTTTCTCTTCTAAAAATGCGTGCTCGCAGGAAATATACTTACTCCCGAGGGTGTCTAAAACTCCTATGATGGAATCTGGTAAGGGATACCTCGGGATTACCTGTGCGTTTCTCTATCTTTTTCAGGATTACAGGCGTTCAAAGCACAACATGGGGCATGAAAGCTTCTCCCCAACAAGCTGTCAAATCATTATCTACTCAGCCTTAGCACCGGAGGTGCCTTCTCCCCAGCTGAGTTGCCATTTAGTGTTTCCTCCTTAGCCAAGTGCAAAAGCCAGGGAACCATCTCCCCACAGAGTTTCAGCCTCCATCCAGAAGAGCAATGCCTGGAGAAATCACAACAGAGTGAAGAAAGCTGCTACAAACCCTAGCTGGGTCCCTCATTACAAGGGTGGGTCTATCAGTGACTTACTCCCCCAAGCAGAGTCATACATGACAGATCTACCAATGATCTCATCCCCAGCTGGGATGTCCATTTCAAGCAGATCAACCAGAGATCTTCGCAGCAACGGGATCCGAGTCCCGGATCAGTATCTTTTGCATAATCATAGCATTCTCATCACATTTTCCCCACAAAGCGTAGCATTCCGTCTAATACGGAGAATTACGGCAAAAATCAAACATATTGCATAGTCATAAGCCATGTTCTGAATCAAACACTTGTAAATACTGGCAACCCGTCAACGATATACAGAAAACTCCCCAGATTCCCCGGCGGAGAGCCAAGGCACTTTCCCTGAAGATACAGAAACTTCCTGACACCCGTCTGTGTCATATCCCAGTAGAAAGCCAAAGCGTCCTCTTTGCACTCACAGATACATATATCTATACAAATTCCCTGGCACCCGTCCGTGTCACCTTCCCCAGCATAGATGCTTGAAACACTTGGTAAACCATATACTTGTTTATATTACACTTTTCTCTTTTGACGCTCATCCGTGTCACTCTCTCCATCAAGTTAAACATTCCTGTACACCACTCATACTTGTTACTCCTGTTTTTACTCATACAGATACTCGTCCGTATCTTTTACACACTGCTTATATCCCTTCAGATTCGAAACTCGTCCGTGTTCTTTGTTAACCAGTTGATACTCGTTCGTATCATCATCTCTGAACATGTGTCAGTGTTCGTTTCTACCTGATACTCGTCCGTATCATAGTCTTAAGGATGCTCGTCCGCATCTTTAATCTATACACCGTGTCAAACACTTATGTCTTCTTGAATTTAGACACTCGTCTGTGTCTACTATTCCCCAGAAGAATCTCCGCAGAATCAATGCTCGTCCGTGTTCCTTGTTAACCAGTTGATACTCGTCCGTATCATCATCTCTGAACATGTATCAGCTTTTGTTTCTACCTGGTACTCGTCCATATCATTGTCCTAAGGATGCTCGTCCGCATCTTTAGTCTATACGCAATACCCAAACACTGATACCTCTCATTCCTTGGATATAGACACTCGTCCGTGTTTACTTGTCCCAGCGAATCCCAGTGAACTATTTCCTTTCTATCTGACATTCGTCCTATGTCATGATACCCGTTTGGCAGCCGTACCCTGCCAAGTGATCTTCCTTCACCTTTGGATGACCGTCCCCCATCCTTTCCCCAGCGGAGTCTCCATTATTGGAACCCTTTTCTATCCGACACTCGTCCTATGTCGTGATACAGAGCAGCCGTCCCCTGCTAGGTGATCGTCCTTCACCCTTTGATGATCGTCCTTCATCACTTTATCCGATGGTCGTCCCCGTCGTTGATCTTGTTATCTGGCATTCGTCCTATGTCATGATAAACCCTGAGAGCAGCCGTACCCTGCTAGGTGATCGTCCTTCACCTCTTGATGATCTTCCTTCATCATGCTTATCCGATGGCCGTCCCCATCGTCGACTTTTCTATCCGGCATTCGTCCTATGTCGCGATACTTTTGGCAACCGTACCTTGCCCGATGATCGTCCTTCACCTTAGATGACCGTCCCTCATCTTATCCCCATCAGAGCAGCTGTCCCCTGCTAGGTGGTCGTCCTTCACCTTTGATGACCGTACCTAATCACTTATTTTTTACCTCTAAACCCCAGAGAGTCTTATAAGCTTTACTTGATGGCCGTCCCCATCATAATCTCTTATATCCCCAGCTTGTCGGTCGTCCCCGTCATTGCTTTATTTCCCGCATTTTTCCCCGCATGTCGGTCGTCCCCATCATTGCTTTATCCCCAACAGTCGTCCTCTGCTCGACGGTCGTCTTCCATCGTCCTCCTTCTCTTTGAATTTCTTCTGCTCTTCATCCCTTTGGCCTTGCAGCCAAACAATGGATTGACGAGCATCTTTGAGAGTCTTTAGAGCCTCCTTGCGCTTAGCTTCTCTTTGGGCTTCCATCATACCCAATCTGTGGAAATGGGCTTCTCTACCAGCAAAATCCTTCTCTTTGGCTTCTAGAGAGGCTTGGAGCTTTTGCAGCTTGTCTTCAGCTTCCTTCTTGGCCCTGTTGGCTTGGTGGTACAGGCTTACCATCTCGGTATTCTCTACTCTGACCTCATGTAGCTGGGCTTCTAGCTTCTTGTACTCTTCCAAGGAAACAGTACTGCTCTGACTAGGCACCTCTCGGGGATAAAGCGGAGCCTCGACTGAAAAAGGCATGAGAACTGACTCGATATGTCTTTGCAACCATTCAGCATATGGTGGATATGTCTTGGGATCAACTCGGCTGAAGTCTTTCTTCCCCTTTTTTATCCTGTGAGCCCAGGCTTGGACTGCTTGTTGAACTAACTCTCTGTTTCCGTCAGCAGGAAAGTACAAAGATTCAGCAAACATTTCCATCTGAGGAGGATCTTTCAAAGGGTAGCCAAACTGCTTTCTGGCTAATGTTGGATAGTAACTGATGACACCTTTCCTTCCCAACAAAGGTACTCCAGCAAACCTTCCGCAACTAACCATCAACTCCTTTCCTAGAAAATCCCTGTCATATCCCCAAGCAATGTCTTCTACAGTCAAACCCATCAGTCTTCTGGACCATCTCCATTCGTCTCGCATATCCTTGAAGGCACCTGACTTAGGCAACTGTCTAGCAAACCACTCGGCAAACAAAGGAGCACAGCAGACCACTGGACCACCTCTACCTTTCTCGTTTCTGTAATGGACACTGAAATAAAAGTCACCCAATAAAGTAGGCACTGGATTGCCTTTTGCAAAGATTGAGATCACCTCTAAGCTGACAAACTCCTTCTCTCCAGGAAACAAACTGGACCCGTATACCATCAATGCAAGCAAAGCTCCAAAGTCGTTCCACTTAGCCTCTGTAGCATACTTCTCAACCTCTGGGATAATCACACTCCAGGGTAGACCTCTACCTTCACTCTCTTGCAGAGCCTTCCTGACTGAAGCAACTGGCAACCTACAAACCTTGGCTATGTCTTCATCTCTGAGCACAACCTCTGACCCGTAGAACGGCAATGTCTCTCTGATCGGAACATTCAGCATGCTGGAGATCTCTTCTAATGTCGGAGCTAAGATGTAACCTGGAAAAATAAAGCAACGCAGCAGGGGATCATAAAATTGCAGCAGGGTATGCAAGCTGTCTTTCTAGTATGCAGTGGGCTTGTCCACTGTAAACACCCCAAATTTGCCCTCACCCATTCACACCATGGCTTGTGATCTTTTTCATATGCATAAGTTCAATCATAGTATCTCATACCACATTTTTGATTCATTGCATTGCTTCTAAGTCATCTGCATCTAGGGTTTGTGATCTGAGCTATCCAAGAGCTATTTGAGCCACTCCAAAGGTCATCAACCAATTCAAAGGGATCCATGTATGTTCAAGCATCATATTGCATCCTCACAAAGTCAAGAAAGTCAAAGAATCACAAGAACTGAGAAAGGCATGGAAGCAGAGCCAGGTTTAACTGCACAGATGACCTAGAATTAGGGTTTTGGTTTCAAGGGCCATAACTCCAAATTTTTTGGTCATTCTTGTTTCTATTGGTCTCTATATGGTACAAGGATCATGCAAATCAAGTTTCATGAAGAAATTCCATGGGGAAGGCATCTGATCAAGAGTTGACTTCTTGAGCAAGTCAGTGTGAAATCAGGGCATCTGAGGCCCCCAATAACCCAACCAAAGGGTGTTCTTCATCATTTTGAATGTGTATGGTCTTTATTTGATCATGGAAGATGTTAAAAGTTCACAAGATTGAAGAATTTCAAGCCATTTGCAAAGTTGCCTTTTTGGGAAAATGACTTGTAATGGAAACTTGCCATTTTGGGAAACTTTTTCAACCCTTGCTTTTTTGATTCAAAAATGCCTCAAATGGGAAAACTTTGGTCATGAAAAATGTAGAATGGATCTTTCCCTTTTCAAAAAGTACAAGAACTCATTCTAATTCATTTTGGATCAAAAGTTATGGCTTGTCAAAGTTAAGAAAAATCACATAATTTCAAGTTATGTACCAAAGAAGCAAAGTTGCAAAACCACTTGCCAAGACAAATTGTGCTTTCAAATGAACTTATAATCTTTGTACAAACATAAACCAAGGCCTAAAATTCAGAATTCATCAAAGGTTTACTCATTTTCATGACTTGTGGATCAAGAAATTTCAAAAGGGCCAAAGTTGAACAAAGTTGCAAAACATCATACAAACCCTAATCCACTTGTTAATTGGCTTCAAAACTGATCCCATGGCCCTCCTCATTCCTTGCTTCGCAGGACACCCCTATTGTCCTTGGCCTACCATTGACCCATACCTCTCTTACAAAAAACTTGACTTTTTGCATAAAGACCCATACCAATCACAATAGGGCACAACCACTCCACAAACCTATCACAAGTTGATATGTGGATCAAACCCAAGCCATAACACACAAGAACACAAGCTGAAACCTCAGATTGCCATAGTTATCAAAAATACCCCAACTTGCAAAACCTTTCGAATCTCTCAGCTCACTCAACCAATCTTCAAACAAACTTCACCATTGATCTCAAGATGACTCACTGACCACAAACCAACCATTGAAACAGCCAAAAACCTCACATAAACCAAACCGATTTCTGACCAGTTGGCTTGCAATCTCCCAAATCAGCCAAAAGGAATTCCTTCCAAGCATCAAAACTTCATCAGGAGTTCAAGGGGAGTGGTTTGCACAAAGAGAGGAGGTCTGAAAGTCCAGAACTGAGAAAGCTCAAGCTCAGGTACCTCATTGAAATATTTTTCCAGAACTCTTATTTTTTGTTTCAAAATGATTAAGCATGCTTCACTGATCATACTGAACTTGGAATTATTGAAAATGGTTGAGAAATGAGACTGTATTGCTTGTCTGAAATTTTTTCCATATTTATGTTCTTCTTCAAATCATGGGATTGAGTGAGAAGAAATGAGTCTTGAGGGTGGATTCAGGTTCAGGGGGATGAGGGGAGTTGATCTGGAGCTTTAGAGCTCCAAAAATAACCTAGAAGTGAGGTTTTGATTTTGCTCAGGGGAGGTGTGGTCGGAGAAGACGACCGGAGGTCTTTTCCGGCCACCTGAAAGTCATTAGGGCTTTAAATGCGTTTAGGGCTCAGTTTGAATGTGGACCATAGATTAGGCTGACTTTGGTTGACTCCCGCGTGTTTGAATGGCCAGGATGGCTTCACTTAGCCCTAATCCACGTCATTGGTTAATTAATTAGGTTTTTGAATTAATCCTCTCAGTTTGAATTTCAGCCACAAGATCTGGCGCCAGTCAACTCCCGCGCGTCCCATTTAAATCTCAGCCACTGGATCTGTTGACTTCTCATTAAAATTCATTTTAATTTCATTTTTCTTGCATTTTCTTTCTCATTTTATTAAAAATAGTAAAACAAATCACAAAAATCTCATTTTTTGCATGCTGACTTAGAATATTTTTCTCATTTCAAAAATATTTTTATTTTCATTTTTTGCATTAAAAAATTATTTTTACATCATTTAAATGATTATTTTTAATTAGTTAATGAAAATTAATTAATTAAAAATACATTTAGGTATTTAAAAATCACCAAAAAATTCACATAGCATTTAAAAACATTTAGAAACATTGTCCAACTCTCTAACCAAATTTCTTTTTTGTTCTTGATGCCTTTTGATCATTTTCATTGGATTCAATTTCATTTCAAGGCAATATTTTATGTCAAACTTCAAAAATTTCTTTCTGCCTAACCATTGAGAGTTGGATGATGATTCTTTTTGCATTGCATCTTGTATAGAATGTAGTTTATAGGATAAAATTGGTGTGAATTGATCTTGCATTTCCAATTTATTTTGCATTTTTCTTGACAAGGTACCTTAAAACCCTAGCAATCTTAGGAAATTCATAACTTCCACTAGATTAAGAGTTGGATCCCCTCCTTTGGGCAGTGAGTTTGTATAGGTTTAGGGTACCTTTGATTGCATTTTCAAATTTTTATCATGTCATTTGCTTCTGGTTTTGGATTTTTTGCTTTGTGTGATGCATGTAACCCTAATTTATGTCTTCCTTTGCATCCATATTCCATTTGCTTGCATACCATGACTTGCCATGACATTTTGTGCTTTCATTTGATTCATAATACATCTTAGGACATATTAGAATCATGTTTTATCATTGCATCTTTCATTTACCATTTTTGTATGTCCATTACATTTCATAACTTTTCATGAACATTCATGGTTCAAAACATGCTTCATCTGCATCCATTGCCTTGTATGATCACTCTCATGCATTGCCTCATGTTTGTATCATCTCTTAGCATCATTAACATCATGTAAATGCTCCTGGTTTTGTTTTGCATCATCACATTGCATCTCATTTGCATTGCATTTCATTTCTTTTGCTAACATTTCAGGTGGTAAGTTGTTTGAGAAGTGAATTTGCCTTCACTTCTCACATTCTCTTTTCATCTCTTTCACACTTCCCTTGCTGCATTTTGTATGTGTTTTGGATTGAGTTTTCTCATTCTTGTTCATCTTACTTTCTTTCCTCAAGCAACTTGTCTTCTTAAGTGAAGTAAGTTGTTTTGCTTCTCTCTGCTCCTTCCTCCTTTCATCTGTTTCTCTCCTTGGTGGTTCCTTGAAGATCTTTCTCCCTTGAGCCCCATAAACCCTAGGACCTCCAAGCATGATAACAATTAGGGTTTTGATTAGTCCCCCATTTAGATTTTACCTTTGTGTCATCTTTGAGTCTTCTCCTCTCATCTCATAATCAGGGACTAAACCCTAAAGGCTTTAAGGCTTTGTGATTAAGCTTATGCCTGCATCCTTCTATTAGGATGGAGTGTATAACTTTAATCCTAAGTGTTAAACCCTTAATGTGTTTAAATTCCTTTAATCAATCCATCTAATAATCATCAAGACATCAAGCTTGTAACTTGGGCCTTGCATTAGGGTTCTAATTCTTCCTTAATTGGTTAAGAAGGACTAACCCTAGTGTTAATGGACAAGTCCCCCTCAAGTTGTCTTACAAACCATAAAAATCACTTCTTCATCTTATCATTAACTAAAATCCACTTAATAAAGGCTTTGTTTTGTCATGAGGTTAATCCCTAATCATGGATTAAGTTGAGGAGCTTTCCCCAACTTAAATGTTCTCATCTATTATCCTTCTATTAGGATGGTGTAATGAGTTCATTGAATCCCTGATTATGGCTTAAACTCATTACTTAACACTAAACAAAAACAACAAAAACATCTAAATAATCACAAGTAGGTTAATGATCTTAATCCTACACCATGGTGATTAAGTGTGAGATGCTGACTTCACACTTAAGATATTCTCATTACCCCTAATCAGAGGGAAGATGTGATGAGTTTACTAACCCTTGGTTTAGGCTTAAGCTCATTAACTTATGACAAATTTCAAAAAAAGCAATAAAAGATTGAAAACACAAAAACAAACAATAATCGTCTCCTCCGGGATTCTTTTCTCATCTCATTCACTCATAAACGAGAACTTGCTTCTTCCGTCTAATGCAAGACAGTTTGCACCTGAGCCAGACAGGTCATACACTTGAGCATAGGCAAGTAAGCAGTTCACAAGTCAATCTATCTTTCAGTCTCTTTGAGTCGAACTACGGTGTTCTGACTTCCTCATTGCACGAGAGGATACGTAGGCATAACTTAACAGTTATCGAACAAAAGTCTCTGTGTATTCCCCCTCTTTCCAGCATTATTCTTTAAGCCTCATAGTCTTGAGCATTTCCCTCTTGTTCTTACACTGACACTTTTTGCACTGACACCTGTACATCCTTTTCCAGCTCTTTTGATACACAGATAGCACTGACACTACCCCTTTAAAACACAAATCTTTTAAGCGTGGATCCCGTCGAGTACGGCGGACAATCTGGATGCTAATACCTTCCCAGGTTGTAACCAACCCCCTTTCTCAGTCTCTCTGGTTCGCAACCGTCTTATCCATATCTTTTCTTAGGTTTATGCAGCATTAACTTTCCTTCGGGATAAAAATGCCTAGCTGGCGACTCTATTCATTCATTTTCTCTTTTCGCCGACCGTTCGCGTCTGTACCCCTTCTGACCTAGGTGTCATTTTGGTGGGAGCGACATCCACAAACTTCAGTATCTGGCCATATCTTTTCTTGAAATTACCCAAGACTTGATCATTCATCAGACCCGCTAACCTCTGAACACTTTTAACTTCCGGCTGAAGAAAGGTATAATGCACATTCTTTTTCCTCGGAGCTCTTCTGATTTCTGCCATGGAGATAAGAATACCAGAACTGGGAACAGATGAAGAACAATGACCTGAAAAATGGGAAACATAAACAGTTAATGCAAAGAATGATGCAAATGCAAACATAAACAATTAATGCAAAGAATGATGCAAATGCAATGCAATGAAAGCATATGATCAACTGGGACCGTCTGAACTGGATCACTGACAAGGGCCCCTCTGAATAACTGGCGAACCCAAAAGTCCACTGAGTCACACTTCCTGATAATCATAATCCACTGAAGAAGATCTCAGGACCATAGATCAATAATACCAGAACAAGAACTCCAGAAAACCAGAATCAAGAAAACCAGAACTCCAGAACCATAGGACCATAGAACCAAAGATCATAATCACATGACCACAAATTATAACAAGAACCATTGAACAGATGAGTGTATGTTGAGGTCATGGGTTCCTGCACACCTGTAAACACCCCCCAATCTCACGGGCAAAAAGGCTTCGGGTCAGACATCACAGACTCTCAAAGCCGAATAGCAATAATACTGTCACCATTTCCGAGAAATGGCTCATTACCAAATCAAGGAATCGGTTTGGCATTATATACTACGCAGGGAGGCCTCAGCTGAGTCCGGGAAACAAGGTCATCCTATGCGATGCCCAGGTGGGCCCTCGGATGCGAATGGGTTTGCCACAAAAATGTGGTCTGCCACTGTCATCACTAAAGAGGGATGTTTCCACAAGGTTCTCAATGATCGGTCCCCAGCTGCACATAACTGTCAGGGTCATGTAATGAGAGAGGAAGATCCCCAAATCAAGACATTTCCAAGACAATCGCAACCTGGGTGTGGAACTCACTACTACCCCCATGACAATATCTCATGAGGCCAAAGTGGAACCACTCTAAGTCCTATGGTGCACTCGAGCCGGGTACTTGGCTCATATCTCTCAATAACAAGTAACACCCATCCCACCAAAGAAAACCAGTCCAGACAGTCCAGTATATATACATGATGCAGTAAATAAAGACTGAAAACTGTAAATAAAGCTGTAAATAAAGCTGTAAATAAACAACAATAACATACAACAAGCCACAACAAACAAACATCACCCAATGAGACAGCAACACACAAGCGCTAGGAGAGACTCACAGGGGAACCAGAGATTCTGGGTTCGGTCCCCAGCAAAGTCGCCAGCTGTCGCTCCCGGGATTTTCATCCTAGTACAAACGCGAAAGTGGCGCGGAAAAGTTAGAGTCGCCAGCCAGACATTTTTATCCCGAATGAATGGGAAAGGTAATGTTGCACAAACTTGAGGAAGAAGGAAAGGACAAGACCTTGAGAACCAAAGATCTGATTTCGGGAGTCGGTTACGACCTGGGAAGGTATTAGCACCCCAAATCGTCCGCCGTACCTGGCGGGATCCACGCTTGCAAAAGAAAATGTTTCATAGGGTGATGGTATGAAAGCTGCAGCAAAGAAATGAAAATGAACTGGAAAAGAAACTGAGAAAAGAACTAAAATGAGAAAACAAAGAGAAAAATGTAGGGAAAATAAAGATTGTGCTCGAATGGGCCCTACCCCACTGCCTACGTACCTCATCAGGATAAATGAGGATCAGAGACGCCGTAGTTCGTCTAAATAGGGGTGGAAAAGATTGCTTGTGAATTAAAGGCTCGAACTGCCTATGCCATTGCTCAGGTGTTGCAGACTCGGACGACGAGGGCGTAACCGTCTTGCAAAGTGACAAGCAGGAGCAAGTTCGCGTACGGAGTGAGTGAGATGAGAAAAGAATTCCCGAAGGAAAGACGCTTATTGTTTGTTTGTGTTTTTTTAGAAGCTTTTAGGAGTTTGTCACAAGGAAATGAACTCAAGCTCTTTTCCATGGAATGTGCACTTGTCACTACATTCCAAGATGGAATAATAGAACAAGCACACTCAAGTAAGGAGAAGATCCCCAAAACTTGAACCCAAAGACTAGGGCTTAGGCTCACTAACTTGTTTACTTATTAAATGTTTTTGTATTTACAATGAAGAAGCGTTTTTTAGCTTTTCTTTTATGAAGAAGATACCTTGATCAGACTTGTGCATCACAAGGTAAACTTGTACTATCCCAATATGGGAAGACTACGATCATACCTCGTGGAATAAGGCTATGGATCAACGTATCACTTCAGATTTATTAAAGTGTTTTTTTTAGAGTTATGAGATGAGAAGAGAGAAAGAACCAAAGGATCACAAAGGAAAAATTCTAAAAGGGGGACTAAAACAATCCTAATTTTTATTTGATTTATTTACATGGGATATCCTATGGTTTGTGGGATTTTCTAAACTTAATGGAAAAAAGCAATTAGACTAATAGAATGCAACTTACTTCCTAAGGAAGATAAGTTGATTCTAAAGGCAAGGGAAACCTAAAACAATTGGAGAATTAATCAACATAACAAAACCTAAAAAAATGAATGACAAAATAAAGCTCAAAGCTAAACAATTCAAATAAAGGCATGAATTAAAATAGTCCTATTTATTTATTCTAATTCTAATCAAAATGGAACTTAAGTCTAAGTCCTAAACCAAGGTCATACCTAATGTTTTTCTTCTAAAAAATCAACATCTAAACTAGCCTAAGTCCATATTAAATCCTAGAACTAATTCTAAACCAACTATTTTGTTATTGAATTTTAATGTACTAACCTAAGCTAATAGAAATTACATGTAACAAAGCCTAAGACTAAAAAATCCTAAAAATTATCCTAAGAATTATTCATTAATTTCTAAGGATTAAGCCTCTAAACCTAAGATAAAAGGATCTAAAAAATCCACAAAAATTATCCTAAATACTACTATGAGTCTTCTAACTACAGTAAAAAGAATGGACCAAAAAGATTACTGGAAGCCTTAAAAATAAAATCTACAAAACTAGGTACAGTTGAAAAAAATCTATTAAAACTACTTACATTAGAAATTCAAAATAAAATCAAAAATCAAGTAAATTCAGAAAAATAAAATGCCAAATATTTCTAAATTGAATTAAAAGTCTACTTAATTTTTTTGGGAATTTTTCTAATCTTTTTTCTATTTTTTATTGATTTAATCCTAAATTATATCTAACTAAAATTAAAACCTAAAAGAAAAAGAAGGAGGGGTTCATTAAGCGATTATTTAGAGTTGTTTTTCTTAATGGGCTTCAAACAGGGGTGCAGTTAGCAATGCAACATGGCCCATTTCGCAGGCCTTTATGGGAGGTGTAGGAATCAATCTTTTTTTGCTTGTTTTTCATGATGGGCTTAAGAGAGGAGTGTGATTAGCAAAATGAAAAAAAAGGGCCTACCGGACGGTGACAAGTGTCACCGCCGGTATGGCTGGGGAATCCTAAGAGCAACTCTGTCTCTACCTCTTCCAACGGTAAACTAAAAAAAAATGGAAAGAAACAATTAACTTAAATGAGGATTAAACAAAAATTAATGCCTTTGATTATTTAACGGATTTCCTTAATATTCTCATTACATCACCATTACTCTAATCTACTAATATAATTAAAAACAAACAAACCACAGCACAAGAATTATGAGAAAACCCTAAAACTTAATCTTCCTTCTTCTTCTACTCTCACCGCCGCTACTCATAACCATAAACCCTCATGTCTTCTTCCCTTTCGTTCCCGCCGTCACCTTCCGCCACCTGTCCTTCACCTTAATCTTCATCATCACCTCTCTTTTTCCGCCGTCACCTCCACCATTTCGTCCTCTTCATCATCACCTCTCTGTCTCCTTCTTCTTAATCTCACTAACAAACTAAAAAACCTTTATCTTACTCTAATCCCCACCCTCAACTCACAACCAAATCCCTCACTCGAAAGCGAAGCTCAAACACTCACGGATAATCGCGATCCAATCAACATGCTATGAACAAATTCGCACGAACGAGTTCGAGTTCGTACCTTGCAATCTCGTCGGTGTTGATTGATGAACAAGGAGGTCAATGATGCGCGAGGTTGAAGATCTGATGAAGATGACAACGAAGGTGCAAGGATTCAATCGATGTCGAAGACAATCAACGAAGATGGATTGACGAAGACGTAACTCTGAAATTGGATGCATGCTCTTGGACTTTCGCGGATTCGATGAAGGTACGACACTCTTGATTGCAGCTTCGTTTTACTCTCATTGCGTGTGCTTGTTGATTTTGATATTTGCGTTTTGCTTTCTTTTACAGGTTACTGATGCAGGTGCGATAACATTGAGATATCTGTGATTGAGAGAGGTCGAAGCAGGATGATGAAGGTTGTGAAACTCGGAAATGGAAGAGAGTTAGGTATGATTGAAGAAGAATGGGGATAAGAGTCGAAATGGTGCGAAGGTTGAAGTGGATGCAGAAACGGAAATGAAAAGGGATTGGAATAGTGAAGATTGGTGAAGGTTATGGAAGAAGAAGAAGATTGAGAAGGATGGTGAAGTGTTTTTGGAAGATTGTGTAAGAAGAATGAGATGAAGGATCTGATCCTAATTTATAGATCTGGATTCAGTTTCTGATCTAGAAACTTTTCAAGTAAAATTCAGTTATCATTATGTTATGGTTGTTAGAATTCATAACCGACTTGTAACTGTATTTGGATTAACTGTAACTGAATTTCATTCTTTTTGCTTTCTCGAATATTCACCGAGTTTTGGTTCTGTTATTGTAGGAGTATTAATCCTGAGGACTGAAGCAATTTGAGAGGGTTATCATGGAATAACTTAATGATGAATTCAAGATACCTTCTCCTCTTGATTTATGTTACCTTTTTTTGTTAAATACTTTCAAACTTCGTCATGAATGTCAGCCGGTTCCTGTTTTGAGTTTCTTACGTGATTTGCAGGATCAACTTTGATGCGAGTTCCGGAAGAAGGGTGTTGAGGATTGATGTAGAATTAACGAAATTCTGGTGAGAGTGATGAAGAGCTTGATGACTGATCAGGTATTAGTTCCGCGAACCCGCTTGTCTTGATTATTTCTGCGACTTCTCCTTCTTTGCGGTCTTAGAATACTCTCTGATACCGTTTCATTGCCATTGCTGTGATGTTCTGCGTGTTCCTTGAAGAATCACTTGAGTTCTTGTATTTGTCGAATGGTATTGATAGGAATTTTCTTACAGGTTGATTTTTGTTGAAGATTGATTAAGCATGAAGATTTGTACGAAATTGACGTTCCTCTGAGATTCATTGCCTCTGTATTGTTCAATGGAAGAGTTGTGCAAAAATGGCTTACCATAGCTCCCGGTTCACCTACAACCCATTGGTATTTTACAAATCCTGTACTCATTTGCTTTCTTTATTTAACCAAACAAATACTGTGTCCCTATTTTGCACATACCAATGAAGCCTATTAACAATCTCCTTCAACTTGTCTATTTTAGTGAAATGGCGACCAAATGAAGTATATCGCATTCCATGAAGAAAAGGTGCAAGATAGACCTTGAGCTGCTTCTGCCAGATAAGAAGCTGACGGACAATTTCTGGCTCACAAATAGCTTTTGCTTCCTCAATACTACATCCTTCTTCTAACTTCTGTAAAGATATTTGAATAGCCTTAATAGAACCTTCAACATTTCCTTGAGTACGGTTCTTATGAAATACAGTTTCTGTGGAACTTGAACTTGTATTGAAGACTTGATGTTGTTCTTTTTTTTTAAATTTTCCATGTTGAATGTAGATGTGGCTTCTTCCATTAAAGACAAAATTCGGCTTTCCATATTTGCTTTTCTAACTTCAAGTGAAGTTTTGACTTTTTAAACCGAAGGCTTATTCAAGCTTGTTTCTTCAATCTTTGCTTTTCTAACTTCAAGTGAAGTTTTGACTTTTTTAACCGAAGGCTTATTCAAGCTTGTTTCTTCAATTCTACCAACAGATATTTGTTGTTGTGATGTAGCTTCATGCAGCCTTGGACTACAAGTCAATTTATCATTTTTCAAAGGCACTTTGCTATCAAAATTCGGTAAGCACCTATTTGAATGAAAACATTTAAGTAAAAACGGCCTTTGGAATATCTGAAACTTGAAATCTTTGAAAGAACCCTTTGATTTTGATGAAGCTTGGGTAATGTAGTAACTCCATAAAATGGATGAACTTGCATAAACTTGGATAACACTTGGACATTTGGATATGGCTTGGAATTTGGATTTAGGGGAAACAAAAAGGATTTGGTTTAATGGACATTATGGAGTTGAACAATGAGATGAGATTGGGATATAATTTGTAAATGAGTGAGAAACGATTAAAAGGGTGGTCATGCTTTAATAATTGATAAGGTAACATGATTTTTGGGAATTGAGTTTAAATGTGGTAAATCCGAACTTAAGTGTGGTTTACGTATACTTCCCAAAGTGAGCATATGGACTTGGACTAAGATTTTAAAAATAGTGTATTTAATCCACATCATATTAACCTCCGAAGTACTCTTGTACTCCATCAATCCTTAACCTCAATCTGAAATTTCTTTATCTTGTAAGCCATGTATGATTGATAGGACCACAATATCCGGATTACCACATGAGCCCACCTAGACCTCTTATATCATGAATACTTCTTACACAACCCCACATTGATCTTCAATACCCTACATCTCAAATGATGATGAAATCTCTGGAATAATAGGATTCACTGAGGACAAGCTCCATACTAAGCTCTCTTGAGTGTCACATGCTTAGGGAAATAAACCCTAACCCTATGATGAGAAGGATGGCTTGAGATGTAGAATATCACCAAAGTCCTTGCTCCAAAAACTTATGTTAACCCATGATGAAACCCTAAGCGCGTGGCACCCTTAGTGAATCTTGGAGAAAACAAACATGATACTCGGATATGATGTTGGGGCTCGAGCTTTCATCCTATTCTGAATGTAATGGCAAGATAAATCACCTTTGGGATCTGAGAAATCTAGTCACAAGAAAATGTTTTGATCCCATGCCTCAGAAAACAATGAAATGCATGATCATGATGTTACGATCTAATGAGAAATGCAAATGAATGCGAAACGATAAGCCAGTAAAGGGAATAAATAATGAGGGAAAATTTTGAGGTATTACAAATACCTGTAAAAAATGCAAGGATGTATGCAAATGCCATGTTCGGTTATTTCCAAGGAGTCCATCTGTTTTGATCCAAGTTTTAATGCAAAAAAAATCCGACATAATTCAGATATGGGATCCTTAGAAGTAACTGAACATGTATGATAAAATTCCATGATGTCATGTATGCAACTGGCATGTGGTCAGCGGTCCGACGCTGGTGTGGATCAGATAACCAAGTGTTGATGAAGATCATGATATCAGTATCTCTGTGCAGAAATTCTAGAATTCTCAACCAAGTATCATATAGGACCGGATCATATCATGGAGTAATACTGGCAAAAGCGGGTATGTTGGAAGTTTAGGGTTCCTGCAAACCTGTAAACCCCTCTCAATCTCACAGGTATGCTACTACGGGTCAACATCACGGACTCTCAAAGCCGAATAGCAATAATACGTTCACCATTTTCGAAAAATGGCTCATGACCAAATCAGGGAATCGGTTTGGCATTATGTACTACTCAGGGAGGCCTCAGCTGAATTCCGGAAAAACAAGCATCCCTCATAAATTCCCGGCTTCAAGCACTGAAGTCGAGAAACAATAGTACATTCATCCCGAAGGGTACAATACTATTGTCATACGATCAGTTGTTTTAACTAGGTTCCTATGAGAGAACAAGGTCATCCTATGCGATTTCCTAGTGGGCCCTCGGGTGCGAATGGGTTTGCCACAAAATGTGGTCTGCCACTGTCACCACTGGAGAGGGTTGTTTCCACTAAGGTCCTCGATGATCGGTTCCCAGTGTTAGCAGCTCAGGTGGGAACATTCTATGGTCTGCCTAGGCAATATAGAACATATCTCAAGAGAGCCTGATCTGGGTGTGGGACTCGTGAAAACTACACGTGCTCAAAACCACGCTAGCCACACGACTGCCCACTCTAAATCCTATGTGTATACTCAAGCCGAGTATTTGGCTTATCTCACAATAATCCCATCCTGCCAAGGAAAACCAGAACAGCCAATACAGTATATGCCAGTATATGCGACAGTAAAGTAAAGTGCAGAAAGTTGTAAATAAAGCTGTAAAGGAAAGCAATAAATTGTAAATAAAACAGTAAAGCTAAACTAAAGCATAATAGTAGACGAATAAACACCCAAAGAAAACAGAAACAGACAAGCGCTAGGATTGACTCTCAAAGGGGAAATCGGAATTTCTAAAATTCCCCAGCAAAGTCGCCAGTTGTCGCTCCCGGGATTTTCATCCTAGTACAAACGCGAAAGTGGCGCGGAAAGGTTAGAGTCGCCAGCCAGATATTTTTATCCCGAAGGAATGGGAAAGTTAATGTTGCACAAACCTAAGGAAGAAGGAAAAGGACGAGGTCTTGCGAACCAAAGATCTGGGTCCGGAAGTCGGTTACGAATTGAGAAGGTATTAACACCCCAATCCGCCCGCCGTACCCGACGGGATCCACGCTTATAAGTCTGTTTTCAAAGGGTGAGAAATAATATGATGTTTGAATAAAAGAATGGCTATCTTGAATGGAATGGAAATGAGAAAAGAAATGGAATTGAAAGATGGGAATAAAGGGGAAAATGTAGGGAAAATAAAGATGGTGCTCGAATGGGCCCTACCCCACTGCCTACGTACCTCATCGGGATAAATGAGGATCAGAGACGCCGTAGTTCGTCTAACTAAGGCTAAAACTTGTTTGTGTTTTTTAAGATGACGTTGCCATAGCTCTAGCTCAGGTGTTACCGGCTCTGACTTGAGGGTGTTTACCGTATCGCTGTTTAAACTGTCGAGATAAGTCATGTTCGTCCGCAAAGAGTATGAGATGAGATAAGAAGACGTGACTTCTTAGTTTGTTGTCTTTTATAAGAAGTGTTTTGAGTTTGTGTTTTTCGTATGTACAACACTAAAGACTATGACACAGGAGCGAATACTTTCCAAGATCGCCCCCAATGGAATATTTGTAAAGCATCCTAGAAGAGTGAAGGAGACCTCCACTAATCATTTCCCGTATAGCTTAAGGTTTGTGGCGCATTGTACACATTTTCCTTTATTAAGTGTATTTGATTTTCTTTTAAAGGTGAGAAGTGAGACTCAAGTTGTAAAAGGAAAAAACTCTAAGGGGAACTAGACTTACCCTAAGTTATTTGATTTTAAGGATGACCTATGGTTAGTGAGGTTTGAAAGATTAAATCTACCTAAGAGATATAAGACTAGAAATGCAAGTAAAAGAAGTTAATGGACAATATGGTCCTCCTAAGTCATGGTGGGTAAAAACGTGAATGAAACATAAATGGGATGAAACGATGGATCGGGTGGGTCGGTTGCGTGGTGCTGAGACGCACGACTTATGGTGTGCAACATACAATGCTTGATTTTGGTTGTAATGGAGTGGAACGATGGTAATCGAGGGATCCTAAAGTCACATGAAACTTTATTTATTTATTTTGAAAATGTACTCGACGTTGGATCGAGTATCTTATTTTGCTTTTTTGAGATTTTGGTTTTCTATCGATTTGTTTTATCTTTTCTATCCTAATTATAGAAACTATACAAGCATACAAGTATTACATCACAATGTACACAAAATATAATCGAGGCATAATAACTATCCAAGTCCATAAGCAAATCCTCGGAAAATACCTTGGACAAAAGGAAAATTGTTAGTAAATGAAATGAACATGAATATGCAATAATATGATGGAAATGAATTAAAATGACAAAAATAGCAAACGTCATGGAAAAAATGTGAAATTAATTTCCTAGGGTCTCTAACCTGATTATAACATTGAGTTAAAAAATATCCTAAAAATTCAAAGTCTAACTATGTCAAATTGCCACCTAAACTTATCTAAGGTTTCATCACAAATTCACACAAATCACATCACCAAAACAGTAGATAAAATGCCCTAAAAAATACATCAAAAATATTCTAGGTACTTTCATTTGTCCTCTAACCAAAGCATAAGGAATGGACCAAAAATGTTATAGGAAGTGGCAGAAATAAAATGTACAAGTTTATGTGTTCATGTGGAAATTCAATATAAAATCAATTAAATTAAAAATCGAAATTAAATTGAAAAATGATTAAATTCAGAAAGTAAAAATTGGGAAAAGTTCTAAAATGAATTAATATCCTACTATAATTTTTGGGGAATTTTATTATTTGTTTTACTATTTTTTATTGATTTATATTGAACAAGTATAAAACAGAAAAAATAAGAATATATAAAGAATAAGAAGGGGGGTGCAGTAGAAATTTTTATGAGTTTCAAGAGATAACTGGGCTCAAAATGGGGGGGGGGGTGCCATTAGCGAATAGAGAAGGCCCATTACGCTGGAAAGCCTTAGGGTGCATCATAGGGATTCAGTCAACATTTTGACCCTCTCTAGATCGTTGGATCTACTATATTGGATCAGAAGGCCAGGGACGTGAGGGTGCATTATAATTCAGTGAGCTAGCGCATGCTGAATTGGTCTGGACAGGTCCTACCGGACGGTGACACGTGTCACCGCCGGATTGGACCGCCAACCACAGAATCTTATCCTAATTCATGGAGGGACGATGGATTTAATGACCGTTTATGACTTTTAATCCTAGCTTTAATTCTTTTTATTTTCAATAATATGTCATTAATCATAATTAACATACAACTCAAAATAATAACTCTGACTAAAACAATTATCTCCTCTCTCACGCCTTCCCTCACTCTTCATCTTCTTCCCTCATCAACAAACCCTAATTCCTCTTTCACCCTAATGCCGCCACAGATCCGCCGGCCGACCACCTCCTTTAAAGAAAAGAACTCTAAACCCTAACCTTAGATGAAACCGAATCCGCATTCCAAATCTAGTGCTAGGTTTCTCTAATCCTTCACCAAAAAGGCGTGATCGAACGATCCGTTATGAATTCAAACAAACGCGTTCAACCATCGAAGGCCTTACCTCTTGTTTGTGCGTGTTGCTTTCGAAGGCGCGGAGATGTTGAGAGGTAGATGAAGCTAAACGCTGACTGATGATTCCAATTATTAGAGGAAACCGAACTTGGACTCCGTGTGATGAAGAGTGATGATTCTTGATGCTGATTTGAGAACGTCAAAGAAGACGGTTGAGCGATGGTGAGGCTGGTGTCGGCGGAAGCGCTACGTCCTCGTTACGACGTCGAATCCGCAAAATCCCCCTTTTACTCAGGTAAGGTTCAAACTAGATTTCTTCCTTTCCGAATCTTCTCCTCCGTCTCTTGAATCCCTTCTTTTCCTGCAATACCTTGAATCTGCCTCCTTATTGCGTCGCAGTCAAGGTTATTGTTGTGCTTTTTCTTGAACTTTGCAGGAGAGGTTTTCTATTCGAATCAGATTCGATACAATTTCCTGATATTGTTGATTTTGATTGCAGGTTTTATGTGGATGCATTGGGGGCTGAAGAGGTTATATAGATGGTAATGGTTGTAGAACAAGATGAAGATGAAGGTGGATGAGGTTGAAGATTAAAAGATGAAGTTCTGAGAATTGAGAGGGATGGTGAATGAAGAAGAGGCATGAAGAAAAGGTTGAATGGAATGATGAAGGCTATGAGAATGATGAAGACGAAAAGTGTGTGAGAAAGATGAAGAGAGGAGAGGAAGAAGATTGAAGAAGAATTCAAAAATGGAAAAATGAGATTGAAGATGAAGATGAAGCAGCCCACCCGAAAAAATGAGAAGAAGAACCCCTCCCCTTGATAAAGATGAAGCTGAGGATTTATATCAGATGAATGATCAGGGTTATGCAGTAATTTCGCAGGTAAAGTTAGTTATGAATTCTGTTATCATTCTGTTGTGGATTAGTTGAAGTTAGTTTGAAAATTCTGTTAAGAACTGGTTGAAATTAGTTTGCAAATTCTGTTAAATTAGCTGTGGTTTTTCAGTTAGGGATTTGTTGCAGTCAGTTGATTCCTTTTGGAAGTTTTATTTTTCCTCTTTTGACTATTGAAATTTATCTTTCTTCTTTTATTCGCAGTTCTGAACGAATTCGAAATTCGTTAACGTCGGTTTGATATCTCTTCGCATTCTTGAATTGCTGATATCTTGAAGTTTGCAACTATAAATTTTGATTTTTTTTTGCAGGCTTCCTGAAGGTGATTTCAATGAAGATTATTGATGACCGTTGTTTGAAAGTTGCAGAAACTGAACTGAAGATTGATGATGAAGGATAGGATTGGTTCGTCGTGGCTTGGGATTATGAAGATTTGGATATCACTGATGATGAATAGGTAGCGTCTTCGAAGATGGTAATGGAAACAGATTGAAGGTCCATAAATTTTCTCTGGGTGATGAAGATTGAAGAGACGGGGTCGAGATGATTTCGCGTTTTCCTTTCATAACTTTGCATATGATTTCATTCTCAATCCTAGCTTGAACCTCTGTATCACCATAACTGATTTTTTTTGTTATAAACTTCTGAATTTAAATTCTATTAGTTATTCATGTTTTTGTTTATATTATTATTTCTTAGTGAGCCTCTTGTTATAATTGTTCCCTGGCCATGAAACAAAAATGATTTCATCACCGTTCCCTTTTTGCACGTGAACCAAACACATACCAAACGCAACTTCTGCTGTTTCTATGATACCAAAGTCCATCCTTGGCACACCATGGGTTATCCCCTAAGCCTTGTAGGCCATAAAACTTAAATATATAAAAAAGATATATATAAACCCAATATCCTTGGATTTCACATGAAGTGGATTGGATAATGTTCATTATGAGCCAATCTTGAGCCTTGAACGCATTTAAAAGTTTTGGAAAATGAACCATTCTTGAGCAATATCATGAACACCTGAGAATACTCCCAAAATCAGAGAATTCCGACTTTATCTGAATTTACTGCCACTGCACAAAATCCTGATTGACCTCGATCTGGTCCTTAGTGACTCCTGACCATAGAACACTTGGGGTTCTATATTTTTATCCTCACAATAATCCATTACCAATCAACTTGAGAATGGATCAATGACTTCCTGAATCATATGACGACTTCCATAATAATCTAAATCTCTAATCAATAGGTCTTGAATCATCTCAAAATTTGTCTGAATTGATTCTTGGAGAACAGATCCACAAATACATCACTAATTAAAAGATGCGACCAAATGAATCTGATTGCCTAAACCAATCCTCACACCTAACGTTGTTTGATAAACCAGTGAATAACACTTGAACTTTGAATCCATATTGCCTGAGAAATAACCCACCGACACAAATAATCTTGAAAAAAACGTTTGACAGTTGGAATCGGACCATAACTGAACAACCATATGTGAAGTGAAATCACTGCCATGCTCCATGCCTGCAATAATGAATTTTTCGTTTTTTTTTCTTTTTTCTATGGCATGAATACAGTAATATGCATGCGAATGAGATGATAAACGCTACGAAAATGAGAGGGCAAATTTTGGGTGTTACATGAAGTTGCTTACAGGTTGACCTTACCACCCTCTCTATTGAAAATGCATGATGTTTTTCATGTATCTCAACTTTGTAGGTTCATTCCTGATCCTCTTCAGCCTATTTTACCGGATTCTATCGAGATAGAGGCGAATTTGACTTTTGAACCCCAACCAAGCCGCATTGTTGGAAGAGAAACCAAGGTGTTAAGGAACAAAGAGATACCACTTGTTAAAGTGCAATGGGATGAGACGCATCCAGGAGATGCTACGTGGGAATTGGAATTGGAGATACGGGAATCATATCGTCACATGTTCAGGTAATATTTTAAATTCGAGGACGAATTTCTATTTAAGGGGGGGGGGGAGGATGTAATACCCCATAATTTATTTAATGCTCTGAATAATATTATTTGATATTAATATTGTCCAGGATTACTCTAAGAAATTTTGATAGGATTAAATAGAGTAATCAGCGGGATTTTATTTTATTAACTAATATTAACTGACTCAGAGGTTTTATAAAATCTTGGATTAAGAGACATTTTTGGATACTCTCTATCTGGACCCATTTATAGGAAAAGTTATGTTTCCTTTTAAGACCTAAAGTCTTATTTCTTTTGTTTTTATAAAAAAACATAGAAATAGAGAAAGAAGGAGAAGAGAGAAAGGAAGAGAAGAAAGAAGAAGAAAAAGTCTTGAAGAAGAAGAAGAGGACTCCTAATCTTGTTGCTTTCACCCATTTATTTCAGCATTCAATCTTCTCCAATCTTGTTGCTAGATGTGGGTTCATAGCTAGAAACTATTACTTTTGGTTTGGTAGAGTTTTTAGAGTTTATGAGTTTTAGGTCAAATTTGTGAAAAATCCTAGAATCGGTAGATTAAATGGTTAGAAATCGATATAAATGCTTGAATATGTTTCCTCTATGTGTAGGAACATTGCTACTATGTTCTTTTGATGATTACCATTGTTTGGAATGGTTTTGGGATGATACTGTCATGGATTTTTGCTTATTTGTTGCTGTCTGTGTTCGGTTAACCGTTAATCGAATCCGTTAATCGGTTAACGCGTCTTGAAATTACGTAGTTGCCTATATTTTGTCTTGGTTAAACGGTTACCCGAATCCGTTAATTGGTTAACACTGTAAGTATGGAAGAAAATATTTTATTTCCAAACTTTGAAAATCCATAACTTTTTACTCGGTTACCCGATTTCAGTGTTCTTTATATCGATTGAAAGCTAAAATTATGTACTTTCACATGGTGCTGAGAAATATTATTTTTACCCGACTTTTACCCGAATTTTTGATTATACGGTAAAAAAATGCTAAGTTAGGGAATTATGGACTAAAGGTAATAAAAAGGTACAACTTGTGAAGTATCTAGGATTTCCTTGGGCTAGTGTGAATTGAGATTTGTATCGCTTTTGGTCCTGTGTAAGGTCTTGTGTAAGTCTCAATGTGGTTACTTTGTGTTTTGCAAGAGCATCCGTAAGGACTTGAGGCATCCGTTGTGTATACGCGAGTGTTGATTTGAGACGTGTAGGCTATAAGTCCTCCGTAAGGTCTTGTGTAAGTCTCAATGTGGTTACTTTGTGTTTCGCAAGAGCATCCGTAAGGACTTGAGGTGAGTGTTACAATAGTTAAGCGTTAATATTGAGTAAGTCTTGAGGTGGGTTGTCTTTAGTCCCACGTGAAACATCCGTAAAGATTAAAGAGAGTGTTATATCGGATCCTCTGTAAGGTCTTGAGTAAGTCTTGAGGTGGCTTGTCTTTAGTCCCACGTGAAACATCCGTAAGGACTTGAGGTAGATGTTTCACTTAGTTTATGTTACGAGAGGTTGTATGGATCTTAGTTCCTTTTGATCCCGGTTTCGTGTGTGAGAATGGTTAGAGCTTGAGATTTTGGAATCAAACCTTTAGATCCGAGTGAACTCTAAGATAGGGAACTCACTGAGATGTTTTATCACACCCCATGTTGATGTTGTTATTTCAAGTACTTCAGGTTCCGCAAAGGGTAAAGATAAGGCTACTTGATTATCTTTTTTGTTTGATGGCTTTCTTCCGCTGTGGATTTTGAGATCTTAGAATCTAGTTCTTAGACTTTTATTTTGTGAACATCTTGTACTATTTATAGCCTTTTGCTAGTACCTTATGTTGTAGTGCCTATATTTATGCAATGTGTACTTAAGAACTTGTTGTATTTCAATACCAAACTTAAATTTATATATGAAAAATATGATTTGATGTATGTCTTTTATATATGGGTATTATAGAAAACTATATAGGGAGTGAAGATTGGTTAGAAAGAGTGGATAATAGAGATTAATTGGAGAGAGTGGGGAGTGGTTACTAAAATCATGTGAGTGGAGAAGTTATCATTGATGGAGAACTTATAGGATTATAATTTAGTATGATTTGATCTTGATTTTTATGCAAGAATTGTTTTTTCTATATTAAAAACTATAGTGTATATACGGTGTAGACAAAACAAGTGTAGAAATAACATACCTCAAATAAAAAGTTTGTATCGAAAAATTCAATGAAAAAATTAATTATTAATTTTTAATAAAATCAATGCACAATACATGTGTCATTAAATCTCATATTAGCATAACCAAGCATTTGGGCTCGAGTGGTAAACGAGCTCCTGCTAAGGAACGAAGATTCAGGGAATACCGAGTTCGATTCCTGGTAGGAACAATATCTTGGCCAGACCACATAAAATGGAAACAAGCTTCCAAAATTCCACAAGTAAGCACAAAAACTCTTTAAACATGTAAGTTCAACATACCAAAAGCACAAGTCAAGAATCAGAGGAAAACTAGGTCAAAGAATTGCATAAAGATCAATTAGGGTTTCATAAGCTTCAACCTAAAGCATCATGGCGAAACCTAAGCAAACAAACCCTAAAAATCATGACTAAAATCTCAAAATAACTTTAACATGTTGGGAATCAGTAGAAAAAAGAGGCACATTCATATCTATTGCCAAGCTCAAGTTATAAAATCAACAAGGCAGATGATGCATAGAAGGAATTAAAAGAAAAGAAATAAAACCAATCAATTAATTTCAAACATGAAAATAATAAAATAAATGAAAAATAAAATCATAGAAAATTCAGGAATATCAAAAGGAGTCTACATGATTTTTTTGATGATTTTTGGATAAGTCTAACTATTTTTAATAAAATAAAATGAAACAAGAAAATAAAATGAAAGGAAATAAAATGATGAAGCCAAGGGGTCAGAATGGCAACAAGCACACGTTCATATCTCAAATGGGATAAAAAAGGGGGTCTAATTAGCACATGAAGCCCATGTCCAAACCAATACAGTCAACTCTTTTATAATGAACCCTAGGTCAAAAGTTAGCCTAAACTATAACCCTATAATCCGTCCAATGCACACCATCAAGTCAACAGATCCATTCATTCAAAACATCAAGGGACACCAAAACGCACGCGCATGAGAGATAAGGTACACAAGCACACATCACAAACAATTATGAACTACAAACTCATGTGCCAGGCACATGCCTTTTAATGCAGTGGCACGATCTGGTGCATTCAATTCAAAAAATGAAAGGATCAGATTTCGTCTTCTCCAAGCCTTTCCCTCTCACATGCGTTCACATGTTTCCAGAATCTGGTGACTGGAGCTAGGGCTCCGGAACCAGAAAATGCATGCTATGAACAAAATCTAAAAGAAATGCTTCAAACACTCCAGATCAATAATTCCAACCACGGTGAATCCAAATCCAACATCAAAAACAACAAACAATTAACACACGAAGAAGATCGAAGCAAAATAAATCTGACATTAAAACTTCAAATCAATCATACAAGCTCAATACTCAAGCAAATTAAATTCTAAAACCATCAGAATGATCAGTGAAGCTCACACAACACAAAACACACAAGAAGAACGAGTTCTAGATCTATGAATTTAGGATGTTACCTGACCTGCAAATCTCGAAATTCACCAAGAAATCTCTCCAAATGATGCATATCTACTCTCCAACTCCTCTATTTGCAAAATAAATGCAAATAAAGCTTAAAAACTCCTTGGATCTTGAATTTCAAAGGTTTTTTCTTCTAACTTACACTATATGTAATTCTTGCTCAAAGCTTAAACCAATGATGGATTTGTGTTCCTTAGCACTCACTGATCCGGAATATCAAAGCATTTCTCACTAAAACTCTATGGATGAAGAGCTTCGAAGAGAAATGCAATTTTAGCAAAAAAAATTGAAGGTGAAGAATGAGAGAGTGTTAGGGTTCAAATTTTGTGTGCAAGCCTTATGTATGATGTGAGTGCAAGACTAATTAGGGTTTTGTGCTTGGAGAGGGCAAGGAAAGTGTGATGGGGGTATTTTTGAAAGCTTGCATGAAAATGAACATGGGGTGATTTGTGCATGCAAGCCTCCCATCAAGTTCACAAACTAATTCAAAATGGACCCTTGGATTGATCTTACGGCTTAGGATCAAGTGTATCAGGTTTTCCTCATGATTTTGCAAAAATGCATCTCATGAAATACTCTACACATAACCCACTAGTTATTTGAATTTCTTGGGCAAAAATGCTTCTCATGCATTGTCTTGGATGTTTATAACCACAATTGGCCCATAGAATGCCTTGGAAATGAGTTACAATGCAATTTGCAAAATGGTAGAAACTTGAAAAAATGGTAAAACCCTACAAATAACCAAACTTCCAATGGTCATATCTTAAGTTCTACACATGCTATGAACAAGTTCTTGTACTTTTTGAAAATGGGAGAGCAAGCCCTACAACTTTCATGTTCAAGGAAAATCCATTTGGGGTCATCTTGGCCATGTAAGAACCACTTGAAAATTAGGGCAAAATATACCAAAAATATTAAGTTCCCATTACAAATCACTTACTAAAATTGGAAACTTCTTCACAAGCTCTTGATTCTTAATCTTTGAGATCACCAAAGATCTTATTTTCCCTTGGGAGGTTCCCTTGATTTGAAAAGCATGATTGGAGACCTTGAAATCCAACCGTTGACTTTTCAGATGCACAGTTGACCAATTTCTTAATTCACAAGTAACTGAATAATTAGATGACTTCCTTAATGAATTTTTGCATCAAACTTCACACACAGGCCTTATAAAGGCCTTTGACAACAAAAATTGGTCAAAGCTATGAGAATTTCTTGATCTGAGGCAAAACCCTAATTATGGTTAATTGTGTAGTAGCATGTTGCATTATTGAGCTTCTGATGATGCTTCACCCTCCTAGGGTTTTGTGGATGACTTTGAACTTGGTCAAGATGTGAGGATACCTTCTGAGCTTCTTGCAAGACCACTTGGCTCTCATCTTGTCTTGAATGACCATTGCTTTGCCAGATGATTGATCATGTGCCCAATGCTAGCACCTATGGATGTCATGCTCCATTTTTCTATGCCATATGCTTGGATATGCAAACAACATGATATGTTATATGATATGCAAATGATAGGGAAAAGAGTGGTCAAATTTTGGGGTGTTACAGAATATACCAAAATATCATTTATGAAAAACACCACGAATTTATCAAGATACTCATGAAAGATCTTGTTCATATATTCCATTAACACACCAGGCGCGTTAGAAACCCCAAATGGCATCACAATATACTCATAATGACCATATCTCATCCTGAAAGTTGTCTTTGGAATATCATCAGCTTTAACTCGAATTTGATGATAACCAGACCTCAGATCAATCTTATTGAACACACAAGCACCTACCAGTTGATCCATCAAATCACTGATCCTCCGGAGTGGGTACTTATTCTTGATAGTCACCTTTTTCAACTATCGATAATCGACACATAATCTCATGCTACCATCTTTCTTCTTAACAAACAACACCGGAACACCCCATGGAGAAACACTGGGTCTAATGAACTTCTTCACTAAAAATTCTTCTAATTGTTTCTTCAATTCATTCAACTCGGAAGCAGACATTCTATATGGAGCCATCGAGAAAGGACTTGAACCTGGTACTAAGTCCACAAAAAAATCAATTTCATGTTCCGGGGGTAAATCACTTATATCATTAGGAAACAAATATTGAAATTCACAAACCACTGGTAACTCTGCACTAACGGCTTTACCATCAACTTGCAGCAATGAAAACACTACAAACATCAAGGCTTCATCTGATTAAAGTTCATCCACTTGCTTAGAAGATAGGAACATCATCTCGCCATTCTCACTCAGTTCAGGAAACCTTAAGGTCTTACTATAATAATTAATATGAACATTATTGAATTCCAACCAATTCATACTAAGGATAACATCGATTTGGTGCAAAGGTAGGCACATCAAATCCATAACAAAATTCTTCTAAAAAATTGTCAAAGGACACTTCAAACAAACAAGCATGATAGTCACAGATCCATTAGCAGGAGTCTCTATTATCATACTACTATTCATATTAGATAAATGAATGCGTAGCTCAAGTATCAATAATAACAATCAATTCAACATTATTAATAAAACAAGTATCTCAAATCAAGTTGTCCTTCTTCGGAACCTCTGAACCAGCTAAGGCAAATACTCTTCCAATATTCTAGGTGGCAGTAGAAGTCTTCTTTGGTTTCTGGCATTGAGTACTGATATGCCCATGTTCACCACAATTGAAACAGGTCAGACCCTCATTAGGACAATGTAAACACCCCAAATTTGCCCTCACTCATTTCACCATGGCTTGTGTTTCTTTTCATATTGCATAAGTTCAACCATATCATCTCATAGTGCATTTTTGCTTCACTGCATTAGTTCTAAGTCATCTGCATCTAGGGTTTGTGATCTGAGCAATTCCTGAGCTATCTGAGCCACTCCAAAGGTCTTCAATCATATCAAGAGGATCCATGTATGTTCAAGCATCATATTATATCCTCCCAAGGTCAAGGAAGTCAAAGAATCACAAGAACTGAGAAGGGCATGGAAGTAGAGCCAGGTTTAACTGCACAGATGACCCAAAATTAGGGTTTTGGCTTCAGAGGCCATAACTCGAAATTATTTGGTCATTCTTGTTTCTTTTGGTCTCTATATTATATGAGGATCATTCATACCAATTTTCATGAAGAAATTCAATGGGGAAGGCATCTGATCAATAGATGGCTTCTTGAGCAAGTCAGTGCAAAATCAGGGCATTTGAGGCCCCCAATCATCCAACCAAAGGGGTTTCTCCATCATTTTTAATGTGTATGATCTTTATTGGATCATAGAAGATGTTAGAAGTTCACAAAATTGAAGAATTTCAAGCCATTTGCAAAGTTGCCATTTTGGGAAAGTGACTTGTAATGTAAATTTGCCATTTTGGGAAAGTTTTTCAACCTCCTCTTTTTGATCCAAAAATGCTTCAAATGAAAAATCTTTGGTCATGAAAGTTGTAGATTGGATCCTCCCATTTTCAAAAAGTACAAGAACTCATTCTAATTCATTTTAGAACAAAAGTTATGGCCTTGCAAAGTTGGACAAAATCACTAAATTTTCACTTTTGTGCCAAAGAGGAAACTTGCAAAAACACTTGCCAAAACCAAATGTGACTTCAAATCAGCTTCTAATCATCACACAAACATAATTCATGGTCCATAATTCAGATTTTCCCAAAGAATTTCTCACTTTCATGCCTTGGATCCCAAGTATCATAAGCCATTTTCCATTGAAGTTCAAAAGGGGGAATTCTTGAAAAAGTGATTCCCAAGGGTTTGTGTAGTCTCTAACTGATCTCAAAGCATTACCATAACATCATGTAACATTTCACAACAAGAATTCAGCTTGGAATAGGACATGTCCATGACCAAAATCTCAAAATGCAACAAGTTGTGAAAATTGCAAAACACATGACATCTCACCCTTCACCCATTACAGATCACATCAGAACATCCAATGGCCTTCCTTGAAGCTAGCTGAAGCAATCCAAGCACAGAAATACCCTCTGCCATGGCCCATACCTATAGTACACAATTTTTGACTTTTTGGCCAATTATCCCATACCATTCCCACAGTGCATACCTGCTCTTCAGAATTGTTGGGATTGCTTATGGATTACCTCAAGGTCATAAAACAAGAAGGAAAAAGGCTCAGAACACACACACCATCAGTTTGCACAAAAACTGTCCAAAGCTTCATCTCTTCGAAACTCTTCCCACAGCCATCAAACCTCAAAAATTCCTTCACCAATAAGTCACATACAATCCATAGAACAAATCCCACCCCCTGAAACAACATGAATCACCACACACACAAACCTCCATTTCTGCTACACCAGAACCACGCAGCATAAACCAGCCATCCTCAAAGTTTTCTAAGCTCCATATCATCTTCAAGAGGTTCATAAGAGTGGGCTTGCATCAAGGGAGAACCCAGAAAGCTCAGAATCAGAGGGTCCCCATCTCAGGTAACAGGATGAACTTTTTTCCCAGAAGCTAGCTTTTAAGTTCTTTTATGGTTCTATATGCTCCCCTGATCATGGGGATATGATTACTTTTGAAAATGGTTGAGAAACCACCATGTATGTGATCTCTGAAACTTTTGCCCATTTTTACATTTTTCTTCGATTCATGTTCATGGTGTGAAATAAATGAGTTTTAGTTGGGGATTTAGGTTTAGGGTTGTTAGAGGATCATTTTTGTGCAAGAAATTTGGAGTTTGATGGCCTGAGAGAGAAGTTAGGGTTTGGGCTCGTCGGAGAAGACGACCGAAACACTGTTCCGGTCGCCTGAAGGTGATTAAACCCTAATCCCATTAATTAGGCAACTTTGAATTTGGACCCTTGATCTGGCTTTCCCGCGCGCTAGTGAACGGCCTGGATCTTATGGTTTAGCCCTAATCCAGTCATTAACATTAATTAATTAGGTTTAAAATTTAAATTTGCCATAATCAATCCCAGCCACTGAAACGCGCGCCAGTCAACTCCCGCGTCTCAGATTCAAATCCTGGCCTTTAGATTGGCTTACTTTTCATTTAATTTCATTTTTATTTTTCTTTTAATTCATTTGTTTTGCCCATTTTATTTAAAATAGTAAATCATTTCCAAAAAATCTCATTTTTTGCACCATGGCATAAAATATTTTTCTCTTTCTGAAAATAATTTTTATTTTATTTTTTTGCATAATTTTCGTATTTTAAATATATTTAAGTGTTTATTTAATTAGTTAATGAGAATTAATTAATTAACATAACATTTAGGTTTCTAAAAATCACAAAAAAATTCACATTGCATTTTAATACATTTAGAGACATTATCAAACTCTTCAAACAAATTTCTTTTTGGTTCTTGACATATTTTGACATTTTTCTTTGGAATTAAAGTTCTTAAAAGGCAATATTTTGTTCTAACTTAGAAAAATTCATTCTGCCTAACCATGAAGAGTTTGATAATGGTTCCTCTTGAATTGCATTCTTCATATCATGTAGTTTCTAGGATAAAATTGATTTGAATTTATCTTTCATTTTCAATTTGTTGAGCATTTTCCCTTTTGAAGTACCTTAAAACCCTAGCTAACTTGAGAAAATCATAACTTCCATTAGGTTAAGACTTAGGTCCCCTCCTTTGGGTAGTGAACTTATGTAGGGTTAGGGTTCCTTTGATCCCATTTTCAATTTTTTATCATGTCATTTGCTTATGATTTTGAATTTTGCTTTGAATCTTGTGCATAAACCCTAATTTTTGCCTTCATTTGTATCCATCTTCCATATGCTTACATTCATGAACTTGACATGGCATTTTGTGCATCCATATAATTTCTAAGACATATTAGGACATATTAGAATCATGTTTGATCATTGCATCATTCATTTGCCATGTTATGCATTCATTCCATTTCATAAACTTTCATGAACTTTTATGGTTCAAAGCATGCTTCATTTGCATTCTCATCCTTGTATGATCATCCACAACACTTAACATGTGTTTGCATCATCTCTTAGCAACATTAATATCATGTTTATGCTTCTGACTTTGGTTTTCATCATTGCATTCATCTCATTTTCATTTCATTTCACCTTTTGTTACTAACTTTTCAGGTGGTAAGTCATTGAGAAGTGAATTTGCCTTCACTTCTCATAATCTCTTCTCATATCTCTTATGCATTCATTGCTGCATTTTTACTTGTGTATTAGAGTGAGCTTGCTCATTCATGTCTCCTTCTCACCTTCTTTCTTAAAGCAACTTATCTTCTTAAGTGAAGTAAGCTGACTTGCTTCTTCTGCTTCCTTCTCCTTTCATCTGCTTCTTCCTTGGTGGCTTTTCTCCTGAAGATCTTTTGCAAGCCTCATAAACCCTAGGAACAACCAAGCATGATCATAATTAGGGTTTGATTAGTCCCCCATTAGTTTTACCTTTGTGTCATCTTTGTGTCTTCTCTCTTCATCTCTTAATCAAGGACTAAACCTTAAAGGTTTTAAGCCTTTGTGATTAGGGTTATGCCTGTATCCTTCTATTAGGATGGAGTGTATAACTTTAATCCTAAGTGTTAAACCCTTAATGTGTTTAATTCCTTTAATCAATCCACATAATAATCACTAAGACATCAATCTTGTAACTTGGGCCTTGCATTAGGGTTCTAATTCTTCCTTAATTGGTTAAGAAGGACTAACCCTGGTGTTAATGGACAAGTCCCCCTCAAGTTGTCTTACAAACCATAAAATTCACTTCTTAATCTTATCATTAACTAAAATCCATTTAATAAAGGCTTTGTTTTGTCATGAGGTTAATCCCTAATCATGGATTAAGTTGAGGAGCCTTCCTCAGCTTAAATGTTCTCATCTATTATCCTTCTATTAGGATGGTGTAATGAGTCCATTAAATACTTGATTATGGCTTAAACTCATTACCTAACACTAAAAAAAAACTCCAAAAAACATCTAAACAATCACAAGTAGGTTAATGATCTTAATCCTACATCATGGTAATTAAGTGTGAGGTGTTTACTTCACATTTAAGGTATTCTCATTACCCCTAATTGGAGGGAAGATGTGATGAGTTTGCTAACCCTTGGTTTAGGCTTAAGCTAATTTTCATATGACAAACACAAAAAAGCAATAAAAGTTTGAAAACACAAAAAACAAACAATAATCGTCTCCTCCGGGATTCTTTTCTCATCTCATTCACTCACAAACGAGAACTTGCTTCTTCTGTCTAATGCAAGACAGTTTGCACCTGAGCCAAACAGGTCATACACTTGAGCATAGACAAGTAAGCAGTTCACAAGTCAACTTATCTTTCAGTCTTTTTGAGTCGAACTACGGTGTTCTGACTTCCTCATTGCGCAAGAGGATACGTAGGCATAACTTAATTATTATCGAACAAAAGTCTCTGTATATCCCCCCCTCTTCCAGCATTTCTCTTTAAGCCTCATAGTCTTGAGCTTTGCACTCTTTCCTTACACTGACACTCTTTACTTCACTTCATTTCCTTTCACACTGACACTTGCATTCTTTCCAGCTTTGATACACAAATTGCACTGACACTACCCCTTTAAAACACAAATCTTTCAAGCGTGGATCCCGTCGAGTACGGCGGACAATCTGGGTGATAATACCTTCCCAGGTTGTAACCAACCCCCTTTCTTAGTTTCTCTGGTTCGCAACCGTCTTATCCATATCTTTCTAGGTTTATGCAGCATTACCTTTCCTTCGGGATAAAAATGCCTAGCTGGCGACTCTTTTCTTTCCAGTTCACCCTTGTGTGTTCTCCTCTCTTTCGCCGACCGTTCGCGTCTGTACCCCATTTGACTTAGCCTCATTTGGTGGGAGCGACAGCTTGGCGACTCTGCTGGGGACCCTTATACTATAACCAGGGCTTCTGGTTCCTTTTGTGGGTTCCTCCTAGCGCTTGTTTGATTTGTGTTTACTGGGGTGTTATGTGGTAATTGTGTTTATTTATTTGCTTTATTTACTGCTTTATGCACAACTTTATTTATTGCTTTCCTTTACAGCTTTTCATATTTCATACTGTCATTATCATTGCTGGATCTGGTTTTCTGTTTTGGTGGGTGGGGTTCCATTGAGAGATTAAGGTCCTATACCTGGGACCTGAGTGACACCTAGGCTAGAGTGGTTCATGTTCTTTCCCATTCCATTTTGGTCTGGTGCGGGAATATGAAACACGGTTCAGATATGGGTTTCTTCTTGAGAACTCTGTGCTACAGATTTCCTGTAGTGCTAGGGCTATCTGGGAAGCCTGCTAAGTATGGATGACCTTTATTATGACCTTCAGAATCTGAGGTGAATTAGAGGAGGATCTTTTATGGTCATTGTAAACACTGTACCTCCGGGTTAGAAGTATTTACACTTCTCATAACTGATCCAAGTCTGAGGATCCTTGTTTTAGAACATTACTTGTGAGGGGGTTGGGCTGTTTACAGGTTTGCAGGTACCCTTGGCCCCATCATACCATGTTACTGTATTATTTAAGAATGCTCCACTTTGGTCAGTTCTTGTGATTAACCCTGGACATGTGACTCTTTATTTGAGTCCCCCACCCTGGTAACTGGATTTCTGAGCCTCCATCTGGACTTTTTGAACATACATGGACTTATATCAAGACAGATAATCAGATCCAGCTCTTGATCACAAACCCTTGCATATCATTTGCATATATCATCATTGCATCATTTAACATTTGTTTATTTGTTTTTCAGGGTATCCACATATCTGGTTTGGTTTTGACCCCTTCTTCTGCATAGACCCTTGCTTCATCAATTATCTGCTTCAGCTATCATTCATCATCACCTTCATCAGCCTGCCAGTGGCTCATTTCCAGCATCAGTCTGTGTTCTTCATCAACACCTATCTTCACCCTCTTCAGCAATACTCATGACTACTCCCAGGAAGAGCAACATATCCTACCATTTCTTTAAGCCTGTGTTGACTGGTATCAGGCAGGTCCAGTCACTTATCACACCAGATCACATCCCATTGTTTAGAGAACACTATGGAGGTATCCTAGACATGGTTATGGACCTTGACCCTTCTCAGAGGAGCATGATCCACACCTGCTTGCAGTTCTATGATCCTCCTTTGAGATGCTTCACCTTCCCAGACTTCCAGCTAGGGCCTCTGTTGGAAGAGTTTTCTTTGTTGATTGGAGTACCTATCAGAGGAGGGATCCCTTTCAACCCAGAAATGCCAGCTCCCAGCAATGGAGAAGTAGCAAAAGCACTGTACCTGGAACCTGCCTTGATTGAGCAAAGTATGACAACAAAAGCTGGAATCCCTGGTTTGCACTTGGACTTCCTAATTTCTTAGGCCATCCTGAAGGCCTCATTGGGAGAATGGAGGGCAGTCTGTGCACTTTTAGCCCTCAGCATATATGGGGCTATACTGTTTGCAGATGAGCCCAAATTTGTCAGCAAGAATGCCATCCATCTGTTTCTCCTGAAGAACCCAGTACCTACACTGCTGGGAGACTTTTACTACTCCATTCATCAGAGGAATGAGAAACAAAGGGGGAAGTTGGTAAGGTGTTGTGCTCCTTTGTTCTACACAGATACTTGCCTAAGTCAGATGCTTTCTTGAATCCCCACCAACAGAAGAATTGGGCCAAGAGGCTAATTGCCTTGACTTCAGATGATATTAGATGGTGCACCCAGAGCACCAAAGGCAAGGACATTATCACCAGCTGTGGACAATACCCAAATGTGCCTCTGATAGGAGTAAAGGGTTGCATCAACTACAATCCTTTGCTATTTAAGAGACAACTGGGCTATGCTTTGGTTCACCCTCCCAGAGTGCAGGATTTAGCTGAGACCCTGTATTGTGAAGTAAAACCTAATTCAGCTGCTGTCAGACACTCATCCTGGGCTTGGGACAACATCCAGACAAAAGGGATGGCTATTCTTGGAAGGTGTAATAATGTTGCTTCAGCTCAGTACTATGACTGGTCCCGTACTAGAGCTCAGATTACTGGAATGCTTTTCACTTGGAGGACATACATGGATCATCTACAATACAACCTGCAGCAACTGTCAGCCTAGAAGAATTTGAGAAGCTGAAGGAAAGGACAGAGAACTTATCTCAAGCCTTGAAGAAAACTCTCTGGGAAAGAAGTGATGGTCGTTTGGACATTGAGAGGCTGGAGAAGCTTAGGGTGGAACATCTTGCCAAAATTGAGAAAACAGAGGATTACATCAGGAAAGCAAGGGCTGGGGAACAGATATTGAAGAATTCCTGTAATGACTGGCTTAGCCTAGAGTCAAGAAAGGTTAAGAGAGCTGGTGGAAAGACAAACTCCTGAAGAGCCTCATCTTGGAACAGGAGGAACTAGTAACAATGAACGGGGCCAGCCTCGTATTGATCCACCAGTATTTGGACCTCATCTGGATCCATAAGCTAACATCCCGAGGAATGTGCAGGGTAATACTACTGGAAGGAGAATCTTGCAAGAGGATCCCCAAGAAGAGCAGTTTACTGTTATGGGAGCCGGAGATGAAGTATATGACCGGAGATTGGACGAGATTGCTGAGAAATTAAGATCTTTGGAGTCCCAGAATTCTTTGGGCTTCGATGTGATGGATATGGGGTTAGTGGATGGGGTGAGAATTCCCCACAAATTCAAACCCCCATGCTTTGAAAAGTACAATGGTACCTCCTGTCCTCGCACTCACCTGCAGTCTTTCCTGGGGAGACTAAAAGCTTATACTATGGATGAGAAGCTGTGGATGTTCTACTTTGAAGACAGTCTGACTGGGGCTTCGAGGGAATGGTATTCACACTTGTCTAGAGCCACCATAAGATGCTGGAAGGATTTGGCTGAAGCTTTCATCCGACAATATCAATACAATCTGGACATGGCTCCCAACAGGACCCTTCTGATGAGAATGTCTCAATCCTCCCGAGAAAGCTTCAGGGAATATGCCTAAAGGTGGAGACAGCTTGCTGCTGCTGTCCAACCACCCATGTCAGAAAGGGAAATGGCTGACATGTTCATGAATACTTTGCATGGGACCTATATTGATAGATTGGCTGCCTTCTCCTCTACCAGTTTTGCTGATGTGGTCATAGCTGGTGAAAGGATTGAAAGTCTACTGAAGATGGGCAAAATTTCTGACAGTGGTGCAAGTTCATCCAGTAATCCCAGAAAGCCTTTTGTGGGACCCCGAAGAGCCGGTGAGACCAATTCCATCCATGCAAGCAGGGGCAGGCCTCAGTATGCTCACCGATCAGTAGCAGCAGTTACCATTCCAGCTCCGATTCCTCAACAATCAGCATATCCTCAACAACAACCACAATATCAACAACAAGTTTAGTATCTGCAACAGAGAACCTACAACAACAACAACAATAACCAACAACAGCGTCCTTTCCAACAAAGACCATCACAAGCAAACAAGGTAATTGACCCAATCCCAATGTCGTATGATGCACTCTTGCCACAACTCCTGAAGCTCAACCTAGTTGAGTTAAGGACATTGGCACCTCCAGATCCCACCAATCTCCCAAAGAACTATGATGCCAATGCCAGGTGTGCATTCCACTCAAACGCACTGGGGCATAGAACTGAAAAATGCAGGGCCTTACAGATGAAAGTCCAGGATCTGGTGGACTCGAAAGCTCTCAACTTTGCACCTCCTCCAAATGTCACAAGGAATCCAATGCCTAGTCACAACGGGCCTAGGATTAATGCTATTGAGGAAGGCAAACCATCCACCTTGATCACCAGTGTTGCACAGATTCAAACACCTTTGGTTGAAATCAAAGCCCAGCTTTTAGAATGCCAAGTGTTCCCTGGGTTTGAGCTCGGCTGTGGATATTGCAATACTGCAGTCAATGGGTGCGAAAGGTTGAGAAACGAAATAGATGGTCTTATTAAGGATGGTATCCTTTAGATTACAACAACGGCGCCTACAAATCCAACAATTCCTTCACCGACAATCACAGATACTCCTACAACGTCAGCAACCATTGTTCCAACGGATTCTACTACAACTCCAACAACTGCTCAATCAATCACTTCAACGGATACAATTAAATCGTCATTCCTGCTGCAACTTCAACACCCATTATTCCAACAGTACCTTCTACAACATCAGCAACAATTGATGAAAGCATCTCAACAGTTACCATATACTATGACCCTGCAAATGTTCCTTCCAACAACTCACAAAATGCTACTCCTGTCAGAGCACCAATTACCATATACTATGATCCACACACCATTGTGGTCCCTTCTGCAGCTGCTATCAGTCCGGTCACTATCACAGTGCCTGGGCCAGTTCCTTACGAAAGCAATGGTGCCATCCCTTGGCATTATGGCTCAGATCTGTACTGCGAGGGGCAGGAAATCACTTTAGAATCATCAACTTCTTCACCTCAGATAGACAATGTGGGGGGAGGCGGAGGCTTCACTAGAAGCGGACGTCTCTTTGCCTCGCAAATTCCAAGACCCATTGCTGAAGCAGAAGCTGCTGCTAAAGCAAAAGGGAAGAGCATGGTGCAAGAAGAACAAGTTGCTAAAGAAGTTTTGAAGACTCCTTTTGATCAAGAGGTTGATGAATTCATGAGAATCATAAAGAAAAGTGATTACAAGGTGGTGGACCAGCTTCACCAAACACCTTCCAAGATCTCCATATTATCATTGCTAATGTGCTTCAAGGCTCATCGGAACGCACTATTGAAAGTCCTGCACGCAGCTTACGTGCCGGAGGAGATTACCGTCAATCAGTTAGAGGCTGTGGTTGGAAATGTTAACGCTAGCAATGGGCTAGGATTTACCAACACTGATCTGACGACGGAAGGTCGCAATCACAATAAGGCTTTGCACATTCCCTTGGACACAGGGTCATCCCTCAATGTCCTACCCAAAAAAGCCCTTGTGAAGCTGGAGTATGATGGATTGGCACTACGCCCAAGTAACTTGGTAGTGAGAGCCTTTGACGGTTCTAAAAGATCAGTTCTAGGGGAGATAGAGTTGCCTATAATGATTGGCCCACAAGTCTTCAAAACGACCTTCTTCGTGATGGATATACAGCCTGCCTACAGCTGTCTATTGGGTAGACCATGGATACACACCGCTGGTGCCGTGACGTCAACCCTTCACCAGAAGTTAAAATTCGAGTGGGAAGGCCAAGTCATTACTGTTTGTGGGGAGGAGGATATTTTTGTTAGCCAGCTGGCTACTTTCAAATACATTGAGATGGATGGGGAGATCCATGAAACCATGAGTCAGGGGTTTGAGGCCTTGAATATCAATGAAGCATCTGCTGTGCTTGGGACTTCCATCACATCATATCAGCAAGCCCGAAAGGTTGTTGAGGAAGGTACTGCCCAAGGCTGGGGCAAGCTGCTGCCCGTGGAGAAGAAAGAAGACCGATTTGGGTTGGGTTACAGACCAACTCGACAAGATCAACCAGAGGCTGCAAAGGAGCCCAAGTTTGTTAGTGGGGGGATGCTCACCCCGGATGCTGTGAATAGCTTGGAAGATGAGTCAGAAGACGAGCGCAACCTGGAAAGCTGGATACGTCCAAGGACCCCGGGGAGCCATGTCTCAAACTGGTCTTCCCAGGAAATTATAAGGGTTACTCATGCAGAGTAATTATTATTTCCTATGTTTTGAAGCATGCATCCAGTCTTGCATCTTGCCCAAGATGTCAGGACTCATTTTGTAATCGGGCCATCTTGTATTTTGTGCAAAGATCAATTAATGAATATCAGGACATCTTTTGCAAATGAGTCTTTTCTTTTCCGTTCACTGTTTTTCATTTTTCACTTTTTGTACAAAAATAAAATGGCAATGTTTTTCAAATTAATAACTTCATTTTCACTTTTTCTAAATAAGATAAAACTGATCACTAAAATGAACAAATCTAAACCCTTGCAGAAAGTGCCCTCCAGACTGCACCGACAACGACACTGCTATGACTTCGTATGACTTTGGCAATCCGATTAATCAAGCTGATGAAGGGGTTGAAGAAGATTATGAGCTACCTGAAGAGCTAGCCAGGTTGTTGAGACAAGAGGAGAAGGTTATCACTCCTCATCAGGAGGAGGTTGAGACGGTTAATCTTGGTACGGAAGAAGACGTGAAAGAAGTTAAGATCGGGGCCTGCTTACAAGATTCGGTGAAAGAGCAATTGATTGACATGCTTCGGGAGTATGTGGATGTTTTTGCTTGGTCTTATCAGGATATGCCAGGGTTGGACACCGACATTGTCATGCATAAGCTGCCTCTGAAAGAAGACTGCCCACCAGTAAAACAGAAGCTGCGCCGTACTCGCCCAGATATGGCAATGAAGATAAAAGAAGAGGTACAAAAGCAGTGGGATGCCGGTTTCCTTGCTGTAACTAGCTATCTGCCGTGGGTTGCTAATATTGTACCTGTGCCTAAGAAAGATGGCAAGGTGAGAATGTGTGTGGATTACCGGGATCTGAATAGAGCCAGCCCGAAAGATGACTTCCCTTTACCTCACATTGATGTATTGGTCGACAATAAGGCTCAGTTCTCGGTGTTCTCCTTCATGGATGGATTTTCAAGATACAATCAAATCAAAATGTCACCTGAAGACATGGAGAAGACAACTTTCATCACACCCTGGGGCACATTCTGTTACAAGGTAATGCCATTCGGACTGAAGAACGCTGGTGCCACTTATCAACGGGCTATGGTAACATTATTCCATGACATGATCCACAAAGAAATTGAATGTTATGTGGATGACATGATTGCCAAGTCCCTTACAGAAGAAAACCACCTGGTGAACCTACTGAAGCTATTCAAGCGTCTGAGGAAGTACCAACTGAAGTTAAACCCCAACAAGTGCACATTCGGATGGCGATCCGGTAAGCTACTGGGATTTATTGTAAGTGAGAAAGGGATTGAAGTTGACCCTGACAAAGTCAAAGCCATTCAAGTGATGCCTGCCCCGAAAACTGAAAAAGAAGTTCGGGGGTTCTTAGGTAGATTGAACTACATTTCAAGGTTCATATCTCATCTTACGGCAACCTGTGAACCCTTGTTCAAGTTATTTAGAAAAGAACAAACGGTCAGGTGGAACGAAGACTGCCAGAGGGCGTTTGACAAAATCAAAGAATACTTACAAGAGCCTCCGATCCTTATGCCTCCAGTTGAAGGAAGACCTCTAATCATGTACTTGACAGTATTAGAAGAGTCAATGGGGTGTGTGCTGGGCCAACATGACGAGTCTGGTTGAAAAGAGTATGCAATATACTACCTAAGCAAAAAGTTTACCGACTGTGAACAACGTTATTCACTGCTCGAGAAAACAAGTTGTGCTTTAGCGTGGGCTGCTCGCCGACTGAGACAGTATATGTTGACCCACACTACCTTATTGATTTCAAAGATGGACCCAGTCAAGTACATTTTTGAGAAGCCAGCACTTACCGGACGGGTTGCAAGATGACAAATGATCCTCACAGAATATGACATTTAGTACACATCTCAAAAAGCCATCAAAGGCAGTGTGTTGTCTGATTATCTTCCTGAGCAACCCATTGATGATTACTAGCCTATGAGATTTGACTTCCCCGATGAAGACATCATGTTCATTAAAGCAAAAGATCATGAAGAGCCTATTCACACTGAAGGGCCTGACCCGGAAGAAGAATGGACTATGATGTTTGATGGGGCTGTTAATATGAATGGGTCGTGGTATTGGTGCATTACTCATTACACCTAAGGGAGTTCACATGCCTTTCTCGGAAAAACTCACCTTTAACTGCACTAACAACGAAGCTGAATACGAAGCTTGTATTATGGGTCTTGAAAAAGCCATTGACCTCAGGATCAAGACTTTGACTATGTTCGGAGATTCAGCTCTGGTAATTAATCAAACCAACGGCAAATGGTACACCCACCAAGATCATCTGATACCCTACCGAGATTATACAAGGAGGTTATTGACTTTCTTCACAACAGTCAAGCTTGAGTATATCCCTCGAGATGAAAATCAGTTTGCAGATGCTCTGGCTACCATTTCATCCATGATCAAAGTTCAAGCTGCCAACTTTGTGCCCCGAATTTCAGTGTCCAGACTTGATAGGCCATCATACGTATTCTCAGCAGATCTTGCCAAAGAAGATAAGCCTTGGTTCCATGATATCAAATGCTTCTTGGAGGATCAAACATACCCACCTGGGGCATCATCCAATGACAAGAAGACATTAAGAAGGCTCGCTGGTAGTTTCTTTCTGAATACTGATGGTTCCTTGTACAAGAGAAACTTTGATATGGTACTTCTCAGATGTGTTGTTAAGGCAGAAGCTGACTTGTTGATGCACGAGGTGCACGAAGGATCCTTTGGTACCCATGCTGGAGGACATGCTATGGCTAAAAAGTTGCTAAGATCAGGCTATTACTGGATCACAATGGATGCAGACTGTTGTGCCTATGGCAGAAAATACCATAAATGCCAGATTTACACGGATAAAGTGCATGTGCCTCCCAATCCTTTGAATGTGATGTCTTCACCCTGGCCCTTTGCCATGTGGGGCATTGATATGATCGGCAAGATTGAACCGTCTGCTTCAAATGGCCACAGATTCATCCTGGTTGCCATTGACTATTTTACCAAGTGGGATGAAGCAGCTTCTTATGCAAATGTTACCAGGCAAGTGGTAGCCCGATTCCTGAAGAGAGATATCATCTGTCGGTATGGAGTGCCCGAGCGAATCATTACTGATAATGGTTCTAAATTGAACAACAAAATGATGGCAGAATTATGTCGGGACTTCAAGATCCAACACCACAATTCTTTTCCTTACAGGCCAAAGATGAATGGCGCTATGGAGGCAGCTAACAAGAATATCAAGAAGATTGTGCAGAAGATGGTGGTCACCTACAAAGACTGGCATGAAATGCTACCATTTGCCTTACATGGGTACCGAACGTCAATCAGAACATCCACTGGGGCAACACCGTATCAGCTTGTGTATGGTATGGAGGCAGTCTTACCTGTTGAAGTTGAGTTACCCTCTTTACGGGTATTGATGGATGTTAAACTGAATGAAGCAAAATGGGTCCGATCCCGATACGAACAACTGAGTCTGATTGAAGAGAAGAGACTAGCTGCAATTTGTCGTGGGCAGCTGTATCAGAAGAGAATGAAGAAAGCCTTCGATCAGAAAGTCAGGCTCCGAGAATACCAAGTAGGAGATCTTGTGCTGAAAAGAATCCTCCCTCCTCATACAGACCACATGGGAAAGTGGACTCCGAATTATGATGGTCCCTTCATAGTAAAGAAAGTTTTCTCTGGAGGAGCACTGATGCTCAGTACTATGGATGGTGAAGACTTCCTGTCCCCTGTGAATTCAGATGCAGTTAAAAAATACTTCGCATAAAATGACCCGCTGGACACAAAAACAGAATGTAAGTCCAGCCAAAAATAGGGCATCCCGGCGAGTCAAAAACAGAATAAAAGACTCGGGCAAAAATAAGGGAAAATAAAAAAAAATGTGTACACCCGCTGAGTTGAAAAGCCGCATTGGACAGCTCAGGCAAGAATGGGTATCCCGGTGGATTGAAAACCCGAAAGGGAGATCCACGCAAAATAAGGGAATAAGCAAACAACTGCATTCTGAATTCGTCTGTATCACTTACAACGTGGTAAGCTTCGAAAGGTTCAAGCTCCGGTCAGAATCAGCCTTTTTCAAAAGCAGGATAAAAAGAACGTCAATGTCATACGGGTCATAGAAAAATGAAAGCTCCTTGAAGCATCATCAACATTGCCAACATCTTTTTGTTTCTCAATTTGTAACAATCTCCTCATTTCAGGGGATCTGTTTCTTTGACTGTATCTTGCCAATTCAGGGCACACAAATTAATAAAATCAGATTTTCAGTCATATTTTGCCTCGTACATTTTATTTTCATTTGCAAAATGTCCGATGTCCTTAAGGTGTTGATTGCATAAGTACAGATGCGCTTTTTCTAAATTACATGCTTACAGGAAATATATTTGCTCCCGGGAGTGTCTAAACTCCTATGATGGAATCCAGTAAGGGATACCTCGGGATACTTGTATATTGCTTTGTCATACAGGATTGCAGGTGTTCGAAGCACGACATGGGGCATGGGAGCTTTTCCCCAGCAAGCTGCCAAATCATTACTTACTCGGCGCGTCTTCCAAAATAGCACCAGAGATGCTTTATCCCCAACTGAGTTGCCAGTCAAGTGTCAGGCAGGGAACCATCTCCCCGCAGAGCTCCAACCTCTATCCAGAAGTGCAATGCCTGAAGATCTCACAACAAGGTGACGAAAGCTTCTACGGACCCCAGCTGGGTACCCCATCACCAAGAATAAGTCTATCAGTGACTTATACCCCCAAACAGAGTCATATATATCAGATCTACCAACGATCTCATGCCCAGCTGGGAATATACTTCAAGCAGATCAGCCAAAGATCTTCACCGCAACGGGATCCGAATCCCGGATCGGTACCTTTGCATAATCATATCATTCGCATCATATCTTCCCCCAGAGCGTAGCATTCCGTCTAATACAGAGCATTACGGCAAAAATCAAACATATTGCATAATCATGAGCCATGTGTCGAACCAAACACTTGTAGATACTGACATTCCATCAACCATGTACAAAATATTTCCCAAATTCCCCCGGCAGAAAGCCAAAACATCCTCTTTGCACTCACAAGTACAGATACATGCTCCTTTTTGCACTCGTCCGTGTCATCATTCCCCGGTAAAGTCGCCCGAACTTTCTCTACTGATAGACACATTTATATACAATTCCCTAACACCCGTCCGTGTCACCTTCCCCAGCATAGTTGCCTAAACACTTTGTAAACCAAATACTTGTTTCTAATACACTTCTTCCGACACCCATCCGTGTCGTGCTCTCCACAGCAAGTTGGACACTCGTCTATGTCTCACTCATCACTTTTCACTCATACAGATACTCGTCCGTATCTTGTATACACCACTTAAATCCCCTCAGAGTCGACACTCGTCCGTGTTCTTTGTCGACTAGTTGGTACTCGTCCGTATCATCATCTCTGAACATGCGTCAAGCGTTTGTTTCTACCGATACTCGTCCGTATCATAGTCTTAAGGATACTCGTCCGCATCTTTAATCTATACAGCGTGTCAGACACTTATGCCTTTGCTTTCTTGAAATTAGACACTCGTCTGTGTCTACCATTCCCCAGAAGAATTCCCGGCAAATCTTGATAAACTATTTCCTTTCTATCTGACATTCGTCCTATGTCATGATACCTTCCAGCAGCCGTACCCTGCCAGGTGATCGTCCTTCACCTTTTTGATGATCGTCCTTCATCATCCCCAGCGGAGTCTCTATTCATTAGAACCCCTCCCTATCCGACATTCGTCCTATGTCGTGATATTTTTAGCAGCCGTCCCCTACTAGGTGATCGTCCTTCACCTCTTGATGATCTTCCTTCATCATTTTATCCGACGGTCGTTCCCGTCGTTGATCTTGTTATCTGACATTCGTCCTATGTCATGATAAACCCCGAGAGCAGTCGTACCCTGCTAGGTGATCGTCCTTCACCTCTTGATGATCGTCCTTCATCATGCTTATCCGATGGCCATCCCCATCGTCGACCTTTTCTATCCGGCACTCGTCCTATGTCGTGATATTTTCGGCAGCCGTACCCTGCCAAGTGATCGTCCTTCACCTTGGATGACCGTCCCTCATCCTTATCCCCAACAGAGCAGCCCCTGCTAGGTGATCATCCTTCACCGTCCCTCATCATTTATTTCTTCAACCCGATGGTCGTCCCCATCGTTTACCTTTAATCCCCAGAGAGTCTTATTACTTTACCTGATGACCGTCCCCGTCACAATCTCTTTATTTCCCCAGCATGTCGCTCGTCCCCGTCATTGCTTCATCCCCGATGGTCGTCCTCCGTCGCCCGCACTTTATAATCATCCTTTATTTTCTTTTACAATCTATATCCCTTTTCTTCTTCACTCAGTGAGTGAAAATTTTGGACTGTCTTTGGTATTCAACCACAAGTTATCTTGTTTGCCTGTTAAGCCGTCGCTTACATCCTGTGCAGCTAACTCATGTTTGAATAGGGGCAGCTGTACACACCCCAAATTTTCCCTCACTCATTTCACCATGGCTTGTGTTTCTTTTCATATTGCATAAGTTCAACCATATCATCTCATAGTGCATTTTTGCTTCACTGCATTAGTTCTAAGTCATCTGCATCTAGGGTTTGTGATCTGAGAAATTCCTGAGCTATCTGAGCCACTCCAAATGTCTTCAATCATATCAAGAGGATCCATGTATGTTCAAGCATCATATTATATCCTCCTAAGGTCAAGGAAGTCAAAGAATCACAAGAACTGAGAAGGGCATGGAAGCAGAGCCAGGTTTAACTACATAGATGACCCAAAATTAGGGTTTTGGCTTCAGAGGCTATAACTCCAAATTTTTTGGTCATTCTTGCTTCTATTGGTCTCTATATGATATGAGGATCATGCATACCAATTTTCATGAAGAAATTCAATGGGGAAGGCATCTGATCAATAGATGGCTTCTTGAGCAAGTCAGTGCAAAATCAGGGCATCTGAGGCCCCCAATCATCCAACCAAAGTGGTTTCTCCATCATTTTTAATGTGTATGATCTTTATTGGATCATAGAAGATGTTAGATGTTCACAAAATTGAAGAATTTCAGGCCATTTACAAAGTTGCCATTTTGGGAAAGTGACTTGTAATGTAAATTTGCCATTTTGGGAAAGTTTTTCAACCTCCTCTTTTTGATCCAAAAATGCTTCAAATGAAAAATCTTTGGTCATGAAAGTTGTAGATTGGATCCTCCCATTTTCAAAAAGTACAAGAACTCATTCTAATTCATTTTAGAACAAAAGTTATGGCCTTGCAAAGTTGGACAAAATCACTAAATTTTCACTTTTGTGCCAAAGAGGAAACTTGCAAAAACACTTGCCAAAACCAAATGTGACTTCAAATCAGCTTCTAATCATCACACAAACATAATTCATGGTCCATAATTCAGATTTGCCCAAATAATTTCTCACTTTCATGCCTTGGATCCCAAGTATCATAAGCCATTTTCCATTGAAGTTCAAAAGGGGGAATTCTTGCAAAAGTGATTCCCAAGGGTTTGTGTAGTGTCTAACTGATCTAAAAGCATTACCATAACATCATGTAACATTTCACAACAAGAATTCAGCTTGGAATAGGACATGTCCATGACCAAAATCTCAAAATGCAACAAGTTGTGAAAATTGCAAAACACATGACATTTCACCCTTCACCCATTACAGATCACATCAGAACATCCAATGGCCTTCCTTGAAGCTAGCTGAAGCAATCCAAGCACAGAAATACCCTTTGCCATGGCCCATACCTATAGTACACAATTTTTGACTTTTTGGCCAATCATCCCATACCATTCCCATAGTGCATACCTGCCCTCCAGAATTGTTGGGATTGCTTATGGATTACCTCAAGGTCATAAAACAAGAAGGAAAAAGGCTCAAAACACACACACCATAAGTTTGCACAAAAACTGTCCAAAGCTTCATCTCTTCGAAACTCTGCCCGCAGCCATCAAACCTCAAAAATTCCTTCACCAATAAGTCACATACAATCCATAGAACAAATCCCACCCCCTGAAACAGCCTGAATCACCACACACACAAACCTCCATTTCTGCTACACCAGAACCACGCAGCATAAACCAGCCATCCTCAAAGTTTTCTAAGCTCCATATCATCTTCAAGAGGTTCATAAGAGTGGGCTTGCATCAAGGGAGAACCCAGAAAGCTCAGAATCAGAGGGTCCCCATCTCAGGTAACAGGATGAACTTTTTTCCCAGAAGCTAGCTTTTAAGTTCTTTTATGGTTCTATATGCTCCCCTGATCATGGGGATATGATTACTTTTGAAAATGGTTGAGAAACCACCATGTATGTGATCTCTGAAACTTTTGCCCGTTTTTACATTTTTCTTCGATTCATGTTCATGGTGTGAAATAAATGAGTTTTAGTTGGGGATTTAGGTTTAGGGTTGTTAGAGGATCATTTTTGTGCAAGAAATTTGGAGTTTGATGGCCTGAGAGAAGCTAGGGTTTGGGTTCGTCGGAGAAGACGACCGGAACACTGTTCCGGTCGCCTGAAGGTGATTAAACCATAATCCCATTAATTAGGCAACTTTGAATTTGGACCCTTGATCTGGCTTTCCCGCGCGCTAGTGAACGACCTGGATCTTGTGGTTTAGCCCTAATCCAGTCATTAACATTAATTAATTAGGTTTAAAATTTGAATTTTCCAGAATCAATCCCAGCCACTGAAACGCGCGCCAGTCAACTCCCGCGTCTCAGCTTCAAATCCTGGCCTTTAGATTGGCTTACTTTTCATTTAATTTCATTTTATTTTTCTTTTAATTCATTTGTTTTGCCCATTTTATTTAAAATAGTAAATCATTTCCAAAAAATCTTATTTTTTGCACCATGGCATAAAATATTTTTCTCTTTCTGAAAATAATTTTTATTTTATTTTTTGCATAATTTTCGTATTTTAAAAATATTTAAGTGTTTATTTTAATTAGTTAATGAGAATTAATTAATTAAAATAGCATTTAGGTTTCTAAAAATCACAAAAAAATTCACATTGCATTTTAATACATTTAGAGACATTTTTGACATATTTTGACATTTTTCTTTGGAATTAAAGTTCTTAAAAGGCAATATTTTTGTTCTAACTTAGAAAAAATCATTCTGCCTAACCATGAAGATTTTGATAATGGTTCCTCTTGCATTGCATTCTTCATATCATGTAGTGTCTAGGGTAAAATTGATTTGAATTTATCTTTCATTTTCAATTTGTTGAGCATTTTCCCCTTTGAAGTACCTTAAAACCTTAGCTAACTTGAGAAAATCATAACTTCCATTAGGTTAAGACTTAGGTCCCCTCCTTTGGGAAGTGAACTTATGTAGGGTTAGGGTTCCTTTGATCCCATTTGCAATTTTTTATCATGTCATTTACTTCTGATTTTGAATTTTTCTTTGAATCTTGTGCATAAACCCTAATTTTTGCCTTCATTTGCATCCATCTTCCATATGCTTGCATTCATGAACTTGCCATGGCATTTTGTGCATCCATATAATTTCTAAGACATATTAGGACATATTAGAATCATGTTTGATCATTGCATCATTCATTTGCCATGTTATGCATTCATTCCATTTCATAAACTTTCATGAACTTTTATGGTTCAAAGCATGCTTCATTTGCATTCTCATCCTTGTATGATCATCCACAACTCTTAACATGTGTTTGCATCATCTCTTAGAATCATTAATATCATGTTTATGCTTATGACTTTGGTTTGCATCATTGCATTCATCTCATTTTCATTTCATTTCACCTTTTGTTCAGGTGGTAAGTCATTGAGAAGTGAATTTGCCTTCACTTCTCATAATCTCTTCTCATCTCTCTTATGCATTCATTGCTGCATTTTTACTTGTGTATTAGAGTGAGCTTGCTGATTCATGTGTCCTTCTCACCTTCTTTCTTCAAGCAACTTATCTTCTTAAGTGAAGTAAGTTGACTTGCTTCTTCTGCTTCCTTCTCCTTTCATCTGCTTCTTCCTTGGTGGCTTTTCTCCTGAAGATCTTTTGCAAGCCTCATAAACCCTAGGAACAACCAAGCATGATCATAATTAGGGTTTTATTAGTCCCCCATTAGTTTTACCTTTGTGTCATCTTTGTGTCTTCTCTCCTCATCTCTTAATCAAGGACTAAACCTTAAAGGTTTTAAGGCTTTGTGATTAGGGTTATGCCTGTATCCTTCTATTAGGATGGAGTGTATAACTTTAATCCTAAGTGTTAAACCCTTAATGTGTTTAATTCCTTTAATCAATCCACATAATAATCACTAAGACATCAAGCTTGTAACTTGGGCTTTGCATTAAGGTTCTAATTCTTCCTTAATTGGTTAAGAAGGACTAACCCTGGTGTTAATGGACAAGTCCCCCTCAAGTTGTATTACAAACCATAAAATTCACTTCTTAATCTTACCATTAACTAAAATCCATTTAATAAAGGCTTTGTTTTGTCATGAGGTTAATCCCTAATCATGGATTAAGTTGAGGAGCCTTCCTCAGCTTAAATGTTCTCATCTATTATCCTTCTATTAGGATGGTGTAATGAGTCCATTAAATCCTTGATTATGGCTTAAACTCATTACGTAACACTAAACAAAAACTCCAAAAAACATCTAAACAATCACAAGTAGGTTAATGATCTTAATCCTACATCATGGTAATTAAGTGTGAGGTGTTTACTTCACATTTAAGGTATTCTCATTACCCCTAATTTGAGGGAAGATGTGATGAGTTTGCTAACCGTTGGTTTAGGCTTAAGCTCATTTTCTTATGACAAACACAAAAAAGCAATAAAAGATTGAAAACACAAAAAACAAACAATAATCGTCTCCTCCAGGATTCTTTTCTCATCTCATTCACTCACAAACGAGAACTTGCTTCTTCTGTCTAATGCAAGACAGTTTGCACCTGATCCAGACAGGTCATACACTTGAGCGTAGACAAGTAAGCAGTTCACAAGTCAACTTATCTTTTAGTCTTTTTGAGTCGAACTACGGTGTTCTGACTTCCTCATTGCGCGAGAGGATACGTAGGCATAACTTAATTGTTATCGAACAAAAGTCTCTGTATATCCCCCCCTCTTCCAGCATTTCTCTTTAAGCCTCATAGTCTTGAGCTTTGCACTCTTTCCTTACACTGACACTCTTTACTTCACTTCATTTCCTTTCACACTGACACTTGCATTCTTTCCAGCTTTGATACACAAATTGCACTGACACTACCCCTTTAAAACACAAATCTTTCAAGCGTGGATCCCGTCGAGTACGGCGGACAATCTGGGTGCTAATACCTTCCCAGGTTGTAACCAACCCCCTTTCTCAGTTTCTCTGGTTCGCAACCGTTTTATCCATATCTTTCTAGGTTTATGCAGCATTACCTTTCCTTCGGGATAAAAATGCCTAGCTGGCGACTCTTTTCTTTCCAGTTCACCCTTGTGTGTTCTCCTCTCTTTCGCCGACCGGTCGCGTCTATATCCCATTTGACTTAGCCTCATTTGGTGGGAGCGACAGACAGTCACCAATTTTATGCCCAGGCTTACCATATCGGTAACATTTCAGAACCTTATTGGTACACACATCAGCCTTGTGACCTGACTCTCCACACTTGTAGCATTTAATAGGTACATTAGCAGCCCCCCTACTTTGCTTCTTCTCATCTGATACCTTTTGTTTCCCTTTATCACTTGTAGTCACATAAGGTTTCCCTATAATCTGGCCTTTGTCTTTCTTCTCACTCAGATGTTTGTAGTGAACAGATCGAGCTCGTCTATCCTCATCATAAATGCGACTCTTATCCACCAACTCCGCATATCTACAAATCTGTTGGCATCCGATTCCCTACTTAATCTCTGGTCTCAGTCCATTCTCAAATTTGAGACACTTAGAAAATTCGGAATCTTCCCTGTTGTAGTGAGGACAAAACTTCACTAGCTTCTCAAACTTGGCAGCATACTCTGCTACTGTCATGTTCCCTTGCTTCAATTTAAGGAACTCCACTTCCAACTTTCCACTAGCATCTTCAGGAAAATACTTCTTAAGGAACTCTGTCTTAAACACTGTCCAAGTCACCACAGTACCATCATCTTCCAGACGCTGACGAGTAATATCCCACCAGTCTTCAGCCTCTTCAGACAACGTATGGGTTCCGAATTGCACCTTTTTCGCATCAGCACATGCCATCGCCCTGAAAATCTTCTCAATCGCCTTGAGCCACTTTTGCGCGCTCCCCGGATCATGAGTTCCTTCAACAACAGGTGGGTTATTCCTCAGAAACTTCTCCAAGGCACGAAACTCATCATGAACATTGTTTTGAGCAGTAGTCTGAGCAAGAGCTGCAATAGCTCTAGCAAGAGCATGCGTGTTATTTCAGGCCATTCTACACAACACTCACCACATCAGAAAATATTAATCATTAACAAATAACGACCGACAATAGACTGACGACAACAAGACTTGGCCGGACAGACCGACTTGCTCTGATACCACTAATGTAACACCCTTCTACCCCACAAACAATTTATATAAAATCTTATCAGAGTACGACAAATAGAAATGTGTCACACATTATTCAAAACATCAATTAGTTCATTGTCTTGTCCTGTAACACGAGTTACACAATCAACATAAGCAAATATATGTTTTCGCAGCGGAATCATACTTGATAATTCAAATTAACTTTTCACTGATTAAAACAAATTATTCAACCAAAATAACATCATATTTTAAAAGATCCTTCAACATAACATGAGAGAGAAAACAACTTCAACAACTAATTCCCAACCCGGTGTTACATGACACAGAGCAGGACAAAACTCCAACACGACTCTTAAAAATAGTAAAAGGCACGCTCCAAGACTCTAAAACTTCTAGCATTGCGGAGCTACTATTTATCATCTGCAAGTTACCCACATAAGAGGCAATATTTCAAAATAGGCAAGGTGATAAATCATAATTCATAATAATAATATAAGGATATGGAAATTAAATAAATTAAGCACAATAACATCATAGCATCATCAACAAAATTCAGCACAACATAATCACTAAATCACTTCAATCCGCACAATGGGATTGAAGCTACCAATAGGCCGAAGCCCTAACAAAATATGCCATGAAATGCAACGATGTTATACTCCTCATAATCACCAAAAATCAACATATGCATCATTCATTTCATTTTCAGTAAATAATCATCATACAATCAGGTTTTACATCATAACAACACACCTACAACACTCTGTTTATCAACAACTTCATAACATCAATTTATAATCCAATTACGATAAAAATCATAAAACCAATTTAACTTTTTCTAAAAATTCAGTACTGAAAAATGTCTAACATCACTCATTTTATTTCATCAAATTATATTTCATCTCGTTAGCTTTCCAACGCTTCGAATGGGACCTCAATCGAAGTTACGGATCAAAAGTTATGGATTTTTCAAAATTAAAAATTGCCTCTGTTACAATGTTAACATTTAACACATAGACGTTAACTGGTTAACGCCTCATTTTTCTGCAAAAACACATACTTTTCACTGGTTAACCTATTAATGCATAGGTGCTAACCAGTTAACACCTGCACATCATCCGTTTTCTGCTGTTTTCACGAATTCTGCACCAAAATACCCAAATTCTTCCTACGAATTTTACCCCATTGCAACCCAAGACTTCTTCCAATCAAACATTGATCATATACAGCAACAATGCATCAAATTAGACATCAATTACAACATTATAAATCATTCCATCCATCCTAATTCATCAATTCATACTCTTATAACTCAATTTATGTCATCAAAGATAACAATCACACAAAACCTAATCTAATCACAAAACAAACCCTATAAAACTATAATAAGTTATGAATACTCCTCATACCTTAGATAATTTCTTAGTTTGACACTCTTCTTCAAAACTCTTAGCAATCCTTCAAGACCCTAAGCTTCCCCTTCTCTTCCCCAGAGTTCCTCTTCACAAAAACACAAAAATAAGAATTTTGATCGTATTCTCCTTTTTGATAAAATTATCCCAATTTATGATTTTCCCAACTTATCCTTACTCTTTTCTAATAAAGACGACCTTTCCCTTTCTTCAATATATTTTTATTAATGATAATAGTATAATAATACACCAATTATTTATATTATATAAAAATACTCCTTTTCTCCCAAAATTCTCCACATTTACCAAAACCTCTAAATTCTTTCTAAATCAAATAAATAAATAAATAAATAATCAAATTTAGATTTTTGGGGGTGTTACATACCACCCTTTCCACAACACAATACAACATCAACACACAACAAACATTCGGAACAACAACAAACATCCAAACAACAATAACATCACGTACAATAACCAATGCAATCAATGTGTAATGCAATGAGACTCACAACTTGACTCAATGTAGTGATACCAATACGTGAGCACTCATGTTCACCGGTTCTGATCCCCACCTCATTGGATTTTGAGATCACAATTTGTTATCATCACATACGATAATGTCTCATTGATTCATCACCTCTGAAACTAGCTACTGAGCCCCAATCGCCACCTCCTGGGATCGAAGCCCAACACTCCCAAAACAAGGCTTAGCTGATACGTATTACAAATATTTTACTTGGAGCGGTAATCTCAAAAGAAAACATAAAAACAAAGATTAAATAACAATATGTTTTTTTCTTAAAACAAATAAATAAGAAATTAATAATCATCATTTCCAACACCCCAAAGTATGTACCAGAGTCGACTCCTCTAACGTGAAGTGTACCGACTTCACCAACCATGGACTCTACTATTCTTGATCACCTGCATGTTACCAACATAGGGGTAACATTCAAACAGAAGAGGTGAGATACTTACACCAACAAAAGGGAAAAATAATATAAATAAAAGCAAGAATCATCAAGTATTCACCATGTCTCATCAATCAACAATTAGACAATCACACTGAAACACATAATAATATTATGCACACAAACAACAATCAATGCAAATGAGACTCCACTAGACTCAATGCATGTGGTACCATATAACGAACCTTGTTTCATGATCCAGTTCTCGTCGAAACTCTCGACCCCTATTTAATGGTCCAATATGATCCCTCTTTAATGATCACACCCATGACCCCTATTTCATGGTCACATACGATCCCTATTTCATAACCGCACCAACAACACAATGATTTCCTTTGGAATTCAGATGGATATTGTTACCCTGCCTTGGTACACCACCCCTAACTATGCACATGCCATGCACCATCAATGACAATATGCAATGTCTACTACAACTACCTCATGCAAAAACATCAACAACAACTACAACAACACATAACAACATCAACAACATGTATCAACAACTACAATAATATATAACAACATCAACAACAAGTATCAACAATTACAACAACACATAACAACATCAACAACATGTATCAACAACTACAATAACATATAACAACATCCATGTGCATATATACATATTAACTCATATTTCTACTATGTTATGTCCAATATCCTTCAAAACAAGCATGTAACCTCTCAATGCATGCTCTAACGTCACTACATCAATCCCCATTCATTAATGTATTAAATAAAAGATTTTATAGAATTTTTCAGAATAAAAAAAAAATTATTTTTCACTCCAGGTCTCGCTAAACGGCCTACCACTCGCTCAGCGAGTGACTCTCTGCCTAGAAGGGTCAAATTTTTCCAAACGCTCGCTAAGCGGGCTACATGTTGCTAAGCGAGAAACGTGAATTCTGCAGATTTTTATCTACGAACCCAGCCCGATTCTGCTACGATATTTCCATTCCAAAACCCTTCTTAAGGCTAGAAAATACCGAAATTCAACCATTCTTCCTATAATTAATCACCTAATTCAAACAATTTCAATAACTCTTAATTGTTCTAACACACTTTCCATAAAAAAATTCCTCCATTCTCATGGATTCCCACTTAAAAATCCATGCATATTACTCATATTATAATACCCTTAGGAGATGAAAGAAATCTCACTCTTACCTTAATTCGACAAACAATTTCTCTCCCTTGCCGGAATTCTCCTCTTCTAGCTCTTTCCCTAGCTCCCACTTCTTTCTCTATTTCACGCTTCTCAACTCACGATCTATTTTTCACAAACTGACTTCCTTTTTTCCTAAATTCCAAAAATAACCCTTAGACCCCAACTAAGGATTTCTCATCTTGCCCTCACTATTTCATCGCCTAATTACTATTCTATCCTTTCTCTTCATATTTCCAATATTTATTCAATATAATATAAATTATTTAAATTCATATAATATTAAAATCTAATTCTTCCCTCAACATACAACCAACTTCACAATTCACACAACACATAAAACACAACAATCTCCAATTATTTAAATTAAATAAATAATCGGGACGTTACACATGTACTCCACCAATACTTCCCATCATGCTTAAAATACATGTTACAATAGTTCAACAACAACGACACAATGATGTAGCAATCAACCACAACATGTTCATGAATATTTCGCATCACAACATAAACATTATAATGCATTTCATCCACCATATAGCAAATGAAATGACTTCTGGTACATAAATTATTTTTTTGAAAATTTCATCACACAGCTTTCGGACACTACAAACGACACTCGAATCGAACACTCAGAACAAAAGTTATGAATTTTAGAAGGTTTTTTTTTATAAATAAAGTATCAGGGTAACCAGTTACACAAAAAGGAGGTAACCAATTACACCCTCTGAAATATGCCACCACGCCACTATTTCAAGGCCTTCGCAAAAATCGTAAAAAGTCATTTTTAGGCAGCGTAATCGATAGCGCTCACAATGGTAATCCATAACACCCACAGTGGTAAACGATAATGCCCATAGTGGTAATCGATTACACTGCGTCCAAAATTAATTTTTCAGTAACTTATCCTACCAAAATTATGTTTAAACCCCCCCCCCCAATACATCCTTTTTCTTATATTTCGATTGAAACATATTTTAAGACAAAAAATCATTATTCCAAAGTCCCAATCCCAAATTCTTTTCATCAAAAGTTTCTCATGACTTTGTTCCGACTTTGATTCGCGATCATAAACAACCAACAACATCCACAACATACAACAATAACATATATGATTCCAAAATCATAAATTAAAATAATACATCATTCTATCATTAATCAAAACATCTACAGCATGCATAATTAATCAAGAATCCTATCGTCCATACAAATACCATTTCATCAAAATCATGGATAGAGAAAGAACACAAACCCTACATGGCATAATCTACCCACCAATCATCATGTTATCCCTTAAACAATTAGAACCCCACCCTTACCTTAGAGTTCTTGCATAAGGATCAATAATGGAAACCTTTTCTCCTAGCTCTTCCTTGCCCTAGTTCTCTTCTCAACTTTTCTGGTAGAAAAAAAAACACAATCTGATAACTTCTCCCCAATTCCCTTATTTCTTCTTATTGTTATTATTATTATTATTATTATTATTATTATTATTATTATTATTATTATTATTATTATTATTTAATTAAACTAATTAAAATAATAACAACAATAATAATAACACTAAATATTTATTTAAATAATAATCACCTCCTATTATTTAATAAAATAAATAGTAGCTATTATAATTAATTAATCTTAATCACCACACCACCAAGTTCTAAAATTTTGCTCACACACCCCTAACACCTTAAAGTTTTTAATTCTAAGGTTACTAACCTTACCACAGGGTACCCCAACATAGAAAAACATACATAGTCACATACATACAGACAACATCACATAATTTTAATTATGAAAAATAATTAAAATAAAACGGGACGTTACAACTCTCTCTCACTTAGAATATTTCCGTCCTCGAAAATTACCTGCTACGAACAACTCAGGATACACCTCACATATCCTGCTCTCCAATTCCCAAGTCATATTTCCACCGGCAGCACCTCCCCACACTACCTTCTAGAGAGCAATTTCCATGCCTATCAACTTTTTCATCTCACAGTCTTCAATCTGTACAAGCAAAGCCCCAACCATAAGGTTATCCATTACTTGAACATCATCCATCAGAATCACATGCGACGGGTTCGAAACATACTTCCGAAGATGTGAAACATGGAACATATAATGAAAATTTGGCAATTTTTGTAACAACCAAATTACCCCACGAAATTTTATGTAATTATCAGAGTAAAATTTTCAACTTTTTATTCGAGTGTCACAATCAACTACAATTCACCATAACCGGCTCAATAATACGTTTTCAAAAATAGTTATTCAACTTGCAGCAGAATATTTTTAAAACAATGTCAATCAACTTCAAGTACAAAAAATGTTTTCTAAGAGAAATAAAAAATAAAGGCAACATCGACCCGACTCCCAAAGAAAAGTATCAGAGGCGACACCCTAAAGACGTGAAGTACTCCGACTTCACAGATCACCACTCGACTTATCCTGCTCACCTGCATGTACCGACATAATGGTAATATTCAAACAGAAGGGGCAAGATACTTACATCACAAAGATTAATATAATAGAAATTAAGTAAGTATCAGAAAACAATACACCACTTCTCAACAACAACAATCACACATTTTAACAACATCACCTACCTTAACAACTCATATACACAACATAATAAACCACCACATCATATACTACCACAATATCATATACAACAACAACGATAATATTGCAATGAGACTCTACTTAACTCTATGCATGCGGTACCATATTCGATCTCTATTTCAAGATTCAGTTCCCGTCGGAACTCTCGACCCCTCTTTCATGGTCCAGTATGACCCCTATTTCATGATCACACCCTCGATCCCTATTTCATGGCCATGTAAGATCTCTATTTCATGACCTCACAAACATCACAACAACGACATACCCCACCTTGGTATGTTATTCAACTATGCAACATGTCATACAACACCAATGAAATATGCAATAGCCACAACATCAACCTCATGCAACAACAACATCAGCGACATACAACAACAATTACCTCATGCATTAGCATCATCAATAACATACAATAACAATGATTTCATGCATTAAAATCATCAACAACGTACGACTAGAACAATTTCATGCATTCTAATCATCAACAATACATAATCGCATCAATAACATGTATCAACAACATACCACAACAACTACCCACTACCACATCATATCACTACAACTACAACAACACATAGCGACATCAAAACATACATCATCAACATACGTCAATACCAAACAACTATTATGACATATAACTACAACGATGCCAACAAACCATAACAATATCCTATAACTTCAATCAACATCTACTTCAGGCATCATCAACTACAACACATATAACATCATCGATCACACCTATCAACGCTTACAACATGCATCTTCAACAATAATAACATATAACATCATCAATCATACTTATCAACACCTACAACATGCATCTTCAACTATAACAACATATATCAACTTCCATAATAACACACTATAACAACCACACAACACACTTATAAACAAATATATCAACATATATCAACATACAACAACTGCAACACATAGAAGCATCACGACTAATATACATGTCAAATTATATTTATTTACAAGTTATACTAATTATCCCTACAATTATGTGTGTAAATCTTTACTAAGCGAGCAACTCACTAACTCCGACTTTTCCAAAATTTTAGCGAGCTCTGCGATTTTGCAGATCCTTCTTTTGCGATCTGCACTCATCCTGCTGTGAATTACTCACACCAAAACACCAATACCAGACAAATAATTTCATAATATACCATTTAATCATCCAATTATAACATTATCAACTAACAACAACAAGTATCAACAAATCAACATAATTTTCCTCCAAAACCACCAAAAATTCAATTCCTAATCTTCAACCTACCCAACTCCCATTATAAAACCCTTTAGAGATGGAAGAATCCCACCCTGACCTTGGTTTTAACGAGAAATTTCTCTTCTTCGCAGATTCTTCTCTTCGACCTTAGCCCTTTCTCTCCTTCTCCCTTTTCAATTTCACGATCGTTCTTCTCCAACACAAAAAGACAACTGAACTCTTCTTTTCCTTATTCCAACCTTATCCCTTTGATCAACTTAGGGACTTCCAACATTACCCTCACTAATTCCACCATAATATAATTCTTAAAGTAGAATTATATTCAATTAATATATTATTCTTCCACATACTGAAACACAACATTCCAAATAAAATAATTAAATAAAATTTGGGGCGTTACGACTCTACCCCACTAAAAAGGTTTTCGTCCTCAAAAACTCACTGAATACTAAATACTATTGATACACCCTCACAACCACTAGTCAACTACTACTTCTAGGAAAAATGATACTACGGACAATAAAAACATCGGTATAACTTATCAACGACAACCACAACTAGGAAAAATTCTTATACAATGCATTCCACAACTAATTCACTACACAAATTAATCAAGCTACAAACATACAAGTCCACTCTTGAACCGGGCACAATACTATAATTACCATCACCTTAGGTAATAACTCCCTAATTCCCCATCATAGGAATTAGATACTCATACACCTGGACCATCATCATGGGTAGCAGGTGCCAACAAGGATAAGAACACCAAAATCCATAACACGACATTACCACAGCTAAACCACTAACTTCACTATCATACGACTCAAAACAACCATTCCATGATTTACTAGTCAAACACGTAGCCTGAACACTCATCTGTCTAGTAATACAATATTAACAATTAAACTCTTTTCCATCTCACTTCCCTCTTGGAATATCCAATGGTCTCATTATTCTCGTCATTTCTATCGTCAACCTTCGAATTCTTACAAGTCATACCCATAGGAACAAACTACGCTACCTCGCACTACCATTGCGCACTATGCCTGCCTGCAACAATCAACTACAACGAGTTCACATCCAAATTCTTATGCTCTCTACAAATCACCATAAATCCTTATTCACTTTTGTGTATCCAACATTCTTCCCACTAGGTTCTCTCTCAACTAGACACAAAGCTCCTCCTGCTAACTCAATTCCAACTCTCTCTAATCACCAGATCAAACAGATGAAAAAACTTCCGACTTAACTCGTTAGGAATCCCAATCCTCCTTGTTATCTCATACCATATTCCGATATAGCAAATGTATCTCCCCGTACTTTTGTCCCAGTGCAAACGCGAACCGTCGACGATGTTGGAGGTTGAGGTTAAATAGAGTCGCCAGCTAGGAATTTTTATCCCGAAGGAAAGGTAATGCTGCATAAACCTGGAAAGGGATGGATAAGATGGTTGCAACCAAAGAAACTGAGAAAGGGGGTTGGTTACGACCTGGGAAGGTATTAGCACCCAGACCGTCTGTCGTACTCGATGGGATCCACGCATACCTGATTGTGTTTAAAAGGGGATAGTGTATGTGCTAAATTGTGTATAAAAGGCTAGGGAGGAATTGATGTACAAAGTGTCAGTGCATGAAATAAGTGAGTGCTTGAAACTGAGACTGAGAAAAGAGAACTGGGAAGAGGAGAGAGGGGAAGACAAAGAGACTTTTGGTTGATAATTGTTAAGTTATGCCTACATATCCTCTCGTGCAATGAGGAAGTCAGAACACTGTAGTTCGACTCAAAGAGACTCAAATGCTTTTTTTTAACTACTTACTTGTCTATGCTCAAGTGTATGACTCGTCTGGCTCAAGTTCTAACTATCTTGCATTAGACGGAAGAAGCGAGTTCTCGTTTTCAGAGTGAATATGATGAGAAAAAGAATCCCGAATGAGACATTTATTGTTTGTTTTTGTGTTTTTGTGTTTTCAGTTTTTTATTGTTTTTGGTGTTTTGCATAGGATAATGAGCTTAAGCCTAAATCAAGGGTTGTAAACTCATTATATCTTCCCAGATTAGGGATAATGAGCCTACTTAAGTATGAGAACAAAAGTCATTAACCTACTTGTACTTATTAAGTGTTTTAGGATTTTTGTTTTGTGTTAATTATGAGTTTAATCTCCAATCAAAGATTAGTGAACTCATTACACCATCCTAATAGAAGGATGATAGATGAGAACACTTAAGCTGAGGAAGATACCTCAACTTAATCCATGGTTAGGGATTAAATTCATTATATAACAAGCCTTTGTTAAGTGGATTTTAATTAATGTTTGGATGAAGAAGTGTTTTTTTATGTTTGCAAGACTTTAGCATGAGGGGGACTTGTCCATTGAACACCAGGGTTAGTCCCTCTACACCACCAGGCAGAGTGTAACCCTAATATAAGGCCCAAGTTAAAAGCTTAAGTCTTTAATGATTATTAGGTATTTTTTATTGAAGGTGAAAACAACTTAAAGGTTTAGCACTAAGGATCAAAGTTATACACTCCATCCTAAGATATGGATACATGCATAACCCTAATTCAGAGTCCCAAAACTTTAACTGTTTAGCCTTGATTATGAGATGAGAGAGAGAGACTCAAGGAGAATAAAAAGGTAAAAACTAGGGGGGACTATGTACTACCCTAAAGTTATCATGTTTGGATATTCCTAAGGTTTGTGAGGCATCAAGAGAAGTCTTCAAGTGGCCACCAAGGAAGAAAAGCAGATGAAAAGAGAGAGAGAGAGAGAGAAGATTAGGTTACTTACTTCATGAATAAGTTAAGTAACCTAGGAACAATAGATGACATAAGTGAATGAGATTCACTTCAAGCACAAGTAAAATGCATAATAATAAAGAGATAAGGAGAGGTTGGATGTGGATGCACATCCACATCCTGATTAACTTACCAAATGCACCTGAAATGGTTAGTTTGAAAGCAAGATATGTGTAAACACCCCAAATTTCCCCTCACCCTTTCACACCATCGCTTGTGATCTTTTCATTTGCATAAGTTCAATCATATCATCTCATGTTGCATTTTTGCTTCACTGCATTGATTCAAAGTCATCTGCATCTAGGGTTTGTGATCTGAGCCATCCCTGAGCCATTTGAGCCACTACAAAGGTCTTCAATCATCTCAAAGGGGTCCATGTATGTTCAAGCATCATATTACATCCTCACAAGGTCAAAGAAGTCAAAGAATCACAAGAACTGAGAAAGGCATGGAAGTAGAGCCAGGTTTAACTGCACAGATGACCTAAAATTAGGGTTTTGGTTTCAGAGGCCATAACTCCAAATTTTTTTGTCATTATTGTTTCTATTGGTCTCTATATGTTATGAGGATCATGCATATAAATTTTCATGAAGAAATTCAATGGGGAAGGCATCTGATCAAGGGTTGACTTCTTGAGCAAGTCAGTGGAAAATCAGGGCATCTGAGGCCCCCAATGACCCAACCAAAGGGTGTTCTCCATCATTTTGAATATGTATGATCTTTATTTGATCATGGAAGATGTTAGAAGCTCACAAAATTGAATAATTTCAAGCCATTTGCAAAATTGCCTTTTTGGGAAAGTGACTTGTAATGAAAACTTGCCATTTTGGGAAAGTTTTTCAACCCTTTCTTTTTGATTCAAAAATGCTTCAAATGAGAAAACTTTGGTCATGAAAGTTGTAGAATGGATCCTCCCATTTTCAAAAAGTACAAGAACTCATTCTAATTCATCATGGATCAAAAGTTATGGCTTGCCAAAGTTGGACAAAATCACATAATTTCAAGTTTTACACCAAAGAGGTAAAGTTGCAAAACCTCTTGCCAAGGCAAAATGTGACTTCAAAGTGACTTCTAACCTTTGCACAAACATGAACCATGACCTAAAAATCAGATTGCACAAAAGAACCTCCCATTTTCATGACTTATGCTTCAAGTAATCACAAAAGGGCCAAAAGATCACAAAGTTGCAAAACCTCACACAAACCCTAATCCACTTGCTAATTGGCCTCAAGAATGATTCTATGGCTCTCCTCAATCCTTGCTGCACAGGACACCCCATTGTCCCTAGCCTACCAAGTGCCCATACCTCAAGTACAAAACTTTTGACTTTTTGGCAAGAAGCCCATACCAATCAGCTGTAGCCACCACCCACTCTCTGGCCTATCACAGCATGTTATGTGGATCAAACCCAAGCCATAACACACAAGAAGCCAGCCAGAAAATCTCAGCATCCTCAAGTTCTCAAAAATCATCCCTCCTGCAAATTCCTTCGAAACTCACTGAATACTCACTCAATCTTCAAACAAATTCCACCAGTCATCTCTAAATCATTCACTGATCTCAAACCAACCATTGAAACAGCCAAAAACACTCCATACACCAAACACGATTTCTGACTAGTTGGATTGCTACCACTCAAACCAACCATCTTCAAAGCTTTCCAAGCATTGCAACTGCCTCAGGAGGTTCAAGGGAGTCTTTTTGCACCAAGGAAGTGGCCAGAAAGCTCAGAGTTGAAAAGCTTCATCTCAGGTAGCCACTGAAATTTATTTTTCCAGAACTCTCTTTTAATGTCACAATATCATAAAGCATGCTCCACTGATCACACTGAACTTTGAAATTTTGAAAATGGTGTAGAAATGAGCTTGTATTGATTGACTGAAATTTCTGACATTTTTGTTCTTCCTTTCGGATCTTGAGTTTGGGTGAGAATAAATTTGTTTTGAGAGTGGATTTGGATTCAGGGAGGTGAGAGGAGTTAATCTGGAGCTTTAGAGCTCCAGAAATAACCTAGGGAAGAAGTTAGCAATTTTCAGGGAGGGGTGTGGCCGGAGAAGATGACCGAAGGTCATTTCCGGCCACCTGAAAGTCATTAAGTCATTAATTGCATTTAGGGTTTAGTTTAAATGTGGACCGTAGATATGGTTGACCAGGGTTGACTCCCGCGCATGTGAATGGCCTGGATCATTTCATTAAACCCTAATCATGATTTATTAAATTAATTAATCAGATTTAATTTAATCCAGCCAATTCAAACGTGGGCCGTCCAGATGCGCGTGGGTCAATTCCCCCCAATTTTGTTTGAATCTCAGCCAGTGGATGTGCATACTTCTCATTAATTCATTTTTATTTTCATTTTATTTGATTTATCTTGTACGAATTATTTAAAATAGCAAATCATTTTAAAAATTCTGAAAATTTTTGTCAAGCTTTTCATTAATTTTCAGAACCCAAAAATATTTTTATTTTTATTTTTTGCATTAAAAATCATTTTTAAATTATTTAAATGTTTATTTTTAATTAGTTAATGAAAATTAATTAATTAAAAATACATTTAAGTATTTAAAAATCACCAAAAAATTCACATTGCATTTAAAAACATTTAGAAACATTATCCAACTCTCAAAACAAATTTCTTTTTGGTTCTTGATGCATTTTGATCATTTTCTTTGGAATTAAATTTATTTTAAGGCAATATTTTTGTGCAAACTTTAAAAAATCCATTCTGCCTAACCTTTGAGAGTTTGATGATGGTTCTTCTTGCATTGTATTCTTCATGGCATGTAGTTTATAGGATAAATTTGGTTTGAATTGATCTCCCATTTTCAATTTGTTTTGCATTTTTTGTGATGAGGTACCTTAAAACCCTAGCCAACTTAGGAAATTCATAACTTTCACTAGGTTAAGAGTTAGATCCCCTCCTTTGGGCAGTGAACTTGTATAGGTTTAGGGTATCCTTGATTGCATTTTCAATTTTTTATCATGTCATTTGCTTCTGATTTTTAATTTTGTTTTGTGTGTTGATCATAAACTCTAATTTGTGCCTTCCTTTGCATCCATCCTTCATTTGCTTGCATCCAATGACTTGCCATGACATTTTGTGCATCCACATGATTCATAATACATCTTAGGACATATTAGAATCATGTTTTATCATTGCATCTTTCATTTGCCATGTTATATGTTCATTTCATTTCATAAACATTCATGAACTTCTATGGTTCAAAGCTTGCTTCATCTGCATCCATGTCCTTGTATGATAATTCTCATGTCTTGCCTTATGTTTGTATCATCTTTTAGCATCATTTACATCATGTCTATGCTTCTGGTTTTGGTTTGTACCATGGCATTTCATCTCATTTGCATTGCATTTCATTTCTTTTGGCTAACTTTTCAGGTGGTAAGTTGTTTTGAGAAGTGAATTTGCCTTCACTTCTCACAATCTCTTCTCATCTCTCTTGCATCTTTGCTGCATTTTATCTTGTGTATTTGAGTGATCTTGCTCATTCATGTTCATCTCTTACTTTCTTTCTTCAAGTAACTTGTCTTCTTAAGTGAAGCAAGTTGTCTTGCATTCTCTCTGCTTCTTTCTCCTTTCATCTGCTTCTCTCCTTGGGGTCTCTGAAGATTTCTTTCTCTCTTAAGACTCATTAACCATAGGAACAACCAAGCATGATAACAATTAGGGTTTGATTAGTCCCCCATTTAGTTTTACCTTTGTGTCATCTTTGAGTCTTCTCTCCTCATCTCATAATCAGGGACTAAACCCTAAAGGCTTTAAGGCTTTGTGATTAAGCTTATGCCTACATCCTTCTATTAGGATGGAGTATATAACTTTAATCCTAAGTGTTAAACCCTTAATGCGTTTAAATCCTTTAATCAATTCACTTAATAATCACTAAGACACCAAGCTTGTAACTTGGGCCTTGCATTAGGGTTCTAATTCTTCCTTAACTGGTTAAGAAGGACTAACCCTAGTGTTAATGGACAAGTCCCCCTCAAGTTGTCTTACAAACCATAAAAATCACTTCTTAATCTTACCATAAACTAAAATCCACTTTAATAAAGGCTTTGTTTTGTCATGAGGTTAATCCCTAATCATGGGTTAAGTTGAGGTATCTTCCTCAGCTTAAATGTTCTCATCTATTATCCTTCTATTAGGATGGTGTAATGAGTCCATTAAATCCTTGATTATGGCTTAATCTCATTACTTAACACTAAACAAAAACAACAAAAACATCTAAATAAATGCAAGTAGGTTAATGATCTTAATCCTACATCATGGAAATTAAGTGTGAGGTGCTTACTTCATACTTAAGGTATTCTCATTACCCCTAACCAGAGGGAGGATGTGATGAGTTTAATAACCTTTGGTTTAGGCTTAAACTCATTAACTTATGACAAACTTCAAAAAGTAATAAAAGATTGAAAACACCAAAAACAAATAATAATTGTCTCCTCCGTGATTCTTTTCTCATCTCATTCACTCACAAACGAGAATTTTCTTCTTCCGTCTATTGCAAGACAGTTTGCACCTGAGCCAGACAGGTCATACACTTGAGCATAGGCAAGTAAGCAGTTCATCAGTCAACTTATCTTTCAGTCTCTTTGGGTCGAACTACGGTGTTCTGACTTCCTCATTGCACGAGAGGATACGTAGGCATAACTTAACAGTTATTGAACAAAAGTATCTGTACATTCCCCCTCCTTCCAGCATTATTCTTTGAGCCTCATAGTCTTGAGCATTTCACCCCTGTTCTTACACTGACACTTCTCTTATACACTTCTCACTTCTTTTACACTGACACTTGCATTCTTTCTAGCTTTGACACACAAATTGCACTGACACTACCCCTTTAAAACACAAATCTTTTAAGCGTGGATCCCGTCGAGTACGACGGACAATCTGGGTGCTAATACCTTCCCAGGTTGTAACCAACCCCCTTTCTCAGTTTCTCTGGTTCGCAACCGTCTTATCCATCTTCTCTTAGGTCTATGCAGCATTACCTTTCCTCCGGGATAAAAATGCCTAGCTGGCGACTCTTGTCTTCTGAGTTCACCCTTGTGTGTACTCTCTTCTTTCGCCGACCGTTTGCGTCTGTACCCCATTTGACTCAGCCTCATTTGGTGGGAGCGACAGCTTGGCGAATCTGCTGGGGAATGAGATATTCTGTAACCAGGGATTCTGGTTCTTTTTGTGGGTTCCTCCTAGCGCTTGTTTGATTTGTGTTTACTGGGGTGTTATGTGCTAATTGTGTTTATTTATTTGCTTTATTTATTGCTTTATGTACAGTCTTGTTTATTGCTTTCTTTATAGTTTTATATATCATACTGTCATACTGTCATTTTGCTGGATCTGGTTTCTGTTTTGGTGGGTGGGGTTTCATTGAGAGTTTAAGGTCCTATACCTGGGATCTGAGTGACACCTAGGCTAGAGTGGTTCATATTCTTTCCCATTCCATTTCGGTCTGGTGCGGGAATATGAAACACGGTTCAGATGTGGGTTTCTTCTTGAGAACTCTGTGCTACAGATTTCCTGTAGTGCTAGGGCTATCTGGGAAGCCTGCTAAGTCTGGATGACCTTTATTATGACAATCAGAATCTGAGGTGAATTAGAGGAGGATCTTTTATGGTAAACACTGTACCTTCGGGTTAGAAGTGTTTACACTTCTCATAACTGATCCAAGTCTGAGGATCCTTGTTCTAGAACACTACCTATGAGGGGGTTGGGCTGTTTACAGGTTTGCAGGTACCCTTGGCCACATCATACCTTGTTACTATACTGTTTAAGAGTACCTCATTTTGGACAGTTCTTGTGATTAAACCTGGACATGTGACTCTTTATTTGAGTCCCCCACCTTGGTTACTTGATTTCTGAGCCTCCATCTAGACTTTTGAACATACATGGACCTATATCAAGGCAGTTAATCAGATCCAGCTTGATCACAAACCCTTGCATATCATTTGCATACATCATCATTGCATCATTTAACATTTGTTTATTTGTTTTTCAGGGTATCCACATTATATATAGCTTGGTTTTGACCCCTTCATCTGCATATACCTCTGTTTCATCAGTTATCTGCTTCAGCTGTCTTCATCAGTTATCTGTTTCAGCTACCTTCATCCTCACCAGCATCAGCCTATCAGTGGCCCATCTCCAGTATCAGTCTTGATCCCTATCAGCACTTGTCTTCATCTCTTCATCAGCACTCATGTCTGCACCCAGGAAGAGCAATATATCATATTATTTCTTTGAGCCTGTGTTGACTGGCATCAGGCAGGTCCAGGCACTTATTGTAACACCCACTTTTCCCATTTTCAAAATTATATAAATTTTTCATTAAATCAGAGTTAATCAACTAAAGTGAGTCGCTACATCATCAATCAACCATCATTCTTTTATTCAAAAGTAAGCAGCAGAAATAAAGCTTTAATATCAAATTGCTCAAAAGCATTACAATTCATTCATAACAATGTTCCTTAACTCAATACTTAGTTATATAAAAGTTTATAAAAATCAAATGAAATATTATATTAAAAATCCCCGTTCCCGTTACATATCAGAGCTCCTAGGACACAGACATCAACATCAAAAGCGTTCCTCACGCACCTGAATTATCTGTACTTCCGAAGAAGCACAGACACAACAAAATAAACAATAGGGGTGAGAAATAGATTCATAATATAACGGCACATACGACATATATGAAGAAGTAATTCACCCCTAATCACACCAAACTATCAATCATATTATTCAATCAATCATATTATTCAATCAATCATAATATTCAATCAATCATAATGCAATGTGACTCTAATGCACAATGCAAATGCGGTACCGACTCATAATAACGGTTCATCAATAGAACCCCGAATGCATCGTTAACGTCTCCAACAAGACACGATCATCCCTGCAACCACGATTCTCAACGAATCCCGAATAATCACATCCACGACATGATTATTCCATCAAATGTATGCGCATGCAGACACAACAACGCATACCATATCACAATACACATGAACACATCATGCTTTACGATCATCATGATCTCATCAACCAACCATCAGTGCATCTTATTCACACACAAAGCATACACATATCTCATGTTATTCACAATCATAACAATCTACATATTCATATAATTCAATCATTATTATCATAATCTCTTAATATACCTAAGGGAGGAAGGAACTCCCAATTACCCTTCTATGTCCTATCACCAATTATAAACCCTTTTCTCCCCCTTACCTTAATCGATGGCCGCTTCGAATCTCCGATCGAATTTCCAATCCTTTGCCTATGTGGCCCTTTTTCCTCTCCTCTTTCATCCATAGAGATTAGAAATACGAACATGCTGCCATTGAGTTCATATCTTGACCAAAATTTAGCCTTCATCACCATCAATCCCGTAACCACTATTTGACCAATTTCCAGCATGAACTTCCAAACTTCAAATGCATTTTTCTCATTCAATACTAAACTTATTGACACGAAATTATATATCAATTCGAAGGGAATTTCGTAAGCTTTCCAAAAATCCAAGAATCGTTTTAATCAGAATTACGAGTAAAAAGTTATCACCTGTTTAGTAGAGGCTGTACCGTATGTGCGAAAATTAAGATATGAACATGAATCCTTCTTTCTCCTTCTTTTCTCCCAAGTTGTTTTCTCTCCTCTAAAACCCTTATTTTTCTCTAAGACTTTTTCCTCGTTTTCCCTAATTTCCACTATTCCCTTTTGACTCATTCTATTATTCCTTTTTATTAAAATAATAATAATCCAATAAAACAATTAATGGGCCTAAACACTGCACCCCTTTAATTGCTAATTCCGACGAAATCCAAGCCCAATAACCAACATGCTCCAATAATCAATACTACCAATGATAATATTATTTCTTCGATTTTCCGATTTAACAACTTAATTTACCATAACGTTGAAAATCAATTAATAATTCACGACTAATTATTTTCTCCCGACTTAATTAGATTATCCTCCAACATTTGACCAAATGGTCCAAGCATCTAAATAACTTATCCAACCATAAACAGGAGAATATTCCACATCAATTCCCACAACTTAAATCGACTCATTCAACTTAATTCAAACGAACTTAGCAATTTATCACAAACAACTCTGATAATTCAACATAAATCAACGCCATTAATGCGAATATAATTAATTAAATAATTAATTAATAAACAGAGCGTTACAACTCTCCCCCACTTAGGATATTTTCGTCCTCGAAAATTTATCCGATTAAACTACTCCAACTACTTATTCCATCAGACTAATCAACTCTCATTCCAAAGGCAACCCACATATACCACAAACAATAATACATAACTTAAACACAACATATAATACAACAAAGCTACCAACATCGTTGTAATTCAGATAATAACAATTACATGACATCGCGCCTTCGCTGCGCACTCTGATTAATTGCACACTACCAAATTTACTGAGTTTAACTCCAACTTACACTCACCAAAATCGACATATAAACAAAGCCTCCGACTTAATCCTTTGGAATTCCGTTCCAACAGGTATTCTAACTCTTGTAGTTACCGAATAGTTACAAATTAGATCCTTAAGATAACGCCTCTAAACATTCAACCAATAACAACTGTGACTACTTCCAAATCTTGGATAAAATATTCATATACTTCTATGAATTCCCAATTATCATCAACATAGACTACAACTTTACTATCTTTCATTAACATGCCCTCTAAAATACTTAACATCATTACAACAACATATAACATCTGAGTTCACTTAACTCCAACCAGATCAATCATTTTCTTCGCTCCTAACGAATCTAACAACCAAATCATCGATTCCTACTTATATGGACAATATGCTTCATAGATTCTTTTCCAAGTCAACACCTCAAAATGGCTCTTCTTGTTACAACCAAAACCCCACTCTAATACACCAACTTATAATTTCATTTCTTCTAATACTTGCAACTTAGATTCATAAGGCAACACCTCTGAACATTCAACATAGATACAACTACGACAACTTCCAAATTTTAGACAATAACTATATGCTTCATGAATTCTCAATTATTCTCAACACAACTACAACTTTATCATCTTAAAATAACACATTCTTCGAAAATCATCTTAACACACTACATCATTAGGACAATATAAGGTCCATCGATATAACAATTTCCATAAGATAACTCATATTTCTCTGCTTCTAACTAATCCAACGTATCGAATCCTCGATTCTTACTCATACTAACATAACCTTTCATAAATTCTTATCCGAACCAACGCAACCAAAACAACTATCCATGTTCTAATCAAAATCACACTTTAATAAACCCACTCATAATTCCACTTCGTCTGGCTCTTGCAATTCAACTTTATCCTACATTCTTGACAATCTTGGTTTTACTTTACCATATACTTTACTTTTGAATTATCCCCAAGAAAACATCAGGCCTCGTACCATTTAAATCATCACAAACAACATTCTCATTATCTAGCATTCAACTACGAATTTCCATAATACTATTTAATCCCAACGCAACTTCATACCATCATTCTTAAATCTGACTAACATTCTTATACATGATTCTTCATGAACAATTCAAACAATACTCAATTGCCCAACTCGACTTCAACTGATTTAACTCATATACCATACTAGTCGGTATGACACATCTATCCATCCATTATAATTTCGTCTTCTATCAACAATAGATTAAGGGTGATCAGTTCCTCAATTTGTCAATAGACATCCGTCAACCATAACGGTGGCATAAATAATCATTACTCAACATAATAGCATACTTCAACTTGTGCCCAAAGTCCGTAAGTATAATGCTCTGCCAACTTTCTACGGCTTATCCACTTCTCCTTAGTCTCTAAAATTTTCGACTTCGTCAATTACACCAACGCATCCAAAATTCGATACGCAATCTCTTATACATGCTCCAAGCGCAACACAACTTTAAATATCCTTCAAACACCAGAGCCGCCACAACATCAACATAATCTAATTCGGTTCGCTCCAATTACAACTCTCATCCAAGTTAAAATATTTAACAACACTACTCAACTTCGGTCTTCCTCTCAACATCACCATCATTTAGAATAGGCACTTTAATTTTCCTCATTTGATATAAATTGTATCTTTATGCATTCTCCGATACCAACATTTTATTCTTTAATAACATTTTCATCTTTCCAAATTTTCAGCAATAGACATTCAACTTCAAACACAATTATATCTTCCAATAAAAACCTCTAACTCACAAAATTATATTCTAACATGAAGAGAATTTCGTGAAGATTCCAGAACTTCAAAAACCGCTTGGATCCAACTTACGAGTAAGAAGTTATCCTCCTTACAATGAGACTGATTTAGAATTACCGTATGCAGAATTTAAAAACAAATCAACAGCAGACCCAATTATTAAAATACATTTATCTCCCTAATTATAAACCTCCTGAATGAAAATCTTATATGCAAATTGTAGGGAATTTTGTAAGCTTTCAAAAAAATCCAGAACCGCTTCAATCCGATTCACGGTTAAAAATTTATGCCACTTCTCGTGACAGCTGCTCCAACATTGCAAAAACCAGATTTTTGAGATTGGCGAACATAAGTTCTATCTCTCTTGCTCTTACTTCCAAGCTCTACCAAGAATCTTACTCTTCTTCCAACTTAGAAAATTACCCGACTTAATCCAACTACACTCAAAGCGAAACAATATACCGACTTGGTCCTTCAACTTATCATTTCCATCCAAATAAATCTTCCTCCTCAAACAATTCTCATATAAAATATACGCACTTCTCAAATTCGACCGATGTGAACTCATGAGTCCATGCTCTTGCCGGTCTGCAACAACATCTCTTCAACAACCTTGCACTCTTGCAATAAACATCAACTTTGAACCAACTTCGACATTCCAACAACAGTCTGAGAGTCAAGCTTCTCCCCCACTTAATTCCAACAAACACCTGCAGGCAACGACTAGAAACTAACAACAAGTACCGACAGTGTTTCACACACATGTCGCGTACTAAGGAATTAACAACGTTAGACAACATTGGCCGGACGGACCGACCAGCTCTGATACCAATTGTAACACCCACTTTTCCCATTTTCAAAATTATATAAAATTTTCATTAAATCAGAGTTAATCAACTAAAGTGAGTCGCTACATCATCAATCAACCATCATTCTTTTATTCAAAAGTAAGCAGCGGAAATAAAGCTTTAATATCAAATTGCTCAAAAGCATTACAATTCATTCATAACAATGTTCCTTAACTCAATACTTAGTTATATAAAAGTTTATAAAAATCAAATGAAATATTATATTAAAAATCCCCGTTCCCGTTACATATCAGAGCTCCTAGGACACAGACATCAACATCAAAAGCGTTCCTCACGCACCTGAATTATCTGTACTTCCGAAGAAGCACAGACACAACAAAATAAACAATAGGGGTGAGAAATAGATTCATAATATAACGGCACATACGACATATATGAAGAAGTAATTCACCCCTAATCACACCAAACTATCAATCATATTATTCAATCAATCATATTATTTAATCAATCATAATATTCAATCAATCATAATGCAATGTGACTCTAATGCACAATGCAAATGCGGTACCGACTCATAATAACGGTTCATCAATAGAACCCCGAATGCATCGTTAACGTCTCCAACAAGACACGATCATCCCTGCAACCACGATTCTCAACGAATCCCGAATAATCACATCCACGACATGATTATTCCATCAAATGTATGCGCATGCAGACACAACAACGCATACCATATCACAATACACATGAACACATCATGCTTTACGATCATCATGATCTCATCAACCAACCATCAGTGCATCTTATTCACACACAAAGCATACACATATCTCATGTTATTCACAATCATAACAATCTACATATTCATATAATTCAATCATTATTATCATAATCTCTTAATATACCTAAGGGAGGAAGGAACTCCCAATTACCCTTCTATGTCCTATCACCAATTATAAACCCTTTTCTCCCCCTTACCTTAATCGATGGCCGCTTCGAATCTCCGATCGAATTTCCAATCCTTTGCCTATGTGGCCCTTTTTCCTCTCCTCTTTCATCCATAGAGATTAGAAATACGAACATGCTGCCATTGAGTTCATATCTTGACCAAAATTTAGCCTTCATCACCATCAATCCCGTAACCACTATTTGACCAATTTCCAACATGAACTTCCAAACTTCAAATGCATTTTTCTCATTCAATACTAAACTTATTGACACGAAATTATATATCAATTCGAAGGGAATTTCGTAAGCTTTCCAAAAATCCAAGAATCGTTTTAATCAGAATTACGAGTAAAAAGTTATCACCTGTTTAGTAGAGGCTGTACCGTATGTGCGAAAATTAAGATATGAACATGAATCCTTCTTTCTCCTTCTTTTCTCCCAAGTTGTTTTCTCTCCTCTAAAACCCTTATTTTTCTCTAAGACTTTTTCCTCGTTTTCCCTAATTTCCACTATTCCCTTTTGACTCATTCTATTATTCCTTTTTATTAAAATAATAATAATCCAATAAAACAATTAATGGGCCTAAACACTGCACCCCTTTAATTGCTAATTCCGACGAAATCCAAGCCCAATAACCAACATGCTCCAATAATCAATACTACCAATGATAATATTATTTCTTCGATTTTCCGATTTAACAACTTAATTTACCATAACGTTGAAAATCAATTAATAATTCACGACTAATTATTTTCTCCCGACTTAATTAGATTATCCTCCAACATTTGACCAAATGGTCCAAGCATCTAAACAACTTATCCAACCATAAACGGGAGAATATTCCACATCAATTCCCACAACTTAAATCGACTCATTCAACTTAATTCAAACGAACTTAGCAATTTATCACAAACAACTCTGATAATTCAACATAAATCAACGCCAATAACGCGAATATAATTAATTAAATAATTAATTAATAAACAGAGCGTTACACTTATCACTCCAGACCATATCCCATTATTCAGAGAGCATTATGGGGGTATCCTTGATATGGTTATGGACCTGGACCCTTCTCAGAGGAGTATGATCCACACCTGCCTACAGTTTTATGACCCTCCTTTGAGATGCTTCACTTTCCAAAACTTTCAGCTAGGACCTCTGCTGGAGGAGTTTTCATCATTGATTGGAGTACCTGTCAGGGGTGGTGTCCCCTTCAACCCAGAGATGACTACTCCCAGCAATGGAGAAGTGGCAAAAGCACTGTACCTAGAGCCTATTTTGATTGAGCAAAACATGACAACAAAGGCTGGGATCCCTGGTTTGCACTTAGATTTCTTGATTTCTCAGGCCATCCTGAAGGCCTCTTTGGGAGAATGGAGGGCAGTTTGTGCATTGTTAGCCCTCATCATATATGGGGTTATACTATTTGCAGATGAGCCCAAGTTTATTAGCAAGAATGCCATTCACCTTTTCCTCCTGAGGAACCCAGTACCCACATTGCTGGGAGATTTCTATTATTCCATTCATCAGAGGAATGAGAAGCAAAGAGGAAAGTTGGTGAGATGTTGTGCTCCTCTATTTCACACTTGGCTGCTCAGACACCTACCCAAGTCAGATGCATTCCTGAACCCTCACCAACAGATGAATTGGGCAAAGAGACTTATTGCTTTGACTTCGGATGACATCAGATGGTGCACCCAGAGTACCAAGGGCAAGGACATCATCACTAGCTGTGGGCAGTACCCAAATGTACCTCTAATAGGAGTAAAGGGTTGCATCAACTACAATCCTTTGCTGTTTAAAAGGCAACTGGGCTATGCTTTGGTCCACCCTCCTAGGATGCAAGACATAGCTGAGACTCTGTATTGTGAGATAAAGCCTAATCTAGTTGCTGTCAGACAAGCATCTTGGGCTTGGGACAACATCCAGACCAAAGGGATGGCTATTCTTGGGAGGTGCAATAATGTGGCTTCAGCTCAGTACTATGAATGGTCTCATGCTAGAGCCCAGATTTCTGGGATGCCCTTCACCATTGAAGATATACCTGGACCATCCACAGCGCAGCCAGCAGCCACTATCATCCTGGAAGAGTTTGAGAAGTTGGAGGAGAGGAATGAGAATCTGTCTCAAGCTTTGAAGAAAACCCTCTGGGAGAGGAGTGATGGTCGTCTTGACATTGAGAGGTTAGAGAAGCTTAAGGTGGAACATCTGGCCAAGATTGAGAAAACGGAGGATTACATCAAGAAAGAAAGAGTTGGGGAGCAAATATTGAAGAATGCCTGTAAAGAGGCCAAGCTTCAGAAGGCTATAACTGATCTCTATCTGCAAGAAAGTCAGGCTAGGTGGGTCAGGATCACTGAAGCCCGTACTCAAGAAGATCAGAGAGCTCAAGCCAGGATTGAGCAGTTGGAGGCCATTGAAAAGAAACAGCAGGAAGCTCTGCTGGCAGCCCAGAAGGAGATTTCAGAGTTGAAGTTTAGGGCTGGACTGAAGAGGTCAAAGGACCAAGACAGGCACAAGAAGCTGACCACTGCCATTACCACCAGAAACCTCCTCATCAGGACGATTACAGAGCATCCAGTTGGTCCAGTGACTGAGGCACTTCTGAAGGAGGTTAAGGAGGATGGGTTTGGACTAGATGTCTGACTCTTTGATTGTTGTTATTTCCATTTGATGTACTTTTCTTTTTATGTTGTATTTTGACCCTTCAGGGGCATGTGTTGTAAAAACAAACTATGTATGATCCACCATTTGTAATGTATTTGTTAGTTTGTTTTCATGGAGTTTCTTTTCTCAACAACATCAAAGCATCTTCCTCGGGGTCTGGAAAGGTCAAAACCAAGAACCAAGCCGGATACCTTGGAAAACAAATTAGAATACTGCATTGCATACTAACTTTTGTTTTGTTTTGTAGGTTTTGTTTTTATTTTTCTTGTTTCTAACTCTGTTGTGGTTCGGGAAATATTGCTCGTAGAAGAGTGTTCCCCGTCAACCGTGCACACTGGTATCCTACTCGCAACAACCTTCCAGGAATTATAATGGAGCAAGTACAGCAAGATCTGACCGAGGTCAGAACCCAGATGGCTAATGAAAGGGTGGAGATGAGAAACCAAATGGCCCAATTCATGACTGTAATGACTGGCTTGGCCCAGAGTCAGGAAAGGCTAAGGGCATTGGTAGAAAGACAAACTCCCGAGGAACCTCATCCTGGGACTGGAGGAACAAGTAACAATGAGAGGGGACAGCCTCATGTTAATCCACCTGTATTTGGACCCCATCTAGATCCGGAAGTCAATGTCCCGGGCAATGTGCAAGGAAATACTACTGGGGGGAGGATCTTACAAGAAGACCCCCAAGAGGAGCAATTCACTGTCATGGGAGCTGGGGATGAAGTCTATGATAGGAGGTTTGATGAAATTGCTGAGAAATTGAGATCTTTTGAGTCTCAAAACTCTTTGGGTTTTGATGTAATGGATATGGGGTTAGTAGATGGAGTAATAATTCCCCACAAGTTCAATCCTTCGTGCTTCGAGAAATACAATGGAACCTCCTATCCATGAACTCACTTGCAGTCTTTTCTGGGAAGACTTAAAGCATATACCATGGATGAAAAACTGTGGATGTTTTATTTTGAAGACAGTTTGACTGGGGCTTCAAGGGAGTGGTATTCACACTTGACCAGAGCTACCATCAGATGCTGGAAGGACTTAGCTGAAGCCTTCATCAGGCAGTACCAATACAATCTGGACATGGCTTCTAACAGGACCTTCCTAATGGGAATGTCTCAATCCTCCAGGGAAAGCTTCAAGGAATATGCCCAAAGGTGGAGACAGCTTGCTGCTGCTGTCCAGCCACCCATGTCGGAAAGAGAAATGGCCGACATGTTCATGAATACTTTGCAAGGAACATACATTGATAGATTGGTTGCCTTTTCTTCTACCAGCTTCGCAGACGTAGTTATAGCCGGTGAAAGAATTGAGAGTCTGCTAAAAATGGGCAAAATTTCTGATAATGGTACAAGTTCGTCCAGTAATCCCAGGAAGCCTTTTGTGGGACCTGGAAGGACCGGTGAGACAAATGTCATTCATGCCAGCAGGGGCAGACCTCAGTATGTCCACAGATCAGTAGCAGCTGTCACTATTCCAGCTCTGATTCCTCAGCAACCAACATATCAATAACAACCACATTATCAACAGCAAGTTCAGTACCTGCCACAAAGAGCCTATAACAACAACAACAGCAATCAACAACAAAGACCCTTCCAGCAAAGACCATCACAGGAAAACAGGGTGATTGACCCTATCCCTATGCCTTATGCTGCTTTATTGCAACAACTCCTGAAGCTTAACTTGGTTGAGTTAAGGACATTGGCACCACCAGATCCCTCCAATCTCCCAAAGAATTATGATGTCAACGCCAGATGTGCTTTCCACTCCAATGCACCTGGCCACAATACGGAAAAATGTAGGGCCTTGCAAATGAAAGTCCAAGATCTGGTGGATTCTAAAGCCCTCAACTTTGCACCCCCTCCAAATGTCAACAAGAATCCTATGCCTCATCATGGCGGGCCAAGGATTAATGCCATTGAGGAAGACAAACCATCTACTTTGATCACTAGTGTTGCACAGATTCGGACACCTCTGGTCGAAATTAAAGCTCAACTTCTAGAGTGCTAGTTGTTTCCCGGGTGTGAGCTCGGTTGTGGATATTGCAACATTGCAGTCAATGGGTGTGATAATTTGAGAAGCGGCATAGATGGTCTTATCAAGGATGGTATACTTCAGATCTCAACAACAGCGCCTACAAATCCAGCAATTCCTTTGACAACAATTCCTGATTCTTCTACAACAGCGGCAACAATCATTCCAACCGATTCATCAATATCATCAACAATGGCTTCGTCCGTCACTTCAAAAAATCAAATGTCAACAACCATTTCTTCTACAACATCAGCATCCTTTTTATCAGCAGAATCTTCTACAACGCCAACAGAAATTAATGAAGATGTCTCAGCAGTCACGATTTACTATGATCCATCAATTGTTCCTCCAGATAGCAAATTTCAGCAACAAACAGTGGCACCTCCTGCCAGATCACCAGTCACAATTTACTACGATCCGCACACCATTACAGTACCCTCCTCTGCAGCAGTCAGTCCGGTTACCATCACGGTACCTGGACCAGTTCCCTATGAAAGCAGCAATGCCATACCTTGGCATTATGGTTCTGATCTTTACTGCAACGGGGAGAAAATCACTTTGGATTCTTCAACCTCTTCTCCACAAATTGATAATGTTGGGGGAGGCGGAGGCTTCACCAGAAGCGGACGCCTTTTTGCCTCACAAGTACAGAGACCTAATGCTGAAGCAGAAGCTGCTGCCAAAGCAAAAGGAAAGAGTGTGGTATTTGAAGAGCCAGCTATCAAAGAAACTCAAAAGACATCTTTTGAACAAGATGTAGACGAGTTTATGAGAATCATAAAGAGAAGTGATTACAAGGTGGTAGATCAGCTTCACCAAACTCCCTCAAAAATCTCCATATTATCACTGTTGATGTGTTCCGAAGCTCACAGGAACGCATTACTAAAAGTCCTGCACGCAGCATACGTGCCAGAGGAGATCACCGTTAATCAGCTAGAAACTGTGGTGGCAAATGTCAATACCAGCCATGGGCTGGGCTTCACCAATGCTGACTTAACGACTGAGGGACGTAACCACAACAAGGCTTTACATATCACCTTGGAATGCAAAGGTGCTGTTCTATCTCATGTACTGGTGGACACTGGGTCCTCACTCAATGTTCTACCAAAGAAAGCCTTAGTAAAGCTGGAGTATGATGGCTTGGCATTGCGTCCAAGTAATCTGGTGGTGAGAGCATTTGATGGCTCTAAAAGATCAGTGCTTGGAGAGATTGATCTGCCTGTGATGATTGGCCCGCAGACCTTCAAAACTACCTTCTATGTGATGGACATTCAACCGGCCTACAACTGTTTGTTGGGTAGACCCTGGATCCATGCCGCTGGCGCTGTTACGTCTACCCTTCACCAGAAGCTGAAATTTGAGTGGGAAGGCCAGATTATCACCATCTGTGGGGAAGAAGACATCTTTGTTAGCCATCTGGCTACGTATAAGTACATAGAAATGGATGGGGAGATCCATGAAACTATGAGCCAGGGGTTTGAGGCTCTAAACATTAATGAGGCATCTGCTGTACTGGGAACCTCCATAAAGTCTTATCAGCAAGCTCGGAAGGTTGTTGAAGAGGGTACTGCCCAAGGCTGGGGCAAGCTGTTGCCCGTGGAAAAGAAGGAAGACAGATTTGGGTTGGGTTACAGACCAACTCAACAAGAACAATCAGAGGCTGCTAAGAAGCCCAATTTTGTCAGCGGGGGAACGCTCACCCCGGATGCAGTGAACAACTTGGAAGACGAGGAGGAAAGCGACCGCAACCTGGAAAGCTGGATACGTCCAAGGATCCCGAGGAGCCAAGTCCTTAACTGGTCTTCCCAGGAAATTATAAGGGTTACTCCTGCAGAGTAATTATTATTTCCTGTATTTTTAAGCATGCATCAAGTCTTGTATCTTGCCCAAGATGTCAAGACTCATTTTGTAATCGGGCCATCTTGTAATTTTGTGCAAATGGATTAATCAATGAATATCGGACATCTTTTGCAAATGAGTCTTTTCCTTTTCCGCTCAATGTTTTTCACTTTTCTTTTTGTACAAAAATAAAATGGCAATGTTTTCAAAATGATAACTTCATTTCACTTTTCCTAAACAAGATTAAAATTGATCACTAAAAGTAACAATCTAAACCCTTGCAGAGAGTGCCTTTCAGATTGCACCGACAACAACACCGTTATGGCTTCGTATGACTTTGACAATCCAATCAATCAAGCTGATGAAGGGGTTGAAGAAGATTATGAGCTTCCTGAAGAGCTAGCCAGGTTGTTAAGGCAAGAGGAGAAGGTTATCACCCATCATCAGGAGGAGGTCGAAATAGTTAATCTTGGTACGGAAGAAGACGTGAAAGAAGTTAAGATCGGGGCCTGCCTACAAGACTCAGTGAAAGAGCAATTGATTGATATGCTTCGGGAGTATGTGGATGTCTTTGCTTGGTCTTATCAGGATATGCCAGGGTTGGACACCGATATTGTCATGCACAAGCTGTCTTTGAAAGAAGATTGCCCACCAGTAAAACAGAAGCTGCGCCGTACTCGCCCAGATATGGCAATGAAGATAAAGGAAGAGGTGCAAAAGCAGTGGGACGCCGGTTTCCTTGCTGTAACTAGTTACCCGCCTTGGGTTTCTAATATTGTACCTGTGCCTAAGAAAGACGGCAAGGTGAGGATGTATGTGGATTACCGGGATCTGAACAGAGCCAGCCCGAAAGATGACTTCCCTTTACCTCACATTGATGTATTGGTCGACAATACGGATCAGTTCTAGGTGTTCTCCTTCATGGATGGATTTTCAGTATACAATCAGATCAAAATGTCACCTGAAGACATGGAGAAGACAACCTTCATCACACCCTGGGGCACGTTCTGTTACAAGGTGATGCCATTCAGACTGAAGAATGATGGCGCAACCTATCAACGGGCTATGGTAACATTATTCCATGTGTAAACACCCCAAATTTTCCCTCACCCATTCACACCATGGTTTGTGATCTCCTCATATGCATAAACTCAATCATAGCATCTCATATCACATTTTTGATTCATTGCATTGGTTCAAAGTCATCTGCATCTAGGGTTTGTGATCTGAGCAATCCAAGAGCTATTTGAGCCACTCCAAAGGTCATAAATCACTTCAAAGGGGTCCATGTATGTTCAAACATCATATTATATCCTCTCAAAGTCAAGAATGTCAAAGAATCACAAGAACTGAAAGTGGCATGGAAGCAGAGCCAGGTTTGACTGTACAGATGACCTAGAATTAGGGTTTTGGTTTCAAAGGCCATGACTCCAAATTTTTTGGTCATTATTGTTTCTATTGGTCTCTATATGGTATAGGGAGCATGCATATCAATTTTCATGAAGAAATTCAATGGGGAAGTCATCTGATCAAGGGTTGACTTTCTAAGCAAGTCAGTGTAAAATCAGGGCATCTGAGGCCCTCAATGACCCAACCAAAGGGTGTTCTTCATCATTTTGATTGTGTGTGATCTTTATTTGATCATGGAAGATGTTGGAAGTTCACAAAATTGAATAATTTCAAGTCATTTGCAAAGTTGACTTTTTGGGAAAGTTTGACTTTTAATGAAATTGCCATTTTAGGAAACTTTTTCAACCCTTGCTTTTAGATTCAAAAATGCTTCAAATGAAAAAACTTTGGTCATGAAAGTTGTAGAATGGATCATTCCCTTTTCAAAAAGTACAAGAACATGACCTAATTCATTTTGGATCAAAAGTTATGGCCTTGCAAAGTTGGGCAAAATCATTGAAATTCCACTTTTGCACAAAATGGAAAAACTTGCAATTTCTCATGGCAAGCCTTTATGTGACTTCTACATGACCTCTAATCATAATACTAATGCAATGCATGACCTAAAATCATAATTGGCCCAAGGGATTTCTCATTCATTTGCCTTGATCTTCACATAGCCATAAGTCATTTTTCATGAAAATGCTAAGAAGGATTTTTGGCAAGATCATTCTCAAAGGAGTTGTATGATCACTAGCTGGTTTTAATGCATTGTCATGACCTAATGAAGCATCCCACATCAAAAATCCAGCAAAGTTTCTCACATTCATATAGCCAAAATCATGAAATGTCACAAGTGGGCAAGTTGCAAAAACTCCTCTAGCTCATGATCCAGATGCAGCAGTCTTTCATAAGCCATCCAAGGGCCATCCTTGACTCAAGCTGAGGCAGGACAAGCCTCTAGACTGCCTCTGCCATAGCCCATGCTGCAAGTACAAATCAACTTGACTTTTTGGCCAATCCTCCCATACCAATCCCACAGTGCACACCTGCCCTCCTAGATTGCTGGGATTGTTTATGGATTGCCTAAGGGTCATAAAACAAGAAGGAAGCAAGCCTGGAACACACACATTGCAGCACACTCCAAAAACTGTCAAAACTTTCCTCTCTTCCAATCTCTTTCCATAGCCATCAAACACTCATTTTCTCTTCACCAATGAATCATACATCTTCCATGGAACCAGAATCCACCATTAAAACAGCTTGAAACCCCATAAATCCCAACTGTGAAACCTGCTATACCAGAACTCAAACTCTCAAATTAGCCACCAACAAAGGATTGTGAGCATTCCATTAACTTCAGGGGGTTCAGAGGAGACATTCTGCATCAAAGAAAGGTCTGGAAAGCTCATATTCATAGTTCACCACTTCAGGTAGCTTCAAATCTCAAACTTTTCAGAGCTTGTATTTTTTGTTACAAATTGAAAGTATATGTCTTGCTGATCATGATGGTATCTTTAGAATCAAAAATGGTGAAGAAATGAGCATTTGGTTGCTCTCTGAAATTTCACCCGTGAAATTTGCTTGCTTCGATTCCCTCTGTTCTTGGGTTATAAATGTTGTTTGAGGGGTGGTTTGAATGGGGTTTGGGTAGAGGATCATTTCCCTGGTTTCAATTTGATGAATGGTGGCCTGTAGCATGTTTTAGGGTTTCTAACCCGCCGGAGAAGATGACCGGAGCTTCCCTCCGGTCACCTGAAAATCATTAAGCCCTAACCCTAATTAGTTTGCCAGATGCGTTCGTGGCCGTTGGATACGGATTAACTTAAGTATTGGATGGTCCAGATTAAGTCATTAAACCCTAACCTGTTTTATTTAATTTAATAAATCATAATTAATTTAATTAAGCCAGAACCAATCCTGACCATTAATTCGCGCGCGCAGTCAAGCATCCTCTCCCAGATTTGAATGTCAGCCTTAGGATGAGATTACTTTTCCTTTTTATTAATTTTAATTCATTTGTTTTGTATTTCTTTTGTACATTTAATTTAAAATAGCAAAAATCATTTAAAAATTCTGAAAATTTTTATACAACCTTTTATTAATTTTCAGAAGCCAAAAACATTTTTATTTGTATTTTTTGCATTAAAAAATATTTTTAAATCATTTAAAAGATTATTTTTAATTAATTAATGAGAATTAATTAATTAAAAATACTTTTAGGTATTTAAAAAACACCAAAAAATTCATGAAACCTTTAAAATCATTTAGAAGCATTGTCCAACCTTCAAACCAAATTTCTTTTTTGATCTTGATGTCTTTTGACAAATTTTCATGGAATTAATTCTATTTCAAAGCATTATTTTGATCCAATGTTCAAAAATTCATTTCTGTCTAGTCTTTAGGAGTTGGACTTTGATTCTTTTTGCATTGCATCTTGCATATCATGAAGTTTATAGGATTAAATTGGCATGATTTGATCTTGCATTTCCAATTTGTTTGACATTTTCCTTGACAAGGTACCTTAAAACCCTAGAAACCTTAGGAAATTCATAACTTTCACTAGGTTAAGAATTGGATTCCCTCCTTTGGGAAGTGAGTTTGTATAGGTTTAGGGTTCCCTTGAATGCATTTTCAAATTTTTATCTTGATGTTTGCTTCTGATTTTGATTTTTGTTTTGTGTATTGATCATGAACCCTAATTTAGGCTTCCTTTTGCATTCATCTTGCATTTGCTTGCATACCATGACTTGCCATAGCATTTTGTGCATCCATTTGATTCATTAGACATCCTAAGACATATTAGAAGCATGTTTGATCATTGCATCTTTCATTTGCCCTTTTGTATGTCATTTGCATTCCATAACTTTTCATGTATGATCATGGTTCTAAGCATGCTTCTCTTGCATCCATTTGTTTGTATGATCATCCCCATGCCTTGTTTCATGTTTGTGTCATCTCATAGCATCATTAGCATCATACTTATGCTTCTGGTTTTGTTTTGCATCATGCCATTTCATTTCATTTTGCATTGCATTGCATTTCTTTCACTAACTTTTCAGGTGGTAAGTCACTTTGAGAAGTGAATTTGCCTTCACTTCTCACAATTTCTTTTCATCTCTCTTATGCATCATTGCTGCATTTTGTCTTGTGTTTGAGATTGAGCTTGCTCATTCTTCTTCTTCTTACTTTCTTTCCTCAAGTGACTTGTCTTCTTAAATGAAGCAAGTTGCTTTGCTTCCTTTGCTCCTTTCATCTGCTTCCTGGTGGTTCCTCTGAAGACCTTTCTTGTAAACCTCACAAACCTTAGGAACAACCAAGCATGACAATAATTAGGGTTTTGATTAGTCCCCCATTTAGATTTTGCCTTTGTGTCTCATTGAGTCTCCTCTTCTCATCTCATAATCAGGGACTAAACCCTAAAGGCTTTAAGGCTTTGTGATTAAGCTTATGCCTGCATCCTTCTATTAGGATGGAGTGTATAACTTTAATCCTAAGTGTTAAACCCTTAATGTGTTTAAATCCTTTAATCAATCCACTTAGTAATCATCAAGACATCAAGCTTGTAACTTGGGCCTTGCATTAGGGTTCTAATTCTTCCTTAATTGGTTAAGGAGGACTAACCCTAGTGTTAATGGACAAGTCCCCCTCAAGTTGTCTTACAAATCATAAAAATCACTTCTTCATCATATCATTAATTAAAATCCACTTAATAAGGGCTTTGTTTTGTCATGAGTCTAATCCCTAATCATGGATTAAGTCGAGGAGCTTTCCTCAGCCTAAACACTCTCATCTATTATCCTTCTATTAGGATGGTGTAATGAGTCTGTTTAATCCCTAATTATGGCTTAGTCTCATTACTTAACACTAAACAAAAACCACAAAAATATCTAAATAATCACAAGTAGGTTAATGATCTTAACCCTACATCATGGTGATTAAGTGTGAGAAGCTGACTTCACACTTAAGGTACTCTCATTACCCCCAATCAGAGGGAAGATGTGATGAGTTTACTGACCCAGTGGTTTAGGCTTAAGCTCATTAACTTATGACAAACCTTCAAAAGCAATAAAAGACTGAAAACTCAAAAAACAAACATTAATCGTCTCCTCCGGGATTCTTTTCTCATCACCTTCACTCATAAACGAGAACTAGCTTCTCCCGTCTAATGCAAGACAGTTAGCACCTGAGCCAGACAGGTCATACACTTGAGCATAGGCAAGCAAGCAGTTCACAAGTCAATTTATCTTTCAGTCTCTTTGGGTCGAACTATGGTGTTCTGACTTCCTCATTGCACGAGAGGATACGTAGGCATAACTTAACAGTTATCGAACAAAAGTCTCTGTATATTCCCCTCTTTCCAGCCTTATTCTTTAAGCCTCATATTCTTGAGCATTTCATTCTTGTTCCTGCACTGACACTGTATATATTACACTTTGCACTTCTTTTACACTGACACCTGTACACCTTTTCCAGCTCTCTTTATACACAAATTGCACTGACACTACCCCTTTAAACACAAATCTTTTAGGCGTGGATCCCGTCGAGTACGGCGGACAATCTGGGTGCTAATACCTTCCCAGGTTGTAACCAACCCCCTTTCTCAGTCTCTCTGGTTCGCAACCGTCTTATCCATCCTTTCTAGGTCTATGCAGCATTACCTTTCCTCCGGGATAAAAATGCCTAGCTGGCGACTCTTTCTTTTCCTGTGAGTTCACTCCTGTGTGTTCTCACACCCTCCTTTCACCGACCGTTCGCGTCTGTACCTCATTTGAGCTCAGTCTCATCTTTTGGGAGCGACAGCTTTTCAAAATGATAACTTCATTTCACTTTTCCTAAACAAGATTAAAATTGATCACTAAAATGAACAATCTAAACCCTTGCAGAGAGTGCCTTTCAGATTGCACCGACAACAACACCGTTATGGCTTCGTATAACTTTGACAATCCAATCAATCAAGCTGATGAAGGGGTTGAAGAAGATTATGAGCTTCCTGAAGAGCTAGCCAGGTTGTTAAGGCAAGAGGAGAAGGTTATCACCCATCATCAGGAGGAGGTCGAAACAGTTAATCTTGGTACGGAAGAAGACGTGAAAGAAGTTAAGATCGGGGCCTGCCTACAAGACTCAGTGAAAGAGCAACTGATTGATATGCTTCGGGAGTATGTGGATGTCTTTGCTTGGTCTTATCAGGATATGCCAGGGTTGGACACCGATATTGTCATGCACAAGCTGCCTTTGAAAGAAGATTGCCCACCAGTAAAACAGAAGTTGCGCCGTACTCGCCCAGATATGGCAATGAAGATAAAGGAAGAGGTGCAAAAGCAGTGGGACGCCGGTTTCCTTGCTGTAACTAGTTACCCGCCGTGGGTTGCTAATATTGTACCTGTGCCTAAGAAAGACGGCAAGGTGAGGATGTATGTGGATTACCGGGATCTGAACAGAGCCAGCCCGAAAGATGACTTCCCTTTACCTCACATTGATGTATTGGTAGACAATACGGATCAGTTCTCGGTGTTCTCCTACATGGATGGATTTTCAGGATACAATCAGATCAAAATGTCACCTGAAGACATGGAGAAGACAACCTTCATCACACCCTGGGGCACGTTCTGTTACAAGGTGATGCCATTGGGACTGAAGAATGCTGGCGCAACCTATCAACGGGCTATGGTAACATTATTCCATGACATGATCCACAAGGAAATTGAATGTTATGTGGATGACATGATTGCCAAGTCCCTCACAGAAGAGGACCACCTGGTAAATCTGTTGAAGTTATTCAAGCGTCTGAGGAAATACCAACTGAAGTTAAACCCCAACAAATGCACATTCGGGGTATGATCCGGTAAACTGCTGGGATTTATTGTAAGTGAGAAAGGGATTGAAGTTGACCCTGATAAAGTTAAAGCCATTCAAGAAATGCCTGCACCGAAGTCAGAAAAAGAAGTTCGGGGGTTTCTAGGTAGGTTGAACTACATCTCAAGGTTCATATCTCACCTTACAGCAACCTGTGAGCCTTTGTTCAAGCTGTTATGAAAAGAACAAACGGTCAGGTGGAATGAAGACTGCCAGAAGGCTTTCGACAAAATCAAGGAATACTTATAAGAGCCTTCAATCCATATTCCTCCAGTTGAAGGAAGACCTCTAATCATGTACTTGACAGTGTTAGAAGAGTCAATGGGGTGTGTGCTAGGCCAGCATGACGAGTCTGGTCGAAAAGAGTATGCAATATACTACCTAAGCAAAACGTTTACCGACTGTGAACAACGTTATTCACTGCTCGAGAAAACTTGTTGTGCCTTAGCGTGGGCTGCTCGCCGACTAAGGCAATATATGTTGACCCACACTACTTTATTGATCTCTAAGATGGACCCGGTCAAATACATTTTTGAGAAGCCAGCACTTACCTAACGGGTTGCAAGATGGCAAATGATCCTCACGGAATATGACATTTAGTACACATCCCAAAAGGCCATCAAAGGCAGTGTATTGTCTGATTATCTTGCTGAGCAACCCATTGACGATTACCAGCCTATGAGATTTGACTTCCTTGATGAAGACATCATGTTCATAAAAGAAAAAGATCATGAAGAGCCTATTCACACTGAAGGGCCTGACCCAGAAGAAGAATGGACTATGATGTTTGATGGGGCTGTTAATATGAATGGTCGTGGTGTTGGTGCAGTACTAATTACACCTAGAGGAGTTCACATGCCTTTCTCGGCAAAACTCACCTTTAACTGCACTAACAACGAAGCTGAATACGAAGCTTGTATTATGGGTCTTAAGGAAGCCATTGACCTCAGGATCAAAACTTTGATTGTGTTCGGAGATTCAGCTCTGGTTATTAATCAAACCAATGGCAAATGGTACACCCATCAAGATCATCTGATACCTTATCGGGATTATACAAGAAGGTTATTGACTTTCTTCACAACGGTTAAGCTTGAGTATATCCCTCGAGACGAAAATCAATTTGTAGATGCTCTGGCTACCATTTCATCCATGATCAAAGTTCAAGCGGCCAACTTTGTACCTCGGATCTCAGTATCCAGACTTGACAGACCAGCATATGTATTCTTAACAGATATTGTCAAAGATGATAAGCCTTGGTTCCATGACATCAAACGCTTCTTGGAGGATCAAACATACCCACCTGGGGCATCTTCCAATGATAAGAAGACATTAAGAAGGCTAGCTGGTAGTTTCTTCCTGAATGCTGACGGTTCTCTGTACAAGAGAAACTTTGATATGGTACTTCTCAGATGCGTTGATAAGACAGAAGCAGGCTTGTTAATGCACGAGGTGCATGAAGGATCTTTTGGTACCTATGCTGGAGGGCATGCTATGGCTAAAAAGTTGCTAAGATCAGGCTACTACTGGATCACAATGGATGCAGACTGTTGTGCCTATGCCAGAAAATTTCATAAATGCCAGATTTATGCGGATAAAGTGCATGTGCCTCCGAATCCTTTGAATGTGATGTCTTCACCCTGTCCCTTTGCCATGTGGGGCATTGACATGATTGGCAAGATTGAACCGACTGCTTCAAACGGTCATAGATTCATCCTGGTTGCTATTGACTATTTTACCAAGTGGGTCGAAGCAGCTTCTTATGCAAATGTTACAAGGCAAGTGGTAGCCCGATTTCTGAAGAGAGACATCATCTGTCGGTATGGAGTGCCCGAGCGAATCATTACTGATAATGGTTCCAATTTAAACAACAAAATGATGGCAGAACTATGCCGGGACTTCAAAATCCAACACCACAATTCTTCTCCTTACAGGACAAAGATGAATGGTGTTGTTGAAGCAGCTAACAAGAATATTAAGAAGATTGTGCAGAAGATGGTAGTTACGTACAAAGACTGGCATGAAATGCTACCATTTGCTTTGCATGGGTACAGAACATCAATCCGAACATCCACCGGGGCAACACCGTATCAGCTTGTGTATGGTATGGAAGCATTCCTACCTGTTGAAGTTGAACTACCCTCTCTACGGTTATTGATGGATGTTAAACTGAATGAAGCAGAATGGGTCCGATCCCGATACGAACAACTGAGTCTGATTGAAGAGAAGAGATTAGCTGCAATCTGTCATGGGCAGCTGTATCAGAAAAGAATGAAGAAAGCCTTCGATCAGAAAGTCAGGCTCCGAGAGTACCAAGTAGGAGATCTTTTGCTGAAAAGACTCCTTCCTCCTCATACAGACCACAGGGGCAAGTGGACTCCGAATTATGATGGGCCATTCGTAGTAAAGAAAGTTTTCTCTGGTGGAGCACTGATGCTCAGTACTATGGATGGTGAAGACTTCATGTCCCCTGTGAATTCAGATGCAGTTAAAAAATACTTCGCATGAAAATGACCCGCTGGACATAAAAATAGAATATAAGTCCAGGCAAAAATAGGGCATCCCGGCGAGTCAAAAACAGAATAAAAGACCCGGGCAAAAATAAGGGAAAATAAATAAAAAAATGTACACCCGCTGAGTTGAAAAGCCACATTGGACAACTCAGGCAAAAATGGGTATCCCGGTGGATTGAAAACCCGAAAGGGCGATCCACGCAAAAATAAGGGAATAAGCGAACAACTGCATTCTGAATTCATCTGTATCACTTACAACATGGTAAACTCTAAAAGGGTCAAGCTTCGTTCATAATCAGCCTTCTTCAGAAAGCAAGATGAGAAGAACGTCAAATGTCATACGAGTCATAACAAAAGGGAAGCTCCTTGAAGCGTCATCAGCGTTGCCAGCATCTTTTTGTTTCTCAATTTGTAACGATTTCCTCATTTCAGGGGATCCGTTTCTTTGACTGTATCTTGCCAATTCAGGGCACACAAATTAATAAAATCAGATTTTCAGTCATGTTTCGTCTCGTACATTTTATTTTTGTTTGCAAAATGTCCGATGTCTTTAAGATATTAATTGCATAAATACAGATGCTTCCCTACTAAAAATACGTGCTTACAGGAAATATACTTACTCCCGGGAGTGTCTAAACTCCTATGATGGAATCCAGTAAGGGATATCTCGGGATTCTTGTACGTTTCTTTGTCTTTACAGGATTACAGGTGTTCTGAGCACAACATGGGGCGTGAAGGCTTCTCCCCAGCAAGCTGGAAAATCATTATCTACTCAGTCTATTTCCCAATTAGCACCGGAGGTGCTTTCTCCCCAGCTGAGTTGCCAGTCATCATTCCTTCTCGACCAAGTGCAAAGACCGGGAACCATATTCCCACAGAGTTTCAGCCTCTACCCAGAAAAACAACGCCTTAAGACCTCACAACAGAGTGACGAAAGCTTCTACAAACCCCAGCTGGGTCCCTCGTTACTGAGATAGGTCTATCAGTGACCTACTTCCCCATGCAGAGTCATACATGTCAGATCTATCAATGATCTCATCCCCAGCTGGGATATCCACTTCAAGCAAATCAGCCAGAGATCTTCACAACAACGGGATCCGAATCCCGGATCGATATCTTCGCATAATCATAGCATTCGCATCATATTTTCCCCACAAAGCGTAGCATTCCGTCTCATACGGAGCATTACGGAAAAAATCAAACATATTGCATAAACATAAGCCATGTTCTGAATCAAACACTAGAAATACTGACAATCCATCAACGATATACAAAAAACTCCCCAGATTCCCCGGCAGAGAGCTAAAGCATGTTCCTTAAAGATACAGACACATGCTCCCTTCGGCACTCGTCCGTGTCATCATTCCCCGATAAATCACCAAAAGCAAACAGGTGCATATACAGTATAGATACTTCTTGACACCCGTCTGTGCCATATCCCCAGTAGAAAGCCAAAGCGTCCCCTTTGCACTCACAGATACATATATACACAATTACTTGACGCCCGTCCGTGTCACCTTCCCCAGCATAGTTACCTAAACACTTTGGAAACCACACACTTGTTTATAATACACTTTTTCCGACACTCGTCCATGTTACTCATCATCTTTTTACTCATACAGATACTCGTCCGTATTTTGTATATATCACTTAATTCCCCTCAGATCCGACACTCGTCTGTGTTCTTTGTTAACCAGTTGGTACTCGTCCGTATAATCATCTCTGAACATGCGTCAAGCGTTTGTTTCTACCGATACTCGTCCGTATCATAGTCTTAAGGATGCTCGTCCGCATCTTTAATCTATACACCGTGTCAAACACTTATGTCTTCTTGAATTTAGACACTTGTCTGTGTCTACTATTCCCCAGAAGAGTCCCAGCAAATCCCAATGAATTATTTCCTTTCTATCTGACATTCGTCCTATGTCATGATATCTTTCGGTAGCCGTACCCTGCCAGGTGATCGTCCTTCACCTTTTTGATGATCGTCCTTCATCACCCCCAGTGGAGTCTCTATTCATTAGAACCCCTTCTTATCCGACATTCGTCCTATGTCGTGATGTTTTTAGCAGCCGTCCCCTGCTAGGTGATCGTCCTTCACCTCCTGATGATCGTCCTTCATCATTTTATCCGATGGTCGTCCCCATCGTTGACCTTGTTATCTGGCATTCGTCCTATGTCATGATAAACCTTGAGAGCAGCCGTACCCTGTTAGGTGATCGTCCTTCACCTCTTGATGATCGTCCTTCATCATGCTTATCCGATGGTCGTCCCCATCGTCGAACTTTTTCTATCCGACATTCGTCCTATGTCGTGATACTTCCGGCAGCCGCACCCTGTCAGGTGATCGTCCTTCACCTTAGATGACCGTCCCTCATCTTATTCCCAACAGAGCAGCCGTACCCTGCCAAGTGATCGTCCTTCACTTTTGATGACCGTACCTCATCATTTATTTCAAATCTCCAGAGAGTCGTATAGCTTTACCTGATGGCCACCCCCATCATAATCTCTTATACCCCCAGCTTGTCGGCCGTCCCCGTCATTGCTTTGTTTCCCGCATCTTCCCCAGCACGTCGGTCGTCCCCGTCATTGCTTTAGCCCCAGCAGTCGTCCTCTGCTCGACGGTCGTCCTCCGTCGCCTGCACTTTATAAATATACTTTATTTTCTTTTACAATCTATATCCCTTTTCTTCTTCATTATGCGAGTGCAAATTTTGGATTGTCTTTTAGTATTCAACCACAAGTTATCTTGTTTGCCTGTTAAGCCGTTGCTTACATCCTACACAGCTAACTCATGCTTGAATAGGGGCAGCTGTAAACACCCCAAATTTGCCCTCACCCTTTCACACCATGGCTTGTGATCTTTTCATTTGCATAAGTTCAATCATATCATCTCATGTTGCATTTTTGCTTCACTGCATTGATTCAAAGTCATCTGCATCTAGGGTTTGTGATCTGAGCCATCCCTGAGCCATTTGAGCCACTCCAAAGGTCTTCAATCATCTCAAAGGGGTCCATGTATGTTCAAGCATCATATTATATCCTCACAAGGTCAAAGAAGTCAAAGAATCACAAGAACTGAGAAAGGCATGGAAGCAGAGCCAGGTTTAACTGCACAGATGACCTAAAATTAGGGTTTTGGTTTCAGAGGCCATAACTCCAAAATTTTTGGTCATTCTTGTTTCTATTGGTCTCTATATGTTATGAGGATCATGCATATCAATTTTCATGAAGAAATTCAATGGGGAAGGCATCTGATCAAAGGTTGACTTCTTGAGCAAGTCAGTGGAAAATCAGGGCATCTGAGGCCCCCAATGACCCAACCAAAGGGTGTTCTCCATCATTTTGAATATGTATGATCTTTATTTGATCATGGAAGATGTTATAAGCTCACAAAATTGAAGAATTTCAAGCCATTTGCAAAATTTCCTTTTTGGGAAAGTGACTTGTAATGAAAACTTGCCATTTTGGGCAAGTTTTTCAACCCTTTCTTTTTGATTCAAAAATGCTTCAAATGAGAAAACTTTGGTCATGAAAGTTGTAGAATGGATCCTCCCATTTTCAAAAAGTACAAGAACTCATTCTAATTCATCATGGATCAAAAGTTATGGCTTGCCAAAGTTGGACAAAATCACATAATTTCAAGTTTTACACCAAAGAGGCAAAGTTGCAAAACCTCTTGCCAAGGCAAAATGTGACTTCAAAGTGACTTCTAACCTTTGCACAAACATGAACCATGACCTAAAAATCAGATTGCACAAAAGAACCTCCCATTTTCATGACTTATGCTTCAAGTAATCACAAAAGGGCCAAAAGATCACAAAGTTGCAAAACCTCACACAAACCCTAATCCACTTGCTAATTGGCCTCAAGACTGATTCTATGGCTCTCCTCAATCCTTGCTGCGCAGGACACCCCATTGTCCCTAGCCTACCAAGTGCCCATACCTCAAGTACAAAACTTTTGACATTTTGGCAAGAAGCCCATACCAATCAGCTGTAGCCACCACCCACTCTCTGGCCTATCACAGCATGTTATGTGGATCAAACCCAAGCCATAACACACAACAAGCCAGCCAGAAAACCTCAGCATCCTCAAGTTCTCAAAAATCATCCCTCTTGCAAATTCCTTCGAAACTCACTGAATACTCACTCAATCTTCAAACAAATTCCACCAGTCATCTCTAAATCATTCACTAATCTCAAACCTACCATTGAAACAGCCAAAAACACTCCATACACCAAACACAATTTCTGACCAGTTGGATTGCTACCACTCAAACCAACCATCTTCAAAGCTTTCCAAGCATTGCAACTGCCTCAGGAGGTTCAAGGGAGTCTTTTTGCACCAAGGAAGTGGCCAGAAAGCTCAGAGTTGAAAAGCTTCATCTCAGGTAGCCACTGAAATTTATTTTTCCAGAACTCTCTTTTAATGTTACAATATGATAAAGCATGCTCCACTGATCACACTGAACTCTGAAATTTTGAAAATGGTGTAGAAATGAGCTTGTATTGATTACTTAAATTTCTGCCATTTTTGTTCTTCCTTTCGGATCTTGAGTTTGGGTGAGAATAAATTTGTTTTGAGAGTGGATTTGGATTCAGGGAGGTGAGAGGAGTTAATCTGGAGCTTTAGAGCTCCAGAAATAACCTAGGGAAGAAGTTAGCAATTTTCAGGGAGGGGTGTGGCCGGAGAAGATGACCGGAGGTCATTTCCGGCCACCTGAAAGTCATTAAGTCATTAATTGCATTTAGGGTTTAGTTTAAATGTGGACCGTAGATATGGTTGACCAGGGTTGACTCCCGCGCATGTGAATGGCCTGGATCATTTCATTAAACCTTAATCATGATTTATTAAATTAATTAATCAGATTTAATTTAATCCAGCCAATTCAAACGTGGGCCGTCCAGATGCGCGCGGGTCAATTCCCCCCAATTTTGTTTGAATCTCAGCCAGTGGATGTGCACACTTCTCAGTAATTCATTTTTATTTTCATTTTATTTGATTTATCTTGTACGAATTATTTAAAATAGCAAATCATGTTTAAAAATTCTGAAAATTTTTGTCAAGCTTTTCAATAATTTTCAGAACCCAAAAATATTTTTATTTTTATTTTTTGCATTAAAAATCATTTTTAAATTATTTAAATGTTTATTTTTAATTAGTTAATGAAAATTAATTAATGAAAAATACATTTAAGTATTTAAAAATCACCAAAAAATTCACATTGCATTTAAAAACATTTAGAAACATTATCCAACTCTCAAAACAAATTTCTTTTTGGTTCTTGATGCATTTTGATCATTTTCTTTGGAATTAAATTCATTTTAAGGCAATATTTTTGTGCAAACTTTAAAAAATCCATTCTGCCTAACCTTTGAGAGTTTGATGATGGTTCTTCTTGCATTGTATCCTTCATGGCATGTAGTTTATAGGATGAATTTGGTTTGAATTGATCTCCCATTTTCAATTTGTTTTGCATTTTTTTTGATGAGGTACCTTAAAACCCTAGTCAACTTAGGAAATTCATAACTTTCACTAGGTTAAGAGTTAGATCCCCTCCTTTGGGCAGTGAACTTGTATAGGTTTAGGGTATCCTTGATTGCATTTTCAATTTTTTATCATGTCATTTTCTTCTGATTTTGAATTTTTTTTGTGTGTTGATCATAAACCCTAATTTGTGCCTTCCTTTGCATCCATCCTTCATTTGCTTGCATCCAATGACTTGCCATGACATTTTGTGCATCCACATGATTCATAATACATCTTAGGACATATTAGAATCATGTTTGATCATTGCATCTTTCATTTGCCATGTTATATGTTCATTTCATTTCATAAACATTCATGAACTTCTATGGTTCAAAGCTTGCTTCATCTGCATCCATGTCCTTGTATGATCATTCTCATGTCTTGCCTTATGTTTGTATCATCTTTTAGCATCATTTACATCATGTCTATGCTTCTGGTTTTGGTTTGTACCATGTCATTTCATCTCATTTGCATTGCATTTCATTTCTTTTGGCTAACTTTTTCAGGTGGTAAGTGGTTTTGAGAAGTGAATTTGCCTTCACTTCTCACAATCTCTTATCATCTCTCTTGCATCTTTGCTGCATTTTATCTTGTGTATTTGAGTGAGCTTGCTCATTCATGTTCATCTCTTACTTTCTTTCTTCAAGTAACTTGTCTTCTTAAGTGAAGCAAGTTGTCTTGCATTCTCTCTGCTTCTTTCTCCTTTCATCTGCTTCTCTCCTTGGGCTCTCTGAAGATTTATTTCTCTCTTAAGCCTCATTAACCATAGGAACAACCAAGCATGATAACAATTAGGGTTTGATTAGTCCCCCATTTAGTTTTACCTTTGTGTCATCTTTGAGTCTTCTCTCCTCATCTCATAATCAGGGACTAAACCCTAAAGGCTTTAAGGCTTTGTGATTAAGCTTATGCCTACATCCTTCTATTAGGATGGAGTATATAACTTTAATCCTAAGTGTTAAACCCTTAATGCGTTTAAATCCTTTAATCAATTCACTTAATAATCACTAAGACACCAAGCTTGTAACTTGGGCCTTGCATTAGGGTTCTAATTCTTCCTTAACTGGTTAAGAAGGACTAACCCTAGTGTTAATGGACAAGTCCCCCTCAAGTTGTCTTACAAACCATAAAAATCACTTCTTAATCTTACCATTAACTAAAATCCACTTTAATAAAGGCTTTGTTTTGTCATGAGGTTAATCCCTAATCATGGGTTAAGTTGAGGTATCTTCCTCAGCTTAAATGTTCTCATCTATTATCCTTCTATTAGGATGGTGTAATGAGTCCATTAAATCCTTGATTATGGCTTAATCTCATTACTTAACACTAAACAAAAACAACAAAAACATCTAAATAAATGCAAGTAGGTTAATGATCTTAATCCTACATCATGGAAATTAAGTGTGAGGTGCTTACTTCATACTTAAGGTATTCTCATTACCCCTAACCAGAGGGAGGATGTGATGAGTTTAATAACCTTTGGTTTAGGCTTAAGCTCATTAACTTATGACAAACTTCAAAAAGCAATAAAAGATTGAAAACACCAAAAACAAATAATAATCGTCTCCTCCGTGATTCTTTTCTCATCTCATTCACTCACAAACGAGAATTTTCTTCTTCCGTCTAATGCAAGACAGTTTGCACTTGAGCCAGACAGGTCATACACTTGAGCATAGGCAAGTAAGCAGTTCATCAGTCAACTTATCTTTCAGTCTCTTTGGGTCGAACTACGGTGTTCTGACTTCCTCATTGCACGAGAGGATACGTAGGCATAACTTAACAGTTATCGAACAAAAGTCTATGTACATTCCCTCTCCTTCCAGCATTATTCTTTGAGCCTCATAGTCTTGAGCATTTCACCCCTTTTCTTACACTGACACTTCTCTTATACACTTCTCACTTCTTTTACACTGACACTTGCATTCTTTCTAGCTTTGACACACAAATTGCACTGACACTACCCCTTTAAAACACAAATCTTTTAAGCGTGGATCCCGTTGAGTACGACGGACAATCTGGGTGCTAATACCTTCCCAGGTTGTAACCAACCCCCTTTCTCAGTTTCTCTGGTTCGCAACCGTCTTATCCATCTTCTCTTAGATCTATGCAGCATTACCTTTCCTCCGGGATAAAAATGCCTAGCTGGCGACTCTTGTCTTCTGAATTCACCCTTGTGTGTATTCTCTTCTTTCGCCGACCGTTCGCGTCTGTACCCCATTTGACTCAGCCTCATTTGGTGGGAGTGACAGCTTGGCGAATCTGCTGGGGAATGAGATATTCTGTAACCAGGGCTTCTGGTTCTTTTTGTGGGTTCCTCCTAGCGCTTGTTTGATTTGTGTTTACTGGGGTGTTATGTGCTAATTGTGTTTATTTATTTGCTTTATTTACTGCTTTATGTACAGTCTTGTTTATTGCTTTCTTTATAGTTTTATATATCATACTGTCATACTGTCATTTTGCTGGATCTGGTTTCTGTTTTGGTGGGTGGGGTTTCATTGAGAGTTTAAGGTCCTATACCTGGGACCTGAGTGACACCTAGGCTAGAGTGGTTCATATTCTTTCCCATTCCATTTCGGTCTGGTGCGGGAATATGAAACACGGTTCAGATGTGGGTTTCTTCTTGAGAACTCTGTGCTACAGATTTCCTGTAGTACTAGGGCTATCTGGGAAGCCTGCTAAGTCTGGATGACCTTTATTATGACCTTCAGAATCTGAGATGAATTAGAGGAGGATCTTTTATGGTAAACACTGTACCTCCGGGTTAGAAGTGTTTACACTTCTCATAACTGATCCAAGTCTGAGGATCCTTGTTCTAGAACACTACCTGTGAGGGGGTTGGGCTGTTTACAGGTTTGCAGGTACCCTTGGCCACATCATACCTTGTTACTATACTGTTTAAGAGTACCTCATTTTGGACAGTTCTTGTGATTAAACCTGGACATGTGACTCTTTATTTGAGTCCCCCACCTTGGTTACTGGATTTCTGAGCCTCCATCTGGACTTTTGAACATACATGGACCTATATCAAGGCAGTCAATCAGATCCAGCTTGATCACAAACCCTTGCATATCATTTGCATACATCATCATTGCATCATTTAACATTTGTTTATTTGTTTTTCAGGGTATCCACATTATATCTAGCTTGGTTTTGACCCCTTCATCTGCATAGACCTCTGTTTCATCAGTTATCTGCTTCAGCTGTCTTCATCAGTTATTTGTTTCAGCTACCTTCATCCTCACCAGCATCAGCCTATCAGTGGCCCATCTCCAGTATCAGTCTTGATCCCTATCAACACTTGTCTTCAGCTCTTCATCAACACTCATGTCTGCACCCAGGAAGAGCAACATATCATATCATTTCTTTGAGCCTGTGTTGACTGGCATCAGGCAGGTCCAGGAACTTATCACTCCAGACCATATCCCATTATTCAGAGAGCATTATGGGGGTATCCTTGATATGGTTATGGACCTGGACCCTTCTCAGAGGAGTATGATCCACACCTGCCTACAGTTTTATGAACCTCCTTTGAGATGCTTCACTTTCCAAAACTTTCAGCTAGGACCTCTGCTGGAGGAGTTTTCATCATTGATTGGAGTACCTGTCAGGGGTGGTGTCCCCTTCAACCCAGAGATGACTACTCCCAGCAATGGAGAAGTGGCAAAAGCATTGTACCTAGAGCCTATTTTGATTGAGCAAAACATGACAACAAAGGTTGGGATCCCTGGTTTGCACTTAGATTTCTTGATTTCTCAAGCCATCCTGAAGGCCTCTTTGGGAGAATGGAGGGCAGTTTGTGCATTGTTAGCCCTCAGCATATATGGGGTTATACTATTTGCAGATGAGCCCAAGTTTATTAGCAAGAATGCCATTCACCTTTTCCTCCTGAGGAACCCAGTACCCACATTGCTGGGAGATTTCTATTATTCCATTCATCAGAGGAATGAGAAGCAAAGAGGAAAGTTGGTGAGATGCTGTGATCCTCTATTTCACACTTGGCTGCTCAGACACCTACCCAAGTCCGATGCATTCCTGAACCCTCATCAACAGAAGAATTGGGCAAAGAGACTTATTGCTTTGACTTCGGATGACATCAGATGGTGCACCCAGAGCACCAAGGGCAAGGACATCATCAATAGCTGTGGGCAGTACCCAAATGTACCTCTAATAGGAGTAAAGGGTTGCATCAACTACAATCCTTTGTTGTTTAAAAGGCAACTGGGCTATGCTTTGGTCCACCCTCCTAGGAAGCAAGACTTAGCTGAGACTCTGTATTGTGAGATAAAGCCTAATCTAGTTGCTGTCAGAAAAGCATCTTGGGCTTAGGACAACATCCAGACCAAAGGGATGGCTATTCTTGGGAGGTGCAATAATGTGGCTTCAGCTCAGTACTATGAATGGTCTCATGCTAGAGCCCAGATTTCTGGGATGCCCTTCACCATTGAAGATATACCTGGACCATCCACAGCGCAGCCAGCAGCCACTGTCAGCCTGGAAGAGTTTGAGAAGTTGGAGGAGAGGAATGAGAATCTGTCTCAAGCTTTGAAGAAAACCCTCTGGGAGAGGAGTGATGGTCGTCTTGACATTGAGAGGTTAGAGAAGCTTAAGGTGGAACATCTGGCCAAGATTGAGAAAACAGAGGATTACATCAAGAAAGCAAGAGCTGGGGAGCAAATATTGAAGAATGCATGTAAAGAGGCCAAGCTTCAGAAGGCTAGAACTGATCTCTATCTGCAAGAAAGTCAGGCTAGGTGGGTCAGGATCACTGAAGCCCGTACTCAAGAAGATCAGAGAACTCAAGTCAGGATTGAGCAGTTGGAGGCCATTGAAAAGAAATAGCAGGAAGCTCTGCTGGCAGCCCAGAAGGAGATTTCAGAGTTGAAGCTTAGGGCTGGACTGAAGAGGTCAAAGGACCAAGACAAGCACAAGAAGCTGACCACTACCATTACCACCAGAAACCTCCTCATCAGGACGATTACAGAGCATCCAGCTGGTCCAGTGACTGAGGCACTTCTGAAGGAGGTTAAGGAGGATGAGTTTGGACTAGATGTCTGACTCTTTGATTGTTGTTATTTCCATTTGATGTACTTTTCTTTTTATGTTTTATTTTGACCCTTCAGGGGCATGTGTTGTAAAAACAAACTATGTATGATCCACCATTTGTAATGTATTTGTTAGTTTGTTTTCATGGAGTTTCTTTTCTCAACAACATCAAAGCATCTTCCTCGGGGTCTGGAAAGGTCAAAACCAAGAACCAAGCCGGATACCTTGGAAAACAAATAAGCATACTGCATTGCATACTAACTTTTGCTTTGTTTTGTAGGTTTTGTTTTTATTTTGCTTGTTTCTAACTCTGTTGTGGTTCGGGAAATATTGCTCGTAGAAGAGTGTTCCCCATCAACCGTGCACAATGGTATCCTACTCGCAACAACCTTCCAGGAATTATAATGGAGCAAGTACAGCAAGATCTGACCGAGGTCAGAACCCAGATGGCTAATGAAAGGGTGGAGATGAGAAACCAAATGGCCCAATTCATGACTGTAATGACTGGCTTGGCCCAGAGTCAGGAAAGGCTAAGGGCATTGGTAGAAAGACAAACTCCCGAGGAACCTCATCCTGGGACTGGAGGAACAAGTAACAATGAGAGGGGACAGCCTCATGTTAATCCACCTGTATTTGGACCCCATCTAGATCCGGAAGTCAATGTCCCGGGAAATGTGCAAGGAAATACTACTGGGGGGAGGATCTTACAAGAAGACCCCCAAGAGGAGCAATTCACTGTCATGGGAGTTGGGGATGAAGTCTATGATAGGAGGTTTGATGAAATTGCTGAGAAATTGAGATCTTTGGAGTCTCAAAACTCCTTGGGTTTTGATGTAATGGATATGGGGTTAGTAGATGGAGTAAGAATTCCCCACAAGTTCAAACCTCCGTGCTTCGAGAAATACAATGGAACCTCCTGTCCACGAACTCACTTGCAGTCTTTTCTGGGAAGACTTAAAGCATATACCATGGGTGAAAAACTGTGGATGTTTTATTTTGAAGACAGTTTGACTGGGGCTTCAAGGGAGTGGTATTCACACTTGACCAAAGCTACCATCAGATGCTGGAAGGACTTAGCTGAAGCCTTCATCAGACAGTACCAATACAATCTGGACATGGCTCCTAACAGGACCTTCCTAATGGGAATGTCTCAATCCTCCAGGGAAAGCTTCAGGGAATATGCCCAAAGGTGGAGACAGCTTGCTGCTGCTGTCCAGCCACCCATGTCGGAAAGAGAAATGGCCGACATGTTCATGAATACTTTGCAAGGAACATACATTGATAGATTGACTGCCTTTTCTTCTACCAGCTTCACAGACGTAGTTATAGCCGGTGAAAGAATTGAGAGTCTGCTAAAAATGGGCAAAATTTCTGATAATGGTACAAGTTCGTCCAGTAATCCCAGGAAGCCTTTTGTGGGACCTCGAAGGACCGGTGAGACAAATGTCATTCATGCCAGCAGGGGCAGACCTCAGTATGTCCACAGATCAGTAGCATCTGTCACTATTCCAGCTCCGATTCCTCAGCAACCAACATATCAACAACAACCACATTATCAACAACAAGTTCAGTACCCGCCACAAAGATCCTATAACAACAACAGCAATCAACAGCAAAGACCCTTCCAGCAAAGACCATCACAGGCAAATAGGGTGATTGACCCTATCCCTATGCCTTATGCTGCTTTATTGCCACAACTCCTGAAGCTTAACTTGGTTGAGTTAAGGACATTGGCACCACCAGATCCCTCCAATCTCCCAAAGAATTATGATGTCAACGCCAGATGTGCTTTCCACTCCAATGCACCTGGCCACAATACGGAAAAATGCAGGGCCTTGCAAATGAAAGTCCAAGATCTGGTGGATTCTAAAGCCCTCAACTTTGCACCCCCTCCAAATGTCAACAAGAATCCTATGCCTCATCATGGCGGGCCGAGGATTAATGCCATTGAGGAAGACAGACCATCTACTTTGATCACCAGTGTTGCACAGATTCGGACACCTCTGGTCGAAATTAAAGCTCAACTTCTAGAGTGCCAGTTGTTTCCCGGGTGTGAGCTCGGTTGTGGATATTGCAACATTGCAGTCAATGGGTGTGATAATTTGAGAAGCGGCATAGATGGTCTTATCAAGGATGGTATACTTCAGATCTCAACAACAGCTCCTACAAATCCAGCAATTCCTTTGACAACAATTCCTGATTCTTCTACAACAGCGGCAACAATCATTCCAACCGATTCATCAATATCATCAACAATGGCTTCGTCCGTCACTTCAAAAAATCAAATGTCAACAACCATTTCTTCTACAACATCAGCATCCTTTTTATCAGCAGAATCTTCTACAACGCCAACAGAAATTAATGAAGATGTCTCAGCAGTCACGATTTACTATGATCCATCAATTGTTCCTCCAGATAGCAAATTTCAGCAACAAACAGTGGCACCTCCTGCCAGATCACCAGTCACAATTTACTACGATCCGCACACCATTACAGTACCCTCCTCTGCAGCAGTCAGTCCGGTTACCATCACGGTACTTGGACCAGTTCCCTATGAAAGCAGCAATGCCATACCTTGGCATTATGGTTCTGATCTTTACTGCAACGGGGAGAAAATCACATTGGATTCTTCAACCTCTTCTCCACAAATTGATAATGTAGACGAGTTTTGAACAAGATGTAGACCAGTTTATGAGAATCATAAAGAGAAGTGATTACAAGGTGGTAGATCAGCTTCACCAAACTCCCTCAAAAATCTCCATATTATCACTGTTGATGTGTTCCGAAGCTCACAGGAACGCATTACTAAAAGTCTTGCACGCAGCATACGTGCCAGAGGAGATCACCGTTAATCAGCTAATAACTTTGGTGGAAAATGTCAATACCAGCCATGGGATGGGCTTCACCAATGCTGACTTAACGACTGAGGGACGTAACCACAACAAGGCTTTACATATCACCTTGGAATGCAAAGGTGCTGTTCTATCTCATGTACTGGTGGACATTGGGTCCTCACTCAATGTTCTACCAAAGAAAGCCTTAGTAAAGCTGGAGTATGATGGCTTGGCATTGCGTCCAAGTGTAAACACCCCAAATTTTCCCTCACCCATTCACACCATGGCTTGTGATCTCCTCATATGCATAAACACAATCATATCATCTCATATTGCATTTTTGAATCACTGCATAGTTTCTAAGTCATCTGCACCTAGGGTTTGTGATCTGAGCAATTCAAGAGCTTCTTGAGCCACTCCAAAGGCCACCAATCACTTCAAAGGGATCCATATGTGTTCTTGTATCATATTACATCCTCTCAAAGTCAAAAATTCCAAAGAATCACAAGAACTGGGTTTGGTAGGGATGCAGAGCCAAGTTTGACTGCACAGTTGACCTAAAATTAGGGTTTTGGTTTCAGAGGCCATAACCCCAAATTTTTTGGTCATTCTTGTTTCCATTGGTCTCTATATGGTATAGGGAGTATGCATATCAAGTTTCATGAAGAAATTCCATGGGGAAGTCATCTGATCAAGAGTTGACTTTCTGGACAAGTCAGTGCAAAATCAGGGCATCTGAGGCCCCCAATGACCCAACCAATGGGTGATCTTCATCATTTTGAGTGTATATGATCTTTATTTGGTCATGGAAGAAGGTTGAAGTTCACAAAAATCAAGAATTTGGAGTTTTTGCAAGTGTTGACTTTTTGGGCATAGTTGACTTTTCAAGAATGCTTCATTTTAGGTCATTTTTCAAGCCTTGATTCTTGATCCAAAAATGCTTCAAATGGAAAAACTTTGGTCATGAAAGTTGTAGATTACATCTTTCCCTTTTCAAAAAGTACAAGAACATGATCAAATTCTTCTTGGATCAAAAGTTATGGTGTGACAAAGTTGGCAAAAATCATTGATTTTCAAGGCATGCTTCAAATGTGAATTTTGCAAAATCATGAACCAAAGCTGTTTGCAACCTCTAGTTGACATCAAACCATGACACAAACATTCTATAAGCCTAAAAAATCAGAATTGGACCAAAGATCCCATGTTTGTAGTTTGTGTAACAAGGCTTTTTCCATGAAATGCCAAAAGGTGCCAACTTGCAAGAACACTCATCACACTTCACCAACTTGATGCATTGGATGCTGCACCTTGCTAGCCCTCTCACCTCATCTTGCTGCACCAGAACCATGCCTTGTACTAGCCTAGAACCAAGCCATACTTTCCTTACACAAAAAGTTGACTTTTGGCAAAAGCAAACATCCCAATCACCACAGGCCATGTCACATCCTCTGGCCACTTGGATTAAAATATACTATCCATTTGCAAGCCATTTCATAAAGGAAGCAGGGCTGAAACACTCTCAAGCATCACATATACAAACTCACCCCATTTTGCAAATAGCTTCGAATCTCTCTGCCCAGCCATCAAACATCCAAATCATTTTCACCAAGCATCTCACCATGATTCATTGAGAAGAAACCAGCCAAGAACCAGGCCTGAAACAAGTTGTAACCTCACTGCACCATTTTCACTCCAACCTGCAGTTTCATTCGAAACTCTCTCCACAGCTCACAAACATCAAAACAAACTCCATAAACCTTCTCCACTCATCATCTGGACCACAAACAACCACCTACATTGGCCTGAAACTACCTGAATCACCATTGCCATTTCCAACTGAGCTTGAGCAGAAGCTTGTCAAACTCCTTATCCAGCCAACATAAACTCTTCCTAAGCATTCAAGGATCATTTGGGGACCAAATAGAGTGGATTGCACTGAAGGGAGTGGTCAGAAAGTGGCTGAAGTGAAAGCTTCGAATCTCAGGTAGCTCAAGAAATATCTTTCCAGAAATCATTTTTTATGTTCTAAACTTGTTCTATATGTCTTCCTGATCATGAATATGCCTTTGGTTTTGCAAATGGTGATGGAATGAGAATTTAATTGCTCTCTGAAACTTTTGTGCCCTAGTTCTTATTTGTTTCGATTCAGCCTTGTTAGGAAATATAAATTTGTTTTGATAAGGGGTTTTGGTTCGTGAGTGAGTGGGGATCATTTCCCAGTTTTTAGATTTCATTTTAGTTAGTTTTTTGGAGTTTTGGGGATTCTCAGGGGGGATGCTGGCCGGAGAAGACGACCGGAAGTCTTCTCCGGCAGCCTGAATGTCATTTGTGCCCTAATCCTGTAATTAATTTCCATTTGAATTCTGGGCGTTGGATTGGTTGACCCAGTTGACTTACCGCGCGAATGAAAGGCCCAGATCACTTTGCTTAGCCCTAATCTTCATTATTTATTTAATTAATTGGGATTAACTCAGAGTGAACCACAGCCGTCCAGATGCGCGCTGGTCAATGCATTTAAATCCAGGGTTCATCTCATCCCTCCATTCTGATTACTTTCCTTTTATTTTCATTTATTTTTATTTCTTTTTCATTTAACTTGCAATTAATTTAAAATAGTAAAAAATGTGTAAAAATTATGAAACTTTCTCTCATAAGTTTTATTAATTTTTATGACACAAAAATATTTTTGTTTTTATTTTTATCATTAAAAAAGTATTTTTAAATATTTAAAAGATTATTTTTAATTGATTAATGGAAATTAATTTATTAAAAATACTTTTAGGTATTTAAAAATCACCAAAAAATTCATGAAATGTTCTAAGACATTTAGAAACATTGTCCAACCTTCAAACCAAATTTCTTTTTTGATCTTGATGCTTTTTGAGAATTTTCTTTTGAATTAAAATCATTTTTATGCATTAATTTGGTCCAAAGTTCAAAAATTCATTTCTGCCTATTCATGAGGAGTTGGACATTGATTCTTCTTGAATTGTTTTGTGTTTAGCATGTAGTTTCTAGGATTAAATGGCCATGATTTGATTCCTCATTTTCAATTTGTTTGGCATTTCTTTTGTTTAGGGGCCCTAAAAACCCTAATAACTTGTAAAATTCATAACTTGAGATTGGTTAAGAGTTGAGACCTCCCCTTTGGACCTTGGTTTAGTATAGGGTTAGGGTTTCTTTGAGTGGTATTTTCCATTTTTTATCCTAGGGTTTGCTTCTGTTTTGGGTTTTTGTTTGTTGTTTGATCCATAAACCCTAATTTGGGCTTTCATTTGCATCCATCTTGCATTCTCTTGCATAACATGACTTGCCATGCCATTCCATGCTTCCATTTGATTCATTTGACATCATAAGACATATAGAAAGCATGTTTGATCATTGCATCATGTATATGCCATGTTGTATGCCATGTGCACTTCATAACTTTTCATGTATGTTCATGCTTCTTAACTTGCACCATTTGCATCCATGAACTTGTATGACCATTTCCATGTGCTGCCTCATGTTTGTAGCATCTCATAACATCATTTTCATCATGTGTGTGCTTCTGGTTTTGTTTCTCATCATGTCATTTCATCTCATCTTGCATTGCATTGCATCTTTCTCACTAACATTTCAGGTGGTAAGTGATGATGGGAAGTGAATTTGCCTTCACTTCTCATGACTTTTCTCTTCATCTCTCTTGCATCCATTGCTGCATTTTTATATGTGTTTGAGTTTGAGCTTGCTCATTCTTTTTCTCCTTACTTTCTTTCTTCAAGTGACTTGACTTCTTGAATGAAGCAAGTCACTTTGCTTCTCTTGATCCTGTTCATCTGCTTCCTGGTGGTTCCATTGAAGATTGTTCTTGAAAACCTCACAAGCCTTAGGATCAACCAAGCATGATAATGATTAGGGTTTTGATTAGTCTCCCCTCTTAGTTTTACCTTTGTGTCTCTTTTGAATCTTCTCTTCTCATCTCATAATCAGAGACTAAACCCTAAAGGCTTTAAGGCTTTGTGATTAAGCTTATGCCTGCATCCTTCTCTTAGGATGGAGTGTATAACTTTAATCCTAAGTGTTAAACCCTTAATGTGTTTAAATCTCTTAATCAATTCACTTAATAATCATCAAGACATCACACTTGTAACTTGGGCCTTGCATTAGGGTTCTATTTCTTCCTTAATTGGTTAAGAAGGACTAACCCTAGTGTTAATGGACAAGTCCCCCTCAAGTTGTCTTACAAATCATAAAATTCACTTCATCATCATATCACTAAATAAAATCCACTTAATCAAAGGCTTGTTTTGTCATGAGTTTAATCCCTAATCATGGATTAAGTTGAGGAGCCTTCCTCAGCTTAAACATTCTCATCTATCATCCTTCTATTAGGATGGTGTGATGAGTCTGTTTAATCCCTGATTATGGCTTAACCTCATTACTCAACACTAAACAAAAACACCAAAAACATCTAAATAATCACAAGTAGGTTAATGATCTTAATCCTACACCGAAGGTGATTAAGTGTGAGAATCTGACTTCACACTTAAGGTATTCTCATTACCCCTAATCAGAGGGAAGATGTGATGAGTTTACTAAATCCATTGGTTTAGGCTTAAGCTCATTAACTTATGACAAAATCCAAAAAGCAATAAAAGACTGAAAATACAAAAAACAAACAATAATCGTCTCCTTCGGGATTCTTTTCTCATCTCACTCACTCATAAACGAGAACTTGCTTCTTCCGTCTAATGCAAGACAGTCAGCATCTGTGCCAGACAGATCATACACTTGAGCATAGTCAAGCAAGCAGTTCACAAGTCAATTCATCTTTCAGTCTCTTTGGGTCGAACTACGGTGTTCTGACTTCCTCATTGCACGAGAGGATACGTAGGCATAACTTAACAGTTATCAAACAAAAGTCTCTGTATATTCCCCCTCCTTCCAGCTTTATTCCTTTAGCCTCATGATCTTGAGCATTTCACTCCTGTTCTCACACTGACACTTTCATACTTCACATCACTTATACACTTTACACTGACACTTCTACATCCTTTTTCCAGCTCTTTGACACACAAATTGCACTGACACTACCCCTTTAAAACACAAATCTTTCAAGCGTGGATCCCGTCGAGTACGGCGGACAATCTGGGTGCTAATACCTTCCCAGGTTGTAACCAACCCCCTTTCTCAGTCTCTCTGGTTCGCAACCGTCTTATCCATCTTTTTCTAGGTCTATGCAGCATTGCCTTTCCTCCGGGATAAAAATGCCTAGCTGGCGACTCTATTCATCTCCAGTGAGTTCACGGCTGTGTGTTCTCATTGTCCCTCTCGCCGACCGTTCGCGTCTGTACCTTTATTTGGGCCTATGTCCCACTTATCGGGAGCGACAGCTTGGCGACTCTGCTGGGGACCCTTATACTGCAACCAGGACTTCTGGTTCTTTTTGTGGGTTCCTCCTAGCGCTTGTTTGATTTGTGTTTACTGGGGTGTTATGTGCTTATTTGTGTTTGTATTTTTGTATTTATTTTTGCTTTATGTACAGTTGCCTTACTGCTTTCTTTATTGCTTTTGTATATATCATACTGTCATGCTGCTGGCTGGATCTGGTCTTTGTTTTGGTGGGTGGGTGACTCATTGAGAGTTAAGGTCCTATACCTGGGACCTGAGTGACACCTAGGCTAGAGTGAATCATATTCTTTCCCATTCCATTTCGGTCTGGTGCGGGAATATGAAACACGGTTCAGATATGGGTTTCTTCTTGAGAACTCTGTGTTGCAGATTTCCTGCAATGCTAGGGCTATCTGGGAAGCCTGCTAAGTCTGGATGACCTTTTAGTATTGACCTTCAGAAACTGAGGTGAATTAGAGGAGGAACTTTTATGGTTATTATAAACACTGTACCTCCGGGTTAGAAGTGTTTACACTTCTCATAACTGATCCAAGTCTGAGGATCCTTGTTCTAGAACACCACCTGTGAGGGGTTTGGGCTGTTTACAGGTTTGCAGGTACCTTGACCTCAGAATACCCTGTTACTTTGACTTGATTAAGAATACTCCATGTTGGAACAGTTCTTGTGATTCTAAAACCCTGGACATGTGGCTCTTTATTTGAGTCTCCTACCTTGGTTACTGGATTTGTAGACCTCCATCTGGAATTCTTGAACACACTTGGACCTATATCAGGGCATTTTGATCAGATCCAGCTCAGTCACATACCCTTGCATATCATTTGCATACATAAACATCGCATCATATTGACATTTGCTTATTTGTTTCAGGGTATCCATCTTCATTTGGTTTTGGTTTTGACCCCATCTTCAGTACTGACCTATCTTCATCGGCACCTGCTTCAGTTTAGCTATCTGCTTCAACTATCACCTGCACCAGCCAATCAGTGGCCCCTTCTTCAGTATTATCATCAGCACCTGTCTCTACTCAGTCTTCAGCATCATGGCTCCTAAAAAGAGCAACATCACCTATCACTTTTTCCAGCCAGAGCTATCAGACATCAGGAGGATTCAGACCCTGATCACTCCAGATCACATACCATTGTTCAGGGAAAGTTATGGAGATATACTTGACATGGTTATGGATGTGGACCCATCACAGAGGAGCCTCATTCACACTTGCATTCAATTCTATGATCCCCCACTGAGATGTTTCACCTTTCAAGACTTTCAGTTGGGCCCCTTATTGGAAGAGTACTCTTCATTAGTCGGTATGCCTATCAGGGGTGGAATCCCTTTCAACCCTGAGATGGTCTTTCCTGCTAATGGAGAAGTAGCAAAAGCTTTGCATCTGGAACCTGTTTTGATTGAGCAGCATATGACTTCTAAAGCTGGAATCCCTGGTTTCCATCTGGACTTCTTGATCTCTCAAGCTACCTTGAAAGCCTCTTTAGGAGAGTGGAAAGCTGTTTGTGCCTTGTTGGCTTTGAGCATATATGGAATTGTGTTGTTTGCAGATGAGCCTCGATTCATTAGCAAGAATGCAATCCATCTGTTCATCTTGAAGAACCCAGTGCCCACTTTATTGGGGGATCTCTATTACTCAGTGCATCAGAGGAATGAAAAACAGAGGGGAAGATTAGTGAGGTGTTGTGCTCCATTGTTCCACACTTGGCTTCTCAGGCATCTACCCAGGACAGATGCATTTTTGAACCCTCATCAGCAGAGCAACTGGGCTAAGAGACTCACTGCTCTAACTTCAGCAGATATCAGATGGTGCACTCAAAGCACCAAGGGCAGGGATATCATCACCAGCTGTGGGCATTTTCCCAATGTGCCTTTGATAGGAGTTAAGGGTAGTATCAATTACAACCCTCTGTTGTTCAGAAGACAACTGGGCTATGCACTGGTCCACATTCCTAAGGCACGGGACTTGGTTGAGACCCTTTATTGTGAGAACAAGATTAATTTGACTGTTGTTAGGCAGGCTGCTTGGGCCTGGGATAATGTTCAAACCAAGGGAGTAACCATTCTGGGGAGGTGCAATAATGTGGCATCAGCACAATATTATGAGTGGTCTCGTGCCAGGGCTTAATTCTCTGGGATGCCCTTTACCATAGAAGACATGCCTGAGTCATCTTCAACACCACCACCTGCCACTGTCAGTTTGGAGAAGTTTGAGAGTTTGAAGGAAAGAAATGAGAAGTTAACCCAGGCTTTGTAGAAGACCCTCCGGGAGAGGAGTGAGGGTATGAGGGAGATTGAGAGGTTGGAGAAGTTGAGAGTAGAGCATCTGACTAAGATTGAGAAGTCTGGGGATTATATCAAAAAGTCTAAGGCTGGAGAACAAATTCTGAAGAATGCTTGCAAGGAAGCCCAGTTCCAGAGAGCAAGGACAGACTTGTATTTGAAGGAGAGTCAAGCCCGGTGGGTCAGGATCACCGAGGCTCGTACTTTGGAGGACAAGAGAGTTCAAGACAAGATGAAGCAACTGGAAGCTAGTGCAAGAGAACAGCAAGAAGCCCTGGCAGCAGCCCAGAGGGAGATATCAGAGCTGAAGATCAAAGCAGGGGTGAAGAGGTCAAAGGACCAAACCCAGCACAAGAAGCTAACAGCAGCTGTTACAACCCGGAATCTCCTCATTAGGAATCTCACGGAACGTCCGGCTGATCCTGTGACCGAAGCACTTCTCAAGGAAGTTCGTGAGGATGAGTTTGGTCTTGGTGTTTGACCATTTGTTTGTTGTTGCTTTCTTTCCATGTACTTTTATTTTGGCAAAATACCCAAAATAGTCCTTTAACTCAATCACTGGGTCCAATATGGTCCCTTATCTCTAAAAAGTGACAAAAAGATCCTTTAATTTGTTAAATTGTACCAAATAGATCCTTTCCGTCCATCACCCCCTAACAGACGTTAACTATGGTATAGGTGGCAGCTGACATGGCATCATCTTCTTCCTTTAAACTGAGAATCTTCATCTTCCTCCATTTCTAGGGTTTATGCGAAAATTTCTCTTCATCCATTCCCAAATTGATTCAAGAACCAAGAAAATCATAGAGTGACGAAGATGAAATCCAGTGGGTGTTCTTCGAAAGCAAAACACGGTTATGGTGGGTGTTCTTCGAAGGAAGAATCGAATGTTAACACAAGCACAACTTGGAAACCTATATGTCACTGTGGGGATTTAGCTGTTCTTCGTATGGCCACAACATTCAAGAACTATGGGAAACATTTTTGGGGATGCCCTAATTTTAAGGTATGTCATATGTGTGTGTTTAAAATCTGTAGCTGTATTTGTGTTTTAAAATGGTTGATGTTGAAGATGCTATTTTGCAGGGATCAAGCAATGCCGGTTGTGGGTACTTTGGATGGTATTTTGAAGAGGTCAGAGATGAGAAGGAGCAATATTTGATGGATAGAATTGAGAAGCTCTCAAAGTCATTGGCAAAGGCTCAAGTGACTATTGAAGAACATGGGAAACAAATAAGCAAAATGGAAAATGACATGAAGAAGCTCATGAAGTTGATAAAATTCTGGAAATTGATTTGGTTCATAGGCCTTGTTGTAGTTGTTTCTAGAATCCTTTAGGATGTTGTTGAATCATTTTGGTCTCACTGTTTTTAGAATGATTTAGGGAATTGATGTTGAATTAAGGCAATTTGTTGTCAAATTGTTGTTGTTGTTGTCAAATGTAATGGATTATTTGTGATCAATGGTAGTTACTATTGTTATGTTGACAGTACCATAATGTTAGCATTTTACACAACAGAAATGTTAATTGCTACAGATTAGTTACATTGATAGAACTAATTGAAATAATTGAGATAATTGCCACAGAACAATAGTTGACAAAACAGAATTGACAAAAGCATATGTCTCCATCATTGACAAAACAGAATTCTAACATTGACAAAACCATATGTCTTACATTGACAAAACATTGACAAAACAGAATTTTAACATTGACACAATTGTCTTAACATTGAAAAAACATTGACACAATTGTCTTAACTAAACTTAACATTGACAGAATTGTCTTAACATTGATCCTAAGGTTTCCAAGTCTTGGTTGATCTCTTTGTTGGTGTACTTCTCCTTGTTGTTGGGCCTACAGCAGTCTTGGCTGCACTCATCCTGGTGGTTGGGCCTGGGGGCATGAAAGGCTTAGCTGGCCTTCTGTAAGACAGCTTGTTTGGCCTTCCTTGAGCTTGCTTGGTTTTGCTTGGCTGAGACTGTGTTGGTTCCTGTGATGGCTGGCCTTGTGACTGTGTTGGTTGCTTTGATGGCTGGCCTTGTGACTGTGTTGGTTGCTTTGATGGCTGGCCTTGTGACTGTGTTGGTTGCTGTGATGGCTGGCCTTGTGACTGTGTTGGTTGCTGTGATGGCTGGCCTTGTGACTGTGTTGGTTGCTGTGATGGTTGCTGAACAGATGCTTCAGATGGCTGGCCTTGTGATACCTGCTGACTGGTGTGGTCCTTGCAGGTCAGTTTATTATGACCTGCTTTTTTGCACCTGCTACACCTAACATTAAACCCTGTCCTTCTCATCTTCTTGTCAGAACCATCAATCTCACCTTGCTCTAAATTTCTTCTTTTCTTTGGCCTTCCAGGCATCTTCCTATACTTAGGAGGCTGCACATCTGGATATTCAGTTCTGTCCCACAAATTAGAACCATTAACTGGAAATATCACAAAGTTATAGACCTCCATGTATCTCTCCTTTCTATAATATTTTGGAATGTAGTCAGCAATGTTGTAGTTTCTACTCTTCATAGCTGATAAGGCATGCACACAAGGTAGCCCTGTCAGCTCCCATCTTCTACATGAACAACTTTGCTCCTTAAGGTCTATACTGAATTTATCTGCTTGGTTTTCTAGATGCCTCACCTCAAAAATATGTTCAGATGCCATCCTATAAGCACAAAACAGAAATATGTTCAGAAGCAACTATAAGCAACTACAGAAATATGTTCAGAAGCCATGCCACTATAAGCAACAGAATTCAGAAATCATATACCACTATAAGCAACTATAAGCAACTATAAGCAACTACAGAAATATGCAACAAATCATAATTCAGATACCTGCCAATCCACTATATGCAACAAATCATGAATCATATACCTGCCAATCCACTATATGCAACAAATCATAAATCATATACCTGCCAATCCACTATATGCAACTATATGCAACAAAACAGAATCATAAACCTGCCAATCCACTATAAGCAACTATATGCAACAAAACAGAATTCAGACTTCATTTACCAATCACTAATAAGCAACAGAATTCAGAATTCATATACCTGACAATCCAAAGGTTGGTGTAAGAGCTTGTTTTTTCAACTTTCTTTCTTATGTTTGGTAGCACTTCCCCATCATCCAGATTCTGATACCTCATCCTATTGTTTGCCCATCTTTCCATCATATATATCCTTATTTCTTCCACCATAGTAATTAGTGGTTTAGCTCTTGAATCCAGAATAACACTATTGAATGCCTCAGACATATTGTTGAGGACTGCATCACATTTGTTATGAGTCTTGAAATATGATCTGCTCCAATATCTTGGTGGAGTGCTGATCATGTGCTTGTATGCTTCCACATTGATATCCTTCATCACTTTCATCTCTCTTTCCCAAGCTTGGTAATATGTGGACTTTGCAGCTTTCCAGATTATTTCCTTGAGTTTCTTGCCTGGATATTTTTTTCTGAAATTATTATAAAGATGTCTGACACAAAATCTTTGCTCCACTCCTGGCAGCAACTCATCCATGGCAGGTAATAAACCCTTAGTGCAACAAAAATTACATAAGTTAGTACAAATAACATAAGGGCCTATAAGTGAACATAACTACAAAATTACATAAGTACCATATTTACCTTTTGTTGATCAGATATATAGGTGTATGTGAGACACCTTTCTCTCCCACCTAGATCATCAATAAGAAGCTCCAAGAACCAAGTCCAGCTATCTTTATTTTCACTTTCAACCACAGCAAATGCTATTGGTAGCATTTGGTCATTTGGATCTCTACCAATTGCTGCCAAGATTTGCCCTCCACACAACCCTTTCAAAAAACAGCCATCTAGCCCAATGAAATGTCTACATAATTTAAAACTCTCCTTACAAGCAGCCAAGCAAATGTACAACCTCTTAAAATATGGTCTCTGATCAGCTGAACCCTCTAGTACAGGATGCACATTGACTTTCACAGTAGAACCTGGGTTAGATCTCAAAAGTTCATGACAATAGTCATAGATCCTTGTATAGTCCCCAAGAAAAGAACCATCTACCATGTCTCTAGCAGCAAATCTTGCTCTTATGGCCTTTTGCTTGCTAACACCTACATTCCATTTTTTTTGTGCCTTTTCCTTTATGTCCCTAAGCTTCAATCTTGGATTGGATTTCAGTGAATTCTGTAGCCTCTTACTTAACCATTTTGTACTCATCAGCTTTACATTGTACTCTCTACTACAACTATGGTTGTCTATGATCTTCCTTAGTTGCCAAGAATCCTCATTAGGTAACTTTGCACAGTAGGCTTCCCAATCACATCCTTCCTTGCATCTAACCCTCACCCTTACCTTGTCATTCTTAATGTACCTAAGACCTCTGCCAGATTGCACAGCATATGATGCTATAGCTTCTTTAAAATCATCCTTGGTTGTGAAATACATCCCAATCTCCCATTTGAATTTGGACATGTCTTTCTGTAATCTAAAAATAGGGTACTTTTTCCTAACAACATCACTAGTATCATCACTTTCACACCCACTTTGTAAATCATCACTTTCATTATCACTAACTTTATCATCACACTTTTCTTTACCCTTATTCATCTTCCCCTCTTGATCATTTACAGATTCCATCACATCACCCTCCTCATCATAAAACTCATCTGATTCATCATCAAAACCAACTTCCATTGCACTGTCATAATTGAAGTTTTCATCATCACTATCATCATCACTGACATCAGTATTATCCCCTTCATTCTGATTCAAAACTTCCTCTTCCATCCTCGGATTCACAGGATCAGAGCTATTAACCTCAGCATTATTCACAGGACCAGAGCTATTAACCTCAGCATTATTCACAGGACCAGTTTCAGAATTATTCACAGGATCAATGTTATCCCGTTCCATCCTTGGAGTTGTATCATTCAAAGGATCTGTATTATTCAGCTCAGCATTAACTTCCTCAATCATTGCAGCAAGCACTTTTTCAGTGTCATCCTCTTCCATCACATCTGCCTCCACTTCATCAATTGGACCATCATAAAAAGCAGGTTGTGACAAAATGTGTGTGATGTATATGTCAACCCTGAGGTGAACCCTAAACAAATCAGCAATCTCTAAAGCTCCTTTGTCATCAACCAAGGTGCTCATCCCAAATTGTGGATCCTTATAGTAAATTTTCCCAATACATGTGTAACCTAGATCCTTAAAACAACCTAGAAGTTCAAAATAGCTCCATCTATCAACATCTACTTTCAATTCTGCAATCTCTCCCCCTTCGTATACACTCAGCTCGTCATCCACAAATGCACCACTGTGGTGAATAGTAAGACTCAAGAACTCACTCATCTCAACTGAAGTCAAATAACCCTAAATAGTCAATTAACCCTAAATCAGTAACTATTACGAAAAACCCTAAAACATATCAAATTGCAATCGAATAACTATTACGAAAAACCCTAAACTATTACGAAAAACCCTAAATTAAACAGTAACGGAAATCGAATAACATAGTAAAATAGAATACCTGGTGGATTATGCTTCACGAATGGCTTCTGCTTCACGAATGGCTTCTGCTTCAATGCTTCATGCTTCAATGGCTGCGCTAGGGTTCTTCTTACTAATTTTCACCAACATTCGTAATGACAGTCCTTGGTAGCATTTCCCTTCCTTATGCAAACACATCATACATGGCAGCTGAGTCACCCAATCATGGCAGCTGAGTCACCCAATCTAACCTCCACATGTGTATGCTAAGTTGACTTTGACTAACGGTTGCTGACGGAAGGACAAACGTGGTACAATTTAACAAATTAAAGGATCTTTTTGTCACTTTTTAGAGATAAGGGACCATATTGGACCCAGTGATGGAGTTAAGGGACCAATATGGGTATTTAGCCTTTTATTTTCTTGTAATGTATTTTGACCCCTTAGAGGGCTGGTGTTGTAAAATTAACAAGTTGTATTATTTTACCTTCTGTAATATATTTGTGTTAGTTTGCTTCATCTGAGTTTTCTTCAAGCAACAACAACAGCATCTCCAAGGGTCTGGAAGGGTCAAAACTGAAGGCCAAACCGGATACCTTGAGAACAAATAAGCATAACTGCATTGCATGCTAACACTTTTGTTTGTTTTGTAGGTTTTTTTTTTATTGCCACTAACTCTGTTGTGTTGTTCAGGAACTATTACTAGGCGCCGAGTATTTCCCCTCAACCGTCCGCACCGTTATCCGACCCGTAACAATCTTCCGGGCATTCAAATGGATCAGATGCAGCAGGACCTTACTGAGGTCAGAAATCAAATGGCAAACGAAAGGCTAGAAATGAGAAATCAAATGACGCAGTTTATGGAAGTTATGAACAACATGGCTCAGAGCCAGGAAAGATTGAGGGCCATGGTGGAGAGGCAGAAGCAAGAAGATCCACATATAGGAACTGCCGGCACCAGCAACAACGAAAGGGTTCAACCTCATGTTAACCCCCCTGTATTTGGCCCCCATCTTCATCCGGAGGTCAATATTCCTGCAAATGTTCAAGGAACTGCCACTGCAGCCAGGGTACTTCAAGAAGACCCCCAAGAGGACCAGTTCACGGTAATGGGTGCTGGGGAAGAGGCTTATGATAGGAGGTTGGATGAGATAGCTGAGAAGTTGAGGTCCTTAGAATCTCAAAACTCTTTGGGCTTCGACGTCATGGATATGGGTTTGGTGGACGGGGTCAGGATCCCCCATAAGTTCAAGCCTCCTTGCTTTGAAAAATACAACGGGACTTCATGCCCCCGGACTCATTTACAGTCATTTCTGGGAAGGCTGAAGGCCTATACAATGGATGAGAAGCTCTGGATGTTCTATTTCGAAGACAGCTTGACAGGGGCTTCAAGAGAATGGTACTCTCACTTGACAAGGGCAACTATTAGATGCTGGAAGGACCTGGCAGAGGCCTTCATCAGACAGTATCAGTATAACTTAGATATGGCACCCAACAGGACTCTCCTAATGGGAATGTCACAGTCGTCAAGGGAAAGTTTCCGAGAATATGCACAGAGATGGAGGCAACTGGCTGCTGCTGTTCAACCACCTATGTCTGAACGGGAAATGGCAGATATGTTCATGAACACCCTTCAGGGAACATATATTGACAGGTTGGTTGCTTTCTCTTCCACTAGTTTGCAGATTTTGTCATAGCCGGGGAGAGAATTGAAAGCTTGTTAAAAATGGGAAAGATATCTGACAACGGAGCAAGCTCGTCCAGTAGTACAAGAAAACCTTTTGCAGGCCCGAGAAGAACTGGCGAGACCAATGCCATCCACGCCAACAGGGGCAGGCCCCAATATGTTCACAGATCAGTGGCAGCAGTCACCATTCCCGCTCCAGCTCATCCTCAACCAGTTTATCAACCTCCACAACAAAACTATCAGCCGCAACCTCAGTACCATCAGCAAAATCAGTATCCTCCAAGAAATTACAACAACAGCAACACCAACAGCAACAGTCAACAAAGGCCATTTCAGCAGAGGCCATCTCAAGCTGATAGGGTGATCGATCCGATTCCTATGCCATATGCTACATTGCTGTCACAACTCCTGAAACTCAACCTAGTTGAACTAAGGACGTTGGCACCTCCTGATCCCAACAGTCTACCCAGGAACTATGACTCCAATGCTAGGTGTGCCTTCCATTCGAACGCACCTGGCCACAGTACAGAAAAATGCAGAGCCCTGCATATGAAGGTACAAGACCTGGTAGACTCAAAAGCTCTGAATTTCGCACCACCACCCAATGTCAATAAGAACCCGATGCCGAACCACGGTGGTCCTAGAATTAACGCTATTGAAGAAGACAAACCGTCTTATTTAATAACCAGTGTGGGTCAGATCAGGACACCGTTGGTAGAAATCAAGGCTCAACTCCTGGAATGTCAAATGTTCCCGGGGTGTGAGTTGGGTTGTGCTTACTGCAATATCTCTGTGAATGGGTGCGATAATTTGAGGAATGGCATAGATGGTCTCATTCAGAATGGCCAACTTCAGATCACCACATCATTTCCAACAAATCCAGCAATCTCATCAGCAATGGTTTCAGAACCTCCTACAACTGCAACAACCATTGTTCCTGACAATTCTTCGGTTTCATCAACAAGTACTTCATCTGTCATTTCAACTGACCAGATGTCAATGAATGTTCCTCCTACAACTCCAGCACCACTCCATTATGAAGCTCCTACAACAACAACGTCCTTTCTTCCGACAATATCTCCTACAACACCAGCAACAAATCATGAAGATGTCTCGACTGTCACCATATTTTATGATCCTGAAAACAACTCTGCCTACAACTCAGAAAGTGCTGCCCCCATTAGAGCACCAGTTATAATCTATTACGATCCACAAACTATCACAGTCCCTTCAGCAGCAACAATCAGTCCAGTCACTGTCACGGTGCCTGGACCGGTACCTTATGAAAGCAGTAATGCCATCCCCTGGCATTACGGCTCTGACTTGTACTGTGAAGGACGAAGAATCACTTTTGAATCATCAACCCCTGCACTAAAAATTGACAATGTGGGCGGAGGCGGAGGCTTCACTCGAAGCGGACGTCTTTTCGCCCCACAAATTCAAAGACCCGCTGCCGAAGCAGAAGCTGCTGCCAAGGCAAAAGGGAAGAGCCCTGTGCAGGAAGATCAAGCTGTTAAGGAAGCTTTGAAGACGCCATTCGATCAAGAGGTTGATGAGTTCATGCGAATCATCAAAAAGAGTGATTATAAAATAGTGGATCAGCTTCATCAGACGCCTTCCAAGATCTCAATCCTATCACTACTTATGTGCTCCGAAGCCCATCGGAATGCACTACTCAAAGTCTTGCACGCAGCTTACGTGCCTGAAGAGATCACTGTCAATCAGCTTGAAGCTGTAGTGGGGAATGTTAATGCTAGTCACGGACTAGGGTTCACTAATACTGATTTGACAACGGAAGGCCGCAACCATAACAAAGCCTTGCACATAACCATGGAATGCAAAGGTGCTGTCCTTTCCCATGTGCTGGTAGACACGGGGTCATCCCTTAATGTCCTACCTAAAAAGGCTCTGGTGAAGCTAGAATATGACGGATTGGCGTTGAGACCCAGCAACCTGGTGGTAAGAGCTTTTGATGGCTCAAAGAGATCGGTTCTGGGAGAGATTGAGCTGCCTGTAACGATTGGCCCGCAGACCTTCAAAACTATTTTCTACGTGATGGATATACAGCCTGCCTACAGCTGTCTATTGGGTAGGCCATGGATTCACGCTGCTGGCGCCGTGACCTCTACCCTTCACCAGAAATTAAAATACGAGTGGGAGGGTCAAATCGTTACAATCTGTGGAGAGGAGGACATTTTTGTCATCCACCTGGCTACTTATAAGTACATTGAAATGGACGGGGAGATCCATGAAACAATGAGCCAGGGGTTTGAAGCCTTGAATGTCAATGAAACATCTGCTGTGCCTGGTACTTCAATGTCATCATACCAACAAGCCCGGAAGGTTGTTGAGGGAGGAAACGCCCAAGGCTGGGGCAAACTGCTATCGGTGGAGAAGAAAGAAGACAGATTTGGGTTGGGTTACAGACCAACTCAACAAGATCAAACAGCGGCTGCAAAAGAGCCCAATTTTGTGAGTGGGGGGATGCTTACCCCTGATGCTATCAACTGTCTGGAAGATGAGCTGGAAGAAGAACGCAACCTGGAAAGCTGGATTCGTCCAAAAATCCCGGGGAGCAGTGTCTCGAACTGGTCTTCCCAGGAAATTATAAGAGTTACTCATGCAGAGTAATTATTATTTCCTGTATTTTTATAAGCATGCATCAAAGTCTTGCATCTTGCCCAAGATGACAAGACTCATTTTGTAATCGGGCCATCTGTACTTTTTTGTGCAAACAAGATCAATTAATGAAATATCAGACATCTTTTTGCAAATGAGTCTTTTTTCTTCTCGTTCATTGTTTTTCCATTTTTCTTTTTTGTACAAAAAATAAATGGCAGTGTTTTCAAAATGACAACTTTATTTCACTTTTCTAAACAAGACTAAAATCAGATCACTAAAATAAACAAACTCAACCCTTGCAGAGAGTGCCTTCCAGACAGCACCGACAACAGCACGGCTATGACTTCGTATGACTTTGACAATCCAATCAATCAAGCTGATGAAGGGGTTGATGAAGAATATGAGCTTCCTGAAGAGCTAGCCAGGTTGTTAAGACAAGAGGAAAAGGTTATTACTCCTCACCAGGAGGAGGTTGAAGTGATCAATCTTGGTACGGATGAAGACGTGAAAGAAGTCAAGATCGGGGCCTGCCTGCAAGACTCAGTAAAAGGACAGCTGATTGACCTGCTTCGAGAGTATGTGGACGTGTTCGCTTGGTCTTATCAAGATATGCCAGGGTTGGACACCGACATTGTTGTGCACAAACTGCCTTTGAGAGAAGAATGCCCTCCAGTCAAACAAAAGCTACGCCGTACTCGTCCGGACATGGCAATGAAGATCAAGGAGGAGGTACAAAAGCAATGGGACGCCGGGTTCCTGGCTGTAACTAGCTATCCGCCGTGGGTTGCTAATATTGTACCTGTGCCTAAGAAGGACGGCAAAGTATGAATGTGTGTGGATTACCGGGATTTGAACAGAGCCAGCCCGAAAGATGATTTCCCTTTACCTCACATTGATGTATTGGTGGATAATACGGCTCAGTTCTCGGTATTTTCCTTCATGGATGGATTTTCAGGATACAGCCAGATCAAGATGTCACCTGAAGACATGGAGAAGACAACATTCATCACACCTTGGGGCACGTTCTGCTACAAGGTAATGCCATTTGGGCTCAAGAATGCCGGTGCGACGTATCAACGGGCTATGGTAACGTTATTCCACGATATGATCCATAAAGAAATCGAATGTTATGTGGATGACATGATTGCCAAGTCCCTTACTGAAGAAGACCATCTGGTAAATCTGCTCAAATTATTCAAGCGTCTGAGGAAGTATCAACTGAAGCTGAACCCCAACAAATGCACATTCGGGGTGCGATCTGGTAAGCTGCTGGGCTTTATTGTAAGCGAGAAGGGGATTGAGGTTGACCCTGATAAAGTCAAAGCCATCCAAGAGATGCCTGCACCGAAAACAGAGAAAGAAGTTCTAGGGTTCTTGGGTCGATTAAACTACATTTCACGGTTCATATCTCACCTTACAGCAACCTGTGAACCTTTGTTCAAGCTGTTAAGAAAAGAACAGACGGTCAGGTGGAACGAAGACTGCCAAAGGGCTTTTGACAAGATCAAGGAATACTTACAAGAGCCTCCAATCCTTATGCCTCCAGTTGAAGGAAGACCTCTAATCATGTACTTGACAGTATTAGAAGAGTCAATGGGGTGTGTGCTGGGCCAGCATGACGAGTCTGGTCGAAAAGAGTACGCAATATACTACCTAAGCAAAAAGTTTACCGACTGTGAACAACGTTATTCACTGCTCGAGAAAACTTGCTGTGCTTTAGCGTGGGCTGCTCGCCGACTAAGGCAGTATATGTTGACCCACACTACCTTACTGATCTCAAAGATGGACCCATTCAAGTACATATTTGAGAAGCCAGCGCTTACCGGACGGGTTGCAAGATGGCAAATGATTCTTACAGAATACGACATCCAGTACACTTCTCAGAAAGCCATCAAAGGCAGTGTATTGTCTGAATATCTTGCTGAGCAACCCATTGATGATTACCAGCCTATGAGGTTTGACTTCCCTGATGAAGACATCATGTTCATTAAAGCAAGAGATCATGAAGAGCCTATTCACACTGAAGGGCCCGACCCGGAAGAAGAATGGACTATGATGTTTGATGGGGCTGTTAACATGAACGGTCATGGTGTTGGTGCAGTACTCATTACACCCAAAGGAGTTCACATGCCATTCTCGGCAAAACTCACTTTCAACTGCACTAACAACGAAGCTGAATACGAAGCTTGCATTATGGGTCTTGAGGAAGCCATTGACCTCAGGATCAAGACATTGACTGTGTTCGGAGATTCAGCTCTGGTAGTTAATCAAACCAACGGAAAATGGTACACCCACCAGGATCATCTGATACCTTACAGGGATTATACAAGGAGGTTATTGACTTTCTTCACAACAGTCAAGCTTGAGTATATCCCTCGGGACGAGAATCAGTTTGCAGATGCTCTTGCTACCATTTCATCCATGATCAAAGTTCAAGCTGCTAACTTTGTACCCCAGATATCAGTGTCCAGACTCGATAGACCAGCCTATGTGTTCGCAGCCGATGTTATCAAAGATGATAAGCCTTGGTTCCACGACATTAAATTCTTCTTGGAGGATCAAACATACCCACCTGGGGCATCTTCCAATGATAAGAAGACTTTAAGAAGGCTTGCTGGGAGTTTCTTTCTGAACACTGATGGATCTTTATACAAAAGGAACTTTGATATGGTACTCCTCAGATGTGTTGACAAGACGGAAGCAGATTTACTGATGCATGAAGTGCACGAAGGCTCCTTTGGTACCCATGCGGGAGGACATGCAATGGCCAAGAAATTGCTAAGATCAGGTTACTACTGGATCACAATGGATGCAGACTGTTGTGCTTACGCCAGAAAATGCCACAAATGCCAGATCTATGCGGACAAAGTGCATGTGCCTCCGAATCCTTTGAACATAATGTCTTCACCCTGGCCCTTTGCTATGTGGGGCATTGACATGATTGGAAAGATTGAGCCGACTGCTTCAAATGGCCACAGATTCATCCTGGTCGCCATTGACTATTTCACCAAGTGGGTTGAAGCAGCCTCATATGCAAACGTCACCAGGCAAGTGGTAGCCAGATTTCTGAAGAGAGATATCATCTGTCGATATGGAGTTCCCGAGCGAATCATTACTGATAATGGTTCCAATCTAAACAACAAAATGATGGCAGAACTGTGCCGGGACTTCAAGATTCAACACCACAATTCTTCTCCTTACAGGCCAAAGATGAACGGCGCTGTTGAGGCAGCTAATAAGAATATCAAGAAGATTGTGCAGAAGATGGTAGTCACTTACAAAGACTGGCATGAAATGCTACTGTTTGCCTTGCATGGGTACCGCACGTCAATCAGAACATCCACTGGGGCAACACCGTATCAACTTGTGTATGGTATGGAAGCAGTCCTACCTGTTGAAGTTGAATTACCCTCTCTACGGGTACTAATGGATGTTAAACTGAGTGAAGCAAAATGGGTTAGGTCCCGATTCGAACAACTGTATCTGATTGAAGAGAAGAGGTTGGCTGCAATCTGTCATGGGCAGTTATATCAGAAAAGAATGAAGAGAGCCTTTGATCAGAAAGTCAGGCATCGAGAGTACCAAGTAGGAGATCTTGTGCTGAAGAGAATCCTTCCTCCTCATACAGACCACAGGGGCAAATGGACTCCAAATTATGAAGGACCATTCGTGGTAAAGAAAGTTTTTTCCGGTGGAGCGCTGATGCTCAGCACCATGGATGGTGAAGACTTCCCGTCCCCTGTGAATTCAGATGCAGTTAAAAAATACTTCGCATAAAAATGGCCCGCTGGACACAAAAACAGAATGTAAGTCCAGGCAAAAATAGGGCATCCCGGCGAGTCAAAAACAGAATAAAAGACTCGGGAAAAAGTAAGGGAAAATAAACAAAAAATGTACACCCGCTGAGTTGAAAAGCCGCATTGGACAGCTCAGGCAAAAATGGGTATCCCGATGGATTGAAAACCCGAAAGGGCGATCCATGCAAAATAAGGGAATGAGTGAACAACTGCATTCTGAATTCGTCTGTATTACTCACAACTTGGAAAGCTTCAATCAGAATCAGCCTTCTTCAGAAAGCAAGACGAGAAGAACGTCATTGTCATACGAGTCATAGCAGAAGAGGAAGCTCCTTAAAGCGTCACCAACACTGCCAACACTTTGTTTCTCAATTTGTAACAATCTCCTCATTTCAGGGGATATGTTCCTTCGACTGTATCTTGCCGATTCAGGGCACATGAATTAATAAAATCAGGCTTTTCAGTCATGTTTCGTTTTGTACATTTTATTTTGCAAAGAATGTCTGATGTCTCTAAAAACTGATTGCACGAGTACAGATGTTTCTCTCTAAGAAAATAAAAACATGCTTGCAGGAAATTTTGCTTACTCTCAGAAATATTTAAACTCCTATGACGGAATCCAGTAAGGGATACCTCGGGATTATCTTGTGCGTCTCTCTATCTTTTTCAGGATTGCAGGTATCCAGAGCGCAACTTGGGGCATGAGGCTTCATCCCAGCAAGCTGGCAAATCGACACTCGTTTCTAGCACCCAAAGTGCTCTCTCCCCAGCTGAGTTGCCTCTCATAACTTCCCCAGTGGAGTTGCCATTTACTACCTATCTCCATCAGAGTTGCTAGGCATCACGGAAGGCGCCTACATCCCCGACTGAGTCAAGGATCTCTCTTTCTCCCCAGCCGAGTTGCCATCTCGCCCTCAGCCGAGTGCAAAATCAGGGAACCATCTCCCCACCGAGTCTCAGCCTCTATTCGGAAGAGCAATGCATGAAGATCACAACAGATTACAAAAGACTTCTACAATCCCCAGCTGGGTCCCATATTACGAGGATATGTCAATCAGTGACCTATATCCCCAAGCGGGCAAATATCATATCATCAGATCTACCAATGATCACACCCCAGCTGGGATGTCCACTTTCAAACAGATCAACCAGGGATCTCTGTAGCAGCGGGATCCGAATCCCAAATCTGTGCCTCTTTGCATAATCATAGCATTCGCATCATATTATCCCCTCAGAGCGTAGCATTCCGTCTAATACGGAGCATTACGGCAAAAATCAAACGCATAGCATAATCGTGAGCCATGTTCTGAATAAACACTTGTGAATGACAACCGTTCATCGTCATTGTACAGAAATCCCCACCAGAGTCCCAGCAAAAGCAGTTGCCTCACAAATCACAAACACCAGTATATATTTCCTTTTGACACCCGTCCGTATCATCACTCCCCAGTAAAGTCGCCTGAACACTCTTTACAAACAAATCACCCGTATCACGGATATTTCATGACACCCGTCCGTGTCACATCACCAGCGGAAAGCCAAAGACGTCCTCTTTGCACTCACATATACCTGTATACACTTTCCTGACACCCGTTCGTGTCATTTCCCCAGCGCAGTCGCTTATACTTTTACAACCCACATACTTGTTAATATTATTATACTTTGACACTCGTCCGTGTCACCCTCCCCAGCAGATAAACACTCATCTATACAATACTCATGCTCACTACTCATGTTGCACTTATACAGATACTCGTCCGTATCTTGTATATACCAGTTACATCCCCACAGATTCAACAATAGTCCTTGTTCTTTGTTAACCCGTTGGTACTCGTCCGTACCATCATCTCAGAACATTGCGTCTAGTGTTTGTTTCTACATGATACTCGTCCGTATCATAGTCTTAAGGATGTTTGTCCGCATCTTTAATCCATACACCGTGTCAAACACTTTTGTCTTCTTGAATATAGATACTCGTCCGTGTCTACTATTCCCTAGAAGAGTCTCTTCAGATACAACACTCGTCCATGTTTACTTATCCCCAGTAGATTACCAACAAGCATTTTCCTTTTATCTAACACTCGTCCTGTGTTATGATAAACCCTGAGAGCAGTCGTACCCTGCTGAGTGGTCGTCCTCCACTTCTTGATGGTCGTCCCCCATCATGCTCATCCGATGGCCGTCCCCATCGTTGGAGAGCAGCCGTCCCCTGCTAGGTGGTCGTCCTCCACCTCTTGATGATCGTCCTTCATCATTTTATCCAATGGCCGTCCCCATTGTTGATTTTGGTTATCTGACATTCGTCCTATGTCATGATATACCCTGAGAGAAGTCGTCCCCTGCTAGGTGGTCGTCCTCCACCTCTTGATGGTCGTCCTCCATCATGCTCGTCCGATGGCCGTCCCCATCGTTGACCTTTTATCCGATGGTCGTCCCCATCGTTGATATTTTCGGCAGCCGTACCCTGCCAGGTGGTCGTCCTCCACCTTTGATGGCCGTCCCCATCATAATTCCTTTATTACCCAACAGAGCAGCCGTACCCTGCTAGGTGATCGTCCTTCACCTTTGATGGCCGTACCCCATCATCTGTTTATTTCATTTATTCTTTAACCCGATGGCCGTCCCCGTCGTGGTCCCTTTTCCTTTTTAGCCCGATGGCCGTCCCCATCGTTGTTTGCTTTACCTTTGTGAACTTGACGGCCGTCCCCGTCATGTTTCATTAATCTCCCAGAAAATTTTACAACTTTACCTTGATGGCCGTCCCCATCATAATTTCATTTTCCCCAGCTAGTCGGTCGTCCCCGTCTTAGCTTTACCTTTTATCCCCAGCATGTCGGCCGTCCCCGTCATTGTTTTATTTCCTACACTTTTCCCAGTATTTCGGCCGTCCCCGTCATTGCTCTATCACCCATTTTTACAGCATACTTTATTTTCCTTTTACAATCTATATCCCTTTTCTTCTTCATTCTGTGAGTGCAAATTTTGGACTGTCTTTGGTATTCAACCACAAGTTATCTGGTTTGTCTGTTAAGCCGTTGCTTACATCCTGCACAGCTAACTCATGTTTGAATAGGGGCAGCTGTAAACACCCCAAATTTGCCCTCACCCATTCACACCATGGCTTGTGATCTCCTCATATGCATAAACACAATCATATCATCTCATATTGCATTTTTGAATCACTGCATAGTTTCTAAGTCATCTGCACCTAGGGTTTGTGATCTGAGCAATTCAAGAGCTTCTTGAGCCACTCCAAAGGCCACCAATCACTTCAAAGGGATCCATATGTGTTCTTGTATCATATTACATCCTCTCAAAGTCAAAAATTCCAAAGAATCACAAGAACTGGGTTTGGTAGGGATGCAGAGCCAAGTTTGACTGCACAGTTGACCTAAAATTAGGGTTTTGGTTTCAGAGGCCATAACCCCAAATTTTTTGGTCATTCTTGTTTCCATTGGTCTCTATATGGTATAGGGAGTATGCATATCAAGTTTCATGAAGAAATTCCATGGGGAAGTCATCTGATCAAGAGTTGACTGTCTGGACAAGTCAGTGCAAAATCAGGGCATCTGAGGCCCCCAATGACCCAACCAATGGGTGATCTTCATCATTTTGAGTGTATATGATCTTTATTTGGTCATGGAAGAAGGTTGAAGTTCACAAAAATCAAGAATTTGGAGTTTTTGCAAGTGTTGACTTTTTGGGCATAGTTGACTTTTCAAGAATGCTTCATTTTAGGTCATTTTTCAAGCCTTGATTCTTGATCCAAAAATGCTTCAAATGGAAAAACTTTGGTCATGAAAGTTGTAGATTACATCTTTCCCTTTTCAAAAAGTACAAGAACATGATCAAATTCTTCTTGGATCAAAAGTTATGGTGTGACAAAGTTGGCAAAAATCATTGATTTTCAAGGCATGCTTCAAATGTGAATTTTGCAAAATCATGAACCAAAGCTGTTTGCAACCTCTAGTTGACATCAAACCATGACACAAACATTCTATAAGCCTAAAAAATCAGAATTGGACCAAAGATCACATGTTTGTAGTTTGTGTATGTCGCTCCCGAAGATTTGCATCCAGGTACAAGCGCGAACGGTCGGCGAAGGAGACAGTGAGAACACACAGCCGTAAACTCACTGGAGATGAATAGAGTCGCCAGCTAGGCATTTTTATCCCGGAGGAAAGGCAATGCTGCATAAGCCTAGAAAGAGATGGATAAGACGGTTTGCGAACCAGAGAGTCTGAGAAAGGGGGTTGGTTACAACCTGGGAAGGTATTAGCACCCAGATTGTCCGTCGTACTCGACGGGATCCACGCTTAAAAGATTTGTGCTTTAAAGGGGTAGTGTCAGTGCAATCTGTGTATAGAATAGCTGGAAAAGATGTACAGGTGCCAGTGTATAGTGTATAAGTGATGTGAAGTATGAAAGTGTCAGTGTAGGAACAGAATGAAATGCTCATGATAATGAGGCTAAAAAGAATAATGCTGGAAGGAGGGGGAATGTACAGAGACTTTTGTTCGATAACTGTTAAGTTATGCCTACGTATCCTCTCGTGCAATGAGGAAGTCAGAACACCGTAGTTCGACCCAAGGAGACTGAAAGGTGAATTGACTTGTGAACTGCTTACTTGTCAATGCTCAAGTGTATGACCTGTCTGGCTCAGGTGCTTATTGTCTTGCATTAGACGGAAGAAGCAAGTTCTCGATTGTGAGTGAAGGTGATGAGAAAAGAATCCCGAAGGAGACGATTATTATTTGTTTTGGAGTTTTCAGTCTTTTATTGCTTTTTGGATTTTGTCATAAGATAATGAGCTTGAGCCTAAACCAATGGATTTAGTAAACTCATCACATCTTCCCTCTGATTAGGGGTAATGAGAATACCTTAAGTGTGAAGTCAGATTCTCACACTTAATCACCTTTGATGTAGGATTAAGATCATTAACCTACTTGTGATTATTTAGGTGTTTTTGGTGTTTTTGTTTAGTGTTAAGTAATGAGGTTAAGCCATAATCAAGGATTAAACAGACTCATTACACCATCCTAATAGAAGGATAATAGATGAGAATGTTTAAGCTGAGGAAAACTCCTCAACTTAACCCATGATTAGGGATTAAACTCATGACAAAACAAACCTTTGATTAAGTGAATTTTAATTAATGGTATGATGATGAAGTGTTTTTTATGATTTGTAAGACAACTTGAGAGGGACTTGTCCATTAACACTAGGGTTAGTCCTTCTTAACCACTTAAGGAAGAATTAGAACCCTAATGCAAGGCCCAAGTTACAAGTGTAATGTCTTGATATTTATTAAGTGAATTGATTAAGAGATTTAAACACCTTAAGGGTTTAATACTTAGGATTAAAGTTATACACTCCATCCTAAGAGAAGGATGCAGGCATAAGCTCAATCACAAAGTCTTAAAGCCTTTAGGGTTTAGTCCCTGATTATGAGATGAGAAGAGAAGACTCAAAGAGAGACACAAAGGTAAAACTATGGGGGGACTAATCAAAACCCTAATTCATTGTCATGCTTGGTTGATCCTAAGGTTTGTGAGGTTTCCAAGAACAATCTTCAGAAGAACCACCAGGAAGCAGATGAACAGGATCAAGAGAAGCAAAGTGACTTGCTTCATTCAAGAAGTCAAGTCACTTGAAGAAAGAAAGTGGGAGGAAGAAAAATGAGCAAGCTCAATCTCAAACACAAATAGAAATGCAGCAATGGATGCAAGAGAGATGAAAAGAAAAGGTATGAGAAGTGAAGGCAAATCCACTTCTCAAGTTTACTTACCCCCTGCAATGTTAGAAAGAAAATGCAATGCAATGCAAGATGAGATGAAATGATATGATACTAAGCAAAACCAGAAGCATGTTGATGATGATTATGATGTTATGAGGTGCTGCAAACATGAGGCAAGGCATGGAGATGTTCATACAAGATCATGAATGCAAATGATGCAAGCTAAAGAGCATGAACAAGCATGGAAAGTTATGAAGCATACAAGACAAATGACATGGCAAACATAAGATGCAATGATCAAAGATGCTTTCTAAATGTCTTAAGATGTCAAATGGATCACAAGAATGCACAAAATGCAAAGACAAGTCATGTTATGCAAGGAAATGCAAGAAGGATGCAAAAGAAAGCCCAAATTAGGGTTCATGGATCAAACATCAAACAAAAACCCAAAACAGAAGCAAACCTCATGATAAAAAATGGAAAATGGCACTCAAAGAAACCCTAAACCTATAATAGACCACTGCCCAAAGGGGAGCTCTCAACTCTTAACCAAACTCATGTTATGAATTTTCTAAGTTATTAGGGTTTTTTAGGGTTCTTAACAAAAGAAATGCCAAACAATTAGAAAATGAGGAAACAAATCATGGCCATTTTATCTTTGAAAATACATGCTAAACATAACACAATGCAAGAAGAATCAATGTCTCAACCTTCTCCAATAGGCAGAAATGATTTTTTGAACTTATGATCAAAATAATGCATAAAAATTGATTTAATTCAATGAAAAATTCTTAAAATGCATCAAGATCAAAAAAGAAATTTGGTTTGAAGGTTGGACAATGTTTCTAAATGTCTTAGAACATTTCATGAATTTTTTGGTGATTTTTAGATACTTAAAAGTATTTTTAATAAATTAATTTTCATTAATCAATTAAAAATAATATTTTAAATATTTAAAAATATTTTTTTAATGATAAAAAATAAAATAAAAATATTTTTGGGTTTTAAAAACTAATGAAAACTTTGACAAAAATTTTCATAATTTTTAAATGATTTTTACTATTTTAATTAATTCGTACAAAATAATGCAATAAAAATGAAAATAAAATTGAAATAAAGAGAAGTATGCACAAGGGATGGCCAGGATTTGATCTGGGCTTGGACTGGTTGACTGCGCGCCAGATCCAAGGGCCCAGATTCAAATCTGGCTAAACTTATTTATGAACTAATTAATCAGGTTTTTGAATTAATTAAACATGCTTAGGGTTTTAATGATGCATCCTGGCCACACGTTTGCGCGCAAGTCAACCAAAGTCAGCTGATCTAACGCACAGGATTCAAACCTCATTTAATCACTCAGATTAGGGCTAATGACTCTCAGGCTGCCGGAGAAGACTTCCGGTCGTCTTCTCCGGCGAGCCAAAACCCTAGGTTTTTCTACAGGTCACCAATCAACAAATTTCTTCCACCAAAATGATCTTCTCCTCAATCTAAACCCAACCCCTCTCCCAAAACTCATTTATTTTCACTCATAAGCTTGAATCGAAGCAAAACACAAAATACGGGCAAATGTTCAGAGATACCATACATGCTGGTTTCTTCACTATTTAAAAAAATAAACACATATCCATGATCAGGAGAAGACATAGCATCATAAAAGAACTTAAAAATCAGTTTCTGGGAAAAATGTTCTTCATGTTACCTGAGATGAAGCTTCTCTGTTTATGAGCTTTCTGGGCTTTTCTTTTGCGCAAGCTTGCTTCCTTGAACCTCCTGAGGATGGAATGGAGCTTAGAAAGCTTGTGGAGTGGCTGGTTTGAAAGATTCAGCTCTGGTGTAGCAGAAATGGGGATCCTTGTATGTGATGTTTCAAGCTGCTTTGAGGGGTGGCTTTTGTTCTAGGGACAATTTGTGACTTATTGGTGAAAGAAAAAATGAAGTTTGATGGCTGTGTGTGAAGATTCGAAGAGGAGAAGTTTTGGTCAGATTTCTTGGATGCTGGATTGTGGGAGGTTTCTGCCTTGTGAATGGTGTGTTTTATGATCCATACATTATCCCTAATCTATTGGAATCAATCAGAAGACTTGACATGTACTGTGGGAAAGGTATGGAGCAATTGGCCAAAAAGTCAAAAGTTGTTGTACTTGCAGCATGGGCTATGGCAGCAGCTATGTTAGGGCATGTCTTGCTTCAGCTTGAGTCAGGGACAACCCTTGGATGGCTTGAGAATGTCTGCAGCATGTGGATGACAAGCTATGCTAGCTTTTGCAACTTGACAACTTGTGTTTTCTCATGAGTTTATGCTAAGTACATGTGAATCTTCTTGCTGAATTTTGTAGCATAACACTTCTTTTGGTCATGGCAATGTTTAAAAGTCAGCTAGAGACCACATAATTCCTTGGAAAATGACTATGCCAAAAATCCAACTTTGCACTTGTGATGGAAAATGTCTTATGGATTTCTTGAAAATCAAGGCAAACAATGAAGAATCCCTCGGGCCAATTCTGTTTTTTAGGGCATATGTGATCATGTGATGAAGTTTTGAAGTCACTTTGAAGTCACTAGAATGCTTGATACATGAATTTGCAAGTTTTCCATTTAGTGCATAACTTGAAATTTAGTGATTTTTGCCAATTTTAACAAACCATAACTTTTGATCCAAGATGAATTAGATCATGTTCTTGTACTTTTTGGAAAGGGAAAGATGAGATCTACAACTTTCATGACCAAAGTTTTTCCATTTGAAGCATTTTTGGATCCAAAATCATGGCTTGAAAAATGACCTAAAATGATGCATTCTTGAAAAGTCAACTATGCCCAAAAAGTCAACATTTGCAAAAACCCTAGATTCTTGATTTTTATGAACTTCAACCTTCTTCCATGATCAAATAAAGATCATATACACTCAAAATGATGAAGATCACCCATTGGTTGGGTCATTGGGGCCTCAGATGCCCTGATTTTGCACTGACTTGTCTGAAAAGTCAACTCTTGATCAGATGACTTCCCCATGGAATTTCTTCATGAAAATTGACATGCATACTCCCTATACCATATAGAGATCAATGGAAACAAGATTGACCAAAAAAAAATGGAGTTATGGCCTCTGAAACTAAAACCCTAATTTTCAGTCAACTGTGCAGTTCAAACTAGCCCTGCATCCACTCAAACCCTAGTTCTTGTGATTCCTCTGCAATTTTGACTTTGAGGAGATGAAATATGATATAAGAACACACATGGACCCCTTTGAGTTGATTGGTGGCCTTTGGAGTGGCCCAAAAAGCTTTGGGATTGCTCAGATCACAAACCCTAGGTGCAGATGAGTTAGAATCTATGCAGTGAATCAAAAATGGGATATGAGATGATATGATTGTGTTTATGTATATGAAATGATCACAAGCCATGGTGTGAATGGGTGAGGGAAAATTTGGTGTGTTTACAGCTGCCCCTATTCAAACATGAGTTAGCTGTGCAGGATGTAAGCGACGGCTTAACAGACAAACAAGATAACTTGTGGTTGAATACCAAAGACAGTCCAAAATTTGCACTCACGGAAATGAAGAAGAAAAGGGATATAGATTGTAAAAGCAAAATAAAGTATATTGTAAAGTGGGCGACGGAGGACGACCGTCGAGCAGAGGACGACTGCTGGGTAAAGAGCAATGACGGGGACGGCCGACATGCTGGGGTAAATGCGGAAAATGAAGCAATGACGGGGACGGCCGACATGCTGGGGATAAAAGGTAAAGCTGAGACGGGGACGGCCGACTAGCTAGGGAAATAAAATCATGATGGGGACGGCCATCAAGATAAAGCTGTGAAATTCTCGGGGAATTAATGAAACATGACGGGGACGGCCGTCAAGTTCACAAAGGTAAGGCAACCAACGATGGGGACGGCCATCGGGCTAAAAAGGAAAAGGGACCACGACGGGGACGGCCATCGGGTTAAAGAATAAATGAAATAAACAGATGATGGGGGACGGCCATCAAAGGTGAAGGACGATCACCTAGCAGGGGACGGCTGCTCTGTTGGGTATAAAAGAAATATGATGGGGACGGCCATCAAAGGTGGAGGACGACCACCTGGCAGGGTACGGCTGCCGAAAATATCAACGATGGGGACGGCCATCGGATAGAAAAGGTCAACGATGGGGACGGCCATCGGACGAGCATGATGGAGGACGACCATCAAGAAGTGGAGGACGACCACTCAGCAGGGTACGGCTGCTCTCGAGGTTTCTCATGACATAGGACGAATGTCGGATAACCAAAATCAACAATGGGGACGACCATTGGATAAAGTTGATGAAGGACGATCATCAAGAGGTGGAGGACGACCACCTAGCAGGGGACGGCTGCTAAAATATCAACGATGGGGACGGCCATCGGATGAGCATGATGGAGGACGACCATCAAGAAGTGGAGGACGACCACTTAGCAGGGTACGGCTGCTCTCAGAGTTATCATAACACAGGACGAGTGTTAGATAAAAAGAAAATTTGTTGGTGATCTACTGGGGGTAAAGTAAACACGGACGAGCGTTTACATCCAAGAAACAAAAAGGTGTAAGTGTTTGGGTATTGTGTATAGATTAAAGATGCGGACGAGCATCCTTAAGGCTATGATACGGACGGGTATCATGTAGAAACAAAACTGACACATGTTCAGAGATGATGATACGGACGAGTATCAACTGGTTAACAAAGAACACGGACGAGTGTTGCATCTGAAAGGACTCTTCTGGGGAATAGTAGACACAGACGAGTATCTATATTCAAGAAGACATAAGTGTTTGACACGGTGTATGGACTAAAGATGCGGACGAGCATCCCTAAGACTATGATACGGACGAGTATCATGTAGAAACAAACACTAGACGCAATGTTCTGAGATGATGGTACGGACGAGTACCAACTAGTTAACAAAGAACAAGGACTACTGTCGAATCTGTGGGGATAGGAGTGATGGTATATACAAGATACGGACGAGTATCTGTATAAGTGTACCAATGAGTAATGAGTATTGTATGAGTGTAGATGAGTGTTTTAACTGCTGGGGAGAGTGACACGGACGGGTGTCAAAAGAGAAAAGTATAATATTAACAAGTGTATGGGTTGATGAAAGTGTAAGCGGCTGCGCTGGGGATATGACACGGACGGGTGTCAAGATAATGTATATATGAGTATATGTGAGTGCAAAGAGGATGTCTTGGGCTTTCTGCTGGTGATTTGACACGGACGGGTGTCCAAAAGTGTATATATTGGTGTTTGTGATTGGAGAGGCAACTGCTTTTGCTGGGACTCTGGTGGGGATTTTTTTTGTGTATTGTATTCTGTATGCCGACAGATTGTCAATATTTACAAGTGTTCAACTCACAACATGACTTATGATTATGCTATGCATTTGATTTTTGCCGTAATGCTCCGTATTAGACGGAATGCTACGCTCTGAGGGGATAATATGATGCGAATGCTATGATTATGCAAAGGAGCAAAGATCCGGGATTCGGATCCCGTCGCTGCGAAGATCTCTGGCCGATCTGCTTGAAACGGACATCCCAGCTGGGGATGAGATCACTGGTAGATCTAATGATGTATCTGTTCGGGGATATAGGTCACTGATTGACATATCCTTACAATACGGGACCCAGCTGGGGTTTGTAGAAGCTTTCTTCCTCTCTGTTGTGATCTCTTCATGCGTTGCTCTTCTGAATAGAGGCTGGGGATTCTGCGGAGAGATGATTCCCTGATTCTTGCATCTTGCTGAGGAATAGAGGTTGGTGCTTCAACTGGGGGAATGCTGTTGGTAACTCAGCTGGGGAGAGCAATGAGAAACAACTCAGCTGGGGATAGTAATGAGAGGCAACTCGGCTGGGGAGAAAACATCCTGAGTGCTAAGCCTGCTTGTTGATTTGGCAACTTTGCTGGGGAAATGGGCACTCTCCATTGCCACGTGGAAGATAGACCGAGCTGATAATGATTCGCCAACTTGCTGAGGCGTAACTTGCATGCCCCAGGTTGCGTTTTGGATACCTGCAATCCTGCAGCGGTAAGGAAACATACAAAAGGTCCCGAGGTATCCCTTACTGGATTTCGTCATAGGAGTTAAGTACTTTTGAGAATAATCACATTCCCTGTAAGCATGTGTTTTTATTTTTTTAGAGAGAGGCATCTGTACTTATGCAATCGTATTTTTAGATATATCAGACAATTCTTTGCAAAACATAAGTGTAAAAACGAGACATGACTGAAAATTTGACTTTATTAATTCATGTGCCCTGAATTGGCAAGATACAATCACAGAAACATATCTCCTGAAATGAGGAGACTGTTACAAATTGAGAAATAAAGTGCTGGCGATGCTGACGACGCTTTCAAGGAGCTTCCTCTTCTGCTATGACTCGTATGACAATGACGTTCTTCTCGTCTTGCTTTCTGGAGAGAGTTGATTCTGATTGAAGCTTGATCCTTTGAAGCTTACCAAGTTGTATATAATACAGACGAATTCAGAATGCAGTTGTTCGCTTATTCCCTTATTTTGCATGGATCGCCCTCTCGGGTTTTCAATCCATCGGGATACCCATTTTTGCCTGAGCTGTCCAATGTGGCTTTTCAACTCAGCGGGTGTACATTTTTCATTTATTTCCCTTATTTTTGCCCGAGTCTTTTATTCTGTTTTTGACTCGCCGGGATGCCCTATTTTTGCCTAGACTCACGTTCTGTTTTTATGTCCAGCGGGTCATTTTATGCGAAGTATTTTTTAACTGCATCTGAATTCACAGGGGATGGGAAGTCTTCACCATCCATGGTGCTGAGCATCAGTGCTCCACCAGAGAAAACTTTCTTTACAACAAACGGTCCTTCATAATTTGGAGTCCATTTGCCCCTGTGGTCTGTATGAGGAGGGAGGATTCTTTTCAGCACAAGATCTCCCACTTGGTACTCTCGGTGCCTGACTTTCTGATCGAAGGCCTTCTTCATTCTCTTCTGATATAGCTGCCCGTGGCAGATTGCAGCCAATCTCTTCTCTTCGATCAGGCTCAATTGTTCGAATCGGGACCTAACCCATTCTGCTTCACTCAGTTTAACATCCATTAATACCCGTAACGAGGGTAGTTCAACTTCAACAGGTAGGACTGCTTCCATACCATACACAAGCTGATACGGTGTTGCCCCAGTGGACGTTCTGATTGACGTGCGGTACCCATTCAAGGCAAACGGTAGCATTTCATGCCAGTCTTTGTACGTGACTACCATCTTCTGCACAATCTTCTTGATATTCTTATTTGCTGCCTCAACAGCGCCATTCATCTTTGGCCTGTAAGGAGAAGAATTGTGATGTTGAATCTTGAAGTCCCGGCATAGCTCTGCCATCATTTTGTTGTTTAGATTGGAACCATTATCAGTAATGATTCGCTCGGGCACTCCATATCGACAGATGATATCTCTCTTCAGAAATCTGGCTACCACTTGTCTTGTGACGTTTGCATAGGAGGCTGCTTCGACCCACTTAGTGAAATAGTCAATGGCGACCAGGATGAATCTGTGGCCATTTGAAGCAGTTGGCTCAATCTTGCCGATCATATCAATGCCCCACATGGCAAAGGGCCATGGTGAAGACATGATGTTCAAAGGATTGGGAGGTACATGCACTTTATCTGCATAGATCTGGCATTTGTGGCATTTCCTGGCATAAGCACAACAGTCTGCATCCATTGTGATCCAGTAATAGCCTGATCTTAGCAATTTCTTAGCCATGGCATGCCCTCCTGCGTGGGTACCAAAAGATCCTTCGTGCACTTCATGCATCAACAAATCTGCTTCCGTCTTGTCAACACATCTGAGGAGTACCATGTCAAAGTTCCTTTTGTATAAAGACCCATCAGTGTTCAGAAAGAAACTACCAGCAAGCCTTCTCAAAGTCTTTTTATCATTGGAAGATGCCCCAGGTGGGTATGTTTGATCCTCCAAGAAGCACTTAATGTCGTGGAACCAAGGCTTATCATCTTTTACAACATCTGCTGCAAATACATATGCTGGTCTATCAAGTCTAGACACTGAAATCTGGGGTACAAAGTTAGCCGTTTGAACTTTGATCATGGATGAAATGGTAGCAAGAGCATCCGCAAACTGATTCTCGTCCCGAGGGATATACTCAAGCTTGACTGTTGTGAAGAAAGTCAATAACCTCCTTGTATAATCCCTGTAAGGTATCAGATGATCTTGGTGGGTGTACCATTTGCCGTTGGTTTGATTGATTACCAGAGCTGAATCTCCGAATACGGTCAATGTCTTGATCCTGAGGTCAATAGCTTCCTCAAGACCCATAATGCAAGCTTCGTATTCAGCTTCGTTGTTAGTGCAGTTAAAGGTGAGTTTTGCCGAGAAAGGCATATGAACTCCTTTAGGTGTAATGAGTACTGCACCAACACCACGACCATTCATGTTAACAGCCCCATCAAACATCATAGTCCATTCTTCTTCCGGGTCAGGTCCTTCAGTGTGAATAGGCTCTTCATGATCTTTTGCTTTTATGAGCATGATGTCTTCATTAGGGAAGTCAAATCTCATAGGCTGGTAGTCATCAATGGGTTGCTCAGCAAGATATTCAGATAATACACTGCCCTTGATGGCTTTCTGAGATGTGTATTGGATGTCATATTCTGTGAGGATCATTTGCCATCTTGCAACCCGTCCGGCAAGAGCTGGCTTCTCGAAAATGTACTTAACTGGATCCATTTTGGAGATTAATAAGGTAGTGTGGGTCAACATATACTGTCTCAGTCGGCGAGCAGCCCACGCTAAAGCACAGCAAGTTTTCTCGAGCAGCGAATAACGTTGTTCACAGTCGGTAAACTTTTTGCTTAGGTAGTATATTGCATACTCTTTTCGACCAGACTCGTCATGCTGACCTAGTACACACCCCATTGACTCTTCTAATACTGTCAAGTACATGATCAGAGGTCTTCCTTCAACTGGAGGCATAAGGATTGGAGGTTCTTGCAGATATTCTTTGATCTTGTCAAAAGCCTTCTGGCAATCTTCGTTCCACCTGACCGTCTGTTCTTTTCTTAACAACTTAAACAAGGGTTCACAGGTCGCTGTAAGGTGAGATATGAATCGTGAAATGTAGTTCAATCGACCTAAGAACCCTCGAACTTCTTTCTCAGTTTTCGGCGCAGGCATTTCTTGTATAGCCTTGACTTTATCAGGATCAACCTCAATCCCTTTCTCGCTTACAATAAAGCCCAGCAATTTACCGGATCGCACCCCGAATGTGCACTTGTTGGGGTTCAGCTTTAGTTGATATTTCCTCAGACGCTTAAACAACTTGAGCAGATTTACCAGGTGATCTTCCTCTGTGAGGGACTTGGCGATCATATCATCCACATAACATTCTATTTCTTTGTGGATCATATCGTGGAATAATGTCACCATAGCCCGTTGATACGTTGCACCAGCATTCTTCAGTCCAAATGGCATCACTTTGTAACAGAACGTGCCCCAAGGTGTGATGAATGTTGTCTTCTCCATGTCTTCAGGTGACATCTTGATCTGATTATATCCTGAAAATCCATCCATGAAGGAGAATACCGAGAACTGAGCCGTGTTATCCACCAATACATCAATGTGAGGTAATGGGAAGTCATCTTTCGGGCTGGCTCTATTCAGATCCCGGTAGTCAACACACATCCTTACCTTGCCGTCCTTCTTAGGCACAGGTACTATATTAGCGACCCACGGTGGGTAGCTAGTCACAGCAAGGAACCCGGCGTCCCATTGCTTTTGTACCTCTTCTTTGATTTTCATAGCCATGTCTGGGCGAGTTCGGCGCAGCTTCTGTTTGACCGGTGGGCACTCTTCCCTCAAAGGCAGCTTGTGCATAACAATGTCGGTATCCAACCCTGGCATATCTTGGTACGACCAAGCAAACACATCAACATACTCTTGAAGCAGATCTATCAGTTGTCTCTTCACTGAGTCTTGCAGGCAGGCCCCGACTTTAACTTCTTTCACGTCTTCATCTGTACCAAGATTGATCACTTCAACCTCCTCCTGATGAGGGGTAATAACCTTTTCCTCTTGCCTTAACAACCTGGCTAGCTCTTCAGGAAGCTCATATTCTTCATCAACCCCTTCATCAGCTTGATTGATTGGATTGTCAAAGTCATACGATGTCATAGCCGTGCTGTTGTCGGTGCAGTCTGGAAGGCACTTTCTGCAAGGGTTAAGTTCGTTCATTTTAGTGATTGATTTTAATCTTGCTTTAGAAAAAAGTGAAATGAAGTTATCATTTTGAAAACACCGCCATTTATTTTTGTACAAAAAGAAAAATGGAAAAAACAGTGAGCAGAAAAGAAAAAGACTTGTTTGCAAAAAGATGTCTGATATTTCATTAATTTAATCTTGTTTGCACAAAAGTACAGATGGCCCTGGTTACAAAATGAGCCTTGTCATCTTGGGCAAGATGCAAGACTTGGATGCATGCTATAAAAAATACAGGAAATAATAATTACTCTGCATGAGTAACTCTTATAATTTCCTGGGAAGACCAGTTCGAGACACTGCTCCCCGGGATCTTCGGACGAATCCAATTCTCCAGATTGCGCTCCTCTTCCAGCTCGTCTTCCAGACAGTTGATAGCATCGGGGGTAAGCATCCCCCCACTGACAAAACCAGGCTCTGCAGCAGCCTTTGCTTGATGTTGAGTTGGTCTGTAACCCAACCCAAATTTGTCCTTCTTCTCCTCCACAGCTAAGACCTTGCCCCAGCCTAGGGCAGTTCCTTCTTCAACAACCTTCCGGGCTTGTTGGTAAGACGACATTGGAGTACCAGATACAGCAGACGCTTCATTCACATTCAAGGCCTCAAAACCTTGGCTCATTGTTTCATGGATCTCCCCATCCATCTCAATGTATTTATAAGTAGCCAGATGGCTAACGAATATATCCTCTTCCCCGCAGATTGTGACAACTTGGCCTTCCCACTCAAATTTTAACTTTTGGTGAAGGGTAGACGTTATTGCGCCGGCGGCGTGAATCCAGGGTCTACCCAACAAACAGCTGTAGGCGGGCTGAATGTCCATCACATAAAAGATAGTTTTAAAGGTCTGTGGGCCAATTGTCACAGGCAGCTCAATCTCTCCCAGAACCGATCTCTTGGAACCATCAAAGGCTCGTACCACCAGGTTGCTGGGTCTCAATGCCAGTCCATCATATTCAAGCTTCACCAGAGCCTTCTTTGGTAAGACATTCAGGGAAGAACCTGTGTCCACCAGCACATGAGAAAGGACAGCTCCTTTGCATTCCATGGTTATGTGCAAGGCTTTGTTGTGATTGCGGCCATCCGCTGTCAAGTCAGAATTGGTGAACCCTAGCCCGTTGCTAGCAGTAACATTTCCAACCACGGTTTCCAACTGGTTGACAGTAATCTCCTCAGGCACGTAAGCTGCGTGCAGGACTTTAAGTAGTGCATTCCGATGGGCTTCGGAGCACATAAGCAGTGAGAGGATAGAGATTTTGGATGGCGTCTGGTGAAGCTGATCCACAATTTTATAATCACTCTTTTTGATGATTCGCATAAACTCATCAACTTCCTGATCAAATGGAGTTTTCAGGGCTTCTTTGGCAGCTTGGTCTTCCTGCACCGGGCCTTTTCCCTTTGCCTTGGCAGCAGCTTCTGCTTCGGCAGTAGGTCTTTGGACTTGTGAAGAAAAGAGACGTCCGCTTCGAGTGAAGCCTCCGCCTCCCCCCACATTATCTACTTGTGGTGCAGGTGCTGATGTTTCAAGAGTGATTCTTTTCCCTTCACAGTACACGTCAGAGCCATAGTGCCAAGGGATGGCCCTATTGCTTTCATATGGTACTGGTCCAGGCACCGTGACAGTGACTGGACTGATTGCTGCTGCTGAAGGGACTGTAATTGTTTGTGGATCATAAAAGATTGTAACTGGTGCTCTGGTGGGAGCAGCACCTTCTGAATGGTAAGCGGAGTTATTTTCAGGATCGTAGAATATGGTAACAGTGGAGACATCTTCATGATTGATTGCTGGTGTTGTAGGAGGTGTTGTTGGAAGGACTGATGTTGTTGTTGACGGAGATTCGAAATGGAATGAAGCTGAAGTTGTAGCAGGAGAAACTGTTGAAAACTGATCATTTGGGAGGACAGATGAAGTACTTGTTGATGGTGCTGATGAATTGTCGGGAACAATAGTTGCTGCAGTTGTAGAAGGTTCTGAAACCGTTGTTGATGAAGTTGTTGGGTTCGTCGGAAATGATGTAGTGATCTGTAGCAGGCCACTCTGAATAAGGCTGTCAATGCCATTCCTCAGGTCCTCGCACCCATTCCATGAAATATTGCAGTAGGGACACCCTAGTTCACACCCCGGAAATATTTGGTTTTCACGGAGTTGAGCTTTGATTTCCACCAATGGTGTCCTGATCTGATCCACACTAGTTATTAAATAAGACGGTTGGTCTTCTTCAATAGCATTAATTCGGGGACCACCATGGTTTGGCATTGGGTTTTTATTGACATTGGGCGGAGGTGCAAAATTCAGAGCCTTGGAGTCTACCAAGTCTTGTACTTTCATATGCAGAGCCCTGCATTTTTCTGTACTGTGACCAGGTGCGTTGGAATGAAAAGCACACCTAGCATTAGAGTCATAGTTCCTTGGTAAACTGTTGGGATCCGGAGGTGCCAACGTTCTTAGCTCAACTAGGTTGAGTTTCAGAAGTTGTGGCAGCAAGGCAGCATACGGCATTGGGATCGGGTCGATCACTCGGTTAGCTTGGGATGGCCTCTGTTGGAATGGCCTCTGTTGACTGTTGTTGTTGGAGTTGTTGTTGTTGAAGTTTCTTGGAGAATACTGATTCTGATGATACTGAGGTTGTTGTTGGAAGTTTTGTTGAGGAGGTTGATAGACTGGCTGTGGGTGAGTTGGAGCAGGGATAGTGACTGCTGCTATTGACCTCTGAACATATTGGGGCCTACCCCTATTGGTGTGAATGGCATTGGTCTCGCCAGTTCTTCTCGGGCCTGCAAAAGGTTTTCTTGTGCTACTGGACGAGCTTGCACCGTTATCAGAGATCTTCCCCATTTTCAACAGGCTTTCAATTCTCTCCCCAGCTATGACAACATCTGCGAAGCTGGTGGAAGAGAAAGCAGCCAACCTGTCAATATACGTTCCCTGAAGAGTATTCATAAACATGTCTGCCATTTCTCTCTCAGACATTGGTGGTTGAACGGCAGCAGCCAATTGCCTCCATCTCTGGGCATATTCTCGGAAACTTTCCCTTGACGACTGTGACATTCCCATAAGGAGAGTCCTATTGGGTGCCATGTCTAGATTATACTGATACTGCCTGATGAAGGCTTCTGCCAGGTCCTTCCAGCATCTTACAGTTGCCCTTGTCAAGTGGGAATACCATTCCCTAGAAGCTCCAGTCAAGCTATCTTCGAAGTAGAACATCCAAAGTTTCTCATCCATTGTATAGGCCTTCAGCCTTCCCAGAAATGATTGCAAATGAGTCCGGGGGCATGAAGTCCCATTATACTTTTCGAAACAAGGAGGCTTGAACTTATGGGGGATCCTGACCCCTTCTACCAAACCCATGTCCATGACGTCGAACCCCAAAGAATTTTGAGATTCTAAGGACCTCAACTTCTCAGCTATTTCATCCAGCCGCCTATCATAAGTTTCCTCTCCAGCACCCATTACTGTAAATTGGTCCTCCTGAGGATCTTCTTGAAGTACTCTCCCTGCTGTGGCAGTCCCTTGAACGTTTGCAGGAATGTTGATCTCAGGATGCAAATGTGGGCCAAACACAGGGGGATTAACATGAGGTTGGACCCTCTCGTTGTTACTTGTGCCCGCAGTTCCCACATGGGGCTCCTCTTGATTCCTTCCTTCTACCAAAACTCTGAGCCTCTCCTGGCTTTGAGCTAAATTGTTCATCACTTCCATGAATTGTGTTATCTGAGTTCTCATCTCCAACCTACAAAACAGACAAAAGGGTTAGCATGCAATGCAGTTATGCTTATTTGTTCTCAAGGTATCCGGTTTGGCCTTCAGTTTTGACCCTTCCAGACCCTTGAAGATGATGCTGTTGAAGTTGCTTTTGATGTGAACCCAGATGGAAACTAACACAAATATATTACAAAAGGTGAAATAAATACAACTTGTTCATTTTACAACACAAGCCCTCAAAGGGGTCAAAATACATCACAAAAAGCAAAAGTACATGGAAAAGGAACAACAACAAGCAAATGATCAAACTCCAAGGCCAAACTCATCCTCACGAACTTCCTTAAGAAGTGCTTCGGTCACAGGATCAGCCGGACGCTCCGTGAGACCTCTGATGAGAAGGTTTCTTGTTGCAACTGCTGCAGTCAACTTCTTATTCTGACTTTGGTCCTTAGACCTCTTCACTCCAGCTCTGATTTCTAGCTCTGATATTTCCTTCTGGGCTGCTGCCAGGGCTTTTTCCATCTGTTCCATCTTCTCCTGAACCCTCTTGTCTTCTAGAGTACGGGCCTCAGTGATCCGGACCCACCTGGCCTGACTTTCCTTCAAATGCAAGTCTGTTCTTGCTCTCTGAAACTGGGCTTCTTTACAAGCGTTCTTCAGAATCTGCTCACCAGCTTTAGACTTGTTGATATAATCTCCAGACTTCTCAATTTTAGTCAAGTGTTCCACTCTCAGTTTCTCCAATCTCTCAATCTCCCTCACACCTTCACTCCTCTCCCTGAGGGTCTTCTGCAAAGCCTGGGTTAACCTCTCATTTCTTTCCTTCAAGCTCTCAAACTCTTCCAAACTGATAGTGGCAGGGGGTGGTGCTGAAGATGACTCAGGCATGTCTTCTATGGTGAAGGGCATTCCAGAGAATTGGGCCCTAGCATGGGACCATTCATAATATTGGGCTGATGCCACATTATTGCACTTCCCCAAAATGGTGATTCCCTTGGTTTGAACATGATCCCAGGCCCAGGCAGCCTGCCTAACAACAGTCAAACTAATCTTGTTCTCACAGTAGAGGGTCTCCACCAAGTCTTGTTCCCTAGGAGTATGAACCAGTGCATAGCCTAATTGCCTCCTGAACAGCAAAGGGTTGTAATTGATACTTCCTTTAACTCCTATCAAAGGCACATTGGGAAAGTGCCCACAGCTGGTGATCATATCTCTGCCCTTGGTGCTTTGAGTACACCATCTGATGTCTGCTGAAGTGAGAGTAGTGAGCCTCTTAGCCCAGTTGCTTTGCTGATGAGGGTTTAGAAATGCATCTGTCCTGGGTAGATGCCTGAGAAGCCAAGCATGGAATAATGGAGCACAAATCCTCATTAATCTTCCCCTTTGCTTCTCATTTCTCTGATGTACTGAGTAATAGAGATCACCCAGTAAAGTTGGCACTGGGTTCTTCAGGATGAACAAGTGGATTGCATTCTTGCTAATGAATCGAGGCTCATCTGCAAACAGCACAATTCCATATACACTCAAGGCCAATAGAGCACAAACAGCTTTCCACTCCCCCAAGGAGGCCTTCAAACTAGCTTGAGAAATTAAGAAGTCCAGATGAAATCCAGGGATCCCAGCTTTAGAGGTCATATGCTGCTTAATTAGGACAGGCTCCAAATGTAAAGCTTTTGCTACCTCTCCATTGGTAGGAAAGACCATCTCAGGGTTGAAAGGGATTTCTCTCCTGATAGGCATACCAACTAATGAGGAGTATTCTTCTAAAAGAGGGCCCAACTGGAAGTCTTGAAAGGTGAAACATCTCAGTGGGGGATCATAGAACTGAATGCAAGTGTGGATGAGGCTCCTCTGGGATGGGTCCAGATCCATGACCATGTCCAGTATATCTCCATAACTCTCCCTGAACAAGGGTATGTGATCTGGAGTGATCAGGGTTTGGATCCTCCTGATGTCTGATAAGTCTGGTTGGAAGAAATGATAAGTGATGTTGCTCTTTTTAGGAGCCATGATGCTGAGACTGAGTAGAATAAGTGTTGATGAAGAGGTTGAGAAGTGGGCCACTGGCTGGCTAGTGCAAGTAACTGAAGTATATGGCTGACAAACTGAAGCAAGTGCTGGTGGAGATAGGTCAATGATGCAGATGGGGTCAAAACCAAAACCAGATGAAGGTGGATACCCTGAAACACAAATAAGCAAATGTTAATATGATGCAATGAGTATGTATGCAAATGAAATGCAAGGGTTTGTGACTGAGCTGGATCTGATTAACTGCCTTGGTATAGATCCATGTGTGTTCAAGAAATCCAGGTGGAGGTCTATAAATCCAGTAACCAGGGTGGGGGACTCAAATAAAGAGCCACATGTCCAGGGTTTTAGAATCACAAGAACTATCCAACATGGAGCATTCTTAACAAAGTCAAAGTAACAGGGTATTCTGGGGTCAAGGTACCTGCAAACCTGTAAACAGCCCAACCCCCTCACAGGTGGTGATCTAGAACAAGGATCCTCAGACTTGGATCAGTTATGAGAAGTGTAAACACTTCTAACCCGGAGGTACAGTGTTTACAATAACCATAACAATTCCTCCTCTAATTCACCTCAGTTTCTGAAGGTCAATACTAAAAGGTCATCCAGACTTAGCAGGCTTCCCAAATAGCCCTAGCATTGCAGGAAATCTGCAACACAGAGTTCTCAAGAAGAAACCCATATCTGAACTGTGTTTCATATTCCCGCACCAGACCGAAATGGAATGGGAAAGAATATGATTCACTCTAGCCTAGGTGTCACTCAGGTCCCAGGTATAGGACCTTAACTCTCAATGAATCACCCACCCACCAAAACAAGAAACCAGATCCAGCCAGCAACAATGACAGTATGATATATATAAATGCAATAAAGAAAGCAGTAAAGTAACTGTACATAAAGCAATAAACAAAAATAAATACAAGCACAAACAAGCACATAACACCCCAGTAAACACAAATCAATCAAGCGCTAGGAGGAACCCACAAAAAGAACCAGAAGCCCTGGTTGCAGTATAAGGCTCCCCAGCAGAGTCGCCAAGCTGTCGCTCCCGAAGATTTGCATCCAGGTACAAGCGCGAACGGTCGGCGAAGGAGACAGTGAGAACACACAGCCGTGAACTCACTGGAGATGAATAGAGTCGCCAGCTAGGCATTTTTATCCCGGAGGAAAGGCAATGCTGCATAAGCCTAGAAAGAGATGGATAAGACGGTTTGCGAACCAGAGAGTCTGAGAAAGGGGGTTGGTTACAACCTGGGAAGGTATTAGCACCCAGATTGTCCGTCGTACTCGACGGGATCCACGCTTAAAAGATTTGTGCTTTAAAGGGGTAGTGTCAGTGCAATCTGTGTATAGAATAGCTGGAAAAGATGTACAGGTGCCAGTGTATAGTGTATAAGTGATGTGAAGTATGAAAGTGTCAGTGTAGGAACAGAATGAAATGCTCATGATAATGAGGCTAAAAAGAATAATGCTGGAAGGAGGGGGAATGTACAGAGACTTTTGTTCGATAACTGTTAAGTTATGCCTACGTATCCTCTCGTGCAATGAGGAAGTCAGAACACCGTAGTTCGACCCAAGGAGACTGAAAGGTGAATTGACTTGTGAACTGCTTACTTGTCAATGCTCAAGTGTATGACCTGTCTGGCTCAGGTGCTTACTGTCTTGCATTAGACGGAAGAAGCAAGTTCTCGATTGTGAGTGAAGGTGATGAGAAAAGAATCCCGAAGGAGACGATTATTATTTGTTTTGGAGTTTTCAGTCTTTTATTGCTTTTTGGATTTTGTCATAAGATAATGAGCTTGAGCCTAAACCAATGGATTTAGTAAACTCATCACATCTTCCCTCTGATTAGGGGTAATGAGAATACCTTAAGTGTGAAGTCAGATTCTCACACTTAATCACCTTTGATGTAGGATTAAGATCATTAACCTACTTGTGATTATTTAGGTGTTTTTGGTGTTTTTGTTTAGTGTTAAGTAATGAGGTTAAGCCATAATCAAGGATTAAACAGACTCATTACACCATCCTAATAGAAGGATAATAGATGAGAATGTTTAAGCTGAGGAAAACTCCTCAACTTAACCCATGATTAGGGATTAAACTCATGACAAAACAAACCTTTGATTAAGTGAATTTTAATTAATGGTATGATGATGAAGTGTTTTTTATGATTTGTAAGACAACTTGAGAGGGACTTGTCCATTAACACTAGGGTTAGTCCTTCTTAACCACTTAAGGAAGAATTAGAACCCTAATGCAAGGCCCAAGTTACAAGTGTAATGTCTTGATATTTATTAAGTGAATTGATTAAGAGATTTAAACACCTTAAGGGTTTAATACTTAGGATTAAAGTTATACACTCCATCCTAAGAGAAGGATGCAGGCATAAGCTCAATCACAAAGTCTTAAAGCCTTTAGGGTTTAGTCCCTGATTATGAGATGAGAAGAGAAGACTCAAAGAGAGACACAAAGGTAAAACTATGGGGGGACTAATCAAAACCCTAATTCATTGTCATGCTTGGTTGATCCTAAGGTTTGTGAGGTTTCCAAGAACAATCTTCAGAAGAACCACCAGGAAGCAGATGAACAGGATCAAGAGAAGCAAAGTGACTTGCTTCATTCAAGAAGTCAAGTCACTTGAAGAAAGAAAGTGGGAGGAAGAAAAATGAGCAAGCTCAATCTCAAACACAAATAGAAATGCAGCAATGGATGCAAGAGAGATGAAAAGAAAAGGTATGAGAAGTGAAGGCAAATCCACTTCTCAAGTTTACTTACCCCCTGCAATGTTAGAAAGAAAATGCAATGCAATGCAAGATGAGATGAAATGATATGATACTAAGCAAAACCAGAAGCATGTTGATGATGATTATGATGTTATGAGGTGCTGCAAACATGAGGCAAGGCATGGAGATGTTCATACAAGATCATGAATGCAAATGATGCAAGCTAAAGAGCATGAACAAGCATGGAAAGTTATGAAGCATACAAGACAAATGACATGGCAAACATAATATGCAATGATCAAAGATGCTTTCTAAATGTCTTAAGATGTCAAATGGATCACAAGAATGCACAAAATGCAAAGACAAGTCATGTTATGCAAGGAAATGCAAGAAGGATGCAAAAGAAAGCCCAAATTAGGGTTCATGGATCAAACATCAAACAAAAACCCAAAACAGAAGCAAACCTCATGATAAAAAATGGAAAATGGCACTCAAAGAAACCCTAAACCTATAATAGACCACTGCCCAAAGGGGAGCTCTCAACTCTTAACCAAACTCATGTTATGAATTTTCTAAGTTATTAGGGTTTTTTAGGGTTCTTAACAAAAGAAATGCCAAACAATTAGAAAATGAGGAAACAAATCATGGCCATTTTATCTTTGAAAATACATGCTAAACATAACACAATGCAAGAAGAATCAATGTCTCAACCTTCTCCAATAGGCAGAAATGATTTTTTGAACTTATGATCAAAATAATGCATAAAAATTGATTTAATTCAATGAAAAATTCTTAAAATGCATCAAGATCAAAAAAGAAATTTGGTTTGAAGGTTGGACAATGTTTCTAAATGTCTTAGAACATTTCATGAATTTTTTGGTGATTTTTAGATACTTAAAAGTATTTTTAATAAATTAATTTTCATTAATCAATTAAAAATAATCTTTTAAATATTTAAAAATATTTTTTTAATGATAAAAAATAAAATAAAAATATTTTTGGGTTTTAAAAACTAATGAAAACTTTGACAAAAATTTCATAATTTTTAAATGATTTTTACTATTTTAATTAATTCGTACAAAATAATGCAATAAAAATGAAAATAAAATTGAAATAAAGAGAAGTATGCACAAGGGATGGCCAGGATTTGATCTGGGCTTGGACTGGTTGACTGCGCGCCAGATCCAAGGGCCCAGATTCAAATCTGGCTAAACTTATTTATGAACTAATTAATCAGGTTTTTGAATTAATTAAACATGCTTAGGGTTTTAATGATGCATCCTGGCCACACGTTTGCGCGCAAGTCAACCAAAGTCAGCTGATCTAACGCACAGGATTCAAACCTCATTTAATCACTCAGATTAGGGCTAATGACTCTCAGGCTGCCGGAGAAGACTTCCGGTCGTCTTCTCCGGCGAGCCAAAACCCTAGGTTTTTCTACAGGTCACCAATCAACAAATTTCTTCCACCAAAATGATCTTCTCCTCAATCTAAACCCAACCCCTCTCCCAAAACTCATTTATTTTCACTCATAAGCTTGAATCGAAGCAAAACACAAAATACGGGCAAATGTTCAGAGATACCATACATGCTGGTTTCTTCACTATTTAAAAAAATAAACACATATCCATGATCAGGAGAAGACATAGCATCATAAAAGAACTTAAAAATCAGTTTCTGGGAAAAATGTTCTTCATGTTACCTGAGATGAAGCTTCTCTGTTTATGAGCTTTCTGGGCTTTTCTTTTGCGCAAGCTTGCTTCCTTGAACCTCCTGAGGATGGAATGGAGCTTAGAAAGCTTGTGGAGTGGCTGGTTTGAAAGATTCAGCTCTGGTGTAGCAGAAATGGGGATCCTTGTATGTGATGTTTCAAGCTGCTTTGAGGGGTGGCTTTTGTTCTAGGGACAATTTGTGACTTATTGGTGAAAGAAAAAATGAAGTTTGATGGCTGTGTGTGAAGATTCGAAGAGGAGAAGTTTTGGTCAGATTTCTTGGATGCTGGATTGTGGGAGGTTTCTGCCTTGTGAATGGTGTGTTTTATGATCCATACATTATCCCTAATCTATTGGAATCAATCAGAAGACTTGACATGTACTGTGGGAAAGGTATGGAGCAATTGGCCAAAAAGTCAAAAGTTGTTGTACTTGCAGCATGGGCTATGGCAGCAGCTATGTTAGGGCATGTCTTGCTTCAGCTTGAGTCAGGGACAACCCTTGGATGGCTTGAGAATGTCTGCAGCATGTGGATGACAAGCTATGCTAGCTTTTGCAACTTGACAACTTGTGTTTTCTCATGAGTTTATGCTAAGTACATGTGAATCTTCTTGCTGAATTTTGTAGCATAACACTTCTTTTGGTCATGGCAATGTTTAAAAGTCAGCTAGAGACCACATAATTCCTTGGAAAATGACTATGCCAAAAATCCAACTTTGCACTTGTGATGGAAAATGTCTTATGGATTTCTTGAAAATCAAGGCAAACAATGAAGAATCCCTCGGGCCAATTCTGTTTTTTAGGGCATATGTGATCATGTGATGAAGTTTTGAAGTCACTTTGAAGTCACTAGAATGCTTGATACATGAATTTGCAAGTTTTCCATTTAGTGCATAACTTGAAATTTAGTGATTTTTGCCAATTTTAACAAACCATAACTTTTGATCCAAGATGAATTAGATCATGTTCTTGTACTTTTTGGAAAGGGAAAGATGAGATCTACAACTTTCATGACCAAAGTTTTTCCATTTGAAGCATTTTTGGATCCAAAATCATGGCTTGAAAAATGACCTAAAATGATGCATTCTTGAAAAGTCAACTATGCCCAAAAAGTCAACATTTGCAAAAACCCTAGATTCTTGATTTTTATGAACTTCAACCTTCTTCCATGATCAAATAAAGATCATATACACTCAAAATGATGAAGATCACCCATTGGTTGGGTCATTGGGGCCTCAGATGCCCTGATTTTGCACTGACTTGTCTGAAAAGTCAACTCTTGATCAGATGACTTCCCCATGGAATTTCTTCATGAAAATTGACATGCATACTCCCTATACCATATAGAGATCAATGGAAACAAGAATGACCAAAAAAAATGGAGTTATGGCCTCTGAAACCAAAACCCTAATTTTCAGTCAACTGTGCAGTTCAAACTAGCCCTGCATCCACTCAAACCCTAGTTCTTGTGATTCCTCTGCAATTTTGACTTTGAGGAGATGAAATATGATATAAGAACACACATGGACCCCTTTGAGTTGATTGGTGGCCTTTGGAGTGGCCCAAAAAGCTTTGGGATTGCTCAGATCACAAACCCTAGGTGCAGATGAGTTAGAATCTATGCAGTGAATCAAAAATGGGATATGAGATGATATGATTGTGTTTATGTATATGAAATGATCACAAGCCATGGTGTGAATGGGTGAGGGCAAATTTGGGGTGTTTACAGTGTAACAAGGCTTTTTCCATGAAATGCCAAAAGGTGCCAACTTGCAAGAACACTCATCACACTTCACCAACTTGATGCATTGGATGCTGCACCTTGCTAGCCCTCTCACCTCATCTTGCTGCACCAGAACCATGCCTTGTACTAGCCTAGAACCAAGCCATACTTTCCTTACACAAAAAGTTGACTTTTGGCAAAAGCAAACATCCCAATCACCACAGGCCATGTCACATCCTCTGGCCACTTGGATTAAAATATACTATCCATTTGCAAGCCATTTCATAAAGGAAGCAGGGCTGAAACACTCTCAAGCATCACATATACAAACTCACCCCATTTTGCAAATAGCTTCGAATCTCTCTGCCCAGCCATCAAACATCCAAATCATTTTCACCAAGCATCTCACCATGATTCATTGAGAAGAAACCAGCCAAGAACCAGGCCTGAAACAAGTTGTAACCTCACTGCACCATTTTCACTCCAACCTGCAGTTTCATTCGAAACTCTCTCCACAGCTCACAAACATCAAAACAAACTCCATAAACCTTCTCCACTCATCATCTGGACCACAAACAACCACCTACATTGGCCTGAAACTACCTGAATCACCATTGCCATTTCCAACTGAGCTTGAGCAGAAGCTTGTCAAACTCCTTATCCAGCCAACATAAACTCTTCCTAAGCATTCAAGGATCATTTGGGGACCAAATAGAGTGGATTGCACTGAAGGGAGTGGTCAGAAAGTGGCTGAAGTGAAAGCTTCGAATCTCAGGTAGCTCAAGAAATATCTTTCCAGAAATCATTTTTTATGTTCTAAACTTGTTCTATATGTCTTCCTGATCATGAATATGCCTTTGGTTTTGCAAATGGTGATGGAATGAGAATTTAATTGCTCTCTGAAACTTTTGTGCCCTAGTTCTTATTTGTTTCGATTCAGCCTTGTTAGGAAATATAAATTTGTTTTGATAAGGGGTTTTGGTTCGTGAGTGAGTGGGGATCATTTCCCAGTTTTTAGATTTCATTTTAGTTAGTTTTTTGGAGTTTTGGGGATTCTCAGGGGGGATGCTGGCCGGAGAAGACGACCGGAAGTCTTCTCCGGCAGCCTGAATGTCATTTGTGCCCTAATCCTGTAATTAATTTCCATTTGAATTCTGGGCGTTGGATTGGTTGACCCTGTTGACTTACCGCGCGAATGAAAGGCCCAGATCACTTTGCTTAGCCCTAATCTTCATTATTTATTTAATTAATTGGGATTAACTCAGAGTGAACCACAGCCGTCCAGATGCGCGCTGGTCAATGCATTTAAATCCAGGGTTCATCTCATCCCTCCATTCTGATTACTTTCCTTTTATTTTCATTTATTTTTATTTCTTTTTCATTTAACTTGCAATTAATTTAAAATAGTAAAAAATGTGTAAAAATTATGAAACTTTCTCTCATAAGTTTTATTAATTTTTATGACACAAAAATATTTTTGTTTTTATTTTTATCATTAAAAAAGTATTTTTAAATATTTAAAAGATTATTTTTAATTGATTAATGGAAATTAATTTATTAAAAATACTTTTAGGTATTTAAAAATCACCAAAAAATTCATGAAATGTTCTAAGACATTTAGAAACATTGTCCAACCTTCAAACCAAATTTCTTTTTTGATCTTGATGCATTTTAAGAATTACTCATTGAATAAAAATCATTTTTGTGCATTATTTTGATCATAAGTTCAAAAAATCATTTCTGCCTATTCATGAGGAGTTGGACATTGATTATTCTTGCATTGTTTTGTGTTTAGCATATAGTTTCTAGGATTAAATGTCCATGATTTGATTCCTCATTTTCAATTTGTTTGGCATTTCTTTTGTTTAGGGGCCCTAAAAACCCTAATAACTTGTAAAATTCATAACTTGAGATTGGTTAAGAGTTGAGACCTCCCCTTTGGACCTTGGTTTAGTATAGGGTTAGGGTTTCTTTGAGTGGTATTTTCCATTTTTTATCCTAGGGTTTGCTTCTGTTTTGGGTTTTTGTTTGTTGTTTGATCCATAAACCCTAATTTGGGCTTTCATTTGCATCCATCTTGCATTCTCTTGCATAACATGACTTGCCATGCCATTCCATGCTTACATTTGATTCATTTGACATCATAAGACATATAGAAAGCATGTTTGATCATTGCATCATGTATATGCCATGTTGTATGCCATGTGCACTTCATAACTTTTCATGTATGTTCATGCTTCTTAACTTGCACCATTTGCATCCATGAACTTGTATGACCATTTCCATGTGCTGCCTCATGTTTGTAGCATATCATAACATCATTTTCATCATGTGTGTGCTTCTGGTTTTGTTTCTCATCATGTCATTTCATCTCATCTTGCATTGCATTGCATCTTTCTCACTAACATTTCAGGTGGTAAGTGATGATGGGAAGTGAATTTGCCTTCACTTCTCATGACTTTTCTCTTCATCTCTCTTGCATCCATTGCTGCATTTTTATATGTGTTTGAGTTTGAGCTTGCTCATTCTTTTTCTCCTTACTTTCTTTCTTCAAGGGACTTGACTTCTTGAATGAAGCAAGTCACTTTGCTTCTCTTGATCCTGTTCATCTGCTTCCTGGTGGTTCCATTGAAGATTGTTCTTGAAAACCTCACAAACCTTAGGATCAACCAAGCATGATAATGATTAGGGTTTTGATTAGTCTCCCCTCTTAGTTTTACCTTTGTGTCTCTTTTGAGTCTTCTCTTCTCATCTCATAATCAGAGACTAAACCCTAAAGGCTTTAAGGCTTTGTGATTAAGCTTATGCCTGCATCCTTCTCTTAGGATGGAGTGTATAACTTTAATCCGAAGTGTTAAACCCTTAATGTGTTTAAATATCTTAATCAATTCACTTAATAATCATCAAGACATCACACTTGTAACATGGGCCTTGCATTAGGGTTCTATTTCTTCCTTAATTGGTTAAGAAGGACTAACCCTAGTGTTAATGGACAAGTCCCCCTCAAGTTGTCTTACAAATCATAAAATTCACTTCATCATCATATCACTAAATAAAATCCACTTAATCAAAGGCTTGTTTTGTCATGAGTTTAATCCCTAATCATGGATTAAGTTGAGGAGCCTTCCTCAGCTTAAACATTCTCATCTATCATCCTTCTATTAGGATGGTGTGATGAGTCTGTTTAATCCCTGATTATGGCTTAACCTCATTACTCAACACTAAACAAAAACACCAAAAACATCTAAATAATCACAAGTAGGTTAATGATCTTAATCCTACACCGAAGGTGATTAAGTGTGAGAATCTGACTTCACACTTAAGGTATTCTCATTACCCCTAATCAGAGGGAAGATGTGATGAGTTTACTAAATCCATTGGTTTAGGCTTAAGCTCATTAACTTATGACAAAATCCAAAAAGCAATAAAAGACTGAAAATACAAAAAACAAACAATAATCGTCTCCTTCGGGATTCTTTTCTCATCTCACTCACTCATAAACGAGAACTTGCTTCTTCCGTCTAATGCAATACAGTCAGCATCTGTGCCAGACAGATCATACACTTGAGCATAGTCAAGCAAGCAGTTCACAAGTCAATTCATCTTTCAGTCTCTTTGGGTCGAACTACGGTGTTCTGACTTCCTCATTGCACGAGAGGATACGTAGGCATAACTTAACAGTTATCGAACAAAAGTCTCTGTATATTCCCCCTCCTTCCAGCTTTATTCCTTTAGCCTCATGATCTTGAGCATTTCACTCCTGTTCTCACACTGACACTTTCATACTTCACATCACTTATACACTTTACACTGACACTTGTACATCCTTTTTCCAGCTCTTTGACACAAATTGCACTGACACTACCCCTTTAAAACACAAATCTTTCAAGCGTGGATCCCGTCGAGTACGGCGGACAATCTGGGTGCTAATACCTTCCCAGGTTGTAACCAACCCCCTTTCTCAGTCTCTCTGGTTCGCAACCGTCTTATCCATCTTTTTCTAGGTCTATGCAGCATTGCCTTTCCTCCGGGATAAAAATGCCTAGCTGGCGACTCTATTCATCTCCAGTGAGTTCACGGCTGTGTGTTCTCATTGTCCCTCTTGCCGACCGTTCGCGTCTGTACCTTTATTTGGGCCTATGTCCCACTTATCGGGAGCGACACCAAGTAATCTGGTGGTGAGAGCATTTGATGGCTCTAAAAGATCAGTGCTTGGAGAGATTGATCTGCCTGTGATGATTGGCCCGCAGGCCTTCAAAACTACCTTCTATGTGATGCACATTCAGTCGGCCTACAGTTGTTTGTTGGGTAGACCCTGGATCCATGCCGCTGGCACTGTTACGTCTACCCTTCACCAGAAGCTGAAATTCGAGTAGGAAGGCCAGATTATCACCATCTGTGGGGAAGAAGACATCTTTGTTAGCCATCTGGCTACGTATAAGTACATAGAAATGGATGGGGAGATCCATGAAACTATGAGCCAGGGGTTTGAGGCTCTAAACATTAATGAGGAATCTGCTGTACTGGGAACCTCCATAACGTCTTATCAGCAAGCCCGGAAGGTTGTTGAAGAGGGCACTGCCCAAGGCTGGGGCAAGCTGTTGCCCGTGGAAAAGAAGGAAGACAGATTTGGGTTGGGTTACAGACCAACTCAACAAGAACAATCAGAGGCTACTAAGAAGCCCAATTTTGTCAGCGGGGGAATGCTCACCCCGGATGCCGGTTTCCTTGCTGTAACTAGTTACCCGCCGTGGGTTGCTAATATTGTACCTGTGCCTAAGAAAGACGGCAAGGTGAGGATGTGTGTGGATTACCGGGATCTGAACAGAGCCAGCCCGAAAGATGACTTCCCTTTACCTCACATTGATGTATTGGTCGACAATACGGCTCAGTTCTCGGTGTTCTCCTTCATGGATGGATTTTCAGGATACAATCAGATCAAAATGTCACCTGAAGACATGGAGAAGACAACCTTCATCACACCCTGGGGCAAGTTCTGTTACAAGGTGATGCCATTCGGACTGAAGAATGTTGGCGCAACCTATCAACGGGCTATGGTAACATTATTCCATGACATGATCCACAAGGAAATTGAATGTTATGTGGATTACATGATTACCAAGTCCCTCACAGAAGAGGACCACCTGGTAAATCTGTTGAAGTTATTCAAGCGTCTGAGGAAATACCAACTGAAGTTAAACCCCAACAAATGCACATTCGGGGTACGATCCGGTAAACTGCTGGGATTTATTGTAAGCGAGAAAGGGATTGAAGTTGACCCTGATAAAGTTAAAGCCATTCAAGAAATGCCTGCACCGAAGTCAGAAAAAGAAGTTCGGGGGTTCTAGGTAGGTTGAACTACATCTCAAGGTTCATATCTCACCTTACAGCAACCTGTGAGCCTTTGTTCAAGCTGTTAAGAAAAGAACAAACGGTCAGGTGGAATGAAGACTGCCAGAAGGCTTTCGACAAAATCAAGGAATACTTACAAGAGCCTTCAATCCTTATGCCTCCAGTTGAAGGAAGACCTCTAATCATGTACTTGACAGTGTTAGAAGAGTCAATGGGGTGTGTACTGAGCCAGCATGACGAGTCTGGTCGAAAAGAGTATGCAATATACTACCTAAGCAAAACGTTTACCGACTGTGAACAACGTTATTCACTACTCGAGAAAACTTGCTGTGCTTTAGCGTGGGCTGCTCGCCGACTAAGGCAGTATATGTTGACCCACACTACTTTATTGATCTCTAAGATGGACCCGGTCAAATACATTTTTGAGAAGCCAGCACTTACCAGACGGGTTGCAAGATGGCAAATGATCCTCACGGAATATGACATTCAGTACACATCCCAAAAGGCCATCAAAGGCAGTGTATTGTCTGATTATCTTGCTGAGCAACCCATTGACGATTACCAGCCTATGAGATTTGACTTCCCTGATGAAGACATCATGTTCATAAAAGGAAAAGATTATGAAGAGCCTATTCACACTGAAGGGCCTGACCCAGAAGAAGAATGGACTATGATGTTTGATGGGGCTATTAATATGAATGGTCGTGGTGTTGGTGCAGTACTAATTACACCTAGAGGAGTTCACATGCCTTTCTCGGCAAAACTCACCTTTAACTGCACTAACAACGAAGCTGAATACGAAGCTTGTATTATGGGTCTTAAGGAAGCCATTGACCTCAGGATCAAAACTTTGACTGTGTTCGGAGATTCAGCTCTGGTAATTAATCAAACAAATGGCAAATGGTACACCCATCAAGATCATCTGATACCTTATCGGGATTATACAAGAAGGTTATTGACTTTCTTCACAACGGTCAAGCTTGAGTATATCCCTCGAGACGAAAATCAATTTGCAGATGCTCTGGCTACCATTTCATCCATGATCAAAGTTCAAGCGGCCAACTTTGTACCTCGGATCTCAGTATCCAGACTTGACAGACCAGCATATGTATTCTCAGCAGATATTGTCAAAGATGATAAGCCTTGGTTCCATGACATCAAACGCTTCTTGGAGGATCAAACATACCCACCTGGGGCATCTTCCAATGATAAGAAGACATTAAGAAGGCTAGCTGGTAGTGTCTTCCTGAATGCTGACGGTTCCCTGTACAAGAGAAACTTTGATATGGTACTTCTCAGATGCGTTGATAAGACAGAAGCAGGCTTGTTAATGCACGAGGTGCACGAAGGATCTTTTGGTACCTATGCTGGAGGGCATGCTATGGCTAAAAAGTTGCTAAGATCAGGCTACTACTGGGTCACAATGGATGCAGACTGTTGTGCCTATGCCAGAAAATTTCATAAATGCCAGATTTATGCGGATAAAGTGCATGTGCCTCCGAATCCTTTGAATGTGATGTCTTCACCCTGGCCCTTTTCCATGTGGGGCATTGACATGATTGGCAAGATTGAACCGACTGCTTCAAACGGCCATAGATTCATCCTGGTTGCTATTGACTATTTTACCAAGTGGGTCGAAGCAGCTTCTTATGCAAATGTTACAAGGCAAGTGGTAGCCCGATTTCTGAAGAGAGACATCATCTGTCGGTATGGAGTGCCCGAGCGAATCATTACTGATAATGGTTCCAATTTAAACAACAAAATGATGGCAGAACTGTGCCGGGACTTCAAAATCCAACACCACAATTCTTCTCCTTACAGGCCAAAGATGAATGGCGCTGTTGAAGCAGCTAACAAGAATATTAAGAAGATTGTGCAGAAGATGGTAGTTACGTACAAAGACTGGCATGAAATGCTACCATTTGCTTTGCATGGGTACCGAACGTCAATCCGAACATCCACCGGGGCAACACCGTATCAGCTTGTGTATGGTATGGAAGCAGTCCTACCTGTTGAAGTTGAACTACCCTCTCTGCGGTTATTGATGGATGTTAAACTAAATGAAGCAGAATGGGTCCGATCCCGATACGAACAACTGATTCTGATTGAAGAGAAGAGATTAGCTGCAATCTGTCATGGGCAGCTGTATCAGAAAAGAATGAAGAAAGCCTTCGATCAGAAAGTCAGACTCCGAGAGTACCAAGTGGGAGATCTTGTGCTGAAAAGACTCCTTCCTCCTTATACAGACCACAGGGGCAAGTGGACTCCGAATTATGATGGGCCATTCGTAGTAAAGAAAGTTTTCTCTGGTGGAGCACTGATGCTCAGTACTATGGATGGTGAAGACTTCATGTCCCCTGTGAATTCAGATGCAGTTAAAAAATACTTCGCATGAAAAAAAGACCCGGGAAAAAATAAGGGAAAATAAATAAAAAAATGTACACCCGTTGAGTTGAAAAGCCACATTGGACAACTCAGGCAAAAATGGGTATCCCGGTGGATTGAAAACCCAAAAGGGCGATCCACGCAAAAATAAGGGAATAAGCGAGCAACTGCATTCTGAATTCATCTGTATCACTTACAACATGGTAAACTCTAAAAGGGTCAAGCTTCGTTCAGAATCAACCTTCTTCAGAAAGCAAGATGAGAAGAACATCAAATGTCATACGAGTCATAGCAAAAGGGAAGCTCCTTGAAGCGTCATCAGCGTTGCCAGCATCTTTTTGTTTCTCAATTTCTAACGATTTCCTCATTTCAGGGGATCCGTTTCTTTGACTGTATCTTGCCAATTCAGGGCACACGAATTAATAAAATCATATTTTCAGTCATGTTTCGTCTCGTACATTTTATTTTCGTTTGCAAAATGTCCGATGTCTTTAAGATATTGATTGCATAAATACATATGCTTCCCTTCTAAAAATACATGCTTACAGGAAATATACTTACTCCCGGGAGTGTCTAAACTCCTATGATGGAATCCAGTAAGGGATATCTCGGGATGCTTGTACGTTTCTTTGTCTTTACAGGATTATAGGTGTTCAGAGCACAACATGGGGCGTGAAGGCTTCTCCCCAGCAAGCTGGCAAATCATTATCTACTCAGTCTATCTCCCAATTAGCACCGGAGGTGCTTTCTCCCCAGCTGAGTTGCCAGTCATCATTCCTTCTCGACCAAGTGCAAAGACCGGGAACCATATTCCCACAGAGTTTCAGCCTCTACCCAGAAAAACAACGCCTGAAGATCTCACAACAGAGTGACGAAAGCTTCTACAAACCCCAGCTGGGTCCCTCGTTACTGAGATAGGTCTATCAGTGACCTACTTCCCCATGCAGAGTCATACATGTCAGATCTATCAATGATCTCATCCCCATCTGGGATATCCACTTCAAGCAAATCAGCCAGAGATCTTCACAGCAACGGGATCCGAATCCCGGATCGATATCTTCGCATAATCATAGCATTCACATCATATTTTCCACACAAAGCGTAGCATTCCGTCTCATATGGAGCATTACGGCAAAAATCAAACATATTGCATAAACATAAGCCATGTTATGAATCAAACACTAGAAATACTGACAATCCATCAACGATATACAGAAAACTCCCTAGATTCCCCGGCAGAGAGCTAAAGCATGTTCCTTAAAGATATAGACACATGCTCCCTTCGGCACTCGTCCGTGTCATCATTCCCCGATAAATCGCCCAAAGCAAACAGGTGCATATACAATACAGATACTTCTTGACACCCGTCTGTGCCATATCCCCAGTAGAAAGCCAAAGCGTCCCCTTTGCACTCACAGATACATATATACACAATTCCTTGACGCCCGTCCGTGTCACCTTCCCCAGCATAGTTACTTAAACACTTTGGAAACCACACACTTGTTTATAATACACTTTTTCCAACACTCGTCCGTGTTACTCATCATCTTTTTACTCATACAGATACTCGTCTGTATTTTGTATATATCACTTAAATCCCCTCAGATCCGACACTCGTCCGTGTTCTTTGTTAACCAGTTGGTACTCGTCCGTATAATCATCTCTGAACATGCGTCAAGCGTTTGTTTCTACCGATACTCGTCCGTATCATAGTCTTAAGGATGCTCGTCCGCATCTTTAATCTATACACCGTGTCAAACACTTATGTCTTCTTGAATTTAGACACTCGTCTGTGTCTACTATTCCCCAGAAGAGTCCCAGCAAATCCCAGTGAATTATTTCCTTTCTATCTGACATTCGTCCTATGTCATGATACCTTTCGGCAGCCGTACCCTGCCAGGTGATCGTCCTTCACCTTTTTGATGATCGTCCTTCATCACCCCCAGTGGAGTCTCTATTCATTAGAACCCCTTCTTATCCGGCATTCGTCCTATGTCGTGATGTTTTTAGCAGCCGTCCCCTGCTAGGTGATCGTCCTTCACCTCCTGATGATCGTCCTTCATCATTTTCTCCAATGGTCGTCCCCATCATTGACCTTGTTATCTGGCATTCGTCCTATGTCATGATAAACCCTGAGAGCAGCCATACCCTGTTAGGTGATCGTCCTTCACCTCTTGATGATTGTCCTTCATCATGCTTATCCGATGGCCGTCCCCATCGTCGATCTTTTTATATCCGACATTCGTCCTATGTCATGATACTTCCGGCAGCCGCACCCTGTCAGGTGATCGTCCTTCACCTTAGATGAAAGTCCCTCATCTTATTCCCAACAGAGCAGCCGTACCCTGCCAAGTGATCGTCCTTCACTTTTGATGACCGTACCTCATCATTTATTTCAAATCTCCAGAGAGTCATATAGCTTTACCTGATGGCCGCCCCCATCACAATCTCTTATACCCCCAGCTTGTCGGTCATCCCCGTCATTGCTTTGTTTCCCGCATCTTCCCCAGCACGTCGGTCGTCCCCGTCATTGCTTTAGCCCCAACAGTCGTCCTCTGCTCGACGGTCGTCCTCCGTCGCCCTCACTTTATAAATATACTTTATTTTCTTTTACAATCTATATCCCTTTTCTTCTTCATTATGCGAGTGCAAATTTTGGATTGTCTTTTAGTATTCAACCACAAGTTATCTTGTTTGCCTGTTAAGCCATTGCTTACATCCTACACAGCTAACTCATGCTTGAATAGGGGCAGCTGTAAACACCCCAAATTTGCCCTCACCCTTTCACACCATGGCTTGTGATCTTTTCATTTGCATAAGTTCAATCATATCATCTCATGTTGCATTTTTGCTTCACTGCATTGATTCAAAGTCATCTGCATCTAGGGTTTGTGATCTGAGCCATCCCTGAGCCATTTGAGCCACTCCAAAGGTCTTCAATCATCTCAAAGGGGTCCATGTATGTTCAAGCATCATATTATATCCTCACAAGGTCAAAGAAGTCAAAGAATCACAAGAACTGAGAAAGGCATGGAAGCAGAGCCAGGTTTAACTACATAGATGACCTAAAATTAGGGTTTTGGTTTCAGAGGCCATAACTCCAAAATATTTGGTCATTCTTGTTTCTATTGGTCTCTATATGTTATGAGGATCATGCATATCAATTTTCATGAAGAAATTCAATGGGGAAGGCATCTGATCAAGGGTTGACTTCTTGAGCAAGTCAGTGGAAAATCAGGGCATCTGAGGCCCCCAATGACCCAACCAAAGGGTGTTCTCCATCATTTTGAATATGTATGATCTTTATTTGATCATGGAAGATGTTAGAAGCTCACAAAATTGAAGAATTTCAAGCCATTTGCAAAATTGCCTTTTTGGGAAAGTGACTTGTAATGAAAACTTACCATTTTGGGAATGTTTTTCAACCCTTTCTTTTTGATTCAAAAATGCTTCAAATGAGAAAACTTTAGTCATGAAAGTTGTAGAATGGATCCTCCCATTTTCAAAAAGTACAAGAACTCATTATAATTCATCATGGATCAAAAGTTATGGCTTGCCAAAGTTGGACAAAATCACATAATTTCAAGTTTTACACCAAAGAGGCAAAGTTGCAAAACCTCTTGCCAAGGCAAAATGTGACTTCAAAGTGACTTCTAACCTTTGCACAAACATGAACCATGACCTAAAAATCAGATTGCACAAAAGAACCTCCCATTTTCATGACTTATGCTTCAAGTAATCACAAAAGGGCCAAAAGATCACAAAGTTGCAAAACCTCACACAAACCCTAATCCACTTGCTAATTGGCCTCAAGACTGATTCTATGGCTCTCCTCAATCCTTGCTGCGCAGGACACCCCATTGTACCTAGCCTACCAAGTGCCCATACCTCAAGTACAAAACTTTTGACATTTTGGCAAGAAGCCCATACCAATCAGCTGTAGCCACCACCCACTCTCTGGCCTATCACAGCATGTTATGTGGATCAAACCTAAGCCATAACACACAACAAGCCAGCCATAAAACCTCAGCATCCTCAAGTTCTCAAAAATCATCCCTCTTGCAAATTCCTTCGAAACTCACTGAATACTCACTCAATCTTCAAACAAATTCCACCAGTCATCTCTAAATCATTCACTGATCTCAAACCAACCATTGAAACAGCCAAAAACACTCCATACACCAAACACGATTTCTGACCAGTTGGATTGCTACCACTCAAACCAACCATCTTCAAAGCTTTCCAAGCATTGCAACTGCCTCAGGAGGTTCAAGGGAGTCTTTTTGCACCAAGGAAGTGGCCAGAAAGCTCAGAGTTGAAAAGCTTCATCTCAGGTAGCCACTGAAATTTATTTTTCCAGAACTATCTTTTAATGTCACAATATGATAAAGCATGCTCCACTGATCACACTGAACTTTGAAATTTTGAAAATGGTGTAGAAATGAGCTTGTATTGATTGACTGAAATTTCTGCCATTTTTGTTCTTCCTTTCGGATCTTGAGTTTGGGTGAGAATAAATTTGTTTTGAGAGTGGATTTGGATTCAGGGAGGTGAGAGGAGTTAATCTGGAGCTTTAGAGCTCCAGAAATAACCTAGGGAAGAAGTTAGCAATTTTCAGGGAGGGGTGTGGCCGGAGAAGATGACCGGAGGTCATTTCCGGCCACCTGAAAGTCATTAAGTCATTAATTGCGTTTAGGGTTTAGTTTAAATGTGGACCGTAGATATGGTTGACCAGGGTTGACTCCCGCGCATGTGAATGGCCTGGATCATTTCATTAAACCCTAATCATGATTTATTAAATTAATTAATCAGATTTAATTTAATCCAGCCAATTCAAACGTGGGCCGTCCAGATGCGCGCGGGTCAATTCCTCCCAATTTTGTTTGAATCTCAGCCAGTGGATGTGCATACTTCTCATTAATTCATTTTTATTTTCATTTTATTTGATTTATCTTGTACGAATTATTTAAAATAGCAAATCATGTTTAAAAATTCTGAAAATTTTTGTCAAGCTTTTCATTAATTTTCATAACCCAAAAATATTTTTATTTTTATTTTTTGCATTAAAAATCATTTTTAAATTATTTAAATGTTTATTTTTAATTAGTTAATGAAAATTAATTAATTAAAAATACATTTAAGTATTTAAAAATCACCAAAAAATTCACATTGCATTTAAAAACATTTAGAAACATTATCCAACTCTCAAAACAAATTTATTTTTGGTTCTTGATGCATTTTGATCATTTTCTTTGGAATTAAATTCATTTTAAGGCAATATTTTTATGCAAACTTTCAAAAATCCATTCTGCCTAACCTTTGAGAGTTTGATGATGGTTCTTCTTGCATTGTATCCTTCATGGCATGTAGTTTATAGGATAAATTTGGTTTGAATTGATCTCCCATTTTCAATTTGTTTTGCATTTTTTGTGATGAGGTACCTTAAAACCCTAGCCAACTTAGGAAATTCATAACTTTCACTAGGTTAAGAGTTAGATCCCCTCCTTTGGGCAGTGAACTTGTATAGGTTTAGGGTATCCTTGATTGCATTTTCAATTTTTTATCATGTCATTTGCTTCTGATTTTGAATTTTGTTTTGTGTGTTGATCATAAACCCTAATTTGTGCCTTCCTTTGCATCCATCCTTCATTTGCTTGCATCCAATGACTTTCCATGACATTTTGTGCATCCACATGATTCATAATACATCTTAGGACATATTAGAATCATGTTTGATCATTGCATCTTTCATTTGCCATGTTATATGTTCATTTCATTTCATAAACATTCATGAACTTCTATGGTTCAAAGCTTGCTTCATCTGCATCCATGTCCTTGTATGATCATTCTCATGTCTTGCCTTATGTTTGTATCATCTTTTAGCATCATTTACATCATGTCTATGCGTCTGGTTTTGGTTTGTACCATAGCATTTCATCTCATTTGCATTGCATTTCATTTCTTTTGGCTAACTTTTCAGGTGGTAGGTTGTTTTGAGAAGTGAATTTGCCTTCACTTCTCACAATCTCTTCTCATCTCTCTTGCATCTTTGTTGCATTTTATCTTGTGTATTTGAGTGAGATTTCTCATTCATGTTCATCTCTTACTTTCTTTCTTCAAGTAACTTGTCTTCTTAAGTGAAGCAAGTTGTCTTGCATTCTCTCTGCTTCTTTCTCCTTTCATCTGCTTCTCTCCTTGGGCTCTCTGAAGATTTCTTTCTCTCTTAAGCCTCATTAACCATAGGAACAACCAAGCATGATAACAATTAGGGTTTGATTAGTCCCCCATTTAGTTTTACCTTTGTGTCATCTTTGAGTCTTCTCTCCTCATCTCATAATCAGGGACTAAACCCTAAAGGCTTTAAGGCTTTGTGATTAAACTTATGCCTGCATCCTTCTATTAGGATGGAGTGTATAACTATAATCCTAAGTGTTAAACCCTTAATGCGTTTAAATCCTTTAATCAATTCAGTTAATAATCACTAAGACACCAAGCTTGTATCTTGGGCCTTGCATTAGGGTTCTAATTCTTCCTTAACTGGTTAAGAAGGACTAACCCTAGTGTTAATGGACAAGTCCCCCTCAAGTTGTCTTACAAACCATAAAAATCACTTCTTAATCTTACCATTAACTAAAATCCACTTTAAATAAAGGCTTTGTTTTGTCATGAGGTTAATCCCTAATCATGGGTTAAGTTAAGGTATCTTCCTCGACTTAAATGTTCTCATCTATTATCCTTCTATTAGGATGGTGTAATGAGTCCATTAAATCCTTGATTATGGCTTAATCTCATTACTTAACACTAAACAAAAACATCTAAATAAATGCAAGTAGGTTAATGATCTTAATCCTACATCATGGAAATTAAGTGTGAGGTGCTTACTTCATACTTAAGGTATTCTCATTACCCCTAACCAGAGGGAGGATGTGATGAGTTTACTAACCTTTGGTTTAGGTTTAAGCTCATTAACTTATGACAAACTTCAAAAAGAAATAAAAGATTGAAAACACCAAAAACAAATAATAATTGTCTCCTCCGGGATTCTTTTCTCATCTCATTCACTCACAAACGAGAATTTGCTTCTTCCGTCTAATGCAAGACAGTTTGCACCTGAGCCAGACAGGTCATACACTTGAGCATAGGCAAGTAAGCAGTTCATCAGTCAACTTATCTTTCAGTCTCTTTGGGTCGAACTACGGTGTTCTGACTTCCTCATTGCACGAAAGGATACGTAGGCATAACTTAACAGTTATCAAACAAAAGTCTCTGTACATTCCCCCTCCTTCCAGCATTATTCTTTGAGCCTCATAGTCTTGAGCATTTCACCCCTGTTCTTACACTGACACTTCTCTTATACACTTCTCACTTCTTTTACACTGACACTTGCATTCTTTCCAGCTTTGACACACAAATTGCACTGACACTACCCCTTTAAAACACAAATCTTTTAAGCGTGGATCCCGTCGAGTACGACGGACAATCTGGGTGCTAATACCTTCCCAGGTTGTAACCAACCCCCTTTCCCAGTTTCTCTGGTTCGCAACCGTCTTATCCATCTTCTCTTAGGTCTATGCAGCATTACCTTTCCTCCGGGATAAAAATGCCTAGCTGGCGACTCTTGTCTTCTGAGTTCACCCTTGTGTGTACTCTCTTCTTTCGCCGACCGTTCGCGTCTGTACCCCATTTGACTAAGCCTCATTTGGTGGGAGCGACAATATGTACAAACTCAAAAGCATAAACAAATGAAGAGATAAAAAATTGAAAATGCATCCAAGGGGAACCTAAGTAATCATGAAATCACCATCCAAAGGGGGAGGTCTAAAGGCTTACCAAGTTCAAGTTATGGTCATCCTAAATTTTTCTAGGGTTTTGGATACTTCTCAATGAAAAATGCCAAAAAAATTGAAATTTCAAGATAAAAATGAAAAAAAAATATTTTTAGAAACTAGAGGTCAAAAGTGAAATATACTAAAAAGAATCAAATGCAAAATCATCTTGGTTTGAAAGTTATGAAATTTTGAAGTTAGGGTTAGAAAACATGAAATTTAGGAACCCTAGTTCAAAGGAAAATTGCAAAATATGATCAAAACCAAAAAGAAATTTGTGACATGAGTTTAAAAATGTTTCTAAATGTTTAAAGGACCTCTCTGAATTTTTTTTTGTGATTTTTAGATACTTTGAAGTATTTTTAATTAATTAAATGGAATTAATTAATTAAAATATACAATAAAAATATTTAAAAATGAATTTTTTAATGAAAAAAATAAAAATAAAATATTTTTGGTTTATGAAAATTATTTAAGTGGTGAGAAATATTTCAAGAATTTTTGAATTGTTTTTGGTATTTTTAATAAATGAAACAAAATAAAACAAGATAAAATAAAATAAAATTAAAGAAAATGGGAAAGTAATTCAAATGGGTGGTCCAGATGCGAAATTGATGAGATCAAAGGCCCAGGATGAGAGTCTGTTTGACCAAGGGTATGAAGATCTAAGGGCCTAGGTTTAAATCTACTTTTCGTGCGTGATCCAATGGCCTAGGTTTAATCTGACTTAATTAATTACAATTAATTTAATTAATCAAAATTAAGATTAAGGGAATTATCTGAGTCGTCCGTACACTAATTTAAACATGATCCAAGGGTCCTCATTTAATCTGGCAACCTAAACCCTATTTAGCCCTAATCACTTTCAGGTGACCGGAGACAAGCTTCGATCATCTTCTCCGGCAACCAAAATTCCCAGAATCCACTACAAGTTTCTAAACACCTAATTTCTTGCCCAGAAACACTCTCCTAACATCATACAACTCTAATCAACAAGAAAAAATCATTTATCATGCATCAAGAAGCCAAATCGAAGCAAACAAGTTCTAGGTCAAAAATTTCAGAACATCATGAAATCCTCATTTCTAACCTATTTTCAATTCTAATCATATCAGGATCATCATGGAAGCATGGAGAATCATTTTAGAACTTAAAATCATATTTCTGGAAAAAAGTTCATGAAGATTACCTGAGATGGAATCCTTCAAAATACAGCTTTCTGGGCCTTCCCTTTGTGCAATCCAGTCCCCTTTCACCTCCTGAGGCTATTGGCAAGCTTGAATGAAGCTTAGAGAGACCGGTTTGTGTGTTTCAATTCTAAGGTTGCAGATATCGTGTTTTGGCTAGAGGGTGTTTCAAGCTATGGTGATGGGTGGGAAATGATCCTGAGGTTATATGGAGTTGATTGGTGAAAGAAATTTTGGTTTTTGTTGGCTAGATTGAGAAATTCGATAGCATGAAGTTTTGAGCAATTTTTAGCAATATGAAGTTGTGTGTGGTTTCAGGCCATGAAGGGTGTTCATTTATAGTGCTTAGGGTTTGCATAATCCATACCATTGGTCAGTAGAGTGGGTGTGGCACTATGTGATTGGTATGGGAGCTTTGTGCAAAAAGTCAAGTTTCTTTGTACTTGAGGTATGGGCTTGTGCAGCATAGATTTCTGTGGTTAGATCTCTTCAACATGCTTCATGGAGATCCCTTGGATTGGTAGAATGCAGCTGTATTACTTTGATTAAGAGTTTTCATGGTTTATGCATAATTGCCATTTTGAAGTTTCCTAAGAATCAAGCCATCAAAACCCTAGGTTCAAAGGCCAATTATGATCTTTAGAAGTCACTTAGAAGCTTGAAATGCCAATATGTAAAAATCCCTCTTTGACATGAACATGAAATTTATGTGATTTTTGCCAACTTTGCAAGGCCATAACTTGAGTTCTAGGATGAATTAGAATGAGTTCTTGTACTTTTTGAAAACAGGAGGATCCAATCTACAACTTTCATGTTTGAAGAAATTTCATTTGAAACCTTTTTGATCAAGAAAGAGGAGGTTGAAAACCTTTCCCAAAATAGAAAGTTTACATTACAAGTCATTTCCATTTTTGGAAAGTTTTGGCTTTGTTCATTTTTCTTCAACTTTGTGAACTTCTAAGCATTCCAATGATCAAATAAAGATCATAGGACCTCAAATTGATGATGATGACCCTTTGGAACCCTTGTTGGGGACCTCAGATGCCCATAATCTAACTTTTCTTGCTCAAGAAGTTACCATTTGATCAGATGACTTCCACATTGAATTTTTCCATGAAATTTGATACACAAGCTCCTTATAACATATATGGACCAATAGCAACAAGAATGACCAAAACGTTTGGGTGTAAGGCCTTCAAAACCAAAACCCTAATTTTAGGTCATCTGTGTAGGAGCCTCAGTTTAGCTTCCATACCTCTGCAGTGCTTTGAAATTTCTTGACTTTAAATGACCCATGGAGGCATAAAATGATTGTAAACACCCCAAATTTTCCCTCACCCATTCACACCATGGCTTGTGATCATTTTCATATGCATAAATCCAATCCTAGCATCTCATACCACATTTTTGATTCATTGCATTGGTTCAAAGTCATCTGCATCTAGGGTTTGTGATCTGAGCAATTCAAGGGCTTCTTGAGCCACTCCAAAGGTCATCAATCACTTCAAAGGGGTCTATATGTGTTCAAGTATCATATTACATCTTCTCAAAGTCAAGAATGCCAAAGAATCACAAGAACTGGGATTGGTGTGGAGGCAAACCCAAGTTTGACTGCACAGTTGACCTAAAATTAGGGTTTTGGTTTCAGAGGCCATAACTTCAAATTTTTTGGTCATTCTTGTTTCTATTGGTCTCTATATGGTATAGGGAGTATGCATATCAATTTTCATGAAGAAATTCCATGGGGAAGTCATCTGATCAAGAGTTGACTTTTCAGACAAGTCAGTGCAAAATCAGGGCATCTGAGGCCCCAATGACCCAACCAAGGGGTGATCTTCATCATTCTAAGTGTATATGATCTTTATTTGATCATGGAAGAAGGTTGAAGTTCACAAAATTCAAGAATTACAAGTTTTTGCAAAGTTGACTTTTTAGGGCATGGTTGACTTTTAATGAAATGTCATTTTATGCAACTTTTTCAACCCTTACTTTTTGATCCAAAAATGCTTCAAATGGAAAAACTTTGGTCATGAAAGTTGTAGATTAGATCTTTCCCTTTTCAAAAAGTAGAAGAACATGACCTAATTCATTTTGGATCAAAAGTTATGGTGTGTCAAAGTTGGCAAAAATCATTAAAATTCAAGTTATGCACCAAATGGAAAACTTGCAAGTTCATGTACCAAGCACTCTAGTGACTTCAAAATGACTTCAAAGCTTCATCATATGATCATACATGACCCCAAAAACAGAATTGGCCCAAGGGATTTTACATTGTGTGCTTTGATTTTCAAAGATTTCTAAGGCATTTTCCATAAGAGTGCAAAGAGGGATTCTTGGCAAAATCATCTTCCCATGAGTTATGTGATCACTAAATGACTCCTACACATTGCCATGACTAAATGTAACATTGTGCAACAAAATTCAGCAAGAGTTTTTTTCATGTACATAGCATAAAATCATGAGGAAACATCAAGTGGGCAAGTTGCAAAAGCTAGCATAGCTTGTCATCCATATGTTGCAGTCAGCTACAAACAATCCAAGGGCTCTCCTCAACTCAAGCTGAAGCAAGACATGACTTCAAGCTGCTGCTTCCATGACCCATGCTTCTAGTACAAGCCCACTTGACTTTTTGGCAAAAGTTCCCATACTCATGGCACAGTGAGCAGCCACCCTACTGACCTGCCCCACAGGCTATCCACACTACTTGGAGATGTTATAGCAAGGCATTGAGGACTGAAACAACAACAACACAGCATACCACAAAACCTGCAAAAAACTCTTCTCTCTTCGAATCTCATTTTCCAGCCATCAAACACCCCATTTCTCTTCACCAACAAGTAAAACACACTCAAAGGAGCAAGAATCCACCATTGGAGTAGCCTGAAACTTCACAAATCCTGACTGTGGAATCTGCTGCACCAGAACATTTCCCTTCAAACCAGCCATCCACAAGAACTTTGAAGCATCTCATTGAGTTCAAGGGAGTCAGGGAAGTTCATTTGCATACAAAGGGGACTCTGGAAGCTCACTATTGAAGCTTTCCAGCTCAGGTATGACCATGAAACTTTTCTCACAGAACTTGCATTTCATGTTATAAATTGATGATGTATGTCTTGCTGGTCATGGGGATGTCTTTAGATTTCAAAATAGTGAAGAAATGACCATTCTATGCTTCTCTGAAATTTTGCCCGTGTTTGAGTTTTGGCTTGTTCTTCCTTGTTCATGATGGATAAATGGATTTCAAGTGGGGGTTTAGGTTTAGAATGATTAGGGGGTCATTTTGGTGAAAGAAATTTGAGGAATAATGACCTGTAGAAGAAGCTAGGTTTTTGAGTCGTCGGAGAAGACGACCGGAACACTGTTCCGGTCGCCTGAAAATCATTATGCCCTAATCTCATTAATTAACCAACTTTGAATTCTGGCCATTGATTTGCTTCTCCCGCGCGTGTTTGGACGGCTTGGATGGGTCATTAAGCCCTAATCTTGTTTAATTAAAATAATCATAATTAATTAAGTTGACATTAATCCTCAGCCATCAGATTACGCGCGTTTTAAAACTTTGAATCTGGGCCTTGGATTGTGCTTACCCCCAGTCTTGTTGACTTGCACGCAGGGCCTTTGGATCACTCAACTTTCAATCACAGCCACTCATACTACATACTTTTATTTTTATTTTCATTTTCTTTCATTTAACTTCCATAATTTATTTAAAATAGTAAAAATTGTTTAAAAATTATGAAACTTTTTGTCAAGAGTTTCATTAATTTTTAAGACACAAAAATATTTTTATTTTCATTTTTAGCATTAAAAAAGTATTTTTAAATATTTAAGAGTTTATTTTTAATTGATTAATGAAAATTAATTTATTAAAAATACTTTTAGGTATTTAAAAATCACCAAAAAAATTCATGAAGTGTTCTAAGATATTTAGAAACATTGTCCAACTTTCAAACCAAATTTATTTTTTGATCTTGATGCATTTTGAGCATTTTCCATTGAATTAAAATCTTTTTGATGCATTATTTTGATCCAAACTTCAAAAAATCATTTCTGTCTAACCATGAAGAGTTGGACATTGATTCTTTTTGCATTGCATTGTGTTTAGCATGTAGTTTGTGAGATTAAATGGCCATGATTTGATCTTTCATTTTCAATTTGTTTGATAATTTTCTTGTTTAGGAACCCTAAAACCCTAGAAAACTTAGAAAAATCATAACTTGAAATTGGTTAAGAGTTAAAACCTCTCCTTTGGGCAGTGAGTTAGTATAGGATTATGGATCCTTTAAGGGCATTTTCAATTTTTTATAATGTTGATTGCTTCTGGTTTTGGTTTTTGTTTGTTGCATTGTTCATAAACCCTAATTTAGGCTTCCATATGCATCCATCTTGCATTTTCTTGCATAACATGACTTGCCATGACATTCCATGCTTCCATTTGATTCATTTAACATCATAAGACATATTAAAAACATGTTTGATCATTGCACCTTGCATTTGTCATGTTGTATGCCATATGCATCTCATAACTTTTCATGTATGTTCATGTGTCTTAACTTGCTTCATTTGCATCCATGAGCCTGTATGATCATCTCCATTTGTTGTCTCATGTTTGTATCACTTCATAGCATCATTATCATCATAAACATACTTCTGGTTTTGATTTACATCATACCATTTCATCTCATCTTGCATTGCATTGCATTCCTTTTCTAATCTTTCAGGTGGTAAGTGACTTTGAGGAGTGAATTTGCCTTCACTTCTCATAACTTCTCTTCATCTCTTTTATGCATCCTTGCTGCATTTTTGTATGTGTTTGAGATTGAGCTTGCTCATTCTTCTTCTTCCTACTTTCTTTCTCCAAGTGACTTGACTTCTTGAATGAAGCAAGTTACTTTGCTTCTCTTTGCTCCTTTCATCTGCTTCCTGGTGGTTCCTTTGAAGATCTTTCTTGTAAACCTCACAAACCTTAGGAACAACCAAGCATGACAATGATTAGGGTTTTGATTAGTCCCCCACTTAGTTTTTTACCTTTGTGTCTCATTGAGTCTTCTCTTCTCACCTCATAATCAGGGACTAAACCCTAAAGGCTTTAAGGCTTTGTGATTAAGCTTATGCTTGCATCCTTCTATTAGGATGGAGTGTATAACTTTAATCCTAAGTGTTAAACCCTTCATGTGTTTAAATCCTTTAATCAATTCACTTAATAATCATCAAGACATCACACTTGTAACTTGGGCCTTGCATTAGGGTTCTAATTCTTCCTTAATTGGTTAAGAAGGACTAACCCTAGTGTTAATGGACAAGTCCCCCTCAGGTTGTCTTACAAATCATAAAAATCACTTCATCATCATATCATTAAATAAAATCCACTTAATCAAAGGCTTGTTTTGTCATGAGTTTAATCCCTAATCATGGATTAAGTTGAGGAGCCTTCCTCAGCTTAAACATTCTCATCTATTATCCTTCTATTAGGATGGTGTAATGAGTCTATTTAATCCCTGATTATGGCTTAATCTCATTACTCAACACTAAACAAAAACCACAAAAACATCTAAATAATCACAAGTAGGTTAATGATCTTAATCCTGCATCAAAGGTGATTAAGTGTGAGAAGCTGACTTCACACTTAAGGTATTCTCATTACCCCTAATCAGAGGGAGGATGTGATGAGTTTACTAACCCATTGGTTTAGGCTTAAGCTCATTAACTTATGACAAACTTCAAAAAGAAATAAAAGACTGAAAACTCAAAAACAAACAATAATCGTCTCCTCCGGGATTCTTTCTCATCATCTTCACTCACAAACGAGAACTCGCTTCTTCCGTCTAATGCAAGACAGTTAGCACCTGAGCCAGACAGGTCATACATTTGAGCATAGACAAGCAAGCAGTTCACAAGTCAATTCACCTTTCAGTCTCTTTGGGTCGAACTACGGTGTTCTGACTTCCTCATTGCACGAGAGGATACGTAGGCATAACTTAACAGTTATCGAACAAAATTCTCTGTATATTCCCCCTCTTTCCAGCTCATTTCTTTAAGCCTCATGATTTTGAGCATCTCATTCCTGTTCCTGCACTGACACTGTATATATTACACTTCACTTCTTTTACACTGACACCTGTACATCCTTTTCCAGCTCTTTATACACAAATTGCACTGACACTACCCCTTTAAAGCACAAATCTTTTAAGCGTGGATCCCGTCGAGTACGGAGGACAATCTGGGTGCTAATACCTTCCCAGGTTGTAACCAACCCCCTTTCTCAGTCTCTCTGGTTCGCAACCGTCTTATCCATATCTTTTCTAGGTTTATGTAGCATTACCTTTCCTCCGGGATAAAAATGCCTAGCTGGCGACTCTATTCATCTCCAGTGAGTTCACGGCTGTGTGTTCTCATTGTCCCTCTCGCCGATCGTTCGCGTCTGTACCTTTATCTGGGCCTGGTCCCACCTATCGGGAGCGACAGCTTGGCGACTCTGCTGGGGACCCTTATACTGCAACCAGGGTTTCTGGTTCTTTTTGTGGGTTCCTCCTAGCGCTTGATTGATTTGTGTTTACCGGGGTGTTATGTGCTTATTTGTGTTTGTATATTTGTATTTATTTTTGCTTTATGAACAGTTGTTTACTGCTTTCTTTACAGTTTTTCATATATCATACTGTCATACTGCTGGCTGGATCTGGTTTTGTTGTTTTGGTGGATGGGTGTTCCATTGAGAGTTAAGGTCCTATACCTGGGACCTGAGTGACACCTAGGCTAGAGTGAATCATATTCTTTCCCATTCCATCTCGGTCTGGTGCGGGAATATGAAACACGGTTCAGATATGGGTTTCTTCTTTAGAACTCTGTGTTGCAGATTTCCTGCAATGCTAGGGCTATCTGGGAAGCCTGCTAAGTCTGGATGACCTTTAGTATTGACCTTCAGAAACTGAGGTGAATTAGAGGAGGAACTTTTATGGTTATTGTAAACACTGTACCTCCGGGTTAGAAGTGTTTACACTTCTCATAACTGATCCAAGTCTGAGGATCCTTGTTTTAGAACACCACCTGTGAGGGGGTTGGGCTGTTTACAGGTTTGCAGGTACACTTGACCTCAGAATACCCTGTTACTTTATTTGATAAGAGTACTCCATTTTGGAACAGTTCTTGTGATTCTAAACCCTGGGCATGTGACTCCTTATTTGAGTCCCCCACCTTGGTTACTGGATTTATAGACCTCCATCTGGATTTCTTGAACACACTTGGACTTATATCAGAGCACTTGATCAGATCCAGCTCAGTCACAAACCCTTGCATGTCATTTGCATACATCCTCATTGCATCATATTGACATTTGCTTATTTGTGTTTCAGGGTATCCATCTCCATTTTTGGCTTGGTTTTGACCCCATCATCAGTATTGACCTATCTTCATCAGCTTCAGCTATCAGTCATCTACTTCAGTCACCTGCATCAGCCAGTCAGTGGCCCATTCTTTAGTGTTATCATCAGCACCTGTCTCTACTCATCTTCAACAACATGGCTCCTAAAAAGAGCAACATCACCTACCACTTTTTCCAGCCAGAGCTATCTGACATCAGGAGGATTCAGACCCTGATCACTCCAGACCATATATCACTGTTCAGGGAACACTATGGAGATATACTTGATGTGGTTATGGATTTGGACCCTTCACAAAGAAGCCTGATCCACACTTGCCTTCAATTTTATGATCCCCCACTGAGATGTTTCACTTTTCAGGACTTTCAGCTGGGCCCTCTATTGGAAGAATACTCATCATTAGTTGGTATACCTATCAGGGGTGGAGTCCCTTTCAACCCTGAGATGGTCTTTCCTGGTAATGAAGAGGTAGCAAAGGCATTGCACCTGGAACCAGTCCTGATTGGGCAGCATATGACTTCTAAGGCTGGAATCCCTGGCCTGCATCTGGATTTCTTGATCTCTCAAGCTACCCTGAAAGCTTCTTTAGGAGATTGGAAAGCAGTCTGTGCTTTATTGGCCCTGAGCATATATGGGATCATATTATTTGCAGATGAGCCTAGATTCATTAGCAAGAATGCAGTCCATCTTTTCATCCTGAAGAACCCAGTGCCCACTTTATTGGGGGATCTCTACTACTCAGTGCACCAGAGGAATGAAAAGCAGAGGGGAAGATTAGTAAGGTGCTGTGCTCCTTTGTTCCATACTTGGCTTCTCAGGCATTTGCCCAAGACAGATGCATTTTTGAACCCTCATCAGCAGAGAAACTGGGCTAGAAGACTCACTGCTCTGACTTCAGCTGATATCAGATGGTGTACTCAGAGTACTAAGGGCAGGGATATCATCACCAGCTGTGGGCATTTTCCCAATGTGCCCCTGATAGGAGTTAAGGGTAGTATTAATTACAACCCTCTGCTGTTCAAAAGACAACTGGGCTATGCACTGGTCCACACTCCTAAGGCACAGGACTTGGTTGAGACCCTTTATTGTGAGAACAAGCCTAATCTGGCTGTTGTTAGGCAGGCAGCCTGGGCCTGGGACAATGTGCAAACTAAGGGGGTAGCCATTCTGGGGAAGTGCAACAATGTGGCATCAGCACAGTACAATGGGTGGTCCTATACCAGAGCTCAAATTACAGGGATGCCTTTCACTATTGAAGATATGCCTGGACCTTCCACAGCACCACCTCCAGCAACTGTCAGCTTAGAGGAGTTTGAGAAATTGAAAGAGAGAAATGAGAAGTTGACTCAAGCTTTGCAGAAGACCCTCTATGAGAGGAGTGATGGAAGATTGGATATTGAAAGGTTGGAAAAGTTGAAGGTAGAGCATTTGGCTAGAATTGAGAAGTCTGAGGATTATATCAAGAAGTCTAGGGCTGGGGAACAAATTCTGAAGAATGCTTGCAAGGAAGCCCAGTTCCAGAAAGCCAGGACAGACTTGTATCTGAAGGAGATTCAAGCTCGGTGGGTCAGGATCACCGAAGCTCGTACTCTGGAGGATAAGAGGGTCCAAGACAAGATAGAGCAACTGGAAGCTAGTGCAAAAGAGCAGCAGGAAGCCCTGGCAGCAGCCCAGAGGGAGATATCAGAGCTGAAGATCAGAGCTGGAGTGAAGAGGTCAAAGGACCAAAGTCAACACAAGAAGCTAACTGCAGCTGTTACTACCCGGAACCTCCTTATCAGGAATCTCACGGAGCGTCCGGCTGATCCTATGACCGAAGCACTTCTCAGGGAAGTTCGGGAGGATGAGTTTGGTCTTGGTGTTTGACTATTTGCTTGTTGTTGCTTTCATTCTGTGTACTTTTATTTTCTTGTGATGTATTTTGACCCCTCAGAGGGCTTGTATTTGTAAACAAACTATGTACCATTTGTCTTTTGTAATATATGTATCAGTTTGTTCCATCCGAGTTTACTTCAAAAGCAACATCAACAGCATCTTCAAGGGTCTGGAAGGGTCAAAACTGAATGCCAAGTCGGATACCTTGAAAACAAATAAGCATACTGCATTGCATGCTAACCCTTTGTTTGTTTTGTAGGTTTTTGTTTTATTGTTGCTAACTCTGTTGTGATACTCAGGAACTATTGCTCGTCACCGGGTATTTCCCCTCAACCGTCCACACCGATATCCAACCCGTAACAACCTTCCGGGCATACAAATGGATCAGGTACAACAGGACCTTGCAGAGGTCAGAAATCAAATGGCAAACGAAAGATTGGAAATGAGAACCCAGATGACGCAGTTTATGGAAGTGATGAACAACATGGCTCAGAGCCAAGAAAGATTGAGAGCCATGGTAGAAAGGCAGAATCAAGAAGAACCCCATGTAGGGACTGCTGGAACAAGCAACAATGAGAGGGTCCAACCTCATATTAATCCCCCTGTATTTGGACCCCACCTTCATCCGGAGATCAACATTCCTGCAAATGTTCAAGGGACTGCCACTGCAGGAAGGGTGCTGCAGGAAGACCCTCAGGAAGATCAGTTCACGGTAATGGGTGCTGGGGAGGAAACTTATGATAGAAGGCTAGATGAGATAGCTGAGAAATTAAGATCCTTAGAGTCTCAAAACTCTTTGGGTTTTGATGTGATGGACATGGGCTTGGTAGACGGGGTCCGGATCCCCCATAAGTTTAAGCCTCCTTGTTTCGAAAAGTACAACGGGACTTCATGCCCCCGGACCCATTTACAATCATTTCTGGGGAGGCTGAAGGCCTATACCATGGACGAGAAGCTCTGGATGTTCTATTTTGAGGATAGCTTGACGGGAGCTTCAAGAGAATGGTACTCTCATCTGACGAGAGCAACTATCAGGTGTTGGAAGGACCTGGCAGAGGCCTTTATCAGACAGTATCAGTACAATTTAGACATGGCACCTAACAGGACCCTCCTAATGGGAATGTCACAGTCATCAAGAGAAAGTTTCCGAGAGTATGCCCAGAGATGGAGGAAATTGGCTGCTGCTGTTCAGCCACCTATGTCTGAGAGGGAAATGGCAGATATGTTTATGAACACCCTCCAAGGAATATACATTGACAGGCTGGCTGCTTTCTCTTCCACTAGCTTTGCGGATGTTGTCATAGCTGGGGAGAGAATTGAGAGCCTGTTAAAAATGGGCAAAATTTCTGACAATGGTGCCAGCTCGTCCAGCAATACAAGGAAGCCTTTTGTAGGCCCAAGAAGAACTGGAGAGACCAATACCATCCACACCAACAGGGGCAGGCCCCAGTATGTTCACAGGTCTGTGGCAGCAGTCACCATTCCCGCTCCAGCTCATCCACAACCAGTTTATCAACCTCCGCAGCAAAACTATCAGCAACAACCTCAGTACCATCAACAAACTCAGTATCCTCCGAGAAATTACAGCAACAGCAACACCAACAACAACAATCAGCAAAGGCCATTTCAGCAGAGGCCATCTCAAGCCAATAGGGTGATCGATCTGATCCCTATGCCATATGCTACATTGCTGCCACAACTCCTGAAACTCAACCTAGTTGAGCTAAGGACATTGGCACCTCCAGATCCCAATAGTCTACCCAGGAATTATGACTCCAACGCCAGATGTGCTTTTCATTCAAATGCACCTGGCCATAGTACAGAAAAGTGCAGAGCCTTGCACATGAAGGTACAAGACCTGGTAGAATCTAAGGCCCTGAATTTCGCACCACCGCCCAATGTTAATAAGAACCCTATGCCAAACCACGGGGGGTCCCAGAATCAATGCAATTGAAGAAGACAAGCCGTCTTATTTAATAACCAATGTGGGTCAGATTCGGACACCGTTGGTAGAAATTAAGGCTCAACTCCTCGAATGTCAAATGTTCCCGGGGTGTGAGTTAGGGTGTGCTTACTGCAATATCTCAGTAAATGGGTGTGATAACCTGAGGAATGACATAGATGGTCTCATTCAGAGTGGCCAACTTCAAATCACCACATCATTTCCAACAAATCCAGCAATCTCATCAACAACAACTCCAGTACCTCCTACAACTGCAACAACCATTGTTCCCGACAACTTTTCAGCTTCATTAACAAGTGTTTCATCTGTCATTTCAACTGACCAGCTATCAGCAAATGTTCCTTCTACAACTCCAGCACCACTTCATTTTGAAACTCCTACAACAACAACACCCATCCTTCCGACAATGTCTCCTACAACACCAGCAACAAACTCTGAAGACGTCTCAACAGTTACAATTTATTACGATCCAGAAAATAACTCTGCTTACAACTCACAAAGTGCTGCTCCCATCAGAGCACCAGTCACGATATATTACGATCCACAGACCATCACAGTTCCTTCCGCAGCTGCACTTAGTCCAGTCACCATCACGGTGCCTGGACCAGTACCTTATGAAAGCAGTAACGCCATCCCCTGGCATTACGGCTCTGACCTGTACTGCGAAGGACAAAAAAATCACTTTTGAATCATCAACCCCTGCACCACAAATAGATAATGTGGGAGGAGGCGGAGGCTTCACTCGAAGCGGACGTCTCTTTGCTCCACAAATTCAAAAACCCACTGCCGAAGCAGAAGCTGCTGCCAAGGCAAAAGGGAAAGGCTTGGTGCAGGAAGAGCAGACTGTTAAAGAAGCTTTGAAAACACCCTTTGACCAAGAAGTTGATGAGTTCATGAGAATCATCAAGAAGAGTGATTACAAAATAGTGGACCAGCTTCACCAAACGCCATCCAAGATCTCTATTCTGTCGTTGCTTATGTGCTCCGATGCCCATCGGAATGCACTACTCAAAGTCTTACACGCGGCTTACGTGCCTGAAGAGATCACCGTCAATCAGTTGGAAGTTGTAGTTGGAAATGTTACTGCTAGCAATGGGCTAGGGTTCACCAATACTGATTTGACTACGGAAGGCCGCAATCATAACAAGGCCTTGCACATCACCATGGAATGTAAAGGTGCAGTCCTTTCCCATGTGCTGGTAGACACAGGATCATCCCTTAATGTCTTACCGAAAAAGGCCCTTGTGAAGCTGGAGTATGAAGGATTGGCATTGTGTCCCAGCAATCTGGTAGTAAGAGCCTTTGATGGCTCTAAGAGATCGGTTCTGGGAGAAATTGAGCTGCCTGTAACGATTGGCCCACAAACTTTCAAAACGACCTTCTACGTGATGGATATTCAGCTCGCCTATAGCTGTTTATTGGGTAGGCCATGGATTCACGCCGCTGGCGCCGTGACCTCAACCCTTCACCAGAAGTTAAAATTCGAGTGGGAGGGTCAAGTCGTTACTATCTGTGGAGAGGAGGATATTTTTGTCAGCCACCTGGCTACCTACAAATACATTGAGATGGATGGGGAGATCCATGAAACAATGAGTCAAGGGTTTGAGGCCTTGAATGTGAATGAAACATCTGCTGTACCTGGAATCTCCATGTCATCTTACCAACAAGCCCGGAAGGTTGTTGAGGAAGGAACTGCCCAAGGCTGGGGCAAGGTTTTATCTGTGGAGGAGAAGAAGGACAAATTTGGGTTGGGTTACAGACCAACTCAACAAAATCAAGCAGAGGCTGCTGAGAAGCCCGGTTTTGTCAGTGGGGGGATGCTCACCCCTGATGCTATCAACAATTTGGAAGACGAGCTGGAAGAGGAGCGCAATCTGGAGAATTGGTTTCGTCCAAAGATCCCGGGGAGCAGTATCTCAAACTGGTCTTCCCAGGAAATTATAAGAGTTACTCATACAGAGTAATTATTATTTCCTGTATTTTTATAGCATGCATCAAAGTCTTGCATCTTGCCCAAGATGACAAGACTCATTTTGTAATCGGGCCATCTGTACTTTTTGTGCAACAAGATTAATCAATGAAATATCAGACATCTTTTTGCAAATGAGTCTTTTTCTTTTCCGCTCACTGTTTTTCCATTTTTCTTTTTGTACAAAAAAATAAATGGCGATGTTTTCAAAATGACAACTTTATTTCACTTTTCTAAGCAAGATTAAAATCAATCACTAAAATGAACAAACTGAACCCTTGCAGAGAGTGCCTTCCAGACAGCACCAACAACAGCACGGCTATGACTTCGTATGACTTTGACAATCCGATCAATCAAGCTGATGAAGGGGTTGAAGAAGAATATGAGCTTCCTGAAGAGCTAGCCAGGTTGTTGAGACAAGAGGAGAAGATTATCACTCCTCATCAGGAGGAGGTCGAAACGATTAATCTTGGTACAAATGAAGACGTGAAAGAAGTTAAAATCGGGGCCTGCCTACAAGACTCAGTGAAGAGGCAACTGATCGATCTGCTTCAAGAATATGTGGATGTGTTTGCTTGGTCTTATCAAGATATGCCAGGGTTGGACACCGACATTGTTGTGCACAAGCTGCCTTTAAGAGAAGAATGCCAGCCGGTTAAACAGAAACTGCGTCGTACTCGCCCAGACATGGCTATGAAGATCAAGGAAGAGGTACAAAAGCAGTGGGACGCCGGGTTCCTTGCTGTAACTAGCTATCCGCCGTGGGTTGCTAATATAGTACCTGTGCCCAAGAAAGACGGCAAAGTAAGGATGTGTGTTGATTACCGGGATCTGAACAGAGCCAGCCCGAAAGATGATTTCCCATTACCTCACATCGACGTATTGGTGGATAATACGGCTCAGTTCTCGGTATTCTCCTTCATGGATGGATTTTCAGGATACAACCAGATCAAGATGTCACCTGAAGACATGGAGAAAACAACATTCATCACACCCTGGGGCACGTTCTGTTACAAGGTAATGCCATTCGGACTGAAGAATGCTGGTGCAACATATCAACGGGCTATGGTGACATTATTCCACGATATGATCCATAAAGAAATAGAATGTTACGTGGATGACATGATTGCCAAGTCCCTTACTGAAGAAGATCACCTGGTGAATCTGCTGAAGCTATTCAAGCGTCTGAGGAAGTACCAACTGAAGTTGAACCCCAACAAATGCACATTCGGGGTGCGATCTGGTAAGCTGCTAGGTTTTATTGTAAGCGAGAAAGGGATTGAAGTTGACCCTGATAAAGTCAAAGCTATTCAAGAGATGCCTTCACCGAGGACTGAGAAAGAAGTTCGAGGTTTTCTAGGTAGATTGAACTACATTTCAAGGTTCATATCTCACCTTACAGCAACCTGTGAGCCTCTGTTCAAATTATTGAGAAAGGAGCAAACGGTCAGGTGGAATGAAGACTGCCAGAAGGCTTTTGACAAGATCAAGGAGTACTTACAAGAACCTCCAATCCTTATGCCTCCAGTTGAGGGAAGACCTCTGATAATGTACTTGACAGTATTAGAAGAGTCCATGGGGTGTGTGCTGGGCCAGCATGACGAGTCTGGTCGAAAAGAGTATGCAATATACTACCTAAGCAAAAAGTTTACCGACTGTGAACAACGTTATTCACTGCTCGAGAAAACTTGTTGTGCTTTAGCGTGGGCTGCTCGCCGACTGAGATAGTATATGTTGACCCACACTACCTTGTTGATTTCAAAGATGGACCCAGTTAAGTACATATTTGAGAAGCCAGCGCTTACCGGACGAGTTGCAAGATGGCAAATGATTCTCACAGAATATGACATCCAATACACATCTCAGAAAGCCATCAAGGGCAGTGTATTGTCTGAATATCTTGCTGAGCAACCCATTGATGACTACCAGCCTATGAGATTTGACTTCCCTGATGAAGACATCATGTTCATAAAAGAAAAAGATTATGAAGAGCCTGTTCACACTGAAGGGCCTGACCCGGAAGAAGAATGGACTATGATGTTTGATGGGGCTGTTAACATGAATGGTTGTGGTGTTGGTGCAGTACTCATTACACCTAAAGGAGTTCACATGCCTTTCTCGGCAAAACTCACTTTCAACTGCACTAACAACGAAGCTGAATACGAAGCTTGCATTATGGGTCTTGAGGAAACCATTGACCTCAGGATCAAGACATTGACCGTATTCGGAGATTCAGCTCTGGTAGTTAATTAAACCAACGGCAAATGGTACACCCATCAAGATCATCTGATACCTTACAGGGATTATACGAGGAGGTTATTGACTTTCTTTACAACAGTCAAGCTTGAGTATATCCCTCGGGACGAGAATCAGTTTGCAGATGCTCTGGCCACCATTTCATCCATGATCAAAGTTCAAGCTGCTAACTTTGTACCTCAGATTTCAGTGTCCAGACTTGACAGACCGGCATATGTATTTGCAGCAGATATTGTCAAAGACGATAAGCCTTGGTTCCATGACATTAAGTGCTTCTTGGAGGATCAAACATACCCACCTGGGGCATCTTCCAATGATAAGAAGACTTTGAGAAGGCTTGCTGGTAGTTTCTTTCTGAACACTGATGGGTCTTTATACAAAAGGAACTTTGATATGGTACTCCTCAGATGTGTTGACAAGACGGAAGCATATTTGTTGATGCATGAAGTGCATGAAGGATCCTTTGGTACCCATGCTGGAGGGCATGCCATGGCTAAGAAACTGTTGAGATCAGGTTATTACTGGATCACAATGGATACAGACTGTTGTGCCTACGCCAGAAAATGCCACAAATGCCAGATCTATGCGGATAAGGTGCATGTGCCTCCCAATCCTTTGAATATAATGTCTTCACCGTGGCCCTTTGCTACGTGGGGCATTGACATGATTGGCAAGATTGAACCGACTGCTTCGAATGGCCACAGATTCATCCTGGTCGCCATTGATTATTTCACCAAGTGGGTCGAAGCAGCCTCATATGCAAATGTTACAAGGCAAGTGGTAGCCAGGTTTCTGAAGAGAGATATCATCTGTCGATATGGAGTTCCCGAGCGAATCATTACTGATAATGGTTCCAATCTGAACAACAAAATGATGGCTGAGTTATGCCGGGACTTCAAGATCCAACACCACAATTCTTCTCCTTACAGGCCAAAGATGAATGGCGCTGTTGAGGCAGCTAACAAGAATATCAAGAAGATTGTGCAGAAGATGGTAGTCACCTACAAAGACTGGCATGAGATGCTACCGTTTGCCTTGCATGGGTACCGCACGTCAATCAGAACATCCACTGGAGCAACACCGTATCAGCTTGTGTATGGTATGGAGGCAGTCCTACCTGTTGAAGTTGAATTACCCTCTCTACGGGTATTGATGGATGTTAAGCTGGACGAAGCAGAATGGGTTCGATCCCGATACGAACAACTGAGTCTGATTGAAGAGAAAAGACTGGTTGCAATCTGTCATGGGCAGTTATATCAGAGAAGAATGAAGAAAGCCTTCGATCAGAAAGTCAGGCACCGAGAGTACCAAGTAGGAGATCTTGTGCTGAAAAGAATCCTCCCTCCTCATACAGACCACAGGGGCAAGTGGACTCCAAACTATGAAGGACCATTCGTGGTAAAGAAAGTTTTCTCTGGTGGAGCACTGATGCTCAGCACCATGGATGGTGAAGACTTCCCATCCCCTGTAAATTCAGATGCAGTTAAAAAATACTTCGCATAAAAATGACCCGCTGGACATAAAAACAGAATGTAAGTCCAGGCAAAAATAGGGCATCCCGGCGAGTCAAAAACAGAATAAAAGACTCGGGCAAAAATAAGGGAAAATAAACAAAAAAATTGTACACCCGCTGAGTTGAAAAGCCGCATTGGACAACTCAGGCAAAAATGGGTATCCCGATGGATTGAAAACCCGAAAGGGCGATCCATGCAAAATAAGGGAATAAGCGAACAACTGCATTCTGAATTCGTCTGTATTACCTACAACTTGGTAAGCCTCTAAAGGATTAAGCTCCAATCAGAATCAACCTTCTCCAGAAAGCAAGACGAGAAGAACGTCAAAAGTCATACGAGTCATAGCAAGAGAGGAAGCTCCTTGAAAGCATCGTCAACATCGCCAGCACTTTGTTTCTCAATTTGTAACAATCTCCTCATTTCAGGAGATATGTTTCTCTGACTGTATCTTGCCAATTCAGGGCATTTGAATCAATAAAATCATATTTTTCAGTCATGTTTCGTCTTGTGCACTTATATTTTGCAAAGAATGTCTGATGTCTCTAAAAAACTGATTGCATAAGTACAGATGCTTTTCTCAAAAAAAAAATAATAATAAATACATGCTTACAGGGAATATACTTACTCTCAAGAGTGCCTAAACTCCTATGACGGAATCCAGTAAGGGATGCCTCGGGATCATTTGTGCGTTTCCCTATCTTTGCAGGATTGCAGGTATCCAGAACGCACCTTGGGGCATGTAAGCTTCATCCCAGCAAGCTGACGAATCAACACTCATTCTCAGCACCTGAGGTGCTTTCTCCCCAGCTGAGTTGTCACTTGTCACTTCTCCCCAGCCGAGGTGCCAATCATTCTTCCTCAGCAGAATACAAAGCCAGGGAACCATTTCCCCACAAAGTGTCAGCCTCTATCCAGAAGAGCAACGCATGAAGGAGTCACAACCGAGTACGAAAAGCTTCTACAAACCCCAGCTGGGTCCCATGCTACAAGGATATGTCGATCAGTGACCTATATCCCCAAGCAGATACATCTCATCAGATCTACCAATGATCTCATCCCCAGCTAGGATACTCACCTCAAACAGATCGACTAGAGATCTTCACGGCAGCGGGATCCGAATCCCGGTTTGGTATCCTTGCATAATCATAGCATTCGCATCATATTCACCCACCAAGCGTAGCATTCCGTCTAAAACGGAGCATTACGGCAAAAATCAAACATATAGCATAATCATAAGCCATGTTTTGAATCAAACACTTGTGAATAATAAATCCATCAGTATACAGAATACTTTCCCCAAAATTCCCACCAGAGTCCCCGGCGAAAGCAGCTGCCTCACAATTCACAAACACCAGTATGTGCTCCTTTTGACACCCGTCCGCGTCATCACTCCCCAATAAAGTCGCCCGAACACTCTTTGCAAACAATGCCACCCATATTACAAGTACCTTTCGACGCCCATCCGTGTCATGCACCCAACATAAAGCCAAGGACATCCTCTTTGCACTCACAAATACTCTTGCATATGACAATCCTTTGACACCCGTCCGTGTCATATCCCTAGCGCAGTCGCCTACACTTTGTATATCAGATACTTGTTTATATTACATTCTCCCCCTCTTGACACTCGTCCGTGTCACTCTCCCCAGCAATTAAACACTCGTCTATACACCACTCACTCTTATACAGATACTCGTCTGTATCTTATACCACTCAAATCCCCTCAGAGTCAGCACTCGTCCGTGTTCTTTGTTAACCAGTTGGTACTCGTCCGTACCATCATCTCGGAACATGCGTTAAGCGTTTGTTTCTACATGATACTCGTCTGTATCATAGTCTTAAGGATGCTCGTCCGCATCTTTAATCCATACACCGTGTCAAACACTCATGTCTTCTTGAATCTAGACACTCGCCTGTGTCTACTTTTCCCCAGAAGAGCCCCCTTAGATTCAACACTCGTCCGTGTTCTCTGTTAACCAGTTGATACTCGTCCATATCATCATCTCTGAACACGTGTCAGTACTTGTTTCTACCCGATACTCGTCCGTATCGTAGTCTTAAGGATGCTCGTCCGCATCTTTAATCTATACACCATACTAAACACTTATACCTTTTGTTTCTTGGATGTAAACGCTCGTCCGTGTTTACTATTCCCCAGTAGATCGCCAACAAAGCAAATTTTCTTCTTCATCTGACATTCGTCCTGTGTCATGATAAGCCCTGAGAGCAGCCGTACCCTGCTAGGTGGCCGTCCTCCACCTCTTGATGGTCGTCCTCCATCATGCTCATCCGATGGTCGTCCCCATCGTTGATTTTCGACAGCCGTCCCCTGCTAGGTGGTCGTCCTCCACCTCTTGATGATCGTCCTTCATCATTTTATCCAATGGCCGTCCCCATTGTTGATTCTGGTTATCTGGCATTCGTCCTATGTCATGATAAACCTTGAGAGCAGTTGTCCCCTGCTAGGTGGTCGTCCTCCACCTCTTGATGGTCGTCCTCCATCATGCTCATCCGATGGCCGTCCCCATCGTTGAGCTTTTATCCGGCATTCGTCCTATGTCGCGATTATTTTCGGCAGCCGTACCCTGCCAGGTGGTCGTCCTCCACCTTAGATGACCGTCCCTCATCTTAACCCAACAGAGCAGCCGTCCCCTGCTAGGTGATCGTCCTTCACCTTTGATGACCGTACCTCATCATCTGTTTTATTTCATTTATTCTTTAACCCGATGGTCGTCCCCGTCATGGTCCCTTTTCCTTTTAACCCGATGGCCATCCCCGTCGTGGTCCCTTTTCCTTTTAGCCCGATGGCCGCCCCCATCGTTGGTTACTTTACCTTTATGAACTTGATGGCCGTCCCCGTCATGTTTCATTAATCCCCAGAGAATTTTACAGCTTTATCTTGATGGCCTTCCCCATCATAATTTTTTTTATCCCCAGCATGTCGGCCGTCCCCGTCATTGCTTTATTTTCCGCACTTTTCCCAACATGTCGGTCGTCCCCGTCATTGCTCTTTACCCAGCAGTCGTCCTCTGCTCGACGGTCGTCCTCCGTCGCCCACACTTTACAATATACTTTATTTTCTTTTTACAATCTATATCCCTTTTCTTCTTCATTCTGTGAGTGCAAATTTTGGACTGTCTTTGGTATTCAACCACAAGTTATCTTGTTTGCCTGTTAAGCCGTTGCTTACATCCTGCACAGCTAACTCATGTTTGAATAGGGGCAGCTGTAAACACCCCAAATTTTCCCTCACCCATTCACACCATGGCTTGTGATCATTTTCATATGCATAAATCCAATCCTAGCATCTCATACCACATTTTTGATTCATTGCATTGGTTCAAAGTCATCTGCATCTAGGGTTTGTGATCTGAGCAATTCAAGGGCTTCTTGAGCCACTCCAAAGGTCATCAATCACTTCAAAGGGGTCTATATGTGTTCAAGTATCATATTACATCTTCTCAAAGTCAAGAATGCCAAAGAATCACAAGAACTGGGATTGGTGTGGAGGCAAAGCCAAGTTTGACTGCACAGTTGACCTAAAATTAGGGTTTTGGTTTCAGAGGCCATAACTTCAAATTTTTTGGTCATTCTTGTTTCTATTGGTCTCTATATGGTATAGGGAGTATGCATATCAATTTTCATGAAGAAATTCCATGGGGAAGTCATCTGATCAAGAGTTGACTTTTCAGACAAGTCAGTGCAAAATCAGGGCATCTGAGGCCCCAATGACCCAACCAAGGGGTGATCTTCATCATTCTAAGTGTATATGATCTTTATTTGATCATGGAAGAAGGTTTAAGTTCACAAAATTCAAGAATTACAAGTTTTTGCAAAGTTGACTTTTTAGGGCATGGTTGACTTTTAATGAAATGTCATTTTATGCAACTTTTTCAACCCTTACTTTTTGATCCAAAAATGCTTCAAATGGAAAAACTTTGGTCATGAAAGTTGTAGATTAGATATTTCCCTTTTCAAAAAGTAGAAGAACATGACCTAATTCATTTTGGATCAAAAGTTATGGTGTGTCAAAGTTGGCAAAAATCATTAAAATTCAAGTTATGCACCAAATGGAAAACTTGCAAGTTCATGTACCAAGCACTCTAGTGACTTCAAAATGACTTCAAAGCTTCATCATATGATCATACATGACCCCAAAAACAGAATTGGCCCAAGGGATTTTACATTGTGTGCTTTGATTTTCAAAGATTTCTAAGGCATTTTCCATAAGAGTGCAAAGAGGGATTCTTGGCAAAATCATCTTCCCATGAGTTATGTGATCACTAAATGACTCCTACACATTGCCATGACTAAATGTAACATTGTGCAACAAAATTCAGCAAGAGTTTTTTTCATGTACATAGCATAAAATCATGAGGAAACATCAAGTGGGCAAGTTGCAAAAGCTAGCATAGCTTGTCATCCATATGTTGCAGTCAGCTACAAACAATCCAAGGGCTCTCCTCAACTCAAGCGTAAGCAAGACATGACTTCAAGCTGCTGCTGCCATGACCCATGCTTCTAGTACAAGCCCACTTGACTTTTTGGCAAAAGTTCCCATACTCATGGCACAGTGAGCAGCCACCCTACTGACCTGCCCCACAGGCTATCCACACTACTTGGAGATGTTATAGCAAGGCATTGAGGACTGAAACAACAACAACACAACATACCACAAAACCTGCAAAAAACTCTTCTCTCTTCGAATCTCATTTTCCAGCCATCAAACACCCCATTTCTCTTCACCAACAAGTAAAACACACTCAAAGGAGCAAGAATCCACCATTGGAGTAGCCTGAAACTTCACAAATCCTGACTGTGGAATCTGCTGCACCAGAACATTTCCCTTCAAACCAGCCATCCACAAGAACTTTGAAGCATCTCATTGAGTTCAAGGGAGTCAAGGAAGTTCATTTGCATACAAAGGGGACTCTGGAAGCTCACTATTGAAGCTTTCCAGCTCAGGTATGACCATGAAACTTTTCTCACAGAACTTGCATTTCATGTTATAAATTGATGATGTATGTCTTGCTGGTCATGGGGATGTCTTTAGATTTCAAAATAGTGAAGAAATGACCATTCTATGCTTCTCTGAAATTTTGCCCGTGTTTGAGTTTTGGCTTGTTCTTCCTTGTTCATGATGGATAAATGGATTTCAAGTGGGGGTTTAGGTTTAGAATGATTAGGGGGTCATTTTGGTGAAAGAAATTTGAGGAATAATGACCTGTAGAAGAAGCTAGGTTTTTGAGTCGTCGGAGAAGACGACCGGAACACTGTTCCGGTCGCCTGAAAATCATTATACCCTAATCTCATTAATTAACCAACTTTGAATTCTGGCCATTGATTTGCTTCTCCCGCACGTGTTTGGACGGCTTGGATGGGTCATTAAGCCCTAATCTTGTTTAATTAAAATAATCATACTTTTAGGTATTTAAAAATCACCAAAAAAATTCATGAAGTGTTCTAAGACATTTAGAAACATTGTCCAACTTTCAAACCAAATTTATTTTTTGATCTTGATGCATTTTGAGCATTTTCCATTGAATTAAAATCTTTTTGATGCATTATTTTGATCCAAACTTCAAAAAATCATTTCTGTCTAACCATGAAGAGTTGGACATTGATTCTTTTTGCATTGCATTGTGTTTAGCATGTAGTTTGTGAGATTAAATTTCCATGATTTGATCTTTCATTTTCAATTTGTTTGATAATTTTCTTGTTTAGGAACCCTAAAACCCTAGAAAACTTAGAAAAATCATAACTTGAAATTGGTTAAGAGTTGAAACCTCTCCTTTGGGCAGTGAGTTAGTATAGGATTAGGGATCCTTTGAGGGCATTTTCAATTTTTTATAATGTTGATTGCTTCTGGTTTTGGTTTTTGTTTGTTGCATTGTTCATAAACCCTAATTTAGGCTTCCATATGCATCCATCTTGCATTTTCTTGCATAACATGACTTGCCATGACATTCCATGCTTCCATTTGATTCATTTAACATCATAAGACATATTAAAAACATGTTTGATCATTGCACCTTGCATTTGTCATGTTGTATGCCATATGCATCTCATAACTTTTCATGTATGTTCATGTGTCTTAACTTGCTTCATTTGCATCCATGAGCTTGTATGATCATCTCCATTTGTTGTCTCATGTTTGTATCACTTCATAGCATCATTATCATCATAAACATACTTCTGGTTTTGATTTACATCATACCATTTCATTTCATCTCATCTTGCATTGCATTGCATTCCTTTTCTAATCTTTCAGGTGGTAAGTGACTTTGAGGAGTGAATTTGCCTTCACTTCTCATAACTTCTCTTCATCTCTTTTATGTATCCTTGCTGCATTTTTGTATGTGTTTGAGATTGAGCTTGCTCATTCTTCTTCTTCCTACTTTCTTTCTCCAAGTGACTTGACTTCTTGAATGAAGCAAGTTACTTTGCTTCTCTTTGCTCCTTTCATTTGCTTCCTGGTGGTTCCTTTGAAGATCTTTCTTGTAAACCTCACAAACCTTAGGAACAACCAAGCATGACAATGATTAGGGTTTTGATTAGTCCCCCACTTAGTTTTTTACCTTTGTGTCTCATTGAGTCTTCTCTTCTCACCTCATAATCAGGGACTAAACCCTAAAGGCTTTAAGGCTTTGTGATTAAGCTTATGCCTGCATCCTTCTATTAGGATGGAGTGTATAACTTTAATCCTAAGTGTTAAACCCTTCATGTGTTTAAATCCTTTAATCAATTCACTTAATAATCATCAAGACATCACACTTGTAACTTGGGCCTTGCATTAGGGTTCTAATTCTTCCTTAATTGGTTAAGAAGGACTAACCCTAGTGTTAATGGACAAGTCCCCCTCAGGTTGTCTAACAAATCATAAAAATCACTTCATCATCATATCATTAAATAAAATCCACTTAATCAAAGGCTTGTTTTGTCATGAGTTTAATCCCTAATCATGGATTAAGTTGAGGAGCCTTCCTCAGCTTAAACATTCTCATCTATTATCCTTCTATTAGGATGGTGTAATGAGTCTGTTTAATCCCTGATTATGGCTTAATCTCATTACTCAACACTAAACAAAAACCACAAAAACATCTAAATAATCACAAGTAGGTTAATGATCTTAATCCTGCATCAAAGGTGATTAAGTGTGAGAAGCTGACTTCACACTTAAGGTATTCTCATTACCCCTAATCAGAGGGAGGATGTGATGAGTTTACTAACCCATTGGTTTAGGCTTAAGCTCATTAACTTATGACAAACTTCAAAAAGAAATAAAAGACTGAAAACTCAAAAACAAACAATAATCGTCTCCTCCGGGATTCTTTTCTCATTATCTTCACTCACAAACGAGAACTCGCTTCTTCCGTCTAATGCAAGACAGTTAGCACCTGAGCTAGACAGGTCATACACTTGAGCATAGACAAGCAAGCAGTTCACAAGTCAATTCACCTTTCAGTCTCTTTGGGTCGAACTACGGTGTTCTGACTTCCTCATTGCACGAGAGGATACGTAGGCATAACTTAACAGTTATCGAACAAAAGTCTCTGTATATTCCCCCTCTTTCCAGCTCATTTCTTTAAGCCTCATGATCTTGAGCATCTCATTCCTGTTCCTGCACTGACACTGTATATATTACACTTCACTTCTTTTACACTGACACCTATACATCCTTTTCCAGCTCTTTATACACAAATTGCACTGACACTACCCCTTTAAAGCACAAATCTTTTAAGCGTGGATCCCGTCGAGTACGGCGGACAATCTGGGTGCTAATACCTTCCCAGGTTGTAACCAACCCCCTTTCTCAGTCTCTCTGGTTCGCAACCGTCTTATCCATATCTTTTCTAGGTTTATGCAGCATTACCTTTCCTCCGGGATAAAAATGCCTAGCTGGCGACTCTATTCATCTCCAGTGAGTTCACGGCTGTGTGTTCTCATTGTCCCTCTCGCCGACCGTTCGCGTCTGTACCTTTATCTGGGCCTGGTCCCACCTATCGGGAGCGACAATGATCATAGACTACTCAAGGACCCTCTTGGCATGCTTTAAGACCTTGGATATTGCTCATAACAATTCTTGGATTTATCTGATCACAAACCCTAGATGCAACTTATGTAGTGAAATAACTATGCAGTGTAAGATGGAATGCTTATGCAATGCAATATGAAGGATCACAAGCCAAGGTGTGAGAAAAAGAGAGGGCAAATTTGGGGTGTTTACAGCTTCCCCTATTCAAGCATGAGTTAACTGTGTAGGATGTAAACGCTAGACTTAATAGACGAACAAGATAACTTGTGCCTGAATACGAAGACATTCCAAAATTTGCGCTCACTGGGGAAAAAGAAGAAAGGGGGTATAAATTGTATTGTACAAAATGATGTTAAATAATAGTGATGGAGGACGACCATCGAACAGAGGACGCCTGGTGGGGATAAAAACGGTGAGAAATGCACTGACGGGGACGACCATCATGCTGGGGAGTAAAGAGTCCGCGACGGGGACGACCATCGAGTAAAGAAAGACGACTTTACTGGGGATTAAAAGCACTAACAGGGACGACCGTCAGGCTGAAGAATAAAGAAACCGCGATGGGGACGGCCATCGGGTGAAGAATAAATAAAAAATGATGAGGGACGGTCATCAAAAGGTGAAGGACGATCACCTAGCAGGGGACGACTGCGAATGTCGGATAGGAAGATCAACAATGGGGACGGCCATCGGATAAAATGATGAGGGACGGTCATCAAAATAAATGATGAGGGACGGTCATCAAAAGGTGAAGGACGATCACCTAGCAGGGGACGGCTGCTGAAAAGATCACGACATAGGACGGATGTCGGATAAAAAGATCGACGATGGGGACGGCCATCGGATAACATGATGAGGTACGGTCATCAAAAGGTGAAGGAAGATCACCTAGCAGGGGACGGATGCTCTGGATTATCGCGACATAGGACAAATTCCAGATAAAAAGATTGACGATGAGGACGGCCATTAGATGAATGATGAGGGACGATCATCAAAAGGTGAAGGACGATCACCTAGTAGGGGACGGCTGCTGAGGATTATCGCGACATATGACAAATGTCGGAGAGAAAGTTGTTTTGTAGGCGACTTCTGGGGATAGATAAACACGGACGAGTGTTTAAACCCTAAAAATAAAATTGTATAAGTGTTTCGACAGTGTGTATAGATTAAAGATACGAACGAGTATCTTTTGAACCATGATACAAACGAATATCGATAGGAACAAAAGACGACGCGTGTTTAAGAAATGATGATACAAATGAGTATCAACTGTTTGAACAAGGAACACAGACGAATGTTGACCTGTCGGAGAGATGCGTAAGATACGGACGAGTATCATAGAATCATGTATAAGGTAAGATACATACGAGTATCAGAAGGATTGTGTATAAGTATGTACATGTATTTGCATTGAGAGTGCAAGGGATAGGTTTTTGTGTATTGCTGGATGAGTGATTTTGGTATTTGCAGGTGATCGGCTCGAACCTGGCTTATGATCATGCAAATGTTTGATTTTTGTTGTAATGCTCCATATTAGATGGAATGCTACGCTCTATTTGGGGAGAAATGATGTGAATGCTATGATTATGCAAATGAGAGAAACGAAATCCGAAATCTGAAATCTGCTGGGAGAACGGATCACTGGGCGATTTGTGGGGAGAAAGGATCACTGCACGATCTTTCTAGAGAATTCTGGGGAAAGAACTCTGTGGGAATCCCATGCTGACAACTTGCTGGGGAGAAGTGGTTCAGGCATTTGTTTTGGAGATCCTGCTTGGGGAAGAGAGAACGTTTGGGAAGTAATCTGTCTGAGGATCAACTTTGTGGGGGATACTCTGAGGGGATAAAAAACTCCATGGGGAATACTTTCGTCAAGTAGTCCTTCTGATGGTGTGACTGCCGGCTTGGTTGGGGATATAGTGCCTGATATGCCCCATGCTGTGAAAGGTTGTCCGCCTTGAGTACCTGCAACCTGTCAAACAAAGGAAACGCACAAGTGCCCTGAGGTATCCTCAACCGGATTCCGTCATAGGAGTTAGATTCACTTAAGAACACATACTTCCTGCAAGCATTTATTGAAAATGGCTTATATGTTTTCGTGTAAATGTTGTATTACGAACTTTGCACATTTTGCAAACAAAACAAAAAGGTACAAAACAAAGTGTGAATGAATTTTTGACTTTATTGATTTACGTGCCCAGAATAGGCGAGTACAGTGAAGAAGCTAATCCCTGAAAGGAGGAGATTGCTACAAAATTGAGAAAATAAAAGTCCTATTTGGAAATGCTGAAGTTGACGCTCCAATGAGCTTCCTTTGCTATGACCTGTAAGACTTGAACGCTCTTCTTATCTTGCTTTTTGAAGAAAGTTGATTTTGACCGACGCTTTGTCCTTTCGAAGCTTGCCATGTTATGTGAGTGATACAGATGAATTCAGAATGCATTTGTTAGCTTATTCCCTGATTTTGCGTGGATCACCCTTTCGGGTTTTCAATCCACCGGGATACCCATTTTTGCCTGAGTTGTCCGATGTCGCTTTTCAACTCAGCGGGTGTACATTTTTTTAATTTTTCCCTTATTTTTGCCCGAGTCTTTTATTTTGTTTTTGACTCGCCGGGATGTCCTATTTTTTCATGGACTTACATTCTGTTTTTATGTCCAGCGGGTCATTTATGCGAAGTATTTTTTAACTGCATCTGAATTCACAGGAGACAGGAACTTCTCGCCATCCATGGGTGCGAGCATTAGTGCTCCGCCTGAGAAGACTTTAGTTATCACGTAGGGACCTTCATAGTTAGGCGTCCACTTGCCCCTGTGGTCTGTATGAGGAGGAAAGAGTCTTTTATGTACATGCTCTCCCACTAGATATACCAGAGGTCTGACTTTTTGATCGAAGGCTCTTTTCATTCGTTACTGATATAACTGACCATGCCAGATAACAACTAATTTCTTTTCTTCAATCAAGCTCAGTTGGTTATAACGAGATCGGACCGATTCTGCTTCGTCCAGCTTTACATCCATCATTACCCGCAAGGAGGGTAATTCAACTTCAATAGGTAGGACTGCTTCCATACCATACACAAGCTGATAAGGTGTTTCCCCGGTAGACGTTCTGATGGAAGTTCAGTACCCATGCAAGGCGAATGGTAACATTTCATTCCAATATTTGTATGTGACTACCATCTTTTGAACAATATTCTTAATGTTCTTTTTAGCCGCTTCAACAACGCCATTCATCTTTGGCCTGTAAGGAGAAGAGTTGTGATGTTGGATCTTGAAATCCAGGCATAACTCTGTCATCATTTTGTTGTTAAGGTTTGAACCATTATCAGTAATGATTCGCTCGGGAACTCCATATCGACAAATGATATCCCTTTTCAGAAAACGGGCTACCACTTGACGAGTGACATTTGCATACGAAGCTGCTTCAACCCATTTGGTGATGTAATCAATGGCTACCAGGATGAATCTGTGACCATTTGAAGTAGTTGGCTCGATCTTTCCAATCATATCAATGCCCCACATGGCGAAGGGCCATAGTGAAGACAATATATTCAAAGGATTTGGAGGCACATGCACTTTGTCCGCGTAGATCTGGCATTTATGCCATTTTCTGGCATATGCACAACAGTCTGCATCCATTGTGATCCAATAGTAACCTGATCTCAACAATTTCTTTGCAATTGCATGTCCTCCATCATGGGTACCGAAAGAACCTTCATGTACTTCGTGCATTATTAGGTCTGCTTCCTTCTTGTCAACACTTATGAGCAAGACCATGTCGAAGTTTCTCTTGTATAAGGAGCCATCAGTATTGAGAAAGAAACTGCCGGCTAGCCTTCTTAATGTCTTCTTATCAATATACGATTCCCCAGGTGGGTATGTCTGAGTCTCCAAGAAGCATTTGATGTCGTGGAACCAAGGTTTGTTGTCAGTAATAGTGTCCACAGAGAATACATACGCCGGTCAGTTTAGTCGGGATACTAAAATCCGAGGCACATAGTTGGCAGTCTGTACTTTGATCATAGATGAAATAGTGGCCAAGGCGTCTGCAAACTGATTTTCGTCTCGAGGGATGTATTTAAGCTTGACCGTTGTGAAGAAAGTCAACAATTTCCTCGTATAATCAAGGTAGGGAACCAAATGCTCTTGATGAGTATACCACTTGCCATTAGTTTGGTTGATCACCAAAGCTGAATCTTCGAATACATTCAAGGTTTTGATCCTGAGGTCAATGGCTTCCTCAAGACCATGATGCAAGCTTCATACTCTGCTTCGTTGTTAATGCAGGAAAAGGTGAGCCTTGCTGAGAAAGGCATATGGACTCCTTTGGGTGTAATAAGTACTGCACCAACTCCACGATCATTGCAATTAACTGCCCCATCAAACATCATAGTCCATGCTTCTTCTAGATCAGGCCCTTCAGTGTGAACAAGCTCTTCGTAATCATTTGACTTTAAGAACATGATGTCTTCATCAGGGAAATCAAATCTCATAGGCTGGTATTCATCAATGGGTTGCTCATCCAGATAGTCAGACAATACACTGCCCTTGATGGCTTTCTGAGAGGTGTACTGAATATCATATTCTGTTAGGATCATTTGCCACCTTGCGACCCTTCCGGTAAGTGCTGACTTCTCAAATATGTACTTGACGGGGTCCATCTTTGAGATCAACAAGGTAGTATGAGTCAACATATACTGTCTTAGTCGGCGAGCAGCCCACGCTAAAGCACATCAAGTTTTCTCGAGTAGTGAATAACGCTGTTCATAGTCGGCAAACTTTTTGCTTAGGTAGTATATTGCATACTCTTTTCGACCAGACTCGTCATGCTGACCCAAGACACACCCCATTGATTCATCTAATATTTTCAGGTACATTATTAGAGGTCTTCCTTCAACTGGAGGCATGAGAGTTGGAGGTTCTTGCAGATACTCCTTAATCTTGTCAAAAGCTCTTTGACAATCATCGTTCCACCTGAATGCTTGTTCCTTTCTTAGAAGCTTTAACAAGGGCTCGTTGGTTGTAGTGAGATGAGATATGAACCTTGAAATGTAGTTCAATCTACCTAAGAACCCTCGAACTTCTTTCTCAGTCTTAGGTGCAGGCATTTCCTGAATTGCTTTGACTTTGTCGGGATCAACCTCAATTCCTTTTCTGCTTACAATAAAACCCAGCAGCTTACCAGAACATACCCCGAATGTGCACTTGTTGGGGTTCGACCTTAGCTGATACTTCCTCAGACGCTCGAACAATTTCAACAGATTTACCAAATGCTCTTCCTCTGTTTGGGATTTGGCAATCATGTCATCCACGTAGCACTCGATTTCTTTATGGATCATATCGTTGAATAATGTTACCATAGCCCGTTGATATGTTGCACTGGCGTTCTTAAGACCAAACATCATTACTTTGTAGCAAAACGTGCCCAAGGGTGTGATAAAAGTTGTCTTCTCCATGTCTTCTGGTGACATCTTGATCTGATTGTATCCAAAAATTCCGTCCATGAAGGAAAGTACCGAGAACTGAGTTGTGTTGTCTACCAATACATCAATGTGAGGTAATGGGAAGTCATCTTTCGGGCTTGCTCTATTCAGATCCCGGTAATCAACTCACATACGCACCTTGCCATCCTTCTTAAGTACGGGTACAATGTTAGCAACCCACGGCGGGTAACTAGTTACAGCAAGAAAACCGGCGTCCCACTGCTTTTGTACTTCTTCTTTGATTTTCATGGCCATGTCTGGGCGAGTACAACGCAACTTTTGTTTAACTGGTGGACGATCCTCCTTCAATGGCAGCTTGTGCATGACAATATATGTTTCCAAACCCGACATATCTTGATAGGACCAAGCGAACACATCGACATATTCTCGCAGCATACTGATAAGTTGTTCTCTTACTGGAGCTTGTAGACTGGCCCCAATCTTTACTTCTTTCACATCTTCCTCGGTACCAAGATTGATAGTCTCAACCTCCTTCTGATGAGGAGCAATAACCTTTTCCTCTTGTCTCAATAATCTGGCTAGCTCTTAAGGTAAATTATAGTCTTCTTCAACCCCTTCATCTGCTTGATTAATCGGATTGTCGAAGTCATACGAGGTCATAGAAGTGTCATTGTCGGTGCAATCTGGAGGGCTATCTCTGCAAGGGTTTAGATTTGGTTTATTTTAGTGATTGATTTTATCTTATTTAGAAAAATTGAATGTTATTTATTGAGAAAAACATTTCCATTTATTGTTTTGTGTGAAAGTAACAAAAATGAAGAGATAGTGAGCGAAAAAGAGGATTGTTTGCAAAAAGATGTCCATTGTTCAATAATATTCAATTTACACAAAATACATATGGCCCTATTACAAAATGAGTCCAAAACATCTTAGGCAAGATGCAGGACTTTGATGCATGCAAATAAGGAAATAATAATTACGCTGCAGCAGTAACCCTTATAATTTCCTGGGAAGACCAGTTGAGGACTTGTTTGCCCGGGATTCTTGGATGGATCCAGCTTTCTAGGTTGTAGTCGCTCTCAGCCTCATCTTCCAAAGTGTTAACATCATCCAGGGTTAGCATTCCCCCACTTATGAACTTGGGAGCTTCAGCAACCTCCTCTGGAACTTGTCGGGATGGTCTGTAATCCAAACCGAATTTGTCTTCTTTTATCTGAACTTCCAGTAACTTGCCCCAGCCTTGGGCATTCCCTTCTTCCACAACCTTCCAAGCCTGTTTGTAGGAAGCAATTGAGGTGCCCATCTTCTCCTCTTGGATGCAGCAAACACCTCATTTGTAGCTTTGTTGACATTCAAAGCTTCGAAACCCTGACTCATGGTTTCATGGATCTCTCCATCCATCTCTATGTACTTGTATGTAGCCAGGTGACTGACAAAGATGTCCTTCTCTCAACAGATGGTGATAATTTGGCCTTCCCACTCGTATTTTAACTTCTGGTGAAGGGTTGATGTTACTGCGCCAGCGGCATGAATCCAGGGTTGACCCAACAAACATCTGTAGGCAGGCTGTATGTCCATCACATAGAAGGTAGTTTTGAAAACTCTTGGGCCAATTACCACAGGCAGCTCAATCTCTCCGAGAACCGATCTCTTAGAACCATCAAAAGCTCTAACAACTAGGTTGCTCAGACGGAGTGCAAGACCATCATACTCCAGCTTGACTAAAGCCTTCTTCGGCAACACATTTAGTGATGATCCAGTATCAATAAGGACATGAGAAAGTACAACACCTTTACATTCCAAAGTGATATGAAAAGCCTTGTTGTGATTACGCCCTTCCGTAGTCAAGTCAGCATCGGTGAAACCTAGTCCATGACTAGTATTGACGTTTGCAACTACCGTTTCTAACTGATTCACCATGATCTCTTCTGGCACATAAGCTGCGTGCATGACCTTGAGTAGTGCATTCTGGTGAGCCTCGGAACACATAAGCAGTGATAATATAGAGATCTTGGAGGGTGTTTGGTGGAGCTGATCCACAACCTTGTAGTCACTTCTCTTGATAATCCTCATAAACTCGTCTACATCCTGATCAAAGGATGTCTTTTGAGTTTCTCTTGCAGCAGGTTCTTCTGGCACCACACTTTTTCCTTTTGCTTTGGCAGCTGCTTCTGCTTCAGCATTAACTCTGGGGAACTGTGAAGCAAAGAGACACCCACTTCGAGTGAAGCCTCCGCCTCCCCCAACATTGTCAATTTGTGGTGCAGGAGTTGAAGAATCAAGGGTAACTTTCCTTCCGTGACAGTAAAGATCTGAACCATAATGCCAAAGCACGACATTGTTGTTATCATAAGGAACTGGTCCAGGCACCGTGATGGTCACCAAACTAATTGCAGCAGAAGATGGAGTTGTGATAGTCTGTGGATCATAGTAGATGGTGACAGGAGGTCTGATTGGAGTTGGTGCAGGTGCAGGAAGTTATTGATGTGAATGTTGTTGAAAGTCATTGTTGAGGGATTCCGGAACATGAATGGTTGCTGGATCATAATAAATGGTAACTGTTGAGATGTCGTCACAGGTGTTTGTTGTTGTTGTAGCCGTTTCCGTTGAAATGACTTTTGCTGGCGTTATAGAAGATTCTGTTGGGATAATGTTTGCTGGAGTTGTAGAAGAGATTTTTGTTGTCTTTGTAGAAGATGGAACTGTTGCTGCGATCTGTAGAATGCCTTCTCTGATAAGACTGCTGATACCATTCTTCAGATTTGCATAACTATTGGCAGAAATTTTGCAAGCTTCACAATGGGCCTCACAACCCGGAAACACTTGGCACTTCAACAACTGAGCTTTTACCTCGACTAGTGGTGTTTGAATACTTGCAATGTCATCAATTAGAGTTGCTGGTCGGTCCTCCTCAATAGCATTAGCCTTCGGCCCACCGTGATTCGGTATTGGATTCTTTGTGACATTTGGTGGAGGTGCAAAATTCAAAGCTTTGGAGTCAATCAGATCTTGGACCTTCATGTGCAGGGCCCTACACTTTTTTGTTGAATGACCAGGTGCATTGGAGTGAAAAGCACATCTCACGTTGACATCATAATTTATGGGAAGATTCAGAGGGTCTGGTGGAGCCAAAGTTCTTACTTCAGTCAGATTAAGCTTCAATAGTTGCGGGAGTAAGGCTGCATATGGCATTGGAATGGGATCGATCACCCTATTAACCTGAGAAGGCCTTTGTTGGAAAGGAAGTTGTTATTGGTTGTTGTTGTTGTAAGATCTTTGTTGCTATTGTGGGAACTGTTGTTGCTGAGGATATTGTTGTTGTTGAGGTGCTGGAGTAGGAATGGTGACTGCGGCCACTGACCTTTGCAGGTATTGGGGCCTACCTCTGTTAACATGCACTGCATTAGTTTCTCTTGTCCTTTGAGGTCCTGAGAAGGGTTTCTTTGCATTGCTGGAGCTAGTACCGTTGTCAGAAATCTTTCCCATCTTCAATAGGCTTTCAATTCTTTCTCCCGCTATAACCACATCAGCAAAAATAGTAGAGGAGAAGGAAGTGAGTCTATCAATGTAGGTCCCTTGCAAGGTATTCATAAACATATCGGCCATTCATCTTTCAGACATAGGTGGTTGGACAGCAGCAGCAAGTTGTCTCAACCTTTGAGCATACTCATGGAAACGTTCGCTTGAAGATTGAGACATACCCATCAAGAGGGTCCTATTAGGTGTCATATCCAGGTTGTACTGATATTTGCGTATAAAGGCCTCAGCTAGATCTTTCCAGTTCCTAACAGTGGCCCTTGACAAGTGTGAATACCATTCTCTGGATGCCTCGGTTAAACTGTCTTCAAAGTAAAACATCCACAGTTTCTCGTCCATGGTATACGCTTTCAATCTTCCCAGAAAATATTGCAAATGGGTACGAGGATAGGAGGTACCATTGTACTTTTCAAAGCATGGAGGTTTGAACTTGTGAGGAATCCTTACTCCTTCAACTAGCCCCATATCCATCATATTAAATCCCAAAGAGTTTTGGGATTCCAAGGATCTTAGCTTCTCTGATATCTCGTTCAGACAACGATCATAAGCTTCATCATCCCTAGCACCTAACACTGTAAATTGCTCGTCTTGAGGATCTTCCTGTAAGATACGATGTCCAGTGTTTCTCTGGGTATTTCCAATAACATTGACTTCAGGGTTATTGTGGGGCCCAAACTCTGGTGGATTTGTTCGCGGCTGTCCGTGCTCGTTGTTACTAGTACCTCCAGTGCCTGCATGGTTATCTTCTGGAGTTTGCCACTCGACTAACTCCTTTAATCTTTCCTGGGTCTATGCCAGCCCAGTCATCACATCCATGAATTGATTCATCTGGGTCCTTACTTCTGTCCTCACATCAGTCATCTAAGTCCTTACATATGTCAGTTCTTGCTGTAGCTGATCCATTTGTAGACTCAGAAGGTTGTGTCGAGTTGGATATCTGTGGATGCAATTGACGGGAAAGAACCTCCTGCGAGCAATATTTCCTGAAATAATCAACAAAGTGAGAAATCAACAACAAAACACCTGCAAAACAAAGGATATGAGGTTAACATGCAATGCAATATGTCTATTTGTCTTCAGAGGGTATCCGGTTTGGTTCTTGGTTTTGACCTTCCAGACCTCTCTAGAGAAGATGGAGATGTCGAAGTATAAGAGAATCCAATTCATAACCATACAAAATGCAAATGGCAACGCCAAAATACAAATAGTTCATGAATTACAAAAACACTCCCATGGTGAGTCGAAATACAATCAATTCAAGAGTACAACAAACAAAATCACCATGGTGAGCTAAAATACAAAAACTAGTACAAAGAGAAAATCAAACATCTAATCCATATGCATCCTCCCTGACTTCCTTCAGGAGAGCATCAGTTACTGCTCCAACTGGGTGTTCTGTGATGGTCCTGATGAGAAGGTTTCTAGTTGCAATGGCATTTGTCATTATTTGATACTTATCTTGTTCTTTGGATCTCTTTAACCCCTCTCGTAATTTCAACTCTGAGATCTCCTTCTGAGTTGCTAGCAGTTCCTCTTGGTTTCTTTTCTCATTAGCCTCCAACTGCTCTATCTTGGCTTGCATTTTATGGTCTTCTTTCATACGAGCCTCAATTATCCTGACCCACCTATCCTGACTCTCCTCTAGATAATGCTCAGCTCTTGCTCTTTGAATCTTTGCTTTCTTACATGCATTTTTCAACACAAGTTCTCCTGCTCGGGCCTTCCTGATGAAGTCTTCAGTCTTCTCAATTTTGGTTGCATGCTCGATGCGTAGCTTCTCTAACCTCTCAATGTCTAGACGACCATCATTCCTTTCCCAAAGGGTCTTCTTCAAAGCTTCAGCCAGTTGGGTGTTCCTTTCCTTCAACTTTTCGAATTCTTCCAAGCTTACTGTAGCTATGGGCTCAACTACTGATGGCCCTAGTACATCTTCCAGGGTGAATGGCATACGGGTAATCCGTCCTCTGACACGTGACCATTCGGTGTACTGAGCAGAAGCTATGTTGTTGCATTTCCCCAGAATAGCAGTCCCTTTAGTTTGTATGTGGTCCCAAGCCTAGGCTGCTTGTCAAACAATGGCATGATTGTTCTGAAAAGCACAATTAAGAGACTCTGCTAAGTCCTGCTCCCTAGGTGGATGTATCAAGGCATACCCCAATTGTCTCTTGAAAAGTAAAGGATTGTAATTGATGCAACCTTTTACTCCAATAAGTGGTACATCTGGGTATTGCCCACAGCTTGTTATTATGTCTCGACCCTTGATGTTTTGAGTACACCACCTGATATCTTCTGGAGTAAGGGCAATCATCCTCATAGCCCAATTCCTTGACTGATGTGGATTCGGGAAAGCTTCCGTCTTCGACATATGTCTCATCAACCAACTGTAGAAAAGAGGTGCACAACATCTTACTAGTCTTCCTCTCTATTTCTCATTCCTATGATGAACTGAGTAGTAAAAGTCTCCTAACAAGGTGGGAACTGGGTTCTTGAGCATGAAGATGTAGATAGCATTCTTGCTTACAAACTTGGGCTCATCTGCAAACAAGATGATACCATAAATGCTGAGAGCCAGGAGAGCACACACAGTTTTCCAATTCCCTTATGTAGCTTGCTTTGTAGCCTGAGTAATCAAGAAATCCAGATGAAGACCTGAGATTCCAGCCTTGGAAGTCATGTGCTCATCAATGGTGGTTACTTCCAGATGTAGTGTTTTGGCTATGTCTTCGTTCTTTGGAGGAGTCATTTCAGGGTTGAAAGGGATTCCTCTTCTGATAGGGACACCCAATAACACAAAGTATTCTTCCAACAAAGGACCAATCTGAAAATCCGGGAAAGTGAAGCAACGAAGAGGAGGATCATAGAACTGAAGACAGGTATGAATCATGCTCCTATGCAATGTGTCCAAATCCATGATCATGTCTAGGATCCCACCATAATGTTCTCTGAATAAGGGAACATGATCAGGGGTGATAAGAGCTTGTACCTGCCTGATGCCTGCTAGAGGATACTCAAAGAAGTGGAAGGTGATGTTGCTTTTCCTGGTTCAATCCATGTTGAAGATATGTGCTGAAGGAGATATCTGAAGAAGATGACTGAAGGAAATAACTGAAGAAGTGTTGAAGTAGATAAGCTGAGCAGAAGAAAGGTCAAAGCCAAACCAAGAAAAGATGGATACCCTGTAAAACAAATAGACAAATGTTAAATGATGCAATATGATGTATGCTAATAATATGTAAGGGTTTGTGATCATGTGTTGGATAATCAGTTGTCTCTGGTGGGATCCATGAATGTTCAGAGTTTTTGATGAAGGTTTGAGAACTAGTAACCGGGTGGGGGACTCAAATAAAGAGTCAATAGTCCCGGGTTTCAAAGAATCAGTCCAAAATAGTACAACCTTAAGAACACATTCCAGTAGAAAGGTATGATGAGGTCGAGGGTTCTTGCAAACCTGTAAACAACCCAACCCACTCACAGGTATTGTTCTAGAACAAGGATCCTCAGATTCAAATCTATTATGAGAAGTGTAAACACTTCTAACCCAGAGGTACAATGTTTACCCTAATCATAAAGAATCCTCCTCTAATTCACCTCAGATGCTGAAGGTCTTCTAGAAAGGTCATCCAGACTTAGCAGGCTTCCCAGATAGCCCTAGCACTACAGGAAATCCGTATCACAGAGTTCTCAAAAGGAAACCCATGTCTGAACCGTGTTTTCATATTCCCGCACCAGATCGAAATGGAATGGGAAAGAATACGAAACAACTCTAATCCTATGTGTCACTCAGGCCTTTGTGTTGAGCCTTTCTTACTGGAATACCCCACCCACCAAGGTAAACAGAAATCCAGCAAAACGATATGATAATAATGAAATGCATAAAGCAATAAATGAAAGCGATAAGTGCAATAAATAAAGTTGTACAAGAAGTAGTAAATAAAGCAAAACAATATAAACACAAATAGCACATAACACCCCCAATAAACACAAACAAACAAGCGCTAGGAGAAACCCACAAGAGAACCAGAAGCACTGGTTGCAAAGGTTTCCCCAGCAGAGTCGCCAAGCTGTCGCTCTCCGGACTTTCATCCCGGTGCAAACGCGAACCGTCGGCGATGTTGGCGGTTGAGGTTGAATAGAGTCTCCAACTAGGCATTTTTATCCTGAAGGAAAGGTAATGCTGCATAAACCTGGAAAGGGATGGATAAGACGGTTGTGAACAAAAGAAACAGAGAAAGGGGGTTGGTTACGACCTGGGAAGGTATTAGTACCTAGACCATCCGTCGTACTCGATGGGATCCACGCATACCTGATTGTGTTTAAAAGGGGATAATGTATGTGCTAAACTGTGTATAAAAGGCTAGGGAGGAATGGATGTACAAAGTGTCAGTGCAGGAAATAAGTGAGTGCTTGAAACTGAGACTGAGAAAAGAGAACTGGGAAGAGGAGAGAGGGGAAGACAAAGAGACTTTTGTTCGATAACTGTTAAGTTATGCCTACGTATCCTCTCGTGCAATGAGGAAGTCAGAACACCGTAGTTCGACTCAAAGAGACTTAGATGTTTTTGTTGTGAAGTGCCTACTTGTCTATGCTCAAGTGTATGACTCGTCTGGCTCGAGTGCTAACTATCTTGCATTAGACGAAAGAAGCGAGTTCTCGTTTTCAGAGTGAATATGATGAGAAAAAGAATCCCGGAGGAGACGTTTATTGTTTGATTTTGTGTTTTCAATTTTTTATTGTTTTTGGTGTTTTGCATAGGATAATGAGCTTAAGCCTAAATCAAGGGTTGTACACTCATTATATCTTCCCTGATTAAGGATAATGAGCCTACTTAAGTATGAGATGGATATCCCAACTTAATTACCCTAATGATGCGGGATTAAGGTCATTAACCTACTTGTACTTATTAAGTGTTTTAGGATTTTTTGTGTGTTAAGTAATGAGTTTAATCTCCAATCAAAGATTAGTGAACTCATTACACCATCCTAAGAGAATGATGCTAGATGAGAACACTTAAGCTGAGGAAGATACCTCAACTTAATCCATGGTTAGGGATTAAATTCATTATATAAAAAGCCTTTATTAAGTGGGTTTTAATTAAAGGTTGGATGAAGAAGTGTTTTTTATGTTTGCAAGACTTTAGCATGAGGGGGACTTGTCCATTGAACACTAGGGTTAGTCCCTCTGAACCACCAGGCATAGATGTAACCCTAATATAAGGCCCAAGTTACAAGCTTAAGTCTTTAATGATTATTAGGTATTTTTGATTGAAGTGAAAACAATTTAAAGGTTTATCACTAAAGATCAAAGTTATACACTCCATACTAAGATAAGAATACAAGCATAATCCTAATTCAGAGTCCCAAAACTTTAACTGTTTAGCCTTGATTATGAGATGAGAGAGAGACTCAAGTAGAATCAAAATATAAAAACTAGGGGGGACTATGTACAACCTTAAAGTTATCATGCTTGGATATTCCTAAGGTTTGTGAGGCATCAAGAGAAGTCTTCAAGTGGCCACATGGGAAGAAAAGCAGATGAAAAGAGAGAGAGAGAAGGATTAGGTTACTTACTTCATGAAGAAGTTAAGTAACCTAGGAACAAGAGATGACATATGTGAATGAGATTCACTTCAAGCACAAGTAAAATGCAAAAGAATAAAGAGATAAGGAGAGGTTGGATGTGGATGCACATCCACATCCTAATTAACTTACCAAATGCACCTGAAATGGTTAGTATGAAAGCAAGATATGTATAAACTCAAAAGCATAAACAAATGAAGAGATAAAAAATTGAAAATGCATCCAAGGGGACCATAAGCACTCATGAAATCACCATCCAAAGGGGGAGGTCTAAAGGCTTACCAAGTTCAAGTTATGGTCATCCTAAAATTTGCTAGGGTTTTGGATACTTCTCAATGAAAAATGCCAAAAAAATTGAAAGTGCAAGATAAAAATGAAAAAAAAATAGTTTTAGAAACTAGAGGTCAAAAGTGAAATATAGCAAAAAGAATCAAATGCAAACTCATCTTGGTTTGAAAGTTATGAAATTTTGAAGTTAGGGTTAGAAAACATGAAATTTAGGAACCCTAATTCAAAGGAGAATGGAAAAATATGATCAAAACCAAAAAGAAATTTGTGAGATGAGTTTACAAATGTTTCTAAATGTTTAAAGGACCTCTCTGAATTTTGTTTGTGATTTTTAGATACTTTGAAGTATTTTTAATTAATTAAATGGAATTAATTAATTAAAATATACAATTAAAATATTTAAAAATGAATTTTTTAATGAAAAAAATAAAAATAAAATATTTTTGGTTTCTGAAAATTATTTAAGTGGTGAGAAATATTTCCAGAATTTTTGAATTGTTTTTGGTATTTTTAATAAATGAAACAAAATAAAACAAGATAAAATAAAATAAAATTAAAGAAAATGGGAAAGTAATTCAAATGGGTGGTCCAGATGCGAAATTGATGAGATCCAAGGCCCAGGATGAGAGTCTGTTTGACCAAGGGTATGAAGACCTAAGGGCCTAGGTTTAAATCAGCTTTTCGCGCGTGATCCAACGACCTAGGTTTAATCTAACTTAATTAATTACAATTAATTTAATTAATCAAAATTAAGATTAAGTGAATTATCTGAGCCGTTCGTACACTAATATAAACATGATCCAAGGGTCTTCATTTAATCTGGAAACCTAAACCCTAATTAGCCCTAATCACTTTCAGGTGACCGGAGACAAGCTCCGGTCATCTTCTCCGGCAGCCAAAATTCCCAGAATCCACTACAAGCTTCTAAACTCCTAATTTCTTGTCCAGAAACACACTCCTAACATCATACAACTCTAATCAACAAGCAAAAATCATTTATCATGCATCAAGAAGCCAAATCTAAGCAAACAAGTTCTAGGTCAAAAATTTCAGAACATAATGAAATCCTCATTTCTAACCTATTTTCAATTCTAATCATATCATGATCATCAGGGAAGCATGGAGAATCATTTTAGAACTTAAAATCATGCTTCTGGAAAAAAAGTTCATGAAGGTTACCTGAGTTGGAATCCTTCAAAATATAGCTTTCTGAGCCTTCCCTTTGTGCAATCCAGTCCCCTTTGACCTCCTGAGGCTATTTGCAAGCTCGAATGAAGCTTAGAGTGGCTGGTTTGTGTGTTTCAATTCTGAGGTTGCATAAATCGTGTTTTGGCTAGAGGGTGTTTCAAGCTATGGTGATGGGTGAGAAATGATCCTGAGGTTATATGGAGTTGATTGGTGAAAGAAATTTTGGTTTTTGTTGGCTAGATTGAGAAATTCGATAGCATGATGTTTTGAGAAATTTTTGGCAATTTGAAGTTGTGTGTGGTTTCAGGCCATGAAGGGTGTTCATTTATAGTGCTTAGGGTTTGCATAATCCATACCATTGGTCAGTAGAGTGGGTGTGGCACTATGTGATTGGTATGGGAGCTTTGTGCAAAAAGTCAAGTTTCTTTGTACTTGAGGTATGGGCTTTTGCAGCATAGATTTATGTGGTTAGATCTCTTCAGCATGCTTCATGGAGAGCCCTTGGATTGGTAGAATGCAACTGCATTGCTTTGATCAAGAGTTTTCATGGTTTATGTATAATTGCCATTTTGAAGTTTCTTAAGAATCATGCCATCAAAACCCTAGGTTCAAAGGCCAATTCTGATCTTTAGAAGTTTCTTGAACATGTTATGATACATTTAAGTGCATTAGAGGTCACTTAGAATCTTGAAATGCCAATATGTAAAAATCCCTCTTTGACATGAACATGAAATTTATGTGATTTTTGCCAACTTTGCATGGCCATAACTTGAGTTCTAGGATGAATTAGAATAAGTTCTTGTACTTTTTGAAAATTGGAGGATCCAATCTACAACTTTCATGTTTGAAGAAATTTCAATTGAAACCTTTTAGATCAAGAAAGAGGAGGTTGAAAAGCTTTCCCAAAATAGAAAGTTTACATTACAAGTCATTTCCATTTTTGGCACGTTTTGGCTTTGTTCATTTTTCTTCAACTTTGTGAACTTCCAAGCATTCCAATGATCAAATAAAGATCATAGGACCTCAATTTGATGATGATGACCCTTTGGAACCCTTGTTGGGGACCTCAGATGCCCAGAATATGACTTTTCTTGCTCAAGAAGTTACCATTTGATCAGATGACTTCCACGTTGAATTTTTCCATGAAATTTGATACACAAGCTCCTTATAACATATATGGACCAATAGAAACAAGAATGACCAAAGTTTTTGGTTGTAAGGCCTTCAAAACCAAAACCCTAATTTTAGGTCATCTGTGTAGGAGCCTCAACTTAGCTTCCATACCTCTGTAGTGCGTTGACATTTCTTGACTTTAAATGATCCATGGGGGCATAAAATGATCATAGACTACTCAAGGACCCTCTTGGCATGCTTTAAGACCTTGGAGATTGCTCAGAACAATTCTTGGATTTATCTGATCACAAACCCTATATGCAGCTTATGTAGTGAAATAACTATGCAGTGTAAGATGGAATGCTTATGCAATGCAATATGAAGGATCACAAGCCAAGGTGTGAGAAAAAGAGAGGGAAAATTTGAGGTGTTTACAACAAACAATCACCATATAATTTTGTGATTATTAATCACTCCGAAGTCTAATTTCATAAAACTATATTCCTTAATCATTCAATGCACCCACTACCACAACTCCAATCCAAATCTTTAACAGAATAGATCCTTTCCTGAATCCTCTATTGTCGTAAAGCATAAATTACAACTTTACCATCTTGCATTCATCCCCTTCCAATCTCGTCACCCACAATCTCAACAGTCCATAAACGACATATTATGATTATACCGAATCAAATTGAAACTATAGACAACTTCTGCTTTGATTCTCCAAACTCTTCCTACGACAAGCATCCCAAACATACAACGTATCTTTCACAAATCAACTGAGATAACCAAATTTATAACTTGGAAAATACCTTCCAAAACCCGCATCCAAAATATCTTATGGATTTACAACAATACTTTCATTCGGCTTGACATACACCCACAACTTCACCTCTGCCAACCAAAAATCATTCTTTGACAACTTATCATACACTTAATTCCTTCAATAATATTTATAATTCAACTTCCCAACATTCTACACCTACTATTTATCCCCTCATTGGGTCACCGTGCCAAATCTTCAAATCTTAAGTCCCACGTATTCCCGATTCATGAATTTCATAGAAGACAATGGTTGCATAATTTACATTATGTATTCGTCCTATTAATCCAAGACATATATAATCATACCTCTATCTTACCGTTATCGTCCCACATTACCACTTCCAACATCAACTAAATAATAACTATACATATTAATAACATCACCACATGTAATTGACAAGGCAACACATATTAATAACTACAACATCACACAACAACCTCAGCCTCATACAACAACAACAATTCCATTCATTAGTTTACTTCATTTTCAAGTCATACTTAGTGCCTCTCTAATTAAGACTATAACTCCTCTCTACTCACTTCCAACAACCTCACAATACTTCCTATCTTTAGATATATTAATAATGTAATTTTTGGGAATTTTTCAGAATTAATGGACCCATTTTTACTTCCAGGTCTCGCTAAGCGAGCAATGTGATTTCAGCAAATCACCTTCTGCGATTCTCCCACAACCTGCCACGATCAAACCATCCAAAACCAGCCATTTTCACCAAAATCCATACATACATCACACGAGTATCATCATACATACACTCAATCATTCCAATCCATGTCAATTAACCTAAAATCACACTAATTCTCATTCAAATCACCCCAAAAAACCTCATCATGAAGACCCCCACAAGTATTTCCTTTCTAATTCAAAGCACGCCAAAATTCACAACAACAATAACTCGACACCTCCAACTCCCTTAACAATTTGCTCCCATGTGAATACTAAACAATCGAGGCTCCGTCTATAAAAGCTTATCCATTCACTTATCACGATAACATCAGTACTTTACCATCATCAAACTCAAGTCTACACCATGAAAGGACATCAAGGAATTCACCATGCTAACACATCTTCAGCTAACACCATGTTTCCTACTTTATGAGAATAATGTCCAACACTACCTGATTGTATTTCCTTGGAAATATCTCGACCACCGACGAGGACTTCCTATCCAACTCATCCTCAAACGTAAGAGCTTATACTGGCTCATCACAACCAATAGCAAGCACTTGGTTTCACATCCTAACAATCCACAACACCATTTATCATAGTTTGGTGAGGCACATCTATCCGCCCATCTTGATTTCCGACTACTATTAACAAGAGATTGAGGATGATATGTTCTCCAATTTGTTAATAGACAGCCGACCCACAGGATAAAGTATAGACCTTTTTCACCATCCACAATAACGCTTCTCTACACACCAATTCATCGTTCCATACGTGGAAGCATTCCTGGAGAAGCACCGGCTTCTCCCCCGCTTGATTCATTCCCACCTGCAATGGAAAACGAAACAAGTATCGACAGTGTTCTCACCCACATGTCACATACTAAACAATAACACAACGAATCAAAGACTCAACGACTCAACTACTTGGTCGTATGGACCGACCTGCTCTGATACCACTTTGTAACACCCAAATTACCCCATAGAATTTTATGTAATTATCAGAGTAAAATTTTCAACTTTTTATTCGAGTGTCACAATCAATTACAATTCACCATAACCGGCTCAATAATACGTTTTCAAAAATAGTTATTCAACTTGAAGCGAAATATTTTTAAAACAACATCTATCAACTTCAAGTACAAAAATTGTTTTCTAAGAGAAATAAAAAATAAAGGCAACGTCGACCCGACTCCCAAAGTGACGATTAGAGCTGACACCCTAAAGACGCGAAGTAGTACGATTTCACTGATTACCACTCGATTTATCCTGCTCACCTGCATGTTACCGACATAAGGGTAATATTCAAACAGAAGGGGTGATATACTTACATCACAAAGAGTAATATAATAGAAATTAAGCAAATATCAGAAAACAATACACCACTTCTCAACAACAACAATCAAACACTTCAACAACATCACCTACCTTAACAACTCATATACACAACATCATATACCACCACATTATATACTACCACAACATTATATACAACAACAACGATAATCATGCAATGAGACTCTACATGAATCTTTGCATGCAGTACCATATTCGATCTCTATTTCAAGATCCAGTTCCAGTCGGAACTCTGGACCCCTCTTTCATGGTCAAGTATGACCCTTATTTCATGATCACACCCTCGACCCCTATTTCATGGCCATGTATGATCCCTATTTCATGACCGTACCAACATCACAACAATGACATACCCCACCTTGGTATGTTATTCAACTATGCATCATGTCACGCAACACCAATGACATATGTAATGACCACAACATCAACATCATTCAACAACAACATCAACGACATACAACAACAATTAGCTCATGCATTAGCATCATCAACAACATACAATAACAATGATCTCATGCATTAGCATCATCAACGACGTACGACTACACCAATTTCATGCATTAGAATCATCAACAATACATAACCGCATCAACAACATGTATCAACAACATACCACAACAACTACCCACTACCACATCATATCACTATAACTACAACAACAAATAGCAACATCAAAACATACATCATCAACATACGTCAATACCGAACAACTATTACGGCATATAACTACAACGACGTCAACAACCCATAACGATATCCTATAACTTCAATCAACATCTACTTCATGCATCATCAACTACAACACATATAACATCATCGATCACACCTATCAAAGCCTACGACATGCATCTTCAACAAAAATAACATATAGCATCATAAATCAAACTTATAAACACCTACAACATGCATCTTCAACTATAACAACATATATCAACTTCCAAAATAACACACTATAAAAACCACACAACACACTCATCAACAAATATATAAACATATATCAACATACAACAACTGCAACGCGTAGAAACATCACGACTAATATACTTGTCAACTTATGTTTATTTACAAGTTATACTAATTATCCCTACAATTATGTGTATAAATCTTCTCTAACAACACTCAACTATACCACATCGAATCCTATGCATTACTAAGTTGCTTAGAAAACTTTAAGGAATTTTTTTGGAATAAAAATCAATATTTTTCGCTCTAGGTCTCGCTCAGCGAGGGGTATTGCTCGCTAAGCGAGCAACTCACTGACTCCAGCTTTTCCAAAATTCATCTCACTCGCTAAGCGAGCTCTGCGATTTCGCAGATCCTTCTTCTGCAATCTGCACTCATCCTGCTATGAATTTCTCACACCAAAACACCGATACCAGACATATAATTTCAGAATATACCATTTAATCATCAAATTACAACATTATCAACTAACAACAACAAGTATCAACAAATCAACACAATTTTCATCCAAAACCACCAAAACTTCAATCCCTAATCTTCAACCTACCCAACTCCTATTATAAAACCCTTTAGAGATGGAAGAATCCCACCCTTACCTTGGTTTTGACGAGAAATTTCTCTTCTTCGCGGATTCTTCTCTTCAACCTTAGCTCTTTCTCTCCTTCTCCCTTTACAATTTCATGATCGTTCTTCTCCAACACAAAAACATAATTGAACCCTTCTTTTTCTTATTCCAACCTTATCCCTTAGACCAACTTAGGAACTTCCATAATTACCCTCACTAATTCCACCAAATGACCACCTTAACCCTTCCTCAATTTTATTCCAATTATTAATTTTATCACTTAATAATATGATTCTCCACCATAATATAATTCTTAAATTAGAATTATGTTCAATTAATATATTATTCTTCCACACAACAAAACATAGCATTCCAAATAAAATAATTAAATAAAATTTGGGGCGTTACAATTTTGGTGGTAACGTTTGTAACACCCCATTTTCTACTTGATAAATATAATAAAATCAGAGTTATAAAATTTCCTACTTACAACGAGATATCAAATTTTTAACTTCAAAAACATTAATTTAATAGATAATCTTGAATGACACATAATACATTCAAGGAGAATTCATAAAATCAACATATAGTCTTCAAAATAGTTCAACTTTATAAAATACTATGCAATGGATTCATGTCGCTCCCCAGATTTTCATCCTGGTGCAAACGCGAACTGTCAGCAAAGAGAAGGGTTGGATAGAGTCGCCAGCTAGGCATTTTTATCCCGAAGGAAAGGTAATGCTGCATAAACCTGGAAAGAGATGGATAAGTTGATTGCGAACCAGAGAAACTAAGAAAGGGGGTTGGTTACGATCTGGGAAGGTATTAGCACCCAGATCGTCCGTCGTACTCGACGGGATCCACGCTTACTTGATTGTGTTTAAAATGGGTAGTGTATGTGCTAACTGTGCATAAAAGCTAGGGAGAAATCTTCAGAGTGTCAATGCAAAAGGTGTGAATTGCTCAGGAATTGAGGCTTAAAAAGAAGGCTGAAAGAGGGGGAAGACACAAAGACTTTTGTTCGATAACTGTTAAGTTATGCCTACGTATCCTCTCGTGCAATGAGGAAGTCAGAACACCTTAGTTCGACTCAACAAGACTGAAAATAAATTGACTGTGAACTGCTTAATTGTCTATGCTCAAGTGTATGACTCGTCTGGCTCGAGTGCTAACTGTCTTGCATTAGACAGAAGAAGCGAGTTCTTGTTTATGAATGCGTCTGATGAGAAAAGAATCCCGGAGGAGACGTTTATTGTTTGTTTTTGTGTTTTCAATTTTTTATTGTTTTTGGTGTTTTGCATAAGTTAATGAGCTTAAGCCTAAATCAAGGGTTTGCAATCTCATTATATCCTCCCTGATTAGGGATAATGAGCATACTTAAGTGTGAGATAAACATCTCAACTTAATTACTATGATGATGTAAGATTAATATCATTAACCTACTTGTAATTATTAAGATGTTTTTGGTTTTTTTGTTTAGTGTTAAGTAATGAGTTTAATCTCTAATCACAGATTAGTGAACTCATTACACCAACCTAAGAGAAGGATGATAGATGAGAACACTTAAGCTGAGGAAGATACCTCAACTTAATCCATGGTTAGGGATTAAATTAATTATATAAAAAACCTTTATTAGATGGATTTTAATTAAAGGGTGAGATTAAGAAGTAGATTTTATGGTTTGTAAGACAACTTGAGGGGGACTTGTCCATTAAACACTAGGGTTAGTCCCTCTAAACCATAAGGAAGAGATAGAACCCTAATGTAAGGCCCAAGTTGAAAGATAAAGTCTTAGTGATTATTAATGTGTTTGTATTGAGAGGTGTAAACAAATTAAAGTTTTAACACTAAGGATTAAAGTTATACACTCCATCCTAAGATAAGGATGCAAGCATAACCCTAATTCAAAGTCCTAAAGCTTTAAGAGTTTAGCCTCTGATTATTGAGATGAGAGGAGAGACTCAAGGAGACTCAAAGGTAAAAGACTAGGGGGGATTATACACAACCCTAAAAATTATCATGCTTAGATATCCTATGGTTTGTGAGGCTTAAGAGAAAAGATCTTCAAGAAGGCCACCATGGAAAAAGCATATGCAAAGAGAAGGAGGAAGAAGAATAAGTTACTTACTTCCTGAAGAAGATAAGTAACTTAGGAGAGAAGAAAGGAACAATAGAAACACAAGTGAAGCATGTTCACTCCAATGACAAATGAAGGATTCAAATGCAAAGGAAAGAATAGGTGGGAGGTGAAGGCAAATCCACCTCCCAAATAACTTACCAAAAGTTCGTGAAATGTTTAGTATGAATGCATAAGACATAAAGCACAAAGGGATGAGATGAATAAGGATGCAAAGTCCAAAACCATAAGTGATTATGCAATGCAAATGTGTTATGAGATGATGCAAAGTCATACAAGATGCATATGAATGATCATACAAGGATGAGATGCAATGGAAGCATGTTTAGAAGCATGAAAACACATGGATGTTCATGAAATGTAATGGATGCAAAGTATATCAAAATTATGCAACAATGATCAAGAAATGTTTCAAACATGTCCTAATATGTCTAAGATGACATACAAAGGAATGGAATGGCATGACAATTTCACAAGTTCATGAAATGCAAAGAAGAATGCAAATGAAGATGCAAAATTAGGGTTTTAAGGCAACATGAGATGCATATGACCAAAACAGAAGCATACATCATGATAAAAATTTGAAATTGAACTCAAACAAAACCTAATCACATATAAGATCACACCCCAAAGGAGAAAGTCAGAAGCTTAACCTAGGCAAAGTTATGGATTTCTTAAGTTAGCTAGGGTTTTTGGGTGATTCTTAAGGAAAAATGAAAATCAAATTGAAAATGCAAGATAAAAATATGAGATAAATAATCTAGAAACTAGATGCAATCTGAGAAACAATGCAAAAAGAATCAAGTTCAAACTCATCATGGTTAGGCAGAAATGAAAATTTCAAGTTAGGGTTAAAAAATGTGAAATTTAAGAACCCTAATTCAAAGAAAATTGTTAAAATGTGATCAAACCTAAAAATAAATTTGTATGGTGAGTTTGAAAATGTTTCTAAATGTTTAAGATTGCTTCATGAATGTTTTTGTGATTTTTAGAAACCTAAATGCATATTTAATTAATTAAAATCAATTAATTAATTAAATAAAACATTTAAATATTTTAAAAATACTTTTTTAATGCAAAAATTAAAATAAAAAATGTTTTTAGGTAAAGAAAAATATTTGAAACAAAAATGCAAGAAATGAGATTTTTTGAAAGTCTTTTGCTATTTTTAAAAATTATATGAAAGAAATGCAATAAAAATGCAATAAAAATGAATTAAATGAGAAGTAATCTGATCCAATGACTGTGATTCAAACTGGGGATGATTTGGTTGACTGTGCACGTAATCTAATGGCCAGCATTTAAAATGAGTTAATTAATTAATTAAACCTAATTATTTTAATTAAACTGAATTAGGGTTTAAGTGAATCAATCTGGACCCTACAAACACGCGCTAAACAAGATCCTATGGCTGACATTCAAACTAGCAAGATTAACCCTAATTACAACCCTAAACATTTTCCGGTGACCGGAGCAAGCTCCGATCATCTTCTCCGGTGACACCCTCAACCCAACTTCCACCACAGACCATGAAACTTCACCAAAATCTCCAGAAATGATCTATGAACATCACTAAACAAGAATCCAACACCAAAAATCATTTATTTTCAAAAACCAGCATGAATCGAAGCAAACTTCTTTTAGTTCAAAAATTTCAGAGATACGGTTCATGCTCATTTCTTCACCATTTTCAAAAACAACAAGTGCAGTGTGATCAGGGGAACATGGGGAACATTTCTAGAACATAAAATAAAGCTTCTGGAAAAAAAGTTTGAGATGACTACCTGAGTTGAAGCTTTCACTTATTAAGCTTTTTGGCCTCTTTCTTTGTTCAATCCACCTCCAATGAACTCCCTGATGATGTTGCAATGCTTAGAACAAGTTTGTGTGGCTTGGTTTGAGAGGTGCAGCTCCTCTGCACCAGGAATCATGTTTTTGTTGGGCTATGTTTCAAGGCTTTTTAAAGGGTGCTTTGTGTTCTATGGACCATTTGGAGATGATTGGTGAAGTTTGTTTTGAGGTTTGTGTAGTGATAATCAAAGAAGAGAAGTGTTATGGAAAATTTTGGGATTTCTGAGCTCTGCTTGTTTCAGGCTTGTGTGTGTTATGAAATGAGTTGCATAATGTTAGTATATGCCAATGGGAGTGATCAGTAGATGGGTGGTGGCATATCTTGATTGGTATGAGCCAAGTTGCCAAAAGGTCAATGGATTTGTACTTGAAGCATGGCACGGGTCAGAGGCTGTTTGAAGGGGTGTCTGGCTTCAGCTTGAATCAAGGATGGCCCTAGGATTGAAATATGTGAGCTGGATGGCCTTGATCAAGTGTTTGCAAGCTTTATGTATTTTTCCCTATTTGAATATTTTGTGAAAACAAGGCATGGTTTCTTGTGATCCAAGGCACAATTCTGGTCAAAATGTATTGCATTATGTTGTTATGATGTTTAGAAATTGATTAGAGGTCATCAAAAGGACTTGGCAAGTGAAATTGCAAAAATCCCTCTTTGGTGCACACTTGAAAATTATAGGATTTTTGCCAACTTTGAAAGGCCATATCTTGAGTTCTAGGATGAATCAAGACATGTTCTTGTAGTTTTTGAAAATGGGAAGACATAATCTACAACTTTCATGTCCAAGGATTTTTCATTTGAAGCATTTTTGGTCATGAAAGAATAGGTTGAATATCTTTCCCAAAATGGAAAGTTTCCATTACAAGTCTTTTCCAAAAATAACAAGTTTGCATTTGGCTCAAAATTCTTCAAATTTGTGAACTTCCAACCACTTAAATGATCAAATAAAGATCATAGAGACTCAAAATGATGATGATGACCATTTGGTTCCCTGGATGGAGGCCTCAGATGCCCCGATTTTGACTTTACTTGCTCAAGAAGTTACCCAATGATCATATGACTTCCACAATGAATTTATTCATCAAACTTGGTACACATGATCCTTATAACATATTAAGACCATTAGAAACAAGAATGACCAAAAAATTTGGGATTAAGGCCTCTGAAACCAAAACCCTAATTTTAGGTCATTTGTGCAGGAAATCTTTAGTCTGCCTCTATGCCTTTGCCATGCTTTGTGATCCCTTGAATTTTATGAACTTTGGGGAGCATATTATGATCATAGAACACACATGGACCCTATTGGAAAGCTTCAATACAATTGGGAGGGCTCATATCACTTCTTGGATTGCTCAGATCACAAACCCTAGATGCAGATGAAATGAACTATGCAGTGTGATATGATATGCTTATGCTAATGCAAAATAAAACTCACAAGCCATGGTGTGAGAAAAAGTGAGGGCAAATTTGGGGTGTTTCCAATTCATAATCAAAGTATTCACATCTTTATTCAACATAAATCAACTTTAAAATAAGCAACAAGTAGTCGATAGTAATTCAACTTAAAAATTCAGCATGTAAAAAATTCAACAAAACAAGACACACGTCATCCCCCCCGAGTGCTACATATCAGAGAGACAACCACTGACTCAACTAAAGGTAACCGACTAATCCTCTTGATTACCTGCACGTTGCCAACATAGGGACAACATTCAAACATAAGGGGTGAGATATCAATAATTATAAAGGATCATACAATTATCACCACTTCACATCATCAACAAAACAACAATCAACAACAACTTGAAAAATGCAACATTAATGCGACTCGACTATGTTGTGCATGTGGTACCATTCTTTTATTTATTTTTGCATTTGTTTCCTTTATTTATTTAAAATAGTAAATCATTTTCTAAAAATCTTATTTTTTGCATTCTCACTTTAAATAATTTAAAAAACCCAAAAACATTTTATCTTTAATTTTTGCATTAAAAATTATTTTTAAATCATTTAATTGTATTATTTAATTAATTAATTCATTTTAATTAATTAAAAATACTTTTAGATATTTAAAAATCACCAAAAAAATCATGAAGCATTATTACATATTTAGAAAAACTTATAAACTCATCTTACAAATTTATTTTAGGGTTTGATCACATTTTGACAATTAACCATGAATTAGGGTTTCCAAATTCCTTATTTTTCTAACCCTAACTTCAAAAATTCATTTCTGATCAACCAAGATGAGTTTGTGTATGGTTCTTTTTGCATTATTTCATACTTTGCATGTAGTATCAAGGGAATTTAACTCATATTTTTGAATTGCATTTTTCATATGTTTGGAATTTTTCATGGAAAAGTACCCAAAACCCTAGCCTAACTTAGAAAAACCATAACTTGACTTTGGTTTAGCTTCTGACTTCCATCTTTGGGGAGTGATCTTATGTGTGTTCAGGGTTCACTTGGTTGAAATTTCAATTTTTTATCATGTTTTTTTCTTCTTTTTTGATCATATGCATCTCATGCTTTCTTAAAACCAAAATTTGCCATGTTCATTTGCATTCATCTTTGCATACCTTCATCATATGAACTTGTCATGACATCTCATGCATTTGTATGTTATCTTAGATACCTTAGGACATGTGAGAACATTGGTTGATCATTATTATATTCATTTGGTATGTTTTACATCCATTACATCTTATGTATGTTCATGTGTTCTTAAGCTTCTAACATGCTTGTTTTTGCATCCATCACTTGTATGATCATACATATGCATTGTATATTGTAACTCCCCAAAATTTGCCCTCTTATTTATTATCAACCTCGAACGGTGTACGCTTCATTCTTGCATCATTCCGCACATCATTGCATCGCATTTGAAAAATAAATAAATAAATCATTCATCATCCTTTGCATGAGGTGTGTGGTCGATCGAGGCTTTCCAAACATTGGAGTTCAAGAAAAAAATAATATACCAAAAATAATCCAAACCACTTCCAAGCTAACCAACCAAAAAGGGAAGATTTCACCTTTCCCTCCCTTTTCTTTCCGCTTTTCCTTCCACTTTCTTTCCACACTTCGTTTCATTCTTTCCCTCTTATTTTTCCACTTCAATTCCACTCCATTTCCCTTGGATGTTTCCACCATGTTCTACCATCTTCTAGAGTGTTCCAAGGAATATTCCAAGGAAAATTCCAAGGAATATTCCTTTTCCAACCCTAACCCTAACTAACTACCAAACCATAATTTTGGATCCCAAGCCTAATTTTTGGGCCCCAAACCTAATTCCATTCTCAAACCTAGCTCCAAGCCTAGCCTCTATATAACCACTAATCACTTCAATGCAAGGGGTTCCCACAATTTTCCAACTTTTCACTCTTTCACAATCACTTTTTCTCTCTCACTTTTCCTCCATTTCCATTTTCACCAAAGCTTTTTTGAATAAGCTCTTCAAGTTTCACATTGAAACTTGAAGATCTTAAAGCTTAAGCCTTCAACCTCCATTGCTTGTGGATTCTAGAAGAAGAAGCTAGTGATTTTTGTGAGGATTTCGGCTTATCGGAAGTGCGCGAAAGTTCAAGCATCAAGAACGCATTTATTTTGTGAATCCGCGGTTTTCTCTTCGATCAAGCTCTGATTCTTGCAATAATTACCGAAGCACTTCTCTGCTTCGTAGGTTGGTGATCTAAATCACTTCTTCTTTAAGTTATTCTCTTCATCTTACCACTTTTGGCGTTCTTTAATCCCTTTCCGTTTTGCTTGCGATCAATTTCGTTTCCGTTATGTGTTGCTTATGATTTGTGATTTTTGATGGATTAGGATTTAAGGTGTTGATAGTTATAGATTCTATCATGTGTAAATAAGCCCCAATTAAGTAGAAATTAGTGTTATCATGTTCCTAGGTATGTTAGGGATCTTTAGAAGTGAGTTTGTGGCCAAAAGCACTTATTTCAAAAGTTGTTTTCACTTTCTGTTCAGCGTTAACCAGTTAACGCGTGCGTTTTAGCCACAAATTGCTGTTGTTTTAGGTCCGTTAACCGGTTAACGCATTTGGTTAACCGGTTAACGCTGTTGATTTTTGAATTTTTAGCTTATTTCATGGCTTAGTCCTAAGTTCTAGTGCCTCTAATGTTCATACATGTTTAGGTATTGATTTTAGGGAATTTTTGGATCCATTTCCAGTAGATCATTCCCCCATTTCGAGTCGTTTCGACGCGTTTCCGTGCATGTTACGTATTATGCATTTTTGTGTTCTTTTGTGTATAACTTTAGTTCTTGCATTTTGTTGCCATGTTTGTGCATTATTTGACATGTTAATAATCATGTTGCATTCTGTTTTTACATGTTTCACATTGCATTAAATCATTTTGCATTTCCATTGTATTAATATATGTGGCATAATCATGTATGTATGTGCATTTGGTTGCATTTTGTTACATGTTTGATCATGTTATTCGCATCAATTCAATTCTGAATTTTGCATTGAGTTTAGTATTCTTGTTGAGCTATCACATTGCATTGTTCATAATCAATAATCATCATGTTCATATGCCATGTTCATGTGCCACTTTGTGCATTACTTGTTGCATAATCAACCATGTGATGCATTCTTGCATGATCCTTCAAAAATGCTCATGTTCATTCAATTATGTATGATGATACATGTTCAAAGGCATGTTCATGATCAAGTTGGTGCATTATTCATTGAGTTTGTGCATTACAAAATGAAAATAATCAAATCTGGATTTTGCATTTCATAGCTGTTTTTGCATATAGGTGCCGTAAAATGTATGTTGTTTGTTTGTTTGCATGCTGTATGTGACCTTTTACACCTACTTTTTCATGCTGCATGCTGGCTGTAAAAAGCTGATTTGTGTTATACATTGTTTTCATAGTTGATTGTGTGTTTGAGTGCTGTAAATAGTTGCTGAATTTTAGTTTAGCATAATGTAGGCACCCTTAAACTTAAGATTGAGTCTAGTTTAGGTCCAAGTTGCCTTAGGAAATGTTTGGTGTGTTTACCTCATTCTTTTTTTAATAAATTGCACACTAATCTTTGTTTTGTAGAGGGGAAGATTGAGGTATGTTTCCTTACACCTTATCCTTTTATTTTTTTATGCATTTAATTCATTTTTTCCTTCCATACTTGTGTTTGGTAGGATTTCCCCCTCTTTTGTAGAATCAACTTAACTTCTCTAGGAAGTAAGTTGCATTCTATTCTTTCCTTCCTTAGGAGTAGAAAAACCTCATAAACCATAGGACCATCATTTTGATAAATAACTTAGGGTTGTGTCTTAGTCTCCCTTAGTTTTGTCCTTTTTCCGACTCGAGTCATTCTTTCTCATCTCATAAAGAAAAACAATAAAATACTTAATAAAAACCGAATGTTCTTGTACGACACGAGACTTTGTTACGGAGTTCTTATACACGTCCTGTTTCGGGGCGAGGTGTAAGTCCCTACCACGATGGATAAGTCTTAGTATGAGAATGTTCACAAAAAAATTCAAAACATTTCTCATAAAAGACAATCAACAAAGACATCGCGTCTTCTCTCCTCATCTCCTAATCTTTGCGGACGAATGCGACTTGCCTCGACAATTCAAACAGCGATACTGTAAACACCCTCGAGTCAGAGCCGGTAACACCTGAGCTAGAGCTATGGCAAAGTTATCCTAAAAAATACAAACAAAGTTCCCGCCTTAGTTAGGCGAACTACGACGACTCTGATCCTCATTTTCCCGATGAGGTACATAGGCAGCGGGGTAGGGCCCATTCGAGCACATTCCTTATTTTCCCTATATTTTCCCCATTCTTTCTTTCCATTCTCTTTCTTATTCCCATTCCCATTCCAGTTCCAGTTAGCAGTTTTGTTCAGCAGCCTTAATCTTTCTCACCCTTTGAAACAAACAAACAAGCGTGGATCCCGTCGGGTACGGCGTACGGTCTGGGGTGCTAATACCTTCCTAGGTCGTAACCGACTCCCGAACCCAGATCTTTGGTTCGCAGGACCTTGTCCTTTCCTTCTTCCTCAGGTTTGTGCAGCATTACCTTTCCCGTTCCTTCGGGATAAAAATTCCTGGCTGGCGACTCTACCTTTTTCGCGCCACTTTCGCGTTTGTACCAGGATGAAAATCCCGGGAGCGACATATATGACTTTGCATATCTCCATGACACATTTGCATCATGTATTCACTTCTGGTTGGTATCATTGCATCTTCATCTTTGCTTCATTGCCTCTTGTTTCACCTTATGTAATCATACTAACAATTTCAAAGGCTTCTGGTAAGTTGATCAGGATGTGGATTTGCCTTCACACCTAACCTCTTATTATCTCTTCATTTGCATCTTTACTTGTCTTTGAAGTGAGTTTGACTTACTTGTGCTCTCTCTTGCTCCTTTTCTTTCTCTCGGGTTACTTAACTTCTTCAGGAAGTAAGTGACCTATTCTCCTTTCTCTTCTCTTTTCATCTTCTTCTTCTTCCTTGGTGGCCATCTGAAGACTTTCTGAAGATCTTTTCTTAAGCCTCACAAACCATAGGAATACCCAAGCATGATAACTTTAGGTTTGTACATAGTCCCCCTAGTTTTTACCTTTGAGTCTCTTTGAGTCTTTGCTTCTCATCTCATAATCAAGGCTAAACAGTTAAAGTTTTAAGACTCTGAATTAGGGTTATGCCTGTTTCCTTATCTTAGGATGGAGTGTATAACTTTAATACTTAGCGTTAAACCTGTAAGTCGTTTACACCTCCTAATCAAAACACCTAATAATCATTAAGACTTAAGCTTGTAACTTGGACCTTATATTAGGGTTACATCTCTGCTTATTGGTTTAAAGGGACTAACCCTAGTGTTTAATGGACAAGTCCCCCCTCAAGTTTAGTCTTACAAACATAAAATCCATTTCTTAATCCCACCTTTAATTAAAATCCACTTTAATAAAGGCTTGTTATATAATGATTTTAATCCCTAACCATGGATTAAGTTGAGATATCTTCCTCAGCTTAAGTGTTCTCATCTATTATCCTTCTATTAGGATGGTGTAATGAGTTCACTAATCCCTGATTAGAGATTAAACTCATTACTTAACACAAAACAAAAAATCCAAAAACACTTGATAATTACAAGTAGGTTAATGATCTTAATCCTGTATCATTAGGGTAACTAAGTTGAGATTTTCATCTCATGCTTAAGTAGACTCATTATCCCTAATCAGGGGTGATATAATGAGTTTACGACCCTTGATTAAGGCTTAAGCTCATTATCCTATGCAAAGCATCACAGAAATCAATAAAAACTGAAAACACAAAAACAAACAATAAACGTCTCCTCCGGGATTCTTTTTTCATCATATTCACTCTGAAAACGAGAACTTGCTTCTTCTGTCTAATGCAAGACAATTAACACTTGAGCCAGACGAGTCATACACTTGAGCATAGACAAGAAGCAGTTCACACCAAAAGCATCCAGTCTCTTTGAGTCGAACTACGGTGTTCTGTCTTCCTCATTACACGAGAGGATACGTAGGCATAACTTAACAGTTATCGAACAAAAGTCTCTTTGTCTCCCCCCCTCTCCTCTTTCCAGCTTTCTTTTCTTAGCCTCAGCTTTGAGCACTCACTTTCTTTTTGCACTAACACTCTGTACATCCATTTCTCCATCCCTTTTATACACAGTTTAGCACATACACTATCCCCTTTTGAACAAAATCAGGTAAGTGTGGATCCCTTCGAGTACGACGGACGATCTGGGTTCAAATACCTTCCCAAGTCATAACCAACCCCCTTACTCAGTCTTTTTGGTTCGCAATTGTCTTATCCATATCTTTCCAAGTTTATGCAGCATTACCTTTCCTTCGGGATAAAAATGCCTAGCTGGGGAGCGACACTCGTGCATCAATCTCCAACATTGCCGATAGTTCGCATTTGCACCGGGACGAAAGTCTGGGGAGCGACACTCGTGCATCAATCTTAAAATCACTCTTCATTGATTGGCCACAACTATTCATAAGATCCACTAGTTTCACATCCAGCTTCCGAGCCTCTCGAATATTGTCCAAAAAATCATTATTAATCTTTAACATGCCCAACATAACACTCTGCAGTGTCACTTCGCAAACCAAACTCACATCTCAAAATTTCTCAATTAATTCCAATTCCTTAATCATCATTGCTGACATATGCAAGGTCTTTCGGCTTAAAGCATCGGCCACATCATTAGCTTTGCCTAGATGGTAATTCAAACCGAAATCATAATCCTCCAGCAATTCTAACCATCTATGTTGTCTCATATTCAACTCATTCTGATCAAAACAAATACTTTAGGCTCTTATGATCACTATAAACTTCAAATTTGGAACCATAAAGATAGTGCCTCCAAATCTTCAGTATAAAAACAACTGCAACAAGTTCCAAATCACGTGTAAGATAGTTCTTCTCATGAGTTCTCAACTATCGCGATGCATAAGCAATTACCTTATTGTTCTTCATAAACACACCTCATAAACCCATCAACGAAGCATCGCAATATACTACAAATGGTTCTTTTGGATTCGGTAAAGTCAAAACCGTAGCCGATGTCAACCTCTTCTTTAATTAGGTAAAACTTTCTTCGCACTGAACATCCCACACAAAAGCTTTACTTTTACGAGTTAATCTAGTTAATAGAAGTGTCAACTTAGAAAATCCTTCAATAAACCTTCTATAATAGCCATCTAACCCCAAAAATCTTCTAATATCCGTAGTCGACCTTAGAGTTTCCTATTGTAGCACAACATCTACCTTAGAAGGATCAACAACAATACCATTACCTGAAATTACATGACAAAGAAAGCTGACTTCTTTCAACCAAAACTCACACTTGGACAACTTCACATACAACTTCTTATCTTTCAAAACTTCTAATACCGTTCTCAAATGTTCCTTATCCTCTTCTTCTGACTTAGAATAAATCAGAATATCATCAATGAATACAACTACAAAATGATCCAGATAAGTATGAAAAATACAATTCATATATTCCTTGAATACTCTAGGCGCATTAGTCACACTGAAAGGTATCACCGAATACTCATAATGTCCATACCGTGTTCTAAACATCGTCTTCTGAATATCCTCATCTTTCACTATGATCTGATGGTAACCCGATCTCAAATCGATCTTGCTAAATACACGAGCACCCACCAACTAGTCTATCAAATCATCTATTATCGAAAGTGGATACTTGTTCTTGATCATCACTTTATTCAGCTATCTATAATCAACACAAAGTCTCATACTTCCATCTTTCTTCTTTACTAGCAACACTAGAGCTCCCCATGACGATACTCTTGGTCTTACAAACTTCTTCTCAAGTAATTCTTCCAACTGCTTCTTTAATTCAGACAACTAGGATGCCAACATTTTGTATGGTGCCATCGAAATAGTTCTAGTACCAGGTACCAAGTCAATTGCAAATTCAACTTCCCTTTCCAGCGGTACATCAGGAATTTCTTCGGGGGAAAATCCAGGAAATTCATTCACTACTAACAATTCCTCAATCTTAGCTTTACTCTCGACAGACAATGTCTCCATCAACGAAAACATCTGAGCTTCTTCTTTCATCAATTGAGTAGCTCTCGGAAAGATAACAATCCAACTCCTTCCTCTTCGGGAGTAGAAAACCTCACTGACTTGTGATAACAGTTTATATGAACATAGTTATACTCTAACCAGTTCATAGCAAGAATTACATCCATCCTACTCAATGGTAAGCACACCAAATTGACATAAAAGTCCTTATCAAAGATCGACAAAGGATACTTTAAACATACAAGAGAAATAGATACTGATACCTTAGCCGAAACCTCGACGATCAATTCACCATTCATAGCAGACAATTCAAGACCCAATCTTTTAACACAATCAACAGTAATAAAACAATGTGTTGCACCAATATCAATATAGTAATTAAAGGAGTACTATTAATGAAGCATGTACATTTGATAAGTCTGTCCTCGTTAGTTGTCTGAGTTCCTAACAACGCGAACAATTTCCCAGTCTGAGCTTTCTTCGGCTACTGACACTAACTACCAATATGTCCTTCTTCACCATAATTAAAGCAAATCATTTCCTTGTGTTTGCAATCAGCTATTGCATGCCCAGTCTTACCACAACGAAAATACCTTTTTACATCAGCAATGCACACATTACTCCTATGATCAGCCTATCCACACTTGAAGCAAACTATACCAGCAGGAGCACCTCCTCCACTTGTCCTCTGAGCTAGAGCAACTTTATGTTTACCCTTTCCAGCAGGATCATCATAAGGCTTGTCACATTTTTGTTGTTGCCTGCCTCTTCTGTCACTAACAATCTTGTAATGAGAATTATTATCCTCTTCATGATGAATTCTACAGCCATCCACCAACTCTGAAAAGACACGGATCTTCTGATACCTAAGAATTTTCTTGATCTCAGAGCGCAACCCGTTTTCAAACTTGATGCACTTTGAAAATTCAGCACCAACTCCAATATAACAAGGATAGAACTTAGACAATTCCACAAACTTTGTAGCATAGTCAGTCACAAACAGGTTCCCTTGCTTTGGCTTAAGGAACTCAATCTCCTTCTTGCCATGGACATCCTCTAGATAATAATTTCTCATGAATTCCCTCCGGAACACATCCCAAGTGATTACTTCACCTACAACACCCAACCTCTCACGAGTCTCTAGCCACCAGTCATCAGCCTCAACTGCCAGCATGTGAGTACCATACCGAACCTTCTGCGCTGGAGTACATTCCATAACATGGACGTTTCTCTCAATCTCCTTCAACCACCCCAACACTGCATCTGGATCATGCTTTCCCTTAAAGACATCTGAAAAGTCGCCAAGCTACGTGATCCAACATCTTCACCAGCGTTCGACAAATTCTGCACAGCCTGAGCCATCACTTGCATTGCAACAACCATTGCAACGTCATTTCTTCAAGCCATCTTAAATTATCACTACAACACAACCAAAAGTTAGAACCAAATAACAATACTCGATTGTTAAACAACTACGACTCGACACTTGGCCAGACATACCGACCTGCTCTGATACCACTAACGTAACACCCCATTTTCCACCCGATAAATATAATAAAATCATAGTTATAAAATTTCTAACTTACAACGGGATATCACATTTTCAACTTCAAAAAACATTAACTTAATAGATAAGCATGAATGATACATAACACATTCAAGGAGAATTTATAAAATCAACATATAGTCTTCAAAATAGTTCAACATTATAAAATACTATGCAATAGATTCATAATCAAAGTAGTAACATCTTTATTCAACATAAATCAACTTTAAAATAAGCAACAAGTAGTCTACAATAATTCAATTTAAAAATTCAGCTTGTAAATAATTAAAGAAAACAAGACACACGTCACCCCTCGAGTGTTACATATCAGAGCAACAACCACCGACTCGACTAAAGGTATCCGACTACTCCTCTTGATTACCTGCACGTTGCCAATATAGGGACAACATTCAAACAGAAGGGGGTGAGATATCTATAATTATAAACGATATATGATAATTAATACATAGACAAGGATCATACAATTATCACCATTTCACATCTTCAACAAAACAACAATCAACAACAACTTGAAAAATGCAACTTTAATGCGACTCGACTATGTTGTGCATGTGGTACCATTCAGAGTAAATCTCCCAACTTAAAATTTCCAATTTACCAAGGCATCAATACATAAGCCTTCAACTTTCAACTTAGTGCCAACCCAGGCCAACATGGTGTGAGAAATGACTTCGACATAAGATGCATTGTACTATATGACATATACGACTCAACATCATGAACAACATAACAACATCAACAACATAAACAACTTATACAACAAGAACAACTTTAAATCAACGTTGGCTTATCAAGCCTTCAACTAAGAATCGTCCATTATCGGAACAATATTACAACTCAATTATACCTGCAAATCGAATCTTCCGATAATATTTCAACAAAACAATACAACGAATCACCTAATAAACTATACAAGTTACCCCGACGATTTTCCTTAAATTCCGGGCAACTAAATTTTTCGCCTAACTTAGCTAAACCGACTAAAACCGTGTCATTTCAACATTCTGCAGTTAATACGACTTTTATAAACTTCTGTCAGAAACCTGTTATCTGATACAATCCTACTGTTAATTATATCTTACTGTAAAGGAAATTTTACAAAATTTATATTTTTCTGTCAAAACTCAGAAGGATACTGTTGCTGCCAAAACCAATTAATCTACTATTTTATCTCCATACTACATCATATCTACTTAACTTCAAAATTATGGTTATAATAAAATTCTAATTCATTTGCTTGATATATCATAACATACTAAGTGTTGTTTAATTCTTAAAAGAGTTTCACTAAAACTACATAAAATACATGAATGGGATTAAATGATAAGAGTATGTATAAAAAAAACTAAAGGAACCTCCTACTACAGGGTGGCTTGCGCAACCCTTCCTAAAGTCCCCCATGGCTTGTGCCACATCCCTCTTCAAACATAGGGTGGCTTGCGCCACCACCCTTCACACACATATAGAGGTGGCTTGCGCCACCTATATATATGTGTCCCTGCCACCTGTTTCTCCATTCTGGGTGGCATGCGCCTCCAATACCTCTGTAAATTGGGGGTTTCATCCCAAAAACGTAATATTTTTTTCTAGAAATCGTATAATTACAGCAGCTTCATAAAAATTCTTTCAGCAACAAAATTCCACCAAATCGACAAATTCACAATTTATACAGAATCGATCAACAAAACCTCAAAAACAACACAACATCAAAATCAACTTAAATCGACATCAACATCAAACAATTCACAATAACACATAACTACCCAATCCTAGTACCAATTATCATACCCGGTTATAAAAATCGGACTCACCCTTACCTTGGATTAAAGGCAGCCCTAACTCAATCGGGTTCCGAAAAAATTGCCTCGATTGCAGTTTCTCTCCCACAACCTCTTCTCTCACGATCGTGCTATGCTTTCTTCTATTCCCACTTATTGATTAAATCCTAACTCTCCAACTTCTATTTCTTTTTCTCCAACTTCTATTTCTTTTTATCAAATATTATTATTATACTAATTTAACTAATGGGCCTAAACAATGCACCCCTCTAATTGCTAATTTAGACACGAATTCTAGCCCACTAACCAACACACTCTAACAACAATAATATTACTGCTAATATTATTTCCACGACTTTCCGACGTAATATTCCGACTTAGCGACTTAATTCACCCTAACACAAAATCGACTAAATAATCACAAATAAATAATTAAATATTCGATTAAATAAATAATTAAATATTTGGGCATTACAACGCCACCCTATAAGCAAAAAATCTAACCCTTAATGATAACTGATACTGACCAATAAATCGAGGAATAAGCTTCCTCGGCTTTAAGGGACGCCCAACACCAGTCACCAGAGTGACTCTCAAGAACACATGGTCTCCTTATTGAAACGTAAGGTCCTCCATCCTCTTATTATGGTAGCTTTTTTTCCTACTCTACGAAGCTTTTATTTTCTCTCAAATCGACTTCACCTTCTCAGTTGTTTGTTGAACAATCTCTAGACCAAGAAACACAATCTCTCCATTTTCATGCCAACACAGAGGTGTCCTATACCTCCAACCATATAAAGCTTCAAAAGGCGACATTCCAATACTAGAATGTAAACTGTTATTTTAAGTTATATAAGTTTTGTGACTTTTGTATTTGCAGTCATTTTGGTGAAATATGTAGATGTTAAGCCATATGTTTTGTCATATTAGTCAGACATCATGTTCTGTAGGATGTCATGACATGTTCCAGGACATGTTATACCAGAACCCTAGGGCTTGATTGTTTTGGTGTTTTGTGTGTATTGTGAGTGTGATTTAATTCACACATTTTCATTATCTAAGAATGGGTATGTTAGGAACTTCTGTTTCTACAGATTGTGGTGATTTTCTTAAAAATGGTTGTTGAGCCTTTTTAGGAAAATTTGTATTTGTTCTAATTTTTTTGGAGGTAATCATGCTAATGGTTGGAAGCGGATTCCGGATGTTTCTATACTTTAGGAAGCCTAATCCCACAAGGTCTGAAGGCTATTTAAAGAGTGGTATAAACCTAAATAACACGGATCACACATTGAATAATTTTGGGAAAAAGTAGGATTGTCGTGTTTTGGTTGTTTCTTTAGTGTTTAATGTGTTTGTTTGTATGTCACTCTTGTATCAGGTTTGATATATTGAGTTGACTGATTGTTCATTGTTCACTATAAGTTTTTAAGCAAATAGTGTATTATTCTTGGTTGAAGCTTTTAAGAAAAACCAAATATTGTTTGGGAAGTGTGATCTTCTTTTTGGTTTCTTGAGACATTACCTGGGACTAAGATTGTTTGATTGTGGTGATTGGGAGTGAGAGTGATTCTCATATATAGGAGGTTCCTAGGTAGAAGTTTCACTGGGTAAAGATTAAGTGAGAAGTTGTAAACTGGGATTGTTTAGCTTCGAATTGATACTGCTGATAGTCGATTTCCTTCCTGGTTTTGTAGCCCCCAGACGTAGGTAAGTTGCACCGAACTGGGTTAACAATTTATTATGTTCTTTAAATTTCTTAATTTTTTTCTACACAATCTTTCTCTTTTTAATCAACTTTGTTTGCTGTCAGTAGGTGTTATAACATTTGTCGTGACATTATGTGTTATTGAGACATCTATCTTGACATCTGTTATTTGTGTGCCAAATTTTTAATTGGTATCAGAGTACGCCACCTTGTTCTGTTATTTGGATGAGCTCCATGGAGTTTGTATTCTGGTACTATGGACAAGGAAGTAGGAGGAAATGTTAACATGCCTCTAGTCTTGGATGGCTCTAATTATGACTATTGGAAGGCACATATGGCAGCCTTTTTAAATAATCTGGATAGTAAGACCTGGAAGGCTATCATAAAAGGTTGGGATCATCGTGTGGTTATAGATAAATATAGGAAGGAAACCCTGAAACCTGAAGAGGATTGGACATAGGGGGAAGATGAATCTGCTATTGGAAATTACAAAGCCTTGAATTCTTTATTCAATGGGATGGACAAGAACATGTTTAGGTCGACCAAAACTTGCAATGTGGCTAAAGATGATTGGGAGATTCTCAAGATAACTCATGAAGGCATATCCAAGGTAAATATATCTAAAATTCAGCTGCTTACTACAAAGTTTGAAAATCTAAAGATGATAGAGGATGAGAGTATTCATAACTTTCACATGAATGTTCTTGAAATTGAAAATTCCTTTAGTGCCTTGGGAGAAAATATATCAGAAGAAAAGCTAGTCAGGAAGATTCTCAAGTCTCTTCCCAAGATATTTGATATGAAGGAAACTGCCATTGAATAAGCTCAAGATATCAACAACATGAAAATTAATGAACTTGTTGGTTCTCTTTAAACTTTTGAATTGGCTATTAGTGACAAGTCCGAGAAAAAGAACAAGAGCATAAATTTTGTTTCTAATGTTGAAAATAAGGAGAGTCAAGCTTACTTGGACACCGATGAAGGGATGTCAGAAAATATTGTAGTACTTGGAAAATAGTTCAGTAGAATACTTAAGAGATTGGACAGAAGAGGAACATCGGGTGTTAAGGACATCACATCATACATCAGACATAATCATGATTCTCAAAAGAATTCCATAACTGAAGAGAAGTCAGATCAAATCAAAGGAGTTCAATGTTATGAATGTGAAGATTTTGTTCAATTTAAGCCAGAGTGTCCCACCTATCTCAAGAAACAGAAAAAAGGGACTAACTGTATCTTGGTATGATGATGAGTCTGAATATGATTCTAACATTGAGACTATCAAACATGTTACTTCTCTTTGGAAGATGTGTTGATGAAGTAGAAGCTTGTGATGAAAATGATCTCTATGAAGATCTGAATATGGCTTACAAGAAAATTTATGTCAAGTGTGAAGAAAGTCTTAAGACAAAGGAGAATCAGAGATTTCTCATAATTGATCTGGAAAGGGAAAAAGAGGAACTCCTATGTGTTATGTCTTATCATCAAAAGAAGGTAACTCTTTTAAATTCCAAGCTCAGTAAGGTGACAAACTCATAAGCTCAGTCTCAATCAGATGATAAATAGAAAATAATGTCAGCAAAAAAGTTTATTCCTCATGAAAGGATGATGGTCACAATATCAAACCACATGTTACAACATCCTGGAATATACGTTGATCCTCCAAATAATTACGCATCATCCTGTAGATTTCATCACTATGGCGAGTATGTGAATGTTGAGAAACACAAGAAAAAAGAGTTTGAATTTGGCCTAACATTTTGTCCCATTTTGCGGAATTAGAAAGATATATCTAACAATGATAATAAAAATAAATGACACAAATTATTTTATCTTTGTTCACTGTTAACGAATTTACTCCAATCCACCCATCAAGGTGATTTTACTTATCAAAAGGACTTAATCCAATAACCATCAACGATTACAACCATAATGGATACCACCATTGCCTTCTTGAGAATTCTGACTCTCAAAGCCTCTCAAGGAATCAACCTCCAAGTTGTTAGAAATGCCTTGGCCCCCTCGAGTGCCCATACTATAGAAATATCAACTCGAGGAATCTCAAGATACCTTTAACAAGGATTTACACCGCCTTTCAACAAAGGATTTTCCAAGCTACCTTCAACAAGGATTTACGCCACTTTTCAACAAATGATTTTCTCGTGTACACATAATTGTAACACCCCAAAATTTGCCCTCATATTTTCACCATCAATAAGTGGTTTATGCCTCATACATATGAACTTAGGTCATATGCAATCATACATGCATCATTGATCTTCTCAAGGCAGGGGATCAATCCTCCAAAGAGAAGAAGTTTTCTCAAGGCCAAGAGGATGAGATATCCTCTATTATTCAAGATACAAAGGCTTCTTATGCCCAAAGATACCACATTTGGTTCATCATTTCATCAGATGATAAAATCTTGCAAGAGAATTGAATAAGATCACATCCTCCAACATTTGGTCTTTAAATTATGGTTTTTCCTATTGAAGTACGTGGCACCTTCATGGATATGCTTACACATTTGGTCCTCATGCATATGCTTACACATTACCTCATATGTGATAAATTTGAAAATAAAACTTAATGCACAAGTTTCATCAAGTCAACATTGTACCACACATCATAACATATCATAATGAAGGGAAATTAGCGATCTAAACACAATAAAAAAAATTCCCCTTTAGAGATCCTTATGAAAGATCATGATCTGTGATAGAAAGATTACCTCTTGTGGCGATGAATTCTTTGAATCCATATCGATGGATGATCACGAGCATTGTATGGTGAACAATGCCTCTACTCATTCTACATGAACAACTTCCTTCAGTCACAGTGCTAACTGTAACACGGTGGGAGAACTGACTTTAGTTATGTTGCGGATAGCAAGAGTCGCCACCGACTTTTATTTTATCCAAAGGAAAGGCATAAAAGAACAGGAAAGACCTTTTTAAAAGATTTTTGGGTCCGGGGGGTAGGTTATGTAAAGGGAAGGTGTTAGCACCCTTTACATCCATGGTTATCCATGGGCTCTTAGTTACTTAGCTCACTTTAAAATGTTTTTGAAAAGGTGAAGTGTGTGAATAGAAATTTTCATAAGAGTTAATAATGATCCATGTACGGATGCGTAAAAACTTGTGTTTGAAAATTTGTTTGAAAGTATGAAGTGTTTGAGAAATTTTTAAGTAGTGAGCAAGTAACTATGAGGTACCTACCCTAGAATTTAAGTCTTTCTGTTCTTTATCCTTTAAGTGGTAAGACTATCCCTATTATTAAGGAATAGGTAGTCATTACCTTGGATGTGAGGGACATATGAGGGACATCTGTTTTATGAAGGCAACTGTGGGGGTGTATTAAGCAATTTGGAGGGACTGTCATCATTATTCGAAAGGGACAAGATCTTTTATAAAGGCAACCATTTAAGGGACTTGATGACTTTTCTTTTTAAGGGACTTGCTTTATACACCCCACTTGACCTTATGAATAGGCAACAATAAGAGGCAACCCTAGAAAGTGAGATGGCGATTAAAAATCGACTTACGTGTGTGAGTGTTTAATTTAATTTATCTTTTAATTAAAATGATCTAAATTTAATTTTAAATATAATACATGTTTACACTCCCTATTTTACTAACCATAGCAAGCAAATTAAATACTTTAAAATATTCACAAAAATTACATCCAGGAGCATTTACATAATAATAATAAGCAATTAATTATAAATAGCAAAATAAATAAATAAGCAAAATATAAATAAATAAGTAAAAATAAATAAATAAGCAATAAATAAATATAATAGGGGTTAGTAATAATAATAATTAAAAATAAATAAGGTTAGAGAAATAATAATAATAAGCATAATTAAAAAATAAATGGATTAGTAATAATATGGTTAGTAATAATAACAATAATTAAAATAAATGGAATTAGTAAGAACATAATTAAAATAATAAACAAAAGATTAGATTTTTAATATAGACAATTATTTAGAAATAAGAGGAAATATGAACAATGAAATAATTATTATAGCATTTTAATTTATATACAAATTATTAAATTATTTTTAAACATATTATAATTACAAAATTCAATTGTCATAGGTTCAATTATTTCTAAACATATATTAAAAATTATTTATATATATAATTTAGATTACAAACAAAATTTTAAAAATATTTACATAAGTTATAATTATATTTACAAAACTTAATTATATTAAATAAATATGTATATAATAATTATATTTATAAAATTTAATTATACTAAATATTATATTTACAAAACTTAGAAATTTAAATCATAATATAAAATTAGTTTTTATTATTTAGAAAATAAATTAGGATTTTAGGGTTTGTTAGAAAAATATTTTTAGGGTTTTATAATCTAATATACAAAATTATTTTAGTAAATATATATATATATATTATAATTTAGATACATAACAAAATAAAATAATTTTTGAGTTTATGAAATAAATTTTTATAATTTTGAAAAGAATACATAATATACAATTATTTAGATATACAAAATATATACAAAACTAATATAATTTAATAATAAAATATTTAAAACAATCAAAATACAAAAAAAAAATGAAAACTTACCTGGCTGGGTTTGAACCCAGGACGTCCTGCTTACCAGCACCAAAACCCTCCACTAGACCAGCCAAGCACGTGTGGTAAAGAATGGATTGCAATTGGTTTTGTTCTTTGAAACCTGAAAAATCAGAAAAATAAGAAGCAAAAGGCCTGGGGGAGGATTGAACCCAGGACCTTTCAAGTATCACACAGATGCATTGCCAATCCAGCTAGGTGAGCGCGTCTGCTAACGGAATGGCTAGAGAACATAATATATAATGCTTCATGGTTAACCTGAAAAATAGAAAAAATAATTGTACAAGACCAGGATTCGAACACAGATCTCATAGCCAAATACACGCTAGCCTTTTCACTGGGACAAGCCACACGCTTGTGATAGTAAACAACCAATAAAACATAAAATATTTTAAACAAAATTCAAATTTCCAGGACGCGCCAACAACCTTCGTCTTCTCCATATTACCTGCGAAATTTCATGCAATTTTACCTGCGAAATCTCCTGCGTGTTCTTCAACATTCAGAACCTACGAAAATCAAACATTGATGAAACAGTACAAATTCATGGAATTGAAGATATCATTGAGTTCCTTATGGTTCACCCAATCAATCTATGTCATTAGAATTCATTTATATTACTTAAATCGCAAAACCCCAAATTTGAAGCTTAAACCCTAGCTATGGCCGATTGTGATTTAGGTCACGAAACTCCAATTTCTTTGTCCAGAAACCTTCACAAGCTCAATACAAATATCATTAACCAAACAAAATCCATTGCAATGCAGTAAATAAATGAAACCGAAAAAATTATTTTCAAGAACAAGCAAGCTTCGGGTTAAGCATTATGGCATGTTTTTGATGCATATGAGTGATGATTCATGATCAGGGAAGTCCAAGGAGTCTTGCTATGTTCTTGTTTTACCTTCAAATGCCCTGTAAATTGAAAACCGAATGTGAGTTTTGGCTTGAATTTTTGAAATATGGAACTTACTCTTAAGGCTGCTGAATTCGTGTCTTTGTGATGGCAATGAGTTAAGTACTTATAGGAGAGTGAATTAGGTCAAAAAGATTGATTACTTGTGTGGAAAAATTGATATGAAAAGATCCACAATGATCATGCCTTAAAAATCAAATATTCATGTGTGAATGCTTGCTATTTTTGGCCAAACCTCATGATTTCTTTCCTCTTCAATTCAAATCAATATTTAAGACTTTCTAGAAGCTTGATCCAAACCAAATCTTACATTTTCATATTTTATTTTTATTTAAAATGATTTTTAATGAATTAAATCAAAATAAATAAAAATAAAAATAATAAAAATAATAAAAATCTGATTTTTAATGGTTTGGGTCGTGCATGAAGTTGTTGTATGGATTGGGTCATCATTTGGCAAGCCCGTTTGGAAGAAATTGGTTTTAGACCTCCTTTTTCATCATAAACCAACTCAAAATTTCCCAACTTTGCAAGGGCACATATCCTTCAATTTTAATGCTATGAGGGTGTTCTTGGACATTTTGGAAAGCTTGAAGAGTCCTCTAAACAACCCCACTGGTTTCATGTCCATATCACTTACCAATCTCAAGTTATGCCCTTTTGAAGTTGTTGACTTTTTGTTGACTTTCAAAAGGACCTATAATGTCTTAGCTCATACCTTCCAAATGAAGCATTTTTGGGCTTGGCTTGTGAGACACAAAGTTGTAGAGAATTCAATTTCCTTCAAAATGAGCTTTGGATGGAGACTTGGTGATGAAGTATGTGAAAGAAGAGGGGTACAGACGCGAATGGTCGGCGAAAGAGAGAACATGAAGATGAACTGAAAAGAGTCGCCAGCTAGGCATTTTTATCCCGAAGGAAAGGTAATGCTGCATAAACCTGAGGAAAATATGGATAAGATGGTCGCGAACCAGAGAAACTGAGAAAGGGGGTTGGTTACAACCTGGGAAGGTATTATCACCTTGATTGTCCGTCGTACTCGACGGGATCCACGCTTACAATATTGTGTTTAAAAGGGTAGTGTCAGTGTTATCTGTGTGCAAAAGCTGGAAAAGAATGCAAGTGTCAGTGTAAAAGAAATGTGAAGTGAAGTAAAGAGTGTCAGTGTAAGGAAAGAGTGCAAAGCTCAAGACAATGAGGCTTAAAAGAATAATGCTAGAAGAGGGGGAATATACAGAGACTTTTGTTCGATAACTGTTAAGTTATGCCTATGTATCCTCTCGTGCAATGAGGAAGTTAGAACACCATAGTTCGACTCAAAGAGACTGAAGGATAAATTGACTGATGAACTGCTTGCTTGTCTATGCTCAAGTGTATGACCTGTCTGGCTCAGGTACAAACTGTCTTGCGTTAGACGGAAGAAGCAAGTTCTCGTTTGTGAGTGAATGTGATGAGAAAAAGAATCCCGGAGGAGACGATAATTGTTTGTTTTGGTGCTTTCAATCTTTTATTGCTTTTGGAGTTTGTCATAAGAAAATGAGCTTAAGCCTAAACCAAGGGTTGGTAAACTCATCACATCTTCCCTCTAATTATGGGTAATGAGAATACCTTAAGTGTGAAGTAAGCACCTCACACTTAATCACCATGATGCAGGATTAAGATCAATAACCTACTTGCACTTATTTAGTTGTTTTTGGAGTTTTTGTTAAGTGTTAAGTAATGAGTTTAAGCCATAATCAAGGATTTAATGGACTCATTACACCATCCTAATAGAAGGATAATAGATGAGAACATTTAAGCTGAGGAAGGTTCCTCAACTTAATCCATGATTAGGGATTAACCTCATGACAAAACAAAGCCTTTATTTAAGTGTATTTTAGTTAATGGTGAGATTAAGATATGGATTTTATGGTTTGTAAGACAACTTGAGGGGGACTTGTCCATTAACACTAGGGTTAGTCCTTCTTAACCAATTAAGGAAGAATTAGAACCCTAATGCAAGGCCCAAGTTACAAGCTTGATGCCTTAGTGATTATTAATATGGGTTTATTAAAGGATTTAAACACATTAAGGGTTTAATACTTAGGATTAAAGTTATACACTCCATCCTAATAGAAGGATGCAGGCATAACCCTAATCACAAAGCCTTAAAACCTTAAGGGTTTAGTCCCTGATAATGAGATGAGGAGAGAAGACACAAAGATGACACAAAGGTAAAACTAATGGGGGGACTAATCAAACCCTAATTGTGATCATGCTTGGGTATTCCTAGGGTTTATGAGGTTTGCAAGAGATCTTCAAGGAAAAGCCACCAAGGAAGAAGCATGATGAAAGGAGGAGAGGCAGAAAGAAGCAAGACAACTTACTTCACTTAAAAAGATAAGTTGCTTGAAGAAAGAAAGTGAGGAGAGAACATGAATGAGCAAGCTCACTCTAATACAAGAGTAAAATGCAGCAATGAATGCATAAGAAAGGTGAGAAGAGATTGTGAGAAGTGAAGGAAAATTCACTTCTCAAAGACTTACCACCTGAAAAGTTAGCAAAAGAAAGTGAAATGAAATGAGAATGAAATGAAATGCAAAGATGGAAACCAAAACCAGAAGCATGTTCATGATGCTAATGATGCAAAGAGATGGCATAAATGTATGTCATGAAATGAAGATGATCATACCAAGGATGGGAATGCAAATGATGCAAAGAGATGGCATAAATGTATGTACATAAAATGAAATGAAAGCATAACATGGAAAATGCATGATGCAATGATCAAACATGATTTTAATATGTCCTAAGATGTCTTATATGTCATGTGGATGCACAAAATGTCATGGCAAGTTCATTTATGCAAGCTTATACAAGATGGATGGAAATGAAGATGCAAATTAGGGTTATATGATCATGTGAGATGCACAATTCAAATACAGAAGAGAAACATAAGATAAAAAATTGAAAGTGGACTCAAAGGAACCCTAAACCTATACTAAGTTACCATCCAAAGGGGGAGGTCAGAAGCTTAACCTAGAAGGACTTATGACTTTTCTAAGTTTCTAGGGTTTTAAGGTTGATCCTAAAGATAAAATGCCAAACAAACTTAAAATGCTTCATAAAAATGAAACAAAAAAGTTTTTAGATGCTTGAAACCATGTATAGCACAATGCAAAAAGAATCATTCACCAACTCACTTTGGTTCAAAAGTTATGAATTTTTGAAGTTAGGGTTAAAAATATTCAAGTTTAAGAACCCTAATTCATTTGAACAATGTCAAAGTATGATCAAAACCAAAAAGAAATATGTGTGGTGAGTTTGTAAATGTTTCTAAATGTTTGAAAATGTTCTCTGAATTTTTTTGGGATTTTTAAATACTTAATGTATTTTTAATTAATTAATTCTCATTAACTAATTAAAAATAACATTTAAATGATTTAAAAATAATTTTTTAATGCAAAAAATAAAAATAAAATTATTTTTGGGTTCTGAAAATTAATAAAGGGTTTAATAAAAAATTTCAGAATTTTTTGATGTCTTTTTCTTTTTTTTAAAATTCGTAGAAGATTAAATAAGAAAATGAAATAAAATTAAAATAAAATGAAAAGTATGATGAAAGGATGGATAAGATTCAATCTGGGCTTTGGGAGGGTTGATTGGCGCGCTATCCTACGGCTCACATTTAAATCTCACTAAACCTAATTAATCAATCAATTAATTAATTCAGATTAGGGTTTTAAACACTCAATCCAGACCATCCAAATGCGCGGGCAACAAGATCCTACTGCCTCAATTCAAACTAGCTCTAATTACACTGATTATGCCCTAATTGCTCTCAGGTGACCGGAACAGTGTTCCGGTCATCTTCTCCGGCCATCCACTTTTGCAAAGTCACTCAATTCGTAAAATAAACTCACCAAACTCTCCAGAAATGATCCCTAACTCATTCTAAACAAGATTCAGCCAGCAAAAATCATTTATTTCACATGAACATTAAGATTCGAAGCAAAACGGAAAATTACTCAGAAATTTCAGAAGCTTCATACATGCTTAATACCCAATCATTTTCAAAACCAAAAGCTGCAGTGTGATCAGTGAAGCATGGAGAACAATCTAACATCCTAAAAAATCATTTCTGGAAAATTTGTTCTTGAAGTTACCTCAAATGGAGCTTTCGAAAATGGCACTATCTGGGCTTTCCTTTGGTGCTTTCCCACTCCTCTTGACTCCCTTTTGCTTCTGGAATGCTTTGCTGAAGTGTTTGTTACCTCCTTTTGAAGTTTTATGAAGTTCATTTCAAAGGGGGAGAAAATCGTGTTTTGTGTATGATGGCTTTTAGGGCAAAATGAAGGGTGGGAAATGATCAGTGATTGATGCTGAGGTGAATGGTGGTGTTGGTTTGAAGAATGAATGGCTGAGTTGGGAGATTCGATAGAAAATGCAAAGACGGAGGTTTTTGTGAATGCTGAGTTATGGGAGAGTTCAAGCTTGGTTCTTGTTGTGTTTTGCTTGCTTTTGATTAGTATAAAGAAATGTAATTGGTTCAGAGAGTGGTTGTGGCATAGTGTGATTGGTATGGGTGAAAATGCACAAAGTCAAGGCTATGTTTCCTTTGAGGTATGGGATGTTTCAGCCCAAGGACAAGGGGGTGTTTGGCGCAGCTTGATTCAAGGAGGTCCATAGAAATCAGTTTGAGGCAATTTGGCAAGCTTGTGGGAAGTTGTGGGGTTTTTTGCAAATTTGTGAACTTTTGGCCCTTTAGAAATTTCTTCATATGCAAGTCATGAAATCTTGATATTCTTGGGCCAATTATGAGTTTTAAGTCATGCACTATAATAATATGATGTGTAGAAGTCAATTTGAAGTCACAAAATAGCTTGGCATGAAGTTTTGCAAAGGATCCTCTTTGGCATGAAACATGAAATTATGTGATTTTTGCCTACTTTGGAAAGCCATAACTTGAGTTCCATAATGAATTAGAAGTTGTTCTTGTACTTTTTGAAAAGGTAATGATCCAATATACAACTTTCATGACCAAGATCTTTTCATTTGAATCATTTTTGGTTGAGAAAGAGGAGGTTGAAAAACTTTCCCAAAATGGAAAGTTTACATTACAAGTCATTTCCATATTTGGCAACTTTTGGTTTAGCCCACTTTTCTTCAAATTTGTGAACTTATAAACACTACAATAATCAAATAAAGACCATATAACTTCAAATTGATGAAAAATCCACCTTGGGTCCATTGATGGGGGCCTCAAATGCCCTAATTTTGCTCTGACTTGCTCAGGAAGTTACCCAGTGATCAGATGACTTCCACAATGAAGTTTTCCCTCAAACTTGGTATGTATGATCCTTATAACATATTGAGACCAATATAAACAATAATGACCAAAAAATTTGGAGTTATGGCCTCTGAAACCAAAACCCTAATTTTAGGTCATCTGTGTAGTTAAACCTGGCTCTGCTTCCATGCATTGTCAGTTCTTGTGATTTTCTGACTTCCTTGATCTTGGGAAGATATAATATGATGATTGAACATACATAGACCCCCTTGAGATGATTGGAGACCCTTGGAGTGGCTCAGGAGGATCTTGGATTGCTCATACCACAAACCCTTGATGTAGATGACTTTGAACCAAAGCAGTGAAGCAAAACTACAACATGATGTGATATGATTGAACTTATGCTAATGAAAAGATCACAAGCCATGGCGTGAACTTAGTGAGGGCAAATTTGGGGTGTTTACAACTGCCCCTATTCAAACATGAGTTAGCTGTGTAGGATGTAAGCAGCGACTTAACAGGCAAACAAGATAACTTGTGGTTGAATACCAAAGACAGTCCAAAATTTGCACTCACTGGGTGAAGAAGAAAAGGGATATAGATTGTAAAAGGAAGTATAGTATGATTATAAAAATGCGGGCGATGGAGGACGACCATCGAGCAGAGGACGACTGCTAGCGATAAAGTAATGACGGGGACGGTCGACATGCTGGGGAATAAAGAGATTATGATGGGGACGCCCATCAAGAAAAGAACAATATTCTCTGGGAATCAAAAGGTGAAGGCAATGATGGGGACGGCCATCAGGTTCAAAGCATAAATGAAATAAGATGATGAGGTACGGTCATCAAGGGTGAAGGACGATCACCTAGCAGGGGACGGCTGCTATGTTGGGGATAAGTTGAGGGACGGTCATCTAAGGTGAAGGACAATCACCTGGCAGGGTACGGCTGCCGAAAATATCACGACATAGGACGAATGCTGGATAGAAAAGGTCGATGATAGGGATGGCCATCGGAATAAGCATGATGAAGGACGATCACCTAGCAGGGTACGACTGCTCTCGGGGTTTATCATGACATAGGAAGAATGTCAGATAACAAGATCAACGATGGGGACGACCATCGGATAAAATGATGAAGGACGATCATCAAGAAGGTGAGGGACGATCACCTAGCAGGGGAAGGCTGCTACATATCACGACATAGGACGAATGTCAGATAGAAAAGGGTTCCAATTATGGAGACTCCCTTGGGGGAATGATGAGGGACATTCATCAAAAGGTGAAGGACGATCATCTGGAAGGGTACGACTGCCGAAAGTATCATGACATAGGACGAATGTCAGATAGAAAAGAAATAATTTATTGGGACTTGCTGGGGACTCTTCTGGGGAATGGTAGACACAGACGAGTGTCTATAGTCAAGAAAGGAAAGGCATAAGTGTTCGGCGTTGTGTATAGATTAAGGATGCGGACGAGCATCTTTAAGACTATGATACAGACGAGTATCATTAGAAACAACTGCTGACGCATGTTCAGAGATGATGATACGGACGAGTATCAACCGGTTAACAAAGAACACGAACGAGTGTCAAATCTGAGGAGAGATACGTGGTGTATACATGGTACGGACGAGTATCTGTATGAGTGAAAAAATAAGCATGAGTGAGACACAGATGAGTGTTCAGCTTGCTGGTGAGAGTATGACACAGACGAGTATCATAAGAGAAAGTGTATAAGTTATGAACTTATAAGTGTGAAAGATATTCTGAAGATCTATAGGGATAAGATGACACGGACGGGTGTCGAAAGAAGTGTATTATAAACAAGTGTTTGGTTTACAATAAGTGTTTAGGCAACCATGCTGGGGAAAGCTGACACAGACGAGTGTCAAAGGAGTGTATATCTGTTTGTGGTTTATATCTGCAGGGGAATGATGTGACACGGACGAGTGCCAAAAAAAAGAGTATATATTGATATGTATTAGTGAGTGCAAAGGGGATGCTATGGCTTTCTGCTGGGACTGTGAGTCTTTATGTTGATATACATAGGTGACTGATTCAAAACATGACTTGTGATTATGCAATATGTTTGATTTTTTCCGTAATGCTCCATATTAGACGGAATGCTACGCTCTGAGGGGAAATATGATGTAAATGCTATAATTATGCAAAAGATACCGATCTGGGATTTGGATCCCGTTGCCTGTGGAGATCTCTGACTGATCTATTTGAAAAGATATCCCAGCTGGGGATAAGATCATTGGTAGATCTGAAACAGATGATTCTGCTTGGGAAAATAGGCCACTGATAGACCAATCTTGGTAATGAGGAGCCCAGCTGGGGCCTGTGGAAGCTTTAGTCATTTTGTTGTGAGATTTTCAGATATTGCTCTTCTGGAGAGGCTGGAGCTCTGTAGGGAGATGGTTCCCTGTCTAGCACTTGGCTGGGGAGGAGAAAGATCACTGAACGATCTTCCTAGAGATTTCTGTAAGGATTCTACTAAGGATGATAATATCTCGACAACTCAGCTGGGTAAATGAACACCTTTTGATGCTGCTCTTAAGAGAGTGCTGGAGAAGTGACGCCTGGCAGCTCTGAATTGGAGAAAGCAGTTCTGGTGCTGTTTGGAAGATGTGCTAAGGAAATAATGATTTGGCAGTTTGCTGGGGAAGAACCTTTCATGCCCCATGTTGCGTGTTGAAAACCTGCAATCCTGTCAAGACAAAGAAACGCACAAGTACCCCGAGGTATCCCTTACTGGATTCCGTCATAGGAGTTTAGACACTCCGAGGAGTAAGAAATATATCTCCTGTAAGCATGTGATTAGAAAAAGCGCATCTGTATCCATGCAACCATTATATCAAGGATATCGGACATTTTGCAAATGGAATAAAAATGAACGAGGCGGAGTATGACTGAAAAAAATCTGATCTTATTAATTTGGGTGCCCTGAATTGGAAAATACAGTCAAAGAAACAAATCCCCTGAAATGAGGAGATTGTTACAAATTGAGAAAAATGGAAGTGCTGGCAATGTTGCTGAGGCTTCAGTGAGTTTCCCTTTTGCTATGACTCGTATGACATTGACGTTCTTCTCATCTTGCTTTCTGAAGAAGGCTGATTTTGATCGGCGCTTTAACCTTTCGAAGCTTTCCATACTGTGAGTGATACAGACGAATTAAGAATGCAGTTGTTTGCTTATTCCCTTATTTTGCGTGGATCGCCCTTTCGGGTTTTCAATCCACCGGGATACCCATTTTTGCCTGAGCTGTCCAATGCGGCTTTTCAACTCAGCGGGTGTACATATTTTGATTTTTCCCTTAATTTTGCCCGAGTCTTTTATTCTGTTTTTGACTCGCCGGGATGCTCTATTTTTGCCTGGACTTACATTCTGTTTTTTATGTCCAGCGGGTCATTTTATGCGAAGTATTTTTTAACTGCATCTGAATTCTCAGGGGATAAGAAATCTTCACCATCCATAGTAGTGAGCATCAGTGCTCCCCCGAAGAAAACCTTCTTCACTATGAATGGACCATCATAATTCAGAGTCCACTTGCCCTTGTGGTCTGTATGAGGAGGAAGGAGTCTTTTCAGCACAAGATCTCCTACTTGGTATTCCCGAAGCCTGACTTTCTGATCGAAGGCTTTCTTCATTCTCTTCTGATACAGCTGCCCATGATAGATTGCGGCTAATCTCTTTTCTTCGATCAGATTCAGTTGCTCATACCGGGATCGGACCCATTTTGCTTCATTCATCCTGACATCCATCAGTACCCGTAGGGAGGGTAATTCAACTTCAACAGGTAGGACCGCTTCCATACCATACATAAGCTGATACGGTGTTGCCCCAGTGGATGTTCTGATTGAGGTACGGTACCCATGCAAGGCAAATGGTAACATTTCATGCCAGTCTTTGTATGTGACCACCATCTTTTGCATAATCTTCTTGATATTCTTGTTAGCTGCCTCAACAGCGCCATTCATCTTTGGCCTGTAAGGAGAAGAGTTGTGATGTTGGATCTTGAAGTCCCGGCACAGTTATGCCATCATTTTGTTGTTCAAGTTGGAACCATTATCAGTAATGATTCGCTCGGGTACTCCATACCGACAAATGATGTCTCTCTTTAGGAATCGGGCTACCACCTGCCTGGTGACATTTGCATACGAAGCTGCTTCAACCCACTTGGTAAAATATTCAATGGCTACCAGGATGAATCTGTGGCTATTTGAAGCAGTCGATTCGATTTTTCCAATCATATCAATGCCCCACATAGCAAAGGGCCAGGGTGAAGACATCACATTCAAAGGATTTTGAGGCACATGCACCTTGTCTGCATAGATCTGGCATTTGTGGCATAGGAACAACAGTCTACATCCATTGTGATCCAGTAATAGCCTGATCGTAGTAATTTCTTAGCCATTGCATGTCCACCAGCGTGGGTACCAAAAGATCCTTCATGCACCTCGTGCATCAACAAGTCTGCCTCTTTCTTATTAACACATCTGAGAAGTACCATGTCAAAGTTTCTCTTGTACAATGAACCATCAGAATTCAGGAAGAAACTACCAGCTAGCCTTCTTAATGTCTTCTTATCATTGGATGATGCCCCAGGTGGGTACGTTTGATCCTCCAAGAAGCATTTGATGTCATAGAACCAAGGCTTATCATCTTTAGCAAGGTCTACAGAGAATACGTATGCCGGTCGGTCAAGTCTGGATACTGAAATCCGAGGCACAAAGTTGGCTGCTTGGACTTTGATCATGGAGGAAATGGTAGCCAAAGCATCTGCGAACTGATTTTCGTCTCGAGGGATGTACTCAAGCTTGACTGTTGTGAAGAAAGTCAGTAATCTCCTCGTATAGTCCCGGTATGGAATCAGATGCTCCTGGTGAGTGTACCATTTGCCGTTGGTTTGATGGATTACCAAAGTTGAATCTCCGAATACAGTTAAAGTCTTGATCCTGAGGTCAATGGCTTCCTCATGACCTATGATACAGGCTTCGTATTCAGCTTCGTTGTTAGTGCAGTTAAAGGTGAGTTTTGCCGAGAATGGCATGTGAACTCCTTTAGGTGTAATGAGTACTGCACCAACACCACGACCATTCATATTGACAGCCCCGTCAAACATCATTGTCCACTCTTCTTCTGGGTCAGGCCCTTCAGTGTGAACAAGCTCTTCATGATCTTTTACTTTTATGAACATGATGTCTTCATTAGGGAAGTCAAATCTTTAGACTGGTAATTGTCAATGGGTTGCTCAGCAAGATAATCAGACAGTACACTGCCTTTGATGGCTTTCTGAGATGTGTACTGAATGTCGTATTTTGTGAGAATCATTTGCCAACTTGCAACCCGTCCGGTAAGTGCTGGCTTCTCGAATATGTACTTGTCTGGAACCATCTTTGAGATCAACAAGGTAGTGTAGGTCAACATATACTGCCTTAGTCGACGAGCAGCCCACGCTAAAGCACAACAAGTTTTCTCGAGCAGTGAATAATGTTGTTCACAGTCGGTAAACGTTTTGCTTAGGTAGTATATTGCATACTCTTTTCGACCAGACTCGTCATGTTGGCCCAACACACACCCCATCAACTCTTCTAATACTGTTAAGTACATTATGAGAGGTCTTCCTTCAACTGTAGGCATAAGGATCGGAGGCTCTTGTAAGTATTCCTTAATTTTGTCAAAAGCCCTTTGGAAGTCTTCATTCCACCTGACCTTTTGTTCTTTTCTTAACAGCTTGAACAAAGGCTCACAGGTTGTTGTAAGGTGAGATATGAACCTTGAAATGTAGTTCAATCTACCTAGAAACCCCCGAACTTCTTTTTCTGTCTTTGGTGCAGGCATCTCTTGAATGGCCTTGACCTTGTCAGGGTCAACTTCAATTCCCTTTTCACTTACAATAAATCCCAGCAGTTTACCGGACCGTACCCCGAATGTGCATTTGTTGGGGTTTAACTTCAATTGGTACTTCCTCAGACGCTTGAATAGCTTCAACAGATTCACCAGGTGCTCTTCTTCTGTGAGGCACTTGGAAATCATGTCATCCACATACATTCAATTTCTTTATGGATCATGTCGTGGAATAATGTTACCATAGCCCGTTGATAAGTGGCACCAGCATTCTTTAGTCCGAATGGCATTACTTTATAACAGAATGTGCCCCAGGGTGTGATGAAATTTGTATTCTCCATGTCTTCAGGTGCCATCTTGATCTGATTATATCTTGAAAATCCATCCATGACGGAGAACACCGAGAACTGAGCCGTATTGTCGAGAAATACATCAATGTGAGGTAATGGGAAGTCATCTTTCGGGCTGGCTCTGTTCAGGTCCCGGTAATCCACACACATCCTCACTTTGCCATCCTTTTTAGGCATTGGTACAATATTAGCGACCCACGGCGGGTAACTGGTTATAGCAAGGAAACTGGTGTCCCACTGTTTTTGTACCTCTTCTTTTATCTGCATGGCCATATCCGGACGAGTACGGCGCAACTTCTGTTTTACCAGAGGACAGTCTTCTTTTAGAGGCAGCTTGTGCATAACAATGTCGGTATCCAGACCTGGCATGTCTTGATAAGATCATACAAAAACATCCACATACTCCCAAAGGAGGTCAATAAGTTGTTATTTCACTGAATCTTGCAGACGGGCCCCGATTTTAACTTATTTCAAGTCTTCTTCCGTACCAAGATTAACCGCCTCAACTTCCTCCTGATGAGGAGTGATAACCTTCTCCTCTTGCCTCAACAACCTAGCTAATTCTTCAGGTAGCTCAAAATCTTCTTCAACCCCTTCATCGGCTTGATTAATCGGATTGTCAAAGTCATACGAAGTCATAGCGGTGTTGTTGTAGGTGTAGTCTGGAGGGCATTCTCTGCAAGGGTTTAGATTTGTTCATTTTAGTGATCGATTTTATCTTGCTTAGAAAAAATGAAAATTAAGTTATTATTTTGAAAAACATTGCCATTTTATTTTTGTACAAAAAATGAAAAAGGAAAAACAGTGAGCGGGAAAAAGAGACTCATTTGCAAAAGATGTCCTGATATTCATTAATTGATCGTTTACACAAAATACAAGATGACCCGATTAAAAAATGAGCCCTGACATCTTGGGCAAGATGCAGGACTTGATGCATGCTTAAAGACAGGAAATAATAATTACTCTGCCGGAGTAACTCTTATAATTTCCTGGGAAGACCAGTTTGAGACTTGGTTCCCCGGGATCCTTGGACGTATCCAGTTTTCCAGGTTGCGCTCATCTTCTTCCTCGTCTTCCAAACTGTTCACAGCATCCGGGGTTAGCATTCCCCCGCTAAAAAATTTGGGCTCTATTGCATCCTCTGGTTGATATTGTCGAGTTAGTCTGTAACCCAACCCGAATATGTCTTCTTTCGTTTCAACTGGCAACAACTTACCCCAACCTTGAGCGATATCCTCCTCAACAACCTTCCGGGCTTGTTGATATGATGTGATGGAAGTCCCAGACACAGCAGATGCTTCATTGATGTTAAGGGCCTCAATCCCCTGACACATGGTCTCATGGATCTCCCCATCCATTTCTATGTACTTGTATGTAGCCAGTTGGCTAACGAAAATATCCTCCTCCCCGCAGATGGTGATGATTTGGCCTTCCCACTCGAATTTTAACTTCTAGTGAAGGGTAGACGTAACAGCGCCGACGGCGTGGATCCAGGGTCTACCCAACAGACAGTTGTAAGCCGGCTGTATGTCCATCACAAAAAAGGTAGTTTTAAAGGTCTGCGGGCCAATCTACACAGGTAAATCGATTTCTCCAAGCACCGATCTTTTAGAGCCATCAAATGCTCTCACCACCAAATTACTTGGATGTAATGCCAAGCCATCATACTCCAACTTCACCAACGCTTTCTTTGGGAGAACATTGAGTGAAGACCCAGTGTCCACCAGTACGTGGGAAAGAACAACACCTTTGCATTCCAAGGTGATGTGCAAAGCCTTGTTATGGTTGCGCCCCTCCATTGTTAAATCATCATTGGTAAAGCCCAGTCCATGACTGGTGTTGACATTTGCAACCACAGTTTCTAACTGATTAACAGGCACGTATGCTGCGTGCAGGACTTTCAACAATGCGTTCCTGTGGGCTTCAGAACACATTAACAGTGATAATATGGAGATTTTGGAGGGTGTTTAGTGAAGCTGGTCCACCACCTTGTAATCACTCCTTTTTATTATTCTCATTAACTCGTCTACATCTTGTTCAAAAGATGTCTTCTGAGTTTCTTTGGCAGTTGGCTCTTCGGATACCACATTCTTCCCTTTTGCCTTAGCAGCAGCTTCTGCTTCAGCATTAGGTCTTTGTGTTTGTGAGGTAAAAAGGCGTCCGCTTTTGGTGAAGCCTCCGCCTCCCACAACATTGTCAATTTTTGGTGAAGAGGTTGATGAATCCAGAGTGATTTTCTCCCCATTGCAGTAGAGATCAGAGTCGTAGTGCCAAGGTATGGCATTACTGCTTTCATAAGGAACAGACCCAGGTACCGTAATGGTAACTGGACTGATCGCTGCAGCGGAAGGAATTGTGATGGTGTGCGGATCGTAGTAAATCGTGACTGGAAATCTGGCAGGAGGCGTTGCAGTTTGTTGCAGGAAACTGTTGTTGGGGTTAACATTAGCTGGGTCATAATAGATTGTGACCGTTGAGACTTCTTCCTTAATGTTTGTTGGCGTTGTATAAGATTCCTTTGACAAAATGGGTGCTGATGTTGTAGAAGAAAAAGTTATTGAACTCAGATCTGTTGAAATAATTGATGGAAGAACTTCTGGAGTTGTTGAAGAATCAGTAGGAATGATAGTTGTTGCGGTTGTAGGAGAAACTGTTGGAGGAAGAACTGTTGGTGTTGTAGGAGAATCCATTGTTGTCGAAACAAGAGTTGTTGGAGGAGCTGTTGAAGTTATTTGCAAGATTCCATCTTTGATGAGGCCATATATGCCAAACCTTAGCTTTTCACAACCATTACTAGCAGTTTTGCACAGTTCACAGCAGGCCCCACAGCCCGAGAACACTTGGCATCTTAAAAGTTGAACTTTGACTTCAGCCAATGGTGTTTAAATCTGTGCAACATTATCAATTAGTGTATATGGTTGGTCCTCTTCAATGGCATTAATCCTAGGCCCACCATGATTATGCATAGGATTTCTGTTAACGTTCGGAGGAGGTGCGAAATTGAGAGCTTTGGAATCGACCAAATCCTGAACCTTCATCTGTAAGGCTCTGCATTTCTCAGTATTGTGACCAGGTGCGTTGGAGTGAAAGGCACACCTGGCATTAACATCATAATTCTTCGGGAGATTGAGGGGATTTGGTGGCGCCAACGTCCTTAACTCAACCAGGTTAAGCTTCAGGAGTTGTGGCAATAAAGCAGCATAAGGCATAGGGATTGGGTCGATCACCCTATTTACCTGAGATGGCCTCTGTTGAAAGGGACACTGTTGTTGGTTGCTATTGTTGTTGTTGTAGGTTCTTTGTTGCGGGAAATGAGAAGGTTGCTGATAGTGATGTTGTTGTTGAGGATACAATGGTTGTTGTGGAACCGGAGCTGGGATGGTAATAGTCGCTACTAATCTGTGAGAATATTGGGGTCTGCCCCTGCTTGCGTGAATAACATTCGTTTCACCCGCCCTCCGGGGTCCTGCAAAAGGTTTTCTGGGGTTGCTGGAGGAACTTGCACCATTGTCAGAGATTTTGCCCATCTTCAAGAGACTCTCAATTCTCTCACCAGCTATAACTACATCAGCAAAACTGGTAGAGGAGAAAGCAGCAAGTCTATCAATATAAGTCCCTTGCAAGGTGTTCATAAACATGTCATCCATTTCTCATTCTGACATGGGTGGCAGGACAGCAACAGCAAGCTGTCTCCACCTCTGAGCATAATCCCAGAAGCTCTCTCTAGAAGACTGAGACATGCCCATTAGAATATTTCTATTGGGGGCCATATCTAGGTTGTATTGGTATTGCCGGATGAAAGCCTCAGCCAAATCCTTCCAACATCTTACTGTGGCCCTTGTCAGATGCGAATACCACTCTCTTGAAGCTCCAGTCAGATTGTCCTCAAAGTAGAACATCCATAACTTCTCATCCATGGTATAAGCCTTGAGTCTTCATAGGAAAGACTACAGATGAGTACGCGGGCAGGAGGTACCATTATACTTCTCAAAGCAAGGGGGTTTTAATTTTGGGGAATCCTCACCCCATATACCAGCCTCATATCCATTACGTCGAAGCCCAAAGAATTCTGAGATTCCAAAGATCTTAACTTTTCAGCAATCTCATCCAATCTTCTATCATATACCTCATCTCCATCCCCTATAACAATAAACTGTTCTTCTTGGGGATCCTCTTGCAGGATTCTGCCCCCAGCAGTATTACCTTGAACATTTCTTGGGATATTAACATCTGGATTCAAATGAGGCCCATACTCTGGAGGTCAATACGAGGCTTCCCCCGTTCGTTATTGCTGGTTCCTCCTGTCCCAAGGTGAGGCTCTTCAGGTGTCTGTCTTTCTACCAGCTCTCTCAGTCTTTCTTGACTCTGGGCTAAGCCAGTCATGACAGCCATAAACTGAGACATCTGGTTTCTCATCTCGACTCTTTCATTTGCCATCTGATTTCTGACCTCATTCAGGTCCTACTGTACATGCTCCATATGGATTACTGGAAGGTTGTTACGAGTTGGGTACCGGTGTGTGCGGTTGACAGGGAACACTCGGCGACGAGCAATGTTTCCTGAGATCACAACAAAGTTAGACATAATGATAATAACAAAAAAAACCTACAAAACAAAGACAAAGTTAATATGCAATGCAATATGCTTATTTGTTTTCCAAGGTATCTGGTTTGGTTCTTGGTTTTGACCTTTCCATACCTCGAGGAAGATGCTTGATGTTGTTGACAAAAGAAACCCAATGGAAACAAACTAAATATAATACAAATGATGAAAAGTACATAGTCTATTTTACAATACATGCCCATGGAGGGTCAAAGTTACAACAAAAGGAAAAGTACAACAAAAGGAAAGAACAACAGGCAAAGAGGAATCAGACATTCAATCCATAATCATCTTCCTTGACCTCCTTCAGGAGTGCCTCAGTCACTGGACCAGCTGGGTGCTCTGTAATGGTCATAATGAGGAGGTTCCAACTAGGAATGGCAGCAGTTAGCTTCTTATGCCTGTCCTGATCTTTGGATCTCTTTAGCCTCGCCCGAAGCTTCAATTCTGATATCTCCTTCTGTGCAGCCAACAAAGCTTCCTGCTGCTTCTTCTCATTGGCCTCCAGCTGTTAAATCTTGGCTTGAGTCTTCTGGTCTTCTTGTGTACGGGCTTCGGTGATCCTGACCCACCTAGCCTGGCTCTCTTGCAGATAGTGCTCAGCCCTAGCTTTCTGAATCTTGGCCTCCTTGCAGGCATTCTTCAATATCTGTTCCCCGACCCTTGCTTTCCTTATGTAGTCCTCTGTCTTTTCAATCTTGGTCAGATGCTCAATCTTGAGCTTTTCCAATCTCTCAATGTACAGACGACCATCACTTCTTTCCTAGAGAGTCTTCTTAAAGGCATGAGATAGCTGCTCATTCCTTTCCTTCAACTTTTCAAATTCCTCTAGGCTAACTGTTGCTGTAGGTTGTACTGTGGATGGTCCAGGTGTGTCCTCCAAGGTGAAAGGCATCCTGGTGATATGAGCTCTAGTACGGGACCAGTCTGAGTACTGAGCTGAAGCAACATTGTTACATCTTCCAAGAATAGCCATCCCTTTTGTATGGATGTTGTCCCAAGCCCAAGCAGCTTGCCTGACAATAGCTGAATTAGGTTGCACTTCACAGTATAGGGTCTCAGCTAAATCCTGTCCTCTGGGAGGGTGATCTAAGGCATAGCCCAATTGTCTCTTAAATAGTAAAGGGTTGTAGTTGATGCAACCTTTTACTCCTATCAGAGGCACATTTGGGTATTGTCCACAGCTGGTGATAATGTCTTTGCCTTTGGTGCTCTGGGTACACCATCTGATATCTTCTGAAGTTAAGGCAATGAACCTCTTGGCCCAATTCTTCTGCTGGTGTGGGTTCAAGAAAGCATCTGATTTAGGCAGGTGTCTGAGTAACCAAGAGTAGAACAAGGGAGCACAGCATCTGACCAACTTCCCCCTTTGTTTTTCATTCCTCTGATGGATGGAGTAGTAAAAATCCCCTAGCAATGTAGGCACTGGGTTCCTCAGCAGAAACAAGTGGATGGCATTCTTACTAACAAATTTGGGCTCATCTGCAAACAATATAGCCCCATATATGCTAAGGGCTAATAATGCACAGACTGCCCTCCATTCCCCCACTGCAACCTTCAGGATGGCCTGAGAAATCAAGAAGTCCAGATGTAAACCAGGAATCCCTGCTTTTGTTGTCATGTTTTTCTCAATAAGGGCAGGCTCCAAGTCCAATGCCCTTGCTATCTCTTCACTTCATGGAGCAGTCATCTCTGGATTGAAAGGGATCCCTCCTCTGATAGGTACTCCAATCAATAAAGAAAATGCTTCCAATAGAGGCCCCATCTGAAAGTCAGGAAAGGTGATGCACCTCAGTGGAGGGTCATAGAACTGCAAACATGTGTGGATCATGCTTCTCTGAGATGAATCAAGATCCATAACCATATCCAAGATACCCCCATAGTGTTCCCTGAAGAGTGGGATGTGGTCAGGTGTGAGAAGTGACTGGACCTGCCTAATACCAGTCAATACAGGCTCAAAAAAGTGATAAGATATGTTGCTCTTCCTGGGGGTAGCCATGAGTGTTGCTGAAGAATCTGAAGATAAATGCTGATGAAGATCATAAACTGAGAAGCTAGAAATAAGTCTCTGGCAGACTAATGCTGGTGGTGATGGAGATAACTGAAGCAGATAACTGAAGAAGACAGTTGAAGTAGAGGTCTATGCAATAGAAGGAGTCAAAACTAAAACCAAGATATAATGAGGTGGATACCCTTAAAAACCAATAAACAAATGTTAAATGATGCAATGATGATATATGCAAATGATATGCAAGGGTTTGTGATCAAGAGCTGGATCTGGTTATTTGTCTTGATATAAGGTCCATGTATGTTCAAAGGTTCAAATGGAGACTCGGAAATCCAGTAACCAGGGTGGGGGACTCAAATAAAGAGTCACATGTCCAGGTTTAATCATAAGAACTATCCAAAGTGGAGTACTCTTAAACAATGCAGTAACAGGGTATGATGTGGCCAAGGGTTCCTGCAAACCTGTAAACAACCCAACCCCCTCACAGGTAATGTTCTAGAACAAGGATCCTCAGACTTGGATCAGTTATGAGAAGTGTAAACACTTCTAACTCGGAGGTACAGTGTTTACAATAACCATAAAAAATCCTCCTCTAATTCACCCCAGATTCTGAAGGTCATAATAAAGGTCATTCAGACTTCCCAGATAGCCCTAGCACTATAGAAAATATGTAGCGCAGAGTTCTCAAGAAGAAACCCACATTTGAACCGTGTTTCATATTCCCGCACCAGACTGAAATGGAATGGGAAAGAACATGAACCACTCTAGCCTAGGTGTCACTCAGGTCCCAGGTATAGGACCTTGATCACTCAGTGGAAACCCCACCCACCAAAACAGAAAACCAGATCCATCAATGATAATGACAGTATGATGTATAAAATTGTAAAGAAAGCAGTAAATAAAGATATACATAAAACAATAAATAAAGCAAATAAATAAACACAATTAGCACATAACACCCCAGTAAACACAAATCAAACAAGTGCTAGGAGGAACCCACAAAAAGAACCAAAAGCCCTGGTTGTAGTATAAGGGTCCCCAGCTGAGTCGCCAAGTTGTCGCTCCCACCTGATGACACAGGGCCAAGAGGGGTACAGACGCAAACGGTCGGTGAAAGAGAGAACATGAAGATGAACTGAAAAGAGTCGCCAGCTAGGCATTTTTATCCCGAAGGAAAGGTAATGCTGCATAAACCTGAGGAAAATATGGATAAGACGGTCGCGAACCAGAGAAACTAAGGAAGGGGTTGGTTACAACCAGGGAAGGTATTAGCACCAAGATTGTCTGTCGTACTCGACGGGATCCACGTTTGAAAGATTGTGTTTAAAGGGGTAGTGTCAGTGCTATCTGTGTGCAAAAGCTGGAAATGAATGCAAGTGTCAGTGTAAAAGAAATGTGAAGTGAAGTAAAGAGTGTCAGTTTAAGGAAAGAGTGCAAAGCTCAAGACAATGAGGCTTAAAATAATAATGTTGGATGAGGGGGAATATACAGAGACTTTTGTTCGATAACTGTTAAGTTATGCCTACGTATCCTCTCGTGCAATGAGGAAGTCAGAACACCGTAGTTCGACTCAAAGAGACTGAAGGATAAATTGACAGATGAACTGCTTTCTTGTCTATGCTTAAGTGTATGACCTGTCTGTCTCAGGTGCAAACTGTCTTGCGTTAGACGGAAGAAGCAAGTTCTCGTTTGTGAGTGAATGTGATGAGAAAAAGAATCCCGGAGGAGACGATTATTGTTTGTTTTGGTGCTTTCAATCTTTTATTGCTTTTGGAGTTTATCATATGAAAATGAGCTTAAGCCTAAACCAAGGGTTGGTAAACTCATCACATCTTCCCTCTGATTAGGGGTAATGAGAATACCTTAAGTGTGAAGTAAGCACCTCACACTTAATCACCATGACGTAGGATTAAGATCAATAACCTACTTGCACTTATTTAGATGTTTTTGGAGTTTTTGTTAAGTGTTAAGTAATGAGTTTAAGCCATAATAAAGGATTTAATGGACTCATTACACCATCCTAATAGAAGGATAATAGATGAGAACATTTAAGCTGAGGAAGGTTCCTCAACTTAATCCATGATTAGGGATTAACCTCATGACAAAACAAAGCCTTTATTTAAGTGGATTTTAGTTAATGGTTAGATTAAGAAATGGATTTTATGGTTTGTAAGACAACTTGAGGGGGAATGCATAAGAGAGGTGAGAAGAGATTATGAGAAGTGAAGGCAAATTGACTTCTCAAAGACATACCACCTGAAAAGTTAGCAAAAGAAAGTGAAATGAAATGAGAATGAAATGAAATGCAAAGATGGAAACCAAAACCATAAGCATGTTCTTGATGCTAATGATGCAAAGGGATGGCATAAATGTATGTCATGAATTGAAGATGATCATACCAAGGATGGGAATGCAAATGAAGCATAAAGGAAGCATGAAAGTTCATGAATGTACATGAAATGAAATGAAAGCATAACATGGCAAATGGATGATGCAATGATCAAACATGATTTTAATGTGTCCTAAGATGTCTTATATGTCATGTGGATGCACAAAATGTCATGGCAAGTTCATGTATGCAAGCTTATACAAGATGGATGGAAATTAAGATGCAAATTAGGGTTATATGATCATGTGAGATGCACAATTCAAATACAGAAGAGAAACATAAGATAAAAAATTGAAAGTGGACTCAAAGGAACCCTAAACCTATAATAAGTTACCATCCAAAGGGGGAGGTCAGAAGCTTAACCTAGAAGGACTTATGACTTTTCTAAGTTTCTAGGGTTTTAAGGGTGATCCTAAAGATAAAATGCCAAACAAATTGAAAATGCTTTATAAAAATGAAACAAAAATGTTTTTAGATGTTTGAAACCATGTATAGCACAATGCAAAAAGAATCATTCACAAACTCACTTTGGTTCAAAAGTTATGAATTTTTGAAGTTAGGGTTAAAAATATTCAAGTTTAAGAACCCTAATTCATTTGAACAATGTCAAAGTATGATCAAAACCAAAAAGAAATTTGTGTGGTGTGTTTGTAAATGTTTGAAAATGTTCTCTGATGTTTTTTGGGATTTTTAAATACCTAAATGTATTTTTAATTAATTAATTCTCATTAACTAATTAAAAATAACATTTAAATGATTTAAAAATAATTTTTTAATGCAAAAAATAAAAATAAAAATATTTTTGGGTTCTGAAAATTAATAAAGGGTTCAATAAAAAATTTCAGAATTTTTTGATGTCTTTTTCTATTTTTAAAAATTCGTAGAAGATTAAATAAGAAAATGAAATAAAATTAAAATAAAATGAAAAGTATGATGAAAGGATGGATAGGATTCAATCTGGGCTTTGGGAGGGTTGACTGGCGCGCTATCCTACGGCCCACATTTAAATCTCACTAAACCTAATTATTCAATTAATTAATTCAGATTAGGGTTTTAAACACTCAATCCAGACCATCCAAACGCACGGGCAACAAGATCCTACGGCCTCAATTCAAACTAGCCCTAATTACACTGATTATGCCCTAATTGCTCTCAGGTGAGCGGAACAGTGTTCCGATCATCTTCTCCGGCCATCCACTTTTGCAAACTCACTCTTTTTGTAAAATAAACTCACCAAACTCTCCAGAAATGATCCCTAACTCATTCTAAACAAGATTCGAAGCAAAACGGAAAATTACTCAGAAATTTCAGAAGCTTCATACATGCTTAATACCCAATAATTTTCAAAACCAAAAGGTACAGTGTGATCAGTGAAGCATGGAGAACAATCTAAGAACTTAAAAAATCATTTTTGGAAAATTTGTTCTTGAAGTTACCTGAAATGGAGCTTACGAAAATGGCACTATCTGGGCTTTCCTTTGGTGCTTTACCACTCCTTTTGACTCCCTCTTGATTCTGGAATGCTTTGCTAAAGTGTTTGTTACCTCCTTTTGAAGTTTGATGAAGTTCAATTCAAAGGGGGAGAAAATCGTGTTTTGTGTATGATGGCTTTTAGGGCAAAATGAAGGGTGGGAAATGATCAGTGATTGATGCTGAGGTGAATGGTGGTGTTGGTTTGAAGAATGAATGGCTGAGTTGGGAGATTTGATAAAAAATGCAAAGAGGGAGGTTTTTTGTGAATGTTGAGTTATGGGAGAGTTCAGGCTTGGTTCTTGTTGTGTTTGGCTTGCTTTTGATTAGTATAAAGAAATGCAATTGGTTCAGAGAGTGGTTGTGGCATAGTGTGATTGGTATGGGTGAAAATGCACAAAGTCAAGGCTATGTGTCCTTTGAGGTATGGGTTGTCTCAGGCCAAGGACAAGGGGGTGTCTGGCGCAGCTTGATTCAAGGAGGTCCATAGAAATCAGTTTGAGGCAATTTGGCAAGCTTGTGGGAAGTTGTGGGGGGTTTTACAAATTTGTGAACTTTTGGCCCTTTTGAAATTTCTTCATATGCAAGTCATGAAATCTTGATATTCTTGGGCCAATTCTGAGTTTTAAGTCATGCACTATGATAAATGATGTGTAGAAGTAAATTTGAAGTCACAAAATAGCTTGGCATGAAGTTTTGCAAAGGATCCTCTTTGGCATGAAACATGAAATTATGTGATTTTTGCCTACTTTGGAAAGCCATAACTTGAGTTCCATAATGAATTAGAACTTGTTCTTGTACTTTTTCAAAAGGGAATGATCCAATCTACAACTTTCATGACCAAGAATTTTTCATTTGAAGCATTTTTGGTTGAGAAAGAGGAGGTTGAAAAACTTACCCAAAATGGAAAGTTTACATTACAAGTCATTTCCATATTTGGCAACTTTTGGTTTAGCCCACTTTTCTTCAAATTTGTGAACTTTTAAACACTTCAATGGTCAAATAAAGACCATATAACTTCAAATTGATGAAAAATCCACCTTGGGTCCATTGATGGGGGCCTCAGATGCCCTGATTTTGCTCTGACTTCCTCAGGAAGTTACCAAGTGATCAGATGACTTCCACAATGAATTTTTCCCTAAAAACTTTGTATGTATGATCCTTATAACATATTGAGACCAATAGAAACAAGAATGACCAAAAAATTTGGAGTTATGGCCTCTGAAACCAAAACCCTAATTTTAGGTCATTTGTGCAGTTAAACCCTAATTTTAGGTCATCTGTGATTTTCTGACTTCCTTGATCTTGGGAAGATATAATATGATGATTGAACATACATAGACCCCCTTGAGATGATTGGAGACCTTTGGAGTGGCTCAGGAGGATCTTGGATTGCTCAGACCACAAACCCTAGATGCAGATGACTTTGAACCAAAGCAGTGAAGCATAAATGCAACATGATGTGATATGATTGAACTTATGCAAATGAAAAGATCACAAGCCATGGTGTGAACTTAGTGAGGGAAAATTTGGGGTGTTTACACCTTCCAATCCGAAGTAGGACTATGTTTATAGTCGGGAAATGTGAAGCAGTGGTTTACCGGGTCATAAAACTGAACTAGTGTAGCCGTAACTCCTTCTACCATGCTAACTTTTAATAGTGACACAATTCCTCAAAACATTTCCCTAAATGCTTCTAGATCTTTTACCAATTTTCCTAGGTTTCTCAAATCATCCAACTTTGCACTCTTGTATGTAAACTTATGGGTTTTCCGTCGCACAAAGTCCATTTTGAAAACAGATAAATGCAATAGACATTCTTTCAGTTCTCTTAAATAAGAAAAGTAAATGATATTTTTTTTGAAAATGTTTTTCTTTGATTAGATGAATGCATGAATACAGCACACAAAACCATGGTAAAAACATGGGTTTAATGGTTCGGCGTCATGAGGTCAGAGATCTACCCATTCCCAATATTTTATACTATGGAAAAGATGGTTGTGCCTATAGATCATGTAGGTCAAGGTCAAGGGATAAATGTTTACTAAATCCTCAGTGTTATTAATATCTATAACAGGTGTTTTTGCATTTATGTGTTGTGAAATGTTTGCATGTTGCCTTGTTTTGTTTTTCACTTTTAACATCTGTTGCGGTGTTGTTTGAGAGCTGTAAAAAGTTGTTTTATGTGTTGGCTAGATTTTATAACTATACAGGTGGAGCACTGTGGTAGGTGCTATTTTTGGTTTATTTATTTTGTTTTTGCTTGTTTTTGCTTGTTCCCTTAGGCACCTAGTCCAACTTAATTTTGGATTAAATTGGAGTAAAATAGAAACCTCAATGATAAGATCAATTTTTGCATGCTAACATTAGGATTGACTCTCGTTTAGTATTTTCTTTTAATCCCTTTAAGTCTCTCTTCTTTCTCTCAAATAAAATCTAAAACACTTAATAAATACAATGTTCATTGTGTGCCACGAGACTTAGGTACATGCGAAAAAGTGAACGAATGCAGATCCAAACTTGCTTTAGGATATTTTGCAAGTGAGATGTTTGGATCATTTGCGTGAAGTATTTGCTCATATGTCATAGTCTTTAGCACGATGCACATCACCAACAAAACAACCAAAACACTTATTTTAAAATACTTGAACCAAGTTTTAATCGTCTTTCCCTTCTAACCTCACTCTATTGAAGACGTAAGACATGGTGCATCCATTCTACTGCAAACAGGGAACACATGAGCCTTCATGTAGTGAGCAACAACAACTAAACTACTAGAACGCACACGGCATCGTCCCTTAAAAAACACAAAAATTGTTTGTAACCCATAGTGAGCCGAACAAAGGCACTCTGATTCTCATTTTACCTGAGATACGTAGGCATGAGATGTGATATCTTGGAGAGAAACTTCCCTGTTCTAATTAGAACTGCGCTCACTTTGATTCTCGATACAGACGAGATACATAGACTGGGATGTGATGTCCTCTCGAGTCAGCTTCTTTCTTTTACCCCTTCCTTTTTTCATCTCTCGTTCTCTTTCCTTTCCTTTCCTATCATTACAGTCAGTAAGTGGAGCTTCAGATGACTACACCCATTGAGAAAATCATCAAGCGTGGATCCCATTGAGTACGATGGACACGAAGGAGTGTGAATACCTTCCCTTCGTGTAACGACTCCCAAGCCCAAACTTGGTTGAGATGACCTTTTCTTTTCCTTTCTCCTAGGTTTTCTTCGATTATTTGTGTAGTAGTAAAAATCGAGAGTGTAAGTTATTAATTAACTTAACTCAAGGAACAAGAGTTGAAACCACACTTTTGATTTATTTCCAAATGGAAAAAGGGAAAAGAGCGATAAAACCAAAAAAAATGTATCTAAAAGAAAAAACGCTAATGAAATAAATAGAGAATGGGTAAGGGGTTGGTTACAAAGAGGGAAGGTGTTATCACCCAAAACGTTTATGGTACTCCACGGGAACCTCTTTGATTTATTGAAAACTTATAGTTTGAAAAGGGTTTCTTAAATGAGATTGAAGATATGAGAAAAATAATTAATTTTAATAATTTTGTGTTTGGAGAGGTTTACCACCTCAAGCCTACGTACCCATAAAGTGCAAAGTAAGGTCAAAACCTCGTAGTTCGTGGTAAAAAAACATATTTTTTGTTGGTTTTGATTGATTTTAAGAATGTAAAGACAAGTCGTCATCCTTTAGCGAATAATTCCGCACAAAGCACAAAGGAGAGTGAATGATTTTTTTCATTTTTTTAAAGTATTTTGAAATTGGTCTTAATATGCTTAAGTTCATTAGCATTTATTAAGAAATTAAAGAAACGATAAAACCACTTAACCAAAGTCAAGTTTTGAATTGTGAAAGTGGTGAAATATTTAAAAAGAAGAATCCTTTAAAAAATGGAGAAGATTTTGAAAATTAATGAATGGGAGGAGATGAAGAGGCTACCTTAAAAATAAAAAATAAGAGCTAAGGTAGGAAATATCTAACCACTTGGTGACACTTCAAAGCATAAGTAACATAGAATTTCATCCCCTTGAGCAAATGATCCAAATAAAGGCTAAAGTATCAACTTCACAATAATCCAATCAAGGGGATAAATGCTAATACTAAGTCCATAGGTCCATAATAAAGCCAAGAAGTCCATATAAAGAGATCCTCTAATTCATGGGATAGTAACCATAGTCCATAATTAAGAGCACAAATCTTTTAAAATGTTTAGGTCTTTATTATTATTTTTGTGTCCAAGTAGGCAAAAGACAAAGCACCAAACAAGATAATAAGGTCCAAATGGACAAAATGACATAAACATAAACATTATAATAGATGATAATAAAACATAAGAAATAAAGATAAAGGGGCAAGAAGTAAAAATGAAAGGGTAGGGAGCAAGAAAGAAACACCAAAATATCACAAAAATGTGGTGAACTTAATCATCCACAAAGATAACAAAGCCAAGAGTCACAAAAGAAACATCAAATATTCTATCTCGCGTCTTGAACTATATGGTTGAACGACGTGCTTAAGTCATATTTAACAAACACTTGTCAGAAGATAGATAGAATCAAAGCCTCTATAACAATAAGATTCGAGATTATGATCTTAGCACAAAAGAACAACCATGATTGGGCTTACGCAACCAATCAAGGTTCGAGCCACTAAAGCTTATTATCCGATAAGGAAGAGAGAGGGATAAATGTAGCGCTATGTTAAGCAATCACCAAATAACTTATATAGAAGTCAGCCTACAATGAGGTCGGTCAATACCAATGAAGGTAACTAATGTTAGTAATAATGCATGTTAGATGAACAATATGTTAGATGAATAATATGTTAGATGAAAAATATGTATATCGTGTTGATCAATAATTCAAGAAATAAATTTTAGGATCCATAAGACTTTCATTGATCAAAGGAAAAGCAGAATTAGAGGTAGGGGATGGAGAAGAGCCAAATTGAACTACACTTTTAAGGTCCTTCCATCTTTACCTTCAATCACTTCTAATTTATAGATTCAATTGTGAAAAACATATCACTAATCCAAAGCACCTCTCATGAATTTAACAATTCATTTGAAGATAAATTTGAATTAATGAATGTTAATCTAATCTAATCGATATTTGAAGCCCATTAAAATTAAAGAGAAATTAATTGTAATACCCACATATAAAAGACATGCTTCAAAGCATATTTTTCATATATATATATATATATATATATATATATATATATATATATATATATATATATATATATATATATATATATATATATATATATATATATATATATATATATATAACAAGTTCTTAGTTCCACATTACATAAATATAGCCACTATATCATAAGGTACTAGCAAAAGACTATAAATAATATAAGATGTTCACAAAATAAAAAGTCTAAGAACTAGATCTGAAGATCTCAAAAGTCCCCAACGAAAGAAACCATCAAACAGACAAAGATAAACAAGTCACCTTATCTTTACCCTTTGCGGAACCTGAAGTACCTGAAATAACAACATCAACATGGGGTGAGATAAAACATCTCAATGAGTTCCCTATCTTAGAGTTCTCTCGGATATAAGGGTTCAATTTTCAACAATTCTATAAGGTATCAGAGTCACTTCTCTATAAGTATCTTAAAACTAAAAGGGGCAATCGATAAGTTGTTAACGCTTCACGTGTGACTCATTGTACTTCCCACCACAAGCCTTAATAAACTTCCCGTGGTACTAAATGGGATACCCACCAGAAGCCTCACTATTCTTCCCATGGGACACCCACCACAAGCCTCACAATGCGTCCCGTGGGACTCAATGGAACACCCACCACAATCCTTACTATTCTTCTCATGGGACTCAATAGAACACCCACCACAAGCCTCACTATGCTTCCCCTGGGGCTCAATGGAATACCCACCACAAGCCTCAATATGCTTCCCGATGGACTCAATGGAACACCCATCATAAGCCTCACTATGCTTCCCATGGGACCAAATTGAATACCCACCACAAGCCTCAATACACACGCCTTAAACGATACATCTAGTCTTTACGGATTTTCTAACGTAACGCAAAGGTATCCACATTGAGACTTAATCAAGACTAAATACGGAGGTCCTAAAGCGATATAAATACTCAAGACACACTAGCCTGAAGGAAAGTCATAGCTACCTCACAAGTTGTACATTTTATCTCCGTTAGCTCATACTTCCAAAGTTAACATAATTCCAATTATATGAAAAGTCGGGTGAAAGTCAGTTAAAAATAATATCTTTTAGTGTCATCAATTAGTAAATGTTTTCACCTTCGAATCGATATACGAAACACTAAAATCGGATACCCAGTTCACAAGTTATGAATAAAATACAAAAACTTAAATTCCAGGTCTAGCTGAGCGAGAAACTCCCTGTCTTTGCTCGCTGTGTGAGCTCCTTGCTCGTTGAGAGAGCTAAACCAAAATCACCAACTTCTACTGTAGAATTTCATCTGCTCGTTGAGCGATCTCTGCGATTTCCTGAAAAACAGTCTTACGGGAAAGGTGCCATATCATGCCAAAATCAACCAAAGCATCAACCAATATAGTAAAACAACATTAAATATGTTCATATGCATATTTTGAGCAACATAGTTAGGTTTAATCGAGTTTTTAACCGTTTAAAATCATTTGTTTTCAAGATTTCTACCAAAATCCTAAAACTCATAAACTTCAAAACTCAACCAAAAACCAGAACAAAGGTATCTAACTATGAACCCACCTCGATATAAGAAGATTGACGAAAGAAATGAGTTGATTCGATGGACGGATGATGGATAATGATTAAATTGAAGCTTAGGGTTTTCTTCCTCTTCTCCTTCTCTTTTCTCTTCTTTTCTTCTCTCTTTTTTTTCTTACTAACTATCTCTTTTCTCTATTCTTCTTTCTATATAAACAAATTATAATAAAACTTACTTTCTTACCAATGGGTCCAAAAATAGAGAGTATCTAAAAACATGTCTCTTAATCCTCAATTTAATAAAACCTCAGCACAAATAATATCAGTTATCCAATTTAAATAATATTATTCGGTGAGTTAAATAAATTACGGGGTGTTACATTCTCCCCCCCCCCTTAAATAGAAATTCGTCCTCATATTCAAAAGATTACCTGAAAAGGTGAGGATATGATTCCCGCATCTCCGATTCCAATTCCCACATAACATCTCCTAGATGAGTCTCATCCCATTAAACTTTAACAAGTGGTATCTCTTTCCTCCTTAACACTTTGGATTCTCTTCCAACAATACGGCTCGGTTGGCTTTCGAAAGTCAAATCCGCTTCTATCTCGATAGAATCCGGCAGAATAGGTTGAAGAGGATCAGGAACGAACCTACGAAGTTGTGATACATGGAAAATATCATGCATTTCAGATAGAGAGGGTGGTAAGGTCAATCTATAAGCAACTTCACCAATCCTTTTCTAAGATCTGATACGGTCCCACGTATCTCAGACTTAACTTGTGTGACTTAAATGGTCCTTTCAATCTCAATCTCAGAGTGACTTTCAAATACACATGATCACCTTCATCAAATTCCAAAGGTCTCCTTCGGTTGTCAGCATAACTCTTCTGACGATCTTGGGCTTGTTTAATCTTTTCTCGAATCATCTAAATCTTTTCCACGGTTTCTTGAATAACTTCGGGGCCCGAAATCTTGTCTTTACCCACTTCCGACCAACACAATGGAGTTCTAAACTTTCTTCCATACAAGGCTATATACAGAGCCATCCCGATGCTCGCATGGTAACTGTTATTGTAAGAGAATTCTATCAATGGTAAAAGTTCCTTCCAATTTCCTTTAATTTCAAAAATGCATGTCTGTAACATATCTTCCATTGTTTGAATTGTACGTTCCGTTTGACCATCCGTTTGAGGATGATTATAAGTACTCAAACGTAAATCCGTACCCATGGCTTGTTGGAACACCTTCCCAAACCTCGAACGGAAGTTCGAATCTCTATCCGACATAATACTAGACGAGACACCATGCAATCTCATAATCTCAACAATAAACAACCTCGCAAGATGACTCACCTTGTATATAGTCTTAACGGCTAAGAAATATTTAAATTTCGTTAACCGATCTACAATCACCCAAATAGAGTCATAACCACCCTGAGAACTCGGTAAACCCACTGCAAAGTCCATAGAGATACTATCTCACTTCCAAATTGGGATGTCCAAAGGTTGCAACAAACCGCCCGGTCTCTGGTGTTCAATCTTCACTTGTTGACACACCGCTTATTCGGACACGGATACCGTAATTTCCCTTTTCATTTCAGACCACCAATACTCTTTCTTTAAGTCTTGATACATCTTCGAAGAACCCGGATGTATCCTAAAAATAACCTTTACGGGCTTCCTCTAAAATCTTTCTCTTTAATACCTCATCATTCGGAATGCAAATTCTTTGGTTGAATAGTGTCGCTCCCTGGATTTCCATCCTGGTAAAAACGCGAAAGTGGCGCGGAAAAGGTTAGAGTCGCCAGCAAGGCATTTTTATCCCAAAGGTACGAGAATGGTAATGTTGCACAAACCAGAAGAAAAGAAAAGGAAGGACACAGGTCCTGCGAACCAAAGAGACTGGGTTCGGGAGTAGGTTACGACCTGGGAAGGTTTTAGCACCCCAGATCGTCCGCCGTACCCGACGGGATTCACGCTTTCAAAGAAATCTGTTTCAAAGGGTGAAGAAGTGAAAGCTGCTGCAAAACTGAAACTGAAACTATATAAGAAATAAAAGAAAGGGGGAAAATGTAGGGAAAATAAAAGAGTGCTCGAACGGGCCCTACCCCACTGCCTACGTACCTCATGTGGACATGAGGATCAGAGTCTTCGTAGTTCCCCTAACTAGGGGTGGAAAGATTGCTTTTGTCTTAAGGCTTGAACTGCATATGTCAATGCATAGGTGTTGCATGCTCGGACGACGAATGTGTTACCGTCTTGCTAAGTGACAAGTAGTAGCAAGTTCGCGTTTAGAGTGAAGGTGATGAGAAGAGAAGTCCCGAAGGAAAGACGCTTATTGTTTGTTTGTGTTTTTTAGAAGTCTTTTAGGAGTGTGGCACAAGGAAGTGAACTCAAACTCTTTTCCATGGAATGTGTACTTGCTACTACATTCCAAGATGGAATAATAGAACAGGCACACCTGTAAACACCCAAAATTTGCCCTCACGTTTTCTCACACCATGGCTTGTGATCTTTCATTTTTGTTTTAACATAATCATTACATCTCATATTGCATGTTTGCTTCACTGTATAGTTCAATTTCATCTACATCTAGGGTTTGTGATCTGAGAAACCCAAGAATCAATCTGAGCCATCCCAAAGGTCTTAAGGATTTCGAAGAGGGTCCATGTGTGTTCTATGATCATATTATGCTCCCCAAATTTGATGGAAGTCAAGAAATCACGAAGATTGGCAAAGGCATGGAAGCAGAGCTAAGGTTTTCCTACACAAATGACCAAAATTAGGGTTTTGGTTTCAGAGGCCTTAACTCCAAAAATTTTGGTCATTCTTGTAACTAATGTTCTTAATATGTTATAAGGATCATGTGTACCAAGTTTGATGAAGAAATTCATTGTGGAAGTCATCTGATCATTAGGTAACTTCTTGAGCAAGTTAAGTCAAAATCAGGGCATCTGAGGCCCCCAACAATGGAACCAAAGGGTCATTTTCATCAAATTGAAGTTGAATGATATTTATTTGATCATATAAGTGGTTGGAAGTTCTCAATATTTAAGAATTTTGAGCCAATTGCAAACTTCTCATTTTTGGAAATGACTTGAAATGCAAACTTTCCATTTTGGGAAAGATTTTCAAACTCCTCTTTCATGACCAAAAATGATTCAAATGAAAATTCTTGGGCATGAAAGTTGTAGTTTAGGTCTTTCCCTTTTCAAAAAGTATAATAACATGTATTGATTCATCCTAGAACTCAAGATATGGCCTTTCATAGTTGGCAAAAATCACATAATTCTCAAGTTCATGTCAAAGAGGGATTTTGCATATTGGCATGTTCAAGCTTCTAAATGGCTTCTAATGTGCACAAATATGTTACAACATGTCAAGGAAGCATCCAAAGATCAGAATTGGCCCAAGGATTGAAGCATTTCATGGCTTGATTCACAAGAAACACCAAAGTTAGAAAATTGCATAAAGCGTGACATCTTTTCATCCAAGCGTTCCAGCTGCAATCTTTTGATCCAAGGGCCATCCATAAACTCTGCTGAGGCCAAGACACCCCTTGAAACAGCTCTGCACCATGCCCATACCTCAAGTATACAAAATTGAAAATTTTTCATTTCCTCCCATACCAATCAAACTGGGCCACCACCCACTCTCTGACCAATCACAACCTCTTATGCAAACCATAAGGAGACCATTTCATAACATCTTAGAGGCGGAATCATCTCGCAACTCAGAATTCACAAAATCCATCAAAACCTTCCTCTCTTAGAATCTCAAAAACCAGCCATCAAACTTCAATACAAACTTCACCAATCATCTTCAAATCACTCATAGAACATAAACCACCCACTAAAAAGCCCTAAAACATAGCCAAATCAAAACACGATTCTTGGTGCAGAAGAACTGAAACTCACAAACCAGGCCACACAAACTTGTTCTAAGCATTGCAACATCATCAGGAGGTCTAGTTGAGATGTTTTGAACCAAGAAAGAGGCCAAAAAGCTCAGGAATCGAAAGCTTCATCTCAGGTAACCATGAAAAACAATTTTTCTAGAACTCTTATTTTAAGTTCTTAAATGCTTCTACATGTTTAGCTGATCATCCTGATATGTTTATTTTTGAAAATGGTTAAGAATCAAGCATGTATTAAACTTATGAAAGTTTTCAATGTTTTTCCATTTTGCTTCGAATCATGATTTTCGTGAGTGATAAATGTTGTTTGATGTTGGATTCTTGCTTAGGGTTGTTAGAGGATCATTTCTGGAGAGAATTAGAGGGTTTAATTTGATCTAGGGAAGAAGTTAGGGTGAGTGGCCTGCCGGAGAAGATGATCGGAGCTAACTCCGGTCACCTGAAAGTGGTTAGGGTTCTTAATTAGGGTTTAAGGGCCAGTTTGAATGTGGGCCGTAGGATTCAGATTAGCGCGTGAATGAAGGGCCATGATGAGTTCATTAAAATCCTAATCAGATTAATTAATTTAATTAATTAGGATTAATTTTTAAAATGCCAGATTGAATCCTGACCCTCCAAACACGCGCAAGTCAACTCCCTCCAATTTTGTTTGAATCTGGGCCTTTGGATGCGCATACTTTTCCTTTATTTCATTTTATTTTATTTTCTTTTCATTTATTTTGCATATTTATTTTAAAATACCAAAACTCATCACAAAAATATGAAACTTTGCATTCTGATGTTAAATATTTTTCTCAACCTGAAAATGATTTTTATTTTATTTTCTGCATATAAAAAGTATTTTTAAAATATTTAAATGTTATTTTTAATTAATTAAAAGTATTTTAATTAATTAAAAATGCATTTAGGTTTCTAAAAATCACCAAAAAAATCACGAACCATTCCAATACATTTAGAAACATTTTCAATCTCTTCATACAAATTTCTTTTTAGGTTTGATTATAATTTCACATTTTTCTTTGAATTAGGGTTCTTTAAAATCACATTTTTTAACCCTAACTTTAAAAAATCATTTCTGCCTAACCAAGAAGAGTTTAAACTTGATTCTTTTCGCATTATGTCACATATTGCATGTAGTTTCTAAGTAATGTTTCTCATGAATTTATCTGGAATTTTCAAATTGATTTACATTTTCCCCTAAGAATCACCCAAAAACCCTAGCAAACTTAGAAAAATCATAACTTTCAATAGGTTAGGCTTATGACCTTCTCCTTTGGGGTGTTACTTTATATGGGATTAGGGTTTGTTTGAGATTTATTTCAAATTTTAATCATGTTGAATGCTTCTATTTTGTTCATTTGCATCTCATATGTCCATAAAACCCTAATTTCTCATGTTCATTTGCATTCACCTTGCATTTTCATCATCACATGAACTTGTCATGACATCTCAAGCATTCATATCTCATCTTACACATATTAGGACATGTTGGAACCTTGCTTGATCATTTCTTCATTCATTTTCCACATATTGCATTCATTTCATTTCATAAACATCCCTGTGTTTTCAAGTTTCCAAGAATGCTTTCATGACATCCCATCCTTGTATGATCATTCATAAGCACATTGTATGACATTGCATCATTTCACATGCCATTTTCATTGCACAAACACTTCTTACTTTGGTCTTTGCATCTCATTTCATCTCATTTAAATTCATTTCTTCATGCTTTATATCTTATGCATCCATACTAACTTTTCAGGAACTTTTGGTAAGTTATTTTGGGAGGTGTATTTGCCTTCACCTCTCATTTCTTCTTATCTATTTCATATGAATTTTAAATTGTCTTTGAAGTGAATTTTATTCACTTATGTTCCATCCTTCTTACTTTAAGTTACTTATCTTCTTAGGAAGTAAGTAACTTATTCTTCTGCTTCCTCCTCTTTTCATCTACTTCTTCCATTGTTGGCTTCCTTGAAGATTCTGTTCTCCTAAGCCTAAAAAACAATAGGATATCCAAGAATGATACTTTTTAGGGTTATGTTTAGTCCCCCTTAGTCTTTTACCTTTGAGTTTCCTTGAGTCTCTCTTCTCATCTCAATAATCAGAGACTAAACTCTTAAAGTTGTAGGACTTTGGAATTAGTGTTATGCTTGCATCCTTCTCTTAAGATGAAATGTATAACTTTAATCCTAAGTGTTAAACCTTTAATTTGTTTAAACCTCTTAATCAAGACACATTAATAATCACCAAGACTTTATCTTGTAACTTGGGCCTTACATTAGGGTTCTAACTCTTCCTTTTTGTTAAGAGGGACTAACCCTAGTGTTTAATGGACAAGTCCTCCTCAAGTTGTCTTACAAATTTAAAATCCATTTCTTAATCTCGTCCCTTAATTAAAATCCATCTTTAATAAAGGTTTGTTATATAATGAATTTAATCCCTAACCATGGATTAAGTTGAGGTATCTTCCTCAGCTTAAGTGTTCTCATCAATTATCCTTCTATTTGGATGGTGTAATGAGTTCACTAATCTGTGATTAGAGATTAAACTCATTACTTAACACTGAACAAAAACCCAAAAACATCTAATTAATCACAAGTAGGTTAATGATCTTAATCCTACATCATCATGGCAATTAAGTTGAGATGCTTATCTTATACTTAAGTAGACTAATTTCCCTAATCAGGGAGGATATAATGAGTTTGCAAACCCTTTGATTTAGGCTTAAGCTCATTAACTTATGCAAAACACCAAAAAATAATAACAAAACTGAAAACACAAAAAACAAACAATAATAATCTCCTTCGGGATTCTTTTCTCATCACACTCATTCACAAACGAGAACTCGCTTCTTCCGTCTAATGCAAGACAGTTAGCACTCGAGCCAAACGAGTCATACACTTGAGCATAGACAAGCAGGTGTTAACACCCCAAAGTTGCCCTCACTAAGTTCACATCATGGCTTGTGATCTTTCATCCTTGCATTAGTTTAATCATACCATATCATATGGCATTTTTGCTTCACTGCATTAGGTCAAGTTCATCTGCATCTAGGGTTTGTGATCTGAGCAATCCAGGATCCATCTGAGCCATTCCAAAGGTTTTAAATCATCTCAAGAGGGTCCATGTATGTTAAATCATCATATTATATCCTTCAAAGATCAAGGAAGTCAAATAATCACAAGAACTTACAAAGCATGGAAGCAGAGCCAGGGTTTAACTACACAGATGACCTAAAATTAGGGTTTTGGTTTCAGAGGCCATAACTCCAAATTTTTTGGTCATTCTTGTTTCTATTGGTCTCAATATGTTATAAGGATCATGTGTACCATGTTTGATGAAGAAATTCATTGTGGAAGTCATTTGATCACAGGGTAACTTCTTGAGCAAGTCAGAGCAAAATCAGGGCATCTGAGGCCCCCCAACATGGAACCAAAGTGGATTTTTCATCAAATTGAAGTTATATGATCTTTATTTGATCATTTAAGTGCTTATAAGTTCACAAAATTGAAGAAAAGTGAGCTAAACCAAAAGTTGCCAAAAATGGAAATGACTTGTAATGTAAACTTTCCATTTTGGGAAAGTTTTTCAACCTCCTCTTTCTCAACCAAAAATGCTTCAAATGAAAAATTGTTGGTCATGAAAGTTGTAGATTGGATCATTCCATTTTCAAAAAGTACATGAACAAGATCTATTTCATTTTGGAACTCAAGATATGTCTTGTCAAAGTTGGCAAAAAACCCATAATTTTCAAGAATGCACAAAAAGGGATTCTTTGCAAAACCACTTGCCAAGGCATTTTGTGACTTAAAACACACTTCTATGTATCATAACATCATATTTCATTGCTTTAAGATCTGAATTGCCCAAAGAATTGCATCATTCCATGCCTTGAACATCAAGAATTCTCAAAGGGGCCAAAACTTCACATAATTGCAAAACACCACATAACTTTGCTCCCACTTGCTGAATTGCCTCAAGACTGATTTTGTGGACATCCTTGAACTTAGCTGCGCATGGACAAGCCAAAGAGCCAGCTACACCATTGCCCATACCTCAAGTACAACACTTTTGACTTTTTGGCAAAAACACCCATACCAATCACAATAGTCCACCACCCACTCTCTGCCCAATCCAGACTTTACAAGCATGCTCTAAGGACTCATTTTCATAACACACACAAGCCTAACACTCCAAGAACTCAGCATCCCCAAAAATCACCCCTCTTGCATTTTCCTTCGAATCTCTCAGCTCACTCACTCAATCTTTAAACCAATTTCACCATTGATCTCAAAATCACTCACTGACCACAAAGAAACCATTAAACCAGCAAGGAACACCCCATACACAAAACACGATTCTTGGCCAGTTCATTTGCTACAACACAAACCAGCAATTCGCAAAGCCTTTGAAGCATTCCACTAGTCTCAGGAGGTCAAAGGGAGTCATTTTGCACAAAGGAAGTGGCCAGAAAGCTCAAGTTTGGAAAGCTTCATCTCAGGTAGTCATCTGAAATCATTTTTCCAAAACTCATATTTTATGTTCCATTAAGAAAGAGCATGCTTCACTGATCACTCTGAGCTTTGTATTTTCGAAAATGGTTAAAAAATGAGTTTGTATGAATGTTTTGAAAGTTTTGCCTTTTTTAATCTTTCCTTCGAATCTTGAGTTTGAGCAAGAATAAATTTGTTTTTCAAGGTATCCATCATATCATATTTGGTTTGGTTTTGACCCCTTTTGTTGCTTTGACCTCTACTTCAGTTATCTACCTCAGCACCTGCATCAGTCTACCAAAGACTCACCTTCAGCTTCTCAGTCTGTGATCTTCATCAGCTTATTCTTAGTTTCTTCATCAAGACTCATGGATACTCCAAGGAAAAGCAACATATATTACCACTTCTTTGAGCCCACCTTGAGTGGTATCAGGCAGGTCCAGTCCCTTATCACACCTGACTACATCCCACTATTTAGAGAGCACTATGGGGTATTTTGGACATGGTCATGGATCTTGATTCATCTCAGAGGAGCATGATCCACACATGATTGCAGTTTTATGACCCTCCACTCTGATGCTTCGCCTTTCCTGATTTCCAGATGGGGCCTCTGTTGGAATAATTTTCCTTGTTGATTGGAGTGCCTATCAGAAGAGGGATCCCCTTCAACCCAGAGATGACTGCTCCCAGAAGTGAAGAGATAGCAAGGGCATTGCATTTGGAGCCTGCCCTCATTGAGCAAAACTTGACAACAAAAGCTGGGATTCCTGGCTTACATCTGGACTTCTTGATTTCTCAGGCCACCCTGAAGGCTGCAGTGGGAGAATGGAAGGCAGTCTGTGCACTTTTAGCCCTCACCATATATGGGGTTATATTGTTTGCAGATGAGCCCAAATTTGTGAGTAAGAATGCCATCCAATTGGTAAGATGTTGTGCTCCTCTGTTCTACTCTTGGCTGCTCAGACACTTGCCTAAATCAGATGCCTTCTTGAACCCCCATCAGCAGAAGAATTGGGGCAAGAGGTTCATTGCCTTAACATCAGATGATATCAGATGGTGCACCTAGAGCACCAAAGGCAAGGATATTATTACCAGCTGTGGGAAATACCCTAATGTTCCTCTGATAGGGGTAAAAGGTTGCATCAACTACAACCCTTTACTATTTAAGAGACAATTAGGATATGCCTTGGTTCATCCTCCCAGAGGACAAGATTTGGCTGAGACCCTATACTGTGAAGTTCAACCTAACTCTACTGTTGTCAGACAAGCTGCCTGGGTTTGGGACAACATCCAGACCAAAGGGATAGCCATCCTTGGAAGGTGAAACAATATTTCTTCAGCCCGGTACTCTGACTGGTCCCGTACTAGAGATCAGATCACCAGGATGCCTTTCACCTTGGAAGACACACCTGGACCTTCTACAGTACAGCCTGCAGCAACTGTTAGCCTGGAGGAATTTGAAAAGCTAAAAGAGAGGAATAATCTGCTATCTGAAGCCCTGAAGAAGACTCTCTGGGAGAGAAATGACAGTCGACTTAACATTGAGAGATTGGAAAGACTCAAGACTAAGCATCTGACCAAGATTGAAAAGACAGACGACTACATAAGGAAAGCAAGAGCATGAGAGTTGGTTTTGAAGAATTCCTGCAATGAGGCCAAGATTCAGAAGGCTAGGGCTGAGCATTATCTAGAGGAAAGCCAGGCTAGGTTGATCAGGATCACCGAAGCCCGTGCACAAGAAGACCAGAGGACTCAGGCCAAGATTGAGCAGCTGAAGGCCAATGAGAAGAAGCAGCAGGAAGTTTTGTTGGCAGCTCAGAAGGAGATATTAGAATTGAAACTCCGGGCAGGGTTAAAGAGATCAAAGGATCAGGACAGGCATAAGCGGCTGACTAATGCCATTGCTACCAGTGACCTCCTCATTAGGACTATTACAGAGCATCCAGCTGGTCCGGTGACAGAGGCCCTCCTGAAGGAAGTCAGGGAGGATGACTTTGGATTGGATGTCTGATTCCTTTTGCTTGTATTTCTTTTCTTCTGATGTACTTTTTCTTTTGATTGTTGTATTTTGACCCACCACGGGCATGTATTGTAAACAAACAATGTATTTTCGTCCTTTGTAATATATCAGTTTTGTTTTATTTTGGTGGGCTTTATCTCAACATCATCAAGCATTTCCTCGAGATCTGGAAAGGTCAAAACCGAAGAACCAAACCGGATACCCTTGGAAGACAAATAAGCATATTGCATTGCATACTAACATTTTCTTTGTTTTGTAGGTTGTTGTTTGTTATTCGTTTCACACTTTGTTGTGGTTTCAAGAAACATTGCTCGTCGCAGAGTGTTCCCTGTCAACCGAACACATCGGTACCCAACGCGAAACAACCTTCTGGGCATTCAGATGGATCAAGTACAACATAACCTAAATGAAGTAAGAAACCAAATGGCAAACGAAAGGGTTGAGATGAGAAATCAAATGACCCAGTTTATGGTTGTGATGACTGGCTTAGCTCAGAGCCAGGAAAGGCTGAGAGAGGTGGTGGAAAGGCAGACTCCTAAAGAGCCCCACCTTGGAACAGGAGGAACAAACAATAATGAACGCGGGCAGCCTCGCATCGACCCACCAGAGTTCGGGCCCCATTTGAACCCAAATGTTAAAGTCCCAAGGAATATTCAAAGAAACACTGCTGGAGGCAGGATCTTGCAATAAGATCCTCAGGAAGAGCACTTCACAGTTATTGGGGATGGGGATGAGGTGTATGACCAAAGGCTGGACGAGATTGCTGAAAAGTTGAGGTCTTTGGAATCCCAGAATTCTCTAGGCTTTGACGTAATGGACATGGGGATGGTAGATGGGGTGAGGATTCCTCACAAATTCAAACCCCCGTGCTTTGAAAAATATAATGGTACCTCCTGCCCGCGTACTCATCTGCAATCTTTCTTAGGGAGACTCAAGGCTTATACCATGGACGAGAAGTTATGGATGTTCTATTTTGAGGACAACCTGACTGGAGCATCAAGAGAATGGTATTCGCATTTGACCAGGGCCACTATAAGATGTTGGAAAGACTTGGCCGAAGCCTTCATCCGTCAATACCAGTACAACCTAGACATGGCTCCCAATAGAACCCTTATAATGGGCATGTCTCAGTCTTCAAGGTAAAGCTTCCGGGATTATGCTCAGAGGTGGAGACAGCTTGCTGCTGCTGTCTAACCACCCATGTCTGAAAGAGAAATGGCCGACATGTTTATGAACACTCTTCAAGGAACATAAATTGACAAACTTGATGCTCTCTCTTCCACCAGTTTTGCTGATGTAGTTATAGCAGGTGAGAGAATTGAGAGTCTTTTGAAGATGGGAAAAATCTCCAACAACGGTGCAAGTTCCTCCAACAATCCCAGAAAAACTTTTTCAGGACCCCGAAGGGCGGGTGAAACAAATGCTATTCATGCAGGCAGGGGCAGACCCCAGTATTCTCACAGATCAATAGCAGTCGTTACTATCCCGGCTCCAGTTCCACAACAACCACTTTTTCCTCAACAACAACAACAACAACATCACTATCAACAACAATCTCATTTTCCGCAACAAAGAACGTACAGCAATAACAACAACAACCAACAGCAGCGCCCCTTTCAACAGAGGCCATCTCAAGCAAATAGGGTGATTGACCCCATTCCTATGCCTTATGCCGCTCTACTGCCACAACTCCTGAAGCTCAACCTGGTTGAGTTAAGGACGTTGGCTCCACCAGATCCTCTCAACCTCCCGAAGAATTATGATGCTAGTTGTAACACCCTAATTTTTGCCCTAAGATTTCTTCGCATATCATCTGCATTTTGCATACAAACAAGATCGCCTGGCTTTCGAGTTTTTTCTCTGATGTGGGTCTATGCTTCGCAGGGGATCACCATTATATTTATTTATTTACTGACTTCTAACCAAAATACCAAAAAAAATGTTGCAGTGTTCTTCTTCTTCTCTGTGGTGCAGGTTTGCGAAGATAAGACAGTAATTTCAATTCAGATGTGTTTGTTCAGTCACAATTCGATTTCAGATGTATGTTTGACCTAATATTGGTCAAACTATCAAAAGATTGTATTGACTGCCAGTTGTCTGTGCCAGTAGTTTATTCCTCAGACGATGCGTTTTCAAAGTTCAAGTGGTGTTGAGTGTGAAAGTCATCAGTTATCAGGCAGTGTTTTGTGCAAAGTTTGGTTTGAATCTTCTATGTTTATCAGTTCATCGGTTCATTAGTTCATCAGCGATTCATCTGAGGATTTATTTTCCTCAGTTTGGTTTCAAAGCATCAGGGCATGGGTCAGACGATTTTCAGATGACAATTGGCTTAAGTTGTGAAATACTCAGTGGGTCTGTGTTGGCTGTAGTCATTTTTATCAGAGGCTTGTGAAGAAAATCAATCAAGATTTGTTGTGGGCTTGAAAAACCAAATTCCATCCATTATCCATTTCTCGATTAAACCACTTTTTTTATCCAAAATCTTCAATAAACCAATTTTTTCTTGTTCGATTATCCGATTATTCATTTCTAGTCATTTCTTTTTTTTAACCATTACCCATTATTATTCAACGACCATTATTTTCCATTTTTTTCGATTATTCAAATTACCATCTTTCTTAACCATCTCCAATTATCATTTTTTTATCTATTTCATTATCCATTTCTTATGTCCTATTTGTCCAAAAAATAAAGAATTATTTCTCCATAATCCATTTTTTTTATTCTTTCCATTGATATCCACAATATTCAATTATTTTTACACAAATAATATATGAGGTGCAAATAACATCTTTTAAGCCCCATTTTTTTATCATTTAAGCCCATTGTCATGTTTTAGTCACTTACCATAAAAAAAAATATACAAAAAAAATATATAATAAAAATGACCCAAGCTTGCCAAGCCTCTTCAAACAGCAAAAACAATGCCACAACATGTACAAGCCTCATCATGTCATCCGCAAGCAAATAGGCCCCACAAGGCCTCAGCACACTTGCATCTAATTACTTCCACAAGCCAAATTTCAGCTTCAGCCTTTCCATCATGCCTGCAAAGCCCACTTTTCCAGCCACATTACACTAGCCCCAAGCCAATGCGCCGTACGCAAACATCACGTGCATTCCATCCAGTTCCCACAGCCTTTTCCTCATTACTTCACATTAGGCCCAAGCCACTTGCAAAAGCCTCACAATCACACGCCGCCCATCAAAACAAAGCCTGTCGTATCACACTCCAAAGTCCACATCACAACAAGCCTTTTTCCTGCAAGCTACACTTCAAGCATTTCTGAAGCCCCACAACCTTCAGCCATTCCGCAAGCTATCCAAGCCGCATCCTCATGCCCACGCCTAGCAAAAAAATAAACCGCAGCAGGCACAAGCATTTACATCATTCCAAGCCACAACTTTTCTTTTGCCAGCCAATACCTCACACAGGCCCAACTTCACACGCCCATCTGCACAAACATTTCACAAAGCAAAAACAATAACAATATGAACACAGCCAAGCCAAGCAAATCCACATGCGTTATGCACACCTGAAAACAAACAAATCAAAACGCATCTGAACACAAATTGAAACGCAAGCAAATTCAGAAATCAAAAAGGGAAATGAACATGAAAATTTCGTGAGCAATCAAAACGCGTTTGAATCTTGCAAAACGGCATTTCCCGAACCTCACCTCTTCTCCTATTTAAAGAGAAATTCTATCCTTCACAAATTTTAAGCTTCAACAGCCCCTCAAAGCCCTGTTAAAATCAAAAACTATCTTCTCGAAATCCTTCAAACACACAATCCGAATATGAAAAACCGAATTGATTCTGAGATTCAAACTCGAATTCCCTTCCCAATCTTCAATTTCTGTATCAACCTCTCTCATTTACTACTTTGAATCCCTAAACCCCTTTTATTCGAAACGAAATTTGTTATTGAAAGAAGAAGAGCAAGAGAGAGATCCGAAAGAGAAGCCGAGAGATTAAAGGAAGTCGCGTGAGAGAAAAGAGGAAGAAGTTCTTGTTCGGTTTTGATTCTTTGAAGGTGAGGTGCCGCCATGTTTGGGAGTGTTTCCTTGCTCTGTTTCCGTTTGCACCGCAAAGAAGAAGAAGTTTAATTGCTTTTGTTTTCTTATTTTTTTATTTTTTAAGAAAAGGTGATATGTGAGCTGTTTGGGCTTGGATATTTTGAGATCCGTTTCTGCTAATACCACCCACCGGCGGATCATCCATGTGGATCCCTTTCCTCTTTTCTCATTTTTTTTATTTTTTTTTATTTAGGTTTTTGAATTGTTATGTGATATAGTTTATTTTGATAATAAAGGTTTTTTTTAGAAAATATATTTTGGAAAAATGTTTTAGAAAAAGATTTTATGAAAAATGTTTAGAAACAATTTTAGAAAAGTTTTTTTAAAAGAGATGTTTAGAAAAAAGATTTTTAAAGAGAATTTTAAAAAAATATTTTGATTTCTTTTATGGATCTACTTTTAGATCCATTTTTCTCCATCTTTTTTTGGTCGATGACAATCTCCGATTCGTAGATTGTTGATTTTCGATAAGTTTAATCTTCATTATTTCAAATATATGGATGAATGATCATTTGGATCATTCTCCATACTTTGAGATCGTGATAGGTTGCTTTTCGATAAAAATCAACGAAAATCTCGATTAAGATTAGACCATCCTTGTTCTTTTAGTGTGGCATGTTTTCGGAGAACGATCCATTATATCGTTTCTCTAACATGTATTAACACGAATATTTTCCACTTTAATTAGTGGTGGCCGGCCTCATTTGTAGGGTAATTACTTCGTAAATTACTCGGCGATTGCTTAACATAGACCTAAAGTTGTCCCGATTCGAATTAAGATCCACTTGGATCCGGTTGCCTCGATTTTATTATTCCTTGTTGTGGTTGTGCTTGATTAAGTTCATCATACCACTTATATCGTAAATATTATAATAATGTGAATATAATCCGTTTAAATTTAATCTCTCGCACCTTATCCTTTTATTTTAATTTCTTGCTCCTTTATCTCTTTATTATGCTTTATCATATTATATCATATATCATTTGTTTATGTTTATATTGTTGCTTGTTTTTTTTTATTTTGTCCATTTGGATATCAAAACACTAATAAAGGATTAAACACTTAAAAGACTTGTGACTTCTAATTTCGGACTATGGTTACTATCCCTAGCTTTTGGAGAATGGACATAGACTTTAAAATCTTCCCCCTTGCTCAAGTCGGAATGGATTAGAAACCTCGGCCTCAAGTTATTTCATTAGCCTTTGAAGGTGGAATTCCGAACTTTGAAGAATTGTGCATATTATGGTTTGGTAAACTCTTTCCTTAACTTTTTAATCCAAGTATTAGGATAGTCACTTCATCTCCTCCCCATTCTTAAATTTTCAAAACTTCTCCCTATTTCAAAAATCTTCTTGTTTTTTCAAACTTCAAACACTTTCATAATCAAACCTTGACTTCGGTCAAGCGATTTTAAACTTTTCACTTTGTTTTCTTAAATAAATGTTAAGTCATGTAAATATATTGAAATCTTTTCTTACATACTTTAAAAAATACAAAACTCACTCAATTGTTTTTGTGCCTTTGTGCACCTTTTCTTTTTTTTCACATGTTTATATATGATTCATCCTTTCTAGCGGAATTATTCGCTAAAGGATGACGACTTATCTCTACATTCTAAAATCAATTCAACTCATTTGTTTCTTTTCAAATTTTGTACCACTAACTACGAGGTTTTGATCTCGCATTGCACTTTGTGGGTACGTAGGCATGAGGTGTTAAAAACCTCATCAAACACAAAATCATAAAAAAATATTCTTCTCCTCATCTCTTCAATCATTTTTAAACAAACCAATTTCAGACCAAAAAACAATAAATATTTCAAAGGGCTCCCGTGGAGTACCACGGACGAGTCGGGTGCCTAAAACCTTCCCGGTTTGTAACCAATCCCCTTACCCATTCTCTGTTTGTTTCTTTTAGCTTTTGCTTTTAGACTCCTAGGTTTTTATTCGTTCTTTTACCAATTTTCCTTTCGGAAATAAAGAAAAGCGCGGTGGCGACTCTGTGTATATCGAGTTAAGTTAATCAATAGCTTACACTCACGATTTTACCGCTACACTAGTGCGAAGTGTGCCTTTCATTCCAACGCACCTGGTCACAATACCGAGAAATGTAGAGCCTTGCAAATGAAGGTTCAAGATCTGGTCGATTCCAAAGATCTCAATTTCGCACCTCCTCCAAATGTTAACAGAAATCCTATGCCTAATCATGGTGGGCCCAGGATTAATGCCATAGAAGAGGAATAACCATCTGCACTGATTGACAATGTTGCACAGATTCGGACACCGTTGGAAGAAGTCAAAGCTCAACTCTTAAGATGCCAGGTGTTCCCAGGCTGTGACACCTGCTGCGAATCGTGCAAAACTGCTATTAATGGTTGTGATAGGCTAAGGCTTGGCATAGATGGCCTTATCAGAGATGGAATTTTGCAAATTACCACAACGGTTCCTACAACATCAACAACTCTTTCTTCAGCAACAACAGATCCTCCTACAACTACAACAACTATCATTCCCACAGATTCATCCACAACTCCAGCAATCACTCCTTCCATTATTTCAACAAATCAAAGCTCAGTTACACTTACTTCTACAACATCAACACCCATTTTATCAACAGAATCGCTTACAACACCAAAAAACGCTAACGAGGATGTCTCAACGGTCACGATCTATTATGACCCGGCAACTATTCATCCCAACAACAATTTTCAACAAACTGCAACACCTACTGTCAGATCTCCAGTCACAATCTATTATGACCCGCATTCCATCACAGTTCCTTCCGCTGCGGCAATCAGTCCGGTCACCATTACGGTGTCTGGACCGGTTCCTTTTGAAAGCAGTAATGCCATACCTTGGCACTATGGCTCTGATCTTTACTACGACGGAAAGAAGATCACTCTAGATTCATCAACCTCTTCACCAAAAGTTGACAATGTTGGGGGAGGCGGAGGCTTCACCAGAAGCGGACGCCTTTTTGCCTCACAAACACCGAGACCCAATGCTGAAGCAGAGGCTGCTGCTAAGGCAAAAGGGAAGAATGTGGTACTTGAAGAGCCAACTGTTAAAGAAACTCCGAAGACGTCTTTTGAACAAGAGGTAGACGAGTTCATGAGAATAATCAAAAAGAGTGATTACAAAGTGGTGGACCAGCTTCATCAGACACCCTCCAAAATCTCTATATTATCATTGGTGGTGAGAGCTTTTGACGGCTCTAAGAGATCAGTGCTTGGAGAGATTGATTTACCTGTGATGATTGGCCCACAAATCTTTAAAACTACTTTCTTCGTGATGGACATACAGCCGGCCTACAGCTGCTTGTTGGGTAGACCCTGGATTCACGTCGATGGCGCTGTTACATCTACCCTTCACCAGAAATTAAAATTTGAGTGGGAAGGCCAGATCATCACAATCTGTGGGGAGGAAGACATTTTCGTTAGCCAGCTGGCTACTTACAAGTATATAAAGATGGATGGGGAGATCCATGAGACTATGAGTCAGGGATTTGAGGCCCTTAACATTAATGAAGCAACTGCTGTGTCTGAAACTTCCATCACTTCATATCAACAAGCCCGAAAGGTTGTTGAAGAGGGTACCGCTCAGGGCTGGGGCAAGCTGCTGCCAGTAGAAAAGAAAGAAGACAGATTCGGGTTAGGTTACAGACCAACTCAACAAGATCATCCAGAGGCCGCAACGGAGCCCAAATTTTTTAGTGGGGGAATGCTTACCCCGGATGCTGTGAATAGTCTAGAAGACGAGGAAGAAGACGAACGCAACCTAGAAAAATGGATACGTCCAAGGATCCCGGGGAACCAAGTCTCCAATTGGTCTTCCCAGGAAATTATAAGAGTTACTCCTGCAGAGTAATTATTATTTCCTGTCTTTTAAGCATGCATCAAGTCTTGCATCTTGCCCAAGTTGTCAAGACTCATTTTGTAATAGGGCCATCTTGTATTTCGGGCAAATGATTAATTAATGAATATCAGGACATCTTTTGCAAATGAGTCTCTTTTTCCGCTCATTGTTGTCGCTCCCGACAAATGAAAAATGGATCATATGAGGGTACAGACGCGAACGGTCGGCGAAAGGGACAATGAGAACACACAGCCGTGAACTCACTGGAGATGAATAGAGTCGCCAGCTAGGCATTTTTATCCCGGAGGAAAGGCAATGCTGCATAGACCTGGAAAGATATGGATAAGACGGTTGCGAACCAGAGAGACTGAGAAAGGGGGTTGGTTACAACCTGGGAAGGTATTAGCACCCAGATTGTCCGCCGTACTCGACGGGATCCACGCTTAAAAGATTTGTGTTATAAAGGGGTAGTGTCAGTGCAATCTGTGTGTAAAAGAGCTGGCAAAAGATGTACAGGTGTCAGTGTAAAAAGAAGTGAAGTGTATAAATGAGGTGTCAATGTAAGACCAGGAATGAAATGCTCATGATAATGAGGCTAAGAGAAAGATGCTGGAAGAGGGGGAATGTACAGAGACTTTTGTTCGATAACCGTTAAGTTATGCCTACGTATCCTCTCGTGCAATGAGGAAGTCAGAACACCGTAGTTCGACCCAAAGAGACTGAAAGATGAATTGACTGGTGAATTGCTTACTTGCCTATGCTCAAGCGTATGACCTGTCTGGCTCAGGTGCTAACTGTCTTGCATTAGACGGAAGAAGCAAGTTCTCGTTTATGATTGAAGATGATGAGAAAAGAATCCCGAAGGAGACGATTATTGTTTGTTTTTTTGAGTTTTCAGTCTTTTATTGCTTTTGAGAATTTGTCATAAGTTAATGAGCTTAAGTCTAAACCAATGGATTTAGTAAACTCATCACATCTTCCCTCCGATTAGGGGTAATGAGAATTACCTTAAGTGTGAAGTCAGATTCTCACACTTAATCACCTTTGGTGTAGGATTAAGATCATTAACCTACTTGTGATTATTTAGATGTTTTTGGTATTTTTGTTTAGTGTTGAGTAATGAGGTTAAGCCATAATCAGGGATTAAACAGACTCATTACACCATCCTAATAGAAGGATAATAGATGAGAATGTTTAAGCTGAGGAAAACTCCCCAACTTAATCCATGATTAGGGATTAAACTCATGACAAAACAAGCCTTTATTAAGTGGATTTTATTCAATGGTATGATGATGAAGTGATTTTTATGATTTGTAAGACAACTTGAGGGGGACTTGTCCATTAACACTAGGGTTAGTCCTTCTTAACCAATTAAGGAAGAATTAGAACCCTAATGCAAGGCCCAAGTTACAAGTGTGATGTCTTGATGATTATTATGTGAATTGATTAAAGGAGTTAAACACATTAAGGGTTTAACACTTAGGATTAAAGTTATACACTCCATCCTAAGAGAAGGATGCAGGCATAAGCTTAATCACAAAGCCTTAAAGCCTTTAGGGTTTAGTCCCTGATTATGAGATGAGAAGAGAAGACTCAAAGAGACACAAAGGTAAAACTAAATGGGGGACTAATCAAAACCCTAATTCATTGTCATGCTTGGTTGTTCCTAGAGTTTATGAGGTTTGCAAGAACAATCTTCAATGGAACCACCAGGAAGCAGATGAACAAGATCAAGAGAAGCAAAGTGACTTGCTTCATTCAAGAAGTCAAGTCACTTGAAGAAAGAAAGTGGGAGGAACAAGAATGAGAAAGCTCAATCTCAAACACATACATAAATGCAGCAATGGATGCAAGAGAGATGAAAAGAAAAGTTATGAGAAGTGAAGGCAAATTCACTTCTCAAGTTTACTTACCACCTGAAATGTTAGAAAGAAATGCAATGCAATGCCAAATGAAATGAAATGGTATGATGCAAAACCAAACCAGAAGCATATGCATGATGTTAATGATGCTATGAGATGCTACAAGCATGAGACAAGGCATGGAGATGTTCATACAAGATCATGGATGCAGATGAGGCAAGCTTAGAAGCATGGATGCACATGAAAAGTTATGAAACATACAAGGCAAATGATATGGCAAATATGTGATGCAATGATCAAACATGCTTCCTATATGTCTTAAGATATCAAATGAATCACAAGAATGCACTAAATGCAAAGACAAGTCATGTTATGCAAGAGAATGCAAGAAGGATGCAAGTGAAAGCCCAAATTAGGGTTTATGGATCAAACAACAAACAAAAACCCAAAACAGAAGCAAACCCTAAGATAAAAAATGGAAAATGCCACTCAAAGAAACCCTAATCCTATACCAAACCAAAGTCCAAAGGGGAGGTCTCAACTCTTAACCAATCTCAAGTTATGATTTTTCTAAGTTATTAGGGTTTTTAGGGCTCCTAAACAAAAGAAATGCCAAACAAATTGGAAATGAAGGAACAAATCATGGCCTTTTAATCCTAGAAACTACATGCTAAACACAATGCAATGCAAAAAGAATCAATGTCCAACTCTTCTTAGATAGGCAGAAATGAATTTTTGAATTTTGGATCAAAATAATGCACAAAAAATGATTTAATTCAATGGAAAATTCTCAAAATGCATCAAGATCAAAAAAGAAATTTGGTTTGAAGGTTGGACAATGTTTCTAAATGTCTTAGAACATTTCATGATTTTTTGGGGATTTTTAAATACCTAAAGGTATTTTTAATAAATTAATTTCCATTAATCTATTAAAAATAATCCTTTAAATATTTAAAAATACTTTTTAATGATAAAAAAATAAAATAAAAAAAATTTTTGGGTCTCAAAAATTAATAAAACTTTTAAGAAAAAGCTTCATAATTTTTAAGACATTTTTGCTATTTTAAAATAATTATACAAGTTAAATGAAAATAAAATGAAATTAAAACTTAATAAAATGAAAGTCAACAGAAGGAAGGGTCAGGATGAGCTCTGAGTTTGAAATGGTTGACTGGCGCCAGATCCAGTGGCTGTGATTGATTCGGATTAAATTAATTTAATTAATGATTAATTAAGTTAAGCATGAGGATTAGGGCAAACAAAGAGATCTGGGCCATCCAAACCAGCGGGAAGTCAACGAGTCAAAGGGGATCTACGCTCCACATTCAAATGGCCATAATGACCTGAGTTTAGGGCTAAACATAATCAGGTGACCGGAGAGAAGCTCCGGTCATCTTCTCCGGCTGCACAAAAACCCTAGAACACGATTCAGGTACCTATTCTACAAATTAAGCACACCTAAATGATCCTCTAACTACCTAGGTCATGAATCCACCTTCAAACAACATTTAAATCCCAAGAATCATGCAAATCGAAGGGAATGAAATTCACGGGCAAAATTTCAGAGGGACCATACAAGCTCAATATTCACTCATTTTTGATTCTGAAACCAACCCCATGACCAGCAAGACATGAATAATCAATTTGTAACTCAAAAATCAAGCTTTGAGAGAAAAGTTTCCATGATCATACCTGAGCTGGAAAGCTTCAAAACTGAGCTTCCAGAGCTTTACTTGCGTGCAAATGGACTCCCTTGTATCCCCTGATGCTAATGGAAGGCTTCAAAGCTCTTGTGGATGGCTGATTTGTGAGAACCAGTTCTGGTGTAGCAGGAAATGAGCTTTGTGTACAGGCTGCTTCAGCTCAAAGTAAAGGGTGGTTTTGACTCCTTTGAATGTTTCTGATTTGTTGATGAAGAGAAATGATGTGTTTGTTGACTGGATAGTGAGATTCGAAGAGTTCTGGTTTGGAAGGGGAGGAATGGTAAAGCTTAGGTCAGGCTGGTTTCAGGCTTGAACTTTGGTGGTTTCTACTCAATGAAGCATGGCCAGATGATTGGTGAAGATGGTTTTTGTGTTTGTATGCTGTGGAGGCAGATTCGAAGGAATATGCAAAATGAAGTGTTTTTGTGAATGTGTTGGTTGAGAGAGTTTCAGCCTTGCTAGATGTATGGAATGGCTTGCAAATGAAAAGTATAAACTAATCCCATTGGCTGGATGATGTGACATGGCCTGCAGTGATAGGTAAGTTTGCTTTTGCAAAAAGTCAAATTTTGTGTAAGGAAAGTATGGCTCATGATCTAGGCTAGTACAAGATGTGGTTCTGGTGCAGCATGGTGTGGTGAGAGGCTAGCAAAGTGCAGTAACCAATGCAGCAAGTTGTAGGAAGTGATCATGAAGATTTTGCAAGTTGTGACTTTTTGGTTCACATGTGATTTCCTTGTCCAACAAACCATAAACCATGGGCATTCTTGGTTCATTCTGAATTTTATGACTTATAGAATGTTTATGTGATGGTTTGATGCCAATTAGAAGTTGCAATTTTCCTTGGTACATGATTTTGCAAAATTCTCATTTGAAGCATGCCTTGAAAATCAATGATTTTTGCCAACTTTGTCACACCATAACTTTTGATCCAAGAAGAGTTTGATCATGTTCTTGTACTTTTTGAAAAGGGAAAGATGAGATCTACAACTTTCATGACCAAAGTTTTTCCATTTAAAGCATTTTTGGATCAAGAATCAAGGCTTGAAAAATGACCTAAAATGAAGCATTCTTGAAAAGTCAACTATGCCCAAAAAGTCAACATTTGCAAAAACCCTAAATTCTTGATTTTTGTGAACTTCAATCTTCTTCCATGATCAAATAAAGATCATATACACTCAAAATGATGAAGATCACCCATTGGTTGGGTCATTGGGGGCCTCAGATGCCTTGATTTTGCACTGACTTGTCCAGAAAGTCAACTCTTGATCAGATGACTTCCCCATGGAATTTCTTCATGAAAATTGATATGCATACTCCCTATACCATATAGAGACCAATGGAAACAAGAATTACCAAAAAATTTGGGGTTATGGCCTCTGAAACCAAAACCCTAATTTTCAGTCAACTGTGCAGTCTATCCTGGCTCTGCATCCACCCAAACCCTAGCTCTTGTGATTCTTTTGAATTCTTGGCTTTGAGAGAATGTAATATGATGCTTGAACACATGTAGACCCCTTTGGATTGATTGGTGACCTTTGGAGTGGCTCAAGAGGCTTTGGGATTGCTCAGATCACAAACCCTAGGTGCAGATGCCTTAGAAACTATGCAGTGGAACAAAAATGTGGTATGAGATGATATGATTGTGTTTATGAATATGAAAATGATCACAAGCCATGGTGTGAATGGGTGAGGGCAAATTTGGGGTGTTTACAGCTGCCCCTATTCAAACATGAGTTAGCTGTGCAGGTTGTAAGCAACGGCTTAACAGGCAAACAAGATAACTTGTGGTTGAATACCAAAGACAGTCCAAAATTTGCACTCACAGAATGAAAAAGAAAAGGGATATAGATTGTAACAGAAAATAAAGTATATTGTAAAGTGTGGGCGACGGAGGACGACCGTCGAGCAGAGGACGACTGCTGGGTAAAGAGCAATGACGGGGACGACCGACACGCTGGGAAAAGTGTAGGAAATAAAGCAATGACGGGGACGGCCGACATGCTGGGGATAAAAAGTAAAGCCAAGACGGGGACAGCCGACTAGCTGGGGAAAATAAAATTATGATGGGGACGGCCATCAAGGTAAAGTTGTAAGATTCTCTGGGTATAGATGAAACATGACGGGGACGGCCATCAAGTTCATAAAGGTAAAGTAACCAACGATGGGGACGGCCATCGGGTTAAATAATAAATGAAATAAACAGATGATGGGGTACGGCCATCAAAGGTGAGGGATGATCACCTAGCAGGGGACGGCTGCTCTGTTGGGGATAAAGGAAATATGATGGGGACGGCCATCAAAGGTGGAGGACGACCACCTGGCAGGGTACGGCTGCCGAAAATATCACGACATAGGACGAATGCCGGATAAAAGGGTCAACGATGGGGACGGCCATCGGATGAGCATGATGGAGGACGACCATCAAGAAGTGGAGGACGACCACTCAGCAGGGGACGGCTGCTCTCAAGGTTTATCGTAACACAGGACGAGTGTTAGATAACCAAAATCAACAATGGGGACGGCCATTGGATAAAGTGATGAAGGACGATCATCAAAAGGTGGAGGACGACCACCTAGCAGGGGACGGCTGCTAAAAGACAACGATGGGGACGGCCATCGGACGAGCATGATGGAGGACGACCATCAAGAAGTGGAGGAAGACCACTCAGCAGGGTACGGCTGCTCTCAGGTTTATCATGACACAGGACGAGTGTCAGATGAAAAGGAAAATTTGTTTGCGATCTACTGGGGAATAGTAAACACGGACGAGTGTTTACAACCAAGAAAAGAAAGTATAAGTGTTTAGATGTTGTGTATAGATTAAAGACGCGGACGAGCATCCTGAAGACTACGATACGGACGAGTATCGGGTAGAAACAAACTGACACATGTTCAGAGATGATGATACGGACGAGTATCAACTGGTTAACAGAGAACACGTACGAGTGTTGAATCTGAAAGAACTCTTCTGGGGATAGTAGATACAGACGAGTATCTATATTCAAGAAGGCACAAGTGTTAGACACAGTGTATGGATTAAAGATGCGGACGAGCATCCTTAAGAGTATGATACAGACGAGTATCATGTAGAAACAAACATTAGACGCAATGTTCTGAGATGATGGTACGGACGAGTACCAACTGGTTAACAAAGAACAAAGACTACTGTTGAATCTGTGGGTATATAACTGGTATGTACAAGATACGGACAAGTATCTGTATGAGAGCGAGTGTTGTATAGATGGTGTTTAACTGCTGGGGAGGGTGACACGGACGAGTGTCAAAAGGAGAAAAGTGTGATATCAACAAGTATATGGGTTGCAAGAGTGTAAGCGACTGCGCTGGGGATATGACACGGACGGGTGTCAAGAAAGTGTATATACAAGTATGTGTGAGTGCAAAGAGGGTGTCCTCGGCTTTCTGCTGGTGATATGACACGGACGGGTGTCATGAAGTATCCGTGATATGGGTGATTTGTTTGTAAAGAGTGTTCAGGCGACTTTACTGGGGAAAGATGGCACGGACGGGTGCCAAAAGGTGTATATACTGGTGTTTGATGATTTGTGAGGCAACTGCTCTTGCCGGGGACTCTGGTGGGAATTTTTTTTGTACATTGATGAACTGTCATTATTCACAAGTGTTAGTTCAGAACATGGCTTATGATTATGCTATGCGTTTGATTTTTGCCGTAATGCTCCGTATTAGACGGAATGCTACGCTCTGAGGGGATAATATGATGCGAATGCTATGATTATGCAAAAGGTATCAAACCGGGATTCGGATCCCGTTGCTGCGAAGATCTCTGGCTGATCGGTTTGAAATGGACATCCCAGCTGGGGATGAGATCATTGGTAGATCTAATAAGATGATATTTGCTTGGGGATGCGGGTCACTGGTAGACCTATCCTAGTAAATGAGGGACCCAGCTGGGGTTTGTAGAAGCTTTCTTCACTCTGTTGTGATTCCTTCGTGCGTTGCTCTTCTGAATAGAGGCTGAGGATTCTGTGGGGATATGATTCCCTGATTCTTGCATTCTGCTGAGGAGGAATGACTGGTACTATGGCTGGGAGAGTTGTTGGCCACTCAGCTGGGGAGAGTAATGAGAGGCAACTCAGCTGGGGATAGAGCATTTCAGATGCTGAGATTGAGTGTATGTTGATTTGGCAACTTCGCTGGGGAAATGGGCACCTTCCAGTGCCACATGGAAGATAGACCGAGTTGATAATGATCTGCCAGCTTGCTGAGGGTGAAGCTTTCATGCCCCAAGTTGCGTTCTGGATACCTGCAATCCTGAAAAAGATAGAAAAACGCACAAGATAATCCCGAGGTATCCCTTACTGGATTCCGTCATAGGAGTTAGGATACTTCTGAGAGTAAGTATATTTCCTGCAGGCATGTTTCTTTATTTTCTTAGAGAAGAACATCTGTACTTATGCAATCAATTTTTCCTTTTAAGACATCAGACATTTTTTGCAAATAAAATGTATAAAACGAGACATGACTGAAAATCTGATTTTATTAATTCATATGCCCTGAATTGGCGAGATACAGTCAACGGAACATATTCCCTGAAATGAGGAGATTGTTACAAATTGAGAAACAAAGTACTGGCAGTGTTGATGACGCTTTAGGGAGCTTCCTCTTCTGCTATGACCCGTATGACTTTTGACGTTCTTCTCATCTTGCTTTCTGAAGAAGGCTGATTCTGATTGAAGTTTGATCCTGTTGAAGCTTACCAAGTTGTAGATGATACAGACGAACTCAGAATGCAGTTGTTCGCTTATTCCCTTATTTTGCATGGATCGCCCTTTCGGGTTTTCAATCCATCGGGATACCCATTTTTGCCTGAGCTGTCCAATGCGGCTTTTCAACTCAGCGGGTGTACATTTTTTTTTTATTTTCCCTTATTTTTGCCCGAGTCTTTTATTCTGTTTTTGACTCGCCGGGATGCCCTATTTTGCCTGGACTTACATTCTGTTTTTATGTCCAGCGGGTCATTTTTATGCGAAGTATTTTTTAACCGCATCTGAATTCACAGGGGACGGGAAATATTCACCATCCATGGTGCTGAGCATTAGTGCTCCACCAGAGAAAACTTTCTTTACCACGAATGGCCCTTCATAATTTGGAGTCCATTTGCCCCTGTGGTCTGTATGAGGAGGGAGGATTCTTTTCAGCACAAGATCTCCCACTTGGTACTCTCGGTGCCTGACTTTCTGATCGAAGGCTTTCTTCATTCTCTTCTGATACAACTGCCCATGACAGATTGCAGCCAGTCTTTTCTCTTCAATCAGACTCAGCTGTTCATATCGGGACCGGACCCATTCTGCTTCGTTCAGCTTAACATCCATCAGTACCCGCAAGGAGGGTAATTCAACTTCAACAGGTAGGACTGCTTCCATACCGTACACAAGCTGATATGGTGTTGCCCCAGTGGATGTTCTGATTGACGTGCGGTACCCATGCAAGGCAAACGGTAGCATTTCATGCCAGTCTTTGTAAGTGACTACCATCTTCTGCACAATCTTCTTGATATTCTTATTTGCCGCCTCAACAGCGCCATTCATCTTTGGCCTGTAAGGAGAAGAATTGTGATGCTGGATCTTGAAGTCCCGGCACAGCTCAGCCATCATCTTGTTGTTTAAATTGGAACCATTATCAGTAATGATCCGCTCGGGCACTCCATATCGACAGATGATATCCCTCTTCAGAAATCTGGCTACCACTTGTCTTGTAACGTTGGCATAGGAAGCTGCTTCAACCCACTTGGTGAAATAGTCAATGGCGACCAAGATGAATCTGTGACCGTTCGAGGCAGTCGGCTCAATCTTGCCAATCATATCAATGCCCCACATAGCAAAGGGCCAGGGTGAAGACATTATGTTCAAAGGATTGGGAGGCACATGCACTTTATCTGCATAGATCTGGCATTTGTGGCATTTCCTGGCATAGGCACAACAGTCTGCATCCATTGTGATCCAGTAATAGCCTGATCTTAACAACTTCTTAGCCATGGCATTCCCTCCTGCATGGGTACCAAAATATCCTTCGTGCGCTTCATGCATCAATAAATCTGCTTCTGTCTTGTCAACACATCTGAGGAGTACCATATCAAAGTTCCTTTTGTATAAAGACCCATCAGTGTTCAGAAAGAAACTTCCAGCAAGCCTTCTCAAAGTCTTCTTATCATTAGAAGATGCCCCAAGTGGGTATGTTTGATCCTCCAAGAAGCACTTAATGTCATGGAACCAAGGCTTATCATCTTTAGCAATATCTGCGGCAAATACATATGCTGGTCTTTCTAGTCTGGACACTGAAATCTGAGGTACAAAATTAGCAGCTTGAACTTTGATCATGGATGAAATGGTAGCCAGAGCATCTGCAAACTGATTCTCGTCCCGAGGGATATACTCAAGTTTGACTGTTGTAAAGAAAGTCAATAACCTCCTTGTATAATCCCTGTAAGGTATCAGATGATCCTGGTGGGTGTACCATTTGCCATTGGTTTGATTGACTACCAAAGCTGAATCTCCGAATACGGTCAATGTCTTGATCCTGAGGTCAATGGCTTCCTCAAGACCCATAATGCAAGCTTCGTATTCAGCTTCGTTATTAGTGCAGTTGAAAGTGAGTTTTGCCGAGAAAGGCATGTGAACTCCTTTAGGTGTAATGAGTACTGCACCAACACCACGACCATTCATGTTAACAGCCCCATCGAACATCATAGTCCATTCTTCTTCCGGGTCGGGCCCTTCAGTGTGAATAGGCTCTTCATGATCTCTTGCTTTAATGAACATGATGTCTTCATCAGGGAAGTCAAATCTCATAGGCTGGTAGTCATCAATGGGTTGCTCAGCAAGATATTCAGATAGTACACTGCCCTTGATGGCTTTCTGAGATGTGTACTGTATGTCGTATTCTGTGAGAATCATTTGCCATCTTGCAACCCGTCCGGTAAGAGCTGGCTTCTCAAATATGTACTTAACTGGGTCCATCTTTGAGATCAATAAAGTAGTGTGGGTCAACATATACTGTCTCAGTCGGCGAGCAGCCCACGCTAAAGCACAGCAAGTTTTCTCGAGCAGTGAATAACGTTGTTCACAGTCGGTAAACTTTTTGCTTAGGTAGTATATTGCATACTCTTTTCGACCAGACTCGTCATGCTGGCCCAGCACACACCCCATCGACTCTTCTAATACTGTCAAGTACATGATTAGAGGTCTTCCTTCGACTGGAGGCATAAGGATTGGAGGCTCTTGTAAGTATTCCTTGATTTTGTCAAAAGCCTTCTGGCAGTCTTCATTCCAACTGACCGTCTGTTCTTTTCTTAACAGCTTGAACAAGGGTTCACAGGTTGCTGTAAGGTGAGATATGAACCGTGAAATGTAGTTCAATCGACCTAAGAACCCTCGAACTTCTTTCTCAGTTTTCGGTGCAGGCATCTCTTGGATGGCTTTGACTTTATCAGGGTCAACTTCAATCCCTTTCTCGCTTACAATAAATCCCAGCAGCTTACCAGATCGCACCCCGAATGTGCATTTGTTGGGGTTCAACTTCAGTTGATACTTCCTCAGACGCTTGAATAATTTGAGCAGATTCACCAGATGGTCTTCTTCAGTAAGGGACTTGGCAATCATATCATCCACGTAACATTCTATTTCTTTATGGATCATATCGTGGAATAATGTTACCATAGCCCGTTGATATGTTGCACCAGCATTCTTCAGTCCGAATGGCATTACTTTGTAGCAGAACGTGCCCCAGGGTGTGATGAATGTTGTCTTCTCCATGTCTTCAGGTGACATCTTGATCTGATTATATCCTGAAAATCCATCCATGAAGGAGAATACCGAGAACTGAGCCGTATTATCAACCAATACATCAATGTGAGGTAATGGGAAGTCGTCTTTCGGGCTGGCTCTATTCAGATCCCGGTAATCAACACACATCCTTACTTTGCCGTCTTTCTTAGGCACAGGTACTATGTTAGCAACCCACGGCGGATAACTAGTCACAGCAAGGAACCCGACGTCCCATTGCTTTTGTACCTCCTCCTTGATTTTCATTGCCATGTCCGGACGAGTACGGCGCAGTTTCTGCTTAACTGGCGGGCATTCTTCTCTCAAAGGCAGCTTGTGCATGACAATATCGGTATCCAACCCTGGCATGTCTTGGTACGACCAAGCAAACACATCTACATACTCTTGAAGCAGGCCTATCAGTTGTCTCTTCACTGAGTCTTGCAGGCAGGCCCCGATTCTAACTTCTTTCACGTCTTCATCTGTACCAAGATTGATCACTTCAACCTCCTCCTGGTGAGGAGTAATAACTTTTTCCTCTTGCCTTAACAACCTGGCTAGCTCTTCAGGAAGCTCATACTCTTCTTCAACCCCTTCATCAGCTTGATTGATTGGATTGTCAAAGTCATACGAAGTCATAGCCGTGCTGTTGTCGGTGCTATCAGGAAGGCACTCTCTGCAAGGGTTCAAGTTTGTCCATTTTAGTGACTTGATTTTAATCTTTATTTAGAAAAGTGAAATGAAGTTGTCATTTTGAAAACACCGCCATTTATTTTTTGTACAAAAAAGAAAAATGGAAAAAACAGTGAACGAAAAGAAAAAGACTCGTTTGCAAAAAAGATGTCTGATATTTCATTAATTGATCTTGTTTGCACAAAAAGTACAGATGGCCCGATTACAAAATGAGTCTTGTCATCTTGGGCAAGATGCAAGACTTTGATGCATGCTTATAAAAATACAGGAAATAATAATTACTCTGCGTGAGTAACTCTTATAATTTCCTGGGAAGACCAGTTTGAGACACTGCTCCCCGGGATCTTTGGACGAATCCAATTCTCCAGATTGCGCTCCTCCTCCAGCTCGTCTTCCAGACAGTTGATAGCAACGGGGGTAAGCATCCCCCCACTGACAAAACCGGGCTTCTCAGCAGCCTTTGCTTGATGTTGAGTTGGTCTGTAACCCAACCCAAATTTGTCTTTCTTCTCCTCCACAGCTAAAACCTTGCCCCAGCCTTGGGCCGTTCCTTCCTCAACAACCTTCCGGGCTTGTTGGTAAGATGACATGGAGATCCCAGATACAGCAGATGCTTCATTCACATTCAAGGCCTCAAACCCCTGGCTCATTGTTTCATGGATCTCCCCATCCATCTCAATGTACTTATAGGTTGCCAGGTGGCTGACAAAAATGTCCTCCTCTCCACAAATTGTAACAACTTGGCCTTCCCACTCAAATTTTAACTTTTGGTGAAGGGTAGACGTTATTGCGCCGGCGGCGTGAATCTAGGGTCTACCCAACAAACAGCTGTAGGCGGGCTGAATGTCCATCACATAAAAGATAGTTTTAAAGGTCTGTGGGCCAATTGTCACAGGTAGCTCGATCTCTCCCAGAACCGATCTCTTAGAACCATCGAAGGCCCTTACTACCAGGTTGCTGGGTCTCAATGCCAATCCATCATATTCTAACTTCACCAGAGCCTTCTTTGGTAAGACATTAAGGGACGACCCCGTGTCTACCAGCACATGAGAAAGGACTGCCCCTTTGCATTCCATGGTGATGTGCAAGGCTTTGTTGTGGTTGCGGCCATCCGCTGTCAAGTCAGTATTGGTGAACCCTAGCCCATTGCTAGCAGTAACATTTCCAACCACGGTTTCCAACTGGTTGACAGTAATCTCTTCAGGCACGTAAGCTGCGTGCAGGACTTTAAGTAGTGCATTCCGATGGGCTTCGGAGCACATAAGCAGTGAGAGGATAGAGATTTTGGATGGCGTCTGGTGAAGCTGATCCACAATTTTGTAATCACTCTTTTTGATGATTCGCATAAACTCATCAACTTCTTGATCGAACGGTGTCTTCAAGGCTTCTTTAACAGCTTGATCTTCCTGCACCGGGCCCTTTCCTTTTGCCTTAGCAGCAGCTTCTGCTTCGGCAGTAGGTCTTTGAATTGGTGGAGCAAAGAGACGTCCACTTCGAGTGAAGCCTCCGCCTCCCCCCACATTATCTACTTGTGGTGCAGGTGTTAATGTTTCAAGAGTGATTCTTTTTCCTTCGCAGTACACGTCAGAGCCATAGTGCCAAGGGATGGCCCTATTGCTTTCATATGGTACTGGTCCAGGCACCGTGACAGTGACTGGACTGATTGCTGCTGCTGAAGGGACTGTAATTGTTTGTGGATCATAAAAGATGGTAACTGGTACTCTGATGGGAGCAGCACCTTCTGAATGGTAGGCAGAGTTGTTTTCAGGATCATAGAATATGGTGACAGTAGAGACATCTTCATGATTGATTGCTGGTGTCGTAGGAGACATTGTCGGAAGAATGGATGTTGTTGTTGTAGGAGATTCAAAATGGAATGAAGCTGAAGTTGTAGCAGAAAAATTTGTTGAAAATTGATCAGTTGAGATGATAGATGAAGTACTTATTGATGAAGCCGAAGAATTGTCAGGAACAATAGTTGCTGCAGTTGTAGGAGGTTCTGAAACCGTTGCTGATGATATTGTTGGATTTGTTGGAAATGATGTGGTGATCTGAAGTTGGCCGCTCTGAATAAGGCCATCTATGCCATTCCTCAAATTATCGCACCCATTTACTGAGATATTACAGTAAGCACACCCCAACTCACACCCCGGGAACATTTGACATTCCAAGAGCTGAGCCTTGATTTCTACCAATGGTGTCCTGATCTGTCCCACACTGGTTATTAAATAAGACGGCTTGTCTTCTTCAATAGCGTTAATTCGGGGACCACCATGGTTTGGCATCGGGTTCTTATTGACATTGGGTGGTGGTGCGAAATTCAGAGCCTTGGAGTCCACCAGGTCTTGTACCTTCATATGCAGAGCCCTGAATTTTTCTGTACTGTGGCCAGGTGCGTTTGAATGAAAAGCACACCTAGCATTGGAGTCATAGTTCCTTGGTAGACTGTTGGGATCCGGAGGTGCCAACGTTCTTAGCTCAACCAGGTTGAGTTTCAGAAGCTGTGGCAGCAATGTAGCGTATGGCATTGGGATCGGATCGATCACTCTGTTAGCTTGAGATGGCCTCTGTTGGAATGGCCTTTGCTGGTTATTGTTGTTGCTGTTGCTGTTGTTGTAATTCCTTGGAGGATACTGATTCTGTTGATGGTACTGAGGTTGTGGCTGATAGTTTTGTTGAGGAGGTTGATAGACTGGTTGTGGATGAGCTGGAGCAGGGATGGTGACTGCTGCTATTGACCTTTGAGCATATTGGGGCCTACCCCTGTTGGTGTGGATGGCATTGGTCTCGCCAGTTCTTCTTGGGCCTGCAAAAGGCTTTCTTGCATTACTGGACGAGCTGGCGCCATTGTCTGAGATCTTCCCCATTTTCAACAGGCTTTCAATTCTCTCCCCAGCTATGACAACATCTGCGAAGCTAGTTGAAGAGAAAGCGGCCAGCCTGTCAATATAGGTCCCCTGAAGGGTGTTCATGAACATATCTGCCATTTCCCTTTCAGACATAGGGGGTTGAACAGCAGCAGCCAATTGCCTCCATCTCTGGGCATATTCTCGGAAACTTTCCCTTGACGACTGTGACATTCCCATTAGGAGAGTCCTATTGGGTGCCATGTCCAGATTATACTGATACTGTCTGATGAAGGCCTCTGCCAGGTCCTTCCAGCATCTAATAGTTGCCCTTGTCAAATGGGAATACCATTCCCTTGATGCTCCAGTCAAGCTGTCTTCGAAGTAGAACATCCAGAGCTTCTCATCCATTGTATAGGCCTTCAGCCTTCCCAGAAATGATTGTAGATGAGTCCGGGGGCATGAAGTCCCATTATACTTTTCGAAACAAGGAGGCTTGAACTTATGGGGGATCCTGACCCCGTCTACCAAGCCCATATCCGTGACGTCGAAGCCCAAAGAATTTTGAGATTCTAAAGACCTCAACTTCTCAGCTATCTCATCCAACCTCCTATCATAAGCTTCTTCTCCAGCACCCATTACTGTAAATTGATCCTCTTGAGGGTCTTCTTGCAATACCCTGGCTGCAGTGGCAGTGCCTTGAACGTTTGCAGGAATATTAATTTCAGGATGGAGATGGGGACCAAACACAGGAGGGTTAACATGAGGTTGGACCCTTTCATTGTTGCTGGTGCCGGCAGTCCCTATATGTGGATCCTCTTGATTTTGCCTCTCCACCATGGCCCTCAATATTTCCTGGCTCTGAGCCATGTTGTTCATAACTTCCATGAACTGCGTCATCTGTGTTCTCATCTCCAATCTTTCGTTTGCCATTTGATTTCTGACCTCTGCAAGGTCCTGCTGTACCTGATCCATTTGAATGCCCGGAAGATTGTTTCGGGTTGGATAACGGTGCGGACGGTTGAGGGGAAATAATCGGCGCCTAGCAATAGTTCCTGAGGCACCACGACAGAGGTTAGCAACAATAAAACAAAACCTACAAAACAAACAAAGGGTTAGCATGCAATGCAGTTATGCTTATTTGCTCTCAAGGTATCCGGTTTGGTCTTCAGTTTTGACCCTTCCAGACCCTTGAAGATGCTGTTGATGTTGCTTCCGAAACGAACTCAGATGGAACAAACTAACACAAATATATTACAGAAGGTGAAATAATACAACTTGTTCATTTTTACAACACAAGCCCTCTAAGGGGTCAAAATACAGTACAAGAAAATAAAAGTACATGGAAAGAAAGCAACAACAAACAAATGGTCAAACACCAAGACCAAACTCATCCTCACGAACTTCCTTGAGAAGTGCTTCGGTCACAGGATCAGCGTGACGCTCCGTGAGATTCCTGATGAGGAGATTCCAGGTCGTAACAGCTGCCGCTAGCTTCTTGTGCTGAGTTTGTTCTTTGGACCTCTTCACCCCTGCTCTGATCTTCAATTCTGATATCTCCCTCTGGGCTGCTGCCAGGGCTTCTTGCTGTACCTTTGCATTAGCTTCAAGTTGCTCCATCTTGTCTTGAACTCTCTTGTCCTCCAGAGTACGGGCCTCGGTGATCCTGACCCACCGGGCTTGACTCTCTTTCAGATACAAGTCTGTTCTTGCTCTTTGGAACTGGGCTTCCTTACAAGCATTCTTCAGGATTTGTTCTCCAGCCTTAGACTTTTTGATATAATCCCCAGACTTCTCAATCTTAGTCAGGTGCTCTACTCTCATCTTCTCCAACCTCTCAATCTCCCTCATACCCTCACTCCTCTCCCGGAGGGTCTTCTGCAAGGCCTGAGTTAGCTTCTCATTTCTTTCCTTCAAGCTCTCAAACTCTTCCAAACTGATAGTGGCAGGGGGTGGTGCCGAAGATGACTCAGGCATGTCTTCTATGGTAAAGGGCATCCCAGAGAATTGGGCCCTGGCACGGGACCACTCATAATATTGTGCTGATGCCACATTATTGCACCTCCCCAAAATGGTTACTCCCTTAGTCTGAACATTATCCCAGGCCCAGGCAGCCTGCCTAACAACAGCCAAACTAATCTTGTTCTCACAATAAAGGGTCTCCACCAAGTCTTGTTCCTTAGGAGTGTGGACCAGTGCATAGCCCAATTGTCTCCTGAATAACAGAGGGTTATAATTGATACTTCCCTTAACTCCTATTAGGGGCACATTGGGAAAATGCCCACAGCTGGTGATGATATCTCTGCCCTTGGTGCTCTGAGTGCACCATCTGATGTCAGCTGAAGTTAGAACAGTGAGTCTTTTAGCCCAGTTACTCTGCTGATGAGGGTTCAGAAATGCATCTGTCCTGGGTAGATGCTTGAGAAGCCAAGTGTGAAACAATGGAGCACAACACCTCACTAACCTTCCCCTCTGTTTTTCATTCCTCTGATGCACTGAATAGTAAAGGTCCCCCAATAAAGTTGGCACTGGGTTCTTCAGGATGAACAGATGAATGGCATTCTTGCTAATGAATCGAGGCTCATCTGCAAACAATACAATTCCATATACACTCAAAGCCAACAAGGCACAGACAGCCTTCCACTCTCCTAAAGAAGCTTTCAGGGTAGCTTGAGAAATTAAGAAGTCCAGATGAAAGCCAGGGATTCCAGCTTTAGAGGTCATATGCTGCTCAATCAAAACAGGTTCCAGATGCAAAGCTTTTGCTACTTCTCCATTAGCAGGAAAGACCATCTCAGGGTTGAAAGGAATTTCTCTCCTGATAGGCATACCAACTAATGAGGAGTACTCTTCCAATAAGGGGCCCAACTGAAAGTCTTGAAAAGTAAAACATCTCAGTGGAGGATCATAAAACTGAATGCAGGTGTGGATCAGGCTTCTTTGTGAAGGGTCCAGATCCATGACCATGTCAAGTATATCCCCATAATGCTCCCTGAACAAAGGTATGTGATCTGGAGTGATCAGGGTTTGAATCCTCCTGATGTCTGATAACTCTGGTTGGAAGAAGTGATAGGTGATGTTGCTCTTTTTAGGAGCCATGATGCTGAAGACTGAGTAGAGACAGGTGCTGATGAAGATACTGAAGAGTGGGCCACTGATTGGCTGGTGCTGGTGATAGCTGAAGCAGGTGATGGTGAAGATAGGTCAATACAGAAGATGGGGTCAAAACCAAAACCAAATGAAGATGGATACCCTGAAACAAATAAGCAAATGTCAATATGATGCAATGACTATGTATGCAGATGATATGCAAAGGGTTTGTGACTGAGTTGGATCTGATCAAATGCTCTGATATAAGTCCATGTGTGTTCAAGAATTCCAGTTGGAGGTCTATAAATCCAGTAACCAGGGTGGGGGACTCAAATAAAGAGCCACGTGTCCAGGGTTTAGAATCACAAGAACTGTCCAACATGGAGTACTCTTAACAAATCAAAGTAACAGGGTATTCTGAGGTTAAGGTACCTGCAAACCTGTAAACATCCCAACCCCCTCACAGGTGGTGTTCTAGAACAAGGATCCTCAGACTTGGATCAGTTATGAGAAGTGTAAACACTTCTAACCCGGAGGTACAGTGTTTACAATAACCATAACAGTTCCTCCTCTAATTCACCTCAGTTTCTGAAGGTCAATACTAAAAGGTCATCCAGACTTAGCAGGCTTCCCAGATAGCCCTAGCATTGCAGGAAATCTGCAACACAGAGTTCTCAAGAAGAAACCCATATCTGAACCGTGTTTCATATTCCCGCACCAGACCGAAATGGAATGGGAAAGAATATGATTCACTCTAGCCTAGGTGTCACTCAGGTCCCAGGTATAGGACCTTAACTCTCAATGAATCACCCACCCACCAAAGAAAACAACAGATCCAGCCAGCAACAATGACAGTATGATATATATAAATGAAATAAAGAAAGCAGTAAAGCAACTGTACATAAAGCAATAAACAAAAAATAAATACAAGCACAAACAAGCACATAACACCCCAGTAAACACAAATCAAACAAGCGCTAGGAGGAACCCACAAAAAGAACCAGAAGCCCTGGTTGCAGTATAAAGATTTCCCCAGCAGAGTCGCCAAGCTGTCGCTCCCGATAAATGAAAAATGGATCATATGAGGGTACAGACGCGAACGGTCGGCGAAAGGGACAATGAGAACACACAGCCGTGAACTCACTGGAGATGAATAGAGTCGCCAGCTAGGCATTTTTATCCCGGAGGAAAGGCAATGCTGCATAGACCTGGAAAGATATGGATAAGACGGTTGCGAACCAGAGAGACTGAGAAAGGGGGTTGGTTACAACCTGGGAAGGTATTAGCACCCAGATTGTCCGCCGTACTCGACGGGATCCACGCTTAAAAGATTTGTGTTATAAAGGGGTAGTGTCAGTGCAATCTGTGTGTAAAAGAGCTGGCAAAAGATGTACAGGTGTCAGTGTAAAAAGAAGTGAAGTGTATAAATGAGGTGTCAATGTAAGACCAGGAATGAAATGCTCATGATAATGAGGCTAAGAGAAAGATGCTGGAAGAGGGGGAATGTACAGAGACTTTTGTTCGATAACCGTTAAGTTATGCCTACGTATCCTCTCGTGCAATGAGGAAGTCAGAACACCGTAGTTCGACCCAAAGAGACTGAAAGATGAATTGACTGGTGAATTACTTACTTGCCTATGCTCAAGCGTATGACCTGTCTGGCTCAGGTGCTAACTGTCTTGCATTAGACGGAAGAAGCAAGTTCTCGTTTATGAATGAAGATGATGAGAAAAGAATCCCGAAGGAGACGATTATTGTTTGTTTTTTTGAGTTTTCAGTCTTTTATTGCTTTTGAGAATTTGTCATAAGTTAATGAGCTTAAGTCTAAACCAATGGATTTAGTAAACTCATCACATCTTCCCTCCGATTAGGGGTAATGAGAATTACCTTAAGTGTGAAGTCAGATTCTCACACTTAATCACCTTTGGTGTAGGATTAAGATCATTAACCTACTTGTGATTATTTAGATGTTTTTGGTATTTTTGTTTAGTGTTGAGTAATGAGGTTAAGCCATAATCAGGGATTAAACAGACTCATTACACCATCCTAATAGAAGGATAATAGATGAGAATGTTTAAGCTGAGGAAAACTCCCCAACTTAATCCATGATTAGGGATTAAACTCATGACAAAACAAGCCTTTATTAAGTGGATTTTATTCAATGGTATGATGATGAAGTGATTTTTATGATTTGTAAGACAACTTGAGGGGGACTTGTCCATTAACACTAGGGTTAGTCCTTCTTAACCAATTAAGGAAGAATTAGAACCCTAATGCAAGGCCCAAGTTACAAGTGTGATGTCTTGATGATTATTATGTGAATTGATTAAAGGAGTTAAACACATTAAGGGTTTAACACTTAGGATTAAAGTTATACACTCCATCCTAAGAGAAGGATGCAGGCATAAGCTTAATCACAAAGCCTTAAAGCCTTTAGGGTTTAGTACCTGATTATGAGATGAGAAGAGAAGACTCAAAGAGACACAAAGGTAAAACTAAATGGGGGACTAATCAAAACCCTAATTCATTGTCATGCTTGGTTGTTCCTAGGGTTTATGAGGTTTGCAAGAACAATCTTCAATGGAACCACCAGGAAGCAGATGAACAAGATCAAGAGAAGCAAAGTGACTTGCTTCATTCAAGAAGTCAAGTCACTTGAAGAAAGAAAGTGGGAGGAACAAGAATGAGCAAGCTCAATCTCAAACACATACATAAATGCAGCAATGGATGCAAGAGAGATGAAAAGAAAAGTTATGAGAAGTGAAGGCAAATTCACTTCTCAAGTTTACTTACCACCTGAAATGTTAGAAAGAAATGCAATGCAATGCCAAATGAAATGAAATGGTATGATGCAAAACCAAACCAGAAGCATATGCATGATGTTAATGATGCTATGAGATGCTACAAGCATGAGACAAGGCATGGAGATGTTCATACAAGATCATGGATGCAGATGAGGCAAGCTTAGAAGCATGGATGCACATGAAAAGTTATGAAACATACAAGGCAAATGATATGGCAAATATGTGATGCAATGATCAAACATGCTTCCTATATGTCTTAAGATATCAAATGAATCACAAGAATGCACTAAATGCAAAGACAAGTCATGTTATGCAAGAGAATGCAAGAAGGATGCAAGTGAAAGCCCAAATTAGGGTTTATGGATCAAACAACAAACAAAAACCCAAAACAGAAGCAAACCCTAAGATAAAAAATGGAAAATTCCACTCAAAGAAACCCTAATCCTATACCAAACCAAAGTCCAAAGGGGAGGTCTCAACTCTTAACCAATCTCAAGTTATGATTTTTCTAAGTTATTAGGGTTTTTAGGGCTCCTAAACAAAAGAAATGCCAAACAAATTGGAAATGAAGGAACAAATCATGGCCTTTTAATCCTAGAAACTACATGCTAAACACAATGCAATGCAAAAAGAATCAATGTCCAACTCTTCTTAGATAGGCAGAAATGAATTTTTGAATTTTGGATCAAAATAATGCACAAAAAATGATTTAATTCAATGGAAAATTCTCAAAATGCATCAAGATCAAAAAAGAAATTTGGTTTGAAGGTTGGACAATGTTTCTAAATGTCTTAGAACATTTCATGAATTTTTTGGGGATTTTTAAATACCTAAAGGTATTTTTAATAAATTAATTTCCATTAATCTATTAAAAATAATCCTTTAAATATTTAAAAATACTTTTTAATGATAAAAAAATAAAATAAAAAAAATTTTTGGGTCTCAAAAATTAATAAAACTTTTAAGAAAAAGCTTCATAATTTTTAAGACATTTTTGCTATTTTAAAATAATTATACAAGTTAAATGAAAATAAAATGAAATTAAAACTAAATAAAATGAAAGTCAACAGAAGGAAGGGCCAGGATGAGCTCTGAGTTTGAAATGGTTGACTGGCGCCAGATCCAGTGGCTGTGATTGATTCAGATTAAATTAATTTAATTAATGATTAATTAAGTTAAGCATGAGGATTAGGGCAAACGAAGAGATCTGGGCCATCCAAACCAGCGGGAAGTCAACGAGTGAAAGGGAATCTACGCTCCACATTCAAATGGCCATAATGACCTGAGTTTAGGGCTAAACATAATCAGGTGACCGGAGAGAAGCTCCGGTCATCTTCTCCGGCTGCACAAAAACCCTAGAACACGATTCAGGTACCTATTCTACAAATTAAGCACACCTAAATGATCCTCTAACTACCTAGGTCATGAATCCACCTTCAAACAACATTTAAATCCCAAGAATCATGCAAATCGAAGGGAATGAAATTCACGGGCAAAATTTCAGAGGGACCATACAAGCTCAATATTCACTCATTTTTGATTCTGAAACCAACCCCATGACCAGCAAGACATGAATAATCAATTTGTAACTCAAAAATCAAGCTTTGAGAGAAAAGTTTCCATGATCATACCTGAGCTGGAAAGCTTCAAAACTGAGCTTCCAGAGCTTTCCTTGCGTGCAAATGGACTCCCTTGTATCCTCTGATGCTAATGGAAGGCTTCAAAGCTCTTGTGGATGGCTGATTTGTGAGAACCAGTTCTGGTGTAGCAGGAAATGAGCTTTGTGTACAGGCTGCTTCAGCTCAAAGTAAAGGGTGGTTTTGACTCCTTTGAATGTTTCTGATTTGTTGATGAAGAGAAATGATGTGTTTGTTGACTGGATAGTGAGATTCGAAGAGTTCTGGTTTGGAAGGGGAGGAATGGTAAAGCTCAGGTCAGGCTGGTTTCAGGCTTGAACTTTGGTGGTTTCTACTCAATGAAGCATGGCCAGATGATTGGTGAAGATGGTTTTTGTGTTTGTATGCTGTGGAGGCAGATTCGAAGGAATATGCAAAATGAAGTGTTTTTGTGAATGTGTTGGTTGAGAGAGTTTCAGCCTTGCTAGATGTATGGAATGGCTTGCAAATGAAAAGTATAAACTAATCCCATTGGCTGGATGATGTGACATGGCCTGCAGTGATAGGTAAGTTTGCTTTTGCAAAAAGTCAAATTTTGTGTAAGGAAAGTATGGCTCATGATCTAGGCTAGTACAAGATGTGGTTCTGGTGCAGCATGGTGTGGTGAGAGGCTAGCAAAGTGCAGTAACCAATGCAGCAAGTTGTAGGAAGTGATCATGAAGATTTTGCAAGTTGTGACTTTTTGGTTCACATGTGATTTCCTTGTCCAACAAACCATAAACCATGGGCATTCTTGGTTCATTCTGAATTTTATGACTTATAGAATGTTTATGTGATGGTTTGATGCCAATTAGAAGTTGCAATTTGCCTTGGTACATGATTTTGCAAAATTCTCATTTGAAGCATGCCTTGAAAATCAATGATTTTTGCCAACTTTGTCACACCATAACTTTTGATCCAAGAAGAGTTTGATCATGTTCTTGTACTTTTTGAAAAGGGAAAGATGAGATCTACAACTTTCATGACCAAAGTTTTTCCATTTAAAGCATTTTTGGATCAAGAATCAAGGCTTGAAAAATGACCTAAAATGAAGCATTCTTGAAAAGTCAACTATGCCCAAAAAGTCAACATTTGCAAAAACCCTAAATTCTTGATTTTTGTGAACTTCAATCTTCTTACATGATCAAATAAAGATCATATACACTCAAAATGATGAAGATCACCCATTGGTTGGGTCATTGGGGGCCTCAGATGCCTTGATTTTGCACTGACTTGTCCAGAAAGTCAACTCTTGATCAGATGACTTCCCCATGGAATTTCTTCATGAAAATTGATATGCATACTCCCTATACCATATAGAGACCAATGGAAACAAGAATGACCAAAAAATTTGGGGTTATGGCCTCTGAAACCAAAACCCTAATTTTCAGTCAACTGTGCAGTCTATCCTGGCTCTGCATCCACCCAAACCCTAGCTCTTGTGATTCTTTTGAATTCTTGGCTTTGAGAGAATGTAATATGATGCTTGAACACATGTAGACCCCTTTGGATTGATTGGTGACCTTTGGAGTGGCTCAAGAGGCTTTGGGATTGCTCAGATCACAAACCCTAGGTGCAGATGCCTTAGAAACTATGCAGTGGAACAAAAATGTGGTATGAGATGATATGATTGTGTTTATGCATATGAAAATGATCACAAGCCATGGTGTGAATGGGTGAGGGCAAATTTGGGGTGTTTACAATTGTCTTTTTCATTTTTCACTTTTGTACAAAAACAATAAAATGGAAATGTTTTCAAAATAATAACCTCATTTTCACTTTTTCTAAATAAGATAAAACTGATCACTAAAATGAACCAATCTAAACCCTTGCAGAGAGTGCCCTCCAGATTGCACCGACAACAACACTGCTATGACTTCGTATGACTTCAACAATCCGATTAATCAAGCCGATGAAAGGGTTGAAGAAGATTATGAGCTACCTGAAGAACTAGCCAGATTGTTAAGGCAAGAGGAGAAGGTTATCACTCCTCATCAGGAGGAAGTTGAGACAGTTAATCTTGGTGCCGAAGAAGACTTGAAAGAAGTGAAGATTGGGGCCCGTCTGCAAGATTTAGTGAAGGGATAACTTATTGATATGCTTCGAGAGTACGTTGATGTCTTTGCTTGGTCCTATCAAGACATGCCAGGTTTGGATACCGACATTATTGTGCACAAGCTGCCACTAAATGAAGACTGTCCTCCAGTGAAACAGAAGCTACGCCGTACTCGTCTAGATATGGCCATGAAGACATGGAGAAGACTACTTTCATTACGCCCTGGGGAACATTCTGTTATAAGGTAATGCCTTTTGGATTGAAGAATGCCAGGGAAACTTGTCAACGGGCTATGGTGACATTATTCCACGACATGATCCACAGAGAAATCGAATGCTACGTGGATGACATGATTGCCAAATCCCTCACAGAAGAAGACCGTATGGTAAATTTGTTGAAGTTGTTCAAGCGTCTGAGGAGGTACCAGCTGAAGCTGAACCCCAACAAATGCACGTTTGGGGTACAGTCCGGTAAGCTACTGGGTTTCATTGTAAGTGAAAAGGGAATTGAAGTTGATCCTGACAAAGTCAAAGCCATTCAAGAGATGCCTGCACCCAAGACTGAAAAAGAAGTTCGGGGGTTCTTAGGTGGATTGAACTACATTTCAAGGTTCATATCTCACCTTATAGCAACCTGTGAGCCCCTTTTCAAATTGTTAAGAAAGGAACAAATAGTCGGGTGGAATGAAGACTGCCAGAAGGCTTTTGACAAAATCAAGGAGTACTTACAAGAACCTCCAATCCTTATGCCTCCAATTGAAGGAAGACCTCTAATAATGTACCTGACAGTATTAGAATGATCAATGGGGTGTGTGCTGGGCCAGCATGACGAGTCTGGTCGAAAAGAGTATGCAATATACTACCTAAGCAAAAAGTTTACCGACTGTGAACAACGTTATTCACTGCTCGAGAAAACTTGTTGTGCTTTAGAGTAGGCTTCTCGCCGACTAAGGCAGTATATGTTGACTCACATTACCTTATTGATCTCAAAGATGGATCCAGTCAAGTACATATTTGAGAAGCCAGCGCTTACCGGAAGGGTTGCAAGATGGCAAATGATTTTGACAGAATATGAAATTCAGTACACATCACAAAAGGCCATCAAGGGCAGTGTACTGTCTGACTATCTAGCTGAGCAACCCATTGATGATTACCAAGCAATGATATTTGACATCCCATATGAAGACATCATGTACTTAAAAGCAAAAGATCATGAAGAGCCTGTTCACACTGAAGGGCCTGACCCAGAAAAAGAATGGACAATGATGTTTGATGGGGCTGTCAACATGAATGGTTGTGGAGTTGGTGCAGTGATTATTACACCTAAAGGAGTTCACATGCCTTTCTCGGTAAAACTCACCTTTAATTGCACTAACAACGAAGCTGAATATGAAGCTTGTATCATGGGTCTTGAGGAAGCCATTGACCTTAGGATCAAGACTTTAACTGTATTTGGATATTTAGCTTTGGTAATCAATCAGACCAACAGCAAATGGTACACTCACCAAGAGCATCTGATTCCATACCGAGACTACACGAGGAGATTACTGACTTTCTTCACAACAGTCAAGCTAGAGTACATCCCTCGAGATGAAAATTAGTTTGCAGATGCTCTGGCTACCATTTCCTCCATGATCAAAGTTCAAGCTGCCAACTTTGTGCCTCGGATTTCAGTATCCAGACTTGACCGACCAGCATACGTTTTCTCTGTGGACATTGCTGAAGATGACAAGCCTTGGTTCCATGACATCAAATGCTTCTTAGAGGATCAAACATACCCACCTGGGGCATCATCCAATGATAAGAAGACGTTAAGAAGGCTGGCTGGTAGTTTCTTCCTGAATGCTGATGGTTCCTTGTACAAGAGAAACTTTGACATAGTGCTTCTCAGATGTGTTGATAAGAAAGAGGCAAACTTGTTGATGCACGAGGTGCATGAAGGATCTTTCGGTACCCATGATGGAGGACATGCAATGGCTAAGAAATTGTTGAGATCAGGTTACTACTAGATCACAATGGATGCAGACTGTTGTGCCTATGCCAGAAAGTGCCACAAATGCCAGATTTATGCAGACAAAGTGCATGTGCCTCTGAATCCTTTGAATGTAATGTCTTCACCTTGGCCCTTTGCCATGTGGGACATTGACATGATTGGAAAGATCGAACCGACTGCTTCAAATGGCCACAGATTCATCCTGGTAGCCATTGATTATTTCACCAGATGGGTTGAAGCAGTTTCGTATGCAAACGTCACCAGACAAGTGGTAGCCCGATTCCTGAAAAGAGACATCATCTGTCGGTATGGAGTACCCGAGCGAATCATTATTGATAATGGTTCCAACTTGAACAATAAAATGATGGCAGAACTATGTCGGGACTTCAAGATCCAACATCACAACTTTTCTCCTTACAGGCCAAAGATGAATGGCGCTGTTGAGGCAGCTAACAAGAATATCAAGAAGACTGTACAAAAGATGGTGGTCACATACAAAGACTGGCATGAAATGCTACCATTTGCCTTGCATGGGTACCGTACCTCAATCAGAACATCCACTGGGGCAACATCGTATCAGCTTGAGTATGGTATGGAGGCAGTCCTACCTGTTAAAGTAGAATTACCCTCCTTACGGGTACTAATGGATGTCAAGCTGAATGAAGCGGAATGGGTCCGATCTCGGTACAATCAACTGAATCTGATCGAAGAAAAGAGATTAGCTGCAATCTGTCATGGGCAGTTATATCAGAAAAGAATGAAGAAAGCCTTCAATCAGAAAGTCAGGCTTCGGGAATATCAAGTAGGAGATCTTGTGCTGAAAAGACTCCTTCCTCCTCATACAGACCACAAGGGCAAGTGGACTCTGAATTATGATGGTCCATTCATAGTAAAGAAGGTTTTCTCTGGTGGAGCACTAATGCTCACTACTATGGATGGTGAAGATTTCCTATCCCCTGTGAATTCAGATGCAGTTAAAAAATACTTAGCATAAAATGACCCGCTGGACATAAAAGACAAAATGTAAGTCCAGGCAAAAATAGGGCATCCCGCACGAGTCAAAAATAGAATAAATAGACTCGGGAAAAAATAAGGGAAAATAAAGAAAAAAATGTACACCCGCTGAGTTGAAAAGCCGCATTGAACAGCTCAGGCAAAAATGGGTATCCCGGTGGATTGAAAACCCGAAAGGGCGATCCTCGTAAAATAAGGGAATAAGCAAACAACTGCATTCTGAATTGATCTGTATCTCTTACAACATGGCAAGCTTCAAAAGGACAAAGCATCAGTCAGAGTCAACTTTCTTCAGAAAGCAGGATAAGAAGAACGTCAAGGTCATACGGGTCATAGCAAAGGGAAGCTCACTGAAGCGTCGTCAACATTGCCAGCACCTTTATTTTTCTCAATTTATAACAATCTCCTCATTTCAGGGGATTTGTTTCTTTGACTATATTTGCCAATTCAGGGCACCAAGATTAATAAAATCAGATTTTTCAATCACACTTCGTCTTGTACGTTTCTGTCTCGTTTGCAAAGTGTCCAATATCCATAATACTTGCATAAAACAGATGTGCCTTTCTAAATTACATGCTTGCAGGAAATGTATTTACTTTCAGGAATATCTAACTCCTATGACGGAATCCGGTAAGGGATACCTCGGGGTACTTGTACGTTTCTTTGTCTTGACAAGATAACAATATCTGGAATGCTTTTCCCCAGAAAAGTTGCCAAGGCATCACTTCCCCATCACATTTTCTTCAAGTAGCATCAGTAAATTCTCATTTCCCTAGCTGAGTTGTCAAGTCTCCTCATCCTCAGTAGGATCCTCACAGAAACCTCTAGGAAGATCGTTCAGTGATCTTTCCTCCCCCAGAGTGCCGAATCTCTCATCTCCAGCAAAGACAGGGAACCATCTCCCCACAGAGCTCCAGACTCTCCCAAAAGAGCAATGTTTGAAATTCTCACACAACAATGTGACGAAAGCTTCCACATCCCCAGCTGGGCTCCTCATTACTGAGATAGGTCTATCGGTGACCTATTTCCCCAAGCAGAGTCATACATCCTATCAGATATACCAATGATCTCGTCCTCAGCTGGGATATCCTTTAAGTAGATCAGCCAGAGATCTTCATAGCAGCGGGATCCGAATCCCGAACCGGTTTCTTTTGCATAATCATAACATTCACATCTTTTTTTCCCCAGAGCGTAGCATTCCGTCTAATACGGAGCATTACGGCAATAATCAAACATTTGCATGATCACAAGTCAGGTTTGAACCAGTCACCTGTAAATACCAACAGTACCTCTTCAGCAATATACAAAATACATCCCTTGCACATAAAAGTCAAAGCGTCCCATTTGCAATCACAAACACATGTTCATATACTTTCTACACTCGTCTGTGTCATATCATCCCCTGCAAATATAAATTAAACCAATGCTTATACACTCTTTTGACACCCGTTCGTGTCACCTATCGCCATCACAGTTGCCCAAACACTTGTCCATTATACACTTCTTTTGACACCCGTCCGTGTCATCTTATTCCCACAGGTTTCCAGAATACACTCATAACTTGTGCACTTTCTTTTCCGATACTCGTCTGTATCATGGTCTTAAGGATGCTCGTCCGCATCCTTAATTTATACGCAGTCTCAAAACACTTATAACTTTTTATTTTCGGAAAGCGTAAGCACTCATCCGTGTTTACCATCCCCCAGCAAATCCCCAACAAAACATCTTTTCTATCCGACATTCGTCCTATGTCGCGATACTTTCGGCAGCCGTACCCTGCCAGGTGATCGTCCTTCACCTTTGGATGATCGTCCCTCATCCTTCCCCTAGCGGAGTCTCCATTCTTGGAACCCTTTTCTATCCGACATTCATCTTATGTCGTGATACTTTCGGCAGCCGTACCCTGCCAAGTGATCGTCCTTCACCTTGGATGACCGTCCCTCATCCTTATTCCCCAAACAGAGCAGTCTTCCCCTGCTAGGTGATCGTCCTTCACCTTTTGATGATCGTCCTTCATCATTTTATCCGATGGCCGTCCCCATCGTTGATCTTGTTATCCGACATTCGTCCTATGTCATGATAAACCCTGAGGGCAGCCGTACCCTGCTAGGTGATCATCCTTTACCTCCCGATGATCGTCCTTCATCATGTTTATCCGATGGCCGTCCCTATCGTCGACCTTTTCTATCCGACATTCGTCCTTTGTCGTGATAAAGAGCAGCTGTCCCCTGCTAGGTGATCGTCCTTCACCTTTGATGACCGTTCCTCATCATTATTTCATTTAGTTTTTGAACCGATGGCCGTCCCCGTCGTTGTTTACCTTTACTTTGCAAACCTGATGGTCGGCCCCATCATTGCTTTTACTTTAATCCCCAGAGAATTTTATTTGATGGTCGTCCCCATCTTAATCCCTTTATTCCCCCAGCATGTCGGTCGTCCCCGTCATTGCTTTAATCCTCCATCGCCCGCACTTTACGAATCATACTATACTTTCATTTCACAACTTATATCCCTTTTCTTCTTCACCCCAGTGAGTGCAAATTTCGGACTGTCCTTGGTATTCAACCACAAGTTATCTTGTTCGTCTGTTAAGCTCGTCGCTTACATCCTGCACAGCTAACTCATGCTTGAATATGGGCAGCTGTAAACACCCCAAATTTTCCCTCACTTAGTTCAAATTATGGCTTGTGATCTTTCATCCTTGCATTAGTTTAATCATACCACAATATCATATGGCATTTTTGTTTCACTGCATTAGGTCAAGTTCATCTGCATCTAGGGTTTTTGATTTGAGCAATCCAAGATCCATCTGAGCCATTCCAAAGGTCTTAAATCATCTCAAGAGGGTCCATGTATGTTCAATCATCATATTATATCCTTCAAATATCAAGTAAGTCAAAGAATCACAAGAACTTGCAAAGCATGGAAGCAGAGCCAGGGTTTAACTCCACAGATGACCTGAAATTAGGGTTTTGGTTTCAGAGGCCATAACTCCAAATTTTTTGGTCATTCTTGTTTCTATTGGTCTTAATATGTTATAAGGATTATGTGTACCAAGTTTGATGAAGAAATACATTGTGGAAGTCATCTGATCACAGGGTAACTTCTTGAGCACGTCAGAGCAAAATCAGGGCATTTGAGGCCCCCCAACATGGAACCAAAGTGGATTTTTCATCAAATTGAAGTTATATGATCTTTATTTGATCATTTAAGTGCTTAGAAGTTCACAAAATTGAAGAAAAGTGAGCTAAACCAAAAGTTGCCAAAAATGGAAATGACTTATAATGTAAACTTTCCATTTTGGGAAAGTTTTTCAACCTCCTCTTTCTCAACCAAAAATGCTTCAAATGAAAAATTGTTGGTCATGAAAGTTGTAGATTGGATCATTCCCTTTTCAAAAAGTACAAGAACAAGACCTAATTCATTTTGGAACTCAAGATATGGCTTGTCAAAGTTGGCAAAAATCCTATAATTTTCAAGAATGCACCAAAAGGGATTCTTTGCAAAACCACTTGCCAAGGAATTTTGTGACTTCAAGCACACTTCTATGTATCATAACATCATAGTACATTGCTTTAAGATCAGAATTGCATAAAAAATTGCATCATTCCATGCCTTGAACATCAAGAATTCTCAAAGGGGGCAAAACATCACATAATTGCAAAACACCACATAACTTTGCTCCCACTTGCTGAATTTCCTCAGGACTGATTTTGTGGACATCCTTGAACTCAGCTGCGCATGGACAAGCCAATGAGCCAGCTACACCATTGCCCATACCTCAAGTACAACACTTTTGACTTTTTGGCAAAAACACCCATACCAATCACAACAGTCCACCACCCACTCTCTGCCTAATCCAGACTTTACAAGCATGCTCTAAGGACTTATTTTCATAACACACACAAGCCTAACACTCCAAGAACTCAGCATCCCCAAAAATTATCCCTCTTGCATTTTCCTTCGAATCTCTCAGCTCACACACTCAATCTTCAAACCAATTTCACCATTGATCTCAAAATCACTCACTGACCACAAAGCAACCATTAAACCAGCCAAGAACACCCCATACACAAAACACGATTCTTGGCCAGTTCAGTTGCTACAACACAAACCAGCCATTCTCAAAGCCTTTGAAGCATTCCATTTGTCTCAGGAGGTCAAAGCGAGTCATTTTGCACAAAGGAAGTGGCTAGAAAGCTCAAGTTTGGAAAGCTTCATCTCAGGTAGTCATCTGAAATCATTTTTCCAAAACTCATATTTTATGTTCCATTAAGAAAAAGCATGCTTCAATGATCACTCTGAGCTTTGTATTTTCGAAAATGCTTAAAAAATGAGTTTGTATGAATGTTCTGAAAGTTTTGCCTTTTTTAATCTTTCCTTCGAATCTTGAGTTTGAGCAAGAATAAATTTGTTTTAGGGGTGGATTTGAGTTCAGGGAGATGAGGGGAGTTGATCTGGAGCTTTAGAGCTCCAGAAATAACCTAGAAATGAAGATTTGAGTTTGCTCAGGGGAGGTGTGGCCGGAGAAGACGACCGGAGGTCTTTTCTGGCCACCTGAAAGTGATTAATGACTAATTAGGGTTAGGGCTATGTTTAAATAGGGACCCTTGGATATTTAGTTCACGCGTGTGTTGTGTGGCCAGGAATCGTTCATTAACATTTAATCAGGATTAAATATTTAAATAATTAGGTTTAAGTGGATTTGAATGTGGACCATCAAATGTGGCGCGTAGTCAACTAGGATTTCCTCAGAATCAATCCCAGCCTTTGATTGCGCATACTTCTGTTTATTTTAATTTTTATTTCATTTTTCTCATTTTATTTTGTACCAATTATTTAAAATAGCAAGAAAATTCTAAAAAATAATTTGTTCTGCATTTTTATTTCAAATAATTTTCTTAACCCAAAAATATTTTTATTTTTATTTTTTGCATTTTAAAATCATTTTTAAAACATTTAAATGTTTATTTTAATTAACTAATGGAAATTAATTAATTAAAATATCATTTAGGTTTCTAAAAATCTCAAAAAAAATCACATTGCATCTTTAAACATATAGAAACATTATCATACCATCCACACAAATTTCTTTTTGGTTTTGAACCATCTTTGATAATTTTCTTGAAGTAATGGTTCTTTTTGCATTGATCTTCGTTTGACATGTAGTTTCCAGCATAATTTTGTCACAAATTTCTTCTGCATTTTTTATTTGACTTGCATTTTTTCCCTTTAGGTGCCTTAAAACCCTAGATAACTTAGAAAAATCACAACTTTCATTAGGTTAAGAGTTAGGTCTCCTCCTTTGGGGTGTGATATTATATGGGGTTAGGGTTCCTTTAAGTCCATTTTCATTTTTTTATCTTGTCATTTGCTTTTGCTTTTGGTTTTTGCATCTCATGTTGTATGAAAACCTTAATTTTCCATCTTCCTTTGCATACATCTTGCATAAGCATTCATATAAGAACTTTCCATGACATTTTATGCATTCACATGACTTCTAAGACATCTTAGGACAAGTTAGAACCATGCTTGATCATTTATTCATCCATTTACCATGTTATGCATTCATTACATTCTATGAACATTCATGAACTTTCATGCTTATTTCATGCCTCATTTGCATTCTCATCACTTGTATGATCATCCATTGCTCTTGACATGCCTTTGCATCATCTCTTAGCATCATTAACATCATGAACATGCTTCTGGTTTTGGTTTTCATCCTTGCATACATCTCATTTCCACTTCATTCTTTCTTTTATGCTAACTTTTCAGGTGGTAAGTGCTTTGAGAAGTGAATTTGCCTTCACTTCTCACATTCTCTTTTCATCTATCTTATGCATTCATTGCTGCATTTTATCTTTGATTTATAATAGGCTTGCTCACTCATGTTCATATCTCACTTTCTTCAAGTGACTTATCTTCTTAAGTGAAGTAAGTTAGCTTATTTCTTCTGCTTCTCCTCCTTTCATCTGCTTCTTCCTTGGTGGCTTTTCTTGAAGATCTCTTGCAAGCCTCATAAACCCTAGGGACACCCAAGCATGATAACATTAGGGTTTTTGATTAGTCCCCCATTAGTTTTGCCTTTGTGTCATCTTTTGTGTCTCTCCTCTCATCTCATAATCAGGGATTGAACCCTTAAGGTTTTAAGGCTTTGTGATTAAGATTATGCCTGCATCCTTCTCTTAGGATGGAGTGCATAACTTTAATCCTAAGTGTTAAATCCTTAATGTGTTTAAATCTCTTAATCAATCCATCTAATAATCACTAAGACAATAAGCTTGTAACTTGGGCCTTGCATTAGGGTTCTAATTCTTCCTTAATTGGTTAAGAAGGACTAACCCTAGTGTTAATGGACAAGTCCCCCTCAAGTTGTCTTGCAAACCATAAAATTCATTTCTTAATCTTACCATTAACTAAAAACCACTTTAATAAAGGCTTTGTTTTGTCACGAGGTTAATCCATAATCATAGATTAAGTTGATATATCTTCCTCAGCTTAAATGTTCTCATCTATTATCCTTCTATTAGGATGGTGTAATGGGTCCATTAAATCCTTGATTATGGCTTAAACTCATTACTTGACACTAAACAAAAATTCCTAAAACATCTAAATAATCACAAGTAGGTTAATAATCTTAATCCTACATCATGGTAATTAGGTGTGAGGTGCTTACCTCATACTTAAGGTATTCTCATTACCCCTAATCAGAGGGAGGATGTGATGAGTTTACTAACCCTTGGTTTAGGATTAAGCTCATTAACTTATGACAAACAAAAAAAACAATAAAAGATTGAAAACTCAAAAAACAAACAATAATCGTCTCCTCCGGGATTCTTTTCTCATCATCTTCACTCACAAACGAGAACTTACTTCTTCCGTCTAATGCAAGACAGTTAGTACCTGAGCTAGACAGGTCATACACTTGAGCATACACAAGTAAGCAGTTCATCAGTCAATTTATCTTTCAGTCTCTTTGAGTCGAACTACAGTGTTCTGACTTCCTCATTGCACGAGAGGATACGTAGGCATAACTTAACTGTTATCGAACAAAAGTCCCTATATATTCCCCCTCTTCTAGCATTTTTCTTTTAAGTCTCATTCCTGAGCAATTTCATTTCACATCTCTTTTGCACTGACACTTGTACATTCTTTTTCCAGCTTTCGCACACAGATAGCACTGACACTACCCCTTTAAGCACAAACTTTTAAGTGTGGATCCCGTCGAGTACGACGGACAATCTAGGTGCTAATACCTTCCCAGGTTGTAACCAACCCCCTTTCTCAGTTTCTCTGGTTCGCAACCGTCTTATCCATATCTTTCTAGGTTTATGCAACATTACCTTTCCTTCGGGATAAAAATGCCTAGTTGGCGACTCTTTTCACCTTCATTTCATTTCTCCTCTCGCCGACCGTTCGCGCTTGTACCGGGATGCAAATCTTCGGGAGCGACAGCAGGCAGTTCACATTCTATTTATTTTTCAGTCTCTTTGAGTTGAACTATGGTGTTTTGACTTCCTCATTGCACGAGAGGATACGTAGGCATAACTTAACAGTTATCGAACAAAAGTCTCTGTCTTCCCCCCCCCCCCTCTTCCAGCATCCTTTTCTAAACCTCAGTTCCTGAGCAATTCACCCTTTCGCACTGACACCTGTACATTCACTCCTAGATTTTGCACATAAATAGCACATACACCTACCCCCTTTAAACACAATCTTGTAAGCATGGATCCTGTCGAGTACGACGGACAATTTGGGTGCTAATACACAAGAGGCCATTTCTTTCTTTATTAAGTTGTTTTTTATGGTTTTGTTTGGAGATGAGAAGAGAAAGAAACCAAAGAAGAAAAAGGTAAAAGTCTAATGGGGAAATACTAAACCTAATGTTATCATGCAAAGGTGGTCCTAAGGTTAGTGAGGACTGAACTAACTTAAGAAAGAAGTAGAAAAGAAAAGAAGAAGAAGAGGAGAAAAGCTAGAGAACAACTTACTCCTCTAAAGGAGGTAAGTTGTCTTCTAAGGGGAAGGAACGAAGTTAAGCAAGTGATGGCATAAGGCAAATCTTAATTACAAGTGAGAAAGCATAATGAAAGATGAAGAGAAAAGAATTGGAGATGTGGGAATCTTATCCACACCTCTCACTTACCAAAGCCCCTGAAATGGTTAAAAGCATGAATAAGTGGTAAGACAAAAGCAAGTGACATCAAATTAAATACAAATGAACAAAAGATCATGCAAATACATCACAACCAGAAGTGAAATGTCATTCTCAAGTTCCAAGATCAAGCATACAACATAAGATGAGAAGTGGATCAATCAAATCACAACAAGTCAACACAAGCTACCATGAAAGAAACAAAAGCAAACATGGAATAGAAAAAATCACACAAGCTACACATGCTTAAAAATTACCAAGACCAGAACCATATCATCACAATAATTTACACAAACAACTCAAGAGATCAAAGAAAGGTTTATGCAAGTTCAAACACAAACAATATAAGAATGGGAAGTGAAGTGGACATGTGCACAAGTGTAAGAACAAACAAACACAAACCAAATAAAGGCATAAACAAAATGTGAAAAACCAGGGACCTAATCATGTTAACAGGTGCCTAAGAAGCATGAACAAGCATGGGAAGAAGCACACAAACTCAATCATAAGCATTGAAGAGAAAGGATGAACAAAGGAGGTGAAGTGAACATGCATACACTTATGAGAAACTTTAAAGACAAGTAACAAAGAAAATTATCAAAGCACACATACCAAGAAAGGACCAGGGATCAAACCTCATATAAAAATACCTCTAAACATCCTATAGGAGTTGGCACAACTGCCCTCCTAGCCTAAGAACTAAGCATGCTAGCAAGAAGAAGCAAAATTGAGGTAATCTCATATGAAAAATCAAATCAAATCACAAACTCATGCTAAAATTATGAAAATAAGCACAAATGTTCATTAATCAAGTGATAACATCATGTCAAAAGAGCAAAGTCAGAATCATAAACAATCTAGGTCAAAGGACCTCAAGAACACCAATTAGGGTTTTGAAACTTCAAACTCAAGTCAACTATAAAAAATATTCACAGAAGCTTCTAAAAATCAGAAGAAAAATCACCCACAAACTGCACCTTAATATGAATCAAATGCAAAATGAACCAACTCAATATTCAAATTGATGATCAAGATATAAAATCCACAAGTCAGCATGTATTTAAAATGAATTAAAAACAATAAATAAAAGTGAAAATTAATTCCTACATGGAAAATAAAAAATAAATGAAAAATAAAAATATCAAGCCATCATGTATTTAAAATGAATTAAAAACAATTAACCATGAATTATTTTGGAATTTTTGCATGCATTTTACTATTTTTCAAAATTAGATACCAAAATGAAATAAAAATGAAAATAAAGTAAAGACACAAGAACCAGTGGTGCAGTCAGGAAAGATATTAGTTCAATTCAATTGGGCTTAGTAAAAGGGGGGCGTGAAAAGCAATTTAAGCCCACATAATCCAGCGCATATTACAATTGTTATCATGGAAATTCACATAAATATGGAAAAATATCAAGCCAATAGATTAAACAAAGGTACCCGATCAAGTCAACATCACAAGTAGGTCAACGAACTAAGGGATCAATGTGTGTGTGTACCATAGCTATTGTGTGGTGCGAAACAAAGTGAATTATTCATAAAATAAAAACAAGGAGGGAACACGTGCAGGGGAGGTGGTGTTTTTAATGCGTTGGCTCAAGGTGAAGCGTTCAGATCAAGCATCCTACGATCACAACATCATCTTCTTCAAATTCAAGTTCAAACCTATTTCCAGAAACCGGTGACCGGAGCCCTAAATCATCATACACAGGAAATCGAAGCAAAACATGTTTATGTATAAAACTGAAATTCAACAATACATGCTCATTTCTCACTCATTCTCAAAATTAAACTGATCAGCATCATCAGTGAAGCACACAAATCATTTATCACACAAGAAATTAAAGTTCCAGATCAATGAATTTGAAGCTCACCTGAGATTTGTAGAGCACGAATTAGGTCAAGATAAGCTTCCAAAGGGTGCAGATCCAAGCCTTAGAACATCTCCTTGCAAAATAAATGCAAGAAAGATCTTGAAACCTCCTGAATCTAGCAATTCGAAAGCAACTGCACCATACTTGCACCTTGAGAAATCTGTAGGTTCATCGTCAATTGATGGTGGCTTTGTGCTCCTTATACTTCAAGGATTCAGAATATGCAATTTGTTTTAGCAATGAGTGAGTGTAGAGAGAGATTCGAGGAGAGATGCAAGAGATGCAAAAACTGGAAAGTGATGAAAATGGTGGTGAATCCTCACAAATGGAAACCCTAGCTGCTTATATATGATGCCAATGATTCATGCTGAAAGTTTGAAGGGAAATGCACGTGAGGTAAGTGTGAATGGAGTGAATTTGCAATTTTGCAAAAGTTGTGTGATAGCATGCTTGGCTCGTGCCATGCCTTCTTTCCTTTCACATGCCCAACTTTCATCCAACCCTTCATCCATAATAGAAACAATTCTGGCCTTTAGATCCTTGGTTCACACAATTCTCATGCTTTTTGCATTTTTGCATTAAGTGAAATATCATGCATCCCATGCACGATTTTAGTGATTTTTCTTGCGCCATCCCACTTTCATGCAATGCCTTGTGATATTCTGACTTTATTTTGTGCATAAAACAACTTAGAAGCAAGATGTGATCCTTTTTGCAACTTGGTAGAAAATTTGTTTTCATGTAAAACCCTAAAATCAAGTGAACTTCCATTAGCCATAACTTTTAAACTATGAGGGCTATGAACATGTTCTTGTACTTTTTGGAAATAGGAGACAATTTCCTACAACTTTCATGTTCAAGGAAAATTCATTTGAGGTCATTTTGGTTATGAAAGAAAGCTTTGAAGATTAAGGTAAAACATGCCAAAAATAGCAACTTTCATTACAAGTCATATGCCAAAAATGGAAAGTATCTCAAAACCTCTTGATTCTTGATCTTTGCCTTTGCCAAACCTATTCCGTGACCTTAACAACATCCCTTGGCTTGAAAAATGGGATTGGAACCATTGAGTTGTCACAGTTGACTTTTCAAATAATCAGTTTGACCAATTTCTTCTTATGCAAGCAACTGATGAAATAACTGCCTTCCTCAATGAATCTTCTTACCAAATCTCATCCATAGCATTCACATATCATATGAAGGACTTTTCCCACATGAAATGGCCAAAGTCACAAAGAATCCCTACTTGATCATGAAACCCTAATTTGAGGACCATTTGTGTAGGAGCTTTCCATTCCTTGGATCATCTGATAATCTCCCAACCTTATGGGCTCTTGTAAAGGATCTCGAGCTTACATATGACCTAGAGACACTTCATGGGACTTGGATAAGGTCACTTGACTTCTTTCTTTGACTTGTAAGGCTTCAAATGCACCAATGATTGATCATATGCCCAATGCTAGAACATGAGAATGTTATGCTTCATTTTAGTATGCAAAGATGCTAAGGATATGCCATGCTTATGATGATTATGATATGAGGATGATGCTAAAAGAAGAGGGAAAATTTGGGGTATTACGAATAGGATAACCCCATCCAATGCTCTCACAAAACCCGGTTCAAGCAGCAACTCCTGCAACTTGTCATCTACAACCCGTGCTTGTTGAATCTCATTCCTCAAGGTAGAATTGATATTAAAATTTCCCATTATTACACCATTCGGAGTAAAAAACAACTGAAGATTAAGGTCTCAAAACTTCTCCAATAGTGCATATTCCAATTCCATCAACTCGACACTATGAATTACTTTTCTACTTAAAGCATCTGCCACCTTATTCGCTTTTCCCGTATGGTACTTAAATTCAAGGTCATAATCCTTCAAATACTCCATCCATCTTCTCTGTCTCATATTTAATTCCTTCTGATCAAAGAGGTACTTCAAACTCTTATGATCACTGAACATCTCAAAACGTACACCATACAAATAATTCCGCCACACTTTCAAAGTAAACACCACGGCCGCTAGCTCCAAATCATGAGTTCGATAAATCTTCTCATGAACTCTCAACCGTCTTGAAGCATAGGCTACAACTTGGCCTTCTTGCATAAGAACACCTCTGAATCCCATCTTGGAAGCATCGCAAAACACTTCATAAGATTTGTTAGGTTTGGGAATGATCAAAACTGGAGCAGTTGTCAATTTCTCTTTCAACCATATGAAACTTTGCTCACAACTAGAATCCCATTCGTAAGCAAAGTCCTTTCTTGTAAGCTTAGTTAATGGTAACTCCATATGAGAAAAACCTTTAATGAACCTTCTGTTGTAACCTACCAAACTAAGAAACTTCTCACTTCTGAAGCATTCTTTGGTCTCTCCCAATTAATCACGACTTCAATTTTCGATGGATCCACTGCTACACCTCCCTGAGATATAACATGTCCAAGAAATTTGACTTCTGACATTCAGAACTCACACTTGCTAAACTTGGCGAAAAGTTGCTTCTCTTGCAGTACCGAAAGAACAGTCCTTAAATGTTCTCCATGCTCTTGTGGAGTAAGAGAATAGATAAGAATGTCATTAATAAAGATCCCCACGAACTGATCCAAGTTGTATTGAAATATCTGATTCATGTAATCCATAAAAGCAGTTGGAGCATTCGTCACACTAAAAGGCATCACTAAGAATTCATAATGGCCATAACATGTTCTAAACACAGTCTTTGGAACATCATAACTTTTCATACGAATCTGGCGATAGACTGACCTCATATCAATCTTCGAGAACACATAGGATCCTTTCAACTGATCTAGAAGATTGTCTATCCTCGACAAGGGATATTTATTCTTGATGGTACCCTTGTTCAACTTACGGTAGTTTATGCACAACCGCATACCACCATCTTTCTTCTTTACCAACAAAACAAAGGCTCCCCATGGCGAAACACTGGGTCTTACAAAATGCTTTGCCTTCAAATCCTCTAATTGGTCATTCAATTCTCTTAACTCGAGTGGTGCCATCCCATAAGGGGAAACAAATATAGGAGCTATCCCCGGTATCAGGTCAACTGAGAATTCAACTTCTCTCACCGGAGGTAAGGAAGTGACATCCTCAGGGAAAACATCAGGAAAATCACAGAATATCGGAATATTCAAAAGTTGCTAACCATTACTATCCTCTTTAGTAAGGAAAAGCAAATAAGACTTCTCTTTTTCAAATAGAAAATTTACCATTCCAACCATACCTTCTAAGATCGTTGTTAAAACATCCTTCGGAGGTGCTTTAATGGGTGGAATAAGGATCAACTTCTCCTCACATCCAATAAACACAGAATTGGCAGAAAACTAGTCCATTCCCAGGATCACATCAACTTTCTTAAGAGGCATACAAGGTACAACTAGTCCAAATTGAAAAACTCTACCATCCACAGACAAGGTACAATTCTCACACCTAAGGAGTGTCTCAACGGTTTCATCCATAGCTGTAGTAACCACCATCGGAGGAGAAAAAGGAAAAAATCGCAACCCAAGTCATTTCGCACAACTAGTAGATACAAAATAATATGTATCCCCGCAATCAAATAAAACAAGACAAGGATGATTGTTAACAAGACATGTACCTGCAATGAGAGAGTTGTCGGCTTTGGTCTTTCTTGCATCCATAGTATAAACTCTCGCTTAAATTTGATCATTCTTCTGGGGGAAATCTCTAGAATAGTGACCCACCTTCTGACAATTAAAGCATGTTGGACCACCCGGATTGCAACTTCCAAAATGACCCTTATGGCACATGGGACACATAGGAGGAGCACTAGATCTAGGACTTGACATCTACATCCCTTTGAAGGGTTGAAACCTCGACCTAAAAGATTGATGGGCTCTTCCTCGATCACCTTGATCCGCTCTTCCAACATTAGCCTTTGCATGCACTTTCATCAAACTATGTTCAGCGACATATCACTGCCTTAACTACTCGGAATAGGTAGTGAACTCCCTCTGTGAGACACTATGAGAGATTTCGACCCTCAAACCAAACAAGAACTAGTCAATCTTCCATGTTTCATCTAGAGCTTACATGGCTTGTCTAGAGTAGGCCGCCATGTCTTCGAACTTCTCAGCATAACTGGCCATAGTCATGCTCCCTTGTCTAAGCTGTTGGAATTCAAATTCTTTTTGGGTTCTCAAGGAACTCGGAAAGTACTTCTCCATAAAGATTGCCTTAAAATGTTGCCACACTCTTGGAACACCTTGCACCTACATAATATTTGAAGTCTCAGAATCAGGAAAATTCTCTCCATTCCGGTTACCCATTCATGTGCCTTAACCGGATCCAATCCACCATGAAACTACTAAGGATTCATGCAAAAGAAGTCTCGGAATGTTCCACCTCTAGCTTCAGGAGTAACCACTTGAGGATGCAGACCTCCATTCATTTGGTGAATCATCTCCTACATGAACTGATGCTGCTGATGCTGCATCTATTGCATGAATTGGAACATAAGAGCATTCCCATCACTACTTGGTTGATCTCTACCAGGATAATTCACACTAGGTCGAGTACGAGTTCCACGCCTACCAGCCATATTCCTAAATGTCATCAAAACAGGATTAAGTTGATCAGGCTCAATACCATAAACATAACATTTAGTCCTACAATGATATTACGTGTATAAACGGAAGGAACGCTTATAATATTCCAAGGCTAGGTCGAGGATACTACCTGCTATGATACCAATAGTAATATCCACATATATATGACATACTTCAAAGCATATTTTTCATATATATATATATATATATATATATATATATATATATATATATATAAGTTTGGTATTGAAATATAACAAGTTCTTAGTTACACATTGCATAAATATAGACACTACAACATAGGGTACTAGCAAAAGGCTATAAATCATATAAGATGTTCACAAAATAAAAAGTCTAAGAACTAGATCCGAAGATCTCAAAAGTCCACAGCAGAAGAATCCATCAAACAAGCAAAGATAATCAAGTCGCCTTATCTTTAACCTTTGCGGAACCAGAAGTACCTGAAATAACAACATCAACATGGGGTGAGATAAAACATCTCAGTGAGTTCCCTATCTTAGAGTTCTGTCGGCTCTAAGGGTTCAATTTCCAACAATTCCATAAGGTACCGGAGTCACTTCTCTATAAATAACCTAAAACGAAAAGGGGCAATCGATAAGTTGTTAACGCTTCATGTGGGACTCAATGTAATACCCACCACAAGCCTCAATATGTTCCCGTGGGACTCAATGGGATACCCACCACAAGCCTCGTTATGCTTCCCGTGGGACTCAATGGGACACCCACCACAAGCCTCACTATGCTTCCCATGGGACTCAATGGAATACCCACCACAAGCCTCAATACACATGCCTTAAGCGATACCTCTAGTCTTTACGGATGCTCTAACGAACCGCAAAGGTATCCACGTTGATACTTAACCATGACTAAATACGGGGGTCCTAAAGCGATATAAATACTAAAGAAACACTAGCCTGAGGGAAAGTCATAGCTACCTCACAAGTTGTACATTTTATCTCCATTAGCTCATACTTCCAAAGTTAACATAATTCCAATTATATGAAAAGTCGGGTGAAAGTAGGGTAAAAATAATATCTTTTAGTTTCATCAATCAGTAAATGTTTTCAGCTTCGAATCGATATGCGGAACAGTAAAATCAGATACCCGGTCTAGCTGGGCAAGCCCTCAGCTTGCTGAGCGAGAAACTCCCTTTCTTTGCTCGCTGAGCGAGCTCCTTCCTCGCTCAGCAAGCTAAACCAGAATCACCAACTTCTACTCCAAAATTTCATCTGGTCATTGAGCGAGCTCTGTGATTTCCAGAAAAATAGTCTTACGGGAAAGGTACCAAATCATTCCAAAATCAACCAAAGCTTACCAACATAGTAAACCAACATTAAACATGTTCATAGGCATATTGTGAGCAACATAGTAAGGTTTATTTGAGTTTTTAACCGTTTAAAATCATTTGTTTTCAATATTTCTACCAAAACCCTAAAACTCATAAACTTCAAAACTCAACCAAAAACTAGAACAAAGGTATATAACTATGAACCCACCTAGAGATAAAAAGATTGACGAAAAAAATGAGTTGATTCGACGGACGAATGATGGAGAATGATGAAATTGAAGCTTATGATTTTCTTCCTCTTCTCCTTCTCTTTTCTCTTCTTTTCTTCTCTCCTTCTTTTCTTACTAACTATCTCTTTTCTCTATTCTTCTTTCTATATAAACAAATTATAATAAAAACTTACTTTCTTACCAATGGATCCAAAAATAGAGAGTATCTAAAAAAATGTCTCTTAATCCTCAATTTAATAAAACCTCGGCACAAATAATATCAGCTATCCAATTTAAATAATATTATTCGGTGAGTTAAATAAATTACGGGGTTTTACATTAATATCAATAATTTCTTCCATGGCTAAAATAACAAAAAATAGGAAGAAGAAACTAGAAAGCTCCAAATAAACCCCAAACAATTAAAAAAAATCAATAATGCTTCAGAGTACCCGATTACACCATATAGAGTAATTATTTACATAGATTAAAAATGCAATTCCTGGGAAAATTTAACATTGATTAAATGGTTACTCCATATGTGGTAACATGTTACTCTGCATGCAGGGTGACAAAAATAGGGAAAATTCAGCATAATCCACTTTCAAAATTTTATCCAAACACCTTATGATCATATGATGGAATTTGTACGAATTTGAAAGTAAAACCACAGTAAAAACAAACAATAAAAAAGAATTAAGAGGTCCAAAGGATCAAGTAACACAAGTCACCATAGATCTACATTATGGAAGATGAAGATTAAACTTCAATATTGGTGAAAGATGAATCACCACTCCAAATCTGAAATTAGCCCCAAATTGCTTCAATATCTACACAAACAAGCTTTGATCTATTAAAATTGATGAAGGAAAACAAGTTGGATGAAGTTTTAGCTCAAAGTTGAACAAGATCAATGTGAATTATTGTTAACTTTCAAAAGAAGAATGATTTGGGGATATAATTTGCAAGAGGTTTTTTGGCTCTAAAAAGATTATGAAATGAATGATTTGAAGGTGCTATTTAAAGAGTTTTTAGGCTTGGGAATTTGGTGAGATGGGGCTTGCTTCGGGAGATCAAAATTAGGCTTGAAATTCAAATTTAGAGGGAAATTAACAAAAGAGTTTTGATTAATGAAGGTACATGGTAGGAATGAATTATGATGATGTATGGGAATTCAATGGAAATGATCTAGAATATTCCACCTGTGATCAAAAATCATATTGCAGCCAAAATTGCAGAATTTGAAGTTGCTGCCAAAAAATTTCAAAGTTCTTCGTGAGTAACTGATTACTCAATATAGGATAACTGGTTACTTGGTTAAAAAATTTAAAAATATGGTTTTTTGTTGCATTGTGTGATTTCGTCTCGATTCTTTTGCCTTTCAAAGAAGGCATTGAAGTAAACACATGAACCTTCGAATTCCTAGAATAATAATCAATAAAAACTCGGGAAATCTCTGATCAGATGAATTTGAATTGCTTGCCGGTCAACTTTGACTTTGTTCGGATTAAATACGTTCGAGCTTAGGAACTGCTTTAATATTCTTGACTTCTTCCTGAAAATATAATAAAAAGGAAAAACAAAATAGTTTTGGATTTTGATTAGAGGTTAGTAAACATAAATAAACAAATATAACAATTAAAAAGCACACAGAATCATGGTGATCTCTACGAGGCATAATCCCACAACTGAAAAGGGATAAGAGGACCAATGTGTGATATTGCTTGTATGCAATGATGCAAATGAAAATATGAGAAATCTTAGGGAAAAAATTAGGGTACAATAGCTGACCCTATATAAGTTTCTTCAATCTGGATATATAAGGATTGACATATTTGTCTCGACAATATAAGAGAGACTTAAATATAGAAAACCCCATCTTTGGCCTCAAGAGACCATGAAATGATATGAATATGTTATGATATGCAAACCCAGGATCTCTATGGGGAAATAAAGAACCAGGGAGACAAACAAAAGCTAGAGAAGAAAAACAATAGAATCAGATGGGGGAAACAAAGAAACAACGAGAAGATTAACCAGGAAAATAAATCACTAGATGACTGACTCGACCTAGGGATGATTGCATCTGAAAATACAATAAAAAGATAAAGCTCAACAGAGAAGACTTAACAATACAAGAACTTCACTAAGAAAAACCTCAACCAAACAAAGTATTAGAATCCACAAGGGAGAGAAAGACCAAGTCGGGAACAAATTATCCACTACCAGTCATTGGTGATGCGTGTTTTTCGCAAGTGTACGAACATGTCAGAGTAATATAAAAGATTTTCGAATCCACAGAGACCAAGTGTCAATCTATCGTACCTGTTGTTATGGTGTGTATCTAAGGCAACTGAATATAAGGGTTTTAAGGAGTGCGCAATGGTAAATAAAATGGTAATTTTAAACAATAAACAAAGACAGGCTCGAATGTAATTCACGTAATCAATAGATAGTCCAGTACTTGTTAATAGAACTACTTATGGGCAATGTTTTCCACTTTAAAAAGAACTAATTTAGCAGGAACTGTCGCTTTCGCGTATTCAGAACCGAGTTGTACTCCCTAATCAACCCCTCTTATTGTCACGGATAAAAAGGTGCGTACTGCGTTAGAGTAGTAAAATTATTTTTAAGAAATATAATATCTTAACTAAGTTGAAAATTATGTTAACCTGGATTTCTTAGCAAAAAGAGGTTCTCACGAACCAGACTCTAAACTTCTTAACGCGTCCGATAATCGTTTTAAAATCCCTTTTCTTTTTAATCCAAAAACTCCTAATGAACTAGACAAAGCGCTTTTGGTTGTTTTTGAAATAGTTAAAAACAATTACTTAAATTGAAAGATAAAATAGCACTTAAGTGTTTCCACGAACAATTGTACGGATTACTGGTTCAATTACGATCCTTACATTCTAACCTTTATGGATTTAGTTAGACATGGTAAAGTAAAAGTTCTTTTTATAATTTTTCATAAAAGTAATTAGTGCGAGTGCAGAAAGTAAATAAAAGTAGTGCGAGTGCGGAAAGTAAAAAAAAGTAGTGCGAGTGCGAGAAATAAAGGTATTTAAAGCGAGTGCGGAAAATAAATGAAAATAGTGCGAGTGCGAGAAATAAATAAAGTAAAGCGAGTGCGGGAAATAAATAAAAGTAAAGCAATGCGGAAAGTAAATAAAAGTAAAGCAATGCGGAAAAATAAAATACGAACTGGAATTAAAATGGCGGCAGGATTAACTTCCTCCTAGAGTGCTCCAAAACTCAATCACACAGACGTATACAGACTCAATCTCGATTGCAGTAACACCCCGATGTAGAATGATAATTGCTTTAAAACTAATATATGCCTAAGAGATTCTAGGTTTGGATGATTGAAAACGAAAATCGAAGGCCCTATTTATAGGAAAAGACCAGGATGCCCCCTCCACTAAAAAAGTGGAGGGAAACGTTTTGGCCTTGTGGCGCCCGCCACAGGCACATGGCGCCCTCCATGAGACTAATAGGGAATGAGAGTGTGGGGATCGTGGGTCTTGGAATTTGTGGAGTGGTCTTGAGACGTGGCCACGTCATGGAAGAACCCATGGCGCCGGCCATGGTTGATGCCGTAAGTGTAAGAAGCTGAATTTCATGGTTTTCGTCCATTTCCACTCCTTTTTCGCTCATTTTCTCAATTAAGGCCTCGATTACATAGAAAACCTGAAAATAAAGAAAAACAAAGTAATAACATAACAAAATAACAATAAAAGCTTAGAATGCATGCGAAATCGGAGTCAGAAATACGGTGAATTTTAGTGTTATCAAATCCTCCCACACTTAGACCTTTGCTTGTCCTCAAGCAAACATTAAAGCTCAAGAAGTGAAGAAAACTGGTGTTGACACATGATTTGGGCTAAATGGCTTCTAAGTTCAAGTCATGATGCAGTGACAGGTACTAACTAAGTGAACCAAGGGTACCATAATAACACAGACACAAACTTCAATCCTATATTAACCACCCCATGTCATCGCATAATACCTAGACCTATCTTCTCATCTTTTTGGGTCCTTTTCATTCAGGCGCAATCACATTAAGCCCGTTATCCTTACATGCTTCACAGTAGAGTGACCGGTTAGTGATTCTGATCCATAACATAAGGTTTCTGGCACATAAGCATGTGTAAACCTGTTTTTATTTCGCCTAAATATAGCTGCGGGGGATCGGATCGTAATCCGCCCTACCAAGTTCAGTGCCAGATACCTCTGAACCAACTAACAATAGGTGACTGCAATTTTTTTCTTTTTGTGGGAAAAAAAATTTTTTCTTCTCTTTTTTCGGTTTAAATGACTTTGTGAGGGTCACCTATCCAAGAGTTTGCCTTTTTCTTTTTTATTAGCACTGGATCATTCACTTATGTTCATTGACCCCCTACGTAGAGCATGCTTAGGCCGGAGCTGACTGCTAGAATAAACTACTTAGGACAATTTTTTGAATGATAATAAAGGCCATGGTGTGGGGTTTAGGAGTGATTCTTATATTCAAGAGGTCTATGGTGCTACAATGGTAGTGATGTTTCAAAAAGTTGACCTAAGTCACCACATCCTAATCCAAACCTGTCTCAAAGCCCAAAAAACATGTGAAACAACATTGTTTTATTTTTTAAATTTTTTTTGGTAAGGCTAAGGAAATGGGAAAAATGAGGATGTACTAAAAATACACTATACTGGTGACTCGTCAGACTCATGCATTATCAAAGAAAAGTTAAACTAAATAACTTACTAAAAAGGGAAATAACGGAAAGCAAATAAATAACTAGAAAGGGAAATGACAGAAAGCAATAAAATCCCCTCCCACACTTAAATTGAACATTGTCCCCAATGTTTCGAAATAAGATAAGGAGGGTAACCTGAAAAACTACTACGAAGGAGCACTAGTGCCCTCGTCGTCCTGTTGTGATGGTCTAGAACGACGGGATCTACTGCGCTGCTGGTCCCTCTGGTCAAGTCGTGCTGATAAGGCAGCCTGGGCACCCCGGCCCTCTCGAAGGTTACCTAGGATGGAACCCTGAATGGCCTCCATAAGCTGGTAGTGCCGTCGGTTGACTTCTCGCTGACGGGCCTGCTCTGATGTGATGTCGGTCAAGGAACGGCAAACGTTACTATAGGCACGATCTGAAATTGATCGCGATTGTTGCATGAAGCTCATGTTGTCCGTCAGTTGTTGTGAAATGGTAGAGAGTAGGTCCGAATAGCGTTTTCTTCTCTCTTCTAAGGTATGAAGCTTGCATATTTTTTATGAAGACAAAAATGAAAATATTTTTGTCTTTATATTTTTTTTCTTTATTCGACATAAAATAAATTAAATAAAACAAAAGAAAAGAGAAAAATGGGATTAGTGCATGAAATAATATATAAGATAAAATCAAAGTACATGAATGAAATGTAGTATATGCGATAATATAAAATATGTCTGGAGATGCGAGAAATAAAATAAAGCATGAAAAAGAAATTAAATACTAGAGTAATAATGTCAGTGTAAAACGAATCATGTGGTAGGCTTCTCTTCCTGGTTTGATCCACGAATCTCAGTTATCTCCCTCCGAAGCTCTTCAATCTCCTGATATAGAGCATCGGCCTCTGAGGCATGAGTGAGATCAGATACCTGAATCTGTAATTCCATGTCTGCTACTTCCTGCTTGAGCAGGGCAAACTCCTTGTGGAGCTCATAAATCTGAGTTTATAGATCAGGCGGCTGCAAAGACATATTGTTAGACATAACAGAGATTCGGGGAGAAAGAGGTGTGGGAGTGTACTCAGCAATGGGAGGTGATTTTGGCTCTTCGACAGTCTCTCCATAACCCTCTAAAGCATAACTCCAATTAGCAGGATCATGGACACTGGTCATCAGCGGGTCTGGTAATGTAAAGTAATGTATCACTTCACCGTCGATCAGTAATCTAAACGTGTTGGACTCAAAAGAGGCCCTCCTCATCAGTCCTCTGTCAAGACAAAAGTCAACATCCAGGGTGGTGTAGCAGCAGAAGGTCCTGAGGTGTAATAATTTGCAAGACAAACCCAATGTAGTAGCTATCTGTGTAACAATCCCACCGACATGTATAATGCCTAAAGATGATCTGGCAACACTAGAAAGGCCTTTCAACAGAAAGTTGCCACAAGCAACTGGGCCCGACTGAGTCGCACAAAACAGTAGGAAAATCTCCTTTTCACTTAGCAGAGTCTCTGTATCCAGCAAACCGAGGAAAGAATGTGCTAGAATCATCTGGAAGTACCTTAAAGCAGGGTTGTGGATTACCTGAGAAAATTGAGTGGAAGGATATTGGCTCCCTCCACCTGAGATGTTAGACCAAAACTTTTCCACTTCTCTGCTCATAAAATACCCCATCGGTGTCTCTGGAATAACATCAGGAGTAGTCTGAAAACCTAGTAAATCACCAAACTCATTGTGAGAGAAGGAGTAGTCAATCCCGAATGTCGCTCCCGATAAGTGGGACCGGCCCAAATAAAGGTACAGACGCGAACGGTCGGCGAGAGGGACAATGAGAACACACAGCCGTGAACTCACTGGAGATGGATAGAGTCGCCAGCTAGGCATTTTTATCCCGGAGGAAAGGCAATGTTGCATAGGCCTAGAAAGATATGGATAAGACGGTCGCGAACCAGAGAGACTGAGAAAGGGGGTTGGTTACAACCTGGGAAGGTATTAGCACCCAGATTGTCCGTCGTACTCGACGGGATCCACGCTTAAAAGATTTGTGTTTTAAAGGGGTAGTGTCAGTGCAATCTGTGTATAAAGTAGCTGGGAAAGATGTACAGGTGTCAGTGTAAAGTGAGTGTGAAGTGTATAAATGATGTGCCAGTGTAAAAGAGAAAGAGGTGAAATGCTCAAGATCATGAGGCTAAAAGAATAAAGCTGGAAAGAGGGGGAATGTACAGAGACTTTTGTTCGATAACGGTTAAGTTATGCCTACGTATCCTCTCGTGCAATGAGGAAGTCAGAACACCGTAGTTCGACCCAAAGAGACTGAAAGGTGAATTGACTTGTGAACTGCTTACTTGCCTATGCTCAAGTGTATGATCTGTCTGGCACAGATGCAAACTGTCTTGCATTAGACGGAAGAAGCAAGTTCTCGTTTATGAGTGAGTGAGATGAGAAAAGAATCCCGGAGGAGACGATTATTATTTGTTTTTGAGTTTTCAGTCTTTTATTACTTTTGAGAGTTTGTCATAAGTTAATGAGCTCAAGCCTAAACCAATGGGTTAGTAGACTCATCACATCCTCCCTCTGATTAGGGGTAATGAGAATACCTTAAGTGTGAAGTCAGATTCTCACACTTAATCACCCTTGGTGTAGGATTAAGATCATTAACCTACTTGTGATTATTTAGATGTTTTTGTTGTTTTTGTTTAGTGTTAAGTAATGAGGTTAAGCCATAATCAAGGATTAAACAGACTCATTACACCATCCTAATAGAAGGATAATAGATGAGGGTGTTTAAGCTGAGGAAAGCTCCTCAACTTAATCCATGATTAGGGATTAAACTCATGACAAAACAAGCTTTTGATTAAGTGGATTTTATTTAATGATATGATGATGAAGTGAATTTTAGGGTTTGTAAGACAACTTGAGGGGGACTTGTCCATTAACACTAGGGTTAGTCCTTCTTAACCAATTAAGGAAGAATTAGAACCCTAATGCAAGGCCCAAGTTACAAGCTTGATGTCTTGATGATTATTAAGTGAATTGATTAAGAGATTTAAACACATGAAGGGTTTAGCACTTAGGATTAAAGTTATACACTCCATCCTAATAGAAGGATGCAGGCATAAGCTTAATCACAAAGCCTTAAAGCCTTTAGGGTTTAGTCCCTGATTATGAGGTGAGAAGAGAAGACTCAAAAGAGACACAAAGGTAAAACTAAGAGGGGAGACTAATCAAAACCCTAATCATTGTCATGCTTGGTTGTTCCTAAGGTTTGTGAGGTTTACAAGAACAATCTTCAATGGAACCACCAGGAAGCAGATGAAAGGATCAAGAGAAGCAAAGCAACTTGCTTCATTCAAGAAGTCAAGTCACTTGAGGAAAGAAAGTGGGAAGAAGAAGAATGAGCAAGCTCAAACTCAAACACAAACAAAAATGCAGCAATGGATGCAAGAGAGATGAAAAGAAGAGTTATGAGAAGTGAAGGCAAATTCACTTCTCAAATTCACTTACCACCTGAAATGTTAGAAAAGAAATGCAATGCAATGCAAAAATGGGATGAGATGACATGATGAGAAACAAAACCAGAAGCATATACATGATGCTAATGATGCTATGAGATGCTACAAACATGAGGCAGCACATGGAGATGATCATACAAGTTTATGAATGCAAATGAAGCAAGTTAGGAAGCATGGACATACATGAAAAGTTATGAAATGCACATGGCATACAACATGGCAAATACATGATGCAATGATCAAACATGCTTTCAATATGTCTTATGATGTCAAATGAATCAAATGGATGCTTGAAATGTCATGGCAAGTCATGTTATGCAAGAGAATACAAGATGAATGCATATGGAAGCCCAAATTAGGGTTTATGAACCACACATCAAACAAAAGTCAAAATCAGAAGCAAACCCTAAGATAAAAAAATTGAAAATGCCACTCAAAGGACCCCTAATCCTATACTAACCCAAAGCCCAAAGGAGAAACCTCAACTCCTAACCAAGTTCAAGATATGGTTTTTACAAGATTCTAGGGTCTTTAGGATTCCTAAACAAGAAAATGATCAAACAAAATGAAAATAAAAGGTCAAATCATGGCCATTTAATCTCAAAAACTACATGCTAAACACAATGCAATGCAAGAAGAATCAATGTCCAACTCTTCATGGATAGGCAGAAATGATTTTTTGAACTTTGGATCAAATTAATGCATAAAAATGATTTTAATTCAATGAGAAATTCTTAAAATGCATCAAGATCAAAAAATAAATTGGGTTTGAAGGTTGGACAATGTTTCTAAATGTCTTAGAACATTTCATGAATTTTTTGGTGATTTTTAAATACCTAAAAGTATTTTTAATAAATTAATTTTCATTAATCAATTAAAAATAATCTTTTAAATATTTAAAAATACTTTTAAAATGCTAAAAATGAAAATAAAAATATTTTTGTGTCTTAAAAATTAATAAAACTCTTGAGAAAAAGTTTCATAATTTTTAAAACAATTTTGCTATTTTAAATAAATTATACAAAACAAATATGAAATAAATGAATAAAAATAAAGAAAATGGAAAAGTCAACAGAATGGAAGGCTGGGATTGATCCTGGGTTTGAAATTGCTGACCAAGCGCGCTATCCAAGGGCTATGGTTGGTCCAGATTAAATTAAATTAATTATGATTAATTAAAACTAACTAAAGGGATTAGGGCTAACTGAGTGAATCCAGGCCACACATGCGCGCGGGAGGTCAATGGGTCAAAGCAATCCTACGCTCCACATTCAAATGGAATTAATGACCTGAGATTAGGGCAAAACAGATTCAGGTGACCGGAGGGGAGCTCCGGTCATCTTCCCCGGCGGCCCCAAAACCCTAAAACATGATTCAGGCAACCATTCAACAAATTAAACACATCTAAGTGATCCTCTAACATCCTAGGACATGAATCCACCCTCAAACATCATTTAAACCCCAAGAATCATGCAAATCGAAGGAAACAAGATCCACGGGTGAAGTTTCAGAGGGACCATACAAACTCATTTCTCACTTATTTTCGAATCTAAAAGCAACCCCATGACCAGCAAAGCATAAGCAATTGATTTATAACTTAAAATGCAAGCTTTGGGAGAAAATGTTCATGTTCATACCTGAGCTGGAAAGCTTCAATACTGAGCTTCCAGAGCCTTCTTTGTGTGCAAATGAACCTCTTTGACTCTTCTGAACTCAATGGGATACCTCAAAGCTCTTGTGGATGGCTGATTTGAGAGGAAGAGTTCTGATGTAGCAGATAGCACAGTCAGGAATAGGGAGGTTTCAGGCCACTCCAATGGTGGATTCTTGCTCCTTTAGGTGTGCTTGACTTGTTGGTGAAGAAAAATGGTGTGTTTGATGGCTGGACAGTGAGATTCGAAGGTTCTGGCTTTGAGGATGAGAAATGGTGAAGCTCAGTTCATGCTGGTTTCAAGCTTATGTCTTGTTGGTTTGGGATTAACAATACATGGTGAGATGAGTAGTGGAATTTGTTTTAGTGTTTGAGGCCTGTGGAGGATGATTCGAAGGAAAATGCAAGATGGGGTGAGTTTGTGTATGCTGTGTTAGGGCTTGTTTCAGGCTGGCTTGGTATGTGTTATGGCCAGCATTTGTCTTGCATAAAGAACTCCCATTGGTCAGATGATGTGACCTGGCCTGCTGTGATTGGGATGTTCACTTTTGCAAAAAGTCCACTTTGTTGTAAGAGAGGCATGGGCTAAGCTCTAGCTTGGTACAAGAGCATGGGCTGGCGCAGCATGGTGTGTGAGTGAGGCTAGGGTGGTTCAATGGCCAATGCAGCAAGTTGGTGAAGTGTGATGAGTGGTTTTGCAACTTGCTTGCTCTTGAAACTTCATGAAAATATCTTGTTATACAAACCATGTAACATGAGAAACCTTGGTTCAAATCTGATTTTTAGGTCACATAGAATGTTTGTGCATTGGTTTGATGTGAACTAGAAGTCACAAATGGCCTTGATACATGATTTTGCAAATTTTCCAATTGGTGCATATCTTGAAAATTAGTGATTTTTGCCAACTTTGTCACACCATAACTTTTGATCAAAAATGAATTAGGTCATGTTCTTGTACTTTTTGAAAAGGGAAAAATGTATTCTACAACTTTCATGACCAAAGTTTTTCCATTTGAAGCATTTTTGGATCAAAAAGTAAGGTTTGAAAAGTGACCTAAATTGACAAATTCCTTAAAAGTCAACTATGCCCTAAAAAAGTCAACTTTGCAAAAACTTCAAACTCTTGAATTTTGTGAACTTCAAACCTCTTCCATGATCAAATAAAGATCATAAACACTCAAAATGATGAAGATCACCCCTTGGTTGGGTCATTGGGGGCCCCAGATGCCCTGATTTTGCACTGACTTGTCTGAAAAGTCAACTCTTGATCAGATGACTTCCCCATGGAATTTCTTCATGAAAATTGATATGCATACTCCCTATACCATATAGAGACCAATGGAAACAAGAATGACCAAAAAATTTGGAGTTATGGCCTCTGAAACCAAAACCCTAATTTTAGGTCAACTGTGCAGTCAAACTTGGCTCTGCATCCATACCAATCCCAGTTTTCGTGATTCTTTTGCATTTTTGACTTTGAGAGGATGTACTATGATATAAGAACACACATGGACCCCTTTGAAGTGATTGGTGATCTTTGGAGTGGCTCAAGAGGCTTATGGATTGCTCAGATCACAAACCCCAGGTGCAGATGACTTTGAATCTATGCAGTGAATCAAAAATGTGATATGAGATGATATGATTGTGTTTATGCATATGAAATGATCACAAGCCATGGTGTGAATGGGTGAGGGAAAATTTGGGGTGTTTACAGCTGCCCCTATTCAAACATGAGTTAGCTGTGCAGGATGTAAGCAACGGCTTATCAGGCAAACAAGATAACTTGTGGTTGAATACCAAAGACAATCCAAAATTTGCACTCACAGAAATGAAGAAGAAAAGGGATATAGATTGTAAAGGAAAATAAAGTATATTGTAAAGTGTGGGCGACGAAGGACGACCGTCGAGCAGAGGACGACTGCTGGGTAAAGAGCAATGCCGGGGACGGCCGACATGCTGGGAAAAGTGTGGGAAATAAAGCAATGACGGGGACGGCCGACGTGCTGGGGATAAAAGGTAAAGCCAAGACGGGGACGGCCGACTAGCTGGGAAAAAATAAGAAATTATGATGGGGACGGCCATCAAGATAAAGTTGTAAGATTCTCTGGGGATTAATGAAACATGACGGGGACGGCCATCAAGTTCATAAAGCAAAGTAAACAAACGATGGGGACGGCCATCGGGCTAAAAGGAAAAGGGACCACGACGGGGACGGCCATCGGGTTAAAGAATAAATGAAATAAACAGATGATGAGGTACGGTCATCAAAGGTGAAGGACGATCACCTAGCAGGGGACGGCTGCTCTGTTGGGGTTAAGATGAGGGACGGTCATCTAAGGTGGAGGACGACCACCTGGCAGGGTACGGCTGCCGAAAATATCACGACATAAGACGAATGTCGGATAAAAAGTCAACGATGGGGACGGCCATAGGACGAGCATGATGGAGGATGACCATCAAGAGGTGGAGGACGACCACCTAGCAGGGGACGGCTGCTCTCGAGGTTTCTCATGACATAGGACGAATGTCAGATAACCAAAAATCAACAATGGGGACGGCCATTGGATAAACTGATGAAGGACGATCATCAAAAGGTGGAGGACGACCACCTAGCAGGGGACGGCTGCTAAAAATCAACGATGGGGACGGCCATCGGATGAGCATGATGGAGGACGACCATCAGGAGGTGGAGGACGACCACCTAGCAGGGTACGGCTGCTCTCAAGGTTTATCATAACACAGGACGAGTGTCAGATAAAAAGGAAGATTCACTTACTTGGCGATCTACTGGGGATATAGTAAACACGGGCGGGTATTTACAACCAAGAAAAGAAAGTATAAGTGTTTAGGTGTTGTGTATAGATTAAAAATGCGGACGAGCATCCTTAAGACTGCGATACGGACGAGTATCGGGTAGAAACAAACTGACACGTGTTCAGAGATGATGATACGGACGAGTATCAACGGGTTAACAGAGAACACGGACGAGTGTTGAATCTGAGTGGGCTTTTCTGGGGAATAGTAGACACAGACGAGTGTCTATATTCAAGAGGACACAAGTTTGACACGGTGTATGGATTAAAGATGCGGACGAGCATCCTTAAGATTATGATACGGACGAGTATCATGTAGAAACAAACACCCGACGCATATTCTGAGATGATGGTACGGACGAGTACCAACTGGTTAACAAAGAACATGGACCAATGCTGAATCTGCGGGGATGTAAATGGTGTATACAATATACAGACGAGTATCTGTATAAGTGTAACATGAGTAGTGAGTATGAGTATGATATAGATGAGTATTTATCTGCTGGGGAGAGTGACACGGACGAGTGTCAAAGAGGAAAAGTATAGTATAAACAAATATATGGGTTGTAAAAGTGTAGGCGACTGCGCTGGGGATATGACACGGACGGGTGTCAAAGGATGTACATACAAGTATAGGTGAGTGCAAAGATGATGTCTTTGGCTTTCTGCTGGTGATATGACACGGACGGGTGTCAGGGAGTATCTGTAATACGGGTGGTATTGTTTGTAAAGAGTGCTCAGGCGACTTTACTGGGGAGTGATGACACGGACAGGTGTCAAAAGGAGTATATACTAGTGTCTGTGAATTGTGAGGCAACTGCTTTTGCTGGGAACTCTGGTGGGGATTTTGGGGAAAGTATTCTGTATTTGATGAATGGTTATTATTCACAAGTGTTTGATTCTCAACATGGCTTATGATTGTGCTATGTATTCGATTTTTTGCCGTAATGCTCCGTATTAGACGGAATGCTACGCTTTATGGGTGAATATGATGCAAAATGCCATGATTATGCAAAGATAATGATCCGGGATCCGGATCCCGTTGCCGCGAAGACCTCTGGTCGATCTGCTTGAAATGGGCATCCCAGCTGGGGATGAGATCATTGATTGATCTGGCGAGATGTATCTGCTTGGGGATATAGGTCACTGATTAACATATCCTTGTAATATGGGACCCAGCTGGGGTTTGTAGAAGCCTTCATCACTCTGTTGTGACTCCTTCATGCGTTGCTCTTCTGGATAGAGGCTGAGGATTCTGTGGGGAGATGGTTCCCTGACTTTCTGCATTCTGCTGAGGAAGAAATCAACAACTCGGCTGGTGGTAGTAGCACGTGGCAGCTCACTGGGGAAAGTTGTTGGCAACTCAGTTGGGGGAAGAACACCTCTGGTGCCAAGAGTGAGTGTTGATTTGCCAGCTTGCTGGGATGTAATTTGCATGCCCCAAGTTGTGTTCTGGATACCTGCAATCCTGCAAAGATAAGGAAACGCACAAATGGTCCCGAGGTATCCTTCACTGGATTCCGTCATAGGAGTTAAGCACTTTTGAGAGTAAGTATATTTCCTGCAAGCATGTGTTTTTATTTTCTTAGAAAAGAGCATATGTACTCGTGCAATTAGTTCTTAAGAGACATCAGACATTCTTTTGCAAATGAAAATGTACAAAACGAAACATGACCGAAAAATCTGATTTTATTAATTCAAATGCCCTGAATTGGCGAGATACAGTCAAAGAAACATATCTCCTGAAATGAGGAAATTGTTACAAATTGAGAAACAAAGTGCTGGCGATGTTGACGACGCTTTAAGGAGCTTCCTCTTTCGCTACGACTCGTATGACTTCCGACGTTCTTCTCGTCTTGCTTTCTGAAGAAGGTTGATTCTGATTGAAGCTTGATCCTTTGGAGGCTTACCAAGTTGCGGATAATACAGACGAATTCAGAATGCAGTTGTTCGCTTATTCCCTTATTTTGCATGGATCGCCCTTTCGGGTTTTCAATCCATCGGGATACCCATTTTTGCCTGAGTTGTCCAATGCGGCTTTTCAACTCAGCGGGTGTACATTTTTTGTTCATTTCCCTTACTTTTGCCCGAGTCTTTTATTCTGTTTTTGACTCGCCGGGATGCCCTATTTTGCCTGGACTTACATTCTGTTTTTATGTCCAGCGGGTCATTTTATGCGAAGTATTTTTTAACTGCATCTGAATTCACAGGGGACGGGAAATCTTCACCATCCATGGTGCTGAGCATCAGTGCTCCACCAGAGAAAACTTTCTTTACCACGAATGGTCCTTCATAATTGGGAGTCCATTTGCCCCTGTGGTCTGTATGAGGAGGAAGGATTCTTTTCAGCACAAGATCTCCTACTTGGTACTCTCGGTGCCTGACTTTCTGATCGAAGGCTTTCTTCATTCTTTTCTGATATAACTGCCCATGACAGATTGCAGCCAATCTTTTCTCTTCGATCAGACTCAGTTGTTCGTATCGGGCCCGAACCCACTCTGCTTCGTTCAGTTTAACATCCATCAATACCCGAAGAGAGGGTAATTCAACTTCAACAGGTAGGACAGCTTCCATACCATACACAAGCTGATGCGGTGTTGCACCAGTGGATGTTCTGATTGATGTGCGGTACCCATGTAAGGCAAACGGTAGCATTTCATGCCAGTCTCTGTAAGTGACTACCATCTTCTGCACAATCTTCTTGATATTCTTATTTGCTGCCTCAACAGCGCCGTTCATCTTTGGCCTGTAAGGAGAAGAATTGTGGTGTTGGATCTTGAAGTCCCGACACAGCTCTGCCATCATTTTGTTGTTCAAGTTGGAACCATTATCAGTAATGATTCGCTCGGGCACTCCATACCGACAGGTGATATCTCTCTTCAGAAATCGGGCTACCACTTGTCTTGTAACATTGGCGTAGGAAGCTGCTTCGACCCACTTGGTGAAATAATCAATGGCAACCAAGATGAATCTGTGGCCGTTCGAAGCAGTCGGTTCAATCTTGCCAATCATATCAATGCCCCACATAGCAAAGGGCCATGGTGAAGACATGATGTTCAAAGGATTGGGAGGCACATGCACCTTATCTGCATAAATCTGGCATTTATGGCATCTTCTGGCGTAGGCACAACAGTCGGCATCCATTGTGATCCAGTAATAACCTGATCTTAACAACTTCTTAGCCATGGCATGTCCTCCTGCGTGGGTACCAAAAGATCCTTCGTGCACTTCATGCATCAACAAATCTGCTTCCGTCTTGTCAACACATCTGAGGAGTACCATATCAAAGTTTCTCTTATACAAAGAACCGTCAGTGTTCAGGAAGAAACTACCAGCAAGCCTTCTCAAAGTCTTCTTATCATTGGAAGATGCCCCAGGTGGGTATGTTTGATCCTCCAAGAAGCATTTAATGTCATGGAACCAAGGCTTATCATCCTTGACAACATCTGCTGCAAATACATATGCTGGTCTGTCGAGTCTGGACACTGAAATCTGAGGTACAAAGTTGGCAGCTTGAACTTTGATCATGGATGAAATGGTAGCAAGAGCATCTGCAAACTGATTCTCGTCCCGAGGGATATACTCAAGTTTGACCGTTGTGAAGAAAGTCAATAACCTCCTCGTATAATCCCTGTAAGGTATCAGATGATCCTGGTGGGTGTACCATTTTCCGTTGGTTTGATTAACTACCAGAGCTGAATCTCCGAATACAGTTAATGTTTTGATCCTGAGGTCAATGGCTTCCTCAAGACCCATAATGCAAGCTTCGTATTCAGCTTCGTTATTAGTGCAGTTGAAAGTGAGTTTTGCCGAGAAAGGCATGTGAACTCCCTTAGGTGTAATAAGTACTGCACCAACACCACGACCATTCATGTTAACAGCCCCATCAAACATCATAGTCCATTCTTCTTCTGGGTCAGGCCCTTCAGTGTGAATAGGCTCTTCATGATCTTTTGCTTTAATGAACATGATGTCTTCATCAGGGAAGTCAAATCTCATAGGCTGGTAGTCATCAATGGGTTGCTCAGCAAGATATTCAGACAATACACTGCCCTTGATGGCTTTCTGAGAAGTGTACTGGATGTCATATTCTGTGAGAATCATTTGCCATCTTGCAACCCGTCCGGTAAGAGCTGGCTTCTCAAATATGTACTTAACTGGATCCATCTTTGAGATCAATAAGGTAGTGTGGGTCAACATATACTGTCTCAGTCGGCGAGCAGCCCACGCTAAAGCACAGCAAGTTTTCTCGAGCAGTGAATAACGTTGTTCACAGTCGGTAAACTTTTTGCTCAGGTAGTATATTGCATACTCTTTTCGACCGGACTCGTCATGCTGGCCCAGCACACACCCCATCGACTCTTCTAATACTATCAAGTACATAATCAGAGGTCTTCCTTCAACCGGGGGCATAAGGATTGGAGGTTCTTGCAGATACTCTTTGATCTTGTCAAAAGCCTTCTGGCAGTCTTCGTTCCACCTGACCGTCTGTTCTTTTCTTAACAGCTTGAACAAGGGTTCACAGGTTGCTGTAAGGTGAGATATGAACCGTGAAATGTAGTTCAATCGACCTAAGAACCCTCGAACTTCTTTTTCAGTTTTCGGTGCAGGCATCTCTTGGATGGCTTTGACTTTATCAGGGTCCACTTCAATCCCTTTCTCGCTTACAATAAATCCCAGCAACTTACCGAATCGCACCCCGAATGTGCACTTGTTGGGGTTTAGCTTCAATTGGTACTTCCTTAGACGCTTGAATAACTTCAGTAGATTTACCAGGTGATCTTCCTCTGTAAGGGTCTTGGCGATCATGTCATCCACATAACATTCTATTTCTTTATGGATCATATCGTGGAATAATGTCACCATAGCCCGTTGGTATGTGGCACCAGCATTCTTCAGTCCGAATGGCATCACTTTGTAACAGAACGTGCCCCAGGGTGTGATGAAAGTTGTCTTCTCCATGTCTTCAGGTGACATCTTGATCTGATTGTATCCTGAAAATCCGTCCATGAAGGAGAATACCGAGAACTGAGCCGTGTTATCCACCAATACATCAATGTGAGGTAATGGGAAATCGTCTTTCGGGCTGGCTCTGTTCAGATCCCGGTAGTCAACACACATCCTTACTTTGTCGTCTTTCTTAGGTACAGGTACTATGTTAGCAACCCACGGTGGATAGCTAGTTACGGCAAGGAACCCGGCGTCCCATTGCTTTTGTACCTCTTCTTTGATCTTCATTGCCATGTCTGGGCGAGTACGACGCAGTTTCTGTTTAACCGGTGGGCATTCTTCCCTCAAAGGCAGCTTGTGCACAACAATGTCGGTGTCCAACCCGGGCATATCTTGATACGACCAAGCAAACACATCCACATATTCTTGAAGCAGATCAATCAGTTGTCTCTTCACTGAGTCTTGCAGGCAGGCCCCGATTTTAACCTCTTTCACGTCTTCATCTGTACCAAGATTAATCACTTCAACCTCCTCCTGATGAGGAGTGATAACTTTTTCCTCTTGTCTCAACAACCTGGCTAGCTCTTCAGGAAGCTCATACTCTTCTTCAACCCCTTCATCAGCTTGATTGATTGGATTGTCAAAGTCATTCGAAGTCATAGCCGTGTTGTTGTCGGTGTTGTCTGGAAGACACTCTCTGCAAGGGTTCAGTTTGTTCATTTTAGTGATTGATTTTAATCTTGCTTTAGAAAAAAGTGAAATGAAGTTATCATTTTGAAAACATCGCCATTTATTTTTTGTACAAAAAGAAAAATGGAAAAACAGTGAACGGAAAAGAAAAAAGACTCGTTTGCAAAAAGCTGTCTGATATTTCATTAATTAATCTTGTTTGCACAAAAAGTACAGATGGCCCGATTACAAAATGAGTCTTGTCATCTTGGGCAAGATGCAAGACTTTGATGCATGCTATAAAAATACAGGAAATAATAATTACTCTGCATGAGTAACTCTTATAATTTCCTGGGAAGACCAGTTTGAGATACTGCTCCCCGGGATCCTTGGACGAATCCAATTCTCCAGATTGCGCTCCTCTTCCAGCTTGTCTTCCAAATTGTTGATAGCATCAGGGGTGAGCATCCCCCCACTGACAAAACCGGGCTTCTCAGCAGCCTTTGCTTGATGTTGTTGAGTTGGTCTGTAACCCAACCCAAATTTGTCTTTCTTCTCCTCCACAGCTAAAACTTTGCCCCAGCCTAGGGCAGTTCCTTCCTCAACAACCTTTCGGGCTTGTTGATAAGATGACATGGAGATTCCAGATACAGCAGATGCTTCATTCACGTTCAAGGCCTCAAATCCTTGGCTCATTGTTTCATGGATCTCCCCATCCATCTCAACATACTTATAAGTAGCCAGATGGCTAACAAATATATCCTCCTCCCCACAGATAGTAACAACTTGGCCTTCCCACTCAAATTTTAACTTCTGGTGAAGGGTAGACGTTACTGCGCCAGCGGCATGAATCCAAGGTCTACCCAACAAACAGCTGTAGGCAGGCTGAATGTCCATCACATAGAAGATAGTTTTAAAGGTCTGCGGGCCAATTGTCACAGGCAGCTCAATTTCTCCCAGAACCGATCTCTTAGAACCATCAAAGGCTCTTACTACCAGGTTACTGGGACGCAATGCTAATCCTCCATACTCTAGCTTCACCAGGGCCTTCTTTGGTAAGACATTAAGGGATGACCCTGTGTCTACCAGCACATGAGAAAGGACTGCACCTTTGCATTCCATGGTGATGTGCAGGGCCTTGTTGTGGTTGCGGCCTTCCGTTGTCAAGTCAATATTGGTGAACCCTAGCCCATTGCTAGCAGTAACATTTCCAACCACGGTTTCCAATTGATTGACAGTGATCTCTTCAGGCACGTAAGCTGCGTGCAATACTTTGAGTAATGCATCCCGATGGGCTTCGGAACACATAAGCAGTGATAGGATAGAGATCTTGGATGGCGTCTGGTGAAGCTGATCCACAATTTTGTAATCACTCTTTTTGATGATCCTCATAAACTCATCAACTTCTTGATCGAACGGTGTTTTCAAAGCTTCCTTAACAGCTTGATCTTCCTGCACCGGGCTCTTCCCTTTTGCCTTGGCAGCAGCTTCTGCCTCGGCAGTGGGTCTTTGAATTTGTGGAGCAAAGAGACGTCCGCTTCGAGTGAAGCCTCCGCCTCCTCCCACATTGTCTATCTGTGGTGCAGGTGTTGATGTATCAAGAGTGATTCTTTGTCCCTCGCAGTATACGTCAGAGCCATAGTGCCAAGGGATGGCCCTATTGCTTTCATAAGGTACTGGTCCAGGCACTGTGACAGTGACTGGACCGATGACAGCTGCAGAAGGAACTGCGATAGTTTGTGGATCATAATAAATTGTGACTGGTGCTCTGATGGGAGCAGCACCTTCTGAGTTGTAGGCAGAGTTGTTTTCAGGATCATAAAATATTGTGACAGTTGAGACGTCTTCATGATTTGTTGCTGGAGTTGTAGGAGACATTGTCGGAAGGATGGACGTTATTGTTGTAGGAGATTCAAATTGGAGTGATGCTGAAGTTGTAGAAGAAAAATTTGTTGGTAACTGATCAGTTGAGATGATAGATGGAGTACTTGTTGATGAAACCGAAGAATTGTCAGGAACAATGGTTGCTGCAGTTGTAGGAGGTTCTGAAACCGTTGCTGATGAGATTACTGGATTTGTTGGAAATGATGTGGTGATCTGAAGTTGGCCGCTCTGAATAAGACCATCTATGCCATTCCTCAGGTTATCGCACCCATTTACTGAGATATTGCAGTAAGCACACCCTAACTCACATCCCGGGAACATTTGACATTCGAGGAGTTGAGCTTTGATTTCCACCAACGGTGTCCTGATCTGACCCACACTGGTTATTAAATAAGACGGCTTGTCTTCTTCAATAGCGTTGATTCTGGGGCCACCATGGTTCGGCATAGGATTTTTGTTGACATTGGGTGGTGGTGCAAAATTCAGAGCTTTTGAGTCTACCAGGTCTTGTACCTTCATGTGCAAGGCTCTGCACTTTTCCGTACTATGGCCAGGTGCGTTTGAATGAAAAGCACACCTAGCATTGGAGTCATAGTTCCTGGGTAGACTGTTGGGATCTGGAGGGGCCAATGTCCTTAGCTCAACTAGGTTGAGTTTCAGGAGTTGTGGCAGCAATGTAGCATATGGCATGGGGATCGGATCGATCACCCTGTTGGCTTGAGATGGCCTCTGTTGGAATGGCCTTTGCTGGTTATTGTTGTTGGTGTTGCTGTTGTTGTAATTTCTCGGAGGATACTGGTTTTGTTGATGGTACTGAGGTTGTTGCTGATAGTTTTGCTGCGGAGGTTGATAGACTGGTTGTGGATGAGCTGGAGCTGGGATGGTGACTGCTGCCACAGATCTATGAGCATATTGGGGCCTGCCCCTGTTGGTGTGGATGGCATTGGTCTCACCAGTCCTTCTTGGGCCTGTAAAAGGCTTTCTTGCATTACTGGATGAGCTTGCACCATTGTCTGAGATCTTACCCATCTTCAATAGGCTTTCAATTCTCTCCCCGGCTATGACCACATCTGCAAAGCTGGTAGATGAGAAGGCAGCTAGCCTATCAATGTAAGTCCCCTGAAGGGTGTTCATGAACATATCAGCCATCTCCCTTTCAGACATAGGTGGATGGACAGCAGCAGCAAGCTGTCTCCATCTTTGAGCATATTCTCTGAAGCTCTCTCTAGATGACTGTGACATTCCCATTAGGAGGGTCCTGTTGGGTGCCATATCCAGATTATACTGATACTGTCTGATGAAGGCCTCTGCCAAGTCCTTCCAGCATCTAATAGTTGCTCTTGTCAGATGGGAATACCATTCCCTCGAAGCTCCAGTCAAGCTATCCTCAAAATAGAACATCCACAGCTTCTCGTCCATGGTATAGGCCTTTAGCCTCCCGAGAAAAGATTGTAGATGGGTTCGGGGACAGGAAGTCCCATTATACTTTTCAAAGCATGGTGGCTTAAACTTGTGGGGAATCCTGACCCCGTCTACCAAGCCCATATCCATAACATCAAAACCCAAAGAGTTTTGAGACTCTAAGGATCTTAATTTCTCAGCTATCTCTTCCAACCTCCTATCATAAGCTTCTTCCCCGGCTCCCATTACTGTGAACTGGTCTTCTTGTGGGTCTTCTTGCAGTACCCTCCCTGCTGTGGCAGTCCCTTGTATATTGACAGGGATATTGGCCTCTGGATGGAGGTGGGGGCCAAAGACTGGGGGATTGACATGAGGTTGGACCCTCTCGTTGTTACTAGTCCCAGCAGTCCCTGGCTGATGATCTTCCTGATTTCTCCCTTCTACCAATGCTCTGAGCCTCTCCTGGCTTTGAGCCATGTTGTTCATTACTTCCATAAACTGCGTCATCTGCGCTCTCATTTCCAATCTTTCGTTTGCCATCTGATTCCTGACCTCCGTATGGTCCTGCTGTACCTGATCCATCTGAATTCCCGGAAGGTTGTTACGGGTTGGATATCGGTGCGGACGGTTGAGGGGAAACACCCGGCGACGAGCAATAGTTCCTGAACATCACAACAGAGTTAGCAACAACAAAACAAAAACCTACAAAACAAACAAAGGGTTAGCATGCAATGCAGTATGCTTATTTGTTTTCAAGGTATCCGACTTGGCATTCAGTTTTGACCCTTCCAGATCCTTGAAGATGATGTTGTTGATGTTGCTTTCGAAGTAAACTCGGATGGAACAAACTAATACATATATTACAAAAGGCAAATGGTACATAGTTTGTCTACAAATACAAGCCCTCTGAGGGGTCAAAATACATTACAAGAAAATAAAAGTACATGGAAAGAAAGCAATAACAAACAAATGGTCAAACACCAAGACCAAACTCATCCTCACGAACTTCCTTGAGAAGTGCCTAGGTCACAGGATCAGCTGGACGCTCCGTGAGATTCCTGATGAGAAGATTCCTTGTAGCAACGGCTGTAGTTAGCTTCTTGTGTTGACTTTGGTCCTTTGACCTCTTCACTCCGGCTCTGATCTTCAGCTCTGATATTTCTCTCTGGGCTGCTGCCAGGGCTTCTTGCTGCTCTTTTGCACTAGCTTCCAGTTGCTCTATCTTGCCTTGGACCCTCTTGTCCTCCAGAGTACGAGCCTCGGTGATCCTGACCCACCTAGCCAGACTCTCCTTCAGATACAAGTCTGTCCTGGCTTTCTGGAATTGGGCTTCCTTGCAAGCATTCTTCAAGATTTGTTCTCCAGCCCTAGATTTCTTAATGTAATCCTCAGATTTCCCAATTCTAGCCAAGTGCTCCACTCTCAACTTCTCTAACCTCTCAATATCCAATCTACCATCACTCCTTTCCCGGAGGGTCTTCTGCAAAGCCTGAGTCAACTTCTCATTTCTCTCTTTCAAGCTCTCAAACTCTTCTAAGCTGACAGTTGCTGGAGGTGGTGTTGTGGAAGGCCCAGGCATATCTTCAATAGTAAAGGGCATCCCAGAGAATTGAGCCCTGGCATGGGACCAATCATAGTATTGTGCTGATGCCACATTGTTGCACTTCCCCAGGATGGTTACTCCCTTAGTTTGAACATTGTCCCAGGCCCAGGCTGCCTGCCTAACAATAGCCAGATTAATCTTGTTCTCACAATAAAGAGTCTCAACCAAGTCTTGTGCCTTAGGAGTGTGGACCAGTGCATAGCCCAGTTGTCTTTTGAACAGCAGAGGGTTGTAATTAATGCTACCCTTAACTCCTATTAGGGGCACATTGGGAAAATGCCCACAGCTGGTTATGATATCCCTGCCTTTTGTGATTTGGGTGCACCACCTGATATCAGCTGAAGTTAGAGTAGTAAGTCTTCCAGCCCAGTTTCTCTGCTGATGAGGGTTCAAAAATGCATCTGTCCTGGGCAAATGCCTGAGAAGCCAAGTATGGAACAAAGGAGCACAGCACCTTACTAATCTTCCCCTTTGTTTTTCATTCCTCTGATGCACTGAATAGTATAGATCTCCCAACAAAGTTGGCACTGGGTTCTTTAGAATGAACAGATGAATTGCATTCTTACTAATGAATCGAGGCTCATCTGCAAATAATACAATCCCATATATACTCAAGGCCAGCAAAGCACAGACTGCTTTCCACTCTCCTAAAGAGGCTTTCAGGGTAGCTTGAGAGATCAGGAAATCCAGATGTAGGCCAGGGATTCCAGCCTTAGAAGTCATATGCTGCCCAATCAAGACTGGTTCCAGATGCAATGCCTTAGCTACCTCCTCATTACTAGGAAAGACCATTTCAGGGTTGAAAGGGACTCCACCCCTGATAGGTATACCAACTAATGATGAGTATTCTTCCAATAAGGGGCCCAACTGAAAGTCTTGAAAAGTGAAACATCTCAGTGGGGGATCGTAAAACTGAAGACAAGTGTGGATCAGGCTTCTCTGTGAGGGATCCATATCCATAACCAAATCAAGTATATCTCCATGGAGTTCCCTGAACAATGGTATGTGATCTGGAGTGATCAGGGTCTGAATCCTCCTGATGTCTGCTAACTCTGGCTGGAAGAAGTGGTAGGTGATGTTGCTCTTTTTAGGTGCCATGATGCTGAGACTGAGTAGAGACAAGTGCTGATGATGATACTGAAGAATGGGCCACTGATTGGCTGGAGTAGATAGCTGATAGCTGAAGCAAGTGCTGATGAAGGTAGGTCAATACTGAAGATGGGGTCAAAACCAAAACCAAATGAAGATGGATACCCTGAAACACAAATAAGCAAATGTCAATATGATGCAATGATTATGTATGCAAATGATATGTAAGGGTTTGTGACTGAGCTGGATCTGATCAAATGCTCTGATATAAGTCCATGTGTGTAAGAAATCCAGATGGAGGTCATAAATCCAGTAACCAAGGTGGGGGACTCAAATAAAGAGCCACATGTCCAGGGTTTTAGAATCACAAGAACTGTCCCAACATGGAGTATTCTTAATCAAATCAAAGTAACAGGGTATTCTGAGGTCAAGGTACCTGCAAACTTGTAAACAAACCAACCCCCTCACAGGTGGTGTTCTAAAACAAGGATCCTCAGACTTGGATCAGTTATGAGAAGTGTAAACACTTCTAACCCGGAGGTACAGTGTTTACAATAACCATAAAAGTTCCTCCTCTAATTCACCTCAGTTTCTGAAGGTCAATACTAAAAGGTCATCCAGACTTAGCAGGCTTCCCAGATAGCCCTAGCATTGCAGGAAATCTGCAACACAGAGTTCTCAAGAAGAAACCCATATCTGAACCGTGTTTCATATTCCCGCACCATACCGAAATGGAATGGGAAAGAATATGATTCACTCTAGCCTAGGTGTCACTCAGGTCCCAGGTATAGGACCTTAACTCTCAATGGAACACCCATCCACCAAAGCAAACAACAGATCCAGCCAGCAGCACAGTATGACAAGTATGATAATATGCAAAGCAATAAGGAAAGCAGTAAAGCAACTGTACATAAAGCAGTAAACAAAAATAAATATACAAGCACAAATAAGCACATAACACCCCAGTAAACACAAATCAATCAAGCGCTAGGAGGAACCCACAAAAAGAACCAGAAGCCCTGGTTACAGTATAAGGGTCCCCAGCAGAGTCGCCAAGCTGTCGCTCCCGATAAGTGGGACCGGCCCAAATAAAGGTACAGACGCGAACGGTCGGCGAGAGAGACAATGAGAACACACAGCCGTGAACTCACTGGAGATGGATAGAGTCGCCAGCTAGGCATTTTTATCCCGGAGGAAAGGCAATGCTGCATAGGCCTAGAAAGATATGGATAAGACGGTCGCGAACCAGAGAGACTGAGAAAGGGGGTTGGTTACAACCTGGGAAGGTATTAGCACCCAGATTGTCCGTCGTACTCGACGGGATCCACGCTTAAAAGATTTGTGTTTTAAAGGGGTAGTGTCAGTGCAATCTGTGTATAAAGTAGCTGGGAAAGATGTACAGGTGTCAGTGTAAAGTGAGTGTGAAGTGTATAAATGATGTGCCAGTGTAAAAGAGAAAGAGGTGAAATGCTCAAGATCATGAGGCTAAAAGAATAAAGCTGGAAAGAGGGGGAATGTACAGAGACTTTTGTTCGATAACGGTTAAGTTATGCCTACGTATCCTCTCGTGCAATGAGGAAGTCAGAACACCGTAGTTCGACCCAAAGAGACTGAAAGGTGAATTGACTTGTGAACTGCTTACTTGCCTATGCTCAAGTGTATGATCTGTCTGGCACAGATGCAAACTGTCTTGCATTAGACGGAAGAAGCAAGTTCTCGTTTATGAGTGAGTGAGATGAGAAAAGAATCCCGGAGGAGACGATTATTATTTGTTTTTGAGTTTTCAGTCTTTTATTGCTTTTGAGAGTTTGTCATAAGTTAATGAGCTCAAGCCTAAACCAATGGGTTAGTAGACTCATCACATCCTCCCTCTGATTAGGGGTAATGAGAATACCTTAAGTGTGAAGTCAGATTCTCACACTTAATCACCCTTGGTGTAGGATTAAGATCATTAACCTACTTGTGATTATTTAGATGTTTTTGTTGTTTTTGTTTAGTGTTAAGTAATGAGGTTAAGCCATAATCAAGGATTAAACAGACTCATTACACCATCCTAATAGAAGGATAATAGATGAGGGTGTTTAAGCTGAGGAAAGCTCCTCAACTTAATCCATGATTAGGGATTAAACTCATGACAAAACAAGCTTTTGATTAAGTGGATTTTATTTAATGATATGATGATGAAGTGAATTTTAGGGTTTGTAAGACAACTTGAGGGGGACTTGTCCATTAACACTAGGGTTAGTCCTTCTTAACCAATTAAGGAAGAATTAGAACCCTAATGCAAGGCCCAAGTTACAAGCTTGATGTCTTGATGATTATTAAGTGAATTGATTAAGAGATTTAAACACATGAAGGGTTTAGCACTTAGGATTAAAGTTATACACTCCATCCTAATAGAAGGATGCAGGCATAAGCTTAATCACAAAACCTTAAAGCCTTTAGGGTTTAGTCCCTGATTATGAGGTGAGAAGAGAAGACTCAAAAGAGACACAAAGGTAAAACTAAGAGGGGAGACTAATCAAAACCCTAATCATTGTCATGCTTGGTTGTTCCTAAGGTTTGTGAGGTTTACAAGAACAATCTTCAATGGAACCACCAGGAAGCAGATGAAAGGATCAAGAGAAGCAAAGCAACTTGCTTCATTCAAGAAGTCAAGTCACTTGAGGAAAGAAAGTGGGAAGAAGAAGAATGAGCAAGCTCAAACTCAAACACAAACAAAAATGCAGCAATGGATGCAAGAGAGATTAAAAGAAGAGTTATGATAAGTGAAGGCAAATTCACTTCTCAAATTCACTTACCACCTGAAATGTTAGAAAAGAAATGCAATGCAATGCAAAAATGGGATGAGATGACATGATGAGAAACAAAACCAGAAGCATATACATGATGCTAATGATGCTATGAGATGCTACAAACATGAGGCAGCACATGGAGATGATCATACAAGTTTATGAATGCAAATGAAGCAAGTTAGGAAGCATGGACATACATGAAAAGTTATGAAATGCACATGGCATACAACATGGCAAATACATGATGCAATGATCAAACATGCTTTCAATATGTCTTATGATGTCAAATGAATCAAATGGATGCTTGAAATGTCATGGCAAGTCATGTTATGCAAGAGAATACAAGATGAATGCATATGGAAGCCCAAATTAGGGTTTATGAACCACACATCAAACAAAAGTCAAAATCAGAAGCAAACCCTAAGATAAAAAAATTGAAAATGCCACTCAAAGGACCCCTAATCCTATACTAACCCAAAGCCCAAAGGAGAAACCTCAACTCCTAACCAAGTTCAAGATATGGTTTTTACAAGATTCTAGGGTCTTTAGGATTCCTAAACAAGAAAATGATCAAACAAAATGAAAATAAAAGGTAAAATCATGGCCATTTAATCTCAAAAACTACATGCTAAACACAATGCAATGCAAGAAGAATCAATGTCCAACTCTTCATGGATAGGCAGAAATGATTTTTTGAACTTTGGATCAAATTAATGCATAAAAATGATTTTAATTCAATGAGAAATTCTTAAAATGCATCAAGATCAAAAAATAAATTGGGTTTGAAGGTTGGAAAATGTTTCTAAATGTCTTAGAACATTTCATGAATTTTTTGGTGATTTTTAAATACCTAAAAGTATTTTTAATAAATTAATTTTCATTAATCAATTAAAAATAATCTTTTAAATATTTAAAAATACTTTTAAAATGCTAAAAATGAAAATAAAAATATTTTTGTGTCTTAAAAATTAATAAAACTCTTGAGAAAAAGTTTCATAATTTTTAAAACAATTTTGCTATTTTAAATAAATTATACAAAACAAATATGAAATAAATGAATAAAAATAAAGAAAATGGAAAAGTCAACAGAATGGAAGGCTGGGATTGATCCTGGGTTTGAAATTGCTGACCACGCGCGCTATCCAAGGGCTATGGTTGGTCCAGATTAAATTAAATTAATTATGATTAATTAAAACTAACTAAAGAGATTAGGGCTAACTGAGTGAATCCAGGCCACACATGCGCGCGGGAGGTCAATGGGTCAAAGCAATCCTACGCTCCACATTCAAATGGAATTAATGACCTGAGATTAGGGCAAAACAGATTCAGGTGACCGGAGGGGAGCTCCGGTCATCTTCCCCGGCGGCCCCAAAACCCTAAAACATGATTCAGGCAACCATTCAACAAATTAAACACATCTAAGTGATCCTCTAACATCCTAGGACATGAATCCACCCTCAAACATCATTTAAACCCCAAGAATCATGCAAATCGAAGGAAACAAGATCCACGGGTGAAGTTTCAGAGGGACCATACAAACTCATTTCTCACTTATTTTCGAATCTAAAAGCAACCCCATGACCAGCAAAGCATAAGCAATTGATTTATAACTTAAAATGCAAGCTTTGGGAGAAAATGTTCATGTTCATACCTGAGCTGGAAAGCTTCAATACTGAGCTTCCAGAGCCTTCTTTGTGTGCAAATGAACCTCTTTGACTCTTCTGAACTCAATGGGATACCTCAAAGCTCTTGTGGATGGCTGATTTGAGAGGAAGAGTTCTGATGTAGCAGATAGCACAGTCAGGAATAGGGAGGTTTCAGGCCACTCCAATGGTGGATTCTTGCTCCTTTAGGTGTGCTTGACTTGTTGGTGAAGAAAAATGGTGTGTTTGATGGCTGGACAGTGAGATTCGAAGGTTCTGGCTTTGAGGATGAGAAATGGTGAAGCTCAGTTCATGCTGGTTTCAAGCTTATGTCTTGTTGGTTTGGGATTAACAATACATGGTGAAATGAGTAGTGGAATTTGTTTTAGTGTTTGAGGCCTGTGGAGGATGATTCGAAGGAAAATGCAAGATGGGGTGAGTTTGTGTATGCTGTGTTAGGGCTTGTTTCAGGCTGGCTTGGTATGTGTTATGGCCAGCATTTGTCTTGCATAAAGAACTCCCATTGGTCAGATGATGTGACCTGGCCTGCTGTGATTGGGATGTTCACTTTTGCAAAAAGTCCACTTTGTTGTAAGAGAGGCATGGGCTAAGCTCTAGCTTGGTACAAGAGCATGGGCTGGCGCAGCATGGTGTGTGAGTGAGGCTAGGGTGGTTCAATGGCCAATGCAGCAAGTTGGTGAAGTGTGATGAGTGGTTTTGCAACTTGCTTGCTCTTGAAACTTCATGAAAATATCTTGTTATACAAACCATGTAACATGAGAAACCTTGGTTCAAATCTGATTTTTAGGTCACATAGAATGTTTGTGTATTGGTTTGATGTGAACTAGAAGTCACAAATGGCCTTGATACATGATTTTGCAAATTTTCCAATTGGTGCATATCTTGAAAATTAGTGATTTTTGCCAACTTTGTCACACCATAACTTTTGATCAAAAATGAATTAGGTCATGTTCTTGTACTTTTTGAAAAGGGAAAAATGTATTCTACAACTTTCATGACCAAAGTTTTTCCATTTGAAGCATTTTTGGATCAAAAAGTAAGGTTTGAAAAGTGACCTAAATTGACAAATTCCTTAAAAGTCAACTATGCCCTAAAAAAGTCAACTTTGCAAAAACTTCAAACTCTTGAATTTTGTGAACTTAAAACCTCTTCCATGATCAAATAAAGATCATAAACACTCAAAATGATGAAGATCGCCCCTTGGTTGGGTCATTGGGGGCCCCAGATGCCCTGATTTTGCACTGACTTGTCTGAAAAGTCAACTCTTGATCAGATGACTTCCCCATGGAATTTCTTCATGAAAATTGATATGCATACTCCCTATACCATATAGAGACCAATGGAAACAAGAATGACCAAAAAATTTGGAGTTATGGCCTCTGAAACCAAAACCCTAATTTTAGGTCAACTGTGCAGTCAAACTTGGCTCTGCATCCATACCAATCCCAGTTTTTGTGATTCTTTTGCATTTTTGACTTTGAGAGGATGTACTATGATATAAGAACACACATGGACCCCTTTGAAGTGATTGGTGATCTTTGGAGTGGCTCAAGAGGCTTATGGATTGCTCAGATCACAAACCCTAGGTGCAGATGACTTTGAATCTATGCAGTGAATCAAAAATGTGATATGAGATGATATGATTGTGTTTATGCATATGAAATGATCACAAGCCATGGTGTGAATGGGTGAGGGCAAATTTGGGGTGTTTACACCGAACAATCTGAAAACAGCATATCCATCGGGTCCAGCCTAAGGATCATAATGAAACGAGCTGAGGAACTCTAGAGTCAAGTTCCTGTAAGTGTTGTTCATATCGTCAAACTGGTCCCACTGGAGTTGGTGGCATTAGAATCTGACGCTTGGCTCTATCCCCACGGCATCCATGCAATCTTGGTCAGGGTACCTGGTTGGAGCCATAGGGCGTCTCATGTGGATATAGTAACGCTCTCTTTGTGCGTCGTCTCTAAAGGCCACGTGCATGTCATCGGGGTTCTGCATTCTGCACAAGGTTAGCAAACAAGTCCTGAAATCACATAAAACATTCAATCGTTAGTCCTGACATAATAATAAAGTAAAACTAATTAAAATAAAGGGAAAAAAAGTACGTAAATAAGAAAACCATGGGTTGCCTTCCATGCAACGCTTGTTTAACGTCATTAGCTCGACGACCGGTTTTTATACATCATTTGAAGGATATGGTGGATCACTCAGAGTATGGCAGGTGTATGTTGTTGGGATGTCACCTCCTTCGTAGGGCTTCAACCTCTGTCCATTGACGATGAACGGTTTACATGTTTGGTTCTTGATTTCAATAGCACCAGATCTTAGGATCTTAGATACTTCGAAAGGGCCAATCCATCTTGAACGAAGCTTCCTTGGAAAAAGTCGTAACCTAGAATCGAACAAGAGAACATGATCGCCTATTTTGAAGTCTTTTCTTATGATTCTTTTGTCATGCCAAGATTTTGTTCTTTCTTTGTATATGATGGCATTTTCGTAGGTAGATTGTCTGAGCTCTTCTAATTTGTGGATATCAAGGATACGTTTTTCACCAGCGGTTAGATAATCCAAATTCAAAGTTTTGATGGCCCAATAGGCCTTATGCTCCAACTCAAAAGGTAAGTGACATGATTTTCCATAGACCAGTTGATAAGGGGTTGTTCCTATAGGGGTTTTGAAAGCGGTTCTATAGGCCCATAATGCTTCTTGAAGTTTCTGTGACCAATCTTTTCTAGATATAGAGACAGTCTTCTCAAGAATTTGCTTGATCTCCCTATTAGATACTTCCACTTGTCCATTGTTCTGTGGGTGGTATGGTGTTGCTATTTTATGCTTAACTCCATACTTGCTTAAACGTTTATCAAATATTCTCGATATGAAGTGTGATCCTCCATCACATATGACTAAACAGGGGGTTCCAAACCTGGGAAATATATAGTTTTTAAACAATTTGATGACTACTTTGGTGTCGTTCGTGGGTGCGGCGATAGCTTCAATCCATTTAGACACGTAGTCAACAACTACTAAGATGTACTGATTTCCTAAAGATGGTGGGAATGTTCCCATAAAGTCTATACCCCATACGTCAAAGAGTTCTATTTCTTGGATATTTCTCAGAGGCATTTCATTACGTCTTGAAATATTCCCTGTGCGTCGGCATCTGTCACACTTGACAATGAAAGCATGGACATCACGCAACATAGAAAGCCAGAATAGGTCAGCTTGAAGAATATTGGCCTAGGTCTTAGATGTGCTTGCATGTCCACCATAGGGTGCAGAGTGACAATGCTCAATTATATTATGTACCTCTTCTTTTGGAACACAGCGGTGAAAAATTCCATATTTACCTCTCTTGAAAAGAAATGGTTCGTCCCAATAGAAGTTTCCCACATCACTGTAGAAATTCTTCTTCTGGTGGTAGTTTAGACCAGGGGGTATGATGTCAGCGGCTAGGTAATTTCACAAAGTCTGCATACCAAGGTGCATTACTTATAGCTAAGGATTTATGAGAATGCTCATGTGGGTCTGGGTTATCTTCTTTAATAGTTTCTAGTTGGGCTATCCGTCTATCATAGGCAAAATCGTCATTTATGGGTACTGAGTCAGGTTTCGGGTATTCTAGCCTAGAAAGGTGATCAGCTACTACATCATCTGTTCCTTTCTTATCACGAATATCTAAATCAAACTCTTGCAGTAATAGAATCCATCGAAGTAACCTAGGTTTGGCATCCTTTTTACTTAGTAAGTAACGAATGCCAGCATGGTCGGTGTAAACTATAATTTTGGCTCCTACTAGATAAGATCTAAATTTGTCTATGGCCAAAACTACAGCTAGGAGCTCTTTTTCGGTTGTTACGTAGTTGAGTTGTGCAGCGTCTGGGGTTCTACTGGCATAATAAATTACGTGTAACTTTTTATCTTTTCTCTGACCTAGAAGGGCTCCAACAGCATAGTCACTAGCGTCTCACATTATCTCAAATGGTTCCAACCAATCAGGGTGTTTCATTATAGGAGCTGAAATCAGAGCTTGCTTCAGAAGATTAAATGATTTAGTACATTTTTCATCGAAGATGAATTCAGCATCTTTCATTAAAAGACCAGTTAAGGGCTTTGTTATTTTGGAGAAGCCCTTGATAAAACGTCGGTAAAATCTGGCATGTCCAAGAAAACTTCTTATCTCCCTGATAGTCTTCGGCGTTTTTAGATTCTCTATGACTTCTATTTTAGCTTTGTCTACCTCTATACCTTTTTCGGAAACAATATGTCCTAAAACAATCCCTTCGGTGACCATGAAATGACATTTTTCCCAATTTAGCACAAGGTTTACCTCCACACATCTTTCCAGGATTTTCTCAAGGTTGATAAGACAATTTTTGAAATCAGATCCACAAACCGAGAAATTGTCCATAAATACTTTCATGATTCCATCTAAATAGTTTGCAAAGATAAACATCATGCAGCGTTGGAAAGTGGCAGGGGCATTACAGAGTCCAAAAGGCATTCTTCTATAGGCAAAAGTTCCAACTGGGCATGTAAAGGTAGTTTTTTCTTGATCTTCAGGGTGAATAGGTATTTGGAAGAATCCTGAATATCCATCTAGGTAACAAAAGTAAGAGTGTCTGGCTAGGCACTCCAACATTTGGTCTATGAATGGTAATGGGAAATGGTCCTTCCTAGTTGCTTTATTTAATTTTCTATAATCTATGCACATACGCCAACCTCCATCGGTTCTTTTTGCTACAGGTTCGCCTTTCTCGTTTTGCACGACTGTGATGCCTCCCTTTTTAGGCACTACATGCACAGGACTCACCCATTACTGTCCGAGATCTGATATATTATACCTGCCTCTAGTAACTTAAGAACTTCAGTCTTAACTACATTACTCATCATAGGATTTATTCTTTGTTGGTGTTCTCTGGAGGGTTTTGAATCTTCTTCAAGCAAAATCCGATGCATGCATACGGATGGGCTTATTCCTTTTAGATCTGAGATCTTATATCCTAAGGCTGAGGGATACCTTCGTAAAACATCTAATAATTGGTATGTTTCCTCTTGGTTTAAGGTAGCACTGACTATAACTGGACGGTTCATTTCTTCATCAAGAAATTCATATCTCAGGTTTTTAGGCAGTTCCTTAAGTTTTACGGTCGGTTTCATAGGGCAAGGCATAGGATATGGGGTAAGAGATAAACATTCGTGAATGTTATCATCAATGTAGGGTTTTTTATAATTGTCATCTTCCAAAATAAGGGTTGATGGCAATTTTATAGATTCAGTTTCTTCTTCTTGTTCTAATTCCCTAATGCATTCATCAATGATATCTAAGGCATAACAAGCATCTCCTATTACAGGTGCCATAAGTAATTTTGAAAGTATAAATTCTATCATCTCGCCACCCACCTCAAAGGTTAGTTTCCCTTTTTTAACATCTATTACGGCTCCAGCAGTTGATAAGAACGGTCTACCTAGGAGGATTGATATGTCATCATCTTCTTTAATGTCCATGACAACAAAATTAGTAGGTATAAATAGCTGACCTATCCTAACAGGAACGTCTTCAAGTATGCCTATAGGGTATTTAACGGATCTATCGGCCAATTGAAGTGACATCTTAGTAGGTTGTAATTCTCCTAAGTTTAATCTCTCACAAACTGCTAAAGGCATTAAGCTCACACTAGCTCCTAAGTCTAGAAAAGCCTTTTCGATGACATGATTCCCCAAAACACAAGGAATGGAAAAATTTCCGGGATATTTATCTTTCTTTGCTAACCTATTTTCGAAAATAAAATTACATTCCACGGGTTTCAGATCTTCAAGTCTATGTTTATTTGTAAGTATATCTTTGAGAAACTTAGCGTAAGAAGGTATTTGGGTGATGGCTTATGTAAAGGGGATTTCTACGTGAAGTTTTTCTATAACCTTAACGAATTTTTGATATTGATTATCGATTTGGGTTTTCTTTAGTCTTTGAGGGTATGGTATTGGTGGTTTGTATGGCGGTGGTGGTACATAGGTTTTGTTTTTAGGTTCTTCTCCTTTTTCTTGACTTTCCGGGTTCTCAGATTTCTCTGGTTCCTTCTCCTCATTTCTCTCAGAAGTTTAAGGCTCACTTAATATGGGGTTTAAAGGTTCCTTATAAGCGGTTCCACTTCGTAGAGTAATGGCATTTGCTTTCCCTTTCGGGTTTTGTTGAGGTTGTCCAGGGAACTGTCCTCCAGGTGTAGTCTGTGGGGCTTGGTTTAAAGCTACCTGAGAGATTTGGGTTTCAAGCCTCTTATTATGAGTAATAATTTGGTCAACCTTGGTTCCTAACTGGGTAATTAGTTTGTTAACATGGACGTTTTGGTTCATGAATGTCGCTCCCACCAAATGACACGGGGGTCAGAAGGGGTACAGACGCGAACGGTCGGCGAAAGGAGAGATGAGAACACACAGGGGTGAACTCAAGAGAAAGAAGAGTCGCCAGCTAGGCATTTTTATCCCGGAGGAAAGGTAATGCTGCATAGACCTAGAAAAGATATGGATAAGACGGTTGGGAACCAGAGAGACTGAGAAAGGGGGTTGGTTACAACCTGGGAAGGTATTAGCACCCAGATTGTCCGTCGTACTCGACGGGATCCACGCTTAAAAGATTTGTGTATTAAAGGGGTAGTGTCAGTGCAATTTGTGTATCAATAGCTGGAAAAGGATGTACAGGTGTCAGTGTAAAAGGAAAAGTGAAGTGTATAAGTGAAGTGTCAGTGTAAGAACAAGAATGAAATGCTCATGATAATGAGGCTTAAAGAATAAGACTGGAAAGAGGGGGGATATACAGAGACTTTTGTTCGATAACTGTTAAGTTATGCCTACGTATCCTCTCGTGCAATGAGGAAGTCAGAACACCGTAGTTCGACCCAAAGAGACTGACAAAATAAATTGACTGATGAACTGCTTGCTTGTCTATGCTCAAGTGTATGACCTGTCTGGCTCAGGTGCAAACTGTCTTGCATTAGACGGAAGAAGCAAGTTCTCGTTTGTGAGTGAATGAGATGAGAAAAGAATCCCGGAGGAGACGATTATTGTTTGTTTTTGAGTTTTCAGTCTTTTATTGCTTTTTGAAGTTTGTCATAAGTTAATGAGCTTAAGCCTAAACCAATGGGTTAGTAAACTCATCACATCTTCCCTCTGATTAGGGGTAATGAGAATACCTTAAGTGTGAAGTCAGTATCTCACACTTAATCACCATGATGTAGGATTAAGATCATTAACCTACTTGTGATTATTTAGATGTTTTTGTTGTTTTTGTTTAGTGTTAAGTAATGAGATTAAGCCATAATCAGGGATTAAACAGACTCATTACACCATCCTAATAGAAGGATAATAGATGAGAATGTTTAAGCTGAGGAAAGCTCCTCAACTTAATCCATGATTAGGGATTAACCTCATGACAAAACAAAGCCTTTATTAGATGGATTTTAGTTAATGATAAGATGAAGAAGTGAGTTTTATGGTTTGTAAGACAACTTGAGGAGGACTTGTCCATTAACACTAGGGCTAGTCCTTCTTAACCAATTAAGGAAGAATTAGAACCCTAATGCAAGGCCCAAGTTACAAGCTTTATGTCTTGATGATTATTAAGTGAATTGATTAAAGGATTTAAACAAATTAAGGGTTTAACACTTAGGATTAAAGTTATACACTCCATCCTAATAGAAGGATGCAGGCATAAGCTCAATCACAAAGCCTTAAAACCTTTAAGGTTTAGTCCCTGATTATGAGATGAGAAGAGAAGACTCCAAGAGACACAAAGGTAAAAGCTAAGTGGGGACTAATCAACCCTAATTGTTATCATGCTTGGTCATTCCTAGGGTTTGTGGGGCTTAAGAAAGAAATCTTCAAAGAACCACCAAGGAGAGAAGCAGATGAAAGGAGCAAAGAGAAGCAAACAACTTGCTTCACTTAAGAAGTCAAGTTGCTTGAAGAAAGAAAGTAAAAAGAACAAGAATGAGCAAGCTCAATCCAAAGCACATACAAAATGCAGCAAGGGAAGTATGAAAGAGATGAAAAGAGAATGTGAGAAGTGAAGGCAAATTCACTTCTCAAACAACTTACCACCTGAAAAGTTAGCAAAAGAAATGAAATGCAATGCAAAATGAGATGAAATGTGATGATGCAAACCAAAACCAGAAGCATGAGTATGATTTTAATGATGCTAAGAGATGATGCAAACATGAGGCAAGGCATGAAGATGATCATACAAACATATGGATGCAAGAGAAACATGCTTTGAACCATGGATGTACATGAAAAGTTATGAAATGCAAAGGACATACAACATGGCAAATGAAAGATGCAATGATCACACATGATTCTAATATGTCCTAAGATGTATTATGAATCAAATGGATGCACAAAATGTCATGGCAAGTCATGGTATGCAAGAAAATGGAAGATGGATGCAAAGGAAGGTATGAATTAGGGTTATATGCAACATACAAAGCAAAAATCCAAAACCAGAAGCAAATGACATGATAAAAATTTGAAAATGCAATCAAAGGAACCCTAAACCTATACAAACTCACTGCCCAAAGGAGGGGATCCAACTCTTAACCTATTGAAAGTTATGAATTTTCTAAGATTTCTAGGGTTTTAAGGCACCTTGTCAAGAAAAATGTCAAACAAATTGAAAATGCAAGATCAAATCATGCCAATTTAATCCTATGAACTACATGGTATACAAGATGCAATGCAAAAAGAATCATCATCCAACTCTCAATGGTTAGGCAGAAATGAATTTTTGAAGTTTGACACAAAATATTGCCTCAAAATGAATTTAATTCCATTGAAAATGATCAAAAGGCATCAAGAACAAAAAATAAATTTGGTTTGAGAGTTGGACAATGTTTCTAAATGCTTTTAAATGTTACATGAATTTTTTTGTGATTTTTAAATACCTAAAAGTATTTTTAATTAATTAATTTTCATTAATTAATTAAAAATAAACTTTTAAATGATTTAAAAATAATTTTTAATGCAAAAAATAAAAATAAAAATATTTTTGGGTTCTGAAAATTAATAAAAGGTTTGATAAACATTTTCAGAATTTTTCAATGTATTTTTCTATTTTTAATAAAATGATAAAGAAAAGGCAATTAAAATGAAATTAAAATATCAATTAATGAAAGTAATCAGATCTGAGGGCCAGGATTCAAACAAGAAAGGGAGGGAATTGACTTCGCGCGTCATCCAAGGGCCAGAATTCAAACTACGCTAATTATGTCATTAACCCTAATCTGAACCCTAATCATTTTCAGGTGACCGGAACAGTGTTCCGGTCATCTTCTCCGACGAGTCACTTATGTTATCTCACTCTCTACGCATCCCCAAGCTCTCTAACTTTCCAGAAATGATCCCCACATCAACCCCAACAAGAATCACTCACCAAAAACCATTTATTCATCATCAAATTCGTGAATCAGAGCAAAACGGAAAACATGGCAGAAATTTCAGAAACTCAATACATGCTTAATACTTGATCATTTTAAAAAATAAACACATCAGGATCATCACTGAATCATAGAGAATCAATTAGAAACTTAAAAACACGTTTCTGGAAAAAAAAGTTCTTGATGATACCTGAACTGAAGCTTTCGAAAATGGTGCTTTCTGGCCAGTTCCTTGCTTCAAACAAGCTCCAATGATCTCCTCCAAGTGTTTGTGATGCTTAGCTGGAGTTTAAATGGCCTTGAAATGGAAATGGCAGAAACTCAGTTTGTGAAATGTGAAAATCGTGTTTTTGATTATGGATGTTTCAGGGAAAAATGGAAGGTGGGAAATGATCAGTGAGGTTTATGGAGTTGAATGGTGAAAAAAGTTTGAAGGTTTGATGGCTGAATCAAGAGATTCAAAGGCTTTTGCAAATGAGAGGATTTTTGAGTGTGCTGTGTTCTTGGAGTTTCAGGCTTGTGTGTGTTATGAAAATGAAGCCTTGGAGTGTGTTTGTAAAGTCTGGATTGGGCAGAGAGTTGTTGGTGGCCTGTTGTGATTGGTATGGGCAAGTTGCCAAAATGTCAACTTGACTTGTACTTGAGGTATGGGTAATGGTATAGCTAGCCTTTTGGCTTGTCTTGGCTCAGCTGGGATTAAGGATGTCCATGGAATTGGTTATGAGACAAATCAGCAAGTGGATCAAAGCTTATGAGATGTTTTGCAATTTTCACAAAGTTTGGCCCCTTTTGAAATTCATGAAGTTCAAAGCATCAAAAGGCATAATTCTTGGGCCAATTCTGATTTTTAGAAGTCACATGATCATGTTGTAATGAGTTTGTGCATATTTGAAGTCTTTAGAACACTTGATCATACCATTTTGCAAAATGCCTCTTTGGTAGAAAACTTCAAATTATGTGATTTTGGCCAACTTTGACAAGCCATAACTTTTGATCCAAAATGAATTAGGACAAGTTCTTGTACTTTTTGAAAAGGGAATGATCCATTCTACAACTTTCATGACCAAAGTTTTCCCATTTGAAGCATTTTTGAATCAAAAAGCAAGGGTTGAAAAAGTTTCCCAAAATGGCAAGTTTCCATTACAAGTCATTTTCCCAAAAAGTCAACTTTGCAAATGGCTTGAAATTCTTCAATTTTGTGACCTTCTAACATCTTCTCTGATCAAATAAAGATCATACATAATCAAAATGATGAAGAACACCCTTTGGTTGGGTCATTGGGGGCCTCAGATGCCCTGATTTTGCACTGACTTGCTCAAAAAGTCAACTCTTGATCAGATGCCTTCCCCATTGAATTTCTTCATGAAAATTGATATGCATGATCCCTATACCATATAGAGTCCAATAGAAACAAGAATGACCAAAAAATTTGGAGTTATGGCCTCTGAAACCAAAACCCTAATTCTAGGTCATTTGTGCAGTTAAACCTGGCTCTACTTCCATGCCATTCTCAGTTCTTGTGATTTTTTGACATTATTGACTTTGATAGGATATAATATGATTCTTGAACATACATGGACCCCTTTGAAGTGATTTATGACCTTTGGAATGGCTCAAATGGCTCAGGGATATCTTAGATCACAAACCCTAGATGCAGATGACTTTGAACCAATGCAGTGAATCAAAAATGTGGTATGAGATGCTATGATTGAACTTATGCATATGAAGAGATCACAAGCCATGGTGTGAATGGGTGAGGGCAAATTTGGGGTGTTTACAGCTACCCCTATTCAAACATGAGTTAGCTGTGTAGAATGTAAGCAACGACTTAACAGGCAAACAAGATAACTTGTGGTTGAATACCAAAGACAGTCCAAAATTTGCACTCACAGAATGAAGAAGAAAAGGGATATAGATTGTAAAAGGAAAATAAAGTATATTATATAGTGCGGGTGACGGAGAACGGTCGTCGAGCAGAGGACGAATGCTGGGGATAAAGCAATGACGGGGACGACCGACATACTGGGGAAAATGCGGGAAATAAAGCAATGACGGGGACGGCCGACAAGCTGGGGATATTAGGGGTTATGATGGGGACGACCATCAAGTAAAGCTATAAGACTCTCTGGGGATCAAAGGTAAAAATAAGTGATGAGGTATGGTCATCAAAGGTGAAGGACGATCACCTAGCAGGGGACGGCTGCTCTGATGGGGATAAGATGAGGGATGATCATCCAAGGTGAAGGACGATCACCTAGCAGGGTACGGTTGCCAAAAGTATCGCGACATAGGACGAATGTCGGATAAAAAAGTCGACGATGGGGACGACCATCGGATAAGCATGATGAAGGACGATCATCAAGAGGTGAAGGACGATCACCTAGCAGGGTACGGCTGCTCTCAGGGTTTATCATGACATAGGACGAATGTCAGATAACAAGATCAACGATGGGGACGGCCATCGGATAAAATGATGAAGGACGATCATCAGAAGGTGAAGGACGATCACCTGGCAGGGTACGGCTGTCAAAAATCACGACATAGGACGAATGTCAGATAGAAAAGGGTTCCAAAAATGGAGACTCTGCTGAGGAAAGGATGAGGGATGGTCATCCAAAGGTGAAGGACGATCACCGGGCAGGGTACGGCTGCCGAAAAGGTATCATGACATAGGACGAATGTTGGATAGAAAAGGGTTGCTTTGCTGGCGACCTACTGGGGAATAGTAAACACGGACGAGTGTTTACATCCAAGAAATAAAAGGTATAAGTGTTTTGACGTTGTGTATAGATTAAAGATGCGGGTGAGCAACCCTAAGACCATGATACGGACGAGTATCAGTAGAAACAAACGCTGACGCACGTTCAGAGATGATGATACAGACGAGTACCAACCGGTTAACAAAGAACACGGACGAGTGTCGAATCTGAGGGGACTCTTCTGGGGAATAGTAGACACAGACGAGTGTCTATATTTTAGAATACATGAGTGTTTGACACGTGTATGGATTAAAGATGCGGACGAGCATCCTTAGGACTGTGATACGGACGAGTATCGGGTAGAAACAAACGCTGACGCGTGCTCAGAGATGATGGTACGGACGAGTACCAACGGGTTAACAAAGAACACGGACGAGTGTTGAATCTGCAGAGGTATGAGTGGTGTATACAAGATACAGACGAGTATCTGTATGAGTGAAACAGGGGTAATAAGTATGAGTGGTGTTCAGGAGTTTTTAACCTGCTGGGGAGAGTGACACAGACGAGTGTCAAAAGAGGAAAGTGTAATATAAACAAGTGTATGGTTTACAGAATGTTTTAGGTTTCCATGCTGGGGAAGGTGACACGGACGGGTGTCAGGGAATCTGTATGGATATATGTATCTGTGAGTGCAAAGAGGACGCTTTGGCTTTCTACCGGGGATATGACACGGACGGGTGTCAAGATGTATCTGTAATATAAGTGTTTGTTCGTAAAGAAGGCTCGGGCGACTTTACCGGGGAATCGCGACACGGACGGGTGCCCAAAAGAAGTATGCATTTGTATTTATGAGTGTAAGGCCAATGCTTCAGCTTTAGCTCTCCGCTGGGGATATGACACGGACGGGTGTCAGGACGTATATGTATCTCTAGGGAAAGTGTCTTGGCTCTCTGCCGGGGAATCTGGGGAGTTTTCTGTATATTGTTGATGGATTGTCAATATTCACAAGTATTTGCTTCAGAATCATGGCTTATGATTATGCAATATGTTTGATTTTTGCCGTAATGCTCCGTATTTAGACGGAATGCTACGCTTTGTGAGGAGGTTATGATGCGAATGCTATGATTATGCAAAAGGTAACCATCCGGGATTCGGATCCCGTCGCTGCGAAGATCTCTGGTTAATCTGCTTGAAGTGGACATCCCAGCTGGGGATGAGATCATTGGTAGATCTGATAAGATGTATCTGTTTGGGGGGAATAGGCCACTGATAGACCCATCCTTGGTAATAAGGGACCCAGCTAGGGTTTGTAGAAGCTTGCTCCACTCTGTTGTGAGATCTCCAGGTGTTGCTCTTTCTGGATAGAGGCTGAAACTCTGTGGGGAGATGGTTCCCTGGCTTTTGCACTTGGCTGTGGAGGAATAGTAAATGGCAACTCGGCTGGGGAAGAAGAAAGACCATGAGAAGGTCTTCCTGGAGATTTCTGTAGGGGTCCTGCTGAGGATGATACTTGACAACTCAGCTGGGGAAAAACCATCTCCGGTGCTAAATGGGAGATAGACTGAGTAGATAATGATTTGCCAGCTTGCTGGGATGAAGTTTTCATGCCACATGTTATGCTTTGAGTACCTGCAATCCTGAAAAGACATGGAAACACACAAGTAATCCCGAGGTATCCCTTACCGGATTCCATCTTAGGAGTTTAGGCACTCCTGGGAGCAAGTATATTTCCTGCAAGCACGTATTTTTAGAAGAAAAGCATCTGTATTTATGCAATCAGTATCTTAGAGACATCGGACATTTTGCAAACGAAAATGGAACGTGTAAGACAAAACATGACTGAAAATCTGATTTTATTAATTCATGTGCCCTGAATTGGCGAGATACAGTCAGAGAAACAGATCCCCTAAAATGAGGAGATTGTTACAAATTGAGAAACAACAGATGTTGGCAATGTTGATGACGCTTCAAGGAGCTTCCCTTTGCTATGACTCGTATGACTTTTGACATTCTTCTTATCTTGCTTTCTGAAGAAAGCTGATTCTGATTGATGCTTGACCCTTTCGAAGCTTACCAAGTAGTAAGTGATACAGATGAATCCAGAGTGCAGTTGTTCGCTTATTCCCTTATTTTGCATGGATCGCCCTTTCGGGTTTTCAATCCATCGGGATACCCATTTTTGTCCGAGCTGTCCAATGCGGCTTTTCAACTCAGCGGGTGTACATTTTTTTGTTTATTTCCCTTATTTTTGCCCGTGTCTTTTATTCTGTTTTTGACTCGCCGGGATGCCCTATTTTTGCCTGGACTTACATTCTGTTTTTGTGTCCAGCGGGTCATTTTATGCGAAGTATTTTTTAACTGCATCTGAATTCACAGGGGACGGGAAGTCTTCACCATCCATAGTACTGAGCATGAGTGCTCCACCGGAGAAAACTTTCTTTACTACGAATGGCCCTTCATAGTTCGGAGTCCACTTGCCCCTGTGGTCTGTATGAGGAGGGAGAAGTCTTTTCAGCACAAGATCTCCTACTTGGTACTCTCGGAGCCTGACTTTCTGATCGGAGGCTTTCTTCATTCTTTTCTGATACAACTGCCCATGACAGATTGCAGTTAATCTCTTCTCTTCAATCAGACTTAGTTGTTCATATCGGGACCGGACCCACTCTACTTCATTCAACTTAACATCCATCAATACCCGCAGGGAGGGTAATTCAACTTCGACAGGTAGGACTGCTTCCATACCATACACAAGCTGAAACGGGGTTGCCCCAGTGGATGTTCTGATTGACGTACGGTACCCATGCAAGGCAAACGGTAGCATTTCATGCCAGTCCTTGTAAGTGACTACCATCTTTTGCACAATCTTCTTGATATTCTTGTTAGCCGCCTCAACAGCGCCATTCATTTTTGGCCTGTAAGGAGAAGAATTGTGGTGTTGGATCTTGAAGTCCCGGCATAGTTCTACCATCATTTTATTGTTTAATTTGGAACCATTATCAGTAATGATTCGCTCGGGCACTCCATACCGACAGATGATATCTCTCTTCAGGAATTTGGCTACCACTTAACTTGTAACATTTGCATAGGAAGCTGCTTCAACCCACTTGGTGAAATAGTCAATGGCTACCAGGATGAATCTGTGGCCGTTTGAAGCAGTCGGTTCAATCTTTCCAATCATATCAATGCCCCACATGGCAAAGGGCCAAGGTGAAGACATTATATTCAAAGGATTGGGAGGTACATGCACTTTATCCGCATAAATCTAGCATTATGGCATTTTCTGGCGTAAGCACAACAGTCGGCATCCATTGTGATCCAGTAATAATCTGATCTTAGCAACTTCTTAGCCATTGCATGCCCTCCAGCATGGGTACCAAAGGATCCTTCATGCACCTCGTACATCAACAAGTCTGCTTCTGTTCTATCAACGCATCTGAGAAGTACCATATCAAAGTTTCTCTTGTATAGGGAACCATCAGTATTCAGGAAGAAACTTCTAGCTAGCCTTCTTAATGTCTTCTTATCATTGGAAGATGCCCCAGGTGGGTATGTTTGATCCTCCAAGAAGCACTTAATATCATGGAACCAAGGCTTATCATCTTTGACAACATCTGCTGAGAACACATATGCTGGTCTGTCAAGTCTGGACACTGAAATCCGAGGCACAAAGTTGGCAGCTTGAACTTTGATCATGGATGAAATGGTGGCAAAAGCATCTGCAAACTGATTCTCGTCCCGAGGGATATACTCAAGCTTGACCGTTGTGAAGAAGGTCAATAACCTCCTTGTATAATCCCTGTAAGGTATCAGATGATCCTGGTGGGTGTACCATTTGCCGTTGGTTTGATTAATTACCAGAGCTGAATCTCCGAATACGGTCAAAGTCTTGATCCTGAGGTCAATGGCTTCCTCAAGACCCATAATACAAGCTTCGTATTCAGCTTCGTTGTTAGTGCAGTTGAAAGTGAGTTTTGCCGAGAAAGGCATGTGAACTCCTTTAGGTGTAATAAGTACTGCACCAACACCACGACCATTCATATTAACAGCCCCGTCAAACATCATAGTTGTCACACCCCAAATTTTACCCCTAATCGCTCATGTCATAATCATACATTCATCGCATTTAGCAGGGATTTTTCCCGATTTTATTTTCTGTTGCTTTCTTCTCATTTTTCTAGCTGTTTATAATTCTTAATTTCTTTTCACTTCTAAGCTTCCATCCTAAATCTAATTTCTATTCCTCATTTCCAACTTTTAATTAATTTCCAACTTTTAAAACTTAATTTTTTAATTTCTATTCTCAAAGTTTGATAAAAGAATAATAATATAAGCTTATTTTTAAGTTTTCAAATGTAATTTTATTTCTATTTTCCGACTTTCAAGTTTTTAATTCCTAATGTAATTTTAACTTTTATCCTTAATTCATTTTTTTTTCTTCTTTCTAATCTCCATTTTTAATTTACTCTTAATCTCCAATTTTATTTTTTTATCTTTTTCAACTCATTTTCAAGTTTCTATTTCTAATTTAATTTTCAATTTCCAATTTATTTTCAGTTTATTCTAATTTAATTTCAATTTCAATTTTTTTTTTTTTTTTTTTATTTTTTAGTTTAAGATTTCATTTTCAATTTAATTCCAATTCCTTTTTCTTATAATTAATTAATTTTTAATTCCAAGTTTATTTATTTTAAGTTTATAAGTTATTTTCAATTTCAAATTTAATTCTTTTTAATTCATTTCTAACTTAAGTATTATATTTAGATTCTAATTCAAAACTCTCATTTCCAATATTAAGTGCCAAGTGTAAACCAAGTTTTAGTGTAAATAATCAATTTATTCCATAATATTTGTTTTGTTACAATTACATAGAAAAAAGAAAGAAAATGTTACAAAAAAAATCAGCACTACAATACAAATGCAACAGCTCCAAATCAGTCCCACAAGACAAGCATGCAGCCACCAACAGCTGCATTTTCCTGCTCCACCCACTGCTGCAAATTCAGCATGTGTCTCCCTTCCTCCAACCCTTCATCTACAAGCAACAAGGACAACAAAATCAGCCACAAATCTGCCATAAAAAATACCACAGAAACAGTCCCAAACAGCCCTGCAACAACCATATAAACACACTGTTATATTCACAAAAACAAGTCTCAAATACAACCTCAAAATCAGCTCAAAGACACACTGTTATATTCACAAATCAGCAGCACAACTACACACAAACAGCACCAAATACACCCAAAAATCCAGCATCAAAAATCACTCCAAACAGTCCCAAAAACCACCACAGAACAGCCATAAACTACCAAAAAACTCAGCCCTCAACAACTCACAAAAACACTCTGTTACAGCCCTTTAACTCATTCAAAATACAGCCTTCAAAACAATCCCAAACAACTCTCATTCAACCAAAAACTCAGCTACAAACAGTTCCAAAACAGCCCTCTAAATACACTCAAAACAGCCCTCAAAAACATCAAAAAACTTGCCTCAAAACAACCAAAGTTACAGCTCTCAAAAGAATCACAAAAAAGGCCAAGAACAACTTCAAAAAATTAGCAAAAACAACAATCAAAGGAAGGAGGCTTACTTGTGGATTCGTCCCCCGATAACTTTCGGGTCGGTATCGTTCTTTTCTTCTTCATCTTCTTTTTCCAGCATTTTAGTTCATAGTTAGTGTTCCTTTTTATTCTATTTCAAGTTCAAGTCTGCATACACAAAATAAGAATCATGATAAAACTTCAAAAAAAGTATATATCCCTAAAACCTTTTTTTTCCAAATCACAGCAAACAAAAATCAGAGACAAAAAAATATAATACAAATCAAACAAAAATGCACCATGATAACAGAAACAGAACCATGAGCTTTACCTCTGAACCGAAACCATCACCATCTCATAATCACCACTGCATCCATAAGAAAAATTCCTGGAAACAACTACACGATTGCCCCTACCACTTTGCAATTAGACCAAACAGATATGTACTAAATAAGAGGATTCGGACTTCACCAAACTGCTACAAAATTCCAGAATCCGACACCATCACCTACTACTGTAAATAAGAGGAATGTTCAAGCAAGATTGAGCATGAGAGTACCATTAGCCAACCACTTCCTTCAACCGTTTCCCAAACCGAAACCTTTGCCTCCTTCAAACCGTATCCGCCACCGCCAAGCCAATGCAAACATACATACCTTCAAACTTTCCGAAAGCCAAACACAAACCGAGACTTCAAAACTAAACCGTGACCACTGCGAATCCAAAAGCACAGAGGAGGCAAATCGTGAGGTTGAGAATCCGTGAGCAGAACCGCCGCCGGCCCTTAACCGACAACACCATCATCATCTCACACCATCGGCCAAACCTTCTCCATTTCAACCTTCAATTTTTATTCTTAAACCATTCATTGCTAACACAGCAAGATCCATACCTAATTTCGGAACAAAACACTCAAAACAACATTTCATCTAACTCCCCATTTTTATGAACCTTATTAATCCTTACCTGCACAACCAAAAAAGGACAGCATCAAAGCGGATGTTCACAATGATACCTCTTGAAACGCAAAACCGCAGCCCTCAAAACAAACCCACCTCGAACCCGAGAACCTTACCTCCGAAACCCAGAAAACCCCTCGCAACCGCCGGCCACCGTCCAAAATCTCTGCCTCGAAATCCATCAAACAGCCGCGACCTCACCGTCGGAACCCCAATAACCTCAAACTCAAAACCAAATCAAAATCACCAAACCACTGTAAAACCTCACCTCATCAAACCGTGAACACACCATTTCCATTTCGCAAATCCATCCCCTTCACAAACCCAGAAACGCCGCTAAACTCATCGGACCACCATCCAAATATCATCATCGCCGTGATCTAGACAGAGAGATCTGTGCAAGTGAGAACCGCCGCGAAAAAAAACAGAGTGAGAGAGGTATCGAGAGACGGAATCATTTTGAGAGAAAACACCGCCAAAATCGGCACCTTCCGTCGAACCTCTCACAGCCGCAACACAGTGACAATCCGCCGCCGTCATTTTTTCCAGAAGCGATTGAGAGAGACGCGATTGAGAGGGAACTGAGGCGGAGAGATTCGGTGAGGAAACTGAGTGGAAAACGGAGAGAGAGGACCGAGCGAGTTGAGTGAGAAAGGGTGGTGGGTCTGTTACTTTTTCTGAGTCGTGTTTGAGAAAGAGATTGGGGTACAATTTTTTTTTTCTTTTTTTTAAAAAAATGTCTTTATATTTTATATTGATTTTGTTTTAAAAGCTGACCCTTTTTTTTATATATATATTTATTTGGATTAAAACCCCTTCTCTAGGGCCTTGCACATAAGGCCCATTTGATTTCCATTTGCACACACAAGCTCAGCGGCAACCTCTATTTTTTCTTCCTGTTCGTTTAAGTCTCCTTTTATTGTTCTATTTTATTTTTGAGTTTGTTTTCTTCATAAGAAATATCTAAGTTATTTTCTTTTTTCACTTTTAAGTTAGTTTTAAAATTACTTGAATCTTGTTCATATCTAAAAATAAAAAACTTTATTTTATTTCTCCCAATTAGATCTTTTATTTTTAATTTTTCTTTAATTTAATTTAAATTTTGTTTTTGGGCCAATGATATTATTAAGGGTTTGTCGATGTTCGATATTTGTAATCGACGTCATCTAAACCCACATGAGGCCATGCATTATTTATTTCTAATCCTAGTTTATATATATATATGTATACTTTATTTTACTTATTTGTTTAAGAAAATCTCTAAAAAAAAGTTTTATATATTTTCATTTTTATTTGTTTAAGAAAAAAGAACTTTAAAAGAAAAGTTTAGTTGTGATCTCTTATATTTATCTGGGCCGATGATATAACAAAAAAGATCGCGATAAATCGTTTTCGATCAATCGTGACCAAATATGAGGCCATGCATTTGTTTATTTCTATTCCATGCATTTGTTTATATTTATTCCATTTAATTCATTTATTTATTCTGCTTATTTCATTTAATTTATTTCATTCTATTTTCAATTTATTTCACTTTACTTTTTATTTATTTCTCGCGTATTTACACCATTTAATCTCATTTCAAAAATAATAATTCCTTGGTCCAACGCCAAGTGAAGTTCACTTCACATACACTCACACACGTAAGTCGGTCGTTTACGATCGCCATCTGCACAGTTCCTTACACTGCACAACTTTCAACTTAAACAATTTGTCGCACTGCGTTTGTTTGCCACCCCAGCATTCTCGATCCATATATCGAGCCATAGCCAGTTACTAAGCCCTTTATCCCGCTTGTCCATTTACTTTATTTGCTGTCATTTTATTTTTGCAAGTAGCAACCTTTGCCTAGTCTTAGGAGCTTGCACCTTTTTATTCACTTGCTTTTCAATCCAAAAGGGAAAGAACTCCTGCAGTTGACTCAATGTCATAGGAAGTTTAGCCATCCCTAGTTCCTTTTCAACCTTAACCATTAGGAATTTTTATTTTACAACTTTTGGTGACTTTGCTAAAGTCACGTGAGTGTTTGCCATAACACTTACCTTCCCCCGCGAACCTTGAGCGTAACCAAGTGTTCGTTAATCCTTAGGAGAACTACGAGTGCTCTGATTCTATACCTGATACGTAGGCATCGATGCGATGTTGTGCGAGCACCATTAGAAATAAAAACCTTAGGTTCCCTTAATTTTAACAAGCAATAAACAACAATAATACAAATATTAACAAGAGGTTCCCGTAGGATACTGCGGATGCTTAGGATGCTAACACCTTCCCTAGGTATAATCAACCCCCGAACCTAGTTTCTCCTCATTTAGGGTTTTTACGATCTTTTTCCCTTTTCCTTTTGGATTAAATTAAAGTCGGTGGTGAACATAAAAGTTTTGCGATTCAAGCTCACTTAATAGCTTGGTATCCGATTCTCACCGCGACAGAAATGGCGACTTCACTGGGGAAACTATTTTTGAGGGTTAAGCCCACCTTGTTTATTTGTATATTTGTTGTTGTATTGCTTGTTATTATTTTGGATTTTTTTGTTGGGTGTTCCATGTGTGGTGAGATAAGTCCTAACCCGGACTTGAGTGCAAATAAGATAGGACGGTGGTATATTCAAGAAGGCTTGTAGGGAGTTGAGTCCCGACCAAGTTGACTTGAGACACCACCACTCAACGGAGGCCTCCTCGGATGTAGTTTTGTTGATCGAGTTCAGTCGTGAAAACATTACTATATTCGACTTGAGAGCCATTAATGCTGAGGACCTTAGAACATTTACCCCCACTTGGCCTTTTTAGGGATGTAGTGCGATGACTATGAGGGTGCAAATCCAAAATAGTTGATACGCGATACTGCACTCGGATGAGACTCTCTTGAGAATATTACTGATTACCAAGTCGAGTTGGGAAGTCGGTAATATCCGAAAGATGGGACAGTGATTCTGGGAACTTTTAGAACCCGTTGTACAGGTACAAATAAACCCATAGTACATACCTTTTGGGAGGGTTGAACCTTTGACCTCATGCAAGCTTTGAACCTAAGCCTTGTTTGTGTTTGTTGCATTCACGCATCATGAAGCATCATTTTTACCATTTTTATTCAAGGAACTCAGAAACTCTATCTTTGCAAATATCATAGGTATCATCATGGACTTTGGAAGAAGAAAGACTGTCAAGTACACATTCAAAACTCCCGAACTCGAAGACCTAGTCTTTGTTTTTATTAAGCTATGTTTGGGATTTTTGAAGATGTACTTAAGACTTTGTATCACTTTTTGAATTTAATGAAATCATATCCTTTTATGTGTTCCTTGGTATTTGCAAATTGTTTCTTAAGTTCCTTGAATAAAATTCATTTTTCGCATTGCACTCATACATTTGGCATTGCATTTGCATTTTTCTCATGAAACTCATTCCCGTCATCTGCTCTCAATTCAGCTTTCACACTGAGGCTCTCACGCAAATACTACACTCGAGCTCAAGCCAGGAAGAGGATGGCTGAAAGAGACGTAGAGATGGACAGAGTTAACGAAGAGCTTTCTGATATTCGTGGAGATATGGGTCAGATGATGGAAATGTTGCAAGTCATTCGAGCGAAGATGGATACCCAACGGACTGTGGTGTCAGAAATTGTTACTGCAACGACTGAAGTTGTCACTGCAACGACCCAGCCTACATCATCAGTCATTACCCCTGTGACCTGGCCTCCTTTTGGACTTCCTCATGGATTCGTCCCTCCTCCTCATGGTTTTGCTTCTCAAAGTTTTATTCCTTCTTCTTCAGGGTTTGCTACTCAAAGTTTTATTCCTCCTTCCCAAGGACTTACTGCTCAGAGTTTTATACCTCCTTCGCAAGGGTTTGCTACTCAAAGTTTTATACCTCCTTCACAAGGGTTTGCTACTCAGAGTTTTATACCTCCTTCCCAGGGATTTGCTGCTCAGGGTTTCTTTCCTTCGTCCCAAGGTTTAGCTTCTCAAAGTTTCGCACCTCCCTCTCAGGGCATGGCATTTCCGTTTCAAGGTTTTGTGCCTCCTCCTCAGGGATTTGCTGCTCAACAAACTGTTCCTGTGACTAATGAAGAAAATCATGCAGTTGCTAATTTTACACAAGACATTGTGCACACCCGTGCCCAACCGTACTTCAATGACCATCAGGGGTATGAAGCGCCAGATATGTCTGAAAACGGGGACGAGAAACATGTGAAGATGCAGGAGAATTTTGATACCCTTGAAAAAAGGTTAAGAGCGATTGAAGGTGACCAGATCTTTGGTGCTGCTGCCAGAGAAATGTGCCTGGTGTCTGGATTGGTAATACCTCCGAAGTTCAAGATACCCACCTTTGATATGTATGAGGGTGCAACTTGTCCTAAGAACCATCTCCTGATGTACTACCGAAGAATGGCTGCTCAGGTTGACAATGATAAGTTAATGATCCACTGCTTTCAAGACAGTCTGAAGGGAATCTCCTCCAAATGGTATCTGACGCTTGACCAGTCGAAGATTCGCAGTTTCCAAGACTTGGCCGATGCTTTCATCCAACAATATAAATACAACATGGACCTCGCTCCCGATAGGAGGCAATTGCTAAGCATGTCCCAGAAAGAGTCTGAATCCTTTAAAGAGTATGCTCAAAGGTGGAGAGGGACCGCTTCTCAAGTAGAGCCCCCATTGACTGAAAAAGAATTAGCTGACTGGTTTGTTGACACTGTGCGACCAGAATTCTATGAGAGAATGGTGGGGAGTATAACTGCTAGTTTCTCTGATTTAGTGGCTGTGGGAATTAAGGTAGAGCTCGGTTTGAAGAGTGGAAAGATGAGCGGTGCATCTGGCAGTTCCAGCACTGGCAGTGGGAATATTGGCAAGAAATTTACCAATAACTTCCACAAGAAAAAGGAGGGTGAGACGAACGCCATAATGACAAGTCAAAGAAGAAATCCGCTGTGGCAGAGACCTCCACCCATGGCTCAACAGCAGTATGCTCATCAACAACAGTATGCCCAACATCCTTATGTAGCGGCGGTTCAACCAGCATTTAATCCACAAGTCCCCGTGTATCGGCCAGCTCAAGCAGTACCGATGTACCAACAAGCGGCTCCAATGATTCAACCTTATCAACCAATGATCAACAATCCGGGCTATCAACAAGCACCCAATGCTTCAGCCTACCAGCAGAGGACTCCAGCTCCTCATCCAAATCCCAATTTTCAGAACAGAAGACCAGGTGGAAGGCCTCCTAATCCTCGAATCCCTATAACTTATACTGAGTTATATCCTTCACTGCTGAAGAAGGGTTTGGTTACTCCCAGGCCTTTGGGTCCTCCACCAAGTCCGCTCCCGCCAAATTACAACCCAAATGCTCACTGTTTATTCCATGAAGGTGCCCCGGGGCACGATTTGGAGGGTTGTTATGCTTTGAAGTACATCGTGAAAGATTTGATGGAGAAGAATATTCTGTCATTTGGGAATACTGGTCCGAATGTCAAAGATAATCCTTTACCCAAGCATGGGTCTATAAATGCTATTGTTGATGAGTCCGAAGAAGGTTTGATTTTCAATGCCACCGAAATCAAGACCCCGCTCAGAGACTTCCATGCGAAGTTAGTAGAGGCGGGTATACTAAAGAGTTGTCATCAGAATTGTGAAGGTTGTGTTGATAGTCCGAAGGGATGCGAATCGGTCTTAAAAGATGTCCAAGATTTGATTGATGAAGGTGTCTTACAAGTGAGCAGTCATATGAAGAAGAATGAAGTGGCAGTAATTGAACCAATTTTCAACTTGCCGGAATCTAATTCTACTTGGGTGCCAGTGTTCAACCTGCCTGAATCTTCAGGAGCTCAACCTATCTTCAATACTCCAGAATCTGTGGTGCCAATCTTCAATGTGCCTGAGCCAAGATTTGAACAAAGGGGTAACTCTTTCCGTTATGAAGACACTAAAGCAGTTCCTTGGAAGTATGATACAGGGAAAGTTCATCAGAAGATTGATAAAGCTAATCAGAAGGAAGGTTCAAAGGTTGCAAGTGCTGACATAGCGGGGGCAGGTCGTTTGACCCGTAGTGGTCGTGTTTATACCCAGCAAGCCAATACGGCTCCGCCTAAAGAAGTCATACCAGCTGTTGTCAACAAAGATAAAGAGGTAGTCTTGGGGGAAGAAGATGCCGAATTTCTCAGAATCATAAAGAAGAGTGATTATAAGGTGATTGATCAGCTGCATCAAACGCCTTCCAAAATATCTATCCTATCACTGCTTATGCATTCTCCGGCTCATCGAAGTGCGCTTCAGAAGTTGCTAGCTCAAGCACATGTTACGCATGATATAACAGTGAACCAGTTTGATGGTGTCATCGCCAATATCACTGCGTGTAACAACCTCAGTTTCAGTATGGAGGATCTTCCAAAGGAGGGTTTGGACCACAACCGTGCGCTCCACATATCAGTGAAATGTCAAGAGGATACTTTAGCAAGAGTTCTTGTGGATACAGGATCTTCTTTGAATGTTTTGCCGAAAAGAACACTTGCTAAAATATCTTATCAAAGGGCAGAGATGAGGCCCAGTGCACTGATTGTAAAAGCCTTTGATGGGTCAAGAAGGGCTGTCATTGGAGAAGTAGACCTACCAATCCTGATCGGGCCACAGGTCTTCAAAATCACTTTCCAGGTTATGGACATCAATCCTAACTACAGTTGCTTGCTGGGGAGACCTTGGATCCATGTTGCTGGGGCAGTCACTTCTACCCTACATCAAAAGATGAAGTTTGTAGTCAATAACAAGCTGGTAACCGTATCTGGGGAAGAAGATCTCATGGTTAGCAACCTTTTATCCTTCAGTTATATTGAGGCTGATGAAGATGCTTTGGAAACTTCTTTCCAAGCTCTTGAGATAGCCAATGCTATCCTTTTGGAAGTTGAGGAACCGAAAGGGAAGGGTATCCCATCTTTCGCATCGCTGAAGAGTACCATTTCCACCATTGAAGAAAGAAGCTATGAAGGTTAGGGTGATGTCATCGAGGTCAAACAGAAGCTAGATCGCTGCGGGTTGGGTTACAAACCAACTCATGTGAAGGAAGGAGCATCAACCTCCGTTAAAGGACGTCTGAAGACCATTCAAGAAGTGTTTTCCAGTGCTGGTTATCAGATCAACGCAATTGATGGAGTTTCTGAAGATGAAGATGTGAATCACTTGGTGTATCAGTGTGAAGAAGCCTTGGACAATTGGGAGGCAGTTGAGATCCCAGAGTTTTTTCCATTGTCAAAGTAATTTGTTGTTTTTTAAGTATTTTCAAAGTTCCCTAGCTCTGCCCAAGGCTATGGGAGTATTTTGTAGGGCCCCTTCTCATTTTTAAAGTTATTATCAATGAAGGCATTTTGTTAAACTCTTATTTTGACCATTTACTGTTTTTCTCTCTTTTCACTTTTAAAAGAAGATGGCAATCTTTCAAAACCAATAAAGAGCTTTTTCTCTTGCATTTCTCTATTTTCCACTTTTAATAAAAGAAAATCATATTCATATGCAGAATAAACGAAAACCCTGTTGAATCCAATGACTCTACATTCTCTCCTAACTTTGATTCGCCCATCTACCAAGCGGAAGATGAAAGTGAGGAAGATTGTGACATTCCCGAAGAACTGGCAAGATTGGTAGAGAATGAGCACACGGATCTTCAGCCACATAAGGAGCAGGTTGAGACCATCAACCTTGGCACTGATGAAGATGAGAAGGAAGTCAAGATTGGTACAACACTTGGGGCAGATATCAGAGAAAGATTGGTCAAGCTTCTCAGAGAGTATGTAGATGTGTTTGCATGGTCATATCAGGATATGCCCGACTTAGACACAGATGTAGTGGTCCACAAGTTACCTCTTCGACCAGATTGTCTCCCTGTAAAGCAAAAGCTTCGAAGAACAAGACCAGACATGGCTCTGAAGATTCGAGAAGAGGTCAAAAGACAGTTTGATGCTGGATTCCTCGCAGTTGCAAAGTACCCTGAGTGGGTAGCTAATATTGTGCCAGTCCCTAAAAAGGATGGCAAGGTCAGAATGTGTGTGGACTATAGGGATTTGAACAAGGCCAGTCCGAAGGACGATTTCCCTCTTCCGCATATTGATACTTTGGTTGACAACACTGCTAAATTTGCTGTTTTCTCCTTCATGGATGGGTTTTCAGGATACAACCAGATCAAGATGGATCCTGACGATATGGAAAAGACTACATTCATCACACCATGGGGCACTTATTGTTACAAGGTTATGCCATTTGGTCTCAGGAATGCAGGAGCCACCTATCAGAGGGCAATGGTCACCCTATTCCATGATATGATGCATAAAGAGATAGAAGTCTATGTGGATGATATGATTGCCAAATCACAGAGTGAGGAGGATCATTTGAATCATCTCTTGAAGTTATTTGAGCGTCTCAGAAAGTTCCAACTGCGCCTGAATCCAGCTAAGTGTACCTTTGGTGTCCGATCAGGGAAGTTACTTGGTTTTATTGTTAGTCAGCAAGGAATTGAAGTAGATCCAGATAAGGTCAGAGCAATTCAAGAGATGCCAGCTCCAAAGACAGAAAAGCAAGTCAGAGGTTTCCTTGGAAGATTGAACTACATCTCCAGATTCATCTCCAACATGACTGCTACATGTGAGCCTTTATTCAAGTTACTCCGGAAGAATCAAGCAATTGAGTGGAGTCCTGATTGTCAACTGGCTTTTGAGAAGATTAAGGTTTATCTGCAAGAACCTCCTATCTTGATCCCACCTACTCCAGGGAAGCCTCTTTTCATGTACCTGACTGTACTCGAGGGATCTATGGGTTGCGTATTAGGCCAACAGGACGAAACTGGTCGTAAGGAGCACGTCATTTATTACTTAAGCAAGAAGTTCACAGATTGTGAGAGCAGATACTCACTTTTAGAGAAGACTTGTTGTGCTTTGGCATGGGCGGCCAGACGCCTCAGGCAGTACATGATTTGTCATACTACTTTGTTGATCTCGAAAATGGATCCAATAAAGTACATCTTTGAGAAGCCTGCTTTGACTGGAAGACTCGCCCGTTGGCACATGTTGTTATCCGAATACGACATCCAATATGTAACCCAGAAGTCTATCAAGGGCAGTGTTTTGTCTGAATACCTTGCTGATCATCCTGTCGAAGATTATGAACCTTTGAAATTCGATTTCCCGGACGAAGACATTATGTTGATAAAGGACTATGAAGTTCCAGGTCCAGATGAAGGTCCCGAGCCAGGTTCTCGTTGGAAGATGATGCTTGATGGTTCCTCTAACTACATGGGGCATGGTGTAGGAGTTGTTTTGATGAATCCTGATGGTGGTTATACTCCTTTCACAGCCAGATTATGTTTCGAATGTACAAACAACATCGCAGAGTATGAAGCCTGTGTTTTGGGTATCGAAGCTGCAATTGATACCAGAATCAAGATCCTTGATGTATATGGAGACTCAGCTTTGGTAATATACCAAGTCAAAGGTGAATGGGAGACCCGTGATGAGAAGTTGATCCCATACCGTGCCCACATTGTGGAGTTGATCAAATACTTTGACGAAGTCACTTTCCATCATGTTCCAAGGGCAGAGAATCAAATTGCGGATGCTTTGGCTATGTTGGCATCTATGTTTCAAGTCAGATTTCTTAATGAAGCTCCACTCATTACAATCGAGCGAAGAACTGCACCAGCCTACTGTCTACTGGTCGAAGAAGAAACTGATGAGAAACCGTGGTTCTATGACATCAAGAATTATTTGCAGAATCAGGAGTACCCAGATGACGCAACAAACCTAGACAAGAAGACTTTAAGAAGATTGGCGTCCAAATTTTTTCTCAGCAACAATGTGCTTTACAAGAGAAATCATGATATGGTTCTGCTCAGATGTGTGGACAAGCGCGAAGCAGACCTATTGATCAGGGAAATCCATGAAGGATCATTTGGAACACATGCCAATGGACATGCCATGTCCAGGAAGATTTTGAGAGCTGGATACTTCTGGTTGACCATGGAATCAGATTGTTTCAAGTATGCCAGGAAGTGTCATAAATGCCAGATTTATGCCGACAAGGTGCACGTGCCTCCAACACTTTTGAATGTTCTGTCATCGCCTTGGCCTTTCTCAATGTGGGGCATTGACATGATAGGGGCAATTGAGCCTAAAGCTTCCAATGGTCATCGGTTTATCTTGGTCGCAATCGATTACTTCACCAAATGGGTAGAAGCAGCTTCCTACGCCAATGTGACAAAGCAAGTGGTTGCTCGTTTCATCAAGAATCAAATTATCTGCCGCTATGGGATCCCAAGCCGAATCATCACAGATAATGGGACCAATTTGAACAACAAAACAATGAAAGAGTTGTGTGAGACATTCAAGATTGAACATCATAACTCTTCTCCGTATCGTCCGAAGATGAATGGAGCTGTTGAAGCTGCAAACAAGAACATCAAAAAGATTCTGCAGAAGATGGTAAAAACTTACAAAGATTGGCACGAGATGTTACCATATGCTTTACACGGATACAGAACATCAGTCCGCACTTCAACAGGGGCAACCCCTTTCTCTCTGGTGTATGGGATGGATGCAGTTCTCCCTATTGAAGTAGAGATACCATCTTTGAGAATCTTGATGGAAACCAAACTGGAGGAAGCTGAGTGGGTCCAGAGCAGGTTTGACCAACTGAACCTCATTGATGAGAAGAGAATGACCGCCATGTGCCATGGCCAGATGTACCAGAAGCGCATCAAGAGAGCATTTGACAAAAAAGTCCGCATCCGAGAATTCAAAGAAGGAGATCTTGTACTCAAGAAAATCTTGCCAGTCCACAAAGACATGCGTGGAAAATGGAGTCCTAACTATGAAGGCCCATATGTTGTGAAGATGGCTTTCTCCGGAGGTTCCTTAATCCTTACAAATATGGATGGTGAATAGCTGAAGCACCCGGTGAATTCTGATGCAGTCAAAATATATTATGCCTAAATAAACCCGATAGGTCGAAAACCAGAAATGGCGACCTAGGCAAAAATGGGTATCCCGGTGGATCAAAACCTATGAAGGAGATCCAGGCAAAAGTTAGGGATAAAAATGAAAAAAAGAGCTCGCTAAGTTGAAAACCCGAAAGGGCGGCTTAGGCAAAAAAAGAGCGTCCCGGTGGATTGAAAACCCGAAAGGGCGGTCCAGGCAAAAGTTAGGGACAAAGGCATTTGACTGTATCAGATGGTGCTTACCATTACTGAAGAACCATACTGGAAGATCGATCCAATTGCTCTCGTCAGAAGCAAGGTGTCGGGCAGTCTTAGTTATTAGGGATTGAAGTGGTCGTTGGATTCAATGTAGACCTTTCCCCATTGCCATTTTCAAATTGTAATTTTCCATGGAGTTTTTGCCATTGGCAAGCTACCATTCTTGAATAAAATACAAACTTTGCCTATGAATTTTGTTGTTCAGCTTCTTATTTTCTTTTGTTATGCAAAATGCCATCACTTGATTACAATTTAACTTTGAAAATGACAAGTTTTTTTTAAAGGAAATGTTTTTGAAAACACACTGAAAAACTTTTAAGTTTCTTTGACTTTGGAAAATTGGAAAAAGCTTCTGTTTCCCCAAGAAGTCCTGGTTTGCAACAACACCATTATGCTATTATTACAGAAATCCACATAGAAGTTCAAAACTTATAACACTCTTGGATGGATCCTTGGACCAAGCATGATTTCCAAGTTCGAAGACATCTCCTCAGTGTTTTTCATGTTGCTCATCTAAGTATTGGTGTTGAGAGCCTACTCCTCTTTGAGTCTTGTCAGAACTCTTTGTCTCTTTTGAGTCAACATTTGCATATCATGATCATTCGCATCATGCTCAATCATGCGCATTTGGCATTAGCATTTATCTTTCCCCAGTTGTCGTCTGTCTATTTCCAAGTCCAGATATCTTTAGTGTTCAATTTGAGAATTCATTGCTGTTGGTACCCGAAGTTTGGTTTACCATTGTTTTTGTCCCCAGTCTATTGCTGGTGTCCCCTGTGGACTTCTATTTGTGTTTGGTATTTGTCTTTATGACCACCGTGTCTCCTTGAAGTCCAATTGTCATTGGCACAAATCTTTTAAGCAGGTCCTGAAACCTTTTGCTTAAAATCCAAGTCCATTTGATTTTGTACATACTTGTACCTTTCTCCTGATGGTTCCTGAAGGAATTTCCAGAGGTTGGATGTTTTATCTTGTTTTGTTGTTACTTCTTTGCGTTAGCTGGTCGCGTAGAGCCGTTGATCTATATTTGGGTGATCTCCATTCTATCCCCAATGTTAGCTGGTCGCATGGAGCCGCTACTAAATCATTGTGATTTCCGTCCTTATCCTTGGTGTCGGCAGTTACATTTGAACCTGCTATTTTACCATTTTTTGATTACTTTGACTACTTTGTCTTTATCATTCTTAGTGTCAACCGGTTTTCAACCTGTTGCGCATTCACTCTGAGTGTATCTTGGCTTTCTTTTGTAGTGTCAATAGGTTTCGAACCTATTGTGCTTCTACTTCGAGTATTTTTATTGTTATTCATGGTGTCAGTTGGTCGCCTCGAGCCGCTGCGCATTCACCTTGAATAGGCCTTTTGTTATTCTCAGTAACAGTGGTCGCATCGAGCCACTGCATTTTCTTTTTGAATATTTATTTTTGTTATTCTTGGTGTCAGTTGGTCGCATTGAGCCGCTGCGCATTCACCTTGAATAAGTTTGTTGTCATTCTTAGTGACAGTTGGTCGCATCGAGCCGCTGTGCATTCACTTTGAATGTTTATTTTGTTGATTATTCTTAGTGTCAGTTGGTCGCATCGAGCCGCTGCGCTTTCACTTTGAATATTATGTTTATCGTTTTCAGTGTTAGTTGGTCGCATTGAGCCACTGCACATTCTTTTTGAGTATTTATTTTGTTATTCTTAGTGTCAGTTGGTCGCATCGAGCCGCTGCGCATTCACTTTGAATATTGTGTCGTTTCCATTTTCCAATGATAGTTGGTCGCATTGAGCCACTGCACATTCTTTTTGAGTATTTATTTTGTTATTCTTGGTGTCAGTTGGTCGCATCGAGCCGCTGCGCATTCACCTTGAATAAGCTGTTAGTCTTTCCCCGTGCTAGCTGGTCGCATAGAGCCACTGCGTATTCATTTTGAATATTTTTTTGTTGATTATTCTTAGTGTCAGTTGGTCGCATCGAGCCACTGCGCATTCATTTTGAATATTATGTTATCATTTTCAGTGACAGCTGGTCGCATCGAGCCACTGCACTTTCTTTGAATGTTTATTTTTGTTGATTATTCTTAGTGTCAGTTGGTCGCATCGAGCCGCTGCGCATTCACTTTGAATATGTTGCCTTTTACTTCTCAAAGTTTTTTGGTCGCATAGAGCCATTTGTCCACCATTTCGATTTATTTCCTTGTTTTGTTGTATTCTTAGTGTCAGCTGGTCGCATCGAACCGCTGCGCATTCACTTTGAACACGTTGCCTTTTATTCCTCAAAGTCAATTCGGTCGCATAGAGCCATTGGTCAAACACTTCGATTTTATTTCCTTGTCTTATTTGTATTCTTGGTGCTAGTTGGTCGCATCGTGCCACTGTGCAGTCACTTTGAATTTTATTTTGTTTTGTCTGTGTTCGTTGATCCAACGATTTGGATTTCCTTTTGTTCCCGTCTTTTGTTATTCTTAGTGTCAACAGTTACACTTGAACCTGTTGTTTTATCACTTTGAATATGTCCCGTTTTTCGTTTATTTATCCCCAGTGTCTGTCGTCCCCAGTGTTTGTCATCCCCAGTGAGTCTTGGCTTGTGGTTGGCGACATTCTCATTCTAATCATTCATACCATAATCATCATTTCATTGCATAAGAGTTGCAGGTTTAGATAGTTTGTAGTCCGGCATAGCATTGCATTTAGGGGCAAAATTTCCGGTTATTTCTGTATTTAAATACCTTTCACCATGATTTCATGAGTGCCTATCGTCATTCACGCCATTTGGTGAAGTTATTTAAATAGGGGCAACTGTCACACCCCAAATTTTACCCCTAATCGCTCATGTCATAATCATACATTCATCGCATTTAGCAGGGATTTTTCCCGATTTTATTTTCTGTTGCTTTCTTCTCATTTTTCTAGCTGTTTATAATTCTTAATTTCTTTTCACTTCTAAGCTTCCATCCTAAATCTAATTTCTATTCCTCATTTCCAACTTTTAATTAATTTCCAACTTTTAAAACTTAATTTTTTAATTTCTATTCTCAAAGTTTGATAAAAGAATAATAATATAAGCTTATTTTTAAGTTTTCAAATGTAATTTTATTTCTATTTTCCGACTTTCAAGTTTTTAATTCCTAATGTAATTTTAACTTTTATCCTTAATTCATTTTTTTTTTCTTCTTTCTAATCTCCATTTTTAATTTACTCTTAATCTCCAATTTTATTTTTTTATCTTTTTCAACTCATTTTCAAGTTTCTATTTCTAATTTAATTTTCAATTTCCAATTTATTTTCAGTTTATTCTAATTTAATTTCAATTTCAATTTTTTATTTTTATTTTTTTATTTTTTTAGTTTAAGATTTCATTTTCAATTTAATTCCAATTCCTTTTTCTTATAATTAATTAATTTTTAATTCCAAGTTTATTTATTTTAAGTTTATAAGTTATTTTCAATTTCAAATTTAATTCTTTTTAATTCATTTCTAACTTAAGTATTATATTTAGATTCTAATTCAAAACTCTCATTTCCAATATTAAGTGCCAAGTGTAAACCAAGTTTTAGTGTAAATAATCAATTTATTCCATAATATTTGTTTTGTTACAATTACATAGAAAAAAGAAAGAAAATGTTACAAAAAAAATCAGCACTACAATACAAATGCAACAGCTCCAAATCAGTCCCACAAGACAAGCATGCAGCCACCAACAGCTGCATTTTCCTGCTCCACCCACTGCTGCAAATTCAGCATGTGTCTCCCTTCCTCCAACCCTTCATCTACAAGCAACAAGGACAACAAAATCAGCCACAAATCTGCCATAAAAAATACCACAGAAACAGTCCCAAACAGCCCTGCAACAACCATATAAACACACTGTTATATTCACAAAAACAAGTCTCAAATACAACCTCAAAATCAGCTCAAAGACACACTGTTATATTCACAAATCAGCAGCACAACTACACACAAACAGCACCAAATACACCCAAAAATCCAGCATCAAAAATCACTCCAAACAGTCCCAAAAACCACCACAGAACAGCCATAAACTACCAAAAAACTCAGCCCTCAACAACTCACAAAAACACTCTGTTACAGCCCTTTAACTCATTCAAAATACAGCCTTCAAAACAATCCCAAACAACTCTCATTCAACCAAAAACTCAGCTACAAACAGTTCCAAAACAGCCCTCTAAATACACTCAAAACAGCCCTCAAAAACATCAAAAAACTTGCCTCAAAACAACCAAAGTTACAGCTCTCAAAAGAATCACAAAAAAGGCCAAGAACAACTTCAAAAAATTAGCAAAAACAACAATCAAAGGAAGGAGGCTTACTTGTGGATTCGTCCCCCGATAACTTTCGGGTCGGTATCGTTCTTTTCTTCTTCATCTTCTTTTTCCAGCATTTTAGTTCATAGTTAGTGTTCCTTTTTATTCTATTTCAAGTTCAAGTCTGCATACACAAAATAAGAATCATGATAAAACTTCAAAAAAAGTATATATCCCTAAAACCTTTTTTTTCCAAATCACAGCAAACAAAAATCAGAGACAAAAAAATATAATACAAATCAAACAAAAATGCACCATGATAACAGAAACAGAACCATGAGCTTTACCTCTGAACCGAAACCATCACCATCTCATAATCACCACTGCATCCATAAGAAAAATTCCTGGAAACAACTACACGATTGCCCCTACCACTTTGCAATTAGACCAAACAGATATGTACTAAATAAGAGGATTCGGACTTCACCAAACTGCTACAAAATTCCAGAATCCGACACCATCACCTACTACTGTAAATAAGAGGAATGTTCAAGCAAGATTGAGCATGAGAGTACCATTAGCCAACCACTTCCTTCAACCGTTTCCCAAACCGAAACCTTTGCCTCCTTCAAACCGTATCCGCCACCGCCAAGCCAATGCAAACATACATACCTTCAAACTTTCCGAAAGCCAAACACAAACCGAGACTTCAAAACTAAACCGTGACCACTGCGAATCCAAAAGCACAGAGGAGGCAAATCGTGAGGTTGAGAATCCGTGAGCAGAACCGCCGCCGGCCCTTAACCGACAACACCATCATCATCTCACACCATCGGCCAAACCTTCTCCATTTCAACCTTCAATTTTTATTCTTAAACCATTCATTGCTAACACAGCAAGATCCATACCTAATTTCGGAACAAAACACTCAAAACAACATTTCATCTAACTCCCCATTTTTATGAACCTTATTAATCCTTACCTGCACAACCAAAAAAGGACAGCATCAAAGCGGATGTTCACAATGATACCTCTTGAAACGCAAAACCGCAGCCCTCAAAACAAACCCACCTCGAACCCGAGAACCTTACCTCCGAAACCCAGAAAACCCCTCGCAACCGCCGGCCACCGTCCAAAATCTCTGCCTCGAAATCCATCAAACAGCCGCGACCTCACCGTCGGAACCCCAATAACCTCAAACTCAAAACCAAATCAAAATCACCAAACCACTGTAAAACCTCACCTCATCAAACCGTGAACACACCATTTCCATTTCGCAAATCCATCCCCTTCACAAACCCAGAAACGCCGCTAAACTCATCGGACCACCATCCAAATATCATCATCGCCGTGATCTAGACAGAGAGATCTGTGCAAGTGAGAACCGCCGCGAAAAAAAACAGAGTGAGAGAGGTATCGAGAGACGGAATCATTTTGAGATAAAACACCGCCAAAATCGGCACCTTCCGTCGAACCTCTCACAGCCGCAACACAGTGACAATCCGCCGCCGTCATTTTTTCCAGAAGCGATTGAGAGAGACGCGATTGAGAGGGAACTGAGGCGGAGAGATTCGGTGAGGAAACTGAGTGGAAAACGGAGAGAGAGGACCGAGCGAGTTGAGTGAGAAAGGGTGGTGGGTCTGTTACTTTTTCTGAGTCGTGTTTGAGAAAGAGATTGGGGTACAATTTTTTTTTTCTTTTTTTAAAAAAAATGTCTTTATATTTTATATTGATTTTGTTTTAAAAGCTGACCCTTTTTTTTATATATATATTTATTTGGATTAAAACCCCTTCTCTAGGGCCTTGCACATAAGGCCCATTTGATTTCCATTTGCACACACAAGCTCAGCGGCAACCTCTATTTTTTCTTCCTGTTCGTTTAAGTCTCCTTTTATTGTTCTATTTTATTTTTGAGTTTGTTTTCTTCATAAGAAATATCTAAGTTATTTTCTTTTTTCACTTTTAAGTTAGTTTTAAAATTACTTGAATCTTGTTCATATCTAAAAATAAAAAACTTTATTTTATTTCTCCCAATTAGATCTTTTATTTTTAATTTTTCTTTAATTTAATTTAAATTTTGTTTTTGGGCCAATGATATTATTAAGGGTTTGTCGATGTTCGATATTTGTAATCGACGTCATCTAAACCCACATGAGGCCATGCATTATTTATTTCTAATCCTAGTTTATATATATATATGTATACTTTATTTTACTTATTTGTTTAAGAAAATCTCTAAAAAAAAGTTTTATATATTTTCATTTTTATTTGTTTAAGAAAAAAGAACTTTAAAAGAAAAGTTTAGTTGTGATCTCTTATATTTATCTGGGCCGATGATATAACAAAAAAGATCGCGATAAATCGTTTTCGATCAATCGTGACCAAATATGAGGCCATGCATTTGTTTATTTCTATTCCATGCATTTGTTTATATTTATTCCATTTAATTCATTTATTTATTCTGCTTATTTCATTTAATTTATTTCATTCTATTTTCAATTTATTTCACTTTACTTTTTATTTATTTCTCGCGTATTTACACCATTTAATCTCATTTCAAAAATAATAATTCCTTGGTCCAACGCCAAGTGAAGTTCACTTCACATACACTCACACACGTAAGTCGGTCGTTTACGATCGCCATCTGCACAGTTCCTTACACTGCACAACTTTCAACTTAAACAATTTGTCGCACTGCGTTTGTTTGCCACCCCAGCATTCTCGATCCATATATCGAGCCATAGCCAGTTACTAAGCCCTTTATCCCGCTTGTCCATTTACTTTATTTGCTGTCATTTTATTTTTGCAAGTAGCAACCTTTGCCTAGTCTTAGGAGCTTGCACCTTTTTATTCACTTGCTTTTCAATCCAAAAGGGAAAGAACTCCTGCAGTTGACTCAATGTCATAGGAAGTTTAGCCATCCCTAGTTCCTTTTCAACCTTAACCATTAGGAATTTTTATTTTACAACTTTTGGTGACTTTGCTAAAGTCACGTGAGTGTTTGCCATAACACTTACCTTCCCCCGCGAACCTTGAGCGTAACCAAGTGTTTGTTAATCCTTAGGAGAACTACGAGTGCTCTGATTCTATACCTGATACGTAGGCATCGATGCGATGTTGTGCGAGCACCATTAGAAATAAAAACCTTAGGTTCCCTTAATTTTAACAAGCAATAAACAACAATAATACAAATATTAACAAGAGGTTCCCGTAGGATACTGCGGATGCTTAGGATGCTAACACCTTCCCTAGGTATAATCAACCCCCGAACCTAGTTTCTCCTCATTTAGGGTTTTTACGATCTTTTTCCCTTTTCCTTTTGGATTAAATTAAAGTCGGTGGTGAACATAAAAGTTTTGCGATTCAATCTCACTTAATAGCTTGGTATCCGATTCTCACCGCGACAATAGTCCATTCTTCTTCCGGGTCAGGCCCTTTAGTGTGAACAGGCTCTTCGTGATCTTTTGCTTTTATGAACATGATGTCTTCATCAGGGAAGTCAAATCTCATAGGCTGGTAATCATCAATAGGTTGCTCAGCAAGATAATCAGACAATACACTACCTTTGATGGCTTTCTGAGATGTGTATTGGATGTCATATTCTGTGGGGATCATTTGCCATCTTGCAACCCGTTCGGTAAGTGCTGGCTTCTCAAAAATGTACTTAACTGGGTCCATCTTTGAGATCAATAAAGTGGTGTGGGTCAACATATATTGCCTTAGTCGGCGAGCAGCCCACGCTAAAGCACAACAAGTTTTCTCGAGCAGTGAATAACGTTGTTCACAGTCGGTAAACTTTTTGCTTAGGTAGTATATTGCATACTCTTTTCGACCAGACTCGTCATGCTGGCCCAACATACACCCCATTGACTCTTCTAATACTGTCAAGTACATTATCAGATGTCTTCCTTCAACTGGAGGCATAAGGATTGGAGGCTCTTGTAAGTATTCCTTGATTTTGTCAAAGGCCCTTTGGCAGTCTTCATTCCACCTGACCGTTTGTTCTTTTCTTAACAGCTTGAACAGAGGTTCACAGGTTGCTGTAAGGTGAGATATGAACCGTGAGATGTAGTTCAATCTACCTAAGAACCCCCGAACATCTTTCTCAGTCTTCGGTGCATGCATTTCTTGAATGGCTTTGACTTTATCAGGGTCAACTTCAATTCCTTTCTCACTTACAATAAATCCCAGCAGCTTACCGGATCGCACCCCGAATGTGCATTTGTTGGGGTTTAGCTTCAGTTGGTACTTCCTCAGACGCTTGAATAACTTCAATAGATTTACCAGGTGGTCTTCTTCTGTGAGGGACTTGGCAATCATGTCATCCACATAACATTCAATTTCTTTATGGATCATGTCATGGAATAATGTTACCATAGCCCGTTGATACGTTGCACCAGCATTCTTCAGTTCGAATGGCATCACCTTGTAACAGAACGTGCCCCAGGGTGTGATGAAAGTGGTCTTCTCCATGTCTTCAGGTGACATCTTGATCTGGTTGTATCTTGAAAATCCCTCCATGAAGGAGAACACCGAGAACTGAGCCGTATTATCCACCAATACATCAATGTGAGGTAAAGGGAAGTCATCTTTCGGGCTGGCTCTATTCAAATCCCGGTAGTCCACACACATCCTCACCTTGCCATCTTTCTTAGGCACAGGTACAATATTAGCAACCCACGGCGGGTAGCTAGTCACAGCAAGGAACCCGGCGTCCCACTGCTTTTGTACCTCTTCTTTGATCTTCATTGCCATGTCTGGGCGAGTACGGCGCAATTTCTGTTTAACCGGTGGGCAATCTTCTCTTAAAGGCAGCTTGTGCATAACAATATCGGTGTCCAACCCTGGCATATCCTGATAAGACCAAGCAAAGACGTCCACATATTCACGAAGCAGGTCAATCAGTTGCTCTTTCACTGAGTCTTGTAGGCAGGCCCCGATCTTAACTTCTTTCACGTCTTCCTCCGTACCAAGATTAACCATTTCGATCTCCTCCTGATGAGGAGTGATAACCTTCTCCTCTTGCCTTAACAACCTAGCTAGCTCTTCAGGAAGCTCATAATCTTCTTCAACCCCTTCATCAGCTTGATTGATTGGATTGTCAAAGTCATACGAAGCCATAGCTGTGCTGTTGTCGGTGCAGTCTGAAAGGCACTCTCTGCAAGGGTTTAGATTGTTCATTTTAGTGATCGATTTTAATCTTGTTTAGAAAAAGTGAAGTGAAGTTATCATTTTGAAAACATTGCCATTTTATTTTTGTACAAAAAGAAAAATGAAAAATAGTGAGTGGAAAAGAAAAAGACTCATTTGCAAAAGATGTTCGATATTCATTGATTGATATGTTTGCACAAAACTACAAGATGGCCCAATTACAAAATGAGTCTTGTCATCTTGGGCAAGATGCAAGACTTGATGCATGCTTAAAAATACAGGAAATAATAATTACTCTGCAGGAGTAACCCTTATAATTTCCTGGGAAAACCAGTTTGAGATACGGCTCCCCGGGATCCCTTGACGTATCCAGCTCTCCAGGTTGCGTTCATCTTCCGACTCATCTTCCAAGTTGTTCACTGCATCTGGGGTGAGCATCCCCCCGCTGACAAAGTTGGGCTTCTTGGCAGCCTCTGATTGATCTTGTTGAGTTGGTCTGTAACCCAACCCAAATCTGTCCTCCTTCTTCTCCACGGGCAGCAGCTTGCCCCAGCCTTAGGCAGTCCCCTCTTCAACAACCTTCCTGGCTTGCTGATAAGATGTCATGGAGGTTCCCAGTACAGCAGATGCTTCATTTATGTTCAAGGCCTCAAATCCCTGGCTCATAGTTTCATGGATTTCTCCATCCATCTCAATATACTTGTACGTAGCCATATGGCTAACAAAGATATCTTCTTCACCACAGATGGTGATGATCTGGCATTCCCACTCGAATTTCAGCTTCTGGTGAAGCGTACACGTAACTGCGCCAGCGGCATGGATCCAAGGTCTACCCAACAAACAGCTGTAGGCCGGCTGAATGTCCATCACATAGAAGGTAATCTTAAAGATCTGCGGGCCAATCATCACAGGCAGATCAATCTCTCCTAGCACTGATCTCTTAGAGCCATCAAATGCCCTTACCACCAAATTACTCAGACGTAATGCTAAGCCATCATACTCCAGCTTCACCAAGGCTTTCTTTGGTAGAACATTGAGTGAAGACCCAGTATCTACCAGTACATGAGATAGGACAACACCCTTGCATTCCAGAGTGATGTGTAAAGCCTTGTTGTGGTTACGTCCCTCAGTTGTTAAATCAACATTGGTAAAGCCCAGCCCATGACTGGTGTTGACATTTGCTACCACGGTTTCCAGCTGATTAACAGTGATCTCTTCTGGCACATATGATGCGTGCAAGACTTTCAGTAATGCATTCTTGTGAGCTTTAGAACACATCAGCAGGGATAATATGGAGATCTTTGAGGGAGTTTGGTGAAGCTGATCCACCACCTTGTAATCACTTCTCTTTATAATTCTCATAAACTCGTCTACATCTTGCTCAAAAGATGTCTTCTGAGTTTCTTTGATGATTGGTTCTTCAAATACCACACTCTTTCCTTTTGCTTTGGCAGCAGCTTCTGCTTCGGCATTAGGTCTTTGAGTTTGTGAGGCAAAAAGGCGTCCGCTTCTAGTGAAGCCTCTGCCTCCCCCAAAATTATCAATTTGTGGGGAAGAAGTTGAAGAATCCAAGGTGATTTTCTCTCCGTTGCAGTAGAGGTCAGAGTCATAATGCCAAGGGATGGCATTATTGCTTTCATATGGAACGGATCCAGGCACCGTGACGGTAACTGGACTGACTGCAACAGAGGAGGGTACTGAAATGGTGTGCGGATCGTAGTAGATGGTGACCGGTGACCTGGCAGGAGATGCCACTGCTTGTTGTTGAAAGTTGTTGTTTGGAGGAACATTTGACGGATCATAGTAAATGGTGACTGCTGAGATATCTGTTGGCGTTGTAGAAGATTATGCTGGATAAATGGGTGCTGATGTTGTAGAAGAGATGGTTGTTGATATCTGATTTGTTGAAGTGATGGACGGAGCCACTGTTGATGATATTGATGAGTTGGTTGGAATGATTGTTGTTGCAGTTGTAGAAGAGTCAGGAATTGTTGTCAAAGGGATTGTTGAATTTGTAGGTGCTGATGTTGTGATCTGAAGGATACCACTTTTGATAAGACCATCTATGCCGCTTCTCAAATTATCACACCCGTTGACCGAAATGTTGCAATAACCACAACCGAGCTCACACCCGGGGAACATCTGGCATTCTAGGAGCTGAGCTTTAATTTCTACCAGAGGTGTCCGAATCTGCCCAACACTGGTGATTAAGAAAGATGGCTTGTCTTCCTCAATGGCATTAATTCTTGGTCCTCCATGATTGGGCATGGGATTCTTGTTGACATTTGAAGGGGGTGCAAAGTTGAGGGCTTTGGAATCCACCAGATCTTGTACTTTCATTTGTAAAGCCCTGCATTTCTCTGTGTTGTGGCCAGGTGCATTGGAATGGAAAGCACATCTGGCGTTGACATCGTAATTTCTTGGCAGATTGGAAGGATCTGGTGGTGCCAATGTCCTTAACTCAACTAGGTTGAGCTTCAGGAGTTGTGGCAATAAAGCGGCATAAGGCATAGGGATAGGGTCAATCACCCTATTTGCCTGTGATGGTCTTTGCTGAAAGGGTCTTTGCTGCTGACTGCTGTTGTTGTTGTTGTTGTAGTTTCTCTGTGGCGGATACTGAACTTGTTGTTGATAGTGTGGTTGTTGTTGTTGTTGATATGCTGGTTGCTGAGGAATTGGAGCTGGAATTGTGACAGCTGCCACTGACCTATGAACATACTGAGGTCTGCCCCTGTTGGCATGAATAGCATTAGTCTCACCAGTTCTTTTAGGTCCCACAAAAGGCTTCCTGGGATTACTTGACGAACTTGCACCATTATCAGTAATTTTGCCCATCTTCAGAAGGATCTCAATTCTTTCTCCAGCTATAACTACGTCAGCGAAGCTGGTGGAAGAAAAGGCAGCTAGCCTATCAATATATGTTCCTTGCAAAGTGTTCATAAACATGTCGGCCATTTCTCTTTCCGACATGGGTGGCTGGACAGTAGCAGCAAGCTGTCTCCACCTATGGGCATACTCCCTGAAGCTTTCTCTGGATGACTGAGACATTCCCATCAGAAGGGTTCTATTAGGAGCCACGTCCAGATTGTATTGGTACTGCCTGATGAACGCTTCAGCTAGGTCCTTCCAGCATCTGATTGTAGCTCTGGTCAAGTGAGAGTACCATTCCCTTGAAGCCCCAGTCAAACTATCTTCAAAATAGAACATCCACAGCTTTTCATCCATGGTGTATGCCTTAAGTCTCCCCAGAAAGGACTGTAAGTGAGTTCGTGGACAGGAAGTTCCATTGTACTTCTCGAAGCACGGGGCTTTAAACTTGTGGGGAATTCTTACCCCGTCCACTAACCCTATATCCATGACATCAAAACCCAAGGAGTTTTGAGACTCCAGAGATCTCAATTTCTCATCAATTTCAACAAGCCTCCTTTCATAAACTTCATCCCCAGCTCCCATCACAGTAAACTGTTCTTCTTGGGGGTCTTCTTGTAATACTCTTCCTCCAGTAGTATTTCCTTGCACAATACCCGGGATGTTAACTTCCGGATGCAGATGAGGCCCATATACTGGTGGATTAACATGAGGCTGACCCCTCTCATTGTTACTTGTTCCTCCAGTTCCCAGAGGAGGTTCTTCTGGGGTTTGTCTTTCCACCAATGCCCTCAGCCTTTCTTGACTTTGAGCCAAGCCATTCATTACCTCCATGAACTGGGTCATTTGGTTTCTCATCTCCAGCCTTTCGTTAACCATCTGGGTTTTGACCTCTGTCAGCTCTTGCTGTACTTGATCCATCTGGATACCAGGATGGTTGTTGCTGGTAGGATATCTGTGTGGACGGTTGAGAGGGAACACCCGACGAGGAGCAATAATTCCTGAATCACAACAGAGTTAGTAACAAACAAAACAAAAACCTACAAAACAAAACAAAAGTTAGTATGCAATGTAGTATGCTTATTTGTTTCCAAGGTATCCGGCTTGGCACTTGGTTTTGACCTTTCCAGACCCTGAGGAAGATGCTTTGCTGTTGCTTGAGAAAAGAAACTCAAATGAAACAAACTGACAAATACATTACAAATGGTGAATCATACATAGTTTGTTTTTTACAACACATGCCCCTGAGGGGTCAAAATACAACATAAAAAGAAAAGTACATCAAATGGAAATAGCAACAAGCAAAGTGATCAAACACCTAATCCAAACTCATCCTTCTTAACTTCCTTCAGAAGTGCTTCAGTTACAGGACCAGCCGGATGCTCTGTAATGTTTCTGATAAGAAGGTTCCTGGTGGAAATAGCAGTGGTCAGCTTCTTGTGCCTGTCCTGGTCCTTTGACCTCTTCACACCAGCCCTAAGCTTCAACTCTGAAATTTCCTTCTGGGCTGCTAGCAGAGCCTCCTGTTGTTTCCTTTCATTGGCCTCCAACTGCTCAATCCTGTCTTGAGTTCTCTTATCCTCTTGAGTACGAGCTTCAGTGATCCTGACCCACCTAGCTTGACTTTCTTTCAGATAGAGATCAGTCCTAGCCTTCTGAAACTGGGCCTCTTTACAGGCATTCTTCGAAATCTGCTCTCCTGCTCTTGATTTCTTGATGTAGTCCTCAGATTTCTCAATCCTGGCTAGATGCTCCACCTTAAGCTTTTCTAACCTCTCAATGTCTAGACGACCATCACTCCTCTCCCAGAGGGTCTTCTTCAGAGCTTGAGACAGATTCTCATTCCTCTCCTTCAGATTCTCAAATTCCTCCAGGCTGACAGTGGCTGGAGGTGGTGCTGTGGATGGTCCAGGTGCACCCTCAATGGTGAAAGGCATCCCAGAAATCTGAGCCCTAGCATGATACCATTCATAATACTGAGCTGAAGCCACATTATTGCATCTCCCAAGAATGGCCATCCCTTTGGTCTGGATGTTGTCCCAAGCCCAGGATGCTTGTCTGACAACAGTTAGATTAGGCTTTATCTCACAATAAAGGGTTTCAGCCAAGTCTTGCACTCTAGGAGGGTGGACCAAAGCATAGCCCAGTTGTCTCTTGAACAGCAAAGGATTGTAGTTGATGCAACCCTTAACTCCTATAAGAGGTACATTGGGAAACTGTCCACAGCTAGTAATTATATCCCTGCCTTTGGTGCTCTGGGTGCACCACCTGATGTCATCTGAGGTCAAAGCAATAAGCCTCCTGGCCCAATTCTTCTGTTGGTGAGGATTCAGGAAGGCATCAGTCTAGGGTAAGTGTTTAAGCAGCCAGGTATGAAACAAAGGAGCACAACATCTCACCAATCTTCCTCTCTGCTTCTCATTCCTTTGGTGAACAGAATAATAGAAATCTCCCAGCAAGGTGGGTACTGGGTTCCTCAAAAGGAAGAGATGAATAGCATTCTTGCTGATAAACTTGGGCTCATCTGCAAAAAGTATAACCCCATATATACTGAGGGCTAACAATGCACAAACTGCCTTCCATTCTCCCAAGGAGGCCTTCAGGATGGCCTGAGAAGTCAACAAATCCAAGTGTAGGCCAGGAATTCCAGCCTTTGTTGACATGTTCTGCTCAATCAAAATAGGTTCCAAATACAGTGCCTTTGCCACTTCTTCATTGCTGGGAGAAGCCATCTCTGGGTTGAAGGGGATACCACCCTTGACAGGTACTCCAATCAATGATGAAAACTCCTCCAACAGAGGTCCCAACTGAAAATTCTGGAAAGTGAAGCATCTCAAAGGAGGATCATAGAACTGTAGGCAAGTGTGAATCAAACTCCTTTGAGAAGGGTCCAAGTCCATAACCATATCTAGGATGCCTCCATAATGTTCTCTGAATAATGGGATATGGTCTGGAGTGATAAGTGCCTGGACCTGTCTGATGCCAGTCAGCACAGGCTCAAAGAAATGATATGAAATGTTGCTCTTCTTGGGTGCCATGACTGCTGATGAAGAGCTGAGACAAATGCTGATGATGAAGACTGATACTAGAAGTGAGCCACTGATAGGCTAAGGATGATGATGGAGGTAGCTGAAGCAGGCAACTGATAGCTGAAGCAGATAGCTGATGCAGATAACTGATGAGCAGGGGTCTATGCAGATGAAGGGGTCAAAACCAAGCCAAATGTAATATGGATACCCTGAAAAGCGAATAAGCAAATGTTAAATGATGCAATGATGATGTATGCAAATGATATGCAAGGGTTTGTGATCAAGCTGGATCTGATTAATTGCCCTGGTATAAAGGTCCATGTATGTTTAAGAAGTCCAGATGGAGGTTCAAAAGTCCAGTAACCAAGGTAGGGGACTCAAATAAAGAGTCACATGTCCAGGGTTAAATCACAAGAACTGTCCAAAGTGAAGCATTCTTAAACACAATAAGTAACAGGGTATGATGGGGCTAATGGTACTTGCAAACCTGTAAACAGCCCAACCCCCTCACAGGTGATGTTCTAAAACAAGGATCCTCAGACTTGGATCAGTTATGAGAAGTGTAAACACTTCTAACCCGGAGGTATAGTGTTTACAATAACCATAAAAGATCCTCCTCTAATTCACCTCAGTTTCTGAAGGTCATAGTAAAAGGTCGTCCAGACTTAGCAGGCTTCCCAGATAGCCCTAGCACTACAGGAGATCTGTAGCACAGAGTTCTCAAGAAGAAACCCATATCTAAACCTTGTTTCATATCCCCGCACCAGACCGAGATGGAATGGGAAAGAACATGAACCACTCTAGCCTAGGTGTCACTCAGGTCCCAGGTATAGGACCTTATCTCTCAATAGAACACCACCCACCAAAGCAAAAACCAGATCCATCCAGATGATAATATGACAGTATGATATATAAAGCTGTAAAGAAAGCAATAAATAACTGTACATAAAGCAGAAATAAATACAAATATACAAACACAATTAGCACATAACACCCCAATAAACACAAATCAAACAAGCGCTAGGAGGAACCCACAAAAAGAACCAGAAGCCCTGGTTACAGTATAAGGTTCCCCAGCAGAGTCGCCAAGCTGTCGCTCCCACCAAATGACACGGGGGTCAGAAGGGGTACATACGCGAACGGTCGGCGAAAGGAGAGATGAGAACACACAGGAGTGTACTCAAGAGAAAGAAGAGTCGCCATCTAGGCATTTTTATCCCGAAGGAAAGGTAATGCTGCATAGACCTAGAAAAGATATGGATAAGACGGTTGCGAACCAGAGAGACTGAGAAAGGGGGTTGGTTACAACCTGGGAAGGTATTAGCACCCAGATTGTCCGTCGTACTCGACGGGATCCACGCTTAAAAGATTTGTGTTTTAAAGGGGTAGTGTCAGTGCAATTTGTGTATCAATAGCTGGAAAAGGATGTACAAGTGTCAGTGTAAAAGGAAAAGTGAAGTGTATAAGTGAAGTGTCAGTGTAAGAACAAGAATGAAATGCTCATGATAATGAGGCTTAAAGAATAAGACTGGAAAAAGGGGGGATATACAGAGACTTTTGTTCGATAATTGTTAAGTTATGCCTACGTATCCTCTCGTGCAATGAGGAAGTCAGAACACCGTAGTTCGACCCAAAGAGATTGACAAAATAAATTGACTGATGAACTGCTTGCTTGTCTATGCTCAAGTGTATGACCTGTCTGGCTCAGGTGCAAACTGTCTTGCATTAGACGGAAGAAGCAAGTTCTCGTTTGTGAGTGAATGAGATGAGAAAAGAATCCCGGAGGAGACGATTATTGTTTGTTTTTGAGTTTTCAGTCTTTTATTGCTTTTTGAAGTTTGTCATAAGTTAATGAGCTTAAGTCTAAACCAATGGGTTAGTAAACTCATCACATCTTCCCTCTGATTAGGGGTAATGAGAATACCTTAAGTGTGAAGTCAGTATCTCACACTTAATCACCATGATGTAGGATTAAGATCATTAACCTACTTGTGATTATTTAGATGTTTTTGTTGTTTTTGTTTAGTGTTAAGTAATGATATTAAGCCATAATCAGGGATTAAACAGACTCATTACACCATCCTAATAGAAGGATAATAGATGAGAATGTTTAAGCTGAGGAAAGCTCCTCAACTTAATCCATGATTAGGGATTAACCTCATGACAAAACAAAGCCTTTATTATATGGATTTTAGTTAATGATAAGATGAAGAAGTGAGTTTTATGGTTTGTAAGACAACATGAGGAGGACTTGTCCATTAACACTTGGGTTAGTCCTTCTTAACCAATTAAGGAAGAATTAGAACCCTAATGCAAGGACCAAGTTACAAGCTTGATGTCTTGATGATTATTAAGTGAATTGATTAAAGGATTTAAACACATTAAGGGTTTAACACTTAGGATTAAAGTTATACACTCCATCCTAATAGAAGGATGCAGGCATAAGCTCAATCACAAAGCCTTAAAGCCTTTAAGGTTTAGTCCCTGATTATGAGATGAGAAGAGAAGACTCCAAGAGACACAAAGGTAAAAGCTAAGTGGGGACTAATCAACCCTAATTGTTATCATGCTTGGTCATTCCTAGGGTTTGTGGGGCTTAAGAAAGAAATCTTCAAAGAACCACCAAGGAGAGAAGCAGATGAAAGGAGCAAAGAGAAGCAAACAACTTGCTTCACTTAAGAAGTCAAGTTGCTTGAAGAAAGAAAGTAAAAAGAACAAGAATGAGCAAGCTCAATCCAAAGCACATACAAAATGCAGCAAGGGAAGTATGAAAGAGATGAAAAGAGAATGTGAGAAGTGAAGGCAAATTCACTTCTCAAACAACTTACCACCTGAAAAGTTAGCAAAAGAAATGAAATGCAATGCAAAATGAGATGAAATGTGATGATGCAAACCAAAACCAGAAGCATGAGTATGATGTTAATGATGCTAAGAGATGATGCAAACATGAGGCAAGGCATGAAGATGATCATACAAACATATGGATGCAAGAGAAACATGCTTTGAACCATGGATGTACATGAAAAGTTATGAAATGAAAAGGACATACAACATGGCAAATGAAAGATGCAATGATCACACATGATTCTAATATGTCCTAAGATGTATTATGAATCAAATGGATGCACAAAATGTCATGGCAAGTCATGGTATGCAAGAAAATGGAAGATGGATGCAAAGGAAGGTATGAATTAGGGTTATATGCAACATACAAAGCAAAAATCCAAAACCAGAAGCAAATGACATGATAAAAATTTGAAAATGCAATCAAAGGAACCCTAAACCTATACAAACTCACTGCCCAAAGGAGGGGATCCAACTCTTAACCTATTGAAAGTTATGAATTTTCTAAGATTTCTAGGGTTTTAAGGCACCTTGTCAAGAAAAATGTCAAACAAATTGAAAATGCAAGATCAACTCATGCCAATTTAATCCTATGAACTACATGCTATACAAGATGCAATGCAAAAAGAATCATCATCCAACTCTCAATGGTTAGGCAGAAATGAATTTTTGAAGTTTGACACAAAATATTGCCTCAAAATGAATTTAATTCCATTGAAAATGATCAAAAGGCATCAAGAACAAAAAATAAATTTGGTTTGAGAGTTGGACAATGTTTCTAAATGCTTTTAAATGTTACATGAATTTTTTTGTGATTTTTAAATACCTAAAAGTATTTTTAATTAATTAATTTTCATTAATTAATTAAAAATAAACTTTTAAATGATTTAAAAATAATTTTTAATGCAAAAAATAAAAATAAAAATATTTTTGGGTTCTGAAAATTAATAAAAGGTTTGATAAAAATTTCCAGAATTTTTCAAAGTATTTTGCTATTTTTAATAAAATGATAAAGAAAAGGCAATTAAAATGAAATTAAAATATCAATTAATGAAAGTAATCAGATCTGAGGGCCAGGATTCAAACAAGAAAGGGAGGGAATTGACTTCGCGCGTCATCCAAGGGCCAGAATTCAAACTATGCTAATTATGTCATTAACCCTAATCTGAACCCTAATCATTTTCAGGTGACCGGAACAGTGTTCCGGTCATCTTCTCCGACGAGTCACTTATGTTATCTCACTCTCTACGCATCCCCAAGCTCTCTAACTTTCCAGAAATGATCCCCACATCAACCCCAACAAGAATCACTCACCAAAAACCATTTATTCATCATCAAATTCGTGAATCAGAGCAAAACGGAAAACATTGCAGAAATTTCAGAAACTCAATACATGCTTAATACTTGATCATTTTCAAAAATAAACACATCAGGATCATCAGTGAATCATAGAGAATCAATTAGAAACTTAAAAACACATTTCTGGAAAAAAAGTTCTTGATGATACCTGAACTGAAGCTTTCGAAAATGGTGCTTTCTGGCCAGTTCCTTGCTTCAAACAAGCTCCAATGATCTCCTCCAAGTGTTTGTGATGCTTAGCTGGAGTTTAAATGGCCTTGAAATGGAAATGGCAGAAACTCAGTTTGTGAAATGTGAAAATCGTGTTTTGGATTATGGATGTTTCAGGGCAAAATGGAAGGTGGGAAATGATCAGTGAGGTTTATGGAGTTGAATGGTGAAAAAAGTTTGAAGGTTTGATGGCTGAATCAAGAGATTCGAAGGCTTTTGCAAATGAGAGGATTTTTGAGTGTGCTGTGTTCTTGGAGTTTCAGGCTTGTGTGTGTTATGAAAATGAAGCCTTGGAGTGTGTTTGTAAAGTTTGGATTGGGCAGAGAGTTGTTGGTGGCCTGTTGTGATTGGTATGGGCAAGTTGCCAAAATGTCAACTTGACTTGTACTTGAGGTATGGGTAATGGTATAGCTAGCCTTTTGGCTTGTCTTGGCTCAGCTGAGATTAAGGATGTCCATGGAATTGGTTATGAGACAAATCAGCAAGTGGATCAAAGCTTATGAGATGTTTTGCAATTTTCACAAAGTTTGGCCCCTTTTGAAATTCATGAAGTTCAAAGCATCAAAAGGCATAATTCTTGGGCCAATTCTGATTTTTAGAAGTCACATGATCATGTTGTAATGAGTTTGTGCATATTTGAAGTCTTTAGAACACTTGATCATACCATTTTGCAAAATGCCTCTTTGGTAGAAAACTTCAAATTATGTGATTTTGGCCAACTTTGACAAGCCATAACTTTTGATCCAAAATGAATTAGGACAAGTTCTTGTACTTTTTGAAAAGGGAATGATCCATTCTACAACTTTCATGACCAAAGTTTTCCCATTTGAAGCATTTTTGAATCAAAAAGCAAGGGTTGAAAAAGTTTCCCAAAATGGCAAGTTTCCATTACAAGTCATTTTCCCAAAAAGTCAACTTTGCAAATGGCTTGAAATTCTTCAATTTTGTGAACTTCTAACATCTTCTATGATCAAATAAAGATCATACATAATCAAAATTATGAAGAACACCCTTTGGTTGGGTCATTGGGGGCCTCAGATGCCCTGATTTTGCATTGACTTGCTCAAAAAGTCAACTCTTGATCAGATGCCTTCCCCATTGAATTTCTTCATGAAAATTGATATTCATGATCCCTATACCATATAGAGTTCAATAGAAACAATAATGACCAAAACATTTGGAGTTATGGCCTCTGAAACCAAAACCCTAATTCTAGGTCATCTGTGCAGTTAAACCTGGCTCTGCTTCCATGTCATTCTCAGTTCTTGTGATTTTTTGACATTATTGACTTTGAGAGGATATAATATGATGCTTGAACATACATGGACCCATTTGAAGTGATTGATGACCTTTGGAGTGGCTCAAATGGCTCAGGGATAGCTCAGATCACAAACCCTAGATGCAGATGACTTTGAACCAATGCAGTGAATCAAAAATGTGGTATGAGATGCTATGATTAAACTTATGCATATGAAGAGATCACAAGCCATGGTGTGAATGGGTGAGGGAAAATTTGGGGTGTTTACAATGAACTCTTTTTTTTGTTGTGTTTGAGCGGTGATAAAATTTTCTACAATTTTCTCAAGGCTCGGACTTGGTGGTACAGGTTGCATAGGTTGATTTGTTCTTGGGGCTTGGTAACCTTGTTGTCTCGGAGGTGCGGTATTTTGGATAGGGTTGTTATTTTTATAGGAGAAGTTTGGGTGATTCCTCCATCCAGGGTTATATGTGTTTGAAAATGGGTTCCCTTGGGTGTAGTTCACTTGCTCAGGGTTGGTCTCATTTAACAGATTGCATTCGGAGGATGGGTGTCCTTGCGTCCCACATATCTCACAATTCGGTGAAACTGCAGCTACAGTATTCGGAGTTGTACACATATGTTCGACCCTAAGGGCCAACGCGTCCATTTTAGCTTGCATCATGTCCATAGAGCTTAGCTCATGTATTCCTCCTTGGGCTTCCTTCTTTTCCATTGTCGCTCATTCTACTCCCCATGTTTGATGGTTTTGGGCCATATCTTCGATAAGGGCACTAGCTTCAGGGTAAGGTTTGTTCATCAGTGCGCCACCAGCGGTAGCGTCGATGGTCATCTTAGTGTTATAATGAAGTCCATTATAGAAGGTTTGAATGATTAGCCAATTCTCTAAGCCATGATGTGGGCATGCTATTAATAGCTCTTTTAATCTCTCCCAGGCTTCGAACAACGACTCTCCTTGGTGTTGGGTAAATCTGGTTATAAGGTTTCGAAGAAGAGCGGTCTTACTTGGGGGAAAATATCTAGCAAGGAATACTCTTCTAAGGTCTTCCCAAGTTGTTATGGAATTGGGTGGAAGGGAATCTAACCAAGATAGAGCTTTATCTCTGAGGGAAAAGGGAAATAATCTTAAGCGTATGGCCTCAGGAGGAGCTTCATTGGTTTTAAAGGTGTCTGCAAACTGAAGAAAGTTTTTTAAATGTTGGTTTGGGTTCTCAGTAGCAAGACCTGTGAATTGTCTCTGTTGCACTAATTGTAGCAGGGATGGTTTAAGTTCAAAATTATTGGCTGGGATAACGGGGTTCACTATACTAGAACTAGGTTCCTCGTTTGATGGTTGGGAGAAGTCCTTAAGAGGTCTTTGGTTTTGATCTTCGGCCATAGCTCTCCTATTCCTATGGAAAAACAAACGTGCGCGAGCGTAATGTTCAGGTTCAGCTAGAGGGTCTACTAAACTTCCGGCACTGCGAGTCTTTCGCATTGACCGATGGGTAACAACCTTAGTCTAAACGGTATAACTACAGTCTATGCAATTTGACAAAATTTGTCCCCGACAATGGCGCCAAAAACTTGATGCGTGTTTTTCGCAAGTGTACGAACACGTCAGAGTAATATAAAAGATTGTCGAATCCACAGAGACCAAGTGTCAATCTATCGTACCTGTTGTTAAGGTGTGTATCGAAGGCAACTGAATATAAGGGTTTTAAGGAGTGCGCAATGGTAAATAAAATAGTAATTTTAAACAATAAACAAAGACAGGCTCGAATGTAATTCACGTAATCAATAGAAAGTCCAGTACTTGTTAATAGAACTACTTATGGGCAATGTTTTCCACTTTGAAAAGAACTAATTTAACAGGAACTGTCGCTTTCGCGTATTCAGAACCAAGTTGTAATCCCAAATCAACCCCTCTTATTGTCACAGATAAAAAGGTGTGTACTGCGTTAGAGTTGTAAACCTATTTTTAAGAAATATAGTATCTTAACTAAGTTGAAAAGTATTTTAACCTTGATTTCTTAGCAAAAAGAGGTTTTCACGAACCAGACTCTAAACTTCTTAATGCGTCCGATAATCGTTTTAAAATCCCTTTTCTTTTTAATCCAAAAATTCCTAATGAACTAGACAAAGCGCTTTTGGCTGTTTTTGAAATAGTTAAAAACAATTACTTAAATTTAAAGATAAAATAGCCCTTAAGTGTTTCCACGAACAATTGTACGGATTACTGGTTCAATTACGATCCTTACATTCTAACCTTTATGGATTTAGTTAAACATGGTAAAGTAAAAGTTCTTTTTATAATTTTTCATAAAAGTAATTAGTACGAGTGCAGAAAGTAAATAAAAGTAGTGCGAGTGCGGAAAGTAAATAAAAGTAGTGCGAGTGCGAGAAATAAAGGTATTTAAAGTGAGTGCGGAAAATAAACGAAAGTAGTGCGAGTGCGAGAAATAAATAAAGTAAAGCGAGTGCGGGAAATAAATAAAAGTAAAGCAATGCGGAAAGTAAATAAAAGTAAAGCAATGCGGAAAAATAAAATACGAACTGGAATTAAAATGGCGGCAGGATTAACTTCCTCCCAGAGTGCTCCAAAACTCGATCACACAGACGTATACAGACTCGATCACTCGATTGTAGTAACACCCTGACGTGGAATAATAACTGCTTTAAAACTGATATATGCCTAAGAGATTCTAAGTTTGGATGATTGAAAACGAAAATCTAAGGCCCTATTTATAGGAAAACAAATAGCAAGAAAAGACCAGGATGCCCCCTTCACTAAAAAGTGGAGGGAAATGTTTTTTCCTTGTGGCGCCCGCCATGAGACTAATAGGGAATGAAAGAGTGGGGATCGTGGGTCTTGGCAGTTGTGGAGTGGTCTTGAGACGTGGTCACGTCATGGTGGATGCCGTAAGTGTAAAAAGCTGAATTTCTTGGTTTTCGTCCGTTTTCACTCCTTTTTCGCTCCTTTTCTCAATTAAGGCCCCGATTACATAGAAAACCAGAAAATAAAGAAAAACAAAGTAATAATCTAACAAAATAACAATAAAAGCTAAGAATGCATGCGAAAACGGAGTCAGAAATACGGTGAATTTTAGTGTTATCAATTGGGTAGAAAGAAAGTAAGAGAAAATGTAACCAATTCAATACAAAGGAGACAATATCACCTTCTACTTGACACTAGGTAGAGACAAAGGCAATGGGTTAAGGAAAAGTATAAAGACTATCAGTTATTGGGTAGACGAATCAATGAGATTAGGAAATAAATTACTGACTTCCAGTCACTAGGCAGGTGAACTAGAATGAAATTATATTACCTACTACCTGTCACTGGGTAAAAAATATGTAGATAATAAATTCCCTAAAAGAATCTCGACTACCAGTCACCGGATAGGAGAAAAAGAAATAAACTTTAACAGAAGGACTATTGATTATCACCGAGTGATAGAAAACAAAGGTAACCAACTGAAAGTGTGAGAAATATTAATTACTACATATCACTGGTTAGGAAAAAAAGCAAACAAGGAGGGATATCATCTACTACCTATTACTGGGTAGAAAAATCTTTAGATGTTAAGAGAATCTCAACTACCAGTCATTGGGTAGGAGCAAAAGAATAATCTCGAATAAAAGGAGGAATGTTACCCACTGTCATACCCCAAATTTGTCCTACTCGCACCATTTTATTTTACTGTCTAACCATTATTTCAAAAATACAAAAATATGTACTACTTTATTTTTCTGCCTGATATTTAAAAAAAATCCAAAAAAAATGCATTTGTTTCTTTTCTCAAAAAACCTCCTTTTAATTTTATAAATTATTCATTTCATTATCAAAAATACAAAAAATATCTTCTTTTATTTTTACTTCTAATCCACTTTCATTTTCTTTCTTAAAAGTCCATTATGCACATAAAATTGCAAAAAAATCTCATTATCTATTTTTATTATTATTCCATTTTTCTAAATATACACCTTAAACTATTTCCCACTATTATTATTATCATTAACTTTTTATTTTTATTGTCATTATTATTATCTTTTTTATTATTCACTTTTTTATTATTTCCATTATTATTATTATTATTATTATTATTATTATTATATCTTTATATACTTTTTATTACTATTATTATTATCTTTAGTATTATCATTAGTTACTATTATTAGTACTTCTTTAGTTATTATTACTTTATTGTTATTATTATTATTTTATTTTTCTGTTTCTAACCCACTCATTCTACTACCACATCCACACAAGAGCAAATCTCACAAAATATGCACTCACAGACCAAGAAGAAAACGTTTCACCGCAAGCACAATACCTCTTCCACCATAGAAACCTAAAACAAACCGACAAAAAAAACCAGTCGACCATCCACACCGTATCTTCACCTTCATCGCCCTCAATCCGATTTCAAACCGACCAAAAACACCAAAACGAAGCAACCAACAACAAACCAAAACCGTTTTTTTTCGAGCCAAAAAAACGTTAATCATCATCGCAGAAATTCATGACCCACCATCCTTCACAAACCGCACAAATCCGGCGAGGTCCTTGCCGTAAAAACTCAAACACTTACACGAACAAAAAAACCGAAAAACAATCCAACCCCAAATCGCAACAAGCCGAGAGAGATTTGCGAGTTGACGAAGAGGATTCAGAGAGGATTGAGAGGGATTGTCGTTGATTTTTTCACAAAGAGGGTGGGTTTTGGTTTTTGAACCGTACCTGAATTCTTCTTTCTTTTCTAATTGTTTTTTCATTAAAAAAAATGTGAATGTGATGTTGTGGACGGAATATGAGCGCTTTTCCTTTGTTTCATATTAAACCCTTGCTTTTTATTTCTCTTTTTTTATTTCTTTTTTTATTAATTAGATTAGAAGGTTATGGTTTAAATTTGTTTATGTTAAGCCTATTTTCATGGAATTGTTTCTCACCACACACCTAATTAACGCATGACTCCCTTTTCATTTATTATTATATTTTTTTAATTTTATTATTTTGTTGAATTTTTTTTTATCTATAGCCTATTTTATTGTTGTTACTTTATTATTAGTTTTTTGTTTTTTTATTATTTTTTATTATTTTTTAAAAATGTTTTAATGAAATTGGTGTTTTATTTATTCATTTATTTTTACTGTTTTGTATTTCATATTCGGGCCGATGATATAATAAACGGTTAAACTATTTCTGATTTCATTAAGTCGAGAAATTTAATCAATATGAGGCCATTTAGTTAGTTTATTTATTTTTATTTATCATTTATTTTCTATTTCGTCCATTTAATTTATTTTAGTTTATTTATTGTATTATTTCGATCATTCGCCATTTTATTCAATTTAATTTGTTTATTTTTATCCATTATACTATTCCGATTTAATTTCCGCAATTTAGTTTACAATTTATTAAATTTATTTATCGCATTCCAATGAAAGCGCTTGACTCCTCATAGAACGATTTCAACTTTAAATCAGCTCTAAGGAAGTTAACGAACCATATTCCGACGCGCCTGAGTAAAAGGTCCAATGCCTCCGAATAGTTGCCTCTTTAATTTATTTTCCGCAATTTTATCGCTTTAATCTATTCGCAAACCATGTAAGTCGAGTGCGCCGTGCCTCGCCATTAAATCGATCAAACTTCTTCCAACTCGAATATTCAAATGTTTTCTTAATTAAATAACGGAAAACTGAATTATGGAGTCTAGCATTCCTCAAATTCTTGAATGAACGCTCTTGAGGCTCGCCCTACGGGACGTGGTTCATTCGACCTTCCGTAATTAAAACATTTAATCTACACATCAAATAACGAAAGAATTGAATTCTGGAGTCTAGCATTCCTCGAATTCTTGAATGAACGCTCTTGAGGCTCGCCCCACAGGACGTGGTCCATTCACCTTTTCGTTCCTAAAACATTAATTAAATCGAAGATTTTTCCTTAAACGAACATTATTTAAATCCTTTCTATGTCGCAAACAAGCTAGCGCTTCCGCCTCCTATCGCGAACAGACAAGCCAACGCTTAGCAGTTAGAATGCGGTCTAAATAATCGTTCAATAACAAAAACCAACCAACCTTAGTAACACAATATTCGAGGCTCTGACTTTCCCATTGCATAAGGGAATATGTAGGCACACGGATCTTACTCCTTGCCGAGCACCATATGAATAAAACAACTCATTTTCCCGTAACCTTATATTAGAATCTTTCGCATTTAATTTTTATTATTCGAAGAAAATATAAAGCATTAGTCAACATTAGATCGCAAATTAAACTAAGAGGTTCCCGTTGAGTACAACGGACGTAAGGGATGCTAATACCTTCCCCTTACGAAATCGACTCCCGAACCTAGAATCTAGTTTCAAAGACCATGTTCTATCCGTTTATCAAAGGGTTTCTCGATATTTTCCTTTTCCTTAATTGGAATAAAATAAGTTCGGTGGTGACTCTGTTGTTTTAATTTTTATCCGCGGTAAATTTTATTTTATTTTATTTACCGCGAGGTCGTATTTTTCGAGGTGCGATAGATGGCGACTTTGTTGGGGACATCATAGAGTCAAGCCTAACTTAGTCTACATTGCGATCAATGTCTACTTTGCTTATCTATTTTCTTCATGCTTGTTTATTCGCTCTTCTTATTATAATCATTATCATACCTGCTTGTTGGATCCTGGGACGACATCAGAGTTTTCGAAAGAGAAGAGGGAACACCTAGTTTAGAATTGGAAGTTATTAGTGTTAGTCTCCAAGGACTCGCTCCTTGCAAGCCTATCATGAAAGCTCCCCCGGAGAGTAGACCTATTCGTATATCTCGTCATAACACAGCTAGCTTGTCGCATGACTTGATTCATGAAAGGGTTGTGACTCTGGGACCCACTCTTAGAACCAGTTTCAATATTGGTAATTGTGTAATGTTAGTCTCCGAGGAACCGCTCCTCATACGGCTAACACGAGAACTACACTCAAAGTAGACCCTATCGTTATTATCTTCATAATACAGCTAGCCTGCGGCAGGACGTTAGTACAATTAGCGTCTGTGACCTTGAGTATCTTATCCATAATCGTAGAAACTATCCTGTGAGTGGTTTTACGGGTAAAAATCCTAGAACAATCCTATAAGAGTCTACCTGTTAAGGTTACTTTTATCAGAGATACCGGTTATTTTCTCGTTACTATGGTTCACCTCAGAGAAGATTATACTCATGATCCTGAATCTTGCATTGCATACATACATATATTCATTTCATTTGCATTATTTGTTCATATTGCATTTAATTCCAAAGCCGTAAACTCATTACCTGTTCCTTCATCTTCAGTAAATCAAGTTGGTTTCCCGACGCCCGTACTTAACTCGAGCCAACACTAGAAGACTGATGGACGTGATTCAACAAAAACAAGCTGTTATGAGGGAAGAGATTGACTCGATCAAGAGTAAGATTGATCAGATTTATGAGTCCATACAAGCCTTGGCCAGGATGGTTGTTCCATATCAGCCAATTCCTTCAATGCCTTATCAGCAGGCCGTTCAAGCTTCATTTCCGCCTCAGATGGCTTAGCAACCACGTCCATATCCTTTAATTGCAACTGCGCAATATGCACCCAATCCATTCCAGCAACTGGCTCATCCACAACATTCTGGTCAACAACAACAAAGTGCTCCTTGACAAACCTAACCAAATCAGCATAGGAGGCCTGAAAGAAATTTTGATCTATTGCCTATGTCATTTGGAGATATTTTTAATGGGCTAATGGCAGAGGGAACTCTTGTTTTGAAGGATATGCCACCTCAAACTGGTAACGCCCGAGACTTTGATGCCAATGCTTGTTGTGGGTATCACAAAGGCGCTCCAGGTCACACAATCGAGAACTGCAGAATGTTCAAGCATAAAGTTCAGGACCTGGTCGACTCTAAGGATCTCACCTTTACTCAAAAGAATCTGAATATTCAAATCAATCCAATGTCGCCGCAAGTGGCCAATCAACGAATGCTTTTGAAGAAGTTGCTGAAGACCAAAATTGAGTAGTCTCCAACTTTGAAGAAGCAAATCAGATCAAGAGAAGTTCAATCCTCAAATCATGGCAGTCATCGCCATTTGTTATTGTTTAAGTAATATTTGCTTTGAACATTGTCGTTTGTATTTGGTTTTGTTAATATTATGTTTATGCATGTTTTGAATCAATCTATTCACATTCGCTCATTATTCATCGTTTATCACAAAATCACAAAAATGTTCTCTCACTTCACTTTAGCAAGTATTTGAGGGAGGATGATGAAAACGAAATACCCACAACTGTTGTGGTATGCTTTCGGATAAAACCTCGTCAATGATGTACAGGCATTCTTTCAAATCCCCAAACACTGGAGATACAAGGAGTTAATCCCTAGTCAACCACTTCGAGCCTAGAAGTAGGAGTTTCTTTCGGATACAAACCCTTATGCTTAACCAGGTGTAGGGTAGTTGTTCAGTTAACCTGACTACACCTTTAAATCCCAAGATGAGACATCCCGTCGGAGGACCATCAACAAATGACTTGGCAGTCATGACATTCAACAAAATACAAAAAAAAATAGAAATGAAAATCACTAAGTTGAGCACCCGAAAGGAGACTTAGTCGGCAAAAAAAAAATCAAAAGAGGAGCTCAGATCCTCAACAAAAGCAAATATCAGTGACTACCAAATCAAGAATCAAAGGGTCACCAGCAAAATAAGATGACTGCCACTTCAAGCAAACTTTGAAGCTTCATCTTCGCTCTTGCAAAGTCGAAAACAAATGCATGTGTAGAGTTAACTGAACATAGGACTGAAGAACATTACGAAGAAGGGGTGGTTACAAATCAAACTTTAAGCATATTATCTTTTGCTTCTCAAACCATTAACCATACCACATTACAACCCTCGAAAGTCCTAATTGAGGCCCGATTTATTATGAAAGCATGCTACCAACAAGGTTGCGTAAATTGACTCCCATATATTTGCTAATCTTCAATCTCGTTTGCACATTATTCTTGCTACATCTTTCACGCACTTTCTAAATCAGCACCACGTTTGGACCAACGGTCCATTCCTCACACTATCACAACATTCAAATAAATTGACTTTTTAAAAACTCGCATGAACGTTACATTAACACTACCATTTGTGTATGAATAATTTAATTGCAATTCAGTGCTTGACATCAGTGCAATCCCAACAAAGGGCAATCGAAAGAGGAACCTGAATCAATACTTCTTCAAAATCAGCTCAATCAGGGGCAAAATTGTCTTCAACAGCCTAATCAGGGGCAAATTATCTTCAAACAGCTCAATCAGGGGCAGACGTCTACCAAACCCAGACACTGGGGAAAATCATGTTTTGGTCACTCTCAAAGATTCCCCACTAGAATTTTTCAAATACCCTATAGGCAGGGGCAAGCAAACAAGGAGAAAATCTTCCTATCTTTATTTCCCAACTGAACAAGCAGATCTTACCAGATGTTGGCAACCATTCAAAGCAAAGAAGTCTTCATGTGTCAATTAAGTCGCTTCGCTCACTAGCAAATAACCGAACTTGGAGCATTCAGATCCATCTTCTGACCATACATTGTCGAAGATCGAGTGTCGGGGAATCAAACCTTCCACCCACCCAAAGTCCAATAATTATTGGCAACTACCAAACCAAAAGTCCACCGAGTTGGCACCTTTCATTCCAATCAATCATAAGCATCATTATGCATCATTTACAACATACACATCATTTGCATACATAAACAAATCAGACTTTCTTATCCCCAATATTTATGTTTCATCTCATTGCATAAACATTTGCATCGTATTTCTATCATTATAGGATACCATTTCAAAAAAATCAAGCATACGTGCATAAGTCAGGATCCATGATCAATTAAAGATTCCAGGCATCTCCTCAGCGGATTCAGTGGTCGTCCCCCATTGAATCTTTTCTCTTCTACTATTTTAATTTTCAGTCACTCGGTTTTCCCTTCAGTGACGAGAGTCATATTTAAATTTCACTTGCCTTATCATCCTTTGGTGATAAGTGATTTCACTCGCCTTATCATCCTTTTGGTGATAAGTGATTTTATTTTCAGTCACTCGCCTTATCATCCTTTTTGTGTTAAGTGATTTATTTTCAGTCACTTGCCATATCATCCTTCGGTGATAAGTGATTTTATTCCAGTCCCTCGCCTTATCATCCTTCGGTGATAAGTGATTTTATTTTAAGTCACTCGCCATATCATCCTTCGGTGATAAGTGATTTTATTTTCAATCACTCGCCTTATCATCCTTTGGTGATAAGTGATTTTATTTTCAATCACTCGCCTTATCACCCTTTGGTGATAAGTCATTTTATTTTCAGTCACTCGCCTTATCATCCTTCGGTGGTAAGTGATTTTATTTCAGTCCCTCGCCTTATCATCCTTCGGTGATAAGTGATTTTATTTTCAGTCACTCGCCTTATCATCCTTCGGTGATAAGTGATTTTATTTTCAATCACTCTCCTAATCATCTTTTGGTGATAAGTGATTTTATTTTCAATCACTCGCCTTATCATCCTTTGGTGATAAGTGATTTTATTTTCAATCACTCGCCTTATCATCCTCTGGTGATAAGTGAATTTATTTTCAGTCACTCGCCTTATCATCCTTTTGGTGATAAGTGATTTTATTTTTTGTCACTCGCCTTATCATCCATTTAGTGATAAGTGATTTTATTTCAGTCACTCGCCTTATCTTCCTTTGGTGATAAGTGATTTTATTTTCAGTCACTCGCCTTATCATCCTTTTGGTGATAAGTGATTTATTTTCAATCACTCGCCTTATCATCTTTTTGGTGATAAGTGATTTTATTTTCAGTCACTCGCCTTATCATCCTTTTGGTGATAAGTGATTTTATTTTTAGTCACTCGCCTTATCATCCTTTTGGTGTTAAGTGATTTATTTTCATTCACTCGCCTTATCATCCTTCGGTGATAAGTGATTTTATTTTAGTCCCTCGCCTTATCATCCTTCGGTGATAAGTGATTTTATTTTCAGTCACTCGCCTTATCATCCTTCGGTGATAAGTAATTTTATTTTCAATCACTTGCCTTATCATCCTTTGGTGATAAGTGATTTTATTTTCAATCACTCGCCTTATCATCCTTTGGTGATAAGTGATTTTATTTTCAATCACTCGCCTTATCACCCTTTGGTGATAATTGATTTTATTTTCAGTCCCTCGTCTTATCATCCTTCGGTGATAAGTGATTTTATTTTCAGTCACTCGCCTTATCATCCTTTTGGTGATAAGTGATTTTATTTTTAGCCAATCGCCTCATCATTCTTTGGTGATAAGTGATTTTATTTTCAGTCACTCACTTTATCATCCGTCGGTGATAAGTGATTTATTCTGTCATCTTGTTTTTTCGTTGTGTCACATGTTTTTCCAGTTTTAAATCATTAGCTTTTATCATTACACATTTTCTTTTGTCGGACAAATTTGGAGTCTGTTAGTATCTAATTGTCTTATACCTTGAAAGATTGAACGCGAACCAGTTCATCTTACTCGGTCTAAGCCAATTCGATAGGGGAAACTATCATACCCCAAATTTTTCTTACTTGCACCATTTTATTTTACTGTCTAACCATTATTTCAAAAATACAAAAATATGTACTACTTTATTTTTCTGTCTTATATTTAAAAAAAATCCAAAAAAATGCATTTGTTTCTTTTCTAAAAAAACCAGTTTCTAGCATATACCGAGCATACTTAAAAGAAGACATGGGTAACACATCCTTCTTAGCGGTGATATCAGTAACAAAAAGAGCTTGGAATGCAATTCCAATAGCTTCATTAGTATTAATATAGGAGAAAGATGACAAACTTCTCACTAACATGGCATGCTCTCCACCAACAGTTACTAACTTCCCATATTTCACAAACTTCATCTTTTGATGGGGAGTTGAGGTCACTGCCCCAGCCTCATGAATCCAGGGTCATCCAAGGATAAAGCTATAAGTTGGATGTTTCTCCATAACCTATAAAGTAATTAGGAACACAAACGGTCCTATCTTAAAAGGGAGATCAACTTCTCCAATCAAAGTTTTCTTCGAGCCGTCAAAGGCATTCACCATATTCCCAATACATCGCATGGGAACACCATGATAAGTGTTCACACGTGGATTTCATGCGAAATAGTCACTGGCCTCCTTTACGGAAGGTTTACTGGCGGGACCGGCCAAAAGAGTCCGATGACTACTCTATTTGATTAGTTATACGATGTACCTTTGTAATGTAGGATGGTAAATGGGTTTTTGTATGTTTTTTGTGTTTTTGTGTTTATGCAAACGCACACGGAATGCTTGAATCAAAAGATGTAAAAGACAACGAAGCAGGAAAAAAGAATATAAAGGCAAATATAAGTATATAAATTTTCTCGGAATTAAAATAAATTGAAAAATATAAGTGTTTAGACGCTATCATACATATTGCGTAGGGGTTAACTTGTTTCTCTGATGCTTGGTACTTTGAGTATGTCCGTTTTACAATGTAAAGAAATGCAAGCTCAAATAAGAAAAATGAAATCTACTTAAATAGACATGAAAAATAAACTATCAGACGCTCTCCAACGAATTTGGATTTGACACCCTTCATCCCACTCTCCTGGAATCTCTTAGTAACTGCCCACTACTTTGTCTCACTCCTTTGAGCATTTTTCTTCACAACTTTCTGAATGGCTTCGTTAAAAGGTCTTCGAACTACTTCTCCTCCTCGACGGTGTCGAAACGCTTCGACCTCTTTCTTCAATAAACTGGGATTTTTGTCCCTTCTACTGCCGATCGACCCATTGTCAAGTTTCCTTTTCCTCTGGCTAAGTCGAAATGCTCATCATTGGAATTTTCATGGATCTGCTTCTAAACATACTTTCTTGACCTAGTCAAAATATCCAGCTAACAAATTTCCCCTAGAAGGCGAGTTTCAACAGAGATGTAGTCGACCAAGAAACTTGACCTTTTGGACTTTCCTGAGAGATTTCGATGCATCCTTGATGGTTGATTTGCACTAATCAATTGTTTACATTTTGTCAGATTGAGACAACCTGTCACATCTGTCATGATTCCACTTTTTGCGCCACAACTTCCAATGCTGGTATTGATGACCTAGGAAGTGTGAATTCCCAACAAATCCAAATTTTTAGTATAACACGTTTTCCCAAAATGAAACCTTTGCATGTGTTTTGGCTATAAATACCTCTTTCTCTTGTTGAACAAAACTTTCTCACTTTTTCCAAAAATACTTATTTGTTTTGAAAAGATCCTCTGCCTTTGAGAACAAACTATTCATCTTCTTCCACATCCTAAACTTCCTTATCCTCATCAGAAACCATGGCTATCAAGATTGAACAAACCCCTCCTGGTATCTTTGCCACTGGAAACAATCCTCTGTCCCTTTCTCTCTCAGAAGGAGAAGTTCAATAGTTTCTTCCTCAACCTCCAACTGTAGATACTCGAAGGGTTTCTTCTTGGAAACATCAAATTTTGATTCCATACTCCATTAGAAACAAGCTTCGCGCCTTCCATGGTCCTTTACCCGAAACTCTGAACCATCACACGGAGGTTGATACATTATTCCCTTGCTATGAACATGCTAGCTCCCCAGCATTCCAAAAAGGGGGAAAATGGGATGTTAGGTTCATGGCTCCCAAAAGTAGAGTTTTTCGTTCCATGCTTACCCCCATAAATGGCCATTTTCTGGCTTGGCTCAACAATGTGCAAGCCCAACATGGTGACCATTAGAAAAGTGCTAGTATCTATAAGGCTATCCAACTATCAAGGAATGCCCATAGGGTCAGACCTAACATGATATTGGCCTCTCTATATTTTTGGGAAGGTTCGATCGACACCTTCCATTTTCCATGCAACATGTTGGCGCTAACATTGTTCGACGTAGCGGCCATAACAGGCCTTTCACCACTGGGAGAGACTTATGATCCGTATTTACCAGTCAAAAACACTTTCGACTTCAGTCGAGTGGCCACCAAGGCTTCATCGAAGATCACTATGTCTTTGGATCTGGATAGCTTTTCTGATGTTATGGCTATCTTATTATTTGTTATGTTTAGTCTCTCTGCAACTGGCGAAATAATATATCCCCTTAGCAATCCATATTCATGAATGCCACCAGATATCCTTGGTGAAGTTGCTGCTAGCTTCCCTCTACAAAACTTTGGGGGTGTTATCCCATAATGTAATGTTATTGGCTAAGGCTGATAGGTCCTTAAATGTTTCGAGACCTGTATGGATGCTGCAACATTGGTTGAATGTTTTTTATGAACACAAGTTGGGCTATCCCCCTTCAGCTAAAATGGATAAACTGATGGAGAATCTCCATGTCGAAGGGGTTCGACTAGTTCTAATGACCCTCCAGGAGGCCTCCTCAAAAAGCCTCTTCATGAAGTACCTCAACATGTTTGTTAAGACAACTTATTTTGTCGAAGGCATGGTGCCTTTTATCGAACATAAGTTTGGTCCACTTGGTTCACGGACCCCTTTCTTCGTACTTCTCTGGCAGCAGCAACAATAGAGTCGAATGTTGTTTGGAGGAACTTTCTAACCCATACTATGATCTCTTACCAAATTGAGCTAGAGGCGTATGGCTTCACCAACTAATAGCCTAACTTGGTAGCTCGACAGTTTGGTATGAGCCAAATGTTGCCCAAGTCTCTTGTGAAGCACCCTTCTGACATCCTCTGGTGTTTGAATTACCAGACTGAGAGTTTCCTGAGGATCTCTTTCTAGAAAATATGGTGGATGCCTTTGCTAACCTGGTAAATGGTGCACCCGTTTCGACTGCCAAGTCGGACACCCAAGTTGCTGGTGCCAACATGCCTCCTTGAAGGGTAACTTTCAACATCCCTTCTTCCCTTTTGCATGTGAGTTTTATATGTTACTTATCGGGGTTCGAAATGAGGCTTGGTCGTTGATCCTCTTACCCAAGTTGCGAAGAAACCTAAAGTATAATAATTAGAGGTGAGTCTCCTTTGATTGATCCTTTCTTTTTTGCTCGTGTTACCTCCTTCTTATCTGTCAGTGTGTTTTCAGATTGTCGAAGTCGTACCTCCCCCAGAGGGGAATACTTCCTATAGGAGTACTCATTCCCATGTTTTTCCCTCCAATGTGGGTATTTCTTCCCCAAATCGAAATAAAAAGAAGAAGACGAGTACCAAAAAATTGAAGAAGACTGATTTGAAACCCTCTCCTGCAGTCCCCAAAGACTTAACTGAGGTTTTTAAACTTTGACCCGCTTCAAAGGTGACTGACACTTTTATTTTGACTTCTCTTTCATTTCCTTGCTTCACTAAATGGTATCTTCCTCTTATTTTGACAAGTCAAAGTGGTCGATTCGACAATCATTTTCGAAACTCCAACTTTGGAGGCTCTAATTAACAACCCATTTGGGTCAAAGGTTCAACCAAGCCCTCAGAAGGTTGATGAGCTTCAAACCAATTCTCCTCCAAAGGCTTTAACAATAACAACTCCACCTCAAACTGAAATTATTGAAGACCCACCACAACTACAACAACTCCTCAAAATTGAAACTGTCAAAGATCAAATAGTTGTAGTTGTAGAAACCGCTTATCAACAAGCTTTCACAATAATAACCCCCTAAATAACTGGCACTACGGATGATCTGAATCCCACCATTGTCAGTGAAAAAATGATCTATAAGGAAACTTCCCATGTTTAAACAATCCAAACAACTCCATTCGTTCAACCTTGGATGAGTCAATTGTCGATACAACAACTCCTCAGGAAAACAAGGTGTCCACCCTAATTGATCTCCTTGCCCAAAAGAAGACAAATCCTGCTGAGGTGTTGAAACAACCGCAACAATTTCGTCCTCCTTCAAGGGATTACTCTGAAATTGGTCTGGTACCTTTGTGTGATCCAGAAGTCGATGCCTCTTTTAATGTTAAGCTGCATGAGCTCAAGAACTATTTATTTCAAGAAGGGTTTCTATATGCCCTTGTTACTAAATCTGAGTTTGCTAGAGATGTCTTCAAGATGATTGACGAACTATCTTTGTACCAACTACCTGCTGGCACAGCCCAATATCTGGTCGAATTTGAAGCGTTTTTTACTCAACTGGTCAAAGATTTGTCAAGTTTTCATCACACTGATATCCAGATCAAGACGATTATCAATGAGATGGAACATGAATGGGTCTTCAATTTTCACTGTGAGGAAAAACTCAGCGATTTTGAACATAAGAAAGCGGAATGATCCAACAAACTAAAAAGCTTCGACCAACAAATTTCGGACTATCAAGCTCAGATAGTCGAATTGAATCATAATATTGTTAAGGTCGAGAGACAAAAATCTTCTCTAGATTCTGTTGATCCCTTTTCTTCCCAAGAAGATATCGACAAAGAAGTGGCTCAGTGAATCTCCCACATCAAAAATTCTATCACTCTCAAAGACAATATCCAACTTATGCGCTAAAAAAGATACATCATCTCTCGCAAACTCCTCCATGAGAAGGCATTCTTTGAAAACTTCAAGACTAGGTTTCCTGCATAGGCTCTTTTGCTTATAGGGATTTGTAGCGGTAAAAGCATGAGTGTAAGCTATTGGTTAACGTAACTCAAAGTAAACTAAGTCGCCACCACGCTTTTATTTTATTCCAAATAGAAAAGGAAAAAAGAGCGAATAAATCCTAATGAATCTAAAAGAAAAAAGCTAAAAGAATCAAGGAGAGAATGGGTAAGGGGATAGGTTACAGATTGGGAAGATTTTTGTGTTTGAAGAGACGTTTGTCTCATGCCTATGTACCCACAAAGTGCAATGTGAGATCAAAACCATGTAGTTCATGGTAAAAATAGTGAAAATACAATGTGTTGAATTGATTTTAAAGTGCAAAGACGAGTCGTCATTCTTTAGAGAATAATTCCGCTAAAAAGAATTAATCATATCTAAACATGTGAAAATGGTTTAAAAATAAAAGTGCACGAGGGCACAAAAACAATTGAATGAGTTTTGCATTTTTTTAAAAATATTTTGAAAAGAAAGTTTTGATATGCTTATGTGGTTTAACATTTATTAAGACATAAAATGAAAAGGTAAAACCGCTTGACCTAAGTCAAGGTTTGATTATGAAAACATTTGAAGTTTGAAAACAAAGAAAGTTTTTGAAATAGGAAGAAGATTTGAAAATTTAAGAAATGGAGGAGATGAAGGGACTATCCTAATACTTGAAAGTAAAAGTTAAGGAAAGAACGATCAAACCGCATGGTGAACATTATTCAAAGCAATAGGATCTCATCTTCATAAACAAGAGAACCAGATCGGGCTAAAGTCTTCAATCCATAATAACTTGAGCAAAGGGAGAGATCCTAAAGTCTAAGTCCAAAACTCCAAGTTCAATCCTAAGGATAATGGCCATAGTCCAAAATTAAAGTCACAAGTTTTTTAGATGTTTAATCCTCTATTAATGTTATTGTTTCCAAATGGACAAAAGAAAAAAATCACAAGAATATGAATATAAACATAAAAAATATGATGAATGATATAGTATAATAAAAGCATAATAAAAGAGATAAGGAGCAAGAGATTAAAATAAAGATGATAAGGTGCGAGAATGAATTAAAATGTTAGTATATTAATAGTATAATAATATTTACATAACAATGTTATGGTGAACTTAATCAACCACAACCAAAAAGAGATAAGAAAAATCGCAAGACAACCAGATCCAATTGGATCTTATTCCGAATTTGGGACAAATTTAGGTCTATGTTAAGCCATCGCCGAGTAATTTACGAAGTAATTACCCTACAAATGAGGCCGGCCACCACCAATTAAGGTGGAAAATATTTGTGCTAATACATGTTAGAGAAATGATAGAATGGATCATCCTCCGAAAACATGTCACACGAAAAGAAAAAAATGGTAACGATCTAATCTTAATCGAGATTTCACATTGAATTATCGAAAGCAACCTATCACGTTTCCAAAGTATGGAGAATGATCCAAATGATCATTCATCCATAGATTTGAAATAATGAAGATTAAACATATTCGAAAACCAATAATCATCGAGTCAGAGATCACATCGACCAAACATAAAAATAAGATGAAAAAAAAATATGAATCTTAATACAAAATCCATAAAAAAACTAAAAAAATATTCTATAAAATTCTTTTAAAAAATTCATTTAATAAAGAATTCTAAAAAAATCACTAAAACAAATATTGAAGAATATCCAAACAAATAACAATAAATAAATAAATAAAGTAATAAAAGGGGGATGCGCAGCCTGGAGGAGTGCGATAGTAAAAATGGGGCTCCAAAAGGCTTTCTAAGCCCAAATAACAATAAAGGTCATAAACAAATTTATAAACATAAAAGAGTGAAAAAATGCAGATTGTCTTCTTCTTCATCCATATGCGACGCGGTATTGTTCATGAGAAAGCGAGAGCATCAGAGCTCCGCCAAATCGGAGCGGCGGAGCTCCGTTATGGTGTCATTGCGATCGTGAGACTGAGTAGAGCAAGAATACGCGATTGATTTTAACCGACGCTCAAAAACGACTTCGAATCTGAACCGAGATGTTTTGACAAAAACTTTCAAACTACCTTCAAAATGATGAAGCTAATTTCTCCAACTATTCCTCTCGCTTGTTGCTATTGTTATTGCTGTTGATTTTGTGGAAATTGAAGGTGAGAGTTGAAGAAGATTAAAGAAGATTCATGGAAGTTTGAAGGAATGGAATGAAAAGGGTTGGTTGAAATAGAGAGTGAATTTGAAGCTATGAATTGAATTTTGGTAGGGTGTTTTTGGACTCTCAAAGCTTGCCTTTGAAGTGAAGAATGATGCTGCTTAAATAGAAGAATTGATAGAGATTGAGATGTCGTTTTATGTTTTGCCATTTGCGTTTCGGAATTCACGAGTTCAGCGTGTGCACTCTGAATGTTTTCTGCATTTTAACTTGTTTCCATTTGCGTTTTGGTTCTGTTTGTATGCTCCGTGCGTTTTGTGTTTTGCTTCAGGAGTGTGCATTTTGTTATCGTTATGCTTGCATTTCGACGGTCATGAGAATATCGTGTTCTCAGCTTGCTGTGTGACTATGGTTTACTGCGAGCGTTAAGTGTTGTCGTTTCGGATGCAGGGTCTGCGTTTTATCATTCACAAGCTTAATGCTTCAACTGCGTTTTGAGGCTTACCGCCTGTGACTTGGAGCGTTTGGGTTACGTTGTGAGCTTATTGTTTTGACTTGTTTGAATTGCAGAAAGCTGAAGCCGATGTTGTGCGAAGCTTGTGCTATTTTTTTCTCATTTTTTGTTTGCAAGCTGGAAAAGTGATGAAAACTGATATATTTGTGTACCGGCTGAAGCTTGGTAGAATTTACGTGTTTGGCTGTAGCAAGTGGCTGTTGTGGCGCTGCTTGGAATTGGTGGGAAACTTGTTGTTTTCTTTTTTTATTTAATTTATTTTGCACAAAAAATGAATGGGCCTTATAAATTGTAATGGGCTTAATGATAAATTTCCTTGTAATTTGGATAAGAGAAAAAAAATGTAAAATGAATATGAATAAGATTAGAATTTGGATAACTTGGGATATTAGAAAATATGGAAAATATCTAAATAATATGATTGGATAAAAAATGGATAATGAAAGGGAGTTTGGAATTTTTGTGAAATAAAAAATGAATAATCGGTATGAATTAGAAAATGGATAGAAATGGATAGTGGCTATATAAAAAATAATGGATTAGTCGGAAATGGATAATGGATGAAGTGATGATTTTAAGCCCACGACCAAATCCTGATTTTTCTTGCACAAGCCGTTGATAAAATGAACATAGTCAATCCTAAACCACTGAATATTTGCTAATTAAGCCACAACCAACGTCTGAAAAATTCCTTGATTATTCGAATCCATGTCGAGGAAAATAAATCCACGGATGAACCACTAATGTACTGAACCAAAAAAATCTGGCCTGAAACTTCTTAAGACCCAAAACTTGAGAATCTGATGAATTTCACACACAACAAAGCTTGAACTTTGAACACACATCGTCTGAGAAATAAACCACTGGAACACATAACTTGCAGTTGAAACAATTTTTGATAGTTTGACCAAGATTAGGTTAAACGTCCATCTGAATCAAATCATAATTGAACAAACGCATCTGAATTGAAATCATTGCCTTATCTTTGAAAACCTCACACAAAGATAGAAGAAGAAGCAAACTGCGACATATTTTTGATATTCTAGTTAGAGGTTAGTAAATACAAAAAAAATGAAAGACAAAGTAAACACGGTGATCCCCTGTGAGGCATATACCCGGAACCGAAAGAATAAATGAACCATTCAGTGATCTTGTTTGTACGCAAGATGCATATGAGATGCGAAATATCTTAGGATAAAAAATTAAGGTATGACAGGCTTTACTTCAATATCACTTTTCTTTTGAAATTTTTTTTATGTATGAAATATTGGCTTTTGCTTTTCTGAGCCATTTGATTTAATAAAAATTTACCGTTGTGCCTCTGACTTATTTTCCTAACTTATTCTCAATACGCTTATAAGCTTTGTTGTTAGCGGGTTATGTCAAATGGGCTTACACAAATATGCGTGTCGACATAAAATGAGAAAAAACATTAAACATCAACAAACTTTGTATATTGCTATATGAAAAATACAATCATAGGCATAACTTTGAAATCATAATATACCTAGTTTTCAGCATCTATCAATGCATTTCAAAGGTAACGAATAGGTCTTTCGACACCATCATTATCCTTTTGTGCTAACATATTTCTATCGTCGTATTCGAAACAACAATATAAAATCACATCTTATCCATCATGTTGCTCCCGAGATTTTCATCCTAGCACAAACGCAAAAGTGGCGTGGAAAAAGAAGAAGAGTCGCCAGCCAAGCATTTTTATCCCAATGAAAGGGAAAGGTAATCCTGCACAAACCGAGGGAAAAGGAAAGAACAAAGTCTTGAAAAACAAAGAGAACGGATAAGGGGGTCGTTTACGTGAAGGGAAAGTATTACCACCCATTCACGTTCGTCTTACTCGACGGGATCCACGCTTGCTTGTATTGTTTCAAAGGGTATAAACACTTGCTTCATCTTCTGTTGAACTTGGAAAAAAGTTAGGGAAAATGTAGGGAAAAGAAAGAATTATTCTTGAATGGGCCATACCCCACTGCCTACGTATCTCATCGGGAATGAGAATCAGAGTCGACATAGTTCTCCTAACTAGGGAGGAAATATTTTTTATTCTGTTTTATATGATTGAACTGCTTATTCCTATGCTCAGGTGTTGCATGCTAGTATAGTATGAGTGCATTTACCGTCATGAAAAAGACAAGTCCATCGAGTTATTTCATTAAAAGTGAAGGGGTGAGAAGAGAATTCTGGCAGGAAAGACACTTATTGTTTGTTTGGAGCTTTTTAGAAGCTTTTATTTGAGTTTGCATAGGAGACTGTATTCAAGTCTCATTCAATTGAGTGTGTAATTCCTACATCACTCCAAGATGGAATGAAGAAGAAGCACACATGAGTAAGGAGAATATCCCCCAAAACTTAGTTCCAAGGATGGAGGCTCAAGTACACTAGCCTACTTTTGCTTGTTAAGTGTTTTGTTATTTTGATGAAGAATTGTGAAGTATCCTCATGCTAAGAATTATTCATCATGATAGATACCCTACACCTTATCCCCATACGGAATCTGTGCAAGTACTCCATGTCAAAGTCCCTTGGCACATGAGAAATCTATAACCTTTATTAGATGTTTTGAGTTTGTTTTGAGATGAAAGAGAGAATACACCAAAATAGATTCAAAGGCAAAACATCTAGGGGAGACTAAACCATCCTAAGTAAGTTTTCATTCTTGGATATCCTAAGTTAGTGAGGTTTGAATATTTCCATCCTAATAAACAATAATGAGAGAATATAAGAAGAAAGAAGAAGAGGAGAGGAAGAAAGATTAGAAGACATCTTACTTCCAAGAAGGAAGTTAAGTTTCTTATAAGGGGGAAGGATGGTAAATATACAAATCAAAGCATATTAGACGCTTACACAAACACAAGATTGAATTGTAAAAGGATAGATAGAGGTTGTAATGTGGAAGCATTTCCACACTTCTAAGACTTACCAAAGCCCCCTACAAGGTTAGCAAATGAAATACAAAAGTTCATAAGACATGAAATAGAAACTAAACACACAAAGGAAACAAATGAAATGAATCTAAAGTCACGTGAACATTAAGAGTCATAACCAAACCATAAATGAAATTTAAGAAGCTCAAAGAACCCAAACTAAATCAAACAAGTGCAAAGAAGCACCAAAGTGACAAAGAAGTCCAAAGGAAGCACACATGAAGAAGTAAGGATGCAAAAGAGTACATGCATGGATGAAAACACATGAGAAGCACCAAATTCAGAATGTTATACCATATTAGAATGTATAATGTTACCCTAAATGAGCATACCAAAGTGCATGGATTAGTTCATGATAGAATGAGAGATGAAGAGAGGAAGGCAATCACACAATCATAAAAGAAATAACAAGTAAAGAAAAGGTGACAGTAAAATGTGAAAGTATGACATGAGTTGAATAAAGTCAGTAGCAAACATCATTTTTCAATTATATTGTCTATGAATGAGCATACAAGTCATGGGAAGAAGTTCTCAAGTGATAGAAGGATTAAGTTGAAGAAGAAGTAGGAAGAAGTAAACATGTATCATGTAAGAAGAACATAAGTCAAAGTGAAAGTCAAAGATGGAAAAATGATCATAAGATGATGAAGGTAAGTAGCTCATGATATGGATGGCATGTTAAAGATACACATACAAGCATGTCAAATTCACATAGCAAACAAGTTCATACAATTCACCAAACATGGAAAAGAAAGTCACATAAGAAAATGATGCTTCATACTTGATATGGATGGCAAATTATGCAACATGACATACAAATATGGATGCTTATGCATGAATTAACTGGCACAAAAACAAGCATAAGAAGCAATGTAAGAGGGACATGGAAGAATTAGGACAAAAGTTGAACAATTGATGCATCATACAAACCAAAACGTAAACACAAACCAAATGGACTTTTAATTGATCAAACAAGACTTATAAGAGTTTAAGAAAAACAAGTAAACCCCTAAAAGTGACCACAAATAATGGTATAAATGCCTTCAAGCAAATAGGGTAAAGGAAGTGATGAGAAAGGAACACCAAAAGTAACTTCAATTACAAGTAACCAAACACATACCAAAAAATGTTCAAAATTGTGAAATTGTAACTCAAGTAACCTAAGTTAGAGGGTAAACACTTACCAGAAGATCATACAGAAATTTAATACCAAACTACTTCAATCAATTATTCAAAGTTGCATAAGGATCAAACCACAGAGAAGAAAAAGGAAGGGACCAAAATGTAATTAAAAAAGGTTTAACAAACGTGTAAAAAATATTTTTATAAGGTTTAAGATGTTAGTGAATGAATTCAAAAGGAATGGTTGAAAAATGTTTTATGAATTGTGCAAAATAGATCTTTGAAGTTGAGGTGTTAAACAAGAAATACAATGGAAAGAAAATAAAAGAAAATTGTGAAAATAATATGAAAAATAGCTAAAATCAGAAATAAAAAATTCCAAAAATTTGTTAAATGTGAAAATGTGATTCATGATTTTTGTATGATGTTTAGATTCTTAGAATTGATTTAATGAAAATAAAATTGGAACTATATGAAAAGAAAATAAAAAATAGAAGAAACAAGATCAGGGGGTGCATCCAGAGTAGTGTTCACGTTCAAAATGGGATTGGGCCTAGCAAGGGAGGTTCAGAAAGTAATCCAAAGTCAATAAACCCATCAGCTAAGTCAAACAAAAGTCTATACAATCCAGTCAACATAATTGGCTCAAGCTACGCCACAGGATTAATCACATGCACGTTAATGAGTGAAACGAAGCCAGAAGTAAACCAAATCAAGGGATAAGATTAAACACACACCATAACACATGTGAGCACGCACACAATTTGATTAATTTTTAAAACACAAAACACGTGAACTGCACAGGAGATTTTAATGTGTTGTTAGCTTTAAGGCCATTGGATCAAGGAAATCCTATGGATGAGGTTTAAACTGGGAGTTAGTTAGGGTTTATGAAGTTGTGTTCACCTCACCAGCCGAAGAAGACTCTGGTCGTCTTCTCCGACCAACCCTCACCTCTACAAATCTCAAAAACCTCCAGAAATCAATAAAAGCTATGCCATTCTAATCCTTAAGCTACATGGATCATGAAACTAAGCTCAAATATCACATATCAAGCACATATACAGAGAATAGAAGCCAAAACTTTTGCCCTAAAAATTTCAACCATGCTCTTAGTGAGCCTATCAACTAGCCAAGTTCATCAGTTTTTCTAGCAAGCTTCATACACCACAAATTCAACAAGAACAAAGCAAAATGAAGCAAAAAATCAGAGGAACTCAAACCTGGATTTATGACTCAGCTTTCTACAAAAGAAATCCAGAGATGTAGGCTTGTTCTTAAGCTTTTATGGAGCATAATAAATGCTCAAAATCTTTGAATCTTGGAGGAAACTAAGAGAAAACTTCAAACTGGCTATGAGATTGCAATGATGAATTGGCTTGTTTCCTTGATTATTCTTGATCAGAGGATGTTGAAGATGATGAATTGATGAAGATGATGATGAAAAATGTGGAGTTCTTGCACGAAATTCAGAGAGAATGAAGATGAAGTTTTTGGTGTGAAAATGTGAAAATAAGATAATGATCCAAGCCATCACAAAATTCTATTATGGATGGGTTATATAGGTGTGGTTAGATTCTAACTATAAGAGTTTACAGTTAGAACCATGGTTGGGTTAGTTGTGATGGATTGAGCAATGCAACAGTGTTTGAATCAAATTGCCAAAGTTTGAGATGAAAAATGGATTAAGTTAAGTTGTGATCATGTTCATGTGCAATGCTGATCAAGTGAACCATGGTAGAGATCATGATGTGTGATGTTGATGCAATCTAATGCAACAAGCTTATTTTCCAAGTTTCTCACTATTTTTGAAACTTTATGACGATTATCAAGAAAAGTGACTACAAGGTTATGGATCAGCTCCACCAGACACCCTCCAAGATCTCCATACTATCATTTCTCTTGTGTTCCAAAGCTCACTGGAATGCACTGCTCAAAGTCTTGCACGCAGCTTATGTGCCTGAGGAGATTACAGTTAATCAGCTAGAGACGGTGGTTTCAAATGTCAATACTAGTCATGGACTATGGTTCACCGATGTTGATCTGACTACGGAGGGTCGTAACCACAATAAGGCTTTACATATCACCTTAGAGTGAAAATGTGCTATACTTTCTAATGTTTTGGTTGACACTGGGTCATCTCTCAACGGTCTTCCAAAGAAAACCTTGGTCAAGTTGGAGTATGATGGTTTTGCACTCCGTCCGAGTAACCTAGTTGTGAGAGCCTTCGATGGTTCTAAGAGATCGGTTCTTGGAGAAATAGAGCTTCATGTGGTAATTGGCCCACATATTTTCAAAACTATCTTCTATGTGATGGACATTCAGCCTGCCTATAGCTGTTTGTTGGGTAGACCTTGGATTCATGCCGCTGGCGCAGTAACATCTACCCTTCACCAAAAGTTAAAATACGAGTGGGAAGGCCAAATTATCACCATCTGTGGAGAGGACGACATCTTTGTCAATGACTTGGCTACGTACAAGTACATAGAGATGGATGGGGAGATCCATGAGACAATGAGTCAGGGTTTTGAAGCTCTCAATGTCAATGAAGCAACAACTGAAGTGTCTGGTACTTCAACTACTTCTTACAAACAAGATCAGAAGGTTGTTGAAGACGGGAATGCCCAGGGCTGGGGCAAATTGCTGCAAGTTCAGATGAAAGAAGACAAATTCAGTTTGGGTTACAGACCATCCCGACAAGCTCAAGAGGAGGCTGCTGAAGCTCCCAAGTTCATAAGTGGGGGAATACTGACCCCGGATGCTACCAACAATGTGGAAGATGAGGATGAAAGCGACTACAACTTGGAAATCTGAATTCGTCCAAGAGTCCCGGGCCAACAAGTCCTCAACTGGTCTTCCTAGGAAATTATAAGGGTTACTGTTGCAGAGTAATTATTATTTCCTGTTTAAGCATGCATCAAGTCCTACATCTTGCCCAAGGTGTCAGGACTCATTTTGTAATAGGGCCATATATGTATTTTGTGCAAATTGAAATTAATGAACAATGGACATCTTTTGCAAAGAATCTTTTCGCCCACTGTCTTTTCATTTTGTTTTCGCACAAAACAATAAATGGCGATGTTTTCTTAATAAACTTCATTCACGTTTTCTAAATAAGATAAAATCAATCACTAAAATGAACAAATCTCAACCCTTGCAGAGATAGCCTTCCAGAATGCACCGACAACGGCACTGCTATGACCTCGTATAACTGCGACAATCCAATTAATCAAGCAGATGAAGGGGTTGATGATGACTATGATTTGCCTGAAGAGTTAGCCATATTATTGAGACAAGAGGAAAAGGTGATTGCTCCTCATCAGGAGGAGGTTGAGACTATTAATCTTGGTACCGAGGAAGATGTGAAAGAGGTGAAGATTGGGGCCAGTCTGCAAGCTCCGGTAAAGGAAAAACTCATCAGTATGCTTCGAGAGTATGTCGACATCTTTGCTTGGTCCTATCAAGATATGCCAGGTCTGGATACAGATATTGTCATGCACAGGCTGCCATTGAAAGAAGATTGTCCGCCAGTTAAACAGAAATTGCGCTATACTCGCCCAGACATGACCATGAAAATCAAAGAGGAAGTACAAAAGCAGTGGGACGCCGGTTTTCTTGCTGTAACTAGTTACCCGCCGTGAGTTGCTAACATTGTAGCCGTGCCTAAGAAGGATGGCAAGGTGCGTATGTGTGTGGATTACCAGGATCTGAATAGAGCTAGCCCGAAATATGACTTCCCATTACCTCACATTGATGTATTGGTGGACAACGCAGCTCAGTTTTTGGTATTTTCTTTTATGGACGGATTTTCTAGATACAATCATATCAAGATGTCACCAGAAGACATGGAGAAGACAACCTTTATCACACCTTGGGGCACGTTCTGCTACAAAGTAATGTCGTTCAGTCTGAAGAACGCCGGTGCAAAATATCAATGGGCTATGGTAACGTTATTCCACGACATGATCCATAAAGAAATCGAGTGCTATGTGGATGATATGATTACCAAGTACCTTACAGAGGAGATCATTTGGTGAATCTACTGAAACTGTTCAAGCGTCTGAGGAAGTATCAGTTGAAGTTGAACCCCAACAAATGCACATTCGGGGTACATTCTGGTAAGCTACTGGGTTTTATTGTAAGTGAAAAAGGAATTTAGGTTGATCCCGATAAAATCAAAGTTATTCAGGAAATGTCTGCACCTAAGATTGAGAAAGAAGTTTGAGGGTTCTTAGGTAGATTGAACTACATTTCAAGGTTCATATCTCATCTCACTGCAACCTGCTAACCCCTGTTCAAGCTGTTAAGAAAAGAGCAAACAATCAGGTGGAACGATGACTGTCAGAGAGCTTTTGACAAGATCAAGGAGTATATAAGAGAACCTCCAATTCTCATGGCTGCGGTTGAAGGAAGACCTCTAATAACGTACCTGACAGTATTAGATGAATCGATGGGGTGTGTGATGGGCCAACATGACGAGTCTGGTCTAAAAGAGTATGCAATATACTACCTAAGCAAAAAGTTTACCGATTGTGAACAACGTTATTCACTGCTGGAGAAAACTTGTTGTGCTTTAGCGTGGGCTGCTCACCGACTAATCCAATATATGTTGACTCATACTACCTTATTGATCTCGAAGATGGTCCCCGTCAAGTACATATTTGAGAAGCCAGCACTTACCAGAAGGGTTGTCAGGTGGAAAATGATTCTAACAGAATATGAATTCAATACACCTCTCAAAAAGCCATCAAGGGCAGTGTAATGTTTGACTATCTGGCTGAGCAACCCATTAATGATTACCAGCCTATGAGATTTGACTTCCCTAATGAAGACATCATGTTCTTGAAAGAAAAAGATTGTGAAGAGCTTATTCACACTGAAGAGCCTAACCCAGAAGAAGCATGGACTATGATGTTTGACGGGGCAGTTAATTGCAACGGTCGTGGGGTTGGTGCAGTGCTTATTACACCAAAAGGGGTTCACATGCCTTTCTCAGCAAGGCTCACCTTTTCCTACACCAACAACGAAGCAGATTACGAAGCTTGTATCATGGGTCTTGAGGAAGCCATTGACCTCAGTATCAAAACCTTGAATGTATTTGGAGATTCATATTTGGTAATCAACCTGACCAACGGCAAGTGGTACACTCATCAGTAGCATCTGATTCCCTACCGTGACTATACGAGGAGATTGTTGACCCTCTTCACAACAGTTAAGCTTGAATACATCCCTCGAGATGAGAATCAGTTTGCAGACGCTTTGGCTACCATTTCATCCATGATCAAAGTACAGGTCGCCAATTATGTTCCTCGGATTTTTGGTATCCAGACTGGACCGACCAGCATATGTATTCTCTGTGGACATTGTCACTGATAACAAGCCTTGGTACAATGACATCAAATGATTCTTGGAACCTCAAAATACCCACCTGGGGCATCATCAAATGATAAGAAGACATTAAGAAGGCTAGCCGGCAGCTTCACCCTCAATACTGATGGTTCTTTGTACAAGCGAAACTTCGACATGGTCTTGCTCAGATGTGTTGACAAGAAGGAAACAGACCTATTGATGCACAAAGTACATGAAAGTTATTTCGGTACCCATGCCGGAGAACATGCAATGGCAAAGAAGTTATTAGGACCGGGTTACTATTGGATCACAATGGATGCAGATTGTTGTGCCTATGCCAGAAAATGCCACAAATGCCAGATCTACGCAGATAAAGCGCATGTGCCTCCGAATTCTTTGAATGTAATGTCTTCACCTTGGCCCTTCGCCATGTGGGGCATTGATATGATTGGAAAGATTGAACTGAATGCTTCAAATGGTCACAGATTCATCATGGTAGCCATTGATTACTTCACCAAATGGGTTAAAGTAGCTTCATATGCAAATGTCACCAGGAAAGTGGTAGCTCGATTTCTAAAAAGGGATATCATTTGTCGATATGGAGTTCTCGAGCGAATCATTACTGATAATGGTTCCAATTTGAACAACAAGATGATGGCAGAACTTTGTCGGGACTTCAAAATTCAACATCACAACTCTTCTCCTTATAGGCCGAAGATGAATGGCGTTGTTGAGGCAGCTGACAAGAATATCAAGAAGTTATTGCAAAAGATGGTAGTCACCTACAAAGACTGGGACGAAATGCTACCATTTGTCATGCATGGGTATCGAACCTCTATCAGAACATCTACCGGGGTAACACCTTATCAACTTGTGTATGGTATGGAAGCAATCCTACCTGTTGAAGTTGAATTACCCTCCTTACGGGTAATGATGGATGTAAAACTGGACGAAGCAGAATGGGTCCGATCTCGATATAATCAACTGAGTCTGATTGAAGAAAAGAGATTAGCAGCCATCTGTCATGGGCAGTTATATCAAAAGCGAATGAAGAAAGCCTTCGATCAAAAAGTTAGACCTTTGGAATACCAAGTGGGAGAGCTTGTTCTGAAAAGCCTTCTTCCTCCTCATACAGACCACAGGGGCAAATGGACGCCATACTACGAAGGCCTATTCATAGTAAAGAAAGTTTTCTCTGGTGGGGCACTGATGCTCACTACAATGGATGGCGAGGACTTCTTATCTCCTGTGAATTCAGATGTAGTTAAAAAATACTTCGTATAAAAGACCCGCTGGACATAAAATCAGAATGTAAGTCCAGGAAAAAATATGGCATCCCGGCGAGTCAAAAACAGAATAAAAGACTCGGGCAAAAATAAGGGAAAAAGAAAAAACTGTGTACACCCGCTGAGTTGAAAAGCCACATCGGACATCTCAGGCAAAAAACTTATCCCGGTGGATTGAAAACCCGAAAGGGCGAAACACGCAAAATCTGGGAAAAAGCGAACAACTGCATTCTGAATTCGTCTGTATCACTCAAAACATGGAAAGCTTCGAAAGGATAAAGTGTCGGTCATAATCAACCTTCTTCAGAAAGCAAGATAAGAAGAACATCAAGGTCATACAAGTCATAGCAAAGGAAGCTCACTGGAGCGTCAACTTCAACATTTCCAACACCTTTATTTTCTAAATTTTACAGCAATCTCCTCATTTCAGGGATTTTCTTCTTCATTATATTTGCCCATTCAAGGCACACAAATCAATAAAATCAGAATATTCAGTCACACTTTGTTTTGTACATTTTTGTTTCGTTTGCAAAATTTCCAAAGTTCATAATACAACAATTGCATGAAAACATATAAGCCATTTTCAATATATGCTTGTAAGAAATATGCACTCTTGAGCGAATCTAACTCCTATGACGGAATCCGGTTGAGGATACTTGGGACACTTGTGCGTTTCTTTTTTTGCAGGTACTCAAGACAAACAATCACCTCATTAGAAGGGTTACTTGACAGGAGTTTTCCCCCATGAAGCAGTCATCCCCTTAGAGGATCCTTCGAGAAACTCATTAAATCCCCAGTGTGTCGCTTGGACGAAGGAGTTACGACAGATTACTTCCCAGAAGTTCCCTCCTCCCCAAGCAGGATCTCCCAAGAAATTCCTGAACTGCTCTTCCCCAGCGGAGTTGCCGAAACCTCCTCATCCCCAGCATGAGTCTCTTCAACAGAAGCTTCCCCAGCCGAGATCCCCACTGAGTTCCCTAGGAAGATCATTCGGTGATCATTTCTCCCCACAGATCGGCCAATGATCTCTTTCCCCAGCGGAGTTCTCCCTCCAAACAGATAGCCCAGAGATCTTTCTCCCTGCAGGATCCGGATCTCGGATCGGTTCTCTCATTTTGCATAATCATAGCATTCTCATCATTTTCCCTAAACAAAGCGTAGCATTCCGTCTAATATGGAGCATTACGGAAAAAATCAAACATTTGCATGATCATAAGCCAGGTTCGAGCCAATTACCTGTAAACATCAGAATCACTTCACCAATAATATACAAAACTTATCCCCCGCAGACAAAGCCAGGATACTTTTTGAACTCTTAGTACAGATACTTGTTCATACTTGTACATATTCTTTTTGACACTCACCCGTGTCATACTTCCCCAGCAGGTCAAACACTCGTCCGTGTCCCTTGCTCAATCTTTTTGACACTCATCCGTGTCTTGCACATATTTCCCCAGCAGGTCAAACACTTGTACATACTTATATATAATCCTTTTGATACTTGTCCGTATTTTGCTTATAAAGAATCCTTCTCTGATACTTGTCCATATCTTGTATATATCATCTCCACAGCAGATCAACACTCGTTCGTGTTCCTTGCTTAACTGATTGATACTCGTCCGTATCATCATCCTTAAACACGTGTCAGCGTTTGTTTTTATTGATACTCATCCGTTATGTGGTCCTAACGATGCTCGTCCGCATCTTTAGTCTATACACACTGTCAAACACTTATACCTTTTATTTCAAAGCGTAAGCATTCGTCTGTGTTTACCATTCCCCAGTAAGTCACCAACAAAACAACTTTTCTATCCATTCGTGATATTTTCGGCAGCCTTCCCTTGCCAGGTGATCGTCCTTCACCTTTGGATGACCGTCCCGCATCCTATTCCTAGTGGAGTCCCCATTGTTGGAAATTTCTATCCGGCATTCGTCCTATGTCGCGATATCTTTTTAGTAGTTGTCCCCTGCTAGGTGATCGTCCTTCACCTTATGATGACCGTCCCTCATCATTTATCTGATGGTCGTCCCCATCGATGATCTTTGTTATCCGGCATTTGTCCTATGTCCTGATATTTTCAGCAGTCGTCCCCTGCTAGGTGATCGTCCTTCACCTTTTGATGAACATCCCTCATCATTTATCTGATGGCCATCCCCATTGTTGATCTTGGTTATCCGACATTCGTCCTATGTCGAGATAACCCCTAACAGAGTAGCCGTACCCTGCTAGGTGAACGTCCTTCACCTCTTGATGATCGTCCTTTATCATGCTTATCTGATGGTCGTCCCCATCGTTGATCTTTTCTATCCGGCATTCGTCCTATGTCGTGATATTCTCAGCAGCCGTCTCCTGCTAGGTGATCGTCCTTCACATTTTGATGACTGTCCCTCATCATTATTTCATTTATTCTTTTACCCGATGGCCGTCCCCGTCGCGGTTTATTTACCCTTTAACCTGATGGCCTTCCCCGTCAGTGCTTTCCTCATTTCTTTAATCCCCAGAGATGTTTATATCTTTACCCAATGGTCGTCCCCTTCGTTGTCTTTTCCTTTATCCTGATGATCGTTCTTCATCAGTTTACCCGATGGTCGTCTCCGTTGCGGTCTCTTTATTTCCCAGCATGATGGCCGTCCCCGTCATTGCTTTACTTAACGTTTTTTCATCCCTAGCAGTCTTCCTCTGCTCGACGGTCATTCTCCATCGCTTTCATTTGATGCTCATACTATACTAACTGTTACAATTTATATCCCTTTTCTTTTTTTGATAAAGAGTGAAAATTTCAGACTGTCTTTGGTATTCAACCACAAGTTATCCTGTTTGTCTGTTAAGCCAGGCGCTTACACCCTTCACAGCTAACTCATGCTTGAATAGGGGAAGCTGTAAACACCTCAAATTTGTCCTCACTTTTTCTCACACCATGGCATATGATCTTTCATATTGCATTTTCATAAGCATATCATCTCACATTGCATATTTATTTCACTACATAAGTTGCACAATTAGGGTTTGTGATCAAGAGAATCCAAAGAAGTGATCTGAGCTATCTCAAAGGCCTTGAATCTTGTCAAGAAGATCCATGAGTGTTCTATGATCATCTTATGCTCTCCAAAGTTCATTAAAGTTGAGAGATCACAAAGCATTGCAAAGGCATAGAGGCAGACTGAAGATTTCCTACACAGATGACCTAAAATTAGGGTTTTGGGTTTGAGGCCCTTAATCTAATTTTTTTGGTCATTCTTGATTCCATTGGTCTTTATATGTTATAAGGAGTATGTGTACCAAATTTGATGAAGAAATTCATTGTGGAAGTTATTTGATCAACTGGTAATTTATTGTGCAAGAAAAGTCAGAATCAGGGCATCTGAGGCCACCACCAATGGTACCAAAGGATCATCTTCATCATTTTTAGGTTCCATGATCTTTATTTGATCTTAGAAGTCGTTAGAAGTTCACAAGATTGAAGAATTCCAAGCCATTTGCAAACTTTCCATTTTTGGACATGACTTGTAATGAAAACTTTCCATTTTGGGAAAGATTTTCAACCTCCTCTTTCTTGATCAAAAAGGAGGTTGAAAAATCTTTAAACATGAAAGTTGTAGATTGGATCTTCACATTTTCAAAAAGTACAAGAACTCATCTTGATTCTTCCTAGAACTCAAGATATGATGTTTCAAAGTTGGGAAAAATCTTATAATTTTCAAGTATGTGCCAAAGAGGGATTTTTGCAAAAACCAAGTTCCAAGACTTCTAATGCCCTCTAACTGACTTCTACACTTCATAACATGATCATGCAACTTGCCTTGACCAAATTTGTGCCTTGTATCACAAGTTTTCATGCCTTATTCTTCAAGAATTTTCAAAGAGGGAAAATTGCAAATTGGCCCATACTTGTGGTACACATACTTTGACTTTTTTGCAAATTGGCCCATACCAAACAAGCTGTGGCACCCACTCTCTGGCCAATCAGCATACATTATGTGAACCCTAAGGACCTCATTTCATACAACACACAAGCCTGAAACCATTCACACAAGCAGATTCACAAAAATCCTCAAAAACTTCATTCATTCAAATCTCACTTCCTAGCCACTCAAACTCACTCATTCCTTCGCCAATCATCTCAAAATCACTCAAGGAACACAAAGCACCCATTACAATGACCTGAAACAGTCCATAACCAAAACACGATTTCTGCTTTAGCAGAACTGAAACTCACAAAGGAGGCCATCTAAACTCTGGTAAAGTTTCTCAATAGCATCAGGGTGATCATTAGAGGTGATTTACACAAAGGAAGAGGTCAGGAAGCTCAAATTTGGAAAGCTTCATCTCAGGTAGTCATCTCAAAACATTTTTCCAGAACCTTCATTTTAAGTTATAAATTAATTCTATGTGCTCTCTTGATCATCATGATGTCTTTACTTTTGAAAATAATTGAGAAATGAGAATGTATGCTTGCTCTTAAATTTTTGACCTAAACTTGTTCTTGTTCGATTCATGAGTTTGATGCATGATAAATTGTGTTTTGGGGCTGGATTTGTGCTTAGGGTTGTTCAATGATTCACTATGGAGCTTTAGAGGGCTTGGGGTGGTGTTTTGATTGAACTCAGGTGAGGGGGGTGCCAGAGATATTTTTCAAAAATCAAAATGTATTTTTAATATTTTTCAAAAATCAAAAACATTTTTATTTTTAATTTTTGCATTAAAAATATATTTTTAAATCATTTAAATGTTTTATTTAATAAATTAATTGATTTTAATTAATTAAAAATACATTTAGGTATCTAAAAATCACCAAAAAAAATTCATGAAGCATTCTCATACATTTAGAACAATTTTACAAACTCATCACACAAATTTCTATTTAGGTTTGATCATGTTTTCACAATTTTCTTTGAATTAGGGTTTATAAAATTCACATTTTTCTAACCCTACCTTTCAAAAATCATTTCTGATCAACCATGATGAGTTTTGATTTGGTTCTTTTTGCATTGTTTCATACTTTTAATCTAGTATCTAGGTTATTTAACTCATAATTTTGCATTGTATTTTCAAATTGTTTACCATTTTTCATGAAGAACCACCCAAAAACCCTAGTTAACTTAGAAAATTCATAACTTCCTTTAGGTTTAGCTTCTGGCCTCCATTTTTGGGGAGTGATCTTGTGTGTATTTAGGGTTTGTTTGAGTTCATTTTCAAATTTTTTATCATGTGTATTCCTTCTGTTTTTACCATGTGCATCTCATGTTGTCTTAAAACCTTAATTTTCTATGTTCATTTGCATTCATCTTTTCATATCTCAATAATATGAACTTGCCATAGCATTTCATTCACTTGTATGTCATATTATGCATCTTATTACATGTTAGAACATTGGTTGATCATTTCTTCATTCATTTTGTATGCTTTGCATTCATTACATTTCATGTTTATCCATGTGTTCTCAAGCTTCTTTCATGCTTCTCTTTGCATCTCATCTTTTGTATGATCATACATAAGCATCTCGCATGTATTTGCATCATTGCATAACACATTTTCATAGCATGTTCATTTCTGGTCTTGGTATTTTCACCTTCATTTGCTTTATTCCCTTTTGCTTTGCATCTTATGCATTCACACTAACATTTCAGGGGTTTATGGTAAGTTGTTTGGGATATGGATTTGCCTTCACATCCCACCTATTCTCACCTTTTCATTTGCATATCTTATTTGTCTTTGAAGGGAAATTGCTTCACTTGTGGTCCCTTGCTCCTATCTCTTTCTTTTAGGTTACTTATCTTCTTCAGGAAGTAAGTAACCTATTCTCTTTCTCTTCTCTTTTCAAATGCTTCTCCTTCCTTGGTGGCCATCTGAAGACTTCTCTTTAAGCCTCACAAACCATAGAAACACCCAAGCATGATAACTTTAGGGTTGTATATAGTTTCCCTTAGTTTTTACCTTTGAGTCTCCTTGAGTCTCTCTTCTCATCTCATAATCAAGGCTAAACACTTAAAGCTTTAGGACTATGAATTAGGGTTATGCATGCATCCTTATCTTAGGATGGAGTGTATAACTTTAATCCTTAATGTTAAACCTTTAATTTGTTTACATCTCTTAATCAAAACACCTAATAATCATTAAAGACTTAAGCTTGTAACTTTGGCCTTATATCAGGGTTACATCTCTGCCTGGTGGTTCAGAGGGACTAACCCTAGTGTTCAATGGACAAGTCCCCCTCATGCTAAAGTCTTGCAAACATAAAAAATACTTCTTCATCCAACCTTTAATTAAAATCCACTTAATAAAGGCTTGTTATATAATAAATTTAATCCCTAACCATGGATTAAGTTGAGGAGTCTTTCTCAGCTTAAGTGTTCTCATCTATCATCCTTCTCTTAGGATGGTGTAATAAGTTCACTAATCCTTGATTAGATATTAAACTCTTTACTTAACACTAAACAAAAATCCAAAAACACTTAATAATTACCAAGTAGGTTAATGATCTTAATCCTATATCATCATGGTAATTAAGTTTAGATCTTCATCTCATGCTTAAGTAGGCTCATTATCCCTAATCAGGGAGGATATAATGAGTTTACAACCCTTGATTTAGGCTTAAGCTCATTTTCCTATGCAAAACACCAAAACCAATAAAAAAATGAAAACACAAAAACAAAAAATAAAAGTCTCCTTCGGGATTCTTTTCTCATCACCCTCACTCTGAACATGAGAACTCGCTTCTTCCGTCTAATGCAAGACAGTTAGCACACGAGCCAGACGAGTCACACACTTGAGCATAGACAAGTAAGCAGTTCACAACAAAATCATCCCAGTCTCTTTGAGTCGAACTACGGTGTTCTGACTTCCTCATTACACCAGAGATACGTAGGCATAACTTAACAGTTATCGAACAAAATTCTCTTTGTCCCCCCTCTCTCCTTCCAGCTTTCTTTCTAAGCCTCAGTCTTGAGCACTTCACCATTTCTTTTGCACTGACTCATTGTACATTCATCCTTTGCTTTTCATACACAGTCAGCACATACACTACCCCTTTTAAACACAATCAAGTAAGCGTGGATCCCGTCGAGTACGACGGACGATCTGGGTGCTAATACCTTCCTAGGTCGTAACCAACCCCCATTCTCAATCTCTTTGGTTCGCAATTGTCTTATCCATACCCTTCCATGTTTATGCAGCATTACCTTTCCTTCGGGATAAAAATGCCTAGCTGGCGACTCTATTCAAACTCAACCTCCAACATCGTCGACCGTTCGCGTCTGCGCCGAGACGAAAGTCCGGGGAGCGACACTTTGGCTCCACCAGATCCTCTCAACCTTCCAAGAAATTATGATGTCAACGCAAGATGCGCTTTCCACTCAAATTCCCTCGGCCATGCCACAGAAAAGTGTAGAGCCCTGTATATGAAGGTCCAAGACCTGATTGATTCCAAAGCTGTAAACTTCGCACCTCCTCCGATTCTTACCAAAAATCCAATACCTAACCACGGTGGGCCAAGGATTAATGCTATCGAGGAAGACAAACCAGCAATCCTGATCGATGATGTTGCAATTGTTCGAACACCTCTGGCCAAGGTGAAAGCTCAGATTTTAAAATTCCAAGTGTTTCCAGGTTACGAAGCCTACTGCGAAGCTTGTAAGGTTACTACTAATGGCTGCACAAGTTTGAAGAATGGTATCAACAGTTTAATTAAGGAAGTCATCCTACAGATAACATCAACATTTCAAGCTTCTACAACTGCAACAGAAATCACTTCTACAAATTCAACAAAAATCATTTCAAAGGAATCGGCTACAACAATAACAAACACCAGCAGTGATATTTCAACAATTACTATCTACTACGACCCAACAACGGTCCCTGTTCTAGAATCTAACAACAACAACTTCCAGCAGCATTCTCACCAACAACATCCCAACAACACTCTCTCATCAGTAAGTCAGCTTCCTGCATTTGTGCCACCTTCAGTCAAACCCCCTGTTACTATATACTATGATCCGCAGACAATCATGACTCCTTCTTCTACTGCAATTAGTCAGGTGACCATCACGGTACCTGGACCAATTTCTTATGATAATAATAGTGTCGTGCCTTGGCATTATGGTTCAGATCTTTACTGCCACGGAAGAAAGGTCACTCTTGACTCCTCAACATCTGCTCCACAAGTACACAATGTAGGGGGAGGCGGAGGCTTCACTAGAAGTGGACGTCTATTCGCTTCACAAATTCCCAGAACTAATACCGAGGCGGAAGCGGCTGCCAAAGCTAATGGTAAAAGTATGGTGCCAGAAGAACCTGCTGCAAAAGAAACTCAGAAGACACCCTTTGATCAGGATGTAGACGAGTTTATGAGGATCATCAAAAGAAGTGACTACAAAATCGTGGATCAGTTCCACCAAACACCCTCCAAGATCTCCATATTATCACTGCTCATGTGTTCCGAGGCTCACCGGAATGCACTACGCTGTCGCTCCGTGATAAATGGGACATGCCCAGATAAAGGTACAGACGTGAACGGTCGGCGAGAGGGACAATGAGAACACACAGCCGTGAACTCACTGGGAATGAATAGAGTCGCCAGCTAGGCATTTTTATCCCGGAGGAAAGGTAATGCTGCATAAACCTAGAAAAGATATGGATAAGACGGTTGCGAACCAGAGAGACTGAGAAAGGGGGTTGGTTACAACCTGGGAAGGTATTAGCACCCAGATTATCCGCCGTACTCGACGGGATCCACGCTTAAAAGATTTGTGTTTTAAAGGGGTAGTGTCAGTGCAATTTGTGTATAAATGAGCTGGAACAGGATGTACAGGTGTCAGTGCAAGAGAAGTGAGGTGTATAAATGATGTGTCAATGCAAGAACAAAGATGAAATGCTCAAGACTATGAGGCTAAAAGAATAAAGCTGGAAAGAGGGGGAATATACAGAGACTTTTGTTCGATAACTGTTAAGTTATGCCTACGTATCCTCTCGTGCAATGAGGAAGTCAGAACACCATAGTTCGACCCAAAGAGACTGAAAGATGAATTGACTGATGAACTGCTTGCTTGTCTATGCTCAAGTGTATGACCTGTCTGGCTCAGGTGCTAACTGTCTTGCATTAGACGGAAGAAGCAAGTTCTCGTTTATGAGTGAAGGTGATGAGAAAAGAATCCCGAAGGAGACGATTGTTGTTTGTTTTTTTGTATTTTTCAGTCTTTTATTGCTTGTGAAAGTTTGTCATAAGTTAATGAGCTTAAGTCTAAACCAAATGGATTTAGTAAACTCATCACATCTTCCCTCTGATTAGGGGTAATGAGAATGCCTTAAGTGTGAAGTCAGATTCTCACACTTAATCACCTTTGATGCAGGATTAAGATCATTAACCTACTTGTGATTATTTAGATGTTTTTGGTGTTTTTGTTTAGTGTTGAGTAATGAGGTTAAGCCATAATCAAGGATTAAACAGACTCATTACACCATCCTAATAGAAGGATAATAGATGAGAATGTTTAAGCTGAGGAAAGCTCCTCAACTTAATCCATGATTAGGGATTAAACTCATGACAAAACAAGCCTTTGTTTAAGTGGATTTTATTTAATGATATGATGATGAAGTGATTTTTATGATTTGTAAGACAACTTGAGGGGGACTTGTCCATTAACACTAGGGTTAGTCCTTCTTAACCAATTAAGGAAGAATTAGAACCCTAATGCAAGGCCCAAGTTACAAGCTTGATGTCTTGATGATTATTAGATGAATTGATTAAGAGATGTAAACACATTAAGGGTTTAACACTTAGGATTAAAGTTATACACTCCATCCTAATAGAAGGATGCAGGCATAAGCTTAATCACAAAGCCTTAAAGCCTTTAGGGTTTAGGCCCTGATTATGAGGTGAGAAGAGAAGACTCAATGAGACACAAAGGTAAAGCTAAGTGGGGAGACTAATCAAAACCCTAATCATTATCATGCTTGGTTGTTCCTAGGGTTTGTGAGGTTTAACAAGAAAGATCTTCAGAGGAACCACCAGGAAGCAGATGAAAGGATCAAGAGAAGCAAAGTAAACTTGCTTCATTCAAGAAGTCAAGTCACTTGAGGAAAGAAAGTGAGAAGAAGAAGAATGAGCAAGCTCAAACTCAAACACATATAAAAATGCAGCAAAATAATAATAATCTTACCTCAGACAACTAAAAATTGATCACATATAATTATTTAACTAAATACAAACATTTGATAAGATTTATTAACAAAACTAATTAATATAATATTTTAAATAATTAGTACAAAACAGCTGGTTTTATATAATTTTGATAAAAGAAATAATTAAGAAAGTAATTAAAAGAAAACTAGAGAAATAAAAGTAATGAAATAAATAAAGAAAGATTTTATGGCTGGAAAACAAAATAGTGGGTGCATAGGTCCAGAATCGTTTGGCCCAATAGGAAGGGAGGCGGATCCAACCTGCAACCTTGGGTCGGTCATGGACTGGGTAGGGTTCTACCCGTGACCCGGTCAGATGCTGAAGAAAGAGGGTTTTGAAAACCCTAATAGATACACAATAACAGCAAAAATCAAAACTCTCAGCGTCATTCTCCACCGTTTCCCTCAAACTCGCTCGGCGTTCTCACCTCTCAAATCAACAACACATCCTCTATCTCTCGATTTTCTCAGACATCCTCATAAACCTTCTCCTTTCTCTCAACCTGAACAAAGAAATGATGCCTCTCTCAATCGCGTTCCTCTCTCACGATCGCTCACTCTCAATCGCTCTCTGTTCGCAAATCAAAACCTGTTTCTCGCCTTTACAACGCCGTTCATTCAGCCCATACGCTTGACATCTCTGCCTTCTCAAAATTTCGACTGAAAAAAAAAAACCGAGCTCTAACTCCTTCTAATCCCCCCATTGAAAACCCTAAATCGTCGGAGAAGACGAAATGCAGCGGCAACCACCATCCTCTCCGTCAATACTCACTCAAAGCGCATAGGCCTAAACATTAATCCCTCCCAATCTCGTCCTCTCAACTCAATATTTGCCTTTCAAAAGCGCGGAAACCCTAACCCTAAATCAAAGCATATAGAAACGAAAGTATCGCAACGGAAATTCGAAAGTTTTACCTCGGTTATGGTGAAGCTGTATTGACACTTTGGTGAAGGTCAACAGATGGTTGTTGAAGAGGTAAGCTTTTGGATTGATTTAAGCGGCCGGTTCGGGATACGGTTTGATGTTCGTTTTTTCGGTACAGGTGAGCTTCGGAGTTGCTGGACTTGTCAAGAACAGTTCGTTGGTTCGTTATGGAAGACGAACCCCGTTCGTAAGTTGATGGCCGCTCTTTGTGAGGTAAGGTATTTTGATAAAATGAAACTGCTCTGTTGTTCTGTGTTTTAGATTTTCAAACGTTTCTGTCCCTTTTTTCAAAAAAAAAAAACCCTCCCTGTTCCTCTTACATGAACAACTCTTTTATAGGAGAGACAAAAGGATGGGTACCATTGAAAGATCCTCTCCCCTTTTTAGTTGAGTCTTGACTGAATCCGTTGGCCTTGGATTGAACTCCTTTGTGTGGCTTTCCCTAGGCTATCATCAGTGTCTGCATTTTCTTATATCTCTCCCTGCATTTTCGGCACACTCTACCACTTTTTCAACATAACTTGTCTGCTCAAGTTATCTTTTCATGCTTGTGCAGGTTCAGAGTGAACAATCGCATCAGCCTGCAGGGTGTTGTTGAGGGTAGCAGGGTGCAGCTGGGTCAGATACAACAGGTATAGGTCTGCTTATCCTTTTCAAACTTTCAGCTGCTTGTGAGAGAACAACAAAAACTATCCATGTACCTTCTACTTTATGTCAAAACACTTGTCCTTGTTGTTGTGACAATCTGCTTTAATTCTATTTGGTTTGAAATGAAACAAATAAGTTGTATTCGGATTGGATTAAAAGTGATTTTCAAATGGTTTGATCTTTGTGTTTTTTTTCTTCTCATGAACTCTCTGTTCTCACCGTTTATCCCCTATTTTACTGCGATGTGACATCAGTCTTTGTGTTGGAATTGAATTGGTAATGTCCTTTCGATAAGCCGTCCGAAATCTATGACTTTGACAACTTTCTCTTCTATTTGCAGGTCAGACCCCAAAAGTTTCAAAAATGGAATGGACATAACAAAGCTTTAGAGATAATCAACAAAGGAAAATCGAAACTTAAACTGAAAATTGTCATGACAAACTGCGGTGCCGTCCTGCTTCGACTTTTAATGGTAAACAACTGATTATCATGGACAAATGCATTGTTGTTATTCTTATTGTTGCCAGCTTTGTAATTCCCGGCCTTTGAACGTATTAGCGTCGCCTTCATTGTATTGGTTTCTATTCATCATGAAGTGTCTGAATTAACCGTTATCCTTTTTGTATGTAAACATGTGAGAACGAGTCTTGGTACATTCGTGCGTATGCTTTACCTCATGTAAACACGCCGAATTGATGACAAGGTGGCTGCAGCAAATCGAGCCTGACTTTGCTTTCTCTTGGGGTTGGATTGTTGACAAGGTAAGACTCTGATCTTCCCATGTTTGCTACCATGAATTGGCTTGTTATAATCCTCTGAAAAGCATTTGGTTATTCCTGAATACTTCAACATATTTTCAATGTAAAACATGTTTGCATCAATCAATTTCTTCTCAAATCGCATCCTAACATCAGTGTTGATTTGGTCGCAGGTACCATTCCGTGGTGAACTGGGATTCCGTGAAGACATTTTCGAGCTCCTAGGTCGTCATTCCCCTCGGGTGGATTTGGAAGAACCTACGGCAACAACATCTCTAAGAGGATAGGCATCCTTACTTTGACCAAGGAAAGCAAAAATTATTGAGCTTGCTGTGACTGCCATCAATGCCATGACTTTCTCCTCAATTATCAAAACGCTCGGACGCAATTGCGTGGTTTTGGAGAGCCACTCCCTGTTGCCGATTACAAAATAGTAGAATCACCTTTCTTTACTGTACTGAATTTGCAATATATCCTCCACTGCTGCAAATCCAATGGGGTTGAGTTTCGCACGATGGATGAGTTGATGCAAAGGCAACGTTTGCAAACCGTTTCGGACAATAAACAAATATGGTAGCGGCAAAGGCGTTTCTCCGTCTTGGTTAAAAGATAGCATAGGCTGAAAAGCTTTGGGACTTTGAATTTTATTCTTGTAACTGTAACAGTAACAGCTGTTCAACTATTAACCTTGTAGCAATGTAACTAATAATTCTGGAATTTGCTTTTGTAATACTTTATGATGTGATCTTGAAAATTCCGCCGTCCACTGCTCGGCACGACTGAATATGGCTTCCTGGATTTGAATCCTTTTAGATGAGTAGCAATATATTCATGATGTAATCTTTTGATTAGTCATTTGCCCGTTCAACAATCAAACTTGTTCCTTGAAATTGATGATATAACCTTTTGACATTATTGAAATTGCAGTTTTGAATGCAAACATCTTGACAACACTTAAGTCCTAATATTGTTAAACTGGAAAATACTCTGGCAACACAACTCCAATTCTTTGTATGATACATTGAACTTAAAGATAACTTGTAAAACTTGAATAATCATGGTTCTTCAAAATCAAACCTCAAAAGAACGTGACTTGAAAGCAACAGGCATCAACTTGACAATGACCAACAAAAGAAATCTCTCATGACAAAAGGAGAAACTTCAAAATGACCTTGAAAATAATAATAATCCCAAAACTTTAATAACTTGAATGAGGAGGCAAAAATTCGGTTTCTTAAGACCTAAAAAACGATTTCTCAATTCAAAGTGCCCTAGTCCACAGTTCATTCTCCTCAGTCTGATCATAAATTTGCATGTTAAATGATCAGAGAGGTGATAGTCTCGGTCATAATGCGTCTTCAAACCATTTCTTCTATTACAGATCAATTTCCCCATAATCCCAGGTTACACAACCTCAACCTGACGATTCGGGCGAACTATATCCGGATGTTTGAAAAGTAAAGACCATCTTGAACTGAAGCTTTGGTTTCTGGTACTTTCTGGCTGGTTTCTTGCTTCCATGCCATTCTCAGTCCTTGTGATTCTTTGGCATTCTTGGCTTTGAGAGGGTATAATATGATGCTTGAACACACATGGACCCCTTTGAAGTGATTGATGACCTTTGGAGTGGCTCAGGAAGCTCTCAGATTGCCCAGATCACAAACCCTAGATGCAGATAACTTAGAACCAATGCAGTGAATAAAAAATAAATAAAAAAAATGTGGTACGAGATGCTATGATTGAGATTATGTATATGAAATGATCACAAGCCATGGTGTGAATGGGTGAGGGCGAATTTGGGGTGTTTACAGCTGCCCCTATTCAATCATGAGTTAGCTGTGCAGGATGTGAGCGACGGCTTATCAGGCAAACAAGATAACTTGTGGTTGAATACCAAAGACAGTCCAAAATTTGCACTCACAGAACGAAGAAGAAAAGGGATATAGATTGTAAAAGAAAAATAAAGTATATTGTAAAGTGCGGGCGACGGAGGACGACCGTCGAGCAGAGGACGACTGCTGGGTAAAGAGCAATGACGGGGGTGGCCGACACGCTGGGGGTAAAAGGTATCATGATGGGGACGGCCATCAAGTAAAGCTGTAAGATTCTCTGGGGGTTATTGAAACATGACGGGGACAGCCATCAAGTTCAAAAAGTAAAGCAACCAACGATGGGGACGGCCATCGGGCTAAAAAGAAAAGGGACCACGACGGGGACGGCCATCGGGTTAAAGAATAAATGAACTAAACAGGTGATGAGGGACGGTCATCAAAGGTGAAGGATGATCACCTAGCAGGGGACGGTTGCTCTGTTGGGTATAGATGAGGGACGGTCATCTAAGGTGGAGGACGACCACCTGGCAGGGTACGGCTGCCGAAAATATCGCGACATAGGACGAATGTCGGATAAAGGTCAACGATGGGGACGGCCATCGGACGAGCATGATGGAGGACGACCATCAAGAGGTGGAGGACGACCACCTAGCAGGGGACGGCTGCTCTCAAGGTTTGTCATGACATAGGACGAATGTCAGATAACCAAAATCAACAATGGGGACGGCCATTGGATAAAATGATGAAGGACGATCATCAAGAGGTGGAGGACGACCACCTAGCAGGGGACGGCTGCTAAATATCACGACATAGGACGAATGTCGGATAGAAATCAACGATGGGGACGGCCATCGGATGAGCATGATGGAGGACGACCATCAAGAGGTGGAGGACGACCACCTAGCAGGGTACGGCTGCTCTCAGGGTTTATCATGACACAGGACGAATGTCAGATAAAAAAGAAAATTTGCTATGCTGGGGAATGGTAAACACGGACAAGTGTTTATATCCAAGAAACAAAAGGTATAAGTGTTTAGATGTTGTGTATAGATTAAAGATGCAGACGAGCATCCTTAAGACTACGATACGGACGAGTATCGGGTAGAAACAAACTGACACATGTTCAGAGATGATGATACGGACGAGTATCAACTGGTTAACAAAGAACACGGACGAGTGTTGAATCTGAGGGGACTCTTCTGGGGAATAGTAGACACAGACGAGTATCTATATTCAAGGAGACGTATGTGTTTGACACAGTGTATGGATTAAAGATGCGGACGAGTATCCTTAAGAGTATGATACGGACGAGTATCATGTAGAAACAAACGCTTGACGCATGCTCTGAGATGATGGTACGGACGAGTACCAACTGGTTAACAAAGAACACGGACTAGGGTTGAATCTGTGGGGATGTAGATGGTGTATATAAGATACGGACGAGTATCTGTATAAGTAACTAGTATAAATGGTATATAGATGAGTGTTTAACCGCTGGGGAGAGTGACACGGACGAGTGTCAAAAGATGAAGAGTATAATATAAACAAGTATCTGGTATACAAAGTATTTATGTTACTGTGTTGGGGAAAATGACATGGACGGATGTCAAGGGAATGTATATATATCTGTGAGTGCAAAGAGGCTGTCTTTGGCTTTCTGCTGGGGATATGACACGGACGGGTGTCAGGAAGTATCTGTAATACGAATGGCCTGTTTGTAAAGAGTGTTCGGGCGACTTTACTGGGGAATGGTGACACGGACGGGTGCCAAAAGGAGTGTGTATATTGGTGTTTGTGAAGGTGAGGCAACTGTTCTTTTGCTGGGGACTCTGGGGGAAAGTCTTCTGTACGTTGATGAATTTCACAAGTGTTTGATTCAGACCATGACTTATGATTATGCTACATGTTTGATTTTTGCCGTAATGCTCCGTAAAAACGGAATGCTACGCTTTGTGGGTGAACATGATGCAAATGCCATGATTATGCGAGGGTACCAAGCCGGGATTCGGATCCCGTTGCCATGAAGATCTCTGGCTGATCTGGTTAAAGTGAACATCCCAGCTGGGGATGAGATCATTGGTAGATCTTAGAGAGATGTATCTGCTTGGGGATATATGTCAATGATAGACACAATCGTGTAATGAGGGACCCAGCTGGGGTTTGTAGAAGCTTTCGTCACTCTGTTGTGATTCCCATGCGTTGCTCTTCTGATAGAGGCTGAAGCTCTGTGGGGAGATGGTTCCCTGAATTTTGCATTCTGCTGAGGAAGAATGCTTGACACCTCGGCTGGGAGGAGTGACAAGTGGCAACCTAGCTGGGGGAAGTTATTGGTGGCAACTCAGCTGGGGAGAAAGCACCTCAGGTGCTAAGAATGAGTGTTGATTTGTCAGCTCGCTGGGGTGAAGCTTTCATGCCCCAAGCTGCGCTTTGGATACCTGCAATCCTGCAAAGATAGAAACGCACAAGTAATCCCGAGGTATCCTTTACTGGATTCCGTCGTAGGAAATTAGATACTTCTGAGAGTAAACATATTTCCTGCAAGCACGTGTTTTTATTTTTGAAGATAAGCATCTGTACTTATGCAATCAGTTTTTTAGAGACATCAGACATTCTTTGCAAAATAAAATGTACAAGACGAAACATGACCGACAATCTGATTTTATTAATTTATGCGCCCTGAACTGGCAATATACAGTCAAAGAAACATATCTCCTGAAAGGAGGAGATTGTTACAAATTGAGAAACAAACTGCTGGCAATGTTGACGACGCTTTAAGGAGCTTCCCTCCTGCTGTGACTCGTATGACTTTTGACGCTCTTCTCGTCTTGCTTTCTGAAGAAGGCTGATTCTGATTGAAGCTTGATCCCTTCGAAGCTTACCAAATTGTGAGTGATACAGACGAACTCAGCATGCAGTTGTTCGCTTATTCCCTTATTTTGCATGGACCGCCCTTTCGGGTTTTCAATCCATCGGGATACCCATTTTTGCCTGAGTCGTCCAATGTGGCTTTTCAACTCAGCGGGTGTACATTTTTTTGTTTATTTTCCCTTATTTTTGCCCGAGTCTTTTATTCTGTTTTTGACTCGCCGGGATGCCCTATTGTTGCCTGGACTTACATTCTGTTTTTATGTCCAGCGGGTCATTTTATGCGAAGTATTTTTTAACTGCATCTGAATTCACAGGGGACGGGAAATCTTCACCATCCATGGTGCTGAGCATCAGTGCTCCACCAGAGAAAACTTTCTTTACCACGAATGGTCCTTCATAGTTCGGAGTCCACTTGCCCCTGTGGTCTGTATGAGGAGGGAGGATTCTTTTTAGCACAAGATCTCCTACTTGATACTCTCGGTGCCTAACTCTTTGATCGAAGGCTCTTTTCATTCTTTTCTGATACAACTGCCCATGACAGATTGCAGCCAATCTTTTCTCTTCGATCAGACTCAGTTGTTCGTATCGGGACCGGACCCACTCTGCTTCGTTTAGCTTAACATCCATCAGTACCCGTAGGGAGGGTAATTCAACTTCAACTGGTAGGACTGCTTCCATACCATACACAAGTTGATACGGTGTTGCCCCAGTGGATGTCCTTATTGATGTGCGGTACCCATGCAAGGCAAACGGTAGCATCTCATGCCAGTCTTTGTAAGTGACTACCATCTTCTGCACAATCTTCTTGATATTCTTATTAGCTGCCTCAACAGCGCCATTCATCTTTGGCCTGTAAGGAGAAGAATTGTGGTGTTGGATCTTGAAGTCCCGGCATAATTCAGCCATCATTTTGTTGTTTAGATTGGAACCATTATCGGTAATGATTCGCTCGGGAACTCCGTATCGACAGATGATATCTCTCTTCAGAAATCTGGCTACCACTTGCCTTGTAACGTTGGCATATGAAGCTGCTTCAACCCACTTGGTGAAATAGTTAATGGCAACCAGGATGAATCTGTGGCCATTTGAAGCAGTTGGTTCAATCTTGCCAATCATATCAATGCCCCACATGGCAAAGGGCCAGGGTGAAGACAATATATTCAAATGATTGGGAGGCACATGCACCTTATCCGCATAAATCTGGCATTTATGGCATTTTCTGGCATAGACACAACAGTCGGCATCCATCGTGATCCAGTAATAACCTGATCTTAGCAATTTCTTGGCTATTGCATGCCCTCCTGCATGGGTACCAAAGGATCCTTCGTGCACTTCATGCATTAACAAGTCCGCTTCTGTCTTATCAACGCATCTGAGGAGTACCATGTCAAAGTTCCTTTTGTATAACGACCCATCAGTGTTCAGAAAGAAACTACCAGCAAGCCTTCTTAATGTCTTCTTATCATTGGAAGATGCCCCGGATGGGTATGTTTGATCCTCCAAGAAGCGCTTAATGTCATGGAACCAAGGCTTATCATCTTTGACAACATCTGCTGCAAGTACATATGCTGGTCTATCAAGTCTGGATACTGAGATTTGAGGTACAAAGTTGGCAGCTTGAACTTTGATCATAGACGAAATGGTAGCTAGGGCGTCTGCAAACTGATTCTCGTCCCGAGGGATATACTCAAGCTTGACCGTTGTAAAGAAAGTCAATAACCTTCTTGTATAATCCCTGTAAGGTATCAGATGATCCTGGTGGGTGTACCATTTGCCGTTGGTTTGATTGACTACCAAAGCTGAATCTCCGAACACAGTCAATGTCTTGATCCTGAGGTCAATGGCTTCCTCAAGACCCATAATACAAGCTTCGTATTCAGCTTCGTTGTTAGTGCAATTGAAAGTGAGTTTTGCCGAGAAAGGCATGTGAACTCCTTTCGGTGAAATGAGTACTGCACCAACACCACGACCATTCATGTTAACAGCCCCATCAAACATCATAGTCCATTCTTCTTCCGGGTCGGGCCCTTTAGTGTGAATAGGCTCTTCATGATCTTTTGCTTTAATGAGCATGATATCTTCATCAGGGAAGTCAAACCTCATAGGCTGGTAGTCATCAATGGGTTGCTCAGCAAGATACTCAGACAATACGCTGCCCTTGATGGCTTTCTGAGAAGTGTACTGGATGTCATATTCTGTGAGGATCATTTGCCATCTTGCAACCCGTCCGGTAAGAGCTGGCTTCTCGAAAATGTACTTAACTGGGTCCATCTTTGAGATCAATAAGGTAGTGTGGGTCAACATATACTGTCTCAGTCGGCGAGCAGCCCACGCTAAAGCACAGCAAGTTTTCTCGAGCAGTGAATAACGTTGTTCACAGTCGGTAAACTTTTTGCTCAGGTAGTATATTGCATACTCTTTTCGACCAGACTCGTCATGCTGGCCCAGCACACACCCCATCGACTCTTCTAATACTGTCAAGTACATTATCAGAGGTCTTCCTTCAACTGGAGGCATAAGGATTGGAGGCTCTTGCAGGTATTCTTTGATCTTGTCAAAAGCCCTCTGGCAGTCTTCGTTCCAACTGACCGTCTGTTCTTTTCTTAACAGCTTGAACAAGGGTTCACAAGTTGCTGTAAGGTGAGATATGAACCGTGAGATGTAGTTCAAACGACCTAAGAACCCTCGAACTTCTTTCTCAGTTTTCGGTGCAGGCATCTCTTGAATAGCTTTGACTTTATCAGGGTCAACCTCAATCCCTTTCTCGCTCACAATAAATCCCAGCAGCTTACCAGATCGCACCCCGAATGTGCACTTGTTAGGGTTCAGCTTCAGTTGGTACTTCCTCAGACGCTTGAATAGCTTCAGCAGATTTACCAGGTGGTCTTCCTCTGTAAGGGACTTGGCAATCATGTCATCCACATAACACTCGATTTCCTTATGGATCATATCGTGGAACAATGTTACCATAGCCCGTTGATACGTTGCACCAGCATTCTTCAGTCCGAATGGCATCACCTTGTAACAGAACGTGCCCCAGGGTGTGATGAAGGTTGTCTTCTCCATGTCTTCAGGTGACATTTTAATCTGATTGTATCCTGAAAATCCATCCATGAAGGAGAATACCGAGAACTGAGCCGTGTTATCCACCAATACATCAATGTGAGGTAAAGGGAAGTCATCTTTCGGGCTGGCTCTGTTCAGATACCGGTAGTCAACACACATCCTTACTTTGCCGTCTTTCTTAGGCACAGGTACTATATTGGCAACCCACGGTGGATAGCTAGTTACGGCAAAGAACCCGGCGTCCCATTGCTTTTGTACCTCTTCCTTGATTTTCATAGCCATGTCTGGGCGAGTACGACGCAGCTTCTGTTTGACCGGTGGGCATTCTTCTCTCAAAGGCAGTTTGTGCACAACAATGTCGGTGTCCAACCCTGGCATATCCTGATAGGACCAAGCAAACACGTCCACATATTCTTGAAGCAGATCAATCAGTTGTCTCTTCACTGAGTCTTGCAGGCAGGCCCCGATTTTAACCTCTTTCACGTCTTCATCTGTACCAAGATTAATCACTTCAACCTCCTCCTGGTGAGGAGTAATAACCTTTTCCTCTTGTCTCAACAAACTGGCTAGCTCTTCAGGAAGCTCATATTCTTCTTCAACCCCTTCATCAGCTTGATTGATTGGATTGTCAAAGTCATACGAAGTCATAGCCGTGCTGTTGTCGGTGCTGTCTGGAAGGCACTCTCTGCAAGGGTTCAGTTGATTCATTTTAGTGATTGATTTTAATCTTGTTTAGAAAAGTGAAATAAAATTATCATTTTGAAAACATCGCCATTTATTTTTGTACAAAAAGAAAAATGGAAAAACAGTGAATGGAAAGGAAAAAGACTCATTTGCAAAAAGATGTCTGATATTTCATTGATTAATCTTGTTTGCACAAAAAGTACAGATGGCCCGATTACAAAATGAGTCTTGTCATCTTGGGCAAGATGCAAGACTTTGATGCATGCTATAAAAACACAGGAAATAATAATTACTCTGCGTGAGTAACTCTTATAATTTCCTGGGAAGACCAGTTTGAGATACTGCTCCCCGGGATCTTTGGACGAATCCAAATCTCCAGATTGCGCTCCTCTTCCAGCTCGTCTTCCAAATTGTTGATAGCATCAGGGGTGAGCATCCCCCCACTGACAAAACCGGACTTCTCAGCAGCCTCTGCTTGATTTTGTTGAGTTGGTCTGTAACCCAACCCAAATTTGTCCTTCTTCTCTTCCACAGATAAAACCTTGCCCCAGCCTTGGGCAGTTCCTTCCTCAACAACCTTCCGGGCTTGTTGATAAGATGCCATGGAGATTCCAGATACCGCAGATGCTTCATTCACGTTCAAGGCCTCAAATCCTTGGCTCATTGTTTCATGGATCTCCCCATCCATCTCAATATACTTATAAGTAGCCAGATGGCTAACAAATATATCCTCCTCCCCACAGATAGTAACAACTTGGCCTTCCCACTCAAATTTTAACTTCTGGTGAAGGGTAGAAGTTACTGCGCCAGCGGCATGAATCCAAGGTCTACCCAACAAACAGCTGTAGGCAGGCTGAATGTCCATCACATAGAAGATCGTTTTAAAGGTCTGTGGGCCAATCGTCACAGGCAGCTCAATTTCTCCCAGAACCGATCTCTTAGAACCATCAAAGGCTCTTACTACCAGGTTACTGGGACGCAATGCCAATCCTTCATACTCCAGCTTCACCAGGGCCTTTTTCGGTAAGACATTAAGGGATGACCCTGTGTCTACCAGCACATGGGAAAGGACTGCACCTTTACATTCCATGGTGATGTGCAAGGCCTTGTTATGGTTGCGGCCTTCCGTTGTCAAGTCAGTATTGGTGAACCCTAGCCCATTGCTAGCAGTAACATTTCCAACCACGGTTTCCAACTGATTGACGGTGATCTCTTCAGGCACGTAAGCTGCGTGCAAGACTTTGAGTAGTGCATTCCGATGGGCTTCGGAGCACATGAGCAATGATAGGATGGAGATCTTGGATGGCGTCTGGTGAAGCTGATCCACTATTTTGTAATCACTCTTTTTGATGATTCTCATGAACTCATCAACTTCTTGATCAAAGGGTGTTTTCAAAGCTTCCTTAACAGCTTGATCTTCCTGCACCGGGCTCTTTCCTTTTGCCTTGGCAGCAGCTTCTGCTTCGGCAGTGGGTCTTTGAATTTGTGGAGCAAAGAGACGTCCGCTTCGAGTGAAGCCTCCGCCTCCTCGCACATTGTCTATTTGTGGTGCAGGTGTTGATGGTTCAAGGGTGATTTTCTTTCCTTCGCAGTATATGTCAGAGCCGTAGTGCCAAGGGATGGCCCTATTGCTTTCATAAGGTACTGGTCCAGGCACTGTGACAGTGACTGGACTGATGACAGCTGCAGAAGGGACTGTAATAGTTTGTGGATCATAATAAATTGTGACTGGTGCTCTGATGGGAGCAGCACTTTCTGAGTTGTAGGCAGAGTTGTTTTCAGGATCATAAAATATTGTGACAGTTGAGACATCTTCATGATTTGTTGCTGATGTTGTAGGAGATATTGCCGGAAGGATGGACGTTGTTGTTGTAGGAGATTCAAACTGGAGTGGTGCTGAAGTTGTAGAAGGAGAATGTGTTGATAACTGATCAGTTGAGATGATGGATGAAGTACTTGTTGATGAAGCCGAAGAATTGTCAAGAACAATGGTTGCTGCAGTTGTAGGAAATACCGGAACTGTTGCTGATGAGATTGCTGGATTTGTTGGAAATGATGTGGTGATCTGAAGTTGGCCACTCTGAATGAGACCATCTATGCCATTCCTCAGGTCATCGCACCCATTTACTGAAATATTGCAGTAAGCACACCCTAACTCACACCCCGGGAACATTTGACATTCGAGGAGCTGAGCCTTAATCTCTACCAACGGCGTCCGAATCTGACCCACACTGGTTATTAAATAAGACGGCTTGTCTTCTTCAATAGCGTTGATTCTGGGACCACCGTGGTTTGGCATGGGGTTCTTATTGACATTGGGTGGTGGTGCTAAATTCAGGGCCTTAGAGTCTACCAGGTCTTGTACCTTCATGTGCAAGGCTCTGCACTTTTCTGTACTATGGCCAGGTGCATTTGAATGAAAAGCACATCTGGCGTTGGAGTCATAATTCCTGGGTAGACTGTTGGGATCTGGAGGTGCCAATGTCCTTAGCTCAACTAGGTTGAGTTTCAGGAGTTGTGGCAGCAATGTAGCATATGGCATAGGGATCGGATCGATCACCCTGCTGGCTTGAGATGGCCTCTGCTGGAATGGCCTTTGCTGATGGTTGTTGTTGGTGTTGCTGTTGTTGTAATTTCTCGGAGGCTCTCTCTTTCTGACATAGGTGGCTGGACAGCAGCAGCAAGCTGTCTCCATCTTTGAGCATATTCTCGGAAGCTCTCTCTAGATGACTGTGACATTCCCATTAGGAGGGTCCTGTTGGGTGCCATATCCAGATTATACTGATACTGTCTGATGAAGGCCTCTGCCAGGTCCTTCCAGCATCTAATAGTTGCTCTTGTCAGATGGGAATACCATTCCCTCGAAGCTCCAGTCAAGCTATCCTCAAAATAGAACATCCACAGCTTCTCGTCCATGGTATAGGCCTTTAGCCTCCCGAGAAAAGATTGTAGATGGGTCCGGGGACAGGAAGTCCCATTATACTTCTCAAAGCATGGTGGCTTAAACTTGTGGGGAATCCTGACCCCATCTACCAAACCCATATCCATAACATCAAAACCCAAAGAGTTTTGAGACTCTAAGGATCTTAATTTCTCAGCTATCTCATCCAACCTTCTATCATAAGCTTCTTCCCCAGCTCCCATTACTGTGAACTGGTCTTCTTGGGGGTCTTCTTGCAGTACCCTCCCTGCTGTGGCAGTCCCTTGTATATTGACAGGGATGTTGGCCTCTGGATGGAGGTGGGGTCCAAAAACTGGGGGATTGACATGAGGTTGGACTCTTTCATTGTTGCTAGTCCCAGCAGTCCCTGGCTGATGGTCTTCCTGATTTCTCCCTTCCACCAATGCTCTGAGCCTCTCCTGGCTTTGAGCCATGTTGTTCATTACCTCCATAAACTGTGTCATTTGGTTCCTCATTTCCAACCTCTCGTTGGTCATTTGGTTCCTGACCTCTGTAAGGTCCTGCTGCATCTGATCCATCTGTATGCCCGGAAGGTTGTTACGGGTTTGATATCGGTGCGGACGGTTGAGGGGAAATACCCGGCGCCGAGCAATAGTTCCTGAACATCACAACAGAGTTAGCAACAATAAAACAAACACCTACAAAACAAACAAAGGATTAGCATGCAATGCAGTATGCTTATTTGTTTTCAAGGTATCCGGCTTGGCATTCAGTTTTGACCCTTCCAGACCCTTGAAGATGCTGTTGATGCTGCTTTTGAAGTAAACTCGGATGGAACAAACTAATACATATATTACAAAAGGCAAATGGTACATAGTTTGTTTACAAATACGAGCCCTCTGAGGGGTTAAAATACATTACAAGAAAATAAAAGTACATAGAATGAAAGCAACAACAAGCAAATGGTCAAACACCAAGACCAAACTCATCCTCCCGAACTTCCTTGAGAAGTGCTTCGGTCACAGGATCAGCCGGACGCTCCGTGAGGTTCCTGATAAGGAGGTTCCGGGTAGTAACAGCTGTAGTTAGCTTCTTGTGTTGACTTTGGTTCTTTGACCTCTTCACTCTAGCTCTGATCTTCAGCTCTGATATCTCCCTCTGGGCTGCTGCCAGGGCTTCTTGCTGCTCCTTTGCACTATCTTCCAGTTGCTCTATCTTGTCTTGGACCCTCTTGTCTTCCAGAGTACGAGCCTCGGTGATCCTGACCCACCTAGCCTGACTCTCCTTCAGATACAAGTCTGTCCTAGCTTTCTGGAATTGGGCTTCCTTGCAAGCATTCTTCAGGATTTGTTCTCCAGCCCTAGATTTCTTAATGTAATCTTCAGACTTCTAAATTTTAGCCAGGTGCTCCACTTTCAACTTCTCCAACCTCTCAATATCCAGTCTGCCATCACTCCTCTCCCAGAGGGTCTTCTGTAGAGCTTGAGTCAGCTTCTCATTCCTCTCTTTCAACTTCTCAAACTCCTCTAAGCTGACAGTTGCTGGAGGTGGTGTTGTGGAAGGCCCAGGCATATCTTCAATAGTAAAGGGCATCCCAGAGAATTGAGCCCTGGCATGGGACCAATCATAGTATTGTGCTGATGCCACATTGTTACACTTCCCCAGGATGGTTACCCCCTTAGTCTGCACATTGTCCCAGGCCCAGGCTGCCTGCCTAACAATAGCCAGATTAAGCTTGTTCTCACAATAAAGAGTCTCAACCAAGTCCTGTGCCTTAGGAGTGTGGACCAGTGCATAGCCCAGTTGTCTTTTGAACAGCAGAGGGTTGTAATTAATACTACCCTTAACTCCTATTAGGGGCACATTGGGAAAATGCCCACAGCTGGTGATGATATCCCTGCCTTTTGTGCTTTGAGTGCACCACCTGATATCAGCTGAAGTTAGAGTAGTAAGCCTTCCAGCCCAGTTTCTCTGCTGATGAGGATTCAAAAATGCATCTGTCCTGGGCAAATGCCTGAGAAGCCAAGTATGGAACAAAGGAGCACAGCACCTCACTAATCTTCCTCTCTGCTTTTCATTCCTCTGATGCACTGAATAGTAGAGATCCCCCAATAAAGTTGGCACTGGGTTCCTTAGGATGAAAAGATGGATTGCATTCTTGCTAACAAATCGAGGCTCATCTGCAAATAATATAATTCCATATATGCTCAAGGCCAATAAAGCACAGACTGCTTTCCACTCTCCTAAAGAAGCTTTTAAAGTGGCTTGAGAGATCAAGAAATCCAGATGCAGGCCAGGGATTCCAGCCTTAGAAGTCATATGCTGCCCAATCAGGACTGGTTCCAGATGCAATGCCTTTGCTACCTCTTCATTACCAGGAAAGACCATCTCAGGGTTGAAAGGGACTCCACCCCTGATAGGTATACCAACTAATGATGAGTACTCTTCCAGTAAGGGGCCCAGCTGAAAGTCCTGAAAAGTGAAACATCTCAGTGGGGGATCATAAAACTGAAGGCAAGTATGGATCAGGCTTCTCTGTGAGGGGTCCATATCCATAACCATATCAAGTATATCTCCATGGTGTTCCCTGAACAGTGGTATATGGTCTGGAGTGATCAGGGTCTGAATCCTCCTGATGTCAGCTAACTCTGGCTGGAAGAAGTGGTAGGTGATGTTGCTCTTTTTAGGTGCCATGATGTTGAGACTGAGTAGAGACAAGTGCTGATGATGATACTGAAGAATGGGCCACTGATTGGCAGGTGCAGATAGCTGATAGCTGAACCAGGTGCTGATGAAGATAGGTCAATACTGAAGATGGGGTCAAAACCAAAACCAAATGAAGATGGATACCCTGAAACACAAATAAGCAAATGTCAATATGATGCAATGATTATGTATGCAAATGATATGCAAGGGTTTGTGACTGAGCTGGATCTGATCAAGTGCTCTGATATAAGTCCATGTGTGTAAGAAATCCAGATGGAGGTCTATAAGTCCAGTAACCAAGGTGGGGGGACTCAAATAAAGAGCCACATGTCCAGGGTTTTAGAATCACAAGAACTGTCCCAACATGGAGTATTCTTAATCAAATCAAAGTAACAGGGTATTCTGAGGTCAAGGTACCTGCAAACCTGTAAACAGCCCAACCCCCTCACAGGTGGTGTTCTAAAACAAGGATCCTCAGACTTGGATCAGTTATGAGAAGTGTAAACACTTCTAACCCGGAGGTACAGTGTTTACAATAACCATAAAAGTTCCTCCTCTAATTCACCTCAGTTTCTGAAGTCAATACTAAAAGGTCATCCAGACTTAGCAGGCTTCCCAGATAGCCCTAGCATTGCAGGAAATCTGCAACACAGAGTTCTCAAGAAGAAACCCATATCTGAACCGTGTTTCATATTCCCGCACCAGACCGAGATGGAATGGGAAAGAATATGATTCACTCTAGCCTAAGTGTCACTCAGGTCCCAGGTATAGGACTTTAACTCTCAATGGAACACCCACCCACCAAAGCAAACAACAGATCCAGCCAGCAGTATGACAGTATGATATATATAAAAGCAATAAAGAAAGCAGTAAAGCAAATGTACATAAAGCAGTAAAACTAAAACAAGTATACAAACACAAGTGGCACATAACACCCCAGTAAACACAAATCAATCAAGCGCTAGGAGGAACCCACAAAAAGAACCAGAAGCCCTGGTTGCAGTATAAGGGTCCCCAGCAGAGTCGCCAAGCTGTCGCTCCGTGATAAATGGGACATGCCCAGATAAAGGTACAGACGCGAACGGTCAGCGAGAGGGACAATGAGAACACACAGCCGTGAACTCACTGGGAATGAATAGAGTCGCCAGCTAGGCATTTTTATCCCGGAGGAAAGGTAATGCTGCATAAACCTAGAAAAGATATGGATAAGACGGTTGCGAACCAGAGAGACTGAGAAAGGGGGTTGGTTACAACCTGGGAAGGTATTAGCACCCAGATTGTCCGCCGTACTCGACGGGATCCACGCTTAAAAGATTTGTGTTTTAAAGGGGTAGTGTCAGTGCAATTTGTGTATAAATGAGCTGGAACAGGATGTACAGGTGTCAGTGCAAGAGAAGTGAGGTGTATAAATGATGTGTCAATGCAAGAACAAAGATGAAATGCTCAAGACTATGAGGCTAAAAGAATAAAGCTGGAAAGAGGGGGAATATACAGAGACTTTTGTTCGATAACTGTTAAGTTATGCCTACGTATTCTCTCGTGCAATGAGGAAGTCAGAACACCGTAGTTCGACCCAAAGAGACTGAAAGATGAATTGACTGATGAACTGCTTGCTTGTCTATGCTCAAGTGTATGACCTGTCTGGCTCAGGTGCTAACTGTCTTGCATTAGACGGAAGAAGCAAGTTCTCGTTTATGAGTGAAGGTGATGAGAAAAGAATCCCGAAGGAGACGATTGTTGTTTGTTTTTTTGTATTTTTCAGTCTTTTATTGCTTGTGAAAGTTTGTCATAAGTTAATGAGCTTAAGTCTAAACCAAATGGATTTAGTAAACTCATCACATCTTCCCTCTGATTAGGGGTAATGAGAATGCCTTAAGTGTGAAGTCAGATTCTCACACTTAATCACCTTTGATGCAGGATTAAGATCATTAACCTACTTGTGATTATTTAGATGTTTTTGGTGTTTTTGTTTAGTGTTGAGTAATGAGGTTAAGCCATAATCAAGGATTAAACAGACTCATTACACCATCCTAATAGAAGGATAATAGATGAGAATGTTTAAGCTGAGGAAAGCTCCTCAACTTAATCCATGATTAGGGATTAAACTCATGACAAAACAAGCCTTTGTTTAAGTGGATTTTATTTAATGATATGATGATGAAGTGTTATTTTTATGATTTGTAAGACAACTTGAGGGGGACTTGTCCATTAACACTAGGGTTAGTCCTTCTTAACCAATTAAGGAAGAATTAGAACCCTAATGCAAGGCCCAAGTTACAAGCTTGATGTCTTGATGATTATTAGATGAATTGATTAAGAGATGTAAACACATTAAGGGTTTAACACTTAGGATTAAAGTTATACACTCCATCCTAATAGAAGGATGCAGGCATAAGCTTAATCACAAAGCCTTAAAGCCTTTAGGGTTTAGGCCCTGATTATGAGGTGAGAAGAGAAGACTCAATGAGACACAAAGGTAAAGCTAAGTGGGGAGACTAATCAAAACCCTAATCATTATCATGCTTGGTTGTTCCTAGGGTTTGTGAGGTTTAACAAGAAAGATCTTCAGAGGAACCACCAGGAAGCAGATGAAAGGATCAAGAGAAGCAAAGTAAACTTGCTTCATTCAAGAAGTCAAGTCACTTGAGGAAAGAAAGTGAGAAGAAGAAGAATGAGCAAGCTCAAACTCAAACACATATAAAAATGCAGCAAAATAATAATAATCTTACCTCAGACAACTAAAAATTGATCACATATAATTATTTAACTAAATACAAACATTTGATAAGATTTATTAACAAAACTAATTAATATAATATTTTAAATAATTAGTACAAAACAGCTGGTTTTATATAATTTTGATAAAAGAAATAATTAAGAAAGTAATTAAAAGAAAACTAGAGAAATAAAAGTAATGAAATAAATAAAGAAAGATTTTATGGCTGGAAAACAAAATAGTGGGTGCATAGGGCCAGAATCGTTGGGCCCAATAGGAAGGGAGGCGGATCCAACCTGCAACCTTGGGTCGGTCATGGACTGGGTAGGGTTCTACCCGTGACCCGGTCAGATGCTGAAGAAAGAGGGTTTTGAAAACCCTAATAGATACACAATAACAGCAAAAATCAAAACTCTCAGCGTCATTCTCCACCGTTTCCCTCAAACTCGCTCGGCGTTCTCACCTCTCAAATCAACAACACATCCTCTATCTCTCGATTTTCTCAGACATCCTCATAAACCTTCTCCTTTCTCTCAACCTGAACAAAGAAATGATGCCTCTCTCAATCGCGTTCCTCTCTCACGATCGCTCACTCTCAATCGCTCTCTGTTCGCAAATCAAAACCTGTTTCTCGCCTTTACAACGCCGTTCATTCAGCCCATACGCTTGACATCTCTGCCTTCTCAAAATTTCGACTGAAAAAAAAAACCGAGCTCTAACTCCTTCTAATCCCCCCCATTGAAAACCCTAAATCGTCGGAGAAGACGAAATGCAGCGGCAACCACCATCCTCTCCGTCAATACTCACTCAAAGCGCATAGGCCTAAACATTAATCCCTCCCAATCTCGTCCTCTCAACTCAATATTTGCCTTTCAAAAGCGCGGAAACCCTAACCCTAAATCAAAGCATATAGAAACGAAAGTATCGCAACGGAAATTCGAAAGTTTTACCTCGGTTATGGTGAAGCTGTATTGACACTTTGGTGAAGGTCAACAGATGGTTGTTGAAGAGGTAAGCTTTTGGATTGATTTAAGCGGCCGGTTCGGGATACGGTTTGATGTTCGTTTTTTCGGTACAGGTGAGCTTCGGAGTTGCTGGGCTTGTCAAGAACAGTTCGTTGGTTCGTTATGGAAGACGAACCCCGTTCGTAAGTTGATGGCCGCTCTTTGTGAGGTAAGGTATTTTGATAAAATGAAACTGCTCTGTTGTTCTGTGTTTTAGATATTCAAACGTTTCTGTCCCTTTTTTCAAAAAAAAAAACCCTCCCTGTTCCTCTTACATGAACAACTCTTTTATAGGAGAGACAAAAGGATGGGTACCATTGAAAGATCCTCTCCCCTTTTTAGTTGAGTCTTGACTGAATCCGTTGGCCTTGGATTGAACTCCTTTGTGTGGCTTTCCCTAGGCTATCATCAGTGTCTGCATTTTCTTATATCTCTCCCTGCATTTTCGGCACACTCTACCACTTTTTCAACATAACTTGTCTGCTCAAGTTATCTTTTCATGCTTGTGCAGGTTCAGAGTGAACAATCGCATCAGCCTGCAGGGTGTTGTTGAGGGTAGCAGGGTGCAGTTGGGTCAGATACAACAGGTATAGGTCTGCTTATCCTTTTCAAACTTTCAGCTGCTTGTGAGAGAACAACAAAAACTATCCATGTACCTTATACTTTATGTCAAAACACTTGTCCTTGTTGTTGTGACAATCTGCTTTAATTCTATTTGGTTTGAAATGAAACAAATAAGTTGTATTCAGATTGGATTAAAAGTGATTTTCAAATGGTTTGATCTTTGTGTTTTTTTTTCCTCATGAACTCTCTGTTCTCACCGTTTATCCCCTATTTTACTGCGATGTGACATCAGTCTTTGTGTTGGAATTGAATTGGTAATGTCCTTTCGATAAGCCGTCCGAAATCTATGACTTTGACAACTTTCTCTTCTATTTGCAGGTCAGACCCCAAAAGTTTCAAAAATGGAATGGACATAACAAAGCTTTAGAGATAATCAACAAAGGAAAATCGAAACTTAAACTGAAAATTGTCATGACAAACTGCGGTGCCGTCCTGCTTCGACTTTTAATGGTAAACAACTGATTATCATGGACAAATGCATTGTTGTTATTCTTATTGTTGCCAGCTTTGTAATTCCCGGCCTTTGAACGTATTAGCGTCGCCTTCATTGTATTGGTTTCTATTCATCATGAAGTGTCTGAATTAACCGTTATCCTTTTTGTATGTAAACATGTGAGAACGAGTCTTGGTACATTCGTGCGTATGCTTTACCTCATGTAAACACGCCGAATTGATGACAAGGTGGCTGCAGCAAATTGAGCCTGACTTTGCTTTCTCTTGGGGTTGGATTGTTGACAAGGTAAGACTCTGATCTTCCCATGTTTGCTACCATGAATTGGCTTGTTATAATCCTCTGAAAAACATTTGGTTATTCCTGAATACTTCAACATATTTTCAATGTAAAACATGTTTGCATCAATCAATTTCTTCTCAAATCGCATCCTAACATCAGTGTTGATTTGGTCGCAGGTACCATTCCGTGGTGAACTGGGATTCTGTGAAGACATTTTCGAGCTCCTAGGTCGTCATTCCCCTCGGGTGGATTTGGAAGAACCTACGGCAACGACATCTCTAAGAGGATCGGCATCCTTCCTTTGACCAAGGAAAGCAAAAATTATTGAGCTTGCTGTGACTGCCACTAATGCCATGACTTTCTCCTCAATTATCAAAACGCTCGGACGCAATTGCGTGGTATTGGAGAGCCACTCCCTGTTGCCGATTACAAAATAGTAGAATCACCTTTCTTTACTGTACTGAATTTGCAATATATCCTCCACTGCTGCAAATCCAATGGGGTTGAGTTTCGCACGATGGATGAGTTGATGCAAAGGCAACGTTTGCAAACCGTTTCGGACAATAAACAAATATGGTAGCGGCAAAGGCGTTTCTCCGTCTTGGTTAAAAGATAGCATAGGCTGAAAAGCTTTGGGACTTTGAATTTTATTCTTGTAACTGTAACAGTAACAGCTGTTCAACTATTAACCTTGTAGCAATGTAACTAATAATTCTGGAATTTGCTTTTGTAATACTTTATGATGTGATCTTGAAAATTCCGCCGTCCACTGCTCGGCACGACTGAATATGGCTTCCTGGATTTGAATCCTTTTAGATGAGTAGTAATATAATCATGATGTAATCTTTTGATTAGTCATTTGCCCGTTCAACAATCAGACTTGTTCCTTGAAATTGATGATATAACCTTTTGACATTATTGAAATTGCAGTTTTGAATGCAAACATCTTGACAACACTTAAGTCCTAATATTGTTAAACTGGAAAATACTCTGGCAACACAACTCCAATTCTTTGTATGATACATTGAACTTAAAGATAACTTGTAAAACTTGAATAATCATGGTTCTTCAAAATCAAACCTCAAAAGAACGTGACTTGAAAGCAACAGGCATCAACTTGACAATGACCAACAAAAGAAATCTCTCATGACAAAAGGAGAAACTTCAAAATGACCTTGAAAATAATAATAATCCCAAAACTTTAATAACTTGAATGAGGAGGCAAAAATTCGGTTTCTTAAGACCTAAAAAACGATTTCTCAATTCAAAGTGCCCTAGTCCACAGTTCATTCTCCTCAGTCTGATCATAAATTTGCATGTTAAATGATCAGAGAGGTGATAGTCTCGGTCATAATGCGTCTTCAAACCATTTCTTCTATTACAGATCAATTTCCCCATAATCCCAGGTTACACAACCTCAACCTGACGATTCGGGCGAACTATATCCGGATGTTTGAAAAGTAAAGACCATCTTGAACTGAAGCTTTGGTTTCTGGTACTTTCTGGCTGGTTTCTTGCTTCCATGCCATTCTCAGTCCTTGTGATTCTTTGGCATTCTTGGCTTTGAGAGGGTATAATATGATGCTTGAACACACATGGACCCCTTTGAAGTGATTGATGACCTTTGGAGTGGCTCAGGAAGCTCTCGGATTGCCCAGATCACAAACCCTAGATGCAGATAACTTAGAACCAATGCAGTGAATAAAAAATAAATAAATAAAATGTGGTACGAGATGCTATGATTGATATTATGTATATGAAATGATCACAAGCCATGGTGTGAATGGGTGAGGGCGAATTTGGGGTGTTTACATACGCAAAGTTCTGCACACAGATTATGTGCCTGAAGAGATCATTGTCAATCAGTTGGAATCAGTAGTCGCAAATGTAAATACTAGTCATGGACTAGGATTTACCAATGCTGATTTGACTACAGAGGGGTGTAACAACAACAAGGCATTACACATTACTCTAGAATGCAAAGGGGTTGTGCTCTCGCATGTCCTTGTTGACACTGGATCATCACTGACCGTCCTGCCAAAGAAAGCTTTAATCAAATTGGAGTATGATGGACTAGCCCTCCGTCCAAGAAATCTAGTTGTAAGAGCTTTAGATGGTTCTAAGAGATCGCCCCACAAGTTTTCAAAACTACCTTCTAAGTGATGGACATACAATCGGCCTACAGCTATTTGTTGGGTCGACCTTGGATTCATGGCGCTGGCGCGGTAACGTCAACCATTCACCAGAAGTTAAAGTATGAGTGGGAAGGTAAAATTATCACTATTTGTGGAGAAGAAGATAACTTTGTCTGTCATCTGGCTACATACAAGTACATAGAGATGGATGGAGAAATCCATGAAACCATGAGCCAAGGGTTCGAAGCTTTGATTGTCAATGAAGCTACAACTGAGGTGTCTGCTGCATCCCAATAGGAGAAGATGGGTACCTCAATTGCTTCCTACAAACAGGCTCGTCAGGTTGTGGAAGAAGGGAATGCCCAAGGCTGGGGAAAGCTTCTGAAGGTGGAAATGAAAGAAGACAATTTCGGTTTGGGTTACAGACCATCCCGACAAGTTCAAGAGGAGGCTCCTGGAGGGCCAAAGTTCATAATTGGGGGAATGATGACCCCTGGTGCTGTCAACATTCTGGAAGACGAGGCTGAAAGCGACAACAACCTGGAAAACTGGATCCGTCCAAGAATCCCGGGCCGACAAGTCCTCAACTGGTCTTCCCAGGAAATTATAAGGGTTACTACTGCAGAGTAATTATTATTTCCGGTTTTAAGCATACATCAAAGTCCCGCATCTTCCCCAAGATGTAGGGACTCATTTTATAATAAGGCCATATGTATTTGTGCAAATTGAATATTAATGAACAATGGACATCTTTTCGCAAACAATCTTTTTGCTCACTAACTTTTCATTTTTGTTATTTTATCACAAAGCAATTAATGGCAATGTTTATCCAACTAAAAACATCATTTACTTACTTTTTCTAAAAAAATAAAATAAAATCAATCACTAAAATGAACCAAATCTCAACCCTTGCAGAAATAGTCCTCTAGATTGCACTGACAACGACATAGCTATGACCTTGTGTGACTTCGACAATCCGATTAATCAAGCAGATGAAGGGGTTAAAGAAGACTACGATCTACCTGAAGAGTTAGCCAGGTTATTGAGACAAGAGGAAAAGGTGATCGCTCCTCGTCAGGAGGAGGTTGAGACTATTAATCTTGGTATCGAGGAAGTTGTGAAAGAAGTGAAGATTGGAGCCAGTCAGCAAGCTCCGGTAAAAGAACAACTTATCAGTATGCTGCGAGAATATATCGATCTCTTCGCTTGGTCCTACCAAGATATGCCGGGCTTGGATACAAATATTGTCATGCACAGGTTTCAATTAAAAGAGGATTGCCCGCTGGTCAAACAAAAGCTGCACCGTACTCGCCCGGACATGGCCATGAAAATCAAAGTGGAAGTACAAAAGCAGTGGGATGCCGGTTTTCTTGTTGTAACTAGTTACCCGCCGTGGGTTGCTAACATTGTACCTGTACCTAAGAAAGATGGCAAGGTACGTATGTGCTTCGATTACCGGAATCTGAACAAAGCAAGTCCAAAAGACGACTTCCCATTACCTCACATTGATGTATTGGTAGATAACACAACTCAGTTCTCGGTGTTTTCCTTCATGGACGGATTTTCTGGATACAATTAGATCAATATGTCACCTAAAGACATGGAGAAGACAACTTTCAACACACCATGGGGCATGTTCTGCTACAAAGTAATGTCGTTTGGTTTGAAGAATGCAGGTGCAACATATCAACGAGCTATGGTAACATTATTCCATGATATGATCCATAAAGAAATTGAGTGTTACGTGGATCACATGATTGCCAAGTCCCTCTCAGAAGAAGGGCATCTGGTAAATCTATTGATACTTTTCAAGCGTTTGAGGAAATATCAGTTAAGGTTAAATCCCAACAAATACACATTTGGGGTACGTTCTGGTAAGCTGCTGGTGTTTATTGTGAGCGGAAGAGGAATTGAGGTTGACCCCGATAAAGTTAAAGCAATTCAGGAAATGCCTGCACCTAAGACTAAGAAAGAAGTTCGAGGGTTCTTGGGTAGATTGAACTACATTTAAAGGTTCATATCTCACCTCACTGCAACCTGTGAACCCTTGTTCAAACTGCTAAGAAAGGAACAAACAGTCAGGTTGAACGAGGATTGTCAGAATGCTTTTGACAAGATCAAGGAGTATCTGCAAGAACCTCTAATTCTCATGCCTCCAGTTGAAGGAATACCTCTAATAATGTACCTGATAGTATTAGATGAATCGATGGGGTGTGTGTTTTGCCAGCATGATGAGTCTGGTCGAAAAGGGTATGAAATATACTACCTAAGCAAAAAGTTTACCGATTGTGAACAATGTTATTCACTGCTCGAGAAAACTTATTATGCTTTAGCGTTGGATGCTCGCCGACTAAGACAGTATATGTTGACTCATACTACCTTGTTGATCTCAAAGATGGAACCAATCAAGTACATATTTGAGAAGCCATCACTTACCGTAAGGGTCACAAGGTGGCAAATGATTATGATAGAATATTATATTCAGTACACTTCTCAAAAAGCCATCAAAGGCAGTGTATTATCTGACTATCTGGCTGGGCAACCCATTGATGATTACTAGCCTATGAGATTTGATTTCCCCAATGAAGACATCTTGTTCTTAAAATCAAAAGATTGTGAAGAGCATATTCACACTGAAGGGCCGGATCCATAAGGAGCATGGACTATGATGTTCGACGGGGCAGTTAATTGTAATGGTCGTGGGGTTGGTGCAGTGCTTACTACACCCGAAAGAGTCCATTTGCCTTTCTCAGCAAGGCTCACCATTGCCTACACTAACCATGAAGCAGAGTATGAAGCTTGTATCATGGGTCTTGAGGAAGCCATTGACCTCAGTATCAAAACCTTGAATGTATTCAGAGATTCAGCATTGGTAGTCAACCAAACTAATGGCAAGTGGTATACTCATCAAGAGCCTCTGGTTCCCTACCGTGACTATACGAGGAGATTGTTGACTTTCTTTACAACAGTCAAGCTTGAATACATCCCTCGAGATGAGAATCAATTTGCCGACGCTTTGGCCACCATTTCATCTATGATCAAAGTACAGACTGCCAACTATGCGCCTCAGATTTTGCTATCCAGACTAGACAGACCAGCATATGTCTTCTCTGTGGACACTGCTACTGACAACAAACCTTGGTTCCACGGTATCAAATGTTTCTTAGAGACTTAGACATACCCACCTGGGGCATCATCCAATGATAAGAAGACATTAAGAAGGCTAGCCGGCAATTTCTTCCTCAATACTGATGGCTCATTATACAAGCGAAACTTCGACATGGTCTTGCTCAGATGTGTTGACAAAAAGGAAGCATACTTACTGATGCACGAAGTACACGAGGGTTCTTTCGGTACCCATGCCGGAGGACATGCAATGGCAAAGAAATTGTTGAGATCAGGTTACTATTGGATCACAATGGATGCAGACTGTTGTGCCTATGCCAGAAAATGCCATAAATGTCAGGTCTACGCAGAACAAGTGCATGTGCCTCCAAATCCTTTGAATGTATTGTCTTCACCCTGGCCCTTTTCCATGTGGGGCATTGATATGATTGGAAAGATCTAACCAACAGCTTCAAATGGTCACAGATTCATCCTGGTAGCATTTGATTACTTCACCAAATGGGTCGAAGAAGCTTCGTATGCAAACGTCACTAAGCAAGTGGTAGCCCGATTTCTGAAAAAGGATATCATTTGTCGATATGGAGTTCTCGAGCGAATCATTACTGATAATGGTTCAAACCTTAAAAACAAAATGATGACAAAACTATGCCAGGATTTCAAGATTCAACATTACAACTCTTCTCCTTATAGGCCAAAGATGAATGGCACTGTTGAGGCAGCTAATAAGAACAATAAGAATATTATGCAAAAGATGGTAGTCACATACAAAGACTGATACAAAATGTTACCATTCGCCTTACATGGGTACCGAACTTCCATCAAAACATCTACCGGGGCAACGACTTATCAACTCATGTATGGTATGGAAGCCGTTCAACCTGTTGAAGTTGAATTGCCCTCCTTGCGGGTAATAATGGATGTGAAACTGAACGAAGCAGAATGGGTCCGATCTCGTTATAATCAACTGAGCTTGATTGAAGAAAAGAGATTAACAAAGGATGAAAAGAGCCTTCGATCAAAAGGTGAACCTCAGGAATATCAAGTGGGAGAGCTTGTACTAAAATGAATCCTTCCTCCTCATACAGATTACAGGGGCAAGTGGACGCCAAACTATGAAGGTCCCTACATGATAACTAAAGTCTTCTCAGGCGGAGCATTGATGCTCGCAACCATGGATGGAGAAAATTTCCCATCTCCTATAAATTCAAATTCTGTCAAAAAAAAATACTTCGCATAAAATGACCCGCTGGACATAAAAACAGAATGTAAGTCCAAGCAAAAATAGGGCATCTCGGCGAGTCAAAAATAGAATAAAAGACTCGAGCAAAAATAAGGGAAAATTTAAAAATAATGTGTACACCCGCTGAGTTGAAAAGGCACATCGGACAACTCAGGTAAAAATGGGTATCCCGGTGGATTGAAAACCCGAAAGGGCGATCCAAGCAAAATCTGGAAACAAGCGAACAACTGCATTCTGAATTCGTCTGTATTACACTTACATAACCTGGCAAGCTTCGAAAGGACAAAGCGTCGATCAGAATCCATTTTCTTCAGAAAGCAAGATAAGAAGAGTGTTCAAAGTCATATAGGTCATAACAAAAGGAAGATTGGAGCATCAACTTCAGCATTGCCAAATAAAATACTTTTATTTTCTCAATTTGATAGCAATCTCCTCATTTCAGGGATTAGCTTCTTCAAATGTACTCGCTTGTTCAGGGCACACAAATTAATAAAATCAATATTCACTCATACTCTGTTTTGTACCTTTTTGTTTTGTTTGCAAAAATGTCCAAAGTTCGTAATATAATATTTGCATGAAAACATATAAGCCATTTCCATTAAATGCTTGCAGGAAATATGTACTCTTAAGCAAATCTAACTCCTATGACAGAATCCGGTTGAGGATGCCTCGGGACACTTGTGTGTTTCCTTTGTTTAACAAGTTGCAGGTACTCAAGGCAGATAATCTTTTACATCATGAGACATATCAGGCACTGTATCCCCGGCCAAGTCAGGAGTCACATCATCGGCAGGATCACTTGACAAAAGCACCCCCCCATGAAGCTCATCATTCCCACAAGACACAACCTGATGAAAGAATTACAACCGATTACTTCTCAGAAGTTCTTTCCTCCCCAAGTTGGATCTTCCGAGCAATAACTGAATTTTTTTCTTTCCCCACAGATACAATTGCCAACAGCTTGGGGTTTCTCTCATCCCCAGCTTGAGTTCTCCCCACAAAGTACTCTAGAAAGATCGTCCAGAGATCCTTTCTCCCCACAGAGTTCTCCAGAAAGATCGCCCAGAGATCCTTTCTCCCTGCAGAGTTCAAATCTCAGATCGGTTTTCTCATTTGCATAATCATAGCATTTGCATCATCTTCCCCAAGAAGAGCGTAGCATTCCGTCTAATACGGAGCATTACGGTAAAAATCAAACATGTGTTTGCATGATCATAAGTCAGGTTTGAACCATTCACCTGTATATGCAGAAATCACTCCTCCAGCGGTATACAAACACCTCTCCCATGAAGTCGCTAGAATACCCCTTTTCACTCTCAATAAAAATACCCTTATACTACTCTCCAGCAGACCAAACACTCGTCCGTGTTACTTGCTTGACCAAATTGATACCCGTCCATATCATCATCCCTAAACATGCGTCGGTATTTGTTTCTATTGATACTCGTCTGTATCATGGTCCTAAAGATACTCGTCTGTATCTTTAATCTATACACACTATCGAAACACTTATACCATTTTATTTTTTGGGCTTAAACCATCGTCTGTGTTTATATCTTCTCACAACAAAACTATCTTTCTATCCGGCATTCGTCCTATGTCGTGATATTTTCAGCAGTTGTCCCCTGCTGGGTGATCGTTCTTCACCTTTTGATGACCGTCCCTCATTATCTATCTGATGGTCGTCCCCATCGTGGATCTTTCTATCCGACATTCATCATATGTCGTGATATTTTCAGCAGTCATACCCTGCTAGGTGATCGTCCTTCACCTTTTGATGACCGTCCCTCATTATTTATCTAATGGCCGTCCCCATTGTTGATCTTTCTATCCGACATTCATCCTATGTCGTGATATTTTCAGCAGCCGTACCCTGCTAGGTGATCGTCCTTCACCTTTTGATGACCATCCCTCATTATTTATCTGATGGCCGTCCCCATCGTTGATCTTTCTATCCGACATTCATCTTGTGTCGTGATATTTTTAGCAGCCGTACCCTGCTAGGTGATCATCCTTCACCTTTTGATGACTGTCCTTAATCATTTATCCGATGGCCGTCCCCATTGTTGATCTTTCTATCCAACATTTATCATATGTCGTGATATTTTCAGCAGCCGTACCCTGCTAGGTGATCGCCCTTCACCTTATGACGACCGTCCCTCATCATTATTTCGTTAGTTTATCCGATGGCCATCCCCATCGTGGATTCCTATTCTTTAGCCTGATGGTCGTCCCCGTCAGTGCATCTCTCACCTTTTAATCCCCAACCGTCGTCCTTTGCTCGATGGTCGTCCTCCATCGCTATCATTCGATGATCATTCTATATCTTTTCATTTTTAACAATTTATATCCCTTTTCTTCTTATACTAGAGAGCACAAATTTTGGACTGTCTTGGTATTTAACCACAAGTTATCTTGTTTGCCTGCTAAGCCTAGGGCTTACATCCTGCACAGCTAACTCATGCTTGAATAGGGGCAGCTATAAACACCCCAAATTTTCCCTCCCACTTTCTTATTCCTTGGATTATGATCACACATATTGCATAGCATATCATTACATCTTACATTGCATATTCACCTTTAACATCTCATTGCATCTCTGCACAGCTAGGGTTTGTGATCAGATGAATCTTGAGGATAGTATGAGGTATCTCAAAGGCCATGAAGCATGATAAGAGGGTCCTTGAGTGTTTTATGGTTGTTTTGTACCCCTAAGGGTTCTTGAAAGTCAAAAGATCACAAGAGATTGCAGAGCCACCCAGGCAGGCTCAGGGTTCCTGCACAGATGACCTAAAATTATGGTTTTGGTTTTAGGCCCTTACAACCAAAATTTTGGTCATTCTTGATTCAAATGGTCTTTATATGATATAAGGAGTGTGTGGATGAAGTTCGATAAAAAAATTCAATGTGGAAGTCATCTAATCAAATGGTAACTTGTTGTGTAAGAAAAATCAGGATTAGGGCATCTAAGACCTCCAACAAAGGTTCCAAAGGGTCATCATCATCAATTTGAGGTCATATGACCTTTATTTGGTCTTAGTAATGTTTGAAAGATCACAAGATTGAATAATTTTGAGCCATTGCAAAAGTTGCCATTTTTGGACATGACTTGAAGTGAAAATTTCCATTTTGGGAAAGATTTTCAACCTTCTCTTTCTTGATCAAAAAGGTTTCAAATGAATTTTCTTCAAACATGAAAGTTGTAGATTAAATCTTCCCATTTTCAAAAAGTACAAGAACTCCTCTTGATTCATCCTAGAACTCAAGATATGGCAAGTCAAAGTTGGGAAAAATCTTGTAATTTTCAAGTTTATGTCAAAGAAGGAAATGTGCAAAAATGAATTCCATGCCTCTACATGACTTCTAATCCACTCAAAAACATCATGGCATGATCAAACAACATCTTAAATTCAGAATTAAGCTTTGAACCAAGGGATTTCATGACTTGTTTCTCAAGAAATCACAAATTTGCAAAATTGTAAAACCTATGCAAACTCTAGATCCAAGCCATACAGCTCATAACATTTGATCCTAAGGTTTTCCTTGAAGCCAACTGAGGAAGCTCAAGCCCTCATATCAGCTATGCCATGGCCCATACCTCAAGTACACAACTTTTGACTTTTTGGCCAATTGAGCTATGCCATTCCCATAGTGGATATCTACTCTTCTGACTCATTCCAATTGTTTATGCATTGCCCAAGGATCATAAAACACAACACACAAGAGCTCAGAGGACACAAACACTCAAATTGCACAAAAATTCCCAAAAATTCCTCTCTTCGATTCTCCCAATCCAGCCATCAAACTTCAAAAATTATTTCACCAACAAGTCATACTTCACCTAAGGAACAAATCCCAACACTTACAATGGCCTGAAACACAACACAAAAGAACCTCATTTTCTGCCATATCAGAACTGAACCTCTCAAACTAGCCACTTTCAAAGCATTCCAAGCATTCCATTAGCCTCAGGAGGTTCAAAAGAGGCCATTTGCACAAGAGGGGGGCTCTGAAAGCTCACTTTCGAAGGTGTCCAGCTCAGGTATAGCTCAAGAACGTTTTTCTCAGAACTTCATTTTCTTGTTACAAGATACACTGATCACATAGATGACTTTAGAATTGAAAATGAGCAAAAAATGACCATTTCATGTTGTTCTGAATGTTTTAAATGTTGTTTGATGATTGATTTGTGTTCCATGAAGTTTTGGGAGTATTTATGGGTAGTTTAGAGGTCTTGGGATGGCATGGGGGAAGAAGATAGGGTTTTGGTTGGCCGGAAAAGATGATCGGAGCACTGTTCCGGTCATCTGAAAGTGGTTAGGGTTAGGGTGTCCATATTGAATGTGAGTCCTTAGATCTTGATTAGGTTAGGGAGTGGACGGTTCAGATTAGTCATTAACCCTGATTTTAATTAATTAAAATAAAGCATAATTAATTAACCCAGATTGAATGACAGCCTTTGGATTGCGCGCGTTTTAGGTGTTTAAACCTGGACCATTGGATTTTCATACCTTAAGTCAAGCTGACTCACACCCTCAACCCTATATATGGCTTCCACGCAATCTGAGCCCTCCCTTTAAATTACTTTTCTTTTTTTATTTTATTTATTTCATTTTGTTTTCCTTTATTTATTAAAAATAGCAAAACATTTTCAAAAATTATGATTTTTTACATTTACACTCTAATTAATTTTAAAAACCCAAAAACATTTTTATTTTTATTTTTTGCATTAAAAGATTTATTTTTAAATCATTTAATTGTATTTTTAATTAATTAATTCATTTTAATTAATTAAAAATACTTTTAGATATTTAAAAATCACCAAACAAAATCAGAGAGCCTCTTTGAACATTAAGATCAATTTAGAAAGTCATTTCACAAATTTATTTTAGGGTTTGATCATGTTTTAAGAATTAAACTTGAATTAGGGTTTTGAAAATCCCTTTTTTCATAACCCTAATTCAAAAATTTATTTCTGCCTAACTAAAATGAGTTTGTACTTGGTTCTTTTTGCATTCTTTTACATGTTGCATCTAGTATCTAGGACATTTAAATCATATTTTTTGCACTGCATTTTCAAATTTTTTTTACTTTTTCTTTGCAAAGTGTCCAAAACCCTAGCCAAACTTAGGAAAACCATAACTTGACTTTGGTTTAGCTTTAGACTTCCACCTTTGGAGGGTGTACTCATGTAGGTTTAAGGTTTGTTTGGATGCAATTTCAATTTTTTATCATGTGATTTGCTTCTGATTTTGATTATGGACTTTGTGTATGTACATACTAACTTTTTAGGTGCAAAATGGTAAGATAATCAAGAAGTGGATGTGCATCCACATCCAATCTCTTCTCACACTCTTATTTATTTGTGTTTGAAGTGAAGTTGATTCACTTGTGTTTGTTTCTCCCCCACTTCTAGGTTACTTAACTTCTTCACGAAGTAAGTAACCTATCTTTCTCTCTCTTTCTCTCTCTTTCTCTTTCATCTGCTTCTTCCTTGGTGGCCATCTGAAGATTTCTCTTTAAACATCATGAACCATATGAACATCCTAGCATGATAACTTTAGGGTTGTGAATAGTCTCCCTTAGTTTTTACCTTTTGAGTCTCCTTGAGTCTCTCTTTCTCATCTCAATAACAAAAGGCTAAACAGTTAAAGTTTTAAGACTCTGTATTAGGGTTATGCATGTATCCTTATCTTAGGATGGAATGTATAACTTTAATACTTAGTGTTAAACCTTTAAGATGTTTTTACCTCTTAATCAAAACACCTAATAATTATCAAGACTTAAGCTTGTAACTTGGGCATTATATTAGGGTTACATCTCTTCCTCTGGGTCAGATGGACTAACCCTAGTGTTTAAAGGACAAGTCTCCCTCAGGTTTAGTCTTACAAACATAAAATTCACTTCTTAATCTGATCTCCGATCAAAATACACTCTAATAAAGGTTTGTTATATAATGATTTTAATCCATGATTATGGATTAAGTTGAGGTATCTTCCTCATCTTAAGTGTCCTCATCTATCATCCTTCTCTTAGGATGGTGTAATGAGTTCACTAATCCTTGATTAGAGATTAAACTTATTACTTAACAAAAAAAATAATCCAAAAACACTTAATAATCATAAGTAGGTTAATGATCTTAACCCTGTATCATTAGGGTAATTAAGTTGGGATATCCATCTCATATTTAAGTATACTCATTATCCCTAATCAGGGATGATATAATGAGTTTACAAACCCTTGATTAAGGATTAAGCCTATTATCTTATGCAAAACACCAAAATCAATAAAAAACTGAAAGCACAAAAAACAAACAATAAACGTCTCCTCCAGGATTCTTTTCTCATCACACTCACTCTGAAAACGAGAACTCGCTTATTCCATCTAATGCAAGACACTTAGCACTCGAGCCAGACGAGTCATACACTTGAGCATAGATAAGCAAGCAGTTCACACCAAAACATCCAAGGCTCTTTGAGTCGAACTATGGTGTTCTGACTTCCTCATTGCAAGAGAGGATACGTAGGTATAACTTAACGGTTATCGAACAAAAGTCCCCAGGTCTCCCCCCTCTCCTCCTTCTAGCTTTCTTTTCTTAGCCCCCAGCTTGAGCTCCTGTTCTTTTTTGCACTATCACTTTCTACATCCATCTCTTTTGTAACACAGTTAGCACATACACTTCCCCCTTTCTAAACACAATCAGGTAAGCGTTGATCCCTTAGAGTACGACGGACGATCTGGGTGCTAATACCTTCCCAGTTCGTAACCGACCCCCTTACCCAGTCTCTTTGGTTCGCAACCGTCTTATCCACATCTTTCTAGGTTTATGCAGCATTACCTTTCCTTCGAGATAAAGATGCCTAGCTGGAATCTCTATTCAACCTCAACCTTCAACATCGCCGAATCCAGTTCGCGTTTGCACCAGGATGAAAATCCGGGGAGTGACACCTACGCACACCAAAGATTAAAGAAAAAGTCTAGCAAATCAACACATACGAACTAGTCAATCATTCAGTATGCACATCCTACGAATGCATTTTAAACAAAATAATTTAGCCAGACATGTGATTGCACGTGAGATCATTAATGTGTTGGCAAAGTATGAAGCGTTGGATCAAAACAATGGACGACACAAATTGCTTCTTCTTCAATCATACCTACAACAACTTGGAGAAAACACATACCCGAAACCCTAGCTCCTGTCATATTCTAAGGCGACCTCACCAGTGCAAAATCTTAAAATATCTAGAAATTAAAAATTCAACCATCAATCAACTCATAAAAAAACATCAGGAATCCAAATATGCGCTCAAAATTAGCATATCAATCATGAACAAAGAGAATCAAAGACCTAAAGTTTAGATCTGAAAAATTTCAGATCCAAAATTCATGCAATCTACACGTTCAAACCTCAATATAAACATATCAGACTCATCAGTGTACTTCAAAGATCACAATGCATTCCATAAAATCAAGAAATATGAGGTGAAATGAAGCTTACCTGAAAATTGCTATGAACCTCAAAACCTTCATAATTCCTTCCTAAAGATGCAGATCTTCATCTTAAACACTCTAATTGCAAAATAAATGCAATTATAGGCTTCATATTATGTAGATCTAGTGAATTTGAAGAAGATGCTTCAAAATTGTATAGCCTTGAATCTGCACTCTTAGATCCAAACAACTATGTATTTGGCTACCCCTTGCTTCAAGGATCTAGAATATGCTCTTGCATTGAAGAAATCCTCAGTGTGTGATGCAATTAGAAAGAGAGAAGTTCTTGGAGAGTTTTTGTGAATTTGCTCAATTGAAGGAGCTTGGGAGATGAAATCCACATGGAGTCTGACTTAAATATCCTTGGTTAAATCACTGACTAGGGTTAGAATGTGTGCAAACCCTCCCAAAGGGATCAAACATTTTTGGGTCTACCCTCCCAAATTCATTCTTCCCCTTTTGCGTTTTTATAGCCTAAGCTTGAAACACTTTGACAACCATTTCTCTATTTCTTTCAACAGGAAGGTACAAAGATTCAGCAATTTCCTCTTCAGACGGAGAATCTTTCAACGGATACCCAAACTGTCTTCTAGCCAACATCAGGTTATAATTGATCAATCCCTTCCTTCATATTAAGGGGACATTAGGAAAACCATCACACTTGAGAAACATTTCCCTTCCTAGCACATCTCTGTCACAACCCCAAGCTATATTCTCTACAGTCAATCCCATTAATCTCCGGGACCATTTCTATTCTCCTTTTAATTCTTTAAATGGTCCAGACTTGGGAAATTGCTTGGCGAACCAATCAGCGAACAATGGTACACAATAGCTCACATGCCCCCTTTTCTCTCATTTATATAGTGTACCCCGTAATAGAAATAACCCAATAGAGTAGGTGTAAGGTTTCCCCTGAAGAAGATAAAGATGACTTCTAAGCTTACAACACCTCGGTCATCTGGAAACAAACAGGCTCCATATATCAACAACGCTAACATCACACTGAACTGTGCCCACTGACCTTCTTATGCGTATGATAAGGCTTCTTGAATGAGTAAATTGCAGGGAAACCCCTTTCCCTTACTACTGTTTAAATCAAACCCAACCCTATTTAATGGAAGATGACACTTCTGGGAAATTTCTTCTGCTTGGAGCACCCTTCCAAAATTGTAATAGGGTTGTCGGCCTGTGAGGGGGATTTGCAACATACTAGAAATCTCCTCCAAAGTTGGTGCCAATGCGTAATCAGGGAATACAAAGAAACGCAATGGAGCATCATAAAACTGCAAAAGAGTATGAAGACTATCTTTCTGATCTTCTGTTGGCTTGTCATTCATCAGGCCTTTCAATTTGTGCAGGTTTTTCACCTCTGGTTGTGGGAAGATGTAAAGCGCATTATTCTTTCGGGGAACTATAATGACTCCTGCCATCTGGATGTAAGTAGCTAAAAGATACCAGAACTGGGTATAGATAGAAATGCAACCTGAGAAATGAAAACACAAAAATGTTAATATGCTATGGTATGATGCAAATGCAATACAAGGCACATATGATCGATCTGGAACTGTTTGGAAACCGGATATCAGAGCCAAGTTAACAGAAACCCTAAATCTTCTAAATAACAGCCCAAATAAGAACTCAAATAGTCATAGATGAATCAAATCAAAGTACCTATATCAAAACGCATAAGATTGCACTGGTAATGAGGGTATGTTGAGGTCAAGGGTACCTGCAAACCTGTAAATCTCTCCCAATCTCATGGGTGTGCTCCAGGTCAAACATCATATACTCTCAAAGCCGAATAGCAATAATACATTCACCATTTCCGAGAAATGGCTCATGACCAAACTAGGGAATCGGTTAAGCATTATATACTACTCAGTAAGGTCTCAGCGTGAGTCCGGGAAAAACAAGCATCCCTTATAAGTCCTCAGCTTCAAGCACTGAAATCGAGAAACAATAGTACATTCATCCTAAAGGGTACATTAATATCGTCATACGACCAGATGCTTTGACTGAGTTCCTATAAGAGAACCAAGCCATCCTATGCGAGTTCCAAGTCGGCCCTCGGGTGCGAATGGGTTTGTCACAAAATTTGGTCTGCCACTGTCACCACTGAAGAGGAATGTTTCCACAAGGTTCTCAATGATCGGTCCCCAGCCGCACATAACTATCAAGGTCGTGTAATGAAGTAGAGAAGACCCCTATATCAAAGTCACTTCCAAGACGATCATGAATCTGAGCGTGAACGCACTAATACCCCCGTGAAAAAATACCATGGGGCCAAAGTGATTTCCCACGCTAACTCCTATGGTGTATTCAAGCCGGTTATTTGGCTAACCTCATCTCAGAAATCTCAGTAACCCCCAAGTCCCGCCAAACAGAAAAGCAGTCTAGAAAATATAGTATAAAATATGATGCATGAAAATAAATACTGAAAACTGTAAATAAAGATGTAAATAAAATTGTAAATAAACAACAGTAAAATAAATTATCAACAACAAACAATCAACACCCAATGAAATAGAAACACGCAAGCGCTAGGAGAGACTCTCAAGGGGAACCAGAGATTTTGGGTTCGTTCCCCAGTAGAGTCGCCAACTATCGCTCCCTGGATTTCCATCCTGGTACAAATGTGAAAGTAGCGCGGAAAAGGTAGAGTCGCCAGCCATACATTTTTATCCCGAAGGAACGAGAATGGTAATGCTGCACAAACTAAAGAAAAGAAAAGGAAGGACAAAGATCCTGCAAACCAAAGAAACTGGGGTCGGGAATCGGTTACGACCTAGGAAGGTATTAGTACCCCAGATCGTCCATCGTACCCGATGAGATCCACACTTGCAAAGAAATTGTTTCAAAGGGTGTAATAATGAAAGTTGCTACAAAGAAAAGGAATTGAACTGGATAAAAGAAAAGAAAGGGGGGAAATGTAGGGAAAAAAAGAGTGCTCGAACGGGCCCTACCCCACTGCCTACGTACCTCATTTGGACTTGAGGATCAGAGTCACCGTAGTTCCCCTAACTAGTGGTAGAAAGATTGCTTGTGTGTTAAAAGTTTGAACTACATATGTTAATGCTCAAGTGTCGCAGGCTCGTCTGGCACGAGTGCGTTAGTGTCTTGCAAAGTGACAAGTTGGAGCATGTTCTTACGTAATGAGAGAAGGTGATGAGAAAAGAAGTCTCGAAGGAGAGACACTTATTCTTTGTCTGTGTTTACTGTCTTTTAGGAGTTTTTTATGAGTGTGGCACAAGGAAGTGAAGGCAAATACTTTTCTAAGGAATGTGTCCTTTTTACCACATCCCTAAATAGAATGAGTAACAAGTCCACCAAGAATGAAGAATACCTTCAAACTTGTTTCCTAAGATTAGGGTTTAAATTCACTAACTGGTTTGAAATTATTATGTGTTTTGTGGATTAAAGTGAAGAAATGTTTTTTTATGTTTTTCTTTGTGAAGATAGTCTCATGGTTGAACTTATACATCATAGATAAAGTTATGCCACCACAAAGATGGGGTGAATAAGAATATCCAATGAATAAGGCCATAACATAAGAGACCACTTCAACTGGCCTTTATTAAAGTGTTTTTTTAGCTTTTGTATAAAGATGAGAAGAAGAACCAAAAGGAACTCAAACATAAAATCTAACGGGAAAGACTAATCCTATTGTTGTCATGCATAGAGGAACCTAGGTTAGTATGGCTTCAACTATCCTAAAGAAGAAAGAAAGAAGAAAGAAGAAGGAAGAAGAAGAATAAAGTCAGCTTACTTCTTCTAAAGAAGGTAAGTTGATTTCTAAGAGGGATGGAAAGAAGTTGAACAAATGATGGCATAAGGCACATCACAAAGAGAAGTAAGAAGACACTAAAAAAAGAAGAGAAGAAGACTTGAAATGTGGATAACATCCACACTTCACTTACCATTGTACCTACAAAGGGTTAGAAGCACACAAATGATAAGTTGAAAGAAAATAAGATCAAATGAAGTAGAAACCAACAAAGGATCATATCAAACAATCACAACCAAAGTTCAAACTTCATACTTAAGTGTCAAGATCAAACACACAACATTATGCAAGAAATGAAGCAAGAAGTCACTACCAAACATTACAAGTTAACACAAAAGAAACAAAGACAAAAAAAAGAGATAAGAAGTGTCACACAAGCTAAAAAAACTTCCACAAACATCTAAGTCAGAATCATACCATGGTAAGGAGTGCCTAAGAAATGAATTCAAACATCAATGGGAGCATACAATCTCATACAGGATTAAACAAGTGAAGCATGTGGAAGTAAGAAATGATGTGGACATTCATACATGTGTGAGACTTAATGGAAAAGCAACTCAAAGAAAACAAAAATGAAATCATCATACAAGGACCAGGGACATGTTATCATGGTAAGAGACTAAACAAAACCTAGGAGTTGGCCCATGTGCCCTCCTAACCTAACGAGTAAGCAAAAGTAAAAAAAAACATCCAAAAATAGGTCATGGAAATCTTAAAATCCACATAAAATGGAAATAAGCTTCAAAAATTCTAAAAGTAAGCACCAAGACTCCTTAAACATGTAAGATCAACGTACCAAAGCCAAAAAGCAAGAATCAGAAGCAAACTAGGTCAAAGAATTGCATAAAGACCACTTAGGGTTTCATAAACTTCACCACAAAGCAACATGACAAAAACTAAGCAACTAAGTCCTAAAAATCATGAATTAAATCTCAAAGGAACTTCAACAAGTTAGCCATCTATAGAAAAATGAATCAGGTTCATATCTATTCCCAAACTCAAATTAAATATTAGACAAGGTAGATGGCTCATGGAAGAAATAAATTTAAAAGAAAATAATGACAAAGTTAATTCAGAAGTGAAAAGCTGTAGAAAAATAGAAAATAGAAATATGAAAAATTAGAGAAAATAAAAAAGAAGTCACATGATTATTTTCAGGATTTTTGAAAAGGTTTTGCTATTTTTAAAAATAAAATGTGAAACAATTAAAAGAAAGGAAAATAAAATGAGAAATAAATGGAAGGAGGTGGAAATAACTCTGCAATTCAGTTCAGATAGCTTGTGCTTAGAAAACAGGAGGTGCGAATAGTATCCCAGGCCCAAGACCATTTCCGCGCATCACACAAAATTACCATGGAATTCACTAATGTTCAGAAACAAATCAAGCCACTAGAATCATCCTACGCATGTGGCGAGGTCAACAAAGTCAAGAAAGTCAACACATCAAAGATTCACAAGGTGCGCACAAGATAACTAATGTATACAAGCAGGCATCAGAATAAATTGAAAAACATATAAGATCACATGCGCTGCACATGATATTTTAATGTGCTGGCTACGTGAGAACTGTCCAGATCAAAGGATGAAAGGACCAAATTGTGTCTCCTTCCTTACGCTCACTCCACATGTGTTTTAAACCATCTCCAGAATCCGGTGAACAATCAACAACAAAAATGCACCAAAAACTCCAGATCACATCATTTTATCATGGTGATTACGAATATAAAATTAAAAATACCAAACACTCAACACAGCTCACGGATCAAAGCCAAACAGGTTGAACACCAAAACTTTAACTCAAGCATACTCTCTCAATTCTTATTCATTTTCAAAATCAAACACATAATGATGATCAGTAAGACAAGTAGATTCATATACACACAATAAATTCAAGATTTAGATCCACGAATTCAGAACCATACCTGAGCCTGAAGAAATTGAAAATCACCAAGATAAACCTCCAAATAATGCAAGATGGAGCTTGAAAGAGGCTGAATCTCAGAATTTGAATGCTCATGCTCTTGAATGGCACTCCAATGATTCTTCCTTTTCAGCTTGAATCAATGAGTGGAATAAGTTCCTTACAACTTAAGGATGAATAAAATGTTAAAATATAAGGCAATGTGTGATGGAGAAATGAGATTCGAAGGAAAATTCTCTAGTGCAAGAAAGTTTGAAGTTTGAGAAATGAGAGAGTGTGAGGGTTCAAATTAGTTTGCAAGGAATTATATATGGTGTGAGTGCAAGGCTGACTAGGGTTTTGTGCTTAGAGAGGGCAAGGAAAGTGTGATGAGGGTGCTTTTCCAAACTTGCATGAAGAGTGCGAGAGAATGATTTGCTCGTGCAACCTCCTTCCCATGTGCATGTTTTGATTCAAAATGAAGACATAAGGACCCTTGGATTGATCTTACATCTTAGGATCAAGTGTATCATTCTTTTTTAATGATTTTGCAAAATTGCACATTATGAAATATTCCACATTCCATCCACGGGTTCATTGAATTTCTCGGGAAAAATTGCACTTCATGCATTGCCTTTGGATTTTATGACCACAATTAATCCATAGCATGACTTGGAAATTATTTAAAAGGAAATTTGCAACATGGTAGAAACTTGAATAAATGGTAAAACCCTAAAAATAACCAAACTTCCAATGGCCATATCTTGAGTTCTACACATGCTATAAACAAGTTCTTGTACTTTTTGGAAAGGTGATAATATGCCCTATAAGTTTCATGTTCAAGGAGAATCCATTTGGAGTCATCCTCGCCATGTAAGAATCACATGAAGATTAGGGCAAAATTTACTAAAAGTAGTAAGTTCTTATACATGCCACTTTCTAAATTTGGAAAATTCTTCCTAACCTCTTGATTATTGATTCTTGAGATCACAAAGCTCTTTCTTGACCTTAGGAAGGTCTCTTGACTTGAAAACCATGGTTAGAGGCCTTGAAGTTCATTGGTTGACTTTTCAATTGCACAATTGACCACTTTCTTCATCTACAAGTAACTAAAGAAATAGTTTACTTCATCAATGCATTTTCTAATCAAACTTCATCCATGGGATTAATATGTCATATGAGAACCTTTGACCACAAGAATTTGTCAAAGCCATGTGGATATGAGGATCTAAACCAAAATTAAAATTAGGGTTGACTTGTGTAGGAGAATGTTGCATCATTGATCTTCTGATGGTACATCACCCTTCTTGGTCTTTGGGGATGACTTTGGGCTTGTACCAGACATTAGGAGACCTTGTGAGCTTTTTGCAATGTCACTTGGCTCTTAGCTTTACTTGTAGCATCATGAATTTCCATATGATTGATCACATGCCTTATGCTAACACCTATGGATGTCATGCTTCATTTTTCTATGCCAAATGTCAGGATATGGTATCTACATATTATGCTCATGATATGAAACAAAGAGGGAAAATTTGGGGTGTTACAAAAGGATTGTTCAAGTTGCGCAAGTTAAGTCCGAGATACGTAGGACCATATCAGATCATTGAAATGATTAGTGAAGTTGCTTACAAATTAGCTTACCACCCTCTATGTCTGAAATGCATGATGTTTTTCATGTATCTCAACTTCGTAGGTTTGTTCCTAATCCTCTTTAACATATTCTTTCGGATTATATCATGATAGAAGCGGACATGACTTTTGAACCCCAACCGTTATATGTTGTTGTAAGAAAGACCAAAGTGTTAAGAAACAAAGAGGTTCCACTTGTTAAGGTACAATGGGATGCGACGCATCCGGGAGATGCTACGTGGGAGCTGGAATCAGAGATGCGGGTAGTGTATCCTCACTTGTTCAGGTAATCCTTAAATTCGAGGAAGAATTTCTATTTAAGGGGGAGGATGTACCACCCAATAAATTATTTAATGCTCTGAATAATATTATTTGATATCAATAGGGTTTCAGGTTTCTCTGAAACATTTTAACAAAAATAATTAGAGCAATCAGCGAGACTTATTTTTATTAACTAATATTATTTGACTCAGAGGTTTTATTAAATTATAGATTAAGAGACAATTTTGGATACTATCTATTTGGACCCGTTGTGGGGGAAAATAGGTTTTCCTGTATAAACCTAAGTTTGTTTTCATTATGTTTCATAACATAGTAACATAGTAAGAGAAAAGGGTAAAGGAAGAGAAAGAAGAGGAAAGGGAGAAAGAGGAAAAGCTTGAAGAAGAAGAAGAAGGAAGCTCTTGATTCTTAAAGTTCATCATCCATTCATCTCTAAATCTTCTCAATCATCTTTGGTAGAGGTGGGCTCTAGTTAGATACTTTTATTTTCTAGAGTTATATAGATTTTGAGACTAGGTCAAAATGCTAGAAAATCTTAGAATTGAGAGTTTGAATGGTTGAATATCGATTAAGAAGCATGAGTATGCTAATATTAGGTGTAGGAACCTTTGTTGTTATTGTTTTGGTGTTCGATGATGAATTGGATAAGTTTTGGAGAAGTTATATATGTTAAAAACGTTGTTTTTCAGCCACTGACTATAGGTTAACCGGTTAACCTAGGGCGTTAACTGGTTAACAGAACTATATTACGCTACTGGATTTTAAAACCTGATGTGGTTAACTGATTAACCCAGGGGCGTTAACCGGTTAACACTGTAAGTATTGGGAAATATTATTTTTGGTCCATCTTTAAAAATTCATAACTTCTTCACCGTTTATCCGATTTAACTATTCTTCATATCATTTTGAAGCAAAAAATATGTACTATCTTGCGATGCCAAGAAATGTTATTTTTACCCGAATTTTACCCGACTTTTCTAATTAACCGTGATTATGTTAGTTAGGGAATCTGTGATCTTCTAGGAATAAAAATAAATAACTTGTGGGATGATTAGAATTACCTTAGGTTGCTGCGAAACTGTTAGCGTGCTATACACTAGGCCTCCGTAATAGCTTGAGTAAGTCTTGAGGTGGGTGGATTTGGGTCCCACAGGAAGCGTTCATAAAGGCTAAAGGTGTGTATTTCACGAGAGGGCCTCCGTAAGTCTTGAGGTGGGTGGATCTGGGTCCCACGGGAAGCATCAATAAAGACTTGAGGAATATATGTACATTATCCCTTCGAGAAGTCTGAGTAAATCTTAAGGTAGGTGGATTTGGGTCCCTCGGGAAGCGTCCGTAAAGACTTGAGGTGAGTACTACATGGGGTTATTTGGGAAGTCTTGTGTATGTCTTGAGGTGGATGGATCTTGGTCCCACGGGAAGCGTCCGTAAAAACTTAATGTGAGTATCACATCGAGTCCTCTATAAAGTTTGGTGTAATTCTTGAGGTGGGTGGATCTTGGTCCCACAGGAAGCGTCCGTAAAGGCTTGAGGTAGATGTCATACTCATGTGGCATCGAGAGTGTTATATGGATTTTGTTCCATCTTGCTTTGGTTTCTTGTGAGGTAGTGACTAAAGACTCAAGCTATGTTTTAGATTAAACCTTTAGAGCCAAGAGAACTCTAAGGTAGGGAACTCACTGAGATGTTGTTATCTCACCCCATGTTGTTGTTATATTTTACAAGTACTTCAGGTTCCGTGAAGGGTAAGGATAAGGCCGCTTGATTATCCTTTCTTGTCGATGGCTTTCTTCTGCTGTGGATGTTTTGAGATCTTCGGATCTAGTTCTTAGTTTTCTTTTGTTTTGACATCTTATATTATTGTTATCCTTTTTTGTTGTAGTAATTTATGTATTTAGTTGGCTAAAATATTACAATGTGTTGTACTAAGAACTTTTTGTATTCCAGTACCAAACTTGAACTTATATATGAAAAATACGCTTTGATGTATGTATTTTGTATATGGGTATTACACATATATTATCTGCTAGCAGTGCAACAACATGATTCACACCTTCTAAAGAATCCAACATAAACTGCAGAAGGAAACTTTATTCCATATAACCTTTTGGACATTTAGGATACTCCTCATCTGGATCACAAGGACATACACATCACAACTAAGTAGCACATGTCACAACATGATGTGTAACATCACAAAACCTAGTTAAGGTACTACTCCCCCTTAACTTCACAAAACCAACTGCATAGAATTGTAACATACTCCCCTATCTAGGATACTACATGCTTCTCTGCACTTTGATGAAAGGAAAACATAAGACACATCTTCATGTTTTCAAGAGCTAACCCTTTGTTCAATTCCCAATTGAACACATTCACTTCTTGTACCAAAGCACACCTGATCCCTTCTTGGTTTGTTGCAAACACAAATTACATAAGCTAAACATCTTCTAGCATGCAGGTTCTGACACTAAGTCATCACACACCAAAGGCCATACAATCAAGATAAAACACATCCAAACTAACTTTGACATTAGAATGAATGTCCACAGTGAGACTTCCAAGCAATCAATACCTGATCTACTTCAGTATATTCTACATGTTTTTTCCATACATATCATCTACTTCATCATTCTCCCATATAATTAGGTAGGCTAAAAATAGAAACCATGTAGACAAACACCCCAGATAATATCCTAACACTTAGTTAGAACATCTTCCAAACACCAAGACCTTATTACTAATAATCTTGATGGGCTCCACCAACTGGACTTACTATAACATAGTAATCTAAGAACTGAAAATCTTCACCAATACTGTCCCATCATCTTGAATCAGAAATCCAGAAAGAGAGATAAACTCTCATCCACCTTTAAGAAGAACAAATCTCCTTGAGTCTTCAATTTATCACTCTTCTTATCAACCAATTTTCCCCAAAGCAACTTATTCTAAGACAATCCTCAAGACCAACCAGCTGCCACACTCTGATTCTCTTGATTCTTTGAATCCACTCTAGAGATCAACCAATTACCACAGTTTGATCACCTCATTTATGAATCCTCATATGAAAAATCCAATTGCCAATCTTGTCTTCTTCACGAATATCAGAAGTCTTCCAAAGATATCTTGATCAATAAAGTTGATCTTCAGCAAGCTGTCAAGATAACACACCTTTTAAAGCATTCAATTCCCGTAGATCATTATATCTTAAATTGATGAGCCACATCACCAATTTAGACTCTGATGTTGAACTAGATGTTAGAACATTGATAGTTCATATCCAGCTGTTAAATTCAGCTCTTTCATCGGCCACTTGAAAGAATCTCCTTCCTTAACAGAACAAGAGTTCCATGCTCTCATATACTTAATTCATCAACCAATATTGAGTAGACAACCTCCATTCTGTTGATTATGCAGAAATTCCTATCAATATCACATATTGTTAAGAAACTCCCATTGTTTTCTCCAAAGTCTTCAAACCTGCCACTGTCTGAATATTTAGAAGGAATAGTTCAGAATTACACCTTGTAGCTATACCAAGGATGACACTTTTCCATGAGTAAAGCAATCTTCACAAAGTCCTGATGATTTATCAATTATAACTTCATGATAATACACACCTTCCTTGTCATGGGAAGAACAAACTCCAACTGCACCTTCCAAACAAAAATATGCATTCTTGCATCCATAGACCATATATAGCACTTCATAACTCCCCCTTTCAAGAACAATCAAAGCTCATTTTGAGGTTGAGCATTAGTTACTCAGTACACTTTCTGAACCATAAGATTCACACTGCAGATATGCATACTTCTCAAATAAATACAAAGTCTCCCGTCAAAGTATCTAGCTTTATGCAACAAATAAACAATAGACAAATACCAAGTCTCCCATCAAATTATTTACTATTGTTCAGATAAGATTACCTTCTCACATAAGGCAGGACATGTAATGTGACTTCTTCTTCTGTAGGCATCTGACACTTTCTGAGATGATGTTCTAACATTCTTTCAAACATCAGTATTAGTCACAACTTCATAGATTACTATGGTTCTAAAGACAACCATCATAGTAATCCATACACAAGTAAGGGAGCACAAGAGAATCATCCATCAGTAGTTGATCAGACCAAAACATAGACATATGTAGAAGCTGGAACACAAACTTCTCCTTCAGACTCAGTATTCAGACTATCTGATTTGAGTAGTCTTTATACACAATATAGAAACTAATCAGCTATATCCACATCAGTCAACTCCACCAGTTGACACAACTTGAACTTCATGTACAAGGAGTCTCTCTAAAATAATATTCCTTGAATCTCAGGTACTTCACTTCTGCAGCAAGGACCAGAGATAAATTGTCCTCGGGAGAACAAGACATGTTGATCACACCTTGATCAACACACACATATAAGAGTAGTTCCATGGCCATAGCCTTCTTGACCAGGAGTAGGTTCCAAACATGTGTGATATGATCACTATAGTTTAGCACCCAAGCATCTATATAGCCAACCGTTAGATAGCAAAATCATGCATAATTCTGATGTGATGTTCTATCATGGGATATGACATCATTCCAAGGATCACACAAAGAGATCTACAGACAAGAGATAGGTTTGTTTAGAACAGTATTCACACTATCTTGAGTGAAATTGAAAAAGAGTCTTCAAGTATCATTAGCACAGTTGACAAAAGCAGATAGATATATATCCCTAACACCATATGATATATCTCCAGAGAAGAGAAAGCCTCTCAAATATAAGGAGTTATCATATAGATAAGCAGCAGATACAAACTCCTAAGAAGCTTCAAGTGTCACAAATTAGCCCTTCCAATATCTCTAGGATACACCAACAACCATAGGTTTGAAAATAAATAAAACATGTCACATCAGCAGCACACCACCATGCTACCACAACAAAATAGTCCATCCTCCACTTCTAGGGACCATTCACATAACAAACAGCTTTTCAGTAGAACATTTCTACCTTGACCATGAACCAGAAAGTATCCCCCTTGGATCTCATCCAGAAACAGAACTAGGATGCCTGCTCTGATACCAATTGAAATTTTGGTATGACAGACTCAGATGTTGAATATGATGTTGAAACATCTTATCTGTTACATATAAACATGGCAAGGCACAAACATCAGCACTTTTAAAATTCTGATATATCATATTCAAACATTCTTCAAGATGTTTAAACATCTGATATGACATTCAACAAACATATTGCATAAAATAAACTGAAAGTTGTAAAGAACACATTCAAATTGTTAACCCAGTTCGATGCTAAGTCATCTACTCTGGGGGCTTCCAAGCCAGGAAGGAAATCCACTATGTAGTATCAATTCAAAGATTTCTCAGCAAACACCTATAGTTTATAGTTTTCTAACTTAATCACTACCCTTCCAACTTCTACTTAGGAACTCCTAAATATGAGAAACCCATCCTCACTTCCAATCACCTCAGTGATTTCTCACAGTCCCAACAGTCAGCTGCTGTTATAGATGGTTTTTTACCTACCAACAATTCAAAACAAGAAGCCATACTTCCATGACAACACCTTAGAGTTGCTTACAAGCTTCCTCTAAGAACAATCCACGTCTTACTTAGCAGCTTCGAGGTTTACAAATAAAACAGCCACAACATAAACCTTGTTGCGCACGGCTGCCACATGAATACAATCCTAATGATATGAGCTTTATATCTTTGGTTGGTTGATTAAACCTTGGTTACAAGGTTTATATTCATAACCTATTACCAACTAGATTTGGGCCTTAAAAATCACATCAACAACTGCTACAAATATGCAGAAAAAATCTGCTACAAATATACAAAAAGATCTTCAAATAAACAACTTCCAAAAATATCTTAAATATAGAAACTCTATATTTTTCAATATTTGAAATTTGTCTTCAATGCAAATTTGAGTCTTCAAGATCTGTTACAATCAGCGCCATCTGATTGATTCAAATCTTCAAAATATTTTGTTTCTATTAAAACTAAAATAGAAACTTCAATCCATCTTCAGTAGTTAATGATGTCAAATGAATTGCTTGACACCTTCTTCGACATGTTGATCCAGATGTTGAATCATTTAAACACAACATGTTTGGGTGTACAAAAGGACTCCTTGCTTTATGTTTTCTTTGTTTTGCAAAGATCATGTACATACATTGCTACTATATTTCCTATAATTTCAATAATTTCCTATAATTTCCCTATAAACATTGCTACAACATGTTTGAACGAACCCAAAAAATAAATATTAAACTCTTTCCCTATAATTTCTATAAATAATAAATAAAACAATGAAGTAAGGGGCATTAGAGCAATAGAAAAATCCAACTTTAAGGAGAAATAATAGAGTTGGGGTCTCACCTCCACCATACCTGTAAAAAAATATTGGGTAAATGTCTGATAGTTTCTCCAACTGGTTTATAAACCTGGTAATACCAAATCAATGGAATATCACTGCATTTGTTTTCATAAAATGTCATGAAGTGTTTAATATCGACATTGATCATCCTGCTACAACGAAACTTGAACCAGTCCAATGCATGCCCGCACTAAACCGAAATTTCATAAAAATGTATGATAGGTCTTTACAATTGCACAATTAACCGGAAAACCGTGGGTTCCTACAAGAATGTAACAATTGAAGTTATTCTACCAAAAAAACATGCACAATAGTAAATGGAAATGAAGAATAATTAGTCTAGGTGTAGGAAACATCTTATATAGTAGGAAACATACCAGGAAACATATCATTCAGTCAAGTAAAGTGTAGGAAACATACCAGGAAACATCTTATACACCTACAAAAAACTAGAAAACTAAAACAAATTGTTGGCATGGCATAAGGAAATATTACCAGTGGAGAAGATTGACACCACCAAACAAACCTGCAGAAATCTCGCAGTCGGATGTATTCAAGTGTAGACCTCTGAAAAACTTTTCCTAAAATTGTTGTACTTTGCTGCAACATCTTTCATAATAGTAATGATCTTCAAAAGAGTGCACAAACACCTACATAAAAGCATAAAACATTACATTACATGTTCAACACAAATCAACGTGTTACCAAACAAATCAAGTATTACTCAAACATGTTTTGTAGTGTTAAGGTAATAAACCCTTTTCAGAATCCTTTTTCTTCTCTTATTTACTTTCTGAAATTAACTTGTAGAATCAAAATCAAGGTTCTCATCTATAATAATGATTAAAATGAAACAAAAAATCAATGAGAAAAAGTATGAGTGAATCAAAGTCTTACTCAATGATGTTGTATAACTGGACTGAATGCAATACCTCATTAGATGGCGAGTTATACATCATATGGAACTAAAATACTGTCAATAAGAATATGAAGAATAACAACATTAGAATCAAATAATAAAACCAGTTATACTCTGAAATCAGGAAGCATGTTAAGTTCAAAAGAGCAATAACATGTACGACAACCATAGTTTTTCAACAGCCTAACATAACAGTATCAGGTACATTAGGAAACCAAAATAGTTTAACACCAAAAAACAAATTGACTTACACTTACCTTTGCTTCTATTTCTATAGCAACATAATAGAGAAGTCAACCTCCATACTGTCTGAGGCTGTTAGCGAAAAGTGGTCCTCCAAATCCTTTCCAAAATCATCGTCGGAAACCTGTTTCTAAACCACCACACTCATCGTTAAAACAAAATAACTTTAAAAAAACATGGCAAATGATGGAAACGATAATTTACACTAAAAATAAAGTTTAATCGAAGGTGACCTAATAGAAAAACATAAACCCAATGTCACCAACACCACGTTCATCTAGCAAACTAAAATCAAAGTGAAATGAAATGATAAATCAAACTGAAATCCATTTTAACATGAAACCCTAACTTTTTCTACCCAGCCAATCCCTAATGTTGAAGAACATCTAACAGATAAGAACATGAAGAATAACAAAATTATAATCAAACAAAAAACTAGTTATACTCTGAAAACAGGAAGCATGTTAAGTTCAAAAGAACAATAACATGTACGACAACCATAGTTTTTCAACAACCCTACAGAACAGTATCAGGTACATTAGGAAACCAAAAAAAAAGTTTAACACCAACAAACAAATTGAATTACACTTACCCTTGCTTACATTTCTTTAGCAACATAATAGAGAAGTCAACCTCCATATTGTCTGAGGCTGGTAGCGAAACGTAGTCCTTCAAATCCTTTCCAAAATCATCGTCAGAAACCTGTTTCTGCAACCACCACACTCATTGTTAAAACAAAATAACTTTTAAAAAAAACATAGAAAATTCTGGAAACGATAAATCAAACTAAAATAAAAGTTTAATGGATGGTGACCTAATAGAAAAACATAAACCCAATGTCACCACCACCACGTTCATCTAGCAAACTAATATCAAAGTTTAATGAAACGATAAATCAAAATTAAATCCATTTTACCATGAAACCCTAACTTTTTCTACCTAGTCAATCCCTACTATTAAAGAACATATAACAAATAATCGCAGACGAGATGAATCACGAAGGATACATGAAAGAGAAATCCACGAAAAAACCCTTACTCAGGCAATGTTGAGGAACATTGAGGAAGACGGAGAACAGTTAACACCAAAATTGAGGAAGACAAAGACTAACAATTGTGAGAGAGAAACAATAGTCAGAGAGAAATAGGAAAGATGATGAGAAAGGAAATTGAAAATTATGGAGAGAGAAAGATCAAATTTTGTTTTTGTTTGAAATTTGAATTAAAGGTAACATTGAAAGAAGTGACATTAAGACAAATGGTTAAATTGGAACCAAATGACATCATCAATTTTTTGAATTATAAAGATCAAAGGCAAAAATGACAAATTATGCAAGTTAAAAAGAACTAAATGACTTCAATAGTTGGAAAAAGTAAATTTAGGACAAAAAATACCCTTAGTTTGGTGACGTTGCAGATGAAGAGTGTGGGGAAATTGGGACTTTTCCACAACCTTAAATTTTCTTATATGGTAGATGTCTTGGTACTGAATATGAGTTGTTATATATTGTTTATGTTTGTTTACTTGTTTTCATGCTTATGTAAGTGTCGGAGCATTGTAGTAAGTGTTTGTGTTTATTTTCTTATTTTTTTCTAACCATTTTAGGAGCTTAGGTAAGTCTTAGGAGTGCGGATGTGCTTCCACATTCCACATTCTCCTTTCTCTTTTAGACTTCATACTTGTGTTTGTGCAAGAATTTAATATGCTTTATCTTTGCATATTTGCTTCTGATCCCCCTTGTAGGAGCAACTTAACTTCCATCTTGGAAGTAAGTTGTCTTCTAATTCTTTTTTTCTCTTCTTCTTCTTTCTTCTTTCCTCTTCTCTTCTTCCTCCATTAGGGTAGAGATCTTTAACCTCACTAACTCAGGATATCAAAGCATGACAACTTAACTAGGATTGTTTAGTTTCCCTTAGACTTTTAACCTTTTAGGTCTCTTGAGTCTTTCTCTCTCCTTCTCAAACAAAAAGCTAAAAAACTTCTTAATAAAGGTTGAAATTACTTCTAGTGTCAAAAATTTATTCCATGGGGCATTTGCATCTATCATATTTGGGGTGATGTGAACTTGTCTAGAATGATGTACAAGTCTAAACTTGAAGTCATATTCACAAATAAAAGCTTAAAAACACTTATTCACTTCAAAATGCCAAAACACTTAATAAATACTGGCTAGTGTTCCTGAGCCCTAATCTTTAGAACCATGTCTTGGGGATCTTCTCCTTGCTTGGGTGTGCTTCTTCCTCATTCCATCTTGGAGTGATGTAAGAAGTACATACTCCATTGAAAGGGACTTGCATACACTCTCCTACGCAAACTCAAAATAAAAAGCTTCTAAAAAACATCAAACAAACAACAAGCGTCTTTCCTACGGGAATTCTTTTCTCATCTCCCCACTCTTAAAGAAAGAACTCACTTCAACTTGTCTCTTTGAAAGACGGTAACACACTCGTTCAAGGAAAGCTTGCAACACCTGAGCATTGGCATAAGCAGTTCCATCATAAAAAACACAAACAAACAAATTTACTCCCTAGTTAAGGGAACTACGTTGACTCTTATTCTCATTCCCGATGAGATACGTAGGCAGCGGGGTATTTCCCATTCGAGTATATTCTTTATTTTCCCTACATTTTTCCTATTCCTTCTTTCTTTCCAGATCAGTTGCAAATACCCTCACCCTTTGAAACAGTGCTAGAAAGCGTGGATCCCATCGGATACGACGGACAATTTGGGGTGCTAATACCTTCCTAGTTTGTAACCGACTTCCTTACCATTCTCACTAGTTCACAAGATCTGGTTCTTTCCTTTTCCCAGGTTTGTGCAGCATTACCTTTGTAACACCCCAAAATTTTCTTTCTCATTTTTATAGCATTTAGCATATCATTTGCATACATAACATTGCATTCCTTAGCATAGATGGAGGAAGCATAATATTCATAGCTTAGAGCATAGGGCATGTGGTCAGTGACTTGCAAGTTTGTGATCATCCAAAGCCAAAGACAAGGGTCAAGTGTCCCTCAATAAGGCTCAAAGGTCTCTTATATATCACACAAGCTCATATAATGTTTCAAGTCCCTAAAAGAGGGAAATTCACCAGGAAGCTAGCTCAGAGCTTTATCTCCTATGCAAGGAACCCAAACTAGGGGTTTGGTTGCAAGATTCCTCTTGTATACATGAAGAATTTCTCACTTTCATCATAAAATGAAAAATTGCAAATTGATTCAAAACATGCAAGCCAAGTAACCACAAGTCAAGAAATTAATCCAAGGTTGATCAGCATCATGAGAGAAGGCAATGCATGTGCACAAGGAGCTCCATGCACATGTGGTTTCTCATGTACACCTTAACATAGAAAAAATGAAATTTTTCTTTCAAATATGATTAACCATACTTCCACTAGGTCCCTAACTATGGTTAGGCCCAAAATTGATCACATATAAGCTCCAAATACCTCTGGTTAAGCGAGAGGTTCAACGATTATTCAAATTCCATCAAATTTGCCAAAATTTTCATATCATCTATTCTCCTTCATTTCAATTGTTTTTAAAAATGTCTTTCATACTCTTGATCTTGAAGATCCATAGAATAAGAAGTAACCGTTGGTTTGACCTCATAGCAAGGAATTTTCCAGATTTGAATTTAGTTGCATCTTCTTCAAAACTCAAGATCTAGAACAAATTCAAGCTCTAACTGCATTTATTTTGAAATTATAGAATTCAAGAACCTGATTTGCAGCTTCCAGATGGATTTCTAGGAGTAATTTCAATTCTGCAAAAGCTCAAATTATTGCTATTTACACGCTCTTAGATCTTGATTCTTTGATGTGTATTAGATTCTCTGAGTGTTGTTGAGCATGATGATTTGTTTAGAATCAATTTTGGACGTATATCATGTGTGTAATTTGTGTTTGAAGTTTTCAGATCCAAAATGTTTGGTTTCGATTTGATCAATTGGTGCATTGTATGATGTTTTTGATGTGATATTTGTGATCACGAGGTGAATTAGAGTCGATTTGTGTGTTTGGTTTGAATTTCTGGAAATTTTATGGCAAGTCCTTTCCGGAGAAGACGACTGGAGCTAGGGCTCCGACGTCTATGTATTTTTCAAGTGAATGGGGATCCAAGGAGGAAGATACAATCCTGAGCGTTGGTATGGCTTTTATAATTTTGGGATCTGACTTGTTTGTGCGCCATCCTATGACTTGTTTACCTTGTGATTTCCTTGACTTCATGAGATGCGTAAGATTCATCCATTGGACTTGATTAGGTCAACATTTTTTATTGTTAATTATTGTATGCAATGACTCCCCTTAGTGGACTAGGTATGCATCTCCAACACCCTTGTTCAGCCCATTCTTCTTTGTGAACGTGAATTTTACTATTGCTTCACCCCATGTCATATTTCTTTCATTTTCTATTTTATTTTTAATAGTTTTTGAATTTTATTTTTTAAAATCATTCTAAAATATATATAAAAAATCATGAGCCTTGTTAATGCATTAAATAATTTTGTGCATTTTTTATTTCTGATTTCATGCATTTTTCATATTATTTTAACATTTTTCTTTTATTTATTTTTTAAATGGTTTCTATTTTCATACCTTAACTTCAAAGAATTGTTTAATTCTCATAGCATACCAAACATTTTTAAGTCATTCTTTTTGCATTCATTAATTAACATCCCAAAGTTCATAAATAATTTTGTTTCATATTTAAAACATTTCCATATTGCAGTTTAGTCCCTCCTCTTTGCATGTTTGCTTTTGTTTTCTACTTGACCTTTGCCTAATTGTTTGAGGCACTTAAACTTTGAATTTTTGTGTGTGCTTTTAATATATGATTGGTCTCTGGATTAGGTCATTTGAGTTCTGTTTATATAATTCTTGAATGGAATATGATATATGTTTGATTGCTTGTGTTTGTAGGAACTTTGCATGATCTTTACTTGACCACTATAAACCCTATTTGCTTGAAGGCATTTATTCCACCATTTGAGGTCTCTTGTATGAGTTTGTGTGTTGTGTTTAGACTCTTAGAAGTTTTGTTTGATCATTGTTGATTTTATTAGGTTTTTTTTGACCTTGTGATTGGTATGATGCATCTTATGTGAACTTTTGACCTAATTTTGTCCCATGTCTCCATCTTATGCTTCTCATGCTCAATTCTATGCCTCTAACATGTCCATATCATCATACCACTTGAATTGAATCCTTGATATGCTACTAATTTCATACCCAATAATACATACTTGTTTGACATTTTGCATCTTTTGCATTCCATTTCATGTATGAAGCATACTTTGCCTAATGTGATAATCTCTTGCATCTTTGCAATGTTGTTTGAACTTGTTTGATATGTGTTTTTCCATGATTATTTGTAAATTTTTAACATGTCATATTATGCATTTGCTTTTTAATTTGATCATATCATGTCATACATGTCTCTTTTGATTTTCATATTCACCTTTCCTGTTTTCTTTTACTTGAATACGTGTTTATCTTTCTCTCCTTATCTCTCATTCTACCATGAACTAATTCATGCACTTTGGTATGTTCATTTAGTATATCATTAAGAATTCTAATATGATGTTTGATTTATGACTTTGAAGTTTCTCATGTGTCATCATCCATGTCTGTGCTTATTTGCTTTTTTACTTCTTCTTTTGCAACTTCTTTGAACTTCTTCATGGTCTTGTTTGAGTTATTTGAGATTTTAAAGTTTGGTTATGTGTGAGTTATGACTTGTAAGGTCTTGGTACCTTTGGATTCATTTCTTTTGTTCCCTTTGTTTGATTGGTTTATATTTCTTTTATTATGGAAGTTTGTACTTCATTTGCTAACCATTCCAGGGGCTTAAGAAAGTCTAAAGATTGTGGATGGCTTCCAAATTCCAAACTCTCCTTTTTCTTTTACATTTTATACTTGTGTTTTTGCAATAATTTAAGATGCTTTGTGTTTTCATAATTGCTTCTTTCCCTTTTAGAAGAAACTTAACTTCCATCTTGGAAGTAAGTGGTCTTCTAAGCCTTCTCTCTTCCTTTTTTTCTTCTTCTCTCCTCCTTCTTCTTCTTTTAGAATAGAGAACTCATACCACATTAACCCTAGGACATCAAAGCATGAAAAATTATTTAGGATTGTTTAGTCTCCCTTAGACATTTTTCCTTTTGAGTCTCTCTTAAGTCTTATCTCTCTCTCTCTCAAACAAAAGCTAAAAAACACTTAAAAAAGGTTGGAGGGATTTCTAGTGTCAAAGATTTATTCCATGGGGAATTTTCATCTATCTTATCTCGGGGTAATGTAAATTTTTCTTGCATGATGTACAAGTCTAAGCATGAAGTCATTTTTACAAAGAAAACCTAAAAGAAACTTCTTAATTCAAAAACCTAAAAAACACTTAATAATCAAAAGTAGGCTAGTGCATTTGAGCCTCAATTCTTGGAACTAAGCTTGGAGATCTTCTCCATCCTTAGGTTTGCTTCTTATTCATTCCATCTTGGAGTGATGTAAGAAGTACACACTCCATTGAATGAGACTTGAATACACTCTCCTATGCAAACTCTCAAATAAAAAGCTTTTAAAAAACATCCAACAAACAATAAGTGTCTTTCCTTCGAGAATTCTCTTATCATCTCTTTCATTCTAAACGAAAGAACTTGCTCCTACATGTCTTTTGCAAGACTGTAAATACACTCGTTCCAGAAGGGCCTGTAAACACCCCAAATTTGCCCTCACCCATTCACACCATGGCTTGTGATCATTTCATATGCATAAACACAATCATAACATCTCATATCCCATTTTTGATTCATTGCATTGGTTCAAAGTCATCTGCATCTAGGGTTTGTGATATGAGCAATCCAAGAGCCTCTTGAGCCACTCCAAAGGTCAACAATCACTTCAAAGGGATCCATATGTGTTCAAGTGTCATATTATATCCTCTCAAAGTTAAGAATGCCAAAGAATCACAAGAATTGGGAGGGTATGGAAGCAGAGCCAGGTTTGACTGCACAGATGACCTGAAATTAGGGTTTTGGTTTCAGAGGCCATAACTTCAATTTTTTTGGTCATTCTTGTTTCTATTGGTCTCTATATGGTATAGGGAGTGTGCATATCAATTTTCATGAAGAAATTCCATGGGGAAGTCATCTGATCAAGAGTTGACTTTCTGGACAAGTCAGTACAAAATCAGGGCATCTGAGGTCCCCATTGACCCAACCAAGGGGTGATCTTCATCATTTTGAGTGTATATGATCTTTATTTGATCATGGAAGAAGTTAGAAGTTCACAAAATTCAAGAATTACAAGTTTTTGCAAAATTGACTTTTTGGGGCAAGGTTGACTTTTAAGGAATTTGTCATTTTAGGCAACTTTTCAACCCTTACTTTTTGATCCAAAAATGCTTCAAATGGAAAAACTTTGGTCATGAAAGTTGTAGATTAGATATTTCCCTTTTCAAAAAGTACAAGAACATGACCTAATTCATTTTGGATCAAAAGTTATGGTGCATCAAAGTTGGCAAAAATCACTAAATTTCAAGTTATGCACCAAATGGGAAACTTGCAAAATCTTGTGCCAAGGCAATTTGTGACTTCTAATTGATGTCAAACCATTACACAAACATCACACAAGTCTTAAAGTTCAGATTGAACCAAGGGGATCACATGTTTCATGGCATATGAGGCAAGATCTTTTCATGAGAACTAAAAGCAAGCAAGTTGCAAAACCAATGATAACATCTCATCCACTTGCTGCCTTGGTTGCTGAACCACCCTAGCTCTCTCCTCACCCCATGATGCGCAAGACAAGCCCTTGTACCAAGCTAGCAAAGTAGCCCATGCCCTTCTTACACAAAGTTGACATTTTGGCAAAAGCAACCATACCTATCACAAAAGGACATGTCATGTCATCTGACCAATAGGATTAGTTTATACAAACTAAATGCAAGCTAAACATCACAAGATACAAGCCTGAAACCAGCAAGAACAAAACTTTCTCATTTTTCACTCTCAAAGCAAAAGCCTTCGAAACTCTTCATACAAGCCACAAACACTTAAACAAACTTCACAGACCTTCTCAACTCATCATCCTGATCACAAAGCACCCCTCACCCTTGCCTTAAACTGCCTGAATCCAAAACACGATTCTCACCTGAGCTTGAGAAGAACCTGTTCAAACTCTCAAACAAGCCAACACAAACTCCTTCTAAGCATCCATACATCATCAAGGGATCAAAGGGAGTGGATTGCACAAAGAGGAGAGGCCAGAAAGCTGTGAACTGAAAGCTTCAAAACTCAGGTAGCTCAAGAACTTTTTTTCCAGAAATGAGTTTTTTAGTTCTCAATAGCTTCTACTTGCTTCCCTGATCATGAATATGTTGTTGGTTTTGAAAATGATGAAGAAATGAGTATGTATGCAGTCTCTGAAACTTTTTGCCCTAGAACTAGATTGATTCGATTCAGCCAGTTTAGGAATGATAAATGTGTTTTGAATGGGGGTTCTGATTCGTTTCTAGGTGGGGATCATTTCTGTTTAATTAGATTTCGTTTTAGATGCGTTTAGAGGGGGTTTGAAGTTTGGAGTGGTCGGAGAAGATGACCGGAACACTGTTCCGGTCACCTGAGGGTCATTAACGGCTGGATTAGGGCTAATTAATTAGGGTTAGTGAGTTTGAATGCTGGCCGTCCAGATGCGCGCCAGGTCAATTCGCGCGTATGGGAGTTTGAATCTGGGCCTTCAGATTGGATTACTTTTCCTTTTTCAGTTTAAAATTCATTTTATTTTCATATTAATTCATTTGTTTTCTACAATTTATTAAAAATAGCAAAAACCATTTAAAAATTATGAAATTTTTTGTCAAGAGTTTCATTAATTTTTAAAACACAAAAATATTTTTATTTTTATTTTTAGCATTAAAAAAGTATTTTTAAATATTTAAAAGTTTCTTTTTAATTAATTAATGAGAATTAATTGATTAAAAATACTTTTAAGTATTTAAAAATCACCAAAAAATTCATGAAACATTTAAAAACATTTAGAAACATTGTCCAACCCTCAAACCAAATTTCTTTTTTGATCTTGATGCATTTTGAGAATTTTTCATGGAATTAAAATCATTTTGATGCATTATTTTGATCCAAACTTCCAAAAATCATTTCTGCCTAACCCTAAAGAGTTGGACCTTGTTTCTTTTTGCATTGCATTGTGTTTAGCATGTAGTTTGTGAGATTAAATGACCATGATTTGATCTTTCATTTTCCATTTGTTTGGTAATTTTCTTGTTAAGAAACCCTAAAACCCTAGAAAACTTAGGAAATTCATAATTTGAATTAGGTTAAGAGTTGAAACTTCTCCTTTGGGCAGTGAACTTGTATAGGTTTAGGGTATCCTTGATTGCATTTTCAATTTTTTATCATGTCATTTGTTTCTGATTTTGGTTTTTGTTTGATGCATTGATCATAAACCCTAATTTGGGCTTCCATATGCATCTATCTTGCATTTGCATTCATACCTTGACTTGCCATAGCATTTTGTGCATCTATGTGATTCATTTGACATCTTAAGACATATGGAAAGCATGTTTGATCATTTCATCATGTATTTGCCATGTTGTATGTCATGTGCATCTCATAACTTTTCATGTGTGTTTATTGTTCTTAACCTGCTCCATTTTAATCCATAAACTTGTATGATCATCCCCATGCCTTGTCACATGTTTGTAGCATCTTATAGCATCACTAACACCATGTATGTGCTTATGGTTTTATTTCCCATCATACCATTTCATTTCATTTTGCATTGCATTTGCATTCTTTTCACTAACTTTTCAGGTGGTAAGTTATCTTGAGAAGTGAATTTGCCTTCACTTCTCATAATTTCTTTTCATCTCTTTCATGCACCCTTGCTGCATTCTATTATTTGTTTGAGATTGAGCTTGCTCATTCTTCTTCTTCTACTTTCTCTCTTCAAGTGACTTGACTTCTTGAATGAAGCAAGTTACTTTGTTTCTCCTGATCCTTTCATCTGCTTCCTGGTGGTTCCATTGAAGATCTTCTTTGTTAAACCTCACAAATTTTAGGAACAACCAAGCATGACAATGATTAGGGTTTTGATTAGTCTCCCCACTTAGTTTTACCTTTGTGTCTCTTTGAGTCTTCTCTTCTCACCTCATAATCAGGGATTAAACCCTAAAGGCTTTAAGGCTTTGTGATTAAGCTTATGCCTGCATCCTTCTATTAGGATGGAGTGTATAACTTTAATCCTAAGTGTTAAACCCTTAATGTGTTTAAATCTCTTAATCAATTCACTTAATAATCATCAAGACATCACACTTGTAACTTGGGCCTTGCATTAGGGTTCTAATTCTTCCTTAACTGGTTAAGAAGGACTAACCCTAGTGTTAATGGACAAGTCCCCCTCAAGTTGTCTTACAAATCATAAAAAAATCATTTCTTCATCATATCACTAATTAAAATTCATCTAATAAAGGCTTTGTTTTGTCATGGGTTTAATCCCTAATCATGGATTAAGTTGAGGAGCTTTCCTCAGCTTAAACACTCTTATCTATTATCCTTCTATTAGGATGGTGTAATGAGTCTGTTTAATCCCTGATTATGGCTTAATCTCATTACTCAACACTAAACAAAAACACCAAAAACATCTAAATAATCACAAGTAGGTTAATGATCTTAATCCTGCATCAAAGGTGATTAAGTGTGAGAAGATGACTTCACACTTAAGGTATTCTCATTATCCCTAATCAGAGGGAGGATGTGATGAGTTTACTAACCCATTGGTTTAGGCTTAAGCTCATTAACTTATGACAAACTTTCAAAAGCAATAAAAGACTGAAAACTCAAAAACAAACAATAATCGTCTCCTTCGGGATTCTTTTCTCATCTCATTCACTCATAAACGAGAACTTGCTTTTTCTGTCTAATGCAAGACATTTTGCACCTGAGCCAGACAGGTCATACACTTGAGCATGGACAAGCAAGCAGTTCACAGGTCAATTCATCTTTCAGTCTCTTTGGGTCGAACTACGGTGTTCTGACTTCCTCATTGCACGAGAGGATACGTAGGCATAACTTAACAGTTATCGAACAAAAGTCTCTGTATATTCCCCCTCTTTCAGCATCATTCTCTTAGCCTCGTATTCTTGAGCATCCCCTCTTTGTTCTTACACTGACACTGTATCTATCACACTTCACACTTCTTTTACACTGACACCTGTACATTCTTTTCCAGCAATTTTATACACAGATTGCACTGACACTACCCCTTTAAAACACAAATCTTTTAAGCGTGGATCCCGTCGAGTACGACAGACAATCTGGGTGCTAATACCTTCCCAGGTTGTAACCAACCCCCTTTCTCAGTCTCTCTGGTTCGCAACCGTCTTATCCATCTTTTTCTAGGCCTATGCAGCATTGCCTTTCCTCCGGGATAAAAATGCCTAGCTGGCGACCCTTTTCATCTCCAGTGAGTTCACTGCTATGTGTTCTCATCGTTCTTTTCGCCGACCGTTCGCGTCTGTACCTTTATCTGGGCCTATTCCCATTTATCGGGAGCGACAACTTGGCGACTCTGCTGGGGAACCTTATACTGTAACCAGGGCTGCTGGTTCTTTTTGTGGGTTCCTCCTAGCGCTTGATTGATTTGTGTTTACTGGGGTGTTATGTGCTATTTGTGCTTGTATTTGTATTTATTTTTGCTTTATGTACAGTTACTTTATTGCTTTCTTTATAGTTTTGCATATATCATATTGTCATACTGTGCTGGCTGGATCTGTTTGTTTTCTTTGGTGGGTGGGGTTCTATTGAGAGTTAAGGTCCTATACCTGGGACCTGAGTGACACCTAGGCTAGAGTGGTTCATATTCTTTCCCATTCCATCTCGGTCTGGTGCGGGAATATGAAACACGGTTCAGATATGGGTTTCTTCTTGAGAACTCTGTGTTGCAGATTTCCTGCAGTACTAGGGCTATCTCGGAAGCCTGCTAAGTCTGGATGACCTTTATTATGACCTTCAGAAACTGAGGTGAATTAGAGGAGGAACTTTTATGGTTATTGTAAACACTGTACCTCCGGGTTAGAAGTGTTTACACTTCTCATAACTGATCCAAGTCTGAGGATCCTTGTTTTAGAACACCACCTGTGAGGGGGTTGGGCTGTTTACAGGTTTGCAGGCACCCTTGACCTCAGCATACCCTGTTACTTTGTTTGAATAAGAGTACTCCATTTTGGAACAATTCTTGTGATTCTAAAAACCCTAGACATGTGACTCTTTATTTGAGTCCCCCACCTTGGTTACTGGACTTATAGACCTCCATCTGGATTTCTTGAACATACTTGGACTTATATCAGAGCACTTGATCAGATCCAGCTCAGTCACAAACCCTTGCATATCATTTGCATACATCATCATTGCATCATTTTAACATTTGCTTATTTGTTTTTCAGGGTATCCATACTTTACTTTGGCTTGGTTTTGACCCCATCATCAGCATAGGCCTATCTTCACCAGTATCTATTCCAGCTATCTGCATCATCAGTCTCAGCCTGTCAGAGGCCCATCATCAAATTTTATTCTCCATCATCAGCATCTGTCTTATTTCTTCTTCAGCAACATGGCACCTAAGAAAAGCAACATCTCCTATCACTTCTTTGAACCTGAGCTAGCTAGCATCAGGAGGATTCAGACCCTGATTACTCCAGACCATATACCACTTTTCAGAGAACATTATGGAGGAATCCTTGATGTGGTTATGGATTTGGACCCTTCACAGAGGAGCTTGATTCATACTTGCCTGCAGTTCTATGATCCCCCTCTGAGGTGCTTCACATTTCAGAATTTTCAGTTGGGACCCTTGTTGGAAGAATATTCATCATTGGTTGGTGTACCCATCAGGGGTGGAATCCCCTTCAACCCTGAGATGGCTTTCCCAAGTAATGAGGAAATAGCAAGAGCTGTACATCTGGAACCAGTACTGATTGGGCAGAATTTGACATCTAAAGCTGGAATCTCTGGTTTTCATCTGGATTTCTTGACTTCTCAGGCTAGTCTGAAGGCCTCCCTGGGGGAGTGGAAGGCAGTCTGTGCTCTGTTGGCCCTCAGCATATATGGGGTCATTTTATTTGCAGATGAGCCTAGGTTTGTTAGCAAGAGTGCAATCCATCTTTTCATCCTGAGAAGCCCAGTGCCCACCTTACTGGGAGATCTTTACTACTCTGTTCATCAAAGGAATGAAAAGCAAAGGGGAAGATTAGTGAGATGCTGTGCTCCTTTGTTCCACACTTGGCTACTCAAGCATTTGCCAAAGACTGATGCATTCCTGAACCCTCACCAGCAGAAGAACTGGGCTAGGAGGCTTGTTGCCCTAACCTCAGATGATATCAGATGGTGTACTCAGAGTACTAAGGGCAGAGACATCATTACAAGTTGTGGGCAATTTCCCAATGTGCCTCTGATTGGAGTAAAGGGTTGCATCAATTACAACCCTCTGCTATTCAAAAGACAATTGGGCTATGCATTAATCCATCCTCCTAGGGCACAGGATCTGACTGAGACCCTTTATTGTGAAATCAAGCCTAACTTGGCTGTTGTCAGGCAAGCAGCTTGGGCCTGGGACAATGTGCAGACTAAGGGGGTAACCATCCTGGGGAAGTGCAACAATGTGGCATCAGCCCAGTACTATGAGTGGTCTCATACCAGAGCTCAAATTACAGGAATGCCCTTCACTATTGAAGATATGCCTGGACCTTCCACAACACCACCTCCAGCAACTGTCAGCTTAGAGGAGTTTGAGAAATTGAAAGAGAGAAATGAAAAGTTGACTCAGGCTCTACAGAAGACCCTCTGGGAGAGGAGTGATGGCAGATTGGATATTGAGAGGTTAGAAAAGTTGAAGGTGGAGCATTTGGCTAGAATTTAGAAGTCTGAGGATTACATTAAGTTGTCTAGGGCTGGAGAACAGATCTTGAAGAATGCCTGCAAGGAGGCCCAATTCCAAAAGGCCAGGACTGATTTGTATCTGAAGGAGAGCCAAGCTAGGTGGGTCAGAATCACCGAGGCTCGTACTCTGGAAGATAAAAGGACTCAGGATAAGATTGAGCAGATGGAAGCTAGTGCAAAAGAGCAACAGGAAGCCCTGGCAGCAGCCCAAAGGGAGATCTCAGAGCTGAAGATTAGAGCTGGTGTAAAGAGGTCAAAGGACCAGAGTCAACACAAGAAACTAATTGCAGCTGTTGCTACCAGGAATCTCCTTATCAGGAATCTTACAGAGCGTCCAGCTGATCCTGTGACTGAGGCACTTCTCAAGGAAGTTCAGGAGGATGAGTTTGGTCTTGGTGTTTGATTTTGTTTGCTTGTTGTTGCTTTCATTTTATGTACTTCTATTTTCCTGTGATGTATTTTGACCCCTCAGAGGGCTTGTATTGTAAAAAGAAACAAGTTATGTATTATTTTACTTTTTTGTAATATATGTATCAATTTGCTCTATTTGAAGTTTTATTTCAAAGCAACATCACAAGCATCTTCGAGGGTCTGTAAGGGTCAAAACCAAGTGCCAAGCCGGATACTTTGGAAACAAATGAGCATAACTGCATTGCATACTAACCTTTTACCTTGTTTTGTAGGTTTTTGTTTATCTGTTACTAACTCTGTTGTGATGTCAGGAACTATTGCTCGACGACGTGTGTTCCCACTCAACCGTCCACATAGATATCCAACCCGCAACAACCTTCCGGGCATACAGATGGACCAAATGCAGCAGGACCTTACAGAGGTCAGGAATCAAATGACCAACGTGAGGTTGGAAATGAGGAACCAGATGACACAATTCATGGAGGTGATGAACAATATGGCTCAAAGCCAGGAGAGGTTGAGAGCACTGGTAGAAGGGAGGAATCAGGAAGACCATCATCCAGGGACTGCTGGGACAAGCAACAATGAGAGAGTCCAACCACATGTCAATCCCCCAGTCTTTGGACCCCACCTCCATCCAGAGGTCAACATCCCTGCAAATGTTCAAGGGACTGCCACTGCAGGCAGAGTGCTGCAAGAAGACCCCCAGGAAGATCAGTTCACAGTGATGGGAGCTGGGGAGGAAGCTTATGATAGAAGGCTGGATGAGATAGCTGAGAAATTAAGATCCTTGGAGTCTCAGAACTCTTTGGGTTTTGATGTTATGGACATGGGCTTGGTAGACGGGGTCAGGATTCCCCATAAGTTTAAGCCTCCTTGTTTTGAAAAGTACAACGGGACTTCCTGCCCACGGACCCACTTACAATCCTTTCTGGGGAGGTTGAAGGCTTATACCATGGACGAGAAGCTATGGATGTTTTATTTTGAGGATAGTTTGACAGGAGCTTCAAGGGAATGGTACTCCCATCTGACTAGAGCAACCATCAGGTGTTGGAAGGACTTGGCAGAGGCCTTCATTAGACAATACCAGTACAATTTGGATATGGCACCCAACAGGACCCTCCTAATGGGAATGTCACAGTCATCTAGAGAAAGCTTCCGAGAGTATGCCCAGAGATGGAGGCAATTGGCTGCTGCTGTTCAGCCACCTATGTCAGAGAGGGAGATGGCATATATGTTTATGAACACCCTCCAAGGAACATACATTGACAGGCTAGCTGCCTTTTCTTCTACCAGCTTTGCAGATGTTGTTATAGCTGGAGAGAGAATTGAGAGCTTGTTAAAAATGGGCAAAATTTCTGACAATGGTGCCAGCTCATCCAGCAATACAAGGAAACCTTTTGTAGGCCCAAGAAGAACTGGCGAAACCAATGCTATCCACACCAGCAGGGGCAGACCCCAATATGCTCATAGGTCTGTGGCAGCAGTCACCATCCCCGCTCCAGCTCATCCACAACCAGCTTATCAACCACCGCAACCAAATTATCAGCAACAACCTCAGAACCAGCAACAAACTCAGTACCCTCCGAGAAATTACAACAACACCAACAACCACAATCAGCAAAGACCATTTCAACAGAGACCTTCTCAGACCAATAGGGTGATCGATCCGATCCCTATGCCCTATGCAACATTACTGCCACAACTCCTAAAACTCAACCTAGTTGAGCTAAGGACGTTGGCACCTCCAGATCCTAATAGTCTACCCAGGAATTACGACTCCAACGCCAGATGTGCTTTTCATTCAAATGCACCTGGCCATAGTACAGAAAAGTGCAGAGCCTTGCACATGAAGGTACAAGACTTGGTAGATTCTAAGGCTCTGAATTTCGCATCACCACCGAATGTTAACAAAAACCCTATGCCACACCACGGAGGTCCCAGAATCAATGCTATTGAAGAAGACAAGCCGTCTTATTTAATAACCAGTGTGGGTTAGATTCGGACACCGTTGGTAGAGATTAAGGCTCAACTTCTCGAATGTCAAATGTTCCCGGGATGTGAGCTAGGGTGTGCTTACTGCAACATTTCAGTGAATGGTTGTGATAACTTGAGGGATGGCATAGATAGTCTCATCCAGAGTGGCCTGCTTCAAATTACAACATCAATTCCAACAAATCCAGCAATCTCATCAGCAACAATTCCAGTATCTCCTACAACTGCAACAACCATTATTCCCGACAACTCTTCGTTTTCATCAACAAATGCTTCATCTGTCATCTCAACTGACCAGGTATCAACAGACATTCCTTCTACAACTTCAGCACCACTTCATTTTGAAACTCCTACAACAACAACATCCATCCTTCCAACAATGTCTCCTACAACATCAGCAGCAAACCATGAAGATGTCTCAATAGTTACGATTTACTATGATCCTGAAAATGATTTTGCCTACAATTCACAAAGTGTTACTCCCATCAGAGCACCAGTCACAATATACTTTGATCCACAGACTATCACAGTCCCTTCTGCAGCTGCTCTTAGTCCAGTCACTATCACAGTGCCCGGGCCGATACCTTATGAAAGCAGTAATGCCATCCCCTGGCATTACGGTGCTGATCTATACTGCGAAGGACAGAAAATCACTCTTGAATCATCAACACCTGCACCACAAATAGACAATGTGGGAGGAGGCGGAGGCTTCACTCGAAGCGGACGTCTCTTTGCTCCACAAATTCAAAGACCCACTGCCGAAGCAGAAGCTGCTGCCAAGGCAAAAGGGAAGAGCCTAGTGCAGGAAGATCAAGCTGTTAAGGAAGCATTGAAAACACCTTTTGATCAAGAAGTTGACGAGTTCATAAGAATCATCAAGAAGAGTGATTACAAAATAGTGGACCAGCTTCACCAGACGCCGTCCAAGATCTCCATTCTATCATTGCTTATGTGCTCCGAAGCCCATCGGAATGCACTACTCAAAGTCTTGCACGCAGCTTACGTGCCTGAGGAGATCACCGTCAATCAGTTGGAAACTGTGGTTGGAAATGTTACTGCTAGCAATGGACTAGGGTTCACCAACACTGATTTGACTACGGAAGGCCGCAATCATAACAAGGCCTTGCACATCACCATGGAATGTAAAGGTGCAGTCCTTTCCCATGTACTAGTAGACACAGGGTCATCCCTCAATGTCTTACCCAAAAAGGCCCTTGTGAAGCTGGAATATGAAGGATTGGCATTGCACCCCAGTAACCTGGTAGTAAGAGCCTTTGATGGTTCTAAGAGATCGGTTCTGGGAGAAATTGAGCTGCCCATAACGATTGGCCCACAAAATTTCAAAACGACCTTCTACGTGATGGACATTCAGCCTGCCTACAACTGTTTGTTGGGTAGACCATGGATTCATGCCGCTGGCGCGGTTACGTCTACCCTTCACCAGAAGTTAAAATTCGAGTGGGAGGGTCAAGTCGTTACTATCTGTGGAGAGGAAGATATCTTTGTTAGCCACCTGGCTACCTACAAATATATTGAGATGGATGGGGAGATCCATGAAACAATGAGTCAAGGGTTTGAGGCCCTGAACGTAAATGAAACATCTGCTGTACCTGGAATCTCCATGGCATCTTATCAACAAGCCCGGAAGGTTGTTGAAGAAGGAACTGCCCAAGGCTGGGGCAAGGTTTTATCTGTGGAGGAGAAGAAGGACAAATTTGGGTTGGGTTACAGACCAACTCAACAAAATCAAGCAGAGGCTGCTGAGAAGCCCGGTTTTGTCAGTGGGGGGATGCTCACCCCTGATGCTATCAACAATTTGGAAGACGAGCTGGAAGAAGAACGCAACCTGGAAAGCTGGATTCGTCCAAAGATCCCGAGGAGCAGTATCACAAACTGGTCTTCCCAGGAAATTATAAGAGTTACTCATGCAGAGTAATTATTATTTCCTGTATTTTTATAGCATGCATCAAAGTCTTGCATCTTGCCCAAGATGACAAGACTCATTTTGTAATCGGGCCATCTGTACTTTTTGTGCAACAAGATTAATCAATGAAATATCAGACATCTTTTTGCAAATGAGTCTTTTTCTTTTCCGCTCACTGTTTTTTCATTTTTCTTTTTGTACAAAAAAATAAATGGCGATGTTTTCAAAATGACTACTTTATTTCACTCTTTTTTAAAACAAGATTAAAATCAATCACTAAAATGAACAAACTGAACCCTTGCAGAGAGTGCCTTCCAGACCGCATCGGCAACAGCACGGCTATGACTTCGTATGACTTTGACAATCCGATCAATCAAGCTGATGAAGGGGTTGAAGAAGATTACGAGCTTCCTGAAGAGCTAGGCAGATTGTTGAGACAAGAGGAGAAGGTTATCACCCCTCATTAGGAGGAGGTCGAAACGATTAATCTTGGTACAGATGAAGACGTGAAAGAGGTTAAAATCGGAGCCTGCCTGCAAGACTCAGTGAAGAGACAACTGATTGATCTGCTTCAAGAATATGTGGATGTGTTTGCCTGGTCTTATCAGGATATGCTAGGGTTGGACACCGACATTGTTGTGCACAAGCTTCCTTTGAGGGAAGAATGCCCACCGATCAAACAGAAGCTGCGCCGTACTCGCCCAGACATGGCCATGAAAATCAAAGAAGAGGTACAAAAGCAGTGGGACGCCGGGTTCCTTGCTGTAACTAGCTATCCGCCGTGGGTTGCTAATATAGTACATGTGCCTAAGAAGGACGGCAAAGTAAGAATGTGTGTTGACTACCGGGATCTGAACAGAGCCAGCCCGAAAGATGACTTCCCTTTACCTCACATTGATGTATTGGTGGATAACACGGCTCAGTTCTCGGTATTCTCCTTCATGGATGGATTTTCAGGATACAATCAGATTAAAATGTCACCTGAAGACATGGAGAAGACAACCTTCATCACACCCTGGGGCACCTTCTGTTACAAAGTGATGCCATTCGGACTGAAGAATGCTGGTGCGACATATCAACGGGCTATGGTGACATTATTCCACGATATGATTCATAAAGAAATAGAATGTTATGTGGATGACATGATCGCCAAGTCCCTTACAGAGGAAGACCACCTGGTAAATCTGCTAAAGCTATTCAAGCGTCTGAGGAAGTACCAGCTGAAGTTGAACCCCAACAAGTGCACATTCGGGGTGCGATCTGGTAAGCTGCTGGGATTTATTGTAAGCGAGAAAGGGATTGAAGTTGACCCTGATAAAGTCAAAGCTATTCAAGAGATGCCTGCACCGAAAACTGAGAAAGAAATTCGAGGGTTCTTAGGTCGATTGAACTACATTTCACGGTTCATATCTCACCTTACAGCAACCTGTGAACCCTTGTTCAAGCTATTAAGAAAAGAACAGACGGTCAGGTGGAACGAAGACTGCCAAAGGGCTTTTGACAAGATGAAGGAGTACTTGCAAGAACCTCCAACCCTTATGCCTCCAATTGAGGGAAGACCTCTAATTATGTACTTGACAGTATTAGAAGAGTCGATGGGGTGTGTGCTGGGCCAGCATGACGAGTCTGGTCGAAAAGAGTACGCAATATACTACCTAAGCAAAAAGTTTACCGACTGTGAACAACGTTATTCACTGCTCGAGAAAACTTGCTGTGCTTTAGCGTGGGCTGCTCGCCGACTGAGACAGTATATGTTGACCCACACTACTTTATTGATCTCAAAAATGGACCCAGTCAAGTATATTTTTGAGAAGCCAGCTCTTACCGGACGGGTTGCAAGATGGCAAATGATCCTCACAGAGTATGACATTCAGTACACATCTCAGAAAGCCATCAAGGGCAGTGTATTGTCTGAATATCTTGCTGAGCAACCCATTGATGACTACCAGCCTATGAGATTTGACTTCCCTGATGAAGACATCATGTTCATAAAAGCAAAAGATCACGAAGAGCCTATTCACACTGAAGGGCCTGACCCGGAAGAAGAATGGACTATGATGTTTGATGGGGCTGTTAACATGAATGGTCGTGGTGTTGGTGCAGTACTCATTACACCTAAGGGAGTTCACATGCCTTTCTCGGCAAAACTCACTTTCAACTGCACTAACAACGAAGCTGAATACGAAGCTTGCATTATGGGTCTTGAGGAAGCCATTGACCTCAGGATCAAGACATTGACTGTATTCGGGGATTCAGCTCTGGTAGTTAATCAAACCAACGGCAAATGGTACACCCACCAGGATCATCTGATACCTTACAGGGATTATACAAGAAGGTTATTGACTTTCTTCACAACGGTCAAGCTAGAGTATATCCCTCGGGACGAGAATCAGTTTGCAGATGCTCTGGCTACCATCTCGTCAATGATCAAAGTTCAAGCTGCCAACTTTGTACCCCAGATATCGGTGTCTAGACTTGACAGACCAGCATATGTATTCGCAGCAGAAGTTGTCAAAGACGATAAGCCTTGGTTCCATGACATTAAGTGCTTCTTGGAGGATCAAACATACCCACCTGGGGCATCTTCCAATGATAAGAAGACTTTGAGAAGGCTCGGTGGTAGTTTCTTCCTGAACACTGATGGTTCTTTGTACAAAAGGAACTTTGATATGGTACTCCTCAGATGTGTCGATAAGACAGAAGCAGACTTGTTGATGCACGAGGTGCACGAAGGATCCTTTGGTACCCATGCTGGAGGACATGCCATGGCTAAGAAATTGCTAAGATCAGGCTATTACTGGATCACAATGGATGCAGACTGTTGTGCTTATGCCAGAAAGTGCCACAAATGCCAGATCTATGCAGATAAGGTGCATGTGCCTCCCAATCCTTTGAACATAATGTCTTCACCATGGCCCTTTGCCATGTGGGGCATTGATATGATTGGCAAGATTGAACCAACTGCTTCCAACGGCCACAAATTCATCCTGGTTGCTATTGACTATTTTACCAAGTGGGTTGAAGCAGCTTCATATGCAAATGTTACAAGGCAAGTGGTAGCCCGATTCCTGAAAAGAGATATCATCTGTAGATACGGAGTTCCCGAGCGAATCATTACTGATAATGGTTCCAATCTAAACAACAAAATGATGGCTGAGCTATGCCGGGACTTCATGATCCAACATCACAATTCTTCTCCTTACAGGCCAAAGATGAATGGCGCTGTTGAGGCAGCTAATAAGAATATCAAGAAGATTGTGCAGAAGATGGTAGTCACTTACAAGGACTGGCATGAAATGCTACCGTTTGCCTTGCATGGGTACCGCACGTCAATCAGAACATCCACTGGGGCAACACCGTATCAGCTTGTGTATGGTATGGAAGCAGTCCTACCTGTTGAAGTTGAATTACCCTCTCTGCGGGTATTGATGGATGTTAAGCTGAACGAAGCAGAATGGGTTAGGTCCCGGTTCGAACAACTGAGTTTGATTGAAGAGAAAAGATTGGCTGCAATCTGTCATGGGCAGCTATATCAGAAAAGGATGAAGAGAGCCTTCGATCAAAAAGTCAGGCACCGAGGGTACCAAGTAGGAGATCTTGTGCTGAAAAGAATCCTCCCTCCTCATACAGACCACAGGGGCAAATGGACTCCAAATTATGAAGGACCATTCGTGGTAAAGAAAGTTTTCTCTGGTGGAGCACTGATGCTCAGCACCATGGATGGTGAAGATTTCCCGTCCCCTGTGAATTCAGATGCAGTTAAAAAATACTTCGCATAAAACGACCCGCTGGACATAAAAACAGAATGTAAGTCCAGGCAAAAATAGGGCATCCCGGCAAGTCAAAAACAGAATAAAAGACTCGGGCAAAAATAAGGGAAAGATAAAAAATGTACACCCGCTGAGTTGAAAAGCCACATTGGACAACTCAGGAAAAAATGGGTATCCTGATGGATTGAAAACCCGAAAGGGCGATCCATGCAAAATAAGGGAACAGGTGAACAACTGCGTTCTGAATTCATCTGTAGCACTCACAACTTGGTAAGCTTCGAAAGGATCAAGCTCCAATCAGAATCAGCCTTCTCCAGAAAGCAAGATGAGAAGAACGTCAAAAGTCATACGAGTCATAGCGAAAGAGGAAGCTCCTTTGAAAGCGTCGTCAACATCGCCAGCATTTTGTTTCTCAATTTATAACAATCTCCTCATTTTAGGAGATTTGTTTCTTTGACTGTATCTCGCCAATTCAGGGCATTTGAATTAATAAAATCAGATTTTCAGTCATGTCTCGTCTCGTACAGTTTATTTTTATTTGCAAAAATGTCTGATGTCTCTAAAGAATTTGATTGCATAAGTACAGATGTTTACCTTCAAAAATAAAATAATAATACATGCTTGCAGGGAATATACTTACTCTCAGAAGTATCTAACTCCTATGACGGAATCCAGCAAAGGATACCTCGGGATCACTTGTGCGTTTCTCTATCTTTGCAGGATTGTAGGTATCTAAAATGATACTTGAGGCATAAAAGTTGCATTCCAGCAAGCTGACAAATCAACACTCAGTCTTAGCACCCCAGGTATTTTCTCCCCGGCTGGTTTGCCGCCTGGTGCTTCTCCCAACCGAGTTGCCAATCGTTCTTCCTTAGCAGAATACGAAAGCCAGGGAACCATCTCCCCACATGATTTCAACCTCTATTCAGAAGAGCAACGCATTGAAGGAATCACAACAGAGTAACGAAAGCTTCTACAAACCCCAGCTGGGTCCCCTCATTACCAAGGATGAGTCTATCAGTGACCTATCTCACCAAGCAGATACACCTCATCAGATCTACCAATGATTTCATCCCCAGCTGGGATGTCCACTTCAAACAGATCGACCAGGGATCTCCATAGCAACGGGATCCGAATCCCGGTTTGGTACCTTTGCATAATCATAGCATTCACATCATACTCACCCACAAAGCGTAGCATTCCGTCTAAAACGGAGCATTACGGCAAAAATCAAACATATAGCATAATCATAAGCCATGTTTTGAATCAAACACTCGTGAATAATAAAAATCCATCAGTATACAGAGAACTTTCCCCCCAGAGTCCCCAGCAAAAGCAGTTGCCTCACATCCACAAACACCAGTATGTACTCCCTTTAACACCCGTCCGTGTCACATCCCCAGCAGAAAGCCAAAGACATTATCTTTGCACTCACATGTACTTATATATATATACATTTCCTCGACATTCGTCCATGTCACCTTCCCAACACAGCAATATAAACACTTTGTATATCAGATACTTGTTTATACTACTTTTCTCCTTTCGACACTCGCTCGTGTCAATCTCCCCGACAGTTAAACCCTCATCTATACACCACTCATACTTATTTTACTTATACAGATACTCGTCCGTATCTTTTATACACCATTTATATCCCCACAGATTCGACACTCGTCCGTGTTCTTTGTTAACCAGTTGGTGCTCGTCCACACCATCATCTCAGAACATGCGTCAGACGTTTGTTTCTACATGATACTCGTCCGTATCATAGTCTTAAGGATGCTCGTCCGCATCTTTAATCCATACACTGTGTCAAACACTCTCGTCTCCCTGAATATAGACACTCGTCTGTGTCTACTATTCCCAGAGGAGTCCCTTCAGATTCAACACTCGTCCGTGTTCATTGTTAACCAGTTGATACTCGTCCGTATCATCATCTCTGAACACGTGTCAGTATTTGTTTCTGCCCGATACTCGTCTGTATCATAGTCTTGAGGATGCTCGTCCGCATCTTTAATATCTAAACACTTATACCTTTTGTTTCTTAGATGTAAACACTCGTCCGTGTTTACCACTCCCCAGTAGATCGCCAACAAAGCAATTTTCCTTTTTATATGACATTCGTCCTGTGTCATGATAAACCCTGAGAGCAGCCGTACCCTGCTAGGTGGTCGTCCTCCACCTCTTGATGGTCGTCCTCCATCATGCTCATCCGATGGCCGTCCCCATCGTTGATTTTCTATCCGACATTAGTCCTATGTCGTGATATTTAGCAGCCGTCCCCTGCTAGGTGGTCGTCCTCCACCCCGTGATGATCGTCCTTCATCATTTTATCCAATGGCCGTCCCCATTGTTGATCTTTGGTTATCTGACATTCGTCCTATGTCATGATAAACCTCGAGAGCAGCCGTCCCCTGCTAGGTGGTCGTCCTCCACCTCTTGATGGTCGTCCTCCATCATGCTTGTCCGATGGCCGTCCCCATCGTTGACCCTTTTATCCGGCATTCGTCCTACGTCGCGATACTTTCGGCAGCCGTACCCTGCCAGGTGGTCGTCCTCCACCTTAGATGACCGTCCCTCATCTTAACCCAACAGAGCAGCCGTACCCTGCTAGGTGATCGTCCTACACCTTTGATGATCGTACCTCATCATCTGTTTATTTCATTTATTCTTTAACCCGATGGCCGTCCCCGTCGTGGTCCCTTTTCCTTTTCCTGATGATCGTCCTTCATCAGTTTTAGCCCGATGGCCGTCCCCATCGTTGATTACTTTACTTTATGAACTTGATGGCCGCCCCGTCATGTTTCATTAATCCCCAAAGAATCTTATAACTTTACTTGATGGCCGTCCCCATCATAATATCTTTTATCCCCAGCATGTCGGCCGTCCCCGTCATCGCTTTATTTCCCGCATTTTTCCCAGCATGTCGGCCGTCCCCGTCATTGCCCTTTACCCAGCAGTCGTCCTCTGCTCGACGGTCATCCTCCGTCGCCCATACTTTACAATATACTTTACCTTCTTTTACAATCTATATCCCTTTTCTTCTTCATTCTGTGAGTGCAAATTTTGGACTGTCTTTGGTATTCAACCACAAGTTATCTTGTTTGCCTGTTTAGCCGTTGCTTACATCCTGCACAGCTAACTCATGTTTGAATAGGGGCAGCTTTAAACACCCCAAATTTGCCCTCACCCATTCACACCATGGCTTGTGATCATTTCATATGCATAAACACAATCATAACATCTCATATCCCATTTTTGATTCATTGCATTGGTTCAAAGTCATCTGCATCTAGGGTTTGTGATATGAGCAATCCAAGAGCCTCTTGAGCCACTCCAAAGGTCAAAAATCACTTCAAAGGGATCCATATGTGTTCAAGTGTCATATTATATTCTCTTAAAGTCAAGAATGCCAAAGAATCACAAGAATTGGGAGGGTATGGAAGCAGAGCCAGGTTTGACTGCACAGATGACCTGAAATTAGGGTTTTGGTTTCAGAGGCCATAACTTCAATTTTTTTGGTCATTCTTGTTTCTATTGGTATCTATATGGTATAGGGAGTGTGCATATCAATTTTCATGAAGAAATTCCATGGGGAAGTCATCTGATCAAGAGTTGACTTTCTGGACAAGTCAGTACAAAATCAGGGCATCTGAGGTCCCCATTGACCCAACCAAGGGGTGATCTTCATCATTTTGAGTGTATATGATCTTTATTTGATCATGGAAGAAGTTAGAAGTTCACAAAATTCAAGAATTACAAGTTTTTGCAAAGTTGACTTTTTGGGGCAAGGTTGACTTTTAAGGAATTTGTCATTTTAGGCAACTTTTCAACCCTTACTTTTTGATCCAAAAATGCTTCAAATGGAAAAACTTTGGTCATGAAAGTTGTAGATTAGATCTTTCCCTTTTCAAAAAGTACAAGAACATGACCTAATTCATTTTGGATCAAAAGTTATGGTGCATCAAAGTTGGCAAAAATCACTAAATTTCAAGTTATGCACCAAATGGGAAACTTGCAAAATCTTGTGCCAAGGCAATTTGTGACTTCTAATTGATGTCAAACCATTACACAAACATCACACAAGTCTTAAAGTTCAGATTGAACCAAGGGGATCACATGTTTCATGGCATATGAGGCAAGATCTTTTCATGAGAACTAAAAGCAAGCAAGTTGCAAAACCAATGATAACATCTCATCCACTTGCTGCCTTGGTTGCTGAACCACCCTAGCTCTCTCCTCACCCCATGCTGCGCAAGACAAGCCCTTGTACCAAGCTAGCAAAGTAGCCCATTCCCTTCTTACACAAAGTTGACATTTTGGCAAAAGCAACCATACCTATCACAAAAGGACATGTCATGTCACCTGACCAATAGGATTAGTTTATACAAACTAAATGCAAGCTAAACATCACAAGATACAAGCCTGAAACCAGCAAGAACAGAACTTTCTCATTTTTCACTCTCAAAGCAAAAGCCTTCGAAACTCTTCATACAAGCCACAAACACTTAAACAAACTTCACAGACCTTCTCAACTCATCATCCTGATCACAAAGCACCCCTCACCCTTGCCTTAAACTGCCTGAATCCAAAACATGATTCTCACCTGAGCTTGAGCAGAACCTGTTCAAACTCTCAAACCAGCCAACACAAACTCCTTCTAAGCATCCAGACATCATCAAGGGATCAAAGGGAGTGGATTGCACAAAGAGGAGAGGCCAGAAAGCTGTGAACTGAAAGCTTCAAAACTCAGGTAGCTCAAGAACTTTTTTTCCAGAAATGAGTTTTTTAGTTCTCAATAGCTTCTACTTGCTTCCCTGATCATGAATATGTTGTTGGTTTTGAAAATGGTGAAGAAATGAGTATGTATGCAGTCTCTGAAACTTTTTGCCCTATAACTAGATTGATTCGATTCAGCCAGTTTAGGAATGATAAATGTGTTTTGAATGGGGGTTCTGATTCGTTTCTAGGTGGGGATCATTTCTGTTTAATTAGATTTCGTTTTAGATGCGTTTAGAGGGGGTTTGAAGTTTGGAGTGGTCGGAGAAGATGACCGGAACACTGTTCCGGTCACCTGAGGGTCATTAACGGCTGGATTAGGGCTAATTAATTAGGGTTAGTGAGTTTGAATGCTGGCCGTCCAGATGCGCGCCAGGTCAATTCGCGCGTATGGGAGTTTGAATCTGGGCCTTCAGATTGGATTACTTTTCCTTTTTCAGTTTAAAATTCATTTTATTTTCATATTAATTCATTTGTTTTCTACAATTTATTAAAAATAGCAAAAACCATTTAAAAATTATGAAATTTTTTGTCAAGAGTTTCATTAATTTTTAAAACACAAAAATATTTTTATTTTTATTTTTAGCATTAAAAAAGTATTTTTAAATATTTAAAAGTTTCTTTTTAATTAATTAATGAGAATTAATTGATTAAAAATACTTTTAAGTATTTAAAAATCACCAAAAAATTCATGAAACATTTAAAAACATTTAGAAACATTGTCCAACCCTCAAACCAAATTTCTCTTTTGATCTTGATGCATTTTGAGAATTTTTCATGGAATTAAAATCATTTTGATGCATTATTTTGATCCAAACTTCCAAAAATCATTTATGCCTAACCCTAAAGAGTTGGACCTTGATTCTTTTTGCATTGCATTGTGTTTAGCATGTAGTTTGTGAGATTAAATGGCCATGATTTGATCTTTCATTTTCCATTTGTTTGGTAATTTTCTTGTTAAGAAACCCTAAAACCCTAGAAAACTTAGGAAATTCATAATTTGAATTAGGTTAAGAGTTGAAACTTCTCCTTTGGGCAGTGAACTTGTATAGGTTTAGGGTATCCTTGATTGCATTTTCAATTTTTTATCATGTCATTTGTTTCTGATTTTGGTTTTTGTTTGATGCATTGATCATAAACCCTAATTTGGGCTTCCATATGCATCCATCTTGCATTTGCATTCATACCTTGACTTGCCATAGCATTTTGTGCATCTATGTGATTCATTTGACATCTTAAGACATATGGAAAGCATGTTTGATCATTGCATCATGTATTTGCCATGTTGTATGTCATGTGCATCTCATAACTTTTCATGTGTGTTTATGGTTCTTAACCTGCTCCATTTGCATCCATAAACTTGTATGATCATCCCCATGCCTTGTCACATGTTTGTAGCATCTTATAGCATCACTAACACCATGTATGTTCTTATGGTTTTATTTCCCATCATACCATTTCATTTCATTTTGCATTGCATTTGCATTCTTTTCACTAACTTTTCAGGTGGTAAGTTATCTTGAGAAGTGAATTTGCCTTCACTTCTCATAATTTCTTTTCATCTCTTTCATGCACCCTTGCTGCATTCTATTATTTGTTTGAGATTGAGCTTGCTCATTCTTGTTCTTCTACTTTCTCTCTTCAAGTGACTTGACTTCTTGAATGAAGCAAGTTACTTTGTTTCTCCTGATCCTTTCATCTGCTTCCCGGTGGTTCCATTGAAGATCTTCTTTGTTAAACCTCACAAATTTTAGGAACAACCAAGCATGACAATGATTAGGGTTTTGATTAGTCTCCCCACTTAGTTTTACCTTTGTGTCTCTTTGAGTCTTCTCTTCTCACCTCATAATCAGGGATTAAACCCTAAAGGCTTTAAGGCTTTGTGATTAAGCTTATGCCTGCATCCTTCTATTAGGATGGAGTGTATAACTTTAATCCTAAGTGTTAAACCCTTAATGTGTTTAAATCTCTTAATCAATTCACTTAATAATCATCAAGACATCACACTTGTAACTTGGGCCTTGCATTAGGGTTCTAATTCTTCCTTAACTGGTTAAGAAGGACTAACCCTAGTGTTAATGGACAAGTCCCCCTCAAGTTGTCTTACAAATCATAAAAAAATCATTTCTTCATCATATCACTAATTAAAATTCATCTAATAAAGGCTTTGTTTTGTCATGGGTTTAATCCCTAATCATGGATTAAGTTGAGGAGCTTTCCTCAGCTTAAACACTCTCATCTATTATCCTTCTATTAGGATGGTGTAATGAGTCTGTTTAATCCCTGATTATGGCTTAATCTCATTACTCAACACTAAACAAAAACACCAAAAACATCTAAATAATCACAAGTAGGTTAATGATCTTAATCCTGCATCAAAGGTGATTAAGTGTGAGAAGATGACTTCACACTTAAGGTATTCTCATTATCCCTAATCAGAGGGAGGATGTGATGAGTTTACTAACCAATTGGTTTAGGCTTAAGCTCATTAACTTATGACAAACTTTCAAAAGCAATAAAAGACTGAAAACTCAAAAACAAGAACTTGCTTTTTCTTTTCTCATCTCATTCACTCATAAACGAGAACTTGCTTTTTCCGTCTAATGCAAGACAGTTTGCACCTGAGCCAGACAGGTCATACACTTGAGCATGGACAAGCAAGCAGTTCACAGGTCAATTCATCTTTCAGTCTCTTTGGGTTGAACTACGGTGTTCTGACTTCCTCATTGCACGAGAGGATACGTAGGCATAACTTAACAGTTATCGAACAAAAGTCTCTGTATATTCCCCCTCTTTCAGCATCATTCTCTTAGCCTCATATTCTTGAGCATCCCCTCTTTGTTCTTACACTGACACTGTATATATCACACTTCACACTTCTTTTACACTGACACCTGTACATTCTTTTCCAGCAATTTTATACACAGATTGAACTGACACTACCCCTTTAAAACACAAATCTTTTAAGCGTGGATCCCGTCGAGTACGACGGACAATCTGGGTGCTAATACCTTCCCAGGTTGTAACCAACCCCCTTTCTCAGTCTCTCTGGTTCGCAACCGTCTTATCCATGTTTTTCTAGGCCTAGCTGGCAACTCTTTTCATCTCCAGTGAGTTCACTGCTGTGTGTTCTCATCGTTCTTTTTGCCGACCGTTCGCGTCTGTACCTTTATCTGGGCCTATTCCCATTTATCGGGAGCGACAGGGCCCACAACACCTTAGCATAGGCACACGCAATTCAATCCCAAAAACACGAGAAAGTTGTATCAGTCTTATAGAGTCGAACTACGATGTTTTGACTTTCTAATGGCACAAAGGGAATACGTAGGAATAAGTGACGACGCTTGGAGAACACAATCCTTCAGTCTCTTTCTTCGTTCTTCATGCCATTTTATCCCCTTATCTTTTCATCTCATTCTTCCCCATTTCTTTTCAGTCATTTCCAGTACCAGTTGCAGCAGTAGCAGATAACCTCACCCTTTGAAACAATGCTAGCAAGCGTAGATCCCATTGGATACGACAAACAATCTGGGGTTCTAATACATTCCCAATTCGTAACCAACTCCCTTACCCTTTCTTTTTGGTTCGCGAGACCCCGTTTTCTCCTTCTTTCAGGGTTTGTGCAACATTATCCTTCCTTTGGGATAGAAATGCATGGCTGGTGACTCTTCCTTTTCCGTGCCACTTTATTGTCTGTACCGGGATGAAAATCTCGGGAGCGACGACTTGAGACTCTATTAGGGACCTCCTAACCAGAGTTTCTTTGGTTCCCTATGTGAGTCAATCATGGTGCTTGTCTATTTCTATTTCTATGGGTGTTTAATTATTTGCTAATGTGTGTTTAGTTTACTGTTTTTATTTATAGTCTTACTTTACAATTTTATTTACTGCTTTTAGTATTTATTTATCATGAATCATTATTATACTATCTAGACTTCCTGGTTTTCTTGGTGGGAGGGAGTTACTGTGAGATGTGACCAATATAAAAGGTCGAGTGCGCCCTAGACTTTAGCATGGAGAGTCACTTTTCTTTCACGATATCTTGTAATGTAGGTAGTAGTGAGTTCCACACCCAGATTGCGAATGTCTTGGAAATGTTCTGATATAGGGGTCTTCCCCACTTTAGGAGACGACCTTGATAATTATGTGCATCTGGGTACCGATCATTGAGGACCTTTGTGGAAACATACCTCTCTAGTGGTGACAGTGGAAGACCATATTTGTTGGCAAACCTACTCGCACCTGAGGGCAATTGGGAACTCGTATAGGATGACCTTGTTCTCTCGTAAGAACTCAGTTAAAGCATTTTTTGTATGATGATAGTATATTACTCCTTGGGATGAATGTACTATTGTTTCTCGATCTCATTGCTTGAATCTGGGAACTTATGGGGGATGCTTGTTTTTTAGGACTCAGCTGAGACATCCTCTTTTAGTGTATAATACTAAACCGGAAATAGTGAATGTATTATCGCTTCTCGACCTGAGAGTCTGTGATGTTGACTCGTAGTAGCACACTTGTGAGATGGGGGGTTTGTTTACAGGTTTGCAGGAACCCTGACTTCCTACATACCCACTTCTTCGATGATGTTCTATTAATTGGATCCAGTTCTATGTGGTTCTTTGGTTCTCAGTTCTGGGTTCTATTCAGATATCCTATTATTATGGCTATTAAGACATTTGGCACTTGGCCAAGTACCAACACCAGACACCATCCATTGATAACATGCATTGCAATGTATTTCATTATATCATCATTAAAGTTTATGTTTTTCATTTCTCAGGTTATTCTACGTCATTCCCAGTTCCGATGGTTTGTCTATATTCTACTCCAGATGGCTGAATATATTCTTTGGATAAACAATGTACATTACTCTTTCTTAGGGCCAGAAACTAAAGACATTCAAGATTTGGCACGTCTGATTATTGAAAAGGTGCTAGATGATTTTAGAAAGAAGTATTGTTTGATTCTGAGTTATATGGGCAAGGCTACTCAAGAGCAACAAAATGGTCTTCACATTCTTCTTCAATTCTATGACCCTCAGCTGAGGTGCTTCGTCTTTCCTGATTATGTTCTTGTTCCTACCTTAGAGTAGATTTCTAGTATTCTGAAGGTTCCGGTTAGAGACAACCCTCTATTTTACAATTCAAATAGGTTTCCCTCAAACGAAGATATTGCTAAAGCTACTCACGCGAATTTTGCTTTAGTCATAGACAACATCAAAAACAAGATAGAGGGTAAAGGATTCCACTTGGCCTTCTTGATTGCTCAAGTCAGAATGTGTGTTGAAGAATAAAGGCCGATAGATTTTAATGCAGTCTTAGCTCTGATTGTGTACGGGATCAGTTTGTTTCCAAATGAAAAGGAATTTGTGAGTATGGATGCAATAGTCATATTCATCAAAAGAAACCCTGTTCCAACCATGCTGGGAGATTTCAAATTATTCTATTCATTACAAGAATGAAAGAAAAAGGGGGGGTCTGGTACTCTGCTGTGCACCTTTATTTTACACTTGGTTTTCTTGACACCTTCTGAAGTAAGGCCCTTTCGTAGAGCTTAAAGGATATGTTAAGTGGTCCAAGAGGTTGATGGGCTTGACCTTAGATGACATTACTTGGTGCTATAATAAAGACTTGGTTGGGAAAGAGTTGATTACTAGTTGTGGTAATTTCCCATGGAAGAAGATATTTCAGAGTCCTTGTACTTTCTAGCCAAAGAAAATGAAGAGTTATCAATCCAGGTTTCTCTGGCTTTGATTGTGAAGGATAAGAAAGGGAAGAAAGAGTTTGGAAGACTTATGCACCCTATGCTAATTGGCTAAGACATCATTTTGAAGTTATGCTTCTCCCATTTCCAGTAGAAACTTAAACACAATGCCTAATGAAGAATACCAAAAGCTAGAAGGTGAAGTTCAGAATTAAAAATTTTGAGATCAATAGTTTGTATAAGCATTTGGTGCATACTAACAAAGCATTGGAGGAAAAAGTTCACCTTGCTCAAAAGGCTATGGAATACAAGAAGAAAGAGTTTGCAGATAAGGAGATTTACTTCAAGAAGAAAGGCTTGGCTGAGATTAGCAAGGCTGGTGAGCACAGATGGATCAAGAAGTCTTTGGATGAGGCAAATGAGACCATAACTCTCTAGCAAAAGTAGTAGGAAACAAATCAGATAAAATAGGAGGAAATAGATAAGGGATATCATGTGAAGATTGAAGATTTACAAGTGCAGGTAGAAAGTCAAGCTGAAGAACTCCAGAAAGCTCACGAGTGGCGAAGGGATTACTTCCAAAGGCTAGATCAAAGTCGGAAATCAATGGAGGATACTCAAAAAGAAATTGAAGAGCTCAGGATTCATGCTGAAACCAAGAAGGCTAGATCGAAGTCAGGTTCCAGTTGGGAGAATAAAGTGGCGTTCTTGCAACAAATCAGTTATTTGCATGCTTCCTTTGAACAGAGAGACTTTCTTATTCAGAGGCTAATTGAAGACTCTGGGCATCCAGATGTCGCCCAACTGTTTGAGCCTATCAAGTAGTTTAGCTAGATGTTGGAGGATATGGAGTTTCGTAGAGTTTAGTTTATTTTGTTATACTTGGATTACCCACATGCTTGTTGTGGGAATCTTTTCTTTATCTTTCTGTTTATTTTCTTTACAAATGTAAAACTTGTAAATCTCGAGAATGAAAGACACAACATTTGGATAGAAATCATATCACCATTGTTCTTGTTTTTCAGGTACATGTCTCGGGTTTTTGACTTCTCTTTTATTTCAGGTACTATAGCTGATAGGAGAGTTCACTGATATTTAAACCGAGAAAACAGATCAAGGATTATGGAGAAAATGCAGGCAGAGCGGGCTGAGTTGAGGGTACGTATGGATCAATTCATGACTTTGATGACATGGATGAACTAGAACCAAGAAAGGATCAGGGAAATGGTGGAAATAACTAAAGAAACTCCAGAGGGTAATGCAGGCAATGACATTCCAACTCCTTAGGGTAATCCTATAGTTACCCCTGCTGCTAATAGGATTGGTGCTCCATGCGGAGACATGGGTTGTCATGGTGCTTACATATATGGTCAAGAGGACCGATTTACTTTGGTTGATGGAGATATAGAGGCGCAAAATGCTATGGTGAATCACAAAATTGATGAAATTACTGAGAGGATTCGATCTATTGAATCTCAAAACACCCTTAGTTTTGATGTGTCTGATTTGGGGTCGGTACCCAGAGTAAGGATTCCTCATAAGTTCAAATCACCAACCTTCGACAAATACAATGGTTTGACCTGTCCGAAGACACACTTGCAATCGTACGTGGGAAGAATTGTTGCCCACACAGACAACGAGAAGTTATGGGTGTATTATTTCCAAGATAGCCTCATGATCGTAGGAATGGTACATGAAACTGAATAGAGCATCTATAAGATGCTGAAAGAGTTGGTTGAAGACTTTGTGAAACACTATTAGTACAACAGGGATATGACACCGAATCGTACTCAGCTCTAGAGTATGACATATTCTATTAAAGAAAGTTTCAAGGAGTATGCCCAACGATAGCGCCAACTTGCTGCTAGGGTTCAACCTCCCTTACTAGACCGTGAAATGGCTGACATATTCATGGGAACATTACAAGGGGCATACCTTGACAAATTAGCAGCTTGTCTATCAATAGGGTTTGTTGATATTATTGTTGCTGGTGAGAGGATTGAGAACTTATTGAAGATGGGTAAGAATAAAGATGTTAGCGGATCAAGCTTGTCAGGAGCGAGAAAGCCTTCTGCTGGTCCTCAAAGGAGGAGAGAGGGAGAAACTAATGTTGTGTATGGAAGAGGCAGGGGTAGAGGCCACCCTGACTATTATTCACAAGTGTCTACTGTAACTATTCCTACCCACCTGCTCAGCAGCAGAAACAATAACAACAACAACGACCACAACAGAATAACCAATAGCAAAGAACGTATCAGTCGCGTCAACCTCGACAAGGTGATCACGTCATTGAGCCAATTCCTATTACATATGTTGCACTGTTATAGAGATTGTTGGAGTTGAATATGATTCAGTTGAGAGCACTGGCACCTCTAGTGGGATCTTTACCTCAAGGATATGATACTAACGCTCACTGCACTTTCCATTCAGGTGCTCCCGAGCATACAACAGGGAAATGTAGGGCTTTTCAATGGAAGGTCCAGGATTTAATAGATTCGAAGGCCATCAATTTTTCTCCTCCACCAAATATACTCCAGAATCCAATGCCTAATCACGATGGACTAGAGTGAATGTTGTGGATGATGGTGAGGGTTTGAACCTTGTATCTGATGAGAATTGAGTGAAGACTTCTTTGTTAGTGGTAAAGAATAGATTGTTGAAGGGACAGGTGTTCCCTAGTTGAGATGAGAAGTGTGTTGAGTGTGTTGGCCAAAGTAATGGTTGTGATTAGTTGAAATCTGGAATTAAAAAGTTGATGGATGACGGTCGCCTATAGTTTAACCAGTTGAATAAAGAGAAGGATGTTGTGTTAATTGTGACTATATACTATAACCCTGTGGACATTCAAGTGTCGGCCAGGCCACCACTTGTTAACATGGTTGTACCTGTTGAGGCAATTCCAATTACTATTATGGTACATGGACCTGTTCCTTATACCAATGAAAGAGCCATCCCTTGGCATTACAGTGCAGGCATGTATGTCCAAAGGCAAAAATAGGAAGATAAAGGTTCAGTTGGGAGTGGTTTAAGTGTTAATAATGTTGGTGGATTAGGTGGATTCACGAGGAGTGGATGCTTGTTTGCGCCACAAACTATAAGGACTAACGCAGAAAATGAAGCAGCAACAAAAGACAAGAGAAAGAAGATTATGACTGATGAGGTTGTGTTTCTTGAGGATCTTCAAAAGAGCACATTTGAAAAAGAAGTAGAAGAGTTTATGAGGCTCTTTAAGAAGAGTGATTACAAAGTGTTAGACCAATTAAATCAGAGACCGTGAAAAATCTCCATATGATATATGTTGATGTGTTCCCAAGCACACCAGGAAGCATTGTTAAAAATTTTTAACATGGCATATGTGCCACAGGAAATTACTGTCAGTGAATTAGAATCCGTAGTCTCTAATGTCAAGGCCAGCCATGGCTTGGGTTTCACAGATCATGACTTGACATTAGAAGGTCGTAACCATAATATGGCCTTGCACATCACCATGGAGTGTAAGGGTGTTGTTCTATCTCATGTGTTGGTGGATATAGGCTCGTCCTTAAATTCATTGCTAAAGAAGGCCTTGATGAAATTGGACGTTGATGGAATTATTCTCAGACCCAGTGATTTAGTAGTACGGGTTTTGGATATATCAATGAGTTTGGTGTCCGGGGAGGTTGAGATTCCTATGAAAATTGGTCTCTAGACTTTCAAGTGCATAATTTATATAACAGACATCTAACCGGTGTACAGTTGTCTTCTGGGCAGGCATTGGATTCACGCTGTAGGAGCAGTAACGTCTACCCTACACCATAAATTAAAGTATGTGGTTGACGGCCAGGTGGTGACGGTTTATGGGGAAGAAGATATCTTTGTGAGCCATTTGTCAACATTTAAGTATATGGAAATGGATGGTGAGATTCATGAAATGCTATGCTAAGCCTTTGAGGTTGTTAATGTTAGTGAAGTCTCAACTAAAACAGTTCTCCAAAGTAATGGCCAAGTGGGTACTTCTATAGTTTCTTAAAGAAAGCATTGGAAGTAGTTCAAGCAGGCAACGCCCAAGGCTGGGGAAAAGAGTTTAGGTGGCAATGAAAGAAGATATGTATGGAATAGGTTATCAACCTGGTCAAGCAGTTGCTTCAGAGAACAAATGGTTGATTACCTTATCCGACAGAGGTTCTGTCAATCCCAACCAGATGTGTGTTGCTACAGGGGAAGACATTGATAGTGACTGCGACCTGGACAACTGGGTGCACCCATGTATCCCCGTGGATGAGCTAAGAAATTTGTTTGCAGAGGAAATCATCCAAGTTACTCTTCAAACAGAGTAATTTTCTAAATTTTTTTCATTTTCATTTGCATGTCAAGTCCTACACTATGCTCAAGGTGTATGGATCCATTTGTAGGGCCACCCTTTGCATATTTTCAAGTTTATTTTATCATCAAGAAATAACCTTTTTTTAATTCTAAATTATGTTCGCTTTCTTTCATTTTAAATTTTTCACAAAAAAAAAATAAAATGGAAATATTTATTTTATTTTTCTTTTTCATAAAAAAATGAATTCTAAAATAAAGCACATCACTCGTGCAGACTTAATCACCCGAATTTCACTGATAACGGTTCCGCTATGGCCAAGTACGACTTTGATAATCCAATCTATCAAGCTGATAAAGGGGTTGAGGAAGACTATGAACTCCCTGAAAATTAGCCAGGTTGTTGAGACAAGAGGAAAGGACCATTCAACCTCATCAGGAGGAAATTGAGATTATCAACATTGGGTCTGAGGATGCTAAGAAAGAAATAAAGATTGGGTCTAGTCAGCAGGCCAGTATGTTGATATCCTTGCTCGGTCATATCAAGATATGTCAGGTTTAGATACTGACATTGTTGTGCATAAACTACCATTAAGAGAAGAATGGCTGCCAGTAAAGCAGAAGCATCGAAAAACTCGTCCTAACATATCTATGAAGGTTAAGGAGGAAGTTCAGAAGAAATGGGATGCAAGATTTCTTAGCATAACTAGTTATCCACCTTGGTTAGATAACATTTTACTTGTACCAAAGAAGGACGACAAGGTCCGCATGTGCATTGATTACTGAGATCTCAATTGAGCAAGTCTAAAAAATGACATTCCATTACCTCACATTGATGTGTTGGTTGATAACACCGCTCAATTCTTGGTATTCTCCTTCATGGATTTTTTCTCCGATTATAATCAGCTTAATATGGCACTGTAAGACATGGAGAAGACAATGTCCATTACCCCGTGGGGTACATTCTGCTATAAGGTGATGCCTTTTGGTCTGAAGAATGTCGGGCAACGTATCGGAAGACTATGGTAATATTGTTCCACGACATGCTTCATAAAGAGATTGAATGTTATGTGGACGATATGATTACTAAGTAGAGAACTGAGGAAGAGCATTTTGTTAATCCCAAGAATTTGTTTGAAATGGTGGGAAAGTTTCGCTTGAGGTTGAATCCAAATAAGTGTCATTTCAGAGTGTGGTCTGGTAAATTGCTGGGTTTCATCGTGAGTTAAAAAGGAATAGAGGTGTATCCTGCTAAAATAAAAGCCATACAAGACATGCCTTCACCAAAAACTGAAAAAAGAAGTATGTGATTTCCTGGGTTGATTGAATTACATTGCATGGTTCATATCTCACCTCACAACCACTTGTGAACCAATATTCAAATTGCTAAGAAAAGAACAAACGGTCAGGTGGAATGACGATTGCCAAAGGGCTTTCGAGAAAATAAGAGTATTTACAAGAACCTCCTATTCTAATGCCTCCGGTTCCAGGGAACCCACTCATCATATATCTGACAGTACTTGAAGGGTCTATGGGTTGAGTTCTCGGTCAACACGACGAGACGGGTAGGAAGGAACATGCCATCTACTACATGAGCAAGAAATTTAATGAATATGAATCAAGGTACCTAATGCTTGAGAAGACATGATGTGAACTTTCATGGGCTACTAAGTGATTGAGACAATACATGGTCACACACAACTTTGCCGATTTCAAAGATGGATCATATCAAGTACGTATTTGAGAAACCAGCGTTAACTGGAAGGGTTGCTCGTTGGCAAATAGTGCTAACTGAATATGACATACAATATACTTCTCAGAAAGCCATCAAAGGAAGTATTCTTTTAAACTATCTTTCACAGTAACCTCTTGAGGATTATCAACCAACGCATTTTGATTTACCTTATGAGGACATCATGTACCTCAAAGCTCTAGACTGCAAGGAATCACTCCTGGAGGAGGGGCCAGACCCTAAATCCAAATGGAGTTTGAAGTTTGATAGGGCTACCAACATGAATGGTCATGGAGTTGGTGTCGTACTTATTACTCCGGAAGGTGTTCATTTTCCCTTCGCTGCTAGATTAACTTTTGGTTGCACCAACAATGAAGTGGAGCACGAGGCTTGTATAATGGGAATAGAGAAGGCGATTAATCTGAGGATTAAGACCCTCGATATATTTGGAGATTCAGCTTTCGTGATTAACCAAATTACTGGCAAGTGGTATAGTCACCAACCTCACTTGATTCCATATTGAGATTATGCAAGCAGATTGTTGATGTTCCTTACAATAGTAAAGCTACATAATGTACCACGTGAGGAGTACCAGTTTGCTGATGTGTTGGATAGCTTGGCTTCAATGATAAAAGTGATATGTTGGAACTATGTTCCCAAGATTAATGTGTCGCGGCCTAACATACATGCGTATGTGTTTACGGTCGATGCAATGTTTGATGACAAGTCGTGGTATTATGTTATCAAGTGTTTTTTGAAGAGTCAGGAATACCCAATTGGAGCATCTTCCAATGATAAGAATACTTTGAGAAGGCTTGCTTCTTGTTTCTTCTTGAATTCTGATAATGTGTTATACAAGAGAAACTTTGACATGGTCTTGCTTAGATGTGTGGATAAGCAGGAAGCAGACATGTTAATACAGGAAGTACACGAGGGATCTTTTGGTACCCATGTCGGAGGACATGAAATGGTAAAGAAATTATTGATATTGGGGTATTACTAGATGACAATGGATTCATATTGTTGCTCATACACCTGTAAGTTCCATATTTATGAAGACAAAGTGCATGTGCCTCCAAGCCCGCTTAACGTCATGTCTTCTCCCTAGCCCTTTTCTATGTGGGGAATTGACATGATCGGGAAAATCGAGCCTACCACTTCCAATGATCATCTCTTGATTTTGGTCACTATCATCTACTTCACCAAATGGGAAGAAGCAGCGTCTTATATCAACGTCACCAAACAAGTGGTTGCCAGGTTCCTAAAGAGATATATCATTTGCTGATATAAAGTTCCTTAGAGAATCATTATTGATAATGGTTCTAATCTCAACAACAAGATAATGGCAAAATTATTTCGGGACTTCAAGATTCAACATCACAATTCTTATCCTTATCACCTAAAGATGAATGTCGTTGTCGAGGCGGCCAATAAGAACATTAAGAATATTATGCAGAAAATGGTGGTGACATACTAATATTGGCATGAGATGTTACCATTTTTTTTGCATGGGTACCGAACATCAGTTAGGACATCTACTGGTGCAACACCTTTCTGACTTGTGTGTGGTATGGAAGATGTCCTACTAGTTGAAGTTGCGATTTCGTCACTGCTTGTGATGATGGATTTCAAACTTGATGAAGTTGAATGTGTTCGTGCCAGATATAACCAATTGAGTTTGATTGAAGAGAAAAGACTGGCGGCTGTATGCCATCGTCAGCTATATCAGAGGAGAATGAAGCAGGCATTCGATCATAGAATGCGTCCTCGGGAGTATCAAGTTGAGAACTTGTGATAAAAAGGATCCTTCCTCCTAATACAGATCATAGGGGCAAATGGACTCCTAATCCTATTCAGAAAGCAATATAAGTGGAAAATCTTGAAGACATACTGGTTATAAAAAGCAAGATGAGTTATTCAGTCAAAATCTTCATTTTTTGTTTTTAATTTAATGTTTTGTTTGCAAAAATGTCCTGAATTATTTATAAAAAGCATTTCATTTAAGCATTGTGGCTTTACAAATAACGTGCAGGGGAAAAACATTTAAAATTGCGTTGAATTTTGAATAATATCATGTGGTGGATTCAAACCATACAATTCTCCGAGGCATGGGGGTGCATTTATGTTGTAGGGTTTATAATCAGAAATTTGAAAGAAATGATCATTTGTTATCACCAAGAATTGTGAAGATGTTTTGCCAACTGTAGTGAATACAAGGATATGGGTCAATATCAGGTGATTTTCATGGCAGGGAATTGAAGGGTGGCATTCCCCAAACATATTTTATCCCCTGCAAGAGACGCCTTACAACTTTCGTCTTGACAACGTGACTTCATCTCTAGTGGAATTTAGTTGTTCGTCTGCAAGTTACTTTATCTCTAGATGGGATTTGATCATTCCTTTATCATCTTGTCTTGCAGCACTCATTTATGCCGGGCCTTTTGTTCATTCACTCGTTTTTGTTTGATATTATCCTTGATACTCGTTTGTATCTTCTTCAACACTCGTTTGTGTAAGCGTGTTTTTCATTCACTCATTTGTGTTTGATATCATCTTTGATACTCGTATGTATCGTTTTGTATCACTCATTTGTGTTAACCTTTTGTTTCGAACACTCGTCTGTGTTTGATTATTACCTTTTGATACCCGTCTATATCCCTTTGTAACACCTTTGATACTCGTTTGTATCTCTTTAGCATCGTTTGTGTTAACCTTGTGGTTCAGACATTTGTCTACATCTATTTCTAAAACCTGTGGATACTCATCTGTATCTTTTTTAATACTCGTCTATATTGATCGTTTGTTTCGGACACTCGTTCGTGTTTGATTATGCTTTGTGATCCTCGTTTATATCTTTGTCAATCGATCGTTTTTGGTTGATTTCTATCCCCTTGTGGTGCTCGTTTGTATCATTTTTTCAATCACTCGTTTATGTTTGATCCCATACCTTTTGATAATTGTTTGTATCATTTCCTGATACTCGTCTATATCAGTGGCCGATACTCGTCTGTATTATTTCCTAGAGTACTCTTTTGTCTCTCTTTGATCAGCTTCTGTATCATTGAGTAAGGCACTCGTTTGTGTTTCCTTGATGATCATCCAATACTTGTTTATATTTAAGAGTTTTGAAATCTTGGCAGTGGGATTAAGCGTCAAAACAATGTAGTTCAGAACAGTAAAACATATGCATTCTTACCACATGTCTGCATAGGGCATGTGTAGAGGGTTCGTTTATCCTGATATGATATATCTATGTAGGATATGCGAAGAGGGTTCATTTATCCGGACACTGTATATCCACATAGGATATGTGAAGAGGGTTCTTTTATCCTGATCAGTGCATGGTCTTGCTTAGATCTGTGGCAAGTCAGTAGTCATCTGGCGTCGTATAAAAGATAGAGTTCTAAATCCACCATTGTTGTAGCAAGCCAATAATTGCTTGGCGTCGTTCAAAAGACAATTCTCCATTGTTATTCTTTGGTTACTTTTCTCTGCATCAGAGTTCTCCAAGAAGAGTTTCCTTTGGTTGGGTTTATATCCTTTTTTTCTTCTCCATCAAATTGCAAATTTTCTGGTTTGTTTTGGTATTCAATCACAGTTTATCTCGACGTCTAATAGTCGATGCTCTCATTGATTTCAAATTAACAGATGATTGAATAGGGTAAGTTGTAACACCCCAAAATTACCCCTCTCATTTTCATAGCATTTAGCATATCATTTGCATACATGACATTACATTCCTTAGGATAGAAAAAGGAAGCATAACATTCATAGCTTAGAGCATAGGGTATGTGGTCAGTGACTTGCAAGTTTGTGATCATCCAAAGCCAAAGAAAAGGCTCAAAGGTCTCTTATATCTCACACAGGCTCAAATAATATTTCAAGTCCCTAGAAGAGGGAAATTCATCAGGAAGTTAACTCAAAGCTTTATCTCCTACACAAGGAACCCAAACAAGGGTTTTGGTTGCAAGATGCCTCTTGAAGATTTTTTGGAACTATGTTATGGTCATAGTCTTATATATATGTTCTCAAGTGTCCATGTATAAATTTTGGTTCATTTGTTAATTGAGGAAACTCTTCATACAGATAGTTACTTGTAATTTAAGCAAAAGTAAACTAGGCAAGAAGAAAAGTCAATTGTGACTTTCTGAGGTCTAATTCATGATTTTCAAGGTCTTATGCCTTCATATAGTTTTAAAATGTAAATATTTATATCATTCATCAAGAATCAAGAATTAGGTCAAAAGTTACTAAATTTGGAAATTTACCTATAATCTGAAATTTCCATTTTTGGAAGTTTTTCAAGCCACATTCAACCTGAATTTTCCTCATCCAAAATGCTTCAAATGAAATTTTTACAAACATGAAAGATGAAGATCATTCTCCCCCTTTCTAAAAAGTACTAGATCACTTCCATAACATGTGTGAATCTCAAGTTATGATCAAAAGACCACAAGGTGTGTTTTAGGGTTTTTCATGAGAACCAAAGTTTCCACTTTTGCAAAAAGGCTTCAAAAGTGACTTGCATTGATTTCATTTGACAAAATCAGTTCATAAAATTCAAGCTCACTTAATTCAGTGTGGAATTGTCTTTGGAATCTTGCCATTACATGAAGAATTTCTCACTTTCATCATAAAATGCAAAATTGCAAATTGATTCAAAACTTACAAACCAAGTAACCACGAGTCACAAATTTAATCCAAGGATGATCAGCATCATGAGGGAAGCAATGCATGTTCACAAATAGCTTGAGGTGCGTGTGGTTTCTCATGTACACCATAACATGCAAAAATTCAATTTCATGCAAATCTCATTAACTACACTTCCACTGGGTCCCTAACTATGGTTAGGCCTAAAACTGATCACATATAAGATCCAAATACCTATGGTTAAGCGAGAGGTTAAGCGATTATTTAGATTGTACCAAATTTGCCAAAATTTTCATTTCTTCGATTCTCTTTCATTTCAAATTTATTTCATATTCTTGATCTTGAAGATCCATAGAACAAGAATAAACCATTGGTTTTAGCCCATAACAAGAAGTTTACCAGATTCAAATTTAGTTGCATCTTCTTCAAAACTCAAGATCTAGACCAGATTCAAGATCTAATTGCATTTATTTTGCAATTATAGGATTAAAGAACCTGATCTACAGCTTCCAGATGGATTTCTAGGAGTAATTTCAGTTCTGCAAAAGCTTAGGTTAGTGTCATTTACATGCTCTTAGATCTTGATTCTTTGATGTGTATCGGATTATCTGAGTGTTTCTGAGCATGATGATGCGTTTAGAATCAATTTTGGACATATATCATGTGTGTAATCTATGTTTGAAGTTTTTAGATCCAAAATGTTTGGCTTCGATTTGATCAATTGGTGCGTTATATGATGTTTTTGGTGTGATATTTGTGATTAGGAAGTGAATTAGACTCGACCTATGTGTTTAGTTTGAATTTCTGGAAATTTTATGGTGAGTCCTTGCCGGAGAAGACTACAGGAGCTAGGGCTTTGGCGTCTGTGGATTTTTCAGGTGAACGGAGATCCAAGGAGGAAGAACAATCCTGAGCATTAGTTATTTTGATTCATGTGTTTATGGCTTTCCAACGCATTAAAAATGTGTGTGGCCTCTGACATGCATCTGGCTTTTATAATTTTTGAATCTGACTTGTTTGCGCACCATCCTATGTGCGTTATTGTGTGTATTTAATCCTGATCCTCCATCTTGTTTACCTTGTGATTGCCTTGATTTCTAATTATTGTTTTTGTTGACTCCCCTTAGTGGATTGGGCCTGCCTTTCCCACCCCCTTGTTTAGCCCATTCTTCTTTATGATCGTGAATTTTACTATTGCTTCACCCCTTGGCTTATTTCTTTCATTTTATTTTTTATTTTTCATAGTTTTTGCATTTTATTTTTTAAAATCATTCTAAAATTCTATAAAAAATCATGAACCTTGTTAATGCATTAAAATAATTTTTTGCATTTTTTATTTCACATTTCATTTATTTTTCATATTATTTTCATATTTTTCTTTTATTTCTTTTTCAAATGGTTTCTTTTTTCATACCTTAACTTCAAAGAATTGTTTCTCATAGCATACCAAAAATTTTTAAGTCATTATTTTTGCATTCATTTATTAACATCCCAAAGTTGATAAAAACATTTTTGTTTCATTTTTAAAACTTTTTCATATTGCATTTTAGTCCCTCCTCTTTGTATGTTTACTTTTGGTTTCTACTTGACCAATGCCTAATTGTTTGAGGTACTTAAATTTTGAATTTTTGTGTGAGCTTTTAATATGTGACAGGTCTCTGGATTAGGTCATTTGAGTTTTGTTTATACAATTCTTGAAGGGAATTTGATATATGTTTGATTGCTTATGTTTGAAGGAACTTTGCATGATCTTTACTTGACCAATCTTAACCCTATTTGCTTGAAGGAATTTATGCCACCATTTGAAGTCTCTTGTATGAGTTTATGTGTTATGTTTAGACTTTTAGAAGTCTTTTTTTATCATTGTTGAGTTCATTTGGTTTTTAGTGACCTTGTGATTGGTATGATGCATCTTATGTGAACTTTTGACCTAATTTGTTCCCATATCTCTATCTTATGCTTCTCATGCTTGATTGTATGCCTCTAACATGTCCATATCACCATCCCACTTAAATTGAATCCTTGATATGCTACTGACTTCATAGACAAGCATCCATACTTGTATGAAATGTTTCATCTTTTGCATTCCATTTCATGTATGAAGCATATTTTTCCTAATGTGACAATCTTTTGCATCTTTGCTAAGTTGTTTGAACTTGTTTGATATGTGCTTTTTCCATGATTATTTGTACATCTTTAAAATGTCATCTTATGAATTTGCTTCTAACTTTGATCATATCATGTCGTCCATGCCTCTTTTGACTTTCATCTTCACCTTACTTGTTTTCTCTTACTTGAATATGTGTTTGTCTTTCTCTCCCCATCTCGCATTCTACCATGAACTAATTCATGCACTTTGGTATGTTCATTTAGGATTAAATTAGGCATTCTAACATGATGTTTGAATTCTGACTTTGAAGTTTCTCATGCGTCATCATCCATGTTTGTGCTTATTTTCTTTCTTACTTCTTCTTTTGTAACTTCTTTGAACTTCTTCATCTCCTTTGTGCTTCTTTGAATTTTGTTTGATCTTGTTTGAGTTATTTGAACTTTTAATGTTTTGTTGTATGAGGTCTAACTTGTATTGTTTTGGTACCTTTGGATTCATTTCTTTTGGTCCCTTTGTTTGCTAACCCATTCAGGGGCTTAGGTAAGTTATAGAAGTGTGGATGGCTTCCATATTCAAACTTTCCCTTTAGAAGCAACATAACTTCCATCTTCGAAGTAAGTTATCTTTTAAGCCTTCTCTCTTCTTCTTCTTCTTTCTTCTGTAGGATCAAAATGCACCTAAGAGGGGGGTGAATTAGGTGTTATAATTTTTCTCGATTCTTTTTCTTTGATGGATATATTTTCTCTTTTAATTGTGTATGGAAGGAAAGCAGTAAAGCAGAAAATAAAAGTGACACGGAGAATTATCCTGGTTCCCTTCACAGTCCGAAGGTACATCCAGTCCCCTTTCAATTCGAAAGAGATTTCCACTAGTTTTTAGAATAAGTACAACCTATCACACCTTTAATGGTGAGGCCTACTTTCTAAACAACTAAGCAACTTTGTGTGCAAGAACAATCCTCTTGCCACACAAACCCTTGTGTCCAACAATCCTGGATCACAAGTCACAAATAGAAAAACCTTTCTATACTATTTGTAATTTTGAGTGAGTAATAAAAAGATTGGATATCAATAATGATCTTCTCCTATGTACACAAACCACTTTTCAAATATCAATACAAGTGTTCAAAAAGGAAATATGAAAGATGATGATCTTATGAACACTTTTTAGAAGTATAAAAATATTTGAATTTTTAGTGAATTTGATTTAAGTGATTTTCATAAAAATTCTAGGAGGTGTTTTTGAATTTGAAAAAATTCAGATTTTATAATATTCAAGACACCCTTTTGAAAAGGTATGACAATTATGAAACAAAATAATTTTTGAAGAGATATATTCAAAAGGTGTGAGTTGAAATTCAAAAGAAATATTTTTCAAAAATCTTACAGTGTTAACCGGTTAACCAAATGGTTAACTGGTTAACGCCTATAAACGTTAACAAGTTTGCTGAAAAATTGAAGCCGTTAACCGGTTAACCAATTGGTTAACCGGTTAACACTGTTAAAAAAACAGAAACATATTGTTTTCAAAAGTGTTAAACGGTTTGAAAAATAATCAAAGTATTTTATGCATTATGCTAACATGTGATTGAATGAATGAACACTTGTACATCAATTTAAAAGAGGGATTGATGTACTTAAACAAAAACGTCCAAGCTTGATGTAGAACGATGATGCATAAGAAGCTTGATCACAAAGTCGGTTGCTTGTAGCTTGATCATGTTGGAGCTCTTGACTTTTTGTAGATCTGAAATGCATGTGGCGTGCTGTCTTCATCAAAATCTTCGAGGTTGAAGGCATGCTTCTACATCTTCTTCTCTCCTCCTTCTTCTTCTTTTAGGATAGAGATATCATACCACACTCTAACCCTAGGACATCCAAACATGAAAAATTAATTAGGATTTTTTAGTCTCCTTTAGATCTTTTTCCTTTTGAGTCTTCTCTCTCGTTCAAAAAGAAGCAAAAAAACACTTTAAAAAGGTTGAAGTGAATTTTAGTGCAAAAATGTATTCCATAGGGAATTTGCATTTATTCCATCTTGGGGTAATGTAAACTTGTCTAGCATGATGTACAAGTCTAAGCATGAAGTCAATTTCACAAAGAAAACCTAAAAGACACTTCTTAGTTCAAAAACCTAAAAAACACTTAATAATCAAAAGTAGGCTAGTGCATTTGAGCCTCAATTCTTGGAACTAAGCTTGGGGATCTTCTCCATCCTTATGTTTGCTTCTTCTTCATTCCATCTTGGAGTGATGTAAGAAATACAAACTCCATCGAATGAGACTTGAATACACCCTCCTATGCAATCTCTCAAATATAAAGCTTCTAAAAAACATCCAACAAACGATAAGTGTCTTTCCTTTGGGAATTCTCTTCTCATATCCTTCATTCTAAACAAAAGAACTGCTCCTACTTATCTTTTGCAAGACGGTTAACACACTCATTCCATACGAGCCTGGAACACCTAAGCATAGGCACAAGCAGTTCAATCTCAAAAACACAAGCAAGTTTTGTCAGTCTTATTGAGTCAAACTACGATGTTCTGAATTTCTCATTGCACAAAGGGAATACGCAGGAACAAGCAACAAAGCTTGGCGAACATAATCCTTCAGTCTTTTTCTTTATTCTTCTTTCCATTTCATCTCATTCTTCCTTATTTCTTTTCAGTCCTTTCTATTAGCAGTTGTAGCAGTAGTAGATACCCTCACCCTTTGAAACAATGCTAACAAGTGTATATCCCGTCGGGTACGATGGAAGATCTGGGGTGCTAATACCTTCCCAGCTTGTAACTGACTCCCTTATCCTTTCTCTTTGGTTTGCGAGACCCTTCTTTCTCCTTCTTTCCGGATTTATGCAACATTACCCTTCCTTCAAGATAAAAATGTCTGGCTAGCGACTCTTCCTTTTCCGCGCCACTTTTGCGTCTATACCAGGATGAAAATCTTGGGAGCGACACATTCCCTTTCCTTGGGAATAAATTTACTGGCTGGCGACTCTTCTATTTCCGTGCCACTTTCGCGTTTGTACTAGAATGAAAATCCTGGGAGCGACAGCTGGCGACTCTGTTGGGGACCTCCTAACCAGAGTTTCTCTGGTTCCCTATGCGAGTCTCTCCTAGCACTTTTCAATTTCTATTTTTTTTGGGTGTTTATCTGTTTGTTGCTATGTGTTTAATTTATTGTTTTTATTTACAATTTTATTTTACAATTTTATTTACTTCTTTCAGAATTTATTTACCATGCATCATTATTATACTGTCTGGACTGTCTGGTTTTTTTTGTGGGATGTGAGTTACTGTGAGATGAGCTCAATACCAAGGCTCGAGTGCACCCTAGACTTTATCATGCCAGTCAATTTTCTTTCATGATATCTTGTCATGCGAGTAGTAGTAAGTCCCTTACCCAGATTGCGACCATCTTGGAAATGTTCTGATATAGGGGTCTTCCCTACTTCAGGATACAACCTCGATAGTTATGTGCATCTGGGGACCGATCATTGAGGACCTTTGGGCAAAAATCCCTCTCCAGTGGTGACGGTGGTAGACCATATTTGTTGGCAAACCCACTCGCACCCGAGGTCCCACTGAGAACTCGCATAGGATGGACTTCTTCTCTTGTAAGAACTCAGTTAAAGCATTGTTCATATGATGATAATATTGTATCCTTCAGGATGAATGTACTATTGTTTCTCTATCTCAATGCTTGAAGCTAGGAACTAATGAGGGATGCTAGTTTATCAGGACTCAGCTGAGACCTCCTCTTTTAGTGTATAATTTCAAACTATAAATGGTGAACGTATTATCGCTTCTCGACCTGATAGTCTGTGATGTTGACCTGTAGTAGCATACATGTGAGATGGGGAGATTGCTTACATGTTTGCAGGAACCCTGGCTTTCTACATACCCACTTCTTTAGTGATGTTCTATTAATTAGATCTAGTTCTATGTGGTTCTTTTCTTCTCAGTTCCGGGTTCCTATTCAAATATCTTGTTATTATCGTTATTCAAACACTTGGCTCTTGGCTTAGTAACAACACTAGACACATGTCACTGATCACATGCCTTTAATTGCTTTGCATCATATCATCATTAAATTTTTGTGTTTTTAATTTATCAAGTTATTCTCTATCATTCCCAGTCCAGTGGTTTTTATATTCTCATTCCAGATGGCTCAAGATATTCCTCGAAAGAGCAATGTACATTATACTCTCTCAAGGCCAGAAACTGAAGACATTCAAGATTTGGTTGGTCTGATGAATGAAAAGGTGATAGATGATTTCAGAAATAACTATAGTTTGATTCTGAGCTACATGGACAAAGCTACTCAAGAGAAATAGGATGGTCTTCCTACTCTTCTTATGTTCTACAAGCTCAACTGAGGTGTTTCGTCTTTCCTGATTATGTTATGGTTCCTACCTTAGAGGAGATCTCTAATATCCTGAGGGTTCCGATCAAGGAAAATACTCTGTTCTATAGTTCAGATAGGGTTCCCTCAAACGAAGATATTATTAAAGCTACTCACATGAATTTGGCTCTGGTCACAGACAACATCAAAAATAGGAGAGAGAGAGAGAGAGAGAGAGAGAGAGAGAGAGAGTAAAGAATTCCACTTGAGCTTCTTGATTGCTGAAGCCAGAAGGTGTGCTGAAGAACAAAGGTGGATAGATTTTAATGCAGTTTTAGCATTAATCGTGTACGAGATCAGTTTGTTTACAAATGAAAAGGAATTTGTGAGTATGGATGCAATAGCCATCTTCATCAAAAGAAATCTTGTTCCAACCCTACTGGAAGATTGTTTTTATTCTATTCCTTATAAGAAAGAAAGAAAGAGGGGAGGACTTGTACTCTGTTGTGCAGCTTTATTTTACATTTTCTTTGCTCGACAACTTCCGAAGTCAGGCCCTTTCGTAAATCTTAAAGGAGATGTTAAGTGGTCTAAGAGTTTGATGGGCTTGACCTCAAATGACATTACTTGCTGTTATAACAGGTACTTGGTTGGAAAAAAGTTGATTATTAGTTGTGGTAATTTCCCTAACTTTAATTTCCCTTCCGCCCAAGGAAGAATATGTTACAGAATCCTTATACATTACGGCTAAAGGGAATGAAGACTTGTCTATCCAGGTTTCTCAAGCCTGGACGGTTAAAGTCAAGTAGGGAAAGAAAAAGTTTGGAAGGGTATATCCCAGGACTTATACACCTTACGCTGATTGGCTTAGACACTGTATCAAGGAAAGAGTTTGCAGATAGGGAGCTCTACTTCAAGAAGAAAGGTTTGGCTGAGATTTGCAAGGCTGGTGAGCGTAGAAGGATCAAGAAGTATTTATATGAGGTAAATGAGACCATACCTCTCTGGAAAAAGTAGTGGGAGGAAAATTAGAAGAAGCAGAAGGAGATAGGGAAGGGATATCAACTGAAGATTGAAGATTTACAAGTGCATGTAGAAAGTCAAACTGAAGAAATTCAGAAAGCTCACGAGCTACGAATGGACTATTTCCAAAAGCTAGAGAAAAGTTAAAAATTGATGGAGGATGCTCAGAAAGAAATAGAAGAACTCAGGATTTGTGCTGAAACCATTAAGGCGAGATTGGAGCCAGGTTCCAGTACGGAGAATTAAAAGGTATTCTTGCAACAAATCAGTGAATTGCATGATTCCTTTGACAAGAGAGACTTGTTTATTCAGAGCCTAATTGAAAACCCGGGGCATCCAGATGTTACCCAACTGTTCGAGACTGTCAAGCAGTTCGGATGGAGTTTGAAAGATGTGGAGTTTACTATAGCTTAGTTTCTTTTGTTATACTGGATAACCCATATGCTTGTTGTGGGAATCTTTGCTTTATCTTTTTGTTTATATTTTTATTTGCTACTGTAAAACTTGTAACCCTTCGGGGAGACTTTTGTTGCTCTGTGAGCTCATTTTTATGTTATTTGTTTTTGCTTATCTTTCTGATTGTTGTCTATGCACCGACACTTGTTCATCCAAACCAACCATATATGAGCCTTGTGTGAACGTTTCTCCTCAAAAGTCAGGTTCCAAAAGCCATCTGGATTTCACTAATTATTATTCAGTACCAGAATTGGTACATAAACAACCTTGAGAATGAAAGACACAACATTGGCATGGCATGCATATAACCTTTGTTCTTGTTTTTGCAGGTACAAGTCTCAGGTTTCTGAATTCTCTTCCATTTCAAGCACTATAGCTGACATGAGAGTTCATCGATATTTGACTAAAGAAAATTGAACAAGGATCATGGAGCAAATGCAGGCAAAGCTGGATGAGTTGAGGACACGTATGGACCAATTCATGACCCTAATGAAAAGGATGAACCTGAACCAAGAAAGGATAAGAGATATGGTGGAAAGAACACAAGACAATCCAGGCAATGGCATTCCAATCCTCAGGGTAATCGTGTAGTTACTCCTATTGTCAATGGGATTAATGCTCCGGGAGGAGAAATGGTTCGTCATGGTTCTTACATGGAGGAGAAATGGTTCGTTATGGAGGCGCAAAACACTGTTGTAAATCGTAGATTTGATGAGATCGATGAGAGGATTCGATCTATCAAATCTCAAAACACCCTTGGTTTTGATGTGTATGATATGGGTTTGGTTCCTGGAGTAAGATTCCTCATAATTTCAAACCACCTACCTTCGATAAATACAATGACCCGACTTATCCGAAGATTTCGGGTAATATGCGTATGACCATGCCTGTAGGGAAAATTTTGGTGTTTTATGAATTTTGTCCCGATTTCACATCAGATGTCGATTCTCTTGATCTGAGGCATTAATGTAGACCTTAGGACATAATTAATCAGGGATTGGTGATGACATTTTAATTAATAATGAAACTTAGGTGAGTTTAACTAGACGATTAATCACTTAAGTCACATGAGGGATATTTTGATGATTGTGCAGAATTATAGTTGCATATGTGATAGGATGGATCGTGTAGATGTATAATTTGATGTTTATACATGTTGTATGCATATTCATGGTCATGCATACATTGAGGTATTATTGGTGGGATGATTCGTAGTCGAATGGGCGTATGCGATTCATCCATACTCCATTGTGGAGATTGGTGGGGATAAATCATTGTCGGATGGGCGTGTTAGATTTATCCGAGTTCGATTGAATGAACTAAGTTGAGTCGGTACCACATACATTGTGTCGTTGTGGAGTCACATTGCATAACTGTTGTTGTTTCATTGTTGCATAATTATTGGTATGATGTTGCTGTATATATTAATTTGTGTGAGAAACTACCCTTGATATGTTTATGCACTGTTAATATTTGAATGTGTTTCTCACCCCTTTGTTATTGTTGTTGCATTTGTGCTTCTTTGGAAGTACAGATAATCCAGGTACTTGAGAGTGTGTGGACTTCGTGTGGCATGTTTCAGTCGTAGGACTGCTCTGATACGTAACACGGGAATAGGGATTTTAATGTTTTGTTTGTCTTAGTATTTGTTACGTATCACATTTATGTTGTTGGAAACCTTATAAACCAAGAATACTTTGAGGAATTATTGTTGATGTTGATTTTTATTAGAAGTTGAAATAAAACATATTTTTTGTTGTTTTTAATAAAGGAATTTTTTCGGTTAATATTGTTGATGTGGCATTTGACTTGTGTTTAAACTCTTATTTTACATATTAACTTATTATATTCTAAAATGGGAAAAGTGGGGTGTTACAGTTACTCTTTTGGTTGTTGATGATTAAGTTCACCATACCATTATTATGTACATATTATTATTACTACTACTATATTACTATTTTACTTTATTCTTGCACTCTATCCTCTTTAACTTCCTTCTTGCTCCCTTATCTCTTTTATTATTATTATGCTTTACCATTCATTATCATGTTTATGTTTATGTCATTTTTACTTTATGCTTTTCTTTTCCTTTATCCTTTGGACACCAAAAAGATTAATAAAGGATTAAACCTCTAAAAAACTTGTGATCTTGATCTTGGACTATGCTTTGCATTGGAATTGGAGTTTTGGACTTGGATCTTAGGACACCCTCCCTTTATTTTGATCATCATGGAGTTGGTATTTTATGCTTTTAAGGATGGAACTCTTGTGCTTATTCTTGGAAGTATCATCAAGTTGGTTAGATCTTTCCTCCTTTATCTCTTTTATTTTATTTTCTTAGGATAGCCTTTTCAACTCCTCCCCTTCTTCAATTTTCAAAACTTCCTCTCTTTTTTCAAAGGATTCTTGTTTAAAAATTCTCACCACTTTAATAAATCAAACCTTGACTTTTGTCAAGTGACTTTTACTTCTTCTTTTTTTAATAAATGTCAATGAAATTGATCATTTTAACTTCAATTCAAAAATAAAAAGAACCAAACTCATTCAAGTTGTTTTGTTTTGTGCCTTTGTGCCTTTTTTTGTTTTCTTTTCAAGTTTAGACTATGAGTCTTTTTTTTAGTCGGGTGCAAGTCTCTCAATCTCCATAATTGTTGTTTGATGTAATTGAGTGTCTTGTCATTTGTGGGGGTTTAGTGGCATACTCATCGATTTCATCCGAGTTGGCGCCCTCCCCATAATGATGTATGAGTCCATGCCCTTATTCTCATGTTAGATTTATGAGGCTATCCACTTGAAAATGACAAATTGTCTACACTTTATAAAATCAATCAAAATCAATCAATTTTCATTATTTTTACCACGAACTACGGGGTTTTGATCTTACATTGCACATTGTGGGTACGTATGCATGAGGTGGTAAACCTATCCAAACACAAAAACATTAAAAATTAATTCTTTTTTCATCCCCTCACTCTCATTTACTAAACCATTTTCAAATCAAAAGAAATATATATTTCAAAGGGCTCCCGTGGAATACGACAGACATTTTGGGTGCTAATACCTTTCCATTTTGTAACCAACCCCATTACACATTCTTTGTTTGTTTATTTTAGTTTTTTTCTTTTAGATTCATTTTTAGGATTTATTCTCTCTTTTTTCCTTTTCCTTTTGGAATAAATAAAAGTGCGGCGGTGACTCTATTTTCATTGAGTTAAGTTAATCAATAGCTTACTCTCACGTTTTTTACCGCTACGTATCCCTCTCCCTCTATTTCATTTTTTTTTATTCTGATCGATGAAAGTCTCATAGATCCTAGAATTTATTTGTTGAATTCTTGATCGAGACGAGATCGTTACCTATTTTCTTTTCATGCGGTATTATTTCCAGATGACGATCTATATATCATTCATCAAACATTAATTATCACTAACATTAGGTACCTTAATTGGTATTGACCGGCCTCGTAGTAGGGTGACATTTATATAAGTTACTTGGCGATTACTTAACATAGAGTTACTTTTGTCCCTCTATATCCTTATCGGAACTTGTACTTTTGTAGCCCAAACCTTGATTCGTTGCGCAAGCCCAAGTATGGTTGTTCTTTTTTGATAAGTTCATAATTCTCAAAACTTTTTGTTGTAGAGGCTTTAATTCTATCAATCTTTTGATGAGTTTTGTTAATCAATGACTTAAGTACATCGTTCAACCATATAGTTCAAGACGCGAGACAGAAATCAGTTGTCGCTTTAAGCCTTTTGGCATGGTTACCTTTGTGGATGATTGAGTTCACCACATTATTATGTATATATTATATTACCTTTTTATTTATTTCTTTCTCTTTATCCTTTTATTTTATTTCTTTCTCCCTTCTCTTTATTTTCTTTTGCTTTATATCATCCATTATCATGTTTATGTTTATATCATTATCTCTTGTGCTTTTCTTTTCTTCTTGTCCACTTTTGGATACCAAAAACATTAATAAAGGCCTAAACACTTTAAAATACTTGTTCTTAATTGTGGACTATGGTTACTATCCCATGCCTTGGAAGATTTTCTACCTTTTTAGTTTTTGATTTGATTTGGACCTATGGAGTTAGTACTAGGATTTTATCCCCTTGCTTGATTATTATGGAGTGGTTATGCTAGCCTTTATTTGGCTCATCATTTTCTCAATAGGATATAATTCTATGTTACTTATGCTTTGAAGTGTCTCCAAGTGGTAAGATCTTTCATACCTTAGCTTTTTTACTTTTATTTTTAGGGTAGTCACTTCATCTCCTCCCATACTTTAATTTTCAAAATCTTCTCCCTTTTTCAAAGGATTCTTCTCTTTTTAAAACTTTTACCACTTTCATAATTCAAATCTTGACCTTAGTTAAGTGATATTTTTTCTTTCAATTCTTAATAAATGCTAATGAACTTAAGCATATTAACACCATTTTAAAAAAGACTTTAAAATATACAAAAAATTATTCACTTTCTTTGTGCCTTGTGCACTTTTTCTCTTAACTCTTTTCATATGTTTATACACGATTCATCCTTTCTAGCAGAATTATTCGATAAAGCATGAAGACTTGTATTTACATTCTTAAAATCAATCAAAACCAAAGAAATAAAACTTTGTTCATTTTACCATGAACTACGGGGTTTTGATCTTACATTGCACTTTGCGGGTATGTAGGCATGAGGTGGTTAACCTCTTCAAACACAAAAATATTAAAATCAATTCTTTTTTTATCCCCTCACTCTCATTTAATAAACCCTTTTCAAACCAAAAAGCATAAATATTTCAAAGGGCTCTCATGGAGTACCACATACGTTTTAGGTGCTAACACCTTCCTATTTCGTAACCAACCTCCTTACCCATTCTCTGTTTATTTCTTTTAGCTCTTGCTTTTAGATTCATTTTTTAGGATTTATTCACTCTTTTTTCCTTTTCCTTTTGGAATAAATAAAAGCGCGGTGGCGACTTTGTTTTCCTTGAGTTTAGTTAATTAATAGCTTACACTCACGTTTTTTACCGCTACAAGGAGCTAGAAGAACTTAAGCAGACCAAGCTACTTGAGTATCTCAAAGATGTAATTAGTTCCAGGGGAAGATCAACCGACAAAAGTGTCAGTGCTTCGACAACCTCAGGGAGTGAGTCTTCCTTCAATCCTGTTTATGATATGCTTTCAAAAATTAAAGCCAAAGTCTTCCAATTCGATTTGTTTCTAAAATTAGAAGGTGATCCCACTCCTAGCTATCCCATAAAAGAACATCCAAAGCAAGTTGATATCCTAACTACTTCACCTGAAGTGGAAAGCGTCATCATGGAGTTGGGCCTGATGATCGACCTAGTCGTTGTTGGCCTTAATAGAATCAAGAAAGCTTCTTCTAAAATCGAAGGTAAGATTGTGAGCAAAGTTACTATGTGGGATACTGCTATTGAGTCTACTGATAAAGTTGCAAACCTCGAAAAGCTTTCTACGCAGAACCTGGAAGAAGTCGAATTTTGTTACAAGAATATCAAAGCTTGAGAGAAATATATCGAAGAACTAAAGACCAAGATCGTCAAAGCCAAAGAACACATGGTTGAACTCCAACATTTTGATAAGTCTAAGCTAACTAAGGAACGTGCACTTGGGATGAAGCGTATCGAACAGGCTCAGAAGCTGTAAGAGGAAATTGCTAGCCTTAGATTCCAAAAATCTATATGAAAACAACGCTTGCTTCATAAAAAATTGAAGTATCTCATGATGAAGGCTTCTCTTCCATTCTAGCTCTCTTGTTTCTTCATTTGCAGAATATTTGTCCTTTTTATGATGTAATAAATGTTAAGCCCTTTGTGGCCTTTACTTGTACTGACTTAGCCAATTTGGCACTTTATACATTTTTTACCATATTGGCTTTGCATATTATACATGCAATTATTCCCTTTCTATTTTGATTTCTTTAAGTGCAGGTTTATATTTTTTTCAAATATTTCCCATTCACCCTCAAGATTCACTTATCTTTGTTTAGCTCTTCGATTTCATAAGCGCCATTGAAAACACTTGTATGATTTGAAAAGGACCTTCCTACTTAGGAGAACATTTCCATAAAGTTCTATTCTTTCGATCCATAGGAAAGATTTCTTTCAAAACTAAGTACTCAGGCGAAAATGTTTTTATTTTTACCTTTTTATCGTATGACTTCTCTACTCTTTTTTCTGCCTTTTCAATAGTTCTAAGGAATTTAGTCTTTCTTTGTCTAAATCAACAAATCATTCTACATCATGTTCCAATATAATTCAAATGTAATCTCATGGTGTTTTTGGATTCTTGTAGATTGTAAGTAGATCTCGACTGGAAAGACTGCATCATGATCATACGTTAGTCGTATTAGTAGTTTCCTTAAGGGATGTTCGACATGCCAGAGAACCTGATCCAATGTCTTATGCCAATTTTTAAGATTTTCCACACATGCTTTTTAATTAGACCAATCACAACCTTATTTTCTGCTTCGACCTGACCATTAGCATGAGCATAATAAGGTGTGGATGTCAGTAGTTTGAACCCTATCACCTTAGCAAATTCCTGAACCTTTCACCCAATGAATATTGATCCTAGATCAGTTGTTATAATCTCCGGGATTCCAACCCTATAGATAATATTCTTTTGAATGAATTCGATCACAACTTCATGATCCATATTTTTCAACGTTATTGCTTCAATCCATTTTGTAAAATAATCAATACCAACCAAGATATACCTTTGACATTTGGATGATGTTGGTCGAATTTCCTCAACTAAATCCAAAGCCCAACCTCTAAGGGCCAAAGCTTCACTATTGAATACAGCTCATTTACATGAGCATGTTGTATGTATGCATGTACTTGGCACTCTTTGAATCCTTTGGCAAACACAATACAATCCTTTAACTTGGTAGGCCAATACATCCCTTGACGAAATAACAACCATTTCATTTTATGACATACCTGATGTACCCCACATGCCCTCATTATGGACAGTCTAAAGATCTAAGTATGCCTCAGACTCACTAAGACACTTAAGTAAATTTCCCCCAGAGGTCATTTTAAATAGTTCATTTCCCAAGAGAACATAATTTAAGGCTCGATACCTAATTATATTATCAGCTGATTTTGTTGAATTTTCAAGGCATTCTATTATTGGCTTCATATGATCTTCATCTAACAGGATGTCTATAGCTAATTTATCGAAGTTCTCTTTATCAGCTTACCCAAGCTTTATTGTCTCCAAATCTAATGGGGATAACATGGTCGACACAACTCTTCCTCTGACATCGATTGTAATTTGCAATTTTTATTTTGAAATCAGTGGCGTCTTGGATCTCCAGTCGAGGTATGTGTCAAATGATTATTATCTTGAATCTTTTCAAATTATATTAGCTATCACAAATTACATGATAAGATTTTTCATTAACAAATTTGTACTATTTTGTTATTTATTTTATGACTAACTCTGAGTCTCTCATTATTTCGACTCAAGTTACCCCTAATTCCAACAAAATTTCAAGTCCGACTATTAATTCTTCATATTCATCCCCATTATTGGAATTTTGTTAGGAGCAATAATCAAGACTCCTACGCTCGTTCCATCTTTATGACTAGAACCATCAAAATATAACTTTCATGGCTCAAGTTCAAGATAATTAAGCAAGCTTTCGACAATAGAATGGTCGACAATAAAGTCTGCCACTATTTGTCCTTTAGCAGCCTTTAGAGGAAAACAAGTTAAAGAATATTCATTTAATGCCAATTCGACTATGAAAAATTGGTTTAGACAACACATGTTTAATAATATTGAAATGGGATGAAACATAAACATCAACTGCTTTTATATAATGCTTCGACTTTGTACAAGAGAAATAAGGACATATACATAATTTTTCAAATATTCTATATCTATTTTATGCATCATTCAAGACCTTACTGAGGTAATAAATGGCCTTTTGGATGCCATTTTCATCCTCCTGAGCCAACATGCTCCCTAACGTCTTGTCTGATGCAGATATGTACAATCTCATGCTCTTATTTCTACAAGGAGGCGTCGCAATTGGAGGTGGGGCCAGGTATTCCATGATCCTGTCGAAAGCCTCTTGTTGAGCTTTCCCCCATTTGAAGCCTTCCTTCTTGAGTCGAGGCAGTGGTGAGAAGGCTTGAGTCTTGCCACTCAATATTTAGATGAACTTTCTTAAGAAGTTAACCTTCCCAAGTAGTGAGTGCAATTCCTTCTTCGTTGAAGGCGCCTTTGCCTCCATGCTAGCCTTGGTCTTGTTTTGTTTAATTTCGATTCCATTTTGGTGGACTAAAAAGCCTAGAAAATCCCCTTCCTTCACACAAAAAGCACATTTGAGAGGACTCATTTTCAGACCATGTCTTTTCATCCTATCTAAAAGCTCCTGAGTTTGACTAAATTGTCGTAAAACATTGATATGATAAAGATAAAGAAATCTGCTCAAGATTAAAGAAGATAAAGAAGATGTCTCAACAACATGACATGACATCTTCCTAATATGAAAGATTTCTCTACTTAACAAATCTGTCAAAGATTTGGTGCGAATTTGCAGAGTGGATCAAGGATCAGAGACATAAAGCCCAACAGTAGAAGACTATATAAGTAGAATTAGACATAGGGTTAAAATAACCTTTGTAACTTTTGTATCACTTGTAACTTTGTAACCTAAATACTTTGTAAAATAATGGTTTAGGGTTTGAGAGTCGTTGCTACTCAGGAGTTAGAAGTCTCCCCTCTGTAGTATGAGATATAGGGTGTAAGGCAGAGATACAAGGGGCACAACCAAAAACCTTTAGGTAATGGTTTGTGTAATGTTATTGGACGATGCTTTGAAGCAAGTCCAGGATAATTTATAGGTCAAGAAACCATGTCAGGTTCTGGAGATCAGCAGAAGATAGAGTCATCACAGGTGGTGATGAAAGATGTGAGTAGGTTCTCAGATCAAAGGTTGTAAACGACTAGAGTGTAGCCTTAGATAAATATGTTCATTGAAGGTAGTGATTAAGATAAAGTTGTAAACCATGAGTTTAACTTTAGGATAATACAACAAGATAGTGAAGTCTTCATCCTGGATTGGTATCCCCTAAATGTTGGTTTGTTAACACCGAACTGCGTCAACATATTCTATGTACTTCATTATTACGTTGTTTACAATTTTTCTATATTGTGTTCTTGAATGAGATGTCCCAACATGTTGTCACAACATTTGTTGGTATTTGTGTTGCATCACTTCAAAAAAACGGTTGTGTAATTCTCTTGTTTCCTAAAGTTTAGTAATCATTGTCTGAACATTAAGATAGGACATTAGAGTATCTGCATTACCAGAATTTCAATTGGTATCAGATCAGGCATCCTGGTCTGTTTTCTAGATGAGATCCATGGAGTACTTTTTGGTGATTGAACATGAGTTATTTTCTGAAGGGTTCTGCAACAACAAATATGAGGAGTTGTAGTTGTCTTGGATGGTGTCCTGAAAGATGTCTTGACATCTTGGCTAGGGTGTCACTACCGGGATATTCATCCTAGTACAAACGCGAAAGTGGCGCAGAAAAGGTAGAGTCGCCAGCCATGCATTTTTATCCTGAATGAATGGAAAAGGTAATGTTGCACAAACCGAAGAGCAAAGGAAAGGAAAAGGTTCTACGAACCAAAGATCTGGGTTCGGAAGTCAATTATGACCTATGAAGGTATAAGCACCCCAGATCGTTCGTTGTACCCGACGAGACCACGCTAGTTTGTTTGTTTCAAAGAGTAAAAGAATAAAGCTGCTGAACAAAAGAACTGTAACTTGAACTGGAAAAGGGAACTGATAAAATAGAACGAAAAGAAAAGGGGAAAAATGTAGGGAAAATAAATAATGTGCTCGAACGGGCCCTACCCCGTTGCCTATGTACCTCATCGGGAATATGAGGATCAGGGTCGACGTAGTTCACCTAACTAAAGCGGGAACTCTGTTTGTGCTTTTTATGGCTTGAACTTCTTATGCCTATTATCAGGTGTTGCAGGCTCGTATGGTACGAGTGAGTTTACCGTCTTGCAAATTAGGAAAGTAGGAGAAAGTTCGCATTGTGAGTTAATAAGGTGAGAAAAGAATTCCCGCAGGAAAAGACGAGTGTTGTTTGTTAACTATCTTTTAAAGAAGTATTTTGAGTTTGTTGTTTGCGAAACATTCTCATACTAAGAATTGTTCATCGTGGTAGATGCCTTACACCTTGCCTCAAAATGGACGTGTATAAGTGTTCTGGACTGGCCCAATTCCCATAATTGGGCCAAGCAAACCAACTTGGTAGAAGCGCTCGACGTCGGGCAGCATCAAGTATAGTGGTCTCTGTCGACCAAGAGCGTACCGACCAAGACAAAGCCCTCCAACAACTAGTTTTGACCGTTTCCTAGTTTCACGGATTCCACGATCGGCGCCCAACGGTGTGGACCAATAATTTTCCTTTTAGTCCCTTATATAAACCCTCTCATTTGAGAGGGTCATGTATTGAATTCTCGGTCCTTAATTCTCGTACTTTCCCACTCTTTGCTCAGTGTCTTACTTTAGCATCGGAGTGCCTTGCAGGTACACCCCCTCCTCTCCTCACCAACCGTCTTTCCCCAACGTTCGAAGCCAGCCGTATCGGATCCTGATTTCCAGGTACGATCAGGTGGCGCCGTCTGTGGGAACATTGATTTACCCGTTCTTCTCTCTCAAAGTCTTCAAAGAACCAAAGTTTTTACCAAGATCCATGGCTGCTCGAGACAATTCGGACAACCGATCAAACAACGACATGATCCTCACGCAATGTGAGAGCAACATTCATCACCCTCCGCACGAAGAAACCGTGTAAGATCACCCAGACGGGAAGACAACATCGCCTTCTCCCGACCGCGATCAACCTCTGGAGAGTCGCCCAGAAGCCCTCTTTCCCTCGACTCCTTCAGGATCTGACTTCGCCGCACTGGCCGAAATCCTGAATCAGACAAATCTGCTACTCCTCACCCATGGCAAGAAAATATCCCGTCTCGAAGACAATTACTGTCGACCCCAGTCTCCCGCGAGACACCAGAGAAGGCGCAGTCTCTCTCCTCCCAAGAGAAAGAGGAAGGGACACGTCGACGAATCTACTGGCGACAAACACCTCGTCAGTCCCCTCCGCAGTCTTCCCCTCCAAGAAAATCAAGAAGGAGCAGATCAAGATCTGCATCCCCCCGGCGAACGAAGAAGCGCGCTCACAGATCCCCTTCGTTCAACTCCAGCGAGGACGAGGACGCTCGGGGTCCCCTCTCGTCAGAAATCATGGCAGCTAAACTTCCAAGAGGTTTAGAGAACCCCCCACCGCTAGGCTCGTACGACGGAACCACAGATCCGGACGAGCATATTGAGAATATCGATGCGCTGCTCGATTACCGAGGAGTACGAGGAGCGATCAAATGTTGCCTCTTTCTTACGAAACTGAGGAAAGGAGCGATGATGTGGTATAAAAGCCTTGAGGCTGAATCCATCACTTCCTGGAAACAACTTGGACGCACGTTCTCCAGGCACTTCACCGCCTCAAGGCGGCACCCAAAGACAGAAGCTTCGCTCGAAGCGATCATCCAAGGGAAAGACGAACCTTTGCGAACTTACATTGAAAGGTTCAACAAAAAGGCAGTCCAGGTGTCCACAACCGACGATATGAAGAAGTATTTGTTAGAACGAGGACTGCGCCCGTCAATAGATTTTCATCGGGCAGTTGGCATCGAGACCCCTGCCACCCTCGACGCGTTCTTGCTGAAAGCCCAAGCTTATATCCAGTATGAGGAAAAGCAGACAACCAGCTCCGTAAGAGACGCTCGACGTCGTGAAGATGCGAAGCCCCACCGAGTCGATGAACCCTCGACATCGCTTCGGGGAGGAGACAAAAGAAAGGACGATCGCTCCCGTGAACAGCGGGAGCATAGAGGACCCGTCAGCCGATTCCACTAATATACTCAACTCCTGGCTTCCAGGGAGAAATCTTGTCCGAGTGTGCCAACTCAGAGTTCAGGCAAGCAGGGGTACGCTTTCCAAAGCAGCAACCCAGCAAACCAGGCACGGACAAAACAAAATATTGCAAATTCCACAAAAGTCATGGCCACAACACAGAAGACTGCATCCATCTCAAGGACGCAATCGAAATTCTTATCAAGGACGGGCTCCTTAAACAATTCACCAAATCTAGAGACACTCCTAGACAAGAAGCGCAGGAGACTCAAAAGGTTGAGGAGGCTGTACCCGCTCCTGAAGATGCAAACATGCAGGTTTCCCTGAGCATCTATTGCCCAGAAGATTTCTTCCTACCCGATCACACCGGGAGCCCGGGATACTTTTCCTCCCATAGTCAATGGGAAACCTTTCCATCCGCAATGGTCATCTCAGGAGGAGGGTTCAACAAAATAACGGTCGGATCCGTAAAGCGGAAATTCGACCAGCTGATTGCGAAGGGTCCCGCGCAAAACGGAACCCTGGACCCACCAAGAGAGGGCTCGATACCCCTTGCCTTTTACTGATCCGGGCACCAGCATCCCACTACTCATCCGGGCGCGAATGGTGAATTTTGATGTGAGACGAATCTTGGTGGACCAAGGCAGCTCCTGAGACATTATGTACTCCCAGCTGTTTTCAACACTCCAGTTGAACGAAACACACCTGACTCCGTACGTCGGATCAGACTTGCAAGGTTTCAACAGGGCGGTCTCCCGACCGTGGGACTACGTCGATCTGTTTGTCACCTTCGGAGCAGCTGAAACAACCAGGACGGTCCGAGTCCAGTTCCTAGTCGTGGACTGCCCGTCGCTATACCAGTGCATTCTGGGACGACCGACACTAGCCGAGCTAATCGCTGTGCCATCCACCGTCCACCTGAAGATGAAGTATTATACTACTTCAGGCAAGGTTGCCACACTGCACGGGGACGTTGATGCTGTTCGCCGGTGTTTCGAAGCAGCATCTAAAGGTCTTACCTCAATATCTTACCAACCAAACCCTTCAGCATTGACTTCATCAGATGTTCCAAAAACACCCAGGGCCTTCCCTCAGGTAGACTCAATCGACCTGGACTGCAGGTTCTCAGACGACAACGAGGGCATTCAAAAGCCAACAGATTCACTATCCCGACCAGTCCCAGACGGAGAGTTCGAGCTGATTCCCCTGGGAGATGACCCAACCCGGTGCGTTAAGATCGGGGCACATATGCCTGACTTGGCAAAACGACAGTTGGAAGCTTGCCTCAAAGGGAACGCGGATCTGTTTGCCTGGAGCGCCGCAGAGATGCCAAGACTCGACCCTGAGATAGCCTGCCATCACCTCTCCATCGATCCAACACACAAAGCGGTCGCCCAGCACAGGAAGAAGCAGTCGACCGAAAAAACTGAAGCAGTTGAATCTTCTATTAAAGACCTCATAGAGGCAAAATTTGTAACCGAGGCCAGGTACACAACCTGGCTCTCAAATGTTGTACTTGTGAAAAAATCTAATGGAAAGTGGAGAATGTGTGTTGATTATACTGATCTCAACCGGGCATGCCCGAAAGACGCATACCCTTTACCTAACATTGATAAATTGGTCGACAATTCGTCCGGCTTCAAACTATTGTGCTTCATGGACGCCTACTCAGGGTATAATCAAAAACCCATGGTCGTGTCCGACAAAAAATACACGGCCTTCATGACCGAATCGAGCAACTACTATTATAACGTCATTCCCTTCGGTCTAAAAAACGCAGGCGCGACATATCAATGCATGATGAATAAGGTATTCCAGGCAGAAATCGGGGACATGCTCGAAGTATGTACGGACGACATGATCGTCAAATCTCAATAAGAAACGGACCACGCATCCCACTTACGAAAAGTGTTCGATCATGCACAAAAATGCAAAATGCGTTTCAACCCCGAGAAATGCACATTTGGTGTCCGAGCAGTGAAGTTCCTCGGATTCTATCTGACCGAACGAGGCATCGAAGCCAACCCCGACAAATGTCGGGCATTCGCAGAACTCCTAACTCCTACTTCTAAAAAATCCACACAATCGCTAAATGGGGTCCTCACTTCCCTCGTGTCGCTCCCCGGATTTCCATCCTGGTACAAACGCGAAAGTGGCGCGGAAAAAGAATAGAGTCGCCAGCCAGGCATTTTTATCCCGAAGAAAGGGAATGGTAATGCTGCACAAACCAGAAAAAAAGAAGAGGAAGGACACAGGTCCTACGAACCAAAGAGACTGAGTTCGGGAGTCGGTTACGACCTGGGAAGGTATTAGCACCCAGATCGTCCGCCGTACCCGACGGGATCCACGCTTGCAAAAAGAAACTATTTCAAAGGGTGAGGGTATGAAAACTGCAGCTAAAGAAATGAAAATGAAAGGAAAACTGGAACTGGAAAGAAATGAAATAAGAAACAAAGGGAAAAATGTAGGGAAAATAAAGATTGTGCTCGAATGGGCCCTACCCCGCTGCCTACGTACCTCATCAGGATAATGAGGATCAGAGACGCCGTAGTTCCCCTAACTAGGGGTAACAAGGAAATTGCTTGTGAATTAAAGCTTGAACTGCCTATGTCATTGCTCAGGTGTTGCAGACTCGGACGACGAGTGTGTAACCGTCTTGCAAAGTGACAAGTAGGAGCAAGTTCGCGTACGGAGCGAATGAGGTGAGAAAAGAATTCCCGAAGGAAAGACGCTTATTGTTTGTTTGTGTTTTTTAGAAGCTTCTATGAGTGAAGGTTTGCATAGGTAAGTGTACCTAAGTCTTACTCAATGGGATGTGTACGTCTCACATCATCCCGAAATGGAATGCGCAAGAGCCACACCTATCTATGGAGAAAATCCCCAAATCTAGTCCCACAAGTGAAGGCTTAAGCACACTAGCCTATTACCATTATTAAGTATTTTTGTGGTTTTTTGGTTAAGAAGTGTTTTTTAGCTTTTCTTTGTGAGGTACTCATGCTAAGACCTATCCACCACGAGTGATGACTCACACCTCGCCCCGAAACGGAACGCGTGCAAGTATCTCATAGCAAAGTCTCATGTCACATGAAAGCACTCAACCTTTATTAAATGAATTAGAAATGAGTTTGAAGATGAGAAGAGAAAGCACCAAAGGAGCAAGAAGGAAAAAACTAGGGGGAAGTTTCTATCCTAAGTTAGCATGCATGGAGCTCCTAGGGTTTGTGAGGTCTTTCTAACCTAAAAAGGATCTCAAGAGAAGAAGATGAAGATAAAAGGAGAGATGAGAAAGGCCTAAGCCCAACAAGAAGATGTTAGTCCATATAAACAATATGAAAGGAGATGAGAAATGGAGATGTGGAACTCAATTCCCACATCTCAAACTAACCATAGCCCCTGCAAGGTTAGTGTAATAACATAAAATCAAGGCATAAACCAACAAGTCAAAAGCTACACAAGCATATAGGCATGGCAAAGAGTTCACAAGATGATAAGCAAAGCAACACAAGATCATATTGAGATGATTGGGAGTGAAACAAGTGCAATGAAGGCATGCATAACACTTAAAGAAATAAAGCACATAAAAGAGACCCAACACCAAGACTCAAGGAGATTCAAACCCTATCCTAAGACCAGGAGCAACCATAAACCTCTAAAGGACCCCAAAAGATGAAGAGAAGTTGGCACAAGTGCCCTTCTAAGCTTAAAAGAGACTAGAAGACTCAAAGGATGCAAAACAAGGCAAGGTGAGGAAGAAAATACCCAAGAAAAAGATCCAAGCACTTATAAATTCTACCCAACCAGAAAAGAACTCTCCCAACACAAGGAAATGAGAATCCAAAAGGGTTTGCAAAAATACAGCACCAAATTAGGCCAATGAAGCTCAAAGATGCAAGGTATTACCATTTAGGGTTTTGAAACTTAAGGCACAAGTAACTCAAGAAAAGTCCAGCAAGGAAGTTTGTGAAAAATCCAAGATAAATCATGAAGATAGTAGAGTGTCTTAGGATAGGAGTTAAAAAAAGAAAGGGGTTCATAGCTTAAAGGATGAGAAAAATAGAAATTGGACAAGGCAGATTAGTCTATGAGAGTTCACAAAAAAACAATGTTCAATGTTGAATTTATTTGGCCACGTGGGATGAAAATAAAAATTTGGAAAAAATCATGATAAAAAACTAGATGAATCAAGGAGGGTATATGAATTTTTTTGGATTTTTAGAGTTAAAGAAATATTTAAGATGAATTAAAATCAAATGAAAAAAAAATTGGTAAAGAAAAGAAATAAAAATAAAACAAATGGGCCAAGGGGGTGCAAAGAGCAAATGCGCCCAGTTAGAAATCTCAAAGGGCCTTGCATGGAGGGGTGCGGATAGCGCTGAACCTTCTTCTTCATGCAAACCCTAACCCTCTCTCCACCATTAATGAAACAAGAACCCTAACCCTAACCCTAGCCATACGAAAACTCAAACCAAGCCACGGCAAGCCATCAAACTCTCCAGAATGGACAAACTAACACCCCTAAACACGAATACATGCTTGGATTAGAACAAAACTCAAAGAATCTCAAGATATGAGTGAAAATAAAATTGTCCATCAAACTTTAAATCAACATAACTTTGTAAATACTCAACCATTTCACAAACTACAAAGAGCAGTGTAACCAGCGCAACATGAGGATTCTAAAACACACAACCAAACACATTTCTATGAGATGCGAATTTTGAGTATACCTGAGGTGTTGTCCAAAATTAGGAATCAAGAATGGTGTAGAATGATGGCAAATAGTCTCTTTATCCCCTTAGATGCAAAATAAATGCATCTAAGGCTTTGCAAGCTTGTGAATCTAGCAATAAGCCTCCTTGTGCTCCAAAGCTCCTCAAATGGCCATTTGAGCAAACTCCACTATAAATCTAGATCCAGGGGTGCTTAATGATCCTTGAGATGAGAGGAGTATGGATATGGTCTTGGATTGAGGAAATCTTGCCTAGATCAAAAGTTATGGCACAAAATGCAAATGTGCACAAGAAATGGGAAATGGATGATTCTTGAAGAATAATCCAAACAAATGGTATGGAAATGATCTATGAGTGATGAGGATCAAGAATCCAGCAAGAGTTTTGTGAATGGAGTCTTGTAGCAAAAGTTGGTGGAGAATGAGCAATTTTGCACAAGAGATGAGAATGAGAGAGTGAGTGTGTATTCTGGCCGCCTCCAACCCTAATTCTAGTTGTTATGGAATATATAAGGCAATGCAAAAGGATAAGATCAAATACACGTGAGAGAGAGCTGATATTTGTGAAAATGCAAATTTGGCCCAAGTGTGCCATAAGCATGCCAAGCTCATGATTTGCTGGCCTCTCTTGCATGTGCATTCACCATCCCACCAATGATTCAAAGCAAACAATTTCAGCCCTTGGATGTAAGCTATCACACAATTGTCATGCCTTGTGCAAATCCAAGTGTAAAATGCAAGTTTTATGGAACTTTCTCATGTGCACGAATTTTGCCACTTTTCTTTGAGCCAAATGACCTAAATGAGATGCATTTTGATTGTGTAAACTTACTTTGGACATAGCATAACAAACTATCCACTTTTGAGCCTTTGTGTAAATAGCTTGGCCTTGAGTTTTTGAATTTTGCCCTAGAATAACCATTTTTTCGAGGGCCTTAGAGAAAAATCTATGCATCTCCAGAAAATGCTCTTGTACTTTTTGAAAATGGCAGCCCTTACTATCCAACTTTCATGTTTACCTTTGGTCCATTTGAAGATTTTTTGATCAAGTTAAGGCCTTGTGAAGTTTTAGGTCAAAATAGCCAAAAATAGTAACTTTTCCATAACCAAATTTGTGCACTTTTGCCAAAACCCCTCAAACCACCAAAATTCTTGTACTTTAAGCTCACCAAACATCTTATAACATTGAATAGACCTCATTTGGCCAAAAAAGTTGGGTTGGACCCCTTGGAATGGCACAATTGACTTTTTCTGGGCCCAGTTGACTTTCTGCCTCATCTGCAAGTAACTGAGGCAATGACTGACTTCCACTTGTAATTTTTCCATGAAAATTGACATGTAGGAACCTCTTATCATATAGAAGACATTGCCCAAAAGAATTGGCCAAAATTATGAGGTTAAGGCCCTTGAAACCAAAACCCTAATTTGGTCGCATTGCCTAGGAGCCTTGCATTGTCTTGAAACTTGTGATGATTAAGCAATCTTCTGAGCTTTTTCAAGTGAACTTGGCCTTGCCAAAGGAGTCTAGACTCATCATAGGACTCTCACAAATCCATTGGAACCCTTGTCTTGGCTTAAATGGCCTTCAACACCTCCCCAGATGGCCATATGCCTCATGCTAGGGCTTGATGCTTGTTATGCTTTATTTTCTATGCTATAATGCTATATATATGATATGCTTATGATGCAAATGGTGTATTATGATGTTTAAAATGAAGAGGGCAAATTTGGGGTTCTACAGCTGCCCCTATTCAAGCAACTGTTGATCTGAAAAGGACGATTGCTTCCGCTTTCGACCGTTCAAGATAAACTGTGGTTGAATACCCAAGAAAAACGGAAATTTGCGCTCTGATGCAGAAGACAAGAAATGGGAAATAAACCCAATCCAATGACGTTGCAACTGAGCTGAGAGATGAGCAGACGAGCTCCTTCCAACGAAACCAAAGGTTCTGATGAAACATGAGACGAACGACTCTTCGAATGACCTGTGACGCCAGGTGCAGAGAGCGGACGAGCCCTTAAGAATCTTCAAAGTAACCTGAGATAGACGAATCTCCTTCACTAATCCTTACGCAGATAAGTGGAATAAGACGGACGAGTCTTCTTCGGATAACCCTTACGCAGGTTCCGGAAATGCATATAAGTCTGTGGGATAGACATGCAACTAGGATAGACGAATCCTCTACATATATTTCCTGAAAATATATGAGTTGAGACGGACGAGTCTTCCAACAACCTGTGACGCCAAGTTTAACAAAATAGGATAGACGAACCCTCTTCACGAATCCTTACGCAGATAAGTGGAATAAGACGGACGAGTCTTCTTCGGATAACCCTTACGCAGGTTCCGGTAATTGTTTTGACGTTTTAATCCCACCGTCAGGATTTTCAACCTCTTCAATGCGAACGAGCATTGGAATAATCATCAAAGAAACACAGACGAGTGTTATAAGTCGACGATACGGACGAGTACCGGACGATGATCCAAGAAACACGGACGAGTGCTTCTGATAATGATACAGACGAGTATCAATCACTGGTATAGATGAATACCAGAAATCCAACACAGACGAGCATTGGAATCTTCAATAGGGAACAATCTAACACAGACGAGTGTCAGAAAAGATACAGACGAGTATCAGCTTATTTCAGACGATCTTCAAAAGAAAATACCAAACACGGACGAGTGTCGGGGCGTGCAGACGAGCACTAGATAAGTAATAGGCACGGACGAGTGTCGAAGGATGCGGACGAGCAATCTTCAAAGGAGTAACGAGCACGTACGAGTGCTAAGAGATGGGGTCGAGCATCAAATAAAGATGCGAGCATGGACGAGTACTGGTGACTTTCTTGGGGATATACCTCAAATAAAGAGGAATCGAAAATAAAATGCACGGACGAGTGCTGCAGGGATGCGGACGAGCACCAAATGAAGACGCGCGCACAGACGAGTACAGGCAACTTCACTGGGGAAAAACTTCAAAGAACTAATAAGCACGGACGAGTGCCGAGAGCTACGGACGGACATCAAATAAAGATGCTAGCACGGACGAGTGTTGAGGAATACCTCAAATAAAGAGGAATCTGCTGAGGAAAAGGCACGGACGAGTGCTGAAAGAGGATGAGCATCAAATAAAGATGCGAGCACAGACGAGTGCTAGTAGATATAGACTCTACTAGGGAAAGTGCACAGACGAGTGCCACAAGGTGCTAATTCTTCTGGAGACTGCGGATGAGCAAACTGAATCATCAGATAAGTGTCTAAGAGTGCGAACGAACACTGAATAAGCATCAACACAGACAAAGGCTGATTATGTTAGGGAAGTAGACAATTCCACTCTGGCTGGGGAATGAAATCCTGGCGACCTGTGGGAGAAGATTCCGGCAACCTGCTGGGGACTCAAAGCTTTTAACTCTAATGGGAACGAAGTGCTGGAAACCTGATGCTTGTTGGAGAGGTTTTCACTGGAAGAAAGACGACTCTGCGTGAGGTATACTTCGTTTAACTGCTTTGATCATCTGCTGAGGATCTGATCACCCTGATCTGACTCCACTGGGGAGAATTTCTTCTTGCTCTGCTGGGAAAATCCCTTGGAAATGAGAATCCCGATGACTCTGTGGGGAAATGAAGTTACCTGCAATTCTGCTGGGCAAGGAGAACTTCTAGCGATTCCGTTGTGGGTAATAAACTTCTGACAACTCCACTGAGGATGGGAGACTTCTACTAACTCCTGCTGGGGATTGACCCGACCTCTGGGGAGTGCAGGTGTTCAGATACCTGCTGAGAATAAGTCACTTGTAAACAGGCGCTCTGCCGGGGAAATACCTCTATTTGGAGAATAACCCTCTTCTGCTTGGGGATACGATGATAACCTGCAAATCCTGCAATAACAGAATACACACGTATGCACAAAGATTGGTACGACATGATCTATTCATCGGCCGTCACCTGACACTCAAAGCGATGTTAAGTGTCTCTGCAATGTTATTTGTCAAAAATTCAGGACATTTTTGCAAACGAAATAAACATAACACGGTGTTTGACTGAATATTCTTTTTATTGATTGGCCTCTGAATAGGCAAAATTTTACATCAGGAAGTAACCACCTGGAAAGAGGTAGCTACTGTAAAATTGAGAAAAGAAACTACCCTAATGGCAATGGCATGGCATTCCAAAGAGTTTCCTTCCTGTCATGATTGGCATATCCTCAAGACTTTCCGTTCCGTCTTCGGCCTTCTGAAGAGAATGAGGGGGCTGATCTCTACCCTTCTGATATAGTCAAGCTGTTTGAAGCGGTGATGTGGTTCAGATAACCCGGTGCGCAGTTGTTCGCTTATTCCCTGATTTTGCGTGGATCGCCCTTTCGGGTTTTTAATCCACCAGGCTACCCTTTTTTGCCTGAGTTGTCCGATGTGGCTTTTCAACTCAGCGGGTGTACATTTTTTTCCCCTAATTTTTGCCCGAGCTTTTATTCTGTTTTTAGCTCGTCGGGATTCCCTTTTTTTGCCTGGACCATAATTCTGTTTTTGTGTCCAGCGGGTTGTAAACACCCCAAATTTGCCCTCACCCATTCACACCATGGCTTGGGATCTTCTCATATGCATAAACACAATCATACCATCTCATATCACAATTTTGATTCACTGCATAGTTTCTAAGTCATCTGCATCTAGGGTTTGTGATCTGAACAATCCAAGAGCCTCTTGAGCCACTCCAAGGGTCACCAATCACCTCAAAGAGATCCATGTGTGTTCAAGTATCATATTACATCCCCTCAAAGTCAAGATTTCCAAAGAATCACAAGAACTGGGATTGGTATGGATGCAGAGGCCATAACTAAAATTAGGGTTTTGGTTTCAGAGGCCATAACTCCAAATTTTTTGGTCATTCTTGTTTCCATTGGTCTCTATATGGTATAGGGAGTATGCATATCAATTTTCATGAAGGAATTCCATGGGGAGGTCATCTGATCAAGAGTTGACTTTTCAGACAAGTCAGTGCAAAATCAGGGCATCTGAGGCCCCCAATGACCCAACCAATGGGTGATCTTCATCATTTTGAGTGTATATGATCTTTATTTGATCATGGAAGAAGGTTGAAGTTCACAAAATTCAAGAATTTGGAGTTTTTGCAAATGTTGACTTTTTGGGCATAGTTGACTTTTCAAGAATGCTCCATTTTAGGTCATTTTTTAAGCCTTGATTCTTGATCTAAAAATGCTTCAAATGGAAAAACTTTGGTCATGAAAGTTGTAGAACACATTTTTACCTTTTCAAAAAGTACAAGAACATGATCAAATTCTTCTTGGATCAAAAGTTATGGTGTGACAAAGTTGGCTAAAATCATTGATTTTCAAGGCATGCTTCAAATGTGAATTTTGCAAAATCATGAACCAATGCCATTTGTAACTTCTAATTCACTTCAAACCATTACACAAACATTCTATGAGCCTTAAAAATCAGAATTGGACCAAGGTTTCACATGGTTATGGTTTGTGTAACAAGACTTTTCCATGAAGTTTCAAAAGTGTGCCAACTTGCAAAACCATCATTATGCTTCTCACCACTTGCTGCATTGGCCTTTGAACCAGCCATAGTCTCTCACCACACCATGCTGCGCCAGCCCTAGCCCTTTGTACTTGGCTAGAAGCTGCCCATGCCCTCTCTTACAAGAAGTTGACATTTTGGCAAAAGCTAGCACACCAACCACTAAAGCACAGGTCACATCTTCTGACCAATCCCATTTGTTTATACAAACAAAGAGCAAGACATTTCATATAGAGAGCAAGCCTGAAACACACAAGGACATCACTTTCCCTTTTTCCACCCTTGAAGCAAAAACCTTCGAATCTCATCACACAACCCACAAACACAAAAACCCACTTCATAGATCAACTCAATATGTTCCTCTGATCAAAAAGCATCCATCACCATAGCCTAAGACCTCCAGAATCCCAAATACGATCTCTGCCCCCCATTGAACAGAACTCAAGCAAACTCTTCAATCAGCCCAAATAAACTTCAAGCAAGCCTGGCAAACACTTTGGAGAGGTCATGGGAGTTGTTTAGGAGCAAGAAACTGGCCCAGAAGCTCCTATCTTGAAAGCTTCGAATCAGGTAGCTATGGCATTCCATTTTTCCAGAACCTCTTTTTATTGTTTCTAATTGATTAAGTATGCCTCACTGATCACCCTGAACTAAAAATTATTGAAAATGATTGAGAAATGATGTTGTATTGCTTGTCTGAAATTTTGGCCGTTTTTGTTCTTTGCTTCGATTCATGTTCATGGCTGGAAATAAATGAGAAATGAGGGTGGGATTGAGTCTAGGAGAGTGAGAGGAACAAATCTGGAGCTTTAGAGCTCCAGAAATGACCTAGGGAAGGTTTTGGAAATTCTCAGGGAGGGAGGTCACCGGAGAAGACGACCGGAGCTCGTCTCCGGTGACCTGAAAGTCATTAATGCTTAATTAGGGTTTAAGGATAGGTTTGAATCTGGAACGTACGATGAAGCTTCCCGCGCGTGTTTCAAGGGCCCAGATCATGTCATTAGCCCTAACTTTTGTTTATTTAATTTAATCATAATTAATTAACTCAGGAGAGATCCAGGCCATCCATTAGCGCGCCAGTCAAACCTTTCCCCTCAACTTTGAATCTCATCCATCAAATCTGATTACTTTCCTTTTATTTTAATTTATTTTCATTTCTTTTTCATTTAACTTGTATAATTTATTAAAAATAGTAAAATTTGTCTAAAAATTATGAAACTTTTTCTTAAGAGTTTTAATAATTTTTAAGACCCAAAAATATTTTTATTTTTATTTTTATCATTAAAAAAGTATTTTTAAATATTTAAAAGATTATTTTTAATTGGTTAATGGAAATTAATTTATTAAAAATACTTTTAGGTATTTAAAAATCACCAAAAAATTCATGAAATGTTCTAAGACATTTAGAAACATTGTCCAACCTTCAAACCAAATTTCTTTTTGGATCTTGATGCACTTTGAGAATTTTTCTTTGAATTAAAATCATTTTTGTGCATTATTTTGGTCCTAAGTTCAAAAAAATCATTTCTGCCAATCTATGAAGAGTTGGACATTGATTCTTCTTGCATTGCATTGTGTTTAGCATGTAGTTTTTGAGATTAAATGGCCTTGATTTGATTCTTCATTTTCAATTTGTTTGACATTTCTTTTGTTTAGGAACCCTAAAAACCCTAATAACTTGTAAAAATCATAACTTGAGATTGGTTAAGAGTTGAGACCTCTCCTCTGGGCATTGGTTTAGTATGGGATTAGGGTTACCTTGTGTGGCATTTTCAATTTTTTATCTTAGGGTTTGCTTCTGTTTTTGACTTTTGTTTGATGTTTGGTTCATAAACCCTAATTTGGGCTTTCATTTGCATCCATCTTGCATTCTCTTGCATAACATGACTTGCCATGACATTTCAAGAATCCATTTGATTCATTTGACATCATAAGACATATTGAAAGCATGTTTGATCATTGCATCATGTGTTTGCCATATTGTATTCCATGTGCACTTCATAACTTTTCATGTATGTTCATGGTTCCTAAGTTGCTTCTCTTGCATTCATGAACTTGTATGATCATTTCCATGTGCTGCCTCATGTTTGTAGCATCTCATTTGAATCATTAGCATCATGTACATGCTTCTGATTTTGTTTCTCATCATGTCATCTCATCCCATTTTTCATTGCATTGCATTTCTTTTCTAATCTTTCAGGTGGTAAGTGATGTTGAGAAGTGAACTTGCTTTCACTTCTCATAACTTTTCTTTTCATCTCTCTTGCATCCATTGCTGCATTTTTATATGTGTTTGAGTTTGAGCTTGCTCATTCTTGTTCCTCTTACTTTCTTTCTTCAAGTGACTTGACTTCTTGAATGAAGCAAGTCACTTTGCTTCTCTTGATCCTTTCATCTGCTTCCTGGTGGTTCCATTGAAGATTTTTCTTGATAAACCTCATAAACCTTAAGACCAACCAAGCATTACAATGATTAGGGTTTTGATTAGTCCCCCCTCTTAGTTTTACCTTTGTGTCTCTTTTGAGTCTTCTCTTCTCATCTCATAATCAGGGACTAAACCCTAAAGGCTTTAAGGCTTTGTGATTAAGCTTATGCCTGCATCCTTCTCTTAGGATGGAGTGTATAACTTTAATCCTAAGTGTTAAACCCTTAATGTGTTTAAATCTCTTAAACAATTCACTTAATAACCATCAAGACATCACACTTGTAACTTGGGCCTTGCATTAGGGTTCTAATTCTTCCTTAACTAGTTAAGAAGGACTAACCCTAGTGTTAATGGACAAGTCCCCCTCAAGTTGTCTTACAAATCATAAAAATCACTTCATCATCATATCATTAAATAAAATCCACTTAATCAAAGGCTTGTTTTGTCATGAGTTTAATCCCTAATCATGGATTAGGTTGAGGAGCTTTCCTCAGCTTAAACACCCTCATCTATTATCCTTCTATTAGGATGGTGTAATGAGTTTGTTTAATCCTTGATTATGGCTTAACCTCATTACTTAACACTAAACAAAAACACCAAAAACATCTAAATAATCACAAGTAGGTTAATGATCTTGATTCTATATCAAAGGTGATTAAGTGTGAGAAGCTGACTTCACACTTAAGGTATTCCCATTACCCCTAATCAGAGGGAAGATGTGATGAGTTTACTAATCCATTGGTTTAGGCTTAAGCTCATTAACTTATGACAAACTTTCAAAAGCAATAAAAGACTGAAAACCCAAAAACAAACAATAATCGTCTCCTCCGGGATTCTTTTCTCATCACACTCACTCATAAACGAGAACTTGCTTCTTCCGTTTAATGCAAGACAGTTTACACCTGAGCCAGACAGGTCATACACTTGAGCATAGACAAGTAAGCAGTTCATAAGTCAATTCACCTTTCAGTCTCTTTGGGTCGAACTACGGTGTTCTGACTTCCTCATTGCACGAGAGGATACGTAGGCATAACTTAACGGTTATCGAACAAAAGTCTCTGTATATTCCCCCTCTTTCTAGCCTCATTCTTTTGGCCTCATGATCTTGAGCATCTTATTCCCTTTCTTACACTGACACTGTATATATCACACTTTGCATTTCTTCACACTGACACCTGTACATCTTTTTCAGCTATTTTTACACACAAATTGCACTGACACTACCCCTTTAAAACACAAATCTTTTAAGCGTGGATCCCATCGAGTACGGCGGACAATCTGGGTGCTAATACCTTCCTAGGTTGTAACCAACCCCCTTTCTCAGTCTCTCTGGTTCGCAACCGTCTTATCCATCTTTTCCTAGGTCTATGCAGCATTACCTTTCCTCCGGGATAAAAATGCCTAGCTGGCGACTCTATTCATTCTCCAGTGAGTTCACGGCTGTGTGTTCTCACTGTTCCCTTCGCCGACCGTTCGCGTCTGTACCATATGTGAGCAGTCTCATTTATCGGGAGCGACAGCTTGGTGACTCTGCTGGGGAACCTTATATTGCAACCAGGGCTTCTGGTTCTTTTTGTGGGTTCCTCCTAGCGCTTGTTTGATCTGTGTTCACTGGGGTGTTATGTGCTTATTTGTGTTTGTATTTTTGTATTTATTTTTGCTTTATGTACAGTTGCTTTACTGCTTTCTTTATTGCTTTTGTATATATCATACTGTCATGCTGCTGGCTGGATCTGGTCTTTGTTTTGGTGGGTGGGTGATTCATTGAGAGTTAAGGTCCTATACCTGGGACCTGAGTGACACCTAGGCTAGAGTGAATCATATTCTTTCCCATTCCATTTCGGTCTGGTGCGGGAATATGAAACACGGTTCAGATATGGGTTTCTTCTTGAGAACTCTGTGTTGCAGATTTCCTGCAATGCTAGGGCTATCTGGGAAGCCTGCTAAGTCTGGATGACCTTTAGTATTGACCTTCAGAAACTGAGGTGAATTAGAGGAGGAATTGTTATGGTTATTGTAAACACTGTACCTCCGGGTTAGAAGTGTTTACACTTCTCATAACTGATCCAAGTCTGAGGATCCTTGTTTTAGAACACCACCTGTGAGGGGGTTGGGCTGTTTACAGGATTGCAGGTACCTTGACCTCAGAATACCCTGTTACTTTGACTTGATTAAGAATACTCCATGTTGGGACAGTTCTTGTGATTCTAAAACCCTGGACACGTGGCTCTTTATTTGAGTCCCCCTACCTTGGTTACTGGATTTGTAGACCTCCATCTGGAATTCTTGAACATACTTGGACCTATATCAGAGCATTTTGATCAGATCCAGCTTAGTCACAGACCCTTGCATTTTATTTGCATACATAATCATTGCATCATATTGACATTTGCTTATTTGTTTCAGGGTATCCATCTTCATTTGGTTTTGGTTTTGACCCCATCTTCAGTACTGACCTATCTTCACCAGCATCTGCTTCAGTTATCACCAGCATCAGCTAATCAGTGGCTCATTACTTCAGCATTATCATCAGCACCTGTCTCTACTCAGTCTTCAGCATCATGGCTCCTAAAAAGAGCAACATCACCTATCACTTCTTCCAGCCAGAGCTATCAGATATCAGGAGGATTCAGACCCTGATCACTCCAGATCACATACCTTTGTTCAGGGAACATTATGGAGATATACTTGACATGGTTATGGATCTGGACCCATCACAGAGGAGCCTCATTCACACTTGCATTCAGTTCTATGATCCCCCACTGAGATGTTTCACCTTTCAAGACTTTCAGTTGGGCCCCTTATTGGAAGAGTACTCTTCATTAGTTGGTATGCCTATCAGGGGTGGAATCCCTTTCAACCCTGAGATGGTCTTTCCTGCTAATGGAGAAGTAGCAAAAGCTTTGCATCTGGAACCTGTTTTGATTGAGCAGCATATGACCTCTAAAGCTGGAATCCCTGGTTTTCATCTGGATTTCTTGATCTCTCAAGCTACCCTGAAAGCTTCTTTAGGAGAGTGGAAGGCTGTCTGTGCCTTGTTGGCTTTGAGCATATATGGAATTGTATTGTTTGCAGACGAGCCTCGATTCATTAGCAAGAATGCAATCCATCTGTTCATCCTGAAGAACCCAGTGCCCACTTTATTGGGGGATCTCTACTATTCAGTGCATCAGAGGAATGAAAAGCAGAGGGGAAGGTTAGTGAGGTGTTGTGCTCCATTGTTCCATACTTGGCTTCTCAGGCATTTGCCCAGGACAGATGCATTCCTGAACCCTCATCAGCAGAGCAACTGGGCTAAGAGACTCACTACTCTAACTTCAGCAGATATCAGATGGTGCACTCAAAGCACCAAGGGCAGGGATATCATCACCACCTGTGGGCATTTTCCCAATGTGCCTTTGATAGGAGTTAAGGGTAGTATCAATTACAACCCTCTGCTGTTTAGACGACAACTGGGCTATGCACTAGTCCACACTCCTAAGGCACAGGACTTGGTTGAGACTCTTTATTGTGAGAACAAGATTAATTTGACTGGTGTTAGGCAGGCTGCTTGGGCCTGGGGTAATGTTCAAACCAAGGGAGTGACCATTCTGGGGAAGTGCAATAATGTGGCATCAGCACAATATTATGAGTGGTCCCGTGCCAGGGCCCAATTCTCTGGGATGCCCTTTACCATAGAAGACGTGCCTGAGTCATCTTCAGCACCACCCCCTGCCACTATCAGTTTGGAAGAGTTTGAGAGCTTGAAGGAAAGGAATGAAAAGCTAACCCAGGCCTTGCAGAAGACCCTCCGGGAGAGGAGTGAGGGTATGAGGGAGATTGAGAGGTTGGAGAAGATGAGAGTAGAGCATCTGACTAAGATTGAGAAGTCTGAGGATTATATCAAAAAGTCTAAGGCTGGAGAACAAATTCTGAAGAATGCTTGCAAGGAAGCCCAGTTCCAGAGAGCAAGGACAGACTTGTATTTAAAGGAGAGCCAAGCCCGGTGGGTCAGGATCACCGAGGCTCGTACCCTGGAGGACAAGAGAGTCCAAGACAAGATGGAGCAACTGGAAGCTAGTGCAAAAGAACAGCAAGAAGCCCTGGCAGCAGCCCAGAGGGAGATATCAGAACTGAAGATCAAAGCAGGGGTGAAGAAGTCAAAGGACCAAAGTCAGCACAAGAAGTTGACTACAGCTGTTGCTACCCGGAACCTCCTTATCCGGAATCTTACGGAGCGTCTATCGGATCCTGTGACCGAAGCACTTCTCAAGGAAGTTCGTGAGGATGAGTTTGGTCTTGGTTTTTGACCATTTGTTTGTTGTTGCTTTCTTTCCATGTACTTTTATTTTCTTGTAATGTATTTTGACCCCTCTGAGGGCTTGTATTTGTAAACAAACTATGTACCATTGCTCTTTGTAATATATGTTTGTGCTGGTTTGCTTCATCTGAGTTTTCTTCAAGCAACAACAACAGCATCTTCAAGGGTCTGGAAGGGTCAAAACTGAATGCCAAGCCGGATACCTTGAGAGCAAATAAGCATACTGCATTGCATGCTAACCTTTTGTTTGTTTTGTAGGTTTTTGTTTTATTGTTGCTAACTCTGTTGTGATGTTCAGGAACTATTGCTCGTCGCCGGGTGTTTCCCCTCAATCGTCCGCACCGATATCCGACCCGAAACAACCTTCCGGGAATTCAGATGGATCAGATGCAGCAGGACCTTACTGAGGTCAGAAATCAAATGGCAAACGAAAGGCTAGAAATGAGGAATCAAATGACTCAGTTTATGGAAGTTATGAACAACATGGCTCAGAGCCAGGAAAGATTGAGGGCCATGGTGGAAAGGCAGAATCAAGAAGATCCGCATATAGGGACTGCCGGCACCAGCAACAATGAAAGGGTCCAACCTCATGTTAATCCCCCTGTATTTGGACCACACCTCCATCCTGAGGTCAATATTCCCGCAAATGTTCAAGGGACTGCCACTGCAGCCAGGGTACTTCAAGAAGACCCCCAGGAGGATCAATTCACAGTAATGGGTGCTGGGGAAGAAGCTTATGATAGAAGGTTGGATGAGATAGCTGAGAAGTTGAGGTCCTTGGAGTCTCAAAACTCTTTGGGATTCGACGTCATGGACATGGGCTTGGTAGACGGGGTCAGGATTCCCCATAAGTTCAAGCCTCCTTGTTTTGAAAAATACAACGGGACTTCATGCCCCCGGACTCATTTACAATCTTTTCTGGGAAGGCTGAAGGCCTATACTATGGATGAGAAGCTCTGGATGTTCTATTTCGAAGACAGCTTAACTGGAGCGTCAAGAGAATGGTACTCTCACTTGACAAGGGCAACTGTAAGATGCTGGAAGGACCTGGAAGAGGCCTTCATCAGACAGTATCAGTATAACTTAGACATGGCACCCAACAGGACCCTCCTAATGGGAATGTCACAGTCGTCAAGGGAAAGTTTCCGAGAATATGCCCAAAGATGGAGGCAATTGGCTGTTGCTGTTCAGCCACCTATGTCCGAAAGGGAAATGGCAGATATGTTCATGAACACCCTTCAGGGGACTTACATTGACAGGCTGGCTGCTTTCTCTTCCACTAGCTTTGCAGATGTTGTCATAGCTGGGGAGAGAATTGAAAGCTTATTGAAGATGGGTAAGATCTCAGACAACGGTGCAAGCTCGTCCAGTAGTACAAGAAAGCCTTTTGCAGGCCCAAGAAGAACTGGCGAGACCAATGCCATCCACACCAACAGGGGCAGGCCCCAATATGTTCACAGATCAGTGGCAGCAGTCACCATTCCTGCTCCAGCTCATCCTCAGCCAGTCTATCAACCGCCGCAACAAAACTATCAACAGCAACCTCAGTACCATCAACAAAATCAGTATCCTCCGAGAAATTACAACAACAGCAACACCAACAACAACAGTCAACCAAGGCCATTCCAGCAGAGGCCTTCTCAAGCTAACAGGGTGATCGATCCGATCCCTATGCCGTATGCCACCTTGCTGCCACAACTCCTGAAACTCAACCTAGTTGAGCTAAGGACACTGGCACCTCCAGATCCCAACAGTCTACCCAGGAACTATGACTCCAATGCTAGGTGTGCTTTTCATTCAAACGCACCTGGCCATAGTACGGAAAAGTGCAGAGCCCTGAATAAGAACCCGATGCCGAACCACGGTGGTCCTAGAATTAACGCTATTGAAGAAGACAAACCGTCTTATTTAATAACCAGTGTGGGTCAGATCCGGACACCGTTGGTAGAAATCAAGGCTCAACTCCTGGAATGTCAAATGTTCCCGGGGTGTGAGTTAGGTTGTGCTTACTGCAATATCTCGGTAAATGGGTGCGATAATTTAAGGAATGGCATAGATGGTCTTATTCAGAGTGGCCAACTTCAGATCACCACATCATTTCCAACAAATCCAGCAATCTCATCAGCAACGGCTTCAGAACCTCCTACAACTGCAACAACTATTGTTCCTGACAATTCTTCGATTTCATCAACGAGTACTTCATCTATTATCTCAACTGATCAGTTATCAACAAATTTTTCTTCTACAACTCCAGCACCACTCCATTTTGAAACTCCTACAACAACAACATCCATCCTTCCAACCATGTCTCCAACAACACCAGCAATAAATCATGAAGATGTCTCAACTGTCACAATATTCTATGATCCTGAGAACGACTCTGCCTACAACTCAGAAGGTGCTGCTCCCATCAAGGCACCAGTCACACTTTATTATGATCCGCAAACTATCACAGTTCCTTCCACAGCTGCAATCAGTCCAGTCACTATCACGGTGCCTGGACCAGTACCTTATGAAAGCAGCAATGCCATCCCGTGGCATTACGGCTCTGACCTGTACTGTGAAGGACAAAGAATCACTTTTGAATCATCAACCCCTGCACCACAAATTGACAATGTGGGAGGAGGCGGAGGCTTCACTCGAAGCGGACGTCTTTTCGCTCCACAAATTCAGAGACCCACAGCCGAAGCAGAAGCTGCTACCAAGGCAAAAGGGAAGAGCCCTGTGCAGGAAGATCAAGCTGTTAAGGAAGCTTTGAAGACACCATTCGATCAAGAGGTTGATGAGTTCATGCGAATCATCAAAAAGAGTGATTACAAAATAGTGGATCAGCTTCATCAGACGCCTTCCAAGATCTCAATCCTATCATTGCTTATGTGCTCTGAAGCCCATCGGAATGCACTACTCAAAGTCCTGCACGCAGCTTACGTGCCTGAAGAGATCATTGTCAATCAGCTGGAAGCAGTAGTGGGAAATGTTAATGCTAGTCACGAACTAGGGTTCACCAATACTGATTTGACAACGGAAGGCCGCAGCCATAACAAAGCCTTGCACATAACCATGGAATGCAAAGGTGATGTCCTTTCCCATGTGCTGGTAGACACGGGGTCATCCCTCAATGTCTTACCCAAAAAGGCCCTGGTGAAGCTAGAATATGATGGATTGGCATTGAGACCCAGCAACCTGGTGGTGAGAGCCTTTGATGGTTCAAAGAGATCGGTTCTGGGAGAGATCGAGTTGCCTATAACGATTGGCCCGCAGACCTTTAAAACTATCTTCTATGTGATGGACATTCAGCCTGCCTACAGCTGTTTGTTGGGTAGGCCATGGATCCACGCTGCTGGCGCCGTGACCTCTACCCTTCACCAGAAGTTAAAATATGAGTGGGAGGGTCAGATCGTTACAATCTGTGGAGAAGAGGACATTTTTGTCAGCCACCTGGCTACTTATAAGTACATTGAAATGGACGGAGAGATCCATGAAACAATGAGCCAGGGGTTTGAAGCTTTGAATGTGAATGAAACATCTGCTGTGCCTGGTACTTCAATATCATCATACCAACAAGCCCGGAAGGTTGTTGAGGAAGGAACTGCCCAAGGCTGGGGCAAGCTACTACCGGTGGAGAAGAAAGAAGACAGATTTGGGTTGGGTTACAAACCAACTCAACAAGATCAAGCAGCGGCTGCGAAAGAGCCCAATTTTGTGAGTGGGGGGATGCTTACCCCTGATGCTATCAACTGTCTGGAAGACGAGCTGGAAGAGGAACGCAACCTGGAAAGCTGGATTCGTCCAAAGATCCCGGGGAGCAGTGTCTCGAACTGGTCTTCCCAGGAAATTATAAGAGTTACTCATGCAGAGTAATTATTATTTCCTGTATTTTTATAAGCATGCATCAAAGTCTTGCATCTTGCCCAAGATGACAAGACTCATTTTGTAATCGGGCCATCTGTACTTTTTTGTGCAAACAAGATTAATCAATGAAATATCAGACATCTTTTTGCAAATGAGTCTTTTTCTTTTCCGCTCACTGTTTTTCCATTTTTCTTTTTGTACAAAAAATAAATGGCAGTGCTTTCAAAATGACAACTTTATTTCACTTTTCTAAAACAAGATTAAAATCAAATCACTAAAATGAACAAACTGAACCCTTGCAGAGAGTGCCTTCCAGACAGCACCGACAACAGCACGGCTATGACTTCGTATGACTTTGACAATCCAATCAATCAAGCTGATGAAGGGGTTGAAGAAGAATATGAGCTTCCTGAAGAGCTAGCCAGGTTGTTGAGACAAGAGGAAAAGGTTATTACCCCTCACCAGGAGGAGGTTGAAGTGATCAATCTTGGTACAGATGAAGACGTGAAAGAAGTTAAAATCGGGGCCTGCCTGCAAGACTCAGTGAAGAGACAACTGGTTGACCTGCTTCAAGAGTATGTAGATGTGTTTGCTTGGTCTTACCAAGATATGCCAGGGTTGGATACCGACATTGTTGTGCACAAGCTGCCTTTGAGAGAAGAGTGCCCACCGGTTAAACAGAAACTGCGCCGTACTCGTCCAGACATGGCAATGAAGATCAAAGAAGAGGTACAAAAGCAATGGGACGCCGGGTTCCTTGCCGTGACTAGCTATCCGCCGTGGGTGGCTAATATAGTACCTGTGCCTAAAAAAGACGGCAAAGTAAGAATGTGTGTTGATTACCGGGATCTGAACAGAGCCAGCCCGAAAGATGATTTCCCTTTACCTCACATTGATGTATTGGTTGATAACACAGCTCAATTCTCGGTGTTCTCCTTCATGGACGGATTTTCAGGATATAATCAGATCAAGATGTCACCTGAAGACATGGAGAAGACAACATTCATTACACCTTGGGGCACGTTCTGTTACAAAGTGATGCCATTCGGACTGAAGAATGCTGGTGCCACATATCAACGGGCTATGGTGACATTATTCCACGATATGATCCATAAGGAAATCGAGTGTTATGTGGATGATATGATCGCCAAGTCCCTTACTGAAGAAGATCACCTGGTGAATCTACTGAAGCTATTCAAGCGTCTGAGGATGTACCAGTTGAAGCTGAACCCCAACAAGTGCACATTCGGGGTGCGATCTGGTAAGCTGCTGGGTTTTATTGTAAGCGAGAAAGGGATTGAAGTTGACCCTGATAAAGTCAAAGCCATCCAAGAGATGCCTGCACCGAAAACTGAGAAAGAAGTTCGAGGGTTCTTAGGTCGATTGAACTACATTTCGCGGTTCATATCTCACCTTACAGCAACTTGTGAACCCTTGTTCAAGCTGTTAAGAAAAGAACAGACGGTCAGGTGGAACGAAGACTGCCAGAAGGCTTTTGACAAGATCAAGGAATATCTGCAAGAACCTCCAATCCTTATGCCTCCAGTTGAAGGAAGACCTCTGATAATGTACTTGACAGTATTAGAAGAGTCAATAGGGTGTGTGCTGGGCCAGCATGACGAGTCTGGTCGAAAAGAGTATGAAATTTACTACCTAAGCAAAAAGTTTACCGACTGTGAACAACGTTATTCACTGCTCGAGAAAACTTGCTGTGCTTTAGTGTGGGCTGCTCGCCGACTGAGGCAGTATATGTTGACCCACACTACTTTATTGATCTCAAAGATGGACCCAGTTAAGTACATATTCGAGAAGCCAGCTCTTACCGGACGGGTGGCAAGATGGCAGATGATTCTCACAGAATACGACATCCAGTACACCTCTCAGAAAGCCATCAAGGGCAGTGTACTATCTGAATATCTTGCTGAGCAACCCATTGATGACTACCAGCCTATGAGATTTGACTTCCCTGATGAAGACATCATGTTCATTAAAGCAAAAGATCATGAAGAGCCTGTTCACACTGAAGGGCCTGACCCGGAAGAAGAATGGACTATGATGTTTGACGGGGCTGTTAATATGAATGGTCGTGGTGTTGGTGCAGTACTCATTACACCTAAAGGAGTCCACATGCCTTTCTCGGCAAAACTCACTTTCAACTGCACTAACAACGAAGCTGAATACGAAGCTTGCATTATGGGTCTTGAGGAAGCCATTGACCTCAGGATCAAGACGTTGACTGTATTCGGAGATTCAGCTCTGGTAGTTAATCAAACCAACGGAAAATGGTACACTCACCAGGATCATCTGATACCTTACAGGGATTATACAAGGAGGTTATTGACTTTCTTCACAACAGTCAAGCTTGAGTATATCCCTCGGGACGAGAATCAGTTTGCAGATGCTCTTGCTACCATTTCATCCATGATCAAAGTTCAAGCTGCTAACTTTGTACCTCAGATTTCAGTGTCCAGACTTGATAGACCAGCATATGTATTTGCAGCAGATGTTGTCAAAGACGATAAGCCTTGGTTCCATGACATTAAGTGCTTCTTAGAGGATCAAACATACCCACCTGGGGAATCTTCCAATGATAAGAAGACTTTGAGAAGGCTTGCTGGTAGTTTCTTCTTAAACACTGATGGGTCTTTATATAAAAGGAACTTTGATATGGTACTCCTCCGATGTGTTGACAAGACAGAAGCAGATTTATTGATGCATGAAGTGCACGAAGGCTCCTTTGGTACCCATGCTGGAGGACATGCAATGGCTAAGAAGTTGTTAAGATCAGGCTATTATTGGATCACAATGGATGCAGACTGTTGTGCCTATGCCAGGAAATGCCACAAATGCCAGATCTACGCAGATAAAGTGCATGTGCCTCCCAATCCTTTGAACATCATGTCTTCACCATGGCCCTTTTCCATGTGGGGCATTGATATGATCGGCAAGATTGAGCCAACTGCTTCAAATGGCCACAAATTCATCTTGGTCGCCATTGACTACTTCACCAAGTGGGTTGAAGCAGCCTCATATGTAAACGTCACGAGACAAGTGGTAGCCAGATTTCTGAAGAGAGATATCATCTGTCGATATGGAGTGCCCGAGCGAATCATTACTGATAATGGTTCCAATCTAAACAATAAAATGATGGCAGAACTGTGCCGGGACTTCAAGATCCAACATCACAATTCTTCTCCTTATAGGCCAAAGATGAATGGTGCTGTTGAGGCAGCAAATAAGAATATTAAGAAGATTGTGCAGAAGATGGTAGTCACCTACAAAGATTGGCATGAAATGCTACCATTTGCCTTGCATGGGTACCGCACGTCAATCAGAACATCCACTGGGGCAACACCGTATCAACTTGTGTATGGTATGGAAGCAGTCCTACCAGTTGAAGTTGAATTACCCTCTTTACGGGTACTAATGGATGTTAAGCTGAACGAAGCAGAATGGGTTCAGGCCCGATACGAGCAACTGAGTCTAATTGAAGAAAAGAGATTGACTGCAATCTGTCATGGACAGTTGTATCAAAAGAGAATGAAGAAAGCCTTCGATCAGAAAGTCAGGCACCGAGAGTACCAAGTGGGAGATCTTGTGCTGAAAAGAATCATCCCTCCTCATACAGACCACAGGGGTAAGTGGACTCCAAATTATGAAGGACCATTTGTGGTAAAGAAAGTTTTCTCTGGTGGAGCACTGATACTCAGCACCATGGATGGTGAAGATTTCCCGTCCCCTGTGAATTCAGATGCAGTTAAAAAATACTTCGCATAAAGGACCCGCTGGACACAAAAACAGAATGTAAGTCCAGGCAAGAATAGGGCATCCCGGCGAGTCAAAAACAGAATAAAAGACTCGGGCAAAAATAAGGGAAAAATGAAAAAATGTACACCCGCTGAGTTGAAAAGCCGCATTGGACAGCTCAGGCAAAAATGTGTTTCCCGATGGATTGAAAACCCGAAAGGGCGATCCATGCAAAATAAGGGAATAAGCGAACAACTACATTCTGAATTCGTCTGTATCACCTGCAACTTGGTAAGCTTCGAAAGGATCAAGCTTCAATCAGAATCAACATTCTTCAAAAGCAAGATGAGAAGAACGTCAAAAGTCATACGGGTCATAGTGAAGAGGAAGCTCCTCAAAGCGTCATCAACACTGCCAACATTTTGTTTCTCAATTTGTAACAATCTCCTCATTTCAGGGGATATGTTCCTTTGACTGTATCTCGCCAATTCAGGGCATATGAATTAATAAAATCAGATATTCAGTCATGTCTCGTTTTGTACATTTTATTTGCAAAAAATGTCTGATGTCTTAAAAGAGAAAACTGATTGCATAAGAATACAGATGCTTATCTTCAAATAAAAACATGCTTGCGGGAAATATACTTACTCTCAGAAGTATTCTAACTCCTATGACGGAATCCAGTAAAGGATACCTCGGGATTATCTTGTACGTTTCTCTATCTTTTTCAGAATTGCAGGTATCCAGAACACAACTTGGGGCATGTAAGCTTCATCCCAGCAAGCTGGCAAATACACACTCAGTTTTAGCACCCGAAGTGCTCTCTCCCCAGCTGAGTTGCCTTTCGTGACTCCTCCCAGCTGAGTTGGCCACTTATTCCTCATCCCCATCAGAATGGGCAGGTATCACGGGAGATGCCCATATCCCCGGCTGAGTCAAAGATCCTCTTCAACAGAATCCTTAGGGAGGTCTCTCGGTGATCTCTCTTTCTCCCCAGCCGTGTTGCCTTTTATCCTCAGCCGGAGCACAAAAGTCAGGGAACCATCCCCCCACAGAGCTCCAGCCCCTATCCGGAAGAGCAGTGCATAGAAGATCACAACAAAGTGAAGAAAGCTTCTACAAACCCCGGTTGGGTCTTTCATTTATAAGGACATGTCTCCCAATGACCTATATCCCCAAGCAGATATCATATCATCAGATCTACCAATGATCTCACCCCCATCTGGGATGTCCATTTCAAGCAGATCGGCCAAAGATCTTCGCGGCAACGGGACCCGGATCCCGGTTTGGTATCTTTGCATAATCATAGCATTCGCATCATATTTACCCACAAAGCGTAGCATTCCGTCTAGTACGGAGCATTACGGCAAAAATCCAACACATAGCATAATCATAAGCCATGTTTTAAATCAACACTTGTGAATAACGACAGTTCATCAAAGTACAGAAAAATTCCCACCAGAGTCCCCAGCAAAAGCAGTTGCCTCATAAATCACAAACACTAGTATATACTCATTTTGGCACCCGTCCGTGCCATCTTTCCCCAGTAAAGTCACCTGAACACTCCTTACAAACAAAACCACCCATATTACAGATACTTCCTGACACCCGTCCGTGTCGCACCCCAGCGGAAAGCCAAAGACATCCTCTTTGCACTCACATATACCAATATACACTTTCTTGGCACCCGTCCGTGTCGTATCCCCAACGCAGTCGCCTACACTTTTACAACCCACATACTTGTTGATATTATTATACTCTTCTCCTTTTGACACTCGTCCGTGTCACCCCCCCAGCAGATAAACACTCATCTATGCAATACTCATACTCACTACTCATGTTACACTTATACAGATACTCGTCCGTATCTTGTATATACCACTTATATCCCCACAGATTCAACACCAGTCCTTGTTCTTTGTTAACCAGTTGGTACTCGTCCGTACCATCATCTCAGGACATGCATCAAGCGTTTGTTTCTACATGATACTCGTCCGTATCATAGTTTTAAGGATGCTCGTCCGCATCTTTAATCCATACACCGTGTCAAACACTTTTGTCTTCTTGGATATGGATACTCGCCTGTGTCTACTATTCCCCAGAGGAGTCCCCTCAGATTCAACACTCGTCCGTGTTCTCTGTTAACTAGTTGATACTCGTCCGTATCATCATCTTTGAACACGCGTCAGTACTTGTTTCTACCCGATACTCGTCCGTATCGTAGTCTTAAGGATGCTCGTCCGCATCTTTAATCTATACACAATACCAAACACTTATACCTTTTGTTTCTTGGATATAAACACTCGTCCGTGTTTACTACATCCCCAGTAGATCGCCAAGTAAACAAATTTCCTTTTTTATCTGACACTCGTCCTGTGTCATGATAAACCTTGAGAGCAGCCGTACCCTGCTAGGTGGTCGTCCTCCATCATGCTCATCCGATGGCCGTCCCCATCGTTGATATTTTCAGCAGCCGTCCCCTGCTAGGTGGTCGTCCTCCACCCCTTAGATGATCGTCCCTCATCATTTTATCCAATGGCCGTCCCCATTGTTGATTTTGGTTATCTGGCATTCGTCCTATGTCATGGTAAACCCTGAGAGCAGCCGTCCCCTGCTAGGTGGTCGTCCTCCACCTCTTGATGGTCGTCCTCCATCATGCTCGTCCGATGGCCGTCCCCATCGTCGATATTTTCGGCAGCCGTACCCTGCCAGGTGGTCGTCCTCCACCTTTGATGGCCGTCCCCATCATAATTCTTTTATTCCCCAACGGAGCAGCCGTCCCCTGCTAGGTGATCGTCCTTCACTTTTGGTGGCCGTACCCCATCATCTGTTTATTTCATTTATTCTTTAACCTGACGGCCGTCCCCGTCGTGGTCCCTTTTATTCTTTAACCCGATGGCCGTCCCCATCGTCGATTACTTTGCTTTGTGAACTTGATGGCCGTCCCCGTCATGTTTCATTAACTCCCCCAGAGAATTTTACAGCTTTATCTTGATGGCCGTCCCCATCATAATTTTATTTTCCCCAGCCAGTCGGCCGTCCCCGTCTTGGCTTTTCCTTTTATCCCCAGCATGTCGGCCGTCCCCGTCATCGCTTTGCTTCACATTTTTCCCAGCATGTCGGTCGTTCCCGTCGTTGCTCTTTACCCAGCAGTCGTCCTCTGCTTGACGGTCGTCCTCCGTCGCCCACACTTTACAATATACTTTGTTTTCCTTTACAATCTATATCCCTTTTCTTCTTCATTCTGTGAGTGCAAATTTTGGACTGTCTTTGGTATTCAACCACAAGTTATCTCGCTTGCCTGATTAAGCCGTTGCTTACATCCTGCACAGCTAACTCATGTTTGAATAGGGGCAGCTGTAAACACCCCAAATTTGCCCTCACCCATTCACACCATGGCTTGTGATCTTCTCATATGCATAAACACAATCATACCATCTCATATCACAATTTTGATTCACTGCATAGTTTCTAAGTCATCTGCATCTAGGGTTTGTGATATGAACAATCCAAGAGCCTCTTGAGCCACTCCAAGGGTCACCAATCACCTCAAAGAGATCCATGTGTGTTCAAGTATCATATTACATCCCCTCAAAGTCAAGATTTCCAAAGAATCACAAGAACAGGGATTGGTATGGATGCAGAGCCAAGTTTGACTGCATAGTTGATCTAAAATTAGGGTTTTGGTTTCAGAGGCCATAACTCCAAATTTTTTGGTCATTCTTGTTTCCATTGGTCTCTATATGGTATAGGGAGTATGCATATCAATTTTCATGAAGTAATTCCATGGGGAGGTCATCTGATCAAGAGTTGACTTTTCAGACAAGTCAGTGCAAAATCAGGGCATCTGAGGCCCCCAATGACCCAACCAATGGGTGATCTTCATCATTTTGAGTGTATATGATCTTTATTTGATCATGGAAGAAGGTTTAAGTTCACAAAATTCAAGAATTTGGAGTTTTTGCAAATGTTGACTTTTTGGGCATAGTTGACTTTTCAAGAATGCTCCATTTTAGGTCATTTTTTAAGCCTTGATTCTTGATCTAAAAATGCTTCAAATGGAAAAACTTTGGTCATGAAAGTTGTAGAACACATTTTTCCCTTTTCAAAAAGTACAAGAACATGATCAAATTCTTCTTGGATCAAAAGTTATGGTGTGACAAAGTTGGCTAAAATCATTGATTTTCAAGGCATGCTTCAAATGTGAATTTTGCAAAATCATGAACCAATGCCATTTGTAACTTCTAATTCACTTCAAACCATTACACAAACATTCTATGAGCCTTAAAAATCAGAATTGGACCAAGGTTTCACATGGTTATGGTTTGTGTAACAAGACTTTTCCATGAAGTTTCAAAAGTGTGCCAACTTGCAAAACCATCATTATGCTTCTCACCACTTGCTGCATTGGCCTTTGAACCAGCCATAGTCTCTCACCACACCATGCTGCGCCAGCCCTAGCCCTTTGTACTTGGCTAGAAGCTGCCCATGCCCTCTCTTACAAGAAGTTGACATTTTGGCAAAAGCTAGCACACCAACCACTAAAGCACAGGTCACATCTTCTGACCAATCCCATTTGTTTATACAAACAAAGAGCAAGACATTTCATATAGAGAGCAAGCCTGAAACACACAAGGACATCACTTTCCCTTTTTCCACCCTTGAAGCAAAAACCTTCGAATCTCATCACACAACCCACAAACACAAAAACCCACTTCATAGATCAACTCAATATGTTCCTCTGATCAAAAAGCATCCATCACCATAGCCTAAGACCTCCAGAATCCCAAATATGATCTCTGTCCCCCATTGAACAGAACTCAAGCAAACTCTTCAATCAGCCCAAATAAACTTCAAGCAAGCCTGGCAAACACTTTGGAGAGGTCATGGGAGTTGTTTAGGAGCAAGAAACTGGCCCAGAAGCTCCTATCTTGAAAGCTTCGAATCAGGTAGCTATGGCATTCCATTTTTCCAGAACCTCTTTTTATTGTTTCTAATTGATTAAGTATGCCTCACTGATCACCCTGAACTAAAAATTATTGAAAATGATTGAGAAATGATGTTGTATTGCTTGTCTGAAATTTTGGCCGTTTTTGTTCTTTGCTTCGATTCATGTTCATGGCTGGAAATAAATGAGAAATGAGGGTGGGATTGAGTCTAGGAGAGTGAGAGGAACAAATCTGGAGCTTTAGAGCTCCAGAAATGACCTAGGGAAGGTTTTGGAAATTCTCAGGGAGGGAGGTCACCGGAGAAGACGACCGGAGCTCGTCTCCGGTGACCTGAAAGTCATTAATGCTTAATTAGGGTTTAAGGATAGGTTTGAATCTGGAACGTACGATGAAGCTTCCCGCGCGTGTTTCAAGGGCCCAGATCATGTCATTAGCCCTAACTTTTGTTTATTTAATTTAATCATAATTAATTAACTCAGGAGAGATCCAGGCCATCCATTAGCGCGCCAGTCAAACCTTTCCCCTCAACTTTGAATCTCATCCATCAGATCTGATTACTTTCCTTTTATTTTAATTTATTTTCATTTCTTTTTCATTTAACTTGTATAATTTATTAAAAATAGTAAAATTTGTCTAAAAATTATGAAACTTTTTCTTAAGAGTTTTAATAATTTTTAAGACCCAAAAATATTTTTGTTTTTATTTTTATCATTAAAAAAGTATTTTTAAATATTTAAAAGATTATTTTTAATTGGTTAATGGAAATTAATTTATTAAAAATACTTTTAGGTATTTAAAAATCACCAAAAAATTCATGAAATGTTCTAAGACATTTAGAAACATTGTCCAACCTTCAAACCAAATTTCTTTTTGGATCTTGATGCACTTTGAGAATTTTTCTTTGAATTAAAATCATTTTTGTGCATTATTTTGGTCCTAAGTTCAAAAAAATCATTTCTGCCAATCTATGAAGAGTTGGACATTGATTCTTCTTGCATTGCATTGTGTTTAGCATGTAGTTTTTGAGATTAAATGGCCTTGATTTGATTCTTCATTTTCAATTTGTTTGACATTTCTTTTGTTTAGGAACCCTAAAAACCCTAATAACTTGTAAAAATCATAACTTGAGATTGGTTAAGAGTTGAGACCTCTCCTTTGGGCATTGGTTTAGTATGGGATTAGGGTTACCTTGTGTGGCATTTTCAATTTTTTATCTTAGGGTTTGCTTCTGTTTTTGACTTTTGTTTGATGTTTGGTTCATAAACCCTAATTTGGGCTTTCATTTGCATCCATCTTGCATTCTCTTGCATAACATGACTTGCCATGACATTTCAAGCATCCATTTGATTCATTTGACATCATAAGACATATTGAAAGCATGTTTGATCATTGCATCATGTGTTTGCCATATTGTATGCCATGTGCACTTCATAACTTTTCATGTATGTTCATGGTTCCTAAGTTGCTTCTCTTGCATTCATGAACTTGTATGATCATTTCCATGTGCTGCCTCATGTTTGTAGCATCTCATTTGCATCATTAGCATCATGTACATGCTTCTGATTTTGTTTCTCATCATGTCATCTCATCCCATTTTGCATTGCATTGCATTTCTTTTCTAATCTTTCAGGTGGTAAGTGATGTTGAGAAGTGAACTTGCTTTCACTTCTCATAACTTTTCTTTTCATCTCTCTTGCATCCATTGCTGCATTTTTATATGTGTTTGAGTTTGAGCTTGCTCATTCTTGTTCCTCTTACTTTCTTTCTTCAAGTGACTTGACTTCTTGAATGAAGCAAGTCACTTTGCTTCTCTTGATCCTTTCATCTGCTTCCTGGTGGTTCCATTGAAGATTTTTCTTGATAAACCTCATAAACCTTAAGACCAACCAAGCATGACAATGATTAGGGTTTTGATTAGTCCCCCCTCTTAGTTTTACCTTTGTGTCTCTTTTGAGTCTTCTCTTCTCATCTCATAATCAGGGACTAAACCCTAAAGGCTTTAAGGCTTTGTGATTAAGCTTATGCCTGCATCCTTCTCTTAGGATGGAGTGTATAACTTTAATCCTAAGTGTTAAACCCTTAATGTGTTTAAATCTCTTAAACAATTCACTTAATAACCATCAAGACATCACACTTGTAACTTGGGCCTTGCATTAGGGTTCTAATTCTTCCTTAACAGGTTAAGAAGGACTAACCCTAGTGTTAATGGACAAGTCCCCCTCAAGTTGTCTTACAAATCATAAAAATCACTTCATCATCATATCATTAAATAAAATCCACTTAATCAAAGGCTTGTTTTGTCATGAGTTTAATCCCTAATCATGGATTAGGTTGAGGAGCTTTCCTCAGCTTAAACACCCTCATCTATTATCCTTCTATTAGGATGGTGTAATGAGTCTGTTTAATCCTTGATTATGGCTTAACCTCATTACTTAACACTAAACAAAAACACCAAAAACATCTAAATAATCACAAGTAGGTTAATGATCTTGATTCTATATCAAAGGTGATTAAGTGTGAGAAGCTGACTTCACACTTAAGGTATTCCCATTACCCCTAATCAGAGGGAAGATGTGATGAGTTTACTAATCCATTGGTTTAGGCTTAAGCTCATTAACTTATGACAAACTTTAAAAAGCAATAAAAGACTGAAAACCCAAAAACAAACAATAATCGTCTCCTCCGGGATTCTTTTCTCATCACACTCACTCATAAACGAGAACTTGCTTCTTCCGTTTAATGCAAGACAGTTTACACCTGAGCCAGACAGGTCATACACTTGAGCATAGACAAGTAAGCAGTTCATAAGTCAATTCACCTTTCAGTCTCTTTGGGTCGAACTACGGTGTTCTGACTTCCTCATTGCACGAGAGGATACGTAGGCATAACTTAACGGTTATCGAACAAAAGTCTCTGTATATTCCCCCTCTTTCTAGCCTCATTCTTTTGGCCTCATGATCTTGAGCATCTTATTCCCTTTCTTACACTGACACTGTATATATCACACTTTGCATTTCTTCACACTGACACCTGTACATCTTTTTCAGCTATTTTTACACACAAATTGCACTGACACTACCCCTTTAAAACACAAATCTTTTAAGCGTGGATCCCGTCGAGTACGGCGGACAATCTGGGTGCTAATACCTTCCTAGGTTGTAACCAACCCCCTTTCTCAGTCTCTCTGGTTCGCAACCGTCTTATCCATCTTTTCCTAGGTCTATGCAGCATTACCTTTCCTCCGGGATAAAAATTCCTAGCTGGCGACTCTATTCATTCTCCAGTGAGTTCACGGCTGTGTGTTCTCACTGTTCCCTTCGCCGACCGTTCGCGTCTGTACCATATGTGAGCAGTCTCATTTATCGGGAGCGACACGGGTCTTTTATACGAAGTATTTTTTAACTGCGTCCGAGTTAACAGGGTATTGGAAGTCTTCGCCATCCATAGTGGTGAGCATCACTGCTCCGCCTGAGAATAATTTCTTCACTTTGAATGGTCCTTCATAATTTGGGGTCCACTTGCCCCTGTGATCTGAACTGGGAGGAATGATCCTCTTGAGTACAAGCTCGCCTACTTGGTACTCCCGAGTACGTACTCGCTGATCGAAGGCTCGCTTCATTCTCCTTTGATAAAGTTGGCTATGACAGATAGCTTCTAATCTCTTTTCCTCAATTAGGCATAGTTGATCGTATCGAGCACGCACCCACTCAGCCTCATCAAGCTTGACATCCATCAACACCCGCAGTGAAGGGATTTCCACTTCAACAGGCAAGACTGCCTCCATGCTGTAGACTAAAGAGAAGGGGGTTGCCCCAGTTGACGTCCTGACTGACGTTCGGTACCCATGTAACGCAAACGGTAGCATCTCATGCCAATATTTGTAGGTGATAACCATTTTCTGTACAATCCTCTTGATATTCTTGTTAGCTGCCTCTACCGCACCGTTCATCTTTGGTCGGTAAGGAGAGGAATTGTGATGTTGGATTTTGAAGTCCCGGCACAGCTCTGCCATCATCTTGTTGTTCAGATTAGAACCATTATCAGTAATGATTCGCTCGGGCACTCCATACCGACAGATGATGTCTCTTTTCAGAAATCGGGCTACCACTTGCCTTGTAACATTTGCATAAGAAGCCGCTTCAACCCACTTGGTAAAATAGTCAATAGCAACCAGGATGAATCTGTGGCCGTTTGAAGCAGTTGGTTCAATCTTGCCAATCATATCAATGCCCCACATGGCAAAGGGCCAGGGTGAAGACATCACATTCAGAGTATTTGGAGGCACATGCACTTTATCCGCATAAATCTGGCATTTCTGACATTTTCTGGCATAGGCATAACAGTCAGCATCCATTGTGATCCAGTAATAGCCTGATCTTAGAAACTTTTTAGCCATTGCATGCCCTCCAGCATGGGTACCAAAGGATCCTTCATGCACCTCGTGCATCAGCAAGTCTGCTTCCGCCCTATCAACGCATCTGAGAAGTATCATATCAAAGTTTCTCTTATACAGGGAACCATCGGTGTTCAGGAAGAAACTACCAGCTAGCCTTCTTAATGTCTTCTTATCATTGGAAGATGCCCCAGGTGGGTATGTTTGATCCTCCAAGAAGCATTTGATGTCATGGTACCAGGGCTTATCATCTTTGGCAATGTCTGCTGAGAACACATATGCTGGCCTGTCAAGTCTAGATACTGCAATTCGGGGCACAAAGTTGGCAGCTTGCACTTTGATCATGGATGAAATGGTAGCCAGAGCGTCTGCAAACAGATTTTCGTCTCGAGGGATATACTCAAGCTTGACTGTTGTGAAGAAAGTCAACAACCTCCTTGTGTAGTCCCGATAAGGTATCAGATGATCTTGGTGCGTGTACCATTTGTCGTTGGTTTGATTAATTACCAGAGCTGAATCTCCGAACACAGTCAAAGTCTTGATCCTGAGGTCAATGGCTTCCTCAAGACCCATAATACAAGCTTCGTATTCGGCTTCGTTGTTAGTGCAGTTAAAGGTGAGTTTTGCCGAGAAAGGCATGTGAACTCCCTTAGGCGTAATGAGTACTGCACCAACACCACGACCATTCATATTAACAGCCCCATCAAACATCATAGTCCATTCTTCTTCTGGTTCAGGCCCTTCAGTGTGAATAGGCTCTTCATGATCTTTTTCTTTCATGAACATGATGTCTTCATCAGGGAAGTCAAATCTCATAGGCTGGTAATCATCAATGGGTTGCTCAGCTAGATAATCAGACAATACACTGCCGTTGATAGCTTTTTGGGATGTGTACTGAATGTCATATTCTGTGAGAATCATTTGCCATCTTGCAACCCGTCCGGTAAGTGCTGGCTTCTCAAAAATGTATTTAACCGGGTCCATCTTTGAGATCAATAAGGTAGTGTGGGTCAACATATATTGCCTCAGTCGGCGAGCAGCCCACGCTAAAGCACAGCAAGTTTTCTCGAGCAGTGAATAACGTTGTTCACAGTCGGTAAACTTTTTGCTTAGGTAGTATATTGCGTACTCTTTTCTACCAGACTCGTCATGTTGGCCCAGCACACACCCCATTGACTCTTCTAATACCGTCAAGTACATGATCAGAGGTCTTCCTTCAACTGGAGGCATAAGGATCGGAGGCTCCTGTAAGTATTCCTTGATTTTGTCAAAAGCCCTCTGGCAGTCTTCGTTCCACCTGACCGTTTGTTCTTTTCTTAATAGCTTGAACAAGGGCTCGCAGGTTGCTGTAAGATGAGATATGAACCTTGAAATGTAGTTCAATCTACCTAGGAACCCTCGAACTTCTTTCTCAGTTTTTGGTGCAGGCATTTCTTGAATGGCTTTAACTTTGTCAGGGTCAACTTCAATCCCTTTCTCACTTACAATAAATCCCAGCAGCTTACCAGATCGTACCCCGAATGTGCATTTGTTGGGGTTTAGCTTCAATTGGTACTTCCTTAGACGCTTGAATAACTTCAACAGATTTACCAGGTGGTCTTCTTCTGTGAGGGACTTGGCAATCATGTCATCCACATAACATTCAATTTCTTTATGGATCATGTCATGGAATAATGTTACCATAGCCCGTTGATAAGTAGCACCAACATTCTTCAGGCCGAATGGCATCACCTTATAACAGAATGTGCCCCAGGGTGTGATGAAAGTTGCCTTCTCCATATCTTCAGGTGACATTTTGATCTGATTGTATCCTGAAAATCCATCCATGAAGGAGAACACCGAGAACTGAGCCGTATTGTCGACCAATACATCAATGTGAGGTAAAGGGAAATCATCTTTCGGGCTGGCTCTATTCAGGTCCCGGTAATCTACACACATCCTCACCTTGCCATCTTTCTTTGGCACTGGAACAATGTTAGCTACCCAAGGTGGGTAACTAGTCACGGCAAGGAACCCGGCGTCCCACTGTTTCTGTACCTCCTCTTTGATCTTCATCGCCATGTCAGGGCGAGTTCTTCTCAGGTTTTGCTTAACAGGAGGACAGTCTTCTTTTAACGGTAGTCGATGCACAACTATGTCTGTATCCAACCCTGGCATGTCCTGATATGACCAGGAAAAGATGTCAACATATTCACGCAACATTTCAATCAACCCCTTCTTAACTTCAGTTTGCAGGCTGGCACCTATCTTGATTTCCTTCTTAACCTCTTATGTGCCGATGTTGATAACCTCGATTTCCTCCTGATGAGGCTGAATAGCTCTTTCCTCTTGCTTCAACAACCTGACCAGTTCTTCAGGGAGTTCATAATCTTCCTCAACCTCTTCATCAGCTTGGTAGATTGGATTGTCGAAGTTATGCTCAGTCATAGCACGAGAGTTGTCAATGGAATCCGGTTGATCGACACTGCACAAGTGATGTGCTCATTCAGAATCTGTTTAGAGAAAACGCACACCAAAAGCAAGAAAGAAAAACACATTGCCATTTTCTTTATTTGTGCAAAAAATAAAATTGAAAGAAAAGGAACGATTTGATTGAAAAATGTCCTTTATTTATGACAAATAAATGCTTTCAAAACATGGAGGCCCATACAATGGATCCTTGTACCTTGGGCAGAGTACAGGATTTGACATGCAGTATGTAGAAAAATGACAAATAAACAATTACTTTGTTATCCAGGTGACTTCGACGATGTCTCCCTTAGACCAATTGGGCAGCTCCTCTCCTGGTGCACACGGGCGGATCCAATTATCCAGATCGCACTCGCTATCTCCGTCTTCACTGGTAGCACAGATATGGTTGCGGTCCAGCAACCCAGCACTAGTAAAGGTAATGGTATTGTTGTCTGATGAACGGACGAGCCCATCAGGCTGATACCCAAGCCCAAACTTGTCTTCCTTCTTTTCCAGCTCCAGTAGTCTGCCCCAGCCCTGGGCACTGCCTGATTGCACAACCTCCTTGGCCTGCTTGTAGGAGGTAATAGACGTACCTTCTTTATCTTCAGCCCTACTCAGAGGAGACAAGGAACTAACATTCACTGCTTCGAATGCCTGACACGGGGTTTCATGAATTTCACCATCCATCTCCACATATTTGAATGTAGATAAATGGCTCACAAATATGTCCTCTTCACCGCACGCAGTCACAACCTGACCATCCGCTACGTACTTGAGCTCCTGGTGCAAGGTTGACGTCACAGCCCCTACGGCATGAATCCAGGGTCGACCAAGCAGACAGCTATAAGCAGGTTGGATGTCCATCACGTAGAACGTGCTCTTAAACACTTGCGACCCGACCTTGATTGGCAACTCAACCTCTCCAAAGACAGACCTCCGAGAACCGTCGAAAGCCTTTACCACCAAATCACTTGACCTCAAAACAACCCCTTCCACATTGAGTTTCATTAACCTCTTCTTCGGCAAGACATTAAGAGATGACCCAGTATCAACCAAGACATGGGACAACACAGCCCCTTTGCACTCAATTGTGATGTGGAGAGCCTTGTTATGATTCTTCCCTTCAGTAGTAAGGTCCCTATCAGTAAAGCCCAGACCATGGCTCGCATTTACACTTCTCACCACAGCTTCTAACTGATTCACAGTAATCTCCTGAGGAACATACGCCATCTGCAACACCTTCAGAAGGGCTTCTCTATGAGCTGGTGAGCACATCAGTAGTGACAAGATAGAGATTTTGGAGGGAGTTTGATTTAGTTGCTCGACTACCTTGTAGTCGCTCTTCTTAATAATCCTCGTGAACTCCTCCATTTCCTTCTCGAAAGTACTTTGACCAGTAGCGGGAGTGGCATTATCGTCAGTTGCTATTTGCTTCCCTTTGGCTTTAGCAGAAGCCTCAGCATCAGTATCTCCTCTCAAAGTCTGGGGAGAGAATAAGCGACCACTTCTCGTGAAACCTCCACTTCCCCCAACATTCACCATAGCTGGGTCCATGGTTACTGTCTTATTTTCCACTTTCTATCCCCCGACATACACTTCTGATCCGTAATGCAACGAAATAGCCTTCTCATCTGAATACGGAATAGGCCCAGGCACCGTGATGGTGACGGGACTTACTTCCGGGACATAAATAGTAACCGGCTCTCTTCGCGCTGGCATTTCAGCAGGATCATAGTATATGGTCACCGTTGACACTTCATCAGTCCTCTTATCAGCCCTGTCGAACTGTAACAGCCCATCATCCATCAGTCTCTATAAACCAGTCTTCAATCTGTCACAACCATTCTTCGACTCAACACAGTCTTCGCAATCGAGCCCACAACCCGGGAAAACCTGACCCTTCAACAATCTCTCCTTGACCAGCAACAAGGAGGTCTTCACTTCTTCAACCCTTTCCACCAAGTTCAGCCTCTCCTCCATCTCAATAGCATTAACCCTGGCTCCCCCATGATTAGGGATAGGATTAGTCGTGACATTCGGGGGAGGCGCAAAATTGATTGCTTTAGAGTCGATCAAATACTGAACTTTATAGTGCAAAGCCCTGCACTTCTCCGTTGAGTGCCCGGGTGCCCCAGAATGGAAAGCACATCGAACATTGGCGTCGTAACCTGGGGGAAGAGTTCCAGTAGGTGGAGCCAAGGTCCTCAGTTGAATTAAGTTCAGTTCCAACAATCTCTGGAGTAAAGCTGTGTAAGTCATTGGGATCACATCAAAACCCCTATCAGCTTGGCGTGGCTGCCTCTATTGATACGGTCTTTGTTGATAGTTGCGTTGCTGTTGTTGTTGAGGCTGTTGTAGAGCCTGTTGAGCTGGTTGAATTGGTGTAGTGGGAATTGTGACTGCAGCTATCTGATTGTATTCTCGTCTATAACCTCTGCCTCTGCCTCGGCCATATACTGCGTTAGCTTCCCCTTCTCTTCTTCTAGGAGGTCCGCCAAAGGCTTTCCTCGCTCCTCCAGAGCTACCAGCAGTATTAGGGTCCTGAATCTTCCCCGTCTTTAATAGAGTCTCAACTCTCTCTCTAGCAATCACTATATCATTGAACTTGGTGGCCGAGCTAGACGCCAACCTCTCCAGAAAAACACCTTGGAGAGTGCCCATAAACATGTCGGCCATTTCGTCCTCTAAGAGGGGTGGTTGCACCCTGGCAGCTAGCTGGCGCCACCTTTGGGCATATTCCTTGAAACCTTCTTTTGCCGCCTGAGCCATGTGCTGCAACTGCGTGCGTTTCGGAGCCATGTCCATGTTATATTGATACTGCCTCACAAAGGCTTCAGCTAAATCCTTCCAACTCTTGATATTGACCCTATTGAGCTTCATGTACCATTCAAGAGAAGCTCCCACCAAGCTATCCTGAAAATAATACATCCAAAGTTTCTCATCATCTGTGTGAGCTGCAATTCTTCCGACAAATGATTGCAGATGGGTCTTCGGGCAAGCAGTGCCATCATACTTCTCAAAGATTGGAACTTTGAACTTATACGGGATCCTGACCCCAGGAACCAAGCCCAAGTCGGTTATGTCAAATCCCAAAGAGCTTTGGGACTGAATAGCTTTGATTTGCTCAGCCATCTCTTCGAACCTCTTGTTCATCTCTGCTCCTTGACCTTCAGCTTCATCAAGTAGAGTGAACTGGTCTTCATGATTGTCCATCTGAATGTTGTGCAACCCATCGTTGATTATTGTCACTCCTGGATGTGTAACAGGAGGTTCAACCTGACATGCGCCCGCACCGGTACGATTGTCAGCAGTAGCAGCAGCCGCAGTGTTCCTGTTCTGATTCTCAACCATCTCCCGTAGACGCTCTTGGTTCTGCCCCATGTCGGCCATTAGTGTCATAAAATTATCCATCCTTTGTCTCAGATCTGTCAAGTCCGCTTGCAACTGGTCCATGACTCGTTCTCTGTTAATCTTGGTTGGATATCTGTGTACGGCTGGTTGTCCCCGAACTTTACGAGGAGCTATAGTGCCTGAAACACAAAACACGTTAGTAACCGAGACACTACCTGCAAAACAACAAACATGTTATATGGATGCAATGCAGTTGTTTATGTTTCCAATCACAAGTCATTTATGCCCCGGTTCCGGTATTTAGCAAAGAAAACCAGATGGGCACTGATCCTTGACTTCCAGAAACCTTCGCGAGAGACCACATTCAAACCACAACAGCAAGCAAACCAAGAAATAATGGAAAAAACCATAACATAAATCAACCTAATAGGCAAATAACACAGAATTCCCCGTAGGGTACAAGTCTTTACAAAGGAGAAATAACCAACTAGGACTCCTACAACATGCCTGTAGGTAATCCAGATACAAGAAAAGTAAACTAAGAAGCAGAACCACCACCTAAGGACCCTGAAGCTCCATCACTAAGCCCCCCATCAGATCTGACCTTCTTGACTCCCGCCATCAACTTTAGGTCTTCAATCTCTTTAAGTGCTGCTTCGAGGGCTTGTTGACTGTCTGCGAGTTGTTGGGTCTTCTCTCTGCGAATTTTGTGGACTTGCTCCACATCTTCTTTTTTGTAAGCCATCTGAACTTCAAAGAACTCTTCTTTTTATTTATATTGCTTCAGCTCTTTCTCTCTCTGTCCCTTCAACCAGACAATAGACTGACGAGCATCTCTGAGGGTCTTTGACTTCTTTTTGCGCTCAGCTTCTCTTTGGGCTTCCATCATCCCTAATCTGCGGAAATGTGCTTCTCTACCTGCAAAGTCCTTCTCCTTAGCCTCCAAAGTCGTCTGTATCTTCAGCAACTTCTCTTCAGCTTCAATCTTGGCCCTGTTGGCTTGGTGATACAGGCTTACCATCTCAGTATTTTCAACTCTAACTGCATGTAGCTGGGCTTCCAACTTCTTGAATTCCTCTAGAGGCACAGTATCAATGGACTCAGCAACTGGGGGAACTGGTGTTGAAAATGGTAACAAAACTCTTCTGGCTTTGCCTTTCAACCAAGCTTCGTACTCTGGGAATGTCTGATTGTTGCACTTCCCAAAGCTAGCTATTCCTTCTCCTTTAATGCACTTCCAAGCTCCCGCAACCTTCCTCACTAAGGGCATATTATCTTTCACGGAGAAGTAGAAAATAGGGGTCAGCTTCAAATCTTCAGGCACATCTCTCAAAGCGTATCCTAATTGTCTTCTTAACAAGATTGGATTGTAATTAATCCCTCCAGTTATTCCCAACAAAGGCACACTATGATAACTCCCGCAGCTGGTGATGAAACGTGCACCTTGCAGCCTTTGAGTGAACCATCTAACATCCTTGGCCAGCAACTTTTCCAGCTTCTGAGCCCATACCAGGGTGTGGTCACTAAACACTCCCGTACTAGACAAATGCCTCATGAACCACATGTAAAATAACGGAGCGCATCAACGAACCAAACCTCCCATCTTCTTCTCAGTTTTGTAACGAACTAAGTAATACAAATCCCCGAGTAAGGTAGGCACAGGATTCTTCAGCAAAAAGAGATGTATGGTGTTTATATCTATGAACTTCTCCATATCAGTAAACAAGATAATGCCATAGATAGAAAGAGCCAAGATAGCACACACAGCATCCCATTCTCCTTCAACAGCCAATTCTTCCGCCTTCTTCACCAGAGCCTCCAAAGAAAATCCAGACACACCTCCTTTAATAATGGTCAAAGACTTCACAGCAGAAGGGCTCAAATAAAGAGCCTTAGCAATAGCCTCAGGTGCAGGTCTTCTCATCTCAGAATTGAAAGGAACCTGGTCTCGAACCGGCACACCCAGGATCAGAGCATACTCCTCCAGCATAGGGCCCAACTGAAAATCAGGAAAGGTGAAGCAACGGAGCTGAGGGTCATAATACTGAAGCAATGTATGAATGGCACTCCTCTCGGAAGGATCCAGCTCTATCACCACATCAAGAATACTCCCGTAAGCTTTTCTGAATCTCTCTACCTGGTTGCGTGTAATCAGCTTTACCATCTTTTTCAACAAGCCAACCTTGATATCAAAGAACTTGAAATGAATATTCTGCTTTCGAGGATCTTCCATCTTTGAAGAGAATACCGGAACCGGAAGCAGAGATATGAACCTGTGAATGAAAACAAAAACAATGATTAATGATGCAATGATGCAATGCAGATGCAAATGCAAAGACATATGGTCATCTGAGACTGTCTGGAATCTTGGACACTGACAAGGGCCCCTCTGAATAACTTGACAAACTAAAAGTCCACTGAGTCACACTCTCTGATAATCACAACTCTCTGAAGAAGATCTCAGGACCACAGTATCAAGAATACCAGAACAAGAAAACCAGATCTCCGGAACTGTATCATAATATGAACTGCACTGGTAACAAGGGTACGATGAGGTCAAGGGTTCCTGCAAACCTGTAAACCCATCCCCAATCTCACAGGTGTGCTCCGGGTCAAACATCACGGACTCTCAAAGCCGAATAGCAATAATACTTTCACCATTTCCGAGAAATGGCTCATGACCAAATCAGGGAATCGGTTAGGCATTATGTACTACGCAGGGAGGCCTTAGCTGAGTCCAGGAAAAACAAGCATCCCTTATAAGTCCCCAGCTTCAAGCGCTGAAATCGAGAAACAATAGTACATTAAGCCCGTAGGATACAGTACTAATGTCATACGACCAGATGTTTTGACTGAGTTCCTATAAGAGAACCAGGCCATCCTATGCGAGTCCCCAGTGGACCCTCGGGTGCGAATGGGCCACAAAATGTGGTCTGCCACTGCCACAACTGGAGAGGGTTGTTTCCACAAAGGTTCTCAATAATCGGTCCCCAGATGCACATAATTATCAAGGTCCTATCCCGAAGTGGAGGAAATCCCCACACAAGATATTTCCAAGACGGTCGCAATCTGGGCGTGAAACACATCGCCACTCATCATGTCACATGTGAGTACAATATGTCCACTCTAATCCTATAGTGCAATCAAGCCGGGTACTTGGCTTATCTCTCAGAAACAGTATCACCCGAGCCCACCAAACAGAAAAAACCAGTCCAGACAGTCCAGTATGATATATATGATGCGGAAAATAAATACTGAAAACTGTAAATAAAGCTGTAAATAAACAACAATACAACAAGCCACAACAAACAAACATCACCCAATGAAACAGCAACACACAAACGCTAGGAGAGACTCACAGGGGAACCAGAGATTCTGGGTTCGGTCCCCAGCAGAGTCGCCAGCTGTCGCTCCCCGGATTTCCATCCTGGTATAAACGCGAAAGTGGCGCGGAAAAAGAATAGAGTCGCCTGCCAGGCATTTTTATCCCGAAGAAAGGGAATGGTAATGCTGCACAAACCAGAAAAAAAGAAGAGGAAGGACACAGGTCCTACGAACCAAAGAGACTGAGTTCGGGAGTCGGTTACGACCTGGGAAGGTATTAGCACCCAGATCGTCCGCCGTACCCGACGGGATCCATGCTTGCAAAAAGAAACTATTTCAAAGGGTGAGGGTATGAAAACTGCAGCTAAAGAAATGAAAATGAAAGGAAAACTGGAACTGGAAAGAAATGAAATAAGAAACAAAGGGAAAAATGTAGGGAAAATAAAGATTGTGCTCGAACGGGCCCTACCCCGCTGCCGACGTACCTCATCTGGATAATGAGGATCAGAGATGCCGTAGTTCCCCTAACTAGGGGTAACAAGGAAATTGCTTGTGAATTAAAGCTTGAACTGCCTATGTCATTGCTCAGGTGTTGCAGACTCGGACGACGAGTGCGTAACCGTCTTGCAACGTGACAAGTAGGAGCAAGTTCGCGTACGGAGCGAATGAGGTGAGAAAAGAATTCCTGAAGGAAAGACGCTTATTGTTTGTTTGTGTTTTTTAGAAGCTTATATGAGTGAAGGTTTGCATAGGTAAGTGTACCTAAGTCTTACTCAATGGGATGTGTACGTCTCACATCATCCCGAAATGGAATGCGCAAGAGGCACACCTATCTATGGAGGAAATCCCCAAAGCTAGTCCCACAAGTGAAGGCTTAAGCACACTAGCCTATTACCATTATTAAGTATTTTTGTGTTTTTTTGGTTAGGAAGTGTTTTTTAGCTTTTCTTTGTGAGTACCTCATGCTAAGACCTATCCACCACGAGTGATGACTCACACCTCGCCCCGAAACAGAACGCGTGAAAGTATCTCATAGCAAAGTCTCATGTCACATGAAAGCACTCAACCTTTATTAAATGAATTAGAAATGAGTTTGAAGATGAGAAGAGAAAGCACCAAAGGAGCAAGAAGGAAAAAACTAGGGGGAAGTTTCTATCCTAAGTTAGCATGCATGGAGCTCCTAGGGTTTGTGAGGTCTTTCTAACCTAAAAAGGATCTCAAGATAAGAAGATGAAGATAAAAGGAGAGATGATAAAGGCCTAAGCCCAACAATAAGATGTTAGTCCATATAAACAATATGAGAGGAGATGAGAAATGGAGATGTGGAACTCAATTCCCACATCTCAAACTTACCATAGCCTCTGCAAGGTTAGTGTAATAACATAAAATCAAGGCATAAACCAACAAGTCAGAAGCTACACAAGCATATAGGCATGGCAAAGAGTTCACAAGATGATAAGCAAAGCAACACAAGATCATATTGAGATGATTGGGAGTGAAACAAGTGCAATGAAGGCATGCATAACACTTAAAGAAATAAAGCACATAAAAGAGACCCAACACCAAGACTCAAGGAGATTCAAACCCTATCCTAAGACCACAAGCAACCATAAACCTCTAAAGGACCCCAAAAGATGAAGAGAAGTTGGCACAAGTGCCCTTCTAAGCTTTAAAGAGACTAGAAGACTCAAAGGATGCAAAATAAGGCAAGGTGAGGAAGAAAATACCCAAGAAAAAGATCCAAGCACTTATAAATTCTACCCAACCAGCAAATCACTCTCCCAACACAAGAAAATAAGAATCCAAAAGGGTTTGCAAAAATACAGCACCAAATTAGGCCAATGAAGCTCAAAGATGCAAGGTATTACCATTTAGGGTTTTGAAACTTAAGGCACAAGTAACTCAAGCAAAGTCCAGCAAGGAAGTTTGTGAAAAATCCAAGATAAATCATGAAGATAGTAGAGTGTCTTAGGATTTGAGTGCAAAAAGAATGGGGTTCATAGATTAAAGGATGAGAAAAATAGAAATTGGACAAGGCAGATTGGTCTATGAGAGTTCACAAAAAAACAATGTTCAATGTTGAATTTATTTGGCCACGTGGGATGAAAATAAAAATTTGGAAAAAATCATGATAAAAAACTAGATGAATCAAGGAGTGTATATGAATTTGTTTGGATTTTTTAGAGTTAAAGAAATATTTAAGATGAATTAAAAGCAAATGAAAAAACAAATTGGTAAAGAAAAGAAATAAAAATAAAACAAATGGGCCAAGGGGGTGCAAAGAGCAAATGCGCCCAGTTAGAAATATCAATGGGCCTTGCATGGGGGGGTGCGGATAGCGCTGAACCTTCTTCTTCATGCAAACCCTAACTCTCTCTCCACCATTAATGAAACAAGAACCCTAACCCTAACCCTAGCCATACGAAAACTCAAACCAAGCCACGGCAAGCCATCAAACTCTCCAGAATGGACAAACTAACACCCCTAAACACGAATACATGCTTGGATTAGAACAAAACTCAAAGAATCTCAAGATATGAGTGAAAATAAAATTGTCCATCAAACTTTAAATCAACATAACTTTGTAAATACTCAACCATTTCACAAACTACAAAGAGCAGTGTAACCAGCGCAACATGAGGATTCTAAAACACACAACCAAACACATTTCTATGAGATGCGAATTTTGAGTATACCTGAGGTGTTGTCCAAAATTAGGAATCAAGAATGGTGTAGAATGATGGCAAATAGTCTCTTTATCCCCTTAGATGCAAAATAAATGCATCTAAGGCTTTGCAAGCTTGTGAATCCAGCAATAAGCCTCCTTGTGCTCCAAAGCTCCTCAAATGGCCATTTGAGCAAACTCCACTATAAATCTAGATCCAGGGGTGCTTAATGATCCTTGAGATGAGAGGAGTATGGATATGGTCTTGGATTGAGGAAAGCTTGCCTAGATCAAAAGTTATGGCACAAAATGCAAATGTGCACAAGAAATGGGAAATGGATGATTCTTGAAGAATAATCCAAACAAATGGTATGGAAATGATCTATGAGTGATGAGGATCAAGAATCCAGCAAGAGGTTTGTGAATGGAGTCTTGTAGCAAAAGTTGGTGGAGAATGAGAAATTTTGCACAAGAGATGAGAATGAGAGAGTGAGTGTGTATTCTGGCCGCCTCCAACCCTAATTCTGATTGTTATGGAATATATAAGGCAATGCAAAAGGATTAGATCAAATGCACGTGAGAGAGAGAGCTGATTTTTGTGAAAATGCAAAGTTGGCCCAAGTGTGCCATAAGCATGCCAAGCTCATGATTTGATGGCCTCTCTTGCATGTGCATTCACCATCCCACCAATGATTCAAAGCAAACAATTTCAGCCCTTGGATGTAAGCTATCACACAATTGTCATGCCTTGTGCAAATCCAAGTGTAAAATGCAAGTTTTATGGAACTTTCTCATGTGCACGAATTTTGCCACTTTTCTTTGAGACAAATGACCTAAATGAGATGCATTTTGATTGTGTAAACTTACTTTGGACATAGCATAACAAACTATCCACTTTTGAGCCTTTGTGCAAATGGCTTGGCCTTGAGTTTTTGAATTTTGCCCTAGAATAACCATTTTTTCGAGGGCCTTAGAGAAAAATCTATGCATCTCCAGAAAATGCTCTTGTACTTTTTGAAAATGGCAGACCTTACTCTCCAACTTTCATGTTTACCTTTGGTCCATTTGAAGATTTTTTGATCAAGTTAAGGCCTTGTGAAGTTTTAGGTCAAAATAGCCAAAAATAGTAACTTTTCCATAACCAAATTTGTGCACTTTTGCCAAAACCCCTCAAACCACCAAAATTCTTTTACTTTAAGCTCACCAAACATCTTATAACATTGAATAGACCTCATTTGGCCAAAAAAGTTGGGTTGGACCCCTTGGAATGGCACAGTTGACTTTTTCTGGGCCCAGTTGACTTTCTGCCTCATCTGCAAGTAACTGAGGCAATGACTGACTTCCACTTGGAATTTTTCCATGAAAATTGACATGTAGGAACCTCTTATCATATAGAAGACATTGCCCAAAAGAATTGGCCAAAATTATGAGGTTAAGTCCCTTGAAACCAAAACCCTAATTTGGTCGCACTGCCTAGGAGCCTTGCATTGTCTTGAAACTTGTGATGATTAAGCAATCTTCTGAGCTTTTGCAAGTGAACTTGGCCTTGCCAAAGGAGTCTAGACTCATCATAGGCCTCTCACAAATCCATTGGAACCCTTTTCTTGGCTTAAATGGCCTTCAACACCTCCCCAGATGGCCATATGCCTCATGCTAGGGCTTGATGCTTGTTATGCTTTATTTTCTATGCTATAATGCTATATATATATATATGATATGATTATGATGAAAATGGTGTATTATGATGTTTAAAATGAAGAGGGCAAATTTGGGGTTCTACACCTCGCTCGGTTCGTAGCAAAATCCGCTCAACACGCTCTCCCCTTTTACAAGCTCCTCCGTAAATAGGCCACTTTCGAATGGACGGAGGAGTGCAAGCTAGCGTTGTCCCACCTGAAGAGGGCACTAAGTGAACCCCCAGTTCTGTCTAGACCTGAAGAAGGGGAGATACTTTATCTCTATCTTGCCGTTGCAAATGGAGCAGTGAGCGCGGCCCTCATACGCAACTTACCCGAGGGGTAGAAGCCTGTTTATTTTACGAGCAAAGCACTCCATGGCCCGGAAATTCGGTATCTCCAAGTAGAAAAGGTGGCCCTGGCCCTCCTTTTCGCAGCCAAAAGGCTACGCCATTATTTCTTGGCCTACACCATCGTCGTAAGAACCGATCAACCCATAAGACAATTTCTCGGTCGACCAGATATGGCCGGGCGAATGTTAAAATGGTCGTTGGAACTATCCGAATTCGACATCAAATTCGAGGGAAGACAAGCTCTCAAAGCTCAAGCACTGGCCGACTTCGTGGAAGAACTCACTTTAACTGAGCAAGAGACAAAATCTTCCTCCAGATGGACTATTTTCGTGGACGGGGCATCCGGCCCAACGGGTAGCGGAGCTGGGGTTATTCTGGAGAACGAGGAAGGGAACATCATCGAAGTATCCTTAACCTTATCTTTCCCCACTTCCAACTACCAGGCGGAATACGAGGCCTTCCTGGCAGGCATACGGCTCGCGACCGACTTGGAGGCAGTGGAAATCACGATCTGCACGGATTCTCAGCTGGTCGCTAGCCAAGTCCGAGGAGACTTTCAAGCCAAAAACGATAACATGGCCGAATATCTGGCCCTCGTAAAAGGCGAACTAAAGCGATTCAGAAGCGTGGAAGTCAAACACGTCCCACGAGAGAACAATACCCAGGCCGACATCCTTTCTAAGTTGGCAAGCACTAAAAGGAAGGGAAACAACAAATCCGTCATACAGAAAACGCTTCCTTGACCAAGCATTGGGCAATCATCAATCCACCTAGACGTTAATCTCGTGGGCGACACGAACTGCTGGATGACCCCAGTATTTAACTACCTGACTAAAGGAGAGTTACTGACCGACCCGAAAACGGCCAGCACAATACAACGAAGATCATGCTCATATTCTCTAGTGGGTGGCGTATGTATCATCGAGGATACTTTACACCCCTCCTTAGGTGCGTAGAAGAAGAGAACATCCCACACGTACTAAGAGAAGTCCATGAAGAAATTAATGCGCAACATCCAAGCGGACGATCGTTGGCCCGAAAGATTATTCGAGCAGGATACTATTGGCCCACACTCCAACGCGATGCAAAGGAGCACGTGAAAAGGTGCGACAAGTGCCAACGACACGGGGACGTACACGTAGCACCCCCGTCCGAGCTAAAATCACTATCGTCGCCTTGGCCATTCGCATGGTGGGGGATGGATATCTTAGGACCATTCGTCGTCGGATCCGGCCAAAATAAATGCCTAATTGTAGGCGTCGATTATTTCACCAAGTGGATAGAAGCTGAGGCCATAGCCAAAATTACTGCACTCAACATACTACGTTTCTTCAAGAGGAACATCCTCGCCCGATTCGGAGTACCGCTCGCCATTGTGACCGACAACGACATCAATTTATAGATAAATACTTCAAAGAATTTGTTGCATCAATAGGAACGAAACAACATTTCGCTTCAGTGGAGCACCCCTAAACTAACGGGCAAGTAGAGGCCGCGAATAGGGTAATCCTAGGAGGCTTGAAACGAAGACTGGACGAACAAAAGAAGCACTGGGTCGAGGAGTTACACAGCGTGCTATGGGCATATAGGACCACCCCCCACTCAACAAGAGGAGTCCCCATTCCGATTGGCGTATGGGACCGAGGCAGTGATCCCTATAGAAATGCACATCCGATCCAGACGCACAGAGTCCCCAATGGACCAAGACACCAACTCTGAAGCTTTGAGGGATGGGCTTGATCTGGTCGAAGAAGTTCGATCAGAAGCTGCTCTCCGGGAGACCGTTCTCAAACAAAAAATATCCACTCGATACGATTCTAAAGTCATAATATGAACATTCAAGGTAGAAAGTCTTGTCCTCAGAAGAAATCACAGGGACCCCCGCGAGGGAAATCTTACACCCAATTGGGAGGGCCCATATCGCGTCCGAGCAAAAACCGAAAACGGAGCCTATTATTTAGAAAATCTACACGGGGAAGAACTTGCTCAGCCATGGAACGCCGAGAAGCTCAAGCAATATTACAGCTAACTCACAAAGTCATCTTGCTTAACTCTCAAGCGAGGAGCAATAGGACTGACTAAAAACTACGTGCCCAGGTACAAGCACGACAGCCCAAAAATAACATGATCATCAGGGTCTCCCTCCAAGGGACGGAGAAACCTGTCGCACGGGCGGATACTCAAACGAGTCCGACATCGCCTAAGTACCACAACAAGGCAGAACCCCAGCTCGTGATGGGACGTTCAAGCCACGGTGTTCGGACCATTACCTTGGCTCGGACACCGACCAGGAGTAAAACTCCAAAATCTGATTGGTTCCCCAAACCAATAGATCACAAACACACCCCGTATACATTCGATCATATCCAATTAGTGCAAAAATGCACGACAAACACATAGCATTTGAAATATAAAGAAAACCGTCCTCCGACGGACGAGCAATTGAACAGTAAATATAGTGAAACAAACGAGCATTGATAACATCAATATTTGACACAAACATGCGACCTCGATGGGTCAACTTGTTCATAATTACTTACAAAGGGGACCACGCCCCCAAAAAGAAACAGAATAAAATACTCGGGCACGCAGGCCAAGAACTAACTATCTTCACCATCAGGTCGATCCTCCCCTTGTCGAGCCTCGCCCTGGTCCGGCTGCACTTCAGGTTGGTCAGGCTGAACAGTCGTCCCAGTCTGTGAATCTTCCGCAACCAAGTCAGAGGGAACCACAATCTGGCCATCCTCTACCTTGTATAGGTAGCTGATCCGACTGACGTCTAAGGCCAAGTCAGGATGAAGAGCCCTTATCTGGTCCACAACGTTCTGGAAACTGAGCTCAGTTGACGAGTTCAGATCTTCCATATCATGGTCGATCCGAGCAAGGAAATGAGCCCTGGTCACCATGCTCTTGGTTTCAGCATCTTCATCCTCCTTCGGGCAGAAGGCATCCTTTAGTTTCTTGTTTTACTCCAGAGCTATCTTCTTGTCGACCTCCAGTTTAGCAATAATGCTGCCCCGCTCGGTCAGATCCTTGGCTGTGGCACTGGCTTCTTCAGTGGCCGCTTTCAACTTCTCCTCAGCGGCATCCAGCTGCTCCTTCAGCTTCACCATCTCCCTCTCCAGCCCAGGATTTCCTTCAGCCGTCAGCCAGGCATCGACAAGACCCGCATGACAACACTTGTGTCCTGGGCCAGAGACAGTCGCCGGTCAGGACGATCCATAGCTTCTAGGTACAGGAAATCGGCACGGTCTACTTCCATGCTCGTCCCTTCGAAAAAATTGCTTTTCACGAAGCACGGAGGCAGCGCATGCTTCGGCTTGGGAGGAGCGTGGGCCGTCAGCTCCACAGTCGCTACGGACTTATGCTTTTTCATTAGAGACCCGGTTGAAGCGCTAGGAGAACCCTGGACCAAAGGACCCGACCCAGAGCCACTGGTTTCAGTCAGCTTAGTCTGCACGACCCTCGATCTCTTCTTCTACTGCTGTTGACGCAAGCGTTCTTGTATTTTGTCGAGCGGGTTCGACAGGGAGCCTGAAAAGGGAAAAAGAAAATTAGATTAATCACGGACGACAAAATAATATCAAAGATATGACAAACAGAAGTAAAACTGATACCAAAAAACTCGGACACTTCCTGCCCGGTATTGCACGCCAGCAAATCTGTGACGTCGATCAAGGGACTCTCCACAGCTTCCCCCCCATCTTGATCCAGCATAACTTTCCCTTCTCTGTCCAGCAGGGGGGTCGGGGTAAAAGACGCTATCAACTTCCTAAAGGCCTCGAAACTGGCCGCGTCATCCTCGTTCAAAGAGTCCCCCACCTGGACGAACTCACTAACCGACCTCTCGTAGTGGGTGTAACTCCAGGAGAAGGGGAATAACCAAAGCCTCCTCGGAATCACATGCCCTTGGTAGTTGAGCTTGGGTTCATCGTTCTCGTCGGTATCTATCCCTAGAAAGCTCAGCGCCCTCACAGCATCCGCGCTCGCGGTTTTGATCCGAAAATAGTCCATCTTGAAAGCCTGGATGGACTCTAAATGAGCCTTGAAAATTTGTGTCCTCTATTTAAAAGAGACGAACCCCTTCCGATCAGTCCCTCGCCCGACTTGACGCTGCAGGGAGAACAAACAAAAGAACAGAGGGAGCATGGCACCAACACCCAGATGGGCGCACGTCACCTCAAACGCCTTCAGAAATGCGTATGAGTTAGGATGTAGCTGAGACGGAGCAACACCCAGATGCCCAAGCACAACACATACCAAGTCACTGAAGGGAAAAGTTACCCCCGGGACCGAAATCGCGTACTCATACATAGAGAACGCTCGACCTCCAAAATCCGAAAAGATGCAGTCGTCATCCCCTGGGCAGGTCACAATCCAGTCAGCAGGGTCGCCAACGACGGGCAGCGGCTCCGCTCGAGGCCTTGAGAACGAGGACACTTTGTCCAACAGATCCTCCACCACCCATTCTTCGGGCGAGATCCTTATCTCTTTGGGGCATCGTGGCGAGTCCGTTGAATCTCCTTCTTCCATAGTGCTCGCGTCCGAGTCTCCCGAAGAACTCCCGGAGTCGGAGGGGACTGACACAGAAGATCCAGAGTCTTCCGAGGACGTCTCTTCCGAGGAAACCTCCAACAGGTCCATGAGCGAGTTTTCACCTGAAAAGCAGAGGAAAGGCGTCAGTGAATTTGATTAAGAATGTCAAATCCACCCTTCCACCGCTCGACAAGTGAAAGGGCGCGCATCAACCCAAGAATAGGGTCCCGAGTTGTAGCCCAGGCTGACCATCACTCAAAGCGATGGCTTACGCCCAACGTCAGAAATTACGGAATCTAGCCTAAAATACTTATCAAATCCCAAGTCAAGGTCAACTAACACCTACGTCGACCATGAGCTAGGTGTAAACACCCCAAATTTGCCCTCACCCATTCACACCATGGCTTGTGATCATTTCATATGCATAAACACAATCATATCATCTCATATCTCATTTTTGATCCACTGCATAGTTTCTAAGTCATCTGCACCTAGGGTTTGTGATCTGAGCAATCCAAGAGCTTCTTGAGCCACCCCAAAGGTCATCAATCACTCCAAAGGGGTCTATGTGTGTTCTTATATCATATTACATCCTCTCAAAGTCAAGATTGCAAAAGAATCACAAGAACTGAGGTTTGCATGGAAGCAGAGCCAGGCTAGACTGCACAGTTGACCTAAAATTAGGGTTTTGGTTTCAGAGGCCATAACTCCAAATTTTTTGGTCATTCTTGTTTCCATTGGTCTCTATATGGTGTAGGGAGTATGCATATCAAGTTTCATGAAGAAATTCCATGGGGAAGTCATCTGATCAAGGGTTGACTTTCTGGACAAGCCAGTGCAAAATCAGGGCATCTGAGGCCCCCAATGACCCAACCAATGGGTGATCTTCATCATTTTGAGTGTATATGGTCTTTATTTGATCATGGAAGAAGGTTGAAGTTCACAAAAATCAAGAATTTGGAGTTTTTGCAAATGTTGACTTTTTGGGCATAGTTGACTTTTCAAGAATGTGTCATTTTAGGTCATTTTTCAAGCCTTGATTCTTGATCCAAAAATGCTTCAAATGGAAAAACTTTGGTCATGAAAGTTGTAGAATACATCTTTCCCTTTTCAAAAAGTACAAGAACATGATCAAATTCTTCTTGGATCAAAAGTTATGGTGTGGCAAAGTTGGCAAAAATCATTGATTTTCAAGTTATGCACTAAAAGGAAAACTTGCAATTTCATGAACCAAGTATTCTAGTGACTTCAAAATGACTTCAAAGCTGCATTACATGATCACACATGACCCCAAGAACAATTTTGGCCCAAGGAATTTTGGATGGTTTGCCTTGATTCTCAAAATTCCATAAAGCATTTTCATAAGTATGCAAAAAGAGGATTCTTGGCAAATTCATGCTTCAAGGAATTATGTGATCCCTAGCTGATCTCTAAACATTGCCATGACCAATTGAGACATCATGTGACAAAATTCAGCAAGCATTGTTTCATGTACTTAGCATAAACTCATGAGAAAAACACAAGTTGTCAAGTTGCAAAAGCTAGCATAGCTTGTCATCCACATGTTGCAGTCAGCTATAAACAATCCAAGGGCTCTCCTCAACTCCAGCTGGAGCAAGACAAGACTTGAACCTGCTGCTGCCATGACCCATGCTCTCAAGGACACAAACTTGACCTTTTTGCAAAAGGCTCCCATACTCTTGGCACAGTGCCCAGCCACCCTACTAACCTGCCTCACAGTCTATCCACACAAGTTGGAGATGATATAGCTAAGCATTGAGCATTGAAGCTGGCCAGAACTCAGCATATCACAAAACTGTCCAAAACTCTTCTCCCTTCGAATCTCATTATCCAGCCAAAAAACACACCATTTCTCTTCACCAACAAGTCAGAGACATTCAAAGGAGCAATAATCAACCATTAACAGGGCTTGAAACCACTCACACACAAACTCCATTTTCTGCTACACCAGAACTGGATTTCTCAAAGCAGCTTGTCTAAGCTCATTCCAAGCCTTCCATTGGCTTCAGGGGGTCCAGAGAAGGCATTCTGCACCAGAGCAAGGTCAGGAGAGCTCAAATTCACAGTTCATCACTTCAGGTAGCTTCATGTTTACAACTTTTCAGAGCTTGGTTTTTATGTTAAAAATTGATTATGTATGCTTTGCTGGTCATGGGGATGGTTTTAGATTTAAGAATGAGTGAGAGATGAGGATTTACCAGGGCTCTGAAATTTTGCCCGTGAAACTTCATGGTTTCGATTCCCTCAGTTTAAGCATGAGAAATTTATTTGGAGGGTTGATTCGTGCAAGGCTTGAGTGGAGGAGCATTTCCCTGACATTAATTTGGAGAATGGTGGCCTGAATCGTGTTTTAGGGTTTTTGGGGTGCCGGAGAAGATGACCGGAGCTTCTCTCCGGTCACCTGAGTTTGCTTAGCCCTAATTACAGTCATTAATTCCCATTTGAATTCTGAGCGTAGGATGCCTTTGACCAGTTGACTTCCCGCTAGCTTGGATGGCCCAGATTCACTTGATTAGCCCTAATTCATTTTATTAGTTTTAATTAATTGAAATTAAACTAATTAACCCAGAACCAATCCTGGCCACTAGATCTGGCGCCAGTCAACGCATTCAAATCCAGGGCTCATCCCAACCTTCCATCTATTTGACTTTCTTTTTTATTTTAATTTATTTTCATTTCTTTTCATTTAACTTGCATATTTAATTTAAAATAGTAAAAAATGTTTAAAAATTATGAAACTTTTTCTCATAAGTTTTATTAATTTTTAAGACACAAAAATATTTTTGTTTTTATTTTTATCATTAAAAAAGTATTTTTAAATATTTAAAAGATTATTTTTAATTGATTAATGGAAATTAATTTATTAAAAATACTTTTAGGTATTTAAAAATCACCAAAAAATTCATGAAATGTTCTAAGACATTTAGAAACATTGTCCAACCTTCATACCAAATTTCGTTTTTGATCTTGATGCATTTTAAGAATTTCTCATTGAATAAAAATCATTTTTATGCATTAATTTGATCCAAAGTTCAAAAAATCATTTCTGCCTATTCATGAAGAGTTGGACATTGATTCTTCTTGCATTGCATTGTGTTTAGCATGTAGTTTTTGAGATAAAATGGCCATGATTTGATTCCTCATTTTCAATTTGTTTGATAATTTTCTTGTTTAGGAACCCTAAAAACCCTAATAACTTGTAAAATTCATATCTTGAGTTAGGTTAGGAGTTGATACCTCCCCTTTGGACATTGGTTTAGTATAGGATTAGGGGTCCTTTGAGTGGCATTTTCCATTTTTTTATCTTAGGGTTTGCTTCTGTTTTTGGTTTTTGTTTGATGTCTGGTCCATAAACCCTAATTTGAGCTTCCATTTGCATCCATCTTGCATTCTCTTGCATAACATGACTTGCCATGACATTTCAAGCATCCATTTGATCCATTTGACATCATAAGACATATTGAAAGCATGTTTGATCATTGCATCATGTATTTGCCATGTGCACTTCATAACTTTTCATGTATGTCCATGCTTCTCAACTTGCTTCATCTGCACCCATAAGCTTGTATGATCATCTCCATGCCTTGTTTCATGTTTGTATCACTTCATAGCATCATTAGCATCATCAACATGCTTCTGGTTTTGTTTCTCATCATGTTATCTCATCCCATTTGGCATTGCATTGCATTTCCTTTCTAACATTTCAGGTGGTAAGTGATGTTGAGAAGTGAATTTGCCTTCACTTCTCATAACTTTTCTTTTCTTCTCTCTTGCATCCATTGCTGCATTTTTGTTTGTGTTTGAGATTGAGCTTTCTCATTCTTTTTCTTCCCACTTTCTTTCTTCAAGTGACTTGACTTCTTGAATGAAGCAAGTTACTTTGCTTCTCTTGATCCTTTCATCTGCTTCCTGGTGGTTCCATTGAAGGCTTCTTCTTGTTAAACCTCACAAACCTTAGGAACAACCAAGCATGACAATGATTAGGGTTTTGATTAGTCTCCCCTCTTAGTTTTACCTTTGTGTCTCTTTTTGAGTCTTCTCTTCTCATCTCATAATCAAGGACTAAACCATAAAGGCTTTAAGGCTTTGTGATCAAGCTTATGCCTGCATCCTTCTATTAGGATGGAGTGTATAACTTTAATCCTAAGTGTTAAACCCTTAATGTGTTTAAATCCTTTAATCAATCCATCTAATAATCATCAAGACATTACACTTGTAACTTGGGCCTTGCATTAGGGTTCTAATTCTTCCTTAATTGGTTAAGAAGGACTAACCCTAGTGTTAATGGACAAGTCCCCCTCAAGTTGTCTTACAAATCATAAAATCCACTTCATCATCATATCATTAATAAAATCCACTTAATCAAAGGCTTGTTTTGTCATGAGTTTAATCCCTAATCATGGATTAAGTTGAGGAGTTTTCCTCAGCTTAAACATTCTCATCTATTATCCTTCTATTAGGATGGTGTAATGAGTCTGTTTAATCCTTGATTTTGGCTTAACCTCATTACTTAACACTAAACAAAAACACCAAAAACATCTAAATAATCACAAGTAGGTTAATGATCTTAACTCTACATCAAAAGGTGATTAAGTGTGAGAATCTGACTTCACACTTAAGGTATTCTCATTACCCCTAATCAGAGGGAAGATGTGATGAGTTTACTAAATCCATTGGTTTAGGCTTAAGCTCATTAACTTATGACAAACTTTCAAAAGCAATAAAAGACTGAAAACTCAAAAACAAACAATAATCGTCTCCTCCGGGATTCTTTTCTCATCTCATTCACTCACAACCGAGAACTTGCTTCTTCCGTCTAATGCAAGACAGTTTGCATCTGTGCCAGACAGATCATACACTTGAGCATAGGCAAGTAAGCAGTTCACAAGTCAATTTATCTTTCAGTCTCTTTGGGTCGAACTACGGTGTTCTGACTTCCTCATTGCACGAGAGGATACGTAGGCATAACTTAACAGTTATCGAACAAAAGTCTCTGTACATTCCCCCTCCTTCCAGAATCATTCTTTTAGCCTCATAGTCTTGAGCAGCTCATTCTCTTTCCTACACTGACACTTCACTTATACACTTCACTTACACTGACACCTGTACATCCTTTTCCAGCTCTTTTATACACAAATTACACTGACACTACCCCTTTAAAACACAAATCTCTTAAGCGTGGATCCCGTCGAGTACGACGGATAATCTGGGTGCTAATACCTTCCCAGGTTGTAACCAACCCCCTTTCTCAGTCTCTCTGGTTCGCGACCGTCTTATCCATATCTTTTCTAGGTCTATGCAGCATTGCCTTTCCTCCGGGATAAAAATGCCTAGCTGGCGACTCTATTCATCTCCAGTGAGTTCACGGCTGTGTGTTCTCATTGTCCCTCTCGCCGACCGTTCGCGTCTGTACCCTATTTGACCCGGTTTCATTTATCGGGAGCGACAGCTTGGCGACTCTGCTGGGGACCCTTTTACTGCAACCAGGGCTTCTGGTTCTTTTTGTGGGTTCCTCCTAGCGCTTGATTGATTTGTGTTTACTGGGGTGTTATGTGCTTATTTGTGCTTGTATATTTGTACTTATTTTGCTTTATGTACAGTTTGCTTTACTGCTTTCTTTATTGCTTTTGCATTATATCATATTGTCATACTGTGCTGCTGGCTGGATCTGTTGTTTGCTTTGGTGGGTGGGTGTTCCATTGAGAGTTAAGGTCCTATACCTGGGACCTGAGTGACACCTAGGCTAGAGTGAATCATATTCTTTCCCATTCCATTTCGGTCTGGTGCGGGAATATGAAACACGGTTCAGATATGGGTTTCTTCTTGAGAACTCTGTGTTGCAGATTTCCTGCAATGCTAGGGCTATCTGGGAAGCCTGCTAAGTCTGGATGACCTTTAGTTTTGACCTTCAGAAACTGAGGTGAATTAGAGGAGGAACTTTTATGGTTATTGTAAACACTGTACCTCCGGGTTAGAAGTGTTTACACTTCTCATAACTGATCCAAGTCTGAGGATCCTTGTTCTAGAACACCACCTGTGAGGGGTTTGGGCTGTTTACAGGTTTGCAGGTACCTTGACCTCAGAATACCCTGTTACTTTGTTTAAGAGTACTCCATTTTGGGACAGTTCTTGTGATTCTAAAACCCTGGACATGTGGCTCTTTATTTGAGTCCCCCACCTTGGTTACTGGATTTATAGGCCTCCATCTGGAATTCTTGAATACACTTGGACCTATATCAGGGCATTTTGATCAGATCCAGCTCAGTCACAGACCCTTGCATTTCATTTGCATACATAATCATTGCATCATATTGACATTTTCTTATTTGTGTTTCAGGGTATCCATCTTCACTTTTGGCTAGTTTTGACCCCATCTTCAGTATTGACCTATCTTCATCAGCACCTGCTTCAGTTTAGCTATCCGCTTCAGCTATCACCTGCACCAGCCAATCAGTGGCCCCTTCTTCAGTATTATCATCAGTACCTATCTCTACTCAGTCTTCAGCATCATGGCTCCTTTAAAGAGCAATATTACCTATCACTTCTTCCAGCCAGAGTTATCAGACATCAGGAGGATTCAGACCCTGATCACTCCAGATCACATACCATTGTTCAGGGAACACTATGGAGATATACTTGATATGGTTATGGATCTGGACCCTTCACAGAGAAGCTTGATCCACACCTGCATTCAGTTTTATGATCCCCCACTGAGATGTTTCACTTTTCAAGACTTTCAGTTGGGCCCTCTATTGGAAGAATACTCATCATTGGTTGGTTTGCCTATCAGGGGTGGAGTCCCTTTCAACCCTGAGATGGTCTTTCCTGGTAATGGAGAAGTAGCAAAGGCTCTGCATTTGGAACCTGTCCTGATTGAGCAGCATATGACTTCTAAAGCTGGGATCCCTGGTTTTCATCTGGATTTCTTGATCTCTCAAGCCACCCTGAAAGCTTCTTTAGGAGAGTGGAAAGCTGTTTGTGCATTATTGGCTTTGAGTATATATGGAATTGTATTGTTTGCAGATGAGCCTCGATTCATTAGCAAGAATGCAATCCATCTTTTCATCCTGAAGAACCCAGCACCCACTTTATTGGGGGATCTTTACTATTCAGTGCATCAGAGGAATGAAAAGCAGAGGGGAAGGTTAGTGAGGTGTTGTGCTCCATTGTTCCACACTTGGCTTCTCAAGCATCTACCCAGGACAGATGCATTTCTAAATCCTCGTCAGCAGAGCAACTGGGCTAAGAGACTCACTACTCTAACTTCAGCTGATATTAGATGGTGCACTCAAAGCACCAAGGGCAGGGATATCATCACCAGCTGTGGGCATTTTCCCAATGTGCCCCTAATAGGAGTTAAGGGTAGTATTAATTACAACCCTCTGCTGTTCAGAAGACAACTGGGCTATGCACTGGTCCATACTCCTAAGGCACAGGACTTGGTTGAGACTCTCTATTGTGAGAACAAGATTAATTTGACTGTTGTTAGGCAGGCTGCCTGGGCCTGGGATAATGTTCAAACCAAGGGAGTAACCATTCTGGGGAAGTGCAATAATGTGGCATCAGCACAATATTATGAGTGGTCTCGTGCCAGGGCTCAATTCTCTGGGATGCCCTTTACCATAGAAGACATGCCTGAGTCATCTTCAACACCACCACCTGCCACTGTCAGTTTGGAGGAGTTTGAGAGTTTGAAGGAAAGAAATGAGAAGTTAACCCAGGCTTTGCAGAAGACCCTCCGAGAGAGGAGTGAGGGTATGAGGGAGATTGAGAGGTTGGAGAAGTTGAGAGTAGAGCATCTGACTAAGATTGAGAAGTCTGGGGATTATATCAAAAAGTCTAAAGCTGGAGAACAAATTCTGAAGAATGCTTGCAAAGAAGCCCAGTTCCAGAGAGCGAGGACAGACTTGTACCTAAAGGAGAGTCAAGCCCGGTGGGTCAGGATTACCGAGGCTCGTACCCTGGAGGACAAGAGAGTTCAAGACAAGATGGAGCAACTGGAAGCTAGTGCAAAAGAGCAGCAAGAAGCCCTGGCAGCAGCCCAGAGGGAGATATCAGAGTTGAAGATCAAAGCAGGAGTGAAGAGGTCAAAGGACCAAGGTCAGCACAAGAAGCTAACAGCAGCTGTTACAACCCGGAATCTCCTCATCAGGAATCTCATAGAGCGTCCGGCGGATCCTGTGACCGAAGCACTTCTCAAGGAAGTTCGTGAGGATGAGTTTGGTCTCGGTGTTTGACCATTTGTTTGTTGTTGCTTTCATTCCGTGTATTTTTCATTTTTCTTGTAATGTATTTTGACCCCTCGGAGGGCTTGTATTTGTAAACAAACTATGTACCTTTTGATATATGTATTAGTTTATTCCATCCGAGTTTCACTTCAAAAGCAACATCGACAGCATCTTCAAGGGTCTGGAAGGGTCAAAACTGAATGCCAAGCCGGATACCTTGAGAGCAAATAAGCATACTGCATTGCATGCTAACCCTTTGTTTTTTTTGTAGGTTTTTGTCTTGTTGTTGCTAACTCTGTTGTAATATTCAGGAACTATTGCTAGGCGCCGGGTATTTCCCCTCAACCGTCCGCACCGTTATCCAACCCGAAACAACCTTCCGGGCATTCAAATGGATCAGGTACAGCAGGACCTTGCAGAGGTTAGAAATCAAATGGCAAACGAAAGATTAGAGATGAGAACGCAGATGACTCAGTTCATGGAAGTGATGAACAACATGGCTCAGAGCCAGGAAAGATTGAGGGCAATGGTGGAAAGGCAAAATCAAGAAGATCCACATATAGGGATTGCCGGCACCAGCAACAATGAAAGGGTCCAACCTCATGTAAATCCCCCTGTATTTGGACCACACCTCCATCCTGAGGTCAACATCCCTGCAAATGTTCAAGGGACTGCCACTGCAGCCAGGGTACTTCAAGAAGACCCCCAAGAGGACCAGTTCACAGTAATGGGTGCTGGGGAAGAAGCTTATGATAGAAGGTTGGATGAGATAGCTGAGAAATTGAGGTCCTTAGAGTCTCAAAACTCTCTGGGTTTCGACGTCATGGACATGGGCTTGGTAGACGGGGTCAAGATCCCCCATAAGTTCAAGCCTCCCTGTTTTGAGAAATACAACGGGACTTCATGCCCCCGGACTCATTTACAATCATTTCTGGGAAGGCTGAAGGCCTATACAATGGACGAGAAGCTCTGGATGTTCTATTTCGAGGACAGCTTGACTGGAGCGTCAAGAGAATGGTACTCTCACTTGACAAGGGCAACTATCAGATGCTGGAAGGACCTGGCAGAGGCCTTCATCAGACAGTATCAGTATAACTTAGATATGGCACCCAACAGGACTCTCCTAATGGGAATGTCACAGTCGTCAAGGGAAAGTTTCCGAGAATATGCCTAGAGATGGAGGCAATTGGCTGCTGCTGTTCAGCCACCTATGTCTGAAAGGGAAATGGCAGATATGTTCATGAACACCCTTCAGGGGACTTACATTGACAGGCTGGCTGCTTTCTCTTCCACTAGCTTTGCGGATGTTGTCATAGCTGGGGAGAGAATTGAGAGCTTGTTAAAAATGGGTAAGATATCTGACAATGGTGCAAGCTCGTCCAGTAGTACAAGAAAGCCATTTGCGGGCCCGAGAATAACTGGCGAGACCAATGCCATCCACACCAACAGGGGTAGGCCCCAATACGTTCACAGGTCAGTAGCAGCAGTCACCATTCCTGCTCCAGCACATCCTCAGCCGGTTTATCAACCTCCGCAGCAAAGCTACCAGCAACAACCTCAGTATCACCAGCAATCTCAGTATCCTCCAAGGAATTACAACGACAGCAACACCAACAACAATAACCAGCAAAGGCCATTCCAACAGAGGCCTTCTCAAGCCAACAGAGTAATCGATCCGATCCCTATGCCATATGCTACTTTGCTGCCACAACTCCTGAAACTCAACCTAGTTGAGCTAAGGACGCTGGCACCTCCAGATCCCAACAGTCTACCCAGGAATTATGACTCCAACGCTAGGTGTGCCTTCCATTCAAACGCACCTGGCCACAGTACAGAAAAGTGCAGAGCTTTGCACATGAAGGTACAAGACCTGGTAGACTCAAAAGCTCTGAACTTCGCACCACCACCCAATGTCAATAAGAACCCGATGCCAAACCACGGTGGTCCCAGAATTAACGCTATTGAAGAAGACAAGCCGTCTTATTTAATAACCAGTGTGGGTCAGATTAGGACACCGTTGGTGGAAATCAAGGCTCAGCTCTTGGAATGTCAAATGTTCCCGGGGTGTGAGTTAGGCTGTGCTTACTGCAACATCTCAGTAAATGGGTGCGATAATCTAAGGAATGGCATAGATGGTCTTATTCAGAGTGGCCAACTTCAGATCACCACATCATTTCCAACAAATCCAGCAGTCTCATCAGCAACAGCTCCAGAACCTCCTACAACTGCAACAACCATTGTTCCTGACAATTCTTCGGCTTCATCAACAAGTACTTCATCTATTATCTCAGCTGATCAGTTATCAACAAATTTTTCTTCTACAACTTCAGCATCACTCCATTTCGAAACTCCTACAGCAACAACATCCATCCTTCCACCAATGTCTCCTACAACACCAGCAACAAATCATGAAGATGTCTCAACTGTCACAATATTTTATGATCCTGAAAACAACTCTGCCTACAACTCAGAAGGTGCTGCTCCCATCAGAGCACCAGTCACAATTTATTACGATCCACAGACTATCACAATTCCTTCCGCAGCTGCAGTCAGTCCAGTCACTATCACGGTGCCTGGACCAGTACCTTATGAAAGCAGCAATGCCATCCCGTGGCATTACGGCTCTGACCTGTACTGTGAAGGACAAAGAATCACTTTCGAATCATCAACCCCTGCACCACAAATTGACAATGTGGGAGGAGGCGGAGGCTTCACCCGAAGCGGACGTCTTTTCGCTCCACAGATTCAGAGACCCACTGCCGAAGCAGAAGCTGCTGCTAAGGCAAAAGGGAAGAGCCCTGTGCAGGAAGATCAAGCTGTTAAGGAAGCTTTGAAAACACCCTTCGATCAAGAGGTTGATGAGTTCATGCGAATCATTAAGAAAAGTGATTACAAAATAGTGGATCAGCTTCATCAGACGCCTTCCAAGATCTCAATCCTATCATTGCTTATGTGCTCCGAAGCCCATCGGAATGCACTACTCAAAGTCCTGCACGCAGCTTACGTGCCTGAAGAGATCATTGTCAATCAGCTGGAAGCTGTAGTTGGAAATGTCAATGCTAGTCACGGACTAGGATTCACCAATACTGATTTGACAACGGAAGGCCGCAACCATAACAAAGCCTTGCACATAACCATGGAATGCAAAGGTGCTGTCCTTTCCCATGTGCTGGTAGACACGGGGTCATCCCTCAATGTCTTACCCAAAAAGGCCCTGGTGAAGCTAGAATATGACGGATTGGCGTTGAGACCCAGCAACCTGGTGGTAAGAGCCTTTGATGGTTCAAAGAGATCGGTTCTGGGAGAGATTGAGTTGCCCGTAACGATTGGCCCGCAGACTTTCACAACTACCTTCTACGTGATGGATATACAGCCCGCCTACAGCTGTCTATTGGGTAGGCCATGGATTCACGCCGCTGGCGCCGTGACCTCTACCCTTCACCAGAAGTTAAAATATGAGTGGGAGGGTCAAATCGTTACAATCTGTGGAGAAGAAGATATTTTTGTCAGCCACCTGGCTACTTATAAGTACATTGAGATGGATGGGGAGATCCATGAAACAATGAGCCAGGGGTTTGAAGCCTTGAATGTGAATGAAACATCTGTTGTACCTGGTACTTCAATATCGTCATACCAACAAGCCCGGAAGGTTGTTGAGGGAGGAAACGCCCAAGGCTGGGGCAAATTGCTATCGGTGGAGAAAAAAGAGGACAGATTTGGGTTGGGTTACAAACCAACTCAACAAGATCAAGCAGCGGCTGCGAAAGAGCCCAATTTTGTGAGTGGGGGGATGCTTACCCCTGATGCCATCAACTGTCTGGAAGACGAGCTGGAAGAGGAGCGCAATCTAGAGAATTGGATTCGTCCAAAGATCCCGGGGAGCAGTATCTCGAACTGGTCTTCCCAGGAAATTATAAGAGTTACTCATGCAGAGTAATTATTATTTCCTGTATTTTTATAGCATGCATCAAAGTTTTGCATCTTGCCCAAGATGACAAGACTCATTTTGTAATCGGGCCATCTGTACTTTTTGTGCAAACAAGATTAGTCAATGAAATATCAGACATCTTTTTGCAAATGAGTCTTTTTCTTTTCCGTTCACTGTTTTTTCCATTTTTCTTTTTGTACAAAAAATAAATGGCAGTGTTTTCAAAATGACAACTTTATTTCACCTTTCTAAAACAAGATTAAAATCAAATCACTAAAATGAACAAACTGAACCCTTGCAGAGAGTGCCTTCCAGACAGCACCGACAACAGCACGGCTATGACTTCGTATGACTTTGACAATCCAATTAATCAAGCTAATGAAGGGGTTGAAGAAGAATATGAACTTCCTGAAGAGCTAGCCAGGTTGTTAAGACAAGAGGAAAAGGTTATTACTCCTCACCAGGAGGAGGTTGAAGTGATCAATCTTGGGACAGACGAAGACGTGAAAGAGGTTAAGATCGGGGCCTGCCTACAAGACTCAGTGAAGGGACAACTGATTGACCTGCTTCAAGAGTATGTGGACGTGTTTGCTTGGTCTTACCAAGATATGCCAGGGTTGGACACTGATATTGTTGTGCACAAGCTGCCTTTAAGAGAAGAATGCCCGCCGGTCAAACAGAAACTGCGCCGAACTCGTCCCGACATGGCTTTGAAAATCAAGGAGGAGGTACAAAAGCAATGGGACGCCGGGTTCCTTGCTGTGACTAGCTATCCACCGTGGGTTGCTAACATAGTACCTGTGCCTAAGAAAGACGACAAAGTAAGGATGTGTGTTGACTACCGGGATCTGAACAGAGCCAGCCCGAAAGATGACTTCCCATTACCTCACATTGATGTATTGGTGGATAATACGGCTCAGTTTTCGGTATTCTCCTTCATGGATGGATTTTCAGGATACAACCAGATCAAAATGTCACCTGAAGACATGGAGAAGACAACATTCATTACACCTTGGGGCACGTTCTGTTACAAAGTGATGCCATTCGGACTAAAGAACGCTGGTGCAACGTATCAACGGGCTATGGTAACATTATTCCACGATATGATCCATAAGGAAATCGAGTGTTATGTGGATGACATGATTGCCAAGTCCCTTACCGAAGAAGACCATCTGGTAAATCTGCTGAAGTTGTTCAAGCGTCTGAGGAAGTATCAACTGAAGTTGAACCCCAACAAGTGTACATTCGGGGTGCGATCTGGTAAGCTGCTGGGCTTTATTGTAAGCGAGAAAGGAATTGAAGTTGACCCTGATAAAGTCAAAGCCATCCAAGAGATGCCTGCACCGAAAACAGAGAAAGAAGTTCGAGGGTTCTTAGGTCGATTGAACTACATCTCACGGTTCATATCTCACCTTACGGCTACCTGTGAACCCTTGTTCAAGTTGTTAAGAAAAGAACAGACGGTCAGGTGGAATGAAGACTGCCAGAAGGCTTTTGACAAGATCAAAGAGTACTTACAAGAGCCTCCAATCCTTATGCCTCCAGTTGAAGGAAGACCTCTGATAATGTACTTGACAGTATTGGAAGAGTCAATGGGGTGTGTGCTGGGCCAGCATGACGAGTCTGGTCGAAAAGAGTATGCAATTTACTACCTGAGCAAAAAGTTTACCGACTGTGAACAACGTTATTCACTGCTCGAGAAAACTTGCTGTGCTTTAGCGTGGGCTGCTCGCCGACTAAGACAGTATATGTTGACCCACACTACTTTATTGATTTCAAAGATGGACCCAGTTAAGTACATATTCGAGAAGCCAGCACTTACCGGACGGGTTGCAAGATGGCAAATGATTCTCACAGAATATGACATTCAGTACACCTCTCAGAAAGCCATCAAGGGCAGTGTACTATCTGAATATCTTGCTGAGCAACCTATTGATGACTACCAGCCTATGAGGTTTGACTTCCCTGATGAGGACATCATGTTCATAAAAGCGAAAGATCATGAAGAGCCTGCTCATACTGAAGGGCCTGACCCGGAGGAAGAATGGACTATGATGTTTGACGGGGATGTTAACATGAGTGGTCGTGGTGTTGGTGCAGTACTCATTACACCTAAGGGAGTTCACATGCCTTTCTCGGCCAAACTCACTTTCAACTGCACTAACAACGAAGCTGAATACGAAGCCTACATTATGGGTCTTGAGGAAGCCATTGACCTCAGGATCAAGACATTGACTGTATTCGGAGATTCAGCTCTGGTAGTTAATCAAACCAACGGAAAATGGTACACCCACCAGGATCGTCTGATACCTTACAGGGATTATACAAGGAGGTTACTGACTTTCTTCACAACAGTCAAGCTTGAGTATATCCCTCGGGACGAGAATCAGTTTGCAGATGCCCTTGCTACCATTTCATCCATGATCAAAGTTCAAGCTGCTAACTTTGTACCTCAGATTTCAGTGTCCAGACTTGATAGACCAGCATATGTGTTCGCAGCAGAAGTTGCCAAAGATGATAAGCCTTGGTTCCATGACATTAAATGCTTCTTGGAGGATCGGACATACCCACCCGGGGCATCTTCCAATGATAAGAAGACTTTGAGAAGGCTTGCTGGTAGTTTCTTTCTGAACACTGATGGGTCTTTATACAAAAGGAACTTTGATATGGTACTCCTCAGATGTGTTGACAAGATGGAAGCAGATTTGTTGATGCATGAAGTTCACGAAGGATCTTTTGGTACCCATGCAGGAGGGCATGCCATGGCTAAGAAGTTGCTAAGGTCAGGTTATTACTGGATCACAATGGATGCAGACTGTTGTGCCTATGCCAGGAAATGCCACAAATGCCAGATCTATGCAGATAAGGTGCATGTACCTCCTAACCCTCTGAACATCATGTCTTCACCATGGCCCTTTGCCATGTGGGGCATTGATATGATTGATAAGATTGATCCAACTGCTTCAAATGGCCACAGATTCATCCCGGTCGCCATTGACTATTTCACTAAGTGGGTCGAAGCAGCCTCATATGCAAACGTCACAAGGCAAGTGGTAGCCAGATTTCTGAAAAGGGACATCATCTGTCGGTATGGAGTTCCCGAGCGGATCATTACTGATAATGGTTCCAATCTAAATAACAAAATGATGGCAGAGCTGTGCCGGGACTTCAAGATCCAACACCACAATTCTTCTCCGTACAGGCCAAAGATGAACGGCGCTGTTGAGGTAGCAAATAAGAATATCAAGAAGATTGTGCAGAAGATGGTAGTCACTTACAAAGATTGGCATGAAATGCTACCGTTTTCCTTGCATGGGTACCGCACGTTAATAAGAACAGCCACTGGGGCAACACCGTATCAACTTGTGTACGGTATGGAGGCAGTCCTACCTGTTGAAGTTGAACTACCCTCTTTACGAGTATTGATGGATGTTAAGCTGAACGAAGCAAAATGGGTTAGGTCCCGATACGAGCAACTGAGTCTGATTGAAGAGAAGAGATTGGCTGCAATCTGTCATGGGCAGTTGTATCAGAAAAGAATGAAGAAGGCCTTCGATTAGAAAGTCAGGCACCGACAGTACCAAGTAGGAGATCTTGTGCTGAAAAGAATACTCCCTCCTCATACAGACCACAGGGGCAAATGGACTCCAAACTATGAAGGACCATTCGTGGTAAAGAAAGTTTTCTCTGGTGGAGCACTGATGCTCAGCACCATGGATGGTGAAGATTTCCCATCCCCTGTGAATTCAGATGCAGTTAGAAAATACTTCGCATAAAAATGACCCGCTGGACATAAAAACAGAATGTAAGTCCAGGCAAAAATAGGGCATCCCGGCGAGTCAAAAACAGAATAAAAGTCTCGGGCAAAAATAAGGGAAAAAATAAAAAAAACGTACACCCGCTGAGTTGAAAAGCCGCATTGGACAGCTCAGGCAAAAATGGGTATCCCGATGGATTGAAAACCCGAAAGGGCGATCCATGCAAAATAAGGGAATAAGCGAACAACTGCATTCTGAATTTGTCTGTATTATCTACAACTCGGTAAGCTCTAAAGGATCAAGCTTCAATCAGAATCAGCCTTCTTCAGAAAGCAGGACGAGAAGAACGTCATTGTCATACGAGTCATAGCAGAAGAGGAAGCTCCTTGAAAGCGTCGTCAACACTGCCAGCGTTTTGTTTCTCCATTTGTAACAATCTCCTCATTTCAGGGGATTTGTTTCTTTGACTGTATTTCGCCGATTCAGGGCATATGAATTAATAAAATCAGATTTTCAGTCATGTCTCGTTTTGTACATTTTCATTTTGCAAAAAGGTCTGATATCTTAAAGAAACACTGATTGCATAAGGATACAGATGTTTATCTTCAAATAAACACATGCTTGCAGGGAATATAGTTACTCTCGAAAGTACTTAACTCCTATGACGGAATCCAACAAAGGATACCTCGGGACCATTTGTGCGTTTCCTTATCTTTGCAGGATTGCAGGTATCTAGAACGCAACTTGGGGCATGCAAGTTACATCTCAGCAAGCTGGCAAATCAACAAATAATCTCAGCATCCGAAACGCTCTATCCCCAGCTGAGTTGCCTCTCATTACTCTCCCCAGCTGAGTGGCCAACAACATTCCCCAGCTGTAGTACCATTTATTCTTCCTCAGCAGAAGGCAGAAGTCAGGGAATCATCTCCCCACAGAATCCTCAGCCTCTATTCAGAAGAACAACGCATGAAGGAGTCACAACAGAGTACAAAAGACTTCTACAAACCCCAGCTGGGTCTCATATTACAAGGATATGTCAATCAGTGACCCATATCCCCAAGCAGATACATCTCTCCAGGTCTATCAATGATCTCATCCCCAGCTGGGATGTCCATTTCAAACAGATCAGCCAGAGATCTTCGCGGCAAACGGGACCCGGATCCCGGTTTGGTATCTTTGCATAAGCATGGCATTTGCATCATATTCACCCACAAAGCGTAGTATTCCGCCTAATACGGAGCATTACGGCAAAAATCAAACATATAGCATAATCATAAGCCATGATATGAATCAAACACTTGTGAATAATAACCATTCATCAGAATACATAATACTTTCCCCAAAATCCCCCAGAGTCCCCAGCAAAAGCAGTTGCCTCACAAATCACAAACACCAGTATATACACCTTTTGACACCCGTCCGTGTCATCACTCCCCAGTATATACACCTTTTGACACCCGTCCGTGTCAACACTTTTCACAAACAAGATCACCCGTATTACAGATACTTTCTGGCACCCGTCCGTGTCATAACTCCCAGCAGAAAGCCAAAGACATCATTTTTGCACTCACATATACTTGTATATACACCTTCTCGACACCCGTCCGTGTCACATCCCCAGCATAGTCGCTTACACTTTTACAACCAATATACTTGTTAATACTATACTTTTATCTCTTGACACCCGTCCGTGTCACTCTCCCCAGCAGATAAATATTCTTACTTATACAGATACTCGTCCGTATCTTATACCAGTTACATCCCCACAGATTCGACGTTGGTTCATGTTCTTTGTTAACCAGATGGTACTCGTCCGTATCATCATCTCAGAATATGCGTCAAGCGTTTGTTTTTACATGATACTCGTCCGTATCATAGCCTTAAGGATGCTCGTCCGCATCTTTAATCCATACACTGTGTCAAACACTTTTGTCTTCTTGAATATAGACACTCGTCTGTGTTTACTATTCCCCAGAAGAGTCCTTTCTGATGCAACACTCGTCCGTGTTCTTTGTTAACCAGTTGATACTCGTCTGTATCATCATCTCTGAATACGTGTCAGTTTGTTTCTACCCGATACTCGTCCGTATCATAGTCTTAAGGATGCTCGTCCGCATCTTTAATCTATACACAACATCTAAACACTTATACTTTCCTTTCTTGGTTGTGAACACTCGTCCGTGTTCACTATATCCCCAGTAGATCGCCAAGTAAGCAATTTCTTTTATCTGACGCTCGTCCTGTGTCACGATAAACCCTGAGAGCAGCCGTACCCTGCTGAGTGGTCGTCCTCCACTTCTTGATGGTCGTCCTCCATCATGCTCATCCGATGGCCGTTCCCATCGTTGATTTTAGCAGCCGTCCCCTGCTAGGTGGTCGTCCTCCACCTCTTGATGATCGTCCTTCATCATTTTATCCAATGGCCGTCCCCATTGTTGATTTTGGTTATCTGACATTCGTCCTATGTCATGATAAACCCGGAGAGCAGCCGTCCCCTGCTAGGTGGTCGTCCTCCACCTCTTGATGGTCGTCCTCCATCATGCTCATCCGATGGCCGTCCCCATCGTTGATATTTTCGGCAGCCGTACCCTGCCAGGTGGTCGTCCTCCACCTTTGATGGCCGTCCCCATCGTAATTCTTTTTTTTCCCCAACAGAGCAGCCGTCCCCTGCTAGGTGATTGTCCTTCAACTTTGATGGCCGTACCCCATCATCTGTTTATTTCATTGATTCTTTAACCCGATGGCCGTCCCCGTCGTGGTCCCTTTTCTTTTTAGCCCGATGGCCGTCCCCATCGTCGGTTACTTTGCTTTATGAACTTGATGACCGTCCCCGTCATGTTTCATTAATCCCCAGAGATTTTTACAGCTTTATCGTGATGGCCGTCCCCATCATAGTTTCTTATTTTTCCCAGCTAGTCGGCCGTCCCCGTCTTGGCTTTACCTTTTATCCCCAACATGTCGGCCGTCCCCGTCAATACTTTATTTTCAGCACTTTTCTCAGCTTGTCGGCCGTCCCCGTCATTGCTCCTTACCCAGCAGTCGTCCTCTGCTCGACGGTCGTCCTCCGTCGCCCACTTTACAATATACTTTATTTTCCCTTACAATCTATATCCCTTTTCTTCTTCATTCTGTGAGTGCAAATTTTGGACTGTCTTTGGTATTCAACCACAAGTTATCTTGTTTGCCTGATAAGCCGTCGCTTACATCCTGCACAGCTAACTCATGCTTGAATAGGGGCAGCTGTAAACACCCCAAATTTGCCCTCACCCATTCACACCATGGCTTGTGATCATTTCATATGCATAAACACAATCATATCATCTCATATCTCATTTTTGATCCACTGCATAGTTTCTAAGTCATCTGCACCTAGGGTTTGTGATCTGAGCAATCCAAGAGCTTCTTGAGCCACCCCAAAGGTCATCAATCACTCCAAAGGGGTCTATGTGTGTTCTTATATCATATTACATCCTCTCAAAGTCAAGATTGCAAAAGAATCACAAGAACTGAGGTTTGCATGGAAGCAGAGCCAGGCTAGACTGCACAGTTGACCTAAAATTAGGGTTTTGGTTTCAGAGGCCATAACTCCAAATTTTTTGGTCATTCTTGTTTCCATTGGTCTCTATATGGTGTAGGGAGTATGCATATCAAGTTTCATGAAGAAATTCCATGGGGAAGTCATCTGATCAAGGGTTGACTTTCTGGACAAGCCAGTGCAAAATCAGGGCATCTGAGGCCCCCAATGACCCAACCAATGGGTGATCTTCATCATTTTGAGTGTATATGGTCTTTATTTGATCATGGAAGAAGGTTGAAGTTCACAAAAATCAAGAATTTGGAGTTTTTGCAAATGTTGACTTTTTGGGCATAGTTGACTTTTCAAGAATGTGTCATTTTAGGTCATTTTTCAAGCCTTGATTCTTGATCCAAAAATGCTTCAAATGGAAAAACTTTGGTCATGAAAGTTGTAGAATACATCTTTCCCTTTTCAAAAAGTACAAGAACATGATCAAATTCTTCTTGGATCAAAAGTTATGGTGTGGCAAAGTTGGCAAAAATCATTGATTTTCAAGTTATGCACTAAAAGGAAAACTTGCAATTTCATGAACCAAGTATTCTAGTGACTTCAAAATGACTTCAAAGCTGCATTACATGATCACACATGACCCCAAGAACAATTTTGGCCCAAGGAATTTTGGATGGTTTGCCTTGATTCTCAAAATTCCATAAAGCATTTTCATAAGTATGCAAAAAGAGGATTCTTGGCAAATTCATGCTTCAAGGAATTATGTGATCCCTAGCTGATCTCTAAACATTGCCATGACCAATTGAGACATCATGTGACAAAATTCAGCAAGCATTGTTTCATGTACTTAGCATAAACTCATGAGAAAAACACAAGTTGTCAAGTTGCAAAAGCTAGCATAGCTTGTCATCCACATGTTGCAGTCAGCTATAAACAATCCAAGGGCTCTCCTCAACTCCAGCTGGAGCAAGACAAGACTTGAACCTGCTGCTGCCATGACCCATGCTCTCAAGGACACAAACTTGACCTTTTTGCAAAAGGCTCCCATACTCTTGGCACAGTGCCCAGCCACCCTACTAACCTGCCTCACAGTCTATCCACACAAGTTGGAGATGATATAGCTAAGCATTGAGCATTGAAGCTGGCCAGAACTCAGCATATCACAAAACTGTCCAAAACTCTTCTCCCTTCGAATCTCATTATCCAGCCAAAAAACACACCATTTCTCTTCACCAACAAGTCAGAGACATTCAAAGGAGCAATAATCAACCATTAACAGGGCTTGAAACCACTCACACACAAACTCCATTTTCTGCTACACCAGAACTGGATTTCTCAAAGCAGCTTGTCTAAGCTCATTCCAAGCCTTCCATTGGCTTCAGGGGGTCCAGAGAAGGCATTCTGCACCAGAGCAAGGTCAGGAGAGCTCAAATTCACAGTTCATCACTTCAGGTAGCTTCATGTTTACAACTTTTCAGAGCTTGGTTTTTATGTTAAAAATTGATTATGTATGCTTTGCTGGTCATGGGGATGGTTTTAGATTTAAGAATGAGTGAGAGATGAGGATTTACCAGGGCTCTGAAATTTTGCCCGTGAAACTTCATGGTTTCGATTCCCTCAGTTTAAGCATGAGAAATTTATTTGGAGGGTTGATTCGTGCAAGGCTTGAGTGGAGGAGCATTTCCCTGACATTAATTTGGAGAATGGTGGCCTGAATCGTGTTTTAGGGTTTTTGGGGTGCCGGAGAAGATGACCGGAGCTTCTCTCCGGTCACCTGAGTTTGCTTAGCCCTAATTACAGTCATTAATTCCCATTTGAATTCTGAGCGTAGGATGCCTTTGACCAGTTGACTTCCCGCTAGCTTGGATGGCCCAGATTCACTTGATTAGCCCTAATTCATTTTATTAGTTTTAATTAATTGAAATTAAACTAATTAACCCAGAACCAATCCTGGCCACTAGATCTGGCGCCAGTCAACGCATTCAAATCCAGGGCTCATCCCAACCTTCCATCTATTTGACTTTCTTTTTTATTTTAATTTATTTTCATTTCTTTTCATTTAACTTGCATATTTAATTTAAAATAGTAAAAAATGTTTAAAAATTATGAAACTTTTTCTCATAAGTTTTATTAATTTTTAAGACACAAAAATATTTTTGTTTTTATTTTTATCATTAAAAAAGTATTTTTAAATATTTAAAAGATTATTTTTAATTGATTAATGGAAATTAATTTATTAAAAATACTTTTAGGTATTTAAAAATCACCAAAAAATTCATGAAATGTTCTAAGACATTTAGAAACATTGTCCAACCTTCATACCAAATTTCGTTTTTGATCTTGATGCATTTTAAGAATTTCTCATTGAATAAAAATCATTTTTATGCATTAATTTGATCCAAAGTTCAAAAAATCATTTCTGCCTATTCATGAAGAGTTGGACATTGATTCTTCTTGCATTGCATTGTGTTTAGCATGTAGTTTTTGAGATAAAATGGCCATGATTTGATTCCTCATTTTCAATTTGTTTGATAATTTTCTTGTTTAGGAACCCTAAAAACCCTAATAACTTGTAAAATTCATATCTTGAGTTAGGTTAGGAGTTGATACCTCCCCTTTGGACATTGGTTTAGTATAGGATTAGGGGTCCTTTGAGTGGCATTTTCCATTTTTTTATCTTAGGGTTTGCTTCTGTTTTTGGTTTTTGTTTGATGTCTGGTCCATAAACCCTAATTTGAGCTTCCATTTGCATCCATCTTGCATTCTCTTGCATAACATGACTTGCCATGACATTTCAAGCATCCATTTGATCCATTTGACATCATAAGACATATTGAAAGCATGTTTGATCATTGCATCATGTATTTGCCATGTGCACTTCATAACTTTTCATGTATGTCCATGCTTCTCAACTTGCTTCATCTGCACCCATAAGCTTGTATGATCATCTCCATGCCTTGTTTCATGTTTGTATCACTTCATAGCATCATTAGCATCATCAACATGCTTCTGGTTTTGTTTCTCATCATGTTATCTCATCCCATTTGGCATTGCATTGCATTTCCTTTCTAACATTTCAGGTGGTAAGTGATGTTGAGAAGTGAATTTGCCTTCACTTCTCATAACTTTTCTTTTCTTCTCTCTTGCATCCATTGCTGCATTTTTGTTTGTGTTTGAGATTGAGCTTTCTCATTCTTTTTCTTCCCACTTTCTTTCTTCAAGTGACTTGACTTCTTGAATGAAGCAAGTTACTTTGCTTCTCTTGATCCTTTCATCTGCTTCCTGGTGGTTCCATTGAAGGCTTCTTCTTGTTAAACCTCACAAACCTTAGGAACAACCAAGCATGACAATGATTAGGGTTTTGATTAGTCTCCCCTCTTAGTTTTACCTTTGTGTCTCTTTTTGAGTCTTCTCTTCTCATCTCATAATCAAGGACTAAACCATAAAGGCTTTAAGGCTTTGTGATCAAGCTTATGCCTGCATCCTTCTATTAGGATGGAGTGTATAACTTTAATCCTAAGTGTTAAACCCTTAATGTGTTTAAATCCTTTAATCAATCCATCTAATAATCATCAAGACATTACACTTGTAACTTGGGCCTTGCATTAGGGTTCTAATTCTTCCTTAATTGGTTAAGAAGGACTAACCCTAGTGTTAATGGACAAGTCCCCCTCAAGTTGTCTTACAAATCATAAAATCCACTTCATCATCATATCATTAATAAAATCCACTTAATCAAAGGCTTGTTTTGTCATGAGTTTAATCCCTAATCATGGATTAAGTTGAGGAGTTTTCCTCAGCTTAAACATTCTCATCTATTATCCTTCTATTAGGATGGTGTAATGAGTCTGTTTAATCCTTGATTTTGGCTTAACCTCATTACTTAACACTAAACAAAAACACCAAAAACATCTAAATAATCACAAGTAGGTTAATGATCTTAACTCTACATCAAAAGGTGATTAAGTGTGAGAATCTGACTTCACACTTAAGGTATTCTCATTACCCCTAATCAGAGGGAAGATGTGATGAGTTTACTAAATCCATTGGTTTAGGCTTAAGCTCATTAACTTATGACAAACTTTCAAAAGCAATAAAAGACTGAAAACTCAAAAACAAACAATAATCGTCTCCTCCGGGATTCTTTTCTCATCTCATTCACTCACAACCGAGAACTTGCTTCTTCCGTCTAATGCAAGACAGTTTGCATCTGTGCCAGACAGATCATACACTTGAGCATAGGCAAGTAAGCAGTTCACAAGTCAATTTATCTTTCAGTCTCTTTGGGTCGAACTACGGTGTTCTGACTTCCTCATTGCACGAGAGGATACGTAGGCATAACTTAACAGTTATCGAACAAAAGTCTCTGTACATTCCCCCTCCTTCCAGAATCATTCTTTTAGCCTCATAGTCTTGAGCAGCTCATTCTCTTTCCTACACTGACACTTCACTTATACACTTCACTTACACTGACACCTGTACATCCTTTTCCAGCTCTTTTATACACAAATTACACTGACACTACCCCTTTAAAACACAAATCTCTTAAGCGTGGATCCCGTCGAGTACGACGGATAATCTGGGTGCTAATACCTTCCCAGGTTGTAACCAACCCCCTTTCTCAGTCTCTCTGGTTCGCGACCGTCTTATCCATATCTTTTCTAGGTCTATGCAGCATTGCCTTTCCTCCGGGATAAAAATGCCTAGCTGGCGACTCTATTCATCTCCAGTGAGTTCACGGCTGTGTGTTCTCATTGTCCCTCTCGCCGACCGTTCGCGTCTGTACCCTATTTGACCCGGTTTCATTTATCGGGAGCGACAGCTTGGCGACTCTGCTGGGGACCCTTTTACTGCAACCAGGGCTTCTGGTTCTTTTTGTGGGTTCCTCCTAGCGCTTGATTGATTTGTGTTTACTGGGGTGTTATGTGCTTATTTGTGCTTGTATATTTGTACTTATTTTGCTTTATGTACAGTTTGCTTTACTGCTTTCTTTATTGCTTTTGCATTATATCATATTGTCATACTGTGCTGCTGGCTGGATCTGTTGTTTGCTTTGGTGGGTGGGTGTTCCATTGAGAGTTAAGGTCCTATACCTGGGACCTGAGTGACACCTAGGCTAGAGTGAATCATATTCTTTCCCATTCCATTTCGGTCTGGTGCGGGAATATGAAACACGGTTCAGATATGGGTTTCTTCTTGAGAACTCTGTGTTGCAGATTTCCTGCAATGCTAGGGCTATCTGGGAAGCCTGCTAAGTCTGGATGACCTTTAGTTTTGACCTTCAGAAACTGAGGTGAATTAGAGGAGGAACTTTTATGGTTATTGTAAACACTGTACCTCCGGGTTAGAAGTGTTTACACTTCTCATAACTGATCCAAGTCTGAGGATCCTTGTTCTAGAACACCACCTGTGAGGGGTTTGGGCTGTTTACAGGTTTGCAGGTACCTTGACCTCAGAATACCCTGTTACTTTGTTTAAGAGTACTCCATTTTGGGACAGTTCTTGTGATTCTAAAACCCTGGACATGTGGCTCTTTATTTGAGTCCCCCACCTTGGTTACTGGATTTATAGGCCTCCATCTGGAATTCTTGAATACACTTGGACCTATATCAGGGCATTTTGATCAGATCCAGCTCAGTCACAGACCCTTGCATTTCATTTGCATACATAATCATTGCATCATATTGACATTTTCTTATTTGTGTTTCAGGGTATCCATCTTCACTTTTGGCTAGTTTTGACCCCATCTTCAGTATTGACCTATCTTCATCAGCACCTGCTTCAGTTTAGCTATCCGCTTCAGCTATCACCTGCACCAGCCAATCAGTGGCCCCTTCTTCAGTATTATCATCAGTACCTATCTCTACTCAGTCTTCAGCATCATGGCTCCTTTAAAGAGCAATATTACCTATCACTTCTTCCAGCCAGAGTTATCAGACATCAGGAGGATTCAGACCCTGATCACTCCAGATCACATACCATTGTTCAGGGAACACTATGGAGATATACTTGATATGGTTATGGATCTGGACCCTTCACAGAGAAGCTTGATCCACACCTGCATTCAGTTTTATGATCCCCCACTGAGATGTTTCACTTTTCAAGACTTTCAGTTGGGCCCTCTATTGGAAGAATACTCATCATTGGTTGGTTTGCCTATCAGGGGTGGAGTCCCTTTCAACCCTGAGATGGTCTTTCCTGGTAATGGAGAAGTAGCAAAGGCTCTGCATTTGGAACCTGTCCTGATTGAGCAGCATATGACTTCTAAAGCTGGGATCCCTGGTTTTCATCTGGATTTCTTGATCTCTCAAGCCACCCTGAAAGCTTCTTTAGGAGAGTGGAAAGCTGTTTGTGCATTATTGGCTTTGAGTATATATGGAATTGTATTGTTTGCAGATGAGCCTCGATTCATTAGCAAGAATGCAATCCATCTTTTCATCCTGAAGAACCCAGCACCCACTTTATTGGGGGATCTTTACTATTCAGTGCATCAGAGGAATGAAAAGCAGAGGGGAAGGTTAGTGAGGTGTTGTGCTCCATTGTTCCACACTTGGCTTCTCAAGCATCTACCCAGGACAGATGCATTTCTAAATCCTCGTCAGCAGAGCAACTGGGCTAAGAGACTCACTACTCTAACTTCAGCTGATATTAGATGGTGCACTCAAAGCACCAAGGGCAGGGATATCATCACCAGCTGTGGGCATTTTCCCAATGTGCCCCTAATAGGAGTTAAGGGTAGTATTAATTACAACCCTCTGCTGTTCAGAAGACAACTGGGCTATGCACTGGTCCATACTCCTAAGGCACAGGACTTGGTTGAGACTCTCTATTGTGAGAACAAGATTAATTTGACTGTTGTTAGGCAGGCTGCCTGGGCCTGGGATAATGTTCAAACCAAGGGAGTAACCATTCTGGGGAAGTGCAATAATGTGGCATCAGCACAATATTATGAGTGGTCTCGTGCCAGGGCTCAATTCTCTGGGATGCCCTTTACCATAGAAGACATGCCTGAGTCATCTTCAACACCACCACCTGCCACTGTCAGTTTGGAGGAGTTTGAGAGTTTGAAGGAAAGAAATGAGAAGTTAACCCAGGCTTTGCAGAAGACCCTCCGAGAGAGGAGTGAGGGTATGAGGGAGATTGAGAGGTTGGAGAAGTTGAGAGTAGAGCATCTGACTAAGATTGAGAAGTCTGGGGATTATATCAAAAAGTCTAAAGCTGGAGAACAAATTCTGAAGAATGCTTGCAAAGAAGTCCAGTTCCAGAGAGCGAGGACAGACTTGTACCTAAAGGAGAGTCAAGCCCGGTGGGTCAGGATTACCGAGGCTCGTACCCTGGAGGACAAGAGAGTTCAAGACAAGATGGAGCAACTGGAAGCTAGTGCAAAAGAGCAGCAAGAAGCCCTGGCAGCAGCCCAGAGGGAGATATCAGAGTTGAAGATCAAAGCAGGAGTGAAGAGGTCAAAGGACCAAGGTCAGCACAAGAAGCTAACAGCAGCTGTTACAACCCGGAATCTCCTCATCAGGAATCTCATGGAGCGTCCGGCGGATCCTGTGACCGAAGCACTTCTCAAGGAAGTTCGTGAGGATGAGTTTGGTCTCGGTGTTTGACCATTTGTTTGTTGTTGCTTTCATTCCGTGTATTTTTCATTTTTCTTGTAATGTATTTTGACCCCTCGGAGGGCTTGTATTTGTAAACAAACTATGTACCTTTTGATATATGTATTAGTTTATTCCATCCGAGTTTCACTTCAAAAGCAACATCGACAGCATCTTCAAGGGTCTGGAAGGGTCAAAACTGAATGCCAAGCCGGATACCTTGAGAGCAAATAAGCATACTGCATTGCATGCTAACCCTTTGTTTTTTTTGTAGGTTTTTGTCTTGTTGTTGCTAACTCTGTTGTAATATTCAGGAACTATTGCTAGGCGCCGGGTATTTCCCCTCAACCGTCCGCACTGTTATCCAACCCGAAACAACCTTCCGGGCATTCAAATGGATCAGGTACAGCAGGACCTTGCAGAGGTTAGAAATCAAATGGCAAACGAAAGATTAGAGATGAGAACGCAGATGAATCAGTTCATGGAAGTGATGAACAACATGGCTCAGAGCCAGGAAAGATTGAGGGCAATGGTGGAAAGGCAAAATCAAGAAGATCCACATATAGGGATTGCCGGCACCAGCAACAATGAAAGGGTCCAACCTCATGTAAATCCCCCTGTATTTGGACCACACCTCCATCCTGAGGTCAACATCCCTGCAAATGTTCAAGGGACTGCCACTGCAGCCAGGGTACTTCAAGAAGACCCCCAAGAGGACCAGTTCACAGTAATGGGTGCTGGGGAAGAAGCTTATGATAGAAGGTTGGATGAGATAGCTGAGAAATTGAGGTCCTTAGAGTCTCAAAACTCTCTGGGTTTCGACGTCATGGACATGGGCTTGGTAGACGGGGTCAAGATCCCCCATAAGTTCAAGCCTCCCTGTTTTGAGAAATACAACGGGACTTCATGCCCCCGGACTCATTTACAATCATTTCTGGGAAGGCTGAAGGCCTATACAATGGACGAGAAGCTCTGGATGTTCTATTTCGAGGACAGCTTGACTGGAGCGTCAAGAGAATGGTACTCTCACTTGACAAGGGCAACTATCAGATGCTGGAAGGACCTGGCAGAGGCCTTCATCAGACAGTATCAGTATAACTTAGATATGGCACCCAACAGGACTCTCCTAATGGGAATGTCACAGTCGTCAAGGGAAAGTTTCCGAGAATATGCCTAGAGATGGAGGCAATTGGCTGCTGCTGTTCAGCCACCTATGTCTGAAAGGGAAATGGCAGATATGTTCATGAACACCCTTCAGGGGACTTACATTGACAGGCTGGCTGCTTTCTCTTCCACTAGCTTTGCGGATGTTGTCATAGCTGGGGAGAGAATTGAGAGCTTGTTAAAAATGGGTAAGATATCTGACAATGGTGCAAGCTCGTCCAGTAGTACAAGAAAGCCATTTGCGGGCCCGAGAATAACTGGCGAGACCAATGCCATCCACACCAACAGGGGTAGGCCCCAATACGTTCACAGGTCAGTAGCAGCAGTCACCATTCCTGCTCCAGCACATCCTCAGCCGGTTTATCAACCTCCGCAGCAAAGCTACCAGCAACAACCTCAGTATCACCAGCAATCTCAGTATCCTCCAAGGAATTACAACGACAGCAACACCAACAACAATAACCAGCAAAGGCCATTCCAACAGAGGCCTTCTCAAGCCAACAGAGTAATCGATCCGATCCCTATGCCATATGCTACTTTGCTGCCACAACTCCTGAAACTCAACCTAGTTGAGCTAAGGACGCTGGCACCTCCAGATCCCAACAGTCTACCCAGGAATTATGACTCCAACGCTAGGTGTGCCTTCCATTCAAACGCACCTGGCCACAGTACAGAAAAGTGCAGAGCTTTGCACATGAAGGTACAAGACCTGGTAGACTCAAAAGCTCTGAACTTCGCACCACCACCCAATGTCAATAAGAACCCGATGCCAAACCACGGTGGTCCCAGAATTAACGCTATTGAAGAAGACAAGCCGTCTTATTTAATAACCAGTGTGGGTCAGATTAGGACACCGTTGGTGGAAATCAAGGCTCAGCTCTTGGAATGTCAAATGTTCCCGGGGTGTGAGTTAGGCTGTGCTTACTGCAACATCTCAGTAAATGGGTGAGATAATCTAAGGAATGGCATAGATGGTCTTATTCAGAGTGGCCAACTTCAGATCACCACATCATTTCCAACAAATCCAGCAGTCTCATCAGCAACAGCTCCAGAACCTCCTACAACTGCAACAACCATTGTTCCTGACAATTCTTCGGCTTCATCAACAAGTACTTCATCTATTATCTCAGCTGATCAGTTATCAACAAATTTTTCTTCTACAACTTCAGCATCACTCCATTTCGAAACTCCTACAGCAACAACATCCATCCTTCCACCAATGTCTCCTACAACACCAGCAACAAATCATGAAGATGTCTCAACTGTCACAATATTTTATGATCCTGAAAACAACTCTGCCTACAACTCAGAAGGTGCTGCTCCCATCAGAGCACCAGTCACAATTTATTACGATCCACAGACTATCACAATTCCTTCCGCAGCTGCAGTCAGTCCAGTCACTATCACGGTGCCTGGACCAGTACCTTATGAAAGCAGCAATGCCATCCCGTGGCATTACGGCTCTGACCTGTACTGTGAAGGACAAAGAATCACTTTCGAATCATCAACCCCTGCACCACAAATTGACAATGTGGGAGGAGGCGGAGGCTTCACCCGAAGCGGACGTCTTTTCGCTCCACAGATTCAGAGACCCACTGCCGAAGCAGAAGCTGCTGCTAAGGCAAAAGGGAAGAGCCCTGTGCAGGAAGATCAAGCTGTTAAGGAAGCTTTGAAAACACCCTTCGATCAAGAGGTTGATGAGTTCATGCGAATCATTAAGAAAAGTGATTACAAAATAGTGGATCAGCTTCATCAGACGCCTTCCAAGATCTCAATCCTATCATTGCTTATGTGCTCCGAAGCCCATCGGAATGCACTACTCAAAGTCCTGCACGCAGCTTACGTGCCTGAAGAGATCATTGTCAATCAGCTGGAAGCTGTAGTTGGAAATGTCAATGCTAGTCACGGACTAGGATTCACCAATACTGATTTGACAACGGAAGGCCGCAACCATAACAAAGCCTTGCACATAACCATGGAATGCAAAGGTGCTGTCCTTTCCCATGTGCTGGTAGACACGGGGTCATCCCTCAATGTCTTACCCAAAAAGGCCCTGGTGAAGCTAGAATATGACGGATTGGCGTTGAGACCCAGCAACCTGGTGGTAAGAGCCTTTGATGGTTCAAAGAGATCGGTTCTGGGAGAGATTGAGTTGCCCGTAACGATTGGCCCGCAGACTTTCACAACTACCTTCTACGTGATGGATATACAGCCCGCCTACAGCTGTCTATTGGGTAGGCCATGGATTCACGCCGCTGGCGCCGTGACCTCTACCCTTCACCAGAAGTTAAAATATGAGTGGGAGGGTCAAATCGTTACAATCTGTGGAGAAGAAGATATTTTTGTCAGCCACCTGGCTACTTATAAGTACATTGAGATGGATGGGGAGATCCATGAAACAATGAGCCAGGGGTTTGAAGCCTTGAATGTGAATGAAACATCTGTTGTACCTGGTACTTCAATATCGTCATACCAACAAGCCCGGAAGGTTGTTGAGGGAGGAAACGCCCAAGGCTGGGGCAAATTGCTATCGGTGGAGAAAAAAGAGGACAGATTTGGGTCGGGTTACAAACCAACTCAACAAGATCAAGCAGCGGCTGCGAAAGAGCCCAATTTTGTGAGTGGGGGGATGCTTACCCCTGATGCCATCAACTGTCTGGAAGACGAGCTGGAAGAGGAGCGCAATCTAGAGAATTGGATTCGTCCAAAGATCCCGGGGAGCAGTATCTCGAACTGGTCTTCCCAGGAAATTATAAGAGTTACTCATGCAGAGTAATTATTATTTCCTGTATTTTTATAGCATGCATCAAAGTTTTGCATCTTGCCCAAGATGACAAGACTCATTTTGTAATCGGGCCATCTGTACTTTTTGTGCAAACAAGATTAGTCAATGAAATATCAGACATCTTTTTGCAAATGAGTCTTTTTCTTTTCCGTTCACTGTTTTTTCCATTTTTCTTTTTGTACAAAAAATAAATGGCAGTGTTTTCAAAATGACAACTTTATTTCACCTTTCTAAAACAAGATTAAAATCAAATCACTAAAATGAACAAACTGAACCCTTGCAGAGAGTGCCTTCCAGACAGCACCGACAACAGCACGGCTATGACTTCGTATGACTTTGACAATCCAATTAATCAAGCTAATGAAGGGGTTGAAGAAGAATATGAACTTCCTGAAGAGCTAGCCAGGTTGTTAAGACAAGAGGAAAAGGTTATTACTCCTCACCAGGAGGAGGTTGAAGTGATCAATCTTGGGACAGACGAAGACGTGAAAGAGGTTAAGATCGGGGCCTGCCTACAAGACTCAGTGAAGGGACAACTGATTGACCTGCTTCAAGAGTATGTGGACGTGTTTGCTTGGTCTTACCAAGATATGCCAGGGTTGGACACTGATATTGTTGTGCACAAGCTGCCTTTAAGAGAAGAATGCCCGCCGGTCAAACAGAAACTGCGCCGAACTCGTCCCGACATGGCTTTGAAAATCAAGGAGGAGGTACAAAAGCAATGGGACGCCGGGTTCCTTGCTGTGACTAGCTATCCACCGTGGGTTGCTAACATAGTACCTGTGCCTAAGAAAGACGACAAAGTAAGGATGTGTGTTGACTACCGGGATCTGAACAGAGCCAGCCCGAAAGATGACTTCCCATTACCTCACATTGATGTATTGGTGGATAATACGGCTCAGTTTTCGGTATTCTCCTTCATGGATGGATTTTCAGGATACAACCAGATCAAAATGTCACCTGAAGACATGGAGAAGACAACATTCATTACACCTTGGGGCACGTTCTGTTACAAAGTGATGCCATTCGGACTAAAGAACGCTGGTGCAACGTATCAACGGGCTATGGTAACATTATTCCACGATATGATCCATAAGGAAATCGAGTGTTATGTGGATGACATGATTGCCAAGTCCCTTACCGAAGAAGACCATCTGGTAAATCTGCTGAAGTTGTTCAAGCGTCTGAGGAAGTATCAACTGAAGTTGAACCCCAACAAGTGTACATTCGGGGTGCGATCTGGTAAGCTGCTGGGCTTTATTGTAAGCGAGAAAGGAATTGAAGTTGACCCTGATAAAGTCAAAGCCATCCAAGAGATGCCTGCACCGAAAACAGAGAAAGAAGTTCGAGGGTTCTTAGGTCGATTGAACTACATCTCACGGTTCATATCTCACCTTACGGCTACCTGTGAACCCTTGTTCAAGTTGTTAAGAAAAGAACAGACGGTCAGGTGGAATGAAGACTGCCAGAAGGCTTTTGACAAGATCAAAGAGTACTTACAAGAGCCTCCAATCCTTATGCCTCCAGTTGAAGGAAGACCTCTGATAATGTACTTGACAGTATTGGAAGAGTCAATGGGGTGTGTGCTGGGCCAGCATGACGAGTCTGGTCGAAAAGAGTATGCAATTTACTACCTGAGCAAAAAGTTTACCGACTGTGAACAACGTTATTCACTGCTCGAGAAAACTTGCTGTGCTTTAGCGTGGGCTGCTCGCCGACTAAGACAGTATATGTTGACCCACACTACTTTATTGATTTCAAAGATGGACCCAGTTAAGTACATATTCGAGAAGCCAGCACTTACCGGACGGTTTGCAAGATGGCAAATGATTCTCACAGAATATGACATTCAGTACACCTCTCAGAAAGCCATCAAGGGCAGTGTACTATCTGAATATCTTGCTGAGCAACCTATTGATGACTACCAGCCTATGAGGTTTGACTTCCCTGATGAGGACATCATGTTCATAAAAGCGAAAGATCATGAAGAGCCTGCTCATACTGAAGGGCCTGACCCGGAGGAAGAATGGACTATGATGTTTGACGGGGATGTTAACATGAGTGGTCGTGGTGTTGGTGCAGTACTCATTACACCTAAGGGAGTTCACATGCCTTTCTCGGCCAAACTCACTTTCAACTGCACTAACAACGAAGCTGAATACGAAGCCTACATTATGGGTCTTGAGGAAGCCATTGACCTCAGGATCAAGACATTGACTGTATTCGGAGATTCAGCTCTGGTAGTTAATCAAACCAACGGAAAATGGTACACCCACCAGGATCGTCTGATACCTTACAGGGATTATACAAGGAGGTTACTGACTTTCTTCACAACAGTCAAGCTTGAGTATATCCCTCGGGACGAGAATCAGTTTGCAGATGCCCTTGCTACCATTTCATCCATGATCAAAGTTCAAGCTGCTAACTTTGTACCTCAGATTTCAGTGTCCAGACTTGATAGACCAGCATATGTGTTCGCAGCAGAAGTTGCCAAAGATGATAAGCCTTGGTTCCATGACATTAAATGCTTCTTGGAGGATCGGACATACCCACCCGGGGCATCTTCCAATGATAAGAAGACTTTGAGAAGGCTTGCTGGTAGTTTCTTTCTGAACACTGATGGGTCTTTATACAAAAGGAACTTTGATATGGTACTCCTCAGATGTGTTGACAAGATGGAAGCAGATTTGTTGATGCATGAAGTTCACGAAGGATCTTTTGGTACCCATGCAGGAGGGAATGCCATGGCTAAGAAGTTGCTAAGGTCAGGTTATTACTGGATCACAATGGATGCAGACTGTTGTGCCTATGCCAGGAAATGCCACAAATGCCAGATCTATGCAGATAAGGTGCATGTACCTCCTAACCCTCTGAACATCATGTCTTCACCATGGCCCTTTGCCATGTGGGGCATTGATATGATTGGCAAGATTGATCCAACTGCTTCAAATGGCCACAGATTCATCCTGGTCGCCATTGACTATTTCACTAAGTGGGTCGAAGCAGCCTCATATGCAAACGTCACAAGGCAAGTGGTAGCCAGATTTCTGAAAAGGGACATCATCTGTCGGTATGGAGTTCCCGAGCGGATCATTACTGATAATGGTTCCAATCTAAATAACAAAATGATGGCAGAGCTGTGCCGGGACTTCAAGATCCAACACCACAATTCTTCTCCGTACAGGCCAAAGATGAACGGCGCTGTTGAGGTAGCAAATAAGAATATCAAGAAGATTGTGCAGAAGATGGTAGTCACTTACAAAGACTGGCATGAAATGCTACCGTTTTCCTTGCATGGGTACCGCACGTCAATAAGAACAGCCACTGGGGCAACACCGTATCAACTTGTGTACGGTATGGAGGCAGTCCTACCTGTTGAAGTTGAACTACCCTCTTTACGAGTATTGATGGATGTTAAGCTGAACGAAGCAAAATGGGTTAGGTCCCGATACGAGCAACTGAGTCTGATTGAAGAGAAGAGATTGGCTGCAATCTGTCATGGGCAGTTGTATCAGAAAAGAATGAAGAAGGCCTTCGATCAGAAAGTCAGGCACCGAGAGTACCAAGTAGGAGATCTTGTGCTGAAAAGAATACTCCCTCCTCATACAGACCACAGGGGCAAATGGACTCCAAACTATGAAGGACCATTCGTGGTAAAGAAAGTTTTCTCTGGTGGAGCACTGATGCTCAGCACCATGGATGGTGAAGATTTCCCATCCCCTGTGAATTCAGATGCAGTTAGAAAATACTTCGCATAAAAATGACCCGCTGGACATAAAAACAGAATGTAAGTCCAGGCAAAAATAGGGCATCCCGGCGAGTCAAAAACAGAATAAAAGTCTCGGGCAAAAATAAGGGAAAAAATAAAAAAAACGTACACCCGCTGAGTTGAAAAGCCGCATTGGACAGCTCAGGCAAAAATGGGTATCCCGATGGATTGAAAACCCGAAAGGGCGATCCATGCAAAATAAGGGAATAAGCGAACAACTGCATTCTGAATTTGTCTGTATTATCTACAACTCGGTAAGCTCTAAAGGATCAAGCTTCAATCAGAATCAGCCTTCTTCAGAAAGCAGGACGAGAAGAACGTCATTGTCATACGAGTCATAGCAGAAGAGGAAGCTCCTTGAAAGCGTCGTCAACACTGCCAGCGTTTTGTTTCTCCATTTGTAACAATCTCCTCATTTCAGGGGATTTGTTTCTTTGACTGTATTTCGCCGATTCAGGGCATATGAATTAATAAAATCAGATTTTCAGTCATGTCTCGTTTTGTACATTTTCATTTTGCAAAAAGGTCTGATATCTTAAAGAAACACTGATTGCATAAGGATACAGATGTTTATCTTCAAATAAACACATGCTTGCAGGGAATATAGTTACTCTCGAAAGTACTTAACTCCTATGACGGAATCCAACAAAGGATACCTCGGGACCATTTGTGCGTTTCCTTATCTTTGCAGGATTGCAGGTATCTAGAACGCAACTTGGGGCATGCAAGTTACATCTCAGCAAGCTGGCAAATCAACAAATAATCTCAGCATCCGAAACGCTCTATCCCCAGCTGAGTTGCCTCTCATTACTCTCCCCAGCTGAGTGGCCAACAACATTCCCCAGCTGTAGTACCATTTATTCTTCCTCAGCAGAAGGCAGAAGTCAGGGAATCATCTCCCCACAGAATCCTCAGCCTCTATTCAGAAGAGCAACGCATGAAGGAGTCACAACAGAGTACAGAAGACTTCTACAAACCCCAGCTGGGTCTCATATTACAAGGATATGTCAATCAGTGACCCATATCCCCAAGCAGATACATCTCTCCAGGTCTATCAATGATCTCATCCCCAGCTGGGATGTCCATTTCAAACAGATCAGCCAGAGATCTTCGCGGCAAACGGGACCCGGATCCCGGTTTGGTATCTTTGCATAAGCATGGCATTTGCATCATATTCACCCACAAAGCGTAGTATTCCGCCTAATACGGAGCATTACGGCAAAAATCAAACATATAGCATAATCATAAGCCATGATATGAATCAAACACTTGTGAATAATAACCATTCATCAGAATACATAATACTTTCCCCAAAATCCCCCAGAGTCCCCAGCAAAAGCAGTTGCCTCACAAATCACAAACACCAGTATATACACCTTTTGACACCCGTCCGTGTCATCACTCCCCAGTATATACACCTTTTGACACCCGTCCGTGTCAACACTTTTCACAAACAAGATCACCCGTATTACAGATACTTTCTGGCACCCGTCCGTGTCATAACTCCCAGCAGAAAGCCAAAGACATCATTTTTGCACTCACATATACTTGTATATACACCTTCTCGACACCCGTCCGTGTCACATCCCCAGCATAGTCGCTTACACTTTTACAACCAATATACTTGTTAATACTATACTTTTCTCTCTTGACACCCGTCCGTGTCACTCTCCCCAGCAGATAAATATTCTTACTTATACAGATACTCGTCCGTATCTTATACCAGTTACATCCCCACAGATTCGACGTTGGTTCATGTTCTTTGTTAACCAGATGGTACTCGTCCGTATCATCATCTCAGAATATGCGTCAAGCGTTTGTTTTTACATGATACTCGTCCGTATCATAGCCTTAAGGATGCTCGTCCGCATCTTTAATCCATACACTGTGTCAAACACTTTTGTCTTCTTGAATATAGACACTCGTCTGTGTTTACTATTCCCCAGAAGAGTCCTTTCTGATGCAACACTCGTCCGTGTTCTTTGTTAACCAGTTGATACTCGTCTGTATCATCATCTCTGAATACGTGTCAGTTTGTTTCTACCCGATACTCGTCCGTATCATAGTCTTAAGGATGCTCGTCCGCATCTTTAATCTATACACAACATCTAAACACTTATACTTTCCTTTCTTGGTTGTGAACACTCGTCCGTGTTCACTATATCCCCAGTAGATCGCCAAGTAAGCAATTTCTTTTATCTGACGCTCGTCCTGTGTCACGATAAACCCTGAGAGCAGCCGTACCCTGCTGAGTGGTCGTCCTCCACTTCTTGATGGTCGTCCTCCATCATGCTCATCCGATGGCCGTTCCCATCGTTGATTTTAGCAGCCGTCCCCTGCTAGGTGGTCGTCCTCCACCTCTTGATGATCGTCCTTCATCATTTTATCCAATGGCCGTCCCCATTGTTGATTTTGGTTATCTGACATTCGTCCTATGTCATGATAAACCCGGAGAGCAGCCGTCCCCTGCTAGGTGGTCGTCCTCCACCTCTTGATGGTCGTCCTCCATCATGCTCATCCGATGGCCGTCCCCATCGTTGATATTTTCGGCAGCCGTACCCTGCCAGGTGGTCGTCCTCCACCTTTGATGGCCGTCCCCATCGTAATTCTTTTTTTTCCCCAACAGAGCAGCCGTCCCCTGCTAGGTGATTGTCCTTCAACTTTGATGGCCGTACCCCATCATCTGTTTATTTCATTGATTCTTTAACCCGATGGCCGTCCCCGTCGTGGTCCCTTTTCTTTTTAGCCCGATGGCCGTCCCCATCGTCGGTTACTTTGCTTTATGAACTTGATGACCGTCCCCGTCATGTTTCATTAATCCCCAGAGATTTTTACAGCTTTATCGTGATGGCCGTCCCCATCATAGTTTCTTATTTTTCCCAGCTAGTCGGCCGTCCCCGTCTTGGCTTTACCTTTTATCCCCAACATGTCGGCCGTCCCCGTCAATACTTTATTTTCAGCACTTTTCTCAGCTTGTCGGCCGTCCCCGTCATTGCTCCTTACCCAGCAGTCGTCCTCTGCTCGACGGTCGTCCTCCGTCGCCCACTTTACAATATACTTTATTTTCCCTTACAATCTATATCCCTTTTCTTCTTCATTCTGTGAGTGCAAATTTTGGACTGTCTTTGGTATTCAACCACAAGTTATCTTGTTTGCCTGATAAGCCGTCGCTTACATCCTGCACAGCTAACTCATGCTTGAATAGGGGCAGCTGTAAACACCCCAAATTTGCCCTCACCCATTCACACCATGGCTTGTGATCATTTCATATGCATAAACACAATCATATCATCTCATATCTCATTTTTGATCCACTGCATAGTTTCTAAGTCATCTGCACCTAGGGTTTGTGATCTGAGCAATCCAAGAGCTTCTTGAGCCACCCCAAAGGTCATCAATCACTCCAAAGGGGTCTATGTGTGTTCTTATATCATATTACATCCTCTCAAAGTCAAGATTGCAAAAGAATCACAAGAACTGAGGTTTGCATGGAAGCAGAGCCAGGCTAGACTGCACAGTTGACCTAAAATTAGGGTTTTGGTTTCAGAGGCCATAACTCCAAATTTTTTGGTCATTCTTGTTTCCATTGGTCTCTATATGGTGTAGGGAGTATGCATATCAAGTTTCATGAAGAAATTCCATGGGGAAGTCATCTGATCAAGGGTTGACTTTCTGGACAAGCCAGTGCAAAATCAGGGCATCTGAGGCCCCCAATGACCCAACCAATGGGTGATCTTCATCATTTTGAGTGTATATGGTCTTTATTTGATCATGGAAGAAGGTTGAAGTTCACAAAAATCAAGAATTTGGAGTTTTTGCAAATGTTGACTTTTTGGGCATAGTTGACTTTTCAAGAATGTGTCATTTTAGGTCATTTTTCAAGCCTTGATTCTTGATCCAAAAATGCTTCAAATGGAAAAACTTTGGTCATGAAAGTTGTAGAATACATCTTTCCCTTTTCAAAAAGTACAAGAACATGATCAAATTCTTCTTGGATCAAAAGTTATGGTGTGGCAAAGTTGGCAAAAATCATTGATTTTCAAGTTATGCACTAAAAGGAAAACTTGCAATTTCATGAACCAAGTATTCTAGTGACTTCAAAATGACTTCAAAGCTGCATTACATGATCACACATGACCCCAAGAACAATTTTGGCCCAAGGAATTTTGGATGGTTTGCCTTGATTCTCAAAATTCCATAAAGCATTTTCATAAGTATGCAAAAAGAGGATTCTTGGCAAATTCATGCTTCAAGGAATTATGTGATCCCTAGCTGATCTCTAAACATTGCCATGACCAATTGAGACATCATGTGACAAAATTCAGCAAGCATTGTTTCATGTACTTAGCATAAACTCATGAGAAAAACACAAGTTGTCAAGTTGCAAAAGCTAGCATAGCTTGTCATCCACATGTTGCAGTCAGCTATAAACAATCCAAGGGCTCTCCTCAACTCCAGCTGGAGCAAGACAAGACTTGAACCTACTGTTGCCATGACCCATGCTCTCAAGGACACAAACTTGACCTTTTTGCAAAAGGCTCCCATACTCTTGGCACAGTGCCCAGCCACCCTACTAACCTGCCTCACAGTCTATCCACACAAGTTGGAGATGATATAGCTAAGCATTGAGCATTGAAGCTGGCCAGAACTCAGCATATCACAAAACTGTCCAAAACTCTTCTCCCTTCGAATCTCATTATCCAGCCAAAAAACACACCATTTCTCTTCACCAACAAGTCAGAGACATTCAAAGGAGCAATAATCAACCATTAACAGGGCTTGAAACCACTCACACACAAACTCCATTTTCTGCTACACCAGAACTGGATTTCTCAAAGCAGCTTGTCTAAGCTCATTCCAAGCCTTCCATTGGCTTCAGGGGGTCCAGAGAAGGCATTCTGCACCAGAGCAAGGTCAGGAGAGCTCAAATTCACAGTTCATCACTTCAGGTAGCTTCATGTTTACAACTTTTCAGAGCTTGGTTTTTATGTTAAAAATTGATTATGTATGCTTTGCTGGTCATGGGGATGGTTTTAGATTTAAGAATGAGTGAGAGATGAGGATTTACCAGGGCTCTGAAATTTTGCCCGTGAAACTTCATGGTTTCGATTCCCTCAGTTTAAGCATGAGAAATTTATTTGGAGGGTTGATTCGTGCAAGGCTTGAGTGGAGGAGCATTTCCCTGGCATTAATTTGGAGAATGGTGGCCTGAATCGTGTTTTAGGGTTTTTGGGGTGCCGGAGAAGATGACCGGAGCTTCTCTCCGGTCACCTGAGTTTGCTTAGCCCTAATTACAGTCATTAATTCCCATTTGAATTCTGAGCGTAGGATGCCTTTGACCAGTTGACTTCCCGCTAGCTTGGATGGCCCAGATTCACTTGATTAGCCCTAATTCATTTTATTAGTTTTAATTAATTGAAATTAAACTAATTAACCCAGAACCAATCCTGGCCACTAGATCTGGCGCCAGTCAACGCATTCAAATCCAGGGCTCATCCCAACCTTCCATCTATTTGACTTTCTTTTTTATTTTCATTTATTTTCATTTCTTTTCATTTAACTTGCATATTTAATTTAAAATAGTAAAAAATGTTTAAAAATTATGAAACTTTTTCTCATAAGTTTTATTAATTTTTAAGACACAAAAATATTTTTATTTTTATTTTTATCATTAAAAAAGTATTTTTAAATATTTAAAAGATTATTTTTAATTGATTAATGGAAATTAATTTATTAAAAATACTTTTAGGTATTTAAATATCACCAAAAAATTCATGAAATGTTCTAAGACATTTAGAAACATTGTCCAACCTTCAAACCAAATTTCTTTTTGATCTTGATGCATTTTAAGAATTTCTCATTGAATAAAAATCATTTTTATGCATTAATTTGATCCAAAGTTCAAAAAATCATTTCTGCCTATTCATGAAGAGTTGGACATTGATTCTTCTTGCATTGCATTGTGTTTAGCATGTACTTTTTGAGATAAAATGGCCATGATTTGATTCCTCATTTTCAATTTGTTTGATAATTTTCTTGTTTAGGAACCCTAAAAACCCTAATAACTTGTAAAATTCATATCTTGAGTTAGGTTAGGAGTTGAGACCTCCCCTTTGGACATTGGTTTAGTATAGGATTAGGGGTACTTTGAGTGGCATTTTCCATTTTTTTATCTTAGGGTTTGCTTCTGTTTTTGGTTTTTGTTTGATGTCTGGTCCATAAACCCTAATTTGAGCTTCCATTTGCATCCATCTTGCATTCTCTTGCATAACATGACTTGCCATGACATTTCAAGCATCCATTTGATCCATTTGACATCATAAGACATATTGAAAGCATGTTTGATCATTGCATCATGTATTTGCCATGTTGTATGCCATGTGCACTTCATAACTTTTCATGTATGTCCATGCTTCTCAACTTGCTTCATCTGCACCCATAAGCTTGTATGATCATCTCCATGCCTTGTTTCATGTTTGTATCACTTCATAGCATCATTAGCATCATCAACATGCTTCTGGTTTTGTTTCTCATCATGTTATCTCATCCCATTTGGCATTGCATTGCATTTCCTTTCTAACATTTCAGGTGGTAAGTGATGTTGAGAAGTGAATTTGCCTTCACTTCTCATAACTTTTCTTTTCTTCTCTCTTGCATCCATTGCTGCATTTTTGTTTGTGTTTGAGATTGAGCTTGCTCATTCTTTTTATTCCCACTTTCTTTCTTCAAGTGACTTGACTTCTTGAATGAAGCAAGTTACTTTGCTTCTCTTGATCCTTTCATCTGCTTCCTGGTGGTTCCATTGAAGGCTTCTTCTTGTTAAACCTCACAAACCTTAGGAACAACCAAGCATGACAATGATTAGGGTTTTGATTAGTCTCCCCTCTTAGTTTTACCTTTGTGTCTCTTTTTGAGTCTTCTCTTCTCATCTCATAATCAAGGACTAAACCATAAAGGCTTTAAGGCTTTGTGATCAAGCTTATGCCTGCATCCTTCTATTAGGATGGAGTGTATAACTTTAATCCTAAGTGTTAAACCCTTAATGTGTTTAAATCCTTTAATCAATCCATCTAATAATCATCAAGACATTACACTTGTAACTTGGGCCTTGCATTAGGGTTCTAATTCTTCCTTAATTGGTTAAGAAGGACTAACCCTAGTGTTAATGGACAAGTCCCCCTCAAGTTGTCTTACAAATCATAAAATCCACTTCATCATCATATCATTAATAAAATCCACTTAATCAAAGGCTTGTTTTGTCATGAGTTTAATCCCTAATCATGGATTAAGTTGAGGAGCTTTCCTCAGCTTAAACATTCTCATCTATTATCCTTCTATTAGGATGGTGTAATGAGTCTGTTTAATCCTTGATTATGGCTTAACCTCATTACTTAACACTAAACAAAAACACCAAAAACATCTAAATAATCACAAGTAGGTTAATGATCTTAACTCTACATCAAAAGGTGATTAAGTGTGAGAATCTGACTTCACACTTAAGGTATTCTCATTACCCCTAATCAGAGGGAAGATGTGATGAGTTTACTAAATCCATTGGTTTAGGCTTAAGCTCATTAACTTATGACAAACTTTCAAAAGCAATAAAAGACTGAAAACTCAAAAACAAACAATAATCGTCTCCTCCGGGATTCTTTTCTCATCTCATTCACTCACAACCGAGAACTTGCTTCTTCCGTCTAATGCAAGACAGTTTGCATCTGTGCCAGACAGATCATACACTTGAGCATAGGCAAGTAAGCAGTTCACAAGTCAATTTATCTTTCAGTCTCTTTGGGTCGAACTACGGTGTTCTGACTTCCTCATTGCACGAGAGGATACGTAGGCATAACTTAACAGTTATCGAACAAAAGTCTCTGTACATTCCCCCTCCTTCCAGAATCATTCTTTTAGCCTCATAGTCTTGAGCAGCTCATTCTCTTTCCTACACTGACACTTCACTTATACACTTCACTTACACTGACACCTGTACATCCTTTTCCAGCTCTTTTATACACAAATTACACTGACACTACCCCTTTAAATCACAAATCTCTTAAGCGTGGATCCCGTCGAGTACGACGGACAATCTGGGTGCTAATACCTTCCCAGGTTGTAACCAACCCCCTTTCTCAGTCTCTCTGGTTCACGACCGTCTTATCCATATCTTTTCTAGGTCTATGCAGCATTGCCTTTCCTCCGGGATAAAAATGCCTAGCTGGCGACTCTATTCATCTCCAGTGAGTTCACGGCTGTGTGTTCTCATTGTCCCTCTCGCCGACCGTTCGCGTCTGTACCCTATTTGACCCGGTTTCATTTAGTGGGAGCGACACTAGGGTTCGCAGCTGACCGACAACGGTGGCAGAAATTCTAGGGTTTATCGGCTCTAATCTAAGACTACCGTTAAAACTACCCTAAACCGCATTCATTTCTAAGATATTTAACCTATAACTACTGTAAACAACGAAAAGAAGCCATACCTTGCGCTTGAGAATCCATTTATGAAAGATGTAGAGTCTGGAATCGGTGGTCGACGGTAGGATGCGGTGGTCGACGGCTGTGAATGGAGGTTGATATTCGAGCATGACGTCGGAGAAGAAGATGAAACGAAAAGTTTAAAATAAAGCCTGGGAATCCTATTTATAGGGAGGGAAACATGTGCAAGCATGCGTGACCCCTACACGCTAGCCCCTAGGCTAGCCGTCATATCATTAATAGGCGCGAATTCCCAAATATTCCAACTTTTCGTTTCACATTCTTTTGTCGAGCAACGTATCAACTGCTCGCCCATCGAAGATCGGCAGCATAAAATTCCTAGCCCGAATACTACACGTCCTTGAGCACGAAACCATTACTAAGTCACTGCTCCTCCGCACGAGTAATGACCTAGGGGGCTCCTGTTCTGGACTGACCCAATTCCCATAATTGGGCCAAGCAAACCAACTTGGCAGAAGCACTCGACGTCGGGCATCATCAAGTATAGTGGTCTCTGTCGACCAAGAGCGTACCGACAAAGACAAAGCCCTCCAACGGCTAGTTTTGACCGTTTCCTAGTTTCACGGATTCCACAATCCGCGCCCAACGGTGTGGACCAATAATCTTCCTTTTAGTCCCTTATATAAACCCTCTCATTTTAGAGGGTCAAGTATTGAATTCTCTGACCTTAATTCTCTTACTTGCCCACTATTTGCTCAGTGTGTTACTTTAGCATCGGAGTGCCTTGCAGGTACACCCCCTCCTCTCCTCACCAACCGTCTTTCCCCAACGCTCAAAGCCAGCCATATCGGATCCTGATCTCCAGGTACGATCAATAAGTAACCCATGGCAAAGTCTCCTGGCGTACGAGAATGTTCAACCTTTATTAGGTTTTTGTTACTGTTTCTTCTGAGATGAGAAAGAGACTTAAATGGAGAAAAGGGAAAAACTAAGGGAACTAAGACACAACCCTAAGTTATTTATTGTAAGCAAAAGCAAATCCTAATGGTTTGTGTGGATTTCTAATCCTAATGAGAAAAGGAAAAGAATGAGAGAATTAGAAATCAACTTAGTTCCTAAGGAAGGTGAGTTGTTTCTAAGAGGGATTAACATGGAATTGAACAAACAAAACACAAAGTGTTAAGGCAACCACATTTTAAAAGCATAAATAATTTAAAAGGAAGAAGTTGTGAACAAACTTACCTCAACCTCCCTACAAAACAAAGTTTAGTAGGATATGGCTAAAATGATAAAAGGCCCCTAAATCTAGGAAAATCCTAAATCCAGCAGCTACTATAGCTTCCTATTGCACAAACAGTTACATAATGAAATGCACAACACAAACAACCTATTAAAGCTAACAAACAGCATGAAAATAGGTTGAAAAGACCTAAAACAAAATAATGCAGCTGTTGTAACCCAAACTTTTCCCTCCCACAATCAAAGAAATGTGTCCCTAGAATTCTCTCAAGGTTCACAAGGTTCAAAAAGTTCACAATTTGTCAGAAAGTTTGAGAGTTCCCTCAGACAAAGCCTCCTCCTAAGCAATAGATCCACATCTAGGGTTTTGAGTTAATCTAAGCTAAATGGACTTACAAGGCCTCAAGTGAGCTTCATAACATCCCACATGACTTCAAGAATCCCTATGTCAATTTTCAGAACTTTCCCAATAAGTTTGACCGGTCAGAAGATCAGATATGCAAAAATTAGTCAAAGTGGTTAAAAAGTCAAACTGAGGTCATTTGTGGTCAAATTAAAGTCAAACTTCAAGATTTTTTGCCAACATAAATTTTATGAAGTCAAATTCATCATTTGATCAAGGGTTGATCATGATTCATCAAGGAAGTCTCAGATCAATAAGAATCAAGAAGTTTCTAAATTAAGATTTCATAGTAAAAGTCAATTGAACTTTGACAAGCCATAACTTTCACATGCTTCATCAAAAATTTCCCATCCAAATCTCATTTTGAAGTAAATTGAATTCTCTACATCTTTGTGTCTCACAAGCCAAGAATAGAAATGCTTCATTTGGAAGGTATGAGCTAAGACATTATATGTCATTTCAAAAGTCAACAAAAAGTCAACTTTTGCCAAAGAGCATAATTTGAAAATGGTAAAAGATATGGACATGATACCGAAGAGGTTTGTTAGAGGACTCTCTAAGATTTCCAAAAAGTCCAAGATCACTCTCATATCCTTAAAATTGAGAGATTTATGCCTTGTCAAAGTTGGGAAATTTTCAAAGGGTGCATTGAGCATAAAAGGCCTCAAATCTTTTTTTTTTCCAAATGGGCCCATGAAATTGCAATCCAATCTTCACAATATCATCAAGCACGACCCAATTCCAATGATTTCTGATTTTTATAATTTATTTATTATTTATTTGGATTTTAATCATTAAAATTCAATTTTAAGATATATAAAATATAAAACATCAAAAAATAGATCAAATATTGGTTTGCTAATGAATCTCATAACATTTAAAGCTGATTGAAAAGAGCCAAATTTGTTCATAATCCAAATAGCAAGAATTCATTTGATTTTTTAATATTTATGGTTGATTCTTTCTTTAAGTGAAAGCAACCAAAATCCATGAATAAAGCCCAAGGGACGAATTTTGGAGGTAAGAACATAAGGATCAAATTCAAGAAAAAACCAAGAAAATTAAAATTCGGATTTTGATTTCTAGGCGATTTCCAAGCATTTTAAAGGTTGCAAATCACTTATGGATCATCATTGAATGAATTTACATCATTCACAACATCAAAAACACCCTCATATGCCATAATCTGAATCATATTTTCTCACTTTTAATATTTTTCGTTCTTGCATATTCATGTATTATTAATTAAATTTGTTCATTGATTTGTGTTTAGATGAATGCAGTGATGGATTCTAGGCAATTAAACTAAGCTTTTGAAGGCCAGTGAGTGAAACGCCATTTTAGGGTTCATCCCTTTGAATTAGGGTTTCCCAATTTAATGAATATAAATGCATTCTAAGACCATAAATCAATTGAATGAACAGTTTGGATCATGTTTGTGTGATCAATTTTACAAAATTATGTGTATTCGGCATCGTATGAGTTTCGCAGGTTTTTCCAAATTCATGTAAAATCGCAGGAAATCCCGTGGGAAAATACGCAGGAAAACCTGCGAATTCAGAGGAAGAAGGTGAAGTTTGGGCGCCAAAATCTGGAGTTCAAATTTCCTCTTATTTTTTAATTTATTTGTTGTATACTAATTTCAGAAGAAGCTAGTAGATCAGTTGGCAAGGCGCGCGCATGTATATTCTTCAGGGCAAGGGTTCAATCCTTGTTGAGACCATTTGTTTATATAACTTATTTTATTTTTCAGGATTCTCATATATTAGTTGCTGACCATTCTATTAACAAGCTGCGTGCTTGGCCTGGTGGTAGGCAGGCTGGACTGAGGCTGGGAAAGCCTATGGCGTGGGTTCAAATCCCATCCCCAGGTATTTTGTTTCTTTTTTATTATTTTCTTATTTTATTTATTTCTTTTCACCTTTAATTTAAATCAATTTATTAGTTTTCTTGTAAAAATAAAAATAAAACTTTCTTAATTAAAATTCCACTAATACTTTTTTATTAAGGTATTTAACACAATAATTTAGTTAATAATTTCTATAAAAAAAAGGGTTTTCTTAATAAGTTGATTCTAATAAAAAATTTCTAATCATTTTTGTAATACTAATTAGATAATTAAATGTTTTATATATTCTCATAAATTCATCTAAAATTATTAGTTTTAATCTTATTCTAATTTTGAATCTTTTGTTTTTTTATATAATATAAATAACTAAACATTTGCACATATACTCCTATAAATCTTTAATTCATAATTATCTTAATTTTTCTCTAAATTCTAAATTTTCTTAATAAGAATCAAAATTTCTAAGTCAACCCTAATTTTTTGCTTAACCCTAATTTTAATTCTAAATTTGTTCTATTTTTATTAATTATTTAATTTTCTTTTTGTTATCATTATGTAATTGATTGAGTTGTAATAATTTTAGATTTAATTTTCTTTCTCATTATTTTTTGTAATTGCCCCAAAGCCATGTAATAGTTTAGGAATTTATTTTTGCTTTATTTTTTATTTTTCGTAAATATAAATTGCGTGGTTAGTAAATAGGGAGTGGAAACCTAATTGAACTTAATATGGACTTACACAATTTAATTAAAAAAGATTAAATACTTGAATATAATCACTCACACACCTAAGTCGATCAAAGATCGCTGTCTACACCTCCTAGGGTATTCCTCTTATGTTTCCTTTTAATACGGTCAAGTCCCTCGAAAGTAGGGTGTCTTAAGTAAAGTCCCTCCAGGAAAATAAATCATTTTTTCCCTCCCTTCGGTTAAAAGATCAAGTCCCTACCATGTTGCCTACGGTGTTTCCTAATTGATCTTGTCCCTTCAAATTAAAAGATGATAGTCCCTCCCAAATTCCTAAAGACATCCTACAATTTCCTTCATTGACCATACGATGACCCTACGCCCGTCCCTTAATAAAATCCAAGGTAATGACTACATATTCCTTAATAATAGGGACATTCTTACCCTTGAAATAACATATAAGAACATGAATGACTTAGTCTATGGTAGGTACCTCATAGTTACTTTTCACACCTCACTATTTCAAAACATTTTCAAACAAGGCTTTATATACATTCATACGAGGATCATTACAAAGTACTTAGAAAATTTTCTAATCACACATTAAACTTTTCAAAAACAATTAAGTGTGCTAAGTAACTAAGAGCCCATGGATAATCATGGATATAAAGGGTGCTACCACCTTCCCTTTATATAACCTACCCCCCGAACGCAAGTATTTTTAAAATATCTTTCCTGTTCTTTTATATCCTTTCCACTTAGATAAAATAAAAGTCGGTGGCAACAATTGCAATCCGCAACATTTATAGAAAGTCAGTTCTCCCACCATGTTACAAAAATGGCAACTCTGTCGAGAAGTTACTAAGTAAAAGAGGGGTACCCTTAGGAATTAGATTACATAATTGTTTGAATTGTTTGCTTTACTTTCTTGTTGGGCTTTTTGTGTGAAAGATCCTAACCCGGATCTAGTGTACCCTAGGTAAATGGCAATATACCAAGGAAACTGTACGGCATATACCGATATGGTTGATCTGGTGGTCATAGTTAGTGTGACTTCTTGGTTAGTGCTTATGTTCCTTAAGTAAGTTGAGGATAATATGGGGCTGCCATATGTTGTCAATACACTAACTGACCTTTAGAACCCTAGTTAACCCATCTTGGCCTTTAGAAAGTAGTGAGATAACCAGCTTTGGTGAAGACTAAAGTTGGTTGATACTCGATGCTACACTCATTGAGATCCTAAATATGGAGGGTTTTGGTTGGCAAGTAAGTTGCCTTCAGGGGAGGGTACTTACCTTTAAACCTCATGCAAGCCTCTAAACCTAGGGCTATTGTGTGACTTGTTTGTGTGTGCTACATGTTTTTGATTGAGCATAACATCATGGCATCATGACATCATAAGCATAGAATTTTCACTAACCATTTCAAGGACCAAAGGATTTATCTTTGTTCTTAGTTGCAGGTCATGGCTTCTGCTCGTAGGAACACTATCCAGATCAACTTTGTAGGGATACCTTCTAAGCTTAAGGAATTGGTTTCTAAAGTTTCTGAAAGATGCCTATTCATCAAGAAGCATGGTTACCTACTGGATCTAGTCACTTCAGGGTTCAATGAAGACATGATGAGTGTCCTATTCCAGCTCTTTGATCCTAAACATCATTGCTTCACATTCCTCGACTATCAGCTAGTACCTACAATGGAAGAGTTCTTAAAACTACTAGGTATACCTATCCTTGATGAGAGACCCTTCACAGGCTTAGAGAAGGGGTCTAAACCTGAATTCATTACTGCAGTCCTACATCTGATGAAATCAGATATTGTCCTAGAAACGAGAAGCAGAGTTAAGGGTATTCTTGCTAAGGTATTGATGGAGAAAGCTCAAGTGTTGTTGGATGCTATGAGCTATGATGCTTTTGAGGAAATCCTAGCCCTATTGATCTATGGCTTAGTGTTGTTCCCTAATCCAGACCAGTTCATAGACGTACACGCCATAAACATATATCTGACTCGCAATCCAGTGCCTACATTACTGGGAGATATCTTACACTCTCTTCACACTCGTACTACGAAGGCGATGGGAACGTTAATGTGTTGCATACCTTTATTGGCTAGGTGGTTTATTTCTCATCTTCCTCGATTAGTGATGAAGAATGAACAAGGGTTAAGGTGGGCTAAGAGGATCATGTCACTTTCTCATTCAAATATTCACTGGTGCTCTCGATTTATGGAGGATGTTACTATCATTGACCGTTATGGGGAGTTCCCTAATGTTCTACTCCTTGGTATAAGAGGGGGAATTACCTATAACCCTTCTTTAGTTATACGTCAGTTTGGTTATGCTCGGAGTAATGGTCCTCATGACATTCTTATTCAGGGTATTGTGTTCGACTACGACAATGATCTTCAAGGTTACCGTCAAAGGTTTATACGAGCTTGGATTAAAGTGAACAAGGTTGATAACAAGACTTTGGAACCAAAATACTCCATTCCTATGGAGCCTTACCTCAGATGGGTGAGATCTCGTGCTCAAACTCTCATGATGCCATACACTGTTGTTTTACCAGTTACTATGGAGCCTGTTGCTGAAGGAGATGTTTCTTATACCATCCTTCATCCAAATATGCATACTAATTTAGAGGAGCTGCAAAATTCTTGGATCCAACAGAAGGAGCAAAGAGACACTTTTGAGGCTCCGTTTAGATCTAGCCAGGAGAAAGTTCTAGAGCTGACAAAGCAACTTCATGAGGAGCGGAATCTCAACACATACCTCAACACAAAGAGGAAGCGTCCATGGGAGACCTAAGTCCCATATATTTATTTCTTTGTACTTTATTCTTATTTCCTTTCATTGTAAGCCAAATGAGCAATTTATATTAAAACATTTACTAATAAAAGTTTTGTTTTTTTGTTTTTTCTTTAAACAAATTTAAATCATGCGGTCTTTGAAAACATTGCATATGCATATACATACCATATAATTGCATCACAGGTTTCTTACGACAGGTATCTTATCTTCTCGCAAATTTATTTCAGCAGAAATGGCTCTCGAACAATTTTTCAAAGATCTCTAAACCCATATTTCTCAGTTTTAAGAAGTGATCATGAATTTGTCCAAAGGGCAAGAAGAGTTGAAATCACTCCTCTTTAAGGGCACGAAAAAGAAGAATCCTAAAGACAACAAGGGTGATCATTTGGAACAACTGCAAGCTGATATAGTAGTGATGAGAATTCAGATGAATGGCCAGGGGGCTCTTATCCAAAATTTAGCCCAGGGGCAAGAAGAGCTGAAAATTTGTGTCAATAAACTTTAAGACAATAGAGTCGGGAATTTAATCATCAGTCAACGTCTGGTGAAACAAGCTGACTTGTTTGAAAGGAAAACAAGGATAAGAGAAGGAAAGAGACCGGCTACTACTAATGATTCTTCAGTTGAAGAACGAAGGCATTATAAGGATAATCCACAATAACACAAGGAGTGTAGAAGACAATTCTCCCGATTCAAAACGCCACTGTCACAAGCTTTGCAATGCTTGTTGGAAATGAAGTTGATTATCTTGGCAGACGCTCCTCGAAAGCGCAATACTTATTCTCCTCACTATAATCCCAATGCAAGATGTGGGTATCACTCCAATTGTCATGGACATAACACTAATAGTTGCTGGACATTGAAGAATAAGATTCAAGACCTGATTGACGAAGGAATCCTTGAGGTTACACAAGAAGGTCAGATTGAATTCTCCTATCATCCGTCAAACATCAAAGCTACCAGATGTTCGGAGTAATAAGTTTAGAGGAGGCTTTGAGAACAATTTAATTTTCATTTATGATTTCTTTTGTTGGTTTAAACATTTATTATTATGTCAAACTTTTTTTTACATTAATGCATTGCGTATGTTTGTCTTGATTTAATCCATTCACTTCACTATACTTAAAATTATGCTTTTACTTTGTTGTTTGTGATATTTAACTCTTAATAAAGTTGTCAGCCTTTAGAGGGAGGATAACGAAGACAATGCCATAATTTAATGTAGTATGCTTCTGAACAGACTATGCTGACAATGTACATGCATTGTTTCAATTCCTAAACAGTGGAGATATAAGGAAGTTAACCCCTAGTCAGCCCCTTTGAGCCTTTGAAGTAGGAGTTTTTATTCTCACGCAAATTAAAACCCTTAATCATAACCTGGGGCAGGGTAGTTCCTCGTTTAACTCAATTATGTCGGTTTTCCTTTTTGTAAACAACTAATGATGGTTTCCTGTAATCATTAAGTCTAACAGTCAATATCTATCAAAAGAAAAGTTCATTAATTCAAAACCTATAAAGGAGACTTAGTAAAAATTGAGACATCCCGCTGACTGTAATCTTAAAATAAACATTTCAGGAAAAAGGAAGGGATAATAAAGTCAAAAGAAAAAAAGGGTCACTATAAATCCTAAAACAAAGAAGAGATGACTGGTTCTTCCAATAAACTTCTGTCAGTGTTACAATTCCAAACTCTTTCAAAGCCTCAATGCATAAGTTAACCGAACCTAGGACTGAAGAACATCATGAAGAATTGGTTGGGTACAAATAAATTTTAGCCTTTTATCAGTTGTTTCTTAAACCATGAACCAGGCCACATTATAACCCTTTACAAGTTCTAACTGAAGCATGGTTAGTTCAAAAGCATACTGCTACAAGAAGGTATCCTGACTCCTTTAGATCTTATTATAAATCTTGAGTTAATATCACAATTTTCATAAACATTGTTTTACTAAAATAACTCTTTTTCAAAATTTCATGACATACATAAGCATTGCATTTTTGAATATCATTCTTTATAATTAAGTGTTTGACAACAGAGAAACTTACAGGGTGAATGTTCAATAAACCAAAGTCCTTCTGATAAACAAAGTTGCTTCTTGGATCAAAGCCCATGTATACAAAGGGGCATATTTACTATTTCCCAATCAAAGGGGAATACCAATTTTTTGTCCAATTCTTTTGGGGCAATCAGGTCAAGATTCAACTATGCTTAAGTAGCCAGGGGAAGGTCTCCTCATCTATCTGAATTACCAAAGGTAACATTACAGAGTTCACGATGCCAGGGGAATATTATTGTGGGGCATTCTGCTTATTTCTTCTGAGGTAGCTCCATTCAGATACTTCCATTATGGGACAATTCATTCTAAACCCAGTGGCAACTCTCTCTTTCCAAATCTAATACCTGGAGAGTATATGGTCCATCACAATTTTAAAGCATGTTCCTCTCATTGTATTACCTCGATATTTGATTATTAGCAGAAGCCATTGTGGAAATTAACTGTCTACGCCAGTAGTATCAGATGATGTTAGTATCATGTCTTCGGATCCAACCATGAGAATTTCTGGGTAATTATTCAGGAAAGTTAAGAACCTTAGAAGCTCTCATAAACGAGAATTTGCTTCGTCCTTCTAATGCAAGACAGTTTGCACATGAGCCAGACAGGTCATACACTTGAGCATAGACAAGTAAGCAGTTCACCAGTAAATTTATCTTTCAGTCTCTTTGAGTCGAACTACGGTGTTCTGACTTCCTCATTGCACAAGAGGATACATAGGCATAACTTAACAGTTATCGAACAAAAGGCTCTGTATATTCCCCCTCCTTCCAGCATTATTCTTTAAGCCTCATAGTCTTGAGCTTTGCACTCTTTTCTTACACTGACACTTCTTTTATTCACTTCACATTTCTTTTACACTGACACTTGCATTCTTTTCCAGCTTTTGCACACAAAATAGCAATGACACTACCCCTTTAAACTCAAATCTTTCAAGCGTGGATCCCGTCGAGTACGGCGGACAATCTGGGTGCTAATACCTTCCCAGGTTATAACCAACCCCCTTTCTCAGTTTCTTTGGTTCGCGACCGTCTTATCCATCTTTTATTAGGTTTATGCAACATTACCTTTCCTTTGGGATAAAAATGCCTAGCTGGCGACTCTTTTCATCCTTTCCTCTTTCGCCGATCGTTCGCGTCTGTACCCCTCTTGACCCGGTGTCATTTGGTGGGAGCGACAATGTGGTTGTTGAGTGTATTGAGGAGGTGGAGTAGGAATAGTGACGGCAGCAACTGATCTGGGTAGATATTGGGGTCTCCCTCTTCCCATATGTACATAATTTGTTTCACCGGATCTGCGGGGCCCTGCAAATGGCTTCCTTGCACTGCTTGAATTGGAACCATTGTCGGAAATCTTCCCCATCTTCAGTAGGCTCTCAATTCTTTCCCCAGTTATAACCACGTCTGCAAAGCTGGTGGATGAAAATGCATCCAATCTATCAATATAGGTACCCTGGAGAGTATTCATGAACATGTCTGCCATCTCCCTTTCAGACATTGGGGGTTGAACGGAAGCAGCTTGTTGCCTCCACCTTTGGGCGTATTCTCTAATGCTTTCACGGGAAGATTGTGACATTCCCATCAGAAGGGTTCTGTTTGGAGCCATGTCCAGATTATACTGATATTGACGAATGAAAGCTTCCGCCAAGTCTTTCCAATTCCTTACTGTGGCTCTGGTCAAGTGAGAATACCATTCTCGAGATGCCCCTGTCAAGCTATCCTCAAAGTAAAACATCCACAGTTTCTCATCCATGGTGTAGGCTTTCAATCTTCCCAGGAAATATTGGAGATGGGTACGTGGGCAGGATGTGCCATTGTATCTTTCGAAATAAGGAGGTTTGAACTTATGGGGAATCCTAACCCCCTCCACTAATCCCATGTCCATGACATCAAAACCTATAGAGTTTTGGGATTCAAAAGACCTTAGATTTTCTACTATTTCATCCAATCGACGATCGTAAACTTCATCTCCAGCCCCAACCACAGTATATTGTTCTTCCTGAGGGTCCTCCTGCAAGGCCCTTCCTCTAGTGTTACCTTGGGTGTTTCTTATAGCATTGATGTCTGGGTTTAAATGAGGTCCAAACTCTGGTGGATCAGTACCTGGCTATACGTGATCGTTGTTACTGGTACCCCCTGTACCTGGATGGTATTCCTCGGGAGTTTGTTGCTCGACTAACTCTCTCAGTCTTTCTTATCTCTGAGCCAAACCAGTCATCACTGCCATGAATTGATTCATTTGGGCCCTCATCTCTATCCTTTCGTTGGCCATTTGGGTCCTCACATCAGTCAAGTCTTATTGAACCTGATCCATTTGTAATCCCGGAAGGTTGTTTCTTGTCGGATACCGGTGCACTCTGTTGATAGGGAACACTCTTCTACGAGCAAAGTTTCCTGAAACTACAACAAAGTGAGAAAGAACAACAAAACAAAAACCTACAAAACAAAGAGAAGATGTTAGTATGCAATGCAAGATGTCTATTTTTATTCCAAGGGTATCCGTTTTGGTTCTTTGGTTTTGACCTTCCAGACCTCGAGGAAATGATGATGTTGCAGAGAGATAAAAACCCATGAAATAATATAAACCATATATTACAAAAATGTGAAAATACATAGTTTGATTACAACAAAATTCCCACGGTGGGTCAAAATACAACAACAAAATCAAAAGGTACAAACAAAAGGAGGTACAAATACAAGCAAATCAAACATACATCCAGAAGTCATCCTCCCTTACTTCCTTCAGGAGGGCCTCAGTCACTGGACCTACTGGGTGCTCTGTGATGGTTCTGATGAGAAGGTTCCTGGTGGCAATGGCACTGGTCAACTTCTTATGTTTATCCAGATCCTTTGATCTTTTCAGCCCCGCCCGGAGCTTCAACTCAGAGATCTCCTTCTGTGCTGCTAATAAAGCCTCCTGACTCTTCTTCTCACTAGCCTCCAGTTGCTCTATCCTAGCTTTGTTTTTCTGATCTTCCTGTGCACGAGCCTCAGTGATCCTGATCCACCTAGCCTGACTGTCCTCTAAGTAATGCTCAGCTCTGGCCTTCTGAGTCTTAGCTTCCTTGCAAGCATTCTTCAACACTAACTCTCATGCTCTAGCCTTTCTGATGTAGTCATCCGTCTTCTCAATCTTGGTCAAGTTCTCAATCTGGAGCTTCTCTAACCTTTCATTATCTAGACGAATGTCATTCCTCTCCCAGAGGGTCTTCTTCAAAGCTTTAGAGAGTTGAGCATTCCTTTCCTTCAATTTCTCAAACTCTTCTAAACTAACAGTAGTTGCATCATCTGATGTCTTCTGATGTAAGCGCAATCATCCTCTTAGCCCAGTTCCTTGGCTGATGAGGATTCAAGAAAGTGTCTGACTTCGGTAGGTGCCTTAACAACCAACAGTAGAAAAGGGGTGCACAACATCTAACCAATCTTCCCATTTGCGTCTCATTCCTTTGATGCACTGAGTAGTAAACGTCTCCAAGCAAGGTAGGGACTGGATTCCTTAATAAGAAGAGGTGAATAACACTCTTGCTTACAAACTTTAGCTTGTCTGCAAACAGAATGATCCCATATATACTGAGGTCCAGAAGTGCACAAACAGTATCCCACTTTCCTGCTACAGCATGTAGGGTGGCCTGAGAGATCAAGAAATCCAAGTGAAGGCCTGGAATCCCAGCCTAGGTGGTCATGCTCTGATCAATGAGGGTAGGCTCCAGGTGCAAGGCCTTAGCTATATCTTCATTCTTGGAAGCAACCATCTCAGGGTTGAAGGGGATCCCTCTCCTGATAGGGACACCTAACAATGGTCCTAGCTGAAAATCTTGGAAAGTGAAACATCTGAGAGGAGGGTCATAGAACTGGAGACATATGTGGATCATGCTCCTTTGAGATGCATCCAGGTCCATGATCATGTCCATAATACCTCCATAATGTTCCTTGAATAAAGGGACATGATCAGGAGTGATGAGAGACTGGATCTGTCTGATGCCTGTCAGAGTAGGCTCAAAGAAATGGTATGTGATGTTGCTCTTCCTGGAGATGTCCATGCTGACAATGGATGCTGGTGAAGAAAACTGTGGAGAAGTACTAATGAAAGTAACTGGTGAAAACTAATGAAGATAACTATAGAAGGTGCTGAGGAGGAGTCTCTAATGAAGACAGCTGGTGAAGAGGGCTGAAGAAAAGTCTTTGAGGAAGACAACTGATGAAGATGCTGGTGAAGATAGTTGAAGAAGTCTGAGCAGCAGAACAGGTCAAAACCAAACCAAATATAAGATGTGGATACCCTGTAAAACAAATAGACAAATGTTAAATGATGCAGAATGATGTATGCAAAATGATATGCAAAGGGTTTGTGATCAAGTGTTGGATCTGTTATCTGCCTTGGTAGGGTCCATGTGTGTTCATAAGTCCGGATGGAGGCTTAGAAAACAAGTAACCAGGTGGAGGACTCAAATAAGGAGTCACAAGTCCAGGGTTTCACAAGAACTGTCCAAAATGATATAACCTTAAAGCAAAACAAGTAACGAGGTATGATGAGGCCAAGGGTTCCTGCAAACCTGTAAATATCCCAACCCCCTCACATGTATTGTTCTAGAACAAGGATCCTCAAACTTGGATCAGTTATGAGAAGTGTAAACACTTCTAACCCGGAGGTACAGTGTTTACAATAACCATAATCCTCCTCTAATTCACTTCAGACGCTGAAGGTCATAAAAGGTCATCCAGACTTAGCAGGCTTCCCAGATAGCCCTAGTACTATAGGAAATCCGTAGCACAAAGTTCTCAAGAAGAAACCCATGTCTGAACCGTGTTTCATATTCCCGCACCAGACCGAAATGGAATGGGAAAGAATATGAAGCCACTCCATCCTATGTGTCACTCAGGTCCCCGGTATGGAACCTTAATCACTCAACAATCCCACCCACCAAAGCAGACAGGAGATCCAGCAACAATAATATTATAATAACACTATGAAATGCATAAAACTGTAAATGAAATAAATAAATAAAGTTGTATAGAAAGCAATAAATAAAGCAAAAAAAAACAATAAGCACAAGTAGCACATAACACCCCCATAACACAAATCAAACAAGCGCTAGGAGAATCCCACAAAAAGAACCAGAAGCCCGTGTTGCAATATAAGGGTCCCCAGCAGAGTCGCCAAGTTGTCGCTCCCGAAGATTTGCATCCCGAAGTTGTGAAGATGAATAGAGTCGCCAGCTAGGCATTTTTATCCCGAAGGAAAGGTAATGCTGCATAAACCTAGAAAAAGATGGATAAGACGGTAGCGAACCAGAGAAACTGAGAAAGGGGGTTGGTTACAACCTGGGAAGGTATTAGCACCCAGATTGTTCGTCGTACTCGACGGGATCCACGCTTAAAAGATTGTGTTTAAAGGGGTAGTGTATGTGTTATCTATGTGCAAAACGCTGGAGGAGAGATATACAAGTGTCAGTGCAAAAGAGTGAAATGATTAGGAACTAAGGCTTAGAAAGAATGTTGAAGGAGGGGGAAGACAAAGAGACTTTTGTTCGATAACAGTTAAGTTATGCCTACGTATCCTCTCGTGCAATGAGAAAGTCAGAACACCGTAGTTCGACTCAAAGAGACTGAAAAATGAATTGACTGTGAACTGCTTACTTGTCTATGCTCAAGTGTATGAATCGTCTGGCTCGAGTGCTAACTGTCTTGCATTAAACGGAAGAAGCAAGTTCCCGTTTATGAATGAGTGTGATGAGAAAAGAATACCGAAGAAGACGATTATTGTTTGCTTTTGTGTTTTCAGTTTTGTTATTGTTTTGGTGTTTTGCATAAGTTAATGAGCTTAAGGCTATATCAAGGGCTTGTAAACTCATTATATCCTCCCTGATTAGGGATAATGAGAATACTTAAGTATGAGATAAGCATATCAACTTAATTACCATGATAATGTAGGATTAATATCATTAACCTACTTGTGATTATTTATATGTTTTTGGGTTTTTGTTTAGTGTTAAGTAATGAGTTTAATCTTTAATCACAGATTAGTGAACTCATTACACCATCCTAATAGAAGGATAATAGATGAGAACACTTAGGCTGAGTAATATACCTCAACTTAATCAATGGTTAGGATTAAATTCATTATATAACAAAGCCTTTATTAAGTGGATTTTAATTAAGGTATGAGATTAAGAAGTGAATTTTATGGTTTGTAAGACAACTTGAGGGGGACTTGTCCATTAAACACTAGGGTTAGGCCCAAGTTACAAGATGAAGTCTTAGTGAGTATTAAGATGATTTGATTAAGAGGTTTAAACAAATTAAAGGTTTAACACTTAGGATTAAAGTTTTACACTCCATCCTAATAGAAGGATACAGGCATAACCCTAATTCCAAAGTCCTAAAACTTTAAGAGTTTAGTCTCTGATTATTGAGATGAGAAGAGAGACTCAAGGAGAATGAAAGGTAAAAACTAAGGGGGACTAATCACAACCCTAATTATTATCATGCTTGGATGTTCCTATGGTTTGTAAGTCTTATGAAAGGTCTTCAAGGAAGCCACCAATGGAAGAAGCAGATGAAAGGAGGATGAAGTAGAAGAATATGTTACTTACTTCATTGAAGAAGATAAGTAACTTAAAGAATGAAAGTGAGAGATATGGAATACAAGTAAACAAGTTCACTTAAGAGACAAGTAAAATGAAAATGAAAGAGATAAAGATAAGTGAGAAGTGAAGGCAAATCCACTTCTCAAAGTAGCTTACCACCTGAAAATGTTAGCATGATTGCATAAAGTACAAAGCATAAAGAAATGAAATGAAATGAGATGATATGAGATGAAATGACCAAAGTCAGAAGTGTTTATGCAATGTGAATGATATGTGAGATGATGCAAAGGCATACAAAATGCATATGTATGATCATACAAAGATGAAATGCAAATGGAAGCATGCTTTGAAGTTTGAAAACACATGAAAGTTAATGAAATGAAATGAATGCAAATCATGGAAAATGAATGAATAAATGATCAAACATGATTCTAACATGTCCTAAGATGTCTAATATGACATATGAATGCAAGAAATTTCATGGCAAGTTCATGTATTGATGCATATGCAAGGTGAATGCAAGTGAACACATAAAATTAGGGTTTTATGGAAGTATGAGATGCAAATGAACAAAACAGAAGCATATGACATGATCAAAATTTGAAATCAAACTCAAACAAACCCTAATCCTATATTAGGTCACACCCCAAAGGAGAATGTCATAAGCCTAACCAATCAAAAGTTATGAATTTTCTAAGTTCCTAGGGTTTTTGGATGGTTCAAAGGGGAAAAATTCAAATCAATTTGAAAATGCAAGAAAATTTCATGAGATAATAGACCTATAAACTACATGCAATGCACAAAACAATGCAAAAAAAAATCATCTTCAAACTCTTCTTGGTTAGTCAGAAAAGATTTTTTTAAGTTAGGGTTCAAAAAATGCAATTTAATGACCCTTAATTCAAAGAAAATTCACAAACTATGATCAAACCTAAAAATAAATTTGTATGAAGACTTTTGAAAATGTTTCTAAATGCAATGGGATGATTCATGATTTTTTAGTGATTTTTAGAAACCTAAATGTATTTTTAATTAATTAAAAGACTTTAATTAATTAAAAATAACATTTAAATATTTTAAAAATACTTTTTTAATGCAAAAAGTAAAATTAAAATCATTTTCAGGTTAAGAAAAATATTTAAAACAAAAATGCAAAAGGAAATATTTTTTGGATGATTTTTGCTATTTTTAATAAATTGTACAAAAGAAATAGAATAAAATGAAAATAAAAATGAAATAAAATGAAAGTAAGTTGATCCTAAGGCCCAGATTCAAACTGGAAAGGGAGGGAATTGACTGCGCGCGTCATGCAATGGCTTGCATTCAAACTGACTAATTACCTGATTTAATTAATTAATTAAAATTAGGGTTTTAAGTGAAATGATCTGGACCCTCCAAACACACGCTAATCCTAATCCTACGACCCATATTCAAACTGGGGAGATTAGCCCTAATTACAAACCCTAAACATTTTCAGGTGACCGGAGCTAGCTCCGGTCATCTTCTCCGGTGATCCATATTTTCAGAAACTCATACACGCATCAAATCTCCAAATTTCTTGCCCAGAATCACTCCTCTAACATCCAAGAACATGAATCCACAAACAAAAATCATTTATCATGCATAACAAAGCTGAATCGAAGAAAACAAGTTTCCAGGTCAAAATTTCAAAACAAACATACATACTCATTTCTCAATCATTTTCAAAACTAAACACATCCCAATGATCAGTGGAGCATATAGAACAATATTTTAACAAGAAAACATGATTCTGGAAAAAATGTTCTTGAGGTTACCTGAGGTTGAACTTTTTGATTCTGGGCTTTCTAGCCTCCTCCTTCGTGCAAGTTAGCTTCAATGAACCCCCTGAAGATGATGTGAAGCTTAGAACAAGTTTGTATGGCTTGGTTTGAAGGTTTTGTCTCTGCTACACCATAAATCGTATTTATGTTTGTCTGTCTTTTAGGCTATGGTGAAGGGTGGAAAATGATCCTGGGATTATGCTGAGTTGATTGGTGGAGGAGTTTGTGATTTTTGTTGGCTGAGGAGAGAGTTTCGAAGAAATGAAGTTTTTGACAAGTTTTAGGAATTCTCAGTATGAGCAAGATTCAGGCTTGTCTGTTATGTGTTTTGTGTTGCTTGAGGTTTGTATAATGTGTAGTGATTGGTTCAGAGAGTTGTTGTGGCATAGTGTGATTGGTATGGGAGGTTTTGCAAAAAAGTCAATTTTGTGTACTTGAGGTATGGGCATGGTGCAGGCCTAAGTTTTTGGGGTGTCTGGCTGTAACACGGTGGGAGAACTGACTTTAGTTATGTTGCGGATAGCAAGAGTCGCCACCGACTTTTATTTTATCCAAAGGAAAGGCATAAAAGAACAGGAAAGACCTTTTAAAAGATTTTTGGGTCCGGGGGGTAGGTTATGTAAAGGGAAGGTGTTAGAACCCTTTACATCCATGGTTATCCATGGGCTCTTAGTTACTTAGCTCACTTTAAAATGTTTTTGAAATGTGAAGTGTGTGAATAAAAATTTTCTTAAGAGTTTCATAATGATCCATGTACGGATGCGTAAGAAACCTTTGTTTTGAAAATTGTTTGAAATGTATGAAGTGTTTGAAATTGTTTTGAAATGGTGAGCAAGTAACTATGAGGAACCTACCCTAAAGTTTAAGTCTTTCTGTTCTTTATCCTTTAAATGGTAAGACTATCCCTATTATTAAGGAATAGGTAGTCATCACCTTGGATGCAAGGGACATATGAGGGACATCTGTTTAATGAAGGCAACTGTAGGGTGTATTAAGTATTTTAAAGGGACTGTCATCATTATTCGAAAGGGACAAGATTATATTGAAAGGCAACCATTAAGGGACTTGATCTTTGATTATGAAGGGACTAGATGACTTTTCTTTTAAGGGACTTTTGCTTTATACACCCCACTTGACCTTTTAATTAGGCAACATTGAGAGGTATCCCTAAGGAAGTGAGATGGCGATCAAAGATCGACTTACGTGTGTGAGTGTACAATTTTAATATTTATCTTTAAATTTAAATGATCTAAATTAATTTTAAATTACAAGTATGTTCACACTCCCTATTTACTAACCATAGCATAAAATATAAATAATAAACATTATAAATAAATATTACACCAAGGAACAATTACATGATAATAATAAGCAATTAAAAATAAATAGCAAAAATAAATAAATAAGTAAATAAGCAGAATATAAATAATAAGTAAAAATAAATAAGCAATTTAATTGGGTTAGTAATAATAATAATAATTAAAAAATAAATGGGGTTAATGAAATAATAATAATAAGCATAATAAAAAAATAAATGGATTAGTAATAAACATGATTAGTAATAATAATAAACAAAACAAAATTAATGGTTAATAGAAAAATATGAACAATTAATTATAAAATTTAAAATTATAAACAAATTAAATAAATTATGAACATATTATGAAAAGTAAATTATAATTAAATTAGCAATTTTTTAAGCATATAATAGAAAATATTTAATTATAAACAATGATAGGATATTTATTAAAAATTGGATTAATCATAATTATATTTACAAAATTTAATTATTAAATAAAATATGTACATGATAATTATATTTACAAAATTAAAGATTAGGTTTCTTAAATGTTTAGAAAAAAACTAAACTAGGGTTTATAAAATATTAGGTTTTTTAGAAAAAATATTTAAGGGTTTATAATTTAATTTACAAAATTATTTTAATAAATATATACATATTATAATCTAAATACATAATAAAAAAAATAATTTTTGAATTAAGAAAAATAATTTTAGAATTTTAGAAAACATTGAATATATATTTCTAGAATTATTTAATTATATATATGATTATTAATAAAAACAAAATCAATTAAACAAAATAGAAAAAGAAGCAAAAAATTGAAACTTACCTGGCTGGGATTTGAACCCAGGACATTCTGCTTGCCAGCAACAAAACACACCACCAGGCCATCAGCACGCGTGTGATAAGGGAGTGGACCAAATTTGTTTTATGCAGTAAACCTGAAAATCACAAAAAAAATAAGAAAAAACAAAAGGCCTGGGGGAGAATCGACCCCAGGACCTCTCAAGCGAACGCACATGCACATTACCATCCCAGCTAGGTGAGCGAATCTGTTAATGAAACAATCATAATTGATAATATAATAAAGCAGCTCATTAAATGAAAAAAACAAGAAAAATATGGCCTGGTTCAAGAATCGAACCCCTGACCCTTCAGCCACACACACGCCTGCGCAACCAACTGAGGTAGCCAGTCACTTGTGAAATAAAACAACAAGTAATTCATAATATTTTAAAATAGAAATTCAAATTGGAAATTCGCGCCAGAACATCTTCGTCTTCAACCTCAAATTCGTAGGATTTCCTGCGAATTTTCTTGGGAAAATTCCTACGAATTTTTCTGCGTTTTAAACCTGCGAATCATGTACATCATCATACGAGTAAAATTTCATCAAATTGAACCTGCAAACATGATCTATGCAACGATTACAGTCCAAATATGAGTTCATTATCTATTTATATTAGGTATTCCATGAACCCCCAATTTTGAAGCTCTAACCCTAACAATGGCCGATTACGATTCAAGCCATGAAGCTTTGATTCAATTGTCCAGAAACACTCTATACAACATCACAAACATGATTGAACAAACAAAATTCGTTAGAACGCATTGGATTAGTGTAATCGGAAAAAAAAATTATTCAAGAACAAACAAGGTTCGGTTTATGCATTATGGCATGGTTTTGATGCAATGGAAGATGGGTTTCGATTCTATGATGTCCAAGGATCATAGCTGTGTCCTTAGTTTACCTTCAAATGCCTTGGAATGTAGAAACCGAATTTGAATTTTTGCTTGAATTTTTGAAGTGTGAAACTTACTCTTGAGGTTGTGAAATTCGTGCTTGTTATTAGGGTTGTGTTATGTACTTATAGGATGATCAAATGAAGCTGAAAAACTAGGTCATTGTGTAGAAGATTTGATATGAAAAGATTCAAAAATATCATGCCTTAAAAATCAAATATTCTTGTATGAACACTTGCTATTTTTGGCTAATCCTCATGATTTTCTTTCCACTTCAATTCTAATCAAATTTATGAATTTCTAGAAGCTTGATCCAATTCAAATCTTACATTTTCATATTTTATTTTTATTTAAAATGATTTTTAATGAATTAAATAAAAATAAATAAAAATAAAATAATAAAAAATCTGATTTTTATTGACTTGGGTCATGCATGAAGTTATTGTATGGATTGGGTCATTATTTGGCAAGCCCATTTGGAAGAAATTGGTTTTAGACCTCCATTTTCATCATAAACCAACCCAAAATTTCCCAACTTTGCAAGGGCACACATCCTTCAATGTTAATGCTATGAAGGTGTTCTTGGACATTTTGGAAATATTAAAGAGTCCTCTAAACAACCCCACTGGATTCATGTCCATATATTTTACCAATCTCAAGTTATGCCCTTTTGAAGTTGTTGACTTTTTGTTGACTTTCAAAAGGACCTATAATGTCTTAGCTCATACCTTCCAAATGAAGCATTTTTGGGCTTGGCTTGTGAGACACAAAGTTGTAGATAATTCAATTTCCTTCAAAATGAGCTTTGGATGGAGACTTGGTGATGAAGTATGTGAAAGTTATGGCTGGTCAAAGTTCAGTTGACTTTTACTGAGAAAACCCTAATTTAGAAACTCCTGATTCTTGATGATCTGAAATCTCCTTGATGAATCATGATCAACCCTTGATCAAATGATGAATTTTACTTCATATACTTGATGTTGGCAAAAAATCATGAAGTTTGACTTTGGTTTGACCACAGTTGACCTCAGTTTGACTTTTTAACTGCTTTGACTGATTTTGACTTATCTGATCATCTGACTGAGCAAACTTTTGAGAAAAGTCTTGAAACTTGTCATGGTGGTTCTTACACAAATATAAGATGTTATGAAGCTCACTTGAAGTCTTGGAAGTCCATTTAGCCTGATTAAAGTTAAAACCCTAATTTTGGATGCACTGCTTAGGAGGTGCATTGTCTGAGGGAATTGTCAACTCTTCTGACCAATTGTGAACTTTGTGAACCTTGTGAACCATCATAAGATGTCTTGTGAACCTTGTGAACCTCATGGGAGGTCTTGTGAACCTTGTGAACCTCATAAAGTGACTTGTAGACTTCATGAACCCCAATGAAAGGTTTTGTAAGCATTGTGAATCTTGTGAACCTTGTGAACCTCATAAAGTGACTTGTAGACTTCATGAACCTCATGAAAGGTCTTAAAAGCATTGTGAAGCTTGTGAACCTTGTGAACCTTCTTAGCACACAAAGTCTTGTATTGTGAGGGCAAATTTTGGGGTGCAACACTGGCCTCAGCTGACTTTGTGGAGAGCCATAGAATGGTTTTTGGCATGCTGGCACAAGTGGATGAAGAGATTCATACCATTTTGCAATTTTTGGAAGTTTTGGCCCTATTGTGATTTCTTGAAGTTCAAGGCATGAAAATGCATGGTTCATGGCATAATTCTGATGCTTAGAGGTTTTTTTTGACATGTTGTGAAGTGTTTGTGTCCATTTGAAGTCATTAGAATGCCTTAACATGCCAATTTGCAAAATCCCTCTTTGACATGAAACTTGAAATTTTAGGATTTTTGCCAACTTCGAAAGGCCATATCTTGAGTTCTAGGATGAATAAAAACATGTTCTTGTACTTTTTGAAATGGGAAAGACCTAATATAAAAATTTCATAACCAAGAATTTTTCATTTGAAGCATTTTTGGTTGAGAAAGAGGAGGTTGAACAACTTTCCCAAAATGGAAAGTTTCCATTACAAGTCATTTCCATTTTTGGCAAGTTTGCAAATGGCTCAAAATTATTCAATCTTGTGAACTTCCAACCACTTATAAGATCAAATAAAGATCATAGAACTTCATTTTGATGAAAATACCCCTTTGGTTCCATTGTTGGGGGCCTCAGATGCCCTGATCTTGACTTAACTTGCTCAAGAAGTTACCCAGTGAACAGATGACGTCCACAATGAATTTCTTCATCAAACTTGGTACACATGATCCTTATAACATATTAAGAAAATTAGAAACAATAATGTCCCAAAATGTTTGTGTTAAGGCCTCTGAAATCAAAACCCTAATTTTGGTTATCTGTGTAGTGAAAACCCTAGCTCTGCTTCCATGACTTGCCAGTTCTTGTGATCTCTTGAATTCCATGAACTTTGAGGGACATAATATGATGATAGAACATACATTTGAGGCCCTTGGGATGGCTCAGATGGAATCTTGGATTGCTCAGATCACAAACCCTAGATGCAGATGAACTTGAACTATGCAGAAGAAACAAAATACAATATGAGGTAGTATGCTTATGCTTATGCAAAAATGAAAGATCACAAGCCATGGTGTGATATGAGTGAGGGAAAATTTGGGGTGTTTACAAGAAGACATCTTCATCAGTCACTTGGCTTTATTCAAATATTCAGAGATGGATGGAGAGATTGTTGAGACTCCTTGTCAAGCCTTCGAGCCCGTCAGAACCGATGGTACATCATCATCAACTTCCTTGTCAGAGGATAAGAAGAAAGGAGCATCCTTAGCATCCTACAAATAAGCCTTGGAGGTCGTGGAATCAGGCACGAATGAGGGTTGGGGAAAATGATTGAAGTCCTGAAGAAAGAGGACATGTTTGGGGTTGGCTATAACATTGGCCAATCAATACCAAGTCAGAGCACTAGAGGTCAAAAAGGCTCGATTACCTTCACCAATGCAGGATGAGTTGATCATGGTAGCATCTGTGTAGTGCAAGATGAAACGGTTGATAGTGATTGTGAAATGGATGAGTGGATAAAGCCTTATGTCCTGAATATACAACTCAGTAACTGGTCGGCCGAAGCAATCGTCTCTGTCACTCAACCAGAAGAGTAATAGTCTCGTGTTTCTATTCTTTTGTATGAAAGCTCTATGCCTTGCCCAAGGCATAATAGCTCATTGTAATGGTTCATCATTTCATAATGCAATAACATCTTCATTAATAAAGTGGAAATTTTGGCATTCATTCATGGTTTTCCCTGTCTTTCATTTTATGTTTATTTTAAAATAAATGGCATTGTCTTGTCCAAGTCTCCCACATTTTATAAATCTAGCATGAATCGACATTCATGCAGATGTGCTCCATCGGGTCTCATCAGCGACGACCTTGCTATGGCTCAATATGACATCGACAATCCAATTTACCTAGCCGGCGAGGTAGGTAAAGAAGATTGTGAATTACCTGAAGAATTAGCCAAAATGCTCAAGCAAGAGGAGATGGTGATTCAGCGGCATGAAGAGGCCATTAAAGTCGTAAACCTGGGTACAAAAGGGGACAAGAAATAAGTCAAGATCGGGACTCCATTGGAAGAATATGTAAAGAGTCGTTTGATTTACATGCTCCGAGAATATGTTGACATCTTTGCCTAGTCTTACCAGGACATGCCAAGGTTGGACACTGATATCGTAGTGCACAAGTTGCCACTCAGAGAAGACTGCCCACCGGTGAAGCAGAAATTGAGAAGAACTTGACTCGACATGGCTATCAAAATCAAGGAAGAGGTGCAAAAGCATTTTGACACCGGATTCTTGGCTGTGACGAGTTATCCTCCATGGGTCGCAAATATTGTACCAGTTCCTAATAAGGATGGCAAGGGCAGAATGTGTGTGGATTATCGAGACCCAAATCCGGCAAGCCCCAAAGATGACTTCCCACTGCCACATATTGACGTGCTAGTTGATAATACTACCCAATTTTCTATGTTTTCCTTCATGGATTGATTTTCAGGCTACAATCAGATCAAGATGTCGTCAGATGACATGGAGAAGACTACTTTCATCACCCCTTATGGAACCTTCTGTTACAAAGTAATGTTGTTCGGTTTGAAAAATGCTGGAGCAACATACCAACGGGAAATGGTGACTTTATTCCATGACATGATTCATCACGAGATCAAGGTCTATGTTGATGATATGATCACCAAGTCACTAACAGAATAAGAACACTTAGTCAACCTGTCCAAGTTATTCGACAAGCTTCAGAATTTCACACTGAGGTTGAACCCGAACAAGTGTACATTTGGGGTGCGCTCCGGAAAGATGTTAGGCTTTATTGTTAGTGAAAGGGGGATTGAGGTCGACCCTACGAAGTTGAAAGCAATTCAGGAGATGCCTGAGCCGAGAATCGAGAAAGAAGTAGGTGGCTTCTTAGGGAGGTTGAACTACATTACACGGATCATCTCTCACCTAACAAATACGTGCGAGCCAATCTTCAAGCTTCTGAGGAAGAATCAGGGCATCAGGTGGAATGATGACTGCCAATTAGATTTTGAACAAATCAAGGAGTATCTACAAGAACCTCCAATTCTTATACCTCCAGTTCTAGGGAGAGCTTTGATCATGTACCTCACAGTGCTTTAGGGGTCAATGGGTTGTATACTGGGTCAACAGGATGAGTCTGGTCGAAAAGAGCACACAATCTATTTCCTTAGCAAAACGTTTACCGGCTGTGAGACATGATACTCACTGCTCGAGAAAACTTCATGCGCTTTGGCATGGGCTGCTCGCCGACTAAGACAATACATGTTGAATCATACCACTCTATTTATTTCAAAGATGGACCCCTTTAAATACATCTTTGAAAAGTTAGCTCTGACTGGAAGAGTAGCTCGGTGGCATATGATTCGGATAGAATACGACATCCAGTATACTTTGCAAAAGGCTATAAAGGGAAGTGTATTGTCGGATTATTTGGCCCAGCAACCGATTGAGGATTACCAGCCAATGAGGTTCGAATTCCCGGATAAGGACATCATGTTCCTCAAGACGAAAGATTGTGAAGAACCATTCCCGGAGGAAGGGCCAGACCCCGAATCCAAATGGAGTCTGATGTTTGACGGATCCGTTAACATGAATGGTAGCGGAGTTGGTGCTGTTATCATATTACCGGAAGGGATTCATATGCTCTTCACTTCCCGGTTGACATTGAAATGCACAAATAATGAAGCACATTATGAAGCCTGTATAATGGAGATCGAGGAAGAAATTGGTTTGAGAATCAAGAACCTCGAGATCTTCGGTGATTCGTCTTTAGTTATCAATCAGGTTAATGGAAAATGGTTGGTTCACCAACCTCATCTGACTCCTTACAGGGATTATACCCGAAGGTTGTTAACTTTATTCATGAAGGTCAAGCTGCACTATCTACCTCGGGACGAGAATCAACTTGATGATTCTTTGGAAACCTTATCCTCCATGATCAAGGTTCACCAAGAGAATTATGTGCCCAAAATCGATGTATCTCTTCTTGATAGACCATCATACGTGTTTGCAGTTGATGGGACTAATTATGACAAACTATGGTGCTACGATATCAAGTACTTTCTAAACTCTCAGGAGTACCTAGCAGGGGCATCCATCATAGACAAGAAGACTCTTAGGATATTGCCAGACGAGTTCTTCTTAAACTAGGATGATGTGCTCTATAAACGGAGCTTTGACATGGTCTTACTCAGATGCGAGGATAGACACGAAGCAGACATGTTGATGCAAGAAGTTCACAAAGTCTCCTTCGGCACCAATGTTGGAGGACATGCTATGTCAAAGAAGCCTCTAAGGTCGGGTATTATTGGATCACCATGGAATCCGATTGCTATAAATACTCCTGCAAGTGCCACTAGTGTCAAGTTTATGCTGACAAGGTGCAGGTGCCTACAAATCCGTTGAGTGTCATGTCTTCTCCTTGGCCCCTCTCCATGTGGAGCATTGATATGATTAGCAAGATCGAGCCCACCGCTTCCAACGGCCATCCCTTCATAATGGTTACCATATATTACTTCACAAAGTGGGTGGAAGCGGCGTCCTATGCTAATGTCACCAAAAAAGTGGTAGCCCGGTTCATCAAGAGAGATATCATCTGCCGATATGGAATTCCCAAAAGAATCATTACTGACAATGGTTCTAATCTCAACAATAAGATGATGGAATATAAGTAAATTAATATAGAAATGAGAATTTAAAACATAAGCAACAACAACAAAAGCCATCATCAACAACTCAATCAGACACAACATCACATACAACACATCAACACACAAACTCAATGCAAATCATGCTATGTCATTTAGAATGAAATACAACCTTATTATGCATGCGGTACCGAAACATCCTCATGTATGGACATTGGGCCATCTACCCTCCACTAAGGGAGGGCATCTTAACATCAAATCACTTTAATACACACAATAGGATTGAAGCTACCAATGGACTAAATGTCCCCTCTTAACATCATGCCATGAATGCAAGACGCAATATACACACATCATCCTCAAAACATCATAAATATTACATATGCATTCATCGTTAGTCATCATGTAACATACTCATTCAATCATCATACTACATACTCATTTAACATCATACTACATACTCATCTAACATCATACCTCTAAATCATGTAATCACACTTCATAACTCCAAGTAATCATTTATGCCATCATACATCATTTAATCACTTATCCTATTCATATAGCCTCTAAAAACACATCATACAACAATTCTATAACATCATAGCAACTTACAACATAAACAACATCGAGAAAACATTTTTCTGAATTAAAAGTGATTTTTCAAACCTTCCAGGTCTCCCTAAGAGAGACACCCTGCTCGCTAAGCGCCCAACTCTCAGGTTATTGATTTTAAAAATTTTCAATTGTTCGCTAAGCGAGCTTTGTGATTTTTGCAATTTTTCTGCAATTTCCAACATTGCTCCCCTGCGATAAAACCCTCAAAAACCTAGTCTTCAGCAACAATAACCCAAAAAATTATTACCCCAACTTTCATTCATCACATACATCAATCGACATCATTATCTACTATTAATTTCATCATAAATAAACATCATATGACACATTCATCAATAAACCCCAAAACTCTCCCTCAAAACCACAATTCATATGTCTACATTACAATACCAAATAGAAATTACTCCCCAAACCTTAGATAATCTTCTCGAAAATCTCCCCAACCTTAGAGTCCCAGCTTTTCCTCTTCAGAGCTATTCTCCTTTCTCCCAAAAGTGTGATCTTCCAATTGATCGTACACAAACTAACTTTAGTCTTTAGCCACTCTTGCCCCTAAGACCTCAATAGAATTTCCCCATAATACCCTCACTAATCCTCCATCAAAAGACCACATTATCATTATCCTCTAATTCCTCTTATTTTATTTTATTTAATCTTAAATAATTAACTAAACCCATTATACTTAATATCCTTATATTATTAAATTATTAGTCGCACTCATAATCCCCTCAAAACATCAAATAAAATCATAAATTATCAAAATTCACAAGAAACAGATCAAATAAATCATAATCAAATTTGGGGTATTACAACTCTCCCCCACTTAAGAATTTTAGTCCTCGAAAATGTACCTAAAGCAAACAGCATCGGATACAATTCTTTCATTTGATCCTCTCGTTCCCAAGTCCAACTATCACCAACTAGTCCACCCCACAATATCTTCACCAAGGAAATATTTTTACCTCTTATTTGCTTCATATCTCTACCATCTATCCGTATTGGAGATACTTCCATAGTCAAATTATCTCTTACTCGTACATCATCCATCTGAATCCCATGTGACGGATCTGCAATGTAGTTCCTTAGTTGTGACACATGAAACACATCATGCAAATTCTCAAGTGACAGTGGTAATGTAATCTGATATGCCACCTCCCCGACTCTTTGCAAAATCTGATACGGTCCAATCAAACGCGGAGTGAGATTTCTAAACTTCAAAGCTTGCCCGACACCAATCACTAGAGTAACCCTCAAGAACATGTGATCTCCCTCTTGAAATTCAAGTGTTTTCCTCCTCTTATTATGATAACTCTTCTGACGACTTTGTGAAGTCTTAATTCTCTCCTGAATCATCTTAATCTTTTTAGTCTTCTCCGGCACAATCTCAGGTCCGAGTGTAACACCACGAATTCGATTATGAGTAATTGATACTTATTTGAGGATATATGATAATTTTGGAAAATAGGTGGTTATGTGGCCCGATGCATTATGGTGATATTATTTTAATAATATTAATAATAAGAATAATCATGTAGTATTATTCGAAATTATTGTTTATTTTTAGATAATAATAAAAGTGGGGGTATGGAGGTTATGTTGGTTAATTGGGAATATGAGGAGTACTTTTATATAATATGAATAATTAGTGTATTATTATATTAGTATTATTTAATAAAAATATTAAGGAAAAGGGCAAGATGGTCTTTATGAAGAAAGAGTAAGGTTAAGTTGGGAAAAACATAAACTGGGATAGCTTTTGTAAAAGTGAGTATACGATCAAAATTGGATCTATCGTGTTTTTGGAAAAGAGCTCTGAAGAAAGGAAGGAGAAGAAGCTCAGAGTTAGGAAGTTATGAAGAACCATGGAGAGGTGTATCAATCAGTGAAATTCTCTAAGGTATGGTGAGTTTTCATAATCTATTATAATTATATAGGAATTGGTTTATGAATAGATTAGGTTTGTATGATTTCGGGGATTGTTAGGTTTTATGACATATATTGAGTTATAAGAGTATGAATTGGTGAATTAGGATTGATAAGATGATTTAGAATGGTGTGTTTGATGTTTGAATTGATATATTGTTGTTGTATATGATTAATTTTGATTGGTAAGAAGTTTTGGGTTGCATTGGAATGAATTCGTTTGAAAAATTGAGGTATTTTGGGGTAGAATTCGTAAAAACAGCAGAAAACTGCTTATGTACAGGTGTTAACCGGTTAAAGCTTTGGTTAACCGGTTAACCAGTGAAAAATATGTGTTTTGGGAGAAAAAATGAGGCGTTAACCGGTTAACGCTTTGGTTAACCGGTTAACACTGTAACAGTAGAACTTTTACTTTGAAAAATTCATAACTTTTGATCTGTAACTCCGATTTAGGTCCCGTTTGAAGAGTCAGAAAGCTAACGAGACGAACTTTAATTTGATGAAATAAAATGAGTGAAATTATACATTTTTAAATGATGAATATTTAGAAAAAGTTGAGTTGGTTTTATGATTATAAATAAGATTCTATTGTAAGTTGACGATTTGTTGTTGTTGATGAAGGAAGTCGTTTGCTTTACTGTTAAAAATAGGTTTTATGACTATAAACATGATGCTATTGTGAATTGGCGTTTTTTTGTTGTTGATGAGGGGATTTGTTTGGTTGTCTCGTTGATTCGAATAATTATTTTGTGGTATGGTTGATAAAATAAGTATGGTTGATGTGTTGTCGTGATGAAATATATGATTTTATGATGATTATCTGTTGAACATAAAAATGATGGGTTATGTCTTGATGAGTTGAGGTAGCTAATGAAATGAGGTTTTGACGTGTTATTACGATGGAAATATATGATTAATTGATGTTGAGTTGTTGATATGAAATGAATGATGCGCAATTGAGTTCTCGATGAATTTTACGGTGTAACGCATCATTGCATTTCGTGATATTCACGACGGGGCTTCGGCCTATTTAGTAGCTTCAATCCCATTGTGTGGTTTGGAGTGTCTCGATGATTACGATGTGCTCCTTTGTGGAGGGTTGATGGTCATGTATCCATCTCACGATGAAATTGGTACCACATGCATAATTGCATATCATGATAGTTGGAATTGCATATGTCTTGTTGAATTCACGATTGAGTTGTTGTTGCTGAATTTTTATAAGGTGTTCATGATTGAGTTGTTGTTGCTGAATTATATGGTTGAAGATGTTATGACATGCTTATGCTAAATTATTTATATTCCATATTCTAATATATTTATGATGAATTATGATTACTCACCCTGCCTTCTTGGAAATGTTGCCTCTTTCGTGGGTAACTTGCAGATGTCGACGAGTAGACTTGCAGTGCAATAGGAGTTTCACGAGTCTCGGAGCATCTTTAGTGTTCCTTCTTAGGGGTTCTGGTTTATGTGTCCTGCTTGTGTCATGTAACACTGGGATGAGTTTTCTTTTGTTAAACTGTTTTTAGTTATGTTATTATTTGGATAAATGTTTTCCCATTTTATGATGTTAAATTCAGGATGGTGAAAATTATGTTTATGAAGTAAACTAATGAAGTTTTGAATTTTGAAGTTTAAATTCCGCTGCGAAATGCTTTATGTTATTCTTGATGTTGTTTAACCCGTGTTATGGGACAGGACATTGTGTGTTTGATTTTCTGATGAAATGTGATACCTTTTCTCGATGATTACTCTGATATTATTTAAATATTTTATTTTGGGGTAGAAGGGTGTTACATTAGTGGTATTAGAACAGGTCGGTATGTCCGACCAGTGTCGTTAATGTCATTTATTTCCCTAGTGCGCGATATGTTTGTGAAACATTGTCAGCACATCTTTGTTGGTTTCTAGTTGTTGTTTGCAAAGATTAGTTTGGAAGTAAGTGGGGGAGAGGCTTGCTTCCGAAATGTTATTAGTATGAAGAAGTTGGTTCGAGTTGATGTTGGTTGTGAGAGTGCAAGGTTGTGAAGACGATGTTGTTGTGGACCGGAAGGAGTTTGGACTCCTGAATTCGTATCAGTCGGGTTAGAGAAGTGTGTATATTTTAGGTGGGAATTGTTTGAGAAGGAATAATTACTTTGATGGAAATGATAAGTTGACAGATCAAGTCGCTAGATTGTTTCGCTTTGAGTGTAGTTGGATTAAGCTGAGTAATTTTTGAAGCTGGAGTTAGAGTAAAATCCTTGGTAGAGTTTGGAAGAAAAAGAGGAGAGAGATTGAACTTATGTTCATCAATCTCAAAATTCTGGTTTTTGAAATCTTGGAGCAGCTGTCACGAGAAGTGGCATAACGTTTTGCTCGTGACTTGAAATGAAGCGGTTCTGGACTTTTTGGAAAGCTTATAGAATTCTCTATAGTCTACATATAAGATTTGCATTCGGGATGTTTGTGATCAGGAAGATAAGTGTGTTTTACTAGCTGGGTCTGTTGCTAATTTTGGAAAATTCTGCATACAAGAATTCTTGACCAGTCCCATTGCAAGGGGAATAACGTTTTACTCGTAAGCCGGATTTGAGTGATTCTAGAAGTTCTGAAATCTACACAAAATTCTCTTCATGTTAGAATATATATTTTTGATTTGGAGGTCTTTATTGGAGAAGATAATTGCATTCAAAGTGGGGAGTGTTTTGCTGGAAATTTTAGGAAGATGAAATATTGAAAAATAATAAGATATCGGTATCAGAGGGAATGCATAAGTATTTAGAGAATGCATGAATGTGTAATGAGGATGATTAAAATTATGATGTTAGATGATAGTAATGTTGAGAGGAAGATGAAGTTTGAATTGTGTTGTTAAGAATTATAATTTGAATGAAAGTCATGAATGGAAGAGAACCAAATTGGATTGTGCTTAATGTCGTAGTGACTTCGGTGTTATAAGAATATTTGAAGCAGTGTTATACAAGGGCACGTATGATGGATTGTGTATTGGATTTTGGATGTCTTGGTGAAATCGACTAAGTCGGAATTCTGGGAACTAAGAAGATGCTGATAAGTCTTAGAGAGTTGGCGGGAATTATGCCTACGGACTTTATACATAAGTTGAAGTACAATATTGTGTTGGGTAACGACTATTTATGCCACTATTATGGTTGTCGGATATTTATTATCAAATTGAGGAACTGATCACCCTTAATCTATTGTTGATAATAAACGAAATCATAATTGAGGAATAGATGCGTCATGCTAACTAGTATAGTATGTGAGTTAAATCAGTTGAAGTCGAGCTGGGCATTTGAGCATTGTTTGAATTATCGAGGAAGAATCATATATAAGAATGTTAGTCAGATTTAAGAATGATGGTATGAAGTTACGTTGGGAGTAAATAGTATTGTGGAAATCTGTAGTTAAACTCTGGATAATAAAATTATTGTTTGATGATAAATTAAGTGGCATGAGGCTTGGAGTTTCTTGAGATGATTCGAGGTTAAAGTATATGGAAAAGTAAGACCAATATTTTCAAGAGTATAGGATTGGATTGAGTTGAAAGAATCCGACGAAGTAAGATTATAAGTGGGTTTGTTAAAGCGTGATTTTGATTAGAACATGGATAATTGTTTTGGTTGCGTTGGTTCGGATAAGAATTTATGAAAGGTGTGTTAGTATGAGTAAGAATCGAGGATTCGGTACGTTGGATTAATTAGAAGCAAAGAAATATGAGTTATCTTGTGGAAACTGTTGTATCGATGTACCTTATATTGTCATAATGATATAGTGTGTTTAAGGTAATTTTCGAAGGAGGTATTATTTAAGATGGTAAAGTTGTAGTTGTGTTGAGGATAATTGGAAATTCATGAAGTATGTAAATTTTTGACCAAAAATTTGGAAGTTTTCGCGGTTGTATTTATGATTGAACGTTTGGAGGTGTTACCTTATGAATTTAAGTTGGATGTATTCGGTAACTACAAGAGTAGAATACCTATTGAAACGAAATTCAGAAGAGTTAAGTCGAAGGTGTTATTGATGTGTTGGTTTGGTGATTGAAGAAGTTGGAAATAGACTTGGTAGTCCTGGAACTTTGCAGAGTAATCAGAGTGCTCGGCGAATGCGTGGTGCGGTGTAGTTGTTGTTTGCGAATGAAGACGATGTCGATAGCCGATTGTTTTGATGTTGGATTTAAACTGTGTGTTCCAGACATTTCGGGAATTAACAAAGTGTTTTTTTGAGGGATATAAAAGCCGACTGAGTATTCATCATGGCGATACGAAGAAATATCAGGATTTACGCAGGTTATTTTGGTGACCGAGTATGAAAAAGAGTATTGCTGAATTTGTATATGTTTGTTTGACATGCTAGAAGTCGAAGATTGAACATTAGAGACCTTCACGCATGATTCAACCATGAATGTTCCTGAGTGGAAATGGGATAGCATTTTCATGGATTTTGTGACTGGGTTTCCTAAGACTACAAGAGGTAATGATTTGATGTGGAGCTGCCTTTCTGAGTTGAGAATTGATTAGTTGGATGGATTAAGTAGTTGAAATAGTTGAATCAGATATATTTTCGATGGGCGAAAATTCTTTAAGTGGGGGAGATTGTAACACCCCGAATTCGATTATGAGTAATTGATACTTATTTGAGGATATATGGTAATTTTGGAAAATAGGTGGTTATGTGGCCCGATGCATTGTGGTGATATTATTTTAATAATATTAATAATAAGAATAACCATGTAGTATTATTTGAAATTATTGTTTATTATTAGATAATAATAAAAGTGGGGGTATGGAGGTTATCTTGGTCAATTCAGAATATGAGGAGTACTTTTATATAATATGAATAATTAGTGTATTATTATATTAGTATTATTTAATAAAAATATTGAGGAAAAGGGCAAGATGGTCTTTATGAAGAAAGAGTAAGGTTAAGTTGGGAAAAACATAAACTGGGATAGCTTTTGTAAAAGTGAGTATACGATCAAAATTGGATCTATCGTGTTTTTGGAAAAGAGCTCTGAAGAAAGGAAGGAGAAGAAGCTCAGAGTCAGGAAGTTACGAAGAACCTTGGAGAGGTGTATCAATCGGCGAAATTCTCTAAGGTATGGGGAGTTTTCATAATCTATTATAATTATATAGGAATTGGTTTATGAATAGATTATGTTTGTATGATTTCGGAGATTGTTAGGTTTGATGACATATATTGAGTTATAAGAGTATGAATTGGTGAATTAGGATTGATAAGATGATTTAGAATGGTGTGTTTGATGTTTGAGTTGATATATTGTTGTTGTATATGATTAATTTTGATTGGTAAGAAGTTTTGGGTTGCATTGGAATGAATTCGTATGAAAAATTGAGGTATTTTGGGGTAGAATTCGTAAAAACAGCAGAAAACTGCTTATGTACAGGTGTTAACCGGTTAACGCTTTGGTTAACCGGTTAACCAGTGAAAAATATGCGTTTTGGGAGAAAAAATGAGGCGTTAACCGGTTAACGCTTTGGTTAACCGGTTAACACTGTAACAGTAGAACTTTTACTTTGAAAAATTCATAACTTTTGATCCGTAACTCCGATTTAGGTCCCGTTTGAAGCGTCGGAAAGCTAACGAGATGAACTTTAATTTGATGAAATAAAATTAGTGAAATGATACATTTTTAAATGATGAATATTTAGAAAAAGTTGAGTTGGTTTTATGATTATAAATAAGATTCTATTGTAAGTTGACGATTTGTTGTTGTTGATGAAGGAAGTCGTTTGCTTTGCTGTTAAAAATTGGTTTTATGATTATAAACATGATGTTATTGTGAATTGGCGTTTTGTTGTTGTTGATGAGGGGATTTGTTTGGTTGTCTCATTGATTCGAATAATTGTTTTGTGGTATGGTTGATGTGTTGTCGTGATGAATTACATGATTTTATGATGATTATCTGTTGAACATAAAAATGATGGGTTATGTCTTGATGAGTTGAGGTTGCTAATGAAATGAGGTTTTGATGTGTTATTACGATGGAAATATATGATTAATTGATGTTGAGTTGTTGATATGAAATGAATGATGCGTAATTGATTTCTCGATGAATTTTACGGTGTAACACATCATTGCATTTCATGATATTCACGATGGGGCTTCGGCCTATTTAGTAGCTTCAATCCCATTGTGTGGATTGGAGTGTCTCGATGATTACGATGTGCTCCTTTGTGGAGGGTTGATGGTCATGTATCCATCTCACGATGAAATTGGTACCACATGTATAATTGCATATCATGATAGTTGGAATTGCATATGTCTGGATGAATTCACGATTGAGTTGTTGTTGCTGAATTTTTATAAGGTGTTCATGATTGAGTTGTTGTTGCTGAATTATACGGTTGAAGATGTTATGAAATGCTTATGCTAATTTATTTATATTCCATATTCTAATATATTTATGATGAATTATGATTACTCACCCTGCCTGCTTGGAAATGTTGCCTCTTTCGTGGGTAACTTGAAGATGTCGAAGAGTAGACTTGCAGTGCAATAGGAGTTTCACGAGTCTCAGAGCATCTTTAGTGTTCCTTCTTAGTGGTTCTGGTTTATGTGTCCTGCTCTGTGTCATGTAACACTGGGATGAGTTTTCTTTTGTTAAACTGTTTTCAGTTATGTTATTATTTGGATAAATGTTTTCCCATTTTATGATGTTAAATTCAGGATGGTGAAAATTATGTTTATGAAGTAAACTAATGAAGTTTTGAATTTTGAAGTTTAAATTTTGTTGTGAAATGCTTTATGTTATTCTTGATGTTGTTTATCCTGTGTTACGGGACAGGACACTGTGTGTTTGATTTTCTGATGAAATGTGATACCCTTTCTCGATGATTACTCTGATATTATTTAAATATTTTATTTTAGGGTAGAAGGGTGTTACACCGAGCATAACACTCTCGCCTGAATCATACCAAGACAATGCAGTCCTACACCGCCCCACATATAATGCTTCATACGGAGCCATACTAATGCTCGCATGAAAACTATTGTTATAAGTAAACTCAACCAATGGAAAATGACTATCCCACACACCTCCATGATCAAACACACAAGCCCTCAGCAAGTCCTCTAAATATTGTATAGTCCGTTTTGTCTGACCGTCTGTCTGTGGATGATAAGCATAACTCATCCTTAACTTGGTTCCCAAAGCATCTTGTAGACTCTTCCAAAATCTCGATGTAAACCTTGGATCCCTATTCGACACGATACTCGAAGGTATCCCATGCAACCTCATAATCTCATTAATGTACATCTTTTCTAGCATCGACATGGAATGATTAATCTTCATCGGTAAGAAATGCCCTGACTTAGTTAATCGGTCAACAATCACCCAAATGGAATCATTTCCCTTCACCGTCGTCGGCAAACCTGTCACAAAATCCATAGAAATCCTATCCCATTTCCATTCTGGAATACACAACGGTTGCATCATACCTAAAGGCTTTTGATATTGAACCTTCGATTTCTGGAAAACCAAACAAGCATACACGAATTCCACAACATCTCTCTTCATTCCCGGTCACCAAAATAATTTTTGTAAATCATGATACATCTTAGTAGCACCAGGATGAATATTCATCATGCTTCGATGTACTTCTTCTAGAATACTCTTCTTCAATTCTGGAATATCAGGAACACACACACGATCTCGAAACCTCATCATACCATTTTCATCATTATGAAACTCTCCTCTATTACCTTGGTTAATCAAAGTCATTTGATCCACCAACATCAAATCTAATTGTTGTCCTAAACAGATCTCTTCCACAATATCATTAGTCAATTTCAACATACACACCTTCACGCTTTCAGATGTAGTCTCACACAACAAACTCATGTCTCTGAACTGCTCAATCATCTCAAGTTCGTTTACCATCAACATTGACATATGCAAAGTCTTTCTACTCAAAGCATATGAAACCACATTAGCCTTGCCAGGGTGGTAATTCAAATCAAAATCAAAATCTTTCAACATCTCTAACTATCTTCTTTGCCTCATGTTTAGTTCCTTCTGATAAAACAAGTATTTCAAACTCTTATGATCATTGAACACCTCAAACCTCGATGCAAATATATAGTGTCACCAAATCTTTAACACAAAAACCACGACTTCTAACTCTAAGTCATGGGTAGAATAGTTCCTCTCATGAACACGTAGTTGTCTAGAAGCGTAGGTAACTACCTGACCATTATGCATTAACACACCACCAAGACCCATCTTTGAAGCATCACAATATACCACAAAAAATCATTCAGATTAGGCAAAATCAATATTGGAGCAGTCGTTAACCTCTTTTTTAATTCAACATAACTCTTCTCGTGCGCAAAATCCCACACATAAGCTTGGCACTATTGAGTCAACTGAGTCAGAGGCTATGCCAACTTAGAAAAACCCTCTATAAACTTTCGGTAATAACCGGCCAAGCCAAGAAAACTTCTAATATCTGTAGCAGACTTCGGAGTATCCCACTTTAACATAGCATCAATCTTCAAAGGATCCACTGAAATGCCTCCAATAGAAATCATATGGCCAAGGAAACTCACTTCCTTCAACCAGAACTCACACTTAGACAACTTAGCAAAAAGCTTCTTCTCCCTCAACACTTGTAATACAATCCTCAGATGTCCTTCATGTTCTTCTTTTGACTTTGAATAAATTAGGATGTCATCAATGAAAACAACAACAAACGTATCCAAATACTCGTGAAATGTCCGATTCATATACTCCATCAATACACCAGGTGCATTGGAAACACCAAAAGGCATCACATTATATTCATAGTGATCATACCTCGTTCGAAAAGTTGTCTTCGGAATATCATCTACTTTAACTCGAATCATATGATAGCCCGACCTCAAGTCAATTTTACTAAACACATAAGCTCCCACCAACTAATCCATCAAATCATCAATACTCAGAAGTGGATATTTATTCTTAATAGTCATTTTATTCAATTGTTGATAATCGACGCACAAGCTCATACTACCATCCTTTTTCTTAACCAATAACACATGAGCACTCCGCGGAGAAACACTTGGACGAACAAATTTCTTCTCAAGAAGTTCTTCAAGTTGTCTCTTCAACTCACTCAGTTCTGAAGCTGACATCCGATATGGAGCCATCGACACTGGATTAGTACCTGCTACCAAATCCATAGAAAACTCAATTTCATGCTCTTGAGGAAAATCACTAATGTCATCCGGAAACACATCAAGTAATTCTCGGACAACAGGTAATTTAACACTCACTTGTTCACGGTCAACTTGTAATGCTGCAAACAAAGAAAACATATGAGCTTCATCCCCTAGCAGTTTATCTACTTGGTTTGCGGATAAAAACATCATCTCCCAATAATCGCCAAACTCTGGAAACTCCACCATCTTTGCATAACAATTGATATGCACAAAGTTAAACTTCATTCAGTTCATACCAAGCACATCCATATGGCGTAAAGGTAAACATACCAAATCCATCAAGAAATCCTTACCATAAATGGTTAGAGGACATTTCAAACACACATGGTTAGTCATAATTGAACCATCAGTAGGCATCTCAATCAACATATTACCATTTATAATAGTCAAAGGAAAATTCAACCTAGTCGCTCACTCAATCGAAATAAACAAATGACTAGCACCGATATCAATTATAGCAACCAACTCAACATCATTAATAAAACAAGTACCTATAATCATGTTATCTTTCTTCTGAGCATCTGATCCACTCAAAGCGAACATTCTACCAGTACTTTGAGCCGCAGTTGCAACCCTCTTAAGTTTTTGATATTGAGTACTAACATGTCCCTATTCACCGCAATTGAAACAAGTTGGTCCTGCATTTCGACACTCATCCTTCATATGACCCTCTTACCACATTTGTGTAGAAACATACTTCAACCTAAAGCTTTTGATGAAGACAACAAGATTCAAGTTCAGTCAGTGTTCGCAAAAAGTCGAGCTTTCAATAAGATCAAGAACCAAGGCTATGCATCACTCAATGGAAATGTCATCATGTGAATCAAGCTACGGATGCAATTGCTCGTATTCTTTCAAGACTTGGAAACAAGACTTAGGTATATCAAAACTCACATCTAAATTGATATACAAGTGTAAAATATAGGTTATCATGATAAGCATTGCATATACCTTTTTAGAATGAAATTGGAACTAGTTTAACACTTTAAACTAAATAATTTTTCTGAGTTTTTATAGTGTTAACCGGTTAACCAAATAGGTTAACCGGTTAACGGTTCAAATTTTTCAATATATTGGGTTAACGTTACAGTGTTAACCGGTTACCCAAAATGGTTAAATGGTTAACACTAAACAAATTTTTGAGAAATCATTTCTTTTCATTTGAAATCATTTTTGAATTTTATACCTTTTCATATATTGTTTCATGAACTTTTCGAAAGGGTGTTTTTGAAACATATATAATCTGAATTTTTCAAATATGAAAAACACCTCCTAACAATCTTTCATAAATTTCAAAACAATCAAAGTCACCTTTTTTAATATTTTCAAATATTTCAAAGTGTTCATATTGTTCATCTTTTTCATACTCATAGAAGTTGAACACTTTCATTGAAATTGAAAAGTGAATTTTGATTAAGAAAAAGGAAAAGATCAATCTAGCATTGATATTGTACACTTCATTTCTTTCTCAAAAACAACTTATAGAATTATTTCTATTTCCGACTTGCGATCCAGGATTGTTGGACATAAGGGTTAGTGCTTGCAAGAGGATTGTTCTTGCACACTATTGGTGTATAGTTTGTAGATAGTAGGCCTCACCGGTTTATGGTGTGATAGGTTGTACGATCTAAACTATAGTGAAAATCTCGTACGAGGTGTAAGGGAACTGGATGTACCTTCGGATTATGAAGGGAACCAGGATAAACCTTTTGTGTTCTTTTACTTTCTGTATTACCTCTTTCATTTGTTAAACACCTAAAAGAAGAAAAATCCATCCACCGATAAAATAACCGAAGAAAATTTTATAAAGCCTAATTTACCCCCCCACCCAACTTAGGCTATCTCTGAAACTAAAATTAGCATCAGAGCAAGTTATAAGTAACTTGTTCCTAGAAGATCCAGCACGACTTCCGCATGTACAAATTCAGTTTTCAAAGAAGGTGGAAGTAGCAGTAATCCCCCACTTTTCTCCGTCAAATATTTTGTTTCTGGAAAATCAGAATGAAAGCATACCTTGAAGCCCAAGGAGAAGGTATATGGGAAGCAATCGAAGAAGGTCGACACAATCCTGTAAACGTGATCAATGGTGTTGGAACCGCGAAGTTGAAAAGCACATATGATGAAGACGATGAGAAAAAGATTCTAAATGAGAAAAAAGCAATCAACATACTCCAAAGTGCCCTCAGTATGGACGAGTTCTTTTCTTTCGTGTATCACAGTGTAAATCAGAAAAAGAGATTTGGGACACCTTGGTATAAACGCATGAAGGAACTACTGAAGTAAAGAGATCGAGGCTAAACACATTGAGTCAAGAATATGAGATGTTACGTATGCAGCCCGGTGAATCTATTGTTGCCTTGCTTAAGAGATTTGTCCATCTAACAAACCATTTGATTTATCTCGGGAAAATCTTCACCAATGATGATCTCAACCTGAAGGTCCTAAGATCTTTGATAAGGGAATGGAAACCGAAAGTGACGGTAATTTCGGAAAAAAAGAGTCTCTCAACAATGACATCTGCATCCTTATTTGGTAAACTTCAAGAGCACGAATTGGAACTTGGAAGGCTCGAGAAGAATGAAAGCCAAGAAAAGAAATCCAAGGGAATTGCCTTGAAGGTTGATTCAAAAAATGACAAAGATGATGAGACGTCCGAAGATGAGAACTTTATGCTTCTTGTTAAGAAGCTTGGTAAGTTTTTTAATAAAAATAAAAATTCCTCTTATCCTAACAAGAATAAACATTTCAGGAAAAATGAAACATCCACATCAATGCAAGACATCACTTGTTATGAATGTGGAAAGCAAGGTCACATAAAGTCGGATTTCCCGAAACTTGCAAAGAAAGGAGGATTCAAAGGCAAAAAGGATTTCAAGAATAAGAAGGCTTATGTTTCTTGGGACGATAATGAGAAAAGTTCCTCATCGGAATCAGAAAGCGATGAATGTGTGAATATGGCTCTTATGGCTTCACATCACTCTGATGAAGAAATCGATGAGGTTGATAGAAAATTTTCAATTTATGAGAATGATGCACAAGAAGTTATAGATGAACTTCTAAAAGAATGCAAGACTTTGTATAAAATCATTTCATCCCAAAAGAAACGAATTTCATCTATAGAAGAACAAAATATCGCTTTTGAGGAATATATATAAAAGTGAAAAACAAAAATTGATGGATGAAAAACAAAGTCTTGTATGAAAAAATTGTGAAAAAGGTCAAATTGGCTTGGAGGAAATACTTAGGCACCAAAGATATCCTAATGATAAAAGTGGCTTAGGATATTCTAAGTTTTCCAAACCAAGAAAAAATGAGACCATTTTTGTGAAATCAAGTGAACAAGCTGCTAAGGAAAAGGCAACCAATTCTAAAAGTGTGCATCAAAGTCATAAAAAGAAAATAATTATTAATAAAAAGAGTTATGTTCCTAGATATAAAAGTCATTTTCAACCTACTTGTTTTTATTGTGGAATCAAAGGGCACACACCTAATGCTTGCTATGTGCGCAATATTGGCGTTGCTAAAGGGAATTATGTGTGGGTTGAAAAGGGTACTAAATATCAAGGACCCAAAGCAATTTAGGTACCTAACAATACATGATTTTGTTTTGTAGGTTTGCTTGAAGACAACTTCTAATCAATGGTATCTTGATAACGGTTGTTCAAAGCATATGACGGGTGACATCATCAAATTTTCAAATCTATCTTTAAAGGCCAAATGATACGTTACATACAGTGACGATAATAAAGGAAAGATCCTTGGAGTAGGAACTGTTGGTGCATCTCCATTTATAATCATCGAAGACGTTCTTTATGTTGAAGGACTTAAATACAACCTACTTAGCATAAGTCAATTGTGTGACAAAGGGTTCCAAATCAACTTCACAAAGGATGAATGTTTGATAGAACATAAAGTCACCCACAACATTTTACTAAACGGTAAAATAATAAATAATATTTTTATGATTTCTTTTGATGACTCTTCCTTGAAGGTAAAATGCTTATTGGCAAACAACAACGAGGCGTGGCTATGGCATAAAAGGTTTGCTAACATTCACATGGAGCACTTAAACAAGTTAATAAAGCATGACCTAGTTGTTGGTCTTCCAAAGATAAAGTTCATCAAGGATAAGCTTTGTGACGCATGTCAAAAGGGAAAGAAAACCAAGACAACTTTCAAGTCCAAGAAAGTGGTGTCCACATCAAGACCACTTCAATTGTTGCATATGGATCTCTTCGGTCGATCAAGAACGAAAAGCTTCGGAGGTAATCTTTATGCTTTAGTTATTGTTGATGATTTCTCTCGATATACATGGACATTATTTTTAGTGCAAAAAGTGATGCTTTCAAAGCATTAAAAAAATATGGGAAGCAAATACAAAACGAGAAGTCACTCACTATAGCCTCCATTATAAGTGATCATGGTGGACAATTCCAAAACTCATCCTTTGAAGAATTTTGCAAAGATCATGGAATTCTCTCACAACGTTTCTGCACCAAGGACTCCTCAACAAAATGGTGTCGTAGAAAGGAAGAATAGGTCATTGGTGGAGCTTGCAAGAACAATGCTTAGCGACTCAAATCTTCCTAAGTATTTTTGGGCAGATGCGGTTAGCACATCTTGTTTCGTAAGAAACCGTGTCAACATTCGACCAATTCTCAAGAAGACTTCGTATGAGTTGTTCAAGGGTAGAAAACCAGACATATTATTCTTTCACATTTTAGGATGCAAATGTTTCGTTCTCAACAACGACAAGGACAATCTCGGTAAGTTTGATGAGAAGTCCGATGAAGGTATATTCCTTGGTTATTCCCTCTCTAGTAGAGCTTTTAGAATTTTTAATAAATGAACTCTTACTATTGAAGAATCTATTCATGTTTCGTTTGATGAGACTAAGCCCTCGAAAGAGGATAATATTATTGTGGAAGATGATGATGATATAGTAGATATGCCACAACAACAAAAGGAGATATCAAAGGATCAAGTAATACCACAAGAAGATGACTCACCAAATATTGAAGAACATCAAGATCTTTCGAAGGAATGGAGAACTCATAGAGATCACCCGATAGATAAAGTTATTCGTGATATTAGCCAAGGCGATGCAACTCGACTAAATCTCAAGGATGCTTGTCTCAACATGGCTTTTGTGTCTTAAATTGAACCAACCAAAATCGATGAAGCCTTAGGCGACGATCAATGGATAGTAGAAATGCAAGAAAAACTCAACCAATTCGAAAGGAATCATGTTTGGAGTCTTGTACCAAGACCGAACAACAAGCACATCATAGGAACGAGATGGGTGTTCAAGAACAAACATGACGAGAATGGAATCATAGTTCGTAACAAAGCAAGATTGGTCGCACAAGGCTATAACCAAGAAGAAAGAATCTACTTTTATGAAACGTTCGCTCCGATAGCAAGGTTAGAAGCAATTAGATTACTACTTGCTTACACTTGTTCTATGAATTTTCAGTTGTACCAGATGGATGTCAAAAGCGCTTTACTGAATGGCTACATCAATGAAGAAGTCTATGTCAAACAACCTCCGGGTTTTGAAGACTTCAAGAATCCCTCTCATGTCTACAAGTTGAAGAAGGATCCTTATGGCTTAAAGCAAGCACCAAGAGTGTGGTATGACCGCCTTAGCAACTTCCTAAGTGAGAAGGGTTTTACAAAAGGAAAGGTTGACAAAACGTTGTTCATAAAGAAGTTCAAGGGTAACACCTTATTGGTTCAAGTCTATGTCGACGACATCATCTTCGGGTCAAAACCAAAGATCCTTGCGAAGAATTTTTACTTATGATGCAAGGAGAATTCGAGATGTCCATGATGGAAAAAATAAACTATTTCCTTGGACTACAAATGAAGCAAACAAAGGATGGAATCTTCATCAACCAATCCAAGAATTGCAAGGAATTATTAAAAAGATTCGATATGGATAGTTGCAAGGTGATGTCCACTCTTATCGGATCCGGAACGTACGTTGATCAAGATGAATCTGGAACTTCATTTGATATCACAGAGTATCGAGGTATGATCGGTTCATTATTATATTTGATGGCAAGTCGTCCTGACATTATGTTTAGTGTTTGTTTGTGTGCACGCTTTCAATCAAATCCGAAGGAATCGCATCTCACCACCGGAAGAGGATTGTGAAGTATCTCAAAGGAACAACGAATGTCGGACTAAGGTATCCAAAAGGTAGTATATGTTCTTTAATTGGTTATTTTGACGTTGATTATACAGGATGTAAGACTGATAGAAAAAGCACAAGTGGCACTTGTCACATTCTCGGGAAAGCACTAGTGACGTGGGCATGTAAGAAGCAAGCATGTGTTTCACTTAGCATGACCGAAGCGGAGTACATCGCAGCAGGCAGTTGTTGTGCACAGATCTTGTGGCTTAAGCAACAACTCCTTGATTTCATTGTAGATCTTGGTTGCATTCCTTTCCGATGCGACAACACAAGTGCCATCAACATCACAAAGAACCCAGTCACGCATTCAAGGACAATGCACATAGACATCCGAAATCATTTCCTTCAAGATCACGTGCTCAACGGAGATGTAGATGTTACTTTCGTGGATACACACAACCAACTTGTCGACATATTCACTAAACCTTTGGCGAAAGAACCTTTCTTCAAGATCCGACGAGAACTTGGCTTTCTCGATAAAGGTGATATCTGTAATACCTCAAAATTTTCCCTCTCATTTCCTCAACATTTTGCATACATGGATTCATAAAATAACCAAAAACATTGCATGGCTGAGGCATGGGTATGTGATCAATGATCGGAGCAGCCGAAAGCTATGAAGAGGCTACCGAAGGGCCACAAAGCTTCTCAACCTTGTGCAAAAAGGTTCACAATATTCCACAAGTCTTCATTTGAAGCCACGAGCCATGGAAAGATTTGATTTGATCAAAAGAGGCGAGCAGTGCTATATTTTCTGAGGAAAAGGGCCGAATTAGGGTTTCACTTCTATTGGGCTTCGGCATGAAGTTTCGATTCAAAGTGGATTCCTTGGTCTTATATATGATGTCAAGTGCCTGAGGTTCAAATCTCGTCCACAAATTCATTTTGGAAGGGGTTCAACTGACCAGACGACGGAAAATCGAGGAATCGGGGAAAAGGCATCCGAGCTAGGTAAAAGGGGTCGACTCCTGACTTTTAAGATCGAGATCATGCAATTAGGGTTACAATGATCCTAGAGTTCATATTTGCTCAAGGAATGATGGAGGAATCATAAGGAAAAAATCAAAATAAAAATCATTTGAAAAGGGGTTAGTTTCACCATTTCCCTCCACCTTTCCTTCCATTTTCTTTCCACACTTCCTTTCATTCTTTCCATCTTGTTTTTCCACTCCATTTCCCTTGGAAACTTCCACCATCTTCTACCATCTTCTAGAGTATTCCAAGGAATATTCCAAGGAATATTCCCTTTTCCAACCCTAACCCTAACTAACTACCAAACCTAATTTTGGATCACAAACCTAATTTTTGGGCCCCAAACCCAAACCTAGATCCTAGCCTAGTCTCTATATAACCCTTAATCAATTCATTGAAAAGGGTTGAACACAATTTTCCAATTTTTTCACTCTTTGATAATCACATTTTCTCTCTCACTTTTCCTCCTCTTCCCTCCTTTCACCAAATCTTTTCAAATAAGCTCTTCAAGTTTCACATTGAAACTTGATATCTTGAAGCTTAAGCCTCCAACCTTCATATTTTATGGATTGAAGAAGGATAAGCTACTGATTTGTTGAGGTTTTCGGCTTATCGGAAGTGCAAGAAGATCAAAACATCAAGAACGCATTTATTTTGCGATTTCTCGGTTTTCGGTTTTCTCTTCGATTCAAGCTCCGATTCTTGCAATAATTAATCACTTCTTCTTTAAGTTATTCTCTCCATCTCACCACTTTTGGCATTCTTTAAGTGCTTTTCTCTTTGTTTAATCAATTCCGTTTAGATTATGTTTGCTTGTGATTTGTGATTTTGGTTGAATTTGGATTTAAGGTGTTAATAGATATAGGTTTTATCGTGTGTAAATAAGCTCAAATTAAGTAGAAATTAGTGGTAGCATGTTTCTAGGTATGTTAGTGATCATTAGAAGCAAGATTGTGGCCAAAAGCACTTATTTTAAAAGCATTTTTTCAATTCTGTTCAGTGTTAACCGGTTAACGCATTTGGTTAACCGGTTAACGCGTGCGTTTTTGGCCAAAATGCTGCTGTTTTAGGTCCGTTAACTGGTTAACCGGTTAACGCTGTTGATTTTTGTGTTTTTAGCTTATTTGATTGCTTAGCCCTAATTCCTAGTGCCTCTAATGTTCATACATGTTTAGGTAGTGATTTTAGGGAATTTTTGAGTCCATTTCTAGTAGCTAGTTCCCCCATTTCGAGTCGTTTCGACACAATTCCGTTCATATCGCATATTGTGCATTTTAGTGTTTCTTTGTGCATAACTTGAGTTCTTGCATTTTGTTGCTATGTTCATGCATCATTTGACACATAATCATCATGTTGCATTCTGTTTTTACATGTTTGCATTGCATTAATTCATTTTTGCATTTCATTATGTTGATGTATGTTGCATTTCTTGCATGTTGCATAATTATGCATTTAGTGGTATTTTGTTGCATACTTGATCACATCACTCATATCAATTTAATTCTGAATTTTTCATTAAGTTTAGTGTGTTTGTTGAGCTATCATGTTGCATGCTCATAATCAATAATCACCATGTTCAAATGCCATGTTCATATGCATGTTTAGGTGCTACTTTGTGCATTTACTTGTTGCATAATCCATGTGATGCATGCTTGCATAATCATTCAATAATGTTCATGTTCTTGCATTGGTATATGTTGATTTAAGTTCAAATACATGTTCATGATGAGATTAGAGATTTTTGCATTGAGTTTGTGCATTAAACATGAAAATAAGCAATTTTGGATTTTACATTTCATAGCTATTTTTTTGCATAAGTGCTGTAAAATGTGTGCTGTTTGTTATATGTACATGTTGTTTGTAACCTTTTACACCTACTATTTCATGCTGCATGCTGGCTGTAAAAAGATGCTTGGTGTTATGCATTATTTTCATGGTTGTTTGTGTAATAGGGGCTGTAATAGGTGTTGTAGTTTTGTCCTAGCATTGTTTAGTTCCTTTAGGATTAAAATAGAGTCTAGTTTAGGTTCAAGGTGCCTTAGAATTTAATTAGGATTTAATTGTTGTATGTTTGCTTATTATTTTTAATAAAATGCATTAACATTTGTTTTGTAATGGGGAAGATTGAGGTAAGTTTACTTCACCCTATCCTTTTATTTTTTATGCATTTCTTTTATGCATTTTAATTCATTTTTTTCTTCCATATTTGTGTTGGTAGGATTCCCCTTTGTTAGGACCAACTTATCTTCCTTAGGAAGTAAGTTGCATCCTTTTCCCTTCTTTCTTTTCCATTCCTTCTTTAGGATTAGAAAACCTCACAAACCATAGGACCACACTTGTAAATAAATAACTTAGGGTTGGTCTTAGTCCCCCTTAGTTTTTTGTCCTTTTTCTGACTTGAGTCATTCATTCTCACCTCATAAAGCAATAAAACACCTAATAAAGGTTGAACATTCTTGTACGACACGAGACTTTGTTGCGGAGTGCTTATACGCATCCTGTTTCAGGGCGAGGTGTAAGTATTTCCCGCAATGGATAGGTCTTATGTATGAGAATGTTCACAAACAAATTCAAAACACTTCTCATAAAAGACAAAAACAAATAACAAGCGACTTTCCTGCGGGAATTCTCTTCTCATCTCATTCACTCACAACGCGAACTTGCGACGACTTGTCTCGCATGCAAGACGGTAAACTCACTCGTACCAGACGAGCCTGCAACACCTGAGCATAGACATACGCAGTTCCAACCGTAAAAAAACACAAACAAACAGTTCCCGCCTTAGTTAGGAGAACTACGTCGACTCTGATCCTCATTATCCTGATGAGGTACATAGGCAGCGGGGTAGGGCCCGTTCGAGCACATTCTTTATTTTCCCTACATTTTCCCCATTCTTTCTTTTTGTTCTCTTGTAGTACCTTTTCTTATTCCTTTCTCATTTCATTTCCTATTCCAGTCAGTAGTTTTATTCAGCAGCACTCGTATTTTCTCACCCTTTGAAACAAAACAAGTAAGCGTGGATCCCGTCGGGTACGGCGGACGATTTGGGGTGCTAATACCTTCCCAGGTCGTAACCGACTCCCGAACCCAGATCTTTGGTTCGCAGGACCTTTTCCTTTCCTTCTTCCTCAGGTTTGTGCAGCATTACCTTTCCCGTTCCATTCGGGATAAAAATGCCTGGCTGGCGACTCTACCCTTTCCGCGCCACTTTCGCGTTTGTACTAGGATGAAAATCCCGGGAGCGACAATATCTAAACTTAACCTAAAATTAATTTTTATGTGGTGTAATTGCTTTAAATATGTGTAGTCTCACTTTTATGTTACAAAATGCTAGCACTCCATTTTCGCCGTTTTTGATTTTTCTCTCTTTGGGATACCCAAAAATAATCGGTTTAAAAATATTTTCGATCAAAAGTTGTGTTATGTCGTGTGCTAACACTTTGTGAAACTTTTTTGTGAAAATATTTTCCCATTTTCTCTAAAACATGCTTCCCATTATAATTCTCAGCGTACATCATGTGTTTCTTTTATTATTTCTCCTATTTTTTCTGTTACTTTATGTATGTTTATTTGTTTATAATTTTAATACATTGCATGTGTCATATGCCTTGCTTGATTACTTATTGTTTGTGTGATTGAACATATATGCCAATATTGTTTATTTTGTTTTGAAAGCCTCTTCCTTTTTGCTAATGACAAAAGGGGGAGAAGTGCTTGGTTCGCTAATGTCTCTCTGTGTAGAATTTTTTCCTCTGTTAATATAGGGTGAGTTGCTTAACATAGGGGGGAACATTGCACATCGATCAAAGCTATCTCACAAACTCAATTGGTTGTCATCATCAAAAAGGGGGAGAATGTAGATGCATACTTCAACCTAAAGCTTTTAATGAAGACAACGAGATTCAAGTTCAGTCTGTGTTCGCAAAAAGTAGAGCTTTCAATAAGATCAAGAACCAAGGCTATGCATCACTCAATGTAAATGTAGTCATGTGAATCAAGCTACGGATGCAATTGCTCGTATTCTTTCAAGACTTGGACACAAGACTTAGGTATATCAAAACTCACATCTAAATTGATATACAAGTGTTCCAAATATAGGTTATCTTGATAAACATTGCATATACCTTTTTAGAATGAAATTGGAACTGGTTTAACACTTTAAACTTAATAATTTTTCTGAGATTTTGCAGTTATAACTGGTTAACCAAATAGCTTAACCGGTTAACCAAATAGCTTAACCGGTTAACCGTTCAAATATTTCAATATATTGGGTTAACGTTACAGTGTTAGCCAGTTACCCAAAATGGTTAACCGGTTAACATTGAATGAATTTTTGAAACATCATTTCTTTTCATTTGAAATACTTTTTGAATTTTATACCTTTTCATATATTGTTTCATGAACTTTTCATACCTTTTTGAAAGCGTGTTTTTGAAACATATATAATCTGAATTTTTCAAATATGAAAAACACCTCCTAACAATCTTTCATTAAATTTCAAAACAATCAAAGTCACTATTTTGAATATTTTCAAATATTTTAAAGTGTTCATATTGTTCATCTTTTTCATACTCATAGAAGTTGAACACTTGCATTGATATTGAAAAGTGAATTTTAATTAAGAAAAAGGAGAATATCAATCTAGCATTGATATTGTACACTTCATTTCTTTCTCAAAAACAACTTATAGAATTATTACTATTTCCGACTTGCGATCCAGGATTGTTGGACGTAAGGGTTAGTTCTTGCAAGAGGATCTTCTTGCACACTATTGGTGTATAGTTTGTAGATATTAGGCCTCACCGGTTTATGGTGTGATAGGTTGTACGATCTAAACTATAGTGAAAATATCTTACGAGGTGTAAGGGGACTGGATGTACCTTCGGATTGTGAAGGGAACTAGGATAAACCTTTTGTGTTCTTTTACTTTCCGCATTAGCGCTTTCATTTCTTAAACACCTAAAAGAAGAAAAATCCATCCACCGAGAAAATTTTATAAAGCACCCCCTCTTAGGCTATCTCTGAAACTACAATTTGTAGCATCTAATCACCGTAGAAGTGCACACGTCAGATTTCTGATCCGCTTCACCACACTTATAGAACTTGAGAGGAGTAGAACCCGCTCCCCCACTTGGTTTCTTCCCATCAGTAATCTTTGGCTTCCCTTTGTCATTTGGTGTTGCATAAGTTTTCCCTTGAAAATGACTCTCGTATTTCTTCTCACTCACCTACTTATATTGAACAGATCGAGCTCGACTATCCTCAGCATACATGCGGATCTACTGACACCCAGTTGTTTTCTTGATTTCTGGTCTCAGTCCATTTTCAAACTTCAAACACTTGGATAACTCAACATCATCATGGTTGTAGTGAGAATATAGTTTCACTAACCTCTCAAACTTGGAGGCATACTCTGCCACCGTCACGTTCCCTTGCTTCAGCTCTAGGAATTCAACCTCTTTCTTGCACAAGAGTCTTTAGGATAGTACTTACTCAAAAATTCCCTCCTGAACACATTCCAAGTTATCGCAATCCCGACTCCTTCCAATCTCTGACAGGTATTATCCCACCAATCCTCAGCCTCTTCATCCAACATATGGGTGCCAAACAGCACCTTCTGAGCATCGGAGCATGCCATAGTTCGGAGAATCTTCTCAATAGCCTTAAGCAACTTATGCGCGTTCTCCGGTTCATGAGTACAATTAAACTTAGGCGGATTATTCCTCTGAAATACCCCAAATGCATGAAATTCATCACAAACATTATTTTGCACCGTAGCCCGAGAAAGTGCAGTGACCGCATTCACAACAACACGATTCGAAGAATTTCTACAAATCACCAACAACATCAGAAAGCAACTCAACCTCAAAACACTCAAAGGCAATAACCGACACGACTGACAATGACATGTGCAACACCCCGATTTAATTAAATTATTTTGAGTAGAATTTTTGTTTATTTTCGATGTGCGATGTTTTGAAGTTAAGATGATTAAGGAATTAAGTTATTTTAAGTTAATATGCGAATTAGACTTACATTAAGAGAGTTTTAGTAGTATAATTGAGAGGTGTAGATAGAAGCCCATTAGTGGATTAATTAAATAATTTTTAATAATAATAATATTGGTAATTATTTTTAGAGCATTTTAATTAAAATAAGGAAATAGAATTAGAAGAGGTTTTAGGGAGAATTAGTCATATTCAGTTTTTGGAGAGAAGAACGTGTTTTGGGAGATCAAGAGCTAGGGCTAAGGATTTCCTAGAAGAAATTCGTAAGGATTTACATCCATAGATTCTAGCTCCATTCAATCCAAAGGTAAGGGTGGGATTCATATCTTATAACCGGGAGAAAATAATTTGCATGTATGGGATAGGGTTGTTTGATTTCTTGATGTTGTTTGTATGATGTTTTCCTGTGTGATTTCGTTCGATTATGATGAAACGATGCTTGTATTACTGATACAAATTTGTTGATATTTGTTATGAATATTTGCTGTGATGATTTTCTGAGATGAGTGTTGAAACTGTGACGAATCTAGATTAGATGATGTTAATAGGTTGATAAATTGATGTAGTAATGTTAGATGAGTTATAAGATGAAGAATTATAAGTCTAAAACATGGTAGAAACCCATTTAGGACTGATTTGGAGTGATAACATGATAAACCCATAGAGGAAGATTAACTGAGATGGGTTCTGGTGGTTTGCGTAAGGGGTATAGCCTTACACGTATGGGACAAGTTGATACGTGTAACACCTGGTGGTACGCCGCTTGTTACGCGTATGGAGAGTGATTTTGCAGCCTCTGGTCATTTTAATATTACGCGTATGGGCTTAGGGCGGTACACGTTTAGGGAAGGCAATACGCATTTGGTACGCGTTTGAGCAGCGTTGATGCGTTTTTGTGCTTTCGTAGCGATCCGCCTATCGTTTCATGTCTGTTTCGTTTATGATGTTTCCAAAAGACGATTTAGTCCTAATAATTGATGATAGATGTAATTAGAGGAGAATAATATGATGATTTAACAAATGTTGTAAGAAGAATTTAGATGATGAATTTATAGGTGATAAATTAAGAAGATTACGACGATTTTATACTATTGTGATTATGTATTCTGATGTGGGTCTTATGACCAACGATGTTGTGATGATCAAGATGGTATGAAGAACGATATTTACAATGTTTGATTATATTGTATGCCATTTTCATACCTCATATGTTTGCATTTATTAAGATGGCCAGGAATGGCAAACAAGATGTTTAAGATGAAGAATTATGTCTTGTTGATGGCCACCTAAATAGCATGAATTTTTAAGATGGGAGTTTTCTCCGAATGGTACCACATGCATACATTGTCGGGTCTCATTGATTTGCATTATTGGATGAATATTGAAATGTTATGAATTATGCGATGTTGTGACGTTTATGATGTATATGATTTGAATGGGTGATTGAATGACTTTATCTTATATGTATTGATTATTATATCATGTTTATAATTTTCGATATCTCACCCCTTCTGTTTGAATGTTACCCTTGGTTAGTAATGTGCAAGTAACCCTGAGTAGCGAAAAGTCTGTAGATGGTTTGAGTCGTTGGTCGCTCTGATATGTAACACATAGAGGGGATTAGTGAATACTTGTTTTGATTTTGAACTTGTTTTTTTTAAGTTGGATAAAGATGTTTCTTTTAAAAGAATGATGTTTTGGTGTTAATGAATTATTTTACGAAGTTGAATTCTTAAAGATGAGATTTTACGACTTTAATGATTTTCTGTTGCATAATAAAGACTTGATTTATTACTTGATGTGTTTGTGATGTATGATTTTAAAGAAGAAAATGTGATGCCCCATTTTTTTTGAACTCTGATTTATTTATAATTAATTGCTGGTAGAATGGGGTGTTACATTAGTGGTATCAGAGCAGGTCAATCTGTCCGGTCATGTTATCGAGTCGTAGAGGTTAACAATCGAGTATTGTTATTTTTGCGTTGATCTTTGTTCTTGTTGTGGTGTTTAGTTGTGATGGCTAGAAGAAACGAAGTTGTTATGGTTGCTGCAATGCAAGCAATGGCACAAGCTGTAAAAAACCTACCTAATACTGGAGAGAATGAGGGATCTCGTAGTTTGGCATCTTTTCAGAGGGAGAATCCGCCTACTTTCAAGGGTAAGTATGACCCTAATACAACATTGGAGTGGTTGAAGGCGATTGAAAGAATATTCCGAGTGATGGATTGTATAGTAGCACAAATGGTTCGCTATGGTACGCACATATTAGCGCTTGAGGCTGACGATTGGTGGTTGGAGACTCGTGCGAGATTTGAAACTGCAGGTGAAGAGATCACTTAGGTTGTTTTCCGCATGGAGTTTATGAGGAAGTACTATCCTGAATATGTTTGTGTCGCTCCCGATAAATGGGACTGGCCCAAATAAAGGTACAGACGCGAACGGTCGGCGAGAGGGACAATGAGAACACACAGCCGTGAACTCACTGGAGAATGAATAGAGTCGCCAGCTAGGCATTTTTATCCCGGAGGAAAGGCAATGCTGCATAGACCTAGAAAGAAATGGATAAGACGGTTTGCGAACCAGAGAGACTGAGAAAGGGGGTTGGTTACAACCTGGGAAGGTATTAGCACCCAGATTGTCCGTCGTACTCGACGGGATCCACGCTTAAAATATTTGTGTTTTAAAGGGGTAGTGTCAGTGCAATCTGTGTATAAAATAGCTGGAAAGAGATGTACAGGTGTCAGTGTAAAGGAATGTGAAGTGTGCAAATGAAGTGTCAGTGTAAGAACAGAATGAAATGCTCATGATAATGAGGCTTAAAGAATAAGGCTAGAAGGAGGGGGAATGGACAGAGACTTTTGTTCGATAACCGTTAAGTTATGCCTACGTATCCTCTCGTGCAATGAGGAAGTCAGAACACCGTAGTTCGACCCAAAGAGACTGAAAGATGAATTGACTTGTGAACTGCTTACTTGTCTATGCTCAAGTGTATGACCTGTCTGGCTCAGGTGCAAACTGTCTTGCATTAGACGGAAGAAGCAAGTTCTCATTTGTGAGTGAATGAGATGAGAAAAGAATCCCGGAGGAGACGATTATTGTTTGTTTTTGTATTTTCAGTCTTTTATTGATTTTTGAAGTTTGTCATAAGTTAATGAGCTTAAGCCTAAACCAATGGATTTAGTAAACTCATCACATCTTCCCTCTGATTAGGGGTAATGAGAATACCTTAAATGTGAAGTCAGATTCTCACACTTAATCACCTCTGATGCAGGATTAAGATCATTGACCTACTTGTGATTACTTAGATGTTTTTGGTGTTTTTGTTTAGTGTTGAGTAATGAGATTAAGCCATAATCAGGGATTAAACAGACTCATTACACCATCCTAATAGAAGGATAATAGATGAGAATGTTTAAGCTGAGGAAAGCTCCTCGACTTAATCCACGATTAGGGATTAAACTCATGACAAAACAAGACCTTTATTAAGTGGATTTTAGATTAATGGTATGATGATGAAGTGATTTTTATGATTTGTAAGACAACTTGAGGGGGACTTGTCCATTAACACTAGGGTTAGTCCTTCTTAACCACTTAAGGAAGAATTAGAACCCTAATGCAAGGCCCAAGTTACAAGCTTGATGTCTTGATGATTATTATATGAATTGATTAAGAGATTTAAACACATTAAGGGTTTAATACTTAGGATTAAAGTTATACACTCCATCCTAAGAGAAGGATGCAGGCATAACCCTAATCACAAAGTCTTAGAGCCTTTATGGTTTAGTCTCTGATTATGAGGTGAGAAGAGAGGACTCAAAGAGAGACACAAAGGTAAAACTATGGGGGGACTAATCAAAATCCTAATTCATTATCATGCTTGGTTGGTCCTAAGGTTTGTGAGGTTTTCAAGAACAATCTTCAAAGGAGCCACCAGGAAGCAGATGAATAAGATCAAGAGAAGCAAAGTGACTTGCTTCATTCAAGAAGTCAAGTCACTTGAAGAAAGAAAGTGGGAGGAACAAGAATGAGCAAGCTCAATCTCAAACACAAATAGAAATGCAGCAATGGATGCAAGAGAGATGAAAAGAAAAGTTATGAGAAGTGAAGGCAAATTCACTTCCCAAGTTACTTACCACCTGAAATGTTAGAAAGAAATGCAAAACAATGCAAGATGAGATGAAATGGCATGATACTAAGCAAAACCAGAAGCATATTGATGATGATTATGATGTTATGAGATGCTGCAAACATGAGGCAAGACATGGAGATGTTCATACAAGATCATGAATGCAAATGATGCAAGCTAAGGAGCATGAACAAACATGAAATGTTATGAAGCATACAAAGCAAATGACATGGCAAATATGTGATGCAATGATCAAACATGCTTCCTATATGTCTTAAGATGTCAAATGAATCACAAGAATGCACAAAATGCAAAGACAAGTCATGTTATGCAAGAGAATGCAAGAAGGATGCAAAAGAAAGCCCAAATTAGGGTTCATGGATCAAACATCAAACAAAAACTCAAAACAGAAGCAAACCCTAAGATAAAAATGGAAAATGCTAACCAAAGAAACCCTAAACCTATAATGAACCACTGCCCAAAGGAGAACTCTCAACTCTCAACCAAACTCAAGCTATGATTTTTACAAGTTATTGGGGTTTTTTAGGGTTCTATACAAAAGAAATGTCAAACAATTGGAAAATGCAAGATCAAATCATGGCCATTTTACCCTAGAAGCTACATGCCAAACACAAAACAATGCAAGAAGAATCAATGTCTCAACCTTCTCCAATAGGCAGAAATGAATTTTTGAATTTAGGATCAAATTAATGCACAAAATATGATTTAATTCAATGAAAAATTCTTAAAATGCATCAAGATCAAAAAGGAAATTTGGTTTGAAGGTTGGACAATGTTTCTAAATGTCTTAGAACATTTCATGAATTTTTTTGTAATTTTTTAAATACCTAAAAGTATTTTTAATTAATTAATTTCCATTAATCAATTAAAAATAATCTTTTAAATATTTAAAAATACTTTTTTAATGATAAAAAATAAAATAAAAATATTTTTGGGTCATAAAAATTAATAAAACTTTAGGGAAAAAGTTTCATAATTTTTATGTATTTTTTGCTATTTTTAAATAATTATGCAAATTAAATGAAAGAAAATGAAATAAAAATTAAATAAAATGAAAGTATGCAGCATGGAAGGCCAGGATTCAATCTGGAAATGAGAGGGTTGACTGCGCGCCAGATCCAATGGGCCACATTCAAACTGGGCTAAACTTAATTAATTAAATAAATTAAACCTAATTAAGTTAATGACAAGATCTGGGCCATTGGATGCGCGCGGGAAAAGACCTGGTCAACTCATCCAACGCCTGAAATTCAAACTGGGAACCCTAACCCTAATCACATATTAATGACTTTCAGGTCACCGGAGACGAGCTCCGGTCGTCTTCTCCGGTGACCTTCTCCCCTGAAAACTTCCAAATCCTTCCCTAGGTCACTAAAATGAAATCTAAAACCATGGAAACGTTCCTCAACCTCTCACGAATCAAACCCCTCTCTCAAAACAAATTTATATTTCCTAAATAAGCTGAATCGAAGGAAACAAGTTCTAGGGCTCGCAAGCTTCAGAGACAAATTAAATACTCAAAACAAAACCATTTCAAAAACTAAGAACATCAGGATGATCAGTGAATCACATAGAACAAGTTTGTAACAAGAAAAATGATTTCTGGAAAAATAATTTTCAAGCTACCTGAGATTTGAAGTTTTCAACTTGAGGACCTTCTGGCCACTTCCTTCAGTGCAAACTGCTCCACTTGGTCCCCAGATGATGTTTGAATGCTCAATGAGAGTTTAAGTTGGCTGGATAATGAGATTCGACAGCTTCTGCTCAAGCTTGATCAGAAATGGCAATGGTGTTTCAGGAGGTTTCAGGCCATTGTGAATGATGGTTTGTGGTCCTGAGGATGAATGGAGAAGGTCTGTGGTGTTTGTTGGTGTGTTTGTGAGCTATGGTGAGAGTTTCGAATGAAACTGCAAAATGAAGTGAGAAATGGCAGTGAGATGTTCAGGCTGTTTCAGGCTTGTGTTCTTGGTGCTTTGTGGTCTATGGAACAAGGTGAGTTGGATGGTGAAAATGGTTGAAGTGTTTGCAGGCTGTGGAGAGGAATTCGAAGGCTTATGCAATGTGGGGTGTTTTTGTGAATGTGTTGGATGATAGAGCTTCAGCCTTGCTTGAAGTGTGTTATGGCCAGCATTTGATCCACATAAACAAAGCCTATTGGTCAGTTGATGTGACTTGGCCTGCTGTGATAGGTGTGGCTACTTTTGCCAAAATGTCAACTTCTTGTAAGAGAGGCATGGGTCATGTTTCAGCCAAGTACAAGAGGTGTGGGCTGCGCAGCAAGGTGAGGGGGAAAGGCTAGGAGTGGTCAGCAGGCTAGGCAGCAAGTGGATGGAAATGATCATGAGTTTTTGCAACTTGGCTTCCTTTGTTCACATGTGAAAAATCTTGCTCCAAAGGCCATACAAACATGTGATTCCTTTGGTTCAATATGAACTTTAGGACTTAGAGAATGTTCATGTGCTGGTTTGATGCCAATTAGAAGTTGCAATTTGACTTAGCACATGATTTTGCAATTTTCACACTTGGTGCATATCTTGAAAATAAGTGATTTTTGCTAACTTTGCATTGCCATAACTTTTGATCCAAGAAGAGTTTGATCATGTTCTTGTACTTTTTGAAAAGGGAAAGATGAGATCTACAACTTTCATGACCAAAGTTTTTCCATTTGAAGCATTTTTGGATCAATAATCAAGGCTTGAAAAATGACATAAAATGAAGCATTCTTGAAAAGTCAACTATGCCCAAAAAGTCAACATTTGCAAAAACCCTAAATTCTTGATTTCCATGAACTTCAACCTTCTTCCATGATCAAATAAAGATCATATACACTCAAAATGATGAAGATCACCCACTGGTTGGGTCATTAGGGGCCTCAGATGCCCTGATTTTGCACTGACTTGTCTGAAAAGTCAACCCTTGATCAGATGACTTCCCCATGGAATTTCTTCATGAAAATTGATATGCATACTCCCTATACCATATAGAGATCAATGGAAACAAGAATGACCAAAAAAATTGGAGTTATGGCCTCTAAAACCAAAACCATAATTTTCAGTCAACTGTGCAGTCTAAACTGGCTCTGCATCCATTCAAACCCTAGTTCTTGTGACTCCTCTGCATTTTTGACTTTGAGGAGGTGAAATATGATATAAGAACACACATGGACCCCTTTGAGTTGATTGGTGGCCTTTGGAATGGCTCAAGATGCTTTGGGATTGCTCAGATCACAAACCCTAGGTGCAGATGCCTTAGAAGCTATGCAGTGAAACAAAAGTGAGATATGAGATGATATGTTTGTGTTTATGCATATGAGATGATCACAAGCCATGGTGTGAATGGGTGAGGGCAAATTTGGGGTGTTTACAGCTGCCCCTATTCAAACATGAGTTAGCTGTGCAGGATGTAAGCAACGGCTTAACAGGCGAACAAGATAACTTGTGGTTGAATACCAAAGACAGTCCAAAATTTGTACTCACAGAATGAAGAAGGAAAGGGATATAGATTGTACAAGAAAAATAAAGTATATTGTAAAGTGTGGGCGACGGAGGACGACCGTCGAGCAGAGGACGACTGCTGGGTAAAGAGCAATGGCGGGGACGGCCGACATGCTGGGGTAAATGTGAAGTAAAGCGATGACGGGGACGGCCGACATGCTGGGGATAAAAGGTAGAGCTAAGACGGGGACGGCCGACTAGCTGGAAAAAGTAAGATATCATGATGGGGACGGCCATCGAGATAAAGCTGTAAAATTCTCTGGGGGTTAATGAAACATGACGGGGACGGCCATCAAGTTCATAAAGGTAAAGTAACCAACGATGGGGACGGCCATCGGGCTAAAGGAAAAAGGGACCACGACGGGGACGGCCATCGGGTTAAAGAATAAATGAAATAAACAGATGATGGGGTACGGCCATCAAAGGTGAAGGACGATCACCTAGCAGGGGACGGCTGCTCTGTTGGGTAATAAAGGAAATATGATGGGGACGGCCATCAAAGGTGGAGGACGACCACCTGGCAGGGTACGGCTGCCGAAAATATCAACGATGGGGACGGCCATCGGATAGAAAAGGTCAACGATGGGGACGGCCATCGGACGAGCATGATGGAGGAAGACCATCAAGAAGTGGAGGACGACCACTCAGCAGGGTACGGCTGCTCTCGAGGTTTCATGACATAGGACGAATGCCAGTTAACCAAAATCAACAATGGGGACGGCCATTGGATAAAATGATGAAGGACGATCATCAAAAGGTGGAGGACGACCACCTAGCAGGGTACGGCTGCTAAAACAACGATGGGGACGGCCATCGGGCGAGCATGATGGAGGACGACCATCAAGAAGTGGAGGACGACCACTCAGCAGGGTACGGCTGCTCTCAAGGTTTATCATGACATAGGACGAATGTCAGATAGAAGAAAATTGCTTTGTTGGTGATCTACTGGGGAATAGTAAACACGGACGAGTGTTTATATCCAAGAAACAAAAGGTATAAGTGTTTAGACGCTGTGTATAGATTAAAGATGCGGACGAGCATCCCTAAGACTATGATACGGACGAGTATCAGGTAGAAACAAGTACTGACACATGTTCTGAGATGATGATACGGACGAGTACCAACTGGTTAACAAAGAACAAGGACGAGTGTAGATTCTGAGGGGACTCTTCTGGGGGATAGTAGACACAGGCGAGTGTCTATATTCATGAAGACAAAAGTGTTTGACACAGTGTATGGACTAAAGATGCGGACGAGCATCCTTAAGACTTATGATACGGACGAGCATCATGTAGAAACAAACATTAGACGCAATGTTCTGAGATGATGATACGGATGAGTACCAACTGGTTAACAAAGAACAAGGACTATTGTCGAATCTGTGGGGAGATATAAATGGTGTATACAAGATACAGACGAGTATCTGCATAAGTGAGATAAGTATGAGTGGTGTATAGATGAGTGCTTACTGCTGGTGAGGGTGACACGGACGAATGTCAAAAGGGGAAAAGTGTAAGATAAATAGAGTATATGGTATACAAAGTGTTTAGATTATTGTGCTGGGGAAAGCGACACGGACGGATGTCAAGGAATTATATGTATACAAGTATCTGCGAGTGCAAAGGGGATGTCTTTGGCTTTCTGCTGGGGATATGACACGGACGGGTGCCACAAGGAGTATATACTGATGCTTGTGAATGCAAGGCAACTGTTTTAGCTTTGGTTCTCCGCTGGGGAATCTGGGGAGCATTATGTATACTGCTGACGGGTTGAAAGCTTTTAACTCTGATGGGAACGAAGTGTTGGCAACCTGATGCTTGTTGGAGAGGTTTTCACTGGAGGAAAGACGACTCTGCGTGAGGTATACTTCGTTTAACTGCTTTGAACATCTGCTGAGGATCTGATCATCCTGCTCTGACTCCACTGGGGAGAATTTCTTCTTGCTCTGCTGAGGAAATCCCTTGGAAATGAGAATCCCGATGACTTCATGGGGAAAGATCATCTTTAGACTTGGCTAGGGAAGATGCTTGATCACACAATCCTGCTGAGGAGGGAATTCTGATAATTCTAACTTTGTGGGGAAGCAAGGCCTTCAGCTTCCTGTTGGAAAAACTTCGCTGTGGAAAGATAAGTCCGCTTGGGGAGGAGAACGATTCAATTAGCCTTGAAGTTCTGTTGGGGTTATCATCTGTTCCAACTCAGCTGGGGATGTCAACCTTCTGGCATGGTTGAGAAAAGATTTGGCAATGCTCTGCTGAGGAGGGACTTTGCTGGAGAATCAAAATATGCCCCAAGTATAGCATAATGACTGTGTTGGGAAGATGTGCCAAAGAAAATTGGCTTCGACTGTATGCGAATAACCAACTCCTCATGAGGACATCTTGTCGGCTGAAAGAAGATCTTTATGCTCGGGGAAGAAATAAACTTCCAATGTCCTGCTGGTAAAATAAATACCAGACATTCCCTGAGAATTAACACAGTGCTTCAAACTTCTGAGCTCAACAAAAGCATTACTGATCATCCTGAGTGAACAAGCATCCCTTTACTCTTCAAATGGCCTCAGATTGCATCGTCCATAAAAGATCGTCCTTAGAGGATTTTACAGAAGACTTGGCATCCAGAATTGCCCCAGTATCTTCAAACTCTCGCAAAAATTCAATAAGTCTTGAGATAACTGCCCCAGATTACGTCTTGAAACGATTCTTGCCCCACATCAGAGCTAAAACAGAAACCATGCGGTATGAAGATGCAATGCCAATGATGTATAATGCAGACGTATGCTCATAACCAAAGATATGAAACAAGGATGGTTGGGCGCTAGGGACAGGTTGATAGATATATATATATTTTTTGGTTGCCAAGCAATTGGACTTTTGAAGGTGAATTACCAGACGAGAACTGGTTTATTAAAGGTAGGCCAACAGACGAGAACTGATGGGCAAAGAATAAGTCGTCAGACGAGAACTGACTACTTGGGGTTCATTGTCAAACGAGAATTGACTCCGAAAACGAATGACTACCAGACGGGAACTGGCGTTCAACAGGCTAAATGAAAGGGTGACCAGACGAGAACTGGTTAAAAGGTTCGCCTACCAGACGAGAACTGGTATTTGAAGTTGGTTCGCCAGACGAGAACTGGACTTTGGGGTTCGTCTGCCAGACGAGGACTAGACTTTGAAAAGTTTTGCCAGACGGGAACTGGGCTTTGCAAAGGCTTGCCAGACGAGAATTGGACTTTGAAAGGTTGATAAGTTGGGGTTACGAGGCCCTGGATGTGAGATCTGATGTTGTGGGGGTTATGCTTAATGCAATGATGATGCATATGCTCTATATGCGACATGAATAACGTATGCAAATGTTTTATGTCACGCTTTATGAAAAGCTATAAGAAATCCCCGAGGATGGGAAAAAAAAAAAAAGTCATAGGTGACAAGGCTTCTAATGAGAAGGGTGACAAAGGCGAGGGTGGGTAATACGATTTCCCGATACCCGTCATGAACTCGAAGATCACTGATACAAATTGCTCTGTGTAGCTAAAATTTGCCCCTGTTGGGTGAGTCTCTGAACAGACTGTTGCTGAATATCCAATTTCTGGAATAGAAAACTTGGATGTTCTCTCGAGGAGAGTTGCACTTAGTGATCTCTGGAAGTATCCTTCCCCGGTATGAGCGTGTAAGCGACTTGATTCATTCTGACTGAGCATTGGAAGAATTGACCCTTAGTCAACGGAAACTCCAGGTGTCCTGCCCCTGCTTGGGAGATTCAACTTTGATCAACTGACTTTGAATGACGTTCCTCGATCAACTGATGCTTGGGAACTCTCTTTACCCTGACAGATTCCTTGGTCAACAAAACCACTGGATAACATGCCCCTGATTCATAGGCCAACAAGATGCTCTTGATTCTGGTCATCATTGTTGAATGATCAAGCTCCCTTGCGATTGCTCTTTGTAGGAACTTCCCTGGTGTCACAAACTAAACTTGCAATTAAAACTGTACATTTACAAATGGTAATTTTAACGCAGTACACATGCAAGTTTTTGAAAATTTATTTATTTTGATGTTGTGACAGTGTGTGACGAATGGACGATTAGTCCAAACGTAGTGTTGAGTTAGCAAACCGTTAGGAGTCAGTTTACGCAACCTTGTCGTAGTATGCTTTCAGAATTGAACCTGATTCAATTAGGACTTTCAAGGGTTATAACGTGGTCTGGTTCACGATTTTAGAAAGAAAGATTTGTGGCTCAAAGTTTATATTTTCCCACCCATTCTCCTTGATGTTCTCCAGTCCTATGTTCAGCTAATTCGACTTAAGCGCTTGCTTCTCACAAGGGTTTTGTAATGATTGAGGAACCAATGGCATCGACGGTTTACGCACCAACGAGGTTTCTTGGAGTAACAGTCACCCATTCACTTTGTGTCTGGTCACACGACTTTGTTCTCATGGAAAATTCTCTTTCATTTCATTTTTTTTTACTCCCTAACTTTTGCCTGGACTGGTTCTTTTTGAATTTTCGATTTTGAAGTCCAGCGGGATGCCCTAACTTGCCTAAGTCATATGTTTTCACACATTTTTTCGACTTAGCGGGCTTTATTTCTTTTTTTTTTCCTTTTGATTTTTGTTGAACGAATCGTGTGACACTGGCTTGTCATGACTTGCTGAAAGGGCTGACTGCCTCATTCCTTTGTTTGTGAGGGATAACCATTGTGGTTTCACGTCCCTTGACCTCTTGAGGTGTAATGAATAAAGGTAATGGATCCTCGGATGCACACTCCTTCGGAAATTTGAACGCTTGGTCAAATTAACTGATGACTACCCTACCCCGGGTTAAATGTGAGGGTTTTTTCCTGTCTAGAAAAGAAACTCCTACTTCAAGGCTCAAAGGGGTTGACGAGGGTCTATCTCCCTTATATCTCCGGTGTTTGGGAATTGAAGCAATGCCTGTACATCGTCAGCAGGTTCTACCCTGAAAGCATACCTTCAACAATTATGAGTATTCAGTTGTCATCATCCTCCCTCAAACCTGCTAAACAACAGTGAAATAAATGTGAGGTATATGGATGCAATTTTTTGTTTTTTTGTTTTTGATGCAAGGAAAGGAAAAATGAGCGAATGCGACATAATTGATTCAAAAGTGCAAGATCACTACATTAACATTACCATTCAAAATAACAATGCTTAAAAGACAAGTAGCTGCTAACAGGAAAGAAACTACAATGCAAATGATAAAAGGATACAATGATCACCAACTCTGATGACATACTGTTGTCTGAGCCACTGAAAACAGGAGACGCTCCTTCTGAAGTCTTTGAACTCAAACAGGTGAAAGGTTGACGTGCATAACGAAGCTTCCTTCTGGAAAGGAGATGTGGCCCTTGTCGATCAATTGTTGTACTTTGGCTTGAAAAGCTTTGCAATCTTCAGTTGAATGCCCGATTGATCCACCATGATACCCGCACTGCTCATGAGGATTGTACCCTGGAGGGTAAGGCCCTGGTAACGGCTTGAGAAGCTTTGGAACCACCAAAGAGCTCTGAACTAGATGTGGCAAGAGTTCACTGTACGCCATGGGAACTGGATGAAGAGGAGCAATCCTTCTTTCCAGATTGTTACGAGGCCTAGGCTGGCTCTGAAGTTGATTCCGAGGTCTTCGACCATGAGCTTGCAGATTTGGACGAGGAGGAGTCCAGGACTTCTGATATGGTGCTCTGAGCATTGCCGAATGCCCGTAAGAGTAATCAGATTCAGGAAAAGATGGTCTCTTAGAAGATGTTGGTCTAGAACGTTCGATATTTGCCATGACTGCACTGCCGTCATTCCATTCTTCCTCTTGGGAGCTAACAACAGACTCACCTTCACTAGCAGGGATATTCGAAAAGTCCTGGATCTTTCCACTTTTGAGCAAGCTCTCAATGCGTACTCCAACTATCATCAAATCAGAGAAGCTTGTCATCCCCATGCTACTCATTCTTTCCAAGTATGGACCCTGCAAGGTGCCCACGAACAGGTCAATTAATTCTCTGTCTGAAAGTGGTGGTTGCACTTGGGCTGCCAATTCTCTCCACCGCTGTGCATATTCTCTGAAAGATTCACCACTCCCCTGGGATAGGCTCTGCAAGTGCGTGCGATTGGGAGCCACGTCCATATTGTACTGGTATTGCTTTACGAAAGCTCTGGATAAATCATTCCAAGATCGAATATGACTGCTTTCCAAATCCATGTACCAACTTAAAGATGCCCCACTTAAACTGTCCTGAAAACAGTGAATCATCAACTTATCATTGCAGGCATACGAAGTCATTTTTCTACAGAACATCACCAAATGACGCTTCGGGCAACTGACACCAGTGTATTTCTCGAACTTCGGAGTCTTGAAATCTGGAGGAACGACAAGACCAGGCACCAAACACAGGGTTAGAGCATCAAAAACGAAGGCATCAGGATCCGCTAAGGCTTTGAGTCGCTCGTCCAACACACGAAATCTTTCGGCAGGATCAATAACTTGTGGATCCTTGGTTTTCACAAGAGGGATTGCCCCTTGGAAGTCTGGCATAGGGAAGGCAAAATTCTGATAATTTGTAGTATCAGAAGAAGATGAAGGTCCACCTCGGACAACAGATGGTTCAGGTACATTCTGATTCATGATCGGGGTCTGTACGGGTTGAGCTTGAGCAAGATTGTACACTTGCAGAAAATCATCATCAGGAGAAAGACCATACAAAGGATTGGTCATTGAAGTGAAACCAAGTGGAAACTCAACATTCTGACGGTTGTTCTCTGACATAGCTACTGACGGCTTTCAAACTGACCCTTTACCTCTTGACACTGTTCAGTCTAGCTGCACACACTCTGTCGTCTTCTAACTGTTACCACTTGTTCAAACTGAGTACCGGGAAATCAGCTGGCTGGTCATGGACAAAAGAGGAAGGATGAGCTCTCTGGAAGAGGAAAATGCAATGCAAATGCAAATGCAATATGCAATATGATGATGCAAAAGATGCAAAGACATGGGATCACAGCTGGAAACTGCCTGGAATCTGGAATGCCGGACCAAGAATCGAGTGTCTGTAACCACAAGATCTCTGTATAGTAACCCGAAATAGTAACTGAAAACCAGAGGTCAATAGCTTCAGGATCATAGTGACCGGATCAAACAATTGTACTGGTAATGAGGGTATGTTGAGGTCAAGGGTTCCTGCAAACCTGTAAACAGCCCGACCCCCTCACAGGTAGTGTTCTAAAACAAGGATCCTCAGACTTGGATCAGTTATGAGAAGTGTAAACACTTCTAACCCGGAGGTACAGTGTTTACAATAACCATAAAAAATCCTCCTCTAATTCACCTCAGTTTCTGAAGATCAATATTAAAGGTCATCCAGACTTAGCAGGCTTCCCAGATAGCCCTAGCACTACAGGAAATCTGCAGCACAGAGTTCTCAAGAAGAAACCCATATCTGAACCGTGTTTCATATTCCCGCACCAGACCGAAATGGAATGGGAAAGAACATGAACCACTCTAGCCTAGGTGTCACTCAGGTCCCAGGTATAGGACCTTAACTCTCAGTAGAACCCCCACCCACCAAAACAGAAACAACAGATCCAGCCAGAATAGTATGACAGTATGATGTATGCAAAGCTATAAAGAAAGCAGTAAACAAAACTGTACATAAAGCAATGAATAAAACATACAAATACAAATAGCACATAACACCCCAGTAAACACAAATCAAACAAGCGCTAGGAGGAACCCACAAAAAGAACCAGAAGCCCTGGTTGCAGTCTTATTTTCCCCAGCAGAGTCGCCAAGCTGTCGCTCCCGATAAATGGGACTGGCCCAAATAAAGGTACAGACGCGAACGGTCGGCGAGAGGGACAATGAGAACACACAGCCGTGAACTCACTGGAGAATGAATAGAGTCGCCAGCTAGGCATTTTTATCCCGGAGGAAAGGCAATGCTGCATAGACCTAGAAAGAAATGGATAAGACGGTTTGCGAACCAGAGAGACTGAGAAAGGGGGTTGGTTACAACCTGGGAAGGTATTAGCACCCAGATTGTCCGTCGTACTCGACGGGATCCACGCTTAAAAGATTTGTGTTTTAAAGGGGTAGTGTCAGTGCAATCTGTGTATAAAATAGCTGGAAAGAGATGTACAGGTGTCAGTGTAAAGGAATGTGAAGTGTGCAAATGAAGTGTCAGTGTAAGAACAGAATGAAATGCTCATGATAATGAGGCTTAAAGAATAAGGCTAGAAGGAGGGGGAATGGACAGAGACTTTTGTTCGATAACCGTTAAGTTATGCCTACGTATCCTCTCGTGCAATGAGGAAGTCAGAACACCGTAGTTCGACCCAAAGAGACTGAAAGATGAATTGACTTGTGAACTGCTTACTTGTCTATGCTCAAGTGTATGACCTGTCTGGCTCAGGTGCAAACTGTCTTGCATTAGACGGAAGAAGCAAGTTCTCGTTTGTGAGTGAATGAGATGAGAAAAGAATCCCGGAGGAGACGATTATTGTTTGTTTTTGTATTTTCAGTCTTTTATTGATTTTTGAAGTTTGTCATAAGTTAATGAGCTTAAGCCTAAACCAATGGATTTAGTAAACTCATCACATCTTCCCTCTGATTAGGGGTAATGAGAATACCTTAAATGTGAAGTCAGATTCTCACACTTAATCACCTCTGATGCAGGATTAAGATCATTGACCTACTTGTGATTACTTAGATGTTTTTGGTGTTTTTGTTTAGTGTTGAGTAATGAGATTAAGCCATAATCAGGGATTAAACAGACTCATTACACCATCCTAATAGAAGGATAATAGATGAGAATGTTTAAGCTGAGGAAAGCTCCTCGACTTAATCCACGATTAGGGATTAAACTCATGACAAAACAAGACCTTTATTAAGTGGATTTTAGATTAATGGTATGATGATGAAGTGATTTTTATGATTTGTAAGACAACTTGAGGGGGACTTGTCCATTAACACTAGGGTTAGTCCTTCTTAACCACTTAAGGAAGAATTAGAACCCTAATGCAAGGCCCAAGTTACAAGCTTGATGTCTTGATGATTATTATATGAATTGATTAAGAGATTTAAACACATTAAGGGTTTAATACTTAGGATTAAAGTTATACACTCCATCCTAAGAGAAGGATGCAGGCATAACCCTAATCACAAAGTCTTAGAGCCTTTATGGTTTAGTCTCTGATTATGAGGTGAGAAGAGAGGACTCAAAGAGAGACACAAAGGTAAAACTATGGGGGGACTAATCAAAATCCTAATTCATTATCATGCTTGGTTGGTCCTAAGGTTTGTGAGGTTTTCAAGAACAATCTTCAAAGGAGCCACCAGGAAGCAGATGAATAAGATCAAGAGAAGCAAAGTGACTTGCTTCATTCAAGAAGTCAAGTCACTTGAAGAAAGAAAGTGGGAGGAACAAGAATGAGCAAGCTCAATCTCAAACACAAATAGAAATGCAGCAATGGATGCAAGAGAGATGAAAAGAAAAGTTATGAGAAGTGAAGGCAAATTCACTTCCCAAGTTACTTACCACCTGAAATGTTAGAAAGAAATGCAAAACAATGCAAGATGAGATGAAATGGCATGATACTAAGCAAAACCAGAAGCATATTGATGATGATTATGATGTTATGAGATGCTGCAAACATGAGGCAAGACATGGAGATGTTCATACAAGATCATGAATGCAAATGATGCAAGCTAAGGAGCATGAACAAACATGAAATGTTATGAAGCATACAAAGCAAATGACATGGCAAATATGTGATGCAATGATCAAACATGCTTCCTATATGTCTTAAGATGTCAAATGAATCACAAGAATGCACAAAATGCAAAGACAAGTCATGTTATGCAAGAGAATGCAAGAAGGATGCAAAAGAAAGCCCAAATTAGGGTTCATGGATCAAACATCAAACAAAAACTCAAAACAGAAGCAAACCCTAAGATAAAAATGGAAAATGCTAACCAAAGAAACCCTAAACCTATAATGAACCACTGCCCAAAGGAGAACTCTCAACTCTCAACCAAACTCAAGCTATGATTTTTACAAGTTATTGGGGTTTTTTAGGGTTCTATACAAAAGAAATGTCAAACAATTGGAAAATGCAAGATCAAATCATGGCCATTTTACCCTAGAAGCTACATGCCAAACACAAAACAATGCAAGAAGAATCAATGTCTCAACCTTCTCCAATAGGCAGAAATGAATTTTTGAATTTAGGATCAAATTAATGCACAAAATATGATTTAATTCAATGAAAAATTCTTAAAATGCATCAAGATCAAAAAGGAAATTTGGTTTGAAGGTTGGACAATGTTTCTAAATGTCTTAGAACATTTCATGAATTTTTTTGTAATTTTTTAAATACCTAAAAGTATTTTTAATTAATTAATTTCCATTAATCAATTAAAAATAATCTTTTAAATATTTAAAAATACTTTTTTAATGATAAAAAATAAAATAAAAATATTTTTGGGTCATAAAAATTAATAAAACTTTAGGGAAAAAGTTTCATAATTTTTATGTATTTTTTGCTATTTTTAAATAATTATGCAAATTAAATGAAAGAAAATGAAATAAAAATTAAATAAAATGAAAGTATGCAGCATGGAAGGCCAGGATTCAATCTGGAAATGAGAGGGTTGACTGCGCGCCAGATCCAATGGGCCACATTCAAACTGGGCTAAACTTAATTAATTAAATAAATTAAACCTAATTAAGTTAATGACAAGATCTGGGCCATTGGATGCGCGCGGGAAAAGACCTGGTCAACTCATCCAACGCCTGAAATTCAAACTGGGAACCCTAACCCTAATCACATATTAATGACTTTCAGGTCACCGGAGACGAGCTCCGGTCGTCTTCTCCGGTGACCTTCTCCCCTGAAAACTTCCAAATCCTTCCCTAGGTCACTAAAATGAAATCTAAAACCATGGAAACGTTCCTCAACCTCTCACGAATCAAACCCCTCTCTCAAAACAAATTTATATTTCCTAAATAAGCTGAATCGAAGGAAACAAGTTCTAGGGCTCGCAAGCTTCAGAGACAAATTAAATACTCAAAACAAAACCATTTCAAAAACTAAGAACATCAGGATGATCAGTGAATCACATAGAACAAGTTTGTAACAAGAAAAATGATTTCTGGAAAAATAATTTTCAAGCTACCTGAGATTTGAAGTTTTCAACTTGAGGACCTTCTGGCCACTTCCTTCAGTGCAAACTGCTCCACTTGGTCCCCAGATGATGTTTGAATGCTCAATGAGAGTTTAAGTTGGCTGGATAATGAGATTCGACAGCTTCTGCTCAAGCTTGATCAGAAATGGCAATGGTGTTTCAGGAGGTTTCAGGCCATTGTGAATGATGGTTTGTGGTCCTGAGGATGAATGGAGAAGGTCTGTGGTGTTTGTTGGTGTGTTTGTGAGCTATGGTGAGAGTTTCGAATGAAATTGCAAAATGAAGTGAGAAATGGCAGTGAGATGTTCAGGCTGTTTCAGGCTTGTGTTCTTGGTGCTTTGTGGTCTATGGAACAAGGTGAGTTGGATGGTGAAAATGGTTGAAGTGTTTGCAGGCTGTGGAGAGGAATTCGAAGGCTTATGCAATGTGGGGTGTTTTTGTGAATGTGTTGGATGATAGAGCTTCAGCCTTGCTTGAAGTGTGTTATGGCCAGCATTTGATCCACATAAACAAAGCCTATTGGTCAGTTGATGTGACTTGGCCTGCTGTGATAGGTGTGGCTACTTTTGCCAAAATGTCAACTTCTTGTAAGAGAGGCATGGGTCATGTTTCAGCCAAGTACAAGAGGTGTGGGCTGCGCAGCAAGGTGAGGGGGAAAGGCTAGGAGTGGTCAGCAGGCTAGGCAGCAAGTGGATGGAAATGATCATGAGTTTTTGCAACTTGGCTTCCTTTGTTCACATGTGAAAAATCTTGCTCCAAAGGCCATACAAACATGTGATTCCTTTGGTTCAATCTGAACTTTAGGACTTAGAGAATGTTCATGTGCTAGTTTGATGCCAATTAGAAGTTGCAATTTGACTTAGCACATGATTTTGCAATTTTCACACTTGGTGCATATCTTGAAAATAAGTGATTTTTGCTAACTTTGCATTGCCATAACTTTTGATCCAAGAAGAGTTTGATCATGTTCTTGTACTTTTTGAAAAGGGAAAGATGAGATCTACAACTTTCATGACCAAAGTTTTTCCATTTGAAGCATTTTTGGATCAATAATCAAGGCTTGAAAAATGACATAAAATGAAGCATTCTTGAAAAGTCAACTATGCCCAAAAAGTCAACATTTGCAAAAACCCTAAATTCTTGATTTCCATGAACTTCAACCTTCTTCCATGATCAAATAAAGATCATATACACTCAAAATGATGAAGATCACCCACTGGTTGGGTCATTAGGGGCCTCAGATGCCCTGATTTTGCACTGACTTGTCTGAAAAGTCAACCCTTGATCAGATGACTTCCCCATGGAATTTCTTCATGAAAATTGATATGCATACTCCCTATACCATATAGAGATCAATGGAAACAAGAATGACCAAAAAAATTGGAGTTATGGCCTCTAAAACCAAAACCCTAATTTTCAGTCAACTGTGCAGTCTAAACTGGCTCTGCATCCATTCAAACCCTAGTTCTTGTGACTCCTCTGCATTTTTGACTTTGAGGAGGTGAAATATGATATAAGAACACACATGGACCCCTTTGAGTTGATTGGTGGCCTTTGGAATGGCTCAAGATGCTTTGGGATTGCTCAGATCACAAACCCTAGGTGCAGATGCCTTAGAAGCTATGCAGTGAAACAAAAGTGAGATATGAGATGATATGTTTGTGTTTATGCATATGAGATGATCACAAGCCATGGTGTGAATGGGTGAGGGCAAATTTGGGGTGTTTACAGTTTGCGATAAGAAGGAAGTTGAATTCCTTGAACTGAAGTAGGGGAATATTTCAGTGACTAACTATGATGCAAAGTTCACTGAGTTGTCTAAGTGCATCAAGTTTGAGAATGGATTGCGCTCTGAGGTTAAGAAGGTTGTTGGGTAGCAGAAGATTCGAGTATTTTCTGACTTGGTTGATAGTTGTAGGATATTCGAGGAAGGTAGTAACGCTCATTACAAGATTGAGAATGACAGAAGAGGCAAGCACCAACAGAATCGTGGCAAGTCTTATGATGTTTCGGCTAGCAAGAGTAAGCAGAAGACTGTTTCGGGTTAGAGAATTAGTGGGGGAGATGCTCCTGCTAGTATTTTTTGTTACAAGTGTGGTCAAGCTAATCACAAGAGTAATGTTTGTACTACCGAGGTTAAGAGGTGTTTCCGATGTGGCAAGATTGGGCATACATCGAATGATTGTAAGCATAAAGAGGTAGTCTGTTTTAATTGCGGTGAAGAGGGACACATTGCTAGTAAGTGTCAGAAGCCAAAGAAAGCTTAGACGGAAAAAGTGTTTGCGTTGGCAGGAACTCAGAATATTAATGAGGACATGCTTATTAGAGGTACATGTTTCATTAATAGTATTCCTTTAATTACTATTATTGACACTGGTGCAACGCATTGTTTTGTTTCTGTTGATTTTGTTAAGAGATTGGGTCTTACGTTGTTTGCTATGAATGGAGAGTTAATCATCGAGATTCTGACTTCGGGATCAATGACTGCTTCTCTCATGTGTTTGAAATGTCCTTTGTCGATCTTCGATAGGGATTTCTTGGTCAATTTGGTTTCTCTACCGTTGACTGGGATGGATGTAATCCTAGGTATGAATTGGTTAGAGTATAATTATGTTCATATAAATTGTTATCGTAAGTCGGTAAGGTTTTCCACCCCTGAGGTGGAAGGAGTTGAATTATTGTCTTTCATAGAGTTGCAGAAATTGGTGTATGAAGAAGCTCATATGTTTTCATTGATTGAAACGTTGTCTATTGAAAGCAAAGCTAAGATTGAGGAACTTTAAGTAGTAAGTGATTTTCCTGAAGTTTTTCCCGATGAGATTCCTAGTGTGCCGCTGGAGAGGGAAGTCGAGTTTGCTATTGATCTTGTGCCTAGTACTAGACCTTTTTCTATGGCACCATATTGGATGTCAGCATCTGAATTGTCTGAATTAAAGAATTAGTTAGAAGAATTACTAGATAATAAGTTTGTGAGACCAAGTGTATCGTCATGGGGAGCTCTAGTGTTGTTAGTAAAGAAGAAAGATGGAAGTATGAAACTTTGTGTAGATTATAGACAGCTGAATAAAGTTACTATCAAGAATAAGTATCCGCTTTTGAGGATTGATGATTTGATGGATCAGTTGGTGGGTGCTTGTGTATTCAGCAAGATACATTTATGATCAGGTTATCATCAGATCAAAGTGAAGGATGAGGATATTCAGAAGACTGCATTCAGAACAAGGTATGGACATTATGAGTATTCGGTGATGCCTTTCGGTGTGACTAATGCGCCGGGAGTATTCATGGAATACATGAATCGTCTATTTCATAAGTATTTGGATCATTTTATGGTTATGTTTATCGATGATATTCTGATTTACTCTAAGTCAGAAGATGAACATAAAGAGCATTTTAAGACTGTGCTGGAAGTTCTGAGGGAAAATAAGTTATATGCAAAGTTATCCAAGTGTGAGTTCTGGTTGAAGGAATTCAATTTTCTTGGTCATATAATTTCAGTTAGTGGTATTTCAGTAGATCCTTCTAAAGTAGAAGTTGTGTTACAATGGGAAACTCGACAATCAGCTATTGAGATTAAGAGCTTTTTGGGGTTAGCTGGTTATTATAGAAGATTTGTTGAAGGATTTTCTAAGTTGGAACTTCTGTTGACTAGATTGACATGCAAGAGTAAGGCTTTTGTTTGGGATATTCGTTGTGAAGAGAGTTTTACAGAGTTGAAGAAGAGGTTGACATCGGCTTTGGTTTTGACATTACCTAATCCAGATGAACCGTTTGTGGTGTATTGTGAGTCTTTGTTGACGGGTTTAGTAGGCGTGCTTATGCAGAATAGTAATGTTATTGCATATGCATCGAGACAATTGCGAGTGTATGAAAATATTATCCTACACATGATTTAGAACTTGCTGCAATAGTTTTTATGTTGAAGATTTGGAGAAACTATCTGTATGGTTCTCGATTTGAAGTGTTTAGTGATCATAAGAGTCTGAAGTATCTTTTTGATAAAAAAGAATTGAATATGAGGCAACGCACTTGGTTGGAATTTTTGAAAGATTATGATTTTATTTGAATTACTATCTGGGTAAAGCTAATGTTGTAGCTGATGCTTTAAGTCATAAGACTTTGCATGTGTCAGCAATGATGATTAAGGAATTGGAACTAATTGAGCAGTTTCGTGACATGAGTTTGGAAGAGTTTGCAATAGGAATTGGGTTCTAAGTTGAGATTGAGTTCAGCTTATCATCCTCAGACAGATGGTCAAACTGATAGGATTTGTTGAGAGCATGTGTTCTTAAGCAGGGAGTTTCGAGGGATACTTACCTTCCGTTGATAGAATTCGCGTATAACAATAGTTATCATTCTAGTATTGGGATGACACCTTTTGAGGCATTGTATGGTCGGAGATGCAAGACTTCTTTATGTTGGTATGAATTTGGTGAAGGTGAAGTGATTGGACCTGAGATAGTTTGAGAGACTACAGAAAAGATCAACTTGATCCGTGAAAAGATGTAAGCGTCTCAGAGTAGACAGAAAAGTTACCATGATAAGAGAAGGAAGGATTTAGATTTCCAAGCAGGTGAACATGTGTTCCTGAGAGTTATGCCTATAAGCAGTGTTGGGAGGGCGTTGAAGTCTAAGAAGCTTACTCTGAGATTTATTGATTTGTATCAGATTTTGGACAGAGTTGGAAAAGTTGCTTATTGAGTGGCCTTACCGCCTAATTTGTCGAATTTGCATGATGTGTTCCATGTTTCGCAACTCAGAAAGTATGTTTCTGATCCGTATCACATTGTTAGTGTAGCGGTAAAATCCTGAGTGTAAGCTATTAGTTAACTTAACTCAAAATAAACAGAGTCGCCACCGCGCTTTATTTTTATTCCAAAAGGAAAAGGAAAAAAGAGCGAATAAATCCTAATGAATCTAAAAGCAAAAGAAAAAAGCTAAAGAAACACAACAGAGAAACAGGTAAGGGGATAGGTTACACAATGGGAAGGCTTTACGCACCCAAAATGTCTATGGTACTCCTTGGGAGCCCTTTAAAAAATTTACAGCTTTTGGTTTGCAAGAGGTTTGTTAAGTGAGAATGGGGGGATGAGAAAATAATTATTTTCTAATATTTTTGTGTTTGGAGAGGTTTACCACCTCATGCCTACGTACCCAAAAAGTGCAATGCGAGATCAAAACCCCGTAGTTCGTAGTACAAATAGTGAAAAGGGTGGGTTGTAATTAAATTTATTAAGCAAAGAGAATTTGTCATATTCAAGTGTATGGCCAAACAAACCACCATGAGAATGAAGGCATTGACTCATACATCATTATAGGGAGGGTGCCAACTCGGATAAAATCAATGAGTATGCCACTAAACCCCAAGAATGACAAGAGACTCAATTACATCAAACTACAACCATGGAGATTGAGAGACTTGCATCCGATTGAAGAATAATGACTCATAATCGGAACTCTTTTAAAGAAAATACACAAAATTGCACAAAGGCAGAAAACAACTTGAATTAGTTTGATTCTTTTTATTTTTTTAAATTAGGGTCAACATGATTAGATTCATTGATTTTAAAAGAAAAGAAAAAAGAGTAAAAGCCACTTGACAAAAGTCAAAGTTTTGTTCATTAAAGAGGTGGTGATTTGAAAAGAAGAAATCCTTTGAAAAAGGGAGAAGATTTTAAAAATTAAAGAATGGGAGGAGATGAAGGGACTATCCTAAAAAAAGAAAATAAGGAGATAAGGGAAGAAAGGTCTAACCAAACTTGATGACATTTCAAATTATGAACATAAGAGTTCCATCCTTATAAGCTAACAAATGACCAAATAAAGGAAAATTCCAACTTCATGAAGGTCAAGGCAAAGGAAATGTATCCTAAGAATCTAAGTCCAAATCTTCATTCCAAGCCAAGGATAGTAACTGATCGGTGATTTCCAGTCATATATTTAAAGATATGTTAGTTGTTGGTTTTTATGTTTTGGTGTGCTTTGAGTCTTATGTTTATGTTATTTCGTGTTATTTTGTTATGTGGCGAGGATGTTACTTGTTTATCTTTTCTATTGTTGGTGCATTTAATTTGGTTGTTTTTAGTGTATTTTCAGGCATATAACAAGCTGGTGATCAGATACTAATGAAACGACGATTCGTGTGCAAGGACAGAGGAAAAGGGGGTTTCAGAAGCCTAACACGGGTGCCCGTGTCACCTGACACGGCCCGTGTCAGGATGGCTATGGAGTGAAGACTTGAAATAAATGTGTGAGGAAATACATAAGCATGACACGGGTGCCCGTGTCATAGTCCCCCAAAAGAAAGATGCTCGCAACCATGATTCCAGCAGCATGACACGGGTGCCCGTGTCACACGACACGGCCCGTATCACGGCACCTGAATGCAAGATTTTTGTCTTTTCTTTATTCTCTTGTGCTGAGGGCAGTTTAGACGTTTCGCGTGTAATTTTGTAATCTGATACATTAGGTTGATCGTAACTGAAAAAAAAACACTTTTTGGATTGTGGGGATTTGCACGCAAAGGAAATGAATAACATATTTAGAGAGGAGAATAAGGATCGATCAAACGCGGAAGAAATTGACGATCCAATCAATCCTTTATATATTGTAATGTCTTTTTTCCTTATGTATGTGATTTTCATTGTTTTGAACATGAGTGGCTAAACCCCCATATGCTAGGGGGTGTCCCTGAGTTTATTGTAATGACATTGAATTTGATTTTATGAATTTCACTGCTTCTATATTCATTGTGTTGATTGATTTGATTTTATTATAAAAATCAATATTGGAAAATTAGATTTTTAATCTTCGGTTAACAGAAGGTAGGAATCCCGCTGTTAATGTTTCTCAATCAAAACGTTTTATCGTATAAGATCAAGGAATTGGGATATCATATTTAACCGTATAAAACTTTCGATATGCAAATGCTTGGTGTTCATTCTATACGATCAAGGAATTGGGTATAGAAGTAATACCAAAGGGTTTTCCTTAAAGGAATTTTTGAAAACTAATCTTGAAAGGCGATAATGATTTAGTTGCAATGATATTTTAACGATTATAAATAATTTGTCATTATAAGAATTTCTCATACACCTTCCCTAGTATAATTCTCATATTTGTCAGCCTTAGTATTTTCCTAGATATTATATTTACAAGTACTTTGAGAATATCTATACCAACCCTAAGAAACTTTTGTTAAAATTGAAATAGAAAAAAAAACTTAATTTGCTACGCAGTCCTCGAGATCGATATTCGGGGAATTTTCCTTAAGATTACTACAGTGGGAAAAAATAGTACACTTGCTATTTTCCCATCAAATTTTTGGCGCCGTTGCCAGGGTCTGCCAAAGATTAAGTTTATTTTCTTATTTTAATTGAAATTTTGTTGCTCTGCGACTAAAATTTTATTTTATTCTAATTTTATTATTTTAAGTGTTATTAAAATTTTTTTATCTGTTCTAACTTTTGTTTAACTATTTATGCGAGGTCAGACCTCAACTAAGTTTTTCTTTGACGCAGAACCAGAAAAAGCTTTGCACGAGAAACGCCGCAAGGCAAGAATTGATAGACTGGCAGTTGCTGGTCCAAGTGTCCTAAATCAGGAAATAGAGGACGGCATATTTGTGCATTCTGAGCACAGTGACTCTGACTCCAACAGGGAGACAAATCCAGGATTTGATAAAATGGCAGGAAATCAACCTCCTGTAGAAAGGTTGTTAGGTCACTATGGAGGGGCTAATGCTCAACCCAACCGGATGACTATTGTTAACTAACCGGTGAATGTTGCACATTTACAATTACATCCTTCCACCATTCGTCAGTTGGAAAGCAAACCATTCGCCGGAAGAATCAATGAGGATGCAAACAAGCATCTTCAGAGATTCCTTACTACCACTACATCTTTGAAGATTGAAGGTCACTCTGAGGAGGCAAAAAGACTTGTGATATTTCCATTTACACTTACTGATGATGAAGAAGAGTGGTTCTACTCACTCCCAGCTGCGAGTATCACAATATGGCTAGAGATGGAAACAACATTCCTCAACGAATATTTTCCTGCTTCAGTTTTCATCCGAAAAAGATACAATATTGTCAAGTTTAAACTAAAAGAGGGTGAATCACTTGGAGATGCATACAAGAGATTTAAAAGGTGTTTGACCGCGTGTCCTACTCATAATATGGATGCGACCGAGCAGATGCAAAACTTTGTGAATGGGTTACGACTCAAGACAAAACAACTTATAGATACTGCTACAGGTGGCTCAACAAACTTTTCAACAACCACTGGTATCAAAAGAATCATAGAAGCAATTGCTGCTAATGAACATCTTGAATTGTATGATCTTACTGTGAGTCAACCCGATGGTAAGATTGATTTAAAGCTGACAAAGCAAGTTGTGAAAATGGAAGATCAAACAGTTGCAGAAGTTGAAAGAAGGTTGAAGAAAATGAATATTAGCACACAGACAGTGGCACATGTGGAACTAGTTCAAGCGATGATTTGTGAGATTTTTTGTGGACCACACTTTGCCATGCATTGTTTGGCAACTCAAGAACAGGCTGAACAGCTTAATATATTGAGGCAGAACAACCCGTATGCTAACACATATAATCCGGGGTGGAAAAATCACCCCAACTTCTCATGGAAAGATCAACAAGGGAACATTCAAAAACCGGTTCAAGGCCAACAATAATACCACCCCCAACAACAACAATACCAACCACATGTTCCAAGAAAGGCGGATTGGGAAATTTCCATTGAAAAGATGGCCGCTCATAATTCTCAATTCCAAGAAGAAACAAGGAGTATCTTAAAGAATATTGGAGCCTCTATCAAGAAACTTGAAGTGCAAATGAGCCAAATTGCCCAACATCTTGCAATTTCTCAAACTCTAGGGGCCCTTCCAAGTGCAACTGTAACAAATCCAAGAGATAACCACAAAGTCAATGCAGTCACAACGCAAAGAGAGAAAGAAAATGAAGAGGTGAAAGATAATTCTGAGAGTGAGGATCAAATGATTTAAGTGGAACTGGAAATAAAGGAGAATGAAGTTGTTGAAGAAGAGGAAGAAGTAACCCTAGCACCGGAAACCAAAGAAAAAACGGTGGAACCAAAACCGGTGATCAAACTTCCTTGTCCAACAAGAAACAAAAAGAAAGGATAGCAAGAGAAGAATTTTGAGAAGTTCCTGGAGTTGTTCAAGAAGCTGGAGCTGAATATTCCATTACTTGAAGCACTTGAGCAAATTCCCACCTATGCCAAATTCATGAAAGATATCATTGCTAAAAAGCGAACCATGGAAGCTGAACCTATTATTCTAACCAAAACTTGTAGTGCTATTTTGCAGGGACTAAAGATTCCGGTGAAGAAGAAGGACAGAGAAGCTGTTACCATTCCATGCACTATTGGTGACCGATCATTCAAGAGAGCTCTAATTGATTTGGGAGCAAGAATTAGTTTAATGCCTCTATCCATCTACAAAAAGTTTGGTATTGGTGTTGTTCAAGACACTCAGATGACTCTCCAGTTTGCAGATCATTCCGTGAGGCGGCCTTATGGAGTAGTCCATGATGTCCTGGTGAGAGTGGACCAGTTTGTGTTTCCGGTTGATTTCGTGATTCTTGAAATGCCTGAAGATGAAGAAATTCCATTAATTTTAGGCAGACCATTCTTAGAAACCAGGAGAGTTCTGATAGATATGGAAGGGGGAACACTTACTTAGAAAGTATACGATGAAGAGTTAAAAATTGACGTGAGGAACACTTTGAAGTATAAAGATGATGTTGGCACTAGTAGCAACATACAAGTGTTAGAACAAGTGGAAGCTAGTGAACATTTAGAGAGTGTATCCCAATTGCCACTAGAGAGGGTACTGAGTATGTCTATTTTTGAGGATGATAAGGAAGTTGAAAGTAGTGATATGGAAGTGGTAGCAATGTTTGAAACTCGACCAATCCTAAAAAGATATAGAGCTCATCGGTGGGAAGAGCTAAGACAACCTATATCTTTCTCGACAGTGAAGAAAAATGCCCCTCTATTATTAGCGGTAATTTAAAAAGTGTGCAAGAGGACAAGTTAATTGGAGTTCTTAAAAAGTTTAAGGGAGCCATTGGTTGGAAAATTGAAGACCTCAAAGGTATAAGTCCTACTGTGTGCATGCACAAAATACTCATGGAGGAGGATTACAAACCGGTTGTGCAGCCCCAAAGAAGATTTAACCCTGCTATGAAGGAGGTTGTGAGAAAGGAAGTTGTTAAGCTGTTAGATGCAGGATTGATCTATCCTATATCAGATAGTGCTTGGGAGAGCCCGGTCCATGTGGTGCCCAAAAAGGGAGGAACAACCGTAATAACTAATGAAAAAAATGAGTTGATTCCTACTAGAACTGTTACTGGTTGGAGAGTTTGCATTTATTATAGAAGGTTGAACTTGGCTACTAGAAAGGACCATTTTCCTTTGCCGTTCATTGACCAGATGTTGGAGAGACTAGTTGGTCATGATTACTATTGTTTTCTGGATGGTTACTCCGGATACAACCAAATTGTAGTTGCACCGGAGGATGAAGAGAAGACGGCGTTTACATGTCCGTATGGTGTTTTTGCATATAGGAGGATGCCATTAGGGCTATGTAACTCCCCCGCCACATTCCAAAGATGCATGACCTCCATTTTTGCTGATATGCTAGAGAAGCACATGGAAGTCTTCATGGATGACTTCTCTGTGTTTGGGTCTTCATTTGATAACTGTTTAGCTAACCTTTCACTTGTTTTGCAGCGATGTCAGGAAAGTAATTTGATCCTTAACTGGGAAAAATGCCATTTTATGGTACGAGAAGGCATTGTTCTTGGTCACAAGATCTCACAGAAAAGGATCGAAGTCGATCAAGCAAAAGTGGAAGTAATCTCAAAGCTGCCACCGCCGGTTAACGAGAATGGTATAAGAAGCTTCTTAGGACATGCATGTTTTTACCGCAGGTTCATAAGAGAATTCTCTAAGATAGCCAAACCTTTAAATACTCTATTGGTTAAAGATAAGGCTTTTGTGTTTGATAAAAAGTGCACCAATGCTTTTGAGACACTGAAAAAGGAATTAGTGTCGGCGCCAATTGTAATTGCCCCTGACTGGTCTCTACCCTTTGAAATTATGCGCAATGCCAGTGATATTGCGGTTGAGGCTATTTTGGGGCAGCTTAAAAATAAGTTGTTGCGTGTTATTTATTATGCTAGTCACGTTTTGAACCCTGCACATATGAATTATGCAACTACCGAAAAGGAGTTGTTAGCTGTGGTTTATGCCTTTGATAAATTCAGGAAATATCTGTTGGGTTCAAAAGTGATTGTTTATACTGACCATGCTGCTTGAAGTATCTTTTTGCTAAACAGGATTCAAAACCAAGGCTATTGAGGTGGATTTTACTCCTTCAAGAATTTGATGTGGAGATTCGCGTTAAAAAAGGTTGTGAGAACAATGTAGCAGATCACCTGTCGCGGATGTCACCAATTAAAGAAAATGAGGACAAGCGTCCTATAAAGGATGAGTTCGCAGATGAACACATCTTATCTATGATTGGTGTTCCATGGTTTGCGGATTATGCGAACTATCTGGTCGGTGGTATTATACCTGACGATTTTGACACTAATAGAAGAAAAAAGTTTGTTTATGATTGCAGGTTTTATCTATGGGATGATCCTTTTATGCATAAAAGAGGAGTGGATGGTTTGGTCAGAAGGTGTGTACCCTAAGAATAACAGAAAGATGTACTAAAAGCATGTCATGATTTCGAGTATGGAGGGCATTTCAGTGGTGACAGGACAACATATAAAGTCCTTCAATCAGGGTTATATTGGCCTACTTTATTCAAAGATGCTTAGCAGTTGGTAAAGGAGTGTGATAGATGTCAGTGGACCGGGAACATATCAAGAAGAAATCAAATGCCCCAAAACTCTATGCTTGAATTAGAGTTATTTGATATGTGGGGGATAGACTTCATGGGACCATTTTCTCAGTCATTCGGAAAGATGTACATTTTGGTTGCAGTGGATTACGTATCAAAGTGGGTTGAAGCGGTAGCATTACCCACCAAAGATGCGAAAGTGGTTACAAGTTTCTTGAAGGATAATATATTCGCAAGATTTGGTGTACCGAAAGCTTTAATAAGTGATGGAGGTACCCATTTCCTAAATCACCTCATGGAGAGGCTTCTACAAAAGTATAATGTGAAACACCTGGTAGCCACTCCATACCATCCGCAAACAAGTGGCCAAGTAGAGGTATCAAATAGACAACTCAAACAAATTCTGGAAAAGACAGTGAACTCATCTCGAAAGGATTGGTCTATTAAGTTGGATGACGCTATATGGGCATACCGAACGGCTTTCAAAACATCGATCGACATGTCACCATATCAATTGGTTTACGGAAAGGCATGTCATTTACCGTTAGAACTTGAACACAAGGATTTTTGGGCTTCTAAGTATTAGAATATGGACCTATCTAAGGCCGGAAGATCTCGTATCCTCCAACCACATGAATTAGAGGAATTTCGGAACCGGGCCTATGAGAATGCTAAGATGTACAAAGATCAAACAAAAAAATGGCATGACAAGAGAATTCAAACGAAAGACTTTTTCGAAGGACAACTTGTCTTACTGTATAACTCAAGGCTGAAACTATTTCCCGGGAAACTAAAATCTAAGTTGTCGGGACCCTTTGAGGTGTATCGAGTCTTCCCGCATGGGGCAGTCTAGATAAAGAATCAATCTAACGGAGACATCTTCAAAGTGAATGGGCAAAGGTTGATGTCTTATTTTCAAGGACAACCTAGAGATCATGCCAATGTCATTCGTCTTATCCAGTAGGACGAGTGACCGTCGAGCCATGCGACGTTAAATGCAGCACTGCGTGGGAGGTAACCCACAATGTTTTTTTTATTATTCATCTTTATTTGTTCATTTTGTAGGTAGGTTGAATGAATTTCTCACAGATTCGGTAGATGAAAGAAAATAAAGAAAAATAGTCCAACTTGTGTGCGAAACGCACCATTGAAAAAAAATCAGGGCCCTGACACAGGTGCCCGTGTCATGTGACACGGCCCGTGTCAGGAGGATGCTTGGCATGATGATGCAGAGGAGTTTGAGAAAGTCAGAGGTGCAACACGGGTGCCCGTGTCGCACAACACGGCCTGTGTTGCAGGTCCTGGGAACTCCCCTCTTTTAATTGATTGTGTTTCTTTCTTGCAGGGGCCTGACACAGGTGCCCGTGTCAGGCGACACGGCCCATGTCAGGCGACACGGCCTGTGTCAGGGGAGCGGATTTTCATTTTCAAATTTTTTTCTCCTTTAAATGAGTGGGGCCCATGATTTTTTATTACCACAACCACTCATTTACCCTAAGTTATCATTTTCAATTATCTTTTTCACAAAAATCTCTCTTCTACTCCCAACTCTTCATCTCCATAACCCTAGCCTCCATTTTTCTCTTCACTTAAAACCTTCATTTTCTCTAACACCTATTCACCCAAACACTATACTCACTTCCCAAAAAGTGCTCCTCTTATCTTCATTGTCACTCCTACGGTGACGTTTTCTTCTAATCCGAATTACGAAACTTGTGTGTTTATTTTTGCAGGAAGTTGAGAATGCCTCCACGAAGGGACACTGGAAAGGTCGTGGCTGAACCATCTCTCCCCCATAAGAGAGCCCACCGTATGGCAAACGCTCACGATATTTTGTTCGAGGAGCCTGAGCATCATAGGAAATACTCGGTATTGGTCAAGCGTAAGTTGATTCCGGCAAGCTATTGTCGCTCCCGATAAATGGGGAATAGGCCCAGATAAAGGTACAGACGCGAACGGTCGGCGAGAGGAACAATGAGAACACACAGCCGTGAACTCACTGGAGATGAATAGAGTCGCCAGCTAGGCATTTTTATCCCGGAGGAAAGGCAATGCTGCATAGACCTAGAAAAAGATGGATAAGACGGTTGCGAACCAGAGAAACTGAGAAAGGGGGTTGGTTACAACCTGGGAAGGTATTAGCACCCAGATTGTCCGTCGTACTCGACGGGATCCACGCTTAAAAGATTTGTGTTTTAAAGGGGTAGTGTCAGTGCAATCTGTGTATAAAAGAGCTGGAAAAGGATGTACAGGTGTCAGTGTAAAAGAAGTGTAAAGTGTATAAGAGAAATGTCAGTGCAGGAACAGGAGTGAAATGCTCAAGATCATGAGGCTTAAAGAATAAGGCTAAAAGAGGGGGAATATACAGGGACTTTTGTTCGATAACTGTTAAGTTATGCCTACGTATCCTCTCGTGCAATGAGGAAGTCAGAACACCGTAGTTCGACCCAAAGAGACTGAAAGATGAATTGACTTGTGAACTGCTTGCTTGCCTATGCTCAAGTGTATGACCTGTCTGGCTCAGGTACAAACTGTCTTGCATTAGACAGAAGAAGCAAGTTCTCGTTTGTGAGTGAATGAGGTGAGAAAAGAATTCCGAAGGAGACGATTATTGTTTGTTTTTGTGTTTTCAGTCTTTTATTTCTTTTTGAAGTTTGTCATAAGTTAGTGAGCTTAAGCCTAAACCAATGGGTTAGTAAACTCATCACATCTTCCCTCTGATTAGGGGTAATGAGATTACCTTAAGTGTGAAGTCAGATTCTCACACTTAATCACCTTTGGTGTAGGATTAAGATCATTAACCTATTTGTGATTATTTAGATGTTTTTGTTGTTTTTGTTTAGTGTTAAGTAATGAGGTTAAGCCATAATCAAGGATTAAACAGACTCATTACACCATCCTAATAGAAGGATAATAGATGAGAATGTTTAAGCCGAGGAAAGCTCCTCAACTTAATCCATGATTAGGGATTAAACTCATGACAAAACAAAGCCTTTATTAAGTGGATTTTAGTTAAATGATAAGATGATGAAGTGATTTTTAGGGTTTGTAAGACAACTTGAGGGGGACTTGTCCATTAACACTAGGGTTAGTCCTTCTTAACCAGTTAAGGAAGAATTAGAACCCTAATGCAAGGCCCAAGTTACAAGTGTGATGTCTTGATGATTATTAAGTGAATTGATTAAGAGATTTAAACACATTAAGGGTTTAACCCTTAGGATTAAAGTTATACACTCCATCCTAATAGAAGGATGCAGGCATAAGCTTAATCACAAAGCCTTAAAGCCTTTAGGGTTTAGTTCCTGATTATGAGATGAGAAGAGAAGACTCAAAAGAGACACAAAGGTGAAACTAAAAAGGGGGAACTAATCAAAACCCTAATCATTATCATGCTTGGTTGTTCCTAAGGTTTGTGAGGTTAACAAGAGAAATCTTCAGAGGAACCACCAGGAAGCAGATGAAAGGATGCAAAGGAAGCAAAGTAACTTGCTTCATTTAAGAAGACAAGTCACTTGAAGAAAGAAAGAGAGAAGAGAAAGAAAGAGCAAGCTCAATCTCAAACACATAGAGAAATGCAGCAATGGATGCAAGAGAGATGAAAAGAAACATTATGAGAAGTGAAGGCAAATTCACTTCTCAAATCACTTACCACCTGAAAAGATTAGAAAAGAAATGCAATGCAATGCAAAGTGGGATGAGATGACATGATGATAGACAAAACCAGAAGCATGTTGATGATGAAAATGATGCTATGAGATGCTACAAACATGAGGCATCACATGGGAATGATCATGCAAGTTCATGAATGCAAATGAAGCAAGTTAAGACACATGAACATACATGAAAAGTTATGGAGTGCACATGACATACAACATGGCAAATACATGGTACAATGATCAAACATGCTTGCAATATGTCTTATGATGTCAAATGAATCAAATGGATGCTTGAAATGTCATGGCAAGTCATGCTATGCAAGAGAATGCAAGAGGGATGCAAATAAAATCCCAAATTAGGGTTTATGAACCAAACATCAAACAAAAACCAAAAACAGAAGCAAACCCTAAGATAAAAAATGGAAAATGCCACTCAAAGGGCCCCCAATCCTATACTAAACCAGTGTCCAAAGGGGAGGTCTCAACTCCTAACCTAACTCAAGATATGAATTTTACAAGTTATTAGGGTTTTTAGGGTTCCTAAACAAAAGAAATGCCAAACAAATTGAAATTGAAAGATCAAATCAAGGCCATTTTATCTCAAAAACTACATGCTAAACACAATGCAATGCAAGAAGAATCAATGTCCAACTCTTCATGAATAGGCAGAAATGATTTTTTGAACTTTGAATCAAATTAATGCATAAAAATGATTTTAAATCAATGAAAAATTCTCAAAATGCATCAAGATCAAAAACGAAATTTGGTTTGAAGGTTGGACAATGTTTCTAAATGTCTTAGAACATTTCATGAATTTTTTGGTGATTTTTAAATACCTAAAAGTATTTTTAATAAATTAATTTCCATTAATCAATTAAAAATAATCCTTTAAATATTTAAAAATACTTTTTTAATGATGAAAATAAAAACAAAAATATTTTTGTGTCTTAAAAATTAATAAAACTCATGAGAAAAAGTTTCATAATTTTTAAACATTTTTTACTATTTTAAATTAAATATGCAAGTTAAATGAAAAAGAAATGAAAATAAATTAAAATAAAAGGAAAGTCAAACAGGTGGAAGGCTGGGATGAGCCCTGGATTTGAATGCGTTGACTGGCGCCAGATCTAGTGGCCAGGATTGGTTCTGAGTTAATTAATTTAATTACAATTAATTAAAACTAACAAAATGGATTAGGGCTAATCAAGTGGATCTGGGCCACACATGCGCGCGGGAGGTCAACAAGTCAACTCAATCCAACGTGCCAAATTCAAACTCTCTTAATGACTGGGATTATGCCCTAATTGTTTTCAGGTGGCCGGAGAAGACCTCCGGTCGTCTTCTCCGGTGGGAACCCCACCTGAAAACTTCTAAAACTCTCAAAACCTAACTAAAACGAAATCTAAAAACATGGAAATGATTCCCACTCACTCACGAACCAAAACCCCCAATCAAAACAAATTTATTCTTCCTGGAATGGCTGAATCGAAGCAAACAAGAACTAGGGCAAAAAAGTTTCAGAGAGCAATTAAATCCTCATTTCATCATCATTTTCGAAACTAAAAGCATCAGGATAACCAGTGAAGCATGGAGAACAAGTTTAGAACTTAAAAATCCATTTCTGGAAAAAAAGTTCTTGAGTTACCTGAGATTCGAAGCTTTCACTCCAGCAACTTTCTGACCTCCCCTCTTGGTGTAATCCACTCCACTTGACCCTCTGGTGATGCTTGAATGCTTTGGAGAAGTTTATGCTGGCTAGATGAAGAGTTTGAATAGCTTCTGCTCAAGCTCAGTTGAAAATGGCAATGGTGATGCAGGCAGTTTCAGGCAATGGTGGAGGGTTGTTTGTGGTCCAGATGATGAGTGGAGAAGGATTGTGGAGTTTGTTTGGATGTTTGTGAGCTGTGGAAGGTGTTTCGAAGGAAACTGCAGTTTGGGGTGAAAATGGTGAAGTGTTGTTATGGCTTGTTTCAGGCCTGGTTCTTTGTTGGTTTGGGCTCAATGTGGCAAGGTGAGATGATTAGTGAAACTTGCTTGAGTGTTTTAGAGCTGTGGAGACAAATTCGAAGGGAAATGCAAAATGGAGTGAGTTTGAGCATGTGATGATGTGGTGTGTTTCAGCTTGGCTTCCTCTTATGTTTTGCTTGCCAAAGGATAGTATAAACAATTCCAAGTGGCCAGAGGATGTGACATGGCCTGCTGTGATTGGGATGTTTGCTTTTGCCAAAAGTCAACTTTTTTGTAAGAGAGGCATGGCTTGAGTTATAGCTTGGTACCATGGCTAGGGCTGGCGCAGCATGGTGTGTAAGTGAAGCTAGAAAGGTTCAATAGCCAATGCAGCAAGTTGGTGAAGAGTGATCATGAGTTTTGCAAGTTGTTACTTTTTGGAACTTCATGAAAAAAGTCTTGTTACACAAACCATGGACATGAGAAACTTTGGTCCAATTCTGATTTTTAGAGCTCATGGAATGTTTGTGTCATGGTTTAATGCCAACTAGAAGTTACAAAATCCTTGGTTCATGATTTTGCAAAATTCACATTTGAGGCATGTCTTGAAAATCAATGATTTTTGCCAACTTTGTCACACCATAACTTTTGATCCAAGAAGAATTTGATCATGTTCTTGTACTTTTTGAAAAGGGAAAGATGTATTCTACAACTTTCATGACCAAAGTTTTTCCATTTGAAGCTTTTTTGGATCAAGAATCAAGGCTTGAAAAATGACCTAAAATGACACATTCTTGAAAAGTCAACTATGCCCAAAAAAGTCAACATTTGCAAAAACTCCAAATTCTTGATTTTTGTGGACTTCAACCTTCTTCCATGATCAAATAAAGATCATATACACTCAAAATGATGAAGATCACCCATTGGTTGGGTCATTGGGGGCCTCAGATGCCCTGATTTTACACTGACTTGTCTGGAAAGTCAACTCTTGATCAGATGACTTCCCCATGGAATTTCTTCATGAAAATTGATATGCATACTCCCTATACCATATAGAGACCAATGGAAACAAGAATGACCAAAAAATTTGGAGTTATGGCCTTTGAAACCAAAACCCTAATTTTAGGTCAACTGTGCAGTCAAACCTGGCTCTGCATCCATTCCAAACCCAGTTCTTGTGATTCTTTTGAAATCTTGACTTTGAGAGGATGTAATATGATATAAGAACACATATGGATCCCTTTGAAGTGATTGGTTGCTTTTGGAGTGGCTCAAGAAGCTCTGGGATTGCTCAGATCACAAACCCTAGGTGCAGATGACTTTGAATCTATGCAGTGAATCAAAATTGTGATATGAGATGGTATGATTGTGTTTATGCATATGAGATGATCACAAGCCATGGTGTGAATGGGTGAGGGCAAATTTGGGGTGTTTACAGCTGCCCCTATTCAAACATGAGTTAGCTGTGCAGGATGTAAGCAACGGCTTATCAGGCAAACAAGATAACTTGTGGTTGAATACCAAAGACAGTCCAAAATTTGTACTCACAGAATGAAGAAGAAAAGGGATATAGATTGTAAAGGAAAATAAAGTATATTGTAAAGTGTAGGCGACAGAGGACGACCGTCGGGCAGAGGACGACTGCTGGGTAAATAGCAATGACGGGGACGGCCGACATGCTGGGAAAAGTGAGAAATAAAGCAATGACGGGGACGGCCGACACGCTGGGGATAAAAAGTAAAGCCAAGACGGGGACGGCCGACTAGCTGGGAAAATAAAATTATGATGGGGACGGCCATCAAGATAAAGTTGTAAAATTCTCTGGGGATCGAATAAAACATGATGGGGACGGCCATCAAGTTCATAAAGTAAAATAACCAACGATGGGGACGGCCATCGGGCTGAAAAGAAAAGGGACCACGACGGGGACGGCCATCGGGTTAAAGAATAAATGAAATAAACAGATGATGAGGTACGGTCATCAAAGGTGAAGGATGATCACCTAGCAGGGGACGGCTGCTCTGTTGGGGTTAAGATGAGGGACGGTCATCTAAGGTGGAGGACGACCACCAGGCAGGGTACGGCTGCCAAAAATATCGCGACATAGGACGAATGCCGGATAAAAGGTCAACGATGGGGACGGCCATCGAACGAGCATGATGGAGGACGACCATCAAGAGGTGGAGGACGACCACCTAGCAGGGGACGGCTGCTCTCGAGGTTTCTCATGACACAGGACGAGTGCCAGATAACCAAAATCAACAATGGGGACGGCCATTGGATAAAATGATGAAGGACGATCATCAAGAGGTGGAGGACGACCACCTAGCAGGGGACGGCTGCTAAAAAAACCGACGATGGGGACGGCCATCGGATGAGCATGACGGAGGACGACCATCAAGGGGTGGAGGACGACCACCTAGCAGGGTACGGCTGCTCTCAAGTTTTATCATAACACAGGACGAGTGTCAGATAAAATAGGGAGATTTGCTTTGCTGGCGATCTACTGGGGAATAGTAAACACGGACGAGTGTTTACATCCAAGAAATATAAGGTATAAGTGTTCAGATGTTTGTGTATAGATTAAAAGATGCGGACGAGCATCCTTAAGACTATGATACAGACGAGTATCATGTAGAAACAAACATTTGACGCATATTCTGAGATGATGATACGGACGAGTACCAACCGGTTAACAAAGAACATGAACCAATGTCGAATCTGTGGGGATATAAATGGCGTATATAAGATACGGACGAGTATCGGTATAAGTAAGAGTAGTATGAGTATATATAGATGAGTATTTATCTGCTGGGGAGAGTGACACGGACGAGTGTCAAAAGGAGAAGGATATAACATCAACAAGTATATGGGTTGTAAAAAGTGTAAGCGACTGCACTGGGGATATGACACGGACGGGTGTCAAGAAGATGTATATACAAGTATAGGTGAGTGCAAAGATGATGTCTTTGGCTTTCTGCTGAGGATATGACACGGACGGGTGTCAGGAAGTATCTGTAATACAGGTGATCTTGTTTGTAAAGGATGCTCGGGCAACTTTACTAGGGAATGATGACACGGACGGGTGTCAAAAAGGAGTATATACTGGTGTTTGTGATTGGTGAGGCAACTGCTTTTGCTGGGAACTTGGTGGGGATTTCTGTATATTGATGATGAACGGTTATTATTCACAAGTGTTCGATTCACAACATGACTTATGATTATGCTATGTATTTGATTTTGCCGTAATGCTCCGTATTAGACGGAATGCTACGCTCTGAGGGGATAATATGATGCGAATGCTATGATTATGCAAAGAGGCACAGATCTGGGATTCGGATCCTGTTCCTGTGAGGATCTCCGACTGATCTGCTGAAGTGGACATCCCAGCTGGGGATGAGATCATTGGTAGATCTGGAGAGATGTATCTGCTTGGGGATATAGGTCACTGATTGACATATCCTTGTAATATAGGACCCAGCTGGGGTTTGTAGAAGCCTTCTGTACTCTGTTGTGACTTCTTCATGCGTTGCTCTTCTGAATAGAGGCTGAGGATTCTGTGGGGAGATGATTCCCTGACTTCTGCATCCTGCTGAGGAAGAATGATTGGTACTACGGCTGGGGAATGCTGTTGGTAACTCAGCTGGGGAGAGAGCACTTCGGATGCTGAGATTATTTGTTGATTTACCAGCTCGTTGGGATGTAACTTGCATGCCCCAAGTTGCGTTCTGGATACCTGCAATCCTGCAAAGATAAGGAAACGCACAAATGGTCCCGAGGTATCCTTCACTGGATTCCGTCATAGGAGTTAGAAACTTTCGAGAGTAAGTATATTCCCTGTAAGCATGTGTTTTTTTTTTATTTTAGAGAGAAACATCTGTACTTATGCAATTAATTTTTAAGAGACATCAGACATTCTTTGCGAATAGAAATATACAAAACGAAACATGACTGAAAAATCCGATTTTATTAATTCATGTGCCCTGAATTGGCAAGATACAGTCAAAGAAACATATCTCCTGAAATGAGGAGATTGTTACAAATTGAGAAACAAAGTGTTGGCGATGTTGACGACGCTTTGAAGGAGCTTCCTTTTCTGCTATGACTCGTATGACTTTTGACGTTCTTCTCGTCTTGCTTTCTGGAGAAAGTTGATTCTGATTGAAGCTTGATCCTTTGGAGTCTTAACCAAGTTGCGGATAATACAGACGAATTCAGAATGCAGTTGTTCACTTATTCCCTTATTTTGCATGGATCGCCCTTTCGGGTTTTCAATCCATCGGGATACCCATTTTTGCCTGAGCTGTCCAACGCGGCTTTTCAACTCAGCGGGTGTACATTCTTTTATTTATTTTCCCTTATTTTTGCCCGAGTCTTTTATTCTGTTTTTTGACTCGCCGGGATGCCCTATTTTTGCCTGGACTTACATTCTGTTTTTATGTCCAGCGGGTCATTTATGCGAAGTATTTTTTAACTGCATCTGAATTTACAGGGGACGGGAAATCTTCACCATCCATGGTGCTGAGCATCAGCGCTCCACCAGAGAAAACTTTCTTTACGACGAATGGTCCTTCATAGTTCGGAGTCCATTTGCCCCTGTGGTCTGTATGAGGAGGGAGGATTCTTTTCAGCACAAGATCTCCTACTTGGTACTCTCGGTGCCTGACTTTCTGATCGAAGGCTTTCTTCATTCTTTTCTGATACAGCTGCCCATGACAGATTGCAGCCAATCTTTTCTCTTCGATCATACTCAATTGTTCGTATCGGGCCCGAACCCATTCTGCTTCATTCAGCTTAACATCCATTAGTACCCGCAGGGAGGGTAATTCAACTTCAACAGGTAGGACTGCTTCCATACCATACACGAGTTGATACGGTGTTGCCCCAGTGGATGTTCTGATTGACGTGCGGTACCCATGCAAGGCAAATGGTAGCATCTCATGCCAGTATTTGTAGGTGACTACCATCTTCTGCACAATCTTCTTGATGTTCTTGTTAGCTGCCTCGACAACACCATTCATCTTTGGTCTGTAAGGAGAAGAATTGTGATGTTGGATTTTGAAGTCCCGGCACAGCTCTGCCATCATTTTGTTGTTTAGATTTGAACCATTATCAGTAATGATTCGCTCGGGCACTCCATACCGACAGATGATATCTCTCTTCAGGAATCGGGCTACCACTTGCCTTGTGACATTTGCATATGAGGCTGCTTCAACCCACTTGGTGAAATAGTCGATGGCGACCAGGATGAATCTGTGGCCGTTCGAAGCAGTTGGCTCAATCTTGCCAATCATATCGATGCCCCACATGGCAAAGGGCCATGGTGAGGACATGATGTTCAAAGGATTGGGAGGCACATGCACCTTATCTGCGTAGATCTGGCATTTATGGCATTTTCTGGCGTAGGCACAACAGTCTGCATCCATTGTGATCCAGTAATAGCCTGATCTTAGCAATTTCTTAGCCATGGCATGCCCTCCTGCATGTGTACCAAAGGACCCTTCGTGCACTTCATGCATCAACAAATCTGCTTCCGTCTTGTCAACACATCTGAGGAGTACCATATCAAAGTTCCTTTTGTATAAAGACCCATCAGTGTTCAGAAAGAAACTACCAGCAAGCCTTCTCAAAGTCTTCTTATCATTGGAAGATGCCCCAGGTGGGTATGTTTGATCCTCCAAGAAGCTTTTAATGTCATGAAACCAAGGCTTATCGTCTTTGACAACTTCTGCTGCGAATACGTATGCTGGTCTATCTAGTCTGGACACTGAAATATGAGGTACAAAGTTAGCAACCTGAACTTTGATCATGGATGAAATGGTAGCAAGAGCGTCTGCAAACTGATTCTCGTCCCGAGGGATATACTCAAGCTTTACTGTTGTGAAGAAAGTCAATAACCTCCTTGTATAATCCCTGTAAGGTATCAGATGATCCTGGTGGGTGTACCATTTTCCGTTGGTTTGATTGACTACCAAAGCTGAATCTCCGAATACAGTCAATGTCTTGATCCTGAGGTCAATGGCTTCCTCAAGACCCATAATGCAAGCTTCATATTCAGCTTCGTTGTTAGTGCAGTTGAAAGTGAGTTTTGCCGAGAAAGGCATGTGAACTCCTTTAGGTGTAATGAGTACTGCACCAACACCACGACCATTCATGTTAACAGCCCCGTCAAACATCATAGTCCATTCTTCTTCCGGGTCGGGCCCTTCAGTGTGAATAGGCTCTTCATGATCTTTTGATTTTATGAACATGATGTCTTCATCAGGGAAGTCAAATCTCATAGGCTGGTAGTCATCAATAGGTTGCTCAGCAAGATATTCGAATAGTACACTGCCTTTGATGGCTTTCTGAGAAGTGTACTGGATGTCATATTCTGTGAGAATATTTTGCCATCTTGCAAACCGTCCGGTAAGAGCTGGCTTCTCGAAAATGTACTTGACTGGGTCCATCTTTGAGATTAATAAGGTAGTGTGGGTCAACATATACTGTCTCAGTCGGCGAGCAGCCCACGCTAAAGCACATCAAGTTTTCTCGAGCAGTGAATAACGTTGTTCACAGTCGGTAAACTTTTTGCTTAGGTAGTATATTGCATACTCTTTTCGACCAGACTCGTCATGCTGGCCCAGCACACACCCCATTGACTCTTCTAATACTGTCAAGTACATTATCAGAGGTCTTCCTTCAACTGGAGGCATAAGGATTGGAGGCTCTTGTAAGTACTCCTTGATCTTGTCAAAAGCCTTCTGGCAATCTTCGTTCCACCTGACCGTCTGTTCTTTCCTTAACAGCTTGAACAGAGGTTCACAGGTTGCTGTAAGGTGAGATATGAACCGTGAGATGTAGTTCAATCGACCTAAGAACCCTCGAACTTCTTTCTCAGTTTTCGGTGCAGGCATCTCTTGAATAGCTTTGACTTTATCAGGGTCAACTTCAATCCCTTTCTCGCTTACAATAAAACCCAGCAGCTTACCAGATCGCACCCCGAATGTGCATTTGTTGGGGTTCAGTTTTAGTTGATACTTCCTCAAACGCTTGAATAGCTTCAGCAGATTTACCAGATGGTCTTCTTCAGTGAGGTACTTGGTGTTGCACCCCAAAATTTGCCCTCACAATACAAGACTTTGTGTTCTAAGAAGGTTCATAAGGTTCACAAGCTTCCCAATGCTTTCAAGACCTTTCATGAGGTTCATGAAGTCTACAAATTACTTCTTGAAGGTTCACAAGGTTCACAAGTTCTATAATGCTTTCAACACCTTTCATGAAGTTCATGAAGTCTACAAGTTACTTTATGAAGGTTCACAAGGTTCACAAGTCCCACAATGCTTTCAAGACCTTTCATGAAGTTCATAAAGTCTACAAGTTACTTTATGAAGGTTCACAAGCTTCACAATATCTCCCATGAGGTTCACAAGACATTTTATGATGGTTCACAAGGTTCACAAAGTTCACAATGGGTCAGAAGAGTTGACAATTCCCTCAGACAATGCACCTCCTAAGCAGTGCATCCAAAACTAGGGTTTTGACTTTAATCAGGCTAAATGGACTTCCAATACCTCAAGTGAACTTCATAATATCTTATATGTGTATAAGAACCCTCATGACAAGTTTCAAGACTTTTCTCAAAAGTTTGCTCAGTCAGATGATCAGATAAGTCAAAATCAGTCAATGCAGTTAAAAAGTCAAACTGAGGTCAACTGTGGTCAAACCAAAGTCAAACTTCATGATTTTTTGCCAACATCAAGTATATGAAGTAAAATTCATCATTTGATCAAGGGTTGATCATGATTCATCAAGAAGATTCCAGATCATCAATAATCAGGAGTTTCTAAATTAGGGTTTCCTCAGTAAAAGTCAACCGAACTTTGACCAGCCATAACTTTCACATACTTCATCACCAAGTCTCCATCCAAAGCTCATTTTGAAGGAAATTGAATTCTCTACAACTTTGATGTTGAAAGTTAAGCCCAAAAATGCTTCATTTGAAAGATATGATCTAAGACATTATAGGTCATTTCAAAAGTCAACAAAAAGTCAACAACTTCAAAAGGTCATAACTTGAGATTGGTAAATGATATGGACCTGAAACCAATGGGGTTGTTTAGAGGACTCTTCAAGATTTCCAAAAAGTCCAAGAACACCCTCATACCTTTAAAATTGAGGGAGATGTGCCCTTGAAAAGTTGGGAAATTTTGTGATGGTTTATGTTGAAAATGGAGGCCTAAAAGTAATTCTTTCCAAATGGGCTTGCTAAGTTGTGACCCAATCCACCTCATATCATTATGCACGACCCAATTGACCAAAATTCAGCATTTTTATTATTTTATTTTTATTTATTATTGATTTAATTCATAAAAATCATTTTAAATAAATATAAAATATGAAAATCTATTTTTGGGTGAAGATTGAGTTTCTAGAATTTCATAATTGATGATTGAATTTGAAAGAGAAAGGAATCATGTGATTAGTCCAAGAATAGCAAGTCTTCATGATCAAATATTTGAACTTTTACACCATGATCTTTTTCAATATTTTTTGGATCAAATCTTCACACAACCAATCCATATTTCTGACCTAATTCACTCACATATATATACTAAACATAAACCTAACAAAGGGGGACGAATTCCAGCAGCCCATAGGTAAGTTCAAAAACTCAAAAATCCTTCCAAAAAGTGAGATTCGGATTTTGAATTCCAGGGCGTTTGAAAGCAAAGTAAGAACATAGAGATGTTTATTGGACATTGTTGAAGCAAAATCATCACTCATATGCATCTCATGTGCACCATATGGCTCTACCCGAACTCATCTTTGCCTTGAATTCAATTTTTTCGAATCCATTAATATATGTATTATGAATTGTTTTTGATGACTGATATGTGTTTATTTTGATCCCTAGAACGATTCTGGACAATTGGATTGAAGGATGAGTGTCTAAAACGTAAACGGCCATGTTAGGGTTCATAACCTCACAATTAGGGTTTATCATTTGAATGCATATAAATAAATTCTGGAAACATAGAATTGTTGTGTGAATTGTGAGAATTATAAATCACTAACCAATTTCATGAATTGATGTGGTTTTGCTTGAGTTTCATTTTCGTAGGTTTTGCTGGGGTTTGTATTTCGCAGGAAAACTTGTATCTAATTTCGCAGCAAATTTTGAAGGACAGGAGGTTGAAGACGAAGGCCATTCGCGCCTGTTTTGAAAGTTTAAATTTTGTTTTAAAATATTATGTGCTCTTTCTGTTTATTATCACAACAGGTTGCCTAGCCCAGTGGTTGGAGGTGTGCGCTCACATTGGTTTGGTTTGGGGTTCGATTCCCCGTTTATGACATTTTGTGCTTTTATTTTGTTTGCTTTTCAGGTTGAATATATTATCAATCATAGCCATATGTTAACAGAATTGGCTCTTCCAGCCGGGTGGTAATGCGCGTGTTTGAATGTATAAAGGTCCTGGGATCAAATCCCACCCCAGGCCTTTTGCTTCTTTATTTTTTTTGAATTTTTCAAGATATGGCATAAAAACAATTGCAGTCATCCTATGATTACCAACGCATGGTTGGTCTAGTGGAATGTTTTGGTGCTGGCAGGCATGAGGACCTGGGTTCAAACCCAGCCAAGGTAAGTTCTCAATTTTTGTCATTTTTTTCTATTTTTCTTAATTAATTAGTTTATTTGTTTTATATTCTTAATAAAATTTAAATCATATATATATTCCAAATTTAAACTAACATCATATTCTCTAAAATTTCTGAACTTTCTATTTTTTTTATTATTCAAAAATTTATTTTATTATTTTATATAATTATAATATGTATATGTATATTAGTTAATTTTGTATATAACTAAACCCTATTTTTTTTAAAACCCTAAAAAATATTTTCTAAAATAAAACCTAATTCTATTTTTTCTAAATAATTTTATTTTCTAATTATTAATATAATTATAATATATATTTATTTATTTAGTATGATTCATGTAAATATTGTAAATATAATTATAAATTATTTTTCTCATATAAGATGTAAATATATTTCATGCTATTAGAAATTAAATCTTGTAAAATTAAAATAATTGTTTGTTCATATTTCTTTTTAAATATAATTGTTCATATGAAAATTTATTAATTTCTTATTCTCATAATTTTGATTAGTTTTATTTATTATTGTTATTACTAACCATATTATTTATTTTGCTTTATTAATTTTATATGTTATTTCACTAATTTTTATTATTTCACTAACCTCTCTTATTTTATTATTACTAACTTTTTGCTTATTATTTAAATATTATTATTTATCACTAACCCAATATTTATTTATTTATTGCTTACTATTTTGCTTATATATTTTTCAATTTGCTTATTATTTAATTTGCTATTTATTTTGCTTATTATAATTATGTTGTAATTGTTTCCTGGATGTAAATTTTATAATTATTTAATTGTTGCTATGGTTAGTAATTTAGGGAGTGTAAATATGTATTCTCTTAAAATAAATTTAGATAATTTTAATCATAAGATAATTAAAATAAACACTCACACACACGTAAGTCGATTTTTATCGCCGTCTCACTTTCTAAGGTTATCCCTCAAGTTGCCTACGAATAATGGTTAAGTGGGGTGTATAAAGTAAGTCCCTTTAAAAAGAAAATCATCAAGTCCCTCATGGTTGCCTATACGAATCGAGTCCCTTCGAATAATGATGATAGTCCCTTCAGTATGCTTATTACACCCCACAGTTGCCTTCTTAAAATAGAATGTCCCTCTCATGTCCCTTTACATCCAAGGTAATGACTACCTACTCCTTAATAGTAGGGATAGTCTTACCAATGAAAGGATAAAGAACAAGAAAGACTTTAAACATTAGGGTAGGTTCCTCTTATGTACTTGCTCACTTCAAAAACTTTTCAAACTCTTCACAATTTCAAACAAATTTTCAAACAAGTTTTTTACACATCCGTACATGGATTATTATTAACTATTCTGAAAATTTTTCTATTCACACACTACACTTTCAAAAACAATTTAAAGTGAGCTAAGTAACTAAGAGCCCATGGATAACCATGGATGTAAAGGGTGCTAACACCTTCCCTTTACATAACCTACCCCCCGGACCCAAAATATTCTCTTAAGGTCTTTCCTGTTCTTTTATACCCTTTCCTTTTGGATAAAATAAAAGTCGGTGGCGACTCTTGCTATCCGCAACATAACTTAAAGTCAGTTCTCCCACCGTGTTACAGAACTGGCGACTCTGCTGGGGATCTATTTAAGAGGGGTACCCTTAGGAATTAGATCACTTTAAATTGTGTGCCTTGTTTGCTTTATTATTATATTGTTGGGGTGCTCTTATGTGTGAAGGGTCCTAACCCGGATCTAGTGTACCTTAGGTAAATGGCAATAGACCAAGGAAACTGTACGACGTATATCGATACGGTTGATCTGGTGGCCATAGTTAGTGCGACTTCTTGGTTGGTGCTTATGTTCCTTAAGTCAAGTTGAGGATAATATGAGGCTGCCATATGTTGTCAATGCACTAACTAACTTTTAGAACCCTAGTTAACTCATCTTGGCCTTTAGAAAGTAGTGAGGTAACCGGCTTTGGTGCAGACTGAAGTTGGTTGACACTCGATACTACACTCATTGAGATCTTAAACTTGGAGGGTTTTGGTTGGCAAGTAAGTTGCCTTCTGATCAACCACCCTTGTGAAGGATCAATGATATTGAGATCCCTTAGAACCTGGTTACTTTTGTAGGACAGGATGAACCATCTAACCTCAGGGGAGGGTACTTACCTTTAAACCTCATGCAAGCCTTTAAACCTAGGGCTATGGTGTGACTTGTTTGTGTGTGCCACATGTTTGTGATTGAGCATAACATCATGACATCATCATGCATCATAAGCATAGCATTTTCACTAACCATTTCAAGGACCAAGGGATTTATCTTTGTTCTTTATTGCAGGTCATGGCTTCTGCTTGTAGAAACACTATCAGGATCAACTTTGTGGGGATACCTCCCAAGCTTAAAGAGTTGGTCTCTCAAGTATCTGATCACTCCCAGTTCAACAAGAGACATGGTCACCTATTGGATCTAGTCACTTCAGGGTTCAATGAAGACATGATGAGTGTCCTATTCCAATTCTTTGACCCTAAGCACCATTGCTTCACATTCCCCGACTATCAGCTAGTTCCAACCATGGAGGAGTTCTCTAAACTTCTGGGCATACCTGTTCTTGATCAAAGACCCTTCACAGGTCTGGAGAAGGAGCTTAAACCAGAAGTTATTGCTGCAGCTCTACATCTGAAGAAGTCTGACATTGTTCTAGAAACGAGAAGTGGAGTCAAGGGTATTCTGGCCAAGGTGCTAATGGATAAGGCTCAAATGTTCTTGAAGGCCATGAGCTATGATGCTTTTGAGGAGATCTTAGCCTTGCTGATATATGGCTTAGTATTGTTCCCCAATCCAGATCAGTTCATAGATATTCATGCCATCAACATTTTCCTGAGTCATAATCCAGTGCCTACATTGCTTGGAGACATCCTGCATTCTCTTCACACTCGTACTACAAGGGCAAGAGGAACTTTGATGTGCTGCATCCCTTTGCTTTCTAGGTGGTTTATTTCTCACCTTCCTCGCTCAGTAATGAAGAATGAGCAAGGATTCAGATGGTCCAAGAGGATCATGTCACTTTCTCACTCAGACATCCATTGGTGTTCCAGATCTATGGAGAATGTCACCCTCATTGACCGTTGTGGGGAGTTTCCTAATGTGCCACTTCTAGGAATAAGAGGAGGCATCACCTACAACCCCTCTCTAGCTTTACGGCAGTTTGGTTACGCCCGAAGTGATGGACCACATGACATGTTGATTCAGGGCATTGTGTTTGATTACGACAACGATCTTCAGGGTTACCGTCAGAGATTCATCCGAGCTTGGGGAAAGGTAAACAGGATTGACAGCAAGACACTGGAGCCTAAGTATACTATTCCTATGGAGGCTTATCTCAGATGGGTACGATCTCGTGCTCAGACACTCATGATGCCATATCCTGCCGTCCTACCAGTTACCATGGAACCTGTTGCTGAAGGAGACACTGCTTATACCATCCTTCACCCAGACATGCCTACTGATATGGAAGACTTGCAGAGATCATGGATCCAACTGAAGGAGCAAAGGGATACTTTCGAGGCTCATTACAAAGCAAGCCAAGCAAGGATCCTAGAGCTAACAAAGCAGCTTCACGAGGAGCGAAACCTCAATTCATACCTCAACATAAAGAGGAAACGACCATGGGAGACTTAAAACCCCATCTTTTGTACTTATTTTATTTCATTTCATTGATGTACGCCTAAAAGGCAAAACAAAGTTATTACTAATAAAAGTTTACTTTCGTGTTTGTCTAAGCAAATTTAAATCCTGCGGTCCTTGAAAACATTGCATATGCATTACCATATCATTTCATTGCATCACACGTTTATAATTGTGCACAGGTTTCTCATCTTCTCGCTGTTTATTTCAGCAATGGCTCTTGAACAATCAGTTAAGGATCTTCAGGCACAGAATGCACAGTTCCAAGAGCTGATCCTGAACCTGTCCAAGGGGCAGGATGAATTGAAGGCACTGCTGGCCAAGAAGACTAAGAAGACTAGAAGGTCTGCTGGGTTGATCAACATGGGAAGAAGGTTCAAAGGTATTGCCAAGACCAAAGAACCAGCTGAAGACTATGAATCTGAGGAATCTGAGCAAGAGGTAGGCAGTCTCCACCATACAATGGGGGACTCTGATTCTGAGGCTAACTACTACCATGAGTCTAATGAAGACAAATTCAAGATGCTGGTGGATAGGATGGATGCTATGGAGTTGCAGAAATCATCTGGGCTGGATTTTGAGGATTTGAGTCTGATATCTGGGGTGGTCATACCTGTGGGTTTCAAGGTTCCTACATTTGTTGTCTATGATGGGGTCTCTTGTCCCAAATTGCATCTGAGGTCATATGTCAGAAGGATTCAACCCCACACTGCTGATAAAAAGTTGTGGATCCATTTCTTTCAAGAGAGTTTATCTGGAGCTCAGTTGGAGTGGTATTATCAGTTGGAGAGTGTCAATATCAGAGACTGGAATGATCTTGCTGAAGCTTTCTATAAGCAGTACCAATACAATGCTGACTTAGCCCCCACTCGCATGCAGCTTCAGAGCATGTCTATGGGTGCCAAAGAAAGTTTTAAAGAGTATGCTCAGAAGTGGAGAGATTTAGCTGGAAGAGTTCAATCCCCTTTGACTGACAGGGAATTGGTTGATATGTTCATGTGTACGCTGAATGGTCCGTTCTACAGTCATCTCATTGGAAGCTCATCATCTGGCTTCACTGAGTTGATCATGACAGGAGAGCGAGTAGAGAGTGGTATCAAGAATGGTAAGATCCAGGTGGGCACTTCTTCATCAGGTGCTGCAAAGAAGCCTCCCACTGGGAAGAAGGAATCCAATGCTGTGTATGGTCAACCTGATCGTAACAGAAGGCATCAGTCTGTTAGTGCAGTTCATATTTCAAATCCAACTCCTGCAACAACAGAGCAGCCTCAGGGCAACCAACAGAGGGCTAGAAGACAGTTCACGAAGATCAACATGTCAATGGCTCAGGCATTGCAACACTTGTTGAAGGCTGAACTTATTACCCTGAGGGAGGCTCCTCAGAATCCCAATGTTACCTCTCCCAAGTACAATCCCAATGCACGATGTGCATATCATTCAAACTGTCCAGGACATGATACTAATAACTGCTGGGTCTTGAAGAACAAAATTCAAGATATGATTGATGCTGGAGAAATTGAATTTGATCCTCCAGGTACCCCCAATGTGATTACTGCTCCAATGCCAAACCACGAGAAGACTGTCAATGCCATTGAGGAAGATCTGCATATCCGTTCAGTTGATGAATTGACCACACCATTGGCCATCATCAGAAAGAAGTTAGTGCAGGCTGGGTTCTTTCCGGGTTGTCGTGAAGATTGTGTTTATTGTGAGTATGATCCAGAGAAGTGCTTCAGGTTGAAAGATGGCATTCAACGTCTCATGGATAAGTATACCATAGTGTTTGAAAGAAGACCAGCATCTGTAGAAAGTATGGTGGATCATCTGACTCAGGGTAAGAAGATTGAAGAGGTTGATATGGTTGACAAAGTACCGGTGAGAATCACTTCAAAGGGTCCCATTAAAATCACTCATCAGGGCCCAATCAAGATTACTGCTGAAGGTCCTGTGAAAGTTGTTGCTGAAGCCAGAGTGGCTCCTCTGATCATTACCACTCCTGGTCCTATTCCTTATATATCTGACAAAGCTGTGCCTTGGCACTATGGGTCTGACGTTTACATCCATGGTGTTAAGCAAGAGCCTTTACCTGATGTGCCTGTTGACATTGATAATATTGTTGGATCTAGCAAGATCACTCGTAGTGGAAGAGTCTTCTCTCCTCCAGTTGCTTCCAAGAATGCAGTTACTCCTGCTGTTACTTCCACCACTGAGGCTCGGGGCAAGGGTCCTGTTATTGAGCCTGTATCTACTGATGTGCCAGCTGCTGATGATCTCTCTAAGCAGATGGAAGAAGTATTGAAAATCATTCGCAAGAGTGATTATGACATTGTGGATCAGTTGGGGCATACTCCCTCAAAGATTTCTATGTTGTCCTTGTTGTTATGTTCTGAGGCTCATGCCAAGTCATTGATCAAGTTTCTGAAGATGGCTCATGTACCCAGTGCAATTTCTGTTGACCAATTTGAAAACTGTGTTGCCCACCTGACCTATGACAATGGGTTAGGATTTTCTGATGCTGATTTGACCCCTGCCAAGAGGGATCATAACAGGGCCTTGCATATTTCAATTGAATGCAGGGGCACTACCCTGTCACATGTGCTGATAGACAATGGTTCCTCTTTGAATGTGTTGCCCAAGGAAGTCCTGAATAAGCTGAGTCCTGAAGATGCTGTGCTGAAACCCAGTAATATTGTGGTGAAGGCTTTTGATGGTTCTAGAAGAGTAGTACATGGGGAAATTGATCTTCCAATCCAAGTTGGTTCCCAGGTGTTTACTGCTACATTTTTTGTGATGGATATTCGCCCTTCGTACTCTTGTCTGCTTGGTCGTCCTTGGATCCATGGGGCAGGTGCTGTAACCTCTACATTGCACCAAAAGTTGAGATATCCGGTGGATGGAAAGGTTGTTACTGTCTATGGAGAAGAAGAATACTTTGTCAGCCATGTCAATACCTTCAAGTATCTGGAAATGGAAGGTGAATACATTGAGACTCCGTGTCAGTCATTTGAAGTGGTTCCCTGGGTTATTAATGATTATGTAGCTCCTCCTGCTGTGAAGAAAGTTCCTGTTGTCACCAGAAAACCTCCAACAATGGCGATGGCCTCCCTCAATGATGCTAGAGCCGTGGTGGATGAAGGTGGTTTTACTATTTGGGGTCAGCTTCCTGATATTCCATACAAGTCTGACAAGTTTGGTTTGGGTTTCACTGCAGAGTCCCAGAAGGCTGTTCGTCGTGCTCGTGCTGCCCGTGTCACTGATCAAGGGGTTGTGAAAAACCAGATTAATGCTGTGGGAGACTATGATGAAGACTACAACTTGGATGCTTGGATTTTTCCTACTGTGGGTGCTGGACTCAATAATTGGAAAGCTGAAGATGTTATCCCTATCTCCTTTAGTCAGGAGTAAATACTATTACTGTGTTATGTTTTAAATTTGTAATTTCTTGAACAATAAAAACTTTCAAGCCATGTGCCTTACCCGGGGCACAATGGTGTGCTTGTTACGGGCTGTCATTTCATTTGCATACTTCATTCAATAAAATCAGTGGACGTTTCGTTTCGTAAATATTGTGTTCCTTGTCTTTCTTTTCTTTTTATTTTTGCTTTATCAGCTATGTGTTCTTACACACATCCACATCACTAAAATGCAGATCCTCATCCACTCTGGATCCTGTTGATAACAGTTCTACTATTGCCAATTATAATTTCGAGAATCCGATCTATCAAACTGAAGACGGAAATGAGGACGATTGTGAAATACCTGTAGAGCTTGCTAGGTTGTTACAACAAGAAGAGAAAGCTATACAGCCACATGAAGAGCCAGTCGAAGTTGTGAATCTGGGAACTGAAGAAAACAGAAAAGAGGTTAAGATAGGGGCTGATTTAGAGGACAGTGTCAAGAGCAGGTTGATTCAGATGTTATGTGATTATGTAGAGATCTTTGCTTGGTCTTATGAAGATATGCCAGGGTTGGATACAGACATTGTGGTTCACCGTTTACCAGTGAAATAAGATTGTCGTCCAAAGAAGCAGAAGGTTCGTCGTATGCGTCCTGAAATGTCAGAAAAGATTAAGGCAGAGGTAATGAAACAGTTCAATGCAGGGTTCTTAGCAGTGACTTCTTATCCTCAGTGGGTCGCAAATGTGGTACCAGTTCCTAAGAAAGATGGTAAGGTACGTATGTGTGTGGACTACAGATATTTGAACAAGGCTAGCCCCAAAGATGACTTTCCACTTCCTCATATTGATATTTTGGTAGACAACACTGCTCAGCATAAGGTATTCTCTTTTATGGATGGTTTCTCTGGTTACAATCAAATCAAGATGGCACCTGAAGATATGGAGAAGACAACATTTGTGACACAGTGGGGCACCTTTTGCTATAAGGTAATGCCATTTGGTTTGAAGAATGCAGGGGCAACATATCAGCGTGCTATGGTGGCTTTGTTTCATGATATGATTCATCATGAGATAGAGGTATATGTAGATGATATGATAGCCAGGTCTCAGAATGAAGAGCAACATCTTGATCATTTGCATAAATTGTTTGAGAGGTTGAAGAAATACAAGTTGAGATTGAACCCAAACAAGTGTACTTTTGGAGTTAGATCTGGAAAGCTCCTGGGTTTCATTGTCAGTGGAAAAGGTATTGAAGTGGATCCTGCAAAAGTGAAAGCTATACGAGAGATGCCAGCTCCCCGCACTGAGAAGGAGGTTAGGGGTTTCTTGGGACGATTGAACTACATTGCAAGATTTATTTCCCAGTTAACCACCATCTGTGAGCCAATCTTCAAGTTGTTGAAGAAAGATCAGGTGATGGAATGGAATGATGAGTGCCAGATTGCCTTTGATGAAATCAAGAAATATCTGCTAGAACCTCCAATTTTGATGCCACCAGTTGATGGAAGACCCTTGATTATGTACTTAACAGTATTAGACAACTCAATGGGGTGTGTATTGGGGCAACATGACGAGTCTGGTCGAAAAGAGCAGTCAATATACTACCTTAGCAAAAAGTTTACCGACTGTGAAACAAGATACTCACTGCTCGAGAAAACTTGCTGCGCTTTGGCATGGGCTGCTCGCCGACTAAGACAGTATATGTTGACCCATACTACCTTATTGATTTCGAAGATGGATCCAATCAAGTATGTATTTGAGAAACCTGCTCTCTCCGGAAGAATTGCAAGATGGCAAATGATCTTGACAGAATATGATATACAGTATACTACTCAGAAGGCCATTAAAGGAAGTGTTGTTGCTGATCATTTGGCTCATCAAGCAGTGGATGATTATCAGTCAATGAATTTTGAGTTCCCTGATGAAGACATTATGATTATTACCAAAGAACCTGGACAATATGACGGACCTGAACAAGGATCCCGATGGACTATGGTTTTTGATGGTGCCTCTAATGCACTTGGTAATGGTGTTGGTGTTGTGATTAGTTCCCCTGAAGGTTGTCATACCCCGATTACTGCCAGACTTTGTTTTCATTGTACCAATAACATGGCTGAGTATGAGGCATGTATCCTGGGTATTAAAGCTGCTATTAATATGAAGATTCAGTTCCTTGAGGTGTATGGAGATTCAGCCCTGGTAGTCAGTCAGATTAAAGGAGATTGGGATACCAAGCATGATAACCTCATTCCTTACAGAGAGCATGTGTTGTCTTTGATCCCACATTTCAAAGAGATTACCTTTGAACATATTCCACGAAGAGAGAACCAGTTGGAAGATGCATTGGCCACCATGTCATCCATGTTTGAGATTAGTTGGGATGATGAAGCTCCTAAGATTACCATTGATAGATTTGAGAAGCCTGCATACTGCAATGAGATTGACACTGAAGTGCCAGAGGAGAAGCCTTGGTTCTATGAAGTGAGAAGATATCTCGAAGCTCAGGAGTTCCCTGAAGGGGCATCTGTCAAAGATAGGAAGTTCCTGAGAAGGTTTTCTGCTAAGTTCTTTCTGAGTAATGGCATTCTGTATAAGCGCAATCATGATTCAACTATGCTTCGTTGTGTGGATAAAAAGGAAGCAGCTGAGATTATGGAAGAGATGCATGATGGGACCTTTGGCACTCATTCTAGTGGTCACACTATGGCAAAGAAGATATTGAGAGCAGGTTACTATTGGTCTACCATGGAAGCTGATTGCTATCAATACTCCAGAACTTGTCACAAATGTCAAATTTATGCTGATAAAGTCCATGTACCTCCATCACCTTTAAATGTGTTGACTGCTCCTTGGCCTTTTGCCATGTGGGGCATTGATATGATCGGTGAGATCAAACCTACTGCTTCTAATGGGCATCGTTTCATCCTGGTTGCTATTGATTACTTCACAAAGTGGGTAGAGGCAGCTTCATTTGCATCTGTTACCAAGAATGTTGTGGCTCGGTTCATTAAGAATAATCTCATATGTAGGTATGGCATCCCTGAGAGGATTATCACCGACAATGGCTCTAATCTGAACAACACTATGATTACTGATCTCTGTACGCAGTTCAAGATTAAGCATCACAACTCTTCTCCGTATCGTCCAAAGATGAATGGGGCAGTTGAAGCTGCTAATAAGAACATTAAGAAGATAGTACAGAAGATGACTGTTACCTACAAAGATTGGCATGAGATGTTACCATTTTCTCTTCATGGTTATCGTACCACAATACGTACTTCAACAGGGGCAACCCCATTCTCCTTAGTTTATGGTATGGAAGCAGTTCTGCCCATTGAAGTTCAAATTCCCTCCTTGAGAATTATGAAGGATGCAGGCTTGGATGAAGATGAGTGGATTCAGACTCGACTTGACCAGATAAATTTGATTGATGAGAAGAGGTTAGCAGTAGTTTGTCATGGCCAGATATACCAGAAACGGATGATCAAAGCTTTTAACAAGAAGGTTAAGCCAAAGGTATATCAGGCTGGTGACTTGGTAATCAAGTGTATCATATTACCACAGGGTGATCCTAGGGGCAAATGGACTCCAACATATGAAGGACCATTTGTAGTCAAGACAGTGTTCTCAGGAGGTGCCATGATACTGACTACAATGGATGGTGAGGACTTCCCACAGCCTGTAAACGCAGACATAGTTAAAAAATACTACGCATAAAAAGAGACCCGCTAGGTTGACAGGCCTAGGCAAAAATAAGGGCATCCCGGCAAACCAAAAGGGTTTGGGCAAAAATTAGGGATATATATAAAAAGATGTACACCCGGCAAGTCGAAAACCTGAAAAGGCGGCTTGGGCAAAAAAGGGTATCCCGGTGGATTGAAAACCTGAAAGGGCAATCCAGGCAAAAGTTAGGGATTAAAAGCGTATGACTATGTCTCGTTTGGATCGCCCATGAAACTGCAACCAGTTGTACTACTTATTCAAGCTCGAACAGATAAAGCTCAATTCAATCGTTTCCGTCTCAACAGCAAGAGGATGAGATACTTGAATGGCAATAGTAGAATTGAAACTCGATAGGATTGTTTCCCACATAGCTGATACTCTCTGTTTTATAAAAACTTTATGGCAAAATCCTCTTACTAGGGTTTATGTCTCCTTGTACAAACTTACCCGTATATGGGTCACTTTTTGATATAAATAAATTCCATCTTTTGAATCCAGATTTACTTTTACCCTATTTACATAAGCGAAACGTCCATTGGTTGTGTTTGAATGTATGTATGCTTTTGAATATGATTGATGTTTACCAGAAATGCATGTATGCTTAATATGATTGATGTTTACCAGAAATGCATGTATGCTTAATATGATTGATGTTTACCAGAAAGGCATGAAAATGCAGTAATAGTATTTACTAAGGACGAATGAGGGAAGGATTTCAACGAAGCTTCGCCGGTTCACCTTTATAAGACAGTTACAAATCCCTCAGTAGGACAAATCCATCTTCATAAAGTCTCATCTCCCCTGGAATTTATATCCATCTCTTTTATCCTCATACGGATGTACGGGAAATTACTTTCCAATAAGGGTACGACAAACGAAGACGGGATGTTATACTTATCCTACTATCAAACGAAGACGAAGGTTATATATACCTTACTATCCCAGCATACGGGAGGTGATATATACCTTACTATCCCGGCATACGGGAGGTGATATCTATCCTTACTATCCCAGCATACGGGAGGTGATATCTATACCTTACTATCCCAGCATACGGGAGGTTATCTATACCCTGTTATCCTCAGCAGACAGAGGGTTATATATTCTTCAGCAACGAATCGGGATTTATTTTCCCTGGCCAGCAGTTGTTATACGAAGATATCCAGACGCTTCCGGCAGTATCATATCATACATACATCATTTACATCATACCATAGCATATATATCCATAGACATATAATACATGACCTAAGTGCATCATATCATACATACACACCTAAAGCATAAACTAATATTATTATACCGAATGCTACTTTGTTTTCAGGTTAATTACCCAACAAACAAACTTATGATCTTCGGGACTGCTTTATCGTCACCTCAGGGTTACTTTATCCTCCTGATAAGCTTCTTATTACTTTGGGACTGCTTTATTGTAACCTCAGGGTTACTTTATCCTCCTGATGAGCTTCTTATTACTTTGGGACTGCTTTATTGTCACCTCAGGGTTACTTTATTCTCCTGATAAATCATCATTACTTCAAGACTGCTTTAGAGTTATCATTATTGATGGCTCTATCCTCCTGAAATCATTACTTCAAGACTGCTTTAGAGTTATCATTATTGATGGCTCTATCCTCCTGAAATCATTACTTCAAGACTGCTTTAGAGCTATTGATTGCTCTATCCTCCTGAAGCCATTATTATTTCAAGACTGCTTTGGAGCTATTGATTGCTCTATCCTCCTGAAATCACATTATTATTTCAAGACTGCTTTGGAGCTATTGATTGCTCTATCCTCCTGAAATCATATTACTACTTCAAGACTGCTTTAGAGCTATTGATTGCTCTATCCTCCTGAAGTCATATTATTACTTCAAGACTGCTTTAGGGTTATCATTATTGATTGCTCTATCCTCATGAAGACATGTTGTTACATCAGTACTACTCCAATATCTTGAAAACATATCATCAATACCTCAGGACTGCTCCAGACTCCTGACAGCTTTCATTATACCTCCATATTTTGGACTGTTTTATCTTCCAAGAAATACATCTGATGAACTTTCCCCTAGTGGCATCTTTAAGCCCACTCAGTCATATTCAATTAGCTGTATGTATCACTCTAATGCACCGGTGAGTGAAAATTTTTGGGCTTTTGTGTTCAATCCCCTTCAACCTTCCAGGTCACGACTGGCAAATATACCAATCTAACCCCTCAGGTTTCAGAAAATTGAACAGGGGCAGCTGTTGCACCCCAAAATTTGCCCTCACAATACAAGACTTTGTGTTCTAAGAAGGTTCACAAGGTTCACAAGCTTCCCAATGCTTTCAAGACCTTTCATGAGGTTCATGAAGTCTACAAATTACTTCTTGAAGGTTCACAAGGTTCACAAGTTCTATAATGCTTTCAACACCTTTCATGAAGTTCATGAAGTCTACAAGTTACTTTATGAAGGTTCACAAGCTTCACAATATCTCCCATGAGGTTCACAAGACATTTTATGATGGTTCACAAGGTTCACAAAGTTCACAATGGGTCAGAAGAGTTGACAATTCCCTCAGACAATGCACCTCCTAAGCAGTGCATCCAAAACTAGGGTTTTGACTTTAATCAGGCTAAATGGACTTCCAATACCTCAAGTGAACTTCATAATATCTTATATGTGTATAAGAACCCTCATGACAAGTTTCAAGACTTTTCTCAAAAGTTTGCTCAGTCAGATGATCAGATAAGTCAAAATCAGTCAATGCAGTTAAAAAGTCAAACTGAGGTCAACTGTGGTCAAACCAAAGTCAAACTTCATGATTTTTTGCCAACATCAAGTATATGAATTAAAATTCATCATTTGATCAAGGGTTGATCATGATTCATCAAGAAGATTCCAGATCATCAATAATCAGGAGTTTCTAAATTAGGGTTTCCTCAGTAAAAGTCAACTGAACTTTGACCAGCCATAACTTTCACATACTTCATCACCAAGTCTCCATCCAAAGCTCATTTTGAAGGAAATTGAATTCTCTACAACTTTGATGTTGAAAGTTAAGCCCAAAAATGCTTCATTTGAAAGATATGATCTAAGACATTATAGGTCATTTCAAAAGTCAACAAAAAGTCAACAACTTCAAAAGGGCATAACTTGAGATTGGTAAATGATATGGACCTGAAACCAATGGGGTTGTTTAGAGGACTCTTCAAGCTTTCCAAAAAGTCCAAGAACACCCTCATACCTTTAAAATTGAGGGAGATGTGCCCTTGCAAATTTGGGAAATTTTGTGATGGTTTATGTTGAAAATGGAGGCCTAAAAGTAATTCTTTCCAAATGGGCTTGCTAAGTTGTGACCCAATCCACCTCATATCATTATGCACGACCCAATTGACCAAAATTCAGCATTTTTATTATTTTATTTTTATTTATTATTGATTTAATTCATAAAAATCATTTTAAATAAATATAAAATATGAAAATCTATTTTTGGGTGAAGATTGAGTTTCTAGAATTTCATAATTGATGATTGAATTTGAAAGAGAAAGGAATCATGTGATTAGTCCAAGAATAGCAAGTCTTCATGATCAAATATTTGAACTTTTACACCATGATCTTTTTCAATATTTTTTGGATCAAATCTTCACACAACCAATCCATATTTCTGACCTAATTCACTCACATATATATACTAAACATAAACCTAACAAAGGGGGACGAATTCCAGCAGCCCATAGGTAAGTTCAAAAACTAAAAAATCCTTCCAAAAAGTGAGATTCGGATTTTGAATTCCAGGGCGTTTGAAAGCAAAGTAAGAACATAGAGATGTTTATTGGACATTGTTGAAGCAAAATCATCACTCATATGCATCTCATGTGCACCATATGGCTCTACCCGAACTCATCTTTGCCTTGAATTCAATTTTTTCGAATCCATTAATATATGTATTATGAATTGTTTTTGATGACTGATATGTGTTTATTTTGATCCCTAGAACGATTCTGGACAATTGGATTGAAGGATGAGTGTCTAAAACGTAAACGGCCATGTTAGGGTTCATAACCTCACAATTAGGGTTTATCATTTGAATGCATATAAATAAATTCTGGAAACATAGAATTGTTGTGTGAATTGTGAGAATTATAAATCACTAACCAATTTCATGAATTGATGTGGTTTTGCTTGAGTTTCATTTTCGTAGGTTTTGCTGGGGTTTGTATTTCGCAGGAAAACTTGTATCTAATTTCGCAGCAAATTTTGAAGGACAGGAGGTTGAAGACGAAGGCCATTCGCGCCTGTTTTGAAAGTTTAAATTTTGTTTTAAAATATTATGTGCTCTTTCTGTTTATTATCACAACAGGTTGCCTAGCCCAGTGGTTGGAGGTGTGCGCTCACATTGGTTTGGTTTGGGGTTCGATTCCCCGTTTATGACATTTTGTGCTTTTATTTTGTTTGCTTTTCAGGTTGAATATATTATCAATCATAGCCATATGTTAACAGAATTGGCTCTTCCAGCCGGGTGGTAATGCGCGTGTTTGAATGTATAAAGGTCCTGGGATCAAATCCCACCCCAGGCCTTTTGCTTCTTTATTTTTTTTGAATTTTTCAAGATATGGCATAAAAACAATTGCAGTCATCCTATGATTACCAACGCATGGTTGGTCTAGTGGAATGTTTTGGTGCTGGCAGGCATGAGGACCTGGGTTCAAACCCAGCCAAGGTAAGTTCTCAATTTTTGTCATTTTTTTCTATTTTTCTTAATTAATTAGTTTATTTGTTTTATATTCTTAATAAAATTTAAATCATATATATATTCCAAATTTAAACTAACATCATATTCTCTAAAATTTCTGAACTTTCTATTTTTTTTATTATTCAAAAATTTATTTTATTATTTTATATAATTATAATATGTATATGTATATTAGTTAATTTTGTATATAACTAAACCCTATTTTTTTTAAAACCCTAAAAAATATTTTCTAAAATAAAACCTAATTCTATTTTTTCTAAATAATTTTATTTTCTAATTATTAATATAATTATAATATATATTTATTTATTTAGTATGATTCATGTAAATATTGTAAATATAATTATAAATTATTTTTCTCATATAAGATGTAAATATATTTCATGCTATTAGAAATTAAATCTTGTAAAATTAAAATAATTGTTTGTTCATATTTCTTTTTAAATATAATTGTTCATATGAAAATTTATTAATTTCTTATTCTCATAATTTTGATTAGTTTTATTTATTATTGTTATTACTAACCATATTATTTATTTTGCTTTATTAATTTTATATGTTATTTCACTAATTTTTATTATTTCACTAACCTCTCTTATTTTATTATTACTAACTTTTTGCTTATTATTTAAATATTATTATTTATCACTAACCCAATATTTATTTATTTATTGCTTACTATTTTGCTTATATATTTTTCAATTTGCTTATTATTTAATTTGCTATTTATTTTGCTTATTATAATTATGTTGTAATTGTTTCCTGGATGTAAATTTTATAATTATTTAATTGTTGCTATGGTTAGTAATTTAGGGAGTGTAAATATGTATTCTCTTAAAATAAATTTAGATAATTTTAATCATAAGATAATTAAAATAAACACTCACACACACGTAAGTCGATTTTTATCGTCGTCTCACTTTCTAAGGTTATCCCTCAAGTTGCCTACGAATAATGGTTAAGTGGGGTGTATAAAGTAAGTCCCTTTAAAAAGAAAATCAGCAAGTCCCTCATGGTTGCCTATACGAATCGAGTCCCTTCGAATAATGATGATAGTCCCTTCAGTATGCTTATTACACCCCACAGTTGCCTTCTTAAAATAGAATGTCCCTCTCATGTCCCTTTACATCCAAGGTAATGACTACCTACTCCTTAATAGTAGGGATAGTCTTACCAATGAAAGGATAAAGAACAAGAAAGACTTTAAACATTAGGGTAGGTTCCTCTTATGTACTTGCTCACTTCAAAAACTTTTCAAACTCTTCACAATTTCAAACAAATTTTCAAACAAGTTTTTTACACATCCGTACATGGATTATTATTAACTATTCTGAAAATTTTTCTATTCACACACTACACTTTCAAAAACAATTTAAAGTGAGCTAAGTAACTAAGAGCCCATGGATAACCATGGATGTAAAGGGTGCTAACACCTTCCCTTTACATAACCTACCCCCCGGACCCAAAATATTCTCTTAAGGTCTTTCCTGTTCTTTTATACCCTTTCCTTTTGGATAAAATAAAAGCCGGTGGCGACTCTTGCTATCCGCAACATAACTTAAAGTCAGTTCTCCCACCGTGTTACACTTGGCAATCATGTCATCCACATAGCATTCAATTTCTTTATGGATCATATCGTGGAATAATGTTACCATAGCCCGTTGATACGTTGCACCAGCATTCTTCAGCCCGAATGGCATCACCTTGTAACAGAACGTGCCCCAAGGCGTGATGAATGTTGTCTTCTCCATGTCTTCAGGTGACATCTTGATCTGATTGTATCCTGAAAATCCGTCCATGAAGGAGAATACCGAGAACTGAGCCGTGTTATCCACCAATACATCAATGTGAGGTAATGGGAAGTCATCTTTCGGGCTGGCTCTATTCAGATCCCGGTAGTCGACACACATCCTCACCTTGCCGTCTTTCTTAGGCACAGGCACTATGTTAGCAACCCACGGCGGATAGCTAGTTACAGCAAGGAACCCGGCGTCCCACTGCTTTTGTACCTCTTCCTTGATTTTCATAGCCATGTCTGGGCGAGTACGGCGCAATTTCTGTTTGACCGGTGGGCATTCTTCTCTCAAAGGCAGCTTGTGCACAACAATGTCGGTGTCCAACCCGGGCATATCCTGATACGACCAAGCAAAAACATCCACATACTCTTGAAGCAGATCAATCAGTTATCTCTTCACTGAGTCTTGCAGGCAGGCCCCGATTTTAACTTCTTTCACGTCTTTGTCTGTACCAAGATTAATCACCTCAACCTCCTCCTGGTGAGGAGTAATAACTTTTTCCTCTTGTCTTAACAACCTGGCTAGCTCTTCAGGAAGCTCATATTCTTCTTCAACCCCTTCATCAGCTTGATTGATCGGATTGTCAAAGTCATACGAAGTCATAGCCGTGCTGTTGTCGGTGCTGTCAGGAAGGCACTTTCTGCAAGGGTTAAGTTTGTTCATTTTAGTGATTGATTTTAATCTTGCTTTTAGAAAAAGTGAAATGAAGTTATCATTTTGAAAACATCGCCATTTATTTTTTGTACAAAAAAGAAAAATGGAAAAACAGTGAACGGAAAAGAAAAAGACTCGTTTGCAAAAGATGTCTGATATTTCATTAATTGATCTTGTTTGCACAAAAAGTACAGATGGCCCGATTACAAAATGAGTCTTGTCATCTTGGGCAAGATGCAAGACTTTGATGCATGCTATAAAAATACAGGAAATGATAATTACTCTGCGCGAGTAACTCTTATAATTTCCTGGGAAGACCAGTTTGAGATACTGCTCCCCGGGATCTTTGGACGAATCCAATTCTCCAGATTGCGCTCCTCTTCCATCTCGTCTTCCAAATTGTTGATAGCATCAGGGGTGAGCATCCCCCCACTGACAAAACCGGGCTTCTCAGCAGCCTTTGCTTGATGTTGAGTTGGTCTGTAACCCAACCCAAATTAGTCCTTCTTCTCCTCCACAGCTAAAACCTTGCCCCAGCCTAGGGCAGTTCCTTCCTCAACAACCTTCCGGGCTTGTTGAAAAGATGACATGGAGATTCCAGATACAGCAGATGCTTCATTGACATTCAAGGCTTCAAATCCTTGGCTCATTGTTTCATGGATCTCCCCATCCATCTCAATGTACTTATAAGTAGCCAGATGGCTAACAAATATATCCTCCTCCCCACAGATTGTAACAACTTGGCCTTCCCACTCAAATTTTAACTTCTGGTGAAGGGTAGACGTTACTGCGCCGGCGGCGTGAATCCAAGGTCTACCCAACAAACAGCTGTAGGCAGGCTGAATGTCCATCACATAGAAGATAGTTTTAAAGGTCTGTGGGCCAATTGTCACAGGTAGCTCGATCTCTCCCAGAACCGATCTCTTAGAACCATCAAAGGCTCTTACTACCAGGTTGCTGGGTCGCAATGCTAATCCTTCATACTCTAGCTTCACCAGAGCCTTCTTTGGTAAGACATTAAGGGATGACCCCGTGTCTACCAGCACATGAGAGAGGACTGCACCTTTGCATTCCATGGTGATGTGCAGGGCCTTGTTATGGTTGCGGCCATCCGTTGTCAAGTCAGTATTGGTGAACCCTAGCCCATTGCTAGCAGTAACATTTCCAACCACGGTTTCCAATTGATTGACAGTGATCTCTTCAGGCACGTAAGCTGCGTGCAAGACTTTAAGTAGTGCATTCCGATGGGCTTCGGAGCACATAAGCAGTGAGAGGATAGAGATCTTGGATGGCGTCTGGTGAAGCTGATCCACAATTTTGTAATCACTCTTTTTGATGATTCTCATAAACTCATCAACTTCTTGATCGAATGGTGTCTTCAAAGCTTCCTTGACAGCTTGATCTTCCTGCACCGGACTCTTTCCTTTTGCCTTAACAGCAGCTTCTGCTTCGGCAGTGGGTCTCTGAATCTGTGGAGCGAAGAGACGTCCGCTTCGGGTGAAGCCTCCGCCTCCTCCCACATTATCTATTTGTGGTGCAGGTGTTGATGTATCAAGAGTGATTCTTTGCCCCTCGCAGTACACGTCAGAGCCATAGTGCCAAGGGATGGCCCTATTGCTTTCATAAGGTACGGGTCCAGGCACTGTGACAGTGACTGGACTGATTGCTGCTGCTGAAGGGACTGTGATAGTTTGTGGATCGTAATAAATTGTAACTGGTGCTCTGATGGGAGCAGCACCTTCTGAATTGTAGGCAGAGTTGCTTTCAGGATCATAAAATATTGTGACAGTAGAGACATCTTCATGATTTGTTACTGGAGTTGTAGGAGACATTGTCGGAAGGACGGATGTTGTTGTTGTAGGAGATTCAAAATGGAGTGAAGCTGAAGTTGTAGCAGGAAAATTTGTTGAAAACTGATCAGTTGAGACGATAGATGAAGTACCTGTTGATGAAGCCGAAAAATTGTCAGGAACAATGGTTGCTGCAGTTGTAGGAGGTTCTGAAACCGTTGCTGATGAGATTGCTGGATTTGTTGGAAATGATGTGGTGATCTGAAGTTGGCCACTCTGAATAAGGCCATCTATGCCATTCCTCAAATTATCGCACCCATTTACTGAGATATTGCAGTTGGCACACCCCAACTCACACCCCGGGAACATCTGACATTCCAAGAGCTGAGCCTTGATTTCTACCAACGGTGTCCTGATCTGTCCCACACTGGTTATTAAATAAGACGGCTTGTCTTCTTCATTAGCGTTAATTCTGGGACCACCATGGTTTGGCATAGGATTTTTGTTGACATTGGGTGGTGGTGCAAAATTCAGAGCTTTCGAGTCCACCAGGTCTTGTACCTTCATGTGCAAAGCTCTGCACTTTTCTGTACTATGACCAGGTGCGTTTGAATGAAAGGCACACCTAGCATTGGAGTCGTAATTCCTGGGTAAACTGCTAGGATCCAGAGGTGCCAACGTCCTTAGCTCAACTAGGTTGAGTTTCAGGAGTTGTGGCAGCAGTGTAGCATATGGCATTGGGATCGGATCGATCACTCTGTTGGCTTGAGAAGGCCTCTGCTGGAATGGCCTTTGCTGGTTATTGTTGTTGGTGTTTCTGTTGGTGTAATTTCTTGGAGGATACTGATTTTGTTGATGGTACTGAGGCTGTTGTTGATAGTTTTGTTGCGGAGGTTGATAGACTGGTTGTGGATGAACCGGAGCAGGGATGGTGACTGCTGCTACTGATCTATGAACATATTGGGGCCTACCCCTGTTGGTGTGGATGGCATTAGTCTCACCAGTCCTTCTTGGGCCTGCAAAAGGCTTCCTTGCATTACTGGATGAACTTGCACCGTTATCTGAGATCTTCCCCATCTTCAATAGGCTTTCAATTCTCTCCCCGGCTATGACTACATCTGCAAAGCTGGTAGATGAGAAGGCAGCTAGCCTATCAATATAGGTTCCCTGAAGGGTGTTCATGAACATATCAGCCATCTCTCTTTCAGACATAGGTGGCTGGACAGCAGCAGCAAGCTGTCTCCATCTTTGAGCATATTCTCTGAAGCTCTCTCTAGATGACTGTGACATTCCCATTAGGAGAGTCCTGTTGGGTGCCATGTCCAGATTATACTGATACTGTCTGATGAAGGCCTCTGCCAGGTCCTTCCAGCATCTAATTGTTGCTCTTGTCAGATGGGAATACCACTCCCTCGAAGCTCCAGTCAAGCTATCTTCGAAATAGAACATCCACAACTTCTTGTCCATGGTATAAGCTTTTAATCTCCCGAGAAAAGATTGTAGATGGGTTCGGGGACAGGAAGTCCCATTATACTTTTCGAAACATGGTGGCTTGAACTTGTGGGGAATCCTAACCCCGTCTACCAAGCCCATATCCATAACGTCAAAACCCAAAGAGTTTTGAGACTCTAAGGATCTTAACTTCTCAGCTATCTCATCCAACCTTCTATCATAAGCTTCTTCTCCAGCTCCCATTACTGTGAACTGGTCTTCTTGTGGGTCTTCTTGCAGTACCCTCCCTGCTGTAGCAGTCCCTTGTATATTGACAGGGATGTTGGCCTCTGGATGGAGATGGGGTCCAAAAACTGGGGGATTGACATGAGGTTGGACCCTCTCGTTATTACTTGTGCCAGCAATCCCCACATGGGGCTCTTCTTGATTCTGCCTTTCCACCATGGCTCTCAATCTTTCCTGGCTCTGAGCCATGTTGTTCATCACTTCCATGAATTGCGTCATCTGTGTTCTCATTTCCAATCTTTCGTTTGCCATCTGATTTCTGACCTCTGCAAGGTCTTGCTGTACCTGATCCATCTGAATTCCCGGAAGGTTGTTTCGGGTTGGATATCGGTGCGGACGATTGAGGGGAAACACCCGGCGACGAGCAATAGTTCCTGAACATCACAACAGAGTTAGCAACAACAAAACAAAAACCTACAAAACAAACAAAGGGTTAGCATGCAATGCAGTATGCTTATTTGCTTTCAAGGTATCCGGCTTGGTATTCAGTTTTGACCCTTCCAGACCCTTGAAGATGATGCTGTTGATGCTGCTTTTGAAGTAAACTCGGATGTAACAAACTAACACATATATTACAAAAGGCAACTGGTACATAGTTTGTTTACAAATACAAGCCCTCAGAGGGGTCAAAATACATCGCGAGAGAATAAAAGTACATGGAAAGAAAGTAACAACAAACAAATGGTCAAACACCGAGACCAAACTCATCCTCACGAACTTCCTTGAGAAGTGCTTCGGTCACAGGATCAGCTGGACGCTCCGTAAGATTCCTGATAAGGAGGTTCCGGGTAGCAACAGCTGTAGCCAACTTCTTGTGTTGACTTTGGTCCTTTGACCTCTTCACTCCAGCTCTGATCTTCAGCTCTGATATCTCCCTCTGGGCTGCTGCCAGGGCTTCTTGCTGCTCTTTGGCACTGGCTTCCATCTGTCCCATCTTGTCTTGGACCCTTTTGTCCTCCAAAGTACGAGCCTCGGTGATCCTGACCCACCTAGCCTGACTCTCCTTTAGATACAAGTCTGTCCTAGCTTTCTGGAATTGGGCTTCCTTGCAAGCATTCTTTAGGATTTGTTCTCCGGCCCTAGATTTCTTGATATAATCCTCAGACTTCTCAATCTTAGCCAGATGCTCTTTCTTCAACTTCTCCAGCCTCTCAATATCTAGTCTTCCATCCCTCCTCTCATAGAGGGTCTTCTGCAAAGCTTGAGTCAACTTCTCATTTCTTTCTTTCAACTTTTCAAACTCCTCTAAGCTGACAGTTGCTGGAGGTGGTGTTGTGGAAGGCCCAGGCACATCTTCAATAGTAAAGGGCATCCCAGAGAATTGAGCCCTAGCATAGGACCAATCATAGTATTGTGCTGATGCCACATTATTACACTTTCCCAAGATGGTTACCCCCTTAGTCTGCACATTATCCCAGGCCCAGGCTGCCTGCCTAACAATTGCCAGACTAATCTTGTTTTCACAATAAAGAGTCTCAACCAAGTCCTGTGCCTTAGGAGTGTGGACCAGTGCATAGCCCAGTTGTCTTTTAAACAACAGAGGGTTGTAATTGATACTACCCTTGACTCCAATTAGGGGCACATTGGGAAAATGCTCACAGCTGGTGATGATATCCCTGCCTTTTGTGCTTTGGGTGCACCACCTGATATCAGCTGAAGTAAGAGTAGTAAGCCTTCCAGCCCAGTTTTTCTGCTGATGAGGATTCAAAAATGCATCTGTCCTGGGTAGATGCCTGAGAAGCCAAGTATGGAACAAAGGAGCACAACACCTCACTAATCTTCCCCTCTGCTTTTCATTCCTCTGATGCACTGAATAGTAGAGATCCCCCAATAATGTTGGCACTGGGTTCTTCAGGATGAACAAGTGGATTGCATTCTTACTAATGAATCGAGGCTCATCTGCAAACAATACAATCCCATATATGCTTAAGGCCAACAAAGCACAAACAGCTTTCCACTCCCCCAGGGAGGCCTTCAGACTAGCTTGAGAAATTAGGAAATCAAGATGAAACCCAGAGATTCCAGCTTTGGATGTCATATGTTGCCCAATCAGGACTGGTTCCAGGTGCAAAGCTTTGGCTATCTCCTCATTACTTGGGAAGGCTATCTCAGGGTTGAAAGGGATTTCTCTCCTGATAGGTATACCAACCAATGATGAGTATTCTTCCAATAAGGGCCCCATCTGAAAATCCTGGAAAGTGAAACATCTTAATGGGGGATCATAAAACTGAAGGCAAGTGTGGATTAGGCTTCTCTGTGAGGGGTCCAGATCCATAACCATATCAATTATATCTCCATGGTGTTCCCTGAACAAAGGTATGTGATCTGGGGTGATCAGGGTTTGAATCCTCCTGATGTCTGCTAACTCTGGCTGGAAGAAGTGGTAGGTGATGTTGCTCTTTTTAGGAGCCATGATGTTGAGACTGAGTAGAGACAAGTGCTGATGAGGATGCTGAAGAATGGGCCACTGATTGGCTGGAGTAGATAGCTGAAGTAGATGACAGGTAGCTGAAGCAAGTGCTGATGAAGGTAGGTCAATACTGAAGATGGGGTCAAAAACCAAAACCAAATGAAGATGGATACCCTGAAACACAAATAAGCAAATGTCAATATGATGCAATGATTATGTATGCAAATGATATGCAAAGGGTTTGTGACTGAGCTGGATCTGATCAAATGCTCTGATATAAGTCCATGTGTGAGAAATCCAGATGGAGGTCTATAAGTCCAGTAACCAAGGTGGGGGACTCAAATAAAGAGCCACATATCCAGGGTTTAGAATCACAAGAACTGTTCCAACATGGAGTATTCTTAATCAAAGTAACAGGGTATTCTGAGGTCAAGGTACCTGCAAACCTGTAAACAGCCCAACCCCCTCACAGGTGGTGTTCTAAAACAAGGATCCTCAGACTTGGATCAGTTATGAAAAGTGTAAACACTTCTAACCCGGAGGTACAGTGTTTACAATAACCATAACAATTCCTCCTCTAATTCACCTCAGTTTCTGAAGGTCAATACTAAAAGGTCATCCAGACTTAGCAGGCTTCCCAGATAGCCCTAGCATTGCAGGAAATCTGCAACACAGAGTTCTCAAGGAGAAACCCATATCTGAACCGTGTTTCATATTCCCGCACCAGACCGAAATGGAATGGGAAAGAATATGATTCACTCTAGCCTAGGTGTCACTCAGATCCCAGGTGTAGGATCTTAACTCTCAATGAAACACCCACCCACCAAAGCAAACAACAGATCCAGCCAGCAGTACAGTATGACAATATGATAATATGCAAAGCTATAAAGAAAACAGTAAAGCAACTGTACATAAAGCAAAATAAATACAAATATACAAACACAAATAAGCACATAACACCCCAGTAAACACAAATCAATCAAGCGCTAGGAGGAACCCACAAAAGGAACCAGAAGCCCTGGTTATAGTATAAGGGTCCCCAGCAGAGTCGCCAAGCTGTCGCTCCCGATAAATGGGGAATAGGCCCAGATAAAGGTACAGACGCGAACGGTCGGCGAGAGGAACAATGAGAACACACAGTCGTGAACTCACTGGAGATGAATAGAGTCGCCAGCTAGGCATTTTTATCCCGGAGGAAAGGCAATGCTGCATAGACCTAGAAAAAGATGGATAAGACGGTTGCGAACCAGAGAAACTGAGAAAGGGGGTTGGTTACAACCTGGGAAGGTATTAGCACCCAGATTGTCCGTCGTACTCGACGGGATCCACGCTTAAAAGATTTGTGTTTTAAAGGGGTAGTGTCAGTGCAATCTGTGTATAAAAGAGCTGGAAAAGGATGTACAAGTGTCAGTGTAAAAGAAGTGTAAAGTGTATAAGAGAAATGTCAGTGCAGGAACAGGAGTGAAATGCTCAAGATCATGAGGCTTAAAGAATAAGGCTAAAAGAGGGGGAATATACAGGGACTTTTGTTCGATAACTGTTAAGTTATGCCTACGTATCCTCTCGTGCAATGAGGAAGTCAGAACACCGTAGTTCGACCCAAAGAGACTGAAAGATGAATTGACTTGTGAACTGCTTGCTTGCCTATGCTCAAGTGTATGACCTGTCTGGCTCAGGTACAAATTGTCTTGCATTAGACGGAAGAAGCAAGTTCTCGTTTGTGAGTGAATGAGGTGAGAAAAGAATTCCGAAGGAGACGATTATTGTTTGTTTTTGTGTTTTCAGTCTTTTATTTCTTTTTAAAGTTTGTCATAAGTTAGTGAGCTTAAGCCTAAACCAATGGGTTAGTAAACTCATCACATCTTCCCTCTGATTAGGGGTAATGAGATTACCTTAAGTGTGAAGTCAGATTCTCACACTTAATCACCTTTGGTGTAGGATTAAGATCATTAACCTATTTGTGATTATTTAGATGTTTTTGTTGTTTTTGTTTAGTGTTAAGTAATGAGGTTAATCCATAATCAAGGATTAAACAGACTCATTACACCATCCTAATAGAAGGATAATAGATGAGAATGTTTAAGCCGAGGAAAGCTCCTCAACTTAATCCATGATTAGGGATTAAACTCATGACAAAACAAAGCCTTTATTAAGTGGATTTTAGTTAAATGATAAGATGATGAAGTGATTTTTAGGGTTTGTAAGACAACTTGAGGGGGACTTGTCCATTAACACTAGGGTTAGTCCTTCTTAACCAGTTAAGGAAGAATTAGAACCCTAATGCAAGGCCCAAGTTACAAGTGTGATGTCTTGATGATTATTAAGTGAATTGATTAAGAGATTTAAACACATTAAGGGTTTAACACTTAGGATTAAAGTTATACACTCCATCCTAATAGAAGGATGCAGGCATAAGCTTAATCACAAGGCCTTAAAGCCTTTAGGGTTTAGTTCCTGATTATGAGATGAGAAGAGAAGACTCAAAAGAGACACAAAGGTGAAACTAAAAAGGGGGAACTAATCAAAACCCTAATCATTATCATGCTTGGTTGTTCCTAAGGTTTGTGAGGTTAACAAGAGAAATCTTCAGAGGAACCACCAGGAAGCAGATGAAAGGATGCAAAGGAAGCAAAGTAACTTGCTTCATTTAAGAAGACAAGTCACTTGAAGAAAGAAAGAGAGAAGAGAAAGAAAGAGCAAGCTCAATCTCAAACACATAGAGAAATGCAGCAATGGATGCAAGAGAGATGAAAAGAAACATTATGAGAAGTGAAGGCAAATTCACTTCTCAAATCACTTACCACCTGAAAAGATTAGAAAAGAAATGCAATGCAATGCAAAGTGGGATGAGATGACATGATGATAGACAAAACCAGAAGCATGTTGATGATGAAAATGATGCTATGAGATGCTACAAACATGAGGCAGCACATGGGAATGATCATGCAAGTTCATGAATGCAAATGAAGCAAGTTAAGACACATGCACATACATGAAAAGTTATGGAGTGCACATGACATACAACATGGCAAATACATGGTACAATGATCAAACATGCTTGCAATATGTCTTATGATGTCAAATGAATCAAATGGATGCTTGAAATGTCATGGCAAGTCATGCTATGCAAGAGAATGCAAGAGGGATGCAAATAAAAGCCCAAATTAGGGTTTATGAACCAAACATCAAACAAAAACCAAAAAAAGAAGCAAACCCTAAGATAAAAAATGGAAAATTCCACTCAAAGGGCCCCCAATCCTATACTAAACCAGTGTCCAAAGGGGAGGTCTCAACTCCTAACCTAACTCAAGATATGAATTTTACAAGTTATTAGGGTTTTTAGGGTTCCTAAACAAAAGAAATGCCAAACAAATTGAAATTGAAAGATCAAATCAAGGCCATTTTATCTCAAAAACTACATGCTAAACACAATGCAATGCAAGAAGAATCAATGTCCAACTCTTCATGAATAGGCAGAAATGATTTTTTGAACTTTGAATCAAATTAATGCATAAAAATGATTTTAAATCAATGAAAAATTCTCAAAATGCATCAAGATCAAAAAAGAAATTTGGTTTGAAGGTTGGACAATGTTTCTAAATGTCTTAGAACATTTCATGAATTTTTTGGTGATTTTTAAATACCTAAAAGTATTTTTAATAAATTAATTTCCATTAATCAATTAAAAATAATCCTTTAAATATTTAAAAATACTTTTTTAATGATGAAAATAAAAACAAAAATATTTTTGTGTCTTAAAAATTAATAAAACTCATGAGAAAAAGTTTCATAATTTTTAAACATTTTTTACTATTTTAAATTAAATATGCAAGTTAAATGAAAAAGAAATGAAAATAAATTAAAATAAAAGGAAAGTCAAACAGGTGGAAGGCTGGGATGAGCCCTGGATTTGAATGCGTTGACTGGCGCCAGATCTAGTGGCCAGGATTGGTTCTGAGTTAATTAATTTAATTACAATTAATTAAAACTAACAAAATGGATTAGGGCTAATCAAGTGGATCTGGGCCACACATGCGCGCGGGAGGTCAACAGGTTAACTCAATCCAACGTGCCAAATTCAAACTCTCTTAATGACTGGGATTATGCCCTAATTATTTTCAGGTGGCCGGAGAAGACCTCCGGTCGTCTTCTCCGGTGGGAACCCCACCTGAAAACTTCTAAAACTCTCAAAACCTAACTAAAACGAAATCTAAAAACATGGAAATGATTCCCACTCACTCACGAACCAAAACCCCCAATCAAAACAAATTTATTCTTCCTGGAATGGCTGAATCGAAGCAAACAAGAACTAGGGCAAAAAAGTTTCAGAGAGCAATTAAATCCTCATTTCATCATCATTTTCGAAACTAAAAGCATCAGGATAACCAGTGAAGCATGGAGAACAAGTTTAGAACTTAAAAATCCATTTCTGGAAAAAAAGTTCTTGAGTTACCTGAGATTCGAAGCTTTCACTCCAGCAACTTTCTGACCTCCCCTCTTGGTGTAATCCACTCCACTTGACCCTCTGGTGATGCTTGAATGCTTTGGAGAAGTTTATGCTGGCTAGATGAAGAGTTTGAACAACTTCTGCTCAAGCTCAGTTGAAAATGGCAATGGTGATGCAGGCAGTTTCAGGCAATGGTGGAGGGTTGTTTGTGGTCCAGATGATGAGTGGAGAAGGTTTGTGGAGTTTGTTTGGATGTTTGTGAGCTGTGGAAGGTGTTTCGAAGGAAACTGCAGTTTGGGGTGAAAATGGTGAAGTGTTGTTATGGCTTGTTTCAGGCCTAGTTCTTTGTTGGTTTGGGCTCAATGTGGCAAGGTGAGATGATTAGTGAAACTTGCTTGAGTGTTTTAGAGCTGTGGAGACAAATTCGAAGGGAAATGCAAAATGGAGTGAGTTTGAGCATGTGATGATGTGGTGTGTTTCAGCTTGGCTTCCTCTTATGTTTTGCTTGCCAAAGGATAGTATAAACAATTCCAAGTGGCCAGAGGATGTGACATGGCCTGCTGTGATTGGGATGTTTGCTTTTGCCAAAAGTCAACTTTTTTGTAAGAGAGGCATGGCTTGAGTTATAGCTTGGTACCATGGCTAGGGCTGGCGCAGCATGGTGTGTAAGTGAAGCTAGAAAGGTTCAATAGCCAATGCATCAAGTTGGTGAAGAGTGATCATGAGTTTTGCAAGTTGTTACTTTTTGGAACTTCATGAAAAAAGTCTTGTTACACAAACCATGGACATGAGAAACTTTGGTCCAATTCTGATTTTTAGAGCTCATGGAATGTTTGTGTCATGGTTTGATGCCAACTAGAAGTTACAAAAGCCTTGGTTCATGATTTTGCAAAATTCACATTTGAGGCATGTCTTGAAAATCAATGATTTTTGCCAACTTTGTCACACCATAACTTTTGATCCAAGAAGAATTTGATCATGTCCTTGTACTTTTTGAAAAGGGAAAGATGTATTCTACAACTTTCATGACCAAAGTTTTTCCATTTGAAGCTTTTTTGGATCAAGAATCAAGGCTTGAAAAATGACCTAAAATGACACATTCTTGAAAAGTCAACTATGCCCAAAAAAGTCAACATTTGCAAAAACTCCAAATTCTTGATTTTTGTGGACTTCAACCTTCTTCAATGATCAAATAAAGATCATATACACTCAAAATGATGAAGATCACCCATTGGTTGGGTCATTGGGGGCCTCAGATGCCCTGATTTTACACTGACTTGTCTGGAAAGTCAACTCTTGATCAGATGACTTCCCCATGGAATTTCTTCATGAAAATTGATATGCATACTCCCTATACCATATATAGACCAATGGAAACAAGAATGACCAAAAAATTTGGAGTTATGGCCTTTGAAACCAAAACCCTAATTTTAGGTCAACTGTGCAGTCAAACCTGGCTCTGCATCCATTCCAAACCCAGTTCTTGTGATTCTTTTGAAATCTTGACTTTGAGAGGATGTAATATGATATAAGAACACATATGGATCCCTTTGAAGTGATTGGTTGCTTTTGGAGTGGCTCAAGAAGCTATGGGATTGCTCAGATCACAAACCCTAGGTGCAGATGACTTTGAATCTATGCAGTGAATCAAAATTGTGATATGAGATGGTATGATTGTGTTTATGCATATGAGATGATCACAAGCCATGGTGTGAATGGGTGAGGGCAAATTTGGGGTGTTTACAGCTATATTTGTAATGACACGCTTGATAATTTAGGACTGAGATTTGAAGTGCATAGAATGTTTCATACTTTAGGCATGCTTGAATTTATGCAATTTGAAGCGCCGACCTATGAGCGCATAACATTTGAATTTCTGAGTCTTTGGAGTTTCAGTTAAAGCACAGGTGGACGGGTTCTGATGAAGAGTATTTTGGGACATTAAGGTTCCATCTGTTTAATACTAATCACTCATTGTCCGTGGCTGAACTGGAGAAATTCTGAAGCTGCCTAGCTTCGGACCTGGAGCTCCCCCAAGTACTTTTGTTGTAGGTGATTTCTGGAAAGCCATCACGGGAAATCATGAGTATGTCACAGAGGCGGCAAAGGCATCCTGCATTCACAACCCTTGCTTCAGATATGCACAGAAAGGCTTGGCATATACCTTGTTCTGTAGAGGGGACAACACGGGAGTAGCAACTCAGAAAGAGTTATACCTGTTATATGGCATGGCCAACAAAGAGCTAATCAATGTCGCGGCTGTTGCGGCCGATCATCTGAAAAGAGTGGCAAATGCTAATTCGGGTGAGATATCGGTGGGAAGAATGATAACTCAAATTACCGACCACTTTGGATATGGTGCTCTGCTGAGGGAAGAACCAATTGTTGAAGGTAAAACAAAAATTGACCTTCCTACTCTCACTACACAAGGTATGATTAATGTCTTTAATGATTATTATTCTTTGGTTAGTCGTAACCATCACCTATTAGCCTTGCCTGCGCCTGATTTTATCAGTATTGAAAACGAGGCTAATTGGATATATGAGAGTCCTTTACAGGATGACGAAGTTGTTTTTGAGGATGTTGCAGGTACGGGTGGCGAAGAAGGTTATCAATTTGAGATGGCACCTATACTGCCAGTTGATAACTCGGGCAATCAAGAAACGGGTTCGTGGAGCATGGGTAAAAAGGACTGGGAATGGATGCAGAATGAAATGTGCTATCTCTGAAGTGAGCAGACCCGACAAGGAGAAGAGCTGACCCGACAAGGGAGAGAGCAAATCCGCCAAGGCAAACTCATAGGAGAAATGCACGAATTGTTGAAGCATATGCATCTGCGAGATCAACCACCTCAGTATTCTCTGTGAGTCCCTTATTCGCATTATTTCTCCATCAGTGAGGACACTGATGAGTTCTGGTGTGGGAGGGTTTTATTTAGTTATTTTGTGTTGTTTAGTTGTTTTATGTTTTTGCCGTTAATTTTAATTGCGAGTCTGTACTGCTTGAATGTATAATTGGAATCATTTGTGAAAGCACCCCTGAGATGAAGAAAAAAAATAAAATAATTTGTCTTGCGAGGAGGTGAGGAGAAAGTATAGAGGGTTAAGTGAAAAGGAATCGGGTGAAGAAATTAGAAAAATCTTGATGTGAAGGTATAACACAAACACACTGTATCCGCTGAGTAAGTAACGAGTCCTACATGTAGATTTGTGCCATTGTACTTTAATCTGAGAAGTACCCCCTTATTAGTTTATCATGACAGTCAGGCTTCATTTATACTAATTTTTGTGCAAGGTTGATCGAGAAAAAGAAAAAAAAAATAAAAGAGAAAAGACACCAAAAAAAAAAATAAAGAGAAAAAAAAGGGGACAATTAGACAATCGATCCTTCTAAGTTGGGTAACCCTCACCCGGTTATTCAACCTAACGGCGGTTGAACCTAAAAGTCGGTGTCTAAAAAAAAATTGCTTTGATTGATCAATCTTGTGTATACAATGAAAAATCGCAAAAAAAGCCTTAAAACGAGTGTCCGAATGAAAAGGGGGAAAAATTGATAGGAAGACCTAAGCCCAAAGCATAGTCGGAGAGGTTACCAAAAAGAGGATTGAGGTCCGTGGTGCTACCGAGTTTCGGTGTTTGTGAGATATTTCCATTGAGAGAGAAGTACTAAAAGTACCCGTCCGGTGATTTGGAACATAACTCAGGTACGAGTATCCTCATTTCATCTCGAAAGTTTCAGTAATGAATGATTAACTTGTGCATTTATGCAAGCTTTCTGCTTGAGGACAAGCAAAAGTTCAAGTTCGGGAGAGTTTGATCGGTGATTTCCAGTCATATATTTCAAGATATGTTAGTTGTTGGTTTTTATGTTTTTGTGTGTTTTTGAGTCTTATGTTTATGTTATTTCGTGTTATTCCTTTATGTGGCAAGGATGTTACGTGTTTATCTTTTCTATCGTTGGTGCGTTTAATTTGGTTGTTTTTAGTGTATTTTCAGGCATATAACAAGTTGGTGATCAGATACTAATGAAACGGTGATTCGTGTGCAAGGACATAGAGGAAGAGGGGGTTTCAGAAGCTTGACACGGGTGACCGTGTCACCTGACACGGCCAATGTCAGGATGGTTATGGAGTGAAGACTTGAAAAAAATGTGTGAGGCAATACAGAAGCATGACACGGGTGCCCGTGTCACACGACACGGCCCGTGTCATGGCACCTGAATGCAAGATTTTTGTCTTGTCTTTATTCTCTTGTGTTGAGGGCAGTTTAGACATTTCGTATGTAATTTTGTAATCTGATACATTAGGTTGATCGTAACTGGAAAAAAACACTTTTTGGATTGTGGGGATTTGCACACAAAGGAAAGAACAACAAATTTAGAGAGGAGAAGAAGGATCGATCAAACGCGGAAACAATTGACGATCCAATCAATCCTTTATATATTGTAATGTCTTTTTTCCTTATGTATGTGATTTTCATTGTTTTGAATATGAGTTGCTAAACCCCCCAATGCTAGGGGGTGTCCCTGAGTTTATTGTAATGACATTGAATTTGATTTTATGAATTTAACTGCTTCTATATTCATTGTGTTGATTGATTTGATTTGATTATAAAAATCAACATTGGAAAATTAGATTTTTAATCATCGGTTAACAGAAGGTAGGAATGCCGCTGTTAATGTTTCTCAATCAAAACTTTTTATCGTATATGATCAAGGAATTATGATATCATATTTAACCATAAAAACTTTCGATATGTAAATGCTTGGTGTTCATTCTATACGATCAAGGAATTGGGTATAGAAGGAATACCAAAGGGTTTTCCTTAAAGGAATTTTTTAAAACTAATCTTGAAAGGCGGTAATGATTTAGTTGCAGTGATATTTTAACGATTATAAATAATTTGTCATTATAAGAATTTCTCATACACCTTCCCTAGTATAATTCTCATATTTGTCATCCTTAGTATTTTCCTAGATTTTATATTTACAAGTCCTTTGAGAATATCTAAACCAACCCTAAGAAACTTTTGTTAAAATTGAAATAGTAAAAAAAACTTAATTTGCTACGCAGTCCTCGAGATCGATATTCGGGGAATTTTCCTTAAGATTACTACAGTGGGCAAAAATAGTACACTTGCTATTTTCCCATTAGTAACCAATAGTCCACAAATTAAAGTCGCGAGTTTTTTTAGAAGTTTAATCCTTTATTAATGTTTTTGTGTCCAAATGGACAAATAGAAAATCAATAACAAAATAAGAGCAAATAATAAACATGATATGGATGAATAAAGCAAAATAAAATAAAGCAATAAAAGTGCACGAATTTAAATGTTAGTAGAAAAAACTATTAAAGTACAAAAATCTAAAATATTAATAATAATAATATAATAATATTTACATAATAATGGTATGGTGAACTAAATCAACCACAACCAAAAAATTAACCAAAATCTAAAGGCAACCGGATCCGCTTAGCATCTTACACTATAGAAAATAATCAAGGCAAACTGAACTGAATTCAATGAAATTTGAAAGGCGATTGGGAGACCCAAAGCACATACGCATCAAACATTCATAAGTATTGATTCTTAATGCAGTATGATTAATCACTTTGGGATTACGCGACCAACAAGAGGTCCGGTCCATGAAAGTGGAAGTACCCAATTAGATTTTTATTTTGAATTAGGGACAAATTTAGGTCTATGTTAAGCAATCGCCGAATAATTTACAAAGTAATTATCCTACAAATGAGGTCGGCCACCACCAATTAAGGTGAACAATATTAGTGCTAATGCATGCGGATAAACGATATATAAATCGCCATCCGGATGCAATACCGTACAAAACTAAAGGTGAATACCAAATTGAGCCGCACTCATGGTATTCTTCCATCCTTAAGTTCAATCACTCATCTCGGTGGATTCAAGCATGAAAATGTATCACTAACACAAAGTACCTTAAATGAATTGAATAATCCACTTAAAGGTAGTTTTAAATTAATGAACATTAACTTCTCTAATCAACACCCAAAGTTCATTGAAATTAAGGAGAAATTACTCCCACAAGTGTTTCCCAAGGTAAAAATAAAAAGGAGGAAGAAGAAGAAGAAAGAGGAACCAAAAAGGGGCTTGAAACAAGCCAAAAACACGATTCTGACTTGCGTTAATCGGTTAATCAATTGGTTAACCGGTTAACGTAGGAAAAACATGCGCAATTTTAAAGATGGTTAACTGGTTAACCTTGGGTAACCGGTTAACGTTGTACCAGAAACAAAAAAATGCAGAAAATTCAGCGTGATCCATTTTAAAACCTTTTCTCAAACATTTGATGATCATGATCTGAATTTTCACGAATTTTACAACCAAAATACAATGGAATCCCTGCAATTAAACAACAAATAAAGATCCAAAGGATCTAGAAACAAAGACACCAAAGATCTACATCTTTAATGTTGATGATGAATATGAGTTTATGGAAAGATGAATTACCAAAAGCACTTCTTCAAATTAGACCAAATCAAGCTTAGATCTACTGAAATTGATGAACAAGAGAAGGAAAGGATGAAGGATTAGCTCAAGTTAGTCAAGAATTCAATGTGAAGTCTTGATAACTTCAAAAGAAATAAAAAGAGCTTTAGTGAATTTTTGGTTTTGGGAGAATGTTTTGCAAGGGGTTTTTTGGCTCACAAAAGCTTGGTGAATAAATGAAATTATGGTCCTATTTAAAGGCCTTAGGTATGGAAATTTGGTGGGATGGAGCTTGCTTTGGTAATTAAAATTAGGTTTGGTAATTGCAATTTTGGTGGGAAATGGAAAAGAGTGGTGATTAGTGAGGGTTTATGGTAGGAAATGATCAAAGTGATGTAGAGAAATCAGAAACCAATGGATCTAGAATTTTCCAAATATATCAATGATTTAAGGATGTTGAATTTGAATAAAATATTCAAATTTTGCAATGGTTAACCGGATCGTTAACCGATTAACCAAGCAAAAATTTGAATATTTTATTCAAATGAGGTTGCTTGGTTGTTGTGGCCCGATATTTTTTGTACGTCGAAGAAGGCATGGAAATAAACACATGAACCTTAGAAATACTTGAATGAATCAATTAACTTGGGAAATCCTTGATCAGATAATTTTGAATTATTTCCGGATCAACTTCGACTTTTGTCTGTGAAATTTTGCTCGAGCTGCAGGACTGCTATTTTTGGCATTTCAATGGTTCCTCTTCCTAAAAAAAAGGATAGTAAAAGGAAACAAAAATATTTTTGGATTTTGATTAAAGCTTAGTAAACATGAACAAATAAAGTAATTAAAGACAACGGTGATCCCCTGCGAGGCATAAACCTAACTCGAGAAGAACCGTGCAACTTGTGCGATCTTGTTTGTATGCAAGATGCAGATGAAAATGCGAAGAAAACTTAGGGCAAAAACTAGGGTGCAACAACTGCCCCTATTTAAGTTTCTTCAATCTGAAGATATGAAGATTGGCATCTTCGTCTCTGCAAGATGGGAGAGACTTAAATACAGAAAAACCAAATTTTTGTCCTAAGAGAATATGATATGATATGGATATGATATGCAAACCCAAGATCTCTGTGGGGAACAAACGACCACCAGAAGAAAGCAAAAGCTTGGAGACACAGAAGAAAAACCCACTGGGGAAAACAAAAGACACTAAAAGAGTTACAAGGAAAATAAATCACTGGATAGCCAACTCTACATGGGGGGAAAAGTTCAATGATATAATCAAGGTAAAAGATTCCACGAGGGAGAGTAAACATTCTTCCAGGGAATAACCAACAATCAAAGTGTTCGAGCCCAAAGATGGAGGAATACCAAATTAGAAAAGAATCATCAACTACCAGTTTACTGGGTAGAAGATATGAAAATAATGGACTCAACTATCGATTTACTGGATAGAAGCAAAACAAAGATGGATAACCTCCACTACCTTTTTACTAGGTAGAAAAATTCTCAACTACCGGATTTACTGGGTAGGAGTATAAGCAAAGGGAAACAACTTCTATTACCTTTTTACTAGGTAGAAAGAAGAAATCTCGACTACCGGATTTACTGGGTAGGAGTACAAGCAGAAGAGCTTGATTAGCTTGGTAACGTTACCCACTATCGAATAATGGATAACTTAATTCCAGAGTAACATACTCAAGCTGGGTGTCGCTCCCACCAAAATGACACCCAGGCCAAGAGGGGTACAGACGCGAACGGTCGGCGAAAAGGGGATGTGAGAACACACAGGAGTGAACTCACAAGAAAATAAAAGAGTTTCCAGCTAGGCATTTTTATCCCGAAGAAAAGGTAATGCTGCATAGACCTAGAAAGATATGGATAAGACGGTTGTGAACCAGAGAGACTGAGAAAGGGGGTTGGTTACAACCTGGGAAGGTATTAGCACCCAGATTGTCCGCCGTACTCGACGGGATCCACGCTTAAAAGATTTGTGTTTTAAAGGGGTAGTGTCAGTGCAATCTGTGTATAAAAGAGCTGGAAAAAGGATGTACAGGTGTCAGTGTAAGAGAAGTGAGGTGTATAAGTGAAGTGTCAGTGTAAGAACAAGAATGAAATGCTCAAGATCATGAGGCTAAAAGAATAATGCTGGAAGGAGGGGGGAATATACAGAGACTTTTGTTCGATAATGGTTAAGTTATGCCTACGTATCCTCTCGTGCAATGAGGAAGTCAGAACACCGTAGTTCGACCCAAAGAGACTGAAAGATAAATTGACTTGTGAACTGCTTACTTGCCTATGCTCAAGTGTATGACCTGTCTGGCTCAGGTGCAAACTGTCTTGCATTAGACGGAAGAAGCAAGTTCTCGTTTGTGAGTGAAGGTGATGAGAAAAGAATCCCGAAGGAGACGATTATTGTTTGTTTTTTTGTTTTCAAATTTTTATTGTTTTTGGATGTTTGTCATAAGTTAATGAGCTTAAGCCTAAACCAATGGGTTAGTAAACTCATCACATCTTCCCTCTGATTAGGGGTAATGAGAATACCTTAAGTGTGAAGTCAGCATCTCACACTTAATCACCATAATGTAGGATTAAGGTCATTAACCTACTTGTGATTATTTAGATGTTTTTTGTGTTTTTTTGTTTAGTGTTAGTTAATGAGATTAAGCCATAATCAGGGATTAAACAGACTCATTACACCATCCTAATAGAAGGATAATAAATGAGAATGTTTAAGCTGAGGAAGATCCCTCAACTTAATCTATGATTAGGGATTAACCTCATGACAAAACAAAGCCTTTATTAGATGGATTTTAGTTAATGATAAGATGAAGAAATGATTTTTATGGTTTGTAAGACAACTTGAGGGGGACTTGTCCATTAACACTAGGGTTAGTCCTTCTTAACCAATTAAGGAAGAATTAGAACCCTAATGCAAGGCCCAAGTTACAAGCTTAATGTCTTGATGATTACTAAGTGAATTGATTAAAGGATTTAAACACATTAAGGGTTTAACACTTAGGATTAAAGTTATACACTCCATCCTAATAGAAGGATGCAGGCATAAGCTTAATCACAAAGCCTTAAAGCCTTTAGGGTTTAGTCCCTGATCATGAGATGAGGAGAGAAGACTCAAAGAGACACAAAGGTAAAAGCTAAGTGGGGGACTAATCAACCCTAATTGTTATCATGCTTGGTCATTCCTAGGGTTTGTGGGGTTTAAGAAAGAAATCTTCAAAGAACCACCAAGGAGGGAAGCAGATGAAAGGAACAAAGAGAAGCAAAACAACTTGCTTCACTTAAGAAGACAAGTTGCTTGAGGAAAGAAGGTAAGATGAACAAGAGTCATCAAGCTCAATCCAAACACATACAAAATGCAGCAAGGGAGGTATGAAAGAGATGAAAAGAGAATGTGAGAAGTGAAGGCAAATCCACTTCTCAAACAACTTACCACCTGAAAAGTTAGCAAAAGGAATGAAATGCAATGCAAATGGGATGAGTTGTGATGATGCAATCCAAAACCAGAAGCATGAGTATGATTCTAATGATGCTAAGAGATGATGCAAACATGAGGCAAGGCATGAGAATGATCACACAAGCATATGGATGCAAGAGAAGCATGTTTAGAACCATGAACATACATGAAAAGTTATGAAATGCAAATGACATACAACATGGCAAATGTAAGATGCAATGATCAAGCATGATTCTAACATGTCCTAAGATGTATTATGAATCAAATGGGTGCACAAAATGTCATGGCAAGTCATGGTATGCAAGCAAATGAGAGATGGATGCAAAGGAAGGCATGAATTAGGGTTTATATGCAGCATACAAAGCAAAAAATCCAAAACCAGAAGCAAATGACATGATAAAAATTTGAAAATGCACTCAAACGAACCCTAGACCTATACAAACTCACTACCCAAAGGAGAGGATCCAATTCTTAACCTAATGAAAGTTATGAATTTCTTAATATTGCTAGGGTTTTAAGGTACCTCATCAAGAAAAATGCAAAAACAAATTGAAAATGCAAGATCAATTCATGCCAATTTAAACCTATAAACTATATGTTTTGCAAGATGTAATGCAAAAAGAATCATTGTCCAACTCTCAATGGTTAGGCAGAAGTGAATTTTTGAAGTTTGAATCAAAATAATGCCTTGATATGAAATTAAATCCATTGAAAATTGTCAAAAGGCATCAAGATCAAAAAATAAATTTGGTTTGAAGGTTGGACAATGTTTCTAAATGATTTTAAATGTTTCATGAATTTTTTTTGTGATTTTTAAATACCTAAAAGTATTTTTAATTAATTAATTCTCATTAATCATTTAAAAATAAACTTTTAAATGATTTAAAAATATTTTTCAATGCAAAAAATAAAAATAAAAATATTTTTGGTTTCTGAAAATTAATAAAAGGCTTGATAAAAATTTTCAGAATTTTTCAAAGTGTTTTGCTATTTTTAAATAAATGTACAAGAGAAATGAAATTAAATGAAAATAAAATTGAATTTAAACTGAAAATGAGAAAGTATGTAAATCCAAGGGCCAAAATTCAAATTCAGGGACGCGGGAGTGGACTTGGCGCGCGTTTGGACGGCTCACATTCAAACTCATGTAATTAAGACTAAACCCTAATTAACTAACCCTAATCACTTTCAGATGACCGGAACAGTGTTCCGGTCATCTTCTCCGGCAGGCCAAAATCCCTATCTCTCTTAATACGCATCAAATACTTACAAAACTCTCCAGAATCAATCTATGAACATCACTAAGCATAAACCCTAACTCAAACAACATTTATTTTCACTGAATCAAAAGAAACAAGCAAGAGCATTTTTACGGGCAAACTTTCAGATCATCATAACATGCTTGTTTCTGGCTCATTTTCAAAAATAAATAGATCCCCATGATCAGGGCAACATATAGAACAACATTCTAACAAGAAATTAAATTTCTGGAAAATTTGTTCATCATGCTACCTGAGATTGAGCTTTCGAAACAAGGACTTTCTGGCTGCTTCTCTGGCTCAAACAAGCTCCAATGATCCTCCTTTGAAGCTTTTGACACTTAGTTGGGGTTTATGTGGCCTCTAGAAAGAGTTGGCAGAAGCTCAGGCCAAGGGAGTGTGAAAATCGTATTTGTGATGTGGGAGGTTTCAGGCCAAAACAATGGTTGGTTTATGATCAGTGGAACATGCTGAGATGTTCTATGAAGTTTGTTTGTGTGTTCGATTTTTGTATGATGAGTTTCTAATGGTTTTGCATATGAGGTGGAAAATGAGAAGGCTGTGTTCTTGGAGCTTTCAGGCTTGTGTGTCTTATGAAAATGAAGCCTTGGGAAGTGTTTGTAAAGTCTGGATTGGGCAGAGAGTTGTTGTGTCACTGTGGGATTGGTATGGCTTCAAGTTGCCAAAAGTCAAGCAAGTTGTACTTGGAGGTATGGGCAAGTGGCAGGCTGAGATAGGGGCATGGTTGAGTTCAGCAAGGATCAAGGAATGCTTTTGGACCAGATTTTGTGAACTGAGGCAAGTGGATGAGAAGTTTTGATCCCTTTTGCAAATTGTCACAACTTTGGCCCCTTTTGTAATTCTTGAAGTTTAAGGCATGGAACTTAAAAAATTCTTGGGTCAATATGAATTTTAAGTCATGTATGATGTTTGTGTAAAGGTTAGACATCAATTAGAAGTCCCAAATTGCCTTGGTACAAGAATTTGCAAGTTTCCCTCTTTGGTGCATAACTTGAAATTATGTGATTTTTCCCAACTTTGACAAGTCATAACTTTTGATCCTAAATGAATTAGGTCAAGTTATTGTACTTTTTGAAAAGGGAATGATCCATTCTACAACTTTCATGACCAAAGTTTTCTCATTTGAAGCATTTTTGAATCAAAAAGCAAGGGTTGAAAAAGTTTCCCAAAATGGCAATTTTCATTACAAGTCAACTTTCCCAAAAAGTCAACTTTGCAAATGGCTTGAAATTATTCATTTTTGTGAACTTACAACATCTTCTATGATCAAATAAAGATCATACACAATCAAAATGATGAAGAACACCCTTTGGTTGGGTCATTGAGGGCCTCAGATACCCTGATTTTGCTCTGACTTGCTCAAGAAGTCAACTCTTGATCAGATGACTTCCCCATTGAATTTCTTCATGAAAATTGATATGCATGGTCCCAATACCATATAGAGACCAATAGAAACAAGAATGACCAAAAAATATGGAGTTATTGCCTCTGAAACCAAAACCCTAATTCTAGGTCATCTGTGCAGTTAAACCTGGCTCTGCTTCCATGCCATTCTCAGCTCTTGTGATTTTTTTGACATTCTTGACTTTTAGAGGATATAATATGATGTTTGAACATACATGGACCCCTTTGAAGTGATTGATGACCTTTGGAGTGGTTCAAGTGGCTCTTGGATTGCTCAGATCACAAACCCTAGATGCAGATGACTTAGAAACAATGCAGTGAATCACAAATGTGATATGAGATGCTATGATTGAACTTATGTATATGAGGATATCACAAGCCATGGTGTGAAGGGGTGAGGGCAAATTTGGGGTGTTTACACTGGGGAAACTATTGCCCACTATCAAACAATGATAGCTTAATTCCAAAGCAAACATTAACTCACCAAAGGGACCAAACTTCAATCCAAGAAAAAATTGGAGAGAAACGGTCAAACAAGACTCATCCCAGGGAGGAAATATCTCAACTGGGGAAATTCCATCCAGATAATAAACTGGGGAGGAAACTGGATCAAAATCATCCACGAGAAACAAACTCACTGGGGAAATAGAAAGGATCAACACTTTCTGCTTAAGGGTCGACACTCTAAACTTGAGCGGAAGAAAAAACACACTCTGTGGGGAAAAGATCACACCAAAGAGCGGGGAACAAAGATAAATGCAAGAATGCAAGCAAAAGATGCCATGCTTATGCGTATGAATATGTGTATGAATATGCTGACAAAATAGACATAAAGATAAGAAATGGGTGACATAAACATCACAACAACTGGATACTCGGCTAATCAGGGCAACAAAGTCGGTGATCATGCTGGAGATTTGAATTGAAATCCTGCAAGAAACATCAAAAGCCATCAAAGGAATGAAACTCTGCTACAAGGCATGGCTCATACTAGGGAAAACAACTACTAGGCATCCAATTCACAAAGCAATATTCAAGAATCTATAAAAGGATAACACCAGAAATTCTACTCTGAGAGGGAACATGTTGGAGAAACAACAATCAACACAACATCTTTCACTCTTTTAGGAAAGAGGGAAAAGTCCCTTTTAAACTATGATGGGGACAAATATATTTACAACTCTGTTTGGGAAACAAGATAAAGATCTACTAGTGATGCAAATAAAGCATAGCCTAATGGAGTTTTAAACATCAACTTTGCATAGGAATACCACCATGCTGAGGAAAAGGAATAATATGCCTGGAATGGGGAAAGCTTCCACGATCCTAGCTTGGAAAAAAAGTGTTCTTATTAAGAATAGAACTCCTGTGGGGAATAATCATCATACCACTCCTGTTCCACTTAGGGTCAGAGTCATTCCGCTCTCGCTCTACTTGGGGAAAGAGTCATGCCACTCTCTCTCTGCTTGGGGAAAGAGTCATTCCACTCTCGCTCTGCTTGGGGAAAGAGTGTAAGACTTGCTGAAGATCAAATAGGAATCTGCTGGAAACCAACACACGTAGACCTACTAGGGATCTGTGGAAAAGATCTATGGAAAGAATTCATCACCGAAAATTCGGACTTGCCGATCCACATGGGGATGCCAGAAGTTAACATCATAGACAAGACAAAGTTACGAGGGATTTTAAATCAATACCCACCACCAGGTAAAAGAAAACCTCTAAACTGACTGCTATATCAATACTTCTGTTAAGGCACATAACCAACTCAAGCTGAAGAACAAGAACTTGACCGAGGATTCCCAATGCTTCAAAAACCTGATGAGGATGAGATCAAAAACTCAGCTGGGGATTCTCAAGAATATCCCTTCCAACAACTCTTATAGGAACATTCATACAAACCCCGCTCCTACTTGCTGTTGGGGAGTCAATACATCATTAATATCACAATGTCAAGACTATTCGAAAATTACGTATGGAAACATACAAATCAAACCCTACTTTGGGATTGATAAGGTATATACTTTAAGACCTTACCATCCTTGACATAGTTCCTGTACCAGACCACTTTATATACAAAGGATTTTACACCGATAGGAAACTTTGTACCATAAAGGCTTTAGATAGCATGCCCCAGTGTGTTCAAATTCTTAGAGGGATTCATAGAATCTCGACGTAACTTCCCCAGATTAACTGAATTCGGCAACTACTCTGACCAACAAAGTCTCGAACCTTTGCCCCAGGTGAACTCATTAATTGGGAAAATAAACTTGCTCATACTCAACAAAATCTTCAAGCAACATGCCCATGGATATGATCATTCATGATATATCTTGCTAATCACTCATCAGAGTTTCAGGCCTCAAAAGATTAAACACATCGCTAATGTTCATATGTAAGCTTTCAGATGTCAAACAAATGTATGCGAGCAAAAAATGTTAATTCTGAGAATGATAATTCTAATGCAACACATATGTTTATGTTGAAGTTTTTATTGAAAATATGTCGCAAAACCTTGTGAGTGAATCACTAGTTTAGATACGACATTTATTTTTTAATTCATATGCAATACCAACAAAGATCTTTTAGCATAACGCATGGGAGTCAGGAACACTATCTCGTTGAAGACTGCTTTCAAAATAAACCATACTTCAACTGGGACTTTTTAGGGTTATAACATGGTCAGGTTCATGGTTTTAAGAAGAAAAAAAAATTTAGGCTCAAAAATTTGTTGGTGCCCACCCAATTTCCATGATGTCCTTCAGTCCTATATTCAGCTAATTCAACACAAAGGTTCATCTCTCAAATGGATTAAACTAACGATTTAAGAACCCATAAGGTTGGCAGTTTAAGATCCAATGAGGATTTTTCAGGGAAAAACAGTCAGCCTGTCAGCTTTTGACATGGTAGTCACACAAATTTGTTCTTTTGATGTGGATTTTTCTTTACAATCCTTTCTTTTCGCTTTTCGCGATTCTTATTCTTTTATTTTCCCTAACTTTTGCTTGGACAATTTTTTTTGAATTTTTTTTATATCCAGCGGAGGCCCCAATTTTTGCCTAAGTCATTCAATTTTTTTTTTACTTAGCGGGCTTTTCTTTTCTTTCTTTTTTTCTATATTCTTTCCTTTTTTGAACAAATCATGTGACATTGGCTTATCTGAATTTATTAAACAAGGTTGTGACTGTCTCCTTCCTTCATGAATGAGGGATAACCATTGCGGTTTTCTTTTAGACGCACATTCCTTTTAAAATTTGGACACTTTGGTCAAATTTACTGAAGACTACCCAGCCCCAAGGTTAAATGTGAGGGTTTTTTTTATTTAGAAAAGAAACTCTTACTTCAAGGCTCAAAGGGGTTAACAAGGGATTATCTTCCTTATATCTCCGGTGTTTGGGAATTTGAAACAATGCCTTACATCATCAGCAGGTTCTTATTCAAAAGCACAAAACCAGATATTTTGTGTTTTTACTTCACCATCCTCCCTCTAAGAGTTAAGACAGGAAGTTGGTATTGCAATGTAGAAAACAAATTAAATGAGAGAAAGTGAATGGATCACTTCAAGATAAACATACTCATTGCATTATGATTAATATTAAAAAAAACAAGTTCTTACATGCAAACAAAGCATTAACAATCATGAAAGATTACAAATAAAACTCTAGTAAATGAATTCAAGATCTGAGGAGACTGTCGTAGTCTGAGATCTTGGCTTGCACATCAATTCCATTGTCTTCAAAATACAAAACACCACTTTGCACAAGCCTTTGCACTTCAGCTTTCAAAGGAATACAATGTTCAATGTCATGGTCGGGTGCCCCTTGATGGAAAGCACAACAAAGATTAGGCTTATACCGCCATGGAAGTTTCTTTGGAATAGCTGGTGGATCCCTAGTTTGAACCAAATCATTCCCTATCAAAGTGGGATATAATTCCTCATAGGACATTGGAATTGGATCAAATTGCTCTTTCTTTTGAACAGGATTCTTTTTAGCAGCATGAATTACCGACGCCACTTGATGACATTGATTTCTTCTCTTACGCTTTTCTTGGGTTACGACACTGGCTTCACCCTCTTTCTTTTCATAGAATCCAACAGAACCTCCTTCTTTGGTTAAACGTCCTTCACGGACACCTTCCTCTTATCTCATTCCCATGTTCACCATCTCGGAGAAGTCAGTGGGTTCACTAGCAATCATTTTTTTCTTCTAATGGAGGAATAACTTGAGAAGGAATCTCGCGCCACCTCTATGCATACTCCTTAAAGGTTTCTTTGTCATTTTGAGACATAGCACGAAGTTGGTCTCTATCTGGCTCCATATCGATGTTATACTTGTATTGCTTCACAAAAGCCTCCCCTAAGTTAGTGAATATACAGATTTGAGTGCTATCAAGCCCCATGTACCACTTCAAGGCAGCGCCAGTCAAACTATCTTTGAAGAAGTAATCAACAACTAGTGATTATCCTCCTGGGTTGACATTTTTCTAGCATACATGACAAGGTGACTTTTAGGGCAGGAATTTCCTTTGTATTTCTCAAAATTAGGAAATCTAAATTTGTAAGGAAGTTTGACATTAGGAACCAAACATAATTCATGAGCATCCTTCCCAAATAATTCCTTGCTCCTTAGAGCTTTCATTTCCTTCTGCATCTCAATAAACTGACCTTGAAAATCATCGAGCCTTTCATTTATACCAATATCTTCATTAGGCTCAGTGTTGAAAACAAACCCTTCCATTTGGGAATTAGTATGACCCATAGGCGGTGATATAGTCATTACAGGACGAACAATCAAAACCATAGGACTCTCTGGAGGAAGAGGTAGTGGTGGTTGATTCTGAGCATCTACCAGACTTTTCATCATTGCAGTTAACCTCTCAAGAATACCCTTCAGAGTTGTGACTTCTTCACGGAGCTCGCGATTCTCTTGTTACAAAGTTTCCATATTTTTTCTTAGATTAACTCGAGAACCGTAACAATGAGTCAGCTTGTTAAACACATAGGATGAAGACCAAGAGAAACACAATAAGACTCATGTTGAACTCTCAAAAAGCAAGACCAATGTAAGAATGATGCATGATATGCGAAATGAAAATGCAAAGATTTCAAAGGGCTATAAGATACATTGCAATATTTATAAAAAGGATACTACTTTTTGAAATATTGAAAAACTTATTTTCATATTCAAAGCCAAAGACATCTGAAATATTTGTAAAAGTGCTTATGGGTCCCTTGAAATCTTAAGAATCATGCACATGAATGCATGAGTACATGTATGAAACAACCACATATAAGATCACACAAAGCACACGGGTATAGGTTTCGAGTCATGAGCATGAAGTCAAGGTAGAAGAACACCTCCTACACATGTAAGTACTAAGGTTTTGTCTTCATTGTACCTGCAAAAAACGAAAAGGGTGCTAACAGAGGTGCCCGGAGTTAACAACCATCTTTAGAATATCATCGGTACGTTGAATTACTCCCCAACCGATAACATTCTTAAAATAGACCTCGTCCGAGTGTAGTATCGCGTGACAACCACCTTAGGTTTACACCCAAATAGTTTCCGTACTACTTTCCTAAATTGTCTTAGATGGGTTAAGGGTTCTACGGTCCTCGGTATGATCAGCTCAAGGTCGAAAAATAATGCCATGTATGATTACTCATCATGATATTATAATCCAAGAGAGCCTAACCGAGTGGAGATTATCAAATTGATACGACTTTGGACTACTCCATCGCTTATCTCTTCGAATATCGTCGTCCTATCATAAGTTCAACTCAGATTCGGGTTAGAATCTATCTCACTCACAGAGGATCAGCAAAATCGAAACGGAACAAACAAATAACAAACAAATCAAACCAAAGCAGTAAATAAATCAAAGTAGGTCGAATCCACTTAGAGATTAATCCCCAGCAGTGTAATACCCCCTATTTAATTAAATGGTCTGAATAATATTAATTAGGATTAATTAGTATTATCTGAGTCAGAAGCTTTATTAAATATTTTCAACTCAGAGACATTTTGGATACTCTCAAATTGGACCCGTTAATATTACTAATAGATAGATATCATTTGTTTGGTTAAAAAGAAAAACAAGTTATGTGATATAAAAAGGAAAAAATAAAGGAAAAGAAAGTTAGTAAGAAGAAAGGAGGAAAAATGAGAGAAAGAGAAGAGATGAAATATGGAGGAAAGGAAGAAGAGGAAAACCTAAAAGCTTAAAGGTCAAGAATCATCACCATTTCTTCATCGAATCTTCATCTTCACCAACCTCCTCTTCATTGAAAAGGTGGGTTCATAGCTAGAAACTTTTACTTTTGGTTTGGTAGAGTTGTTAGGGTTTATGAGTTCTAGGTCAATTTTATGAAAAATCCTAAAATCCGTAAATTAAACGGTTAGAAATTAATATAAATGCCTGAATATGTTGCCTCTAGGTATGAGAACCTTAATGTAATATTGTTTGGATGATTGGTAATGTTTGGAATTGGTTTGAGATGCTTTTTGGAGGTTATGATATGTTAAAACGTATTACTATTGCTGGCTGGATTCGGTTAACCGGTTAACGGAATTGGTTAACAGGTTAACACGTTTGAAAATGTGCTACTGCCACTGTTTTGGTCTGGTTAACCGGTTAACGGAATTGGTTAACCCTTTAAGGCTGTAAGTGTGTAAGAAAATGTTTATTTTTCCAAACTTCTAAAATTCATAACTTTTTAGTCAGTTATCCGATTTAAGTGTTCTTTATACCGTTGGAAAGCAAAAATTATGTACTTTCACTTGATGCCGAAAAATATTATTTTCACCCGACTTTTACCCGAGTTTTCTGTTTAACCATAATTATGTAAAGTTAAGGAATTGGGGTATTAATCTATTGCGTTAAGTATGCTTAATCATGAGGATTGATTGAGAGTAGAGACAATGAGATTATGGTGAGATTAGTTTAACTGTGACAATTAAATTAAATAGTTATATTATGTGATCGCGAACCATATATTTTAAAAGCATCAAGGATGGAGAAAGAGTGAGGAAACCTTACCATAAACCAATAGTATGGCCTAGTAATCTAACTAGAAATTGTTAGATCGTATTGTCGTACGATTGATGTCTAAGTATGTTCTCATAGCATGTATTTCATTGTACTAAAATGATAAGTCTTGAGGTGGGTATTACAATGAGTCCCACGGGAAGCAAATGACAAGTCTTGAAGTGGGTATTACATTGAGTCCCACGGGAAGCATGGTTTATACTTGAGGTGGGTATTACATTGAGTCCCACATGAAGTTTCGAGAATGTTATATGGATATTCCATCTTGTTTTGTTTCCTTATAGAGAAGTTACCTTATAATTGAGATGGGTGTCATACCAAGTACCATGGTAAGTAAAAAAGATAATATACTAACTAGTGATAGTAGGATTTATAGGACTCTTGGACGTGGTCCCAAATAAGTGTGATATTGTGAGTTGTTAGCTTGTGTTAATGTCTCATTGGGTGAGATGTGTGAACTCAAGGCCGTATTCCTTTCCCCCCGTCTTGGGTTAGGTTTGATAGAACCTTGTAGAGCTGAAAGGACTCTAGGATAGGGAACCCACTGAGATGTTGTTATCTCACCCCACTATTGTTATTGCTTTTCAGGTTATTTTTGCAGGTTTGATTTACAAGTGGAGCTATGCTCAGGATGTTTCAAGTGAAGCATAGAATTATTCTTCCCTTGTGTATTTCTTTACCTTTGTACAATAAAGGATATTGTATTATTCTTAGTTTTTAATTTAGTCTGATTTCCATGTCTTGTGCCATAGTTTGTATTGTTTTTAGTATTGGACAAGAATGTGAATTATACTAGTAGGTATTTATGATGGTGTCAGTACCAATAATTAACTTTGTATGATATTATTCTAGATATATGTTATATGGGTGTTACAGTTGGTATCAGAGAAGGTCGTATCATCGACCTAGACTTGAAACACCATAAGTAAATCTTTCCTGCCTCTTAAGTGTGTCTGGCCGGCATGATTCTTAATATCATACTATGTAGTAATGGGTCTGATCAACCTAGTGCTATGTATGTGGTAGGTAAGATCATGGTTGTGCGACCATGAGGATTTCGTAGTGTCGTTGCAACTTGTGTTATGAGGGTGGGCTCAATCCAAGAATTAGCAGAGGAAGCTTTGGTCAGCTCAGTTGGAGTCTTCATAAGAGTTCTACTTCATATAACATGGAGTTGCAGAGTAGTATGTTGTTTGAGAAATCCTTTGGAATGGATAGTGTCTGAAAGATACAAGTATCTACAAGATGAATGGTCAGTGTCCCACGAAATAAGTAAAGTCACTGGTGGATTAATGTTGGTCACTGGTATGGAAAATAGTGTTGAGGAGTTTCATTTCACGGGAAGAGAAGATGTTTTATGGAACGTGTGACTTAAGGTTCAGGAATGAGTTAATTGTTAGTGTTTTGGACCTAAGATCGTAGTGGCATCTTGGATGAGCGAGGGTACTTCAAGGAATGTATTCGGATAATACCTTGCATATGGATAAGAGTTAAGAGTAAAGAATGTTCATTTTCTTTTGGTAACCTAAAGTGGTGACAAAATGTGGAAAGAAACACGAGGATGTGATTACACGATTCAAGCGAGACAAGTATACCCTGGACAAAGGATAGAAAAAGCTCTATTTAGTGATATGATATATATGAGGTATGGACTTGATGAAGTTGTGTTAAGTGTTAGAGTAAACACATTGGATTTGTAAGAAGTTCTAGTATGATAGCTTGTGTTTGAGTTAGAGAAGATTACCGCAGAGCGTGAAGTTAATACGGTATGGAGACGACATTGATCGTGCGATATGAGAAGGCATTGGATGGTCTGTTCTCATATGAGAGTGTGTGCTTCTTGATATGCTACATGTCCAAATGGAGTTCTACAATCAGTGTTACCTCCATGGACACCACTAGTATCGCCAAGGAAAGGATTGTCAATGAATGAGATTGAATAAGTATAAGCCAAGCCTACAGATTCAGAGACTTGGTTTGGATAGTCGTTAATTCGGTATTATATGAATATTAAGAAGAAATGAACGTCCTGAACGTTTTTTGATCTATGAGAATGGTGGATGGAAGTAATTTCCTAGGGATATTATTGACTTGGTTAAGAAATATTTTGATGTAAAGAAAGAAGTTGTGGAGGTCGAGTTAAATGGTCATCACCTTGCACTGGACTTTTGCTAATGTATCAGATGAATTTGTAATCTGGTTTGCAGCAACCTATTGCTTAGATTGATGAGGACGAGTCCTTTAACCGTAACTCTTCCGTAGTTTTCTTTCAGCTTTGGTCGGTTGGAATCATCTATTGGTGATAGTTGTAACTTTTGGTTACGATTGGAATGAGTTGAGAGGCTTAGGTAGCAATGAAGATCGGAAGTTGCTTCTGTGTTGAGTAATCGATAACTCTCTTGGTGGTGACTGATTATCGTTGTTAAGGTTTCAAAATTAGATTTTTTCTAAGATGCATACTTTTGGACTTGAGTGGTCGATCAAAGCATTCTTGGTATTGATGGGTAGTTGTGGAAACATACTATATAATGATTTAGCAGTGGGTTTAAAAACCCCCGGTAAATATGTAAGCGTAGACAATAAGGTTCTTCAGAAGAGTGCATTTCCTTAGTCTTTAAGTGAAAAGGGGAAACCTCTATGTTGTGAATAATCGAAGTGTTTGAATTATGCCCTGGCGAGATTAAGAATGTTATTGTTGATATTAATTTTTTCAAGGAATTAGAGAGAGAGAGAGAGGACAAGGTTGTGTACTAGAAATAAGATGTCCTTTGTTTCCTTCGTTTTACCGATAAGGATTATGTGTTGGATTTTGTTTACGGATGAACCAAGAATTAGCTTGTAGCTAAAACCCTTTGATGTCATCCTTGTCGTATCCTGCTAGCATCGTTGTAAGAGTGGGATCGGACTATTCCATCGAGTATTTATGATGTGACCGTAAAAAAATGGTAGTTCTGCTTCGTTGCTTGTTGGAGTTGTGATATGGATGTCGTACCCGTTTGTGTTACCTTAAGTTGTGAACGATGGACGATTGTTGCACGTGTTTAGAAACCACGAGTGAGAATCTTATTGCAAGTTAGTATGGACTAGATTGATAATTCTAAGTTAGATTATTTGTTAGCAAGAGAAGCAAGTTTAGTTATGTTCGACCGTTTAGCCTCGGATAGGTAATCGATTGACATATAACTTTTGTGGAAGATTTTAGTGAATCGTACTTCTGAACTATAAGTCCATTTTAGTTTCCGTTTCAAGGGTCAGTAGACAAAGTGTTGGAATTTCCTTTGAGCATGTTTGGTAAACTGTGAATGATCCGGATATTGTGTGTATCGTCGTTGCAAACATTGATGAGTTAAGTTGCAAAGCTATACAAGGATCTTGAAGTGTTGATCTCTCCGGAAATGTTTTGGTACTTGAATTATTGTATGGATAAGAGATGAGGAATTAGTCAATTTCTGGATCGTTAATTCTTAGAACCAAATTATGGACTCCTTAAGAGTAATACCATATGTGTGTAGTTGGGTCATGCTCAAGGATATGGATTCTTAAGTTACCTTTCAGGTAAGAGTGAGAGATGAATGTCTCGAAGATAAGTATGTAAATTGGATCAATTAAGGAACAAGACCTTCGAGAGAAGTGAATTTGAATGATAAGTTTTGTGTGGTCCTAAAAGGTGAGTAGGTGGAATTTTGTATGCAAAAGGGAAGTATTATGGAAATCCGTAAGTGTACTAAGGATGATTTGGATTTGGTATTGGTGACTCACTGGTTATTGTATATTTTGTGGTGTTACTGCGTTATTATTGATGAACCCCTGTGTCAACAGAAAACTTGACTGAATGGAAATTTGTAAAGAGAATTGATATGAAGCATAGTAACCATGGTCAGATTGGTTAAGCTTAATTGGATGAATTGTTTCGAGTTTAAAATGGAATTGGAATGGTATTGGTTGTGATTGCAGCAATACAACCTTGTATCTTTGTCGCTAAAGAACATTGGTCCAATGTTAATGGTTATAGTTTTGATATAAGATAAAGTGGAATTGGTAATGAAGTCGTTTAACAATTTATGAAATGGCTTTAGTGATTGAAGGATTGTAATAAGAGTTTAGTTGGAAAATTGTATGTGGTTAAGATTTTGCCAAGATACCTTGTAGAACTTTGTCGAGTGTTGAATGTTCCAAAATCAAGCCATAGTGTTATATTTTGTGTTGTGACTCAATGGAAGGAATTAGCATGGCATGTTTCTCCGAAGGAGGAATGAGACTAAGTGTTTCGGTATGAAGCAACAACTAAATTGCGAAATACTTAGTTAGAGGTTAACCCAATGTTGGAAACAAGTGTACGAGTAAAGACGCGAAAGTTTAATTTTGTTGTAAACGAGGATTTTAAGCTGCGAAGTCAAATTGGAATTTGAGTATTTCATGTTATGTAAGAGAATTAAGGATAAGTGTGGATCTAAGACAATGTTGTAAACTATCGTTGAGGATGAGTAAAGGAAATTCGAGGACGAATTTTATTTCAAGGAGGGGAGGATGTAATACCCCGTATTTAATTAAATGCTCTGAATAATATTAACTAGGATTAATTAGTATTATCTGAGTCAGAAGCTTTATTAAATATTTTCAGCTCAGAGACATTTTGGATACTCTCAAATTGGACCCGTTAATATTACTAACAGATAGATATAATTTATTTGGTTAATAAGAAAAACAAGTTATGTGATATAAAAAAGAAAAAATAAAGGAAAAGAAAGTTAGTAAGAAGAAAGGAAGAAAAAGGAAAGAAAGAAAAGAGAAAAGAAATGGAGGAAAGTAAGAAGAGGAAAACATAAAAGCTTCAAGGTCAAGAATCATCACCATTTCTTCATCGAATCTTCATCTTCACCAACCTCTTCTTCATCGACAAGGTGGGTTCATAGCTAGAAACTTTTACTTTTGGTTTGGTAGAGTTTTTAGTGTTTATGAGTTCTAGGTCAATTTTATGAAAAATCCTAAAATCGGTAAATTAAACGGTTAGAAATCGATATAAATGCCTGAATATGTTGCCTCTAGGTGTAGGAACCTTAATGTAATATTGTTTGGGTTATTGGTAATGTTTGGAATTGGTTTGAGATATTTTTGGAGGTTATGCTATGTTAAAACGTGTTACTGCTGTTGTATGGGTTCAGTTAACCGGTTAACGAAAGTGGTTAACCGGTTAACGCGTTTGAAAATGCGCTACTGCCATTGTTTTAGTCTGGTTAACCGGTTAACGGAATTGGTTAAACTGTTAACGTTGTAAGTGTGTAAGAAAATGTTTATTTTTCCAAACTTTGAAAATTCATAACTTTTTAGTTGGTTATCCGATTTAAGTGTTCTTTATACCGTTGGAAAGAAAAAATTATGTACTTTCACATGATGCCGAAAAATATTATATTCACCCGACTTTTACCCGACTTTTTCGTTTAACCATAATTATGTAAAGTTAAGGAATTGAGGTATTAATCTATTGTGTGAAGTATGCCTAATCATGAGGATTGATTGAGAGTAGAGACAATGAGATCATGGTGAGATTAGTTTAATTGTGATAATTAAATTAAGGGGTTAGATTATGTGATTGCGAACCATATATTTTAAAAGCATCAAGGATGAAGAAAGAGTGAGGAAACCCTACCATAAACCAATAGTATGGCCTAGTAATGTAACTAGAAATTGTTAGATTCTATTGTCGTACGATTGATGTCTAAGTATGTTATCTTAGCATGTATTTCATTGTACTATAATGGTAAGTCTTGAGGTGGGTATAACACTGAGTCCCACGGGAAGCAACCGATAAGTCTTGAAGTGGGTATTACACTGAGTCCCTCGGGAAGTAAACGATATGTCTTGAGGTGGGTATTACACTGAGTCCCACGGGAAGCAAATGATAAGTCTTGAGGTGGGTATTACACTGAGTACTATAAACACCCCAAATTTTCCCTCACTCTTTATCACACCATAGCTTGTGATCTTTCAGTTTTTCATTAGCATAAGCATACTACCTCATATTGCATATTTGCTTCACTGCATAGTTCAAGTTCATCTGCATCTAGGGTTTGTGATCGGAGCAATCCAAGAATTCATCTGAGCCACCCCAAAGGTCTTAAAGCTTTCCAAGAGGATCCATATGTGTTCCATGATCATAATATGCTCCCAAAAGTTCATGAAAGTCAAGGGATCACAAAATTGACAAAGGCATAGAAGCAGGGCTAGGGTTTTTCAATACACAGATGACCAAAATTAGGGTTTTGGTTTCAAGACTCCAAATTTTTGGGTCATTATTGTTTCTAATGTTCTTAATATGTTATAAGGATCATGTGTACCAAGTTTGATGAAGAAACTCATTGTGGAAGTCATTTGTTCACTGGGTAACTTCCTAAGCAAGTTAAGTCAAAATCAGGGCATCTGAGGCCCCCAACAATGGAACCAAAGGGTCATTTTCATCAAATTGAAGTTCAATGATCTTTATTTGATCTTAGAAGTGGTTAGAATTTCACAAGATTGAAAAATTTTGAGCCAATTGCAAACTTGTCATTTTTGGAAATAACTTGAAATGCAAACTTTCCATTTTGGGAAAGATTTTCAACCTCCTGTTTCATGACCAAAATTGCCTCAAATGAAAAATTCTTGGGCATGAAAGTTGTAGATTAGGTATTTCCCTTTTCAAAAACTACAAGAGCATGTCTTGATTCATCCTAGAACTCAAGATATGGCCTTTTAAAGTTGGCAAAAATCACATAATTTCAAGTTTCATGTCAAAGAGGGATTTTGCATTTTGGCATGTTCAAGCTTCTAAATGACTTCTAATGTGCACAAATATGTTACAACATGTCAAAACAACTTCAAAGGATCAGAATTGGCCCAAGATTTGAAGCATTTCATGGCTTGTGATCCAAGAAACACCAAAGGGGGAAAAGTTGCAAGATGCTTGGAAAGGCTTCATCCACTTGTGCCAGCTGCATAACTTTGATTCTATGGCTCTCCATGAATCTTGCTGAGGCCAGACACAAAGTTGACATTTTGGCAAAACACACCATACCAATCAGCCTGTGCCACAACAACTTTCTAATCAATCCCATTGGCCTATACAAACATCATGGACCCCAAAACACAACACATTCATGCCTGAATCCTCCCACAACATCAAAATCACAAATACTTGCAAAAACCTTCCCTTCATCGAATTTCATAACACAGCCAACAAACACCACAAACTCTTCCACCAATCAACTCAAAAACACCCAAGGATCATTTCCCAACCATTGGAATGGCCTGAAACACCCCACAACACAAACACAATTTCTGATTTATCAGAACTCAATCACTCAAACCAGCCAATTTAAACTCCATTCAAGCTTTTCAGAAGCATCAGAGGGATCACTGGAGGCATTTTGCACAAAGGAAGAGGTCAGAAAGCTCCAGTTTGCAAAGCTTCAACTCAGGTAGCCATGATGAACATTTTTTTCCAGAAATCTTGTTTTAAGTTTCTAAATGATTCTACATGTTTAGCTGATCACTCTGATATATTTAGAATTGAAAATGGTTGAGTTTTGAGTATTTCATATCTTTTTGAAATTTTGCCTGTGAAAATGTTCTTGTTTGATTCTCTTGATTCATGAGAAATAAATGGATTTTGTTGTGAGATTCTTGTTTGGGATGTTTAGTTGAGCAAACTGGAGAGTTTGATGCATTGTTATGGCGTATTGAGAGAGATAGCATGAGAGGCTGGCCGGAGAAGATGACCGGAGCTTAGCTTCAGTCACCTGAGTTTGATTAGGGCTAATTAGGGTTAGTTTTCCAGATTTGATGTGGACCCTTGGATCTGTTTTAATTATGCGTATGGACGGCTTGGATCATGTCATTAAAACCCTAACCTAATTAATTAATTAAAGCCTGATTTAATTAATATAATTAAGTTAATTAATCCAGAAACAATCCTAGCCATTGGTGAGCGCGCGCAGTCAACCCTATCCCCTCCAGTTTGAATCTTGGCCATAGGATCTGCATACCTTTCACTTATTTCATTTAATTTCTTTTTATTTCATTTTCGTTTGCATAATTTATTAAAAATAGCTAAAAATTTCAAAAAATATTTCCTTATGCATTCTGATTTCAAATATTTTTCTTAACCCAAAAATAATTTTATTTTTATTTTTTGCATTCAAAAAGTATTTTTAAATTATTTAAATGTTATTTTTAATGATTTAAAGTATTTTAATTAATTAAAAATGCATTTAGGTTTCTACAAATCACCAAAAAAATCATGAAACATTTCAATGCATATAGGAACATTTTCAAACTCTTCACACAAATTTCTTTTTAAGTTTGATCATAGTTTACCAATTTTCTTTGAATTAAGGGTCATTAAAATCACAATTTTTAACTCTAACTTTGAAAAATCATTTTTGCCTAACCAAGAAGAGTTTGAACTTGATTCTTTTTGAATTGTTTCACATATTGCATGTAGTTTATAGGTAAATTTTCTATTGAATTTATCTTACATTTTCAATTTGATTTGCATTTTTCCTTTTGAATCATCCAAAAACCCTATCAAACTTAGGAAAATCATAACTTTTGATAGGTTAGGCTTCTGACCTTCTCCTTTGAGGTGTGACCTAATATGGGGTTAGGGTATGTTTGAGCTTGATTTCAAATTTTTATCATGTTGATTGCTTCTGTTTTGATCATTTGCATCTCACATGTCCATAAAACCCTAATTTCTTATGCTCATTTGGATTCACCTTGCATATTCATCATCACATGAACTTGCCATGACATCCCAAGCAATCATATGTCATCTTAGACACCTTAGGACATGTTTGAACCTTTATTGATCATTTCTTCATTCATTTTCCATATGTTGCATTCATTACATGTCATAAACATCCATGGGTTTTCAAGCTTCCAAGCATGCTTTCATGACATCCCATCTTTGTATGATCATTCATATGCACATTGTATGATATTGCATCAACTCATATGCCATTTGTGTTGCATAATCACTTTTGACTTTGTTCTTTGCATCCCATTTCATCTCATTTCAATTCATTTCTTTATGCTTTACGTCTTATGCATTTAGACTAACTTTTCAGGAGCTTTTGGTAAGTTATTGTTGGAGGTGGATTTTCCTTCACCTCTAACTTCTACTTATCTCTTTCATATGTATTTTACATGTCTTTTAAGTGAATATAATTCACTTATGTTCCATCTTTCTCACTTTCTTCCTTTAAGTTACTTATCTTCTTAGGAAGTAAGTAACTTATTCTCCTACTTCTTCCTTCTTCCATCTGCTTCTTCCAATAGTGGCTTCCTTGAAGATGTTTCTCTAAGCCTCACAAACCATAGGATATCCAAGCATGATAATAATAAGGGTAATTAGTTCCCCTTAGATTTTTTTTCCTTTGAGTCTCCTTGAGTCTCTCTTCCAATCTCAATAATCAGAGACTAAACTCTTAAAGTTTTAGGACTTTGGAATTAGGGTTATGCCTGCATCCTTCTCTTAGGATGGAGTATATAACTTTAATCCTAAGTGTTAAACCTTTAATTTGTTTAAAACTCTTAATCAAATCACTTAATAATCATCAAGACTTTATCTTGTAACTTGGGCCTTACATTAGGGTTCTAACTCTTCCTTATTGTTAAGAGGGACTAACTCTAGTATTTAATGGACAAGTCCCCCTCGAGTTGTCTTACAAATCATAAAATCCACTTCTTAATCTCATCCCTTAATTAAAATCCATTTAATAAAGGCTTGTTATATAATGAATTTAATCCCTAACCATGGATTAAGTTGAGGTATCTTCCTCAGCTTAAGTGTTCTCATCTATTATCCTTCGATTAGGATGGTGTAATGAGTTCACTAGTCTATGATTAGAGATTAAACTCATTACTCAACACTAAACAAAAACCCAAAAAACATCTAAATAATCACAAGTAGGTTAATCATCTTAATCCTACATCATCATGGCAATTAAGTTGAGATGCTTATCTCATACTTAAGTAGCCTCATTATCCCTAATCAGGGAGGCTATAATGAGTTTACATGCCTTTGATTTAGGCTTAAGCTCATTAATTTATGCAAAACACCAAAAACAATAACAAAACTGAAAACATAAAAAACAAACAATAATCGTCTCCTCCGGGATTCTTTTCTCATCACACTCATTCACAAACGATAACTTGCTTCTTCCGTCTAATGCAAGACAGTTAGCACTCGAGCCAGATGAGTCATACACTTGAACATGGGCAAGCAAGCAGTTCATAGTCAATTTATTTTCTAGTCTCTTTGAGTCAAACTACGGTGTTCAGAATTCCTCATTGCACGAGAGGATACCTAGGCATAAATTAACTGTTATCGAACAAAAGTCTTTGTGTCTTCCCCCTCTTTCAACATTCTTTAAAAGCCTCAGTTCCTGAGCAATTCACCTTTTAGCACTAGCACCTGTACATTCATTCTTTAGCTTTTGCACACAGATATCACATACACTACCCCTTTAAACACAATCTTGAAAGCATGGATCCCATCGAATACGAAGGACAATCTGGGTGCTAATACCTTCCCAGGTTGTAACTAACCCCCTTTCTCAGTTTCTCTGGTTCGCAACCGTCTTATCCATCTTTTCTAGGTTTATGCAGCATTACTTTTCCTTCGGGATAAAAATGCCTAGCTGGCGACTCTATTCACTTCATTACTTTTTCTCCTTTTGCCGACCATTTGCGTCTACACCGGGATGCAAATCTTTGGGAGCAACAAGTACCACAGGAAGCAAACGATAAGTCTTGAAGTGGGTATTACACTGAGTCCTGCGGGAAGCAAACGATAAGTCTTGAGGTGCGTATTACATTGTCCTACAGGAAGCAAACGATAAGTATGTAGGTGGGTATTACACTGAGTCGCACGGGAAGCAAACGATAAGTCTTGAGGTGGGTATTACACTGAGTCCCACGGGAAGCAAACGATAAGTCTTGAGATGGGTATTACACTGAGTCCAACTGGAAGCAAATGACAAGTTTTGAGGTGGTTATTACACTGAGTCCCACGGGAAGCATGGTTTACACTTGAGGTGGGTATTACATTGAGTCCCACATGAAGTTTCGAGAATGTTATATGGATATTCCATCTTGTTTTGTTTCCTTATAGAGAAGTGACCTTAGGCTTGAGATGGGTGTCATACCAAGTCCCATGGGAAGAAAAAAGGTAATATCCTAACTAGTGATTATAGGATTTATAGGACTCTTGGACGTGGTCCCAAATAAGTGTGAGATTGTGAGTTGTTAGCTTGTGTTAATGTATCATAGGGTGAGATGTGTGAACTCAAGGTCGTATTCCTTCCCCCATGACTTAAGTTAGGTTTAATAGAACCTTGTAGAGCCGAGAGGACTCTAAGGTAGGGAACCCACTGAGATGTTGTTATCTCACCCCACTATTGTTGTTGCTTTTCAGGTTATTTTTGCAGGTTTGAATTACAATTGGAGCTATGCTCGGGATATTTCAAGTGAAGCATATAATTAGTCTTTCGTTGTGTATATCTTTATCTTTGTACAATAATGGATATTGTATTATTCTTAGTTTTTATTTTAGTATGATTTACATGTCTTGTGCCATAGTTTGTATTGCTTTTAATATTGGACAAGAATGTGAATTATACTAGTAGGAATTTATGATGGTGTCAGTACCAAAAATTAACTCTGTATGATATTATTCTAGATATATATTATATGGATGTTTCAAGCAGAGTCGACACTTTTCTGTAGCGGTAAAATCATGAGTGTAAGCTATTAGTTAACTTAACTCAAAGTAAACAGAATCTCCACCGCGCTTTATTTTTATTCCAAAAGGAAAAGGAAAAAAGAGAGAATAAATCCTAATGAATCTAAAAGAAAAAAAAAACTAAAGAAACACAACAGAGAAACAGGTAAGGGGATAGGTTACACTATGTGAAGATTTTACGCACCCAAAATGTATGTGGTACTCCAAGGGAGCCCTTTGAAAAATTTACAACTTTGAGTTTGAAAGAGGTTTGTTAAGTGAGAGTGGGGGTGAGAAAAGAATTATTTTTTAATATTTTTGTGTTTAGATAGATTTACCACCTCATGCCTACGTACCCATAAAGTGAAATTCAAGATCAAAACCTCGTAGTTCGTGGTACAAATAGTGAAAAGGGTGGGTTGTAAATAATTTTATTAAGTGAAAAGAATTTGTCATCTTCAAGTGGATGACCACACAAACCACCATGAGAATGAAGGCATGGACTCATACATCATTATGGGGAGGGCACCAACTCGAATAAAATCAACGAGTATGCCACTAAACCCCCACGAATGACAAGAGACTCAATTACATCAAACTACAACCATGGAGATTGAGAGACTTACACCCGACTAAAGAATAATGACTCATAATCGACACTCTTTTAATGAAAATACACAAAAGTGCACAATGGCACAAAACAACTTGAATGAGTTTGATTCTTTTTATTTTTTTGAATTAGTGTCAACATGATTAGATTAATTGATTTTAAAAGAAAAGAAATAAGAGTAAAAGCCACTTGACAAAAGTCAAGGTTTTGTTCATTAAAGAGGTGATGATTTGAAAAGAAGGAATCCTTTGAAAAAGGGAGATGATTTTGAAAATTAAAGAATGGGAGGAGATGAAGGGACTATCCTAAAAAAGAAAATAAGGAGATAAGGGAAGAAAGATCTAACCAAACTTGATGACATTTCAAATTATGAGCATAAGAGTTACATCCTTATAAGCTAGCAAATGGCCAAATAAAGGCAAATTCCAACTTCATGAAGGTCAAGGCAAAGGAAATGCGTCCTAAGAATCTTAGTCCAAATATTCATTCCAAAGCCAAGGATAGTAACCAATAGTCCACAAATTAAAGTCATAAGTTTTTTTAGAAGTTTAATCCGTTATTAATGTTTTTGTATCCAAATGGATAAATGGAAAATCAACAACAAAATAAGAGCAAATAATAAACATGATATGGATGAATAAAGCATAATAAAGCAAAATAAAATAAAGCAATAAAAGTGCACGAATTTAAATGTTAGTAGAAAAAACTATTAAAGTATAAAAATATAAAATAATGATAATAATAGTATAATAATATTTACATAATAATGGTAAGGTGAACTTAATAAACCACAACCAAAAGAGTAACCAAAATCGAAAGGCAACCGGATCCGCTTAGCATCTTACACTATAGCGATTAATCAAGGAAAACCGAACCGAATTCAATGAAATTTGAAAGGCGATTGGGAGACCCAAAGCACCTACGCATCAAATATTCATAAGTCTCGATTCTTAATGCAATTTGATTAATCACTTTGGGATTACCCGACTAACAAGAGGTCCGGTCCACGAAAGTGCAAGTACCCAATTAGATTTTTATTCTGAATTAGAGACAAATTTTGGTATATGTTAAGCAATCGCCGAGTAATGTACGAAGCAATTACCCTACAAATGAGGCCTGCCACTACCAATTAAGGTGAACAATATTAGTGCTAATACATGAGAGATAAAAGATATATAAATCTCCATCCGGACGCAATACCGCACAAAACTAAACGTGAAAACCAAATTGAGCCGCACTCATGGTATTCTTCCATCCTTAAGTTCAATCACTTATTTCGGTGGATTCAAGCTTTAAAATGTATCACTAACACAAAGTACCTTAAATTAATTGAATAATCCACTTAAAGGTAGTTTTAAATTAATGAACATTAACTACTCTAATCTACACCCAAAGTTCATTGAAATTAAGGAGAAATTACTCCCATAAGTGTTTCCCAAGGTAAAAATAAAAAGGAGGAAGAAGAAGAATAAGAAAGAGGAACCAAAAAGGGGCTTGAAACAAGCTAGGAAGAGCAATATTACTTATCACTTCTTTGATCCCACCCTTGCAGGTATCAGACAGATTCAGACACTCATCACTCCTGATCATGTCCCTTTGTTCATGGAACATTATGGTGGCATTATGGACATGATCATGGACTTGGACGCATCACAGAGGAGCATGATCCACACTTGTCTTCAGTTCTATGACCCTCCTCTCAGATGTTTCACTTTCCCAGATTTCAAGTTGGGCCCTTTGCTGGAGGAGTTTTCCATGTTGTTGGGTGACCCCACCAGGAGAGGGATTCCTTTCAACCCTGAGATGACTGCTGCCAGGAATGATGATATAGCTAAGGCTCTGTACTTGGAATCCACCATCATTGACTAGAATATGACCACCAAGGCTGGAATCCCAGGCCTCCACTTGGATTTCTTGGTTACTCAGGCCACCATTCATGCTGCAGCAGGGAAGTGGGACATTGTTTATGCTCCCATGGCTCTTAGTATATATGGTATCATCTTGTTTGCAGATGAGCTTAAGTTTGTGAGAAAAAGTGCCATCAACCTCTTCTTGTTGAAGAATCCAGTCCCTACCTTGCTTGGAGACATTTACTACTTAGTGCATCAAAGGAATGAGAAGTAGAGGGGAAGATTAGTCAGATGTTGTGCACCTCTTTTCTACTGTGGGTTATGAGGCACTTGCCAAAGTCAGAAGCTTTCTTTAACCCTCATCAGTCAAGAAACTGGACTAAGAGAATGATTGCCCTTACATCAGAAGACATCAGATGGTGCACTCAGAGCACCAAGGGCAGAGATATCATCACGAACTGTGGGCAATATCCCAATGTACCTCTGATAGGAGTAAAGGGTTGCATCAACTACAATCCTTTGATGTTCAAAAGGAAATTTGGGTATGCCTTGGTACATCCACCAAGAGAGAAAGACTTGTCAGAAACCCTTTACTGTGATATTCAACACAACCATGCCATTGCCCGACAAGCAGCCTGAGCCTGGGACAACATTCAAACAAAAGGGACTTCCATTCTTGGAAAGTGCAACAACATAGCTTCAGCTCAGTATCTTGAGTGGTCTCGTGCCAGAGGACAGATCACCCGCATGCCATTCACCTTAGTGGATGTGCCTAGACCCTAGTAGTAGAGCATGTGGCTACAGTCAGCTTTGAGGAATTTGAGAAGTTGAAGGAAAGAAATACTCAGCTTTTTGAAGATCTAAAGAAGACCCTCTAGGAGAAGCTTCGGATCGAGCATATGACCAAGATTGAAAAGACAGATGATTACATTAGAATAGCTAGAGCAGGGGAGTTGGTATTGAAGAATTCTTGTAAGGAAGCTAAGATTCAGAAGGCCAAAGATGAGCACTACTTGGAAGAGATTCAGGATAGGTGGATCAGAATCACTGAGGCCCATTCACAGGAAGATTAGAGGACCCATGCTAGGATAGAGCAGTTGGAAGCTAATGAGACGAAGAATCAGGAAGCCTTGTTAACCGCACAGAAGGAAATCTCCTAGTTAAAACTCCGGGCGGGGTTGAAGAGATCAAAGGACTAAGACAAGCATAAGAAGTTGACAAGTGCCATTGCCACCAGGAACCTTCTTATAAGGACCATCATAGAGCATCCAGTTGGCCCAGTGATTGATGCTCTCCTGAAAGAAGTTAGAGAGGATGATTATGGATTGGATGTTTGATTTCTTTCTTTGTACTTCATTTTGTTTGTACTTTTGATTTTGTTGTATTTTGACCCATCGCGAGGACTTTTTATAATCAAACTATGTATCTTTATATTTTGTAATATATGGTTGTGTTATTTTGTGGGCTTCATCTCTTTCCAATGTCATCATTCCTCGAGGTCTGAAAGGTCAAAGCCAAAGAACCAAACTGGATACCCTTGGAAGAGAAATAGACATCCTGCATTGCATACTAACATCAATTTTTTGTTTTGTAGGTTTTTGTTTTTGTTGTTTCTCACTTTGTTGTGGACTCAGGAAACATTGCTCGTAGAAGAGTCTTCCCCATCAACAGAGTTCACCGGTATCCGACAAGAAACAACCTTCCGGGCTTACAGATGGACTAGGTTCAGCAAGATATGACTGATGTGAGAACCCATATGGCCAATGAAAGGACTGAGATGAGGGCGCAGATGAACCAGTTCATGGCAGTAATGACCGGGTTGGCCCAAAGCCAAGAAAGATTAAGAGAGTCGGTCGAGCGGCAAAATCCTGAAGAAAACCACCCAGGTACAGGGGGTACCAGCAACAATGATCATGTATAGCCTTGTACTGATCCCCCAGAGTTTGGACCTCATCATAACCCTGACATTAATGCTATAAGGAATCCCAGGGTAACACTGGAGGGTGTGCCTTGCAAGAGGACCCTCAGGAGGAACAATTCACTATAGTTGGGGCAGGAGATGAAGTCTATGATCATCGGCTTGACGAGATAGCAGAAAAGATGAGGTCTCTGGAGTCTCAAAACTCCTTAGGTTTTGTTGTTATGGATATAGGACTAGTAGAGGGGGTTAGAATTCCTCACAAGTTCAAACCTCCCTGCTTTGAAAGATACAATGGTACATCCTGCCCTCGCACCCATCTCCAATCTTTCTTGGGAAAATTAAAAGCCTACACCATGGATGAAAAGCTATGGATGTTCTATTTTGAGGATAGCTTGACAGGGGCATCCCGTGAGTGGTACTCTCATTTGACCAGGGCCACAGTAAGAAATTGGAAAGATTTGGCCAAGGCTTTCATTCGCCAATATCAACACAATCTAGACATGGCTCCTAACAGAACACTGCTAATGGGTATGTCACAGTCCTCCAGGGAAAGCTTCAGAGAGTATGCTCAGAGATGGAGGCAATTATCTGTTGTCGTTCAACCTCCAATGTCAGAAAGAGAAATGGCAGATATGTTTATGAACACCCTCCAAGGGACATACATTGATAGGTTGGCTGCTTTCTCTTCCACTAGCTTTGCAAATGTGGTCATAGCTGGAGAAAGGATTGAGAGCTTATTGAAAATGGGAAAGATTTCTGATAACGGCGCCAGTTCAAGCAGTGCAAGGAAACCATTTGCAGGGCCGTGCAGGTCGGGTGAAATAAACTCAGTACACATGGGCAGTGGTAGGCCCTAGTATCTGCCAAGATCAATTACCGCTGTCACAATTCTTACTCCACCTCCTCAACAACAATACACTCCGCAACCGCAACATTTTCCTCAACAGCAACATTTTCCTCAACAAAGGTCCTATAATAACAACAACCAGCAGCAACGTCCTTTCCAGCAAAGGCCATCTCAAGTCAACAGGGTAATTGACCCTATACCAATGGCTTATGCCACTTTGTTGCCACAACTCCTGAAGCTTAATCTTGTTGAATTAAGGACTCTTGCTCCACCAGATCCTCAGAACCTTCCGAGAAATTACGACGTCAACGCCAGATGTGCTTTTCATTCTAATGCACTTGGCCATGCTACAGAAAAGTGCAGAGCTTTTCACATGAAGGTCCAAGATCTAGTTGATTCAAAGGCCCTAAATTTTTCACCACCTCCGAATGTCACGGAGAATCCTATGCCCAGCCATGCTGGGCCTAGGATAAATGAAATTAGGGAGAATCAACCCATGAATTTAATTGAAGATACTGCAAGCATTCAAACACCTCTGGCAGAGGTTAAAGCTCGGCTTTTAAAGTGCCAGGTGTTTCCAGGTTGTGAGGCCTGCTGTGAATCTTGCAAGGTTTCCATTAATGGGTATGCAAGCTTGAGAAGTGGCATCAATGGCCTCATCAGAGAAGGTATCCTCTAGATAACATCAACGGTTTCTACAACATCAGCAACTTCTTTTACAGCAACAACAAGTACTTCTCCTACAACTTCAAAGACAATTGTTCCGACAGACTCATCTACAAAATAAGCAACCACCTCTTCCATCACTTCAACAAACACTAGTTCAACCACATCCGCTTCTACAACTACAACAACTATTAACAACGACGTCTCCACAATCACCATATACTACGACCCTACGACGGTCCTTGATTCCGACAATTTTCAGCAACAATCTCAACAACAACCCAGCTTCAGTCATTCACAACCACCACCAGTCAGAGGTCCTGTCACCATTTTTTATGATCCACAGACAATAACAGTTCCTACCTCTGTTGCAGTCAGTCCAGTCACCATCACGGTACCTAGGCCCATTCCATATGAGAAAGATAATGTTGTACCATGGCACTATGGTTCAGACCTTTACTGCAATAGGGAGAGAGTCCTTCTTGATTCTTCACCCCTTACACCACAGGTAGATAATGTCGGCGGAGGTGGAGGCTTCACCCGAAGCGGACGCCTCTTCGCGTCACATGTTCCGAGAGTTAATACTGAGGCAGAGGCTGCTGCCAAAGCCAAAGGTAAAAATGTGGTGCCTGAGGAACTTGTACCAAAAGAATCCCATAAAACATCCTTTGATCAAGATGTGGATGAATTTATGAGGATAATCAATAGAAACGACTACAAGGTTATGGATCAGCTCCACCAGACTCCTTCTAAGGTTGTGGATAATCAAGAGAAGCGACTACAAGGTTGTGGATGAATTTATCCCTGTTGTTGTGTTTCGAAGCTCATCGGGATGCATTACTTAAAGTCTTGCACACAACCTACATGCCTGAGGAGATCACGGTAAATCAGCTTGAGACAGTAGTGTCTAATGTTAATACTAGCCATGGGCTAAGCTTCACCAACGCTGATTTGACAACGGAAGGTCGTCACCGTAACAAGGCTTTATACATCGCTCTGGAGTGTAAAGGGGTTGTGCTTTCACATGTTCTTGTTGACACAGGGTCTTCACTCAATGTCTCTCCAAAGAAAGCCCTTGTTAAGCTTGAATATGATGGTATAGCTCTCCGACCAAACAATCTGGTGGTTAGAGCTTTTGATGGTTCCAAGAGGTCTGTTCTCGGAGAGGTGGAGCTTCCGGTGATAATTGTAACACCCCATTTTCTACCCGCGAAATATAAACAAAATCAGAGTTCGTAAATTTTTTCTACAAAACGGGATATCACATTTCAACTTTTAACAGTTTCCAATTTAAGGAAAATCATACTAAATACATAGCACTTTTTCTTAAAATCAACATAAACAACATCATTCACTTTAATAGTTCAACTTCATAAATATTACGCAGCGGATTCTTAAATAGATTCATAGCATCTTTAAACAAAATAATAACAACTTTAAAATAAAGGATTAAGCAACTCTAAGTTCTCCGACTAAATAAAATTTATCAATGATAAAAGATCAACAAAGCAGACACGCGACAATCCTCTCGAGTGCTACGTATCAGAGCGACTGACCACCGACTCGACCAACGGTAATCGACTACTTCTCAGGATTACCTGCACGTTGTCATATAAGGACAACATTCAACAGAAGGGGTGAGTTACGATAATTACAAGCAGTATGTGAAAAACAATATAGTGAATAAGGATCGTAAACTAAAACACCACTTCACAACTTCAATCGAACGTTAACATAAACAATTCATGGAAAATGCAACTTTAATGTGACTCGACTAATTATGCATGTGGTACCAATCGGAGTGAAACTCCCAACTTAAATAATTGCCAAGTTATCGAGGCATCAAGGCATAAGCCTTCAACTTTCAACTTGATTTGCCAATTCAGGCCAACGTGGTGTGAGCAACAGCTCCGACAAAATGCATATGAATTTACATGACATACAAGACTTTACAACGCATAAAACATAGCAACATGAACAACCCATACCAATTTATATGACATAAGCAACATAGAAATCAACTTTGGCATAAAAGCCTCCGGTATAGCAACTTCAGAACTATTCCGTAAATCGGAACATACAACAATTCAACTGTACTTATAAAATGACTACACTATACATTTTCGAAAAAATAACACATTAAAAACCAACTCTTAAGTTACCTGACTTACCCTGAGAAATTTCGTTAAAATCCGGGCAACTCAATTTTCGCCTAATTCGGCTAAACCGACTAATTGGTACTGTTTTCGAACTTTCGGCGGTTAACACGGTTTCGTTACACAACTTAAGTTTTCTATGTTATGTTAGAAGTCATCTGATATGGAATTCATACTATTGCCACTGTTTTTGCTAATTTATTAAACCTGCATTTTCTGCTAAACTCAAACTGGTTTCCTACTGTTCGTACTTCAGGTAAATTAATTATACAATCTCAGTACCACTTATTTTTCATACTAAGTATTCTAACTCACATTTTAATTTAGCTAATAGTCTACAAGATTAATTAAATCATTCATAATTTTGATTATATAATTTAATTAAGAAAATGACATTAATTACGAAAAGTTTAAAAAAAATAATTCTCCCCCAAAGAGAGGGTGGCCTACGCCACCCATTGCCCCTCTCTAGAGGCATGGCCTGTGCCATGCATTGTCTCCCTCTAGAGACATGGCATGCGCCATGCTTAGGGACACAATCACATGGCCTGCGCCATGTATTTTGCTTCCCCCCCCCCCCACCACTTTGTATTAATATAATACTTCATGTATTATATATAATACTCATGGCCTGCGCCATGTATTATATATAATACATGTTGTATTATAAATAATACTTCATGTATTATATATAATACTCATGGCCTGTGCCATGTATTATATATAATGCATGTTGTATTATATATAATACCTCATGGCCTGCGCCATAAGTTCTTCACCGACAATTTAATTTTTTTTTTCTACCGGCTCTCTGTTCATCGTCCCCAAAATCCAAAATTTCCAGAAATACAACAACCCAGTAACAGCAATAACCAACAACATAATCGAAACAACTTTTCAGTCCACAATTTCAACAATCTAAACAACTAATTTTATAATCAAACATTCTAACTCATAATATACAGATTTTCTACATAGTATCAATATTAACAAAATCAACCCCCAACCTAAATACTGAATCATAGTATCGAAATTCATACCCGATTATAATAATTGAACCCACCCTTACTTTAGATTGGATTGAAGGTTGCTCTTACGATCGGATTCCGGAAATCGCTTCACTTTCTCTCACGCTCGTACAACAATTCCCAATTCCTCTTCTACTGCCTTTCTCTAACTTATGTTTCTTTCATTTTTTGTTTCTATAACTTATTTTTATTTTCTTTTTATTAAATTAACTAAATATTATAATTTCTAATGGGCCTAATATAACACCCCCTATTTACTAATTCGCACCCGATATTAAGCCCACTAAATCAAATAAGACAACAACTATATTATTATTTCTAATAATATTTTCTACAACCTTCGACTAAATTTCAAACTTATCGATTAAATCAACCACAACATTAAATATACCGTCTAACCACAATAAATACTTAAATTATAAATAAATAATTATTTGGGCGTTACAATAATTGGCCCACAGGTCTTTCAAACTACTTTCTATGTGATGGACATTCAGCCGGCCTACTGCTGTTTGTTGGGTCGACCATGGATTCACGCCGTTGGCGCAGTTACGTCAACCCTTCACCAGAAATTGAAATACAAGTGGGAAGGGAAAATTATCACAATCTGTGGTGAAGAGGATATTTTTGTTATCCATCAGGCCACCTACAAATATATTGAGATGGATGGTGAGATTCACGAGACCATGAGCCAAGGTTTCGAAGCACTGAACATCAATGAGGCGACGACTGAAGTATTTGCTGCATCCTAGGAAGATAGGATGGGTACTTCAATTGTCTCCTATCAACAAGCTCGGAAGGTTGTTGAAGATGGAAATGCCCAAGGCTGGGGCAAGCTGCTATCGGTGGAGAAGAAGGAGGACAAATTCGGGTTGGGTTACAAACCATTCCGACAAGATCAAGCAGAGGCTGCTAAGGAGCCCAAATTCATAAGTGGGGGATGCTAACCCCAGATGCTGTCAATAACGTGGAAGACGGGGCAGAAAGCAACCTCAACCTGGAGAGCTGGATTCGTCCAAGGGTCTCGGGCCAACAAGTCCTTAACTGGTCTTCCTAGGAAATTATAAGAGTTACTCCTACAAAGAAATTATTATTTCCTGCTTTTTTTAGCATGCATCAGGTCCTGCATCTTACCCAAGGTGTCAGGACTCATTTTGTAATAGGGCCATATTTGTATTTTTGTGCAAATGTAATATCAATGAATATTGGACATCTTTTGCAAACAATTTTCTCTTTCGCTCATTGTCTTTTCATTTTTGTTATTTTTCGCACAAAACAATAAAATGGCAATGTTTTCAAAATAAATAACTTCATTTTCTGAACAAGATTAAAATTGATCACTAAAACGAACAAATCTCAACCCTTGCAGAGATAATCATCCTGATTGCACCGACAACAACACTGTTATGACCTTGTATGACTTCGATAATCCAATTAATCAAGCAGATGAAGGGATTGAAGAAGATTATGAATTGCCTAAAGAGTTAGCCAGGTTGTTGAGGCAAGAAGAGAAAGTGATTACTCCTCATCAGGAGGAGGTTGACACTGTTAATCTTGGTACCAAGGAGGATTTGAAAGAAGTAAAGATTGGGGCCAGTCTGCAAGCTTTAGTGAAAGAGCAGCTTATCAGTATGCTTCGGGAATACGTTGACGTCTTTGCTTGGTCCTATCAAGACATGCCAGGTCTAGATACGGATATTGTCATGCACAGGCTACCCTTGAAAGAATATTGCCCTCCAGTGAAGCAAAAGTTACGCCGTACTCACCCAGATATGGCCATGAAGATTAAGGAAGAAGTACAAAAATAGTGGGACATCGGCTTCCTTGCTGTAACTAGTTACCCGCCGTGGGTTGCTAACATTGTACCGTTGCCTAAGAAGGATGACAAGGTGCATATGTGCGTGGATTACCGGGACCTGAACAGAGCTAGCCCGAAAGATGATTTCCCATTACCTCACATTGATGTATTGGTCGACAACACAGCTCAGTTCTCAGTATTTTCTTTCATGGATGGATTTTCTGGGTATAATCAGATCAAGATGTCACCCGAAGACCTGGAGAAAACTACCTTCATCACACCTTGGGGCACGTTTTGTTACAAGGTAATGCTGTTTGGACTGAAGAACGCCGGTGCCACTTATCAACGGGCTATGGTAACATTATTCCATGATATGATCCACAAAGAAATTGAATGCTACGTGGATGATATGATTGCCAAGTCCCTTACTAAAGAAGACCATCTGGTAAATCTGCTGAAGTTGTTTAAGCGTCTGAGGAAGTATCAACTGAAGCTGAACCCCAACAAATGCACATTCGGGGTACATTATGGTAAGCTGCTGGGATTTATCGTAAGTGAAAAGGGAATTGAGGTTGATCCCGACAAAGTCAAGGCCATTCAGGAGATGCATGCACCTAGGACTGAAAAAGAAGTTCAAGGGTTCTTAGGTAGATTGAACTATATATCAAGGTTCATATCTCACCTCACTGTAACATGTGAGCCCCTATTCAAACTATTAAGAAAGGAAAAAACAGTCAGATGGAACGAAGATTGTCAAAACGCTTTTGACAAGATCAAGGAGTACCTGCAAGAACCTTCATTTCTCATGCCTCCAATTGAAGGAAGACCTCTGATAATGTACCTGACAATACTAGAAGGGTCAATGTGGTGTGTGTTGGGCCAGCATGACGAGTCTGGTCGAAAAGAGTATGCAATATAATACCTAAGTAAAACGTTTACCGACTGTGAACAACGTTATTCACTGCTCGAGAAAACTTGTTGTGCTTTAGCATGGGCTGCTCGCCGACTAAGGCAGTATATGTTGACTCACACTACCTTGTTGATCTCAAAGATGGACCCCGTCAAGTATATATTTGAGAAGACAACACTTACCGGAAGGGTTGCAAGATGGCAAATGATTCTGACAGAGTATGGCATTCAGTACACGTCTCAAAAGTCCATCAAGGGCAGTGTACTGTCTGATTATCTAGCCAAGCAACCCATTGATGATTACCAGCCTATGAGATTTGACTTCCCTGATGAAGACATCATGTACTTAAAAGTAAAAGATTATGAAGAGCCGGTTCACACTGAAGGGCCTGACCCAGAAGAAGAATGGACTATGATGTTTGACGGGGTTGTCAATATGAATTGTCATGGGGTTGGTGCAGTGCTCATTATGCCTAAAGGAGTTCATATGCCTTTCTCGGCAAAACTCACCTTTGCCTACACTAACAACGAAGCAAAATACGAAGCATGTATCATGGGTCTTGAGGAGGCCATTGACCTCAGGATCAAAACATTGAATGTACTCGGATATTTAGCTTTGCTAATCAACCAGACCAACGGCAAATGGTACACTCATAAGGAGCATTTATTTCCATACCGTGACTATACAAGGAGATTATTTACTTTCTTCACGACAGTCAAACTTGAGTACATCCCTCGAGACGAAAATCAGTTTGCGGATGCTTTAGCTACCATTTCCTCCATGATCAAAGTTCAAACTGCCAATTATGTGCCTCGGAATTTGGTATCCAGACTAGACCGACCGGCATATGTATTCTCCGTGGACATTGCTAGTGATGATAAGCCTTGGTTCTATGACATCAAATGCTTCTTAGAGAATCAGACATACCCACCTGGGGCATCATCTAATGATAAGAAGACATTAAGAAGGTTGGCCAGTAATTTCTTCCTCAATGCTGATGGTTCATTGTACAAGCGAAACTTCGACATGGTCCTGCTCAGATATGTTGACAAGAAAGAAGCAGACCTACTAAGGCACGAGGTGCACGAAGGTTCTTTCGGTACCTATTCCGGAGGACATGCAATGGCTAAGAAGTTATTAAGATTAGGTTACTACTAGATCACAATGGATGCAGACTGTTGTGCCTATGCCAGAAAATGCCACAAGTGCCAGATCTACGCAGATAAAGTGCATGTGCCTCCGAGTCTTTTAAATGTAATGTCTTCACCTTGGCCCTTCTCTACGTGGGGCATTGACATGATTGGAAAGATTGAGCCGACTGCTTCAAATGGTCACATATTCATCCTGGTAGCCATTGATTAATTCACCAAATGTGTCGAAGCAACTTCGTATGCAAACGTCACCAGACAAGTGGTAGCCAGATTTTTTAAAAGAGACATCATCTGTCGATATGGAGTTCCCGAGCAAATCATTACTGATAATGGTTCCAATTTGAACAACAAAATGATGGCAGAACTATGTCGGGACTTCAAGATCCAATATCACAACTCTTCTCCTTACAGACCAAAGATGAATGGCGCTGTTGAGGCAGCTAACAAAAACATCAAGAATATTGTGCAAAAGATGGTGGTCACTTATAAAGATTGGCATGAAATGCTACCATTTGCTTTGCATGGGTACCGAACCTCAATCAGAACGTGTATTGGGGAAACGCCTTATGGTATGGAAGTTGTCCTACCTGTTGAAGTTGAACTACCCTCCTTATGGGTAATGATGGATGTGAAGCTGGATGAAGTAGAATGGATCCGGTCTCGGTACAATCAACTAAATCTGATCGAGGAGAAAAGATTAGCTACCATCTGTCATGGGCAGTTATATCAGAAGCAAATGAAGAAAGCCTTCGATAAGAAAGTCAGACTTCGGGAATACCAAGTGGGAGAATTTGTGCTGAAAATACTTCTTCCTCCTCATACAGACCACAAGGGCAAGTGTACACCAAACTACGAGGGTCCATTCATAGTAAAGAAATTTTTCTCTGGTGGAGCATTGATGCTCACTACTATGGATGGTGAGGATTTCTTATCCCCTGTGAATTCAGATGTAGTTAAAAAATACTTCGCATAAAATGACCCGCTGGACATAAAAACAGAATGTACGTCCAGGCTAATATAGGGCATCCCGGCGAGTCAAAAACAGAATAAAACGACTCGGGCAAAAATAAGGGAAAATTGAAAAAACAAGTGTACGGCTGCTGAGTTGCAAAGCCGCATTGGACAGCTCAGGCAAAAATGGGTATCCCGGTGGATTGAAAACCCGGAAGGGCGATCCACGCAAAATCAGGGAATAAGCAAACAACTGCATTTTGAATTCTTCTGTATTACTCACAACGCGACAAGCTTCGAAAGGATAAAGCATCAGTCAGAATCAACCTTCTTCAAAAGCAAGATAAGAAGAACGTCAAGGTCATACAGGTCATAGCAAAGGAAGTTCAATGGAGAATCATCGTCAGCATTGCCAACACTTTTATTTTCTCAATTTATAGTAATCTCCTCATTTCAAGGGATTTTTTTCTTTGACTGTACTTGCCAATTCAGGGCACCCAAAATGTATAAAATCAGGATTTTCAGTCACACCTTGTTTTGTACATTATTGTTTCGTTTGCAAAATGTCCATTGTTCATAATACAACAATTGCATAAAACATATGAGCCATTTTTGATAAAACGCTTGTAGGAAATGTATTACTTTCAGGAAAGTCTAACTCCTATGGTGGAATCTGATTAGGGATACCTTGGGATACTTATGCGTTTTCCTTTGTCTTAACAGGTTGCAGGCAATCAAAATAGACAATCTTTCGCAGCATGGGGCTTGTCAAGCATTGAGTCCCCAGCATGTTACTTCCCAGAAGTTATCTCCTCCCCGAATAGTGCCTGACAACTATTTCACAGCAAGATGGGCAAGGAATTTCCTATTCCCCACCAGAGTTCAAGATCTCTCTCATCCTAAGCAAAGTTAATGGAACTGCCTCGCGACAGAGTTTCCATTCTCTCCCCAGAAGAGCAATGCCTGAAACACATCCCCAATATTGTGGCTGAAACTTCCTTCTCCCCAGCTGAGTTCTCCTTAGGGATAGATCTACCAATGATCTATTCCCCCAAGCTGAGTTCTCCCTTTGGATAGATCTACCAATGATCTATTTCCCAAGCAGAGTTTTTCCCTCCGCATAGATCCATCAATGATCTTTTCCCCAGTCGGGTTATTCCTCCAAGAAGATCAGCCAGAGATCTTCATCCCAGCAGGATCCAAGTCTCGGATCAGTTTCTCTTTTGCATAATCATGGCATTTGCATCATATTCACCGAAATAAGCGTAGCATTCTGTCTAATACGGAGCATTACGGCAAAAATCAAACATTCCCATGACTACAAGCCAGGTTCAAGCCAGTCACCTACAATTACCATCAATATCTCATCAGCAATATACAAAATACATCCCTTGCACATAAAAGCCAAAGCATCCCTTTTGCACTCTCAAATACAGATACCTATACATGCTCTTTTTGACACTCGTTTGTGTCATCCTTAACTATTAAGGTCTCCCGAACACTTTCTGCAAGCAGATACTTGTCCAAAACATGCTCTTCTCGACGCTCATTTGTGTCATCTTATCTCCCCAAAGAAAGCCAAAGCATCTCCTTTGCACTCTCAAAACAGATGCCTGTTTATACTTATACATGTTTGAAACTCGTCCGTGTCATACATCCCCAGCAAGTCGAACACTCGTCCGTGTCTTGCTCATACCTCACCAACAAAACAATACTTGTACATACCAATACAGGGTTCCTTTGATACTAGTCTGTATCTTGTTTATATCACTCCTCAACATATTCGACACTCGTCCGTGTTCCTTGTTAACCAGTTGATACTCGTCTGTGTCATCATCTTTGAACACGCGTCAGCGTTTGTTTCTACCGATACTCATCTGTATCGTGGTCCTAAGGATGCTCGTCCGCATCTTTAATCTATACACAATGTCAAACACTTATATCCTTTATTTTTTAGGGCGTAAGCACTCGTCCATGTTCACCGTTCCCCAGTAAGTCATCAACAAAAAAACTTTCTCCTATCCGACATTCGTCCTATGTCGTGATACTTTCGGCAGCCGTCCCCTCCCAAGTGATTGTCCTTCACCTTTGGATGACCGTCCCTCATCCTTTCCCCAGTGGAATCTCCATTATTGGAACCTTTTATCCGACATTCGTCCTATGTCGTGATAAAGAGCAACCGTCCCCTGCTAGTTGATCGTCCTTCACCTTTTGATGACCGTCCCTCATCATTTATCCGATGGTCGTCCACACCGTTGATCTTTTTCTATCCGACATTCGTCATGTGTCGTGATAAACCTTGAGAGCACCCGTACCCTGCTAGGTGATCGTCCTTCACCTCTTGATGATCGTCCTTCATCATGCTTACCCGATGCCCGTCCCCGTCGTTGTTTACTTTAATTTCCAAGCCTGATGGCCATCCCCATCTATTCTTATCTAAATCCCCGGAGAATTTTATTTTACCCGATGGCCGTCCCCGTCGCGGTTTCTTTATTCCCCTAGCTTGTCGCCCGTCCCCGTCATTGCTTTGCTTACCACTTTATCCCCTGCAATCGTCCTCTGCTCGATGGTCATCCTTCATCGCCTTCATTTGATATTCATACTATGCTATCTCTTACAATTTATATCCCTTTTCTTCTTCTCCCTAGCGAGTGCAAATTTTGGACTGTCTTTGGTATTCAACCACAAGTTATCTTGTTTGTCTGATAAGCCAGGCGCTTACACCCTGCACAGCTAACTCATGTTTGAATAGGGGCAGCTGTAAACACCCCAAATTTTCCCTCACTCTTTATCACACCATGGCTTGTGATCCTTCATTTTTGCATTAGCATAAGCATACTACCTCATATTGCGTATTTGCTTCATTGCATAGTTCAAGTTCATTTGCATCTAGGGTTTGTGATCTGAGCAATACAAGAATTCATCTGAGCCACCCCAAAGGTCTTAAAGCTTTTCAAGAGGGTCCATGTGTGTTCCATGATCATAATATGCTCTCCAAAGTTCATGAAAGTTAAGGGATCACAAAATTGGCAAAGGCATAGAAGCAGAGCTAGGGTTTTTCAATACACAGATGACCAAAATTAGGGTTTTGGTTTCAGAGGCCTTAACTCCCAATTTTTGGGTCATTCTTGTTTCTAATGTTCTTAATATGTTATAAGGATCATGTGTACCAAGTTTGATTAAGAAACTCATTGTGGAAGTCACCTGTTCACTAGGTAACTTCCTGAGCAAGTTAAGTCAAAATCAGGGCATCTAAGGCCCCCAACAATGGAACCAAAGGGTCATTTTCATCAAATTGAAGTTAAATTATATTTATTTGATCTTTTAAGTGGTTTGAAGTTCACAAGATTGAAGAATTTTGAGCCAATTGCAAACTTGCCATTTTTGGAAATGACTTGAAATGCAAACTTTCCATTTTAGGAAAGATTTTCAACCTCCTCTTTCATGACCAAAAATGCTTCAAATGAGAAATTTCTTGGGCATGAAAGTTGTAGATTATTTCTTTCCCTTTTCAAAAAGTACAAGAACATGTCTTGATTCATCCTAGAACTCAAGATATGGCCTTTCAAAGTTGGCAAAAATCACATAATTTCAAGTTTCATATCCAAGAGGGATTTTGCATTTTGGCATGTTCAAGCTTCTAAATGACTTCTAATGTGCACAAATATGTTACAACATGTCAAAACAACTTCAAAGGATCAGAATTGGCCAAAGATTTGAAGCATTTCATGGATTGTGATCCAAGAAACACCAAAGGGGGAAAAGTTGCAAGATGCTTGGAAAGGCTTCATCCACTTGTGCCAGCTGCATAACTTTGATTCTATGGCTCTTCATAAATCTTGTTAAGGCCAGACACCCCATTGAGCAGCTTTTTCCATGACCCATACCTCCAAGTACAAAAAGTTGACTTTTTGGCAAAACACACCTTACCAATAAGCATGTGCCACAACAACTTTCTGATCAATCCCATTGGCCTATACAAATATCATGGACCCCAAAGCACAACACATTCATGCTTGAATCCTCCCACAACATCAGAATCACAACAACTTGCAAAAACCTTCCCTTCATCGAATTTCATAACACAACCAACAAAAATCACAAACTCTTCCACCAATCAACTCAGAAACACCCAAGGATCATTTCCCAACCATTGGAATGGCCTGAAACACCCCACAACACAAACACGATTTCTGAGTTATTAGAACTGAATCACTCAAACAAGCCCATTTAAACTCCATTCAAGCTTTTCAGAAGAATTAGAGGGATCATTGGAGACATTTTGCACAAAGGAAGAGGTCAGAAAGCTCCAGTTTTCAAAGCATCAACTCAGGTAGCCATGATGAACATTTTTTCCAGAACTCTTGTTTTAAGTTTCTAAATGATTCTACATGTTTAGCTGATCACTCTGATATATTTAGAATTGAAAATGGTTGAGTTTTGAGTATTTCATAGCTTTCTGAAATTTTGCCCGTGAAAATGTTCTTGTTCGATTCTCTTGATTCATGAGAAATAAATGGATTTTGTTGTGAGATTCTTGTTTAGGATGTTTAGTTGAGAGAATCTTGAGAGTTTGATGCATTTTATGGCGTATTGAGAGAGATAACATGAGAGGCTGGCCGGAGAAGATGACTAGAGCTTAGCTCCAGTCACCTGAGTTTGATTAGGGATAATTAGGGTTAGTTTTCCAGATTTGATGTGGACCCTTGGATCTGTTTTAATTATGTGTGTGGACGGCTTGGATCATGTCATTAAAACCCTAACCTAATTAATTAATTAAAACCTGATTTAATTAATATAATTAAGTTAATTAATCCAGAAACAATCCTAGCCATTGGTGAGCGCGCGCAGTCAACCATATCCCCTCCAGTTTGAATCTTGGCCATAGGATCTGCATACCTTTCACTTATTTCATTTAATTTCTTTTTATTTCATTTTCGTTTGCATAATTTATTAAAAATAGCTAAAAATTTCAAAAAATATTTCCTTATGCATTCTGATTTCAAATATTTTTCTTAACCCAAAAATAATTTTTATTTTATTTTTTGCATTCAAAAAGTATTTTTAAATTATTTAAATGTTATTTTTAATGATTTAAAGTATTTTAATTAATTAAAAATGCATTTAGGTTTCTAAAAATCACCAAAAAAATCATGAAACATTTCAATGCATTTAGGAACATTTTCAAACTCTTCACACAAATTTCTCTTTAGGTTTGATCATAGTTTACCAATTTTCTTTGAATTAAGGGTCATTAAAATCACAATTTTTAACCCTAACTTTGAAAAATCATTTATGCTGAACCAAGAAGAGTTTGAACTTGATTATTTTTGCATTGTTTCACATATTGCATGTAGTTTATAGGTCAATTTTCTCATGAATTTATCTTGAATTTTCAATTTGATTTGCATTTTTCCTTTTGAATCATCCAAAAACCCTAGAAAACATAGGAAAATCATAACTTTTGATAGGTTAGGCTTCTGACCTTTTCCTTTACGAAAATCATAAACATAGGAAAATCATAACTTTTGATAGGTTATGTCTTATGCATTCACACTAACTTTTCAGGAGCTTTTGGTAAGTTATTGTGGGAGGTGGATTTTCCTTCACCTCTCCCTTCTTCTTATCTCTTTCATATGCATTTTACATGTCGTTTAAGTGAATCTAATTCACTTATGTTCCATCTTTCTCACTTTCTTCCTTTAAGTTACTTATCTTCTTAGGAAGTAAGTAACTTATTCTCCTGCTTCTTCCTTCTTCCATCTGCTTCTTCCATCGGTAGCTTCCTTGAAGATGTTTATCTAAGCCTCACAAACCATAGGATATCCAAGCATGATAATAATTAGGGTAATTAGTTCCCCTTAGCTTTTTTTGCCTTTGAGTCTCCTTGAGTCTCTCTTCTAATCTCAATAATCAGAGACTAAACTCTTAAAGTTTTAGGACTTTGGAATTAGGGTTATGCATGCATCCTTCTCTTAGGATGGAGTGTATAACTTTAATCCTAAGTGTTAAACCTTTAATTTTTTTAAACCTCTTAATCAAATCACTTAATAATACTCAAGACTTTATCTTGTAACTTGGGCCTTACATTAGGGTTCTAACTCTTCCTTATGGTTAAGAGGGACTAACCCTAGTATTTAATGGACAAGTCCCCCTCAAGTTGTCTTACAAATCATAAACTCCACTTCTTAATCTCATCCCTTAATTAAAATCCATTTAATAACGGCTTGTTATATAATGAATTTATTCCCTAACCATGGATTAATTTGAGGTATCTTCCTCAGTTTAAGTGTTCTCAACTATTATCCTTCTATTATGATGGTGTAATGAGTTCACTAGTCTATTATTAGAGATTAAACTCATTACTTAACACTAAACAAAAACCCAAAAAACGTCTAAATAATCACAAGTAGGTTAATGATCTTAATCCTACATCATCATGGCAATTAAGTTGAGATGCTTATCTCATACTTAAGTAGGCTCATTATCCCTAATCAGGGAGGATATAATGAGTTTACATGCCTTTGATTTAGGCTTAAGCTCATTAACTTATGCAAAAACACCAAAAACAATAACAAAACTGAAAACATCAAAAACAAACAATAATCGTCTCCTCCGGGATTCTTTTCTCATCACACTCATTCACAAACGAGAACTTGCTTCTTCCGTCTAATTCAAAACAGTTAGCACTCGATCCAGACGAGTCATACACTTGAGCATAGGCAAGCAAGCAGTTCATAGTCAATTTATTTTCCAGTCTCTTTGAGTCGAACTACGGTGTTCTGACTTCCTCATTGCACGAGAGGATACGTAGGCATAACTTAACTGTTATCGAACAAAAGTCTTTGTGTCTTCCCCCTCTTTCAACATTCTTTAAAATCCTCAGTTCCTGAGAAATTCAACTTTTTGCACTAGCACCTGTACATTCATTCTTTATCTTTTGCACACAGATAACACATACACTATCCCTTTAAACACAATCTTGTAAGCGTGGATCCCGTCGAGTACGACAAACAATCTGGGTGCTACTACCTTCCCAGGTTGTAACTAACCCCATTTCTCAGTTTCTCTGGTTCGCAACCGTCTTATCCATCTTTTTCTTGGTTTATTCAGCATAACTTTCCTTCGGGATAAAAATGCCTAGCTAGCGACTCTATTCACTTCTTTCCTTTTTCTCCTTTCGCCGACCGTTCATGTCTGCACCGGGATGCAAATCTTCAGGAAGCAAACGATAAGTCTTGAGGTGGGAATTACATTGAGTCCCATGGGAAGCAAACGATAAGTCTTGAGGTGGGTATTACACTGAGTCCTACAGAAAGCAAACGATAAGTCTGTAGGTAGGTATTACACTGAGTCCCACGGGAAGCAAACGATAAGTCTTGAGGTGGGTATTACACTGAGTCCCACGGGAAGCAAACGATAAGTCTTGAGATGGGTATTACACTGAGTCCCACAGGAAGCAAATGACAAGTCTTGAGGTGGGTATTATACTGAGTCCCACGGGAAGCATGTTTTACACTTGAGGTGGGTATTACATTGAGTCCCACATGAAGTTTCGAGAATGTTATATGGATATTCCATCTTGTTTTGTTTCCTTATAGAAAAGTGACCTTAGGCTTGAGATGGGTGTCATACCAAGTCCCATGGGTAGAAAAAAGGTAATATCCTAACTAGTGATAGTAGGATTTATAGGACTCTTGGACGTGGTCCCAAATAAGTGTGAGATTGTGAGTTGTTAGCTTGTGTTAATGTCTCATAGGGTGACATGTGTGAACTCAAGGTCGTATTACATCCCCCCTGACTTGAGTTAGGTTTGATAGAACCTTGTAGAGCCGAGAGGACTCTAAGGTAGGGAAACCACTGAGATGTTGTTATCTCACCCCACTGTTGTTGTTGCTTTTCAGGTTATTTTTGCAGGTTTGAATTATAATTGGAGCTATGCTCGGGATATTTCAAGTGAAGCATATAATTAGTCTTCCGCTGTGTATTTCTTTATCTTTGTAAAATAATGGATATTGTATTATTCTTAGTTTTTATTTTAGTATGATTTACATGTCTTGTGCCATAGTTTGTATTGTTTTTAATATTGGACAAGAATGTGAATTATACTAGTAGGTACTTATGATGATGTCAGTACCAAAAATTAACTCTGTATGATATTATTCTAGATATATATTATATGGGTGTTTCAAGCAGAGTCGACACTTTTTTGTAGCGGTAAAATCATGAGTGTAAGCTATTAGTTAACTTAACTCAAAGTAAACAGAATCTCCACCGAGCTTTATTTTTATTCCAAAAGGAAAAGGAAAAAAGAGAGAATAAATCCTAATGAATCTAAAAGCAAAAAAAAAAGCTAAAGAAACACAACAGAGAAACAGGTAAGGGGATAGGTTACACAATGTGAAGGTTTTACGCACCCAAAATATATGTGGTACTCCACGTTAGCCCTTTGAAAAATTTAGAACTTTGAGTTTGAAAGAGGTTTGTTAAGTGAGAGTGGGGTGAGAAAATAATTATTTTTTAATATTTTTGTGTTTAGAGAGATTTACCACCTCATGCCTACGTATCCATAAAGTGAAATGCAAGATCAAAACCCCGTAGTTAATGGTACAAATAGTGAAAAGGGTGGGTTGTAAATAATTTTATTAAGTGAAAAGAATTTGTTATCTTCAAGTGGATGACCAAACAAACCACCATGAGAATGAAGGCATGGACTCATACATCATTTTGGGGAGGGCGCCAACTCGAATAAAATCAACGAGTATGCCACTAAACCCCCACGAATGACAAGAGATTCAGTTACATCAAACTACAACCATGGAGATTGAGAGACTTACACCCGACTAAAGAATAATGACTCATAATCGGCACTCTTTTAATGAAAATACACAAAATTGCACAAAGGCACAAAACAACTTGAATGAGTTTGATTTTTTTTTTTGAATTAGTGTCAACATGATTAGATTCATTGATTTTAAAAGAAAAGAAAAAAGAGTAAAAGCCACTTGACAAAAGTCAAGGTTTTGTTCATTAAAGAGGTGATGATTTGAAAAGAAGGAATCCTTTGAAAAAGGGAGAAGATTTTGAAAATTAAAGAAGGGGAGGAGATGAAGGGACTATCCTAAAAAAGAAAATAAGGAGATAAGGGAAGAAAGATCTAACCAAACTTGATGACATTTCAAATTATGAGCATAAGAGTTACATCCTTATAAGCTAGCAAATGGCCAAATAAAGGCAAATTCCAAATTCATGAAGGTCAAGGCAAAGGAAATGTGCCCTAAGAATCTAAGTCCAAATCTTCATTCCAAAGCCAAGGATAGTAACCAATAGTCCACAAATTAAAGTCATAAGTGTTTTTAGAAGTTTAATCCTTTATAAATTTTTTTGTATCCAAATGGACAAATGGAAAATCAACAACAAAATAAGAGCAAGTAATAAACATGATATGGATGAATAAAGCATAATAAAGCAAAATAAAATAAAGCAATAAAAGTGCACGAATTTAAATTTTAGTAGAAAAAACTATTAAAGTACAAAAATATAAAATAATGATAATAATAGTATAATAATATTTACATAATAATGGTAAGGTGAACTTAATCAACCACGACCAAAAGAGTAACCAAAATCGAAAGGCAACCGGATCCGCTTAGCATCTTACACTATAGCGATTAATCAAGGAAACCGAACCGAATTCAATGAAATTTGAAATGAGATTGGGAGACCCAAAGCACCTACGCATCAAACATTCATAAGTCTCGATTCTTAATGCAATTTGATTAATCACTTTGGGATTACCCGACTAACAAGAGGTCCGGTCCACGAAAGTGCAAGTACCCAATTAGATTTTTATTCTGAATTAGAGACAAATTTTAGTCTATGTTAAGCAATCGCCGAGTAATTTACGAAGTAATTACCCTACAAATGAGCCCGACCACTACCAATTAAGGTGAACAATATTAATGCTAATGCATGAGAGATAAAGGATATATAAATTGCCATCCGGACGCAATATCGCACAAAACTAAAGGTGAATACCAAATTGAGCCGCACTCATGGTATTCTTCCATCCTTAAGTTCAATCACTCATTTCGGTGGATTCAAGCTTGAAAATGTTTCACTAACACAAAGTACCTTAAATGAATTGAATAATCCACTTAAAGATAGTTTTAAATTAACGAACATTAACTACTATAATATACACCCAAAGTTCATTGAAATTGAGGAGAAATTACTCCCACAAGTGTTTTCCAAGGTAAAATTAAAAAGGAGGAAGAAGAAGAAGAAGAATAAGAAAGAGGAACCAAAAAGGGGCTTGAAACAAGCCAAAAAGACCATTCTGACTTGCGTTAACCGGTTAACACAGGCAAAACTTGCGCAATTTTAAAGATGGTTAACCGGTTAACCAAATGGTTAACCGGTTAATGTTGTACCAAAAGTAGAAAAATGCAGAAAATTCAGCATGATCCATTTTAAAACCTTTTCTCAAACATTTGATGATCATGATCTGAATTTTCACGAATTTTACAACCAAAATACAGTGGAATCCCTGCAATCAAACAACAAATAAAGATCCAAAGGATCTAGAAACAAAGACACCAAAGATCTACATCTTTAATATTGATGATGAATATGGGTTTATGGAAAGATGAATTACCAAACGCACTTCTTCAAATTGGACCAAATCAAGCTTAAATCTACTGAAATTGATGAACAAGAAAAGGAAAGGATGAAGGTTCAGCTCAAGTTAGTCAAGAATTCAATGTGAATTCTTGATAACTTCAAAAGAAAGAAAAAGAGCTTTTGTGAATTTTTTGTTTTGGGAGAATGTTTTGCAAGGGGTTTTTTGGCTCTCAAAAGCTTGGTGAATGAATGAAATTATGGTCCTATTTAAAGGCCTTAGGTATGGGAATTTGGTGGAATGGAGCTTGCTTTAGTAATTAAAATTAGGTTTGGTAATTGCAATTTTGGTGGGAAATGGAAAAGAGTGGTGATTAGTGAGGGTTTAAGGTAGGAAATGATCAAAGTGATGTAGAGAAATCAGAAACCAATGGATCTAGAATTTTCCAGATATATCAATGATTTAAGGGTGCTGAATTTGAATAAAGTATTCAAATTTCGCACTGGTTAACCGTTTAACCAAACGGTTAACCGTTTAACCAAGCCAAAATTTGAATATTTTATTCAAATGAGGTTGCTTGGTTGTTGTGGCACGATTCTTTTTGTACGTCGAAGAAGGAATGGAAATAAACACATGAACCTTGGAAATCCATGAATGAATCAATTAACTTGGGAAATTCTTGATCAGATAATTTTGAATTATATGCGGATCAACTTCGACTTTTGTCTGTGAAATTTTGCTCGAGCTGCAGGACTGCTATTTTTGGCATTTTCAATGGTTCCTCTTCCTGAAAGAAGGTTAGTAAAAGGAAACAAAAATATTTTTGGATTTTGATTAATGTTTAGTAAGCATGAGCAAATAAAGTAATTAAAGACAACGGTGATCCCCTGCAAGGCATAAACCTAACTCGAGAAGAACCGTGCAACCAGTGCTATCTTGTTTGTATGAAAGATGCAGATGAAAATGCGAAGAAAACATAGGGCAAAAATTAGGGTGCGACAGCTAGTATGAATGATATTCAAGTACGGGATAATCTCATTGTGGAGACTATGCCGGTATGTATTGAGGATCGAGAGAGGAAGACTATGCGAGGCAAAGAGATCGCTCTAGTGAAAGTTTTTTATCTAGGAGCTTCTGGTGAGAGTATGATGTGGGAATTAGAGAGCAAGATGCAGGAGTCTTATCTTGAGTTTTTTGAGCGAGGTAAGATTTTCGAGGAAGAAAATGTTCTAGTGGGGGAGAGTTGTAACACCCTGATTTAATTAAATTATTTAATTAAATTATTTGAGTAAAGTTATGGTTTATTTTCGATGTGCGATGTTTTGATGTTAAGATGATTTTGGAATTAAGCTGTTTTAAGTTGATTTGAGAATTAGACTTAAATTAAGAGGGTTTTAGTAGTAACATTGAGAGGTGAAGATAGAAGCCCATTAGTGGATTAATTAAATGATTCTTAGTAATAATAATATTGGTAATTATTTTTAGAGCATTTTAATTAAAATAAGGAAATAGAATTAGAAGAGGTTTTAGGGAGAATTAGTCATAATCAGTTTTTGGAGAGAAAAACATGTTTTGGGAGATCAAGAGCTAGCATTAAGGATTTCCAAGAAGAAATTTGTAAGTATTTGCACCCATAGATTCGAGCTCCATTCAATCCAAAGGTAAGGGTGGGATTCGTATCTTATAACCGGTAGAAAATAATCTGTATGTATGGGATATGGTTGTTTGATTTCTTGATGTTGTTTGTATGATGTTTTCCTGTGCGATTTCATGCAATTATGATGAAACTATGCTTATAATACTGATACAAATTTGTTGATATTTGTTGTTATGAATATTTGTTGTGATGATTTCTAAGATGAGTGTTGAAATTGTGATGAATCTGGATTAGATGATGTTAATAGGTTGATAAATTGATGTAGTAATGTTAGATGAGTGATAAGATGGAGAATTATAAGTCTAAAAGATCGTAGAAACCCATTTAGGACTGATTTGGAGTGATAGCATGAAAAACCCGTAGAGGAAGATGAACTGAGATAGGTTCTGGTGGTTTGCATAAGGGATTTAGCCTTACGCGTATTGGACAAGCTGATACGCGTAACACCTGGTGGTACGCCGCCTGTTACGCGTATGTAGAGTGATTTTGCATACTCTCTTATCATTTTCATATAGTACGCGTATGGGCTTAGGGTGGTACGCGTATGGGGAAGGCAATACGCGTTTGGTACGCGTTTGAGCAGCGTTGATGTGTTTTTGTGATTTCGCAGCGAATCGCCTATCATTTCGCGTCCATTTCGTTTCTGATGTTTCTGAAAGACGATTTAGGCCTAGTAATTGACGATAGATGTAATTAGAGAAGAATAATACGATGATTTAAAAAATGTTGTTAGAAGAATTTAGATGATGAATTTAAAGGTGATAAACTAAGAAGATTATGACGATTTTATACTATTGTGATGATGTATTCTGATGTAGGTCTTATGACCAACGATGTTGTGATGATCATGATGATATGAAGAACGATGATTACGATGTTTAATTGTATTGTATGCCATTTTCACATCGCATATATTTGCATTTATTAATATATCCTTGAATGGAAAACACGATGTTTAAGATGAAGACTTATGTCTTGCTGATGCCCACCTAAATGGCATGAATTTTTAAGCAGGGAGTTCACTCCGAACGGTACCACATGCATACATTGTCGAGTCTCATTGATTTGCATTATTGGATGAATGTTGAAATGTTATGAATTATGAGATGTTGTGACGTTTATGATGTGAATGGGTGATTGAATGACTTTATCTTATATGTATTGATTATTATATCCTGTTTAAAATTGTCGATATCTCACCCTTTCTGTTTGAATGTTACCCTTGGTTGGTAATGTGCAGGTAACCCTGAGTAGCGAAGAGTCTGTAGATGGTTTGAGTCGTTGGTCGCTCTAATATGTAACACTTCGGAGGGATTAGCGAATGCTTGTTTAGATTTTGAACTTGTTTTGTTTTTGTTGGATAAATATGTTTTTATTAAAAGAATGATGTTTTGGTGTTAATGAATTATTTTACGAAGTTGAATTCTTAAAGATGAGATGTTTACGACTTTAATGATTTTCCGCTGCATAATAAAGACTTGATTTATTACTTGATGTGTTTGTGATGTATGATTTTAAAGAATAAAATGTGATGCCCCATTTTTGTTGAACTCTGATTTATTTATAATTAATTGCGGGTAGAATGGGGTGTTACAACATGACACGACCTACAGTCTGACCTGTTCTGATACCACTAAAGTAACACCCTTTTTTACTCCATTCAGTATTATAATGCAATTTAATCACAAAATCATAGTTTCCTCATAAAAAGGGTATCACATTTACTCATTTACTCATAAACCCCATATTGAATCATGTCTGGTAACACAGGTTACAAAATCCAGAACATCAATTAAAATATTCGACAACTATGCTGCGGAAAACAAAACATCGTCGTTCATCTTTAATAAAAGAAACCTCATAAATTTGTCCAAAACATCTTTTAAATCAATAGTAATTGTTCCAGACTGGCCCAATTTTCAGACTTGGGTCCAATCCATATTCAAGCCCAATAACTCTTTGGTACCTGATACATCCTCAGTTTGCCTGGAAGTTCCTACCGACCGGCAACCATCGCCGTCGGCCATGACTCGCATCAGGCAAGGGTCGAATCCCCCAGGATCAGCCGAGGAATGCTTTCCCGACAAGCCCTTCACTCGGAAATAATATCATCCGACCGGGGTCTCGCACGAGCAATCCAAGCGTCACTCTGACGACTAGTTTTTGGAAGTTACCTATTATTGGGGGATCCACGATCAAGGCCCAACCACTAGCCATGCGCTGGGGGTATTATATAAACCATTTCATATGAGAGGGCCAGGTATTCAATTTCTCATTATAAATATCGTACTTGCTCACTCGTTGCTCGCTCTCTGACTTTAGCATCGGAGTGCCTAGATGGTACACCCCCTCCTATCTCCATCAATCGTGCTTCAACCACGCTCGACGTCAGACACATCGGATCCTGATCTCCAGGTACGATCATGTGGCGCCTTCTGTGGGAATCTCTTGATTTCCTCGTTCTTCTTTTTTAAAGACTCACAAGAACCAAAGTATTCTCTCTAAAGATCCATGGCTGCTCGTGACAATCTGCTCGAAGCTCGGACTACTGATGATGTTTTCTTACCCAACGTGAAAGAAATGTGATCACTCCCTCGCGTGAAGAAACCGTCCAAGATCGCCAGGACGGAAAAACTGCTTCTCACTCTCCTGAGCGTGATCGACCGCTCGAGAGTCACCTTGAAGCCATCCCCTCCCTGACTGCACCAGTAGGATCAGACTTTGTCGTGTTAGTTGAGACGCTCAACCAAACCAACCTGCTGCCCCTCACGCATAGCAAAAAGATAGCCCGTCTGGAAGAAATCGGCCTCCGACCATCTCGCTCTCCGACCAGAAACTAGGGACGACACAGTCCCTCTCCCCACCAAAGGAAAGGCAAAGTCCACTCTGAAGAGTCTTCTATCAAGAAATGGGTCTGGTCGCCTCCACGACGACATCGCTCACCCGTATCGACCAATACTCGTCGGAGCTTGCAGAAAGAAGACCAACGCTCTCCTCCTCAAAAGAGGAGACGATCCCGATCCCCGTCTCCAAGACGGTCAAGAAAGAATAGATCAAAGTCTTCGTCTCCGCGACGAAACAAAAGACGCCATTCACACTCTCCCTCTTTCACATTTAGTGACGAAGATGATATCAGAGGCCCACTCTCCTAGGAGATCATGGCTACCAAACTACCGTTGGGCTTGAGAAGCCTCCACGCCTTGGTTTGTATGATGGGACGACGGATCCAGACGAACACATCGAAAACATCGACACCCTGCTCGATTATAGGGGCGTTCGGGGAGCAATCAAGTGTTTCTTCTTTCCGACCACTTTGAGGAAAGGGGCAATGACTTAGTATAAGAGTGTCGAACCCAAATCCATCACATCACGGAGGCAACTCGGTCGAACTTTTTCCAGACACTTCACCGCATCTCGGTGTCATCCCAAGACAGAGGCATCGCTCGAGGCTATTATTCAGTGCGAGGATGAACCCCTCAGAACCTACATCGAAAGGTTCAACAAAGAAGTCGTCCTGGTCTCTACCATGGACGATATGAAGAAATATTTATTGGAGCGCGGGTTACGCCCGTCCACTGATTTCCACCGGGAGGTGGGCATCGAAACTCCTGCTAAGTTGGACGCTTTCCTCCTAAAGGCTGAAGCGTACATCCAGTACGAGGAGAAACAGGCTTCCAGTTCTGTTTGTGATTCCAGACGTCGGGAGGATGCCAAACCTTCCAAGACTTATGAGTCCTCGACATCTCATCAGGGAGGATACAAAAGAAAGGAAGATCGCTCCCGTGAACCGCGGGAGCAGAGGGGGCCGATAGGTAGCTTTCATGAGTACACACCTCTCTTGGTATCGAGAGAGAAGATATTGTCCGATTTCACTAATTCGGATTTCCGACGGGAAGGAGTTCGCTTTTCCAAGTAACTCCCCAACAGGTCGGGCACCGACAAAAACCAAGTATTGCAGGTTCCACAAGAGCCACAGGCACAATACTGAAGATTGCATCCATCTGAAGGACGCAATTGGGATACTCATAAGGGATGGACACCTCAAGAAATTTACAAAATCCAAAGAAACTTCCAGACTGGAAGTGCAAGAAACCAAGAAGGTCGAAGAAGTAGTAGTTGTTCCATCGAACACCAACATGCAGGTCACCCTCATCATCTACCGACCTGAGGATTTCTTTATACCCGATCATCTGGGAAGTCCAGGATATCTCTCATCCCATAGCCCTTGGGAAACCTTCCCCTTTGCGATGGTGATTTCGGGGGGGGGGGGGGGAGGATTCAACAAAATTACCGTTGGTTCCATGAAGAGGAAGTTCGACCAGCTGATTGCAAAGGGACCAGAACGCCACTTTAGATCCACCCAGAAGCAACTCATTGCCTATTTCCTTTTACAAAGAGGAACTGCTGGAAGGGGCACCCAACTGAAGCATCCCTTTTCTTGTTTAGGCTCAGATGGCCAATTTTGACGTTCGCCGGATTCTGGTCGACCAAGGCAGTTCATGCGACATCATGTATTCACAATTGTTCTCGATGCTTCAGCTGAATGAGACTCACCTAACACCTTACATAGGATCCGGACGACAAGGTTTCAATGGGGACGTATATCGACCATGGGGTTACGTCGACCTCATCGTCACTTTTGGAGCAGCGGAGACCGCTCGATCCGTTCGCGTCCAGTTTCTGTTGGTTGACTGTCCATCCCTTTATCAGTGCATTCTCGATCGACCGACATTGGCCGAACTCATTGTTGTTCCGTCGACTGTTCAACTAAAAATGAAATACTATAAAACATCGGGGAGAGTGGCCACCTTGCACGGCGATGTCGAAGCTTCTCGTTGCTACTTTGAAGTAGCCTCTAAAGGCCTCAGTTCGATATCATACCAGCCTAAATCCTCCATCGCGGCATCTTCCGAGTGCTAGGAGGCACCAAAGCCTTTTTCTCAGGTCGACTACATCGACTTAGACTGCAGGTTCCCAGACGAAGGGAAAAGCTCCCAGCAACCCCCCACTTTGTTAGCTCGACCAATCCCAGACAGTGAGTTTGAGGTAATTCCTCCAGAGGAAGATCCAAAACGATAAATAAAGATCGGAGCTCACCTGCCCGACTTGGCGAAGAGACAGCTGGAAACATGCCTATAAGGAAATGTCGTCCTATTCGCATGGAGCACAGCAGAGATGCAAGAGCTCGACCCAAATGTAGCCTGCCACCACCTCTCCATTTATCCAGCTTACAAAGTTGTCTCATAGCACAGGAGGAAGTAGTTGAATGAGAAAACTGAAGCGACCGAAAAAGCTATAAAAGACCTCCTAGAGGAAAAATTTGTAACAGAGGCCAGGGACACAATTGTAAACACCCCAAATTTTCCCTCACTTTTTCACACCATGGCTTGTGATCTTTCATTTTTGCATTGCATAAGCATATCATCTCACTACATAGTTTCATTTCATCTGCATCTAGGGTTTGTGATCTGAGCAATCCAAGTAGTGATCTGAGCCCTCCCAATGTTCTTGAAGCTTTCCAAGAGGGTCCATGTGTGTTCCATGATCATAATATGCTCCCCAAAGTTCATAAAAGTCAAATGATCACAAAAGCATGGCAAAGGCATAGAGGCAGACTGAAGATTTCCTACACAAATGACCTAAAATTAGGGTTTTGGTTTTAGAGGCCTTAATCCCAAATTTTTTGGTCATTATTGTTTCTAATGGTCTTAATATGTTATAAGGATCATGTGTACCAAATTTGATGAAGAAATTCACTATGGAAGTCATCTGATCATTAGGTAACTTCTTGAGCAAGTAAAGTCAAAATCAAAGCATATGAGGCCTCCATCAAGGGTACCAAAGGGTCATCATCATCATGTTGAGTCTCTATGATCTTTATTTGATCATTGATGTGGTTGGAATTTCACAAATTTGATGAATTTTGAGCCAAATGCAAACTTGCTATTTTTGGTAATGACTTGTAATGAAAACTTTCCATTTTGGGAAAGATATTCAACCTATTCTTTCATGACCAAAAATGTTTCAAATGGAAAATTCTTGGGCATGAAAGTTGTAGATTATGTCTTCCCATTTTCAAAAAGTACAAGAACATGTCTTGATTCATCCTAGAACTCAAGATATGGCCTTTCAAAGTTGGCAAAATTCCTATAATTTTCAAGTGTGCACCAAAGAGGAATTTTTGCAATTTCACTTGCCAAGCCCTTTCATGACTTCTAATCAACTTCTAAACATCTTACCAACATAGTGCAACAGATTTGGATCAGAATCATGCCTGTCATCACATGTTTTCATGGCCAAATTCTCAAGAAATTTCAATGTTGTCAAAATGCATAAAGCTTGCAAACACTTGATCAAGGCCATCCAGCTGCACTTTATTGATCCAAGGGCCATCCATGAACTTAGCTGAGGCAAAGACACCCCTTGAAACATCTCTGAACCATGCCCATACCTCAAGTACACAATGTTGACATTTTTGCAACTTGGCCCATACCAATCACACTATGCCACCACCCACTTTTTGATCACTCCCCTTGGCTTATACTAACATTATGCAGCTCATTTCATAAGACACACAAACCTGAAACAACACACAACTCAGATTGCTCAAAAATCCCCAAAATCTTCATTCCTTTGAAACTCACTCCTCAGCCACTCATACTCAAAACTTTCTTCACTAATCATCTCCACATAACCTATAGAACACAAACCAACCATTGAAATGGCCTGAAAACCCCACAATCTCAAACACGATTTCTGCCTAGCAGAACTGAATCTCAAAAATCAAGCCATACAAGCTTCATTCAAGCCTTTCAAAAGCTCAAGGGGGACCATTGGAGTGATTTTGCATCAAGGAGAGGCCAATTAAAACTTAATTCATAATTAATTAGTTAATTAGGTTTAATTAATTAAAATTCCTCAGATTCAATCCTGGCCCTTTATTAACGTGCGCAGTCAAATCCTTTCCCCTAGGTTTGAATATTAACCATTGGATCAGATTACTTTTCATTTAATTCATTTTTATTTCATTTTTATTGCATTTCTTTTGTTCAATTTATTTAAAATAGCAAAACTCATCAAAAAAATCTCAAACATTGCATTTCTGTTTCAAATATTTTTCTTAACCTAAAAACATTTTTTATTTTAATTTTTGCATTAAAAAAGTATTTTTAAAATATTTAAATGTTTTATTTAATTAATTATTTGATTTTTTAATTAATTAAATATGCATTTTGGTTTCTAAAAATCACCAAAAAATTCATGAAGCATTCCAATACATTTAGAAACATTTTCAAACTCATCATACAAATTTATTTTTAGTTTTGATTACATTTTCACAATTTTCTTTGAATTAGGGTCCTTTAAATTTCACATTTTTTAACCCTAACTTAAAAAATTCATTTTTGCCTAACCATGATGAGTTTGAACTTGATTCTTTTTGCATTGTTTTTCATATTTCATATAGTTTCTTGGTTATTTATCTCATATTTTTATCTTGCATTTTCAATTTGATTTGCATTTTCCCTTTAGAAGCACCGAAAAACCCTAGTTAATTAGAAATTTCATAACTTTCACTAGGATTGGCTTATGACTTTCTCCTTTGGGGTGTGATCTTATATGGGATTAGGGTTTGTTTGAGTTCAATTTCAGTTTTTTATCATGGTGAATGCTTCTGTTTTGGTCATATGCATCTCATGTTGCCTTAAAACCCTAATTTTGCATCTTCATTAGCATTATTCTTTGCATTTCATGAACTTGTGATCTTGTCATGCCTTTCCATTCTCTTGTATGTCATCTTAGACATCTTAGGACATGTTTGAAACATTGCTTGATCATTGTTGCATCAATTTTCTATGCTTTGCATCCATTAAATTTCATAAACATCCATGTGTTTTGATGTTTCTAAACATGCTTCCATTGCATCCCATCCTTGTATGATAATTCATATGCATCTTGCATGACTTTGCATCATCTCATAACACATTTTCATTTCATAATCACTTCTGGTTTTGGTCTTTGCATCTCATTTCATCTCATTTCCTTTTGCTTAATGTCTTATGCATGCATACTAACATTTCAGGAACTTTTGGTAAGTTATCTAGGAGGTGGATTTGCCTTCACCTCCCACCTCTTCTCATCTCTTCATATGCATATTTACTTGTCTTTGAAGTGAATTTTCTTCACCTATGCTCCCTCCTTCTAACTTTCTTTCTTTTAGGTTACTTATCTTCTTAAGGAAGTAAGTAACCTATTCTTCTTCCTCCTTCTCTTTTTTCATCTGCTTCTTCCTTGGTGGCCTTCTTGAAGATCTTTTCTCTTAAGCCTCATAAACCATAGGATATCCAAGCATGATAACTTTTAGGGTTATGTATAGTCCTTCCTAGTTTTTACCTTTGAGTCTCCTTGAGTCTCTCTTCTTATCTCTTAATCAGAGGCTAAACTCTTAAAGCTTTAGGACTTTGAATTAGGGTTATGCCTGCATCCTTATCTTAGGATGGAGTGTATACATTTAATCCTTAGTGTTAAACCTTTAATTTGTTTACACCTCTTAATTAAAACACATTAATAATCACCAAGACTTTATCTTGTAACTTGGGCCTTACATTAGGGTTTTATATCTTCCTTATGGTTAAGAGGGACTAACCCTAGTGTTTAATGGACATGTCCCCCTCAAGTTGTCTTACAAACTTAAAATCCACCATCTTAATCTCATCCTTTAATTAAAATCCACTTAATAAAGGCTTGTTATATAATTAATTTTATCCCAAACCATGGATTAAGTTGAGGAGTCTTTCTCAGCTTAAGTGTTCTCATCTATCATCCTTCTCATAGGATGGTGTAATGAGTTCACTAATCTGTGATTAGAGATTAAACTCATTACTTAACACTAAACAAAAACCAAAAACATCTAAATAATCACAAGTAGGTTAATGATCTTAATCCTACATCACCATGGTAATTAAGTTGAGATGCTTATCTCATACTTAAGTAGCCTCATTATCCCTAATCAGGGAGGATATAATGAGTTTACAAGCCCTTGATTTAGGCTTAAGCTCATAATCTTATGCAAAACACTGAAAACAATTAAAAAAACTGAAAATACAAAAACAAACAATAATCGTCTCCTCCGGGATTCTTTTCTCATCACAATCGCTCTGAAAACGAGAACTTGCCTCTTTCGTCTAATGCAAGACAGTTAGCACTCAAGCCAGACGAGTCACACACTTGAGCATAGACAAGTAAGCAGTTCACAGTCAATTTATTTTCAGTCTCTTTGAGTCGAACTACGGTGTTCTTACTACCTCATTGCACGAGAGGATACGTAGGCATAACTTAACAGTTAGCGAACAAAAGTCTTTGTGTCTTCCCCCTCTTTTAGCATTCTTTTCTAAGCCTCAGTTCCTGAGCAATTCACCTTTTTGCATTGACACCTGTATTTTCTTTCCCTAGCTTTTGCAAACAAATAACACATACCTTACCCCTTTTAAACACAATCTTGTAAGTGTGGATCCCGTCGAGTACGACGGATGATGTGGGTGCTAAAACCTTCCCAGGTCGTAACCAACCCCCTTTCTCAGTTTCTCTGGTTAGCAACTGCCTTATCCATCTCTTTCCAGGTTTATACAACATTACATTTCCTTCGGGATAAAAATGCCTAGCTGGCGACTCTATTCAACCTCAACCTCCAACCCTTTCTCTTCGCCGACGATTCGCGATTGCACCGGGACGCAAGTCAAGGGAGCGGGAGCTTCGCAACTTTGCTGGGGAATCCTTTGCAACCAGGGCTTCTGGTTCTTTCTGTGGGTTTCTCATAACGCTTGTTGGATTTGTGTTTATGGGGGTGTTATGTGTGCTTTTTGTTTATTGCTTTATTTATTGCTTTCTGTACAGCTTTATTTATTGCTTTCATTTACTGTTTTATGCATTTCATATTATTGTCATCATATCATGTGCTGGATTTGTTGGTTTACCTTGCTGGGAGGGGTATCTCATTGAGCAAGGTTCCACACCGGGAGCCTGAGTGACACATAGGATTAGAATGGCTTCATATTCTTTCCCATTCCATTTCGGTCTGGTGCGGAAATATGAAACACGGTTCAGACATGGGTTTCTTCTTGAGAACTCTATGCTACTGATTTCCTGTAGTGCTAGAGCTATATGGGAAGCCTGCTAAGTCTGGATGACCCTTTTAGATGACCTTCAACATCTGAGGTGAATTAGTGGAGGGTCCTTTATGATTAATGTAAACAATGTACCTCCGGGTTATAAGTGTTTACACTTCTCATAATAGATCCAAGTCTGAGGATCCTTGTTCTAGAACAAAACCTGTGAGGGGGTTGGGATGTTTACAGGTTTGCAGGAACCATTGGCATCAACATACCTTGTTATTGATTTTGTTTTAAGGTTACACTATCTTGGACTGATCTTATAAAACCCTAGACTTGTGACTCTTTATTTGATTCCCTCGCTTGGTTACTGGTTCTCTAGCCTTCATCTGGATTTCTGAACCCTCATGGTCCCTATTCAAAGCAAATAACTGATCCAACACCTGATCACAAACCCTTGCATATCATTCTGCATACATCATTTTGCATCATTTTAACATTTGTCTATTTGTTTTTCAGGGTATCCACATCTTCTTTGGTTTGGTTTTGACTGTTTTTCTGCTCAGCCATCTTCATCAGTTATCTTCCTCAGAGATCTTCTTCAGCTGATATCTTCTCCAGTTGTCTTCATCATTTATTTTCCTCAGTTATCTTCATCAGCATCCATTGTCAGTATGGATTCATCCAGGAAGAGCAATATCACTTATCATTTCTTTGAGCCCTCTCTAGCAGGCATCAGGCAGATTCAGACCCTTATCACTCCTAATCATGTCTCTTTATTCAGGGAACATTATGGTGGTATTATGGACATGATCATGGACTTGGATGCATCACATAGGACCATGATTCACACTTGACTGTGGTTTTATGACCATCCTCTCAGGTGTTTCACTTTCCCAGAAATTCATATGGGTCCTTTGTTGGAAGAGTTTTCCATGTTGTTGGGTGTCCCCATCAGAAGAGGAATTCCTTTCAACCCTGAGATGACTGCTCCTAGGAATGAAGACATAGATAAGGCTATGTACTTGGAAGCCACCATCATTGATCAGCATATGACCACCAAGGCTGGAATCCCAGGCCTCCATTTGGACTTCTTGATCACTCAGGCCACCAGTCATGCTGCAGCAGGGAAGTGGGAAACTATTTGGTGTCTCCTGGCTCTTAGTGTATATGGAATCATCTTGTTTGTCGACGAGCCTAAGTTTGTAAGCAAGAATTCTATCCATATCTTCCTTCTGAAGAATCCAGTTCCTACCTTGCTAGGGGATTTTTACTACTCAGTGCATCAGAGAAATGAGAAGAAGAGGGGAAGACTGGTCAGATGTTGTGCACCCCTTTTCTACTGTTGGTTATTGAGACACCTGTCAAAGACAGAAGCTTTCCTTAATCCTCATCAGTCAATAAATTGGGCTAAGAGAATGATTGCTCTCACTTCAGAAGACATCAGGTGGTATACTCAGAGTACCAATGGCAGGGATATAATTACAAGCTGTGGGCAGTATCCTAATGTACCTCTTATTGGACTAAAGGGTTGCATCAACTACAATCCTTTGCTTTTTAAAAGGAAGCTAGGGTATTGTCGCTCCCACCAAATGAAGCCAGGTTAAATGGGGTACAGGCGCGAACGGTCGGCGAGCGGGACAATGAGAACACACAGCCGTGAACTCACTGGAGATGAATAGAGTCGCCAGCTAGGCATTTTTATCCCGGAGGAAAGGTAATGCTGCATAAACCTAGAAAAAGATGGATAAGACGGTTGCGAACCAGAGAGACTGAGAAAGGGGGTTGGTTACAACCTGGGAAGGTATTAGCACCCAGATTGTCCGTCGTACTCGACGAGATCCACGCTTAAAAGATTTGTGTTTTAAAGGGGTAGTGTCAGTGCAATCTGCGTATAAAATAGCTGGAAAAAGATGTACATGTGTCAGTGTAAAAGGAGTGTGAAGTGTATAAATGATATGTCAGTGTAAGAATGAGAATGAATTGCTCAAGATAATGAGGCTAAGAGATAGATGCTGGAAAGAGGGGGGAATGTACAGAGACTTTTGTTCGATAACTGTTAAGTTATGCCTACGTATCCTCTCGTGCAATGAGGAAGTCAGAACACCGTAGTTCGACCCAAAGAGACTGAAAGATGAATTGACTTGTGAACTGCTTGCTTGTCTATGCTCAAGTGTATGACCTGTCTGGCTCAGGTGCAAACTGTCTTGCATTAGACGGAAGAAGCGAGTTCTCGTTTATGAGTGAATGAGATGAGAGAAGAATCCCGGAGGAGACGATTATTGTTTGTTTTTGAGTTTTCAGTCTTTTATTGCTTTTGAGAATTTGTCATAAGTTAATGAGCTTAAGCCTAAACCAGTGGATTTAGTAAACTCATCACATCTTCCCTCTGATTAGGGGTAATGAGAATACCTTAAGTGTGAAGTCGGATTCTCACACTTAATCACCTGTGGTGTAGGATTAAGATCATTAACCTACTTGTGATTATTTGAATGTTTTTGGTGTTTTTGTTTAGTGTTGAGTAATGAGGTTAAGCCATAATCAAGGATTAAACAGACTCATTACACCATCCTAATAGAAGGATAATAGATGAGAATATTTAAGCTGAGGAAAACTCCTCAACTTAATCCATGATTAGGGATTAAACTCATGACAAAACAAGCCTTTGATTAAGTGAATTTTATTTAATGGTATGATGATGAAGTGATTTTTAGAGTTTGTAAGACAACTTGAGGGGGACTTGTCCATTAACACTAGGGTTAGTCCTTCTTAACCAATTAAGGAAGAATTAGAACCCTAATGCAAGGCCCAAGTTACAAGTTTGATGTCTTGGTGATTATTATGTGAATTGATTAGAGGATTTAAACACATTAAGGGTTTAACACTTAGGATTAAAGTTATACACTCCATCCTAATAGAAGGATGCAGGCATAAGCTTAATCACAAAGCCTTAAAGCCTTTAGGGTTTAGTCCCTGATTATGAGATGAGAAGAGAAGACTCAAAAGAGACACAAAGGTAAAACTAAGAGGGGAGACTAATCAAAACCCTAATCATTGTCATGCTTGGTTGATCCTAAGGTTTGTGAGGTTTACAAGAACAATCTTCAAAGGAATCACCAGGAGGCAGATGAAAGGATCAAGAGAAGCAAAGCAACTTGCTTCATTCAAGAAGTCAAGTTACTTTGAAGAAAGAAAGTGGGAAGAAGAAGAATGAGCAAACCCAAACTCAAACACAAACAAAAATGCAGCAATGGATGCAAGAGAGATGAAAAGAAGAGTTATGAGAAGTGAAGGAAAATTCACTTCTCAACATCACTTACCACCTGAAATGTTAGAAAAGAAATGCAATGCAATGCAAAATGGGATGAGATGACATGATGAGAAACAAAACCAGAAGCATTTACATGATGCTAAAGATGTTATGAAGTGATACAAACATGAAACATGGCATGGAGATGATCATACAAGCTTATGAATGCAAATGGAGCAAGTTAGGAAGCATGGACATACATGAAAAGTTATGAAGTGCACATGGCATACAATATGGAAAATTCATGATGCAATGATCAAACATGCTTTCTATATGTCTTATGATGTCAAATGAATCAAATGGATGCTTGAAATGTCATGGCAAGTGTAAACACCCCAAATTTGCCCTCACCCATTCACACCATGGCTTGTGATCATTCTCATATGCATAAACCCAATCATAGCATCTCATACTTCATTTTTTGATTCACTGGATAGTTTCTAAGGCATCTGCATCTAGGGTTTGTGATCTAAGCAATCCAAGAGCTTCTTGAGCCACTCCAAAGGCCACCAATCACTTCAAAGGGGTCCATGTGTGTTCTTATGTCATATTATATCCCCACAAAGTCAAAAATGCAAAGGAATCACAAGAACTAGGGTTTGAGTGGATGCAGAGCCAGGTTTGACTACACAGTTGACTTAAAATTAGGGTTTTGGTTTCAGAGGCCATAACCCCAAATTTTTTGGTCATTCTTGTTTCCATTGGTCTCTATATGGTATAGGGAGTATGCATATCAATCTTCATGAAGAAATTCCATGGGGAAGTCATCTGATCAAGAGTTGACTTTTCAGACAAGTCAGTGTAAAATTAGGGCATCTGAGGCCCCCAATGACCCAACCAATGGGTGATCTTCATCATTTTGAGTGTATATGATCTTTATTTGATCATGGAAGAAGGTTGAAATTCATAGAAATCAAGAATTTGGAAGTTTTGCAAATGTTGACTTTTTGGGCATAGTTGACTTTTCAAGAATGCTTCATTTTAGGTCATTTTTCAAGCCTTGATTCTTGATCCAAAAAAGCTTCAAATGGAAAAACTTTGGTCATGAAAGTTGTAGATATCATCTTTCCCTTTTCAAAAAGTACAAGAACATGATCAAATTCTTCTTGTATCAAAAGTTATGGTGTGACAAAGTTGGCAAAAATCATTGATTTTCAAGTTATGCACCAAGTGTGAAAATTGCAAAAACCATGAACCAATGCCTTTTGTAACCTCTAATTCATTTCAAACCATGACATAAACATTCTACATGTCCTAAAAAGTCAGAATTGGACCAAAGATCACATGTGTTTAGTTCATGTAACAAGGCATTTTTCATGAGATTTCAAAAAAGTGACAACTTGCAAAAGCACTCATCACACTTCCTACAACTTGCAACCTTGGATGCTGACCTTGCTAGCTCTCTCACCACACCATGCTGCACAGCCCCTAGCCCTTGTACCAAGCTAGCACCTCACCATACTTCTCTTACACAAAAGGTTGACATTTTGCAAAAGCAAACTTACCTATCACAGCAGGCCATGTCACATCATCCGGCCAATTGGATTAGTTTATACTTTTCATTTGCAAGCCATTTCATATACCAAGCAAGGCTGAAACACTTAACAACATCACATTCACAAAACACACGCTAGCTGCATTTTGCTTCGAATCTCTCTGCCCAGCCACCAAACATCTAAACTATTTCCACACTTCAACTCACCATACTTCATAGACCTCAAACCACCAAGAGCCAGGCCTGTTTTGATCAAGAACACCCCATTGCCATTTCTCACCTCAACTTGCAGTTTCATTCGAAACTCTCTCCACAGCACACAAACATCAAAACCAACTCCACAGACCTTCTCCACACATCATCTGGACCACAAACAACCCTTCACCATTGCCAGAAACAGCCTGAAACTCCATTGCCATTTTCAACTGAGCTTGAGCAGAAGCTGCTCAAACTCTTCATTCAGCCAACATAAATTCCTCTTGAGCATTCAAGCATCACCAGAGGGTTAAGTGGAGTGGTTTTCATAAAGAGGAGAGGCCAGAAAGTCATCAGAGTGAAAGCTTCGAATCTCAGGTAGCTCCAAAATTATTTTTCCAGAAATCGTTTTTCATGTTATAAACTTGTTCTCTATGCTTCACTGAGTATCCTGGTGCTTTTGGTTTTTGAAATGGTGTTGAAATGAGTACTTAATTAGCTTCTGAAACTCTGTGACCTAGAAATTTGTTTTGCTCGATTCATGAATTTGAGGAAGAATAAATTTGTTTTGACTTAGGGTTTTAGTTCAGGGGATCATGGGAATCATTTCTGTATGCTTAGGTTTCATTTTTGTTACGTTTTGAGGGAGTTTGGAGATTTTCAGGTGGACTTCCCACCGGAGAAGACGACCGGAGGTCTTCTCCGGCCACCTGAAAATAATTAGGGCATAACCCCTGTAATTAAGACCATTTGAATCTAGAGCGTTGGATGCGTTGAAATGTTTGACTTGCCGCGCGTGTGGACGGTCCAGATTTGTCATTAAGCCCTAATCTTCATTATTTATTTAATTAATTGAGTTTAAGTCAGTTTAAACGTGGGCCACAGGATCTGGCGCGTAGTCAATGCCCCCAAGCCCAGATTGAATCCCAGCCACCCGTCCTGCATACTTCTCCTTTTATTTATTTTAATTCCATTTCTTTTCATTTTATTTGCACAATTTATTAAAAATAGTAAAAAAGGTTTAAAAATTATGAAACTTTTTCTCCTGAGTTTTATTAATTTTGTAAACACAAAAATATTTTTATTTTTATTTTTATCATTAAAAAAAGTATTTTTAAATATTTAAAAGATTATTTTTAATTGATTAATGGAAATTAATTAATTAAAAATACTTTTAGGTATTTAAAAATCACCAAAAAATTCATGAAATGTTCTAAGACATTTATAAACATTGTCCAACCTTCAAACCAAATTTCTTTTTTGATCTTGATGCATTTTGAGAATTTTTCATTGAATTAAATCATTTTTTGTGCATTAATTTGATCCAAAGTTCAAAAGTTCATTTCTGCCTATCTAAGAAGAGTTGGACATTGATTCTTTTTGCTTTGTTTTGTGTTTAGCATGTAGTTTCTAGGATTAAATGGCCATGATTTTTTTCCTCATTTTCAATTTGTTTGGCATTTCTTTTGTTTAGGAACCCTAAAAACCCTAATAACTTAGAAAAATCATAACTTGAGTTTGGTTAGGAGTTGAGGCCTCCCCTTTGGACTTTGGTTTAGTATAGGTTTGGGGTTTCTTTGGGTGGCATTTTCCATTTTTTATCTTAGGGTTTGCTTCTGATTTTGAGTTTTGTTTGATGTTTGTTTCATAAACCCTAATTTGGGCTTTCTCTTGCATCCCCTTTGCATTCTCTTGCATAACATGACTTGCCATGACACTTCAATCATCCATTTGATTCATTTGACATCTTAAGACATATAGAAAGCATGTTTGATCATTGCATCCCATATTTGCCATCTTGTTTGCCATGTATGTTTCATAACTTTTCATGTAAGATCATGCTCCTTAACTTGCATCATTTGCATCCATGATCTTGTATGAACATCTCCATGCCTTGTCTCATGCTTGTAGCATCTCATAACATCATTATCATCATCAACATGCTTCTGGTTTTGTTTTTCATCATATCATTTCATCTCATTTAGCATTGCATTGCTTTTCTTTCTAACATTTCAGGTGGTAAGTAAACTTGAGAAGTGAATTTGCCTTCACTTCTCATGACTTTTCTTTTCATCTCTCTTGCATCCATTGCTGCATTTATGTATGTGTTTGAGATTGAGCTTGCTCATTCTTGTTCCTCCCACTTTCTTTCTTCAAGTGACTTGACTTCTTGAATGAATCAAGTTACTTTGCTTCTCTTGATCCTTTCATCTGCTTCCTGGTGGTTCCATTGAAGACTTCTCTTGAAAACCTCACAAACCTTAGGGACAACCAAGCATGACAATGATTAGGGTTTTGAGTAGTCCCCCACTTAGCTTTTACCTTTGTGTCTCCTTGAGTCTTCTCTTCTCATCTCATAATCAGGGACTAAACCCTAAAGGCTTTAAGGCTTTGTGATTAAGCTTATGCCTGCATCCTTCTCTTAGGATGGAGTGTATAACTTTAATCCTAAGTGTTAAACCCTTAAGGTGTTTAACTCCCTTAATCAATCCACTTAATAATCATCAAGACATCAAACTTGTAACTTGGGCCTTGCATTAGGGTTCTAATTCTTCCTCAATTGGTTAAGAAGGACTAACCCTAGTGTTAATGGACAAGTCCCCCTCAAGTTGTCTTATAAACAATAAAAGTCACTTCTTCATCATACCATTAACTAAAATCCATCTAATAAAGGTTTGTTTTGTCATGAGTTTAATCCCTAATCATGGATTAAGTTGAGGAGCTTTCCTCAGCTTAAACACCCTCATCTATTATCCTTCTATTAGGATGGTGTAATGAGTCTGTTTAATCCTTGATTATGGCTTAACCTCATTACTTAACACTAAACAAAAACCACAAAAACATCTAATTAATCACAAGTAGGTTAATGATCTTAACCCTACACCAAAGGTGATTAAGTGTGAGAATCTGACTTCACACTTAAGATATTCTCATTACCCCTAATCAGAGGGAAGATGTGGTGAGTTTACTAAATCCATTGGGTTAGGCTTAAGCTCATTAACTTATGACAAAAATCCAAAAGCAATAAAAGACTGAAAATACAAAAACAAACAATAATCGTCTCCTTCGGGATTCTTTTCTCATCATCTTCACTCACAAACGAGAACTTGCTTCCTCCGTCTAATGCAAGACAGTTTGCACCTGAGCCAGACAGGTCATACACTTGAGCATAGGCAAGTAAGCAGTTCACAAGTCAATTCATCTTTCAGTCTCTTTGGGTCGAACTACGGTGTTCTGACTTCCTCATTGCACGAGAGGATACGTAGGCATAACTTAACAGTTATCGAACAAAAGTCTCTGTATATTCCCCCTCCTTCCAGCATTATTCTTTTAGCCTCATGATCTTGAGCATTCCATTCACCTCTTACACTGACACATCATTTATACACTTCACACTCCTTTTACACTGACACCTGTACATCCTTTTCCAGCTCATTTATACACAAATTGCACTGACACTACCCCCCTTTAAAACACGAATCTTTTAAGCGTGGATTCCGTCGAATACGGCGGACAATCTGGGTGCTAATACCTTCCCAGGTTGTAACCAACCCCCTTTCTCAGTCTCTCTGGTTCGCAACCGTCTTATCCATATCTTTTCTAGGTTTATGCAGCATTACCTTTCCTCCGGGATAAAAATGCCTAGCTGGCGACTCTATTCATCTCCAGTGAGTTCACTGCTGTGTGTTCTCATTGCCCCTCTCGCCGACCGTTCGCGTCTGTACCCCATTTGACTTAGCTTCATTTGGTGGGAGCGACAGCTTGGCGACTCTGCTGGGGACCCTTTATATTGCAACCAGGGCTTCTGGTTCTTTTTGTGGGTTCCTCCTAGCGCTTGATTGATTTGTGTTTATTGGGGTGTTATGTGCTTATTTGTGTTTGTATATTTGTATTTATTTTTGCTTTATGTACAGTTGCTTTACTGCTTTCTTTATAGCTTTGCATTATGTCATATTGTCATACTGTGCTGCTGGCTGGATCTGGTTTTCCTTTGGTGGGTGGGGTTCTATTGAGAGTTAAGGTCCTATACCTGGGACCTGAGTGACACCTAGGCTAGAGTGAATCATATTCTTTCCCATTCCATTTCGGTCTGGTGCGGGAATATGAAACACGGTTCAGATATGGGTTTCTTCTTGAGAACTCTGTGTTGCAGATTTCCTGCAATGCTAGGGCTATCTGGGAAGCCTGCTAAGTCTGGATGACCTTTAGTATTGACCTTCAGAAACCGAGGTGAATTAGAGGAGGAATTGTTATGGTTATTGTAAACACTGTACCTCCGGGTTGGAAGTGTTTACACTTCTCATAACTGATCCAAGTCTGAGGATCCTTGTTCTAGAACACCACCTGTGAGGGGGTTGGGCTGTTTACAGGTTTGCAGGTACCTTGACCTCAGAATACCCTGTTACTTTGACTTGATAAGAGTGCTCCATGTTGGACAGTTCTTGTGATTCTAAACCCTGGACATGTGGCTCTTTATTTGAGCCCCCCACCTTGGTTACTGGATTTATAGACCTCCAACTGGAATTCTTGAACACACTTGGACCTATATCAGGGCATTTTGATCAGATCCAGCTCAGTCACAGACCCTTGCATTTCATTTGCATACATAATCATTGCATCATATTGACATTTGCTTATTTGTGTTTCAGGGTATCCATCTTCATTTGGTTTTGGTTTTGACCCCATCTTCAGTTTTGATTTGTCTCCATCAGCTATCTGCTTCAGTTATCACCTGCACCAGCCAGTCAGTGGCCCACTTCTTCAGTATTATCATCAGCACCTGTCTCTACTCAGTCTTAGGATCATGGCTCCTAAAAAGAGCAACATCACCTATCACTTCTTCCAGCCAGAGCTATCAGATATCAGGAGGATTCAAACCTTGATCACTCCAGATCACATACCTTTGTTCAGGGAAAGTTATGGAGATATACTTGATATGGTTATGGATCTGGACCCATCGCAGAGAAGCTTGATCCACACCTGCATTCAGTTTTATGATCCTCCACTAAGATGTTTCACTTTCCAAGACTTTCAGTTGGGCCCTCTATTAGAAGAATACTCATCATTGGTTGGTTTGCCCATCAAAGGTGGAATCCCATTCAACCCTGAGATGGTCTTTCCTGCTAATGGAGAAGTAGCAAAGGCTTTGCACCTGGAACCTGTCCTGATTGAGCAGCATATGACTTCTAAAGCTGGGATCCCTGGCTTTCATCTGGATTTCTTGATCTCTCAAGCTACCCTGAAAGCTTCTCTAGGAGAGTGGAAAGCTGTTTGTGCTTTACTGGCCTTGAGTATATATGGAATTGTATTGTTTGCAGATGAGCCTCGATTCATTAGCAAGAATGCAATCCATCTGTTCATCTTGAAGAACCCAGTGCCAACTTTGTTGGGGGACCTCTACTATTCAGTGCATCAGAGGAATGAAAAGCAGAGGGGGAGATTAGTGAGGTGTTGTGCTCCATTGTTCCACACTTGGCTTCTCAGGCATCTACCCAGGACAGATGCCTTTCTAAACCCTCATCAGCAGAGCAACTGGGCTAAAAGACTCACTGTTCTAACTTCAGCAGACATCAGATGGTGCACTCAGAGCACCAAGGGCAGGGATATCATCACCAGCTGTGGGCATTTTCCCAATGTGCCTTTAATAGGAGTTAAAGGTAGTATCAATTACAATCCTCTGCTGTTCAGAAGGCAACTGGGCTATGCACTGGTCCACACTCCTAGGGCACAGGACTTGGTTGAGACTCTCTATTGTGAGAACAAGATTAATTTGGCTATTGTTAGGCAGGCTGCCTGGGCCTGGGATAATGTTCAAACCAAGGGAATAACCATTCTGGGGAAGTGCAACAATGTGGCATCAGCACAATATTATGAGTGGTCCCGTGCCAGGGCCCAATTCTCTGGGATGCCCTTTACCATAGAAGACATGCCTGAGTCATCTTCAGCACCACCCCCTGCCACTATCAGTTTGGAGGAGTTTGAGAGCTTGAAGGAAAGAAATGAGAAGCTAACCCAGGCTTTGCAGAAGACCCTCCGGGAGAGGAGTGAAGGTATGAGGGAGATTGAGAGGTTGGAGAAGATGAGAATAGAGCATCTGACTAAGATTGAGAAGTCTGGGGATTATATCAAAAAGTCTAAGGCTGGAGAACAAATTCTGAAGAATGCTTGCAAGGAAGCCCAGTTCCAAAGAGCAAGGACAGACTTGTATCTGAAGGAGAGTCAGGCTCAGTGGGTCAGGATCACCGAGGCTCGTACTTTGGAAGACAAGAGAGCTCAAGACAAGATGGAGCAACTTGAAGCCAATGCAAAAGAACAGCAAGAGGCCCTGGCAGCAGCCCAGAGGGAGATATCAGAGCTGAAGATCAGAGCAGGGGTGAAGAGGTCCAAAGAACAAACTCAGCACAAGAAGCTAATAGCAGCTGTTACGACCCGGAATCTCCTCATCAGGAATCTCACGGAGCGTCCGGCTGATCCTGTGACCGAGGCACTTCTCAAGGAAGTTCGTGAGGATGAGTTTGGTCTTGGTGTTTGACCATTTGTTTGTCGTTGCTTTCTTTCCATGTACTTTTATTTTCTCGTAATGTATTTTGACCCCTTAGAGGGCTTGTGTTGTAAAATGAACAAGTTGTATTATTTCACCTTCTGTAATATATTTGTGTCGGTTTGCTTCATCTGAGTTTTCTTCAAGCAACAACAACAGCATCTTCAAGGGTCTGGAAGGGTCAAAACTGAAGGCCAAACCGGATACCTTGGGAACAAATAAGCATAACTGCATTGCATGCTAACCCTTTGTTTGTTTTGTAGGTTTTTGTTTTGTTGTTGCTAACCTCTGTTGTGATGTCAGGAACTATTGCTAGGCGCCGGGTATTTCCCCTCAACCGTCCGCACCGTTATCCAACCCGAAACAACCTTCCGGGAATTCAAATGGATCAGATGCAGCAGGACCTTACTGAGGTCAGAAATCAAATGGCAAATGAAAGGCTAGAGATGAGGAATCAAATGACTCAGTTTATGGAGGTTATGAACAACATGGCTCAGAGCCAGGAAAGATTGAGGGCCATGGTGGAAAGGCAGAATCAAGAAGACCCACATATAGGGACTGCCGGTACCAGTAACAATGAAAGAGTCCAACCTCATGTCAACCCTCCGGTATTTGGACCACACCTCCATCCTGAGGTCAATATTCCAGCAAATGTTCAAGGGACTGCCACCGCAGCCAGGGTACTACAAGAAGATCCTCAGGAGGACCAATTCACAGTAATGGGCGCTGGGGAAGAAGCTTATGATAGAAGATTGGATGAGATAGCTGAGAAATTGAGGTCCTTAGAATCTCAGAACTCTTTGGGCTTCGATGTCATGGACATGGGCTTGGTAGACGGGGTCAGGATCCCCCATAAGTTCAAGCCTCCTTGCTTTGAAAAATACAACGGGACTTCATGCCCCCGGACTCATTTACAGTCATTTCTGGGAAGGCTGAAGGCCTATACAATGGATGAGAAGCTTTGGATGTTCTATTTCGAAGACAGCTTAACTGGAGCGTCAAGAGAATGGTACTCTCACTTGACAAGGGCAACTATTAGATGCTGGAAGGACCTGGCAGAGGCCTTCATCAGACAATATCAGTATAACTTAGACATGGCACCCAACAGGACCCTCCTAATGGGAATGTCACAGTCGTCAAGGGAAAGTTTCCGAGAATATGCCCAGAGATGGAGGCAATTGGCTGCTGCTGTTCAGCCACCTATGTCTGAACGGGAAATGGCAGATATGTTCATGAACACCCTTCAGGGAACATATATTGACAGGTTGGCTGCTTTCTCTTCCACTAGCTTTGCAGATGTTGTCATAGCAGGGGAGAGAATTGAAAGCTTGTTAAAAATGGGAAAGATTTCAGACAACGGTGCAAGCTCGTCCAGTAGTACAAGAAAGCCTTTTGAAGGCCCGAGAAGAACTGGCGAGACCAATGCCATCCATTCAAACAGGGGCAGGCCCCAGTATGTTCAGAGGTCAATAGCAGCAGTCACCATTCCTGCTCCAGCTCATCCTCAACCAGTCTATCAACCGCCGCAGCAAAACTATCAACAACAACCTCAGTACCATCAGCAAAATCAGTATCCTCCAAGGAATTACAACAACAGCAACACCAACAACAACAGTCAACAAAGGCCATTTCAGCAGAGGCCATCTCAAGCTAATAGGGTGATCGATCCGATCCCTATGCCATATGCTACATTGCTGCCACAACTCCTGAAACTCAACTTAGTTGAGCTAAGGACGCTGGCACCTCCAGATCCCAACAGTCTACCCAGGAACTATGACTCCAACGCTAGGTGTGCCTTCCATTCAAACGCACCTGGCCACAGTACAGAAAAATGCAGGGCTCTGCATATGAAGGTACAAGACCTGGTAGACTCCAAGGCTCTGAATTTCGCACCACCGCCCAATGTTAATAAAAACCCCATGCCAAACCATGGTGGTCCCCGAATTAACGCTATTGAAGAAGACAAGCCGTCTTATTTAATAACCAGTGTGGGACAGATCAGGACACCATTGGTAGAAATCAAGGCTCAGCTCTTGGAATGTCAGATGTTCCCAGGGTGTGAATTGGGTTGTGCTTACTGCAATATCTCGGTAAATGGGTGCGATAATTTGAGAAATGGCATAGACAGCCTTATTCAGAGTGGCCAGCTTCAGATCACCACATCATTTCCAACAAATCCAGCAATCTCATCAGCAACGGTTTCAGAACCTCCTACAACTGCAGCAACTATTGTTCCTGACAATTCTTCGGTTTCATCAACAAGTACTTCATCTATTATCTCAACTGATCAGCTCTCAACAAATCTTCCTGCTACAACTTCAGCATCACTCCATTTCGAACCTCCTACAACAACAACATCCATCCTTCCACCGATGTCTCCTACAACACCAGCAACAAATCATGAAGATGTCTCTACTGTCACCATATTCTACGATCCTGAAAACAACTCCGCCTAAAATTCAGAAAGTGCTGCTCCCACTAGGGCACCAGTCACAATTTATTACGATCCACAAACTATCACAGTTCCTTCAACAGCTGCAATCAGTCCAGTCACCATCACGGTGCCTGGACCCGTACCTTATGAAAGCAGTAATGCCATCCCCTGGCATTACGGCTCTGACTTGTACTGTGAAGGACAAAGAATCACTTTTGAATCATCAACCCCTGCACTGCAAATTGACAATGTGGGAGGAGGCGGAGGCTTCACTCGAAGCGGACGTCTTTTCGCTCCACAAATTCCGAGACCCACTGCCGAAGCAGAAGCTGCTGCCAAGGCAAAAGGGAAGAGCCCTGTGCAGGAAGATCAAACTGTTAAGGAAGCTTTGAAGACACCCTTTGATCAAGAGGTTGATGAGTTCATGCGAATCATCAAAAAGAGTGATTATAAAATAGTGGATCAGCTTCATCAGACGCCTTCCAAGATCTCAATCCTATCACTGCTTATGTGCTCCGAAGCCCATCGGAATGCACTACTCAAAGTCCTGCACGCAGCTTACGTGCCTGAAGAGATCACTGTCAATCAGCTGGAAGCAGTAGTTGGAAATGTTAATGCTAGTCATGGACTAGGGTTCACCAATACTGATTTGACAATGGAAGGCCGCAACCATAATAAAGCCTTGCACATAACCATGGAATGCAAAGGTGCTGTCCTTTCCCATGTGCTGGTAGACACGGGGTCATCCCTTAATGTCCTACCTAAAAAGGCTTTGGTGAAGCTAGAGTATGACGGATTGGCGTTGAGACCCAGCAACCTGGTGGTGAGAGCTTTTGATGGCTCAAAGAGATCGGTTCTGGGAGAGATTGAGCTGCCCGTAACGATTGGCCCGCAGACCTTTAAAACTATCTTCTATGTGATGGACATTCAGCCCGCCTACAGCTGTTTGTTGGGTAGGCCGTGGATTCACGCTGCTGGCGCCGTGACCTCTACCCTTCACCAGAAGTTAAAATATGAGTGGGAGGGTCAAATCGTTACAATCTGTGGAGAAGAGGACATTTTTGTCAGCCACCTGGCAACCTATAAGTACATTGAAATGGATGGGGAGATCCATGAAACAATGAGCCAGGGGTTTGAAGCCTTGAATGTGAATGAGACATCTGCTGTATCTGGTACTCCAATGTCATCATACCGACAAGCCCGGAAGGTTGTTGAGGAAGGAACTGCCCAAGGCTGGGGCAAATTGCTATGGTAGAGAAGAAAGAAGACAGATTTGGGTTGGGTTACAGACCAACTCAACAAGATCAAACAGCGGCTGCGAAAGAGCCCAATTTTGTGAGTGGGGGGATGCTTACCCCTGATGCTATCAACTGTCTGGAAGACGAGCTGGAAGAGGAACGCAACCTGGAAAGCTGGATTCGTCCAAAGATCCCGGGGAGCAGTATCTCAAACTGGTCTTCCCAGGAAATTATAAGAGTTACTCATGCAGAGAGTGCCTTCCAGACAGCACCGACAACAACACGGCTATGACATCGTATGACTTTGACAATCCGATCAATCAAGCTGATGAAGGGGTTGAAGAAGAATATGAGCTTCCTGAAGAGCTAGCCAGGTTGTTGAGACAGGAGGAAAAGGTTATTACTCCTCACCAGGAGGAGGTTGAAGTGATTAATCTTGGTACGGAGGAAGATGTGAAAGAGGTCAAAATCGGGGCCTGCCTGCAAGACTCAGTAAAGAAGCAACTGGTTGATCTGCTTCGAGAGTATGTGGATGTATTTGCTTGGTCATATCAAGACATGCCAGGGTTGGATACCGACATTGTTGTGCACAAGCTGCCTTTGAGAGAAGAATGCCCTCCAGTCAAACAAAAGCTACGCCGTACTCGTCCAGACATGGCTATGAAAATCAAGGAAGAGGTATAAAAGCAATGGGATGCCGGATTCCTTGCCGTAACTAGCTATCCACCGTGGGTTGCTAACATAGTACCTGTGCCTAAGAAAGACGGCAAAGTAAGAATGTGTGTTGACTACCGGGACCTGAATAGAGCCAGCCCGAAAGACGATTTCCCATTACCTCACATTGATGTATTGGTGGATAACACGGCACAGTTCTCGGTATTCTCCTTCATGGATGGATTTTCAGGATACAATCAGATCAAGATGTCACCTGAGGACATGGAGAAGACAACCTTCATCACACCTTGGGGCACGTTCTGTTACAAAGTGATTCCATTCGGACTGAAGAACGCCGGTGCCACATATCAACGGGCTATGGTGACATTATTCCACGATATGATCCATAAGGAAATCGAGTGTTATGTGGATGATATGATCGCCAAGTCCCTTACAGAGGAAGATCACCTGGTGAATCTGCTCAAATTGTTCAAGCGTCTGAGGAAGTACCAGCTGAAGTTGAACCCCAACAAATGCACATTCGGGGTGCGATCTGGTAAGCTGCTGGGTTTTATTGTGAGCGAGAAAGGGATTGAAGTTGACCCTGATAAAGTCAAAGCCATCCAAGAGATGCCTGCGCCGAAAACTGAAAAGGAAGTTCGAGGGTTCTTAGGTCGATTGAACTACATCTCAAGGTTCATATCTCACCTTACGGCTACCTGTGAACCCTTGTTCAAGTTGTTGAGGAAAGAGCAAACGGTCAGGTGGAATGAAGACTGCCAAAAGGCTTTTGACAAGATCAAAGAATATCTGCAAGAACCTCCAATCCTTATGCCTCCAGTTGAAGGAAGACCTCTGATTATGTACTTGACAGTATTAGAAGAGTCAATGGGGTGTGTGCTGGGCCAGCATGACGAGTCTGGTCGAAAAGAGTATGCAATATACTACCTGAGCAAAAAGTTTACCGACTGTGAACAACGTTATTCACTGCTCGAGAAGACTTGTTGTGCTTTAGCGTGGGCTGCTCGCCGACTGAGACAGTATATGTTGTCCCACACTACTTTGTTGATATCCAAAATGGACCCAGTTAAGTACATTTTCGAGAAGCCAGCTCTTACCGGACGGGTTGCAAGATGGCAAATGATTCTCACAGAATACGACATCCAGTACACTTCTCAGAAAGCCATCAAGGGCAGTGTACTATCTGAATATCTTGCTGAGCAACCCATTGATGACTACCAGCCCATGAGATTTGACTTCCCTGATGAAGATATCATGTTCATTAAATCAAAAGATCATGAGGAGCCTGTTCACACTGAAGGGCCTGACACGGAAGAAGAGTGGACTATGATGTTCGATGGGGCCGTTAACATGAATGGTCGTGGTGTTGGTGCAGTACTCATTACACCTAAAGGAGTTCACATGCCTTTCTCGGCAAAACTCACTTTCAACTGCACTAACAACGAAGCTGAATACGAAGCTTGCATTATGGGTCTTGAGGAAGCCATTGACCTCAGGATCAAGACATTGACCGTATTCGGGGATTCAGCTTTGGTAGTCAATCAGACCAACGGAAAATGGTATACCCACCAGGATCATCTGATACCTTACAGGGATTATACAAGGAGGTTATTGACCTTCTTCACAACAGTCAAGCTTGAATATATCCCTCGGGACGAGAATCAATTTGCAGATGCTCTTGCTACCATTTCATCCATGATCAAAGTTCAAGCTGCTAACTTTGTACCTCAGATTTCAGTATCGAGACTTGATAGACCAGCATATGTGTTCGCAGCAGATGTTATCAAAGATGATAAGCCTTGGTTCCATGACATTAAATGCTTCTTGGAGGATCAAACATACCCACCTGGGGCATCTTCCAATGATAAGAAGACTTTAAGAAGGCTTGCTGGGAGTTTCTTTCTGAACACTGATGGATCTTTATACAAAAGGAACTTTGATATGGTGCTCCTCAGATGTGTTGACAAGACGGAAGCAGATTTGTTGATGCATGAAGTGCACGAGGGCTCTTTTGGTACTCATGCCGGAGGACATGCAATGGCTAAGAAGTTGTTAAGATCAGGCTATTATTGGATCACAATGGATGCTGACTGTTGTGCCTATGCCAGAAAATGCCACAAATGCCAGATCTATGCAGACAAAGTGCATGTGCCTCCGAATCCTTTGAACATAATGTCTTCACCCTGGCCCTTTGCTATGTGGGGCATCGATATGATTGGCAAGATTGAGCCGATTGCTTCAAATGGCCACAGATTCATCCTGGTCGCCATTGACTATTTCACCAAATGGGTTGAAGCAGCCTCATATGCAAATGTTACAAGGCAAGTGGTAGCCAGATTTCTGAAAAGAGATATCATCTGTCGATATGGAGTTCCCGAGCGAATCATTACTGATAATGGTTCCAACTTAAACAACAAAATGATGGCAGAACTGTGCCGGGACTTCAGGATCCAACATCACAATTCTTCTCCTTACAGGCCAAAGATGAATGGCGCTGTTGAGGCAGCAAACAAGAATATTAAGAAGATTGTGCAGAAGATGGTTGTCACCTACAAAGACTGGCATGAAATGCTACCATTCGCCTTGCATGGGTACCGCACGTCAATCAGAACATCCACTGGAGCAACACCGTATCAACTTGTGTATGGTATGGAAGCAGTCCTACCTGTTGAAGTTGAATTACCCTCCCTACGGGTATTAATGGATGTTAAGCTAAGTGAAGCAGAATGGGTTCGGGCCCGATACGAACAGCTGAGTCTGATCGAAGAGAAGAGATTGGCTGCAATATGTCACGGACAATTGTATCAGAAGAGAATGAAGAAAGCCTTCGATCAGAAAGTCAGGCACCGAGAGTACCAAGTAGGAGATCTTGTGCTGAAAAGAATCCTCCCTCCTCATACAGACCACAGGGGCAAATGGACTCCAAATTATGAAGGACCATTCGTGGTAAAGAAAGTTTTCTCTGGTGGAGCACTGATGCTCAGCACCATGGATGGTGAAGATTTCCCGTCCCCTGTGAATTCAGATGCAGTTAAAAAATACTTCGCATAAAAATGACCCGCTGGACATAAAAACAGAAGGTAAGTCCAGGCAAAAATAGGGCATCCCGGCGAGTCAAAAACAGAATAAAAGACTCGGGCAAAAATAAGGGAAAATAAATAAAAACGTACACCCGCTGAGTTGAAAAGCCGCATTGGACAACTCAGGCAAAAATGGGTATCCCGATGGATTGAAAACCCGAAAGGGCGATCCATGCAAAATAAGGGAATAAGCGAACAACTGCATTCTGAATTCGTCTGTATCGCCTACAACTTGGAAAGCTTCAACAGAATCAAGCTTCAATCAGAATCAGCCTTCTTCAGAAATCAAGGCGAGAAGAACGTCATTGTCATACGAGTCATAGCAGAAGAGGGAGCTCCTTTGAAAGCGTCATCAACACCGCCAGCGTTTTGTTTCTCAATTTGTAACAATCTCCTCATTTCAGGGGATATGTTCCGTTGACTGTATCTCGCCAATTCAGGGCATATGAATTAATAAAATCAGATTTTCAGTCATGTCTCGTTTTGTACATTTTCATTTTTGCAAAAATGTCTGGTATCTTAAAAGAACATTGATTGCATAAGAATACAGATGTTTATCTTCAAATAAAAACATGCTTGCAGGAAATTTTGCCTACACTCAGAAGTGTCTAAGCTCCTATGACGGAATCCAGTAAGGGATACCTCGGGATCATCTTGTACGTTTCTCTATCTTTTTCAGGATTGCAGGTATCCAGAACGCAACCTGGGGCATGCAAGTTACATCCCAGCAAGCTGGCAAATCAACGCTCAATTTTAGCACTCAAGGTGCTTTCTCCCCAGCTGGGTTTGCCTCCAACAACTCTCCCCAGCTGAGTTACCAACAATCCTCCCCAGCCATAGTACCAATCATTCTTCCTCAGTAAAATACAGGAGTCAGGGAATCATCTCCCCACAGAACCTTCAGCCTCTATTCAGAAGAGCAACGCAAGAAAGGATCACAACAGAGTGAAGAAAGCTTCTACAGACCCCAGCTGGGTCTCTCATTTATTAGGATCGGTCTATCAGTGACCCTTATCCCCAAGCAAATATCATCTTATCAGATCTACCAATGATCTCATCCCCAGCTGGGATGTCCATTTCAAACAGATCAATTAGGGATCTCTGCAGCAGCGGGATCCGAATCCCAGATCTGTGCCTCTTTGCATAATCATAGCATTTGCATCATATTCACCCACAAAGCGTAGCATTCCGTCCAATACGGAGCGTTGCGGCAAAAATCAAACATACAGGATAATCACAAGCCATGTTTTAAACTAACACTTGTGAATAATAAACCATTCATCAGAATGCAGAATACAATACACAAAAATCCCCACCAGAGTTACCAGCAAGAGCAGTTGCCTAACAAATCACAAACACCAGTATATACTCCTTTTGACACTCGTCCGTGTTATATCACCAGCAGAAAGCCAAAGACATCCTTTTTTCACTCACATATACTTATATACACTTTCCCGACACCCGTCCGTGTCATTTCCCCAGCGCAGTCGTCTAGACTTTGTATATCAGATACTTGTTTATGTTACACTCTTCTCCTTTTGACACTCGTCCGTGTCACCCTCCCCAGCAGATAAACACTCATCTATACACCACTCGCTCTTATACAGATACTCATCTGTATCTTGTATATACCAGTTATATACCCACAGATTCAACAGTAGTCTTTGTTCTTTGTTAACCAGTTGGTACTCGTCCGTACCATCATCTCAGAACATTGCGTCTAGTGTTTGTTTCTACATGATACTCGTCTGTATCATAGTCTTAAGGATGCTCGTCCGCATCTTCAATCCATACACTGTGTCAAACACACTTGTCTTCTTGAATATAGATGCTCGTCCGTGTCTACTATTCCCCCAGAAGAACCTTCAGATTCAACACTTGTCCGTGTTCTTTGTTAACCGGTTGATACCCATCCGTATCATCATCTCTGAACACGTGTCGGTATTTGTTTCTACATGATACTCGTCCGTATCATAGTCTTAGGGATGCTCGTCCGCACCTTTAATCTATACACTAACGTCTAAACACTCATACCCTTTGTTTCTTGGATGTGAACACTCGTCCGTGTTTACTATTCCCCAGTAGATCGCAAACAAATTTTCCTTTTTATCTGACACTCGTCCTGTGTCATGATAAACCTGAGAGCAGCCGTACCCTGCTGAGTGGTCGCCCTCCACTTCTTGATGGTCGTCCTCCATCATGCTCATCCGATGGCCGTCCCCATCGTTGATCTTTTTAGCAGCCGTCCCCTGCTAGGTGGTCGTCCTCCACCTTTTGATGATCGTCCTTCATCACTTTATCCAATGGCCGTCCCCATTGTTGATTTTGGTTATCTGGCATTCGTCCTATGTCATGATAAACCTTGAGAGCAGCCGTACCCTGTTGAGTGGTCGTCCTCCACTTCTTGATGGTCGTCCTCCATCATGCTCGTCCGATGGCCGTCCCCATCGTTGACCTTTTCTATCCGATGGCCGTCCCCATCGTTGATATTTTCGGCAGCCGTACCCTGCCAGGTGGTCGTCCTCCACCCTTGATGGCCGTCCCCATCATTTTTTTCCTTCATTCCCCAACAGAGCAGCCGTCCCCTGCTAGGTGATCGTCCTTCACCTTTGATGGTCGTACCCCATCATCTGTTTATTTCATTTATTCTTTAACCCGATGGCCGTCCCCGTTATGGTCCCTTTTCCTTTTTAGCCCGATGGCCGTCCCCATCGTTGGTCACTTTACTTTGTGAACCTGATGGCCGTCCCCGTCATGTTTCATCAATCCCCCAGAGAATTTTACAACTTTACCTTGATGGCCGTCCCCATCATAATATTTCATTTTTCCCAGCTAGTCGGCCGTCCCCGTTTTGGCTTTACCTTTTATCCCCAGCATGTCGGCCGTCCCCGTCATTGCTTTATTTTTAGCACTTTCCCAGCATGTCGGTCGTCCCCGTCATTGCTGTTTACCCAGCAGTCGTCCTCTGCTCGACGGTCGTCCTCCGTCGCCCACATTTTACAATATACTTTATTTTCTTTTACAATCTATATCCCTTTTCTTCTTCATTCTGTGAGTGCAAATTTTGGACTGTCTTTGGTATTCAACCACAAGTTATCTCGCTTGCCTGTTAAGCCGTCGCTTACATCCTGCACAGCTAACTCATGTTTGAATAGGGGCAGCTGTAAACACCCCAAATTTGCCCTCACCCATTCACACCATGGCTTGTGATCATTCTCATATGCATAAACCCAATCATAGCATCTCATACTTCATTTTTTGATTCACTGGATAGTTTCTAAGGCATCTGCATCTAGGGTTTGTGATCTAAGCAATCCAAGAGCTTCTTGAGCCACTCCAAAGGCCACCAATCACTTCAAAGGGGTCCATGTGTGTTCTTATGTCATATTATATCCCCACAAAGTCAGAAATGCAAAGGAATCACAAGAACTAGGGTTTGAGTGGATGCAGAGCCAGGTTTGACTGCACAGTTGACTTAAAATTAGGGTTTTGGTTTCAGAGGCCATAACCCCAAATTTTTTGGTCATTCTTGTTTCCATTGGTCTCTATATGGTATAGGGAGTATGCATATCAATCTTCATGAAGAAATTCCATGGGGAAGTCATCTGATCAAGAGTTGACTTTTCAGACAAGTCAGTGTAAAATTAGGGCATCTGAGGCCCCCAATGACCCAACCAATGGGTGATCTTCATCATTTTGAGTGTATATGATCTTTATTTGATCATGGAAGAAGGTTTAAATTCATAGAAATCAAGAATTTGGAAGTTTTGCAAATGTTGACTTTTTGGGCATAGTTGACTTTTCAAGAATGCTTCATTTTAGGTCATTTTTCAAGCCTTGATTCTTGATCCAAAAAAGCTTCAAATGGAAAAACTTTGGTCATGAAAGTTGTAGATCTCATCTTTCCCTTTTCAAAAAGTACAAGAACATGATCAAATTCTTCTTGGATCAAAAGTTATGGTGTGACAAAGTTGGCAAAAATCATTGATTTTCAAGTTATGCACCAAGTGTGAAAATTGCAAAAACCATGAACCAATGCCTTTTGTAACCTCTAATTCATTTCAAACCATGACATAAACATTCTACATGTCCTAAAAAGTCAGAATTGGACCAAAGATCACATGTGTTTAGTTCATGTAACAAGGCATTTTTCATGAGATTTCAAAAAAGTGACAACTTGCAAAAGCACTCATCACACTTCCTACAACTTGCAACCTTGGATGCTGACCTTGCTAGCTCTCTCACCACACCATGCTGTGCAGCCCCTAGCCCTTGTACCAAGCTAGCACCTCACCATACTTCTCTTACACAAAAGGTTGACATTTTGCAAAAGCAAACTTACCTATCACAGCAGGCCATGTCACATCATCCGGCCAATTGGATTAGTTTATACTTTTCATTTGCAAGCCATTTCATATACCAAGCAAGGCTGAAACACTTAACAACATCACATTCACAAAACACACGCTAGCTGCATTTTGCTTCGAATCTCTCTGCCCAGCCACCAAACATCTAAACTATTTCCACACTTCAACTCACCATACTTCATAGACCTCAAACCACCAAGAGCCAGGCCTGTTTTGATCAAGAACACCCCATTGCCATTTCTCACCTCAACTTGCAGTTTCATTCGAAACTCTCTCCACAGCACACAAACATCAAAACCAACTCCACACATCATCTGGACAACAAACAACCCTTCACCATTGCCAGAAACAGCCTGAAACTCCATTGCCATTTTCAACTGAGCTTGAGCAGAAGCTGCTCAAACTCTTCATTCAGCCAACATAAATTCCTCTTGAGCATTCAAGCATCACCAGAGGGTTAAGTGGAGTGGTTTTCATCAAGAGGAGAGGCCAGAAAGTCATCAGAGTGAAAGCTTCGAATCTCAGGTAGCTCCAAAATTATATTTCCAGAAATCGTTTTTCATGTTATAAACTTGTTCTCTATGCTTCACTGAGTATCCTGGTGCTTTTGGTTTTTGAAATGGTGTTGAAATGAGTACTTAATTAGCTTCTGAAACTCTGTGACCTAGAAATTTGTTTTGCTCAATTCATGAATTTGAGGAAGAATAAATTTGTTTTGACTTAGGGTTTTAGTTCAGGGGATCATGGGAATCATTTCTGTATGCTTAGGTTTCATTTTTGTTACGTTTTGAGGGAGTTTGGAGATTTTCAGGTGGACTTCCCACCGGAGAAGACGACCGGAGGTCTTCTCCGGCCACCTGAAAATAATTAGGGCATAACCCCTGTAATTAAGACCATTTGAATCTAGAGCGTTGGATGCGTTGAAATGTTTGACTTGCCGCGCGTGTGGACGGTCCAGATTTGTCATTAAGCCCTAATCTTCATTATTTATTTAATTAATTGAGTTTAAGTCAGTTTAAACGTGGGCCACAGGATCTGGCGCGTAGTCAATGCCCCCAAGCCCAGATTGAATCCCAGCCACCCGTCCTGCATACTTCTCCTTTTATTTATTTTAATTCCATTTCTTTTCATTTTATTTGCACAATTTATTAAAAATAGTAAAAAAGGTTTAAAAATTATGAAACTTTTTCTCCTGAGTTTTATTAATTTTGTAAACACAAAAATATTTTTATTTTTATTTTTATCATTAAAAAAAGTATTTTTAAATATTTAAAAGATTATTTTTAATTGATTAATGGAAATTAATTAATTAAAAATACTTTTAGGTATTTAAAAATCACCAAAAAATTCATGAAATGTTCTAAGACATTTAGAAACATTGTCCAACCTTCAAACCAAATTTCTTTTTTGATCTTGATGCATTTTGAGAATTTTTCATTGAATTAAATCATTTTTTGTGCATTAATTTGATCCAAAGTTCAAAAGTTCATTTCTGCCTATCTAAGAAGAGTTGGACATTGATTCTTTTTGCTTTGTTTTGTGTTTAGCATGTAGTTTCTAGGATTAAATGGCCATGATTTGTTTCCTCATTTTCAATTTGTTTGGCATTTCTTTTGTTTAGGAACCCTAAAAACCCTAATAACTTAGAAAAATCATAACTTGAGTTTGGTTAGGAGTTGAGGCCTCCCCTTTGGACTTTGGTTTAGTATAGGTTTGGGGTTTCTTTGGGTGGCATTTTCCATTTTTTATCTTAGGGTTTGCTTCTGATTTTGAGTTTTGTTTGATGTTTGTTTCATAAACCCTAATTTGGGCTTTCTCTTGCATCCCCTTTGCATTCTCTTGCATAACATGACTTGCCATGACACTTCAATCATCCATTTGATTCATTTGACATCTTAAGACATATAGAAAGCATGTTTGATCATTGCATCCCATATTTGCCATCTTGTTTGCCATGTATGTTTCATAACTTTTCATGTAAGATCATGCTCCTTAACTTGCATCATTTGCATCCATGATCTTGTATGAACATATCCATGCCTTGTCTCATGCTTGTAGCATCTCATAACATCATTATCATCATCAACATGCTTCTGGTTTTGTTTTTCATCATATCATTTCATCTCATTTAGCATTGCATTGCTTTTCTTTCTAACATTTCAGGTGGTAAGTAAACTTGAGAAGTGAATTTGCCTTCACTTCTCATGACTTTTCTTTTCATCTCTCTTGCATCCATTGCTGCATTTATGTATGTGTTTGAGATTGAGCTTGCTCATTCTTGTTCCTCCCACTTTCTTTCTTCAAGTGACTTGACTTCTTGAATGAATCAAGTTACTTTGCTTCTCTTGATCCTTTCATCTGCTTCCTGGTGGTTCCATTGAAGACTTCTCTTGAAAACCTCACAAACCTTAGGGACAACCAAGCATGACAATGATTAGGGTTTTGAGTAGTCCCCCACTTAGCTTTTACCTTTGTGTCTCCTTGAGTCTTCTCTTCTCATCTCATAATCAGGGACTAAACCCTAAAGGCTTTAAGGCTTTGTGATTAAGCTTATGCCTGCATCCTTCTCTTAGGATGGAGTGTATAACTTTAATCCTAAGTGTTAAACCCTTAAGGTGTTTAACTCCCTTAATCAATCCACTTAATAATCATCAAGACATCAAACTTGTAACTTGGGCCTTGCATTAGGGTTCTAATTCTTCCTCAATTGGTTAAGAAGGACTAACCCTAGTGTTAATGGACAAGTCCCCCTCAAGTTGTCTTATAAACAATAAAAGTCACTTCTTCATCATACCATTAACTAAAATCCATCTAATAAAGGTTTGTTTTGTCATGAGTTTAATCCCTAATCATGGATTAAGCTGAGGAGCTTTCCTCAGCTTAAACACCCTAATCTATTATCCTTCTATTAGGATGGTGTAATGAGTCTGTTTAATCCTTGATTATGGCTTAACCTCATTACTTAACACTAAACAAAAACCACAAAAACATCTAATTAATCACAAATAGGTTAATGATCTTAACCCTACACCAAAGGTGATTAAGTGTGAGAATCTGACTTCACACTTAAGATATTCTCATTACCCCTAATCAGAGGGAAGATGTGGTGAGTTTACTAAATCCATTGGGTTAGGCTTAAGCTCATTAACTTATGACAAAAATCCAAAAGCAATAAAAGACTGAAAATACAAAAACAAACAATAATCGTCTCCTTCGGGATTCTTTTCTCATCATCTTCACTCACAAACGAGAACTTGCTTCCTCCGTCTAATGCAAGACAGTTTGCACCTGAGCCAGACAGGTCATACACTTGAGCATAGGCAAGTAAGCAGTTCACAAGTCAATTCATCTTTCAGTCTCTTTGGGTCGAACTACGGTGTTCTGACTTCCTCATTGCACGAGAGGATACGTAGGCATAACTTAACAGTTATCGAACAAAAGTCTCTGTATATTCCCCCTCCTTCCAGCATTATTCTTTTAGCCTCATGATCTTGAGCATTCCATTCACCTCTTACACTGACACATCATTTATACACTTCACACTCCTTTTACACTGACACCTGTACATCCTTTTCCAGCTCATTTATACACAAATTGCACTGACACTACCCCCCTTTAAAACACGAATCTTTTAAGCGTGGATTCCGTCGAATACGGCGGACAATCTGGGTGCTAATACCTTCCCAGGTTGTAACCAACCCCCTTTCTCAGTCTCTCTGGTTCGCAACCGTCTTATCCATATCTTTTCTAGGTTTATGCAGCATTACCTTTCCTCCGGGATAAAAATGCCTAGCTGGCGACTCTATTCATCTCCAGTGAGTTCACTGTTGTGTGTTCTCATTGCCCCTCTCGCCGACCGTTCGCGTCTGTACCCCATTTGACTTAGCTTCATTTGGTGGGAGCGACAGCAAGTCATGTTATGCAAGAGAATGCAAGATGGATGCATATGGAAGCCCAAATTAGGGTTTATGAACCATGCATCAAACAAAAACCAAAATCAGAAGCAAACCCTAAGATAAAAAATTGAAAATACCACACAAAGGACCCCTAATCCTATACTAAACCAATGCCCAAAGGAGAAGTTCCAACTCTTAACCAAATTCAAGTTATGGTTTTCTTAAGATTCTAGGGTTTTTAGGGTTCCTAAACAAGAAAATTGTCAAACAAATGAAAAATGAAAGATCAAATCATGGCCATTTAATCTCAAAAACTACATGCTAAACACAATACAATGCAAGAAGAATCAATGTCCAACTCCTCATGAATAGGCAGAAATGATTTTTTGAACTATGGATCAAATTAATGCATAAAAATGATGTTAATTCAATGAAAAATTCTTAAAATGCATCAAGATCAAAAAATAAATTTGGTTTGAAGGTTGGACAATGTTTCTAAATGTCTTAGAACATTTCATGAATTTTTTGGTGATTTTTAAATACCTAAAAGTATTTTTAATAAATTAATTTCCATTAATCAATTAAAAATAAACTTTTAAATATTTTAAAATACTTTTTAAATGCTAAAAATAAAATTAAAAATATTTTTGTGTCATAAAAATTAATGAAACTCTTGAGAAAAAGTTTCATAATTTTTAGACAATTTTTACTATTTTAAATAAATTATGCAAATAAAATGAAAAGAAATGAAATAAAAATGAATTTAAAATGAAGTAATCAGAAGGAGAGGCTGAGATTCACCCTGGATTCAAAATGGTTGACTGGGCGCGTTTTTGAAGGGCCAGGATTGCATCTGACTTTAATTAAGATTTATGAAATAATTAAATGAGTTAATGGTGATTAGGGCTAATTGAGTGAATCCAGGCCACACATGCACGCGGGAAGTCAACGTTTTCAAACAATCCAACGCCCAAGATTCAAATGGAAATTAATTACAGGATTAGGGCTAATTGAACTCAGGTGACCGGAGGGGAGCTCCGGTCATCTTCCCCGACGACCCCAAAACCCTAAAACATGATTCAGGCAACCAATCAACAAATTAAACACATCTAAGTGATCCTCTAACATCCTAGGACACGAATCCACCCTCAAACATCATTTAAACACCAGGAATCAAACGAATCGAAAGAAACAAAATCCATGGGCAAAATTTCAGAGAAGCATAAAATGATCATCTCTTCACTATTTTCAAATCTAAAGACATCCCCATGATCAGCATAACACACACTTTCATTCTATAACAAGAAAAGCAAGCTTTGAGAGAAAAGTTTCATGGCCATACCTGAGATGAAGACTCCTGTTTCTGGGCTTTCAGAGCTGTTCTTTGGTGCAAGCTAGCTCCACTGACTCCCCTGGTGCTAATGGCAGGCTTGGAATGAGCTTAAGCAAGCTATTTTGAGAGGTTCCAATCTGATATAGCAGAAAATGAGCTCTGTGTATAGGCTGTTTCAGATCAATGTGAAGGGTGGTTTTGATTCCTTTTGATGTGCTTGATTGGTTGGTGAAAAGAGTTTGGATGTTTTGTGGCTGTGGAAGGTGATTCGAATGAAAATGAAGATTGGAGTGAAAATGGTAATGAGGTGTTCTTGTTTGATTCAGGCTTGTTTCTTTGTTGGTTTAGGTTCAGTGAGACAAGGTGAGGATGTTAGTGAGATTTGCTTGAAGGTTTGTGAGCTGGGCAGAGAGATTCGAAGAGAAATGCAAATGGGGTGAGTTTTGTGTATGTGATGTTGTGATGTGTTTCAGCTTGGCTTCTTGATATGTTTAGCTTGCAAATGGATAGTATAAAATAATCTCATAGGTCAGATGATGTGACCTGGCCTTTATTGATTGGTAAGTTCACTTTTGCAAAATGTCAACTTTGTTGTAAGAGAGGCATGGGCTTGGTTCTAGGCTAGTACAAGCATGGGGCTGGCGCAGCAAAGGTGAGGGGAAGGGCTAGCAAGGTTCAGCATCCAATGTAGCAAGTGGTAGGAAGTGTGATCATGAGTTTTGCAAGTTGGTCATCTTTGGTTCACATGTGACTATCTTGCTACACAAGCCATGAACATGAGAAATTCTTGGTCCAAATCTGATTTTTGTGACTTACATGATGCTAGCATATTGGTTTGATGTTAATTAGAAGTTACAATTTGCCTTGGTTCATGAAATTACAAGTTTTCCTTTTAGTGCATAACTTGAAAATTAGTGATTTTTGCCAACTTTAACACACCATAACTTTTGATCCAAGAAGAATTAGGTCATGTTCTTGTACTTTTTGAAAAGGGAAAAATGTATTCTACAACTTTCATGACCAAAGTTTTTCCATTTGAAGCATTTTTGGATCAAAAAGCAAGGCTTGAAAAATGGCATAAAATGACATATTCTTGAAAAGTCAAACCTGCCCTAAAAAGTCAACTTTGCAAAAACTTGTGATTCTTGAATTTTGTGAACATCAACCCTCTCCCATGATCAAATAAAGACCATATACACTCAAAATGATGAAGATCACCCATTGGTTGGGTCATTGGGGGCCTCAGATGCCCTGATTTTGCACTGACTTGTCCAGAAAGTCAACCCTTGATCAGATGACTTCCCCATGGAATTTCTTCATGAAAATTGATATGCATACTCCCTATACCATATAGAGACCAATGGAAACAAGAATGACCAAAAAATTTGGGGTTATGGCCTCTGAAACCAAAACCCTAATTTTAGGTCAACTGTGCAGCCAAACTTGGCTCTGCATCCACACTAATCCCAGTTCTTGTGATTCTTTTGCATTTTTGACTTTGAGAGGATGTAATATGATATAAGAAAACACATGGACCCCTTTGAAGTGATTGGTGGCCTTTGGAGTGGCTCAAGAAGCTCTTGGATTGCTCAGATCACAAACCCTAGGTGCAGATGACTTAGAAACTATGCAGTGATTCAAAATTGAGATATGAAATGGTATGATTGTGTTTATGCATATGAAATGATCACAAGCCATGGTGTGAATGGGTGAGGGCAAATTTGGGGTGTTTACAGCTGCCCCTATTCAAACATGAGTTAGCTGTGCAGGATGTAAGCAACGACTTAACAGGCAAACAAGATAACTTGTGGTTGAATACCAAAGACAGTCCAAAATTTGCACTCACAGAATGAAGAAGAAAAGGGATATAGATTGTAAAGGAAAATAAAGTATATTGTAAAGTGTAGGCGACGGAGGACGACCATCGAGCAGAGGACGACTGCTGGGTAAATAGCAATGACGGGGACGGCCGGCATGCTGAAAGTGCTGAAAATAAAGCGATGACGGGGACGGCCGACATGCTGGGGATAGAAGGTAAAGCCAAGACGGGGACGGCCGACTAGCTGGGAAAAATAAAATTATGATGGGGACGGCCATCAAGGTAAAGTTGTAAGATTCTCTGAGAATTAATGAAACATGACGGGGACGGCCATCAAGTTCATAAATAAAGGTAACCAACGATGGGGACGGCCATCGGGCTAAAAAGAAAAAGGACCACGACGGGGACGGCCATCGGGTTAAAGAATAAATGAAATAAACAGATGATGAGGTACGGTCATCAAAGGTGAAGGACGATCACCTAGCAGGGGACGGCTGCTCTGTTGGGGTTAAGATGAGGGACGGTCATCTAAGGTGGAGGACGACCACCAGGCAGGGTACGGCTGCCGAAAATATCGCGGCATAGGACGAATGCCGGATAAAAGGTCAACGATGGGGACGGCCATCGGACGAGCATGATGGAGGACGACCATCAAGAGGTGGAGGACGACCACCTAGCAGGGGACGGCTGCTCTCGAGGTTTCTCATGACACAGGACGAGTGTCAGATAACCAAAATCAACAATGGGGACGGCCATTGGATAAAGCGATGAAGGACGATCATCAAAAGGTGGAGGACGACCACCTAGCAGGGGACGGCTGCTAAAATATCAACGATGGGGACGGCCATCGGATGAGCATGATGGAGGACGACCATCAAGAGGTGGAGGACGACCACCTAGCAGGGTACGGCTGCTCTCAAGGCTTATCATGACACAGGACGAGTGTCAGATGAAAAGGAAAATTTGCTTTGTTGGCGATCTACTGGGGAATAGTAAACACGGACGAGCGTTTACACCCAAGAAACAAAAGGTATAAGTGTTTAGATGTTGTGTATAGATTAAAGATGCGGACGAGCATCCTTAAGACTACGATACGGACGAGTATCGGGTAGAAACAAATATTGATACGTGTTCAGAGATGATGATACGGACGGGTATCATCTGGTTAACAAGGAACACGGACGAGTGTTGAATCTGAAGGGACTCTTCTGGGGAATAGTAGACACAGACGAGTATCTATATTCAAGAAGACATAAGTATTTGACATGGTGTATGGATTAAGGATGCGGACGAGCATCCTTAAGACTATGATACAGACGAGTATCATGTAGAAACAAACACTTGACGCACATTCTGAGATGATGGTACGGACGAGTACCAACTGGTTAACAAAGAACATGGACCAATGCCGAATCTGTGGGGATGTAAATGGTGTATACAAAATACGGACGAGTATCTGTATAGGTATGAGTAGTATGAGTATGATATAGATGAGTATTTATCTGCTGGGGAGAGTGACACGGACGAGTGTCAAGGGAAAAGTGTAATAATATCAACAAGTATATGGGTTGTAAAAGCGTAGGTGACTGCGCTGGGGATATGACACGGACGGGTGTCAAGGAACTGTATATAGGTATATGTGAGTGCAAAGATGATGTCTTTGGCTTTCTGCTGAGGATATGACATGGACGGGTGTCAGGAAGTATCTGTAATACGGGTGATCTTGCTTGTAAAGAGTGTTCAGGCGACTTTACTGGGGAATGATGACACGGACGGGCGTCAAAAGGAGTATACATTGGTGTTTGTGATTTGTGAGGCAACTGCTTTTGCTGGGGACCCTGGTGGGGATTTTTTTTGGGGAAAGTATTCTGTATTTGATGAATGGTTTATTATTCACAAGTGTTTGATTCTCAACACGGCTTATGATTATGCTATGTATTTGATTTTTTTGCCGTAATGCTCCGTATTAGACGGAATGCTACGCTTTGTGGGTGAATATGATGCAAATGCCATGATTATGTAAAGATACAAATCCGGGATTCGGATCCCGTTGCTGCGAAGATCTCTGGTCGATCTGCTTGAAATAGACATCCCAGCTGGGGATGAGATCACTGGTAGATCTGGAGAGACGTATCTGCTTGGGGATACAGGTCACTGATTGACATATCCTTGTAATATGGGACCCAGCTGGGGTTTGTAGAAGCCTTCATCACTCTGTTGTGATTCCTTCATGCGTTGCTCTTCTGAATAGAGGCTGAGGATTCTGTGGGGAGATGATTCCCTGAATTTGCATTCTGCTGAGGAAGAGGTCAACAACTCGGCTGGCGGTAGCAACAAGTGGCAGCTCACTGGGGAAAGTTGTTGGCAACTCAGCTGGGGAGAGAACACCTCTGGTGCCATGAGTGAGTGTTGATTTGCCAGCTTGCTAGGATGGAGCTTGCATGCCCCAAGTTATGCTCTGGATACCTGCAATCCTGCAAAGATAAGGAAACGCACAAATGGTCCCGAGGTATCCCTTACTGGATTCCGTCATAGGAGTTAAACACTTACGAGAGTAAGTATATTCCCTGCCAGCATGTGTTTTTATTATTTTTAGAGAAAAGCGTCTGTACTTGTGCAATTAGTTTTTCCTTTTAGAGACATCAGACATTCTTTGCAAATAAAAGTGAACTGTACGAGACGAGACGTGACTGAAAATCTGATTTTATTAATTCAAATGCCCTGAATTGGCGAGATACAGTCAAAGAAACATATCTCCTGAAATGAGGAGATTGTTACAAATTGAGAAACAAAATGCTGGTGATGTTGACGACGCTTTCAAAGGAGCTTCCTCTTTCGCTATGACCCGTATGCCTTTTGACGTTCTTCTCGTCTTGCGTTCTGGAGAAGGTTGATTCTGAAAGAAGCTTGATCGTTCGAGGTTTGCTAAGTTGTAAGTGATACAGATGAATTCAGAGTGCAGTTGTTCGCTCATTCCCTTGTTTTGCATGGATCGCCCTTTCGGGTTTTCAATCCATCGGGATACCCATTTTTGCCTGAGCTGTCCAATGCGGCTTTTCAACTCAGCGGGTGTACATTTTTTTGTTTATTTTCCCTTATTTTTGCCCGAGTCTTTTATTCTGTTTTTTGACTCGCCGGGATGCCCTATTTTTGCCTGGACTTACATTCTATTTTTATGTCCAGCGGGTCATTTTATGCGAAGTATTTTTTAACTGCATCTGAATTCACAGGGGACGGGAAATCTTCATCATCCATGGTGCTGAGCATCAGTGCTCCACCGGAGAAAACTTTCTTTACCACAAATGGTCCTTCGTAGTTTGGAGTCCACTTGCCCCTGTGGTCTGTATGAGGAGGGAGGATTCTCTTCAGCACAAGATCTCCTACTTGGTACTCTCGATGCCTGACTTTCTGATCGAAGGCTTTCTTCATTCTCTTCTGATATAGCTGCCCATGACAGATTGCAGCCAATCTTTTCTCTTCGATCAAACTCAGTTGTTCGTATCGGGCCCGAACCCATTCTGCTTCATTCAGTTTAACATCCATCAATACCCGCAGAGAGGGTAACTCAACTTCAACAGGTAGGACTGCTTCCATACCATACACAAGCTGATATGGTGTTGCCCCAGTGGATGTTCTGATTGATGTGCGGTACCCATGCAAGGCAAACGGTAGCATTTCATGCCAGTCTTTGTAGGTGACTACCATCTTCTGCACAATCTTCTTGATATTCTTATTTGCTGCCTCAACAGCGCCATTCATCTTTGGCCTGTAAGGAGAAGAATTGTGGTGTTGGATCTTGAAGTCCCGACACAGCTCTGCCATCATCTTGTTGTTTAGATTGGAACCATTATAAGTAATGATTCGCTCGGGAACTCCATACCGACAGATGATATCTCTCTTCAGAAATCGGGCTACTACTTGCCTCGTGACATTTGCATATGAGGCTGCTTCGACCCACTTAGTGAAATAATCAATGGCAACCAGGATGAATCTGTGGCCGTTCGAAGCAGTTGGCTCAATCTTACCAATCATATCAATGCCCCACATGGCAAAGGGCCATGGTGAAGACATGATGTTCAAAGGATTGGGAGGCACATGCACCTTATCTGCGTAGATCTGGCATTTGTGGCATTTTCTGGCATAAGCACAACAGTCTGCATCCATTGTGATCCAGTAATAGCCTGATCTTAACAATTTCTTAGCCATGGCATGCCCTCCTGCATGGGTACCAAAGGATCCTTCGTGCACTTCATGCATCAACAAATCTGCTTCCGTCTTGTCAACACACCTGAGGAGTACCATATCAAAGTTCCTTTTGTATAAAGACCCATCAGTGTTCAGAAAGAAACTTCCAGCAAGCCTTCTTAATGTCTTCTTATCATTGGAAGATGCCCCAGGTGGGTATGCTTGATCCTCCAAGAAGCATTTAATGTCATGGAACCAAGGCTTATCGTCTTTGACAACATCTGCTACAAATACATATGCTGGTCTGTCGAGTCTGGACACTGAAATCTGAGGTACAAAGTTAGCAGCTTGAACTTTGATCATGGATGAAATGGTAGCAAGAGCATCTGCAAACTGATTCTCGTCCCGAGGGATATACTCAAGCTTGACTGTTGTGAAGAAAGTCAATAACCTCCTTGTATAATCCCTGTAAGGTATCAGATGATCCTGGTGGGTGTACCATTTGTCGTTGGTTTGATTAACTACCAAAGCTGAATCTCCGAATATAGTCAATGTCTTGATCCTGAGGTCAATGGCTTCCTCAAGACCCATAATGCAAGCTTCGTATTCAGCTTCGTTGTTAGTGCAGTTGAAAGTGAGTTTTGCCGAGAAAGGCATGTGAACTCCTTTTGGTGTAATGAGTACTGCACCAACACCACGACCATTCATATTAACAGCCCCATCAAACATCATAGTCCATTCTTCTTCTGGGTCAGGCCCTTCAGTGTGAATGGGCTCTTCATGATCTTTTGCTTTAATGAACATGATGTCTTCATCAGGGAAGTCAAACCTCATAGGCTGGTAGTCATCAATGGGTTTCTCAGCAAGATATTCAGATAGTACACTGCCTTTGATGGCTTTCTGAGAGGTGTACTGGATGTCATATTCTGTGAGAATCATTTTCCATCTTGCAACCCGTCCGGTAAGTGCTGGCTTCTCAAATATGTACTTAACTGGGTCCATCTTTGAGATCAATAAAGTAGTGTGGGTCAGCATATACTGCCTCAGTCGGCGAGCAGCCCACGCTAAAGCACAGCAAGTCTTCTCGAGCAGTGAATAACGTTGTTCACAGTCGGTAAACTTTTTGCTTAGGTAGTATATTGCATACTCTTTTCGACCAGACTCGTCATGCTGGCCCAGCACACACCCCATTGACTCTTCTAATACTGTTAAGTACATTATCAGAGGTCTTCCTTCAACTGGAGGCATAAGGATTGGAGGTTCCTGCAAGTACTCCTTGATCTTGTCAAAAGCCTTCTGGAAGTCTTCGTTCCACCTGACCGTCTGTTCTTTTCTCAACAGCTTGAACAAGGGTTCACAGGTTGCTGTAAGGTGAGATATGAACCGTGAAATGTAGTTCAATCGACCTAAGAACCCTCGAACTTCTTTCTCTGTTTTTGGTGCAGGCATCTCTTGAATAGCTTTGACTTTATCAGGGTCAACTTAAATCCCCTTCTCGCTTACAATAAATCCCAGCAGCTTACCAGATCGCACCCCGAATGTGCATTTGTTGGGGTTCAACTTCAGTTGGTACTTCCTCAGACGCTTGAACAACTTCAGCAGATTTACCAGGTGATCTTCCTCTGTAAGGGACTTGGCAATCATGTCATCCACATAACATTCAATTTCTTTATGGATCATGTCGTGGAACAATGTCACCATAGCCCGTTGATACGTTGCACCAGCATTCTTCAATCCAAATGGCATCACTTTGTAACAGAACGTGCCCCAAGGTGTGATGAAGGTTGTCTTCTCCATGTCTTCAGGTGACATCTTGATCTGATTATATCCTGAAAATCCATCCATGAAGGAGAACACCGAGAACTGAGCCGTGTTATCCACCAATACATCAATGTGAGGTAATGGGAAGTCATCTTTCGGACTAGCTCTATTCAGATCCCGGTAGTCAACACACATCCTCACTTTGCCGTCTTTCTTAGGCACAGGTACTATATTAGCAACCCACGGCGGATAGCTAGTTACAGCAAGGAACCCGGCGTCCCATTGCTTTTGTACCTCTTCCTTGATTTTCATAGCCATGTCTGGGCGAGTACGGCGCAGTTTCTGTTTAACCGGTGGGCATTCTTCTCTTAAAGGCAGCTTGTGCACAACAATGTCGGTGTCCAACCCTGGCATATCTTGATACGACCAAGCAAACACATCCACATACTCTTGAAGCAGATCAATCAGTTGTCTCTTCGCTGAGTCTTGTAGGCAGGCCCCGATTTTAACCTCTTTCACGTCTTCATCTGTACCAAGATTAATCACTTCAACCTCCTCCTGGTGAGGAGTGATAACTTTTTCCTCTTGTCTTAACAACCTGGCTAGCTCTTCAGGAAGCTCATATTCTTCTTCAACCCCTTCATCAGCTTGATTGATCGGATTGTCAAAGTCATACGAAGTCGTAGCCGTGCTGTTGTCGGTGCGGTCCGGAAGGCACTTTCTGCAAGGGTTCAGTTTGTTCATTTTAGTGATTGATTTTAATCTTGTTTAGAAAGTGAAATAAAGTTATCATTTTGAAAACATCGCCATTTATTTTTATGTACAAAAAGAAAAATGGAAAAACAGTGAGCGGAAAAGAAAAAGACTCGTTTGCAAAAAGATGTCTGATATTTCATTAATTGATCTTGTTTGCACAAAAAGTACAGATGGCCCGATTTACAAAATGAGTCTTGTCATCTTGGGCAAGATGCAAGACTTTGATGCATGCTATAAAAATACAGGAAATAATAATTACTCTGCTTGAGTAACTCTTATAATTTCCTGGGAAGACCAGTTTGAGATACTGCTCCCCGGGATCTTTGGACGAATCCAATTCTCCAGATTGCGCTCCTCTTCCAGCTCGTCTTCCAAATTGTTGATAGCATCAGGGGTGAGCATCCCCCCACTGACAAAACCGGGCTTCTCAGCAGCCTTTGCTTGATGTTTTTGAGTTGGTCTGTAACCCAACCCAAATTTGTCTTTCTTCTCCTCCACAGCTAAAACCTTGCCCCAGCCTAGGGCAGTTCCTTCCTCAACGACCTTCCGGGCTTGTTGATAAGATGACATGGAGATTCCAGATACAGCAGATGCTTCATTCACATTCAGGGCCTCAAACCCCTGGCTCATTGTTTCATGGATCTCCCCATCCATCTCAATGTACTTATAAGTAGCCAGATGGTTGACAAATATATCCTCTTCCCCACAGATTGTAACAACTTGGCCTTCCCACTCAAATTTTAACTTCTGGTGAAGGGTAGACGTTACTGCGCCAGCGGCATGAATCCAGGGGCTACCCAACAAACAGCTGTAGGCAGGCTGAATGTCCATCACATAGAAGATAGTTTTAAAGGTCTGTGGGCCAATTGTCACAGGAAGCTCAATCTCTCCCAGAACCGATCTCTTAGAACCATCAAAGGCTCTTACTACCAGGTTACTGGGACGCAATGCTAATCCTTCATACTCAAGCTTCACCAAGGCCTTCTTTGGTAAGACATTAAGGGATGACCCTGTGTCTACCAGCACATGAGAAAGGACTGCACCTTTGCATTCCATGGTGATGTGCAGGGCCTTGTTGTGGTTGCGGCCTTCCGTTGTCAAGTCAGTATTGGTGAACCCTAGCCCATTGCTAGCAGTAACATTTCCAACCACGGTTTCCAATTGATTGACAGTGATCTCTTCAGGCACGTAAGCTGCGTGCAAAACTTTGAGTAATGCATTCCGATGGGCTTCGGAACACATATGCAGTGATATGATAGAGATCTTGGATGGCATCTGGTGAAGCTGATCCACAATTTTGTAATCACTCTTTTTGATGATTCTCATAAACTCATCAACTTCTTGATCGAAGGGTGTTTTCAAAGCTTCCTTAACAGCTTGATCTTCCTGCACCGGGCTCTTTCCTTTTGCCTTGGCAGCAGCTTCTGCTTCGGCAGTGGGTCTTTGAATCTGTGGAGCAAAGAGACGTCTGCTTCGAGTGAAGCCTCCGCCTCCTCCCACATTGTCTATTTGTGGTGCAGGTGTTGATGTATCAAGAGTGATTCTTTGTCCCTCGCAGTATATGTCAGAGCCGTAGTGCCAAGGGATGGCCCTATTGCTTTCATAAGGTACCGGTCCAGGCACCGTGACAGTGACTGGACAGATGACAACTGCAGAGGGGACTGTGATAGTTTGTGGATCATAATAAATTGTAACTGGTGCTCTGATGGGAGCAGCACCTTCTGAATTGTAGGCAGAGTTGTTTTCAGGATCATAAAATATTGTGACAGTTGAGACATCTTCATGATTTGTTGCTGGAGTTGTAGGAGACATTGTCGGAAGGATGGATGTTGTTGTTGCAGGAGATTCAAAATGGAGTGAAGCTGAAGTTGTAGAAGAAAAATTTGTTGATAACTGATCAGTTGAGATGATAGATGAAGTACTTGTTGATGAAACCGAAGAATTGTCAGGAACAATGGTTGCTGCAGTTGTAGGAGGTTCTGAAACCGTTGCTGATGAGATTGCTGGATTTGTTGGAAATGACGTGGTGATCTGGAGTTGGCCACTCTGAATGAGACCGTCGATGCCATTCCTCAGGTTATCGCACCCATTTACTGAGATATTGCAGTAAGCACACCCTAACTCACACCCCGGGAACATTTGACATTCGAGGAGTTGAGCTTTGATTTCCACCAACGGTGTCCTGATCTGACCCACACTGGTTATTAAATAAGATGGCCTGTCTTCTTCAATAGCGTTGATTCTAGGACCACCATGGTTTGGCATAGGATTTTTGTTGACATTGGGTGGTGGTGCAAAATTCAGAGCTTTTGAGTCTACCAGGTCTTGTACCTTCATGTGTAAGGCTCTGCACTTTTCTGTACTATGCCCAGGTGCGTTTGAATGAAAAGCACACCTAGCATTGAAGTCATAATTCCTGGGTATACTGTTGGGATCCGGAGGTGCCAATGTCCTTAGCTCAACTAGGTTGAGTTTCAGGAGTTGTGGCAGCAATGTATCATATGGCATGGGGATCGGATCGATCACCCTGTTTGCTTGAGATGGCCTCTGCTGGAATGGCCTTTGCTGGTTATTGTTGTTGGTGTTGCTGTTGTTGTAGTTTCTTGGAGGATACTGATTTTGCTGATGGTACTGAGGTTGTTGCTGATAGTTTTGATGAGGAGGTTGATAGGCCGGTTGATGATGAGCTGGAGCAGGAATGGTGATTGCTGCTACTGATCTATGAACATATTGGGGCCTGCCCCTGTTGGTGTGGATGGCATTGGTCTCACCAGTCCTTCTTGGGCCTGTAAAAGGCTTTCTTGCATTGCTGGATGAGCTTGCACCGTTGTCTGAGATCTTCCCCATCTTCAATAGGCTTTCAATTCTCTCCCCGGCTATGACTACATCTGCAAAGCTGGTGGACGAGAAGGTAGCTAGCCTATCAATATAAGTCCCCTGAAGGGTGTTCATGAACATATCAGCCATCTCCCTTTCAGACATAGGTGGCTGGACAGCAGCAGCAAGCTGTCTCCATCTTTGAGCATATTCTCTGAAGCTCTCTCTAGATGACTGTGACATTCCCATTAGGAGGGTCCTGTTGGGTGCCATATCCAGATTATACTGATACTGTCTGATGAAGGCCTCTGCCAAGTCCTTCCAGCATCTAATAGTTGCTCTTGTCAGATGGGAATACCATTCCCTTGAAGCTCCAGTCAAGCTATCCTCAAAATAGAACATTCAAAGCTTCTCGTCCATGGTATAGGCCTTCAGCCTCCCGAGAAAAGATTGTAGATGGGTTCGGGGGCAGGAAGTCCCATTATATTTCTCAAAGCATGGCGGCTTAAACTTGTGGGGAATCCTGACCCCGTCTACCAAGCCCATATCCATAACATCGAAACCCAAAGAGTTTTGAGACTCTAAGGATCTTAATTTCTTAGCTATTTCTTCCAACCTTCTATCATAAGCTTCTTCCCCAGCTCCCATTACTGTGAACTGGTCTTCTTGTGGGTCTTCCTGCAGTACCCTCCCTGCTGTGGCAGTCCCTGGTATATTGACAGGGATGTTGACCTCTGGATGGAGGTGAGGGCCAAAGACTGGGGGATTGACATGAGGTTGGACTCTTTCATTGTTGCTGGTCCCAGCAGTCCCTGGCTGATGATCTTCTTGATTTCTCCCTTCTACCAGTGCTCTGAGCCTCTCCTGGCTTTGAGCCATGTTGTTCATTACTTCCATAAACTGCGTCATCTGCGTTCTCATTTCCAATCTCTCGTTTGCCATCTGATTTCTGACCTCCGTAAGGTCCTGCTGTACCTGATCCATCTGAATTCCCGGAAGGTTGTTACGGGTTGGATATCGGTGCGGACGGTTGAGGGGAAATACCCGGCGACGAGCAATAGTTCCTGAACATCACAACAGAGTTAGCAACAACAAAACAAAAACCTACAAAACAAACAAAGGGTTAGCATGCAATGCAGTATGCTTATTTGTTTTCAAGGTATCCGGCTTGGCATTCAGTTTTGACCCTTCCAGACCCTTGAAGATGATGCTGTTGATGTTGCTTTCGAAGTAAACTCGGATGGAACTAACACATATATTACAAAAGGCAATGGTACACAGTTTGTTTACAAATACAAGCCCTCTGAGGGGTCAAAATACATTACAAGAAAATAAAAGTACATGGAATGAAAGCAACAACAAACAAATGGTCAAACACCAAGACCAAACTCATCCTCACGAACTTCCTTGAGAAGTGCTTCGGTCACAGGATCAGCTGGACGCTCCGTGAGATTCCTGATAAGGAGGTTCCGGGTAGTAACAGCTGTAGTTAGCTTCTTGTGTTGACTTTGGTCCTTTGACCTCTTCACTCCGGCTCTGATCTTCAGCTCTGATATCTCCCTCTGGGCTGCTGCCAGGGCTTCTTGCTGCTCTTTTGCACTAGCTTCCAGCTTTTCTATCTTGTCTTAGACCCTCTTGTCTTCCAGAGTACGAGCCTCGGTGATCCTGACCCACCTAGCCTGACTCTCCTTCAGATACAAGTCTGTCCTAGCTTTCTGGAACTGGGCTTCCTTGCAAGATTTCTTCAAGATTTGTTCTCCAGCCCTAGATTTTTTAATGTAATCCTCAGACTTCTCAATTCTGGCCAGATGCTCTATCTTCAGCTTCTCCAACCTCTCAATATCCAACCTACCATCACTCCTCTCATGGAGGGTCTTCTGCAAAGCTTGAGTCAACTTCTTATTTCTTTCTTTCAATTTTTCAAACTCCTCTAAGCTGACAGTTGCTGGAGGTGGTGCTGTGGAAGGCCCAGGCATATCTTCAATAGTAAAGGGCATCCCAGAGAATTGAGCCCTGGCATGGGACCAATCATAGTATTGTGCTGATGCCACATTGTTGCACTTCCCCAGAATGGTTACCCCTTTAGTCTGCACATTATCCCAGGCCCAGGCTGCCTGCCTAACAATAGTCAGATTAATCTTGTTCTCACAATAGAGAGTCTCAACCAAATCCTGTGCCTTAGGAGTGTGGACCAGTGCATAGCCCAGTTGTCTTTTGAACAGCAGAGGGTTGTAATTAATACTACCCTTAACTCCTATCAGGGGCACATTGGGAAAATGCCCACAGCTGGTTATGATATCCCTGCCTTTTGTGCTTTGGGTGCACCACCTGATATCTGCTGAAGTAAGAGTAGTAAGCCTTCCAGCCCAGTTTTTCTGCTGATGAGGATTCAAAAATGCATCTGTCCTGGGCAAATGCCTGAGAAGCCAAGTATGGAACAATGGAGCACAACACCTCACTAATCTTCCCCTCTGCTTTTCATTCCTCTGATGCACTGAATAGTAGAGATCACCCAATAAAGTTGGCACTGGGTTCTTTAGAATGAACAGATGAATTGCATTCTTACTAATGAATCGAGGCTCATCTGCAAATAATACAATCCCATATATGCTCAAGGCCAATAAAGCACAGACTGCTTTCCACTCTCCTAGAGAAGCTTTCAGGGTAGCTTGAGAGATCAAGAAATCTAGATGCAGGCCTGGGATTCCAGCCTTAGAAGTCATATGCTGCCCAATCAGGACTGGTTCCAGATGCAATGCCTTTGCTACCTCTTCATTACCAGGAAAGACCATCTCAGGGTTGAAAGGGACTCCACCCCTGATAGGTATACCAACTAATGATGAGTATTCTTCCAATAAGGGGCCCAACTGGAAGTCCTGAAAGGTGAAACATCTCAGTGGGGGATCATAAAACTGAAGGCAAGTGTGGATCAGGCTTCTTTGTGAGGGGTCCAGATCCATAATCGTATCAAGTATATCTCCATGGTGTTCCCTGAACAGAGGTATATGGTCTGGAGTGATCAGGGTCTGAATCCTCCTGATGTCAGCTAACTCTGGCTGGAAGAAGTGGTAGGTGATGTTACTCTTTTTAGGTGCCATGATGTTGAGGATGAGTAGAGACAAGTGCTGATGATGATACTGAAGAAAGGGCCACTGACTGGCTGAAGTAGATGACTGAAGTAGACAGCTGATAGCTGAAGCAGGTGCTGAGGAAGATAGGTCAATACTGAAGATGGGGTCAAAACCAAAACCAAATGAAGATGGATACCCTGAAACACAAATAAGCAAATGTCAATATGATGCAATGATTATGTATGCAAATGATATGCAAGGGTTTGTGACTGAGCTGGATCTGATCAAATGCTCTGATATAAGTCCAAGTGTGTAAGAAATCCGGGTGGAGGTCTATAAGTCCAGTAACCAAGGTGGGGGGCTCAAATAAAGAGCCACATGTCCAGGGTTTAGAATCACAAGAACTGTTCCAACATGGAGTATTCTTAATCAAACAAAGTGACAGGGTATTCTGAGGTCAAGGTACCTGCAAACCTGTAAATAACCCAACCCCCTCACAGGTGGTGTTCTAAAACAAGGATCCTCAGACTCGAATCAGTTATGAGATGTGTAAACACTTCTAACCCGGAGGTACAGTGTTTACAATAACCATAAAAGTTCCTCCTCTAATTCACCTCAGTTTCTGAAGGTCAATACTAAAAGGTCATCCAGACTTAGCAGGCTTCCCAGATAGCCCTAGCATTGCAAGAAATCTGCAACACAGAGTTCTCAAGAAGAAACCCATATCTGAACCGTGTTTCATATTCCCGCACCAGACCGAGATGGAATGGGAAAGAATATGATTCACTCTAGCCTAGGTGTCACTCAGGTCCCAGGTATAGGACCTTAACTCTCAATGAAACACCCACCCACCAAAGCAAACAACAGATCCAGCCAGCAGCACAGTATGATAATATGATAATATGCAAAGCAATAAAGAAAACAGTAAAGCACCAGTACATAAAGCAGTAAATAAAACAAATATACAAGCACAAATAAGCACATAACACCCCAGTAAACACAAATCAATCAAGCGCTAGGAGGAACCCACAAAAAGAACCAGAAGCCCTGGTTGCAGTATAAGGGTCCCCAGCAGAGTCGCCAAGCTGTCGCTCCCACCAAATGAAGCCAGGTCAAATGGGGTACAGACGCGAACGGTCGGCGAGCGGGACAATGAGAACACACAGCCGTGAACTCACTGGAGATGAATAGAGTCGCCAGCTAGGCATTTTTATCCCGGAGGAAAGGTAATGCTGCATAAACCTAGAAAAAGATGGATAAGACGGTTGCGAACCAGAGAGACTGAGAAAGGGGGTTGGTTACAACCTGGGAAGGTATTAGCACCCAGATTGTCCGTCGTACTCGACGGGATCCACGCTTAAAAGATTTGTGTTTTAAAGGGGTAGTGTCAGTGCAATCTGCGTATAAAATAGCTGGAAAAAGATGTACAAGTGTCAGTGTAAAAGGAGTGTGAAGTGTATAAATGATGTGTCAGTGTAAGAATGAGAATGAATTGCTCAAGATAATGAGGCTAAGAGATAGATGCTGGAAAGAGGGGGGAATGTACAGAGACTTTTGTTCGATAACTGTTAAGTTATGCCTACGTATCCTCTCGTGCAATGAGGAAGTCAGAACACCGTAGTTCGACCCAAAGAGACTGAAAGATGAATTGACTTGTGAACTGCTTGCTTGTCTATGCTCAAGTGTATGACTTGTCTGGCTCAGGTGCAAACTGTCTTGCATTAGACGGAAGAAGCGAGTTCTCGTTTATGAGTGAATGAGATGAGAGAAGAATCCCGGAGGAGACGATTATTGTTTTTTTTTTAGTTTTCAGTCTTTTATTGCTTTTGAGAATTTGTCATAAGTTAATGAGCTTAAGCCTAAACCAATGGATTTAGTAAACTCATCACATCTTCCCTCTGATTAGGGGTAATGAGAATACCTTAAGTGTGAAGTCGGATTCTCACACTTAATCACCTGTGGTGTAGGATTAAGATCATTAACCTACTTGTGATTATTTGAATGTTTTTGGTGTTTTTGTTTAGTGTTGAGTAATGAGGTTAAGCCATAATCAAGGATTAAACAGACTCATTACACCATCCTAATAGAAGGATAATAGATGAGAATGTTTAAGCTGAGGAAAACTCCTCAACTTAATCCATGATTAGGGATTAAACTCATGACAAAACAAGCCTTTGATTAAGTGAATTTTATTTAATGGTATGATGATGAAGTGATTTTTAGAGTTTGTAAGACAACTTGAGGGGGACTTGTCCATTAACACTAGGGTTAGTCCTTCTTAACCAATTAAGGAAGAATTAGAACCCTAATGCAAGGCCCAAGTTACAAGTTTGATGTCTTGGTGATTATTATGTGAATTGATTAGAGGATTTAAACACATTAAGGGTTTAACACTTAGGATTAAAGTTATACACTCCATCCTAATAGAAGGATGCAGGCATAAGCTTAATCACAAAGCCTTAAAGCCTTTAGGGTTTAGTCCCTGATTATGAGATGAGAAGAGAAGACTCAAAAGAGACACAAAGGTAAAACTAAGAGGGGAGACTAATCAAAACCCTAATCATTGTCATGCTTGGTTGATCCTAAGGTTTATGAGGTTTACAAGAACAATCTTCAAAGGAATCACCAGGAGGCAGATGAAAGGATCAAGAGAAGCAAAGCAACTTGCTTCATTCAAGAAGTCAAGTTACTTTGAAGAAAGAAAGTGGGAAGAAGAAGAATGAGCAAACCCAAACTCAAACACAAACAAAAATGCAGCAATGGATGCAAGAGAGATGAAAAGAAGAGTTATGAGAAGTGAAGGCAAATTCACTTCTCAACATCACTTACCACCTGAAATGTTAGAAAAGAAATGCAATGCAATGCAAAATGGGATGAGATGACATGATGAGAAACAAAACCATAAGCATTTACATGATGCTAAAGATGTTATGAAGTGATACAAACATGAAACATGGCATGGAGATGATCATACAAGCTTATGAATGCAAATGGAGCAAGTTAGGAAGCATGGACATACATGAAAAGTTATGAAGTGCACATGGCATACAATATGGCAAATTCATGATGCAATGATCAAACATGCTTTCTATATGTCTTATGATGTCAAATGAATCAAATGGATGCTTGAAATGTCATGGCAAGTCATGTTATGCAAGAGAATGCAAGATGGATGCATATGGAAGCCCAAATTAGGGTTTATGAACCATGCATCAAACAAAAACCAAAATCAGAAGCAAACCCTAAGATAAAAAATTGAAAATACCACACAAAGGACCCCTAATCCTATACTAAACCAATGCCCAAAGGAGAAGTTTCAACTCTTAACCAAATTCAAGTTATGGTTTTCTTAAGATTCTAGGGTTTTTAGGGTTCCTAAACAAGAAAATTGTCAAACAAATGAAAAATGAAAGATCAAATCATGGCCATTTAATCTCAAAAACTACATGCTAAACACAATGCAATGCAAGAAGAATCAATGTCCAACTCCTCATGAATAGGCAGAAATGATTTTTTGAACTATGGATCAAATTAATGCATAAAAATGTTGTTAATTCAATGAAAAATTCTTAAAATGCATCAAGATCAAAAATTAAATTTGGTTTGAAGGTTGGACAATGTTTCTAAATGTCTTAGAACATTTCATGAATTTTTTGGTGATTTTTAAATACCTAAAAGTATTTTTAATAAATTAATTTCCATTAATCAATTAAAAATAAACTTTTAAATATTTTAAAATACTTTTTAAATGCTAAAAATAAAATTAAAAATATTTTTGTGTCATAAAAATTAATGAAACTCTTGAGAAAAAGTTTCATAATTTTTAGACAATTTTTACTATTTTAAATAAATTATGCAAATAAAATGAAAAGAAATGAAATAAAAATGAATTTAAAATGAAGTAATCAGAAGGAGAGGCTGAGATTCACCCTGGATTCAAAATGGTTGACTGGGTGCGTTTTTGAAGGGCCAGGATTGCATCTGACTTTAATTAAGATTTATGAAATAATTAAATGAGTTAATGGTGATTAGGGCTAATTGAGTGAATCCAGGCCACACATGCACGCGGGAAGTCAACGTTTTCAAACAATCCAACGCCCAAGATTCAAATGGAAATTAATTACAGGATTAGGGCTAATTGAACTCAGGTGACCGGAGGGGAGCTCCGGTCATCTTCCCCGGCGACCCCAAAACCCTAAAACATGATTCAGGCAACCAATCAACAAATTAAACACATCTAAGTGATCCTCTAACATCCTAGGACACGAATCCACCCTCAAACATCATTTAAACACCAGGAATCAAACGAATCGAAAGAAACAAAATCCACGGGCAAAATTTCAGAGAAGCATAAAATGATCATCTCTTCACTATTTTCAAATCTAAAGACATCCCCATGATCAGCATAACACACACTTTCATTCTATAACAAGAAAAGCAAGCTATGAGAGAAAAGTTTCATGGCCATACCTGAGATGAAGACTCCTGTTTCTGGGCTTTCAGAGCTGTTCTTTGGTGCAAGCTAGCTCCACTGACTCCCCTGGTGCTAATGGCAGGCTTGGAATGAGCTTAAGCAAGCTATTTTGAGAGGTTCCAATCTGATATAGCAGAAAATGAGCTCTGTGTATAGGCTGTTTCAGATCAATGTGAAGGGTGGTTTTGATTCCTTTTGATGTGCTTGATTGGTTGTTGAAAAGAGTTTGGATGTTTTGTGGCTGTGGAAGGTGATTCGAATGAAAATGCAGATTGGAGTGAAAATGGTAATGAGGTGTTCTTGTTTGATTCAGGCTTGTTTCTTTGTTAGTTTAGGTTCAGTGAGACAAGGTGAGGATGTTAGTGAGATTTGCTTGAAGGTTTGTGAGCTGGGCAGAGAGATTCGAAGAGAAATGCAAATGGGGTGAGTTTTGTGTATGTGATGTTGTGATGTGTTTCAGCTTGGCTTCTTGATATGTTTTGCTTGCAAATGGATAGTATAAAATAATCTCATAGGTCAGATGATGTGACCTGGCCTTTATTGATTGGTAAGTTCACTTTTGCAAAATGTCAACTTTGTTGTAAGAGAGGCATGGGCTTGGTTCTAGGCTAGTACAAGCATGGGGCTGGCGCAGCAAAGGTGAGGGGAAGGGCTAGCAAGGTTCAGCATCCAATGTAGCAAGTGGTAGGAAGTGTGATCATGAGTTTTGCAAGTTGGTCATCTTTGGTTCACATGTGACTATCTTGCTACACAAGCCATGAACATGAGAAATTCTTGGTCCAAATCTGATTTTTGTGACTTACATGATGTTAGCATATTGGTTTGATGTTAATTAGAAGTTACAATTTGCCTTGGTTCATGAAATTACAAGTTTTCCTTTTAGTGCATAACTTGAAAATTAGTGATTTTTGCCAACTTTAACACACCATAACTTTTGATCCAAGAAGAATTAGGTCATGTTCTTGTACTTTTTGAAAAGGGAAAAATGTATTCTACAACTTTCATGACCAAAGTTTTTCCATTTGAAGCATTTTTGGATCAAAAAGCAAGGCTTGAAAAATGGCATAAAATGACATATTCTTGAAAAGTCAAACATGCCCTAAAAAGTCAACTTTGCAAAAACTTGTGATTCTTGAATTTTGTGAACTTCAACCCTCTCCTATGATCAAATAAATACCATATACACTCAAAATGATGAAGATCACCCATTGGTTGGGTCATTGGGGGCCTCAGATGCCCTGATTTTGCACTGACTTGTCCAGAAAGTCAACCCTTGATCAGATGACTTCCCCATGGAATTTCTTCATGAAAATTGATATGCATACTCCCTATACCATATAGAGACCAATGGAAACAAGAATGACCAAAAAATTTGGGGTTATGGCCTCTGAAACCAAAACCCTAATTTTAGGTCAACTATGCAGCCAAACTTGGCTCTGCATCCACACTAATCCCAGTTCTTGTGATTCTTTTGCATTTTTGACTTTGAGAGGATGTAATATGATATAAGAACACACATGGACCCCTTTGAAGTGATTGGTGGCCTTTGGAGTGGCTCAAGAAGCTCTTGGATTGCTCAGATCACAAACCCTAGGTGCAGATGACTTAGAAACTATGCAGTGATTCAAAATTGAGATATGAAATGGTATGATTGTGTTTATGCATATGAAATGATCACAAGCCATGGTGTGAATGGGTGAGGGCAAATTTGGGGTGTTTACAGGTATGCCTTAGTACATCCACCAATAGAGTAGGATTTAGCAGAGACCTTTTACTGTGATGTTTAGAATAATCATGCCATCATCTGACAAGCATCCTGGGCTTGGGATAAAATACAGATTAAAGGGAAAGTTATTCTTGGCAAGTGCAACAACATAGCTTCAGCTCAGTATATTTATTGGTCTCTCATCAGAGGCCATATCACTCGCATGCCATTCACCTTGGAAGATGTGTCAGGGCCATCAGCAGTAGAGCCTGTAGCTATAGTTAGTTTAGTGGAGTTTGAGAATCTGAAAGAGAGGAATGCTCAGCTCTCTGAAGCTCTAAAGAAGACCCTCTGGGAGAGGAATGATAGTCGTCTGGACAATGAGAGGTTAGAAAAGCTTTGTATCGAGCATATGACTAAGATTGGGAAGACTAACGATTACATCAGAAAAGCCCGAGCAGGGGAGTTGGTATTGAAGAATGCTTGCAAAGAAGCTAAGATTTAGAAAGCCAGAGCTGAGCATTACTTAGAAGAGAGTCAGGCTAGGTGGATCAGGATCACTAAGGCTCGTTTGCAAGAAGATCAGAAGACACAGGCTAGGATAGAGCAGTTGGAAGCTAATGAGAAGAAGAGTCAGGAAGCCTTGTTAGCAACACAGAAGGAAATCTCCGAGTTGAAACTACGGGCGGGGTTGAAGAGATCAAAGGACCAAGACAAGTACCAGAAGTTGACAAGTTCCATTGCCACCAGGAACCTTCTTATCAGGACCATCACAGAGCATCCAGTTGGATCAGTGACTAATGCTCTCTTTAAAGAAGTCAAGGAGGATGACTTTGGGCTGAATGTTTGATTTCTTTGTACTTGTATTTTATTTTGGGTGTACTTTATTTCTCATGGTGATTTTGTTGTATTTCTCGACGTAATTGTATTTTGACCCACCATGGGAACTTGTTGTAATCATAAACTATGTACCTTTTGCATTTGTAATATATGGTTTATATATTACTTGGATTTTCTGATGGGCTTTGATTTCTACAACATCTTCTTCATTCCCAGAGGTCTGGAAGGTCAAAACCAAAGAACCAAATAGGATACCCTTGGAAGACAAATAGACATACTGCATTGCATAGTAACCTCATTCTTTGTTTTGTAGGTGTTTTTGTTGTGGTTTTCTCACTTTGTTGTGTGTTTTAGGAAACATTGCTCGTAGGAGGGTTTTCCCCATCAACAGAGTTCACCGGTATCCAACCAGAAACAACCTTCCAAGCTTACAGATGGACCAAGTTCAACAAGATCTGACTGACATGAAAACTCAGATGGCTAATGAGAGAACTAAGATGAGGGCTCAGATGAACCAGTTCATGGCAGTAATGACTGGGTTGGCCCAAAGCCAAGAAAGATTAAGAGAGTTAGTCGAGTGGAAAACTCCAGAAGAGAATCATCCAGGTACAGGAGGTACTAGTAACAATGATCACGGGCAGCCACGAACAGATCCGCTGGAGTTTGTGCCTCATCTCAATCCTGAAGTCAATGCTAGCAGAAATACCCAGGGAAACACTAGAGGTCGTGCCTTGTAAGAGGACCCTCAAGAAGAACAGTTTACAATAATAGGTGTTGGGGATGAAGCCTATGATCATCGTCTGGACGAAATAACGGAGAAGCTAAGATCTTTGGAGTCCCAAAACTCTTTGGGGTTTGATGTAATGGACATGGGTTTAGTTGAGTGAGTCAAGATTCCTCACAAATTCAAACCTCCATGCTTTGAGAAATATAATGGTACCTCTTGTCCACATACTCACCTGCAGTCCCTTCTAGGGTGACAAAAAGCTTATACCATGGACAAAAAGTTGTGGATGTTCTACTTCGAAGACTGTCTGATTGGGGCATCCCGTGAATGGTATTCTCACATGTCCAGAGCAACAGTCAGAAACTGGAAGGATTTAGCCGAAGCTTTCATACGCCAGTATCAATATAACCTGGACATGGCTCCCAATAGAACCCTCTTTATGGGTATGTCACAGTCTTCAAGAGAAAGCTTCAGGGAATATGCCCAAAGATGGAGACAGCTTGTTATTGTTGTCCAGCCTCCGATGTTTGAGAGAGAAATGGCTGACATGTTTATGAACATGTTGCAAGGAACTTACATTGACAGACTTTCTGCTTTCTCGTCCACTAGTTTTGTTGATGTAGTTATAGTCGATGAGAAAATTGAGAGTCTTTTGAAGATGGGTAAAATTTCAGACAACGGTGCTAGTTCTAGCAATGCTAGAAAACCTTTCTCGGGACCTCGAAGTACAGGTGAGACTAACTCAATACATATGGGCAGAGGTAGGCCTCAATACATGCCAAGATACGTGGCAGTTGTCACTATTCCTACTCCAGCACCTCAGTCATAACATTTCCCTCAACAACAACACTTCCCATAGCAACAACAGTTTCCACAATAACAGAGATCTTATAACAACAACAACAATCAACAGGGTTATTGATCCCATTTCGATGCCTTATGTTGCCTTACTTCCACAGTTATTGAAGCTCAATCTGATCGAATTGAGGACTCTGGCCCCACCAGATCCTCAGAACCTTCCTAGAAACTATGATGTCAATGCCAGATGTGTCTTCCACTCCAATGCACCTGGCCATACAACAGAGAAATGCAGGGCTTTACACATGAAGATTCAAGATTTGATTGATTCTAAGGCAGTCAACTTTGCACCTCCTCCAAGTGTTACCAAGAATCCTATGCCTAGCCATGGTGGACCTAGGATAAATGCCATTGAGGTGGATCAACCATTAAGCCTAATTGACAATGTTGCAAGTATCCAAACACCTCTGGCCGAGGTTAAAGCCCAGCTTTTGAAGTGCCAAGTGTTTCCAGGTTGTGAGGCCCATTGCGAAGCTTGCAATATTTCTACCAATGGTTGTGAAAATTTGAAAACCGGTATCAACAGTCTTATCAGAGAAGGCACTTGACAGATCACTTCAACAGTTCCAGCTCCTACAACATCAACAACCATTCCTCCTACAACACCAGCAAACATCATTTCATCAGATACAACAGATATCACTCCTACAACTTCAATAACAATCATTCCAACAGATTCTTCTACAACATCAACAACCATCCCTTCTTCAACCTCAACATACACCAGTTCAACACATCCTTCTACAACAACATCAACCATTAATGAAGACATTTCCACAATCACCATTTATTATGATCCGACAACAATTCATGTCCCGGATCCTATCAACAACTCACATCAACATCAGCAACCTTCATCACCCGCACCATCTCCAATCAGACCTCCTGTCACCATTTATTATGACCCGCAAACTGTCTCAACTCCTTCTTCCGCAGCAATCAGTCCGGTAACCATCATGGTACCTGGAACAGTTCCATATGATAGCAGAAGTGTTGTGCCTTGGCACTATGACTTAGATTTATATTGCAACAGAAAGAAAGTCACTCTTGACACTTCTACACCACAGATTGATAATGTCGGGGGAGGAGGAGGCTTCACTCGAAGTGGATGTCTCTTTGCGTCACAGTTCCCAAGAGTTAATGCTGATGCAGAAGCTGCTGCCAAAGCAAAAGGCAAGAGTGTGGTGCCTGAAGAACCAATTGCCAAGGAAACTCAGAAGACATCCTTAGATCAGGAGGTAGACGAGTTCATGAGAATTATCAAGAAGAGTGACTATAAGTTTGTGGACCAGCTCCATCAGACGCCCTCCAAAATATCTATTTTATCACTGCTAATATGTTCCGAAGCCCACAGGAATGCACTTCTCAAAGTCCTACACGTAGCTTACGTGCCAGAAGAGATTACAGTTAATCAGCTAGAAACGGTGGTTTCTAATGTCAATACTAGTCATGGACTAGGATTCACTGATGTTGATCTAACTACGGAGCGCCGTAACCATAATAATGCTTTGCATATCACCTTGGAGTGTAAAGGTGTTGTTCTTTCTCATGTCTTGGTTGACACTGGGTCCTCAATCAATGTTCTTCCAAAGAAAGCCTTAGTCAAGATGGAATATGATGGTCTTGCATTGCGTCCAAGTAACCTGGTAGTAAGAGCCTTTGACGGTTCTAAAAGATCGGTTCTTGGGGAAATTGAGCTGCCTGTGGTGATTGGCCCATAGATCTTCAAAACTATCTTCTATGTGATGGACATTCAGCCTACCTATAGTTTTTTGTTGGGTTGGCCTTGGATTCATGCCGCTGGCGCTGTAACGTCGACCCTTCACCAGAAGTTAAAATACGAATGGGAAGGCCAAGTCATCAAAATTTGTGGGGAAGAGGATATCTTCGTCAGCCATCTAGCTACTTACAAGTATACTGAGATGGACGGAGAGATCCATGAGACAATGAGCCAAGGGTTTGAGGCCCTCAACAACTGAAGTGTCTGGTACTTCGATCTCCTCTTATAAGCAAGCTCGGAAGGTTGTTGAAGACGGGAATGCCCAGGGCTGGGGCAAGCTGCTGCAAGTTCAGGTCAAGGAAGACAAGTTCGGGTAGGGTTACAAACCATCCCGACAGGTCCAAGAGGAGGATGCTGAAGCTCCCAAGTTTATCAGTGGGGGAATGCTAACCCCGGATGCAATCAACAATGTGGAAGACGAGTCTGAAAGTGACTTCAACCTGGAAAGCTGGATTCGTCCAAGGGTCCCAGGCCAGGAAGTCCTCAACTGGTTTTCCCAGGAAATTATAAGGATTACTTCTGCAGAGTAATTATTATTTCCTGTTTAAGCATGCATCATGTCCTGCATCTTGCCCAAGGTGTCAGGACTCATTTTGTAATAGGGCCATATTTGTATTTTGTGCAAATGAATGATTAATGAACAAATGGACATCTTTTGCAAACGATCTTTTTTCGCTCATTGTTTTTCATTTTTGGTATTTTCGCACAAAACAATAAATGGAAATGTTTTTCAATAAATAAATTCATTCACTTTTTCCTAAACAAGATAAAATCAATCACTAAAATGAACAAATCTCAACCCTTGCAGAGATAATCCTCCAGATTGCACTGACAACGACACTGCTATGACCTTGTATGACTTTGACAATCCAATTAATCAAGCAGATGAAGGGGTTGATGAAGACTATGATTTGCCTGAAGAGTTGGCTAGGTTATTGATACAAGAGGAAAAAGTGATTCCTCCTCATCAGAAGAAGGTTGAAACTGTCAATCTTGGTACCGAGGAAGATGTGAAAGAAGTGAAGATCGGGGCCAATCTGCAAGCTCCAGTGAAAGAACAACTCATCAGTATGCTTCGGGAATATGTTGACGTCTTTGCTTGGTCCTATCAAGACATGTCAGGTCTGGATAAATATATTGTCATACACAGGTTTCCACTGAAAGAAGATTGTCTTCCGGTCAAACAGAAATTACGCCGTACTCGCCCAGATATGGCCATGAAAATTAAAGAGGAAGTACAAAAGCAGTGGGACGCCGGTTTTCTTGATGTACCTAGTTACCCGTCGTGGGTTGCTAAAATTGTACCCGTGCCTAAGAAGGATGGCAAGGTGTGTATGTGTGTGGATTACCGGGATTTGAACAGAGTAAACCCGAAGGATGATTTCCCATTACCTCACATTGATGTATTGGTGGATAACACAGCTCAGTTCTCGGTATTTTCTTTCATGGACGGATTTTCGGAATATAATCAGATTAAGATGTCACCTGAAGACATGGAGAAGACAACTTTTATCACACCTTGGGGAACATTCTGCTACAAGGTAATGTCGTTTAGTCTGAAGAACTCCGGTGCAACATATCAACGGGCTATGGTAACATTATTCCACGATATGATCCACAAAAAATTGAGTGCTATGTGGATGATATGATTGCCAAGTCCCTTACAGAAGAAGATCATCTGGTGAATCTGCTGAAATTGTTTAAACGTCTGAGGAAGTATCAGTTGAAGTTAAACCCCAACAAATGCACATTCGGGGTACGTTCTGTTAAGTTGCTGGGTTTTATCGTAAGTGAAAAAGGAATTGAGGTTGATCCCAACAAAGTCAAAGCTATTCAGGAAATGCCTACACCTAAGACTAAAAAAGAAGTTTGAGGGTTCTTAGGTAGATTGAACTACATCTCAAGGTTCATATCTCATCTCACTGCAACCTGCGAATCCTTGTTCAAGCTTTTAAGAAAAGAACAAACAGTCTGGTGGAACAATGACTGTCAGAGAGCTTTTGACAAGATCAAAGAATATCTACAAGAACCTCCAACTCTCATGCCTCCAATTGAAGGAAGACCTCTAATCATGTATCTGACAGTTTTAGAAGAGTCAATGAGGTGTGTGTTGGGCCAACATGACAAGTGTGGTCAAAAAGAGTATGCAATATACTACCTAAGCAAAAAGTTTACCGATTGTTTACAACGTTATTCACTGCTCGAGAAAACTTGTTGTGCTCTAGCGTGGGCTTCTCGCTGACTAAGACAGTATATGTTGACTCATACTACCTTGTTTATCTAAAAGATGGATCTAGTCAAGTACATATTTGAGAAGCCAGCACTTACCGGAAGGTTTGCAAGGTGGCAAATGATTCTAACAGAATATGACATTCAGTACACCTCTTAAAAGCCATCAAAGGCAGTGTATTGTCTGACTATCTGGTTGAGCAACCCATTGATGATTACCAGACTATGAGATTTTACTTCCCTAATGAAGACATCATATTCTTGAAAGAAAAAGATTTTGAAGAGCCAGTTCACACTGAAGGGCCTGATCCAGAAGAAGCATGGACTATGATGTTCGATGGGGCAGTTAATTGCAATGGTCGTGGGGTTAGTGCAGTACTTATCACACCCAAGGTAGTCCATATGCCTTTCTCAGCAAAACTCACCTTTGCTTGCACTAACAATGAAGCAGAATACGAAGCTTGTATCATGGGTCTTGAGGAAGCCATTGACCTCGGGATCAAAACCTTGAATGTATTCGGAGATTCAGCTTTGGTAATCAATCAGACCAATGGCAAGTGGTACACTCATCTGGAGCATCTGATTCCATACCGTGACTATACGAGGAGATTTTTGACCTTCTTCACAACAGTCAAGCTTGAATACATCCCTCGAGATGAGAATCAGTTTGCAGATGCTTTAGCTACCATTTCATCCATGATCAAAGTACAAGCTGCTAATTATGTACCTCGGATTTTGGTATCTAGATTGGACAGACCGGCATATGTATTCTCTATGGACATTGTTACTGATAACAAGCCTTGATACCACGAAATCAAATGCTTCTTGGAGACTCAGACATACCCACCTAGGGCATAATCCAATGATAAGAAGACATTAAGAAGGCTAGCCGGCAGTTTCTTCCTCAATTCTGATGGTTCTTTGTACAAGCGAAACTTCGACATGGTCCTGCTCAGATGTGTTGACAAAAAGGAAGCAGACCTACTAATGCACGAAGTACATGAAGGTTCTTTCGGTACCCATGTCGGAGGACATGCAATGGCAAAGAAGTTGTTAAGTCAGGTTACTATTGGATCACAATGGATGCAGACTGTTGTGCCTATGCTAGAAAATGCCACAAATTCCAGATCTACGCAGATAAAATGCATGTGCCTCCGAATCCTTTGAACGTAATGTCTTCACCTTGGCCCTTCTCCATGTGGGGCATTGATATGATTGGAAAGATTGAACCGACTGCTTCAAATGGTCACAGATTCATCCTGGTAGCCATTGATTACTTCACCAAATGGGTTGAAGCAGCTTCATATGTAAACGTCACCAGGCAAGTGGTAGCTAGATTTCTGAAAAGGGATATCATCTGTCGATATGGAGTTCCCGAGCGAATCATTACTGATAATGGTTCCAATTTGAACAACAAGATGATGGAAGAACTTTGTCAGGACTTCAAAATTCAACATCACATTTCTTCTCCTTACAGGAAAAAGATGAACGGCGCTGTTGAGGCCGCTAACAAGAACATTAAGAAGATTGTGCAAAAGATGGTAGTCACCTACAAAGACTGGCACGAAATGCTACCATTTGCCTTGCATGGGTACCGAACCTCTATCAGGACATCTACTGGGGAAACACCTTATCAGCTTGTGTATGGTATGGAAGTTGTCCTACCTGTTGAAGTTGAACTACCCTCCATACGGGTAATGATGGATGTGAAAATGGATGAAGTCGAATGGGTCCGATCTCGATACAATCAACTGAACCTGATTGAAGAGAAAAGATTAGCAGCTATCTGTCATGGACAATTATATCAGAAGCGAACAAAGAAAGCCTTCGATCATAAAGTCAGACCATGGGAATACCAAGTGGGAGAGCTTGTTTTGAAAAGACTTCTTCCTCCTCATACAGACCACAGGGGAAAATGGACGCCGAACTACGAAGTCCTGTTCATAGTAAAGAAAGTTTTCTCTGGTGGAGCACTGATGCTCACTACTATGGATGGCGAGGATTTCTTCTCTCCTGTAAATTCAGATGCAGTTAAAAAATACTTCGCATAAAAGACCCGTTGGACACAAAAACAGAATGTAAGTCCAGGAAAAAATAGGGCATCCCGGTGAGTCAAAAACAGAATAAAAGACTCGGGCAAAAATAAGGGAAAAATTCAAAAAAATGTACACCCGCTGAGTTGAAAAGCCTCATCGGACAGCTCAGGCAAAAATGGGTATCTCGGTGGATTGAAAACCCGAATGGGCGATCCACGCAAAATCAGGGAATAAGTGAACAACTGCATTCTGAATTCATCTGTATTAATCACAACATGGCAAGCTTCAAAAGGACAAAGCGTCTGTCAGAATCAACCTTCTTCAGAAAGCAAGATGAGAAAAATGCCAAGGTCATACGGGTCATAGCAAAGGAAGCTAACTAGAGCGTCATATTCAACATTGCCAACACTTTTATTTTCTCAATTTTCAGCAATCTCCTCATTTCAGGGGATTCGCTTCTTTGACTGTACTTGCCTATTCAAGGCACACAAATCAATAAATTCAGAATATTCAGTCACACTTTGTTTTGTACATTTTTGTTTCGTTTTCAAAATGTCCAAAGTTCATGGTACAACACTTGCATAAAACATATGAGCCATTTTAACAAATGCTTGCAGGAAATATGAATTCTTCAGCAAATCTAACTCCTATGACGAAATCCGGTTGAGGATATCTCAGGACACTTGTGTGTTTCCTTTGTCTTAACAGGTTGCAGGTACTCAAGGCAAACAATCTTTCACAGCATGGGGCATATCAAGCATTATATCCCCAGCCAAGCCAACAATCACATCATCAGCAAGACTCCTTGACAAGAAGTATTTCCTCGTAAAGTTTTTATCCCCCTAGAGGGTTCCTTGAAGAACTCATCAATCCCTAGCGTATTTGTTTGGACGAAGAAATGGCAACTGATTACTTCCCAGAAGATACCTCTTCCCCAAAGTAGGATCTCCCGAGTAATGCCTGACAGCTTCTCCCCAGCAAAGTAGTCGGGAACTTTCTAGTCCCCGTCAGAGTTGCCATTCTCTCCCCAGTAGAGCAATGCATGAAATACTTCCCCAGCGGAGTTGCTGAAACTTCCTCGTCCCCAGCGGAGTTCTCCCTCCGGACAGATAAACTAGAGATCTCTCTCCCCGCAGGATCCGAATCTCGGATCGGGTTCTCTCTTTTGCATAATCATAGCATTCACTTCATTTTCCCCCAAAATAAACGTAGCATTTCATCTAATACGGAGCATTACAGTAAAAATCAAACATTTGCATGATAAGCCAGGTTCGAGCCAGTCACCTGCAAATACCATCATCACTTCACTAGCAATATACAAAACTCATATCCCCTGCAGATAAAAGACAATACATCCCCTTTGCACTCTCAAATACAAATGCCTGTTCACATTTATACATGCTCTTTTCGACACTCGTCTGTGTAATCTTTCCCCAGTAAAGTAGCCAAAATACCTTCTGCATTCTCAATACAGATATTTGTTCATACTTGTACATATTCTTTTTGACACTCGCCCGTGTCATACTTCCCCAGCAAGTCAAACACTCGTCCGTGTCTTGCACATATTTCCCCAGCAGATCAATACTTGTGCATACTTATACAGAAGTCTTTGATACTCGTCTGTATCTTGTTTATATCACCTCTTCAGCAGTTCAACACTCGTTCGTGTTCCTTGCTTAACTGATTGATACCCGTCCTTATCATCATCCTTCAAGCACATGTCAACGTTTGTTTCTATCGATACTCGTCTGTATCATGGTTCTAAGGATGCTCGTCCGTGTCTTTGGTCTATATACACTGTCAAACACTTATACCTTCTATTATAAAGCGTAAGCACTCATCCGTGTTTACATCCTCACAGATACAAAACAACTTTTTCTATCCGGCATTCGTCTTATGTCGTGATACTTTCGGCAGTCGTCCCCTGCCAGGTGATCGTCCTTCACCTTTGGATGACCGTCCCTCATCCTTTTCCTAGTGGAATCCCCATTGTTGGAACTTTCTATCCAACATTCGTCCTATGACGTGATATTTTCAGCACCCGTCCCCTGCTAGGTGATCGTCCTTCACCATATGATGATCGTCCCTCATCATTCATCCGATGGCCGTCCCCATCGTTGATCTTGTTATCCGACATTCGTCCTATGTCAAGATAATCCCCCAAGAGCAGTCGTACCCTTTCTAGGTGATCGTCCTTCACCTCTTGATGATCGTCCTTCATCATGCTTTCCAATGGTCATCCCCATCGTTGATCTTTTCTATCCGGGATTCGTCCTATGTCGAGATAAAGAGCAGTCGTCCCCTGCTAGGTGATCGTCCTTCACCTTTGATGACCGTCCCTCATCAAGTATTTCATTTATTCTTTAACCCGATGGTCGTCCCCATCGTGGTCCCTTTTCCTGATGATCGTCCTTCATCAGTTTCACCCGATGGTCGTCCCCATCGTTGTTTACTTTACCATTCAACCTGATGGCCGTCCTTGTTAGTGCAACCCTCATCCCTTTGATCCCTAGAGTTTTATTTTCCTTACCTGATGGGCGTCCCCGTCGCGGTTTCTTTATTTCCCAGCATGATGGCTATCCCCGCCATTGCTTGGCTTACCGTTTTACCCCTAGCAGTCGTCCTCTGCTCGATGGTCGTCCTCCATCGCTTTCATTTGATACTTATATAATACTATCTTTTGCAATTTATATCCCTTTTCTTCTTCTCCCCAGTGAGTGCAAATTTCGGACTGTCTTTGGTATTCAACCACAAGTTATCTTGTTTGTCTATTAAGCCAGGCGCTTACATCCTGCACAGCTAACTCATACTTGAATACGGGCAGCTGTAAACACCCCAAATTTTCCCTCACTTTTTCACACCATGGCTTGTGATCTTTCATTTTTACATTGCATAAGCATATCATCTCACTGCATAGTTTCATTTCATCTGCATCTAGGGTTTGTGATCTGAGCAATCCAAGAAGTGATATGAGCCCTCCCAATGTTCTTGAAGCTTTCTAAGAGGGTCCATGTGTTTTCCATGATCATTATATGCTCCCCAAAGTTCATAAAAGTCAAAGGATCACAAAATCATGGCAAAGTCATGGAGGCAGACTGAAGATTTCCTGCACAGATGACCTAAAATTAGGGTTTTGGTTTCAAAGGCCTTAATCCCAAATTTGTTGGTCATTCTTGTTTCTAATGGTCTTAATATGTTATAAGGATCATGTGTACCAAATTTGATGAAGAAATTCACTGTGGAAGTCATCTGATCATTGGGTAACTTCTTGAGCAAGTAAAGTCAAAATCAGGGCATCTGAGGCCTCCATCAAGGGTACCAAAGGGTCATCATCATGATGTTGAGTCTCTATGATATTTATTTGATCATTGAAGTGGTTGGAAGTTCACAAAGTTGAAGAATTTTGAGCCAAATGCAAACTTGCTATTTTTGGAAATGACTTGTAATGGAAACTTTCCATTTTGGGAAAGATATTCAACCTATTCTTTCATGACAAATATTGCTTCAAATGGAAAATTCTTGGACATGAAAGTTGTAGATTATGTCTTCCCATTATCAAAAAGTATAAGAACATGTCTTGATTCATCCTAGAGCTCAAGATATGGCATTTCAAAGTTGGCAAAAATCCTATAATTTTCAACCAAAGAGGGATTTTTGCAATTTCACTAGCCAAGCCCTTTCATGACCTCTAATCAACTTCTAAACATCATACCAACATAGTGCAACACATTTGGATCAGAATCATGCCTTGCATCACAATTTTTCATGGCCAATTTCTCAAGAAATTTCAAAGTTGTCAAAATGCTTAAAGCTTACAAACACTTGATCAAGGCCATCCAACTGCACTCTATTGATCCAAGGGCCATCCATGAACTCATATGAGGCCAAGACACCCCTTGAAACAGATCTAAACCATGCCCATACCTCAAGTACATAATTTTGACATTTTTGCAACTTGGCTCATACCAATCACACTATGCCACCACCCACTTTCTGATCAACCCCATTGGCCTATACTAACATTATGCATCTCATTTCATAAGACACACAAGCCTGAAACAACACACAACTCAAATTGCTCAAAAATCCCCAAAATCTTCATTCCTTCGAAACTCACTCCTCAGCCACTGAAACTCAAAACTTTCTTCACCAATCATCTCCATATAACCTATAGAACACAAACCAACCATTGAAATGGCCTGAAAACCCCTCAATCTCAAACACGATTTCTGCCTTAGTAGAACTGAATCTCAAAAACCAAGCCATACAAGCTTCATTCAATCCTTTCAGAAGCTCAAGGGGGGCCATTTGAATGATTTTGCGTCAAGGAGAGGTCCAGAAAGCTCAGAATCAGAAAGCTTCATCTCAGGTAGTCACCTTCAAACTTTTTTCCAGAACTCTTGTTTTAAGTTCTAGAATGATTCTATGTGTCTCCCTGATCATGCTGATATGATTATTTTTGAAAATGGTTGAGAAACCAGGATGTATTGATGTTCTGAAACTTTTTAATCTGAAAATATTTGTGTTCGATTCATGAGTTTGATGCATGATAAACTGTTTTTGGGGATGGATTTGTGTTTACGGTTGTTAGATGTTTGATTCTGGAGATTTAGAGGGTTTGGGGTAGCCTATGGAAGAAATTAGGTTGAAGGGTTGGCCGGAGAAGATGACTGGAGCTTGCTCCTGTCACCTGAGAGTGATTAGGGTTTGTTAATTAGGGTTTAGTCAGGTTTGAATATCAGCCCTTGGATCCTTGCTTAGTGCGCATATGGATGGCTCAGATTGCTCCATTTATTTCATTTTTATTTCATTTTTATTGCATTTCTTTTGTTCAATTTATTTAAAATAGCAAAAATCATCAAAAATATCTCAAACTTTGCATTTCTGTTTCAAATATTTTTCTTAACCTAAAAAAAAATTTTATTTTAATATTTACATTAAAAAAGTATTTTTAAAATATTTAAATGTTTTATTTAATTAATTTATTTTAATTAATTAAATATGCATTTAGGTTTCTAAAAATCACCAAAAAATTCATGAAGCATTACATTTTCAAAATATCACCAAAAAATATTCCAATACATTTAGAAACATTTTCAAACTCACCATACAAATTTCTTTTTAGGTTTGATTACATTTTCACAATTTTCTTTAAAATATGGTCCTTAAATTTGACATTTTTTTAACCCTAACTTGAAAAATTCATTTCTGCCTAACCATGATGAGTTTGAACTTGGTTAATTTTGCATTGTTTCTCATATTGCATATAGTTTATAGGTTATTTATCACATATTTTTATCTTGCATTTTCAATTTGATTTGAATTTTCCCTTTAGAAGCACCCAAAAACCCTAGTTAACTTAGAAATTTCATAACTTTCACTAGGATTGGATTCTGACTTTCTCCTTTGGGGTGTGATCTTATATGATATTAAGGTTTGTTTGAGTTCAATTTCAATTTTTTATCATGGTGAATGCTTCTGTTTTGGTCATATGCTTCTCATGTTTCCTTAAAACCCTAATTTTGCATCTTCATTTGCATTTCATGAACATGTGATCTTGTCATGCCATTCTATTCTTTTGTATGTCATCTTAGACATCATTTTGTTATGCTTTTCATCCATTACATTTCATGAACATCCATGTGTTTTCATGCTTCTAAACATGCTTCCATTGCATCTCATCCTTGTATGATCATTCATATGCATCTTGCATGACTTTGCATCATATCATAACACATTTGCATTGCACAATCACTTCTGGTTTTGGTCTTTGCATCTCATTTCATCTCATTTCCTTTTGCTTTATGTCTTATGCATGCATACTAACATTTCAAGAACTTTTGGTATGTTATCTGGGAGGTGGATTTGCCTTCACCTCCAACCTCTTCTCATCTCTTCATATGCATATTTACTTGTCTTTGAAGTGAATTTGCTTCACTTATGCTCCCTCCTTCTTACTTTCTTTCTTTTAGGTTACTTATCTTCTTCAGGAAGTAAGTAACCTGTTCTTCTTCCTCCTTCTCTTTTCATCTGTTTCTTCCTTGGTGGCCTTCTTGAAGATCTTTTATCTTAAGCCTCATAAACCATAGGATATCCAAGCATGATAACTTTTAGGGTTGTGTATAGTGCCCCGTAGTTTTTACCTTTGATTCTCCTTGAGTCTCTCTTCTCATCTCTTAATCAGAGGATAAACTCTAAAGCTTTAGGACTTTGAATTAGGGTTATGCATGCATCCTTATCTTAGGATGGAGTGTATAACTTTAATCCTTAGTGTTAAACCTTTAATTTATTTACACCTCTTAATTAAAACACATTAATAATCACCAAGACTTTATCTTGTAACTTGGGCCTTACATTAGGGTTCTATCTCTTCCTTATGGTTAAGAGGGACTAACCCTAGTGTTTAATGGACAAGTCCCCCTCAAGTTGTCTTACAAACTTAAAATCCACCATCTTAATCTCATCCTTTAATTAAAATCCACTTAATAAAGGCTTGTTATATAATGAATTTAATCCCTAACCATTGATTAAGTTGAGGAGTCTTTATCAACTTAAGTGTTCTCATCTATCATCCTTCTCTTAGGATGGTGTAATGAGTTCACTAATCTGTGATTAGAGATTAAACTCATTACATAACACTAAACAAAAACCAAAAACATCTAAATAATCACAAGTAGGTTAATGATCTTAATTCTACATCACCATGGTAATTAACTTGAGATGCTTATCTCATACTTAAGTGGGCTCATTATCCCTAATCAGGGAGGATATAATGAGTTTACAAGCCCTTGATTTAGGCGTAAGCTCATAAACCTATTCAAAACACCAAAAACAATAAAAAACTGAAAATACAAAAACAAACAATAATTATCTCCTCCGGGATTCTTTCCTCATCACACTCACTCTGAAAACGAGAACTTGACTCTTCCGTCTAATGCAAGACAGTTAGCACTCGAGCCAGACGAGTCACACACTTGAGCATAGACAAGTAAGCAGTTCACAGTTAATTTATTTCCAGTCTCTTTGAGTCGAACTACGGTGTTCTAACTTCCTCATTGCACGAGAGGATACGTAGGCATAACTTAACAGTTATCGAACAAAATTCTCTATGTCTTCCCCCTCTATCAGCATTCTTTTCTAAGCCTCAGTTCCTGAGCAATTTACCTTTTTGCACTGACACCTGTATTTTCTTTCCCTAGCATTTACACACAAATAACACATACTCTTACCCTTTTTAAACACAATCTTGTAAGCGTGGATCCCGTCGAGTACGACAGACGATCTGGGTGCTAATACCTTCTCAGGTCGTAACCAACCCCCTTTCTTAGTTTCTCTAGTTCGCAACCGCCTTATCCATCTCTTTCCAGGTTTATGCAGCATTACCTTTCCTTCGGGATAAAAATGCCTAGCTGGCAACTCTATTCAACCTCAACCTCTAACCCTTTCTCTTCGTCGACGATTCGTGTTTGCATCGGGACGCAAGTCCAGGGAGCGACAACAACCTGGCTCTCAAACGTTGTACTCGTTAAAAAATCAAATGGAAAATGGATAATGTGTGTTGACTATACCGATCTTAACTGGGCTTGCCCAAAAGACGCTTATCCTTTGCCAAATATTGACAAACTGGTCGACAACTAGGCCAGTTTCAAACTACATCGTTTATGGATGCCTACTCGGGATACAATCAAATCCCTATGGTCGTGACCGAAAAAAAGCACACAACCTTCATGATCGAATCGGGAAATTACTACTATGAAATTATGCCCTTCGGCCGGAAAAACGTGGGTGCTACTTATCAGCGCATGATGAACAAAGTTTTCCAAGCAGAAATCAGAGACATGCTCGAAGTATACATGGACAACATGATCGTTAAATCTCAACAAGAGACAGATCACGCTTACCACCTTCGAAAAGTGTTTGACCAAGCTCGAAAATGCAAATTGCGTTTCAATCCTTAAAAATGCACGTTCGGAGTTCGGGCGGGAAAGTTCATCTGGTTTTATCTGACCGAGCAGGGAATTGACGCCAATCCCGACAAATTTTGAGAATTTACAGAGATTCATATGCCAAACACTAAGAAATATATATAATCGTTAAACAGAGTGCTAGCTTCGCTCGCTCGGTTCGTGGCTAAATCTGCCCACCACGCTCTTCCATTCTAAAAGCTCATTCGCAAGGAGTCAGCTTTCGAATGGACGAATGAATGCGAGTAATCCTTAGCCCATTTGAAAAAAGCATTATCCGAGCCTCCAGTACTCTCCAAACCTAACGAAGGAGAAATTTTGTATTTTTACCTCGTAGTTGTGAACAAGGCCGTAAGCGCGGCTCTCATTCGTGAATTGCCTGAAGGGGAAAAACCAATTTACTTCACGAGCAAGGCCTTGCATGGCCCAGATCTGCGGTATCAGCAGATCGAAAAGGTAGTGTTGGCCCTCCTCTTTGCAGCAAGAAGTCTTAGACACTATTTCTTGGCACATATGATTGTCGTGAGAATTGACCAACCCATTAGGCAGCTGCTCGGAAGGCCAGACATGGTCGGACGAATGCTAAAATGGTCATTGAAACTATTTGAGTTCTACATTAGGTATGAGGGTAGACAAGCTCTTAAGGCCCAAGCATTGGATGATTTTGTAGCGGAGCTCACCTTTCCCGAGAAGATACCAACTTCCACATCCAAGTGGACCATTTTCATGGACGGGGTTTCTAGCTCAGCGCGTAGTGGGGACGGGGTTATGTTGGAAAACGAGGAGGGAACCATCATTGAGGTTTCCTTGACTCTATCTTTCCTCACTTCCAACAATCGAGTAGAATACAAAGCCTTCCTTGCCGGCCTATGCCTAGAGGACGACCTTGGTGTAGAGGAAATCATAATATGTACATACTCCCAGCTGGTTACCAACCAAGTGAGAAGAGATTTCCAAGCTAAAAATGACAACATGTCTGAATACTTATCCTTGGTCAAAAAGAAACTAAACGATTTGCATCCGTAGAAGTTAGGCACGTGTCGCGTGAAAACTATACCCGAGCGGATATCTTGTCCAAGTTAGCCAGTACCAAGAGGAAGGGAGGCAATGAGTCTGTCATACAAGAGATACTCCCCCGACCTATCATCAGACAATCTTCGGCCCCGGTAGATATCAATATCGTGGGCGACACTAATTGTTGGATGACCCCGGTGTTCAATTATCTGACCAAAGATGAGCTACCGGCAGACCTTAAGGCAGCCAGTATTGTGCGACGCAGGGCTTGCTCATACATCATGGTTGAAATAAAGATGTACCGTAGAGGTTTCTCAACCCCCCTCCTTAGATGCGTTGAAGAAGAAAATGTACCACACGTATTGAGATAAGTCCACGAAGGAATCAACGCATAACATCCGGGCAGGAGATCGTTAGCGCGCAAAGTCCTACGAGCAGGATATTATTGGCTAACAATGTAGAGCGAAGCAAAATAGTATGTGAAGATATGCGATAAATTCCAACGGCATAGTGACGTACACGTGGCACCTCCTACCGATCTGAAGTTTCTATCCTCCCCATGGTCGTTCGCCTGGTGGGGGCTGATTATCCTAGGCCCTTTTGTCGTTGGCTCAGGTCAGAAAAAGTACCTCATCATAGACATCAACTATTTCACTAAGTGGATAGAGGCAGAGGCTTTGGCCAAAATCACTACACTCAACATCCTATGCTTCTTCAAGCAAAACATCCTTGCTCGGTTCACGGTACCACTCGCCATCGTAACAGACAATGGAACCCAATTCACTGACAAACATTTCCAGGAGTTCGTGGCCTCACTAGGAATCAAATAACACTTAGCCTCAGTCGAGCATCCCTAAACTAACGGGCAGGCAGAAGCTGCGAACATGGTGATCCTAAGAGGACTAAAATGATGATTGGACGAACATAAAAAGTGTTGGGTCGAAGAATTGCATAACGTACTTTGGGCTTATAAAACCATACCTCATTCAACGATCAGGGAGTCCCCATTTCGACTGGCCTATGGGACCGAAGCGGTCATATCCATAGAGATGCACGTCCATTCCAGGTGGACAGAATCACCTATGGACCAGGACACTAACTCTGAGACGCTTCGAGAGGAGCTCGACCTGGTCGAAGAAATTCGGTCAGGAGCTGCCCTTCTTGAGGTCACCCTCAAACAAAAGATAGCAGCTTGACATGACGCCAAGGTCATCAAATGAGCGTTCGAGGTCGGCAGTCTCGTCTTGAGGTGAAACCACAAGAATTCCTAGGAGGGGAATCTGGCCCCAAATTGGGAAGGCCCATATCATGTCCGAGCAAAGACCGAAAATGGAGCCTATTACTTAGAAAATCTACAAGGGGAAGAGCTCGCTCGGCCGTGGAACACCGATAAACTCAAACAGTACTATAGTTAGTACTAACGTCACCCTGCTCGACTCCAAAGCGAGGAGTAGACGGTCCGACCTAACCTGCATGCCTAGGTACAAGCATTGCAGCTCAATACTCTTTGATCATCAGGACCCCTCACGAATGAGGAAGGTTAATGTTGCACAGACGGATACTCAAACGAGTCTGTCGTTGACTAAGTACCACGACCAGGCGGAACCCTAACTTGCGATGAGACGTTCAAGCCACGAAGACCGAGCCATAATCTTGACCTGGGCGCCACATCGGAGCAAGCCTCTGCACATCTGTTTGGTTCCCCTAACCAACAGATCACGCCTCCTAACAAGCATTTCCCCCCTATTAGAGCAAGTCCTTATATTTTTGTACTTTCGCATCACGCCTAAATCTGCGTATATAGTACGGCCAAAAGAGTGTCGAGCATAAAATACTTAGTGAAATAATCATACATTCAAGATAAAGGTCCTTCGACGGACGAGCAGTTATATATAACAATAAAAACACTACGTAAATGACAAACGACCACCAAGGTCGGAAATTATAATAAAAAGGTTGCACCCCCAAAGGGACGACTTGTTCGAGAATTACATTAAATGGGGACCATGTTCCCGAACAAATACAAAATTACAACAAATCGGCACGCGGGCCGGACTAATTACCCTCCGCCAGGTGGTCATCGGGCTGAACTTCGCTAGGGATAGGCTGATCCTCGACCTGGACGGGCTCCTCGGGCTGGGTCTCATCGACGATCATGTCATCAGGAACGACGATATGACCGTCCTCGACCTTGTACAAATAGTTAATCTGATCAGTGTTGAGATCCATTTCTGGATTAAGTATTTTGATCTGGTCAACGGCATTTTGGAAGCTCAATTTGGTCGACTCCCGCAGCTCCTCCAAATCCTGGTCCAACCTAGCCAAGAAATGCACCCGAGTCAGTAAGCCCTTAGTATCCTCGTCCTCGTCTTACTTGGGCATAAAGGCATCTTTTAGCCTTTTATTCTGATCGAGCGCCTTCCTTTTGTCCACCTACAATTTGGCTATCACTTCGGTATGATCTTTGAGCGACTTGGTTGCCTCCTCGACAGCTTTCTTGGCAATATCTTCGGACGATGCTAGAAAGGACTTCAAACGGATGATTTCCCGCTCATGACCGGCCTCTCCCTCGACCAGCATCGAAGACATGGTCATCACCCTCATGACAACACTAGCATCTTGTGCTAGTGACAGTCTCCGAGCAGGTCGATCCATGCTTTTGACATGCAGAGTATCCGCCCGCTGGACCTCTAGGGTCGTGCCCTCGAAATAGTTACGCTTCACGAAGCAAGGAGGAATGGCAAACTTGGGTTTGGGCGAGGCGTTGGCAGTCAAGTCCATCACTGTCGTGCCACCCATTTTCCTCTTCAGGTGGGATGCTGAACTCACGACTGAAGAACCCTGATTGGTCGGTCCCGAGCCCGAGCCACTCGTAGCATTACCCGTCAGCCGGATCAAAACCGTCTTGAGTTTCCTCTTGTTGATTTATCTTAGTTTTTCCTGGATCTTGTCCAGGAGCTTGGTCATAAAAACTGCAAAAGACAAGAGGAAAGAAAGTTAATATCGAGCACTATAAACACGCAGATCATAAGACAAAATAAAATCAGATACGACTACGAATACCAAAAAATTCAAACACTTCCTGCCTCTTTTTACAAGCAAAGAGCGTAGTTACGTCGATAATGGGGTACTCTACTACTTCTCCCCCGTCAGCATCGAGCATCTTTTTACCCTCCCCTTCGAACATCAGGATCGGTGTAAAAGATGCCACCAACTTATGAAATTCTTCAAAGATGGACCCGTCGTCGTCGTTCAGCTTATCCCCGACCTGAACGAACTCGCTCACCGGGGTATCATAGTTAAAATGACCCCATGATAAGGGGAAGCTCCAAATTCGGTGAGGGATTTCCTTCCCCTTGGGCATCAAGCCTAGGCACCCCATTCACATCAGTGTCGATCCCAAGGAAGCTAATCGACCAGGTTGCCAAAGTGGTCGACGGTTCGACCGGGAAATAGTCGTCCTTGAATGAGCGGATAGAATTTGAGTGCGCCTTGAAGATCTTGGTACGCTGCTTAAACATGATAAAGCCTTTCTGAGCTCCTCATCTCCCGACCTGGCGTTGCAGGGAAAAAAGTCGGAAGAATAAAGGGAGAGTAGCCCCGGCCCCAAGATGTGAGCACGTCAGCTCAAACTCCCTCATAAAAGCGTAAGAGTTGGGATGCAGCTGAGAGGGCGTCACTCCCAAGTGGCCCAGCACCGAGTAAACGAGGTCACTGAACGGCAACCTGACCCCCAAAGTCGTGAAGATATACTCGTACATTGAGAACTTCGATCCTCCAAAATCTGAGTATATCCTATCATGGTCACCTGGGCACATGATGATCTAGTGCGCGCGATCCCCCACCACGGGAAATGGTTCCATTTGTGGTCTAGCATAGCTTGAGACCTTGTCCAATAATTCCTCCACTGCCCATTCTTCGGGCACCGGGACCTGTCCTTCTTCTTCAGAAATCTCTTGAGCGTCTGCCGCTCCCCCAGAGGTGGTGGCCGCATCGCCCACGTCAGTAGCGTGAGAATCCTCTAAAGATTTGTCGGAATCACTCAAAACAGTAGCTGAGGAACTAGAGTCCTCCCGGGTATCTTCCTCGGACGAGAGATCATACGAATTGATAAGCACTTCTTCACCTGAAAAGTAGAGGAAAGGCGTCAGTGAATTAGATCAAGGCATCAAATCCACCCTTCCACTACCTATCAAGTGAAAGGGCGTGCAACGACCGAGAGGCAATGCTCCCGACCAAAGCCCTAAAAAAGAATCTATATACTTAAAACGACCGACCACACTCGATAAAAATCATGACAATGAAGGGACCTCAAAACGACCAAATGATCACTGTTGTCCCCGAACCCAGGGCTCAGGTTGAACTTCAACTAAAGCCACCGGTTGGCGAAGACCAGGGTTCAAGCGCAAGTTGTAACGCCCCGATTCGATTTTCCCAATTTTTGTGGAGTCTTTTATTTTATTTGAATGATAATTGTTTTATTTGTGAAATTATCATGATGATATGATATGTTGAGGAAATAATGTGATATGTTGGTGTGATATGTGATTTTACCGTTTTGTGAATTTTCGGGTAAAATTGGATTGGATGGTATTTTAGACTTTTGTTAATTAGTGATAAGTTAGAAATTAGTAGAATTGGTATTTTTGTGAGAGAATGATATTTGGGGGAGAAAATAGTTAGTAAGCGAAAGAATAGAAAATAAAGAGAAAAGAATATAAGTTAAAAGAAGAGAAAAGAAAAGGAAATAGAAGGAAAAAAGAGATAGAGAGGAAATAGAAGAGAAAGAAAGTAGAAGAAGGAGAAAAAGAGGAAAAGCTAGGTTTTGATCAAGATTGATCCGCGTAGACGAAATAATCGGGTAAGGGTGATAAACATTGTTATCTTAATATTGTGTATGATTATGTATATGTTTGATTGGTTGAGTTTTGGTTTTGATGGAAGTTTAGAGAAGATGAATAGTTAGGGTTTTAGTGAAAATGTGAGAAATTGGTAGATTAATCGGTTAGAAATCGTTATAATCGAAGTATGATGTTAGATATATGATTTAGATCATGTTTATGGAAGTATTTTGGAGATTTGGGGTGTTTGGAGTTGATTGTTCACGGCTGAGAAATTATGGAATTCGCAGTGGTCGCTCAGCGAGCTATCCCTCGCTCAGCGAAAGTTCCAGGGCTTTCCTACCCCAGCGAGCGAGAGGGCGCTCAGCGAGCCTGTAGGTTTTTGAAAAAATTGTGTTTTATTTCGTAGATTTAGTTTCGGGTATCTGTTTTTAGTGTTACTTATATCGATTTGAAGCTAGAAACGTGTAGAAACTAATGATGCTAAGAAATGAAATGTTTAGCCGGCTTTTACCCGACTTTTCCGATAAAACGTAAATAAGTTAATTATGGAAATTGTGAGTTTGAGGTGATGTTGTGGCCGTTGGCAAATGAATACATTGCTTGAATTGTATACAAATGTATGTTAATTGAATCAGTTGAGTGCATAATTATGTTGTGAATAGTGTATGCATTTTCAAGAATGTTGTGTGTCATTTTTCGTGTAATGCATAATGTATGCAATCTTGTTTCGTGGGATTCTTTGTGAATTCGTTGTAGCATCGTGTGCTCATGTGGAGTGTGAGCAATGACTACAACAAGATTGTGTGCCCATGTGGGGTGTGAGCGATTAGAATTTGAGCCCGTGTGGGGTGTGAGTAATCCATAAACATCGTGTGCCCATGTGGGGTATAAGCGATGGGTGATTTATTCACATTGATTGTGTGCCCGTGTAGGGTGTGAGCAATTAGATTGTGTACCCGTGTAGGGTGTGAGAAATCCATAAAAATTGTGTGCCCATGTGGGGTGTGAGCAATGGGGAACATTGTGTACCTGACGAGGAGTTACTTTAGGTAACAAGCGATGATTCCATTTGGTTCCTGAGTATACCTGTTGAAATGTTGAGTCAGTACCGCATTGCACCTTCATAGAGTCGGGTTTCGGTCTCTATGAGTTGCATTTTATCATTTTAATTATGATATGCAGAAATAAACATGAATGTGCATATGTTTATTTGGAGACTTATGGAGATGATAGTATGTGTGGTGAGACATACTTGTTTGTATATATGCATGTTTGATATACATATATGTATGTGATTTATACATTTGTAATGTATATGTGTGATTAAACATAGCTAGACGTATGTTTATGCGGAATGAATAGAGTTGAGGAATAAACATAAATAAGATAAGTTTATGTGAATTGCTAAATTGTGTGTAATTAATATGTTCGATTGGTGTTGATGTACACGTTGCGATGTGTATATGTGATAAGGAATGATTCATGGTGAGAATATGTTTTATGTGCATTTTATATGTTGAGATATATAATTATATGAAATGTTATTATGATAATGTTTCTCACCCTTCTGCTGTTTTATGATGCTCTATGAGGCATTGCAGAATAGGTTGCTAGATGGCAATATTTGTGAAGCTCGTCTTCATCTTTTGGTCGGTCAGCTCTGATATGTAGCACCGGGTAGTTTGGTTGGCTTAGCGCCATTTTTGTGATGCATTGTGTACATGTATCTTTTTGATGGATGTTTTGTATAGACATGAACATTGTTGTTGGCATCAAACGTGTTGATATATATATATATATATATATATATATATATATATATATATATATATATATATGAATGGAAATATATATGTTTGATGTAATGTGAAATGTTTTCACTGTATAATCATTTATCGTTTGGAAATTACCCTATTGTTGCATATCTATTATGAGCAGGTGTAATGTGGTTTGATTTCAAGTATAATGTGGAATTGCTCTTTTATACCATATTACGAATATACTCTGATGGAATTTGTACTATGTGCCTAAGTGATTTAATTGCATATTTGGGGTATAGAAAGGGGATGTTACATTAAGTGGTATCAGAGCCAGTGTTTGAGTCAGTTGTGTTTGTCTTGATGTTGTTATGATTGAACTTTTGTTTAATCTTGTTGTTTTCTTTGTCAACAATCAGAATATGGCTGGTAGAAATGACAATGCTATGGCTGCTGCTTTGGAAGCAATGGTTAGGGCGGGGCAGGGAGCACCAAATGTGAATGCTAATGATGAGTTCAAGAAGAATCAACCGCCGGTCTTCAAAGGAAGATTTGATCCTGATGATGTTTAGAATTGGTTGAAGGAGATTGAAAGAATCTTTAGAGTTATGGACTGTGCTGAAGAGAGTAAGGTGAGGCTTGGTTCTAACATGCATAAGGAAGAAGCCGATGATTGGTGGGTCGGTAGAAGTCAAGCTCTTGAGGAGGATGATGAAGAGACAACTTGGGAAGTTTTCCGTACTAAGTTCTTAGGGAAGTACTACCATGAGAGTGTGAAGGGAAAGAAGGAGATGGAATTCCTTAAGCTGAAGCAAGGTAGTATGTTAGTGGTTGACTATATTGCTAAGATTGTGGAATTGGTTCAGTTTCATCTTCATTATGTTGCTGCTACTGCTGAGTTTTCTAAGTGTATTAAGTATGAGAATGGCTTGCGTCCTGAGATTAAGAAAGCTGTGGGATATCAGAGAATTAGAAGGTTTTCAGATTTGACTGAATGTTGTAGAATTTTTGAAGAAGATAGCAAAGCTCATTCTACACATTACAAGAGTGTGAATGAGAGGAAAGGGAAGCAACAAGCTAGAAGTGGACCTTATGTGACACTCGCTGATAAGGGAAAATATAGGGGAAACTTTGATATGAGATCTGGTGTGTAAATACCACAAATTTGCCCTCACTTTTTCTCACACCATGGCTTGTGATCTTTCATTTTTGCATTAGCTTAAGCATACCATCTCATATTGCATATTTGTTTCACTGCACATTTCCATTTCATCTACATCTTGGGTTGTGATCTGAGCAATCCAAGAATCAATTTGAGCCATCCCAATGGTCTTGAAGCTTTCCAAAAGGGTCCATGTGTGTTCTATGATCATATTATGCTCCCCAAAGTTCATGAAAGTCAAGGGATCACAAGAATTGGCAAAGGCATGGAAGCAGAGCTAGGGTTTTCACTACACAGATGACCAAAATTAGGGTTTTGGTTTCAGAGGCCTTAACTCCAAAACATCTGGTAATTCTTGTTTCTAATTCTCTTAATATGTTATAAGGATCATATGTACCAAGTTTGATGAAGAAATTCATTGTGAAAGTCATCTGACCATTGGGTAACTTCTTGAGCAAGTTAAGTCAAAATCAGGGCATCTGAGGCCCCCAACAATGGAACCAAAGGGTCATTTTCATCAAATTAGAGTTCAATGATCTTTATTTGATCTTAGAAGTGGTTGTAAGTTCACAAGATTGAAGAATTTTGAGCCAATTGCAAACTTTCCATTTTTGGAAATGACTTGAAATGCAAACTTTCCATTTTGGGAAAGATTTTCAACCTCCTCTTTCATGACCAAAAATGCTTCAAATGAAAAATTCTTGGGCATGAAAGTTGTAGATTATGTCTTCCCATTTTCAAAAATTACAAGAACATGTCTTGATTCATCCTAGAACTCAAGATATGTCCTTTCAAAGTTGGCAAAAATCACATAATTTCAAGTTTCATGTCAAAGAGGGATTTTGCATATTGACATTTTAAAGCTTCTAAATGACTTCTAATGTGCACAAATATGTTACAACATGTCAAAGAAACTTCTAAACATCAGAATTGGCCCAAGAATTTGGAATTTGCATGGCTTGATTCACAAGAAATGTCAAAGAGGGAAAGTTGCATAAAGCTTGCCATCTCTTCATCCAAGCATCACAGCTGCCTTTCTTTGATCCAAGGGCCCTCCATGAAGCATGCTGAAGCAATCTAGCCACAGAATCCCCTGCTGCACTGACCCTTACCTCAAGTACACATAAGTTGACATTTTTGCATTTCCTCCCATACGAATCAAACTGAGCCACCACCCATTCTCTGACCAATCACAACCTCTTATGCAAACCCTAGGGAGTTCATTTCACAACACACACAAGCTCAGAACATCCCACAAGCCAGATTGCACAAAATCACCTTAGAAATTCACTTCTTCGAATCTCCCTGCACAAGCCTAAAACTTCAAATATTTTTCCACCGATCAACTCAAAATCATCCATAGATCACAAAGCACCCACTCCCATGGCCTGAAACTCCCAAAATCAGAAATACGATTTCTGAGTTATCAGAACCAAACACTTCAAAACAGCCATCATAAACTTGTTCTAAGCTTCACATCATCCTCAAGGGGTCCTTTGAAGTTGATTTGCACAAGGGAGGAGGCCAGAAAGCTCAAAACTGCAAAGCTTCATCTCAGGTATACCTCAAGAACATTTTTTCCAGAACTTGCTATTTAAATTAAAATATCAATCTTCATGTTTCCCTGATCACTCTGATATGTTTTGTTTTGAAAATGATTGAGAAATAAGCATGTGCGAAGCTTCTGAAATTTTTGACCTAAAACTTGTTAGCTTCGATTCAGCCTTGTTATGCATGATAAATGATTTTTGTTTGTGGATTCATATTCTATGATGTTAGAGGAGTGATTCTGGGCAAGAAATTAGGAGTTTAGATACTTGTATGAGTTTCTGGAATTTTGGTTCGCAGGAGAAGATGACCGAAGCTAGCTCCGGTCACCTGAAAATGCTTAGGGTTTAATTATGGTTAATTAGCCAGTTTAAATGTAGACCCTTAGATCTTAGGGTTAGCGCGTGAATGAGTGGTCCAGATTGCTTCATTAACTTTAATTCAAATTAATTAGTTTAATTAGGGTTAATTAAATTAATTTCCTCAGAATGAATCCTAGCCATTGGTAAACGCGCGCAGTCAACCCATATTTCCCCAGTTTGAATCTGGACCCCGGGATCTGATTACTTCTCATTTATGTTTATTTTATTTCCATTTTAATTCATTTCTTTTGCACAATTTATTAAAAATACCAAAACTCATCACAAAAATATGAAACTTTGCATTTCTATTTTAAATATTTTTCCCAACCTGAAAATGATTTTTATTATATTTTTTGCATATAAAAAGCATTTTTAAAATATTTAAATGTTATTTTTAGTTAATTAAAGTATTTTAATTAATTAAAAATACATTTAGGTTTCTAAAATTCACCAAAAAAATCATGAATCATTCCAATACATTTCGAAACATTTTCAAACTCTTCATACAAATTTATTTTTAGTTTTGATCATAATTTCTCAATTTTCTTTGAATTAGGGTTCTTAAAAATCATATTTTTTAACCCTAACTTTGAAAAATCATTTCTGCCTAACCAATAAGAGTTTGAACTTGATTCTTTTTGCATTGTTTCACATATTGCATGTAGTTTCTAGGTTATTTTCCTCATGAATTTATCTTGCATTTTCAAATTGATTTTCATTTTCCCTTTTGAATCATCCAAAAACCCTAGAAAACTTAGGAAAATCATAACTTTCAATAGGATTGGCTTCTGACCTTCTCCTTTGAGGTGTGACCTTGTATAGGTTTAGGGTTTTTTTGAGCTTGATTTATATTTTTTATCATGTTGAATGCTTCTGTTTTGTTCATTTGCATCTCATATGTTCATAAAACCCTAATTTCTCATGTTCATTTGCATTCACCTTGCATATTCATCATCACATGAACTTGCTATGACATTTCAAGCATTCATATGTCATATTAGACATATTAGGACATCTTAGAACCTTGTTTGATCATTTCTTCATTCATTTTCCATATGTTGCATTCATTTCATTTCATAAACATCCGTGTGTTTTCAAGCTTCTAGGCATGCTTTCATGACATCTCATCTTTGTATGATCATCCATATGCACATTGTATGACATTGCATCATCTCATATGCCATTTGCATTGCATAATAACTACTGACTTTGGTCATTTCATCTCATTTCAATTCATTTATTTATGCTTTATATCTTATGCATTCATACTAATCATTTCAGGAACTTTTGGTAAGTTATTGTGGGAGGTGGATTGGCCTTCACTTCTCACTTCTTCTTATCTCTTTCATGTGCATTTAAATGTCTTTGATGTGAACTTGTTCACTTATGTTCCATCTTCCTCACTTTCTTTCTTTAAGTTACTTATCTTCTTAGGAAGTAAGTAACTTATTCTTCTGTTTCTTCTTCCATCCATCTGCTTCTTCGATTGATGGCTTCCTTGAAGATATTTTCTCTTAAGCCTCACAAACCATAGGATATCCAAGCATGATAATATTTAGGGTTGTGTTTAGTCCCCCTTAGCTCTTTTACCTTTGAGTCTCCTTGAGTCTCTCTTCTCATCTCAATAATCAGAGACTAAACTCTTAAAGTTTTAGGACTTTGGAATTAGGGTTATGCCTGCATCCTTCTCTTAGGATGGAGTGCATAACTTTAATCCTAAGTGTTAAACCTTTAATTTGTTTAAACCTATTAATCAAATCACCTTAATAATCACTAAGACTTTATCTTGTAAGTTGGGCCTTACATTAGGGTTCTAACTCTTCCTTATGGTTAAGAGGGACTAACCCTAGTGATTAATGGACAAGTCCCGCTCAAGTTGTCTTACAGACCATAAAATTCACTTCTAAATCTCATCCTTTAATCAAAATCCATTTAATAAAGGCTTGTTATATAATGAATTTAGTCTCTAACCATGGATTAAGTTATGGTATCTTCCTCAGCTTAAGTGTTCTCATCTATTATCCTTCTATTAGGATGGTGTAATGAGTTCACTAATCTGTGATTAGAGATTAAACTCATTACTTAACACTAAACCAAAAACCAAAAACATATAATTAATCACAAGTAGGTTAATGATCTTAATCCTACATCATCATGGAAATTAAGTTGAGATGCTTATCTCATACTTAAGTAGGCTCATTATCCCTAATCAGGGAGGATATAATGAGCTTAAGAACCTTGATTTAGGCTTAAGCACATTTACTTATGCAAAACACCAAAAACAATAACAAAACTGAAAACATCAAAAACAAACAATAATCGTCTCCTTCGGGATTCGTTCCTCATCACACTCATTCTATAAACGAGAACTTGCTTCTTCCGTCTAATGCAACACAGTTAGCACTCGAGCCAGACGAGTCATACACTTGAGCATAGGAAAGCAGGAAGTTCACAGTCAATTTATTTTCAGTCTCTTTGAGTCGAACTATGGTGTTCTGACTTCCTCATTGCACGAGAGGATACGTAGGCATAACTTAACTGTTATCGAACAAAAGTCTATTTGTCTTCCCCCTCTTTCAGCATTCTTTAAAAGCCTCAGTTCCTGAGCATTCTGTTAGAACAAATATGGTTCTGATCCTCTAAGTGTTTTGATGATAACAAAGCCCTTCATATTAGAAGTTCTAATGAATATATTTACTCTTGTGTAGAAGACAATCTTGTTTAAAGTAATCCGTATGAGCTAAAAAGAAACCTTATAGAAGATACTCTCAAAGAAGAATCCAGCATTAAATGGCACATTTATTGGCTGCGCATCTCTTATTCATTATCTCTGATTTCCGCTTAGAAGATGCTGGTATCCTTATTAAAAGACTTTAATTAAAGAATATGTTCTTTAATATACAAAGACAGTATCTCTACTTATGGAAAGAAATTAAGGTATTAAAGTATATCCTAATTCGTTTCAAGATGTCTCCAACGGCTACTTTATCAAGAACTATATGAAGGACATCATTTGAAGAAATCAGTAACGAACGCTACGCACTACAACGTATCCCATATATTCAAGCAAATTAATTTTATCTTGTGCTTATCATTGTAACTTTCACTTAGTGATATCTGCTTATCTAGAAGCACTCTAAGTTACGTTTTTATTATTATTCTTGTAATAGTTATTCTATTCCTTGAGTGACTAAGTTTAGTCAGAAGACTCAAGAAGACATTGACTATAGGTCTTTGTGTGTATTCTTATTGAATAGTGGATTAAGACCTCAGTAGAGGCAAAATCACCTTGGCGGGTGGACTGGATGTAGTTTGAGTTCAAACGAACCAGGATAAATTAAACGTGTCATTAGAAGTTATTTTTAATTATTCCAGAAAACCCAATTCCAACCCCCCCTTCCTTGTGTTTTGCCACCTTCAATTGGTATCAGAGCGCTAGGTTCTGAGTATTACACTTAACCGTGTCAGTAAAAGATCCAGAAGATAAACACATGGCAGAAACTGGAATTAACAATGACTATCAGAATGACAAGATCAATGCTAAACCTCCAATGTTCAATGGTGACAACTTTGACTACTGGAAGGATGTTCTGGAGATTTTCTTTCTTGCTCTAGATGGAGATCTCTGGGACATGGTGACAGATGGATACATTCACCCTGTTGGAGAAGATGGTCAGAAGATTGAAAGAAAAAACATGACAGTTCAACAGAAGAAAGAATTCAGAAATCATCACAAAGCTAGGACCATACTTCTAAGTGCCATCTCGTATACAGAATATGAGAAGATCACAAACAGGGATTCAGCCAAACACATGTTTGATTCTCTAAGGATGACACATGAAGGCAACTCTCAAGTCAAGGAGACCAAAGCTCTAGCTCTCATCCAGAAGTATGAAGCTTTCAAAATGGAAGAAGATGAAACCATTGAAAAAATGTTTTCAAGGTTCCAAATCCTGGTTGCTGGACTAAAAGTTCTGGACAAAGGCTACTCAACAGCAGATCACGTGAAGAAAATCATCAGAAGTTTACCAAAAGTTTGGAGACCCATGGTTACTGCTTTAAAATTATCAAAAAATCTGAATGAGATTTCCTTAGAAGAATTGATCAGCTCATTGAGAAGTCATGAGATTGAGTTAGAAGAAGATGAGCCCCAGAAGAAAGGTAAGTCTATAGCTCTTAAATCTAACAAACATATTTCTAAAGCTTTACAGGCAGAAGAAGAAGAAAGCTCTGGATGCTCATCAGAAGAAGATGAATTATCTCTCCTATCAAGAAGAGTTCAACAACTCTGGAAGCATCGTCAGAAGAAGTTCAGAAACACCAGAAGATCAAACAATTATTCTGAATCAACATCTAGTCACAAGAAACCCAGAGGCAAAGAAGTTGTGTGCTACGAATGCAAAGAACCAGGACACTACAAAAGTGAATGTCCAAAACTTCAGAAAGAAAAACCCAGAAACAAATTCAGCAGAGAAAAGAAAAAGAGTCTCATGGCAACATGGGATGATTCTGAATCATCTGAAGCAGAGTCAGATTCTGAAGATGAACAAGCTAATATTGCATTAATGGCAAACATACCAGAAGATGATCAATTATCAGAATCAGAGTTAGAATCAGATTCAGAAGAGGTATTTTCTAAATTTTCTAGATCTCAGCTAGAAGCTAGCCTCTCAGAAATTCTTGAAAAATATCAGAAGCTTCAATTCAAATACAAAGACATTAAACAAAGTCTAGTATCTGAATTAGAAGATGTTAGAAAACTAAAAACAGAAAACTCTGAGCTGAAAGAAAACCTCTTTGAATGCAAAAATTCTATTGAGAAACTTAAGGCTCAGAAGAAATTTGAATTAGAAGATCTAATCAACTCTGATAATATCATAAAACAATATGATTATAGTTTTTAACAATTTCTTACTAAAAGCATAGATAGAAGTAAGATTTCTTCTATGATCTATGGTGTTAGCAGAAATGAAAGAAGAGGCATAGGCTATGTGAAAAATAAAGAAACTCTGAAGTTAAAAAATATTGATGACATTGTCATAAATACTAATACTCCTTTAAGCTCTCATTTCACCTATGGCCATAATCATGATCTTATATACACTAGTGAGTCATCTTGTTCTACAAGTTCTGATTTAAAACCTAAAATAAATCAGAAGTTTGTAAAATCTAACAAACAAGGACCCAGAAGAATATGGGTACCCAAGGATAAAATTGTGTATGTTGCAGATGTCTTTAACAGCAAAACTGAAACACCAATCATGGTACCTGGACTCTGGATGCTCACGTCACATGACGGGAAGAAAGCATATGTTCCAAAGTCTTGAATTAAAAGATGGAGGCCACGTAGGTTTTGGAGGCAATCAAAAAGGAAGAATTATTGGCTCCGGAACTATTGTGTTATATGTTAGGATACTCTGAACGTTCCAAGGGATACAGAGTATACAATACAGAAACACGTATTGTGGTAGAATCTATTCATGTCAGATTTGATGATAAGCTTGGTTCTGAAAAGCCAAAGCAGAATGAATTTACTGCAGATATAGAAGTAGAAATCTCTACAAACAGAAATGCTAAAGATCAATCCTCTAATGTTCAAAACAATACAACTGCTCCGTCAACACCTGAAGAACCCATCCAGAAGAAGCTTTCCAGAAGCAATATTAATCATCCAGAAGATAAAATCTTGGGGAAGAAAGATGAACCAATCAGAACAAGATCATCATTCAAAAACTCTGAAGAAACGTTACTAGGACTTGTCTCTCTGATTGAACCATCTTCTGTAGAAGAAGCTCTATCAGAAAATGATTGGATTCTGGCTATGCAAGAAGAACTTAATCAATTCACCAGAAATGATGTGTGGGATCTAGTTCCTAGACCCAGAGGATTCAACATCATTGGCACCAAATGGGTATTCAGAAACAAACTCAATGAGCAAGGAGAAGTTCTCAGAAATAAAGCAAGACTGGTTGCACAAGGTTATAGTCAACAAAGAAGGAATTGACTATACAGAAACCTATGCACCAGTCTCCAGGTTAGAATCAATCAGACTTCTAATATCATTTGCTGTAAATCATAATATCATTCTATATCAAATGGATGTCAAAAGTGCATTTTTAAATGGTTATATTGATGAAGAGGTGTATGTACACCAACCCCCGGGCTTTGAAAATACAAAATTTCCAGAACATGTTTACAAACTCAAAAAATCATTATATGGTTTAAAACAGGCTCCCAGAGCTTGGTATGAAAGACTAAGTAATTTTCTTCTGGAAAACAAGTTCATCAGAGGGAAAGTGGATACAACTCTTTTCAGTAAAAACATTAAAAATGATCTTCTGATATGTCAAATTTATGTAGATGATATAATTTTTGGTTCTACTAAAAGTGCCTTGGGAAAGGAATTTGCTAAATCTATGCAGGCAGAATTTGAAATGAGCATGATGGGAGAATTAAAGTTCTTTCTGGGAATTCAAATAAATCAAACATCAGAAGGAACATATATCCATCAAAGCAAATATGTAAAAGAACTTCTGAAGAAATTTGACTTATCAGAAAGTTCTATATCCAAAACTCCTATGCATCCTACGTGTATCTTGGAGAAAGAAGAGGTAAGTAAGAAAGTAGATCAGAAGCTCTACAGAGGTATGATTGGATCTCTTCTCTATCTTACTGCTTCTAGACCAGATATTCTATACAGTGTATGTTTATGTGCTAGATTCCAATCAGATCCTAGAGAAACTCACTTAACAGCAGTTAAGAGAATCTTTAGATATCTGAAAGGTACTACTAATCTTGGTCTGTATTACAGAAGATCAGAAGAGTATAAACTTGTAGGATATTGTGACGCTGATTTTGCTGGAGACAGAACAGAAAGAAAAAGTACTTCTGGAAGTTGTCAATTTCTAGGAGACAATCTAATCTCTTGGTCTAGCAAAAGACAACCAACCATAGAATTATCAACTGCAGAAGCTGAATACATTGCAGCAGCTGGATGCAGTACTCAGATGCTCTGGATGAAAAATCAGCTAGAAGATTTCAATATCTACGAGAGTAACATTCCAATCCTCTGTGACAACACTTCTGCTATTTGTCTATCTAAAAATCCCATTTTACATTCTAGAGCTAAACATATAGAAGTTAAACATCACTTCATTAGGGACTATACTCAGAAGGGAATTTTAATGTTAAAATTTATAGACACAAATCACCAATGGGCTGATATTTTTACTAAACCCCTTTCTGAAGATAGATTTAATTTCATTCTAACTAACCTTAGCATGAAGTTATGTCCAGAATGAAAATGCTTTAATCATATGTTTTATCTCTAGAAGTTTTTCTACTTCTCTTCTATATGATTATTCCAGAAGATTCTATGCTCTAATTGTTTCATTCTTAGAACTTCTGTTCAAAGGACTGACTTGCAGATCTTCAAATCAACAACTGTCAACAAAGCTCTAAGGACTTCCATCAGAATCAAAATACGTGTCCACATTCTAAAGAGTGACAGAACATGCCTTGGCAACTGTTCGCTCAGAAGGATAACTGTTGAGATTCTGGAATCTGATACGGCTTGGTTTGACACCAAAAAGGCAAGAAAATTTCTTGGGTAACTGTTCCAGAATCGTTTACGCATTACCCCATGTCAGCGCATTTAATGTTGTTAATCATTATGTTTTCAAACTTAATTTTTCCCACTAACTTTTCAACTGATTAAATGCTTTAATTTTCTTTCTATTTATATCAAGTGTCTTTCCCACTTTCAAATTTTACCCGCATCTTACTTTCTCTTAACTTTTCTCAGTCTCCTATTTTCTCTATATTTTCTTTAAACCCTAATCCCTAACAGTTCATCTTAGTAACTAAATGGCTTCATCATCTCAACGCAAAGATTATTCGGATGATTACTATGTTGAACCCTCAAAAACTCTCTCCATTCCCACTGAAAAATTGGAAGTTTTGTGTGAGTTGTTTGTGGATTTCACAAGTTTAAAGGAAAATGGTTTTGACCTCCTCCCGCATGTTGAAGCTCAAGGCTGGGAAAAGTATTTTGACAGGTTAATGGGACCAGTCTTTCCTAAACTGGTTAAAGAATTTTGGGTGTATGCTTATTCAAATGACGCACAGGTTACCTCTTATGTGCTTGGCAAACAGGTGGTTATCTCTGAAGACCATTTTGTCAAACTTTTTGAAACTGATGGCAATGGTATCAAATGTAGTGATATGGACAAAGTATCTGACACTGCTGTGATTGCTAAAGAAATTTTCACCTCTGGAAAACCATCAAATAAGATCAAAGACCTAAAGACTCCTCTGCGTATTTGGGAAAAAATTATTCTTGGGACAATCTGTCACAGGAAACCTACCAATTCTCCAGACTACATCAATCTGGATCAACAATTCCTCCTTTACTTCATCTCCAAAAAGAAGAAAATCAATCTTGCACACACACTCTTTCAGAATCTTAGAGTCGCTGTGAAAGAAACAAGGGATGGTGAGAAGACCAAAAGGGATTGGATTCCTTTTGGACGATTAATTTCTGATATTCTTTGCCAGAACAAGCTAGTGGACTTCCTAGCAGAATTAAAACAAACTGAACTTTTGGAAACAGACGTTGGAAAACCCTTGAATGCTAAAAAACTGAAAAAGATGAAGTTCATCACATCTATTCAGCAAGAACCCACTCTTCACTCTAGAGAAGTTATCAGCACCAGAAGGATCCCTTTGGAAGACTTTCCTCTCTTTTCTTCTGATACACCAGCAGATGTTGTCCTCAACTATTTGGTACCTGACTTCAACCCAAAAGAACTCCAACAAAAAATTCCAGATGTTGCCTCTCTCAGATTAAAGAAAAGGAAGACTGTTGAAGACCCTTCTCAGAAGATGCAAAAATCATCTAGAACAAGAGGTATGTCTTCTGCTTCTAATCCTGATTCCATTACTGTAGTAGAAGCTGTAAATGTAGAAGTGTCTGAACAACCTTCTAGCACCTTACCTCCTAGCCAACCATATTCTGCTAATATTCCATCTGAACAAACTCTTAATTCTGAACCACCTCAAAATATTACTCCCATTCTAACTGAAGTTCCTGCAACTTCTGTTGTAGCATCCATCCTATCCTCATTATATCCACCAGAAACAGAAATAGAAACCCATCAACCTCAAGATATTTCTGACTTTGACATACCAATTGATGACACCCCACTTTCTGATATTGATTGTTCCCCTACAAAAGAAACACAAACTGCCTTGCAAGCTGCTCTTGATCTTGATCTTGAACACTATCAAGACTCAGATGCTGCTTCAATTTCCCCTCATATTTCAACACCACAAAATTCACCATCTATCATAAACATTCCTGATTCACCCGAAGAAACTTTGACTGAAAATGAAAATCCCCTTAGAACTACAATTGATTTTGAAGCACTCCAAAAACTGTCCTCTGTGTCCAACAAAAGAGCAATACCCATTCCAAAACCTAAACCATCCAAATCAGACATTTCTACTTTACTGCTGGCTTTCGAAACAGTTTTGAAATTAAAGTTAGAAGATCTGAAGACTGCTTGTGCAGAGCTTACTGATCCTGCTGCGTCTGATTTTCTATGGGCTAACCTCAGAAAATGGTTTAATGCTGAGTCCAAAAGACTCAAGGACATCTGCTATGATGTTGCTCATCAGAACTTCTGTGAGTACCTTCAAGCAGTAGTCTCAAATGTTGCACAAACTAAACCACTTCTGCTGGACAACAAGCCATGGAAAGAATCAGAACCTCTGGATGAACTCTCAGCACTTCAGATGGTTGTGGTATCTTCTGTAGAAGAGAATGTTGATGGTCCTGATACTCAAGCTGCTCCAGAAACTGAAGAACCTCTGGCAACAAATTTTGTGTTACAAACTCTACAAGAATTGAAGAAGGAAAATCAACTAGTGAAAGAACGTCTAGACAAGCAAGAAGAAACAACTGCTGAAATGAAGACTCTACTCACCAAGCAAGTGGAATCTTCATCAGACATCAAATCTTTGCTGGAGACTTTAGTCACTAAGATGAACCCCTGATTTTCTTATCTTCTGCATTAGCTGTTTTGCTATTTTAACTTCTGTTTCTGCATAACTCCTTGAACTTCTACTGGTTTTTGTGTTTGCTTCTAGTACTTTAACTCTATTGGTTTTAAATTATAATTTTTTCTCTCTCCTGCTCTGCATCTTTTTGATTATGACAAAAAGGGGGAGAAACGTAAATGATTCTGATCCATAGCAGGTTACCATAATCTGCCTCTTACATACTCTGATAAAATTATTTGAGTTGCTATCATGAAAAGTAACAGGTCAAGTAATCAACTCAGGGGGAACTAAGGATCATAGAACATCTGAAAGAAGTTTTTTCTTCTAATCCAAGGGATTTCACTTAAATTCATTAAACTCTATTCTCGTTAAATTAAAATGTTTTGTCATCATCAAAAAGGGGGAGATTGTTAGAACAAATATGGTTCTGATCCTCTAAGTGTTTTGATGATAACAAAGCCCTTCATATTAGAAGTTCTAATGAATATATTTACTCTTGTGTAGAAGACAATCTTGTTTAAAGTAATCCGTATGAGCTAAAAAGAAACCTTATAGAAGATACTCTCAAAGAAGAATCTAGCATTAAATGGCACATTTATTGGCTGCGCATCTCTTATTCATTATCTCTGATTTCCGCTTAGAAGATGCTGGTATCCTTATTAAAAGACTTTAATTAAAGAATATGTTCTTTAATATACAAAGACAGTATCTCTACTTATGGAAAGAAATTAAGGTATTAAAGTATATCCTAATTCGTTTCAAGATGTCTCCAACGGCTACTTTATCAAGAACTATATGAAGGACATCATTTGAAGAAATCAGTAACGAACGCTACGCACTACAACGTATCCCATATATTCAAGCAAATTAATTTTATCTTGTGCTTATCATTGTAACTTTCACTTAGTGATATTTGCTTATCTAGAAGCACTCTAAGTTATGTTTTTATTATTATTCTTGTAATAGTTATTCTATTCCTTGAGTGACTAAGTTTAGTCAGAAGACTCAAGAAGACATTGACTATAGGTCTTTGTGTGTATTCTTATTGAATAGTGGATTAAGACCTCAGTAGAGGCAAAATCACCTTGGCGGGTGGACTGGATGTAGTTTGAGTTCAAACGAACCAGGATAAATTAAACGTGTCATTAGAAGTTATTTTTAATTATTCCAGAAAACCCAATTCCAACCCCCCCTTCCTTGTGTTTTGCCACCTTCACATTCACCCTTTTTGCACTGACACTTGTATATTCTTTTCTTAGCTTTTTCACACAGATAGCACATACACCTACCCCTTTAAACACAATCTTATAAGCATGGATCCCGTCGAGTACGACAGACAATCTGGGTGCTAATACCTTCCCAAGTTGTAACCAACCCCCTTTCTCAGTTTCCCTAGTTCGCAACCATCTTATCCATCTTTTTCCAGGTTTATGCAGCATTACCTTTCCTTCAGGATAAAAATGCCTAGCTGGCGACTTTATTCACTTCCTTTTCATTTCTCTTTTCGCCGACCATTGGCGTCTGCACCCTGGCACCCTGGTGTCTTTTCGGGGGAGCGACAGTTTGGCGACTCAGCTGGGGAATCTTATCTTACAACCAGGGCTTCTGGTTCTTTTTGTGGGTTTCTCTTAGCGCTTGTTTGACTTTTGTTTATGGGGGTGTTATGTGCTACCGGTGCTTGTTGTTTATTGCTTTATTTATTTATTGCTTTCTGTACAGCTTTTTTTACTGCTTTCATTTATTGTTTTATGCATTTCATACTATTATCATCATATCATGTGCTGGATCTTTTATTGCCTTGATTGGGAGGGATATTCAGTGAGTAAGGTTCCATACTGGGAACCTGAGTGACACCTAGGATAGAGTGGCTTCATATTCTTTCCCATTCCATTTCGGTCTGGTGCGGGAATATGAAACACGGTCCAAACATGGGTTTCTTCTTGAGAACTCTATGCTACGGATTTCCTGTAGTACTAGGGCTATTTGGGAAGCCTGCTAAGTCTGGATGACCTTTTTATGACCTTCAGCATCTGAGGTGAATTAGAGGAGGATCCTTTATGATTATTGTAAACATTGTACCTCCGGGTTAGAAGTGTTTACACTTCTCATAACTGATCCAAGTCTTAGGATCCTTGTTCTAGAACAATACCTGTGAAGGGGTTGGGATGTTTACAAGTTTGTAGGAACCCTTGACCTCATCATACCCTATTACTTATATTGTTAAGGTCACATCATTTTTGACTATTCTTGTGAAACCCTGGACTTGTGACTCTTTATTTGAGTCCCCCACCTGGTTACTGGTTCTCAAATCCTTCATTTGGACTTATGAACACACATGGGCCTTATCCAGGAAGATAAAAGATCCAGTACTTGATCACAAACCCTTGCATATCATTCTGCATACATCATTTTGCATCATTTTAAAATTTGTCTATTTGTTTTACAGGGTATCCACGTCTTATTTGGTTTTGGTATTAACTATTCATCTACATCAGCCATCTTCACCAGCTATCTTCATCAGAGATTCTCTTTAGCATCTTCTTCAGTTGCCTTCATCAACAGTTCTCCTCAGTTGTTTCCTTCAGCATCCATTGTCAACATGGACCCATCCAGGAAGAGCAACATCACTTATCATTTCTTTTAGCCCACTCTGGCAGGCATCAGACAGATTCAGGCACTCATCACTCCTGATCGTGTTCCTTTATTCAGGGAACATTATGGTGGTATCATGGACATGATCATGGATTTGGATGCATCATAGAGGAGTATGATCCACACTTGCCTTCAGTTCTATGACCCTCCACTCAGATGTTTTACCTTTCCAGACTTTCAGTTGGGCCTTTTGTTAGAAGAGTTTTCCATGTTGTTGGGTGTCCCCATCAGGAGAGGGATTCCTTTCAAACCTGAGATGACTGCTCCTAGGAATGAAGACATAGCTAAGGCTTTGTATTTGGAAGCCACCATCATTGATCAGAATATGAGCACAAAGGCTGGAACCTCAGGCCTCCATTTGGACTTCCTGGTTACTCATGCCACCAGTCATGTTGCAGCAGGGAAGTGGGACACTGTTTGTGCTCTCTTGGCCCTTAGCATATATGGTATCATCTTGTTTACAGACGAGCCAAAGTTTGTAAGCAAGAATGTTATCCATCTCTTCATGCTGAAGAATCCAGTTCCTACCGTTCTCGGGGATTTCTATTACTCAGTGCATCAAAGGAATGATAAGCAGAGGGGAAGATTAGTCAGATGTTGTGCACCTCTCTTATACTGTTGGTTATTGAGACACCTACCAAAGACAGAAGCTGTCTTGAATCCTCATCAGTCAAGAAACTGGGCTAAGAGAATGATTGCCCTCACTTCAGAAGACATCAGGTGGTGCACTCAGAGCACCAAAGGCAGAGACATAATCACCAGCTGTGGGCAGTATCCCAATGTACCCCTGATTGGAGTGAAGGGTTGCATCAACTACAGTCCTTTGTTGTTCAAAAGGAAATTAGGGTATGCCTTGGTACATCCACCAATAGAGCAGGACTTATCAGAAACCCTTTACTGTGATATTCCGCATAAACATACCATTGCCCGACAAGCAGCTTGGGCTTGGGACATTCAGACAAAATGGACTGCCATTCTTGGCAAGTGCAACAACATATCTTCAGCTCAGTATCTTGATTGGTCATGTATCAGAGGATAGATGACCCGCATGCCATTCACCCTAGAGGATGTGCCTGGACCATCAGCAGTAGAGCCTATAGCTACAGTCAGTTTAGAGGAGTTTGAGAAGTTGAAGGAAAGGAATACTCAGCTTTCTGAAGCCCTAAAGAAGACCCTCTGGGAGAGGAATGATAGTCGTCTGGATAATGAGAGATTAGAGAAGATCCGGATCAAGCACATGACCAAGATTGAGAAGACAAATGATTACATCAGAAGGGCTAGAGTAGGGGAGTTAGTGTTGAGGAATGCTTGCAAGGAAGCCAAGATTCAGAAGGCCATGGCTGAGCACTACTTGGAAGAGAGTCAAGCTAGATGGACCAGAATTATTAAAGCTCATTCATAGGAAGATCAGAGGACCCATGCTAGGATAGAGCAGCTCGAAGCTAATGAGAAGAAGAATCAGGAAGCCTTGTTGGCAACACAAAAGAGATCTCTGAATCAAAACTCTGGGCGGGGTTAAAGAGATCAAAGGACCAAGACAAGTATAAGAAGTTGACAAGTGCTATTGCCACCAGGAACCTTCTTATCAGGACCATCACAGAGTACCCAGTTGGACCAGTGACTGATGCTCTCCTGAAGGAAGTCAGAGAGGATGATTATGGGCTGGATGTTTGATTTCTTTATACTTCATTTTGTTTGTACTTTTGTTTCTGTTGTTGTATTTTGACCCACCATGGGGACTTTATTGTAATCAAAACTATGTATCTTTACATTTTGTAATATATGGTTTGTGGTATCCTTTAGGCTTCGTTTCTCTTCAACATCATCATCATTTCTCAGGGACTGGAAGGTCAAAACAATGGAACCAAACCAGATACCCTTGGATGACAAATAAACATCTTGCATTGCATACTAACCACCTTTTTTGTTTTGTAGGTTTTTTTTGTTTTTTTCTCACGTTGTTGTGGTTTCAGGAAACATTGCTGGAAGGAGAGTCTTCCCCATCAACAAAGTTCACCGATATCCTACAAGAAACAACCTTCCGAGCTTACAGATGGACCAGGTTCAGCAAGATCTGATTGACGTGAGAACCCAGATGGCTAATGAAAGGACTGAAATGAGGGCTCAGATGAACCAGTTCATGGCAGTAATGACTGGGTTGGCCCAAAGCCAAGAAATCTTAAGAGAGTTGGTCGAGCGGCAAACTCTTGAAGAAAACCACCCAGGTACAGGGGGTACCAGCAACAATGATCACGTACAACCTCGTAATGATCCCCCGGAGTTTGGACCTCATCTTAACCCTGACATTAATGCTATCAGGAATACCCAGGGTAATACTGGAGGGCATGCCTTGCAAGAGGACCCTCAGGAGGAATAATTCACTGTAGTTGGGGCAGGAGACGAAGTCTATGATCGTCGACTGGACGAGATAGAAGAAAAGTTGAGGTCTCTGGAGTCTCAAAACTCCTTAGGGTTTGATGTCATGGATATGGGGCTAGTGGAGGGAGTTAGAATTCCTCACAAATTCAAACCCCCCTGCTTCGAAAGATATAATGGAACATCTTGCCCTTGCACCCATCTGCAATCTTTCCTGGGAAGATTAAAGGCCTACACTATGGATGAAAAGCTATGGATGTTTTATTTTGAGGATAGTTTAACCGGGGCATCCTGTGAGTGGTACTCTCATCTAACTAGGGCAACCATTAGAAATTGGAAAGATTTGGGCGAGGCTTTCATTCGCCAATACTAATACAATCTAGACATGGCTCCTAACAGAACACTTCTAATGGGTATGTCACAATCCTCCAGGGAAAGCTTCAGAGAGTATGCTCAGAGATGGAGGCAATTATCCGCTGCCGTTCAACCTCCAATGTCAGAAAGAGAAATGGCAGATATGTTTATGAACACCCTCTAGGGGACATACATTGATAGGTTGGCTGATTTCTCTTCCACTAGCTTTGCAAACGTGGTCATAGCTGGAGAAAGGATTGAGATTTTATTGAAAATGGGAAAGATTTCTGATAATGGCGCCAGCTCAAGCAGCATAAGGAAACCTTTTGCAGGGCCTCAAAGGTCCAGTGAAACAAATTCAGTACACATGGGCAGAGGAAGACCCCAGTATATGCCAAGATCAATTGTCGCTATCACAATGCCTACTCCACCTCATCAACAGCAATACACTCCGCAACCACAACAGCTCCCTCAGCAACATTTTCCTCAACAAAGGTCCTATAACAACAACAACCAACAACAGCGTCCTTTCCAGCAAAGGCCATCTCAAGTCAACCAGGTAATTGAGCCTATACCAATGCCCTATGACACTCTGTTACCACAACTACTGAAGCTTAATCTTGTTGAATTAAGGACTTTGGCTCCACCAGATCCTTAGAACCTTCCATGGAATTACGACGTCAATGCCAGATGTGCCTTCCATTCTAATGCACCTGGCCATACCACAGAAAAGTGCAGAGCTTTGCACATGAAGGTCCAGGATCTAGTTGATTCAAAGGCTTTAAATTTTGCACCACCTCCTAATGTCACAAAGAATCATATGCCCAGCCATAGTGGGCCAAGGATAAATGCAATTGAGGAGGATCAACCCATGAATTTAATTGAAGATACTGCAAGCATTCAAACACCTCTGGCAGAGGTTAAAGCTCAACTTTTAAAATGCCAGGTGTTCCCAGGTTGTGAGGCCTGCTGTGAATCTTGAAAGGTTTCCTTCAAAGGGTGTGCAAGCTTGAGAAGTGGCATCAATGGCCTTATCAGAGAAGGTATCCTGCATATAACATCAACGGTTTCTACAACATCAGCAATTCCTCTTAAAGCAACAACAAGTACTCCTCCTACAACTTCAAAAACAATAGTTCCGATAGACTCGTCTACAAAATCAACAATCATCTCTTCCATCACTTCAACAAACACTAGTTCAACCGCGTCCGCTTCTACAACTACATCAACCATTAACAACAACGTCTCCACAGTCACCATATACTACGACCCAACAATGGTCCCTGATTCCAACAATTTTTAGCAACAACCCAGATTCAGTCATTCACCACCACCACCAGTCAGAAGTCCTATCACCATATATTACAATCCACAGACAATCACAATTCCTACCTCTGCTGCAGTTAGTCCAGTCACTATCACGGTACCTGGACCCATTCCATATGAAAAAGATAATGTTGTACCATGGCACTATGGTTCAGACCTCTACTGCAACAGGGAGAGAGTCCTTCTTGATTCTTTAGCTCATACACCACGAGTGGATAATGTCGGGGGAGGAGGAGGCTTCACCCTAAGCGGACGCCTCTTCGCGTCACAAGTCCCAAGAGTTAATAATGATGCGGAGGCTGCTGCCAAGGCTAAAGGTAAGAATGTGGTGCCAGAAGAACCAGTTTTGAAAGAATCCCATAAAACATCCTTTGATCAAGATGTGGATGAATTTATGATGATAATCAAGAGAAGCAACTACAAGGTTGTGGATCAGCTCCACCAGAATCCTTCCAAGATCTCCATCTTATCATTGATGTTGTGTTCCAAAGCTCATCGGGATGCATTACTTAAAGTCCTGCATGCAGCCTACGTGCCCAAGGAGATCACGGTAAATCAGCTAGAGACAGTGGTGTCTAATGTTAATACTAGCCATGGGCTAGGCTTCACCAACGCTGATTTGACAACGGAAAGTCGTCACCACAACAAAGCTTTACACATCACGCTGGAGTGTAAAGGGGTTGTGCTTTCACATGTTCTAGTTGACACTGGGTCTTCGCTCAATGTCTTTCCAAAGAAAGCCCTTGTTAAGCTTGAATATGATGGTATAGCTCTCCGACCAAGAAATCTGGTGGTCCGAGCTTTTGATGGTTCCAAGAGGTCTGTTCTTGGAGAAGTGGAGCTTCATGTGATAATTGGCCCGCATGTCTTTCAAACTAATTTCTATGTGATGGACATTCAGCCGGCCTACAGGTGTTTGTTGGGTCAACCATGGATTCACGCCGCTGGCGCAGTTACGTCGACCCTTCACCAGAAATTGAAATATGAGTGGGAAGGGCAGATTATCACAATCTATGGTGAAGAGGATATTTTTGTTAGCCATCTGGCAACCTACAAATAAATTGAGATGGATGGTGAAATCCACGAGGCCATGAGCCAAGGTTTCAAAGCACTGAACGTCAATGAGGCGACAACTGAAGTATTTGCTGCATCCTAGGAGGATAGGATGGGTACTTCAATTGTCTCCTATCAGCAAGCTCGGAAGGTTGTTGAAGATGGAAACGCCCAAGGCTGGGGCAAGCTGCTATCTGTGAAGAAGAAGGAGGACAGATTCGGTTTGGGTTACAAACCATTCCGACAAGGTCAAGCAGAGGCTGCTAAAGAGCCCAAGTTCATAAGTGGGGGGATGCTAACCCCAGATGCTGTCAATAACGTGGAAGATGAGGTGGAAAGAGACCTCAACCTGAAGAGCTGGATTCGTCCAAGGATCTCGGGCCAACAAGTCCTTAACTGGTCTTCCTAGGAAATTATAAAAGTTACTCCTGCAGAGTAATTATTATTTCCTGCTTTTTTTAGCATGCATCAAGTCCCGCATCTTGCCCAAGGTGCCAGGACTCATTTTGTAATAGGGCCATATTTGTATTTTGTGCAAATGGAATATCAATGAATATTGGATATCTTTTGCAAACAATTTCCTTTTTCGCTCACTGTCTTTTCATTTTTGTTATTTTTCGCACAAAACAATAATATGGCAATGTTTCAAAATAAATAACTTTATTTTTCTAAACAAGATTAAAATTGATCACTAAAAAGAACAAATATCAACCCTTGCAGAGATTATCCTCCAGATTGCACTGACAACAACTCTGCTATGACCTTGTATGACTTCGACAATCTAATTAATCAAGCAGATGAAGGGGTTGATGAAGCCTATGAGTTACCTGAAGAGTTAGCCAGGTTGTTGAGGCAAGAAGAGAAAGTGATTACTCCTCATCAGGAGTAAATTGAAACTGTTAATCTTGGTACCGAGGAAGATCTGAAAGAAGTGAAGATTAGGGCCAGTCTGCAAGCTCTAGTAAAAGAACAGCTTATCAGCATGCTTCGGGAATACGTCGACGTTTTGGTTGGTCCTATCAAGATATGCCAGGTCTTGAGTGCGCTAAGCGTTTGAATTTGTTTATGTCTTTTTGGGTGCTGAGATGGTTATTGAGACTCCTGCTTCAGGGTCGGTAACTACTTCTTTGGTGTGTGTAAGTTGTTCTTTGACCATGTATAGTAAATATTTTGTTATGGATTTGGTTTGTTTGCCGTTGGAAGGTTTGGACATGATCTTGGGTATGAATTGGTTACAGTTTAATCGAGTTCATATAGATTGCTATCATAAGTTAGTAAGGTTTCCTTCTTTGGATGATGAAGAGGAGAGTTTCCTATCCACGAAAGAGTTGAAGAAACTTTTAGTGGACGAAGCTCAATTGTTTGGTTTGTTTGCATCGTTGTTAGTGGAAAGCGAAATGGAGATAAGTAGGTTTTTAGTGGTGTGTGATTTTCCAGAAGTGTTTCCAGATGATATTAAGGATGTACTGCCGGAAAGAGAAGTTGAGTTTTACATTGATCTAGTTCCGGGTACTAGACCGATTTCGATAGAACTGTATCGTATGTCAACTTCAGAGTTAGTAGAATTGAAGAAGCAATTGAATGACTTGTTGGACAAGAGGTTTTTTAGGCCGAGTGTTTCTCCTTAGGGTGCACTGGTATTGTTAGTAAAGAAGAAGGATGGAAGTATGCGGTTATGCATTGATTATCGACAATCGAACAAGATGACAATTAAGAAAAAATATCCGCTTTCGAGGATCGACGATTTGATGGACCAATATGTTGGTGCGCATGTTTTTAGTAAGATTGATTTGAGATCAGGATATCACCAGATTCGTGTGAAAGAGGAGGATATTCAAAAGACGGATTTTAGGACACGGTATGGTCATTACGAGTATTCTGTGATACCATTCGGAGTTTCTAATTCGCCGGGTGTGTTTATGGAATACATGAATTGTATTTTTCATAAACAGTTGGATCGTTTTGTGGTTGTGTTCATCGACGACATTTTGATTTATTCTAAGTCTCAAGAAGAGCATGAAAAGAATTTAAGGATTGTGTTACAGATTTTGAAAGAGAAACAATTGTATGTTATGTTGTCAAAGTGCGAGTCTTGGTTGTCGAAGGTAAGTTTTCTTGGGCATGTTAGTTTCGATGGTGGTATTAGTGTTGATCCATAAAAGATTGATGTGGTAATGCAATGGGAAGTTCCTAGATCGGTTACGGAGATTCGAAGTTTTTTAGGCTTGGCGGGTTATTATCGGAGGTTTATTGAAGGATTTTCAAAGTTGGCACTTCCGTTAACGCAATTGACTTTTAAAGGAAAGGCTTTTATTTGGGATATTTATTGTGAAGAGAGTTTCATGGAACTTAAGAGAAGGTTAACAACGGCTCCGATCTTGATTTTTCCGAATCCGATGGAAACATTTGTGGTCTTTTGTGATGCTTCATTGTTTGGGTTAGGTGGTGTTTGATGCAAGATGGAAAAGTTGTAGCTTATGCTTCAAGACAATTGAGGGTGCATGAAAAGAATTATCCTACGCATGAAGGATTATGATTTTGGTTTCAATTATCATCCGGGTAAGGCGAATGTGGTGGCCGATGCCTTGAGTCGTAAGTTGTTACATATGTATGCATTGATGATAAGGGAATGGGAACTTTTGGAGAATTTTAGAGACTTGAGTTTTGTTTGCGAGATGACGCCGAGAAGCGTGAGACTTGGTATGCTACGTGTTACGAATGATTTTCTTGCAACCGTTTTTGAAAAGCAAAAGTTGGATTTGAAATTTGTTGATTTGATGATGAATGAGAATGAGGATTTCAAGTATGATAATTTTAGAGTTTTGAGATTTCGTGGTCGTATTTGTATTGACGATGATGAGGAGTTGAAAAAGATGATATTGGAAGAGGGACACCGAAGTAATTTAAGTATTCATCCGGGTGCGAATAAGATGTATCAAGATTTGAAGAGGATCTTTTGGTCGTCCGGATTAAAGAGAGATGTAGCTCATTTTGTTTATGCATGTTTGACTTGTCAGAAGTCTAAGGTGGAACATCAGAAGCCTAGTGGTTTGATGCAATCGTTGGATATTCCTGAATGGAAATGGGATAGTATATCGATGGATTTTTTTACGGGTTTACCGAATACGCAAAGAGGTCATAATGCTATTTGGGTAATTATGGATAGGCTTACTAAGTCTGCTCTCTTTATTCCGATTGATATTAGTTATTCTTTGAAGAAGCTAGCCGAGATTTATGTTTTTGTGATTGTGAAGTTGCATGGAGTTCCTAAGAGTATTGTATCGGATAGAGATCCTAGATTTACGTCGAGGTTTTGGGAAAGTTTGCAAAAGGCTTTGGGTTCTAAGCTAAGATTGAGTTCGGCTTACCATCCACAAACAGACGGTCAAATCGAGAGGACAATTCAATCGTTGGAGGATTGTTTGCATGCTTGTGTGCTAGAGCAAAGTGGTGTTTGGGATGGTTATTTAGCGTTGATTGAGTTTACCTATAATAACAGTTTTCATTCGAGTATAGGTATGGCACCATTTGAGGCTTTGTATGGTCGGAGATGTCGAACACCTTTGTGTTGGCATTAAACTGGAGAAAGAACGGTAGTTGGACCGGAGATGGTACAACAAACAACAGAAAAAGTAATGTTTATTCGGGATAAGATGAGAGCTTCTCAAAGTAGACAAAAGAGTTATCATGACAAGAGAAGGAAGGATCATGAGTTTCAGGAAGGCGACCATGTGTTCTTGATACTTACACCGGTTACGGGTGTAGGTCGTTCTTTGAAGTCGAAGAAGTTGACTTCTCATTTTATTGGGCCGTATCAGATTACTACACGAGTGGGTGTTGTGGCTTATCATGTGGCGTTGCCTCCGAATCTTTCGAATTTGCAAGATGTGTTCCATGTTTCGCAACTTCGGAAGTATGTTCCGGGTCCGTCACATGTTATTCATATGGACGAAGTTGAAGTAAGAGTAACCTTACGGTGGAAGCTTTGCCGGTTAGGATTTTGGATCGTGAAATCAAGAAGCTAAGAGGAAAAGATATTGCGCTTGTGAAAGTGGTGTGGGGAGGCGCTGCGGAAGGCAATATGACTTGAGAATTGGAGAGTAGGATGCGCGAGTCGTCTCCAGAGTTGTTTGGATCAGGTAATGTTATCGATGACGAAAATTTCTAAAGTGGGGGAGAGTAGTAACGCCCCGATTCGATTTTCCCAATTTTTTTGGAGTCTTTTTTTTTATTTGAATGATAATTATTTTATTTGTGAAATTATCATGATGATATGATATGTTGAGGAATTAATGTGATATGTTAGTGTGATATGTGATTTTACCGTTTTGTGAATTTTCGGGTAAAATTGGATTGGAGGGTATTTTAGACTTTTGCTAATTAGTGATAAGTTAGAAATTAGTAGAATTGTTATTTTTGTGAGAGAATGATATTTGGGGGAGAAAATAGTTAGTAAGATAAAGAATAGAAAATAGAGAGAAAAGAATATAAGTTAAGAGAAGAGAAAAGAAAAGGAAATAGAAGGAAAAAGAGATAGAAAGGAAATAGAAGAGAAAGAAAGGAGAAGAAGAGGAAAAGCTAGGTTTTGTTCAAGATTGCTCCGCGTAGACGAAATAATCGGGTAAGGGTGATAAGCATTGTTATCTTAATATTGTGTATGATTATGTATATGTTTGATTAGTTGAGTTTTGGTTTTGATAGAAGTTTAGAGAAGATGAATAGTTAGAGTTTTAGTGAAAATGTGAGAATTTGGTAGATTAATCGGTTAGAAATCGTTATAATCGAAGTATGATGTTAGATATATGCTTTAGATCATGTTTATGGAACTATTTTGGAGATTTGGGGTGTTTGGAGTTGACTGTTTGCAGCTGAGAAATTCTGGGATTCGTAGTGGTCGCTCAGTGAGCTATCCCTCGCTCAGCGAAAGTTCCAGATATTTACCCGCTCTACGAGCGAGAGGGCGCTCAGCGAGCCTGTAGGTTTTTGAAAAAATTGTGTTTTATTTCGTAGCTTTAGTTTCGGGTATCCATTTTTAGTGTTCCTTATATCGATTCGAAGCTAGAAACGTGTAGAAACTAATGATGCTAAGAAATGAAATGTTAAGCCTACTTTCACCCGACTTTTCCGATAAAACGTAAATAAGTTAATTATGGAAATTGTGAGTTTGAGGTGATGTTGTGGCCGTTGGCAAATGAATACATTGCTTGAATTGTATGAAAATGTATGTTAATTGAATGAGTTGAGTGCATAATTATGTTGTGAATAGTGTATGCATTTTCAAGAATGTTGTGTGTCATTTTGCATGTAAAGCATAATGTATGCATTCTTATGTCGTGGGATTCTTTGTGAATCCGTTGTAGCATCATGTGTTCATGTGGAGTGTGAGCGATGACAACAACAAGATTTTTGTGCCCATGTGGAGTGTGAGCGATCGGAATTTATGCCCGTGTGGGGTGTGAGCAATCCATAAACATCGTGTGCCCATGTGGGGTGTGAGCGATGGGTGATTTATTCACATTGATAGTGTGCCCGTGTGGGGTGTGAGCAATCGGATTGTGTGCCTGTGTGAGGTGTGAGCAATAAGATTGTGTGCCCTTGTGGGGTGTGAGCAATCCATAAACATTATGTGCCCATGTGGGGTGTGAGCAATGGGGAACATCGTGTGCCCGACGGGGAGTTACTTTAGGTAACAAGCGATGATTCCATTTGGTTCCTGAGTGAACCTGCTGAAATGTTGAGTCGGTACCGCATTGTACCTGCATAGAGTTGTATGTCGGTCTCTATGAGTTGCATTTTATCATTTTAATTATGATATGCAGAAATAAACATGAATGTGCATATGTTTATTTGGATTATTATGGAGATGATAGTATGTGTGGTGAGACATACTTGTTTGTATATATGCATGTTTGATATATGTATATTTATGTGATTTATACATTTGTAATGTATATGTGTGATTAAACATAGCTAGACGCATGTTTATGCGGAATGAATAGAGTTGAGGAATAAACATAAATAAGATAAGTTTATGTGAATTGGTGAATTGTGCGTAATTAATATGTTTGATTGGTGTTGATGTACACGTTACGATGTGTATAGGTGATAAGGAATGATTCGTGGTGAGAATATGTTTTATGTGCATTTTATATGTTGATATATATAATTATATGCAATGTTATTATGATAATGTTTCTCATCCTTCTGTTGTTTTATGATGCTCTATGAGGCATTGTAGAATAGGTTGTTGGATGGCAATATTTGTGAAGCTCGTCTTCATCTTTTGGTCTATCAGCTCTGATATGTAGCATCGGGTAGTTAGGTTGGCTTAGCGCCATTTTCGTGATGCATTGTGTACATGTATCTTTTTGATGGATGTTTTGTATAGACATGAACATTGTTGTTGGCATCAAACTTGTTGATATATATATATATATATATATATATATATATATATATATATATATATATATATATATGAATGGAAATATATATGTTTGATGTAATGTGAAATGTTTCCGCTGTATAATCATTTATCGTTTGGAAATTACCCTATTTTTGCATATCTATTATGAGCAGGTGTACTGTGGTTTGATTTATTTCTCTTTTATACCATATTACGAATCTACTCTGATGGAATTTTTAATATGTGCCTAAGTGATTTAGTTGCATATTTGGGGTATAGAAAGGGGGTGTTACATTAAGTGGTATCAGAGCCAGTGTTCGAGTCAGTTGTGTCTGTCTTAATGTTGTTATGATTGAACTTTTGTTTAATCTTGTCGTTGTCATTGGGAACAATCAGAATATGGTTGGTAGAAACGACAATGATATGGCTGCTTCTTTGGAAGCAATGGCTAGGGTGGTGCAAGGAGCGCCAAATGTGAATGCTAATGATGAGTTCAGGAAGAATCAACCTCCGGTCTTCAAAGGAAGATTCGATGGTGCTCAGAAATGTTTGAAGTAGATTGAAAGAATCTTCAGAGTCATGGATTGTGCTAAAGAGAGTAAGGTGAGGCCTTATTCTCACATGTTGAAGGAAGAAGCCAATGATTGGTGTGTCGGTAGAAGTCAATCTCTGGAGGAGGAGGATGAAGAGATAACTTGGGAAGTTTTCCCTACTAAGTTCTTAGGGAAGTACTACCCTGAGAGTGTGAAGGGAAAGAAGGAGATGGAATTCCTTGAGTTGAAGCAAGGTAGTATGTCAGTGGTTGACTATACTGCTAAGTTTGTGGAATTGATTCAGTTTCATCCTCATTATGATGCTACTACTGCTGAGTTTTCTAAGTGTATTAAGTATGAGAATGACTTGTGTTCTGAGATTAAGAAAGTTGTGGGATATCAGAGAATTAGAAGGTTTTCATATTTGACTTAATGTTGTAGAATTTTTGAAGAAGAAAGCAGAGCTCGTTCTACACATTAAAAGAGTGTGAATGAGAGGAAAGGGAAGCAAAAAGCTAGAAGTGGACCTTATGTGACACCCGCTGATAAGGGAAAATATAGGGGAAACTTTGATAGGATATCTGGTGGAGGGAGTTTTGGTCCCATTAAGTGTTACAAGTGTGGCAATTTAGGCCACAAGTCTTTTGAGTGTGGGAAGAATATTGTGAAATGTTCAAACTGTGGAGGTCTTGGACATCCTACTACCGAGTGTAAGAGGAATGTTGTGAAGTGCTTCAATTGTGGGGAATTTGATCACATTAGTACTAAGTGTACTAAGCCGAAGAAAGCTCAGGCGGGCGGTAAAGTGTTTGCATTAGCAGGGAAGGACACTAATAGTGCAGACTGTTTGATTAAAGGTACATGCTTTATTAATAGTACGCCTTTAGTTACTATTATTGATATAGGAGTGACTCATTCGTTCATTTCTCTTGAGTGCGCTAAGCGTTTGAATTTGTTTATATCTTCTTGGGTGCTTAGATGGTTATTGAGACTCCTGCTTCAGGGTCGGTAACTACTTCTTTGGTGTGTGTAAGTTGTTCTTTGACCATGTATGGTAAAGATTTTGTTATGGATTTGTTTTATTTTCCGTTGGAGGGTTTGGACGTGATCTTGGGTATGAACTGGTTACAGTTTAATCGAGTTCATATAGATTGTTATCATAAGTTAGTAAGGTTTCCTTCTTTGGATGATGAAGATGAGATTTTCCTATCCACGAAAGAGTTGAAGAAACCTTTAGTGGACGAAGCTCAATTGTTTGGTTTATTTGCATCGTTGTTAGTGGAAAGCGAAGTGGAGATAAGTAGGTTTCCAGTGGTGTGTGATTTTCCAGAAGTGTTTCTGGATGATATTAAGGATGTACCACCGGAAAGCGAAGTTAATTTTTCCATTGATCTAGTTTCGGGTACTAGACCGATTTCGATGGAACCGTATCGTATGTCAGCTTCAGAGTTAGTAGAATTGAAAAAGCAGTTGAATGGCTTGTTGGACAAGAGGTTTGTTAGGCCGAGTGTTTCTCCTTGGGGTGCACTGGTATTGTTAGTAAAGAAGAAGGATGGAAGAATGCGGTTATGCATTGAATATCGTCAGTTGAACAAGGTGACAATTAAGAACAAGTATCCGCTTCCGAGGATCGACGATTTGATGGACCAATTGGTTGGTGCGCGTGTTTTTAGTAAGATCGATTTGAGATCAGGATATCACCAGATTCGTGTGTAAGAGGAGGATATTCAAAAGACAGCTTTTAGGACACGGTATGGTCATTACGAGTATTCTGTGATTCCATTCGGTGTTTCTAATGCGTCGGGTGTGTTTATGGAATATATGAATCGTATTTTTCATGAACAGTTGGATTGTTTTGTGGTTGTGTTCATCGAAAACATTTTGATTTATTCTAAGTCTCAAGAAGAGCATGAAAAGCATTTAAGGATTGTGTTACAGATTTTGAAAGAGAAACAATTGTATGCTAAGTTGTCAAAGTGCGAGTTTTGGTTGTCGAAGGTAAGTTTTCTTGGGCATGTTATTTTCGATGGTGGTATTAGTGTTGATCCATCCAAGATTGATGCAGTAATGCAATGCGAAGTTCCTAGATCGGTTACGGAGATTCGAAGCTTTTTAGGTTTGGCGGGTTATTATCGGAGGTTTATTGAAGGATTTTCAAAGTTGGCACTTCCGTTAACGCACTCGACTTTTAAAGGAAAGGCTTTTATTTGGGATATTCATTGTGAAGAGAGTTTCATGGAACTTAAAAGAAGGTTAACAACGACTCCGATCTTTATTTTGCTGAATCCGACGGAATCATTTATGGTGTTTTGTGATGCTTCATTGTTTGGGTTAGGTGGTGTTTTGATGAAAGATAGAAAAGTTGTAGCTTATGTTTCAAGACAATTGAGGGTGCATGAAAATATTTATCCTACGCATGATTTGGAATTAGCGGCCGTGATTTTTTCTCTAAGAATTTGGAGACATTATCTTTATGGCGCGAGGTTCGAAGTTTTTAGTGATTACAAAAGTCTGAAGTATTTATTCGATCAAAAGGAATTGAACATGAGACAAAGGAGATGGTTAGAACTTTTGAAGGATTATGATTTTGGTTTGAATTACAATCCGGGTAAGGCGAATGTGGTGGTCAGTGCCTTGAGTCGTAAGAAATTACATATGTACACATTGATGATAAGGGAATGGGAACTTTTGGAGAATTTTAGAGACATGAGTTTGGTTTGCGAGATGACGCCGAGAAGCGTGAGACTTGGTATGCTACGTGTTACGAATGATTTTCTTGCAACCGTTTGTGAAAATCAAAAGTTGGATTTGAAATTTTTTGATTTGATGATGAATGAGAATGAGGATTTCAAGGTTGATAATTTTGGAGTTTTGAGATTCCGTGGTCGTATTTGTATTAACGATGATGAGGAGTTGAAAAAGATGATATTGGAAGAGGGATACCAAAGTAATTTAAGTATTCATCCCGGTGCGAATAAGATATATCAAGATTTGAAGAGGATCTTTTGGTGGTCCGGATTGAAGAGAGATGTAGCTCATTTTGTTTATGCGTGTTTGACTTGTAAGAAGTCTAAGGTGGAACATCAGAAGCCTAGTGGTTTGATGCAACCGTTGGATATTCCGGAATGGAAATGGGATAGTATATCGATGGATTTTGTAACGGGTTTGCCGAATATGCAAAGAGGTCATAATGCTATTTGGGTAATTGTGGATAGGCTTACTAAATCTGCTCACTTTATTCTGTTTGATATTAGTTATTCTTTGGAGAAGTTAGCCGAGATTTATGTTCTTGTGATTGTGAAGTTGCATGGAGTTCCTAAGAGTATTGTATCGGATAGAGATCCTAGATTTACATCGAGGTTTTGGGAAAGTTTGAAAAAGGCATTGGGTTCTAAGCTAAGATTGAGTTCGGCTTACCATCCGCAAATGGACGGTCAAACCGAGAGGACAATTCAATCGTTGGAGGATTTTTTGCGTGCTTGTGTGCTAGAGCAAGGTGGTGTTTGGGATAGTTATTTAGCGTTGATTGAGTTTACCTATAATAACAGTTTTCATTCAAGTATTGTTATGGAACCATTTAAGGCTATGTATGGTCGGAGATGTCGAACACCTTTGTGTTGGCATGAAACCGAAGAAAGAACGGTAGTTGGATCGGAGATGGTACAACAAACAACGGAAAAAGTAAAGTTTATTCGGGAGAAGATGGGAGCTTCTCAAAGTAGATAAAAGAGTTATCATGACAAGAGAAGGAAGGATCTTGATTTTCAGGAAGGCGACCATGTGTTCTTGAGACTTATACCGGTTACGGGTGTGGGTCGTGCTTTGAAGTCGAAGAAGTTAACTTCTCGTTTTACTGGGCCGTATCAGATTACCGCACGAGTGGGTGTTGTAGCTTATCGTGTGGCGTTGCCTCCGAATCTTTCGAATTTGCATGATGTGTTCCATGTTTCGCAACTTCGGAAGTATGTTCCGGATTCGTCACATGTTATTCCTATGGACGAAGTTGAAGTAAGAGATAACCTTCGGTGGAAGCTTTGCTGGTTAGGATTTTGGATTGCGAAATCAAGAATCTAAGAGGCAAAGATATTACGCTTGTGAAAGTGGCGTGGGGAGGCGCTGCAGAAGGCAATATGACTTGGGAATTGGAGAGTAGGATGCGCGAGTCGTATCCAGAGTTGTTTGGATCAGGTAATATTTTTGAGGACGAAAATTTCTAAAGTGGGGGAGAGTGGTAACGCCCCGATTCGATTTTCCCTATTGTTTTTAGTCTTTTATTTTATTTGAATGATAATTGTTTTATTTGTGAAATTATCATGATGTTATGATATGTTGAGGAATTAATGTGATATGTTGGTGTGATATGTGATTTTACCGTTTTGTGAATTTTCGGCTAAAATTGGATTGGAGGGTATTTTAGACTTTTGCTAATTAGTGATAAGTTAGAAATTAGTAGAATTAGTATTTTTGTGAGAGAATGATATTTGGGGGAGAAAATAGTTAGTAAAGGAAAGAATAGAAAATAGAGAGAAAAGAATATAAGTTAAGAGAAGAGAAAAGAAAAGGAAATAGAAGGAAAAAGAGATAGAAAGGAAGTAGAAGAGAAAGAAAGGAGAAGAAGGAGAAAAAGAGGAAAAGCTTGGTTTTGATCAAGATTGCTCCATGTAGACGAAATAATCGGGTAAGGGTGATAAGCATTGTGTAAACACCCCAAATTTGCCCTCACCCATTCACACCATGGCTTGTGATCATCTCCATATGCATAAACACAATCATATCATCTCATATCTCACTTTTGATTCACTGCATAGTTTCTAAGTCATCTGCACCTAGGGTTTGTGATCTGAGCAATCCCAAGAGCCTCTTGAGCCACCCCAAAGATCATCAATCACTCCAAAGGGATCCATGTGTGTTCTTATATCATATTACATCCCCACAAATTCAAAAATGCAAAGGAATCACAAGAACTGGGATTGGTATGGAAGCAGAGCCAAGTTAGACTGCACAGTTGACCTAAAATTAGGGTTTTGGTTTCAGAGGCCATAACACCAATTTTTTTGGTCATTATTGTTTCCATTGGTCTCTATATGGTATAGGGAGTATGCATATCAATTTTCATGAAGAAATTCCATGGGGAAGTCATCTGATCAAAGGTTGACTTTCTGGACAAGTCAGTGCAAAATCAGGGCATCTGAGGCCCCAATGACCCAACCAAGGGGTGATCTTCATCATTTTGAGTGTATATGATCTTTATTTGATCATGGAAGAGGGTTGGAGTTCACAAAAATCAAGAATTTGAAGTTTTTGCAAAGTTGACTTTTTTTGGGCATAGTTGACTTTTCAAGAATGTGTCATTTTATGTCACTTTTCAAGCCTTACTTTTTGATCCAAGAATGCTTCAAATGGAAAAACTTTGGTCATGAAAGTTGTAGAATACATTTTTCCCTTTTCAAAAAGTACAAGAACATGATCTAATTCTTCTTGGATCAAAAGTTATGGTGTGACAAAGTTGCCAAAAATCACTTATTTTCAAGATGTGCACCAAATGAGAAATTTGCAAAATCATGAACCAAGGCTGTTTGTAACTTCTAGTTGACATCAAACCAATGTACAAACATCACATAAGTCCTAAAAATCAGATTTGGACCAAAATATCACATGTTCATGGTTTGTGTAACAAGGCATTTTCTTGAAGTTTCCAAAGATGACCAACTTGCAAAACTCATGATCACTCCTCCTACCACTTGCAACATTGGATGCTGAACCATGCTAGCCTCTCACCACACCATGCTGCGCCAGCCCTAGCCATTGTACCAAGCTAGAACTCAAGCCATACCTCTCTTACAAAAAAGTTGACTTTTGGCAAAAGCAAACATCCCAATCACAGCAGGCCAGGTCACATCATCTGGCCAATTGGGATTGTTTATACTTTCCATTTGCAAGCAAAACATAACACCAAGCCAAGCTGAAACACACCACAACATCACATACACAAAAACACTCCATCAAGCAAAACTCTTCGAATCTGCCTCCACAAACCTCAAACACTAAAACCAATTCCACATATCAACTCACCTGGCCTCATTGAGTAGAAACCAACAGGATTCAAGCCTGAAACCAACATGAACTGAGCTTCACCATTTCTCATCCTCAAAACCAGAACTCTTCGAATCCCTTTATCCAACCATCAAACACACCATTTTTCTTCACCAACAAGTCAAGCACACCTAAAGGAGCAAGAATCCACCATTGGAGTGGCCTGAAACCTCCCTATTCCTGACTGTGTTATCTGCTACACCAGAAGTATTCCTCTCAAATCAGCCATCCACAAGAGCTTTGAGGTATCCCATTGAGCTCAGGAGAGTCAAAGAGGTCCATTTGCACACAAAGAAGGCCCTGGAAGCTCAATATTGAAGCTTTCCAGCTCAGGTATGAACATGAACACTTTCTCCCAAAGCTTGCATTTTAAGTTATAATATGATTGCTTATGTCTTGCTGATCATGGGGATGCCTTTAGAATCAAAAATAAGTGAGAAATGAGTTTGTATGATCCCTCTGAAATTTCACCCGTGGATTTTGTTCTCTTCGATTTGCATGATTTCTGGGGTTTAAATGATGTTTGAGCATAGATTCGTGTCCTAGGATGTTAGAGGATCACTTAGATGTGTTTAATTTGTGGAATAGATGCCTGAATCATGTTTTAGGGTTTTGATACCGCCGGAGAAGATGACCGGAGCTTCCCTCCGGTCACCTGAAAGTGCTTTTCCCTAATCTCAGGTCATTAGTGCCATTTGAATGTGAGGCGTTAGATTGGTTGACCCTGTGGACTTCCCGCGCGCATGAAGGGCTCAGATCCTTTTGCTTTGCCCTAATCCACTTTAATTAATTAAATAAATCATAATTAGGTTAATTAAATCAGAACCAACCATGGCCCTTGGATTCGCGCGCCAGTCAACTATCCCAAACCCAGTTCAAATCTCCACCATTGGATCTGCTTACTTCCTTTTATTTCATTTTTTATTTCATTTCTTTTCATTTTATTTGCACAATTTATTTAAAATAGTAAAAATTGTTTAAAAATTATGAAACTTTTTCTCAAAAGTTTTATTAATTTTTAAAACACAAAAATATTTTTATTTTCATTTTTTGCATTTAAAAAGTATTTTAAAATATTTAAAAGTTTATTTTTAATTGATTAATGGAAATTAATTTATTAAAAATACTTTTAGGTATTTAAAAATCACCAAAAAATTCATGAAATGTTCTAAGACATTTAGAAACATTGTCCAAACTTCAAACCAAATTTCTTTTTTGATCTTGATGCATTTTGAGAATTTTTCATTGAATTAAAATCATTTTTGTGCATTAATTTGATCCATAGTTCAAAAAATCATTTCTGCCTATTCATGAGGAGTTGGAGATTGATCCTTCTTGCATTGCATTATGTTTAGCATGTAGTTTTTGAGATTAAATGGCCATGATTTGATTCTTCATTTTCAATTTATTTGTCAATTTTCTTGTTTAGGAACCCTAAAAACCCTAGAATCTTAAGAAAATCATATCTTGAAATTGGTAAGGAGTTGAGACATCTCCTTTGGGCAGTGAATTAGTATAGGGTTATGGGTCCTTTGTGTGGAATTTTCAATTTTTTATCTTAGGGTGTGCTTCTGATTTTGACTTTTGTTTGATGTATGGTTCATAAACCCTAATTTGGGCTCCCATTTGCATACACCTTGCATTCTCTTGCATAACATGACTTGCCATGACATTTCAAACATCCATTTGATTCATTTGACATCATAAGACATATTGAAAGCATGTTTGATCGTTGCATCTTGCATTTGCCATGTTGTATGCCATGTGCACTTCATAACTTTTCATGTATGTCCATGCTTCCTAACTTGCTTCATTTGCATTCATGAACTTGTATGATCATTTCCATGTGCTGCCTCATGTTTGCATCATCCCATAACATCATTATCCTCTCATACATGCTTCTGATTTTGGTTTGCATCATGTCATTCCATCCTATTTTGCATTGCATTGCATTTTCTTTTCTAACCTTTCAGGTGGTAAGTGAATTTGAGAAGTGAATTTGCCTTCACTTCTCATAACTTCTCTTTTCATCTCTCTTGCATCCATTGCTGCATTTTTGTTTGTGTTTGAGTTTGAGCTTGCTCATTCTTCTTCTTCCCACTTTCTTTCTTCAAGTGACTTGACTTCTTGAATGAAGCAAGTCACTTTGCTTCTCTTGATCCTGTTCATCTGCTTCCTGGTGTTTCCATTGAAGATCTTCCTGGTGAAAACCTCACAAACCTTAGGACCAACCAAGCATGACAATGATTAGGGTTTTGTTTAGTTCCCCTCTTAGTTTTTACATTTGTGTCTCATTGAGTCTTCTCTTCTCACCTCATAATCAGGGACTAAACCCTAAAGGCTTTAAGGCTTTGTGATTAAACTTATGCCTGCATCCTTCTATTAGGATGGAGTGTATAACTTTAATCCTAAGTGTTAAACCCTTAATGTGTTTAACTCCTTTAATAAATCCACTTAACAATCATCAAGACATCACACTTGTAACTTGGGCCTTGCATTAGGGTCTTAATTCTTCCTTAACTGGTTAAGAAGGACTAACCCTAATGTTAATGGACAAGTCCCCCTCAAGTTGTCTTACAAATCATAAAATTCACTTCATCATCATACCATCAAATAAAATCCACTTAATCAAAGGCTTGTTTTGTCATGAGTTTAATCCCTAATCATGGATTAAGTTGAGGAGCTTTCCTCAGCTTAAACACTCTCATCTATTATCCTTCTATTAGGATGGTGTAATGAGTTTGTTTAATCCCTGATTATGGCTTAACCTCATTACTTAACACTAAACAAAAACCACAAAAACATCTAAATAATCACAAGTAGGTTAATGATCTTAACCCTACATCAAAGGTGATTAAGTGTGAGAATCTGACTTCACACTTAAGGTATTCTCATTACCCCTAATCAGAGGGAAGATGTGATGAGTTTACTAAATCCATTGGTTTAGGCTTATGCTCATCAACTTATGACAAATTCTCAAAAGCAATAAAAGACTGAAAACTCAAAAACAAACAATAATCGTCTCCTCCGGGATTCTTTTCTCATCTCATTCATTCATAAACGAGAACTCGCTTCTTTCGTCTAATGCAAGACAGTTAGCACCTGAGCCAGACAGGTCATACACTTGAGCATAGACAAGCAAGCAGTTCACAAGTCAATTCACCTTTCAGTCTCTTTGGTTCGAACTACGGTGTTCTGACTTCCTCATTGCACGAGAGGATACGTAGGCATAACTTAACAGTTATCGAACAAAAGTCTCTGTATATTCCCCCTCTTTCCAGCTTTATTCTTTTAGCCTCATGATCTTGAGCATCTTATTCCTGTTCCTACACTGACACATCACTATACACTTCACTTCTTTTACACTGACACCTGTACATTTTTTCCAGCTATTCTATACACAGATTGCACTGACACTACCCCTTTAAAACACAAATCTTTTAAGCATGGATACCGTCGAGTACGACGGACAATCTGGGTGCTAATACCTTCCCAGGTTGTAACCAACCCCCTTTCTCAGTCTCTCTGGTTCGCAACCGTCTTATCCATCTTTCTAGGTCTATGCAGCATTGCCTTTCCTCCGGGATAAAAATGCCTAGCTGGCGACTCTATTCATCTCCAGTGAGTTCACGGCTGTGTGTTCTCATTGTCCCTCTCGCCGACCGTTCGCGTCTGTACCTTTATTTGGGCATGTCCCATTTATCGGGAGCGACACATTGTTATCTTAATATTGTGTATGGTTATGTATATGTTTGATTGGTTGAGTTTTGGTTTTGATGGAAGTTTAGAGAAGATGAATAGTTAGGGTTTTAGTGAAAATGTGAGAAATTGGTAGATTTATCGGTTAGAAATCGTTATAATCGAAGTATGATGTTAGATATATGCTTTAGATCATGTTTATGGAAGTATTTTGGATATTTGGGGTGTTTGGAGTTGACTGTTCATAGCTGAGAAATTCTGGAATTCGCAGTGGTCGCTCAGCGAGCTATCCCTCGCTCAGCGAAAGTTCCAGATATTTACTCGCTCAACGAGCCTATAGGTTTTTGAAAAAATTATGTTTAATTTCATAGCTTTAGTTTCGGGTATCCGTTTTCAGTGTTCCGTATTTCGAATCGAAGCTAGAAACGTGTAGAAACTAATGATGCTAAGAAATGAAATGTTAAGCCGACTTTAACCCGACTTTTCCGATAAAACGTAAATAAGTTAATTATGGAAATTGTGAGTTTGAGGTGATGTTGTGGCCGTTGGCAAATGAATACATTGCTTGAATTGTATGCAAATGTATGTTAATTTAATGAGTTGAGTGCATAATTATGTTGTGAATAATGTATGCATTTTCAAGAATGTTGTGTGTCATTTTTCATGTAAAGCATAATGTATGCATTCTTGTGTCGTGGGATTCTTTGTGAATCCGTTGTAGCATGGTGTGCTCATGTGGAGTGTGAGCGATGACTACAACAAGATTGTGTGCCCATGTGGGGTGTAAGCGATTGGAATTTGTGCCCGTGTGGGGTGTGAGCAATCCATAAACATCATGTGCCCATGTGGGGTGTGAGCGATGGGATTTATTCACACTGATTGTGTGCCCGTGTGGGGTGTGAGCAATCGGATTGTGTGCCCGTGTGGGGTGTGAGCAATCCATAAACATTGTGTGACCATGTGTGGTGTGAGCAATGGGCAACACTGTGTGCCCGACGGGTAGTTACTTTAGGTAAAAAGCGATGATTCCATTTGGTTCCTGAGTGAACCTGCTGAAATGTTGAATCGGTACCGCATTGCACCTGCATATAGTCGTGTGTCGGTCTCTATGAGGTGCATTTTATCATTTTAATTATGATTTGTAGAAAAAAAACATGAATGTGCATATGTTTATTTTGAGTATTATATAGATGATAGTTTGTGTGGTGAGACATACTTGTTTGTATATATGCATGTTTGATATATGTATATGTATGTGATTTATACATTTGTAATGTATATGTGTGATTAAACATAGCTAGACGTATGTTTATGCCGAATGAATAGAGTTGAGGAATAAACATTAATAAGATAAGTTTATGTGAATTGGTGAATTATGCGTAATTAATATGTTTGATTGGTGTTTGATGCCAACAAGTTTGATTCCAGAACATGTTTTCAAACTCAAAAAATCTTTATATGGTCTAAAGCAAGCTCCCAGAGCTTGGTATGAAAGACTAAGTACTTTTCTTCTGGAAAATAATTTCATCAGAGGGAAATTGGATACAACTCTTTTCAGTAAAAACATTAAAAATGATCTTCTGATATGCCAAATTTATGTAAATGATATAATTTTTGGTTCTACTAAAAGTGCCTTGGGAAAGGAATTTGCTAAGTCTATGCAGGCAGAATTTGAAATGAGCATGATGGGAGAATTAAAGTTCTTCCTGGGAATTCAAATAAATCAAACATCAGAAGGAAAATATATCCATCAAAGCAAATATGTCAAAGAACTTCTGAAGAAATTTGATTTATCAGAAAGCATCATATCTAAATCTCCTATGCATCCTACATGTATTCTGGAGAAAGAAGAGGTAAGTAAGAAAGTAGATCAGAAGCTCTATAGAGGTATGATTGGCTCTCTCCTCTATCTAACTTCTTCTAGACCAGATATTCTATACAGTGTATGTTTATGTTCTAGATTCCAATCAGATCCTAGAGAAACTCATTTAACAGCAGTTAAGAGAATCTTTAGGTATCTGAAAGGCACTACTAATCTTGGTTTATACTACAGAAGATCCAAAGATTATAAACTTGTAGGATACTGTGATGCTGATTTTGCTGGAGATAGAACAGAAAGAAAAAGTACTTCTGGAAGTTGTCAATTTCTGGGAGATAATCTAATTTCTTGATCCAGTAAAAGACAGTCAACCATAGCATTATCAACTGCAGAAGCTGAATACATTGCAGCAGTTGGATGCAGTACTCAGATGCTCTGGATGAAAAATCAGCTTGAGGATTTCAACATCTATGAGAGTAACATTCCCATCCTCTGTGATAATACCTCTGCTATTTGTCTATCAAAAAATCCAATTTTACATTCTAGAGCTAAACACATAGAAGTTAAACATCATTTCATTAGGGACTATACTCAGAAGGGAATTTTAATGTTAAAATTCATAGATACAAATCACCAATGGGCTGATATTTTTACAAAACCCCTTCCTGAAGATAGATTTAATTTCATACTAACCAACCTTAGCATGAAATTATGTCCAAAATGAAAATGCTTTAATTATATGTCTTTAACTCTTAGAATTCTGAAATTAATCCTCTATATTATTCCTTCAGAAGACATTATATTCTAACTGTTTCATTCTGAGAACTTCTGTTCAAAGGAATAACATGCAGATCTTCACATCAACAAGTGTCAAAAAGGCTCTAAGGAATCCCATCAGAATTAAAACAAGTGTCCAAATTCTGAAGAGTGACAGAACATGCATTGGTCAACTGTCCTCTACAGAAGGACATCTGTTGATCATCTGGGAAACTGATACGGCTGACTTGACACCAAAAAGGCAAAAATATCTTGGGTAACTGTTCTAGAATCTTTTACGCCATCCCCTATGTCTGCTGCATTTATTGCATATAATCATTATGTTTTTAAATTTAATTTTTCCCACTAATTTCTCGTATTATTAAATGCAATTTTTTTCTATATAAACAACTTTTCATTCTCACTTTTTACTTTTTACCCTAATTGCATTTTTACTGAAAAACTTTTTCACCTTCACTTTTGCGTTCTCTCTGATTCTTTTTCTAAAACCCTAAACCTCAAAAACCTCATCTTAGTAACAATGGCTTCCACTCCTTAACAACAAAAAGACTTCTCTGATGTGTTTTACGTTGAACCCGTGAAGACCCTTATCACTCCTACTGACAAACTGGAAGTTCTTTGTGAGCTCTTTGTGGATTTCGACAGTCTAAAAGACAATGGTTTTGACCTCCTTCCTGCCGTTCAAGCTCAGGGCTGGGAGAAGTACTTTGATCGTCTCATGGGACCAGTTTTCCCAAAATTGGTCAAGGAATTCTGGGCATATGCAACTGCCTCCAACACTCATGTCACTTCGTATGTGATGGGCAAAAGAATAATAATTTCTGAAGACCACATTGCCAAGCTCATAGAATCTGATGGCAATGGTATTAAGTGTAGTGAAATGGACAAAATGTCAGATACAAAGCTGATAGCCAAGGAAATCTTCACTTCTGGCCAACCTTCTAACAAGATAAAGGATCTGAAGATTCCTCTCAGAATTTGGGCCAAGATCATTCTTGGAACAATCTGCCACAGGAAAGCTACAAACTCTCCAGACTATATCAACATGTATCAGCAGTTCCTGATGTACTTTATTGCTAAACAGAAGAAGCTCAACCTTGCATACACTCTGTTTCAACATCTGAAAAATAGTGTGAAGGAAACAAGAGATGGGGAGAAAACCAAGAGGGATTGGATTCCTCTAGGACGTCTAATATCTGACATTCTCTGTGAGAATAAGTTGGTGGACTTTCTGGCAGAATTAAAATAGATAGAACTTCTTGAAACAGATGTTGGCAAGCCTCTGAATGCAAAGAATCTGAAGAAGATGAAGTTTATAACTTCTATCACAAAAGAACCTGTCCTCTATTCTAGAGAAGTTATAACCACCAGGAAGATTCCCCTGCAGAACTTCCCCCTCTTCTCTTCTGACATACCTCCAGAGGTTGTGGTCAATTACTTGGACATATGCAAGCAAAATGGTGTGGATCCAATGTTCAAGGTCACAGAACTCACTCAGAAAACTCCAGATGCTGCCTCTGCAAGAAGCACGAAAAGAAAGGCTGGAGAAGGATCGTCTCAGAAGGCTCCCAAATCAACCAGAAGAACAGGTAATACTTCTGCCTCTAACTCTGAATTCATTTCTGTAGTAGAAGCAGTTACAGTAGAAGTGTATGAAACTCCTTCTGACCCAACACCTTCTGTTGACATTCCTTCTGCACCAATCTCATCATCTGAACCAACTCAATCCTCTAAACCTATTTCACCTTCTAACCCTATTCCCTCTGTTATACCTGCAACTGTTGTTGTCTCATCCATTCTATCATCACTTAATCCACCAGAACATGAATACCATCAACCACATACACTTTCAGATTTTGATATTCCAATTGATACAACACCCCTTTCTGATATTGACCGCTCACCAACAACTGAAACACACACTGCCCTGCAACATGTTCTCTCTGACATTGATAATTTCCAACCCCCAGAATCTGTCCAAATCCCATCCTCTGAAACTTTTGAAACACATCCCCAGAATCTTTCCCCTATAAGAGAAAGTTCCCTATCTTCATATGAGTCTACCACTCCTAACTCACCAACTTTTATCACCATCCCTGATACACCACCAGAGGAAGTTGAACATGAGAATCCTCTTAGAACCTCTGTTAATATTGAAGCTTTACATAAATTGTCCTCTGTCTCTAACAAAACTGCCATACCTGCACCAAAACCTAAACCATCAAAAACAGACATTTCTGCATTATTACTTACTTTTGAAACAGTAATGAAACTGAAGTTAGAGGATCTGAAGTCTGCTTACTCAGAGCTTCCTGATCCAGCTGCTTCTGACTTTATGTGGGAAACCTTTATAAAATGGTTTAATGCTGAGACAAAGAGACTTAAGGACATCTGCTATGACATTGCTCACCAGAACTTCTGTGAGTATCTCAAAGCAGTTGTTTCTAACATTGAACAGAATAAACCTTTTCTGCTGGACAATAAATCCTGGACAGTGTCAGAACCTCTGGAAGAAAACTCTGGACTTCAAATGGTTCTGGTACCTTCTGAAGAAGATCAAGATGATGAACCTGCTCAATCACCAGCAAATGTAGAAGTTCCTAAGAATCAAGCTGCTCCAGAAGTTGAAGAACCTCTGCCAACAAATATTGTTCTGCAGACCTTGGAAGAGTTGAAGAAGGAAAATGAGATGGTTAAGAAACGCCTGGATAAGCAAGATGAAACCACTGCTGAGTTGAAGACAATGCTTGGAAAGCAAGTGGAATCATCCTCTGAGATCAAGTCTCTGCTGGAGGCCTTAGTTACTAAGATGCACTCCTGATTTTCTGTTTATCTTCTGCTTAACTTTTCTGTTTTATCTTCTGTCTCTTCATGACTTTTTAAGTTCTACTGGTTTTGTTCTTACTGGTTTTTTTTCTGTTTAATGAAAACTATTTTGCTTCTATACTTTTGCATTGTTTTCTGCATCTATACTTTTTGATTATGACAAAAAGGGGGAGAAACGTAGAAGATCCTGATCTATAGCAGTTTATCATGATTTGCCTCTAACATATAAAATTCTAATAAAACTATTTGAGTTGTGATTCTAAAATAGAAACAGGTCAAGTAATCAACTCAGGGGGAGCTAAGGCTAATGAAACTTCTGAAGGATATAACTTCTGAAGAAATCTTTTATATTTGATTTTATTCAATCAAAGGGAGTTCTTCTAATCACATTAAACTCTATTCTCAATATCTAAATAAATGTTTTGTCATCATCAAAAAGGGGAAGATTGTTAGAACAATTATGGTTCTAAACCTCTAAGAGTTTTGATGATAACAAATATTATTATGCTAGAATAGAAGCTCTAATGACTACCTTTATTATTGTGTAGAAGAGGAATTTAATTAAAGGAGACGTGCATTACTAGAAGATATATTGAGCCATATATAGAAGACACACTTAATGAAGAATACATCACTTAATGACATGGTTTAATGGTTGCGCATCAAGTCTTTAATATCTCTGATTTACGTCTAGAAGATGATGATCTTCATAATAAAGACATTAATTAAAGAATATTTTAATTAATGATTAAGACAAGTATCTCTTGTTTTGGAAGGAATTTATGGTATTAACTAATATCCTAAATTAGCTCAAGATGTCTCCAACGGCTACAATTATTCAAGAACTATATAAAGGAATCAAATTGAAGATTTGAAGATATATACACTCACGAGCAAAAGACTGAATCATTTGTGCTAAAATATTGTAACATTCACTTAGTGATATTAGCTTTATTAGAAGCATAATTGTTACTATATTATTATTATTATTGTAATAGTTAAGTGATATTCCTTGAGTGACTAGTTTCAGTCAGAAGACTCAAGAGGACATTGACTATAGGTCAGTGTGTGTATTCATTTATTGAATAGTGGATTAAGACCTCAGTGATAGAGGCAAAATCACCTTGGCGGGTGGACTGGATGTAGTTTGAGTTCAAACGAACCAGGATAAATCAACTTGTCATTAGAAGTTATTTTTAGTTGTTAAAGAAAACCCAATTCCAACCCCCCTTCCTTGTGTTTTACGCACCCTCAGAGGTCACCACCCTTTTTTCATATCAATTCAATTTATGTTTAATCCTTTATTTTTAAGTCTTTTTTATAATGCATTTCCTTTACTTTCAAGCAAGTTTATTATTTAGTCTTTTTATTGTCTTTTACTTGCTTTCTTTACACTTCCTTGCCATTTATACTTTATTACACTTTACTTTTGACTTCAATTGTTTTAAGTCTTTTTTGTTTTTATTTTCTCTTTTTTACCAAAAAAATTCATAAAATCTGTCGAAGAGTTTATAACATTATTCCTGAAAAACCAATTAAAACTATTTATAGCACATGTCCTAGAATCAATATAGTCGATCCTGTGAGTGACTGAAAGCATTGCGATGATTTTAGAGGACCAACGGTTGTTTATAATTTTTAGGGTAAACAAAGTGAAAAAGTTGATGTCGGTGTGTTAGTGTCCTAGTGAACAACATGTTGAGTTGCTTCAAAATATGATATTGGTGGCAATTATGCGACGTAGAATGATCAAATCGGTTAACATAAACGATTGTGGCTATGCAACAAAAAATATCCGATGAATTCAAAGTGGAATTTTGTGAGAATTAAAAAACGATCCTCATAGACATCTCTAATATTTTAGTGTGGAACAGGAGATTGATGGTGTGCTAATGAAAACCGTCATAGTTCTCTGGTACGGTGGTAGAGATCTATGGTAGGTGGAGTAAGGGGTGAACCTACAAGATCAACATTTCAACGCATAAGTCAAGATTAGAGATGTGTAACTTTGAAGAATGAATGAAATGTACCTATTATGATGTGTAACTAAGCTAATATATGGTCAACGGTTGAAATCGCTTCCAATAGATGCGACGTGTACCACGTGAGACCATTGGATTGAATCTAATGACTTTTGATAAATGTATGGCCTGACTACGATGTACAGTTTCAGGGTGAGAGTATGCATATTCATCAATCTTGGATGAGCGAATTCTGCACTATGCATTTCGTATTGGGTCGGTATTATTAGAGGGTTTGGCTAGTAAAAAAAAAATGATATTAATAAATTAACACTATAATGTGAACGGATATATACATTAAACTACTTTTTTATAAAATCTATTATCATATTATATATTTACCAAAATCAATACTCTTCTAACGAAGCTCTGTCAAATTTATCATTAAAAAAAGAGTTTTCTATAAATAACTTGATTAGCATTCAACATATAATCTCCATGAGCCAATTTGACCAAATTCGATCTAATTAACCAAACCAAAAGCCACACATTTCTCAACCTTTCAACTACTCCCACAGTCAAATTACATCTAATTAACCCAACAATAATTCACACATATTGAGTTACAAATCAGGCTTCTCATATCAAACCAAAGGATCAAACCATTAAAAGAGCTTGTAACTAAATAAAATAAACAAAATTCACGTGAGGTCAACCTGAGCAGTATGCATCTCATTTTCATGAGTTGAAAATAATTGAGTTGAGTTATTTAGAACATCAATATCACTTGAAAACAATGTGCCTGCCGCTGAATACTACCATCTTGCAAATTCTTGTGAATTTGTTAATTTAATTTTAAAGTTTCTGGCCTTGCGACTGATTAATCTCAGTGGATCAATTCCACCGTCTACCAGCGTGGTTTATTTAAAGCTGAATCAAAGCTTAGACAGGCCTAATAGAGAGATTATTAGTACCTAGCGGAATTGGAACACGAGACCTTGAAATGACCAGACTCCCGGGACTCAAGTTTTTATCTCAACCTTTGAATGTGCGCAATTGATGACGGTAAGAAATCCAAATTCCTATCATGATCTTGTAAACAATGAAAGAGTCCTATCAATAACAACTTGCTGTATTAACCAAGAGGTTGATGAACCACATACAATTTCTACTACATGTAAATTTATGTTAGAAATAAAATTTTGACAAAACACAAAAAGCCAAAATTTTCTACTCCAAGAATATATGCTCCCAATGGAATCATATTAAAGGAGTGTTACGTGTTCATACTATCTTATTAAGGTGGCACAACTTTTGACACAAACCAATGAATGTGGTATCATAACCACCCCTCAAATAGCATACAACTTTTACTAGAATTTAAAGCTCTCTCTTTCATACACATAAAATTGATCCCAATGCAAATTGAATGGTGTTGGTGGAATGATTGTATTTATTAACTGATAAAGTTGTTGTTGTACATTAAGTACTAGTGTGTGATCACTGATAAGAGTTCACCCAAACACTTCAAGTATGAGAGAACAAAGGGTCCTTCATATTGAAGATACTAGTCAAATTGAGAGATCTAGGTGGGTTTTGGATTCTCCTAATCCACCACCATTATGGAAGAAGCTATTGTGTTTGATCAAAGCGACACTTTTGCCTCATGGAAACAAGCTATGGTTTTGCTCTAAGAAGAAGAGTTTTCAATCACATGCTTTGTGTTTCTTGCAGAGTTTGTTTCCTATTCTTATTTGGTTGAAAGATTATACTGCTTCTAAGTTTAAAGATGATCTTTTAGCTGGTTTAACTCTTGCCAGCCTTTGCATACCTCAGGTAGATTCTCACAAACATCACTTCTGGTCTTTCAGGTCGTGCGATGTGGACTACCGCACAGGTCCTAAAATTTCTCATGGTTAAACAGTGTTGGGCCTCCGAAAACATAGGACGGCCATGCTGTCGTGGACTCGAGCAGCCGTCATGAAGTATACTTGACAAAAATTTAACGCGGCTCTATTTAGATACTGTTTAACCGTGAGAAAATTTAAGCTTTGTGGGGTAGCCTGTCTTGCACGCCCTCAAAGTCGGCCTTAAAAGTATACTTCCGGACCCATGTGTGTTTTTTTAGAAATAATGGATGAACAAAAGAAAAAGGAATTATTTCGAAAATTGCATGAGAAATATCAACATATATATTCTTGTAACTTTTTTATTTGAATGTTGCAGAGTATAGGATATGCAAGTTTGGCAAAAGTTGATCCTCAATATGGCCTATGTAAGTTTCTTACTTACCTATTATCCTGCATGTTTGGATTATCTTTTGAAAGACTCAAAAGTGATTATGATAAGTTAAAATTTATTTATATTCAGATACAAGTATTGTTCCTCCTCTTATTTATTCTGTGATGGGAAGCTCAAGAGACATTGCAATTGGACCTGTAGCTGTAGTGTCTATGCTGTTATCTTCCTTGGTCACAAAAGTCATAGATCCTGTTGCTAATCCTCATACCTATAGGGATTTTGTCTTCACTGTCACCTTCTTTACTGGAATTTTTCAAGCCGGGTTCGGTATTTTCAGGTGATTTTTTTTCTCATTTCAAATTTTCTTCTAAAATAAACCAAATAGCTTTTTTTATATTATTTATCCTTCAATGTTTACAGGTTGGGTTTTCTCGTGGATTTTCTTTCACATGCTGCACTAGTTGGATTCATGGCAGGAGCAGCAATCATTATTGGTCTTCAGCAGCTCAAGGGTCTTTTAGGGATCACTCATTTCACCTCAAAAACTGATGCAGTATCAGTTTTGGTTTCTGTTTATAAGTCATTACATCAGCAAATTACTTCTTCTGAAGAAAAAGTGAGTTTTATATGTTTTGGCTTAAGCATGTTTTGAATCATTGGATTTGTGTCGATCTTGTTGTTAATATTTGATTACTATTTTGACAGTGGAGTCCTATGAATTTCGTCCTCGGGTGTTCTTTCTTGATTTTCCTTCTCGTTACTCGATTCATAGTAAGTAATAAAAATCTAGTATTCAAATATCGTTACTTCACTATTATATATGGATTAAATGAATGATATTGTTTCGTTTTAGGGAAGAAGAAACAAGAAACTTTTCTGGTTGCCTGCGATTGCTCCTCTTCTATCGGTTATACTATCGACTTTAATTGTGTATTTATTGAAAGCTGATAAACAAGGAGTTAATGTGATAAAACATGTGAAAGGAGGATTGAATCAGAGTTCAGTTCATCAGTTACAGTTTCATGGTCAAAATGTTGGGCAAGCGGCTAAAATCGGATTAGTCTGTGCAGTTATCGCGCTGACTGTAAGCTAATAGTAGTTAGTCCCTTGACTAATTTTTTTAAAAATTATTATTTCTAAATTATAATTTGTAGTCCATATGAACTTCTGATTCAGGAAGCAATGGCTGTTGGTCGATCTTTTGCTTCGATTAAGGGATACCAACTTGATGGGAACAGAGAAATGCTATCAATGGGAATCATGAACATTGCAGGATCTTTAACTTCATGCTATGTAGCAACCGGTACGTTCGTTTGTTAATCATTAAGATAGTTAATTTTGAGGGTATTTTTAGGTTTCGCTTAAGGTTCTTTTTTTTACATTTTCTTGCTGCAGGTTCTTTTTCGAGGACAGCGGTTAATTTTAGCGCAGGATGTCAAACAGCCGTATCGAATATTGTGATGGCAGTTACTGTGATTTTGTTCCTGCAATTATTTGCAAGGCTCTTATACTACACACCTATGGCTATCCTAGCTTCTATCATCCTTTCCGCGCTTCCTGGGCTAATAGATTTAAACGAGGCTCGCTATATCTGGAAGGTTGACAAGTTAGACTTTCTTGCTTGTATTGGCGCTTTCTTCGGTGTCTTGTTTGCATCTGTAGAGATCGGTCTTCTTGTAGCCGTAAGTCTAGAACACTCCCAAACTCTGATGATTTAAAGGAATAAATTTGTTATATGGGTCTCATGTGGGAGATCTTCTTCTGAGATCATGTCATAGTTTTTTTTATTGCTTACGTGTCTTCCAAGTAAAGTCACCAACTGAGAGATGCGTATTGTATAAGTTCTAAGATTCATGATTCCAAAGTTTCAAGTGTTTTTTTATGGATATGCAGGTGACAATATCATTTGCGAAGATACTTATACAATCGATTCGACCGGGAGTAGAAATTCTAGGACGAGTTCCAAGAACAGAAGCATTCTGTGATGTTACTCAATATCCGATGGCCATAAGCACACCAGGCATTGTAGTGATTCGCATAAGTTCTGGCTCACTCTGCTTCGCGAATGCGAATTTTGTCAAAGAAAGGCAAGCACTTATCAAATGATCTAGAAAGGGATTTACTATGCTCCTTGATAACAGCCATGTATGAAACTTTTTTCGCTTGTTCCAGAATACTCAAGTGGGTCGTGGAGGAAGACGAGATTCAAGAAACTGCTAAAGGAAATGTTCGAGCAATAATTATGGATATGACTAGTGAGTTTCGTTAGATTTTTCTTTTTCAGAGTTCAGAATTTTGTCGTAACATTTTTAAAATCGATATGACTCAAATGATCGTCTTGATTTCAATTTAATAGACCTGATGAACGTTGATACTTCCGGAATTCTAGCACTCGAGGAATTGCATAAGAGATTGCTTTCGCGCGGAGTAGAAGTGAGACAACCATGACTTTTCATTCCATGTGACTAATATAAGAACCGAGTTAATCATCAGTGTCACATTTTTTTAATTTGGTTGTAAGGAAACATTTCTCTAACACTTGTGATATATGATTTTTGCAGTTAGCTATGGTGAATCCAAGGTGGCTAGTAATTCACAAGCTCAAGCTTGCTCACTTTGTGGACAAAATTGGGAAACAGTGGGTTTTTCTGACAGTTGGAGAGGCAGTCGACGCGTGTCTGTCTTCTAAAATAGCTACTGCTTAATGTTGTTTGTGTCTGTTACAACTTTTTATTACATAACTGCATATCTAAGCACATAAATTTCTATGTTGCACTAAAGGGATTTTACTGACTACCTTATTATAATGTATCGGTTTTGGAGAGTGATGTTTATATGAGTATATGGTTACTTACATATCATTCTAATGAAAGTTAATGTATAGATCAAGTTTAAGTTTGATATTAAAACAAAATGGATAATGCTATTGAGAATTGGTGCAACATAATAATTCTGGTAGAGGACACAACAAAATAACTTTCACTTCAATAAAACTTAGATAAAGTTTATTTTCACCTATTTGTTTATAGCTAATCACCTCAAAGATTAAAAGGCGTAATTGGAGAATTATCTATCAGGGTTTTGGTTGGTGCAGAAAGTATTCATAACATCCTACAACCTATAATTTGACTTAGATGTTATCATTGGTCAAGTAAGTATGTTATTTTACTATAGATTTTATCTTCATCTTGCTTGGTCCTTAAGCATAGGTAAAATTTCAAGGTTGAAATGTTGATGACTCGTTATCATATTAGTTTTTCTGACTGTTTGTTCTTCACAAGAACCAGATGATGATTGGAAAAGCTAATTTGAACTTGACGTTGCAATGAGGCTCCGTTTCCGATGCGATGAATGAAGCTAACATGTAAGGTTAATACTTTAACGTTTAAGTTAGTTACGGAAAGACTCAAAGTGAAATAAAATCTTGGAGACATGAGTTATTATTTGTTAATTTTGTCCAGTTGAGATTAGCAGTAATTTTGATAAAGCAACCTTGGTCATGTTGAACAAGGTGTCGTGACATGCTAAATGTGAAGTTCTGTTTTGAGGAAAACAAGTTTTTGGGAAGATGTCGAAGGAGATGTCCCAGCTTCGGTCTCTCGACATCTGCATCAATGACATTTTTAGTAACTGTTATATTTGAAGAAAATCACAGAATGTTCGGTGGAATATTTATGATTACAGTTGGCGTCCAAGATAGAAGAATTTCAGAGATTGAAGGTTTGATGATCGCAAATAAGGGAGGATTTGTTATAAAAACTAAAGATTGAAAAGTTTCTATTTTCTTGGAGAATTTAGCAGATTCTGTGGGATTAGATTACTGTGAATTTAAAACCCAAATCCAATGTATTCTTTTGTTATAAATAGTTTCGGTCAGACTTAGGTTGATAACAAGAAAAAATAAATATATTACTTGACATAAAGTATTAGGGTTTGTTCTTTTGTGAGCCTTTCTTAGATTATAGTGGATGCTAAGAATAGGAGTACTTTACTGAGACTGTAAAGTGTGTACTCTAAAGCTTTTAAGTATAGAGTGTGTCGTTGATCACTGAGTGATTGTTGAGGAATAGAGGAGGGCATCGACCTAGGAAGTGACTTAGGTAGAAATATAGCACGGGTAGTGATTAAATGACAAGTTGGAAACCGGAGGTTGTTTCACTTCAAATTAATATTATTTAGTGGATTTCATTTCTGGATTGGTATCCCCTAGAGTAGGTGTGTTAGACCGAATTGGGTAAACAATTGATGTGTGTTCATTTACTTTCTGCAGATTTAATTTTTCGTATTGTTCATTGTTTGCAAAAGTAGAGATTGGTTGTTCCGACATCTAATAGGACATATGTGATCTGATATACCAGAATTTCAATTGGAATCAAGAGCTAGCACCCTAATGTGTTATTGAGTGAGATTCATGGACGATACTTTCTAGTAGAATGAAAAAGGAAGTAATAGTGGTTGGAAGACCACCTATTCTGGATGGAACAAACTGTGACTATTGGAAGTCTCTCATGGTAGCCATTCTTAAATCCATAGATGGAAAGGCCTGGAAAGCTTGGTGAAAGGATAGGATCCTTCAAAATTTAAAGACAAGGACGGTGTCATCATTGATGTGGTAAAACCTGAAGAACATTAGGATGATGAAGATGACAAACAAGCGCAATGGAATTCCAAAGCATTGAATTCTCTGTTCAATAGAATAGATTGAAACATCTTCAAATTAATCAGCAAGTGCACTGTTGTAAAACTGGCTTGGGAAGTCTTGAAAACTGCTCATGAAGGGACATCTAGAGTCAGGATGTCAAGGCTTCAAATTCTTGCAACCAAGTTTGAAAACTTGAAGATGAAGGAGGACAAGAGCATTCAGGAGTATCACATGACAATGATAGATTTAGCTAATCATTCATAAGCTTTAGGATAAGGCATCTTAGAAGCCAGACTGATTCAAAAATTTATAAGAGATTGGAGATGAAAGTGATGACTATTGAAGAAGCTCAGGATATCAACACACTGAAAGTTGATGAGCTTATTGGGTCACTACAAACCTTTGAAGTAGGAATCAAAGGTGAAAAACATGAAAAAGAAAGAATCTAGCCTTTGAAACTAAGGAAGAGAAAGGAAACCAGCACACTAAGGAAATGATACCTAAAGTTGTTTGGCTACTTGGGAAATAGTTTAATCAAGTGGAAAATACCTGGAGTCCTAGACAAGATGTCAAGAACAAATCTTATGACATCAACATAAGACAGAACTTCAGGAGAAAAACAAGAATTGAAGACAATCAAGGCAGTGGAATTAAATGATTTGAATGTGGAGGATTTGGACATGTGAAGTCTGAATTCCCCTCCTTTCTCAGGAGGGAGAGAAAAGGTCTAGTTGAATACTGGTCAAAAAAGGACTCTGAAAGTGAAGGAGAATCTACTAAGGAAGTATCTTCCTTTACTGGAGTCTGACAACTTAAAGGAGAGCCTGATGTAGAAGAGTTTTCCTTTGATGAACTGGTCGAACTATACAGAGAATTAAAATTCAGGAGTGAGAGAGTAATTCAAATAAGAGTTGAACAACATACACTGATCAACAAGCTCCATTCTAAAGGACTTGAGAATGTGACCATCATCTCTGATATTTAATAGGACGTTTCTGTAATCCAATCAAGGCTTGCATCCATGAAAAAATCCATTTGAATGAAGAACATGTCAAACAAGCTCCATTCTAAAGGACTTGAGAATGTGTCCATCATCTCTGATATTTAATGGATCAGAACATGTCAAACAAGATGCCTCAACGTCCTAAAAGACGTCAAAGAAGGAAGAAGAACTCAAAAGCCAAGAAAGAAGGTTGGAGGTGTAATCACTATGGAAAATTAGGACACTTAAGACCTTATTTCTATGAATTAGATGGTTATACTGAAACACGTCCTCAGACAAGTAGAAAAAAAGATTGCAGAAGATCCAAGGAAGCATGCACGCTGAAAAACATCTTTGTTTCTCTCATTGCTCACACATCCTTAAGAGCTACTGCTAAAAAAGACTGGTGTAACACCCCGTAATTTATTTAACTCACCGAATAATATTATTTAAATTGGATAGCTAATATTATTTGTGTCGAGGTTTTATTAGATTGAGGATTAAGAGACATTTTTAGATACTCTCTATTTTTGGACCCATTGGTAAGAAAGTAAGTTTTTATTATAATTTGTTTATATAGAAAGAAGAATAGAGAAAAGAGATAGTTAGTAAAAAAAGAAAGAGAGAAGAAAAGAAGAGAAAAGAGAAGGAGAAGATGAAGAAAATACTAAGCTTCAATTTCATCATTCTCCATCATTCGTCCGTCGAATCAACTCATTTCTTCCGTCAATCTTCAAATCCTCTGTAAGGTCGTATGTAAGTCTCAACGTGGTTACTATGTGTTTCACAAGAGCATCCGTAAGGACTTGAGGTAGATGTCTTACTTAGCTTATGTTCGAGAGATTGTATGGATCTTAGTTCCTTTAGATCCCGGTTTCGTGTGTGAGAATTGTTAGAGCTTGAGATTTTTTTGGAATCAAACCCTTAGAGTCGAGCGAACTCTAAGATAGGGAACTCACTGAGATGTTTTATCTCACCCCATGTTGATGTTGTTATTTCAGGTACTTCAGGTTCCGTAAAGGGTAAGGATAAGGCGACTTGATTATCCTTGCTTGTTTGATGGCTTCTTCCGCTATGGACTTTTGAGATCTTGAGATCTAGTTCTTAGATTTTGTATTTTGTGAACATCTTGTACTATTTATTGCCTTTTTGCTAGTACCTTATGTTGTAGTGGCTATATTTATACAAGGTGTTATTAAGAACTTGTGATATTTCAATACAAAACTTAAATTTATATATTAAAAATATGCTTTGATGTATGTCTTTTATATATGGGTATTACGGTTGGTATCAGAGCAGGTTGTATCCTCGACCTAGCCTTGGAATATTATAAGTGTTTCTTTCCGTTCATACACGTAATATCACTGTAGGACTAAATGTTATGTTTATGGTATTGAGCATGATCAACTTAATCATGTTTTGATGACATTTAGGAATATGTCTGTTAGGCATGGACCTCGTGCTCTACCCAGCGTCACTACTCCGGGTAGCGATCAGACAGGTGGTGACGGGAATGCTCCTATGTTCCAATTCATGAAAAAAATGCAACAGCAGCAACATCAATTCATGCAAGAAATGATGCACCAAATGAATGAGGGCCTTCACCCTCATGTGGCTGCTCCTGAAGCTGGAAGTGGGGCATTCCGAGACTTCTTCCGCATGAACCCTCAGGAGTTTCATGGTGGATTGGATCCGGTTAAGGTGCATGAATGGATAACCGAAATGGAGAGAATTTTCCAGATTGTGATTTGTGGTGAAGAAGAAAAGGTGACTTTTGCGTCACATTTACTAAAAGTTCCTGCTATGAGGTGGTGGGAAAGTACTTCAAATCTTTTGACGGTGTAAGGAATTCCAAAAGTGTGGAAACAATTTAAGACAATTTTTATGGAGAAGTACTTTCCGAGTTCCTTGAGAACTCAAAAAGAATTTGAATTCCAACAGCTTAGACAAGGGAGCATGACTGTGGCTAGTTATGCTGAGAAGTTCGAAGACATGGCTGCTTACTCTAGGCAGGCTATGTACGCTCCAGATGAAAGATGAAAGATTGACCAGTTCTTGTTTGGTTTGAGGTCCGAAATCTCTCATAGTGTCTCTCAAAGGGAGTTCACTACCTATTCCGAGTTGTTAAGGCAATGCTATGTCGCTGAACATAGTTTGAAGAAAGTGCAAACCGAAGCTAGTGTTGGAAGAGAGGTTCAAAGTGATCGAGGAAGAGAAAATCAATCTTTTAGGCCAAGGCCTCAACCCTTCAATGGGAAACAAGTTCCGAGTTCTAGATCTAGTGATCCTCCTACGTGCTCCAGGTGCCACAAAAATCATTATGGAAGATGTGGTCCGAATGTGGTAGTTTGTTTCCATTGTTAGAAAGAGGGGCATTTTGCTAGGGGATTACCCACGAAGGAACAAACAAGTTCAAGCGAGATTTTATATTATGGATGCTAGGAATACCAAAGCCGACAACTCATTCATTGCGGGTACTTGTCTCATTAACAATCATCCTTGTCTTGTTTTATTTGATTGTGAAGCTACACATTCTTTTGTATCTACTAGTTGTGCGAAATGACTCGAGTTGCGAGTTTTTCCTTTGTTTCCTCTGATGGTGGTTACTACCGCTATGGATGAAACTATTGAGACACCCCTAAGGTGTGAGAATTGTACCTTGTCCGTGGATGGTAGAATTTTTAAAATTGACCTCATTTGTCTACCTCTTAAGAAAGTTGATGTCATTCTGGGTATGGACTGGTTATCTGCGAATTCTGTGTTTATTGGATGTGAAGAAAAGTTGATCCTTATTCCATCCGTTGAAGCACCTCCGAAAGATGTTTTGATAATGATCTTAGAAGGTACGGTTGAAATGGTAAATTTTTTGTTTGAACAAGAGAAGTCTATTTTGCTTGTCCTCACTAAAGAGGATAGTAATGGCCAACATGTTTTGAATATTCCAATTGTTTGCGAATTTCCTGATGTCTTCCCCGAGGATGTCACTTCCTTACCTCCAGTAAGAGAAGTTGAATTCTCAGTTGACATGATACCGGGAACGGCTCCTATATCTGTTTCCCCTTATCGGATGGCACCACTCGAATTGAAAGGATTGGTGAAGTTTATCTTCCAACAATAGGGCTCGATTGGGGTTCGAAAGTCAAATACGCTTCTATCTCGATAGAATCCGGCAGAATAGGCTGAAGAGGATCAAGAAAGAACCTACGAAGTTGAGATTCATGGAAAACATCATGCATCTCTGTTAGAGAGGGTGGTAAGGCTAATCTGTAAGAAACTTCACCAATCCTTTCTAAGATCTGATACGGTCCCACATATCTCGGACTTAACTTGCACGACTTAAATGGTCCTTTAAATCTCAATCTCGGAGGGACTTTAAAATACACATGATCACCATCATCAAATTCCAAAGGTCTCCTTCGGTTGTCAGCATAACTCTTCTGACGATCTTGGGCTTGCTTAATCTTTTCTCGAATCATCTTAATCTTTTTCGTGGTTTCTTGAATAACTTTGGGTCCCAAAATCCTTTCTTCACCCACTTCCGAACAACACGACAGAGTTCTACACTTTCTTCCATACAAAGCCTCATACGAAGCCATCCTGATGCTCGCATGGTAACTGTTATTGTAAGAAAATTCGATCAACGGAAAAAATTCCTTCCAATTTCCTTTACTTTCCAACACGCAAGCCCTTAGCATATCTTCCATTGTTTGAATTTTACGCTCCGTCTGACCATCAGTTTGAGGATGATTAGAAGTACTCAAACGCAAATTCATACCCATGGCTTGTTGGAACGCATTCCAAAATCTCAAAGTGAACTTTGGATCTCTATCGGACACAATGCTAGACGGGACACCATGCAATCTCACAATTTCTGCAATAAACAACCTCGCAAGGTGACTTGCCTTGTACGTGGTCTTAACGGCTAAGAAATGTGCAGATTTTGTTAACCGGTCCACAATCATTCAAACAGAGTCCTAACCACCTTGAGTACACAGTAAACCCACTACAAAGTCCATAGAGATATTATCACACTTCCAAATTGGGATGTCCAAAGGTTGCAACAAACCGCCCGATCTCTGGTGTTCAATCTTCACTTGTTGACACACCGCACATTCGAACACGGATACCGCAATGTCCTTTTTCATTATGGACCGCCAATACTCTTTCTTTAAGTCTTGATACATCTTCGAAGAACCCGGATGTATCGTAAAAGAACCTTTATGGGTTTCCTCTAAAATCTTTCTCTTTAATACATCATTCGGAATGCAAATTCTTTGGTTGAATATGATAACCCCATCCAATGCTCTCACAAAAACAGGTTGAAGCAACAACTCCTGCAACTTCTCATATAGAAACTATGCTTGTTGAATCTCATTCCTCAAGGTAGAATTGATATTCAAATTTCCCATTATTATACCACTCGGAGTCCAGACAAACTGAAGATTAAGGTCTCGGTTATATACTCTCTATTCTTGGACCCATTAGTAAGAAAGTAAGTTTTTATTATAATTTGTTTATATAGAAAGAAGAATAGAGAAAAGAGATAGTTAGTAAGAAAAGAAGGAGATAAGAAAAGAAGAGAAAAGAGAAGGAGAAGAGGAAGAAAACCCTAAGCTTGAATTTCATAATTCTCCATCATCCGTCTGTCGAATCAACTCATTTCTTCTGTCAATCTTCTTATCTCGAGGTTGGTTCATAGTTAGATACTTTTGTTTTAGTTTTTGGTTGAGTTTTGAAGTTTATGAGTTATAGGGTTTTGGTAGAAATTTTGGAAACAAAAGATTTTAAACGGTTAAAAACTCGATTAAACCTAACTATGTTGCTCACAATATACCTATTAACATGTTTAAAGTTAGTTTTCTATGTTGGTTGATGCTTGGGTTGATTTTTGCATGATTTGGTACCTTTCCCGTAAGGGTATTTTTCTGGAATCGCAGAGCTCGCTAAGCGAGCTAGGCTCGCTCAGTGAGCAGATGAAATTCTGCAAAAGAAGTTGGTGATTCTGGTGTAGCTCGCTCAACAATCAAGGAGCTCACTCAGCGAGCAAATACAAGGAGTTTCTCGCTCAGCGAGCTGAGGGCTCGCTCAGCTAGGCCTGGAATTTCAGTTTTGTATTTTTATTCATAACTTGTGAACAGGGTATCCGATTTTAGTATTTTGCATATCGATTCGAAGCTGGAAACATTTACTAATTGATGAAACTAAAAGATATTATTTTCACCCTACTTTTACCCGACTTTTCATATAATTGGAATTATGCTAAGCTAGGGAATTGTGAACTAAAGGTAATAAAAAGGTACAACTTGTGAGGTGTCTAGGATTCTCTTAGGCTAGCAAGAATTGAGATTTTTGTATCACTTTGGATCCCCCATAAGGTCTTGTGTAATTCTCTATGTGGTTACTATGTGTTTCATAAGAGCACTCGTAAGGACTTGAGGTACCCGTTGTGTATACACGGGCGTTGAATTGAGACGTGTAGGCTATAAGTCCTCCGTAAGGTCTTGTGTAAGTCTCTATGTGATTACTATATGTTTCACAAGAGCATCCGTAAATACTTGAGGCGAGTAATATACTATTAAGCATTAATCTTGAGTAAGTCTTGAGTGTTATATCGAATCCTCTGTAAGGTATTGTGTAAGTCTCAACGTGGTTACTATGTGTTTCACAAGAGCATCCGTAAGGATTTGAGGTAGATGTCTCACTTAGCTTATGTTCAAGAGTTTGTATGGATCTTAGTTCCTTTAGATCCTGGTTTCGTGTGTAAGAATGGTTAGAGCTTGATATTTTTTTGGAATCAAACCCTTAGAGCCGAGCGAACTCTAAGATAGGTAACTCATTGAGATGCTTTATTTCACCCCATGTCAATGTTGTTATTTCATGTACTTCAGGTTCCACAAAGGGTAAGAATAAGGCGACCGTATTATCCTTACGTGTTTGATGGCTTTTTCCGCTGTGGACTTTTGAGATCTTTGGATATAGTTCTTAGATTTTTTATTTTGTGATATATTGTACTATTTATCGCCTTTTTGCTAGTATCTTATATTGTAATGGCTATATTTATACAAGGTGTTATTAAGAACTTGTTGTATTTCAATACCAAACTTAAAGTTATATATGAAAAATATGCTTTGATGTATGTCTTTTATATATGGGTATTACAACTGGTACATCGATAGTGGATGCTCCAGACACATGACTGGAGTGAGAAAGTTTCTAACTGATGTTAAATCCCGTTCATCCAACTTTATCACCTTTGGAGATGGATCAAAAGGAGAAATAAAAGGTATTGTGAGGCTTGACCTTGTTGGCCTTCCTAGTTTGGAGAATATGCTTTTGGATAAAGGCTTAGCCACCAACTTAATAAGCATAAGTCAGTTATGTGACCAGGACCTTAAAGTAAACTTCTCTAAAGAGAAATTTTTGGTGACTAATGAGAAAGATGAAATTATCATAAGAGAAATCAGGTCCAAGGACAGATGTTATTATGAGAGGAATGTGGTCCTCTCAAGAAACAATCTGCACATGCCTTATGTCAAGGGAGGATGAAGCTCGTGCATGGAACTAAAGGTTTGGGCACCTGCATCTCAAAGGGATGAAAAAAATCATATCTAATGATGCAGTTAGAGGTGTTCCTAGCTTAACTATTGATGAAGGAAGATTTTGTAGAAAATGTCAGATTGGAAAACAAACAAGATCATCTCACAAAAAGCTCCAACATCTTACCACAACAAAAACTCTAAAGTTGTTTCACATGTACTTGATGGGACATATGCTGGTGGAAAGTCTAGGAGGAAAGGGATATGTGTGTGTGGTGGTGGATTATTTCTCAAGGTTTACTTGGGTAAACTTCATCAAAGAAAAGTCTGAAGTTTTAGAAGTGTTCAAAGACCTTTGTCAGAAATTTAAAAGAGGAAAGGAGTGCAACATTTTCAGAATCATAAGTGATCATAGGAAGAAATTCGAGAACAACAGATTCAATGAATTATATTCCTATGAAGGAATAAGCCATAAATCCTTATCCCTTATTACCCCTCATTAAAATGGGGTTGTTGAGAGAAAGAACCGAACTATTCAAGAGTGTGCAAGAGTCATGTTGCATGCCAAACAGCTTCCTTACTACTTTTGGGCAGAAGCTATGAACACTGCTTGTTATATTCACAATCGAGTAACCATCATATCAAGTACCGCTGCCACCTTGTACAAACTTTTGAAAGGGAGAAAACCTACAGTTAAGTACTTTCATGTCTTTAGAAGCAGATGCTATATTCTGACAGATAGAGAGAAAAGAAGAAAAATGGATCCTAAGAGTGAGGAAGGAATCTTTCTTGGATACTCAATAAAGAGCAAAGCCTACAAAGTCTTTAACTCCATAACCAAGGTTGTCATGGATTCTATAAATGTTGTTGTTGATGACTCTTTTACAGAAAATGATGTCATAAAAAATGTTGGAACATTCTTACCTATGAGTAATGCTCCTAAGGAAGATAGAAGTATAAGTAAGAACTCTGAACCTGAGAATGACTTTGACACAGTTCTAGAATTAGAATCTGAGCCTGTATAGACCAATCCAACCGACAAAGGACCCTCAATCAGAATTCAATAGAACTATCCTATGGAGCTGATAATAGGTGATCCAAATGAAGTAGTAAAGACTAGATCGAGAAATATCATCTCAAATGTCTATTTTGTCTCAAAGCTTGAACCCAAGAATGTCAAGGATGCCTTGACGGATGAATTATGGATCAATGCTATGCAGGAAGAATTGGAGCAATTTAGGAGGAATGAAGTATGGAATTTAGTCACAAGACCATATGGTGTTAATATTATTTAAACTAAATGGGTATACAAAAACAAGTCTGATGAACAAGGAGTCATCACTAGAAACAAATCCAGACTTGTAGTTCAAGGATATACTCAGATAGAAGGAGTTGACTTTGATGAAACCTTTGCTATAGTTGCTAGACTTGAATCGTCAGATTATTGTTGGGAGTGGCATGTCTACTAAAGTTCAAATTACACCAAATGGACATCAAACGTGCCTTTCTTAATAGGTACTTGAATGAATAAGTTTTTGTTGAACAACCAATGGCATTTTTATTCTGAATAAATGGGAAAGGTAATGCTTCAAAAACCGAAGGAAAAAGGAAAGAACAAGGTCTTATGAACCAAAGAGACTAGGTTTGGGAGTCAGTTACGAATTGGGAAGGTATTAGCACCCCAGTTCGTCCGTCTTACCCAACGCGATCCACGCTTGCTTGAACTGTTTCAAAGGGTGAGAAAAAATTGTTGCGGAACAAAAGAACTACTACTGAACTGGAAAAGAGAATGAAAAGGTACGGGAAAATGTAAGGAAAATAAAGAATGTGCTCAAAAGGGGCCTACCCCACTGCTTACATTTCTAATAGGAAGTGAGAATTAGAGTCATCGTAGTTCCCCTAACTGGGGTGGAAATTTATTTGTTTGTGTTCTTTATGATTGAACTACTTATGCCTATGCTTAGGTGTTGTAGGCACGTCTGGTACGAGTGTATTTAATGTCTTTCAAAGAGACACGTCGAAGCGAGTTCTTTCGTTATGATTGAAGGAGGTGAGAAGAGAATTCCCGCAGGAAAGACGCTTGTTGTTGGTTTATAGCTTTTAGAATCTTTTATTTGTGTTTGGCATGAGAAAATATTTTTGTATTTTGAAGTGAAGAAATGCTTTTTAGGATTTTCTTTGTGAGAATGACTTCAAGTTTTAACTTGTACATCATGCTAGACAAGTTTACATTACCCTAATATGGGATAGATGTAAATGCCCCATGTAATAAGTCCATAACACAAGAATTCATTTCAACCATTATAGAGTTTTTTTAATCCCTTTGTGTGAAAATGAGAGAGAAACACCAAAGAGAACCAAGGGTGAAAGTCTAATGGGGGACTAAACAATCCTAAGTTTTATCATGCATGGATAAACCTAGGTCAGTGGGGTTTGAACTCTATCCTAGGTAAGTCGGGTCTACTACAATTCCTTCTTCACTTATTACATGACCAAGAAATTGTACCTCCTTCAACCAAAATTAACATTTCGAGAATTTCGCGTACAATTGACGGTCCTTTAATATTTGTAGCACAATTCTCAAATGTTCTTCGTGCTCTACCTCATTCTTGGAATAAATCAAAATGTCATCAATGAAAACTACAACAAATTGATCTAAGTAAGACCTAAAGATCCTATTCATGTAATCCATGAATATTGCTGGACCATTAGCCAAACCAAATGGCATAACCAAGTAGTCATAGTGTCCATAACGGGATCTAAATTTTGTTTTTGGAATATCATCCTCCTTCACCCTGATCTGATGATATCCAGACATCAAGTCAATTTTCAAGAATACCGATGCTCCCTTCAGCTGGTCCATCAAGTCATCAATTCTAGGCAAAGGATACTTGTTTTTCACAGTGGCTTTATTAAGCCGTCTGTAATCCACACAAAGTCTAGAAGAACCATCTTTCTTCTTCACAAACAAGATTGGAGCTCCCCATGGTGATACACTTGGTCTAATGAATTCCTTCTCTAACATCTCGTCCAATTTTTTCTTTAACTCAACAAGCTCTGAGGGTGACATTCTATAAGGAGATATAGAAATTGGTCCAGTTCCTGGAACCAAGTCTATAGAAAACTCCACTTCCCTAACCGGTGGTAAACCTGGAACATCTTCTGGAAAGACTTCCGGGAATTCACACACCACTGGAAAATTTTCAACACTAGGAGTTTATCTCGCTGACATGGAGAATAACATCATAAATTTTTGAGTGAGAGTTTCAATCGTTCTGATTTCTTTGTTATCTTCCCCAAATGTTAAGATTTTATTTTTACACCCCAAGTTTACATAATTGTCTGATAACCAATCCATTCCTAAGATAATATCTAGGTCTTGTAGAGGGAGTACCACAAGACCTACTAGGAATCTTCTATTTTCTAAGGTTATTGGGAAATCTACACAGATTGAACAAGTTACCATTCTTTCTCCTGAGGGAGTTGTAATGGTCAACTTATACTTTAGATTAACAATTTCAAATCCCAAAATTTTAGCACAGGATACAGATATAAAAGAATGTGTAGCTCCTGAATCAAATAATACTAATACCAGCTTATCTCCAATTAAACACATACCTTGAATTAACCCATCTGTCTTTGAGATCTCAGCTCCCCTAATTGTAAATACTCTTCCTGTGGTTGGCTTATTGTGATTCTGAGGTCGTTGACCAACATTTGGTCCTCCGTTCCTTGCCCTCCCTATATTATTATTGTTTATTAGACCGCTCTTTTGGCCTGTTGGTTGATTTTGTCCTTGGGGACAGTCTTTGAGAAAATGTCCCTTCTGACCATAATGAAAACAAGCTCCAATATTTCTATTTATACAATATTTGTTAAGATGTGCCCCTCCACAACTGTAACACTTGAACATTAACCTTCTAGTATCCTGGTTATGAGATGGTGTAGGCCTTTGATATGGTCTGCCCCCTTGCTGGGTCCTTCCTCCATAGCCTCAGTTAAAATGGCCCTTGTGATTGTTGTTTCAGTTCGGTCCTCCTGATCCATATTGATTCTTCCTATTGTCAATTCCTTCCTATTCCAAACACCTTTCTGTAAGCTCACCAAAGCACACGATATGCAGAGGTAGAACTGTCCAATGAATATCATATTTCAACCCTTCTTGATACTTTTAACACATCCATTCTTCCTTTGGATGCAAGCGGTAAAACTCATAATACTTTGTAAACACCCCAAATTTTCCCTCACTTTTTCTCACACCATGGCTTGTGATCTTTCATATAGCATTGCATAAGCATACCATCTCATATTAAATATTTGTTTCAACTGCATAGTTTCATTTCATCTGCATGTAGGGTTTGTGATCTGAGCAATCCAAGAAGTGATCTGAGCCATCCCAATGGTCTTGAAGCTTTCCAAGAGGTTCCATGTGTGTTCCATGATCATAATATACTCCCCAAAGTTCATGAAAATCAAGGTATCACAAAGAATGGCAAAGGCATAGAGGCAGACTGAAGATTTCCTACACAGATGACCTAAAATTAGGGTTTTGGTTTCAGAGGCCTTAATCCCAATTTTTTTTGTCATTCTTGTTTCTAATGGTCTCAATATGTTATAAGGATAATGTGTACCAAATTTGATGAAGAAATGAATTGTGGAAGTCATGTGATCATTGGGTAACTTCTTGAGCAAGTAAAGTCAAAATCAGGGCATCTGAGGCCTCCATCAAGGGTACTAAAGGGTCATCATCATCATTTTGAGTCTCTATGATCTTTATTCGATCTTAGAAGTGGTTGGAAGTTCACAAAGTTGAAGAATTTTGAGCCAAATGCAAACTTGCTATTTTTGGAAATGACTTGTAATGGAAACTTTCCATTTTGGTAAAGATATTCAACCTATTCTTTCATGACCAAAAATGCTTCAAATGAAACAATTTTGGGCATGAAAGTTGTAGACTATGTCTTCCGATTTTCAAAAAGTACAAGAACATATCTTGATTCATCCTAGAACTCAAGATATGGCCTTTCAAAGTTGGCAAAAATCCTATAATTTTCAAGTGTGCACCAAAGAGGGATTTTTGCAAATTCAAGTTTCAAGCCATTTCATGACCTCTAATCAACTTCTATGTACCATAACATGTCAAAGAAACTTCAAAACATCAGAATTGGCCCAAGAATGCATGGTTTTCATGGCTTGATTCACAAGAAATCTCAAAATGACAATTATGCATAAACTTTGCAAAAACTATGACAACTCTTGATCCAAATGTTCCAGCTGCATAAACTTCATCCTAGGGCCATCCATGAATAAAGCTGAGGCCAAGACACCCCAAAATCCAGCTCTGACTCAGCCCATACTTGTGGTACCACAACTTTTGACTTTTTGCAAAACAAGCCATACCAATCAGCCTGTGCCACAACCACTCTCTGGCCAATCAGCATGACTTATGTGGACATCAAAGAGCTCATTTCACATAAGCTTGAAGCCTGAATAATCCAAGAACTCACAATCACCAAAAATTCCATAGAACTTCATTCCTTCTAAACTCACTCCACAACCAACAAAAATCACTGATTCTTTCACCAATCATCTCAACATCACTCAAGGATTATTTCCCACCCTTTGCCATGGCCTAAAAACCCCTCAATCAGAAATACGATTTCTGCCACACCAGAACAAAACACCATAAAACAACCATTCAAAGCTTGTTCTAAGCTCTCCAGAAGCTTCAAGGGACCAAGTGGAGTGGTTTTGCATAAAGGAGGCAGTCAGAAAGCTCAGAATCTAAAAGCTTTAACTCAGGTAGCCCTCTCAATTTTTTTTCCAGAACCTTTATTTTAAGTTACAATATGATTCTATATGTTCCCCTGGTCACACTGATATGATTTATTTTGAAAATGATGGAGAAATGACCATGTATGCTTGCTCTCAAACTTTTTAACCTAGAACGTGTTCTTCTTCGATTCCCCTTTTTGATGCATGATAAATGAGATTTGAGCCTGGATTCGTGTTTAGGAAGTTTAGGAGAGTGTTTCTGAAGATTTAGAGAGTCTGGGGTGGCCTAGGGAGAGAGATTGAGTTTTGGGATCGCCGAAGAAGATGACCGGAACACTATTCCGGTCACCTGAAAGTCATTTGCCCTAATCTGCGTAATTAGCTAAGTTTGAATGTAGGCCCTTGGATGTTGGGGTTCCCGCGTGAGTGAATGGCCAGGATTGCTTCATTAACCCTAATCCTCATTTAATTAGTTTAATTATATTTAATTAAATAAATTCTGCCAGAACAAATCCAAGCCCTCCATTTGCGTGCCAGTCAAAACCTCTTTGAATCCTGGCCTTCAGATCATTTGACTTCCATTTAAATCCATTTTAATTCATTTTCTTTTTATTTCTTTTGTTCATTTTATTTAAAATAGCAAAAAACATCAAAAAAAATATCATTTCTTGCATCTCTGTTTTAAATATTTTTCTTAACCTAAAAACATTTTTTATTTTATTTTTTTCATTAAAAAAGTATTTTTAAAATATTTAAATGTTTTATTTAATTAATTAATTGATTTTAATTAATTAAATATGCATTTAGGTTTCTAAAAATCACCAAAAAATTCATGAAGCATTCCAATACATTTAGAAACATTTTCAAACTCACCATACAAATTTATTTTTAGGTTTGATCATATTTTCACAATTTTCTTTGAATTAGGGTTCTTAAAAATCACATTTTCTAACCCTAACTTGAAAAATTAATTTCTGCCTAACCATGATGAGTTTGAACTTGATTCGTTTTGCATTGTTTCACATATTGCATATAGGTTCTAGGTTATTTATCTCATATTTTTATCTTGCATTTTCAATTTGATTTGCATTTTCCCTTTAGAAGGACCCAAAAAAACCCTAGGTAACTTAGAAATTTCACAACTTTCACTAGGTTAAGCTTCTGACTTTCTCCTTTGGGGTGTGGTCTTGTATGGGATTAGGGTTTGTTTGAGCTCAATTTCAATTTTTAATCATGAAGTATGCTTCTTTTTTGGTAATATGCATCTCATCTTATCTTAAAACCCTAATTTTGCATATCCATTTGCATTCTTCTTTGCATATCATGATCTTATGAGCTTGCCATGTCGTTCCATTATTTTGTATGTCATCTTAGACATCTTAGGACATGTTTGAAACATTTCTTGATCATTTCTTCATTAATTTTCTATGTTTTGCATCCATTACATTTTGTTCTGGACTGGGCCATGACGATATGCACGGCATGGCCCAATGCTCGTCGGGTACAGGTCCAAACGTCTGGGCACATGAATGCGTCGGGCAAAGGTCCTTCCACCCACGTCGGAGGGATGTCACCTCGACAACTTGACTGCGTGTCGGGCAAAGAGCGCGTCCCCCGCTCAATGATCTTCATCCACATATCACCTACCTATATCACGGACACATGAGCCAGGTCGGGCAGAACCACGTCTGCCACCTCATCTGGCACGTCACCCAACTCCCCTATACTATCTCCGTAGGGATAAGGGCAGTTGGACCAGGGGATAGACCTTTGGTCTAGGTCTTCACGCTTCTTACGCGTCCCCTGGCAGCTCCTCCTTGGGCTTAGGTAAATCCAGCCCATTTGGAGTCTTGGCCCAGCGCTGGGGGCTCAATATAAATACCCTTTCATAGCAAAGGGTCAGGTATGCTAACTTACTCTAAAATAACCCTATTCTGTACCTCTTCTGACTTAAGCATTGGAGCACCTTGCAGGTACACCCCCTCATTCACCTTACTCTCTGGCCCAGTCTTCAAATCCTTGGAAGGCCCTCCTGATCAGGTAAGATCAGTGGCGCCGTCTGTGGGAACTAGCTATCCCCGTCTTCATCAACAGAGGATCAAAGCTCATTCATTCCTGTCCTTCCAACATGGCCGGAGAACAACCTAGCGAGCGCAGCCGTCCCCTTGTCGACTACACTATGGACGATGGCTCGCAGCCCCATGAAGCAGACGCTCGAGACGGTCGTCCATCTACCCCGTCTCCAGAGCCTCAAAACAACGGGGATGTCTCTCACACCCAAAACCAAGGGGCAGAGACATTTCATCCCATCCCCGTCCCCGTTGAAGGAGACGCCACCATGATTGCCATGGTGAATGCCCTCAACCAGGCCGGTTCTATGCTCTACCAGCAGCACGAAAGAATCATGGCCCTCGAAGCCGAGCGACAAGAGGCCCGACCCCAGCAGGAGAGGAGGACACAGCAACGTCCAGAGCCAACAAAGAAGCACGGGCGTCGCTCTCCCGAACCTCACGTTAGCAGGGCACGCGCCCGTCGTGACAACGATCGAGCAGGAACATCACCAAGGCGCGGGCGTAGCCCCGACAACAATGAATTATCTCCATTAAGGAGCGACGAGGAAGACTTGCACTGCCCCCTGTCTCGGGCAATAATGGAAGCCCCGCTCCCCAAAGGCATGGAGAAACCGCCCAATCTAGCTGTGTACGACGGGACTACAGATCCCGACGACCACGTCGACAACGTCAACGCAATGCTCGACTACCGCAATGATATCACCGGTCATCTCAAATGCCGACTGTTTTCAACAACCCTCAGGAAAGGGGACATGGCTTGGTACAAAAGCTTGGCTCCCGAATCCATCACATCTTGGAGAGTCATGAGGTCCATGTTCACCAGGCACTTCACGGCTTCCCGTCGTCATCCCAAGACTGAGGCGACCCTTGAAGCCATAGTGCAAAAGAAGAATGAAACACTGCGCTCGTACATCGAGCGATTCAACCAAGAAGCTGTCGAGGTGGATACCACCGAACACATGAAGAAGTACCTCCTCGAAAGAGGACTCTTGCCCGGAAGTGAACTTAGCAGAGCCGTCGGGATCGAGCCTCCCAGCACCTTGAACGAACTTCTGCACAAGGCCCAGGCCTACATCAGATATAAGGAAAAACAGGTAGCACACAACGCCCGCAGCGGCCGTAATGCTGGGGATACCGAGCATTCCAAACGCGAGGACCCAAACATCCCCCGTCGCAACGGGGACAAGCGAAGGGAAGAAAGACCTCGCGAGCTCCGAGAGGGAAGAGGCCCCGCGGGCCGATACAGTGAGTACACCTTACTGACAGCTCCTCGAGAGCGCATCCTCGCGGAATGCATCAACTCTGAATTTAAACAGGGCAGAGTCAGGTTCCCAAAACCATCTGCGCCAAAGCCTCACACCGACAAATCCAAGTATTGCCGGTTCCACAGGAGCCACGGGCACGTGACCGAAGACTGCGTCCACCTGAAGGATGCAATAGAGATTTTAATCCAAGAAGGGCACCTAAAACAGTATACGAGGAAGAACGAAACCCCCAGACATGACGAGGCAGAGAAGAAGAGACCCCGGGAAGAAACACCCCCCGACAACTCTCCTTACCAAGTGGCCCTCTGCGTGTCATGCCCGGAAGATTTCTTCCTCCCCGAGCCATTGCCCGAAGGTAGAATCACTGCACTCAGCCCCTGGGAAGATTTCCCAACCGCACTGGTGATATCAGGTGGAGGAATTAATGGTGAAGCCACTGCCCTCTCGGTCAAACGCAAGTTCGACGAGCTCCTAGTGACTGCCCCCGAGCAAAAGGCAACGCTGACAAAATATCGGGGTAAATCCAACCCAATATCCTTCTTCCTGGAGGAACTTCCGGGCGGATCCCCGAATTCGGGCATCCCACTGTTGATCAGAGCAAAGATGGCCCAGTTCGACGTCAGACGCATCCTGGTCGATCAGGGCAGCTCGGTGGATATTATGTATGTCCACCTCTTCAAGACTCTGAAATTAGATAAGACCAACCTGACCCCCTACGTTGGATCCGACCTCCAGGGATTCAACGGAGCAACAACGAGACCGTGGGGATATGTCGAGCTCCTCGTCACCTTCGGGGAGCAGGAAACGGCCAGGGAAATCAAGATCCAATTCCTGGTCGTGGACTGTCCATCCCTTTACAATTGCATCTTTGGACGCCCGACACTGGCCGAACTCACCGCGGTCCCATCCACCGGCCACCTGAAGATGAAATACTACACCAAATTGGGTCGCGTGGTCACCATCCATGGTGACATCGAAGCTGCCCGACGGTGCTACGACGCTGCGGTAAAAGGACAGGCCATGGTCAACACAAAGAGTAGCAGCAACAACAAAAAACTCAGGACCGAGGATCCTACCCGGGGAGTTAACTCCATCGACCTCGACTGTCGCATTGGGATAGACGAAACCGAAGAAGGTAAACCCACCGAGGAACGATCTCTCGAACACCCGGTCCGACCAATACCCGACGGAGAGTTCGAACTCATTCCTCTCGGGGACGATCCAGACAGGACAGTGAAGATAGGCAAGGGACTGCCCGAGGGAACAAGGGAGAAGCTCGTGGCATGCCTCAAAGAGAATTCTGACCTCTTCGCCTGGAATGCCGCAGAAATGCCCGGGCTGGATCCTGAGATCGCGTGTCACCAGCTAGCTTTAGATCGGGCAGTCAAGCCCGTAGCACAGCGTAGGCGCAAACAGTCCCCCGAGAAGGCAGAGGCTGCCGAACGAGCTGTAAAAGACCTCTTAGAGGCAAATTTTATTTCTGAAGCCCAGTACACAACCTGACTCTCTAATGTAGTCCTCGTTAAGAAAAATAATGGAAAATGGCGTATGTGTGTTGATTATACTGATCTTAATAGGGCTTGCCCGAAACATGCTTTCCCCCTCCCTAATATAGATATGCTCGTAGACAATTTTGCAGGTTTTAAACTCTTGTCCTTCATGGACGCATATAGTGGATACAACCAAATCCCTATGTCGCCCACAGACAAGAGACACACAGCATTCATGACCCCAACGGGCAATTACTATTACAACGTAATGCCGTTCGGGCTCAAGAACGCTGGTGCCACGTACCAACGCATGATGAACAAAGTCTTCAAGGAAGAAATAGGGGACATGCTCGAAGTATACATGGACGACATGATCGTCAAGTCACACGAGGAGGTTACACATGCTCGACACCTAACCAAAGTTTTCGAGCAGGCGAGGCAATGCAAAATGAGGTTCAATCCTGAAAAATGCACGTTCGGGGTACGGGCAGGAAAATTCCTGGGTTTCTACCTCACCGAAAGGGGGATCGAAGCCAACCCCGACAAATGCCGGGCGTTCTCAGAATTTCCGACCCCGAGGACCAAGAAATCAATCCAATCCCTCAATGGAGTGCTCGCCTCACTCTCCCGTTTCATCGCCAAATCCGCCCAGCACGCACTGCCATTCTTCAGACTCCTTCGCAAAGAGGCCAGCTTCGACTGGACCGATGAGTGCGAGCAAGCATTACTCCATTTGAAAAAGGTTCTCTCCGAACCCCCAGTCTTATCACGACCATTGGAAAAGGAAACTCTATACCTATATCTATCCGTGGCGACCGAGGCCATCAACGCTGTTCTAATAAGGGAGACCGACGAGGGACAAAAACCCATCTATTTTACGAGCAAAGCACTCCAAGGCCCTGAGCTCCGATATCAACAAATCGAAAAGGTCGCCCTGGCCCTCATAAATGCGGCGAGGAGGCTACGTTATTACTTCCTCGCACATACGATAAAAGTAAGGACCGACCAGCCGATCAAACAGTTACTCGGGCGACCAGATATGGCCGACAGAATGCTCAAGTGGTCACTGGAACTCTCTGAATTCGACATACAATACGAAAATAGAAAGGCCTTGAAAGCCCAAGCACTGGCCGACTTCGTCGCGAAAATGACCCACTACCCAACACCGGAGGACGGCGCCCACAAGTGGACGATCTTCGTCGACGGCGCCTCCAGCATATCGGGCAGCGGAGCCGGGATCATCCTCGAGAATGAGGATGGGATCCTGATCGAGGTCTCATTAGCACTGGCTTTCCCGACGTCGAACAACCAGGCCGAATACGAGGCTTTTATCGCCGGTCTGAGATTAGCCGAGGACCTAGGAGCAAAAGAAGTGAAAATATCCACAGACTCCCAACTCGTGGCATCACAAGTACGAGGAGAATACCAAACCAAAAACGACAACCTCGTCGAATACATGTCCCTTGTCAAAGAAAAACTTGACAAATTCGAGAAGTGGGAGGTTCAACACGTACCTCGCGAGCACAATACACGGGCAAATATCCTCTCAAAACTAGCCAGCACGAGGAAAAAGGGCGGAAACAAATCCGTAATTCAAGAAATCCTTCCTCGACCTAGCATCAAAAAATTACCTCCTCCATTCGAGATCAATGCGATCGGGGATGCTCACTGTTGGATGACACCCATCTACAATTACCTAACAAAAGATGAACTCCCAGTGGACCCAAAGGAGGCGGCCACGACCAAACGACGGGCATGCTCATACGTACTCCTCGAAGGTAAACTCTACCGTAGAGGGTTCTCCATCCCGTTACTCAAGTGTATCGAGGAAGAGAAAGTTCCCGACATACTCGGAGAAATACACCGGGGGATTAACGCTCAACACCTCGGCGGGCGATCGCTCGCACGAAAAGCCCTCCGAGCAGGCTACTACTGGCCGACCATGCAAAACGACTCAAAGGAACACGTAAAAAAATGCGACAAATGCCAGCGACACGCCGACATGCACCTCGCACCCCCGAATGACCTAAAATCATTGTCTTCCCCGTGGTCCTTCGCATGGTGGGGCATGGACATCCTCGAACCTTTTGTCACCGGATCGTACCAGAATAAATACCTCATCGTCGGGGTGGATTATTTTACGAAATGGATTGAAGCAGAGGCATTAGCTAAAATAACCGCACAGAACATTCTCCGGTTCTTTAAACGCAACATCCTCGCTCGGTTCGGCGTACCGTAGGCCCTCATTACGGACAATGGTACACAATTCACGGACGGAGGATTCCAAGACTTCGTCGCCAGCCTAGGTACTAAACAACATTTCACGTCTGTCGAACATCCACAGACGAACGGGCAAGCAGAGGCGGCCAACAGGGTAATCTTACGTGGCCTTAAACGAAGACTCGACGAAGCGAAAATAGGATGGGTCGAGGAACTACATAGCGTCCTATGGGCTTACCGCACGACACCACACTCCACCACCGGGGAGACCCCATTCCGACTGACTTACGGCACCGAAGCAGTCATCCCGGTGGAAATACGGGAACCAACGAGGAGGATAGAGGAGCCCCTAGACGAGGAAATGAACGACGAGACCCTTAGAGCCGAGCTCGACCTAGTCGAAGAGATCCGTTCCGAAGCAGCCTTAAGGGAAATGTCCCTCAAACAAAAAATAGCACTATGCCACGACGCGAAGGTCATAAGAAGAGAGTTCCAGGTCGGAACCCTGGTCCTCAGAAGAAACCAGAAAAACCCAAAAGAGGGTAAACTGGCCGCCAACTGGGAAGGCCCCTACCGCGTCCGCGACAAGACGAGCAATGGGGCCTATTACCTAGAAAACCTACAAGGGGAAGAACTTGCTCGACCATGGAACGCAGAAAAACTTAGACAATATTACAGTTAGATGTATCACGGGGAGACGTGGGAGGTACGACCACGCTCTTCGTCTCCAAAACCCCAAAGAGGAACCGCAAGACCCGGGGACGAACCGGGCCACACAGCGAACACAACCCTCCCCGACGATTGGGATCTCAATCGAGACCTAACGTCGAAGTACCACGGCAGGCAGGGCACCCAACTCGCGATGGGAGAGCCCAAGCCTCGAGGCCAGAGTCCGAACAACGAACCCGGGCTTCGATCCCAACGGACACAAAGTCCGACACTTCGTCGGTTCCCTAAACCGAGGAGACTAACGAGGTCGAGCAGAGTAAATTCATAAAAAAGAAAATATAACGCATACACGAACACAATGAATGACAACATAAAACATTCATATATTTAAAATAATATAACAACGGCCGAGGCCAAGTACGCCCGAAGGCCATATTACATATGCCCGCAGGCCAAAATACATGAAGGGCACGCAGGCCATAACAAGAACAACAAATCAAAAGAAAAATAATCAAGTCTCCGCCCGGAGCACCTCCTCAACATCCTCCACCTCCTCCTCGTCATCCCCCAGCTTCTCCTCAGCTTCAAATGGGCAGACGATCTCTCCCTCCCTGACGCAATAATTATGGGCCGACCCCTCCGTCACAAACTCAGGATTCAGAAGCCTCAGTTGTTCGACGGCATTGTCGAAACCCTCCTTGAAAACGGCCACGAGGTCCTGGTTGAGAGAGCGTATGTGCCCCAGCAGCTCACCACGGGAACCAAGGGCAAGCTCCTCCTCGGTCTCATCAGCCAAAGGACGGACCTTTTCCTCGAGAGATTCAAGCTGAGCCCGCAGTCCAGCATTGTCCTCGATCAGCTTCTGGTGCCCGGCCACCTGCTCCTCCAAGCTCACCTTGGCTGCCTTCAGTTGGTCCCGCTCTTGTTCTGCCTCTTCCAATTTCTTTTTCAGCCCCTCCTACAGCTGATGCTCTTCCTTGTAGTCCGACAGGTCTTTGGACAGCTTGTCCTTCTCCGACCGAACCTGCACGAGAGCATCCTCCAGGGAGGCAGTGGAGATCGAGGTATCAGTCAAGACCATGGCCGTCTCCATCACCCGGATGACAGCTGCCAGGTTCCTAGCCAGCTCCTTACGTCGGGCACCAGCATCTTGGTCCAGGATAGCCTTGGCCTCAGGCGCCGGCACAACAATCGCATCCTCGGCTTTGAAGAACGACCGCTCCACATAGCAGGGAGGTAACAAATAGCTGCCCGGTCCACCCGGACTTCCCAAGGATGACCTCGAAAGAGTCCCCGCCGGACGTTTCCGTTTATGGAGAGGAGAGGCCGATGGCGACGGACTATCAGGTATGTCTATCGGAGACACCCGAGGAGGAGAGGAAGGGGTCGAGCTTGCCGTGTTCGAAGTCCCGATCCCAGCATCAGCAGCGGTCACCAGAACACGAGCCACGGTTTTCTTTTTCTTCTTCGGCACCCGATCAGCCGCACCGGCCTGATTGGCCAACTTCAGGACTCGATCACGCGTACTGGGCATGGCACCTGCGAAACATTACACACAAACATTAGCGAGCGAAAACATAGACAAAAATAAAAGATTAAGAAAAATCTGCCTACTCAATAATGCTAGAGCCTCCTCCTCGGTCCCACACTCGAGCAAGGCCTTTGTATTAATATAGCGCGTCTCAGTAATTGGCGCTCCGGCCTCGTCAAGATAGGGCACGCCCTGTCGATTCGCCCAGACCCCCAAACTGAAACTCTGCACGTAATCAACCAGCTTCTTGTACGCGAGCCTATCCTCAACACCGAGCATCGCATATTTAATCCTATAATGGGCGGTGGAGAGGTCGAAATGATCGCGCTGCCACCTCAGCGGTATCTTCGACATCAATTTCTCCTCCCCGTTTGATGCTCGTTGATAATAGTATAGGGAGTGAAGGGCGGCACGGGTGATCGGTCTCACCACATACCAACGACCCTTGAAGTGACGGGCAGAGTCCACGTACGTCTTGAACAGGCGCACGGGTTGTTTAAAAGAAACCCAACTATGGCGCCCGCGGAGGCCGGACCGCTGGAGGTGGAAGACGTGGAAGAAGAGGGCTCGAGTACACCCGATGCCGAGGAAGCGGCAGACCAACTCGAATGCCTGCATGAAGGCGAGAGCGTTGGGATGCAGTTGGGACGGCGCCATCCGAAGCCATTTGAAAATTGACATTTGGAAGGAATTGAAGGGCAGTCTGATCCCTGACTCCCGGAAAGCGAACTCGTACATAGTGAACTGCTTCCCCGGGAAATGGTGGCATATACGGTCCTCCTCCTTGGGGGCACAACAATACCAATTCGGCGGATCTTCCCGGCTTATGTTTTCGACCATGGCGTAAGCAGGGATAGCCTCGTCACAGAAATATGATTCCTCCTCCAAAGGTTCATCCGCAACCCAGGAGAGATCGACCTGCCCGGAAGATGAGGCGTGCTCGGTACCGTCCCTGACACTCCCATCCCCTACAGGAAGACGAGCGATGGCCGCATCTTCAGTCAAGGACCCAGAATCTTCCCCCCTCGGTCGTAAACGCCCGGTAGCACCTGAAACGCAGACAGAAAGAGTGAATTCGACGTCATATCAAATCCACCCTTCCACCGCAGGTCAAGTGAAAGGGCGTAGCAGCAACGGACACTAACTGTGCTCGACACGAAGATACGCACGTTCTTAAGAGACCGGGCAGAAAGTTCATACAGCTTATGCAAATATTGCCCGGCATATGTAATTTCTGCCCGGGACAGTATAACCCTAATCCTATTTTCTACCATCTATAGTCCATCTACAATCCAGTTTACTATTCCTAAGTCAAATCTAACCACATACTGCGAATATGACATACATTTGTAGACATTTGACATAAAACATAAAGGAAAATGATGGATTACGGAAGCAAAGTGGTACCTGACATATAGAAGTTGAAAAAGAGACGGTGGCGCACGGGCAGAGACGGTGGTTCAGGCAACCAGACGGGCGGAGGCGGCAGTTCAGACGGCAAGGCGAGCAGACACTGGAGAAATCTTCAGAACTTCCGGTGAACGTAGGAGCGAAAAAGTGAAAATGAAGTCACTCAACTTCCTTTTATAATCCTTGGCGTGTGGGCCAACGCGCTAGGTCATCATTGCCTACAACCTACGCCGTCTTTGCACACAAAACGAAGTGACGCCATTAAGTCTGAGACACGTCTACCCAAAAAAGAAACTGAAACGACACCGAGCATCTGTCCGTCTGCTCGACTCATCAAGACGCCATGTCCCCGCGTCGAGCCCTCGGTCGTTACGAGGAAGATGCACGCCCATCGATCACCTTCCATCCCCGACACTACCGTGGAAAGAGGAGCTCGCGAGCAAGTCTATTATAACCTCCCATGTCAGACGACCGCGCCTCTCCCTCAACACGGGGAACCCCAGTTGCAATACAAGTCATCACTCTGACTCAGAGACTCGACTTGGGGGGCTCCTGTTCTGGACTGGGCCATGACGATATGCACGGCATGGCCCAATGCTCGTCGGGTACAGGTCCAAACGTCCGGGCACATGAATGCGTCGGGCAAAGGTCCTTCCACCCACGTCGGAGGGACGTCACCTCGACAACTTGACTGCATGTCGGGCAAAGAGCGCGTCCCCCGCTCAATGATCTTCATCCACATATCACCTACCTATATCACGGACACATGAGCCAGGTCGGGCAGAACCACGTCTGCCACCTCATCTGGCACGTCACCCAACTCCCCTATACTATCTCCGTAGGGATAAGGGCAGTTGGACCAGGGGATAGACCTTTGGTCTAGGTCTTCACGCTTCTTACGCGTCCCATGGCAGCTCCTCCTTGGGCTTAGGTAAATCCAGCCCATTTGGAGTCTTGGCCCAGCGCTGGGGACTCAATATAAATACCCTTTCATAGCAAAGGGTCAGGTATGCTAACTTACTCTAAAATAACCCTATTCTGTACCTCTTTTGACTTAAGCATTGGAGCACCTTGCAGGTACACCCCCTCATTCACCTTACTCTCTGGCCCAGTCTTCAAATCCTTGGAAGGCCCTCCTGATCAGGTAAGATCACATTTCATGAACATTCATGTGTTTTCATGCTTCTAAACATGCTTCCATTGCATCTCATCCTTGTATGATCATTCATATGCATCTTGTATGACTTTGCATCCTCTCATAATGAATTTACATTGCATATTAACTTCTGACTTTTGTCTTTGCATCTCATTTCATCTCATTTCCTTTTGATTTATGTCTTATGTATTCATACTAACATTTCAGGTACTTTTGGTAAGTTATCTGGGAGGTGGATTTGCCTTCACTTCCCATATATTCTCATCTCTTCATATGCATATTTACTTGTCTTTGAAGTGAACTTGCTTCACTTGTGCTCCCTCCTTCTTACTTTCTTTCTTTTAAGTTACTTATCTTCTTCAGGAAGTAAGTTACTTATTTTTCTTTCTCATTCTCTTTTCATCTGCTTCTTCCTTGGTGGCCTTGAAGATCCTTTATCTTAAGCCTCACAAACCATAGGATATCCAAGCCTGATAACTTTTAGGGTTGTATATAGTCCCCCCTAGATTTTTACCTTTAAGTCTCCTTGAGTCTCTCTTCTCATCTCAATAATCAGAGGCTAAACTCTTAAAGTTTTAGGACTTTGAATTAGGGTTATGACTGCATCCTTATCTTAGGATGGAATGTATAACTTTAATCCTTAGTGTTAAACCTTTAATTTGTTTACACCTCTTAATCAAAATACAATAATAATCACTAAGACTTTATCTTGTAACTAGGGCATTATATTAGGGTTCTATCACTTCCTTATGGTTAAGATGGATTAACCCTAGTGTTTAATGGACAAGTCCTCCTCAAGTTGTCTTACAAACCATAAAATCCACTTCTTAATCTCATCCTTTAATTTAAAATCCATTTAATAAAGGCTTGTTATATAATGAATTTAATCCTTAACCATGGATTAAGTTGAGGTATCTTCCTCAGCTTAAGTGTTCTCATCTATCATCATTCTATGAGGATAGTGTAATGATTTCACTAATCTGTGATTAGAGATTAAACTCATTACTTAACACTAAACAAAAAACCAAAAAAACCATCTAAATAATCACAAGTAGGTTAATGATCTTAATCCTACATCATCATGGTAATTAAGTTGAGATGATTATCTCATACTTAAGTATGCTCATCATCCCTAATCAGGGAGGATATAATGAGTTTACAACCCTTGATTTAGGCTTAAGCTCATTAACTTATGCAAGACACCAAAAACAAAAAAAAACTGAAAACACCGAAACATACAATAAACGTCTCCTCCGAGATTCTTTTCTCATCACACTCACTTTGAAAACGAGAACTTGCTTCTTCCGTCTAATGCAAGACAGTCAGCACTCGAGTCAGACGAGTCATACACTTGAGCATAGACAAGGAAATAGTTCACACCAAAACACCAAGTCTCTTTGAGTCGAACTACGGCGTCCTGACTTCCTCATTGCACGAGAGGATACGTAGGCATAACTTAACAGTTATCGAACAAAAGTCTCTGTGTCTTCCCCCTCTTTCATCACTCTTTCTAAGCCTCAGTTCCTGAGAAATTCACCTTTTTGCACTGACTCTTGTACTTTATTTTCTTAGATTTTGCACACAGATAGCTGTTGCACCCCAAAATTTTCCCTCACAATACAAGACTTTGTGTGCTAAGAAGGTTCACAAGGTTCACAATACTTACAAGACCTTTCATGAGGTTCATGAAGTTTACAAGACACTTTATGAGATTCACAAGGTTCACAAGGTTCACAAGGCTCACAAGACCTCCCATGAGGTTCACAAGACATCTTATGAGGTTCACAAGGTTCACAAAGTTATCAATTGGTCAGAAGATTTGACAATTCCCTCAGACAATGCATCCTCCTAAGCAGTGCATCCAAAACTAGGGTTTTAACTTTAATCAGGCTAAATGGACTTCCAAGACTTCAAGTGAGCTTCATAACATCTTATATGTGTTTAAGAACCCCCATGACAAGTTTCAAAACTTTTCTCAAAGGTTTGCTCAGTCAGATGATCAGATAAGTCAAAATCAGTTAAAGCAGTTAAAAAGTCAAACTGAGGTCAACTGTGGTCAAACCAAAGTCAAACTTCATGATTTTTTTCCAACATCAAGTATATGAAGTAAAATTCATCATTTGATCAAGGGTTGATCATGATTCATCAAGGAGATTTCAGATCATCAAGAATCAGGAGTTTCTAAATTAGGGTTTCCTCAGGAAAAGTCAACTGAACTTTGACCAGCCATAACTTTCACATGCTTCATCACCAATTCTCCATCCAAATCTCATTTTGAAGGAAATTGAATTCACTACAACTTTGTGTCTCACAAGCCAAGCCCAAAAATGCTTCATTTGGAATGTATGAGCTAAGACATTATAGGTCCTTTTGAAAGTCAACAAAAAGTCAACAACTTCAAAAGGGCATAACTTGAGAATGATAAATGATATGAACATGAAACCAGTGGGGTTGGTTAGAGGACTCTTCAAGATTTCCAAAATGTCCAAGAACACCCTCATAGCATTAAAATTGAAGGATTTGTGCCCTTGCAAAGTTGGGAAATTTTTGGTTGGTTTATGAAGAAAATGGAGGTTTAAAACCAATTTTTTCTAAATGGGCTTGCCATATAATGATCCAATCCATACCAATACTTCATGCACAACCCAAATCTCTAAAATTCAGATTTTTCATCATTTTATTTTATTTATTTTTATTTAATTCATTTAAAATCATTTTAAATTAAAATAAAATAGAAAAATCAAATATTTAAAAAAGATTGAGTTTCTAGAAATTCATAAAAGTGATTTGGATCAAATTGGTATGAGAATCATGGTGATTGGCTTGAAATAGAAAGGCTTAATTCTCAAATATTTGAAGTTTAAAGCTTGATCTTTTTCAATCTTTTTCAATCAATTTCTTCACACAACAATCAATATTTTTTGACCTAATCCATTGCACTATAAGTATAGAACACAACCCTATTCATTGGACACGAAATTCTGCCCTCCAAGAGTAAGTTGTAATTTTCAAAAACCTCACCAAAACTCAAATTCGGTTTCCATACTACAAGGCTTGTTAAGGTATTTTAAAGACATGAGAATGATCCTTGGACTTCACTGATCATGTACCAATGCTCATTTGCATCCAAGACACTCCATAATGCATAAACCGAATCAATATTATCACACTCTTATGATTTTTTCGTTCTCCATTTTTTATGCATTATAAATTATGTTTGATGATTGTTTTGTGTTTGTGATAAGCTTCTGGATGTTTCTGGGCAATTCAATTTGATTTTCGATGCAGGATTAAAGAATCACCATGGCTAGGGTTTCGGCCATGAGATTGGGGCTTTGTTTTAAACCTAATATAAATAAGTTCTAAGAACATAGAACAATTCTATAGACCTTGGGGATCATAATGCACTAACTATTTTTGAGAAATTTCACTGTCTTGATGCTTTTCCAATTTTCGTAGGTTCTTGTGTTTTGAAATTTGCAGGAAACATTGTAGCAAAATTCATAGGAAATTTCGCAGGTACCATGAAGAAGATGAAGTCCAGCGCGCGTTTCTGGAAATTCAAATGTGGGATATCATATTTTATGTGTTAGTTTCTGTTTTGTTTCACAGGTGCGTGTGTAGCCCAGTGGTGAGGAGGCGTGTATAATGCTTGAGGGTTCTGAGTTCGAATCCTGGAGGCACCATCTTTTTATTGTTTTTCATGATATTCATTGGTTTTAATATATAATTAATCATAGTCATTATACTATCAGATGCGCCCTCCCGGCTGGAATGGTAAGTGCGTTTGTGTGCAATGTAAAGGTCCTGGGTTCGATTCCCCCCCAGGCCTTTTGTTTTGTTTATTTTTCATGATTTTTTCAGGAACCAACAACAAAACCAATTGGATCCTTTTCCTTGTCACCTGCGCGCAGGCTAGCCCAGTGGATGGAGGCTTCTTCAGGTATTGGGAGGTCCTGGGTTCAAAACCAGGCCTCCCCTTTTCTTTTACTTCATTATTTTTGTTTATTATTATTATTAATGTTAATTAAATTATAAATCAAGATTAACCCTAAAACTATTTTTCTAAAACCCTAATTGTAAATATTATTTATTTGTTTATTTTAATTCTTGCTTATATTTTAATAAATCTTAATATTTTTTTAAATCAAACCCTAATTTGCTTCTATTAAAAATGTAATTTTATTATAATTCTTAATTTTGTAAATATAATTATAATTAACCCTATTTTTATAATATGTAAATATTCTATAAATTGTTTATAATTTAATTTAGTATGTAAATAATTTTTATTATATGTTTAAAAATAGTTAAAAATTGCTAATTTAATTTTTGTAATTATAATTTTATTTTCATAATATGTTTAAAATTAATTTAATTTTTATAATTTGCATATAACTTAAAATTTCATAATAATTAGTATAATTGTTTATATTTTATTCTAAATCTTAAAAAATAATTATTCATTAATCTTTTAATATTTCTTTTGCTTATATTATTAATTATGTTTATTTTTATATTTATTATTACTAACCACATTGTGATTTATTATTATTATTATTATTATTTCACTAACCCAATTATTATTATTTATTCTTGCTTATTATATCTAATTCGCTTTAATTATTATTATGTAATTGTTCCTGGATGTAATATTTTAATAATAGTATTTTAATATTTATTTTTATGTTATGGTTAGTAAAATAGGGAGTGCAACATGTTTGTATGTGTAAAATAAATTTAGATCACTTAATTTAAAAGATAAATATTAAAATTGTACACTCACACACGTAAGTCGATCTTTGATCGCCATCTCACTTCCTTAGGGATACCTCTCATGTTGCCTAAAACAAAAAAAGGTCAAGTAGGGTGTATAAAGCAAAGTCCCTAATCTCACATCATCTAGTCCCTTAAATAGATAAAAAGATCAAGTCCCTTCGAATGTTGCCTTCGTAATGATCTTGTCCCTTTCGAAAAAAGATGATAAGTCCCTTCGAATTGCTTATACACCCCACAGTTGCCTAAATAACAGATGACCCTTCACTCGTCCCTTACATCCAAGGTAATGACTACCTATTCCTTAATAATAGGGATAGTCTTACCATTTAAAGGATTCAAGAACAGAAAAGACTTAAACTTAGGGTAGGTTCCTCTTAGATACTTGCTCACTATTCAAAAAGTTTTCAAACACTTCACAATTTCAAACAAAATTTTCAAAACAAAGGTTTATACGCATCCGTACATGGATCATTATAAACATTTAAGAAAATTTCTATTCACACACTTCACATTTCAAAAACACTTTAAAGTGAGCTAAGTAACTAAGAGCCCATGGATAACCATGGATGTAAAGGGTGCTAACACCTTCCCTTTACATAACCTACCCCCCGGACCCAAAAATCTTTTAAAAGGTCTTTCCTGTTCTTTTATGCCTTTCCTTTGGATAAAATAAAAGTCGGTGGCGACTCTTGCTATCCGCAACATAACTAAAGTCAGTTCTCCCACCGTGTTACAGAACTGGCGACTCTGCTGGGGATTTAATATTAAAGAGGGGTACCCTTAGGAATTAGATAACTTTAAAATTGTTTGCCTTGTTTGCTTTGTACTTACTTGTTGGGCTCTTATGTGTGAAAGATCCTAACCCGGATCTAGTGTACCTTAGGTAAATGGCAATAGACCAAGGAAACTGTACGGCGTATACCGATATGGTCTATCTGGTGGCCATAGTTAGTGTGACTTCTTGGTTGGTGCTTATGTTCCTTAAGTTAAGTTGAGGATAATATGAGGCTGCTATATGTTTTCAATACACTAACTGACTTTTAGAACCCTAGTTATCTCATTTTGGCCTTTAGAAAGTAGTGAGATAGCCGGCTTTGGTGAAGACTGAAGTTGGTTGATACTCGATACTACACTCATTGAGATCCTAAACTTGGAGGGTTTTGGTTGGCAAGTAAGTTGCCTACTGAACAACCACCCTTGTGAAGGATCAATGATATTGAGATCCCTTAGAAACTGGTTACTTTGTAGGACAGGATGAACCAACTAACTTCAAGGGAGGGTACTTACCTTTGAACTTCATGCAAGCCTTTAAAACCTAGGGCTATGGTGTGACTTGTTTGTGTGTGCCACATGTTTGTGATTGAACATAACATCATGACATCATCATGCATCATAAGCATAGTATTTTCACTAACCATTTCAAGGACCAAAGGATTTATCTTTGTTCTTTGTTGCAGGTCATGGCTTCTGCTCGTAGAAACACTATCAGGATCAACTTTGTGGGCATACCTGCTAAGCTTAAAGAGTTGGTTTCTCAAGTGTCTGATCATTCCCAGTTCATCAAGAGACATGGTCACCTATTGGATCTAGTCACTTCAGGGTTCAATGAAGACATGATGAGTGTTCTGTTTCAGTTCTTTGATCCTAAACATCACTGCTTTACGTTCCCCGACTACCAGCTGGTTCCACCATGGAGGAGTTCTCTAAACTTCTGGGTATACATGTTCTTGATCAGAAACTATTCACAGGCTTGGAAAACGAGCCTAAACCCGAGGTTATTGCTGCAGCTCTACATCTGAATAAGTCTGACATTGTTCTAGAAACGAGAAGCGGAGTTAAGGGTATTCTTGCTAAGGTATTAATGGATAAAGCTCAAGTGTTCTTGAAGGCTATGAGCTACGATGCTTTTGAGGAGATCTTAGCCTTATTGATTTATGGCTTAGTGTTGTTCCCCAATCCTGATCAGTTCATAGACGTTCATGCCATCAACATATTTCTGAGTCACAATCCTGTACCTACCTTACTTAGAGACATCCGGCATTCTCTTCATACCCGTACTACAAAGGCAAGAGGAACTCTGATGTGTTGCATACCTTTTCTCTCTAGGTGGTTTATTTCTCATCTTCCTCGCTCAGTAATGAAGAATGAGCAAGGGTTCAGGTGGTTCAAAAGGATCATGTCACTCTCGCATTTAGATATTCATTGGTGCTCCAGATCTATGGAGAATGTCACTATCATTGACCGTTGTGGGGAGTTTCCTAATGTGCCACTTCTAGGCATAAGAGGAGGCATCACCTACAACCCCTCTCTAGCTTTACGACAGTTTGGTTACGCTCGGAGTGATGGTCCTCATGACATGTTGATTCAGGGCATTGTATTTGACTACGACAACGATCTGCAAGGTTACTGTCAGAGGTTCATACGAGCATGGGGAAAAGTAAACAAGGTTGACAGCAAGACACTGAAGCCTAAGTACACTATTCCTATGGAGGCTTATCTCAGATGGGTGCGATCTCGTGCTCAGACTCTCATGATGCCATATCTTGCTATCCTGCCAGTTACCATGGAACCTGTTGCTGAAGGAGACACTTCTTATACCATCCTTCACCCAGACATGCCTACTGACATGGAAGATTTACAGAGGTCCTGGATCCAGTTGAAAGAGCAAAGGGATACTTTTAAGGCTCATTACAAAGCAAGCCAAGAAAGAATCCTGGAACTAATAAAGCAACTTCACGAGGAACGGAATCTCAACTCATACCTCAACACAAAGAGGAAACGTCCATGGGAGACTTAAAACCCCATCTCTTGTATTTATTACATTTCATTTTGTAAGCCCAAGACGCAAAACAAATTTATTACTAATAAAAGTTTACCTTCTTGTTTGTTTAAGCAAATTTAAATCCTGCGGTCCTTGAAAACATTGCATATGCATTCACATACCATATCATTGCATCACAGGTTTCTTGTGCACAGGTTTCTCATCTTCTCGCTGTTTATTTCAGCAATGGCTCTTGAACAAACAGTTAAGGATCTCCAGGCACAAAATGCGCAGTTCCAAGAGCTGATCCTGAACCTGTCCAAGGGGCAGGATGAATTGAAGACACTGCTGTCCAAGAAGACTAAGAAGACTAGAAGGTCAGGTGGCCTGATCAACATGGGAAGAAGGTTCAAAGGTCTTGCCAAGACCAAAGAACCAGTTGAAGATTATGAGTCTGAAGAGTCTGAGAAAGAGGGAGGCAGTCTCCACAACACTATGGGGGACTCTGATTCTGAAGCTAATTACTACCATGAGCCTAACGAAGATAAATTCAAGATGCTGGTGGATAGAATGGATGCAATGGAGTTGCAGAAGTCTTCTGGGCTGGATTTTGAAGATTTGAGTATGATATCTGGGGTAGTCATACCCATTGGTTTCAAGGTTCCTACTTTTGTTGTTTATGATGGGGTCTCTTGTCCCAAGCTGCATCTGAGGTCTTATGTCAGGAGAATTCAACCCCACACTGCTGATAAGAAGTTGTGGATCCATTTCTTCCAACAGAGCTTATCTGGAGCTCAATTGGAGTGGTACTATCAGTTGGAGAGTGTCAACATCCGGGATTGGAATGATCTTGCTGAAGCCTTCTATAAGCAATATCAATACAATGCTGATTTAGCCCCCACTCGCATGCAGCTGCAAAGCATGTCTATGGGTGCCAAAGAAAGTTTCAAGGAGTATGCTCAGAAGTGGAGAGATTTAGCTGGAAGAGTACAACCCCCTTTAACTGACAGGGAGTTGGTTGATATGTTCATGTGTACGTTGAATGGTCCCTTTTACAGTCATCTCATTGGAAGCTCATCATCTGGCTTCACTGAGTTGATAATGACAGGAGAGCGCGTGGAAAATGGTATAAAGAGTGGCAAGATTCAAGTGGGTACTTCTTCATCAGGTGCTGCAAAGAAGCCTCCCAGTGGAAAGAAAGAGTCAAATGCTGTTTATGGTCAACCTGATCGTAATAGAAGGCATCAGTCTATGAGCGCAGTTCATATCTCAAATCCAACTCCTACTACACCAGAGCAGCCACAGGGCAACCAACAGAGGGCTAGAAGGCAGTTCACTAAGATCAACATGTCAATGGCTCAGGCATTGCAACACTTGTTGAAGGCTGAACTTATTACTCTAAAAGAGGCTCCTCAGAATCCCAATGTTAACTCTCCCAGGTACAATCCCAATGCACGATGTGCATATCATTCGAACTGTCAGGGACATGATACTAATAGCTGCTGAGTCTTGAAGAACAAAATCCAAGATATGATTGAGGCTGGAGAAATTGAGTTTGACCCTCCGGGTACTCCAAATGTGATTACTGCTCCCATGCCAAATCATGAGAAGATTGTGAATGCCATTGACGAAGATTCACATATTTATTCAGTTGCAGAGTTGACCACACCATTGTCTATCATTAAGAAGAAGCTAGTACAAGCTGGGTTCTTTCCAGGTTGTCGGGAAGATTGTTTATATTGTACCTATAAGCCGAATAGTTGCTGGAGATTGAGAGATGGAATTCAACGTCTCATGGATAAATATACCATAGTGTTTGAGAAGACTCCATCTTCCGTAGAGATTATGGTTGATCATATAACCCAGCGTGCAAAGATTGAAGAGGTGGATATGGTTGATAAAGTACCGGTAAGAATTACTTCAAAGGGACCTGTTAAAATCACTCACAAGGGTCCAATTAAGATTACTGCTGAAGGCCCTGTGAAGATTGTTGCTGAAGCTAGAGTGGCTCCTATGGTTATTACCACTCCTGGTCCAATTCCGTATACTTCAGACAAAGCTGTGCCTTGGCATTATGGGTCTGATGTTTATATCCATGGTGTTAAGCAGGAACCCTTAGCTGATATGCCTGTTGATGTTGATAATATTGCTGGATCTAGTAAGATCACACGAAGCGGAAGAGTCTTCTCTCCTCCAGTCACCTCCAAGAATGCAGTTACTCCAGCTGCTACCTCCACCACTGATGCTCGGGGCAAAGGTCCTGTTATTGAACCTATACCTACTGATGTGCCAGCTGCTGATGATCTCTCTAAACAGATAGAAGAAGTATTGAAAATCATTCGCAAGAGTGATTATGACATTGTTGATCAGTTGGGGCATACTCCCTCCAAGATTTCTATGCTGTCTTTGTTGTTATGTTCTGAGGCTCATGCCAAAGCTTTGATCAAGTTTCTAAAGACTACTCATGTACCCAATGAAATTTCTGTTGACCAGTTTGAGAATTGTGTTGCCCACTTGACCTATGATAATGGGTTAGGTTTTTCTGACGCTGATTTGACTCCTGCCAAGAGGGACCATAACAGGGCTCTGCATATCTCAATTGAGTGCAGGGGCACTACCCTGTCACATGTATTGATAGACAATGGTTCCTCTCTGAATGTGTTGCCCAAAGAAGTGCTGAATAAGCTGAGTCCTGAAGATGCTGTGTTGAAGCCCAGTAATATAGTGGTGAAGGCTTTTGATGGCTCGAGAAGAGTGGTGCATGGATAAATTGATCTCCCAATCAAAGTTGGTTCTCAGGTCTTCATTGCTACCTTTTATGTCATGGATATTCGTCCGTCATATTCTTGTTTGCTTGGGCGTCCCTGGATCCATGGGGTAGGTGCTGTAACCTCTACATTACATCAGAAGCTGAGATATCCGGTAGAAGGGAAAGTTGTCACTGTTTATGGAGAAGAAGGATATGTTGTTAGCCATATGAACACCTTCAAGTATCTTGAAGTGGAAGGTGAATACGTTGAAACTCCGTGTCAGACATTTGAAGTGGTTCCTTGGATTGTTAATGATTATGAAGCTCCTCCGGTTGTCAAGAAAGTTCCTGTGGTTACCAGAGTACCTCCTACAATGGCCTCCCTCAAAGATGCTAGAGTTGTGGTGGATGAAGGTGGTTGTACTATTTGGGGTCAGCTTCCTGATATCCCTTACAAGTCTGACAAATTTGGTTTGGGTTTCACTGCAGAGTCCCAGAAGGTTGTTCGTCGTGCTTGTGCTGTTCGTATCACCAATCAGGGGATTATGAAGAACCAGATCAATGCTGTGGGTGACTATGATGAAGACTACAACTTGGACGCTTGGGTTTTTCCTACTGTGGGTGCTGGACTCAATAATTGGAAAGCTGAAGATGTTATTCCTATCTCCTTTAGTCAGGAGTAAATACTATTATTGTGTTGTTGCTTTTTTTTAAGTTTGTAATTTCTTGAACAATTAAACTTTCAAGCCTTGTGCCTTACCCGGGGCACAATGGTGTGCTTGTTACGGGATGTCATTTCATTTGCATACTTTATTCAATAAAAATCAGTGGACGTTTCGTTTTCGTAAATATTGTGTTCCTTGTCTTTCTTTTCTTTTATTTTTTGCTTTATCAGCTATGTGTTTTTACACACACCCACATCACTAAAATGCAAATCCTCATCCACTCTGGATCCTGTTGATAACAGTTCTACTATTGCCAATTATAATTTCGAGAATCCGATCTATCAAACTGAAGACGGAAATGAGGACGATTGTGAAGTACCTGTAGAGCTTGCTAGGTTGTTACAACAAGAAGAGAAAGCTATACAGCCACATGAAGAGCCAGTCGAAGTTGTGAATCTGGGAACTGAAGAAAACAGGAAAGAAGTCAAGATAGGGGCTGAATTAGAGGATAGTGTCAAGAGCAGATTGATTCAGATGCTACGTGACTATGTGGAGATCTTTGCTTGGTCTTATGAAGATATGCCAGGGTTGGATACAGACATTGTGGTTCACCGTTTACCAGTAAAAGAAGATTGTCGTCCAAAGAAGCAGAAGGTTCATCGCATGCGTCCTGAAATGTCAGAGAAGATCAAGGCAGAGGTAATGAAACAGTTTGATGCAGGGTTCTTAGCAGTGACTTCTTATCCACAATGGGTTGCAAATGTGGTACCGGTTCCTAAGAAAGATGGTAAGGTACGTATGTGTGTAGACTACAGAGATTTGAACAAGGCTAGTCCCAAAGATGACTTTCCACTTCCTCATATTGATGTTCTGGTAGACAACACTGCTCAGCACAAAGTATTCTCTTTCATGGATGGTTTCTCTGGTTACAATCAAATCAAGATGGCACCTGAAGATATGGAGAAAACAACATTTGTGACACAATGGGGCACCTTTTGCTATAAGGTGATGCCATTTGGTTTGAAGAATGCAGGGGCAACATATCAGCGTGCTATGGTGGCTTTGTTTCATGATATGATACATCATGAGATAGAGGTATATGTGGATGATATGATAGCCAGGTCCCAGAATGAAGAGCAACATCTTGATCATTTGCATAAATTATTTGAGAGATTGAAGAAATACAAGTTGAGATTGAACCCAAACAAGTGTACTTTTGGAGTTAGATCTGGTAAACTCCTGGGTTTCATTGTCAGTGGAAAAGGTATTGAAGTGGATCCTGCAAAAGTGAAAGCTATACGAGAGATGCCAGCTCCCCATATTGAGAAGGAGGTTAGAGGTTTCTTGGGACGATTGAATTACATTGCAAGGTTTATTTCCCAATTAACTGCCATCTGTGAACCAATCTTCAAGTTGCTAAAGAAAGATCAGGTAATGGAGTGGAATGATGAGTACCAGACTGCCTTTGATGAAATCAAGAGATATCTGCTAGAACCTCCAATTTTGATGCCACCAGTTGATGGAAGACCCTTGATTATGTACTTAATAGTGTTAGACAACTCAATGGGGTGTGTGTTGGGGCAACATGACGAGTCTGGTCGAAAAGAGAAGGCAATATACTACCTTAGCAAAAAGTTTACCGACTGTGAAACAAGATACTCACTGCTCGAGAAAACTTGCTGCGCTTTGGCATGGGCTGCTCGCCGACTAAGACAGTATATGTTGACTCATACTACCTTGTTGATTTCGAAGATGGATCCAATCAAGTACATATTCGAGAAACCTGCTCTCTCCGGAAGAATTACAAGATGGCAAATGATCTTGACAGAATATGACATACAGTATACTACTCAGAAGGCCATTAAAGGAAGTGTTGTGGCTGATCATTTGGCCCATCAAGCAGTGGATGATTACCAGTCAATGAGTTTTGAGTTCCCTGACAAAGACATTATGATTATTACCAAAGAACCTGGACAATATGACGGACCTGAACAAGGATCCCGATGGACTATGGTTTTTGACGGTGCCTCTAATGCACTTGGTAATGGTGTTGGTGTTGTGATCAGTTCCCCTGAAGGTTGTCATACCCCGATTACTGCCAGACTTTGTTTCTAGTGTACCAATAATATGGCTGAGTATGAGGCATGTATCCTGGGTATCAAAGCTGCCATTGATATGAAGATTCAGTTCCTAGATGTGTATGGAGATTCAGCCCTGGTAGTAAGTCAAATCAAAGGAGATTGGGATACCAAGCATGATAATCTTATTCCTTACAGAGAGCATGTGTTGTCTTGGATCCCACATTTTAAAGAGATTACCTTTGGGCATATTCCACGAAGAGAGAATCAGTTGACAGATGCCTTGGCCACCATGGCATCCATGTTTGAAATCAGTTGGGATGATGAAGCTCCCAAGATTACTATTGATAGATTTGAGAAGCCTGCATACTGCAATGAGATTGACACCGAAGGGGCAGAGGAGAAGCCTTGGTTCTATGAAGTAAAAAGGTATCTTGAAGCTCAGGAGTTCCCTGAAGGGGCATCTGTCAAAGATAGGAAGTTTCTGAGAAGGTTTTCTGCTAAGTTCTTTTTGAGTAATGGGACTTTGTACAAGCGCAATCATGATTCAACTATGCTTCGTTGTGTGGATAAGAAGGAAGCAACAGATATTATGGAAGATATGCATGATGGGATCTTTGGCACTCATTCTAGTGGTCATACTATGGCAAAGAAGATATTGAGAGCAGGTTACTATTGGTCCACCATGGAAGCTGACTGCTACCAACATTCCAGAACATGTCACAAGTGTCAAATCTATGCTGATAAAGTACACATACCTCCATCACCTTTGAATGTGTTAATTGCTCCTTGGCCTTTTGCCATGTGGGGCATTGATATGATTGGTGAGATCAAACCTACTGCTACTAATGGGCATCGTTTCATCTTGGTTGCTATTGATTATTTCACCAAGTGGGTAGAGGCAGCTTCATTTCCATCTGTTACCAAGAATGTGGTGGCTCGATTCATTAAGAATAATCTCATATGTAGGTATGGCATCCCTGAAAGGATTATTACTGACAATGGCTCTAATCTGAACAACACTATGATTACTGATCTCTGCACGCAGTTCAAGATTAAACATCACAACTCATCTCCGTATCGTCCAAAGATGAATGGGGCAGTTGAAGTTGCTAATAAGAACATTAAGAAGATTGTACAGAAGATGACTGTTACTTACAAGGATTGGCATGAGATGTTACCGTTTGCTCTTCATGGTTATCGTACTACAATACGTACTTCAACAGGGGCAACCCCATTCTCCTTAGTCTATGGTATGGAAGCAGTTCTGCCCATTGAAGTTCAGATTCCCTCCTTAAGAATCATGAAGGATGCAGGCTTGGATGAAGATGAATGGATTCAGACTCGACTTGACCAGATAAATTTGATTGATGAGAAGAGGTTAGCAGCAGTTTGTCATGGCCAGATGTACCAGAAACGAATGATCAAAGCTTTTAACAAGAAGGTTAAGCCAAAGGTATATCAGGCTGGTGACTTGGTAATCAAGCGTATCATATTACCACAGGGTGATCCTAGGGGCAAATGGACTCCTACATATGAAGGACCATTTGTAGTCAAGACAGTATTTTCAGGAGGTGTCATGATACTCACTACTATGGATGGTGAAGACTTCCCACAGCCTGTAAACGCAGACATACTACGCATAGAAAGAGACCCGCTAGGTTGACTGGCCTAGGCAAAAATAAGGGCATCCCGGCGAACCAAAAGGGTTCGGGCAAAAATTAGGGATATATATAAAAAATGTACACCCGGCAAGTCGAAAACCTGAAAGGGCGGCTTGGGCAAAAAAGGGTATCCCGGTGGATTGAAAACCTGAAAGGGCAATCCAGGTAAAAGTTAGGGATTAAAGCGTATGACTATGTCTCGTTTGGATCACCCATGAAACTGCAACCAGTTGTGTTACTTACTCAAACTCGAACAGATAAAGCTCAATCCAATCGTTTCCGTCTCGACAGCAGAAGATGAGATACTTGAAGATAATGGCAATAGTAGAATTGAAACTCAATAGGATTATTTCCCACATAGCTGATTTTCTTGTTTGTAAGACTTGTTATGACAAATTCCTCTTACTAGGATGTCTGTCTTCTTGTATAAACTCACCCATGTATGGGTCACTCTTTGATATAAATAAAATTCCATCTTTGAATCCAGATTTACTTTTACCCTATTTACATAAGCGAAACGTCCATTGGTTGTGTTTGAATGTATGTATGCTTTTGAATATGATTGATGTTTACCATAAATGCATGAAAGCTTAATATGATTGATGTTTACCAGAAATGCATGAAAATGCAGTAATAGTATTTACTAAGGACGAACGCGGAAAGGATTTCAACGAAGCTTCGCCGGTTCATCTCTACAAAATAGTTACAAAATCTCCAGTAGGGAAAATCCATCTTCATAAGTAATTCAAGTCACATCTCCCCTGGAATTTATATCCATCTCTTTTATCCTCATACGGATATTCGGGAATTTACTTTCCAATAAGAGTACGAAGAACGAAGATGGGAGGTTATGTATACCTTACTATCAAACGAAGACGGAAGGTTACGTATACCTTACTATCCCCAGCAGACGGGAGGTTATGTATACCCTACTGTCAAACGAAGACGGGAGGTTATGTATAATATATTAAAACAAGACGGGAATGAGTTCCTCATATTCTTCAGCAACAAATCGGGATTTATTTTCCCTGGCTAGCAATTGTTATACGAAGATATCCAGACGCTTCAGGCTGCATGATGCATACATACATCATTTACATCATAACATACATACACATAGATACATAATACATTACTTAAGTGCATCATATTATACATGCATACATAATGCATAAGCTAATATTATCATACAAAATGTTATAATCTTGTTTTTCAGATTAATTCTCCAGCAGACAGACTTCATTAACAACTTGTGACTATTGGGCCGTTGTTTATCTTCCCAAAAGTTATCATTTCCTCAGGACGTTGTTTATCCTCCTGAAAGCTTCTCATACCTCAGAACGTTGTTCATCCTTCTGAAAGCATATCATCACCTCAGGATGTTGTTTATCCTCCTGAAAGTATATTATCTCCTCGGGACGTTGTTTATCTTCCTGAAAGCTATCATCATTTCCTCAGAATGTTGTTTATCCTTCTGAAAGCATATCATTGCCTTGGGCCGTTGTTTATCTTCCCAAAAGTTATCATTTCCTCAGGATGGTGTTTATCCTCCTGAAAGCTTCTTATACCTCAGAACGTTGTTCATCCTTCTGAAAGCATATCATCACCTCAGGATGTTGTTTATCCTCCTGAAAGCATATGATTACCTCAGGACGTTGTTTATCTTCCTGAAAGCTATCATCACTTCCTCAGGACGTTGTTTATCCTCCTGAAAGCATATTATTACTTTGGGCCGTTGTTTATATTCCCAAAGGTTACATCATTACCTCAGGACGTTGTTTATCTTCCTGAAAGCTATTACCACTACCTCAGGACGTTGTTTATCCTCCTGAAAGCTATCATTATATCTTCATCTTTTGGACTGCTTTATCCTCCAAATGAAATGTATCTGAAGAACTTTTCTCCAAGTGGCATCTTTAAGCCCACTCAAGCATACTCAACTAGTCATCAGTATCACTCCACGCACCGGTGAGTGCAAATTTTTGGGCTTTTGTGTTCAATCCCCTTCAACCTTCCAAGTTACGACTGGCACATATACCAATCTAACCCCTCAGGTTTCAGAAAATTGAACAGGGGAAGCTGTTGCACCCCAAAATTTGCCCTCACAATACAAGACTTTGTGTGCTAAGAAGGTTCACAAGGTTCACAATACTTACAAGACCTTTCATGAGGTTCATGAAGTTTACAAGACACTTTATGAGGTTCACAAGGTTCACAAGGCTCACAAGACCTCCCATGAGGTTCACAAGACATCTTATGAGGTTCACAAGGTTCACAAAGTTCACAATTGGTCAGAAGATTTGACAATTCCCTCAGACAATGCATCCTCCTAAGCAGTGCATCCAAAACTAGGGTTTTAACTTTAATCAGGCAAAATGGACTTCCAAGACTTAAAGTGAGCTTCATAACATCTTATATGTGTTTAAGAACCCCCATGACAAGTTTCAAAACTTTTCTCAAAGGTTTGCTCAGTCAGATGATCAGATAAGTCAAAATCAGTTAAAGCAGTTAAAAAGTCAAACTGAGGTCAACTGTGGTCAAACCAAAGTCAAACTTCATGATTTTTTGCCAACATCAAGTATATGAAGTAAAATTCATCATTTGATCAAGGGTTGATCATTATTCATCAAGGAGATTTCAGATCATCAAGAATCAGGACTTTCTAAATTAGGGTTTCCTCAGGAAAAGTCAACTGAACTTTGACCAGCCATAACTTTCACATGCTTCATCACCAATTCTCCATCCAAATCTCATTTTGAAGGAAATTGAATTCTCTACAACTTTGTGTCTCACAAGCCAAGCGCAAAAATGCTTCATTTGGAAGGTATGAGCTAAGACATTATAGGTCCTTTTGAAAGTCAACAAAAAGTCAACAACTTCAAAAGGGCATAACTTGAGAATGATAAATGATATGAACATGAAACCAGTGGGGTTGGTTAGAGGACTCTTCAAGCTTTCCAAAATGTCCAAGAACACCCTCATAGCATTAAAATTGAAGGATTTGTGCCCTTGCAAATTTGGGAAATTTTTGGTTGGTTTATGAAGAAAATGGAGGTTTAAAACCAATTTTTTCTAAATGGGCTTGCCATATAATGATCCAATCCATACCAATACTTCATGCACAACCCAAATCTCTAAAATTCAGATTTTTCATCATTTTATTTTATTTATTTTTATTTAATTCATTTAAAATCATTTTAAATTAAAATAAAATAGAAAAATCAAATATTTAAAAAAGATTGAGTTTCTAGAAATTCATAAAAGTGATTTGGATCAAATTGGTATGAGAATCATGGTGATTGGCTTGAAATAGAAAGGCTTAATTCTCAAATATTTGAAGTTTAAAGCTTGATCTTTTTCAATCTTTTTCAATCAATTTCTTCACACAACAATCAATATTTTTTGACCTAATCCATTGCACTATAAGTATAGAACACAACCCTATTCATTGGACACGAAATTCTGCCCTCCAAGAGTAAGTTGTAATTTTCAAAAACCTCACCAAAACTCAAATTCGGTTTCCATACTACAAGGCTTGTTAAGGTATTTTAAAGACATGAGAATGATCCTTGGACTTCACTGATCATGTACCAATGCTCATTTGCATCCAAGACACTCCATAATGCATAAACCGAATCAATATTATCACACTCTTATGATTTTTTCGTTCTCCATTTTTTATGCATTATAAATTATGTTTGATGATTGTTTTGTGTTTGTGATAAGCTTCTGGATGTTTCTGGGCAATTCAATTTGATTTTCGATGCAGGATTAAAGAATCACCATGGCTAGGGTTTCGGCCATGAGATTGGGGCTTTGTTTTAAACCTAATATAAATAAGTTCTAAGAACATAGAACAATTCTATAGACCTTGGGGATCATAATGCACTAACTATTTTTGAGAAATTTCACTGTCTTGATGCTTTTCCAATTTTCGTAGGTTCTTGTGTTTTGAAATTTGCAGGAAACATTGTAGCAAAATTCATAGGAAATTTCGCAGGTACCATGAAGAAGATGAAGTCCAGCGCGCGTTTCTGGAAATTCAAATGTGGGATATCATATTTTATGTGTTAGTTTCTGTTTTGTTTCACACGTGCGTGTGTAGCCCAGTGGTGAGGAGGCGTGTATAATGCTTGAGGGTTCTGAGTTCGAATCCTGGAGGCACCATCTTTTTATTGTTTTTCATGATATTCATTGGTTTTAATATATAATTAATCATAGTCATTATACTATCAGATGCGCCCTCCCGGCTGGAATGGTAAGTGCGTTTGTGTGCAATGTAAAGGTCCTGGGTTCGATTCCCCCCCAGGCCTTTTGTTTTGTTTATTTTTCATGATTTTTTCAGGAACCAACAACAAAACCAATTGGATCCTTTTCCTTGTCACCTGCGCGCAGGCTAGCCTAGTGGATGGAGGCTTCTTCAGGTATTCGGAGGTCCTGGGTTCAAAACCAGGCCTCCCCTTTTCTTTTACTTCATTATTTTTGTTTATTATTATTATTAATGTTAATTAAATTATAAATCAAGATTAACCCTAAAACTATTTTTCTAAAACCCTAATTGTAAATATTATTTATTTGTTTATTTTAATTCTTGCTTATATTTTAATAAATCTTAATATTTTTTTAAATCAAACCCTAATTTGCTTCTATTAAAAATGTAATTTTATTATAATTCTTAATTTTGTAAATATAATTATAATTAACCCTATTTTTATAATATGTAAATATTCTATAAATTGTTTATAATTTAATTTAGTATGTAAATAATTTTTATTATATGTTTAAAAATAGTTAAAAATTGCTAATTTAATTTTTGTAATTATAATTTTATTTTCATAATATGTTTAAAATTAATTTAATTTTTATAATTTGCATATAACTTAAAATTTCATAATAATTAGTATAATTGTTTATATTTTATTCTAAATCTTAAAAAATAATTATTCATTAATCTTTTAATATTTCTTTTGCTTATATTATTAATTATGTTTATTTTTATATTTATTATTACTAACCACATTGTGATTTATTATTATTATTATTATTTCACTAACCCAATTATTATTATTTATTCTTGCTTATTATATCTAATTCGCTTTAATTATTATTATGTAATTGTTCCTGGATGTAATATTTTAATAATAGTATTTAAATATTTATTTTTATGCTATGGTTAGTAAAATAGGGAGTGCAACATGTTTGTATGTGTAAAATAAATTTAGATCACTTAATTTAAAAGATAAATATTAAAATTGTACACTCACACACGTAAGTCGATCTTTGATCGCCATCTCACTTCCTTAGGGATACCTCTCATGTTGCCTAAAACAAAAAAAGGTCAAGTAGGGTGTATAAAGCAAAGTCCCTAATCTCACATCATCTAGTCCCTTAAACAGATAAAAAGATCAAGTCCCTTCGAATGTTGCCTTCGTAATGATCTTGTCCCTTTCGAAAAAAGATGATAAGTCCCTTCGAATTGCTTATACACCCCACAGTTGCCTAAATAACAGATGACCCTTCACTCGTCCCTTACATCCAAGGTAATGACTACCTATTCCTTAATAATAGGGATAGTCTTACCATTTAAAGGATTCAAGAACAGAAAAGACTTAAACTTAGGGTAGGTTCCTCTTAGATACTTGCTCACTATTCAAAAACTTTTCAAACACTTCACAATTTCAAACAAAATTTTCAAAACAAAGGTTTATACGCATCCGTACATGGATCATTATAAACATTTAAGAAAATTTCTATTCACACACTTCACATTTCAAAAAAACTTTAAACTGAGCTAAGTAACTAAGATCCCATGGATAACCATGGATGTAAAGGGTGCTAACACCTTCCCTTTACATAACCTACCCCCCGGACCCAAAAATCTTTTAAAAGGTCTTTACTGTTCTTTTATGCCTTTCCTTTGGATAAAATAAAAGTCGGTGGCGACTCTTGCTATACGCAATATAACTAAAGTCAGTTCTCCCACCGTGTTACAATTGCACATACACTTTACCCCCTTTAAAGAACAATCTTGTAAGCATGGATCCCGTCGAGTACGACGGATGATCTGGGTGCTAATACCTTCCCAGGTCGTAACCAACCCCCTTTCTCAGTTTCTCTGGTTCGCAACCATTTTATCCGTCTCTTCTCAGGTTTATGCGGCATTACCTTTCCTTTGGGATAAAAATGCCTAGCTGGCGACTCTATTCAATTCACCCTCTCTTCTCTTCTCGTCGACGGTTCGCGTTTGCACCGGGATGAAAATCCGGGGAGCGACAGCTTGGCGACTCTGCTGGGGACATATGATCTTTGCAACCAAGGCTTATGGTTCTTTTTGTGGGGTTCTCCTAGCGCTTGTTTGATTTGTGTTTTTGGGGGTGTTATGTGTGCTTCTTGTTTATTGCTTTATTTATTGCTTTCTGTACAACTTTATTTATTGCTATCATTTACTGTTTTTTATGCATTTCATATTATTGTCATCATATCACCTGTGCTGGATTTGTTGGTTTGCCTTGGTGGGAGGGATATTTCAGTGAGTAAGGTTCCATACCGGGAGCCTGAGTGACACATAGGATTAGAGTGGCTTCATATTCTTTCCCATTGTCGCTCCTGATAAGTGGGACTGGCCCAGATAAAGGTACAGACGCGAACGGTCGGCGAGAGGGACAATGAGAACACACAGCAGTGGACTCACTGGAGATGAATAGAGTCGCCAGCTAGGCATTTTTATCCCGGAGGAAAGGTAATGCTGCATAGACCTAGAAAAAGATGGATAAGACGGTTGCGAACCAGAGAGACTGAGAAAGGGGGTTGGTTACAACCTGGGAAGGTATTAGCACCCAGATTGTCCGTCGTACTCGACGGGATCCACGCTTAAAAGATTTGTGTTTTAAAGGGGTAGTGTCAGTGCAATCTGTGTATAAAATAACTGGAAAAGGATGTGCAGGTGTCAGTGTAAAGGAAGTGAAATGTGATATATACAGTGTCAGTGTAAGGAAAGGAATAAGATGCTCAAGATCATGAGGCTCAAAGAATAATGCTGGAAGGAGGGGGAATGTACAGAGACTTTTGTTCGATAACTGTTAAGTTATGCCTACGTATCCTCTCGTGCAATGAGGAAGTCAGAACGCCGTAGTTCGACCCAAAGAGACTGAAAGGTGAATTTGACTTGTGAACTGCTTACTTGTCTATGCTCAAGTGTATGACCTGTCTGGCTCAGGTGCAAACTGTCTTGCATTAGACGGAAGAAGCAAGTTCTTGTTTGTGAGTGAATGAGATGAGAAAAGAATCCCGAAGGAGACGATTATTGTTTGTTTTTGTGTTTTCAGTCTTTTATTGCTTTTTGAAAGTTTGTCATAAGTTAATGAGCTTAAGTCTAAACCAATGGATTTAGTAAACTCATCACATCTTCCCTCCGATTAGGGGTAATGAGAATACCTTAAGTGTGAAGTCAGATTCTCACACTTAATCACCTTTGATGTAGGATTAAGATCATTAACCTACTTGTGATTATTTAGATGTCTTTGGTATTTTTGTTTAATGTTGAGTAATGAGATTAAGCCATAATCAGGGATTAAACAGACTCATTACACCATCCTAATAGAAGGATAATAGATGAGAATGTTTAAGCTGAGGAAAGCTTCTCAACTTAATCCATGATTAGGGATTAAACTCATGACAAAACAAGCCTTTGATTAAGTGGATTTTATTTAATGATATGATGATGAAGTGATTTTTAGGGTTTGTAAGACAACTTGAGGGGGACTTGTCCATTAACACTAGGGTTAGTCCTTCTTAACCAATTAAGGAAGAATTAGAACCCTAATGCAAGGCCCAAGTTACAAGTGTGATGTCTTGATGATTATTAAGTGAATTGATTAAGGGATGTAAACACATTAAGGGTTTATCTCTTAGGATTAAAGTTATACACTCCATCCTAATAGAAGGATGCAGGCATAAGCTTAATCACAAAGCCTTAAAACCTTTAGGGTTTAGTCCCTGATTATGAGATGAGGAGAGAAGACTCAAAAGAGACACAAAGGTGAAACTAAGAGGGGAGACTAATCAAAACCCTAATCATTGTCATGCTTGGTTGTTCCTAAGGTTTGTGAGGTTTACAAGAACAATCTTCAAAGGAAACACCAGGAAGCAGATGAAAGGATCAGGAGAAGCAAAGTAACTTGCTTCATTCAAGAAGTCAAGTCACTTGAAGAAAGAAAGTGGGAAGAAGAAGAATGAGCAAGCTCAAACTCAAACACATATAAAATGCAGCATGGATGCAAGAGAGATGAAAAGAAAAGTTATGAGAAGTGAAGGCAAATTCACTTCTCAACATCACTTACCACCTGAAATGTTAGAAAAGAAATGCAATGCAATGCAAAATGGGATGAGATGACATGATGAAGAACAAAACCAGAAACATTCACATGATGCTAATGATGCTATGAGATGCTATAAACATGAGGCAGCACATGGAAATGATCATACAAGTTTATGAATGCAAATGAAGCAAGTTAGGAAGCATGGACATACATGAAAAGTTATGAAGTGCACATGGCATACAACAAGGCAAATATGTGATACAAAGATCAAACATGCTTTCTATATGTCTTATGATGTCAAATGAATCAAATGGATGCTTGAAATGTCATGGCAAGTCATGTTATGCAAGAGAATGCAAGATGGATGCATATGGAAGCCCAAATTAGGGTTTATGAACCATACACCAAACAAAAATCAAAATCAGAAGCAAACCCTAAGATAAAAAATTGAAAATACCACTCAAAGGACCCCTAATCCTACACTAAACCAATGCCCAAAGGAGAAGTTTCAACCCCTAACCAATTTCAAGTTATGATTTTTACAAGTTTGCTAGGGTTTTAGGGTTTCCAAACAAGAGAAATGTCAAACAAATTGAAAATGAAAGATCAAATCATGGCCTTTTAATCTCAAAAACTACATGCTAAACACAATGCAATGCAAGAAGAATCAATGTCCAACTCCTCATGAATAGGCAGAAATGATTTTTTGAACTATGGATCAAATTAATGCCCAAAAATGATTTTAATTCAATGAAAAATTCTCAAAATGCATCAAGATCAAAAAAGAAATTTGGTTTGAAGGTTGGACAATGTTTCTAAATGTCTTAGAACATTTCATGAATTTTTTGGTGATTTTTAAATACCTAAAAGTATTTTTAATGAATTAATTTCCATTAATCAATTAAAAATAAACTTTTAAATATTTAAAAATAATTTTTAAATGCTAAAAATGAAAATAAAAATATTTTTGAGTTTTAAAAATTAATGAAACTCTTAGGAAAAAGTTTCATAATTTTTAAACAATTTTTACTATTTTTAATAAATTATGCAAAACAAATATGAAATAAATGAATTAAAATAAAGAAAATGGAAAAGTCAACAGAATGGAAGGCTGGGATTGCTCCTAGGTTTGAAACTGCTGACCACGCGCGCTATCCAAGGGCTGTGGTTGGTTCTGATTAAATTAATTTAATTAAGATTAATTAAACTAAATAAAATGGATTAGGGCTAATTGAGTGAATCCAGGCCACACATGCGCGCGGGAGGTCAACGAAGTCCACTGATCCAACGTGCCAGATTCAAATGGAATTAATTACAGGGATTAGGGCATAATGATTTTCAGGTGGCCGGAGAAGACCTCCGGTCGTCTTCTCCGGTGGGAACCCCACCTGAAAATCTCCAAAACTCTCAAAACCTAACTAAAATGAAATCTAAAAACATGGAAATGATCCCCACAACTTACTGAATCAAAACCCCATCACCAAACACATTTATACTCCCTCAAACTCATGAATCGAAACAAAACTTTTTTTAGGTCAGGGAGTTTCAGAACGCAATTAAATTCTTATTTCATCACCATTTTCAAAACTAAAAGCATCAGAACAATCAGTGAAGCATGGAGAACAAGTTTAGAACTTAAAAATCCATTTCTGGAAAAAAAGTTCTTGAGCTACCTGAGTTTCGAAGCTTTCACTCTGGTAACTTTCAGACCTCCCCTCCTTGTGAAATCCACTCCTTATGACCCCTTGATGATGCTTGAATGCTTGGGAGAAATTTATACTGGCTAGATGAAGAGTTTGAACAGCTTCTGCTCAAGCTCAGTTGAAAATGGTGATGGTGATTCAAGTTGTTTCAGGCCAATGTGAGTGGTTCTTTGTGATCAGGGTGATGTTTTGAGAAGGTTTGTGGAGCTTGTTTGAGTGTTTATGGCCTGTGGAAGATGTTTCGAAGGAAACTGCAGGTTGGGGTGAAAATGGAGAAACAATGTTCTTGCTGGATTCAGGCTTGGTTCTTTGTTGGTTTGGGCTTAATGAAGTATGGTGAGATGATTAGTGAAACTTGTTTGAATGTGTGTGAGCTGGGCAGAGAGATTCGAAGAGAAATGCAAATGGGGTGAGTTTTGTGTATGTCTTGCTAGGGCTTGCTTCTGGCTGGCTTGATGTATGAAATGGCTTGCCTTTGCTTTGCATAAAAGACTCCTATTGGTCAGATGATGTGACCTGGCCTGCTGTGATTGGGATGTCTACTTTTGCAAAAAGTCCACTCTTGTGTAAGGAAAGCATGGGCTTGGTTCTAGGCTAGTACAAGCATGGGGCTGCGCAGAAAGGTGTGTATGGAAGGCTAGCATGGTTCAGCATCCAATGTAGCAAGTGGTAGGAGGTGTGATCAAGAGTTTTGCAAGTTGGTTCCTCTTTGGTTCACATGTGACTATCTTGCTACACAAGCCATGAACATGAGAAATTCTTGGTCCAAATCTGATTTTTAGGTCACATAGAATGTTTGTGTAATGGTTTGATGTGAACTAGAAGTTACAATTGCCTTGGTACAAAGTTCTTGCAAGTTTCTCATTTGGTGCACATCTTGAAAATTAATGATTTTTGCCAACTTTGTCACACCATAACTTTTGATCCAAGAAGAATTAGATCATGTTCTTGTACTTTTTGAAAAGGGAAAGATGTATTCTACAACTTTCATGACCAAAGTTTTTCCATTTGAAGCATTTTTGGATCAAAAAGTAAGGTTTGAAAAGTGACATAAATTGACAAATTCCTTAAAAGTCAACTATGCCCTAAAAAGTCAACTTTGCAAAAACTTCAAATTCTTGAATTTTGTGAACTTCAACCTTCTTCCATGATCAAATAAAGATCATATACACTCAAAATGATGAAGATCACCCCTTGGTTGGGTCATTGGGGGCCTCAGATGCCCTGATTTTGCACTGACTTGTCCAGAAAGTCAACTCTTGATCAGATGACTTCCCCATGGAATTTCTTCATGAAAATTGATATGCATACTCCCTATACCATATAGAGACCAATAGAAACAAGAATGACCAAAAAATTTGGAGTTATGGCCTCTGAAACCAAAACCCTAATTTTAGGTCAACTGTGCAGTCAAACTTGGCTCTGCATCCATACCAATCCCAGTTCTTGTGATTCTTTGGCACTCTTGACTTTGAGAAGATGTAATATGATATAAGAACACACATGGACCCCTTTGAAGTGATTGGTGATCTTTGGGGTGGCTCAAGAAGTTCTTGGATTGCTTAGATCACAAACCCTAGGTGCAGATGACTTAGAAACTATGCAGTGAATCAAAAATGTGGTATGAGATGTTATGATTGTGTTTATGCATATGAAATGATCACAAGCCATGGTGTGAATGGGTGAGGGCAAATTTGGGGTGTTTACAGCTGCCCCTATTCAAACATGAGTTAGCTGTGCAGGTTGTAAGCAGCGGCTTAACAGGCAAACAAGATAACTTGTGGTTGAATACCAAAGACAGTCCGAAATTTGCACTCACAGAATGAAGAAGAAAAGGGATATAGATGGTAAAGAAAAATAAGGTATATTGTAAAGTGTGGGCGACGGAGGACGACCGTCGAGCAGAGGACGACTGCTGGGTAAAGAGCAATGACGGGGACGGCCGGCATGCTGGGAAAAGTGCGGGAAATAAAGCAATGACGGGGACGGCCGACATGCTGGGGATAAAAGGTAAAGCCAAGACGGGGACGGCCGGCTAGCTGGGAAAAATAATATTATGATGGGGATGGCCATCAAGATAAAGTTATAAGATTCTCTGGGAATTAATGAAACATGACGGGGACGGCCATCAAGTTCATAAAGCAAGGTAACCGACGATGGGGACGGCCATCGGGCTAAAAAGAAAAGGGACCACGACGGGGAGGGCCATCGGGTTAAAGAATAAATGAAATAAACAGATGATGAGGTACGGTCATCAAAGGTGAAGGACGATCACCTAGCAGGGGACGGCTGCTCTGTTGGATTAAGATGAGGGACGGTCATCTAAGGTGGAGGACGACCACCAGGCAGGGTACGGCTGCCGAAAACATCGCGACATAGGACGAATGCCGGATAAAAGGTCAACGATGGGGACGACCATCGGACGAGCATGATGGAGGACGACCATCAAGAGGTGGAGGACGACCACCTAGCAGGGGACGGCTGCTCTCGGGGTTTCATAACACAGGACGAGTGTCAGATAACCAAAAAAAATCAACAATGGGGACGGCCATTGGATAAAGTGATGAAGGACGATCATCAAAAGGTGGAGGACGACCACCTAGCAGGGGACGGCTGCTAAAATATCAACGATGGGGATGGCCATCGGATGAGCATGATGGAGGACGACCATCAAGAGGTGGAGGACGACCACCTAGCAGGGTACGGCTGCTCTCAAGGCTTATCATGACACAGGACGAGTGTCAGATAAAAAGGAAATTTGCTTTGTCGGAGATCTACTGGGGATGTAGTAAGCACGGACGAGTGTTTACAACCAAGCAAAGAAAGGTATAAGTGTTTAGATGTTGTGTATAGATTAAAGATGCGGACGAGCATCCTTAAGACTATGATACGGACGAGTATCAGGTAGAAACAAACTGACACGTGTTCAGAGATGATGATACGGACGAGTATCAACGGGTTAACAGAGAACACGGACGAGTGTTGAATCTGAGTGGGCTTTTCTGGGGAATAGTAGACACAGACGAGTGTCTATATTCAAGAGGACACAAGTTTTTGACACGGTGTATGGATTAAAGATGCGGATGAGCATCCTTAAGACTATGATACGGACGAGTATCATGTAGAAACAAACGCTTGACGCATATTCTGAGATGATGGTACGGACGAGTACCAACAGGTTAACAAAGAACATGAACCAATGTCGAATCTGTGGGGATATAAATGGTGTATACAAGATACGGACGAGTATCTGTATAGGTATGAGTAGTATGAGTATATATAGATGAGTGTTTATCTGCTGGGGAAGGTGACACGGACGAGTGTCAAAAGGAGAAGAGTATAATGATATCAACAAGTATATGGGTTGTAAAAGTGTAAGCGATTGTGCTGGGGATATGACACGGACGGGCGCCAAGAAAGTTTATATACAAGTATAGGTGAGTGCAAAGAGGATATCTTTGGCTTTCTGCTGAGGATATGACACGGACGGGTGTCAGGAAGTATCTGTAATGCGGGTAGTCTTGTTTGTAAAGAGGGTTCAGGCGTCTTTACTGGGGAGTGATGACACGGACGGGTGTCAAAAGGAGTATATATATACTGGTGTTTGTGATTTGTGAGGCAACTGCTTTTGCTGGGGAATCTGGTGGGGATCTCTGGGGAAAGTATTCTGTATTCTGATGAATGGTTAATATTCACAAGTGTTCGATTCACAACATGACTTATGATTATGCTATGTATTTGATTTTTGCCGTAATGCTCCGTATTAGACGGAATGCTACGCTTTGTGGGTGAATATGATGCAAATGTCATGATTATGCAAAGACAACGATCTGGGATTTGGATCCCTTTGCTGCGAAGATCTCTGGTCGATCTGCTTAAAATGGACATCCCAGCTGGGGGTAAGATCATTGGTAGATCTGATGAGACGCGTCTGCTTGGGGATATAAGTCACTGATTGACATATCCTTGTAGTATAGGACCCAGCTAGGGTTTGTAGAAGCCTTCATCACTCTGTTGTGATTCCCTCATGCGTTGCTCTTCTGAATAGAGGCTGAGGATTCTGTGGGGGAGATGGTTCCTTGAATTTCTGCATTCTGCTGAGGAAGAATCAACAACTCGGCTGGTGGTAGCAAGTGGCAGCTCACTGGGGAAAGTTGTTGGTCAACTCAACTGGGGAGAAAACACCTCTGGTGCCAAGAGTGAGTGTTGACTTGCCAGCTTGCTGGGATGTAACTTGCATGCCCCAAGTTGTGTTCTGGATACCTGCAATCCTGCAAAGATAGGGAAACGCACAAATGATCCCGAGGTATCCTTTACTGGATTCCGTCATAGGAGTTAAGCACTTACGAGAGTAAGTATATTCCCTGCCAGCATGTGTCCTTTTTAGAGAAAAGCATCTGTACTTATGCAATTAGTTTTTTAGAGACATCAGACATTCTTTGCAAATAAAAGTGTACAAGACGAAACATGACTGAAAATCTGATTTTATTAATTCATGTGCCCTGAATTGGCAAGATACAGTCAAAGAAACAAATCTCCTGAAAGGAGGAGATTGTTACAAATTGAGAAACAAAGTGCTGGCGATGTTGACGACGCTTTAAGGAGCTTCCTCTTCTGCTATGACTCGTATGACTTTTGACGTTCTTCTCATCTTGCTTTCTGGAGAAAGTTGATTCTGGTTGAGGCTTGATCCTTTCAAAATTTGCCAAGTTGCGGATAATACAGACGAATTCAGAATGCAGTTGTTCGCTTATTCCCTTGTTTTGCATGGATCGCCCTTTCGGGTTTTCAATCCATCGGGATACCCATTTTTGCCTGAGTTGTCCAATGTGGCTTTTCAACTCAGCGGGTGTATATTTTGTTCATTTTCCCTTATTTTTGCCCGAGTCTTTTATTCTGTTTTTGACTCGCCGGGATGCCCTATTTTTGCCTGGACTTACATTCTGTTTTTATGTCCAGCGGGTCATTTTATGCGAAGTATTTTTTAACTGCATCTGAATTCACAGGGGACGGGACGTCTTCACCATCCATGGTGCTGAGCATCAGTGCTCCACCAGAGAAAACTTTCTTTACCACAAATGGTCCTTCATAGTTTGGAGTCCATTTTCCCCTGTGGTCTGTATGAGGAGGGAGGATTCTCTTCAGCACAAGATCTCCTACTTGGTACCCTCGGTGCCTGACTTTCTGATCGAAGGCTTTCTTCATTCTCTTCTGATATAACTGCCCATGACAGATTGCAGCTAATCTTTTCTCTTCGATCAAACTCAGTTGTTCGTATCGGGCCCGAGCCCATTCTGCTTCACTCAGTTTAACATCCATTAGTACCCGCAGAGAGGGTAATTCAACTTCAACAGGTAGGACTGCTTCCATACCATACACAAGCTGATACGGTGTTGCCCCGGTGGATGTTCTGATTGATGTGCGGTACCCATGCAAGGCAAACGGCAGCATTTCATGCCAGTCTTTGTAAGTGACTACCATCTTCTGCACAATCTTCTTGATATTCTTATTTGCTGCCTCAACAGCGCCATTCATCTTTGGCCTGTAAGGAGAAGAATTGTGATGTTGAATTTTGAAGTCCCGGCATAACTCAGCCATCATCTTGTTGTTTAGATTGGAACCATTATCAGTAATGATTCGCTCGGGAACTCCATATCGACAGATGATATCTCTCTTCAGAAATCTGGCTACCACTTGCCTTGTGACATTTGCATACGAGGCTGCTTCAACCCACTTGGTGAAATAATCAATGGCAACCAGGATGAATCTGTGGCCATTTGAAGCAGTTGGCTCAATCTTGCCAATCATATCAATGCCCCACATGGCAAAGGGCCATGGTGAAGACATGATGTTCAAAGGATTGGGAGGCACATGCACCTTATCTGCATAAATCTGGCATTTATGGCATCTTCTGGCGTAGGCACAACAGTCGGCATCCATTGTGATCCAGTAATAACCTGATCTTAACAACTTCTTAGCCATGGCATGTCCTCCTGCGTGGGTACCAAAAGATCCTTCGTGCACTTCATGCATCAACAAATCTGCTTCCGTCTTGTCAACACATCTGAGGAGTACCATATCAATGTTTCTCTTATACAAAGAACCGTCAGTGTTCAGGAAGAAACTACCAGCAAGCCTTCTCAAAGTCTTCTTATCATTGGAAGATGCCCCAGGTGGGTATGTTTGATCCTCCAAGAAGCATTTAATGTCATGGAACCAAGGCTTATCGTTTTTGACAACATCTGCTGCAAATACATATGTTGGTCTATCAAGTCTGGATACTGAAATTTGAGGTACAAAGTTGGCCGCTTGAACTTTGATCATGGACGAAATGGTAGCAAGAGCATCTGCAAACTGATTCTCGTCCCGAGGGATATACTCAAGCTTGACTGTTGTAAAGAAAGTCAATAACCTCCTTGTATAATCCCTGTAAGGTATCAGATGGTCCTGGTGTGTGTACCATTTTCCGTTGGTTTGATTAACTACCAGAGCTGAATCTCCGAATACAGTCAATGTCTTGATCCTGAGGTCAATGGCTTCCTCAAGACCCATAATGCAAGCTTCGTATTCAGCTTCGTTGTTAGTGCAGTTGAAAGTGAGTTTTGTCGAGAAAGGCATGTGAACTCATTTGGGTGTAATGAGTACTGCGCCAACACCACGACCATTCATGTTAACGGCCCCATCAAACATCATAGTCCATTCTTCTTCCGGGTCGGGCCCTTCAGTGTGAATAGGCTCTTCATGATCTTTTGATTTTATGAACATGATGTCTTCATCAGGGAAATCAAACCTCATAGGCTGGTAGTCATCAATGGGTTGCTCAGCAAGATATTCAGACAGTACACTGCCCTTGATGGCTTTCTGAGAGGTGTACTGGATGTCATATTCTGTGAGGATCATTTGCCATCTTGCAACCCGTCCGGTAAGAGCTGGCTTCTCGAAAATGTACTTGACTGGGTCCATTTTTGATATCAACAAAGTAGTGTGGGTCAACATATACTGCCTTAGTCGGCGAGCAGCCCACGCTAAAGCACAACAAGTTTTCTCGAGCAATGAATAACGTTGTTCACAGTCGGTAAACTTTTTGCTTAGGTAGTATATTGCATACTCTTTTCGACCAGACTCGTCATTTTGGCCCAACACACACCCCATTGATTCTTCTAATACTGTCAAGTACATTATCAGAGGTCTTCCTTCAACTGGAGGCATAAGGATTGGAGGTTCTTGTAAGTATTCCTTGATCTTGTCAAAAGCCTTCTGGCAGTCTTTGTTCCACCTGACCGTTTGTTCTTTTCTTAACAGCTTGAACAAGGGTTCACAAGTTGCTGTAAGGTGGGATATGAACCGTGAAATGTAGTTCAAACGACCTAAGAACCCTCGAACTTCTTTCTCAGTTTTCGGTGCAGGCATCTCTTGAATGGCTTTGACTTTATCAGGGTCAATTTCAATCCCTTTCTCGCTTACAATAAAGCCCAGCAGCTTACCGGATCGCACCCCGAATGTGCATTTGTTGGGATTCAGCTTCAGTTGGTACTTCCTCAGACGCTTGAATAGCTTCAGCAGATTCACCAGGTGATCTTCCTCTGTAAGGGACTTGGCGATCATGTCATCCACATAACATTCGATTTCCTTATGGATCATATCGTGGAATAATGTCACCATAGCCCGTTGATATGTTGCACCGGCGTTCTTCAGTCCGAATGGCATCACTTTGTAACAGAACGTGCCCCAAGGTGTAATGAAGGTTGTCTTCTCCATGTCTTCAGGTGACATCTTGATCTGATTGTATCCTGAAAATCCGTCCATGAAGGAGAATACCGAGAACTGAGCCGTGTTATCCACCAATACATCAATGTGAGGTAATGGGAAGTCATCTTTTGGGCTAGCTCTGTTCAGGTCCCGGTAGTCAACACACATCCTTACTTTGCCGTCCTTCTTAGGCACAGGTACTATGTTAGCAACCCACGGCGGATAGCTAGTTACAGCAAGGAATCCGGCGTCCCATTGCTTTTGTACCTCTTCCTTGATTTTCATAGCCATGTCTGGGCGAGTACGGCGCAGCTTCTGTTTGACCGGTGGGCACTCTTCTCTCAAAGGCAGCTTGTGCACAACAATATCGGTGTCCAACCCTGGCATATCCTGATAAGACCAAACAAACACGTCCACATATTCTTGAAGCAGATCGATCAGCTGTCTCTTCACTGAGTCTTGCAGGCAGGCCCCGATTTTAACCTCTTTCACGTCTTCATCTGTACCAAGATTAATCACTTCAACCTCCTCCTGATGAGGAGTGATAACCCTTTCCTCTTGTCTCAACAACCTGGCTAGCTCTTCAGGAAGCTCATACTCTTCTTTAACCCCTTCATCCGCTTGATTGATTGGATTGTCAAAGTCATACGAAGTCATAGCCGTGCTGTTGTCGGTGCTGTCCGGAAGGCACTCTCTGCAAGGGTTCAGTTTGTTCATTTTAGTGATTGATTTTAATCTTGCTTTAGAAAAAGTGAAATGAAGTTATCATTTTGAAAACATCGCCATTTATTTTTTTGTACAAAAAAGAAAAATGGAAAAACAGTGAGCGGAAAAAGAAAAGGACTCGTTTGCAAAAAGATGTCTGATATTTCATTAATTAATCTTGTTTGCACAAAAAGTACAGATGGCCCGATTACAAAATGAGTCTTGTCATCTTGGGCAAGATGCAAGACTTTGATGCATGCTATAAAAATACAGGAAATAATAATTACTCTGCATGAGTAACTCTTATAATTTCCTGGGAAGACCAGTTTGAGATACTGCTCCCCGGGGTCTTTGGACGAATCCAATTCTCCAGATTGCGCTCCTCTTCCAGCTCGTCTTCCAAATTGTTAATAGCATCAGGGCTGAGCATCCCCCCACTGACAAAACCAGGCTTCTCAGCAGCCTTTGCTTGATGTTGTTGAGTTGGTCTGTAACCCAACCCAAATTTGTCTTTCTTCTCCTCCACAGCTAAAACTTTGCCCCAGCCTAGGGCAGTTCCTTCCTCAACAACCTTCCGGGCTTGTTGATAAGATGACATGGAGATTCCAGATACAGCAGATGCTTCATTCACGTTCAAGGCCTCAAATCCTTGGCTCATTGTTTCATGGATCTCTCCGTCCATCTCAATGTACTTATAAGTAGCCAGATGGCTGACAAATATATCCTCCTCCCCACAGATAGTAACAACTTGGCCTTCCCACTCAAATTTTAACTTCTGGTGAAGGGTAGACGTTACTGCGCCAGCGGCATGAATCCAAGGTCTACCCAACAAACAGCTGTAGGCAGGCTGAATGTCCATCACATAGAAGATAGTTTTAAAGGTCTGTGGGCCAATTGTCACAGGCAGCTCAATCTCTCCCAGCACCGATCTCTTAGAACCATCAAAGGCTCTTACTACCAGGTTGCTGGGACGCAATGCTAATCCTTCATACTCTAGCTTCACCAGTGCCTTCTTCGGTAAGACATTAAGGGATGACCCTGTGTCTACCAGCACATGAGAAAGGACTGCACCTTTGCATTCCATGGTGATGTGCAGGGCCTTGTTGTGGTTGCGGCCTTCCGTTGTCAAGTCAGTATTGGTGAACCCTAGCCCATTGCTAGCAGTAACATTTCCAACCACGGTTTCCAATTGATTGACAGTGATCTCTTCAGGCACGTAAGCTGCGTGCAAGACTTTGAGTAATGCATTCCGATGGGCTTCGGAACACATAAGCAGTGATAGGATAGAGATCTTGGATGGCGTCTGGTGAAGCTGATCCACAATTTTGTAATCACTCTTTTTGATGATTCTCATGAACTCATCAACTTCTTGATCGAATGGTGTTTTCAAAGCTTCCTTAACAGCTTGATCTTCCTGCATCGGGCTCTTTCCTTTTGCCTTGGCTGCAGCTTCTGCTTCGGCAGTGGGTCTTTGAATTTGTGGAGCAAAGAGACGTCCGCTTCGGGTGAAGCCTCCGCCTCCTCCCACATTATCTATTTGTGGTGCAGGTGTTGATGGTTCAAGGGTGATTTTCTTTCCTTCGCAGTATACATCTGAGCCGTAGTGCCAGGGGATGGCCCTATTGCTTTCATAAGGGACTGGTCCAGGCACCGTGACAGTGACTGGAATGATGGCAGCTGCTGAAGGGATTGTAATAGTTTGTGGATCGTAATAAATTGTAACTGGTGCTCTGATGGGAGCAGCACTTTCTGAGTTGTAGGCAGAGTTGTTTTCAGGATCATAAAATATTGTGACAGTTGAGACATCTTCATGATTTGTTGCTGGAGTTGTAGGAGACATTGTCGGGAGGATGGATGTTGTTGTTGTAGGAGATTCAAAATGGAATGGTGCTGAAGTTGTAGAAGAAAAATTTGTTGATAACTGATCAGTTGAGATGATAGATGAAGTACTTGTTGATGAAGCCGAAGAATTGTCAGGAACAATGGTTGCTGCAGTTGTAGAAGGTTCTGAAACCGTTGCTGATGAGATTGCTGGATTTGTTGGAAATGATGTGGTGATCTGAAGTTGGCCGCTCTGAATAAGACCATCTATGCCATTCCTCAGGTTATCGCACCCATTTACTGAGATATTGCAGTAAGCACACCCTAACTCACACCCCGGGAACATTTGACATTCGAGGAGCTGAGCTTTGATTTCCACCAACGGTGTCCTGATCTGACCCACACTGGTTATTAAATAAGACGGCTTGTCTTCTTCAATAGCGTTGATTCTGGGACCACCATGGTTTGGCATAGGATTTTTGTTGACATTGGGTGGTGGTGCAAAATTCAGAGCTTTTGAGTCTACCAGGTCTTGTACCTTCATGTGCAAGGCTCTGCACTTTTCTGTACTATGGCCAGGTGCATTCGAATGAAAGGCACATCTGGCGTTGGAGTCGTAATTCCTGGGTAGACTGTTGGGATCCGGAGGTGCCAATGTCCTTAGCTCAACTAGGTTGAGTTTCAGGAGTTGTGGCAGCAATGTAGCATATGGCATGGGGATCGGATCGATCACCCTGTTGGCTTGAGATGGCCTCTGTTGGAATGGCCTTTGCTGGTTATTGTTGTTGGTGTTGCTGTTGTTGTAATTTCTTGGAGGATACTGATTTTGTTGATGGTACTGAGGTTGTTGCTGATAGTTTTGCTGCGGAGGTTGATAGACTGGTTGTGGATGAGCTGGAGCTGGGATGGTGACTGCTGCCACAGATCTATGAGCATATTGGGGCTTGCCCCTGTTGGTGTGGATGGCATTGGTCTCACCAGTCCTTCTTGGGCCTGTAAAACGCTTTCTTGCATTACTGGATGAGCTTGCACCATTGTCTGAGATCTTACCCATCTTCAATAGGCTTTCAATTCTCTCCCCGACTATGACCACATCTGCAAAGCTGGTAGATGAGAAGGCAGCTAGCCTATCAATGTAAGTCCCCTGAAGGGTGTTCATGAACATATCAACCATCTCCCTTTCAGACATAGGTGGCTGGACAGCAGCAGCAAGCTGTCTCCATCTTTGAGCATATTCTCTGAAGCTCTCTCTAGATGACTGTGACATTCCCATTAGGAGGGTCCTGTTGGGTGCCATATCCAGATTATACTGATACTGTATGATGAAGGCCTCTGCCAAGTCCTTCCAGCATCTAATAGTTGCTCTTGTCAGATGGGAATACCATTCCCTCGAAGCTCCAGTCAAGCTATCCTCAAAATATAACATCCACAGCTTCTCGTCCATGGTATAGGCCTTTAGCCTCCCGAGAAAAGATTGTAGATGGGTTCGGGGACAGGAAGTCCCATTATACTTTTCAAAGCATGGTGGCTTAAACTTGTGGGGAATCCTGACCCCGTCTACCAAGCCCATATCCATAACATCAAAACCCAAAGAGTTTTGAGACTCTAAGGATCTTAATTTCTCAGCTATCTCTTCCAACCTCCTATCATAAGCTTCTTCCCCGGCTCCCATTACTGTGAACTGGTCTTCTTGTGGGTCTTCTTGCAGTACCCTCCCTGCTGTGGCAGTCCCTTGTATATTGACATGGATATTGGCCTCTGGATGGAGGTGGGGGCCAAAGACTGGGGGATTGACATGAGGTTGGACCCTCTCGTTGTTACTAGTCCCAGCAGTCCCTGGCTGATGATCTTCCTGATTTCTCCCTTCTACCAATGCTCTGAGCCTCTCCTGGCTTTGAGCCATGTTGTTCATTACTTCCATAAACTGCGTCATCTATGCTCTCATTTCCAATCTTTCGTTTGCCATCTGATTCCTGACCTCCGTAAGGTCCTGCTGTACCTGATCCATCTGAATTCCCGGAAGGTTGTTACGGGTTGGATATCGGTGCGGACGGTTGAGGGGAAACACCCGGCGACGAGCAATAGTTCCTGAACATCACAACAGAGTTAGCAACAACAAAACAAAAACCTACAAAACAAACAAAGGGTTAGCATGCAATGCAGTATGCTCATTTGTTTTCAAGGTATCCGGCCTGGCATTCAGTTTTGACCCTTCCAGACCCTTGAAGATGCTGTTGATGTTGCTTTTGAAGTAAACTCGGATGGAACAAACTAATACATATATTACAAAAGGAAAATGGTACATAGTTTGTTTACAAATACAAGCCCTCTGAGGGGTCAAAATACATTACAAGAAAATAAAAGTACATGGAATGAAAGCAACAACAAACAAATGGTCAAACACCAAGACCAAACTCATCCTCCCGAACCTCCTTGAGAAGTGCTTCGGTCACAGGATCAGCTGGACGCTCCGTGAGATTCCTGATAAGGAGGTTCCGGGTAGTAACAGCCGTAGTTAGCTTCTTGTGTTGGCTTTGGTCCTTTGACCTCTTCACTCCGGCTCTGATCTTCAGCTCTGATATCTCCCTCTGGGCTGCTGCCAGGACTTCTTGCTGCTATTTTGCACTAGCTTCCAGTTGTTCTATCTTGTCTTGGACCCTCTTGTCCTCCATAGTACGAGCCTCGGTGATCCTGACCCACCTAGCCTGACTCTCCTTCAGATACAAATCTGTCCTAGCTTTCTGAAATTGGGCTTCCTTGCAAGCATTCTTCAGGATTTGTTCTCCAGCCCTAGATTTCTTAATGTAATCTTTAGACTTCTCAACTCTAGCCAAGTGCTCTACTTTCAACTTCTCCAACCTCTCAATATCCAGTCTGCCATCACTCCTCTCCCGGAGGGTCTTCTGTAGAGCTTGAGTCAGCTTTTCATTTCTCTCTTTCAACTTCTCAAACTCCTCTAGGCTGACAGTTGCTGGAGGTGGTGTTGTGGAAGGCCCAGGCATATCTTCAATAGTAAAGGGCATCCCAGAGAATTGAGCCCTGGCATGGGACCAGTCATAGTATTGTGCTGATGCCACATTGTTACATTTCCCCAGGATGGTTATCCCTTTAGTCTGCACATTGTCCCAGGCCCAGGCTGCCTGCCTAATAATAGCTAGATTAATCTTGTTCTCACAATAAAGGGTCTCAACCAAGTCCTGTGCCTTAGGAGTGTGAACCAGTGCATAGCCCAGTTGTCTTTTGAACAGCAGAGGGTTGTAATTAATACTACCCTTAACTCCTATTAGAGGCACATTGGGAAAATGCCCACAGCTGGTGATGATATCCCTGCCTTTTGTGCTTTGGGTGCACCACCTGATATCTGCTGAAGTAAGAGTAGTAAGCCTTCCAGCCCAGTTTTTCTGCTGATGAGGGTTCAAAAATGCATCTGTCTTGGGCAAATGCCTGAGAAGCCAAGTATGGAACAAAGGAGCACAGCATCTTACTAATCTTCCCCTCTGCTTTTCATTCCTCTGATGCACTGAATAGTAGAGATCCCCCAATAAATTTGGTACTGGGTTCCTTAGAATGAACAGATGGATTGCATTCTTACTAATGAATCGAGGCTCATCTGCAAATAATACAATCCCATATATGCTCAAGGCCAATAAAGCACAGACTGCTTTCCACTCTCCTAGAGAAGCTTTCAGGGTAGCTTGAGAGATCAAGAAATCCAGATGCAGGCCTGGGATTCCAGCCTTAGAAGTCATATGCTGCCCAATCAGGACTGGTTCCAGATGCAATGCCTTTGCTACCTCTTCATTACCAGGAAAGACCATCTCAGGGTTGAAAGGGACTCCACCCCTGATAGGTATACCAACTAATGATGAGTATTCTTCCAATAAGGGGCCCAGCTGAAAGTCCTGAAAAGTGAAACATCTCAGTGGGGGATCATAAAACTGAAGGCAAGTGTGGATCAGGCTTCTCTGTGAGGGGTCCAGATCCATAACCATATCAAGTATATCTCCATGGTGTTCCCTGAACAGTGGTATATGGTCTGGAGTGATCAGGGTTTGAATCCTCCTGATGTCTGCTAACTCTGGCTGGAAGAAGTGGTAGGTGATGTTGCTCTTTTTAGGTGCCATGATGTTGAAACTGAGTAGAGACAAGTGCTGATGATGATACTGAAGAATGGGCCACTGATTGGCTGGTGCAGATAGCTGATAGCTGAAGCAAGTGCTAATGAAGATAGGTCAATACTGAAGATGGGGTCAAAACCAAAACCAAATGAAGATGGATACCCTGAAACACAAATAAGCAAATGTCAAAATGATGCAATGATTATGTATGCAAATGATATGCAAGGGTTTGTGACTGAGCTGGATCTGATCAAATGCTCTGATATAAGTCCATGTGTGTAAGAAATCCAGATGGAGGTCTATAAGTCCAGTAACCAAGGTGGGGGGACTCAAATAAAGAGCCACATGTCCAGGGTTTAGAATCACAAGAACTGTTCCAACATGGAGTATTCTTAATCAAATCAAAGTAACAGGGTATTCTGAGGTCAAGGTACCTGCAAACCTGTAAACAGCCCAACCCCCTCACAGGTGATTTTCTAAAACAAGGATCCTCAGACTTGGATCAGTTATGAGAAGTGTAAACACTTCTAACCCGGAGGTACAGTGTTTACAATAACCATAACAATTCCTCCTCTAATTCACCTCAGTTTCTAAAGGTCAATACTAAAGGTCATCCAGACTTAGCAGGCTTCCCAGATAGCCCTAGCATTGCAGGAAATCTGCAACACAGAGTTCTCAAGAAGAAACCCATATCTGAACCGTGTTTCATATTCCCGCACCAGACAGAAATGGAATGGGAAAGAATATGATTCACTCTAGCCTAGGTGTCACTCAGGTCCTAGGTATAGGACCTTAACTCTCAATGGAACACCCACCCACCAAAGCAAACAACAGATCCAGCCAGCAGCACAGTATGACAGTATGATATGTACAAAAGCAATAAAGAAAGCAGTAAAGCAAATGTTCATAAAGCAAAAATAAATACAAATATACAAACACAAATAAGCACATAACACCCCAGTAAACATAAATCAAACAAGCGCTAGGAGGAACCCACAAAAAGAACCAGAAGCCCTGGTTGCAGTATAAGGTTCCCCAGCAGAGTCGCCAAGCTGTCGCTCCCGATAAGTGGGACTGGCCCAGATAAAGGTACAGACGCAAACGGTCGGCGAGAGGGACAATGAGAACACACAGCAGTGGACTCACTGGAGATGAATAGAGTCGCCAGCTAGGCATTTTTATCCCGGAGGAAAGGTAATGCTGCATAGACCTAGAAAAAGATGGATAAGACGGTTGCGAACCAGAGAGACTGAGAAAGGGGGTTGGTTACAACCTGGGAAGGTATTAGCACCCAGATTGTCCGTCGTACTCGACGGGATCCACGCTTAAAAGATTTGTGTTTTAAAGGGGTAGTGTCAGTGCAATCTGTGTATAAAATAACTGGAAAAGGATGTGCAGGTGTCAGTGTAAAGGAAGTGAAATGTGATATATACAGTGTCAGTGTAAGGAAAGGAATAAGATGCTCAAGATCATGAGGCTCAAAGAATAATGCTGGAAGGAGGGGGAATGTACAGAGACTTTTGTTCGATAACTGTTAAGTTATGCCTACGTATCCTCTCGTGCAATGAGGAAGTCAGAACGCCGTAGTTCGACCCAAAGAGACTGAAAGGTGAATTTGACTTGTGAACTGCTTACTTGTCTATGCTCAAGTGTATGACCTGTCTGGCTCAGGTGCAAACTGTCTTGCATTAGACGGAAGAAGCAAGTTCTTGTTTGTGAGTGAATGAGATGAGAAAAGAATCCCGAAGGAGACGATTATTGTTTGTTTTTGTGTTTTCAGTCTTTTATTGCTTTTTTAAAGTTTGTCATAAGTTAATGAGCTTAAGTCTAAACCAATGGATTTAGTAAACTCATCACATCTTCCCTCCGATTAGGGGTAATGAGAATACCTTAAGTGTGAAGTCAGATTCTCACACTTAATCACCTTTGATGTAGGATTAAGATCATTAACCTACTTGTGATTATTTAGATGTCTTTGGTATTTTTGTTTAATGTTGAGTAATGAGATTAAGCCATAATCAGGGATTAAACAGACTCATTACACCATCCTAATAGAAGGATAATAGATGAGAATGTTTAAGCTGAGGAAAGCTTCTCAACTTAATCCATGATTAGGGATTAAACTCATGACAAAACAAGCCTTTGATTAAGTGGATTTTATTTAATGATATGATGATGAAGTGATTTTTAGGGTTTGTAAGACAACTTGAGGGGGACTTGTCCATTAACACTAGGGTTAGTCCTTCTTAACCAATTAAGGAAGAATTAGAACCCTAATGCAAGGCCCAAGTTACAAGTGTGATGTCTTGATGATTATTAAGTGAATTGATTAAGGGATGTAAACACATTAAGGGTTTATCTCTTAGGATTAAAGTTATACACTCCATCCTAATAGAAGGATGCAGGCATAAGCTTAATCACAAAGCCTTAAAACCTTTAGGGTTTAGTCCCTGATTATGAGATGAGGAGAGAAGACTCAAAAGAGACACAAAGGTGAAACTAAGAGGGGAGACTAATCAAAACCCTAATCATTGTCATGCTTGGTTGTTCCTAAGGTTTGTGAGGTTTACAAGAACAATCTTCAAAGGAAACACCAGGAAGCAGATGAAAGGATCAGGAGAAGCAAAGTAACTTGCTTCATTCAAGAAGTCAAGTCACTTGAAGAAAGAAAGTGGGAAGAAGAAGAATGAGCAAGCTCAAACTCAAACACATATAAAATGCAGCATGGATGCAAGAGAGATGAAAAGAAAAGTTATGAGAAGTGAAGGCAAATTCACTTCTCAACATCACTTACCACCTGAAATGTTAGAAAAGAAATGCAATGCAATGCAAAATGGGATGAGATGACATGATGAAGAACAAAACCAGAAACATTCACATGATGCTAATGATGCTATGAGATGCTATAAACATGAGGCAGCACATGGAAATGATCATACAAGTTTATGAATGCAAATGAAGCAAGTTAGGAAGCATGTACATACATGAAAAGTTATGAAGTGCACATGGCATACAACAAGGCAAATATGTGATACAAAGATCAAACATGCTTTCTATATGTCTTATGATGTCAAATGAATCAAATGGATGCTTGAAATGTCATGGCAAGTCATGTTATGCAAGAGAATGCAAGATGGATGCATATGGAAGCCCAAATTAGGGTTTATGAACCATACACCAAACAAAAATCAAAATCAGAAGCAAACCCTAAGATAAAAAATTGAAAATACCACTCAAAGGACCCCTAATCCTACACTAAACCAATGCCCAAAGGAGAAGTTTCAACCCCTAACCAATTTCAAGTTATGATTTTTACAAGTTTGCTAGGGTTTTAGGGTTTCCAAACAAGAGAAATGTCAAACAAATTGAAAATGAAAGATCAAATCATGGCCTTTTAATCTCAAAAACTACATGCTAAACACAATGCAATTCAAGAAGAATCAATGTCCAACTCCTCATGAATAGGCAGAAATGATTTTTTGAACTATGGATCAAATTAATGCCCAAAAATGATTTTAATTCAATGAAAAATTCTCAAAATGCATCAAGATCAAAAAAGAAATTTGGTTTGAAGGTTGGACAATGTTTCTAAATGTCTTAGAACATTTCATGAATTTTTTGGTGATTTTTAAATACCTAAAAGTATTTTTAATGAATTAATTTCCATTAATCAATTAAAAATAAACTTTTAAATATTTAAAAATACTTTTTAAATGCTAAAAATGAAAATAAAAATATTTTTGAGTTTTAAAAATTAATGAAACTCTTAGGAAAAAGTTTCATAATTTTTAAACAATTTTTACTATTTTTAATAAATTATGCAAAACAAATATGAAATAAATGAATTAAAATAAAGAAAATGGAAAAGTCAACAGAATGGAAGGCTGGGATTGCTCCTAGGTTTGAAACTGCTGACCACGCGCGCTATCCAAGGGCTGTGGTTGGTTCTGATTAAATTAATTTAATTAAGATTAATTAAACTAAATAAAATGGATTAGGGCTAATTGAGTGAATCCAGGCCACACATGCGCGCGGGAGGTCAACGAAGTCCACTGATCCAACGTGCCAGATTCAAATGGAATTAATTACAGGGATTAGGGCATAATGATTTTTAGGTGGCCGGAGAAGACCTCCGGTCGTCTTCTCCGGTGGGAACCCCACCTGAAAATCTCCAAAACTCTCAAAACCTAACTAAAATGAAATCTAAAAACATGGAAATGATCCCCACAACTTACTGAATCAAAACCCCATCACCAAACACATTTATACTCCCTCAAACTCATGAATCAAAACAAAACTTTTTTTAGGTCAGGGAGTTTCAGAACGCAATTAAATTCTTATTTCATCACCATTTTCAAAACTAAAAGCATCAGAACAATCAGTGAAGCATGGAGAACAAGTTTAGAACTTAAAAATCCATTTCTGGAAAAAAAGTTCTTGAGCTACCTGAGTTTCGAAGCTTTCACTCTGGTAACTTTCAGACCTCCCCTCCTTGTGAAATCCACTCCTTATGACCCCTTGATGATGCTTGAATGCTTGGGAGAAATTTATACTGGCTAGATGAAGAGTTTGAACAGCTTCTGCTCAAGCTCAGTTGAAAATGGTGATGGTGATTCAAGCTGTTTCAGGCCAATGTGAGTGGTTCTTTGTGATCAGGGTGATGTTTTGAGAAGGTTTGTGGAGCTTGTTTGAGTGTTTATGGCCTGTGGAAGATGTTTCGAAGGAAACTGCAGGTTGGGGTGAAAATGGAGAAACAATGTTCTTGCTGGATTCAGGCTTGGTTCTTTGTTGGTTTGGGCTTAATGAAGTATGGTGAGATGATTAGTGAAACTTGTTTGAATGTGTGTGAGCTGGGCAGAGAGATTCGAAGAGAAATGCAAATGGGGTGAGTTTTGTGTATGTCTTGCTAGGGCTTGCTTCTGGCTGGCTTGATGTATGAAATGGCTTGCCTTTGCTTTGCATAAAAGACTCCTATTGGTCAGATGATGTGACCTGGCCTGCTGTGATTGGGATGTCTACTTTTGCAAAAAGTCCACTCTTGTGTAAGGAAAGCATGGGCTTGGTTCTAGGCTAGTACAAGCATGGGGCTGCGCAGAAAGGTGTGTATGGAAGGCTAGCATGGTTCAGCATCCAATGTAGCAAGTGGTAGGAGGTGTGATCATGAGTTTTGCAAGTTGGTTCCTCTTTGGTTCACATGTGACTATCTTGCTACACAAGCCATGAACATGAGAAATTCTTGGTCCAAATCTGATTTTTAGGTCACATAGAATGTTTGTGTAATGGTTTGATGTGAACTAGAAGTTACAATTGCCTTGGTACAAAGTTCTTGCAAGTTTCTCATTTGGTGCACATCTTGAAAATTAATGATTTTTGCCAACTTTGTCACACCATAACTTTTGATCCAAGAAGAATTAGATCATGTTCTTGTACTTTTTGAAAAGGGAAAGATGTATTCTACAACTTTCATGACCAAAGTTTTTCCATTTGAAGCATTTTTGGATCAAAAAGTAAGGTTTGAAAAGTGACATAAATTGACAAATTCCTTAAAAGTCAACTATGCCCTAAAAAGTCAACTTTGCAAAAACTTCAAATTCTTGAATTTTGTGAACTTCAACCTTCTTCCATGATCAAATAAAGATCATATACACTCAAAATGATGAAGATCACCCCTTGGTTGGGTCATTGGGGGCCTCAGATGCCCTGATTTTGCACTGACTTGTCCAGAAAGTCAACTCTTGATCAGATGACTTCCCCATGTAATTTCTTCATGAAAATTGATATGCATACTCCCTATACCATATAGAGACCAATAGAAACAAGAATGACCAAAAAATTTGGAGTTATGGCCTCTGAAACCAAAACCCTAATTTTAGGTCAACTGTGCAGTCAAACTTGGCTCTGCATCCATACCAATCCCAGTTCTTGTGATTCTTTGGCACTCTTGACTTTGAGAAGATGTAATATGATATAAGAACACACATGGACCCCTTTGAAGTGATTGGTGATCTTTGGGGTGGCTCAAGAAGTTCTTGGATTGCTTAGATCACAAACCCTAGGTGCAGATGACTTAGAAACTATGCAGTGAATCAAAAATGTGGTATGAGATGTTATGATTGTGTTTATGCATATGAAATGATCACAAGCCATGGTGTGAATGGGTGAGGGCAAATTTGGGGTGTTTACACCCATTCCATTCCATTCTGGTGCGGGAATATGAAACACGGTTCAAACATGGGTTTCTTCTTGAGAACTGTGTGCTACGGATTTCCTGTAGTACTAGGGCTATCTGGGAAGCCTGCTAAGTCTGGATGACCTTTTTTTAGATGACCTTCAGCATCTGAGGTGAATTAGAGGAGGGTCCTTTATGATTAATGTAAACATTGTACCTTCGGGTTAGAAGTGTTTACACTTCTCATAATAGATCCAAGTCTGAGGATCCTTATTCTAGAGAAATACCTGTGAGGGGGTCAGGATGTTTACAGGTTTGCAGGAACCCTTGGCCTCATCATACCCTGTTACTGATTTTGTTTTAAGGTTACAATATTTTGGACTGATTCTATGAAACCTTGGACTTGTGACTCTTTATTTGAGTCCCCCACCTGGTTACTGGTTCTTTAGCCTTCATTTGGATTTATGAACACTCATGGACCCTATTCAAAGAAAATAACAGATCCAACACCTGATCACAAACCCTTGCATATCTTTCTGCATACACCATTTTGCATCATTTAACATTTGTCTATTTCTTTTATGGAGCATTACAACAAAAATCAACATTTGCATGATCATAAGCTAGGTTCGAGCCAATCACCTGCAAACATCAGAATCACTTCACCAGCAATATACAAAACTTATCCCCCACAAACAAAGCCATAATGCTTTTTGCACTCTCAATACAGATACTTGTTCATACTTGTAGATATTCTTTTTGAGACTCGCCCGTGTCATACTTCCCCAGCAAGTCAAACACTCGTCCGTGTTCCTTGCTCAATCTTTTTGACACTCGTCAGTGTCGTGCACATATTTCCCCAGTAGGTCAAACACTTGTACATACTTATACAGAATCCTATGATACTCTTCCGTATCTTATATGTATCATCTCCTCAGCAGATCAACACTCGTCTGTATTCCTTGCTTAACCGATTGATACTCGTCTGTATCATCGTCCTTAAACACGTGTCAGCGTTTGTTTCTATCGATACTCATCCGTATCATGGTCCTAAGGATGCTCGTCCACATCTTTAGACTATACACATTGTCAAACACTTTTACCGTTTATTTTAAAGCGTAAGCACTCGTCCGTGTTTACCATTCCTCAGTAAGTCACCAACAAAACAACTTTTCAATCCATTCGTGATATTTTCGGTAGTCGTCCCCTGCCAGGTGATCGTCCTTCACCTTTGGATGACCGTCCCCCATCCTTTCTCCCAGTGGAATCCCCATTGTTGGAACTTTCTATCCGGCATTCGTCCTATGTTGCGATATCTTTTTAGCAGCCGTCCCCTGCTAGGTGATCGTTCTTCACCTTATGATGATCGTCCCTCATCATTTATCCGATGGCCGTCCCCATCATTGATCTTTGTTATCCAACATATGTCCTATGTCGAGATAATCCCCCAACAGAGTAGCCGTACCCTGCTAGGTGATCGTCCTTCACCTCTTGATGATCGTCCTTCATCATGCTTATCTGATTGTCATCCCCATCATTGATCTTTTCTATCCGGCATTCGTCCTATGTCGTGATATTTTCAGCAGCTGTCCCCTGCTAGGTGATCGTCCTTCACCTTTTGATGATTGTCCCTCATCATTATTTCATTTATACTTTTACCCGATGGTCGTCCCCGTCGCGGTTTTTTACCCTTTAACCTGACGGCCGTCCCCGTAAGTGCTTTCTTCATTTCTTTAATCCCTAGAGAGTTTAATTTCTTTACCCGATGGCCGTCCCCGTCGTGGTCTTTTCCTTTATCCTAATGATCGTCCTTCATCAGTTTACCCAATGGCCGTCCCCGTCGCGGTCTCTTTATTTCCCAGCATGATGGTCGTCCCCGTCATTGCTTTACTTACCATTTTTCATCCCCAGCAGTCGCCCTCTGCTCGATGGTCATCCTTCATCGCTTTCATTTGATACTCATACTATACTGCATGTTACAATTTATATCCCTTTCCTTCTTTTAATAAAGAGTGCAAATTTCGGACTTTCTTTGGTATTCAACCACAAGTTATCCCGTTTGTCTGTTAAGTCAGGCGCTTACATCCTGCACAACTAACTCATGCTTGAATAGGGGCAGCTGTAAACACCCCAAATTTTCCCTCTCCTTTTTCTCACACCATGGCTTGTGATCTTTTCATATTGCATTACATATGCATATCATCTCACACTGCATAGTTTATTTCACTGCATAGGTTCCATAGTTAGGGTTTGTGATCAGGAGAATCCAAGAAGTGATCTGAGCTATCTCAAAGGTCTTGAATCATGCCAAGATGGTCTATGAGTGTTCTATGATCATCTTATGCTCCCCAAATTTCATTCAAAATGTCACAAAGCATTGCAAAGGTGTTCAAGTAGACGAAGCAGTTTCCACACAGATGACCATAAATTAGGGTTTTGGGTTTGAGGCCATTACACTCAAAGTTTTTGGCCATTATTGATTCAATTGGTCTATATATGTCATAAGGAGCATGTGTACCAAATTTGATGAAGAAATTCATTGTGGAAGTCATCTGATCAACTGGTAACTTGTTGTGCAAGAAAAGTCAGAATCAGGGCATCTGAGGCCACGATCAAGGGTACCAAATGGTCATCTCCATCATTTTGAGTTCCTATGATCTTTTTTTGATCTTAGAAGTGGTTATAAGTTCACAATATTGAAGAATTTTGAGCCATTTGCAAACTTTCCGTTTTAGGAAAGATTTTCAACCTCCTATTTCTTGATAAAAAAGGCTTCAAATGAAAAATCTTTAAACATGAAAGTTGTAGATTGGATCTTCCCATTTTCAAAAAGTACAAGAACTTCTCTTGATTCATCCTAGAACTCAAGTTATGGTGTTTCAAAGTTGGCAAAAATCTTATAAATTTCAAGTTCATGCCAAAGAGGAAATTTTGCAAATTCAAGTTCTAAGCACTTTCATGACTTTTATTTGACTTCTACATGCCATAATATGATCATGCAACATTACAAGACCAAATCCTTGCCATGCTTAACAAGTTTTCATGCCTAATCTTCACAAAATTTCCAAATAGGGAAAAGTGCAAAACATGTTCAAACTCTTGCATCAAGTGTTACAACTCACAAAATCTGATCTAATGGTCCTCCACAAACTCAGCTAAGGCAAATCCATCCTTTAGATCACCTCTGACCACAACCATGCTCATGGTACACCAACTTTGACTTTTTTGCAAAACTCCCCATACCAATCAAGTTGTGCCACACTAAGTCTCTGAACCAATCACAATACTTTATGCAAACCCTAAGCACCTCAAAACATAACATACACAAGCCTAAAATCTCACACACATTTAGAATCACAAAAACTTGCAAATTATTCAAGTCTTCGAATCTCACTGCCTAGCCAAAAAAAAAATCACTCATTCCTTCACCATTCAACTCACAATCACTCAAAGATCATTACCCACCCATTACCATGACCTAAAAGCCACTCAAACCAAAACACGATTCCTGCACTATAAGAACTGAAATATACAAACCAAGCCATTTAAGCTTCATCTAAGCACTCCATTCACTCAAGGGGGATCATTGGAGGTTGATTTCACAAAGAAAAAGGCCAGGAAGCTCAGGTTTAGAAAGCTCCAGCTTAGGTAGCTTCTTCAAACATTTTTCTAGAACCCTCATTTTAAGTTACAAATTGATTCTATGTGCTCTCCTGATCATCATGATATGCTTACTTTTGAAAATGATTGAGAAATGAGTGTGTATGTTGGTTCTGAAATTTTGTCCGTTTTCATAATCTTGTTCAATTCTCTTGTTTGATGCAATATAAATGAGTTTTGGGGCTGGATTCTTGTTTAGGGATGTTAGATGATTCCTTCTAGAGATTTTGGAGGCTTGGGGTGGTGTTTTGAGTGAGCTCAGGTGAAGAGCACGCCGGAGAAGACGACCGGAGCTTACCTCCGGTCGCCTGAGAATGATTATGGCTTAATCCTGTTTTAAATGCCAATTTGAATTTCAGACACAAGATCTGTTTTTAATGAAGCGTGTGAATGGTTGAGATTAAGTCACTAAAACCCTAAACCTAGTTAATTAATATAATTTTTTTTATTAATCAGAGTGAGTGAGAGCCACACGATCACGCGCGTAATGCCATTTTGAACCTGGACCCTTGATTCTTCCTACCTTGAGTCACGTCGACTCTTACCCTCAACCATTGATCTCATCAAATTCAAATCCTGACCACTGATCTTGCATACTTTCATTTTTCTTTTTATTTATTTCACATTTTATTTCTTGCATTTATTTAAAATAGTAAACAAATTTCTAAAATCATGAAACTTTGCATTTTCATTTCAAATATTTTTTCAAAACTCAAAGGCATTTTTATTTTTAATTTTTGCATTAAAAATGTATTTTTAAATCATTTAAATGTTTTATTTAATTAATTAATTCTTTTAATTAATTAAAAATACATTTAGATATTTATAAATCAGCAAAAAATTCATGAAACATTCTTAAATATTTAGAACAATTTACAAACTCATCACACAAATTTCTTTTTAGGTTTGATCACATTTTCAAAATTTACTTTGAATTAGGGTTTCTAAAATTGCCTATTTTCTAACCCTAACTTTGAAAAATCATTTCTGGTCAACCATGATGAGTTTGCATTTGTTTCTTTTTGCATTTTCATACTTTGGATGTAGTATCTAGGTTATTTAACTCATAATTTTGCATTGCATTTTCAAATTTTTTGGGATTTTTCATGAAGAACCACCCAAAAACCCTAGTTAACTTAGAAAAACCATAACTTGACTTTGATATACTTTTGACCTCCATCTTTGGGGAGTGATCCCAAGAGTGTTTAGGGTTCATTTGAGTGCATTTTCAAATTTTCATCATTTGTTATGCTTATGTTGTGGACATGTGCATATCATACTTTCATAAAACCCTAATTTTCTATGTTCATTTGCATTCATCTTTGCATACCTTCATCATATGAACTTGTCATAGCATTCCATGCTCTTGTTTTGCATCCCATCCCTTGTATGAACATTCATATGCATCATATTTGACTTTGCATCATCTCATGACACATTTACATTGCATGATTGCTTCTGGTGTTGGTAATTGCATCATTACTTGTTGCATTTCATTTCATTTCTTTCCTTATGCATTCACACTAACATTTCAGGGGCTTATGGTAAGTTGTTTGGGATGTGGATTTGCCTTCACATCCAACCTCTTCTCATATTTTCATTTTCATATTCTATTTGTATTTGAAGGGAACTTGCTTCACTTGTGCTCTCTTGCTCCTATCTCTTTCTTTTAGGTTACTTATCTTCTTCAGGAAGTAAGTAACCTATTCTCCTTTCTCTTCTCTTTTCATCTGCTTCTTCTTCCTTGGTGGCCTTCTGAAGATCTTTTCTTTAAGCCTCACAAACCATAGGAACATCCAAGCATGATAACTTTAGGGTTGTATATAGTCTCCCCTTAGTTTTTACTTTTGAGTCTCCTTGAGTCTCTCTTCTTATCTTATAATCAAGTCTAAACAATTAAAGCTTTAGGACTCGGAATTAGGGTTATATCTGTATCCTTATCTTAGGATGGAGTGTATAACTTTAATCCTTAGTGTTAAACCTTTAATTTGTTTACACCTTCTAATCAAAACACCTAATAACTATTAAGACTTAAGCTTGTAACTTGGGCCTTATATTAGGGTTACATCGCTTCCTTATGGTTAAGAGGGACTAAACCTAGTGTTTAATGGACAAGTCCCCCTCAAGTTAGTATTACAAACATAAAACTCATTTCTTAATCCCACCCTTAGTTAATATCCACTTTAATAAAGGCTTGTTATATAAGGAATTTAGTCCATAACCATGGATTAAGTTGAGGAGTCTTCCTCAGCTTAAGTGTTCTCATCTATCATCCTTCTCTTAGGATTGTGTAATGAGGTCACTAATCTTTGATTGGAGATTAAACTCATTACTTAACACTAAACCTAAAAACACTTAATAATTACCAAAGTAGGTTAATGATCTTAATCTATATCATCATGGTAATTAAGTTGAGATTTTCATCTCATGCTTAAGTAGGCTCACTATCCCTAATCAGGGAGGATATAATGAGTTTACTACCCTTGATTAAGGTTTAAGCTCATTATCTTATGCAAAACACCAAAAATAATAAAAAACTGAAAACACAATAACAAACAATAAACGTCTCCTCCGGGATTCTTTTCTCATCACACTCACTCTGAAAACGAGAACTCGCTTCTCCCGTCTAATGCAAGACAGTTAGAACTCGAGCCAGACGAGTCACACACTTGAGCATAGACAAGTAAGCAGTTCAATAGATCATCCCAGTCTCTTTGAGTTGAACTATGGTGTTCTGACTTCCTCATTGCACGAGAGGATACATAGGCATAACTTAAAAGTATTCGAACAAAAGTCTCTTTGTCTTCCCCCTCTCCTCCTCCCAGTTTCTCTCCTTAGCCTCGGTTTTGAGTATTCACTTTCCTTTTGCACTGACACTCTGTACATTCTTTTCTCCCTAGCTCCTTATGCACAATTTAACACATATACTATCCCCCTTTTAAACACAATCAAGTAAGCGTGGATCCCGTCGAGTACGACAGACGATCTAGGTGCTAATTTATTCCCAGGTCGTAACCAACCCCCTTACTCAGTTTCTTTGGTTCGCAACCGTCTTATCCATACCCTTCCAGGTTTTTGACGCATTACCTTTCCTTCGGGATAAAAATGCCTAGCTGGAGACTTTATTCAACCTCAACCTCCAACATCACCGACCGTTCGCGTTTGCACCGGGACGAAAGTCCGGGGAGCGACAATGATGATCACTACATTGATCGGGTTGGTCCTTGTGAGGAGAAAAAAACTTTGTGGGGAATGTTGTCAATGATACACCGACTCTGAATCGCCGCCACTGCCAAAAATAAATTGGACTTTGAGATTGGAGAGCCAGGATCTTGTTGGAAGTGGACTCTTCTTTCGAGGCACGCTACCCGTTGAACTCCATTGGGGAAGTGAAAACCTTCTGGCTTAGCTGGTGTAACACCCCAAATTTTCCCTCTTCATTTTAATCATCATATCATATCATATTTATCATGAGCATACCATTTTCTCAGCATCATATCATGGATAGATGAAGCATAACATCCCTCATGTCCTAGCATCAAGCATATGGTCATCTGTGGAGGTCCTTGAAGCATTTCAAGCCATGACAAGGGTCCCAATGAGTTTGTACAAGTTCTATGGTGAGTCTATATCACATTTACAAGTTCAAGTCCATTGGCAAAAGCTCAGAAGATTGCATGATCATCAGAGATCTCAGGACAAGGCAAAGCTCCTATACAAGGCACCCAAATTAGGGTTTGAGATTCAAGCACCAGGATCTCACAAAATTGGCCATTTATTTTGGGAAAAGTCTTCTACATGTTAAGAGGATCCTATGTGTCAAATTTCATGAGAAAATTCCTTGTGGAAGTCAGTCAATGCCTCAGTTGCTTGCAGATGAAGGAAAAAGTCAACAGAGCCCATAAAAAGTCAACTGTGCAATTTCAAGGGGTCTAACCCAAATTTTTTGGCCAAGAGGGGTCCTTACAATGTTATAAGAGGTTCGGAATGCCTAAAGTTCAAGAATCATGGAGATTTGAGGGGTTTTGCAAAAATGGTACAAAGTTGGTTTTTGAAGTTTTCCAAATTTGGCAACTTTTGCCCTAATTTTCAAGTGGCCTTAACATGATCAAATATTCTTCAAATGGACCAAAGTCAAACATGAAAGTTGAAGAGTAAGGGCTCCCATTTTCAAAAAGTACAAGTACATTTTCACTGGATTCCTAGATCTCCTTGTAGGCCATTCGAAAATTCTTGCTTCCTAGGGCAAATTTCACTTTTCCAAAAAGCCACCAAATGCAAAAAGGCTCAAACTTGAATTTTGTGACTTGGTACAGGCCCAATCTTGTTTCCAACTTAATATGCATTGCATTAGGACCAATTTTCTCCAAAGAAATGGTCATTTTCGTGCACTTTGAAAAAATCCCTCCAAAACATGCAAATTAGCAAAAGTCATGAAACAAGTGTGACACTTGAATCTAAGAGCCAGGAATGACTGGATTTGAATCAAGGGTGGAAAATGAAAGTCACATATGCTGAAAGGACCAAGAGAGCATGAGTATAGCATGCTTATTACACCAAGTGCAAATTATGCAACTTCACACTTTTCTCATTTCTGATTCGTGCACTTTCTCTCACACTTTCAACATTGCTTTGTGAGGTCATAACAAAGAGAATTAGGGTTTGACAAATCTCAGATCTACTTCATTCTCTCATTCTCAACTTTCATGCAACCTTGAATTTCTTCACATATCTCTTGATTCTCTCACTTTCTCCACAAAACTCTTCCATATTCTTGATCAGTGAATCATATAGATCAAGAATCAACCACTCATTTGAGCTTAAAACACTGAAATAGAAGCTTGCCATTGAGAAGCAACTTGTCTTGAAACCTCAGATCCAGTCCATTTCAAGACCTTAGATGCATTTATTTTGCATCTAAGGAGTAAGAAGAGTGGTTTGCACGCATTGTTTGGTTTTCTAGCTCACTATTTCAAGATCTCCATCTCAGGTATGGCTTGAAATCTCATGTTCTAAAAATGAAATTAAATTCTTGCTTTGTGTTCTTTGATCTTCACTGATGATTATGCACTTTGTAGAATTGAATTTGGTGCATTATATCATGAGTTATGTGCATTTCAAGTTTCATGATCAATGTTGTTTTGCTTCGATCCGTCCAATCCATTGAGATTCAAGTGTTTTTGATGCCATATTTGAATTCATGAGTGTTGAATTAGTTAATCTGGGCTATTTGTTTGCTTTTATTGGTGAATTTTTGGTCCTGGTTTGGTTTCCGATGCCGGAGCCCTAGCTCCGGTCACCGGAATTTGTTTTGAGTTCACCTAGGGTTTCCTGCGAAGAAGATGCATCGCAGCCATTAGATCTCCAATCCAAGCATTCTAGCGCTGACACGTAGCCCTAAATTGCTTCCGTCTCATGTGTGTTTTGTGTTCAGCCCATTTAATACTTCGTGTGATAACACCCACAACACTTAGCGTGTACCAGCCAACCCCAGTGCGTCCTAGCGCCACCTCATTTAATGAGGTCTCCATCTCCAGCCTTTGGATGCATCCAGCGTCCCTGTTTTTTTTTCCAGCTTTGCTTTTATTATTTCACTTAATTCCACAATAAACCTCATAAACCTGCGTGCAGACCTGGGCTTAGCCTTGCTAAGCGCACCCCACCCCCATTTCAGCCCAATTCGATTTAACATGAAACCTTACTACATGCACCTCCCTTCAATTCTTTATTTTCTTTTTTTCATTTTCTTATTTTTTTAATTCAGTTTCATTTCCTTTTAATTAAAATAGTTTTAGTCATCCAAAAAATCCCAAAACAATCATGAATGTTATTTGATGTCTCTATTATTTTATCATATTTTTATTTTATTTTTTTCCATTATCTACGTGGCTGAATTAATTCCTCCTTTCACATAGCTTCTTTTGAATCCATTCTTGACCACTCTGTCTTGTTCATTTTCCATAGGTTTCAATATTTTTATTTTTGATGCCATTCTTTTTGCTTTGAATTCTTAAGACATTGTATTTTTCATGTGATTTTTCTCTGGATTTTTAGAAACTTATTTCTTGAGACTTGGTCTTGTAACTTGTGGTGTAAGTTTGTAACCCTCACTTGTATTCTTGCTTCCATTAAACCTAGTTTGCTTCTGAATCTTTTCAAATCCTTTTGGCTAGTTGATATAACATGTTTGAGGATCATTTGGTTTCAATTGTGGAATTTTTAGGTGAATGGTTGATTTGTTGTGGATTTTATCTTGAACCTTGTCCCATTTTGCTTCCTTTGAACCTTTTGGTCTCTTATAAGCCTAGACGGGCACTTGTGCCCATTTCTTCTTCTCATTTAGGGTTTCTTTGGGGTATGGGTACCTTCCTGATCCTAGGATAGGGTTTGTGTCTTCTGAATTTTTGTGTTTGTTTCTTCTTTAAGTCATTTGCTTCTTTAAGTGTTTTCACTTCATCTTATTGTCTCTTTTGCTTCCATTTGGTAATTGTTTGGTCTTGTGTGTCCATTCTCTTCATCTTGTTGGCTTCTTAAGCCATTCTTCATCTTGTTTTGGTTCTGGTTGTAAGCTTTGAGTCCATATTTTGTGCATTTTGCTTTGCATATTTTATAAGTGTGCATTTGTTCTCATAAGTGTTTCATGTTGCATCTTTAGCTTGCATACTTCTTCTCCTCATTTCTTTGAGTTACATTTGCATTGTGCATATGTTTATGTCATTTCACTTCTGATTGTGTGATGTTAGCATGTCATCTTGCTCATTTTGTTTCACTTGTATGCATACTAACCTTGCAGGGGCTTGGTAAGTGTGAGATGTGGGAATTGAGTTCCACATCTCCAATTCTCATCTTCTCCTCTTATGTTTATTTGCACTAACCCTTTGTTGTTGGGCTTAGGCCTTTCTCATCCCTTCTTCTATCTTTTTCTTCTTCTTTCCTTCTTCATTAGGATAGAAACCTCACTAACCCTTAGGACATCCATGCATGTTAACACTTAGGATTGTTTTAGTCCCCCTTTAGAATTTTTCCTTTGTGATCCTTTTGGTTCTTCTTCTCTTCTCATCTCATAACCATAAAAACACTTTAATAAGTTTGAAGTGATGTCTTGATCCATAGCCTTATCTCATGAGGTATGCTTGTAGTCTTCCCATCTTGGGATAGTACAAGTTTACCTTGTGATGCACAAGTCTGATCAAGGTATCTTCTTCATAAAAGAAAAGCATAAAAAACACTTCTTCATCTGTAAATACCAAAACACTTAATAAGTAAACAAGTTAGTGTGCCTAAGCCCTAATCTTTGGGTTCAAGTTTTGGGGATCTTCTCCTTACTTGAGTGTGCTTGTTCTATTATTCCATCTTGGAATGTAGTGACAAGTGCACATTCCATGGAAAAGAGTTTGAGTTCACTTCCTTGTGACACACTCATAAAAGCCTCTTAAAAAACACAAACAAACAATAAGCATCTTTCCTTCGGGAATTCTTTTCCCATCTCATTCGCTCTGTAGGCGAACTTGCTCCTTCTTGTCACTTTGCAAGACGGTTACGCACTCGTCGTCCGAGCCTGCAACACCTGAGCAATGGCATAGGCAGTTCAAGCCTTAATTCACAAGAAATTTCCTTTTAGTACCCCTAGTTAGGGGAACTACGGCGTCTCTGATCCTCATTATCCTGATGAGGTACGTAGGCAGCGGGGTAGGGCCCGTTCGAGCACAATCTTTATTTTCCCTACATTTTTCTCTTTGTTTTCGTATTCAGTTCCTTTCTCAGATTTCTTTTCCAATTTCTTTTCTTTTCTTTTGCTGCAGTTTTCATACCCTCACCCTTTGAAACAGTTTTCATTGCAAGCGTGGATCCCGTCGGGTACGGCGGACGATCTGGGTGCTAATACCTTCCCAGGTCGTAACCGACTCCCGAACTCAGTCTCTTTGGTTCGTAGGACCCGTGTCCTTCCTTTTCTTTCTTCTGGTTTGTGCAACATTACCATTCCCTTTCTTCGGGATAAAAATGCCTGGCTGGCGACTCTATTCTTTTTCCGCGCCACTTTCGCGTTTGTACCAGGATGGAAATCCGGGGAGCGACAACTGGGGAACCAGATGTATGGCACCACTGAGGCAGAAACCTGCTGGGGAGAAAAGAAACTCCTTGTACTGCTGGGGATTGCCCCTGTATTGAAGGGAAATCTCTGCTTGGGGAGACCCTCCATCTTCTTTCACCATTGCTGGGAAAGATTTCTACTCTGTTCTACCGGGGATAACGAAAGACAATCGGGAAGATACTTGTTCTTGTTCAAGCATATTGTTGAGATATTCCTCCTAGAAGTTTGCCTTAGCTCTACTAACAACGCCTGTACCTGCACATGCATAAACACAACTGATAGTGCCTGCAATATGGAGATTTAGTTTGGGCCTGTATGCCCCGGGCTTATGGCATGAATCACCACCTCGGTCACTTAACCCTTTTTGGAGTTACATTGAATGTTTATGTCCTCCTGCATGAGTTAGAAAGCATTCAAATGTTCACAACACAATTATAAATCACAATTTGTTGGACGTTTTTGCAATCAATCAATGTTAAATGAAAAACAAAAGCAAATAGTCACGGGTTTGACTGAAATTGAATTTTATTAATTTTGAAAATGGCCTTGAATAGGCATTACATCAGGAAGCAATCCCTGGAAAGAGGAAATCGCACAAAAGGAAAACGAAATATCATATTGGCAATGTGAAAAATGGATTTCATCAAGTTCCACCTGTCTGTGACTCGTATATCTTCAAGACTCTCCGCTTATTTCGCCCTTGATTGGATTGGTCTTCAACCCTTGGGACGTCTTTAGTTGAAAATAGATCACACATCTCATTGACCGCAATTGTTCGTGTCAGTCCCTCTTTTGCGTGGATCGCCCTTTCGGATTTTCAATCCACCGTGATACCCTTTTTTGCCTGAGCTGTCTGATGTGGCTTTTCAACTCAGCGGGTGTACATTTTTTTCCAATATTTCCCTAATTTTTGCCCGAGCCTCTTATTCTGTTTTTGGCTCGCCGGGAGGCCCATTTTTGCCTGGATATTTATTCTGTTTTTATCCAGTAGGTCTTTTTACACGAAGTATTTTCTTACATCGTCTGTGTTGACAGGGGAATGGATGTCTTCGCCATCCATGGTTTTTCGCATCAAGGCTCCACATGAGAAGACCTTTTTAACCACGAACGGACCTTCATAGTTGGGTGTCCACTTGCCCCTGTGATCGTTGAAAGGAGGAATAATCCTTTTCAGCACCAGGTCACCAGGTATATACCGTTGAGGCCGTACTTTCTTGTCGAAAGCCTATTTCATCTGCCGTTGATACAACTGTCCATGGCATACTACTGTTAGGCATTTCTCTTCAATGAAGCTCAGTTGATTGTACCTGGATCAGAGCCATTCAGCTTCATCCAGCTTAACGTCCATCATTATTCTCAACGTGGGGATCTCAACTTCGACTAGTAGTACTGCCTCCATACCATACACCAATGAGAACGGAGTTTCCCCTATTGAGGTACGCACAGACGTTTGGTACCCATGTAGCGCAAATGGTAGCATCTCATGCCAATATTTATATGTCACAACCATCTTCTGCACGATTTACTTGATGTCCATGGCATACTACTGTTAGGCATTTCTCTTCAATGAAGCTTAGTTGATTGTACCTGGATCAGAGCCATTCAGCTTCATCCAGCTTAACGTCTATCATTATTCTCAACGTGGGGATCTCAACTTCGACTAGTAGTACTGCCTCCATACCATACACCAATGAGAACGGAGTTTCCCCTATTGAGATACGCACATACGTTTGGTACCCATGTAGCGCAAATGGTAGCATCTCATGCCAATATTTATATGTCACAACCATCTTCTGCACGATTTACTTGATGTTCTTGTTGGCCGCCTCGACGGTGCCATTCATTTTCAGGCGATATGGTGAAGAGTTGTGATGCTCTATTTTGAAATCTCGGCACAAGTCAGCCATCATCTTGTTATTGAGGTTGGAACCATTATCAGTAATGATCCTCTCAGGAATTTCATACCGGCAAATGATGTCTCTTTTGATAAATCGGGCTACCACTTGTTTTGTATCGTTGGTGTAGGATGCCGCTTCGACCCACTTTGTGAAGTAGTCTATAGCAACCAGGATGAAGCGACGACCGTTGGAAGCTGTTGGCTCAATCTTGCTAATCATATCAATGACCCACATGGAAAATGGCAAAGGTGAAGACATGATGCTCAATGGATTCGGAGGTACAAGGACCTTATCAGTGTAAATCTGGCACTTGTGACATTTGCAGGAATATTTACAGCAATCGGATTCCATGGTGATCCAATAATATCCCGATCTTAACAGTTTCTTTGCCATAACATGTCCTCCAGCATGGGTACCAGAGGATCCTTCATGAACCTCTTGCATCAATAACTCTGCTTCATGTCTATCCACGCATCTGAGCAGAACCATGTTGAAGTTTCGCTTGTATAGCACGTCATCTTGATTCAAAAAGAATCCAACAGCTAGCCTTCTGAGAGTCTTCTTGTCTTTACTGGATGCCCAGTCGGGTACTCTTGAGACTTTAAGAATTGCTTGATATCATGATACCAAGGTTTATTATCCTCATCACTATCAACTGCGAAGACATAGGCAGGTCTTTCGTGACGAGGGACCATGATTCGAGGGACGTAGTTCTCTTGGCACACTTTGATCATAGATGATAAAGTTGCTAGAGCATCAGCGAACTGATTTTCATCTCGTGGAATATAACTCAGCTTGACTTTGGTGAAGAAAGTTAGTAACCTCCTGGTATAATCCCTGTAAGGAACCAGGTGAGGTTGATGAACTAACCACTTGCCATTGACTTGGTTCACTACCAAAGAAAAATCTCTGAATATCTCGAGGTTCTTGATTCACAAGTTGATTGCCTCCTCAACCCCCATGATGCAAGCCTCATACTCTGTTTTGTTGTTGGTACATTCGAAAGTCAGTCGAGCAGTCAAAAGCATATGGACCCCCTCTGGTGATATGATGACAACACCTACTCCGTTTCTGTTTACGTTCACAACTACGTCAAACATTAACTTCCATTTGGATTTGGGGTCTTGTCCTCTTCCGGAAGTGGTTCTTCACAGTCTTTCAACTTGAGGAACATGATGTCTTCATCTGGAAACTCGAATCTCATGGGCTGATAATCGTCAATTGGCTGCTGAGCCAGGTATTCTGACAATACACTCACTTTGATTTCTTTTTGTGAAGTGTCCTGGATATCATATTCTATTAGAAGCATCTTCCATCGGGATACCCTTCCTATTAGAGCTGGCTTCTCGAAGATATACTTTACAGGATCCATTTTGGAAATTAGGAGAGTGATGTGAGTCAGCATGTACTGTCTTAGTCATCGAGCAACCCATGCCAAAACGCAGTAAGTTTTCTCGAGTAGTGAGTAGCGTGTCTCACAATTTGTAAACTTCTTGCTAAGGTAATAAATGGCATGCTCTTTTCGACCAGACTCGTCTTGCTGACCCAACACACATCCCATTGATCCTTTGAGTATAGTGAGGTACATGATTAAGGGTCTCCCTGAAACTGGAGGCATGAGAATCAGAGGTTCTAGCAAGTACTCCTTGATTCGGTCGAAGGCTTATTGGCAGTCTTCACTCCATTTGATAGCCTGATTCTTCCTCAAAAGCTTGAAAATAGGCTCACATGTGGTTGTTAGGTGCGAGATAAACCGTGTAATGTAGTTTAGTCTCCCTAAGTAACCGCATACTTATTTTTCACTTCTTGGTTCAGGCATCTCTTGGATGGATTTTACCTTTGCAGGGTCGACTTTGATTCCCCGTTCACTAACAATGAAACCCAGAAGCTTACCGGAACGCACCCCGAAGGTGCATTCATCGAATTCAACCTTAGTCTGAATTTCATGAGTCTGTCAAACAACTTGGCTAGGTTGACTAGGTGTTCTTCTTCTGTTTGTGACTTTGCTATCATATGATCAACGTAGACCTCAATCTCGTGATGAATCATGTCATGGAACAGCGTCACCATTGCACGTTGGTAAGTGGCTCCAGCATTCTTAAAACCAAACAACATGACTTTATAACAGAAGGTGCCCCAAGGCGTAATGAAGGTAGTCTTTTCCATATCATCAGGAGACATTTGAATTTTTTTTAACCTGAAAACCCGTCCATGAAAGAGAATACGGAAAATTGAGCAGTGTTGTCAACTAGCACATCTATATGAGGTAGAGGGAAATCATCTTTAGGGCTAGCCCGATTCAAGTCCCTATAGTCTACACACTTTTTGACTTTACCATCTTTTTTAGGGACCGGTACAATATTGGCAACCCATGGAGGGTAACTAGTTACTGCTAAGAATCCAACATCAAACTGTTTTTGTACTTCCTCTTTGATTTTGATTGCCATATCAGGGCGTGTACGTCTCAAATTTTGCTTCACTGGCGGACAGTCTTCTTTCAAAGGCATCTTGTGCACCACAATATTTGTGTCCAAACCAGAAATGTCTTGATAAGACCAGGCAAAGACATCAACATATTCTTGAAGCATGGTAATTAGACGACTCTTGATAGATTCTTCTAACACAGCCCCGATCTTTACCCCTTTCTTGTCTTCTTCGGTACCCAGGTTTATCACTTCAATAGCCTCTTCATGGGGTTGAATCATCTTTTCCTCTTGTTTAAGCAATCTGGCTAGCTCTTTAGGTAGTTCGCATTCTTCTTCACCATCCTCATCAGATTGGTAAATCGGATTGTCAAAGTCATACTTAGCCATAGCAGGGTCGGAATTGATGAGACCCGGTGAAGAGAACCTGCATGAATGATGATTCATGCAAGGCTTTAGAAAGAGTTTGAAACATGAAAATATTGCCATTTTAAAACTTTTCTTTCCCTTTATAAAAACAAAGACAAAAATGAAAGACAAGGAACAACGTGGATGAATTCAAAACGTCCGCTTTATTAATGATTATGGTATTGTGTCATGAACAATGGAACCCTTACAATGAGCTGCTATGCCACGGGAAAGGCATATCGCTTGAATACAGGATAGACAAAAAAAAAACCATTACTCTTCAAGGGAAGTGACAGAGATGAGCCTTTCAGTCGACCAATTGTTGAGCTGCATCCCTGGAGCACAAGGCCTAATCAACTTGTCAAATTCACAATCACTATCAATTATGTCATATTGCACTGCACTGATACTCCCATAATAAACCCATCCAACACTTGTGAAGGTAATTAGGCCTTTTCAACCTCTGGCGCTCTGTTAAGATGATGATTGTCCAGGCTAGTAGTCAACACCAAACATGTACTTCTTCTCTGATACTTCCACCGGCTTGCCCCTACCTTCTCGCATTCCTGACTCCACAACTTTTAGAGCCTGTTTGTAAGAAGCTATGGAGACTCCTTTCTTTGACTCTTCGGAAGAAGATGCTGATGAAGATGCCAATTCAGTCTTAAGGGGCTCGAAAGCTTGACACAGAGTCTCAACAATCTCACAGTCCATCTCTACATATTTAAATGAGACCAGATGACTGATGAAGATATCCTCCTCTCCACAGACCGTTACTATTTGCCATTCCTAGACGAATGCCAATTTCTGATGAAACGTAGATGACACTGCCCCTTCCGAATGGATTCGGGGCCTCCCCAGTAAACAATTGTATGCAGGTTGGATGTCCATTACTTATAATGTAGTGTTGAAGACTTGCGGCCCTACCTTGATTGGCAAGTCCACTTCTCCAAACACTGACCTTCTTGAACCGTCAAATGCTTGAACCACCAAGTCACTGGGCTTCAGAATAACTTCGTCGTAATCCAGCTTCATTAATCCTTTCTTGGGAAGTACATTCAGTGATGACCTTATGTCCACTAACACATAGGATAACACTGCACCCTTGCGCTCCAAAGAAATATGCAGTGCCCGATTGTGGGAGCGACCCTCAGATGTCAGGTCCATATAAGTAAATCCCAGTCCATGACCGACGTTCACACTGGACACCGCAATTTCTAATTGGTTCACTAAGATATCTTGAGGTACATAGGCTTTGTTCAGGATGTTTAAGAGAGCTTTTCTATGAGAGTCAAAACACATTAACAGAGACAATATGGAAATCTTTGATGGAGTCTGTTGAAAGTGGTCTACGATTTTATAATCGCTCTTCTTGATGATTCTTAGAAACTCTTCTGCTTTTTTGTCCAATGTGAGATCAGGGTCGACCACAGGCATAGGCGCATCAATAATTACTAGCTGTTTGCCCCTAGCCTTAGCTTGGGCCGCAACAGTATCTCTAGGTGGCACTACGTTGTATCTTAGTGTCTCAGGCGCAAAAAATCTTCCACTCCTAGTAAAACCTCCTACCCCAACGTTCTCCACCTGAGCTGGAGATATTCTAGGTGTGGCCAAGTCTTGCTTCTGGCCATTGCAATACACTTCACCTCCGTAATTCCATGGGATGGCCTTATCACTTTTGTACATACAAGGCCCTGCAGTGGTAATAGTTATTGGTGCCACTATGGCTTGAGGAGGAGCTTGTGCTAGATCGTAGAAAATGGTCACCGTTGAAACTTCTTTCTCTTTTGCAACTCTATCAAACTGTATGATCCCTTTATCAATCATGCTCTGTACCCCCGTTCTCAATTGCTCGCAACCATCAGGAGCCTCATCACAGTCTGGACAATCATTCATACAACCCGGAAAGATACCCTTCTGGGCCAAACAAGCTTTGACATTTCTCAATGGAGTTTGCAGGTTATTGATATCATGCACCAAATTCAGATTCTCTCTGTCATCAATTGCCCCAACTGTACCTCCATGAGGAGGCATGGTTTTTTTTTATCACATTCAGAGTGGGAGCGAAATTAATCGCTTTGGAATCTATTAAATCCTGAACAACGTGCTTCAGTGCCTTACAATTCTATGTACTGTGACCGGGGGCTCCAGAATGGAATTCGCACCGGGCGTTTGCATCATAGCCTTCATGGATTTGTCTCGGTCTCGGAGGTTGTAAAGTTCTAAGCTGGACCATTTGGAGCTGGAGAAGATTCTGCAAGAGTTGTGAGTAAGACATGGGTGGAGTTTCAAGATGCCTTTCTCTAGCCTTTTGAGAATAATAGGGACGAGGAGCCCTCTGTTGCTGATAACCTTGTTGGTGCTGCTGTTGCGGTTGTTGAACATGCTGTTGATTAGATGGAGCTGAAATGGTATCAAGAGCCACCTGCTGATAAGCACCTCTATTGCCTCTGCTTCTCTGTGCATACATAACTCCAGTTTCTCCTTCCCTCTTTTTCACAAAAGGTTTCGTGATATCGGAAGCTGAAGCACCACCATTCTGAATCTTTCCCTGTTTAATCCAGCTCTCTATCCTCTAACCAGTTAAGATAATGTCTGAAAAACCACTTGGGGAACACCCAGCCAACCTTTCTATGAAGTGCCCTGGTCAAGTGTCCATGAAAAGGTCCACCATTTCTCTCTCCAATAATGGAGGCTGGACTCTGGCAGCCACCTCACGCCATCTCTACGTGTAATCTTTGAAACTTTCTGAATTCTTTTGTGACATACTCTGGAGTTGCATACGGCTAGGCGCCATATCTATGTTATATTGGTATTGTTTAACGAAAGCTTCCCCTAGCTCTTTCCAGTTCTGAACAGAGCTCCTCTCCAACTTCATATACTATTCCAGTGAGCCCCTAGAGAGGTTGTCCAAGAAATAGTACATCCAAATTTTCTCGTCTCTAGTGCGATCAATAATCTTTCGGTAAAAAGCCTGCAGATGTGTTTTGGGGCAGGGGCTTCCGTTGTACTTATCAAAAGTTGGTGGCCTAAACTTGGGAGGAATGACCACTCCAGGAACCAAGCCCGTACCAGATACATCTATCCTAAGAGTGTCTCTAAATTCAAGGGCCTTAACCTTTTTAGCCAGCAACAGAAAGTCTTGAAAGTTTCCTCCCATGCCAAATCCCATATCATCGTTAGGAAGGAATTGATCCTCTTGACGGTCTTCCACAGGAATAAGAGTTGGTGTGCCAGTCTCTAGAACTGGAGGTCCACCTCCTCCATTGTTATTGTTGGGGGATTCCCTAGAGTGTCTAGCGTGACCACTAGAGGGTCAGTCTGGGGAGGAGTAAGCCTCTACATGGCGTTCCTCAGATCCTGCTATTCTTGGGCCATACCCTGCATCATAACCATAAACTCCCCCATCCGGGTGCGGAATTCATTGAGTTCTATCTGCACAACGTCCATGATAGTTCTTTGGTTGTTGTGGGTAGTGTACTGATGAGGAATATTTTGTTTGAGGTGATGGGTCTTAGCTGCTCTTGCAATCTTTACTTGAAGAATAGATAAGTTAAGTAACCTGGAGAAACCTGCAAAAGAAAAATGCAAATGATATGTATGCAATGATGTGTTCCTCTTATCCTCAAGGGTTTTGTTTTACTTTTCCATTCCGGTATTTAGAAAATAGCCTTTGAAAGAAGACCTTGTGTGACATTCAGATGTGAAGTGGTAGCATTTAATACCCATGTTCGTGCAAAAGATAACAACCAGAGACTTAAGGAAAATCAAAAGAAACTGAAATAACAAAGTCCCTGTAGGGTGCAAGTTCATACATCAAAAGGGGAAAAGTACATCAGTAAGAGAGGAATCCCATAATAGGCCTGTGGGTAATCCAGATATATGAATACAAGACTAGAGTCTAGGAAAATCTACATCCTACAACCTTAAACTAAGGCGTTTGACACCTTGAAGCAAATGGGATATGTCTGGATGGTCTGGTTCCTGTATGAGCTTTTGAATCAGGAGATCCCAAACATCAAAAGAGGCATGCAACTCCTCAATTTGTTGTAGGAACACTTTCTCACTCTCTTTGCTTGCACTTGACTTAGTCTTGGTCTTCTTGACATCAGCTCTAAGCTTCAACTCCTCTATCTATTTCTGAGCATCATCCACTGCCTGTTGACTCTTTGCTATATCATGAAGATGACTCTTCTCTTGGTGGTGGGCCTTTTGAAGGAGCTCTCCTTTTTCAGTTAAAGAATCCTGAAGAACTTTGATCTCTAACTTGTATTTGGCCTCCAACTCTTTCTGCTTCTTCAAATTGTCTTCCCATTTCTCCTGCCACAAGGTTATAGCTTCATTAGCTTCATTCAACTCTTTCTTATCTTTTCGGCGCTGGCTTGCCTTGTGAGTTTCAGCTAATCCTCTTTTCTTGAAATAGAGTTCTCTCTCCTGGAAGTCCTACTGCTTGAGCCTGGCCATCTCTTCAGCAAACAAGGGAGCACAACAGTTCATATTTCCCTTTCTCTTTTCATTCCTGTAATGGACCCCATAGTAGAAGTCACCCAGCAATGTAGGCACTGAGTTTCTTTTGACAAAGATGGTGATAGCCTCCATGCTGATTAGTCCTTTCTCTCCTGGGAACAAGCTTATCCCATACACCATCATAGCTAGCAATGCTCTGAAATCTGCCAATTTGTATCACAATGCAATGACATGAGCTTCAGTGATGAGGTAGAGAACATAAATTCCCTTACCCTGGTTGGCTTTTAGCCCTATCTTGAATCTGAGCATACTCAAGTGACAGGCAGCAGTAATGTCTTCATAAGGAGGGCTCCTCTCTGAAGCATAATAAGGCATACCTTCTCTAATGGGAATATTCAAGATACTGGAGACCTCTTCCAATGTATGTGCTAAAATGTAATCTGGGAAAACAAAGACTCGTAACTGTGGATCATAAAATTGCAACAAGGAATGCAGGCTATCCCTCTAATCAACTGTTGGCTTATTCACACATTCCAGAATCTTTCCATACTCTTTTTTGAAATCATCCAGAACTTTGTCATTCATCAAGCTGATCAACTTCTGAATAAACTCTGTCTCTGGTTACGGGAAAGTATAGTGAACATTCTTCTTCCTTAGAGTCTCCATCTTGAAGCAGTAATGTGACCGGGAATTGGAAGTAATATGAACCCTGAGAATAAAAAGAACACCTATGATTAATGATGTCATGATGCTTATGTAAGAAAAGGCATGTGATCAGTGATGTGTCTGTGTAGTGTCAATCATATAATCAAGTGTCTATGCAGGGTCACAACATCACCACATCAAAACAAGCATCTCTCTGATCAGAGGTTCAAATCTCAGAATAAATGTGTAACATAACAGATCAGAATGCTAAAACATACTGGTACAATGGGTGTGCTGATGTTTAGGATTCCTGAAAACCTGTAAACTCCTCCCAATCTCACGGGTGTGCTAATCTAGTCAACATCACATACTCTCATAGCCTAGCAGTAATAATACGTTCACCATCTCCGAGAAATGGCTCAAGACCAAATCAGGGAATCGGTTTGGCATTATGTTCTACTCAGGGAGGTCTCAGCTGAGTCCAAGGAAATAAGCATCCCTCATAAGTCCCCAACTTCAAGCACTGAATCGAGAAACAACAGTACATTCATCCTGAAGGGTACAATACTATCGTCATACGGACAATTTGCTTTAACTAGATTCTTATGAGAGAACCAGGTCATCCTATGCGAGTTTCCAGTGGGCCCTCGGATGCGAGTGGGATTGCCAACAAATGTGGTCTGCCACTGTCATCACTGGAGAGGGATGTTTCCACAAAGGTTCTCAATGATCGGTCCCCTGACTACACATAACTATCAAGGTTGTGTATTGCTCCAGAAAGATTCCGACATCAATACATTTCCAAGAAGGTCGCAAGTCAAGGCGTGGAACTCACTACTACCAACATAGCAATATGCCATGAAGCCAAAGTGGAACCACACTATGACCTTAGGTTCACTCGAGCCCCAATTACGAGCTCATCTCATAGTAACTCCCATCCCACAGAAAAAATTAAACCAGCACAGTCCAGTAAATAATGCATGTGTAAATAAATACTGAAAGCAGTAAATAAAGGCTGTAAAGTAAACTGTAAAATGAAAATAGTAAATAAACACACGGCAACACACATATAAACACCCAAAGAAAAAAAAGTGAACAGGCGCTAGGATTGACTCTACGAGGGAAACCAGAGATTCTGGGTTTGGTCCCCAGTAGAGTCGCCAGCTGTTGCTCCCGGGATTTTCATCCTAGTATAAACGCGAAAGTGGCGCGGAAAAGGTAGAGTCGCCAGCCCGGAATTTTTATCCCGAATGAATGGGAAAGGTAATGCTGCACAAACCAAGGAGAAAAGGAAAGGGCGAGGTCTTGCGAACCAAAGATCTGAGTTCGGGAGTCGGTTACGACCTAGGAAGGTATTAGAACCCCAAATCATCCGCCGTACCCGACGTGATCCACACTTGTTTGTTTGTTTCGAAGGGTGAGAAATAAAATGCTGCAGAACAAAAGAATTGCTAACTGAAACTGGAACTGAAATGAAAAAAGGATCTGGAAATGAAAATTGAAAGAAACAGGGAAATGTAGGGAAAATAAAGAATGTGCTCGAACGAGCGCTACCCTGCTGCCTACGTACCTCATCGGGATAATGAGGATCAGAGTCGACGTAGTTCGCCCAACTAAGGTGTGAACTATTTTTTTGTGTTTTTTATAGCTGGAACTGCGTATGTCTATGCTCAGGTGTTACAGGCTTGTCTGGTACGAGTGCGTTTACCATCTTGCATGTGAGACTAGTCGTCGCTAGTTCACGTTTAGAGTGAGTGAGGTGAGAAGAGAATTCCCGCAGGAAAGTCGCTTATTGTTTGTTATTTGTCTTTTATGAGAGTTTTTATGAATTTGGCACAAGGGAGTGAATTCTGACTCTTTTCCATGGAATGTGTACTTGCCACTACATTCCAAGATGGAATAGTAGAGAAAGCATACTAGGTAAGAAGGATTTATCCAAAACTTGTTCCCAAGGATTAGTGTTTAAGTTCACTAGCTTGTAGAACTTATTAGATGTTTTTGTAGCTTTGTGAAGAATTGTCTTTTAGGTTTTATTTGTGAAATAACCTCTTGATTAGACTTGTACATCATGCTAGACAAGCCCACACTATTCCAAGATGGAATGAATATGAGTGCCACCATTGAATAAGGCTATAAACAAGATGTTTTTCATTCTTTTATTAAGTGTCTTTTAGATTTTTGTTTGAAGATGAGAAAAGAGACTAAAGAGGCACAAGGTCAAAGCTAAAGGGGGACTAAGACACAACCCTAAGTTATCTTATTATGCACAAAAGGTGATCCTATGGTTTGTGAGGTAGTCTAAACATAAGGAAAAGAAAAGCAAGTTAGAGTTCAACTTACTTCCTAAGGAAGTTAAGTTGAAACTAAAGAACAAAAGGGAAGCCTATGAACAAAGTCCCAAGTGCTAAGGCAAACACAATTAACATGCATAAGAGATAGGAATGAAGTAATGCTTACCTCAATATTCCCCCCTACAAAACAAATCTTAGCATGATGAAGCAATTAGAACAATTATAACATGGAAAAATTCAATTAAGAACTCACACTAGCTAATAAGAGCACTAATGGACTTCTAAACCTAAAATCAAATTCTTAGGTCTTCTATATGCTAGCTAACTTCTAAGGGCAGAAGTTAAATCACGTCAAAAGTATCTAAGGGAATGAAGTGAATCAAATTTAAACTATGCCCTAAAGTGTTGTTAAACCCTAATGAAACCTAAGGATGAATTAAAGGGACACCTAAGTGTTCTATCCTGTTAAAACTTCCTAAAATCAAAGGTGAGTGCAAAGTCCAGAACTTAACACTAAATGAAAATGAAGGATGCGATTAGATCATATGGTAAAGAAGAGATTCAAGTTGAGGAGATTCAAACATGAGATTGAAAGATGAAAGAATGAACATGGAAACATGGTTTTAGAAGTGAAACAAATGACTTAGAAAGAAAAATAAAAAATGGCCAAGGAAACTTGAACTCCCTGTAGATTCAGAATATGCCTAAGAGGGGGGGGGGGGGTGAATTAGGCCTTATAAATTTTTCTCGATTATTTTCTTGATGGATGGATTTTTCTCTGTTACTTGTGTAAAATAAGAAAGTAGTAAGGAAAAGAATAAAAGAGACACAACAATTTATCATGGTTCCCTTCACAATCCGAAGGTACATCCAGTCCCCTTTCCAACACAAAAGAGATTTTCCACTATAGTTTTTAGATCGTACAACATATCACACCATCAACCGGTGAGACCTACTTTCTAAACAACTATACAACAACTAGTGTTCAAGAACAATTCTATTGCAAGCACTAACCCTTGTGTCCAACAATCTTGGATCACAAGTCACAATAGAAATACTTCTATAATTCTTTGTTTCTGAGAGTAATACAATGTATGGTATCAATATTAGATCGATCTTCTCCTTTTGATCAAAATCCACTTCTCAATGTCAATGAAAGTGTTCAACTTATGAGTATGAAATGTTATGAACAATATGAACACTTTGAAATATTTCAAAATATTTGAATTAGAGTGAATTTGATTAAGTGATAATTTTATGAAAATTCTTGGAGGTGTTTTGTATTTTAAAAATATCAGAATATATAAGAGTCAAAACACCTATTCAAAAAGGTATGAAATAAATATTTGAAAATGTATAACATTAAAAAATATTTGAAATTGAAAAGAAACAATTTTTCAAAATTCATTCAGTGTTAACCGGTTAACCAAATGGGGTAACTGGTTAACGCTGTAACCTTAACTGAGATTATTCAAAATTTTGAACTGTTAACCGGTTAACCCATTTGGTTAACCGGTTAACACTGTAAAAACTAAGAAAAATACTTAATTTTTAAGTGTTAAACCAGTTCCAATTTATTTCCAAATATGTATATGCAATGTATTATCATGATAAAATAATTTGAACACTTGTATATCAATCAAAGGAAGTGAGTTTTGATATACCTATGCTTGTGTCCAAGTCTTGAAAAAATATACGAGCATTTGCACATAAACTTGATCCGCACGAAAACATTCATTGATGATGCATAGCCTTGATCTTGATCTCTTTTGAAAGATAGAATTTTTGCAAACACGGAATGAGCTTGAATATTGTTGACTTCATCAAAACCTTGAGATTGAAGTATGCTTCTACATTCTCCCCCTTTTGATGATGACAACCAAAATAATTTGCGCGATAGCTTTGATCGATGTTTCGTTCTAGGCTTGCTTCTCCCCCTATGTCCAGCAACTCTCCCTATCTTAACAGAGGCAAATTTCTTCACAAAGAGATATTAGACACCCAAGCTCTTCTCCCCTTTTGTCATTAGCAAAAAGGAAGCAGCTTTAAAATAAGAAACGCAATATCGACATATATGTAAGCATTCATTCAAGTAATAAACAATCAAGTAAGGCATATGACACAACATTCATACTAAAAACTAGAATTTTATTAAGCATACAAGGTGCTACAGGAAGTTCATGCAAACGGAAACAAGCATAAGTGCGATAAATCGAAAGTGCCTAAACAACATTAGGACTTACAACAAAATTTATAAAACTAATTAAATAAAAGAAAACAACAAGACATGCATGATCATTCAGCATCCGACATTCCATCACTTTCATCTTCACCATCTTCACTAACGGCTTCACTTTCATTATCCTCTTCGGTTTGGTTGCGAGAACCGGTTACTAGTTTCCAAAGTTTTTTGATAGCTCGGAGGGTTTCACGGTGGTTTGTCATCATGGTGGTGTAAAGAAATTCATTGGTTATGCCACCTTCGGGAATATGAAAGGATGGTACGGAGGAGCCATCGGCATATTCATATGTATTATCTTTGCATTGAACAATTCTGGTATTCTTCACAATGGTAATCTCATTAATCTCATTTTCCATAGACTTCATGGCGATGAATGGTTCCCTACCAATTTCCAAATCGGTTTGTTCAATAATCTGAGAGATAAGCCGAGCATATGGAAGTCTTGTTTTGAGTGAGAGTTGTTGTTTCAAATGGTACATAATTGTTAGCATCCAATTAAACTTCACATTTTTCTTGATTGAGAACAAAACTCGCGTCTCTAGATCATTGATTTGAGAGTGATTTTAATCCTTTGGCAGCAGCACATAACAGATGATATAATGCAACATCCGATTGTCAACCGTCAAATTCTTTGCATAACATATTACCCTTGAAGTGCGCTGTCCCAATGTGACATTATTCGGAAAACGACAGATTGAGTAGTAGTACTCCATTTTATCATAGTTGGACCAAATGTCATCTGTGTGGTTCACGCCTTTACGGAGAAACACACCAGAGAAGGGAATTTTCCACAATGCGACAAGAGCACCTAAATCCTCCTTAATTTCACAGTTTCAAACAAGAGTATCCAGCTTATGTTTTCCAGGCCTATCTATGTTGAGTGAGAAATTATGCATGAAAGATTGGACCAAATCCGGGTAAACTTTCCTATTATCAGCAACAAAGTCACTCATTCCTTGAAACTCTAGCATTGCAGGAAACTTAAAAGTTGGAGGTTTGAAAGATTTCAAAAGAACATATTTACCCTTAAGCAATGGTCTGACTCTGACTTTGAAATCTAGCCTCCTCTTCTTGGTGGATTCCATTGGTGTTTCTGCAATCGGAGCATCTTCTGACACTAAGGCAGGTCCCTTTCCTTTCCTTTGAGGTGCCATGAACAAATGATGGAGTTAGGGTTTGGAAGTGCTGTTATTTTCGGATTTGATGTGAGATGAGTGGAATGAGGTTTGTATAGGGTTTATAAAGACTAAGAGATAGTGGGTTTTAATGGGGGGTTTGATTGGTAGAAGGTTGGAAGTTGGAAGAAGATGATAAATAATGTTTATTATAGTCAAAATAGATGAAGAGTCAAAGCTTATGAATGTGGAAGAGAGGCATGCAATGTGCTAACATGATGTACAATAAAGACATTCATAAAGCAAAAAGCATAAAATAAAATAAAATTAAAAAAAATAAAATTCATATACTGAACGCATGCTGGAATCCAAAATTTGGATGTGTTAACCGGTTAATGGACAAAAAATTTCAAATTTTCAAAAAATCCAGCAGAATTTTTTAGAGAAAATAGGAAATATTTTTCATAAAAAAAATTTATAAAGTGTTAGAACATGACCTAATGCAACTTTTGATCAAAAAATATTTTAAAAACAATACTTTTCGGTTAACCAAAAGAAAGAAAAATAAAAAACGGCAAAAAGTGAGTGCTAGCATTTTGTAACAAAAAGTGAACAAAAAACATATATTAAGCAACTAACACATATAACAAGCAATTTTTAAGTTAAGGTTAGATGTCACCTTCATTAAGAATACCAAGTTCTCATCAAATGTTGAAGAATTGCTCCTTAGCCAGTGGTTTAGTGAATATGTCAGCGAGTTGATTATGTGTATCCACGAAAGTAACATCTACATCTCCGTTAAGTACGTGATCTCGAAGGAAGTGATGTTGGATATCTATGTGCTTTTTTCTTGAATGCATGACCGGGTTCTTTGTGATATTGATGGCACTTGTGTTGTCCCATCGGAGAGGAATGCAACCAAGATCTACAACGAAATCAAGGAGTTATTGCTTAAGCCACAAGATTTGTGCACAACAACTTTGTGCTGCGATGTACTCCATTTCGGTCGTGCTAAGTGCAACGCATGCTTGCTTCTTACATGCCCACGACACTAGTGCATCCCCGAGAATGTGATAGGTACCACTTGACTTTTTGTATCGGTCTTACATCATGCATAATCAACATCAGAATAACCAATTAAAGAACATGTACTACCTTTAGGATACCATAGTCCGACATTCGTTGTTCCTTTGAGATACTTCATAATCATCTTCACGACGGTGAGATGTGATTCCTTCGGATTTACTTGAAAACACGCACACAAACAAACACTAAACATAATATCAGGACGACTTGCCTTCAAATATAATAATGAACCAATCATACCTCGATACTTTGTAATATCAATTGAAATGCCGGATAGATCTTGATCAACATATGTTCTGAATCCCATAGGAGTGAACATAACTTTGCAACTATCCATATCGAATCTTTTCAATAATTCCTTGCAATACTTAGATTGTTTGATGAAGATACCATCCTTTGTTTGCTTGATTTGTAATCCAAGGAAGTAGTTCATCTTTCCCATCATGGACATCTCGAATTCTCCTTGCATCAGAAGTGAAAATTCTTCGCAAAGATCTTTGTTTGTTGATCCGAAGATGATGTCGTCGACATAGACTTGAACCAATAAGGTGTTACCCTTGAAATTCTTGATAAACAAAGTCTTGTCAACCTTTCCTTTTGTAAAACCGTTCTCACATAGGAAATTGCTAAGGCGATCATACCATGCTCTTGGTGCTTGCTTTAAGCCATAAAGAGCCTTCTTCAACTTGTAGACATGAGAGGGATTCTTGAAGTCTTCAAAGCTCGGAGGCTGTTTGACATAGACTTCTTCATTGATGTAGCCATTCAGGAAAGCGCTTTTGACATCCATCTGGTACAACTGAAAATTCATAGAACAATCATAAGCAAGTAATAATATAATTTCTTCTAACCTTGCTAGCGGAGCGAACGTTTCATCAAAGTCGATTCCTTTTTCTTGGTTGTAGCCTTGTGCGACCAATATTGCTTTGTTACAAACTATGATCCCATTATCGTCAAGTTTGTTCTTGAACACCAATCTTGTTCCTATGATGTGTTTGTTGTTTGGTATTGGTACAAGACTCTAAACTTGATTCCTTTCGAATTGGTTGAGTTCTTCTTGCATCTCTACTATCCATTGGTCGTCGCATAAGGTTTCATTGATTTTGGATGGTTCAACTTGAGACACAAAAGCCATGTTGAGACAAGCATCCTTGAGATTTAGTCGAGTTGCAACTCCTTGGCTAATATCACCAATAACTTTATCTATCGAGTGATCTCTATGAGTTCTCCATTCTTTCGGAAGATCTTGATGTTCTTCAATGATTGGTGACTCATCTTCTTGTGGTATTGTTTGATCCTTTGATATCTGCTTTTGTTGTTGTGGCGTATCAACTATATCATCATCATCATCTACAATAATATTATTCTCTTTCGAGGGGTTAGTCGCATCAAATGAAACATGAATAAATTCTTCAATAGTAAGTGTTCGTTTATTGAGAATTATAAAAGCTCTACTAGAGAGGGAATAACCAAGGCATATACCTTCGTCGGACTTCTCATCAAACTTACCGAGATTGTCCTTGTCATTGTTGAGAACGAAACATTTGCATCCGAATATGTGAAATAATGATATGTTTGGTTTCCTACCCTTGAACAACTCATACAGAGTCTTCTTGAGAATTGGTCGAATATTGACACGGTTGCTGACGAAACAAGCCGTGCTAACCGCATCCACCCAAAAATATTTAGGAAGATTTGAGTCACTAAGCATTGTTCTTGCAAGCTTCACCAATGCTCTATTCTTCCTTTCCACGACACCGTTTTGTTGAGGAGTCCTTGGTGTGGAAAAGTTGTGAGAAATTCCACGCTCTTTGCAAAAATCTTCAAAGGATGAGATTTGGAATTCTCCACCATGGTCGCTTCTAATGGAGACTATAGTGAGTGACTTCTCGTTTTGAATTTTCTTTGCATATTTCTTGAATGCTTTGAAAGCATCACTTTTCTGCAATAAAAACAATGTCCACGTGTATCGAGAGGAATCATCAACAATAACTAAAGCATAAATGTTACCTCCGAAGCTTTTTGTTCTTGATGGAACGAAAAGATCCATATGCAACAATTAAAGTAGCCTTGAAGTAGATACCACTTTCTTGGACTTGAAAGTTGTCTTGGTTTGCTTCCCTTTTTGGCAAGCATCACATAACTTATCCTTGATGAAATTTATCTTCGGAAGACCAACAACTAGGTCATACTTTATCAACTTGTTTAAATGCTCCATGTGAATGTGAACAAACCTTTTATGCCATAGCCACAACTCGTTGTTGTTTGCCATTAAACATTTTACCTTCAAGGAAGAGTCATCAAAAGAAATAATAGAAATGTTATTAAATATTTTACCCTTTAGCAAGAGGTCATGGGTGACTTCATGTTCTATCAAGCATTCATCCTTTGTGAAGTTGATTCGGAATACTTTGTCACACAATTGACTTATGCTAAGTAGGTTGTGTTTAAGGCCTTCCACATAAAAAAAGTCTTCGATGATTGTATGAGGTGGTGCACCAATGGTTCCTACTCCAAGAATATTTCCTTTATTATCATCACCATAAGTAACGTATCCTTTGGCCTTTGGTTATAGACTTGAAAATTTGTTAATGTCGCCCGTCATATGCTTTGAACAACCGCTATCAAGATACCATTGATTAGAAGTTGTCTTCAAGCATACCTACAAAACAAAATCAAGTATTGTTAGGTACCCAAATTGCTTTGGGTCCTTAATAGTTAGTACCCTTTTCAACCCACACATAATGCCATTTAGCAACACCAATGTTGTCCACATAGCAAGCATTAGGTGCACGGCCTTTGATTCCACAATAAAAACAAGTAGGTTGAAAGTGACTTTTATATCTAGGAACATACTTCTTTTTCTTAATAATTCTTTTCTTTTTATGACATCGATGCATAGTTTTAGAATTCTTTGCCTTTTTTTTAACAAATTGTTCACTAGCTTTCATAAAAATGGTTTCATTTGTTCTTGGTTTGGAAAACTTAGAATATCTAAACCACTTTTGTCATTAGGATATCTCTGGTGCCTAAGAATTTCCTCGAAGCCAATTTGACCTTTTTCATATCTTTCTAAAACTCTTTTAAGTTGAACAATTTGAAAAGATAAGGACTCACAATTTTTGCATACAAGACATTGTTTTTCATCCATCAATTTTTGTTTTTCACTTTCAATGTATTTTCCAAAAGCGGTATTTTGTTCTTCTAAAGATAGAATTCGTTTCTTTTGGGATGAAATGATTTTATACAAAGTCTTGCATTCTTTTATAAGTTCATCTATAACTTCTTGTGCACCATTTTCATAAATTGAAAAATTGCTACTAACCTCATCATTTTCTTCATCGGAGTGATGTGAAGTCATTAGAGCCATATTTGCACATTCATCGCTTTCCTATTCCAATGATGAGCTAATTTCATTATCATCCCAAGAAACATAAGCCTTCTTATTCTTGAAATCCTTCTTGCCTTTTAATCCTCCTTTCTTTGCAAGTTTCAGGCAATCCGGCTTTATGTGACCTTGCTTTCCACATTCCTAACATGTGACTTCTTGAATCGATGTGGATGCATCCTTTTTCTTGAAATGTTTATTATTTTTAGGAAAAGAGGAATTTTTATTTTTGTTAAAAAACTTACCAAGCTTCTTAACAAGAAGCATGAAGTTCTCATCTTCAGAAGTCTCGTCGTCTTTGTCATCCTTCGTGTCAATCTTCAAGGCAATTCCCTTGGACTTCTTTTCTTGACTTTCGTGGTTCTCGAGCCTTCCAAGTTCCAATTCGTGCTCTTGAAGTTTGCCAAATAGAGACATGGATGTCATCGTTGAGAGACTCTTCTTTTCCTAAATAGCGATCACTTTCGGTTGCCATTCCCTTGTCAAGGATCTTAGGACTTTCAAGTTGAGATCGTCGTTGGTGAAGGTCTTCCCGAGAGAAATCAAGTGATTTGTTAGATGAACGAATCTTTTTTGTAAGGCAACAACAGATTCCCCGGGCTGCATACGGAACATCTCATATTCTTGACTCAAAGTATTAAGCCTTGATCATTTTACTTCTGTTGTTCCTTCATGCATTTCTACCAAGGTATCCCAAATCTCCTTTGCCGATTTACACTGTGATACACAGAAGAACTCGTCCATACTGAGAGTGCTTTGGAGTATGTTGGTTTCCTTCTTCTTATTTAGAATATTTTTCTTATCTTCTTCATCATATGTACTTTTTAACTCTGCGGTTCCAACACCATTGATCACATTTACATGATTACGTGGATCTTCTTCGATCGCTTCCCATATACCTTCTCCTTGGGCTTCAAGATGTGCTTTCATTCTGATTTTCCAGAAGTCAAAATATTCCCCAGAGAAGAGTGGAGGCTTATTGCTACTTCCACCATCTTTGAAAACAGGATTCAAGTTTGCGGAAGCCATACAGGATCTTGTAGGAACAGGTTACCTAAACCTGCTCTGATGCTAATTGTAGATTCAGAATACGCCTAAGAGGGGGGGGGGTGAATTAGGCCTTATAAAATTTTCTCGATTATTTTCTTGATGGATGGATTTTTGTCTTTTACTTGTGTAAGATAATAAAGCGGTAAAGCAAAGAATAAAAGAGACATATCAATTTATCCTGGTTCCCTTCACAATCCGAAGGTACATCCAGTCCCCTTTCCATAACGAACGAGATTTTCCACTATAGTTTTTATATCGTACAACCTATCGCACCATCAACCGGTGAGGCCTACTTTCTAAACAACTATACAACAACTAGTGTACAAGAACAATCCTCTTGCAAGCACTAACCCTTGTGTCCAACAATCCTGGATCACAAGTCACAATAGAAATACTTCTATAATTCTTTATTTTTGAGAGTAATACAATGTATGGTATCAATACAAGATTGATCTTCTCCTTTTGATCAAAATCCACTTCTCAATATCAATGCAAGTGTTCAACGTATGAGTATGAAATGTTATGAAGAATATGAACACTTTGAAATATTGTAAAATATTTGAATTAGAGTGAATTTGATTGAGTGATAATTTTATAAAAATTCTTGGAGGTGTTTTGCATTTTAAAAATTTCAGAATATATAAGAGTCAAAACACCTATTCAAAAAGGTATGAAAAAGTATGAAATAAATATTTGAAAAGGTATAACATTAAAAAATATTTGAAATTGAAAAGAAACAATTTTTCAATATCATTCAGTGTTAACTGGTTAACCAAATGGGGTAACCGATTAACACTATAACGTTAACTGAGATTATTCAAAATTTTGAACCGTGAACCGGTTAACCCATTTGGTTAACCGATTAACACTGTAAAAACTCAGAAAAATACTTATTTTTTATGTGTTAAACCAGTTCCAATTGATTTCCAAATATGTATATGCAATGTATTATCATGATAAAATAATTTGAACACTTGTATATCAATCAAAGGAAGTGAGTTTTGATATACCTATGCTTGTGTCCAAATCTTGAAAAAATATACGAGCATTTGCAAATAAACTTGATCCGCACGAAAACATTTATTGATGATGCATAGCCTTGATCTTGATCTCTTTTGAAAGCTTAACATTTTACAAACACAGAATGAGCTTGAATATTTTTGACTTCATCAAAACCTTGAGATTTAAGTATGCTTCTACACTCCCATACAAAAACCAGAGGCTTGATGAAAAGTTAGAATGAAAATTGGATTCAAAAAATATTCACAAATGAAGTGGTAAGAAGTGTCTTAAGGCTAAGTGTCACAAATTAGGGTTTTAAGGACCTTTAGATGACAAATGAGGTTCAAAGAAATACCAAGACTTTTACACTTGAGGTAAACACATGGAAATGATCAAAGTAAACTTATGAGACACAAAACAATGATATTACAAGGTTAGCTTACGTACAAATTGCAGTTGAGATTGCTAGGATAGAAGAAGAAATGAGATTAAGTTAAAATGAAGCATGTATGACTTATGACTCAATAAACCCCTAAAAATCAAAGGTGAAGACCTAAAGATGGTATTCAACACTTGAAGACATCTAACATAACCTATAATACTCAAAATCAATACCTTAAAGCAATGGCATAAATTCCTTATTCAATTTGGATCAAAGGAAGTAAAGGAAAAGACCAAAAAGTGACTTATGGTTTAAGCAACTTTAAAAAAATATCAACTGATTAAGGAAAATTATGAAACTTGACATTTGGGATCACAATCTAGAAGGTTACTTATGTCCAAAAAATCTCACAAAAATTTCTATTTTTGAATGGTCAAATGAGGTGTGGAAAGGAATTAGGGTTTATGTGCACACATGTGAAAGAATAGGATCAAAATGTGACTTACCATGACCTAAAAATCAAAACAAAAATATTTTGGAGAAGTTAAATGAATTATCTGGACAATTAAAAAATAATGAACAATTTATTATTTTTGGTATGAGAGAACAAAAATTGCAAAGTTGATTGGTCAAAAAAGAAAGAAAATAGGAAGAAATTAATTGTGAAATTAATTCTGGTTCCATAATAAAAGAAAAATGAAAACAAAAAATATGTAAAATTAAAGAAAAATATGGAAATCATGTATAAATTTTTGGGGAATTTTTAGAAGTGTTTTGGTATTTTAAAAAATAGAAAATAAAAATTGAATAAAATTGATAAAAGAAAATAAAAGAATTCTACTGGGCCTGGGGGGTTGAAATAGAAAGGAAATACATTGAAATGGGCTTGAGGTAAACACACTGGGGGGTGTCAATAGGAGCCTGAGGATTTCCTTCACAAAATGAAGCACGTGAATGCCATGTGAATTTTTATTCGCTGGCATAATCATGACCACTGGATTGGAAGAGATCAACAAATACGTTATAAAGTTACACAAAATTAGGGCACACTGTTCAGGCACCGGAGAAGGATTCCGGTCACCTTCTCCAGTGAGACTATGGTTAGGGAATTCCAAAACTGAACCTAAAATGGAAACTAACACCATAGTTGGATTCGTCTCACTCTCCTGATCATTAATCTGACCTTGGTTTTCATGTAGGGTTCCTAGATTATGCAAATCGAATCAAACAATTCCAGACCTAAAAATTGAATCTAAGCACCTAAGGTGCATATTAACTATCCAGCATCAACTTTGCTTCTATTAAGCTTCAAACAACATGAAACCAACAAAAAATGATGAAAGAACACAAATAGAATTTCATAGTGCACCTGAATTGCAAAGCTTCACAAGGTTGAAGAAAGACCAGAGAGGAGGATCCTGAGCTTTGCCTTGGCTTCATCTTGAGAAATGAGAGTGAAATAAAAACTCTGTGACTTGGAAATCTTGAGGAATTGGATCTGATGCAGTGAAGTGTAAGATTATGTAGTGATGAGTCTTTGATGCTTCAAGCTGTGAGTTCCATGGAAATCGTGCAGAACTTGATGCTGATGATGATTGGATGAAGCTTAGCCTTGAATTGATGAAGTTGATGATGGTTCAATCCAAAATGCAGTGGAACCTCAAGAATGTGCAGTGATGATCCTTGATGAATCAAGTTGTGGAATCCCTGGAGAGTGTGTGTAAAATGCTGACGATGATGATGAATTGGAGAAGAATGGATCAAAATGGATGAAGGTGAAGCTTCCTCGAATCCAAATGCAGAAGCAATATTTGATGATTGAGAAGTGTGATTTTGACCAAAAATGACGAGTGTTTAATGCAACTATGGTTGATCCTTTATATAGCCAGGGTTAGCCTCTAAACTCAATGTAGTTAACAGTTGGATCCTTGGTTAACCGAGTCAAGTTATTTTTGAGTTTGTTATGGTGAGTGGAAGTTTATTTAATTCGAGTTGTGATCAATGTGTGGTAAGGAACATGATGCTTATGGTAGGTTTGAGGTAATGAGATGAAGCTGGACTGATCAGATTGTGCAGTGATGCTTGATCATGTTTGAAGCCTAGCTTGAATTATCAAGGATGCTGTAAACACCCCAAATTTTCCCTCACTCATTTCACCATGGCTTGTGATTCTTTCATGTGCATAAGTTCAAACATATCATCTCACATTGCATTTTTGCTTCACTGCATTGGTTCTAAGTCATCTGCACCTATGGTTTGTGATCTGAGCCATCCCTGAGCTATCTGAGCCACCCCAAGGGTCTCCAACTATCTCAAGAGGGACCATATATGTTCAAGCATCATATTATATCCTCCCAAGATCAAGAAATTCAGAAAATCACAAGAACTGAGGAAGGCATGGAAGAAGAGCCAGGCTTAACTGCACAGATGACCTAGAATTAGGGTTTTGGTTTCAGAGGCTATAACTCCAATTTTTTTGGTCATTATTTATTCTATTGGTCTCTATATGATATAAGGATCATGCATACCGATTTTCATGAAGAAATTCAATGGGGAAGGCATCTGATCAATAGATGACTTATTGAGCAAGTCAGTGCAAAATTAGGGCATCTGAGGCCCCCAATCACCCAACCAAAGGATCTTCTCCATCATCTTGGGTGTATATGATCTCTATTTGATCTTAGAAGAAGTTAAAAGTTCACAAAATCGAGGAATTTCAAGCCATTTGCAAAGTTGCGATTTTGGGAAAGTGACTTGTAATGAAAACTTGCCATTTTGGGAAAGTTTTTCAACCCCCTCTTTTTGATTCAAAAATGCTTCAAATGAAAATTTCTTGGTCATGAAAGTTGTAGATTGGATCATTCCCTTTTCAAAAAGTACAAGAACTTGATCTAATTCATCATAGAACTCAAGTTATGGCCTTGCAAAGTTGGGAAAATCACAAAATTTCACTTATGCATCAAAGATGGAAGTTTGCAAAAACACTTGCCAAAGCCAAATGTGACCTCTAATTGACTTCTAAGCATTGCATTAGGGTTCTAATTCTTCCTTAATTGGTTAAGAAGGACTAACCCTAGTGTTAATTCACAAGTCCCCCTCAAGTTGTCTTACAAACCATAAAATCCACTTCTTATTCTTATCATTAACTAAAATCCACTTAATAAAGGCTTTGTTTTGTCATGAGGTTAATCCCTAATCATGGATTAAGTTGAGGAGCCTTCCTCAGCTTAAATGTTCTCATATATCATCCTTCTATTAGGATGGTGTAATGGGTCCATTAAATCTTTGATTATGGCTTAAACTCATTACTTAACACTAAACAAAAACTCCAAAAAACATCTAAATAATTATAAGTAGGTTAATGATCTTAATCCTACATCATGGTAATTAAGTGTGAGGTGCTTACTTCACACTTAAGGTATTCTCATTACCCCTAATCAGAGGGAGGATGTGATGAGTTTACTAACCTCCGGTTTAGGCTTAAGCTCATTAACTTATGACAAACTCCAAAAAGCAATAAAAGATTGAAAACACCAAAAACAAACAATAATCGTATCCTCCGGGATTATTTTCTCATCATCTTCACTCACAAATGAGAACTTGCTTCTTCTGTCTAATGCAAGACAGTTTGCACCTGAGCCAGACAGGTCATACACTTGAGCATAGACAAGTTAGCAGTTCACAAGTCAATTTATCTTTCAGTCTCTTTGAGTCGAACTACGGTGTTCTGACTTCCTCATTGCACGAGAGGATACGTAGGCATAACTTAACTGTTATCGAACAAAAGTCTCTGTATATTCCCTCCTCTTCCAGTATTATTCTCTGAGCCTCATAGTCTTGATCTTTGCACTCTTTTCTTGCACTGAAACTTCTTATATTTCACTTCACTTTCTTCCAACACTGACACTTGCATTCTTTCCAGCTTTGATACACAGATTGCACTGACACTACCCCTTTAAACACAAATCTTTCAAGCGTGGATCCCGTCGAGTACGACGGACAATCTGGGTGCTAATACCTTCCCAGGTTATAACCAACCCCCTTTCTCAGTATCTCTGGTTCGCAACCGTCTTATCCATCTTTTCTTAGGTTTATGCAGCATTACCTTTCCTTCGGGATAAAAATGCCTAGCTGGCGACTCTTTTCTTTTCAGTTCACCTTTGTGTGTTCTCCCTCTCTTTCGCCGACCGTTCGCGTCTGTACCCTATTTGACTTAGCCTCATTTAGTGGGAGCGACAGCTTGGCGACTCTGCTGGGGACCCTTATACTGTAACCAGGGCTTCTGGTTCTTTTTGTGGGTTCCTCCTAGCGCTTGTTTGATTTGTGTTTACTGGGGTGTTATGTGCTATGTGTGTTTATGTGTTTATTTTATTTATTGCTTTATGTATAGTTTTGTTTATTGCTTTCTTTACAGTTTTATACATCATACTGTCATACTGTCATTGCTGGATCTGGTTTGTTGTTTTGGTGGGTGGGGTTCCATTGAGAGTTTAAGGTCCTATACCTGGGACCTGAGTGACACCTAGGCTAGAGTGGTTCATGTTCTTTCCCATTCCATTTCGGTCTGGTGCGGGAATATGAAACACGGTTCAGATGTGGGTTTCTTCTTGAGAACTCTGTGCTACAGATTTCCTGTAGTGCTAGGGCTATCTGGGAAGCTTGCTAAGTCTGGATGACCTTTATTATGACCTTCAGAAGCTGAGGTGAATTAGAGGAGGATCTTTTATGGTTATTGTAAACATTGTGCCTCCGGGTTAGAAGTGTTTACACTTCTCATAACTGATCCAAGTCTGAGGATCTTTGTTTTAGAACATTACCTGTGAGGGGGTGGGGCTGTTTACAGGTTTGCAGGAACCCTTGGCCACAACATACCCTGTTACTGTTTTGTCTAAGAGTACCTCATTTTGGACAGTTCTTGTGATTTGACTTTGGATATGTGACACTTTATTTGAGTCCCCCACCCTGGTTACTGGATTTCTCAAACCTCCATCTAGACTTCTTGAGCATACATGGGCCTTATTTGTCAAAATAGATAATCAGATCCAGCTTGATCACAAACCCTTGCATATAATTTGCATATATCATCATTGCATCATTTAACATTTGTTTATTTGCTTTTCAGGGTATCCATATCATATCTGGTTTGGTTTTGACCCCTTCTTCTTCATAGACCTCTGCTTCAGTTATCTCCATCACCACCTGCATCAGTCTGCCAGAGACTTACCTTCAGCATCTCAGTCTGTGATCTTCATCAGCACTTATCTTCAGCTTCTTCAGCAGCACTCATGGCTACTCCCAGGAAGAGCAACATATCCTACCACTTTTTTGAGCCTGTGTTGACTGGTATCAGGAAGGTCCAGTCACTTATCACACCTGACCAAATTCCACTGTTTAGAGAACACTATGGAGGCATCTTAGACATGGTTATGGACCTTGACCCTTCTCAGAGGAGCATGATCCACACATGCTTACAGTTCTATGACCCTCCTCTGAGATGCTTCACATTTCCAGACTTTCAGCTAGGGCCTCTGCTGGAGGAGTTTTCTTCATTGATCGGAGTACCTATCAGAGGTGGGATCCCCTTTAACCCAGAGATGCCAGCTCCCAGGAATGAAGAGATAGCAAAGGCATTGTACCTGGAGCCTGCCTTGATTGAGCAAAGTATGACAACAAAAGCTGGGATCCCTGGTTTACATTTGGACTTCTTGATTTCTTAGGCCATCGTGAAAGCTTCATTGGGAGAATGGAGGGTAGTCTGTGCACTATTAGCCCTCAGCATATATGGGGCTATACTGTTTGCAGATGAGCCCAAATTTGTCAGCAGGAATGCCATCCATTTGTTTCTCCTGAAGAACCCAGTACCTACATTACTGGGAGAATTCTATTATTCCATCCATCAGAGGAATGAGAAACAAAGGGGGAAGTTGGTAAGATGTTGTGCTCCTTTGTTTTTCACCTGGCTGCTCAGACACCTGCCTAAATCAGATGCCTTCTTGAACCCACACCAACAGAAGAATTGGGCCAAGAGGCTCATTGCCTTGACTTCAGATGATATCAGATGGTGCACCCAGAGCACCAAAGGCAAGGACATTATCACCAGCTGTGGACAATACCCAAATGTGCCTCTGATAGGAGTGAAGGGTTGCATCAACTACAACCCTTTACTGTTTAAGAGACAATTGTGAAGTGAAACCCTATATTGTGAAGTGAAACCTAATTCAGTTGCTGTCAGACAAGCATCCTGGGCTTGGGACAACATCCAGACAAAAGGGGTTGCTATTCTCGGAAGATGTAATAATGTCGCTTCAGCTCAATACTATGACTGGTCCCGTATTAGAGCTCAGACTACCAGAATGCCTTTCATCTTGGAAGACATACCTGGGCCATCTACATTACAGCCAATAGCAACTGTCAGCCTAGAAGAATTAGAGAAGTTGAAGGAAAGGAATGAGAACTTATCTTAAGCCTTGAAGAAGACCCTTTGGGAAAGGAGTGATGGTCGTCTGGACATTGAGAGATTGGAAAAACTCAAGATGGAGCATCTAACCAAAATTGAGAAGACAGAGGACTACATCAGGAAAGCAAGAGTTGGGGAGCAAATATTGAAGAATGCCTGTAAAGAGGCCAAAATTCAGAAGGCTAAGACTGAGCTCTATCTGCAAGAGAGTTAGGCTAGGTGGGTCAGGATCAATGAGGCCCATACACAAGAAGACCTGAAGACTCAAGCCAAGATTGAGCAGTTGGAGGCCAATGAGAAGAAGCAGCAGGAAGCTTTGTTGGCAGCCCAGAAGGAGATTTCAGAGTTGAAGCTCAGAGCAGGATTGAAGAGATCAAAGGACCAAGACAGGCATAAGAAGCTGACCACTGCCATTGCTACCAGGAACCTCCTCATTAGGACCATTATTGAGCACCCAGCTGGTCTAATGACTGAGGCACTTCTGAAAGAGGTCAAAGAGGATGAGTTTGGACTGGATGTCTGATTATTTGTTTGTTGTTATTTCCATTTGATGTACTTTTCCTTTTATTGTATTTTGACCCTTCACGGGCATGAGTTGTAAAACAAACTATGTATTATTCTCCATTTGTAATATATTTCAGTTTGTTTCTATCAAGCATCTTCCTCAAGGTCTGGAAAGGTCAAAACCAAGAACCAAACCGGATACCTTGGAAAACAAATAAGCATATTGCATTGCATACTAACTTTGTTTTTGTTTTGTAGGTTTCATTATTATTATTGTTTCTAACTTTGTTTCAACTTCAGGAAACATTGCTCGTCGCCGAGTGTTCCCTGTCAACCGCGCGCACCGGTACCCGACTCGTAACAACCTTCCCGGCATTCAAATGGAACAAGTACAGCAGGATCTGACTGAGGTCAGAAATCAGATGACCAATGAGAGATTGGAGATGAGAAATCAGATGTCTCAATTCATGGCAGTGATGACTGGCTTAGCCCAGAGTCAAGAAAGGTTAAGAGAGCTGGTGGAAAGACAAACTCCTGAGGAGCCTCACCTTGGAACAGGAGGAACTAGTAACAATGAACGGGGCCAGCCTCGTATTGACCCACCAGTATTTGGACCTCATCTGGATCCAGAGGTTAATATCCCGAGAAATGTGCAAGGTAATACTGCTAGGGGGAGAATCCTACAAGAGGATCCCCAAGAAGAACAGTTTACTATTATGGGAGCTGGAGATGAAGTATATGACAGGAGATTGGACGAAATTGCTGAGAAGTTAAGATCTTTGGAGTCTTAGAATTCTTTGGGCTTTGATGTGATGGACATGGGACTAGTAGATGGGGTGAGAATTCCCCACAAATTCAAACCCCCATGCTTTGAAAAGTATAATGGAACCTCCTGTCCACGTACTCACCTACAATCTTTCTTGTGTAGGCTCAAGGCTTATACTATGGATGAAAAGCTATGGATGTTCTACTTTGAGGACAGTCTGACTGGAGCTTCGAGAGAGTGGTATTAACATTTGTCTAGGGCCACCATAAGATGCTGGAAAGATTTGGCTGAAGCTTTCATCAGACAATATCAGTACAACTTGGACATGGCTCCCAATAGAACTCTTCTAATGGGCATGTCTCAGTCTTCCAGAGAGAGCTTCAGGGAATATGCCCAAAGGTGGAGACAACTTGCTACTGCTGTCCAGCCACCCATGTCAGAGAGGGAAATGGCTGACATGTTCATGAATACATTGCAAGGGACCTATATTGATAGATTGGCTGCCTTCTCCTCTACCAGTTTTGCTGATGTGGTCATAGATGGTGAGAGGATTGAAAGCCTCTTAAAGATGGGAAAACTTTCCGACAGTGGTGCAAGTTCATCCAGCAATCCTAGAAAGCCTTTTGTGGGACCCCGAAGGGCCGGTGAAACGAATTCCATTCATACAAGCAGGGACATGCCTCAGTATGCTCACCGATCAGTAGTAGCAGTTACCATTCCAGCTCCGATTCCTCAACAACCAGCATATCCTCAACAGCAACAACCACAGTAACAACAACAAGTTCATTATCCACAACAAAGGCCGTACAACAACAACAATAACCAACAACAGCGTCCTTTCCAGCAAAGGCCATCACAGGAAAACAGGGTAATTGACCTAATCACGATGCCGTATGCTGCACTCTTGCCACAACTCCTGAAGCTCAACCTAGTTGAGTTAAGGACATTGGCTCCTCCAGATCCTCTTAATATGCCAAAGAACTATGATGCAAATGCCAGGTGTGCATTCCACTCGAACTCAACGGGGCATAATACTGAAAAATGCAGGGCCCTACAGATGAAAGTCCAAGATTTGGTGGACTCAAAAGCTCTCAATTTTGCGCCTCCTCCGAACGTCACAAGAAATCCAATGCCTAGTCACAACGGGCATTGGATTAATGCTATTAACAAGGGCAAACCATCCACATTAATCAACAGCGTTGCATAAATCCGGACACCTTTGGTTGAAATCAAAGCTCAGCTGTTAGAATGCCAAGTGTTCCCCGGATGTGAGCTCGGCTGTGGATATTGCAACATTGCTGTTAATGGGTGTGAGAGACTGATAAATGGCATAGATGGTCTTATTAAGGATGGCATCCTTCAGATTACAACAACAACAACTACAACTCCAACAATTCCTTCATCAACAATCACAGATACTCCTACAACGTCAGCAACCATTGTTCCAACAGATTCTACTACAACTCCAACAACTGCTCAATCGATCACTTCAACGGATACAAGTTCAGCCACCATCCCTTCTACAATGACAACATCCATAACTCCATCAGTTCCTACTACAACTTCAACACCCACTCCGTCTACAACATCAACAACAGTCAATGAAAGCGTATCAACGGTTACGATATACTACGATCCTGCAAATGTTCCTACCAACAACTCACAAATTACTGCTCCCGTCAGAACTCCGGTTACTATATATTATGATCCACACACCATTGTGGTCCCCTCTGCAGCTGCTATCAGCCCAGTCACTATCACAGTGCCTGGGCCGGTTCCTTACGAAAGCAATAATGTCATCCCTTGGCATTATGGCTCAGATCTATACTGCGAGGGGCAGAAAATTACTTTAGAATTGTCAACTTCTTCACCTCAGATAGACAATGTGGGGGAGGCGGAGGTTTCACTAGAAGCGGACGTCTCTTTGCCTCGCAAATTCCAAGACCCGTTGTTGAAGCAGAAGCTGCTGCCAAGGCAAAAGGGAAGAGCATGGTGCAAGAAGAACCAGTTGCTAAAGAAGCTGTGAAGACTCCTTTTGATCAAGAGGTTGATGAATTCATGAGAATCATAAAGAAACGTGATTACAAGGTGGTAGACCAGCTTCACCAAACACCTTCCAAAATCTCCATACTATCGTTGCTAATGTGCTTCGAGGCTCATCGGAACGCACTATTAAAAGTCCTGCACGCAGCTTATGTGCCGGGGGAGATTACCGTCAATCAGTTAGAGGCTGTGGTTAGAAATGTCAACGCAAGTCATGGACTAGGATTTACCAACACTGATCTGACAGTGGAAGGTCACAATCACAACAAGGCTTTGCACATTACCTTGGAGTGTAAGGGTGCAATTCTTTCTCACTTACTGGTAGACACAAGGTTGTAAACACCCCAAATTTGCCCTCACCCATTCACACCATGGCTTATGGTCATCTCATATGCATAAACACAATCATATCATCTCACATCTCATTTTTGATTCACTGGATAGTTTCTAAGTCATCTGCACCTAGGGTTTGTGATCTGAGCAATCCCAAAGCTTCTTGAGGCACTCCAAAGGCCACCAATCAATTCAAAGTGGTCCATGTGTGTTCTTATATCATATTTCATCTCCTCAAAGTCAAAATTGCAGAGGAATCACAAGAACTAGGGTTTGAGTGGATGCAGAGCCAGGATGAACTGCACAGTTGACTGAAAATTAGGGTTTTGGTTTCAGAGGCCATAACTCCAAATTTTTTGGTCATTCTTGTTTCCATTGATCTCTATATGGTATAGGGAGTATGCATATCAATTTTCATGAAGAAATTCCATGGGGAAGTCATTTGATCAAGAGTTGACTTTTCAGACAAGTCAGTGCAAAATCAGGGCATCTGAGGCCCCCAATGACCCAACCAATGGGTGATCTTCATCATTTTGAGTGTATATGATCTTTATTTGATCATGGAAGAAGGTTGAAGTTCATAGAAATCAAGAATTTAGGGTTTTTGCAAATGTTGACTTTTTGGGCATAGTTGACTTTTCAAGAATGCATCATTTTAGGTCATTTTTCAAGCCTTGATTCATGATTCAAAAAGGCTTCAAATGGAAAAACTTTGGTCATGAAAGTTGTAGATCTCATCTTTCCCTTTTCAAAAAGTACAAGAACATGATCAAATTCTTTTTGGATCAAAAGTTATGGTGTGGCAAAGTTAGCAAAAATCATTGATTTTCAAGTTATGCACCAAAGGCAAAAATTGCAAATTCTCCTTTCAAGGCCAATTCAGTCACCATATGGGCTTCTAATGCACTTAACATGATCATGTGACTTCTAAAAGTCAGATTTGAACCAAGGTGCCTCATGTTTCATGGCTTATGCAACAAGATTTTTCCATATGAACCAAAAGGTAACCAAGTTGCAAAACTCATGATCATGTTTCACCAACTTGCTGCCTTGAATGCTGGACCAAGCCTAGCCTTTCCCTTCACTTTGCTGCGCCAGAACCAGCCCATGTCCTTGCCTAGCACTTCACCATACCTCTCTTACACATAAAGTGGATTTTGAGCAAAAGTAAACTTACCAATCACTATAGGCCAGGTCACATCATCTGACCTATAGGATTATAATACAATATCCCTTGGCAAGCCAAAGATATGAGAAGGCAAGGCTGAAGCTCACTCATTCACAACATTCGAAAAATCATCCCACATTGCACAAGCCTTCGAATTTCTCTACACAGCATACAAACACAAAAACCATCTTCACCAATCATCTCACCTTGCTCCATAGACCACCCAGCAACCAAGAACCAAGCCTGAAACAGCCTGGACACTCCATTGCCATTCCTCACCTCACTCTGCAGTTTCATTCGAAACTCTCATCCTAGCTCACAAACACACAAACAAACACTCCAGACCTTCTCCATTCATCCTCAGGATCACATAGAACCCATCACCATGACCTGAAACCTCCAGAAACACCATTGCCATTTCTGATCAAGCTTGAGCAGGAGCTTTCGAAACTCATCAACCAGCCAACTTAAACTCCTTTTGAGCATTCAAACATCTTCTGGGGACCAAGTGGAGGAGTTTGCACTGAAGGAAGTGACCAGAAAGTCTTCAAACTGAAAGCTTCAAATCTCAGGTAGCTTGAAAATTATTTTTCCAGAAATCATTTTTCTTGTTACAAACTTGTTTTTTGTGTTGTCCTGATCATCCTGATGTCTTTAGTTTTTGAAATGGCTTTGTTTTGAGCATTTAATTTGTATCTGAAACTCGCGTGCCCTAAAAATGTTTTGTTTCGATTCATGTGATTGAGGGAATATAAATGAGTTTTAGCTTGGGGTTTTGGTTCAGTGGAGTATGGGAAGGATTTCTGTTTGTTTAGATTTCATTTTAGTTGCGTTTTGGGGATTTTAGAAGTTTTCAGGTGGGGTTCCCACCGGAGAAGACGACCGGAGGTCTTCTCCGGCCACCTGAAAATGATTAGGGTTTAATCCCTGTGTTTAATGAAGTTTGAATTTGGTCCCTTGGATGTGTTGACTCGCGCGTGTTTGGACGCCCAGGATCATCCCATTATGCCCTAATCCCAGTTGACTTTCTTTAATCTGGATTAATTAATTCGTAAATCAAAATTAGCTGAAGTGAAATCTAGGCCATTCATTAGCGCGCCAGTCAACCTTTTCATTTCAACTTTGAATCTGGATCATTGGATCAGATTACTTTCTCTTTTATTTTGTTTTATTTCATTTTCTTTCTATTTAATTTGTTTAATTTATTTAAAATAGCAAAAAATGTTTAAAAATTATGGAAATTTTTGTCAAGATTTTCATTATTTTTCAGAACACAAAAATATTTTTATTTTATTTTTTATCATTAAAAAAGTATTTTTAAATATTTAAAAGATTATTTTTAATTGATTAATGGGAATTAATTGATTAAAAATACTTTTAGGTATTTAAAAATTACAAAAAAATTCATGAAATGTTCTAAGACATTTAGAAACATTGTCCAACCTTCAAACCAAATTTCTTTTTTGATCTTGATGCACTTTAAGAATTTTTCATTGAATTAAATCATATTTTGTGCATTATTTTGATCATAAGTTCAAAAATTCATTTCTGCCTATTGGAGAAGGTTGAGACATTGATTCTTCTTGCATTGTGTTATGTTTAGCATGTATTTTCAAGGATAAAATGGCCATGACTTGTTTCCTCATTTTCTAATTGTTTGGCATTTCTTTTGTTAAGAACCCTAAAAAACCCTAATAACTTAGAAAATTCATATCTTGAGTTTGGTTAAGAGTTGGAACCTCCCCTTTGAACCTTGGTTTAGCATAGGATTAGGGTTTCTTTGAGTGCCATTTTCCATTTTTATCTTAGGGTTTTGTTTCTGTTTTGGACTTTTGTTTGATGTTTGATCCATGAACCCTAATTTGGGCTTCCATTTGCATCCTTCTTGCATTTCTTTGCATAACATGACTTGTCTTTGCATTTTGTGCATTCTTGTGATCCATTTGACATCTTAAGACATATAGAAAGCATGTTTGATCATTGCATCTCATATTTGCCATGTCATTTGCCTTGTATGCTTCATAATTTTCCATGCTTGTTCATGCTCCTTAACTTGCATCATTTGCATTCATGATCTTGTATGAACATCTCCATGCCTTGTCTCATGTTTGCAGCACCTCATAACATCATAATCATCATCAACATGCTTCTGGTTTTGCTTAGCATCATACCATTTCATTTCATCTAGCATTGCATTGCATTTTCTTTCTAACATTTCAGGTGGTAAGTAAACTTGAGAAGTGAATTTGCCTTCACTTCTCATAACTTCTCTTCTCATCTCTCTTGCATCCATTGCTGCATTCTTACATGTGTTTGAGTTTGAGCTTGCTCATTCTTCTTCCTCCCACTTTCTTTCTTCAAGTGACTTGACTTCTTGAATGAAGCAAGTCACTTTGCTTCTCTTGATCCTGTTCATCTGCTTCCTGGTGGCTCCTTTGAAGACTTCTCTTGCAAACCTCACAAACCTTAGGAACAACCAAGCATGATAATGAATTAGGGTTTTGATTAGTCTCCCCTCATAGTTTTTACCTTTGTGTCTCTCTTTGAGTCTTCTCTTCTCATCTCATAATCAGGGACTAAACCCTAAAGGCTTTGAGACTTTGTGATTAAGCTTATGCCTGCATCCTTCTTTTAGGATGGAGTGTATAACTTCAATCCTAAGTGTCAAACCCTTAATGTGTTTAAATCTCTTAATTAATCCACTTAATAAATATCAAGACATCACACTTGTAACTTGGGCCTTGCATTAGGGTTCTAATTCTTCCTTAAGTGGTTAAGAAGGACTAACCCTAGTGTTAATGGACAAGTCCCCCTCAAGTTTGTCTTACAAACCATAAAATTCACTTCATCATCATACCATTAAATAAAATCCACTTAATCAAAGGTTTGTTTTGTCATGGGTTTAATCCCTAATCATGGATTAAGTTGAGGAGTTTTTCTCAACTTAAACATTCTCATCTATCATCCTTCTTTTAGGATGGTGTAATGGGTCTGTTTAATCCATGATTATGGCTTAACCTCATTACTCAACACTAAACAAAATCACAAAAACATCTAAATAATCACAAGTAGGTTAATGATCTTAATCCTACACCAAAGGTGATTAAGTGTGAGAATCTGACTTCACACTTAAGGTACTCTCATTACCCCTAATCAGAGGGAAGATGTGATGAGTTTACTAACCCATTGGTTTAGGCTTAAGCTCATTAACTTATGACAAACTTCAAAAGCAATAAAAGACTGAAAACTCAAAAACAAACAATAATCGTCTCCTCCGGGATTCTTTTCTCATCATCTTCACTCACAATCGAGAAATTGCTTCTTCCGTCTAATGCAAGACAGTTAGCACCTGAGCCAGACAGGTCATACACTTGAGCATAGGCAAGCAAGCAGTTCACAAGTCAATTCATCTTTCAGTCTCTTTGGGTCGAACTACGGTGTTCTGACTTCCTCATTGCACGAGAGGATACGTAGGCATAACTTAACAGTTATCGAACAAAAGTCTCTGTACATTCCCCCTCTTTTCAGCTTCATTCTTTAGCCTCATGATCTTGAGCATTTCACTCCTGTTCTTACACTGACACATCATTATACACTTCACTTCCTTTACACTGACACCTGTACATATTGTTTTCCAGCCCTTTTGCACACAAATTGCACCGACACTACCCCTTTAAAACACAAATCTTTTAAGCGTGGATCCCGTCGAGTACGACGGACAATCTGGGTGCTAATACCTTCCCAGGTTGTAACCAACCCCCTTTCTCAGTCTCTCTGGTTCGCAAACCGTCTTATCCATCTTTTCTAGGTTTATGCAACATTGCCTTTCCTCCGGGATAAAAATGCCTAGCTGGCGACTCTATTCATTCTCCAGTGAGTTCACGGCTGTGTGTTCTCACTGTTCCCTTCGCCGATCGTTCGCGTCTGTACCTTCATCTGAACCCTGTTTCATTTGTCGGGAGCGACAGCTTGGCGACTCTGCTGGGGACCCTTATACAGCAACCAGGGCTTCTGGTTCTTTTTGTGGGTTCCTCCTAGCGCTTGATTGATTTGTGTTTACTGGGGTGTTATGTGCCTGTTTGTGCTTGTATTTATTTTTGTTTATTGCTTTATGTACAGTTACTTTACTGCTTTCTTTATTGCATTTATATATCATACTGTCATTGTTGCTGGCTGGATCTGGTTTCTTGTCTTGGTGGGTGGGTGTTTCATTGAGAGTTAAGGTCCTATACCTGGGACCTGAGTGACACCTAGGCTAGAGTGAATCATATTCTTTCCCATTCCATCTCGGTCTGGTGCGGGAATATGAAACACGGTTCAGATATGGGTTTCTTCTTGAGAACTCTGTGTTGCAGATTTCCTGCAATGCTAGGGCTATCTGGGAAGCCTGCTAAGTCTGGATGACCTTTTAGTACTGACCTTCAGAAACTGAGGTGAATTAGAGGAGGAATTGTTATGGTTATTGTAAACACTGTACCTCCGGGTTAGAAGTGTTTACACTTCTCATAACTGATCCAAGTCTGAGGATCCTTGTTCTAGATCATCACCTGTGAGAGGGTTGGGCTGTTTACAGGTTTGCAGGTACCTTGACCTCAGAATACCCTGTTACTTTGACTTTGTTAAGAATGCTCCATGTTGGATAGTTCTTGTGATTCTAAAACCCTGGACATGTGGCTCTTTATTTGAGTCCCCCACCCTGGTTACTGGATTTATAGACCTCCACCTGGATTTCTTGAACACACATGGATCTATACCAAGGCAGTTAATTAGATCCAGCTCAGTCACAAACCCTTGCATTTCATTTTGCATACATACTCATTGCATCATATTAACATTTGCTTATTTGTGTTTCAGGGTATCCACCTTCATCTGGTTTTGGTTTTGACCCCATCTGCATCATTGACCTATCTCCACCAGCACTTGCTTCAGTTTGTCAGCCATATACTTCAGTTACTAGCACTAGCCAGCCAGTGGCCCACTCCTCAGCATCTTCATCAGCACTTATCCTACTCAGTCCTCAGCATCATGGCTCCAAAGAAAAGAAACATCACTTATCATTTCTTCCAACCAGACTTATCAGACATCAGGAGGATCCAAACCCTGATCACTCCAGATCACATACCCTTGTTCAGGGAGAGTTATGGAGATATACTGGACATGGTTATGGATCTGGACCCTTCACAGAGGAGCCTCATCCACACCTGTATTCAGTTTTATGACCCCCCATTGAGATGTTTCACCTTTCAAGACTTTCAGTTGGGGCCTCTTCTGGAAGAATACTCATCATTGACTGGTCTGCCCATCAAAAGAGAAATCCCATTCAACCCTGAAATGGTCTTTCCTAGCAATGGAGAGGTAGCAAAAGCTTTGTATCTGGAGCCTGTTTTGATTGAACAGCATATGACCTCTAAAGCTGGAATCCCTGGTTTTCATCTTGACTTCCTGATTTCTCAAGCTAGTCTGAAGGCCTCCTCGGGGGAGTGGAAAGCTGTTTGTGCTCTATTGGCCTTGAGTGTATATGGAATTGTATTGTTTGCAGATGAGCCTCGATTCATTAGCAAAAATGCAATCCATTTGTTCATCCTGAAGAACCCAGTGCCAACTTTACTGGGTGATCTCTATTACTCAGTCCATCAGAGAAATGAGAAGCAGAGGGGAAGATTAGTGAGGATTTGTGCTCCATTATTCCATGCTTGGCTTCTCAGGCATCTACCCAGGACAGATGCATTTCTAAATCCTCATCAGCAAAGCAACTGGGCTAAGAGGCTCACTACTCTCACTTCAGCAGATATCAGATGGTGTACTCAGAGCACCAAGGGCAGAGATATGATCACCAGCTGTGGGCACTTTCCCAATGTTCCTTTGATAGGAGTTAAGGGAAGTATCAACTACAACCCTCTGCTGTTCAGGAGACAATTGGGCTATGCACTGGTCCACACTCCTAGGGTACAGGATTTGGTTGAGACCCTCTACTGTGAGAACAAGGTTAGTCTGGCAACTGTTAGGCAGGCTACTTGGGCCTGGGATCATGTTCAAACCAAGGGAATCACCATTCTGGGGAAGTGCAATAATGTGGCATCAGTCCAATATTATGAGTGGTCCCATGCTAGGGCCCAATTCTCTGGAATGCCCTTTACCATAGAAGACATGCCTGAGTCATCTTCAGCACCACCCCCTGCCACTATCAGTTTGGAGGAGTTTGAGAGCTTGAAGGAAAGAAATGAGAAGTTAACCCAAGCCTTGCAGAAGACCCTCAGAGAGAGGAGTGAAGGTGTGAGGGAGATTGAGAGATTGGAGAAGTTGAGGGTGGAACACTTGACCAAGATTGAGAAGTCTGGAGATTATATCAACAAATCCAAAGCTGGTGAACAGATTCTGAAGAATGCTTGTAAAGAAGCCCAGTTTCAGAGAGCAAGAACAGACTTGTATTTGAAAGAGAGTCAGGCCAGGTGGGTCCGGATCACTGAGGCCCGTACTCTAGAAGACAAAAGAGTTCAAGACAAGATGGGACAGATGGAAAAAGCCCTGGCAGCAGCCCAGAAGGAAATATCAGAGCTAGAAATCAGAGCTGGAGTGAAGAGGTCTAAGGACCAAAGTCAGAACAAGAAGTTGACTGCAGCTGTTGCAACAAGAAACCTTCTCATCAGAGGTCTCACGGAGCGTCCGGCTGATCCTGTGACCGAAGCACTTCTTAAGGAAGTTCGTGAGGATGAGTTTGGCCTTGGAGTTTGATCATTTGCTTGTTGTTGTTCCTTTTCATGTACTTTTGCTTTTTTTGTGATGTATTTTGACCCTTTGAGGGCTTGTGTTGTAACTTGAACAAATTGTATTATTTCACTTTTGTAATATATCTGTGTTGGTTTCTATCTGGGTTCACATCAAAAGCAACTTCAACAGCAGCATCTTCAAGGGTCTGGAAGGGTCAAAACTGAAGGCCAAACCGGATACCTTGAGAGCAAATAAGCATAATTGCATTGCATGCTAACCATTTTGTTTGTTTTGTAGGTTTTTTTGTTGTTGCTAACCTCTGTTGTGAATCTCAGGAATTATTGCTCGCCGCCGGGTATTTCCTCTCAACAGGCCTCACAGGTACCCAACTAGAAACAACCTTCCGGGAATTCATATGGATCAGATGCAACAAGACCTTACGGAGGTCAGAAACCAGATGGCCAACGAAAGGTTGGAGATGAGAACCCAGATAACACAATTCATGGAAGTGATGAACAACTTAGCTCAAAGCCAGGAGAGGCTCAGAACTTTGGTAGAAGGGAGGAATCAAGAGGAGCCCCATGTGGGGACTGCTGGCACAAGTAACAATGAAAGGGTGCAACCACATGTTAACCCCCCTGTGTTTGGTCCACATCTCCATCCTGAGATTAATATTCCTGCAAACATTCAAGGAACAGCTACTGCAGCCAGGGTACTTCAAGAAGATCCTCAGGAGGACCAATTTACAGTAATGGGTGCTGGAGAGGAAACTTATGATAGACGATTGGAAGAGATAGCTGAGAAGTTGAGGTCCTTAGAATCTCAAAATTCTTTGGGGTTCGACGTCATGGACATGGGTTTGGTAGAAGGGGTCAGGATCCCCCATAAGTTCAAGCCTCCTTGTTTCGAAAAGTATAATGGGACTTCATGCCCCCGGACTCATTTGCAATCATTTCTGGGAAGGTTGAAGGCCTATACAATGGATGAGAAACTTTGGATGTTCTACTTCGAAGACAGCTTGACTGGAGCATCAAGGGAATGGTATTCCCATTTGACAAGGGCAACTGTGAGATGCTGGAAGGACCTGGCAGAGGCCTTCATCCGACAGTATCAATACAACTTAGACATGGCACCCAACAGGACTCTCCTAATGGGAATGTCACAGTCGTCAAGGGAAAGTTTCCGAGAGTATGCCCAAAGGTGGAGGCAACTGGCTGCTGCCGTTCAACCACCAATGTCTGAGAGAGAAATGGCAGACATGTTTATGAACACTCTTCAAGGAACGTATATTGACAGGTTGGCTGCTTTCTCCTCCACTAGCTTCGCAGATGTTGTCATAGCTGGGGAGAGAATTGAAAGCCTGTTAAAAATGGGTAAGATCTCCGATAATGGTGCCAGCTCGTCCAGTGGTACAAGAAAGCCTTTTACAGGCCCGAGAAGAACTGGCGAGACCAATGCCATTCACACCAACAGGGGTAGGCCCCAATATGTTCAAAGGTCAATAGCAGCAGTCACCATCCCTGCTCCAGCTCATCCTCAGCCAGTCTATCAACCTCCTCAACAAAACTTCCAACAACAACCTCAATATCATCAGAATCAATATCCTCCAAGAAACTTCAACAACAGCAACTCCAACAACAACAATCAACAGAGGCCATTCCAACAAAGGCCATCCCAAGCTAACCGAGTGATCGACCCGATCCCAATGCCGTATGCTGCCTTGCTGCCACAACTTCTGAAACTCAACCTAGTTGAGCTAAGAACGTTGGCACCTCCGGATCCCAACAGTCTACCAAGAAACTATGACTCTAATGCTAGGTGTGCTTTTCATTCAAACGCACCTGGTCACAGTACAGAAAAATGCAGGGCTCTGCATATGAAGGTACAAGACTTGGTAGACTCCAAGGCTCTGAATTTTGCACCTCCGCCCAATGTCAATAAAAACCCAATGCCAAACCATGGTGGTCCCCGAATTAATGCTATTGAAGAAGACCAACCGTCTTATTTAATAACTAGTGTGGATCAGATCCGGACACCATTGGTGGAAATCAAAGCTCAACTCCGTGAAAACCAAATATTTCCGGGGTGTGAACTAGGGTGTCCCTACTGCAATATTTCATGGAATGGGTGTGAAGACCTGAGGAATGGCATTGACAGCCTTATTCAGAGTGGCTTGCTATAGATCACTACATCATTTCCGACAAATCCGACAACTTCATCAACAACGGTTTCAGACCCTCCTACAACTGCAGCAACTATTGTTCCCGACAATTCATCAGCACCATCAACAAATACTTCACCTATCCTTCCAAATGATCAGTTTTCAACAGTTCCTCCTGCTACAACTTCAGCTTCATTCCATTTCGAATCTCCATCAACAACAACAACAGTCCTTCCAACAGTACCTCCTACAACACCAGCAATCAATCATGAAGATGTCTCTACTGTTACCATATTCTACGATCCTGAGAATAATTCCGCCTACCATTCAGAAGGTGATGCTCCCACCAGAGCACCAGTTACAATCTTTTATGATCCACAAACAATTACAGTCCCTTCAGCAGCAGCAATCAGTCCAGTCACTGTCACGGTGCCTGGACCAGTACCATATGAAAGCAATAGGGCCATCCCTTGGCACTATGGCTCTGACGTATACTGCGAAGGAAAAAGAATCACTCTTGAAACATCAACACCTGCACCACAAGTAGATAATGTGGGGGGAGGCGGAGGCTTCACTCGAAGCGGACGTCTCTTTGCTTCACAAGTTCAAAAACCTACTGCCGAAGCAGAAGCTGCTGCCAAGGCAAAAGGAAAAGGCCCGGTGCAGGAAGATTCAGCTGCCAAAGAAACCCTGAAGACTCCATTCGATCAGGAAGTTGATGAGTTTATGCGAATCATCAAAAAGAGTGACTACAAAATTGTGGATCAACTTCACCAGACGCCATCCAAAATCTCCATCCTCTCACTGCTTATGTGCTCCGAAGCCCATCGGAATGCACTACTTAAAGTCCTGCACGCAGCTTACGTGCCTGAGGAGATTACTGTCAACCAATTGGAAACCGTGGTTGGAAACGTTACTGCTAGCAATGGGCTAGGGTTTACCAATTCTGACTTGACAGCGGATGGCCGTAATCACAACAAAGCCTTGCACATAACCATGGAATGCAAAGGAGCTGTCCTTTCTCATGTGCTGGTGGACACAGGTTCTTCCCTGAATGTCTTACCGAAGAAGGCTCTGGTGAAGCTTGAATATGATGGATTGGCATTGAGACCCAGCAACCTGGTAGTAAGAGCCTTTGATGGTTCTAAGAGATCGGTTCTGGGAGAGATTGAGCTGCCTGTGACAATTGGCCCACAGACCTTTAAAACTATCTTTTATGTGATGGACATTCAGCCCGCCTACAGCTGTTTGTTGGGTAGACCCTGGATTCACGCCGCCGGCGCAATAACGTCTACCCTTCACCAAAAGTTAAAATTTGAGTGGGAAGGTCAAGTTGTCACAATCTGTGGGGAAGAGGATATTTTCGTTAGCCATCTGGCTACCTACAAATACATTGAGATGGATGGAGAGATCCATGAGACAATGAGCCAAGGTTTTGAAGCCTTGAATGTCAATGAAGCATCTGCTGTATCTGGAATCTCCATGTCATCTTACCAACAAGCCCGGAAGGTTGTTGAAGAAGGAACTGCCCTAGGCTGGGGCAAGGTTTTAGCTGTGGAGGAAAAGAAGGACAAATTTGGGTTGGGTTACAAACCAACTCAACATCAAGCAAAGGCTGCTGCAGAGCCTGGTTTTGTCAGTGGGGGGATGCTTACCCCCGATGCTATCAACTGTCTGGAAGACGAGCTGGAAGAGGAGCGCAATCTGGAGAATTGGATTCGTCCAAAGATCCCGGGGAGCAGTGTCTCGAACTGGTCTTCCCAGGAAATTATAAGAGTTACTCATGCAGAGTAATTATTATTTCCTGTATTTTTATAGCATGCATCAAAGTCTTGCATCTTGCCCAAGATGACAAGACTCATTTTGTAATCAGGGCCATCTGTACTTTTGTGCAAACAAGATCAAATTAATGAAATATCAGACATCTTTTTGCAAACGAGTCTTTTTCTTTTATGCTCACTGTTTTGCCATTTTTCTTTTTTGTACAAAAAATAAATGGCGGTGTTTTCAAAATGATAACTTCATTTCACTTTTTTCTAAAGCAAGATTAAAATCAATCACTAAAATGAACGAACTTAACCCTTGCAGGGAGTGCCTTCCAGACTGCACCGACAACAGCACGGCTATGACATCGTATGACTTTGACAATCCAATCAATCAAGCTGATGAAGGGGTTGATGAAGAATATGAGCTTCCTGAAGAGCTAGCCAGGTTGTTAAGACAGGAGGAAAAGGTTATTACTCCTCACCAGGAGGAGATTGAAGTGATTAATCTTGGTACAGACGAAGACGTGAAAGAGGTTAAAATCGGGGCCTGCCTGCAAGACTCAGTGAAGAGACAACTGATAGATCTGCTTCAAGAGTATGTTGATGTGTTTGCTTGGTCGTATCAAGATATGCCAGGGTTGGATACCGACATTGTTGTGCACAAGCTGCCTTTGAGAGAAGAATGCCCTCCAGTCAAACAGAAGCTGCGCCGAACTCGCCCAGACATGGCTATGAAAATCAAGGAAGAGGTACAAAAGCAATGGGACGCCGGGTTCCTTGCTGTGACTAGCTACCCGCCGTGGGTTGCTAACATAGTACCTGTGCCTAAGAAGGACGGAAAAGTAAGAATGTGTGTTGATTACCGGGATCTGAACAGAGCCAGCCCGAAAGATGACTTCCCATTACCTCACATTGATGTATTGGTGGATAACACGGCTCAGTTCTCGGTATTCTCCTTCACGGATGGATTTTCAGGATATAATCAGATCAAGATGTCACCTGAAGACATGGAGAAGACAACATTCATCACACCTTGGGGCACGTTCTGTTACAAAGTGATGCCATTTGGACTGAAGAATGCTGGCGCCACATATCAACGGGCTATGGTGACATTATTCCATGATATGATCCACAAGGAAATAGAATGTTATGTGGATGATATGATCGCCAAGTCCCTTACAGAGGAAGATCACCTGGTGAATCTGCTGAAGTTGTTCAAGCGTCTGAGGAAGTACCAACTAAAGTTGAACCCCAACAAATGCACATTCGGGGTGAGATCTGGTAAGCTGCTGGGCTTTATTGTAAGCGAGAAGGGGATTGAGGTTGACCCAGATAAAGTCAAAGCTATTCAAGAGATGCCTGCACCGAAAACTGAGAAAGAAGTTCGAGGGTTCTTAGGTCGATTGAACTACATTTCCCGGTTCATATCTCACCTCACGGCAACCTGTGAACCCTTGTTCAAGCTGTTAAGGAAGGAACAAACGGTCAGGTGGAACGAAGACTGCCAGAAGGCTTTTGACAAGATCAAGGAATATCTGCAAGAACCTCCAATCCTTATGCCGCCAGTTGAAGGAAGACCTCTGATCATGTACTTGACAGTATTAGAAGAGTCAATGGGGTGTGTACTAGGTCAGCATGACGAGTCTGGTCGAAAAGAGTATGCAATATACTACCTAAGCAAAAAGTTTACCGACTGTGAACAACGTTATTCACTGCTCGAGAAAACTTGCTGTGCTTTAGCGTGGGCTGCTCGCCGACTGAGACAGTATATGTTGACCCACACTACCTTATTAATCTCAAAAATGGATCCAGTTAAGTACATTTTCGAGAAGCCAGCTCTTACTGGACGGGTTGCAAGATGGCAGATGATTCTCACAGAATACGACATACAGTACACATCTCAGAAAGCCATCAAAGGCAGTGTACTATATGAATATCTTGCTGAGCAACCCATTGATGACTACCAGCCTATGAGGTTTGACTTCCCTGATGAAGATATCATGTTCATTAAAGCAAAAGATCACGAGGAGCCTATTCACACCGAAGGGCCTGACCCGGAGGAAGAATGGACTATGATGTTTGATGGGGCTGTCAACATGAATGGCCGTGGTGTTGGTGCAGTACTCATTACACCTAAAGGAGTTCACATGCCTTTCTCGGCAAAACTCACTTTCAACTGCACTAACAACGAAGCTGAATACGAAGCTTGCATTATGGGTCTTGAGGAAGCCATCGACCTCAGGATCAAAACATTGACCGTATTCGGGGATTCAGCTTTGGTAGTCAATCAAACCAATGGAAAATGGTACACACACCAGGATCATCTGATACCTTACAGGGATTATACAAGGAGGTTATTGACTTTCTTCACAACAGTCAAGCTTGAGTATATCCCTCGGGACGAGAATCAGTTTGCAGATGCTCTTGCTACCATTTCATCCATGATCAAAGTTCAAACGGCTAACTTTGTACCCCAGATTTCAGTGTCTAGACTTGATAGACCAGCATATGTATTTGCAGCAGATGTTGTAAAAGATGACAAGCCTTGGTTCCATGACATTAAGTGCTTCTTGGAGGATCAGACATACCCACCCGGGGCATCTTCCAATGATAAGAAGACCTTGAGAAGGCTTGCTGGTAGTTTCTTTCTGAACACTGATGGGTCTTTATACAAGAGGAATTTTGACATGGTACTCCTCAGATGTGTTGACAAGACGGAAGCAGATTTGTTGATGCACGAAGTGCACGAAGGATCTTTTGGTACCCACGCAGGAGGGCATGCCATGGCTAAGAAGTTGTTAAGATCGGGTTATTACTGGGTCACAATGGATGCAGACTGTTGTGCTTACGCTAGAAAATGCCACAAATGCCAGATCTATGCAGATAAAGTGCATGTACCTCCCAATCCTTTGAACATCATGTCTTCACCCTGGCCCTTTGCTATGTGGGGCATTGATATGATTGGCAAGATTGAGCTAACTGCCTCAAATGGTCACAGATTCATCTTGGTCGCCATTGACTATTTCACCAAATGGGTCGAAGCAGCCTCGTATGCAAATGTTACAAGACAAGTGGTAGCCCGATTTCTGAAAAGAGATATCATCTGTCGGTATGGAGTGCCCGAGCGAATCATTACTGATAATGGTTCCAACTTAAACAACAAGATGATGGCAGAACTGTGTCGGGACTTCAAGATCCAACATCACAATTCTTCTCCTTACAGACCAAAGATGAATGGTGCTGTTGAGGCGGCAAATAAGAATATCAAGAAGATTGTGCAGAAGATGGTAATCACATACAAAGACTGGCATGAAATGCTACCGTTTGCCTTGCATGGGTACCGCACGTCAATCAGAACGTCCACTGGGGCAACACCGTATCAGCTTGTGTATGGTATGGAAGCAGTCCTACCTGTGGAAGTTGAACTACCCTCGTTACGGGTGTTAATGGATGTTAAACTGAGTGAAGCAGAATGGGTTCGGTCCCGATTCGAGCAACTGAGTCTGATCGAAGAGAAAAGATTGGCTGCAATCTGTCATGGGCAGCTATATCAGAGGAGAATGAAGAAAGCCTTCGATCAGAAAGTCAGGCACCGAGAGTACCAAGTGGGAGATCTTGTGCTGAAAAGAATCCTCCCTCCTCATACAGACCACAGGGGCAAATGGACTCCAAATTATGAAGGACCATTGGTTGTAAAGAAAGTTTTCTCTGGTGGAGCACTGATGCTCAGCACCATGGATGGTGAAGATTTCCCATCCCCTGTGAATTCAGATGCAGTAAAAAAATACTTCGCATAAAATGACCCGCTGGACATAAAAACAGAATGTAAGTCCAGGCAAAAATAGGGCATCCCGGCGAGTCAAAAACAGAATAAAAGACTCGGGCAAAAGTAAGGGAAAATGAATAAAAAATGTACACCCGCTGAGTTGAAAAGCCGCATTGGACAGCTCAGGCAAAAATGGGTATCCCGATGGATTGAAAACCCGAAAGGGCGATCCATGCAAAATAAGGGAATAAGCGAACAACTGCATTCTGAATTCGTCTGTATCACCTACAATTTGGTAAGCTACGAAGGATCAGACTTCAATCAGAATCAACTCTCTCCAGAAAGCAAGACGAGAAGAACGTCATTGTCATACGAGTCATAGCAGAAGAGGAAGCTCCCTCAAAGCGTCGTCAACACTGCCAGCATTTTGTTTCTCAATTTGTAACAATCTCCTCATTTCAGGAGATATGTTTCTTTGACTGTATCTTGCCAATTCAGGGCACATGGATTAATAAAATCAGATTTTCGGTCATGTTTCGTTTTTACATTTATGTTTTGCAAAGAGTTGTCTGATATCTCTAAAATACAATTGCATAAGTACATATGTCTTTCTCTAAAAATAAAAGAAAAAAACACATGCTTACAGGGAGTGTGATTATTCTCGAAAGTACTTAACTCCTATGACGGAATCCAGTAAGGGATACCTCGGGACCTTTTGTACGTTTCCTTACCTTTGCAGGATTGCAGGTATCCAGAACGCAACCTGGGGCAAGCAGGTTACGTCTCAGCAAGTGGGCAAATCACTATCAACTCGGTCTATCTTCCACGTGGCACGGGAGAGTGCCCACTTCCCCAGCAAAGTTGCCAAATCAACAAACAGGCTTAACACTCAGGATGCTTTCTCCCCAGCCGAGTTGCCTCTCATTACTCTCCCCAGCTGAGTTGCCAACAGCATTCCCCAGTTGAAGCACCGACCATTCTTCCTCAACAGGATGCAGAAATCAGGGAATCATCTCCCCACAGAGCTTCAAGCCTTTATTCAGAAGAGCAACGCACGGAGAAGTCACAACAGAGTACAGAAGCTTCTACAAACCCCAGCTGGGTTTCTCATTTATAAGGATATGTCAATCAGTGACCTATATCCCCAAACAGATACGTCACTAGATCTACCAATGATCTCATCCCCAGCTGGGATGTTCACTTCAAGCAGATCATCCAGAGATCTTCGCCGCAATGGGATCCGAATTCCGGATCGGTGCCTCTTTGCATAATCATAGCATTCGCATCATATTATACCCTCAGAGCGTAGCATTCCGTCTAATACGGAGCATTACGGCAAAAATCAAATACATAGCATAATCATAAGTCATGTTGTGAATTGAACGCTTGTGATTAGTAACCATTCATCAGAATACAAATTACTTTCCCCCAGAGTCCCCACCAGAGTCCCAGCAAAAGCAGCTGCCTCTCAAATCACAAACACCAGTATATACACCTTTTGGCACCCGTCCGTGTCATCTTTCCCCAGTAAAGTCGCCTGAACACTCTTTACAAACAAATCACCCTTATTGCAGATGTGTCCTGACACCCGTCCGTGTCATATCCCAGCAGAAAGCCAAAGAGGTCCTCTTTGCACTCACATATACTTGTATATACACCCTTTTTGACACCCGTCCGTGTCATATCCCCAGCGCAGTCACTTACACTTTCATCAACTCATATACTTGTTAATATTATACTTTTCTCTCTTGACACTCGTCCGTGTCACTCTCCCCAGCAGATAAACACTCATCTATACAATACAATACTCACTACTCATGGTACCTATACAGATACTCGTCCGTATCTTGTATACGTCATCGCTCATATCCCCACAGATTCGACAATAGTCCTTGTTCTTTGTTAACCAGTTGGTACTCGTCCGTACCATCATCTCAGAACATTGCGTCTAATGTTTATTTCTACATACTCGTCCGTATCATAGTCTTAAGGATGCTCGTCCGCGTCTTTAATCCATACACTGTGTCAAACACTTATGTCTTCTTGAATATAGATACTCGTCTGTGTCTACTATTCCCCAGAAGGTTTCTTTCAGATGCAACACTCGTCCGTGTTCCTTGTTAACCAGTTGATACTCGTCCGTATCATCATCTCTGAACATGTGTCAGTTTGTTTCTACATGATACTCGTCCGTATCATAGCCTTAAGGATGCTCGTCCGCATCTTTAATCTATACACAATACCAAACACTTATACCTTTTGTTTCTTGGATGTAAACGCTCGTCCGTGTTTACTTTATCCCCAGTAGATCACCAACAAATTTTCTTTTTATCTAACACTCGTCCTGTGTTATGATACCTTTGAGAGCAGCCGTACCCTGCTGAGTGGTCGTCCTCCACTTCTTGATGGTCGTCCTCCATCATTCTCATCCGATGGCCGTCCCCATCGTTGATTTTAGCAGCCGTCCCCTGCTAGGTGGTCGACCTCCACCTTTTGATGATCGTCCTTCATCACTTTATCCAATGGCCGTCCCCATTGTTGATTTTGGTTATCTGACATTCGTCCTATGTCATGACAAACCTCGAGAGCAGCCGTCCCCTGCTAAGTGGTCGTCCTCCACTTCTTGATGGTCGTCCTCCATCATGCTCGTCCGATGGCCGTCCCCATCGTTGACCTTTTCTATCCGATGGCCGTCCCCATCGTTGATATTTTCGGCAGCCGTACCCTGCCAGGTGGTCGTCCTCCACCTTCGATGGCCGTCCCCATCATATTTCCTTTATCCCCAACAGAGCAGCCGTCCCCTGCTAGGTGATCGTCCTTCACCTTTGATGGCCGTACCCCATCAACTGTTTATTTCATTTATTCTTTAACCCGATGGCCGTCCCCGTCGTGGTCCCCTTTCCTTTTTTAGCCCGATGGCCGTCCCCATCGTTGGTTACCTTTATGAACTTGATGGCCGTCCCCGTCACGTTTCATTAATCCCCAGAGAATGCTACAACTTTTATCTCGATGGCCGTCCCCATCATATTATCTTACTCTCCCCAGCTAGTCGGCCGTCCCCGTCTTAGCTTCACTTTTTATCCCCAGCATGTCGGCCGTCTCCGTCATTGCTCTTTACCCAGCAGTCGTCCTCTGCTCGACGGTCGTCCTCCGTCGCCTACACTTTACAATATACTTTATTTTTCATTTACAATCTATATCCCTTTTCTTCTTCATTCTGTGAGTGCAAATTTTGGACTGTCTTTGGTATTCAACCACAAGTTATCTTGTTTGTCTGTTAAGCCGTCGCTTACATCCTGCACAGCTAACTCATGTTTGAATAGGGGCAGCTGTAAACACCCCAAATTTGCCCTCACCCATTCACACCATGGCTTATGGTCATCTCATATGCATAAACACAATCATATCATCTCACATCTCATTTTTGATTCACTGGATAGTTTCTAAGTCATCTGCACCTAGGGTTTGTGATCTGAGCAATCCCAAAGCTTCTTGAGGCACTCCAAAGGCCACCAATCAATTCAAAGTGGTCCATGTGTGTTCTTATATCATATTTCATCTCCTCAAAGTCAAAATTGCAGAGGAATCACAAGAACTAGGGTTTGAGTGGATGCAGAGCCAGGATGAACTGCACAGTTGACTGAAAATTAGGGTTTTGGTTTCAGAGGCCATAACTCCAAATTTTTTGGTCATTCTTGTTTCCATTGATCTCTATATGGTATAGGGAGTATGCATATCAATTTTCATGAAGAAATTCCATGGGGAAGTCATCTGATCAAGAGTTGACTTTTCAGACAAGTCAGTGCAAAATCAGGGCATCTGAGGCCCCCAATGACCCAACCAATGGGTGATCTTCATCATTTTGAGTGTATATGATCTTTATTTGATCATGGAAGAAGGTTGAAGTTCATAGAAATCAAGAATTTAGGGTTTTTGCAAATGTTGACTTTTTGGGCATAGTTGACTTTTCAAGAATGCATCATTTTAGGTCATTTTTCAAGCCTTGATTCATGATTCAAAAAGGCTTCAAATGGAAAAACTTTGGTCATGAAAGTTGTATATCTCATCTTTCCCTTTTCAAAAAGTACAAGAACATGATCAAAATCTTTTTGGATCAAAAGTTATGGTGTGGCAAAGTTAGCAAAAATCATTGATTTTCAAGTTATGCACCAAAGGCAAAAATTGCAAATTCTCCTTTCAAGGCCAATTCAGTCACCATATGGGCTTCTAATGCACTTAACATGATCATGTGACTTCTAAAAGTCAGATTTGAACCAAGGTGCCTCATGTTTCATGGCTTATGCAACAATATTTTTCCATATGAACCAAAAGGTAACCAAGTTGCAAAACTCATGATCATGTTTCACCAACTTGCTGCCTTGAATGCTGGACCAAGCCTAGCCTTTCCCTTCACTTTGCTGCGCCAGAACCAGCCCATGTCCTTGCCTAGCACTTCACCATACCTCTCTTACACATAAAGTGGATTTTGAGCAAAAGTAAACTTACCAATCACTATAGGCCAGGTCACATCATCTGACCTATAGGATTATAATACAATATCCCTTGGCAAGCCAAAGATATGAGAAGGCAAGGCTGAAGCTCACTCATTCACAACATTCAAAAAATCATCCCACATTGCACAAGCCTTCGAATTTCTCTACACAGCATACAAACACAAAAACCATCTTCACCAATCATCTCACCTTGCTCCATAGACCACCCAGCAACCAAGAACCAAGCCTGAAACAGCCTGGACACTCCATTGCCATTCCTCACCTCACTCTGCAGTTTCATTCGAAACTCTCATCCTAGCTCACAAACACACAAACAAACACTCCAGACCTTCTCCATTCATCCTCAGGATCACATAGAACCCATCACCATGACCTGAAACCTCCAGAAACACCATTGCCATTTCTGATCAAGCTTGAGCAGGAGCTTTCGAAACTCATCAACCAGCCAACTTAAACTCCTTTTGAGCATTCAAACATCTTCTGGGGACCAAGTGGAGGAGTTTGCACTGAAGGAAGTGACCAGAAAGTCTTCAAACTGAAAGCTTCAAATCTCAGGTAGCTTGAAAATTATTTTTCCAGAAATCATTTTTCTTGTTACAAACTTGTTTTTTGTGTTGTCCTGATCATCCTGATGTCTTTAGTTTTTGAAATGGCTTTGTTTTGAGCATTTAATTTGTATCTGAAACTCGCGTGCCCTAAAAATGTTTTGTTTCGATTCATGTGATTGAGGGAATATAAATGAGTTTTAGCTTGGGGTTTTGGTTCAGTGGAGTATGGGAAGGATTTCTGTTTGTTTAGATTTCATTTTAGTTGCGTTTTGGGGATTTTAGAAGTTTTCAGGTGGGGTTCCCACCGGAGAAGACGACCGGAGGTCTTCTCCGGCCACCTGAAAATGATTAGGGTTTAATCCCTGTGTTTAATGAAGTTTGAATTTGGTCCCTTGGATGTGTTGACTCGCGCGTGTTTGGACGCCCAGGATCATCCCATTATGCCCTAATCCCAGTTGACTTTCTTTAATCTGGATTAATTAATTCGTAAATCAAAATTAGCTGAAGTGAAATCTAGGCCATTCATTAGCGCGCCAGTCAACCTTTTCATTTCAACTTTGAATCTGGATCATTGGATCAGATTACTTTCTCTTTTATTTTGTTTTATTTCATTTTCTTTCTATTTAATTTGTTTAATTTATTTAAAATAGCAAAAAATGTTTAAAAATTATGGAAATTTTTGTCAAGATTTTCATTATTTTTCAGAACACAAAAATATTTTTATTTTATTTTTTATCATTAAAAAAGTATTTTTAAATATTTAAAAGATTATTTTTAATTGATTAATGGGAATTAATTGATTAAAAATACTTTTAGGTATTTAAAAATTACAAAAAAATTCATGAAATGTTCTAAGACATTTAGAAACATTGTCCAACCTTCAAACCAAATTTCTTTTTTGATCTTGATGCACTTTAAGAATTTTTCATTGAATTAAATCATATTTTGTGCATTATTTTGATCATAAGTTCAAAAATTCATTTCTGCCTATTGGAGAAGGTTGAGACATTGATTCTTCTTGCATTGTGTTATGTTTAGCATGTATTTTCAAGGATAAAATGGCCATGACTTGTTTCCTCATTTTCTAATTGTTTGGCATTTCTTTTGTTAAGAACCCTAAAAAACCCTAATAACTTAGAAAATTCATATCTTGAGTTTGGTTAAGAGTTGGAACCTCCCCTTTGAACCTTGGTTTAGCATAGGATTAGGGTTTCTTTGAGTGCCATTTTCCATTTTTATCTTAGGGTTTTGTTTCTGTTTTGGACTTTTGTTTGATGTTTGATCCATGAACCCTAATTTGGGCTTCCATTTGCATCCTTCTTGCATTTCTTTGCATAACATGACTTGTCTTTGCATTTTGTGCATTCTTGTGATCCATTTGACATCTTAAGACATATAGAAAGCATGTTTGATCATTGCATCTCATATTTGCCATGTCATTTGCCTTGTATGCTTCATAATTTTCCATGCTTGTTCATGCTCCTTAACTTGCATCATTTGCATTCATGATCTTGTATGAACATCTCCATGCCTTGTCTCAAGTTTGCAGCACCTCATAACATCATAATCATCATCAACATGCTTCTGGTTTTGCTTAGCATCATACCATTTCATTTCATCTAGCATTGCATTGCATTTTCTTTCTAACATTTCAGGTGGTAAGTAAACTTGAGAAGTGAATTTGCCTTCACTTCTCATAACTTCTCTTCTCATCTCTCTTGCATCCATTGCTGCATTCTTACATGTGTTTGAGTTTGAGCTTGCTCATTCTTCTTCCTCCCACTTTCTTTCTTCAAGTGACTTGACTTCTTGAATGAAGCAAGTCACTTTGCTTCTCTTGATCCTGTTCATCTGCTTCCTGGTGGCTCCTTTGAAGACTTCTCTTGCAAACCTCACAAACCTTAGGAACAACCAAGCATGATAATGAATTAGGGTTTTGATTAGTCTCCCCTCATAGTTTTTACCTTTGTGTCTCTCTTTGAGTCTTCTCTTCTCATCTCATAATCAGGGACTAAACCCTAAAGGCTTTGAGACTTTGTGATTAAGCTTATGCCTGCATCCTTCTTTTAGGATGGAGTGTATAACTTCAATCCTAAGTGTCAAACCCTTAATGTGTTTAAATCTCTTAATTAATCCACTTAATAAATATCAAGACATCACACTTGTAACTTGGGCCTTGCATTAGGGTTCTAATTCTTCCTTAAGTGGTTAAGAAGGACTAACCCTAGTGTTAATGGACAAGTCCCCCTCAAGTTTGTCTTACAAACCATAAAATTCACTTCATCATCATACCATTAAATAAAATCCACTTAATCAAAGGTTTGTTTTGTCATGGGTTTAATCCCTAATCATGGATTAAGTTGAGGAGTTTTTCTCAACTTAAACATTCTCATCTATCATCCTTCTTTTAGGATGGTGTAATGGGTCTGTTTAATCCATGATTATGGCTTAACCTCATTACTCAACACTAAACAAAATCACAAAAACATCTAAATAATCACAAGTAGGTTAATGATCTTAATCCTACACCAAAGGTGATTAAGTGTGAGAATCTGACTTCACACTTAAGGTACTCTCATTACCCCTAATCAGAGGGAAGATGTGATGAGTTTACTAACCCATTGGTTTAGGCTTAAGCTCATTAACTTATGACAAACTTCAAAAGCAATAAAAGACTGAAAACTCAAAAACAAACAATAATCGTCTCCTCCGGGATTCTTTTCTCATCATCTTCACTCACAATCGAGAACTTGCTTCTTCCGTCTAATGCAAGACAGTTAGCACCTGAGCCAGACAGGTCATACACTTGAGCATAGGCAAGCAAGCAGTTCACAAGTCAATTCATCTTTCAGTCTCTTTGGGTCGAACTACGGTGTTCTGACTTCCTCATTGCACGAGAGGATACGTAGGCATAACTTAACAGTTATCGAACAAAAGTCTCTGTACATTCCCCCTCTTTTCAGCTTCATTCTTTAGCCTCATGATCTTGAGCATTTCACTCCTGTTCTTACACTGACACATCATTATACACTTCACTTCCTTTACACTGACACCTGTACATATTGTTTTCCAGCCCTTTTGCACACAAATTGCACCGACACTACCCCTTTAAAACACAAATCTTTTAAGCGTGGATCCCGTCGAGTACGACGGACAATCTGGGTGCTAATACCTTCCCAGGTTGTAACCAACCCCCTTTCTCAGTCTCTCTGGTTCGCAAACCGTCTTATCCATCTTTTCTAGGTTTATGCAGCATTGCCTTTCCTCCGGGATAAAAATGCCTAGCTGGCGACTCTATTCATTCTCCAGTGAGTTCACGGCTGTGTGTTCTCACTGTTCCCTTCGCCGATCGTTCGCGTCTGTACCTTCATCTGAACCCTGTTTCATTTGTCGGGAGCGACAAAGGTCATCCCTCAATGTCCTGCCCAAGAAAGCCCTTGTGAAGCTGGAGTATGACGGGTTGGCACTACGCCCAAGCAACTTGGTGGTGAGAGCCTTTGACGGTTCTAAGAGGTCAGTTCTGGGAGAGATAGAGTTGCCTATAATGATTGGCCCACAGATTTTCAAAACGACCTTCTTTGTAATGGATATACAGCCTGCCTACAGTTGTCTATTGGGTAGACCATGGATCCACGTCGCCGGCGCCGTGACGTCAACCCTTCACCAGAAGTTAAAATTCGAGTGGGAGGGCCAAGTCATTACCATCTGTGGGGAGGATGATATCTTCGTTAGCCAGCTGGCTACTTTCAAATACATTGAAATGGATGGGGAGATCCATGAAACCATGAGTCAGGGGTTTGAGGCCCTGAATATCAATGAAGCATCTGCTGTACTGGGGACTTCCATCACCTCATATCACCAAGCCCAGAAGGTTGTTGAGGAGGGTACTGCTCAAGGCTGGGGCAAGCTGCTGCCAGTTGAGAAGAAAGAAGACCGATTCGGGTTGGGTTACAAACCAACTTGACAAGATCAACCAGAGGCTGCAAAGGAGCCCATGTTCGTCAGCGGGGGGATGCTCACCCCAGATGTTGTGAATAGTTTGGAAGATGAGTCAGACGACGAGCGCAACCTGGAAAGCTGGATACGTCCAAGGATCCCGGGGAACCATGTCTCAAACTGGTCTTCCCAGGAAATTATAAGAGTTACTCCTGCAGAGTAATTATTATTTCCTGTTTTTAAAGCATGCATCAAGTCCTGCATCTTGCCCAAGATGTCGGGACTCATTTTGTAATCGGGCCATCTTGTATTTTGTGCAAAGATCAATTAATGAATATCAGGACATCTTTTGCAAATGAGTCTTTTCTTTTCCGCTCACTGTTTTTCATTTTTCATTTTTTGTACAAAAAATAAAATGGCAATGTTTTTCAAAATAATAACTTATTTTTCACTTTTTCTAAACAAGATAAAATTGATCACTAAAATGAACAAATCTGAACCCTTGCAGAGAGTGCCCTCCAGACTGCACCGACAACAACACTGCTATGACTTCGTATGACTTTGACAATCCGATTAATCAAGCCGATGAAGGGGTTGAAGAAGATTATGAGCTACCTGAAGAGCTAGCCAGATTGTTGAGACAAGAGGAGAAGGTTATCACTCCTCATCAGGAGGAAGTTGAGACGGTTAATCTTGGTACAGAAGAAGACTTGAAAGAGGTTAAGATCGGGGCCTGCCTGCAAGATTCAGTGAAAGAACAACTTATTGACATGCTTCGGGAGTATGTGGATGTTTTTGCTTGGTCTTATCAGGAAATGCCAGGGTTGGACACCGACATTGTTATGCACAAGCGGCCTCTGAAAGAAGAATGTCCTCCAGTAAAACAGAAGTTACGCCGTACTCGCCCAGATATGGCAATGAAGATAAAAGAAGAGGTACAAAAATAGTGGGACGCCGGTTTCCTTGCTGTGACTAGTTACCCGCCGTGGGTTGCTAATATTGTACCTGTGCCAAAGAAGGATGGCAAGGTGAGGATGTGTGTGGACTACCGGGATCTGAACAGAGCCAACCCGAAAGATGACTTCCCTTTACCTCACATTGATGTATTGGTCGACAATACGACTCAGTTCAAGATGTCACCTGAAGACATGGAGAAGACAACTTTTATCACACCCTGGGGCACATTTTCTTATAAGGTGATGTCGTTCGGACTGAAGAATGCGGGTGCCACTTATCAACGGGCTATGGTGCCATTATTCCACGACATGATCCACAAGGAAATTGAGTGTTATATGGATGACATGATTGCCAAGTCCCTTACAGAAGAAGACCACCTGGTGAATCTGTTGAAGCTATTCAAGCGTCTGAGAAAGTACCAATTGAAGTTAAACCCCAACAAATGCACATTTGGGGTACGATCTGGTAAGCTGTTGGGATTTATTGTAAGTGAGAAAGGGATTGAAGTTGACCCTGACAAAGTCAAAGCCATTCAAGAAATGCCTGCACCAAAGACTGAAAAAGAAGTTCGGGGGTTCTTAGGTAGATTGAACTACATTTCAAGGTTCATATCTCACCTTACAGCAACCTGTGAGCCTTTGTTCAAATTGTTAAGGAAAGAACAAACGGTCAGGTGGATTGAAGACTGCCAAAGGGCTTTTGACAAAATTAAGGAATACTTACAAGATCCTCCAATCCTTATGCCTCCAGTTGAAGGAAAACCTCTAATCATGTACTTGACAGTATTAGAAGATTCAATGGGGTGTGTGCTGGGCCAGCATGACGAGTCTGGTCGAAAAGAGTATGCAATATACTACCTAAGCAAAAAGTTTACCGACTGTGAACAACGTTATTCACTGCTCGAGAAAACTTGTTGTGCTTTAGCGTGGGCTGCTCGACGACTAAGGCAGTATATGCTGACCCACACTACTTTATTGATCTCAAAGATGGACCCAGTTAAGTACATATTTGAGAAGCCAACACTTACCGGACGAGTTGCAAGATGGCAAATGATTCTCACAGAATATGACATTCAGTACACATCTCAAAAAGCCATCAAGGGCAGTGTATTGTCTGATTATCTTGCTGAGCAACCCATTGATGATTACCAGCCTATGAGATTTGACTTCCCTGATGAAGACATCATGTTCATAAAAGCAAAAGATCATGAAGAGCCTATTCACACTAAAGGGCCTGACCTAGAAGAAGAATGGACTATGATGTTTGATGGGGCTGTTAATATGAATGGTCATGGTGTTGGTGCAGTACTCATTACACCTAAGGGAGTTCACATGCCTTTCTCGGCAAAACTCACCTTTAACAACAATAACAACGAAGCTGAATACGAAGCTTGTATCATGGGTCTTGAGGAAGCCGTTGACCTCAGGATCAAAACATTGAATGTATTCGGAGATTCAGCTTTGGTAATCAATCAGGCCAACGGCAAATGGTACACTCACCAGGAGCATTTGATACCTTACCGGGATTATACAAGAAGGTTGCTTACTTTCTTCACTACAGTCAAGCTTGAGTATATCCCTAGAGATGAAAATCAGTTTGCGGATGCTCTGGCTACCATTTCATCCATGATCAAATTTCAAGCTTCCAACTTTGTGCCTCGAATTTCGGTATCCAAACTTGACAGACCAGCATATGTATTCTCAGCAGACCTTGTCAAAGATGAAAAACCTTGGTTCTACGACATCAAATGCTTCTTGGAGGATCAAACGTACCCACCTGGGGCATTATCCAATGATAAGAAGACATTAAGAAGGCTAGCTGGTAGTTTCTTCCTGAATGTTGATGGTTCGTTGTACAAGAGAAACTTTGATATAGTACTTCTCAGATGCGTTGATAAGACAGAAGCAGACTTGTTGATGCACGAGGTGCACGAAAGATCCTTTGGTACCCATGATGGAGGGCATGCTATGGCTAAAAAGATGATAGGATCGGGTTACTACTGGATCACAATGGATGCAGACTGTTGTGCTTACGCCAGAAAATGCCACAAATGCCAGATTTATGCAGATAAGGTGCATATGCCTCCGAATCCTTTGAATGTGATGTCTTCACCTTGGCCCTTTTCCATGTGGGGCATTGACATGATAGGCAAGATTGAGCCGACTGCTTCAAATGGTCACAGATTCCTCCTGTTAGCCATTGACTATTTTACCAAGTAGGTTGAAGCAGCTTCCTATGCAAATGTCACCAGGAAAGTGGTAGCCTGATTCCTAAAGAGAGACATCATCTGTCGGTATGGAGTGCCCGAGCGAATCATTACTGATAATGGTTCCAACTTAAACAATAAAATGATGACAGAACTGTGCCGGGACTTCAAGATCCAACACCACAATTCTTCTCCTTACAGGCCAAAGATGAACGGCGCTGTAGAGGCGGCTAACAAGAATATCAAGAAGATTGTGCAAAAGATGGTGGTCACCTACAAAGACTGGCATGAAATGCTACCATTTGTTTTGCATGGGTACCGTACGTCAATCAGAACGTCCACTGGAGACACACCATATCAACTTGTGTATGGTATGGAGGCAGTCCTTCCTGTTTAAGTTGAATTACCTTCCTTGCGGGTACTGATGGATGTTAAGCTGAAAGAAGCAGAATGGGTCCGATCCCGATACGAACAACTGAGCCTGATTGAAGAGAAGAGATTAGCTGCAATCTGTCATGGGCAGCTGTATCAAAAGAGAATGAAGAAAGCCTTTGATCAGAAAGTCAGGCTTCGGGAATACCAAGTAGGGGATCTTGTGCTGAAAAGACTCCTTCCTCTCATACAGACCACAGGGGCAAGTGGACTCTGAATTATGATGGCCCGTTCATAGTAAAGAAAGTTTTTTCTGGTGGAGCACTGATGCTCAGTACTATGGATGGTGAAGACTTCCCGTCCCCTGTGAATTCAGATGCAGTTAAAAAATACTTCGCATAAAATGACTCGCTGGACATAAAAACAGAATGTAAGTCCAGGCAAAAATAGGGCATCCCGGCGAGTCAAAAACAAAATAAAAGACTCGGGCAAAAATAAGGGAAAATAAACAAAGAAAAAAATGTACACCCGCTGAGTTGAAAAGCCACATTGGACAACTCAGGCAAAAATGGGTATCCCGGTGGATTGAAAACCCGAAAGGGCGATCCACGCAAGATAAGGGAATAAGCGAACAACTGCATTCTGAATTCGTTTGTATCACTCACGACATGGCAAACTTCGAAAGTTTAAAGCATTAGTCAGAATCAGCCTCTTCAGAAAGCAAGATAAGAAGAACGTCAATGTCATACAAGTCATAGCAAAAGGGAAGCACACTGAAGCGTCATCAACATTGCCAACATCTTTTTGTTTCTCAATTTATAACAATCTCCTCATTTCAGGGGATCTTTTTCTTTGACTGTATTTGCCAATTCAGGGCACACAAATTAAAAAAATCAGACATCCAGTCACACTTTTGTCTCGTACATTTTATCTTTAGTTGCAAAAATGTCCGATTGTCCTTAATATAATGATTGCATAAATACAGATGCGTCTTTTCTAAATTACATGCCTGCGGGAAATATATTTACTCCCGAGAGTGTCTAAACTCCTATGATGGAATCCAGTAAGGGATACCTCGGGGTACTTGTGCGTTTCTTTTATCATAACATGATTACAGGTGCTCAAAGTGCAACATGGGGCATGAAAGCTTCTCCCCGGCAACATTGCCAGATCATTATGTCCTCAGCACCTCATCCAGACAATATCTGGCATGTTTTCCCCAACGAAGTTGCCAAGGCATTCTTCCCCAGCATCTTCTTCAAAGCAGCATCAGGAGGGGATCATTCCCCCAGCTGAGTTCATCATCCCTACCAGGATTCCTACAAAAATCTCTGGGAAGATCGTTCAGTGATCATTCCTCCCCAGCCAAGTGTTAGACATGGAGCCATCTCCCCACAGAGTCTCAACCTCTATCCAGAAAAGCAATGTTGAAGATCTCACAACAAAGTGACGGAAGCTTCCGCAGACCCCAGCTGGGTTTCTCATTACCAAGATAGGTCTGGTGGTGACTTACTTCCCCAAGCAGAATCATATATCAGTTCTACCACTGATCTTATCCCCAGCTGGGATGTTTCTTTCAAAGCTGATCAGCCCGAGATCTTTACAGCAACAGGATCCGAATCCCGGATTGATATCTTTTACATAAATCATAGCATTTGCATCATATCTTCCCCCAGAGCGTAGCATTCCGTCTAAAACGGAGCATTACGGCAAAAATCAAACATATTGCATAATCACAAGCCATGTTTTGAATCAGTCACCTGTGAATATTGACATACTATCAACAACATACAAAATGCCTCTCAAATTCCCTGGCAGAATATCAAAGCATATTCTTCACATTCCCAAAAATACAGAAACATACTCCTTTTGGCACTCGTCCGTGTCATTTCCCCAGCAGAAATCCAAAGAGTTCCCTTTGCACTCACCAATACATATATCTATACACTCTGCTGACACCCGTCCGTGTCGCCTATCCCCAACATGGTTACCCAAACACTCATTGTAAATCAAACACTTGTTTATAATACACTTCTCCTAATATCCGTCCGTGTCATCTTTCACACTCATAAATTCATAACTTCTACACTTCCTCTTATGATACTCATCTGTATCATACTCTCCCTAGCAAGTTGGACACTTGTCTGTGTCTCACTCATGTTTATTTTACCCATACAGATACGTGTCTGTGTTTTTTATACACACTTATTTCCCCTCAGAGTCGACACTTGTCCGTGTTCTTTGTTAACCAGTTGATACTCGTCCGTATCATCATCTCTGAACATGCGTCAACGTTTGTTTCTACAGATACTCGTCCGTATCATGATCCTAAGGATGCTCGTCCGCATCTTTAATCTATACACAGAGTCAAAACACTTATACCATTTCTTTCATTGAATGTAGACACTCGTCTGTATCTACTTTTCCCCAGAAGAGTTCCCAGTAAATTCTTGGCAAAATTTATTTTCTATCTGGCATTCGTCCTATGTAATAATACTTCCGGCAGTCGTACCCTGCCAGGTGATCGTCCTTCACCTTTTTGATGATCTTCCTTCATCATTCCCCCAGCGGAGTTTCCATTATTGGAACCCTTTCATATCCGACATTCGTCCTATGTCGTGATATCTTTAGCAGCCGTCCCCTGCTAGGTGATCGTCCTTCACCTTTGATGACCCTACCTCATCATTTATTTCTACAAACCGGATGGTCGTCCCCATCATCGCCTTTACCTTTAATCCCCAAAGAGTTTTGTTACTTTATCTGATGTCCGTCCCCGTCATTACTTTATTCCCAGCAGTCGTCCTCTGCTCGACGGTCGTCTTCCTTCACCCGCACTCTATAATCATACGTTACTTCCTTTTACAATCTACATACCTTTTCTTCTTTATTCATTGAGTGCAAATTTTGGACTGTCTTTGGTATTCAACCACAAGTTATCTCGTTTGTCTGTTAAGTTGTGCGCTTACATCCTGCACAGCTAACTCATGCTTGAATAGGGGCAGCTGTAAACACCCCAAATTTTCCCTCACTCATTTCACCATGGCGTGTGATTCTTTCATGTGCATAAGTTCAAACATATCATCTCACATTGCATTTTTGCTTCACTGCATTGGTTCTAAGTCATCTGCACCTAGGGTTTGTGATCTGAGCCATCCCTGAGCTATCTGAGCCACCCCAAGGTTCTCCAACTATCTCAAGAGGGACCATATATGTTAAAGCATCATATTATATCCTCCCAAGATCAAGAAATTCAGAAAATCACAAGAACTGAGAAAGGCATGGAAGCAGAGCCAGGCTTAACTGCACATATGACCTAGAATTAGGGTTTGTGTTTCAGAGGCCATAACTCCAACTTTTTTGGTCATTCTTGTTTCTGTTGGTCTCTATATGATATAAGGATCATACATACCAATTTTCATGAAGAAATTCAATGGGGAAGGCATCTGATCAATAGATGACTTATTGAGCAAGTCAGTGCAAAATTAGGGCATCTGAGGCCCCCAATCACCCAACCAAAGGATCTTCTCCATCATCTCGGGTGTATATGATCTTTATTTGATCTTATAAGAAGTTAAAAGTTCACAAAATTGAGGAATTTCAAGCCATTTGCAAAGTTGCCATTTTGGGAAAGTGACTTGTAATGAAAACTTGCCATTTTGGGAAAGTTTTTCAACCCCCTCTTTTTGATTCAAAAATGCTTCAAATGAAAAATTCTTTGTCATGAAAGTTGTAGATTGGATCATTCCCTTTTCAAAAAGTACAAGAACTTGATCTAATTCATCATAAAACTCAAGTTATGGCCTTGCAAAGTTGGGAAAATCACAAAATTTCACTTATGCATCAAAGAGGGAAATTTGCAAAAACACTTGCCAAAGCCAAATGTGACCTCTAATTGACTTCTAAGCATTGCACAAACATCACACATGACCTAAAATTCAGAATTGCACAAAGAAATCCCAAGTTTCATGCCTTGAACTTCAAGTAATTCAAAAGGGGCCAAACTTCCCCAAAATTGCAAAATGGATCAAATCTCTTCAGCCACTTGTGCCAACTACAAACTAGGACTTCCATGGACCTCCTTGAAGCAAGCTGACTCGAGCCATGCCTTGAAACAGCCACTGAACCAGCCCATACCTCAAGTACACAAGTTGGTGACATTTTTGCAACTTGCCCATACCAATCAACATAGGCCAGCACCCACCCTCTGACCTATCCAAACATGATATGTGTACCAAAAGGAACTCAACACATAACATAACACAAGCTGAAACCTCCAAGAAGAGAGCATACACAAAAATCCCAAAATTGGCAAAAGCTATCGAATCTCATAACTCAGCCAACAAACATCAAAACTTCTTCCACCATTCAACTACACAATCCTCACTCATCATTTCCCACCCTTCATTTTGCCCTAAAACACTCAGAATCAAAAACACGATTTCAACATTTCATGAACTGAACTTCTGCCAACTTCCTTTTGAGGCCATTTAAGCTCCAACCAAGCATCACAAGCTCTTGAGGGGAATCATTGGAGTGGATTTAAGGCAAGGAACTGGCCAGAAAGCTCCTGTTTTGAAAGCTCAACTTCAGGTCGCCCTGGCATTTATTTTTCCAGAACTCTCATTTTATGTTATAGGATGATTCTATATGTTCCCCTGATTGCCATGATGTGTTTGGTTTCGAAAATAGTTGAGAAATAAGCATTTCATAAGCTTCTGAAATTTTTGAAATGTTTTCCGTTTTGCTTCGATTCTTGTTGTTGATGATGAATAAATGAATTTTGATGGCTGATTCTTGTTGGGGTTGAGGAGAGGATCATTTCTGGAGAGTTTTAGGGTTTGGGCTTGCGTATTGAGTGAGATAGCTTGAGAGGATAGCCGGAGAAGATGACCGAAACAGTGTTCTGGTGACCTGAAAGTGTTTAGGGTTCAGATTAGGGCTTAATGACGTAATTAGCGTAGTTTGAATGTGAGCCGTCCATTTGCGCGCGCTGGTCAATTCCCTCCCTTTTGAGTTTGAATCTGGGCCACTGGATCAGCATACTTCCATTAATTCTTATTTTTATTTCATTTTAATTACATTTCTTTCCACATTTTATTAAAAATAGTAAAACATTTCTAAAAAAATTCAATTTTTGCATCAAGACTTAAAATATTTTTCTTATTCTGAAAATAATTTTTAATTTATTTTTTGCATAAAATTTGTATTTTTAAAATATTTAAATGTTTATTTTAATTAATTAATGAGAATTAATTAATTAAAATAGCATTTAAGTTTCTAAAAATCACAAAAAAAATCACATTGCATCTTGAAACATTTAGAAACATTATCAACCCCTTCACACAAATTTCTTTTTGGTTCTTGACCTATTTTGACATTTTTCTTTGGATTTAGGGTTCTTGAAAGTCAATATTTTTGCCCTAACTTAGAAAAATCCTTTCTGCCTAACCATGAAGAGTTTGATGATGTTTCTTTTTGCATTGCATCCCCCATGTCATGTAGTTTCTAGGATAAAATTGGTTTGAATTTATCTTTCATTTTCAATTTGTTTTGCATTTTTCATTGTGAGGTATCTTAAAACCCTAGCAAATTTAGGAAAATCATAACTTCTTTAGGGTTAAGAGTTAGGTCTTCCCCTTTGGGCAGTGAACTTGTATGGGTTTAGGGTACCTTTGATCCTATTTTCAATTTTTTTATCTCATGTCTTGCTTCTGGTTTTGGATTTTGCATTGCACATTGTATGTAAACCCTAATTTGCATCTTCATTTGCATTCATTCTTTATATGCTTGCATACATGAACTTGCCATGGCATTTTATGCATTCACTTGACATATAAGACACCTTAGGACATATTAGAATCTTGTTTGATCACTGCATCATCCATTTGCCATGTTTTGCTTTCATTTGATGTCATATGCATTCATGAACTTTCATGGTCCTTACATGTCTCATTTGTATTCTCATCCTTGTATGATCATTTGCATCTCTTGACATGCTTTCATACCATCTCATAGCATCATTTGCATCATGAATATGCTTCTGGTTTTGGTTTGCATCTTTGCATTTCATCCCATTTTCATTTCTTTTCATTGCTTGTTGCTAACTTTTCAGGTGGTTAGTAGTACCTTTGTGTCATCTTTGAGTCTTCTCTTCTCATCTCTTAATCAGGGACTAAACCTTCAAGGTTTTAAGGCTTTGTGATTAAGGTTATGCTTGTATCCTTCTATTAGTATGGAGTGTATAACTTCAATCCTAAGTGTTAAACCCTTAATGTGTTTAAATCTCTTAATCAATCCATCTTAATAATCACTAAGACATCAAGCTTGTAACTTGGGCCTTGCATTAGGGTTCTAATTATTCCTTAATTGGTTAAGAAGGACTAATCCTAGTGTTAATGGAAAAGTCCCCCTCAAGTTGTCTTACAAACCATAAAATCCACTTCTTAATCTTATCATTAACTAAAATCCACTTAATAAAGGCTTTGTTTTGTCATGAGGTTAATCCCTAATCATGGATTAAGTTGAGGAGCCTTCCTCAGCTCAAATGTTCTCATCTATCATCCTTCTATTAGGATGGTGTAATGGGTTCATTAAATCTTCGATTATGGCTTAAACTCATTAATTAACACTAAACAAAAACTCCAAAAAACATCTAAATAATTATAAGTAGGTTAATGATCTTAATCCTACATCATGGTGATTAAGTGTGAGGTGGTTACTTCACACTTAAGGTATTCTCATTACCCCTAATCAGAGGGAGGATGTGATGAGTTTACTAACCCTTGGTTTAGGCTTAAGCTCATTAACTTATAACAAACACCAAAAAGAAATAAAAGATTGAAAACACCAAAAACAAACAATAATCGTCTCCTCCGGGATTCTTTTCTCATCATCTTCACTCACAAACGAGAACTTGCTTCTTCTGTCTAATGCAAGACAGTTTGCACCTGAGCCAGACAGGTCATACACTTGAGCATTGACAAGTTAGCAGTTCACAAGTCAATTTATCTTTCAGTCTCTTTGAGTCGAACTACGGTGTTCTGACTTCCTCATTGCACGAGAGGATACGTAGGCATAACTTAACTATTATCGAACAAAAGTCTCTGTATATTCCCTCCTCTTCTAGTATTATTCTCTGAGCCTCATATTCTTGAGCTTTGCACTCTTTTCTTGCACTGACACTTCTTATATTTCACTTCACTTTCTTCCAACACTGACACTTGCATTCTTTCCAGCTTTGATACACAGATTGCACTGACACTACCCCTTTAAACACAAATCTTTCAAGCGTGGATCCCGTCGAGTACGACGGACAATTTGGGTGCTAATACCTTCCCAGGTTGTAACCAACCCCCTTTCTCAGTATCTCTGGTTCGCAACCGTCTTATCCATCATTTCTTAGGTTTATGCAGCATTACCTTTCCTTCGGGATAAAAATGCCTAGCTGGCGACTCTTTTCTTTTCAGTTCACCTTTGTGTGTTCTCCCTCTCTTTCGCCGACCGTTTGCGTCTGTACCCTATTTGACTTAGCCTCATTTAGTGGGAGCGACAAATGCATGATAGGTATGATGTGTAAGAAGCCATATGATGATGCACTCTTAGTGAAGTGAACTTGTGATCATAGCAAGCTGGATGTAGCAAAGGATTTGAACTAAGATCAAATGATGCTTTGGATCCTTACCTTGCAGAGCAAGAAATCAGATTGCAACCATGTACAAGCCACCAATTCATGAAATGTTTGTGATCATTTTGAAGTAGATGCAACATAGAACATGTTTGATGTTCATACCAAGACGAGACAATGCCTCTAAACCTCTCAAATATGCCATTGAAAATCATGTCATGATACTGCATAACAAACCTGCACCTATTGCCTTGCCATGCGCCCTAGGGCTTGTGCCTGACCAGTTTCATCCTCCACACTTTGCCCTCCCATATCTCTCAAACTAATGACCCAATCAAAAAATCCTTGAACACCAAAGTTTTAGGAAACATGTAAATAAATGACTTTGTAGTTCAAATAAATTACATTTGATGTGTTTTTGATGGAGAAAAAGAGCTTTCCATGTTGAAAACCACCTGTTTGATGGAATGCTAGTCAGGGCGCACACGCAGGCCAGCAGGCTGCCTCGCCCATGGCTTGATACTTGCCATACTTTGCTCAAACTTTGCATGATCATATGTCTCTCAATTTTAATGCTATGAGTGAGTTCCACATATGGATTTGAAGCTTAAGATACCCTCTTTAATTGGCTCAAGGTATAATTTTCATATTCCTTTTATTTTGGGAAAAGGCCACTCTCAAAGTTGCTGCAAAAATGGCCAAAACTTGCTATTTTTGGAAACCCTAATTTTCAAAAATGGTAAGTTTTGGTTTTCTTGATTTCTCTTGATTCCTACATAATATCTTGATCAAATTTGAACCATAGGATCATTTTAACCCTAATTTCATGATTTTGATCTCAAAAAGTCAGGAGTTGACGTTTTACCCAGCCTGGTTGATTTTTTCCCAATTCCTTGATTTTCAATCCATTGACCAATTGAAGCCCTTCCACGAAGATTCTAATGATGAAATTTCAAACCTAAGTACTTGACAGCATGTAGAAAACAATGAAAGCAAGTTAGGATAAAAATTTCACTAAGAATCCCAGTAGAATAGAAACCCTAATTTGGCCCCTTTTCATCAGGAGGTGTTGCACTGCCTGCCTCCTTTGATCAATTCAATTCTTTTCAAGAAATGTAACCCCCTTCTACCCCAAACATAATATTTAAATAATATCAGAGTAATCATCAAAAAGGGTATCACATTTTCATCATAAATCAACACAACAGTGTCCTGTCCCGTAACACTGGTTAATCAACATCAAAATAACATAAATCATATCGCAGCGGAAATTAACTTCATAATTCATAACTTGATAAAAATCATTTTCACCATCCTGAATTTAACATCATAAAATGGAAAACATTATCTAGATAACAACATACTTAAAACAGTTAACATAATAAAACCCATCCCAGTGTTACATGACACGGAGCAGGACACATAAACCATGATCACTTCTAAAGAACACTAAAGCACGCTCCGAGACTCATGAATTACTCCTATTGCACTGCAAGACTATTCTTCGACATCTGCAAGTTACCCATGAAAGAGGCAACACTTCCAAGCAGGCAGGGTGAGTAATCATAATATATCATAAACGTACAAGAATCTAGAATCATAAACAAATTAGTACACATATCATGACATCATCAACTACAAAATTCAGCATCAACCACGACACTATCATGAAATCAATCAACACCCACACAGTCATGAAATTCATCCAAAATATGCAATTCTAACATCCTGATATGCAATATGCATGTGGTACAATTTTCATCATGAGATGGATACATGACCATCAACCCTCCACAAGGGAGCACACCATAATCATCGAGACACTTCAATCCACACAATGGGATTGAAGCAAATAAATAGGCCGAAGCCGCATCGTGAATGTTATGAAATGCAATGATGCGCTACATCGAAAAATTCACCAAAATAATTCGCATCATTCATTTCAATCATGAAAACAACCATTAAATATTCATATATATCATCATGACATTACACCCTGAACACTGGTTTTCTAACCACTCGGACACATCAAGAATTAACCCGTACCCGGTAATTTATAAGGTAATTATATGGTTATTTCACAAATTCATTTATCAAAATTGTTGCATTTTTCTCGTTTCTATTCATCAAAATAAAGTCCAGTTTGTACTCGTTCCGGCGCTTCAAACGGAATGCGAATCGGACTTACGGTTTAAAAGATATGAATTTTTAAAGAAATAAAATTTGCTATCCCAACAGTGTTAACCGGTTAACCCATAGCGTTAACTGGTTAACACCGACGAATTTCCAGAATTTCCCAAAAATTACAATGGTTAAACGGTTAACCCATAGCGTTAACCGGTTAACGCACATTTTCCAGCAGTTCTCTGCTATACAATTGCAGACTGTTCCAATTCCAAAAACTCCCAAACCCCATTACGGATTTCACATCATAACACCCAGAAACCATTCAAAAACATCAATTAAACCTCAACAACATCCAAACAACAATTATACAAACAAATATACGATCATAACTCATTCTAACCACTCTAATTCATCAAGATTTCTCATAAAAACTCAACCTAACTCAAAACCCCAAAAACCCCAAAAACTCATACCATTCTAATCCATTCATATTCCAATTCCTATACATTTATCATAGATTATGAAAACTCCCCATACCTTAGAGAATTTTGACGCTTTACACTCTTCTCTGGGGTTCTCCACAGCCTCCTGACTCTGAGTTCCTCCTTTCTTCAGAGCACTTCTCCAAACACGATAGAAACAACCAAAATGAGAAAACTGATCGTATTCTCTTCTTTGGATATATTATCCCAGTTTAGCCTTTTCCCATCTTACCCTCATAATTTCACAAAAAGACTACCTTACCCTTTTCTTTAATATATTTTTAATAATAATAATAAAATAGCATAATAAAACACTATTTATCCTTATTATATAAAAATACTCATTTTCTCCAAAATTCTCAAAATAATCCAAACTCTCCAATTTTTCTAAATTAATTAAATAAATGATTAAATAATTAATTTTAGATTTTCGGGGCGTTACAACTCTCCCCTACTTATAGAATTTTCGTCCTCGAAAATTACCTGAAGTAAATAGAGTCGGATAAGACTCCCTCACCTGATCTTCCCGCTCCCAAGTCCAACTTTCTCCTGCTGGTCCTCCCCACAATACTTTCACTAAAGCAATTTCTTTACCTCGAAGTCGCTTCAATTCTCCACCCTCAATCCTCACTGGTAAAGCTTCAACCGTCATATTATCTCTCACCTGAACATCATCTATCTGAATTACATGCGATGGGTCTGGAATGTACTTCCCCAACTGTGATACATGGAATACATCATGTAAATTCGCAAGAGAGGGAGGTAAAGCCACCCGATAGGCCACTTCCCCTATCCTCTGCATAATCTGATACGGACCGACGAAACGTGGAGTGAGCTTTCTAGACTTCAAAGCGCTTCCCACACCAGTCATAGGAGTAACTCTTAAGAACATGTGATCTCCCTCTTGGAACTCAAGTGCTTTCCTTCTCTTATCGTGATAACTCTTTTGACGACTCTGCGATGTTTTCATCCTTTCCTGAATATTTTTTATCTTTTCAGTTGTTTCTTGGACAATCTCTGGCCCAAGCACCAAACTCTCTCCTAACTCATACCAACATAATGGAGTACGACAACGTCTACCATACAACGCCTCATATGGAGCCATCCCGATACTAGCATGAAAACTGTTATTGTACGTAAACTCGACCAACGACAAATGGCTATACCAATATCCTCCTTGATCTAATACACAAGCTCTCAGTAAATCTTCTAAAGATTGAATTGTTCTTTCCGTCTGGCCATCCGTCTGCGGGTGATAAGTAGAACTCATCCTCAACTTAGTACCCAAAGCATCCTGCAAACTCTTCCAAAACCTCGATGTAAACCGCGGATCTCTATCCGATACAATACTTGAAGGTACACCATGAAACTTCACAATTTCCTCAATATAAATCTCAGCTAACCTTTGCATGGAATGGTTAATCCTCATCGGCAAGAAATGTGCCTACTTAGTTAACCGATCAACAATCACCCAGATCGAATCATTACCTCTAGTAGTCTTAGGTAACCTAGTCACGAAATCCATGGAAATACTATCCCATTTCCACTCAGGAACATTCAATGGTTGCATCATACCTGAAGGTCTCTGATATTCTATCTATGACTTCTGACATGTCAAACAAGCATATACAAATTCAGCAATGTCTCTTTTCATACCCGGCCACCAAAACAACCTGCGTAAATCCTGATACATCTTCGTAGCACCAGGATGAATACTCAGTCGACTCTTGTGCCCCTCTTCTAAAATACTCTTTTTAATTCCTGCAATATCCGGAACACATACTCTATCTCGGAATCTTAAAACTCCATCTTCATCAACTCGAAAGTCACCTGCATTACCTTGATCAACCAACATCAATTGATCGACTAATTTCAAATCAGATTTCTGACCCTTACGAATCTCTTCCAAAATCTCACTGGTCAGCTTTAACATTCCCAATATCCCACTATCAGTAGTAGTTTCACACAACAAGCTCATATCTCTGAATTGCTTGATCATTTCTAATTCTTTCACCATAAGCATTAAAATATGTAATGACTTCCTACTCAAAGCATCAGCCACAACATTTGCCTTACCCGGATGGTAATTCAAATCAAAATCAAAATCTTTCAATAATTCAAGCCACCGTCTCTGTCTCATATTTAACTCTTTCTGATCAAACAAGTATCTTAAACTTTTGTGATCACTGAATACTTCAAATTTCGAACCAAACAAGTAGTGCCTCCAAATCTTAAGCACAAACACCACAACTGCTAACTCTAAGTCGTGAGTAGGATAGTTCCTCTCATGAACTCTTAACTGTCTAGAAGCATAAGCAACCACCTTATTATCCTGCATCAAAACTCCACCAAGACCCATCTTGGAAGCATCACAATAAACTATAAAGGACTCATCTGGATTCGGTAAGACCAATACTGGCACGGTCATTAATCTTTTCTTCAGTTCTATGAAACTCTCTTCACAAGCAACATCCCACACATACGCTTGACCCTTCCTAGTCAATTGCGTCAACTGTAAAGCTATCTTAGAAAAACCTTCAATGAAATTACGATAGTAACCAGCCAATCCAAGAAAACTACAAATTTCTGTAGCTGACTTCGGAGTCTCCCACTGCAATACCGCATCAATCTTCGAAGGATCCACTGAAATTCCACCACTTGAAATTACATGGCCGAGGAAGCTCACTTCCCTTAGCCAAAATTCACACTTAGATAATTTAGCAAACAATTTCTTTTCTCTCAACACTTGCAACACAACTCTCAAATGCTCGACATGTTCTTCTTCTGATTTAGAATATACCAAGATATCATCTATGAAAACCACCACGAACTTATCCAAATACTCATGAAAGATCCTATTCATAGATTCCATAAACACACAAGGCGCATTAGAAACCCCAAACAGCATCACTATATACTCATAATGCCCATATCTCGTCCTGAAAGCTGTCTTCGGAATATCCTCAGCTTTAACTCGAATCTGATGATAACCAGGCCTCATATCAATTTTACTAAAGACACAAGCACCTACTAGCTGATCCATCAAATCATCGATCCTCGGAAGTGGGTACTTATTCTTGATAGTCACTTTATTCAACTGTCGGTAATCGACACACAATCTCATACTACCATCCTTCTTCTTAACAAGTAACACCGGAGCACCCCAAGGAGAAACACTGGGTCTGATGAACCTCTTCTCTAACAATTATTCTAATTGTTTCTTCAACTCATTCAACTCTGAAGTCGACATTCTATAAGGAGCCATCGAGACAGGACTCGTACCCAGTACTAAGTCCACAGAAAAATCAATCTCACGTTCCGGTGGTAAGCCACTTATATAACCAGGAAACACGTCTTGCAATTCACAAACCACAGGCAACTCTGCACTGACAGTCTTATCATCAACTTGCAATGAGGTAGACACTGCAAACATCAAAGCTTCATCTAAAACAAGTTCATCCACTTGTTTAGCAGATAAAAACATCAACTCACCATTCACGTTCAAATCAGGGAACTGCACCATCTTACTATAACAATTAATATGAACATAATTGAATTCCAAACAGTTCATACCAAGGATAACATCGATTTGGTGTAATGGTAGGCACACCAAATCCATCACAAAATTCTTCTCGAAAATTGTCAAAGGACATTTCAAACAGACAAGCATGGTAGTCACAGAACAATTAGGAGGAGTCTCTATTATCATTTTACCATTCATATTAGACAACTTTAAACCCAATCTATTAGCACACTCAAGAGAAATAAATGAATGTGTAGCTCCAGTGTCAATAATAACAATCAACTCAATATTATTAATAAAACAGGTACCTCTGATTAAGTTGTCCTTCTTTGGAGCTTCTGAACCAGCTAATGCAAAAACTCTTCCAGCATTCTAAGCAGTAGCAGCATTCTTCTTTGGTTTCTGGCATTGGGTGCTGATATGCCCCTGCTCACCACAATTGTAACAGGTTGGGCCTTCATTAGGACAATCACTCACCTTATGCCCAAGCTTGCCACAACGGTAACATTTCATAACTCTGGTGGTACACACATCGGCCTTATGACCTGCCTCTCCACACTTGTAACACTTAATAGGTACATTAGCAGCTCCCATACTTTGCTTCTTCTCATCATATGCCTTCTGCTTCCCTCTATCACTAGTAGCTACATAAGGTTTCCCTCTATACTAACTCTTGCCTTTCTTCTCGCTCAGCTGTTTATAGTGAGATGATCGAGCTCGGCTGTCCTCATCATAAATACGGCTCTTATCCACCAACTCTGCATACTTACAAATTTGTTGGCATCCAATTCCCTGCTTAATTTCAGGTCTCAGCCCATTCTCAAACTTAAGACACTTGGAAAGTTCAGCATCTGCCCTGTTGTAGTGAGGACAAAACTTCACCAGCCTTTCGAATTTGGCAGCATACTCTGCCACAGTCAAGTTTCCTTGCTTCTGCTCAAGGAATTCTATCTCCAACTTACCACGAGCATCTTCCGGAAAATACTTCTTAAGGAACTCCGCCTTAAATACAGTCCAAGTCACCACAACAGCCTCATCCTCGAGACGCTGACGAGTATTATCCAACCATTCTTCAGCTTCCTCATACAACATATGAGTTCCAAATTGATCCTTCTGCGCGTCAGCACACGCCATCACTCTGAAAATCTTCTCAATTTCCTTAAGCCACTTCTGTGCGCTCACCGGGTCATGAGTTCCTTCAAACACATGTGGATTATTCCTCTGGAACTTCTCCAATGCACGAAACTCATCATGTGCATTGTTTCGAGCAGCATTCTGAGCAAGAGCTGCAATAACATCAGCGAGAGCACGCGAGTTGTTTCCAGCCATTCTGCATAACACTTACCACATCAGAAGAGAATAATCATTAAATAAATAACGACTTGACAACTGACTGACAACAACAAGACTTGGACGGACAGACAGACCTGCTCTGATACCACTAATGTAACACCCTTCTACCCCAAACATAATATTTAAATAATATCAAAGTAATCATAAAAAAGGGTATCACATTTTCATCATAAATCAACACAACAGTGTCCTGTCCCGTAACACGGGTTAATCAACATCAAAATAACATAAATCATATCGCAGCGGAAATTAACTTCATAATTCAAAACTTGATAAAACTCATTTTCACCATCCTGAATTTAACATCATAAAATGGAAAACATTATCCAGATAACAACATACTGAAAATAGTTAACAGAATAAAACCCATCCCAGTGTTACATGACACAGAGCAGGACACATAAACCATGATCACTTCTAAAGAACACTAAAGCACGCTCCGAGACTCATGAATTACTCTTATTGCACTGCAGGACTATTCTTCGACATCTGCAAGTTACCCACGAAAGAGGCAACATTTCCAAGCAGGAAGGGTGAGTAATCATAATATATCATAAACGTACAAGAATCTAGAATCATAAACAAATTAGTACACATATCATGACATCGTCAACTATAAAATTCAGCATCAACCACGACACTATCATGAAATCAATCAACACCCACATAGTCATGAAATTCATCCAAAATATGCAATTCTAACATCCTGATATGCAATATGCATGTGGTACCATTTTCATCATGAGATGGATACATGACCATTAACCCTCCACAAGGGAGCACACCATAATCATCGAGACACTTCAATCCACACAATGGGATTGAAGCAAATAAATAGGTCGAAGCCCCACCGTGAATGTTATGAAATGCAATGATGTGCTACATCGAAAAATTCAGCAAAATAATTCGCATCATTCATTTCAATCAGCAAAACAACCATCAAATATTCATATATATCATCATGACATTACACCCTGAACACTGGTTTTCTAACCACTCTGACACATCAAGAATTAAACCGTACCCGGTAATTTATAAGGTAATTATAAGGTTATTTCACAAATTCATTTATCAAAACTGTTGCATTTTTCTCGTTTCTATTCATCAAAATAAAGTTCAGTTTGTACTCGTTCCGACGCTTCAAACGGAATGCGAATCGGACTTACGGTTTAAAAGATATGAATTTTTAAAGAAATAAAATTTGCTATCCCAACAATGTTAACCGGTTAACCCATAGCGTTAACCGGTTAACGCCGACAAATTTCCAAAATTTCCCAAAAATTACAATGGTTAATCGGTTAACCCATAGCGTTAACCGGTTAACGCACGTTTTCCAGCAGTTCTCTGCTATACAATTGCAGATTGTTCCAATTCCAAAAACTCCCAAACCCCATTACGAATTTCACATCATAACACCCAGAAACCATTCAAAAACATCAATTAAACCTCAACAACATCCAAACAACAATTATACAAACAAATATACGATCATAACTCATTCTAACCACTCTAATTCATCAAGATTTCTCATAAAAACTCAACCTAACTCAAAACCCCAAAACCCCCTAAAACTCATACCATTCTAATCCATTCATATTCCAATTCCTATACATTTATCATAGATTATGAAAACTCCCCATACCTTAGAGAATTTCGACGCTTTACACTCTTCTCTGGGGTTCTCCACAGCCTCCTGACTCTGAGTTCCTTCTTTCTTCAGAGCACTTCTCCAAACACGATAGAAACAACCAAAATGAGAAAACTGATCGTATTCTCTTCTTTGGATATATTATCCCAGTTTGCCTTTTCCCATCTTACCCTCATAATTTCACAAAAAAGACTACCTTACCCTTTTCTTTAATATACTTTTAATAATAATAATAAAATAGCATAATAAAACACTATTTATCCTTATTATATAAAAATACTCATTTTCTCCAAAATTCTCAAAATAATCCAAACTCTCCAATTTTTCTAAATTAATTAAATAAATGATTAAATAATTAATTTTATATTTTCGGGGCGTTACACTTGAGGCTTCAAATAAAGACTTGTGGGATGTTGTGAACCCTTTTCACAAGGTTGAGAAGCTTTTGGGCTCCTTGGTTGTCTTTGTATAGCCTTCAATTGCTCCAATCAATGATCACATACCTATGCCTCAGCTATGATGAACATGATGCAATGTTTTTGATTGTTACATGAATTTGTTTATGTTAAATGCTATGCAAAATTTTGAGAAAATGAGAGGGAAAATTTTGGGGTATCACATAGCAGAAACTGTTGCTAGCTGCGATTGTTTAATGTAACTTATAGCCTGAGCATCAAGGGTGGTATGGCTTAGAACAATATGTTCTTGAATAAAAACTAGCTTGGGTTTGATGAACATATTGAATGTGGATCTTAACTTGTAAGCTTTTTTTATTAAATTTGAACTTTTCATGTAACTTAATGCTTAGTTTGAGGTATTCCATCATAGAATCCTAGGAAATTAAGCCTTGCAACTTTTACAAACCATTGCTTTACCTTGGCTTTAATGTATCCATCCTTGGTGTAATGATAACTTTGGCACAAGTCTAATTTAATGAGGTATAACGATGCAAATGAATCAGGACTTGGCGTAGGGAGAAAATCCGGTGACATCATGCGGAATACTTGTGCAAGTAGTCAATGAAAATGAGAAGAATATCCAATAGCTCACAATAAAACCAATGGAAAACCTTGTCCATGTAAAACATGTATTCGGCAGTCAAAAGTATTATGTATTGGATCATAAAATTTGAAGTTTTAGTGGCTTATTTCGTGTAAACCTTTTTTATTATTTTTATAAAGCTCTTGCTGTCAAGTGTGTACCGAGTTTAATGAGCCTTTGTATCAATTGAAACTTGTTTCTTGTAAATTGCAGTACTCTCTTTTCCTTCAATTGTGTAATGGACCTTTGTATTGCAACTTTTTCTGAGTTTTTTTTTGTAACTTGAATGAATTTAGTTAACCATGTGAAATTCCATCTCTGTTCGTATATATTTGTCATAGACCTTCTCAATAACACTAAAATTTCATCTCTGTAATGGACCTTCTCAATAACATTGTAATGGACCTTCTCTGTTTGTATATATCTGTAAAGTATGCTTCTTGGATGGGCTAAGTAATTTTAAGGAACCAACTCCACACTTCAATATCTCACTCACCTCTCTCAATAAATCCTTAATTTACCAATGATTAATAAACAGCCTTAACAACTAATAAAAACACCTCTTGGGCTACCAAAGTTAGCGCATGGTTTCAATGAATTAATCAACCATGATAGTGATAAATTCAATGAATTAATTAGCCAACAAGGATATTGGATCAAGTTAGATAAATCAAACAAAATTGGTGATTCAACAATTTATGGATCCAATGTGAGGAGGTTAAATGACAAAGCAACACAACCAAAGAGAGGTATCCAACGAAGTAGATCACACTCCTATTCTTGAAACTCATACTCTTTATCTCTTAAAGGAGTAATGGTCCACAAAGATGAACTTTTTCTTCACCTCAACCCTTGCCACTTGAATTCTTTGTATAAATGAGCTAATGAGTTCAACTTTTCAATCATGTCTTTCAAACTTTATACCAACTTAATCATTCTAAGCTTTACAATGTGATAATTCCCATTTTCAACCAATAACCATGTATGATCAATCTTCCCCACAATTTACATTTGACCTTAGCACAAACAATAAATTCATGATTTGAATATCATGGTCAAAAGCCAAATGATCATTCAAAGCAATATCCTCACCAATCAACCAATTATCACAAGAAGTGGAAAAGGTAGGACAAATTTGGGGTATGACAGATGCCCCTATCTGGTAATAATGGCATTTTCTCGGGAAGAGGTGGGGAGGCTAGTGGATCAAGGAAGAAGGGAATCTTGACAATGCAGGCTCTTTTTTTTACCCATAGGACATAAGGTTCTTTCACAACGATCTTCTTCCAAGCCGCCTTGAATTTCCTTAACCCCTCTTTAGATGGGTTATCAACAACAAAAGGCACCAAATTCCTTTCTTCGGGGGGAGCCTCCATAGGGAGCCCAAGTTGTCTCTTGATCAGCATCGGGTTGTTGTTTATACAACCATGATTTCCTATCAGAGGGACATTAAGGAAATTTCCACATCTAAGCACGACACCCCCAATTTTCCAGTTTCTTCGATACCATGTGATGTCATTAGCCCTGAGTGAGGAAAATCTATGAGGCCACATCAAGTTCCTAGACCTAAAGTAACCCTCCTCAGACATCTACATATTCATCCATATATGAAACAGGGGAGCACTATAAAGAAACATACATCCCTTCTTTGTATGTCGGGTGTGGAAAGTATGATAGAAATCTTCCAATAAGAAAGGGACCGGGTTTTCAGTTATGAAAATCTCTATAGTCGAGTGATCAATAAACTCATATGACTTTTGAAACAATACAATCTAAATACCAGAAGAGCTAGAATGGCTCCACAATAAAACCAATTTTCTTTCTCAACACATTTCCATGCTTGCTTTTCTAGAAATAGTCTCGAGAATCCTCCTTTGTCTGACTTGTTATCCACCAACAAACTAGCAGGAAGTCCCAACACAGCAACCAATTTTGTCATAGTGACTTCTTGCTCCAGTTTTGGGAAAGGGTTGTGGTATCTAATGTGAAGACCCACAAGAAACCCAAACTCCTCCAAAGTAGGAGCAATCTGGAAATCCGAGAAAGTGAAGCACCAAAGTTAAATATCATAATATTGAGCAAGGGCACTAAGGGCGTCACGATAAGTCTTCTTGTCCAATACATTCAAGAGTTTTCCGAGCGAGCCTGGAAGTTGTTGTGTTTAATGGGCGTGATCTTAGCCCTCAAGGTAATTAGCATGTCAATCTTTGTCTCCAAGAACTTGAAACTGTACGTGCTTTTCTTGGGAATCTGATCCATCTTGATTGCCTTCACAAATGTTTCAAATCTACAATAAATATAAGAAACTGAGAGCTTCGTATCATTTTTTTATGAGTGGATGTATGAATTAATGGATGGATGATTTTAAATGGAAGGCTCCAAAAATAAACGGTAAGGACGAAAGATACTTTGATTACTCTCTTCACAAGGATCTCATTGGGTAAACTCAACATTTTGAAGGAACCCCAAAGTTAACAATCCATAAGGCTGTTCATCACACACGCCATCAACATGACGATTGATTGACTCCACCATATGAATCTCTTTTGGGTGAGATCTTCGTATTGACAACCCATGAGAGAAAATTTCTCGGGGACCATACTATGCGACCATCAACATGAGGCTTAAAACAAAATCTCAGAGTTATGGACTTTCCTCATCTATTTGATGCACTGGTCTGTTTTTTTTTACACTCAATCAACTCCATAGAGAAAATATATACTTAGTGAGGTCTTCATATCGAGCCACGCGCCAAGAGCTTGACGGTCGTCAGTATTCTCATTAGAATCTACTCTAGGTGAGGTTTTCGTACCGACAACCCACGAGAGAGGTTCCTTCGGGAGCCCATACTACGCAACCTCTCCAAACTTATGTTTGTACTTGTAGGCCCGGGTATAGAGCGTTTCCCTCAAGTTTCTTTTTATGTAATCAAAGTATCGTTCCAATATCGAAGAGCCACATTTTGGATATAATATGGAAAGCGATAAACAAGTAACACATAATGGAAAACATCCAAACAAGCGTGGAAACCTAGACTAGGCGTGACTTGCATAGGGGTGAACCAGTCCCCAGAAGAGTCGCCAGCTGGTGTACCTCGAAAAATACGATCCTCGCGAACCAGGTCGTGGTTGGGCTGATATGAGAGTTGCCACCTAATTTTGTTTATTCCCAAAGAGGGAAAGGGTAAATATAGATAAAACCACCAAGAAGGGATAAGAAAAGGTCTTCGCAAACTATTATTTGACTTCGAAAGTTGGTTATGCAGGGGGAAGGTATTATCACCCCCTACATCCATCGTACTCGATGGGAACCATAAAAGTTGTCACGCGCGAATGGATGTCTATACTTATGAATTACTTTCTAAACTAAGGGGTTTATTGATCCTCGGGGCTCGACAAGGATTGAGATCCCCTTGCCTACGTATTCCCTCGTTGTAAACACCCCAAATTTGCCCTCACTCATTTCACCATGGCTTGTGATTCTTTTCATATGCATAAGTTCAATCATATCATCTCATGCTGCATTATTGCTTCACTACATTGGTTCTAAGTCATCTGCATCTAGGGTTTGTGATCTGAGCCATCCCTAAGCTATCTGAGCCACTCCAAAGTTCATCAATCATCTCAAGAGAGTCCATGTATGTTCAAACATCATATTACATCCTCCCAAGATCAAGAAAGTCAGAAAATCACAAGAGCTGAGAAAGGCATGGAGGCAGAGCCAGGTTTAACTGCACAGATGACCTAAAATTAGGGTTTTGGTTTTAGAGGCCATAACTCCAATTTTTTTGGCCATTCTTGTTTCTATTGGTCATTATATAATATGAGGATCATGCATACCAGTTTTCATGAATAAATTCAATAGGGAAGGCATTTGATCAATAGATGACTTCTTGAGCAAGTCAGTGCCGAATTAGGGCATCTGAGGCCCCCAATCACCCAACCAAAGGGTCTTCCCCATCATTTTGGATGTTTATGATCTTTATTTGATCTTAGAAGAAGTTAGAAGTTCACAAAGTTGAAGAATTTCAAGCCATTTGCAAAGTTGCCATTTTCGGAAAGTGACTTGTAATGAAAACTTGCCATTTTGGGAAAGTTTTTCAACCTCCTCTTTTTGATTCAAATGAAAAATTCGTGGTCATCAAAGTTGTAGATTGGATCATTCCCTTTTCAAAAAGTACAAGAACTTGATCTAATTCATCATAGAACTCAAGTTATGGCTTTGCAAAGTTGGGAAAAATCACAAAAATTCACTTATGTGCCAAAGAGGGAAACTTGCAAATTCTTGTACCAAGGCAATTTATGACTTCTAATTGATGTCTAAGCATTACACAAACATCACACATGACATAAAATTCAGAATTGCCCAAATATTTCTGAAGTTTCATGCCTTAAACTTCAAGAAATTTCAAAAGGGGCCAAAGTGGTACAAAATTGCAAAATGATCCAAAACTCTTCATCCACTTGAGCCAACTCACTAAATCAGTTTCCATGGACCTCCCTAAAGCCAGCTGACTCGAGCCATGCCCCTAAACCATCCTGCCACTTGCCCATACCTCCAAGTACCACTTTCTTGACTTTTTGCAACATGAGCCATACCAATCACACTGCTCCACAACAACTCTCTGCCCAATCAGAACATGTTATGTGGACCTCAAGCAAGCCATTACACACAAAAAGCAAGGCTGAAACCTCCAAGAACTCAGCATTCACCAAAAACTCCTTTTATGCAAAAGCCTTCAAATTTCACAACTCAACCATCAAACCTTCAAACTTTTTCCACCATTCAACTCCATAAGCATCACTGATCATTTCCCACCCTTCATTTTGCCCTAAAAAGCCCAGAATCAAAAACACGATTTTCACACTTCATGAACTGAGCTTCTGCCATTTTCATTTTGGGGCCATATAAACTCCAACTAAGCATCACAAACACTTCAGAAGGATCATTGGAGCTGATTTGAAGCAAGGAACTGGCCAGAAAGCACCATTTTTCGAAAGCTTCAGTTCAGGTATCATCAAGAACTTTTTTTCCAGAAATGATTTCTTAAGTTCTTAGATTGTTCTCCATGCTTCACTGATCACACTGCACCTTTTGGTTTTGGAAATGATTCAGTTTTAAGCATGTATGAAGCTTCTGAAATTTCTGTGAAATTTTTCCGTTTTGATTCGAATCTCTCTGTTCATGTGAAATAAATCCTGTTTGATGATTTATTCTTGTTTAGATTGGGGTGGGGATCATTTCTGGAGAGTTTAAGAGCTTGGGGATGCGTATAGAGAGAGATAACATAGGAGACTGGCCAAAGAAGATGACCGGAACACTGTTCCGGTCACCTGAAAGTAATTAGGGTTCAGATTAGGGTTAATGACATAATTAGCGTAGTTTGAATGTGGGCCGTCCATTTGCGCGCGCTGGTCAATTCCCTCCCTTTTCCTTTTAAACCTCAACCACTGGATCAGCTTACTTTCATTTAAATTCATTTTAATTTCATTTTAATTGCATTTATTTCTACATTTTATTAAAATTAGTAAAACACTTTCAAAAAATTTCATTTTTTGCATTTCCCTTTCAAATATTTTTCTCATTCTGAAAATAATTTTTATTTTATTTTTTGCATAATTTTCGTATTTTTAAAATATTTAAGTGTGTATTTTAATTAATTAATGAGAATTAATTAATTAAAACACCATTTAAGTTTCTAAAAATCACCAAAAAAATCATGGTGCATTTTGATACATTAGGAGACATTATCAAACCCTTCAAACAAATTTCTTTTTGGTTCTTGACCTATTTTGGCATTTTTCTTTGGAATTAGGGTTCTTAAAAGTCAATATTTTTGCCCTAACTTAGAAAAATTCATTCTGCCTAACCTTGAAAAGTTTGATGATGGTTCTTTTTGCATTGAATTCTTCATGTTATGTAGCTTCTAGGATAAAATTGGTTTGAATTTATTCTTCATTTTCAATTTGTTTTGCATTTTTTATTGTAAGGTACCTTAAAATCCTAGCCAATTTGAGAAAATCATAACTTCCATTAGGTTAAGATTTAGGTATCCTCCTTTGGGCAGTGAACTTGTGTAGGGTTAGGGTTCCTTTGATCCTATTTTCAAATTTTTATCATGTCATTTTCTTCTGGTTTTGAAATTTTGTATTGCAAGTTATGTATAAACCCTGATTTTTGCCTTCATTTGTATCCATCTTCCATATGCTTGAATTCATGAACTTGCCATGATATTTTGTGCATCCACATGACTTCTAAGACATCTTAGGATATATTAGAATCATGTTTGATCATTGCATCATTCATTTGCCATGTTGTGCATTCATTTCATTTCATAACTTTCATGCCTCCTTTCATGTCTCATTTGCATCTTCATTACTTGTATGATCATCCTCATCTCTTGACATGCTTTCATACCATCTCATAACATCATTTACACCATGATTATGCTTCTGACTTTGTTTTTTCATCTTTGCATTTCACCTCAATTGCATTTCATTTCATTCTTTGTTGCTAACTTTTCAGTTGGTAAGTGTTTGAGAAGTGAATTTGCCTTCACTTCTCATAATCTCTTCTCATCTATCTTATGCATTCATTGCTTCATTTTACTTTTGTATTAGAGTGAGCTTGCTCATTCATGCTCCTTCTTCACCTTCTTTCTTCAAGCAACTTATCTTCTTAAGTGAAGTAAGTTGACTTGTTTCTTCTGCTTCTCTTCCTTTCATCTACTTCTTCCTTGGTGGCTTTTCCTGAAGATCTCTTGCAAGCCTCATAAACCCTAGGAATACCCAAGCATGATCAGAATTAGGGTTTGATTAGTCCCCCATTAGTTTTACCTTTGTGTCATCTCTTGTGTCTTCTCTTCTCATCTCTTAATCAAGGACTAAACCTTAAAGGTCTTAAGGCTTTGTGATTAAGCTTATACTTGCATCCTTCTATTAGGATGGAGTGTATAACTTTAATCCTAAGTGTTAAACCCTTAATGTGTTTAAATCCTTTAATCAATCCACCTAATAATCACTTATACATTAAGCTTTTAACTTGGGCCTTGCATTAGGGTTCTAATTCTTCCTTAATTGGTTAAGAAGGACTAACCCTAGAGTTAATGGACAAGTCCCCCTCAAGTTGTCTTACAAACCATAAAACTCATTTCTTAATCTCATCTTTAATTAAAATCCACTTTAATAAAGGCTTTGTTTTGTCATGAGGTTAATCCCTAAACATGGATTAAGTTGAGGAGCCTTCCTCAACTTAAATGTTCTCATCTATTATCCTTCTATTAGGATGGTGTAATGGGTCCATTAAATCCTTGATTATGGCTTAAACTCATTACTTAACACTAAACCAAAAACTCCAAAAACATTTAAATAAATGCAAGTATGTTAATGATCTTAATCCTACATCATGGTGATTGAGTGTGAGGTGCTTACTTCATACTTAAGGTGTTCTCATTACCCCTAATCAGAGGGAGGATGTGATGAGTTTACTAACCCTCGGTTTAGGCTTAAGCTCATTTTCTTATGACAAACTCCAAAAAACATTAAAAGACTGAAAACACAAAAACAAACAATAATCGTCTCCTCCGGGATTCTTTCCTCATCTCATTCACTCACAAACGAGAACTTGCTTCTTCCATCTAATGCAAGATAGTTTGCACCTGAGCCAGACAGGTCATACACTTGAGCATAGATAAGTAAGCAATTCACAAGTCAATTTATCTTTCAGTCTCTTTGAGTCGAACTACGGTGTTCTGACTTCCTCATTGCACGAGAGGATACGTAGGCATAACTTAACAGTTATCGAATAAAAGTCTCTGTATATCCCCCCTCTTCCAGCATTATTCTTTTAGCCTCATTATCTTGAGCTTTGCACTCCTGCTCTAGCACTGACACCTCACATATTTCACTTCACTTTCTTCTAGCACTGACACTTGCATTCTTTCCAGCTTTGATACACAGATTGCACTGACACTACCCCTTTAAAACACAAATCTTTCAAGCGTGGATCCCGTCGAGTACGACGGACAATTTGGGTTCTAATACCTTCCCAGGTTGTAACCAACCCCCTTTCTCAGTTTCTCTGGTTCGCAACCGTCTTATCCGTCTTTTCTTTGGTTTATGCAGCATTACCTTCCCTTCGGGATAAAAATGCCTAGCTGGCGACTCTTTTCACTTCTTTCTCTTTCGCCGACCATTCGCGTCTGTACCCCTCTTGGCCATGTGTCATTTTGGTGGGAGCGACAGCTTGACGACTCTGCTGGGGATCCTTATATTGTAACCAGGGTTTCTGGTTCTTTTTGTGGGTTCCTCCTAGCGCTTGTTTGATTTGTGTTTACTGGGGTGTTAGGTGCTATTGTGTGTTTATTTGTTTTTACTTTATTTGTTGCTATGTGTACAGTTATTTATTGCTTTCTTTATCAGTTTTATATATCATACTGTCATACTATCATTTGCTTGATCTGGTTTCTGTTTTGGTGGGTGGGGTTCCATTGAGAGTTTAAGGTCCTATACCTGGGACCTGAGTGACACTTAGGCTAGAGTGGTTCATGTTCTTTCCCATTCCATTTCGGTCTGGTGCGGGAATATGAAACACGGTTCAGATCTGGGTTTCTTCTTGAGAACTCCGTACTACAGATTTCCTGTAGTGCTAGGGCTATCTGGGAAGCCTGCTAAGTCTATGACCTTTATTATGACCTTCAGAAGCTGAGGTGAATTAGAGGAGGATCTTTTATGGTTATTGTAAACACTGTACCTCTGGGTTATAAGTGTTTACACTTCTCATAACTGATCCAAGTCTGAGGATCCTTGTTTTAGAACATTACCTGTGAGGGGGTTGGGTTGTTTACAGGTTTGCAGGAACCCTTGACCACATCATACCCTATTACTATTTTGTTTAAGAGTACCTCATTTTGGACAGTTCTTGTGTTTAACCCTGGACATGTGACTCTTTATTTTAGTCCCCCACCCAGGTTACTGGATTTCTAAGCCTTCATCTGGACCTTTGAACATACATGGACTTATATCAAGACAGATAATCAGATCCAGCTTGATCACAAACCCTTGCATATCATTTGCATATATCATCATTGCATCATTTAACATTTGTTTATTTGCTTTTCAGGGTATCCATTTCACTGTATCTTGGTTTTGGTTTTGACCCCTTCTTCTGCATAGACCTCTGCTTCAGTGGTCTTCATCAGTTATCTGCTTCAGCTATCTCCATCCTCACCAGCATCAGTCTGTCAGTGGCTCATTTCCGGCAACAGTCTGTGATCTTCATCAGCACCTATCTTCAGTTTCTTCAGTAGCACTCATGACTACTCCCAGGAAGAGCAACATATCATACCATTTCTTTGAGCCTGTGTTGACTGGTATCAGGCAGGTCCAGTCACTCATCACACCTGACCACATCCCATTGTTTAGAGAACACTATGGAGGCATCTTAGACATGGTTATGGACCTTGAACCTTCTCAGAGGAGTATGATCCACACATGCTTACAGTTTTATGACCCTCCACTGAGATGCTTCACCTTTCCAGACTTTCAGTTAGGGCCTTTGCTGGAAGAGTTTTCTTTATTGATTGGAGTACCTATCAGAGGTAGAATCCCATTCAACCCAGAGATGACATTTCCCAAGAATGAATAAATAGCAAGGGCATTGTACTTGGAGCCTGCCCTGATTGAGCAAAGTATGACAACAATGGCTGGGATCCCTGGTTTGCACTTGGACTTCTTGATTTCTCAGGCTATCCTGAAGGCTTCATTGGGAGAATGGAGGGCAGTCTGTTCACTGTTAGCCCTCTGCATATATGGGGCTATATTGTTTGCAAATGAGCCCAAATTTGTCAGCAGGAATGCTATCCATTTGTTTCTCCTGAAGAACCCAGTACCTACATTGTTAGGAGATTTTTACTACTCCATTCATCAGAGGAATGAGAAACAAAGGGGGAAGTTGGTAAGATGTTGTGCTCCTTTGTTTTACACCTGGCTACTCAGACACCTGCCTAAGTCAGATGCCTTCCTGAACCCCCACCAACAGAAGAATTGGGCCAAGAGGCTCATTGTTGACTTCGAATGATATTAGATGGTGCACCCAGAGCACCAAAGGCAAGGACATTATCACCAGCTGTGGACAATACCCAAATGTGCCTCTGATAGGAGTAAAGGGTTGCATCAACTACAATCCTTTGCTGTTTAAGAGACAACTGGGCTATGCTTTGGTTCACCCTCCTAGAGGACAAGATTTAGCTAAGACCCTGTATTGTGAAGTGAAGCCTAATTCAGCTGCTGTCAGACAAGCATCCCGGGCTTGGGACAACATCCAGACAAAGGGGGTAGCTATCCTTGGAAGGTGTAATAATGTTGCTTCAGCTCAATACTATGACTGGTCCCGTACTAGAGCTCAAATTACCGGAATGCCTTTTATCTTGGAAGACATACCTGGGCCATCCACAGTACAGCCAGCATCAATTGTCAGCCTAGAAGAATTTGAGAAGCTGAAGGAAAGGAATGAGAAGTTATCTGAGTCTTTGAAGAAAACTCTTTGTGAGAGAAGTGATGGTCGTCTGGACATTGAGAGATTGGAAAAGCTCAAGGTTGAGCATCTGACCAAATTTGAGAAGACAGAGGACTATATCAGGAAAGCAAGAGCTGGGGAACAGATATTGAAAAATGCCTGTAAGGAGGCCAAAATTAAGAAAGCTAGGGCTGAGCACTATCTGCAAGAGAGTCAGGCTAGGTGGGTCAGGATCACCGAAGCCCGTACACAAGAAGACCAAAAGACTCAGGCTAAGATTGAACAGTTAGAGGCCAATGAGAAGAAGCAGCAGGAAGCTTTGCTGGCAGCCCAGAAGGAGATTTCAGAGTTGAAGCTTAGGGCAGGATTGAAGAGATCAAAGGACCAGGATAGGCATAAGAAGCTGACTACTGCCATTGCTACCAGGAACCTCCTCATTAGGACCATTACGGAGCATCCAGCTGGTCCAGTGACTGAGGCCCTCCTGAAGGAGGTCAGAGAGGATAAGTTTGGACTGGATGTCTGATTGTTTGTTTGTTGTTATTTCCATTTGATGTACTTTTCCTTTTATTGTATTTTTGACCCTCTAGGGGCATGTGTTGTAAAACAAACTATGTATTGATCACCATTTGTAATATATTCTAGTGTGTTTTCATTTGGTTTTTTCTCTCAACAACATCAAGCATCTTCCTCGAGGTCTGGAAAGGTCAAAACCAAGAACCAAACCGGATACCTTGGAAAACAAATAAGCACACTACATTGCATACTAACCTTTGTGTTTGTTTTTGTAGGTTTTGTTATTATCTTTGTTTCTAACTTTGTTGTAATCTCAGGAAACATTGCTCGTCGCCGAGTGTTCCCTGTCAACCGCACGCACCGGTACCCGACTCGCAACAACGTTCCAGGTATTCAAATGGACCAAGTACAACAGGATCTGACTGAGTTCAGAAATCAGATGGTAAACGAGAGAGTAGAAATGAGAAACCAGATGTCTCAATTCATGGTTGTCATGACTGGCTTAGCCCAGAGCCAAGAAAGACTGAGAGAACTGGTAGAAAGACAGACACCTAAGGAGCCTCATCTGGGAATAGGAGGAACTAGCAACAATGAACAGGGCCAGCCTCGTATTGACCCACCAGTATTTGGACCTCATCTGGATCCAGAAGCTAATATTCCGAGAAATGTGCAAGGTAATACTGCTGGGGGAAGAATCTTGCAGGAGGATCCCTAAGAAGAACAATTTACTATTATGGGGGCTGGAGATGAAGTATATGACTGGAGATTGGACGAAAATGCTGAGAAGTTAAGATCTTTGGAGTCTCAGAATTCTTTGGGCTTCGATATGATGGACATGGGCCTAGTGGATGGGGTGAGAATTTCCCACAAATTCAAACCTCCATGCTTTGAAAAATACAATGGTACCTCCTGTCCTCGCACTCACCTACAGTCTTTCTTGGGAAGACTCAAAGCGTATACTATGGATGAAAAATTGTGGATGTTTTACTTTAAAGATAGTCTGACTGGGGCTTCAAGAGAGTGGTATTCACATCTGTCTAGGGCCACCATTAGATGCTGGAAGGACTTAGCTGAAGCCTTCATCAGGCAATATCAATACAACCTGGACATGGCTCCCAACAGGACCCTTCTGATGGGAATGTCACAATCTTCTAGAGAGAGCTTTAGAGAATATGCCCAGAGGTGGAGACAGCTTGCTGCTGCCGTCCAACCACCCATGTCAGAGAGGGAAATGGCTGACATGTTCATGAATACTTTGCAAGGAACCTCTATTGATAGATTGGCTGCCTTCTCCTCTACCAGTTTTGCTGATGTGGTCATAGCTGGTGAGAGGATTGAAAGCCTTTTAAAGATGGTAAAAATTTCCGACAGTGGTACAAGTTCATCCAGCAATCCCAGAAATCCTTTTGTGGGACCTCGAAGGGCTGGTGAAACAAATTCCATTCATGCAAGCAGGGGCAGACCTCAGTATGTGCACCGGTCAGTAGCAGCAGTTACCATTCCAGCTCCGATTCCTCAACAATCAGCATATCCTCAACAACAACAACAACCACAGTATCAACAACCAGTTCATTATCCGCAACAGAGAACCTACAACAATAGCAATAACAATCAGCAACAGCGTCCTTTCCAACAAAGGCCATCACAGGCAAACAGGGTAATTGACCCAATCCCAATGCCGTATGCTGCACTCTTGCCACAACTCCTGAAACTCAACCTAGTTGAATTAAGGACATTGGCACCTCCAGATCCCACCAATATGCCAAAGAACTATGATGCAAATGCCAAGTGTGCTTTCCACTCAAACACGTCGGGGCATAATACTGAAAAATGAAGAGCCCTACAGATGAAAGTCCAAGACCTGGTGGACTCAAAAGCTCTCAACTTCGCCCCTCCTCCAAATGTCAAAAGGAATCCAATGCCTAGTCACAACGAGCCTAGGATTACGGCTATTGAGGAAGGCAAACCATCCACCTTAATCACCAGTGTTGCACAAATTCGAACATCTTTGGTTGAAATCAAAGCTCGGCTTTTAGAATGCCAAATGTTCCCTGGGTGTGAGCTCGGCTGTGGGTATTGCAATATTGCAGTCAATGGGTGTGAAAGGCTGAGAAACGGAATAAATGGTCTTATTAAGGACGGTATCCTTCAAATTACGACGATAGCGCCTACAACTCCAGCAGTTCCTTCATCGACAATCCCAGATACTCCTACAACGTCAGCAACCATTGTTCCAACGGATTCTATTACAACTCCAACAACTGCTCAATCAATCATTTCAAGGGATACAAGTTCAGTCACCATTCCTGCTACAACTTCAACACCCATTCAGTCAACAGTACCTTCTACAAAACCAACAGCAATTGATGAAAGCATCTCAACGATTACAATATACTATGATCCTGCAAATGTTCCTACCAACAATTCACAACAAATTACTACTCTTGTCAGAACTCCAGTTACCATATACTATGATCCACACACCATTGTGGTCCCCTCTGCAACTGCTATCAGTCTGGTCACTATCACGGTGCCTGGGCCAGTTCCTTACGAAAGCAACCCTTGGCATTATGGCTCGGATCTATACTGCGAGGGGCAGAAAATCACTTTAGAATCATCAACTTCTTCACCTCAGATAAACAATGTAGGGGGAGGCGGAGGCTTCACTAGGAGCGGACGTCTCTTCGCCTCACAAATTCCAAGACCTAATGCTGAAGCAGAAGCTGCTGCCAAAGCAAAAGGAAAGAGCATGGTGCAAGAGGAATAAGTTGTCAAAGAAGCTGTGAAGACTCCTTTTGATCAAAAGGTTGATGAATTCATGAGAATTATAAAGAAAAGTGATTACAAGGTGGTAGACCAGCTTCACCAAACACCTTCCAAGATCTCCATACTATCATTGCTAATGTGCTCCAAGGCTCATCGAAACGCACTATTAAAAGTCCTGCACACAGCTTATGTGCCAGAGGAGATTACCGTTAATCAATTAGAGGTTGTGGTTGGAAATGTCAACGCTAGTTATGGACTAGAATTTACCAACACTGATCTGACAGTGGAAGGTCACAATCACAACAAGGCTTTGCATATTACCTTGGAGTGTAAGGGTGCACTTCTTTCTCACGTACTGGTAGACACAGGGTCGTCCCTCAATGCCCTGCCCAAGAAAGCCCTTGTGAAGTGTAAACACCCCAAATTTGCCCTCACCCATTCACACCATGGCTTGTGATCATTTCATATGCATAAACTCAATCATATCATCTCATATCACATTTTTTGCTTCATTGCACTGGTTCTAAGTCATCTGCATCTAGGGTCTGTGATCTGAGGAATCCAAGAGCTTCTTGAGCCACTCCAAAGGTCATCAATCACTTCAAAGGGGTCCATGTATGTTCAAACATCATATTATATCCTCTCAAAGTCAAGAATGTCAAAGAATCACAAGAACTGAAAATGGCATGGAAGCAGAGCCAGGCTTAACTGCACAAATGACCTAGAATTAGGGTTTTGGTTTCAAAGGCCATAACTCCAAATTTTTTGGTCATTCTTGTTTCTATTGGTCTCTATATGGTATAGGGATCATTCATATCAATTTTCATGAAAGAATTCAATGGGGAAGTCATCTGATCAAGGGTTGACTTTCTAAGCAAGTCAGTGCAAAATCAGGGCATCTGAGGCCCTCAATGACCCAACCAAAGGGTGTTCTTCATCATTTTGATTGTGTATGATCTTTATTTGATCATGGAAGATGTTGGAAGTTCACAAAATTGAAGAATTTCAAGTCATTTGCAAAGTTGACTTTTTGGGAAAGTTGACTTTTAATGAAAATTGCCATTTTAGGAAACTTTTTCAACCCTTGCTTTTTGATTCAAGAATGCTTCAAATGAAAAAACTTTGGTCATGAAAGTTGTATAATGAATCATTCCATTTTCAAAAAGTACAAGAACATGACCTAATTCATTTTGGATCAAAAGTTATGGCCTTGCAAAGTTGGGCAAAATCATTGAAATTCCACTTTTGCACAAAATGGAAAACTTGCAATTTCTCATGGCAAGCCTTTATGTGACTTCAACATGACCTCTAATCATCATACCAATGCAATGCATGACCTAAAATCAGAATTGGCCCAAGGGATTTCTCACTCATTTGCCTTGATCTTCACATAGCCATAAGTCATTTTTCATGAAAATGCAAATAGGGATTTTTGGCAAAATCATTCTCAAAGAAGTTGTATGATCACTAGCTGGTTTTAATGCATTATCATGACCTAATGAGACATCCCACATCAAAAATCCAGCAAGGTTTCTCACATTCACATAGCCAAAATCATGAAATGTCACAAGTGGGCAAGTTGCAAAAACTCCTCTAGCTCATGATCCAGATGCAGCAGCCTTTCATAAGCCATCCAAGGGCCATCCTTGACTCAAGCTGAGGCAGGACAAGCCTCTAGACTGCCTCTGCCATAGCCCATGCTGCAAGTACAAATCAACTTGACTTTTTGGCCAATCCTCCCATACCATACCCACAGTGCACACCTGCCCTCCTAGATTGCTGGGATTGTTTATGGATTGCCTAAGGGTCATAAAACAAGAGGAAAGCAAGCCTGAAACGGACACATTACAGCACACTCCAAAAACTGTCAAAACTTTCCTCTCTTCGAATCTCCTTCCATAGCCATCAAACACTCATTTTCTCTTCACCAATGAATCATACATCTTCCATGGAACCAGAATCCACCATTAAAACAGCTTGAAACCCCATAAATCTCAACTGTGAAACCTGCTATACCAGAACTCAAACTCTCAAATTAGCCACCAACAAAGGATTGTGAGCATTCCATTATCTTCAAGGGGGTCAGAGGAGACATTTTGCATCAAAGAAAGGTCTGGAAAGCTCATATTCACAGTTCACCACTTCAGGTATCTTCAAACCTCAAACTTTTCAGAGCTTGTATTTTTTGTTACAAAATGAAAGTATATGTCATGCTGATCATGGTGGTATCTTTAGAATCAAAAATGGTGAAGAAATGAGCTTTTGGTTGCTCTCTGAAATTTCACCTGTGAAATTTGCTTGCTTCGATTCTCTCTGTTCTTGGGTTATAAATGTTGTTTGAGGGGTGATTTGAATGGGATTTGGGTAGAGGATCATTTCCCTGGTTTCAATTTGATGAATGGTGGCCTGTAGCATGTTTTAGGGTTTCTGACCCGCCGGAGAAGATGACCGGAGCTTCCCTCCGGTCACCTGAAAATCATTAAGCCCTAACCCTAATTAGTTTGCCAGATGCGTTCGTGGCCGTTGGATACAGATTAGTTTAAGTGTTGAATGGTTCAGATTAAGTCATTAAACCCTAACCTGTTTTTATTAATTTAATAAATCATAATTAAATTAATTAAGCCAGAAGCAATCCTGACAATCAATTCGCGCGCGCAGTCAAACATCCTCTCCCAGATTTGAATGTCAGCCTTAGGATGAGATTACTTTTCCTTTTATTAATTTTAATTCATTTGTTTTGTATTTCTTTTGTACATTTAGTTTAAAATACAAAAAAATTGTTCAAAAATTCTGAAAATTTTTATGCAACCTTTTATTAATTTTCAGAAACCAAAAACATTTTTATTTTTATTTTTTGCATTAAAAAATATTTTTAAATCATTTAAAAGATTATTTTTAATTAATTAATGAGAATTAATTAATTAAAAATACATTTAGGTATTTAAAAATCATAAAAAAAATTATGAAACCTTTAAAATCATTTAGGAACATTGTCCAACCCTCAAACCAAATTTCTTTTTTGATCTTGATGTCTTTTGACAATTTTTCATGGAATTAATTTCATTTCAAGGCATTATTTTGATCCAATCTTTGAAAATTCATTTCTGCCTAGTCTTTAAGAGTTGGACTTTGATTCTTTTTGCATTGCATCTTGCATATCATGAAGTTCATAGGATTAAATTGGCATGATTTGATCTTGCATTTTCAATTTGTTTGACATTTTTCTTGACAAGGTACCTTAAAACCCTAGAAATCTTAAGAAATTCATAACTTTCACTAGGTTAAGAATTGGATCCTCTCCTTTGGGCAGTGAGTTTGTATAGGTTTAGGGTTCCCTTGAGTGCATTTTCAATTTTTTATCATGATGTTTGCTTCTGGTTTTTGTTTTTGTTTTGTGCATTGATCATAAACCCTAATTTGGGCTTCATTTTACATTCATTTTGCATTTTCTTGCATACCATGACTTGCCATGATATTTTATGCATCCTTTTGATTCATTACACATCTTAGGACATGTTAGAATCATGTTTGATCATTGCATCTTTCATTTGCCATGATGTATGTCATTTGCATTCCATAACTTTTCATGTATGTTCATGGTTCTAAGCATGCTTCTCTTGCATCCATATGTTTGTATGATCATCCCCATGCCTTGTTTCATGTTTGCATCATCTCATAGCATCATTATCATCCCACACATGCTTCTGGTTTTGTTTTGCATCATGCCATCCCATCTCACTTTGCATTGCATTGCATTTCTTTCACTAACTTTTCAGGTGGTAAATCACTTTGAGAAGTGAATTTGCCTTCACTTCTCACAATTTCTTTTCATCTCTCTTATGCATCATTGCTGCATTTTGTCTTGTGTTTGAGATTGAGCTTGCTCTTTCTTCTTCTTCTTACTTTCTTTCCTCAAGTGACTTGCCTTCTTTAATGAAGCAAGTTACTTTGCTTCTCTTTGCTCCTTTCATCTGCTTCCTGGTGGTTCCTCTGAAGATTTCTCTTGTTAACCTCACAAACCTTAGGAACAACCAAGCATGACAATAATTAGGGTTTTGATTAGTCCCCCATTTATATTTTACCTTTGTGTCTCATTGAGTCTTCTCTTCTCACCTCATAATCAAGGACTAAACCCTAAAGGCTTTAAGGCTTTGTGATTAAGCTTATGCCTGCATCCTTCTATTAGGATGGAGTGTATAACTTTAATCCTAAGTGTTAAACCCTTAATGTGTTTAAATCCTTTAATCAATTCATCTAATAATCATCAAGACATCAAGCTTGTAACTTGGGCCTTGCATTAGGGTTCTATTTCTTCCTTAATTGGTTAAGAAGGACTAACCCCAGTGTTAATGGACAAGTCCTCCTCAAGTTGTCTTACAAACCCTAAAACTCACTTCATCATCTGATAATTAACTAAAATCAACTTAATAAAGGCTTTGTTTTGTCATGAGTCTAATCCCTAATCATGGATTAAGTTGAGGAGCTTTCCTCAGCTTAAACATTCTCATCTATTATCCTTCCATTAGGATGGTGTAATGGGCCTGTTTAATCCCTGATTGTGGCTTAATCTCATTACTCAACACTAAACAAAAACAACAAAAACATTTAACTAATCACAAGTAGGTTAATGATCTTAATCCTACATCATGGAGATTAAGTGTGAGAAGCTGACCTCACACTTAAGGTATTCTCATTACCCCTAATCAGAGGGAAGACGTGATGAGTTTACTAACCCATTGGTTTAGGCTTAAGCTCATTAACTTATGACAAATCTCCAAAAGCAATAAAAGACTGAATATACAAAAACAAACAATAATCGTCTCCTCCGGGATTCTTTTCTCATCTCATTCACTCACCAACGGGAACTTGTTTCTTCCGTCTAATGCAAGACAGTTAGAACCTGAGCTAGACAGGTCATACACTTGAGCATAGACAAGCAAGCAGTTCACAAGTCAATTTACCTTTCAGTCTCTTTGGGTCGAACTACGGTGTTCTGACTTCCTCATTGCACGAGAGGATACGTAGGCATAACTTAACTGTTATCGAACAAAAGTCTCTATATATCCCCCCTCTTTCCATCATTATTCTTCTAACCTCATGATCTTGAGCATCTTATTCCTGTTCTTACACTGACACTGTACATACTACACTTTACACTTCTTTTACACAGACACCTGTACATCTTTTTCCAGCTCTTTTGCACACAAATTGCATTGACACTACCCCCTTAAAACACAAATCTCTTAAGCGTGGATCCCGTCGAGTACGACGGACAATCTGGGTGCTAATACCTTCCCAGGTTGTAACCAACCCCCTTTCTCAGTCTCTCTGGTTCGCAACCGTCTTATCCATCTTTTCTAGGTCTATGCAGCGTTGCCTTTCCTCTGGGATAAAAATGCCTAGCTGGCGACTCTTGTCTTTTCCTGTGAGTTCACTCCTGTGTGTTCTCACACCCTCCTTTCGCCGACCGTTCGCGTCTGTACCTCATTTGAGCCCAGCCTCATCTTTTGGGAGCGACTTGAAGTTGGAACATGATGGATTGACACTACACCCAAGCAACTTGGTAGTGAGAGCCTTTGACGGTTCTAAAAGATCAGTTCTGGGAGAGATAGAGTTGCCTATATTGATTGGCCCACAAGTTTTCAAAACGACCTTCTTTGTGATGGATATACAGCCTGCCTACAGCTGTCTATTGGGTAGACCATGGATACACGCCGCAGGCGCCGTGACATCAATCCTTCACCAGAAGTTAAAATTCGAGTGGGAAGGCCAAGTCATTACTATTTGTGGGGAGGAGGATATTTTTGTTAGCCAACTGGCTACCTTCAAATACATTGAAATGGATGGGGAGATCCATGAAACCATGAGTCAGGGGTTTGAGGCCTTGAATATCAATGAAACATCTGCTGTACTGGGAACTTCCATCACCTCATATCAACAAGCCCGGAAGGTTGTTGAGGAGGGTACTGCTCAAGGCTGGGGCAAGTTACTGCCAGTGGAGAAGAAAGAAGACCGATTCGGGTTGGGTTACATACCGACTCGACAAGATCAACCAGAGGCTGCAACGGAGCCCAAGTTTTTCAGCGGGGGAATGCTAACCCCGGATGCTGTGAATAGTTTGGAAGATGAGTCAGAAGACGAGCGCAACCTGGAAAGCTGGATACGTCCAAGGATCCCGGGGAACCATGTCTCAAACTGGTCTTCCCAGGAAATTATAAGCGTTACTCCTGCAGAGTAATTATTATTTCCTGTTTTTAAAGCATGAATCAAGTCCTGCATCTTGCCCAAGATGTCAGGACTCATTTTGTAATCGGGCAATCTTGTATTTTGTGCAAAGATCAATTAATGAATATCAGGACATCTTTTGCAAATGAGTCTTTTCTTTTCCGCTCACTGTTTTTCATTTTTTTTTTTTTTTGTACAAAAATAAAATGGCAATGTTTTTCAAAATAATAACTTCATTTTCACTTTTTCTAAACAAGATAAAACTGATCACTAAAATGAACAAATCTAAAACCCTTGCAGAGAGTGCCCTCTAGACTGCACCGAGAACAAGACTGCTATGACTTCGTATGACTTTGACAATCCGATTAATCAAGCCGATGAAGGGGTTGAAGAAGATTATGAGCTACCTGAGGAATTAGCTAGGTTGTTTGTTAAGACAAGAGGAGAAGGTTATAACCCCTCATCAGGAGGAGGTTGAAACGGTTAATCTTGGTACAGAACAAGACTTGAAGGAAGTTAAGATCGGGGCCTGCCTGCAAGATTCAGTGAAAGAACAACTGATTGACATGCTTCGGGAGTATGTGGATGTTTTTGCTTGGTCTTATCAGGATATTCCAGGGTTGGACACCGACATTGTTATGCACAAGCTGCCGCTGAAAGAAGATTGTCCGCCAGTAAAACAGAAGTTGTGCCGTACTCGCCCAGATATGGCTATGAAGATAAAAGAAGAGGTACAGAAACAGTGGGATGCTGGTTTCCTTGCTGTAACTAGTTACCCACCGTAGGTCGCTAACATTGTACCTGTGCCGAAGAAAGATGGAAAAGTAAGGATGTGTGTGGATTACCGGGACCTGAACAGAGCCAGCCCGAAAGACGACTTCCCTTTACCTCACATTGATGTATTGGTCGACAATACGACTCAGTTCTCGGTGTTCTCCTTCATGGATGGATTTTCAGGATATAATCAGATCAAAATGTCACCTAAAGACATGGAGAAGACAACTTTCATCACGCCCTGGGGCACATTCTGTTATAAGGTAATGCCATTCAGACTAAAGAACGCTAGTGCCACCTATCAATGGGCTATGGTAACATTATTCCATGACATGATCCACAAGGAAATTGAGTGTTATGTGGACGACATGATTGCCAAGTCCCTCACAGAAGAAGACCACCTGGTGAATCTGTTGAAGTTATTCAAGCATCTGAGGAAGTACCAACTGAAGTTAAACCCCAACAAATGCACATTCAGGGTGCGATCCGGCAAGCTGCTGGGATTTATTGTAAGTGAGAAAGGGATTGAGGTTGACCCTGATAAAGTTAAAGCCATTCAAGAAATGCCTGCACCAAAGACTGAAAAAGAAGTTCGAGGGTTTCTGGGTAGATTGAACTACATCTCGTGGTTCATATCTCACCTTACTGCAACCTGTGAACCCTTGTTCAAATTATTGAGAAAAGAACAAACGGTCAGGTGGAATGAAGACTGCAAGAGGGCTTTTGACAAAGTCAAGGAGTACTTACAAGAGCCTCCAATCCTTATGCCTCCAGTTGAAGGAAGACCTCTGATAATGTACTTGACAGTATTAGAAGAGTCAATGGGGTGTGTGTTGGGCCAGCATGACGAGTCTGGTCAAAAAGAGTATGCGATATACTACCTGAGCAAAAAGTTTACCGACTGTGAACAATGTTATTCACTGCTCGAGAAAACTTGTTGTGCTTTAGCGTGGGCTGCTCGCCGACTGAGGCAGTATATGTTGACCCACACTACCTTATTGATCTCCAAGATGGACCCAGTTAAGTACATTTTTGAGAAGCCAGCACTTACCGGACGGGTTGCAAGATGGAAAATGATTCTCACAGAATATGACATTCAAGACACATCTCAAAAGGCCATCAAAGGCAGTGTATTGTCGGATTATCTCGCTGAGCAACCCATTGATGATTACCAGCCTATGATATTTGACTTCCCTGATGAAGACATCATGTTCATAAAAGCAAAAGATCATGAAGAGCCTATTTACACTAAAGGTCCTGACCCAGAAGAAGAATGGACTATGATGTTTGATGGGGTTGTTAATATGAATGGTCGGGGTGTTGGTGCAGTACTCATTACACCTAAGGGAGTTCACATGCCTTTCTCGGCAAAACTCACCTTCAACTGCACTAACAATGAAGCTGAATACGAAGCTTGTATTATGGGTCTTGACGAAGCCATTGACCTCAGGATCAAGACTTTGACTGTGTTCGGAGATTCAACTCTGGTAATCAATCAAACCAACAGCAAATGGTACACTCACCAGGATCATCTGATACCCTACCAGGATTATACAAGGAGGTTATTGACTTTCTTCACTACAGTCAAGCTTGAGTATATCCCTCGAGTTGAAAATCAGTTTACAGATGCTCTGGCTACCATTTCATCCATGATCAAAGTTCAAGCTGCCAACTTTGTGCCTCGGATTTCAGTGTCCAGACTTGACAGACCGGCATATGTATTCTCAGCAGACCTTGCTAAAGATGACAAGCCTTGGTTCCATGACATCAAATGCTTCTTGGAGGATCAAACATACGCACCTGGGGCATCTTCCAGTGATAAGAAGACATTAAGAAGGCTAGGTGGTAGCTTCTTCCTGAATGCTGATGGTTCCTTGTACAAGCGGAACTTTGATATGGTACTCCTCAGATGTGTTAATAGGGCAGAAGCAGACTTGTTGATGCACGAGGTGCATGAAGGATCTTTCGGTACCCATGCCGGTGGACATGCTATGGCTAAAAAGTTGCTAAGATCAGGCTATTACTGGATCACAATGGATGCAGACTATTGTGCTTATGCCAGGAAATGCCATAAATGCCAGATTTATGCAGATAAAGTGCATGTACCCCCAAATCCTCTGAATGTGATGTCTTCACCATGGCCCTTTGCCATGTTGGGCATTGACATGATTGGCAAGATTGAACCGACCGCTTCGAATGGCCACAGATTCATCCTGGTAGCCATTGACTATTTTACCAAATGGGTCGAAGCAGCTTCTTATGCCAATGTCACTAGGCAAGTGGTAGCCCGATTTCTGAAGAGAGACATCATCTGTCGGTATGGAGTGCCCGAGCGAATCATTACTGATAATGGTTCCAACTTAAACAATAAAGTGATGGCAGAACTGTGTCGGGACTTCAAGATCCAACACCACAATTCTTCTCCTTATAGGCCAAAGATGGATGGCGCTGTGGAGGCAGCTAACAAGAATATCAAGAAGATTGTGCAAAAGATGGTAGTTACCTATAAAGACTGGCATGAAATGTTACCATTTGCCTTACATGGATACCGTACTTCAATCAGAACATCCACTGGGGCAACACCGTATCAGCTTGTTGTCGCTCCCACCAAATGAGGCTAAGTCAAGAGGGGTACAGACGCGAATGGTCGGCGAAAGGAGAGGAATGAATAGAGTCGCCAGCTAGACATTTTTATCCCGGAGGAAAGGTAATGCTGCATAGACCTAGAAAGATATGGACAAGACGGTTGCGAACCAGAGAGACTGAGAAAGGGGGTTGGTTACAACCTGGGAAGGTATTAGCACCCAGATTTTCCGTCGTACTCGACGGGATCCACGCTTAGAAGATTTGTGTTTTAAGGGGGTAGTGTCAGTGCAATTTGTGTATCAAAGCTGGAAAAGAATGCAAGTATCAGTGTAAGAGAAATGTGAAGTGTATAAGTGAAGTGTCAGTGTAAGAATAAGAATGAAATGCCCAAGACCAGGAGGCTTAAAGAATAAGGCTAGAAAGAGGGGGAATATACAGAGAGTTTTGTTTGATAACTGTTAAGTTATGCCTACGTATCCTCTCGTGCAATGAGGAAGTCAGAACACCGTAGTTCGACCCAAAGAGACTGAAAGGTAAATTGACCTATGAACTGCTTACTTGTCTATGCTCAAGTGTATGACCTGTCTGGCTCAGGTGCTAACTGTCTTGCATTAGACGGAAGAAGCAAGTTCTCATTTGTGAGTGAATGAGAAGAGAAAAGAATCCCGAAGGAGATGATTATTGTTTGTTTTTGTGTTTTCAGTCTTTTATTGCTTTTTGAAAGTTTGTCATAGATTAATGAGCTTAAGTCTAAACCAATGGGTTAGTAAAATCATCACATCTTCCCTCTGATTTGGGGTAATGAAAATACCTTAAGTGTGAAGTCAGCATCTCACACTTAATCACCATGGTGTGAATGGGTGAGGGTAAATTTGGGGTGTTTACAGCTGCCCCTATTCAAACATGAGTTAGCTGTGTAGGATGTAAGCAACGGCTTAACAGGAAAACAAGATAACTTGTGGTTGAATACCAAAGACAATCCAAAATTTGCACTCACAGAATGAAGAAGAAAAGGGATATAGATTGTGAAAGGAAAATAAAGTATGTTTATGAAGGGCGGGCGACGGAGGACGACCATCGAGCAGAGGACGACTGCTGGGGAAAGAGCAATGACGGGGACGGCCGACATGCTGGGGATATAAGAGATTATGATGGGGACGGCCATCAATTAAAGATATAAGACTCTTTGGGGGATTATGAAATAAATAATGAGGTACGGTCATCAAAGGTGAAGGTCGATCACCTAGCAGGGGACGGCTGCTCTGTTGGGGATAAGATGAGGGACGGTCATCTAAGGTGATGGATGATCACCGGGCAAGGTACGGTTGCCAAAAAGTATCGCGACATAGGACGAATGCCGGATAGAAAAGGTCGACGATGGGGACGGCCATCGATAAAATGATGAAGGACGATCATCAAGAGGTGAAGGACGATCACCTAGCAGGGGACGGCTGCTAAAAATCACGACATAGGACGAATGTTGGATGGAAAAAGGGTTCCAATAATGGAGACTCCGCTGGGGAAAGGATGAGGGACAATCATCCAAAGGTGAAGGACGATCACCTGGCAGGGTACGGCTGCCGCAGAGGTATCATGACATAGGACGAATGTCAGATAGAAAGGAAATAGTTTGACAAGTTTTGTTGGGGATTTTGCTGGGGAAAAGTAAACACGGACGAGTGTCTACATCCAAGAAATGAGAGGTATAATTGTTTGGGTACTGTGTATAGACTAAAGATGCGGACGAGCATCCTTAAGACTATGATACGGACGAGTATCAGATAGAAACAAAATTGACACATGTTCAGAGATGATGATACGGACGAGTATCAACTCGTTAAAAAAGAACACGGACGAGTATTGATTCTGCGGGGACTCTTCTGGGGAATAATAAACACAGACGAGTGTCTATATTCAAGAAGACATAAGTGTTTGACACGCTGTATAGATTAAAGATGCGGACGAGCATCCTTAAGACTATGATACGGACGAGTATCAGGTAGAAACAAACGCTTGACGCATGTTCTGAGATGATGATACGGACGAGTACCAACTGGTTAACAAAGAACACGGACGAGTGTTGAATCTGAGGGGATTTGAGTGGTATATATGAGATACGGACGAGTATCTGTATGAGTAAAACAGGAGTAACAAGTATGAGTGGTGTACATATGAGTTTTTAACTTGCTGATGAGAGTGACACGGACGAGTGCCAAAAGAGGAAAGTGTAATATAAACAGGTGTATGGTTTACAAAATGTTTCCGGTATCTACGTTGGGGAAGGTGACACAGACGGGTGTCAGGGATTTTGTACAAGTATATACATCTGTGAGTGCAAAGGGGACGCTTTGGCTTTCTTCTGGGGATATGACACGGACGAGTGTCAAGAAGTATCTCAAATACATAAGTGTCTGTTTGTAAAGAATGCTCGGGCGACTTTACTGGGGAATGATGACACGGACGGGTGCCAAAAGGAGCGTGTACTGGTATTTGTGAGCATAAGGCAAATGCTTTGGCTCCCTTGGTGGGGAATTTGGGGAGTTTTCCATATACTGTTGATGGATTGTCAATATTTACAAGTGTTTAATTCAGAACATGGCTTATGATTATGCAACATGTTTGATTTTTTGCCGTAATGCTCCGTGTTAGACAGAATGCTATGCTCTGTGGGGAGAATAATGATGCGAATGCTATGATTATTCAAGAGGTAACCATCCAGGATTCGGATCCCGGTGCTGTGGAGATCTCTGGCTGATCTGCTTGAATTAGATATCCCGGCTGGGGATGAGATCATTGGTAGATCTAGCATATCTGACTCTGCATGGGGAAATAGATCACTGATAGATCTTTCTTGGTAATGAGGGACCCAACCGGGGTTTGTAGAAGCTTTCTTCACCCTGTTGTGGTTTCTTCACGCGTTGCTCTTCTGGATAGAGGCTTGAAACTCTTTGGGGAGATGGTTCCCTGGATTTTGTACTTGGCTGAGGAGGAGTAATAAATGGCAACTCAGCTGGGGAGAAAGCACCTCCGGTGCTAAGACTGAGTAGATAATGATTTTCCAGCTTGCTGGGACGAAGCTTTTATGCCCCATGTTGTGCTTTGGATGCCTGCAATCCTGAAAAGATAGAGAAACGCACAAGTAATCCCGAGGTATCCCTTACAGGATTCCATCATAAGAGTTTAGACACCCCCGGGAGTAAGTATATTTCCTGCAAGCACGTATTTTTTAGAAAAGAAACATTTGTATTTATGCAATCAGTATCTTAAAGACATCAGACATTTTCGCAAATGAAGATAAAATGTACGAAACGAAACATGACTGGAAATCTGATTTTATTAATTCATGTGCCCTGAATCGGCGAGTTACAGTCAAAGAAAAAAATCCCCTGAAATGAGGAGATTGTTACAAATTGAGAAATAAAAGGTATTGGCAATGTTGATGACGCTTCAAGGAGCTTCCCTTTCGCTATGACTCGTATGACATTTGGCATTCTTTCCGTCTTGCTTTCTGAAGAAGGCTGATTCTGAAAGAAGCTTGATCCTTTCGAAGCTTACCGAGTTGTAAGTGATACAGATGAATTCAGAATACAGTTGTTCGCTTATTCCCTTATTTTGCATGGATCGCCCTTTCGGGTTTTCAATCCATCGGGATACCCCTTTTTTGCCTGAGTTGTCCAATGCGGATTTTCGACTCAGAGGGTGCGCATTTTTTTGTTTATTTTCCCTTATTTTTACCCGAGTCTTTTATTCTGTTTTTGACTCGCCGGGATGCCCTATTTTTTCCTGGACTTACATTCTGTTTTTATGTCCAGCTGGTCATTTTATGCGAAGTATTTTTTAACTGCATCTGAATTTACAGGGGATGGGAAGTCTTCACCATCCATAGTGCTGAGCATCAGTGCTCCACCAGAGAAAACTTTCTTTACTACGAATGGTCCTTCATAGTTCGGGGTCAACTTGCCCCTGTGGTCTGTATGAGGAGGAAGGAGTCTTTTCAGCACAAGATCTCCTACTTGGTACTCTCGGAGCCTGACTTTCTGATCGAAGGCTTTCTTCATTCTTTTCTGATATAACTGCCCATGACAGATTGCAGCTAATCTCTTCTCTTCGATTAGATTCAGTTGTTCGTATCGGGATCGGACCCATTCTGCTTCCATACCATACACAGGTTGATACGGTGTTGCCCCATTAGATGTTCTGATTGATGTACAGTACCCGTGCAAGGCAAACGGTAGCATCTCATGCCAGTCTTTATAGGTGATTACCATCTTCTGCACAATCTTCTTGATATTCTTATTAGCTGCCTCAACAGCGCCATTCATCTTTGGCCTGTAAGGAGAAGAATTGTGGTGTTGGATTTTGAAGTCCCGGCATAGTTCCGCCATCATTTTGTTGTTTAAGTTGGAACCATTGTCAGTAATGATTCGCTCGGGAACTCCATACCGACAGATGATGTCTCTCTTCAGGAATCGGGCTACCACTTGCCTTGTAACATTTGCATGGGAAGCTGTTTCAACCCACTTGGTAAAATAGTCAATGGCTACCAGGATGAATCTGTGGCCATTTGAAGCAGTCGGTTCAATCTTGCCAATCATATCAATGCCCCACATGGCAAAGGGCCAGGGTGAAGACATCACATTTAGAGGATTCGGAGGCACATGCACTTTGTCCGCATAAATCTGGCATTTATGATATTTTCTGGCATAAGCACAACAGTCTGCATCCATTGTGATCCAGTAATAGCCTGATCTTAACAACTTTTAAGCCATGGCATGCCCTCCTGCATGGGTACCAAATGATCCTTCGTGCATCAACAAGTTTGCTTCTGCTCTATCAACGCATCTGAGAAGTACCATATCAAAGTTTCTCTTGTACAGGGAACCATCAGTATTCAGGAAGAAACTACCAGCGAGCCTTCTCAAAGTCTTCTTATCATTGGAAGATGCCCCAGGTGGGTATGTTTGATCCTCCAAGAAGCATTTGATATCATGGAACCAAGGCTTATCATCTTTTACAACGTCTGCTGCAAATACGTATGCTGGTCTGTCAAGTCGGGATACTGAGATCCGAGGTACAAAGTTGGCAGCTTGAACTTTGATCATTGATGAAATGGTAGCCAGAGCATCTGCAAACTGATTCTCGTCCCGAGGGATATACTCAAGCTTGACCGTTGTAAAGAAAGTCAATAACCTCCTTGTATAATCCATGTAAGGTATCAGATGATCCTGGTGAGTGTACCATTTGCCGTTGGTTTGATTAACTACCAGAGCTGAATCTCCGAACACAGTTAAAGTCTTGATCCTGAGGTCAATGGCTTCCTCAAGACCCATAATACAAGCTTCGTATTCAGCTTCGTTGTTAGTGCAGTTGAAAGTGAGTTTTGCCGAGAAAGGAATGTGAACTCCCTTAGGCGTAACGAGTACTGCACCAACACCACGACCATTCATGTTAACAGCCCCGTCAAACATCATAGTCCATTCTTCTTCTGGGTCAGGCCCTTCAGTGTGAATAGGCTCTTCATGATTTTTTGCTTTTATGAACATGATGTCTTCATCAGGGAAGTCAAATCTCATAGGCTGGTAATCATCAATAGGTTGCTCAGCAAGATAATCAGACAGTACACTGCCCTTGATGGCTTTCTGAGATGTGTACTGAATGTCATATTCTGTGAGGATCATTTGCCATCTTGCAACCCGTCCGGTGAGTGCTGGCTTCTCAAAAATATACTTGACTGAGTCCAACTTTGAGATCAATAAAGTGGTGTGGGTCAACATATACTGCCTTAGTCGGCGAGCAGCCCACGCTAAAGCACAACATGTTTTCTCGAGCAGAGAATAACGTTGTTCACAGTCGGTAAACTTTTTGCTTAGGTAGTAAATTGCATACTCTTTTCGACCAGACTCGTCATGCTGTCCCAGCACACACCCCATTGACTCTTCTAATACTGTCAAGTACATTATCAGAGGTCTTCCTTCAACTGGAGGCATAAGGATTGGAGGTTCTTGCAAGTATTCCTTGATTTTTTCAAAGGCCCTTTGGCAGTCTTCGTTCCACCTGACCGTTTGTTCCTTTCTTAACAGCTTGAACAAAGGCTCGCAGGTTGTTGTAAGGTGAGATATGAACCGTGAAATGTAGTTCAATCTACCTAAGAAACCCCGAACTTCTTTTTCTGTCTTTGGTGCAGGCATTTCTTGAATGGCTTTGACTTTATCAGGGTCAACTTCAATCCCTTTCTCACTTACAATAAATCCCAGCAGCTTACCAGATCGCACCCCGAATGTGCACTTGTTGGGGTTTAACTTCAGTTGGTACTTCCTCAGACGCTTGAATAACTTCAACAGATTTACCAGGTGGTCTTCTTCAGTGAGGGACTTGTCAATCATGTCATCCACATAACATTAAATTTCTTTATAGATCATGTCATGGAATAATGTTACCATAGCCCGTTGATAAGTTGCACCAGCATTCTTCAGTCCGAATGGCATCACCTTGTAACAGAACGTGCCCCAAGGTGTGATGAAAGTTGTCTTCTCCATGTCTTCAGGTGACATTTTGATCTGATTGTATCCTGAAAATCCGTCCATGAAGGAGAATACCGAGAACTGAGCCGTATTATCCACCAATACATCGATGTGAGGTAAAGGGAAATCATCTTTCGGGCTGGCTCTGTTCAGATCCCGGTAATCCACACACATTCTCACCTTGCCGTCTTTCTTAGGCACAGGTACGATATTAGCAACCCACAGTGGATAGCTGGTTACAGCAAGGAACCCGGCGTCCCACTGCTTTTGTACCTCTTCCTTTATCTTCATTGCCATATCTGGGCGAGTACGGCGCAGTTTCTGTTTTACCGGTGGGCAGTCTTCTTTCAAAGGCAGCTTGTGCATGACAATATCGGTGTCCAACCCTGGCATATCCTGATAAGACCAAGCAAACACATCCACATACTCACGAAGCATGTCAATCAGTTGCTCTTTTACTGAATCTTGTAAGCAGGCCCCGATCTTAACCTCTTTCACGTCTTCTTTCGTACCAAGATTAACCGTTTCAATCTCCTCCTGGTGAGGAGTGATAACCTTCTCCTCTTGCCTTAATAACCTGGCTAGCTCTTCAGGAAGCTCATAATCTTCTTCAACCCCTTCATCAGCTTGATTGATTGGATTGTCAAAGTCATACAGAGTCATAGTTGTGTTGTTGTCGGTGCAGTCTGAAAGGCACTCTCTGCAAGGGTTTAGATTGTTCATTTTAGTGATCGATTTTAATCTTGTTTAGGAAAAAGTGAAATGAAGTTATCATTTTGGAAAACATTGCCATTTTATTTTTGTACAAAAATAAAAATGAAAAACAGTGAGCGGAAAAGAAAAAACTCATTTGCAAAAGATGTTCGATATTCATTGATTGATCTGTTTGCACAAAATTACAAGATGGCCCGATTACAAAATGAGCCTTGTCATCTTGGGCAAGATGCAAGACTTGATGCATGCTTAAAAAATACAGGAAATAATAATTACTCTGCAGGAGTAACCCTTATAATTTCCTGGGAAGACCAGTTATGGACTTGGCTCCCCGGGATCCTTGGACGTATCCAGCTCTCCAGGTTGCGGTCGCTTTCATCCTCGTCTTCCAAGTTGTTCACTGCATCCGGGGTGAGCATTCCCCCGCTGACAAAGTTGGGCTTCTTGGCAGCCTCTGATTGATCTTGTTGAGTTGGTTTGTAACCCAACCCAAATCTGTCCTCCTTCTTCTCCACGGGCAGCAGCTTGCCCCAACCCTGGGCAGTCCCCTCTTCAACAACCTTCCTGGCTTGTTGATAAGATGTCATGGAGGTTCCCAGTACAGCAGATGCTTCATTAATGTTCAGGGCCTCAAACCCCTGGCTCATGGTTTCATGGATCTCTCCGTCCATCTCAATATACTTATACGTAGCCAGATGGCTAACAAAGATGTCCTCTTCACCGCAGATGGTGATGATCTGGCCTTCCCATTCGAATTTCAGCTTCTGGTGAAAGGTAGACGTAACAGCACCAGCGGCATGGATCCAAGGTCTACCCAACAAACAGCTGTAGGCCGGCTGAATGTCCATCACATAGAAGGTAATTTTAAAAGTCTGCGGGCCAATCATCATAGGCAGATCAATCTCCCCTAGCACTGATCTTTTAGAGCCATCAAATGCTCTTACCACCAAGTTACTCGGACGCAATGCCAAGCCATCATACTCCAGCTTCACCAAGGCTTTCTTTGGTAGAACATTGAGTGAAGACCCATTGTCCACCAGTACATGAGATAGAACAGCACCCTTGCATTCTAGAGTGATGTGTAAAGCCTTGTTGTGGTTACGTCCCTCAGTTGTTAAGTCAGCATTGGTAAAGCCCAGTCCATGACTGGTATTGACATTTTCTACCACGGTTTCTAGCTGATTAACAGTGATTTCCTCTAGCACGTATGCTGCGTGCAAGACTTTCAGTAATGCATTCCTGTGAGCTTCAAAACACATCAACAGGGATAATATGGAGATCTTTGAGGGAGTTTGGTGAAGCTGATCCACCACTTTGTAATCACTTCTCTTTATAATTCTCATAAACTCGTCTACATCTTGCTCAAAAGATGTCTTCTGAGTTTCTTTGATGATTGGTTCTTCAGATATCACACTCTTCCCCTTTGCTTTTGCAGCAGCTTCTGCTTCGGTATTAGGTCTTTGCAATTGTGAGGCAAAAAGAGGTCCGCTTCTGGTGAAGCCTCCGCCTCCCCCAACATTATCAATTTGTGGAGAAGAGGTTGAAGAATCCAAAGTGATTTTCTCCCCGTTGCAGTAGAGGTCAGAGCCATAATGCCAAGGTATGGCATTACTGCTTTCATATGGAACTGGTCCAGGTACCGTGATAATAACTGGACTGACTGCTGCGGAGGAAGGTGCTGAAATGGTGTGCGGGTCGTAGTAAATGGTGACTGGTGACCTGGCAGGAGGTGCCACTGTTTGTTGCTGAAAGTTGTTGTTTGGAGGAAATTCTGACAGATCATAGTAGATGGTGACTGCTGAGATATCTTTATTAATTTCTGTTGGCGTTGTAGAAGATTCTGCTGAATAAATGGGTGTTGATGTTGTAGAAGAAATGGTTGTTGACATTTGATTTGTCGAAGTGATGGATGAAGCCATTGTTGATGATATTGATGAATTGGTCGGAATGATTGTTGTTGCAGTTGTAGGAGACTCAGGAATTGTTGTCAAAGGGATTGCTGGATTTGTAGGCGCCGTTGTTGTGATCTGAAGTATACCACTTTTGATAAGACCATCTATGCCGCTTCTCAAGTTATCACACCCGTTGACCGAAATGTTGCAATACCCACAACCGAGCTCACACCCGGGGAACATCTGACACTCTAGGAGCTGAGCCTTAATTTCGACCAGAGGTGTTCGAATCTGTCCAACACTGGTGATTAAGAAAGATGGCTTGTCTTCCTCAATGGCATTAATTCTTGGCCCTCCATGATTGGGCATGGGATTCTTGGTGACACTTGGAGGAGGTGCAAAGTTGAGGGCTTTAGAATCCACCAGATCTTGGACTTTCATTTGCAAGGCCCTGCATTTCTCAGTGTTGTGGCCAGGTGCATTGGAGTGGAAAGCACATCTGGCGTTGACGTCATAATTTCTTGGAAGATTGGAGGGGTCTGGTGGTGCCAATGTCCTTAGTTCAACCAAGTTGAGTTTCAGGAGTTGTGGCAATAAAGCGGCATAAGGCATAGGGATAGGGTCAATCACCCTATTAGCCTGTGATGGTCTTTGATGAAAAGGTCTTTGTTGTTGATTGCTGTTGTTGTTGTTGTAGGTCCTCTGTGGCGGATACTGAACTTACTGCTGATAGTGCGGTTGTTGTTGTGGTTGATATGTTGGTTGCTGAGGAATCGGAGCCGGAATAGTGACAGCTGCTACTGATCTGTGGACATACTGAGGTCTGCCCCTGCTGGCATGAATGGCATTTGTCTCACCGGTTCTTCTAGGCCCCACAAAAGGCTTCCTGGAGTTACTGGAAGAACTTGCACCATTATCAGAAATTTTACCCATCTTCAGAAGGCTCTCAATTCGTTCCCCAGCTATAACTACGTCTGCGAAGCTGGTGGAAGAAAAGGCAGCTAGCCTATCAATATATGTCCCTTGCAGAGTATTCATAAACATGTCGGCCATTTCTCTTTCCGACATGGGTGGCTGGACAGCAGCAGACAGCTGTCTCCACCTCTAGGCATACTCCCTGAAGCTTTCTCTGGAGGATTGAGACATTCCCATCAAAAGGGTCCTGTTAGGAGCCATGTCCAGATTGTATTGGTACTGCCTGATGAAGGCCTCAGCTAGGTGCTTCCAGCACCTGATAGTATCTCTGTTCAAGTGAGAGTACCACTCCCTTGAAGATCCAGTCAAACTATCTTCAAAATAGAACATCCACAGTTTTTCATCCATGGTGTATGCCTTAAGTCTCCCCAGAAAGGACTGCAAGTGAGTTCGTGGACAGGAAGTTCCGTTGTACTTCTCGAAGCACGGGGGCTTAAACTTGTGGGGAATCCTTACCCCGTCCACTAACCCCATATCCATGACATCAAAACCCAGGGAATTTTGAGACTCCAGAGATCTCAACTTCTCAACGATTTCATCAAACCTTCTATCATAAATTTCATCCCCAGCTCCCATCACAGTAAACTGCTCCTCTTGGGGATCTTCCTGTAAGATCCTTCTCCCAGTAGTATTTCCTTGCAAATTACCCGGGATGTTAACTTCCGGATGTAGATGAGGCCCATATACTGGTGGATTAACATGAGGCTGACCCCTTTCGTTGTTACTTGTTCCTCCAGTTCCCAGAGGAGGTTCTTCCGGGGTTTGTCTTTCTACCAATGCCCTCAACCTTTCTTGATTTTGGGCCAAGCCATTCATTACTTCCATGAACTGGGTCATTTGGTTTCTCATCTCCAGCCTTTCATTAGCCATCTGGGTTCTGACCTCTGTCAGATCTTGCTGTACTTGGTCCATTTGGATACCAGGAAGATTGTTGCGAGTAGGATACCTGTGCGGACGGTTGAGAGGGAACACCCGACGGCGAGCAATAATTCCTGAACCACAACAGAGTTAGTAATAAACAAAACAAAATCCTACAAAACAAAACAAGAGTCAGTATGCAATGCAGTATGCTTATTTATTTTCCAAGGTATCCGGCTTGGCTCTTGGTTTTGACCTTTCCAGATCCTGAGGAAGATGCTTTGATGTTGCTTGAGAAAAAGAAACTCAAATGAAACAAACTGACAAATACATTACAAAATGGTGGATCATACATAGTTTGTTTTTACAACATAAAAATAAAAGTACATGAAATGGAAATAACAACAAGCAAAGAAGTCAAACATCTAATCCAAACTCATCCTCCTTAACCTCCTTCAAAAGTGCTTCAGTTACAGGACCAGCCGGATGCTCTGTAATGTTTCTGATAAGAAGATTCCTGGTGGCAATAGCAGTGGTCAGCTTCTTGTGCCTGTCTTGGTCCTTTGACCTCTTCACACCAGCCCTAATCTTCAATTCTGAAATCTCCTTCTGGGCTGCTAACAGAGCCTCCTGTTGTTTCTTCTCAATGGCCTCTAACTGCTCAATCCTGGCCTGAGTTCTCTTATCCTCTTGAGTGCGAGCTTCAGTGATTCTGACCCACCTATCTTGACTTTCTTTCAGATAGAGATCAGTCATAGCCTTCTGAAACTGGGCCTCTTTACAGGCGTTCTTCAAAATCTGTTCTCCAACTCTTGATTTCTTGATGTAGTCATCTGCTTTCTCAATCCTGGCTAGATGCTCCACCTTAAGCTTTTCCAACCTTTCAATGTCTAAACAACCATCACTCCTCTCCCAGAGGGTCTTCTTTAGAGCTTGAGATAGATTCTCATTCCTCTCCTTCAGCTTCTCAAATTCTTCCAGGCTGACAGTGGCTGGAGGAAGTACTGTGGATGGTCCAGGTATATCCTCAATGGTGAAAGGCATCCTAGAAATCTGAGCTCTAGCATGAGACCATTCATAATACTGAGCTGAAGCCACATTATTGCACCTCCCAAGAATGGCCATCCCTTTGGTCTGGATGTTGTCCCAAGCCCAGGATGCTTGCCTGACAAAAGCTAGATTAGGTTTTATCTCACAATACAGGGTTTCAGCCAAGTCTTGCACTCTAGGAGGGTGAACCAAAGCATAGCCCAATTGTCTCTTAAACAGCAAAGGATTGTATTTGATGCAACCCTTCACTCCTATTAGAGGTACATTGGGGAAATGTCCACAACTAGTAATTATGTCCCTTCCTTTGGTGCTCTGGGTACACCACCTGGTGTCATCTGAAGTCAAAGCAATAAGTCTTTTAGCCCAATTCTTCTGTTGGTGAGGATTCAGGAAGGCATCAGTCTTGGGTAAGTGTTTAAGCAGCCAGGTATGAAACAAAGGAGCACAGCACCTCACCAACCTCCCTCTCTGCTTCTCATTCCTTTGGTGAACAGAATAATGGAAATCTCCCAGCAAGGTGGGTACTGGGTTCCTCAAAAGGAAGAGATGAATAGCATTCTTGCTGATAAACTTGGGCTCATCTGCAAAAAGTATAACCCCATATATACTGAGGGCTAACAATGCACAAACTGCATTCCATTCTCCCAAGGAGGCCTTCAGGATGGCCTGAGAAGTCAGAAAGTCCAAGTGCAGACCAGGGATCCCAGCCTTTGTGGTCATGTTCTGCTCAATCAAAATAGGTTCCAGGTACAGTGCTTTTGCCACTTCTTCATTGCTGGGAGAAGTCATCTCTGGGTTGAAGGGGATATCACCCCTGACAGGTACTCCAATCAATGATGAGAACTCCTCCAGCAAAGGTCCTAGCTGAAAGTTCTGGAAAGTGAAGCATCTCAAAGGAGGGTCATAAAACTGTAGGCAAGTGTGGATCAAACTCCTCTGAGAAGGGTCCAAGTCCATAACCATATCAAGGATGCCTCCATAATGCTCTCTGAATAATGGGATGTGGTCTGGAGTAATAAGTGCCTGGACCTGCCTGATGCCAGTCAGCTCAGGCTCAAAGAAATGGTATGAAATGTTGCTCTTCTTGGGTGCCATGACTGCTGATGAAAAGCTGGAAACAGATGCTGATGATGAAGGCTGATACTGGAGATGAGCCACTGATAGGCTAAAGTTGATGATAAAAGTAACTGAAGCAGGCAACTGATGAAGATAGTTGAAGCAGATCAAAGGTCTATGCAGATGAAGGGGTCAAAACCAAGCCAGATGTAATATGGATACCCTGAAAAACAAATAAACAAATGTTAAAATGATGCAAATGATGAGTATGCAAATGATATGCAAGGGTTTGTGATCAAGCAGGATCTGATTATTGCCTTGGTATAAGTCCATGTATGTTTAAGAAGTCCAGATGGAGGTTCAGAAATCCAATAACCAAGGTGGGGGACTCAAATAAAGAGTCACATATCCAGGGTCAAATCACAAGAACTGTCCAAAATGAGGTACTCTTAAACCAAATAAAAACAGGGCATGATGTGGCCAAGGGTACCTGCAAACCTGTAAACAGCCCAACCCCCTTACAGGTGGTGTTCTAAAACAAGGATCCTCAGACTTGGATCAGTTATGAGAAGTGTAAACACTTCTAACCCGGAGGTACAGTGTTTACAATAACCATAAAAGATCCTCCTCTAATTCACCTCAGTTTCTGAAGGTCATAGTAAAGGTCATCCAGACTTAGCAGGCTTCCCAGATAGCCCTAGCACTACAGGAAATCTGTAGCACAGAGTTCTCAAGAAGAAACCCACATCTGAACCGTGTTTCATATTCCCGCACCAGACCGAAATGGAATGGGAAAGAACATGAACCACTCTAGCCTAGGTGTCACTCAGGTCCCAGGTATAGGACCTTAAACTCTCAGTAGAACCCCACCCACCAAAACAAAAACCAGATCCAGCCAGATGATAGTATGACAGTATGATATATAAAGCTGTAAAGAAAGCAATAAATAACTGTACATAAAGCAATAAATAAAGCAACTATATAAACACAATTAGCACATAACACCCCAGTAAACACAAATCAAACAAGCGCAAGGAGGAACCCACAAAAAGAACCAGAAGCCCTGGTTACAGTATAAGGATCCCCAGCAGAGTCGCCAAGCTGTCGCTCCCACCAAATGAGGCTAAGTCAAGAGGGGTACAGACGCGAACGGTCGGCGAAAGGAGAGGAATGAATAGAGTCACCAGCTAGGAATTTTTATCCCGGAGGAAAGGTAATGCTGCATAGACCTAGAAAGATATGGACAAGACGGTTGCGAACCAGAGAGACTGAGAAAGGGGGTTGGTTACAACCTGGGAATGTATTAGCACCCAGATTGTCCGTCGTAGTCGACGGGATCCACGCTTAGAAGATTTGTGTTTTAAAGGGGTAGTGTCAGTGCAATTTGTGTATCAAAGCTGGAAAAGAATGCAAGTATCAGTGTAAAAGAAATGTGAAGTGTATAAGTGAAGTGTCAGTGTAAGAATAAGAATGAAATGCCCAAGACCAGGAGGCTTAAAGAATAAGGCTAGAAAGAGGGGGGAATATACAGAGACTTTTGTTCGATAACTGTTAAGTTATGCCTACGTATCCTCTCGTGCAATGAGGAAGTCAGAACACCGTAGTTCGACCCAAAGTGACTGAAAGGTAAATTGACCTGTGAACTGCTTAATTGTCTATGCTCAAGTGTATGACCTGTCTGGATCAGGTGCTAACTGTCTTGCATTATACGGAATAAGCAAGTTCTCGTTTGTGAGTGAATGAGAAGAGAAAAGAATCCCGGAGGAGACAATTATTGTTTGTTTTTGTGTTTTCAGTCTTTTATTGCTTTTTGAAAGTTTGTCATAGATTAATGAGCTTAAGTCTAAACCAATGGGTTAGTAAACTCATCACATCTTCCCTCTGATTAGGGGTAATGAAAATACCTTAAGTGTGAAGTCAGCATCTCACACTTAATCACCATGGTGTGAATGGGTGTGGGCAAATTTGGGGTCTTTACACTTGTGTATGGTATGGAGGCAGTCCTACCTGTTGAAGTTGAATTACCCTCCTTGCGAATACTAATGGATGTTAAGTTGAATGAAGTAGAATGGGTCCAATCTCGTTACAATCAACTGAGTCTGATCGAAGAGAAGAGGTTAGCTGCAATCTGTCATGGGCAGTTGTATCAGAAGAGAATGAAGAAAGCCTTCGATTAGAAAGTCAGGCTTCGGGAATACCAAGTAGGAGATCTTGTGCTGAAAAGACTCCTTCCTCTTCATACAGACCACAGGGGCAAGTGGACTCCGAATTATGATGGTCCGTTCATAGTAAAGAAAGTTTTCTCTGGTGGAGCACTGATGCTCAGTACTATGGATGGTGAAGACTTCCTGTCCCCTGTGAATTCAGATGCAGTTAAAAAATACTTCGCATAAAATGATCCACTGGACATAAAAACAGAATGTAAGTCCAGGCAAAAAATAGGGCATCCCTGCGAGTCAGAAACAAAATAAAAGACTCGGGCAAAAATAAGGGAAATAAATGAAAAATATACACCCGCTGAGTTGAAAAGCCACATTGGACAACTCAGGCAAAAATGGGTATCCTGGTGGATTGAAAACCCGAAAGGGCGATCCACGCAAAATAAGGGAATAAGCGAACAACTGCATTCTGAATTCGTCTGTATCACTCACGACATGGCAAACTTCGAAAGGTTAAAGCCTCGGTCAGAATCAACCTTCTTCAGAAAGCAGGATGCGAAGAACGTCAAGGTCATACGGGTCATAGCAAAGGGAAACACACTGAAGCGTCATCAACATTGCCAACACCTTTTTGTTTCCCAATTTGTTTCTTTGACTGTACTCGCCAATTAAGGGCACGCAAATTAATAAAATCAGATTTTCAGTCACGTTTTGTCTCGTACATTCTATTTTTATTTGCGAAAATGTCCGATGTCCTTAATATAATGATTGCATAAATACAAATGCGTCTTTTCTAAAATTACATGCTTATAGGAAATATATTCGCTCCAGGAGTGTCTAAATTCCTATGATGGAATCCAGTAAGGGATACCTCGGGATACTTGTACGTTTCTTTGTCATAACAGGATTGCAGGTGTTCAAAGCACAACATGGGGAATGAAAGCTTCTCCCCAGTGAGTTTCCAAATCATTACTTACTCATCACATCTTCCCAATAGCACCAGAGATGCTTCTCCCAACAGGACTTTAGGAAGATCGTTCAGTGATCTTTTCCTCCCCAGCCAAGTGTTAGACAGGGAACCATCTCCCTGCAGAGCTCAAGCTTCTATCCAGAAGAGCAATGTCTGGAGATCTCACAACAAAGTGACAGAAACTTCCACAAGATCCCAGTTGTGCTCCTCACCAATAAGATAGGTCTATCATTGACTTGTTTTCCCCAAGCAGTCATGCATCTTATTAGATCTACCAATAATCTCATCCCCAGCAGGGACACTCCTTCAAGCAAATCAGCCGGAAATCTTCACAGCAACGGGGTCCGAATCCCGGATCTGTATCTTTTGCATAATCAAAGCATTCGCATCATATTTTCCCCCAAAGCGTAGCATTCCGTTTAATACAGAGCATTACGGCAAAAATCAAACATATGGCATAATCACAGGCCATGTATTGAATCGATCACCTGTGAATATTGACATCCCACCAACAATATACAAGACACCTCTCAAAATTCCCGGCAGAATGCCAAGGCATTTTCTTTGCATTTCCCAGATACATATGCATGCCCCTCGACACTCGTCCGTGTCATTTTCCCCAGTAAAGTCGCCAGAACCTTTTATACAAACAGATACTTCCACATAACGGATACTTCTCGACACTTGTCTGTGTCATATCCCCAGCATGGTTGCCTAAAACCTTGTTTATAATACATTCCTTTTGACACCCGTCCGTGTCATCCTATCCCCACAGGTCGCCGAGACGCCTTTTACACTCATAAGTTCACAACTTATACACTTTCTATTATGACACCCGTCCGTGTCATACCCTTCCCCGACAAGTTGAACACTCGTCCGTGTCTTGCTCATACTTCACAATACTTGTTCATACTTATACAAATACTCGTCCGAATCTTGTACACATATATTCATCTCCTTACAGATTCAATACTCGTCCGTGTTCTCTGTTAACCAGTTGGTACTCGTCTGTATCATCATCTCTAAACACGCGTAAGCGTTTGTTTCTACTGATACTCGTCCGTATCATGGTCTTAAGGATGCTCGTCCGCATCTTTAATCTATACACAACGTCAAAACACTCATACCTTTTATTTCTTGAGCGTAAGCACTCGTTCGTGTTTACCATTCCCCAGTAAAAGTAACTTTCTCTATCCGACATTCGTCCTATGTCGTTATGCTTATGGCAGCCGTATCCTTCTAGCTGATCGTCCTTCACCTTTGGATGACCGTCCCTCATCCCTTTCCCCAGCGGAGTATCCATTATTGGAACCCCTTTCTATCAGACATTCGTCTTGTGTCTTGATATTTAGCAGCCGTCCCCTGCTAGGTGATCGTCCTTCACCTTTTGATGATCGTCCTTCATCATTTTATCCGATGGTCGTACCCATCGTTGATCTTGTTATCTGACATTCATCCTATGTCATGATAAACCCCGAGAACAGCCGCACCCTGCTAGGTGATCGTCCTTCACCCCTTGATGATCGTCCTTCATCATGTTTATCCGATGGCCGTCCCCATCGTGGATCTTTTCTATCCGGCGTTCGTCATATGTCGTGATACTTTCGGCAACCATACCTTTCCAGGTGATTGTCTTTCACCTTAGATGACCGTCCCTCATCTTATCCCCGACAGAGCAGCCGTACCCTGCTAGGTGATCGTCCTTCACCTTTGAAGGCCGTCCCCATCATAATCTCTTTATTTCCCCAGCATGTCGGTCGTCCCCGTCATTGCTTTATAATCATATTTTATTTTCTTTTACAATCTATATCCCTTTTCTTCTTCATTCAGTGAGTGCAAATTTTGGACTGTCTTTGGTATTCAACCACAGGTTATCTTGTTTGCCTGTTAAGCCGGCGCTTACATCCTACACAGCTAACTCATGTTTGAATAGGGGCAACTGTAAACACCCCAAATTTGCCCTCACTCATTTCACCATGGCTTGTGATTCTTTTCATATGCATAAGTTCAATCATATCATCTCATGATGCATTATTGCTTCACTACATTGGTTCTAAGTCATCTGCATCTAGGGTTTTTGATCTGAGTCATCCCTAAGTTATATGAGCCACTCCAAAGGTCATAAATCATCTCAAGAGAGCCCATGTATGTTCAAACATCATATTACATCCTCCCAAGATCAAGAAAGTCAGAAAATCACAAGATCTGAGAAAGGCATGGAGGCAGAGCCAGGTTTAACTACACAGATGACCTAAAATTAGGGTTTTGGTTTCAGAGGCCATAACTCCAAATTTTTGGCCATTCTTATTTCTATTGGTCATTATATGATATGAGGATCATGCATACCAGTTTTCATGAATAAATTCAATAGGGAAGGCATCTGATCAATAGATGACTTCTTGAGCAAGTCAGTGCAAAATTAGGGCATATGAGGCCCCCAATAACCCAACCAAAGGATCTTCCCCATCATTTTGGATGTTTATGATCTTTATTTGATCTTAGAAGAAGTTATAAGTTCACAAAGTTGAAGAATTTCAAGCCATTTGCAAAGTTGCCATTTTGGGAAAGTGACTTGTAATGAAAACTTGCCATTTTGGGAAAGTTTTTCAACCTCCTCTTTTTGATTCAAAAATGCTTCAAATGAAAAATTCTTGGTCATCAAAGTTGTAGATTGGATCATTCCCTTTTCGAAAAGTACAAGAACTTGACCTAATTCATCATAGAACTCAAGTTATGGCTTTGCAAAGTTGGGAAAAATCACAAAAATTCACTTATGTGCCAAAGAGGGAAACTTGCAAATTCTTGTACCAAGGCAATTTGTGACTTCTAATTGATGTCTAAGCATTACACAAACATCACACATGACATAAAATTCAGAATTGCCCAAAGATTTCTCAAGTTTCATGCCTTAAACTTCAAGAATTTTAAAAGGGGCCAAAGTGGTACAAAATTGCAAAATGATCCAAAACTCTTCATCCACTTGAGCCAGCTCACTAAATCAGTTTCCATGGACCTCCCTCGAGCCATGCCCCTAAACCATCCTGCCACTTGCCCATACCTCCAAGTACAACTTTCTTGACTTTTTGCAACATGAGCCATACCAATCACACTGCTCCACAACAACTCTCTGCCCAATCAGAACATGTTATGTGGACCTCAAGCAAGCCATTACACACAAAAAGCAAGGCTGAAACCTCCAAGAACTCAGCATTCACCAAAAACTCCTTTTATGCAAAAGCCTTCGAATTTCACAACTCAACCATCAAACCTTCAAACTTTTTCCACCATTCAACTCCATAAGCATCACTGATCATTTCCCACCCTTCATTTTGCCCTAAAAAGCCCAGAATCAAAAACACGATTTTCACACTTCATGAACTGAGCTTATGCCATTTTCATTTTGGGGCCATATAAACTCCAACTAAGCATCACAAACACTTCAGAAGGATCATTGGAGCTGATTTGAAGCAAGGAACTGGCCAGAAAGCACCATTTTCGAAAGCTTCAGTTCAGGTATCATCAAGAACATTTTTTCCAGAAATGATTTCTTAAGTTCTTAGATTGTTCTCCATGCTTCACTGATCACACTGCACCTTTTGGTTTTGGAAATGATTCAGTTTTAAGCATGCATGAAGCTTCTGAAATTTTTGTGAATTTTTCCGTTTTGATTCAAATCTCTCTGTTCATGTGAAATAAATCCTATTTGATGATTGATTCTTGTTTAGAATGGGGTGGGGATCATTTCTGGAGAGTTTAAGAGCTTGGGGATGCGTATAGAGAGAGATAACATAGGAGACTGGCCGGAGAAGATGACCGGAACACTGTTCCGGTCACCTGAAAGTAATTAGGGTTCAGATTAGGGTTAATGACATAATTAGCGTAGTTTGAATGTGGGCCGTCCATTTGCGCGCGCTGGTCAATTCCCTCCCTTTTCCTTTTGAACCTCAGCCACTGGATCAGTTTACTTTCATTTAAATTCATTTTAATTTCATTTTAATTGCATTTATTTCTACATTTTATTAAAATTAGTAAAACACTTTCAAAAAATTTCATTTTTTGCATTTCCCTTTCAAATATTTTTCTCATTCTGAAAATAATTTTTATTTTATTTTTTGCATAATTTTCGTATTTTTAAAATATTTAAGTGTGTATTTTAATTAATTAATGAGAATTAATTAATTAAAACACCATTTAAGTTTCTAAAAATCACCAAAAAAATCATGTTGCATTTTGATACATTTAGAGACATTATCAAACCCTTCAAAAAAATTTCTTTTTGGTTCTTGAACTATTTTGGCATTTTTCTTTAGAATTAGGGTTCTTAAAAGTCAATATTTTTGCCCTAACTTAGAAAAATTCATTCTGCCTAACCTTGAAGAGTTTGATGATGGTTCTTTTTGCATTGCATTATTCATGTCATGTAGCTTCTAGGATAAAATTGGTTTGAATTTATTCTTCATTTTCAATTTGTTTTGCATTTTTTATTGTAAGGTACCTTAAAACCCTAGCCAACTTGAGAAAATCATAACTTCCATTAGGTTAAGATTTAGGTCTCCTCCTTTGGGCAGTGAACTTGTGTAGGGTTAGGGTTCCTTTGATCCTATTTTCAAATTTTTATCATGTCATTTGCTTCTGGTTTTGAAATTTTGTATTGCAAGTTATGTATAAACCCTAATTTTTGCCTTCATTTGCATCCATCTTCCATATGCTTGCATTCATGAACTTGCCATGATATTTTGTGCATCCACATGACTTATAAGATATCTTAGGATATATTAGAATCATTTTTTATCATTTCATCATTCATTTGCCATGTTGTGCATTCATTTCATTTCATAACTTTCATGCCTCCTTTCATGTCTCATTTGCATCTTCATTACTTGTATGATCATCCTCATCTCTTGACATGCTTTCATACCATCTCATAACATCATTTACACCATGATTATGCTTCTGACTTTTTTTGTTCATCTTTGCATTTCACCTCATTTGCATTTCATTTCATTCTTTGTTGCTAACTTTTCAGGTGGTAAGTGTTTGAGAAGTGAATTTGCCTTCACTTCTCATAATCTCTTCTCATCTCTCTTATGCATTCATTGCTGCATTTTACTTTTGTATTAGAGTGAGCTTGCTCATTCATGCTCCTTCTTCACCTTCTTTCCTCAAGCAACTTATCTTCTTAAGTGAAGTAATTTGACTTGTTTCTTCTACTTCTCTTCCTTTCATCTGCTTTTTCCTTTGTGGCTTTTCCTGAAGATCTCTTGCAAGCCTCATAAACCCTAGGAATACCCAATCATGATCACAATTAGGGTTTGATTAGTCCCCCATTAGTTTTACCTTTGTGTCATCTCTTGCGTCTTCTCTTCTCATCTCTTAATCAAGGACTAAACCTTAAAGGTCTTAAGGCTTTGTGATTAAGCTTATACCTGCATCCTTCTATTAGGATGGAGTGTATAACTTTAATCCTAAGTGTTAAAACCTTAATGTGTTTAAATCCTTTAATCAATCCACCTAATAATCACTAAGACATTAAGCTTGTAAATTGGGTCTTGCATTAGGGTTCTAATTCTTCCTTAATTGGTTAAGAAGGACTAACCCTAGAGTTAATGGACAAGTCCCCCTCAAGTTGTCTTACAAACCATAAAACTCATTTCTTAATCTCATATTTAATTAAAATCCACTTTAATAAAGGCTTTGTTTTGTCATGAGGTTAATCCCTAATCATGGATTAAGTTGAGGAGCCTTCCTCAGCTTAAATGTTCTCATCTATTATCCTTCTATTAGGATGGTGTAATGGGTCCATTAAATCCTTGATTATGGCTTAAACTCATTACTTAACACTAAACCAAAAACTCCAAAAACATTTAAATAAATGCAAGTAGGTTAATGATCTTAAACCTACATCATGGTGATTAAGTGTGAGGTGCTTACTACATACTTAAGGTGTTCACATTACCCCTAATCAGAGGGAGGATGTGATGAGTTTACTAACCCTCGGTTTAGGCTTAAGCTCATTTTCTTATGACAAACTCCAAAAAACAATAAAAGACTGAAAACACAAAAACAAACAATAATCGTCTCCTCCAGGATTCTTTCCTCATCTCATTCACTCACAAACGAGAACTTGCTTCTTCCGTCTAATGCAAAACAGTTTGCACCTGAGCCAGACAGGTCATACACTTGAGCATAGACAAGTAAGCAGTTCACAAGTCAATATATCTTTCAGTCTCTTTGAGTCGAACTACGGTGTTCTGACTTCCTCATTGCACGAGAGGATATGTAGGCATAACTTAACGGTTATCGAACAAAAGTCTATGTATATCCCCCCTCCTCCAGTAATATTCTTTTAGGATCATTATCTTCAGCTTTGCACTCCTGCTCTAGCACTGACACCTCACATATTTCACTTCACTTTCTTCTAGCACTGACACTTGCATTCTTTCCAGCTTTGATACACAGATTGCACTGACACTACCCCTTTAAAACACAAATCTTTCAAGCGTGGATCCCGTCGAGTACGACGGACAATCTGGGTGCTAATACCTTCCCAGGTTGTAACCAACCCCCTTTCTCAGTTTCTCTAGTTCGCAACCGTCTTATCCGTCTTTTCTTAGGTTTATGCAACATTACCTTCCCTTCGGGATAAAAATGCCTAGCTGGCGACTCTTTTCACTTCTTTCTCTTTCGCCGACCGTTCGCGTCTGTACCCCTCTTGGCCATGTGTCATTTTGGTGTGAGCGACACTCGTGCAATGGGAAAGTCATAGCTTTGTTGTTCGGTCTACTATGGGTGATTGATGTTGTTTTTATTACCTTTCTTCGGAAAAAGGATTTAGGAGTTGAATTGAACTAAAGACTATGGGAAGAGATGATTATTATGAACTAACAAGACGAGCGTCTTGCGAGAAATAATCGGAGCAAGTAACGAGATGATCATTATCCTCCTTTCTACCGCTTAAGGCTCGTGGCATACAATTCTTCTCTCATATTATTAAAGTGTTTTATTATCTAGGATCACTTGACGTTGGATCAAGGGTTTAGGTCTAAAGGAAACGTTTTGGTTTTTTGAAGTTTATGGGTGATTGCAAGTGGAGGTTTATATATCTGGTCTGTTTGCGAGGTACAATGTGCTCGGCTCGCAAGGTTGAGAGACTTGATATGTGGATCAAGTAAGCTAAAGAATAGCTATGGAAAACAAGCATGATGTGTTGATTCGTTAAGTTGAAAAAAGTTGAGAAAAGTGCGAAGTGTAAAATAGTGCAGATGGCGATCAAAGAATGATCGACTTATCTGTGTGTATAAAGTGAAGTGAGTATGGATATTTACTTGGCGTTGGACCAAGAAATTCGCACATCTTTGAAATTGTTTAGTCTTAATGTGCGTTCCTATTTTACTTAGCAATTTATCATCTAAATGCGAAAGTAAAGCACACAAGTAATATGGTACCAAATCACAAGCAAAAAAGGATCGAGCATACACAACATTCATCACACACATAAATTGAACAATGTAGAAAAATTAATTAATCAAATTAAATAGAAATATTTAATTAGATTAATTATCAAATTAATTAATCTAATTAAACAAAAACTATTTAATGTAATTAATCTATGAAAATGTTTTTTGGTTTTTTATTATTATTGAAAAAAGAGATTAATTAATTATATTAAACAAAAGGATTATATAATATAATTAATAAAAGAATTTTTTTTTTAAACTTTTTATAAAAAGAAAACAAAAAAAATATCAAGTGAAATAAAATAAAAAAATTGGGCCAATTTGAAGTAAAACAGGAGGGGGTTCATGAAAGGCCCAAACCGAATTGCAATTCCATAGTATAAGGTCTTGTCAACAAAGTTGAATATCCAGAATAAAACTGTGGCGTTTGATCTACGATGGATCAAACCAAGACCTGCATCTATGGTGATTAATGAGGCCATACCCTAGAACCACTTTTATGGAATTCACTTCTAGAAACCCTATCCAGTTCTGATGCCTTGGTCATAGTAACTATAAAGTTGCTGACACATGGGTCAAAACGAATCATCATGCATTACACTCATGACAGCTATCGAATTTTGAAGGAATAACCAGTCATTAATGCTCTTTTTAAACCATATTAATGGAAAAGAAAAAGATTAAGAACAATGAAATGGTAAAAATCTTAACATTAGAAAATCGACCCCTTTCGTTTCTTTCCCTTTTTAGTTTGAACATCAAAACTCAACTCAGGTGGTGTTCTCATGAACACCATCCTTCATCGTATCCTCACCAAATTCTCCATCACCCGAAAACAAGAATCGAACAAGAAACAAACATAACATACATCCCAGAAACCAGCTTAAACCTAAATTTGGTGAAAAAAGCAAAGGACAACCGACAATTTAATCGTCACCCTTTCATCATTAGGGTTTTGAGCCTCCGTGCTTAGCCATGGGATAATTAGAGCAACAACAAACATGGAATAATTTTAACAGCAACCAAAGAGCGAGGATAAAGAAGACTACCTCAATCAGGGAAACAATGACTTATACTACTTCACGGTATGATGCTTACTTCCCTCTAATTTCTTTGGGTCGTGTTCTTCTCGTCTCCTTCTTTTGTTGTTTGCATCTAATAACACACTATATGAAGGTTGAGCTCAAGTATTTTCAGAATTCTAATGATGAAATCTGAAAACCTAATGTGAATGAGCTTTGAGTGATTGTAGGGTTTTCTCAGAAAACTGATTTCTACAGAGTTTCTTTAGGGTCAATTTTTTGTGCTTTTGCTTCAAGAATGAGGTGATACTTATAGGATGATTTAAGTTTGGGTGGTACGTGCAAAAATTTGAAGATTTTCTTCTAATACGTGAGAGTGAGCTGTGAAATATTTCATGCCATTGTGAATCGTACAACATTCTTCTGCAGGTATTTTATGTGATTTTGTGGGACCATTTTTTAGGTGAGTCATTGTTTGTTATTTGTCTGTAGAGATCTTCTGGAAGGGGTGGGGTCCTTTGCTGAAAATTTGCTTTTGATGTCTTTTGCTAAAAATTGTGTAATGATACCTTTGGCACAAATCTGAATTAATGAGGTATGACGATGTGAATGAACCCGTACTTGGCTTAGGGAGTAAATCCGGTGACATCATGTGGAATACTTGTGCATGTAGTCAATGAAAATGAGGTGAATATCCAATATCTCACAACAAAACCAATGGAAAACCTTGTCCATATAAAACATGTATTCGGAAGTCAAAAGTATTATGTATAGGATCATAAAAATTTTAAGTTTTAGTGGCTTATTTCATGTAAACCTTTTTTATTATTTTCATAAAGCTTTTTCTATCAACTATGTATCGAGTTTAATGGGCCTTTGTATCAACTGCAACTTGTTTCTTGTAAATTGCAGTACTATCTTTTCCTTCAATTATGTAATGGACCTTTGTATTGCAACTTGTTCTGAGTTTTTTTTTTATAACTTGAATGTATTTAGTTAAGCATGTGAAATTCTATATTTGTTCCTATATATTTGTCATAGACCTTCTCAATAACATTGAAATTCCATCTCTATAATGAACCTTCTCTGTTCGTATATATCTCTCAAGTATGCTTCTTGGATGGGCTAAGTGATTTTAAGGAAACGACTCCACACTTCAATATCTCACTCACCTCTCTCAATCAATCCTTAATTGACCAATGATTAATAAGCAGCCTTAAAAACTAATAAAAACACCTCTTGGGCTACCAAAGTTAGCGCATGGTTTCAATGAATTAATCAACAATGGTAGTGATAAATTCAATGATCTAATTAGCCAGCAAGTATAATGGGTCAAGTTAGATAAATCCAACTAAATTGGTGACTCAACAATTTATGGATCCAATGTGAGGAGGTTAAATGATAAAGCAACACAACCAAAGAGAGGTATCCAACAAAATATATCACACTCCTATTCTTGCAACTCATACTTTTTATCTCGTAAATGAGTAATGGTCCATAGAGATGAACTTTTTGTTAGAACAATTATGGTTCTAAACTTCTAAGAGTTTTGATGATAACAAATATTATTATGCTAGAATAGAAGTTCTAATGACTACCTTTATTACATGTGTAGAAGAGGAATTTAATTAAAGGAGACGTGCATTACTAGAAGATATATTGAGCCATATATAGAAGATACACTTAATGAAGAATCCATCATTTAATGACATGGTTTAATGGCTGCGCATCAAGTCTTTAATATCTCTGATTTACGTCTAGAAGATGATGATCTTCATAATGAAGACATTAATTAAAGAATATTTTAATTAATGGTAAAGACAAGTATCTCTTGTTTTGGAAGGAATTTATGGTATTAACTAATATCCTAAATTAGCTCAAGATGTCTCAACGGCTACATTTATTGAAGTACTATATAAAGGAATCAAATTGAAGATTTGGATAATACACTCACGAGCAAAAGACTGAATCATTTGTGCTAAAATATTGTAACATTAACTTAGTGATCTTAGCTTTATTAGAAGCAAAATTGTTACCATATTATAATTATTGTAATAGTTGTGTAATATTTCCTTGAGTGACTAGTTTCAGTCAGAAGACTCAAGAGGACATTGACTGTAGGTCAGTGTGTGTATTCATTTATTGAATAGTGGATTAAGACCTCAGTGATAGAGGCAAAATCACCTTGGTGGGTGGACTGGACGTAGTTTGAGTTCAAACGAACCAGGATAAATTAACTTGTCATTAGAAGTTATTTTAGTTGTTAAAGAAAACCCAATTCCAACCCCCCTTCCTTGTGTTTTACGCACCTTCACTTTTACTTCACATCAACCCTTGCCACTTGAATTCTTTACATAAATGAGCCAATGAGTTCAACTTTTCAATCATGTCTTTCAAAATTTATACCAATTAATCATTCTAAACTTTACAACGTGATAATGCCAATTTTTAACCAGTAACCATGTATGATCAATCTTCCGCAGAATTTGCATTTGAACTTAGCACAAACAAGAACTTCATCATTCGAATATCATGGTCAGAATCTAAATGATCATTCAAAGCAACATCCTCACTAATAAACCAATTATTATGAGAATTCGAAAAGGTAGGACACATTTGAGGCATGATAGCAACGGGAAATCATCCTGAGGACTAGCTCTATTTAAGTCTCGGTAGTCTACACACATCTAAACTTTGCCATCTTTATTCCATATTTGCACGATGTTGGCAACCTACGGTGGATAACTCGTAACAGCCAAAAATCCAGTGTCAAACAGTTTTTAAACCTCTTCCTTGATCTTTATTGCCATGTAAGGTCGAGTTCTTCGCGGCTTCTACTTCACTAGCGGTTAGTATTCTCGGAGTGACATTTTGTGCACTAAGATATTAGTATCGAGCCTTGGCATATCCTGGTAAGACCAGGCTAAGACGTCAACATATTCACGGAGCATCTTAATTAATCGGCCCTTCACGGATTCTTCTAAAGCAACCCCGATATTGACTTATTTCTTCACCTCTTCGGTTCCCATATTTACAATCTCAATGACTTCCTCATGTGACTGAATCTCCCTTTCCCCTTGCTTTAGCAATCTGGATAACTCCTTGGGTAATTCACAATTTCCTCACCTTCGTCGTCGGCTTGGTAAATCGAATTGTCGAAGTCATAGCGAGCCATAGCAAGATTGTCATCGATGATTCCCAATGGGGTGCATCTGCATGAATGGTGATTCATGCTAGATTTTAGAGAGCAAGAAAGACATGAAAATGAAAATGCACATTTCCATTTATTGTGTATAAAGAAAAAAAATGAAAGACAGGGAACACTGTGAATGAATGTAAAAACATCCATTTTATTGATGATTAATATTGCAAATCGAAACAATGAAGCCCTTATAATGAGCTATTATGCCTTGGGAAAGACATAGAGCTTTTATACAAGAATAAAATCACAAAACAATTACTCTTTGTGCTGGGTAACAGTGATGATTTCTTCGGATGAACAATTATTGAGTTCCACTATCAATGATGTCTTCATGAATAGCACAAATATTGTTGTGGTCCACCAAACTAATGTTGGAGAAAGTGATAAGGCCTTTACGACCTCTGGCACGCTGAGCTGATGTTGACTAAGTAGAGTTTTAACCGATTCCAAACATGTCCTTCTTCTTGGGGACCTCTATCATCTTGACCCAGCCTTTGTTAACCCTTGATTCTACCACCTTAAGGATTTGCTTATAGGACGTAATATATACTCCCTTCTTCTTCTCTTCTTCTAGGGATGCTGTTGAGGATGACAGGACTTCAATCTTGACCGACTCGAAGGCCTGACAAGGGGTATCATATATCTCGTTGTCCATATCTATGCATTTGAAGGACGATAGATGGCTAATGAAGATGTTCTCCTTCACACATATGGTGACAATCTGCCCTTCCCAGACAAACTTCAGCTTCTGATGGAGAGTCGAGGATACTGCTCCGACTGCATAAATCCAAGGACGCCCGAGACCTACTAAGGACACCCAACATAAAAGGTCGTGTTGAACACCTGTATACATACCTTGATCGATAGTTCCACTTCTCTAAGAACTGACCTTTTTGAACCATCAAACGCTCTAACTACCAAGTCACTTAGCCTGAGCACCACTTCATCGTAGTCCAGCTTGATTAACGGCTTCTTTGGAAGCAGATTTATAGAGGACCTCGTATCAACAAGCACGTGGGAAAGCACAACCCCTTTGCATTCCATCAAAATGTGCAGAGCTCTATTGTGATTGTTGTAATACCCATATATAAAACACATACTTCAAAGCATATTTTTCGTATATAAAATCAAGTTTGGTATTGAAATACAAAAGTTCTTAGCAACATATTGCATAAGTATAACAACTACAACATAAGGTTCTAAAACAAGGCTATAAATTATACAAGATGTTCAAAGAAAAACAAATGTTTAAGAACTAGATCTGGAGATCTCAAAAGTCCACAACGGAAGACCAATCCATCAAATAAGTAAAGATAATCAAATTTCCTCATCTTTACCCTTTGCGGAACCTGAAGTACCTGAAATAACAACATCAACATGGGGTGAGATAAAACATCTCAGTGAGTTCCCTATCTTAGAGTTCTCTCGGCTCTAAGGGTTTGTTCCTAAATAAATCTCACAAGTTTTCACAAACCAACTCACACAAGGACCGATAACAAAGGGGAACTAAGGTCCACACATGGTCTCAATATACAATAAGAGAAACGTCTACCTCAAGTCCTTACGGATGCTTCTCGTGGGACTAAGGACAATCCACCTCAAGGCTTACTCAAGACTTTACGGAGGATTCAACATCACACCCTCTTCAATCTTTACGGATGCTTCCCGTGGGACTAAAGGTAACCCACCCCAAGACTTACTCAAGATTAACACAACTAGTATAGCACTCACCTCAAGTCTTTTTGGATTCCTTACATGGGACTAAGGGAAACCCACCTCAAGGCTTACTCAAGACCTTACAAAGGACTTGTGACCTACACTCATCAAACCACAATCCGCATTTAATCAACCGATACCTAAAGTCCTTACGGATGCTCTTGAGAAAATCAAGGTAACTACGAAGAGACTTAATCAAGACTTTACGGAGGACCTTAAAACAATACATAACTCATGATTCACTTTAGATTAAGGGGAACCTAGATACCTCACAATTCGTACCTTTCTTTATTTCCATTAACTCACACTTTCCAATTTAACATGGTTTTGGTCATTTGAAAAAGTTGGTAAAAGTAGGGTAAAAATAACATCTTTTGGCGTCATCAAATTGTAAATATTTTTAGCTTCAATTTGATATGTGGAACACTAAAATCGGATTCCCCGATCAAAAGTTATGAATTAAAAACAAAACTGAAACTTCCAGGTCTCGCTGAGCGAGGGTTTCAGCTTGCTGAGCGAGAAACCTGCTGTATTTCTCGCTGAGCGAGCTCCTGCTCGCTGAGCGAGCTATACCAGATCAACAATTCTTACGCAAAATTTCACTGCTCGCTGAGCAAGCTCTGCGTTTTCCAAAAAACTCAGATTACGTGAAACTTATCAATCCATGCCAAAATCATCCAAAACACCAACCAACATAGGAAAACAACACTAAACATATTCATAGGCATAATATGGGCAACATAGTTAGGTTTAATCGAGTTTTTAACCGTTTAAATCATTTGTTTTCATGATTTCTACCAAAACCCTAAACTCATAAACTTCAAAACTCAACCAAAATCTAAAACAAAAGTATCTAACTATGAACCCACCTCGAGAGATGAAGATTGACAGAAGAAATGAGTCGATTCGACGGACGAATGATTGAGAATGATGAATTTGAAGCTTTAGGGTTTTTCTCTCCTTCTTCTTCTCTTCTCCTATTCTTTTCCTTTTTCTTATTTTTTTACTAACTAACTCTTTTCTCTATTTTTCCTTCTATATAAACAAAATATATTAAATTTAATTTCTTACCAATGGGTCCAAAAATAGAGAGTATCCAAAAATGTCTCTTAATTCTTAATTTAAATAAAACCTCGGCATATATAATATCAGTTATCAAAATTTAAATTTCCATTTACTCTAAATGGTTTTTCATTAAAATTTCTTAGAATAAACCGAAAATATTATTGGTATTAAATAATATTATTCGGAGAGTTAAATAAATTATGGGGTGTTACAATTGGGCCCCTCAGCAGTTAGATCAAGATCTGTGAACCCTAACCCATGACTGGCGTTCATGCTAGAGACATACGTCATGACTTTGTTCACCGATATATCTTGTGGTACGTAGGCATTATTCAGAATTCTCAGCAATGCCTTTCTATGGGATTTAGAACACATCAATAAAGATAAGATCGATATCTTAGAGGGTATTTGTTGCAGATGGTCGACTATCTTGTAGTCGCTTTTATTTATAATCCTCAAGAATTCCTATGCTTCATTATCAAAGGTAGTGTCAGGATCTGGAATAGGAACATCATTCGTCACAACTTGCTAGCCTTTGGCCTTAGCCTAGGCATCTGCATTATCACCTGGTGGCACTACATTGTTCCTCAACGCTTGAGACACGAACAATCTTTCGCTCCTCGTGAATCCTTTGACTATTACATTTTCGACCTGATATTGAGTTGTGCTGGAGGTGGTTATATATTTGTTTTGGTCATTGTATAAACATCTGCCCCATAATGCCATGGGACCACTTTTTCACTTTGATACGACACAAGCCCTGGAGTGGTGAACGTGACTGGTGCTACTCTTGTTGGCCCTGGAATTTCCACTAGGGTGTAATAGATAATGACCTTAGAAACTTCGTCTTCTTTAACAACCCGGTCAAACTAAATGCTTTCGTCATCAATCATTTTCTGAATCCCAGATTTCAAACTGTCATATCCATTAGTAGATTCTTCTCATTCTGGGCAAATCTCCCCATAACTTGGGAAGATACCTTTCTTTGCCAAACAACCCTTTACTGCTAGTAATGGAGTCTTCAAATAATTAACATCATAAACCAGATTCAAACTATCACCATCATCTATGGCTCCTATAGTTCTTCCATATGGAGGCATAGGGTTTTGTAGTACATTTGGGGTAGGATCAAAGTTGATGGCCATTGATTCCAATAAATCTTGCACCTTATTCTTAAGGGCTTTGAAATTTTCTATAGTATGACCTGGAGCTTCAGAATGAAACTCGTAGTGAGCATTGGCATCATACCCTTCAGGGATTTGGCTAGGTCTTGGAGGCTATAAAGTTTTGAGCTGAATCATCTACAACTGAAGTAGGTTCTGTAATAGTTGAGAGTATGACACCGTTGGTGTTTCAATGTTTCTATCCTTTGGTATGGGTGGATAGTATGGTATGAAAGCTCTTTGTTATTGATAATTTTGATGACATTGTTGTGATGGTTGTTGTTGTTGGTTGGTTCCAGCAGGGATGGTGATGGATGTTGCTCGATAGTAAGAATTATAATTTCCTCTTTTTCTCTGGGCGTATAGTGCCCCAATTTCTCCATCTTGTCGCTTTGCAAATGGCTTCTTACCCGGTCTCATTCAATTTTCAACCCTCTCACTAGTCAGTATGATATCAGAAAAACACTTGAAGAACACCCTGCTAGACGTTCCATGAAATCCCCTAGAAGGGTATCCATGAACATATCCACCATTTCTCTTTGAAGAAGGGATGGTTGTACTCTCACTACAACCTCACACCACCTTTGCGCGTACTCTTTGAAGCTCTCTGAAATTTTATTGGATAAGCTCTACAACTGTGTTATGCATGGGGCCATATAAATATTATACTGGTATTTCTTGAGGAACGCTTCCCATTTTTCCTTCTAGTTGCGCACAAAGTCCGTTCTAAATTCATGTACCACTCGAGATAACCTCCAGACCGACTGTCCTAGAAGAAGTACGTCCAGAGTTTCACATCTATAGTATATGAAGCTATCTTGCAATAGTAAGCCTGAAGATGAGTCTTGGGACATGAATTCCCATTGTATTTATTAAATCCAGGGGCCTTGAACTTCGGTGGGAGGATCAAACCTTGCACCAATCCCATCTCAGAAACATCAATACCTAAGGTATCTCAGCACTCTAGAGCTTTGACCTTCTCTACTAGCATCTGAAAGTCCTAATGATTACCCCCATACCGAACCCCAAGTCCTCGTTCAGAAAAGAGAACTGGTCGGCCTGATTATCTTCCACATTATGAACCGGAATATGAATACCTTCTGGGGTAGGACCATTAGCTCCTGTTGGCCCAACAGTGGTGTTAACTGGGTTTTGTTGTGCATCCATATTAACTCTGACGACCAAAATCTGCACTTGCGGCTGATCAAGTCCTTGGACAAGAGACCTCAACTCTTGTTGACTTAGGGCAACCCCCTGAATCATGTTCATGATCTCATTCATGCACGTAAGATGTTTAGTCAGCTCAGGTGAAGATGACGAATTGCAATCCTTCATGAATATACATATAAGTTAGCAAGCTCGGATAACCTGTAAAGAAAAAATGCAAAAATAATATGAATGCATGAAAATGTTGTGTTCTTTCATTCTCAAGGTTGTGTATGTCCCTATCAAGTATTCAGAAATAAGAGAATCCAGATGGCCTATGAGAAGTTTGACTTTTGGGGAAGAGAATATCATATAAAGCTCAGATTAGCTAACTTTAAAGAACCAGTGTCTAGAACGCGTGTCGGTGCAAGCTTTGGCAATTTGAACCATATTAGACAAATGGAAACATGAGATTAATAAGGATATCCCCGAAGGGAACAAGTTTTTACAATAAGCACAATCACATAAGTATAAAAGATTCCCATAACAGGTTTACGGGTAATCCAACACAAACAAAAGAATCTCAGCCCTATGAAACTTAACATCCTTTAGCCTCCAAATAAGACATTAGACGTTCTCGAACAACTGGGCAAACTCCAGATGACTTGGGTCTTCAAGGTGATTTTGAATGAGAAAATCCCTTTGATCGAAGGAAGTGTGGAGTTCACTGATCTGTTGTAGGAAGACCTCTTCATTTCTCCCGCTAGGACTATGTTCATATATAGCCTTCTTGACTTATGCATGGACTTTGAGATCTTCCACCTCCTTCTAAACATCCTTAATTTCTTGTTGTCCCTGAGCTATCTTCTGGATGTAGTCTCTACGCTGCTTATTGTTGCTCCCTGAATTTCCATCATGGTACAAACGCGAAAGTGACGGAGAAAGGGTAGAGTTTCTAGCCAGAAATTTTTATCTCGAAGGAACGGGAATGGTAATGATGCACAAATCGGAAAAGAAAATGGAATGACAAAAGCCCTGCGAACCAAAGAGACTAGGTTTGGGAGTCGGTTACAACTTGGGAAGGTATTGTAAACACCCCAAATTTTCCCTCACCCATTTCACCATGGCTTGTGATATTTACATGTGCATAAAATCAGTCATAGCATCTCATACCACATTTTTGATTCACTGCATTGATTCAAAGTCATCTGCATCTAGGGTTTGTGACTTGAGCCATCCCTGAGCCATTTGAGCCATTCCAAAGGTTATTAATCACTTCAAAGGGGTCCATGTATGTTCAAACATCATATCATATCCTCACCAAGTCAAAGAAGTCAAAGAATCATAAGAACTGAGAAAGGCATGGAAGCAGAGCCAGGTTTAACTGCACAGATGACCTAAAATTAGGGTTTTGGTTTCAGAGGCCATAACTCCAAAAATTTTGGTAATTCTTGTTTCTATTGGTCTCTATAGGGTATAGGGATCATGCATATCAATTTTCATGAAGAAATTCCATGGGGAAGGCATCTGATCAAGAGTTGACTTCTTGAGCAAGTCAGTGCAAAATCAGGGCATCTGAGGCCCCCAGTGACCCAACCAAAGGGTGTTCTCCATCATTTTGAATGTGTATGATCTTTATTTGATCATAGAATATGTTATAAGTTCACAAAATTGGAAAATTTCAAGCCATTTGCAAAATTGCCTTTTTGGGAAAGTGACTTATAATGGAAACTTGCCATTTTGGGAAAGTTTTTCAACCTCCTCTTTTTGATTCAAAAATGCTTCAAATGAGAAAACTTTGGTCATGAAAGTTGTAGGATGGATCCTCCCATTTTCAAAAAGTACAAGAACTCATTCCAATTCATTTTGGATCAAAAGTTATGGCCTTGCAAAGTTGGATAAAATCATTGAAATTTCACTTTTTGCACAAAATGGAAAACTTGCAAATTCTCATGATAAGCCTTTATGTGACTTCAATATGACCTCTAATCATCATACAAACACAATGCATGACCTAAAATTCAGTTTGGCCCAAGAAATTTCCCATTTCCATGTCTTAAATTTCAAGTAACCATAAGCCATTTTCCATAAAAATGCAAAAGGGGGAATTCTTGCAAAATGGTTCCCAAAGGTTTGTGTGATCTCTAGATGGTCTCAAGGCATTGCCATAACCTCATGGGACATCTCACACCAAAATTCAGCAAGATATATCATATGTTCATGACCAAAAAACAACAAAATGTGACAAGTTGCCAAAATGCAAAACTCATGCTATCTTGTGATCCAAGTGCTGCAGTCCTTCATGAATCATCTAAGGGTCTTCCTTGACTCAAGCTGAGGCAGGACAAGCCCTAAGATTTCCTCTGACCCGAGCCATACCCATAGTAAACAATCCTTGACTTTTTGGCCAATCACCCCATACCATTCCCACAGTACATGTCACTTCCTCAGACCTCTTCCAATAGTCTAGGGATATGTTATGGAACATAAAGCAAGCAATACACAAGCCAGAAAACACCCACATTCCAGCATCCACAAAATCTGCCAAAAGCTTCCTCTCTTCGAATTTCTTCACACAGCCATCAAACCTTCATTTTTCTTCCACCAACAAGTCACAAATCACTCATAGAACCAGAACCACCCCCTGAAATAGCTTGAAACATCACACACAAAGTCCACCATTTCTGCTACACCAGAGCTGAATCATTCAAACCAGTCACTCCCCAAGTTTTCTAAGCTCCATTCCATCACCAGGAGGTTCAAAGAAGCAGGCTTGCACAAAAGGAAAGTCCATAAAGCTCAAAAACAGAGAAGCTCCATCTCAGGTAACATGAAGAACATTTTTTCCAAAAACTAATTTTTGAGTTCTTTTATGATACTATGTGTTCTCCTGATCATGAATATGCATTTATTTTTGGAAATGGTGAAGAAACCAGCATGTATGATATCTCTGAACATTTTCCCGTGTTTTATACTTTGCTTCGATTCAGGCTTGTGAGTGAAAATAAATGAATTTGAGGTGAGGGTTTAGGATTAGATTGACGAGAGGATCATTTTGGTGAAGGATATTTGATGTTTGGTAACCTATAGAGAGAACTAGGGTTTGTGCCTGCCGGAGAAGATGACCGGAACCACTGTTCCGGTCATCTGAATGTCATTAGCCCTAATTAGGGTTTAAGCCAGTTTTGAATTGAGACCCTTGGATCTGCCTTCCCGCGCGTGCATGTATGGACAAGATCTTCCCATTAGCCATTAATCAGTCATTAATTAATTAAATCGAAGATTAATTAAATATTAAGTAAGTTTAGCCAGGTTTGAACCTGGGCCCTTGGATGTGGCGCCAAGTCAACCCTCACAAGCCCAGAACCAATCTGATCCATTCATTCAGCTTACTTTTCATTTTATTCAATTTTAATTCATTTTGTTTATATTTTATTTGCACGAATTATTTAAAATAGTAAAAAACATTTAAAAATTCTCAAAATTTTTTTGTCAAGCATTTTATTAATTTTCAGAACCCAAAAATACTTTAATTTTAATTTTTTTCATTAAAAATCATTTTTAAATCATTTAAATGTTTATTTTTAATTAGTTAATGAAAATTAATTAATTAAAAATGCATTTAGGTATTTAAAAATCACCAAAAAATTCACATTGCATTTCAAAACATTTAGAAACATTGTCAAACCCTCAAAAAAAATTTCTTTTTGGTTCTTGAACAATTTTGACCTTTTTCATTGGAATTAAATTCATTTAAAGGCAATATTTTTGTTCAAACTTGGAAAAATCCATTCTGCCTAACCATTGAGAGTTTGATGATGGTTCTTCTTGCATTGCATCCTTCATAGCATGTAGTTTATAGGATAAAATTGGTTTGAATTTATCTTGCATTTTCAATTTGTTGTGCCTTTTCCATATTGAAGTATCCCAAAACCCTAATTAACTTGAGAAATTCATAACTTGCACTAGGTTAAGAGTTAGGTCCCCTCCTTTGGGCAGTGAACTTGTGTAGGGTTAGGGTTCCTTTGATCCCATTTTCAATTTTTTATCTTGTCATTTGCTTCTGGTTTTGAATTTTTGCATTGTATGTTGCATGTAAACCCTAATTTGTGCCTTCCTTTGCATCCATCTATCATTTGCTTGCATTTACGAACTTGCCATGACATTTTGTGCATCCACATTATTCATAAGACATCTTAGGACATGTTAGAATCATGTTTGATCATTGCATTATTCATTTGCCATGTTATGCATCCATTGCATTTCATAAACTTTCATGAATTTCCATGGTTCAAAGCATGCCTCATCGGCATCCTCATCCTTGTATGATCATCCACAACTCATGCCATGTGTTTGCATCATCTCTTAGCATCATTAACATCATGTTTATGCTTCTGACTTTGGTTTGCATCATGACATTTCATCTCATTTGCATTGCATTTCATTTCTTTGCTAACTTTTCAGGTGGTAAGTTGTTTTGAGAAGTGAATTTGCCTTCACTTCTCACAATCTCTTTTCATCTCTCTCTTGCATCATTGCTGCATTTTATCTTGTGTATTAGAGTGAGCTTGCTCATTCATGCTCTTGCTCTCTTTCTTCCTTCAAGCAACTTGTCTTCTTAAGTGAAGCAAGTTGTCTTGTTTCTCCTTTCTTCTTCCTCTTTCAATCTTGTTCCTCCTGGGTGGCCTTTGAAGTTTCTTTCTCTCTTAAGCCTCACAAACCCTAGGATCTCCAAGTATGATAACAATTAGGGTTTGCTTAGTCCCCCACTTAGCTTTTACCTTTGTGTCATCTTTGAGTCTTCTCTTCTCACCTCATAATCAAGGACTAAACCTTAAAGGTTTTAAGGCTCTGTGATTAAGCTTATGCCTGCATCCTTATATTAGGATGGAGTGTATAACTTTAATCCTAAGTGTTAAACCCTTAATGTGTTTAAATCCTTTAATCAATTCACCTAATAATCATCAAGACATCAAGCTTGTAACTTGGGCCTTGCATTAGGGTTCTAATTCTTCCTTAGTTGGTTAAGAAGGACTAACCCTAGTGTTAATGGACAAGTCCCCCTCAAGTAGTCTTACAAACCCTAAAATTCACTTCTTAATCTCTCCATTAACTAAAATCCATTTAATAAAGGTTTTGTTTTGTCATGAGGTTAATCCCTAATCATGGATTAAGTTGAGGAGCCTTCCTCAGCTTAAATGTTCTCATCTATTATCCTTCTATTAGGATGGTGTAAGGAGTCCATTAAATCCTTGATTATGGCTTAAAATCATTATTTAACACTAAACAAAAACAACAAAAAACATCTAAATAAATTCAAGTAGGTTAATGATCTTAATCCTGCATTATGGTGATTAAGTGTGAGGTGTTTACTTCATACTTAAGGTATTCTCATTACCCCTAATCAGAGGGAGGATGTGATGAGTTTACTAACCCTTTGGTTTAGGCTTAAGCTCATTAACTTATGACAAACTTCAAACAACAATAAAAGATTGAAAGCACAAAAACAAACAATAATCGTCTCCTTCGGGATTCTTTTCTCATCTCATTCACTCACAAAAGAGAACTCGCTTCTTCCGTCTAATGCAAGACAGTTATCACCTGAGCCAGACAGGTCATACACTTGAGCATAGATAAGTAAGCAGTTCATCAGTCCAATTTACCTTTCAGTCTCTTTGAGTCTAACTACGGTGTTCTGACTTCCTCATTGCACGAGAGGATATGTACGCATAACTTAACGGTTATCGAACAAAAGTCTCTGTATATTCCCCCTCTTCCCAGCATTATTCTTTAAGCCTTATAGTCTTGAGCATTTCACTCTTGTTCTTACACTGACACTTATTTTATACACTTCACATTTATTTTACACTGACACTTGCATTCTTTCCAGCTTTGATACACAGATTTCACTGACACTACCCCTTTTAAACACAAATCTTTCAAGCGTGGATCCCGTCGAGTACGACGGACAATATGGGTGCTAATACCTTCCCAGGTTGTTCTTGTTGGGGTTTAACTTCAGTTGGTACTTCCTCAGACGCTTGAATAACTTCAACAAATTTACCAGGTGGTCTTCTTCAGTGAGGGACTTGTCAATCATGTCATCCACATAACATTCAATTTCTTTATGGATCATGTCATGGAATAATGTTACCATAGCCCGTTGATAAGTTGCACCAGCATTCTTCAGTCCGAATGGCATCACCTTGTAACAGAACGTGCCCCAAGGTGTGATGAAAGTTGTCTTCTCCATGTCTTCAGGTGACATTTTGATCTGATTGTATCCTGAAAATCCGTCCATGAAGGAGAATACCGAGAACTGAGCCGTATTATCCACCAATACATCGATGTGAGGTAAAGGGAAATCATCTTTCGGGCTGGCTCTGTTCAGATCCCGGTAATCCACACACATTCTCACCTTGCCGTCTTTCTTAGGCACAGGTACGATATTAGCAACCCACAGTGGATAGCTGGTTACAGCAAGGAACCCGGCGTCCCACTGCTTTTGTACCTCTTCCTTTATCTTCATTGCCATATCTGGGCGAGTACGTCGCATTTTCTGTTTTACCGGTGGGCAGTCTTCTTTCAAAGGCAGCTTGTGCATGACAATATCGGTGTCCAACCCTGGCATATCCTGATAAGACCAAGCAAACACATCCACATACTCACGAAGCATGTCAATCAGTTTCTCTTTTACTGAATCTTGTAAGCAGGCCCCGATCTTAACCTCTTTCACGTCTTCTTTCGTACCAAGATTAACCGTTTCAATCTCCTCCTGGTGAGGAGTGATAACCTTCTCCTCTTGCCTTAACAACCTGGCTAGCTCTTCAGGAAGCTCATAATCTTCTTCAACCCCTTCATCAGCTTGATTGATTGGATTGTCAAAGTCATACAGAGTCATAGTTGTGTTGTTGTCGGTGCAGTCTGAAAGGCACTCTCTGCAAGGGTTTAGATTGTTCATTTTAGTGATCGATTTTAATCTTGTTTAGGAAAAAGTGAAATGAAGTTATCATTTTGGAAAACATTGCCATTTTATTTTTGTATAAAAATAAAAATGAAAAACAGTGAGCGGAAAAGAAAAAACTCATTTGCAAAAGATGTCTGATATTCATTGATTGATCTGTTTGCACAAAATTACAAGATGGCCCGATTACAAAATGAGCCTTGTCATCTTGGGCAAGATGCAAGACTTGATGCATGCTTAAAAAATACAGGAAATAATAATTACTCTGCAGGAGTAACCCTTATAATTTCCTGGGAAGACCAGTTATGGACTTGGCTCCCCGGGATCCTTGGACGTATCCAGCTCTCCAGGTTGCGGTCGCTTTCATCCTCGTCTTCCAAGTTGTTCACTGCATCCGGGGTGAGCATTCCCCCGCTGACAAAGTTGGGCTTCTTGGCAGCCTCTGATTGATCTTGTTGAGTTGGTTTGTAACCCAACCCAAATCTGTCCTCCTTCTTCTCCACGGGAAGCAGCTTGCCCCAACCCTGGGCAGTCCCCTCTTCAACAACCTTCCTGGCTTGTTGATAAGATGTCATGGAGGTTCCCAGTACAGCAGATGCTTCATTAATGTTCAGGGCCTCAAACCCCTGGCTTATGGTTTCATGGATCTCTCCGTCCATCTCAATATACTTATACGTAGCCAGATGGCTAACAAAGATGTCCTCTTCACCGCAGATGGTGATGATCTGGCCTTCCCATTCGAATTTCATCTTTTGGTGAAAGGTAGACGTAACAGCACCAGCGGCATGGATCCAAGGTCTACCCAACAAACAGCTGTAGGCCGGCTGAATGTCCATCACATAGAAGGTAATTTTAAAAGTCTGCGGGCCAATCATCATAGAAAGTCTGCGTGCAAGACTTTCAGTAATGCATTCCTGTGAGCTTCAGAACACATCAACAGGGATAATATGGAGATCTTTGAGGGAGTTTGGTGAAGCTGATCCACCACTTTGTAATCACTTCTCTTTATAATTCTCATAAACTCGTCTACATCTTGCTCAAAAGATGTCTTCTGAGTTTCTTTGATGATTGGTTCTTCAGATATCACACTCTTCCCCTTTGCTTTTGCAGCAGCTTCTGCTTCGGTATTAGGTCTTTGCAATTGTGAGGCAAAAAGGCGTCCGCTTCTGGTGAAGCCTCCGCCTCCCCCAACATTATCAATTTGTGGAGAAGAGGTTGAAGAATCCAAAGTGATTTTCTCCCCGTTGCAGTAGAGGTCAGAGCCATAATGCCAAGGTATGGCATTACTGCTTTCATATGGAACTGGTCCAGGTACCGTGATAATAACTGGACTGACTGCTGCGGAGGAAGGTGCTGAAATGGTGTGCGGGTCGTAGTAAATGGTGACTGGTGACCTGGCAGGAGGTGCCACTGTTTGTTGCTGAAAGTTGTTGTTTGGAGGAAATTCTGACAGATCATAGTAGATGGTGACTGCTGAGATATCTTTATTAATTTCTGTTGGCGTTGTAGAAGATTCTGCTGAATAAATGGGTGTTGATGTTGTAGAAGAAATGGTTGTTGACATTTGATTTGTCGAAGTGATGGATGAAGCCATTGTTGATGATATTGATGAATTGGTCGGAATGATTGTTGTTGCAGTTGTAGGAGACTCAGGAATTGTTGTCAAAGGGATTGCTGGATTTGTAGGCGCCGTTGTTGTGATCTGAAGTATACCACTTTTGATAAGACCATCTATGCCGCTTCTCAAGTTATCACACCCGTTGACCGAAATGTTGCAATACCCACAACCGAGCTCACACCCGGGGAACATCTGACACTCTAGGAGCTGAGCCTTAATTTCGACCAGAGGTGTTCGAATCTGTCCAACACTGGTGATTAAGAAAGATGGCTTGTCTTCCTCAATGGCATTAATTCTTGGCCCTCCATGATTGGGCATGGGATTCTTGGTGACACTTGGAGGAGGTGCAAAGTTGAGGGCTTTAGAATCCACCAGATCTTGGACTTTCATTTGCAAGGCCCTGCATTTCTCAGTGTTGTGGCCAGGTGCATTGGAGTGGAAAGCACATCTGGCGTTGACGTCATAATTTCTTGGAAGATTGGAGGGGTCTGGTGGTGCCAATGTCCTTAGTTCAACCAAGTTGAGTTTCAGGAGTTGTGGCAATAAAGCGGCATAAGGCATAGGGATAGGGTCAATCACCCTATTAGCCTGTGATGGTCTTTGCTGAAAAGGTCTTTGTTGTTGATTGCTGTTGTTGTTGTTGTAGGTCCTCTGTGGCGGATATTGAACTTGCTGCTGATAGTGCGGTTGTTGTTGTGGTTGATATGTTGGTTGCTGAGGAATCGGAGCCGGAATAGTGACAGCTGCTACTGATCTGTGGACATACTGAGGTCTGCCCCTGCTGGCATGAATGGCATTTGTCTCACCGGTTCTTCTAGGCCCCACAAAAGGCTTCCTGGAGTTACTAGAAGAACTTGCACCATTATTAGAAATTTTACCCATCTTCAGAAGGCTCTCAATTCGTTCCCCAGCTATAACTACGTCTGCGAAGTTGGTGGAAGAAAAGGCAGCTAGCCTATCAATATATGTCCCTTGCAGAGTATTCATAAACATGTCGGCCATTTCTCTTTCCGACATGGGTGGCTGGACAGCAGCAGCCAGCTGTCTCCACCTATGGGCATACTCCCTGAAGCTTTCTCTGGAGGATTGAGACATTCCCATCAAAAGGGTCCTGTTAGGAGCCATGTCCAGATTGTATTGGTACTGCCTGATGAAGGCCTCAGCTAGGTCCTTCCAGCACCTGATAGTAGCTCTGTTCAAGTGAGAGTACCACTCCCTTGAAGCTCCAGTCAAACTATCTTCAAAATAGAACATCCACAGTTTTTCATCCATGGTGTATGCCTTAAGTCTCCCCAGAAAGGACTGCAAGTGAGTTCGTGGACAGGAAGTTCCGTTGTACTTCTCGAAGCACGGGGGCTTAAACTTGTGGGGAATCCTTACCCCGTCCACTAACCCCATATCCATGACATCAAAACCCAGGGAATTTTGAGACTCCAGAGATCTCAACTTCTCAGCGATTTCATCAAACCTTCTATCATAAATTTCATCCCCAGCTCCCATCACAGTAAACTGCTCCTCTTGGGGATCTTCCTGTAAGATCCTTCCCCCAGTAGTATTTCCTTGCACATTACCCGGGATGTTAACTTCCGGATGTAGATGAGGCCCATATACTGGTGGATTAACATGAGGCTGACCCCTTTCGTTGTTACTTGTTCCTCCAGTTCCCAGAGGAGGTTCTTCCGGGGTTTGTCTTTCTACCAATGCCCTCAACCTTTCTTGATTTTGGGCCAAGCCATTCATTACTTCCATGAACTGGGTCATTTGGTTTCTCATCTCCAGCCTTTCATTAGCCATCTGGGTTCTGACCTCTGTCAGATCTTGCTGTACTTGGTCCATTTGGATACCAGGAAGATTGTTGCGAGTAGGATACCTGTGCGGACGGTTGAGAGGGAACACCCGACGGCGAGCAATAATTCCTGAACCACAACAGAGTTAGTAATAAACAAAACAAAATCCTACAAAACAAAACAAGAGTCAGTATGCAATGCAGTATGCTTATTTATTTTCCAAGGTATCCGGCTTGGCTCTTGGTTTTGACCTTTCCAGACCCTGAGGAAGATGCTTTGATGTTGCTTGAGAAAAAGAAACTCAAATTAAACAAACTGACAAATACATTACAAAATGGTGGATCATACATAGTTTGTTTTTACAACATAGAAAGAAAAGTACATGAAATGGAAATAACAACAAGAAAAGAAGTCAAACATCTAATCCAAACTCATCCTCCTTAACCTCCTTCAAAAGTGCTTCAGTTACAAGACCAGTCGGATGCTCTGTAATGTTTCTGATAAGAAGATTCCTGGTGGCAATAGCAGTGGTCAGCTTCTTGTGCCTGTCTTGGTCCTTTGACCTCTTCACACCAGCCCTAATCTTCAATTCTGAAATCTCCTTCTGGGCTGCTAACAGAGCCTCCTGTTGTTTCTTCTCAATGGCCTCTAACTGCTCAATCCTGGCCTGAGTTCTCTTATCCTCTTGAGTGCGAGCTTCAGTGATTCTGACCCACCTATCTTGACTTTCTTTCAGATAGAGATCAGTCCTAGCCTTCTGGAACTGGGCCTCTTTACAGGCGTTTGTAAACACCCCAAATTTTCCCTCACCCATTCACACCATGGCTTGTGATCATTTCATATGCATAAACACAATCATAACATCTCATGCCACATTTCTGATTCATTGCATTGGTTCTAAGTCATCTGCATCTAGGGTTTGTGATCTGAGCAATCCAAGAGCTTCTTGAGCCACTCCAAAGGTCAACAATCACTTCAAAGAGGTCCATGTATGTTCAAGTAGCATATTCTACCTTCTCACATTCAAGAGTGCCAAAGAATCACAAGAACTGGAAATGGTGTGGAAGCAGAGTCAGGCTTGACTGCACAGATGACCTGAAATTAGGGTTTTGGTTTCAGAGGCCATAACTTCAAATTTTTTGGTCATTCTTGTTTCTATTGGTCTCTATATGGTATTGGGAGTATGCATATCAATTTTCATGAAGAAATTCCATGGGGAAGTCATCTGATCAAGAGTTGACTTTCTGGACAAGTCAGTGTAAAATTAGGGCATCTGAGGCCCCCAATGACCCAACCAAGGGGTGATCTTCATCATTTTGTGTGTATTTGATCTTTATTTGATCATGGAAGAAGGTTGAAGTTCACAAAATTCAAGAATTACAAGTTTTTGCAAAGTTGACTTTTTGGGGTAAGTTTGACTTTTAAGGAATTTGTCATTTTAGGCAATTTTTCAACCCTTACTTTTTGATCCAAAAATGCTTCAAATGGAAAAACTTTGGTCATGAAAGTTGTAGAATAGATCTTTCCCTTTTCAAAAAGTACAAGAACATGACCTAATTCATTTTGGATCAAAAGTTATGGTTTGTCAAAGTTGGCAAAAATCACTAAAATTCAAGTTGTGCACCAAAGAGGAAACTTGCAAAATCATGTATCAAGGCAATTTGTGACCTCTAATTGTTGTCAAACCATCACACAAACATCACAAAAGTCTTAAAGTTCATATTGAACCAAAGGGATCACATGTTCCATGGCTTGTGAGGCAAGATCTTTTCATGAGAACTAAAAGCAAGCAAGTTGCAAAAACCATCATAACATCTCATCCACTTGCTGCCTTGGTTGCTGAACCACCCTAGCCCTCTCCTCACCTCATGCTGCGCAAGACAAGCCCTTTGTACCAAGCTAGCAAAGTAGCCCATGCCCTTCTTACACAAAGTTGACATTTTGGCAAAAGCAACCATACCTATCACAAAAGGACATGTCATGTCATCTGACCAATAGGATTAGTTTATACAAACTAAATACAAGCTAAACATCACAAGACACAAGCCTGAAACGAGCAAGAACAGAACTTTCTCATTTTTCACTCTCAAAGCAAAAGCCTTCGAAACTCTTCATACAAGCCACAAACACTTAAACAAACTTCACAGACCTTCTCAACTCATCATCCTGATCACAAAGCACCCCTCACCCTTGCCTTAAACTGCCTGAATCCAAAACACAATTCTCACCTGAGCTTGAGCAGAACCTGTTCAAACTCTCAAACCAGCCAACACAAACTCCTTCTAAGCATCCAGACATCATCAAGGGATCAAAGGGAGTGGATTGCACAAAGAGGAGAGGCCAGAAAGCTGTGAACTGAAAGCTTCAAAACTCAGGTAGCTCAAGAACTTTTTTTTCCAGAAATGAGTTTTTAAGTTCTCAATAGCTTCTACTTGCTTCCCTGATCATGAATATGTTGTTGGTTTTGAAAATGGTGAAGAAATGAGTATGTATGCAGTCTCTGAACCTTTTTGCCCTAGAACTAGATTGATTCGATTCAGCCAGTTTAGGAATGATAAATGTGTTTTGAATGGGGGTTCTGATTCGTTTCTAGGTGGGGATCATTTCTGTTTAATTAGATTTCGTTTTAGATGCGTTTAGAGGGGGTTTGAAGTTTGGAGTAGTCGGAGAAGATGACCGGAACACTGTTCCGGTCACCTGAGGGTCATTAACGGCTGGATTAGGGCTAATTAATTAGGGTTAGTGAGTTTGAATGCTGGTCGTCCAGATGCGCGCCAGGTCAATTCGCGCGTATGGGAGTTTGAATCTGGGCCTTCAGATTGGATTACTTTTCCTTTTTCAGTTTAAAATTCATTTTATTTTCATATTAATTCATTTGTTTTCTACAATTTATTAAAAATAGCAAAAACCATTTAAAAATTATGAAATTTTTTGTCAAGGGTTTCATTAATTTTTAAAACACAAAAATATTTGTATTTTTATTTTTAGCATTAAAAAAGTATTTTTAAATATTTAAAAGTTTCTTTTTAATTAATTAATGAGAATTAATTGATTAAAAATACTTTTAGGTATTTAAAAATCACCAAAAAATTTATGAAACATTTAAAAACATTTAGAAACATTGTACAACCCTCAAACCAAATTTATTTTTTGATCTTGATGCATTTTGAGAATTTTCCATGGAATAAAAATCATTTTTATGCATTATTTTGATCCAAACTTAAAAAAATCACTTCTGCCTAACCCTAAAGAGTTGGACCTTGATTCTTTTTGCATTGCATTGTGTTTAGCATGTAGTTTGTGAGATTAAATGGCCATGATTTGATCTTTCATTTTCCATTTGTTTGGTAATTTCCTTGTTGAGGAACCCTAGAACCCTAGAAAACTTAGAAAAATCATAACTTGAATTTGGTTAAGAGTTGAAACTTATCCTTTGGGCAGTGAGTTAGTATAGGATTAGGGATCCTTTGAAGGCATTTTCAATTTTTTATATTGATGTTTGCTTCTGATTTTGGTTTGTGTTTGATGCTTTGATCATGAACCCTAATTTGGGCTTCCATATGCCTCCATCTTGCATTTGCATTCATACCTTGACTTGCCATGACATTTTATGCTTCCATTTGATTCATGTGACATCTTAAGACATGATTAGAAGTATGTTTGATCATTGCATCATGTATTTTCCATGTTGTATGCCATTTGCATTTCATAACTTTTCATGTATGTTCATGGTTCAATACATGCCTCATTCGCATCCATATGCTTGTATGATCATTCTAATGCCTTGCCTCATGTTTGCATCATCCTTTAGCATCATTAACATCATACTCATGCTTCTGACTTTGGCATTTGCCCATCCATATGCATTGTTTCATCTCATTTCATCCCATATGCATCTTGTACTAACTTTTCAGGTTAATGGTAAGTTTGTTTGGGAGGTGGATTTGCCTTCACCTCCTACCTCTTATCACCTCATCATTTTACATTCTTGCTGAATTTTTACTTGTCTTTGAGTGAGCTTACTCACTTGTGCCTCTCTTCCCTCTTTTCTCTTCTCATCTTATCCTTTTTCTATCTTGCTTCTCCTTGGTGGCTTCCTTGAAGATTTCTCTTGTTAACCTCACAAACCTTAGGAACAACCAAGCATGACAATAATTAGGGTTTTGATTAGTCCCCCCATTTAGCTTTTACCTTTGTGTCTCATTGAGTCTTCTCTTCTCATCTCATAATCAGGGACTAAACCCTAAAGGCTTTAAGGCTTTGTGATTAAGCTTATGCCTGCATCCTTCTATTAGGATGGAGTGTATAACTTTAATCCTAAGTGTTAAACCCTTAATGTGTTTAAATCCTTTAATCAATCCATCTAATAATCATCAAGACATCAAACTTGTAACTTGGGCCTTGCATTAGGGTTCTAATTCTTCCTTAATTGGTTAAGAAGGACTAACCCTAGTGTTAATGGACAAGTCCCCCTCAAGTTGTCTTACAAACCATAAAACTCACTTCTTCATCATATCATTAAATAAAATCCACTTAAAAAAGGCTTTGTTTTGTCATGAGTTTAATCCCTAATCATGGATTAAGTTGAGGAGCTTTCCTCAGCTTAAACATTCTCATCTATTATCCTTCTATTAGGATGGTGTAATGAGTCTGTTTAATCCCTGATTATGGCTTAACCTCATTCCTTAACACTAAACAAAAACAACAAAAACATCAAAATAATCAACAAGTAGGTTAATGATCTTAATCCTACTCCATGGTGATTAAGTGTGAGAAGCTGACTTCACACTTAAGGTATTCTCATTACCCCTAATCAGAGGGAGGATGTGATGAGTTTACTAAATCCATTGGTTTAGGCTTAAGCTCATTAACTTATGACAAATCCAAAAGCAATAAAAGACTGAAAACTCAAAAACAAACAATAATCGTCTCCTCCGGGATTCTTTTCTCATCTTATTCACTCATAAACGAGAACTTGCTTCTTTCGTCTAATGCAAGACAGTCTGCACCTGAGCCAGACAGGTCATACACTTGAGCATAGACAAGTAAGCAGTTCACAAGTCAATTTATCTTTCGGTCTCTTTGGGTCGAACTACGGTGTTCTGACTTCCTCATTGCACGAGAGGATACGTAGGCATAACTTAACAGTTATCGAACAAAAGTCTCTGTATATCCCCCCTCTTTCCAGCTTCATTCTTTAAGCCTCATTATCATGAGCATTTCACCTCTTTCTCTTTTACACTGACACTTCTCTTATACACTTCACATCACTTATACACTTTACACTGACACCTGTACATCCTTTTCCAGCTCATTTATACACAGATTGCACTGACACTACTCCTTTAAAACACAAATCTTTTAAGCGTGGATCCCGTCGAGTACGGCGGACAATCTGGATGCTAATACCTTCCCAGGTTGTAACCAACCCCCTTTCTCAGTCTCTCTGGTTCGCAACCGTCTTATCCATCTCTTTCCAGGTCTATGCAACATTGCCTTTCCTCCGGGATAAAAATGCCTAGCTGGCGACTCTATTCATCTCCAGTGAGCTCACTGCTGTGTGTTCTCATTGTCCCTCTCACCGACCGTTCGCGTCTGTACCTTTATTTGGGCCATGTCCCATTTATCGGGAGCGACAGCTTGGCGACTCTGCTGGGGACCCTTATACTGTAACCAGGGCTTCTGGTTCTTTTTGTGGGTTCCTCCTAGCGCTTGTTTGATTTGTGTTTACTGGGTCGTTATGTGCTATTTGTGTTTGTATATTTATTACTTTATGTACATTTGTTCTACTGCTTTCTTTATAGCTTTATATGTATCATACTGTCATACTGTGCTGGCTGGATCTGTTTGTTTGCTTTGGTGGGTGGGGTTCTATTGAGAGTTAAGGTCCTACACCTGGGACCTGAGTGACACCTAGGCTAGAGTGGTTCATATTCTTTCCCATTCCATCTCGGTCTGGTGCGGGAATATGAAACACGGTTCAGATATGGGTTTCTTCTTCAGAACTCTGTGTTGCAGATTTCCTGCAGTACTAGGGCTATCTGGGAAGCCTGCTAAGTCTGGATGACCTTTATTATGACCTTCAGAAACTGAGGTGAATTAGAGGAGGAACTTTTATGGTTATTGTAAACACTGTACCTCCGGGTTAGAAGTGTTTACACTTCTCATAACTGATCCAAGTCTGAGGATCCTTGTTTTAAAACACCACCTGTGAGGGGGTTGGGCTGTTTACAGGTTTGCAGGTACCCTTGACCTCAGCATACCCTGTTACTTTGTTTGAATAAGAGTACTCCATTTTGGAACAGTTCTTGTGATTCTAAAAACCCTGGACATGTGACTCTTTATTTGAGTCCCCCACCTTGGTTACTGGACTTATAGACCTCCATCTGGATTTCTTGAACATACTTGGACTTATATCAGAGCACTTGATCAGATCCAGCTCAGTCACAAACCCTTGCATATCATTTGCATACATCATCATTGCATCATTTTAACATTTGCTTATTTGTTTTTCAGGGTATCCATACTTTACTTTGGCTTGGTTTTGACCCCATCATCAGCATAGGCCTATCTTCACCAGTATCTATTCCAGCTATCTGCATCATCAGTCTCAGCCTGTCAGAGGCCCATCATCAAATTTTATTCTCCATCATCAGCATCTGTCTTATTTCTTCTTCAGCAACATGGCACCTAAGAAAAGCAACATCTCCTATCACTTCTTTGAACCTGAGCTAGCTAGCATCAGGAGGATTCAGACCCTGATTACTCCAGACCATATACCACTTTTCAGAGAACATTATGGAGGAATCCTTGATATGGTTATGGATTTGGACCCTTCATAGAGGAGCTTGATTCATACTTGCCTGCAGTTCTACGATCCCCCTCTGAGGTGCTTCACATTTCAGAATTTTCAGTTGGGACCCTTGTTGGAAGAATATTCATCATTGATTGGTGTACCCATCAGGGGTGGAATCCCCTTCAACCCTGAGATGGCTTTCCCAAGTAATGAGGAAATAGCAAGAGCTGTACATCTGGAACCAGTACTGATTGGGCAGAATTTGACATCTAAAGCTGGAATCTCTGGTTTTCATCTGGATTTCTTGACTTCTCAGGCTAGTCTGAAGGCCTCCCTGGGGGAATGGAAGGCAGTCTATGCTCTGTTGGCCCTCAGCATATATGGGGTCATTTTATTTGCAGATGAGCCTAGGTTTGTTAGCAAGAGTGCAATCCATCTTTTCATCCTGAGAAACCCAGTGCCCACCTTACTGGGAGATCTTTACTACTCTGTTCATCAAAGGAATGAAAAGCAAAGGGGAAGATTAGTGAGATGCTGTGCTCCTTTGTTCCACACTTGGCTACTCAAGCATTTGCCAAAGACTGATGCATTCCTGAACCCTCACCAGCAGAAGAACTGGGCTAGGAGGCTTGTTGCCCTAACCTCAGATGATATCAGATGGTGTACTCAGAGTACTAAGGGCAGAGACATCATTACAAGTTGTGGGAAATTTCCCAATGTGCCTCTGATTGGAGTAAAGGGTTGCATCAATTACAACCCTCTGCTATTCAAAAGACAACTGGGCTATGCATTAATCCATCCTCCTAGGGCACAGGATCTGACTGAGACCCTTTATTGTGAAATCAAGCCTAACTTGGCTGTTGTCAGGCAAGCAGCTTGGGCCTGGGACAATGTGCAGACTAAGGGGGTAACCATCCTGGGGAAGTGCAACAATGTGGCATCAGCCCAGTACTATGAGTGGTCTCATACCAGAGCTCAAATTACAGGAATGCCCTTCACTATTGAAGATATGCCTGGACCTTCCACAACACCACCTCCAGCAACTGTCAGCTTAGAGGAGTTTGAGAAATTGAAAGAGAGAAATGAAAAGTTGACTCAGGCTCTACAGAAGACCCTCTGGGAGAGGAGTGATGGTAGATTGGATATTGAGAGGTTAGAAAAGTTGAAGGTGGAGCATTTGGCTAGAATTGAGAAGTCTGAGGATTACATTAAGAAGTCTAGGGCTGGAGAACAGATCTTGAAGAATGCCTGCAAGGAGGCCCAATTCCAAAAGGCCAGGACTGATTTGTATCTGAAGGAGAGCCAAGCTAGGTGGGTCAGAATCACCGAGGCTCGTACTCTGGAAGATAAAAGGACTCAGGATAAGATTGAGCAGATGGAAGCTAGTGCAAAAGAGCAACAGGAAGCCCTGGAAGCATCCCAAAGGGAGATCTCAGAGCTGAAGATTAGAGCTGGTGTAAAGAGGTCAAAGGACCAGAGTCAACACAAGAAACTAACTGCAGCTGTTGCTACCAGGAATCTCCTTATCAGGAATCTTACAGAGCGTCCAGCTGATCCTGTGACTGAGGCACTTCTCAAGGAAGTTCAGGAGGATGAGTTTGGTCTTGGTGTTTGATTTTGTTTGCTTGTTGTTGCTTTCATTTTATGTACTTCTATTTTCCTGTGATGTATTTTGACCCCTCAGAGGGCTTGTATTGTAAAAAGAAACAAGTTATGTATTATTTTACTTTTTTTGTAATATATGTATCAATTTGCTCTATTTGAAGTTTTATTTCAAAGCAACATCACAAGCATCTTCGGGAAGGGTCAAAACCAAGTGCCAAGCCGGATACTTTGGAAACAAACGAGCATAACTGCATTGCATACTAACCTTTTACCTTGTTTTGTAGGTTTTTGTTTATCTGTTACTAACTCTGTTGTGATGTCAGGAACTATTGCTCGACGACGTGTGTTCCCACTCAACCGTCCACATAGATATCCAACCCGCAACAACCTTTCGGGCATACAGATGGACTAAATGCAGCAGGATCTTACAGAGGTCAGGAATCAAATGACCAACGAGAGGTTGGAAATGAGGAATCAGATGACACAATTTATGGAGGTGATGAACAATATGGCTCAAAGCCAGGAGAGGTTGAGAGCACTGGTAGAAGGGAGGAATCAGGAAGACCATCATCCAGGGACTGCTGGGACAAGCAACAATGAGAGAGTCCAACCACATGTCAATCCCCCAGTCTTTGGACCCCACCTCCATCCAGAGGTCAACATCCCTGCAAATGTTCAAGGGACTGCCACTGCAGGCAGAGTGCTGCAAGAAGACCCCCAGGATGATCAGTTCACAGTGATGGGAGCTGGGGAGGAAGCTTATGATAGAAGGCTGGATGAGATAGCTGAGAAATTAAGATCCTTGGAGTCTCAGAACTCTTTGGGTTTTGATGTTATGGACATGGGCTTGGTAGACGGGGTCAGGATTCCCCATCAGTTTAAGCCTCCTTGTTTTGAAAAGTACAACGGGACTTCCTGCCCACGGACCCACTTACAATCCTTTATGGGGAGGTTGAAGGCTTATACCATGGACGAGAAGCTATGGATGTTTTATTTTGAGGATAGTTTGACAGGAGCTTCAAGGGAATGGTACTCCCATCTGACTAGAGCAACCATCAGGTGTTGGAAGGACTTGGCAGAGGCCTTCATTAGACAATACCAGTACAATTTGGATATGGCACCCAACAGGACCCTCCTAATGGGAATGTCACAGTCATCTAGAGAAAGCTTCCGAGAGTATGCCCAGAGATGGAGGCAATTGGCTGCTGCTGTTCAGCCACCTATGTCAGAGAGGCAGATGGCAGATATGTTTATGAACACCCTCCAAGGAACATACATTGACAGGCTAGCTGCCTTTTCTTCTACCAGCTTTGCAGATGTTGTTATAGCTGGAGAGAGAATTGAGAGCTTGTTAAAAATGGGCAAAATTTCTGACAACGGTGCCAGCTCATCCAGCAATACAAGGAAACCTTTTGTAGGCCCAAGAAGAACTGGCGAAACCAATGCTATCCACACCAGCAGGGGCAGACCCCAATATGCTCATAGGTCTGTGGCAGCAGTCACCATCCCCGCTCCAGCTCATCCACAACCAGCTTATCAACCACCGCAACCAAATTATCAGCAACAACCTCAGTACCAGCAACAAACTCAGTACCCTCCGAGAAATTACAACAACACCAACAACAACAATCAGCAAAGACCATTTCAACAGAGACCTTCTCAGACCAATAGGGTGATCGATCCGATCCCTATGCCCTATGCAACATTACTGCCACAACTCCTAAAACTCAACCTAGTTGAGCTAAGGACGTTGGCACCTCCAGATCCTAATAGTCTACCCAGGAATTACGACTCCAACGCCAGATGTGCTTTTCATTCAAATGCACCTGGCCATAGTACAGAAAAGTGCAGAGCCTTGCACATGAAGGTACAAGACTTGGTAGATTCTAAGGCTCTGAATTTCGCACCACCACCGAATGTTAACAAAAACCCTATGCCACACCACGGAGGTCCCAGAATCAATGCTATTGAAGAAGACAAGCCGTCTTATTTAATAACCATTGTGGGTCAGATTCGGACACCGTTGGTAGAGATTAAGGCTCAACTTCTCGAATGTCAAATGTTCCCGGGATGTGAGCTAGGGTGTGCTTACTGCAACATTTCAGTGAATGGTTGTGATAACTTGAGGGATGGCATAGATAGTCTCATCCAGAGTGGCCTGCTTCAAATTACAACATCAATTCCAACAAATCCAGCAATCTCATCAGCAACAATTCCAGTATCTCCTACAACTGCAACAACCATTGTTCCCGACAACTCTTCGTTTTCATCAACAAATGCTTCATCTGTCATCTCAACTGACCAGGTATCAACAGACATTCCTTCTACAACTTCAGCACCACTTCATTTTGAAACTCCTACAACAACAACATCCATCCTTCCAACAATGTCTCCTACAACATCAGCAGCAAACCATGAAGATGTCTCAACAGTTACGATTTATTATGATCCTGAAAATGACTCCGCCTACAACTCACAAAGTGCTACTCCCATCAGAGCACCAGTCACAATATATTATGATCCACAGACTATCACAGTCCCTTCTGCAGCTGCCATCAGTCCAGTCACTGTCACAGTGCCGAGGCCGATACCTTATGAAAGCAGTAATGCCATCCCCTGGCATTACGGTGCTGATCTATACTGCGAAGGACAGAAAATCACTCTTGAATCATCAACACCTGCACCACAAATAGACAATGTGGGAGGAGGCGGAGGCTTCACCCGAAGCGGGCGTCTCTTTGCTCCACAAATTCAAAGACCCACTGCCGAAGCAGAAGCTGCTGCCAAGGCAAAAGGGAAGAGCCTGGTGCAGGAAGATCAAGCTGTTAGGGAAGCTTTGAAAACACCCTTTGATCAAGAAGTTGATGAGTTCATGAGAATCATCAAGAAGAGTGATTACAAAATAGTGGATCAGCTTCACCAGACGCCTTCCAAGATCTCCATTCTATCATTGCTTATGTGCTCCGAAGCCCACCGGAATGCACTACTCAAAGTCTTGCACGCAGCTTACGTGCCTGAAGAGATCACCGTTAATCAGTTGGAAACTGTGGTTGGAAATGTTACTGCTAGCAATGGACTAGGGTTCACCAACACTGATTTGACTACGGAAGGCCGCAATCATAACAAAGCCTTGCACATCACCATGGAATGTAAAGGTGCAGTCCTTTCCCATGTGCTGGTAGACACAGGGTCATCCTTCAATGTCTTACCCAAAAAGGCCCTTGTGAAGCTAGAATATGAAGGATTGGCATTGCGCCCCAGTAACCTGGTAGTAAGAGCCTTTGATGGTTCTAAGAGATCGGTTCTGGGAGAAATTGAGCTGCCCATAACGATTGGCCCACAAACTTTCAAAACGACCTTCTACGTGATGGATATACAGCCCGCCTACAGCTGTTTATTGGGTAGGCCATGGATTCACGCCGCTGGCGCCGTGACCTCAACCCTTCAACAGAAGTTAAAATTCGAGTGGGAGGGTCAAGTCGTTACTATCTGTGGAGAGGAAGATATTTTTGTTAGCCACCTGGCTACCTACAAATATATTGAGATGGATGGGGAGATCCATGAAACGATGATTCAAGGGTTTGAGGCCCTGAACGTAAATGAAACATCTGTTGTACCTGGAATCTCCATGGCATCTTATCAACAAGCCCGGAAGGTTGTTGAAGAAGGAACTGCCCAAGGCTGGGGCAAGGTTTTATCTGTGGAGGAGAAGAAGGACAAATTTGGGTTGGGTTACAGACCAACTCAACAAAATCAAGCAGAGGCTGCTGAGAAGCCCGGTTTTGTCAGTGGGGGGATGCTCACCCCTGATGCTATCAACAATTTGGAAGACGAGCTGGAAGAAGAACGCAACCTGGAAAGCTGGATTCGTCCAAAGATCCCGGGGAGCAGTATCTCAAACTGGTCTTCCCAGGAAATTATAAGAGTTACTCATGCAGAGTAATTATTATTTCCTGTATTTTTATAGCATGCATCAAAGTCTTGCATCTTGCCCAAGATGACAAGACTCATTTTGTAATCGGGCCATCTGTACTTTTTGTGCAACAAGATTAATCAATGAAATATCAGACATCTTTTTGCAAATGAGTTTTTTTCCTTTTCCGCTCACTGTTTTTCCATTTTTCTTTTTGTACAAAAAATAAATGGCGATGTTTTCAAAATGATAATTTCATTTCACTTTTCTAAACAAGATTAAAATCAATCACTAAAATGAACAAACTGAACCCTTGCAGAGAGTGCCTTCCAGACAACACCGACAACAGCACGGCTATGACTTCGTATGACTTTGACAATCCGATCAATCAAGCTGATGAAGGGGTTGAAGAAGATTACGAGCTTCCTGAAGAGCTAGCCAGATTGTTGAGACAAGAGGAGAAGTTTATCACTCCTCATCAGGAGGAGGTGGAAACGATTAATCTTGGTACAGATGAAGATGTGAAAGAGGTTAAAATCGGAGCCTGCCTGCAAGACTCAGTGAAGAGACAACTGATTGATCTGCTTCAAGAATATGTGGATGTGTTTGCCTGGTCTTATCAGGATATGCCAGGGTTGGACACCGACATTGTTGTGCACAAGCTGCCTTTGAGGGAAGAATGCCCACCGGTCTAAGAAAGACGGAAAAGTAAGGATGTGTGTTGACTACCGGGATCTGAACAGAGCCAGCCCGAAAGATGACTTCCCATTACCTCACATCGATGTATTGGTTGATAACACGGCTCAGTTCTCGGTATTCTCCTTCATGGACGGATTTTCAGGATACAATCAGATTAAAATGTCACCTGAAGACATGGAGAAGACAACCTTCATCACACCTTGGGGCACGTTCTGTTACAAAGTGATGCCATTCGGACTGAAGAATGCTGGTGCGACATATCAACGGGCTATGGTGACATTATTCCACGATATGATCCATAAAGAAATAGAATGTTATGTGGATGACATGATTGCCAAGTCCCTCACTGAAGAAGATCACCTGGTAAATCTGCTAAAGCTGTTCAAGCGTCTGAGGAAGTACCAACTGAAGTTGAATCCCAACAAATGCACATTCGGGGTGCGATCTGGTAAGCTACTGGGATTTATTGTAAGCGAGAAAGGGATTGAAGTTGACCCTGATAAAGTCAAAGCCATTCATGAAATTCCTGCACCAAAGTCAGAAAAAGAAGTTCGAGGGTTTCTAGGTAGATTGAACTACATCTCACGGTTCATATCTCACCTTACAGCAACCTGCGAACCCTTGTTCAAACTGTTGAGAAAAGAACAAACGGTCAGGTGGAATGAAGACTGCCAGAAGGCTTTTGACAAGATCAAGGAATACTTACAAGAGCCTCCAATCCTTATGCCTCCAGTTGAAGGAAGACCTCTGATAATGTACTTGACAGTATTAGAAGAGTCAATGGGGTGTGTGCTGGGCCAGCATGACGAGTCTGGTCGAAAAGAGTATGCAATATACTACCTAAGCAAAAAGTTTACCGACTGTGAACAACGTTATTCACTGCTCGAGAAAACTTGCTGTGCTTTAGCGTGGGCTGCTTGCCGACTGAGACAGTATATGTTGACCCACACTACTTTATTGATCTCAAAGATGGACCCAGTCAAGTATATTTTCGAGAAGCCAGCGCTTACCGGACGGGTTGCAAGATGGCAAATGATCCTCACAGAGTATGACATTCAGTACACATCTCAGAAAGCCATCAAGGGCAGTGTATTGTCTGAATATCTTGCTGAGCAACCCATTGATGACTACCAGCCTATGAGATTTGACTTCCCTGATGAAGACATCATGTTCGTAAAAGCAAAAGATCACGAAGAGCCTATTCACACTGAAGGGCCTGACCCGGAAGAAGAATGGACTATGATGTTTGATGGGGCTGTTAACATGAATGGTCGTGGTGTTGGTGCAGTACTCATTACACCTAAGGGAGTTCACATGCCTTTCTCGGCAAAACTCACTTTCAACTGCACTAACAACGAAGCTGAATACGAAGCTTGCATTATGGGTCTTGAGGAAGCCATTGGCCTCAGGATCAAGACATTGACTGTATTCGGGGATTCAGCTCTGGTAGTTAATCAAACCAACGGCAAATGGTACACCCACCAGGATCATCTGATACCTTACAGGGATTATACAAGAAGGTTATTGACTTTCTTCACAACAGTCAAGCTTGAGTATATCCCTCGGGACGAGAATCAGTTTGCAGATGCTCTGGCTACCATTTCATCCATGATCAAAGTTCAAGCTGCCAACTTTGTACCTCAAATTTCAGTGTCCATACTTGACAGACCAGCATATGTGTTCGCAGCAGATGTTGTCAAAGACGATAAGCCTTGGTTCCATGACATTAAGTGCTTCTTGGAGGATCAAACATACCCACCTGGGGCATCTTCCAATGATAAGAAGACTTTGAGAAGGCTCGCTGGTAGTTTCTTCCTGAACACTGATGGTTCTTTGTACAAACGGAACTTTGATATGGTACTCCTCAGATGTGTCGATAAGACAGAAGCAGACTTGTTGATGCACGAGGTGCACGAAGGATCCTTTGGTACCCATGCTGGAGGACATGCCATGGCTAAGAAATTGCTAAAATCAGGCTATTACTGGATCACAATGGATGCAGACTGTTTTGCTTATGCCAGAAAGTGCCACAAATGCCAGATCTATGCAGATAAGGTGCATGTGCCTCCCAATCCTTTGAACATAATGTCTTCACCATGGCCCTTTGCCATGTGGGGCATTGATATGATTGGCAAGATTGAACCAACTGCTTCCAACGGCCACAGATTCATCCTGGTTGCTATTGACTATTTTACCAAGTGGGTTGAAGCAGCTTCATATGGAAATGTTACAAGGCAAGTGGTAGCCCGATTCCTGAAAAGAGATATCATCTGTAGATACGGAGTTCCCGAGCGAATCATTACTGATAATGGTTCCAATCTAAACAACAAAATGATGGCTGAGCTATGCCGGGACTTCAAGATCCAACATCACAATTCTTCTCCTTACAGGCCAAAGATGAATGGCGCTGTTGAGGCAGCTAATAAGAATATCAAGAAGATTGTGCAGAAGATGGTTGTCACTTACAATGACTGGCATGAAATGCTACCGTTTGCCTTGCATGGGTACTGCACGTAAATCAGAACATCCACTGGGGCAACACCGTATCAGCTTGTGTATGGTATGGAAGCAGTCCTACCTGTTGAAGTTGAATTACCCTCTCTGCGGGTATTGATGGATGTTAAGCTGAACGAAGCAGAATGGGTTAGGTCCCGGTTCGAACAACTGAGTCTGATTGAAGAAAAAAGATTGGCTGCAATCTGTCATGGGCAGCTATATCAGAAAAGAATGAAGAGAGCCTTCGATCAGAAAGTCAGGCACCGAGGGTACCAAGTAGGAGATCTTGTGCTGAAAAGAATCCTCCCTCCTCATACAGACCACAGGGGAAAATGGACTCCAAATTATGAAGGACCATTCGTGGTAAAGAAAGTTTTCTCTGGTGGAGCACTGATGCTCAGCACCATGGATGGTGAAGATTTCCCGTCCCCTGTGAATTCAGATGCAGTTAAAAAATACTTCGCATAAAACGACCCGCTGGACATAAAAACATAATGTAAGTCCAGGCAAAAATAGGGCATCCCGGCGAGTCAAAAAAAGAATAAAAGACTCGGGCAAAAATAAGGGAAAGATAAAAAATGTACACCCGCTGAGTTGAAAAGCCACATTGGACAACTCAGGAAAAAATGGGTATCCCGATGGATTGAAAACCCGAAAGGGCGATCCATGCAAAATAAGGGAACAGGTGAACAACTGCGTTCTGAATTCATCTGTAGCACTCACAACTTGGTAAGCTTCGAAAAGATCAAGCTCCAATCAGAATCAGCCTTCTCCAGAAAGCAAGATGAGAAGAACGTCAAAAGTCATACGAGTCATAGCGAAAGAGGAAGCTCCTTTGAAAGCGTCGTCAACATCGCCAGCATTTTGTTTCTCAATTTATAACAATCTCCTCATTTTAGGAGATTTGTTTCTTTGACTGTATCTCGCCAATTCAGGGCATTTGAATTAATAAAATCAGATTTTCAGTCATGTCTCGTCTCGTACAGTTTATTTTTATTTGCAAAAATGTCTGATGTCTCTAAAGAATTTGATTGCATAAGTACAGATGTTTACCTTCAAAAATAAAATAATAATACATGCTTGCAGGGAATATACTTACTCTCAGAAGTATCTAACTCCTATGACGGAATCCAGCAAAGGATACCTCGGGATCACTTGTGCGTTTCTCTATCTTTGCAGGATTGTAGGTATCTAAAATGCTACTCGAGGCATAAAAGTTGCATTCCAGCAAGCTGACAAATCAACACTCAGTCTTAGCACCCCAGGTATTTTCTCCCCGGCTGGTTTGCCGCCTGGTGCTTCTCCCAACCGAGTTGCCAATCGTTCTTCCTTAGTAGAATACGAAAGCCAGGGAACCATCTCCCCACAGGATTTCAACCTCTATTCAGAAGAGCAACGCATTGAAGGAATCACAACAGAGTAACGAAAGCTTCTACAAACCCCAGCTGGGTCACCTCATTACCAAGGATGAGTCTATCAGTGACCTATCTCACCAAGCAGATACACCTCATCAGATCTACCAATGATTTCATCCCCAGCTGGGATGTCCACTTCAAACAGATCGACCAGGGATCTCCACAGCAACGGGATCCGAATCCCGGTTTGGTACCTTTGCATAATCATAGCATTCGCATCATACTCACCCACAAAGCGTAGCATTCCGTCTAAAACGGAGCATTACGGCAAAAATCAAACATATAGCATAATCATAAGCCATGTTTTGAATCAAACACTCGTGAATAATAAAAATCCATCAGTATACAGAGAACTTTCCCCCCAGAGTCCCCAGCAAAAGCAGTTGCCTCACATCCACAAACACCAGTATGTACTCCCTTTAACACCCGTCCGTGTCACATCCCCAGCAGAAAGCCAAAGACATTCTCTTTGCACACACATGTACTTATATATATATACATTTCCTCGACATTCGTCCATGTCACCTTCCCAACACAGCAATATAAACACTTTGTATATCAGATACTTGTTTATACTATACTTTTCTCCTTTCGACACTCGTTCGTGTCAATCTCCCCAACAGTTAAACCCTCATCTATACACCACTCGTACTTATTTTACTTATACAGATACTCGTCCGTATCTTGTATACACCATTTATATCCCCACAGATTCGACACTCGTCCGTGTTCTTTGTTAACCAGTTGGTGCTCGTCCGCACCATCATCTCAGAACATGCGTCAGACGTTTGTTTCTACATGATACTCGTCCGTATCATAGTCTTTAGGATGCTCGTCCGCATCTTTAATCCATACACTGTGTCAAACACTCTCGTCTCCCTGAATATAGACACTCGTCTGTGTCTACTATTCCCAGAAGAGTCCCTTCAGATTCAACACTCGTCCGTGTTCATTGTTAACCAGTTGATACTCGTCCGTATCATCATCTCTGAACACGTGTCAGTATTTGTTTCTGCCCGATACTCGTCCGTATCATAGTCTTGAGGATGCTCGTCCGCATCTTTAATATCTAAACACTTATACCTTTTGTTTCTTAGATGTAAACACTCGTCCGTGTTTACCACTCCCCAGTAGATCGCCAACAAAGCAATTTTCCTTTTCATCTGACATTCGTCCTGTGTCATGATAAACCCTGAGAGCAGCCGTACCCTGCTAGGTGGTCGTCCTCCACCTCTTGATGGTCGTCCTCCATCATGCTCATCCGATGGCCGTCCCCATCGTTGATTTTCTATCCGACATTCGTCCTATGTCGTGATATTTAGCAGCCGTCCCCTGCTAGGTGGTCGTCCTCCACCCCGTGATGATCGTCCTTCATCATTTTATCCAATGGCCGTCCCCATTGTTGATCTTTGGTTATCTGACATTCGTCCTATGTCATGATAAACCTCGAGAGCAGCCTTCCCCTGCTAGGTGGTCGTCCTCCACCTCTTGATGGTCGTCCTCCATCATGCTCGTCCGATGGCCGTCCCCATCGTTGACCCTTTTATCCGGCATTCGTCCTACGTCGCGATACTTTCGGCAGCCGTACCCTGCCAGGTGATCGTCCTTCACCTTAGATGACCGTCCCTCATCTTAACCCAACAGAGCAGCCGTCCCCTGCTAGGTGATCGTCCTTCACCTTTGATGACCGTACCTCATCATCTGTTTATTTCATTTATTCTTTAACCCGATGGCCGTCCCCGTCGTGGTCCCTTTTCCTTTTCCTGATGATCGTCCTTCATCAGTTTTTAGCCCGATGGCCGTCCCCATCGTTGATTACTTTACTTTATGAACTTGATGGCCGCCCCCGTCATGTTTCATTAATCCCCAAAGAATCTTATAACTTTACTTGATGGCCGTCCCCATCATAATATCTTTTATCCCCAGCATGTCGGTCGTCCCCGTCATCGCTTTATTTCCCGCACTTTTCCCAGCATGTCGGTCGTCCCCGTCATTGCCCTTTACCCAGCAGTCGTCCTATGCTCGACGGTCATCCTCCGTCGCCCATACTTTACAATATACTTTACCTTCTTTTACAATCTATATCCCTTTTCTTCTTCATTCAGTGAGTGCAAATTTTGGACTGTCTTTGGTATTCAACCACAAGTTATCTTGTTTGCCTGTTAAGCCTTCGCTTACGTCCTGCACAGCTAACTCATGCTTGAATAGGGGCAGCTGTAAACACCCCAAATTTGCCCTCACCCATTCACACCATGGCTTGTGATCATTTCATATGCATAAACACAATCATAACATCTCATGCCACATTTCTGATTCATTGCATTGGTTCTAAGTCATCTGCATCTAGAGTTTGTGATCTGAGCAATCCAAGAGCTTCTTGAGCCACAACAAAGGTCAACAATCACTTCAAAGAGGTCCATGTATGTTCAAGTATCATATTCTACCTTCTCACAGTCAAGAGTGCCAAAGAATCACAAGAACTGGAAATGGTGTGGAAGCAGAGTCAGGCTTGACTACACAGATGACCTGAAATTAGGGTTTTGGTTTCAGAGGCCATAACTTCAAATTTTTTGGTCATTCTTGTTTCTATTGGTCTCTATATGGTATAGGGAGTATGCATATCAATTTTCATGAAGAAATTCCATGGGGAAGTCATCTGATCAAGAGTTGACTTTCTGGACAAGTCAGTGTAAAATTAGGGCATCTGAGGCCCCCAATGACCCAACCAAGGGGTGATCTTCATCATTTTGTGTGTATTTGATCTTTATTTGATCATGGAAGAAGGTTAAAGTTCACAAAATTCAAGAATTACAAGTTTTTGCAAAGTTGACTTTTTGGGGTAAGTTTGACTTTTAAGGAATTTGTCATTTTAGGCAATTTTTCAACCCTTACTTTTTGATCCAAAAATGCTTCAAATGGAAAAACTTTGGTCATGAAAGTTGTAGAATAGATCTTTCCCTTTTCAAAAAGTACAAGAACATGACCTAATTCATTTTGGATCAAAAGTTATGGTTTGTCAAAGTTGGCAAAAATCACTAAAATTCAAGTTGTGCACCAAAGAGGAAACTTGCAAAATCATGTATCAAGGCAATTTGTGACCTCTAATTGTTGTCAAACCATCACACAAACATCACACAAGTCTTAAAGTTCAGATTGAACCAAAGGGATCACATGTTCCATGGCTTGTGAGGCAAGATCTTTTCATGAGAACTAAAAGCAAGCAAGTTGCAAAAACCATCATAACATCTCATCCACTTGCTGCCTTGGTTGCTGAACCACCCTAGCCCCTCACCTCATGCTGCGCAAGACAAGCCCTTTGTACCAAGCTAGCAAAGTAGCCCATGCCCTTCTTACACAAAGTTGACATTTTGGCAAAAGCAACCATACCTATCACAAAAGGACATGTCATGTCATCTGACCAATAGGATTAGTTTATACAAACTAAATACAAGCTAAACATCACAAGACACAAGCCTGAAACGAGCAAGAACAGAACTTTCTCATTTTTCACTCTCAAAGCAAAAGCCTTCGAAACTCTTCATACAAGCCACAAACACTTAAACAAACTTCACAGACCTTCTCAACTCATCATCCTGATCACAAAGCACCCCTCACCCTTGCCTTAAACTGCCTGAATCCAAAACACGATTCTCACCTGAGCTTGGGCAGAACCTGTTCAAACTCTCAAACCAGCCAACACAAACTCCTTCTAAGCATCCAGACATCATCAAGGGATCAAAGGGAGTGGATTGCACAAAGAGGAGAGGCCAGAAAGCTGTGAACTGAAAGCTTCAAAACTCAGGTAGCTCAAGAACTTTTTTTCCAGAAATGAGTTTTTAAGTTCTCAATAGCTTCTACTTGCTTCCCTGATCATGAATATGTTGTTGGTTTTGAAAATGGTGAAGAAATGAGTATGTATGCAGTCTCTGAAACTTTTTGCCCTAGAACTAGATTGATTCGATTCAGCCAGTTTAGGAATGATAAATGTGTTTTGAATGGGGGTTCTGATTCGTTTCTAGGTGGGGATCATTTATGTTTAATTAGATTTCGTTTTAGATGCGTTTAGAGGGGGTTTGAAGTTTGGAGTAGTCGGAGAAGATGACCGGAACACTGTTCCGGTCACCTGAGGGTCATTAACGGCTGGATTAGGGCTAATTAATTAGGGTTAGTGAGTTTGAATGCTGGCCGTCCAGATGCGCGCCAGGTCAATTCGCGTATGGGAGTTTGAATCTGGGCCTTCAGATTGGATTACTTTTCCTTTTTCAGTTTAAAATTCATTTTATTTTCATATTAATTCATTTGTTTTCTACAATTTATTAAAAATAGCAAAAACCATTTAAAAATTATGAAATTTTTTGTCAAGAGTTTCATTAATTTTTAAAACACAAAAATATTTTTATTTTTATTTTTAGCATTAAAAAAGTATTTTTAAATATTTAAAAGTTTCTTTTTAATTAATTAATGAGAATTAATTGATTAAAAATACTTTTAGGTATTTAAAAATCACCAAAAAATTCATGAAACATTTAAAAACATTTAGAAACATTGTCCAACCCTCAAACCAAATTTATTTTTTGATCTTGATGCATTTTGAGAATTTTCCATGGAATAAAAATCATTTTTATGCATTATTTTGATCCAAACTTAAAAAAATCAGTTCTGCCTAACCCTAAAGAGTTGGACCTTGATTCTTTTTGCATTGCATTGTGTTTAGCATGTAGTTTGTGAGATTAAATGGCCATGATTTGATCTTTCATTTTCCATTTGTTTGGTAATTTTCTTGTTGAGGAACCCTAGAACCCTAGAAAACTTAGAAAAATCATAACTTGAATTTGGTTAAGAGTTGAAACTTCTCCTTTGGGAAGTGACTTAGTATAGGATTAGGGATCCTTTGAAGGCATTTTAAATTTTTATATTGATGTTTGCTTCTGATTTTGGTTTGTGTTTGATGCTTTTATCATGAACCCTAATTTGGGCTTCCATATGCATCCATCTTGCATTTGCATTCATACCTTGACTTGCCATGACATTTTATGCTTCCATTTGATTCATGTGACATCTTAAGACATGATTAGAAGTATGTTTGATCATTGCATCATGTATTTTCCATGTTGTATGCCATTTGCATTTCATAACTTTTCATGTATGTTCATGGTTCAATACATGCCTCATTCGCATCCATATGCTTGTATGATCATTCTAATGCCTTGCCTCATGTTTGCATCATCCTTTAGCATCATTAACATCATACTCATGCTTCTGACTTTGGCATTTGCCCATCCATATGCATTGTTTCATCTCATTTCATCCCATATGCATCTTGTACTAACTTTTCAGGTTAATGGTAAGTTTGTTTGGGAGGTGCATTTTCCTTCACCTCCTACCTCTTCTCACCTCATCATTTTACATCCTTGCTGAATTTTTACTTGTCTTTGAGTGAGCTTGCTCACTTGTGCCTCTCTTCCCTCTTTTCTCTTCTCATCTTATCCTTTTTCTATCTTGCTTCTCCTTGGTGGCTTCCTTGAAGATTTCTCTTGTTAACCTCACAAACCTTAGGAACAACCAAGCATGACAATAATTAGGGTTTTGATTAGTCCCCCCATTTAGCTTTTACCTTTGTGTCTCATTGAGTCTTCTCTTCTCATCTCATAATCAGGGACTAAACCCTAAAGGCTTTAAGGCTTTGTGATTAAGCTTATGCCTGCATCCTTCTATTAGGATGGAGTGTATAACTTTAATCCTAAGTGTTAAACCCTTAATGTGTTTAAATCCATTAATCAATCCATCTAATAATCATCAAGACATCAAACTTATAACTTGGGCCTTGCATTAGGGTTCTAATTCTTCCTTAATTGGTTAAGAAGGACTAACCCTAGTGTTAATGGACAAGTCCCCCTCAAGTTGTCTTACAAACCATAAAACTCACTTCTTCATCATATCATTAAATAAAATCCACTTAAAAAAGGCTTTGTTTTATCATGAGTTTAATCCCTAATCATGGATTAAGTTGAGGAGCTTTCCTCAGCTTAAACATTCTCATCTATTATCCTTCTATTAGGATGGTGTAATGAGTCTGTTTAATCCCTGATTATGGCTTAACCTCATTCCTTAACACTAAACAAAAACAACAAAAACATCAAAATAATCAACAAGTAGGTTAATGATCTTAATCCTACTCCATGGTGATTAAGTGTGAGAAGCTGACTTCACACTTAAGGTATTCTCATTACCCCTAATCAGAGGGAGGATGTGATGAGTTTACTAAATCCATTGGTTTAGGCTTAAGCTCATTAACTTATGACAAATCCAAAAGCAATAAAAGACTGAAAACTCAAAAACAAACAATAATCGTCTCCTCCGGGATTCTTTTCTCATCTTATTCACTCATAAACGAGAACTTGCTTCTTCCGTCTAATGCAAGACAGTCTGCACCTGAGCCAGACAGGTCATACACTTGAGCATAGACAAGTAAGCAGTTCACAAGTCAATTTATCTTTCGGTCTCTTTGGGTCGAACTACGGTGTTCTGACTTCCTCATTGCACGAGAGGATACGTAGGCATAACTTAATAGTTATCGAACAAAAGTCTCTGTATATCCCCCCTCTTTCCAGCTTCATTCTTTAAGCCTCATTATCATGAGCATTTCACCTCTTTCTCTTTTACACTGACACTTCTCTTATACACTTCACATCACTTATACACTTTACACTGACACCTGTACATCCTTTTCCAGCTCATTTATACACAGATTGCACTGACACTACTCCTTTAAAACACAAATCTTTTAAGCGTGGATCCCGTCGAGTACGGCGGACAATCTGGGTGCTAATACCTTCCCAGGTTGTAACCAACCCCCTTTCTCAGTCTCTCTGGTTCGCAACCGTCTTATCCATCTCTTTCCAGGTCTATGCAGCATTGCCTTTCCTCCGGGATAAAAATGCCTAGCTGGCGACTCTATTCATCTCCAGTGAGTTCACTGCTGTGTGTTCTCATTGTCCCTCTCGCCGACCGTTCGCGTCTGTACCTTTATTTGGGCCATGTCCCATTTATCGGGAGCGACAGCGTTCTTCAAAATCTGTTCTCCAGCTCTTGATTTCTTGATGTAGTCCTCTGCTTTCTCAATCCTGGCTAGATGCTCCACCTTAAGCTTTTCCAACCTTTAAATGTCTAAACGACCATCACTCCTCTCCCAGAGGGTCTTCTTTAGAGCTTGAGACAGATTCTCATTCCTCTCCTTCAGCTTCTCAAATTCTTCCAGGCTGACAGTGGCTGGAGGTGGTACTGTGGATGGTCCAGGTATATCCTCAATGGTGAAAGGCATCCCAGAAATCTGAGCTCTAGCATGAGACCATTCATAATACTGAGCTGAAGCCACATTATTGCAACACCCAAGAATGGCCATCCCTTTGGTCTGGATGTTGTCCCAAGCCCAGGATGCTTGCCTGACAAAAGCTAGATTAGGTTTTATCTCACAATACAGGGTTTCAGCCAAGTCTTGCACTCTAGGAGGGTGAACCAAAGCATAGCCCAATTGTCTCTTAAACAGCAAAGGATTGTATTTGATGCAACCCTTCACTCCTATTAGAGGTACATTGGGGAAATGTCCACAGCTAGTAATTATGTCCCTTCCTTTGGTGCTCTGGGTACACCACCTGATGTCATCTGAAGTCAAAGCAATAAGTCTTTTAGCCCAATTCTTCTGTTGGTGAGGATTCAGGAAGGCATCAGTCTTGGGTAAGTGTTTAAGCAGCCAGGTATGAAACAAAGGAGCACAGCACCTCACCAACCTCCCTCTCTGCTTCTCATTCCTTTGGTGAACAGAATAATAGAAATCTCCCAGCAAGGTGGGTACTGGGTTCCTCAAAAGGAAGAGATGAATAGCATTCTTGCTGATAAACTTGGGCTCATCTGCAAAAAGTATAACCCCATATATATTGAGGGCTAACAATGCACAAACTGCATTCCATTCTCCCAAGGAGGCCTTCAGGATGGCCTGAGAAGTCAGAAAGTCCAAGTGCAGACCAGGGATCCCAGCCTTTGTGGTCATGTTCTGCTCAATCAAAATAGGTTCTAGGTACAGTGCTTTTGCCACTTCTTCATTGCTGGGAGAAGTCATCTCTGGGTTGAAGGGGATATCACCCCTGACAGGTACTCCAATCAATGATGAGAACTCCTCCAGCAAAGGTCCTAGCTAAAAGTTCTGGAAAGTGAAGCATATCAAAGGAGGGTCATAAAACTGTAGGCAAGTGTGGATCAAACTCCTCTGAGAAGGGTCCAAGTCCATAACCATATCAAGGATGCCTCCATAATGCTCTCTGAATAATGGGATGTGGTCTGGAGTAATAAGTGCCTGGACCTGCCTGATGCCAGTCAGCTCAGGCTCAAAGAAATGGTATGAAATGTTGCTCTTCTTGGGTGCCATGACTGCTGATGAAGAGCTGGAAACAGATGCTGATGATGAAGGCTGATACTGGAGATGAGCCACTGATAGGCTAAAGCTGATGATAAAAGTAACTGAAGCAGGCAACTGATGAAGATAGTTGAAGCAGATCAAAGGTCTATGCAGATGAAGGGGTCAAAACCAAGCCAGATATAATAGGAATACCCTGAAAAACAAATAAACAAATGTTAAAATGATGCAAATGATGAGTATGCAAATGATATGCAAGGGTTTGTGATCAAACAGGATCTGATTACTGCCTTGGTATAAGTCCATGTATGTTTAAGAAGTCCAGATGGATGTTCAGAAATCCAATAACCAGGGTGGGGGACTCAAATAAAGAGTCACATATCCAGGGTCAAATCACAAGAACTGTCCAAAATGAGGTACTCTTAAACCAAATAAAAACAGGGCATGATGTGGCCAAGGGTACCTGCAAACCTGTAAACAGCCCAACCCCCTTACAGGTGGTGTTCTAAAACAAGGATCCTCAGACTTGGATCAGTTATGAGAAGTGTAAACACTTCTAACCCGGAGGTACAGTGTTTACAATAACCATAAAAGATCCTCCTCTAATTCACCTCAGTTTCTGAAGGTCATAGTAAAGGTCATTCAGACTTAGCAGGCTTCCCAGATAGCCCTAGCACTACAGGAAATCTGTAGCACAGAGTTCTCAAGAAGAAACCCACATCTGAACCGTGTTTCATATTCCCGCACCAGACCGAAATGGAATGGGAAAGAACATGAACCACTCTAGCCTAGGTGTCACTCAGGTCCCAAGTATAGGACCTTAAACTCTCAGTAGAACCCCACCCACCAAAACAAAAACCAGATCCAGCCAGATGATAGTATGACAGTATGATATATAAAGCTGTAAAGAAAGCAATAAATAACTGTACATAAAGCAATAAATAAAGCAACTATATAAACACAATTAGCACATAACACCCCAGTAAACACAAATCAAACAAGCGCTAGGAGGAACCCACAAAAAGAACCAGAAGCCCTGGTTACAGTATAAGGATCCCCAGCAGAGTCGCCAAACTGTCGCTCCCACCAAATGAGGCTAAGTCAAGAGGGGTACAGACGCGAACGGTCGGCGAAAGGAGAGGAATGAATAGAGTCGCCAGCTAGGCATTTTTATCCCGGAGGAAAGGTAATGCTGCATAGACCTAGAAAGATATGGACAAGACGGTTGCAAACTAGAGAGACTGAGAAAGGGGGTTGGTTACAACCTGGGAATGTATTAGCACCCAGATTGTCCGTCGTACTCGACGGGATCCACGCTTAGAAGATTTGTGTTTTAAAGGGGTAGTGTCAGTGCAATTTGTGTATCAAAGCTGGAAAAGAATGCAAGTATCAGTGTAAAAGAAATGTGAAGTGTATAAGTGAAGTGTCAGTGTAAGAATAAGAATGAAATGCCCAAGACCAGGAGGCTTAAAGAATAAGGCTAGAAAGAGGGGGGAATATACAGAGACTTTTGTTCGATAACTGTTAAGTTATGCCTACGTATCCTCTCGTGCAATGAGGAAGTCAGAACACCGTAGTTCGACCCAAAGTGACTGAAAGGTAAATTGACCTGTGAACTGCTTACTTGTCTATGCTCAAGTGTATGACGTGTCTGGATCAGGTGCTAACTGTCTTGCATTAGACGGAAGAAGCAAGTTCTCGTTTGTGAGTGAATGAGAAGAGAAAAGAATCCCGGAGGAGACGATTATTGTTTGTTTTTGTGTTTTCAGTCTTTTATTGCTTTTTGAAAGTTTGTCATAGATTAATGAGCTTAAGTCTAAACCAATGGGTTAGTAAACTCATCACATCTTCCCTCTGATTAGGGGTAATGAAAATACCTTAAGTGTGAAGTCAGCATCTCAAACTTAATCACCATGGTGTGAATGGGTGTGGGCAAATTTGGGGTGTTTACACTTGTGTATGGTATGGAGGCAGTCCTACCTGTTGAAGTTGAATTACCCTCCTTGCGAATACTAATGGATGTTAAGTTGAATGAAGCAGAATGGGTCCAATCTCGTTACAATCAACTGAGTCTGATCGAAGAGAAGAGGTTAGCTGCAATCTGTCATGGGCAGTTGTATCAGAAGAGAATGAAGAAAGCCTTCGATTAGAAAGTCAGGCTTCGGGAATACCAAGTAGGAGATCTTGTGCTGAAAAGACTCCTTCCTCTTCATACATACCACAGGGGCAAGTGGACTCCGAATTATGATGGTCCGTTCATAGTAAAGAAAGTTTTCTCTGGTGGAGCACTGATGCTCAGTACTATGGATGGTGAAGACTTCCTGTCCCCTGTGAATTCAGATGCAGTTAAAAAATACTTCGCATAAAATGACCCACTGGACATAAAAACAGAATGTAAGTCCAGGCAAAAAATAGGGCATCCCGGCGAGTCAGAAACAGAATAAAAGACTCGGGCAAAAATAAGGGAAATAAATGAAAAATATACATCCGCTGAGTTGAAAAGCCACATTGGACAACTCAGGCAAAAATGGGTATCCTGGTGGATTGAAAACCCGAAAGGACGATCCACGCAAAATAAGGGAATAAGCGAACAACTGCATTCTGAATTCGTCTGTATCACTCACGACATGGCAAACTTCGAAAGGTTAAAGCCTCGGTCAGAATCAACCTTCTTCAGAAAGCAGGATGCGAAGAACGTCAAGGTCATACGGGTCATAGCAAAGGGAAGCACACTGAAGAGTCATCAACATTGCCAACACCTTTTTGTTTCCCAATTTGTTTCTTTGACTGTACTCGCCAATTAAGGGCACGCAAATTAATAAAATCAGATTTTCAGTCACGTTTTGTCTCATACATTCTATTTTTATTTGCGAAAATGTCCGATGTCCTTAATATAATGATTGCATAAATACAGATGCGTCTTTTCTAAAATTACATGCTTATAGGAAATATATTCGCTCCAGGAGTGTCTAAATTCCTATGATGGAATCCAGTAAGGGATACCTCGGGATACTTGTACGTTTCTTTGTCATAACAGGATTGCAGGTGTTCAAAGCACAACATGGGGCATGAAAGCTTCTCCCCAGTGAGTTTCCAAATCATTACTTACTCATCACATCTTCCCAATAGCACCAGAGATGCTTCTCCCAACAGGACTTTAGGAAGATCGTTCAGTGATCTTTTCCTCCCCAGCCAAGTGTTAGACAGGGAACCATCTCCCTGCAGAGCTCCAGCCTCTATCCAGAAGAGCAATGTCTGGAGATCTCACAACAAAGTGACAGAAACTTCCACAAGATCCCAGTTGTGCTCCTCACCAATAAGATAGGTCTATCATTGACTTGTTTTCCCCAAGCAGTCATGCATCTTATTAGATCTACCAATGAACTCATCCCTAGCAGGGACACTCCTTCAAGCAAATCAGCCGGAAATCTTCACAGCAACGGGGTCCGAATCCCAGATCGGTATCTTTTGCATAATCAAAGCATTCGCATCATATTTTCCCCCAAAGCGTAGCATTCCGTTTAATACAGAGCATTACGGCAAAAATCAAACATATGGCATAATCACAGGCCATGTTTTGAATCGATCACCTGTGAATATTGACATCCCACCAACAATATACAAGACACCTCTCAAAATTCCCGGCAGAATGCCAAGGCATTTTCTTTGCATTTCCCATATACATATGCATGCCCCTCGACACTCGTCCGTGTCATTTTCCCCAGTAAAGTCGCCAGAACCTTTTATACAAACAGATACTTCCACATAACGGATACTTCTCGACACTTGTCTGTGTCATATCCCCAGCATGGTTGCCTAAAACCTTGTTTATAATACATTCCTTTTGACACCCGTCCGTGTCATCCTATCCCCACAGGTCGCCGAGACGCCTTTTACACTCATAAGTTCACAACTTATACACTTTCTATTATGACACCCGTCCGTGTCATACCCTTCCCCGACAAGTTGAACACTCGTCCGTGTCTTGCTCATACTTCACAATACTTGTTCATACTTATACAAATACTCGTCTGAATCTTGTACACATATATTCATCTCCTTACAGATTCAATACTCGTCCATGTTCTCTGTTAACCAGTTGGTACTCGTCTGTATCATCATCTCTAAACACGCGTAAGCGTTTGTTTCTACTGATACTCGTCCGTATCATGGTCTTAAGGATGCTCGTCCGCATCTTTAATCTATACACAACGTCAAAACACTCATACCTTTTATTTCTTGAGCGTAAGCACTCGTTCGTGTTTACCATTCCCCAGTAAAAGTAACTTTCTCTATCCGACATTCGTCCTATGTCGTGATGCTTTTGGCAGCCGTATCCTTCTAGGTGATCATCCTTCACCTTTGGATGACCGTCCCTCATCCCTTTCCCCAGCGGAGTATCCATTATTGGAACCCCTTTCTATCAGAAATTCGTCTTATGTCTTGATATTTAGCAGCCGTCCCCTGCTAGGTGATCGTCCTTCACCTTTTGATGATCGTCCTTCATCATTTTATCCGATGGTCGTACCCATCGTTGATCTTGTTATCTGACATTCATCCTATGTCATGATAAACCCCGAGAACAGCCGCACCCTGCTAGGTGATCGTCCTTCACCCCTTGATGATCGTCCTTCATCATGTTTATCCGATGGCCGTCCCCATCGTGGATCTTTTCTATCCGGCGTTCGTCCTATGTCGTGATACTTTCGGCAACCATACCTTGCCAGGTGATTGTCTTTCACCTTAGATGACTGTCCCTCATCTTATCCCCGACAGAGCAGCCGTACCCTGCTAGGTGATCGTCCTTCACCTTTGAAGGCCGTCACCATCATAATCTCTTTATTTCCCCAGCATGTCGGTCGTCCCCTTCATTGCTTTATAATCATATTTTATTTTCTTTTACAATCTATATCCCTTTTCTTCTTCATTCAGTGAGTGCAAATTTTGGACTGTCTTTGGTATTCAACCACAGGTTATCTTGTTTGCCTGTTAAGCCGGCGCTTACATCCTACACAGCTAACTCATGTTTGAATAGGGGCAACTGTAAACACCCCAAATTTGCCCTCACTCATTTCACCATGGCTTGTGATTCTTTTCATATGCATAAGTTCAATCATATCATCTCATGATGCATTATTGCTTCACTACATTGGTTCTAAGTCATCTGCATCTAGGGTTTTTGATCTGAGTCATCCCTAAGTTATATGAGCCACTCCAAAGGTCATAAATCATCTCAAGAGAGCCCATGTATGTTCAAACATCATATTACATCCTCCCAAGATCAAGAAAGTCAGAAAATCATAAGATCTGAGAAAGGCATGGAGGCAGAGCCAGGTTTAACTACACAGATGACCTAAAATTTGGGTTTTGGTTTCAGAGGCCATAACTCCAAATTTTTGGCCATTCTTATTTCTATTGGTCATTATATGATATGAGGATCATGCATACCAGTTTTCATGAATAAATTCAATAGGGAAGGCATCTGATCAATAGATGACTTCTTGAGCAAGTCAGTGCAAAATTAGGGCATATGAGGCCCCCAATAACCCAACCAAAGGGTCTTCCCCATCATTTTGGATGTTTATGATCTTTATTTGATCTTAGAAGAAGTTAGAAGTTCACAAAGTTGAAGAATTTCAAGCCATTTGCAAAGTTGCCATTTTGGGAAAGTGACTTGTAATGAAAACTTGCCATTTTGGGAAAGTTTTTCAACCTCCTCTTTTTGATTCAAAAATGCTTCAAATGAAAAATTCTTGGTCATCAAAGTTGTAGATTGGATCATTCCCTTTTCGAAAAGTACAAGAACTTGACCTAATTCATCATAGAACTCAAGTTATGGCTTTGCAAAGTTGGGAAAAATCACAAAAATTCACTTATGTGCCAAAGAGGGAAACTTGCAAATTCTTGTACCAAGGCAATTTGTGACTTCTAATTGATGTCTAAGCATTACACAAACATCACACATGACATAAAATTCAGAATTGCCCAAAGATTTCTCAAGTTTCATGCCTTAAACTTCAAGAATTTTAAAAGGGGCCAAAGTGGTACAAAATTGCAAAATGATCCAAAACTCTTCACCCACTTGAGCCAGCTCACTAAATCAGTTTCCATGGACCTCCCTCGAGCCATGCCCCTAAACCAGCCTGCCACTTGCCCATACCTCCAAGTACAACTTTCTTGACTTTTTGCAACATGAGCCATACCAATCACACTGCTCCACAACAACTCTCTGCCCAATCAGAACATGTTATGTGGACCTCAAGCAAGCCATTACACACAAAAAGCAAGGCTGAAACCTCCAAGAACTCAGCATTCACCAAAAACTCCTTTTATGCAAAAGCCTTCGAATTTCACAACTCAACCATCAAACCTTCAAACTTTTTCCACCATTCAACTCCATAAGCATCACTGATCATTTCCCACCCTTCATTTTGCCCTAAAAAGCCCAGAATCAAAAACACGATTTTCACACTTCATGAACTGAGCTTCTGCCATTTTCATTTTGGGGCCATATAAACTCCAACTAAGCATCACAAACACTTCAGAAGGATCATTGGAGCTGATTTGAAGCAAGGAACTGGCCAGAAAGCACCATTTTCGAAAGCTTCAGTTCAGGTATCATCAAGAACATTTTTTCCAGAAATGATTTCTTAAGTTCTTAGATTGTTCTCCATGCTTCACTGATCACACTGCACCTTTTGGTTTTGGAAATGATTCAGTTTTAAGCATGTATGAAGCTTCTGAAATTTCTGTGAATTTTTCCGTTTTGATTCAAATCTCTCTGTTCATGTGAAATAAATCCTATTTGATGATTGATTCTTGTTTAGAATGGGGTGGGGATCATTTATGGAGAGTTTAAGAGCTTGGGGATGCGTATAGAGAGAGATAACATAGGAGACTGGCCGGAGAAGATGACCGGAACACTGTTCCGGTCACCTGAAAGTAATTAGGGTTCAGATTAGGGTTAATGACATAATTAGCGTAGTTTGATTGTGGGCCGTCCATTTGCGCGCGCTGGTCAATTCCCTCCCTTTTCCTTTTGAACCTCAGCCACTGGATCAGTTTACTTTCATTTAAATTCATTTTAATTTCATTTTAATTGCATTTATTTCTACATTTTATTAAAATTAGTAAAACACTTTCAAAAAATTTCATTTTTTGCATTTCCCTTTCAAATATTTTTCTCATTCTGAAAATAATTTTTATTTTATTTTTTGCATAATTTTCGTATTTTTAAAATATTTAAGTGTGTATTTTAATTAATTAATGAGAATTAATTAATTAAAACACCATTTAAGTTTCTAAAAATCACCAAAAAAATCATGTTGCATTTTGATACATTTAGAGACATTATCAAACCCTTCAAAAAAATTTCTTTTTGGTTCTTGACCTATTTTGGCATTTTTCTTTGGAATTAGGGTTCTTAAAAGTCAATATTTTTGCCCTAACTTAGAAAAATTCATTCTGCCTAACCTTGAAGAGTTTGATGATGGTTCTTTTTGCATTGCATTATTCATGTCATGTAGCTTCTAGGATAAAATTGGTTTGAATTTATTCTTCATTTTCAATTTGTTTTGCATTTTTTATTGTAAGGTACCTTAAAACCCTAGCCAACTTGAGAAAATCATAACTTCCATTAGGTTAAGATTTAGGTCTCCTCCTTTGGGCAGTGAACTTGTGTAGGGTTAGGGTTCCTTTGATCCTATTTTCAAATTTTTATCATGTCATTTGCTTCTGGTTTTGAAATTTTGTATTGCAAGTTATGTATAAACACTAATTTTTGCCTTCATTTGCATCCATCTTCCATATGCTTGCATTCATGAACTTGCCATGATATTTTGTGCATCCACATGACTTATAAGATATCTTAGGATATATTAGAATCATGTTTGATCATTTCATCATTCATTTGCCATGTTGTGCATTCATTTCATTTCATAACTCTCATGCCTCCTTTCATGTCTCATTTGCATCTTCATTACTTGTATGATCATCCTCATCTCTTGACATGCTTTCATACCATCTCATAACATCATTTACACCATGATTATGCTTCTGACTTTTTTTTTTCATCTTTGCATTTCACCTCATTTGCATTTCATTTCATTCTTTGTTGCTAACTTTTCAGGTGGTAAGTGTTTGAGAAGTGAATTTGCCTTCACTTCTCATAATCTCTTCTCATCTCTCTTATGCATTCATTGCTGCATTTTACTTTTGTATTAGAGTGAGCTTGCTCATTCATGCTCCTTCTTCACCTTCTTTCTTCAAGCAACTTATCTTCTTAAGTGAAGTAATTTGACTTGTTTCTTCTGCTTCTCTTCCTTTCATCTGCTTTTTCCTTTGTGGCTTTTCCTGAAGATCTCTTGCAAGCCTCATAAACCCTAGGAATACCCAATCATGATCACAATTAGGGTTTGATTAGTCCCCCATTAGTTTTACCTTTGTGTCATCTCTTGTGTCTTCTCTTCTCATCTCTTAATCAAGGACTAAACCTTAAAGGTCTTAAGGCTTTGTGATTAAGCTTATACCTGCATCCTTCTATAAGGATGGAGTGTATAACTTTAATCCTAAGTGTTAAAACCTTAATGTGTTTAAATCCTTTAATCAATCCACCTAATAATCACTAAGACATTAAGCTTGTAAATTGGGTCTTGCATTAGGGTTCTAATTCTTCCTTAATTGGTTAAGAAGGACTAACCCTAGAGTTGATGGACAAGTCCCCCTCAAGTTGTCTTACAAACCATAAAACTCATTTCTTAATCTCATATTTAATTAAAATCCACTTTAATAAAGGCTTTGTTTTGTCATGAGGTTAATCCCTAATCATGGATTAAGTTGAGGAGCCTTCCTCAGCTTAAATGTTCTCATCTATTATCCTTCTATTAGGATGGTGTAATGGGTCCATTAAATCCTTGATTATGGCTTAAACTCATTACTTAACACTAAACCAAAAACTCCAAAAACATTTAAATAAATGCAAGTAGGTTAATGATCTTAATCCTACATCATGGTGATTAAGTGTGAGGTGCTTACTTCATACTTAAGGTGTTCACATTACCCCTAATCAGACGGAGGATGTGATGAGTTTACTAACCCTCGGTTTAGGCTTAAGCTCATTTTCTTATGACAAACTCCAAAAAACAATAAAAGACTGAAAACACAAAAACAAACAATAATCGTCTCCTCTGGGATTCTTTCCTCATCTCATTCACTCACAAACGAGAACTTGCTTCTTCCGTCTAATGCAAGACAATTTGCACCTGAGCCAGACAGGTCATACACTTGAGCATAGACAAGTAAGCAGTTCACAAGTCAATATATCTTTCAGTCTCTTTGAGTCGAACTACGGTGTTCTGACTTCCTCATTGCACGAGAGGATATGTAGGCATAACTTAACGGTTATCGAACAAAAGTCTATGTATATCCCCCCTCCTCCAGCATTATTCTTTTAGCCTCATTATCTTGAGCTTTGCACTCCTGCTCTAGCACTGACACCTCACATATTTCACTTCACTTTCTTCTAGCACTGACACTTGCATTCTTTCCAGCTTTGATACACAGATTTCACTGACACTACCCCTTTAAAACACAAATTTTTCAAGCGTGGATCCCGTCGAGTACGACGGACAATCTGGGTGCTAATACCTTCCCAGGTTGTAACCAACCCCCTTTCTCAGTTTCTCTAGTTTGCAACCGTCTTATCCGTCTTTTCTTAGGTTTATGCAGCATTACCTTCCCTTCTGGATAAAAATGCCTAGCTGACGACTCTTTTCACTTCTTTCTCTTTCGCCGACCGTTCGCGTCTGTACCCCTCTTGGCCATGTGTCATTTTGGTGTGAGCGACACTCGTGCAATGGGAAAGTCATAGCTTTGTTGTTCGGTCTACTATGGGTGATTGGTGTTGTTTTTATTACCTTTCTTCGAAAAAAGGATTTAGGAGTTGAATTGAACTAAAGACTATGGGAAGAGATGATTATTATGAACTAACAAGACGAGCGTCTTGCGAGAAATAATCGGAGCAAGTAACGAGATGATCATTATCCTCCTTTCTACCGCTTAAGGCTCGTGGCATACAATTCTTCTCTCATATTATTAAAGTGTTTTATTATCTAGGATCACTTGACGTTGGATCAAGGGTTTAGGTCTAAAGGAATCGTTTTGGTTTTTTGAAGTTTATGGGTGATTGCAAGTGGAGGTTTATATATCTGGTCTGTTCGCGAGGTACAATGTGCTCGGCTCGCAAGGTTGGGAGACTTGATATGTGGATCAAGTAAGCTAAAGAATAGCTATGGAAAACAAGCATGATGTGTTGATTCGTTAAGTTGAAAAAAGTTGAGAAAAGTGCGAAGTGTAAAATAGTGCAGATGGCGATCAAAGAATGATCGACTTATCTGTGTGTATAAAGTGAAGTGAGTATGGATATTTACTTGGCGTTGGACCAAGAAATTCGCATATCTTTGAAATTGTTTAGTCTTAATGTGCGTTCCTATTTTACTTAGCAATTTATCATCTAAATGCGAAAGTAAATCACACAAGTAATATGGTACCAAATCACAAGCAAAAAAGGATCGAGCATACACAACATTCATCACACACATAAATTGAACAATGTAGAAAAATTAATTAATCAAATTAAATAGAAATATTTAATTAGATTAATTATCAAATTAATTAATCTAATTAAACAAAAACTATTTAATGTAATTAATCTATGAAAATGTTTTTTGGTTTTTTATTATTATTGAAAAAAGAGATTAATTAATTATATTAAACAAAAGGATTATATAATATAATTAATAAAGGAATTTATTTTTGTTTTAAACTTTTTATAAAAAGAAAACAAAAAAAATATCAAGTGAAATAAAATAAAAAAATTGGGCCAATTTGAAGTAAAACAGGAGGGGGTTCATGAAAGGCCCAAACCGAATTGCAATTCCATAGTATAGGGTCTTGTCAACAAAGTTGAATATCCAGAATAAAACTGTGGCGTTTGATCTACGATGGATCAAACCAAGACCTGCATCTATGGTGATTAATGAGGCCATACCCTAGAACCACTTTTATGGAATTCACTTCTAGAAACCCTATCCAATTCTGATGCCTTGGTCATAGTAACTATAAAGTTGCTGACACATGGGTCAAAACGAATCATCATGCATTACACTCATGAAAGCTATCGAATTTTGAAGGAATAATCGGTCATTAATGCTCTTTTTAAACCATATTAATGGAAAATAAAAAGATTAAGAACAATGAAACGGTAAAAATCTTAACATTAGAAAATCGACCCCTTTCGTTTCTTTCCCCTTTTAGTTTGAACATCAAAACTCAACTCAGGTGGTGTTCTCATGAACACCATCCTTCATCGTATCCTCACCAAATTCTCCATCACCCGAAAACAAGAATCGAACAAGAAACAAACATAACATACATCCCAGAAACCAGCTTAAACCTAAATTTGGTGAAAAAAGCAAAGGACAACCGACAATTTAATCGTCACCCTTTCATCATTAGGGTTTTGAGCCTCCGTGCTTAGCCATGGGATAATTAGAGCAACAACAAACATGGAATAATTTTAACAGCAACCAAAGAGCGAGGATAAAGAAGACTACCTCAATCAGGGAAACAATGACTTATACTACTTCACGGTATGATGCTTACTTCCCTCTAATTTCTTTGGGTCGTGTTCTTCTCGTCTCCTTCTTTTGTTGTTTGCATCTAATAACACACTATATGAAGGTTGAGCTCAAGTATTTTCAGAATTCTAATGATGAAATCTGAAAACCTAATGTGAATGAGCTTTGAGTGATTGTAGGGTTTTCTCAAAAAACTGATTTCTACAAAGTTTCTTTAGGGTCAATTTTTTGTGCTTTTGCTTCAAGAATGAGGTGATACTTATAGGATGATTTAAGTTTGGGTGGTACGTGCAAAAATTTGAAGATTTTCTTCTAATACGTGAGAGTGAGCTGTGAAATATTTCATGCCATTGTGAATCGTACAACATTCTTCTGCAGGTATTTTGTGTGATTTTGTGGGACCATTTTTTAGGTGAGTCATTGTTTGTTATTTGTCTGTAGAGATCTTCTGGAAGGGGTGGGGTCCTTTGCTGAAAATTTGCTTTTGATGTCTTTTGCTAAAAATTGTGTAATGATACCTTTGGCACAAATCTGAATTAATGAGGTATGGCGATGTGAATGAACCCATACTTTGCTTAGGGAGTAAATCCGGTGACATCATGTGGAATACTTGTGCATGTAGTCAATGAAAATGAGGTGAATATCCAATATCTCACAACAAAACCAATGGAAAACCTTGTCCATGTAAAACATGTATTCGGAAGTCAAAAGTATTATGTATTGGATCATAAAAATTTTAAGTTTTAGTGGCTTATTTCATGTAAACCTTTTTTATTATTTTCATAAAGCTTTTTCTATCAACTATGTATCGAGTTTAATGGGCCTTTGTATCAACTGCAACTTGTTTCTTGTAAATTGCAGTACTATCTTTTCCTTCAATTATGTAATGGACCTTTGTATTGCAACTTGTTCTGAGTTTTTTTTTATAACTTGAATGTATTTAGTTAAGCATGTGAAATTCCATATTTGTTCCTATATATTTGTCATAGACCTTCTCAATAACATTGAAATTCCATCTCTATAATGAACCTTCTCTGTTCGTATATATCTCTCAAGTATGCTTCTTGGATGGGCTAAGTGATTTTAAGGAAACGACTCCACACTTCAATATCTCACTCACCTCTCTCAATCAATCCTTAATTGACCAATGATTAATAAGCAGCCTTAAAAACTAATAAAAACACCTCTTGGGCTACCAACGTTAGCGCATGGTTTCAATGAATTAATCAACAATGGTAGTGATAAATTCAATGATCTAATTAGCCAGCAAGTATAATGGGTCAAGTTAGATAAATCCAACTAAATTGGTGACTCAACAATTTATGGATCCAATGTGAGGAGGTTAAATGATAAAGCAACACAACCAAAGAGAGGTATCCAACAAAATATATCACACTCCTATTCTTGCAACTCATACTTTTTATCTCGTAAATGAGTAATGGTCCATAGAGATGAACTTTTTGTTAGAACAATTATGGTTCTAAACTTCTAAGAGTTTTGATGATAACAAATATTATTATGCTAGAATAGAAGTTCTAATGACTACCTTTATTACATGTGTAGAAGAGGAATTTAATTAAAGGAGACGTGCATTACTAGAAGATATATTGAGCCATATATAGAAGATACACTTAATGAAGAATCCATCATTTAATGACATGGTTTAATGGCTGCGCATCAAGTCTTTAATATCTCTGATTTACGTCTAGAAGATGATGATCTTCATAATGAAGACATTAATTAAAGAATATTTTAATTAATGGTAAAGACAAGTATCTCTTGTTTTGGAAGGAATTTATGGTATTAACTAATATCCTAAATTAGCTCAAGATGTCTCAACGGCTACATTTATTCAAGTACTATATAAAGGAATCAAATTGAAGATTTGGATAATACACTCACGAGCAAAAGACTGAATCATTTGTGCTAAAATATTGTAACATTAACTTAGTGATCTTAGCTTTATTAGAAGCAAAATTGTTACCATATTATAATTATTGTAATAGTTGTGTAATATTTCCTTGAGTGACTAGTTTCAGTCAGAAGACTCAAGAGGACATTGACTGTAGGTCAGTGTGTGTATTCATTTATTGAATAGTGGATTAAGACCTCAGTGATAGAGGCAAAATCACCTTGGTGGGTGGACTGGACGTAGTTTGAGTTCAAACGAACCAGGATAAATTAACTTGTCATTAGAAGTTATTTTAGTTGTTAAAGAAAACCCAATTCCAACCCCCCTTCCTTGTGTTTTACGCACCTTCACTTTTACTTCACATCAACCCTTGCCACTTGAATTCTTTACATAAATGAGCCAATGAGTTCAACTTTTCAATCATGTCTTTCAAAATTTATACCAATTAATCATTCTAAACTTTACAACGTGATAATGCCAATTTTTAACCAGTAACCATGTATGATCAATCTTCCGCAGAATTTGCATTTGAGCTTAGCACAAACAAGAACTTCATCATTCGAATATCATGGTCAGAATCTAAATGATCATTCAAAGCAACATCCTCACTAATCAACCAATTATTATGAGAATTCGAAAAGGTAGGACACATTTGAGGCATGATAGCAACGGGAAATCATCCTGAGGACTAGCTCTATTTAAGTCTCGGTAGTCTACACACATCCAAACTTTGCCATCTTTATTCCATATTGGCACGATGTTGGCAACCTACGGTGGATAACTCGTAACAGCCAAAAATCCAGTGTCAAACAGTTTTTAAACCTCTTCCTTGATCTTTATTGCCATGTAAGGTCGAGTTCTTCGCGGCTTCTACTTCACTAGCGGTTAGTATTCTCGGAGTGACATTTTGTGCACTAAGATATTAGTATCGAGCCTTGGCATATCCTGGTAAGACCAGGCTAAGACGTCAACATATTCACGGAGCATCTTAATTAATCGGCCCTTCACGGATTCTTCTAAAGCAACCCCGATATTGACTTCTTTCTTCACCTCTTCGGTTCCCATATTTACAATCTCAATGACTTCCTCATGTGACTGAATCTCCCTTTCCCCTTGCTTTAGCAATCTGGATAACTCCTTGGGTAATTCACAATTTCCTCACCTTCGTCGTCGGCTTGGTAAATCGAATTGTCGAAGTCATAGCAAGCCATAGCAAGATTGTCATCGATGATTCCCAATGGGGTGCATCTGCATGAATGGTGATTCATGCTAGATTTTAGAGAGCAAGAAAGACATGAAAATGAAAATGCACATTTCCATTTATTGTGTATAAAGAAAAAAAATGAAAGACAGGGAACACTGTGAATGAATGTAAAAACATCCATTTTATTGATGATTAATATTGCAAATCGAAACAATGAAGCCCTTATAATGAGCTATTATGCCTTGGGAAAGACATAGAGCTTTTATACAAGAATAAAATCACAAAACAATTACTCTTTGTGCTGGGTAACAGTGATGATTTCTTCGGATGAACAATTATTGAGTTCCACTATCAATGATGTCTTCATGAATAGCACAAATATTGTTGTGGTCCACCAAACTAATGTTGGAGAAAGTGATAAGGCCTTTACGACCTCTGGCACGCTGAGCTGATGTTGACTAAGTAGAGTTTTAACCGATTCCAAACATGTCCTTCTTCTTGGGGACCTTTATCATCTTGCCCCAGCCTTTGTTAACCCTTGATTCTACCACCTTCAAGATTTTCTTATAGGACGTAATATATACTCCCTTCTTCTTCTCTTCTTCTAGGGATGCTGTTGAGGATGACACGACTTCAGTCTTGACCGACTCGAAGGCCTGACAAGGGGTCTCATATATCTCGTTGTCCATATCTATGCATTTGAAGGACGATAGATGGCTAATGAAGATGTTCTCCTTCACACATATGGTGACAATCTGCCCTTCCCAGACAAACTTCAGCTTCTGATGGAGAGTCGAGGATACTGCTCCGACTGCATAAATCCAAGGACGCCCGAGACCTACTAAGGACACCCAACATAAAAGGTCGTGTTGAATACCTGTATACATACCTTGATCGATAGTTCCACTTCTCTAAGAACTGACCTTTTTGAACCATCAAACGCTCTAACTACCAAGTCACTTAGCCTGAGCACCACTTCATCGTAGTCCAGCTTGATTAACGGCTTCTTTGGAAGCAGATTTATAGAGGACCTCGTATCAACAAGCACGTGGGAAAGCACAACCCCTTTGCATTCCATCAAAATGTGCAGAGCTCTATTGTGATTGTTGTAATACCCATATATAAAACACATACTTCAAAGCATATTTTTCGTATATAAAATCAAGTTTGGTATTGAAATACAAAAGTTCTTAGCAACACATTGCATAAGTATAACAACTACAACATAAGGTTCTAAAACAAGGCTATAAATTATACAAGATGTTCAAAGAAAAACAAATGTTTAAGAACTAGATCTGGAGATCTCAAAAGTCCACAACGGAAGACCAATCCATCAAATAAGTAAAGATAATCAAATTTCCTCATCTTTACCCTTTGCGGAACCTGAAGTACCTGAAATAACAACATCAACATGGGGTGAGATAAAACATCTCAGTGAGTTCCCTATCTTAGAGTTCTCTCGGCTCTAAGGGTTTGTTCCTAAATAAATCTCACAAGTTTTCACAAACCAACTCACACAAGGACCGATAACAAAGGGGAACTAAGGTCCACACATGGTCTCAATATACAATAAGAGAAACGTCTACCTCAAGTCCTTACGGATGCTTCTCGTGGGACTAAGGACAATCCACCTCAAGGCTTACTCAAGACTTTATGGAGGATTCAACATCACACCCTCTTCAATCTTTACGGATGCTTCCCGTGGGACTAAAGGTAACCCACCCCAAGACTTACTCAAGATTAACACATAACTAGTATAGCACTCACCTCAAGTCTTTTTGGATTCCTTACATGGGACTAAGGGAAACCCACCTCAAGGCTTACTCAAGACCTTACAAAGGACTTGTGACCTACACTCATCAAACCACAATCCGCATTTAATCAACCGATACCTAAAGTCCTTACGGATGCTCTTGAGAAAATCAAGGTAACTACGAAGAGACTTAATCAAGACTTTACGGAGGACCTTAAAACAATACATAACTCATGATTCACTTTAGATTAAGGGGAACCTAGATACCTCACAATTCGTACCTTTCTTTATTTCCATTAACTCACACTTTCCAATTTAACAAGGTTTTGGTCATTTGAAAAAGTTGGTAAAAGTAGGGTAAAAATAACATCTTTTGGCGTCATCAATTTGTAAATATTTTTAGCTTCAATTTGATATGTGGAACACTAAAATCGGATTCCCCGATCAAAAGTTATGAATTAAAAACAAAACTGAAACTTCCAGGTCTCGCTGAGCGAGGGTTTCAGCTTGCTGAGCGAGAAACCTCCTGTATTTCTCGCTGAGCGAGCTATACCAGATCAACAATTCTTACGCAAAATTTCACTGCTCGCTGAGCAAGCTCTGCGTTTTCCAGAAAACTCAGATTACGTGAAACTTATCAATCCATGCCAAAATCATCCAAAACACCAACCAACATAGGAAAACAACACTAAACATATTCATAGGCATAATATGGGCAACATAGTTAGGTTTAATCGAGTTTTTAACCGTTTAAATCATTTGTTTTCATGATTTCTACCAAAACCCTAAACTCATAAACTTCAAAACTCAACCAAAAACTAAAACAAAAGTATCTAACTATGAACCCACCTCGAGAGATGAAGATTGACAGAAGAAATGAGTCGATTCGACAGACGAATGATTGAGAATGATGAATTTGAAGCTTTAGGGTTTTTCTCTCCTTCTTCTTCTCTTCTCCTATTCTTTTCCTTTTTCTTCTTTTTTTACTAACTAACTCTTTTCTCTATTTTTCCTTCTATATAAACAAAATATATTAAATTTAATTTCTTACCAATGGGTCCAAAAATAGAGAGTATCCAAAAATGTCTCTTAATTCTTAATTTAAATAAAACCTCGGCATATATAATATCAGTTATCAAAATTTAAATTTCCATTTACTCTAAATGGTTTTTCATTAAAATTTCTTAGAATAAACCGAAAATATTATTGGTATTAAATAATATTATTCGGAGAGTTAAATAAATTATGGGGTGTTACAATTGGGCCCCTCAGCAGTTAGATCAAGATCTGTGAACCCTAACCCATGACTGGCGTTCATGCTAGAGACATACGTCATGACTTTGTTCACCGATATATCTTGTGGTACGTAGGCATTATTCAGAATTCTCAGCAATGCCTTTCTATGGGATTTAGAACACATCAATAAAGATAAGATCGAGATCTTAGAGGGTATTTGTTGCAGATGGTCGACTATCTTGTAGTCGCTTTTATTTATAATCCTCAAGAATTCCTAAGCTTCATTGTCAAAGGTAGTGTCGGGATCTGGAATAGGAACATCATTCGTCACAACTTGCTAGCCTTTGGCCTTAGCCTAGGCATCTGCATTATCACCTAGTGGCACTACATTGTTCCTCAACGCTTGAGACACGAACAATCTTTCGCTCCTCGTGAATCCTTTGACTATTACATTTTCGACCTGATATTGAGTTGTGCTGGAGGTGGTTATATATTTGTTTTGGTCATTGTATAAACATCTGCCCCATAATGCCATGGGACCACTTTTTCACTTTGATACGACACAAGCCCTGGAGTGGTGAACGTGACTGGTGCTACTCTTGTTGGCCCTGGAATTTCCACTAGGGTGTAATAGATAATGACCTTAGAAACTTCGTCTTCTTTAACAACCCGGTCAAACTAAATGCTTTCGTCATCAATCATTTTCTGAATCCCAGATTTCAAACTGTCATATCCATTAGTAGATTCTTCTCATTCTGGGCAAATCTCCCCATAACTTGGGAAGATACCTTTCTTTGCCAAACAACCCTTTACTGCTAGTAATGGAGTCTTCAAATAATTAACATCATAAACCAGATTCAAACTATCACCATCATCTATGTCTCCTATAGTTCTTCCATATGGAGGCATAGGGTTTTGTAGTACATTTGGGGTAGGATCAAAGTTGATGGCCATTGATTCCAATAAATCTTGCACCTTATTCTTAAGGGCTTTGAAATTTTCTATAGTATGACCTGGAGCTTCAGAATGAAACTCGTAGTGAGCATTGGCATCATACCCTTCAGGGATTTGGCTAGGTCTTGGAGGCTATAAAGTTTTGAGCTGAATCATCTACAACTGAAGTAGGTTCTGTAATAGTTGAGAGTATGACACCGTTGGTGTTTCAATGTTTCTATCCTTTGGTATGGGTGGATAGTATGGTATGAAAGCTCTTTGTTATTGATAATTTTGATGACATTGTTGTGATGGTTGTTGTTGTTGGTTGGTTCCAGCAGGGATGGTGATGGATGTTGCTCGATAGTAAGAATTATAATTTCCTCTTTTTCTCTGGGCGTATAGTGCCCCAGTTTCTCCATCTTGTCGCTTTGCAAATGGCTTCTTACCCGGTCTCATTCAATTTTCAACCCTCTCACTAGTCAGTATGATATCAGAAAAACACTTGAAGAACACCCTGCTAGACGTTCCATGAAATCCCCTGGAAGGGTATCCATGAACATATCCACCATTTCTCTTTGAAGAAGGGATGGTTGTACTCTCACTACAACCTCACACCACCTTTGCGCGTACTCTTTGAAGCTCTCTGAAATTTTATTGGATAAGCTCTACAACTGTGTTATGCATGGGGCCATATAAATATTATACTGGTATTTCTTGAGGAACGCTTCCCATTTTTCCTTCTAGTTGCGCACAAAGTCCGTTCTAAATTCATGTACCACTCAAGATAACCTCCAGACCGACTGTCCTAGAAGAAGTACATCTAGAGTTTCACATCTATAGTATATGCAGCTATCTTGCAATAGTAAGCCTTAAGATGAGTCTTGGGACATGAATTCCCATTGTATTTATTAAATCCAGGGGCCTTGAACTTCGGTGGGAGGATCAAACCTTGCACCAATCCCATCTCAGAAACATCAATACCTAAGGTATCTCAACACTCTAGAGCTTTGACCTTCTCTGCTAGCATCTGAAAGTCCTAATGATTACCCCCATACCGAACCCCAAGTCCTCGTTCAGAAAAGAGAACTGGTCGGCCTGATTATCTTCCACATTATGAACCGGAATATGAATACCTTCTAGGGTAGGACCATTAGCTCCTGTTGGCCCAACAATGGTGTTAACTGGGTTTTGTTGTGCATCCATATTAACTCTGACGACCAAAATCTGCACTTGCGGCTGATCAAGTCCTTGGACAAGAGACCTCAACTCTTGTTGACTTAGGGAAACCCCCTGAATCATGTTCATTATCTCATTCATGCACGTAAGATGTTTAGTCAGCTCAGGTGAAGACGACGAATTGCAATCCTTCATGAATATACATATAAGTTAGCAAGCTCGGATAACCTGTAAAGAAAAAATGCAAAAATAATATGAATGCATGAAAATGTTGTGTTCTTTCATTCTCAAGGTTGTTTATGTCCCTATCAAGTATTCAGAAATAAGAGAATCCAGATGGCCTATGAGAAGTTTGACTTTTGGGGAAGAGAATATCATATGAAGCTCAGATTAGCTAACTTTAAAGAACCAGTGTCTAGAACGCGTGTCGGTGCAAGCATTAGCAATTTGAACCATATTAGACAAATGGAAACATGAGATTAATAAGGATATCCCCGAAGGGAACAAGTTTTTACAATAAGCACAATCACATAAGTATAAAAGATTCCCATAACAGGTTTATGGGTAATCCAACACAAACAAAAGAATCTAAGCCCTATGAAACTTAACATCCTTTAGCCTCCAAATAAGACATTAGACGTTCTCGAACAACTGGGCAAACTCCAGGTGACTTGGGTCTTCAAGGTGATTTTGAATGAGAAAATCCCTTTGATCGAAGGAAGTGTGGAGTTCACTGATCTGCTGTAGGAAGACCTCTTCATTTCTCCCGCTAGGACTATGTTCATATATAGCCTTCTTGACTTATGCATGGACTTTGAGATCTTCCACCTCCTTCTAAACATCCTTAATTTCTTGTTGTCCCTGAGCTATCTTCTGGATGTAGTCTCTACGCTGCTTATTGTTGCTCCCTGAATTTCCATCATGGTACAAACGCGAAAGTGACGGAGAAAGGGTAGAGTTGCTAGCCATACATTTTTATCTCGAAGGAACGGGAATGGTAATGATGCACAAATCGGAAAAGAAAATGGAATGACAAAAGCCCTGCGAACCAAAGAGACTAGGTTTGGGAGTCGGTTACAACTTGGGAAGGTATTGTAAACACCCCAAATTTTCCCTCACCCATTTCACCATGGCTTGTGATATTTACATGTGCATAAAATCAGTCATAGCATCTCATACCACATTTTTGATTCACTGCATTGATTCAAAGTCATCTGCATCTAGGGTTTGTGACTTGAGCCATCCCTGAGCCATTTGAGCCATTCCAAAGGTTATTAATCACTTAAAAGGGGTCCATGTATGTTCAAACATCATATCATATCCTCACCAATTCAAGGAAGTCAAAGAATCATAAGAACTGAGAAAGGCATGGAAGCAGAGCCAGGTTTAACTGCACAGATGACCTAAAATTAGGGTTTTGGTTTCAGAGGCCATAACTCCAAAAATTTTGGTCATTCTTGTTTCTATTGGTCTCTATAGGGTATAGGGATCATGCATATCAATTTTCATGAAGAAATTCCATGGGGAAGGCATCTGATCAAGAGTTGACTTCTTGAGCAAGTCAGTGCAAAATCAGGGCATCTGAGGCCCCCAGTGACCCAACCAAAGGGTGTTCTCTATCATTTTGAATGTGTATGATCTTTATTTGATCATAGAAGATGTTAGAAGTTCACAAAATTGGAAAATTTCAAGCCATTTGCAAAATTGCCTTTTTGGGAAAGTGACTTATAATGGAAACTTGCCATTTTGGGAAAGTTTTTCAACCTCCTCTTTTTGATTCAAAAATGCTTCAAATGAGAAAACTTTGGTCATGAAAGTTGTAGGATGGATCCTCCCATTTTCAAAAAGTACAAGAACTCATTCCAATTCATTTTGGATCAAAAGTTATGGCCTTGCAAAGTTGGATAAAATCATTGAAATTTCACTTTTTGCACAAAATGGAAAACTTGCAAATTCTCATGATAAGCCTTTATGTGACTTCAATATGACCTCTAATCATCATACAAACACAATGCATGACCTAAAATTCAGTTTGGCCCAAGAAATTTCCCATTTCCATGTCTTAAATTTCAAGTAACCATAAGCCATTTTCCATAAAAATGCAAAAGGGGGAATTCTTGCAAAATGGTTCCCAAAGGTTTGTGTGATCTCTAGCTGGTCTCAAGGCATTGCCATAACCTCATGGGACATCTCACACCAAAATTCAGCAAGAGATATCATATGTTCATGACCAAAAAACAACAAAATGTGACAAGTTGCCAAAATGCAAAACTCATGTTATCTTGTGATCCAAGTGTTGCAGTCCTTCATGAATCATCTAAGGGTCTTCCTTGACTCAAGCTGAGGCAGGACAAGCCCTATGATTTCCTCTGACCCGAGCCATACCCATAGTAAACAATCCTTGACTTTTTGGCCAATCACCCCATACCATTCCCACAGTACATGTCACTTCCTCAGACCTCTTCCAATAGTCTAGGGATATATTATGGAACATAAAGCAAGCAATACACAAGCCAGAAAACACCCACATTCCAGCATCCACAAAATCTGCCAAAAGCTTCCTCTCTTCGAATTTCTTCACACAGCCATCAAACCTTCATTTTTCTTCCACCAACAAGTCACAAATCACTCATAGAACCAGAACCACCCCCTGAAATAGCTTGAAACATCACACACAAAGTCCACCATTTCTGCTACACCAGAGCTGAATCATTCAAACCAGTCACTCCCCAAATTTTCTAAGCTCCATTCCATCACCAGGAGGTTCAAAGAAGCAGGCTTGCACAAAAGGAAAGTCCATAAAGCTCAAAAACAGAGAAGCTCCATCTCAGGTAACATGAAGAACATTTTTTCCAGAAACTAAATTTTGAGTTCTTTTATGATACTATGTGTTCTCCTGATCATGAATATGCATTTATTTTTGGAAATGGTGAAGAAACCAGCATGTATGATATCTCTGAACATTTTCCCGTGTTTTATACTTTGCTTTGATTCAGGCTTGTGAGTGAAAATAAATGAATTTGAGGTGAGGGTTTAGGATTAGATTGATGAGAGGATCATTTTGGTGAAGGATATTTGATGTTTGGTAACCTATAGAGAGAACTAGGGTTTGTGCCTGCCGGAGAAGATGACCGGAACCACTGTTCCGGTCATCTGAATGTCATTAGCCCTAATTAGGGTTTAAGCCAGTTTTGAATTGAGACCCTTGGATCTGCCTTCCCGCGCGTGCATGTATGGACAAGATCTTCCCATTAGCCATTAATCAGTCATTAATTAATTAAATCGAAGATTAATTAAATATTAAGTAAGTTTAGCCAGGTTTGAACCTGGGCCCTTGGATGTGGCGCCAAGTCAACCCTCACAAGCCCAGATCCAATCTGATCCATTCATTCAGCTTACTTTTCATTTTATTCAATTTTAATTCATTTTGTTTATATTTTATTTGCACGAATTATTTAAAATAGTAAAAAACATTTAAAAATTCTCAAAATTTTTTTGTCAAGCATTTTATTAATTTTCAGAACCCAAAAATACTTTAATTTTAATTTTTTTCATTAAAAATCATTTTTAAATCATTTAAATGTTTATTTTTAATTAGTTAATGAAAATTAATTAATTAAAAATGCATTTAGGTATTTAAAAATCACCAAAAAATTCACATTGCATTTCAAAACATTTAGAAACATTATCAAACCCTCAAAAAAAATTTCTTTTTGGTTCTTGAACAATTTTGACCTTTTTCATTGGAATTAAATTCATTTAAAGGCAATATTTTTGTTCAAACTTGGAAAAATCCATTCTGCCTAACCATTGAGAGTTTGATGATGGTTCTTCTTGCATTGCATCCTTCATAGCATGTAGTTTATAGGATAAAATTGGTTTGAATTTATCTTGCATTTTCAATTTGTTGTGCCTTTTCCATTGTGAAGTATCCCAAAACCCTAATTAACTTGAGAAATTCATAACTTGCACTAGGTTAAGAGTTAGGTCCCCTCCTTTGGGCAGTGAACTTGTGTAGGGTTAGGGTTCCTTTGATCCCATTTTCAATTTTTTATCTTGTCATTTGCTTCTGGTTTTGAATTTTTGCATTGTATGTTGCATGTAAACCCTAATTTGTGCCTTCCTTTGCATCCATCTATCATTTGCTTGCATTTACGAACTTGCCATGACATTTTGTGCATCCACATGATTCATAAGACATCTTAGGACATGTTAGAATCATGTTTGATCATTGCATTATTCATTTGCCATGTTATGCATCCATTGCATTTCATAAACTTTCATGAATTTCCATGGTTCAAAGCATGCCTCATCGGCATCCTCATCCTTGTATGATCATCCACAACTCATGCCATGTGTTTTCATCATCTCTTAGCATCATTAACATCATGTTTATTCTTCTGACTTTGGTTTGCATCATGACATTTCATCTCATTTGCATTGCATTTCATTTCTTTGCTAACTTTTCAGGTGGTAAGTTGTTTTGAGAAGTGAATTTGCCTTCACTTCTCACAATCTCTTTTCATCTCTCTCTTGCATCATTGCTGCATTTTATCTTGTGTATTAGAGTGAGCTTGCTCATTCATGCTCTTGCTCTCTTTCTTCCTTCAAGCAACTTGTCTTCTTAAGTGAAGCAAGTTGTCTTGTTTCTCCTTTCTTCTTCCTCTTTCTATCTTGTTCCTCCTGGGTGGCCTTTGAAGTTTCTTTCTCTCTTAAGCCTCACAAACCCTAGGATCTCCAAGTATGATAACAATTAGGGTTTGCTTAGTCCCCCACTTAGCTTTTACCTTTGTGTTATCTTTGAGTCTTCTCTTCTCACCTCATAATCAAGGACTAAACCTTAAAGGTTTTAAGGCTCTGTGATTAAGCTTATGCCTGCATCCTTCTATTAGGATGGAGTGTATAACTTTAATCCTAAGTGTTAAACCCTTAATGTGTTTAAATCCTTTAATCAATTCACCTAATAATCATCAAGACATCAAGCTTGTAACTTGGGCCTTGCATTAGGGTTCTAATTCTTCCTTAGTTGGTTAAGAAGGACTAACCCTAGTGTTAATGGACAAGTCCCCCTCAAGTAGTCTTACAAACCCTAAAATTCACTTCTTAATCTCTCCATTTACTAAAATCCATTTAATAAAGGTTTTGTTTTGTCATGAGGTTAATCCCTAATCATGGATTAAGTTGAGGAGCCTTCCTCAGCTTAAATGTTCTCATCTATTATCCTTCTATTAGGATGGTGTAAGGAGTCCATTAAATCCTTGATTATGGCTTAAAATCATTACTTAACACTAAACAAAAACAACAAAAAACATCTAAATAAATTCAAGTAGGTTAATGATCTTAATCCTGCATTATGGTGATTAAGTGTGAGGTGTTTACTTCATACTTAAGGTATTCTCATTACCCCTAATCAGAGGGAGGATGTGATGAGTTTACTAACCCTTTGGTTTAGGCTTAAGCTCATTAACTTATGACAAACTTCAAACAGCAATAAAAGATTGAAAGCACAAAAACAAACAATAATCGTCTCCTTCGGGATTCTTTTCTCATCTCATTCACTCACAAACGAGAACTCGCTTCTTCCGTCTAATGCAAGATAGTTATCACCTGAGCCAGAAAGGTCATACACTTGAGCATAGACAAGTAAGCAGTTCATCAGTCCAATTTACCTTTCAGTCTCTTTGAGTCGAACTACGGTGTTCTGACTTCCTCATTGCACGGGAGGATACGTAGGCATAACTTAACGATTATCGAACAAAAGTCTCTGTATATTCCCCCTCTTCCTAGCATTATTCTTTAAGCCTCATAGTCTTGAGCATTTCACTCTTGTTCTTACACTGACACTTATTTTATACACTTCACATTTATTTTACACTGACACTTGCATTCTTTCCAGCTTTGATACACAGATTTCACTGACACTACCCCTTTTAAACACAAAACTTTCAAGCGTGGATCCCGTCGAGTACGATGGACAATATGGGTGCTAATACCTTCCCAGGTTGTAACCAACCCCCTTTCTCAGTCTCTCTGGTTAACAACCGTCTTATCCATATCTTTTCTCAGGTTTATGCAGCATAACCTTTCCTCCGGGATAAAAATGCCTAGCTGGCGACTCTTGTCTTTTGAGCTCACCCTTGTGTGCTCTCTCTCTTTTCACCGACCGTTCGCTTCTGTACCCCTCTTGGACCCGGTGTCATTTGGTGGGAGCGACAGCTTGGCGACTCTGCTGGGGACCCTTATGCTGTAACCAGGGCTTCTGGTTCTTTTGGTGTGTTCCTCCAAGCGCTTGTTTGATTTGTGTTTACTGGGGTGTGATGTGCTAATTGTGTTTATTTATTTGCTTCATTTACTGCTTTATGTACAACTTTATTGCTTTCCTTTATAGTTTTACATATTTCATACTGTCATCTTGCTGGATCTGGTTTGTTGTTTTGATGGGTGGGGTTCTATTGAGAGTTTGAGGTCCTATACCTGGGACCTGAGTGACACCTAGGCTAGAGTGGTTCATGTTCTTTCCCATTCCATTTCGGTCTGGTGCGGGAATATGAAACACGGTTCAGATGTGGGTTTCTTCTTGAGAACTCTGTGCTACAGATTTCCTGTAGTGCTAGGGCTATCTGGGAAGCCTGCTAAGTCTGGATGACCTTTATTATGACCTTCAGAAACTGAGGTGAATTAGAGGAGGATCTTTTATGGTTATTGTAAACACTGTACCTCCAGGTTAGAAGTGTTTACACTTCTCATAACTGATCCAAGTCTGAGGATCCTTGTTTTAGAATACTACCTGTGAGGGGGTTGGGCTGTTTGCAGGTTTGCAGGTACCCTTGGCCACATCATACCCTGTTGTTATTTGATTAAGAGTACCTCATTTTGGACAATTATTGTGATTTAACCCTGGACATGTGACTCCTTATTTGAGTCCCCCACCCTAGTTACTGGATTTTTGAACCTCCATCTGGACTTCTTGAACATACATGAGCCTTGTAGCAAGACAGATAAATCAGATCCAGCTTGATCACAAACCCTTGCATATCATTTGCATACTCATCATTTTCATCATTTAACATTTGTCTATTTGTTTTTCAGGGTATCCACATTATATCTGGCTTGGTTTTGACCCCTTCATCTGCATAGACCTCTGTTTCATTAGTTATCTGCTTCAGCTATCTTTATCAGTTGTCTGCTTCAGCTGCCTTCATCACCAGCACTAGCCTATCAGTGGCTCATCTCCAGTATCAGTCTTGATCCTTATCAGCACTTGTCTTCAGCTCTTCATCAGCACTCATGGCTACACCCAGGAAGAGAAATATTTCATACCATTTCTTTGAGCCTATGTTGACTGGTATCAGACAGGTCCAGTCACTTATCGCACCTGACCACATCCCATTATTCAGAGAGCATTATGGAGGCATCCTAGATATGGTTATGGACCTGGACCCTTCTCAGAGGAGCATGATCCACACCTGCCTACAGTTTATGACCCTCCTTTGAGATGTTTCACTTTCCCAGACTTTCAGCTAGGACCCCTGCTGGAGGAGTTTTCATCATTGATTGGAGTACCTGTCAGGGGTGGAGTCCCCTTCAACCCAGAGATGACTTCTCCTAGCAATGGAGAAGTGGCAAAAGCACTGTACCTGGAGCCTACTTTGATTGAGCAGAATATGACAACAAAGGCTGGGATCCCTGGTTTGCACTTAGACTTCTTGATTTCTCAGGCCATCCTGAAGGCCTCCTTGGGAGAATGGAGGGCAGTTTGGGCATTGTTAGCCCTCAGCATATATGGGGTTATACTATTTGCAGATGAGCCCAAATTTATCAGCAAGAATTCCATTCATCTTTTCCTTCTGAGGAACCCAGTACCCACATTGCTGGGAGATTTCTATTACTCCATTCATCAGAGGAATGAGAAGCAAAGAGGAAAGTTGGTGAGATGGTGTGCTCCTCTGTTTCAAACTTGGCTGCTAAAACACTTGCCTAAAACAGATTCCTTCCTAAATCCCCACCAACAAAAGAATTGGGCTAAGAGACTAATTGATTTTTGTCTTCAGATGATATCAGAGGGTGCACCCAGAGCACCAAAGGCAAGGACATCATCACTAGCTGTGGGCAGTACCCAAATGTGCCTCTAATAGGAGTAAAGGGTTGCATCAACTACAATCCTTTGCTATTTAAGAGACAACTGGGCTATGCTTTGGTTCACCCTCCTAGAATGCAAGATTTAGCTGAGACCCTGTATTGTGAGATAAAGCCTAATCTAGTTGCTGTCAGACAAGCATCCTGGGCTTGGGACAACGTCCAAACAAAAGGGATGGCTATTCTTGGAAGGTGCAATAATGTTGCTTCAGCTCAGTATTATAATTGGTCTCGTGCTAGAGCTCAGATTACTGGAATTCCCTTCACCATTGAGGATATACCCGGACCATCCACAACCCAGCCAGTAGCCACTGTCAGCCTGGAATAATTTGAGAAGCTGAAGGAAAGGAATGAGAATCTGTCTCAAGCTCTGAAGAAGACCCTTTGGGAGAGGAGTGATGGTCGTCTGGACATTGAGAGGTTGGAGAAGCTTAGGGTGGAGCATCTGGCCAAGATTGAGAAAACAGAGGACTACATCAAGAAAGCAAGAGCTAGGGAGAAAATATTGAAGAATGCTTGTAAGGAGGCCAAGCTTCAGAAGGCTAGGACTGATCTCTATCTGCAAGAAAGTCAGGCTAGGTGGGTCAGAATCACTAAAGCCCGTACTCAAGAAGATCATAGAACTCAAGCAAGGATTAAGCAGTTAGAGGCCAATGAAAAGAAGCAACAGGAAGCTTTACTGGCAGCCCAGAAGGAGATTTCAGAGTTGAAGCTCAGGGCTGGTTTGAAGAGGTCAAAGGACCAGGACAGGTACAAGAAGCTGACCACTGCCATTGCCACCAGAAACCTCCTCATCAAGACTATTACAGAGCATCCAGCTGGTCCGGTGACTGAGGCACTTCTGAAGGAAGTCAAGGAGGATGAGTTTGGACTAGATGTATGACTTTTTAATTGTTGTTGTTTTCAATTGATGTACTTTTCTTTTGTGTTGTATTTTGACCCTTCAGGGGCATGTGTTGTAAAAACAGATTATGTATGATTCACCATTTGTAATATATTTTAGTTTGTTTCCATTTTTGGGCTTTCTTTTCTCAACAAAGTCAAAAGCATCTTCCTCGAGGTCCGGAAAGGTCAAAACCAAGAACCGAGCCGGATACCTTGGAAAACAAATAAGCATACTGCATTGCATACTAACTTTTGTTTTGTTTTGTAGGTTTTGTTATTATTTTGTTTGTTTCTAACTCTATTGTGGTTCAGGAAATATTGCTCGCAGAAGAGTGTTCCCTGTCAACCGTGCACACCAGTATCCTACTCGCAACAACCTTCCGGGTATTCTAATGGAGAAGGTACAGCAAGACCTGACTGAGGTCAGGACCCAGATGGCTAGTGAAAGAGTGGAGATGAGAAACCAAATGGCCCAATTCATGATTGTGATGACTGGCTTGGCCCAGAGCCAAGAAAGGTTAAGGGCATTGGTAGAGAGACAAACTCCCGAGGAACCTCATCTCGGAACTGGAGGAACTAGCAATAATGAGAGGGGTCAGCCACATATTAATCCACCTGTATTTGGACCTCATCTAGATCCATAAGTCAACATCCCGGGTAATGTGCAAGGAAATACTATTGGGGGGAGAATCCTGCAAGAGGATCCCCAAGAGGAGCAGTTTACTGTCATGGGAGTTGGGGATGAAGTCTATGATAGAAGGTTTGATGAAATTGCTGAGAAGTTGAGATCTCTGGAGTCTCAAAATTCCCTAGGCTTCGATGTAATGGATATGGGGTTAGTGGATGGGGTGAGAATTCCCCACAAATTCAAACCCCCGTGCTTCGAGAAATACAATGGAACCTCCTGTCCACGAACTCACCTGCAGTCTTTTCTAGGAAGACTTAAAGCATATACCATGGATGAAAAACTGTGGATGTTCTACTTTGAAGATAGCTTGACTGGAGCTTCAAGAGAGTGGTATTCACACTTGACCAGAGATACTATCAGATGCTGGAAGGACCTAGCTGAAGCTTTCATCAGGCAGTACCAATACAATCTGGACATGGCTCCTAACAGGACCCTCCTGATGGGAATGTCTCAATCCTCCAGGGAAAGCTTCAGGGAATATGCCCAAAGGTGGAGACAGCTTGCTGCTGCTGTCCAACCACCCATGTCGGAAAGAGAAATGGCCGACATGTTCATGAATACTTTGCAAGGAACATAGATTGATAGATTGGCTGCCTTTTCTTCTACCAGTTTTGCAGACGTAGTTATAGCCGGTGAAAGAATTGAAAGTCTATTAAAGATGGGCAAGATTTCTGATAATGGTGCAAGTTCGTCCAGTAATCCCAGGAAGCCTTTTATGGGACCTCGAAGGACCGGTGAGACAAATGCCATTCATGCCAGCAGGGGCAGACCTCAGTATGTCCACAGATTAGTAGCAGCTGTCACTATTCCATCTCCGATTCCTCAGCAATCAGCATATCAACCGCCACAACAGCCACAGTATCAACAGCAAATTCAGTATCCGCCACAGAGAACCTATAACAACAACAACGACAATCAACAACAAAGACCATCACAGGAAAACAGGGTGATTGACCCTATTCCTATGCCATATGCTGCCTTGTTGCCACAACTCCTGAAGCTTAACTTGGTTGAGTTAAGAACATTGGCACCACCAGATCCCTCCAATCTCCCAAGGAATTATGATGTCAATGCCAGATGTGATTTCCACTCCAACGCACCTGGCCATAATACGGAAAAGTGCAGGGCCTTGCAAATGAAAGTCCAAGATCTGGTGGATTCTAAAGCCCTCAACTTTGCACCCCCTCCAAATGTCAACAAGAATCCTATGCCTAATCATGGCGGGCCGAGGATTAATTCCATTGAGGAAGACAAACCATCTACTTTGATCACCAGTGTTGCACAGATTCGAACACCTCTGGTTGAAATTAAAGCTCAGCTTCTAGAGTGCCAGGTGTTCCCCGGGTGTGAACTCGGTTATGGGTATTGCAACATTGCAGTCAACGGGTGTGATAATTTGAGAAGCGGCATAGATGGTCTTATCAAAGATGGTATCCTTCAGATCTCAACAACGGCACCTACAAATCCAGCAATTCCTTTGACAACAATTCCTGATTCTTCTACAACAGCAGCAACAATCATTCCTACCGATTCATCAATATTATCAACAATGGCTCCGTCCATCACTTCAACAAATCAAATGTCAACAACCCTTTCTTCTACCACATCAGCATCCATTTATTCAGCAGAATCTTCTACAACACCAGCAGAAATTAACAAAGATGTCTCAGCAGTCACAATCTACTACGACCCATCGAATGTTCCTCCAAATAACAACTTTCAGCAACAAACAGTGGCTCCTACTTCCAGGTCACCAGTCACAATTTATTATGATCCACACACCATTTCAGTACCCTCCTCTGTAGCAGTCAGTCCAGTTACCATTACGGTGCCTGGACCAGTTCCATATGAAAGCAGTAATGCCATACCTTGGCATTATGGCTCTGACCTCTACTGCAACGGAGAGAAAATCACTTTGGATTCTTCAACCTCTTCTCCACAAATTGATAATGTTAGGGGAGGCGGAGGCTTCACCAGAAGCGGACGCCTTTTTGCCTCACAAACTCAGAGACCTAATGTTGAAGCAGAAGCTGCTGCCAAAGCAAAAGGAAAAAGTGTGGTACTTGAAGAGCCGGCTGCCAAAGAAACTCAGAAGACATCTTTTGAACAAGATGTAGACGAGTTTATGAGAATCATAAATAGAAGTGATTACAAAGTGGTGGATCAGCTTCACCAAACTCCCTGAAAAATCTCCATATTATCCCTGTTGATGTGTTCTTAAGCTCACAGGAATGCATTATTGAAAGTCCTGCATGCAGCATACGTTCCAGAGGAGATCACTGTTAATCAGCTAGAAACTGTGGTGGCAAATGTCAATACCATTCAAGGACTGGGCTTCACCAATACTGACTTAACAACTGAGGGACGTAACCACAACAAGGCTTTACACATCACTCTAGAGTGCAAGGGTGTTTTTTTATCTCATGTACTGGTGGACACTTGGTCGTCACTCAATGTTCTACCAAAGAAAGCCTTAGTGAAGCTAGAGTATGATGGTTTGGCACTGCGTCCGAGTAATTTGGTGGTGAGAGCATTTGATGGCTCTAAAAGATCAGTGCTAGGGGAGATTGATCTGCCTGTGATGATTGGCCCGCAGACCTTGAAAATTACCTTCTATGTGATGGACATTCAGCCAGCCTACAGCTGTTTGTTGGGTAGACCTTAGATCCATGCTGCTGGCGCTGTTACGTATACCCTTCACCAGAAGCTGAAATTCGAGTGGGAAGGCCAGATCATCACCATCTGTGGGGAAGAAGACATCTTTGTTAGCCATCTGGCTACGTATAAGTACATAGAAATGGATGGAGAAATCCATGAAACCATGAGCCAAGGGTTTGAGGCCCTAAACATTAATGAAGAATCTGCTGTACTGGGAACCTCCATAACGTCATATCAGCAAGCCCGGAAGGTTGTTGAAGAGGGTACTGCCTAGGGCTGGGGCAAGCTGTTGCCCGTGGAAAAGAAAGAAGACAGGTTTGGGTTGGGTTACAAACCAACTCAACAAGATCAATCAAAGGCTGCAAAAGAGCCCAACTTTGTCAGCGGGGGGATGCTCACCCCGGATGCTGTAAACAACTTGGAAGACGAGGAGGAAAGCGACCGCAACCTGGAGAGCTGGATACGTCCAAGGATCCCGGGGAGCCAAGTCCTTAACTGGTCTTCCCAGGAAATTATAAGGGTTACTCCTGCAGAGTAATTATTATTTCCTGTATTTTTAAGCATGCATCAAGTCTTGCATCTTGCCCAAGATGTCAAGACTCATTTTGTAATCGGGCCATCTTGTAATTTTGTGCAAATAGATCAATCAATGAATATCGGACATCTTTTGCAAACAAGTTTCTTTTTCGCTCACTGTCTTTTCATTTTTCTTTTTGTACAAAAATAATAAAATGGCAATGTTTCTTCAAAATAAATAACTTCATTTTCACTTTTTCTAAACAAGATTAAAATTGATCACTAAAATAAAAAATCTAAACCCTTGCAGAGAGTGCCTTTCAGACTGCACCGACAACAACACAGCTATGACTTTGTACAACTTTGACAATCCAATCAATCAAGCCGATGAAGGGGTTGAAGAAGACTATGAGCTACCCGAAGAGCTAGCCAGGCTGTTAAGGCAAGAGGAGAAGGTTATCACTCCTCATCAGGAGGAAATTGAAACAGTTAATCTTGGTACGGAAGAAGACGTGAAAGAAGTTAAGATCGGGGCCTGCTTACAAGATTCAGTGAAAGAGCAACTGATTGATATGCTTCGGGAGTATGTGGATGTCTTTGCTTGGTCTTATCAGGATATGCCAGGGTTGGACAACGATATCGTCATGCACAAGCTGCCTTTAAAAGAAGACTGCCCACCAGTAAAACAGAAGCTGCGCCGTACTCGCCCAGATATGGCAATGAAGATTAAAGAAGAGGTACAAAAGCAGTGGGACGCCAGGTTCCTTGCTGTAACTAGTTACCCTCCGTGGGTCGCTAATATTGTACCTGTGCCTAAGAAGGATGGCAAGGTGAGGATGTGTGTGGATTACCGGGATTTGAATAGAGCCAACCCGAAAGATGACTTCCCTTTACCTCACATTGATGTATTGGTGGATAATACGGCTCAGTTCTCGGTATTCTCCTTCATGGATGGATTTTCAGGATACAATCAGATCAAGATGTCACCTGAAGACATGGAGAAGACAACTTTCATCACACCCTGGGGCACATTCTGTTATAAGGTGATGCCATTCGGACTGAAGAATGTTGGTGCAACCTATCAACGGGCTATGGTAACATTATTCCATGACATGATCCATAAAGAAATTGAATGTTATGTGGATGACATGATTGCCAAGTCCCTCACAGAAGAAGACCACCTGGTGAATCTGTTGAAGTTATTCAAGTGTCTGAGGAAATATCAGCTGAAGTTAAACCCCAACAAATACACATTCGGGGTGCGATCCGGTAAGCTGCTGGGATTTATTGGAAGTGAAAAAGGGATTGAAGTTGACCCTGATAAAGTCAAAGCCATTCAAGAAATGCCTGCACCGAAGACTGAAAAAGAAATTCGGGGGTTTCTAGGTAGATTGAACTACATTTCACGGTTCATATCTCATCTTACGGCAACATGTGAACCTTTGTTCAAACTATTGAGAAAAGAGCAGACGGTCAGGTGGAACGAAGACTGCCAGAGGGCTTTTGACAAAATCAAGGAATACTTACAAGAGCCTCCAATTCTTATGCCTCCAGTTGAAGGAAGACCCCTAATCATGTACTTGACAGTTTTAGAAGAATCAATGGGGTGTGTGCTGGGCCAGCATGACGAGTCTGGTCGAAAAGAGTATGCAATTTACTACCTAAGCAAAAAGTTTACCGACTGTGAACAACGTTATTCACTGCTCGAGAAAACTTGCTATGCTTTAGCGTGGGCTGCTCGCCGACTAAGGCAGTATATGTTGACCCACACTACTTTATTGATATCAAAGATGGACCCGGTTAAGTACATTTTTGAGAAGCCAGCACTTACCAGACGGGTTGCAAGATGGCAAATGATCCTCACAGAGTACGACATTCAGTACACATCTCAGAAAGCCATCAAGGGCAGTGTTTTTTCTGACTATCTTGATGAGCAACCCATTGATGATTACCAACCTATGAGATTTTGACTTCCCTGATGAAGACATCATGTTCATAAAAGCAAAAGATCATGAAGAGCCTGTTCACACTGAAGGGCCTGACCCGGAAGAAGAATGGACTATGATGTTTGACGGGGCTGTTAATATGAATGGTCATGGTGTTGGTGCAGTGCTCATTACACCTAAGGGAGTTCACATGCCATTCTCGGCAAAACTCACCTTCAACTGCACTAACAACGAAGCTGAATACGAAGCTTGTATTATGGGTCTTGAGGAAGCCATTGACCTCAGGATCAAGACTTTGACTGTGTTTGGAGATTCAGCTCTGGTAATTAATCAAACCAATGGCAAATGGTACACGCACCAAGACCATCTGATACCTTATAGAGATTATACAAGAAGGTTATTGACTTTCTTCACAACGGTCAAGCTTGAGTACATCCCTCGAGACGAAAACCAATTTGCAGATGCTCTGGCTACCATTTCATCCATGATCAAAGTTCAAGCTGCCAACTTTGTACCTCAAATTGCAGTATCTAGACTTGACAGACCAGCATATGTATTTGCAGCAGATGTTGTTAAAGATGATAAGCCTTGGTTCCATGATATCAAATGCTTCTTGGAAGATCAGACATACCCACCTGGGGCATCTTCCAATGATAATAAGACATTAAGAAGGTTAGCTGGTAGTTTCTTCCTGAATACTGACGGTTCCCTGTACAAGAGAAACTTTGATATGGTACTCCTCAGATGCGTTGATAGGACAGAAGCGGACATGTTGATGCATGGGGTGCATGAAGGATCCTTTGGTACCCATGTTGGAGGGCATGTAATGGCTAAAAAGTTGTTAAGATCAGGCTATTATTGGATCACAATGGATGCAAATTGTTGTGCTTATGCTAGAAAGTGCCATAAATGCCAGATCTACGCAGATAAAGTGCATGTGCCTCCAAATCCTTTGAATGTGATGTCTTCACCCTGGCCCTTTGCCATGTGGGGCATTGATATGATTGGCAAGATCGAACCGACTGCTTCAAATGGCCACAGATTCATCCTGGTTGCCATTGACTATTTCACCAAGTGGGTTGAGGCAGCTTCCTATGCAAATGTTACAAGGCAAGTGGTAGCCAGATTCCTGGAGAGAGACATCATATGTCGGTATGGAGTGCCTGAGCGAATCATTACTGATAATGGCTCCAACTGAAACAACAAAATGATGGCAGAACTGTGCCGAGACTTCAAGATCCAACACAACAATTCTTCTCCTTACAGGCCAAAGATGAATGGCGTTGTGGAGGCAGCTAACAAGAATAGCAAGAAGATTGTGCAAAAGATGGTGGTCACCTACAAAGACTGGCATGAAATGCTACCATTTTCCTTACATGGGTACCGTACGTCAATCAGAACATCCACTTGGGCAACACCGTATCAGCTTGTGTATGGTATGGAGGCAGTCCTACCGGTTGAAGTTGAATTACCCTCCCTGCGGGTACTGATGGATGTTAAGCTGAATGAAGCAGAATGGGTCCGATCCCGATACAAACAACTGAGTCTGATTGTAGAGAAGAGATTAGCTGCAATCTATCATGGGCAGCTGTATCAGAAGAGAATGAAGAAAGCCTTCGATCAGAAACTCAGACTCCGGGAGTACCAAGTAGGAGATCTTGTGCTGAAAAGACTCCTCCCTCCTCATACAGACCACAGGGGCAAGTGGACTCCGAACTACGATGGCCCGTTCATAGTAAAGAAAGTTTTCTATGGTGGAGCACTGATGCTCAGTACTATGGACGGTGAAGACTTCCTGTCCCCTGTGAATTCAGATGCAGTTAAAAAATACTTCGCATAAAATGACCCGCTGGACATAAAAACAGAATGTAAGTCCAGGCAAAAATAGGGCATCCCGGCGAGTCAAAAACAGAATAAAAGACTCGGGCAAAAATAAGGAAAAATAAATCAAAAAATGTACACCCGCTGAGTTGAAAAGCCGCATTGGACAACTTAGCCAAAAATGGGTATCCCGGTGGATTGAAAACCCAAAAGGGCGATCCACGCAAAATAAGGGAGTATGCGAACAACTGCATTCTGAATTCGTCTGTATCACTTGCAACATGGCAAGCTTCGAAAGGTTAAAGCATCACTCAGGATCAGCCTCCCTCAGAAAGCGAGATGAGAAGAAGGTCAAATGTCATACAAGTCATAGCGGAAGGGAAGCTCTTTGAAGCGTCATCAACATTGCCAACATCTTTTTGTCTTCCAATTTGTAACGATCTCCTCATTTCAGGGGATCCGTTTCTTTGACTGTACTTTTGCCAATGCAGGGCCCATGAATTAATAAAATCAGATTTTCAGTCATGTTTCGTCTCGTACATTTTTTTTTTTTTTTTTATTTTTTTTTTCGTTTGCAAAAATGTCCGATGTCTTTAAGATATTGATTCGCATAAATACAGATGCTTCCTTTCTAAAGAATACATGCTTATGGGAAATATATTTGCTCCTAGGATTGCCTAAACTCCTATGACGGAATCCAATAAGGAATATCTCGGGATTCTTGTGCGTTTCTTTGTCTTTACAGGATTGCAGGTGTTCAGAGCACAACAGGGGGCATGAAGGCTTCTCCCCAACAAGCTGTCTAATCATTATCTGCTCAGTCTATCTCCTGGTTAGCACCGGAGGTGCTTTCTTCCCAGCTGAGTTTCCAGTCATCATTCCTCCTCAGCCAAGTGCAAAGACCGGGAACCATCTCCCCATAGAGTTTCAGCCTCTATCCAGAAGAGCAACGCCTGAAGATCTCACAACAGAGTGAAAAAAGCTTCTACAAACCCCAGCTGGTTCTCTCATTACCAAGATAGGTTTATCAATGACCTACTTCCCCAAGCAGAGTCATATATGCCAGATCTACCAATGATCTTATCCCCGACTGGGAAATCCACTTCAAGCAGATCAGCCAGAGATCTCCACAGCAGCGGGATCCGAATCCCGGATCGGTATCTTTGCATAATCATAGCATTTGCATCATATTTTCCCCACATAGCGTAGCATTCCATCTAATACGGAGCATTACGGCAAAAATCAAACATATTGCATAATCGTAAGCCATGTGTCGAACTGAACACTTGTAAAAAATGACCATCCATCAACAGTATACATAATATTTCCCAAATTCCCCACCAGAAAGCCAAAGTATTACACCCACAAATACAGCAAACAGATGCTTATACATTACAGATACATCACCAGTGGAAAGCCAAAGCGTCCCCTTTGCACTCACAGATACATATATATATGGTTCTTTGACACTCGTCTGTGTCACCTTCCCCAACATGGTTGCCTGAACTCTTTGTAAACAAAATACTTGTTTATAATATACTTCTTCCGACACCCGTCCGTGTCATGCTCTCCCCAGCAGGTTAAACACTCGTATGTGTCCCACTCATGTTTACTCATACAGATGCTCATCCGTATCTTGTATATACCACTTAAATCCCCTCAGAATCAACACTCGTCCGTGTCCTTTGTTAACCAGTTGATACTCGTCTGTATCATCATCCATGAACATGCGTCAAGCGTTTCTGTATCATGGTTTTAAGGATGCTCGTCCGCATCTTTAATCTATGCACTGTGCCAAACACTTATGTCTTCTTGAATTTAGACACTCGTCTGTGTCTAATGCTCCCCAGAAGAGTCCCAGCAAATCCCATTGAATTATTTCCTTTCTATCCGACATTCGTCCTATGTCGTGATACCTTTTCGGCATCCGTACCCTGCCAGGTGATCGTCCTTCACCTTTTTGATGATCGCCCTTCATCACCCCCAGTGGAGTCTCTATTCATTAGAACCCCTTCCTATCCGACATTCGACCTATGTCGTGATATTTTCGGCAGCCGTCCCCTGCCAGGTGATCGTCCTTCACCTATTGATGATCGTCCTTCATCATTATATCCGATGGCCGCCCCCCGTCGTTGATCTTGTTATCTGGCATTCGTCCTATGTCATGATAAACCCTGAGAGCAGCCGTACCCTGCTAGGTGATCGTCTTTCACCTCTTGATGATCGTCCTTCATCATGCTTATCCGATGGCCGTCCCCATCATCGATCTTTTTTATCCGACATTCGTCCTATGTCGTGATACTTTTGGCAGCCGTACCCCTCCAGGTAATCGTCCTTTACCTTAGATGACCGTCCCTCATCTTATCCCCAACAGAGCAGCCGTCCCCTGCTAGGTGATCGTCCTTCACCTTTGATGACCGTACCTCATCATTTACTTCATTCATACATTGAACCTGATGGTCGTCCCCATCATTTACCTTTAATCCCCAAATAATCTTTGTTACTTCACTTTGATGGTCGTCCCCATCATAATCTCTTATTTCCCCAGCATGTCGGCCGTCCCCGTCATTGCTTCGTCCCCAGCAGTCGTCCTCTGCTCGACGGTCGTCCTCCGTCGCCCGCACGTTATAATTATGCTTTATTTTATTTTACAATCTATATCCCTTTTCTTCTTCATTCTGTGAGTGCAAAGTTTGGACTGTCTTTGGTATTCAACCACAAGTTATCTTGTTTACCTGTTAAGCCGTTGCTTACACCCTGCACAGCTAACTCATGTTTGAATAGGGGCAGCTGTAAACACCCCAAATTTTCCCTCACCCATTTCACCATGGCTTGTGATCTTTACATGTGCATAAAATCAGTCATAGCATCTCATACCACATTTTTGATTCACTGCATTGATTCAAAGTCATCTACATCTAGGGTTTGTGACTTGAGCCATACCTGAGCCATTTGAGCCATTCCAAAGGTTATTAATCACTTCAAAGGGGTCCATGTATGTTCAAACATCATATCATATCCTCACCAAGTCAAGGAAGTCAAAGAATCACAAGAACTGAGAAAGGCATGGAAGCAGAGCCAGGTTTAACTGCACAGATGACATAAAATTAGGGTTTTGGTTTCAGAGGCCATAACTCCAAAAAATTTGGTCATTCTTGTTTCTATTGGTCTCTATAGGGTATAGGGATCATGCATATCAATTTTCATGAAGAAATTCCATGGGGAAGGCATCTGATCAAGAGTTGACTTCTTGAGCAAGTTAGTGCAAAATCAGGGCTTCTGAGGCCCCCAGTGACCCAACCAAAGGGTGTTCTCCATCATTTTTAATGTGTATGATCTTTATTTGATCATATAAGATGTTAGAAGTTCACAAAATTGGAAAATTTCAAGCCATTTGCAAAATTGCCTTTTTGGGAAAGTGACTTATAATGGAAACTTGCCATTTTGGGAAAGTTTTTCAACCTCCTCTTTTTGATTCAAAAATGCTTCAAATGAGAAAACTTTGGTCATGAAAGTTGTGGGATGGATCCTCCCATTTTCAAAAAGTACAAGAACTCATTCCAATTCATTTTGGATCAAAAGTTATGGCCTTGCAAAGTTGGATAAAATCATTGAAATTTCACTTTTTGCACAAAATGGAAAACTTGCAAATTCTCATGATAAGCCTTTATGTGACTTCAATATGACCTCTAATCATCATACAAACACAATTCATGACCTAAAATTCAGTTTGGCCCAATAAATTTCCCATTTCCATGTCTTAAATTTCAAGTAACCATAAGCCATTTTCCATAAAAATGAAAAAGGGGGAATTCTTGCAAAATGGTTCCCAAAGGTTTGTGTGATCTCTAGCTGGTCTCAAGGCATCGCCATAACCTCATGGGACATCTCACACCAAAATTCAGCAAGAGATATCATATGTTCATGAACAAAAAACCACAAAATGTGACAAGTTGCCAAAATGCAAAACTCATGCTATCTTGTGATCCAAGTGCTGCAGTCCTTCATGAATCATCCAAGGGTCTTCCTTGACTCAAGCTGAGGCAGGACAAGCCCTAAGATTTCCTCTGACCCGAGCCATACCCATAGTACACAATCCTTGATTTTTTGGCCAATCACCCCATACCATTCCCACAGTACATGTCACTTCCTCAGACCTCTTCCAATAGTCTAGGGATATGTTATGGAACATAAAGCAAGCAATACACAAGCCAGAAAAAACCCACATTCCAGCATCCACCAAATCTGCCAAAAGCTTCCTCTCTTCGAATTTCTTCACACAGCCATCAAACCTTCATTTTTCTTCCACCAACAAGTCACAAATCACTCATAGAACCAGAACCACCCCCTGAAATAGCTTGAAACATCACACACAAAGTCCACCATTTCTGCTACACCAGAGTTGAATCATTCAAACCAGCCACTCCCCAAGTTTTCTAAGCTCCATTCCATCACCAGGAGGTTCAAAGAAGCAGTCTTGCACAAAAGGAAAGTCCAGAAAGCTCAAAAACAGAGAAGCTCCATCTCAGGTAACATGAAGAACATTTTTTCCAGAAACTAATTTTTGAGTTCTTTTATGATACTATGTGTTCTCCTGATCATGAATATGCATTTATTTTTGGAAATGGTGAAGAAACCAGCATGTATGATATCTCTGAACATTTGCCCGTGTTTTATACTTTGCTTCGATTCAGGCTTGTGAGTGAAAATAAATGAATTTGAGGTGAGGGTTTAAGATTAGATTGATGAGAGGATCATTTTGGTGAAGGAAATTTGATGTTTGGTAACCTATAGAGAGAACTAGGGTTTGTGCCTGCCGGAGAAGATGACCGGAACCACTGTTCCGGTCATCTAAATGTCATTAGCCCTAATTAGGGTTTAAGCCAGTTTTGAATTGAGACCCTTGGATCTGCCTTCCCGCGCGTGCATGTATGGACAAGATCTTCCCATTAGCCATTAATCAGTCATTAATTAATTAAATCCAAGATTAATTAAATATTAAGTAAGTTTAGCCAGGTTTGAACCTGGGCCCTGGGATGTGGTGCCAAGTCAACCCTCACAAGCCCAGAACCAATCTGATCCATTCATTCAGCTTACTTTTCATTTTATTCAATTTTAATTCATTTTGTTTATATTTTATTTGCACGAATTATTTAAAATAGTAAAAAACATTTAAAAATTCTGAAAATTTTTGTCAAGCATTTTATTAATTTTCAGAACCCAAAAATATTTTAATTTTAATTTTTTGCATTAAAAATCATTTTTAAATCATTTAAATGTTTATTTTTAATTAATTAATGAAAATTAATTAATTAAAAATGCATTTAGGTATTTAAAAATCACCAAAAAATTCACATTGCATTACAAAACATTTAGAAACATTATCAAACCCTCAAAACAAATTTATTTTTTGTTCTTGAACTATTTTGACCTTTTTCATTGGAATTAAATTCATTTAAAGGCAATATTTTTGTTCAAACTTTGAAAAATCCATTCTGCCTAACCATTGAGAGTTTGATGATGGTTCTTCTTGCATTGCATCCTTCATAGCATGTAGTTTATAGGATAAAATTGGTTTGAATTTATCTTGCATTTTCAATTTGTTGTGCATTTCCCATTGTGAAGTATCCCAAAACCCTAATTGACTTGAGAAATTCATAACTTGCACTAGGTTAAGAGTTAGGTCCCCTCCTTTGGGCAGTGAACTTGTGTAGGGTTAGGGTTCCTTTGATCCCATTTTCAATTTGTTATCTTGTCATTTGCTTCTGGTTTTGAATTTTTGCATTGTATGTTGCATGTAAACCCTAATTTGTGCCTTCCATTGCATCCATCTATCATTTGCTTGCATTTAAGAACTTGCCATGACATTTTGTGCATCCACATGATTCATAAGACATCTTAGGACATGTTAGAATCATGTTTGATAATTGCATTATTCATTTGCCATGTTATGCATCCATTGCATTTCATAAACTTTCATGAATTTCCATGGTTCAAAGCATGCCTCATCTGCATCCTCATCCTTGTATGATCATCCACAACTCATACCATGTGTTTGCATCATCTCTTAGCATCATTAACATCATGTTTATGCTTCTGACTTTGGTTTGCATCATGACATTTCATCTCATTTTCATTGCATTTCATTTCTTTGCTAACTTTTCAGGTGGTAAGTTGTTTTGAGAAGTGAATTTGCCTTCACTTCTCACAATCTCTTTTCATCTCTCTCTTACATCATTGCTGCATTTGATCTTGAGTATTAGAATAAGCTTGCTCATTCCTGCTCTTGCTCTCTTTCTTCCTTCAAGCAACTTGTCTTCTTAAGTGAAGCAAGTTGTCTTGTTTCTCCTTTCTTCTTCCTCTTTCTATCTTGTTTCTCCTGGGTGGCCTTTGAAGTTTCTTTCTCTCTTAAGCCTCACAAACCCTAGGATCTCCAAGTATGATAACAATTAGGGTTTTATTAGTCCCCCACTTAGCTTTTACCTTTGTGTCATCTTTGAGTCTTCTCTTCTCACCTCATAATCAAGGACTAAACCTTAAAGGTTTTAAGGCTTTGTGATTAAGCTTATGCCTGCATCCTTCTATTAGGATGGAGTGTATAACTTTAATCCTAAGTGTTAAACCCTTAATGTGTTTAAATCCTTTAATCAATTCACCTAATAATCATCAAGACATCAAGCTTGTAACTTGGGCCTTACATTAGGGTTCTAATTCTTCCTTAGTTGGTTAAGAAGGACTAACCCTAGTGTTAATGGACAAGTCCCCCTCAAGTAGTCTTACAAACCCTAAAATTCACTTCTTAATCTCACCATTAACTAAAATCCATTTAATAAAGGTTTTTTTTTGTCATGAGGTTAATCCCTAATCATGGATTAAGTTGAGGAGCCTTCCTCAGCTTAAATGTTCTCATCTATTATCCTTCTATTAGGATGGTGTAAGGAGTCCATTAAATCCTTGATTATGGCTTAAACTCATTACTTAACACTAAACAAGAACAACAAAAAACATCTAAATAAATTCAAGTAGGTTAATGATCTTAATCCTGCATTATGGTGATTAAGTGTGAGGTGTTTACTTCATACTTAAGGTATTCTCATTACCCCTAATCAGAGGGAGGATGTGATGAGTTTACTAACCCTTTGGTTTAGGCTTAAGCTCATTAACTTATGACAAACTTCAAACAGCAATAAAAGATTGAAAGCACAAAAACAAACAATAATCGTCTCCTTCGGGATTCTTTTCTCATCTCATTCACTCACAAACGAGAACTCGCTTCTTCCGTCTAATGCAAGACAGTTATCACCTGAGCCAGACAGGTCATACACTTGAGCATAGACAAGTAAGCAGTTCATCAGTCCAATTTACCTTTCAGTCTCTTTGAGTCGAACTACGGTGTTCTGACTTCCTCATTGCACGAGAGGATACGTAGGCATAACTTAATGGTTATCGAACAAAAGTCTCTGTATATTCCCCCTCTTCCCAGCATTATTCTTTAAGCCTCATAGTCATGAGCGTTTCACTCTTGTTCTTACACTGACACTTCTTTTATACACTTCACATTTCTTTTACACTGACACTTGCATTCTTTCCAGCTTTGATACACAGATTGCACTGACACTACCCCTTTTAAACACAAATCTTTCAAGCGTGGATCCCGTCGAGTACGACGGATAATCTGGGTGCTAATACCTTCCCAGGTTGTAACCAACCCCCTTTCTCAGTCTCTCTGGTTCACAATCGTATTATCCATATCTTTTCTCAGGTTTATGCAGCATTACCTTTCCTCCGGGATAAAAATGCCTAGCTGGCGACTCTTGTCTTTTGAGCTCACCCTTGTGTGCTCTCTCCCTTTTCGCCGACCGTTCGCGTCTGTACCCCTCTTGGCCCCGGTGTCATTTGGTGGGAGCGACAGGTATTAGCACCCCAGATCGTCCACCGTACTCGACGAGATCCACGCTTGCAAAGAAACTGTTTCAAAGGGTTAAAGAATGAAGCTGCTACATGTCGCTCCCCGGATTTCCATCCTGGTACAAACGCGAAAGTGGCACGGAAAAGAATAGAGTCTCCAGCCAGGCATTTTTATCTCGAAAGAACGGGAATGGTAATGCTGCACAAACCAGAAGAAAAGAAAAGGAAGGACACAAGTCCTGCGAACCAAAGAGACTGAGTTCGGGAGTCGGTTACGACCTGGGAAGGTATTAGCACCCCAGATCGTCCGCCGTACCCGACGGGATCCACGCTTGAAAAGAAACTGTTTCAAAGGGTGAATAAATAAAAGCTGCTGCAAAGAAGATTAACTAAACTGGATAAAAGAAACAAAAAGGGAACGGAAAAAGAAATGAAAAGGAAAAATGTAGGGAAAATAAAGATTGTGCTCGAACGGGCCCTACCCCGCTGCCTATGTACCTCATCTGGACAATGAGGATCAGAGTCGCCGTAGTTCCCCTAACTAGGAGTGGAAACGATTGCTTGTGTCTTAAGGCTTGAACTTCCTATGTCAATGCTCAGGTGTTTCAGGCTCGGACGACGAGTGTGTTACCGTCTTGCAAAATGACAAGTAGGAGCAAGTTCGCGTACAGAGCGAAGGAGATGAGAAAAGAATTCCCAAAGGAAAGACGCTTATTGTTTGTTTGTTCTTTTTATGAAGCTTTTTATGAGTGTGTCACAAGTAAGTGAACTCAAGCTCTTTTCCATGGAATGTGCACTTGTCACTACATTCCAAGATGGAATAATAGAACAAGCACACTCAAGTAAGGAGAAGATCCCCAAAACTTTATTTCCAGAGATTAGCGCATAAGCTCACTAACTCATTAACTTATTAAGTGTTTTTGTATTTATAATGAAGAAGTGTGTTTTATGATTTTCTTTGTGAAGATGATATCTTGATCAGACTTGTGCATCACAAGATAAGCTTGTACTATCCCAAGATGGGAAGACTGCAAGTACTTCATGGGATAAGGCTATTGCTCAAGGTATCACTCTAAACTTTATTAGATGTTTTCTTTAGGGTTTTGAGATGAGAAGATAAGAAAAACCAAAAGGATCACAAAGGAAAAAGTCTAATGGGGGACTAATAAATCCTAAGTGTTGTCACGCATGGGAAATCCTAGGTTAGTGAGGTTTACTATCATAAAGAAGAAAGAAAGAAGAAGAGAAGAAGAAGAAAGTAAGGCCTAAGCCCAACAATCAAAGGTTAGTACAAGTAATAATAAGAAGAGAAGAGATGAGATTTGGAGATGTGGGAATCACATCCACACCTCTTACTTACCATAGCCCCTGAAAATGTTAGCAACACAAGCATGCAAGAAAAACAAAATGAACAAAAATGTCATACCAACATCATACAACAGAAGTGAAGTCATACACACAAATTCTCAATGAAAATGCAAGTCATAAGAATGAGAGAAGAAGCACCCAAGTTAATATGAGGCAACATGAATCAAATAGCAAGGCAAAGCAAACTTGGTGAGATGAAAAGCAAAATAAACAATATACAACCTCAAGTAACAAGACCAGAACCCTAATCAAGTTAAAGAAGTGCTTAAGAAGCAAGAAAGATGAGGAGAGGAGAAGCACAAAGCTAAACAATCACATTATGGGAAGAAAGGAGCAAAGAAGGTGAGATGGATGTACAAAAGAAAAGAAGAACTTCAAAGGTAAGCAAATCACAAGATTTCCAAAACACAAACCCCAACCCAAGATCAGAAAGGTACCAATGCCCTAAAGAGACCCTAAACAAGGTGAAGAAGTTGGCACAAGTGCCCTTCTAAGCTAAGGAGAGGACTTATGATAAAAAAGAAGCAAAATGGGACAAGTTAAGAACCAATATTCAAATCAAATCAAATATGCACCCAAAAATTCCACCACCTTTGATAAGAGATCTACAATAATGATATAACAACATGCCAAAAGGATAGGAAGAAATTCAGAAGCTATGCAAGTCAAATGAGGGCTCAAACATCAATTAGGGTTAAGAAACTTCACTCACAAGTCAAAGACCAAAACCAGTTAAACAAGCTTCTAAAAAATCAGGGAAAAAATCACACATGAAGTACACTCCATCAAGAGTCCAGAGCAAAAAGAACCAATCAAAAATTCAAAATGAGGATCAATATGGAAAATGGACAAGGCAGCATGCATAAAAATGGAATAAAATGAATTAATTACAATGAACAATTAATATCCACGTGTCAAACTAAAATCAATGGAAAATAAAAATATTAAAAATTAAAAAAAACTCAAAGTGACATTCCTGAATTATTTCATAATTGTTTGAAACATAGAACTATTTTTAAAAATTAAAAACTAAAGCTGAAATAAAATGAAATAAAAAAAAGAAAGATGAAGCTGGGAGGTGTGAATAGAAGGAAATCCAGTTCAAACTGTTTGGGCCTATGCGCATGGGGGGTGTGGATATCAACACAAGCCCACCCAATTCCCAGCGCAGCCTACAATATATATGGTGGAAAATCAGAAAAATATGAAAAAACACTGGCCAAGGGATCAAATGGACGCATCCTGGAGGTCAACTCATTAATCTTAGTCAGCAAAATGATTGGCTCAGGGTGAAGGCACATAATAAGTATCATGGGGTGCGAAACAAAAATAATTAAAACAGAAATGAAGTTCACGTGAGGGGGAGCATCCTCATTTATGAGGTGGCAACATGAGGTGCGTTGAGATGATAAGATCTAATGGTCACGAGACCTTCTCCTTCGTCCAAACCCTAAAATGAACCAGCCCAGAATCCGGTGACCAGAGCTAGGGCTCCGGCACCGGAAAATGTATATACTGAACAAACATCAATAATAAAACATCAAAAGCTCCATATTAGGTCATTAAGTCATCCTGAATTCAAAAATGGCAATGAAATTCTCAATAGATCAAAGGATATTCCATATCGAAAGCAAACAGGTTGCACCATGAAAATTCAGATCAACATATAGAGCTCAATAATGCACCAAATTTGAATCTAAAACAAGCAAAATCATCAGTACAAACAGAAGATCACAATGCACACATCTATTTTCACTTTTAGATCTGAGAATTTGGAGCTTACCTGAGACTTGCAGATCTGGAAATAGCTTGTGACAAGCCAAGAAATAGATGCCAATCCACTCCAAATACACTCTAGCTGCAAAATAAATGCAACTAGAGCCTTGAAAGTTGCTGGATCTAAGAGCTTGAAGCTTGCTGCTCTGAAATGGCAAGGTGTTGAATCTTGAGAATTAGCTTGAACAATGGGTGGATTTGTGATCCTGAGCTCTCAAGGATGAAGAATATATGGTTGGTTTATGAAGGGAGCAAGTGTAGAGAATGATTCGAAGGAATTTGCAAACTGAGCCAAAACTTGAGAGTGATGAAATGAGAGAGATCTGAACCCTTCTAAAACCCTAATTCTCTTTTATCATGAAGCAATGCTGAAAACATGAGGGCCTTTGCACGTGGGAAGAGAGTGTGTGGGAGAATTTGCACAATTTGCAAATTTGTTGTGATATCATGAAACCCTAATGCACTTCCCTCTTTCTTGCCCATGTGAACTCCACATCTCACCCTTGATTTCAATCCAAAAAGATCATGGCCTTTGGATGCAAGTATCACACAATTCTCATGATCATGCAAATATTACACTTAGGGAATAAAATTCACATTATGCACGAATTTAGTATCATTATTGGAGCAAAATGACTGATTTTCATTGCCTTGTAACATTTTAACCTTATTTGGTATGTACCAACACCCAAAAATAAGTTTCAAGCCTTTTTGCTTTTGTGTACAAATGAAAAATCAAGCTTTGCCCTAATTTTCATGCAATTTTCGAGGGCTCTATCTTTCAAACCATAAAGGCTATGAAAAAATACTTGTAATTTTTGAAAATGGGAGGCTTTAATCTCCAACTTTCATGTTTGACTTTGGTCCATTTGAAGAATTTTTAACCAAGTTATGAACATTTGAAATTTAGGGCAAAAACTTGCTAAAAATGGCATTTTCCATAACCAACTTTACACCAATTTTGAAAAACACCTCAAGACCTCGTGATTATTGATCTTTGATCTTCCCAAACCTCTTTTAACATTATAAGAACATCCCTTGGCTAGAAAAATGGGGTTGGACCCCTTGAAATCACACAGTTGACTTTTCTAAGGCACATTTGATCAGTTTCTTCATTTACAAGCAACTGAAGAAATACTTGACTTCCACAAGGAATTTTCTCACCAAATTTCATCCCTAGGATCCTATTAACATGTAAAAGACTTTTCCCAAATTAAATGGCCAAATTCTTGAGGTTTTCATGCTTGAAACTCAAACCCTAATTTGGGACCATTGTGTAGGAGCTTTGCCCTAGCCTGGATTCCCTGATGATCTTCCAACCTTCTGAGCTTTTGTAAATGAACTTGAACTTGTGAATGCAATATAGACCCCTAATAGGACTTGTACAAATCCATTGGGCCCCTTGTCATAGCTTGTGATGCTTCAAAAACCTCCCCAGATGATCATATGCCTAATGCTAGGTCATGAAGATGTTATGCTTCATCTTTCCATGCTAGGATGCCAAGAATATGATATGTTCATGATGAATATGATGTGATATGATGCTTAAAAGAAGAGGGAAAATTTGGGGTGTTACAGCTGCCCCTATTCAAACAACTGTTAATCTGAAAAGGACGGTAGCACGGGCTATCGACCGTTCAAGATAAACTGTGGTTGAATACCAAGAAGACCTGAAATTTGCACTCTGACGAAGAATGCAAAACTGGGAAATAAACCCAACCAAATGACGCTTTGGTGACTGAAGTGAAGGGAAAGCAGACGAGCTCCTTCCAAGTTGAAACTATTATTTGGAATCAGAATACTTTGACAGACGAGTCTTCTTTAAATAATCCTGTTACGCCAGGAGCTGGACATACGAGTCCTCACCTACTTTGCAAGAACATATGACTTGAGACAAACGAATCTCCTTCGAATATACCTGTTACGCCAGGACCGGAATGCACTAAAGTTTGTGGGATAGACATGCATAATCAAGGTAGACGAACCCTCCTCATATATTATCCGTGGATATATGGTATAAGACAAACGAGCCTTCTTCGAGCAAACCTGTTACGCCAGGTGCAACATTAATAAGTGGTGCCTGAGACAGACGAGCCTCCTTCGGATAATCCTGTTACGCCAGGACCGGTAACCATTTTGACATTTATTCCCACAGTCAGGATTTTGAACCTCTTCAATACAGACGAGTATTGGATGATCATCAAGAGAACACAAACGAGTTCCCTAAAACAATGATACAAACGAATATCAGACGATGATCCAAGAAACACAGACGAGCGCTTCAGGAAATGATACAGACGAGTATCAGCCACTGGTTGATAACGAGAAATCGTATCACATTATTACTATGTTTTTAGTCCGTTTTATCGCACATTTATCCTTTTAACTCCCGATTGTTCGAGTTTTTTATGTCACATTGCAGGTATAACATGTCTAGAGCCAAATTATGAGAAAAAGATCAAATGAACCAAATCTAGCATGAAAAGAAGATCAAGAGATCAATTATGCTAAAGTCTGCATTTTTGTTGCTCTCACGGTCGTCACAACTGACTCACGGCCGTGACGCGCTATTTAGAGGTCTCCCGACCGTTACTCCAATGTCACGATCGTGACGCGCTTATTTGAAGAAAACTAACCGTTACATCATGTCACGAACGTGACAAGGAAAGTTTATTTAATTTATTTGAAGATATTTATGAAGACGTGCAACGAGTCTTCAAAGAGTCCTTCTTTCCCTCAACTGAAGCAAGACCCAATATGCTACCTCTCTTGGATTTTCTCAAAACAGAACGAAGCCCACGCTACTACTCATTCAACTGCAAAATTCCTCTGCTATAAATACCAAAGATGCAAATGAAAAAGTACAGAGTTTAGTTTTGAATTTTTACGCGGAAGCTCTGCCGTTTTTTCTTTGAACCCATTTATTTTCCAGCTTTTGTTCTTGCCGTGTTTACCTTTTATTTCCAACCCATTTAATAACAATTTCCAACATTAGGAAATTGTTATTTCAATTAAATTTCTTTTTAGCCTCAGAACTTGTTATTTTATTTCGATTTCGATTCCGACACTCCGAGCTTGCCAATTTGTGGAGGAAGGAGTCTAAGAATTAAATTGTTCAGGTTTTTATTTTACAGTTTATATTAAGTTTATTTATTTATTTATGTTAAGTTTCTATTATTATTATATAATGTATGCTTTAATATTTGCTTATTTTATTTTGTATCTATCTATTGGTATAATAAAAATGAGTAGCTAAATTAATTAGTCGGTATGTAATAAACCAAACCTAAACGATTAAATCGAATCTAAGCTAAAAATAATTAAGAACTTATATTCTGGCTATGGCTTTTTATAATTAAAATCAATCTTTTTGTTACGAGAGTAAGAAAAGTGAAATAGGTTAAGTCGAGACCACGAGAGTGTGAGATTTTAACCGGATAGCTAAAGTTAGGCGTTCGATTTAAATACAGCGAGAGCGCTTTAAAACGAATTAGACTTATTAAGTTTTCAAAAATTATTTCCTAAACACTTATGGGCTAGCGAGAGCAGGCATAGGGCTTTAGGAGTAAGATCTGAGATAAGACCACGAGAGTGTGAGTCGAGGGTTTTTAAACTGGTAATCTCTACAGAATAATTTAAGTGAACCATCTTTATAAGCTTAGGTTAGATTGACCCGCATAGGTTAGTAAAATTACATACCGACCGCCTCCTCATTATTTCCTTAACTAAGTTTAATTCCCGTTTTTAATCCTTAAAACCATAATCGTGACAAATTTCCGCCTTAGCTAAACTAGCAGACCTTCTAGCACTAGAGTGATTACAAAGTCCCTGTGGGTTCGACAATCTTTTATATTACTTCGATAGGATGTGCGCTTGCAGTTCAGATACCGCTAGACACATCGCGTCTTCGCCCCATCAAGTTTTTGCCACCGTTGCCGGGGACCTTGATTTAGTCACTAGTGCACTATTTGCGTATCACTGTCTAGACTAAGGTAACAACTTATTTTCCCTAATTTAATTTACCGAGTGTATGCCAAGTACTCGCTCTCAAAGCGAAGACTTGCAACCTCCAGTCCTAGAATTAGAACGCTTCAAGTTGATCCACCTAAACCAGTTGGAACATCGAAGGACGCAGAGATGGCTGAATAACCAAATCATCCATTAAAGTATTACGCTAGTCCTTCACAAGCTGAGCCGCATTCCAGCATTGCTGCACCAGCTATCAACCGAAATGATTTCGAATTGAAACCTTCGCTAATATCAGCTGTGCAACAAAACCAATTCGCCGGAAATCCTACCGAGGACCCGAACCTTCATCTTTCGATATTTGTGCAGTACGCAGATACTGTAAAAGCTAACGGAGTTACCCAAGAAGAAATTAGATTACGCCTTTTTCCTTTCTCACTTCGAGACAGAGCGAGAGCATGGCTTCAATCTCTACCCTCAAATTCAGTAACTATGTGGGAGGAACTAAAGAGAGTCTTCTTGACAAGATATTTCCCACCTAGTAAGACAGCTATGCTAAGAGCTCAAATTGACGGATTTAAGCAAAAGGAAAACGAATCACTTTTCGAAGCTTGGGAACGCTACAAAGATATGCTGAGACTTTGTCCACAACACAGATTAGTAGAATGGATGGTCATCCATACTTTCTACAATGGACTCTTGTACAACACAAGAATGACGATTGACGCTGTTGCAGGTGGCGCACTAATGGACAAAGAATATAATGATGCTTATGCACTTATCGAGAGTATGGCTCAAAATAATTACCAATGGGGAAGCGAGAGAGTCGCAACTGAGAAACCAACAAAAGGAGGTATGTACTAAGTGAGTAGTATGGACCAAGTCAATGCAAAGTTTGACCAACTTAACCAAAAGATCGACAACTTGGCCATAACACCAACAGCCACCGTGGCTGCGGTAACACCTAACTGTGAGTTATGTGGAGTTCCATGACATGCTTTCCCTTATTGTCAACTATTAGCAGGAATTCCCACAGATCAAGTGAATTATGCTCAAGGAAACCCGTACTCGAACACATACAACCCAGGTTGGAAGAATCATCTGAACTTCTCTTATAAGAACAACAATGCTTTATACGCACGAGGTCAAGCACCAGCTACACCACCAGGATATCAAAAGACTGCTCCTAATGTCCCTAGAAAATCAAACCTTGAGTTAATGATGAAGAACTTCATAGCTACCCAATCCTAAACAAACAAGGATTTCTTGAACCAAAACATACACACTAGCGAGCAGATTAAGCAATTAGTGAGCAAGGTAGATGCGTTAGCTACACATAACAAAATGCTTGAAACTCAGATTTCACAAGTAGCTCAACAACAAGCACCTATCGCTACACAAGCTGGAGTATTTCCTGGACAACTCCAACCAAACCCAAGAGGACAGGCCAATGTTGTGATACTCAGAAGTGGCAAGGAACTTGACGGACCTTCTGATCCAAGACTTGACAATCCAGCCATGTGCCAAAAGCAGGATAAGACGACTGAAAAGGAGAATGAACCAGTAGAAAAGGAAGATAATAATCAAGAGGCAGTGGAAAAAGAAAAGCCTTATGTGCCTCCACCACCTTATAAACCACCAATTCCGTACCCTCAGAGATTAACCAATTCCAAGACGATGGGCCAGTTTAAGAAATTTGTTATACTTCTAAAACAGTTGAATATTACTATTCCGTTTACAGAAGCTATCACTCAAATGCCCTCGTATGTTAAATTTCTAAAGGAAATCTAATCTAATAAGAAGAAGATAGAGGATAACGGAACCGTTACACTTACTGCTGAGTGTAGCGCAATAATTCAAAACAATATGCCTCTTAAGTTAAAAGATCCAGGTAGTTTCTCTATACCCTGTGTAATTGGAAAATTCGTCATTGACAAAGCTCTATGCGATTTAGGAGCCAGTATCAGTGTTATGCCCTTAACAATTTGCAAAAGACTAGACATGGGAGACCTAAGACCAACTAAAATGTCTGTTCAACTAGCCGACCGCTCTATTAAATATCCTGTAGGCATACTAGAAAATGTCCCAGTACGTATAAGTCAATTCTACATTCCTACTGTTTTTATAATCATGGACATCTCTGAAGACTCCACTACACCTATCATACTAGGAAGACCATTCTTAGCTACCGCCGGAGCTATTATAGACGTAAAGAAAGGAAAGCTAACCTTTGAAGTAGGTGAAGAGAAAGTTGAATTTATTTTAACACAATTCCTACAACCACCAGCTATATAGGACACATGCTATCTATTGGATGTCATTGACGAGTGTGTAAGAGAGATGGAAATGAAAGAAACTACTTATTCTGAAATTATGAAAATTCAAATCCCTCCTATTTTCGAAGATGACAATTGGCGTGAACCATATCAGGATGATAGTCTAAGCGAAAGTTTAGCACTTACACCGGATCCCATGCCAAGTAAGAAGAAACCTACATTAGAGTTAAAAACCATACCTAAGAACCTAAGATACGAATTCCTAGACACTAAATGTACGCGACCAGTTATAATCAATTCCAGTTTAGGAACGATCGAAACGAAGAAACTTTTAGATGTCTTAAAGAAATACCCAACTGCATTAGGATATAACATATCTGATCTCAAAGGAATATGTCCTTCAATCTGTATGCATCGTATTATGCTAGAAGAAGATTGCAAAACCTCCAGAGAATCTCAAAGAAGAATTAACCCAATCCTTAGCACTGTAGTAAAAGAAGAAGTTAAGAAACTACTAGACGTTGGAATAATATATCCAATCTCTGATAGTCAATGGGTTAGTCCAGTACATGTAGTACCAAAGAAAGGAGGTATCACTGTTGTGAAAAACGCTAAAGGCGAATCGATATCACAAAGAGTAGTGACCGGACATAGAGTGTGCATCGATTATCGAAAACTAAACAAAGCCACTCGGAAAGATCATTTCCCACTACCTTTTATAGATCAAATGTTAGAACGATTAGCCAAACACTCGTATTTCTGTTATCTCGATGGTTACTCAGGATTTTTCCAAATCCCTATCCACCCAGATGATCAAGAGAAGACTACATTCACATGTCCCTATGGAACGTTCACTTATAGACGAATGCCCTTTGGATTATGTAACGCTCCTGCAACCTTTCAAAGATGTATGATGTCAATCTTCGCAGATTTCATAGATAACATCATGGTAGTGTTCATGGACGACTTCTCTGTATACGGGAAAAGTTTTGAAGGATGTCTATCAAATTTAGAAATGGTGTTAGAAAGATGTGTAAAAGTAAACCTCGTGCTTAACTGGGAGAAATGTCATTTTATGGTCAGAGAAGGAATCGTATTAGGACACGTTATATCCGACAAGGGAATTGAAGTTGATAGAGCTAAGATAGAAGTCATAAAAGATCTTCAACCCCCTAAAACCGTTCGAGAAATACGAAGCTTTTTAGGACACGCCGGTTTCTACCGACGATTCATCAAAGATTTCTCGAAAATCACTAAACCTCTTACCGGTTTATTAATGAAAGACGCTGAGTTCATATTCGATGAAGATTGTCTTAAAGCATTCGAAACTCTAAAAACAGCCCTCATCACCGCACCAATCATGCAACCCCCTGACTGGAGATTACCTTTCGAAATCATGTGCGATGCGAGTGACTATGCTATAGGCGCAGTTCTAGGCCAGAGGAAGGAAAAGAAACTTCATGCGATTTACTATGCTAGTAGAACCTTAGATTCTGCTCAGATGAACTACGCCACTACTGAAAAAGAATTGTTAGCAGTTGTCTTTGCGCTTGACAAATTCCGTTCTTACCTAGTAGGAGCGAAAATAATCGTTTACACAGACCACGCTGCTATCAGATATCTATTGACTAAGAAAGATGCTAAACCAAGACTCTTGAGATGGATTTTACTCTTACAAGAGTTTGATCTCGAAATAAAAGATAAGAAAGGTACTGAAAACGTCATAGCGGACCATTTATCTAGAATAGAAGGTATTAAACCCGAACAAGTGCCGATTAACGATGATTTTCCATATGAACAGCTGATAGCACAAATAGGAAGCGACCCAGTTCAGTTAGACATAGATGAACCAGAACCCGTGGAAACAATCCAAACGACTGTAGGATTGCCATGGTATGCTGACATTGTTAACTACCTAGCTGCAGGAGCTCTTCCACCTGATTTAACCTATCAGCAGAAAAAGAAATTCTTTCACAATCTCAAACATTACTATTGGGATGAACCATTATTGTTCAAAAGAGGACCCGATGGAATCTTTCGTCGATGTATTCCCGAAGAAGAAATAGAAGATGTCATTGCTCATTGCCATTCATCTCCTTATGGTGGACATGCAAGCACTTCCAAGACTTGTGCAAAAATCTTACAAGTCGGCCTATTCTGGCCTAATCTATGGAAAGATGTCCACATCGCTGTTATAAATTGCTATCGGTGTCAACGCACCGGTAATATTTCAAGAAGAGATGAAATGCCTCAAAAAGGAATATTGGAAGTAGACATCTTTGACGTATGGGGAATAGATTTCATGGGACCATTCCCATCATCTTTCGGTAATAATTACATACTCGTAGCGGTTGATTATGTTTCAAAGTGGATTGAAGCTATAGCTTCTCCTACAAATGACACACGAGTAGTAATAAAGCTTTTCAAAAATATAATCTTTCCCAGATTTGGTGTGCCTAGACTCGTCATAAGTGACGGTGGCTCGCACTTCATTTCAAAAATCTTTGACAAATTACTATCTAAGTATGGAGTAAGACACCGTGTGGCAACACCATATCATCCACAAACAAGTGGACAAGTCGAAGTCTCGAACAGAGAAATCAAACAAATCTTAGAAAAGACTGTCGCCATATCTCGTTAAGATTGGTCATCTAAACTTAATGAAGCTTTATGGGCTTATAGGACAGCTTACAAGACACCCATAGGAACTACACCTTTCAAATTAGTTTATGGAAAATCTTGTCACCTCCCGGTAGAACAAGAACACAAAGCTTATTGGGCGATCAAAACTCTCAATATAAACTATAATGCTGCAGGAGAAAAGCGAATCCTAGATATTAACGAATTAGAAGAATTAAGGCTAGATGCTTATGAGAATGCTAAGATATATAAAGAAAGAACTAAGCGATGGCTTGATAAACGCCTATCTAGGAAAGAATTTAGTGTGGGAGACGTTGTACTCCTCTTTAATTCAAGATTTAGGCTCTTTCCTGGAAAACTAAAATCTAGATGTTCAGGACCCTTTGAAATAACTAGAGTGTTCCCGAGCGGAGCGATAGAAATTAAGGGTAGGAATAGTGAACCATTCACAGTAAACGGACAACGTTTAAAACATTACCATAAAGTTGAAAATAGAGATTATGCAAATAGTCTAAGACTTTCAGAGTTGTCCACTAATTTCCATGATTAATCTAACCCAAGCATTACGTCAGGCTTTAGACGATAAAAACAGCGCTTAGTGGGAGGCAACCCATTAAATCATTTAAATCATTTTGATCATTTTATTATTTTGTCATTTATCATTTTATTATTCGTTTATTTGTTTTGTCATTTTATAGTTATATTTCATTATTACTATTATTGCTTTTAATTTATGCATTTTATTTTCTTATTTTTCCTTATTTTAATTTTAAATCACTTTTACAGATTTTCTAAAGTCTTTTCCACTTTCCTCCTCCCCCTGATTTGTTTCCTCCGTATTTACACTAACTATGGCTAACCAACCGATAAACCTTATGGAAACCAAATTTAGAGGTAGGAACCAAAGAATGAAATTTGAAGAGTTATCACATAGACCAATGGATTTGACTCTGTACCCGGATGATCTGACTATGGAAACCTTAGGTATACATGATAACATCCTATACTTGTTTAACCGACTTGGATGGGAGAATGCACTGATTCAACAAAAGTTTGTGACTTACCGCGAGCTCACCCTTGAGTTCCTCAGCTCCTTAGTTTACCTACCCGAGCGCGGTTTTGGATTCAGGAAATGATTTATCAGTTTCCGCCTATTTGGAATAGAATATGACTTTAACCATAAAGAACTAGCTGACCTATTAGGATTCCCTAGTGGGCCCTTTGCTTTTACTACCACACAGGTAGAATTGATGGACATTGAGCTGGATTTCTTTTGGGGAACCTTAACCGGAAACTACCATCCTAAACCAAATAACATGAACAATGATGAGATACATAACCCTGCTATCCGTTATTTCCATAAGATCCTTGCCCACACCTTCTTTTGAAAAGAAGAAAACCTTACTGGAGTATCTAAAGATGAGATATTCATTATGTCAAGTTTCACTAATGGACAGCCAGTCAATGGTGTGCCTTTCATGATGCAAACCTTCACCTGAATCCAAGAAGAACCTGATTTACCTATATTAGTAGGAGGTCTTGTAACCATGATTGCTGATGCCTTAGGACTTAGATACCAATTACACAGGTGTAACCGTTTGGGTACGATCCGTCCTATGAATCTTAACTTTTGCTTTAACCGCCATATCATAAGGAATTTAGGACATCCACCTTTCGAGTACCTAATCAGGAATGAAGTAGTAACCCTGTTCACACTACCAAACCATGCTAGAGTAAGTGTTCACAATAAGGATAATTGGCTTTATGAGTTAACCCCTCCTGACTATCCTTCTACTCCGGAAACACCTCAATCTTACAAGATAAAGGATGATATAATGACCGATGTAGAAAGTGACCCTGAGACACCTCCTGGTTACCGTGACATTGACCACACTAACAAAGTGATTGAAACACCTGAAGTGAATCAAGTAGAATATGCTGACAACTTAAAGAAAATCATGAACACTCTTGAAGCTTACCAAACCGATATAAATACTGTTAAGGATGAGATTAAGAGCATGCGATTGGACATTATAGGATTAACTGACATAACATGTGAGCAATTCTACCACCTGAACTCTGCAATCGAAGATTTGAAGAAGCACTTTTGAAAATGCTGTAGTGATCTAGCTTATTTTACTTATTGTTTTCGTTTCTAGTTAGTTTTACATTTCGCAAACATTTTCGTACCGTATTTTCATTAATGTAATTTCACTTCAAGTATCAAAAGCAAAGCATTTCTAGTTTACAAATTTTTCCAATTTATATGCTTTCAATCTATTTACTGTTATGTTTAAATTGATTAATGTTTTATACAATCTCTCGTGTGATGCAATTTACAAGTACTATGTTGATATTATATATTATATGGTGTTTATGTTTAAAATAGAGTGAGAAGTGATCATAAAATATTATATAAATTATATGAAGCGTGAGAGAGATAATATGCTTTCTGGAAATTATTCAAGGTTTTAAGCCCTCACGATTGTCATCACCCCCCTAACGATCGTGACAAGCTAATTAGCGCGTCACGACCGTCATCCCCTTGTCACGACCGTGACGACCCCAATTATAGGAATCGTGAGAAACAGAACTGTTCTTCTTCGAAACCTCTTCTTCTTTCATCTTCCATAACCTTCAAAACCACCCATTATCTCTTCCAACTTCCGTAACCTCCCATTACCCAAATTAAACCCCATTAACCTCTCCATTTACTCCTCACCTATCACATTCTCACCTTGCATTATTAATCCGAAACAATTTCCTCTCATTTTATCACTTTTCTCACAAAAACCAAAAACTTCTTATCTCCCACTCTTGTTCTTGCATGCAATGGAAGCAATTCAAATTAGAGATGGTGAGCATGGAGAAAATCAGAGAGAGAGGTTCATCAGATTCCAGAACCGTGGTGTGCAACCCACGCGATATGTCGACACTGTCTGTTTGAGAGAGTTGGGAATGCTTAACAGTGTCCAGAGCCTGCTTTAAAAGGTTGGTCTGTGGGATCTTTGCAATCAACCCCAGCCCACATTCGAGCTTCTGACATTGGAATTCCTAAGCTCATTTCATTACATCACTCCTACCGGTTCTCAGAGTCAACTCACCGGCGTTGCTAAGTTCAGATTGCTTGGCCGGGAGTTCGAAGTTTCGCAAACAAGGATAGCCGAGCTGCTAGGCTTCGATCACGGGAATGAAGCTCACCTCCGCGTGCCGGACAATTTCAGTGAAACCGCTTTCACCTTATGGCACGACATCACCAACACCCGTGCCTCAGCCTTTCAGAGCCTGAATGCTACGCATATCCACAACCCGGCGATCAGATACTTTCATCGCGTCATCTGCAACACCATCTTTGCAAGAGAGAGTAACCACAAGCTCAACTCCAAGGAGCTTTTGTTCTTGCATTGCGCCCTAAATGACGGGCCCATTAATGCTGCCCCGTTCATGCTATCCCATATCTAGTCCATAGCGCAAAGAGGCGCAACCCCCTTTTACATAGGCGGCATTGTCACTACCCTCGCCATTCTGCTGCAGCTTGGTGACTTGGTCGTCAATTTGCCTAGCAGAGCCGCCGAGTTCCTAACGAAGAATTATTGCAGGTCCGCCCACTTGATTGCGCAGAGAGAGGATGGCAGGTTTAGCCCTGTTATCCAAGGCACTGTTAATCACCACATCATCTTGCCGTGTCGTGACCGCATCGATCCGTCTAGCCGAGCCAACTGGCTCTTTGCTTTACCGGATGCTGCCGGCCACGCCCCCATTCCTGATGAGCAAGCCGATCCACCAGCGGACGAGATGCAAGACACCATGGATGCAGCTGAGCCTGTCTAGGACATTCCTGAGTCATCCATCCGACAGCCTACTGCACAAGAATTCACACTTGAGGAAGTCCTCCGTGCGATTCATCAGCAAAACCAGATGAATGCCGCACTGGAGCGAAGGCAGAAGGAGCAGCATGATGCATTACTCCTCACTATTGCCACCAACCAGCGGACTACTGATGAGAAGCTCGGAGAGATCTTTAGCGAGCTAGAGGCTTTGCGCATTGATATTACTGCTGTCACCGGTACCGGTTCTGATCCTGAAGCGACTCCGACCAGACGCTCCCGCACCAGAAGCCGAGGCTGCGGTCATCAGCAGCCTTAGTTTTAGTTTTTGTTTATGTTTCTCCGTTTTCGTTGTTTGTACTGTACTTTATCCGCTATCATATCACAACATTGAGGACAATGTCTGATATAGTGTGGGAGAGGTACCTTTCATTTTCCGCATTTTCCCTTTCCGCACTTTTCCATTCTGTTGTATTTCCTTTTCGTAAGTTAATGAAACAAGCAATTTTTGTGCTATTTTCTTTAGTTTCGAACTTTCCCCGTTTATTTAGCCATACCGAAAAAAAATCTTTAAATAATTCTTCGCATTACCCGACTTACCTACGAAAACATAATTAGGAAGCTGAGAACGATTCAACAAGATCAATACAGTCTTGACACCTTAGACTTCCCACTTAAGCAATTCCGTTCCGATGATTGTTACGACTACACCTTAAGTTTCAGTTCTAAAGCAACCCCTAGTAGTTTATACTAGCAGTCAGCACCTTCTGAACACAAACCACGTGGGGAGCCGATGAATATAAGTGTTTGATGCCTAATCTATAATGATCCTTCATATCTCGATGCAAATGAAAAGAAATTGCACCAAAGTACATGGTCACATATAAGAAACGAGAAATATGAGAAGGAGTCCATTGCTGGTTGGTTCAGAGGTACCTGGTTCTGAACTTGGTAGGGCGTGCTACGGCTCGATCCCCCACAACCTCCAATTTGGATAATATGTAAAGGGTTGCCACATTCGTGTACCAGACCCCGTGCTAATAAAGGATCAAAGTCACTAACCGGCTACTCCACTACGTGCGTGCTAAGAAATAGGGCTTAATGTGATTGCGCTAGAATGAAACCGGGTGAAATAAGAACGAAGGACTCTAGGTAGAATCATAACGAAATTTCTGAATGTTTCATTTAAAAGGAAGTCGACAACTTAGCTTGTTGCTTGTGTCATTAGTGTATCGTTAGTGTTTTATTCTAGTATCGGTTTATCTAACTAAATGACTTCTCGTATGGTATATTATGTGTATGCGTCTGATGAAAATTATCCGATCATTTTTCAATTGACTATTTGCTTGAGGACAAGCAAAGGTTTAAGTATGGGGGAGTTTGATAACGAGAAATCGTATCACATTATTACTATGTTTTTAGTCCGTTTTATCGCACATTTATCCTTTTAACTCCCGATTGTTTGAGTTTTTTATGTCACATTGCAGGTATAACATGTCTAGAGTCAAATTATGAGAAAAAGATCAAATGAACCAAATCTAGCATGAAAAGAAGATCAAGAGATCAATTATGCTAAAGTCTGCATTTTTGTTGCTGGAGCGGTCGTCACAACTGACTCACGACCGTGACGCGCTATTTAGAGGTCTCCCGACCGTTACTCCAATGTCACGATCGTGACGCGCTTATTTGAAGAAAACTGACCGTTACATCATGTCACGAACGTGACAAGGAAAGTTTATTTAATTTATTTGAAGATATTTATGAAGACGTGCAACGAGTCTTCAAAGACTCCTACTTTCCCTCAACTGAAGCAACACCCAGTACGCTACCTCTCCTGGATTTTCTCAAAACAGAACGAAGCCCACGCTACTACTCATTCAACTGCAAAATTCCTCTGCTATAAATACCAAATATGCAAATGAAAAAGTACAGAGTTTAGTTTTGAATTTTTACGCGAAAGCTCTGCCGTTTTTTCTTTGAACCCATTTATTTTCCAGCTTTTGTTCTTGCCGTGTTTACCTTTTATTTCCAACCCATTTAATAACAATTTCCAACATTAGGAAATTTTTATTTCAATTAAATTTCTTTTTAGCCTCAGAACTTGTTATTTTTTTTTCGATTTCGATTCCGACACTCCGAGCTTGCCAATTTGTGGAAGGAGTCTAAGAATTAAATTGTTCAGGTTTTTATTTTACAGTTTATATTAAGTTTATTTATTTATTTATGTTAAGTTTCTATTATTATTATATAATGTATGCTTTAATATTTGTTTATTTTATTTTGTATTTGTCTGTTGGTATAATAAAAATGAGTAGCTAAATTAATTAGTCGGTATGTAATAAACCAAACCAAAACGGTTAAATCGAATCTAAGCTAAAAATAATTAAGAACTTATATTCTGGCTGTGCCTTTTTATAATTAAAATCAATCTTTTTGTTACGAGAGTAAGAAAAGTGAAATAGGTTAGGTCGAGACCATGAGAGTGTGAGATTTTAACCGGATAGCTAAAGTTAGGCATTCGATTTAAATACAGCGAGAGCGCTTTAAAACGAATTAGACTTATTAAGTTTTCAAAAATTATTTCCTAAACACTTATGGGCTAGCGAGAGCAGGCATAAGGCTTTAGGAGTAAGATCTGAGATAAGACCACGAGAGTGTGAGTCGAGGGATTTTAAACTGGTAATCTCTACAGAATAATTTAAGTGAACCATCTTTATAAGCTTAGGTTAGATTGACCCGCATAGGTTAGTAAAATTACATACCGACCGCCTCCTCATTATTTCCTTAACTAAGTTTAATTCCCGTTTTTAATCCTTAAAACCATAATCGTGACAAATTTCCACCTTAGCTAAACTAGCAGACCTTCTAGTACTAGAGTGATTACAAAGTCCCTGTGGGTTTGACAATCTTTTATATTACTTCGATAGGTTGTGTGCTTGCAGTTCAGATACCGCTAGACACATTGCGTCTTCGCCCCATCACTGGTATAGACAAATACCAGAAATTCAAACACAAACGAGCATTTGGAGTAGCAACACAGACGAGTACCAGGATAATCAGCAAATTCACACATACAGATATAAGCTAACACAGACGAGTGCGAGGGATGATACATACGAGTATCCAAACAAAGCAGACGAGCTTCAAACAGATAATAAACACAGACGAGTGTTGGAGAATGCAGCCGAGCAATCACAAAAATCACATGTCAAACACACACGATTGTTGGAAGATGCAGATGAACAACCACAAAAATTACATATCAAACACAGACGAGTGTTGGAAGATGCAGACGAGCAACCACAAATATCAAACACAGACGAGTGTTGGGAAGTGCAGACGAGCAAACCCAAAGATTATGGGCCACTGCTGGGGAAAGCAAACGAGCAATACCAAAATGACAACACAGACGAGTGTTGAGAAATGCAGACGAGCGGCAATGAAATATGAACACAGACGAGTGCTGGAGAATGTTTCCCTGATAGTTAGGAAGATACTTCCTCCTTAATCTTCATTGTTGGTGACAAGAGTTTTAACAGATAAACTTTGTGGGGAATAGGCCTCCCACTGCTTGCTGGGTATACTCCACTGGGGAAGATAAACTGCTTGGGGATGAAAGCTCTTCAATTAGCCTCGGAGTTCTGCTGGGGAAAATTCAGCTTGGGAGAATGTGACGCCATCCTGCAACCTGCAACAACAGAAAACACAAGTGTGCCACGGGGACTTGCATGGTATGATCTGTTCATCCATCATCACCCGACACTCAAAGAGGATTTCAAATGTTTCCCTATAATGTCATTTTCTTTCAAATTATCACCATGTTTTAAATGCAATGCTATTTTTGCCAAAAATTCATGACATTTTGCAAACAAAAATAAACACAACACAACTTTTTGACTGAATATTCTTTTTATTGAAAGGCCTCTGAATAGGAAAAGATTTACATCAGGAAGCAACCACCTGGAAAGAGGTAGCCACCATAAAATTGATAAAACAAACTATCCTAATGGCAATGGGCACGACATCCCAATGAGTTCCCTTTCTGCTATGACCAGCATGTCTTCAAAACTCTCCATTCTTTCCTTTACTTTCTAAGAAGATGAGGGGACTGATTCCTATCCTTCTGATATTGTCAAGCTGTACGAAACGATGATTTGGTTCAGATTACTCGGGTCGCAGTTGTTCTTTTATTCCCTTATTTTGCGTGGATCGCCCTTTCGGGTCTTCAATCCACCGGGATACCCTTTTTTGCCTGAGCTGTCCGATGTGGCTTTTCAACTCAGCGGGTGTACGCATTTTTTTTATTTTTTTTCCCTAACTTTTGCCTGAGCTTTTTATTCTGTTTTTAGCTCGCCGGGATGCCCTTTTATTGCCTGGACTTTAATTCTGTTTTTATGTCCAACGGGTCTTTTTATGCGAAGTATTTTTTAACTGCGTCCGAGATAACAGGGGATTGGAAATCTTCCCCATCCATAGTGGTGAGCATCAGTGCTCCTCCTGAGAAAACTTTCTTCACTATGAATGGTCCTTCGTAGTTTGGGGTCCACTTGCCCCTGTGATCTGAACCTGGAGGAACGATCCTCTTGAGCACAAGCTCTCCTACTTGATACTCCCAAGTACGTACTCATTGGTCGAATGCTCACTTCATTCTCCTCTGATAAAGCTGACGATGACAGATAGCCGCTAATCTCTTTTCCTCAATTAGACATAGTTGATTGTAATGAGCACACACCCATTCAGCCTCATCAAGCTTCACATCCATCATCACATGCAATGAAGGAATCTCTACTTCAACGGGCAAGACTGCCTCCATACCATATACCAATGAGAAAGGAGTTGCCCCGGTTGACGTCATGACTGACGTTCGGTACCCATGTAGCGCAAATGGTAACATCTCATGCCAATCTTTGTAAGTGACAACCATCTTTTGCACAATCTTCTTGATATTCTTGTTCGCTGCCTCTACCGCACCATTCATCTTTGGTCGGTAAGGAGAAGAATTGTGATGCTGAATCTTGAAGTCCCGACACAACTCTGCCATCATCTTGTTGTTTAAGTTAGAACCATTGTCAGTAATGATCCTTTCGGGCACTCTGTATCTGCAAATAATGTCTCTCTTTAAAAATCTGGCAACCACTTAATGAGTGATGTTGTTATAAGATGCTGCTTCAACCCACTTAGTGAAGTAATCAATCGCAACCAAGATGAAGCGATGACCATTTGAAGTAGTAGGCTCTATTTTCCCGATCATGTCAATGCCCCACATAGAAAAGGGCCAAGGAGATGACATGACGTTGAGCGGGCTAAGAGGAACATGCACCTTGTCTGCATAAATCTAGCACTTGTGGCACTTACGAGCGTACGAGCAACAGTCTGCATCCATTGTCATCCAATAATACCCTGATCTCAACAATTTCTTTGTCATAGCATGCCCTCCTGCATGAGTACCGAAAGATCCCTCGTGGACTTCCTGCATTACCAGGATTGCTTCGTGTCTATCCACGCATCTGAGCAAGACCATGTCAAAGTTTCTCTTGTACAAAACCCCGTCTGTATTCAAGAAGAAGCTAGCAACAAGTCGCCTTAAGGTCTTCTTGTCGTTGGATGATGCCCCGGCTGGGTACTCTTGCTTTTCCAAGAATAGCTTGATATCGAAGTACCTAGGTTTCTCGTCAGACACTGCGTCTACAGAGAAAGCATGAGCTGGAGCGTCAAGCCTGGAAATGTCAATTCTGGGCACATAATTCCAACACAAGACTTTGATAGACGAAGAAAGAGTAGCCAATGCATCGGCAAATTGATTCTCATCACGTGGTATGTACTGAAGCTTAACTATTGTGAAGAACGTCAACAATTTTCTGGCATAATCCATGTAAGGAATTAGATGTTCTTGATGCGTATACCACTTGCTGTAACACCCCAAATTTGCCCTCTTCTTGTTTAGCATCGTTATCATATCATAATCATCACGAGCATACCATATCCTTATCATTTTGCATAGAAAAATAAAGCATAACACTCACATGTTCTAGCATAAGGCATATGATCGGTCATCTGGGAAAATCTGAATCTGCAAGTCAAAATCAAGAGCATGGTGATCTGGCAAGAATCTCACAGGATCATTTTGCACAAGCCTGGTATCATGTTCAGAGCCTTAGAAAGAGAAGATGGATCAAAATTTGCTTGAAACGGTTGGTGCAGGTCTATTTTTAAGGTTCCCACCAAAGGGAGGGAAATTCAAATTTTCCATGCGTTAACCGGTTAACGCATATGGTTAACCGGTTAACAGCTGCGAAATTTGAATTTCCAGCAGCAATTTCAGCATGTGTGTTTTGGCCCCATTTTCCAATTTTCTGATTTTTATTCATTTGAATTAAATTTGAATTTGAGAGAAGGATCTAGAGCATTTATCCAAGCCTCATTCCAACCCTAAATCCAAATCACTTTCTAAGCTAATGCCAAGCCATATTTTTGGATCCCAAACCAAAATTTTGGGCCCCAAACCTAAATCATATTTATTCCATTTCCCTCCAAACCAAAGGGGCCCCCTCTCATTTTTTTTCACTCTCATTTCTGAATTTTCATTCCTCTCACTCACAATTCTCTCACTTTTCTCTCCCAATTTTCCAAATCACTCAAAGTTCCTCTTTGAAGATCACACAACCTTGCCTTGAGGTGTGTAGATCTTGGAACTAAACCTCCATTCATAGCTTCTTTGCATCTTTTTGCTGGTTTTATTGGAGATTCAGATCTGGTTTGAGATCTAGAAGTGCTTTTGGATCCAAAATTCTGCATCAAGGGCTTGTTCTTGCATTTATTTTGCATGGAGTGTGGAGCTTAGCATCGGATCTTTAAAGTTTTGCGCGAGATCTACCGTTTTCAGCTCAATCAACAATTACCAAAGCATACCTCAGCTTTGTAGGTTGGTTAATTTCAGATCTAGCTCTGTTTTTAGCTTATTTGCATGCTTGTGCTTTAGATCCACCATGTGCTTGTGTATTTGCTTGTGTTGTTTGATTTGATTGGTTGATTTGTATCCGGATCCGAATGTTATTGTTCATGAGCTTAATGATATGGATTAATGTGAATTGATCTAATTTTTCCATGTGTAATTGATTGCTGGTCTGGTGCAAGCTTATTTGAATAAGCTGTTTTGAGATGCTGTTTTCTGCAGGATTTGTTGCTGTTTTATCAGTGTTAACCGGTTAACGTATATGGTTAACCGGTTAACGCCCCTGTTTTGTGCGTATTTTGTGCAGGTTTGAGCTGGTTAACCGGTTAACGCATTTGGTTAACCGGTTAACACTGAAGCAGAATGACTTTTTAGTGTTGTTTTGAGCTTGTTTGATCCCTTTGCTTGTTCTATTTGCCATGGATCATTGCATGATCATTAAACATGAGATTTTAGGGTGATTTGCTTGCTGGTTGATGTATGCTTTCATGTTTTCGACGCGTAAGTCGTGTACTTGCAATGTTTGGCATGATGTTTGATTCTTGTTCACAAGAACCTTTGAGCATGATTAATTCCATGATTGTGTTGGTCACTTTGCTGGATTTTTTTTTGTGTGCATACTAACCTTGCAGGGGCTATGGTAAGTGAGAGATGTGGGAATTGAGTTCCACATCTCCAATTCTCATCTTCCTCTTATGTTTATGTTACTAGCCCTTTGTTGTTGGGCTTAGGCCTTTCTCATCCCTTCTTCTATCTTCTTCTTTTTTCCTTCATTAGGATAGAAACCTCACTAACTCTTAGGACTTCCATGCATGTGAATACTTAGGATTATTTTAGTCCCCCTTTAGAATTTTTCCTTTGAGATCTTTTGGTTCTTCTTCTCTTCTCATCTCATAACTCTTAAAAAGAAAACACTTTAATAAATGTGAAGTGATGCATTGATCCATAGCCTTATTCCATGAGGTATGCTTGTAGTCTTCCCATCTTGGGATAGTACATGTTTACCTTGTGATGCACAAGTCTGATCAAGGTATCTTCTTCATAAAGAAAAGCATAAAAAACACTTCTTCATGTAAATAACCAAAAAAACACTTAATAATTAAGCAAGTTAGTGAGCCTAAGCCCTAATCTTTGGGTTCAAGTTTTGGGGATCTTCTCCTTACTTGAGTGTGCTTGTTCTATTATTCCATCTTGGAATGTAGTGACAAGTGCACATTCCATTGGTGAGAGTTTGAGTTCACTTCCTTGTGACACACTCATAAAAGCTTCTAAAAAACACAAAACAAACAATAAGCGTCATTCCTTCGGGAATTCTTTTCTCATCTCCTTCGCTCCGTACGCGAACTTGCTCCTACTTGTCATTTTGCAAGACGGTTACGCACTCGTCGTCCGAGTCTGCAACACCTGAGCAATGGCATAGGCAGTTCAAGCCTTAATTCACAAGCAATTTCCTTTTAGTACCCCTAGTTAGGGGAACTACGGCGTCTCTGATCCTCATTATCCTGGTGAGGTACGTAGGCAGCGGGGTAGGGCCCGTTCGAGCACAATCTTTATTTTCCCTACATTTTTCCTTTTCTTTTCTTATTCATTTCCTTTCTCATTTTTCTTTTCCAGTTCATTTTCTTTTCTTTTGCTGCAGTTTTCATACCTTCACCCTTTGAAACAGTATTCTTTGCAAGCGTGGATCCCGTCGGGTACGGCGGACGATCTGGGTGCTAATACCTTCCCAGGTCGTAACCGACTCCCGAACTCAGTCTCTTTGGTTCGCAGGACCTGTGTCCTTCCTCTTTTTTTTTTTTTTTTTTTTTTTTTCTTCTGGTTTGTGCAGCATTACCATTCCCTCTATTCGGGATAAAAATGCATGGCTGGCGACTCTACCTTTTTCCGCGCCACTTTCGCGTTTGTACCAGGATGGAAATCCCGGGAGCGACAGCTGGCGACTCTGCTGGGGATATGACCCAGAATCTCTGGTTCCCCTGTGAGTCTCTCCTAGCGCTTGTGTGTTGCTGTTTCATTGGGTGATGTTTGTTTGATGTGGCTTGTTGTATTATATTGCTGTTTGTTTATTGCTTTATTTACAGCTTTATTTACAGCTTTATTTACAGTTTTCAGTATTTATTTTCTGCATCATGTATCATACTGGACTGTCTGGACTGATTTCCTTTGGTGGGATGGGAGTTACTGGTTCTTGAGAGATATGAGCCAAGTACCCGGCTCGAGTGCACCATAGGACTTAGAGTGGTTCCACTTTGGCCTCATGAGATCTTGTCATGGGGGTAGTAGTGAGTTCCACACCCAGGTTGCGATTGTCTTGGAAATGTCTTGATTTGGGGATCTTCCTCTCTCATTACATAACCCTGACAGTTATGTGCAGCTGGGGACCGATCATTGAGAACCTTTGTGGAAACAACCTTCTCCAGTGGTGACAGTGGCAGACCACATTTTGTGGCAAACCCATTCGCACCCGAGGGTCCACTGGGAACTCGCATAGGATGGCCTGGTTCTCTTATAAGAACTCAGTTAAAGCATCTGGTCATATGACATTAGTACTGTATCCTACGGGCTGAATGTACTATTGTTTCTTGATTTCAGCGCTTGAAGCTAGGGACTTATAAGGGATGCTTGTTTTTCCCGGACTCAGCTGAGGCCTCCCTGCATAGTACATAATGCCTAACCGATTCCCTGATTTGGTCATGAGCCATTTCTCGGAGATGGTGACAGTATTATTGCTATGTGGCTTTGAGAGTCCGTGATGTCTGACCCGGAGCCTTTTACCCGTGAGATTGGGGGGTGTGTACAGGTGTGCAGGAACCCATGACCTCAACATACACTCATCTGTTCAGTTATGATCTTTGGTCCTGTGAATATGACCGGTGGTTCTATTGATTCTATGGTTCCGAGGTTATGATCCTGGAATTCTGGATTTCTTGATACTGTGGGTCTGAGATCTTCTATCAGAGGGTTGTGATTACCAGAGGGGGTGACTCAGTGAACTGTTGAGTTTGCCAGTTGTTCCGAGGGGCCCTTGTCAGTGTGCCAGTTCAGATGGTCCCCGTTGGTCATATGCTTGCATTGCATTACATTTGCATCATTCTTTGCATTAACTGTTTATGTTTCCCATTTTTTCAGGTCATTACTCACATCTGTTCCCGGTTCTGGTATTCTTATCTCCATGGCAGAAATTAAAAGCGATCCGAGAAAAAAGAATGTGCATTACACCTTTCTTCAGCCGGAAGTCAGAAGTGTTCAAAGGTTAGCAAGTCTGATGAACGATCAAGTCTTGGGTAATTTCAAGAAAAGATATGGCCAAATACTGAAATTTGTGGACAAGCCTACTACAGACCAAAAGGACAGCTTGCATACCTTGTTGCAATTTTATGATCCCATGTTGCGTTGCTTTATTCTTCCAGGTTACATCTTAGCTCCGACATTGGAAGAGATCTCCAGCATGCTGAGTGTCCCGATCAGAGAGACATTGCCGTTCTACGGGTCAGAGGTTGTGCTCAGAGATGAATACATAGCCAAGGTTTGTAGGTTGCCAGTTGCTTCAGTCAGAAAGGCTTTGCAAGAGAGTAAAGGCAGAGGTCTACCATGGAGTGTGCTTATTCCAGAGGCTGAGAGGTATGCTACAGAGGCTAGGTGGAGCGACTTTGGAGCTTTGCTTGCATTGATGGTATATGGGTCTAGCTTGTTTCCCGGAGAGAAAGAGTTTGTCAGCTTAGAAGTGATCTCAATCTTCGCAAAAGGCAATCCGGTGCCTACTTTATTGGGTGACTTTTATTTTAGTGTCCATTACAGAAACGAGAAAGGTAGAGGTGGTCCAGTGGTCTGCTGTGCTCCTTTGTTTGCTGAATGGTTCGCTAGACAGTTGCCTAAATCAGGTGCCTTCAAGGATATACGAGACGAATGGAGATGGTCCAGAAGACTGATGGGATTGACTGAAGAAGACATTGCTTGGGGTTATGACAGGGATTTGCTAGGAAAAGAGGTGATGGTTAGCTGCGGAAGGTTTGCCGGAGTACCTTTGCTGGGAAGGAAAGGTGTCATCAGTTACTACCCGACATTAGCCAGAAGGCAGTTTGGCTACCCTTTGAAGGATCCTCCCCAGATGGAAATGTTTGCTGAATCTTTGTATTTTCCTGTTGATGGAAACAGAGAGCTAGTCCAACAAGCAGTTCAATCCTGGGATCACAGGAAAAGGAAAGGGAAGAAGGACTTCGGCCGAGTTGATCCCAAAGCATATCCACCATACGTTGAATGGTTGCAAAGGCATATCGAGTCAGTTCTCATGCCTTTTTCAGTCGAAGCTCCACTTTATCCTCGAGAGGTACCAGGTCCGAGCAGTACGGTTTCCTTGGAGGAGTACAAGAAGCTAGAAGCTCAGCTGCATGCGGTCAGAGTAGAGAATGTTGAGATGGTAAGCTTATACCACCAGGCCAATGGAGCCAAGAAGGAAGCTGAAGATAAACTGCAAAAGCTCCAGTCCTCCTTGGAAAACAAAGAGAAGGATTTTGCCGGAAGAGAAGCCCATTTCCACCGATTGGGTATGATGGAAGCGCAAAGAGAAGCCAAGCACAAGGAGACTTTAAAGACTCTCAGGAGTGCTCGACAGTCCATTGTTTGGCTGAAAGGCCAAAGGGAGGAAGAGCAAAAGAAATTCAAAGAGAAGGAAGAGTTCTTTGAAGTTCAGATGGCTTTTAAGAAGGAGGAAGTGGAGCAAGCCCACGCCATCCGGAGGGAGAGGACCCAACAGCTAGTCCAAAGCCAATTAGCTCTGGAGGAAGCCAGGAAAGAGATTGAAGAGCTCAAGCTGAGAGCAGGCGTCAAGAAGAGCAGGGCAGAGGTGGCAGAGTCGGGGTCCTTAGCTTAGTTTATTTTTCAGACTACCTACAGGCTTGTTGTAGGGGTTTTGCTTTCATTTCCTTTGTCTTTATGTACTGATTTGTAACCCTTCGGGGAATATTCTTGGATGTATTCTGACTTTTAGCCTATAGTGGTTTGTCCATATTCAGTATTAATGTGCAAGTTATCGTTTTGAATGTGCAAGACTCGTTTGTCTGGATACTACTAACGTCTGAACACTTATCAAAGAGAAAGTTTGAAAGCTAAACACTGAAAGTGATTGCCGAGATAGATACCAGAACTAGGGCATGCCAAATGCTTAAAATTGGGAACATGAACAGTTACATTGCATTGCATATAACCTGTTTGTCTGTTTTGCAGGTGTTGCATCAATTACTAACGGGTTTTGTGTTTCAGGCACTATAGCTCCTCGAAAAGTTCGAGAACAACCGGCAGTGCACAGATACCCAACCAAGATTAACAGAGAGCGGGCCATGGATCAAATGCAGGCAGATTTGGCAGACCTAAGGCAGAGAATGGATAACTTCATGACGTTAATGACCGGCATGGGGCAGAATCAAGAACGGCTGCGAGAGTTGGTTGAAAATCAGAACCGGAATGCTGCTGCTGCTGCTAATGCTGGTAATCATGCTGGTGCAGGCGCACATCAAGGGGGAATTCCTGCCACACAACCAGGGACGACAACAGTCAACGACGGGATGCATAACATTCATGTGGATCACCAGGAGGACCAGTTCACTTTACTTGATGAGACCGAGGGTCAAGGGGTCGAAATGAACAAGAGGTTTGAAGAGATGGCTGAGCAAATCAAGGCTATTCAGTCCCAGAGTTCTTTGGGGTTCGATATAACAGACTTGGGCTTGGTTCCGGGAGTCAGGATCCCGTATAAGTTCAAAGTTCCTACTTTCGAGAAGTATAACGGCACTGCTTGCCCAAAGACCCATCTGCAATCATATGTGGGAAGAATCGCCGCTCATACAGACGATGAAAAACTGTGGATGTATTACTTTCAGGACAGCTTAGTGGGAGCTTCCCTTGAGTGGTACATGAAACTCAGCAGGGTCAATGTTAAGAGCTGGAAAGATCTTGCTGAAGCCTTTGTGAGGCAGTACCAATATAATATGGACATGGCTCCGAATCGCACCCAGTTGCAACATATGGCTCAGACAGCAAAAGAAGGCTTCAAAGAATACGCCCAGAGGTGGCGTCAGCTAGCTGCTAGGGTGCAGCCACCCTTGTTAGAGAATGAGATGGCCGATATGTTTATGGGTACCCTCCAGGGGGTATTTCTTGAGAGATTGGCATCAAGTTCTGCTACAAAGTTCAACGATATTGTCATTGCGGGAGAAAGGGTCGAAACGCTGTTGAAAATGGGGAAGATACAAGACCCAGGTGCTAGTAGCTCAAATGGAGCGAGGAAAGCTTTTAGCGGACCTCCAAGAAGGCGAGAAGGAGAGACCAATGCTGTATTCGGCCGAAGCCAGGGCCGTGGTTACAGAAGACCTTATGAACATGTGGCTGCTGTCACTATTCCTGCAGCTCCCGTATAACAGATGCCACCTCCACCACAACAACAACAACAACCTAGAGCCAACTACCAGCAAAGACCTTATCAGCCGAGGCAGACTCGTCCTGCTAACAGGGTGATTGAAGCTATTCCGATGACATATGCTGCCTTGTTGCCGAGACTACTAGACTTGAACCTTATTCAATTAAGGACTTTGGCACCACCACCTCCTGGAGAGCTTCCAGCTGGTTACGACGTCAACGCGCGATGCGCTTTTCATTCAGGGGCACCCGGGCACTCAACCGAGAAGTGCAGGGCGCTACATCACAAAGTTCAAGATCTCGTGGATTCAAAGGCAATCAACTTTGCGCCACCACCAAATATCAACTCGAACCCTATACCTAATCATGGAGGGGCAAGAGTTAATGCTGTTGAGCGTGATGACAAGTTGAGTTTGGTACTGAGAATTGATGAAGTCAAGACGCCGTTGAAGGTGGTGAAAGAGAGACTGTTGAAAGGTCAAGTATTTCCTGGTTGTTCTCTCGATTGTGAAGACTGTATAAGTGTTGTGAATGGCTGCGAGAAATTGAAGACGGGTTTGCAAGAGTTGATTGATGTTGGGTCCCTACAATTTAGCAAGATTAGTAATGAAAAGGCTGATGATGTGTCAACCATTACTATCTTCTACAATGAGGCTGACATGCCCGTTCGACAAGAGCCTGTTACCGTTTACGCTCCTCAGATTAGTCCTGTGACTATAACTGTACCTGGGCCAATGCCGTATAATGATGATAGAGCCATTCCGTGGCATTATGGTTCCGATGTCTATGTGGCGGGACAGAAGATGGAAAGTAGACCTGTTGCTGACTTGACCATTGAAAATGTGGGAGGTGTTGGAGGTTTTACTCGAAGTGGTCGTTTGTTTGCTCCCCCTGCACTGAGAAAGGATCCTGAGGCCGAAGCTTCGTCCAAAGACAAAGGAAAGCAGACTGCGAATGACGAGTCAACTACTCCTGTGGCTGGGCAGAGGACGTTTGAAAAGGAGGTAGAGGAGTTTATGAAGATCATCAAAAGGAGTGACTACAAGGTGGTTGACCAACTGAATCAAACGCCTTCAAAGATTTCTATTTTGTCACTGTTGATGTGCTCTCCCGCGCACCGAGAAGCCTTGCTGAAAGTACTTCAAATGGCCTATGTTCCTCAAGAAATCACTGTTAATCAACTCGAAGCTGTTGTTGGAAGTGTTAATGCCAGCCATGGTTTAGGCTTCACTGACCGAGACCTTACTTCGGAGGGAAGGAATCACAATAAAGCACTGCATATCACGATGGAATGCAAGGGCGCTGTTTTGTCTCATGTTCTTGTGGACACAGGCTCTTCCTTGAATGTGCTCCCGAAGAAGGCGTTGATGAAGCTTAACATTGATGGGGTTATTCTGACGCCGAGTGATCTAGTGGTTAAAGCTTTCGATGGTTCAAGAAGATCCGTTTTCGGAGAGGTTGAGTTGCCTGTCAAGATAGGCTCTCAAGTCTTCAAGAGTGTCTTCTATGTCATGGATATCCAGCCTGCGTATAGTTGCTTGTTGGGCAGACCGTGGATACACGCAGCTGGAGCTGTCACCTCAACTCTGCACCAGAAGCTTAAATATGTGGTGGATGGCCAGGTCACCACAGTTTGCGGGGAAGAAGATATATTCGTCAGCCATTTGTCGACATTTAAATATGTAGAAATGGACGGGGAAATTCACGAGACTTTGTGCCAAGCTTTTGAGGCAGATGTCAGTATCCTGACTCCGGTGAAGAAAAACAACGAAGGCACGTCAATCCATTCCTACCGGGAAGCAAAAGAGGCCGTCCAATCAGGCAATGCCCAGGGCTGGGGCAAGCTACTGGAGGTGGAAAAGAAGGGTGATAAATTCGGCTTAGGGTATCAGCCTGGGGGGTCTACTCGGAGTGGTAAAGCTATCTCATTCACAAGTGCTGGGTCGATTGACCGCGATCAAATCTGTATGGCAAGCCAAGACGGGGATAGTGACAGAGACTGGGACAACAATTGGATCCGCCCGTGTGCACCCGGCGAGGAGCTAGGAAATTGGTCTGCTGAGGACATTGTTCAAGTCACCTGGCTCTCAAAGTATTTGTTTTGTTTCCTTTTATTAGCATACTGCATTGTCAAATCCAGCATTCTGCCCAAGATGTTTGGATCCATTGTACTGGGCTACCATGTTTTGTATTGCATCGTTATTTTTGCCATGAAATAAAAGGACATTTTCAGACAAATTGTGCTCTCTTTCTTTGTTTTTAAACTTTTTCACAAAAAACAATATAAAAATGGCAATGTGTTTTTTCATTTTTTGCTTTGTGTTAGCGTCTCTTTTCAAAATAAGCAGATTCTGAATAAGCACATCATTTGTGCAGTATTGATCATCCGGATTCCACAGATAACGTTCCTGCTATGACTATGCATGACTTTGATAATCCAGTCTACCAAGCTGATGAAGGGGTTGAGGAAGATTGTGACCTACCTGAAGAGTTGGTCAGATTGTTAAAACAAGAGGAACGAGTTATTCAGCCTCATCAAGAGGAGATTGAGACCATCAACATTGGCAGTGAAGATGCAAAGAAAGAAATCAAGATAGGAGCCAATCTGCAGGCCGACGTCAAACAAGAGCTGATCAGTATGCTGAGAGAGTATGTAGATATCTTTGCTTGGTCATATCAAGATATGCCAGGGTTGGATACCGACATCGTGATGCATAAGCTACCTCTGAGAGAAGACTGTCCTCCTGTGAAGCAAAAGTTGAGAAGAACTCGCCCGGATATGGCGATGAAGATTAAAGAGGAGGTGCAGAAACAGTGGGATGCCGGGTTCCTTGCCGTGACTAGTTACCCACCTTGGGTAGCTAACATCGTACCAGTGCCTAAAAAGGACGGCAAGGTCCGGATGTGCGTTGACTATCGAGATTTGAACAGAGCAAGCCCAAAGGATGATTTTCCGTTGCCACACATTGACGTGTTGGTCGACAGTACTGCTCAATTCTCAGTATTCTCCTTCATGGATGGATTCTCCGGTTATAATCAGATAAAAATGGCGCCGGAAGACATGGAGAAGACAACGTTCATTACCCCGTGGGGAACGTTCTGCTATAAGGTCATGCCTTTCGGTCTGAAGAACGCAGGGGCAACTTATCAACGGGCAATGGTCACGTTGTTCCATGACATGATCCACAAGGAGATCGAATGTTATGTGGATGATATGATTGCAAAGTCCAAGGACGAAGAGGAGCATTTGGTTAACCTAAAGAAGTTGTTTGACAGATTGATCAAGTACAAGTTGAGGTTGAATCCGAACAAGTGCACTTTCGGAGTGCGTTCTGGAAAGTTGTTGGGTTTCATTGTAAGTCAAAGAGGAATTGAGGTAGATCCTGCTAAAGTGAAAGCTATTCAAGATATGCCTGCACCAAAGACAGAAAAAGAAGTGCGCGGGTTCTTAGGTAGATTGAACTACATTTCTCGGTTCATATCTCACCTAACTGCCACGTGCGAACCGATATTCAAACTGCTAAGAAAAGAGCAAACAGTCAGGTGGAATGATGATTGCCAAAGGGCTTTCGACAAAATAAAGGAATATTTGCAGGAGCCTCCAATTCTGATGCCTCCAGTGGAGGGGAGACCGTTAATCATGTACTTGACCGTGCTAGAAGGGTCGATGGGGTGTGTGCTTGGCCAACATGACGAGTCTGGTCGAAAAGAGTACGCCATTTATTACCTTAGCAAAAAGTTTACCGACTGTGAATCCCGATACTCACTGCTCGAGAAAACTTGCTGCGCTTTGGTATGGGCTGCTCGCCGACTGAGGCAGTACATGTTGACCCATACTACACTTCTCATTTCCAAGATGGATCCTGTCAAGTACATCTTTGAGAAACCAGCATTGACCGGAAGGGTTGCTAGATGGCAGATGATTTTAACTGAATACGACATCCAGTACACTTCTCAGAAAGCCATCAAAGGAAGTGTATTGTCGGAATACCTTGCTCAGCAACCTCTTGAGGATGACTATCAGCCGATGAGATTTGATTTCCCTGATCAGGACATCATGTGCCTCAAAACAAACGATTATGAGGAACCACTTCCGGAGGAGGGGCCTGACCCTGAATCCAAATGGAAATTGATGTTTGATGGGGCTGTCAATATCAATGGTCGTGGAGTTGGTGCCGTACTCATTACTCCTGAAGGTGTTCATTTACCCTTCGCTGCCAAAATTACTTTTGGCTGCACCAACAATGAAGCGGAATACGAGGCGTGTATAATGGGAATAGAGGAGGCAATTGATCTTCAGATTAAGAACCTCGACATATTCGGAGATTCAGCCCTCGTCATTAACCAAATTACCGGCAAGTGGTATACACATCAAGAGCATCTAGTTCCGTACAGGGATTATGCTAGAAAACTGTTGACATTCTTCACGACAGTTGAGCTCAAATACATACCACGGGACGAAAATCAATTTGCCGATGCTTTGGCCACTCTCTCTTCGTCAATTAAAGTCCTATGTTGGAACTTTGTGCCCAGAATTGACATCTCCAGGCTTGACTCTCCGGCTTATGCTTTCTCTGTAGACGCCGTGTCTGACGAGAAACCTTGGTATTTTGATATCAAGTTGTTCCTGGAGAAGCAAGAATACCCAACAGGGGCATCTTCCAAAGACAAAAAGACCTTGAGACGACTTGCTGCTAGTTTCTTCTTGAACACAGACGGGGTTTTGTACAAGAGGAATTTCGACATGGTCTTGCTCAGATGCGTGGATAGACACGAAGCAAGCCTGTTGATGCAGGAAGTCCATGAAGGATCTTTTGGTACCCATGCAGGAGGGCATGCTATGGCAAAGAAACTGCTGAGATCAGGGTATTACTGGATGACAATGGATGCAGATTGTTGTTCGTTCGCTCGTAAATGCCACAAGTGCCAAATATATGCAGATAAAGTGCATGTTCCTCCTAACCCGCTCAACATCATGTCATCTCCTTGGCCTTTCTCTATGTGGGGCATTGACATGATCGGGAAGATTGATCCAACTGCTTCGAATGGTCATCGCTTCATCCTGGTCGCGATTGATTACTTTACCAAGTGGGTAGAAGCAGCGTCTTATGCCAATGTCACTCGTCAAGTGGTGGCAAGATTTCTGAAAAGAGATATCATATGCAGATATGGAGTGCCCGAAAGGATCATTACTGATAATGGTTCTAATCTCAACAACAAGATGATGGCAGACTTATGTCGGGACTTCAAAATACAGCATCACAATTCTTCTCCTTACCGACCAAAGATGAATGGTGCGGTAGAGGCAGCTAACAAGAATATCAAGAAGATTGTGCAGAAAATGGTTGTCACCTACAAGGATTGGCATGAGATGTTACCGTTTGCTTTGCATGGGTACCGAACGTCGGTCAGGACGTCAACAGGGGCAACTCCCTTCTCTCTAGTGTATGGCATGGAAGCAGTCCTGCCTGTTGAAGTAGAGATTCCTTCACTGCGTGTGATGATGGACGTCAAACTGGATGAGGCTGAATGGGTGCGTGCTCGTTACAACCAGCTATGTCTAATTGAGGAAAAGAGATTAGCGGCTATCTGTCATGGTCAGCTTTATCAGAGGAGAATGAAGCGGGCATTCGATCAACGAGTACGTACTCGAGAGTATCGAGTGGGAGAGCTTGTATTGAAGAGGATCGTTCCTCCAGGTTCAGATAACAGGGGCAAGTGGACCCCAAACTACGAAGGACCATTCATAGTGAAGAGAGTCTTCTCAGGAGGAGCGCTGATGCTCACCACTATGGATGGAGAGGACTTCCCATCCCCTGTCAACTCGGACGCAGTTAAAAAATACTTCGCGTAAAGAGACCCGCTGGACACAAAAACAGAATGTAAGTCCAGGCAAGAAAAGGGCATCCCGGCGAGCTAAAAACAGAATAAAAAGCTCGGGCAAAAATTAGGGAAATAAATATAAAAAATGTGTACACCCGCTGAGTTGAAAAGCCACATTGGACAGCTCAGGCAAAAAAGGGTATCCCGGTGGATTGAAAACCCGAGAGGGCGATCCACGCAAAATAAGGGAATAAGCAAACAACTGTGATCCAAGTTATCTGAACCACGTCATCGTTTCGTACGGTTTGACAATATCAGAAGGATAGGAAACAGTCCCCTTGTTCTCTCAGAAAGCCAAAGCAGAATGGAGAGTCTTGAAGACATGCAGGTCATAGCAGAAATGGAACTCCTTGGAATGCCATGTACATTGCCATTAGGATAGTTTCTTTTCTCAATTTTTATAGTGGCTACCTCTTTCCAGGTGGTTGCTTCCTGATGTAAATCTGTGCCTATTCAGAGGCCATTCAATAAAAATAATATTCAGTCAGAAAGCTGTGTGTGTTTATTTTTGTTTGCAAAATGTCCTGAATTTTTGGCAAAAATAGCATTGCATCTAAACATGGTGATAATCTTGAAAAGAAAACTGACATGCAGGGAAACTGTAACCCTCTTTGAGTGTCGGGTGATAATGGATGAACAGATCACACCATGCAAATCCCCGGGACACACGTGTGTTTTCTGTTGTTGCAGGTTGCAGGATGGCGTCACATTCTCTCAAGCAAGGTACTCTTCCCCAGTAGAGTATTTCCCCAAGCAGAGATTTCTTCTCCAACAGGTATTTGAAGCCTGTCACCTCTGGCAGAGATTTTATCCAGCTAAGTATGGGCGGCGGCCCAAGCAGGTTCTTCTTCTCCAGTGAAGTAGCAGTCCATTCTTCCCCAGTGAAGTATAGCCAGCAGGTGCTCGAAAGCCTGACGTCATCAGAGATGAAATTAACCGTATTCTGTTCCCAGTAAGAGTCCTTGCCTATCAGGTACCCGAAAGCCTGATATCCCCTCAGAGTCTTGAATCATCGGTTGCTCTCCCCAGTCAGAGTATTCACCCAGGAAGCTTCCCCAGCTAAGTCTGAAGATGATTGGTTCCCACAGAGTTCATATTTGATTTTCACCTCCGTCCGTGAAATATTCCCCAGCAGATTTGCCCTATTGTTGGTTTATTTGATGATGCAGCCAGGTATTCATCACCTCAGTCGGAGTGGGTATCCAGACCTCTTGACTTTTTCTCCCCTGCAGAGTTGTATCTCTTGTTGCCGATCAGGCATTCGTTTATTGCTCGTCTGCAATCTTCAACACTCGTATGTGTTATCCCTAAGCAAGTTTCCCCAGCGAGGACATATCACTGCTTTATGGCTGCTCGTCTGCAATCTTCAACACTCGTATGTGTTATCCCTAAGCAAGTTTCCCCAGCGAGGACATATCACTGCTTTATGGCTGCTCGACTGCATCTTTCAACACTCGTCTGTGTTAGCTCTGTGTTGCTGTTTGCTCGTCTGCAATTTTCGGCATTCGTCTGTGTTTTGAAGTGATTACCTTATTATTGCTCGTCTGCAATTTCCAACACTCGTCTGTGTCATGATGCCTCCGTTGTTGCTCGTCCGCAACTCCTCAACACTCGTCTGTGTTCTGAGATGATATTTGCTGTTGCTCGTCTGCAACCTTCCAACACTCGTCTGTGTTTGGTATTGGATCCTTCGCTGCACTCGTCTGTGCCTTGATATGTATTCTCTGTTGTTGCTCGTCTGCAACTGTCCAGCACTCGTCTGTGTGTGTTTGAAGCTCGTCTGCTTTTATCCCCCAGAAGTCGTTTGTGTTCTGAAGCTCGTCTGCTTTGCCTGGATACTCGTCTGTATCATCCTCAGCACTCGTCTGTGCTAGCTTGCACCTGAATGTGAAGATTTGCTTTTTACCCTGATATCTCTGTGACTACTTCAAATGCTCGTCTGTGTTTGAATTTCTGGTATTCGTCTATACCAGTGGCTGATACTCGTCTGTATCATCGCCTGAAGCACTCGTCTGTGTTTCTCAGATCATCGTCCGATACTCGTCTGTATCTATGACTATTGGCACTCGTCTGTGTTCTCTTGACGATCATCCAATACTCGTCTGTATTGAAGAGGTTTAAAATCCTGACAGTGGGAATTAAATGTCGAAATGGTTACCGGTCCTGGCGTAACAGGTAAATCCGAAGGAGGCTCGTCTGTCTCAAGCACCAATTATGGTTGCTGCACCTGGCGTAACAGGTTTGCTCAGAAGACTCGTCTGTCTTATACCATATATCCGCGGATAATATATGAGGAAGGTTCGTCTACCTTGATTGCATGTCTATCCCACAGACTTATATGCATTCCCGGAGCCTGCGTAAGGGTTATCCGAAGAAGACTCGTCCGTCTTATTCCACTTATCTGCGTAAGGATTAGTGAAGGAGATTCATCCATCTCAGGTTACTTTGAAGATCCTTAAGGGCTCGTCCGCTCTCTGTACCTGGCGTCACAGGTCATGCGAAGACTCGTCTGTCAGCATGATAGTATTTCAGATATCAGTTTCAACTTGGAAGAAGCTCGTCTGTTTTTTCTCTCCTTCTTATCCCCAGAGCGTCATCTGGTTGGGTTTATTTCCCAGTGTTGCATTCTTCGTCAGAGTGCAAATTTCAGGTCTTCTTGGTATTCAATCACAGTTTCTCTCGAATGTCTGATAGCCGCTGCTCTCATCCTTTTCAGATTAACAGTTGATTGAATAGGGGCAGCTGTAACACCCCAAATTTGCCCTCTTCTTGTTTAGCATCGTTATCATATCATAATCATCACGAGCATACCATATCCTTATCATTTTGCATAGAAAAATAAAGCATAACACTCACATGTTCTAGCATAAGGCATATGATCGGTCATCTGGGAAAATCTGAATCTGCAAGTCAAAATCAAGAGCATGGTGATCTGGCAAGAATCTCACAGGATCATTTTGCACAAGCCTGGTATCATGTTCAGAGCCTTAGAAAGAGAAGATGGATCAAAATTTGCTTGAAACGGTTGGTGCAGGTCTATTTTTAAGGTTCCCACCAAAGGGAGGGAAATTCAAATTTTCCATGCGTTAACCGGTTAACGCATATGGTTAACCGGTTAACAGCTGCGAAATTTGAATTTCCAGCAGCAATTTCAGCATGTGTGTTTTGGCCCCATTTTCCAATTTTCAGATTTTTATTCATTTGAATTAAATTTGAATTTGAGAGAAGGATCTAGAGCATTTATCCAAGCCTCATTCCAACCCTAAATCCAAATCACTTTCTAAGCTAATGCCAAGCCATATTTTTGGATCCCAAACCAAAATTTTGGGCCCCAAACCTAAATCATATTTATTCCATTTCCCTCCAAACCAAAGGGGCTCCCTCTCATTTTTTCACTCTCATTTCTGAATTTTCATTCCTCTCACTCACAATTCTCTCACTTTTCTCTCCCAATTTTCCAAATCACTCAAAGTTCCTCTTTGAAGATCACACAACCTTGCCTTGAGGTGTGTAGATCTTGGAACTAAACCTCCATTCATAGCTTCTTTGCATCTTTTTGCTGGTTTTATTGGAGATTCAGATCTGGTTTGAGATCTAGAAGTGCTTTTGGATCCAAAATTCTGCATCAAGGGCTTGTTCTTGCATTTATTTTGCATGGAGTGTGGAGCTTAGCATCGGATCTTTAAAGTTTTGCGCGAGATCTACCGTTTTCAGCTCAATCAACAATTTCTAAAGCATACCTCAGCTTTGTAGGTTGGTTAATTTCAGATCTAGCTCTGTTTTTAGCTTATTTGCATGCTTGTGCTTTAGATCCACCATGTGCTTGTGTATTTGCTTGTGTTGTTTGATTTGATTGGTTGATTTGTATCCGGATCCGAATGTTATTGTTCATGAGCTTAATGATATGGATTAATGTGAATTGATCTAATTTTTCCATGTGTAATTGATTGCTGGTCTGGTGCAAGCTTATTTGAATAAGCTGTTTTGAGATGCTGTTTTCTGCAGGATTTGTTGCTGTTTTATCAGTGTTAACCGGTTAACGTATATGGTTAACCGGTTAACGCCCCTGTTTTGTGCGTATTTTGTGCAGGTTTGAGCTGGTTAACCGGTTAACGCATTTGGTTAACCGGTTAACACTGAAGCAGAATGACTTTTTAGTGTTGTTTTGAGCTTGTTTGATCCCTTTGCTTGTTCTATTTGCCATGGATCATTGCATGATCATTAAACATGAGATTTTAGGGTGATTTGCTTGCTGGTTGATGTATGCTTTCATGTTTTCGACGCGTAAGTCGTGTACTTTCAATGTTTGGCATGATGTTTGATTCTTGTTCACAAGAACCTTTGAGCATGATTAATTCCATGATTGTGTTGGTCACTTTGCTGGATTTTTTTTGTGTGCATACTAACCTTGCAGGGGCTATGGTAAGTGAGAGATGTGGGAATTGAGTTCCACATCTCCAATTCTCATCTTCCTCTTATGTTTATGTTACTAACCCTTTGTTGTTGGGCTTAGGCCTTTCTCATCCCTTCTTCTATCTTCTTCTTTTTTCCTTCATTAGGATAGAAACCTCACTAACTCTTAGGACTTCCATGCATGTGAATACTTAGGATTATTTTAGTCCCCCTTTAGAATTTTTCCTTTGAGATCTTTTGGTTCTTCTTCTCTTCTCATCTCATAACTCTTAAAAAGAAAACACTTTAATAAATGTGAAGTGATGCATTGATCCATAGCCTTATTCCATGAGGTATGCTTGTAGTCTTCCCATCTTGGGATAGTACATGTTTACCTTGTGATGCACAAGTCTGATCAAGGTATCTTCTTCATAAAGAAAAGCATAAAAAACACTTCTTCATGTAAATAACCAAAAAAACACTTAATAATTAAGCAAGTTAGTGAGCCTAAGCCCTAATCTTTGGGTTCAAGTTTTGGGGATCTTCTCCTTACTTGAGTGTGCTTGTTCTATTATTCCATCTTGGAATGTAGTGACAAGTGCACATTCCATTGGTGAGAGTTTGAGTTCACTTCCTTGTGACACACTCATAAAAGCTTCTAAAAAACACAAAACAAACAATAAGCGTCATTCCTTCGGGAATTCTTTTCTCATCTCCTTCGCTCCGTACGCGAACTTGCTCCTACTTGTCATTTTGCAAGACGGTTACGCACTCGTCGTCCGAGTCTGCAACACCTGAGCAATGGCATAGGCAGTTCAAGCCTTAATTCACAAGCAATTTCCTTTTAGTACCCCTAGTTAGGGGAACTACGGCGTCTCTGATCCTCGTTATCCCGATGAGGTACGTAGGCAGCGGGGTAGGGCCCGTTCGAGCACAATCTTTATTTTCCCTACATTTCCCCCTTTTTTTATTCTCATTCTCTTATTTCAGTTCCTTTTTCATTCCATTTCCAGTTAGCGGTTCATTTGTTCAGCAGCATATTATTTCTCACCCTTTGAAACAAAACAAGCAAGCGTGGATCCCGTCGGGTACGACGGACGATCTGGGGTGCTAATACCTTCCCAGGTCGTAACCGACTCCCGAACTTAGATCTTTGGTTCGCAAGGCCTTGTCCTTTCCTTCTTCCTTAGGTTTGTGCAACATTACCTTTCCCATTCGTTCGGGATAAAAATGTCTGGCTGGCGACTCTACCTTTTCCGCGCCACTTTCGCGTTTGTACTAGGATGAAAATCCCGGGAGCGACACTTGCCAGTAACCTGGTTAATGACGAGGGTTGAATCTCCGAATATATCGAGGGTCTTAATCCGAAGATTAATAGCCTCCTCTATTCCCATTATGCATGCCTCGTATTCCGCTTCATTGTTGGTGCAACCAAATGTAATTCTGGAAGCGAAGGGAAAGTGAACACCTTCGGGAGTAATAAGAACAACACCAATTCCACGTCCATTGATATCGACTGCCCCATCAAACATCAATTTCCATTTGGATTCAGGGTCTGGCCCCTCCTCCGGAAGTGGTTCTTCGCAACCGTTTGCTTTGAGGTACATGATGTCCTCATCAGGGAAATCAAACTTCATTGGCTGATAATCATCTTCAAAAGGTTGATGTGCAAGGTAATCTGACAATACACTTCCCTTGATGGCTTTCTGAGAAGTATATTGTATGTCGTACTCAGTTAAGATCATTTTCCACCTAGCAACCCTTCCGGTTAACGCTGGTTTCTCAAAGATATACTTGACAAGATCCATTTTGGAAATTAGCAGTGTGGTATGGGTCAACATGTACTGTCTTAGCCAGCGAGCAGCCCATACCAAAGCGCAACAAGTTTTCTGGAGCAGTGATTAACGGGATTCACAGTCGGTAAACTTTTTGCTAAGGTAATAAATAGCGTACTCTTTTCGACCAGACTCGTCATGTTGGCCTAGAACACACCCCATTGACCCTTCTAGCACAGTCAAGTACATGATTAAAGGTCTTCCTTCAACTGGAGGCATAAGAATTGGAGGTGTCTGCAAATATTCTTTTATCTTGTCAAAAGCTCTTTGGCAGTCCTCATTCCACTTGACCGTTTTCTCTTTTCTTAGCAATTTGAATATTGGTTCACCCGCGCACTTCTTTTTCTGTTCTCGGTGCAGGCATATCTTGAATTGCTATTACTTTTTCAGGATCTACCTCAATTCTTTTCTGACTAACAATAAAACCCAGCAGTTTCCCGGAACGCACTCCAAAAGTGCACTTGTTTGGATTCAACCTCAGCTTGTATTTTATCAGTCTATCAAACAGCTTCTTGAGGTTGACCAGATGCTCTTCTTCGTCTCGGGACTTAGCAATCATATCGTCCACATAACACTCTATCTCCTTGTGTATCATGTCGTGGAACAATGTGACCATAGCCCGCTGATAAGTTGCCCCGGCGTTCTTCAAACCAAAGGGCATGACCTTATAACAGAATGTACCCCACGGGGTAATGAACGTTGTTTTCTCCATGTTTTTCGGTGCCATCTTAATCTGATTATATCCGGAGAAGCCATCCATGAAGGAAAATACCGATAATTGAGCGGTGTTATCTACCAACACATCAATGTGAGGTAACGGAAAGTCATCTTTTGGGCTCGCTCTATTTAGATCCCGGTAATCAACGCACATCCGGACCTTGCCGTCCTTCTTTGGTACAAGCACAATGGTAGCTACCCAAGGTGGGTAACTAGTTACGGCAAGGAATCCGGCATCCCATTGTTTCTGAACTTCCTCCTTAATCTTCATTGCCATGTCAGGACAAGTTCTTCTCAACTTCTGCTTCACAGGAGGGCATTCTTCTCTAAAAGGTAACTAGTGCACAACGATGTCGGTATCCAACCCTGGCATATCTTGATACGACCAGGCAAAGATATCCACATACTCACACAGCATACCAATCAGCTCTTTCTTTACTTCGGCCTACAGACTGGCCCCAATCTTGATCTCTTTCTTCACATCTTCAGTGCCAATGTTGATGATCTCAATTTCTTCCTGATGAGGCTGAATAACCCGTTCCTCTTGTTTCAACAATCTGACCAATTCTTCAGGGAGTTCACAGTCTTCCTCAACCCCTTCATCAGCTTGGTAGACAGGATTGTCAAAGTAATGCGTGGTCATAGCAGGAACGTTAACAATGGAATCCGGATGATCAACACTGCACGGATTATGTTCTTATTTCAGAATTTTCTTATTTTCAAAAAGAGACACAAACACAAAACAAAAAGGAAAAACACATTGCCATTTTTATATTTTTTGTGAAAAATTTAAAACAAAAGAAAGAGAACACAATTTGTCTGAAAATATCCTTTATTCCATGGTAAAATAAATGCATAACAAACATGGTGGCCCATACAATGGATCCTAGCACCTTGGGCAGAGTGCAGGATTTGACAATGCAGCATGATAAGAAAAGGAAACAAATAAATTACTCTGAGTGTCAGGTAACTTGGACGATATCTTCAGCAGACCAGTTCTTCAGCTCCTCTCCGGGCGCACACAGATGAATCCAGTTGTCCCAGTTATCATCACTGTCTCCCTCTTCATTAGTTGCACATATATGGTTGCGGTCGAGCATCTCAGCGCTTGTAAAAGTAATGGCTTTACCACTTGGAGACCAATTAGACCCACTAGGCTGATATCCCAAACCAAAATTGTCGTCTTTCTTCTCCAATTCCAGCAATTTTCCCCAGCCTTGGGCGCTTCCTGACTGAACCACTTCCTTTGCCTGCTTGTAGGAATGAATGGAAGTACCTTCTTTCTCACTGCTCTTCTCTACAGGAGTCAATATGCTGACGTTAACTGCTTCGAAGGCTGGACACAGAGTCTCATGGATCTCTCCGTCCATCTCTACATATTTGAACATTGATAAGTGGCTTACAAAGATGTCTTCCTCTCTGCACACCATGATTACATGGACATCAACCACATATTTGAGCTTTTGATGCAAAGTGGATGTTACAGCTCCGGCATCATGAATCCATGGACGTCCCAATAAGCAACTGTACGCGGGCTGAATGTCCATGACGTAGAAGGTGCTTTTGAATACTTGAGACCCTATTTTCATGGGTAACTCAACTTCTCCAAACACTAATCTTCTGGACCCATCAAAAGCTTTAACTATCAAATCACTAGGTCTTAAGTTGATACCATCAACATTGAGCTTCATTAATGCTTTCTTCGGAAGTACATTATGAGAAGAGCATGTGTCAACAAGGACATGCGACAACACAACACCATTACACTCCATAGTAATATGTAGTGCCTTGTTATGGTTACGACCCTCTGACGTAAGGTCTCTGTCTGTAAATCCCAGCTCATGGCTTGCATTCACACTGCCCACTACAGCTTCGAGTTGATTAACAGTTATTTCTTGAGGAACATATGCCATCTGCAACACTTTCAACAAGGCTTCTCAATGCGTCGGAGAACACATCAGCAAAGACAGAATTGATATTTTTGACAGCGTCTGGTTCAACTGTTCGACCACCTTATAATCCCTCTTTTTAATTATGCACATAAATTCCTCCACTTCCTTCTCAAAGGTGCCCTGTCCAGCAGCAGGAGTTATTGTTTCTTCAGTCGCTGTTTGCTTTCCTTTAGCCTTTGCCGAAGCCTCAGCCTCAGGATCTCCTCTCATAACTGGGGGAGCAAATAGACGACCACTTCTCATAAAACCTCCAACCCCTCCGACTTTCACTATAGTCGGGTCAATAGCAACAAACTTATTCTCCACTTTCTGTCCTTCCACATACACATCTGAGCCGTAATGCCATGGAATGGCTCTATCATCTGTATAAGGAACAGGCCCAGGCACAGTGATAGTCACAGGACTATCTTCAGGAGCATAAATGGTCACAGATTCTCTTCTAGCAGGCATCTCAGCTGGATCATAAAAAATGGTTATAGTGGACACATCATCAACTTCACTATCAACTTTGTCAAACTGCAAAGACCCTTCATCAATCAGATTCTGCAACCCCATCTTCAGGTCTTCACAACCATTCACTGAATTCACACACTTTTCACAATCAGAATTGCATCCCGGAAACACTTGTCCTTTCAACAGCCTCTCCTTCACTACCAACAGCGGAGTCCTCACTTCTTCTATGCTCAAAATCAGACATAACTTCTCACTACCCTCAACAGCATTTATTCTAGCCCCTCCATGATTCGGAATAGGGTTTGAAGTAACATTTGGCGGTGGTGCAAAGTTAATCGCCTTGGAGTCAATCTGATCTTGAACCTTGTGATGTAGCACCATGCACTTCTCAGTTGAGTGCCCGGGTGCCCCTGAATAGAAAACGCATCTAGCATTGACATCGTACCCCACTGGAAGCTCTCCAGGTGGTGGTGGTGCCAAAGTTCTCAATTGTATCAAATTCAGGTCCAGCAATCTCGGTACCAATGCAGTGTATGTCATGGGAATTGCTTCAAGCACCCTATTAGCCGGGCGAGTCTGCCTTGGCTGATAAGGTCTTTGTTGATAGTTGTTACGTTGTGGCTGTTGTTGTTGTTGTTGTTGAGTATGTACCTGCTGCACAGGGCTGGAAGGAATTGTGACAACTGCCACTTGCTCATATGATCTTCTATAACCTCGGCCCCGTCCTCGGCCAAACACAGCATTGGTTTCACCTTCCCTCCTTCTCGGGGGTCCGCTGAAAGCTTTTCTTACTCCATTCGAACTGCTCGCACTTGTATCCTGAATCTTTCCCATCTTTAACAAAGTCTCGACCCTCTCTCCAGCAATTACTATATCATTAAACTTGGTAGCCGAACAAGACGCCAATCTTTCGATAAACACTCCTTGCAATGTCCCCATGAACATATCAGCCATCTCATTCTCCAGCAGTGGTGGTTGCACTCTGGCAGCGAGCTGACGCCACCTTTGAGCATATTCTTTAAACCCCTCCTTAGCAGCTTGAGACATGTTTTGCAGTTGAGTGCGATTTGGAGCCATGTCCAAATTGTACTGGTATTTCCTCACGAAATCCTCTGCTAGGTCCTTCCATCTCTTAATGTTGACTCTACTTAGCTTCATATACCATTCCAAAGAGGCCCCAACCAGGTTGTCCTGGAAATAGTACATCCATAGCTTTTCATCATCAGTGTGGGAAGCAATCCTTCCTACAAAGGACTGAAGGTGAGTCTTTGGACACGCAATGTCGTTGTACTTCTCGAAAGTCGGGACCTTGAACTTGTAAGGTATTCTAACCCCTGAAACCAAGCCCAAGTCAGTAATGTCGAACCCCAAAGAGTTCTGAGATTGAATAGCCCTGATCTGTTCTGCCATCTCCTCAAACTTCCTGTTCATTTCAGCCCCTTGGCATTCAGTTTCGTCCAGCAGAGTAAACTGTTCGTCTTGACCGTCCATTTGTATGTTGTTCAGTCCATCATTGATTATGGTAACCCCTAGCTGTGTTACAGGGATTTCAACTTGACGGGCGCCTGTACCGTTACGATTACCTCCATCAGCAGTACTGTTGTTCCTGGCTTGACTATTTTCAACCAACTCACGCAGACGTTCCTGATTCTGACCCATGCCTTCCATAAGGGTCATAAAATTGTCCATCCTCAACCTCAAGTCAGCTAAATCATATTGCATTTGATCCATGACTCTTTCTCTATTGACTCTTGTGGGATATCTGTGTATGACTGGCTGTTCTCGAACCTTTCTGGGAGCTATAGTACCTGAAATAGAAGAGACATTAGAAACTGAAGCACTACCTGCAAAACAAACAAACACGTCATATGCATGCATTGTAACTGCTCATGTTCCCAAGTTTTAAGCATTTGTATGCCCCAGTTTTGGTATTTGCTCCAGATAGCCACTTTGAGTATTAACTTTCAGACTTTCTCTTTGAAGAGTATTCAGATATTAGCAGTATCAGACAAACGAGCTTTGCATATTCAGAAATGATAATTTGCATATTAACACCGTATATCATGGACAACCCAGTGCCGGCCAAAAGTTAGAGCACCAACACAAATATTCCTCGAAGGGTTACAAGTCATTACATGAATAAAAGACAAAAGAAATAAGACAAGACTCCTACAACAAGTCTGTAGGTAGTCTGGAAAAAAAAGAAATCATCTAAACTAAAGACCCAAGCTCTTCTGCAGCCACCTCTGCTCTGTTCTTCTTTACACCTGCTCTCAGCTTGAGCTCTTCAATCTCCTTCCGTGCCTCCTCCAAGGCTAACTGGCTTTGTGCTAACTGCTGAGTCTTTTCCCTCCGTACGTTGTGAACCTGCTCCACCTCTTCCTTCTTGAAGGCCATTTGCACTTCGAAAAACTCTTCTTTTTCTTTAAACTTCTTTTACTCTTCCTCCCTTTGGCCTTGCAACCAAACAATAGATTGGCGAGCTTCCTTGAGAGTTTTCAAAGTCTTTTTGCGTTCTGCTTCTCTTTTTGCTTCCATCATACCCATCCTTTGAAAGTGAGCTTCCCTTCCAGCAAAGTCTTTCTCTTTAGCTTCCAAAGAGGCTTGTATCTTCTGCAGCTTTCCCTCTGCTTCATTTTTGGCCCGATTGGCAAGATGATACAGGCTAACCATTTCAGCATTCTCCACTCGAACTTCATGCAGCTGAGCTTCCAATTTCTTGTACTCTTCAAGGGAGACAGTACTTTGGCTTGACACTTCTTTGGGATAGAGGGGAGCTTCTACTGAGAAAGGCATGAGAACTTCTTCTACATGTTTTTGCAACCACGTAGCAAAAGGAGGGTACATCTTGGGATCTACTCTGCCAAAGTCTTTCTTACCCTTCCTCACTCTATGAGCCCAAGCCTGAGATGCTTGCAGAACTAACTCCTTGTTTCCTTCCACATGAAAATACAAAGACTCAGCAAACTCTTCCATCTGTGGTGGATCTCTCAGAGGAAAGCCAAATTGCTTCCTAGCTAATGTTGGATGATAACTGATCACACCCTTCCTTCCTAGCAAAGGCACTCCAACAAATCTTCCACAACTAACCAGCAACTCTTTTCCTATCAGATCTCTGTCGTATCCCCAGGCTATATCCTTAGCAGTTAACCCCATCAACCTTCTAGACCATCTCCACTCATCCCTCATTTCCTTGAAAGCTCCTGATTTTTGCAATTGTCTGGAAAACCACTCAGCAAACAATGAAGCACAACAGCCCACTGGTCCACTTCTACCTTTCTCATTCCTGTAATGAACGTTGTAGTAGAAGTCTCCCAACAAAGTTGGCACAGGATTTCCTTTAGCAAAGATAGAGATCACTTCCAAGCTCACAAATTCCTTCTCTCCTGGGAACAAGCTAGACCCATACACCATCAAAGCCAGCAAAGCACCAAAGCCACCCCATTTACCCTCTTTAGCATATTTCTCAGCCTTTGGTATGAGCACACTCCAAGGGAGTCCTTTTCCTTCACTAACCTTCAGAGCCTTCTTGACTGTAGCAACTGGTAAACGATAAACTTTGGCTATGTCTTCTTCCTTAAGCACCACTTCATACCCATAGAAAGGCAAGGTATCTTTGACTGGAATATTCAGAATGCTGGCAATCTCCTCCAAGGTAGGAGCCAAGATGTAGTCTGGAAACACAAAGCATCGCAGCAGGGGATCATAAAACTGAAGCAAGGTATGCAAAATGTCCTTCTGGTCTGCAGTGGGTTTGTCCATGAACTTCAATATCTGGCCATACCTCTTTCTGAAATTTCCCAAGACTTGGTCGTTTATCAAACCTGCTAATTTTTGAACACTTCTGACTTCAGGTTGAAGAAAAGTATAGTGAACATTCTTTTTCCTTGTAATCTTTCTTATTTCTGCCATCTGGAGATAACATTTACCAGAACTGGGAGCTGACTATGATCAATGACCTGAAAAATGGAAACATAAATAGTTAATGCAAGAATGATGCAAATGCAAATGCAATGCAGGCATATGATCAATCTGTGACCATCTGGATACTGGACACTGAACATAAGGACCCTCTGATCAACTGCAAACCAAAATCCTCTGAGTCACAACCCTCTGATAGAAATTCTCAGAACCATAGTACCAAGAAAACCAGAACACCAGAACCATAGGACCAAATCATAACAAGGACAACTGATAATGAGGGTATGTAGAGGTCAAGGGTTCTTGGAAACCTGTAAACTCCCCCCAATCTCACTGGTATGCTCCAGGTCAGACATCACAGACTCTCAAAGCCGAATAGCAATAATACTTTCACCATTTCCGAGAAATGGCTCATGGCCAAATCAGGGAATCGGTTTGGCATTATATACTACGCAGGGAGGCCTCGGCTGAGTCCGGGAAACAAGGTCATCCTATGTGAGTTCCAGGTGGGCCCTCGGGTGCAAGTGGGTTTGGCACACAATATGGTCTGCCACTGTCACCACTAGAGAGGGATTTTCGACAAGGTTTTCAAAGATCGGTCCCCAGCTGCACATAACTATCAAGGTTATGAAATGAAAGAGGAAGATCCCCAAATCAAGACATTTCCAAGACGGTCGCAAATCTGGGCGTGGAACTCACTACTACCCGCATGACAAGATCTCATGAGCCCAAAGTGGAACCACTCTAAGTCCTAAGGTGCACTCGAGCCGTGGTAATGAGCTCATCTCTCAGAAAAAGTAACACCCAAACCCACCAAATAGAAGATCCAGTCCAGACAGTCCAGTAATAATATGATGCAGAAAATAAATATTGAAAAACTGTAAATAAAGCTGTAAACAAAAACTGTAAATAAACAACATTAAAATACAACACACAACAGCAAACAGTCAACACCCAAAGAAACAGAAACATGCAAGCACTAGAAGAGACTCTCAAGGGAACCAGAGATACTCTGGTTTGGAAGTTCCCAGCAGAGTCGCCAGCTGTCGCTCCCAGGATTTCCATCCTGGTACAAACGCGAAAGTGGCGCGAAAAAGAATAGAGTCGTCAGCCAGACATTTTTATCCCGAAAGAACGGGAATGGTAATGCTGCACAAACCAGAAGAAAAGAAAAGGAAGGAAACAGGTCCTGCGAACCAAAGAGACTAACTTCGGGAGTCGGTTACGACCTGGGAAGGTATTAGCACCCCAGATCGTCCGCCGTACCCGACGGGATCCACGCTTGCAAAGAAACTGTTTCAAAGGGTGAAGAAATAAAAGTTGCTGCAAAGAAGATTAACTGAACTGGATAAAAGAAACAAAAAGGGAACTGAAAAAGAAATGAAAAGGAAAAATGTAGGGAAAATAAAGATTGTGCTCGAACGGGCCCTACCCCGCTGCCTACGTACCTCATTTGGACAATGAGGATCAGAGTCGCCGTAGTTCCCCTAACTAGGGGTGAAAACGATTGCTTGTGTCTTAAGGCTTGAACTTCCTATGTCAATGCTCATGTGTTGCAGGCTCGGACGACGAGTGCATTACCGTCTTGCAAAATGACAAGTAGGAGCAAGTTCGCGTACAGAGCGAAGGAGATGAGAAAAGAATTCCCGAAGGAAAGACGCTTATTGTTGGTTTGTGTTTCTTATGAAGCTTTTTATGAGTGTGTCACAAGGAAGTGAACTCAAGCTCTTTTCCATGGAATGTGCACTTGTCACTACATTCCAAGATGGAATAATAGAACAAGCACACTCAAGTAAGGAGAAGATCCCCAAAACTTGATTCCAGAGATTAGGGAATAAGCTCATTAACTCATTAACTTATTAAGTGTTTTTGTATTTACAATGAAGAAGTGTGTTTTATGATTTTCTTTGTGAAGATGATATCTTGATCAGACTTGTGCATCACAAGATAAGCTTGTACTATCCCAAGATGGGAAGACTACAAGTACCTCATGGGATAAGGCTATTGCTCAAGGTATCACTTCAAACTTTATTAGATGTTTTCTTTATGGTTTTGAGATGAGAAGAGAAGAAAAACCAAAAGGATCACAAAGGCAAAAGTCTAATGGGGGACTAATAAATCCTAAGTGTTGTCATGCATGGGAAATCCTAGGTTAGTGAGGTTTACTATCCTAAAGAAGAAAGAAAGAAAAAGAGAAGAAGAAGAAAGTAAGGCCTAAGCCCAACAATCAAAGGTTAGTACAAGTAATAATAAGAAGAGAAGAGATGAGATTTGGAGATGTGGGAATCACATCCACACCTCTTACTTACCATAGCCCCTGAAAAGGTTAGCAACACAAGCATGCAAGCAAAAAAAATGAACAAAAATGTCATACCAACATCATACAACAGAAGTGAAGTCATACACACAAATGCTCAATGCAAATGCAATTCATAAGAATGAGAGAAAAGCACCCAAGTTAATATGAGGCAACATGAATCAAATAGCAAGGCAAAGCAAACTTGGTGAGATGCAAAGCAAAATAAACAATATACAACCTCAAGGCACAAGACCAGAACCCTAGTCAAGTTAAAGAAGTGTTGAAGAAGTAAGAAAGATGAGGAGAAGAGAAGCACAAAGCTAAACAATCACATTATGGGAAGAAAGGAGCAAAGAAGGTGAGATGGATGTACAAAAGAAAAGAAGAACTTCAAAGGTAAGCAAATCACAAGATTTACAAAACACAAACTCCAACCCAAGATCAGAAAGGTACCAATGCCCTAAAGAGACCCTAAACAAGGTGAAAAAGTTGGCACAAGTGCCCTTCTAAGCTAAGGAGAGGACTTATGATCAAAAAGAAGCAAAAGGGGACAAGTTAAGAACCAATATTCAAATCAAATCAAATATGCACCCAAAAATTCCACCACCTTGGATAAGAGATCTTCAATCATGATATAACAACATGCCAAAAGGATAGGAAGAAATTCAGAAGCTATGCAAGTCAAATGAGGGCTTAAACATCAACTAGGGTTAAGAAACTTCACTCACAAGTCAAAGACCAAAACCATATAAACAAGCTTCTAAAAAATAAGGGCAAACATCACACATGAAGTACACTCCATCAAGAGTCCAAAGCAAAAAGAACCAATCAAAAATTCAAAATGAGGATCAATATGGAAAATGGACAAGGCAACATGCATAAAAATGGAATAAAATGAATTAATTACAATGAACAATTAATATCCACGTGTCAAATTAAAATGAATGGAAAATAAAAATATTAAATTTAAAGAAAACTCAAAGTGACATTCCTGAATTATTTCATAATTTTTTGAAACTTAGAACTATTTTTAAAAATTAAAAACTAAAGCTGAAATAAAATGAAATAAAAAAAAGAAAGATGAAGCTGGGAGGTGTGAATAGAAGGAAATCCAGTTCAAACTGTTTGGGCCTATGCGCATGGGGTGTGTGGATATCAACACAAGCCCACCCAATTCCCAGCACAACCTACAATATATATGGTGGAAAATCAGAAAATTATGAAAAAACACTGGCCAAGGGATCAAATGGACGCATCCTGGAGGTCAACTCATTAATCTTAGTCAGCAAAATGATTGGCTCAGAGTGAAGGCACATAATAAGTATCATGGGGTGCGAAACAAAAATAATTAAAACAGAAATGAAGTTCACGTGAGGGGGAACATCCTCATTTATGAGGTGGCAGCATGAGGTGCGTTGAGATGATAAGATCTAATGGTCACGAGACCTTCTTCTTCGTCCAAACCCTAAAATGAACCAGCCCAGAATCCGGTGACCGGAGCTAGGGCTCCGGCACCGGAAAATGCATATAATGAACAAACATCAATAATAAAACATCAAAAGCTCCAGATTAGGTCATTAAGTCATCCTGAATTAAAAAATGGCAATGAAATTCTCAATAGATCAAAGGATATTCCTGATCGAAAGCAAACAGGTTACACCATGAAAATTCAGATCAACATATAAAGCTCAATAATGCACCAAATTCGAATCTAAAACAAGCAAAATCATCAGCACAAATAGAAGATCACAATGCACACATCTATTTTCACTTTTAGATCTGAGAATTTGGAGCATACCTGAGACTTGCAGATCTGGAAATAGCTTGTGACAAGCCAAGAAATAGATGCCAATCCACTCCAAATACACTCTAGCGGCAAAATAAATGAAACTAGAGCCTTGAAAGTTGCTGGATCTAAGAGCTTGAAGCTTACTGCTCTGAAATGGCAAGGTGTTGAATCTTGAGAATTAGCTTGAACAACGGATGGATTTGTGATCCTGAGCTCTCAAGGATGAAGAATATATGGTTGGTTTATGAAGGGAGCAAGTGTAGAGAATGATTCGAAGGAATTTGCAAACTGAGCCAAAACTTGAGAGTGATGAAATGAGAGAGATCTGAACCCTTCTAAAACCCTAATTCTCTTTTATGTGAGCTCATGAAGCAATGCTGAAAACATGAGGGCCTTTGCACGTGGGAAGAGAGTGTGTGGGAGAATTTGCACAATTTGCAAATTTGTTGTAATATCATGAAACCCTCATGCACTGCCCTCTTTCTTGCCCATGTGCACTCCACATCTCACCCTTGATTTCAATCCAAAAAGATCCTGGCCTTTGGATGCAAGTATCACACAATTCTCATGATTATGCAAATATTACACTTAGGGAATAAAATTTACATTATGCACGAATTTGGTGTCATTCTTGGAGAAAAATGACTTATTTGCATTGCCTTGTAACATTGTAACCTTATTTGGTATGTACAAACACCCAAAAATAAGTTTCAAGCCTTTTTGCTTTTGTGTACAAATGAAAAATCAAGCTTTGCCCTAATTTTCATGCAATTTTCGAGGGCTCTATCTTTCAAACCATAAATGCTATGAAAAATTAATTATACTTTTTGAAAATGGGAGGCTTTAATCTCCAACTTTCATGTCTGACTTTGGTCCATTTGAAGAATTTTTCACCAAGTTATGAACATTTGAAATTTAGGGCAAAAACTTGCTAAAAATGGCATTTTCCATAACCAACTTTACACCAATTTTGCAAAACACCTCAAAACCTCATGATTCTGATCTTTGATATTCCCAAACCTCTTTTAACATTATAAGAACATCCCTTGGCTAGAAAAATGGGGTTGGACCCCTTGAAATCTCACAGTTGAATTTTCTAAGGCACAGTTGACCAGTTTCTTCATTTACAAGCAACTGAAGAAATACTTGACTTCCAAAAGGAATTTTCTCACCAAATTTCATCCCTAGGATCCTCTTAACATGTAAAAGACTTTGCCCAAATTAAATGGCCAAAGTCTTGAGGTTTTCATGCTTGAAACTCAAACCCTAATTTGGGACCATTGTGTAGGAGCTTTGCCCTAGCCTGGATTCCCTGATGACCTTCCAACCTTCTGAGCTTTTGTAAATGAACTTGAACTTGTGAATGCAATATAGACCCCTCATAGGACTAGTATAAATCCATTGGGCCCCTTGTCATAGCTTGTGATGCTTCAAAAACCTCCCTAGATGATCATATGCCTAATGCTAGGTCATGAAGATGTTATGCTTCATCTTTCCATGCTAGGATGCCAATAATATGATATGTTCATGATGAATATGATGTGATACGATGCTTAAAATAAGAGGGAAAATTTTGGGTGTTACAGTACAAAAGAAAAGGAACTGGATCTGGATAAAAGAAAAGAAAAGATAAGGGGGAAAATGTAGGGAAAATAAAATAGTGCTCGAACGGGCCCTACCCCACTGCCTACGTACCTCATCGGGAAATGAGGATTAAAGTCGACGTAGTTCCCCTAACTAGGGAGGAAAATGGCTTATGTTTTTTAAATCTTGAACTATTTATGTCAATGCTCAGGAGTTACAGGCTTGTCTGGCACAAGTGCTTTACCGTCTTGGAAAAAGACAAGTAGGAGCAAGCTCTTACGTTATGAGTGAAGGTAATGAGAAAATAATTCCTGAAGGAGAGACAATTATTCTTTGTTTGTGGTTTTTAGAAGCTTTTATTTGTGTTTGGCACAAGAATGTGAATTCAAGTCCTTTTCCATGGAATGTGTACTCATTACTACATCACAGGATGGAATGAGGAACGAGCACACCCAAGTAAGAAGAAGACCTCAAAGACATAGTTCCAGAGATTAGGACCTAAGATCACTAACTCATTGAATTTATTAAGTGCTTTTGTGATTTGAAATGAAGAAGTGATTTTTAGTTTTTCTTTGTGAGGATGAGAAAGAGAGAGCACCTCAACCATTATTATGTGTTTTTTTAGGTTTTTGTTTGAAGATGAGAAAGAGAGAGCACCAAAAGGATATCAAAGGTAAAAACTAAGGGGGGACTAATAATCCTAAGTGTTATCATGCATGGGATACCTAGGTTAATGAGGATTTAATTTTGTCCTAATGAAGAAAAAGGAAAGAAGAAAAGAAAGGAGCAAAGGATTCAACTTACTTCTTAAGAGAAGTTAAGTTTATCCTAAAGAGGGATGAAGAAGAAGTTCAACATTGATGGCCTAAGCACATCACAAACACAAGTAAGAAGACATAAATAAGTGAAGGAATAATTTGAGATGTAGAAGCATCATCCACACCTCTCAAACTTACCAAAGCCCTGAAATGTTAGAAATATTCACATATAAACAACTGGAGTTCAAACAAGCATAAGTCATGAAAGAACAAAGGTCTAAGCATCAGAAACCACACAAGTCAGAACCTAATAGTCATAAAATATCTCTAAGGTTAGTCATTTAAACTCAATCAAAAAGAAATGGGAGAAGTCCCACAAACATCTAAAAGTTACCAAAGAAGAAGTGACATGGAAATAAGTGAACAAGTAAGGAAAACAAGTCAAAGTTCAACAAGTAAGGTCAAATTCAGAAGCTAAACATCTTACATATGTGCCTAAAAAAAGTATTCATACATCATTCAAAGCATATAGACACATATCCAAGGTGGAGAAAATAGAAGAAGAGTGAAGTGAATCATGACTAATACTTGTGAAAGGTGTGACTTGGTGCACAAGGTAAGCTTAACACAAAGGAAATGAATGATCACATATCAAAACCAGAAGTCATTTAACATGTTAACAAGCCTCAAACAAGACCTCAAATGATGGCACAAGTGCCTTCCTAAGAAAGCAAGCAAGTCATGTTCAAAACAATCACAAAAGACCTCAAGAAATAAAGAACTTCCAAACATGGTTCAAAAATTAAGATATTCAGCATCAAAGGACCGCAAACATGTATAAACATCAAGCAAAAGTTGCAAGCCAAGAATCAGAACCAAAGACATTCAAACAATTAGGAAAAATAAGGCTAGGGATTCATTTACTTAAGCACAAAGCAACAACTTGAAACTCAACCAAACAAGGCCTAAAAATCAGCAAAAAAGTATTTAGGATACCTCAACATCTTATTGACACAATGCAAAAAGAACTAGGGTCACAACTATTATAGAACTCCAGTTATAAAATCAGCAAACCAAAGTCTTCATGGAAAAAAGAAATACAAAGGAAAATAAAAGGAAAATTAATTCGGGGGATGAAAATAAAACAAAAATAGAAAATAAAATTTGAAAAAAATTTAAAACCTAATAAAGAACATTTGTGAATTTGTTTGGTATTTTTGAAAACATAAAACTGATTTTTAAAATTAAAAAGGAAATGAAAAGAAATAAAGAAAATAAAAAAGGAGAAAAGAAGGCAGGGGTGCAAACAAAAATCCAAATCAGTTCAATATGGGAATGGGCCCAAAAAGGAAGGTGTGAATATCAAAAGGAGTCCCATTGCATTACAAAGCTCAGTCAACCATAATCAAAGTATGCTCGTCCTGCATTCCAGAATCATTTTCACAAAGTAATCACATCTAAGGGCTTCCACTCGGTCAACAAGAATCACAAGTATGCACATCTAACGCTCATGGTTTAGTTAAGTGAAAAAGTAAGCCAATCTAGTGGTTCACAATGATCAGCAAAAATATGATCATCTAACGTATTACAAAGCAAGTCAGCAACTAAGTCAAATGAGATGGACGTGTGAGATCTAACGACCACAATATTTATCATGCATTGGCAAACAAAACGATTAAAATGAAAACATAAAACCACAAGCCAAGCAAGTGATATTTTTATGTGTTGGCACACTGATGTTCATTGGGTCAAAAAAACTAAGGGCCGGGATTGCTTCTTCTTCAAAGGATCTCAAATATACAAACTAAATCATCAAACAACCAACAAATAAACAGATCAAGGAAAATAATAATAGATCACAAAAACATAGATCCATATAACTTCATCATTTCACATCCAAATTCAAAACAAATAGCTCAGCATACTCAGTGAAGTTCCATACACACAATGCACAAAATTAATTCTTCATTCATGATGATGGAATCAGAGGCATACCTAAGATGCAAGCTTGTCAAAAACACCAAGAAAACCTCTGAAAAAGTGCAGATCCACTCCTCTTGAGCTCTATTTGCAAAATAAATGCAAATAAAGGCTTGAAATAGGCTGGATCTTGAGATTAAAGCTGAAGCTCCTCAAATTCGAATCCCTTGGATTCTTTCACTATAGCTTCAAATGGTGATTGATTTGTGTTATTTATGCTTCAGTGAGTGTAGATATGTAAAGATGTGAGGCAATGTGTGGAAGGAGAGTAGGATTCGAAGAGAAATATAAAATGAGCAAAACATTTGAAACTGAGAATGAAGCATGCATCAACCTCTGAGAATTTAATGTTTGGCTTATATATGAAGGGTTTATGAAGCTGATTAGGGTTTGGCAATTGCGAGGACTCGGAAATAAAAGATTGGGATGAAAATGAAAATTTGCATAACTGTGCACATGTGGTCCTTTTCTCGTGCATTCTTTACACCATGTGTATGATCATTCTTCATTTAATTCATTGATTTCCCTTGGATCAATCTTAGGGCCTGAAATACTTTGGATCATGAGTTTTGAATGAACATTCAATTTTGCATAATGGTGAATACAAGATGAATAGTGCACGAAAATGGGTGGTTCCTTGGGAAAACATGATTGTTATAAAGTGAATTTTGGTATGGTAGTGAGAATTGATACATTAGAAGTCATGAGAAACAAATTTGAACCTTTTTGCAAATGGTATAAAACTTGAACTTTTGAAAATCCCTAAAAATAAACCAATTTTCATCAAGCATAACTTTTGATCTAAGAATGCTATAAAAGAGTTCTTTTACTTTTTGGAAAAGGGAGAACAATCCCTACAACTTTGATGTTTATAAAAAATTCCTTTGAAGCTTCCTTGGTCGTGAAAGGATTAATTAAAGTTAGGGCAAAAATTGCCAAAAATAGAAAGTTACATTATGTAATTTTCCAATTTTAGTAACTTTTCTTCAAACTCTTGATTCTTAACTTTTGAGATCATTCATGCCACTTCTTGACCAAATCAAAGTCCCTAGACTTGAAAATCATGTTTGGAACCCTAAAAATCCATTGGTTGACTTTTCTTCTGCAAAGTTGACCTTTTTCTTCAAGTACAAGTAATTAATCAATTGCATGACTTTCACAATGAGTCTTTGAACCAAATTTCATCCTTAGGACTTGTATAACATATAGAAGCCTTTGACCACAAGAATTGGTCAAGACTATGAGTATAGACTGCTCTGAGGCAAAACCCTAATTAGGGTTTCCTTGTGTAAAAGAAAATTGTATTGATGAATTTCTGATGAACCACACCCCTTCTAGGGTTTTGAGGATGAGTTTGAGCTTGTATAAGATATGAGGAACCCTTGTAGGATTCTTACAAGACCACTCGGCTCTTATCTTGGATTTGATGAATCACAACTTGATGGATGATTGGTCACATGCCTTATGCTTCTAACTATGGATGTTATGCCTCATCTTTCTATGTAAAGATGCAATGAGATGTAAACTATATGCTATGCTATATGCTATGAAAATGAGAGGGAAAATTTTGGGGTGTTACAGTTTCCCCTATTCAAACATCTATTAATCCGAAAAGGATGAGAGCATCGACTGTCGACCGTTCAAGAAGAACTGTGATTGAATACCAAAAAACCAAAAAATTTGCACTCCGCTGAAGAAGAAAAGGGATATAAACCCGACCAAAGAAAAAATTGCTTGAAAACCTTAACTTTGTGAATAGTAACTCGTAATAATGAAGAAATTTAATTTATGAAGAACTAGTAGACTACTGGCCTGCCACAGACGTGGGTCTTGCAAAAGTGTTATAACCAACTGAAATACACCATGAAATGTTATCCAAAGATCCATACTCCAAGACATGAGCTCGTAACATCATAGGATTTACGACTCAAACAAATGTCTTTTATAATGAACCAGATGACTATTGGCCTGCCATAGATGTGGGCCTTAGCAACGAGGTCTGTAAAACAAATAAGTTATGATCAAGATGCATTGTGAAATCCTCTTTTTGAAAAGTACAATCTATCTATCAAATAAATACGCCTCTCAAGGTCTAATCCAACAAACAAGTGTCCTTTATGATTTTGTGTTGTTGATGAAGAATTCATGATTATTTTGATGGATATAATTATGTACATGATATAAATGAGGTTGTTATGATGAATGTTGATGTTAATAAGGTTTTATGATGTAATATTATTGAATTGTTGGTTTTTGAAGGGTTTTGTCGCAGAAGGGAGAAGGCTGAAATCGCAGAAAAATTCTAAAAAATCACGAAGCTCTCTTAGCGAGCTACAACTTTCTTAGTGAGAAGAGTCAGAGAGTTGGGCGCTTAGCGAGTGTAATTCTTCTCTAATCGAGCCCTGAAAAACTTGGAAAAATGCCTTTGTTTTCAAAACTATTTTAAGGTGATATGTTCTAAGATTCCATGATGTTGTAGAGTTATCTCATGATATGTCTTAAGCACTAAATGAGTAGGATTGTTATTATATAATGTGTAGAGATTCACCTTGATTTTATGAGTTTTGAAATGTAAGTGAGATTAGTTTTTAATTGAGAAGTGAAGAATTAAATTAATTCCCTCGAGTAAGATATATGATTATATGATGTAGAGTTATGATGTAGGATGAGTGTGTTGTACGATGTTCCATGAGTATGTGCATAATGTTATGAATGAGAATGAGTAATGATTGTTGATAATGAATGCGGATGCAATTTTATGATGTTTTGAGGATGATATATGTATATTGCGTCATGCATTCATGGCATTCATTTTATGAGGGGACTTCGGACTATTGGTAGCTTCAATCCCATTGTGTGGATTGACGTGATATGATGTTTATGATGTGCTTCCTTAGGGGAGGATTGATGGCCCAGTGTCCATCACATGAGGATGTTTCGGTACCACATGCATTAGTAAGAAGTTTCATTTCATTCTAAATGACATAGCATGAATGCATTGATGTTTTGTGTAATGATGATTTGTATTTGATAGTGTAAACTAAATGACCTTGATGAATATTTCTATAACTTGATGATGATGATATGTATAAATGAGTTGTAAATGAAATGTTGTTGTTGTATTTGAATTCTTATTAATATATTATATTATTAAATGTGAATTTACTCACCTTGCCTGCCTTCTGGTGATGGTCTATTATACCATCCTGTAGATAATCAAGGTTAGCTCGGTGCATGCTTGAATCGGGAGATAATGAGTCGCCGAGTTCATTAGAAGTGGATTCCTGCTTTGTATCTAGTAACATTGGGATGGGTTTTGCTTGAATGTTATGTTTTATTGAGATTAAGATGCTAGATTTTGTTTCAATGTTGTGATAAAATGTTATTTTAGAACGAGTTATGTGTTTTTTTTATTAAAGATGATTTTATGACTTATTCGTTTTTCCACTATATAATTATGAAGAAAAGGCTTATGAATGTTTTTCATGATTTTTTTGTAAGCCCGTGTTACGGGACAAGACTCTATGTCATGTTTTCAGGTTTGAGTTTTGGAAGTAAATATGATGCACTTTTGTATGAGTTTTATACTCTGATAAATGATTTTAAATTGCTTAATCTATGATGGGGTAGAACGGTGTTACATTAATGGTATCGGAGTAGGTAAGTCAGTCGGCCGTGTCATGTCGTGTCAGTTATTGAGTTTGAGTGTTTTGAGGTTGAGTTATTTTCTGATGTTTTTTAGTGATTTGTAGAATAACTTTGAATCATGCTCTTATGGATGCGGTAGCGTCACTTGCTCATGCTACGACGCATCACAACCTTCGGGATGAGTTCCATGCTTTGGGGGGGGGGTTTAGAGGAATACTCCGCCTAAATTCAAGGGTTCTCATAAACCGGAGAATGCGCATAAGTGGCTGAAGACGATTGAGAATATTTTCAGGACTATGGCGTGCTCTGACGCTCAGATGGTGCAGTTTGGCACCCATATGCTGGATGAGGAAGATGAGGATTGGTGGGATAATACCTGTCAGAGATTGGAAGGGGCTGGGGCTGCCATAACTTGGAATGTGTTGAGGAGAGAATTTCTGAGTAAGTACTTTTCTGAAGACGCCCATGGAAAGAAAGAGGTAGATTTCTTGGAACTGAAGCATGGGAATTTGATGGTTGCAGAGTATACTGAAAAATTTGAGAGGTTGGTGAAGTTTTGTCTTCATTATAACCGTGATGATGCTGAGTTGTCCAAGTGTTTGAAGTTTGAGAATGGGTTGAGACTGGAAATCAAGCAAGCAATTGGTTATCAGCAGATCCACAGGTATATTGAACTTGTGGATAAGAGTAGCATATATGATGAGGATAGTCGAGCTAGATCTGCTCACTATAAGCAGGTGAGTGAGAAGAAAGACAAGGGCCTGTTTTGAGGAAAACCTTATGCAACTCCAAATGACAAGGGGAAGAAGAAGGGTAATAATGGGAAGAAGTCAAGTAGGGGAGCGGGTTCTAAACCTGCTATAAGTGTGGCGAAGCAGGTCACAAATATGATGTGTGTACTGCTACTATGATAAGGTGCTATAAGTGTGGTAAGAAGGGCCAGATGAAAAATGAGTGTATGAGTGTTGAACCAACTTGTTTTAATTGCGGCGAAGAGGAACATAACAGTACTCAGTGCCAGAAACTGAAAAAGGTTGCTACTGCAGCTCAGACTACTGTTAGCATGTTTTCTTTGAGTGGCTCAGATGCTCCGAAGAAAGACAACTTGATCATAGGTACTTATTTTATTAATGATATTGAATTGGTTGCTATAATTGATATTGGAGCCATTCACTCGTTTATTTGGATTGAGTGTGCGACCAGGTTGAATTTACCTTTGACTATTATGAATGGTAATATTTTGATTGAAATTCCTGCTGACGGTTCAGTAACGTCTAACCGTGTATGTTTGAAGTGTCCTTTGACCATTTATTGTAAGGATTTCTTGATAGATTCAGTGTGTTTGCCTTTGCGCCATATGGATGTTGTGCTAGAAATGAATTGGTTAGAATTTAACTTTGTGCATATCAACTGCTATGAAAAGACGGTGGAGTTTCTAGAGTTTAGTGATTGTGTGGAAATGATGTTCCTATCTGCGAAGAAAGTGGATAAACTTCTAGCAGATGAAGCACGTATGTTTTCTTCGTTTGCGGCGTTACGAGTTGAACGTGAACAAGTGGGTGTTGAATTACCTATTGTCTGTGGATTTCTTGATGTGTTCCCAGATGTTTTCTGTGGATTTAGTACCTGGTCCTAGTCCAATGTAGATGTCTCCTTATAGGATGTCATCTTCTGAATTGAGTGAGTTAAAGAAACAACTTGAAGAAATTCTTGAGAAAAAATATGTTAGTTCGAGTGTTTCTCTGTGGGGTTCTCCTGTGTTGTTGGTTATGAAGAAAGATGGTAGTATGAGGTTGTGCGTCGATTATCGACAATTGAATAAGGTGACTATCAAGAATAAATATCCACTTCCTAGGATTGATGGTTTGATGGATCAGTTAGTGGGAGCTTGCATTTTTAGCAAACTTGATTAAAGGTCGGGTTATCATGAGATTCGAGTTAAAGTAGATGATATTCCTAAGATAGCTTTCCGTACGAGATATGGTCACTATGAATATACTATGATGCCTTTTGGTGTATCCAATGCACCTGTCGTATTCATGGAATATATGAATCAGACTTTTCATGAGTATTTGGATAAGTTTTTGGTGGTTTTTATTGATGACATTCTGATTCATTCAAGGTTAGAAGAAGAACTTGAGGCACATCAGAGGATTGTATTACAAGTGTTGAGAGAGAAGAAGCTTAATGCTAAGTTGTCTAAGTGTGAGTTTTGGTTGAAGGAAGTGAGTTTCCTTGGCCATGTGATTTCTAGTGGTGGGATTTTTGTGGATCCTTCAGAGATTGATGTTGCGTTGAATTGGGATACTCCGAAGTATGCTACTGAGGTTAGAGGTTTTCTTGGTTTGGCCGATTATTACCGCAAGTTTATAGAGGGTTTTTATAAGTTGACATTGCCTCTGACGCAATTGACTCGAAAGGGTTAGGCTTATGCATGGGAAGTTGCTTGTGAGATGAGTTTAGACTGCTCCAATTTTAATTTTACCGAATCTGAATGAATATTTTATGGTGTATTGTGATGCTTTGAAGATGGGTCGTGGTGGTGTTTTGATGCAGTATGGTCAAGTAGTTGCCTATGCTTCTAGACAGTTACATGTAAATGAGAGTGTCGCTCCTTGGATTTCCATCCTGGTACAAACGCGAAAGTGGCATGGAAGAGGGTAGAGTCGCCAACCAGGCATTTTTATCCCGAAGGAACGAGAATGGTAATGTTGCACAAACCAGAGAAAAGAAACGGAAGGACACAGGTCATGCGAACCAAAGAAACTGGGTTCGGGAGCCAGTTACGACCTGGGAAGGTATTAGCACCCCAGATCGTCCGTCGTACCCAACGGGATCCACGCTTGCAAAGAAACTATTTCAAAGGGTGAAGAAATGAAAGTTAGTGCAAAGAAAAGGAACTGAACTTGATAAAAAGGAAAGAAGGGGGAAAATGTAGGGAAAATAAAAGAGTGTGCTCGAACGGGCCCTACTCCGCTGCCTACGTACCTCATCTGGATAATGAGGATCAGAGTCGCCATAGTTCCCCTAACTAGGGGTGGAAACTATTGCTTGTGAATTAAGGCTTGAACTCCCTATGTCAATGCTCAGGTGTTGCAGGCTCGGACGGCGAGTGTGTTACCCTCTTGCAAAGTGACAAGTAGGAGCAAGTTCGCGTATGGAGCAAAGGTGATGAGAAAAGAAATCCCGAAGGAGACATATTCCCCATGGAATAAGGCTATTACACAAGATGTCACTTATTTCTTTATTAATATTTTTTTTATGCTTTTGTTTTGAGATGAGAAGAGAAAGTACCAACAGAGAAAAAGGCAAAAGTCTAATGGGGAAAGACTAAACCTAAAGTTATCATGCAAAGGTGGTCCTAAGGTTAGTGAGGTTTCAACTATCCTAAGAGAAAAGAAGAACCAAGGAGAAGCAAAAGAAAGGAGAGGAAAGCTAGAGAGCAACTTACTCCTCTAAAGGAGATAACTTACTCCTAGAGGGGAAAAGAAGAGCAGTGAATCACATGATGGCATAAGGCACATCAAAAATCACAAAGCATAAGCAACTTAAAAAGAAAAGATGAAGAGTTTAAATGTGGATAAACATCCTCACTTCTCTTACCATGAGCCCCTGAAATGTTAGAAAAATTCCAGCAAATTGATCAACACAATCATGGAATTAGCATGCTCAAACTTCTAGGTAACAAAGATCAAAAAACATGCCAAGCTTTGCAAATTCATGACTTATGCGTCGAGAACATGAAAGCATACATAAACCAGCAAGAAAATCGCCCTAAACTAACATATTCAATGATCATATCATAATCCATGGCAATTAAAGCAAGTAAGGGGATCAAACAAGCTCAAAATAGCTCAAATATGGCACTCTGCTTCAGTGTTAACCGATTAACCAAAGTGTTAACCGGTTAACCAGTCCAGACCTGCAGAAAAACAGCACAGAAATAGGTGCATTAACTGGTTAACCAGTCCAGACCTGCAGAAAAACAGAACAGAAACAGGTGCGTTAACTAGTTAACCAAAGCGTTAACCGGTTAACACTTTGAAAACAACAACAAAAATCAGCTCAAACCAGCTTATCCAAATCATTCCACAATAGACCAGCACTCAATTATGCATGAAATAAAATGGATCAATTCACATTAATAAATATCATTAAGCTCAAGAACATTAACACACGGATCCAATCATAAATCAAACAATCATTTCAAGCAATACAAGCAAATGCACAACCACATGGTGGATCTAAGCACAAGCATGCAAATAAGCTAAAAAACAGAGCTAGATCTGAATTTAACCAACCTACAAAGCTGAGGTATGCTTTGGTAATTGTTGTTTGAGATGAAAATGAGGAATTTCGCGGAAAACTTCAAAGATCTGGTGTTCGTCTTCACACATCATGCAAAATAAATGCAAGCAAAGGATCTTGATTCAGAATTTTGGCTCCAAAAGCACTTCTACTCTCCAAATAAGATCTGAACCAAGTAGTGAAACCAACAAATTGATCCAAAGAAGCTATGGATGGAGGTCTAGTTCCAAGATCTACACACTTTAGTGCAAAATCATGTGATCTTCAAAGAGGAACTTTGAGTGATTTGGGAAATTGAGAGAAAAAAGTGAGAGAATAGTGAGAGAGAGAGAGATGAAAAATTCAGAAAATGAGAAGGGAATTATGAGAGAGCTCCCTCTTGGTTTGGAGGGAAATGGAATAAATATGATTTAGGTTTGGGGCCCAAAATTTTGGCTTGGGATCCAAAAAACATGGTTTGGGATTAGCTTAGAAAGTGATTAGGACCTAGCATTGGAATTAGGCTTGGATAAATGCACTAGATCCTTCTCCATAATTCAAAATGAATAAAAATCAGAAAATTGAAAATTGGAGCCAAAACCACATGTTGAATTTGCTGCTGGAATTCAAAATTCGTAGCCGTTAACCGGTTAACCAAAGCGTTAACCGATTAACGCCAGTGAATTTTGAATTCTCCCTCCTTTTGGTGGGAAACTTCAAGAATAACCCGGCGCCAACCGTTTTGATCTGATTTGGATCTTCAATCCTTTTAGGGCTTTGAACATGAATCATAGCTTGTATAAAAGATCCTGTGAGCTTCTTGCCAGGTCACTATGCTATTGACTTTGGCTTGTAGTGCTTCGAACTTCCTGGATGATTAATCATATGCCTTATGCTAGAACATGCGAGTGCTATGCTTCATCTTTCTATGCAAAATGCTAAGGGTATGACATGCTTGATATGATGATGATGCTTAAAAAGAAGAGGGCTAATTTGGGGTGTTACAGCTGCCCCTATTCAAGCAACTATTAATCTGAAAAAGGACGGTAGCATGGCTATCGCCCGTTCAAGATAAACTGTGGTTGAATACCAAGAAGACATGAAATTTGCACTCTGATGGAGAATGAAAGAATGGGAAATAAACCCGACCAAATGACGCTTTGGCGACTAAAGCTAGGACAAAGAAGACGAGCTCCTTCCAAATTGGATTATTACGCCGGTTAAGAAAAACTTAGACAGACAAGTCTCCCTCAAAGCAAACCTATTAAGCCAGGAATTGGACATACGAGCTCTCTTCAAGCAACCTTGTTACGCAAGGAGTGGCCATACGAGCCCTCTTCAAAAAAAACTGTTACGCCAGGAACTGGACATACGAGCCCTCATCCTACATTTTACAAAAAATATATGACTTGAGCCAAACGAATATCCTTCGGATAACCATGTTACGCCAGGACCAGTGATGCACTTAAGTCTGTGGGATAGACATGCATAATCAGGATAGACGAACCCTCTTCATATATTCTCCGTGGATATACGGTCTAGACAAACGATTCTTCTTCGAGCAAACCTGTTACGCCAGGGGCAACATTAGGATTTGATGAACCCTCTTCACAAATCTTGTGTAGATAAGTGGTGTATGAGACAGAAGAACCTCCTTCGGACACCCTGTTACGCCAGGACCGGTAACCATTTTGACGTTTAATCCCTCCTTCAGGACTTCAAACCTCTTCAACACAGATGAGTATTGGATGATTATCAAAAGAACACAAACGAGCGTCGTAAGTCAATGATACAAGCGAATATCAGACGATCATCTAAGAAACACAGACGAGCGCTTCAGGCGATGATACAGAAAAATATCAACCATTGATACAGACGAATACCAGAAGTCCAACACAGAAGAGCATTTGGAGTAGCAATACAAATGAGTACCAGAGTGATTATCAAATCAGCATTCATATGGATATAAGCTAACACAGACGAGTGTGGGGGTGGATACAGACGAGTATCCCAAACAATGCAAACGAGCTTCAAACGGATAACAAACACAAATGAGTGTTGGGGAATGCATACTAGAATCAAACGGATGTCAAACACAGATGAGTGTTGGAGAGTGCGGACGAGCAACTATCAGAGTTCAAACACGGACGAGTGTTGGGGAGTGCCGACGAGCAACGTCAAAGTGCAAACACAGACGGGTGTTGGGGCGATGCAGACGAGCAAGTGCTGAAGAACGCCGACGAGTATCCAGCAAATATCAAACACAGACGAGTGCCAGGAAATGCAAATGAGCAAGAAAAAACTATCAAACACAGACGAGTGCTAGGGAGTGCGTAAGAGCACAGACAAGTATCAAACACAGACGAGTGCTGGGACGTGTGGACAAGCAAAATGCGAGCACAAATGAATACCAGGGAATGCAAACGAGCATTAAACAAAGTGCCCTGATTGGCAACAATAATCACGAATCTGCAGGGGGAGAACTAGCTCAAGAGGCTTTGAAGATGCTTGATTCTGGTTGAGGAGATGAATAATTGTGTGTATCATCACAATGCCCAAAAATAAATTGGCGACTTCTCTGGGAGAATATTTCAATGATGGACAACTTACAAACATGAACTTTTCGGGGATAGCCATCTTCAGACTCGGCTGGGCAAGAGAATTCTGAAAATTCTGACTCTGGGGGGGAACCAAGCGCACAGCTGCTCGCTGGAGATAATTTCGCTTGTGGAAAGATAATCATTTTGGGGATGAAAGCTCTTCAGTTAACATTGGAATTCTGCTGGGGAAATGTCCAAGATATCTTGGCAATACTTGGTTGAGGAATGAAATGTGAGCAAATGCCTGCACTACTTTGTCACACTGGCCAAAAATAAATTGGCGAACTTACTAGGAATATTTCAAGGATGGATGCGTACCAATCATGAACTCTGTGAGGAAACAACGAACTCCTAACCCGGCTGGGGAATACTTGATCAAATTACCTTTTCCAGGGAAAGAGTTCTGACAGTTACAACCCTTTGGGGAATTAGGCATTCAGCTGCTTGCTTGGAATAACCCATTCTGACATAAAGACTCCGCTCGGAGGTGAGAACTGTTCAACTGTATTTGAAGTTCTATTGGGGATACCACCCAACTCTGACTCAGCTGGGGATAACCATGTATTTCTTGTGAAGAACAACCGCCGCTTGGGAAGGACACCTCTTTGATTAGGTTTGAAGTTCTGCTGGGGATTCCACTTGCTATAGCTCAGCCGGGGAGCACTCTTTGCTCGAGGAAATACCACGTCGCCCTGCAAAACCTGCAACAACAGTATACACACATGTGCCCTAGGGACTTACATGGTATGATCTGTTTATCCATTGTCACTCGACACTCAAAGACAGTTTTAAAAGTTTCCATGCAATGTCAATTGTTTTAGAAAAATCAACATGTTTCATATGCAATGCTCTTTTGCCAAAAATCAGGACATTTTTGCAAACAAAATAAACAAAATACAACACGATTTTTGGTTGAACATTCATTCATTGAATGGCCTATGAATAGGAAAAGTTTTACATCAGGAAGCAACTACCTGGAAAGAGGTACCTACCATAAAATTGAGAAAAGAAACTATCCTAATGGAAATGTACGCGGCATTCCAATGAGTTTACTTCCTGCTATGACCAGCCTGTCTTCAAGACTTTCTGTTCTTACATTTGCTTTTTGAAGAAGATAAAGGGACTGATTCCTACCCTTCTGATATTGCCAGACTGCATGAAATGATGATTTGTTTCAGATTACCCGAATCGCAGTTGTTGGCTTATTCCCTTGTTTTGCATGGACCGCCCTTTCGGGTTTTCAATCCACCGAGATACCCTTTTTTGCCTGAGCTGTCCGATGTGGATTTTCAACTCAGCGGGTGTACATTTTTTTATTATTTGTTTTCCCTAATTTTTGCCCGAGTTTTTTATTTTGTTTTTCGCTCTCCGGGATGCCCTTTTCTTTCCTGAACTTTAATTCTGTTTTTGTGTCCAGCGGGTCTTTTTATGCGAAGTATTTTTTAACTGCGTCCGAGTTAACAGGGGATTGGAAATCTTCTCCATCCATAGTAGTGAGCATCAGTTCCCCACATGAGAAAACTTTCTTCACTATGAATGGGCCTTCGTAGTTTGGGGCCACTTTCCCCTGTGATCTGAACCTGGAGGAATGATCCTCTTGAGTACAAGCTCACCTACTTGATACTCTCGAGTATGGACTTGTTGGTCGAATGCTTGCATCATTCTCCCTTGATAAAGATGACCATGGCAGATAGCCTCTAATCTCTTTTCCTCAATTAGACACAACTGATTATATTAAGCACGTATCCACTCAAGCTCATCAAGCTTCACGTCCATCACCAGACGTAATGAAGGGATTTCTACCTCAATAGGCAAGACTGCCTCCATACCATACACCAAGGAGAAAGGAGTTTCCTCGGTTGACGTCCTGACTGACGTTCGGTACCCATGTAGTGCGAAGGGCAACATCTCATGCCAATCCTTGTAAGTGACAACCATCTTCTGCATAATCTTCTTAATATTCTTGTTAGCTGCCTCTACCGTGGCATTCATCTTTGGCCGGTAAAGAGAAGAATTGTGATGTTGAATCTTGAAGTCCCGACATAGTTCTGCCATCATCTTGTTGTTTAAGTTGGAACCATTATCAGTAATGATTCGTTCGGGAACTCCGTATCTGCAAATGATGTCTCTTTTCAGAAATCTGGCTACCACTTGATGAGTGACATTGGCATAAGATGCTGCTTCGACTCATTTGGTGAAATAATCAATCGCGACCAAGATGAAGCGATGACCATTTGAAGAAGTATGCTCTATCTTCCCGATCATGTCAATGCCCCACATAGAAAAGGGCCAAGTAGATGACATGACGTTGAGCGGGCTTGGAGGAACATGCACCTTGTCTGCATATATCTGGCATTTGTGGCACTTACGGGCATATGAACAACAGTATGCATCCATTGTTAGCCAATAGTAACCTGATCTCAATAACTTCTTAGCCATTGCATGTCCTCCTGTATGAGTACAGAAGGATCCCTCGTGGACTTCCTGCATTAACAGGACTGCTTCGTGTCTATCCACGCATCTGAGCAAGACCATGTCAAAGTTCCTCTTATACAAAACCCATTCTGCATTCAAGAAGAAGCTAGCAGCAAGTCGTCTCAAGGTCTTCTTGTCATTGGATGATGCCCCAGCTGGGTATTCTTGTTTTTCCAGAAAAAGCTTGATATCAAAATACCAAGGTTTCTCATCAGACACTGCGTCTACAGAGAAATCATACGTTGGTGTGTCAAGCCTGGAAATGTCAATTCTGGGCACGTAATTCCAACACAAGACTTTGATGGATGAAGAAAGAGTAGCCAATACATCGGCAAATTGATTCTCATCTCGTGGTATATATTGAAGCTTAACCGTTGTGAATAATGTCAACAGTCTTCTGGCATAATCCCTATAAGGAATTAAATGTTCTTGATGCGTATACCACTTGCCGGTAATCTGGTTGATAACGAGGGCTGAATCTCCGAATATATCGAGGGTCTTAATCCGAAGATTAATAGCCACATTTATTCCCATTATGCACGCCTCGTACTCCGCTTCATTGTTGGTGCAGCCAAAAGTAATTCTGGCAGCGAAGGGAAAGTGAACACCTTCGGGAGTGATAAGAACATCACCAACTCCACGTCCGTTGATATTGACCGCCCCATCAAACATTAACTTCCATTTGGATTCAGGGTCAGGCCCCACCTATGGAAGTGGTTCCTCACAATCTCTTGCTTTGAGGTACATGATGTCCTCATCAGGGAAATCAAACTTCATTGGCTGGTAATCGTCCTCAAGTGGTTTATGTGCAAGATAATCTGACAATACACTTCCTTTGATGGCTTTCTGGGAAGTATATTATATATCATACTCAGTTAATATCATCTGCCACCTTGCAACTCTTCGAGTTAATGCCGATTTCTCGAAAATATACTTGACAAGGTCCATTTTTGAGATTAGCAGTGTGGTATGGGTCAACATGTACTGTCTCAGTCGGCGAGCAGCCAATGCCAAAGCGCAGAAAGTTTTCTCGAGCAGTGAGTAACGGGACTCACAGTCGGTAAACTTTTTTCTAAGGTAATATATAGCATGCTCTTTTCGACCAGACTCGTCATGTTGGCCTAAAACACACCCCATCGACCCTTATAAAATAGTTAAGTACATGATAAGTGGCCGTCCTGGAACTGGAGGCATTAGAATCGGAGGCTCCTGCAAATATTCTTTTATCTTTTCAAAGGCTCTTTGACAGTCCTCATCCCACCTGATTGTTTGTTGTTTTCTTAACAATTTGAATATTGGCTCGCATGTGCTAGTTAGATGAGATACAAACCGTGAAATGTAGTTCAATCTCCCTAAAAACCCACGCACTTCTTTTTCTATTTTCGGTGCAGGCATGTCTTCTATTGCTTTTACTATTGCAGGATCTACCTCAATCCCCCTTTGGCTAACAATAAAACCCAGCAATTTACCGAAACACACTCCGAAAGTGCACTTGTTTGGATTAAACCTCAATTTGTACTTTATCAATCTATCAAACAGCTTTTTGAGATTGACCAGATGCTCTTCTTCGTCCCAGGACTTGGCAATCATATCGTCCACATAACATTCAATTTCCTTGTGTATCATATCGTGGAACAATGTTACCATAGCCCTTTGATATGTTGCCGCGACATTCTTTAATCCAAAGGGCATAACTTTATAGCAGAATGTACCCCACGGGGTAATGAACATTGTTTTCTCCGTGTTCTCCGGTGCCATCTTGATCTGATTATACCCGGAGAAGCCATCCATGAAAGAAAATATCGAGAACTGGTGGTGTTATCTACCAGCACATCAATGTGAGGTAATGGAAAGTCATCCTTTGAAATTGCTCTATTTAGATCCCGATAATCGACACACATCCGGACCTTGCCATCTTTCTTTGGTACAAGCACAATGTTTGCTACCCAAGGTGGGTAACTAGTCACAACAAGGAACCCGGCATCCCAGTGCTTTTGAACTTCCTCCTTGATCTTCATTGCCATATCACGACTAGTTCTTCTCAGCTTTTGTTTTACCGGAGGATAATCTTCCCTTAGTGGCAGCTTGTGCACAACAATGTCAGTATCCAGCCCTGGCATATCTTGATATGACCAGGCGAATATATCCACTTATTCATGTAGCATACCAATCAACTTCTTCTTTACCTTGGCCTACAGACTTGCCCCAATCTTTATCTCTTTCCTTACATCCTCAGACCCAATGTTGACTATCTCTACTTCTTCCTGATGAGGCTGAATGACCCTTTCCTCCTGTTTCAATAACCTAACCAATTCTCCCGGGAGTTCATAATCATCCTCAACCCCTTCATCAGCTTGGTAGATAGGATTGTTGAAGTCATGCATGGTCATAGTAGGACCGATATCACAAGAATCCGAATGATCAACACTACACAAATGATGTGCTAATTTTAGAATCTATTCATTCAAAGGAGACGCAAACACACAAAAACACTGGAAAAAGAAAAACATTGCCATTTTATTTATTTCTTGTGAAAAATTTTAAGATGAAAGAAAGAGAACACAATTTGCTTGAAAAATGTCCTTTATTTCATGGAAAAAGTAAATGCATTAAAACATGGTGGCCCTACATATGGATCCATGCACCTTGGGCAGAATGCAAGATTTGATATGTAATATGATAAAAATGGAAACAAAGAAAATCACTTTGACTTCCAAGTAACTTGAACAAAATCTTCAGCAGACCAGTTCCGGAGCTCCTCCCCAGGTACGCATGGATGAATCCAGTTATCCAGGTCGCAATCACTATCCCCCTCTGCATCTGTTGCACAAACGATGTTGTAGTTGAGCATTCCAGCGCTTGTGAATGTTATGGGCTTACTGCCATGAGACTAGCTGGACTGACCAGGTTGATATCCGAGACCGAACTTGTCATCCTTCTTTTCCACTTCTAACAACTTCCCCCCGCCTTGGGCATTTCCGGATTGGACTACTTCCTTAGCTTGCTTGTAGGAGTAGATAGGAGTCCCTTCCTTCTCATTGCCCTGAACTGCAGCAACCGGAGACAAATTACTAGCATTGACCGTCTCAAAAGCATGTAAGAGTTTCTTATGGATCTCCCTGTCCATTTCCATGTATTTGAAGGTCGATAGATGGCTTACAAAAATATCTTCTTCTCTGCATACAGTAACATACTTTAACTTTTGATGCAACGTGGATGTTACTGTGCCAGCAGCATGAATCCAAGGACGTCCCAGCAAACAGCTATAAGCGGGTTGAATATCCATAACATATAATGTACTCTTGAATACCTGAGACCCAATCTTTACCGGTAGCTCCACCTCCCTAAACACAGATCTTCGTGACCGATCAATGGCTTTCACAATCAAATGACTGGGTCGCAAAACAATGCCATCAACATTCAGCTTCATTAAGGCCTTCTTAGGGAGTACATTGAGAGAAGAGCCTGTATCTACCAGGACGTGTGAGAGAGCAACACCCTTACACTCCATGGTGATGTATAAGGCCTTGTTGTGATTACGCCCCTCGGAAGTGAGATCTCTATCCGTGAATCCCAGCCCATGGCTGGCGTTCACACTGCCTACCACGACCTCCAACTAGTTAACAGTTATCTCTTGTGGTATATACGCCATTTTTAAAACTTTTAGCAAAGCCTCCTGGTGAGCTTGAGAACACATCAGCAACGGTAGAATGGATATCTTGGATGGGGTTTGATTCAACTGTTCAACCACCTTGTAGTCACTTATCTTAATTATTCTCATGAATTCTTCAACTTCTTTTTCAAAAGTGCCTTGACTAGCAGCAAGAGTTGTCACATCCTCAGTCACTATCTGCTTACCCTTAGCCTTTGCAGCATCCTTAGCTTCGGGATCACCTCCAAGAACTTGAGGAGCAAAGAGACACCCACTCCGAGTAAACCCACCAAATCTCTGACATTCACTACAGTTGGGTCAATTGTCACCGCTTTACTTTCCAACTTCTGACCTTCTACATATACGTCTGAGCCATAGTGCCAAGGGATGGCTTTGTTATCAACATAAGGAATCGGTCCTGTAACAGTAATGGTAACCGGAGTCACTTCTGGAACATAGATAGTTACTGGCTCTCTCCGGGTTGGAACTTCAGTAGGATCAAAATAAATTGTCACTGTAGACACACAATCGCCTCTATTGTCAACTCTGTCAAACTGTAGAGACCCATCCTCAATCAAACACTGTAGCCCAGCTTTCAACTCTCCACAACCATTAACTGAATTCAAACAAACCTCACAGTCAAAATTACAACCTGGGAATTCCTGCCCTTTTAGCAATTTGTCTTTCACGACCAACAACGAAGTCTTCACTTCATCCACGTTCAAAATCAAGTTTAACCTCTCACCACCATCAAATACATTTATCCTGGCCCCTCCATGATTTGGAATGGGGTTTGATGTAACATTTGAGGGTGGTGCAAAGTTAATTTATTTCGACTCGATCAAGTCTTAGACCTTATGTTGTAATGCCCTGCACTTCTATGTTGAGTTCCCGAGAGCTCCTGAATGAAATGCACATCTCGAATTAGCATCATACCCCACTAGAAGCTCTCCAGGTGGTGGCGGTGCTAAAGTCCTCAACTGAACCAAATTCAAGTCTAACAATCTCTAGAGAAGAGTTGTGTATGTCATCGGGATGGCCTCAAGCACCTTGTTATCTGGACGAGCTTGTCTATGTTGATAGGGTTTTTGCTGATAGTTATTGCGTTGAGGTTGTTGCTATTGCTGCTGTTGTTGTGTTTGTTGCACAGGACTTGTTGGAATGGTGATAGCTGCCACCTGCTCGTATGATCCCCTGTATCCGCGGCCTCGGCCTCGGCCGTACACAACATGAGTTTCTCCCTCCCTTCTTCTTGGAGGTCCATTGAAAGCATTTCTCACACCACTTGAGCTACTTGCACCACTGTCTTGAATCTTCCCCATTTTCAGCAGAGTTTCAACCCTTTCCCCAACTATCACGATATCATTAAACTTGGTCGCTGAACAAGACGCCAGCCTCTCAGTAAACACCCCTTGCAGTGTTCCCATAAACATGTATGACATTTCATTCTCTAATAAGGGAGGTTGTACTCGAGCAGCAAGCTGACGCCACCTCTGGGCGTACTCTTTGAACCCTTCTTTAGCACTCTGAGACATTGTCTGCAATTGGGTACGATTTGGAGCCATATACAAATTATAGTGATACTGTTTCACAAACGCCTCAGCTAAATCCTTCCAGCTTCAAATATTGACCAGGCTCAGCTTCATGTACCATTCCAAGGAAGCTCCTACAAGACTATCCTGGAAGTAATACATCCACAACTTCTCATCATCTGTATGCGCAACAATCTTTCCCACAAAGGACTGAAGGTGAGTTTTCGGGCACGCCGTGCCGTTGTACTTATAAAAAGTTGGGACCTTGAACTTGTAGGGAATTCTCACCCCTGGCACTAAGCCCAGATCAGTGGTGTCAAACCCTAGAGAACTCTGAGATTGAATGGCACGAATTTTCTCAGCCATTTCTTCAAACCTCCTATTCATGTCAACCCCCTGGCCTTCCGCCTCATCCAACAAGGTGAATTGTTTATCCTGCCCATCCATCTGCATGTTATTCACTTCATCATAGATAATAGTGACCCCTGGTTGCACCACATGTATTTCAACATGACGGGGAGCAAGCTCCATTGCGATTACCTCCCTCTGCTGTCCAATTGTTCCTGGCTTGATTGTTCTCCACCATTTCGCGCAAACGCTCTTGAGTTTGACCCATCCAAGCCATGAGGGTCATGAAATCTTCCATTCTTGTCCTTAAATCAGCCAGATCTGCTTGCATCTATTCCATCGCTCTCTCTCTCTTTACCTTCGTAGGGTATTTGTTCATAATTGACTGTCTCTGAACCTTCTTAGTAACTATAGTGCCTGAAAGTGACATGAACGTTAGAACACTGGAGAAATACCTGCAAAACAACAAATACGTTAAATGCATGTAATGTAATTATTCATGTTTCCACGTCCAGGCATTAATATGCCCCAGTTCTGGTATTCTTTGACATAAAATACTTCAGATGTCCTTTTTGGAAACTAACTTTTCAAACTCTTTTGAGGAGTATTCAGACCCTGATGGCTTCGGATCAACAACTTTGCTCATTCAGAAATGGTAACTTGAAAGTATCATTGCATTATATGAACAAACTAACAACGACCAGAGTCATATGCATAAATAGAATTTCCTAAAGGGTCACAATTCAATACCAAAGACAGAAAGATAATGCAAGACTCCAATAACAAGCCTGTAGGTAGTCTGGATACAATCAAAAATAAACTAAAACCCTAGGCTAAAAGAAGATTCAGGCTCCCCTCTTCTGCAGCCCCCACCTCTGTCCGGTTCTTCTTGACACCTGCTCTCAACTTAAGATCCGCAATCTCCTTCATTGCTTCCTCCCAGGCTAGCTGGCTCTATACCAATTGCTGAGTCTTTTCCCTTCGTATTTTGTGGACTTTTTCTACCTCTTCTTTCTTGAATGCCATCTGCACCTCTAAGAACTCTTCCTTTTCTTTGTACTTCTTCTGCTCCTATTCTCTTTGGCCCTGTAACCAAGTAATGGACTGACGAGCTTCTCTAAGAGTCTTCACAATCTTCTTATGCTCCGCTTCTCGTTTTGACTCTGTTAGACCCAATCTCTGAAAATGAGCTTCTCTCCCAGCAAACTCCTTTTCCTTAGCTTCTAAGGTAGCCTTCATCCTCTATGGTTTTTCTTCTGCTTCTGGCTTAGTGTGATTGGCATGGTGATACGAGCTAGACATTTCAGAATTCTCTATCCGAACCTCGTGCATTTGAGCTTCCAACTTCTTGTAATCTTCAAGAGAAACAGTGGTTTGTACCGGTACCTCTTTTGGATATAGTGGAGCCTCAACTGAAAGTTGGAGGAAGAAAGTATCAACCCTACCTTGTATCTAAGCAGCAAAAGAGGGATAAGTATTAGGATCTACCTATTCGAATTCTTTCTTACCCTCCCTAACCTTTGTTTCCCAAGCTTGATATACTTGGATAACTAACTGCTCGTTATCTTCAGCCGGAAAATACAGAGTCTTAGCTATTTCTTCATCTGATGGAGGATTTTTCAGTGGATAGCCAAACTGTTTTCTGGACAGCACAAGGTTATGACTTATCACTCCTTTCCTACCTAACAAAGGCACATAAGGAAATTCGCCACACCTTGTAATAAACTCCTTTCCCACTAAGCTTCTATTACATCCCAAGCTATGTCATCAAATCTTAACCCCATCAATCTTCTAGCCCACTTCCAATCTTGATTAAGGTCTTTGAATGGTCCGAACTTTGGAAGCTTCTTGGCAAACCACTCAGCAAGCAACGAAGCACAGCATTTCACGTACCCTCTTCTCTTATAATTTCTGTGATGGACACCAAAGTAGAAGTCTTCCACTAATGTAGGCATCGGGTTTCCTTTAATGAAAAGGGTGATAGCCTCCAAGCTTACCCATCCTTTCTCTCCTGGGAAAAGACTTATCCCATATACCATTAATGCTAACAGTGCACTGAACTCTAACCACTTCCCTCCTAAAGCAAACACATGAGCTTATGTGATAAGAAAATCCAGAGTAAATCCCTTCCCTTTACTTGCTTCCAATTCCATCTTCACTCTAAGAAGACTCAAATGACAAGCACCTGCAATGTCCTTGTACGGGGGACACTTCTCCGCAGCATAATAGGGAACACCATTCTTGACATGAATCTTCAGGATGTCAGAAATCTCTTCCATAGTGGGAGCCAAGACGTAATCAACAAACACAAAAATTCTCAACTGAGGGTCATAAAACTACAACAAAGAATGAAGACCATCTCTCTGATCCACAGTAGGTTTGTTCATGTAACCCAAAATCTTCCCATTCCGGCTTCTAAAATCATCTAAAACCTTGTCACTCATCAAGCCCACCAATTTCTGAATACCCTCGGCTTCTGGTTGCGGGAAAGTGTTATGAGCATTCTTTTTTCTGGGTATCTCTTGGACTTCTGTCATCTGAAGAAACAATTAATACCAGAACCGGGTACAGAGAATAAATGATAACCTGAAATGGGAACACAAACAATTAATGCGAGTATGATGCGATGCAAATGCAATGTAGACATATGATCAACAACTGGGACTGTCTGGATGCGGAACACTGGACCCAAGTGACCAAGAACCAATATCCTCTGAATAAAGCCACCTGAACCAGAATTCAATCTCAAATAAGTCCCGAAATTAGATATCTAAAATCCATGTAGCCGTATCAAATCATAGAATTGTACTGATAATGAGGTATGATGAGGTCAAGGGTTCCTGCAAACCTGTAAACCCCTCTCAATCTCACAGGTGTGCTCCAGGTCAAACATCACGGACTCTCAAAGCCGAATAGCAATATTACGTTCACCATTTCCGAGAAATGGCTCATGACCAGATCAGGGAATCGGTTTGAAATTATGTACTATTCAGGGAGGTCTCAACGTGAGTCTGGGAAAACAAGCATCCTTTATAAGTTCCCAGCTTCAAGAGTTGGAATCGAGAAACAATAGTACATTCATCCCGAAGGGTACAATACTATCGTTATACGACCAAATTCTTTGACTGAGTTCCTATAAAAGAACTAGGCCATCCTATGCGAGTTCCAGTGGGCCCTCGGGTGCGAATGGGTTTGCCACAGAATGTGGTCTGCCACTGTCACCACTGGAGAGGGATGTTTCCACAAAGGTTCTCAATGATCGGTCCCCAGATGCACATAACTATCGAGGTTGTGTATGACCCCAAAAAGATTCCGGCATCAATACATTTCATAGACGGTCGCAAGTCTGGGTGTGGAACTCACTACTACCAACATAGCAAGATGCCATGAAGCCAAAGTGACTGTCCACTCTAAGTCCTAGGGTGCACTCGAGCCCCGGTTACGAGCTAATCTCTTAGTAACAATTCCCAATCCCACAGAAAAAAGGAAACCAGCATAGCCATACAGTCCAGTATATACATATGATGCATGAAAATAAATATTGAAAACTGTAAATAAAGTTGTATATAAAACTGTAAATAAACAACAGTAAAATAAACACACAGCAGAAAACAATCAACACTCAAAGAAATAAAAACACGCAAGCGCTAGGATTGACTCTCAAGGGGAACTAGAGATAACTCTGGTTAGGGAATCCCCAGTAGAGTCGCCTTCTGTCGCTACCTGGATTTCCATCCTGGTACAAACGCAAAAGTGGCGTGGAAGAGGGTAGAGTCGTCAACCAGACATTTTTATCCCGAAGGAACGGGAATGGTAATGCTGCAAAACTAAAGAAAAGAAAAGGAAGGACAAAGGTCCTTCGAATCAAAGAAATTGGGTTCGGGAGCCGGTTACGACCTGGGAAGGTATTAGCACCCCAGATCGTCCGCCGTAACCGACGGGATCCACGATTGCAAAGAAATTGTTTCAAAGGGTGAAGAAATGAAAGCTGCAGCAAAGAAAAGGAACTGAACTGGATAAAAAGGAAAGAAGGGGGAAAATGTAGGGAAAATAAAAGAGTGTGTTCGAACAGGCCCTACCCCGCTGCCTACGTACCTCATCTGGACAATGAGGATCAGAGTCACCGCAGGTCCCCTAACTAGGTGTGGAAACGATTGCTTGTGAATTAAGGCTTGAACTGCCTATGTCAATGCTCAGGTGTTGTAGGCTCGGATGATGTGTGCATTACCGTCTTGCAAAGTAACAAGTAGGAGAAAGTTCGTGTACAGAGCGAAGGTGATGAGAAAAGAAATCCCGAAGGAGACGCTTATTGTTTGTTTGTGTTTTTTATGAGTTTTTTAAGAGTGTGGCACAAGAGAATAAACTCAAACTATTTTCCATGGAATGTGTACTTGCTAATACATTCCAAGATGGAATAATAGAACAAGCACACCAAGTAAGGAGAATTTATCCAAGACTTGTTTCCAAGGTCAAGGGCCTAAGCTCATTGACTTGTTGAACTTATTAAGTGTTTTAGTGATTAAAATGAGGAAGTTTTTTTAGGATTTTACTTGATGAAGATGACCTCATGATCCGACTTGTGCATCATGCTAGACAAATGCATTATTCCAATATGGAATGAATACATATGCCCCATGGAATAAGGCTATTACACAAGAAGTCACTTCTTTCTTTATTAATGTTTTTTTATGCTTTTGTTTTGAGAAGAGAAGAGAAAGAACGAAAGGAGCAAAAGGCTAAAGTCTAATGGAGAAAGACTAAACCTAAAGTTATCATGCAAAGGCAGTCCTAAGGTTAGTGAGGTTTCAACTATCTAAAGAGAAAAGAACCATGGAGAAGCAAAAGAAATGAGAGGAAAGCTAGAGAGCAACTTACTCCTCTAAAGGAGATAAGTTGCTCCTAGAGGGGAAAAGAAGAGCATTGAATCACATGATGGCATAAGGCACATCAATAATCACAAAGCATAAGCAACTTAAAAGGAAAAGATGAAGAGTTGAAATATGGATAAACATCCACACTTCTCTTACCATGAGCCCCTAAAATGTTAGCAAAATTCCAGCAAATTGATCAACACAATCATGGAATTAGCATGCTCAAAGTTCTAGCAAAAAAAGATCAAACAACATGCCAAGCCTTGCAAATTCATGACTTACGCGTCGAGAACATGAAAGCATACATCAACCAGCAAGCAAGTCGCCCTTAACTAGCATATTCAATGATCATACAATGATCCATGGCAATTAAAGCAAGTAAGGGGATCAAACAAGCTCAAAATAGCTCAAATATGGCACTCTGCTTCAGTGTTAACCAGTTAACCAAAGTGTTAACCGGTTAACCAGTCCAGAACTGCAGAAAAACAACACAGAAACAGGTGCATTAACCGGTTAACCAAAGCGTTAACCGGTTAACACTGTGAAAATAGCAGCAAATACCTGCAGAAAATCAGCTCAAACCAGCTTATCCAAATCATTTCACAACATACCAGCACTCAATTATGCATGAAATAAAATGGATCAATTCACATTAATCAATATCATTAAGCTCAAGAACAATAACACACGAATCGGATCACAAATCAACCAATCATTTCAAGAAACACAAGCAAATACACAAACACATGGTGGATCTAAGCACAAGCATGCAAATAAGCTAAAAAAACAGAGCTAGATCTGAATTTAACCAACCTACAAAGCTAAGGTATGCTTTGGTAATTGTTGTTTGAGCTGGAAATGAGGAATTTCGCAGAAAACTTCGAAGATCTGGTGTCAATCTTCACACATCATGCAAAATAAATACAAGCAAAGGATCTTGATGTAGTATTTTGGCTCCAAAAGCACTTCTACTCTCCAAATCAGATCTGAACCAAGTAGTGAAACCAACAAATTGATGCAAAGAAGCTATGGATGAAGGTTTAATTCCAAGATCTACACACTTTAATGCAAAGTCATGTGATCTTCAAAGAGGAACTTTGAGTGATTTGGGAAATTGAGAGAAAAAAGTAAGAGAATGGTGAGAGAGATGAAAAATTTAGAAAATGAGAAGGGAATTATGAGAGAGCTCCCTCTTGGTTAGGTTGGAAATGGAATAAATATGATTTAGGTTTGGGGCACAAAATTTTGGCTTGGGATCCAAAAAACATGGTTTGGGATTACCTTAGAAAGTGATTAGGACCTATCATTGGAATTAGGCTTGGATAAATACTCTAGATACTTCTCTATAATTCAAAATGAATAAAAATCAGAAAATTGAAAATTGGAGCCAAAACCACATGCTGAATTTGCAGCTGGAATTCAAAATTCACAGCCGTTAACTAGTTAACCAAAGCGTTAACTGGTTAACGCCAGTGAATTTTGAATTCTCCCTCCTTTTGGTGGGAAACTTCAAGAATAACCCGGTGCCAACCGTTTTGATCTGATTTGGATCTTCAATCCTTTTAGGGCTTTGAACATGATACATAGCTTGTATAAAAGATCCCGTGAGCTTCTTGACAGGTCATTATGCTCTTGACTTTGACTTGTAGTGCTTTGAACTTCCCGGATGATTGATCATATGCCTTATGCTAGAACATGCGTTCTTGAGGCTTACTCTAGTGGCAAGTGTCGGGCGAGCTCTAAAGTCTAGAAAGCTCACTCCGCATTTCATTGGACCGTATCAGATTTCACAGAGGGTCCGAAGATGTGGAATATAGGATTGCATTACCACCGTCACTTGCAAATTTGCATAATTTGTTTCATGTTTCCCATTTGAGGAAGTATATTGCAGATCCATCGCATGTGATTCAGATGGATGATGTTCGAGTAAGAGATAATTTGATTGTAGAGGTTTCGCCAGAATGAATAGACGGTAGAGAAATGAAGTGATTAAGAGGTAAAGAGATTGCCTTAGTATAGGTATTGTAGGGTGGACCAGCTGGTGATAGTTGGACTTGGGAGCCTGAGGATCAGATGAAAGAGTCGTATCCGATGCTGTTTGCTTTAGGTACATTTTTTAGGATGAAAATTCTTAAGTGGGGGAGAGTTGTAACACCCCAAAGTTGATTTTTAATTATGTTGATGTGTTTTCTTGTGAATTTTTTTTTTGTGTTTATGAGGTTTTTTGATGTTTTGTGAAGTTTGAGGGTAGCTTAATATTTTAATAATAATTAGAATAACTAAGTATATGGGGTTTAATGTATTATTTGAGATTAATTGAATAAAATATAAAGGAATTAGAGGATGAGGGCATTGTGTTCTTTTGGTTGAGGATGTGTGAGGGTTTTATGGGGAAAGACTAAAAGAGGTCAAAATGGCAAGAGTGACAAAAGAGGGAAAAGTTGGAAAGAATGATCATTTGGAATGATCAAGCTTTTGGAGAAAAGAGCTCTGGAGAAGAAGAGAAGCTAGGGCTAGAAGGTTAGAGAGAAATTGTGAAGAGTTGATTAGAAACTTACAAAAATTAAGGTATGTGGAGTATTTTCCTTTCGATAATATAATGTTGGAATGGAATTGGGGTTTTTGTGGTGTAGTTTAGGGAATAGGGTTTTGATTTTTATGATTTTGTGTTGTTGATGATGAATCATGATGATTTTGATGGATATAATGGTGTACATGATATATATGAGGTTGTTATGATGAATTTTTATGTTAATGAGGTTTTCTGATGTAATATTGTTGAATTGTGGGTTTTGGAGGGGTTTTGACGCAGAAGGGAGAATGTTAAAGTCGTAGAAAAATTATGGAGAATCGCAAAGCTCGCTTAGAGAGAAATAGCTTGCTTAGAAAGAAGAGTCAGAGAGTTGGACGCTTAGCGAGCCCTGAAAAACTTGGAAAATGCCTTTGTTTTGAAAACTGTTTTGAGGTGATATGTTCTAAGATTCCATGATGTTGTAGAGCTATCTCATAATATGTTTTATGAACTAAATAAGTAGGATTAGTATTATATTATGTGTAGAGATTTACCTTGTTTTTATGAGTTGTGAAATGTGAGTGAGATTAGTATTTAATTGAGATGTGAAGAATTAAATTAATTCCTTTGAGTAAGAGGTATGATTATATGATGTAGAGTTATGATGTAGGATAAGTGTGTTGTATGATGTTCCATGAGTATGTATACGATGTTATGAATGAGTATGAGTAATGATTGCTGATAATGAATGCAGATACAATTTTATGATGTTTTGAGGATGATGTATGTATATTGCGTCTTGCATTCATGACATTTATTTTATGAGGGTACTTCACTCTATTGGTAGCTTCAATCCCATTGTGTGGATTAAAGTGATATGATGTTTATGATATGTTTCCTTAGGAGAGGGTTGATGGCCCAATGTCCATCACATGAGGATGTTTCGGTACCTCATGCATTAGTAAGAGGTTGCATTTATGTTTTGGGTAATGATGAGTTGTATTTGATGATGTGTACTAAAAGAGCATGATGAATATTTCTATGACTTGTTGATGATGATATGTATAAATGAGATGTAAATGAATTATTTTTGTTGTATTTGAATTCTTATTTCTATATTATATTATGGAATGTGAATTTACTCACATGGCCTGCCTTCTGGTGATGGTCTATTATGCCATCCTTCAAATAATCAAGGTTAGATCGGTGTGTGCTTGACTCGGAGATAGTGAGTTGTTGAGTTAGTTAGAAGTGGAGTCATGCTCTGTATCCAGTAACACTGGGATGGGTTTCACTTGAATGTTATGTTTTATTGAGATTAAGATGCCGAATTTTGTTTCAATGTTTTGATAAAATGTTATTTTAGAACAAGTTATGAGTTTGTTTGATTAAAGATGATTTTATGACTTATTAGTTTTTCCGCTGCATAATTATGAAGAAAAGGCTTATGAATGTTTTTCATTATTTTTTTGTGAACCTGTGTTACAGGACAGGACTCTATCTGATGTTTTGAACTTTGAGTTTTAGAAGTAAATGTGATGCCCTTTTATATGAGTTTTACTATGATAAATGATTTTAAATTACTTAATCTGTGATGGGGTAGAAGAGTGTTACACCAATGGCCTGTCACGAAGATGTGGGCCTTGAAGAAGTCATTTTGTATGAACTGAGACTAACTGGTGAGCCACAGAGACGTGGGCCTTGCATAAGTCTTTTTATATGAACTAGGACTAATTGGACTGCCACAAAGATGTGGGCCTTCACAATGTTGTATTTTGTAATGAGCCAGAAGATTACTAGTCTTCCAAAGAGATGTGGGCCTTGAAAGAGGTGTTGTAACATCCTAGGATTTACAAACCACACAACGTAATTAAGATATGGCATTATAGGATCCATAACTAGGAAGATCAGAACATAAAACATAGGATTTATGACTCAAAAAGTTGTCTTTTATAAAGAACCAGAAGATTACTGGCCTTCCACAAAGATGTGGGCCTTGAAAGTCGTAAAGTCCCATACCAAACTACTTATGTAGGAGGATAATACCATATGTAAGTCTGTGGGGAATGAGAATGCTCTGACTAAAATTCGGCTAAGGAACAACATCAAGCTATTCTGACAATAATTGAATCTAGCTGAGGAATGAGAACACTGTCTGCATCCAATTATCACACTCGCCCAAAATAAATTGGCGACTTCTCTGGTGAATACTTTAATGATGAGTGAATCCCAATCATGAAACTCTGTGGGGAATGAACATCTTCGGACTTAGATAGGGAGGTTCTTGGTAAAACTCTTGTTGAGGATAGAATTATGACAATTCTAACCTTGTGGGGAATTAAGCATCCAGCAGCTCGTTGGAAATAGTCCACGGTGACGTGTTTGTGTCGGTGTTGATTAGATAACCAAGTGTCTATGAAGGGTCATAATTGTACTATCTCCATGCAGAAAATGCAGAATTTGGAACCAAAGAACCATATAGAACTGGACCATGTCACAAAGTAATACTGGCGAAGTGGGTATGTTGAAAGTTTAGGGTTCTTGCAAACTTGTAAACCCCTCCCAATCTCACGGGTGTGCTACCTCGGGTCAACATCACAGACTCTCAAAGCTGAGAAGCAATAATACATTCACCATCTTTAAGAAATGGCATAGTAACATCCTAGGGAATCAGTTTAGCATCATATACTACTCAGGGAGGTCTCAGCTGAATCTAGGAAAATACAAGAATCCCTCATAAGTTCTCAAATTCGAGCACTAAGATCGAGAAACAATAGTACATTCATCTTGAAGGGTACAATACTATCGTCATATGAAAAGTGCTTTAACTGAGTTCCTATGAGAGAACCAAGTTATCCTATGTTAGTTCCCGGTGGGCCCTCGGGTGCGTGTGGGTTTCCCAACAAATGTTGCCTACCACTATCACCACTGGAGATGGTTGTTTCCACTAAGGTCCTCAATGATTGGTCCCCAGATGCATATAACTATCAAGTTCGTACCCTGAAGAGGAGGAAATCCCCAAAAGAATTTTTCCAAGACGGTCACAATCTGGTGAGGAACACACTGCCACTCGAGCCTTGGTATTGGGCTCCTCTCTCGGTAACCCCATCCCGCCAAAGAAAACCAGCACAGTCCAGACAGTCCAGTATATATATGATGCATAGATTATAAAATACTGAAAGCGATAAGTAAAGCTGTAAATAATAGATGTAAAGCTAAACTAAAGCACAAAGCAACAAACAACTAAACACCCACAGAAACAAAAATAGACAAGCGCTAGGATTTACTCTCAAAACGGAAACCTGAGATTATGGATTTCTTCCCCAGCAGAGCCGTCAGTTGTCGCTCCCGGGATTTTCATCTTAGTACAAACGCGAAAGTCACGTGGAAAAGGTATAGTTTCCAGCCAATAATTTTTATCTCGAATGAATGGGAAAGGTAATGTTGCAAAAACCGAAGAGAATAGGATAAAACAAGGTCTTGTGAACTAGAGATTATGGGTTTGGGAGTCGGTTACAAACTGGGTAGGTATTAGCACCCCAGATAATCTGCCATACCCGACGAGATCCATGTTTATTAATCTGTTTCAAAGGGTAAGGAATAAAATTGCTGTTGAATAAAAACTGCTACTGGAACTGGAAAAAAAGAACGAAAAGGTACGGGAAAAATGTAGGGAAAAATGAATATGCTCGAATGGGCCCTACCCCACTGCCTACATATCTCATGGGAAATGAGAATCAGATTCAACGTAGTTCACCTAACTAAGGCGAAATATTTTGTGTTTTTCTATGAACTGAACTGCTTATGCATATTCTCAGGTGTTGCGGGCTCACCTTGAATGAATGCATTTACCGTCTTGCAAAGAGACAAGTCGAAGCGATTTCTTTCGTTATGAGTGAAGGAGATGAGAAGATAATTCCCGCAGGAAAGACGCTTGTTATTGGTTTACTGTCAATAAGAAGAAGTGTTATAATTTTGTTGTTTGTGAAACATCCTCTTGCTAAGACTTGTTCATCATGATAGATATCCTATACCTCATCCCGAGATGGAATCCGTGAAAATACCCAATGGCAAAGTCTCTTGGCACATGAGAAAGCTCGACCTTTATCAGGATGTTTTTATTTATTTATTTATTTATTTATTCTGAGATGCGAAAGAGGACTCAAATCGAGAAAGGGAAAATACTAAGGGAAACTAAGACTCACCCTAAGTTGTTATTCAATTGAGGTCCTATGGTTATTGGGGTTTTCTAATCCTAAAGAGAAAAGGAAAGCAAGTTCTAAGTCATTTCAAGGGATTTAAGACGAGATTAGACCTTAAAGGGAATGAAGGAAAGTGAAATGTCGATGAGCAAAAAATGCTTAACGCAAACACAAGTTGAACTTTAAAAGGATAAGAAAGAAGGTGTATGTGGGATACCCTCCCACACACATGGCTTACCATAGCCCACTATAAAACAAAGGATGGTTAAAATTAATCCAAAATGGTAAAAGGAAAGAGGTAATCAAGTACCAAACATATCCTAGCAGGGTTATGACCTAAACTTGACTTGATCCTAAGCCTAAGGTGTCCTAAAAACTAATCAAAACAAAAAGTAAGCATCTACACCAATGCTTCAGCATACAATCAACTTCCAAATGCAACTAACAATGCAAACATCCTATTACAGCTACCAAACAGCATGAAAACAGGTGTCAAAAGTGTCAAAACAGAACAATGCAACACACATTTTATAGCTATTGTGCAAAAATGCAGCAGTGAAAACAAGGAAGAATTACATCACTTTTTCGATGCAAATGCATGGATATGAAACATACTACAATCATCAATGGATGCAACATAGTTAGTATGATTATGAACATGTGAACATGCAAACATCTTAACCAATTTAATGTGTTTTCCAGACAAAAGAAAATATGTACATTATCAAAAATGAAGCTTCGATGCAAACAAACAATGAAATGAACATGTATTCTCATGCATCCTAATCTGAAATGAACATCAGCAATTTAATGCAACAAACCAACAAACAAAAATGAGTTGTTTGTTGGGTCGACCTTGGATCCACACAACCAGCGCGGTAACATCTACCATTCACCAGAAGTTAAAATATGAGTGGGAAGGCCAAATTATCACCATATGTGGAGAAGAAGACATCTTCGTCAGTCACCTGGATATATACAAGTACATAGAGATGGATGGGGAGATCCATGAAACCATGAGTCAGGGTTTTGAAGCCTTGAACATCAACGAAGCTACAACTGAGGTGTTTGTTGCATCCCAAGAGGAAAGGATGGGCACCTCAATTGCTTCTTACAAATAGGCTCGGAAGGTTGTGGAAGAAGGAACTGCCCAAGGCTGGGGCAAGCTGCTGAAGGTTCAGATGAAAGAAGACAAATTCGGTTTGGGTTACAGACCATCCCGACAAGTTCCAGAGGAGGCTGTTGAAGTTCCCAAGGTCATAAGTAGGGGAATTCTGACCCTGTAACGCCTCGATTCGATAATTCCCATTTTTGTTGGAGTCTTTTATTTTAATTGAGTAATTATTATTTTGTTTTTGAAATTAATATGATGATATGATATGTTGATGAATTAATGTGATATATTGGTGTGATATGTGGTATTGGAGGGTATTTTAGACTTTGGTTAATTAGTGATAAGTTAGAATTAGTAGAATTGGTATTTTTGTGAGAAAATTATATTTGGTTGGAAAGAGTAGAAAATAGAAATAGCAGAAAGAATATAAGAGAGTGAGAAAGAGTGAAATGGAAAGTTGAAAAGAAGAGAAATAAAAAGAGAAGAAAGAAAAGGGGAGAAGAGAAAAATAAGAGAAAAGAGGGAAAGTTAGAAAAGCTTCAAGATTGCTCTAAGGAATCAGAATAATCGGGTAAGGGTGTTAAACATTGTTATCTTAATCTTGTATATGATTATGTATGTGTTAGATTTTGAGGGTTTTTGATTTGGTAGGAGTTAGAGAAGATGAATAGTTAGGGTTTGAGAGAAAATGTGAGAAATTTATGGATTAATCGGTTGGAAATCGTTATAGCCGAAGTATGATAGCTAGAATATGTTATTGATAATGTTTGTATGAGCTTAGAGGAGTTTTGGGATTATTTTGGTTGACTGTCACGCTGCTGGAAATTTTGAAAATCGCAGTGGTCGCTCAGCAAGCTATCCCTCGCTCAGCAAAAGTTCCAGGGCGATTCTCACTCAACGAGCGAGAGGGCGCTCAACGAGCCTATAGGTTTTTGAGGGGTTATGTGTTTTAATCCGTAGCTTTAGTTTCGGGTATCGGTTTTTAGTGATCCTTATATCGATTCGAAGCTAGAAATGTGTAGAAACCAATGATGCTAAGAAAAGTAATTTTAGCGACTTTTACCCGACTTTTCTGATAAAACGTAATTATGTTAATAATGGAATTGTGGGTTTGATTGTTGTGTTGTGGCCATTTGGAAAGTAGATATATTGCTTGAATTAAATGCGAATGTATGCTAATTGTATGAGATGAAATGCATAACTATATTGTGAATATGTATGCATTTTCAAGAATGTTGTGTGTCATTTTGCATGTAAGCATAATGTATGCATTCTTGTGTTGTGGGATTCTTTGTGAATCCGTTGTAGCATCGTGTGCTCATTTGGAGTGTGAGCGATGACTACAACAAGATCATGTGCCGATGTGGGGTGTGAGCGATCGGATTGTGTGCCCATGTGGGGTGTGAGCAATCCAGAAACATCGTGTGCCCGTGTGGGGTGTGAGCGATGGGTGATTTATTCACATTGATTGTGTGCCCGTGTGGGGTGTGAGCAATCAGATTGTGTGCCCGTGTAGGGTGTGAGCAATCCATGAACATTGTGTGCCTATGTGGGGTGTGAGAAATGGGTGAACATCGTGTGCCCGACGGGGAGTTACTTTAGGTAACAAGCGATGATTCCATTTGGTTCCTGAGTGAACCTGCTGAAATGTTGAGTCGGTACCGCATTGCATCTGCATAGAGTCGTGTGTCGGTCTCTATGAGTTGCATTTTATCATTTTAATTATGATATGCAGAAATAAACATGAATGTGCATATGTTTATTTGGAGTAGTATGGAGATGATAGTATGTGTGATGAAACATACTTGTTTGTATCTATGCATGTTTGATATGTGTATATGTTTGTGATTTATACATTTGTAATGTATATGTGTGATTAAACATAGCTAGACGTATGTTTATGCGGAATGAATAGAATTGAGGAATAAACATAAATAATATGAGTTATGTGAATTAGTTAATTGGTGCATGATGAACATGCTTGATTAGTGTATGTACACGTTGCGATGTGTATGGGTGAGGAGGTATGAATTGTGGTGAGAACATGCTTTATATGCATTTTATATGTTGAGATATATAATTATATGCAATATTGTTATGATAATGTTTCTCACCCTTCTGTTGTTTTATGATGCTCTATGAGGCATTGCAGAGTAGGTTGCTGGATGATATTTTGTGAAGCTCGTCTTCATCTTTCTGGTCGGTCGGCTCTGATATGTAGCACCGGGTAGCTAGGGTCGGCTTGATGCCTTTTGTGGATACATTTGTATATGTATTTTGATGTGAAATGTTTTATGTAGACATGGAATATTTTGGTGATTCAAACTGGCAGACATATTTATGATAATTATATAAGTTTGAAAATGTTATGTTTTGTTTCCGCTGTTTAATGAATTAATGAATACGAGTGTAAGGATGAAATCCTTGTGTATGTAAGTTACCCTGTTTGTTGTATATCTTTATTGAGCAGGTGTTGTATGTTTTCAATTTCAAGTATAACGTGGCATTACTATTTTATACCGTTTTTAAAATATACTCTGATGAAATTTCAATATGTGCCTAAGTGATTTAATTGCTTATTTGGGGTATAGAAAAAGGGGTGTTACGGACCCCGGACTCTGTCAACACTTTGGAAGATGAGGCTGAGAGCGACTAAAACTTTGAAAAGATGAATCCGTCCAAGAGTCCCAGGCCAACAAGTTCTCAACTGGTCTTCCCAGGAAATTATAAGGGTTACTGCTGCAGAGTAATTATTATTTCCTGTTTTAAGCATGCATTAAAGTCCTGCATCTTGCTCAAGATGTCGGGACTCATTTTATAATAGAGCCATATGTATTTTGTGCAAATTGAATATTAATGATCAATGGACATCATTTTTCAAACAATCTTTTCTTTCACTATCTTTTCATTTTTGTTATTTCCGCACAAAACAATAAATGACAATGCTTTCTCAATAATAACTTCATTCACTATTTCTAAATAAGATAAAATCAATCATTAAAATGAACCAAATCTCAACCCTTGCAGAGATAACCCTCTAGATTGCACTGACAACAACACTGCTATGACCTTGTATGACTTCGATAATCCGATTAATCAAGCAGATGAAGGGGTTGAAGAAGACTACGATTTACCTGAAGAGCTAGCTAGGTTATTGAGACAAGAGGAAAAGGTGATTGCTCCTCATCAGGAGGAGGTTGAGACTATTAATCTTGGTACCGAGGAAGTTATGAAATAAGTGAAGATTGGAGCCAGTCTACAAGCTCCAGTAAAAGAACAACTTATCAGTATACTGCGAGAATATGTCGATGTGTTCGCTTGGTCCTATCAAGATATGTTGGGTTTGGATACAGATATTGTCATGCACGAGCTGCCATTAAAGGAAGATTGTCTTCCAGTTAAACAGATGTTGCGTACTCGCCTAGACATGGCCATGAAAATCAAAGACGAATTACAAAAGTAGTGGGACGCCGATTTTCTTACTGTTACTAGTTACCCGCCTTGGGTTGCTAACATTGTACCCGTACCTAAGAAGGATGGCAAGGTGCATATGTGTGTTGATTACCGGTATCTGAACAAAGAAATCCCGAAAGATGACTTCCCATTACCTCGCATTGATGTATTGGTAGACAACACAACTTAGTTCTCGGTATTTTCCTTCATAGACGGATTTTCTGGATACAATCAGATCAAGATGTCACCCGAAGACATGGAGAAGACAACCTTCATCACACCATGGGGCATGTTCTGCTACAAAGTAATTCCGTTTGGTTTGAATAACGCCGGTGCAACATATCAACAAGCTATGGAAACATTATTCCACGACACGATCCATAAAGAAATTGAGTGTTACGTGGATGACATGATTGCCAAGTCCCACACAGAAGAAGACCATTTGGTAAACCTGTTGAAATTATTCAAGCGTCTGAGGAAGTATCAGTTAAGGTTGAACCCCAACAAATGCACATTCGGGGAACGTTCTGGTAAGCTGCTGGGTTTTATTGTAAGCGGAAAAGGAATTGAGGTTGACCCCAACAAAGTAAAAGAAATTCAGGAAATTCCTGCACCTAAGACTGAGAAAGAAGTTCGACGGTTCTTAGGCAGATTGAATTATATTTCATGTTTCATATCTCTTCTCACTGCAACCTGCGAGCCCTTGTTCAAACTGCTAAGAAAGGAACAAACAGTCAGGTGGAACGATGATAGCCAAAGAGCTTTTGACAAGATCAAAGAGTATTTGCAAGAACCTCCAATTCTCATGCCTCCATTTGAAGGAAGACCTCTAATAATGTACCTGACAGTATTAGATGAATCAATGGGGTATGTGTTAGGCCAACATGACAAGTCTGGTCGAAAAGAGTATGTAATATACTACCTAAGCAAAAAGTTTACCGACTATGAACAACGTTATTCACTGCTCGAGAAAACTTGATATGCTTTAGCGTGGGCTGCTCGCCGATTAAGACAGTATATGTTGACTCATACTACCTTGTTGATCTCAAAGATGGACCTAGTCAAGTACATATTTGAGAAGCCAGCACTTACCGGAAGGGTTGAAAGGTGGCAAATGATTCTAACAGAATATGATATTCAATACACCTCTCAAAAATCCATCAAGGGCAACGTATTGTCTGACTATCTGGTCGAGCAACCCATTGATGACTACCAGCCTATGAGATTTGATTTCCTTGATGAAGACATCATGTTCTTAAAATCGAAAGATTATGAAGAGCCTATTCATAGTGAAGGGCCTAATCCAGAAGAAGCATGGACAATGATGTTCGATGGGGCAGTTAATTGTAACGGTCGTGGGATTGGTGCAGTGCTTATTACACCCAAAGGAGTCCATATGCCTTTCTCAGCAAGGCTTACCTTTTCCTGCTCTAAACAACGAAGCAGAATACGAAGCTTGTATCATGGGTCTTGAAGAAGCCATTGACCTCAGGATCAAAACCTTGAATCTATTAGGAGATTCATCTTTGGTGATCAACCAAACTAATGGCAAGTGGTATACTCATCAAGAGCATCTGGTTCCCTACCGTGACTATACGAGGAAATTGTTGACTTTCTTCACAACAGTCAAGCTTGAATACATCCCTCGAGATGAGATTCAATTTGCGGACGCCTTGGCCACTATTTCATCTATGATCAAAGTACAGGCTGCCAACTATATGCCTCGAATTTTAGTATGCAGACTGGACCGACCAACATATGTTTTCTCCGTGGACACTGTTACTGACAACAAACCTTGGTTCCACGACATCAAATGCTTCTTGGAGACTCAAACATACCCACCTGGGGCATCGTCTAACGATAAGAAGACATTGAGAAGGCTAGCCAGCAGTTTCTTCCTCAATATTGATGGCTCCTTATACAAGCGGAACTTCGACATGGTCTTGCTCAGATGTGTTGACAAGAAGGAAGTAGACCTACTAATGCACGAAGTACATGAAGGTTCTTTCGGTACCCATGCTGGAGGACATGCAATGGCAAAGAAATTGTTAAGATCAGGTTACTACTGGATCACAATGGAAGCAGACTATTGTGCCTATGCCAGAAAGTGCCATAAATGCCAGATCTACGCATACAAGTTGCATGTTCCTCCCAATCCTTTGAATATATTGTCTTCACCCTGGCCCTTCGCCATGTGGGGCATTGATATGATTGGAAAGATCGAGCCAACTGCTTCAAATGGCCACAAATTCATCTTAGTAGCCATTGATTACTTCACCAAATGGGTCGAAGCAGCTTCGTATGCAAATGTCACCAAGTAAGTGGTAGCCTGATTTCTGAAAAGGGATATCATTTGTCGATATGGAGTTCCCGAGCGAATCATTACTAATAATGGTTCAAACCTTAACAACAAGATGATGGAAGAACTATGTCGAGAATTCAAAATTCAACATCACGACTCTTCTCCTTACAGGCCAAAGATGAATGGCGCTGTTGAGGAGGTTAACAAGAACATTAAAAAGATTGTGCAATAGATGGTAGTCACGTACAAAGACTGGCATGAAATGTTACCATTCTCCTTGCATGGGTACCTAACTTCCATCAGAACATCTATCGGGGAAACACCTTATCATCTTGTGTATGGTATGGAAGCAGTCCTACCTGTCGAAGTTGAATTGCCCTCCTTGCGGGTAATGATGGATGTAAAACTAGACGAGGCAGAATGGGTCCGATCTCGTTATAACCAACTGAGCCTGATTAAAGAAAAGAGATTAGCAGATATCTGTCATGGTCAGTTATATCAGAAGCGGATAAAGAAAGCCTTCGAACAAAAAGTCAGACCTCGGGAATATCAAGTGGGAGAGCTTGTACTGAAAAGAATCCTTCGTCCTCATACAGACCACAGGGGAAAGTGGACCCCAAACTATGAAGGTCCCTACGTGATAACTAAGGCCTTCTCAGGCGGAGCACTGATGCTCGTGACCATGGATGGCGAGTATTTTCCATCTCCTGTGAATTCAGATGCAGTTAAAAAATACTTCGCATAAATGACCTGCAGGACATAAAAATAGAATGTAAGTCTAGGAAAAAATAGGGCATCCTGGCGAGTAAAAAACAGAATAAAAGACTCGGGAAAAAATAATGGAAAAATTAAATAAATAAAAAATGTACACCCGCTAAGTTGAAAAGCCACATCGGACAACTCAAGCAAAAAAGGGTATCCCGGTGGATTGAAAACCCGAAAGGGCGATCCACGCAAAAATCAGGGAATAAGCGAACTATTGCATTCTGTAAACACCCCAAATTTTCCCTCACTCATTTCACCATGGCTTGTGATTCTTTTCATTTGCATAAGTTCAATCATATCATCTCATATTACATTTTTGCTTCATTGCATTGGTTCAAAGTCATATGCATCTAGGGTTTGTGATCTGAGCAATCCCTGAGCCATCTGAGCCACTCCAAAGGTCTTCAATCATCTCAAGAGGGTTCATGTATGTTCAAGCATCATATTATATCCTCCCAAGAACAAGGAAGTCAAAGAATCACAAGAACTGAGGAAGGTATGGAAGCAGAGTCAGCTTTAACTGCACAGATGACCTAAAATTAGGGTTTTGGTTTCAGAGGCCATAACTCCATATTTTTTGGTCATTCTTGTTTCTATTGGTCATTTTAGGTTATAAGGATCTTATATACCAATTTACATGAAGAAATTCAATGGGGAAGGCATCTGATCAATAGATGACTTCTTGAACAAGTCAGTGTAAAATCAGGGCATCTGAGGCCCCCAATCATCCAACCAAAGGGTCTTCTCCATCATTTTGGGTGTATATGATCTTTATTTGATCTTAGAAGAAGTTAGAAGTTCACAAAATTGAAGAATTTCAAGCCATTTGTAAAGTTGCCATTTTGGGAAAGTGACTTGTAATGCAAACTTGCCATTTTGGGAAAGTTTTTCAACCTCCTCTTTTTGATTCAAAAATGCTTCAAATGAAAAATTCTTGGTCATGAAAGTTGTATATTGGATCTAATTCATCATAGAACTCAAGTTATGGCCTTGCAAAGTTGGGAAAAATCACAAAATTTCACTTATGTACCAAAGAGGGAAACTTGCAAAAACTCATGTCAAACCAATTTGTGACCTCTAATTGACTTCTAACCATTACACAAACATCACATATGACCTAAAAAACAGAATTTGCACCAATTCAGAAAGCTTCATGCCTTGATTTACAAGTCACCATAAGGCATTTCTCATAAATCCTCAAAAATGGAATTTTTGCAAAAGGGACTTCTAATGATTGGATTAGTTGCTAAGTGATCTCAAAACATCATAACAGCCTCATGTGGTCCATTTTGCTGCAAATTGCCCAAGAGTTCATAGGTTTCATTGCCTTGGTTCACAAGGAATTCCAAAGAGGGAAATATGCAAGAACATTGGAAACTCTTGATCAAGATCATCCAGTTCACAAAACCTGATCCAAAGGCCTTCCATAACTCAAGCTGAAGCAGGACAAGCCCTAAGATCTCCTCTGACCCGAGGCATACCTATGGTACATAAAATCTTGACTTTTTGCATCTTTGCCCATACCAATCAAACTGTGACATTACCAACCCTCTGCCCAATCAGAACATAATATGTGGACTTCAAGGACTTGAAACACACACACACAAAAGCCAGCATCCTCCCATAAGCCAGGATTCACAAAAAATGCAAATTTCTTCATCTCTTCGAAACTCTTCCCACAGCCATTAAACCTCAAACTTTACTTCACTAACAAGTCATATATCATCCATGGATCAAGAATCAAGCACTGAAACAGCCTGAAACACCGCATATACAAACCTCAAATTCTGCTACACCAGAACTGGAACCTTCAAACTAACCAACATCAAGGGTTTTGAAGCATCCAATTAGCTTCAAGAGGATCAGAGGAGACTCTTTGCACGAAGGAGAGGCTCTGAAAGCTCACATTTGCAGTTCATCACCTCAGGTAACTTCAAGAACAAAACTTTTCAGAGTTTAGATTTTTTGTTACAAAATGAAAATACATGTTATGGGGATCATTCTGATGCTTTTAGAATTGAAAATGGTGTGAAAATGAACATTTTGTGAACTTCTGAAATTTCACCCGTGAAAATAAATAGCTTCTATTATCCTTGTTCATGCGTGATAAATGATGTTTGATGGTTGATTTAGGTTTAGTTTGGTTGGGGGATCATTTCTGGGCAGTTAATTTAAGGTGGGGTGGCTTGTAGAGAGATTTAAGGTTTTTGACCCGCCGGAGAAGATGACCGGAGCTCCCCTCCGGTCACCTGAAAGTGATTAGCCCTAATTAGGGTTTAATCTCCAGATACGTTGTGGACCTTTGGATCGTGTTTAGTTTAGGAAGTGAGTGGCCCAGATTCCCCCATTAATTCTTAATTCATTTTAATTAGTTTAAATTAGGATTAATAAATAAATTAATCAGAGTCAATCCGGACCCTCAGATTGCGCGCGCAGTCAAACATCCTTCCCCAGGTTTGAATTCTAGCCCTTGGATGAGATTACCTTTCCTTTTAATTATTTTTATTTCATTTTTCTTATTTAATCTTCAACGAATTTTTAAAAATAGGAAAAAGCATCAAAAAATTCTGAATTTTTTTTATCAAAGCTTTTATTAATTTTCAGAACCCAAAAATATTTTTATTTTTATTTTTTGCATTAAAAATTATTTTTAAATCATTTAAATGATTATTTTTAATTAGTTAATGAGAATTAATTAATTAAAAATACATTTAGGTATTTAAAAATCCCAAAAAAATTCAGAGAGCATTTTAAAACATTTACAAACATTTACAAACTCTCAAGACAAATTTCTTTTTGGTTTTGATCATACTTTGACAATTTTCATTTGAATTAGGGTTCTTTAAATTGGATATTTTTAACCCTAACTTCAAAAATTCATAACTTTTGATCCAAGTTGAGTTTGTGAATGGTTCTTTTTGCATTTGTTTATGCATCCTTCCAAGCATCTAAAAACATTTTTGTTTCATTTTTATCTTTCATTTTAAATTTGTTTGGTGTTTTACCTTTTGGATCACCCTTAAAACCCTAGAAATTTTGGAAAATCATAAGTCCTTTAGGGTTTAGCTTCTGACCTTCCCCTTTGGGCAGTGAACTTATATAGGTTTAGAGTACCTTTGATCCCATTTTCAATTTTTCATCTTGTCATTTGCTTCTGATTTTGAATTTTGCATTGCATATTGTATGTAAACCCTAATTTGCATCTTCATTTGCATTCATCTTGCATAAGCTTGCATACATGAACATGCCATGACATTTTGTGCATCCACATGACTTCTAAGACATCTTAGGACACATTAGATTCATGTTTGATCTTTGCCTCATTCATTTGCCATGCTTTTGCTTTCATTTCATGTCATATGCATTCATGAACTTTCATGGTTCTTTCATGCCTCATTTGCATTCCCATCCTTTGTATGATCATCCACATCTCTTGGTTTTCTTTCATACCATCTCATAGCATCATTTGCATCATGATTATGCTTCTGACTTTGGTTTTCACCTTTGCATTTCATCTCATTTTCATTTCATTTCATTTCTTTGTGGTAACTTTTCAGGTGGTAAGTGTTTGAGAAGTGAATTTGCCTTCACTTCTCATAATCTTTTCTCATCTCTCTTATGCATCATTTCTGCATTTTATTTGTGAATTAGAGTGAGCTTGCTCACTCATGTTACCTCCTCACTTTCTTTCTTCAAGCAACTTGTCTTCTTAAGTGAAGTAAGTTGTCTTGCTTATTCCTGATTCTCCTTCCTTCATCCTGCTTCTTCCTTGGTGGCTTTTCTCTTGAAGACTTCTTGAAAGCCTCATAAACCCTAGGAATAACCAAGCATGATCACAATTAGGGTTTGATTAGTCCCCCATTAGTTTTACCTTTGTGTCATCTCTTGTGTCTCTCTTCTCATCTCATAATCAAGGTATAAACCCTAAAGGTTTTAAGGCTTTGTGATTAAGCTTATGCCTGCATCCTTCTATTAGGATGGAGTGTATAACTTTAATCCTAAGTGTTAAACCCTTAATGTATTTAAATCCTTTAATCAATTCACTTGATAATCACCAAGACATCAAGCTTGTAACTTGGGCCTTGCATTAGGGTTCTAATTCTTCCTTAATTGGTTAAGAAGGACTAACCCTAGTGTTAATGGACAAGTCCCCCTCGAGTTGTCTTAAAAATCATAAAAATCACTTCTTAATCTTACCATTAACTAAAATCCACTTTAATAAAGGCTTTGTTTTGTCATGAGGTTAAATCCTAATCATGGATTAAGTTGAGGAGCCTTTCTCAGCTTAAATGTTCTCATCTATTATCCTTCTATTAGGATGGTGTAATGAGTCCATTAAATCCTTGATTATGGCTTAAACTCATTACTTAACACCAAACAAAAACTCCAAAAACATCTAAATAATTATAAGTAGGTTAATGATCTTAATCCTACATCATGGTGATTAAGTGTGAGGTGTTTACTTCCTACTTAAAGTATTCTCATTACCCCTAATCAGAGGGAAGATGTGATGAGTTTACTAACCCTTGGTTTAGGATTAAGCTCATTAACTTATGACAAACACAAAAAGCAATAAAAGATTGAAAACACCAAAAACAAACAATAATCGTCTCCTCCGGGATTCTTTTCTCACCTCATTCACTCACAAACGAGAACTCGCTTCTTCCGTCTAATGCAAGACAGTTAGCACCTGAGCCAGACAGGTCATACACTTGAGCATAGGCAAGCAAGCAGTTCACAAGTCAATTTATCTTTCAGTCTCTTTGAGTCGAACTACGGTGTTCTGACTTCCTCATTGCACGAGAGGATACGTAGGCATAACTTAACCGTTATCGAACAAAAGTCTATGTGTTTTCCCCCTCTTTCAGCATTCTTTTTAAGCCTCATTCCTGAGCACTTCACTTCACTTTCTTGCACTAGAACTTGTACATTTCTTTTCCAGCTTTTGCACACAGATAGAACAAACACTACCCCCTTTAAATACAATCTTTTAAGCGTGGATCCTGTCGAGTACGACGGAAAATCTGGGTGCTAATACCTTCCCAGGTTGTAACCAACCCCCTTTCTCAGTTTCTCTGGTTCGTGACCGTCTTATTCATCTTTTCTTAGGTTTATGCATCATTACATTTCCTTCGGGATAAAAAAGCCTAGCTGGCGACTCTATTCGTTTCTTCTCTTTCGCCAACCGTTCGCGCCTGTACCCCTCTTTGCCCCGGTGTCATTTGGTGGGAGCGACAGCTTGGCGACTCTGCTGGGGAACCTTATACTGTAACCAGGGATTCTGGTTCTTTTTGTGGGTTCCTCCTAGCGCTTGTTTGATTTGTGTTTACTGGGGTGTTATGTGCTATGTGTGTTTATTTATTTTGCTTTATTTATTGCTTTATGCTTTATTTACCTGCTTTCTTTACAGTTTTGCATATTTCATACTGTCATTTGCTGGATCTGGTTTGCTGTTTTGGTGGGTGGGGTTCCATTGAGAGTTTAAGGTCCTATACCTGGGACCTGGGTGACACCTAGGCTAGAGTGGTTCGTGTTCTTTCCCATTCCATTTCGGTCTGGTGCGGGAATATGAAACATGGTTCAGATGTGGGTTTCTTCTTGAGAACTCTGTGCTACAGATTTCCTGTAGTGCTAGGGCTATCTAGGAAGCCTGCTAAGTCTGGATTACCTTTTATTATGACCTTCAGAAGCTGGGGTGAATTAGAGGAGGATCTTTTATGGTTATTGTAAACACTGTACCTCCGGGTTAGAAGTGTTTACACTTCTCATAACTGATCCAAGTCTGAGGATCCCTGTTCTAGAACACTACCTGTGAGGGGGTTGGGCTGTTTACAGGTTTGCAGGAACCCTCGGCCACATCATACCCTGTTACTGTATTTTTTGATAATACTCCACTTTGGATAGTTCTTGTGATTAACCCTGGACACGTGACTCTTTATTTGAGTCCCCCACCCTGGTTACTGGATTTCTGAGCCTTCATCTGGACTTTTTTTGAACATACATGGGCCTAATTTCAAGACAGATAATCAGATCAAGCTTGATCACAAACCCTTGCATATCATTTGCATATATCATCATTGCATCATTTAACATTTGTTTATTTTCTTTTCAGGGTATCCATTTCATTGTATCTTGGTTTTGGTTTTGACCCCTTCTTCTACATAGACCTCTGCTTCAGATGTCTTCATCAGTTTCAGTAATCCCCATCACCACCAGCACCAGTCTGTCAGTGGTCCACCTTCAGCATCATATCTTCATCAGCATTTGTCTTCAGCTTCTTCAGCAACACTCATGACTACTCCCAGGAAGAGCAACATATCCTACCACTTTTTGAGCCTGTGTTGACTGGTATCAGGCAGGTCCAGTCACTCATCACACCTGATTACATCCCACTGTTTAGAGAGCACTATGGAGGTATCTTGGATATGGTTATGGACCTTGACCCTTCTCAGAGGAGCATGATCCACACATGCTTGCAGTTTTATGACCCTCCATTGAGATGTTTCACCTTTCCAGACTTCCAGTTAGGGCCTCTGCTGGAAGAGTTTTCTTTATTGATTGGAGTACCTATCAGAGGTGGAATCCCCTTCAACCCAGAGATGACTGCTCCCAGAAATGAAGAAATAGCAAGGGCATTGTACTTGGAGCCTGCCCTTATTGAGCAAAGTATGACAACAAAGGCTGGGATACCTGGTTTACATCTGGACTTCTTGATTTCACAAGCCATCCTGAAGGCTTCATATGGAGAGTGGAGGGCAGTCTGTGCACTGTTAGCCCTCAGCATATATGGGGCTATACTGTTTGCAGATGAGCCTAAATTTGTCAGCAAGAATGACATCCATCTGTTTCTTCTGAAGAACCCAGTACCCACATGGCTAGGAGATTTTTACTATTCCATTCATCAGAGGAATGAGAAACAAAGGGGGAAGTTGGTAAGATGTTGTGCTCCCTTGTTTTACACCTGGCTGCTCAGACACCTACCTAAGTCAGATGCCTTCTTGAACCCACATCAGCAGAAGAATTGGGCCAAGAGGTTCATTGCCTTGACTTCAGATGACCTCAGATGGTGCACCCAGAGCACCAAAGGAAAGGACATTATCACCAGTTGTGGACAATACCCAAATGTGCCTCTGATAGGAGTGAAGGGTTGCATCAACTACAATCCTTTACTATTTAAGAGACAACTGGGTTATGCCTTGGTTCACCCTCCCAGAGGACAGGATTTAGCTAAGACCCTATATTGTGAAATGCAACCTTATTCAGTTGTTGTCAGACAAGCATCCTGGGCTTGGGATAACATCCATACAAAAGGGGTAGCTATTCTTGGAATATGTAACAATGTTGCTTCAGCTCAATACATAGACTGGTCCCGTACTAGAGCTCAGATTACCAGAATGCCTTTCACCTTGGAAGACATACCTGGACCATCTACAGTACAGCCTGCAGCAACAGTTAGCCTGGAGGAATTTGAAAAGTTGAAAGAAAGGAATGACCAATTATCCCAGGCCTTGAAGAAGACTCTTTGGGAAAGAAGTGATGGTTGCCTGGACATTGAGAGATTAGAGAAGCTCAGGGTTAAGCATCTTGCCAAAATTGAGAGGATAAAAGACTACATAAGGAAAGCAAGGGCTGGGTAACAGATACTGAAAAATGCCTGTAAAGAGGCCAAGATTCAGAAAGCTAGGAATGAGGACTATCTGCAAGAGAGCCAGGCTAGGTGGATCAGGATCACTGAAGCCGTACACAAGAAGACCAAAAGACTCAAGCCAAGATTGAACAGCTAGAGGCCAATGAGAAAAAGCAGCAGGAGGCTCTGCTAGCAGCTCAGAAGGAGATATCAGAGTTGAAGCTCAGAGCAGGTTTGAAGAGATCAAAGGACAAGGACAGGCATAAGAAGCTGACAACTGCCATTGCTACCAGGAATCTCCTCATTAGGACCATTACAGAGCACCCAACTGCTCCAGTGACTGAGGCACTCCTGAAGGAGGTCAGAGAAGATGAGTTTGGATTGGATGTTTGACTTTTTGCTTGTTGTTTGTTTCCATTTGATGTACTTTTCCTCTTTTGTTGTATTTTGACCCTCAATGGGCATGTATTGTAAAACAGACTATGTATTGTTCATCATGTGTAATATATTTTAGTTTGAGTTTTCATTTGGGTTTTCTCAACAACATCAAGCATCTTCCTCGAGGTCTGGAAAGGGTCAAAACCAAGAACCAAACCGGATACCTTGGAAAACTAATAAGCATATTGCATTGCATACTAACCTTGTTTTTGTTTTGTAGGTCTTGTTATTTTTATTTGTATCTAACTTTGTTGTGATCTCAGGAAAAATTGCTCGTCGCCGAGTGTTCCCTGTCAACCGCACGCACCGGTACCCGACTCGTAACAACCTTCCCGGCATTCAAATGGAACAAGTACAGCAGGATCTGACTGAGGTCAGAAATCAGATGATCAATGAGAGAGTAGAGATGAGAAATCAGATGTCTCAGTTCATGGCAGTGATGACTGGCTTAGCCCAGAGTCAAGAAAGACTGAGAGAGCTGGTGGAAAGACAAACTCCTGAAGAGCCTCATCTGGGAATAAGGGGAACTAGCAACAATGAACGGGGCCAGCCTCGTATTGATCCACCAGAGTATGGACCCCATCTGAATCCAGAAGTTAACATCCCAAGAAATGGTCAAGGTAATGCTACTGGGGGCAGAATCCTACAAGAGGATCCCCAAGAGGAACAGTTTACTGTTATAGGGGCTGGAGATGAGGTATATGACAGGAGATTGGATGAGATTGCTAAAAAGTTAAGATCTTTGGAATCTCAGAATTCTTTGGGCTTCGATGTGATGGATATGGGACTAGTGGATGGGGTGAGAATTCCCCACAAATTTAAACCCCCTGCTTTGAAAAGTACAATGGTACCTCCTTCCTCGCACTCATCTGCAATCTTTCTTGGGGCGGCTCAAGGCTTATACTATGGATGAAAATTTATGGGTGTTCTACTTTGAGGATAGTCTGAATGGAGCTTCAAGAGAATGGTATTCGCATTTGACTAGGGCCACCATCAGATGTTGGAAGGATTTGGCCGAAGCTTTCATCCGGCAATATCAGTACAACCTGGACATGGCTCCCAATAAAACTCTTCTAATGGGCATGTCTTAGTCTTCTAGAGAGAGCTTCCGGGATTATGCTCAAAGATGGAGATAGCTTGTTGTTGCTGTCCAGCCACCCATGTCAGAAAGAGAAACAGCTGACATGTTCATGAACACATTGCAAGGGACCTATATTGATAGACTGGCTACTTTCTCCTCTACCAGTTTTACTGATGTGGTCATAGCTGGTGAAAGGATTGAAAGTCTCTTGAAGATGGGTAAAATCCCTGACAGTGGTGCAAGTTCTTCCGGCAATCCCAGAAAACCTTTTGCAGGACCCCGAAGGGCAGGTGAAACTAATTCCATTCATACAAGCAGGGGCAGGCCTCAATATGCTCACCGGTAAGTAGCAGCTGTTACCATCCCAGCTCCAATTCCACAACAATCATCATATCCTCAACAACAACAACCACAGTATCAACAACAACCACAGTATCAACAACAAGCTCAGTATCCACAACAAAAGTCATATAACAACAACAACGGTAATCAACAACAGCGCCTTTTCCAACAGAGGCCATCACAAGCAAACAGGGTAATTGACCCAATCCTAATGCCGTATGCTGCACTCTTGCCACAACTCCTGAAGCTCAACCTAGTTGAGTTAAGGACATTGGCTCCTCCAGATCCTCTCAATCTACCAAAGAACTATGATGCAAATGCCAGGTGTGCATTCCACTCAAACGCACTGGGGCATAATACTGAAAAATGCAGGGCCCTGCAAATGAAAGTCCAGGATTTGGTGGACTCAAAAGCTCTCAATTTTACGCCTCCTCCGAACGTCACAAGAAATCCAATGCCTAGTCACAATGGGCCTAGGATTAATGCTATTGAGGAGGGCAAACCATCCACATTAATTAGTAGTGTTTCACATATCCGAACATCTTTGGTTGAAATCAAAGCTCAATTGTTAGAATGCCAAGTGTTCCCCGGGTGTGAGGTCGGCTGTGGATATTGCAATATTGCCGTTAATGGATGTGAGAGACTGAGAAACGACATAAATGGCCTCATTAGAGATGGCACTCTTCAGATTACAACAACAGCGACTACAACTCCAACAATTCCTTCATCAACAATCATAGATGCTCCTACAACATCAGCAACCCATGTTCCAACAGATTCTGCTACAACTCCAACAATTACTCAATCAATCACTTCAACGGGTACAAGTTCAATCACAATTCCTTCTACAGCGACAACACCCATTACTTCATCAGTTCCTGCTACAACTTCAACACCCGTCCAGTCAATAGTACCGTCTACAACATCAGCAACAATTGATGAAAGCGTCTCAACGGTTACGATAAACTACGATCCTACAAATGTTCCTTCCAACAACTCACAACAAAATGCTACTCCTGTCAGAGCTCCAGTTACCATATATTATGATCCACGCACCATTGTGGTCCCCTCTGCAGCTGCTATCAGTCTGGTCACTATCACAGTGACTGGGCCAGTTCCTTACGAAAGCAATAATGCCATCACTTGGCATTATGGCTCAGATCTATACTGCGAGGGGCAGAAAATCACTTTAGAATCATCAACTTCTTCACCTCAGATAGACAATGTGGGGGGAGGCGGAGGCTTCACCAGAAGCGGACGTCTCTTCGCCTCGCAAATACCTGTCGCTCCCGATAAATGGGACTGGCCCAGATAAAGGTACAGACGCGAACGTTCGGCGAGAGGGACAATGAGAACACACAGCCGTGAACTCACTGGAGGATGAATAGAGTCTCCAGCTAGGCATTTTTATCCCGGAGGAAAGGCAATGCTGCATAGACCTAGAAAGAGATGGACAAGACGGTTGCGGACCAGAGAGACTGAGAAAGGGGGTTGGTTACAACCTGGGAAGGTATTAGCACCCAGATTGTCCGCCGTACTCGACGGGATCCACGCTTAAAAGATTTGTGTTTTAAAGGGGTAGTGTCAGTGCAATCTGTATATAAAAGAGCTGGAAAAGGATGTACAGGTGTCAGTGCAAAAAGAAGTGAAGTGTATAGTGATGTGTCAGTGTAAGAATGAGAATGAATTGCTCATGATAATGAGGCTAAGAGAAAGATGCTGGAAAGAGGGGGAATATACAGAGACTTTTGTTCGATAACTGTTAAGTTATGCCTACGTATCCTCTCGTGCAATGAGGAAGTCAGAACACCGTAGTTCGACCCAAAGAGACTGAAAGATGAATTGACTGATGAACTGCTTGCTTGCCTATGCTCAAGTGTATGACCTGTCTGGCTCAGGTGCAAACTGTCTTGCATTAGACGGAAGAAGCAAGTTCTCGTTTATGAGTGAATGAGATGAGAAAAGAATCCCGGAGGAGACGATTATTGTTTGTTTTTGTGTTTTCAGTCTTTTATTGTTTTTGAAAGTTTGTCATAAGTTAATGAGCTTAAGCCTAAATCAAAGGATCTGGTAAACTCATCACATCTTCCCTCTGATTAGGGGTAATGAGAATACCTTAAGTGTGAAGTCAGATTCTCACACTTAATCACCTTTGATGTAGGATTAAGATCATTAACCTACTTGTGATTATTTAAATGTTTTTTTTGGTGTTTGTTTAGTGTTGAGTAATGAGGTTAAGCCATAATCAGGGATTAAACAGACTCATTACACCATCCTAATAGAAGGATAATAGATGAGAATGTTTAAGCTGAGGAAAACTCCTCAACTTAATCCATGGTTAGGGATTAAACTCATGACAAAACAAGCCTTTGATTAAGTGGATTTTATTTAATGATATGATGATGAAGTAAGTTTTATGATTTGTAAGACAACTTGAGGGGGACTTGTCCATTAACACTAGGGTTAGTCCTTCTTAACCAATTAAGGAAGAATTAGAACCCTAATGCAAGGCCCAAGTTACAAGTGTGATGTCTTGATGATTATTAAGTGGATTGATTAAGAGATTTAAACACATTAAGGGTTTAACACTTAGGATTAAAGTTATACACTCCATCCTAATAGAAGGATGCAGGCATAAGCTTATTCACAAAGCCTTAAAGCCTTTAGGGTTTAGTCCCTGATTATGAGATGAGAAGAGAAGACTCAAGAGAGACACAAAGGTAAAACTAAGAGGGGAGACTAATCAAAACCCTAATCATTGTCATGCTTTGTTGTTCCTAAGGTTTGTGAGGTTTGCAAGAACAATCTTCAATGGAACCACCAGGAAGCAGATGAAAGGATCAAGAGAAGCAAAGTGACTTGCTTCATTCAAGAAGTCAAGTCACTTGAAGAAATAAAGTAAGAAGAACAAGAATGAGCAAGCTCAATCTCAAACACAAACAAAAGTGCAGCAATGGATGCAAGAGAGATGAGAAGAAAAGTTATGAGAAGTGAAGGCAAATTCACTTCTCAAATTCACTTACCACCTGAAAATGTTATAAAAGAAATGCAATGCAATGCAAAATAGGATGAGATGACATGATGCAAAACAAAACCAGAAGCATGTTGATGATGATAATGATGCTATGAGATGCTACAAACATGAGGCAGCACATGGAAATGATCATACAAGTACATGAATGCAAATGAAGCAGGTTAAGGAGCATGGACATACATGAAAAGTTATGAAGTGCACATGGCATACAACATGGCAAATGCAAAATGCAATGATCAAACATGCTTTCAATATGTCTTATGATGTCAAATGAATCACATGAATGCTTGAAATGTCATGGCAAGTCATGTTATGCAAGAGAATGCAAGAGGGATGCAAATGAAAGCCCAAATTAGGGTTTATGAACCAAACATCAAACAAAAACCAAAAACAGAAGCAAACCCTAAGATAAAAAATGGAAAAGGCCACTCAAAGGATCCCTAATCCTATACTAAAACAATGCCCAAAGGAGAAGTCTCAACTCCCAACCTAACTCAAGATATGAATTTTACAAGTTATTAGGGTTTTTAGGGTTCCTAAACAAGAAAATCATCAAACAAATTGAAAATGAGGAATCAAATCATGGCCATTTAATCTCAAAAACTACATGCTAAACACAATGCAATGCAAGAAGAATCAATGTCCAACTCTTCATGAATAGGCAGAAATGATTTTTTGAACCTTGGATCAAAATAATGCACAAAAATGATTTTAATTCAATGAAAAATTCTCAAAATGCATCAAGATCAAAAAAGAAATTTGGTTTGAAGGTTGGACAATGTTTCTAAATGTCTTAGAACATTTCATGAATTTTTTGGTGATTTTTAAATACCTAAAAGTATTTTTAATGAATTAATTTTCATTAATCAATTAAAAATAATCTTTTAAATATTTTAAAATACTTTTTAAATGCAAAAATGAAAATAAAAATATTTTTTGTGTTTGAAAAATTAATGAAACTCAGGATAAAAAATTTCATAATTTTTAAACAAGTTTTGCTATTTTAAATAAATTAGGCAAATAAAATGAAAAGAAATGAAATAAAAATGAATTTTAAATGAAGTCAACAGAAAGAATGGCTGAGATTGAGTCTGGATTTGAAATGTTTGACCGCGCGCGCTATCCAAGGGCTATGGTTGATTCTGACTAAATTAATTTAATTATAATTAATTAAAACTAATTAAGTGGATTAGGGCTAATTGGGAGGATCCAGGCCACACATGCGCGCGGGTAGTCAAACAAGTCAAAGGATCCTACGCTCCACATTCAAATGGAATTCATTACAGGGATTAGGGCATAATGATTTTCAGGTGGCCGGAGAAGACCTCCGGTCGTCTTCTCCGGTGGGAAGCCCACCTGAAAATCCCTAAAACTCTCAAAACCTAACTAAAATGAAATCTAAAAACATGGAAATGAATCCCATAACTCACTGAATCAAAACCCCATGCCCAAACTCATTTATTTTTCCCCAAACTCATGAATCGAACAAAACAATTTTTAGGTCAACAGAGTTTCAGAAAGCAATTAAATCCTCATTTCATCACCATTTTCAAAACTAAAAGCATCAGGACAATCAGTGAAGCATGGAGAACAAGTTAAGAACTTAAAAAATGATTTCTGGAAAAAATGTTCTTGAGCTACCTGAGTTTCGAAGCTTTCACTCTGGTAACTTTCAGACCTCCCCTCCTTGTGAAATCCACTCCTTATGACCTCTTGATGATGCTTGAATGCTTGGGAGAAATTTATGCTGGCTAGATGAAGAGTTTGAACAGCTTCTGCTCAAGCTCAGTTGAAAATGGCAATGGTGATGCAGGCAGTTTCAGGCCAATGTGAGTGGTTCTTTGTGATCAGGGTGATGTTTTAAGAAGGTTTGTGGAGTTTGTTTGGATGTTTATGGCCTGTGGAGTGAGTTTCGAAAGAAACTGCAAGTTGGAGTGAAAATGGAGAAGTGGTGTTCTTGCTTGATTCAGGCTTGGTTCTTTGTTGGTTTAAGCTCTATGAAACATGGTGAGTTGATGTGTGGAAATGGTTTGAATGCTTGTGGGCTGGGCAGAGAATTTCGAAGAGAAATGCAAATAGGGTGAGTTTTGTGTATGGTGTGTTGTGTTGTGTTTTAGCTTGGCCTCTTGATCTGTTTAGCTAGCAAATGAAAAGTATAAACAATCCCAATTGGCCAGATGATGTGACATGGCCTGCTGTGATTGGGATGTTTGCTTTTGCCAAAAGTCAACTTTTTTGTAAGAGAGGCATGGGCTTAGTTCTAGGCTAGTACAAGCATGGGGCTGGCGCAGCAAAGGTGAGGGGAAGGGCTAGCAAGGTTCAGCATCCAATGTAGCAAGTGGTAGGAAGTGTGATCATGAGTTTTGCAACTTGTTCATCTTTGGTTCACATGTGACTTTCTCATTCCATAAGCCATGAAACATGAGAATTCTTGGTTCAATTCTGATTTTTATGTCCCATGTGATGTTTGCACATTGGTTTGAAGTGAACTAGAAGTTACAAATGGCCTTGGTTCATGATTTTGCAAATTTCTCATTTGAGGCATGTCTTGAAAATTAGTGATTTTGGCCAACTTTGTCACACCATAACTTTTGATCCAAGAAGAATTAGATCATGTTCTTGTACTTTTTGAAAAGGGAAAAATGTATTCTACAACTTTCATGACCAAAGTTTTTCCATTTGAAGCATTCTTGGATCAAAAATCAAAGCTTGAAAAATGACATAAAATGACACATTCTTGAAAAGTCAACTATGCCCAAAAAAGTCAACTTTGCAAAAACTTCAAATTCTTGATTTTTATGAACTCCAATCCTCTTCCATGATCAAATAAAGATCATATACACTCAAAATGATGAAGATCACCCCTTGGTTGGGTCATTGGGGGCCTCAGATGCCCTGATTTTGCACTGACTTGTCCAGAAAGTCAACTCTTGATCAGATGACTTCCCCATGGGATTTCTTCATGAAAATTGATGTGCATACTCCCTAAACCATATAGAGACCAATGGAAACAAGAATGACCAAAAAATTTGGGGTTATGGCCTCTGAAACCAAAACCCTAATTTTAGGTCAACTGTGCAGTCAAACTTGGCTCTGCATCCATACCAATCCCAGTTCTTGTGATCCTTTTGCATTTTTGACTTTGAGAGGATGTAACATGATATAAGAACACACATGGACCCCTTTGGAGTGGCTCAAGAAGCTCTTGGATTGCTCAGATCACAAACCCTAGGTGCAGATGACTTAGAAACTATGCAGTGAATCAAAAGTGAGATATGAGATGATATGATTGTGTTTATGCATATGGAGATGATCACAAGCCATGGTGTGAATGGGTGAGGGCAAATTTGGGGTGTTTACAGCTGCCCCTATTCAAACATGAGTTAGCTATGCAGGATGTAAGCGTCGGCTTATCAGGCAAACAAGATAACTTGTGGTTGAATACCAAAGACAGTCCAAAATTTGCACTCACAGAATGAAGAAGAAAAGGGATATAGATTGTAAAGAAAAATAAAGTATATTGTAAAGTGTAGGCGACGGAGGACGACCGTCGAGCAGAGGACGACTGCTGGGTAAATAGCAATGACGGGGACGGCCGACATGCTGAAAGTGCTGAAAATAAAGCGATGACGGGGACGGCCGACATGCTGGGGATAGAAGGTAAAGCCAAGACGGGGACGGCCGACTAGCTGGGGAAAATAAAATCATGATGGGGACGGCCATCAAGGTGAAGTTGTAAGATTCTCAGAGAATTAATGAAACATGACGGGGACGGCCATCAAGTTCATAAATAAAGGTAACCAACGATGGGGACGGCCATCGGGCTAAAAAGAAAAAGGGACCACGACGGGGACGACCATCGGGTTAAAGAATAAATGAAATGAACAGATGATGAGGTACGGTCATCAAAGGTGAAGGACGATCACCTAGCAGGGGACGGCTGCTCTGTTAGGGGTAAAGATGAGGGACGGTCATCTAAGGTGGAGGACGACCACCTGGCAGGGTACGGCTGCCGAAAATATCGCGACATAGGACGAATGCCGGATAAAAGGTCAACGATGGGGACGGCCATCGGACGAGCATGATGGAGGACGACCACCAAGAGGTGGAGGACGACCACCTAGCAGGGGACGGCTGCTCTCGAGGTTTCTCATGACACAGGACGAGTGCCAGATAACCAAAAATCAACAATGGGGACGGCCATTGGATAAAATGATGAAGGACGATCATCAAGAGGTGGAGGACGACCACCTAGAAGGGGACGGCTGCTAAAAATCAACGATGGGGACGGCCATCGGACGAGCATGATGGAGGACGACCATCAAGAGGTGGAGGACGACCACCTAACAAGGTACGGCTGCTCTCGAAGTTTATCATGACACAGGACGAGTGTCAGATAAAAGGAAGATTTGCTTATTTGGCGATCTACTGGGGATGTAGTAAACACGGACGAGTGTTTACAAACAATCAAAGAAAGTATAAGTGTTTAGATGTTGTGTATAGATTAAAGATTCGGACGAGCATCCTTAAGACTGCGATACGGACGAGTATCGGGTAGAAACAAACTGACACGAGTTCAAAGATGATGATACGGACGAGTATCAACTGGTTAACAAAGAACACGGACGAGTGTTGAATCTGGAAGAACTCTTCTGGGGAGTAGTAGACACAGACGAGTATCTATATTCAAGAGGACAAAAGTGTTTGACACGGTGTACGGATTAAAGATGCGGACGAGCATCCTTAAGACTATGATACGGACGAGTATCATGTAGAAACAAACACTTGACTCATATTCTGAGATGATGGTACGGACGAGTACCAACTGGTTAACAAAGAACATGGACCAATGCCGAATCTGTGGGGATATAAATGGTGTATACAAGATACGGACGAGTATCTGTATAAGTATGAGTAGTATGAGTATATATAGATGAGTGTTTATCCGCTGGGGAAGGTGACACGGACAAATGTCAAAAGGAGAAGAGTATAATATCAACAAGTATATGGGTTGTAAAAGTGTAAGCGACTGCGCTGGGGATATGACACGGACAGGTGTCAGGAAGTATCTGCAATACGGGTGATCTTGTTTGTAAAGAGTGTTCAGGCGACCTGATTGGGGAAGTGATGACACGGATGGGTGTCAAAAAGGAGTATAGACTGGTGTTTGTGATTTGTGAGGCAACTGCTTTTGCTGGGGACTCTGGTGGGGAATTGGGGAAAGTATTATGCATTCTGATGAATGGTTATTATCCACAAGTGTCTGATTCACAACATAGCTTATGATTATGCCATGTGTTTGATTTTTGCCGTAATGCTCCGTATTAGACGGAATGCTACGCTTTGTGGGTGAATATGATGCAAATGCTATGATTATGCAAAGATAACGATCTGGGATCCGGATCCCGTTGCTGTGAAGATCTCTGGCCGATCTGCTTGAAAAAGGCATCCCAGCTGGGGATGAGGTCATTGGTAGATCTGGAGAGATGTATCTGTTTGGGGATATAGGTCACTGATTGACATATCCTTGTAATACGGGACCCAGCTGGGGTTTGTAGAAGCCCACTGTACTCTGTTGTGACTTCTTTGTGCGCTGCTCTTCTGGATAGAGGCTGAGGATTCTGCGGGGAGATGGTTCCCTGAATTCTGCATTCTGTCGAGGAAGAATGATTGGTACTACGGCTGGGAAAATTGACAAGTGGCAACTGGCTGGGGAAAGTCGTTGGCAACTCAGCTGGGGAGAGTAATGAGAGGCAACTCGGCTGGGGATAGAGCATGTCGGATGCTGAGATTATTTGTTGATTTGCCAGCTTGCTGGGATGTGACTTGCATGCCCCAAGTTGCGTTCTGGATACCTGCAATCCTGCAAAGATAAGGAAACGCACAAATGGTCCCGAGGTATCCCTTACTGGATTCCGTCATAGGAGTTAAGCACTCTCGAGAGTAAGTATATTCCTTGTTAGCATGTGTTTTTATTTTCTTAGAGAAAAAGCATCTGTACTTATGCAATTAATTTTTAAGAGACATCAGACATTCTTTGCAAATAAAATGTACAAAACGAAACATGACTGAAAAATCTGATTTTATTAATTCAAATGCCCTGAATTGGCGAGATACAGTCAAGGAAACAAATCTCCTAAAATGAGGGGATTGTTACAATTTGAGAAACAAAGTGCTGGCGATGCTGACGACGCTTTAAGGAGCTTCCTCTTCTGCTATGACTCGTATGACTTCCGACGTTCTTCTCGTCTTGCTTTCTGAAGGAGACTGATTCTGATTGAAGCTTGATCCTTTGGAGGCTTGCCAAGTTGCGGATAATACAGACGAATTCAGAATGCAGTTGTTCGCTTATTCCCTTGTTTTGCATGGATCGCCCTTTCGGGTTTTCAATCCATCAAGATACCCATTTTTGCCTGAGCTGTCCAATGCGGCTTTTCAACTCAGCGGGTGTACATTTTTTATTTATTTCCCTTACTTTTGCCCGAGTCTTTTATTCTGTTTTTGTCTCGCCGGGATGCCCTATTTTTGCCTGGACCTACATTCTGTTTTTGTGTCCAGCGGGTCTTTTCATGCGAAGTATTTTTTAACTGCATCTGAATTCACAGGGGACGGGAAGTCTTCACCATCCATGGTGCTGAGCATCAGTGCTCCACCAGAGAAAACTTTCTTTACCACAAATGGTCCTTCATAATTGGGGGTCCATTTGCTCCTGTGGTCTGTATGCGGAGGGAGGATTCTTTTCAGCACAAGATCTCCTGCTTGGTACTCTCGATGCCTGACTTTCTGATCGAAGGCTCTCTTCATTCTTTTCTAATATAACTGCCCATGACAAATTGCAGCCAATCTTTTCTCTTCGATCAGATTCAGTTGTTCGTATCGGGATCGAACCCATTCTGCTTCGTTCAGTTTAACATCCATCAATACTCGTAAAGAGGGTAATTCAACTTCAACTGGTAGGATTGCCTCCATACGATACACAAGTTGATACGGTGTTGCCCCAGTGGATATTCTGATTGACGTGCGGTACCCATGCAAGGCAAACGGTAGCATTTCGTGCCAGTCTTTGTAGGTGACTACCATCTTTTGCACAATCTTCTTGATATTTTTATTTGCTGCCTCAACAGCGCCATTCATCTTTGGTCTGTAAGGAGAAGAATTGTGGTGTTGGATCTTGAAGTCCCGGCATAACTCAGCCATCATTTTTTTGTTCAGATTAGAACCATTATCAGTAATGATTCGCTCGGGAACTCCGTATCGACAGATGATATCCCTCTTCAGAAATCTGGCTACCACTTGTCTTGTAACATTTGCATATGAGGCTGCTTCAACCCACTTAGTGAAATAGTCAATGGCAACCAGGATGAATCTGTGGCCGTTCGAAGCAGTTGGCTCAATCTTGCCAATCATATCAATGCCCCACATGGCAAAGGGCCATGGTGACGACATGATGTTCAAAGGATTGGGAGGTACATGTACTTTATCTGCATAGATCTGGCATTTATGGCATTTTCTGGCATAGGCACAACAGTCGGCATCCATTGTGATCCAGTAATAGCCTGATCTTAACAACTTCTTTGCCATGGCATGCCCTCCAGCATGGGTACCAAAGGATCCTTCGTGCACTTCATGCATCAACAAATCTGCTTCCGTCTTGTCAACACATCTGAGGAGTACCATATCAAAGTTCCTCTTGTATAAAGACCCATCAGTGTTCAGAAAGAAACTACCAGCAAGCCTTCTCAAAGTCTTCTTATCATTGGAAGATGCCCCAGGTGGGTATGTTTGATCCTCCAAGAAGCTTTTAATGTCATGGAACCAAGGCTTATCATCTTTGACAACATCTGCTGCAAATACATATGCTGGCCTATCGAGTCTGGACACTGAAATCTGAGGTGCAAAGTTGGCAGTCTGAACTTTGATCATGGACGAAATGGTAGCCAGAGCATCTGCGAACTGATTCTCGTCCCGAGGGATATACTCAAGCTTGACTGTTGTGAAGAAAGTCAATAACCTTCTTGTATAATCCCTGTAAGGTATCAGATGATCCTGGTGGGTGTACCATTTCCCGTTGGTTTGATTAACCACCAGAGCTGAATCTCCGAATACGGTCAATGTTTTGATCCTGAGGTCAATGGCTTCCTCAAGACCCATAATGCAAGCTTCGTATTCAGCTTCGTTGTTAGTGCAGTTGAAAGTGAGCTTTGCCGAGAAAGGCATGTGAACCCCCTTCGGTGTAATGAGTACTGCACCAACACCACGACCGTTCATGTTAACAGCCCCGTCAAACATCATAGTCCATTCTTCTTTCGGGTCAGGCCCTTCAGTGTGAACAGGCTCTTCATGATCTTTTGATTTAATGAACATGATGTCTTCATCAGGGAAGTCAAATCTCATAGGCTGGTAGTCATCAATAGGTTGCTCAGCAAGATATTCAGACAATACACTGCCCTTGATGGCTTTCTGAGATGTGTACTGAATGTCATATTCCGTGAGAATCATTTGCCATCTGGCAACCCGTCCGGTAAGAGCTGGCTTCTCGAAAATGTACTTGACTGGGTCTATTTTTGATATCAACAAAGTAGTGTGGGTCAACATATACTGTCTTAGTCGGCGAGCAGCCCACGCTAAAGCACAGCAAGTTTTCTCGAGCAGTGAATAACGTTGTTCACAGTCGGTAAACTTTTTGCTTAGGTAGTATATTGCATACTCTTTTCGACCAGACTCGTCATGTTGGCCCAGCACACACCCCATCGACTCTTCTAATACTGTCAAGTACATTATCAGAGGTCTTCCTTCAACTGGAGGCATAAGGATTGGAGGTTCTTGCAGATATTCTTTGATCTTGTCAAAAGCCTTCTGGCAGTCTTCGTTCCACCTGACCGTCTGTTATTTTCTTAACAACTTGAACAAGGGTTCACAGGTTGCTGTAAGGTGAGATATGAACCGTGAAATGTAGTTCAATCGACCTAAGAACCCTCGAACTTCTTTCTCAGATTTTGGTGCAGGCATCTCTTGAATGGCTTTGACTTTATCAGGGTCAACCTCAATCCCTTTCTCGCTTACAATAAAACCCAGCAGCTAACCAGATCTCACCCCGAATGTGCATTTGTTGGGGTTCAGCTTCAGTTGGTACTTCCTCAGACGTTTGAACAACTTCAGCAGATTTATCAGGTGGTCTTCCTCTGTAAGGGACTTGGCAATCATGTCATCCACATAACACTCGATTTCCTTATGGATCATATCGTGGAATAGTGTCACCATAGCCCGTTGATATGTTGCACCAGCATTCTTCAGTCCAAATGGCATCACTTTGTAGCAGAACGTGCCCCAAGGTGTAATGAATGTTGTCTTCTCAATGTCTTCAGGTGACATCTTGATCTGATTGTATCCTGAAAATCCGTCCATGAAGGAGAATACCGAGAACTGAGCCGTGTTATCGACCAATACATCGATGTGAGGTAATGGGAAGTCATCCTTCGGGCTAGCTCTGTTCAGATCCCGGTAGTCAACACACATCCTTACCTTACCATCTTTCTTAGGTACAGGTATTATGTTAGCAACCCACGGCGGATAGCTAGTCACAGCAAGGAAACCAGCGTCCCATTGCTTTTGTACCTCTTCCTTGATTTTCATAGCCATGTCTGGGCGAGTACGGCGCAATTTCTGTTTGACCGGTGGGCACTCTTCTCTCAAAGGCAGCTTGTGCACAACAATGTCGGTATCCAACCCTGGCATGTCTTGATACGACCAAGCAAACACGTCCACATACTCTTGAAGCAGATCAATCAGTTGTCTCTTCACTGAGTCTTGCAGGCAGGCCCCGATTTTAACCTCTTTCACGTCTTCATCTGTACCAAGATTAATCACTTCAACCTCCTCCTGGTGAGGAGTAATAACCTTTTCCTCTTGTCTCAACAACCTGGCTAGCTCTTCAGGAAGCTCATATTCTTCTTCAACCCCTTCATCAGCTTGATTGATCGGATTGTCAAAGTCATACGAAGTCATAGCCGTGCTGTTGTCGGTGCTGTCTGGAAGGCACTCTCTGCAAGGGTTCAGTTTGTTCATTTTAGTGATTGGTTTTTAATCTTGCTTAGAAAAGTGAAATAAAGTTATCATTTTGAAAACATCGCCATTCATTTTTTGTACAAAAAAGAAAAATGGAAAAACAGTGAACGGAAAAGAAAAAGACTCGTTTGCAAAAGACGTCTGATATTTCATTAATTGATCTTGTTTGTACAAAAAGTATAGATGGCCCGATTACAAAATGAGTCTTGTCATCTTGGGCAAGATGCAAGACTTTGATGCATGCTACAAAAATACAGGAAATAATAATTACTCTGCTCGAGTAACTCTTATAATTTCCTGGGAAGACCAGTTTGAGATACTGCTCCCCGGGATCTTTGGACGAATCCAATTCTCCAGATTGCGCTCCTCTTCCAGCTCGTCTTCCAAATTGTTGATAGCATCAGGGGTGAGCATCCCCCCACTGACAAAACCAGGCTTTTCAGCAGCCTTTGCTTGATGTTGAGTTGGTCTGTAACCCAACCCAAACTTGTCTTTCTTCTCCTCCACAGCTAAAACCTTGCCCCAGCCTAGGGAAGTTCCTTCTTCAACAACCTTCCGGGCTTGTTGGTAAGATGACATGGAGATTCCAGATACAGCAGATGCTTCATTGACATTCAAGGCCTCAAATCCTTGGCTCATTGTTTCATGGATCTCCCCATCCATCTCAATGTACTTATAAGTAGCCAGATGGCTAACAAATATATCCTCTTCCCCACAGATTGTAACAACTTGGCCTTCCCACTCAAATTTTAACTTCTGGTGAAGGGTAGACGTTACTGCGCCAGCGGCGTGAATCCAAGGTCTACCCAACAAACAGCTGTAGGCAGGCTGAATGTCCATCACATAGAAGATAGTTTTAAAGGTCTGTGGGCCAATTGTCACAGGTAGCTCAATCTCTCCCAGAACCGATCTCTTAGAACCATCAAAGGCTCTTACTACCAGGTTGCTGGGTCGCAATGCTAATCCTTCATACTCTAGCTTCACCAGGGCCTTCTTTGGTAAGACATTAAGGGATGACCCTGTGTCTACCAGCACATGAGAAAGGACTGCACCTTTGCATTCCATGGTGATGTGCAAGGCTTTGTTATGGTTGCGGCCATCCGTTGTCAAGTCAGTATTGGTGAACCCTAGCCCATTGCTAGCAGTAACATTTCCAACCACGGTTTCCAATTGATTGACAGTGATCTCTTCAGGCACATAAGCTGCGTGCAAGACTTTGAGTAGTGCATTCCGATGGGCTTCGGAGCACATAAGCAGTGATAGGATTGAGATCTTAGATGGCGTCTGGTGAAGCTGATCCACTATTTTATAATCACTCTTTTTGATGATTCTCATAAACTCATCAACTTCTTGATCGAACGGTGTTTTTAAGGCTTCTTTAACTGTTTGATCTTCCTGCACCGGGCTCTTTCCTTTTGCCTTGGCAGCAGCTTCTGCTTCGGCAGTGGGTCTTTGAATCTGTGGAGCGAAGAGACGTCCGCTTCGGGTGAAGCCTCCGCCTCCTCCCACATTATCTATTTGTGGTGCAGGTGTTGATGTATCAAGAGTGATTCTTTGTCCCTCGCAGTACACGTCAGAGCCATAATGCCAAGGAATGGCCCTATTGCTTTCATAAGGTACGGGTCCAGGCACCGTGACGGTGACTGGACTGATTGCAGCTGCTGAAGGGACTGTGATAGTTTGTGGATCGTAATAAATTGTAACTGGTGCTCTGATGGGAGCAGCACCTTCTGAATTGTAGGCAGAGTTGCTTTCAGGATCATAAAATATTGTGACAGTAGAGACATCTTCATGATTTGTTGCTGGAGTTGTAGGAGACATTGTCGGAAGGATGGATGTTGTTGTTGTAGGAGATTCAAAATGGAGTGAAGCTGAAGTTGTAGCAGGAAAATTTGTTGAAAACTGATCAGTTGAGATGATAGATGAAGTACTTGTTGATGAAGCCGAAGAATTGTCAGGAACAATGGTTGCTGCAGTTGTAGGAGGTTCTGAAACCGTTGCTGATGAGATTGCTGGATTTGTTGGAAATGATGTGGTGATCTGAAGCTGGCCACTCTGAATAAGACCATCTATGCCATTCCTCAGGTTATCGCACCCATTTACTGAAATATTACAGTAAGCACACCCTAACTCACACCCCGGGAACATGTGACATTCGAGGAGCTGAGCCTTGATTTCCACCAACGGTGTCCTGATCTGACCCACACTGGTTATTAAATAAGACGGCTTGTCTTCTTCAATAGCGTTAATTCGGGGACCACCATGGTTTGGCATAGGATTTTTGTTGACATTGGGTGGTGGTGCAAAATTCAGAGCTTTTGAGTCTACCAGGTCTTGTACCTTCATGTGCAGAGCTCTGCACTTTTCTGTACTATGGCCAGGTGCATTCGAATGAAAAGCACACCTAGCGTTGGAGTCATAATTCCTGGGTAAACTGTTGGGATCCGGAGGTGCCAACGTCCTTAGCTCAACTAGGTTGAGTTTCAGGAGTTGTGGCAGCAATGTAGCATATGGCATAGGGATCGGATCGATCACCCTGTTGGCTTGAGATGGCCTTTGCTGGAATGGCCTTTGCTGATTATTGTTGTTGGTGTTGCTGTTGTTGTAATTCCTTGGAGGATACTGACTTTGTTGATGGTACTGAGGTTGCTGCTGATAGTTTTGTTGCGGAGGTTGATAGACTGGTTGTGGATGAGCTGGAGCAGGGATGGTGACTGCTGCTACTGATCTATGAACATATTGGGGCCTACCCCTGTTGGTGTGGATGGCATTAGTCTCACCAGTCCTTCTTGGGCCTGCAAAAGGCTTTCTTGCATTACTGGATGAGCTTGCACCGTTGTCTGAGATCTTACCCATCTTCAATAGGCTTTCAATTCTCTCCCCGGCTATGACTACATCTGCAAAGCTGGTAGATGAGAAGGCAGCTAGCCTATCAATGTAAGTCCCCTGAAGGGTGTTCATGAACATATCAGCCATCTCCCTTTCGGACATAGGTGGCTGGACAGCAGCAGCAAGCTGTCTCCATCTTTGAGCATATTCTCTGAAGCTCTCTCTAGATGACTGTGACATTCCCATTAGGAGGGTCCTGTTGGGTGCCATATCCAGATTATACTGATACTGTCTGATGAAGGCCTCTGCCAGGTCCTTCCAGCATCTAATAGTTGCTCTTGTCAGATGGGAATACCATTCCCTCGAAGCTCCAGTCAAGCTATCCTCAAAGTAGAACATCCACAGCTTCTCGTCCATGGTATAAGCTTTTAATCTCCCGAGAAAAGATTGTAGATGGGTTCGGGGACAGGAAGTCCCATTATACTTTTCAAAACATGGTGGCTTGAACTTGTGGGGAATCCTAACCCCGTCTACCAAGCCCATATCCATAACGTCAAAACCCAAAGAGTTTTGAGATTCTAAGGATCTTAACTTCTTAGCTATCTCATCCAACCTTCTATCATAAGCCTCTTCTCCGGCTCCCATTACTGTGAACTGGTCTTCTTGTGGGTCTTCTTGCAGTACCCTCCCTGCTGTGGCAAGCCCTTGTATGTTGACAGGAATATTGGCTTCTGGATGGAGGTGGGGCCCAAAGACTGGGGGATTGACATGAGGTTGGACTCTTTCATTGTTGCTAGTCCCAGCAGTCCCTGGTTGATGATCCTCCTGGTTTCTCCCTTCTACCAGTGCTCTGAGCCTCTCCTGGCTTTGAGCCATGTTGTTCATTACTTCCATAAACTGCGTTATCTGCATTCTCATTTCCAATCTTTCGTTTTCCATTTGATTTCTGACCTCTGCAAGGTCCTGCTGTACCTGATCCATTTGAATTCCCGGAAGGTTGTTTCGGGTTGGATATCGGTGCGGACGATTGAGGGGAAACACCCGGCGACGAGCAATAGTTCCTGAACATCACAACAGAGTTAGCAACAACAAAACAAAAACCTACAAAACAAACAAAGGGTTAGCATGCAATGCAGTATGCTTATTTGTGTTCAAGGTATCCGGCTTGGCATTCAGTTTTGACCCTTCCAGACCCTTGAAGATGACGCTGTTGATGTTGCTTTCGAAGTAAACTCGGATGGAACAAACTAATACATATATTACAAAAGGCAAATGGTACACAGTTCGTTTACAAATGCAAGCCCCCTGAGGGGTCAAAATACACTACAAGAAAAGAAAATAAAAGTACATGGAATGAAAACAACAACAATCAAATGGTCAAACACCAAGACCAAACTCATCCTCACGAACTTACTTGAGAAGTGCTTCGGTCACAGGATCAGCTGGACGCTCCGTAAGATTCCTGATAAGGAGGTTCCGGGTAGCAACAGCTGTAGTCAACTTCTTGTGCTGACTTTGGTCCTTTGACCTCTTCACTCCTGCTCTGATCTTCAGCTCTGATATCTCCCTCTGGGCTGCTGCCAGGGCTTCTTGCTGCTCTTTTGCACTGGCTTCCATCTGTTCCATCTTGTCTTGGACCCTCTTGTCCTCCAGAGTACGAGCCTCGGTGATCCTGACCCACCTAGCCTGACTCTCCTTCAGATACAAGTCTGTCCTAGCTTTCTGGAATTGGGCTTCCTTGCAAGCATTCTTCAGGATTTGTTCTCCAGCCCTAGACTTCTTAATGTAATCTTCAGACTTTTCAATTCTAGCCAGATGCTCTTTCTTCAACTTCTCCAGCCTTTCAATATCCAATCTTCCATCCTTCCTCTCACAGAGGGTCTTCTGCAAAGCTTGAGTCAACTTCTCATTTCTTTCTTTCAAGCTCTCAAACTCTTCTAAGCTGACAGTTGTCGGAGGTGGTGTTGTGGAAGGTCCAGGCATATCTTCAATAGTAAAGGGCATCCCAGAGAATTGAGCCCTAGCATAGGACCAATCATAGTATTGTGCTGATGCCACATTGTTACACTTCCCTAGGATGGTTACTCCCTTAGTCTGCACATTGTCCCAGGCCCAGGCTGCCTGCCTAACAATAGCCAGATTAATCTTGTTCTCACAGTAAAGAGTCTCAACCAAGTCCTGTGCCTTAGGAGTGTGGACCAGTGCATAGCCCAGTTGTCTTTTGAACAGCAGAGGGTTGTAATTAATACTACCCTTAACTCCTATTAGGGGCACATTGGGAAAATGCCCACAGCTGGTGATGATATCCCTGCCTTTTGTGCTTTGGGTACACCACCTGATATCAGCTGAAGTAAGAGCAGTAAGTCTTCCAGCCCAGTTTTTCTGCTGATGAGGATTCAAAAATGCATCTGTCCTGGGTAGATGCCTGAGAAGCCAAGTATGGAACAAAGGAGCACAGCATCTTACCAGTCTTCCCCTCTGCTTTTCATTCCTCTGATGCACTGAATAGTAAAGGTCCCCTAATAAAGTTGGCACTGGGTTCTTCAGAATGAACAGGTGGATTGCATTCTTACTAATGAATCGAGGCTCATCTGCAAATAGTACAATCCCATATATACTTAGGGCCAACAAAGCACAGACTGCTTTCCACTCCCCCAGGGAGGTCTTCAGACTAGCTTGAGAAATTAGGAAATCCAAATGAAAACCAGAGATCCCAGCTTTAGAAGTCATATGTTGCCCAATCAGGACTGGTTCCAGATGTAATGCCTTGGCTATCTCCTCATTACCTGGGAAAGCCATCTCAGGGTTGAAAGGGATTTCTCTCCTGATAGGTATACCAACTAATGATGAGTATTCTTCCAATAAAGGGCCCAGCTGAAAGTCCTGAAAAGTGAAACATCTCAGTGGGGGATCATAAAACTGAAGGCAGGTGTGGATCAGGCTTCTTTGTGAGGGGTCCAGATCCATAACCATATCAAGTATATCTCCATGGTGTTCCCTGAACAATGGTATATGGTCTGGAGTGATCAGGGTTTGAATCCTCCTGATGTCAGATAAGTCTGGTCGGAAGAAGTGGTAGGTGATGTTGCTCTTTTTAGGTGCCATGATGTGGAGTCTGAGTAGAGACAAGTGCTGATGAGGATGCTGAAGAATGGGCCACTGATTGGCTGGTGCAGATAGCTGATAGCTGAAGCAAGTGCTGATGAAGACAGGTCAATACTGAAGATGGGGTCAAAACCAAAACCAAATGAAGATGGATACCCTGAAACACAAATAAGCAAATGTCAATATGATGCAATGATTATGTATGCAAATGATATGCAAGGGTTTGTGACTGAGCTGGATCTGATCAAATGCTCTGATATAAGTCCATGTGTGTAAGAAATCCAGATGGAGGTCTATAAGTCCAGCAACCAAGGTGGGGGACTCAAATAAAGAGTCACAAGTCCAGGGTTTAGAATCACAAGAACTGTTCCAACATGGAGTATTCTTAATCAAAGTAACAGGGTATTCTGAGGTCAAGGTACCTGCAAACCTGTAAACAGCCCAACCCCCTCACAGGTGGTGTTCTAAAACAAGGATCCTCAGACTTGGATCAGTTATGAGAAGTGTAAACACTTCTAACCCGGAGGTCCAGTGTTTACAATAACCATAAAAGTTCCTCCTCTAATTCACCTCAGTTTCTGAAGGTCAATACTAAAAGGTCATCCAGACTTAGCAGGCTTCCCAGATAGCCCTAGCATTGCAGGAAATTTGCAACACAGAGTTCTCAAGAAGAAACCCACATCTGAACCGTGTTTCATATTCCCGCACCAGACCGAAATGGAATGGGAAAGAATATGATTCACTCTAGCCTAGGTGTCACTCAGGTCCCAGGTATAGGACCTTAACTCTCAATGAATCACCCACCCACCAAAACAAAAAAACCAGATCCAGCCAGCAGCATGACAGTATGATAAATGAAAAACAGTAAAGAAAGCAATAAATAAAGCTGTACAGAAAGCAGTAAATAAAGCAAATATACACATACAAATAGCACATAACACCCCCAATAAACACAAATCAAACAAGCCCTAGGAGGAACCCACAAAAAGAACCAGAAGCCCTGGTTGCAGTATAAGGGTCCCCAGCAGAGTCGCCAAGTTGTCGCTCCCGATAAATGGGACTGGCCCAGATAAAGGTACAGACGCGAACGGTCGGCGAGAGGGACAATGAGAACACACAACCGTGAACTCACTGGAGGATGAATAGAGTCGCCAGCTAGGCATTTTTATCCCGGAGGAAAGGCAATGCTGCATAGACCTAGAAAGAGATGGACAAGACGGTTGCGGACCAGAGAGACTGAGAAAGGGGGTTGGTTACAACCTGGGAAGGTATTAGCACCCAGATTGTCCGCCGTACTCGACGGGATCCACGCTTAAAAGATTTGTGTTTTAAAGGGGTAGTGTCAGTGCAATCTGTATATAAAAGAGCTGGAAAAGGATGTACAGGTGTCAGTGCAAAAAGAAGTGAAGTGTATAGTGATGTGTCAGTGTAAGAATGAGAATGAATTGCTCATGATAATGAGGCTAAGAGAAAGATGCTGGAAAGAGGGGGAATATACAGAGACTTTTGTTCGATAACTGTTACGTTATGCCTACGTATCCTCTCGTGCAATGAGGAAGTCAGAACACCGTAGTTCGACCCAAAGAGACTGAAAGATGAATTGACTGATGAACTGCTTGCTTGCCTATGCTCAAGTGTATGACCTGTATGGCTCAGGTGCAAACTGTCTTGCATTAGACGGAAGAAGCAAGTTCTCGTTTATGAGTGAATGAGATGAGGAAAGAATCCCGGAGGAGACGATTATTGTTTGTTTTTGTGTTTTCAGTCTTTTATTGTTTTTGAAAGTTTGTCATAAGTTAATGAGCTTAAGCCTAAATCAAAGGATCTGGTAAACTCATCACATCTTCCCTCTGATTAGGGGTAATGAGAATACCTTAAGTGTGAAGTCAGATTCTCACACTTAATCACCTTTGATGTAGGATTAAGATCATTAACCTACTTGTGATTATTTAAATGTTTTTTTTGGTGTTTGTTTAGTGTTGAGTAATGAGGTTAAGCCATAATCAGGGATTAAACAGACTCATTACACCATCCTAATAGAAGGATAATAGATGAGAATGTTTAAGCTGAGGAAAACTCCTCAACTTAATCCATGGTTAGGGATTAAACTCATGACAAAACAAGCCTTTGATTAAGTGGATTTTATTTAATGATATGATAATGAAGTAAGTTTTATGATTTGTAAGACAACTTGAGGGGGACTTGTCCATTAACACTAGGGTTAGTCCTTCTTAACCAATTAAGGAAGAATTAGAACCCTAATGCAAGGCCCAAGTTACAAGTGTGATGTATTGATGATTATTAAGTGGATTGATTAAGAGATTTAAACACATTAAGGGTTTAACACTTAGGATTAAAGTTATACACTCCATCCTAATAGAAGGATGCAGGCATAAGCTTAATCACAAAGCCTTAAAGCCTTTAGGGTTTAGTCCCTGATTATGAGATGAGAAGAGAAGACTCAAGAGAGACACAAAGGTAAAACTAAGAGGGGAGACTAATAAAAACCCTAATCATTGTCATGCTTGGTTGTTCCTAAGGTTTGTGAGGTTTGCAAGAACAATCTTCAATGGAACCACCAGGAAGCAGATGAAAGGATCAAGAGAAGCAAAGTGACTTGTTTCATTCAAGAAGTCAAGTCACTTGAAGAAAGAAAGTAAGAAGAACAAGAATGAGCAAGCTAAATCTCAAACACAAACAAAAGTGCAGCAATGGATGCAAGAGAGATGAGAAGAAAAGTTATGAGAAGTGAAGGCAAATTCACTTCTCAAATTCACTTACCACCTGAAAAGGTTAGAAAAGAAATGCAATGCAATGAAAAATAGGATGAGATGACATGATGCAAAACAAAACCAGAAGCATGTTGATGATGATAATGATGCTATGAGATGCTACAAACATGAGGCAGCACATGTAAATGATCATACAAGTACATGAATGCAAATGAAGCAGGTTAAGGAGCATGGACATACATGAAAAGTTATGAAGTGCACATGGCATACAACATGGAAAATGCAAAATGCAATGATCAAACATGCTTTCAATATGTCTTATGATGTCAAATGAATCACATGAATGCTTGAAATGTCATGGCAAGTCATGTTATGCAAGAGAATGCAAGAGGGATGCAAATGAAAGCCCAAATTAGGGTTTATGAACCAAACATCAAACAAAAACCAAAAACAGAAGCAAACCCTAAGATAAAAAATGGAAAAGGCCACTCAAAGGATCCCTAATCCTATACTAAAACAATGCCCAAAGGAGAAGTCTCAACTCCCAACCTAACTCAAGATATGAATTTTACAAGTTATTAGGGTTTTTAGGGTTCCTAAACAAGAAAATCATCAAACAAATTGAAAATGAGGAATCAAATCATGGCCATTTAATCTCAAAAACTACATGCTAAACACAATGCAATGCAAGAAGAATCAATGTCCAACTCTTCATGAATAGGCAGAAATGATTTTTTGAACCTTGGATCAAAATAATGCACAAAAATGATTTTAATTCAATGAAAAATTCTCAAAATGCATCAAGATCAAAAAAGAAATTTGGTTTGAAGGTTGGACAATGTTTCTAAATGTCTTAGAACATTTCATGAATTTTTTGGTGATTTTTAAATACCTAAAAGTATTTTTAATGAATTAATTTTCATTAATCAATTAAAAATAATCTTTTAAATATTTTAAAATACTTTTTAAATGCAAAAATGAAAATAAAAATATTTTTTGTGTTTGAAAAATTAATGAAACTCAGGATAAAAAATTTCATAATTTTTAAACAAGTTTTGCTATTTTAAATAAATTAGGCAAATAAAATGAAAAGAAATGAAATAAAAATGAATTTTAAATGAAGTCAACAGAAAGAATGGCTGAGATTGAGTCTGGATTTGAAATGTTTGACCGCGCGCGCTATCCAAGGGCTATGGTTGATTCTGACTAAATTAATTTAATTATAATTAATTAAAACTAATTAAGTGGATTAGGGCTAATTGGGAGGATCCAGGCCACACATGCGCGCGGGTAGTCAAACAAGTCAAAGGATCCTACGCTCCACATTCAAATGGAATTCATTACAGGGATTAGGGCATAATGATTTTCAGGTGGCCGGAGAAGACCTCCGGTCGTCTTCTCCGGTGGGAAGCCCACCTGAAAATCCCTAAAACTCTCAAAACCTAACTAAAATGAAATCTAAAAACATGGAAATGAATCCCATAACTCACTGAATCAAAACCCCATGCCCAAACTCATTTATTTTTCCCCAAACTCATGAATCGAACAAAACAATTTTTAGGTCAACAGAGTTTCAGAAAGCAATTAAATCCTCATTTCATCACCATTTTCAAAACTAAAAGCATCAGGACAATCAGTGAAGCATGGAGAACAAGTTAAGAACTTAAAAAATGATTTCTGGAAAAAATGTTCTTGAGCTACCTGAGTTTCGAAGCTTTCACTCTGGTAACTTTCAGACCTCCCCTCCTTGTGAAATCCACTCCTTATGACCTCTTGATGATGCTTGAATGCTTGGGAGAAATTTATGCTGGCTAGATGAAGAGTTTGAACAGCTTCTGCTCAAGCTCAGTTGAAAATGGCAATGGTGATGCAGGCAGTTTCAGGCCAATGTGAGTGGTTCTTTGTGATCAGGGTGATGTTTTAAGAAGGTTTGTGGAGTTTGTTTGGATGTTTATGGCATGTGGAGTGAGTTTCGAAAGAAACTGCAAGTTGGAGTGAAAATGGAGAAGTGGTGTTCTTGCTTGATTCAGGCTTGGTTCTTTGTTGGTTTAAGCTCTATGAAACATGGTGAGTTGATGTGTGGAAATGGTTTGAATGCTTGTGGGCTGGGCAGAGAATTTCGAAGAGAAATGCAAATAGGGTGAGTTTTGTGTATGGTGTGTTGTGTTGTGTTTTAGCTTGGCCTCTTGATCTGTTTAGCTAGCAAATGAAAAGTATAAACAATCCCAATTGGCCAGATGATGTGACATGGCCTGCTGTGATTGGGATGTTTGCTTTTGCCAAAAGTCAAATTTTTTGTAAGAGAGGCATGGGCTTGGTTCTAGGCTAGTACAAGCATGGGGCTGGCGCAGCAAAGGTGAGGGGAAGGGCTAGCAAGGTTCAGCATCCAATGTAGCAAGTGGTAGGAAGTGTGATCATGAGTTTTGCAACTTGTTCATCTTTGGTTCACATGTGACTTTCTCATTCCATAAGCCATGAAACATGAGAATTCTTGGTTCAATTCTGATTTTTATGTCCCATGTGATGTTTGCACATTGGTTTGAAGTGAACTAGAAGTTACAAATGGCCTTGGTTCATGATTTTGCAAATTTCTCATTTGAGGCATGTCTTGAAAATTAGTGATTTTGGCCAACTTTGTCACACCATAACTTTTGATCCAAGAAGAATTAGATCATGTTCTTGTACTTTTTGAAAAGGGAAAAATGTATTCTACAACTTTCATGACCAAAGTTTTTCCATTTGAAGCATTCTTGGATCAAAAATCAAAGCTTGAAAAATGACATAAAATGACACATTCTTGAAAAGTCAACTATGCCCAAAAAAGTCAACTTTGCAAAAACTTCAAATTCTTGATTTTTATGAACTCCAATCCTCTTCCATGATCAAATAAAGATCATATACACTCAAAATGATGAAGATCACCCCTTGGTTGGGTCATTGGGGGCCTCAGATGCCCTGATTTTGCACTGACTTGTCCAGAAAGTCAACTCTTGATCAGATGACTTCCCCATGGGATTTCTTCATGAAAATTGATGTGCATACTCCCTATACCATATAGAGACCAATGGAAACAAGAATGACCAAAAAATTTGGGGTTATGGCCTCTGAAACCAAAACCCTAATTTTAGGTCAACTGTGCAGTCAAACTTGGCTCTGCATCCATACCAATCCCAGTTCTTGTGATCCTTTTGCATTTTTGACTTTGAGAGGATGTAACATGATATAAGAACACACATGGACCCCTTTGAAGTGATTGGTGATCTTTGGAGTGGCTCAAGAAGCTCTTGGATTGCTCAGATCACAAACCCTAGGTGCAGATGACTTAGAAACTATGCAGTGAATCAAAAGTGAGATATGAGATGATATGATTGTGTTTATGCATATGGAGATGATCACAAGCCATGGTGAGAATGGGTGAGGGCAAATTTGGGGTGTTTACAATACCAAGACCCATTGCTGAAGCAGAAGCTGCAAGAAGAGCCAGTCGCTAAAGAAACTTTGAAGACTCCTTTTGATCAAGAGGTTGATGAATTCATGAGAATCATCAAAAAGAGCGACTACAAGGTGGTGGACCAGCTTCACAAAACACCTTCCAAAATCTCCATACTATCATTGCTAATGTGCTCCGAGGCTCATCAGAACGCACTATTAAAAGTCATGCACGCAGCTTATGTATCGGAGGAGATTACTGTCAATCAGTTAGAGGCTGTAGTTGGAAATGTCAACGCTAGTCGTGGACTAGGATTTACCAACGCTGATTTGACAACGGAAGGTCACAATCACAACAAGGCTTTGCACATTACCTTGGAGTGTAAGGGTGTAGTTCTTTCTCACGTATTGGTGGACACAGGGTCATCACTCAATGTCCTACCTAAGAAAGCCCTTGTGAAGCTGGAACATGATGGATTGGCACTACGCCCAAGAAACTTGGTAGTGAGAGCCTTTGACGGTTCTAAAAGATCAGTTCTGGGAGAGATAGAGTTGCCAATAATTATTGGCCCACAGGTTTTCAAAACGACCTTCTTTGTGATGGATATACAGCCTTCCTACAGCTGTCTATTGGGTAGACCATGGATACACGACGCTGGCGCCGTGACGTCAACCCTTCACCAGAAGTTAAAATTTGAGTGGCAAGGTCAAGTCATTACCATTTGTGGGGAGGATGATATCTTCGTTAGCCAGCTGGCTACTTTCAAATACATTGAAATGGACGGGGAAATTCACGAAACAATGAGTCAGGGGTTTGAGGCCCTTAATATTAATGAAGCATCTGTTGTGCTTGGGACTTCCATCACATCATATCAATAAGCCCGAAAGGTTGTTGAGGAGGGTACCGCTCAAGGTTGGGGCAAAACGCTGCCAGTTGAAAAGAAAGAAGACCGATTCGGGTTGGGTTACAAACCAACTCGACAAGATCAACCAGAGGCTGCAACGGAGCCCGAGTTTGTCAGCGGGGGGATGCTCACCCCGGATGCTGTGAATAGCTTGGAAGATGAGTCAGAAGACGAACGCAACCTGGAAAGCTGGATACGTCCAAGGATCCCGGGGAACCATGTCTCAAACTGGTCTTCCTAGGAAATTATAAGAGTTACTCCTGCAGAGTAATTATTATTTCCTGTCTTTTAGCATGCATCAAGTCCTGCATCTTGCCCAAGATGTCAGGGCTCATTTTGTAATCGGGTCATCTTGTATTTTGTGCAAACGATCAATTAATGAATATCAGGACATCTTTTGCAAATGAGTCTTTTCTTTTCCACTCATTGTTTTGCATTTTTCATTTTTTGTACAAAAATAAAATGGCAATGTTTTCAAAATAATAACTTCATTTTCACTTTTTCTAAACAAGATAAAACTGATCACTAAAATGAACAAATCTAAACCCTTGCAGAGAGTGCCCTCCAGACTGCACCGACAACAACACTGCTATGACTTCGTACGACTTTGACAATCCGATTAATCAAGCCGATGAAGGGGTTGAAGAAGATTATGAGCTACCTGAAGAATTGGCCAGGTTGTTGAGACAAGAGGAGAAGGTTATAACTCCTCATCAGGAGGAGGTTGAAACGGTTAATCTTGGTACAGAAGAAGACTTGAAAGAGGTTAAGATCGGGTCCTGCCTGCAAGATTCAGTGAAAGAGCAACTTATTGACATGCTTCGGGAGTATGTGGATGTTTTTGCTTGGTCTTATCAGGATATGCCAGGGTTGGACACCGATATCGTTATGCACAAGCTGCCCCTGAAAGAAGACTGTCCGCCAGTAAAACAGAAGCTGCGCTATACTCGCCCGGATATGGCCATGAAGATAAAAGAAGAGGTACAAAAACAGTGCGACACCGGTTTTCTTGCTGTAACTAGTTGCCCGCCGTGGGTTGCTAACATTGTACCTGTTCCTAAGAAAGATGGAAAAGTAAGGATGTGTGTGGATTACCAGGATCTGAATAGAGCCAGCCCGAAAGATGACTTCCCATTACCTCACATTGATGTATTGTTCGACAACACGGCTCAGTTCTCGGTGTTCTCCTTCATGGATGGATTTTCAGGATATAATCAGATCAAGATGTCACCTGAAGACATGGAGAAGACAACTTTCATCACACCCTGGGGCACATTCTGTTATAAGGTGATGCCATTCGGACTGAAGAATGTTGGTGCCACTTATCAACGGGCTATGGTAACATTATTCCATGACATGATCCATAAAGAAATTGAATGTTATGTGGATGACATGATTGCCAAGTCCCTCACAGAAGAAGACCACCTGGTGAATCTGTTGAAACTGTTCAAGCATCTGAGGAAGTACCAATTGAAGTTAAACCCCGACAAATGCACATTCGGGGTGCGATCCGACAAGCTGCTGGGATATATCGTAAGTGAGAAAGGGATTGAAGTTGACCCTGACAAAGTCAAATCCATTCAAGAGATGCCTGCACCAAAGATTGAAAAAGAAGTTCGGGGGTTCTTAGGTAGATTGAACTACATTTCACGATTCATATCTCACCTTACTGCAACCTGTGAGCCTTTGTTCAAGTTGTTAAGAAAAGAACAAACAATCAAGTGGAATGAAGACTGCCAAAGGGCTTTTGACAAAATCAAGGAATACTTACAAGAGCCTCCAATCCTTATGCCTCCAGTTGAAGGAATACCTCTAATAATGTACTTGACATTATTAGAAGAGTCAATGGGGTGTGTGCTGGGCCAGCATGACGAGTCTGGTCGAAAAGAGTATGCGATTTACTACCTAAACAAAAAGTTTACCGACTGTGAACAACGTTATTCACTGCTCGAGAAAACTTGTTGTGCTTTAGCGTGGGCTGCTCACCGACTAAGGCAGTATATGTTGACCCACACTACCTTGTTGATCTCAAAGATGGACCCAGTCAAGTACATATTTGAGAAGCCAGCACTTACCGGACGGGTTGCAAGATGGCCAATGATTCTCACAGAATATAACATTCAGTACACATCTCAAAAAGCCATCAAAGGTAGTGTATTGTCTGATTATCTTGCTGAGCAATCCCTTGATGATTACCAGCCTATGAGATTTGACTTCCCTGATGAAGACATCATGTTCATAAAAGCAAAAGATCATGAAGAGCCTATTCACATGAAGGGCCTGACCCAGAAGAATAATGGACTATGATGTTAGATGGGGCTGTTAATATGAATGGTCATGGTGTTGGTGCAATACTCATTACACCTAAGGGAGTCCACATGCCTTTCTCGGAAAAACTCACCTTTAACTGCACTAACAACGAAGCTGAATACGAAGCTTGCATTATGGGTCTTGAGGAAGCCATTGACCTCAGGATCAAGACTTTAACTGTATTCGGAGATTCAGCTCTGGTAATCAATCAGACCAACAGCAAATGATATACTCACCAGGAGCATCTGATTCCTTACCGGGATTATACAAGGAGGTTACTCACATTCTTCACAACAGTCAAGCTTGAGTATATCCCTCGAGACGAAAATCAGTTTGCAGATGCTCTGGCTACCATTTCATCCATGATAAAGTTCAAGCTGTCAACTTTGTACCTCGGATTTCAGTATCCAGACTTTACAGACCAACATATGTATGCAGACTGTTGTGCTTATGCCAGGAAATGTCATAAATGCCAGATTTATGCAGATAAAGTGCATATGCCTCCGAATCCTCTGAATGTGATGTCTTCACCTTGGCCCTTTGCCATGTGGGGCATAGATATGATTGGCAAAATTGAACCGACTACTTCAAATGGCCACCGATTCATCCTGATAGCTATTGACTATTTTACCAAGTGGGTCGAAGCAGATTCTTATGCAAATGTCACAAGGCAAGTGGTAGCCCGATTTCTGAAGAGAGACATCATCTGTCGGTATGGAGTGTCCGGGCGAATTATTACTGACAATGGTTCCAACTTAAACAACAAAATATGGCAGAACTGTGTCGGGACTTCAAAATCCAACACCACAATTCTTCTCCTTACAGGCCAAAGATGAATGGCGCTGTGGAGGCGGCTAACAAGAATATCAAGAAGATTGTGCAGAAGATGGTGGTCACATACAAAGGCTGGCATGAAATGCTACCATTTGCCTTGCATGGGTACCGTACCTCGATCAGAACATCCACTGGGGAAAACCGTATCAGCTGGTATATGGGATGGAGGCAGTCCTACCTGTTGAAGTTGAATTGCCCTCCTTGCGAGTATTGATGGATGTCAAACTGAATGAAGCAGAATGGGTCCGATCCCGATACGAACAATTGAGTCTGATCGAAGAGAAAAGATTAGTTGCAATCTGTCATGTGCAGTTATATCAGAAAAGAATGAAGAAAGCCTTCGATCAGAAAGTCAGGCTTCGGGAATACCAAGTAGGAGATCTTGTGCTGAAAAGACTCCTCCCTTCTCATACAGACCACAGGGGCAAGTGGACTCTGAATTACGACGGTCCGTTCGTAGTAAATAAATTTTTCTCTGGTGGAGCACTGATGCTCAGCACTATGGATGGTGAAGATTTCATGTCCCCTGTGAATTCAGATGCAGTTAAAAAATACTTCGCATAAAACGACCCGCTGGACATAGAAACAGAATGTAAGTCGAGGCAAAAATAGGGCATCCCGGCGAGTCAAAAACAGAATAAAAGACTCGGGAAAAAATAAGGGAAAATAAATAAATAAAAAATGTACACCCGCTGAGTTGAAAAGCCGCATTGGATAGCTCAGGCAAAAACGGGTATCTCGGTGGATTGAAAACCCGAAAGGGAGATCCACGCAAAATAAGGGAATAAGCGAACATCTGCATTCTGAATTCGTATATATCACTTACAACATGGCAAGCTTCGAAAGGTTCGAGCATCGGTCAGAATCAACCTTCTTCAAAAGCAAGAAAAGAAGAACGTCAATGTCATACGAGTCATAGCAAAAGGGAAGCACACTGAAGCGCCATCAACATTGCCAGCATCTTTTTGTTTCTCAAATTTGTAACAATCTCCTCATTTCAGGGGATTTGTTTCTTTGACTGTACTTGCCAATTCAGGGCACATAAATTAATAAAATCAGATTTTCAGTCACATTTCATCTCGTACATTTTTATTTTTGCAAAAAATGTCTGATGTCCTTAATATAATGGTTGCATAAATACAGATGCGTCTTTTCTAAATTACATGCTTGCAGGAAATATATTTCTTACTCCTAGGAGTGTCTAAACTCCTATGATGGAATCCAGTAAGGGACACCTCGGGGTACTTGTACGTTTCTTTGTCATAACAGGATTGCAGGTATCCAAAGCACAACATGGGGGCATAAAAGCTCCTCCCTATTAGAGCAGCATCAGAAGGGGCTCTCTCCCCAGCTAAGTCCATCATCCTCAGCAGGGTCTCCACAGAAATCTCTAGGATGATCGTTCAATGATCATTCCTCCCCAGCCAAGTGCAAAGACAGGGAACCCTCTCCCCGTAGAGCTCCAGCCTCTGTCCAGAAGAGCAACGTCTGAAGATCTCACAACAAAGTGACGAAAGCTACCATAGCCCCAGCTGGGTTCCTCATTATCAAGATTGGTCTATCAGTGACCTATTTTCCCCAAGCAGAATCATCTATATCAGATATACGAATGATCTTTTCCCCAACCGGGATATTCTTTCAAAGCAGATCAGCCGGAGATCTTCACAGCAGCGGTATCTTTTGCACAATCATAGCATTTACATCACATTTCCCCCCAAAGCGTAGCATTCCGTTTAGTACGGAGCATTACAGAAAAAATCAAACATATTGCATAAATCACAAGCCATGTTTTGAATCAGTCACCTGTGAATACTGACATACCATCAACAACATACAGAATACCTCCCAAATTCCCCGGCAGAATGCCAAAGCATTTTCTTTACAATTCCCAAGATACAAATACATGCTCCTTTTGGCACCTGTCCGTGTCATCTTTCCCCGGAAAGTCTCCAGAACATCCCCTACAAACAGATACTTATACATTACAGATGCTTCTTGACACCCGTCCGTGTCACCTATCCCCCGCACAGTTGCCTAAACAATCGTTTGTAATACACTTCTTTTGACACCCGTCTGTGTCATCCTATTCCCACCGGTCATCAAACACCTCTTATACTTAAGTTCATAACTTATACTTTTTCTCTTTTGACACCCATCCGTGTCACTTTCTCCTCAACAAGTTGAACACTCGTCTGTGTCTCACTCATTTTACTCATACAGATACTCGTCCGTATCTCGTATACACACTTATTTCCCCTCAGAGTCGACACTCTTCCGTGTTCTTTGTTAACCAGTTGATACTCATCCGTACCATCGTCTCTGAATATGCGTCAGCGTTTGTTTCTACTGATACTCGTCCGTATCATGGTCTTAAGGATGCTCGTCCGCATCTTTAATCTATACACAGTGTCAAACACTTATACCATACCTTTTCTTGAATTAGACACCCGTATGTGTCTACCATTCCCCAGAGGAGTCCCCAGCAAATCCATATTATTTCCTTTCTATCTGACATTCGTCCTATGTCATGATACTTCCGGAAGCCGTACCCTTCCAGGTGATCGTCCTTCACCTTTTGATGATCGTCCTTCATCATTCTCCCAGCGGAGTCTCCATTATTGGAACCTTTTTTTATCCGGCATTCGTCATATGCCGAGATATTTTGGCAGCCGTCCCCTGCTAGGTGATCGTCCTTCACCTTTTGATGATCGTCTTTCATCACTTTATCTGATGGCCGTCCCCATCATTGATCTTGTTATCTGACATTCGTCCTATGTCATGGTAAACCCCGAGAGTAGCCGTACCCTGCTAGGTGATCTTCCTTCACCTCTTGATGATCTTCCTTCATCATGCTTATCCGATGGCCGTCCCCATCGTCGACCTTTTCTATCCGGCATTCGTCCTATGCCGTGATACTTTTGGCAACCATACCTTGCCAGGTGATCGTCCTTCACCAATAGATGATCGTCCCTCATCTTATCCCCAACAGAGCAGCCGTCCCCTGCTAGGTGATCGTCTTCCACCTTTGATGACCGTACCTCATCATTTATTTCATTTATGCTTTGAACTTGATGGTCGTCCCCATCATTTACTTTACCTTTAATCCCCAGAGAATTTTGTTACTTTACTTGATGGTTGTCCCCATCATAATCCTTTGTTCCCCCAGCATGTCGGTCGTCCCCGTCATTGCTTATCCCCAACAGTAGTCCTCTACTCGACGGTCGTACTCCGTCGCCCGCACTTTATAATCATACATTAATACCTCTTACAATCTATATCCCTTTTCTTCTTCATACCCAGTGAGTGCAAATTTTGGATTGTCTTTGGTATTCAACCACAAGTTATCTTGTTTGCCTGTTAAGCCGTCGCTTACATCCTGCACAGCTAACTCATGTTTGAATAGGGGCAGTTGTAAACACCCCAAATTTTCCCTCACTCATTTCACCATGGCTTGTGATTCTTTTCATTTGCATAAGTTCAATCATATCATCTCATATTACATTTTTGCTTCACTGCATTGGTTCAAAGTCATCTGCATCTAGGGTTTGTGATCTGAGCAATCCCTGAGCCATCTGAGCCATCTGCATCCAAAGGTCTTCAATTATCTCAAGAGGGTTCATGTATGTTCAAGCATCATATTATATCCTTCCAAGATTAAGGAAGTCAAAGAATCACAAGAACTGAGGAAGGTATGGAAGCAGAGCCCGCTTTAACTGCACAGATGACCTAAAATTAGGGTTTTGGTTTCAGAGGTCATAACTCCAAATTTTTTGGTCATTCTTGTTTATATTGGTCATTGTATGTTATAAGGATCTTACATACAAATTTTCATGAAGAAATTCAACGGGGAAGGCATCTGAGCAATAGATGACTTCTTGAACAAGTCAATGTAAAATCAGGGCATCTGAGGCCCCCAATCATCCAACCAAAGGGTCTTATCCCTCATTTTGGGTGTATATGATCTTTATTTGATCTTAGAAGAAGTTAGAAGTTCACGAAATTGAAGAATTTCAAGCCATTTGCAAAGTTTCCATTTTGGGAAAGTGACTTGTAATGCAAACTTGCCATTTTGGGAAAGTTTTTCAACCTCCTCTTTTTGATTCAAAAATGCTTCAAAATGAAAAATTCTTGGTCATGAAAGTTGTAGATTGGATCATTTTTTTAAAAAAGTACAAGAACTTGATCTAATTCATCATAGACCTCAAGTTATGGCCTTGCAAAGTTGGGAAAAATCACAAAATTTCACTTATGTACCAAAGAGGGAAACTTGCAAAAACTCATGTCAAACCAATTTGTGACCTCTAATTGACTTCTAACCATTACACAAACATCACATATGACCTAAAAATCAGAATTTTCATCAATTCACAAAGCTTCATGCCTTGATTTACAAGTCACCATAAGGCATTTCTCATAAATCCTCAAGAATGGAATTTTTGCAAAAGGGACTTCTAATGATTGGATTAGTTGCTAAGTGATCTCAAAACATCATAACAGCTTCATGTGGTCCATTTTGCTGCAAATTGCCCAAGAGTTCATAGGTTTCATTGCCTTGGTTCACAAGGAATTCCAAAGAGGGAAATATGCAAGAACATTGGAAACTCTTGATCAAGACCATCCAGTTCACAAAACCTAATCCAAAGGCCTTCCATAACTCAAGCTGAAGCAGGAGAGGCCCTAAGATCTCCTATGACCCAAGCCATACCTATGATACACAAAATCTTTAATTTTTACATCTTTGCCCATACCAATCAAACTGTGACATTACCAATCCTCTGCCCAATCAGAACATAATATGTGGACTTCAAGGGCATGAAACACACACACACACAAGCCAGCATCCTCCCATAAGATAGGATTCACAAAAACTGCAAATTTCTTCATCTCTTCGAAACTCTTCCCACAACCATTAAACCTCAAACTTTTCTTCACTAACAAGTCATATACCATCCATGGATCAAGAATCAAGCACTGAAACAGCCTGAAACACCGCATATACAAACCTCAAATTCTGCTACACAGAACTGGAACCTTCAAACTAGCCAACATCAAGGGTTTTGAAGCATCCCATTAGCTTCAGGAGGATCAGAGGAGACTTTTTGCACGAAGAAGAGGCTCTGAAAGCTCACATTTGCAGTTCATCACCTCAGGTAACTTCAAGAACAAAACTTTTCAGAGCTTATATTTTTTGTTACAAAATGAAAATACATGTTATGGGGATCATTCTGATGCTTTTAGAATTGAAAATGGTGTGAAAATGAACATTTTGTGACCTTCTGAAATTTCACCCGTGAAAATAAATAGCTTCTATTATCCTTGTTCATGCGTGATAAATGATGTTTGATGGTTGATTTAGGTTTAGTTTTGTTGGGGGATCATTTCTGGGTAGTTAATTTAAGGTGGGGTGGCTTGTAGAGAGATTTAGGGTTTTTGACCCGCCGGAGAAGATGACCGGAGCTCCCCTCCGGTCACCTGAAAGTGATTAGCCCTAATTAGGGTTTAATCTCCAGATACATTGTGGACCTTTGGATCGTGTTTAGTTTAGGAAGTGAGTGGCCCAGATTCCCCCATTAATTCTTAATTCATTTTAATTAGTTTAAATTAGGATTAATAAATAAATTAATCAGAGTCAATCCTGACCCTCAGATTGCGCGCGCAGTCAAACATCCTTCCCCAGGTTTGAATTCCAACCCTTGGATGGGATTACCTTTCCTTTTAATTATTTTTATTTTGTTTTTCTTATTTAATCTTCTACGAATTTTTAAAAATAGGAAAAAGCATCAAAAAATTCTGAATTTGTTATTATCAAAGCTTTTATTAATTTTCAGAACCCAAAAATATTTTTATTTTTATTTTTTGCATTAAAAATTATTTTTAAATCATTTAAATGATTATTTTTAATTAGTTAATGAGAATTAATTAATTAAAAATACATTTAGGTATTTAAAAATCCCAAAAAAATTCAGAGAGCATTTTAAAACATTTACAAACATTTACAAACTCTCAAGACAAATTTCTTTTTGGTTTTGATCATACTTTGACAATTTTCATTTGAATTAGGGTTCTTTAAATTGGATATTTTTAACCCTAACTTTAAAAATTCATAACTTTTGATCCAAGTTGAGTTTGTGAATGGTTCTTTTTGCATTGTGTTATGCATCCTTCCAAGCATCTAAAAACATTTTTGTTTCATTTTTATCTTTCATTTTCAATTTTTTTGGTGTTTTACCTTTTGGATCACCCTTAAAACCCTAGAAATTTAGGAAAATCATAAGTCCTTTAGGGTTTAGCTTCTGACCTTCCCCTCTGGGCAGTGAACTTATATAGGTTTAGGGTACCTTTGAACATATTTTCAATTTTTCATCTTGTCATTTGCTTCTGATTTTGAATTTTGCATTGCATATTGTATGTAAACCCTAATTTGCATCTTCATTTGCATTCATCTTACATAAGCTTGCATACATGAACTTTCCATGACATTTTGTGCATCCACATGACTTCTAAGACATCTTAGGACACATTAGATTCATGTTTGATCTTTGCCTCATTCATTTGCCATGCTTTTGCTTTCATTTCATGTCATATGCATTCATGAACTTTCATGGTTCTTTCATGCCTCATTTTCATTCCCATTCTTTGTATGATCATCCACATCTCTTGGTTTGCTTTCATACCATCTCATAGCATCATTTGCATCATGATTATGCTTCTGACTTTGGTTTTCACCTTTGAATTTCATCTCATCTTCATTTCATTTCATTTCTTTGTGGTAACTTTTCACGTGGTAAGTGTTTGAGAAGTGAATTTGCCTTCATTTCTCATAATCTTTTCTCATCTCTCTTATGCATCATTGCTGCATTTTATTTGTGAATAAGAGTAAGCTTGCTTACTCATGTTCCCTCCTCACTTTCTTTCTCAAAGCAACTTGTCTTCTTAAGTGAAGTAAGTTGTCTTGCTTCTTCCTGATTCTCCTTCCTTCATCCTGCTTCTTCCTCGGTGGCTTTTCTCTTGAAGACTTCTTGCAAGCCTCACAAACCCTAGTAATAACCAAGCATGATCACAATTAGGGTTTGATTAGTCCCCCCATTAGTTTTACCTTTGTGTCATCTCTTGTGTCTCTCTTCTCATCTCATAATCAAGGACTAAACCCTAAAGGTTTTAAGGCTTTGTGATTAAGCTTATGCATGCATCCTTCTATTAGGATGGAGTGTATAACTTTAATCCTAAGTGTTAAACCCTTAGTGTGTTTAAATCCTTTAATCAATTCACTTGATAATCACCAAGACATCAAGCTTGTAACTTGGGCCTTGCATTAGGGTTCTAATTCTTCCTTAATTGGTTAAGAAGGACTAACCCTAGTGTTAATGGACAAGTCCCCCTCAAGTTGTCTTACAAATCATAAAAAACACTTCTTAATCTTACCATTAACTAAAATCCACTTTAATAAAGGCTTTGTTTTATCATCTATTATCCTTCTATTATGATGGTGTAATGAGTCCATTAAATCCTTGATTATGGCTTAAACTCATTACTTAACACCAAACAAAACCTCCAAAAACATCTAAATAATTATAAGTAGGTTAATGATCTTAATCCTACATCATGGTGATTAAGTGTGAGGTGTTTACTTCCTACTTAAAGTATTCTCATTACCCCTAATCAGAGGGAAAATGTGATGAGTTTACTAACCCTTGGTTTAGGCTTAAGCTCATTAACTTATGACAAACACAAAAAGCAATAAAAGATTGAAAACACCAAAAACAAACAATAATCGTCTCCTCCGAGATTCTTTTCTCACCTCATTCACTCACAAACGAGAACTCGCTTCTTCCGTCTAATGAAAGACAGTTAGCACCTGAGCTAGACAGGTCATACACTTGAGCATAGTCAAGCAAGCAGTTCATAAGTCAATTTATCTTTCAGTCTCTTTGAGTCGAACTACGGTGTTCTGACTTCCTCATTGCACGAGAGGATACGTAGGCATAACTTAACCGTTATCGAACAAAAGTCTATGTGTTTTCCCCCTCTTTCAGCATTCTTTTTAAGCCTCATTCCTGAGCACTTCACTTCACTTTCTTGCACTAGCACTTGTACATTTCTTTTCCAGATTTTGCACACAGATAGCATAGACTCTACCCCCTTTAAATACAATCTTTTAAGCGTGGATCTCGTCGAGTACGACGGACAATCTGGGTGCTAATACCTTCCCATGTTATAACCAACCCCCTTTCTCAGTTTCTCTGGTTCGCGACCGTCTGATTCATATTTTCTTAGGTTTATGAAGCATTACCTTTCCTTCGGGATAAAAATGCCTAGCTGGCGACTCTATTCATTTCTTCTCTTTCACCGACCGTTCGCCTATGTACCCCTCTTGGCCCTGGTGACATTTGGTGGGAGCGACACATTCTGAATTCGTGTGTATCACTTACATAACATGACAAGCTTCGAAAGGACAAAGCTTCGAAAGGACAAAGCTTCGATCACAATCAACTTTCTTCAGAAAGCAAGATAAGAAGAGCGTTCAGGTCATACTGGTCATATCAAAGGAAGATTGGATCATCAACTTCAGCATTGCCGAATAGGACTTTTATTTTCTCAATTTTGCAGCAACCCCCTCATTTCAGGGATTAGCTTCCTCACCGTACTCGCCTATTCAGGGCACACAAATCAATAAAGTCAAATATTCATTCACACTTTGTTTTGTACCTTTTTGTTTTGTTTGCAAAATGTCCAAAGTTTGTAATACAACATTTGCATGAAAACATATAAGCCATTTTCAATAAATGCTTGCAGGAAATATGTTCTTTTAAGCAAACCTAAATCCTATGAAGGAATCCGGTTGAGGATACCTCAGGACACTTGTGAGTTTCCTTTGTTTGACAGGTTTTAAGCACTCAAGGCGGACAACCTTTCACAACATGGGGCATATCAGGCACTATATCCCCAGCCAAGCCGACAGTCACATCATCAGAAGGACTACTTGACAAAAGTATTCCCCCACAGAGCTTTTTTATCCCTTCAGAGTATTCCCTACAAGGCTGATCCTTCGACAGATTACTTCCCAGAAGTTCTCTCCTCCCCAAGCAGGATCTCCAAAGCAATGCCTAAATCACTTTTCCCTAACAAGTTTCCAGATCTTCTCATCCCCAGCGTTGGGTCCCCACAGAGTTCATCCCCCAGAGTTCTCCAGAAAGATCGTGCAGTGATCCTTTCTCCCCACAGATCGCCCAGTGATCCGTTCTCCTAGCATATTTCTGATCTCGGATCTCATTTCTCTCATTTGCATAATCATAGCATTCTCATCATTTCTCCGAAAACAGAGCGTAGCATTCCATCTAATACGGAGCATTACGGAAAAAAAATCAAACATTTGCATGACCATAAGCCAGGTTTGAGCCAGTCACCTGCAAATACCAAAATCACTCCTCCAACAATACGCAAAAACTTATCCCCTGTAGATAAAAGCCAAAATATCCTTTTGCACTCTCAATACAAATACTTGTACATACTTATACACTATCCTTCTAATACTCGTTCGTATCTTATGCATCTCCCCGGCAGATCAACACTCGTCTGTGTTCCTTGTTCAAACAGTTGATACTCGTCCGTATCATCACTCCTTAAACACGCGTCGTTGTTTGTTTCTATCATGGTCCTAAGGATACTCGTCCGTATCTTTAATCTATACACACTGTCGAAACACTTATACCATTTTATTTGTAACGCTTAAACACTCGTCTGTGTTTATTTATCCCCAGAAGTCGCCAACGAAACAACTTTCTATCCGACATTTATCCTATGTCGCGATAATCCTCAGCAGCCATACCATGCTAGGTGATCGTCCTTCACCTTTTGATGAATGTACCTCATCATTCATCTGATGGCCGTCAACATCGTCGATCTTTATATCTGGCATTCGTCCTATGTCGCGATAATCCTGAGCAACCGTACCCTGCTAGGTGATCGTCCTTCACCTTTTGATGATCGTCCCTCATCATTTTATCCGATGGTCGTCCCCGTCGTTGATATTCCTATCTGACATTCGTCATATATCGTGATATCTTTCAGCAACCGTACCCTGCTAGGTGATTGTCCTTCAACTTTTGATGACCGTACCTCATCATTCATCTGATGGCCGTCCCCATCGTCGATCTTTTTATCCAGCATTCATCCTATGTCGCGATAATCCTTAGCAGTCGTACCCTGCTAGGTGATCGTCCTTCACCTTTTGATGCCCGTCCTTCATCATTTTATCCGATGGTCGTCGCCTTTTTTGATCTTCCTATCCAACATTCGTCCTATGTCGTGATATCGTTTAGTAGCCGTCCCCTGCTAGGTGATCGTCCTTCACCTTTTGATGTCCGTCCCTCATCATTGATTTATTTATTTTTCACCCGATGGCCGTCCCCATCGCGGTTTCTTTATTCTTCAACCTGACGATCATCCCCGTTAGTGCTTTTAAATCCCTAGTAAAGTCGCCTTTCTTTACCCGATGGTCGTCCCCGTCGCGGATTCTTTATTACCCAGCATGATGGTCGTCCCCGTCAGCGCGTTTCTCACCATTTTTATCCCCAGCAGTCGTCCTCTACTTGATGGTCGTCCTCCGTCACTATCATTTGATATTCAGTCTATACTGTCTATTACAATTTATATCCCTTTTCTTCTTATAATAAAGAGTGCAAATTTTGGACTGTCTTGGTATTCAACAACAAGTTATCTTGTTTGTCTATTAAGCTAGGCGCTTACATCCTACACAACTAACTCATGCTTGAATAGGGGAAGCTGTAAACACCCTAAATTTTCCCTCTCCTTTTTCTCACACATTGGCTTGTGATCCTTCATGTTGCATTGCATAATCATACCATCTCACTACATAGTTATTTCACTACATAAGTTGCATAACTAGGGTTTGTCATCAAATGAATCTTAGAAGTGGTTTGAGCTATCTCAGGGGCCATGTAGCATGACAAAAGGGTCCATGAGTATTCTATGATCATATTATACCTCCAAGTTTTCTTTGAAGTCACAAAATCTCAGAGGATTGCACAGTTACCCAGGCAGGCTCAGGGCTCTTGCACAAATGACCAGAAATTAGGGTTTTGGGTTTGAGGCCCTTACACTAAAAATATTTTCCCATTCTTGATTATGTTGGTCTATATGTGATATAAGGAGCATGTGTATAAAATTTGAAGCAAAAATTCCTCGTGGAAGTCATCTGATCAAGTGGTAACTTGTTATGCAAGGAAAGTCAGAATCAAGGCATCTGAGGCCACCAACAAGGGTTCCAAAGGTTCATCATCATCAATTTGAGGTCCTATGATCTTTATTTGATCTTAGGAATGCTTGGAAGTTCACAAAATTGAAGAATTTTGAGCCATTGCAAAAGTTGCCATTTTTGGACATGACTTGTAATGAAAACTTTCCATTTTGGGAAAGTTTTTCAACCTCCTCTTTCTTGATCAAAATGGCTTAAATGAATTTTCTTCGAACATGAAATTTGTAGATTGGATCTTCCCATTTTCAAAAAGTACAAGAACTCCTTTTGATTCATCCTAGAACTCAAGTTATGATGGATCAAAGTTGGCAAAAATCACATAAAGTTCATGCCAAATAGGGAAATGTGCAATTTTGATTTCCAAGCCTTGTCATGACCTATAATTCACCTCTACACTGCATAACATTAATGAGAAACATCTCAAGACAAAAAATCATGCCTTTCTTCACAAGTTTCATGGCCAATTTTCACAAAATTCTCAAAGTTGACAACCTGCAAAACATGTTCAATCTCATGATCCAAGCCATACAACTCACAACTTTCGATCCTAAGGCCCTCCTTGAAGCCAGCTGAGGCAGCTCAAGCCCTCAAATCACCTCTGTCCCAACCCATGCCTCAAGTACACCAAACTTTGACCTTTTTGCAATTTCTCCCATGCTCCTGGAATAGTGATCAGCAGCCTCTACTAACCTACTCCATGACCTACTCAAAGATTATGGGAGTGATATAGAAACTCATTCGGCATTGAAACAAGACACAAGGTTAGATTGCAAAAATCCTCTCAAAATTCATCTCTTTGAATCTCATTACACAGCCATCAAACCTCAAATTTTCTTTCGCCATACAATCACACATGACCTAAGGAACAAAACCTACCCATCACCATGACCTGAAACAACCTCAAACACAAACATGATTTCTGCCATATCAGAACTGAACCCTTCAAAATAGCCCAAATAAACTTCATATAAGCATTCCATTAGCTTCAGGGGGACCAGAGGAGTCATTTTGCACCAAGGAAAGGCTCAGAAAGCTCCAGTTTGAAGAACCTCAGTTCAGGTATCCATCAAGAACAAATTTTCCAGAACTTCATTTACTTGTTATAAATTAATTCTACATGTTATCCTGATCATCATGATGTGTTTAGAATAGAAAATGAGTGGAAAATGAGTATGTATTGATGTTCTAAAGTTTTACCCGTGAAAAATGTTTGCTTCGATTTGCTTGATTCAGGTAGTTTAAATGTTGTTTGATGATTGATTCATGTTCCATGATATTAGAGGATCATTTTTGGGCAGGTTTGATGCATTTTAGTGAGCTATAGAGGAATTTAGGGTTGGGGTTGGCCGGAGAAGATGACTAGAGCTTATCTTCGGTCACCTGAAAGTCATTAGGGTTAGTGTGCCCAGTTTGAATATCAGCCCTTAGATTGTGTTTAGGTTAGCGCATGGATGGTCCAGATTATGTCATTAAACCCTAATTTTAATTAATTAAGTTAATTATAATTAATTTAGTCAGATGGAACCATAACCATTAGATCACGCGCGCAAGGAAAATTTGAATCTGGTCCCTTAGATCTTCATACCTCAAGTCAAGTTGACTTGAGATCTCAGCCCTTTATCCCCTTCCCACACAATCCTGGCCCTTCCATGTAATTACTTTTGCATTTTTATTTTTTTTATTTCATTTTATTTCATATATTTATTTAAAATAGAAAATCATTTTGTAAAAACATTTTCATTTTTTATTTTTGCATTAAAAATCTATTTTTAAATTATTTAATTGTATTATTTAATTAATTAATTCATTTGAATTAATTAAAAATACTTTTAGGTATTTAAAAATCACCAAAAAAATCATGAATCATTCTTACATATTTAGAACAATTTACAAACTCATCTTACAAATTTATTTTAGGGTTTGATCAAGTTTTGACAATTAACCATGAATTAGGGTTTCCAAATTTCTTATTTTTCTAACCCTAACTTCAAAAATTCATTTTTGACCAACCAAGACTAGTTTTTGCATGGTTCTTTTTGAGGTCTTTCATACTTTGCATTTAGTATCTAGGGTATTTAACTCATATTTTTGCATTGCATTTTCCATTTGTTTGGAATTTTTCATGAAGAAGTACCCAAAAGCCTAGCCTAACTTAGAAACACCATAACTTGACTTTGGTATAGCTTCTAACTTCCATATTTGGGTAGTGATATTATGTGTGTTTAGGGTTCATTTGGTTGCAATTTCAATTTTTTATCATGTTTTTTACTTCTGTTTTGATCATATGCATTCATCTTTGCATTCATCTTTTCATACCTTCATCATAAGAACTTTTCATGACATCCCATGCATTTGTATGTCATTTTAGACACCTTAGGACATGAGTGAACATTGGTTGATCATTGTTGTATCCATTTGGTATGTTTTGCATTCATTACTTCTTATGTGTATTCATGTGATTTCAAGTTTCTAACATGCTTTCCTTTGCATCTCATCTCTTGTATGATCATACATAAACATTGTTCATGTCTTTGCATCATTTCATAACACATTTGCGTTGTGTTTACACTTTCTAGTTTTGATCATTGCATCTTCATTTGTCTTATTTCCTTTTGTTTCTCATCTTATCCAATCATACTAACCATTTCAGGGGCTTCAGGTAAGTTGTTTAGGATGTGGATTTGCATCCACATTCAACCTATTCTTATCTTTTCATTTGCATATTTATTTGTCTTTTAAGTGAGTTTGACTCACTTGTGCTCTCTTGCTCCTTTTCTTTCTATTAGGTTACGTAACTTCTTCAGGAAGTAAGTAACCTATTCTCCTTTCTCTTCTCTTTTCATCTGCTTCTTCTTCCTTGGTGGCCATCTGAAGATCTTTTTCTAAGCCTCACAAACCATAGGAATATCCAAGCATGATAACTTTATGGTTGTGCATAGTCTGCCCTAGTTTTTTCCTTTGAGTCTCCTTGAGTCTCTGCTTCTCATCTCATAATCAAGGCTAAACAGTTAAAGTTTTAAGACTCTGAATTAAGGTTATGATTGTATCCTTATCTTAGGATGGAGTGTATAACTTTAATACTCATTGTTAAACCTTTAAGATGTTTTCACCTTCTAATCAAAACACCTAATAATTATTAAGACTTAACTTGTAACTTGGGCCTTATATTAGCGTTACATCTCTGCCTCTGGGTCAGAGGGACTAACCCTAGTGTTTAATGGACAAGTCCCCCTCAGGTTTAGTCTTACAAACATAAAATTCACTTCTTAATCTAACCTCTAATCTAAATCCACTTTAATAAAGGTTTGTTATATAATGATTTTAATCCCTAACCATGGATTTTGTTGAGGAGTCTTCCTCATCTTAAGTGTTCTCATCTATTATCCTTCTCTTAGGATGGTGTAATGAGTTCACTAATCCCTAATTAGAGATTAAAATCATTACTTAACAAAAAACAAAAATCCAAAAACACTTAATAATCACAAGTAAGTTAACGACCTTAATCCTGCATCATAAGGGTAATTAAGTTAAAATTTTCATCTCATGCTTAAGCAGACTTATTATCCCTAATTAGGGGTGATATAATGAGTTTACGACCCTTGATTAAGGCTTAAGCTCATTATCTTATGCAAAACACCCAAAACAATAAAAAACTGAAAACACAAAAACAAACAATAAACGTCTCCTCCGAGATTCTTTTCTCATCACACTCACTCTAAAACCGAGAACTCGCTTCTTCCGTTTAATGCAAGATAGTTAGCACTCGAGCCAGACAAGTCATACACTTGAGCATAGACAAGCAAGCAGTTCACATTAAAAACATCCCAGTCTCTTTGAGTCGAACTACGATGTTCTGACTTCCTCATTGCACGAGAGGATACGTAGGTATAACTTAACGGTTATCGAACAAAAGTCTCTTTGTCTCCCCCCTCTCTCTTTCCTCAGCCTCAGCTTCGAGCACTCATGTTCTTTTTGCAAAGACACTCTTTAAATCCTTTCCTCCCTAGCTTTTTATACACAGTTTAGCACATACATTTTCCCCCTTTAAACACAATCATGTATGCGTGGATCCCGTCGAGTACGACGAACGATCTGGGTGCTAATACCTTCCCAGGTCGTAACCTACCCCTTTTCTCAGTCTCTTTGGTTTGCAACCGTCTTATCCATATCTTTCCAGGTTTATGCAGCATTACCTTTCCTTCGGGATAAAAATGCCTAGCTGGCCACTCTATTCAACCTCAACCTCCAACATCGCCTCGCTGACGGTTCGTGTTTGCACCGGGATGAAAATCTGGGGAGCGACATTATCCATCTTCAAAAAGATGTCTTTTAATTACCAAGCAAGCAAAAGAAAAATCTTGGGGTTATTGGTCGTGGCTTGGTCAATAGCGCGAGAATATGAGATCGAACCTTTAGGTTGGTATTTTCGTCAGAACAACTTCAGCTTTCATTTTAGCACCAGATCCTATAGAGTCCCTAAGAGTCCCGGAATTCTTTCTACAGTCTCGTTCCTTTTATTCGTGCAAAAACCTTTTCGTAATTAATTCTTTATCCCTTTATATCGTGACAAACTTGGCCTTAGCCTTACGCCGCAATTATAAGACACTCCCTATTGACTATCAATCCCTGTAGGTTCAAAAATCTTTTAAAACTACGCGATACCATGTATTCTTGCAGTATCAATCCGAACAAACACATAATGTCGCGATCACCATTTATCTAATACTGTTCAAATTTCTAATTGTTGCCTTTGCACAAACACGTGTTCCAGACACTAGTTTTTCACAATTATCTAATCTTAACATCATATGATATTCTCTTCCCAAACTCAAGGGCCATTTGAATTTTCTTGTTCTTGAATACCAGAATCGGGACGTAAACGACCTTGAGAATGAAAGAATGCAACATTTGCATGCATTCATATCATTTTTGCATTTTTCTTTGCAGGTTATCTGGGTTTCCGAGTAATGGTTTTATGTTTTTATTCTTGTATGAAAGCTCGATGTCTTGCGCAAGGCATAGTAGCTCATTATAAGGGTTTTTCATCATTTCAATTTTCAATATCAAATAATTAATAAAATGGACAATTTTTGCATTAATTCGTGGTGTTCCTTGTCTTTCATTTTTATTTTACACAATAAATGGCAATGTACATTTTCATTTTCATGTCTCTCCCGCTCTCTAAAATCTATCATGAATCATCATTCATGCAAATGTACCCCGTTGGGTCTCATCGGTGACAATCTTGCTATGGCTCGTTATGACTTCGACAATCTGATTTACCAAGCCAACAAGGAAGGTAAGGAAGATTGTGAATTGCTCTAGGAGTTAGCCAGATTGTTAAAGCAAGAGGAGAGGGTGATTCAGCCATATGAATAGGTCTTTGAGATTGTAAACCTGGGTACTGAAGAGGCAAAGAAAGAGATCAAGATTGGGGATATGTTATAAGAATCAGTGAAGAGCCGATTGTTTGACAAGCTCCTTGAATATGTTGATATCTTTGCCTGGGTTTACCAAGACATGCCAGCACTAGACACTGATATTGTAGTACACTGACTACTGCTGCGAGAAGACTGTCCACTAGTGAAACATAAATTGCGAAGAACTCGACCTGATATGGAAATAAAGATCAAGGAAGAGGTTCAAAAATAGTTTGATGTTGGATTCTTTGCTGTTACGAGTTATCCACCATGCGTTTCCAACATCGTGTCGGTACTGAAGAAAGATGGCAAAGTTTGGATGTACGTTGACTACCAATAGTTGAACAGAAATAGTCCCAAGGACGATTTTCTGTTGCCTCACAATGATTTGTTGGTTGATAGTTGACGCTCCCAAAGATTTGCACCCCGGTACAAGCGCGAACGGTCGGCGAAAGGAGAAAATGAAATGAAATGAATAGAGTCGCCAGCTATGCATATTTATCCTGAAGGAAAGGTAATGTTGCATAAACCTAGGAAAAAATGGATAAGACGGTCGCGAACCAGAGATACTGAGAAAGAGGGTTGGTTACAACCTGGGAAGGTATTAGCACCCAGATTGTCCGTCGTACTCGACGGGATCCACGCTTGAAAGTTTGTGTCTAAAGGGGTAAGTGCCAGTGTTGTTTTGTGTGTAAAAACTGGAAAAGAATACAAGTGTCAGTGCAAAAGAAGTGTGAAGTGAGATAAAAGAGTGTCAGTGCAAGGAAAAAAGGTGCAATGCTCAAGACAATGAGGCTTTAAAGAATAATGCTGGAAGAGGGGGAATATACAGAGACTTTTGTTCGATAACTGTTAAGTTATGCCTACGTATCCTCTCGTGCAATGAGGAAGTCAGAACACCGTAGTTCCACTCAAAGAGACTGACAGATAAATTGACTTGTGAACTACTTACTTATCTATGCTCAAGGTTATGACCTGTCTGGCTCAGGTGCAAACTGTCTTGCATCAGACGGAAGAAGCGAGTTCTCGTTTATGAGGTAATGAGGTGAGAAAAAAATCCCGGAGGAGACGATTATTGTTTGTTTTTGGTATTTTCAATCTTTTATTGCTTTTTGGAGTTTGTCATAGGAAAATGAGCTTAAGCCTAAACCAAGGGTTAGTAAACTCATCACATCTTCCCTCTGATCGGGGGTAATGAGAATACCTTAAGTATGAAGTAAACACCTCACACTTAATCACCATGATGTAGGATTAAGATCATTAACCTACTTGCAATTATTGAGATGTTTTTGGTGTTTTTTTTAGTGTTGAGTAATGATTTTAAGCCATAATCAAGGATTTAATGGACCCATTACACCATCCTAATAGAAGGATGATAGATGAGAACATTTAAGCTGAGGAAGGCTCCTCAACTTAATCCATGATTAGGGATTAACCTCATGACAAAACAAAGCCTTTATTAGAGTGGATTTTAGTTAATGATAAGATTAAGAAATGGATTTTATGGTTTGTAAGACAACTTGAGGAGGACTTGTCCATTAACACTAGGGTTAGTCCTTCTTAACCAATTAAGGAAGAATTAGAACCCTAATTTAAGGCCCAAGTTACAAGCTTGATGTCTTAGTGATTATTATATGAATTGATTAAGAGATTTAAACACATCAAGGGCTTAACACTTAGGATTGAAGTTATACACCCCATCCTAAGAGAAGGATGCAGGCATAACCTTAATCACAAAGCCTTAAAACCTTGAAGGTTTAGTCTCTGATTAAGAGATGAGGAAAGAGACACAAAAGATGACACAAAGGTAAAACTAATGGAGGGACTAATCAAACCCTAATTGTTAACATTCTTGGGTATTCCTAGGGTTTATGAGGCTTGCAAGAGATCTTCAAGAAGATCCACCAAGGAAGAAGCAAATGGAAAGAGGAGAGGCAGAAGAAGTAAGTCAACTTACATCACTTAAGAAGATAAGCTGCTTGAAGAAAGAAAGTGAAGAAGGAACATGAATGAGAAAGCTCACTCTAATAAAAATACAAAATGCAGCAATGAATGCACAAGAGAGATGAGAAGAGATTGTGAGAAGTGAAAGGAAATTCACTTCTCAAAGCACTTACCATCTGAAAAGTTAGCATAAGAGAAAGAAATGAAATGAAAATGAAATGAATGCAAAGGTGCAAACCAAAACCAGAAGCATATTTATGATGTAAATGATGCTAAGAGATGATGCAAATGTATGTCAAGAGTTGTGTATGATCATACAAGTGATGAGAATGCAAATGAAGCATGGAAGAAGCATGAAAGTTCATGAAAGCACATGAAATGAAATGAATGCATAACATGGCCAATATATGAAGAAATTATCAATCATTATTCTAAGGTGTCCTAGGATGTCTTATATGTCATGTGGGTGCATAATATGTCATGGCTAGTTCCTATATGAATGCTTATGCAAGGTGTATGCAAAGGAAGATGAGAAATTAGGGTTTTCATACAACATGAAATGCAAAAACCAAAAACAGAAGCAAATGACAAGATAAAAAATTAAAAATGCAATCAAAAGAACCCTAACCCCATATGATATCACACCCCAAAGGAGAAGACCTAACTCTTAACCTAATGAATGTTGTGATTTTTTCTAAGTTTTCTAGGGTTTTAAGGTACCTAAAGGGAAAAAATGCCAATCAATTCAAAAAGGCAGAAGAAAATTATGAAAAAATTATATTAGAAAACTATATTTCAAATAAAGATCAATGCAAAAAGAATCATTGTCATACCATTTTTGGAAAGGCAGAAAATAATTCTTGAAGTTACGGTTCTAAAATGTGAATTTTATGAACCCTAAATTCAAGAAAATTATCAAAAATGATTCAAAACCAAAAATAAATTTGTGTGTATGGTATGACAATGTCTCTAAATGTTTAAAGATGCAATATGAATTTTTTGGGATTTTTTAGAAACCTAAATGATATTTTAATTAATTAATTTTCATTAATTAATTAAAATAAACACTTAAATGTCTAAAAATGATTTTTAAATGAAAAAAATAAAAATAAAAATATTTTTGGGTTGAGAAAATTATTTGAAATCAAAATGAAAAATAAAAATATTTTTAGAAGTAATCAAAGGGAATGGCTGAGATTAAATCTGGGGAAGGGTTTGTTGACTACGTGCCAGATCCTATGGCCTACATTCAAACTTACCTAAACTTAATTAATTAATTATTTAATCCTAATTAATAAATAATTATCTAATCTGGACCACACAACACGCGCGGGAGAGACAGATCCAATGGTCCACGTTTAAACAAAAACCCTAACCCTAATTATCACTTAATGACTCTCAGGTCACTAGAGAAGAGCTCCGGTCGTCTTCTCCGGTGACACTCTCACCTGAAAAACTCAATCTTCTTCCCTAGGTAATTTCTGGAGCTCTAAAGCTCCAGATCAAACCCTCTCACTCTCCTAAGATCAAATCCACTCTCAAAACAAATTTCTTTTCACTCAAACTCATGATTCGAAGAGAAACATAAATATGGAAAAAATTTCAGACAATCAGTACACACTCAATTCTCAACCCTTTTCGAAAATTTAAAGTTCAGTGTGATCAGTGGAGCATGCTTTATCATTTTGTAACATAAAAAGAGAGTTTTGGAAAAATTAATTTCAATGGCTACCTGTAAACACCCCAAATTTGCCCTCACCCATTCACACCATGGCTTGTGATCTTTTCATATGCATGAGTTCAATCATAGCATCTCATACCACATTTTTGATTCACTGCATTGGTTCAAAGTCATCTGCATCTAGGGTTTGTGATCTGAGCAATCCAAGAGCCACTTGAGCCACTCCAAAGGTCATCAATCACTTCAAAGGGGTCCATGTATGTTCAAGCATCATATTATATCCCCTCAAAGTCAAGAATGTCAAAAAATCACAAGAACTGAGATTGGCATGGAAGCAGAGCCAGGTTTAACTGCACAGATGACCTAGAATTAGGGTTTTGGTTTCAAAGGCCATAACTCCAAATTTTTTGGTCATTCTTGTTTCTATTGGTCTCTATATGGTATAGGGATCATGCATATCAATTTTCATGAAGAAATTCAATGGGGAAGGCATCTAATCAAGAGTTGACTTTTTGAGCAAGTCAGTGCAAATTCAGGGCATCTGAGGCCCTCAATGACCCAACCAAAGGGGGTTCTTCATCATTTTGATTGTGTATGATATTTATTTGATCATAGAAGATGTTATAAGTTCACAAAATTGAAGAATTTCAAGCCATTTGCAAAGTTGACTTTTTGGGAAAATGACTTGTAATGGAAACTTGCCATTTTGGGAAACTTTTTCAACCCTTGCTTTTTGTTTCAAAAATGCTTCAAATGGGATAACTTTGGTCATGAAAGTTGTAGAATGGATCATTCCCTTTTCAAAAAGTACAAGAACTCATTCTAATTCATTTTGGATCAAAAGTTATGGCTTGTCAAAGTTGGGAAAAATCACATAATTTCAAGTTTTCCACCAAAGAGGCAAAGTTGCAAAATCCCTTGCCAAGGCAAATTGAGCTTTCAAATGGACTTCTAAACTTCATACAAACATAAACCAGGGCCTAAAGATCAGATTGCATCAAAAGTTCACTCATTTTCATGACTTGTGGATCAAGAAACTTTAAAAGGGCCAAAGATGAACAAAGTTACAAAACCTCACTCAAACCCTAATCCATGTGCTGGCTGACTTCAGAATTGATCCTAGGGCTCTCCACACTTCTTACTGCGCAGGACACCCCTCTTGTCCTTGGCTAGCTATGAGCCCATACCTCTCTTACACAACTTTTGACATTTTGGCAACTTGCCCATACCAATCACCATAGGCCACCAACAACTCTCTGACTTATCACCACTTGATACATGGACCAAAAGGAGCTCAACACACACACACTCAAGCCTGAATCAAATCATAAGCCATAGTTCCAAGTTTATGCCTCAAATGCAAAACCATTCGAAACACACAGCACAAGCATCAAACACACAAACAAACTTCACAAAACATCTCAGCACACTCTCCTGATCATTTCCCTGCCCTCACTTTGCCCTAAAACCTCCTGAAATCAAAACACGGTTTCCTCCCTTCACTGAACAGAACCTGCTCAATCTCACAAACCAGCCATTTTAAACTCCAACCAAGCATTGCAAGCTTCTCAGGAGGTTCATTGGAGTTGATTGGAAGCAAGGAACTTGTCCAGAAGCTCTTGGGTTGAAACCTTCGATTCAGGTAGCCATGGAAATTCATTTTTCCAGAACTCTTATTTCTTGTTTCTAAAATGATCTACATGTTTCCCTGAGTGCACTGAACCTTTTATTTTTGAAAATGATTGAGTTTTGAGGTTGTATGCTTGTTTTGAAACTTTGCCCGTGAATTGATTTTTGCATTGATTCTTATGATTCAGTGAAAATAAATGGATTTTGGGGTGGGGTTTAGGTTTAATGATGTTTAAGGATGAAATCTGGAGATTTTAGTGAATTTTTTATGCGTAGGGAGTGAGATAGCATGAACACCTTGCCGGAGAAGATGACCGGAACACTGTTCCAGTCACCTGAAAATGTTTAGGGTTCAGATTAGGGTTAATGACTTAATTAGCGTAGTTTGAATGTGAGCCGTCCAGATGCGCGTGCTGGTCTTTCCCTCCACTCCCAGTTTGAATCTCAGCCTCAGGATGCGCTGACTTTCATTTTATTATATTTTTATTTCATTTAATTTCATTTCTTTTGTACATTTAATTTAAAATAGCAAAAAATGTTTAAAAATTATGAAAATTTTTGTCAAGGTTTTCATTATTTTTCAGAACACAAAAATATTTTTATTTTTTTTTTTTGCATTAAAAATTATTTTTAAATCATTTAAAAGATTATTTTTAATTAATTAATGAAAATTAATTAATTAAAAATACTTTTAGGTATTTAAAAATCACAAAAAAATTCATGTGACCTTTAAAAACATTTAGAAACATTGTCCAACTCTCAAACCAAATTTCTTTTTTGTTCTTGATGCCTTTTGATCATTTTCAATGGAATTAATTTCATTTCAAGGCAATATTTTGTGTCAAACTTCAAAAATTCATTTCTGCCTAACTATTGAGAGTTGGACAATGATTCTTTTTGCATTGCATCTTGCATAACATGTAGTTTATAGGATAAAATTGGCATGAATTGATCTTGCATTTTCATTTTGTTTTGCATTTTTCTTGACAAGGTACCTTAAAACCCTAGCAATCTTAGAAAATTCATAACTCTCACTAGGTTAAGAGTTGGATCCCCTCCTTTGGGCAGTAAGTTTGTGTAGGTCTAGGGTTCCTTTGATTGCATTTTCAAATTTTTGTCATGTCATTTGCTTCTGGTTTTGGATTTTTGCTTTGTATGTTGCATATAACCCTAATTCATGCCTTTCTTTGCATCCATCTTCCATTTGCTTGCATACCATGACTTGCCATGACATTTTGTGCATCCATTTGATTCATAAGACATCTTAAGACATATTAAAATCATGTTTGATCATTGCATCTTACATTTGCCATGTTGTATGTCATTTGCATTCCATAACTTTTCATGTACATCCATGGTTCAAGCATGTTTCTCTTGCATCCATATGTTTGTATGATCATGTTCATGCCTTGTCTCATGTTTGAATCATCTCTTAGCATCATTAACATCATGTGTTTGCTTCTGACTTTGCCTTGCATCATGCCATTTCATCTCATTTGCATTGCATCTCATTTCTTTCACTAACCTTTTCAAGTGGTAAGTTGTTTTGAGAAGTGGATTTGCCTTCACTTCTCACAATCTCTTTTCATCTCTCTTATGCATCATTGCGGCATTTTATCTTGTGCTTTGGATTGAGCTTGCTCATTCTTGTTCATCTTACCTTCTTTCTTCAAGCAACTTGTCTTCTTAAGTGAAGTAAGTTGTTTTGCTTCTCTTTGCTCCTTTTATCTGCTTTCTCTCCTTGGTGGTTCCTTGAAGATTTCCTTCTTAAACCCCACAAACCTTAGGAATGACCAAGCATGACAACAATTAGGGTTGATTAGTCCCCCATTTAGCTTTTGCCTTTGTGTCTCTTTGAGTCTTCTCTTCTCATCTCATAATCAGGGACTAAACCCTAAAGGCTTTAAGACTTTGTGATTAAGCTTATGCCTGCATCCTTCTGTTATGATGGAGTGTATAAATTTAATCCTAAGTGTTAAACCCTTAATGTGTTTAAATCCTTTAATCAATTCATTCAATAATCATCAATACATCAAGCTTGTAACTTGGGCCTTGCATTAGGGTTCTAATTCTTCCTTAATTGGTTAAGAAGGACTAAACCTAGTGTTAATGGACAAGTCCTCCTCAAGCTGTCTTACAAACGATAAAAAACATTTCTTCATCTTATCATTAACTAAAATCCATCTAATAAAGGCTTTGTTTTGTCATGAGGTTAATCCATAACCATGGATTAAGTTGAGGAGTTTTCCTCAGCTTAAACATTCTCATCTATTATCCTTCTATTAGGATGGTGTAATGAGTCTGTTTAATCCCTAATTATGGCTTAATCTCATTACTTAACACTAAACAAAAACAACAAAAACATCTAAATAATCACAAGTAGGTTAATGATCTTAATCCTGCATCAAAGGTGATTAAGTGTGAGATGCTGACTTCACACTTAAGGTATTCTCATTACCCCTAATCGGAGGGAGGATGTGATGAGTTTACTAACCCTTGGTTTAGGCTTAAGCTCATTAACTTATGACAAACTCCAAAAAGCAATAAAAGACTGAAAACTCAAAAACAAACAATAATCGTCTCCTTCGGGATTCTTTTCTCATCTCACTCACTCATAAACGAGAACTTGCTTCTTCCGTCTAATGCAAGACAGTTTTCACCTGGGACAGACAGGTCATACACTTGAGCATAGACAAGTAAGCAGTTCACAAGTCAATTCACCTTTTAGTCTCTTTGGGTCGAACTACGGTGTTCTGACTTCCTCATTGCACGAGAGGATACGTAGGCATAACTTAACAGTTATCGAACAAAAGTCTCTGTATATTCCCCCTCTTTCCAGCATTGTTCTTTAAGCCTCATAATTATGAGCATTTCACTCTTGTTCTTACACTGACACTTCGCTTATACACTTCACATTTCTTTTACATTGACACTTGCATTCTTTCCAGCTATTGATACACAAATTGCACTGACACTACCCCTTTAAAACACAAATCTTTTAAGCGTGGATCCCGTCGAGTACGGCAGACAATCTGGGTGCTAATACCTTCCCAGGTTGTAACCAACCCCCTTTCTTAGTCTCTCTAGTTCGCAACCGTCTTATCCATATCTTTTCTAGGTCTATGCAGCATTACCTTTCCTCCGGGATAAAAATTCCTAGCTGGCGACTCTTGTTTTTTTTGAGTTCACCCCTGTGTGTTCTCTCTCCTTTCGCCGACCGTTCGCGTTTGTACCCCATTTGACTTAGCCTCATTTGGTGGGAGCGACAGCTTGGCGACTCTGCTGGGGAACCTTATACTGTAACCAGGGCTTCTGGTTCTTTTTGTGGGTTCCTCCTAGCGCTTGTTTGATTTGTGTTTACTGGGGTGTTATGTGCTAATTGTGTTTGTATATTTGTATTTATTTATGCTTTATGTACAGTTATTTATTGCTTTCTTTACAGCTTTATATATCATACTGTCATACTGTTATCTGGCTGGATCTGGTTTTTGTTTTGATTGGGTGGGGTTCTACTGAGAGTTTGAGGTCCTATACCTGGGACCTGAGTGACACCTAGGCTAGAGTGGTTCATGTTATTTCCCATTCCATTTCGGTCTGGTGCGGGAATATGAAACACGATTCAGATATGGGTTTCTTCTTGAGAACTCTGTGCTACAGATCTCCTGTAGTGCTAGGGCTATCTGGGAAGCCTGCTAAGTCTGGATGACCTTTATTATGACCTTCAGAAACTGAGGTGAATTAGAGGAGGATATTTTATGGTTATTGTAAACACTGTACCTCCGGGTTAGAAGTGTTTACACTTCTCATAACTGATCCAAGTCTGAGGATCCTTGTTTTAGAACATCACCTGTGAGGGGGTTGGGTTGTTTACAGGTTTGCAGGAACCCTTTGCCACATCATACCCAGTTACTTATTGTGTTTAAGAATGCTTCACTTTGGACAGTTCTTGTGATTTAACCCAGGACATGTGTCTCTTTATTTGAGTCCCCCACCTTGGTTACTGGACTTCTGAACCCCCATCTGGACTTCTTAGACATACATGGACTTATATCAAGGCAGTAATCAGATCCAGCTTGATCACAAACCCTTGCATATCATTTGCATACATCATCATTGCATCATTTAACATTTGCTTATTTGTTTTTCAGGGTATTCATATTACATTTGGCTTGGTTTTGACCCCTTCATCTGCATAGACCCCTGCTCATCAGTTATCTGCATCAGCTATCTGCTTCAGCTATCAGTTTCCTGCTTCAGCTACCTCCATCATCATCCTCAGCCTATCAGTGGCTCACTTCTAGTATCAGTCTTCATCATCAGCATTTGTCTCAGCTCTTCATCAGTAGTCATGGCACCCAAGAAGAGCAACATTTCATATCATTTCTTTGAGCCTGTGCTGACTGGCATCAGACAGGTCTGGGCACTTATTACTCCAGACCACATCCCACTATTCAGATAGCATTATGGAGGCATCCTTGATATGGTTATGGACTTGGACCCTTCTCAGAGGAGTTTGATCCACACTTGTCTACAGTTTTATGATCCTCCTTTGAGATGCTTCACTTTCCAGAATTTTTCAGCTAGGACCTTTGCTGGAGGAGTTCTCATCTTTGATTGGAGTACCTGTCAGGGGTGGTATCCCCTTCAACCCAGAGATGGCTTCTCCCAGCAATGAAGAAGTGGCAAAGGCACTGTATTTGGAACCTATTCTGATTGAGCAGAACATGACTACAAAGGCTGGAATCCCTAGTCTACACTTGGACTTTATGACTTCTCAGGCCATCCTGAAGGCCTCCTTGGGAGAATGGAAGGCAGTTTGTGCATTGTTAGCCCTCAATATATATGGGGTCATACTTTTTGCAGATGAGCCCAAGTTTATCAGCAAGAATGTTATTCATCTTTTCCTTTTGAGGAACCTAGTGCCCACCTTGCTGGGAGATTTCTATTATTCTGTCCACCAAAGGAATGAGAAGCAGAGAGGGAGGTTGGTAAGATGCTGTGCTCCTCTATTTCACACTTGGCTGCTTAAACACTTGCCCAAGACTGATGCCTTCCTGAATCCTCACCAACAGAAGAACTGGGCTAAAAGACTTATTGCTTTGACTTCAGATGACATCAGGTGGTGTACCCAGCGCACCAAAGGAAGGGACATGATTACTAGCTGGTGACAGTTTTCCAATGTACCTCTTATAGGAGTGAAGGGTTGCATCAACTACAACCCTTTGCTGTTTAAGAGACAGTTAGGCTATGCTTTGGTTCACCCTCCTAGAGTGCAAGACTTGGCTGAAACCCAATATTGTGAGATAAAGCCTAATCTAGCTGTTGCCAGGCAAGCATCCTGGGCTTGGGACAACATCCAGACCAAAAGGATGGCCATTCTTGGGAGATGCAACAATGTGGCTTCAGCTCAGTATTATGAATGGTCTCATGCTAGGGCTCAGATTTCTGGGATGCCTTTCACCATTGAGGATGCACCTGAGCCATCCACAACACCACCTCCAGCCACTGCCAGCCTGGAGGAATTTGAGAAGCTAAAGGAGAGGAATGAGAATCTGTCTCAAGCTCTGAAGAAGACCCTCTGGGAGAGGAGTGATGGTCGTCTAGACATTGAGAGGTTAGAAAAGCTTAAGGTGGAGCATCTAGCCAGGATTGAGAAATTAGAGGACTACATCAAGAAATCAAGAGCAGGAGAGCAGATTTTGAAGAATGCCTGTAAAGAGGCCCAGTTTCAGAAGGCTAGAACTGATCTCTATCTGAAAGAAAGTCAAGCTAGGTGGGAGAGGATCACTGAAGCTCGTACTCAAGAAGATAAGAGAACTCAAGACAGGATTGAGAAGTTGGAGGCCATTGAGAAGAAGCAACAGGAGGCTCTGCTAGCAGCCCAGAAGGAGATTTCAGAATTTAAGCTTAGGGCTGGAGTGAAGAGGTCAAAGGACCAAGACAGGCACAAGAAGATGACCTCTGCCATTGCCACCAAGAATCTTCTTATCAGGACTATTACAGAGCATCTGGCTGGTCCTGTAACTGAAGCACTTCTGAAAGAAGTTAAGGAGGATGAGTTTGGCTTAGATGTTTGACTTCTTTGCTTGTTGCTATTTCCATTTCATGTACTTTTCTTTTTATGTTGTATTTTGACCCCACAGGGGCATGTGTTGTAAAAACAGACCATGTATTTTTCACCATTTGTAATATATTTGTTAGTTTGTTTCACTGAGCTTTCTTCCTCTCAAGCAACATCAAAGCATCTTCCTCAGGGTCTGGAAAGGTCAAAACCAAGCACCAAGCCGGATACCTTGGAAACAAATAAGCATACTGCATTGCATGCTAACTTTTGTTTTGTTTTGTAGGTTTTTGTTTGTTTTTTACTAACTCTGTTGTGGTTCAGGAATTATTGCTCGCCGTCGGGTGTTCCCTCTCAACCGTCCACACAGATATCCTACTCGCAACAACCTTCCTGGGATCCAGATGGATCAAGTACAGCAAGAGCTGACAGAGGTCAGAACACAGATGGTTCATGAAAGGCTGGAGATGAGAAACCAAATGACCCAGTTCATGGAAGTAATGAATGGCTTGGCTCAAAGTCAAGAAAGATTGAGGGCATTGGTAGAAAGGCAAAACCCGGAAGAACCTCCTCTGGGAACTGGGGGAACAAGTAACAATGAGAGGGGTCAGCCTCATATTAACCCACCAGTATATGGGCCTCATCTGCATCCGGAAGTCAACATCCCGGGTATTGTGCAAGGAAATACTACTGGAGGAAGAGTCTTACAAGAAGACCCCCAAGAAGAGCAGTTCACTGTGATAGGAGCTGGGGATGAAGTTTATGATAGAAGGCTTGATGAAATTGCCGAGAAATTGAGGTCTCTGGAGTCTCAAAACTCCCTAGGTTTTGATGTCATGGATATGGGGTTAGTGGATGGGGTAAGGATTCCCCACAAGTTTAAACCCCCATGCTTCGAGAAGTACAACGGAACTTCCTGTCCACGAACTCACTTGCAGTCTTTTCTGGGGAGACTTAAGGCATACACCATGAATGAAAAACTGTGGATGTTTTACTTTGAAGACAGTTTGACTGGGGCCTCAAGGGAGTGGTACTCTCACTTGACCAGAGCTACTATCAGATGCTGGAAGGACCTAGCTGAGGCTTTCATCAGGCAATACCAATACAATCTGGACATGGCTCCCAACAGGACCCTTCTGACGGGAATGTCTCAATCCTCCAGGGAAAGCTTCAGGGAATATGCCCAGAGGTGGAGACAGCTTGCTGCTGCTGTCCAGCCACCCATGTCGGAAAGAGAAATGGCCGACATGTTCATGAATACTCTGCAAGGAACATATATTGATAGGCTAGCTGCCTTTTCTTCCACCAGCTTCGTTGACGTAGTTATAGCTGGAGAAAGAATTGAGAGCCTTCTGAAGATGGGCAAAATTACTGATAATGGTGCAAGTTCGTCGAGTAATCCCAGGAAGCCTTTTGTGGGACCTAGAAGAACCGGTGAGACTAATGTTATCCATGCCAATAGGGGCAGACCTCAGTATGTTCATAGGTCAGTGGCAGCTGTCACTATTCCAGCTCCGATCCCTCAGCAACCAACATATCAACAACCACAACAACCACATTATCAACAACAAGTTCAGTATCCGCCACAGAAAAACTACAACAACAACAACAACAATCAACAGCAAATACCCTTTCAGCAAAGACCATCACAAGTAAATAGGGTGATTGACCCTATCCCTATGCCTTATGCCGCTTTATTGCCACAACTCCTGAAGCTCAACCTAGTTGAGTTAAGGACATTGGCACCACCAGATCCTTCCAATCTGCCAAGAAACTACGAAGTCAACGCCAGATGTACTTTCCAATCCAATTCACCTGGCCACAATACAGAGAAATGCAGGGCCTTACAAATGAAGGTACAAGACCTGGTAGATTCCAAAGCCCTCAACTTTGCACCCCCTCCAAATGTCAACAAGAATCCCATGCCCAATCATGGAGGACCAAGAATTAATACTATTGAGGAAGACAAGCCATCTTTCTTAATCACCAGTGTTGGGTAGATTCGGACACCTCTGGTAGAAATTAAAGCTCAGCTTCTAGAGTGCCAAATGTTCCCCGGGTGTGAGCTCGGTTGTGGGTACTGCAACATTTCAGTCAACGGGTGCGATAACTTTAGGAGCGGTATAGATAGTCTTATCAAAAGTGGTATACTTCAGATCACAACATCAGCACCTACAAATCCAGCAATTCCTTTGACAACAATTCCTGACTCTTCTACAACAACAATCATTCCGACCAATTCATCAATATCATCAACAATGGCTCCGTCCATGACTTCAACAAATCAGATGTCAACAACCATTTCTTCTACAACATCAGCACCCATTTATTTAACAGAATCTTCTACAACACCAACAGATATCTCAGCAGTCACCATTTATTATGATCCATCAAATGCTCCTCCAAATAAAAACTTTCAACAACAAACAGTGGCATCTCCTTCCAGGTCACCAGTCACCATTTACTACGACCCGCACACCATCACAGTACCATCCTCTGCAGCAGTCAGTCCAGTTACCATTACGGTGCCTGGACCCGTTCCATATGAAAGCAGTAATGCCATACCTTGGCATTATGGCTCTGATCTCTACTGCAACGGGGAGAAAATCACTTTGGATTCTTCAAACTCTTCTCCACAAATTGATAATGTTGGGGGAGGCGGAGGCTTCACCAGAAGCGGACGCATTTTTGCCTCACAAACTCAAAGACCTAATGTCGAAGCAGAAGCTGCTGCCAAAGCAAAAGGAAAGAGTGTGGTATTTGAAGAGCCGGCTATCAAAGAAACTCAGAAGACGTCTTTTGAACAAGATGTAGACGAGTTTATGAGAATTATAAAGAGAAGTGATTACAAGGTGGTGGATCAACATCACCAAACTCCCTCAAAGATCTCCATATTATCCTTGCTGATGTGTTCTGAAGCTCATAGGAATGCATTATTGAAAGTCCTGCACGCAACATACGTGCCAGAAGAGATCACTGTTAATCAGCTAGAAACTGTGGTAGCAAATGTCAACACCAGTCATGGACTGGGCTTTACCAATGCTGACTTAACAACTGAGGGGCGTAACCACAACAAGGCTTTACACATCACTCTAGAATGCAAGGGTGTTGTTCTATCTCATGTACTGGTGGACACTGGGTCTTCACTCAATGTTCTACCAAAGAAAGCCTTGGTGAAGCTGGAGTATGATGGCTTAGCATTACGTCCGAGTAATTTGGTGGTAAGAGCATTTGATGGCTCTAAGAGATCAGTGCTCGGGGAGATTGATCTGCCTGTGATGATTGGCCCGCAAACCTTCAAAATTACCTTCTATGTGATGGACATTCAGCCAACCTACAGCTGTTTGTTGGGTAGACCTTGGATCCATGCCGCTGGCGCTGTTACGTCTACCCTTCACCAGAAGCTGAAATTCGAGTGGGAAGGCCAGATCATCACCATCTGTGATGAAGAAGATATCTTTGTTAGCCATCTGGCTACGTATAAGTATATTGAGATGGATGAAGAAATCCATGAAACTATGAGCCAGGGATTTGAGGCCCTGAACATAAATGAAGCATCTGCTGTACTAGGGACCTCCATGACATCTTATCAGCAAGCCAGGAAGGTTGTTGAAGAGGGGACTGCCCAAGGCTGGGGCAAGTTGTTGCCCGTAGAGAAGAAGGAGGACAGATTTGGGTTGGGTTACAAACCAACTCAACAAGATCAATCAGAGGCTGCCAAGAAGCCCAGTTTTGTCAGCAGGGGAATGCTCACCCCAGATGCAGTGAACAACTTGGAAGACGAGGATGAAAGCGACCGCAACCTGGAGAGCTGGATACGTCCAAAGATCCCGGGGAGCCGTATCTCAAACTGGTCTTCCCAGGAAATTATAAGGGTTACTCCTGCAGAGTAATTATTATTTTCTGTATATTTTAAGCATGCATTAAGTCTTGCATCTTGCCCAAGATGACAAGGCTCATTTTGTAATCGGGCCATCTTGTAATTTTGTGCAAACGGATCAATCAATGAATATCGGACATCTTTTGCAAATGAGTCTTTTTTCTTTTCCGCTCACTGTTTTTCATTTTTCTTTTTGTACAAAAATAAAATGGCAATGTTTTCAAAATGATAACTTTAATTCACTTTTTCTAAACAAGATTAAAATCGATCACTAAAATGAACAATCTAAACCCTTGCAGAGAGTGCCTTTCAGACTGCACCGACAACAGCACAACTATGACTTCGTATGACTTTGGCCATCCAATCAATCAAGTCGATGAAGGGGTTGAAGAAGATTATGAGCTTCCTGAAGAGCTAGCCAGGTTGTTAAGGCAAGAGGAGAAGGTTATCACTCCTCATCAGGAGGAGGTCGAAACGATTAATCTTGGTACGGATGAATATGTGAAAGAGGTTAAGATCGGGGCCTGCTTACAAGACTTAGTGAAAGAGAAACTGATTGACCTGCTTCGTGAATATGTGGATGTGTTTGCTTGGTCTTATCAGGATATGCCAGGGTTGGACACCGATATTGTTATGCACAAGCTGCCTTTAAGAGAAGATTGCCCACCGGTTAAACAGAAACTACGCCGCACTCGCCCAGATATGGCAATGAAGATCAAAGAAGAGGTACAAAAGCAGTGGGACGCCGGTTTCCTTGCTGTAACTAGCTATCCGCCGTGGGTTGCTAATATTGTACCTGTGCCTAAGAAAGATGGCAAGGTGAGGATGTGTGTGGACTACCGGGATCTGAACAGAGCTAGCCCGAAAGAAGATTTCCCTTTACCTCACATTGATGTATTGGTTGATAATACAGCTCAGTTCTCGGTGTTCTCCTTCATGGACGGATTTTCAGGATACAATCAGATCAAAATGTCACCTAAAGACATGGAGAAGACAACTTTCATCACACCCTGGGGCACGTTCTGTTACAAGGTGATGCCATTCGGACTGAAGAATGCTGGTGCTACCTATCAACGGGCTATGGTAACATTATTCCATGACATGATCCATAAAGAAATTGAATGTTATGTGGATGACATGATTGCCAAGTCCCTCACAGAAGAAGACCACCTGGTAAATCTGTTGAAATTATTCAAGCGTCTGAGGAAGTACCAACTAAAGTTGAACCCCAACAAGTGCACATTCGGGGTACGTTCTGGTAAGCTGCTGGGATTTATCGTAAGTGAGAAAGGGATTGAAGTTGACCCTGATAAAGTTAAATCCATTCAAGAAATGCCTGCACCAAAGACTGAGAAAGAAGTTCGGGGGTTCTTAGGTAGATTGAATTACATTTCACGGTTCATATCTCACCTTACAGCAACCTGTGAACCTCTGTACAAGCTGTTAAGAAAAGAACAAACGGTCAGGTGGAACGAAGACTGCCAGAGGGCTTTTGACAAGATCAAGGAATACTTACAAGAGCCTCCAATCCTTATGCCTCCAGTTGAAGGAAGACCTCTGATAATGTTCTTGACAGTATTAGAAGAGTCAAAGTGGTGTGTGCTGGGCCAGCATGACGAGTCTGGTCGAAAAGAGTATGCAATATACTACCTAAGCAAAAAGTTTACCGACTGTGAACAACGTTATTCACTGCTCGAGAAAACTTGTTGTGCTTTAGCGTGGGCTGCTCGCCGACTAAGGCAGTATATGTTGACCCACACTACCTTGTTGATTTCAAAGATGGACCCAGTCAAGTACATTTTTGAGAAGCCATCGCTTACCGGACGGGTTGCAAGATGGCAAATGATCCTCACAGAATATGACATCCAGTACACGTCTCAAAAAGCCATCAAAGGCAGTGTATTGTCTGATTATCTTGCTGAGCAACCCATTGATGATTACCAGCCTATGAGATTTGACTTCCCGGATGAAGACATCATGTTCATAAAAGCAAAAGATCATGAAGAGCCTATTCACACTGAAGGGCCCGACCCAGAAGAAGAATGGACTATGATGTTTGATGGGGCTGTTAACATGAATGGTCGTGGTGTTGGTGCAGTACTCATTACACCTAAGGGAGTTCACATGCCTTTCTCGGAAAAACTCACCTTCAACTGCACTAAAAACGAAGCTGAATACGAAGCTTGCATTATGGGTCTTGAGGAAGCCATTGACCTCAGGATCAAGACTTTGACTGTGTTCGGAGATTCAGCTCTGGTAATTAATCAAACCAACGGCAAATGGTACACCCACCAGGATCATCTGATACCTTACAGGGATTATACAAGGAGGTTATTGACTTTCTTTACAACGGTCAAGCTTGAGTATATCCCTCGGGACGAGAATCAGTTTGCAGATGCTCTTGCTACCATTTCATCCATGATCAAAGTTCAAACTGCTAACTTTGTACCTCAAATTGCAGTATCCAGACTTGACAGACCAGCATATGTATTTGCAGCAGATGTTGTCAAAGATGATAAGCCTTGGTTCCATGACATTAAGTGCTTCTTGGAGGATCAGACATTCCCACCTAGGGCATCTTCCAATGATAAGAAGACATTAAGAAGGCTAGCTTGTAGTTTCTTCCTGAATACTGATGGTTCCCTGTACAAAAGAAACTTTGATATGGTACTTCTCAGATGCGTTGATAGAACAGAAGAAGACTTGTTAATGCACGAGGTGCACGAAGGATCCTTTGGTACCCATGCAGGAGGGCATGCCATGGCCAAGAAATTGCTAAGATCAGGTTATTATTGGATCACAATGGATGCAGACTGTTGTGCTTATGCCAGGAAATGCCATAAATGCCAGATTTATGCGGATAAAGTGCATGTGCCTCCAAATCCTCTGAATGTGATGTCTTCACCCTGGCCCTTCGCCATGTGGGGCATTGATATGATTGGCAAAATTGAACCGACTGCTTCAAACGGCCACAGATTCATCCTGGTTGCTATTGACTATTTTACCAAATGGGTTGAAGCAACCTCTTATGCAAATTTTACAAGGCAAGTGGTAGCCCGATTCCTGAAGAAAGACATCATCTGTCGGTATGGAGTTCCCGAGCGAATCATTACTGATAATGGTTCCAACTTGAACAACAAAATGATGGCAGAACTGTGTCGGGACTTCAAGATCCAACACCACAATTCTTCTCCTTACAGGCCAAAGATGAATGGCGTTGTTGAGGCAGCAAATAAGAATATCAAGAAGATTGTGCAGAAGATGGTAGTTACCTACAAAGACTGGCATGAAATGCAACCATTTGCCTTGCATGGGTACCGTACGTCAATCAGGACATCCACTGGGGCAACGCCGTATCAGCTTGTTTATGGTATGGAGGCAGTCCTGACTGTTGAAGTTGAATTACCCTCCTTGCGGGTACTAATGGATGTTAAGCTGAATGAAGCAGAATGGGTCCGATCCCGATACGAACAACTGAATCTGATTGAAGAAAAGAGATTAGCTGCAATCTGTCATGGGCAGTTATATCAGAAGAGAATGAAGAAGGCCTTCGATCGGAAAGTCAGGCTCCGAGAGTATCAAGTAGGAGATCTTGTGCTGAAAAGATTCCTCCCTCCTCATACAGACCACAGGGGCAAGTGGACTCCGAATTATGATGGTCCGTTCATAGTAAAGAAAGTTTTCTCAGGTGGAGCTCTGATGCTCAGTACTATGGATGGTGAAGACTTCCCGTCCCCTGTGAATTCGGATGCAGTTAAAAAATACTTCGCATAAAATGACCCGCTGGACATAAAAATAGAATGTAAGTCCAGGCAAAAATAGGGCATCCCGGCGAGTCAAAAACAGAATAAGAGACTCGGGAAAAAATAAGGGAAATAAACAAAAAATGTGTACACCCGCTGAGCTGAAAAGCCACATTGGACAGCTCAGGCAAAAAGGGGCATCCCGATGGATCGAAAACCCGAAAGGGCGATCCATGCAAAATAGGGGAGTAAGCGAACAACTGCATTTTGAATTCGTCTGTATCACTCATAACTTGGTAAGCTTCGAAAGGTTCGAGCATCGATCAGAATCAACCTTCTCCAGAAAGCAAGACGAGAAGAGCGTCAAATGTCATACGAGTCATAGCAAAAGGGAAGCTCCCTGAAGCGTCATCAACATTGCCAACATCTTTTATTTCTCAATTTGTAACAATCTCCTCATTTTAGGAGATCTGTTTCTCCGACTGTATCTTGCCAATTCAGGGCACATGAATTAATAAAATCAGATTTTCAGTCATGTTTTGTCTCGTATATTTTATTTTCGTTTGCAAAGTGTCCGATGTCTTAAAAAAACTGATTGCATAAATACAGATGCTTTTCTTCTAAAAATATGTGCTTGCAGGAAATATACTTACTCCCGAGGGTGTCTAAACTCCTATGATGGAATCCGGTAAGAGATACCTCGGGATTACTTGGGCGCTTGTCTTTCTTTTCAGGATTGCAGGTGTTCAAAGCACAACATGGAGCATGAAAGCTTCACCCCAGCAAGCTGGCAAATCATAATCCATCCAGTCTAACACCGAAGGTGTCTTCTCCCCAGCCGAGTTGCCATTTATTCCTCCACAGCCAAGTGCAAAAGCCAGGGAACCATCTCCCCACAGAGTTTCAGCCTCTATCCCAGAAGAGCAACGCCTGAAGATCTCACAACAGAGTGAAGAAAGCTTCTACAAACCCCAGCTGGGTCCCTCATTACCAAAGATAGGTTTATCAGTGATCTATGTCCCCAAGAAGAGTTCCATATGTCAGATCTACCAATGATCTCATCCCCAGCGGGTATGTTCAATTCAAGCAGATCAGCCAGAAATCTTCGCAGCCATGAGATCCAAACCCCGGATGGTTACCTCTCTGCATAATCATGGCATTCGCATCATATTCTCCCCACAAAGCGTAGCATTCCGTCTAATACGGAGCATTACGGCAAAAATAAAACATATTGCATAATCATAAGCCATGTTCTGAATCAAACACTTGTAAATATTGACAATCCATCAACAATATACAGAAGACTCCCCATATCCCCGACAGAGAGCCAAGGCACTTTCCCTAAAGATACGGATACGTCCTGACACCCGTCCGTGTCATATCCCCAGCAGAAAGCCAAAGCCAAGGCATTGGCCTTACACTCATAAATACAAATGCACACTCCTTTTGGCACCCGTCCGTGTCAACATTCCCCGGTAAAGTCGCCCGAGCCTTCTTTACAAACAAATACTTATATTACAGATGCTTCTTGACACCCGTCCGTGTCGTATCCCCAGTAGAAAGCCAAAGAGTCCTTTGTTGTACTCATAATACATATATCCATACAGGTTCCTTGACACCCGTCCGTGTCACCTTCCTCAGCATGGAAACCTAAAACATTCTGCAAACCATACACTTGTTTATATTACACTTTCCTCTTTTTGACACTCGTTTGTGTCACTCTTCCCCGCAAGTTAAACACTCCTGAACACCACTCATACTTATTACCCTTATCTCACTCATACAAATACCCGTCCGTATCTTGTATATATCACTCAAATTCCCTCAGATTCGACACTCGTCCGTGTTCTTTGTTAAACGGTTGATACTCGTCCGTATCATCATCTCAGAACATGCGTCAAGCGTTTGTTTCTACCTGATACTCGTCTGTATCATAGTCTTAGGGATGCTCGTCCGCATCTTTAATCCATACACGTGTCAAACACTTATGTCTTCTTGAATTTAGACACTCGTCTGTGTCTACTATTCCCCCCAGAAGAGTCCCCTCAGATTCGACACTCGTCCATGTTCTTTGTTAACCAGTTGGTACTCGTCTATATCATCATCTCTGAACATGTGTCAGCATTTGCTTCTACCCGATACTCGTCCGTATCACGGTCTTAGGGATGCTCGCCCGCATATTTAATTTATACACAACGTCAAAACACTTATACCTTTTATTTCTTGGATGTAAACACTCATCCGTGTTTGCTATTCCCCAGTAGGTCGCCAGCAAAGCAACTTTTTCTATCTGACATTCGTCCTATGTCATGATACCCCCTTTTCGGCAGTCGTACCCTGCCAGGTGATCGTCCTTCACCTCTGGATGACCGTCCCTCACCCTTTCCCCAGCGGAGTCTCTATTCATTAGAACCCCTTTCCATCCGGCATTCGTCCTATGTCGTGGTATTTAGCAGCCGTCCCCTGCTAGGTGATCGTCCTTCGCCTTTTGATGATCGTCCTTCATCATTTTATCCGATGGACGTCCCCGTCGTTGATCTTGTTATCTGACATTCGTTCTATGTCATGATAAACCTGAGAGCAGCCGTACCCTGCTAGGTGATCGTCCTTCACCTCCTAATGATCGTCCTTCATCATGCTTCTCCGATGGCCGTCCCCATCGTCGACCTTTTATCCGGCATTCGTCCTATGTCGCGATACGTTTGGCAACTGTACCTTGCCCGGTGATCGTCCTTCACCTTAGATGACCGTCCCTCATCTTATGCCCAACAGAGCAGCCGTCCCCTGCTAGGTGATCGTCCTTCACCTTTGATGACCGTAACTCATCATTTATTTTTACCTCTAATCCCCAGAGAATCTCATATCCCCAGCTTGTCGGCCGTCCCCGTCATTGCTTTGCTTCCCGCATCTTTCCCCAGCTTGTCGGTCGTCCCCGTCATTGCTTCATCCCCAGCAGTCGTCCTCTGCTCGACGGTCGTCCTCCGTCGCCCGCACTTTATACATACTTTATTTTCTTTTACAATCTATATCCCTTTCTTCTTCATTCTGTGAGTGCAAATTTTGGACTGTCTTTGGTATTCAACCACAAGTTATCTTGTTTGCCTGTTAAGCCGTTGCTTACGTCCTGCACAGCTAACTCATGCTTGAATAGGGGCAGCTGTAAACACCCCAAATTTTCCCTCACCCATTCACACCATGGCTTGTAATCTTTTCATATGCATGAGTTCAATCATAGCATCTCATACCACATTTTTGATTCACTGCATTGGTTCAAAGTCATCTGCATCTAGGGTTTGTGATCTGAGCAATCCAAGAGCCACTTGAGCCACTCCAAAGGTCATCAATCACTTCAAAGGGGTCCATGTATGTTCAAGCATCATATTATATCCCCTCAAAGTCAAGAATTTCAAAAAATCACAAGAACTGAGATTGGCATGGAAGCAGAGCCAGGTTTAACTGCACAAATAACCTAGAATTAGGGTTTTGGTTTCAAAGGCCATAACTCCAAATTTTTTGGTCATTCTTGTTTCTATTGGTCTCTATATGGTATAGGGATCATGCATATCAATTTTCATGAAGAAATTCAATGGGGAAGGCATCTAATCAAGAGTTGACTTTTTGAGCAAGTCAGTGCAAAATCAGGGCATCTGAGGCCCTCAATGACCCAACCAAAGGGGGTTCTTCATCATTTTGATTGTGTATGATCTTTATTTGATCATATAAGATGTTAGAAGTTCACAAAATTGAAGAATTTCAAGCCATTTGCAAAGTTGACTTTTTGGGAAAATGACTTGTAATGGAAACTTGCCATTTTGGGAAACTTTTTCAACCCTTGCTTTTTGTTTCAAAAATGCTTCAAATGGGAAAACTTTGGTCATGAAAGTTGTAGAATGGATCATTCCCTTTTCAAAAAGTACAAGAACTCATTCTAATTCATTTTGGATCAAAAGTTATGGCTTGTCAAAGTTGGGAAAAATCACATAATTTCAAGTTTTCCACCAAAGAGGCAAAGTTGCAAAATCCTTTGCCAAGGCAAATTGAGCTTTCAAATGGACTTTTAAACTTCATAAAAACATAAACCAGGGCCTAAAGATTATATTGCATCAAAAGTTCACTCATTTTCATGACTTGTGGATCAAGAAACTTCAAAAGGGCCAAAGATGAACAAAGTTGCAAAACCTCACTCAAACCCTAATCCATGTGCTGGCTGACTTCAGAATTGATCCTAGGGCTCTCCACACTTCTTTCTGCGCAGGACACCCCTCTTGTCCTTGTCTAGCCATGAGCCCATACCTCTCTTACACAACTTTTGACATTTTGGCAACTTGCCCATACCAATCACCATAGGCCACCAACAACTCTCTGACCTATCACCACTTGATACATGGACCAAAAGGAGCTCAACACACCACACACTCAAGCCTGAATCAGATCATATGCCATAGTTCCAAGTTTATGCCTCAAATGCAAAACCATTCGAAACACACAGCACAAGCATCAAACACACAAACAAACTTCACAAAACATCTCAGCACACTCTCCTGATCATTTCCCTGCCCTCACTTTGCCCTAAAACCTCCTGAAATCAAAACACGATTTCCTCCCTTCACTGAACAGAACCTGCTCAATCTCATAAACCAGCCATTTTAAACTCCAACCAAGCATTGCAAGCTTCTCAGGAGGTTCATTGGAGTTGATTGGAAGCAAGGAACTTGTCCAGAAGCTCTTGGGTTGAAACCTTCGATTCAGGTAGCCATGGAAATTCATTTTTCCAGAACTCTTATTTCTTGTTTCTAAAATGATCTACATGTTTCCCTGAGTGCACTGAACCTTTTATTTTTGAAAATGATTGAGTTTTGAGGTTGTATGCTTGTTCTGAAACTTTGCCCGTGAATTGATTTTTGCTTTGATTCTTATGATTCAGTGAAAATAAATGGATTTTGGGGTGGGGTTTAGGTTTAATGATGTTTAAGGATGAAATCTGGAGACTTTAGTGAAGTTTTTATGCGTAGGGAGTGAGATAGCATGAACACCTTGCCGGAGAAGATGACCGGAACACTGTTCCGGTCACCTGAAAATGTTTAGGGTTCATATTAGGGTTAATGACTTAATTAGCGTAGTTTGAATGTGAGCCGTCCAGATGCGCGCGCTGGTCTTTCCCTCCACTCCCAGTTTGAATCTCAGCCTCAGGATGCGCTGACTTTCATTTTATTCTATTTTTATTTCATTTAATTTCATTTCTTTTGTACATTTAATTTAAAATAGCAAAAAATGTTTAAAAATTATGAAAATTTTTGTCAAGGTTTTCATTATTTTTCAGAACACAAAAATTCGCATGTAGTTTATAGGATAAAATTGGCATGAATTGATCTTGCATTTTCATTTTGTTTTGCATTTTTCTTGACAAGGTACCTTAAAACCCTAGCAATCTTAGAAAATTCATAACTCTCACTAGGTTAAGAGTTGGATCCCCTCCTTTGGGCAGTAAGTTTGTGTAGGTCTAGGGTTCCTTTGATTGCATTTTCAAATTTTTGTCATGTCATTTGCTTCTGGTTTTGGATTTTTGCCTTGTATGTTGCATATAACCCTAATTCATGCCTTTCTTTGCATCCATCTTCCATTTGCTTGCATACCATGACTTTCCATGACATTTTGTGCATCCATTTGATTCATAAGACATCTTAAGACATATTAAAATCATGTTTGATCATTGCATCTTACATTTGCCATGTTGTATGTCATTTGCATTCCATAACTTTTCATGTACATCCATGGTTCAAGCATGTTTCTCTTGCATCCATATGTTTGTATGATCATCTTCATGCCTTGTCTCATGTTTGCATCATCTATTAGCATCATTAACATCATGTGTTTGCTTCTGACTTTTCCTTGCATCATGCCATTTCATCTCATTTGCATTGCATCTCATTTCTTTCACTAACCTTTTCAGGTGGTAAGTTGTTTTGAGAAGTGGATTTGCCTTCACTTCTCACAATCTCTTTTCATCTCTCTTATGCATCATTGCTGCATTTTATCTTGTGCTTTGGATTGAGCTTGCTCATTCTTGTTCATCTTACCTTCTTTCTTCAAGCAACTTGTCTTCTTAAGTGAAGCAAGTTGTTTTGCTTCTCTTTGCTCCTTTTATCTGCTTTCTCTCCTTGGTGGTTCCTTGAAGATTTCCTTCTTAAACCCCACAAACCTTAGGAATGACCAAGCATGACAACAATTAGGGTTGATCAGTCCCCCATTTAGCTTTTGCCTTTGTGTCTCTTTGAGTCTTCTCTTCTCATCTCATAATCAGGGACTAAACCCTAAAGGCTTTAAGACTTTGTGATTAAGCTTATGCCTGCATCCTTCTGTTATGATGGAGTGTATAAATTTAATCCTAAGTGTTAAACCCTTAATGTGTTTAAATCCTTTAATCAATTCATTCAATAATCATCAAGACATCAAGCTTGTAACTTGGGCCTTGCATTAGGGTTCTAATTCTTCCTTAATTGGTTAAGAAGGACTAACCCTAGTGTTAATGGACAAGTCCTCCTCAAGCTGTCTTACAAACCATAAAAAACATTTCTTCATCTTATCATTAACTAAAATCCATCTAATAAAGGCTTTGTTTTGTCATGAGGTTAATCCCTAACCATGGATTAAGTTGAGGAGTTTTCCTCAGCTTAAACATTCTCATCTATTATCCTTCTATTAGGATGGTGTAATGAGTCTGTTTAATCCCTAATTATGGCTTAATCTCATTACTCAACACTAAACAAAAACAACAAAAACATCTAAATAATCACAAGTAGGTTAATGATCTTAATACTGCATCAAAGGTGATTAAGTGTGAGATGCTGACTTCACACTTAAGGTATTCTCATTACCCCTAATCGGAGGGAGGATGTGATGAGTTTACTAACCCTTGGTTTAGGCTTAAGCTCATTAACTTATGACAAACTCCAAAAAGCAATAAAAGACTGAAAACTCAAAAACAAACAATAATCGTCTCCTTCGGGATTCTTTTCTCATCTCACTCACTCATAAACGAGAACTTGCTTCTTCCGTCTAATGCAAGACAATTTGCACCTGGGCCAGACAGGTCATACACTTGAGCATAGACAAGTAAGTAGTTCACAAGTCAATTCACCTTTCAGTCTCTTTGGGTCGAACTACGGTGTTCTGACTTCCTCATTGCACGAGAGGATACGTAGGCATAACTTAACAATTATCGAACAAAAGTCTCTGTATATTTCCCCTCTTTCCAGCATTGTTCTTTAAGCCTCATAATCATGAGCATTTCACTCTTGTTCTTACACTGACACTTCGCTTATACACTTCACATTTCTTTTACACTGACACTTGCATTCTTTCCATCTATTGATACACAAATTGCACTGACACTACCCCTTTAAAACACAAATCTTTTAAGCGTGGATCCCGTCGAGTACGGCGGACAATCTGGGTGCTAATACCTTCCCAGGTTGTAACCAACCCCCTTCCTCAGTCTCTCTGGTTCGCAACCGTCTTATCCATATCTTTTCTAGGTCTATGCAGCATTACCTTTCCTTCGGGATAAAAATGCCTAGCTGGCGACTCTTGTTTTTTTTGAGTTCACCCCTCTGTGTTCTCTCTCCTTTCGCCGACCGTTCGCGTCTGTACCCCATTTGACTTAGCCTCATTTGGTGGGAGCGACACTACCTGAGATGAAGCTTTTCTCCCTTGAGCTTTCTGGCCACTTCCTTGGTGCAAAAAGATTCCTTTGAACCTCCTGAGGCAATTGCAATTCTTGGAAAGCTTTGTGGATGGCTGGTTTGAGAGTTTGCACTCCAACTGGTCAGAAATCGTATTTGGTGTATGAGATGCTTTTGGCTGTTTCAATGGTTGGTTTGTGATCAGTGAGTGATTTAGAGATGAATGGTGGAATTTGTTTGAAGATTGAGTGGCTGAGTTATGAAATTCGAAAGCTTTTGCAAGAGGGGAGGTTTTTGTGAACTTGGTGATTCTTAGGGTTCAGCTTGTGTTCTTGTGTGTTATGATCAGCATTTGGTCCACATATCAACTTGTGATAGGTATGTGGAGTGGTTGTGCCCTATTGTGATTGGTATGGCCTTCTTGAAAAAAAGTCACCAATTTGTGTACTTGAGGTATGGGCAAGGATGTAGCAGGCCTTTGGGCATGTCCATGCGTAGCTGACTTCAAGGAAGTCCACAAATTCAATCTTGAAGCAATTCAACATGTGGGAAATAAGTTATGGGGTGTTTTGCAATTATGTGATGTTTTGGCCCCTTTGAGAAATCTTGATGTTCAAGGTATGTGATCTTGCAATTCCTTGGGCAATTCTGATCTAGAAGCATTGCACTATGATGTTATGATGTATTGAAGTGTGTTTGAATCACAAAAAGCCTTGGCAAGTGGTTTTGTAAAGAATCCCTCTTGGTGCATTCTTGAAATTTATGGGATTTTTGCCAACTTTGACAATCCATATCTTGAGTTCCAAAATGAATTAGATCTTGTTCTTGTACTTTTTGAAAAGGGAAAGATCCAGTCTTCAACTTTTGTGACCAACAATTTTTCATTTGAAGCATTTTTGGTTGAGAAAGAGGAGGTTGAAAAACTTTCCCAAAATGGAAAGATTACATTTCAAGTCATTTCCATTTTTGGCAACTTTTGGTTTAGCTCACTTTTCTTCAATTTTGTGAACTTCTAAGCACTTCAATGATCAAATAAAGACCAAATAACTTCAATTTGATGAAAAATCCATTTTGGTTCCATGTTGGGGGGCCTCAGATGCCCTGATTTTGCTCTGACTTGCTCAAGAAGTTACCCAATGGACAAATGACTTCCACAATGAATTTCTTCATCAAACTTGGTACACATGATCCTTATAACATGCTGAGACCATTAGAAACAAGAATGACCAAAAAAATTGGAGTTATGGCCTCTGAAACCAAAACCCTAATTGGTGTTTACAGCTGCCCCTATTCAAGCATGAGTTAGCTATGCAGGGTGTAAGCGTCTTGCTTAACAGACAAACAAGATAACTTGTGGTTGAATACCAAAGACAGTACGAAATTTGCACTCACTGGGGAGAAAAATAAAAGGGATATAAGTTGTAAAAGGAAAGTATAACATGATTATAAAGTGCGGGCGATGGAGGACGACCATCGAGCAGAGGACGACTGCTGGGGATAGAGCAATGACGGGGACGACTGACATGCTAGGGAAATAAAAAGATTATGATGGGGACGACCATCCAGTAAAGAAACAAGACTCTCTCGGGATTAAAATAAAGTCAATGATGGGGACGGCCATCATGTTCGGAGAATAAATGAAGTAATAAGGAGGGACGGTCATCAATGGTGAGGGACAATCACCTAGCAGGGGACGACTGCTCTTTACCACGACATAGGACGAATGACAGATAGAAAAAGTCAACGATGGGGACGGTCATCGGATAAGCATGATGAAAGACGATCATCAAGAGGTGAAGGACGATCACCTAGCAGGGTACGGCTGCTCTCGGGGTTTATCATGACATAGGACGAATGTCAGATAACAAGATCAACGATGGGGACGACCATCAGATAAAATGATGAAGGAGGATCATCAAGAAGGTGAAGGACGATCACCTAGCAGGGGACGGCTGCTAAATATCACGACATAGGACAAATGCCGGATATAAAAGGGTTCCAATAATGGAGACTCCGCTGGGAGAAGGATGAGGGACAGTCATCCAAAGGTGAAGGACGATCACCTGGCAGGGTACGGCTGTCCAAAGTATCATGACATAGGACAAATGTCAGATAACAGAAAGATTATCTTACTGGGGAAAGGTAAACATAGACGAGTGCTTATGCTCCAAGAAGCATAGGTATAAGTGTTTGACACTATGTATAGATTAAGAATGCGGGCGAGCATCCTTAAGACTTACGATACGAACGAGTATCGGTAGAAAAAACGCTGACACATGTTCTGATATGATGATACGGACGAGTACCAACTGGTTAACAAAGAACACAGACGAGTGTCGACTCTGAGGGGAAATAAGTGTGTATACAAAATACGGACGAGTATTTGTATGAGTAAAAATAAACATGAGTGAGACACGAATAAGTGTTTAATTTGCTGGGGAGAGTATGACACGGACGGGTGTCAATGAGAGTGTATTACAATAAGTGTTTGGTTAACCATGCTAGGGAGTGGTGACACGGACGGGTGTCAAAAAGAGTATGGAAGTTTTTGTATTCAAAAGGATATTTGTGGCTTATATCTGCAGGGGGATGATATGACACGGACGAGTGTCGAATGAGTATATATAAACATGTGTCTGTGTCGGGAGTGCAAAGGGGACGCTTTGGCTTTCTGTTGGGGAAATTGAGAGGTATTTTGTATATATCGCTGATGCGGTATTGTTGGTATTTACAGGTGACTAGTTCGAACCTGACTCGTGATCATGCAATATGTTTGATTTTTGTCGTAATGCTCCATATTAGACGGAATTCTACGCTTTTGTGGTGATTTATGATGCGAATTCCATGTTTATGCAGAAGATACCGATCCGGGATTCGGATCCCGCTGCTTGTGGAGATCTCTGACTTCTTCTCGAAAGGATATCCCAGTTGTGGATGAGATCATTGGTAGATCTGATAAAATATACGACTCTGCTTGGGGGACTAGATTACTGATAGATCTATCAGGTAATGAGATAACCCAGCTGGGGATGAGGAAGCTTTTGTTACTTTGTTGTGTAAGGGTTTCATGTATTGCTCTTCTTGGGAGAGGCTGGAGCTCCGTGGGGAGATGATTCCCTGTCTTTGCTAAAGATGAGAGACCTTACACTCTGTTGGGGAGAGAGAAGATCCCTGGATGGTCCTCCAAGAGCTTTTTGTGAGGATCCTGCTGAGGATGAGAAGATTTGACAACTCAGCTGGGGAAATAGGCATTTTCTGATGCTGTTTGAAGAAGATGTGTTGGGGAAGTGATGCTTGCCACTTTGCTGGAGAAAACATTCCAGATTTTGCAATCCTGTTAAGACAAAGAAACGCACAAGTTTCCCGAGGTATCCCTTACCGGATTCCGTCATAGGAGTTTAGTTACTCCTGGGAGTAAAAATACATTTCTTGCGAGCATTTATTAGAAAGGCATATCTGTTTTATGTGATTATCATATCATGAATATTGGAAATTTTGCAAACGAAACAAAAATGCACAAGACGCAGTGTGACTCAAAACTCTGATTTTATTAATTTGTGTGCCCTGAATTGGCAAGTACAGTCAAAGAAACAAATCCCCTGAAATGAGGAGATTGTTACAAATTGAGAAAAACGAAGGTGCTGGAAATGTTGATGATGCTTCAGTGAGCTTTTCTTTGCTATGACCCGTATGACCTTGACGTTCTTTTTATCTTGCTTTCTGAAGACAGTTGATTCTAACCGATGCTTTAACCTTTCGAAACTTGTCGTGTCGTGAATGATACAGACGAATTCAGAATGCAGTTGTTCGCTTATTCCCCTACTTTGCGTGGATCGCCCTTTCGGGTTTTCAATCCACCAGGATACCCATTTTTGCCTGAGCTGTCCAATGCGGCTTTTCAAATCAGCGGGTGTACATTTTTTTATTTTTCCCTTATTTTTGCCCGAGTCTTTTATTCTGTTTTTTTGACTCGCCGGGATGCCCTATTTTTGCCTGGACTTACATTCTGTTTTTATGTCCAGCGGGCCATTTATGCGAAGTATTTTTTAACTGCATCTGAATTCACAAGGGACAGGAAATCTTCACCATCCATAGTAGTGAGCATCAGTGCTCCACCCGAGGAAACTTTCTTTACTATGAATGGACCATCGTAGTTCGGAGTCCACTTGCCCCTGTGGTCTGTATGAGAAGGAAGGAGTCTTTTTAGCACAAGATCTCCTACTTGGTATTCTCGAAGCCTGACTTTTTGATCGAAGGCTTTCTTCATTCTTTTCTGATATAACTTCCCATGACAGATTGCATCTAGTCTCTTTTATTCGATCAGATTCAATTGATTGTACCGAGATCGGACCCATTCTGCTTCATTCAGTTTGACATCCATCAGTACCCGTAATGAGGGTAATTCAACTTCAACAGGTAGGACTGCCTCCATACCATACACAAGCTGATACGGTGTTGCCCCAGTGGATGTTCTGATTGAGGTACGGTACCCATTCAAGGCAAGTGGTAGCATTTCGTGCCAGTCTTTGTATGTAACCACCATCTTTTGTACAATCTTCTTGATATTCTTGTTAGCTGCCTCAATAGCGCCATTCATCTTTGGCCTGTAAGGAGAAGAGTTGTGATGTTGAATCTTGAAGTCCCGGCACAGCTCTGCCATCATTTTGTTGTTCAAGTTGGAATCATTGTCAGTAATGATTCGCTCGGGTACTCCATACCGACAGATGATATCTCTCTTTAGGAATCTAGCTACCACTTGTCTGGTGACGTTTGCATACGAAGCTGCTTTAACCCATTTGGTGAAGTAATCAATGGCTACTAGGATGAATTTGTGGCCATTTGAAGCAGTCGGTTCGATCTTTCCAATCATGTCAATGCCCCACATGGCAAAGGGCCAAGGTGAAGACATCACATTCAAAGGATTTGGAGGTACATGCACATTGTCTGCATAAATCTGGCATTTATGACACTTCCTGGCATAGGCACAACAGTCTGCATCCATTGTGATCCAGTAGTAACCTGATCTCAACAATTTCTTAGCCATTTCATGTCCTCCAGCATGGGTACCGAAAGATCCTTCATGCACCTTGTGCATCATCAAGTCTGCTTCTGTCTTATCAACACATCTGAGAAGTACCATGTCAAAGTTTCTCTTGTATAACGAACCATCAGCATTCAAGAAGAAACTACCAGCCAACCTTCTTAATGTCTTCTTATCATTGGATGATGCCCCAGGTGGGTATGTTTGATCCTCCAAGAAGCATTTGATGTCATGGAACCAAGGCTTGTCATCTTTAGCAATGTCCACAAAGAATACGTATGCTGGTCTGTCAAGTATGGATACTGAAATCCGAGGCGCAAAGTTGGCAGCTTGAACTTTGATCATGGAGGAAATAGTTGCTAGAGCATCTGCGAACTGATTTTCGTCTCGAGGGATATACTCAAGTTTGACTGTTGTGAAGAAAGTCAGTAATCTCCTCGTATAGTCCCGGTATGGAATCAGATGCTCTTGGTGGGTGTACCATTTGCCGTTGGTTTGATTGATTACCAGAGCTGAATCTCCGAACACAGTTAAAGTCTTGATCCTGAGGTCAATGGCTTCCTCAAGACCCAAGATACAGGCTTCGTATTCAGCTTCGTTGTTAGTGCAGTTAAAGGTGAGTTTTGCCGAGAAAGGCATATGAACTCCCTTAGGTGTAATAAGTACTGCACCAACTCCACGGCCATTCATTATGACAGCCCCATCAAACATCATTGTCCATTCTTCTTCTGGGTCAGGCCCCTCAGTGTGAACAGGCTCTTCATGATCGTTTGCTTTTAGGAACATGATGTCTTCATCAGGGAAGTCAAATCTCATTGGCTGGTAATCATCAATGGGTTGCTCAGCCAGATAGTCAAACAGTACACTGCCTTTGATGGCCTTTTGAGATGTGTATTGAATGTCATATTTTGTCAGAATCATTTTCCATCTTGCAACCCTTCCGGTAAGTGCTGGCTTCTCAAATATGTACTTGACTGGATCCATCTTGGAGATCAACAAGGTGGTGTGGGTCAACACATACTGCCTTAGTCGGCGAGCAGCCCACGCTAAAGCACAACAAGTTTTCTCGAGCAGTGAATAACATTGTTCATAGTCGGTAAACTTTTTGCTTAGGTAGTATATTGCATACTCTTTTCGACCAGACTCGTCATGCTGGCCCAGCACACACCCCATTGACTCTTCTAATACTGTCAAGTACATTATTAGAGGTCTTCCTTCAACTGGAGGCATGGGGATTGGAGGTTCTTGTAAGTATTCCTGGATTTTTTCAATAGCCCTATGGCAGTCTTCATTCCACCTGATCGTCTTCTCTTTTCTTAACAATTTGAACAAGGGATCACAGGTTGTAGTAAGGTGAGATATGAACCGTGATATGTAGTTCAATCTACCTAAGAACCCCCGAACTTCTTTTTTAGTCTTTGGTGAAGGCATATCTTGAATGGCTTTGACTTTGTCAAGGTCCACTTCAATTTCCTTTTCACTTACAATAAACCCCAGAAGCTTACCGGAACGCACCCTGAATGTGCATTTGTTGGGGTTTAGTTTCAGTTGGTACTTCCTTAGACGTTTGAACAGCTTCAACAGATTTACCAGGTGGTCTTCTTCGGTGAGGGACTTTGCAATCATGTCATCCACATAAAATTCAATTTCTTTGTGGATCATGTCGTGGAATAATGTTACCATATCCCGTTGATAAGTGGCACCAGCATTCTTCAGCCTAAATGGCATCACCTTATAACAGAATGTTCCCCAGGGTGTGATGAAATTTGTCTTCTCCATGTCTTCAGGTGACATCTTGATCTGATTATATCCTGAAAATCCATCCATGAAGGAGAATACCGAGAACTGAGCCGTGTTGTCGACCAATACATCAATGTGAGGTAATGGGAAGTCATCTTTCGGGCTAGCTCTATTCAGATCCCAGTAATCCACACACATCTGTACTTTGCCATCCTTTTTAGGCACTGGTACAATATTAGCGACCCACGGAGGGTAACTAGTCACAACAAGGAAATCGGCGTCCCACTGTTTTCGTACCTCTTCCTTTATCTTCATGGCCATATCTGGGCGAGTACAGCGCAACTTCTGTTTTACTAGAGGATAGTCTTCTTTTAGTGGCAGCTTGTGCATAACAATGTCGGTGTCCAGACCTGGCATGTCTTGGTAGTACCAAGCGAAAACATCAACATACTCTCGAAGCATGTCAATAAGTTGTTCCTTCACTGAATCTTGCAGACGGGCCCCGATTTTCACTTCCTTCAAATCTTCTTCGGTACCAAGATTAACTGTCACAACTTCCTCCTAATGAGGAGTGATGACCTTTTCCTCTTGTATTAACAACCTGGCTAGTTCTTCAGGTAGCTCATAATCTTCTTCAACCCCTTCATCGGCTTGATTAATCGGTTTGTCGAAGTAATACGAAGTCATAGCAGTGTCATTGTCGGTGCAGTCTGGAGGGCATTCTCTGCAAGGGTTTAGATTTGTTCATTTTAGTGATTAGTTTTATCTTGCTTAGAAAAAGTGAAAATGAAGTTATTATTTTGAAAACATTGCCATTTTATTGTTTTGTACAAAAAATGAAAAATGAAAAATAGTGAGCGAAAAAGAGACTTGTTTGCAAAAGATGTCCTAATATTCATTAATTGATCGTTTGCACAAAATACAAGATGGCCCGATTACAAAATGAGTCATGACACCTTGGGCAAGATGCAGGAGTTACCCTTATAATTTCCTGGGAAGACCAGTTATAGACTTGGTTCCCCGGGATCCTTGGACGTATCCAGTTTTCCAGGTTGCGTTCGTCTTCTTCCTCGTCTTCCAGACTGTTTACAGCATCCGGGGTAAGCATTCCCCCGCTGACAAATTTGGGCTCTGCTGCAGCCTCTGGTTGATCTTGTCGAGTTGGTCTGTAACCCAACCTGAATCTGCCTTCTTTCTTTTCTACTGGCAGCAGCTTTCCCCAGCCTTGAGCGGTACCCTCCTCAACAACCTTTTGGGCATGTTGATATGAAGTGATGGAAGTTCCAGACACAACAGTTTCTTCATTGATGTTAAGGTCCTCAAACCCCTGACTCATAGTCTCATGGATTTCTCCATCCATCTCTATATACTTGTAAGTAGCCAGCTGGCTAACGAAAATGTCTTCCTCCCCGCAGATTGTGATGATCTGGCCTTCCCACTCAAATTTTAACTTCTGGTGAAGGGTAGATGTAACAACGCTAGCGGAGTGAATCCAGGGTCTACCCAACAAACAGCTGTAGGCCGGCTGTATGTCCATCACGAAGAAGGTAGTTTTAAAGGTTTGTGGGCCAATCAACACAGGTAAATCAATCTCTCCAAGCACTGATCTCTTAGAGCCATCAAATGCTCTCACCACCAAGTTACTTGGACGTAATGCCAAACCATCATACTCCAGCTTCACCAAGGCCTTCTTTGGTAAGACATTGAGAGAAGACCCAGTGTCTACCAGCACATGAGAAAGAACAGCACCTTTGCATTCTAAGGTGATATGTAAAGCCTTGTTATGATTGCGTCCCTCCGTCGTTAAATTAGCATCTGCAAAGCCCAACCCATGACTGGTGTTAACATTTACAACAACTATTTCCAGCTGATTAACCGTAATCTCTTCCGACACGTATGTTGCGTGCAAGACCCTCAACAGTGCATTCCTATGGGCTTCGGAACACATTAGCAATGATAATATAGAGATTTTGGAGGGTGTCTGATGAAGCTGGTCCACCACTTTGTAATCACTCTTTTTGATTAATCTCATGAATTCGTCCACCTCTTGTTCAAAAGACGTCTTCGGAGTTTCTTTAACAGTTGGCTCTTCAAGTACCATATTCTTTCCCTTCGCCTTAGCAACAGCTTCTGCTTCAGCATTGGGTCTTGGTGTTTTTGAGGCAAAAAGGTGTCCGCTTCTGGTGAAGCCTCCGCCTCCCCCAACATTGTCAACTTGTGGTGAAGAGGTCAATGAATCTAGAGTGATTTTCTTCCCGTCGCAGTAGAGATCAAAGCCTTAGTGCCAAGGTATGGCATTACTGCTTTCATAAGGAACAGGTCCAGGCACCGTAATGGTGTCCGGACTGATTGCTGCAGCGGAAGGAACTGTGATGGTATGCGGGTCGTAATAGATTGTGACTGGAGATCTGAAAGGAGGTGTTGCAGTTTGTTATTGGAAATTGTTGTTGGGATGAACATTTGCTGGGTCATAATAGATCGTGACTGTTGAGATGTCTTCATTAATGTTTGTTGGTGTTGTAGGCGTTTCCGTTGATAAAATGGGTGCTGATGTTGTAGAAGTAAATGTTGTTGAACTTTGGTCTGTTGAAATAATGGATAGAGTGATTGTTGGAGTTGTGGATGAATCAGTGGGAATGATAGTTGTTGTTGTTGTAGGAGAATCTATTGTTGCTGAAGAAAGAATTGTTGATGCTGAAGGAGCCGTTGTGGTAATTTGCAAGATTCCATCACTGATGAGGCCATAAATAGCAGTCTTGCACGATTCGCAACAGGCCTTACAACATGGGAACACCTGGCATTTTAAGAGTTGAGCCTTGACTTCTGCCAGCGGTGTTTGAATCTGTGCAACATTATCAATCAGTGCGGCTGGTTGATCCTCTTCTATGGCATTAATCCTAGGCCCACCATGATTAGGCATAGGATTTCTGTTAACATTTGGAGGAGGTGTGAAATTGAGAGCTTTGGAATCGACCAGATCTTGAACCTTCATTTGCAAGGCTCTACATTTCTCGGTATTATGACCAGGTGCATTGGAATGAAAGGCACACCTGGCACTAGCATCATAATTCTTCGGGAGGTTGAGAGGATCTGGTGGAGCCAACGTCCTTAACTCATACAGGTTAAGCTTCAGGAGTTGTGGCAGTAAAGCAGTATAAGGTATAGGGATGGGGTCAATCACCCTATTTTCCTGAGATGGTCTCTGTTGGAAGGGCCGCTGTTGTTGGTTGTTGTTGTTATTGCTGTACATTCTTTGTTGCGGAAAATGAGATTGTTGCTGATAGTGATGTTGTTGTTGTGGAGGAAAGAGTGGTTGTTGTTGAACTGGAGTCGGGATAGTAACGGCTACTATTGATCTGTGAGAATACCGGGGTCTGCCCCGGCCTGCATGGATAGCATTTGTTTCACCTGCCCTTCGGGGTCATGAAAAAGGTTTTCTGGGGTTGTTGGAGGAGCTTGCACCATTGTCAGAGATTTTGCCCATCTTTAAAAGAGAAAGCAGCAAGCCTGTCAATATAAGTTCCCTGCAAGGTGTTCATAAACATGTCAGCCATTTCTCTTTCAGACATGGGTGGCTGGACAGCAGCAGCAAGCTGTCTCCACCTCTGAGCGTAATCCTGGAAGCTTTCCCTTTAAGACTGAGACATGCCCATTAGAAGAGTTCTATTTGGGGCCATGTCTAGGTTGTACTGGTATTGCCGGATGAAGGCTTCGGCCAAGTCTTTCCAACATCTTATAGTGGCCCTTGTCAGATGCGAATACCATTCTCTTGATGCTCCAGTCAGGCTGTCCTCAAAATAGAACATCCATAACTTCTCGTCCATGGTATAAGCTTTGAGTCTCCCCAAGAAAGACTGCAGATGAGTACGCGGGAAGGAGGTACCATTATATTTTTCAAAGCATGGGGGTTTGAATTTGTGGGGAATCCTCACCCCATCTACCAGCCCCATATCCATTACGTCAAATCCTAAAGAATTATGGGATTCCAAAGACCTCTGGTTTTCGGCAATCTCATCCAGTCTTCGGTCATACACCTCATCCCCAACCCTAATAACTGTGAATTGTTCTTCTTGTGGATCCTCTTGCAGGATTCTACCCCCAGCAGCATTACCTTGAACATTCCTTGTGCCATTAACATTCGGGTTCAAATGGGGCCCAAACTCTAGTGGGTCGATGTGAGGCTGCCCACGTTCATTATTGATAGTTCCTCCTATTCCAAGGTGGGGCTCTTCAGGTGTCTGCCTTTCCACCAGCTCTCCCAGCCTTTCCTGGCTCCGTGCTAAGCCAGTCATCACAACCATAAACTGGGACATTAGGTTTCTCATCTCGACCCTTTCGTTTGCCATTTTATTTCTTAATTTATTCAGGTCCTGCTGTACCTGATCCATTTGAATGCCTGGAAGGTTGTTTCGCGTTGGGTACCGGTGTGTACGGTTGACAGGGAACACTCTGCGACGAGCAATGTTTCCTGAAACCACAACAAAGTGAGAAACAAAAATAACAAACAAAAGCTACAAATCAAAGAAAATGTTAGTATGCAATGCAATATGCTTATTTGTTTTCCAAGGTATCCGGTTTGGTTCTTGGTTTTGACCTTTCCAGACCTCTAGGAGATGCTTGATGATGTTGAGAGAAAGCCCACCAAAATAAAAAAAACTGATATATTAGAAAACAATGAAAAATACATAGTCTGTTTACAATACATGCCCATGGTGGGTCAAAAAATACAACTACCAAAAAGAAAAAAGTACATCAAAAGAAAGGAAATACAAGCAAAAGGAATCAGACATCCAATCCAAAGTCGTCTTCCCCGACATCCTTCAGGAGGGCCTCCGTCATTGGACCAGCTGGATGCTCTGTAATAGTCCTAATGAGGAGGTTTCTGGTAGCAATGGCATTAGTCAGCTTCTTATGCCTGTCCTGATCCTTTGATCTTTTTAACCTCGCCCGGAGTTTCAATTCTGATATTTCCTTCTGAGCTGCCAACAAAGCCTCCTGCTGCTTCTTCTCATTGGCCTCCAGCTACTCAATCTTGGCCTGAGTCCTCTGGTCTTCTTGTGCACGGGCTTCGGTGATCCTGATCCACCTAGCCTGTCTTTCCTCCAGATAATGCTCAGCCCTAGCCTTCTGAATCTTGGCCTCCTTGCAAGCATTCTTCAAAACCAGCTCTCTTGCTCTTGCCTTCCTTATGTAGTCATCTATCCTTTCAATCTTGGTCAGATGCTCAGTCTTGAGCCTTTCCAATCTCTCAATGTCCAGACGACTGTCATTTCTTTCCCAAAGAGTCTTCTTCAGGGCCTCAGATAGCTGATTATTCCTCTCTTTCAACTTTTCAAATTCCTCCAGGCTAACAGTTGCTGCAGGCTGTACTGTAGAAGGTCCAAGTGTCTCTTCCAAGGTGAAAGGCATCCTGGTAATCTGAGCTCTAGTACGGGACCAGTTAGAGTACTGGGCTGAAGCAATATTGTTACACCTTCCAAGGATGGCTGTCCCTTTTGTCTGGACGTTGTCCCAAGCCCAGGCAGCTTGTCTGACAACAGCTGAGTTAGGTTGCACTTCACAGTATAGGGTCTCAGCTAAATCCTGTCCTCTGGGAGGGTGAACGAGGGCATATCCCAATTGTCTCTTAAACAGTAAAGGGTTTTAATTGATGCAACCTTTTACTCCTATTAGAGGCACATTAGGGTATTGCCCGCAGCTGGTAATAATATCCTTGCCTTTGGTGCTCTGAGTGCACCATCTGATATTGTCTGATGTTAAGGCAATGAACCTCTTGGCCCAATTCTTCTGCTGGTGTGGGTTCAAGAAGGCATCTGATTTAGGCAAGTGTCTGAGCAGCCAAGAGTAGAACAGTGGAGCACAACATCTGACTAGCTTCCCCCTTTGCTTTTCATTTCTCTGATGGATGGAGTAGTAAAAATCCCCTAGCAAGGTAGGCATTGGGTTCTTCAGCAGGAATAAGTGGATGGCATTCTTACTCACAAATTTAGGCTCATCTGCAAACAATATAGCCCCATATATGTTAAGGGCTAAAAGTGCACAGACTGCCCTCCATTCCCCCACTACAGCCTTCAGGATGGCCTGAGAAATCAAAAAGTCCAGATGTAAACCAGGAATCCCAGCTTTTGTTGTCATGTTTTGCTCAATGAGGGCAGGCTCCAAATGCAATGCCCTTGCTATCTCTTCACTTCTGGGAGTAGTCATCTCTGGGTTGAAGGGGATCCCTCCTCTGATAGGCACTCCAATCAAAAAGGAAAACTCTTCCAACAGAGGCCCCATCTGAAAATCTGGAAAGGTGAAGCATCTGAGTGGAGGGTCATAAAACTGTAAGCATGTGTGGATCATGCTCCTCTGAGAAGAATCATGATCCATGACCATGTCTAAAATACCCCCATAGTGCTCTCTAAACAGTGGGATGTGGTCAGGTGTGATAAGTGACTGGACCTGCCTGATACCAAATAAAGAGGGCTCAAAGAAGTGATAAGATATGTTTCTTTTCCTTAGAACATCCATGAGTGCTGATAAAGAAACTGAAGTCAAATGCTGATGAAGATCACAAGCTGAAAAGCTGAAGGTAAGTCTCTGACAGACTGATGCAGGTGTTGAAGGAGATAGCTGAAGCAAATGCTGAAGAAGATAACTGAAGCAGAGGTCTAAGCAGTAGAAGGGGTCAAAACCGAACCAAATATAATGAGGTGGATACCCTGAAAAACAAATAAACAAATGTTAAATGATGCAATGATGATATATGCAAATGATATGCAAGGGTTTGTGATCAAGAGCGGGATTTGATTATCTATCTTGATATAAGGTCCATATATGTTTAAAGGTCTGGATGGAGGCTCAGAAATCCAGTAACCAGGGTGGGGGACTCAAATAAAGAGTCACATGTCCAGGGTTAATCACAAGAACTGTCCAAAGTGAAGTATTCCTAAACAATACAGTAACAGGGTATGATGTGGCCAAGGGTTCCTGCAAACCTGTAAACAACCTAACCCCCCTCACATGTAATGTTCTAGAACCGGGATCCTCAGACTTGGATCAGTTATGAGAAGTGCAAACACTTCTAACCCGGAGGTATAGTGTTTACAATAACCATAAAGGATCCTCCTCTAATTCACCCCAGATTCTGAAGGTCAAAATAAAGGTCATCCAGACTTAGCAGGCTTCCTATATAGCCCTAGCACTATAGGAAATTTGTAGCACAGAGTTCTCAAGAAGAAACCCACATCTGAATCGTGTTTCATATTCCCGCACCAGACCGAAATGGAATGGGAAAGAACATGAACCACTCTAGCCTAGGTGTCACTCAGGTCCCAGGTATAGGACCTTAATCACTCAATGGAACCCCACCCACCAAAGCAGAAGCCAGATCCATCAATGATAATGACAACATGATGTATAAAAAACTATAAAGAAAGCAGTAAATAAAGCTGTATATAAAGCAATAAATAAAGCAAATAAAATAAACACAATTAACACATAACACCCCCGTAAACACAAATCAAACAAGCGCTAGGAGGAACCCACAAAAAGAACCAGAAACCCTGGTTGCAATATAAGGGTCCCCAGCAGAGTCGCCAATGTCATTTCATTTTATTTCACGACCACTGTGTCAATGTCAGTCATTTTATTTCCTGACCACCGTGCCGTTGCCTGTTATTTTATTTCCAGACCGCCGCGTCATTGCCTATTATTTTATTTCACGACCACTGTGTCAATGTCAGTCATTTTATTTCCTGACCATCGCGTCAATGTCTGTTATTTTATTTCCTGACCACCGTGTTGATGCCTGTCTTTTATTTTCCTGATTACCGTGTCAATATTTGTTATTTGGTACTCCTGACTGTCGAGTCGAGATAAGTTCTATTTTTCTCAATCGCTGAATCGTTGCATATGAATCCCCAGTAACCACCTTGAGCTGTCTAACTCATCACTTCAGATAGTCTGTCTTTAATCTTATGTTTTGTTTCCGTCTTATGTCATTCTTAGTGCCAGCAGTTACACTTAAACCTGCTGATTTATCACTTGGAATACATCTCGTTTTCGTCTTGTCATCCCCAGCATATTGTTATCCCCAGTGAGTCTTCCCCCCTCGTTTGCATTTCTGTGGATTACTGTTTGCATTTGTCCTCATCATACCATGTTCAACATATTCATCATTAAAAACCAGCATGTTAGGCTTCATCGCATTTCGCATGACATATCCCCAGCGAGGGGTCCCTCACGAGTTCATAGCATGTCATTGCATTTAGAGGTAAAATTTGCGGTTTTCTATTTTTAAATACCCTTTACTACGATTTTTATGAGGGTTAACATTCCTCATGACATCTGGTAAATTTTATTTAAATAGGGGCAACTGTCACACCCTTAATTTTACCCCTAACTGCTCTCATCATATTTTCGTTGCACTTAACGGAAAAATTCCAAGTTTTGTTTTTCTGTCACTTTCAACTCATTTTTCGAGTTTCTCATGATTTTTTTCTTTATTTCTTTTCACTTCCAAGCTTCCATTTTAAATTTAATTTATATTTCTCACTTCTAACTTTTATTTCTTATCTTTTATTTTCTAGTTCTATTTCTATTTCTATTTCTTTTTTTTTCTCTCTTTTATTAACCTCTTGTTTTTAGAATTTTTCTTATTTCAAATACTAGTTTTTTAGTTATTCTCTATTCTTTCTCTTCATATACACCCATTCCAAATTTAAATTCTAACTCATTTTTAAGTTCTCCTTGTTAAATTGATTTTTAATCTTTATCTCAATTTCTACTTCTAATTTTTATTTTTTTTTATTTTTTAAAAAAAAGAGTGTGTTTCTATTCTATTATAATTTTCAATTTTAATTTAAGTTCAAGTCCAATTTTATTTTAAATTCATTTTCTTTTTCAATTTCAAGTTTCAAATACAATTTTAACATTCAAACTCCTTTTCTAGAACTTCAAATCTTTTTTTTCCAACTTTGTTTCAAAATTTTCATTCAAGTTTAATTTAATTTTGTTTATTTCAAAAAACCCAACTCATGAGAATCAATTGCAAAAAAACTTGAAACTAAGTTCCATGACAAATTTCCAATCTCTCTTTCAAAACTTAAGCAATTCATTTTAAGTTTCTTATTCAATTACACCAAATAAATCACGAAGCACTCATGGGTGCTTAAAGTCTAAGATTGAAGCATTTTGTTGCTAAAATCATATGGTTATTGTTCACACTACCAATGCTTAGGAAATTACTTTGTAAAATACATAAATTGACAAAAAAATCTAAACCCCAAGCTTCTTCCAAAGTCTTCATTCCTTATGCTAGGCCATGCTTCCAAGCTTTATGTTTCCTCCATCCTTATGAATTTCTCATGCACATGAAAAGAAAACAACAAGTTCAGACATACATTTTTCACAAGAGAACTACAGCCAAACATTCCATCATACATTTTCATCAATCCATTCAATCCACACTTTGTCACATTACGTTGTTTTGGAAAAAGGGCTTATGAAGATACTAAATAATCACAAAAGTACAGCATACCAAGTTCAGCAGATACATAGTAATAGCAAGACTTATCCCTTTTTTTACACTACACAAGCAAACAAAATTGGTAGACCAAATGCAGCAGGCCTGCTGCAAATTCTGCCCTGCCCTGCTATCACACATCATTTTCAATTTCAGAAGCTTTTCCCCCCAAAAAAAAACTGTCAAACTTAGTTAAAAAGTTTCCATATTTCAAAATCCCTAAAACCCTAATCCTACCCTATATATACTAACTTTTCCATCCAAAACCAAGGCAGCCACAAAAACTACAACCAAAGACTTCATATCAAAAGGGGATGTGATTCAGAGAAAACGACTGCAAATATAAAACATGAGAACTCACCTTCATCCTTCAACCAATTCACCTTCAACTCAGCTTTAAACCAACCGACCTCCATAGCCTTCTATCACCTCCATTTGTTTTTAACTTCACAGCAGCACCTGTGAAGTCCTTTCATTTTCGTCCTCACCACCACTAAATATCCTTCATCTCACACCTTTAGCCTTCATACCATTATTCTGCATAACAAATACACAAACCTAAGGAAAACCAGAAGCAAAACCAGAGGCAAAAACCAGAAACAACTGTGAAAACCATACCAAAAACCTCTTCATAACTCTTCCTTACTGCCCTGTTCTCCACACAACTAAGCAAATCAAACCTTTTGCTAACACACAATCCAAACCCGCCATCAATCCACAAGTGTAACGAACTGAAACATAAGGTCATAAATAGTGAGATTAAAAACATGGTTGATTTAGTCTGAAGCCATAGAGAGCCTCTGAGACAATCACCTCATGAGTTTAAGACAAAACAGAGCTGAGGCAGAGGGATCGAAACTGCCGAAAACTCACCTCCGCCACAATCTGTGCCCAAGTCTGAATACTTTATCCGTCATCACTGAAATCACCCGTACAATGGCCTCCAACCTCTCTACACTGCGAACAAAAAAGCAGAGTAAAAACGAGGAAAACTGTTTTACAGAGAAGTTCAGAAACCCACTGTAAATCGCCACCCTCACGTCACATCGAAAACCGTCTATTAGTTCAACTAATCTTCATAGCAAGCTGTTGAGACCTTCAATCCAAAACGCCGAAAACCCTTATCACCCTCACGTTTTCATAATCATCACAGCCACCAAACACCGTGACCCTTCGCCACTACCGAAAAAACCTCCCCGCCACAAAACCTTCAAAACATTGAGAATACAAATCCTAGCCGCGCAGAAAACCCTTTTTTTAAGAAAGGTTCTCGACCCTAATCTCTGCAAAATCTCACATCAGGCAACGATCTCAACTACAAGGACGCAAGCCAAAGAAGAATAAGAAGCATACGTTGAGAGAGAAGCATATGAAACAAGACTCTTCGCTTGCAGGTAACTCGTCGTTGCTATTTTCCCTTTCATTTGTTGATACAGATCATTGAATAGATGATGAGTTAGGGTTGGGGTTTATTTGTTTATGGGGATGATTGTTTGATATGGATTCCGGTCGGTTTGTTTCCATATGTTGATACGATGAATGTCGGCTTTTGAAAAGAAGTAACGGCCGAGTTGATACTTGCTTTGCTGATAAAGAAAGGTTGGTGTGTCGAAAAAATTTAAGGCCACCTCTCTCTCATCTCCAAAATGTTTTTTGATGGATGCTGAATATTAGTTCTATGACTAGCATTTTATTCTCTCAACACAACCTTTGGCTTTTAATTGTTATTTTTTGGGGCTAATAGAATTTATTATGTTTTATAAAAAAAGGAAAGCAACTCTTAACATTACCTATACACAGTCCAATGCACCATTCTGTAATTTTGAATGCTCTGTCAGCCTTGGGTGAGAACCACTTGGCATTAAGGTATGGCGTACTCCCGCGGCTGGGATTTACACTTCTGGAAATCCATTTCTTTTGATTTCATAGCTGGGCCGGTGCAGACCCAGTGGGACTTTTTGTTTTGGTTTGAAAAATTTCTTTAGGCCCATTAAGTGTTTATTTTGATCTAACTAATAATTTCTTAAAAAATATATATTTTGTTTTATTTAGTATTTATTTCAAGATTTTATTTTATTAAGAAATAGATAAAATTTTATTATCTTAATCAATTACTTTTTTTTTTACTTTGAGTCATATTTTAAATTTCTCGATTTTTTAATTAAAGTATAGTTGCTTGCATATCCTCCCACTTCAAACAAAAATTGTTAAATAATAATAATAAATACAATTACCTTAAGAATGATCGTTCAAAAAAATAACTATACTTCTTGGTTCAACACCAAGTAAACAAAATACCTCGTCTACATTTTCACATACACGTAAGTCGGTCATTTACATAATCGCCATCTATACGACTTTTTACGCATCTTAAATAACTTAACAAGGAATAGAATTCCGGAGTCTAGCACTCCGCTCGTTCTAGAACGAACTGCAACTGGGCTAGCCCTACGCGTAACGTCTGTTCGCTCCTTCGTTATTAAAACATCTAAAAGTAATTATCCAATTTATTTAATTAATTTAATACGGAATAAGAACTCAGGAGTCTAGCACTCCGCACGTTCTAAAATGGACTGCAGCTGGGCTAGCCCCACGCAACGTGGTCCATTCGATTTCCAATTTTCAAAATAAATAATCGCATAAATTTAAATACGAAAACAGAACTCCGGAGTCTAGCATTCCGCACGTTCTGGATTGGACCGCAACCAGGCTAGCCCCACGCGATGTGTTCAATCACTATCCGTATACCAAAACATTCAAATCATTTTTATAAATCAAATTACGATAAAAAAGAACTCTGGAGTCTAGCACTCCGCACGTTCTAAAAAGGATTGCAGCTGGGCTGGCCCCCCGCAACGTGGTCCATTCGCATCTTTCATATCTTAAAACAATTCAAACTCACCAACCATTTTAAATTATTCTCATAATTAATTATCGAAAGACAGAACTCCGGAGTCTAGCACTCCGCACGTTTTGGAATGCAATCGCTCCTGGGCTAGCCCCACGCGACGTGGTTCATTCGCTCTTTCGTTTAAAACATCTTAACAAAAGTCAAACACTTTTCTCAAAACGAAATTTGTTTAAATCATTCTATCTCTCGAACAAGCTAGTGCTTCAGCCTCCACCGCGAGTATAAGCCAACGCTTAGCAGTAGAATGTGTTTTAAATAATCGTTTATTTAAAAATCACAAACCGTAGTAGCACGAACTACGAAGCTCTGAATTTCCCATTGCACGAGGGAATACGTAGGCACGGGGATTTTAATCCTTCGCGAGCACAATAATAAAAAAAAACTTTAATCCTTTCTCCGTCTTAATATTAATTTAAAACTTTTCTTTAAGAACAAACATATTAACAATCATTTACAAGACAAAAACTTAAGATCAAACATTTAATCGCATAGTTAAGCTAAGAGGTTCCCGTTGAGTACAACGAACGTGAGGGGTGCTAATACCTTCCCCTTGTGTAACCGACTCCCGAACTTAGAATTAGGTTTCGTTGACCATTTCTTATCCATCCTTTAGGTTGTATCTATATCTCCCTTTTCTCTCGTAGAATAAATAGAATTAGGTGGCGGCTCTGTTGTTTTGTTTTAGGATCGTATTTTTCGAGGTACGACAGTTGGCGACTCTGCTGGGGATCTTAGCTCCATGCTAGAGAGAGTCGAGCCTAACTTAGCATTATGTGTTTATTTGTCTGATCTTTTCTTTTCTTGTCTTCTCTATGTTTATTATTTATGTTTGTTTATATTTTCTTTTACCGCTTTACTTTATTGCTCATTATATTTGTTTGTGGGTTCTCGGGGTCACATTACAAGTAAAATTTGAGTGGTGGAAAAAGCAGAGGGAACACCTAAGTTTAAAATTGGATGTTATTAGTGTTAGTCTCCAAGGACTCGCTCCTTGTACGCCTAGCATGAAAGCGCCCCCGGATAGTTAGACTTTTCATAGATCTTGTCGCAACGCACCTAGCCTGTCACGTGACCTGATTCACGAAAGGGCTGTGATTCTGGGACCCCCTAGGACCTGTTACAATTTTGGTAGTTGTGTAATGTTAGGCTCCAAGGACTCGCTCCTTGCACGCCTAGCATGAGAACTCCACTCAAGGTGGACCTTATCGTTATTATCGTCACAATGCAGGTAGCCTGCGGCGGGGAGTTAGTACGATAAACGTCCATGACCTTGAGTTTCCTTAAACCATCACCGTAGAAATTATCCTATGAGTGGGACTTATGGGTAGCAAAACGTAGAACCAATCTCTTACAGCCCACCTGTTAAGAAGGTTCCGGATTTATTTGTGACACCTTGCACCCTGCATCCTTGCATTCCTGCGTCTTTCCATCTCAGCATCATATGCATCATTTCAGTAAGGTCTTCAAGGAACAAAGAGATGTCTATTGCAAACATCGCAAGTTTAACCATAGACAAACTTCAGCTTATAATCCCTTTTGGAAAAGTTTTTATAATTGGATGTTTGCATTTACTTTTGAGTTCCTTGAAACCATCCTTGCTTTACATCCATTCGCATACCATTGCATCTACATTGCATAATCATTTTCTTCCCTCAGAGTAAGCTCCTTCTATCCTTTGTCTTGGGTCAGTAGTTTGATTCCCGACACGTGTTCAGAACTGAGAGCCATGTCTCAAGAAACAGTGGATGAACTGAGAAGAGGTCAAGAATCATTGAAAGAAGAGGTTATTTCCTTGAAGAAACAGATGGAATGGGTCTTGGAAACCTTACAAGCTTTGTTGAAGAAGGAGGGTCGCCCTGTGCCCATTGCCGCATCAGAGAAAGCTAATGTCCTACCTCCATTCGATGCTACCTCGAGTCAAGAGTGTTTCCCTGTGACAACTCTTCATCTGCCTACTCATGGCTCTACCCTACTAGGCCAAAGTCAACCTCTGATTTTCAGATCAGTGCCTCAATATCCTCTGGCAGTTTCTTCTCAAGGTCGGAAAAAGAAGCGAAAGCGAAACAAGGGGCAGTGTCAGAACAAAGAGAGTGAAGCTCACTATGAACCCATTCCAGTTCCACTCAGCAAGCTCTACCCGTTACTTATCCAGAATTCATTGATAACTCCTTAAGCACCTGTGCCATCGCCAAATACATGGTATAACCCTGATACAAATACGGTGTGTGAATTCAATAAAGGGGTGGTAGGACATGATTTGAATACTTGCCCTGAATTGAAAGTTTGGGTACAAAGGTTGATCCATAGCAAAAGGTTAATCCTTGAAGAGGACCATCCAGAGGTTGAATGTAGATACCGCATTGGAACCTTGGGGAACCCTATCGAAGAATGCCAGAGTTTTGAGTTACAAAGTGTTATTAAGTCGCTAATCCCCCAAGAAGGAGAGCCGATTTCAGACAATTTGATTGTTGAGCCAGGAGATAAGAAGGGAAAGAGACCTATGAAGGTTCTTAAAATTTTGTACCATAAAGAACAGGTCATGCGCCTAACTGACGGAGCGTCTTTGCCTTCTCACAAGAGTATCAGGACACCATCTGGAAATTTCAATGTCGCCACTCCTGTTGGCGGAAGCAAAGGAGAAGTATGGGGTGAATCGAAGGAGATGACATCCAGCATTGAGTGTGAAGAACTCAAAAGTCATCACAACAAGCGACTAGAAGTACCTAGTGTGCCAGTAGTGCCAGCTTGTCAGAGATTGAGAGCTCAGGATTCTTACCCGGAGGGTGCCTCAAATCAGAATAGAAGACAAGGGAGAAGGCCTCCAACCCCTCAAATCCCTATGACCTACACAGAATTATATCCTTCATTGTTGAAGAAAGGATTGGTTGTTCCAAAGCCTTTTGGTCCCTTACCGGATCCACTCCTAGCAAACTACAATCCAAATGTCCGTTGTCTATTCCATGATGGTGCTTCAGGGCACGATTTGGAAGGCTGTTATGCCTTAAAACGCGCTGTGAAATTTTTAATTGAGAAAGACATTCTTTCATTTGAAGACACTACTCCGATTATCAGGGACAACTCTCGTCCAAGTCAGCAAGCCCAAAGCCAAGGATATCTGAATCAGCATCAGAGTGCACATAAGCCTCGCAACAATTTGGAAAGAAGGAATGCTCCTCTTCATCCAGTACCTGTATCATACACTCAACTTCTGCAACCTTTGATTCAACACTCATTGGTGATTCCTAAGTCTCTCAAGCCTTTGCCAGAGCCATACCCTCCTGAGTATAATCCACATGAGCAATGTGGATATCATGCTGGATCAATGGGGCATTCAACTGAAGATTGCAGAGCTTTTCAAGCCAAGGTACAACATTTGATTGACAAGAGGTGCATATCCTTTTCAGAAGGAAGCCTGTTGGTGCATGTCAACCTCTCGCATGAGTGACTTCTTGGTGCACCTCTTGAAGACAGTAAATCAAGACATTTTCAATTCCCTAAAGCTGGCAATCCCCTGTTTGTTTCAGCGCTGTTGTATTTTCTTTGCATGTTGATTTTTGTATTTGCTTGTAAGCATTGTTGTTTTGAATTGGCAAGATTAATGAAATGTTTATGCATCTTTTGAATTAATCCATTCGTAGTCACTCATTTTCTTTCATTATTAAAATATATAATAAAAATATTTCTATCAAACTTTTCTTTTACCAAAGATTGGAGGGAGGATGATGAAAACCAGATACTTGAATTCTCCATTTGTATGCTCTCAATTAAAACCTTGCCATTGATGTACAGGCATTGTTTCAAATTTCCAGACACCGGTGAAATAAGGATGATAATCCCTTGCTAACCCCTTTGAGCCTAGAAGTAGGAGTGTTCTTTTTTCAAAATGTAAAAACCCTTAATTTCAAACCCGGGGCAGGGTAGTCGGTTCAGTTAATCTATTTACATTCAATCTTCAAGAGTTTCAATACATCATTCAAGAAGGATCAGCAACGTACTTTCTTCCACACACCAAAGAGGTCGTGAAGAGCCAAAGGTTTGTAGTACGTATTCTCTATCCTCCAATGAAACGACAGTCATAACCACTCAACAAAGGAATAACGTAAGGAAAAAGAAATACAAAGAAAAGTCTGCCAAGTCAAAAAATAGGAAAAGACGACTTAGGCGAAAATTAAGGAAGTCATCAAATCCAGCAAAGCAAAAAAAAGCAAGGTGGCTGCCATCACTTTCAAATCCTGATCCTTATCACGCACCGTCAAAAGACTTTTGAATGAGTAAATCAATTTAACTAAACTTAGGATTGGAGTTCATCACGAAGATGGGATGAGTACAAATAAATTTTGAGCCTTTTATCTTTAGTTTCATAAATCGTGAACCAAGCCACGTTACAACCCTTAAAACACCTAATTGAGGCAGGGTTTATTTCGAGAGCATACTTCAACAAGGTTGTGTTAACCTGACTCCTAACGATCTTTGCTAATCATTTGTATTGATCATTTGATCTGCCATCCCATAAATGGCTAGATCCACTTTTTATTTTAAATCAACTCCATTGTATCACTGTCATACTAATAAATTGCGATTCAAAACTTGCATAAATGTTACATTAAAATTGCCAATTTTAAATAAATAATGTTTGTTTCCAACTCAATTCAGCATCAATGGAATCCCGACGAACGCAGCCAGTTAGGGAATTCGACTAATTAAGAGAAGCCCAGCCAGGGGCAATTACTTCAAGAATAAGCCGATTAATTTCTTCAAGAGTCAGCATCTCAGAGGTTGAACTTCTTCTCAAGGCTCATACCAGAGCAATTTATCACCAACAGTTCAAGAATTCAATGACCACTCAAATCAAAAGTTTCCCATCCTAGGAGTTGGGTAACCAGGGGCAAGACACTTCAAGAACCAGTCAATCTGAATCAAACCATTCAGGAGTCAACAATTCAGAGGTTGAGCTCTCCTCAAGACTCATACTTGAGCGAGTTATCAGAAAGAATTCAAGAGTTCAATGGCCAGCTAGACCAGAAGTCTCTCATCCCAGCGATCAGATAACCGGGGGAAAATTTCCGATGTTCGAGTACCGGGGCAACCATTTCAAAGGCCATGTCATGGCAGGCTGGTCTAAACTTTTTGAGAAGAGGAAATTTTCAAAACCATTGATTCTGGGGCAAGAGGAATCACACAGGTGCAAATCTTCTATGTGCCTCCAAGTTGTTCTAGCAGACCTTATGACCGTGAATTTTGAGTTCAAGACAGGTGTCGGGAATCTTGTCGTCATCCATGTCTCCTTCTAAAAATTGTTCTGTGGAAAGAACTATTTCATCCAATACCCATCCAGGGCATATTTGGAAATCATATGAGTCGGTGTGTCTTTATCATGTGCTGGTCATGTCGCTTCGCTCTTAGCATTAAGCTCTACTACCGTCTTACTTATCAAGCATCTGCCCACAGTAGAAAAGAGTCATACCTTGCAAAACAGGCCTCTGCTGACATGTAATCTACTGTCACTTTACAAGAATCTCTTTGAAGTCCAATTGCCATTGGCAAATCTGTTAAGCTAATTGTGAAACCCTTTGCTTGTAGTCTAAGTCCATTTAGTTTGGCATATACTTATGTTCTCCTGAGTGGTTCCTGAAGGTTTTCTCTTGATTCTTCGTTTAAGGAATGACTGGAGATTGGATATCCTGCTGAAAATTCCAATCTTCTCGTTTTATTCTCAGTATCAGCCGGTCTCTTGGAGCCGTTGACTATTTGAGTACGCTGTTTTCTACCCCTGGCATCAGTTGGTCGCACAGAGCCACTACCCAAACGTTGTGTTAGTTTTCTTTATTCTCGGTATCAACAGTTACACTTGAACTTGTTGATTTATCACTTTGAATTATTTGTCTGTTATTTTTATTTCATGACCACCGCGTCAATGTCTGTTATTTTATTTCCTGACCACCGCGTCTAAGCCTGTCATTTTGTTTCCAGACCACCGCGTCAATGTCTGTTTTTATTTCCTGACCACCGTGTCGTTGCCTAAATTTTTATTTTCCTGACCACCGTGTCGTTGCCTGTTATTTTATTTCTAGACCACCGTGTCGTTGCCTGTTATTTTATTTCCTGACCACCGCGTCAATGTCTGTTTTTATTTCCTGACCACCGTGTCATTGCCTACTATTTTATTTCCTGACCACCGTGTCGTTGCCTGTTATTTTATTTCCAGACCACCACGTCAATGTCTGTTTTTATTTCCTGACCACCGTGTTGTTGCCTGTTATTTTATTTCCAGACCGCCGCGTCATTGCCTTTTATTTTATTTCATGACCACTGTGTCAATGTTAGTCATTTTATTTCCTGACCACCGTGTGATTGCCTGTTATTTTATTTCCAGACCGCCGCATCATTGCCTGTTATTTTATTTCACGACCACTGTGTCAATGTCAGTCATTTTATTTCCTGACCATCGCGTCAATGTCTGTTATTTTATTTCCTGACCACCGTGTCGATGCCTGTCTTTTATTTTCCTGATTACCGTGTCAATATCTGTTATTTGGTACTCCTGACTGCCGAGTCGAGATCAGTTCTATTTTTCTCAATCGTCGAATCGTTGCATTGGAATCCCCAGTAACCACCATGAGCTGGCTAACTCATCACTTCAGATAGTCTGTCTTTAATCTTACGTTTTGTTTTCCGTCTTATGTCATTCTTAGTGCCAGCAGTTACACTTAAACCTGCTGATTTATCACTTGGAATACATCCCGTTTTTGTCTTGTCATCCCCAGCATATTGTTATCCCCAGTGAGTCTTCCCCCCTCGTTTGCATTTCTGTGGATTACTGTTTGCATTTGTCCTCATCATACCATGTTCAGCATATTCATCATTAAAAACCAGCATGTTAGGCTTCATCGCATTTCGCATGACATATCCCCAACGAGGGGTCCCTCACGAGTTCATAGCATGTCATTGCATTTAGAGGTAAAATTTGCGGCTTTCTATATTTAAATACCCTTTACTACGATTTTTATGAGGGTTAACATTCCTCATGACTTCTGGTAAAGTTTATTTAAATAGGGGCAACTGTCACACCCCAAATTTTACCCCTAACTACTCTCATCATATTTTCGTTGCACTTAACGGAAAAATTCCAAGTTTTGTTTTTCTGTCACTTTCAACTCATTTTTCGAGTTTCTCATGATTTTTTTCTTTATTTCTTTTCACTTCCAAGCTTCCATTTTTAATTTAATTTACATTTCTAACTTCTAACTTTTATTTCTTATCTTTTATTTTCTAGTTCTATTTCTATTTCTTATTTTTTTCTCTCTTTTATTAACCTCTTGTTTTTAGAATTTTTCTTATTTCAAATACTAGTTTTTTAGTTATTCTCTATTATTTCTCTTCATATACACCCATTCCAAATTTAAATTCTAACTAATTCTTAAGTTCTCCTTGTTAAATTGATTTTTAATCTTTATCTCAATTTCTACTTCTAATTTTTTTTTTTTTTTTTTTAAAAAAAGAGTGTGTTTCTATTCTATTATAATTTTCAATTTTAATTTAAGTTCAAGTCCAATTTTATTTTAAATTCATTTTCTTTTTCAATTTCAAGTTTCAAATACAATTTTTCCATTCAAACTCCTTTTCTAGAACTTCAAATCTTTTTTTTCCAACTTTGTTTCAAAATTTTCATTCAAGTTTAATTTAATTTTGTTTATTTCAAAAAACACAACTCATGAGAATCAATTGCAAAAAAACTTCAAACTAAGTTCCATGACAAATTTCCAATCTCTCTTTCAAAACTTAAGCAATTCATCTTAAGTTTCTTATTCAATTACACCAAATAAATCAAGAAGCACTCATGGGTGCTTAAAGTCTAAGATTAGGGCATTTTGTTGCTAAAATCATATGGCTATTGTTCACACTACCAATGCTTAGGAAATTACTTTGTAAAATACATAAATTGACAAAAAAATCTAAACCCCAAGCTTCTTCCAAAGTCTTCATTCCTTATGCTAGGCCATGCTTCCAAGCTTTATGTTTCCTCCATCCTTATGAATTTCTCATGCACATGAAAAGAAAACAACAAGTTCAGACATACATTTTTCACAAGAGAACTACAGCCAAACATTCCATCATACATTTTCATCAATCCATTCAATCCACACTTTGTCACATTACGTTGTTTTGGAAAAAGGGCTTATGAAGATACTAAATAATCACAAAAGTACAGCAGACCAAGTTCAGCAGATACATAGTAATAGCAAGACTTTTCCCTTTTTTTACACTACACAAGCAAACAAAATTGGTAGACCAAATGCAGCAGGCCTGCTGCAAATTCTGCCCTGCCCTGCTATCACACATCATTTTCAATTTCAGAAGCTTTTCCCCCCAAAAAAAAACTGTCAAACTTAGTTAACAAGATTCCATATTTCAAAATCCCTAAAACCCTAATCCTACCCTATATATACTAACTTTTCCATCCAAAACCAAGGCAGCCACAAAAACTACAACCAAAGACTTCATATCAAAACTTCCAAGATTACAACCAAAAACTTCATATCCAAGAGAAAGAGCCAACAGCAAAACCGAAAAGGAAGGAAAATCAAAAAACAACATAGTTACACAAAACTTAGGTAGAACTCCATAAAAAAAACTCAAGAGCAACATCAAACAGAGAGATAACAGCCACATTCATTTCACTAAGAAATCTCAAAAAGTTCAAAAGGGGATGGGATTCAGAGAAAACGACTGCAAATATAAAACATGAGAACTCACCTTCATCCTTCCATCAATTCACCTTCAACTCAGCTTTAAACCAGCCGACCTCCATAGCCTTCTATCACCTCCATTTGTTTTTAACTTCACAGCAGCACCTGTGAAGTCCTTTCATTTTCGTCCTCACCACCACTAAATATCCTTCATCTCACACCTTTAGCCTTCATACCATTATTCTGCATAACAAATACACAAACCTAAGGAAAACCAGAAGCAAAACCAGAGGCAAAAACCAGAAACAACTGTGAAAATAATACCAAAAACCTCTTCGTAACTCTTCCTAACTGCCCTGTTCTCCACACAACTAAGCAAATCAAACCTTTTGCTAACACACAAGCCAAACCCGTCATCAATCCACAAGTGTAATGAACTGAAACATAAGGTCATAAATAGTGAGAATAAAAACATGGTTGATTTAGTCTGAAGCCATAGAGAGCCTCTGAGACAATCACCTCGTGAGTTTAAGACAAAACAGAGTTGAGGCAGAGGGATCGAAACTGCCGAAAACTCACCTCCGCCACAATCTGTGCCCAAGTCTGAATACTTTATCCGTCATCATCGAAATCACCCGTACAATGGCCTCCAACCTCGCTACACTGCAAACAAAAAAGCAGAGTAAAAAAGAGGAAAACTGTTTTACATAGAAGTTCAGAAACCCACTGTAAATCGCCACCCTCATGTCACATCGAAAATCGTCTTCGAGTTCAACCAATCTTCATAGCAAGCCGTTGAGACCTTCAATCCAAATCGCCGAAAACCCTTATCACCCTCACGTTTTCATAATCATCACAGCCACCAAACACCGTGACCCTTCGCCACTACCGAAAAAACCTCCCCGCCGCAAAACCTTCAAAACATTGAGAATACAAATCCTAGCCACACAGAAAACCCTTTTTATTAAGAAAGGTTCTCGACCCTAATCTCTGCAAAATCTCACATCAGGCAACGATCTCAACTACAAGGACGCAAGCCAAAGAAGAAGAAGAAGCATACGTTGAGAGAGAAGCATATGAAACAAGACTCTTCGCTTGCAGGTAACTCGTCGTTGCTATTTTCCCTTTCATTTGTTGATACAGATCATTGAATAGATGATGAGTTAGGGTTGGGGTTTATTTGTTTATGGGGATGATTGTTTGATACGGATTCCAGTCGGTTTGTTTCCATATGTTGATACGATGAATGTCGGCTTTTGAAAAGAAGTAACGACCGAGTTGATACTTGCTTTGCTGATAAAGAAAGGTGGGTGTGTCGAAAAAATTTAAGGCCACCTCTCTCTCATCTACAAAATGTTTTTTGATGGATGTTGAATATTAGTTCTATGACTAGCATTTTATTCTCTCAACACAACCTTTGGCTTTTAATTGTTATTTTTTGGGGCTAATAGAATTTATTATGTTTTATAAAAAAAGGAAAGCAACTCTTAACATTACCTATACACAGTCCAATGCACCATTATGTAATTTTGAATGCTCTGTCAGCCTTGGGTGAGAACCAGTTGGCATTAAGGTATGGCGTACTCCCGCGGCTGGGATTTACACTTCTGGAAATCCATTTCTTTTGATTTCATAGCTGGGCCGGTGCAGACCCAGTGGGACTTTTTGTTTTGGTTTGAAAAATTTCTTTAGGCCCATTAAGTGTTTATTTTGATCTAACTAATAATTTCTTAAAAAAAAAATATATTTAGTTTTATTTAGTATTTATTTCAAGATTTTATTTTATTAAGAAATAGATAAAATTTTATTGTCTTAAAGTTTGTTTGTTTATCTTAATCAATAATTTTTTTTTACTTTGAGTCATATTTTAAATTTCTCGATTTTTTGATTAAAGTATAGTTGCTTGCATATCCTCCCACTTCAAACAAAAATTGTTTAATAATAATAATAAATACAATTACCTTAAGAATGATCGTTCAAAAAAATAACTATACTTCTTGGTTCAACACCAAGTAAACAAAATACCTCGCCTACATTTTCACATACACGTAAGTCGGTCATTTACATAATCGACATCTGTACGACTTTTTACGCATCTTAAATAACTTAACAAGGAATAGAATTCCGGAGTCTAGCACTCCGCACGTTCTAGAACAAACTGCAAATGGGCTAGCCCCACGCGTAACGTCCGTTCGCTCCTTCGTTATTAAAACAACTAAAAATAATTATCCAATTTATTTAATTAATTTAATACGGAATAAGAACTCCGGAGTCTAGCACTCCGCATGTTCTAAAATGGACTGCAGCTGGGCTAGCCCCACGCAACGTGGTCCATTCGATTTCCAATTTTCAAAATAAATAATTGCATAAATTTAAATAAGAAAACAGAACTCTCGAGTCTAGCATTCCGTACGTTCTGGATTGGACCGCAACTGGGCTAGCCCCACGCGATGTGTTCAATCACTATCCGTATACCAAAACATTCAAATCATTTTTATAATTCAAATTACGAAAAAAACGAACTCCGGAGTCTAGCACTCAGCACGTTCTAAAATGGATTGCAGCTGGGCTAGCCCCACGCAACGTGGTCCATTCGCATCTTTTATATCTTAAAACAATTCAAACTCACCAACCATTTTAAATTATTCTCATAATTAATTATCGAAAGATAGAACTCCGGAGTCTAGCACTCCGCATGTTTTGGAATGCAATCGCTCCTGGACTAGCCCCACGCGACGTGGTTCATTCGCTCTTTCGTTTAAAACATCTTAACAAAAGTCAAACACTTTTCTCAAAATGAACATTGTTTAAATCATTCTATCTCTCGAACAAGCTAACGCTTCAGCCTCCACCGCGAGTATAAGCCAACGCTTAGCAGTAGAATGCATTTTAAATAATCGTTAATTTAAAAATCACAAACCGTAGTAGCACGAACTACGAAGCTCTGAATTTCCCATTGCACGAGGGAATACGTAGGCACGGGGATTTTCATCCTTCGCGAGCACAATAATAAAAAAAACTTTAATCCTTTCTCCGTCTTAATATTAATTTAAAACTTTTCTTTAAGAACAAACATATTAACAATCATTTAGAAGACAAAAACTTAAGATCAAACATTTAATCGCATAGTTAAGCTAAGAGGTTCCCGTTGAGTACAACGGACGTGAGGGGTGCTAATACCTTCCCCTTGCGTAACCGACTCCCAAACTTAGAATTAGGTTTCGTTGACCATTTATTAACCATCCTTTAGGTTGTATCTATATCTCCCTTTTCTCTCGTAGAATAAATAGAATTAGGTGGCGGCTCTGTTATTTTGATTTAGGATCATATTTTTCGAGGTACGACACAAAAGAAGTGTAAAGTGAGATAAAAGAGTGTTAGTGCAAGGAAAAAAGGTGCAATGCTCAAGACAATGAGGCTTTAAAGAATAATGTTGGAAGAGGGGGAATATACAGAGACTTTTGTTCGATAACTGTTAAGTTATGCCTACGTATCCTCTCGTGCAATGAGGAAGTCAGAACACCGTAGTTCGACTCAAAGAGACTGACAGATAAATTGACTTGTGAACTGCTTACTTATCTATGCTTAAGTGTTAATGCCTGTCTGGCTCAGGTGCAAACTGTCTTGCATCAGACGGAAGAAGCGACTTCTTATTTATGAGGGAATGAGGTGAGAAAAGAATCCCGGAGGAGATGATTATTGTTTGTTTTTGGTATTTTCAATATTTTATTGCTTTTTGGAGTTTGTCATAGGAAAATGAGCTTAAGCCTAAACCAAGGGTTAGTAAACTCATCACATCTTCCCTCTGATCAGGGGTAATGAGAATACCTTAAGTATGAAGTAAACACCTCACACTTAATCACCATGATGTAGGATTAAGATCATTAACCTACTTGCAATTATTTAGATGTTTTTGGTGTTTTTTTTTAGTGTTGAGTAATGAGTTTAAGCCATAATCAAGGATTTAATGGACCCATTACACCATCCTAATAGAAGGATGATAGATGAGAACATTTAAGCTGAGGAAGGCTCCTCAACTTAATCCATGATTAGGGATTAACCTCATGACAAAACAAAGCCTTTATTAGAGTGGATTTTAGTTAATGATAAGATTAAGAAATGGATTTTATGGTTTTTAAGACAACTTGAGGAGGACTTGTCCATTAACACTAGGGTTAGTCCTTCTTAACAAATTAAGGAAGAATTAGAACCCTAATGCAAGGCCCAAGTTACAAGCTTGATGTCTTAGTGATTATTAAATGAATTGATTAAAGAATTTAAACACATTAAGGATTTAACACTTAGGATTAAAGTTATACACTCCATCCTAAGATAAGGATGCAGGCATAACCTTAATCTCAAAGCCTTAAAACCTTAAAGGTTTAGTCCCTGATTAAGAGGTGAGAAGAGAAGACACAAAAGATGACACAAAGGTAAAGCTAATGGGGGACTAATCAACCCTAATTGTTATCATGCTTGGGTATTCCTAGGGTTTATGAGGCTTGCAATAGATCTTCAAGAAGAGCCACCAAGGAAGAAGCAGATGAAAGGAGGAGAGGCAGAAGAAGCAAGCCAACTTACTTCACTTAAGAAGATAAGTTGCTTGAAGAAAGAAAGTGAAGAGGGAACATGAATGAGTAAGCTCACTCTAATACAAATACAAAATGCAGCAAAGATGCATAAGAGAGATGAGAAGGATTGTGAAAAGTGAAGGCAAATTCACTTCTCAAAATACTTACCACCTGAAAAGTTAGCATAAGGAAATGAAATGAAATGAAAAATGAAATTAAAGCAAGGATGCAAACCAAAACCAGAAGCATATTTATGATGTAAATGATGCTAAGAGATTATGCAAATGTATTTCAAGAGTTGTGTATGATCATACAAGTCATGAGAATGCAAATGAAGCATGAAAGAATCATGAAAGTTCATGAAAGCACATGAAATGAAATGAATGCATAACATGGCCAATGGATGAAGAAATGATCAAGCATGACTCTAAGGTATCCTAGGATGTCTTATATGTCATGTGGATGCATAATATGTCATGGAAAGCTCCTATATGAATGTTTATGCAAGGTGTATGCAAAGGAAGATGAGAAATTAGGGTTTTCATACAACATGAAATGCAAAAACCAAAAACAGAAGCAAATGACAAGAAAAAAAATTGAAAATGCAATCAAAAGAACCTTATCCCCATATGAATTCACACCCCAAAGGAGAAGACCTAAATCTTAACCTAATGAAAGTTATGATCTTTTCTAAGTTTTCTAGGGTTTTAAGGTACCTAAAGGGAAAAAATGCCAATCAATTCAAAAAGGAAGAATAAAATTATGACAAAATTATGTTAGAAAAATATATTTCAAATGAAGTTCAATGCAAAAAGAATCATTGTCATACCATTCTTGGTTAGGAAGAAAATAATTCTTGAAGTTAGGGTTCTAATATGTGAATTTTATGAACCCTAAATTCAAGAAAATTATAAAAAAATGGTTCAAAACCAAAAAGAAAATTGTGTGGATGGTATGACAATGTCTCTAAATGTTTAAAGATGCAATATTAATTTTTTGGGATTTTGTAGAAACCTAAATGATATTTTAATTAATTAATTTTCATTAATTAATTAAAATAAACACTTAAATGTCTAAAAAATGATTTTTAAATGAAAAAATAAAAATAAAAATATTTTTGGGTTGAGAAAATTATTTGAAATCAAAATGCAAAATAAAAATATTTTTGGAATTTTCTTGCTATTTTAAATAATTCATGAAAATAAATGAGGAAAATATGAAATAAAATTAAATAAAACAGAAGTAATCAAAGGGAATGGCTGAGATTAAATCTGGGGAAGGGTTTGTTGACTACGCGCCAGATCCTGTGGCCTACATTCAAACTTACCTAAACTTAATTAATTAATTATTTAATCCTAATTAATAACTAATGATCTAATCTGGACCACACAACACGCGTGGGAGAGACAGATCCAATGGTCTATGTTTAAACAGAAACCCTAACCCTAATTATCACTTAATGACTCTCAGGTCACCGGAAAAGAGCTCCGGTCGTCTTCTCCGGTGGCATTCTCACCTGAAAAACTCAATCTTCTTCCCTAGGTAATTTCTGGAGCTCTAAAGCACCAGATCAAACCCTCTCACTCTCCTAAGATCAAATCCACTCTCAAAACAAATTTCTTTTCACTCGAACTAATGATTCGAAGAGAAACATAAACATGGAAAAAATTTCAGACAATCAGTACACACTCAATTCTCAACCCTTTTCGAAAATTTAAAGTTCAATGTGATCAGTGGAGCATGCTTTATCATTTTGTTACATAAAAAGAGATTTATGGAAAAATTAATTTCAATGGCTACCTGAGATGAAGCTTTTCTCCCTTGAGATTTCTGGCCACTTTCTTGGTGCAAAAAGACTCCTTTGAACCTCCTGAGGCAATTGCAATGCTTGGAAAGCTTTGTGGATGGCTGGTTTGAGAGTTTTCACTCCAACTGGTTAGAAATCGTATTTGGTGTATGAGATGTTTTTGGCTGTTTCAATGGTTGGTTTGTGATCAGTGAGTGATTTAGAGATGAATGGTGGAATTTGTTTGAAGATTGAGTGGTTGAGTTATGAAATTCGAAAGCTTTTGTAAGAGGGGGGTTTTTGTGAACTTGGTGATTCTTAGGGTTCAACTTGTGTTCTTGTGTGTTATGATCAGCATTTGGTCCACATATCAACATGTGATAGGTCTGTGGAGTGGTTGTGCCCTATTGTGATTGGTATGGCCTTCTTGCAAAATAGTCACCAACTTGTGTACTTGAGGTATGGGCAAGGATGCAGCTGGCCTTTGGGCATGTCCATGCGCAACTGACTTCAAGGAAGTCCACAAATTCAATCTTGAAGCAATTCAGCATGTGGGAAATAAGTTATGGGGTGTTTTGCAATTATGTGAAGTTTTGGCCCCTTTGAGAAATCTTGATGTTCAAGGCATGTGATCTTACAATTACTTGGGAAATTGTGATCTAGAAGCAATGCACTATGATGTTATGATGTATTGAAGGGTGTTTGAAGTCACAAAAAGCCTTGGCAAGTGGTTTTGCAAAGAATCCCTCTTGGTGCATTCTTGAAATTTATGGGAATTTTGCCAACTTTGACAAGCCATATCTTGAGTTCCAAAATGAATTAGATCTTGTTCTTGTACTTTTTGAAAAGGGAAAGATCCAGTCTACAACTTTTGTGACCAACAATTTTTCATTTGAAGCATTTTTGGTTGAGAAAGAGGAGGTTGAAAAACTTTCCCAAAATGGAAAGTTTACATTACAAGTCATTTCCATTTTTGGCAACTTTTGGTTTAGCTAACTTTTATTCAATTTTGTGAACTTCTAAGCACTTCAATGATCAAATAAAGACCAAATAACTTCAATTTGATGAAAAATCCATTTTGGTTCCATGTTGGGGGGCCTCAGATGCCCTGATTTTGCTCTGACTTGCTCAAGAAGTTACCCAATGGACAGATGACTTCCACAATGCATTTCTTCATCAAACTTGGTACACACGATCCTTATAACATGTTGAGACCATTAGAAACAATAATGACCAAAAAAATTAGAGTTATGGCCTCTGAAACCAAAACCCTAATTTCAGGTCATCTGTGTAGCCTAGCTCTGCTTCCATGCTTTGCCAGTTCTTGTGATTCTTTGAATTACTTGATCTTTGAGGTATATAAAATGATTATTGAACATACATGGACCCTCTTGGAATGATTGGTGGCCTTTGGAATGGCTCAGATGGATCCTTGGATTACTCAGATCACAAACCCTAGATGTAGATGAACTTGAACTATGCAGATGGAAAAAAAATGCAATATGATATGATATGTTTAATCAAAAGCAAATATGAAAGATCACAAGCCATGGTGTGAACTTAGTGAGGGAAAATTTGGGGTGTTTACAATAGTACAACTCAATTTTCGGTGTTTTCCTTCATGGATTGCTTTCCGGGCTACAACCAAATCAAAATGTCACCAGATGATATGGAGAAAACCACATTCATCACCCCTTGGGGAACATTCTGCTATAAAGTGATGATGTTCAGTTTGAAGAATATTGGGGAAACTTACCAACAGTCAATGGTGACTCTCTTTCATGATATGATTCATCACGAGATTGAGGTCTATGTTGACAACATGATTGCGAAGTCACAAACAAAGGGAAAGCGTTTATTCAACTTGGCCAAGTTGTTTGGCAGGATGCCGAAGTTCAAACCGAGGTTGAATCCGAACAAATGTACATTTAGAGTGCACTCCGGTAAGTTGTATGGTTTCATCGTAAGTGAAAATAGGATTGAGGTTGATCTTGCAAAGGTGAAAGCAATTCAAGAAATGCCTGAGCCTAAAACCGAGAAAGAAGTACCTAGCTTCTTAGGAAGATTGAACTACATTGCACGGTTAATATCTCACCTAACAGCTACAAGCAAACAAAGTTCAAGCTCTTGAGAAAGAATCTGGCCATCAGGTGGAACTATGATTGTCAATTGGCTTTCGACCGAATAAAAGAGTATTTGCAATAACCTTTAATCCTCATACCTCCAGTTCTGGGAAGGCCTATGATTATGTATCTTACAGTGCTTAAAGGATCAATGGGTTGCATTCTCGGTCAACATGAAAAGACATGTAGAAAAGAGCATGCCAACTACTACCTGAGCAAAAATTTCACTGACTGTGAGTGCAGCTACTCAATGCTTGAGAAGACATGATGCGCACTAACATGGGATGCCAAGTGATTGAGGCAATACATGCTCACTCACACGACCTTATTGATATCTAAGATGGATCCTGTCAAGTAAATCCTCGAAAAAAACAGCTTTGACCGGAAGGGTTGCCCGTTGGCAGATGATCTTGACTGAATATGACATCTAATATACTTCTTTGAAAGTTATCAAAGGAAGTGTATTATCATATTATCTGGCTTAGTAACCGATTGATGACTATTAGCCAATGAAATTTGAGTTCCTTGATGAAGACATCATGTTCCTCAAATCGAAATATTGCGAAGAACCACTCCCAGAGGAGGGGCCATATCCTGAATCCAAATGGAGTATGATATTTGACGGGGCTATTAACATGAATGATAGCATAGTTGGTGCCATCATTATCATACCGGAAGGATTTCACATGCCATTTACTGCCCGGTTGACCTTTGAATGCACTAACAATGAGGCAGAATATGAAGCTTGTATAACAGGGATCAAGGAGGTGATTAATTTGCAAATTAATACCCTCAATATCTTCAGAGATTCAGCTTTGGTTATAAATCAAGTTAACAGAAGGTGGCTTGTTCATCAACTACATTTGATTTCGTACAGGGAGTACACCAGGAGGTTGTTGACATTCATCACGACGGTAAAGCTTCATTATGTACCTCATGACAAGAATCAATTCGATGATGCTCTATCAACCTTATCTTCCATGATTAAAGTCCAACAATGGAACTATGTGCCCAAAATTATGGTGTCTCATCTCGAATGGCCTGCGTATGTGTTTGCAGCTGACGTCACTAACAATGATAAGCCTTGGTACTATGATATCAAATGTTTCCTGAAATGTCAGGAATACCCTATAGGGGCATCCAACAAATATAAGAAAACCTTAAGAAGGTTGACAAAAGGGTTTTTCCCAAATCAGGATGACATGCTATACAAAAGGAACTTCGACATGGTTCTGCTTAGATGCGTGGATAGACATGAAGCATACATGTTTATGTAGGAAGTTCATGAGGAATCCTTATGTACCCATGATGGAGGACATGTCATGGCAAAGAAAAGAAATCCATGAAGAAAAACACCGAAAATTGAGTTGCAATCAATGCTATAGTACCCACAAATTCCAAAAATGTCAAATCTATGTTAATAAGGTGCATGTGCCTCCCAATCCATTGAGTGTCATGTCTTCACCTTGTCCCTTTGCCATGTGAGGCATCGACATGATTAGAAAGATCTAGCCTACCACTTCAAACGTTCATCGCTTCATTCTGGTTGCCATTGATTACTCACCAAGTGGGTAGAAGCGGCATCGTATGCGAATGTCACCAAGAAGGTCGTGGCCCGATTCATAAAAAAGGACTTCATTTGTCGATATGAAATACCGAAAAGAATCATTACTGATAATGGTTCCAATCTCAATAAGAAGATGATTGCAGATCTGTGTCGGGATTTTCAAACATCACAAATCTTCCCCGTACCGCCCGAAGATGAATGGTGTCGTCGAGTTGCCAACAAGAACATCAGTAAGATAGTACAGAAGATGGTGGTGACATATAAAGATTGGCATGAGATGTTTCCATTCGCATTGCATGGGTACCGAACATTTTGTTAGAACGATTATGGTTCTGAACCTCTAAGTGTTTTGATGATAACAAAGCTTTTCATATTAGAAGTTCTAATGAATATATTTACTCTTGTGTAGAAGACAATCTTATTTAAGTAAACCGTACGAGCTAAGAAGATCCATTATAGAAGATACTCTCAAAGGAGAATCCAGCATTAAATTACATAGTTATTGGCTGCGCATCTCTTGTTTATTATCTCTGATCTCCGCTTAGAAGATGCTGGTATCCTTATTAAAGACTTTAATTAAAGATTATTTTAATTAATGAACAAAGACAAGTATCTCCACTTATGGAAGGAATTTATGATATTAAAGTATATCCTAATTTGATTCAAGATGTCTCCAACGGCTACTTTCTCAAGAACTATATAAAGGACTCCATTTGAAGAAATCAGTAACGCAATACAACGCATCTCATATTATTTACGCAAATCAATTAAATCATATTGTGCTTATTGTTGTAACTTTCACTTAGTGATATGTGTTTATCAAGAAGCATTCTAAGTTACTTCTTTATTATATTTTTGTAATAGTTATTCTATTCCTTGAGTGACTAAGTTTAGTCAGAAGACTCAAGAGGACATTGACTATAGGTCTTTGTGTGTATTCTTGTTGAATAGTGGATTAAGACCTCAGTAGAGGCAAAATCACCTTGGCGGGTGGACTGGACGTAGTTTGAGTTCAAACGAACCAGGATAAATTAAACGTGTCATTAGAAGTTAATTTTAATTATTCCAGAAAACTCAATTCCAACCCCCCCTTCCTTGTGTTTTGCGCACCTTCAATTGGCATCAGAGCGCTAGGTTCTGAGTATTACACTTAACCGTGTCAGTAAAAGATCCAGAAGATAAACACATGGCAGAAATTGGAATTAACAACAATGACTATCAGAATGACAAGATCAATGTTAAACCTCCAATGTTCAATGGTGACAATTTTGACTACTGGAAGGATGTTCTGGAGATTTTCTTTCTAGCTCTAGATGGAGATCTCTGGGACATGGTGACAGATGGATACATTCATCCTGTTGGAGAAGATGGTCAGAAGATTGAAAGAAAAAATATGACAGCTCAACAGAAGAAGGAATTCAGAAATCATCACAAAGCTAGGACTATACTTCTAAGTGCCATCTCTTACACAGAATATGAGAAGATCACAAACAGGGATTCAGCTAAACACATGTTTGATTCTCTAAGGATGACACATGAAGGCAACTCTCAAGTCAAGGAGACCAAATCTCTAGCTCTCATCCAGAAGTATGAAGCTTTCAAGATGGAAGAAGATGAAACCATTGAAAAAATGTTTTCAAGGTTCCAAATCCTGGTAGCTGGACTAAAAGTTCTGGACAAAGGCTACTCAACAGTAGATCATGTGAAGAAAATCATCAGAAGTTTACCAAAAGCTTGGAGGCCCATGGTCACTGCTTTAAAGTTATCAAAAAATCTGAATGAAATTTCCTTAGAAGAACTGATCAGCTCCTTGAGAAGTCATGAGATTGAGTTAGAAGAAGATGAACCCCAGAAGAAAGGTAAGTCTGTAGCTCTTAAATCTAACAAACATATTTCTAAAGCTTTACAGGCAGAAGAAGAAGAAAGCTCTGGATGTTCATCAGAAGAAGATGAATTATCTCTCCTATCAAGAAGAGTTCAACAACTTTGGAAGCATCGTCAGAAGAAGTTCAGAAATACCAGAAGAACAAATAATTATTCTGAATCAACATCTGGTCACAAGAAACCCAGAAGCAAAGAAGTTGTGTGCTACGAATGCAAAGAACCAGGACACTATAAAAGTGAATGTCCAAAACTTCAGAAAGAAAAACCCAGAAACAAATTCAGCAGAGAAAAGAAAAAGAGTCTCATGGCAACATGGGATGATTCTGAATCATCTGAAGCAGAATCAGATTCTGAAGATGAACAAGCTAATATTGCATTAATGGCAAACATACCAGAAGATGATCACTCATCAGAATCAGAATTAGAATCAGATTCAGAAGAGGTATTTTCTAAATTTTCTAGACCTCAGTTAGAAGCTAGCCTCTCAGAAATTCTTGAAAAATATCAGAAGCTTCAATTCAAATACAAAGACATTAAACAAAGTCTAGTATCTGAATTAGAAGAAGTTAGAAAACTAAAAACAGAAAACTCTGAGCTGAAAGAAAACCTCTTTGAATGTAAAAACTCTTTTGAGAAACTTAAAGCTCAGAAGAAATCTGAATTAGAAGATCTAATCAATTCTGATAATATCATAAAACAATATGATTATAGCTTTCAACAATTTCTCACTAAAAGCTTAGATAGAAGTAAGATTGCTTCTATGATCTATGGTGTTAGCAGAAATGAAAGAAGAGGCATAGGCTATGTGAAAAATAAAGAAACTCTGAAGCTAAAAAATATTGATGACATTGTCATAAATACTGATACTCCTCTAAGTTCTCATTTCACCTATGGTCATAATCATGATCTTATATACACTAGTGAGTCATCTTGTTCTACAAGTTCTGATTTAAAACCTAAAATGAATCAGAAGTTTGTAAAAACTAACAAACAAGGACCTAGAAGAATATGGGTACCCAAGGATAAAATTGTGTATGTTGCAGATGTCTTTAACAGCAAAACTGAAACACCAATCATGGTACCTGGACTCTGGATGCTCACGTCACATGACGGGAAGAAAGCATATGTTCCAAAGTCTTGAATTAAAAGATGAAGGCCACGTAGGCTTTGGAGGCAATCAAAAAGGAAGAATAATTGGCTCTGGAACTATTGGTAATGGAAATCTTCCCTCTATCTCTAATGTTCTACTTGTAGAAGGATTAATGCATAATTTATTATCCATAAGTCAATTAAGTGATAATGGCTATGAAATAATCTTCAATCAAAAGTTCTGTAAAGCTGTTAGTCAGAAAGTTGGAACAATCCTCTTTAGTGGAAAGAGAAAGAACAACATTTATAAAATAAAGCTTTCAGAATTAAAAATTCAAAATGTAAAATGTCTAATGTCTGTGGAAACTGAGCAATGGGTCTGGCACAGAAGATTGGGAAATGTTAATATGAGAAGATTATTTCAACTTAACAAACTCAATCTAGTCAGAGGACTTCCAAATTTGAAGTTCAACTCAGAAGCTCTGTGTTAAGCATGTCAGAAAGGCAAATTTTCAAAAACTGGTTTTAAAGCTAAAAATGTTGTATCTTCCTCTAGACCATTAGAACTTTTGCACATTGACTTGTTTGGACCAGTGAAAACTGCTTCTGTCAATGGCAAAAAGTACGGATTGGTGATCGTAGATGACTTCAGCAGATGGACATGGGTAAAGTTTCTTAGACACAAGGATGAGTCAATTGCTGTATTTTCTAACTTCTGCAAACAAGTTCAAAATGAAAAAGAATCAAAAATCATTAAAGTCAGAAGTGATCATGGTGGAGAATTTGAAAATAAACAATTAGAATCATTTTTTAATGAAAATGGCATCTCTCATGATTTTTCTTGTCCTAGAACTCCACAACAAAATGGGGTTGTAGAACGTAAAAATAGAACTTTACAAGAGATGGCCAGAACCATGATAAATGAGACTAATATGGCTAAACATTTTTAGGCAGAAGCAGTAAATACAGCATGCTATATTCAGAATAGAATCTCTATAAGACCTATTCTTGAAAAGACTCCTTATGAATTATGGAAGAACAGAAAGCCCAACATTTCTTATTTCCATCCTTTTGGATGTATTTGTTTTATGTTAAATACTCTTGATACTCTGAATAAATTTGATTCTAAGGCACAAAAGTGTTATATGTTAGGATACTCTGAATGTTCTAAGGGATACAGAGTATACAATACAGAAACACGCATTGTGATAGAATCTATTCATGTCAGATTTGATGATAAGCTTGGTTCTGAAAAACCAAAGCAGAATGAATTTTCTGCAGATATAGAAGTAGAAATCTCTACAAACAGAACTTCTAAAGATCAATCCTCTAAAGATCAAAACAATACAATTTCTCCAACAACATCTGAAGAAACCATCCAGAAGAAGCTATCCAGAAGCAATATTAATCACCCAGAAGATAAAATCTTGGGGAAGAAAGATGAACCAATCAGAACAAGATCTTCATTCAAAAACTCTGAAGAGACGTTAATGGGACTTGTCTCTCTGATTGAACCATCTTCTGTGGAAGAAGCTCTCTCAGAAAATGATTGGATTCTGGCTATGCAAGAAGAACTAAATCAATTCACCAGAAATGATGTGTGGGATCTAGTTCCTAGGCCCAGAGGATTCAACATCATTGGCACCAAATGGGTATTCAGAAACAAGCTAAATGAGCAAGGAGAAGTTGTCAGAAATAAAGCAAGACTGATTGCACAAGGTTATAGTCAACAAGAAGGAATTGACTATACAGAAACCTATGCACCAGTCGCCAGGTTAGAATCAATCAGACTTCTAATATCATTTGCTGTAAATCATAATATTATTCTATATCAAATGGATGTCAAAAGTGCATTTTTAAATGGTTATATTGATGAAGAAGTGTATGTACACCAACCCCCTGGTTTTGAAAATACAAAATTTCCAGAACATGTTTACAAACTCAAAAAATCATTATATGGTTTAAAACAAGCTCCCAGAGCTTGGTATGAAAGACTAAGTAATTTTCTTCTGGAAAATAAGTTCATCAGAGGGAAAGTGGATACAACTCTTTTCAGTAAAAACATTAAAAATCATCTTCTGATATGTCAAATTTATGTAGATGATATAATTTTTGGTTCTACTAAAAGTGCCTTGGGAAAGGAATTTGCTAAATCTATGCAGGCAGAATTTGAAATGAGCATGATGGGAGAACTAAAGTTCTTTCTGGGAATTCAAATAAATCAAACATCAGAAGGAACATATATCCATCAAAGCAAATATGTAAAAGAACTTCTGAAGAAATTTGACTTATCAGAAAGCACAATATCCAAAACTCCTATGCATCCTACTTGTATCTTGGAGAAAGAAGAGGTAAGTAAGAAAGTAGATCAGAAGCTCTACAGAGGTATGATTGGGTCTCTTCTCTATCTAACTGCTTCTAGACCAGATATTCTATACAGTGTATGTTTATGTGCTAGATTCCAATCAGATCCTAGAGAAACTCACTTAACAGCCGTTAAGAGAATCTTTAGATATCTGAAAGGTATTACTAATCTTGGTCTGTATTACAGAAGATCAGAAGAGTATAAACTTGTAGGATATTGTGACGCTGATTTTGCTGGAGACAGAACAGAAAGAAAATGTACTTCTGGAAGTTGTCAATTTCTAGGAGACAATCTAATCTCTTGGTCTAGCAAAAGACAGCCAACCATAGCATTATCAACTGCAGAAGCTGAATACATTGCAGCAGCTGGATGCAGTACTCAGATGCTCTGGATGAAAAATCAGCTTGAGGATTTCAATATCTATGAGAGTAACATTCCAATCCTCTGTGACAATACTTCTGCTATTTGTCTCTAAAAATCCAATCTTACATTCTAGAGCTAAACACATAGAAGTTAAACATCACTTCATTAGGGACTATACTCAGAAGGGAATTTTAATGTTAAAATTTATAGACACAAATCACCAATGGGCTGATATTTTTACAAAACCCCTTTCTGAAGATAGATTTAATTTCATACTAACTAACCTTAGCATGAAATTATGTCCAGAATGAAAATGCTTTAATTATATGTTTTTATCATCTAGAAGTTCTGATATTTAGCTTCTATATGATTATCTCAGAAGATGCTATGCTCTAATTGTTTCATTCTTAGAACTTCTGTTCAAAGGATTAACTTGCAGATCTTCAAATCAAAAATTGTCAACAAGGCTCTAAGGATTTCCATCAGAATTAAAACAAGTGTCCAAACTCTAAATAGTGACAGAACATGCCTTGGTAACTGTTCTCTCAGTAGGACAACTGTTGAGATTCTGGAATCTGATACGGCTAGGTTTGACACCAAAAAGGCAAGAAAATCTCTTGGGTAATTGTTCCAGAATCGTTTACGCATTACCCCATGTCAGCGCATTTAATGCTTTTAATCATTATGTTTTTAAACTTAAATTTTCCCACTAATTTCTCAACTAATTAAATGCTTTATTTTTCTATATATGTCAAGTGTCTCTCTCACTTTCAAATTTTACCCGTATCTTACTCTTACTGAATTTTCTCACTCTCCTTCTTGCTTCTTCTCTAAACTTTTTAAAAACTCTAAACCCTCAAATTTCATCTTAGTAACTAATGGCTTCATCATATCAACGCAAAGATTTTTCTGATGTGTACTATGTTGAGCCCACAAAGACTCTCTCAACTCCTACTGAAAAATTGGAAGTCCTGTGTGAGTTATTTGTGGATTTCGAAAGCTTAAAGGAAAATGGTTTTGACCTCCTCCCGCATGTTGAAGCTCAGGGCTGGGAAAAGTATTTTGACAGATTAATGGGACCAGTCTTTCCTAAACTGGTTAAAGAATTCTGGGTTTATGCATCATCAAATGACGCACAGGTTACTTCTTATGTGCTTGGTAAAAAGGTGGTTATCTCTGAAGACCATCTTGCTAAACTTCTTGAAGCTGATGGAAATGGTATCAAATGCAGTGACATGGACAAAGCATCTGATACTGCTGTGATAGCAAAGGAAATTTTTACCTCTGGAAAACCCTCCAACAAAATCAAATACTTGAAGACTCCTCTCCGTATTTGGGCAAAAATTATTCTTGGGACAATCTGTCACAGGAAACCTACCAATTCTCCAGATTACATCAACCTGGACCAACAATTTCTTCTCTACTTCATTTCCAAAAAGAAGAAAATCAACCTTGCACACACTCTCTTCCAGAATCTTAGAGTCAGTGTGAAGGAAACCAGAGATGGTGAGAAGACCAAAAGGGATTGGATTCCTTTTGGACGTATTATTTCTGATATACTCTGCCAAAACAAGCTGGTAGATTTCCTAGCAGAGTTAAAACAAACTGAACTTTTAGAAACAGATGTTGGCAAGCCTCTGAATGCTAAGAACTTGAAAAAGATGAAGTTCATTACATCTATTCAGCAAGAACCTGTTCTTCATTCTAGAGAAGTAATCAGCACCAGAAGGATTCCATTGGAATACTTCCCTCTCTTTTCCTCTGATACACCTGCAGATGTTGTAATCAACTACCTGGATATCTACAAGCGTCAAGGTATGGAACCTCAGTTCAAGCCAATAGAACTCAAACAGAAAGCTCCAGACGTTGCCTCTGTAAGACTCAAGAAGAGAAAGATTGCTGAAGAACCTTCTCAGATGATGCCAAAATCATCTAGAACATCAGGTAAATCTTCTGCTTCTAACTCTGATTTCATTTCTGTAGTAGAAGTAGTAAATGTAGAAGTGTCTGAACTACCTTCTAGCACCTTACCTTCTAGCCAACCATCTTCTGCTGATATTCCCTCTGAACAAATTCCTGCCTCTGAACCACCTCAAAATGTTAATCCCATTCAAACTGAAATTCCAGCAACTTCTGCAGTAGCATCCATCCTCTCATCCTTATATCCACCAAAAACTGAAACTCATCAACCACAAAATGTTTCTGACTTTGACATACCCATTGATAATACTCCACTATCTGATATTGATCGCTCTCCAACAGCTGAAACACAAACTGCTTTGCAAGATGCTCTAGATCTTGATCTTGAACATTTTCAAGACTCAGATTCTGTCCCACTTCCATCTCCTGAACATGCACCCAAACTATCTCCCACAAGAGAAAGCTCACTTTTCTCTTATATGTCTACACCACCAAACTCACCTACTGTCATAAACATTCCTGATACTCCAGAAGGAACTGAAAATGAAAATCCTCTCAGAACATCTATTGACTTTGAAGCCCTACAAAAACTGTCCTCCGTGTCAAACAAAAGAGCAATACCCATACCAAAACCAAAACCAACTAGAACAGACATTTCTGCGTTACTTCTAGCTTTTGAAACAGGATTGAAATTAAAGTTAGAGGATCTGAAGTCTGCATGCTCAGAGCTTACAGATCCAGCTGCGTCTGATTTTCTGTGGGCTACCCTCAGAAAGTGGTTTAATGCTGAGTCCAAAAGACTTAAGGACATCTGCTATGATGTTGCTCATCAGAACTTCTGTGAGTACCTTCAAGCAGTAGTCTCAAATGTTGAACAGGCTAAACCTCTTCTGCTGGATAACAAGCCCTGGACAGAGTCAGAACCTCTGGATGAACTCTCAGCACTTCAAATGGTCTTGGTATCTTCTGTAGAAGAAAATGCTGATGGACCTGATACTCAAGCTGCTCCAGAAGCTGAAGAACCTCTGGCTACAGATTTTGTTCTGCAAACTCTACAAGAACTGAAGAAGGAAAATTAGCTAGTGAAAGAACGTCTGGATAAGCAAGAAGAAACCACTGCTGAAATGAAGACATTACTTAGCAAGCAAGTGGAATCTTCATCAGACATCAAATCTTTGTTGGAGACCTTAGTCACTAAGATGAACTCTTAATTTTTTTTGGCTTATCTTCTGCATTAGATGTTCTGTTGTTTTATCTTCTGCTTCTGCATAACTCTTTGAACTTCTACTGGTTTTTGGTTTGTTGCCTATAATTTTTTTAATCTATTGGTTAAGTTTTAATTTTTTTACTTGCTTTGAATCTTTTTGATTATGACAAAAAGGGGGAGAAACGTAAATGATTCTGATCCATAGCAGTTTACCATAATCTGCCTCTTACATATAATTCTAACAAAACTATTTGAGTTGTTATCATGAAAAGAAACAGGTCAAGTAATCAACTCAGGGGGAGCTAAGAATCATGGAACATCTGAAAGAATTTTTCTTCTAATCAAAGGGAGTTCACTTAAATTCATTAAACTCTATTCTCTTTATTTAAAATGTTTTGTCATCATCAAAAAGGGGGAGATTGTTAGAACAATTATGGTTCTGAACCTCTAAGTGTTTTGATGATAACAAAGATTTTCATATTAGAAGTTCTAATGAATATATTTACTCTTGTGTAGAAGACAATCTTATTTAAGTAAACCGTACGAGCTAAGAAGATCCATTATAGAAGATACTCTCAAAGGAGAATCCAACATTAAATTACATAGTTATTAGCTGCGCATCTCTTGTTTATTATCTCTGATCTCCGCTTAGAAGATGCTGGTATCCTTATTAAAGACTTTAATTAAAGATTATTTTAATTAATGAACAAATACAAGTATCTCCACTTATGGAAGGAATTTATGATATTAAAGTATATCCTAATTTGATTCAAGATGTCTCCAACGGCTACTTTCTCAAGAACTATATAAAGGACTCCATTTGAAGAAATCAGTAACGCAATACAACGCATCTCATATTATTTACGCAAATCAATTAAATCATATTGTGATTATTGTTGTAACTTTCACTTAGTGATATGTGCTTATCAAGAAGCATTCTAAGTTACTTCTTTATTATATTTTTGTAATAGTTATTCTATTCCTTGAGTGACTAAGTTTAGTCAGAAGACTCAAGAGGACATTGACTATAGGTCTTTGTGTGTATTCTTGTTGAATAGTGGATTAAGACCTCAGTAGAGGCAAAATCACCTTGGCGGGTGGACTGGACGTAGTTTGAGTTCAAACGAACCAGGATAAATTAAACGTGTCATTAGAATTTAATTTTAATTATTCTAGAAAACCCAATTCCAACCCCCCCTTCCTTGTGTTTTGCGCACCTTCACATTTGTGTGCACCTTAACCGGGGCAACCCCGTTCTCACTTGTGTAGGGTATGGAGATAGTCCTGGTGTCGTACCTCGAAAAATACGATCCTAGCGCCGACCGCGGAACAGATGGAAATAACAGAGTCACCACTTAATTCTATTTATTCTAATGAAAGAATAGGAAGATATAGATAAAACCTAATAAAGAAAGACGGATAGAACAAGGTCATCGAAACCAAATTCTAAGTTCGGGAGTCGGTTACGTAAGGGGAAGGTATTAGCACCCCTTATGTCTGTTGTACTCAACAGGAACCTCTTAGTCTAGCACTCCGCACGTTCTAAAATGGATTGCAGCTGGGCTAGCCCCACGCAACGTGGTCCATTCGCATCTTTTATATCTTAAAACAATTCAAACTCACCAACCATTTTAAATTATTCTCATAATTAATTATCGAAAGATAGAACTCCGGAGTCTAGCACTCCGCATGTTTCGAATGCAATCGCTCCTGGGCTAGCCCCACGCGACGTGGTTCATTCGCTCTTTCGTTTAAAACATCTTAACAAAAGTCAAACACTTTTCTCAAAATGAACATTGTTTAAATCATTCTATCTCTCGAACAAGCTAGCGCTTCAGCCTCCACCGCGAGTATAAGCCAACGCTTAGCAATAGAATGCGTTTTAAATAATCGTTCATTTAAAAATCACAAACCGTAGTAGCACGAACTACGAAGCTCTGAATTTCCCATTGCACGAGGGAATACGTAGGCACGGGGATTTTAATCCTTCGCGAGCACAATAATAAAAAAACTTTAATCCTTTCTCCGTCTTAATATTAATTTAAAACTTTTCTTTAAGAACAAACATATTAACAATCATTTAGAAGACAAAAACTTAAGATCAAACATTTAATCGCATAGTTAAGCTAAGAGGTTCCCGTTGAGTACAACGGACGTGAGGGGTGCTAATACCTTCCCCTTGTGTAACCGACTCCCAAACTTAGAATTAGGTTTCGTTGACCATTTCTTATCCATCCTTTAGGTTGTATCTATATCTCCCTTTTCTCTCGTAGAATAAATAGAATTAGGTGGCGGCTCTGTTGTTTTGTTTTAGGATCGTATTTTTCGAGGTACGACACAAAAGAAGTGTAAAGTGAGATAAAAGAGTGTTAGTGCAAGGAAAAAAGGTGCAATGCTCAAGACAATGAGGCTTTAAAGAATAATGCTGGAAGAGGGGGAATATACAGAGACTTTTGTTCGATAACTGTTAAGTTATGCCTACGTATCCTCTCGTGCAATGAGGAAGTCAGAACACCGTAGTTCGACTGAAAGAGACTGACAGATAAATTGACTTGTGAACTGCTTACTTATCTATGATTAAGTGTTAATGCCTGTCTGGCTCAGGTGCAAACTGTCTTGCATCAGACGGAAGAAGCGAGTTCTTATTTATGAGGGAATGAGGTGAGAAAAGAATCCCGAAGGAGATGATTATTGTTTGTTTTTGGTATTTTCAATATTTTATTGCTTTTTGGAGTTTGTCATAGGAAAATGAGCTTAAGCCTAAACCAAGGGTTAGTAAACTCATCACATCTTCCCTCTGATCAGGGGTAATGAGAATACCTTAAGTATGAAGTAAACACCTCACACTTAATCACCATGATATAGGATTAAGATCATTAACCTACTTGCAATTATTTAGATGTTTTTGGTGTTTTTTTTAGTGTTGAGTAATGAGTTTAAGAATAATCAAGGATTTAATGGACCCATTACACCATCCTAATAGAAGGATGATAGATGAGAACATTTAAGCTGAGGAAGGCTCCTCAACTTAATCCATGATTAGGGATTAACCTCATGACAAAACAAAGCCTTTATTAGAGTGGATTTTAGTTAATGATAAGATTAAGAAATGGATTTTATGGTTTGTAAGACAACTTGAGGAGGACTTGTCCATTAACACTAGGGTTAGTCCTTCTTAACAAATTAAGGAAGAATTAGAACCCTAATGCAAGGCCCAAGTTACAAGCTTGATGTCTTAGTGATTATTAAATGAATTGATTAAAGAATTTAAACACATTAAGGATTTAACACTTAGGATTAAAGTTATACACTCCATCCTAAGATAAGGATGCATGCATAACCTTAATCTCAAAGCCTTAAAACCTTAAAGGTTTAGTCCCTGATTAAGAGGTGAGAAGAGAAGACACAAAAGATGACACAAAGGTAAAGCTAATGGGGGACTAATCAACCCTAATTGTTATCATGCTTGGGTATTCCTAGGGTTTATGAGGCTTGCAATAGATCTTCAAGAAGAGCCACCAAGGAAGAAGCAGATGAAAGGAGGAGAGGCAGAAGAAGCAAGCCAACTTACTTCACTTAAGAAGATAAGTTGCTTGAAGAAAGAAAGTGAAGAGGGAACATGAATGAGTAAGCTCACTCTAATACAAATACAAAATGCAGCAAAGATGCATAAGAGAGATGAGAAGGATTGTGAAAAGTGAAGGCAAATTCACTTCTCAAAATACTTACCACCGGAAAAGTTAGCATAAGGAAATGAAATGAAATGAAAAATGAAATGAAAGCAAGGATGCAAACCAAAACTAGAAGCATATTTATGATTTAAATGATTCTAATAGATTATGAAAATGTATTTCAAGAGTTATGTATGATCATACAAGTCATGAGAATGCAAATGAAGCATGAAAGAAGCATGAAAGTTCATGAAAGCACATGAAATGAAATGAATGCATAACATGGCCAATGGATGAAGAAATGATCAAGCATGACTCTAAGGTATCCTAGGATGTCTTATATGTCATGTGGATGCATAATATGTCATGGAAAGCTCCTATATGAATGTTTATGCAAGGTGTATGCAAAGGAAGATGAGAAATTAGGGTTTTCATACAACATGAAATGCAAAAACCAAAAACAGAAGCAAATGACAAGAAAAAAATTGAAAATGCAATCAAAAGAACCATATCCCCATATGAATTCACACCCCAAAGGAGAAGACCTAACTCTTAACCTAATGAAAGTTATGATCTTTTCTAAGTTTTCTAGGGTTTTAAGGTACCTAAAGGGAAAAAATGCCAATCAATTCAAAAAGGAAGAATAAAATTATGACAAAATTATGTTAGAAAACTATATTTCAAATGAAGTTCAATGCAAAAAGAATCATTGTCATACCATTCTTGGTTAGGAAGAAAATAATTCTTGAAGTTAGGGTTCTAATATGTGAATTTTATGAACCCTAAATTCAAGAAAATTATAAAAAATGGTTCAAAACCAAAAAGAAAATTGTGTGGATGGTATGACAATGTCTCTAAATGTTTAAAGATGCAATATGAATTTTTTGGGATTTTTTAGAAACCTAAATGATATTTTAATTAATTAATTTTCATTAATTAATTAAAATAAACACTTAAATGTCTAAAAAATGATTTTTAAATGAAAAAATAAAAATAAAAATATTTTTGGGTTGAGAAAATTATTTGAAATCAAAATGCAAAATAAAAATATTTTTGGAATTTTCTTGCTATTTTAAATAATTCATGAAAATAAATGAGGAAAATATGAAATAAAATTAAATAAAACAGAAGTAATCAAAGGGAATGACTGAGATTAAATCTGGGGAAGGGTTTGTTGACTACGCGCCAGATCCTGTGGCCTACATTCAAACTTACCTAAACTTAATTAATTAATTATTTAATCCTAATTAATAACTAATGATCTAATCTGGACCACACAACACGCGTGGGAGAGACAGATCCAATGGTCTATGTTTAAACAGAAACCCTAACCCTAATTATCACTTAATGACTCTCAGGTAACCGGAAAAGAGCTCCGGTCGTCTTCTCCGGTGGCATTCTCACCTGAAAAACTCAATCTTCTTCCCTAGGTAATTTCTGGAGCTCTAAAGCACCAGATCAAACCCTCTCACTCTCCTAAGATCAAATCCACTCTCAAAACAAATTTCTTTTCACTCGAACTCATGATTCGAAGAGAAACATAAACATGGAAAAAATTTCAGACAATCAGTACACACTCAATTCTCAACCCTTTTCGAAAATTTAAAGTTCAATGTGATCAGTGGAGCATGCTTTATCATTTTGTAACATAAAAAGAGATTTATGGAAAAATTAATTTCAATGGCTACCTGAGATGAAGCTTTTCTCCCTTGAGATTTCTGGCCACTTTCTTGGTGCAAAAAGACTCCTTTGAACCTCCTGAGGCAATTGCAATGCTTGGAAAGCTTTGTGGATGGCTGGTTTGAGAGTTTTCACTCCAACTGGTTAGAAATCGTATTTGGTGTATGAGATGTTTTTGGCTGTTTCAATGGTTGGTTTGTGATCAGTGAGTGATTTAGAGATGAATGGTGGAATTTGTTTGAAGATTGAGTGGTTGAGTTATGAAATTCGAAAGCTTTTGCAAGAGGGGGGTTTTTGTGAACATGGTGATTCTTAGGGTTCAACTTGTGTTCTTGTGTGTTATGATCAGCATTTGGTCCACATATCAACATGTGATAGGTCTGTGGAGTGGTTGTGCCCTATTGTGATTGGTATGGCCTTCTTGCAAAATAGTCACCAACTTGTGTACTTGAGGTATGGGCAAGGATGCAGCTAGCCTTTGGGCATGTCCATGCGCAACCGACTTCAAGGAAGTCCACAAATTCAATCTTGAAGCAATTCAGCATGTGGGAAATAAGTTATGGGGTGTTTTGCAATTATGTGAAGTTTTGGCCCCTTTGAGAAATCTTGATGTTCAAGGCATGTGATCTTGCAATTCCTTGGGAAATTGTGATCTAGAAGCAATGCACTATGATGTTATGATGTATTGAAGGGTGTTTGAAGTCACAAAAAGCCTTGGCAAGTGGTTTTGCAAAGAATCCCTCTTGGTGCATTCTTGAAATTTATGGGAATTTTGCCAACTTTGACAAGTCATATCTTGAGTTCCAAAATGAATTAGATCTTGTTCTTGTACTTTTTGAAAAGGGAAAGATCCATTCTACAACTTTTGTGACCAACAATTTTTCATTTGAAGCATTTTTGGTTGAGAAAGAGGAGGTTGAAAAACTTTCCCAAAATGGAAAGTTTACATTACAAGTCATTTCCATTTTTGGCAACTTTTGGTTTAGCTCACTTTTATTCAATTTTGTGAACTTCTAAGCACTACAATGATCAAATAAAGACCAAATAACTTCAATTTGATGAAAAATCCATTTTGGTTCCATGTTGGGGGGCCTCATATGTCCTGATTTTGCTCTGACATGCTCAAGAAGTTACCCAATGGACAGATGACTTCCACAATGCATTTCTTCATCAAACTTGGTACACACGATCCTTATAACATGTTGAGACCATTAGAAACAATAATGACCAAAAAAATTGGAGTTATGGCCTCTGAAACCAAAACCCTAATTTCAGGTCATCTGTGTAGTGAAACCCTAGCTCTGCTTCCATGCTTTGCCAGTTCTTGTGATTCTTTGAATTACTTGATCTTTGAGGTATATAAAATGATTATTGAACATAAATGGACCCTCTTGGAATGATTGGTGGCCTTTGGAATGGCTCAGATGGATCCTTGGATTGCTCAGATCACAAACCCTAGATGTAGATGAACTTGAACTATGCAGATGGAAAAAAATGCAATATGATATGATATGTTTAAACAAAAGCAAATATGAAAGATCACAAGCCATGGTGTGAACTTAGTGAGGGAAAATTTGGGGTGTTTACAATAGTACAACTCAATTTTCGGTGTTTTCCTTCATGGATTGCTTTCCGGGCTACAACCAAATCAAAATGTCACCAGATGATATGGAGAAAACCACATTCATCACCCCTTGGGGAACATTCTACTATAAAGTGATGATGTTCAGTTTGAAGAATGTTGGGGAAACTTACCAACAGTCAATGGTGACTCTCTTTCATGATATGATTCATCACGAGATTGAGGTCTATGTTGACGACATGATTGCGAAGTCACAAACAAAGGGAAAGCGTTTATTCAACTTGGCCAAGTTGTTTGGCAGGATGCCGAAGTTCAAACCGAGGTTGAATCCGAACAAATGTACATTTAGAGTGCACTCCGGTAAGTTGTATGGTTTCATCGTAAGTGAAAATAGGATTGAGGTTGATCTTGCAAAGGTGAAAGCAATTCAAGAAATGCCTGAGCCTAAAACCGAGAAAGAAGTACCTAGCTTCTTAGGAAGATTGAACTACATTGCACGGTTAATATCTCACATACCAGCTACAAGCAAACAAAGTTCAAGCTCTTGAGAAAGAATTTGGCCATCAGGTGGAACTATGATTGTCAATTGGCTTTCGACCGAATGAAAAGACATGTAGAAAAGAGCATGCCAACTACTACCTGAGACAAAATATCACCGACTGTGAGTGCAGCTACTCAATGCTTGAGAAGACATGATGCGCACTAACATGGGATGCCAAGTGATTGAGGCAATACATGCTCACTCACATGACCTTATTGATATCCAAGATGGATCCTGTCAAGTAAATCCTCGAAAAAAACAGCTTTGACCGTAAGGGTTGCCCGTTGGCAGATGATCTTGACTGAATATGACATCTAATATACTTCTTTGAAAGTTATCAAAGGAAGTGTATTATCATATTATCTGGCTTAGTAACCGATTGATGACTATTAGCCAATGAAATTTGAGTTCCTTGATGAAGACATCATGTTCCTCAAATCGAAATATTGCGAAGAACCACTCCCATAGGAGGGGCCATATCCTAAATCCAAATGGAGTATGATATTTGACGGGGCTATTAACATGAATGATAGCATAGTTGGTACCATCATTATCATACCGGAAGGATTTCACATGCAATTTACTGCCTGGTTGACCTTTGAATGCACTAACAATGAGGCAGAATATGAAGCTTGTATAACAGGGATCAAGGAGGTGATTAATTTGCAAATTAATACCCTCAATATCTTCGGAGATTCAGCTTTGGTTATAAATCAAGTTAACGGAAGGTGGCTTGTTCATCAACTACATTTGATTTCGTACAGGGAGTACACCAGGAGGTTGTTGACATTCATCACGACGGTAAAGCTTCATTATGTACCTCATGACAAGAATCAATTCGATGATGCTCTATCAACCTTATCTTCCATGATTAAAGTCCAACAATGGAACTATGTGCCCAAAATTATGGTGTCTCATCTCGAATGGCCTGCGTATGTGTTTGCAGCTGACGTCACTAACAATGATAAGCCTTGGTACTATGATATCAAATGTTTCCTGAAATGTCAGGAATACCCTGTAGGGGCATCCAACAAATATAAGAAAACCTTAAGAAGGTTGACAAAAGGGTTTTTCCTAAATCAGGATGACATGCTATACAAAAGGAACTTCGACATGGTTCTGCTCAGATGCGTGGATAGACATGAAGCATACATGTTTATGTAGGAAGTTCATGAGGAATCCTTCTGTACCCATGATGGAGGACATGTCATGGCAAAGAAAAGAAATCCATGAAGAAAAACACCGAAAATTGTGTTGCAATCCATGCTATAGTACCCACAAATTCCAAAAATGTCAAATCTATGTTGATAAGGTGCATGTGCCTCCCAATCCATTGAGTGTCATGTCTTCACCTTATCCCTTTGCCATGTGAGGCATAGACATGATTAGAAAGATCTAGCCTACCACTTCAAACGTTCATCGCTTCATTCTGGTTGCCATTGATTACTCACCAAGTGGGTAGAAGCGGCATCGTATGCGAATGTCACCAAGAAGGTCGTGGCCCTATTCATAAAAAAGGACTTCATTTGTCGATATGAAATACCGAAAAGAATCATTACTGATAATGGTTCCAATCTCAATAAGAAGATGATTGCAGATCTGTGTCGGGATTTTTAAACATCACAACTCTTCCCCGTACCGCCCAAAGATGAATGGCGTCGTCGAGGCAGCCAACAAGAACATCAGTAAGATAGTACAGAAGATGGTGGTGACATATAAAGATTGGCATGAGATGTTGCCATTCGCATTGCATGGGTACCGAAAATTTGTGTGCACCTTAACCGGGGCAACCCCGTTCTCACTTGTGTAGGGTATGGAGATAGTCCTGGTGTCGTACCTCGAAAAATACGATCCTCGCGCCGACCGCGGAACAGATGGAAATAACAGAGTCGCCACTTAATTCTATTTATTCTAATGAAAGAATAGGAAGATATAGATAAAACCTAATAAAGAAAGACGGATAGAACAAGGTCATCGAAACCAAATTCTAAGTTTGGGAGTCGGTTACGTAAGGGGAAGGTATTAGCACCCCTTATGTCTGTTGTACTCAACAGGAACCTCTTAGTTTAACTTGCGATTGAATGTTGACTTATGCTTTCTGTTTTCTTCGAATGATAAAGTAAATGTGAACGATTCTAATTTAAGGTTACAGGGAAATGGGTGGTTTTATTCCTAGGGTGCTCGACAGGGAGTAAAATCTGTGTGCCTACGTATTCCATTGTGCAATGGGAAAGTCAGAGCCTCGTTGTTTGTGGTACTAAGGTTCGTTGATTGGTTTGTTTTAATGAACAGTTGTTTGAACCGCATTCTAACTACTAAGCGTGGGCTTATCTTCTCGCGATAGGAGGCGGAAGCGCTAGCTTGTAAGCGAGATAGAAAGAGTTTAAACAATGTTCGTTTTAAAGAAGAATGTTTGATAAGTTAGGTGTTTTTGAGAATGAAAGGGTAAATAAACTGCATCCTGAGGGGCGGGCCTCAAGAGAATTTATTCGAGAATTCAAGGAATGCTAGACTCAAGAATTCGATTCTTTCATTATTTGATACGTATATTAAAGGTTTTAATTACGGAAAGTCTAATGAACCGCATTCCGCGGGGCGAGCCTCGGGAGTGTTCATTCAAGAATTCGAGGAATGCGAGACTCCAGAATTCAGTTATTCTGTTACTTTAATTATAAAAATATTTGAATGTCGAGTTCGGAAAAGTTTGTTGGCGAGGCACGATGCGCTCGACTTACATGGTTTGCGAATGAAAAGAAATAAAGTAGATTGCGATAATTAAATCGGAATAAAATAATAGATATAAATAATTAAATTAAATCAAATTTAATAAAGTACTAAATAATTGAAATAAGGTAATAAAAACTAAATCAAATTGTTTTGTCGAAATTGAATAATATAATAAATTAAATAAAATGCGTCATATTGATTAAATTTCCCAATTTAATAATATCAGAAATAATTTATCTTCTATTATATCATTGTCCATAAAGATAAAATAAAGTCTAAAAATAATCGTAAATAAAGAATTGGCCTCATATTTAATTTAAATAACATCGATTTATTCAAAATCGAATATCTAAATGTTTATTCATCGGTCAATAAAATAATAAATTGAGACAATGTGAAATAATAAGAAAAATCAAATTAGGGATAACGTCGATTTATTAGAAATCAAATATCACCTTTTATCATAGGCCGATTGAATAATATAGTCGATAAAAATAATGGATCTAATATTAATTAGAAACCATGAAAAATAGTAAACGGTCTCATATCAATTTGGACAACGTCGATAAATTGAATGTCGTAAATCGGATGATAATATCATAGACCAAATAAAAATACGAAATAAATCGATAAATCGATAAATAAATAGAAAATAGAGAAATGGCCTCAAATTGGTTTAGACAACGTCGATTAAAAAATCGAATATCAATAAACCATTAGTTATATCATAAGCCGATATAATAATAACAAAAGTGAAAATTCTATACATGATGATCATAAATATCTTTAAATATGTAAAAAAAAAATAATTCTTGACAAAAAAAACTTTATTGAAACTAACAACAACAAAAAAAGAAGACAATGGGCCATTGGTTCCAATTCACTGACCCACACAGGTGTCATTGGGCCGCACCGACCCACCCAAAGAAACTACAAACTTTCAAAGTTTAACTCTAGTCATTCGCATGTTTACTTTCTCAGTCAATGAACAAATAAATCATATTTTGGGCAGTGAAAAAGAAACTACATTAAATTCTTTTTGAAAACAAAAACGAAATAAGATAATGCTTTACATCGTTTTACCAAACGAATAACACAAACCTCATATTTGACATTAATGTTCAGTTCTTCTTCATCTTCTCCGAGAGAAAATGCAAGAGACATCTCACATATCATCACCATTATCAATCATTCGTGAAAATCCAAAACTCAATGAATCATACACAACTAAATCACAGAACAATCATCAAACAAAATAAACCTTAATCCCAAATCTCAACCCTAACACCCCAACTTTCATTATGTTCGGTTGACTATACAATGCACAGTGAAACGAAGGCGAAGAAAGAGATTGGAGCAAAAAATAATGAATCAAAAAATAAAAATCAACGAAGCTCTACCGATTCGAAGGTTTTCGATGACTCTGGTAAATTCGCTACCTCCTTTAATCTTTCTGACTTATTTTTCTTTGGATTTTCTATTTATTCTTCATCTCCTTCAATTTCCGTTGCTATGTTGTCTGCGAGTGAAGAAGGTTTAGCTTCACCCCAATTAGAGCTCTAATGTGAAATCTGAGAGAGATGGAAAAAAACTTTAGTGAGGTTTATGTGGAGTTTTTTTGTTTCTCCTTTTTTCTGTGGTTTTCAGTCTAGGTCCCCTTTTCCAATGATTGGGCCAATGTATTTATAGGGAGAATGAGAGGATGTAGGTATGTGTGAGATTAGAGGAAAATCTTGTGAGATGATGAAAAAAATCTTGTGAGGTAGCTGTGATTTTGTGAAATCCGTTAGAAAGGATCTTCTGTGAGATCTCGTGGGACCAAATCGTGACTCATTCTTCTTGTGAACTTGTGATTTTACTGATACAAACCTTCTTTACTGCTTGTAAGACTTGCTGGAATTTTGAGAACTAATCCTTTCTTTTTCAGGTGTACACTTATAGGAATATGTCTGAGAAGGTGATTATGTGAACTATTGTATTCGTTCGATGTTAACTTTGAAGATGAAGCTTGACAAGTTTTGGCATGAATTGTGAAGCGAATTTTCATTAAATGAATTCTTTTCATTATTCTGATGGTAACTTGCATCTCTCAAAAATGATACCTCATGGCTCTCTATTTTCTTGCTTGGCTTATGCATTTGCTGACTTCTTTTTGCAGGTTTTAAAAGTGGAGTCTCAATGTTATGAAGCATGATAGAGATTCAGACCTGGAAATCTTGTATACTGGTGGGATTTCTCTTTCCATCATTTGGTGTTATTTGGATGAATCAAACGGATAAAGAACAATGGTGTAAGGATGAAGCTGACTCAGTTGTGTTTTTTTCTTTGCAGCTTCACTTCAGGGTGTTGTTCCTGGATCACCTGAGGACTGGAGCTTTTGTCTGGGAGCTTGTGCTTTATGGGCTTCCATGTTTGCATATGGATTGCATAGGTGACTTGTGAATGAAACCTTTTTTATGCATTATTCTGAACTCAACAACCTTATTTGTTAAGCTAATATGAACTTGAGATTCAAATTGCTGCGGATAATTATTTTCCTAATAATGCTCACTCCATACATCTATTATGACAGGCTTCCGTGCAACTGGTGACAAACACTATTGAGAGTTAGGTGCAACAAATGGATGAGATTAAGTGTAGACGTTCTTAATTGGGAGCTATGTTCAACATGTTGATTTGTAGAGATTGTGCAGGACTTAATAACGTCACTTGAAGCATACGATTTGATGAAAAATCCATAGCAGCGAGGGCTTCATAACTGGACTTGAAAGTCTCTTAGTAATATCAATGATTCTGAGTTCTCGTATTTTGCGCCTCGGCAATTAAAACTTGATTAAGTAAAATCCTGATACTTGTTTGAATTATCACCCTTGTTCAGGCTCTTTGAAGTGACGATGGTACACCATGAAGTACATGTTTGTTGCGGTTAGTATGAACTTGTTTTTTTATTTGGCTGTGACCTGTATTGAACCATTTGTCTTAAATGTGGCTTATGATGTCTTATGCAGGTTTGTAATGGTTGTATATCCATTACTTTGGAAAGTTGGAAGTTGGCATAACATGGAAGGTGGATGCAACGCAGTCACGACTTTTGTGCGATGAGTTGTTTTGTGGGATGATTCATGTTCCCCTTGCCTCGCAAACTTGTTGAAGAATTCCTAATGTAACTACTGCACTCTGTAACTTACAATTGTACTCTTATTTTTTTACTGATGTAATGGTAATCTGAATCTCAAGTTTGTGTTGCACTTTCACATGTAGGGCTTTATGTTTCTTTTTAGAGGTACAACTTTCAGTATTTCATGGTTTGTTGGAGTCATTTGGTACTGCTACATGAAGAGCGGGGTATGTCGACGATGTAATTGGCGGGTGGATTGTGTTTGGAGTCTTGCTTGGTTGATACTTTCATGGCTGCTTTTGACATTTTTCTAACCATACATGTCGGTTCTAGGTTAGGCATATCTTGGAGATAACTTGGCACAAGTCTATACCTTGCAATGATACTGGCGATAGTTTGTGAAGCTTGGGCATGACCGGTGGAACCAATGATAAGGACTCACGAAGAACTTTAGTTCAAACTCAAGATGCGTTGGTTCTTAAACCTGTTTGTTTGCAAGGCTCGCTCGAGCATTATGAAGAAACCGTGGCCTTGGCTTAGAGCAACTTAGCTTCTTAGTTTTTTTAATTTTTGATATACACATTGCCATACTGTGTCTTGTATTATCATACTTTTCGTAGCAAAACACTTGTAGCTTATTTAACATATAAGCACTTTGTAATATTTGAATCCCGATTAATTGTAACTTTGGACTTCATCTGAGTGTTCCTTTGATTTCCCAAAAACTTCCATATTGCAAAACAGCCTTGATATTTCCCAAGAAAATATGGATCAGATGTCCCTAAAATAAACTTGGCACAATTTTGATGTGAATGGATTATTGACTTCACAAAATGGCTCAGACAAGCCAATATATAATATTGTTAGATCCCTTTAATTATTTTCCGACTCATTTCAAATTTCAAAGTTCACGGCTCATTAGTCAAACCCACAAAATAGAGATTGTCTTCACACATGAACGGGAACCAAATTAGGACTAAAGACATGAGAACATCCACAAATTTGAAATATGATACAATGCTAAACATGGAAAGAAAACTCTTCACCACCAACTTGATTTACGAAAGGCACACGACTTTTACCGTTTTCTTACTCCGCCGTTAATCATAACTCGAAATCTATTTAGTTACAGCATAAGGGAATGCATTTTGACCATGGCATTGGATTACCTTGAAGCAATTTAAACCTTGACAAAATCCCCATGAAATAAATCTTGGGAATTCGACCCATTTTACCAACCACATAGACCATTCTATAAGTGTAATTAGTTGGGCCTTACAACATGGGCTTCCATTTCTATTCTGAACCCTCATTAACCCTTGTTTCTCCTGTTCAGACCACAAGAAACATGGAAACCAAGAGCAACACCAATTTTTAATGATAATAAAATATGAGTGAAGATGATAATATACGTGGGACAAATTTAGGGTATAACAGATGCCCCTATCTAATTGTCTTGAACCCGAAAAATTGAACAGTCGCCAGACGTTCGATTTTCAGGATGAAAGCCAATTAGACATAAGAAAATCCCAAAATTTGTCCGATGCAAAATGCAATGTCATGGTGAAACATGAGATGCATACATGAATGTAAATGATGAGGATTTTATGTATGTGAATGCGATTTGCTACAAGACACAAAATTTGTGGGGATGATGAAATGATTGAATAATGAGAACACATTGAAAAAAAAGTAAAATAAGAATATTTTGGTTAGGAAAACAGGAAGTTTCTGAAAATCTGTTTGGACGATGTAGAATAATCATGAATACTTGGAATGAGAGGGATTAAACCTTGGAGAGAAATAATGACATTCAGCAATGCCTTAGATGCACAATTACTAAACCTGGAAAATCAACGTCCGAAACATCTAAAAGAGTACTAGATGTGGAATGAGACATAAATATGAAGGTATACCAAGGGAGACATCACGCTTTTAAACGGGGCATTTAAAGATGCTACTTGAAGTAAAGATTCGTGCAAAACTTCTGAATGGGATGACCCGGGGGAGACGGTTGAAAGAAATGTACCTAATTTCTCAATGAGATTAACTGGAGAAAGAAATTTGAAGAAATGGTATTGGACTCCTCAATGGGATTAACCGGAGAGAGAAATTTGAATGAGATAATAATTTCTCAATGGGATTAACCGGAGTGAAAAATTTGAAGGAAGGGGTCCACGTCAAACTTCACAAAGTTTGAAGGAAATGAAGATATCCACGTCAAATTAACAAGACAAATTTTAAGGAAAGGGATCCACGTCAAACTTCACAAAGTTTGAAGGAAATGAAGATATCCACGTCAAATTAACAAGACAAATTTGAAGGAAAGGGATCCATGTCAAACTTCACAAAGTTTGAAGGAAATGAAGATATCCACGTCAAATTAACAAGACAAATTTGAAGGAAATGGGTCCACGTCAAACTTCACAAAGTTTGAAGGAAAAGAAGATAAACACGAAAGACAGGGTGACAGACACGACTGCTTTTGGTAAGTGCCAAATGAGTTGGACTTTAACTACAAGGTAAGATGGCAAGACCTTGGGAAATGCAAACGAGCACGAAGTAAACTTCGAGCTATGCTTGGTATGAAATTTTGTATGATGTAAATGGTCAATGCTCGCAATGCAAATGCTAAGACCACGAGATAAGACTCTTTTGGAGAGATGCGGCTGAAGAAACTGATTCCAAAACACAGTGAATTTTGCCTACTATGCCTTTGAAAGATGTCTTGAACACAACTTCTATTATACTTGTTGGAAGTATGAAGATGTTGATCCTGGTAGGAAGGAGTGTTAAGCTTGCTTGGGGATTGCTTGAAGTAGACTGCCCCATTTTGATTGACTCTAGAATGACTGCTTGACTGGTCGCTTGAAATGCTTGCCCCAGTATGAGTCTTAGAAGAGAAATTCTTTGAATTGCAAAATCTTTGACTGTGATATGCCCCTGATAGGATCACGGGAAAAATTTCTCAGCTGTTTAGAATTCCTTGATGATAAGTGCTTACTTGCAAATAAAATATTCATTCAAAAAATGTTAATTTTAACGCAATGCTCAAGCAAAATTTTGGAATCAAAATCATTATTGGAATGATATTGGTGTATAGAAAATGAATCATTGGTAAGAATGCAATATTAATTCAGACACACAAAGTGAAAGATAATGCAAATTAAAAGATAATGCAAAAGGTATGATACCAAAGAAAATGATTGACAAATCTCTTGGGAGTCAGCCTACGCAACCTTGTTGCGACATGCTTTCAAAACAAACCTAACTTCAATTAGGTCTTTAAGGGGTTGTAACGTAGTCTGGTTCATGGTTTATGAAACAAAGGATATAAGGCTCAAAAGGTTTCCCCAACCCATACTCCATGATGATCTCCAGCCCTATGCTCGACTAACTCAACCTATGCATTCAGGTTATTTGGAGTTGCAATGACGAGGATGGCTCAAAAGCCAAAGGATTATTGGATAGCAGTCATTGTTTCTTTATAACATTTTGTTGTCTTTTTGTTGAGGATTTTGGGTCAACTCATCCTTGTCTTTGTTGAGGAATTATTGGAAACCTCTCCTGATTTGAGAATCTCATTATCCCTAACTTTTTCCTGGACTGTATCTTTGACGTTTTCAATCCACCGGGATGCTTTTATTTTGTCTAAGTCGCCTTTTAGGTATTGACTTAGCGTCTTTTTCTGTCATTTTTATATTTGGACAATGACTTCCATTAACTTCCTTGACAATTGTGCGAAGGGAAACTTGGGCCTGAAACCCTTATCGAAAGTTGTAAGGAAAGATCCTCCTGAAATTGAATGCATACTCGCATTAATTGAGAACTACCCTGTCCCTGGTTAAGACTGTAGTTATTTGGTGTAGAAAGAAACTCCAACTTCTAGGCTCAAAGTGGTTGACAATGGATTAACTTCCTTATTTCTCCAGTATTTGGGAGTTGAAACAATGCCTGTATATCATCAGCAAGGTTTTATTTTGAAAGCATACCATTCAACAGTTTGGGTATTTCTTTTTCGTCATCCTCCCTCCAATCATTGCTTATACAATAGATGAATAAGAGAAACAATGGTATATATATTTTCGGAATTTTTGAAAATGAAAAACATAAATACGCATAAATATGAAGGTGAATGAGTTGATCCAAAAACATGCGATGCTTATTTCATTAACATTAACATTAGAGAACAAACAAATTTTTTAAATAAGTACCCATAATACAAACAAGGAAATTAAAATTGAAAAGAAACAAGGCCTAGTGTTTAATCAGTAGCAAGGATGAGCTTTTCCGTCTGACCCACTGGCTTTAGGTAGTAACTTGTGATTCTTCGAGCAAATCTTCAGCCACTTTGTTTTGGCATGGGATCCATTTCAACCTTGGGAGTCTTTCTTGGTGTGAAGGTGAGCAAGTCTCTTCTGACCAAGTCCTGAACTCGAGCTTGGAAAGCATAACAGTTCTCAATATCATGACCTGCAGCTCCTTCATGGAATGGGCAATGAAGATCGGTCCTAAATCCAGGCTGAAGAGGATTTGGAGGGTTGAGAGGTCTAGTGGTAACAAGACCTTTTTGCCACAAGGCAGGGAAAATCTCAGCATATTTCATGGGAACCGAATCAATAGGAACCCTGGGCCTGCGATTACGAGTCTGATTCTGACCAACATTCCTTTGTGGATGAGCTCAAGCTAGTGGAGCATTAAGCATAGGAGCAATTGAGGCTACTTGGGCTTCACCATACTGTTGTTGCCTGTAGTAGGGTCTTCTTTCAGTGTTGACAGCATGAGTATCACCCTTTTTCTTCTTTTGAAAGTTCCTAGAGGACTTTCTCGCAACATTAGAAGCTTCAGCACTTCCAAACTTGCCCTTTCTAATTCCTTCCTCTAGCCTTTCTCCAATAGTGACTAAATCAGCGAAACTAGACGATACATTGCCAATCATCCTTTTCCAGTAAAGAGGTTGAAGGGTGTCCATGAATAAACCAGTCAGTTCTTTCTCCGCCAAGGGAGGCTCAACCAGAGCAGATGGCTCTCTCCAACACTGAGCATACTCTTTGAATGATTCCATTTCTTTCTGAGACATGTTTTGAAGCTGACGGCGGTCAGGTACCATGTCCAAATTGTATTTGTATTGTCTCAGGAATGCATCAAGTAAATCCTGCCAGCATTGAATGCGGCTTTTCTCGAGTCCCATATACCATTTCAAAGATGCCTCACTCAAGCTATCTTGGAAGCAATGGATGAGCAGTTTGTCCTTATCAGCATGGGCGGCCATTTTGCGGCAATACATGATCATGTGGCTTTTTGGTCAAGTGTCTCCCTTGTATTTTTCAAACACTGGCATTTTGAACGTTTCTGGCATAACCAAATTCGAAACCAAGCACATGTCTGATGCGGCAGTGTTGAAAACATCAAATCCTTCCACAGCTCTTATCCTTTTCTCCAGAGTCATGCATTGTTCCCTAACATCCTCAAAATTTCCAGCCTCTCCTTGTACCGAAGATGGTGAATTATGCACGAAGGGAGGATTCACATAAGCAGTCTGGGCAACAGTATGCATATTAGGTTGAGATGCAATGAACACTCCAGGTTCGAAAAAGGTGGATGTACCAGTCACCTGAGTAGTTGCAAATGGCGGAGTGTAACCCGGTGGCAATCCAAATTCGTGCCATGTGCTAGCGGGTCTTGAAGACTCTGCGTTAATGACGAAACTACTGACTTCAGAGGTGACAGTCCTCTGAGGTTGAGTGTCCTTAGTAGCCAAGACTTGGAGCATTTCCATGATCTTGCTCACACTACTTTTCAGGTCATCAATGTCTTCCCTGACTCGCTTGTTTTGTTCTTCTTGTTCAGCCATTATTCTTCTTTCGTGGGCCCTAGTTCTGTATCTGCGTGGAAGAATCAGCTTGACGGGTACTCAACAACTCTAAAGATGAGAACGGATGAACATGAGCGACTATGATGTATGCAAAATGAGAATATGAATGCAATAAGATGCAATGAGTAGTTGTAATTCAAAGGATAATAAATCAAATTCCAAAGTTGATCACCAAAACGAGTTAGTAACCAATATCTATGATAAAAAGAACTTAACAGGTAGGCACTAGAAGGATAGTTCTAAGTTCTTTACCCATACAAACCTCTCACATGATAGTTTCTACGGTGATGGATTAAGATACTCAAGCTCACGGACGCTAATTGAACTAACGTCCTGCCACATGCTAGCTGTATTTTGACGATAGTGACGATCAGGTCTACCTCGAGTGGAGTTATCATGTTAGGCACACATGGAGTGGGTCCTCAGAGACTAACACTACACAGATACCAATATTGGAACTGGTTCTAGGAGTTCCCCGAGTCACAGACCCTTCATAAATCAAGTCATGCAACAGGCTAGCTGTGTTACAACAAGATCTACAAATAAGTCTACTCTCGGGGGGAGCTTTCATGCTAGGCTTGTAAGGAGCGAGTCCTCAGAGACTAACACTAATAACTTCCAATTCTGACTTAGATGTTCCCTCTTCTTTTTCCAAATCTCAGGTGTAAAACTTTACACATGATACCAACCCAAGATCCAATGGAAAAAAATGAGCATAATAAAGAGAGAGCCATAAAGGAATAAATACAACAGTAAAAGGAGAAAGCATAAAGAAAACAGATAAGCAAAGTCAACAATAATCGAGAAGTTAACTAAGTTAGGTTTGACTCGTCCCCACCAGAGTCGCCATCTGTCGTACCTCGAAAAATACGATCCTCGCGCCGACCGCGGAACAGATGGAAATAACAGAGTCGCCACCTAATTCTATTTATTCTAATGAAAGAATAGGAAGATATAGATAAAACCTAATAAAGAAAGACGGATAGAACAAGGTCATCGAAACCAAATTCTAAGTTTGGGAGTCGGTTACGTAAGGGGAAGGTATTAGCACCCCTTATGTCTGTTGTACTCAACAGGAACCTCTTAGTTTAACTTGCGATTGAATGTTGACTTATGCTTTCTGTTTTCTTCGAATGATAAAGTAAATGTGAACGATTATAATTTAAGGTTACTGGGAAATGGGTGGTTTTATTCCTAGGGTGCTCGGCAGGGAGTAAGATCCGTGTGCCTACGTATTCCCTTGTGCAATGGGAAAGTCAGAGCCTCGTAGTTCGTGGTACTAAGGTTCGTTGATTGGTTTGTTTTAATGAACAGTTGTTTGAACCGCATTCTAACTACTAAGCATGGGCTTATCTGCTCGCGATAGGAGGCGGAAGCGCTAGCTTGTTAGCGAGATAGAAAGAGTTTAAACAAAGTTCGTTTTAAAGAAGAATGTTCGATAAGTTAGGTGTTTTTGAGAATGAAAGGGTAAATAAACTGCGTCCTGAGGGGCGGGTGTAAACACCCCAAATTTGCCCTCACTCATTTCACCAAGGCTTTTGATTCTTTCATATGCATAGGTTCAATCATATCATCTCATATTGCATTTTGGCCTCACTGCATTGGTTCTAAGTCATCTGCATCTAGGGTTTGTGATTTGAGCAATCCAAGATTCATATGAGCCACTCCCAAGGTCTTCAATCATCTCAAGAGGGTCCATATATGTTCAAGCATCATATTGTATCCTCCCAAGATCAAGAAAGTCAAAAAAATCACAAGAACTGAGGGAAGCATGGAAGCAGAGCCAAGTTTAACTACACAGATGACCTAAAATTAGGGTTTTGGTTTCAGAGGCCATAACTCCAAAAATTTTGGTCATTCTTATTTCTATTAGTCCCAATATGTTATAAGGATCATACATACCAATTTTCATGAAGAAATTCAAAGGGAAAGGCATTTGATCAATAGATGACTTCTTGAGCATGGCAGTGCAAAATCAGGGCATCTGAGGCCCCCAATCATCCAACCAAAGGGTTTTCTCCATCATTTTGAGTGTATATGATCTTTATTTGATGTTATAGGAAGTTAGAAGTTCACAAAATTCAAGAATTTCAAGCCATTTGCAAAGTTGCCATTTTGGGAAAGTGACTTGTAATGCAAACTTGCCATTTTGGGAAAATTTTTCAACCTCCTCTTTTTGATTCAAAAATGCTTCAAATGAAAAATTATTGGTCATGAAAGTTGTATATTGGATCATTCCCTTTTCAAAAAGTACAAGAACTTGATCTAATTCATCATAGAACTCAAGTTATGGCCTTGCAAAGTTGGGAAAAATCACAAAATTTCACTTATGTGCCAAAGAGGGAAACTTGCAAAACCACTTGCCAAAGCATTTTGTGACTTCAAACACACTTCTAACCATTACACAAACATAGTACATGACCTATAATTCAGAATTGCCCAAAGAATTTACAAGTTTCATGCCTTTATCATCAAGATTTCTCAAAGGGGGCAAAACTTCACATAATTGCAAAACACCCCATAACTTTCTTCTCTCTTGCTGAATTGCCTCAAGAATGGATTTCAGGACATCCATAAAGTCAGCTGTGCACAGCCATGCCTCTGTCCCAGCCTGCCACTTGCCCATACCCCAAGTACACCAACTCTTAACTTTGTGCATTTTGCCCCATACCAATCAGCATAGCCCACAACCACTACACTGACCTATCCCAGCATGTTATGTGGCAAAGAAGCAAGCCATTTCACATAAGTTTGGAACCTGAATCCTCCCATTGCTCAACATTTCCAAAAACTCTCCAACCTGCAAAACTCTTCGAAACTCAACACACAAGCTTCAAACCTCAAAACAAACTCCATAGAACAACTTACCATGACCCTCTGATCATTTCCCAACCATCACTTTGCCCTGAAACCTCCCATATCAAAAACACGATTTCTCTCCCCCTTTTAACTGAACTATATCAAACTCACAAACTAGCCACAAGACACTCCAACCAAGCATCAAAACTTCATCAGGAGCTCAAGAGGAGTGGTTTGCACAAAGAGAGAAGGCCTAAAAGTCCTAAACCGAGAAAGCTCAAGCTCAGGTACCTCCCTGAAACATTTTTCCAGAACTTGTTTCTTTAGTTATAGAATGTTAGAGTGTGTTCCACTGATCACAATGAACTTTGAATGGTGAAAAATGGTTATGTTTTGAGTGTGTATGCATGTTCTGAAATTTTGTTCAGTTTTATGTTTTCATTCGAATCTTGTTGTTGATGAAAAATAAATGAAATATGATGCTGGATTCTTGTTCTATGGGGTTTAGGGATCATTTCTGGAGATTTGGGGGTTTTGATTTGGCCTAGGGAGTGTTTTAGAAAAATCTCAGGGGAGAGGTGGCCGGAGAAGATGACCGGAGGTCATTTCTGGCCACCTGAAAGTAATTAGGGTTTTGTAATTAGGGTTAGCTGAGTTTGAATGTGGGACGTTGGATTTAGGCTTCCCGCGCGTGTTGAAGGGTCAGGATCCCTAATTGTGATTAATTAAATTAATTAGGATTAGTTTTAAAATCCCCAGTTTGAACCTAGGCTGTTGGATAACGCGTGTAGTCTTCCCTCCATCTCCAGGTTTGAATGTGAGACTTAGGATGCGCTGACTTTTCATTTAATTAGTTTTAATTTCATTTAATTGCATTTCTTTGTGCATTTTATTTAAAATAGCAAAACACTTTCAAAAAATCTTATTTTTTGCATCATGGTTCTAAATATTTTTCTCATTCTGAAAATAACTTTTATTTTATTTTTTGAATGAAATTCGTATTTTTAAAATATTTAAATGTTTATTTTAATTAATTGATGGGAATTAATTAATTAAAATACCATTTAAGTTTCTAAAAATTACAAAAAAATCACATTGCATCTTGGCACATTTAGAGACATTATCAAGCCCTTCATACAAATTTCTTTTTGGTTCTTGACCTATTTTGACATTTTTCTTTGGATTTAGGGTTCTTAAAAATCAATATTTTTACCCTAAATTAGAAAAATTCTTTCTGCTTAACCATGAAGAGTTTGATAATGGTTCTTTTTGCATTGCATTCCTCATATCATGTAGTTTCTAGGGTAAAATTGGCATGGATTTATCTCTCATTTTCAATTTGCTTTGCATTTTTCCTTAGGAGGTGCCTTAAAACCCTAGCAAACTTAGGAAAATCATAACTTTCATTAGGTTAAGGGTTAGGTCTTCCCCTTTGGGCAGTGAACTTGTATGGGTTTAGGGTACCTTTGATCCCATTTTCAATTTTTTATCTTGTCATTTGCTTCTGATTTTTAATTTTTGCATTGCATTTTGTATGTAAACCCTAATTTTGCTTTCATTTGTGTCCATTCTTCATATGCTTGCATAATTGAACTTGCTATGACATTTTGTGCATCCACATGATATGTAAGACATCCTAAGACACATTAGAATCATGTTTGATCATTGCATATTCCATTTGCCTTGTTTTTCCTTCATTTCATTTCATGTGCATTCATAAACTTTTATGCCTCTTATTTGTCTCATTTGCATCTTCATTGTTTGTATGATCATCCACATCTCATGACATCCATTTGTATCACCTCTTAGCATCATTTACATCTTGATTATGCTTCTGGTTTTGGTTTGCATCATTGCATCTTTCCCATTTTCATTTGATTTCACTTCCTTTTGCTAACTTTTCAGGTGGTGAGTGCTTTGAGAAGTGAATTTGCCTTCACTTCTCATAACCTCTTCTCACCTATTGCAAGCCTCATAAACCCTAGGAACACCCAAGCATGATCACAATTAGGGCTTGATTAGTCCCCCCATTAGTTTTACCTTTGTGTCATCATTGAGTCTTCTCTTCTCTTCTCATAATCAAGGACTAAACCTTAAAGGTTTTAAGGCTTTGTGATTAAGCTTATGCCTGCATCCTTCTATTAGGATGGAGTGTATAACTTTAATCCTAAGTGTTAAGCCCTTAATGTGTTTAAATCCTTTAATCAATTTATCTAATAATCACTAAGACATCAAGCTTGTAACTTGGGCCTTGCATTATGGTTCTAATTCTTCCTTAATTGGTTAAGAAGGACTAACCCTAGTGTTAATGGACAAGTCCCCCTCAAGTTGTCTTACAAACCCTAAAATCCATTTCTTAATCTCACCATTAACTAAAATCCATCAAATAAAGGTTTGTTTTGTCATGAGGTTAATCCCTAATAATGGATTAAGTTGAGGAGCCTTTCTCAGCTTAAATGTTCTCATCTATTATCCTTCTATTAGGATGGTGTAATGGGTCCATTAAATCCTTGATTATGGCTTAAACTCATTACTTAACACTAAACAAAAAAAACAAAAACATCTAAATAATTACAAGTAGGTTAATGATCTTAATCCTACATCATGGTGATTAGGTATGAGGTGTTTACTTCATACTTAAGGTATTCTCATTACCCCTAATCAGAGGGAAGATGTGATGAGTTTACTAACCCTTGGTTTAGGCTTAAACTCATTTTCTTATGACAAACCCCAAAAGCAATAAAAGATTGAAAACTCAAAAACAAACAATAATCGTCTCCTCTGGGATTCTTTTCTCATCACCTTCACTCATAAGCGAGAACTTGCTTCTTCCGTCTAATGCAAGACAGTTTTTACCTGAGCCAGACAGGTCATACACTTGAGCATAGACAAGTAAGCAGTTCACAAGTCAATTTATCTTTCAGTCTCTTTGAGTTGAACTACGGTGTTCTGACTTCCTCATTGCACGAGAGGATACGTAGGCATAACTTAACAGTTATCGAACAAAAGTCTCTGTGTATTCCCCCCTCTTCCATCATTGTTCTTTTAAGCCTCATAGTCTTGAGCTTCACTCATTCCTTACACTGACACTTCTTCACTTCACTTCACATTTCTTTTGCACTGAGACTTGCACTCTTTCCAGCATTCTGCACACAAAATAGCATTGACACTACCCCTTTAAACACAAACTTTCAAGCGTGGATCCCGTCGAGTACGACGGACAATCTGGGTGCTAATACCTTCCCAGGTTGTAACCAACCCCCTTTCTCAGTTTCTATGGTTCGCAACCATCTTATCCATCTTTTCTTAGGTTTATGCAGCATTTCCTTTCCTTCGGGATAAAAATACCTGGCTGGCGACTCTTTCATCCTTTCTCTTTCGCCGACCGTTCGCGTCTGTACCCTATTTGACTTAGCCTTATTTAGTGGGAGCGACAGCTTGGCGACTCTGCTGGGGAACCTTATAGTGCAACCAGGGCTTCTGGTTCTTTTTGTGGGGTCCTCCTAGCGCTTGTTTGATTTGTGTTTACTGGGGTGTTATGTGCTAATTGTGTTTATGTATTTGTTTTATTTATTGCTTTAGGTACATACTTATTTACTGCTTTCTTTACAGTCTTATGCATCATACTGTCATACTGTTATTGCTGGATCTGGTTTGTTGTTTTGGTGGGTAGGGTTCCATTGAGAGTTTAAGGTCCTATACCTGGGACCTGAGTGACACCCAGGCTAGAGTGGTTCGTATTCTTTCCCATTCCATTTCGGTTTGGTGCGGGAATATGAAACACGGTTCAGACGTGGGTTTCTTCTTGAGAACTCTGTACTACAGATTTCCTGTAGTGCTAGGGCTATTTGGGAAGCCTACTAAGTCTGGATGACCTTCTATTATGACCTTCAGAAGATGAGGTGAATTAGAGGAGGATCTTTTATAGTTATTGTAAACACTGTACCTCAGGGTTAGAAGTGTTTACACTCCTCATAATTGATCCAAGTCTGAGGATCCTTGTTCTAGAACACTACATGTGAGGGGGTTGGGTTGTTTACAGGTTTGCAGGAACCCTTAGCCACATCATACCTTATTACTGTTATGTTTAAGAACACTTCACTTTGGACAGTTCTTGTGATTAACCGTGGACATGTGACTATTTATTTGAGTCCCCCACCCTAGTTACTGGATTTCTAAGCCTTCATCTGGACTTTTGAACATACATGGGCCTTATATCAAGACAGATAATCAGATCCATCTTGATCACAAAACCTTGCATATCATTTGCATATTTCATCATTGCATCATTTGACATTTGTTTATTTGATTTTCAGGGTATCCACTTCATTGTATCCTTGTTTTGGTTTTGACCCCTCCTTCATCATAGACCTCTGCTTCAGCTGTCTTCATCTGTTATTTGCTTCAGTCATCTTCATCTTCACCAGCATCAGCCTGTCAGAGGTTTATTTCCAGCTTCAGTCTGTGATCTTTATCAGCATTTGTCTTCATCTTCTTCAGCAGCACTCATGACTACTCCCAGGAAGAGCAACATATCCTACCACTTTTTTTAGCCTGCTTTAACTGGTATCAGGCAGGTACAGTCACTTATCACACCTGACTACATCCCACTGTTTAGAGAGCACTATGGAGGTATCCTGGACATGGTTATGGACCTTGATCCTTCTCAGAGAAGCATGATCCACACATGCTTGCAGTTTTATGACCCTCCATTGAGATGTTTCACCTTTCCAGACATTCAGTTAGGGCCTCTGCTGGAAGAATTCTCTTTATTGGTTGGAGTACCTATCAGAGGGGGAATCCCCTTCAACCCATAGATGACTGCTCCTGGAAATGAGGAAATAGCAAGGGCACCGTACTTGGAGCCTGCCCTTATTGAGCAAAGTATGACAACAAAAGTTGGGATTCCTGGTTTGCATTTGGACTTCTTGATTTCTCAGGCCATCCTGAAGGCTTCATTGGGAGAGTGGAGGGCAGTCTGTGCATTGTTAGCCCTCAGCATATATGGGGCTATACTATTTGCAGATGAACCTAAATTTGTCAGCAAGAATGCCATCCATTTGTTTCTTCTGAAGAACCCAGTACCTACACTGCTAGGAGACTTTTACTATTCCATTCATCAGAGGAATGAGAAACAGAGGGGGAAGTTGGTAAGATGTTGTGCTCCTTTATTTTACACCTGGCTGCTCAGACCCCTGCCTAAGACAGATGCCTTCTTGAAGCCACATCAACAGAAGAATTGGGCTAAGAGGTTCATTGCTTTGACTTCAGATGATATCAGATGGTGCACCCAAAGCACCAAAGGCAAAGACATTATCACAAGTTATGGACAATACCCAAATGTGCCTCTCATAGGAGTGAAGGGTTGCATCAACTACAATCCTTTACTATTTAAGAGACAACTAGGGTATGCCTTGGTTCATCCTCCCAGAGGACAGGATTTAGCTGAAACCCTGTATTGTGAAGTTTAACCTAATTCAGCTGTTGTCAGACAAGCTGCCTGGGCTTGGGACAACATCCAGACAAAAGGGGTGGCTATCCTTGGAAGATGTAACAATGTTGCTTCAGCTCAGTACTATGACTGGTCCCGTACTAGAGCTCAGATTACTAGAATGCCTTTCACCTTGGAAGACATGCCTGGACCCTCTACTGTACAGCCAGCAGCAACTGTCAGCCTGGAAGAATTTGAAAAGTTGAGGGAAAGGAATGAGAAGTTATCTGAGGCTTTAAAGAAAACTCTTTGGGAGAGGAGTGATGGTCGTCTGGAGATTGAAAGATTGGAGAAGCTCAAGGTTGAACATCTTTCCAAAATTGAGAGGACAGAAGACTATATAAGGAAAGCAAGGGCTGGGGAACAGATATTGAAGAATGCCTGTAAAGAGACAAAGATTCAGAAAGCAAGGGCTGAGCACTATCTGCAAGAGAGTCAGGCTAGGTAGGTGTGGATCACCGAAACCCGTACACAAGAAGACTAGAAGACTCAAGCCAAGATTGAACAGCTAGAGGCCAATGAGAAGAAACAACATAAAGCTCTGTTGGCTGCAAAGAAAGAGATATCAGAGTTGAAGCTCAGAGCAGGATTGAAGAGATCAAAGGACTAGGATAGGCATAAGAATCTGACCACTGCCATTGCCACTTGGAACCTCCTCATTAGGACCATTACAGAGCACCCAGCTAGTCCAGTGACTGAGGCCCTCCTGAAGGAGGTCAGAGAGGATGAGTTTGGACTGGATGTCTGATCCTTTGCTTGTTGTTTGTTTCCATTTGATGTACTTTTTATTTTGTTGTATTCTGACCCTTCATGGGCATGTAATGTAAAAACAAACTATGTATTATTCATCAGTTGTAATATATATTTTAGTTTGTTTTGCATTTGGGCTTTTCTCTCAACAGCATCAAGCATCCTCCTCGAGGTCTGGAAAGGTCAAAACCAAGAACCAAACCAGGATACCTTGGAAAACAAATAAGCATACTGCATTGCATACTGACTTTGTTTTTGTTTTGTAGGTTTTTGTTATTATTGTTTCTAACTTTGTTGTGATCTCAGGAAACATTGCTCGTCGCCGAGTTTTCCCTGTCAACTACGCGCACCGGTACCCAACTCGTAACAACCTTCCCGGCATTCAAATGGAGCAAGTACAGCAGGACCTGTCTGAGGTCAAAAACCAGATGGCCAATGAAAGAGTAGAGATGAGAAATCAGATGTCTCAGTTTATGGCATGATGACTGGCTTAGCCTAGAGTCAAGAAAGGTTAAGAGAGCTGGTGGAAAGACAAACTCCTGAGGAGCCTCATCTTGGAACAGGAGGTACTAGCAACAATGAACGGGGCCAGCCTCGTATTGACCCACCAGTATATGGACCTCATCTGGATCTAGAGGTTAATATCCCGAGGAATGTTCAAGGTAACGCTGCTGGGGGCAGAATCCTGCAGGAGGATCCCCATGAAGAACAATTCATTGTCATAGGAGCTGGAGATGAGGTATATGACAGGAGATTGGATGAGCTTGCTGAAAAGTTAAGATCTTTGGAATCTCAGAATTCTTTGGGCTTCGATGTGATGGATATGGGACTAGTGGATGGGGTGAGAATTCCCAACAAATTCAAACCCCCATGCTTTGAAACGTACAATGGTACCTCCTGTCCTCGCACTCATCTGCAGTCTTTCTTGGGAAGGCTCAAAGCGTATACCATGGATGAAAAGCTGTGGATGTTCTACTTTGAAGACAGTCTGACGGGGGCTTCGAGAGAGTGGTATTCACATTTGTCTAAGGCCACCATAAGGTGTTGGAAGGATTTGGCCGAGGCTTTCATCCGACAATATCAGTACAACCTGGACATGGCTCCCAATAGAACTCTTTTAATGGGCATGTCTCAATCTTCTAGAGAGAGCTTCCGGGAGTATGCTCAAAGATGGAGACAGCTTGCTGCCGCTGTCCAACCACCCATGTCAGAGAGGGAAATGGCTGACATGTTCATGAATACACTGCAAGGGACTTATATTGATAGGCTTGCTGCATTCTCCTCCACTAGCTTCGCTGATGTAGTTATAGCTGGTGAGAGAATTGAGAGTCTCTTGAAGATGGGCAAAATCTCCGACTGTGGTGCAAGTTCCTCCAGCAATCCCAGAAAACCATTTGCAGGACCCCGAAGGGCAGGTGAAACTAATTCTATTCATGCAAGTAGGGGCAGGCCTCAATATGCTCACCGGTCAGTAGCAATTGTTACCGTCCCAGCTCCCATGCCACAACAATCATCATATCCTCAACAACAACAACCACAGTATCAATAACAAGTTTATTATCCGCAACAAAGGTCGTACAACAACAGCAATAACAACCATCAATAGCGTCCTTTCCCACAAAGGCCATCACAAGCAAACAGGGTAATTGACCCAATCCCAATGCCGTATGCTGCACTCTTGCCACAACTCCTGAAGCTCAACCTAGTTGAGTTAAGGACATTGGCACCTCCAGATCCCCTCAATATGCCAAAGAACTATGATGCAAATGCCAGGTGTGCATTCCACTCAAAAGCACCGGGGCATAACACTGAGAAATGCAGGGCCCTACAGATGAAAGTCCAGGATCTGGTGGACTCAAAAGCTCTCAATTTTGCACCTCCTCCAAATGTTACAAGAAATCCAATGCCTAGTCACAACGGGCCTAGGATTAATGCTATTGAGGAGGGAAAACCATCCACTTTAATCAACAGTGTTGCACAAATACGAACACCATTGGTTGAAATCAAAGCTCAGCTGTTAGAATGCCAAGTGTTCCCCGGATGTGAGCTCGGCTTTGGATATTGCAATATTGCCGTTAATGGGTGTGAGAGACTGAGAAACGGCATAGATGGCCTCATTAAATATGGCATTCTTCAGATTACGACAACAGCAACTACAACTCCAACAATTCCTTCATCAACAATCACAGATACTCCTACAACATCAGCAACCCTTGTTCCAACAGATTCTGCTACAACTCCAACGATTACTCAATCAATCACTTCAACGGATACAAGTTCCGTAACAATTCCTTCTACAATGACAACACCCATTATTCCATCAGTTCCTGCTACGACTTCAACACCCGTCCAGTCAACAATACCGTCTACAACATCAGCAACAGTTAATGAAAGTGTCTCAGCAGTTACGATATACTACGATCCCGCAAATGTTCCTTCCAACAACTCACAACAAATTACTACTCCTATCAGAGCTCCAGTTACCATATACTATGATCCACACACCGTTGTGGTCCCCTCTGCAGCTGCTATTAGTCTGGTTACTATCACAGTGCCTGGGCCAGTTCCTTACGAAAGCAATAACACCATCCCTTGACATTATGGCTCAGATCTATACTACGAGGGGAAGAAAATCACTTTAGAGTCATCAACTTCTTCACCTCAGATAGACAATGTGGGCGGAGGCGGAGGCTTCACTAGAAGCGGACGTCTCTTTGTCTCGCAAATACCAAGACCCATTGCTAAAGCAGAAGTTGCTGCTAAGGCAAAAGGGAAGAGCATGGTGCAAGAAGAACCAGTTGCTAGAGAAACTTTGAAGACTCCTTTTGATAAAGAGGTTGATGAGTTCATGAGGATCATCAAAAAGAGTGATTATAGGGTGGTGGACCAGCTTCACCAAACACCTTCCAAGATCTCCATACTATCATTGCTAATATGCTCTGAGGCTCATCGGAACGCACTATTAAAGGTCCTGCATGCAGCTTATATGCCGGAGGAGATTACGGTCAATCAGTTAGAGGCTGTGGTTGGAAATGTCAACGCTAGTCATGGACTAGGATTTACCAACGCTGATATGACAACGGAAGGTCACAATCATAACAAGGCTTTGCACATTACCTTGGAGTGTAAGGGTGCAGTTCTTTCTCATGTATTGGTGGACACAGGGTCATCCCTCAATGTCCTACACAAGAAAGCCCTTGTGAAGCTGGAACATGATGGATTGACATTACGCCCAAGCAATTTGGTAGTGAGAGCCTTTGATGGTTCTAAAAGATCAGTTCTGGGAGAGATAGAATTACCAATAATGATTGGCCCACAGGTTTTCAAAACGACCTTCTTTGTGATGGAGATTCAGCCTGCCTACAGTTGTTTATTGGGTAGACCATGGATACACGCCGCTGGCGCTGTGACGTCAACCCTTCACCAGAAGTTAAAATTCGAGTGGGAAGGCCAAGTCATTACCATTTGTGGGGAGGAGGATATCTTCGTTAGCCAGCTGGCTACTTTCAAATACATTGAAATGGATGGGGAGATCCATGAAACAATGAGTCAGGGGTTTGAAGCCCTTAATATTAATGAAACATCTGCTGTGCTTGCGACTTCCATCACATCATATCAACAAGACCGGAAGGTTGTTGAGGAAGGTACCGCCCAAGGCTGGGGCAAGTTGCTGCCAGTTGAGAAGAAAGAAGACTGATTCGGGTTGGGTTACAAACCAACTCGACAAGATCAACCAGAGGCTACAACGGGGCCCAAGTTTGTCAGTGGGGGAATGTTCACCCCGGATGTTGTGAATAGTTTGGAAGATGAGTCAGAAGACGAGCGCAACCTGAAAAGCTGGATACGTCCAAGGATCCCGGGGAACCATGTCTCAAACTGGTCTTCCCAGGAAATTATAAGAGTTACTCCCGCAAAGTAATTATTATTTCCTGTCTTTAAGCATGCATCAAGTCCTGCATCTTGCCCAAGATGTCAGGGCTCATTTTGTAATCGGGCCATTTTGTGCAAATGATCAATTAATGAATATCAGGACATCTTTTGCAAATAAGTCTTTTCTTTTTCCGCTCACTGTTTTTCATTCTTTATTTTTTTTTACAAAAATAAAATGGCAATGTTTTTCAAAATAATAACTTCATTTTCACTTTTTCTAAACAAGATAAAACTGATCACTAAAATGAACAAATCTAAACCCTTGCAGAAAGTGCCCATCAGACTGCACCGACAACAACACTGCTATGACTTCGTATGACTTTGACAATCCAATTAATCAAGCCGATGAAGGGGTTGAAGAAGATTATGAGCTACCTGAAGAGCTAGCTAGGTTTTTAAGACAAGAGGATAAGGTTATAACTCCTCATCAGGAGGAGGTTGAAACGGTTAATCTTGGTACAAAAGAAGACCTGAAAGAAGTGAAAATTGGGGCCTGCCTGCAAGATTCAGTAAAAGAGCAACTTATCAATATACTTCGGGAGTATGTGGTTTTTTTTGCTTGGTCTTGTCAGGATATGCCAGGGTTGGACACCGACATTGTTATGCACAAGCTGCCTCTGAAAGAAGACTGTCCTCCAGTAAAACAGAAGTTGCGCCGTACTCGCCCGGATATGGCCATGAAGAAAAAAGAAGAGGTACAAAAACAGTGGGACGCTGGTTTCCTTGCTGTGACTAGTTACCCGTTGTGGGTTGCTAACATTGTACCAGTGCCTATAAAGGACGGCAAAGTAAGGATGTGTGTGGATTACCGGGACCTGAACAGAGCTAGCCCAAAAGATGACTTCCCTTTACCTCACATTGATGTATTGGTCGACAACACGGCTCAGTTCCCGGTGTTCTCCTTCATGGATGGATTTTCAGGATATAACAGAATAAGATGTCACCTGAAGACATGGGATTTATTGTAAGTGAGAAAGGGATTGAAGTTGACCCTGACAAAGTCAAAGCCATTCAAGAAATGCATGCACCAAAGACTGAAAAGGAGGTTCGGGGTTTCTTAGGTAGATTGAACTACATTTCAAGGTTCATATCTCACCTTACAGCAACCTGTGAACCCTTATTCAAGTTGTTGAGAAAGGAACAAACAGTCAGGTGGAATGAAGATTGCCAAAGGTCTTTTGACAAAATCAAGGAATACTTGCAAGAGCCTCAAATCCTTATGCCTCCAGTTGAAGGAAGACCTCTAATCATGTACTTGAAAGTATTAGAAGAGTCAATGGGATGTGTGCTGGGTCAGCATGACGAGTCTGGTCGAAAAGAGTATGCAATATACTACCTAAGCAAAACGATTACCGACTGTGAACAACGTTATTCACTGCTCGAGAAAACTTGATGTGCTTTAGCGTGGGCTGCTCGCCGACTAAGGCAGTATATGTTGACCCACACCACTTTGTTGATCTCAAAGATGGATCCAGTTAAGTACATATTCGAGAAGCCATTACTTACCGGACGGGTTGCAAGATGGCAAATGATTCTCACAGAATACGACATTCAGTACACGTCTCAGAAAGCCATAAAAGGCAGTGTATTGTCTGATTATCTTGCTGAGCAACCCATTGATGATTACCAGCCTATGAGATTTGACTTCCTTGATGAAGACATCATGTTCATAAAAGCAAAAGATCATAAAGAGCCTATTCACACTGAAGGGCCTGACCCAGAAGAAGAATGGACTATGATGTTTGATGGGGCTGTTAATATGAATGTTCGTGGTGTTGGTGCAGTACTCATTACACCTAAAGGAGTTCACATGCCTTTCTCAGCAAAACTCACATTTAACTGCACTAACAACGAAGCTGAATATGAAGCCTGTATTATGGGTCTTGAGGAAGCCATTGACCTCAGGATCAAGACTTTAGCTGTGTTCGGAGATTCAGCTCTGGTAATTAATCAAACCAACGACAAATGGTATACTCACCAGGAGCATCTGATACCTTACCGGGATTATACAAGGAGGTTACTAACTTTCTTCACAACAGTCAAGCTTGAGTATATCCCTCGAGATGAAAATCAGTTTGCAGACGCTCTAGCTACCATTTCGTCCATGATCAAAGTTCAAGCCGCCAACTTTGTACCTCAGATTTCAGTGTCCAGACTTGATAGACCAGCATATGTATTCTCAGCAGAGCTGGCTAAAGATGATAAGCCTTGGTTCTATGATATCAAATGCTTCTTGGAGGATCAAACATACCCACTTGGGGCATCATCCAATGACAAGAAGACATTAAGAAGGCTAGCTGGTAGTTTCTTCCTGAATGCCGATGGTTCCTTGTACAAGAGAAACTTTGATATGGTACTCCTCAGATGTGTTGATAAGGCAAAGGTAGATTTGTTGATGCATGAGGTGCACGAAGGATCTTTTGGTACTCATGCTGGAGGGCATGCTATGGCTAAAAAGTTGTTAAGATCAGGCTACTACTGGATCATAATGGATGCAGACTGTTGTGCTTATGCCAGGAAATGTCATAAATGCCAGATTTATGCGGATAAAGTTCATGTGCCTCCAAATCCTCTGAATGTGATGTCTTCACCTTGGCCCTTTGCCATGTAGGGCATTGATATGATTGGCAATATTGAACCGACTGCTTCAAATGGCCACAAATTCATCCTGGTAGCCATTGACTATTTTACCAAGTGGGTTGAAGCAGCTTCAAATGCAAACGTCACCAGGCAAGTGGTAGCCCGATTTCTGAAGAGAGACATCATCTGTCAGTATGGAGTGCCCGAGCGAATCATTACTGATAATGGTTCCAACTTGAATAACAATATGATGGCAGAGCTATACCGGGACTTCAAAATCCAACACCACAACTCTTCTCCTTACAGGCCAAAGATGAATGGCGTTGTTGAGGCAGCTAACAAGAATATCAAGAAGATTGTGCAAAAGATGGTGGTCACCTACAAAGACTAGCATGAAATCCACTGGGGCAACACCGTATCAACTTGTTTATGGTATGGAGGCAGTCCTACCTGTTGAAGTTGAATTACCCTCCTTGCGGGTATTAATGGATGTTAAACTGAATGAAGCAGAATGGGTCTGATCCCGATATGAACAACTGAGCCTGGTTGAAGAGAAGAGGTTAGCTGCAATCTATCATGGGCAGTTATATCAGAAAAGAATGAAGAGAGCCTTCGATTAGAAAGTCAGGCTTCGAGAGTACCAAGTAGGAGATCTTGTGCTGAAAAGACTTCTCCCTCCTCATACAGACCACAGGGGCAAATGGACTTCGAACTATAATGGTCCATTCGCAGTTGTAGAACCTCAAATTTTCCCGCTTCATTTTAAGCATCATAATACACCATTTTCATCATAAGCATGTCATATATATAGCATTATAGCATAGAAAAAATAAAGCATGACAAGCATCAAGCCCTAGTATGAGGCATATGGCCATCTGGGGAGGTGTTGAAGGCCATTTAGGCCAAGATAAGGGCTCCAATGGATTTGTGAGAGGCCTATGATGAGTCTAGAATCCTTTGGCAAGGCCAAGTTCACTTGCAAAAGCTCAGAAGATTGCTTAATCATCACAAGTTTCAAGACAATGCAAGGCTCCTAAGTAGTGCGACCAAATTAGGGTTTTGGTTTCAAGGGCCTTAACCTCATAATTTTGGCCAACTCTTTTGGGAAATGTTTTCTATATGATAAGAGGTTCCTACATGTCAATTTTCATGGAAAAATTCCAAGTGGAGGCCAGTTTTTGCCTCAGTTACTTGCAGATGAAGCAGAAAGTCAACTGGGCCCAGAAAAAGTCAATTGTGTTATTCCAAAGGGTACAACCCAACTTTTTTGGCCAAATGAGGTCTATTCAATGTTATAAGATGTTTGGTGAGCTTAAAGTACAAGAATTTTGGTGGTTTGAGGGGTTTTGGCAAAAGTGCACAAATTTGGTTATGGAAAAGTTACTATTTTTGGCTATTTTGACCTAAAACTTCACAAGGCCTTAACTTGATCAAAAAATCTTCAAATGGACCAAAGGTAAACATGAAAGTTGGAGAGTAAGGGCTGCCATTTTTAAAAAGTACAAGAGCATTTTCTGGAGATTCATAGATTTTCCTATAGGTCCCTCGAAAAAATGGGCATTCTAGGGAAAATTTCAAAATTTCAAGGCCAAGCCATTTGCACAAAGGCTCAAAAGTGGATAGTTTGTTATGCTATGTCCAAAGTTAGTTTACACAATTAAAATGCATCTCATTTAGGTCATTTGGCTCAAAGAAAAGTGGCAAAATTCGTGCACATGAGAAAGTTCCATAAAACTTGCATTTTACACTTGAATTTGCATAAGGCATGACAATTGTGTGATAGCTTACATCCAAGGGCTGAAATTGCTTGCTGTGAATCATGGGTGGGATGGTGAACGCACATGCAAGAGAGGCCAGAAAATCATGAGCTTGGCATGCTTATGGAACTCTTGGGCCAAATTTGCATTTTCACAAAAATCAGCTCTCTCTCACGTGCATTGGTTCTAACCGTTTTGCATTGCCTTATATATTCCATAACAATCAGAATTAGGGTTAGGGGCAGCCAGAATACACACTCATTCTCTCATTCTCATCTCTTATGCAAAATTGCTCATTCTCCACAAACTCTTGCTACAAGAATCCATTCACAAAACTCTTGCTGGATTCTTGATCCTCATCACTCATAGATCATTTCCATACCATTTGTTTGGATTATTCTTCAAGAATCATTCATTTCCCATTTCTTGTGCACATTTGTATTTTGATCCATCACTTTTGATCTATGCAAGCTTTCTTCAATCCAATACCATATTCATACTCCTCTCATCTCAAGGATCATTAAGCACCCATGGATCTAGATTTATAGTGAAGTTTTTTCAAGTGGCCATTTGAGAAGCTTTGAAGCACAAGGAAGCACATTGCTGGATTTACAAGTTTGCAAAGCCTTAGATTCATTTATTTTGCATCTAAGGGGATAAGGAGATCATTTGCCATCATTTTATACCATTCTTGACTTCAAATTTTGAACAACACCTCAGGTATGCTCAAATTTCGCATCTCATAGAAATGTGTTTGGTTGTGTGTTTTAGAATCCTCATGTTGTGCTGGTTACAATGCTCTTTGTAGTTTGTGAAATGGGTGAGTATTTACAAAGTTATGTTGATTTAAAGTTTGATGGACAATTTTATTTTCATTCATATCTTGAGTTTCTTTGAGTTTTAATCCAATCCAAGCATGTATTCTTGTTTAATGATGTTGGTTTGTCCATTCTGGAGGTTTTCATGGTCGGCCGTGGCTTAGTTTGAGATTTTGTATAGATAGGGTTAGGGTTAGGGTTTTGCTTCATTAATGGTGGTGAAAGTTTAGGGTTTTTCATGAAGAAGAAGGTGCAGCAGCCCTCAGCGCTATCTGCACCCCCTGCAAGGCCCATGTAGTTTTTTTTTTAACTAGCGTGTTTACTTCTTGCACCCCCTTGGCCCATTTGCTTTATTTTTATTTTTTTTCTTTACCAATTTATTTCACTTTGCTTTTGATTCATTTTAAATTTTTATTTAATTCTAAAAACTCCAAAAAAATTCATGTACACTCCTTGATTCATCTAGTTTTTTATCATGATTTTTCCAGATTTTTATTTTCATCCCACGTGGCTGAATAAATTCAACATTGAGCATTGCTTTCTTGTGAACTCTCATAGACCAATCTGCCTTGTCCAATTTCTATTTTTCTCATCTTTTAAGCTATGAACCCCATTCATTTTGCATTCAAATCCTAAGACACTCTACTATCTTCATGATTTATCTTGGATTTTTCACAAACTTCCTTGCTGGATTTTGCTTGAGTTACTTGTGCCTTAATTTTCAAAACCCTAAATGGTGATACCTTGTATCCTTGAGCTTCATTGACCTAGTTTGGTGCTGTATTTTTTCAAACCCTTTTGGATTCTCATTTCTTTGTGTTTGGAGAGTACTTTGCTGGTTGGGTAGAATTTATAAGTGCTTGGATCTTTTTCTTGGGTATTTTCTTCCTCACCTTGCCTTGTTTTGCATTCTTTGAGTCTTCTAGTCTCTTTTAAGTTTAGAAGGGCACTTGTGCCAACTTCTCTTCATCTTTTGGGGGTCCTTTAGAGGTCTATGGTTGCTCCTGGTCTTATGATAGGGTTTGAATCTCTTTGAGTCTTGGTGTTGGGTCTCTTTTATGTGCCTTATTTCTTTAAGTGTTATGCATGCCTTCTTTGCACTTGTTTCACCTCTAACCATCTCAATGTGATCTTATGTTGCTTTGCTTATCATCTTGTGAACTCATTTCCATGCCTATATGCTTGAGTAGCTTCTGACTTGTTGGTTTATGACTTGATTTTATGTTGTTGCACTAACCTTGCAGGGGTTATGGTAAGTTTGAGATGTGGGAATTGAGTTCCACATCTCCATTTCTCATCTCTTCTCACATTGTTTATATGGACTAACATCTTCTTGTTGGGCTTAGGCCTTTCTCATCTCTCCTCTTATATTCTTCTTATTCTCTTGAGATCTTGTTTTTAGGTTAGAAAGACCTCACAAACCCTAGGAACTCCATGCATGCTAACTTAGGATAGAAACTTCCCCCTAGTTTTTTTTTTACCTTTATTCTCCTTTGGTTCTTCTTCTCTCCTCATCTTCAAATTCAATTTTAATTCACTTAATAAAGGTTGAGTACTTTTGTCGCTCCCGATAAGTGGGACTAGGTCCAGATAAAGGTACAGACGCGAACGGTCGGCGAAAGGGACAATGAGAACACACAGCAGTGAACTCACTGGAAAAGAAAAGAGTCGCCAGCTAGGCATTTTTTATCCCGGAGGAAAGGCAATGCTGCATAGACCTAGAAAGAGATGGATAAGACGGTTGCGAACCAGAGAGACTGAGAAAGGGGGTTGGTTACAACCTGGGAAGGTATTAGCACCCAGATTGTCCGCCGTACTCGACGGGATCCATGCTTAAAAGATTTGTGTTTTAAAGGGGTAGTGTCAGTGCAATTTGTGTATAAAAGAGCTGGAAAAGGATGTACAGGTGTCAGTGTAAAAGAAGTGTAAAGTGTAATATATACAGTGTCAGTGCAGGAACAGGAATGAGATGCTCAAGATCATGAGGCTTAAAGAATAAGGCTGAAAAGAGGGGGAATATACAGAGACTTTTGTTCGATAACTGTTAAGTTATGCCTACGTATCCTCTCGTGCAATGAGGAAGTCAGAACACCGTAGTTCGACCCAAAGAGACAGAAAGATGAATTGACTGGTGAACTGCTTGCTTGCCTATGCTCAAGTGTATGACCTGTCTAGCTCAGGTGCAAACTGTCTTGCATTAGACGGAAGAAGCGAGTTCTCGTTTATGAGTGAAGGTGATGAGAAAAGAATCCCGGAGGAGACGGTTATTGTTTGTTTTTGAGTTTTCAATCTTTTATTGCTTTTGAGAATTTGTCATAAGTTAATGAGCTTAAGCCTAAACCAATGGGTTAGTAAACTCATCACATCTTCCCTCTGATTAGGGGTAATGAGAGTACCTTAAGTGTGAAGTCAGATTCTCACACTTAATCACCTTTGGTATAGGATTAAGGTCATTAACCTACTTGTGATCAATTAGATATTTTTGGTGTTTTTTGTTTAGTGTTAAGTAATGAGGTTAAGCCATAATCAAGGATTAAACATACCCATTACACCATCCTAATAGAAGGATAATAGATGAGAATGTTTAAGCTGAGGAAAGCTCCTCAACTTAATCCATGATTAGGGATTAAACTCATGACAAAACAAAGCCTTTATTAAGTGGATTTTATTTTTAATGATATGATGATGAAGTGGTTTTTAGGGTTTGTAAGACAACTTGAGGGGGACTTGTCCATTAACACTAGGGTTAGTCCTTCTTAACCAATTAAGGAAGAATTAGAACCCTAATGCAAGGCCCAAGTTACAAGTGTGATGTCTTGATGATTATTGTGTGGATTAATTAAAGGAGTTAAACACATTAAGGGTTTAACACTTAGGATTAAAGTTATACACTCCATCCTAATAGAAGGATGCAGGCATAAACTTAATCACAAAGCCTTAAAGCCTTTAGGGTTTAGTCCCTGATTATGAGATGAGAAGAGAAGACTCAAAAGAGACACAAAGGTAAAAACTAATGGGGAGACTAATCAAAACCCTAATCATTGTCATGCTTGGTTGTTCCTAAGGTTTGTGAGGTTTACAAGAGAAATCTTCAGAGGAACCACCAGGAAGCAGATGAAAGGATCAAAGAGAAGCAAAGTCACTGGCTTCATTTAAGAAGACAAGTCACTTGAGGAAAGAAAGTGAGAAGAAGAAGAATGAGCAAGCTCAATCTCAAACACATACAAAAATGCAGCAAGGATGCATAAAAGAGATGAAGAGAGAGTATGAGAAGTGAAGGCAAATTTACTTCTCAAGATAACTTACCACCTGAAAAGTTAGAAAAGGAATGCAATGCTATGCCAAATGAGATGAGATGACATGACAAGGAACAAAACCAGAAGCACATACATGATGCTAATGATGCTATGAGATGTTACAAACATGAGGCAGCACATGGAAATGATCATGCAAGTTTATGGATGCAAATGGAGCAAGCTAAGAAGCATGAACATACATGAAAAGTTATGAGATGCATATGGCATACAACATGGCAAATGCAAGATGTGATGATCAAACATGCTTTCAATATGTCTTATGATGTTAAATGAATCACATGGAGGCATAAAATGTCATGGCAAGTCAAGGTATGGATGCAAATGCAAGATGGATGCATATGGAAGCCCAAATTAGGGTTTATGATCAAAGCATCAAACACAAACCAAAATCAGAAGCAAACATCAACATAAAAAAATTGAAAATGCACTCAAAGGATCCCTAATCCTATACTAACTCACTGCCCAAAGGAGAGGTTTCAACTCTTAACCAAATTCAAGATATGATTTTCCTAAGTTTTCTAGGGTTTTAGGGTTCCTTAACAAGAAAAATTACCAAACAAATGGGAAATGAAAGATCAAATCACGGCCATTTAATCTCACAAACTACATGCTAAACACAATGCAATGCAAAAAGAATCAAGGTCCAACTCTTTAGGGTTAGGCAGAAATGATTTTTGGAAGTTTGGATCAAATTAATGCACAAAAATGATTTTAATTCCATGAAAAATTCTCAAAATGCATCAAGATCAAAAAATAAATTTGGTTTGAGGGTTGGACAATGTTTCTAAATGTTTTTAAAGGTTTCATGAATTTTTTGGTGATTTTTAAATACCTAAAAGTATTTTTAATTAATTAATTCTCATTAATTAATTAAAAAGAAACTTTTAAATATTTAAAAATACTTTTTTAATGCTAAAAATGAAAATAAAAATATTTTTGTGTTCAGAAATTAAATAACAACTTGTACAAAAAATTTCAGATTTTTTAATGTATTTTTGCTATTTTAAATAAATTGAACAAAATAAATGGAATAAAAAGAAAAGAAAATGAATTTTAAACTGAAAAAAGAAAAGTCAAACAATCCAAGGGCCCTCATTTAAACTCACAAGCGCGCGCTTTGACTTGGCGCCAGATCCCACGGCCAACATTCAAACCTGGCTAATTAATGATTATGCCCTAATGACACCCCTAATTACTTTCAGGCGACCGGAACAGTGTTCCGGTCGTCTTCTCCGATCACCCAAAATTCCAATCTCCCTCCCTAGGCCATTTCAGAGGCTCTAAGTCTCCAGAAATCATCTTCTACCCACCCTAAACACGAATCCAGCATCAAATCACATTTAAATTCAAACACAAACAAGAATTGAATCCAAGAAGTTTTTAGGTTAAACTTTCAGAACACCATAACATACTTATTTCTTGCTCATTTTCAAAAGTAAATAGATCCCCATGATCAGTGCAACATACCAAACAATATTCTAACAAGAAATTAGAGTTCTGGAAAAAAAGTTCATGAAGCTACCTGAGATTGAGCTTTCGATTCAGGCGCTTTCTGGCTGGTTCTTTGGCTCAAACAAGTCCCAATGATCCTCCTTGGAAGCTTTTGATACTTGGTTGGAGTTTAAACAGCCTCTTGAGTGAGTTTGCAGAATCTCAGTTCATGAAGTGTGAAAATCGTGTTTTTGATTGTGGGGGTGTTAAGGTAAAATGAGGGCAGGGAAATGATCAGCAAGGTTTGTGGAGTTGAATGGTGAAAAGAGTTTGAAGGTTTGAAGGCTGAATCAAGAGATTCGAAGGTTTTTGCTTGAGGGAGTGAAAATGAGGATATGAGGCTATGGCTTGTTTCAGGCTTGTGTCTTGTTGGTTTGGGTTCAGTGAAGCATGGTGAGAAGGTTGGTGAAACTTGTTTGAATGTTTGTGGCTTGTGGAATCAGATTCGAAGGAAAATGCAAGTTGGAGAGAGTTTGTGGATGCTGAGTTCTAGTGAGTTTCAGCCTTGCCTCTTGTTATGTTTTGCTAGCATTTGATCCACATAAACAAATCTTATTGGTCAGATGATGTGACCTGCCCTTTTGTGATAGGTGTAGCTACTTTTGCAAAATGTCCACTCTTGTGTAAGAGAAGCATGGGTCATGTTCTAGGCTAGTACATGGGGTGTGGGCTGCGCAGCATGGTGTGAGGGAAAGGCTAGGATGGTTCAGCATCCAAGGCAACAAGTGGATGGAGTGTTATGATGGTTTTTGCAAGTTGCTTGCTTTTGAATCTTCATGAAAATATCTTGCTCCAAAGGCCAAACAAATGAGAAACCCTTGGCCCATTCTGATTTTTTAGGTCACATGTGATGTTTGTGTAATGGTTAGACAACAATTAGAAGTCACAAATGCCTTTGGTACAAGATTTTGCAAGTTTTCCATTTGGTGCATAACTTGAAATTAGTGATTTTTGCCAACTTTAACACACCATAACTTTTGATCCAAAATGAATTAGGTCATGTTCTTGTACTTTTTGAAAAGGGAAAGATCTAATCTACAACTTTCATGACCAAAGTTTTTCCATTTGAAGCATTTTTGGATCAAAAAGTAAGGGTTGAAAAAGTTGAATAAAATGACATTTTCATTAAAAGTCAAACTTGCCCAAAAAGTCAACTTTGCAAAAGACTTGAAATTCTTGATTTTGTGAACTTCTAACATCTTCCATGATCAAATAAAGATCATATACAATCAAAATGATGAAGATCACCCCTTGGTTGGGTCATTGGGGGCCTCAGATGCCCTGATTTTACACTGACTTGTCTGAAAAGTCAACTCTTGATCAGATGACTTCCCCATGGAATTTCTTCATGAAAATTGATATGCACACTCCCTATACCATATAGAGACCAATAGAAACAAGAATGACCAAAAAATTTGAAGTTATGGCCTCTGAAACCAAAACCCTAATTTTAGGTCAACTGTGCAGTCCAGCCTAGCTCTGCTTCCACACCAATCCCAGTTCTTGTGATTCTTTGGAATTATTGACTTTGAGAGGATGTAATATGATACTTGAACACATGTGGAACCCTTTGAAGTGATTGATGGCCTTAGGAGTGGCTCAAGAAGCTCTAGGATTGCTCAGATCACAAACCCTAGATGCAGATGACTTTGAACCAATGCAAAGATTCAAAATTGTGGTATGAGATGTTATGATTGTGTTTATGCATATGAAATGATCACAAGCCATGGTGTGAATGGGTGAGGGAAAATTTGGGGTGTTTACAGCTGCCCCTATTCAAACATGAGTTAGCTGTGCAGGATGTAAGCAACGGCTTAACAGGCAAACAAGATAACTCGTGGTTGAATACCAAAGATAGTCCAAAATTTGCACTCACAGAAAGAAGAAGAAAAAGGATATAGATTGTAAAAGAAAATAAAGTATATTGTAAAGTGGGCGACGGAGGACGACCGTCGAGCAGAGGACGACTGCTGGGTAAAGGGCAATGACGGGGATGGCCGACATGCTGGAAAAGTGCGGAAAATAAAGCAATGACAGGGACGGCCGACATGCTGGGGATAATAGGTATTATGATGGGGACGGCCATCAAGTAAAGCTGCAAGATTCTCTGGGAATTAATGAAACATGACGGGGACGGCCATCAAGTTCATAAAGTAAAGTAACCATCGATGGGGACGCCCATCGGGCTAAACTGATGAAGGACGATCATCAGGAAAAGGAAAAGGGACCACGACGGGGACGACCATCGGGTTAAAGAATAAATGAAATAAACAGATGATGAGGTACGGTCATCAAAGGTGAAGGACGACCACCTAGCAGGGGATGGCTGCTCTGTTGGGGTAAGATGAGGGACGGTCATCTTAGGTGGAGGACGACCACCTGGCAGGGTACGGCTGCCGAAAAGATCACGACATAGGACGAATGCCGGATAAAAGGTCAACGATGGGGACGGCCATCGGACGAGCATGATGGAGGAAGACCATCAAGAGGTGGAGGACGACCACCTAGCAGGGGACGGCTGCTCTCAAGGTTTGTCATGACATAGGACGAATGTCAGATAACCGAAATCAACAATATGGACGGCCATTGGATAAAATGATGAAGGACGATCATCAAGAGGTGGAGGACGACCACCTAGCAGGGGACGGCTGCTAAATATCAACGATGGGGACGGCCATCGGATGAGCCTGATGGAGGACGACCATCAAGAGGTGGAGGACGACCACCTAGCAGGGTACGGCTGCTCTCAAAGTTTATCATGACACAGGACGAGTGTCAGATAAAAGGAAAATTTGCTTGCTGGGGAATAGTAAACACGAACGAGTGTTTACAACCAAGAAACAAAAGGTATAAGTGTTTAGATGTTATGTATAGATTAAAGATGCGGACGAGCATCCCTAAGACTACGATGCGGACGAGTATCGGGTAGAAACAAAATACTGACACGTGTTCAGAGATGATGATACGGACGAGTATCAACTGGTTAACAGGGAACACGGACGAGTGTTGAATCTGAAGGGACTCTTCTGGGGAATGGTAGACACAGACGAGTATCTATATTCAAGAAGATGTAAGTGTTTGACACGGTGTATGGATTAAAGATGCGGACGAGCATCCTTAAGACTATGATACGGACGAGTATCAAGTAGAAACAAACGCTTGACGCATATTCTGAGATGATGGTACGGACGAGTACCAACTGGTTAACAAAGAACATGGACCAATGTTGAATCTGTGGGGATACGGACGCGTATCTGTATAAGTGTAACATGAGTAGTGAGTATGAGTATTGTATAGATGAGTATTTTAACTGCTGGGGAGAGCGACACGGACGAGTGTCAAAGAATTTGTATATAAGTTTTTGTGAGTGCAAAGAGAATGTCTTGGTTTTCTGCTGGGGGTATGACACGGACGGGTGTCAGGAAGTATCTGTAATACGGGTGGTCTTGTTTGTAAAGAGTGTTCAGGCGACTTTACTGGGGAATGATGACACGGACGGGTGTCAAAAGGAGTATATACTAGTGTTTGTGAACTGTGAGGCAGCTGCTTTTGCTGGGGACTCTGGGGGAAATTTCTGTACGTTGATGAATGGTTATTATTCACAAGTGTTTGATTCAAAACATGGCTTATGATTATGATATATGTTTGATTTTTTCCGTAATGCTCCGTTTTAGACGGAATGCTACGCTTTGTGGGTGAATATGATGCAAATGCCATGGTTATGCGAGGGGTACAGATCCGGGATTCGGATCCCGTTGCTGTGAAGATTTCTGGCTGATCTGTTTGAAATGGGCATCCCAGCTGGGGATGAGATCATTGATAGATCTGATGAGATGTATCTGCTTGGGGGGATAGGTCACTGATAGACCCCTCCTTGGAAATGAGAGACCCAGCTGGGGTTTGTAGAAGCTTTCTTCACTCTGTTGTGATTCCTTCATGCGTTGCTCTTCTGGATAGAGGCTGAAGCTCTGTGGGGAAATGGTTCCCTGACTTTTGTATTCTGCTGAGGAAGAATGATTGGCACCCCGGCTAGGAGGAGTGACAAGTGGCAACTTAGCTGGGGGAAGTTATCGGTGGCAACTCAGCTGGGGAGAAAGCACCTCAGGTGCTAAGAATGAGTGTTGATTTGTCAACTTGCTGGGATGAAGCTTTCATGCCCCGAGTTGCGTTTTGGATACCTGCAATCCTGCAAAGATAGAGAAACGCACAAGTGATCCCGAGGTATCCTTTACTGGATCCCGTTAGGAGAGATCAAGCACTCTTGGGAGTAAGTACATTTCCTGCAAGCACGTGTTTTTATTTTGAAGATAAACATCTGTACTTATGCAATCAGTTTTTTAGAGACATCAGGCATTCTTTGCAAATAAAAATGTACAAAACGAAACATGACTGAAAAATCTGATTTTATTAATTCAAAAGCCCTGAATTGGCAAGATACAGTCAAAGAAACAAATCTCCTAAAATGGAGAGACTGTTACAAATTGAGAAACAAAGTGTTGGCGATGTTGACGACGCTTTCAAGGAACTTCCTCTTTTGCTATGACTCGCATGACTTTTGACGTTCTTCTCGCCTTGCTTTCTGAAGAAGGCTGATTCTGATTGAAGCTTGATCCTTTTGCAGCTTATCAAGTTGTAAACGATACAGACGAATTCAGAATGCAGTTGTTCGCTTATTCCCTCATTTTGCATGGATCGCCCTTTCGGGTTTTCAATCCATCGGGATACCCATTTTTGCCTGAGTTGTCCAATGCGGCTTTTCAACTCAGCGGGTGTACATTTTTGTTTATTTTCCCTTATTTTTGCCCGAGTCTTTTATTCTGTTTTTGACTCGCCGGGATGCCCTATTTTTGCCTGGACTTACATTCTGTTTTTATGTCCAGCGGGTCGTTTTATGCGAAGTATTTTTTAACTGCATCTGAATTCACAGGGGACGGGAAGTCTTCACCATCCATGGTGCTGAGCATCAGTGCTCCACCAGAGAAAACTTTCTTTACCACGAATGGCCCTTCATAGTTTGGAGTCCATTTGCCCCTGTGGTCTGTATGAGGAGGGAGGATTCTCTTCAGCACAAGATCTCCAACTTGGTACTCTCAGTGCCTGAGTTTCTGATCGAAGGCTTTCTTCATTCTTTTCTGATACAACTGCCCATGACAGATTGCAGCCAATCTCTTCTCTTCAATCAGACTCAGTTGCTCGAACCGGGACCGAATCCACTCTGCTTCGTTCAACTTAACATCCATTAGTACCCGTAGAGAGGGTAACTCAACTTCAACAGGTAGGACTGCTTCCATACCATATACAAGTTGATACGGTGTTGCCCCAGTGGATGTTCTGATTGACGTGCGGTACCCATGCAAGGCAAATGGTAGCATCTCATGCCAGTCTTTGTAGGTGACTACCATCTTCTGCACAATCTTCTTGATATTCTTATTAGCTGCCTCAACAGCGCCATTCATCTTTGGCCTGTAAGGAGAAGAATTGTGGTGTTGGATCTTGAAGTCCCGGCATAATTCAGCCATCATCTTGTTGTTTAGATTGGAACCATTATCAGTAATGATTCGCTCGGGCACTCCATACCGACAGATGATATCTCTCTTCAGAAATCGGGCTACCACTTGCCTTGTGACATTTGCATATGAGGCTGCTTTGACCCACTTGGTGAAATAATCAATGGCGACCAGGATGAATCTGTGGCCATTCGAAGCAGTCGGTTTAATCTTACCAATCATGTCAATGCCCCACATAGCAAAGGGCCACGGTGAAGACATTACGTTCAAAGGATTGGGAGGTACATGCACCTTATCCGCGTAGATCTGGCATTTATGGCATTTTCTGGCATAAGCACAACAGTCGGCATCCATTGTGATCCAGTAATAACCTGATCTTAGCAACTTTTTAGCCATGGCATGTCCTCCAGCATGGGTACCAAAGGATCCTTCGTGCACCTCATACATCAATAAGTCTGCTTCTGTCTTGTCAACACATCTGAGGAGTACCATATCAAAGTTCCTTTTGTATAAAGATCCATCAGTGTTCAGAAAGAAACTACCAGCAAGCCTTCTCAAAGTCTTCTTATCATTGGAAGATGCCCCAGGTGGGTATGTTTGATCCTCCAAGAAGCATTTAATGTCATGGAACCAAGGCTTATCGTCTTTGACAACTTCTGCTGCGAATACATAGGCTGGCCTGTCAAGTCTGGACACTGAAATTTGAGGTACAAAGTTTGCAGCTTGAACTTTGATCATGGATGAAATGGTAGCCAGAGCATCTGCAAACTGATTCTCGTCCCGAGGGATATATTCAAGTTTGACCGTTGTAAAGAAAGTCAGTAACCTCCTTGTATAATCCCTGTAAGGTATCAGGTGATCTTGGTGGGTGTACCATTTGCCGTTGGTTTGATTAACTACCAGTGCTGAATCTCCGAATACAGTCAATGTCTTGATCCTGAGGTCAATGGCTTCCTCAAGACCCATAATGCAAGCTTCGTATTCAGCTTCGTTGTTAGTGCAATTGAAAGTGAGTTTTGCCGAAAAAGGCATGTGAACCCCTTTAGGTGTAATGAGTACTGCACCAACACCACGACCATTCATATTAACAGCCCCATCAAACATCATAGTCCATTCTTCTTCTGGGTCAGGCCCTTCAGTGTGAATAGGCTCTTCATGATCTTTTGCTTTAATGAACATGATGTCTTCATCAGGGAAGTCAAATCTCATAGGCTGGTAATCATCAATAGGTTTCTCAGCAAGATATTCAGACAATACACTGCCCTTGATGGCTTTCTGAGATGTGTATTGGATGTCATATTCTGTGAGGATCATTTTCCATCTTGCAACCCGTTCGGTAAGAGCTGGCTTCTCAAAAATATACTTGACTGGGTCCATCTTTGAAATCAATAAAGTAGTGTGGGTCAACATATACTGCCTCAGTTGGCGAGCAGCCCACGCTAAAGCACAGCAAGTTTTCTCGAGCAGTGAATAACGCTGTTCACAGTCGGTAAACTTTTTGCTTAGGTAGTATATTGCATACTCTTTTCGACCAGACTCGTCATGCTGGCCCAGCACACACCCCATTGACTCTTCTAATACTGTCAAGTACATAATCAGAGGTCTTCCTCCAACTGGAGGCATAAGGATTGGAGGTTCTTGTAAGTATTCCTTGATCTTGTCAAAAGCCTTCTGGCAGTCTTCGTTCCACCTGACCGTCTGTTCTTTTCTCAACAGCTTGAACAAGGGTTCACAGGTTGCTGTAAGGTGAGATATGAACCGTGAAATGTAATTCAGTCGACCTAAGAACCCTCGAACTTCTTTCTCAGTTTTCGGTGCAGGCATCTCTTGAATAGCTTTGACTTTATCAGGGTCAACTTCAATCCCTTTCTCGCTTACAATAAATCCCAGCAACTTACCGGATCGCACCCCGAATGTGCATTTGTTGGGGTTCAACTTCAGTTGGTACTTCCTCAGACGCTTGAATAGCTTCAGCAGATTTACCAGGTGGTCTTCTTCTGTAAGGGACTTGGCGATCATGTCATCCACATAACATTCTATTTCTTTATGGATCATATCGTGGAATAATGTCACCATAGCCCGTTGATATGTTGCACCAGCATTCTTCAATCCGAATGGCATCACCTTGTAACAGAACGTGCCCCAGGGTGTGATGAATGTTGTCTTCTCCATGTCTTCAGGTGACATCTTAATCTGATTGTATCCTGAAAATCCGTCCATGAAGGAGAACACCGAGAACTGAGCCGTGTTATCCACCAATACATCAATGTGAGGTAATGGGAAATCATCCTTCGGGCTGGCTCTGTTCAGATCCCGGTAGTCAACACACATCCTTACTTTGCCGTCTTTCTTAGGCACAGGTACTATGTTAGCAACCCACGGTGGATAGCTAGTTACAGCAAGGAACCCGGCGTCCCATTGCTTTTGTACCTCTTCTTTGATTTTCATTGCCATGTCTGGGAGAGTACGGCGCAGTTTCTGTTTAACCGGCGGGCATTCCTCCCTTAAAGGTAGCTTGTGCACAACAATATCGGTGTCCAACCCTGGCATATCTTGATAAGACCAAGCAAACACATCCACATATTCTTGAAGCAGATCAATCAGTTGTCTCTTCACCGAGTCTTGTAGGCAGGCCCCGATTTTAACCTCTTTCACGTCTTCATCTGTACCAAGATTAATCGTTTCGACCTCCTCCTGATGAGGAGTGATAACCTTCTCCTCTTGTCTCAACAACCTGGCTAGCTCTTCAGGAAGCTCATATTCTTCTTCAACCCCTTCATCAGCTTGATTGATCGGATTGTCAAAGTCATACGAAGTCATAGCCGTGCTGTTGTCGGTGCTGTCTGGAAGGCACTCTCTGCAAGGGTTCAGTTTGTTCGTTTTAGTGATTTGATTTTAATCTTGTTTAGAAAAGTGAAAAAAAGGTTGTCATTTTGAAAACATCGCCATTTATTTTTTGTACAAAAAGAAAAATGGAAAAACAGTGAGCGGAAAAGAAAAAGACTCGTTTGCAAAAAAGATGTCTGATATTTCATTGATTAATCTTGTTTGCACAAAAAGTACAGATGGCCCGATTACAAAATGAGTCTTGTCATCTTGGGCAAGATGCAAGACTTTGATGCATGCTATAAAAATACAGGAAATAATAATTACTCTGCATGAGTAACCCTTATAATTTCCTGGGAAGACCAGTTTGAGATACTGCTCCCCGGGATCTTTGGACGTATCCAACTTTCCAGGTTGCGTTCTTCTTCCAGCTCGTCTTCCAAATTGTTGATAGCATCAGGGGTGAGCATCCCCCCACTGACAAAACCGGGCTTCTCAGCAGCCTCTGCTTGATTTCGTTGAGTTGGTCTGTAACCCAACCCAAATTTGTCCTTCTTCTCCTCCACAGATAAAACCTTGCCCCAGCCTTGGGCAGTTCCTTCCTCAACAACCTTCCGGGCTTGTTGGTAAGATGACATGGAGACTCCAGGTATAGCGTATGCTTCATTCACGTTCAGGGCCTCAAACCCTTGACTCATTGTTTCATGGATCTCCCCATCCATCTCAATGTATTTGTAGGTAGCCAGGTGGCTGACAAAAATATCCTCCTCTCCACAGATAGTAACGACTTGCCCCCCCCACTCGAATTTTAACTTCTGGTGAAGGGTTGAGGTCACGGCGCCAGCGGCGTGAATCCATGGCCTACCCAATAAACAGCTGTAGGCGGGCTGAATATCCATCACGTAGAAGGTCGTTTTAAAAGTTTGTGGGCCAATCGTTACAGGCAGCTCAATTTCTCCCAGAACCGATCTCTTAGAACCGTCAAAGGCTCTTACTACCAGGTTACTGGGGCGTAATGCCAATCCTTCATACTCCAGCTTCACAAGGGCCTTTTTAGGTAAGACATTGAGGGATGACCCTGTGTCTACCAGCACATGGGAAAGGACTGCACCTTTACATTCCATGGTGATGTGCAAAGCCTTGTTATGATTGCGGCCTTCCGTAGTCAAATCAGTGTTGGTGAACCCTAGTCCATTGCTAGCAGTAACATTTCCAACCACAGTTTCTAACTGATTGACGGTGATCTCTTCAGGCACGTAAGCTGCGTGCAAGACTTTAAGTAGTGCATTCCGATGGGCTTCGGAGCACATAAGCAATGATAGGATAGAGATCTTGGATGGCGTCTGGTGAAGCTGGTCCACTATTTTGTAATCACTCTTGATGATTCTCATGAACTCATCAACTTCTTGATCAAAGGGTGTTTTCAAAGCTTCCTTAACAGCTGGATCTTCCTGCACCAGGCTCTTTCCTTTTGCCTTGGCAGCAGCTTCTGCTTCGGCAGTGGGTCTTTGAATTTGTGGAGCAAAGAGACGTCCGCTTCGGGTGAAGCCTCCGCCTCCTCCCACATTGTCTATTTGTGGTGCAGGGGTTGATGATTCAAGAGTGATTTTCTGTCCTTCGTAGTATAGATCAGCACCGTAATGCCAGGGGATGGCATTACTGCTTTCATAAGGTATCGGCCCAGGCACCGTGATAGTGACTGGACTGGTTGCAGCTGCAGAAGGGACTATGATAGTCTGTGGATCATAGTATATTGTGACTGGTGCTCTGGTGGGAGTAGCACTTTCTGAGTTGTAGGCAGAATCATTTTCAGGATCATAATAAATCGTAACGGTTGAGACATCTTCATTGTTTGCTGCTGATGTTGTAGGAGACATTGTTGGAAGGATGGGTGTTGTTGTTGTAGGAGATTCAAAATGAAGTGGTGCTGAAGTTGTAGAAGGAATGTTTGCTGATATCTGGTCAGTTGAAATGACAGATGAAGCATTCGTTGATGAAGCTGAAGAGTTGTCGGGAACAATGGTTGTTGCAGTTGTAGGAGATACTGGAATTGCTGCTGACGAGATTGCTGGATTTGTTGGAATTGATGTTGTGATTTGAAGCAGGCCACTCTGGATGAGACCATCTATGCCATCCCTCAAGTTATCACAACCATTCACTGAAATGTTGCAGTAAGCACACCCTAGCTCGCATCCCGGGAACATTTGACATTCGAGGAGTTGAGCCTTAATCTCTACCAACGGTGTCCGAATCTGACCTACACTGGTTATTAAATAAGACGGCTTGTCTTCTTCAATAGTATTGATTCTGGGACCTCCGTGGTGTGGCATAGGGTTTTTGTTAACATTCGGTGGTGGTGCAAAGTTCAGAGCCTTAGAGTCTACCAGGTCTTGTACCTTCATGTGCAAAGCTCTGCACTTTTCTGTACTATGGCCAGGTGCATTTGAATGGAAGGCACATCTGGCGTTGGAGTCATAATTTCTGGGCAGACTATTAGGATCTGGAGGGGCCAATGTCCTTAGCTCAACTAGGTTGAGTTTCAGGAGTTGTGGAAATAATGTTGCATAGGGCATAGGGATCGGATCGATCACCCTATTGGCCTGAGAAGGTCTCTGTTGGAAAGGTCTTTGCTGATTGTTGTTGTTGGTGTTACTGTTGTTGTAATTTCTTGGAGGATACTGAGTTTGTTACTGGTACTGAGGTTGTTGCTGATAATTTTGTTGTGGTGGTTGATAAGCTGGTTGTGGATGAGCTGGAGCGGGAATGGTGACTGCTGCCACAGACCTATGAACATATTGGGGCCTGCCCCTGCTGGCATGGATAGCATTGGTCTCACCAGTTCTTCTTGGGCCTACAAAAGGCTTCCTTGTATTGCTGGATGAGCTGGCACCGTTGTCAGAAATTTTGCCCATTTTTAACAAGCTCTCAATTCTCTCTCCAGCTATAACAACATCTGCAAAGCTAGTGGAAGAGAAGGCAGCTAGCCTGTCAATGTATGTTCCTTGGAGGGTGTTCATAAACATATCTTCCATCTCCCTCTCTGACATAGGTGGCTGAACAGCAGCAGCCAATTGCCTCCATCTCTGGGCATACTCTCGGAAACTTTCTCTTGATGACTGTGACATTCCCATTAGGAGGGTCCTGTTGGGTGCCATGTCTAAGTTGTACTGATACTGTCTGATAAAGGCCTCTGCCAGGTCCTTCCAACACCTGATAGTTGCTCTTGTCAGATGAGAGTACCATTCTCTTGAAGCTCCCGTTAAGCTATCCTCGAAATAAAACATCCATAGCTTCTCGTCCATGGTATAAGCTTTCAACCTCCCCAGGAAGGATTGTAAGTGGGTCCGTGGGCAGGAAGTCCCGTTGTACTTTAAAAAACAAGGAGGCTTAAACTTATGGGGAATCCTGACCCCGTCTACCAAGCCCATATCCATAACATCAAAACCCAAAGAGTTTTGAGACTCCAAGGATCTTAATTTCTCAGCTATCTCATCCAGCCTTCTATCATAAGCTTCCTCCCCAGCTCCCATCACTGTGAACTGATCTTCCTGGGGGTCTTCTTGCAGCACCCTGCCTGTAGTGGCAGTCCCTTGAACATTTGCAGGAATGTTGACCTCTGGATGAAGGTGGGGTCCAAATACAGGGGGATTAACATGAGGTTGGACCCTCTCATTGTTGCTTGTGCCAGCAGTCCCTAGATGGGGATCTTCCTGATTCTGCCTTTCTACCATGGCTCTCAGTCTCTCCTGGCTCTGAGCCATGTTGTTCATCACCTCCATAAATTGTGTCATCTGAGTCCTCATTTCTAGCCTTTCATTGGCCATTTGGTTCCTGACCTCTATAAGGTCCTGCTGCATTTGGTCCATTTGTATGCCTGGAAGATTGTTGCGGGTTGGATATCTGTGTGGACGGTTGAGTGGGAACACACGTCGTCGAGCAATAGTTCCTGAGATCACAACAGAGTTAGTAACAAATAATCAAAAACCTACAAAACAGGGTAAAAGGTTAGTATGCAATGCAGTCATGCTTATTTGTTTCCAAGGTATCCGGCTTGGCACTTGGTTTTGACCCTTCCAGACCCTCGAAGATGCTTGATGTTGCTTTGAAGAATTCAGATAAAACCAAACAACACATATATTACAAAAAGGTAAATGATACATAACTTGTTTTTTACAATACATGCCCTCTGAGGGGTCAAAAATACAACATAAAGAAAAGTACAATGAAATGAAAGCAACAACAAGCAAAAGTCAAACACCAAGACCAAACTCATCCTCCTGAACTTCCTTGAGAAGTGCTTCAGTCACAGGATCAGCTGGACGCTCTGTAAGGTTCCTGATGAGAAGATTCCTTGTAGTAATAGCTGCAGTTAGTTTCTTGTGTTGACTCTGGTCCTTTGACCTCTTCACACCAGCTCTAATCTTCAGCTCTGAGATCTCCCTCTGGGCTGCTGCCAGGGCTTCCCGTTGCTCTTTTGCACTAGCTTCCAGCTGCTCAATCTTATCCTGAGTCCTCTTATCTTCTAGGGTGCGAGCTTCGGTGATCCTGACCCACCTAGCTTGACTCTCCTTCAGATACAAATCAGTCCTGGCCTTCTGGAACTGAGCTTCCTTGCAGGCATTCTTCAGAATCTGTTCTCCAGCCCTAGACTTCTTGATGTAATCCTCAGACTTCTCAATCCTAGCCAGGTGCTCCACCTTCAACTTTTCCAACCTTTCAATATCCAACCTACCATCACTCCTCTCCCAGAGGGTCTTCTGTAGAGCCTGAGTCAACTTCTCATTTCTTTCTTTCAATTTCTCAAACTCCTCTAAGCTGACAGTTGCTGGAGGTGGTGTTGTGGAAGGCCCAGGCATATCTTCAATAGTAAAGGGCATCCCAGAAAATTGAGCCCTGGCATGGGACCAATCATAGTACTGTGCTGATGCCACATTGTTGCACTTCCCTAGGATGGTTACCCCCTTAGTCTGCACATTGTCCCAGGCCCAGGCTGCTTGCCTGACAACAGTCGGATTAGGCTTGATTTCAACATAAAGGGTCTCACTCAGATCCTGTACCCTAGGAGGATGGACTAATGCATAGCCCAGCTGTCTTTTGAATAGCAGAGGATTATAATTGATGCACCCTTTCACTCCAATCATAGGCACATTGGGAAATTGCCCACAACTTGTAATGATGTCTCTGCCCTTAGTACTCTGAGTACACCATCTGATATCATCTGAGGTTAGAGCAACAAGCCTCCTAGCCCAGTTCTTCTGCTGGTGAGGGTTCAAGAAGGCATCAGTCTTTGGCAGATGCTTGAGCAGCCAAGTATAGAACAAAGGAGCACAACATCTCACTAATCTCCCCCTTTGCTTTTCATTCCTTTGATGGACAGAGTAGTAAAGATCTCCCAGTAAGGTGGGTACTGGGTTTCTCAGGATGAAAAGATGGATTGCACTCTTGCTAACAAACCTAGGCTCATATGCAAATAAAATGACCCCATATATACTGAGGGCCAACAGGGCACAGACTGCCTTCCACTCCCCCAGGGAGGCCTTCAGGCTGGCTTGAGAAGTCAAGAAATCCAGATGAAAACCAGAGATCCCAACTTTAGATGTCAAATTCTGCCCAATCAGAACTGGTTCCAGATGTAGAGCTCTTGCTATCTCTTCATTACTTGGGAAAGCCATCTCAGGGTTGAAGGGGATTCCACCCTTGATAGGTACACCAATCAGTGATGAATATTCCTCCAGCAAGGGTCCCAACTGAAAAATTCTGAAATGTAAAGCACCTCAGGGGAGGGTCATAGAATTGCAGGCAGGTATGTATCAAGCTCCTCTGTGAAGGGTCCAAATCCATAACCACGTCAAGGATTCCTCCATAATGTTCTCTAAAGAGTGGTATATGGTCTGGAGTAATCAGGGTCTGAATCCTCCTGATGCTAGCTAGCTCAGGTTCAAAGAAGTGATAGGAGATATTACTCTTCTTAGGTGCCATGTTGATTAAGAATAGGTGTTGATGATGATGACTGAGGACAACACTGAAAATGGGCCACTGATAGGTTGGGACTGAGGATGCAAGATAGCTGATAACTGGAGTAGATACTGTTGAGAATAGGTCTATACTGATGATGGGGTCAAAACCAAGCCAAAGTGATAGGATGGATACCCTGAAAAACAAATAAACACATGTTAAAATGATGCAATGACGATGTATGCAAATGATATGCAAGGGTTTGTGACTGAGCTGGATCTGATCAAGTGCTCTGATATAAGTCCAGGTATGTTCAAGAAATCCAGATGGAGGTCTATAAGTCCAGTAACCAAGGTGGGGGACTCAAATAAAGAGCCACATGTCCAGGGTTTTAGAATCACAAGAACTGTTCCAAAATGGAGTACTCTTATTCAATCAAAGTAACAGGGTATGCTGAGGTCAAGGGTACCTGCAAACCTGTAAACAGCCCAACCCCCTCACAGGTGGTGTTCTAAAACAAGGATCCTCAGACTTGGATCAGTTATGAGAAGTGTAAACACTTCTAACCCGAAGGTACAGTGTTTACAATAACCATAAAAGTTCCTCCTCTAATTCACCTCAGTTTCTGAAGGTCAAAACTAAAGGTCATCCAGACTTAGCAGGCTTCCCAGATAGCCCTAGTACTGCAGGAAATCTGCAACACAGAGTTCTCAAGAAGAAACCCATATCTGAACCGTGTTTCATATTCCCGCACCAGACCGAGATGGAATGGGAAAGAATATGAACCACTCTAGCCTAGGTGTCACTCAGGTCCCAGGTATAGGACCTTAACTCTCAATAGAACCCCACCCACCAAAGCAAAACCAGATCCAGCCAGACAGCATGACAGTATGATATATGTAAAGCTGTAAAGAAAGCAGTAAAACAACTGTACACAAAGCAAGTAAATAAAACAAATATACAAACACAAATAGCACATAACACCCCAGTAAACACAAATCATTCAAGCGCTAGGAGGAACCCACAAAAAGAACCAGAAGCCCTTGTTACAGTATAAGGGTCCCCAGCAGAGTCGCCAAGCTGTCGCTCCCGATAAGTGGGACTAGGCCCAGATAAAGGTACAGACGCGAACGGTCGGCGAAAGGGACAATGAGAACACACAGCAGTGAACTCACAGCATTTTTTATCCCGGAGGAAAGGCAATGCTGCATAGACCTAGAAAGAGATGGATAAGACGGTTGCGAACCAGAGAGACTGAGAAAGGGGGTTGGTTACAACCTGGGAAGGTATTAGCACCCAGATTGTCCGCCGTACTCGACGGGATCCATGCTTAAAAGATTTGTGTTTTAAAGGGGTAGTGTCAGTGCAATTTGTGTATAAAAGAGCTGGAAAAGGATGTACAGGTGTCAGTGTAAAAGAAGTGTAAAGTGTAATATATACAGTGTCAGTGCAGGAACAGGAATGAGATGCTCAAGATCATGAGGCTTAAAGAATAAGGATGAAAAGAGGGGGAATATACAGAGACTTTTGTTCGATAACTGTTAAGTTATGCCTACGTATCCTCTCGTGCAATGAGGAAGTCAGAACACCGTAGTTCGACCCAAAGAGACAGAAAGATGAATTGACTGGTGAACTGCTTGCTTGCCTATGCTCAAGTGTATGACCTGTCTAGCTCAGGTGCAAACTGTCTTGCATTAGACGGAAGAAGCGAGTTCTCGTTTATGAGTGAAGGTGATGAGAAAAGAATCCCGGAGGAGACGGTTATTGTTTGTTTTTGAGTTTTCAATCTTTTATTGCTTTTGAGAATTTGTCATAAGTTAATGAGCTTAAGCCTAAACCAATGGGTTAGTAAACTCATCACATCTTCCCTCTGATTAGGGGTAATGAGAGTACCTTAAGTGTGAAGTCAGATTCTCACACTTAATCACCTTTGGTATAGGATTAAGGTCATTAACCTACTTGTGATCAATTAGATATTTTTGGTGTTTTTTGTTTAGTGTTAAGTAATGAGGTTAAGCCATAATCAAGGATTAAACATACCCATTACACCATCCTAATAGAAGGATAATATATGAGAATGTTTAAGCTGAGGAAAGCTCCTCAACTTAATCCATGATTAGGGATTAAACTCATGACAAAACAAAGCCTTTATTAAGTGGATTTTATTTTTAATGATATAATGATGAAGTGGTTTTTAGGGTTTGTAAGACAACTTGAGGGGGACTTGTCCATTAACACTAGGGTTAGTCCTTCTTAACCAATTAAGGAAGAATTAGAACCCTAATGCAAGGCCCAAGTTACAAGTGTGATGTCTTGATGATTATTGTGTGGATTAATTAAAGGAGTTAAACACATTAAGGGTTTAACACTTAGGATTAAAGTTATACACTCCATCCTAATAGAAGGATGCAGGCATAAACTTAATCACAAAGCCTTAAAGCCTTTAGGGTTTAGTCCCTGATTATGAGATGAGAAGAGAAGACTCAAAAGAGACACAAAGGTAAAAACTAATGGGGAGACTAATCAAAACCCTAATCATTGTCATGCTTGGTTGTTCCTAAGGTTTGTGAGGTTTACAAGAGAAATCTTCAGAGGAACCACCAGGAAGCAGATGAAAGGATCAAAGAGAAGCAAAGTCACTGGCTTCATTTAAGAAGACAAGTCACTTGAGGAAAGAAAGTGAGAAGAAGAAGAATGAGCAAGCTCAATCTCAAACACATACAAAAATGCAGCAAGGATGCATAAAAGAGATGAAGAGAGAGTATGAGAAGTGAAGGCAAATTCACTTCTCAAGATAACTTACCACCTGAAAAGTTAGAAAAGGAATGCAATGCTATGCCAAATGAGATGAGATGACATGACAAGGAACAAAACCAAAAGCACATACATGATGCTAATGATGCTATGAGATGTTACAAACATGAGGCAGCACATGGAAATGATCATGCAAGTTTATGGATGCAAATGGAGCAAGCTAAGAAGCATGAACATACATGAAAAGTTATGAGATGCATATGGCATACAACATGGCAAATGCAAGATGTGATGATCAAACATGCTTTCAATATGTCTTATGATGTTAAATGAATCACATGGAGGCATAAAATGTCATGTCAAGTCAAGGTATGGATGCAAATGCAAGATGGATGCATATGGAAGCCCAAATTAGGGTTTATGATCAAAGCATCAAACACAAACCAAAATCAGAAGCAAACATCAACATAAAAAAATTGAAAATGCACTCAAAGGATCCCTAATCCTATACTAACTCACTGCCCAAAGGAGAGGTTTCAACTCTTAACCAAATTCAAGATATGATTTTCCTAAGTTTTCTAGGGTTTTAGGGTTCCTTAACAAGAAAAATTACCAAACAAATGGGAAATGAAAGATCAAATCATGGCCATTTAATCTCACAAACTACATGCTAAACACAATGCAATGCAAAAAGAATCAAGGTCCAACTCTTTAGGGTTAGGCAGAAATGATTTTTGGAAGTTTGGATCAAATTAATGCACAAAAATGATTTTAATTCCATGAAAAATTCTCAAAATGCATCAAGATCAAAAAATAAATTTGGTTTGAGGGTTGGACAATGTTTCTAAATGTTTTTAAAGGTTTCATGAATTTTTTGGTGATTTTTAAATACCTAAAAGTATTTTTAATTAATTAATTCTCATTAATTAATTAAAAAGAAACTTTTAAATATTTAAAAATACTTTTTTAATGCTAAAAATGATAATAAAAATATTTTTGTGTTCTGAAATTAAATAACAACCTGTACAAAAAATTTCAGATTTTTTAATGTATTTTTGCTATTTTAAATAAATTGGACAAAATAAATGGAATAAAAAGAAAAGAAAATGAATTTTAAACTGAAAAAAGAAAAGTCAAACAATCCAAGGGCCCTCATTTAAACTCACAAGCGCGCGCTTTGACTTGGCGCCAGATCCCACGGCCAGCATTCAAACCTGGCTAATTAATGATTATGCCCTAATGACACCCCTAATTACTTTCAGGCGACCGGAACAGTGTTCCGGTCGTCTTCTCCGATCACCCAAAATTCCAATCTCCCTCCCTAGGCCATTTCAGAGGCTCTAAGTCTCCAGAAATCATCTTCTACCCACCCTAAACACGAATCCAGCATCAAATCACATTTAAATTCAAACACAAACAAGAATCGAATCCAAGAAGTTTTTAGGTTAAACTTTCAGAACACCATAACATACTTATTTCTTGCTCATTTTCAAAAGTAAATAGATCCCCATGATCAGTGCAACATACCAAACAATATTCTAACAAGAAATTAGAGTTCTGGAAAAAAAGTTCATGAAGCTACCTGAGATTGAGCTTTCGATTCAGGCGCTTTCTGGCTGGTTCTTTGGCTCAAACAAGTCCCAATGATCCTCCTTGGAAGCTTTTGATACTTGGTTGGAGTTTAAACAGCCTCTTGAGTGAGTTTGCAGAATCTCAGTTCATGAAGTGTGAAAATCGTGTTTTTGATTGTGGGGGTGTTAAGGCAAAATGAGGGCAGGGAAATGATCAGCAAGGTTTGTGGAGTTGAATGGTGAAAAGAGTTTGAAGGTTTGAAGGCTGAATCAAGAGATTCGAAGGTTTTTGCTTGAGGGAGTGAAAATGAGGATATGAGGCTATGGCTTGTTTCAGGCTTGTGTCTTGTTGGTTTGGGTTCAGTGAAGCATGGTGAGAAGGTTGGTGAAACTTGTTTGAATGTTTGTGGCTTGTGGAATCAGATTCGAAGGAAAATGCAAGTTGGAGAGAGTTTGTGGATGCTGAGTTCTAGTGAGTTTCAGCCTTGCCTCTTGTTATGTTTTGCTAGCATTTGATCCACATAAACAAATCTTATTGGTCAGATGATGTGACCTGCCCTTTTGTGATAGGTGTAGCTACTTTTGCAAAATGTCCACTCTTGTGTAAGAGAAGCATGGGTCATGTTCTAGGCTAGTACATGGGGTGTGGGCTGCGCAGCATGGTGTGAGGGAAAGGCTAGGATGGTTCAGCATCCAAGGCAGCAAGTGGATGGAGTGTTATGATGGTTTTTGCAAGTTGCTTGCTTTTGAATCTTCATGAAAATATCTTGCTCCAAAGGCCAAACAAATGAGAAACCCTTGGCCCATTCTGATTTTTTAGGTCACATGTGATGTTTGTGTAATGGTTAGACAACAATTAGAAGTCACAAATGCCTTTGGTACAAGATTTTGCAAGTTTTCCATTTGGTGCATATCTTGAAATTAGTGATTTTTGCCAACTTTAACACACCATAACTTTTGATCCAAAATGAATTAGGTCATGTTCTTGTACTTTTTGAAAAGGGAAAGATCTAATCTACAACTTTCATGACCAAAGTTTTTCCATTTGAAGCATTTATGGATCAAAAAGTAAGGGTTGAAAAAGTTGCATAAAATGACATTTTCATTAAAAGTCAAACTTGCCCAAAAAGTCAACTTTGCAAAAGACTTGAAATTCTTGATTTTGTGAACTTCTAACATCTTCCATGATCAAATAAAGATCATATACAATCAAAATGATGAAGATCACCCCTTGGTTGGGTCATTGGGGGCCTCAGATGCCCTGATTTTGCACTGACTTGTCTGAAAAGTCAACTCTTGATCAGATGACTTCCCCATGGAATTTCTTCATGAAAATTGATATGCACACTCCCTATACCATATAGAGACCAATAGAAACAATAATGACCAAAAAATTTGAAGTTATGGCCTCTGAAACCAAAACCCTAATTTTAGGTCAACTGTGCAGTCCAGCCTAGCTCTACTTCCACACCAATCCCAGTTCTTGTGATTCTTTGGCATTCTTAACTTTGAGAGGATGTAATATGATACTTGAACACATGTGGAACCCTTTGAAGTGATTGATGGCCTTAGGAGTGGCTCAAGAAGATCTAGGATTGCTCAGATCACAAACCCTAGATGCAGATGACTTTGAACCAATGCAAAGATTCAAAATTGTGGTATGAGATGTTATGATTGTGTTTATGCATATGAAATGATCACAAGCCATGGTGTGAATGGGTGAGGGAAAATTTGGGGTGTTTACAACTTTCATGTGACATGAGACTTTGCTATGAGATACTTGCACGCGTTCCGTTTCGGGGCGAGATGTGAGTCATCACTCGTGGTGGATAGGTCTTAGCATGAGTACTTCTCAAAGAAAAGCTAAAAAACACTTCTTAACCAAAAAAACCACAAAAATACTTAATAATGGTAATAGGCCAGTGTGCTTGAGCCTTCACTTGTGGGACTAGCTTTGGGGATTTCCTCCATAGATAGGTGTGCCTCTTGCGCATTCCATTTCGGGATGATGTGAGACGTACACATCCCATTGAGTAAAGACTTAGGTACACTTACCTATGCAAACTTCCACTCATAAAAGCTTCTAAAAAACACCAAACAAACAATAAGCGTTTTTCCTTCGGGTATTCTTTTGCTCACCTCATTCGCTCTGTACGCGAACTTGCTCCTACTTGTCACTTTGCAAGACGGTTACGCACTCGTCATCCGAGCCTGCAACACCTGAGCATTGACATAGGCAGTTCAAGCCTTAATTCACAAGCAATCTTTTCCACCCCTAGTTAGGGGAACTACGGCGTCTCTGATCCTCATTGTCCTGATGAGGTACGTAGGCAGCGGGGTAGGGCCCGTTCGAGCACAATCTTTATTTTCCCTACATTTTTTCTCTTTGTTCTCTTATTTAAGTTCCTTTCCAGTTCCAGTTTCTTTCCATTTTCATTTCTTTGCTGCAGTTTTCATACCCTCACCCTTTGAAACAGTTTCTTTTGCAAGCGTGGATCCCGTCAGGTACGGCGGACGATCTGGGTGCTAATACCTTCCCAGGTCGTAACCGACTCCCGAACTTAGTCTATTTGGTTCGCAGGACCCGTGTCCTTCCTATTCTTTCTTCTGGTCTGTGCAGCATTACCATTCCCTTTCTTTTGGGATAAAAATGCCTGGCTGGCGACTCTATTCTTTTTTCCGCGCCACTTTCGCGTTTGTACCAGGATGGAAATCCGGGGAGCGACTGCTGGCGACTCTGCTGGGGACGAACCCAGAATTTCTGGTTCCCCTGTGAGTCTCTCCTAGCGCTTGTGTGTTTCTGTTTCATTGGGTGATGTTTGTTTGCTGTTGTGTGTTGTATATTATTGTTGTTTATTTACAGTTTTATTTACAGTTTTCAGTATTTATTTTCCGCATCATATATCATACTGGACTGTCTGGACTAGTTTTCTGTTTGGTGGGCTCGGGTGATGCTGTTTCTGAGAGATAAGCCAAGTACCCGGCTTGAGTGCACCCTAGGATTAGAGTGGACATATTGTACTCACATGTGGCATGATGAGTGGCGATGTGTTTCACGCCCAGATTGGGACCGTCTTGGAAATATCTTGTGTGGGGATTTCCTCCACTTCGGGATAGGACCTTGATAGTTATGTGCATCTGGGGACCGATCATTGAGAACCTTTGTGGAAACAACCCTCTCCAGTGGTGGCAGTGGCAGACCACATTTTGTGGCAAACCCATTCGCACCCGAGGGTCCACTAGGGACTCGCATAGGATGGCCTGGTTCTCTTATAGGAACTCAGTCAAAGCATCTGGTCGTATGACATTAGTACTGTATCCTATGGGCTGAATGTACTATTGTTTCTCGATTTCAGCGCTTGAAGCTGGGGACTTATAAGGGATGCTTGTTTTTCCTGGACTCAGCTGAGGCCTCCCTGCGTAGTATATAATGCCTAACCGATTCCCTGATTTGGTCATGAGCCATTTCTCGAAAATGGTGAAAGTATTATTGCTATTCGGCTTTGAGAGTCTGTGATGTTTGACCAGGAGCACACCCGTGAGGTTGGGAATGGGTTTACAGGTTTGAAGGAACCCTTGACCTCATCATACCCTTGTTACCAGTACAGTTCATATTATGATACAGTTCCGGAGATCTGGTTTTGTTGTTCTGGTATTCTTGATACTGTGGTCCTGAGATCTTCTTCAGAGAGTTGTGATTATCAGAGAGTGTGACTCAATGGACTTTTAGTTTGTCAAGTTATTCAGAGGGGCCTTTGTCAGTGTCCAGATTCCAGACAGTCTCAGATGGCCATGTGTCTTTGCATTTGCATCTGCATTGCATCATTGCATCATTAATCATTGTTTTTTTTTTCATTCAGGTTCATATCTCTGCTTCCGGTTCCGGTATTCTCTTCAAAGATGGAAGATCCTCGCAAGCAGAATATTCATTTCAAGTTCTTTGATATCAAGGTTGGCTTGTTGAAAAAGATGGTAAAGCTGATTACACCCAACCAGGTAGAGAGATTCAGGAAAGCTTACGGGAGTATTCTTGATGTGGTGATAGAGCTAGATCCTTCCGAGAGGAGTGCCATTCATACATTGCTTCAGTATTATGACCCTCAGCTCCGTTGCTTCACCTTGCCTGATTTTCAGTTGGGCCCTATGCTGGAGGAGTATGCTCTGATCCTGGGTGTGCCGGTTCGAGACCAGGTTCCTTTCAATTCTGAGATGAGTAGACCAGCACCTGAGGCTATTGCTAAGGCTCTTTATTTGAGCCCTTCTGCTGTGAAGTCATTGACCATTATTAAAGGAGGTGTGTCTGGGTTTTCTTTGGAGGCTCTGGTGAAGAAGGCGGAAGAATTGGTTGTTGAAGGAGAACGGGATGCTGTCTGTGCTATCTTGGCTCTTTCTATCTATGGCATTATCTTGTTTGCCGATATGGATAAGTTCATAGATATAAACGCCATACATCTCTTTTTGCTGAAGAATCCTGTGCCTACCTTACTCGGGGATTTGTATTACTCAGTTCATTACAAAACTGAGAAGAAGAGGGGAGGTTTGGTTCGTTGCTGTGCTCCATTATTTCACATGTGGTTCATGAGGCATTTGCCTAGTACGGGAGTGTTTAGTGACCACACTCTGGTATGGGCTCAGAAGCTGGAAAAGTTGCTGGCCAAAGATGTTAGATGGTTCACTCAAAGGCTGCAAGGTGCACGTTTCATCACCAGCTGCGGGAGTTATCATAGTGTGCCTTTGATGGGAATAACTGGAGGGATTAATTACAATCCAATCCTGTTAAGAAGACAATTGGGATACGCTTTGAGAGAGGTGCCTGAAGATTTGAAACTGACCCCTATTTTCTACTTCTCAGTGAAAGATAATATGCCCTTAGTGAGGAAGGTTGTGGGAGCTTGGAAGTGCATTAAGGGAGAAGGGATAGCTAGATTTGGGAAGTGTAACAATCAGACATTCCCAGAGTACGAAGCTTGGTTGAAAGACAGAGCTAGAAGAGTTTTGTTACCATTTTCAACACCAGTTCCCCCAGTTGCTGAGTCCATTGATACTGTGCCTCTAGAGGAATTCAAGAAGTTGGAAGCCCAGCTACATGCAGTTAGAGTTGAAAATACTGAGATGGTAAGCCTGTATCACCAAGCCAACAGGGCCAAGATTGAAGCCGAAGAGAAGTTGCTGAAGATACAGACGACTTTGGAGGCTAAGGAGAAGGACTTTGCAGGTAGAGAAGCACATTTCCACAGATTGGGGATGATGGAAGCCCAAAGAGAAGTTGAGCGCAAAAAGAAGTCAAAGACCCTCAGAGATGCTCGTCAGTCTATTGTCTGGTTGAAGGGACAGAGAGAGCAAGAGCTGAAGCAATATAAATAAAAAGAAAAGTTCTTTGAAGTTCAGATGGCTTACAAAAAAGAAGAGGTGGAGCAAGTCCACAAAATTCGCAGAGAGAAGACCCAACAACTCGCAGACAGTCAACAAGCCCTCGAAGTAGCACTTAAAGAGATTGAAGATCTAAAGTTGATGGCGGGAGTCAAGAAGGTCAGATCTGATGGGGGGCTTAGTGATGGAGCTTCAGGGTCCTTAGGCGTTGGTTCTGCTTCTTAGTTTACTTTTCTTGTATCTGGATTACCTACAGGCATGTTGTAGGAGTCCTAGTTGGTTGTTTCTCCTTTGTAAAGACTTGTACCCTACGGGGAATTCTGCATTATTTGCCTAATAGGTTGATTTATGTTATGGTTTTTTTCCATTATTTCTTGGTTTGCTTGCTGTTGTGGTTTGAATGTGGTCTCTCGCGAAGGTTTCTGGAAGTCGAGGATCAGTGCCCATCTGGTTTTCTTTGCTGAATACCGGAGCCGGAGCATAAATGACTTGTGATTGGAAACATAAACAACTGCATTGCATCCATATAACCTGTTTGTTGTTTTGCAAGTAGTGTCTCGGTTACTAACGTGTTTTGTGTTTCAGGCACTATAGCTCCTCATAAAGTTCGGGGACAACCAGCAGTACACAGATATCCAACCAAGATTAACAGAGAACGAGTCATGGATCAGTTACAAGCAGACTTGACATATTAGAGACAAAGGATGGATAATTTTATGAAACTAATGGCCGGCATGGGGCAAACCCAAGAGCGTCTGCGGGAGATGGTCGAGAATCAGAACAGGAACACTACGGCTGCTACTACTGCTGACAATCGTACTGGTGCGGGCGCACGTCAGGTCGAACCTCCTGTTACACAACCAGGAGTGACAATAATCAACGATGGGTTGCACAACATTCAGATGGACAATCATGACGACCAGTTCACTCTACTTGATGAAGCTGAAGGTCAAGGAGCAGAGATGAACAAGCGGTTCGAAGAGATGGCTGAGCAAATCAAAGCTATTCAGTCCCAAAGCTCTTTGGGATTTGACATAACCGACTTGGGCTTGGTTCCTGGGGTCAGGATTCCGTATAAGTTCAAGGTTCCAATCTTTGAGAAGTATGATGGCACTACTTGCCCGAAGACCCATATGCAATCATTTGTCGGGAGAATTGCTGCTCACACAGATGATGAGAAACTTTGGATGTATTATTTTCAGGATAGCTTGGTGGGAGCTTCTCTTGAATGGTACATGAAGCTCAATAGGGTCAATATCAAAAGTTGGAAGGATTTAGCTGAGGCCTTTGTGAGGCAGTATCAATATAACATGGACATGGCTCCGAAACGCACGCAGTTGCAACACATGGCTCAAGCGGCAAAAGAAAGTTTCAAAGAATATGCCCAGAGGTGGCGCCAGCTAGCTCCCAGGGTACAACCACCCCTCTTAGAAGACGAAATGGCCGACATGTTTATGGGCACTCTCCAAGGTGTTTTTCTAGAGAGGTTGGCATCTAGCTCGGCCACCAAGTTTAATGATATAGTGATTGCTGGAGAGAGAGTTGAGACTCTATTAAAGACGGGGAAGATTCAGGACCCTAATACTGCTGGTAGCTCTGGAGGAGCGAGGAAAGCCTTTGGTGGACCTCCTAGAAGAAGAGAAGGGGAAGCTAACGCGGTATATGGCCGAGACAGAGGCAGAGGTTATAGACGAGAATACAATCAGATAGCTGCAGTCACAATTCCCACTACACCAATTCAACCAGCTCAACAGGCTCTACAACAGCCTCAGCAACAACAGCAGCGCAACTATCAACAGAGACCGTATCAACAGAGGCAGTCACACCAAGCTGATAGGGTTTTTGATGTGATCCCAATGACTTACACAGCTTTACTCCAGAGATTGTTGGAACTGAACTTAATTCAACTAAGGACCTTGGCTCCACCTACTGGAACTCTTCCTCCAGGTTACGACGCCAATGTTCGATGTGCTTTCCATTCTGGGGCACCCGGGCACTCAACGGAGAAGTGCAGGGCTTTGCACTATAAAGTTCAGGAATTGATCGACTCCAAAGCAATCAATTTTGCGCCGCCTCCGAATGTCACGACTAATCCTATCCCTAATCATGGGGGAGCCAGGGTTAATGCTATTGAGATGGAGGAGAGGTTGAACTTGGTGGAGAGGGTTGAAGAAGTGAAGACCTCCTTGTTGCTGGTCAAGGAGAGGTTGTTGAAGGGTCAGGTTTTTCCGGGTTGTGGGCTCGATTGTGAAGACTGTGTTGAGTCGAAGAATGGTTGTGACAGATTGAAGATTGGTTTACAGAGACTGATGGATGATGGACTGCTACAGTTCGACAGGGTTGATAAGAGGACTGATGAAGTGTCAACGGTGACCATATACTATGATCCTGCTGAAATGCCAGCGCAAAGAGAGCCGGTTACTATTTATGTCCCGGAAGTAAGTCCCGTCACCATCATGGTGCCTGGGCCTATTCCGTATTCAGATGAGAAGGCTATTCCGTGGCATTACGGATCAGAAGTGTATGTCGGAGGACAGAAAGTGGAAAATAAGACAGTAACCATGGACCCAGCTATGGTGAATGTTGGGGAAGTGGAGGTTTCACGAGGAGTGGTCGCTTATTCGCTCCCCATACTTTCAGAGGAGACGCTGATGCCGAGGCTTCTGCTAAAGCCAAAGGGAAGCAAATAGCAACTGATGATAATGCCACTCCCACTACTGGTCAAAGTACTTTCAAGAAGGAAATGGAGGAGTTCATGAGGATTAATAAGAGGAGCGACTACAAGGTAGTCGAGCAGCTAAATCAAACTCCCTCCAAAATCTCTATCTTGTCACTGCTGATGTGCTCACCAGCTCATAGAGAAGCCCTTCTGAAGGTGTTGCAGATGGCGTATGTTCCTCAGGAGATTACCGTGAATCAGTTAGAAGCTGTGGTGGGAAGTGTAAATGCGAGCCATGGTCTGGGCTTTACTGATAGAGACCTTACTACTGAAGGGAGGAATCATAATAAGGCTCTCCACATCACAATTGAGTGCAAGGGGGCTGTGATGTCTCATGTCCTGGTTGATACTGGGTCATCTCTTAATGTCTTGCCGAAGAAGGCGTTAATGAAACTCAATGTGGAAGGGGTTGTTTTGAGGCCAAGTGATTTGGTGGTGAAGGCTTTCGACGGTTCTCGGAGGTCTGTCTTTGGAGAGGTTGAATTGCCAATCAAGGTTGGGTCGCAAGTGTTTAAGAGCACGTTCTACGTGATGGACATCCAACCTGCTTATAGCTGTCTGCATGGTCGACCCTGGATTCATGCCGCAGGGGCTGTGACATCAACCTTGCACCAGAAGCTCAAGTACGTAGCGGATGGTCAAGTTGTGACTGTGTGCAGTGAAGAGGACATATTTGTGAGCCATTTATCTACATTCAAATATGTGGAGATGGATGGTGAAATTCATGAAACCCTGTGTCAGGCATTTGAAGCAATGAATGTTAGTTCCTTGTCTCCTCTGAGTGGGGCTGAAGATAAAGAAGGTACGTCTATTACCTCCTACAAGCAGGCCAAGTAGGTTGTGCAATCAGGCAGTGCCCAGGGCTGGGGCAGACTACTGGAGCTGGAAAAGAAGGAGGACAAGTTCGGGCTTGGGTATCAGCCTGATGGGATCGTCTGTTCATCAGACAACAAGACCATTACCTTTACTAGTGCTGGGTTGCTGGACCGCAACCATATCTGTGCTACCAGTGAAGACGGAGATAGCGAGTGCGAACTGGATAATTGGATCCGCCCGTGTGCACCGGGAGAGGAACTGCCCAATTGGTCTACGGAAGACATCGTCGAAGTCACCTGGATCACAAAGTAATTGTTTATTTGTCATTTTTCTACATACTGCATGTCAAATCCTGTACTCTGCCCAAGGTACAAGGATCCATTGTATGGGCCTCCATGTTTTGAAAGCATTTATTTGTCATAAATAAAGGACATTTTTCAATCAGATCGTTCCTTTTCTTTCAATTTTAATTTTTTGCACAAATAAAGAAAATGGCAATGTGTTTTTCTTTCTTGCTTTTGGTGTGTGTTTTCTCTAAACAGATTCTTAATGAGCACATCACTTGTGCAGTGTCGATCAACCGGATTCCATTGTCAACTCTCCTGCTATGACTGAGCATAACTTCGACAATCCAATCTACCAAGCTGATGAAGAGGTTGAAGAAGATTATGAACTCCCTGAAGAACTGGTCAGGTTGTTGAAGCAAGAGGAAAGAGCTATTCAGCCTCATCAGGAGGAAATCGAGGTTATCAACATCGGCACAGAAGAGGTTAAGAAGGAAATCAAGATAGGTGCCAGCCTGCAGACTAAAGTTAAGAAGGGGTTGATTGAAATGTTGCGTGAATATATTGACATCTTTGCCTGGTCATATCAGGACATGCCAGGGTTGGATACAGACATAGTTGTGCATCGACTACCGTTAAAAGAAGACTGTCCTCCTGTTAAGCAAAAATTGAGAAGAACTCGCCCTGACATGTCGATGAAGATCAAAGAGGAGGTACAGAAACAGTGGGACGCCGGGTTCCTTGCCGTGACTAGTTACCCACCTTGGGTAGCTAACATCGTTCCAGTGCCAAAGAAAGATGGCAAGGTGAGGATGTGTGTAGATTACCGGGACCTGAACAGAGCCAGCCCGAAAGATGTTTACCTTTACCTCACATTGATGTATTGGTCGACAATACGGCTCAGTTCTCGGTGTTCTCCTTCATGGATGGATTTTCAGGATACAATCAGATTAAAATGTCACCTGAAGACATGGAGAAGACAACTTTCATCACACCCTGGGGCACATTCTGTTATAAGGTGATGCCATTCGGCCTGAAGAATGCTGGTGCTACTTATCAACGGGCTATGGTAACATTATTCCATGACATGATCCATAAAGAAATTGAATGTTATGTGGATGACATGATTGCCAAGTCCCTCACAGAAGAAGACCACCTGGTAATTCTGTTGAAGTTATTCAAGCGTCTGAGGAAGTACCAATTGAAGCTAAACCCCAACAAATGCACATTCGGGGTACGATCTGGTAAGCTGCTGGGATTTATTGTAAGTGAGAAAGGGATTGAAGTTGACCCTGACAAAGTTAAAGCCATTCAAGAAATGCCTGCACCAAAAACTGAGAAAGAAGTTTGAGGGTTCCTAGGTAGATTGAACTACATTTCAAGGTTCATATCTCATCTTACAGCAACCTGCGAGCCCTTGTTCAAGCTATTAAGAAAAGAACAAACGGTCAGGTGGAATGAAGACTGCCAGAGGGCTTTTGACAAAATCAAGGAATACTTACAGGAACCTCCGATCCTTATGCCTCCAGTTGAAGGAAGACCTCTGATCATGTACTTGATGGTATTAGAAGAGTCGATGGGGTGTGTGTTGGTCCAGCATAACGAGTCTGGTCGAAAAGAGTACGCAATATACTACCTAAGCAAAAATTTTACCGACTGTGAACAACGTTATTCACTGCTCGAGAAAACTTGATGTGCTTTAGCGTGGGCTGCTCGCCAACTAAGGCAGTATATGTTGACCCACACTACCTTGTTGATCTCCAAGATGGATCCAGTCAAGTATATATTTGAGAAGCCAGCACTTACCGGGCGGGTTGCAAGATGGCAAATGCTTCTCACAGAATATGACATTCAATACACCTCCCAAAAAGCTATCAAAGGCAGTGTATTGTCTGATTATCTAGCTGAGCAACCCATTGATGATTACCAGCCTATGAGATTTGACTTCCCTGATGAAGACATCATGTTCATAAAAGCAAAAGATCATGAATAGCCTATTCACACTGAAGGGCCTGACCCAGAAGAAGAATGGACTATGATGTTTGATGGGGTTGTTAATATGAATGGTCGTGGCGTTGGTGCAGTACTCATTACACCTAAGGGAGTTCACATGCCTTTCTCGACAAAACTCACCTTTAACTGCACTAACAACGAAGCTGAATACGAAGCTTGTATTATGGGTCTTGAGGAAGCCATTGACCTCATAATCAAGACTTTGACTGTGTTCGGAGATTCAGCTCTGGTAATTAATCAAACCAACGACAAATGGTACACGCACCAAGATCATCTGATACCTTATCGGGACTACACAAGGAGGTTGTTAACTTTCTTCACAACAGTCAAGCTTGAGTATATCCCTCGAGACGAAAATCAGTTTGCAGATGCTCTGGCTACCATTTCATCCATGATCAAAGTGCAAGCTGCCAACTTTGTGCCCCGAATTGAAGTATCCAGACTTGACAGGCTAGCGTATGTGTTCTCAGCAGACATTGTCAAAGATGATAAGCCTTGGTACCATGACATCAAATGCTTCTTGGAAGATCAAACATACCCACCCGGGGCATCTTCCAATGATAAGAAGACATTAAGAAGGCTAGCTGGTAGTTTCTTCCTGAACACTGATGGTTCCCTGTATAAGAGAAACTTTGATATGATACTTCTCAGATGCGTTGATAGGGTAGAAGTAGACTTGCTGATGCACGAGGTGCATGAAGGATCTTTTGGTACCCATGCTGGAGGGCATGCAATGGCTAAAAAGTTACTAAGATCAGGCTATTACTGGATCACAATGGACGCAGACTGTTGTGCCTATGCCAGAAAATGTCATAAATGCCAGATTTATGCGGATAAAGTGCATGTGCCTCCAAATCCTCTGAATGTGATGTCTTTACCCAGGCCCTTTGCCATGTGGGGCATTGATATGATTGGCAAGATTGAACCAACTACTTCAAACGGCCACAGATTCATCCTGGTCGCTATTGACTATTTTACCAAGTGGGTTGAAGCGGCATCTTATGCCAATGTTACTCGCCAGGTGGTAGCAAAATTCCTGAAAAGAGATATCATATGCAGATATGGAGTGCCCGAGCGAATCATTACTGATAATGGTTCTAATTTGAACAACAAGATGATGGAAGAACTGTGCCGGGACTTCAAAATCCAGCATCACAATTCCTCTCCTTACCGACCAAATATGAATGGTGCGGTAGAGGCAGCTAACAAGAATATCAAGAGGATTGTACAGAAAATGGTTATCACCTACAAAGATTGGCATGAGATGCTACCGTTTGCGTTACATGGGTACCAAACGTCAGTCAGGATGTCAACTGGGGCAACCCCCTTTTCTTTAGTCTACGGCATGGAGGCAGTTTTGCCTGTTGAAGTGGAAATCCCTTCACTGCGGGTGCTGATGGATGTCAAGCTTGATGAGGCTGAGTGGGTGCGTGCTCGATACGATCAACTATGCCTAATTGAGGAAAAGAGATTAGCAGCTATCTGTCATAGCCAGCTTTATCAAAGGAGAATGAAGCGAGCCTTCGATCAGCGAGTACGTACTTGGGAGTACCAAGTAGGCGAGCTTGTACTCAAGAGAGTCATTCCTCCCAGTTCAGATCACAGGGGCAAGTGGACCCCAAATTATGAAGGACCATTCATAGTGAAGAAGGTATTATTAGGCGGAGCACTGATGCTCACCACTATGGATGGCGAAGACTTCCAATACCCTATTAACTCAGACGCAGTTAAAAAATACTTCGCATAAAAGACCCGCTGGACACAAAAACATAATTATAGTCCAGGCAAAAAAGGGCATCCCGGCGAGCTAAAAACAGAATAAAAGCTCGGGCAAAAATTAGGGGAAAATTAAAAAAAGTGTGTACACCCGCTGAGTTGAAAAGCCACATCGGACAACTCAGGCAAAAAAGGGTAGCTCGGTGGATTGAAAACCCGAAAGGGCGATCCACGCAAAATCAGGGAATAAGCGAACAACTGCGCTCCGGTTTATCTGAACCACAATACCGCGTCAAGCAGCTTAACCATATCAGAAGGGTAGAGATCATCCCCCCCTCATCCTCTTCAGAAGGCCGAAGACGGAACAGAAAGTCTTGAGGATATGCCAGTCATAGCAGGAAGGAAACTCTTTGGAATGTCGTGCCATTGCCATTAGGATAGTTTCTTTTCTCAATTTTACAGTAGCTACCTCTTTCCAGGTGGTTACTTCCGGATGTAAAATTTTTCCTATTCAGGGGCCAATCAATAAAAAGAATATTCAGTCAAACACCGTGTTATGTTTATTTTGTTTACAAAAATGTCCTGAATTTTTGACAAATAACATTGCATGCGAAACATGTTACTTTTCAAACTGATAAAAATGACATTGCAGAGACACTTAACATCGCTTTGAGTGTCAGGTGACGGCGGATGAATAGATCAGGCCGTACCAATTTTGGTGCGTATGTGTGTATTCTGTTATTGCAGGATTTGCAGGTTATAACCGTATCCCCAAGCAGCAGAGGGTTATTCTCCAAGTAGAGGTATTTCCCCGGCAGAGCGCCTGTTTACAAGTGACTTATTCTCAACAGGTATCTGAGCACCTGCACTCCCCAGAGGTCGGGTCAATCCCCAGCAGTAGTCAGTAGAAGTCTCCCATCCTCAGTGGAGTTGTCAGAAGTTTATAATCCACAACGGAATCGCTAGAAGTTCTCCTTGCCCAGCAAAATTGCAGGTAACTTCATTTCCCCACAGAGTCATCGGGATTCTCATTCCCAAGGGATTTCCCCAGCAGAGCAAGAAGAAATTCTCCCCAGTGGAGTCAGAGCAGGATGATCAGATCCTCAGCAGATGTTCAAAGCAATTAAACGAAGTATACCTCACGCAGAGTCGTCTTTCTTCCAGTAAAAGCCTCTCCAGCAAGCATCAGGTTGCCAACACTTCGTTCCCATCAGAGTTAAAAGATTTGAGTCCCCAGCAGGTTGCCGGAATCTTCTCCCACAGGTCGCCAGGACTTCATTCCCCAGCCAGAGTGGAATTGTCTACTTCCCCAACATAGTCAGCCTTTGTCTGTGTTGATACTTATTCAGTGTTCGTTCGCACTTTTAGACACTTATTTGATGATTCAGTTTGCTCATCTGCAGTCTCCAGAAGAACTAGCACTCGTCTGTGCTCGCATCTTTATTTGATGCTCATCCTCTTTCAGCACTCGTCTGTGCACTTTCCCTAGTAGAGTCAATATCTACTAGCACTCGTCTGTGCTCGCATCTTTATTTGATGCTCATCCTCTTTCAGCACTCGTCCGTGCCTTTTCCTCAGCAGATTCCTCTTTATTTGAGGTATTCCCTAGCACTCGTCTGTGCTAGCATCTTTATTTGGTGCTCGTCCGCATCCCTACAGCACTCGTCCGTGCATTTTATTTTTGATTCTTCTTTATTTGAGGCATATCCCCAAGAAAGTCGCCGGTACACGTCCGTACTCGCATCTTTATTTGATGCTCGACTGCATCTCTTAACACTCGTACGTGTTTGTTACGCCTTTGAAGATTGCTCGTCCGCATCCTTCGACACTCGTCCGTGTCTATTACTTATCTAGTGCTCGTCCGCACGCCCCGACACTCGTCCGTGTTTGGTATTTTCTTTTGAAGATCGTCTGAAATAAGCTGATACTCGTCTGTATCTTTTCTGACACTCGTCTGTGTTAGATTTGTTCCCTATTGAAGACTCTGATGCTCGTCTGTGTTGGATTTCTGGTATTCGTCTATGCCATTGATTGATACTCGTCCGTATCATTATCAGAAGCACTCGTCCGTGTTTCTTGGATCATCGTCCGGTACTCGTCCGTATCTTCGACTTATGACACTCGTCTGTGTTTCTTTGATGATCATTCCAACGCTCGTCCGCATTGAAGAGGTTGAAAATCCTGACGGTGGGATCAAGACGTTAAAACAATTCCCGGAACCTGCGTAAGGGTTATCCGAAGAAGACTCGTCCGTCTTATTCCACTTATCTGCGTAAGGATTCGTGAAGAGGGTTCGTCTATCCTATTTTCCGGAACCTGCGTAAGGGTTATCCGAAGAAGACTCGTCCGTCTTATTCCACTTATCTGCGTAAGGATTCGTGAAGAGGGTCCGTCTATCCTATTTTCCGGAACCTGCGTAAGGGTTATCCGAAGAAGACTCGTCCGTCTTATTCCACTTATCTGCGTAAGGATTCGTGAAGAGGATTCGTCCATCCTAGTTGCATGTCTATCCCACAGACTTATATGCATTCTCGGAACCTGTGTAAGGGTTATCCGAAGAAGACTCGTCCGTCTTATTCCGCTTATCTGTGTAAGGATTAGTGAAGGAGATTCGTCTATCTCAGGTTACTTTGAAGATTCTTAAGGGCTCGTCCTCTCTCTGCACCTAGCGTCACAGGTCATTCGAAGACTCGTCCGTCTCATGTTTCATCAGAACCTTTGGTTTCGTTGGAAGGAGCTCGTCTGTTCATCTCTCATCTCAGTGGCAACGTCATTGGATTGGGTTTATTTCCCAGTTCTTGTTTTCTGCATCAGAGCGCAAATTTCCATTTTTCTTGGGTATTCAACCACAGTTTATCTTGAACGGCCGAAAGCGGAAGCAATCGTCCTTTTCAGATCAACAGTTGCTTGAATAGGGGCAGCTGTAGAACCTCAAATTTTCTCTCTTCATTTTAAGCATCATAATACACCATTTGCATCATAATCATGTCATATATATAGCATTATAGCATAGAAAAAATAAAGCATGACAAGCATCAAGCCCTAGCATGAGGCATATGGCCATCTGGGGAGGTGTTGAAGGCCATTTAGGCCAAGATAAAGGCTCCAATGGATTTGTGAGAGGCCTATGATGAGTCTAGACTCCTTTGGCAAGGCCAAGTTCACTTGCAAAAGCTCATAAGATTGCTTAATCATCACAAATTTCAAGACAATGCAAGGCTCCTAAGCAGTGCGACCAAATTAGGGTTTTGGTTTCAAGGGCCTTAACCTCATAATTTTGGCCAAATCTTTTGGGCAATGTTTTCTATATGATAAGAGGTTCCTACATGTCAATTTTCATGGAAAAATTCCAAGTGGAGGTCAGTCTTTGCCTCAGTTACTTGCAGATGAAGCAGAAAGTCAACTAGGCCCAAAAAAAGTCAATTGTGCCATTCCAAAGGGTCCAACCCAACCTTTTTTGGCCAAATGAGGTCTATTCAATGTTATAAGATGTTTGGTGAGCTTAAAGTACAAGAATTTTGGTGTTTTGAGGGGTTTTGGATAAAGTGCACAAATTTGGTTATGGAAAAGTTACTATTTTTGGCTATTTTGACCTAAAACTTCACAAGGCCTTAACTTGATCAAAAAATCTTCAAATGGACCAAAGGTAAACATGAAAGTTGGAGAGTAAGGGCTGCCATTTTTACAAAGTACAAGAGCATTATTTTTTGAGATTCATAGATTTTCCTATAGGTCCCTCGAAAAAATGGGCATTCTAGGGCAAATTTCAAAATTTCAAGGCCAAGCCATTTGCACAAAGGCTCAAAAGTGGATAGTTTGTTATGCTATGTCCAAAGTAAGTTTACACAATTAAAATGAATCTCATTTAGGTCATTTGGCTCAAAGAAAAGTGGAAAAATTCGTGCACATGAGAAAGTTCCATAAAACTTGCATTTTACACTTGAATTTGCATAAGGCATGACAATTGTGTGATAGCTTAGATCCAAGGGCTGAAATTGCTTGCTGTGAATCATGGGTGGGATGGTGAATGCACATGCAAGAGAGGCCATCAAATCATGAGCTTGGCATGCTTATGGCACACTTGGGCCAAATTTGCATTTTCACAAAAATCAGCTCTCTCTCACGTGCATTGGTTCTAACCCTTTTGCATTGCCTTATATATTCCATAACAATCAGAATTAGGGTTAGGGGCAGCCAGAATACACACTCATTCTTTCATTCTCATCTCTTATGCAAAATTGCTCATTCTCCACAAACTCTTGCTACAAGAATCCATTCACAAAACTCTTGCTGGATTCTTGATCCTCATCACTCATAGATCATTTCCATACCATTTGTTTGGATTATTCTTCAAGAATCATTCATTTCCCATTTCTTGTGCACATTTGTATTTTGTGCCATAACTTTTGATCTAGGCAAGCTTTCTTCAATCCAAGACCATATTCATACTCCTCTCATCTCAAGGATCATTAAGCACCCATGGATCTAGATTTATAGTGAAGTTTTTTCAAGTGGACATTTGAGAAGCATTGAAGCACAAGGAAGCACATTGCTAGATTTACAAGTTTGCAAAGCCTTAGATGCATTTATTTTGCATCTAAGGGGATAAGGAGATCATTTGCCATCATTTTATACCATTCTTGACTTCAAATTTTGAACAACACCTCAGGTATGCTCAAATTTTGCATCTCATAGAAATGTGTTCGGTTGTGTGTTTTAGAATCCTCATGTTGTGCTGGTTACAATGCTCTTTGTAGTTTGTGAAATGGTTGAGTATTTACAAAGTTATGTTGATTTAAAGTTTGATGGAAATTTTTATTTTCATTCATATCTTGAGTTTCTTTGAGTTTTAATCCAATCCAAGCATGTATTCTTGTTTAATGATGTCGGTTTGTCCATTCTGGAGGTTTTCATGGCCGGCCGTGGCTTAGTTTGAGATTTCGTATAGATAGGGTTAGGGTTAGGGTTTTGCTTCATTAATAGTGGTGAGAGTTTAGGGTTTTTCATGGAGAAGAAGGTGCAGCAGCCCTCAGCGCTATCTGCACCCCCTGCAAGGCCCATGTAGTTTTTTTTAACTAGCGTGTTTACTTCTTGCACCCCCTTGGCCCATTTGCTTTATTTTTATTTTTTTTCTTTACCAATTTATTTCACTTTGCTTTTGATTCATTTTAAATTTTTCTTTAATTCTAAAAAATCCAAAAAAATTCATGTACACTCCTTGATTCATCTAGTTTTTTATCATGATTTTTCCAGATTTTTATTTTCATCCCACGTGGCTGAATAAATTCAACATTGAGCATTGCTTTCTTGTGAACTCTCATAGACCAATCTGCCTTATCCAATTTCTATTTTTCTCATCCTAAGACACTCTACTATCTTCATGATTTATCTTGGATTTTTCACAAACTTCCTTGCTGGATTTTGCTTGAGTTACTTGTGCCTTAATTTTCAAAACCCTAAATGGTGATACCTTGTATCCTTGAGCTTCATTGACCTAGTTTGGTGCTGTAATTTTGCAAACCCTTTTGGATTCTCATTTCTTTGTGTTTGGAGAGTACTGTGCTGGTTGGGTAGAATTTATAAGTTCTTGGATCTTTTTCTTGGGTATTTTCTTCCTCACCTTGCCTTGTTTTGCATTCTTTGAGTCTTCTAGTCTCTTTTAAGTTTAGAAGGGCACTTGTGCCAACTTCTCTTCATCTTTTGGGGTCCTTTAGAGGTCTATGGTTTCTCCTGGTCTTATGATAGGGTTTGAATCTCTTTGAGTCTTGGTGTTGGGTCTCTTTTATGTGCCTTATTTCTTTAAGTGTTATGCATGCCTTCTTTTCACTTGTTTCACCTCTAACCATCTCAATGTGATCTTATGTTGCTTTGCTTATCATCTTGTGAACTCATTGCCATGCCTATATGCTTGAGTAGCTTCTGACTTGTTAGTTTATGACTTGATTTTATGTTGTTGCACTAACCTTGCAGGGGTTATGGTAAGTTTGAGATGTGGGAATTGAGTTCCACATCTCCATTTCTCATCTCTTCTCACATTGTTTATATGGACTAACATCTTCTTGTTGGGCTTAGGCCTTTCTCATCTCTCCTCTTATATCCTTCTTATTCTCTTGAGATCTTGTTTTTAGGTTAGAAAGACCTCACAAACCCTAGGAACTCCATGCATGCTAACTTAGGATAGAAACTTCCCCCTAGTTTTTTTTTACCTTTATTCTCCTTTGGTTCTTCTTCTCTCCTCATCTTCAAATTCAATTTTAATTCACTTAATAAAGGTTGAGTACTTTCATGTGACATGAGACTTTGCTATGAGATACTTGCACGCGTTCCGTTTCGGGGCGAGGTGTGAGTCATCACTCGTGGTGGATAGGTCTTAGCATGAGTACTTCTCAAAGAAAAGCTAAAAAACACTTCTTAACCAAAAAAAACCACAAAAATACTTAATAATGGTAATAGGCCAGTGTGCTTAAGCCTTCACTTGTGGGACTAGCTTTGGGGATTTCCTCCATAGATAGGTGTGCCTCTTGCGCATTCCATTTCGGGATGATGTGAGACGTACACATCCCATTGAGTAAAGACTTAGGTACACTTACCTATGCAAACTTCCACTCATAAAAGCTTCTAAAAAACACCAAACAAACAATAAGTGTCTTTCCTTCGGGTATTCTTTTCTCACCTCATTCGCTCCGTACGCGAACTTGCTCCTACTTGTCACTTTGCAAGACGGTTACACACTCGTCGTCCGAGCCTGCAACACCTGAGCATTGACATAGGCAGTTCAAGCCTTAATTCACAAGCAATCTTTTCCACCCCTAGTTAGGGGAACTACGGCGTCTCTGATCCTCATTGTCCTGATGAGGTACGTAGGCAGCGGGGTAGGGCCCGTTCGAGCACAATCTTTATTTTCCCTACATTTTTTCTCTTTGTTCTCTTATTTCAGTTCCTTTCCAGTTCCAGTTTCTTTCCATTTTCATTTCTTTGCTGCAGTTTTCATACCCTCACCCTTTGAAACAGTTTCTTTTGCAAGCGTGGATCCCGTCGGGTACGGCGGACGATCTGGGTGCTAATACCTTCCCAGGTCGTAACCGAATCCCGAACTCAGTCTCTTTGGTTCGCAGGACCCGTGTCCTTCCTCTTCTTTCTTCTGGTCTGTGCAGCATTACCATTCCCTTTCTTTTGGGATAAAAATGTCTGGCTGGCGACTCTATTCTTTTTTCCGCGCCACTTTCGCGTTTGTACCAGGATGGAAATCCGGGGAGCGACAATAGTAAAGAAAGTTTTCTCCGGTGGAACACTAATGCTCAGTACTATGGATGTTGAAGACTTCCTGTCTCCTGTGAATTCAGATGCAGTTAAAAAATACTTCGCATAAAATGACCCGCTGGACATAAAAACAAAATGAAAGTCCAGGAAAAAATAGGCATCCCGGCGAGTCAAAAACAGAATAAAAGACTCGGGCAAAAATAAGGGAAAATAAATAAAAAATGTACACCCGCTGAGTTGAAAAGCCACATTGGACAGCTCAGGCAAAAATGGGTATCCCGGTGGATTGAAAACCCGAAAGGGTGATCCACGCAAAATAAGGGAATAAGCGAACAACTGCATTCTGAATTCGTCTGTATCTTTCACAACATGGCAAGCTTCGAAAGGTTCGAGCATCAGTCAGAATCAGCCTTTCTTCAGGAAGCAAGATGAGAAGAACGTCAATGTCATACAAGTCATAGCAAAAGGGAAGCACGTTGAAGCGTCATCAACATTGCCAGCATCTTTTTGTTTCTCAATTTATAACAATCTCCTCATTTTAGGGCACACAAATTAATAAAATCAGATTTTCAGTCATATTTCGGCTCGTACATTTCATTTTCATTTGCAAAAATGTCTGATGTCCTTTGATTGCATAAATACAAATGCGTCTTTTCTAAATTACATGCTTACAGGAAATATATTTTCTCCCGGGAGTGTCAAAACTCCTATGATGGAATCCAGTAGGGGATACCTCGGGATACTTGTACGTTTCTTTGTCATACAGGATTGCAAGCTGCCAAATCACTATTTACTCAGCGTCTCCCAAATAGCACTAGGGATGCCTTCTCCCTAGCTGAGTTGCCAGGCTTTAATCACTTTCAGCAGTATCACAAAAATCTCCAGGAAGGTCATTCAGTGATCATCCCTCCTTAGCCAAAGTGTTAGACAGGGAATCATCTCCCCGTAGAGTCTCAACCGCTATCCAGAAGAGCAATATCTGAAGATCTCACAACAAAGTGACGAAAGCTTCCACAGACCCCAGCTGGGCTCCTCTTCACCAAGAAAGGGTCTATCAGTGACTTATTCCCCCAAACAAGAGTCATATATATCAGATCTGCCAATGATCGCATGCCCAGCTGGGACATTCCCTTCAATTAGATTAGCCAAAGATCTCCACAAGTGGCGGGATCCGAATCCCGGATCGGTATCTTTTGCATAATCATAGCATTCGCATCACATTTCCCCCAGAGCGTAGCATTCCGTCCAATACGGAGCATTACGGCAAAAAATCAAACATATTGCATAATCATAAGCCATGTTTTGAATCAAACACATGTATGTACCAACATTAAATCAGCAGTATACAGAATACCTCTCACATTCCCCACCAGAAAGCTGAAGCGTCCCCATTGCACTCTCCAAATACAGATACATGCTCCTTTGGCACTCGTCCATGTCATCATTCCCCAGTAAGGGTTGCCCGAACATTCTCTACAAACAAATGCCTATACACTCTTTAGACACTCGTCCGTGTTTGTCATTTTCCCCAGGAGATTCTCCAGCAATTATTTCCTTTCTATCTGACATTCGTCCTATGTCACGATTTTTCCGGCAGTCGTACCCTTCCAGGTGATCGTCCTTCACCTTTCGATGACCATCCCTCATCATTTCCCCAGCGGAGTCTCCATTATTGGAACCCTCTCCTATCCGACATTCGCCCTATGGCGTGATATTTTAGCAGCCGTCCCCTACTAGGTGATCGTCCCTCACCTTTTGATGATCGTCCTTCATCGTTTTATCCGATGGCCGTCCCCATCGTTGATCTTGTTATCTGACATTCGTCCTTGTAAACACCCCAAATTTGCCCTCACCCATTCACACCATGGCTTGTGATCTTTTCATTTGCATAAGTTCAATCATAGTATCTCATACCACATTTTTGATTCACTGCATTGATCCTAAGTCATCTGCATCTAGGGTTTGTGATCTGAGCAATCCGAGAGCTATTTGAGCCACTCCAAAGGTCATCAATCACTTCAAAGGGGTCCATGTATGTTCAAGCATCATATTATATCCTCATAAGGTCAAGAAAGTCAAAAAATCACAAGAACTGAGGAAGGCATGGAAGCAGAGCCAGGTTTAACTGCACAGATGACCTAGAATTAGGGTTTTGGTTTCAAACGCCATAACTCCAAAAATTTTGGTCATTTTGTTTCTATTGGTCTCTATATGTTATAAGGATCATGCATATCAATTTTCATAAAGAAATTCAATGGGGAAGGCATCTGATCAAGAGTTGACTTCTTGAGCAAGTCAGTGTAAAATCAAGGCATCTGAGGCCCCCAGTGACCCAACCAAAGGGTGTTCTTCATCATTTTGATTGTGTATGATCTTTATTTGGTCATAGAAGATGTTGGAAGTTCACAAAATTGAATAATTTCAAGCCATTTGCAAAGTTGCCTTTTTGGGAAAGTGACTTGTAATGGAAACTTGCCATTTTGGGAAAGTTTTTCAACCCTTTCTTATTGATTCAAAAATGCTTCAAATGGGAAAACTTTGGTCATGAAAGTTGTAGAATGGATCATTCCCTTTTCAAAAAGTACAAGAACTCATTCTAATTCATTTTGGATCAAAAGTTATGGCTTGTCAAAGTTGGGAAAAATCACATAATTTCAAGTTTTGTACCAAAGAGGCATTTTGCAAAATGGTATGATCAAGCATTGTAAAGACTTAAAGTGTGTACAAACTCATCACAACATGCTCATGTGACTTCTGAAAACCAGAATTGGCCCAAGAATTATGCATTTTGGTGCCTTGAACTTCATGAATTTCCAAAAGGGCCAAAGATGTACCAACTTGCAAAAACTCATGAAGCCATGCCTCTACTTGTTACAGCTCACAAAATCTAGCCCACAAGAACTCCATGATCTCAGCTGAGCCAAACCATGCCCCTATAACAACCTCACACTTGCCCATACCTCAAGTACACCTAACTTGGACTTTATGCAAAAACACCCATACCAATCCCACAGTGCCACACCAACTTCTCTGACGCATCCAAATGTGATAAGTGGACCGAAAGGGACTCAACAGAACAGACACACAAGCCTGAAACATCCTCCAAGCCATAGCTCCAAGTTTTCACCTCTTATGCATTTTCATTCGAAACTCATTACACAAGACACAAACACCAAAACAAACTTCATAGAACATCTCAGCATCTTCCACTGATCATCCCTGACCCTTCACCTTGCCTTGAAACCCCCTGAAACTGAAACACGATTTCTTCCCCTCTCTGAACAGAACCTCTTCAAACTCACCAACCAGCCATTCTAAACACCAACCAAGCTTCATAACTTCATCAAGAGGATCATTGGGGCCATTTTGAAGCAAAGAGGCAGGCTGAAAGCTCCAAACCGAAAGCTTCACCTCAGGTAGCATCGAAATTTATTTTTTCCAGAAACCTTGTTTTAAGTTACTAAAATGATCTACATGCTCCCCTGAATATAATGAGCTTTGAATTTTTGAAAATGATGAAGAAATGAGGATGTATGGTCTGTCTGAAACTTTGCCCGTAAATTTGATTTCTGCTTGTTCTTCATGATTCATGAAAAATAAATAGGTTTTGTTGTTGGATTCTTGTTTAGGGTGTTTTTTGGAGTGAATCTGGAGATTTTGGCACGTTTTAGTGAGGTTTTGAGAGAGATAGGTTGAAGGTCTCGCCGGAGAAGACGACCGGAAGTCTTATCCGGACACCTGAGGGTCATTAAACCCTAATCTGTGTAATTAATCAACTTTGAATTTGGACCTTGGATCCTGTTGACTCCCATTGACTCCCGCGCAAATGAACGAACCAGATCCTTCATTAAACCGTAATTCAGATTAATTAGATTAATTAATTAGGTTTAAATTTGAATTTCCCAGAAACAATCTCAACCGTCCATGAGCGCGCGCAGTCTTTCCCTCCCTCCTGAGTTTGAATGCTGGCCCTTGATTGCGTTGACTTCCCCTTTTATTTCATTTTAATTTCTTTTCTTTTCATTTCTTTTCCTCATTTTATTTAAAATAGCTAAAATCATTTAAAAATTATGAAATTTTTTGTCAGAGATTTCATTAATTTTTAAAACCCAAAAATATTTTTATTTTTATTTTTTGCACTGAAAATTATTTTTAAATCATTTAAATGTTTATTTTTAATTAGTTAATGTAAATTAATTAATTAAAAATGCATTTAGGTATTTAAAAATCACAAAAAAAATTTACATTGCACTTAGAAACATTTAGAAACATTGTCCAACTCTCAAACCAAATTTCTTTTTGGTTCTTGATGCCTTTTGATCATTTTCATTGGATTTAATTTCATTTTAAGGCAATATTTTGCTTCAAACTTCAAACTTTCCTTTCTGCCTAACCTTTGAGAGTTGGATGATGATTCTTCTTGCATTGCACTCTTCATAGCATGTAGTTTATAGGATAAAATTGGTTTGATTTGATCTTGCATTTTCAATTTGTTTAGCATTTTTCTTGGTAAGGTACCCCAAAACCCTAACAATCTTAGGAAATTCATAACTTTCACTAGGTTAAGAGTTGGATCCTCTCCTTTGGGAAGTGAGCTTGTATAGGTTTAGGGTATCTTTGATTGCATTTTCAAATTTTTATCATGTCATTTGCTTCTGGTTTTGGATTTTTGCTTTGCATGATGCATGTAACCCTAATTTATGCCCTCCTTTGCATCCATTTCTCATTTGCTTGCATCCAATGACTTGCCATGACATCTTGTGCATCCACATGATTCATAATGAATCTTAGGACATATTAGAATCATGTTTGATCATTACATCTCCCATTTTCCATGTTATATGCCTATTGCATTTCATAACTTTTCATATACCTTCATGGTTCAATGCATGCTTCATTTGCATCATTATGCTTGTTCGATCATTCTCATGTCTTGCCTCATGTTTGTATCATCTCTTAGCATCATTAAAATCATGTAAATGCTTCTGACTTTGGTTTGCATCATGACATTTCATCCCATTTGCATTGCATTTCATTTCTTTTGCTAACTTTTCAGGTGGTAAGTTTGTTTTGAGAAGTGAATTTGCCTTCACTTCTCACAATCTCTTTTCATCTCTCTTGCATCTTTGCTGCATTTTATCTTGTGTATTGGAGTGAGCTTGCTCATTCATGTTCCTCTTACTTTCTTTCTTCAAGCAACTTGACTTCTTAAGTGAAGCGAGTTGTTTTGCTTCTCTTTGCTTCTTCCTTCTTTCATCTGCTTCCTTCCTGGTGGTTTCTCTGAAGATCTTTCTCTCTTAAGCCTCATAAACCCTAGGATCTCCAAGCATGATAACAATTAGGGTTTGATTAGTCCCCCATTTAGTTTTACCTTTGTGTCATCTTTGGGTCTTCTCTTCTCATCTCATAATCAGGGACTAAACTCTAAAGGCTTTAAGGCTTTGTGATTAAGCTTATGCCTGCATCCTTCTATTAGGGTGGAGTGTATAACTTTAATCCTAAGTGTTAAACCCTTAATGTGTTTAAATCCTTTAATCAATTCACTTAATAATCATCAAGACATCAAGCTTGTAACTTGGGCCTTGCATCAGGGTTCTAATTCTTCCTTAATTGGTTAAGAAGGACTAACCCTAGTGTTAATGGACAAGTCCCCCTCAAGTTGTCTTACAAATCATAAAATACACTTCTTAATCTTACCATTAACTAAAATCCATTTAATAAAGGCTTTGTTTTGTCATGAGGTTAATCCCTAATCATGGATTAAGTTGAGGAGTCTTTCTCAGCTTAAATGTTCTCATCTATTATCCTTCTATTAGGATGGTGTAATGAGTCCATTAAATCCTTGATTATGGCTTAAACTCATTACTTAACACTAAACAAAAACAAAAAAAACATCTAAATAATCACAAGTAGGTTAATAATCTTAATCCTACATCATGGTAATTAAGTGTGAGATGCTGACTTCCCACTTAAAGTATTCGCATTACCCCTAATCAGAGGGAGGATGTGATGAGTTTACTAACCCATTGGTTTAGGCTTAAGCTCATTTACTTATGACAAACCTCAAAAAGCAATAAAAGATTGAAAACACAAAAACAAACAATAATCGTCTCCTCCGGGATTCTTTTCTCATCTCATTCACTCACAAACGAGAACTCGCTTCTTCCGTCTAATGCAAGACAGTTAGCACCTGAGCCAGACAGGTCATACACTTGAGCATAGACAAGTAAGCAGTTCACAAGTCAATTTATCTTTCAGTCTCTTTGAGTCGAACTACGGTGTTCTGACTTCCTCATTGCACGAGAGGATACGTAGGCATAACTTAACAGTTATCGAACAAAAGTCTCTGTATATCCCCCCCCCTCTCTAGTATCATTCTTAAGCCTCATAGTCTTGAGCATTTCACTTCTGTTCTTACACTGACACTTCACTTATATACACTACACTTCTTTTACACTGACACTTGCATTCTTTTCCAGCTTTGATACACAAATAGCACTGACACTACCCCTTTAAAACACAAATATTTTAAGCGTGGATCCCGTCGAGTACGGCGGACAATCTGGGTGCTAATACCTTCCCAGGTTGTAACCAACCCCCTTTCTCAGTCTCTCTGGTTCGCAACCGTCTTATCTATATCTTTTCTAGGTTTATGCAGCATTACCTTTCCTTCGGGATAAAAATGCCTAGCTGGCGACTCTTTTCATTCTTTCCCTTTCGCCGACCGTTCGCGTCTGTACCCCTTCTAACCAGGTGTCATTTGGTGGGAGCGACAGCTTGGAGACTCTGTTGTGGACCCTTGATTTGTAACCAGGGCTTCTGGTTCTTTTGTGGGTTCCTCCTAGCGCTTGTTTGATTTGCGTTTACTGGGGTGTTATGTGCTAATTGTGTTTATATATTTGCTTTATTTACTGCTTTATGTACAGTTATTTATTGCTTTCTTTACAGCTTTATACACCATATTGTCATACTGTCATCTTGCTGGATCTGGTTTTTGTTTTGGTGGGTGGGGTTCCACTGAGAGTTTAAGGTCCTATACCTGGGACCTGAGTGACACCTAGGCTAGAGTGGTTCATGTTCTTTCCCATTCCATTTCGGTCTGGTGCGTGAATATGAAACACGGTTCAGATGTGGGTTTCTTCTTGAGAACTCTGTGCTACAGATTTCCTGTAGTGCTAGGGCTATCTGGGAAGCCTGCTAAGTCTGGATGACCTTTATTATGACCTTCAGAAACTGAGGTGAATTAGAGGAGGATTTTTTATGGTTATTGTAAACACTGTACCTCTGGGTTGGAAGTGTTTACACTTCTTATAACTGATCCAAGTCTGAGGATCCTTGTTTTAGAACACCACCTGTGAGGGGGTTGGGCTGTTTACAGGTTTGCAGGTACCTCTGGCCACATCATACCCTGTTACTTGTTTGATTAAGAGTACCTTACTTTGGACAGTTCTTGTGATTTAACCCTGGACATGTGACTCTTTATTTGAGTCCCCCGCCTTGGTTACTGGACTTTTGAACCTCCATCTGGACTTCTTGAACATACATGGACTTATATCAAGACATTTAATCAGATCCACCTTGATCACAAACCCTTGCATATCATTTGCATACTCATCATTTGCATCATTTAACATTTGCTTATTTGTTTTTCAGGGTATCCACATTATATCTGGCTTGGTTTTGACCCCTTCATCTGCATAGACCTCTGCTCATCAGTTATCTACTTCAGCTATCTTCACCAGTTATCTGCTTCAGTTGCCTTCATCACCAGCATCAGCCTATCAGTGGCTCATCCCCAGTATTGACTTTGATCATCATTAGCACTTGTCTTCAACTCTTCATCAGCACTTGTCTTCAGCACTCATGTCTGCACCCAAGAAAAGCAACATTTCATACCATTTCTTTGAGCCTGTGTTCACTTGTATCAGGCAGGTCCAGGCACTTATCACTCCAGACCACATCCCATTATTCAGAGAGCATTATGGAGGCATCCTTGATATGATTATGGACCTTCACCCTTCTCAGAGGAGTATGATCCACACCTGCTTACAGTTTTATGACCCTCCTTTGAGATGCTTCACTTTCCAGAACTTTCAGTTGGGACCTCTGCTGGAGGAGTTCTCATCATTGATTGGAGTACCTGTCAGGGGTGGTGTCCCCTTCAACCCAGAGATGACTTCTCCCAGCAATGGAGAAGTGGCAAAAGCACTGCACCTGGAGCCTATTTTGATTGAGCAGAACATGACCACAAAGGCTGGGATCCCTGGTTTGCACCTGGATTTCTTGATTTCTCAGGCCATCCTGAAGGCCTCTTTGGGAGAACGGAGGGCAGTTTGTGCATTATTAGCCCTCAGCATATATGGGGTTATACTATTTGCAGATGAGCCCAAATTCATCAGCAAGAATTCCATCCATTTTTTCCTTCTGAGGAACCCAGTACCCACCTTGCTGGGAGATTTCTACTATTCCATTCATCAGAGGAATGAGAAACAAAGAGGAAAGTTGGTAAGATGATGTGCTCCCCTATTTCACACTTGGCTGCTCAAACACTTACCTAGGACTGATGCCTTCCTAAATCCTCACCAACAGAAGAATTGGGCTAAGAGACTTATTGCTTTGACTTCAGATGACATCAGATGGTGCACCCAGAGCACCAAGGGCAGGGACATAATCACTAGCTGTGGGCAGTACCCCAATGTACCTCTGGTAGGAGTGAAGGGTTGCATCAATTATAATCCTTTGCTGTTCAAGAGACAATTGGGCTATACTTTGGTCCACCCTCCTAGAGTGCAAGATTTAGCTGAAACCCTGTATTGTGAGATAAAACCTAATCTAGCTGTTGTCAGACAAGCATCCTGGGCTTGGGACAACATCCAGACCAAAGGGATGGCCTTTCTTGGGAGGTGCAATAATGTGGCTTCAGCTCAGTATTATGAATGGTCTCATGCTAGAGCTCAGATTTCTGGGATGCCTTTCACCATTGAGGATATACCTGGACCATCCACAACACAACCACCATCCACTATCAGCCTGGAAGAATTTGAGAAACTGAAGGAAAGGAATGAGAATCTGTCTCAAGCTTTGAAGAAAAACCTTTGGGAAAGGAGTGATGGTCGTCTAGACATTGGGAGGTTGGAAAAGCTTAAGGTGGAGCATCTGGCCAAGATTGAGAAAACAGAGAACTACATCAAGAAATCAAGAGCTGGGGAGCAAATATTGAAGAATGCCTGTAAGGAGGCCCAGTTTCAGAAGGCTAGGACTAATCTCTATCTGCAAGAAAGTCAAGCTAGGTCGGTCAGAATCACTGAAGCTCGTACTCAAGAGGATAAGAGAACTCAATCCAGGATTGAGCAGTTAGAGGCCAATGAAAAGAAACAACAGGAAGCTTTGCTGGCAGCCCAGAAGGAAATTTCAGAGTTAAAGCTTAGAGCTGGTTTGAAAAGGTCAAAGGACCAGGACAGGCACAAGAAGCTGACCACTGCTATTGCCACCAGAAACCTTCTTATCAGGACTATTACAGAGCATCCGGCTGGTCCTGTAACTGAAGCACTTTTGAAGGAGGTTAAGGAGGATGAGTTTGGATTAGATGTTTGACTTCTTTGCTTGTTGTTATTTCCATTTGATGTACTTTTCTTTTATGTTGTATTTTGACCCTTCAGGGGTATATGTTGTAAAAACAAACTATGTATGATCCACCATTTGTAATGTATATGTTAGTTTGTTTCAATGAGTTTCTTTTCTCAAGCAACATCAAAGCATCTTCCTCAGGGTCTGGAAAGGTCAAAACCAAGAGCCAAGCCGGATACCTTGGAAAACAAATAAGCATACTGCATTGCATACTAACTTTTGTTTTGTTTTGTTTCTAACTCTGTTGTGGTTCAGGAATTATTGCTCGTCGCCGGGTGTTCCCTCTCAACCGTCCGCACCGGTATCCTAATCGCAACAATCTTCCTGGTATCCAAATGGATCAAGTACAGTAGGACCTGACAGAGGTCAGAACTCAGATGGCTAATGAAAGAGTGGAGATGAGGAACCAAATGGCCCAGTTCATGACTGTGATGACTAACCTGGCTCAAAGTCAAGAGAGGTTAAGGGCATTGGTAGAAAGACAGACCCCCGAAGAACATCATCCTGGCACTGGAGGAACCAACAACAATGAGGAAGGTCAGCCTCATGTTAACCCACCAGTATTTGGACCTCATCTAGATCCAGAGGCCAACATCCCAAGGAATGTACCAGGCAATACTGCTGCAGGCAGGATCTTGCAAGAAGATCCTCAAGAGGAGTAGTTTACTGTAATGGGAGATGGAGATAAAGTCTATGATAGGAGGTTTGATGAAATTGCTGAGAAGTTGAGATCTCTGGAGTCTCAAAACTCTTTAGGCTTCGATGTAATGGATATGGGGTTAGTGGATGGGGTAAGGATTCCCCACAAGTTTAAACCCCCGTGCTTTGAGAAGTACAATGGAACTTCCTGTCCACGAACTCACTTACAGTCTTTTCTGGGAAGACTTAAAGCATACACCATCGATGAAAAACTGTGGATGTTTTACTTTGAAGACAGTTTGACTGGGGCTTCAAGGGAGTGGTACTCTCACTTGACCAGAGCTACTATCAGGTGCTGGAAGGACCTAGCTGAAGCTTTCATCAGGCATTACCAATATAATCTGGACATGGCTCCTAACAGGACCCTTCTGATGGGAATGTCTCAATCCTCCAGGGAAAGCTTCAGGGAATATGCCCAGAGGTGGAGACAGCTTGCTGCTGCTGTCCAACCACCCATGTGGGAAAGAGAAATGGCCGACATGTTCATGAATACTCTACAAGGAACATATATTGATAGGCTAGCTGCCTTTTCTTCCACCAGTTTCGCTGACGTAGTCATAGCTGGGGAAAGGATTGAAATCCTTTTGAAGATGGGAAAGATTTCTGATAATGGTGCAAGTTCGTCAAGTAATCCCAGGAAGCCTTTTGTGGGACCTCGAAGGACCGGTGAGACAAATGCCATTCATGCCAACAGGGGCAGACCTCAGTATGTTCACAGATCAGTGGCAGCTGTCACTATTCCAGCTCCGATTCCTCAACAATCAGCATATAAAAAACCACAACAACCACATTATCAACAGCAAGTTCAGTATCCGCCACAGAGGACTTACAACAACAGCAACAGCAATCCACAACAAAGACCTTTTCAGCAAAGACCATCACAGGAAAATAGGGTGATTGACCCTATCCCTATGCCTTATGCTGCCTTATTGCCACAACTCCTGAAGCTTAACTTGGATGAGTTAAGGACATTGGCACCACCAAATCCCTCCAATCTTCCAAGGAATTATGATGTCAACGCCAGGTGTGCTTTCCATTCTAATGCACCAGGCCACAATACTGAGAAGTGCAGGGCTTTGCAAATGAAAGTGCAAGATCTGGTGGATTCTAAAGCCCTCAACTTTGCACCCCCTCCAAATGTCAACAAGAATCCCATGCCCAATCATGGAGGGCCAAGAATTAATGCCATTGAGGAAGACAAGCCATCTTTCTTAATCACCAGTGTTGGACAGATTCGAACACCTCTGGTCGAAATTAAAGCTCAACTTCTAGAGTGCCAGATGTTCCCCGGGTGTGAGCTCGGTTGTGGGTATTGCAACATTTCGGTCAACGGGTGTGATAATTTGAGAAGCGGCATAGATGGTCTTATCAAAAGTGGTATACTTCAGATCTCAACAACGGCGCCTACAAATCCAGCAATTCCTTTGACAACAATTCCTGACTATCCTACAACTGCAGCAACAATCATTCCGACCAATTCATCAATATCATCAACAATGGCTCCGTCCATCACTTCAACAAATAAAATGACAACAACCCTGTCTTCTACAACATCAGCATCCATTTATTCAGCAGAATCTTCTATAACACCAGCAAGACTTAATGAAGATGTCTCCGCAATCACCATCTACTATGATCCATCAAGTGTTCCTCCAAACAACAATTTCCAACAACAAACAGTGGCACCTCCTGCCAGGTCACCAGTCACCATTTACTACGATCCGCACACCATTTCAATACCTTCCTTTGCAGCAGTCAGTCCAGTTACCATTACGGTGCCTGGACCCGTTCCATATGAAAGCAGTAATGCCATACCTTGGCATTATGGCTCTGACCTTTACTGCAACGGGGAGAAAATCACTTTGGATTCTTCAACCTCTTCTCCATAAGTTGATAATGTTGTGGGAGGCAGAGGCTTCACCAGAAGCGGACGCCTTTTTGCCTCACAATTGCAAAGACCTAATGCCGAAGCAGAAGCTGCTGCCAAAGCAAAAGGAAAGAGTGTGGTATTTGAAGAGCCGGCTGTCAAAGAAACTCAGAAGACATCTTTCGAACAAGATGTAGACGAGTTTATGAGAATCATAAAGAGAAGTGATTACAAAGTGGTGGATCAGCTTCACCAAACTCCCTCAAAGATCTCCATATTATCCCTGTTAATGTGTTCTGAAGCCCATAGGAATGCATTACTGAAAGTCCTGCATGCAGCATACGTGCTAGAGGAGATCACTGTTAATCAGCTAGAAACTGTGGTAGAAAATGTCAATACCAGTCATGGACTGGGCTTTACCAATGCTGACTTGACAACTGAGGGACGTAACCACAACAAGGCTTTACACATCACTCTAGAATGCAAGGGTGTTGTTTTGTCTCATGTACTGGTGGACACTGGGTCCTCACTCAATGTTCTACCAAAGAAAGCCTTAATGAAGCTAGAGTATGATGGCTTGGCATTGCGTCCGAGTAATTTGGTGGTGAGAGCATTTGATGGCTCTAAGAGATCAGTGCTTGGAGAGATTGATCTGCCTGTGATGATTGGCCCGCAGACTTTTAAAATTACCTTCTATGTGATGGACATTCAGCCGGCCTACAGCTGTTTGTTGGGTAGACCCTGGATCCATGCCGCTGGCGCTGTTACGTCTACCCTTCACCAGAAGCTGAAATTCGAGTGGGAAGGCCAAATCATCACCATCTGTGGTGAAGAAGACATCTTTGTTAGCCATCTGGCAACATACAAGTACATTGAGATGGATGGAGAAATCCATGAAACCATGAGCCAGGGGTTTGAGGCTTTAAACATTAATGAAGCATTTGCTGTACTAGGAACTTCCATGACATCTTATCAGGAAGCCAGGAAGGTTGTTGAAGAGGGTACAGCCCAAGGCTGGGGAAAGCTGCTGCCCGTGGAAAAGAAGGAGGACAGATTTGGGTTGGGTTACAAACCAACTCAGCAAGATCAATCAGAGGCTGCCAAGAAGCCCAATTTTGTCAGCGGGGGAATGCTCACCCCAAATGCACTGAACAATGTGGAAGACGAGGAAGAAAGCGACCGCGACCTGGAGAGATGGATACGTCAAAGGATCCCGGGGAGCCAAGTCCTTAACTGGTCTTCCCAGGAAATTATAAGGGTTACTCCTGCAGAGTAATTATTATTTCCTGTATTTATTTTTAAGCATGCATCAAGTCTTGCATCTTGCCCAAGATGTCAAGACTCATTTTGTAATCGGGCCATCTTGTAATTTTGTGCAAATGGATTAATCAATGAATATCGGACATCTTTTGCAAATGAGTCTTTTCCTTTTCTGCTCACTGTTTTTCATTTTTCTTTTTGTACAAAAATAAAATGGCGATGTTTTCAAAAATGATAACTTCATTTTACTTTTTTCTAAATAAGATAAAATCGAATACTAAAATAAACCAATCTAAACCCCTGCAGAGAGTGCCTTTCAGACTGCACCGACAACAACACTGCTATGACTTCATATGACTTTGACAATCCAATCAATCAAGCCGATGAAGGGGTTGAAGAGGATTATGAGCTACCTGAAGAGCTAGCCAGGTTGTTAAGGAAAGAGGAGAAGGTTATCACTCCTCATCAGGAGGAGGTTGAAACGGTTAATCTTGGTATGGAAGAAGATGTGAAAGAGGTTAAGATCGGAGCCTGCTTACAAGATTCGGTAAAGGAACAACTGATTGATATGCTTCGGGAGTATGTGGATGTCTTTGCTTGGTCTTATCAAGATATGCCAGGGTTGGACACCGATATTGTCATGCACAAGCTGCCTTTAAAAGAAGATTGCCCACCAGTAAAACAGAATTTGCGCCGTACTCGCCCAGATATGGAAATGAAGATTAAAGAAGAGGTACGAAAGCAGTGGGACGCCGGTTTCCTTGCTGTGACTAGCTATCCTCCGTGGGTTGCTAATATTGTGCCTATGCCAAAGAAAGATGGCAAGGTGAGAATGTGTGTGGATTACCGGGATCTGAACAGAGCCAGCCCAAAGGATGACTTCCCATTACCTCACATTGATGTATTGGTTGATAATACGGCTCCGTTCTCGGTGTTCTCCTTCATGGATGGATTTTCAGGATATAATCAGATCAAGATGTCACCTGAAGACATGGAGAAGACAACTTTCATCACACCCTGGGGCACGTTCTGTTATAAGGTGATGCCATTCGGACTGAAGAATGCCGGTGAAACTTATCAACGGGCTATGGTAACATTATTCCATGACATGATCCACAAAGAAATTGAATGTTATGTGGATGACATGATTGCCAAGTCTCTTACTGAAGAAGACCACCTGGTGAATTTGTTGAAGTTATTCAAACATCTGAGGAAGTAACAATTGAAGTTAAACCCCAACAAGCGCACATTCGGGGTGCGATCCGGTAAGCTACTGGGATTCATTGTAAGCGAGAAAGGGATTGAAGTTGACCCTGATAAAGTCAAAGCAATTCAGGAAATGCCTGCACCGAAGACTGAAAAAGAAGTTCGAGGGTTTCTAGGTAGATTGAACTACATTTCACGGTTCATATCTCACCTTACTGCGACCTGTGAACCCTTGTTCAAGCTGTTAAGAAAAGAACAAACGGTCAGGTGGAACGAAGACTGCCAGAGGGCTTTTGACAAAATCAAGGAATACTTACAAGAGCCTCCGATCCTCATGCCTCCAGTTGAAGGAAGACCTCTAATCATGTACTTGACAGTATTAGAAGAGTCAATGGGGTGTGTGCTGGGCCAGCATGACGAGTCTGGTCGAAAAGAGTATGCAATTTACTACCTAAGCAAAAAGTTTACCGACTGTGAACAACGTTATTCACTGCTCGAGAAAACTTGTTTGTCTTTAGCGTGGGCTGCTCGCCGACTAAGGCAGTATATGTTGACCCACACTACCTTGTTGATTTCAAAGATGGATCCGGTTAAGTACATTTTTGAGAAGCCATCACTTACCGGACGGGTTGCAAGATGGCAAATGATCCTCACGGAGTATGATATTTAGTACACCTCTCAGAAGGCCATCAAGGGCAGTGTATTGTCTGATTATCTTGCTGAGCAACCCATTGATGATTACCAGCCTATGAGATTTGACTTCCCTGATGAAGACATCATGTTCATAATAGCAAAAGACCATGAAGAGCCTATTCACACTGAAGGGCTTGACCCGGAAGAAGAGTGGACTATGATGTTTGATGGGGCTGTTAACATGAACGGTCGTGGTGTTGGTGCATTACTCATTACACCTAAGGGAGTTCACATGCCTTTCTCGGCAAAACTCACCTTTAACTGCACTAACAACGAAGCTGAATACGAAGCTTGCATTATGGGTCTTGAGGAAGCCATTGACCTCAGGATCAAGACTTTGACTGTGTTCGGAGACTCAGCTCTGGTAGTTAATCAAACCAACGGCAAATGGTACACCCACCAAGATCATCTGATACCTTACAGGGATTATACAAGGAGGTTATTGAATTTCTCTACAACGGTCAAGCTTGAGTATATTCCTCGGGATGAGAATCAGTTTGCGGATGCTCTTGCTACCATTTCATCCATGATCAAAGTTCAAGCTATCAACTTTGTGCCTCGGATCTCAGTATCTAGACTCGACAGACCAGCGTATGTATTTGCAGCAGATGTTGCCCAAGATGATAAGCCTTGGTTCCATGACATTAAGTGCTTCTTGGAGGATCAAACATACCCACCTGGGGCATCATCCAATGATAAGAAGACATTAAGAAGGCTAGCTGGTAGTTTCTTCCTGAATACTGACGGTTCCCTATACAAAAGAAACTTTGATATGGTACTCCTCAGATGCGTTGATAGAACAGAAATAGACTTGTTGATGCACGAGGTGCACGAAGGATCTTTTGGTACCCATGCAGGGGGACATGCAATGGCTAAAAAGTTGTTAAGATCAGGCTATTATTGGATTACAATGGATGCAGACTGTTGCGCCTATGCCAGAAAATGCCATAAATGCCAAATTTATGCGGATAAAGTGCATGTGCCTCCCAATCTTTTGAATGTGATGTCTTCACCCTGGCCCTTTGCTATGTGGGGCATTGATATGATTGGCATGATTGAACCGACTGCTTCAAACGGCCACAGATTCATCCTGGTTGCTATTGACTATTTTACCAAGTGGGTCGAAGCAGCCTCTTATGCAAATGTTACAAGGCAAGTGGTAGCCCGATTCCTGAAGAGAGACATCATTTGTCGGTATGGAGTGCCCGAGCGAATCATTACTGATAATGGTTCCAATTTAAACAAAAAAATGATGGCAGAACTGTGTCGGGACTTCAAGATCCAACACCACAATTCTTCTCCTTACAGGGCAAAGATGAATGGCGCTGTTGAGGCAGCTAACAAGAATATCAAGAAGATTGTGCAAAATATGTTGGTTACCTACAAATATTGGCATGAAATGCTACCGTTTGCCTTGCATGGGTACCGAACGTCAATCAGAACATCCACTGGGGCAGCACTGTACCAGCTTGTGTATGGTATGGAAGCAGTCCTACCGGTCGAAGTTGAGTTACCATCTTTACGGGTATTAATGGATGTTAAGTTGAACGAGGCAGAATGGGTCCGATCCCGATACGAACAACTGAGTCTGATTGAAGAGAAGAGATTGGCTGCAATCTGTCATGGGAAGCTGTATCAGAAAAGAATGAAGAAGGCCTTCGATCAGAAAGTCAGGCTCCAAGAAAAGACTCCTCCCTCCTCATACAGACCACAGGGGCAAGTGGACTCCGAACTATGAAGGGCCATTTGTAGTAAAGAAAGTTTTCTCTGGTGGAGCACTGATGCTCAGTACTATGGATGGTGAAGATTTCCCGTCCCCTGTGAATTCAGATGCAGTTATAAAATACTTCGCATAAAAATGACCCGCTGGACATAAAAACAGAATGTAAGTCCAGGCAAAAATAGGGCATCCCGGCGAGTCAAAAACAGAATAAAAAGACTCGGGCAAAAATAAGGGAAAATAAACAAAAAATGTACACCCGCTGAGTTGAAAAGCCACATTGGACAACTCAGGCAAAAATGGGTATCCCGGTGGATTGAAAACCCGAAAGGGCGATCCGCGCAAAATAAGGGAATAAGCGAACAACTGCATTCTGAATTCATCTGTATCACTTGCAACATGGTAAGCTCCGAAGGGTTCGAACTTCAGTCAGAACCAGCCTTCTTCAGAAAGCAAGACGAGAAGAACGTCAAATGTCATACGAGTCATAGCAAAAGGGGAGCTCCTTGAAGCATCATCAACATTGTTTTTTTGACTGTATCTTGCCAATTCAGGGCGCACGAATTAATAAAATCAGATTTTCAGTCATGTTTTGTCTCGTACATTTTATTTTCGTTTGCAAAAAATGTCTGATGTCCTTAAGATATTTATTGCATAAATACAGAGGCTTCCCTTCTAAAAAATGCGTGCTTACAGGAAATATACTTACTCCCGGGAGTATCTAAACTCCTATGATGGAATCCAGTAAGGGATACCTCAGGGTACTTGTGCGTTTCTTTGTCTTTACAGGATTGCAGGTATCCGAAACGCAACATGGGGCATGAAAGCTTCTCCCCAGTAGGCTGTCAAATCATTGTTTCCTCAACACACCTTCCAGACAGCACAAGAGATGCCATCTCCCCGTCAGAGTTGCCAGGCATCACTTCTCCAGCACTTTCTTCAGAGCAGCACCAGAAGGTGTTCATATCCCCAGCTGAGTTGTCAAGTATCATCCTCAGCAGGATCCCCACAAAAATCTCTAAGAAGATCTTTCAGTGATCTTTCTTCTTCCCCAGCCAAATGCTAGACAGAGAACCATCTCCCCACAGAGTCTCAACCTCTATCCAGCAAAGCAATACCTGAAGATCTCACAACAGAGTGACGAAAGCTTCTACAAACCCCAGCTGGGTCTCTCATTACCAAGATAGGTCTATCAGTGATCTATATCCCCAAGCAGAGTCACATATTCCAGATCTACCAATGATCTCATCCTCAGCTGGGATATCCTTCAAGTAGATCAGCCGGAGATCTCCACAACAACGGGATCCGAATCCCGGATCGGTATCTTTGCATAATCATAGCATTCGCATCATATTCTCCCCGCAGAGCGTAGCATTCCGTCTAATACGGAGCATTACGGCAAAAATCAAACATATTGCATGATCATAAGCCATGTTCTGAATCAAACGCTTGTAAATACTGACAATCCATCAACAATATACAGAAAACTCCCCGGATTCCCTGGCAGAGAGCCAAGGCATTTTCCCTAAAAAAGATACAGATACTTCCTGACACCCGTCCGTGTCATATCCCCAGTAGAAAGCCAAAAGCGCCCTCTTTGCACTCACAGATACTTATACACAACTTCCTTGGTACACATACACTTGTTTATATTGCACTCTTTCTTTTTAACACTCGTCCGTGTAACTCTCACCAGCAAGTTAAACACTCGTCTATACACCACTCATACTTTTTACTCATACAGATACTCGTCCGTATCTTGTATACACCACTTATATCCCCTCATATTCGACACTCGTCCGTGTTCTTTGTTAACCAGTTGGTACTCGTCCGTATCATCATCTCTGAACACGCGTCAGCGTTTGTTTCTACTGATACTCGTCCGTATCATAATCTTAAGGATGCTCGTTTGCATCTTTAATCCATACACAATGTCAGATACCTTTACCTCTTTTTTAGAATTTAGACGCTCGTCTGTGTCTATTATTCCCCAGAAGAGTCCCCTCGGAGTCAATACTTGTCCGTGTTCTTTGTTAACTAGTTGATACTCGTCTGTATCATCATCTCCGAACATGTGTCAGTGTTTGTTTCTACCTGATACTCGTCTGTATCATAATCTTAAGGATGATCGTCCGTATCTTTAGTCTATACACAGTACCCAAATAATTATACCTCTCATTTCTTGGATGTAGACACTCGTCCGTGTTTACTTTTCCCCAGCGAAGTCCCCAACAAAACGTGTTAAAATATTCTATCTGACATTCGTCCTATGTCATGATACCTTTTCGGCAGCCGTACCCTGCTAGGTGATCGTCCTTCACCTTTTTGATGATCGTCCTTCATCAACCCCCCAGTGAAGTCTCTATTCATTAGAACCCCTTCTTATCCGACATTTGTCCTATGTCGTGATATCTTTAGCAGCCGTCCCCTGCTAGGTGATCGTCCTTCACCTTAGATGACTGTCCCTCATCTTAACCCCAAGAGCAGCCGTACCCTGCTAGGTGATCGTCCTTCACCTCCTGATGATCGTCCTTCATCATTTTATCCGATGGCCGTCCCCATCGTCGACCTTGTTACCCGACATTCGTCCTATGTCGTGGTACATTCGGCAGCCGTACCCTGCCCGGTGATCGTCCTTCACCTTAGATGACCGTCCCTCATCTTATCCCCAACAGAGCAGCCGTCCCGTGCTAGGTGATCGTCCTTCACCTTTGATGACCGTACCTCATCATTTTATTTCGTTTACCTATAATCCCCAGAGAGTCTTATATCTTTATTTGATGGCCGTCACCATCATGATCTCTTATGTCCCCAGCTTGTCGGCCGTCCCCGTCATTGCTTTACTTCCCGCACCATCCCCAGCGTGTCGTTCGTCCCCGTCGTTGATTCATCCCTAGCAGTCGTCCTCTGCTCGACGGCCGTCCTCCGTCGCCCGCACTTTATAATTAAACTTTATTTTCCTTTACAATCTATATCCCTTTTCTTCTTCATTCTGTGAGTGCAAATTTTGGACTGTCTTTGGTATTCAACCACAAGTTATCTTGTTTGCCTGTTAAGCCGTTGCTTACATCCTGCACAACTAACTCATGTTTGAATAGGGGCAGCTTTAAACACCCCAAATTTGCCTCACCCATTCACACCATGGCTTGTGATCTTTTCATTTGCATAAGTTCAATCATAGTATCTCATACCACATTTTTGATTCACTGCATTTATCCTAAGTCATCTGCATCTAGGGTTTGTGATCTGAGCAATCCGAGAGATATTTGAGCCACTCCAAAGGTCATCAATCACTTCAAAGGGGTCCATGTATGTTCAAGCATCATATTATATCCTCATAAGGTCAAGAAAGTCAAAAAATCACAAGAACTGAGGAAGGCATGGAAGCAGAGCCAGGTTTAACTGCACAGATGACCTATAATTAGGATTTTGGTTTCAAAGGCCATAACTCCAAAAATTTTGGTCATTCTTGTTTCTATTGGTCTCTATATGTTATAAGGCTCATGCATATCAATTTTCATAAAGAAATTCAATGGGGAAGGCATCTGATCAAGAGTTGACTTCTTGAGCAAGTCAGTGTAAAATCAGGGCATCTGAGGCCCCCAGTGACCCAACCAAAGGGTGTTCTTCATCATTTTGATTGTGTATGATCTTTATTTTGTCATAGAAGATGTTGGAAGTTCACAAAATTGAATAATTTCAAGCCATTTGCAAAGTTGCCTTTTTGGGAAAGTGACTTGTAATGGAAACTTGCCATTTTGGGAAAGTTTTTCAACCCTTTCTTATTGATTCAAAAATGCTTCAAATGGGAAAACTTTGGTCATGAAAGTTGTAGAATGGATCATTCCCTTTTCAAAAAGTACAAGAACTCATTCTAATTCATTTTGGATCAAAAGTTATGGCTTGTCAAAGTTGGGAAAAATCACATAATTTCAAGTTTTGTACCAAAGAGGCATTTTGCAAAATGGTATGATCAAGCATTGTAAAGACTTCAAGTGTGTACAAACTCATCACAACATGCTCTTGTGACTTCTAAAAACCAGAATTGGCCCAAGAATTATGCATTTTGGTTCCTTGAACTTCATGAATTTCCAAAAGGGCCAAAGATGTACCAACTTGCAAAAACTCATGAAGCCATGCCTCTACTTGTTACAGCTCACAAAATCTAGCCCACAAGAACTCCATGATCTCAGCTGAGCCAAACCATGCCCCTATCACAACCTCACACTTTCCCATACCTCAAGTACACCTAACTTGGACTTTATGCAAAAACACCCATACCAATCCCACAGTGCCACACCAACTTCTCTGACCCATCCAAATGTGATAAGTGGACCGAAAGGGACTCAACACAACAGACACACAAGCCTGAAACATCCTCCAAGCCATAGCTCCAAATTTTCACCTCTTATGCATTTTCATTCTAAACTCATTACACAAGACACAAACACCAAAACAAACTTCATAAAACATCTCAGCATGTTCCACTGATCATCCCTGGCCCTTCACCTTGCCTTGAAACCCCTTGAAACTGAAACACGATTTCTTCCCCTCTCTGAACAGAACCTCTTCAAACTCACCAACCAGCCATTCTAAACACCAACCAAGCTTCATAACTTCATCAAGATGATCATTGGGGCCATTTTGAAGCAAAGAGGCTGGCTGAAAGCTCCAAACCGAAAGCTTCACCTCAGGTAGCATCAAAATTTATTTTTTCCAGAAACCTTGTTTTAAGTTACTAAAATGATCTACATGCTCCCCTGAATATAATGAGCTTTGAATTTTTGAAAATGATGGAGAAATGAGGATGTATGGTCTGTCTGAAACTTTGCCCGTAAATTTGATTTCTGCTTGTTCTTCATGATTCATGAAAAATAAATAGGTTTTGTTGTTGGATTCTTGTTTAGGGTGTTTGTTGGAGTGAATCTGGAGATTTTGGCACGTTTTAGTGAGGTTTTGAGAGAGATAGGTTGAAGGTCTCGCCGGAGAAGACGACCGGAAGTCTTCTCCGGCCACCTGAGGGTCATTAAACCCTAATTTGTGTAATTAATCAACTTTGAATTTGGACCTTGGATCCTGTTGACTCCCATTGACTCCCGCGCAAATGAACGAACCAGATCCTTCATTAAACCCTAATTCAGATTAATTAGATTAATTAATTAGGTTTAAATTTGAATTTCCCAGAAACAATCTCAACCGTCCATGAGCGCGCGCAGTCTTTCCCTCCCTCCTGAGTTTGAATGCTGGCCCTTGATTGCGTTGACTTCCCCTTTTATTTCATTTTAATTTCTTTTCTTTTCATTTCTTTTCCTCATTTTATTTAAAATAGCTAAAATCATTTAAAAATTATGAAATTTTTTGTCAGAGATTTCATTAATTTTCAAAACCCAAAAATATTTTTATTTTTATTTTTTGCACTGAAAATTATTTTTAAATCATTTAAATGTTTATTTTTAATTATTTAATGTAAATTAATTAATTAAAAATGCATTTAGGTATTTAAAAATCACAAAAAAATTCACATTGCACTTAGAAACATTTAGAAACATTGTCCAACTCTCAAACCAAATTTCTTTTTGGTTCTTGATGCCTTTTGATCATTTTCATTGGATTTAATTTCATTTTAAGGCAATATTTTGCTTCAAACTTCAAACTTTCCTTTCTGCCTAACCTTTGAGAGTTGGATGATGTTTCTTCTTGCATTGCACTCTTCATAGCATGTAGTTTATAGGATAAAATTGGTTTGATTTGATCTTGAATTTTCAATTTGTTTAGCATTTTTCTTGGTAAGGTACCCCAAAACCCTAGCAATCTTAGGAAATTCATAACTTTCACTAGGTTAAGAGTTGGATCCTCTCCTTTGGGAAGTGAGCTTGTATAGGTTTAGGGTATCTTTGATTGCATTTTCAAATTTTTATCATGTCATTTGCTTCTGGGTTTGGATTTTTGCTTTGCATGATGCATGTAACCCTAATTTATGCCCTCCTTTGCATCCATTTCTCATTTGCTTGCATCCAATGACTTTCCATGACATCTTGTGCATCCACATGATTCATAATGAATCTTAGGACATATTAGAATCATGTTTGATCATTACATCTCCCATTTTCCATGTTATATGCCTATTGCATTTCATAACTTTTCATATACCTTCGTGGTTCAATGCATGCTTCATTTGCATCATTATGCTTGTTCGATCATTCTCATGTCTTGCCTCATGTTTGTATCATCTCTTAGCATCATTAAAATCATGTAAATTCTTCTGACTTTGGTTTGCATCATGACATTTCATCCCATTTGCATTGCATTTCATTTCTTGTGCTAACTTTTCAGGTGGTAAGTTTGTTTTGAGAAGTGAATTTGCCTTCACTACTCACAATCTCTTTTCATCTCTCTTGCATCTTTGCTGCATTTTATCTTGTGTATTGGAGTGAGCTTGCTCATTCATGTTCCTCTTACTTTCTTTCTTCAAGCAACTTGACTTCTTAAGTGAAGCGAGTTGTTTTGCTTCTCTTTGCTTCTTCCTCATTTCATCTGCTTCCTTCCTGGTGGTTTCTCTGAAGATCTTTCTCTCTTAAGCCTCATAAACGCTAGGATCTCCAAGCATGATAACAATTAGGGTTTGATTAGTCCCCCATTTAGTTTTACCTTTGTGTCATCTTTGGGTCTTCTCTTCTCATCTCATAATCAGGGACTAAACCCTAAAGGCTTTAAGGCTTTGTGATTAAGCTTATGCATGCATCCTTCTATTAGGGTGGAGTGTATAACTTTAATCCTAAGTGTTAAACCCTTAATGTGTTTAAATCCTTTAATCAATTCACTTAATAATCATCAAGACATCAAGCTTGTAACTTGGGCCTTGCATCAGGGTTCTAATTCTTCCTTAATTGGTTAAGAAGGACTAACCCTAGTGTTAATGGACAAGTCCCCCTCAAGTTGTCTTACAAATAGTAAAATCCACTTCTTAATCTTACCATTAACTAAAATCCATTTAATAAAGGCTTTGTTTTGTCATGATGTTAATCCCTAATCATGGATTAAGTTGAGGAGTCTTTCTCAGCTTAAATGTTCTCATCTATTATCCTTCTATTAGGATGGTGTAATGAGTCCATTAAATCCTTGATTATGGCTTAAACTCATTACTTAACACTAAACAAAAACAACAAAAACATCTAAATAATCACAAGTAGGTTAATGATCTTAATCCTACATCATGGTAATTAAGTGTGAGATACTGACTTCACACTTAAAGTATTCTCATTACCCCTAATCAGAGGGAGGATGTGATGAGTTTACTAACCCATTGGTTTAGGCTTAAGCTCATTTACTTATGACAAACCTCAAAAAGCAATAAAAGATTGAAAACACAAAAACAAACAATAATCGTCTCCTCCGGGATTCTTTTCTCATCTCATTCACTCACAAACGAGAACTCGCTTCTTCCGTCTAAAGCAAGACAGTTAGCACCTGAGCCAGACAGGTCATACACTTGAGCATAGACAAGTAAGCAGTTCACAAGTCAATTTATCTTTCAGTCTCTTTGAGTCGAACTACGTTGTTCTGACTTCCTCATTGCACGAGAGGATACGTAGGCATAACTTAATAGTTATCGAACAAAAGTCTCTGTATATCCCCCCCTCTCCAGTATCATTATTAAGCCTCATAGTCTTGAGCATTTCACTTCTTTTCTTACACTGACACTTCACTTATATACACTACACTTCTTTTACACTGACACTTGCATTCTTTTCCAGCTTTGATACACAAATTGCACTGACACTACTGTAAACACCCCAAATTTGCCCTCATACATTCACCATGGCTTGTGATCATTCTCATATGCATAAACACAATCATATCACCTCATATCCCACTTTTGATTCACTGCATAGTTTCTAAGTCATCTGCATCTAGGGTTTGTGATCTGAGCAATCCAAGGGCTTCTTGAGCCACTCCAAAGGCCACCAATCACTTCAAAGGGATCCATGTGTGTTCATCTATCATATTACATCCTCTCAAGGTCAAGATTTCCAAAGAATCACAAGAACTAGGGTTTGAATGGATGCAGAGCCAAGTTTGACTGCACAGTTGACCTTAAAATTAGGGTTTTGGTTTCAGAGGCCATAACCCCAAATTTTTTGGTCATTCTTGTTTCCATTGGTCTCTATATGGTATAGGGAGTATGCATATCAATTTTCATGAAGAAATTCCATGGGGAAGTCATCTGATCAAGGGTTGACTTTCTGGACAAGTCAGTGCAAAATCAGGGCATCTGAGGCCCCCAATGACCCAACCAATGGGTGATCTTCATCATTTTGAGTGTATATGATCTTTATTTGATCATGGAAGAAGGTTGAAGTTCACAAAAATCAAGAATTTGGAAGTTTTGCAAATGTTGACTTTTTGGGCATAGTTGACTTTTTAAGAATGCTTCATTTTAGGTCATTTTTCAAGCCTTGATTCTTGATCCAAAAATGCTTCAAATGGAAAAATTTTGGTCATGAAAGTTGTAGATCTCATCTTTCCCTTTTCAAAAAGTACAAGAACATGATCAAACTCTTCTTGGATCAAAAGTTATGGTGTGACAAAGTTGGCTAAAATCATTGATTTTCAAGGCATGCTTCAAATGAGAATTTTGCAAAATCATGAACCAAAGCCAATTGCAACTTCTAATTCATTTCAAACCAGTATGCAAACATTCAATATGTCCTAAAAATCAGAATTGGACCAAGGTTTCACATGGTTATGGTTTGTGTAACTAGACTTTTTCATGAAGTTTCAAAAGTGTGCCAACTTGCAAAAACATCATTGTGCTTCTCTCCACTTGATGCATTGGCTGCTGGACCTTCCCAACATCACACACACACCATGCTGCACCAGAACCATATCTTGTACTAGCCTAGATCATGAGCCATACTTTCCTTACACAAAGTTTGACTTTTTGCAAAAGCAAACTTACCAATCACTATAGGCCAGGTCACATCATCTGACCTATAGGATTAAAATACAATATCATTTGGCAAGCAAAATGTATCAAGAAGCCATGCTGAAACACTTGATACAATCACATTCACAAAACACACCCCAGCTGCATTTTGCTTCGAATCTCTCTGCCCAGCCACAAAACACTCAAACCATTTTCACCATTCAACTCACCATGCCTCACTGAGTAGAAACCAGCAAGAACACAAGCCTGAAACAAGCTGTGACCTTACTTCACCATTTTCACCTCAGCCTGCATTTCTCTTCGAATCACCTTCCACAGCTTGCAAACATCCAAACAAACTTTACAAAGCTTCTCCACTCACCATCTGGATCACAAAGAACCACTCACAATGGCCTGAAGCTGCCTGAATCATCCCTGCCATTTCTGACTGAGCTTGAGCAGAAGCTTGTCAAACTCCTCATCCAGCCAACATAAATTCCTCTTGAGCATTCAAGCATCACCAGAGGGTCAAGTGGAGTGGATTGCACTGAAGGAAGTGGCCAGAAAGTCATCAGAGTGAAAGCTTCGAATCTCAGGTAGCTTGAAAAATATTTTTCCAGAAATCATTTCTTTTGTTCTAAACTTGTTCTTTGTGTCTTCCTGATCATGAATATGTCTTTGGTTTTGCAAATGGTGAGGAAATGAGAGTTTAATTGCTCTCTGAAACTTGCGTGCCCTAATTCTTTCTTGCTTCGATTCAGCCATGTTAGGAAGTATAAATTTGTTTTGAGATGGGGTTTTAGTTCGTGAGTGAGTGGGGATCATTTCCCAGTTCTTAGATTTCATTTTAGTTAGGTTTTTAGGGTTTTGGGGATTTTCAGGGGAGATGCTGGCCGGAGAAGACGACCGGAAGTCTTCTCCGGCAGCCTGAAAGTAATTAATGTGTTAATTAGGGTTTAGGGGCAAGTTTGAATGTAGGCCGTGCGATTCACTTTTCCCGCGTGCAACGAGTGGTGGAGATCTGATCATTAGCCCTAATCCGTATTTAATTAAATGTTAATTTTTTGTTTAATTGAGTTTAGGGAAGTTTGAACCTGGGCCGTCCAGATGCGCGCCAGGTCAAACCTCCCAAGCCCAGATTCAATCTGGACGCTTCATTGAGCATACTTTCCATTTATCTCAATTAATTTTAATTTCTTTTCATTTTATTTGCACATTTAATTTAAAATAGTAAAAAAGGTTTAAAAATTATGAAACTTTTTCTCTTAAGTTTTATTAATTTTCATGACACAAAAATATTTTCATTTTATTTTTTATCATTAAAAAAAGTATTTTTAAATATTTAAAGGATTATTTTTAATTGATTAATGAAAATTAATTTATTAAAAATACTTTTAGGTATTTAAAAATCCCCAAAAAATTCATGAAATGTTCTAAGACATTTAGAAACATTGTCCAACCTTCAAACCAAATTTCTTTTTTGATCTTGATGCATTTTGAGAATTTTCCATTGAATTAAATCATTTTTTGTGCATTATTTTGATCCTAAGTTCAAAAAATCATTTCTGCCTATCTATGAAGAGTTGGACATTGATTCTTTTTGTATTGCATTGTGTTTAGCATGTAGTTTCTAGGATTAAATGGCCATGGTTTGATTCCTCATTTCCAATTTGTTTGGCATTTCTTTTGTTTAGGAACCCTAAAAACCCTAATAACTTAGAAAAATCATAACTTGAGTTTGGTTAAGAGTTGAGACCTCCCCTTTGGACCTTGGTTTAGTGTAGGCTTAGGGATCCTTTGTGTGGCATTTTCCATTTTTTATCTTAGGGTTTGCTTCTGTTTTGGGTTTTTGTTTGTTGTTTGATCCATAAACCCTAATTTGGGCTTTCTCTTGCATCCTTCTTGCATTCCCTTGCATAACATGACTTGCCATGACATTCCATGCTTCCATTTGATTCATTTGACATCTTAAGACATGTAGAAAGCATGTTTGATCATTGCACCCCATATTTTCCATTTTGTTTGCCATGTATGTTTCATAACTTTTCATGTGTATCCATGCTTCTAAGTTTGCACCATTTGCATCCATAACCTTGTATGAATATTCTCATGCCTTGCCTCCTGTTTATAGCACTCCATAGCATCATTATCATCATCAACATGCTTCTGGTTTTGTTTAGCATCATACCATTTCATCCCATTTTGCATTGCACTGCATTTCTTTCTAACATTTCAGGTGGTAAGTAAACTTGAGAAGTGAATTTGCCTTCACTTCTCATAACTTTTATTTTCACCTCTCTTTCATCCATTGCTGCATTTTTGTTTGTGTTTGAGATTGAGCTTGCTCATGCTTCTTCCTCCCACTTTCTTTCTCCAAGTGACTTGACTTCTTGAGTGAAGCAAGTCACTTTGCTTCTCTTGATCCTTTCATCTGCTTCCTGGTGGTTCTCTTTGAAGACTTCTCTTGAAAACCTCACAAACCTTAGGGACAACCAAGCATGACAATGAATTAGGGTTTTGATTAGTCTCCCCTTTTAGTTTTACCTTTGTGTCTCTTTTGAGTCTTCTCTTCTCATCTCATAATCAGGGACTAAACCCTAAAGGCTTTAAGGCTTTGTGATTAAGGTTATGCCTGCATCCTTCTCTTAGGATGGAGTGTATAACTTTAATCCTAAGTGTTAAACCCTTAATGTGTTTAAATCTCTTAATCAAATCATTTAATAATCACCAAGACATCACACTTGTAACTTGGGCCTTGCATTAGGGTTCTAATTCTTCCTTAATTGGTTAAGAAGGACTAACCCTAGTGTTAATGGACAAGTCCCCCTCAAGTGGTCTTACAAACCCTAAAAATCACTTCATCATCATATCATTAAATAAAATCCACTTAATCAAAGGCTTGTTTTGTCATGAGTTTAATTCCTAATCATGGATTAAGTTGAGGAGCCTTCCTCAGCTTAAACATTCTCATCTATTATCCTTCTATTAGGATGGTGTAATGAGACTGTTTAATCCTTGATTATGGCTTAACCTCATTACTCAACACTAAACAAAAACACCAAAAACATCTAAATAATCACAAGTAGGTTAATGATCTTGATCCTACACCAAAGGTGATTAAGTGTGAGAATCTGACTTCACACTTAAGGTACTCTCATTACCCCTAATCAGAGGGAAGATGTGATGGGTTTACTAAATCCATTGGTTTAGGCTTAAGCTCATTAACTTACGACAAACTTTCAAAAGCAATAAAAGACTGAAAACACAAGAACAAACAATAATATTCTCCTTCGGGATTCTTTCACATCTCATTCACTCACAAACGAGAACTTGCTTCTTCCGTCTAATGCAAGACAGTTTGCACCTGAGCCAGACAGGTCATACACTTGAGCATAGGCAAGTAAGCAGTTCACAAGTCAATTCATCTTTCAGTCTCTTTGGGTCGAACTACGGTGTTCTGACTTCCTCATTGCACGAGAGGATACATAGGCATAACTTAACAGTTATCGAACAAAAGTCTCTGTATATTCCCCCTCCTTCCAGCTATATTCTTTAAGCCTCATGATCTTGAGCATCCTATTCCTGTTCTTACACTGACACTTTCATACTTCACATCATTATACACTTCACTTCTTTTTACACTGACACCTGTACATCTTTTGCCAGCTCTTTTACACACAGATTGCACTGACACTACCCCTTTAAAACACAAATCTTTCAAGCGTGGATCCCGTCGAGTACGGCGGACAATCTGGGTGCTAATACCTTCCCAGGTTGTAACCAACCCCCTTTCTCAGTCTCTCTGGTTCGCAACCGTCTTATCCGTATCTTTCTAGGTTTATGCAGCATTACCTTTCCTCCGGGATAAAAATGCCTAGCTGGCGACTCTATTCATCTCCAGTGAGTTCACGGCTGTGTGTCCTCACTGTTCATTTCGCCGACCGTTCGCGTCTGTACCCCATTTGACCCGGCTTCATTTGGTGGGAGCGACAACTTGGCGACTCTGCTGGGGAACCTTATACTGCAACCAGGGCTTCTGGTTCTTTTTGTGGGTTCCTCCTAGCGCTTGTTTGATTTGTGTTTACTGGGGTGTTATGTGCTTATTTGTGCTTGTTTTTTTGTATTTATTTTTGCTTTATGTACAGTTGCTTTACTGCTTTCTTTATTGCATTTGTATATATCATACTGTCATGCTGCTGGCTGGATCTGGTTTTGTTTTGGTGGGTGGGTGATTCATAAGAGAGTTAAGGTCCTATACCTGGGACCTGAGTGACACCTAGGCTAGAGTGAATCATATTTTTTCCCATTCCATTTCGGTCTGGTGCGGGAATATGAAACACGGTTCAGATGTGGGTTTCTTCTTGAGAACTCTGTGTTGCAGATTTCCTGCAATGCTAGGGCTATCTGGGAAGCCTGCTAAGTCTGGATGACCTTTTAGTATTGACCTTCAGAAACTGAGGAGAATTAGAGGAGGAACTGTTATGGTTATTGTAAACACTGTACCTCCGGGTTAGAAGTGTTTACACTTCTCATAACTGATCCAAGTCTGAGGATCCTTGTTTTAGAACATCACCTGTGAGGGGGTTGGGTTGTTTACAGGTTTGCAGGTACCGTGACCTCAGAACACCTTGTTACTTTGATTGTTTAAGAATACTCCAATTTGGGACAGTTCTTGTGATTCTAAAACCCTGGACATGTGGCTCTTTATTTGAGTCCCCCACCCTGGTTACTGGATTTATAGACCTCCAACTGGAATTCTTGAACACACATGGACTTATATCAGAGCATTTTGATCAGATCCAGCTCAGTCACAAACCCTTGCATATCATTTGCATACATAATCATTGCATCATATTGACATTTTCTTATTTGTTTCAGGGTATCCATCTTCATTTGGTTTTGGTTTTGACCCCATCTTCTGTATTGACCTATCTTCACCAGCATCTGTTTCAGCTATCTCCTGCACCAGCCAATCAGTGGCCCTCTCTCCAGTATCTTCATCAGCACCTGTCTCTACTCAGTCTTCAGCATCATGGCTCCTAAAAAGAGCAACATCACCTATCACTTCTTCCAGCCAGAGCTATCAGATATCAGGAGGATTCAGACCCTGATCACTCCCGATCACATACCATTGTTCAGGGAAAGTTATGGAGATATACTTGACATGGTTATGGATCTGGACCCATCACAAAGAAGCCTGATCCACACCTGCATTCAGTTTTATGATCCTCCACTAAGATGTTTCACTTTCCAAGACTTTCAATTGGGCCCTCTTTTAGAAGAATACTCCTCATTAGTTGGTATGCCTATCAGGAGAGAAATTCCTTTCAACCCTGAGATGGTCTTTCCTGCTAATGGAGAAGTAGCAAAAGCTTTGCATCTGGAACCTGTTTTGATTGAGCAGCATATGACTTCTAAAGCTGGGATCCCTGGTTTTCATCTGGATTTCTTAATCTCTCAAGCTACCCTGAAAGCTTCTCTAGGAGATTGGAAAGCTGTTTGTGCTTTACTGGCCTTGAGCATATATGGAATTGTATTGTTTGCAGATGAGCCTCGATTCATTAGCAAGAATGCAATCCATTTGTTCATCTTGAAGAACCCAGTACCAACTTTATTAGGGGATCTCTATTACTCAGTGCATCATAGAAATGAAAAAAAGAGGGGGAGGTTAGTGAGGTGTTGTGCTCCATTGTTTCACACTTGGCTCCTCAGGCATCTACCTAGGACAGATGCATTTTTGAACCCTCATCAGCAGAGCAACTGGGCTAAGAGACTCACTGCTCTAACTTCAGCAGATATCAGATGGTGTACTCAAAGCACCAAGGGTAGGGATATCATCACCAGCTGTGGGCATTTTCCCAATGTGCCCCTAATAGGAGTTAAGGGTAGTATTAATTACAACCCTCTGCTGTTCAGAAGGCAATTGGGCTATGCACTGGTCCACACTCCTAAGGCACAGGACTTGGCTGAGACTCTCTATTGTGAGAACAAGATTAATTTGACTGTTGTTAGGCAGGCTGCCTGGGCCTGGGATAATGTTCAAACCAAGGGAGTGACCATTCTAGGGAAGTGCAATAATGTGGCATCAGCACAATATTATGAGTGGTCCCGTGCCAGGGCCCAATTCTCTGGGATGCCCTTTACCATAGAAGACATGCCTGAGTCATCTTCAGCACCACCCCCTGCCACTATCAGTTTGGAGGAGTATGAGAGCTTGAAGGAGAGGAATGAGAAGCTAACCCAGGCCTTACAGAAGACCCTCCGGGAGAGGAGTGAAGGTATGAGGGAGATTGAGAGATTGGAGAAGTTGAGAGTAGAGCATCTGACTAAGATTGAGAAGTCTGGGGATTATATCAAAAAGTCTAAGGCTGGAGAACAAATTCTGAAGAATGCCTGCAAAGAAGCCCAGTTCCAAAGAGCAAGGAAAGACTTGTATCTGAAAGAGAGTCAAGCCCGGTGGGTCAGGATCACCGAGGCCCGTACTCTGGAGGACAAGAGAGTTCAAGACAAGATGGAGCAACTTGAAGCTAATGCAAAAGTACAGCAAGAAGCCCTAGCAGCAGCCCAGAGGGAGATATCAGAACTGAAGGTCAGAGCAGGGGTGAAGAGGTCCAAAGAACAAACTCAGCACAAGAAGCTAGCAGCAGCTGTTACGACCCGGAATCTCCTCATCAGGAATCTCACGGAGCGTCCGGCTGATCCTGTGACCGAAGCACTTCTCAAGGAAGTTCGTGAGGATGAGTTTGGTCTTGGTGTTTGACCATTTGCTTTCTTTCCATGTACTTTTATTTTCTTGTACTGTATTTTGACCCCTTAGAGGGCTTGTGTTGTAAAATGAACAAGTTGTATTATTTCACCTTCTGTAATATATTTGTGTTAGTTTGTTCCATCTGAGTTCGCTTTGAAAGCAGCATCAACAATATCTTCAAGGGTCTGGAAGGGTCAAAACTGAATGCCAAACCGGATACCTTGAGAGCAAATAAGCATAACTGCATTGCATGCTAACCCTTTGTTTGTTTTGTAGGTTTTGTTTTATTGTTGCTAACCTCTGTTGTGATGCCTCAGGAACTATTGCTAGGCGCCGAGTTTTTCCCCTCAACCGTCCGCACCGCTATCCAACCCGAAACAACCTTCCGGGAATTCAGATGGATCAGATGCAGCAGGACCTTACTGAGGTCAGAAATCAAATGGCAAATGAAAGGCTAGAGATGAGGAATCAAATGACTCAGTTTATGGAAGTTATGAACAACATGGCTCAGAGCCAGGAAAGATTGAGAGCCATGGTGGAAAGGCAGAATCAAGAAGATCCGCATATAGGGACTGCCGGTACCAGTAACAATGAAAGAGTCCAACCTCACGTCAACCCTCCGGTATTTGGACCACACCCCCATCCTGAGGTCAATATTCCAGCAAATGTTCAAGGGACTGCCACCGCAGCCCGAGTACTTCAAGAAGATCCTCAAGAAGACCAATTCACAGTAATGGGCGCTGGGGAAGAAGCTTATGATAGAAGATTGGATGAGATAGCTGAGAAGTTGAGGTCCTTAGAATCTCAAAACTCTTTGGGCTTCGACGTCATGGACATGGGCTTGGTAGACGGGGTTAGGATTCCCCACAAGTTCAAGCCTCCATGTTTTGAAAAGTATAATGGGACTTCTTGTCCTCGAACCCATCTACAATCTTTTCTCGGGAGATTAAAAGCTTATACCATGGACGAGAAATTGTGGATGTTCTATTTTGAAGATAGCTTGACTGGAGCTTCGAGGGAGTGGTATTCCCATCTGACAAGAGCAACAATTAGATGCTGGAAGGACCTGGCAGAGGCCTTCATCAGACAGTATCAGTATAACTTAGACATGGCACCCAACAGGACCCTCCTAATGGGAATGTCACAGTCTTCAAGGGAGAGTTTCCGAGAATATGCCCAGAGATGGAGGCAATTGGCTGCTGCTGTTCAGCCACCTATGTCTGAACGGGAAATGGCAGATATGTTCATGAATACCCTTCAGGGAACTTATATTGACAGGTTGGCTGCTTTCTCTTCCACTAGCTTTGCAGATGTTGTCATAGCCGGGGAGAGAATTGAAAGCTTGTTAAAAATGGGAAAGATCTCAGACAACGGTGCAAGCTCGTCCAGTAGTACAAGAAATCCTTTTGCAGGCCCGAGAAGAACTGGCGAGACCAATGCCATCCACACCAACAGGGGCAGGCCCCAATATGTTCAAAGGTCAATAGCAGCAGTCACCATTCCTGCTCCAGCTCATCCTCAACCTGTCTATCAACCTCCTCAGCAAAACTATCAGCCGCAACCTCAATACCATCAGCAAAGTCAGTATCCTCCAAGAAATTACAACAACAGCAACAGCAACAGCAATAATCAGCAAAGGCCATTCCAGCAAAGGCCATCTCAAGCTAACAGAGTGATCGACCCGATCCCAATGCCCTATGCTACCTTGTTGCCACAACTCCTGAAACTCAACCTAGTTGAGCTAAGGACGCTGGCGCCTCCAGATCCCAACAGTCTACCAAGGAATTATGACTCCAACGCTAGGTGTGCCTTTCATTCGAACGCACCTGGCCACAGTACGGAAAAATGCAGGGCTCTGCATATGAAGGTACAAGACCTGGTAGACTCCAAGGCTCTGAATTTCGCACCACCGCCCAATGTCAATAAAAACCCAATGCCAAACCATGGTGGTCCCAGGATTAACGCTATTGAAGAAGACAAGTCGTCTTATTTAATAACCAGTGTGGGACAGATCAGGACACCATTGGTAGAAATCAAGGCTCAGCTCTTGGAATGTCAGATGTTCCCAGGGTGTGAATTGGGTTGTGATTACTGTAATATCTCGGTAAATGGGTGCGATAATTTGAGGAATGGCATAGACGGCCTCATTCAGAGTGGCCAACTTCAGATCACCACATCATTTCCAACAAATCCAGCAATATATTCAGCAATGGTTTCAGAACCTCCTACAACTGCAGCAACTATTGTTCCTGACAATTCTTCGGCTTCATCAACAAGTACTTCATCTGTCATCTCAACTGATCAGTTTTCAACAAATTTTCCTGCTACAACTTCAGCTTCACTCCATTTTGAGACTCCTACAACAACAACATCATTTCTTCCGACAATATCTCCTACAACACCAACAACCAATCATGAAGATGTGTCTACTGTCACAATATTTTATGATCCTGAGAACAACTCTGCCTACCATTCAGAAGGTGCTGCTCCCATCAGAGCACCAGTTACAATCTTTCATGATCCACAAACAATTACAGTCCCTTCAGCAGCAGCAATCAGTCCAGTCACTGTCACGGTGCCTGGACCAGTACCATATGAAAGCAATAGGGCCATCCCTTGGCACTATGGCTCTGACGTGTACTGCGAAGGAAAAAGAATCACTCTTGAAACATCAACACCTGCACCACAAGTAGATAATGTGGGGGAAGGCGGAGGCTTCACTCGAAGCGGACGTCTCTTTGCTCCACCAATTCAAAGACCTCTCGTCGAAGCAGAAGCTGCTGCTAAGGCAAAAGGGAAGAGCCCTGTGCAGGAAGATCAAGCTGTTAAAGAAGCCTTGAAGACGCCATTCGATCAAGAAGTTGATGAGTTTATGCGAATCATCAAAAAGAGTGATTACAAAATCGTGGATCAGCTTCACCAGACGCCATCCAAGATCTCTATCCTCTCACTGCTTATGTGCTCCGAAGCCCATCGGAATGCACTACTCAAAGTCTTGCACGCAGCTTACGTGCCTGAGGAGATTACTGTCAACCAGTTGGAAACCGTGGTTGGAAACGTTACTGCTAGCAATGGGCTAGGGTTCACCAATACTGACTTGACAGCGGATGGCCGCAACCACAACAAAGCCTTGCACATCACCATGGAATGCAAAGGGGCAGTCCTTTCTCATGTGCTGGTAGACACGGGGTCGTCCCTCAATGTCTTACCCAAGAAGGCCCTGGTGAAGCTAGAGTATGACGGATTGGCGTTGAGACCCAGCGACCTGGTGGTGAGAGCCTTTGATGGCTCAAAGAGATCGGTTCTGGGAGAGATTGAGCTGCCTGTGACAATTGGCCCACAGACCTTTAAAACTATCTTTTATGTGATGGACATTCAGCCCGCCTACAGCTGTTTGTTGGGTAGACCCTGGATTCACTCCGCCGACGCGATAACGTCTACCCTTCACCAAAAGTTAAAATTTGAGTGGGAAGGCCAAGTTGTTACAATCTGTGGGGAGGAGGATATATTTGTTAGCCATCTGGCTACTTATAAGTATATTGAAATGGATGGGGAGATCCATGAAACAATGAGCCAAGGATTTGAAGCCTTGAATGTGAATGAAGCATCTGCTGTATCTGGGATCTCCATGTCATCATACCAACAAGCCCGGAAGGTTGTTGAGGAAGGAACTGCCCTAGGCTGGGGCAAGGTTTTAGCTGTGGAAGAGAAGAAAGACAAATTTGGGTTGGGTTACAGACCAACTCAACATCAAGCAAAGGCTGCTGAGAAGCCCGGTTTTGTCAGTGGGGGGATGCTTACCCCTGATGCCATCAACTGTCTGGAAGACGAGCTGGAAGAGGAGCGCAATCTGGAGAATTGGATTCGTCCGAAGATCCCGGGGAGCAGTGTCTCGAACTGGTCTTCCCAGGAAATTATAAAAGTTACTCGAGCAGAGTAATTATTATTTCCTGTATTTTTATAAGCATGCATCAAAGTCTTGCATCTTGCCCAAGATGACAAGACTCATTTTGTAATCGGGCCATCTGTACTTTTTGTGCAAACAAGATTAATTAATGAAATATCAGACATCTTTTTGCAAATGAGTCTTTTTCTTTTCGTTCACTGTTTTTCCATTTTTCTTTTTGTACAAAAAATAAATGGCGGTGTTTTCAAAATGACAACTTCATTTCACTTTTCTAAATAAAGATTAAAATCAAGTCACTAAAATGAACAAACTTGAACCCTTGCAGAGAGTGCCTTCCAGACAGCACTGACAACAGCACGGCTATGACTCCGTATGACTTTGACAATCCAATCAATCAAGCTGACGAAGGGGTTGAAGGAGAATATGAGCTTCCTGAAGATCTAGCCAGGTTGTTAAGACAAGAGGAAAAGGTTATTACTCCTCACCAGGAGGAGGTTGAAGTGATCAATCTTGGTACAGATGAAGACGTGAAAGAAGTTAAAATCGGGGCCTGCCTGCAAGACTCAGTGAAGAGACAACTGATTGATCTGCTTCAAGAGTATGTAGATGTGTTTGCTTGGTCTTACCAAGATATGCCAGGGTTGGATACCGATATTGTTGTGCACAAGCTGCCTTTGAGAGAAGAGTGCCCACCGGTCAAACAGAAGCTGCGACGTACCCGCCCAGACATGGCTATGAAAATCAAGGAGGAGGTACAAAAGCAATGGGACGCCGGGTTCCTTGCTGTAACTAGCTATCCGCCGTGGGTTGCTAATATAGTACCTGTGCCTAAAAAGGACGGCAAAGTAAGAATGTGCGTTGATTACTGGGATCTGAACAGAGCCAGCCCGAAAGACGATTTCCCTTTACCTCACATTGATGTATTGGTGGATAATACAGCTCAGTTCTCGGTATTCTCCTTCATGGATGGATTTTCAGGATACAACCAGATCAAGATGTCACCTGAAGACATGGAGAAGACAACATTCATCACACCCTGGGGCACGTTCTGCTACAAAGTGATGCCATTCGGACTTAAGAACGCTGGTGCAACATATCAACGGGCTATGGTGACATTATTCCACGACATGATCCATAAAGAAATAGAGTGTTATGTGGATGACATGATTGCCAAATCCCTTACTGAAGAAGACCATCTGGTAAATCTGCTCAAATTATTCAAGCGTCTGAGGAAGTACCAACTGAAGTTGAACCCCAACAAATGCACATTCGGGGTGCGATCCGGTAAGCTGCTGGGCTTTATTGTGAGCGAGAAAGGCATTGAAGTTGACCCTGATAAAGTCAAAGCCATCCAAGAGATGCCTGCACCGAAAACTGAGAAAGAAGTTTGAGGGTTCTTAGGTCGATTGAACTACATTTCACGGTTCATATCTCACCTTACAGCAACCTGTGAACCTTTGTTCAAGCTATTGAGGAAAGAACAGATGGTCAGGTGGAACGAAGATTGCCAAAGGGCTTTTGACAAGATCAAGGAATACCTGCAAGAACCTCCAATCCTTATTCCTCCAGTTGAAGGAAGACCTCTGATTATGTACTTGACAGTATTAGAAGAATCAATGGGGTGTGTGCTGGGCCAGCATGACGAGTCTGGTCGAAAAGAGTATGCAATATACTACCTAAGCAAAAAGTTTACCGACTGTGAACAACGTTATTCACTGCTCGAGAAAACTTGTTGTGCTTTAGCGTGGGCTGCTCGCCGACTAAGACAGTATATGTTGACCCACACTAATTTATTGATATCAAAAATGGACCCAGTCAAGTACATATTTGAGAAGCCAGCTCTTACCGGGCGGGTTGCAAGATGGCAAATGATTCTCACCGAATACGACATACAGTACACATCTCAGAAAGCCATCAAGGGCAGTGTACTATCTGAATATCTTGCTGAGCAACCCATTGATGACTACCAGCCTATGAGATTTGACTTCCCTGATGAAGACATCATGTTCATTAAAGCAAGAGATCATGAAGAGCCTATTCACACTGAAGGGCCCGACCCGGAAGAAGAATGGACCATGATGTTCGATGGGGCTGTTAACATGAATGGTCGTGGTGTTGGTGCAGTACTCATTACACCCAAAGGAGTTCACATGCCTTTCTCGGCAAAGCTCACCTTCAACTGCACTAACAACGAAGCTGAATACGAAGCTCGCATTATGGGTCTTGAGGAAGCCATTGACCTCAGGATCAAGACATTGACTGTATTCGGAGATTCAGCTCTGGTAGTTAATCAAACCAACGGAAAATGGTACACCCACCAGGATCATCTGATACCTTACAGGGATTATACAAGAAGGTTATTGACTTTCTTCACTACGGTCAAGCTTGAGTATATCCCTCGGGACGAGAATCAGTTTGCAGATGCTCTTGCTACTATTTCATCCATGATCAAAGTTCAAGCTGCTAACTTTGTACCTCAGATTTCAGTGTCCATACTTGATAGACCAGCATATGTGTTCGCAGCAGAAGTTGTCAAAGATGATAAGCCTTGGTTCCATGACATTAAATGCTTCTTGGAGGATCAAACATACCCCCCTGGGGCATCTTCCAATGATAAGAAGACTTTGAGAAGGCTTGCTGGTAGTTTCTTTCTGAACACTGATGGATCTCTATACAAAAGGAACTTTGATATGGTACTCCTCAGATGTGTTGACAAGACGGAAGCAGATTTGTTGATGCATGAAGTGCACGAAGGATCCTTTGGTACCCATGCCGGAGGACATGCCATGGCTAAAAAGTTGTTAAGATCAGGTTATTACTGGATCACAATGGATGCAGACTGTTGTGCTTATGCCAGAAAATGCCATAAATGCCAGATCTACGCAGATAAAGTGCATGTGCCTCCCAATCCTTTGAACATCATGTCTTCACCATGGCCCTTTGCTATGTGGGGCATTGATATGATCGGCAAGATTGAGCCAACTGCCTCGAACGGTCACAGATTCATCTTGGTCGCCATTGACTATTTCACTAAGTGGGTCGAAGCAGCCTCCTATGCAAACGTCACAAGACAAGTGGTAGCCAGATTTCTGAAGAGAGATATCATCTGTCGATATGGAGTGCCCGAGCGAATCATTACTGATAATGGTTCCAATTTAAACAACAAAATGATGGCAGAGCTATGCCGGGACTTCAAGATCCAACATCACAATTCTTCTCCTTACAGGCCGAAGATGAATGGCGCTGTTGAGGCAGCAAATAAGAATATCAAGAAGATTGTGCAGAAGATGGTAGTCACTTACAAAGACTGGCATGAAATGCTACCGTTTGCCTTGCATGGGTACCGCACGTCAATCAGAACATCCACTGGGGCAACACCGTATCAGCTTGTGTATGGTATGGAGGCAGTCCTACCTGTTGAAGTTGAACTACCCTCTTTACGTGTATTGATGGATGTTAAGATGAACGAAGCAGAATGGGTTAGGTCCCGATACGAACAACTGAGCCTGATCGAAGAGAAAAGGTTGGCTGCAATCTGTCATGGGCAGTTATATCAGAAGAGAATGAAGAAAGCCTTCGATCAGAAAGTCAGGCACCGAGAGTACCAAGTGGGAGATCTTGTGCTGAAAAGAATCCTTCCTCCTCATACAGACCACAGGGGCAAATGGACTCCAAACTATGAAGGACCATTCGTGGTAAAGAAAGTTTTCTCTGGTGGAGCACTGATGCTCAGCACCATGGATGGTGAAGACTTCCCGTCCCCTGTGAATTCAGATGCAGTTAAAAAATACTTCGCATAAAATGACCCGCTGGACACAGAAACAGAATGTAAGTCCAGGCAAAAACAGGGCATCCCGGCGAGTCAAAAACAGAATAAAAGACTCGGGAAAAAATAAGGGAAAATAAATAAAAAAAAATTGTACACCCGCTGAGTTGAAAAGCCGCATTGGACAGCTCAGGCAAAAATGGGTATCCCGATGGATTGAAAACCCGAAAGGGCGATCCATGCAAAGTAAGGGAATAAGCGAACAACTGCATTCTGAGTTCGTCTGCATCATCTACAACTTGGTAAGCTTCAACAGGATCAAGCTTCAATCAGAATCAGCCTTCTTCAGAAAGCAAGGTGAGAAGAGCGTCATTGTCATACGAGTCATAGCAGAAGGGGAAGCTCCCTAAAGCGTCGTCAACATCGCCAGAATTTTTGTTTCTCAATTTGTAACAATCTCCTCATTTCAGGGGATATGTTCCTTTGACTGTATCTCGCCAATTCAGGGCATATGAATTAATAAAATCAGATTTTCAGTCATGTCTCGTTTTATACATTTTATTTGCAAAACAATGTCTGATGTCTTAAAAGAAAAAACTGATTGCATAAGTACAGATGTTTTTCTCTAAGAAAATAAAGAAACATGCTTGCAGGGAATATACTCACTCTCGAAAATGTTTAACTCCTATGACGGAATCCAGTAAGGGATACCTCGGGATTATCTTGTGCGTTGTTCTATCTTTTTCAGGATTGCAGGTATCCAGAACACAACTTGGGGCATGAAAGCGTCACCTTCGGCAAGCTGGCAGATCAGTATCAACTCGGTCTATCTTCCATGTGGCACTGGAAGGTGCCCATTTCCCCGGCGAAGTTGCCAAATCAACATACACTGAAATGCTCTATCCCCAGCTGAGTTGCCTCTCATTACTCTCCCCAGCTGAGTGGCCAACAACTCTCCCAGCCGTAGTACCAATCATTCCTCCTCAGCAGAATGCAAGAATCAGGTAGTCATCTCCCCACAGAATCCTCAGCCTCTATTCAGAAGAGCAACGCACGAAGGAATCACAACAGAGTGAAGAAAGCTTCTGCAAACCCTAGCTGGGCCTCTCATTTATTAGGATAGGTCTATCAGTGACCCGTATCCCCAAGCAAATATCATCTTATTAGATCTACCAATGATCTCATCCCCAGCTGGGAGGTCCATTTCAAGCAGATCAGCCAGAGATCTTTGCAGCAACGGGATCCGAATCCCGGTTTGATATCTTTGCATAATCATGGCATTTGCATCATATTATCCCCTCAGAGCGTAGCATTCCGTCTAATACAGAGCATTACGGCAAAAGTCAAACGCATAGCATAATCATAAGCCATGTTCTGAATTAACACTTGTGAATAATAGCAGTTCATCAACATACAGAAGAAAAATCCCCACCAGAGTTACCAGCAAGAGCAGTTGCCTCAACAAATCATCAAACACCAGTATATACACCTTTTGGCACCCGTCCGTGCCATCTTTCCCCAGTAAAGTCGCCTGAACACTCTTTACAAACAAATCACCCATATCACGGATACTTCATGACACCCGTCCGTGTCATATCACCAGCAGAAAGCCGAAGACACCCTCTTTGCACTCACACATACTTATATATACACTTTCTTGACACCCGTCCGTGTCATATCCCCAGCGCAGTCGCTTACACTTTTGCAACCCATATACTTGTTGATATCACACTTTTCTCCCTTTGACACTCGTCCGTGTCACACTCCCCAGCAGTTAAACACCATCTATACAACACTCGCTCTCATACAGATACTCGTCCGTATCTTGTACATACCAGTTATATACCCACAGATTCAACAGTAGTCTTCGTTCTTTGTTAACCAGTTGGTACTCGTCCGTACCATCATCTCAGAACATTGCGTCTAATGTTTGTTTCTACATGATACTCGTCCGTATCATACTCTTAAGGATGCTCGTCCGCATCTTTAATCCATACACCGTGTCAAACACTTTTGTCTTCTTGAATATAGACACTCGTCTGTGTCTACTATTCCCCAGAAGAGTCCCTTCAGATTCAACACTCGTCCGTGTTCCTTGTTAACCAGTTGATACTCGTCTGTATCATCATCTCTGAACACGTGTCAGTTTGTTTCTACCTGATATTCGTCCGTATCATAGCCTTAAGGATGCTCGTCCGCATCTTTAATCTATACACAACATCTAAACACTTATACTTTCTCTTCTTGGTTGAAAATACTCGTCCGTGTTTACTATATCCCCAGTAGATTGCCAACAAAGCATTTTCCTTTTTATCTGACACTCGTCCTGTGTCATGATAAATCCGAGAGCAGCCGTACCCTGCTGAGTGGTTGTCCTCCACTTCTTGATGGTCGTCCTCCATCATGCTCATCCGATGGCCGTCCCCATCGTTGATTTTAGCAGTCGTCCCCTGCTAGGTGGTCGTCCTCCACCTTTTGATGATCGTCCTTCATCATTTTATCCAATGGCCGTCCCCATTATTGATTTCGGTTATCTGGCATTCGTCCTATGTCATGAGAAACCTCGAGAGCAGCCGTACCCTGCTGAGTGGTCGTCCTCCACTTCTTGATGGTCGTCCTCCATCATGCTCATCCGATGGCCGTCCCCATCGTTGATATTTTCGGCAGCCGTACCCTGCCAGGTGGTCGTCCTCCACCTTTGATGGCCGTCCCCATCGTTGACCTTTTCTATCCGATGGCCGTCCCCATCGTTGATATTTTCGGCAGCCGTACCCTGCCAGGTGGTCGTCCTCCACCTTTGATGGCCGTCCCCATCATATTTCTTTTATCCCCAACAGAGCAGCCGTCCCCTGCTAGGTGATCGTCCTTCACCTTTGATGGCCGTACCCCATCATCTGTTTATTTCATTTATTCTTTAACCCGATGGCCGTCCCCGTCGTGGTCCCTTTTCTTTTTTAGCCCGATGGCCGTCCCCATCAGTAGTTACTTTGCTTTATGAACTTGATGGCCGTCCCCGTCATGTTTCATTAAATCCTCAGAGAATTTTACAGCTTTATCTTGATGGCCGTCCCCATCATGATTTTATTTTCCCCAGCTAGTCGGCCGTCCCCGTCTTGGCTTTATCTTTTATCCCCAGCATGTCGGCCGTCCCCGTCATTGCTATTTACCCAGCAGTCGTCCTCTGCTCGACGGTCGTCCTCCGTCGCCCACACCTTACAATATACTTTATTTTCCTTTACAATCTATATCCCTTTTCTTCTTCATCTCTGTGAGTGCAAATTTTGGACTGTCTTTGGTATTCAACCACAAGTTATCTTGTTTGCCTGTTAAGCCGTTGCTTACAACCTGCACAGCTAACTCATGTTTGAATAGGGGCAGCTGTAAACACCCCAAATTTTCCCTCACCCATTCACCATGGCTTGTGATCATTCTCATATGCATAAACACAATCATATCACCTCATATCCCACTTTTGATTCACTGCATAGTTTCTAAGTCATCTGCATCTAGGGTTTGTGATCTGAGCAATCCAAGGGCTTCTTGAGCCACTCCAAAGGCCACCAATCACTTCAAAGGGATCCATGTGTGTTCATCTATCATATTACATCCTCTCAAGGTCAAGATTTCCAAAGAATCACAAGAACTAGGGTTTGAATGGATGCAGAGCCAAGTTTGACTGCACAGTTGACCTTAAAATTAGGGTTTTGGTTTCAGAGGCCATAACCCCAAATTTTTTGGTCATTCTTGTTTCCATTGGTCTCTATATGGTATAGGGAGTATGCATATCAATTTTCATGAAGAAATTCCATGGGGAAGTCATCTGATCAAGGGTTGACTTTCTAGACAAGTCAGTGCAAAATCAGGGCATCTGAGGCCCCCAATGACCCAACCAATGGGTGATCTTCATCATTTTGAGTGTATATGATCTTTATTTGATCATGGAAGAAGGTTGAAGTTCACAAAAATCAAGAATTTGGAAGTTTTGCAAATGTTGACTTTTTGGGCATAGTTGACTTTTTAAGAATGCTTCATTTTAGGTCATTTTTCAAGCCTTGATTCTTGATCCAAAAATGCTTCAAATGGAAAAATTTTGGTCATGAAAGTTGTAGATCTCATCTTTCCCTTTTCAAAAAGTACAAGAACATGATCAAACTCTTCTTGGATCAAAAGTTATGGTGTGACAAAGTTGGCTAAAATCATTGATTTTCAAGGCATGCTTCAAATGAGAATTTTGCAAAATCATGAACCAAAGCCAATTGCAACTTCTAATTCATTTCAAACCAGTATGCAAACATTCAATATGTCCTAAAAATCAGAATTGGACCAAGGTTTCACATGGTTATGGTTTGTGTAACTAGACTTTTTCATGAAGTTTCAAAAGTGTGCCAACTTGCAAAAACATCATTGTGCTTCTCTCCACTTGATGCATTGGCTGCTGGACCTTCCCAACATCACACACACACACCATGCTGCACCAGAACCATATCTTGTACTAGCCTAGATCATGAGCCATACTTTCCTTACACAAAGTTTGACTTTTTGCAAAAGCAAACTTACCAATCACTATAGGCCAGGTCACATCATCTGACCTATAGGATTAAAATACAATATCATTTGGCAAGCAAAATGTATCAAGAAGCCATGCTGAAACACTTGATACAATCACATTCACAAAACACACCCCAGCTGCATTTTGCTTCGAATCTCTCTGCCCAGCCACAAAACACTCAAACCATTTTCACCATTCAACTCACCATGCCTCACTGAGTAGAAACCAGCAAGAACACAAGCCTGAAACAAGCTGTGACCTTACTTCACCATTTTCACCTCAGCCTGCATTTCTCTTCGAATCACCTTCCACAGCTTGCAAACATCCAAACAAACTTTACAAAGCTTCTCCACTCACCATCTGGATCACAAAGAACCACTCACAATGGCCTGAAGCTGCCTGAATCATCCCTGCCATTTCTGACTGAGCTTGAGCAGAAGCTTGTCAAACTCCTCATCCAGCCAACATAAATTCCTCTTGAGCATTCAAGCATCACCAGAGGGTCAAGTGGAGTGGATTGCACTGAAGGAAGTGGCCAGAAAGTCATCAGAGTGAAAGCTTCGAATCTCAGGTAGCTTGAAAAATATTTTTCCAGAAATCATTTCTTTTGTTCTAAACTTGTTCTTTGTGTCTTCCTGATCATGAATATGTCTTTGGTTTTGCAAATGGTGAGGAAATGAGAGTTTAATTGCTCTCTGAAACTTGTGTGCCCTAATTCTTTCTTGCTTCGATTCAGCCATGTTAGGAAGTATAAATTTGTTTTGAGATGGGGTTTTAGTTCGTGAGTGAGTGGGGATCATTTCCCAGTTCTTAGATTTCATTTTAGTTAGGTTTTTAGGGTTTTGGGGATTTTCAGGGGAGATGTTGGCCGGAGAAGACGACCGGAAGTCTTCTCCGGCAGCCTGAAAGTAATTAATGTGTTAATTAGGGTTTAGGGGCAAGTTTGAATGTAGGCCGTGCGATTCACTTTTCCCGCGTGCAACGAGTGGTGGAGATCTGATCATTAGCCCTAATCCGTATTTAATTAAATGTTAATTTTTTGTTTAATTGAGTTTAGGGAAGTTTGAACCTGGGCCGTCCAGATGCGCGCCAGGTCAAACCTCCCAAGCCCAGATTCAATCTGGACGCTTCATTGAGCATACTTTCCATTTATCTCAATTAATTTTAATTTCTTTTCATTTTATTTGCACATTTAATTTAAAATAGTAAAAAAGGTTTAAAAATTATGAAACTTTTTCTCTTAAGTTTTATTAATTTTCATGACACAAAAATATTTTCATTTTATTTTTTATCATTAAAAAAAGTATTTTTAAATATTTAAAGGATTATTTTTAATTGATTAATGAAAATTAATTTATTAAAAATACTTTTAGGTATTTAAAAATCCCCAAAAAATTCATGAAATGTTCTAAGACATTTAGAAACATTGTCCAACCTTCAAACCAAATTTCTTTTTTGATCTTGATGCATTTTGAGAATTTTCCATTGAATTAAATCATTTTTTGTGCATTATTTTGATCCTAAGTTCAAAAAATCATTTCTGCCTATCTATGAAGAGTTGGACATTGATTCTTTTTGTATTGCATTGTGTTTAGCATGTAGTTTCTAGGATTAAATGGCCATGGTTTGATTCCTCATTTCCAATTTGTTTGGCATTTCTTTTGTTTAGGAACCCTAAAAACCCTAATAACTTAGAAAAATCATAACTTGAGTTTGGTTAAGAGTTGAGACCTCCCCTTTGGACCTTGGTTTAGTGTAGGCTTAGGGATCCTTTGTGTGGCATTTTCCATTTTTTATCTTAGGGTTTGCTTCTGTTTTGGGTTTTTGTTTGTTGTTTGATCCATAAACCCTAATTTGGGCTTTCTCTTGCATCCTTCTTGCATTCCCTTGCATAACATGACTTGCCATGACATTCCATGCTTCCATTTGATTCATTTGACATCTTAAGACATGTAGAAAGCATGTTTGATCATTGCACCCCATATTTTCCATTTTGTTTGCCATGTATGTTTCATAACTTTTCATGTGTATCCATGCTTCTAAGTTTGCACCATTTGCATCCATAACCTTGTATGAATATTCTCATGCCTTGCCTCCTGTTTATAGCACTCCATAGCATCATTATCATCATCAACATGCTTCTGGTTTTGTTTAGCATCATACCATTTCATCCCATTTTGCATTGCACTGCATTTCTTTCTAACATTTCAGGTGGTAAGTAAACTTGAGAAGTGAATTTGCCTTCACTTCTCATAACTTTTCTTTTCACCTCTCTTGCATCCATTGCTGCATTTTTGTTTGTGTTTGAGATTGAGCTTGCTCATGCTTCTTCCTCCCACTTTCTTTCTCCAAGTGACTTGACTTCTTGAGTGAAGCAAGTCACTTTGCTTCTCTTGATCCTTTCATCTGCTTCCTGGTGGTTCTCTTTGAAGACTTCTCTTGAAAACCTCACAAACCTTAGGGACAACCAAGCATGACAATTAATTAGGGTTTTGATTAGTCTCCCCTTTTAGTTTTACCTTTGTGTCTCTTTTGAGTCTTCTCTTCTCATCTCATAATCAGGGACTAAACCCTAAAGGCTTTAAGGCTTTGTGATTAAGCTTATGCCTGCATCCTTCTCTTAGGATGGAGTGTATAACTTTAATCCTAAGTGTTAAACCCTTAATGTGTTTAAATCTCTTAATCAAATCATTTAATAATCACCAAGACATCACACTTGTAACTTGGGCCTTGCATTAGGGTTCTAATTCTTCCTTAATTGGTTAAGAAGGACTAACCCTAGTGTTAATGGACAAGTCCCCCTCAAGTGGTCTTACAAACCCTAAAAATCACTTCATCATCATATCATTAAATAAAATCCACTTAATCAAAGGCTTGTTTTGTCATGAGTTTAATTCCTAATCATGGATTAAGTTGAGGAGCCTTCCTCAGCTTAAACATTCTCATCTATTATCCTTCTATTAGGATGGTGTAATGAGACTGTTTAATCCTTGATTATGGCTTAACCTCATTACTCAACACTAAACAAAAACACCAAAAACATCTAAATAATCACAAGTAGGTTAATGATCTTGATCCTACACCAAAGGTGATTAAGTGTGAGAATCTGACTTCACACTTAAGGTACTCTCATTACCCCTAATCAGAGGGAAGATGTGATGGGTTTACTAAATCCATTGGTTTAGGCTTAAGCTCATTAACTTACGACAAACTTTCAAAAGCAATAAAAGACTGAAAACACAAGAACAAACAATAATCGTCTCCTTCGGGATTCTTTCACATCTCATTCACTCACAAACGAGAACTTGCTTCTTCCGTCTAATGCAAGACAATTTGCACCTGAGCCAGGCAGGTCATACACTTGAGCATAGGCAAGTAAGCAGTTCACAAGTCAATTCATCTTTCAGTCTCTTTGGGTCGAACTACGGTGTTCTGACTTCCTCATTGCACGAGAGGATACGTAGGCATAACTTAACAGTTATCGAACAAAAGTCTCTGTATATTCCCCCTCCTTCCAGCTATATTCTTTAAGCCTCATGATCTTGAGCATCCTATTCCTGTTCTTACACTGACACTTTCATACTTCACATCATTATACACTTCACTTCTGTTTACACTGACACCTGTACATCTTTTGCCAGCTCTTTTACACACAGATTGCACTGACACTACCCCTTTAAAACACAAATCTTTCAAGCGTGGATCCCGTCGAGTACGGCGGACAATCTGGGTGCTAATACCTTCCCAGGTTGTAACCAACCCCCTTTCTCAGTCTCTCTGGTTCGCAACCGTCTTATCCGTATCTTTCTAGGTTTATGCAGCATTACCTTTCCTCCGGGATAAAAATGCCTAGCTGGCGACTCTATTCATCTCCAGTGAGTTCACGGCTGTGTGTCCTCACTGTTCATTTCGCCGACCGTTCGCGTCTGTACCCCATTTGACCCGGCTTCATTTGGTGGGAGCGACAGCTACCCCTTTAAAACACAAATCTTTTAAGCGTGGATCCCGTCGAGTACGGCGGACAATCTGGGTGCTAATACCTTCCCAGGTTGTAACCAACCCCCTTTCTCAGTCTCTCTGGTTCGCAACGTTTTATCCATATATTTTCTAGGTTTATGCAGCATTACCTTTCCTTCGGGATAAAAATGCCTAGCTGGCGACTCTTTTCATTCTTTCCCTTTCGCCGACCGTTCGCGTCTGTACCCCTTCTGACCAGGTGTCATTTGGTGGGAGCGACAGTCCTATGTCGTGATAAACCCCCAGAGCAGCCGTCCCCTGCTAGATGATCGTCCTACATCATTTTATCCGATGGCCGTCCCCATCGTCGACCTTTTCTATCCGGCATTCGTCCTATGTCGTGATGACCGTCCCTCATCTTTCTCCCCAACAGAGCAGCCGTCCCCTGCTAGGTGATCGTCCTTCACCTTTGATTTCATTAACCCGGTAATCCCCGGAGAATTTTGTTACTTTGCTTGATAGCCGTCCCCATCATAATCCATTTATTTCCCCAGCATGTCGGTCGTCCCCGTCATTTCTTTACCCCTAACAGTCGTCCTCTTCCCGATGGTCGTCCTCCGTCATCCGCATTTTATAATCATAGTTTTTTTTCATCTTACAATCTATACCCCCTTTTTGTTCTTCTCCCTAGTGAGTGCAAATTTTGGTCTGTCTTTGGTATTCAACCACAAGTTATCTTGATTGTCTGTTAAGCCGTCGCTTACATCCTGCACAGCTAACTCATGCTTGAATAGGGGCAGTTGTAAACACCCCAAATTTTCCCTCACTCATTTCACCATGGCTTATGATTCTTTCATATGCATAGGTTCAATCATATCATCTCATATTGCATTTTTGCTTCACTGCATTGGTTCTAAGTCATCTGCATCTAGGGTTTGTGATTTAAGCAATCCAAGATTCATCTGAGCCACTCCAAAGGTCTTCAATCATCTCAAGAGGGTCCATATATGTTCAAGCATCATATTATATCCTCCCAAGATCAAGAAAGTCAAAAAAATCACAAGAACTGAGGGAAGAATGGTAGCAGAGCCAAGTTTAACTGCACAGATGACCTAAAATTAGGGTTTTGGTTTCAGAGGCCATAACTCCAAAAAATTTTGTCATTCTTGTTTATATTGGTCTCTATATGTTATAAGGATCATACATACCAATTTTCATGAAGAAATTCAATGGGGAAGGCATCTGATCAATAGATGACTTCTTGAGCAAGGCAGTGCAAAATCAGGGCATCTGAGGCCCCCAATCATCCAACCAAAGGGTCTTCTCCATCATTTTGAGTGTATATGATCTTTATTTGATGTTATAGGAAGTTAGAAGTTCACAAAATTGAAGAATTTCAAGCCATTTGCAAAGTTGCCATTTTGGGAAAGTGACTTGTAATGCAAACTTGCCATTTTGGGAATGTTTTTCAACCTCCTCTTTTTGATTCAAAAATACTTCAAATGAAAAATTCTTGGTCATGAAAGTTGTAGATTGGATCATTCCTTTTCAAAAAGTACAAGAACTTGATCTAATTCATCATAGAACTCAAGTTATGGCCTTGCAAAGTTGGGAAAAATCACAAAATTTCACTTATGTGCCAAAGAGGGAAACTTGAAAAACCACTTGCCAAAGCATTTTGTGACTTCAAACACACTTCTAACCATTACACAAACATAGTACATGACCTATAATTCAGAATTGCCCAAAGAATTTACAAGTTTCATGCCTTGATCATCAAGATTTCTCAAAGGGGGAAAAACTTCACATAATTGCAAAACACCCCATAACTTTCTTCTCTCTTGCTGAATTGCCTCAAGAATGGATTTGTGGACATCCATGAAGTCAGCTGCGCACAGCCATGCCTCTGGCCCAGCCTGCCACTTGCCCATACACCAAGTACACCAACTCTTGACTTTTTGCATTTTGCCCCATACCAATCAGCATAGCCCACAACCACTACACTAACCTATCCCAGCATGTTATGTGGCAAAGAAGCAAGCCATTTCACATAAGTTTGGAACCTGAATCCTCCCATTGCTCAGCATTGCCAAAAACTCTCCAACCTGCAAAACTCTTCGAAACTCAGCACACAAACTTCAAACCTCAAAACAAACTCCATAGAACAACTTACCATGACCCTCTGATCATTTCCAAACCATCACTTTGCCCTGAAACCTCCCATATCAAAAACACGATTTCTCTCCCGCTTTGAACTGAACTATATCAAACTCACAAACTAGCCACAAGACACTCCAACCAAGCATCAAAGCTTCATCAGGAGCTCAAGAGGAGTGGTTTGCACAAAGAGAGAAGGCCTAAAAGTCCCAAACCGAGAAAGCTCAAGCTCAGGTACCTCCCTGAAACATTTTTCTAAAACTTGTTTCTTTAGTTATATAATGGTAGAGTGTGTTCCACTGATCACAATGAACTTTGAATGGTAGAGTGTGTTCCACTGAGTGTGTATGCATGTTCTGAAATTTTGTTCAGTTTTATGTTTTCATTCAAATCTTGTTGTTGATGAAAAATAAATGAAATATGATGCTGGATTCTTGTTCTATGGGGTTTATGGATCATTTCTGGAGATTTAGGGGGTTTGATTTGGACTAGGGAGTGTTTTAGAAAAATCTCAGGGGAGAGGTGGCCGGAGAAGATGACAGGAGGTCATTTCCGGCCATCTGAAAGTAATTAGGGTTTTGTAATTAGGGTTAGCTGAGTTTGAATGTGGGACGTTGGATCTGGGCTTCCCGCGCGTGTTGAAGGGTCAGAATGGGTTCACTTAGCCCTAATTCTGATTAATTAAATTAATTAATTAGGATTAGTTTTAAAATGCCGGTTTGAACCTAGGCCGTTGGATAACACGCGTAGTCTTCCCTCCATCTCCAAGTTTGAATGTGAGCCTTAGGATGCGCTGACTTTTCATTTAATTAGTTTTATTTTCATTTTAATTTCATTTCTTTGTGCATTTTATTTAAAATAACAAAACACTTTCAAAAAATCTTATTTTTTGCATCATGGTTCTAAATATTTTTCTCATTCTTAAAATAACTTTTATTTTATTTTTTGCATGAAATTCGTATTTTTAAAATATTTAAATGTTTATTTTAATTAATTAATGGGAATTAATTAATTAAAATACCATTTAAGTTTCTAAAAATCACAAAAAAATCACATTGAATATTGGCACATTTAGAGACATTATCAAACCCTTCATACAAATTTCTTTTTGGTTCTTGACCTATTTTGACATTTTTCTTTGGATTTAGGGTTCTTAAAAATCAATATTTTTTCCCTAACTTAGAAAAATTCTTTCTGCCTAACCATGAAGAGTTTGATAATGGTTCTTTTTTCATTTCATTCCTCATATCATTTAGTTTCTAGGGTAAAATTGGCATTAATTTATCTCTCATTTTCAATTTGCTTTGCATTTTTCCTTAGGAGGTGCCTTAAAACCCTAGCAAACTTAAGAAAATCATAACTTTCATTAGGTTAAGGGTTAGATCTTCCCCTTTGGGCAGTGAACTTGTATGGGTTTAGGGTACCTTTGATCCCATTTTCAATTTTTTATCTTGTCATTTGCTTCTGATTTTGAATTTTTGCATTGCATCTTGTATGTAAACCCTAATTTTGCTTTCATTTGTGTCCATTCTTCATATGCTTGCATACTTGAACTTGCTATGACATTTTGTGCATCCACATGATATGTAAGACATCCTAAGACACATTAGAATCATGTTTGATCATTGCATATTCCATTTGCCTTGTTTTGCCTTCATTTCATTTCATGTGCATTCATAAACTTTTATGCCTCTTATTTGTCTCATTTGCATCTTCATTGTTTGTATGATCATCCACATCTCATGACATCCATTTGTATCACCTCTTAGCATCATTTACATCTTGATTATGCTTCTGGTTTTGGTTTGCATCATTTCATCTTTCCCATTTTCATTTCATTTCACTTCCTTTTGCTAACTTTTCAGGTGGTAAGTGCTTTGAGAAGTGAATTTGCCTTCACTTCTCATAACCTCTTCTCATCTCTTCTATGCATCTTTGCTGCATTTTTACTTGTGGATTAGAGTGAGCTTGCTCATTCATGCTCCTTCTCCTATTTATTTCTTCAAGCAACTTATCTTCTTAAGTGAAGTAAGTTGTCTTGCTTCTTGCTGCTTCTTTTCCTTCCATCATGCTTCTCCTTTGATGGCCCTCTTGAAGATCTCTTGCAAGCATCATAAACCCTAGGAACACCCAAGAATGATCACAATTAGGGCTTGATTATTCCCCGCATTAGTTTTACCTTTGTGTCATCATTGAGTCTTCTCTTCTCTTCTCATAATCAAGGACTAAACCTTAAAGGTTTTAAGGCTTTGTGATTAAGCTTATGCCTGCATCCTTCTATTAGGATGGAGTGTATAACTTTAATCCTAAGTGTTAAGCCCTTAATGTGTTTAAATCCTTTAATTAATTTATCTAATAATCACTAAGACATCAATCTTTTAACTTAGGCCTTGCATTGGGGTTCTAATTCTTCCTTAATTGGTTAAGAAGGACTAACCCTAGTGTTAATGGACAAGTCCCCCTCAAGTTGTCTTACAAACCCTAAAATCCATTTCTTAATCTCACCATTAACTAAAATACATCAAATAAAGGTTTGTTTTGTCATGAGGTTAATCCCTAATCATGGATTAAGTTGAGGAGCCTTTCTCAGCTTAAATGTTCTCATCTATTATCCTTCTATTAGGATGGTGTAATGTGTCCATTAAATCCTTATTATGGCTTAAACTCATTACTTAACACTAAACAAAAACAACAAAAACATTTAAATAATTACAAGTAGGTTAATGATCTTAATCCTACATCATGGTGATTAGGTATGAGGTGTTTACTTCATACTTAAGGTATTCTCATTACCCCTAATCAGAGGGAAGATGTGATGAGTTTACTAACCCTTGGTTTAGGATTAAACTCATTTTCTTATGACAAACCCCAAAAGCAATAAAAGATTGAAAACTCAAAAACAAACAATAATCGTCTCCTCCGGGATTCTTTTCTCATCACCTTCACTCATAAGCGAGAACTTGCTTCTTCCGTCTAATGCAAGACAGTTTGAACCTGAGCCAGACAGGTCATACACTTGAGCATAGACAAGTAAGCAGTTCACAAGTCAATTTATCTTTCAGTCTCTTTGAGTCGAACTACGGTGTTTTGACTTCCTCATTGCACGAGAGGATACGTAGGCATAACTTAACAGTTATCGAACAAAAGTCTCTGTGTATTCCCTCCTCTTCCAGCATTGTTCTTTTAAGCCTCATAGTCTTTAGCTTCACTCATTCCTTACACTGACACTTCTTCACTTCACTTCACATTTCTTTTGCACTGACACTTGCACTCTTTCCAGCATTCTGCACACAAAATAGCACTGACACTACCCCTTTAAGCACAAACTTTCAAGCGTGGATCCCGTCGAGTACGACGGACAATCTGGGTGCTAATACCTTCCCAGGTTGTAACCAACCCCCTTTCTCAGTTTCTCTGGTTCGCAACCATCTTATCCATATTTTCTTAGGTTTATGCAGCATTATCTTTCCTTCGGGATAAAAATGCCTAGCTGGCGACTCTTTCATCCTTTCTCTTTCACCGACCGTTCACGTCTGTACCCTATTTGACTTAGCCTCATTTAGTGGGAGCGACAGCGGGCCTCAGGAGAATTTATTCGAGAATTCGAGGAATGCTAGACTCCAGAATTCGATTCTTTCATTATTTGATACATATATTAAAGGTTTTAATTACGGAAAGTCGAATGAACCGCATCCCGCGGGGCGAGCCTCGGGAGTGTTCATTCAAGAATTCGAGGAATGCGAGACTCCAGAATTCAGTTATTCCGTTACTTTAATTATAAAAATATTTGAATGCCGAGTTCGGAAAAGTTTGATGGCAAGGCACGATGAGCTCGACTTACATGGTTTGCGAATCGATTAAAGTGATAATGAAAAGAAATAAAGTAGATTGCGATAATTAAATCGGAATAGGATAATAGATATAAATAATTAAATTAAATCGAATTTAATAAAGTACTAAATAATTGAAATAAGGTAATAAATACTAAATCAAATTGTTTTGTCGAAATTGAATAATATAATAAATTAAATTAAATGCGTCATATTGATTAAATTTCCCAATTTAATAATATCGGAAATAATTTAATCTTCTATTATATCAATGGCCATAAAAATAAAATAAAGTCTAAAAATAATAGTAAATAAAGAATTGGCCTCATATTTAATTTAAATAACATCGATTTATTCAAAATCGAATATCTAAATATTTATTCATCGGTATATAAAATAATAAATTGAGACAATGCGAAATAATAAGAAAAATAAAAGCGCGACCTCAAATTAGGGATAGCGTCGATTTATTAGAAATCGAATATCACCTTTTATCATAGGCCGATTGAATAATATAGGCGATAAATAATGGATCTAATATTAATTAGAAACCATGAAAAATAGTAAACGGTCTCATATCAATTCGGACAACGTCGATAAATTGAATATCGCAAATCGGATGATAATATCATAGACCAAATAAAAATACGAAATAAATCGATAAATCGATAAATAAATACGAAATAGAGAAATTTCCTCAAATTGGTTTAGACAACGTCGATTAAAAAATCGAATATCAATAAACCATTAGTTATATCATAAGTCGATATAATAATAACAAAAGTGAAAATTCTATGCATGATGATCATAAATATCTTTAAATATGTAAAAAAAAAATAATTCTTGACCAAAACAAAACTTTATTGAAACTAACAACAACAAAAAAAGAAGACAATGGTCCCTTGGTTCCCATTCACTGACCCACACAGGTGTTATTAGGCCACACCGGCCCACCCAAAGAAACTACAAACTTTCAAAGTTTAACCCTAGTCATTCGTATGTTTACTTTCTCGGTCAATGAACAAATAAATCAGATTTTGGGTAGTGAAAAAGCAACTACATTAAATTCTTTTTGAAAACAAAAACGAAATAAGATAATGTTTTACATCGTTTTACCAAACGAATAACACAAACCTCATATTTGACATTAATGTTCAGTTCTTCTTCATCTTCTCCGAGAGAAAACGCAAGAGACATCTCACATATCATCACCATTATCAATCATTCGTGAAAATCCAAAACTCAATGAATCATACACAACTAAATCACAAAACAATCATCAAACAAAATAAACCCTAATCCCAAATCCCAAATCGCAACCCTAACACCCCAACTTTCATTATGTTCGGTTGACTATACAATGCACAGTGAAACGAAGGCGAAGAAAGAGATTGGAGCAACAATTAATGAATCGGAAAATAAAAATCAACGAAGCTCTACCGATTCGAAGGTTTTCGATGAATCTGGTAAATTCGCTACCTCCTTTAATCTTTCTGACTTATTTTTCTTTGGATTTTCTATTTCTTCTTCATCTCCTTCAATTTTCGTTGCTATGTTGTCTACGAGTGAAGAAGGTTTAGCTTCACCCCAATTAGAGCTCTAATGTGATTTCTGAGAGAGATGAAAAAACAATTTAGTGAGGTTTATGTGGAGTTTTTTTGTTTCGCCTTTTTTCTGTTGTTTTCAGTCAAGGTCCCCTTTTCCAATGATTGGGCCAATGTATTTATAGGGAGAATGAGAGGATGTAGGTATGTGTGAGATTAGAGGAAAATCTTGTGAGATGAAGAAACAAATCTTGTGAGGTAGCTGTGATTTTGTGAAATCCGTTAGAAAGGATCTTCTGTGAGATCTTGTGGGACCAAATCGTGACTCATTCTTCTTGTTTGTCTGTAGCATGCTTCTAGATGATGCGGTCCCTGATGAAATTCTCATTGATTTTTACCACTATGAACTTGTGATTTTACTGATACAAAACTTTTTTACTGCTTGTAAGACTTGCTGGAATTTTGCGAAATAATCCTTTCTTTTTCAGGTGTACACTTATAGGAATATGTTTGAGAAGGTGATTATGTGAACTATTGTATTAGTTCGATGTTAACTTTGAAGATGAAGCTTGACAAGTTTTGGCATGAATTGTGAAGCGAATTTGCATTAAATGAATTCTTTTCATTATTCTGATGGTAACTTGCATCTCTAAAAAATGATTCCTCATGGCTCTCTATTTTCTTGCTTGGCTTATGCATTTGCTGACTTCTTTTTGCAGGTTTTGAAAATGGAGTCTCAATGTTATGAAGCATGATAGAGATTTAGACCTGGAAATCTTGTATACTGGTGGGATTTATCTTTCCAACCTTTGGTGTTATTTGGATGAATCAAACAGATAAAGAACAAAGTTGTAAGGATGAAGCTGACTCGGTTGTGTTTTTTTCTTTGCAGCTTCACTTCAGGGTGTTGTTCTTGGATCACCTGAGGACTGGAGCTTTTGTCTGGGAGCTTGTGCTTTATGGGCTTCCAGGTTTGCATATGGCTTGCATAGGTGAATTGTGAATGAAACCTATTTTATGCATTATTCTAAACTCAACAACCTTATTTGTTAAGCTAATATGAACTTGAGATTCAAGTTGCTGCGGATAATTATTTTCCTAATAATGCTCACTCCATACATCTATTATGACAGGCTTTCGTGCAACTGGTGACAAAAACTATTGAGAGTTAGGTGCAACAAATGGATGAGATCAAGTGTAGATGTTCTTAATTGGGAGCTATGTTCAACATGTTGATTTGCAGAGATTGTGCAGGACTTAATAACGTCACTTGAAGCATACGATTTGATGAAAAATCCATAGCAGCGAGGGCTTCATAACTGTACTTGAAAGTCTCTTAGTAAGATCAATGATTCTGAGTTCTCGTATTTTGCGCCTCGGCACTTAAAACTTGACTAGGTAAAATCCTGATACTTGTTTGAATTATCACCCTTGTTCAGGCTCTTTGAAGTGAGGATGGTACACCATGAAGTACATGTTTGTTGCGGTTAGTATGAACTTGTTTTTTTATTTGGTTGTGACCTGTATTGAACCATTTGTCTTAAATGTGGCTTATGATGTCTTATGCAGGTTTGTAATGGCTGTATATCCATTACTTTGGTAAGTTTGAAGTTGGCATAACATGGAAGCTGGATGCAACGCAGTCACGACTTATGTGCGATGAGGTGTTTTGCGGGATGATTCATGTTCCCCTTGCCTCGCAAACTTGTTGAAGAATTCCTAATGTAACTACTTCACTCTGTAACTTACAATTGTACTCTTATTTTTTTACTGATGTAATGGTAATCTGAATCTCAAGTTTGTGTTGCACTTTCACATGTAGGGCTTTATGTTTCTTTTTAGAGGTACAAATTTCAATATTTCATAGTTTGTTGGAGTCATTTGGTACTGCTACATGAAGAGCGGGGTATGTCGACGAATTGATTGGCGGGTGGATTGTGTTTGGAGTCTTGCTTGATTGAGACTTTCATGGCTGCTTTTGACATTTTTCTAACCATACATGTCTGTTCTAGGTTACGCATATCTTGGAGATAACTTGGCACAAGTCTATACCTTAGAATGATACTGACGACAGTTTGTGAAGCTTGGGCATGACCGGCGAAACAAATGATAAGGACTCACGAAGAACTTTAGTTCAACCTCAAGATGCATTGGTTCTTAAACCTGTTTGTTTGCAAGGCTCGCTCGAGCATTACGAAGAAACCGTGGCCTTGGCTTAGAGCAACTTAGCTTCTCAGTTTTTTTAATTTCTGATATACACATTGCCATAATGTGTCTTGTATTATCATACTTTTCCAAGCAAAACACTTGTAGCTTATTAAACATATAAGCACTTTGTAATATTTGAATCCCGATTAATTGTAACTTTGGACTTCACCTGAGTGTTCCTTTGATTTCCCAAGAACTTCCATATTGCAAAACAACCTTGATATTTCCCTTAAAAATATGGATCAGAGGTCCCTAAAATAAAATTGGCACAATTTTGATGTGAATGGATTATTGACTTCACAAAATGGCTCAGACAAGCCAATATATAATATTGTTAGATCCCTTTAATTATTTTCCGACTCATTTCAAATTTCAAAGTTCCGGCTAATTAGTCAAACCCACAAAATAGAGATTGTCTTCACACATGAACGGGAACCAAATTAGGACTAAAGAAATGAGAACATCCACAAATTTGAAAAATGATATAATGCTAAACATGGAAAGAAAACTCTTCACCACCAACTTGATTTACAAAAGGCACACGACTTTTACCGTTTTCTTACTCCGTCGTTAATCATAACTCGAAATCTATTTAGTTACAGCATAAGGGAATGAATTTTGACCATGGCATTGGATTACCTTGAAGCAATTTAAACCTTGACAAAATCCCCATGAAATAAATCTTGGGAATTCGACCCATTTTACTAACCACATAGACCATTCTATAAGTGTAATTAGTTGGGCCTTACAACATGGGCTTCCATTTCTATCCTGAACCCTCACTAACCTTTGTTTCTCCTGTTCAGACCACAAGAAACATGGAAACCAAGAGCAACACCAATTTTTAATGATAAAAATATGAATGAAGATGATAATATACGTGGGAAAAATTTAGGGTATAACACCTGGTAGTTGAAGTTGAGATTCCATCCTTAAGGATAATGATGGAGGTTATGCTTCATGAAGCTGAATGGCTCCTGTCTTTGGTTCAACCAGTTGAGTCTCATTGAGGAGAAACGTTTAGCAGCTTTATGCCATCGACCAAAAGGTACGACCTCAATTTTACATGCCTGGTGACTTGGTGTTGAAAAGGATCCTCCCTCCTCAAATAGATCACAGGGGCAAGTGGATAGAGAAGAGTTTTTATCCCCTGTCAAGACAGACGTAGTTAAAAAAATACTTCGTATAAAAGAGACCCGCTGGACTAAAATAGAATAAATGTCCAAGAAAAAAGGGCATCACAATGAGCCTAAAAACAAAATAAAAGGCTCGGGAAAAAGTTAGGGAAATAAGCAAAAAAATGTACACCTACTGAGTTGAAAAGCCACATTGGACAACTCAGGAAAAAAAGGGTATCCCGGTGGATTGAAAACCCAAAAGGGCGATCCACACAAAAGAGGGATTGAAATGAACAACTGCAATTTGTGCAATCTGTGATTCATCGTATACAATCATTGATAATATGTGGGTTAAGAATTAGTCCAATCATCTTCCTCAAAAAGCGAAGTATAGGGAGAGAGTCTCAAGGACATACAAGTCATAGCTGGGTTGGAACTTGATGAGATCCAATTTTCACACTGCCATTAGGATAATTTATTTTCCTTTTGTGTAATTTCCTTTTTCTAGGGTTTTCTTTTTGGTGTAATGCCTATTCACGACCACTTCTCAATCAATAAAAAGAATTTATTATCCAATAAGCCTTCATTTGTTTTTGTTTTCATCTACCATTGATTGATTGCAAAAACGTCCCAGAATTATGAAAGATATTGCATTGCAAAGACTTTGATGATTTATAATACATGCTTAAGAGTAAAACATTTGACATGCATCTTAAATGTTGAGTAACAAGGATGGTCAATTCAGACCATGAGCCAGGGGCATGCAGACTTGTCTAATCTTCTCATTTGCAAGGACTATCAGTTATGCTCACCAATATGCAGGTACAGGGAAACAAAGCCATTGTCGGCACGAAGCATCAAAGAGCTTTTCATCTGTAACATGGGACGACCTATACATCTCTCATCCCTAGCATGAGACGTCTGACATCTCTTATCCTCTACATGGGACAACATATACTTCCTCATCCCCAACATGAGACACTTTACATCTCTTGTCCCCAACAAAAGGCGACTTAAAACTCTTATCTTCAGCAGGAATCCTTCTCATTGACATTCTACATCATCCCTAGTAGATTTGAAAATTGAAATCTTCCCCAACAAAACTACAGAAGGATGATGATGTTCTCCCCAAGCAGAGAGTTTTCCTTCAACGAAGGAGTATCCCCACTAGAGTCTTCTTATCCCTAGTAGTACATGAACATTCATTATTCCCCAGCAGTAGTGAAGATAGTGAAAAGTCAGATGGTTTCCCTTCTTGCACAACATTGTTCGAATCTTTTCCCCAAATAAAGTTCAATCTTGATTGACATATCTTCCCTAAACTGAGGACTTTGTATCTGAGTGATTCTCCAATGGATTGTTTCCTCAGCAAAATATTAACAAACCCTTTCCTCAGCCAGGTCAGAAGGTTATTACTCCCCCGATAGAGTTCCACGAGTGGCGTACCTCCCAATCAAATTATTTTCAGTTCAAGATCATCCCCAACAGGGTCATCATTCTTCAATTTCTCAAAATCCAATTTATTTTTGGCAATGATGGCAGTTCAGAGACAGTGTATCGTTAGCATCCTCACTAGACGAGATGTTATTCCCCATAGGGATTCATAAGATCAATTCAGTGATCATTTCTCCTAAGTAAAATCGCCTGAATACTTCTTACCTCCTCATTAGAAGATTTCCTTTGCATTTGCATATACTAATCATCATTACATTTTCATCCTCTAAATTGTAGCATTTCCATTATTATGGAGAATTACGCCATGGAAAAACTCAAACATATGCATGAGAAGCATAAGCTGGTTTTGGCACCTTGCACAAAAGCCCGAAACATTGTTTCTTCAATCAGACCAAAGTATCCCCACAGAGAATTCCAATTTATGATAGTCTCTTTTCAAGCTCACTCACGGCGTGTCTTTTTGCTTTATCTCCCAAGTGGGATAAATGCTCTTTGATTCCGTCCAAGTCCAGTTGCGTATCTTTGAGTTATCATCCAAGTTATGATAGTCTCTTTTCAAGCTCACTCACAGTGTGTCTTCTTTGCTTTATCTCCCAAGTGGGATAAATGCTCTTCGATTCCATCAAAGTCTGGTTTCGTATCTTAGAGTTATCATCCAAGTTATGATAGTCTCTTTTCAAGCTCACCCATAGTGTGTCTTGTTCGCTTTATTTCCAAGGTGGGATAAATGATTTTCGATTACGCCAAGCCAAGTTTCGTGTCTTTGAGTTATCATCCAAGTTATGATATTCTCTTCTCAAGCTCACTCACGATGTGTCTTGTTCTCTTTATCTCCCAAGTGATATAAATGCTTTTCGATTCCGTCCAAGTCTGGTTTCGTATCTTTGAGATATCATCCAAGTTATGATAATCTCTTTTCAAGCTCACTCACGACGTGTCTTGTTTAATTTATCTCCCAAGTGGGATAAATGCTCTTCAATTCAGTCCAAGTCCGATTTCGTATCTTGGAGTTATCATCCAAGTTATGATAGTCTCTTTTCAAGCTTACTCACGGTGTGTCTTGTTCACTATATATCCCAAGTGAGATAAATTCTTTTCGATTCCGCCGATTCTGGTTTCATGTGTGTGAGTTATCATCCAAGTTATGATATTATCTTCTCAAGGTCACTCATTGTGTGTCTTGTTCGCTTTATCTCCCAAGTGGGATAAATGCTCTTCGATTCCGTCCAAGTCCGGTTTTGTATCTTGGAGTTATCATCCAACTTATGATAGTATCTTTTCAAGCTCAATCACAGTGTTTCTTGTTTGCATTATCTCCTAACTGGGATAAATACTTTTTGATTCCCCCATGTCCGGTTTCGTGTTCTTGAGTTATCATCCAAGTTATGATATTCTCTTCTCAAGCTCACTCAAGGTGTGTCTTGTTCGCTTTATCTCCCAAGTTGGATAAGTTCTTTTTGATTCCATCCATGTCTGGTTTCGTATCTTGGATTATCATCCAACTTTTGATAGTCTCTTTTCAAGCTCAGTCATAGTGTGTCTTGTTCTCTTTATCTCCCAAGTAGGATAAATGCTTTTCGATTCCCCCATCTCTGGTTTCATGTCTTTGAGTTATCATCCAAGTTATGATATTCTCTTCTCAAGCTCACTCAAGGTGTGTCTTGTTCGCTTTATCTCCCAAGTGGGATAAGTGCTTTTCGATATCGTCCATGTCTAGTTTTGTATCTTTGAGTTATCATCCAAGTTATGATAGTCTCTTTTCAAGCTCACTCACGGTGTGTTTTGTTCGATTTATCTACAAAGTAGGATAAAGTCTTTCTGATCCTTCTAAGTACGATGGTTTCATTTCTTTGAGTGGTCATCCAAGAATGACATTTCTCAACCATGTTTTATTTCCCACAGAGTACAAATTTTTCGGTTTATTCGGTTATTCAATCGCTCCATACCTTGAACATATTGAATAGGGGCAGTTGTAACACCCCAAAATTTGCCCTCTTATTTATAACCAATTTCAAGTAGCTTATACTTCAGTTCCATGTCTTTTAACATATTCCTCATTGCATTGCATAAATAATATTAAAATAATAATGATAAATCACGAATCATCGATTAATGCATATGGCATGTGATCAAGGTTTTCGAGGTGGCAAAAATCAAATTATCAAAGCTCAAGGTCAAAACATGTCAGAATGGATAGTGCAAGTGTATTTTGAGGGCTTCCCACCAAAAGGAGGGAAAATTCAAAATTAACTTGCATTAACCGGTTAACACATTGGTTAACCGGTTAACACATGGGTTAATCGGTTAATGCATGTGAATTTTGAAAAAAAAATCAAATTTCAGCTTGCATGGATTTCCTCACCTTTCCACTTTTCCTTTCATTGCACTTTACCTTTTGCTAGAACCTTCTACCGCCTTCCAAGGGAATATTCTAAGAATATGCCAAGCAAATATTCTAAGAATATGTCAATGGAATATTCTAGGAATATTCTCTTCACATACTTCACATATACACATCATAGAAAACATGTCATCATATATCAAATCATCATATACTCTTCACATACTTCACATATACACATCATAGACAACATGTCATCATATATCAAATCATCATATACTCTTCACATACTTCACATATACACATCATAGACAACACATCATCATTCATCTAAATCACTTATGAATCATAGCTAACACATATTAAATTATTTATAACTGACATCAAACCATTTACTCCACCTTCAACATAACACCATTTTCTCATGACAGTTATCAAACGATATATTCTCCCTCAACAATCACTTATTAATTTATATTGTTTCATCATCCTACAAAATCTCCAATAATACCTGGCACATAGTTACTAGTTAATTCCTTATTATCTTATTATTATATAGTCCATCAAAGTAACAATTCAATCCAAACACGACACAAAATCTCAGTTAAATCTTAATACAATACTTAGTCAATTCACTTATTACTTATCAGTAATGTAGGTAATTTAGTTAGTTTTTCAATGCCTCGAAATTTGAAAAAATAGACTTACGATTTGACCTCAGAGGCAAGATTATAGAAGAAATAAAACTGGGTGGTCCTCTCCACCTACAATCAAGGTAGCATCCGCCACCTAAGAAAAGTGGCACGTTGCCACATAAAACAAATACAAAGTGGCGCTGGCCACAAGGTAATGTGGCAACCGCCACCCACTTATTAGTGGCTCTAGCCACACCTATTCTCTTTCTAATTCCTATAAATACATTCTAATTTATATTAATTGATACAAGTGATCACCATAAGACCCCTAAACTAAAGTGGCTGGCGGCACTTGCCTTTCAAGGAAAATGTGTCTTGCGCCACCCCCACTAAATCAAAGTGGCCTATGCCACCCAAACAACAACTAATAGGGTGGCATCTTCCACCCCAGAACCATGAGTTTCCGTCTCCGAGCCTTTGTACAATACGCTTTCAAACCAATTTTCTCATAAATTTAATATAATTCCATCATTCAATAATCTCAGGTATTTGTTTCGAGTTCTCTACCGATTCTCACCAAACTCACCATACTCATTTAATCATGATTGTCATTTAAAATTCAAACGATTCAACAATATCTATCACTTAAAATCAATCTTCGTATCATCCATTATATACCGACAAAAAATTCATCAAATTCTTCATAGATTCCCAAAATTCATCAAATTCTTCATAGAATCCCACAAACTCTAACAATCCCAAATCATCCACATAAAAATATAAACCTTATATCAAATACAATGAAAAGTAATACTCCCCATACCTTAGATGTTGAACTCTGAATTCCCTTTCTTAGAGGCCTTCAAGAAACCTCCGAGTCCTCGTGTTTTTTCCTTCATTCCTCATAGTAGTTTCATAAAATACGATCGTTTCCCAAAATTCTCCCAAAAGTATGATTTTATTTTTTCCTCCTTTCCCCTCTTGGACCTCATTACAATATTCCAATTCTAACCTCACTAATTTGTCCAAAATACCACTTTACCCTTAACCGTTCTCTTTTTATTTTAAATAATAGTAATAATTCAAATAATATTATTCTATTATCATTATTAAATAATTCAGGTTAATCACTTATTTCTTGAAATTACACCACACTCATCATAAACACATCTTACACTATAATATCTCGCCAAGTTCACCGATGAATCCCAAATATTTATTATAAACCAATTAAATAAATATTCTAATTATTTTTGGGGTGTTACAACTCTCCCCCACTTAGAATATTTTTGTCCTCGAAAATTCATCTGATACAACTACACTAACTACTTATTCCATTCGACTAATCAACTCTCGACTCAGAAAGGCAACTCCACATATAATACAAACCATAGCTCATAACATCAACGACAACAACAATACGAATACTGCATAGGTAATACACTTGACAGCTAGCATCGCTACACAAGATAGTACCCAACTCAAGAATTCAATGATTGAAGAACTAGAACACAACAACATAGGAACACACAACTCCACACGAGATTAATAATACCGACACCAACATCATTGTTACTCACATACGAGAAACTATATTATGCCATGCGTTCGATGCATACTCTGATTACTTACAAAATAAGTCTACCGAGTTTAACTCTAACTTACAATCACCAAAATTGACATATCAATAAAGCCTCTGACTTAATCCTTTAGAATTTCATTCCAACAGGTATTCTAACTCTTTTGTAGTTACTGAACACTTCCAAATTAGATTCATAAGATAACACCTCTTAACATTCAACTTAATTACGACTACGACTACTTCCAAATTTTGGATAAGATATACATATACTTCCCTTGAATTTCCAATTATCATCAATGCAATTAGCATGTTACCATCTTTTAGTAGCATGTCCTTAAGAATCATCTTAAACACACAACAACATTACAACAACATAAGGTACAGGGTCCAACGAATTCCCACAAGATAATCATATTCTTTGCTTCCAACTAATTCAACACACCGAATCCATGATTTTTACTCATACGACACAACCTTTTGTAAGTTCTTATCCGAATCGACACAACCAAACAACACTTCATGTTCAAACCAAAAATCGCACTTTAATAAACCAACTTATAATCTCACTTATTTTAATACTTGCAACTCAACTATATCCGACATTCTTGTCAAATCATGGTCCTACATTCCCATATACTCTCCTCTCGAATCATCTCAAGAAAACTTCAAGTCTCATGCAACTTAATTCATCACCAAAATAACACTCCAATTATCTAGAGTTCAACTATGAGTTTCCATATTACTATTCAAACCAAACACAACTTCATACTATCATACTTAAATCTGAGTAACATTCTTATATACAAATCTGCATCGACAAAACAAATAATACTCAAGCGCTCGGTTTGACCTCGACTAATTCAACGTAGATACTATATTATTTGGCAGGACACATCTATCCATCAATTATGATTTCGTCTACTATCAACAATAGATTAAGGATGATCAGTTCCTTAATTTCTCAAAAACATACGAAAACCATAACGGTGGTATAAATCATCATTACCCAATGCAATAACGTACTTCAACTTGTTCCCAAGGTCCATAAGCATAATGCTACGTCTACCCTTTAAGGCTTATCAACATCGCCTTAGTCTCCTTAATTACAAATTCGTCAATTATACCAAACATCCAAAATCCATTACACAATCTCTTATACACGCTCGAAGCATAACAAAACTTCAAATATTTCTCTAACAGTGGAGTCGCTACAACATCGAGTACAATCCATTTCGGTTCACTCCAATTACAACTTTCATCCAAGTTAAAAATTAACATCGCTAATCAAACATTCGTCTTCCTCTCAAAATTTTACATCATCTAACATCGGCAGTTTAACCATCCTCATTCGACATAAATCACATCTCTATACATTTTCCGATACCGTCGCATTCTTTCTAATACCATCATTTAATTCCTTATCAAGATTTTGCACTTGTCTTCATTTTTCTCGATTTTTAGCAAGGATCTCTTAACTTCAATCAACTTTTTCTCTTCCAATACAGACCTCCCAATCACAAAATTATATTCCAAAATGAAGATAATTTTGTGCAGATTTCAGAACTTCAAGAATCGCTTGAATCCGAGTTACGAGTAAAACGTTATCCTCCTTGCAATGGGACTGATCAATAATTCCCGTTTGTAGAATTTTCCAAAAATCAGCATCAGACCCAACTATTAAAATGCACTTATCTCCCTCTTCACAAATCATATGAAGGAAAATATTATATGAAAACTGTAGAGATTTTTGTAAGCTTTCTAAAAAGTCCAGAATTGCTTCAATCAGAATGATGAGCAAAATGTTATGCCTCTTTTACTAACAACTGCTCCAGAATTACAAAAATCAAAATTTGAGATTGACGAACATAAATTCCATCTCTCTCCCGCTTGCTTCTGAGATCTACCAAAAAATTTGATTTTCGTCCAACTTCAAAAATTACTCGACTTTGATCCACTATTCTCAAGGCTTAATAATCTACCGACTTGATCCATCAACTTATCATTTCCTTTGGAATAATTCCTTATTCTCAATCAATTTCTCATCCTCGTCCTACGAACTTCTCAAACTCAACCGATACGAATTTACGAGTCCAATCCAAACCAACATCTGCAGACAACAACTAGAAACTAGTAATTAAGTACCGACAGTGTTTCACACACATGTCGCACACACATGTCGCACACTAAGGAATAAATCACATTAAACAACATAAACTGGACGGACCGGCCTGCTCAGATACCACTAATGTGACACCATTTCTAACCCCACATAAAAAAATCAACATATTTAACAGAAATAAATAAGAGTACTCAAAGAAGGTGTCAAATGTTTTTCATAAAATATCAAATCAGGAATATTTTATTAAAATAACATTTTCTCAAAAATCAAAATTTGCAGCGGAATCATATATTTAAAATACTTCCTCTGATTTATTAAAAAATAAAGAGCTTTTTGGTCAAAGTCAACAATCATCATTCTTCTCAATGAAACATATAACAACTCATAAACGCATCCTAACAAAGCGACAAATAATAAAATAATCATTTTATTCCCCTGATGTTACATCTATCATAGCAATACACCAGAAACTCTAGAAATAAGCTAAACAACATCCCGCTAAGATTTCACGCACCGTGAACTCATCTCGAATATCTGCATACTACCCACGTATAGGCAACATTCAAACAGGAAGGGTGAATAATCACATATCATTGTACGAGATATAAAAATTAGATATCATATGTATAACAAATAAATCACCCTCCAAATAACGATCATAAACTTCACACTAAAAAACGCAACAACATCATACTCACCATAAAACGTCATACTCTATTAATTAATTATACAATTCACTTATCACAAAACATCATGCAGTTCCACAAACAATGCAAATTCAACCTCATATAGACTCATTCATGCGGTACCGAAAAATATCACTGATGACTTATTCATCGTTATCTCCAAAGATCCCCACCAATAGGATCGGTTCCCACATGGAAATAGAGCACATCACAAAGTGCACTTAAATCCGAACAATGGAATTAAGGCCATCACTGGACATTATCGTCCTATAATTCTTCATTGGATCATCATTCTGCAAAACGTCACTGGGATATTCGTCCTAAATAATGCTATAAATGCATGATGCGTAACAACAAATAAATACGACCATGGCTAGTCAAAACACATCATCATTCATCAAGATATCATTATGTATCTCATAAAATATCTTAATCGTCATAATCATGATAAACATTTTTATTCTCGTATTCCCTTCGCATACTTCATACAAACACACGTCATAGAAAACACATCATCATATATCAAATCATCATATATTTTTCACATACTTCACATATACACATCATAGAAAACACATCATCATTCATCTAAATCACTTATGAATCATAGCTAACACATATTCAATTTTTCATAACTAACATAAAACCATTTACTCCTATACACACGTCACAAACTATCATACATAAACCACCTTCAACGTAACACCATTTTCTTAGGACAATTATCAAACGATATATTCTCTCTCAGCATTCACGTATTAGTTTATATTGTTTCATCGTCCTACAAAATCTCCATTAATTCCTGGCACATAGTTACTAGTTAATTCCTTATTATCTTTCTATTATATAGTCCATCATAGTAACAACTGAATGCAAACACGACACAAAATTCTCAGTTAAATCTTAATACAGTACTTAGTTAATTCACTTATTACTTATCAGTAATGTAGGTAATTCAGTTAGTTTTTCAATGCCTCAAAATTCGAATAAAACAGACTTATGATTTGACCTCAGGGGCAAGATTATAAAAGAAATAAAATTGGGTGGCCCTCGCCACCTACAATCAAGGTAGCATCTGCCACCTAAGAAAAGTGGCATGTTTCCACATAAAACAAATACAAAGTGGCGCTGGCCACAAGGTAATGTGGCAACCGCCAAGCACTTATTAATGGCTCTAGCCACACATATTCCTTTTCTAATTCCTACAAATACATTCTACTTTAGATTAATTGTTACAAGTGATCACCATATTTCATTATATTAACCTATCAATAGGTTTATTATATGTATTTTCTTTCAACCATTTTTGATGAATAAAAATAATAGTAAAACCACACAAAACCCCTAAACTAAAGTGGTTGGCACCACTTGCCATTCAAGGGAAAGGTGGCTTGCGCCACCCTCACCAAACCAAGGTGGCCTGCGCCACCCAAACAACAACTAACATAGTGGCATCCGCCACCCCAGAACCATAAGTTTCCGTCTCCGAGCCCCTACACAGTATACTTTCAATCCAATTTTCTCAGAAATTCAATATAATTCCATCAATCAATAATCACAACTATTTGTTTAGAATCCTCTACCAATTATCTCCAAACTTACCATACTTATCTAATCATGATTATCATTTATAAATCAAACGATTCAATAATATCTATCACTTAAAATCAATCTTAGTATCATCCATTATATACTGACAAAATTAGTAAAACCTCGACTTCTCATGAAAACCCAAAATTCATCATATTCGTCATAGAATCCCACAAACCCTAACAATCCCAGATCATCCACATAAAAATATAAATCGTATATCAAATACAATGAAAAGTAATACTCCCTATTATAGCACCCTAATTTTTTCCCTAAGATTTCTTCGCATTTCATTTGCGTCTTGCATACAAACAAGATTGCACTGGTTGCTCGGTTCTTCTCGGGTTAGGTTTATGAATCATAGGGGATCACCATTTTTTTTAATTTCTTTATTTGTTTATGTTTACTAACCATTAATTAAAATACAAAAATATTTTATTTTCTTTCACTAACATTTTCAGGAAGAGGAACCATTGAAAATGCCAAAAATAGAAGTCCTACAGCTCGAGTAAAATTTCACAGACAAAAGTCGAAGTTGATTCACAAGTAATTCAAATTTATATGATCAAGGATTTCCCAAGTTAATTGATTCATTCAAGGAATTCAAAGGTTCATGTGTTTATTTCCATGCCTTCTTCGACGTATAAAAGAATCGGGCCACAATAACCATGAAATCATGTTTGAATAAAAAATTCAAATTTATGCTTGGTTAACCGATTAACTAGTGTGAAATTTGAATTTTTTATTCAAATTCACCGCCATTGGATCATTGATCTCATTTGGAATTTTCTAAATCCATTTCCCTCTGATTTCTCTACATCAATTTGATCATTTCCTACCATAAACCCTCATTAATCACCACTCTTTTACATTTCCCACCAAATTTGCAATTACCAAACCTAATTTTAATTACAAAAGCAAGCTCCATTCCACCAAATTTCAATAATTAAAGCCTTTAAATAGGACCATAATTTCATTCATTCACCAAGCTTGTGAGAGCAAACAAATCTCTTGCAAAATACTCCCCTAAAACCAAAAAAGTCTCACTAAAGCTCTTTCCCTCTCTTTGAAGTTACCAAGAATTCACATTGAATTCTTGACAAATTTGAGCTAAAACTTCATCCTATTCTTTTCTTGTTCATCAATTGCAGTAGATCTAGCTTGATTTGGTCCAATTTGAAGAATTGCTATTGGTAATTCACTATTTCCATAAACCCATACTCACCATCAACATTCAAGATATAGATCTTGGATGCCTTTGATTCTAGATCCTTTGGAACTTAATTTATTGTTTGATTGTTTAACACCCCGATTTCATAAATTAATTAATAAAATGATTATTTTGAATATGGTGATATATTTGGAATAATAAGTAAGGGAATTATTTTATTTGAATAATAATATGATAATGAGGTGGTATTATTAGAATATTATTATTAAATAAATAAAAATAACAAATTAGAGGTCTGAGGGGCAAGGTGGTAATTGTGTTATGTTATGAAAAGGGTTGAACGATTCTTTTTCCTCATATCGTGTTTTCTAACGAAGAAGTAGTTGGCTATGGAGAAAAGGGTGAAGAGAAGGGAGATCAAGAATCGTAGTGTTCCAAGATCAAGAATTTGCAAGGGATAGTTTGAATTTCAGGTAAGGGGGAGAAAGGGATTTTATATTGGTGACTTAACATGAAAAAGGTAATTGGAAGTTCCTTACTCTCTTAGGGATTGTATGAAATTGTTTAATTTTGATAAATTTATGATATAATATGTATATTGTGATGATTGGTTGTGTATGTGTAGAGCTTGATGTTGAATTTCATGATGCATGTGTAGTATGAAAAAGTTGTTTATGAATGTTATGGAGGATAGAGCTAATAGGGAAGATGAAGAAAACCTAGGATTTTCCTAATTTGATTATTAAATGTTAGGCTAAAAAATTGGGTATTGTTAGAGGCCTAGAATGGTAATAAGAATGAGAATTTGAACTATTTTTTGGTGCTAAAAATGAAGTAAAACAAACTGGATTCGGACTGGTATAGAAGGAGGAAGAAAAAGTGGTTTTTTGGAAAAGCTGAATTTTGTGTTGCAGGGCTTCTGACACTGGCCATGTCAGCTGACATGGGTGGTCGTGTCAGGCTTCTGGAAAATGATTTTGTGGGAATTTTGGAAAGGTTGGCTACATAGGGCCTGACACGGGCCATGTAAAGTGACACAGGTGGCCGTTTCATCCTTCTCTCCTGGGCGAAATTTGGATTTTTGAGAGGGAATGTCAGGACGTTTGACACGGCCCATGTTAGGGGACACGGGGCACCGTGTCAGGCCTCTGTTTGTGGAAAATTTTCGATAGTTTAAGATGGTTCCGTCCCGTTTTATTGGTCAATATTTATACCATTAGTGTAAGGCATTGAGGATAGTATCTAGGTGTAGCTATAGCACATGACAACCAAAAATTAGCGTTTTAGTTTTACGTGATTATTTAAAATTGTATGACCTTGCTAAAGATCAATCAGATTGTGTTGACTATGAAAATGTTTGTTATGTACTTTGTATAAACTATATGATGAAATGGTCGATAACTAATGAAGTTAATTGAGGAACGTGTTATGAATGGTTATATTCATGCTTATATATGTTGGTGTATATGTAATCGAGTCTTTCATATGCACACATGTTTGGTGGAATAATCATGTCTCGGATGGAGCGTAAGTGATTATTCAGATTCATTGTGAATCAATGGTGTATGGATGATCGTGTCTCAGTAAGAGCGTAAGCGATGCATCCGGGGTTCGAATTGACGAACAAAGGATTGAGTCGGTATCGCATTTGCATTGTGTTGCGGAGTCACATTGCATGTGATTGAATGGTTTTTTTATGTTGTATGTTGATCTCTTGTGTGTGATTACTCTTTCAAAATGTTATTTGCACCATTAAATAATGAATCATTTTCTTACCCCTCCTTCTTTTGTTGTTGTGTATGTACTTCTTTGGGAGTACAAATAACTCAGGTACATGAGAGTGCTTTGGTGTTGTTTGTTTGAGTCATAGGGTGCTTTGATACGTAACACGTGAATGGGGACTTTTGCTTCTTTGTTTTTATTTTTAATTTCCAAATTTGTTAGTTAGGTATCCATTTAATAAACTAAAGATATTTTTTTGGTATTTTTTGAAATGTCTATGCCGATGAGCATATATGATAATAAACTATGTATTTTCGTTGTTTAATAAAAGACTACATTAAATTTTGTTTTCTTTTGAAATGTAGCATCTAACTTTTGTATTAGAACTCTGATTTTATTGAGGAAAACTTTAATTTTATTATTTGGGAAAAATGGGTGTTACAATTGGTATCAGAGCAAGTCAGTCCAACCGGCCATATGTCATGTTGAGTCAGTCCTTAGAAATTGGAATTGATGTGTGTCCTAACTTGAGATGATTGTTGTATCAGAATGGAAGGAAGGAATGATGATGCTCTTGTTGCGGCTATGCAAGCCATGGCGCAGACTGTCGAGAACTTTGTTCAGGTGGTTCAGGTTGGAGGTGATGCTCTGTCTCGTGCATTGGATCGATTCAGGAATAATAAGCCGCCTAAGTATGAAGGTGGAATTCTGGAGGGCGAAGCGGAGTTCTGGTGGGGCAAAAATCATTAAAGATTAGAAGTTGCGGGTACTACAGTCACCTGGGTGGTGTTTCGCAGAGAGTTCTTAGAGAAGTACTTCCCGGAAGTCATCTGCAGTGCTAGAGAGGTGGAATTCTTGGAACTAAAACATGGTAATAAGACGGTGGTTGAGTATGCTGCCAAGTTTGAAGAATTAGTGCAATATAGTGTGCACTATAACACTGATGAAGCTATGACCTCGAAGTGCCTGAAGTATGAGAATGGTTTGCGTCCTGAAATCAAACAGGGCATTGCTTTCCAAAAGATAAGGAATTACCCAGAGCTAGTGAGTAGAAGTCGGATTTATGACAATGATAATAGAGCTCGGATTGCGCATTACAAGGTCGTGCATGACAAAAAGGGGAAGCCGAGATATGGTGGTACTCCTTACAATGCTCCAACTAATAAGGGAAAACAGAAAGCTAATAATGAGAAGAAGCCAAGTGGGGGAGGAGGTACTCCCAGTACACTCAAATGCTACAGATGCCTCAGTACGGGTCATCGTGCCAATGATTGTCCTAATGAGGTGAAGAAGTGCTTCAAGTGTGGGAAGCCAGGTCATTTGATGGCTGTATTTAGGGTCAATGTGCCTACTTGTTATAACTGTGGAGAACAGGGCCATATTAGTATCCATTGCCAGAAACCAAAGAAACAACGGTCAGGTGGAAAAGTGTTTGCTTTAGTGGGAGCTCAACCTACTAGTGAGGACCGGTTAGTCAAAGGTACTTGCTTTATCAATAATGTTCTTTTATTTGTGATTATTGACACAGGTGCAACACACTCGTTTATTTCTTTGGAATGTGTGATGAAGCTAGGATTGGAACCTTCTAATTTGAGTCGAGGAATGGTAATTGACACACCATCCATAAGATCTGTGACTACCTCCTTGGTGTGTCGTAATTGTCCTCTAATTATCTTTGATAGAGAGTTCAGAATGGATCTTATATATCTACCACTCAGTAATCTTGATGTGATTTTGGAAATGAACTGGATGGAATTCAACCGAGTTTATTTTGATTACTTTAGGAAGAGATTATTGTTCTTGACTCCTGAAGAGGAGGCTTTGGCGAATTCAATTTCTACGAAGGAACTGAGGACCTTATTGGAAGATGCAGCGAAGATGTTTGCGGTGTTCGCTTTGTTGTATGTCGAAAAAACGGTTACTATTGAAGAGTTTCCTGTGGTGAATGAATTTCTGGAAGTATTCCCTGGTTATATTACAGAATTACCACCGACGCGAGAGGTGGAGTTCACAATTGATTTGGTTCCTGGTACGAGGCCTATTTCTATGGCGCCGTACAGGATGTTTGCAGTAGAGTTAGTTGAGTTGAAATCTCAGATTGGCGATTTGCTTGATAAGAAATTTATTAGACCCAATGTATCACTGTGGGGAGCGCCAGTGTTGCTAGTTAAGAAGAAGGATGGTAGTATGCGTCTATGCATTGATTACCGAAAGCTGAATAAAGTAACCATTAAGAATAAATATCCACTTCCGAGGATTCATAATTTAATGGATCAACTTGTTGGAGCCTGTGTTTTTAGCAAAATTGACTTGAGGTTGGGATATCATCAAATTAGAGTGAAGGAAGAAGATATTCAGAAGACGGTGTTCAGAACTCGATGTGGTAAGTATGAATATGCAGTGATGCCTTTCGGAGTGTCTAATGCGCCATGGGTATTTATGTAATGTATGAACCGTATATTCCACTCTTACTTGAACCAATTTATTGTAGTGTTCATTGATGATATATTAATATATTCGAAGCCTGAGGAAGATCATGCGAGGTATTTGAGAATTGCATTACAGGTGTCAAAAGATAACAAATTGTTCGCCAAGTTCTCCAAATGCGAATTTTGGTTGAAGACGGTGAGTGTTTTGGGGCATGTGATATCAGGTGAAGGTATAGTAGTAGAACCTTCTAAGGTCAGTGCGGTACTTGAGTGGGAACCTCCGAAGACGATAACGGAAATTAGAAGTTTTCTTGGTCTAGCTGGTTATTACCGAAGATTCATCGAAGGATTTTCTAATTTGGCGTTGCTATTGACTCAATTAACCTAGAAGAGTCAATCTTTTATTTGGGATGCAGCTTTTGAGAAAGGTTTTGAGGAGTTGAAGAAGAAATTAACTTCAGCACTAGTACTAATTTTACCGAATCCGAGTGAAGCTTTTGTGGTTTACTGTGACGCATCAAAAATGGGTCTGGGTGGCATGTTAATGCAAGTTGGTAAGGTGGTGGCATATGCATCACGACAATAGAGGGTACACGAGAGGAATTATCCTACTCATGTTCTAGAATTGGTTGCGGTGGTATTTGTATTGAAAATCTGGAGGCATTACCTTTACGATTCCCGGTTTGAGGTATTTAGCGATCATAAGAGCCTGAAGTACTTATTTAATCAGAAAGAACTAAATATGAGACAGAGAAGATGGTTAGAATTTTTGAAAGATTATGAATTTAATTTGAGTTACCACCCAGGGAAAGCGAATGTAGTAGTAGATGCATTAAGCCGAAAGACAATTCACATGTCGATAATGATGGTGAAAGAAATGGAATTAATTGAGCAATTTAGAGATTTGAGTATGGTTTGTGAAATGCACCAGAAAGTGTTAAGTTGGGTGTGTTGAGAGTGAATAATGAATTTCTCGATGTGATTATGGAAAGTAAAAAACAAGATGTGAAATTGGTAGATTTAATGCCTACCGAAGGAAATGATCAAAACAGTGATTTTGGATTGGATGGTAATGGTATCCTGAGATTTCGGGGAATAATTTGTGTGCCCGGCAGTGTTGAGTTAAAGAAAGCAATTTTGGAAGAAAGTCATCGAAGTAGCTTGAGTATTTACCCAGGGGCTACGAAGATGTACCATGTTTTGAAGAAATTATTTTGGTGGCACGGTATGAAGAGAGATATTGCGCAGTTTGTTTATGCTTATTTGGTGTGTCAAAAGTCTAAAGTGGGACATCAGAAGCCTTCGGGGATGATGCAACCATTAGATATCCCAGAGTGGAAATGGCATAGTATTACTATGGATTTCCTAACGGGATTACCGAATACGGCGAGAGGTTTTGATGCAATTTGGGTAGTTGTAGACCGATTGACTAAGTCTTCATATTTTATCCCGATTAACATCAGTTTTCCTTTGAGTAAGTTGGCAGATATTTATATTCGGGTTATTGTAAAATTTCATGGTGTACCGTCTAGTATAGTGTCAGATAAAGATCTGCGGTTCACTTCTGAATTTTGGAAGAGTTTGCAAGAAGCTTTGGGTTCTAAGTTAAATTGATTCTAGCTTACCACCCACTTACGGATGGACAATCCGAAAGGACTATTCAATCATTAGAAAGGTAGTGCATGGAATACTCATTTTCCACTAATTGAGTTCACATATAATAATAGTTACCATTCAAGTATTGGAATGACACCTTTCGAAGCCTTATATAGTAGGAGATATAGGACACCTCTGTGCTGGTATAAGACGGGTGAAAATGTTATTCTTGGACCTGAGATTGTTCGGAAAACTATAGAGACCATTCAAATGATCAAAGAGAAAATGAAAGCATCTTAGAGTCGACAGAAAAGTTACCATGACAATAGAAGGAAGGAATTAGATTTTAGTGAGGGTGACCATGTATTCTTAAGGGTCAATTCGATGACTGGTGTCAGACGTTCCTTAAAATCAAAGAAGTTGGATCCTAAGTTTATTGGGTCATAATAAATTATGCAGAGAGTGGGTAAAGTTGCTTACAGGGTGGCTTTAATGCCAGATCTTTCGAATCTGCATGAGGTGTTTCATGTGTCACAACTTAGGACGTGTGTATCTGATCCATCGCATGTTATCCAGAGGGATGAGGTGAAAATCTGTGACAACCTTACAGTGGAAGCTTTACCTTTGAGAATTGAAGATCGTAAGATGAAACAACTACAGGGTAAAGAAATACCTCTTGTGAGAGTAGTTTTGGGAGGAGCTTCTGGTGGGAGTGTTACCTGGGAACTGGAAAGCAGGATGCGGGAATCATATCCAGAGTTATTTCCTTCAGGTACATTTTCGAGGACGAAAATAAAATAAGCGGGGGAGAGTTGTAACACCCCGATTTCACAAATTAATTAATAAAATGATTATTTTGAATATGGTGATATATTTGGAATAATAAGTAAGGGAAATATTTTATTTGAATAATAATATGATAATTAAGTGGTATTATTATAATATTATTAATAAATATAAAAATAACAAATTGGAGGTCTAAGGGGCAAGGTGGTAATTGTGTTATGTTATGAAAAAGGTTGAGTGATTCTTTTTCCTCATATCGTGTTTTCTAACGAAGAAGTAGTTGGCTATGGAGAAAAGGTAGAAGAGAAGGGAGATCAAGAATCGTAGAGTTCCAAGATCAATATTTTGCAAGGGATCATTTGAATTTGAGGTAAGGGGAGAAAGGGATTTTATATTGGTGACTTAACATGAAAAAGGTAATTGGAAGTTCCTTACTCTCTTAGGGATTGTATGAAGTTGTTTGATTTTGATAAATTTATGATATAATATGTATATTGTGATGATTGGTTGTGTATGTGTAGAGCTTGATAATGAATTGCATGATGTGTGTGTAGTATGAAAAAGTTGTCTATGAATGTTAAAGAGGATAGAGCTAATAGGGAAGATGAAGAAGACTTAGGATTTTCCTAATTTGATTAGTAAATGTTAGGCTACGAAATTAGGTAATGATAGAGGCATAGAATGGTAATAAGAATGAGAATTGAACTATTTTTTGGTGCTAAAAAAGAAGTAAAATAAACTAGATTCGAACTGGTATATAAGGAGGAAGAAAAATATATTTTTTGGAAAAGCATAATTTTGGGTCGCAGGGCTCCTGACACGGGTGGCAGTGTCAGGGTTCTGGAAAATGATTTTGCGGGAATTTTGGAGAGGTTGGCTATAGAGGGCCTAACAAAGGCCGTGTCAGGTGACACGGGTGGCCGTTTCAGCCTTCTGTCCTGGGTAAAATTTGGATTTTTGAGAGGGAATGTCAAGCCGTGTGACATGGGTCGTGTCAGGGGACACGGGGGGCTGTGTAAGGTCTCTGTTTGTGGCAAATTTTCGATAGTTTAAGAAGTTTTCATCCCGTTTTATTGGTCAATATTTATACCATTAGTCTAAGGCATTGAGGATAGTATCTAGGTGTAGCTATAGGACCTGACAACCAACAATTAGCGTTTTAGTTTTACGTGATTGTTTTAAATTATATGACCTTGCTAAAGATCAACTGGATTGTGTTGACTATGAAAATTTTTGTTATGTGATTTGTATATACTATATTATGGAATGGTCGATAACTGATAAAGTTCATTGAGGATCGTGTTATAAATGATTATATTCATGCTTATATATGTTGGTGTTTGTGTAATCGAGTCTTGCATATGCATACATGTTTGGTGAAATAATCATGTCTCAGATGGAGAGTAAGTGATTATTCGTATTCATTTAGAATCAATGTTGCAGGGATGATTCTGTCACAATAGGAGCGTAAGCGATGCATCCGGGGTTTGATTCGATGAACAAATGATTGAGTCGGTATCGCATTTGCATTGTGTCGTAGAGTCACATTACATATGATTGAATGGTTGTTTTATGTTATATGTTGATCTCTTGTGTGTGATTACTCTTTCAAAATGTTATTTGCACCGTTAAATAATGAATCGTTTTCTTACCCCTATTTCTTTTGTTGTTGTGTATGTACTTCTTTGGGAGTACAGATAACTCAGGTACATGAGAGTGCTTTGGTGTTGTTTGTTCGAGTCATAGGGTGCTTTGATACGTAACACGGGAATGGAGACTTTTACTGCTTTGTTTTTATTTTTAATTTCCAAATTTTTTAGTTACGTATCCATTTAATAAACTAAAGATATTTTTTTGGTATTTTTTGAAATGTCTATACCGATGAGCATATATGATAATAAACTATGTATTTTCGCTGTTTAATGAAAGACTACATTAAATTTTGTTTTCTTTTGAAATGTAGCATCTCATTTTTGTATTAGAACTCTGATTTTATTGAGGAAAACTTTAATTTTATTATTTGGGAAAAGTGGGTGTTACAGATTGTAGGGATTTCACTGAATTTTGGTTTTAAAATTCATGCAAATTCAAATCATGATCACCAAGTGTATGAAAAAGGTTTTAAAAATGGATCATGCTGAATTTCAGCATATTTTCTGCTACTGGTTTAGTGTTAACTGGTTAACCATTTTCAGTTTAATTTGGTTAACCGGTTAACCAATGTTAAACTACACAGGATTTGAAAACTAGTTGCGTTAACCGGTTAACCATTTCCAGTGCATTCTGGTTAACCGGTTAGCACAAGTTAGAAGCATTTTTTTGGCTTGTTTCAAGCTCCTTTTTGGTTCCTCTTTTTTCTTATTCCTCATTTTTGTTTTTACCTTGGGAATCACTTTTGGGAGTGATTTCTCTTTAATTTCAATGACCTTTGGGTGTAGATTAGAGTAGTTAATGTTCATTAGTTAAAAACTACCTTTAAGTGAACTTAAGGATGCAATAATACCATGAGTGTGACTCGATTTAATATTCATCTTTAGTTTTGTGCGTTATTGTGTTCAAATAGCGATTTACATATCGTTTATCTCGTATGCATTAGCACTAAGATTGTTCACCTTAATTGATGGTGGTCGGCCTCATTTGTAGGGTAATTACTTCGTAAATTACTCGGCGATGGCTTAACATAGACCTAAATGTGTCCCGAATTCAGAATAAAAATCTAATTGGGTACTTGCACTTTCGTGGACCGGACCTATTATTGGTCGCGTAATCCCAAAGCGTTTAATCATATTGCATTAAGAATCGAGACTTATGAAGGTTTGATGCCTAGGTGCTTTGGGTCTCTCAATCGCCTTTCAAATTTCATTGAATTGAATTTGGTTTGCCTTGATTAATCACGATAGAGTAAGATTCTAAGCGGATCCGGTTGCCTTTCGATTTTGGTTACTCTTTTGGTTGTGGTTGATTAAGTTCACCATACCACTTTTATGTAAATATTATTATACTATTATTAATATTAATATTTTAGATTCTTGCACTTTAATTTCTTTGGCTATTAACATTTAAATCCTTGCACTTTTATTGCTTTTATTTTATTATGCTTTATTCATCCATTATCATGTTTATTATTTGATCTTTTTTTTGTTGTTATGTTGATTTTCCTTTTGTCCATTTGGACATAAAAACATTAATAAAGGATTAAACCTCTAAAAAACTTATGATCTTAATCTTTGGATTATTGTTTACTATCCTTGGCATTGGAATGATGTTTTGGACCTAGATTATAGGACACCTTTCCTTTTCCATGATCTTCATGAAGTTGGTACTTGCCTTTATTTGGCCATTTGCTAGCTTATAAGGATGGAACTCTTATGCTCATAATTGGAATTATCATCAAGTTTGGTTATATTTTTCTTCATTTATCTCCTTATTTTATTTTTTTGGATAGTCCCTTCAACTCCACCCCTTTTTTAATAAACAAAACCTTGACTTTTGTCAAGTGGATTTTACCATTTTATTTTCTTTTAAAACCAATGAATTTAATCATCTTGACCTTAATTCAAAAAACAAAAAGAATCAAACTCATTCACATTGTTTTGTGCCTTCGTGCACTTTTGTTTGTTTTCTTTAAAAGAGTGCCGATGATGAGTCATTATTCTTTAGTCGGGTGTAAGTATTCCAATCTCCATGGTTGTAGTTTGATGTAATTGAGTATCTTCTCATTAGTGGAGTTTTAGTGGTATACTCGTTGATTTTATCCGAGTTGGCGCCCTCCCAATTATCGCTTTTCAGACTTTCGTCCCGGTGCAAACGCGAACTGTCGGCGAGAGCGGTTGGATGGTGAAGGTTGAGGTTGAATAGAGTCGCCAGCTAGGTATTTTTATCCTAAAGGAAAGGTAATGCTGCATAAACCTAGAAAGATATGGATAAGACGGTTGTGAATCAAAGAGACTGGGTAAGGGGGTTGGTTACGACCTAGGAAGGTATTAGCACCCAGATCATCTGTCGTACTCGACGGGATCCACGCTTACCTGATTATGCTTTAAAAAGGGGGAATGTATGTGCTAACAGTGTATAAAAGAGATGGATGTACAAAGTGACAGTGCAAAAAGAACATGAGTTCAAACTGAGGTTAAGAGAAGAAAGCTAGAAAGAGAAAATGGGGGAGAACTGGGGGCTTTTGTTCGATAAATGTTAAGTTAAGCCTACGTATCTTCTCGTGCAATGAGGAAGTCAGAACACCGTAGTTCGACTCAAAGAGACTTGGTGTTTTGGTGTGAAATGCTTGCTTGTCTATGCTCAAGTGTATGACTCGTCTGGCTCGAGTGCTGACTGTCTTGCATTAGACGAAGGAAGCGAGCTCTCGTTTTCAGAGTGAGTGTGATGAGAAAAGAATCCCGGAGGAGACGTTTATTGTCTGTTTTTGTGTTTTCAGTTTTTTATTGTTTTTGGTGTTTTGCATAGGATAATGAGCTTAAGCATTAATCAAGGATTGTAAACTCATTATATCATCCCTGATTAGGGATAATGAGTATACTTAAGTATAAGATGAATATCCCAACTTAATTACCCTAATGATACGGGATTAAGATCATTAACCTACTTGTAATTATCAAGTGTTTTTTTTTAGATTTTTCTTTTTTGTTAAATAATGAGTTTAATTTCTAATCAGGGATTAGTGAACTCATTACACCATCTTAAGAGAAGGATGATAGATGTGGACACTTAAGATGAGGAAGATACCTCAACTTAATCAATGGTCAGGGATTAAAATCATTATATAACAAACCTTTATTAAAGTGGATTTTAATTAGGGATTAGATTAAGAAGTGAATTTTATGTTTGTAAGACTAAACTTGAGGGGGACTTGTCCATTAGACACTAGGATTAGTCCCTCTGACCCAGAGGCAGAGATGTAACCCTAACATAAGGCCCAAGTTACAAGCTTAAGTCTTGATAATTATTAGGTGTTTTGATTAGAAGGTGAAAACAACTTAAAGGTTTAACACTAAGTATTACAATTATACACTCCATACTAAGATAAGGATACAATCATAACCCTAATACAGAGCCCCAAAACTTTAACTGTTTAGCCTTCGTTATTGAGATGAGAAGCATAGACTCTTGGAGACTCAAAAGGTAAAAAACTAAGTGGGACTATTCACAACCCTAAAGTTATCATGCTTGGTAGTTCCTATGGTTTGTGAGGCATATAGAAAGTCTTCAGATTGTCCACCAAGGAAGGAGAAGCATATGAAAAAGGAAGGAGATAGAAGAATACGTTACTTACTTCCTGAAGAAGTTAAGTAACCTAAGAGTGAGATAAGAGCAAGAGATAACACAAGTGAATCAAATTCAATTCAAGGACAGGTAAAGATGCATATGAAAGGATAAGAATAGGTTGGATGTGGATGCACATACACATCCTGATCAACTTACCTGAAGCACCTGAAAGGGTTAGTATGAATGCATAAGGTATGAAATAAGATGAAATGAAACAAATGAAGATGCAATGATCAACCAATGTTATCACATGTCCTAAGGTGTCTAAGATGACATACAAATGCATGAGATGTCATGACAAGTTCATATGATGAGGATATGCAAGGATGAATGCAAGTATTCATGGCAAATTAGGGTTTTTAGAATGCATGAGATGTTCATGATCAAAACAGAAGCAAAACTCATGATAAAAATTTGAAATGTCAACCAAACAAAACCTAAACACACACAAGAACACTCCCTAGAGATGGAGGTCAGAAGCTATACCAAATTCAAGTTATGATTTTTCTAAGTTAGGCTCGGGTTTTAGGTACCTCTAAAAGAAAAATGCATATCAAATTGAAAATGCAATTCAAAAATATGATTTAAATGTCCTAGATACTAGATTCAACATGTAAAAAAATGCAAAAAAAAAAACAAGTACAAACTCATTCTTATTGATTAGAAGTGAATTTTAGAAGTTAGGTTGTGAAAAAGGGGATTTTGAAAACCCTAATTCAAGTTTAATTCTCAAAATAGAACCAAAGCCTAAAATAAATGAGTGAAATGAGTTTGTAAATTGATTATAATGTTCAAGGATGCTCCATGATTTTTTTGGTTATTTTTAAATACCTAAAAGTATTTTTAATTAATTAAAATAATTAATTAATTAAATAATACAATTAAGTGATTTAAAAATAAATTTTAAATGCAAAAAATGAAAATAAAAATATTTTTGGGTTTTTAGAATTAATTAGAATGAAAGTGCAAAAAATCAGAATTTTTAGAAGTGTTTTGTTATATTTAATAAATAAAAGAAAACAAAATGAAATAAATGAAAATAAAATGAAAAGTAATTAAAATGAAAGGCTCAGATTGCATGGAAGAGATATCAAGGGCTGAGGGCTCAAGTCAACTTGACTGGGAGTATGTTCATCCTAGGGTCCAGGTTTTAATCTCCTAAACGCGCGCAATCCAATGACTCACATTAAATCTGACTAAATTAATTATGTTTTAATTAATTAAAATGAAATTAGGGCTAATGAATTATCTGGACCGTCCAATCCTTAAACTAATCAGAATCCAATGGCTCACTATAAATCTGGAAACCTTAAACTTAATTAACCTTAATTACCTTGTGGTGACCAGAACAGTGCTCCGGTCATCTTCTCCGACCAACCAAAACCCTATTTTCTTCCCTAGGTCACTAAACACCATAACAACTGCCCATAAATACTCCCCACACTTCATGGAACACAAATCAACAATCAAACAACATTTATAACACTTGAATCAAGAGAATCGAAGCAAAAATCAAAACACGGGTAAACTTTCAGAACAACATAAAATGATCATTTCTTGCTCATTTTCAAATCTAAACATTTCTTGAGCTATACCTGAGCTGGAGACCTTCAAATATGACCTTTCTGAGCCTTTCCTTTGTGCAAACTACCTCCACTAGTCCCCCTTGTGCTAATGGCAAGCTTGAATGGAGTTTAAATTGTCTATTTTGTGAGCTTCAGTTCTGGTCTATCAGAAAATGAGGTTCTTGTGTGTTGTGTTCCAGACCATTGTAAGGGGTGGGATTTGTTCCTTAGGTGAAGTGTGACTTGTTAGTGAAAGAATTGTTGGATTTGGGTGGCTAAGGAGTGAGATTCGAATAGGGAAAGTTCTTGGCCAATTTTTGCAATCTGATGGTGTGTCCCCTTTTGAAGCTTCAAGCTTGATCTTTTACGCTCCTTAGGGTTTGTATAAACAAATGGGATTGGTCATAAGAGCAGATATCCACTGTGGGATTGACATGGCTTCAATTTCAAGAAAGTCAAAAGTTGTGTACTTGAGGTATGGGTTGGGACAAAGTTGATTTTCTGGCTGGATTGTGTTTAGCTGACTTCAAGGATGACCTTTGGATCAATTGTGGTGAGCTGTGATGCTTGGAGCACAAGTTTGAAGTGATTTTGCAAATTTCCAACTTTGTGAAGTTTATGAAAATTGGCCATGAAATGCCTTGGTTCTTGGTTGGATCTTGGTCTAGAGATGTTGCTTATCATTGTTATGATGTGTATGAGTGAAACATAGGTCATTAGAAGGCTGGAAAATCCATTTTACACATTTCCCTCTTTGACATGAACTTGAAAATTACAAGAAATTTGCAAACTTTGATCCATCATATCTTGAGTTCTAGGATGAATCAAGATGAGTTCTTTTACTTTTTAGGAAAGGGGAAGATCTAATCTACAACTTTCATGTTTGAAAAAATTTCATTTGAAGCCTTTTTGATCAAGAAAGAGGAGGTTGAAAATCTTTCCCAAAATGGAAAGTTTTCATTTCAAGTCATGTCCAAAAATGGCAACTTTTGCAATGGCTCAAAATTCTTTAATCTTGTGATCTTTCAAGATTTCCTAAGACCAAATAAAGGTCATAGGACCTCAAATTGATGATGATGACCCTTTGGAACCCTTGTTGGAGGCCTTAGATGCCCTAATCCTAACTCTTCTTACACAACAAGTTACCATTTGATCAGATGACTTCCACATTGAATTTTTTATCAAACTTCATCCACACACTCCTTATATCATATAAAGACCATTTGAATCAATAATGACCAAAATTTTTGGTTGTAAGGGCCTCAAAACCAAAACCCTAATTTTAGGTCATCTGTGTAGGAGCCTCGAGCCTGCTTGGGTGGCTCTGCAATCTCTTGTGATCTTTTGATTTCCAAGAACCCTTGGGGGTACAATATGACCTTAGAACACTCAAGGACCTTCTTGTCATGCTTCATGGCCTCTGAGATACCTCATACTCTCTTCAAGATTCATCTGATCACAAACCCTAGCGGTGCAGAGATGCAATGAGATGTTAAAGGTGAATATGAAATGTAAGATGTAGTGATATGCTATGTACTATGTGGGATCATAAGCCAAAGAATAAGAAAGTGAGAGGGAAAATTTGGGGTGTTTACAGCTGCCCCTATTCAAGCGTAAGTTAGCTATCCAGGATGTAAGCGCCAAGCTTAGCAGACGAACAAGATAACTTGTGGTTGAATACCAAGACAATCCAAAATTTGTGCTCTCTGGTATAAGAAGAAAAGGGTTATAAATTGTTATATACAAAACCAGACGTGATAGAATGAACATCGAATGATAGCGATGGAGGACGACCATCGAGTAGAGGACGACTGCTAGGGATTAAAAGGTACAGAGACGGTCATCAGGCTAAAGAATAAAGAATCTGTGACGGGGACGGCCATCAGGCTAAAGAATGGGAATCCACGATAGGGACGGCCATCAGATAAACTGATGAAATAATGATGAGGGATAGTCATCGAAAAGGTGAAGGACGATCACCGAGCATGGTACAACTGCTTAAAATATCACGACATAGGACGAATTCCGGATAGAAAGATCAACGATGGGGACGTACATCGGATAAATGATAAGGGACGGTCATCAAAAGGTGAAGGACGATCACCTAGCAGGGGACGGCTGCTGAAAATATCACGACATAGGATGAATGTTGGATAGAAAGATCAACGATGGGGACGGCCATGTGATAAATGATGAGGGACAATCATTAAAAGGTGAATGACGATCACCTAGCAGGGGACGGCTGCTGAAAATATCACGACATAGGATGAATGTCGGATAGAAAGATCAACGATGGGGACGGCCATCAGATAAATGATGAGGTATGGTAATCAAAAGGTGAAGGACGATCACATAGCAGGGGACGGCTGCTGAAAACATCACGACATAAGACGAATGTCGGATAGAAAGATCAGCGATGGGGACAACCATCGGATAAATGATGAGGGACGATCATCAAAAGGTGAATGACGATCACCTAGCAGGGGAAGGCTGCTGAAAATATCACGACATGGAAAGATAGTTTCGTTGTGAGAAGAGATAAACACAGACGAGTGTTTAAGCCCAAAAACAAAAGGGTATAAATGTTTCGATAGTGTGTATAGACTAAAGATACAGACGAGTATCTTAAGGACACGATACGGACAAGTATCGATAGAAACAAATGTCGACGTGTGTTTTAGGGATGATGATACGGACGAGTATCAATTGGTTAAGAAAGGAACACAGATGACAGTTTAGTCTGCTGGAGAGTAGTATAAGGGTATTTGTATTGAGAGTGAAAAAGGGTGTCGCTCCCACCTGATAACACAGGGCCAAGACGGGTGTAGACGCGAACGGTCGGCGAAAGAGAGAACATGAAGATGAACTGAAAAGAGTCGCCAGCTAGGCATTTTTATCCCGAAGGAAAGATGGATAAGACGGTTGCGAACCAGAGAAACTGAGAAAGGGGGTTGGTTACAACCTGGGAAGGTATTAGCACCCAGATTGTACGTCGTACTCGACGGGATCCATGCTTGAAAGTTTGTGTTTAAAGGGGTAGTGTCTGGGCTATGTGTGTGCAAAAGCTGGAAAAGAATGTACAAGTGTCAGTGCTGAAAAGTGAAGTGAAGAAAAGGAGTGTCAATGTAAGGAAAGAGTGCAAAGCTCAAGATAATGAGGCTTAAAGAATAATGCTGGAAGAGGGGGGAAGAGACAGAGACTTTTGTTCGATAATAGTTAAGTTATGCCTACGTATCCTCTCGTGCAATGAGGAAGTTAGAACACCGTAGCTCGACTCAAAGAGACTGGAAGATAACTTGACTGATGAACTGCTTGCTTGTCTATGCTCAAGTGTATGACCTTTCTGGCTCAGGAGCAAACTGTCTTGCGTTAGACGGAAGAAGCGAGTTCTCGTTTATGTGTGAATGAGGTGAGAAAAGAATCCCGAAGGAGACGATTATTGTTTGTTTTTGGTATTTTCAATCTATTATTACTTTTTGGAGTTTGTCATAGGAAAATGAGCTTAAGCCTAAACCAAGGGTTAGTAAACTCATCACATCCTCCCTCTGATTAGGGGTAATGAGAATACCTTAAGTATGAAGTAGGCACCTCACACTTAATCACCATGATGTAGGATTAAGATTATTAACCTACTTGTAATTATTTAGATGTCTTTGGAGTTTTTGTTTAGTGTTAAGTAATGAGTTTAAGCCATAATCAGGGATTTAATGGACCCATTACACCATCCTAATAGAAGGATAATAGATGAGAACATTTAAGCTGAGGAAGGCTCCTCAACTTAATCCATGATTAGGGATTAACCTCATGAAAAAACAAAACCTTTATGAGAGTGGATTTTAGTTAATGGTAGGATTAAGAAGTGGATTTTATGGTTTGTAAGACAACTTGAGGGGGACTTGTCCATTAACACTATGGTTAGTCCTTCTTAACCAATTAAGGAAAAATTAGAACCCTAATGCAAGGCCCAAGTTACAAGCTTGATGTCTTAGTGATTATTAAAGTGGATTGATTAAAGGATTTAAACACATTAAGGATTTAACACTTAGGATTAAAGTTATACACTCCATCCTAAGAGAAGGATGCAGGCATAATCTTAATCACAAAGCCTCAAAGCCTTAAGGGTTTAGCCCCTGATTATGAGATGAGGAAAGAAGACATAAAAGATGACACAAAGGTAAAACTAATGGGGGACTAATAAAACCCTAATTGTGATCATGCTTGGGTGTTCCTAGGGTTTATGAGGCTTGCAAGAGATCTTCAAGAAGAGCCACCAAGGAAGAAGCAGATGAAAGGAGGAGAAGCAGAAGAAACAAGTCAACTTAATTCACTTAAGAAAATAAGTTGCTTGAAGAAAGAAAGTGAAGAAGGAACATGAATGAGCAAGATCACTCTAATACAAAATTGGAGCAATGAATGCATAAGAGAGGTGAGAAGAGATTATGAGAAGTGAAGGCAAATTCACTTCTCAAAGTAACTTACCACCTGAAAAGTTAGTAAAAGGAAATGAAATGAAAATGAAATGAATGCAAGGATGCAAACCAAAACCAGAAGCATACTCATGATGCAAATGATGCTAAAAGATGGTAAAAATGTATGCCAAGAGATGTGAATGATCATACAAGTAATGAGGATGCAAATGAAGCATGAAAGGAGCATGAAAGTTCATGAATGCACATGAAATGAAATTAATGCATAACATGGAAAATGGATGATGCAATGATCAAACATGATTCTAATGTGTCCTATGATGTCCTATATGTCATTTGAATGCACAAAATGTCATGGCAAGTTCATGTATGCAAGTTTATACAAGGTGGATGCAAATGAAGATGCAAATTAGGGTTACATGATCATATGAGATCCACAATTCAAAACCAAAAGCAAATAATAAGATAAAAAATTGAAAATAGAATCAAAGGGACCTTAGACCTATATAAGTTCACTGCCTAAAGGGGAAGGTCAGAAGCTAAACCCTAACAGACTTATGATTTTCCTAAATTTCTAAGGTTTTAAAGGTGATCCTAAAGGGAATATGCCAAACAAATTGAAAATGCAAGGTAAAAATGAAACAAAAATGTTTTTAGATGCTTGACACCATGCATAACACAATGCAAAAAGAATCATTCACAAACTCACTTTGGTTCAAAAGTTATGAATTTTTGAAGTTAGGGTTAAAAATATTCAAATTTAAGAACCCTAATTTAAATAAAAATTGTCAAAGTGTGATCAAAACCAAAAAGAAATTTGTTTTATGAGTTTGTAAATGTTTCTAAATGTTTGAAAATGTTCTAAGAATTTTTTGGAATTTTTAAATACTTAAATGTATTTTTAATTAATTAATTCTCATTAACTAATTAAAAATAATCATTTAAATAATTTAAAAATATTCTTAAATGCAAAAAATAAAAATAAAAATATTTTTGGGTTCTGAAAAATTAATAAAAGCATGAATAAAACATTTCAGAATTTTTGCAGTCTTTTTTCTATTTTTAAAAATTCGTACAAAATTAAATAAAGAAAATACAATAAAAATTAAATAAAAAGAAAGTAAGCTGAAAGGAAGGCTGAGATTCAATCTGGGTTTCTAAAGGGTTGACTGGGCGCACATCTGGACGGCCCAGGTTCAATTTCTTTGTGGATCATGTCATGGAATAACGTTACCATATCCCGTTGATAAGTGGCACCAGCATTCTTCAGTCCGAATGGCATTACCTTATAACAGAATGTGCCCCAAGGTGTGATGAAAGTGGTCTTCACATTGTCTTCAGGTGACATCTTGATCTGATTATATCCTGAAAATCCATCCATGAAGGAGAACACCGAGAATTGAGCCGTATTATCGACCAATACATCAATGTGAGGTAATGGGAAGTAATCTTTCGGGCTGGCTCTATTCAGATCCCGGTAATCCACACACATCCTTACTTTGCCGTCTTTCTTAGGCACATGCACAATGTTAGCAACCCACGGCGGGTAACTATTTACAGCAAGGAAACCGGCGTCCCACTGTTTTTGTACTTCTTCTTTTATCTTCATGGCCATATCCGGACGAGTACGGCGTAGCTTCTGTTTTACTGGAGGACAGTCTTCTTTTAAAGGCAGCTTTTGCATGACAATGTCGGTCTCCAGACCTGGCATATCCTGATAAGACCAGGCAAAAACATCCACATACTCCTGAAGCATGTCAATAAGTTGCTCTTTCACTGAATCTTGCAGACGGGCCCCGATTTTCACTTCTTTCAAGTCTTCTTCTGTACCAGGATTAACCGTCTCAACTTCCTCCTGATGAGGAGTGATAACCTTCTCCTCTTGTTTCAACAACCTGGCTAGTTCTTCAGGTAGCTCATAATCTTCTTCAACCCCTTCATCGGCTTGATTAATCGGATTGTCAAAGTCATACGAAGTCATAGCGGTGTCTTTGTCGGTGCAGTCTGTAGGGCACTCTCTGCAAGGGTTTAGATTTGTTTATTTTAGTGATCAATTTTATCTTGTTTAGAAAAAGTGAAAAATGAAGTTGTTATTTTGTAAAACATTGCCATTTTATTTTTGTACAAAAAATAAAGAATGAAAAACAGTGAGCGGAAAAGAAAAGACTTATTTGCAAAAGATGTCCTGATATTCATTAATTAATCGTTTGCACAAAATACAAGATGGCCCGATTACAAAATGAGCGATGACATCTTGGGCAAGATGTAGGACTTGATGCATGCTTAAAGACAGAAAATAATAATTACTCTAAAGGAGTAACTCTTATAATTTCCTGGGAAGACCAATTTGAGACTTGGTTCCCCGGGATCTTTGGACGTATCCAGTTTTCCAGGTTGCGTTCCTCTTCTGACTCATCTTCCAAACTATTTACAGCATCCGGGGTGAGCATTCCCCCGCTGACAAACTTGGGCTCCGTTGTAGCCTCTGGTTGATCTTGTCGAGTTGGTCTGTAACCCGACCCGAATCGGTCTTCTTTCTTTTCAAATGGCAGCAGCTTGCCCCAGCCATGAGCGGTACCCTCCTCAACAACCTTCCGGGCCTGTTGATATGATGTGATGGAAGTCCCAGACACAACAGATGCTTCATTAATATTAAGGGCTTCAAACCCTTGACTCATGGTATCATGGATCTCCCCATCCATTTCTATGTACTTATATGTAGCCAAATGGCTAACAAAGATGTCCTCCTCTCCGCAGATGGTGATGATTTGGCCTTCCCACTCAAATTTTAACTTCTAGTGAAGGGTAGACGTAACAGCGCCAGCGGCGTGGATCCAGGGTCTACCCAACAGACAACTATAGGCCGGCTGTATGTCCATCACGAAGAAGGTAGTTTTGAAGGTCTGCGGGCCAATCAACACAGGTAAATCGATCTCTCCAAGCACCGATCTCTTAGAGCCGTCAAATGCTCTCACCACCAAATTACTTGGGCGCAATGCCAAGCCATCATACTCCAGCTTCACTAAGGCTTTCTTTGGTAGAACATTGAGTGAAAACTTAGTGTCCACCAGTACATGAGACAGAACATCACCCTTGCACTCCAAGGTGATATGTAAAACCGTGTTATGGTTACAACCTTCTGTTGTTAAATCAGCGTTTGTAAAGCCCAGTCCATGACTGGTATTGACATTTGCAACCACGGTCTCTAACTGATTAACAGTAATCTCCTCCGGCACGTATGCTGCGTGCAGGACCTTCAACAATGTATTCCTGTGAGCTTCGAAACACATTAACAGTGATAATATGGAGATTTTGGAGGGCGTTTGGTGAAGCTGATCCACCACCTTATAATCACTCCTTTTTATGATTCTCATGAACTCGTCTACATCTTATTCAAAAGATGTCTTCTGAGTTTCTTTGGCAGTTGGCTCTTCATATACCACATTCTTTCCTTTTGCCTTAGCAGCAGCTTCTGCTTCGACATTAGATCTTTGTGTTTGTGAGGCAAAAAGGCGTCCACTTATGGTGAAGCCTCTGCCTCCCCCAACATTATCAATTTGTGGTGAAGAGGTTGATGAATCTAGAGTAATTTTCTCCCCATTAAAGTAGAGATCAGAGCCGTAGTGCCAAGGTATGGCATTACTACTTTCGTAAGGAACAGGCCCAGGTACTGTAATGGTAACTTGACTGATTGTTGCAGAGGAAGGTACTGTAATGGTGTGTGGATCATAGTAAATAGTAACCAGAGATCTGGCAGGAGGTGCCACAGTTTGTTGTTGGAAATGGTTGATGGGAGGAACATTTGATGGGTCATATTAGATTGTAACTGTTGAGACATCTTCGTTAATTTTTGCTGGCGTTGTAGAAGATTCTATTGATAACATAGATGCTGATGTTGTAGAAGAAACAGTTGAATTTTGACTTGTTGAAGTAATGGACGGAGTAATTGCTGGTGTTGTTAATGAATCAGTAGGAATGATTGTTGTTGCTGTTGTAGGAGAATCTGTTGAAAGGAGGATTGTTGGTGTTGTAGGAGATTCCATTGTTGTTGAGACAAGAGTTGATGCAGGAGTTGTTGAAGTAATTTGCAAAATTCCATCTTGGATAAGGCCATCTATGCCAATCCTTAGCTTCTCACAACCATTACCAGCTGTCTTACACAATTCACAGCAGGCCCCACAGCCTGGGATCACTTGGCATCTTAAAAATTGAACTTTGACTTCAGCCAGTGGTGTTTGAATTTGTGCAACATTATCAATTAGTGTAGATGGTTGGTCTTCTTCAATGGAATTGATCCTAGGCCCACCATGATTAGGCATAGGATTTCTGTTGACGTTCGGAGGAGGTGCGAAGTTGAGGGCTTTAGAATCAACCAAATCCTGAACCTTCATCTGTAATGCTCTGCATTTCTCAGTATTGTGACCAGGTGCATTAGAGTGAAAGGCACACTGGGCATTGACATCATAATTCTTTGGGAGATTGAGAGGCTCTGGTGGTGCCAACGTCCTTAACTCAACCAGGTTGAGCTTCAGGAGTTCTGGCAATAAAACAGCATAAGGCATAGGGATAAGGTCAATTGCCCTATTTGCCTGAGATGGCCTTTTTTGGAAGGGACGTTGTTGTTGGTTGCTATTGTTGTTGTTGTAGGTTCTCTGTTGTGGAAAATGAGATGGTTGTTGATAATGTTGTTGTTGTTGTTGAGGATATAATGGTTGCTGTGGAACTGGAGCTGGGATGGTAACAGCTGATACTGACCTGTGAGAGTATTGGGGCCTGCCCCTGCTTGTATGAATATCATTTGCTTCACCCGCCCTTCAGGGTCCTGCAAAAGGTTTTCTGGGGTTGCTGGAGGAACTTGCACCATTGTCGGAGATTTTGCCCATCTTCAAGAGACTTTCAATTCTCTCACCAGCTATAACCACATCAACAAAACTGGTATAGGATAAAGCAGCAAGCCTATCAGTATAAGTCCCTTGCAAGGTGTTCATGAACATGTCAGCCATTTCTCTTTCTGACATGGGTGGTTGGACAGCAGCAGCAAGCTGTCTCCATCTCTGAGCATAATCCCGGAAGCTCTCTCTAGAAAACTGAGACATGCCCATTAGAAGAGTTCTATTGGGAGCCATGTCTAGGTTGTACTGATATTGTCGGATGAAGGCCTCAGCCAAGTCCTTCCAACATCTTATGGTGGCCCTAGTCAAATGCGAATACCATTCTCTCGAAGCTCCAGTCAGACTGTCCTCAAAGTAGAACATCCACAACTTCTCATCCATGGTATAAGCTTTGAGCCTCCCCAAGAAAGATTGCAGATGCGTACGCGGACAGGAAATGCCATTATACTTCTCAAAGCATATGGGTTTGAATTTGTGGGGAATTCTCACCCCATCTACTAGTCCCATATCCATCACGTTGAAACCCAAAGAATTATGGGATTCCAAAGATCTTAGCTTTTCAGCAATCTCATCCAATCTTTTATCATATACCTCATCTCCAGCCCCTATGACAGTAAACTGTTCTTCTTGGGGATCCTCCTTCAGGATTCTGCCCCCAGCAGTATTACCTTGAACATTCCTCGGGATGTTGACTTCTGGATTCAGATGGGGTCCATATTCTGGTGGGTCAATATGAGGCTGCCCCCGTTCATTGTTTCTAGTTCCCCCTGTTCCAAGATGAGGGTCCTCAGGAGTTTGTCTTTCTACCAGTTCTCTCAGTCTTTCTTGGCTCTGGGCTAAACCAATCATGACAGCCATAAATTGAGACATCTGGTTTCTCATCTCTACTCTCTTGTTTGCCATCTGATTTCTGACCTCATTCCGGTCCTGTTGTACCTGCACCATCTGAATGCCGGGAAGGTTGTTACGAGTAGGGTACCGGTGCGTGCGGTTGACAGGGAACACTCGGCGACGAGCAATGTTTCCTGAAATCACAACAAGGTTAGACACAATAATAATAATAAAACCTACAAAACAAAGACAAAATTAGTATGCAATGCAGTATGCTTATTTGTTTTCCAATGTATCTGGTTTGGTTCTTGGTTTTGACCTTTCTAGACCTCGAGGAAGATGCTTGATGTTGTTGAGAGAAAGCCCAAATGAAAACAAACTAAAATATATTACAAATAGTGAAAAATACATAGTCTGTTTATAATACATGCCCATGGAGGGTCAAAAACACAACAAAAGGAAAAGTACATCAAAAGGAAAGAACAACAAGCAAAGAGGAATCAAACTCCAATCCATAATCATCTTCCCTGGCCTCCTTCAGGAGTTCCTCGGTCACGGGACCAGCTGGGTGCTCTGTAATGGTCCTAATGAGGAGGTTCCTAGTAGAAATGGTAGTAGTTAGCTTCTTATGCTGGTCCTGGTCTTTTGATCTTTTTAACCCTGCTCTAAGTTTCAATTCTGATATCTCCTTCTGGGCTGCCAACAAGGGTTCCTCCTGCTTCTTCTCATTGGCCTCCAACTGTTCAATCTTGGCTTGAGTCTTCTGGTCTTCTTGTGCACGGGCTTTGGTGATCCTGACCCACCTAGCCTGGCTTTCTTGCAGATAGTGCTCAACCCTAGCTTTCTCAATCTTGGCCTCCTGGCAGGCATTCTTCAATATCTGTTCTCCAGCCCTTGCTTTCCTTATGTAGTCTTCTGTCTTTTCAATTTTGGAAAGGTGCTCAACCCTGAGCTTTTCCAATCTCTCAATTTCCAGGAGACCATCACTTATTTCCTAAAGAGTCTTCTTCAAGGCCTGGGACAGCTGCTCATTCCTTTCCTTCAACTTTTCAAATTCCTCCAGGCTAATTGTTGCTGCAGGCTGTACTGTGGATGGTCCAGGTATGTCTTCCAAGGTGAAAGGCATTCTGGTAATCTGAGCTCTAGTACGGGACCATTCATAGTACTGAGCTGAAGCAACATTGTTACATCTTCCAAGAATAGCTACCCCTTTTGTCTGGATGTTGTCCCAAGCCCAGGATGCTTGTCTTACAACAGCTGAATTAGGTTGAACTTCACAATATTGGGTCTCAGCTAAGTCTTGTCCTGTGGGAGGGTGAACTAAGGCATAGCCCAATTGTCTCTTAAACAGTAAGGGGTTGTAGTTGATGCAACCCTTTACTCCTATCAGAGGCACATTTGGGTATTATCCACAGCTGGTGATAATATCCTTGCCCTTGGTGCTCTGGGTGCATCATCTGATATCATATGAAGTCAATGTAATGAACCTCTTGGCCCAATTCTTCTGCTGATGTGGGTTCAAGAAAGGATCTGATTTAGGCAGGTGTCTGAGTAGCCAAGAATAAAACAAAGGAGCACAGCATCTAACCAACTTCCCCCTTTGTTTCTCATTCCTCTGATGGATGGAATAGTAAAAATCTCCTAGCAATGTAGGCACTGGGTTCTTCAGAAGAAACAAATGGATGGATTTCTTATTGACAAATTTGGGCTCATCTGCAAACAGTATAGCCCCATATATGCTGAGGGCCAAGAGTGCCCAGACTGCCCTCCACTCCCCTAATGAAGCCTTCAGGATGGCCTGAGAAATCAAGAAATCCAGATGAAAACCAGGGATCCCAGCTTTTGTTGTCAAGCTTTTCTCAATAAGGGAAGGCTCCAAGTACAATGCCCTTGCTATCTCTTCACTTCTGGGAGCAGTCATATCTAGGTTGAAGGGGATTCCCCCTCTGACAGGTACTCCAATCAACAAAGAAAACTCTTCCAACAGAGGCCCAATCTGAAAGTCTGGAAAGGTGAAGCATCTCAGTGGAGGGTCATAGAACTGCAAACATGTGTGGATCATGCTTCTATGAGAAGGATCAAGGTCCATAACCATATCCAAGATACCCCCATAGTGCTCTCTGAACAATGGGATGTGGTCAGGGGTGATGAGTGACTGGACTTGCCTGATACCAGTCAATACAGGCTCAAAAAAGTGATAAGATATGTTGCTCTTCCTGGGAGTAGCCATGAGTGCTGCTGAAGAAACTGAAGGCAAATGCTGATGAAGATCACAGACTGAAACTGGAAATAAATCTCTGACAGGCTGATGCTGGTGAGGATGGAGATGACTGAAGCAGACAACTGATGAAGATAGCTGAAGTAAAGGTCTAGGCAGAAGAAGGGGTCAAAACCAAAACCAAGATACAATGAGGTGGATACCCTGAAAAGCAAATAAAAAAATGTCAAATGATGTAATGATGATATATGGAAATGATATGCAAGGGTTTGTGATCAAGAGCTGGATCTGATTATCTGTCTTGATATAAGGTCCATGTATGTTCAAAAGATTCAGGATGAGGGCTCAGAAATCTAGTAACCAGGGTGGGGGACTCAAATAAAGAGTCACATGTCAGGGGTTAATCACAAGAACTATCCAAAGTGGAGTATCCTTAAACAAAACAGTAACAGGGTATGCTGTGGTCAAGGGTTCCTGCAAAGCCTGTAAACAACCCAACCCCCTCACATGTAATGTTCTAGAACATGGATCCTCAGACTTGGATCAGTTATGAGAAGTGTAAACACTTCTAACCCGGAGGTATAGTGTTTACAATAACCATAAAGGATCCTCCTCTAATTCACCTCAGCTTCTGAAGGTCATAATAAAGGTCATCCAGACTTAGCAGGCTTCCCAGATAGCCCTAGCACTACAGGAAATATGTAGCACAGAGTTCTCAAGAAGAAACCCATGTCTGAACCGTGTTTCATATTCCCGCACCAGACCAAAATAGAATGGGAAAGAACATGAACCACTCTAGCCTAGGTGTCACTCAGGTCCCAGGTATAGGACCTTAATCTCTCAATGCAACCCCACCCACCAAAATAGAAAACCAGATCCAGCAAATGACAATATGAAATATGCAAGAAACTGTAAAGAAAAGCAATAAATAAAACTGTACATAAAGCGATAAATAAAGAAAAAATAAGTAAACACACAAAGCACATAACACCCCAGTAAACACAAATCAAACAAGCGCTAGGAGGAACCCACAAAAAGAACTAGAAGCCCTGGTTGCAATATAAGCTCCCCAGCAGAGTCGCCAAGCTGTCGCTCCCACCTGATGACACAGGGCCAAGAGGGGTGCAGACGCGAACGGCCGGGGAAAGAGAGAACATGAAGAAGAACTGAAAAGAGTCTCCAGCTAGGCATTTTTATCCCGAAGGAAAGGTAATGCTGCGTAGACCTCAGAAAAGATGGATAAGACGTTTGCGAACCAGAGAAACTGAGAAAGGGGGTTAGTTACAACCTGGGAAGGTATTAGCATCCAGATTGTCCGTCGTACTCGACGGGATCCACACTTGAAAGTTTGTGTTTAAAGGGGTAGTGTCTGGGCTATGTGTGTACAAAAGCTGGAAAAGAATGTACAAGTGTCAGTGCTGAAAAGTGAAGTGAAGAAAAGGAGTGTCAGTGTAAGGAAAGAGTGCAAAGCTCAAGATAATGAGGCTTAAAGAATAATGCTGGAAGAGGGGGGAAAAGACAGAGACTTTTGTTCGATAACAGTTAAGTTATTCCTACATATCCTCTCGTGCAATGTGGAAGTCAGAACACCGTAGTTCGACTCAAAGAGACTAGAAGATAACTTGATTGATGAACTGCTTGCTTGTCTATGCTCAAGTGTATGACTTGTCTGGCTCAGGTGCAAACTGTCTTGCATTAGACGGAAGAAGCGAGTTCTCGTTTGTGAGTGAATGAGGTGAGAAAAGAATCCTGAAGGAGACGATTATTGTTTGTTTTTGGTATTTTCAATCTTTTATTTCTTTTTGGAGTTTGTCATAGGAAAATGAGCTTAAGCCTAAACCAAGGGTTAGTAAATTCATCACATCCTCCCTATGATTAGGGGTAATGAGAATACCTTAAGTATGAAGTAGGCACCTCACACTTAATCACCATGATGTAGGATTAAGATTATTAACCTACTTGTAATTATTTAGATGTCTTTGCAAAAATCCCTCTGAGGCATGAAACTTGAAATTATGTGATTTTTGCCAACTTTGGAAAACCATAACTTGAGTTCCAAAATGAATTAGATCTTGTTCTTGTACTTTTTGAAAAGGGAATGATTCAATCTACGACTTTCATGACCAAGAATTTTTCATTTGAATCATTTTTGGTTGAGAAAGAGGAGGTTGAAAAACTTTCCCCAAAATGGAAAGTTTACATTACAAGTCATTTCCATATTTGGCAACTTTTGGTTTAGCCCACTTTTCTTCAAATTTGTGAACTTCTAAGCACTTCAATGATCAAATAAAGACCATATAACTTCAATTTGATGAAAAATCCACTTTGGTTCCATGTTGGGGGGCCTCAGATGCCCTGATTTGGCTCTGACTTGCTCAAGAAGTTACCCAGTGATCAGATGACTTCCACAATGAATTTTTCCATCAAACTTGGTATACATGATCCTTATATCATATAAAGACCAATATAAACAAGAATGACCAAAAAATTTGGAGTTATGGCCTCTGAAACCAAAACCCTAATTTTAGGTCATCTGTGTAGTTAAACCTAGCTCTGCTTCCATGCCTTGCCAGTTCTTGTGATTTTCTGACTTTCTTGATCTTGGGATGATATAATATGATGTTTGAGCATACATGGACCCCCATGAGATGATTGATGACCTTTGGAGTGGCTCAGATGGCTCATGGATTGCTCAGATCACAAACCCTAGATGCATATGAACTTGACCTAATGCAGTGAAGCAAGATGCAATATGAGATGATTGAACTTATGCAAATGAAAAGATCACAAGACATGGTGAAATGAGTGAGGGAAAATTTGGGGTGTTTACAAAGGGTATTCTGGCGACTGCAAGGGATAGGTGTTTTTGTATACTGTTGGGGAGTAGTATGCGTAGGACTCAGACGAGTGTCAGAAGAACTCTATATAAGTATGAACAAGAGTGTAAAAGGTATTCTGGCGATTTTACTGGGAAGATGTTTTTGTTTGTACACCGTTGGAGGAGTGATATTTGTATATACAGGTGAATGGTTCGACCTGACTAATGATCATGCAAATGCATGTTTGATTTTTACCATAATGATCCGTATTAGACAGAATGATATACTCTGCTTGGGGAAGATGATGTGAATGAAATGAATGCAAGGATGCAAACCAAAACCAGAAGCATACTCATGATGCAAATGATGCTAAGGGATGGTACAAATGTATGCCAAGAGATGTGAATGATCATACAAGTAATGAGGATGCAAATGAAGCATGAAAGGAGCATGAAAGTTCATGAATGCACATGAAATGAAATGAATGCATAACATGGCAAATGGATGATGCAATGATCAAACATGATTCTAATGTGTCCTATGATGTCCTATATGTCATTTGAATGCACAAAATGTCATGGCAAGTTCATGTATGCAAGCTTATACAAGGTGGATGCAAATGAAGATGCAAATTAGGGTTACATGATCATATGAGATGCACAATTCAAAACCAGAAGCAAATGATAAGATAAAAAATTGAAAATAGAATCAAAGGGACCTTAGACCTATACAAGTTCACTGCCCAAAGGGGAAGGTCAGAAGCTAAACCCTAAGGGACTAATGATTTTCCTAAATTTCTAAGGTTTTAAAGGTGATCCTAAAGGGAAAATGCCAAACAAATTGAAAATACAAGGTAAAAATGAAACAAAAATGTTTTTAGATGCTTAAAACCATGCATAACACAATGCAAAAAGAATCATTCACAAACTCACTTTGGATCAAAAGTTATGAATTTTTGAAGTTAGGGTTAAAAATATTCAAATTTAAGAACCCTAATTTAAATAAAAATTGTCAAAGTGTGATCAAAACCAAAAAGAAATTTGTTTTGTGAGTTTGTAAATGTTTCTAAATGTTTGAAAATGTTCTCTGAATTTTTTTGGGATTTTTAAATACTTAAATGTATTTTTAATTAATTAATTCTCATTAACTAATTAAAAATAATCATTTAAATAATTTAAAAATATTCTTAAATGCAAAAAATAAAAATAAAAATATTTTTGGGTTCTAAAAATTAATAAAAGCTTGAATAAAAAATTTCAGAATTTTTGCAGTCTTTTTTCTTTTTTTTAAAATTCGTACAAAATTAAATAAAGAAAATATAATAAAAATTAAATAAAAAGAAAGTAAGCTGAAAGGAAGGCTGAGATTCAATCTGGGTTTCTAAAGGGTTGATTGGGCGCGCATCTGGACGACCCAGGTTCAAACCTGACTAATCCTAATTATTTATTTAATTAATCCTGATTAATTATTAATGAAAAGATCTGGACCTCACAAATGCGCGCGGGAACACTCATCCAACAACCCATATTCAAACGAAACCCTAAACCTGATTAAAAGCCCTAATGACACTCAGATGGCCGGAAATGACCTTCGGTCATCTTCTCCGGCCACACTCTCCCCTGAGAATCTCTATCTCACTCCCTAAGCTACAAAATCATGCCAAAATCTCCAGAACTCTTCTCCTAACATCAAATAACAAGAATCCATGGACAAAAACAATTTATTTTAGCCATACAGAGAGAATCGAAGGAAAATAAATTTAGGGCAAAAGTTTCAGAGCAACATAAAATGCTTGTTTCTGGCTCATTTTCAAAAATAATTACATCCCCATGATCATGGCAACACATAGAACAACATTGTAACTAAAAAACAAGATTCTGGATAAAATGTTCATCATGCTACCTGAGGTTGAGCTTTCGAATCCTAGGCTTTCTGGCCTTCTCCCTTGTGCTTTTCCACTCCAATGAACTCCTTGATGCTTCTGGTAAGCTTGAAATAAGTTTATGTGGAGTGTCTTGAAGCTTTCAGTTCAGGGGAGGTGAAAATCGTATTTCTGTTTGAGGTGGTTTCAGGTTGTTTTGATGGGTGGGAAATGATCAATGATGTATTTGGAGATGAATGGTGGAAGAAGTTTTGAGAATAGGTGGTTGAGTTATGAAATTTGATAGAAAATGCAAAAGAGGGAGCTTTGGTGAATGCTTACTTGTGGAAGGATTCTGGCTTGCTTGTAGTGTGTAATGGCTTGTATTTGGTCCATGTATCATGTCTTGATAGGTCAGAGAGTTGTTGGTGGTCTATGCTGATTGGTATGGTTCATTTTGCAAAAAGTCAAGATTAGGTGTCCTTTGAGGTATGGGAAAATTCAGGCCAAGGACAAGGGCATGTCCTGCGTAGCTTGATTCATGGGCAACCATGGAATTCAGATTGAGGCCAATTAGCAAGTGGATTGAGGTTTGTGGGGGGTTTTGCAAATTTCATGAAGTTTGGCCCTTTCTTGATTTCTTCATGCACAAGCCATGAAACTTGGGAGTTCTTGGCACAAATATGACTTTTAGGCATATCATAAAATTTGTATGATGATTAGAAGACAATTTGAAGTCACAAATTTGCTTGGCATGAAGTTTTGCAAAAATCCCTCTTAGGCATGAAACTTGAAATTATGTGATTTTGGCCAACTTTGGAAAACCATAACTTGAGTTCCAAAATTAATTAGATCTTGTTCTTGTACTTTTTGAAAAGGGAATGATTCAATGTACGACTTTCATGACCAAGAATTTTTCATTTGAAGCATTTTTGGTTGAGAAAGAGGAGGTTGAAAAACTTTCCCCAAAATGGAAAGTTTACATTACAAGTCATTTCCATATTTGGCAACTTTTGGTTTAGCCCACTTTTCTTCAAATTTGTGAACTTCTAAGCACTTCAATGATCAAATAAAGACCATATAACTTCAATTTTATGAAAAATCCACTTTGGTTCCATGTTGGGGGGCCTCAGATGCCCTGATTTGGCTCTGACTTGCTCAAGAAGTTACCCAGTGATCAGATGACTTCCACAATGAATTTTTCCATAAAACTTGGTATACATGATCCTTATATCACATAGAGACCAATATAAACAATAATGACCAAAACATTTGGAGTTATGGCCTCTGAAACCAAAATCCTAATTTTAGGTCATCTGTGCAGTTAAACCTAGCTCTACTTCCATGCCTTGCCAGTTCTTGTGATTTTCTGACTTTCTTGATCTTGGGAGGATATAATATGATGTTTGAACATACATGGACCCCCTTGAGATGATTGATGACCTTTGGAGTGGCTCAGATGGCTCATGGATTGCTCAGATCACAAACCCTAGATGCATATGAACTTGACCTAATGCAGTGAAGCAAGATGCAATATGAGATGATTGAACTTATGCAAATGAAAAGATCACAAACCATGGTGAAATGAGTGAGGGAAAATTTGGGGTGTTTACAAAGGGTATTCTGGCGACTGCAGGGGATAGGTGTTTTTGTATACTGTTGGGGAGTATTATGCGTAGGACTCGGACGAGTGTCAGAAGAACTCTATATAAGTAAGAACAAGAGTGTAAAAGGTATTCTGGCGCTTTTACTGGGAAGATGTTTTTGTTTGTACACCGTTGGAGGAGTGATATTTGTATATACAGGTGAATGGTTCGACCTGACTAATGATCATGCAAATGCATGTTTGATTTTTACCATAATGATCCGTATTAGACAGAATGATATACTCTGCTTGGGGAAGATGATGTGAATGAAATGAATGCAAGGATGCAAACCAAAACCAGAAGCATACTCATGATGCAAATGATGCTAAGGGATGGTACAAATGTATGCCAAGAGATGTGAATGATCATACAAGTAATGAGGATGCAAATGAAGCATGAAAGGAGCATGAAAGTTCATGAATGCACATGAAATGAAATGAATGCATAACATGGAAAATGGATGATGCAATGATCAAACATGTTTATAATGTGTCCTATGATGTCCTATATGTCATTTGAATGCACAAAATGTCATGGCAAGTTCATGTATGCAAGCTTATACAAGGTGGATGCAAATGAAGATGCAAATTAGGGTTACATGATCATATGAGATGCACAATTCAAAACCAGAAGCAAATGATAAGATAAAAAATTGAAAATAGAATCAAAGGGACCTTAGACCTATACAAGTTCACTGCCCAAAGGGGAAGGTCAGAAGCTAAACCCTAAGGGACTAATGATTTTCCTAAATTTCTAAGGTTTTAAAGGTGATCCTAAAGGGAAAATGCCAAACAAATTGAAAATGCAAGGTAAAAATGAAACAAAAATGTTTTTAGATGCTTAAAACCATGCATAACACAATGCAAAAAGAATCATTCACAAACTCACTTTGGATCAAAAGTTATGAATTTTTGAAGTTAGGGTTAAAAATATTCAAATTTAAGAACCCTAATTTAAATAAAAATTGTCAAAGTGTGATCAAAACCAAAAATAAATTTGTTTTGTGAGTTTGTAAATGTTTCTAAATGTTTGAAAATGTTCTCTGAATTTTTTTGGGATTTTTAAATACTTAAATGTATTTTTAATTAATTAATTCTCATTAACTAATTAAAAATAATCATTTAAATAATTTAAAAATATTCTTAAATGCAAAAAATAAAAAATAAAATATTTTTGGGTTCTAAAAATTAATAAAAGCTTGAATAAAAAATTTCAGAATTTTTGCAGTCTTTTTTCTATTTTTAAAAATTCGTACAAAATTAAATAAAGAAAATACAATAAAAATTAAATAAAAAGAAAGTAAGCTGAAAGGAAGGCTGAGATTCAATCTGGGTTTCTAAAGGGTTGACTGGGCGCGCATCTGGACGGCCCAGGTTCAAACCTGACTAATCCTAATTATTTATTTAATTAATCCTGATTAATTATTAATGAAAAGATCTGGACCTCACAAATGCGCGCGGGAACACTCATCCAACAACCCATATTCAAACGAAACCCTAAACCTGATTAAAAGCCCTAATGACACTCAGATGGCCGGAAATGACCTTCGGTCATCTTCTCCGGCCACACTCTCCCCTGAGAATCTCTATCTCACTCCTTAAGCTACAAAATCATGCCAAAATCTCCAGAACTCTTCTCCTAACATCAAATAACAAGAATCCATGGACAAAAACAATTTATTTTAGCCATACAGAGAGAATCGAAGGAAAATAAGTTTAGGGCAAAAGTTTCAGAGCAACATAAAATGCTTGTTTCTGGCTCATTTTCAAAAATAATTACATCCCCATGATCATGGCAACACATAGAACAACATTGTAACTAAAAAACAAGATTCTGGATAAAATGTTCATCATGCTACCTGAGGTTGAGCTTTCGAATCCTAGGCTTTCTGGCCTTCTCCCTTGTGCTTTTCCACTCCAATGAACTCCTTGATGCTTCTGGTAAGCTTGAAATAAGTTTATGTGGAGTGTCTTGAAGCTTTCAGTTCAGGGGAGGTGAAAATCGTATTTCTGTTTGAGGTGGTTTCAGGCTGTTTTGATGGGTGGGAAATGATCAATGATGTATTTGGAGATGAATGGTGGAAGAAGTTTTGAGAATAGGTGGCTGAGTTATGAAATTCGATAGAAAATGCAAAAGAGGGAGCTTTGGTGAATGCTGACTTGTGGAAGGATTCTGGCTTGCTTGTAGTGTGTAATGGCTTGTATTTGGTCCATGTATCATGTCTTGATAGGTCAGAGAGTTGTTGGTGGTCTATGCTGATTGGTATGGTTCATTTTGCAAAAAGTCAAGATTAGGTGTCCTTTGAGGTATGGGAAAATTCAGGCCAAGGACAAGGGCATGTCCTGCGCAGCTTGATTCATGGGCAACCATGGAATTCAGATTGAGGCCAATTAGCAAGTGGATTGAGGTTTGTGGGGGGTTTTGCAAATTTCATGAAGTTTGGCCCTTTCTTGATTTCTTCATGCACAAGCCATGAAACTTGGGAGTTCTTGGCACAAATATGACTTTTAGGCATATCATAAAGTTTGTATGATGATTAGAAGACAATTTGAAGTCACAAATTTGCTTGGCATGAAGTTTTGCAAAAATCCCTCTTAGGCATGAAACTTGAAATTATGTGATTTTGGCCAACTTTGGAAAACCATAACTTGAGTTCCAAAATTAATTAGATCTTGTTCTTGTACTTTTTGAAAAGGGAATGATTCAATGTACGACTTTCATGACCAAGAATTTTTCATTTGAAGCATTTTTGGTTGAGAAAGAGGAGGTTGAAAAACTTTCCCCAAAATGGAAAGTTTACATTACAAGTCATTTCCATATTTGGCAACTTTTGGTTTAGCCCACTTTTCTTCAAATTTGTGAACTTCTAAGCACTTAAATGATCAAATAAAGACCATATAACTTCAATTTTATGAAAAATCCACTTTGGTTCCATGTTGGGGGGCCTCAGATGCCCTGATTTGGCTCTGACTTGCTCAAGAAGTTACCCAGTGATCAGATGACTTCCACAATGAATTTTTCCATAAAACTTGGTATACATGATCCTTATATCACATAGAGACCAATATAAACAATAATGACCAAAACATTTGGAGTTATGGCCTCTGAAACCAAAATCCTAATTTTAGGTCATCTGTGCAGTTAAACCTGGCTCTACTTCCATGCCTTGCCAGTTCTTGTGATTTTCTGACTTTCTTGATCTTGGGAGGATATAATATGATGTTTGAACATACATGGACCCCCTTGAGATGATTGATGACCTTTGGAGTGGCTCAGATGGCTCATGGATTGCTCAGATCACAAACCCTAGATGCATATGAACTTGACCTAATGCAGTGAAGCAAGATGCAATATGAGATGATTGAACTTATGCAAATGAAAAGATCACAAACCATGGTGAAATGAGTGAGGGAAAATTTGGGGTGTTTACAAAGGGTATTCTGGCGACTGCAGGGGATAGGTGTTTTTGTATACTGTTGGGGAGTATTATGCGTAGGACTCGGACGAGTGTCATAAGAACTCTATATAAGTAAGAACAAGATTGTAAAAGTTATTCTGGCGATTTTACTGGGAAGATGTTTTTGTTTGTACACCGTTGGAGGAGTGATATTTGTATATACAGGTGAATGGTTCGACCTGACTAATGATCATGCAAATGCATGTTTGATTTTTACCATAATGATCCGTATTAGACAGAATGATATACTCTGCTTGGGGAAGATGATGTGAATGAAATGAATGCAAGGATGCAAACCAAAACCAGAAGCATACTCATGATGCAAATGATGCTAAGGGATGGTACAAATGTATGCCAAGAGATGTGAATGATCATACAAGTAATGAGGATGCAAATGAAGCATGAAAGGAGCATGAAAGTTCATGAATGCACATGAAATGAAATGAATGCATAACATGGAAAATGGATGATGCAATGATCAAACATGTTTATAATGTGTCCTATGATGTCCTATATGTCATTTGAATGCACAAAATGTCATGGCAAGTTCATGTATGCAAGCTTATACAAGGTGGATGCAAATGAAGATGCAAATTAGGGTTACATGATCATATGAGATGCACAATTCAAAACCAGAAGCAAATGATAAGATAAAAAATTGAAAATAGAATCAAAGGGACCTTAGACCTATATAAGTTCACTGCCCAAAGGGGAAGGTCAGAAGCTAAACCCTAAGGGACTAATGATTTTCCTAAATTTCTAAGGTTTTAAAGGTGATCCTAAAGGGAAAATGCCAAACAAATTGAAAATGCAAGGTAAAAATGAAACAAAAATGTTTTTAGATGCTTAAAACCATGCATAACACAATGCAAAAAGAATCATTCACAAACTCACTTTGGATCAAAAGTTATGAATTTTTGAAGTTAGGGTTAAAAATATTCAAATTTAAGAACCCTAATTTAAATAAAAATTGTCAAAGTGTGATCAAAACCAAAAATAAATTTGTTTTGTGAGTTTGTAAATGTTTCTAAATGTTTGAAAATGTTCTTTGAATTTTTTTGGGATTTTTAAATACTTAAATGTATTTTTAATTAATTAATTCTCATTAACTAATTAAAAATAATCATTTAAATAATTTAAAAATATTCTTAAATGCAAAAAATAAAAAATAAAATATTTTTGGGTTCTAAAAATTAATAAAAGCTTGAATAAAAAATTTCAGAATTTTTGCAGTCTTTTTTCTATTTTTAAAAATTCGTACAAAATTAAATAAAGAAAATACAATAAAAATTAAATAAAAAGAAAGTAAGCTGAAAGGAAGGCTGAGATTCAATCTGGGTTTCTAAAGGGTTGACTGGGCGCGCATCTGGACGACCCAGGTTCAAACCTGACTAATCCTAATTATTTATTTAATTAATCCTGATTAATTATTAATGAAAAGATCTAGACCTCACAAATGCGCTTGGGAACACTCATCCAACGACCCATATTCAAACGAAACCCTAAACCTGATTAAAAGCCCTAACGACAATCAGGTGGCCGAAAATGACCTCCGGTCATCTTCTCCAGCCACACTCTCCCCTGAGAATCTCTATCTCACTCCCTAAGCTACAAAATCATGCCAAAATCTCCAGAACTCTTCTCCTAACATCAAATAACAAGAATCCATGGACAAAAACAATTTAGTTTAGCCATACAGAGAGAATCGAAGGAAAATAAGTTTAGGGCAAAAGTTTCAGAGCAACATAAAATGCTTGTTTCTGGCTCATTTTCGAAAATAATTACATCCCCATGATCATGGCAACACATAGAACAACATTGTAACTAAAAAACAAGATTCTGGATAAAATGTTCATCATGCTACCTGAGGTTGAGCTTTCGAATCCTGGGCTTTCTGGCCTTCTCCCTTGTGCTTTTCCACTCCAATGAACTCCTTGATGCTTCTGGTAAGCTTGAAATAAGTTTATGTGGAGTGTCTTGAAGCTTTCAGTTCAGGGGAGGTGAAAATCGTATTTCTGTTTGAGGTGGTTTCAGGCTGTTTTGATGGGTGGGAAATGATCAATGATTTATTTGGAGATGAATGGTGGAAGATGTTTTGAGAATAGGTGGCTGAGTTATGAAATTCGATAGAAAATGCAAAAGAGGGAGCTTTGGTGAATGCTGACTTGTGGAAGGATTCTGGCTTGCTTGTTGTGTGTAATGGCTTGTATTTGGTCCATGTATCATGTCTTGATAGGTCAGAGAGTTGTTGGTGGTCTATGCTGATTGGTATGGTTCATTTTGCAAAAAGTCAAGATTAGGTGTCCTTTGAGGTATGGGAAAATTCAGGCCAAGGACAAGGGCATGTCCTGCGCAGCTTGATTCATGGGCAACCATGGAATTCAGATTGAGGCCAATTAGCAAGTGGATTGAAGTTTGTGGGTGTCGCTCCCGACAAATGAAACTGGGTCATATGAAGGTACAGACGCGAACGGTCGGCGAGAGGGACAATGAGAACACACAGCCGTGAACTCACTGGAGAATGAATAGAGTCGCCAGCTAGGCATTTTTATCCCAGAGGAAAGGTAATGCTGCATAGACCTAGAAAAATAATGGATAAGACGGTTGTGAACCAGAGAGACTGAGAAAGGGGGTTGGTTACAACCTGGGAAGGTATTAGCACCCAGATTGTCCGCCGTACTCGACGGGATCCACGCTTAAAAGATTTGTGTTTTAAAGGGGTAGTGTCAGTGCAATTTGTGTATAAAATAGCTGGCAGAGAATGTACAGGTGTCAGTGTAAAGGGAGTGTAAAGTGTGATATATACAGTGTCAGTGTAAGAAAAGGAATAAGATGCTCAAGATCATGAGGCTAAGAGAATGAAGCTGGAAGGAGGGGGAATATACAGAGACTTTTGTTCGATAACTGTTAAGTTATGCCTACGTATCCTCTCGTGCAATGAGGAAGTCAGAACACCGTAGTTCGACCCAAAGAGACTGAAAGATAAATTGACTGATGAACTGCTTGCTTGTCTATGCTCAAGTGTATGACCTGTCTGGCTCAGGTGCAAACTGTAGATGTTTAAGAATTGGCAGAATTTTTGACCAAACAAGAAATGTTAAATTCAGTTCAGAATGTCCTATCAGATGTTGGGACATTAGCGAACAGAGTATGTGAACTTGGTTCAGGATGTCCTACCAGATGTTGGGACATTGTATAAATGACTAAGTTCAGTTTTGTCAGGATGTCCCAACAGATGTTGAGACATCTCAGACCTGCTACCAGAATTAATTATTGATTAACAGATCAGAGATATTTAAGGAGAATTATCTGGAATTAATTAATGATGGATATAAAACAGAACAAGGCGCATCTGTAGGGAGTTTTAAATTGAAGATTCAGATTAAAACAGAAGACCTAATGCACCTAGAATATAGGAGGTAACAAACCCTAAATTCAAGGTGACAGTTGCTGCACATTAGGGCTGGATCATTCTACAGAAAGCCCAAAATTCAGATACCTATTTAAACAACAGAATCTCATAGAATTGAGCACAAATTTTCAGAAGACTAAATAGGGTGTCTAGTGTTTTAATAGCAGGCTGTTTTTATGTACCACTTTATGAGCTTTTAAGCAAAAGTGTATTTGTGACTTGATTGAAACTGTGAAGTAAGATCAAGCTGTTTTGTTTGAAGTGTGACTTCATTTTAATTAAACTTGTAAACAAAATCACTGTGTGATTGAGGGGGAGTGAGTCTTAGGTAGAAATTGCATTGGGTAAGTATTAAGTGATAGATTAAACAGGGTGGTTTAAGTCTAGAATTAATATTACTAATAGTGGATTTCCTCCTGGCTTGGTAGCCTCCAGATGTAGGTGTGGTTATACACTGAACTGGGTTAACAAACCTCTGTGTTGTTTATTTTTCCTGCTGTTTAAGTTTTGGTTAAAATTTGTCAAATGTCCTATTAAGTGTTGGAACATCTCTTAGGACATCTCATTACAGAATTACAATTGGCATCAGAGCAGGCACCCTGCCTGTTTATACTGGGTGAGATCTAGGGAAAACAAATTCTGTAACATGGACAGAGATATAGGGTCAGTAAATAGACCACCTATACTGGATGGTTCTAATTATGACTACTGGAAGCCAAGAATGATTGCATTCTTAAAGTCACTTGACAACAGGGCATGGAGAGCAGTAATTGTTGGATGGAAACATCCTGTTAAAGACACCAAAGATGGATCAATAGTTCTGAAACCTGAAGAAGAATGGAGTAAAGAGGAAGAAGATTCAGAACTAGGCAACTCAAAAGCCCTAAATGCTTTATTCAATGGCATTGATAGAAATATTTTCAGACTGGTGCATCATTGTGAGCTGGCCAAAGATGTGTGGGATACCCTCAAGACAACTCATGAAGGAACATCAAAAGTAAAAATGTCAAGACTTCAACTTCTCACCACCAAGTTTGAAAACTTGAGAATGAAGGAAGATGAATCAATTCATGAGTTCTACATGAACATCTTGGATATAGCCAATACTTCTGGAGCCTTGGGAGAAAAGATGACTGATGAAAAGCTTGTAAGGAAGATTCTCAGATCTTTGCCAAAAAGATTTGACATGAAAGTCACAGCAATAGAAGAAGCTCAAGACATATGCTCCATGAAAGCTGAAGAACTCATTGGTTCCCTTCAAACTTTTGAAATGGGAATGAATGACACACATGCTAAAAAGAACAAAAGCATTGCCTTGGTTTCAAATGCAGATGAAGAAGAAGATGATAAATCAGCAAATGACAAAAGCTTATCAGAAAACCTTGCCTTGCTTGGAAGACAATTCAAACAGATTCTCAGAGGAATGGAAGGCCAATCCAAATCCAGTGGAAGAAACACAAACTCTGAGAACAGGAGAACATATGATGCTAACAGAAAGTCAAAGTTTGCTGAAAAGACCAGTCAAGATAAAGGAGTCAAATGCCATGAATGTGAAGGATATGGACACATCAAGTTTGAATGTCCTACCTACTTAAAGAGGCAAAAGAAAGGACTCTCTGTGACCTGGTCTGATGAAGACTCAGGAGAGTCAGAAGAAGAATCAGCTAAGCATATTACTGCTCTAGCTGGACTGTGTGAATATGATAGTGATTCCAGCTGTGGAGAGCTTACTTATGCAGATCTTGAGCAAGCCTTCAAGGATCTGTACAAGAGTAGTACTGAAGTATGCAGTGAGGTCATAAAGCTAAAGAAGCAGAATGAAGTACTAGAAGAAGAAAAAGCAAGTGATCAAGTAATCATTGATACCTTAAAAAGTGAAGTAACTCTTCTCAATTCTAAGCTGGAACATATGTCCAAATCTGTTAGAATGATGAACAGCAGCTCAAATACACTGGATGTTATTCTTTGCAATAATAAACATTCAGGGGACAAAAGTGGACTGGGATACAACAGAGAAGAAGCCAGCTCTAGCAAAGCCACTTCAAAAATTACACAGTCAAACAAGATGTCCCAACAAATGCTTCAACATCAGAACACAAAGACTAACATAATGTTCCAACAGATGTCTCAACATTCTGGAAAGAACAAAATGAAGAAGAAGTATCAAAGATGGAGATGCCATCACTGTGGAAGATTTGGGCATATCAAACCTCACTGTTATAAGTTACATGGATATCCAAATCAGATGTGTCAGCAACCTTCCAAGCAGAAAGTAGAAGGTACCAAGAATATGCAGCTTAGAAATCAGCAACCTCCTAAGCAAAAGACAGAAGTAATCAAGAAAATTTGGAGACCAAAAGCTGACATTCAGACTGATCAAAGCCACACACCCAAGAACAAGATCAACAATCAAGCTTGGAGATCAGCTGAACAACACTCAGAGCAGAGGAATCAAAAGAAATCTCAACTCATCTGGTCAAAGAAGAATACTGCATACATAGCACATACATCATTGAAAGTATCAGCTAAGGAAGACTGGTACTTTGACAGTGGATGCTCAAGACACATGACTGGATTGAAGAATTTGCTAGTAAACTTAAAGCCACATTCATCCAGATATGTTACCTTTGGAGATGGAGCTAAAGGAGAGATCAAGGGAGTTGGAACCTTGGATTGTCAAGATGTTCCAAGATTAGATGATGTGCTACTAGTCAAAGGTTTAACTGCTAACCTGATCAGCATAAGTCAACTATGTGATCAAGGATACAGTGTAAACTTTACCAAATCTGAATGCATAGTGACTAACAAAGAACAAGAGGTTGTCATGAAAGGAGCCAGATCTAAAGACAACTGTTACATGTGGGAATCCCAAAATCTCAGTCTCACTTCAACCTGCACTCTAGCTAAAGAAGAAGAAGTGAAACTGTGGCATCAAAGACTAGGTCATCTTCATTTCAGAGGCATAAAGAAGATCATATCTATGGATGCTGTAAGAGGTATTCCTAAATTGAAGATTGATGATGGCAAAATATGTGGTGAATGTCAAATAGGCAAGCAAACCAAGATGTCCCATCCAAAGCTCCAACATCTGACAACTTCCAAAGTTTTGGAACTTCTTCATATGGATCTTATGGGACCTATGCAAGTTGAAAGTCTTGGTGGTAAGAGGTATGCCTATGTTGTGGTTGATGATTTTTCAAGATATACATGGATAAACTTCATCAAAGAAAAGTCAGATGTATTTGATGTATTCAAAGAATTATGTCAAAGATTGCAAAGGGAAAAATCCAGCTGTGTGATCAGAATAAGAAGTGATCATGGAAAGGAATTTGAGAATCAAAAGTTCTTAGATTTCTGTTCTTCAGAAGGAATCAACCATGAGTATTCTTCACCTATCACTCCTCAACAGAATGGGATTGTTGAAAGGAAGAATAGAACCATTCAAGAATCAGCAAGAGCTATGATCCATGCTAAGAAGTTACCTATGTATTTCTGGGCTGAAGCTATGAACACTGCCTGCTACATCCATAACAGAGTTACCTTGAGAAAAGGAACCCTGTCCACAATATATGAAGTCTGGAAGGGCAGAAAACCCACTGTGAAGTACTTTCATGTGTTTGGAAGTAAATGCTATATTCTGGCAGATAGGGAGCAAAGGAGAAAAATGGATCCTAAAAGTGATGAAGGAATTTTCCTTGGATACTCTATAAACAGCAGAGCATATAGAGTATTTAACTACAGAACAAATGTTATCATGGAATCCATAAATGTGATAATTGATGATGCTCCTACAGATGTCCCAGAAGATGTTGGAACATCTGCTGATATCAAGATTGAAGCTGAAGAAAAGAATGATCAATATAACTTCACTCAAAATGATACAAGGTCAGAAGATTCAAGCAAACCTCCCTCCATCAGAATACAGAAGGATCATCCCAAAGATTTAATAATTGGTGATCCCAACAGAGGTGTGAGCACTAGATCAAGAGAAGTGATTTCAGGTTCTTGCTTTGTTTCCAAAATAGAACCTAAAAATGTCAAGGAAGCTCTCACTGATGAATACTGGATTTGTGCTATGCAAGAGGAATTAGGTCAATTCACAAGGAATGAAGTGTGGAATCTTGTTCCTAGACCTAATGACATAAATGTGATTGGTACTAAATGGGTGTACAAGAACAAGTCAAATGAACAAGGAATTGTTACAAAGAACAAAGCTAGACTTGTGGCTCAAGGATACACTCAAATTGAAGGGGTAGACTTTGATGAAACCTTTGCACCAGTAGCAAGGCTTGAATCAATAAGACTACTGTTGGGAATTGCTTGTATCTTAAAGTTCAAGCTATTTCAAATGGATGTGAAAAGTGCCTTTCTTAATGGTTATCTTAATGAAGAGGTATATGTAGAACAGCCTAAAGGATTTGTTGATCCAAGCTGTCCAAATCATGTATACAAACTCAAGAAAGCACTTTATGGTCTGAAGCAAGCTCCAAGGGCATGGTATGAGAGACTTACCACATTTCTTATCAAGCAAGGATACAGAAAAGGTGGGATTGATAAAACCCTGTTTGTTAAAGATGAAGAAGGAAATGTCATGATTGCACAAATATATGTTGATGACATTGTGTTTGGTGGGATGTCTGATAAGATGGTCAAACATTTTGTCAAGCAGATGGAAGCTGAATTTGAAATGAGTCTAGTAGGTGAATTAAACTATTTTCTTGGTCTGCAAGTTAAGCAAATGGAAGACTCAATGTTCATCTCACAAAGCAAGTACTCCAAGAACATAGTGAAGAAATTTGGAATGGAAAATGCTTCTCATAAAAGAACTCCTGCTCCTACACATTTAAAGCTGACTAAAGATAAAAAGGGTGAGAAGGTAGATCAAAGTTTATATAGAAGCATGATTGGAAGCTTGTTATACTTGACTGCTAGCAGACCAGACATTGCATTTGCAGTAGGAGTTTGTGCAAGATATCAAGCTGATCCAAAAGTCAGTCATCTCAATCAAGTCAAGAGAATCCTTAAATATGTTAATGGTACTTGTGACTATGGCATAATGTACCTTCATGGGTGCAAACCAATTCTCACTGGCTTCTGTGATGCTGATTGGGCAGGAAGTGCTGATGACAGAAAAAGCACTTCAGGAGGATGCTTCTTTCTAGGAAACAATCTGATTTCTTGGTTCAGTAAGAAACAGAATTGTGTATCCTTATCTACAGCTGAAGCTGAGTACATATCAGCAGGTAGCAGTTGTTCTCAGTTGGTTTGGATGAAGCAGATGCTCACTGAGTACAATGTCCCACAGGATGTCATGACATTGTACTGTGACAACTTGAGTGCAATCAACATATCTAAGAATCCTATCCAACACAGCAGGACAAAGCATATTGATATCAGACATCATTTCATCAGAGATCTTGTAGAAGAAAAGGTGATTTCATTGGAGCATGTATCTACTGATCTGCAGTTAGCTGATATTTTTACCAAGGCATTGGATGCTACTCAATTTGAGAACTTAAGGGGCAAACTTGGAATCTGTTTATGTGATATCTAGCAGTTAATGAGATGTGCCAACATGTCATATGACATTGCATGGCATAAGTTCCAGATGGCAAAGCTAGTCTGGACTAGATCCTTGGGAATTTCATTCCTAATCATTTGGACTGTAACGGCTACTTATTTGGTAATTCCTTATAAGCAGCTATCAAGAGTCTCATCACATCATCACAAGCGAATCACATTAACTAGTAATCCTTCAGAAATCTTAAACCCTAAAGCTGCACATTCATCTTCCTCAACAATGTCTCAAAACCCTAAAACAGCTGAAGAAGTTCTCAACCAGGAAGACGTGGTTCATGCCACCCCTATTTCTATGGTGCCAATGCAATCAACACCATTAGACGAGCTCAGGGGAAATGCCTCTCACACTAAGAAGGCAAGAACACCAAAAAGAGGTAAAGATCAAATCAGAAGCAAAGCTAAAGAAATTCCTTCACATGTTAAATACTCCAAATATGTTGATGATTCCATCAAGGAGATTGTCAACCAAGTTTTCTCTGAACAAAGAGTAGTGAAAGGAATCTCTGTTCCCTTGAACACCATTCCTGCACCTCAAGAAGAACCTGCTCAAGATACAAAGAACACTGCTGCAGAACAAGATGTCCCAACGGATGTTGGAACATATGCAGATGAGAAAGCAAACTCATCTAATGCTGATACTGAACAGACTGAGGACAAGAAAGAGGTCTCAAGTGAAAGTGATAAAGAAGTTTCTATGGAACAGGCTAAAGACTCAAATGAAGATCAATCTTCTACTGATCAACAAGCTGATGAGGAGACTGCTCAATCCCCTCCAATAGTCAATCTGGAACAGGATTCTGATGCAGAGATCATATCATCTGTGAATCCCAGCATTGCCAAAAGGCTAAGGTCCAGGAAAGGAAAGATGCAAGATGAACCTGTCATTCCTGAGAAGAAGAAGGCTAGTCCAAAGAAAGGCAAGGCTAAAGCCACTTTTGGTCCAGCAAAACCATGGAGCAAGGTTCAAACTCAGAAGAGAAAAGCTGCAACACCATCAGATTCAGATGTTGGATCAGATGTCCCAACATCTCCTCCCAAGAAGAAACCAGCTCCAGCTAGAGCTTCAACTGTTGTTCCAGAAGCTCCCTTGGACAATATATCCTTCCATCATGTCTCCAGTGTCAACAGATGGAAATATGTGTACCAAAGAAGGGTTGCTTTGGAAAGAGAACTGAGCAGCAATGCACTTGAGTGCACAGAACTCATTGACCTAATCTCTGCTGCAGGACTGTTCAAGACAGTCTCAGAGTTCTCTCCCTGCTATGAACTTCTTGTCAAAGAGTTCATTGTGAATCTTCAGGAGGATTGCTCAAATGGTAAGTCCTCTGAGTTTAGAAAAGTTTTTGTTAGAGGTAAATGTGTACAGTTTTCTCCTCAAATCATCAATGAGTATCTAGGAAGAGAAACAGATGGACCCAATGAGCTAGGGAAAACAGATAATCAAATCTGTAAGGTGATCACTGCAAACCAGGTCAAAGCTTGGCCTGTGAAGGGAAAGCTCTCTGTGAGCATGCTTACTAGAAAATATGCCATGCTTAACAGGATTGGAACTGCAAACTGGGTGCCTACCAATCACACTTCATCAATCTCAACTGGTCTGGCCAGATTCATCTTTGCTGTGGGGACTCAAACCAAGATGGATTATGGAGCATATATTTTTGATCAGACTATGAAGCATGCCATCTCTACTGCAACAAAGCTGCCAATAGCCTTTCCATCATTGCTGTGTGGTATTGTTCTAAGTCAATACCCTGGAATTTTAACTGAGAAGGACATTGTCTGCAAGAGAGAGAGCCCCCTGGCCTTTCATTACAAATTATTCCTAAGTCACCATGCTGCAGATGTTAAAGCTCCTTCTGGAACATCTGCTGGTCCATCCACTGTTAAGAATCCAATCTCCAGGAAGACCTTAATTGCTGAGCTAAAAAGCACCTGCAAAGAGCTTGAAGCTAGAAAGCAGAAGCTTGAAGAAATAATTAAGAGGTTGGAAAGTGAAGAAGATCAGACAGCTGCATCTGGTGAAGACAGTGAAGCTGCAAGTGAAGCTGATAAAGATGAAGACACTGAAGTGGAGGAAGCTACTGAGAGTGATGAATCTGAGTGATCTGTGTATGTGAGGCATTTGTAATGACAGCAATAGTTCTTTGGCCCCTAATTTTGTGTCTACCAAGGGGGAGAACAACATCAAATGTAAACATCAAATGTAATTGCTGTTTAAATGAATGAAAAAATTCTGTTTGTTTGCTTATGAACTGAATAAGTTTTTCTGTTGGAACAAGACTGGATAAAGACAAAGACTGGATAAAGACAGAACACATATATGTTTGAGGGGGAGTAATCTCAAATAAAACTCAACAGAAAAGTAATGATATACTCTGATAAAAAGAACTTCTGCTGCACTCTGAAAACCAGAAAAGATGTTAGCCAAAAATTAGCCAAAGGGGGAGTTTGTAGATGTTTAAGAATTGGCAGAATTTTTGACCAAACAAGAAATGTTAAATTCAGGTCAGAATGTCCTATCAGATGTTGGGACATTAGCGAACAGAGTATGTGAACTTGGTTCAGGATGTCCTACCAGATGTTGGGACATTGTATAAATGACTAAGTTCAGTTTTGTCAGGATGTCCCAACAGATGTTGAGACATCTCAGACCTGCTACCAGAATTAATTATTGATTAACAGATCAGAGATATTTAAGGAGAATTATCTGGAATTAATTAATGATGGATATAAAACAGAACAAGGCGCATCTGTAGGGAGTTTTAAATTGAAGATTCAGATTAAAACAGAAGACCTAATGCACCTAGAATATAGGAGGTAACAAACCCTAAATTCAAGGTGACAGTTGCTGCACATTAGGGCTGGATCATTCTACAGAAAGCCCAAAATTCAGATACCTATTTAAACAACAGAATCTCATAGAATTGAGCACAAATTTTCAGAAGACTAAATAGGGTGTCTAGTGTTTTAATAGCAGGCTGTTTTTATGTACCACTTTATGAGCTTTTAAGCAAAAGTGTATTTGTGACTTGATTGAAACTGTGAAGTAAGATCAAGCTGTTTTGTTTGAAGTGTGACTTCATTTTAATTAAACTTGTAAACAAAATCACTGTGTGATTGAGGGGGAGTGAGTAGGGTACTCTTATCTAAGTGAGTCTTAGGTAGAAATTGCATTGGGTAAGTATTAAGTGATAGATTAAACAGGGTGGTTTAAGTCTAGAATTAATATTACTAATAGTGGATTTCCTCCTGGCTTGGTAGCCTCCAGATGTAGGTGTGGTTATACACTGAACTGGGTTAACAAACCTCTGTGTTGTTTATTTTTCCTGCTGTTTAAGTTTTGGTTAAAATTTGTCAAATGTCCTATTAAGTGTTGGAACATCTCTTAGGACATCTCATTACAGAATTACACAAACTGTCTTGCATTAGACGGAAGAAGCAAGTTCTCGTTTATGAGTGAAGATGATGAGAAAAGAATCCCGGAGGAGACGATTATTGTTTGTTTTTGAGTTTTCAGTCTTTTATTGCTTTTGAAAGTTTGTCATAGATTAATGAGCTTAAGCCTAAACCAATGGGTTAGTAAACTCATCACATCCTCCCTCTGATTAGGGGTAATGAGAGTACCTTAAGTGTGAAGTCAGATTCTCACACCTAATCACCTTTGATGTAAGATTAAGATCATTAACCTACTTGTGATTATTTAGATGTTTTTGGTGTTTTTGTTTAGTGTTGAGTAATGAGATTAAGCCATAATCAAGGATTAAACAGACTCATTACACCATCCTAATAGAAGGATAATAGATGAGAATGTTTAAGCTGAGGAAAGCTCCTCAACTTAATCCATGATTAGGGATTAAACTCATGACAAAACAAGCCTTTGATTAAGTGGATTTTAGTTAATGGTAAGATGATGAAGTGAGTTTTATGGTTTGTAAGACAACTTGAGGGGGACTTGTCCATTAACACTAGGGTTAGTCCTTCTTAACCAATTAAGGAAGAATTAGAACCCTAATGCAAGGCCCAAGTTACAAGTGTGATGTCTTGATACTTATTAGGTGAATTGATTAAGAGATTTAAACACATTAAGGGTTTAACACTTAGGATTAAAGTTATACACTCCATCCTAAGAGAAGGATGCAGGCATAAGCTTAATCACAAAGTGTTAAAGCCTTTAGGGTTTAGTCCCTGATTATGAGATGAGAAGAGAAGACTCAAAGAGACACAAAGGTAAAAACTAAGTGGGGGAACTAATCAAAACCCTAAACATTGTCATGCTTGGTTGTTCCTAAGGTTTGTGAGGTTTGCAAGAAGAATCTTCAAAGGAATCACCAGGAAGCAGATGAAAGGATCAAGAGAAGCAAAGCAACTTGCTTCATTCAAGAAGTCAAGTCACTTGAAGAAAGAAAGTGGGAAGAAGAAGAATGAGCAAGCTCAAACTCAAACACATATGGAAATGCAGCATGGATGCAAAAGAGATGAAAAGAAAAGTTATGAGAAGTGAAAGCAAATTCACTTCTCAAAGTCACTTACCACCTGAAATGTTAGAAAAGAGATGCAATGCAATGCCAAATGAGATGTAATGACATGATGCAAAACAAAACCAGAAGCATGTTGATGATGATAATGATGCTATGAAGTGATACAAACATGAAACAAAGCATGAGGATGATCAAACAAACATATGGATGCAAATGAAGCAAGTTAAGGATCATGAACTTATATGAAAAGTTAAGAAACATACAAGGCATACAACATGGCAAATATGGGATGCAATGATCAAACATGCTTTCTATATGTCTTATGATGTTAAATGAATCAAATGGAGGCATAGGGTGGCATGGCAAGTCATGTTATGCAAGAGAATGCAAAAGGGATGCAAAAGAAAGCCCAAATTAGGGTTTATGAAACAAATATCAAACAAAACTCAAAATCAGAAGCAAACCCTAAGATAAAAAATGGAAAATGCCACCCAAAGAAACCCTAATCCTATACTAAACCAAAGTCCAAAGGGGAAGTCTCAACTCTTAATCAAGTTCAAGTTATGATTTTTACAAGATTCTAGGGTTTTTAGGGTTCCTAAACAAAAGAAATACCAAACAAATTGAAAATGAGGAATCAAACCATGGCCATTTAATCCTAGAAACTACATGCTAAACACAATGCAATGCAAGAAGAATCAATGTCCAACTCTTCCTAGATAGGCAGAAATGATTTTTTGAACTTATGATCAAAATAATGCACAAAAAATGATTTAATTCAATGAAAAATTCTTAAAATGCATCAAGATCAAAAAAGAGATTTGGTTTGAAGGTTGGACAATGTTTTTAAATGCCTTAGAACATTTCATGAATTTTTTGGTGATTTTTAAATACCTAAAAGTATTTTTAATTAATTAATTTCCATTAATCAATTAAAAATAATCTTTTAAATATTTAAAAATATTTTTTTAATGATAAAAAATAAAATGAAAATATTTTTGTGTCATAAAAATTAATAAAACTCAGGAGAAAAAGTTTCATAATTTTTAAACCTTTTTTACTATTTTAAATTAATTGTGCAAATTAAATGAATAAAATGAAAATAAAAAATGAATTTAACTGAATTAAATGAAAGTATGCAAATCCTAGGGACCAGATTCAAAGTGGGACGCGCGCGAATTGACCTGGCGCCATATCCAAGGGCCAGAATTTAAACTTGCTAATTACACTGATTAAGCCCTAATTTTTGCCCTAATGACTTTCAGATGACCGGAACAGTGGTTCCGGTCATCTTCCCCGGCGAGCTCAAATGCTAACTCTCTACACACGTACTTAAAATGAAATCTAAGAACACAGGAATGATCCCCTCTCACTCACGAATCAAAACCCCATCTCAAAACAAATTTATCATTCCTACAATGGCTGAATCGAAGCAATCTATTTCTAGGGCAAAAAGTTTCAGAAGCATGGTAAACTCTCATCTCTCCACCATTTTCAAAACCAAAGGCATATTCATGATCAGGGAGACATATAGAACAGATTAGGAACTTAAAAAATGATTTCTGGAAAAATATTTCTTGAGCTACCTGAGATTCGAAGCTTTCACTTCAGCCACTTTCAGACCCCTTTTCCTTGTGCAATCCACTCCTTAGGACCTCTTGATGATGTTTGAATGCTTTGGAGAAATTTATGTTGGCTGGTTGATGAGTTTGGACAGCCTCTGCTCCAACTCAGTTGGAAATGGCAATGGTGATGCAGGCAGTTTCAGGCCAGTGTGAGTGGTTCTTTGTGATCAGAATGATGAGTGGAGAAGGTCTGTGGTGTCTGTTTGGATGTTTGCTGGCTGTGGAGAGAGTTTCGAAAGAAACTGCAAGTAGGAGTGAAAATGGTGAAGTAGTGTTATGGCTTGTTTCAGGCTTGTGTTCTTGCTGGTTTCTACTCAATGAGGCATGGTGAGTTGATGTGTGAAGATGGTTTGGATGTTTATGAGCTGGGCAGAGAGATTCGAAACAAAATGCAGCTGGGGTGTGTTTTGTGAATGTGATGTTGTGGAGTGTTTCAGCCTGGCTTGATGTATGAAATGGCTTGCATTTGCTTTGCATAAAGGACTCCTATTGGTCAGATGATGTGACCTGCCCTTTATTGATTGGTATGGCCACTTTTGCAATTTGTCAACTCTTGTGTAAGAGAAAGTATGGGAAGCTTCTAGGCTAGTACATGGGATGTGTGGTGCGCAACAAGATGAGGGGAGAGGGCTAGCTTGGTTCAAGGGCCAATGCAGCAAGTGGGTGAAGTGATCATGATGATTTTGCAAGTTGTGGCTTTTTGGTTCACATGGAAAGATCTTGTCCCAAAAGCCATGAAACATGAGCAATGCCTAGTCCATTCTGAATTTTAGGACTTACATGATGTTTATGTGAGGGTTTGATGCCAATTAGAAGTTGCAATTTGCCTTGGTACATGATTTTGCAATTTTCACACTTGGTGCATAACTTGAAAATCAATGATTTTTGCCAACTTTGTCACACCATAACTTTTGATCCAAGAAGAATCTGATCATGTTCTTGTACTTTTTGAAAAGGGAAAGATGAGATCTACAACTTTCATGACCAAAGTTTTTCCATTTGAAGCATTTTTGGATCAAGAATCAAGGCTTGAAAAATGACCTAAAATGAAGCATTCTTGAAAAGTCAAACTATGCCCAAAAAGTCAACACTTGCAAAAACTCCAAATTCTTGATTTCTATGGACTTCAACCTTCTTCCATGATCAAATAAAGATCATATACACCCAAAATGATGAAGATCACCCATTGGTTGGGTCATTGGGGGCCTCAGATGCCCTGATTTTGCACTGACTTGTCCAGAAAGTCAACTCTTGATCAGATGACTTCCCCATGGAATTTCTTCATGAAAATTGATATTCATACTCCCTATACCATATAGAGACCAATGGAAACAAGAATGGCCAAAAAATTTGGGGTTATGGACTCTGAAACCAAAACCCTAATTTTAGGTCAACTGTGCAGTCAAACCTGGCTCTGCATCCACTCAAACCCTAGTTCTTGTGATTCTTTTGAAATCTTGACTTTGAAAGGATGGAATATGATACTTGAACACATATGGATCCCTTTGAAGTGATTGGTGACCTTTGGAGTGGCTCAGGAGGCTCTTGGATTGCTCAGATCACAAACCCTAGGTGCAGATGCCTTAGAAACCATGCAGTGGATCAAAAATGTAATATGAGGTGATATGATTGTGTCTATGCATATGAGAATGATCACAAGCCATGGTGTGAATGGGTGAGGGCAAATTTGGGGTGTTTACAGCTGCCCCTATTCAAACATGAGTTAGCTGTGCAGGTTGTAAGCAACGGCTTAACAGGCAAACAAGATAACTTGTGGTTGAATACCAAAGACAGTCCAAAATTTGCATTCACAAAATGAAGAATAAAAGGGATATAAATTGTAAAGGAAAATAAAGTATATTACAAAGCGGGAAACAACGCAATGACGGGGATGGCCGACATGCTGGGGATAAAAGGTAAAGCCAAGACGGGGACGGCCGACTAGCTGGGGAAAATCAAATTATGATGGGGACGGCCATCAGGATAAAGCTGTAAAATTTTCTGGGAGTTAATGAAACATGACGGGGACGGCCATCAAGTTCATAAAGCAAGGTAACCAACGATGGGGACGGCCATCGGGCTAAAAGAAAAGGAAAAGGGACCACGACGGGGACGGCCATCGGGTTAAAGAATAAATGAAATAAACAGATGATGGGGTACGGCCATCAAAGGTGAAGGACGATCACCTAGCAGGGGACGGCTGCTCTGTTGGGGATAAAAGAAATACGATGGGGACGGCCATCAAAGGTGGAGGACGACCACCTGGCAGGGTACGGCTGCCGAAAATATCAACGATGGGGACGGACATCGGATAGAAAAGGTCAACGATGGGGACGGCCATCGGACGAGCATGATGGAGGACGACCATCAAGAAGTGGAGGACGACCACTCAGCAGGGTACGACTGCTCTCGGGGCTTATCATGACATAGGACGAATGTCAGATAACCAAGATTAACAATGGGGACGGCCATTGGATAAAGTGATGAAGGACGATCATCAAGAGGTGGAGGACGACCACCTAGCAGGGGACGGCTGCTAAAATCAACGATGGGGACGGCCATCGGATGAGCATGATGGAGGACGACCATCAAGAAGTGGAGGACGACCACTCAGCAGGGTACGGCTGCTCTCAGGGTTTATCATAACACAGGACGAGTGTTAGATAAGAAGGAAAATTTGTTTTGTTGGCAATCTACTGGGGATATAGTAAACACGGACGAGTATTTACAACCAAGAAGAGAAAGTATAAGTGTTTAGATGTTGTGTATAGATTAAAGATGCGGACGAGCATCCTTAAGACTACGATACGGACGAGTATCGGGTAGAAACAAAAACTGACACGTGTTCAGAGATGATGATACGGACGAGTATCAACGGGTTAACAAAGAACACGGACGAGTGTTGCATCTGAGAGGACTCTTCTGGAGAATAGTAGACACGGACGAGCGTCTATATTCAAGAAGATACAAGTGTTTGACACAGTGTATGGATTAAAGATGCGAACGAGCATCCTTAAGGTTATGATACGGACGAGTATCATGTAGAAACAAACGCTAGGCGCAATGTTCTGAGATGATGGTACGGACGAGTACCAACTGGTTAACAAAGAACAAAGACTACCGTTGAATCTGAGGGGATATAAAAGGTATATACAAGATACGGACGAGTATCTGTATAAGTATGAGTAGTTAACTGCTGGGGAGAGTGACACGGACGAGTGTCAAAAGGAGAAAAGCAAATGGGTGATGAAAGTGTAAGCGACTGCGCTGGGGATATGACACGGACGGGTGTCAAGAAAGTGTATACAGGTATATGTGAGTGCAAAGAGGACGTCTTTGGCTTTCTGCTGGGATATGACATGGACGGGTGTCGGGAAGTATCTGCAATACAGGTGATATTGTTGTAAAGAGTGTTCAGGCGGCTTTACTGGGGAATGATGGCACGGACGGGTGTCAAAAGGTGTATATACTGGTGTTTGTGAGGCAGCTGCTCTTGCCGGGGACTCTGGTGGGAATTTTTGTGTATTGTTGATGAATGGTTCTTATTCACAAGTGTTAGTTTAAAACATGGCTTGTGATTATGCTATATGTTTGATTTTTGCCGTAATGCTCCGTATTAGACGGAATGCTACGCTCTGAGGGGATAATATGATGCGAATGCTATGATTGTGCAAAGATACCGAGCCGGGACTTGGATCCCGTTGCTGCGAAGATCTCTGGTCGATCTGTTTGAAAAGGAAATCCCAGCTGGGGATGAGATCATTGATAGACCTGGAGAGATGTATCTGCTTGGGGATACAGGTCACTGATTGACACGTCCTTGTAATGAGGGACCCAGCTGGGGGTTGTAGAAGCTTTCTTCACTCTGTTGTGATTCCTTCATGCGTTGCTCTTCTGAATAGAGGCTGAGGATGCTGTGGGGGGATGATTCCCTGATTCTTGCATTCTGCTGAGGAGGAATTATTGGTACTACAGCTGGGAGAGTTGTTGGCCACTCAGCTGGGGAGAGTAATGAGAGGCAACTCAGCTGGGGATAGAGCATTTCAGATGCTGAGATTGAGTGTATATTGATTTGGCAACTTCGCCGGGGAAATGGGCACCCTCCAATGCCACGTGGAAGATAGACCGAGTTGATAATGATCTTCCAGCTTGCTGAGGATGAAGCTTTCATGCCCTAAGCTGTGCTCTGGATACCTGCAATCCTGCAGAGATAAGGAAACGCACAAACGATCCCGAGGTATCCTTTACTGGATTCCGTCATAGGAGTTAAACATTTTCGAGAGTAAGTATATTCTCTGCAAGCATGTTTCTTTATTTTCTTAGAGAAGAACATCTGTACTTATGCAATCAGTTTTTTTTTTCTTTTAAGACATCAGACATTTTTTGCAAATAAAATGTATAAAACGAGACATGACTGAAAATCTGATTTTATTAATTCATATGCCCTGAATTGGCGAGATACAGTCAAAGGAACATATCCCCTGAAACGAGGAGATTGTTACAAATTGAGAAACAAAATGCTGGCGGTGTTGACGACGCTTTAGGGAGCTTCCTCTTCTGCTATGACTCGTATGACAATTGACGTTCTTCTCACCTTGCTTTCTGAAGAAGGCTGATTCTGATTGAAGCTTGATCCTGTTGAAGCTTACCAAGTTGTAGATGATACAGGCGAATTCAGAATGCAGTTGTTCGCTTATTCCCTTATTTTGCATGGATCGCCCTTTCGGGTTTTCAATCCATCGGGATACCCATTTTTGCCTGAGCTGTCCAATGCGGCTTTTCAACTCAGCGGGTGTACATTTTTTATTTATTTCCCTTATTTTTGCCCGAGTCTTTTATTCTGTTTTTGACTCGCCGGGATGCCCTATTTTTGCCTGGACCTACATTCTGTTTTTATGTCCAGCGGGTCATTTTCATGCGAAGTATTTTTTAACTGCATCTGAATTCACAGGGGATGGGAAATCTTCACCATCCATGGTGCTGAGCATCAGTGCTCCACCAGAGAAAACTTTCTTTACCACGAATGGTCCTTCATAGTTTGGAGTCCATTTGCCCCTGTGGTCTGTATGAGGAGGAAGGATTCTTTTCAGCACAAGATCCCCTACTTGGTACTCTCGGTGCCTGACTTTCTGATCGAAGGCTTTCTTCATTCTCTTCTGATACAACTGCCCATGACAAATTGCAGCCAATCTTTTCTCTTCGATCAGACTCAGTTGCTCGTATCGGGACCTAACCCATTCTGCTTCGTTCAGCTTAACATCCATCAATACTCGTAAAGAGGGTAGTTCAACTTCAACAGGTAGGTCTGCCTCCATACCATACACAAGTTGATACGGTGTTGCCCCAGTGGATGTTCTGATTGACGTGCGGTACCCATGCAAGGCAAACGGTAGCATTTCATGCCAATCTTTGTATGTGACTACCATCTTCTGCACAATCTTCTTGATATTCTTATTTGCTGCCTCAACAGCGCCATTCATCTTCGGCCTGTAAGGAGAAGAATTGTGATGTTGGATCTTGAAGTCCCGGCATAGCTCTGCCATCATCTTGTTGTTCAAGTTGGAACCATTATCAGTAATGATTCGCTCGGGAATTCCGTACCGACAGATGATATCCCTTTTCAAAAATCTGGCTACCACTTGTCTTGTAACGTTGGCATAGGAAGCTGCTTCAACCCACTTGGTGAAATAGTCAATGGCGACCAGGATGAATCTGTGGCCATTTGAAGCAGTCGGCTCAATCTTGCCAATCATATCAATGCCCCACATAGCAAAGGGCCAGGGTGAAGACATTATGTTCAAAGGATTGGGAGGCACATGCACTTTATCTGCGTAGATCTGGCATTTGTGGCATTTCCTGGCATAGGCACAACAGTCTGCATCCATTGTGATCCAATAATAGCCTGATCTTAACAACTTCTTAGCCATTGCATGTCCTCCAGCATGGGTACCAAATGATCCTTCGTGCACTTCATGCATCAACAAATCTGCTTCCGTCTTGTCAACACATCTGAGGAGTACCATATCAAAGTTCCTTTTGTATAAATATCCATCAGTGTTCAGAAAGAAACTACCAGCAAGCCTTCTCAAAGTCTTCTTATCATTGGAAGATGCCCCAGGTGGGTATGTTTGATCCTCCAAGAAGCATTTAATGTCATGGAACCAGGGCTTATCATCTTTGACAACGTCTGCTGCAAATACATATGCCGGCCTGTCGAGTCTGGACACTGAAATCCGAGGTACAAAGTTAGCAGCTTGAACTTTGATCATGGATGAAATGGTAGCAAGAGCATCTGCAAACTGATTCTCGTCCCGAGGGATATACTCAAGCCTGACTGTTGTGAAGAAAGTCAGTAACCTCCTTGTATAATCCCTGTAAGGTATCAGATGATCCTGGTGTGTATACCATTTGCCGTTGGTCTGATTGATTACCAGAGCTGAATCTCCGAATACGGTCAATGTCTTGATCCTGAGGTCAATGGCTTCCTCAAGACCCATGATGCAAGCTTCGTAATCAAATTCGTTGTTAGTGCAATTGAAAGTGAGTTTTGCCGAGAAAGGCATGTGAACTCCTTTAGGTGTAATGAGTACTGCACCAACACCACGACCATTCATGTTAACAGCCCCATCGAACATCATAGTCCATTCTTCTTCCGGGTCAGGCCCTTCAGTGTGAATAGGCTCTTCATGGTCTTTTGCTTTTATGAACATGATGTCTTCATCAGGGAAGTCAAATCTCATAGGCTGGTAGTCATCAATGGGTTGCTCAGCAAGATATTCAGACAGTACACTGCCCTTGATGGCTTTCTGAGATGTGTACTGGATGTCATATTCCGTGAGAATCATTTGCCATCTTGCAACCCGTCCGGTAAGTGCTGGCTTCTCAAATATGTACTTGACTGGGTCCATTTTTGAGATCAACAAAGTAGTGTGGGTCAACATATACTGTCTCAGTCGGCGAGCAGCCCACGCTAAAGCACAGCAAGTTTTCTCGAGCAGTGAATAACGTTGTTCACAGTCGGTAAACTTTTTGCTTAGGTAGTATATTGCATACTCTTTTCGACCAGACTCGTCATGCTGGCCCAGCACACACCCCATTGACTCTTCTAATACTGTTAAGTACATAATCAAAGGTCTTCCTTCAACTGGCGGCATGAGGATTGGAGGTTCTTGTAGATATTCTTTGATCTTGTCAAAAGCCTTCTGGCAGTCTTCATTCCACCTGACCGTCTGTTCTTTTCTTAACAATTTGAACAAGGGTTCACAGGTTGCTGTAAGGTGAGATATGAACCTTGAAATGTAGTTCAATCGACCTAAGAACCCTCGAACTTCTTTCTCGGTTTTCGGTGCAGGCATCTCTTGGATGGCTTTGACTTTATCAGGGTCAACTTCAATCCCTTTCTCACTTACGATAAATCCTAGCAGCTTACCGGATCGCACCCCGAATGTGCATTTGTTGGGGTTCAGCTTCAGTTGGTACTTCCTCAATCGCTTGAACAACTTCAGCAGATTCACCAGGTGGTCTTGCTCAGTAAGGGACTTGGCAATCATGTCATCCACATAACACTCGATTTCCTTATGGATCATATCGTGGAATAATGTTACCATAGCCCGTTGATACGTCGCACCGGCATTCTTCAGCCCGAATGGCATTACCTTGTAACAGAACGTGCCCCAGGGTGTGATGAAAGTTGTCTTCTCCATGTCTTCAGGTGACATTTTAATCTGATTGTATCCTGAAAATCCATCCATGAAGGAGAATACCGAGAACTGAGCCGTATTATCCACCAATACATCAATGTGAGGTAATGGGAAATCATCTTTCGGGCTGGCTCTGTTCAGATCCCGGTAATCAACACACATTCTTACTTTGCCGTCTTTTTTAGGCACAGGTACTATATTAGCAACCCACGGCGGATAGCTAGTCACAGCAAGGAACCCGGCGTCCCATTGCTTTTGTACCTCCTCCTTGATTTTCATAGCCATGTCTGGACGAGTACGGCGCAGTTTCTGTTTAACCGGTGGGCATTCTTCCCTCAAAGGCAGCTTATGCACAACAATATCGGTATCCAACCCTGGCATATCTTGGTAAGACCAAGCAAATACGTCCACATACTCTTGAAGCAGGTCAATCAGCTGCCTCTTCACTGAGTCTTGTAGGCAGGCCCCGATTTTAACTTCTTTCACGTCTTCATCTGTACCAAGATTGATCACTTCAACCTCCTCCTGGTGAGGAGTAATAACCTTTTCCTCTTGTCTCAACAACCTGGCTAGCTCTTCAGGAAGCTCATATTCTTCATCAACCCCTTCATCAGTTTGATTGATTGGATTGTCAAAGTCATACGAAGTCATAGCCGTGTTGTTGTCGGTGCTGTCTGGAAGGCACTCTCTGCAAGGGTTTAATTTGTTCATTTTAGTGATTGATTTTAATCTTGCTTTAGAAAAGTGAAATGAAGTTATCATTTTGAAAACACCGCCATTTATTTTTTGTACAAAAAGAAAAAATAGAAAAACAGTGAACGAAAAGAAAAAGACTCGTTTGCAAAAAGATGTCTGATATTTCATTAATTAATCTTGTTTGCACAAAAAAGTACAGATGGCCCGATTACAAAATGAGTCTTGTCATCTTGGGCAAGATGCAATACTTTGATGCATGCTTATAAAAATACAGGAAATAATAATTACTCTGCATGAGTAACTCTTATAATTTCCTGGGAAGACCAGTTCGAGATACTGCTCCCCGGGATCTTTGGACGAATCCAATTCTCCAGATTGCGCTCCTCTTCCAGCTCGTCTTCCAGACAGTTGATAGCATCAGGGGTAAGCATCCCCCCACTCACAAAGTTGGGCTCCTTCGCAGCCGCTGTTTGATCTTGTTGAGTTGGTTTGTAACCCAACCCAAATCTGTCTTCTTTCTTCTCCACCGATAGCAATTTGCCCCAGCCTTGGGCAGTTCCTTCCTCGACAACCTTCCGGGCTTGTTGGTAAGAGGACATGGAGATCCCAGATACAGCAGATGCTTCATTCACATTCAAGGCTTCAAATCCTTGGCTCATCGTTTCATGGATCTCCCCATCCATTTCAATATACTTATAAGTAGCCAGATGGCTAACAAATATATCCTCCTCTCCACAGATTGTAACAACTTGGCCTTCCCACTCGTATTTTAACTTTTGGTGAAGGGTAGACGTTATTGCGCCGGCGGCGTGAATCCAGGGTCTACCCAACAAACAGCTGTAGGCGGGCTGAATGTCCATCACATAGAAGATAGTTTTAAAGGTCTGTGGGCCAATTGTCACAGGTAGCTCGATCTCTCCCAGAACCGATCTCTTAGAACCGTCAAAGGCTCTTACCACCAGGTTGCTGGGTCTTAAAGCCAATCCATCATATTCTAACTTCACCAGAGCCTTCTTTGGTAAGACATTAAGGGATGAACCTGTGTCTACCAACACATGGGAAAGGACTGCTCCTTTGCATTCCATGGTTATGTGCAAGGCTTTGTTGTGGTTGCGGCCTTCCGTTGTCAAATCAGTATTGGTGAACCCTAGTCCGTGACTAGCATTAACATTTCCCACTACTGCTTCCAGTTGATTGACAGTTATCTCTTCAGGCACGTAAGCTGCGTGCAAGACTTTGAGTAGTGCATTCCGATGGGCTTCGGAGCACATAAGCAATGATAGGATTGAGATCTTGGAAGGCGTCTGATGAAGCTGATCCACAATTTTGTAATCACTCTTTTTGATGATTCTCATAAACTCATCAACTTCTTGATCGAACGGTGTCTTCAAGGCTTCTCTAACAGCTTGATCTTCCTGCACCGGGCCCTTTCCTTTTGCCTTGGCAGCAGCTTCTGCTTCGGCAGCAGGTCTTTGCATTGGTGGAGCGAAGAGACGTCCGCTTCGGGTGAAGCCTCCGCCTCCTCCCACATTATCTATCTGTGGTGCAGGTGTTGATGTATCAAGAGTGATTCTTTTTCCTTCGCAGTACACGTCAGAGCCATAGTGCCAAGGGATGGCCCTATTGCTTTCGTATGGTACTGGTCCAGGCACCGTGACAGTGACTGGACTGATTGCTGCTGCTGAAGGGACTGTAATTGTTTGTGGATCATAAAAGATTGTAACTGGTGCTCTGATGGGAGCGGCACCTTCTGAATGGTAGGCAGAGTTATTTTCAGGATCATAAAATATGGTGACGGTAGAGACATCTTCATGATTTGTTGCTGGAGTTGTAGGAGATATTGGCGGAAGAATGGATGTTGTCATTGTAGGAGTCTCAAAATGGAGTGGTGCTGGAGTTGTAGAAGAAAAATTTGTCGAGAACTGATCAGTTGAGATAATGGATGAAGTACTTGTTGATGAAGCCGAAGAATTGTCAGGAACAATGGTTGTTGCAGTTGTAGGAGGTTCTGGAACCGTTGCTGATGAGATTGCTGGATTTGTTGGAAATGATGTGGTGATCTGAAGTTGGCCACTCTGAATAAGGCCATCTATGCCATTCCTCAAATTATCGCACCCATTTACCGAGATATTGCAGTAAGCACAGCCTAATTCACACCCCGGGAACATTTGACATTCCAAAAGCTGAGCTTTGATTTCTACCAGTGGTGTCCTGATCTGTCCCACACTGGTTATTAAATAAGACGGCTTGTCTTCTTCAATGGCGTTAATTCGGGGACCACCATGGTTTGGCATGGGGTTCTTATTGACATTGGGTGGCGGTGCGAAATTCAGAGCTTTCGAGTCCACCAGGTCTTGTACCTTCATATGCAGGGCCCTGCATTTTTCCGTACTGTGGCCAGGTGCGTTTGAATGAAAGGCACACCTAGCGTTGGAGTCATAGTTCCTGGGTAAACTGTTGGGATCTGGAGGTGCCAGCGTCCTTAGCTCAACTAGGTTGAGTTTCAGGAGTTGTGGCAGCAGGGTAGCATATGGCATAGGGATCGGATCGATCACCCTATTAGCTTGAGATGGCCTCTGTTGGAATGGCCTTTGCTGATTATTGTTGTTGGTGTTGCTGTTGTTGTAACTTCTTGGAGGGTACTGATTTTGCTGATGGTACTGAGGTTGTGGCTGATAGTTTTGCTGCGGAGGTTGATAGACAGGTTGAGGATGAGCCGGAGCAGGAATGGTGACTGCTGCTATTGACCTTTGAACATATTGGGGCCTGCCCCTGTTGGTGTGGATGGCATTGGTCTCGCCAGTTCTTCTCGGGCCTGCAAAAGGCTTTCTTGTACTACTGGACGAGCTTGCACCGTTGTCTGAGATCTTACCCATCTTCAATAGGCTTTCAATTCTCTCCCCGGCTATGACAACATCTGCAAAGCTAGTGGAAGAGAAAGCAGCCAGCCTGTCAATATAAGTCCCTTGAAGGGTGTTCATGAACATATCTGCCATTTCTCGTTCAGACATAGGTGGCTGAACAACAGCAGCCAATTGCCTCCATCTCTGGGCATATTCTCGGAAACTCTCCCTTGAAGACTGTGACATTCCCATTAGGAGGGTCCTGTTGGGTGCCATGTCTAAGTTATACTGATACTGTCTGATGAAGGCCTCTGCCAGGTCCTTCCAGCATCTAATAGTTGCCCTTGTCAAGTGAGAGTACCATTCTCTTGACGCTCCAGTTAAGCTATCCTCGAAATAGAACATCCAGAGCTTCTCATCCATAGTATAGGCCTTCAGCCTTCCCAGAAATGATTGTAAATGAGTCCGGGGGCATGAAGTCCCGTTGTACTTTTCGAAACAAGGAGGCTTGAACTTATGGGGAATCCTGACCCCGTCTACCAAGCCCATGTCCATGACATCGAAGCCCAAAGAGTTCTGAGATTCTAGGGACCTCAACTTCTCAGCTATCTCATCCAATCTCCTATCATAAGCTTCCTCCCCAGCACCCATTACTGTGAATTGGTCCTCTTGGGGGTCTTCTTGAAGTACCCTAGCTGCGGTGGCAGTCCCTTGAACATTTGCTGGAATATTGACCTCAGGATGGAGGTGTGGTCCAAATACCGGAGGGTTGACGTGAGGTTGGACTCTTTCATTGTTACTGGTACCGGCAGTCCCTATATGTGGATCTTCTTGATTTTGCCTTTCCACCATGGCCCTCAGTCTTTCTTGGCTCTGAGCCATGTTGTTCATCACTTCCATGAACTGCGTCATCTGTGTTCTCATTTCCAATCTTTCGTTTGCCATCTGATTTCTGACCTCAGTAAGGTCCTGCTGCATCTGATCCATTTGAATTCCCGGAAGGTTGTTTCGGGTTGGATAACGGTGCGGACGATTGAGGGGAAATACCCGGCGCCTAGCAATAGTTCCTGAACATCACAACAGAGTTAGTGGCAATAAAACAGAAACCTACAAAACAAACAAAGGGTTAGCATGCAATGCAGTTATGCTTATTTGTTCTCAAGGTATCCGGTTTGGCATTCAGTTTTGACCCTTCCAGACCCTTGAAGATGTTGTTGTTGTTGCTTGAAGAAAACTCAGATGAAGCAAACTAAAACAAATATATTACAGAAGGTGAAATAATACAACTTGTGCATTTTACAACACAAGCCCCCTAAGGGGTCAAAATACATCACAAAAAAGTAAAAGTACATGGAATAGAAACAACAACAAGCAAATGGTCAAACACCAAGGCCAAACTCATCCTCACGAACTTCCTTGAGAAGTGCTTCGGTCACAGGATCAGCCGGACGCTCCGTAAGATTCTGGATAAGGAGATTCCGGGTTGCAACAGCTGCTGCTAGCTTTTTGTGCTGAGTTTGGTCCTTGGACCTCTTCACCCCTGCTTTGATCTTCAACTCTGATATCTCCCTCTGGGCTGCTGCCAGGGCTTCTTGCTGCTCTTTAGCACTGGCTTCAAGTTGCTCCATCTTGTCTTGAACTCTCTTGTCCTCTAGGGTATGAGCCTCGGTGATCCTGACCCACCGGGCTTGACTCTCCTTCAAATACAAGTCTGTCCTTGCTCTCTGGAACTGGGCTTCTTTGCAAGCATTCTTCAGAATTTGTTCTCCGGCCTTAGACTTCTTGATATAATCCCCAGACTTCTCAATCTTAGTCAGATGCTCCACTCTCAACTTCTCCAATCTCTCAACCTCCCTCATACCCTCACTCATCTCCCGGAGGGTCTTCTGCAAAGCCTGGATTAACTTCTCATTTCTTTCCTTCAAGCTCTCAAACTCCTCCCAACTGATAGTGGCAGGGGGTGGTGCTGAGGATGACTCAGGCATGTCTTCTATGGTAAAGGGCATTCCAGAGAACTGGGCCCTGGCACGGGACCACTCATTGTATTGTGCTGATGCCACATTGTTACACTTCCCCAGGATGGTTACTCCCTTGATTTGAACATTATCCCAGGCCCAGCCAGCCTGCCTAACAACAGTCAGATTAATCTTGTTCTCACAATAAAGAGTTTCCACCAAGTCCTGTGCCTTAGGAGTATGGACCAGTGCATAGCCTAGTTGCCTCCTGAACAGCAGAGGGTTGTAATTAATACTACCCTTAACTCCTATTAGGGGCACATTAGGAAAATGCCCACAGCTGGTGATGATATCCCTGCCCTTGGTGCTCTGAGTGCACCATCTGATGTCAGCTGAAGTTAGAACAGTGAGTCTCTTAGCCCAGTTGCTCTGCTGATGAGGGTTCAAAAATGCATCTGTCCTGGGTAGATGCTTGAGGAGCCAAGTGTGAAACAATGGAGCACAACACCTTACTAATCTTCCCCTCTGCTTTTCATTCCTCTGATGCACTGAATAGTAAAGATCCCCCAATAAAGTTGGCACTGGGTTCTTCAAGATGAACAGATGGATTGCATTCTTGCTAATGAATCGAGGCTCATCTGCAAACAATACAATTCCATATATACTCAAGGCCAGTAAAGCACAGACAGCTTTCCACTCTCCTACAAAAGCTTTCAGGGTAGCTTGAGAAATTAAGAAGTCCAGATGAAAGCCAGGGATTCCAGCTTTAGAGGTCATATGCTGCTCAATCAAAACAGGTTCCAGATGCAAAGCTCTTGCTACTTCTCCATTAGCAGGAAAGACCATCTCAGGGTTGAAAGGGATTCCACCTCTGATAGGTATACCAACTAATGAGGAGTACTCTTCCAATAAGGGGCCCAACTGAAAGTCTTGAAAGGTGAAACATCTCAGTGGGGGATCATAAAACTGAATGCAGGTGTGGATCAGGCTTCTCTGTGAAGGGTCCAGATCCATAACCATATCAAGTATATCTCCATAATTTTCCCTAAACAATGGTATGTGATCTGGAGTGATCAGGGTTTGAATCCTCCTGATGTCTGATAACTCTGGTTGGAAGAAGTGGTAAGTGATGTTGCTCTTTTTAGGAGCCATGATGCTGAAGACTGAGTAGAGACAGGTGCTGATGATAATGCTGAAGTAATGAGCCACTGATTAGCTGATGCTGGTGATAACTGAAGCAGATGTTGGTGAAGATAGGTCAGTACTGAAGATGGGGTCATAACCAAAACCAAATGAAGATGGATACCCTGAAACAAATAAGCAAATGTCATCATGATGCAATGATTATGTATGCAGATGATATGCAAAGGGTTTGTGACTGAGCTGGATCTGATCAAATGCTCTGATATAAGTCCATGTGTGTTCAAGAATTCCAGTTGGAGGTCTATAAATCCAGTAACCAGGGTGGGGGACTCAAATAAAGATCCACATGTCCAGGGTTTTAGAATCACAAGAACTGTCCCAAAATGGAGTACTCTTAACAAATCAAAGTAACAGGGTATTCTGAGGTCAATGTACCTGCAAACCTGTAAACAGCCCAACCACCTCACAGGTGGTGTTCTAGAACAAGGATCCTCAGACTTGGATCAGTTATGAGAAGTGTAAACACTTCTAACCCGGAGGTACAGTGTTTACAATAACCATAACAGTTCCTCCTCTAATTCACCTCAGTTTCTGAAGGTCAATACTAAAAGGTCATCCAGACTTAGCAGGCTTCCCAGATAGCCCTAGCATTGCAGGAAATCTGCAACACAGAGTTCTCAAGAAGAAACCCATATCTGAACCGTGTTTCATATTCCCGCACCAGACCGAAATGGAATGGGAAAGAATATGATTCACTCTAGCCTAGGTGTCACTCAGGTCCCAGGTATAGGACCTTAACTCTCAATAGAATACCCACCCACCAAAGCAAACAAACAGATCCAGCCAGCATGACAGTATGATATATGAAAAACTGTAAAGAAAGCAATAAATAAAACTGTACAGAAAGCAGTAAATAAAGCAAATATACAAACACAAATAGCACATAACACCCCCAATAAACACAAATCAAACAAGCGCTAGGAGGAACCCACAAAAAGAACCAGAAGCCCTGGTTGCGATATAAGCATCCCCAGCAGAGTCGCCAAGCTGTCGCTCCCGACAAATGAAACTGGGTCATATGAAGGTACAGACGCGAACGGTCGGCGAGAGGGACAATGAGAACACACAGCCGTGAACTCACTGGAGAATGAATAGAGTCGCCAGCTAGGAATTTTTATCCCGGAGGAAAGGTAATGCTGCATAGACCTAGAAAAAGAATGGATAAGACGGTTGCGAACCAGAGAGATTGAGAAAGGGGGTTGGTTACAACCTGGGAAGGTATTAGCACCCAGATTGTCCGCCGTACTCGACGGGATCCACGCTTAAAAGATTTGTGTTTTAAAGGGGTAGTGTCAGTGCAATTTGTGTATAAAATAGCTGGCAGAGAATGTACAGGTGTCAGTGTAAAGGGAGTGTAAAGTGTGATATATACAGTGTCAGTGTAAGAAAAGGAATAAGATGCTCAAGATCATGAGGCTAAGAGAATGAAGCTGGAAGGAGGGGGAATATACAGAGACTTTTGTTCGATAACTGTTAAGTTATGCCTACGTATCCTCTCGTGCAATGAGGAAGTCAGAACACCGTAGTTCGACCCAAAGAGACTGAAAGATAAATTGACTGATGAACTGCTTGCTTGTCTATGCTCAAGTGTATGACCTGTCTGGCTCAGGTGCAAACTGTCTTGCATTAGACGGAAGAAGCAAGTTCTCGTTTATGAGTGAAGATGATGAGAAAAGAATCCCGGAGGAGACGATTATTGTTTGTTTTTGAGTTTTCAGTCTTTTATTGCTTTTGAAAGTTTGTCATAGATTAATGAGCTTAAGCCTAAACCAATGGGTTAGTAAACTCATCACATCCTCCCTCTGATTAGGGGTAATGAGAGTACCTTAAGTGTGAAGTCAGATTCTCACACCTAATCACCTTTGATGTAAGATTAAGATCATTAACCTACTTGTGATTATTTAGATGTTTTTGGTGTTTTTGTTTAGTGTTGAGTAATGAGATTAAGCCATAATCAAGGATTAAACAGACTCATTACACCATCCTAATAGAAGGATAATAGATGAGAATGTTTAAGCTGAGGAAAGCTCCTCAACTTAATCCATGATTAGGGATTAAACTCATGACAAAACAAGCCTTTGATTAAGTGGATTTTAGTTAATGGTAAGATGATGAAGTGAGTTTTATGGTTTGTAAGACAACTTGAGGGGGACTTGTCCATTAACACTAGGGTTAGTCCTTCTTAACCAATTAAGGAAGAATTAGAACCCTAATGCAAGGCCCAAGTTACAAGTGTGATGTCTTGATACTTATTAGGTGAATTGATTAAGAGATTTAAACACATTAAGGGTTTAACACTTAGGATTAAAGTTATACACTCCATCCTAAGAGAAGGATGCAGGCATAAGCTTAATCACAAAGTGTTAAAGCCTTTAGGGTTTAGTCCCTGATTATGAGATGAGAAGAGAAGACTCAAAGAGACACAAAGGTAAAAACTAAGTGGGGGAACTAATCAAAACCCTAAACATTGTCATGCTTGGTTGTTCCTAAGGTTTGTGAGGTTTGCAAGAAGAATCTTCAAAGGAATCACCAGGAAGCAGATGAAAGGATCAAGAGAAGCAAAGCAACTTGCTTCATTCAAGAAGTCAAGTCACTTGAAGAAAGAAAGTGGGAAGAAGAAGAATGAGCAAGCTCAAACTCAAACACATATGGAAATGCAGCATGGATGCAAAAGAGATGAAAAGAAAAGTTATGAGAAGTGAAAGCAAATTCACTTCTCAAAGTCACTTACCACCTGAAATGTTAGAAAAGAGATGCAATGCAATGCCAAATGAGATGTAATGACATGATGCAAAACAAAACCAGAAGCATGTTGATGATGATAATGATGCTATGAAGTGATACAAACATGAAACAAAGCATGAGGATGATCAAACAAACATATGGATGCAAATGAAGCAAGTTAAGGATCATGAACTTATATGAAAAGTTAAGAAACATACAAGGCATACAACATGGCAAATATGGGATGCAATGATCAAACATGCTTTCTATATGTCTTATGATGTTAAATGAATCAAATGGAGGCATAGGGTGGCATGGCAAGTCATGTTATGCAAGAGAATGCAAAAGGGATGCAAAAGAAAGCCCAAATTAGGGTTTATGAAACAAATATCAAACAAAACTCAAAATCAGAAGCAAACCCTAAGATAAAAAATGGAAAATGCCACCCAAAGAAACCCTAATCCTATACTAAACCAAAGTCCAAAGGGGAAGTCTCAACTCTTAATCAAGTTCAAGTTATGATTTTTACAAGATTCTAGGGTTTTTAGGGTTCCTAAACAAAAGAAATACCAAACAAATTGAAAATGAGGAATCAAACCATGGCCATTTAATCCTAGAAACTACATGCTAAACACAATGCAATGCAAGAAGAATCAATGTCCAACTCTTCCTAGATAGGCAGAAATGATTTTTTGAACTTATGATCAAAATAATGCACAAAAAATGATTTAATTCAATGAAAAATTCTTAAAATGCATCAAGATCAAAAAAGAGATTTGGTTTGAAGGTTGGACAATGTTTTTAAATGCCTTAGAACATTTCATGAATTTTTTGGTGATTTTTAAATACCTAAAAGTATTTTTAATTAATTAATTTCCATTAATCAATTAAAAATAATCTTTTAAATATTTAAAAATATTTTTTTAATGATAAAAAATAAAATGAAAATATTTTTGTGTCATAAAAATTAATAAAACTCAGGAGAAAAAGTTTCATAATTTTTAAACCTTTTTTACTATTTTAAATTAATTGTGCAAATTAAATGAATAAAATGAAAATAAAAAATGAATTTAACTGAATTAAATGAAAGTATGCAAATCCTAGGGACCAGATTCAAAGTGGGACGCGCGCGAATTGACCTGGCGCCATATCCAAGGGCCAGAATTTAAACTTGCTAATTACACTGATTAAGCCCTAATTTTTGCCCTAATGACTTTCAGATGACCGGAACAGTGGTTCCGGTCATCTTCCTCGGCGAGCTCAAATGCTAACTCTCTACACACGTACTTAAAATGAAATCTAAGAACACAGGAATGATCCCCACTCACTCACGAATCAAAACCCCATCTCAAAACAAATTTATCATTCCTACAATGGCTGAATCGAAGCAATCTATTTCTAGGGCAAAAAGTTTCAGAAGCATGGTAAACTCTCATCTCTCCACCATTTTCAAAACCAAAGGCATATTCATGATCAGGGAGACATATAGAACAGATTAGGAACTTAAAAAATGATTTCTGGAAAAATATTTCTTGAGCTACCTGAGATTCGAAGCTTTCACTTCAGCCACTTTCAGACCCCTTTTCCTTGTGCAATCCACTCCTTAGGACCTCTTGATGATGTTTGAATGCTTTGGAGAAATTTATGTTGGCTGGTTGATGAGTTTGGACAGCCTCTGCTCCAACTCAGTTGGAAATGGCAATGGTGATGCAGGCAGTTTCAGGCCAGTGTGAGTGGTTCTTTGTGATCAGAATGATGAGTGGAGAAGGTCTGTGGTGTCTGTTTGGATGTTTGCTGGCTGTGGAGAGAGTTTCGAAAGAAACTGCAAGTAGGAGTGAAAATGGTGAAGTAGTGTTATGGCTTGTTTCAGGCTTGTGTTCTTGCTGGTTTCTACTCAATGAGGCATGGTGAGTTGATGTGTGAAGATGGTTTGGATGTTTATGAGCTGGGCAGAGAGATTCGAAACAAAATGCAGCTGGGGTGTGTTTTGTGAATGTGATGTTGTGGAGTGTTTCAGCCTGGCTTGATGTATGAAATGGCTTGCCTTTGCTTTGCATAAAGGACTCCTATTGGTCAGATGATGTGACCTGCCCTTTATTGATTGGTATGGCCACTTTTGCAATTTGTCAACTCTTGTGTAAGAGAAAGTATGGGCAGCTTCTAGGCTAGTACATGGGCTGTGTGGTGCGCAGCAAGATGAGGGGAGAGGGCTAGCTTGGTTCAAGGGCCAATGCAGCAAGTGAGTGAAGTGATCATGATGATTTTGCAAGTTGTGGCTTTTTGGTTCACATGGAAAGATCTTGTCCCAAAAGCCATGAAACATGAGCAATGCCTAGTCCATTCTGAATTTTAGGACTTACATGATGTTTATGTGAGGGTTTGATGCCAATTAGAAGTTGCAATTTGCCTTGGTACATGATTTTGCAATTTTCACACTTGGTGCATAACTTGAAAATCAATGATTTTTGCCAACTTTGTCACACCATAACTTTTGATCCAAGAAGAATCTGATCATGTTCTTGTACTTTTTGAAAAGGGAAAGATGAGATCTACAACTTTCATGACCAAAGTTTTTCCATTTGAAGCATTTTTGGATCAAGAATCAAGGCTTGAAAAATGACCTAAAATGAAGCATTCTTGAAAAGTCAAACTATGCCCAAAAAGTCAACACTTGCAAAAACTCCAAATTCTTGATTTCTATGGACTTAAACCTTCTTCCATGATCAAATAAAGATCATATACACCCAAAATGATGAAGATCACCCATTGGTTGGGTCATTGGGGGCCTCAGATGCCCTGATTTTGCACTGACTTGTCCAGAAAGTCAACTCTTGATCAGATGACTTCCCCATGGAATTTCTTCATGAAAATTGATATTCATACTCCCTATACCATATAGAGACCAATGGAAACAAGAATGGCCAAAAAATTTGGGGTTATGGCCTCTGAAACCAAAACCCTAATTTTAGGTCAACTGTGCAGTCAAACCTGGCTCTGCATCCACTCAAACCCTAGTTCTTGTGATTCTTTTGAAATCTTGACTTTGAAAGGATGGAATATGATACTTGAACACATATGGATCCCTTTGAAGTGATTGGTGACCTTTGGAGTGGCTCAGGAGGCTCTTGGATTGCTCAGATCACAAACCCTAGGTGCAGATGCCTTAGAAACCATGCAGTGGATCAAAAATGTAATATGAGGTGATATGATTGTGTCTATGCATATGAGAATGATCACAAGCCATGGTGTGAATGGGTGAGGGCAAATTTGGGGTGTTTACAGTGGGGGGTTTTGCAAATTTCATGAAGTTTGGCCCTTTCTTGATTTCTTCATGCACAAGCCATGAAACTTGGGAGTTCTTGGCACAAATATGACTTTTAGGCATATCATAAAGTTTGTATGATGATTAGAAGACAATTTGAAGTCACAAATTTGCTTGGCATGAAGTTTTGCAAAAATCCCTCTTAGGCATGAAACTTGAAATTATGTGATTTTGGCCAACTTTGGAAAACCATAACTTGAGTTCCAAAATTAATTAGATCTTGTTCTTGTACTTTTTGAAAAGGGAATGATTCAATGTACGACTTTCATGACCAAGAATTTTTCATTTGAAGCATTTTTGGTTGAGAAAGAGGAGGTTGAAAAACTTTCCCCAAAATGGAAAGTTTACATTACAAGTCATTTCCATATTTGGCAACTTTTGGTTTAGCCCACTTTTCTTCAAATTTGTGAACTTCTAAGCACTTAAATGATCAAATAAAGACCATATAACTTCAATTTTATGAAAAATCCACTTTGGTTCCATGTTGGGGGGCCTCAGATGCCCTGATTTGGCTCTGACTTGCTCAAGAAGTTACCCAGTGATCAAATGACTTCCACAATGAATTTTTCCATAAAACTTGGTATACATGATCCTTATATCACATAGAGACCAATATAAACAATAATGACCAAAACATTTGGAGTTATGGCCTCTGAAACCAAAATCCTAATTTTAGGTCATCTGTGCAGTTAAACCTGGCTCTACTTCCATGCCTTGCCAGTTCTTGTGATTTTCTGACTTTCTTGATCTTGGGAGGATATAATATGATGTTTGAACATACATGGACCCCCTTGAGATGATTGATGACCTTTGGAGTGGCTCAGATGGCTCATGGATTGCTCAGATCACAAACCCTAGATGCATATGAACTTGACCTAATGCAGTGAAGCAAGATGCAATATGAGATGATTGAACTTATGCAAATGAAAATATCACAAACCATGGTGAAATGAGTGAGGGAAAATTTGGGGTGTTTACAAAGGGTATTCTGGCGACTGCAGGGGATAGGTGTTTTTGTATACTGTTGGGGAGTATTATGCGTAGGACTCGGACGAGTGTCATAAGAACTCTATATAAGTAAAAACAAGAGTGTAAAAGGTATTCTGGCGATTTTACTGGGAAGATGTTTTTGTTTGTACACCGTTGGAGGAGTGATATTTGTATATACAGGTGAATGGTTCGACCTGACTAATGATCATACAAATGCATGTTTGATTTTTACCATAATGATCCGTATTAGACAGAATGATATACTCTGCTTGGGGAAGATGATGTGAATGAAATGAATGAAAGGATGCAAACCAAAACCAGAAGCATACTCATGATGCAAATGATGCTAAGGGATGGTACAAATGTATGCCAAGAGATGTGAATGATCATACAAGTAATGAGGATGCAAATGAAGCATGAAAGGATCATGAAAGTTCATGAATGCACATGAAATGAAATGAATGCATAACATGGAAAATGGATGATGCAATGATCAAACATGTTTATAATGTGTCCTATGATGTCCTATATGTCATTTGAATGCACAAAATGTCATGGCAAGTTCATGTATGCAAGCTTATACAAGGTGGATGCAAATGAAGATGCAAATTAGGGTTACATGATCATATGAGATGCACAATTCAAAACCAGAAGCAAATGATAAGATAAAAAATTGAAAATAGAATCAAAGGGACCTTAGACCTATACAAGTTCACTGCCCAAAGGGGAAGGTCAGAAGCTAAACCCTAAGGGACTAATGATTTTCCTAAATTTCTAAGGTTTTAAAGGTGATCCTAAAGGGAAAATGCCAAACAAATTGAAAATGCAAGGTAAAAATGAAACAAAAATGTTTTTAGATGCTTAAAACCATGCATAACACAATGCAAAAAGAATCATTCACAAACTCACTTTGGATCAAAAGTTATGAATTTTTGAAGTTAGGGTTAAAAATATTCAAATTTAAGAACCCTAATTTAAATAAAAATTGTCAAAGTGTGATCAAAACCAAAAATAAATTTGTTTTGTGAGTTTGTAAATGTTTCTAAATGTTTGAAAATGTTCTCTGAATTTTTTTGGGATTTTTAAATACTTAAATGTATTTTTAATTAATTAATTCTCATTAACTAATTAAAAATAATCATTTAAATAATTTAAAAATATTCTTAAATGCAAAAAATAAAAATAAAAATATTTTTGGGTTCTAAAAATTAATAAAAGCTTGAATAAAAAATTTCAGAATTTTTGCAGTCTTTTTTCTATTTTTAAAAATTCGTACAAAATTAAATAAAGAAAATACAATAAAAATTAAATAAAAAGAAAGTAAGCTGAAAGGAAGGCTGAGATTCAATCTGGGTTTCTAAAGGGTTGACTGGGCGCGCATCTGGACGGCCCAGGTTCAAACCTGACTAATCCTAATTATTTATTTAATTAATCCTGATTAATTATTATGTAAAAGATCTGGACCTCACAAATGCGCGCGGGAACACTCATCCAACGACCCATATTCAAACGAAACCCTAAACCTGATTAAAAGCCCTAACGACACTCAGGTGGCCGAAAATGACCTCCGGTCATCTTCTCCAGCCACACTCTCCCCTGAGAATCTCTATCTCACTCCCTAAGCTACAAAATCATGCCAAAATCTCCAGAACTCTTCTCCTAACATCAAATAACAAGAATCCATGGACAAAAACAATTTATTTTAGCCATACAGAGAGAATCGAAGGAAAATAAGTTTAGGGCAAAAGTTTCAGAGCAACATAAAATGCTTGTTTCTGGCTCATTTTCGAAAATAATTACATCCCCATGATCATGGCAACACATAGAACAACATTGTAACTAAAAAACAAGATTCTGGATAAAATGTTCATCATGCTACCTGAGGTTGAGCTTTCGAATCCTGGGCTTTCTGGCCTTCTCCCTTGTGCTTTTCCACTCCAATGAACTCCTTGATGCTTCTGGTAAGCTTGAAACAAGTTTATGTGGAGTGTTTGAAGCTTTCAGTTCAGGGGAGGTGAAAATCGTATTTCTGTTTGAGGTGGTTTCAGGCTGTTTTGATGGGTGGGAAATGATCAGTGATGTATTTGGAGATGAATGGTGGAAGAAGTTTTGAGAATAGGTGGATGAGTTATGAAATTCGATAGAAAATGCAAAAGAGGGAGCTTTGGTGAATGCTGACTTGTGGGAGGATTCTGGCTTGCTTGTTGTGTGTAATGGCTTGTATTTGGTCCATGTATCAAGTCTTGATAGGTCAGAGAGTTGTTGGTGGTCTATGCTGATTGGTATGGTTCATTTTGCAAAAAGTCAAGATTAGGTGTCCTTTGAGGTATGGGAAAATTCAGGCCAAGGACAAGGGCATGTCCTGCGCAACTTGATTCATGGGCAACCATGGAATTCAGATTGAGGCCAATTAGCAAGTGGATTGAAATTTGTGGGGGGTTTTGCAAATTTCATGAAGTTTGGCCCTTTCTTGATTTCTTCATGCACAAGCCATGAAACTTGGGAGTTCTTGGCACAAATATGACTTTTGGGAATATCATAAAGTTTGTATGATGATTAGAAGACAATTTGAAGTCACAAATTTGCTTGGCATGAGGTTTTGCAAAAATCCCTCTTAGGCATGAAACTTGAAATTATGTGATTTTGACCAACTTTTGAAAACCATAACTTGAGTTCCAAAATGAATTAGATCTTGTTCTTTTACTTTTGGAAAAGGGAATGATTCAATCTACGACTTTCATGACCAAGAATTTTTCATTTGAAGCATTTTTGGTTGAGAAAGAGGAGGTTGAAAAACTTTCCCCAAAATGGAAAGTTTACATTACAAGTCATTTCCATATTTGGCAACTTTTGGTTTAGCCCACTTTTATTCAAATTTGTGAACTTCTAAGCAATTCAATGATCAAATAAATACCTTATAACTTCAATTTGATGAAAAATCCACTTTGGTTCCATGTTGGGGGGCCTCAGAAGCCCTGATTTGGCTCATACTTGCTCAAGAAGTTACCCAGTGATCAGATGACTTCCACAATGAATTTTTCCATAAAACTTGGTATACATGATCCTTATATCATATAGAGACCAATATAAACAAGAATTACCAAAAAATTTGGAGTTATGGCCTCTGAAACCAAAATCCTAATTTTAGGTCATCTGTGCAGTTAAACCTGGCTCTGCTTCCTATCCTTGCCAGTTCTTGTGATTTTCTAACTTTCTTGATCTTGGGAGGATATAATATGATGTTTGAACATACATGGACCCCCTTGAGATGATTGATGACCTTTGGAGTGGCTCAGATGGCTCATGGATTGCTCAGATCACAAACCCTAGATGCATATGAACTTGACCTAATGCAGTGAAGCAAGATGCAATATGAGATGATTGAACTTATGCAAATGAAAAGATCACAAACCATGGTGAAATGAGTGAGGGAAAATTTGGGGTGTTTACAAAGGGTATTCTGGCGACTGCAGGGGATAGGTGTTTTTGTATACTGTTGGGGAGTATTATGCGTAGGACTCGGACGAGTGTCATAAGAACTCTATATAAGTAAAAACAAGAGTGTAAAAGGTATTCTGGCGATTTTACTGGGAAGATGTTTTTGTTTGTACACCGTTGGAGGAGTGATATTTGTATATACAGGTGAATGGTTCGACCTGACTAATGATCATGCAAATGCATGTTTGATTTTTACCATAATGATCCGTATTAGACAGAATGATATACTCTGCTTGGGGAAGATGATGTGAATGAAATGAATGCAAGGATGCAAACCAAAACCAGAAGCATACTCATGATGCAAATGATGCTAAGGGATGGTACAAATGTATGCCAAGAGATGTGAATGATCATACAAGTAATGAGGATGCAAATGAAGCATGAAAGGAGCATGAAAGTTCATGAATGCACATGAAATGAAATGAATGCATAACATGGAAAATGGATGATGCAATGATCAAACATGTTTATAATGTGTCCTATGATGTCCTATATGTCATTTGAATGCACAAAATGTCATGGCAAGTTCATGTATGCAAGCTTATACAAGGTGGATGCAAATGAAGATGCAAATTAGGGTTACATGATCATATGAGATGCACAATTCAAAACCAGAAGCAAATGATAAGATAAAAAATTGAAAATAGAATCAAAGGGACCTTAGACCTATACAAGTTCACTGCCCAAAGGGGAAGGTCAGAAGCTAAACCCTAAGGGACTAATGATTTTCCTAAATTTCTAAGGTTTTAAAGGTGATCCTAAAGGGAAAATGCCAAACAAATTGAAAATGCAAGGTAAAAATGAAACAAAAATGTTTTTAGATGCTTAAAACCATGCATAACACAATGCAAAAAGAATCATTCACAAACTCACTTTGGATCAAAAGTTATGAATTTTTGAAGTTAGGGTTAAAAATATTCAAATTTAAGAACCCTAATTTAAATAAAAATTGTCAAAGTGTGATCAAAACCAAAAATAAATTTGTTTTGTGAGTTTGTAAATGTTTCTAAATGTTTGAAAATGTTCTCTGAATTTTTTTGGGATTTTTAAATACTTAAATGTATTTTTAATTAATTAATTCTCATTAACTAATTAAAAATAATCATTTAAATAATTTAAAAATATTCTTAAATGCAAAAAATAAAAATAAAAATATTTTTGGGTTCTAAAAATTAATAAAAGCTTGAATAAAAAATTTCAGAATTTTTGCAGTCTTTTTTCTATTTTTAAAAATTCGTACAAAATTAAATAAAGAAAATACAATAAAAATTAAATAAAAAGAAAGTAAGCTGAAAGGAAGGCTGAGATTCAATCTGGGTTTCTAAAGGGTTGACTGGGCGCGCATCTGGACGGCCCAGGTTCAAACCTGACTAATCCTAATTATTTATTTAATTAATCCTGATTAATTATTAATGAAAAGATCTGGACCTCACAAATGCGCGCGGGAACACTCATCCAACGACCCATATTCAAACGAAACCCTAAACCTGATTAAAAGCCCTAACGACACTCAGGTGGCCGAAAATGACCTCCGGTCATCTTCTCCAGCCACACTCTCCCCTGAGAATCTCTATCTCACTCCCTAAGCTACAAAATCATGCCAAAATCTCCAGAACTCTTCTCCTAACATCAAATAACAAGAATCCATGGACAAAAACAATTTATTTTAGCCATACAGAGAGAATCGAAGGAAAATAAGTTTAGGGCAAAAGTTTCAGAGCAACATAAAATGCTTGTTTCTGGCTCATTTTCGAAAATAATTACATCCCCATGATCATGGCAACACATAGAACAACATTGTAACTAAAAAACAAGATTCTGGATAAAATGTTCATCATGCTACCTGAGGTTGAGCTTTCGAATCCTGGGCTTTCTGGCCTTCTCCCTTGTGCTTTTCCACTCCAATGAACTCCTTGATGCTTCTGGTAAGCTTGAAACAAGTTTATGTGGAGTGTTTGAAGCTTTCAGTTCAGGGGAGGTGAAAATCGTATTTCTGTTTGAGGTGGTTTCAGGCTGTTTTGATGGGTGGGAAATGATCAGTGATGTATTTGGAGATGAATGGTGGAAGAAGTTTTGAGAATAGGTGGATGAGTTATGAAATTCGATAGAAAATGCAAAAGAGGGAGCTTTGGTGAATGCTGACTTGTGGGAGGATTCTGGCTTGCTTGTTGTGTGTAATGGCTTGTATTTGGTCCATGTATCAAGTCTTGATAGGTCAGAGAGTTGTTGGTGGTCTATGCTGATTGGTATGGTTCATTTTGCAAAAAGTCAAGATTAGGTGTCCTTTGAGGTATGGGAAAATTCAGGCCAAGGACAAGGGCATGTCCTGCGCAACTTGATTCATGGGCAACCATGGAATTCAGATTGAGGCCAATTAGCAAGTGGATTGAAATTTGTGGGGGGTTTTGCAAATTTCATGAAGTTTGGCCCTTTCTTGATTTCTTCATGCACGAGCCATGAAACTTGGGAGTTCTTGGCACAAATATGACTTTTGGGAATATCATAAAGTTTGTATGATGATTAGAAGACAATTTGAAGTCACAAATTTGCTTGGCATGAGGTTTTGCAAAAATCCCTCTTAGGCATGAAACTTGAAATTATGTGATTTTGACCAACTTTTGAAAACCATAACTTGAGTTCCAAAATGAATTAGATCTTGTTCTTTTACTTTTGGAAAAGGGAATGATTCAATCTACGACTTTCATGACCAAGAATTTTTCATTTGAAGCATTTTTGGTTGAGAAAGAGGAGGTTGAAAAACTTTCCCCAAAATGGAAAGTTTACATTACAAGTCATTTCCATATTTGGCAACTTTTGGTTTAGCCCACTTTTATTCAAATTTGTGAACTTCTAAGCAATTCAATGATCAAATAAATACCTTATAACTTCAATTTGATGAAAAATCCACTTTGGTTCCATGTTGGGGGGCCTCAGAAGCCCTGATTTGGCTCATACTTGCTCAAGAAGTTACCCAGTGATCAGATGACTTCCACAATGAATTTTTCCATAAAACTTGGTATACATGATCCTTATATCATATAGAGACCAATATAAACAAGAATTACCAAAAAATTTGGAGTTATGGCCTCTGAAACCAAAATCCTAATTTTAGGTCATCTGTGCAGTTAAACCTGGCTCTGCTTCCTATCCTTGCCAGTTCTTGTGATTTTCTAACTTTCTTGATCTTGGGAGGATATAATATGATGTTTGAACATACATGGACCCCCTTGAGATGATTGATGACCTTTGGAGTGGCTCAGATGGCTCATGGATTGCTCAGATCACAAACCCTAGATGCATATGAACTTGACCTAATGCAGTGAAGCAAGATGCAATATGAGATGATTGAACTTATGCAAATGAAAAGATCACAAACCATGGTGAAATGAGTGAGGGAAAATTTGGGGTGTTTACAAAGGGTATTCTGGCGACTGTAGGGGATAGGTGTTTTTGTATACTGTTGGGGAGTATTATGCGTAGGACTCGGACGAGTGTCATAAGAACTCTATATAAGTAAAAACAAGAGTGTAAAAGGTATTCTGGCGATTTTACTGGGAAGATGTTTTTGTTTGTACACCGTTGGAGGAGTGATATTTGTATATACAGGTGAATGGTTCGACCTGACTAATGATCATGCAAATGCATGTTTGATTTTTACCATAATGATCCGTATTAGACAGAATGATATACTCTGCTTGGGGAAGATGATGTGAATGAAATGAATGCAAGGATGCAAACCAAAACCAGAAGCATACTCATGATGCAAATGATGCTAAGGGATGGTACAAATGTATGCCAAGAGATGTGAATGATCATACAAGTAATGAGGATGCAAATGAAGCATGAAAGGAGCATGAAAGTTCATGAATGCACATGAAATGAAATGAATGCATAACATGGAAAATGGATGATGCAATGATCAAACATGTTTATAATGTGTCCTATGATGTCCTATATGTCATTTGAATGCACAAAATGTCATGGCAAGTTCATGTATGCAAGCTTATACAAGGTGGATGCAAATGAAGATGCAAATTAGGGTTACATGATCATATGAGATGCACAATTCAAAACCAGAAGCAAATGATAAGATAAAAAATTGAAAATAGAATCAAAGGGACCTTAGACCTATACAAGTTCACTGCCCAAAGGGGAAGGTCAGAAGCTAAACCCTAAGGGACTAATGATTTTCCTAAATTTCTAAGGTTTTAAAGGTGATCCTAAAGGGAAAATGCCAAACAAATTGAAAATGCAAGGTAAAAATGAAACAAAAATGTTTTTAGATGCTTAAAACCATGCATAACACAATGCAAAAAGAATCATTCACAAACTCACTTTGGATCAAAAGTTATGAATTTTTGAAGTTAGGGTTAAAAATATTCAAATTTAAGAACCCTAATTTAAATAAAAATTGTCAAAGTGTGATCAAAACCAAAAATAAATTTGTTTTGTGAGTTTGTAAATGTTTCTAAATGTTTGAAAATGTTCTCTGAATTTTTTTGGGATTTTTAAATACTTAAATGTATTTTTAATTAATTAATTCTCATTAACTAATTAAAAATAATCATTTAAATAATTTAAAAATATTCTTAAATGCAAAAAATAAAAATAAAAATATTTTTGGGTTCTAAAAATTAATAAAAGCTTGAATAAAAAATTTCAGAATTTTTGCAGTCTTTTTTCTATTTTTAAAAATTCGTACAAAATTAAATAAAGAAAATACAATAAAAATTAAATAAAAAGAAAGTAAGCTGAAAGGAAGGCTGAGATTCAATCTGGGTTTCTAAAGGGTTGACTGGGCGCGCATCTGGACGGCCCAGGTTCAAACCTGACTAATCCTAATTATTTATTTAATTAATCCTGATTAATTATTAATGAAAAGATCTGGACCTCACAAATGCGCGCGGGAACACTCATCCAACGACCCATATTCAAACGAAACCCTAAACCTGATTAAAAGCCCTAACGACACTCAGGTGGCCGAAAATGACCTCCGGTCATCTTCTCCAGCCACACTCTCCCCTGAGAATCTCTATCTCACTCCCTAAGCTACAAAATCATGCCAAAATCTCCAGAACTCTTCTCCTAACATCAAATAACAAGAATCCATGGACAAAAACAATTTATTTTAGCCATACAGAGAGAATCGAAGGAAAATAAGTTTAGGGCAAAAGTTTCAGAGCAACATAAAATGCTTGTTTCTGGCTCATTTTCGAAAATAATTACATCCCCATGATCATGGCAACACATAGAACAACATTGTAACTAAAAAACAAGATTCTGGATAAAATGTTCATCATGCTACCTGAGGTTGAGCTTTCGAATCCTGGGCTTTCTGGCCTTCTCCCTTGTGCTTTTCCACTCCAATGAACTCCTTGATGCTTCTGGTAAGCTTGAAACAAGTTTATGTGGAGTGTTTGAAGCTTTCAGTTCAGGGGAGGTGAAAATCGTATTTCTGTTTGAGGTGGTTTCAGGCTGTTTTGATGGGTGGGAAATGATCAGTGATGTATTTGGAGATGAATGGTGGAAGAAGTTTTGAGAATAGGTGGATGAGTTATGAAATTCGATAGAAAATGCAAAAGAGGGAGCTTTGGTGAATGCTGACTTGTGGGAGGATTCTGGCTTGCTTGTTGTGTGTAATGGCTTGTATTTGGTCCATGTATCAAGTCTTGATAGGTCAGAGAGTTGTTGGTGGTCTATGCTGATTGGTATGGTTCATTTTGCAAAAAGTCAAGATTAGGTGTCCTTTGAGGTATGGGAAAATTCAGGCCAAGGACAAGGGCATGTCCTGCGCAACTTGATTCATGGGCAACCATGGAATTCAGATTGAGGCCAATTAGCAAGTGGATTGAAATTTGTGGGGGGTTTTGCAAATTTCATGAAGTTTGGCCCTTTCTTGATTTCTTCATGCACAAGCCATGAAACTTGGGAGTTCTTGGCACAAATATGACTTTTGGGAATATCATAAAGTTTGTATGATGATTAGAAGACAATTTGAAGTCACAAATTTGCTTGGCATGAGGTTTTGCAAAAATCCCTCTTAGGCATGAAACTTGAAATTATGTGATTTTGACCAACTTTTGAAAACCATAACTTGAGTTCCAAAATGAATTAGATCTTGTTCTTTTACTTTTGGAAAAGGGAATGATTCAATCTACGACTTTCATGACCAAGAATTTTTCATTTGAAGCATTTTTGGTTGAGAAAGAGGAGGTTGAAAAACTTTCCCCAAAATGGAAAGTTTACATTACAAGTCATTTCCATATTTGGCAACTTTTGGTTTAGCCCACTTTTATTCAAATTTGTGAACTTCTAAGCAATTCAATGATCAAATAAATACCTTATAACTTCAATTTGATGAAAAATCCACTTTGGTTCCATGTTGGGGGGCCTCAGAAGCCCTGATTTGGCTCATACTTGCTCAAGAAGTTACCCAGTGATCAGATGACTTCCACAATGAATTTTTCCATAAAACTTGGTATACATGATCCTTATATCATATAGAGACCAATATAAACAAGAATTACCAAAAAATTTGGAGTTATGGCCTCTGAAACCAAAATCCTAATTTTAGGTCATCTGTGCAGTTAAACCTGGCTCTGCTTCCTATCCTTGCCAGTTCTTGTGATTTTCTAACTTTCTTGATCTTGGGAGGATATAATATGATGTTTGAACATACATGGACCCCCTTGAGATGATTGATGACCTTTGGAGTGGCTCAGATGGCTCATGGATTGCTCAGATCACAAACCCTAGATGCATATGAACTTGACCTAATGCAGTGAAGCAAGATGCAATATGAGATGATTGAACTTATGAAATGAAAAGATCACAAGACATGGTGAAATGAGTGAGGGAAAATTTGGGGTGTTTACAAATGGTATTCTGGCGACTGCAAGGGATAGGTGTTTTTGTATACTGTTGGGGAGTAGTATGCGTAGGACTCAGACGAGTGTCAGAAGAACTCTATATAAGTCTGAACAAGAGTGTAAAAGGTATTCTGGAGATTTTACTGGGAAGATGTTTTTGTTTGTACACCGTTGGAGGAGTGATATTTGTATATATAGGTGAATGGTTCGACCTGACTAATGATCATGCAAATGCATGTTTGATTTTTACCTTAATGATCCGTATTAGACGGAATGATATACTCTGCTTGGGGAAGATGATGTGAATGCTATGATTATGAAATTGAGAGAGCCGATATAGGATCTGAACTATGCAGGGAGAAAGGATCTTTGGGCGATCTTTCTGGAGAAGTCTGTGGGGAAACTCAATCTGGGGATGAGAGAAACCCCAAGGTGTTGACAATTGTATCTGTTGGGGAAGAAATAAATTCAGTTATTGCTCGGGAGGTCCTTCTTGGGGAGGAAATGACTTTTGAGAAGTAATTTGTTGTACTTCTTTCAATCAGGTTGTATCCTGGGGGAATGATGAGCTTCGTGGGGGATGTTTTTGTCAAGTGATCCTGCCGATGATGTGACTGCTAACTTGGCTGGGGATATAGTGCCTGATATGCCTCATGCTGCAAAAGATTAACTGCCTTGAGTACCTGCAACCTGTTAAACAAAGGAAACGCACAAGTGTCCTGAGGCATCCTCAACCGGATTCGGTCATAGGAGTTAGATTTTCTTTATAGTACATATTTCCTGCAAGCATTTATTGAAAATGGCTTATATGTTTTCATGCAAATGTTGTATTACGAACTTTGGACATTTTTGCAAACAAAACAAAAGGGTACAAAATAGAGTATGAGTAAATATTGATTTTATTGATTTGTGTACCCTGAACAGGCGAGTACATTTGAAGAAGCTAATCCCTGAAATGAGGAGATTGCTATAAAATTGAGAAAATAAAAGTATTATATTTGGCAATGCTGAAGTTGATGCTCCAATATTCCGTTTGATATGACATGTATGACTTTGAACGCTCTTCTTATCTTGCTTTCTGAAGAAAGTTGATTATGATCGACGCTTTGTCCTTTAAAGCTTGCCAGGTTATGGAAGTGTGATACAGACGAATTAAGAGTACAATTGTTCGCTTATTCCCTGATTTTGCGTGGATCGCCCTTTCGGGTTTTCAATCCACTGGGATACCCATTTTTGCCTTAGTTGTCCGAAGTGGCTTTTCAACTCAGCGGGTGCACACATTTTTTTATATTATTTTCCCTTATTTTTGCTCGAGTCTTTTATTATGTTTTTGACTCGTCGGGATGCCCTGTTTTTTGCCTGTACTTACATTCTGTTTTTATGTCCAACGGGTCATTTATGCGAAGTATTTTTTAACTGCATATGAATTCACAGGAGATGGGAAATTTTTGCCATCCATGGTTGCGAGCATCAGTGCTTCGCCTGAAAAGACTTTAGTTATATCGTAGGGACCTTCATAGTTTGGCGTCCACTTACCCCTGTGGTTTGTATGAGGAGGAAGGATTCTTTTCAGTACAAGCTCTCCCAATTGATATTCCCGAGGTCTCAGAATCACAGCCCTTTCGTGAATCAGGTCACGCGACAGGCTAGCTGCGTTGCGACAAGATCTACGAAAAGTCTAACTATCTGGGGGAGCTTTCATGCTAGGCGTACAAGGAGCGAGTCCTTGGAGACTAACACTAATAACATCCAATTCTAAACTTAGGTGTTCCCTCTGCTTTTTCCACCACTCAAATTTTACTTGTAACGTGACCCCGAGAACCCACAAACAAATATAATGAGCAATAAAGTAAAGCGGTAAAAGAACAAATAAACAAACATAAATAATAAACATAGAGAAGACAAGAAAATACAAGATCAGACAAATAAACACATAATGCTAAGTTAGGTTCGACTCTCTCTAGCATGGAGCTAAGATCCCCAGCAGAGTCGCCAACTGTCGTACCTCGAAAAATACAATCCTAAAACAAAACAACAGAGGCGCCACATAATTCTATTTATTCTACGAGAGAAAAGGGAGATATAGATACAACCTAAAGGATGGATAAGAAATGGTCAACGAAACCTAATTCTAAGTTCGGGAGTCGGTTACACAAGGGGAAGGTATTAGCACCCTTCACGTTCGTTGTACTCAACGGGAACCTCTTAGCTTAACTATGCGATTAAATGTTTGATCTTAAGTTTTTGTCTTCTAAATGATTGTTAATATGTTTGTTCTTAAAGAAAAGTTTTAAATTAATATTAAGACGAAGAAAGGATTAAAGTTTTTTTTTATTATTGTGCTCGCGAAGGATTAAAATCCCCGTGCCTACGTATTCCCTCGTGCAATGGGAAATTCAGAGCTTCGTAGTTCGTGCTACTACGGTTTGTGATTTTTAAATGAACGATTATTTAAAACGCATTCTACTGCTAAGCGTTGGCTTATACTCGCGGTGGAGGCTGAAGCGCTAGCTTGTTCGAGAGATAGAATGATTTAAACAATGTTCGTTTTGAGAAAAGTGTTTGACTTTTGTTAAGATGTTTTAAACAAAAGAGCGAATGAACCACGTCGCGTGGGGCTAGCCCAGGAGCGATTGCATTCCAAAACGTGCGGAGTGCTAGACTCCGGAGTTCTGTCTTTCGATAATTAATTATGAGAATAATTTAAAATGGTTGGTGAGTTTGAATTGATTTAAGATATGAAAGATGCGAATGGACCACATCTCGTGGGGCTAGCCCAGCTGCAATCCATTTTAGAACGTGCGGAGTGCTAGACTCCGGAGTTCGTTTTTTTCGTAATTTGATTTATAAAAATGATTTGAATGTTTTGGTATACGGATAGTGATTGAACACATCGCGTGGGGCTAGCCCAGTTGCGGTCCAATCCAGAATGTGCGGAATGCTAGACTCCGGAGTTCTGTTTTCATATTTAAATTTATGCGATTTTTTATTTTGAAAATTGGAAATCGAATGGACCACGTTGCGTGGGGCTAGCCCAGCTGCAGTCCATTTTAGAACGTGCGGAGTGCTAGACTCCGAAGTTCTTATTTCGTATTAAATTAATTAAATAAATTGGATAATTATTTTTAGATGTTTTAATAACGAAGGAGCGAACGGACGTTACGCGTGGGGCTAGCCCAGTTGCAGTTCTTTCTAGAACGTGCAGAGTGCTAGACACCGGAATTCTATTCCTTGTTAAGTTATTTAAGATGCGTAAAAAGTCATACAGATGGCGATTATGTAAATGACTGACTTACGTGTATGTGAAAATGCAGGCGAGGTATTTTGTTTACTTGGTGTTGAACCAAGAAGTATAGTTATTTTTTTGAACGATCATTCTTAAGGTAATTGTATTTATTATTATTATTTAACAATTTTTGTTTGAAGTGGGAGGATATGCAAGCAACTATACTTTAATCAAAAAATCGAGAAATTTAAAATATGACTCAAAGTAAAAAAAAAGTAATTGATTAAGATAAACAAACAAACTTTAAGACAATAAAATTTTATCTATTTCTTAATAAAATAAAATCTTGAAATAAATACTAAATAAAACTAAATATATATTTTTTAAGAAATTATTAGTTAGATAAAAATAAACACTTAATGGGCCTAAAGAAATTTTTCAAACCAAAACAAAAAGTCCCACTGGGTCTGCACCGGCCCAGCTATGAAATCAAAAGAAATGGATTTCCAGAAGTGTAAATCCCAGCCGCAAGAGTACGCCATACCTTAATGCCAAGTGGTTCTCACCCAAGGCTGACAGAGCATTCAAAATTACAGAATGGTGCATTGGACTGTGTATAGGTAATGTTAAGAGTTGCTTTCCTTTTTTTATAAAACTTAATAAATTCTATTAGCCCAAAAAAAACAATTAAAAGCCAAAGGTTGTGTTGAGAGAATAAAATGCTAGTCATAGAACTAATATTCAGCATCCATCAAAAAACATTTTGGAGATGAGAGAGAGGTTGCCTTAAAGTTTTTCGACACACCCACCTTTCTTTATCAGCAAAGCAAGTATCAACTCGGCCGTTACTTCTTTTCAAACGCCGACATTCATCGTATCAACATATGGAAACAAACCGACCGGAATCCGTATCAAACAATCATCCCCATAAACAAATAAACCCCAACCCTAACTCATCATCTATTCAATGATCTGTATCAACAAATGAAAGGGAAAATAGCAACGACGAGTTACCTGCAAGCGAAGAGTCTTATTTTTCTTTGGCTTGCGTCCTTGTAGTTGAGATCGTTGCCTGATGTGAGATTTTGCAGAGATTAGGGTCGAGAACCTTTCTTAAAAAAAAAGGGTTTTCTGCGCGGCTAGGATTTGTATTCTCAATGTTTTGAAGGTTTTGCGGCGGGGAGGTTTTTTCGGTAGTGGTGAAGGGTCACGGTGTTTTGTGGCTGTGATGATTATGAAAACGTGAGGGTGATAAGGGTTTTCGGCGATTTGGATTGAAGGTCTCAACGGCTTGCTATGAAGATTGGTTGAACTCGAAGACGGTTTTAGATGTGACGTGAGGGTGACGATTTACAGTGGGTTTCTGAACTTCTCTGTAAAACAGTTTTCCTCTTTTTTACTCTGCTTTTTTGTTTGCAGTGTAGCGAGGTTGGAGGCCATTGTACGGGTGATTTCGGTGATGACGGATAAAGAATTCAGACTTGGGCACAGATTGCGGCGGAGGTGAGTTTTCGGCAGTTTTGATCCCTCTGCCCCATCTCTGTTTTGTCTTAAACTCACGAGGTGATTGTCTCAGAGGCTCTCTGTGGCTTCAGACTAAATCAACCGTGTTTTTAATCTCACCATTTATGACCTTATGTTTCAGTGCATTACACTTGTGGATTGATGGCGGGTTTTGCTTGTGTGTTAGCAAAAGGTTTGATTTGCTTAGTTGTGTGGAGAACAGGGCAGTTAGGAAGAGTTATGAAGAGGTTTTTGGTATGGTTTTCACAGTTGTTTCTAGTTTTTGAATCTGGTTTTGCTTCTGGTTTTCCTTAGGTTTGTGTATTTGTTATGCAGAATAATGGTATGAAGGCTAAATGTGTGAGATGAAGGATATTTAGTGGTGGTGAGGACGAAAATGAAAGGACTTCACAGGTGCTGCTGTGAAGTTAAAAACAAATGGAGGTGATAGAAGGCTATGGAGGTCGGTTAGTTTAAAGCTGAGTTGAAGGTGAAAAGGTGGAAGGATGAAGGTGAGTTCTCATGTTTTATATTTGCAATCGTTTTCTCTGAATCCCATCCCCTTTTGAACTTTTTGAGATTTCTTGGTGAAATGAATGTGGCTGCTATCTCTCTGTTTGATGTTGCTCCTGAGTTTTTTTTGTATGGAGTTCTACCTAAGTTTTTTGTAACTATGTTGTTTTTTGATTTTCCTTCCTTTTCGGTTTTGTTGTTGGCTCTTTCTCTTGGATATGAAGTTTTTGGTTGTAGTTTTGGAAGTTTTGATATGAAGTCTTTGGTTGTAGTTTTTGTGGCTGCCTTGGTTTTGGATGGAAAAGTTAGTATATATAGGGTAGGATTAGGGTTTTAGGGATTTTGAAATATGGAAACTTGTTAACTATGTTTGACAGTTTTTTTGGGGGGAAAAGCTTCTGAAATTGAAAATGATGTGTGATAGCAGGGCAAGGCAGAATTTGCAGCAGGCCTACTGCATTTGGTCTACCAATTTTGTATGCTTGTGTAGTGTAAAAAAAGGGAAAAGTCTTGCTATTACTATGTATCTGCTGAACTTGGTCTGCTGTACTTTTGTGATTATTTAGTATCTTCATAAGCCCTTTTTCCAAAACAACATAATGTGACAAATTGTGGATTGAATGGATTGATGAAAATGTATGATGGAATGTTTGGCTGTAGTTCTCTTGTGAAAAATGTATGTCTGAACTTATTGTTTTCTTTTCATGTGCATGAGAAATTCATAAGGATGGAGGAAACATAAAGCTTGGAAGCATGGCCTAGCATAAGAAATGAAGACTTTGGAAGAAGCTTGGGGTTTAGATTTTTTTGTCAATTTATGTATTTTACAAAGTAGTTTCCTAAGCATTGGTAGTGTGAACAATAGCCATATGATTTTAGCAACAAAATGCTTCAATCTTAGACTTTAAGCACCCATGAGTGCTTCTTGATTTATTTGGTGTAATTGAATAAGAAACTTAAAATGAATTGCTTAAGTTTTGAAAGAGAGATTGGAAATTTGTCATGGAACATAGTTTGAAGTTTTTTTGCAATTGATTCTCATGAGTTGGGTTTTTTGAAATAAACAAAATTAAATTAAACTTGAATGAAAATTTTGAAACAAAGTTGGAAAAAAAAGATTTGAAATTCTAGAAAAGGAGTTTGAATGGAAAAATTGTATGTGAAACTTGAAATTGAAAAATAAAATGAATTTAAAATAAAATTGGACTTGAACTTAAATTAAAATTGAAAATTATAATAGAATAGAAACACACTCTTTTTTTTTAAAAATAAAAAAAATAAAAATTAGAAGTAGAAATTGAGATAAAGATTAAAAATCAATTTAACAAGGAGAACTTAAAAATGAGTTAGAATTTAAATTTGGAATGGGTGTATATGAAGAGAAAGAATAGAGAATAACTAAAAAACTAGTATTTGAAATAAGAAAAATTCTAAAAACAAGAGGTTAATAAAAGAGAGAAATAAAAAGAAATAGAAATAGAACTAGAAAATATAAGATAAGAAATAAAAGTTAGAAGTGAGAAATATAAATTAAATTTAAAATGGAAGCTTGGAAGTGAAAAGAAATAAAGAAAAAAATCATGAGAAACTCGAAAAATGAGTTGAAAGTGACAGAAAAACAAAACTTGGAATTTTTCCGTTAAGTGCAACGAAAATATGATGAGAGCAGTTAGGGGTAAAATTTGGGGTGTGACAGTTGCCCCCTATTTAAATAAACTTTACCAGATGTCATGAGGAATGTTAACCCTCATAAAAATCGTAGTAAAGGGTATTTAAATATAGAAAACCGCAAATTTTACCTCTAAATGCAATGACATGCTATGAACTCGTGAGGGACCCCTCGCTGGGGATATGTCATGCGAAATGCGATGAAGCCTAACATGCTGATTTTTAATGATGAATATGCTGAACATGGTATGATGAGGACAAATGCAAACAGTAATCCACAGAAATGCAAACGAGGGGGGAAGACTCACTGGGGATAACAATATGCTGGGGATGACAAGACGAAAACGGGATGTATTCCAAGTGATAAATCAGCAGGTTTAAGTGTAACTGCTGGCACTAAGAATGACATAAGACGGAAAACAAAACGTAAGATTAAAGACAGACTATCTGAAGTGATGAGTTAGCCAGCTCAAGGTGGTTACTGGGGATTCCAATGCAACGATTCGGCGATTGAGAAAAATAGAACTGATCTTGACTAGGCAGTCAGGAGTACCAAATAACAAATATTTACACGGTAATCAGGAAAATAAAAGACAAGCATCGACACAGTGGTCAGGAAATAAAATAACAGACATTGACGCGGTGGTCAGGAAATAAAATGACTGACATTGACACAGTGGTCGTGAAATAAAATAACAGGCAATGACGCGGCGGTCTGGAAATAAAATAACAGGCAACGACACAGTGGTCAGGAAATAAAATGACTGACATTGACACAGTGGTCGTGAAATAAAATAACAGGCAATGACGCGGCGGTCTGGAAATAAAATAACAGGCAACGACACGGTGGTCAGGAAATAAAAACAGACATTGACGCGGTGGTCTGGAAATAAAATAACAGGCAACGACACGGTGGTCAGGAAATAAAATAGCAGGCAACGACACGGTGGTCAGGAAATAAAAATAGACATTGACGCGGTGGTCAGGAAATAAAATAACAGGCAACGACACGGTGGTCTGGAAATAAAATAACAGGCAACGACACTGTGGTCAGGAAAATAAAAATTTATGCAATGACACGGTGGTCAGGAAATAAAAACAGACATTGACGCGGTGGTATGGAAATAAAATGACAGGCATAGACGCGGTGGTCAGGAAATAAAATAACAGACATTGACGCGGTGGTCATGAAATAAAAATAACAGACAAATAATTCAAAGTGATAAATCAACAGGTTCAAGTGTAACTGTTGATACCGAGAATAAAGAAAACTAACACAACATTTGGGTAGTGGCTCTGTGCGACTAACTGATGCCAGGGGTAGAAAACAGCGTACTCAAATAGTCAACGGCTCCAAGATACCGGCTGATACTGAGAATAAAACGAGAAGATTGGATTTTTCAGCAGGATATCCAACCTCCAGTCATTCCTTAAACGAAGAATCAAGAGAAAACCTTCAGGAACCACTCAGGAGAACATAAGTATATGCCAAATTAAATGGACTTAGACTACAAGAAAAGGGTTTCACAATTAGCTTAAGAGATTTGCCAATGGCAATTGGACATCAAAGAGATTCTTGTAAAGTGACAGTAGATTACATGTCAGCAGAGGCCTGTTTTGCAAGGTATGACTCTTTTCTACTGTGGGCAGATGCTTGATAAGTAAGACGGTAGCAGAGCTTAATGCTAAGAGCGAAGCGACATGACCAGCACATGATAAAGACACACCGACTCATATGATTTCCAAATATGCCCTGGATGGGTATTGGATGAAATAGTTATTTCCGCAGAACACTTTTTAGAAGGAGACAAGGATGACGACAAGATTCCCGACACCTGTCTTGAACTCAAAATTCACGGTCATAAGGTCTGCTAGAACAACTTGGAGGAACATATAAGATTTGCCCCTGTGTGATTCCTCTTGCCCCAGAATCAATTTTGAAAATTTCCTCTTCTCAAAAAGTTTAGACCAGCCTGCCATGACATGGCCTTTGAAATGGTTGCCCCGGTACTCGAACATCGGAAATTTTCCCCTAGTTATTTGATCCTTGGGATGAGAGACTTCTGGTCTAGCTGGCCATTGAACTCTTGAATTCTTTCTGATAACTCGCTCAAGTATGAGTCTTGAGGAGAGCTCAACCTCTGAATTGTTGACTCCTGAATGGATTGATTCAGATTGACTGGTTCTTGAAGTGTCTTGCCCCTGGTTACCCAACTCCTAGGATGGGAAACTTTTGATTTGACTGGTCATTGAATTCTTGAACTGTTTGGTGATAAATTGCTCTGGTATGAGCCTTGAGAAGAAGTTCAACCTCTAAGATGCTGACTCTTGAAGAAATTAATTGGCTTATTCTTGAAGTAATTGCCCCTGGCTGGGCTTCTCTTAATTAGTCGAATTCCCTAATTGGCTGCGTTCGTCGGGATTCCATTGATGCTGAATTGACTTGCAAACAGACATTATTTATTTAAAATTGGCAATTTTAATGTAACATTTATGCAAGTTTTGAATCGCAATTTATTAGTATGACAGTGATACAATGGAGTTGATTTAAAATAAAAAGTGGATCTAGCCATTTATGGGATGGCAGATCAAATGATCAATACAAATGATTATCAAAGATCGTTAGGAGTCAGGTTAACACAACCTTGTTGTAGTATGCTCTCGAAATAAACCCTGCCTCAATTAGATCTTTTAAGGGTTGTAACGTGGCTTGGTTCACGGTTTATGAAACGAAAGATAAAAGGCTCAAAATTTATTTGTACCCATCCCATCTTCGTGATGAACTCCAATCCTATGTTCAGTTAAATTGATTTACTCATTCAAAAGTCTTTTGACGGTGCGTGATAAGGATCAGGATTTGAAAGTGATGGCAGCCACCTTGCTTTTTTTTGCTTTGCTGGATTTGATGACTTCCTTTATTTTCGCCTAAGTCGTCTTTTCCTATTTTTTGACTTGGCGGACTTTTCTTTGTATTTATTTTTCCTTACGTTATTCCTTTGTTGAGTGGTTATGACTGCCGTTTCATTGGAGGATAGAGAATACGTACTACAAACCTTTGGCTCTTCACGACCTCTTTGGTGTGTGGAAGAAAGTACGTTGCTGATCCTTCTTGAATGATGGATTGAAACTCTTGAAGATTGAATGTAAACAGATTAACTGAACCGACTACCCTGCCCCGCGTTTGAAATTAAGGGTTTTTACATTTTGAAAAAAGAACACTCCTACTTCTAGGCTCAAAGGGGTTAGCAAGGGATTATCATCCTTATTTCACCGGTGTCTGGAAATTTGAAACAATGCCAGTACATCATTGGCAAGGTTTTAATTGAGAGCATACAAATGGAGAATTCAAGTATCTGGTTTTCATCATCCTCCCTCCAATCTTTGGTAAAACAAAAGTTTGATAGAAATATTTTTATTATATATTTTAATAATGAAAGAAAATGAGTGACTACGAATGGATTGATTCAAAAGATGCATAAACATTTCATTAATCTTGCCAATTCAAAACAACAATGCTTACAAGCAAATACAAAAATTAACATGCAAAGAAAATACAACAGCGCTGAAACAAACAGGGGATTGCCAGCTTTAGGGAATTGAAAATGTCTTGATTTACTGTCTTCAAGAGGTGCACCAAGAAGTCACTCAGGCGAGAGGTTGACATGCACCGACAGGCTTCCTTCTGAAAAGGATATGCACCTCTTGTCAATCAAATGTTGTACCTTGGCTTGAAAAGCTCTGCAGTCTTCAGTTGAATGCCCCATTGATCCAGCATGATATCCACATTGCTCATGTGGATTATACTCAGGTGGGTATGGCTCTGGCAAAGGTTTGAGAGACTTAGGAATCACCAATGAGTGTTGAATCAAAGGTTGCAGAAGTTGAGTGTATGATACAGGTACTGGATGAAGAGGATCATTCCTTCTTTCCAAATTTTTGCGAGGCTTATGTGGACTCTGGTGCTGATTCAGATATCCTTGGATTTGGGCTTGCTGACTTGGACGAGAGTTGTCCCTGATAATCGGAGTAGTGTCTTCAAATGAAAGAATGTCTTTCTCAATTAAAAATTTCACAGCACGTTTTAAGGCATAACAGCCTTCCAAATCGTGCCCTGAAGCACCATCATGGAATAGACAACGGACATTTGGATTGTAGTTTGCTGGGAGTGGATCCGGTAAGGGACCAAAAGGCTTTGGAACAACCAATCCTTTCTTCAACAATGAAGGATATAATTCTGTGTAGGTCATAGGGATTTGAGGGGTTGGAGGCCTTCTCCCTTGTCGTCTATTCTGATTTGAGGCACCCTCCGGGTAAGAATCCTGAGCTCTCAATCTCTGACAAGCTGGCACTACTGGCACACTAGGTACTGCTAGTCGCTTGTTGTGATGACTTTTGAGTTCTTCACACTCAATGCTGGATGTCATCTCCTTCGATTCACCCCCTACTTCTCCTTTGCTTCCGCCAGCAGGAGTGGCGACATTGAAATTTCCAGATGGTGTCCTGATACTCTTGTGAGAAGGAAAAGACGCTCCGTCAGTTAGGCGAATTACCTGTTCTTTATGGTACAAAATTTTAAGAACCTTCATAGGTCTCTTTCCCTTCTTATCTCCTGGCTCAACAATCAAATTGTCTGAAATCGGCTCTCCTTCTTGGGGGATTAGCGACTTAATAACACTTTGTAACTCAAAACTCTGGCATTCTTCGATAGGGTGGCCCAAGGCTCCAGTGCGGTATCTACATTCAACCTCTGGATGGTCCTCTTCAAGGATTAAACTTTTTCTATGGATCAACCTTTGTACCCAGACTTTCAATTCAGGGCAAGTATTAAAATCATGTCCTACCACCCCTTTATGGAATTCACACACCGTATTTGTATCAGGGTTATACCATGTATTTGGCGATGGCACAGGTGCGTAAGGAGTTATCAATGAATTCTGGATAAGTAACGGGTAGAGCTTGCTGAGTGGCACTGGAATGGGTTCATAGTGAGCTTCACTCTCTTTGTTCTGACACTGCCCCTTGTTTCGCTTTCGCTTCTTTTTCCGACCTTAAGAAGAAACTGCCAGAGGATATTGAGGCACTGATCTGAAAATCAGAGGTTGACTTTGGCCTAGTAGGGTAGAGCCATGAGTTGGTAGATGAGGAGTTGTCACAGGGAAACACTCTTGACTCGAGGTAGCATCGAATGGAGGTAGGACATTAGCTTTCTCTGCTGCGGCAATGGGCACAGGGCGACTCTCCTTCTTCAACAAAGCTTGTAAGGTTTCCAAGACCCATTCCTTCTGTTTCTTCAAGGAAATAACCTCTTCTTTCAATGATTCTTGACCTCTTCTCAGTTCATCCACTGTTTCTTGAGACATGGCTCTCAGTTCTGAACACGTGTCGGGAATCAAACTGCTGACCCAAGAGAAAGGATAGAATGAGCTTACTCTGAGGGAAGAAAATGATTATGCAATGTAGATGCAATGGTATGTGAATGGATGCAAAGCAAGGATGGTTTCAAGGAACTCAAAAGTAAATGCAAACATCCAATTATAAAAACTTTTCCAAAAGGGATTATAAGCTGAAGTTTGTCTATGGTTAAACTTGCGATGTTTGCAATAGACATCTCTTTGTTCCTTGAAGACCTTACTGAAATGATGCATATGATGCTGAGATGCAAAGACGCAGGAATGCAAGGATGCAGGGTGCAAGGTGTCACAAATAAATATGGAACCTTCTTAACAGGTGGGCTGTAAGAGATTGGTTCTACGTTTTGCTACCCATAAGTCCCACTCACATGATAATTTCTACGGTGATGGTTTAAGGAAACTCAAGGTCATGGACGTTTATCGTACTAACTCCCCGCCGCAGGCTAGCTGCATTGTGACGATAATAACGATAAGGTCCACCTTGAGTGGAGTTCTCATGCTAGGCGTGCAAGGAGAAAGTCCTCGGAGCCTAACATTACACAACTACCAAAATTGTAACAAGTCCTAGGGGGTCCCTGAATCACAGCCCTTTCGTGAATCAGGTTACGCGACAGGCTAGCTGCGTTGCGACAAGATCTACGAAAAGTCTAACTATCCGGGGGAGCTTTCATGCTAGGCGTACAAGGAGCGAGTCCTTGGAGACTAACACTAATAACATCCAATTCTAAACTTAGGTGTTCCCTCTGCTTTTTCCACCATTCAAATTTTACTTGTAACGTGACCCCGAGAACCCACAAACAAATATAATGAGCAATAAAGTAAAGCGGTAAAAGAACAAATAAACAAACATAAATAATAAACATAGAGAAGACAAGAAAAGACAAGATCAGACAAATAAACACACAATGCTAAGTTAGGCTCGACTCTCTCTAGCATGGAGCTAAGATCCCCAGCAGAGTCGCCAACTGTCGTACCTCGAAAAATACGATCCTAAAACAAAACAACAGAGCCGCCACCTAATTCGATTTATTCTACGAGAGAAAAGGGAGATATAGATACAACCTAAAGGATGGATAAGAAATGGTCAACGAAACCTAATTCTAATTTCGGGAGTCGGTTACGCAAGGGGAAGGTATTAGCACCCCTCACGTCCGTTGTACTCAACGGGAACCTCTTAGCTTAACTATGCAATTAAATGTTTGATCTTAAGTTTTTGTCTTCTAAATTATTGTTAATATGTTTGTTCTTAAAGAAAAGTTTTAAATTAATATTAAGACGGAGAAAGGATTAAAGTTTTTTTTATTATTGTGCTCGCGAAGGATTAAAATCCCCGTGCCTACGTATTCCCTCGTGCAATGGGAAATTCAGAGCTTCGTAGTTCGTGCTACTACGGTTTGTGATTTTTAAATGAACGATTATTTAAAACGCATTCTACTGCTAAGCGTTGGCTTATACTTGTGGTGGAGGCTGAAGCACTAGCTTGTTCGAGAGATAGAATGATTTAAACAATGTTCGTTTTGAGAAAAGTGTTTGAATTTTGTTAGGATATTTTAAACGAAAGAGCGAATGAACCACGTCGAGTGGGGCTAGCCCAGGAGCGATTGCATTCCAAAACGTGCGGAGTGCTAGACTCCGGAGTTTGGTCTTTCGATAATTAATTATGAGAATAGTTTAAAATGGTTGGTGAGTTTGAATTGTTTTAAGATATGAAAGATGTGAATGGACCACGTTGCGTGGGGCTAGCCCAGCTGCAATCGATTTTAGAACTTGCGGAGTGATAGACTCCGGAGTTCGTTTTTTTCGTAATTTGATTTATAAAAATGATTTGAATGTTTTGGTATACGGATAGTGATTGAACACATCGCGTGGGGCTAGCCCAGTTGCGGTCCAATCCAGAACGTGCGGAATGCTAGACTCAGGAGTTCTGTTTTCGTATTTAAATTTATGCGATTATTTATTTTGAAAATTGGAAATCGAATGGACCACGTTGTGTGGGGCTAGCCCAGCTACAGTCCATTTTAGAACGTACGGAGTTCTAAACTCCGGAGTTCTTATTCCGTATTAAATTAATTAAATAAATTGGATAATTATTTTTAGATGTTTTAATAACGAAGGAGCGAACGGAAGTTACGCGTGGGGCTAGCCCAGTTGCAGTTCGTTCTAGAACGTGCGAAGTGCTAGACTCCGGAATTCTATTCCTTGTTAAGTTATTTAAGATGCGTAAAAAGTCGTACAGATGGCGATTATGTAAATGACCGACTTACGTGTATGTGAAAATGTAGGCTAGGTATTTAGTTTACTTGGTGTTGAACCAAGAGGTATAGTTATTTTTTTGAACGATCATTCTTAAGGTAATTGTATTTATTATTATTATTTAACAATTTTTGTTTGAAGTGGGAGGATATGCAAGCAACTATACTTTAATCAAAAAATCGAGAAATTTAAAATATGACTCAAAGTATAAAAAAAAAGTAATTGATTAAGATAAACAAACAAACTTTAAGACAATAAAATTTTATCTATTTCTTAATAAAATAAAATCTTGAAATAAATACTAAATAAAACTAAATATATTTTTTTTAAGAAATTATTAGGTAGATCAAAATAAACACTTAATGGGCCTAAAGAGATTTTTCAAACCAAAACAAAAAGTCCCACTGGGTCTGCACCGGCCCAGCTATGAAATCAAAAGAAATGGATTTCCAGAAGTGTAAATCCCAGCCGCGGGTGTACGCCATACCTTAATGCCAAGTGGTTCTCACCCAAGGCTGACAGAGCATTCAAAATTACAGAATGGTGCATTGGACTGTGTATAGGTAATGTTAAGAGTTGCTTTCCTTTTTTTATAAAACTTAATAAATTCTATTAGCCCAAAAAAAACAATTAAAAGCCAAAGGTTGTGTTGAGAGAATAAAATGCTAGTCATAGAACTAATATTCAGCATCCATCAAAAAACATTTTGGAGATGAGAGAGAGGTTGCCTTAAAGTTTTTCGACACACCCACCTTTCTTTATCAGCAAAGCAAGTATCAACTCGGCCGTTACTTCTTTTCAAACGCCGACATTCATCGTATCAACATATGGAAACAAACCGACCGGAATCCGTATCAAACAATCATCCCCATAAACAAATAAACCCCAACCCTAACTCATCATCTATTCAATGATCTGTATCAACAAATGAAAGGGAAAATAACAACGACGAGTTACCTGCAAGCGAAGAGTCTTATTTCATATGCTTCTCTCTCAACGTATGCTTCTTCTTCTTCTTTGGCTTGCGTCCTTGTAGTTAAGATCGTTGCCTGATGTGAGATTTTGCAGAGATTAGCGTCGAGAACCTTTCTTAAAAAAAAGGGTTTTCTGCGCGGCTAGGATTTGTATTCTCAATGTTTTGAAGGTTTTGCGGCGGGGAGGTTTTTTCGGTAGTGGCGAAGGGTCACGGTGTTTGGTGGCTGTGATGATATGAAAACGTGAGGGTGATAAGGGTTTTCGGCGATTTGGATTGAAGGTCTCAACGGCTTGCTATGAAGATTGGTTGAACTCGAAGACGGTTTTCGATGTGACGTGACGGTGGCGATTTACAGTGGGTTTCTGAACTTCTCTATAAAACATTTTTCCTCTTTTTTACTCTGCTTTTTTGTTCGCAGTGTAGCGAGGTTGGAGGCCATTGTACGGGTGATTTCGGTGATGACGAATAAAGTATTCAGACTTGGGCACAGATTGCGGCGAAGGTGAGTTTTCGGCAGTTTCGATCCCTCTGCCTCAGCTCTGTTTTGTCTTAAACTCACGAGGTGATTGTCTCAGAGGCTCTCTGTGGCTTCAGACTAAATCAACCGTGTTTTTAATCTCACAATTTATGACCTTATGTTTCAGTGCATTACACTTGTGGATTGATGGCAGGTTTGGCTTGTGTGTTAGAAAAAGGTTTGATTTGCTTAGTTGTGTGGAGAACAGGGCAGTTAGGAAGAGTATGAAGAGGTTTTTGGTATGGTTTTCATAGTTGTTTCTGGTTTTTGCCTCTGGTTTTGCTTCTGGTTTTCCTTAGGTTTGTGTATTTGTTATGCAGAATAATGGTATGAAGGCTAAAGGTGTGAGATGAAGGATATTTAGTGGTGGTGAGGACGAAAATGAAAGGACTTCACAGGTGCTGCTGTGAAGTTAAAAATAAATGGAGGTGATAGAAGGCTATGGAGGTCGGTTGGTTTAAAAATGAGTTGAAGGTGAATTGGGGGAAGGATGAAGGTGAGTTCTCATGTTTTATATTTGCAGTCGTTTTCTCTGAATCCCATCCCCTTTTGAACTTTTTGAGATTTCTTGGTGAAATGAATGTGGCTGCTATCTCTCTGTTTGATGTTGCTCCTGAGTTTTTTTTTGTATGGAGTTCTACCTAAGTTTTGTGTAACTATGTTGTTTTTTGATTTTCCTTCCTTTTCGGTTTTGCTGTTGGCTCTTTCTCTTGGATATGAAGTTTTTGGTTGTAGTTTTGGAAGTTTTGATATGAAGTCTTTATTTGTAGTTTTTGTGGCTGCCTTGGTTTTGGATGGAAAAGTTAGTATATATAGGGTAGGATTAGGGTTTTAGGGATTTTGAAATATGGAAACTTGTTAACTAAGTTTGACAGTTTTTTTTGGGGGTGAAAAGCTTCTGAAATTGAAAATGATGTGTGATAGCAGGGCATGGCAGAATTTGCAGCAGGCCTGCTGCATTTGGTCTACCAATTTTGTTTGCTTGTGTAGTGTAAGAAAAGGGAAAAGTCTTGCTATTACTATGTATCTGCTGAACTTGGTCTGCTGTACTTTTTGTGATTATTTAGTATCTTCATAAGCCCTTTTTCCAAAACAACGTAATGTGACAAAGTGTGGATTGAATGGATTGATGAAAATGTATGATGGAATGTTCGGCTGTAGTTCTCTTGTGAAAAATGTATGTCTGAACTTGTTGTTTTCTTTTCATGTGCATGAGAAATTCATAAGGATGGAGGAAACATAAAGCTTGGAAGCATGGCCTAGCATAAGGAATGAAGACTTTGGAATAAGCTTGGGGTTTAGATTTTTTTGTCAATTTATGTATTTTACAAAGTAGTTTCCTAAGCATTGGTAGTGTGAACAATAGCCATATGATTTTAGCAACAAAATGCTTCAATCTTAGACTTTAAGCACCCATGAGTGCTTCTTGATTTAATTGGTGTAATTGAATAAGAAACTTAAAATGAATTGCTTAAGTTTTGAAAGAGAGATTGGAAATTTGTCATGGAACTTAGTTTAAAGTTTTTTTGCAATTGATTCTCATGAGTTGGGTTTTTTGAAATAAACAAAATTAAATTAAACTTGAATGAAAATTTTGAAACAAAGTTGGAAAAAAAAGATTTGAAGTTCTAGAAAAGGAATTTGAATGGAAAAATTGTATTTGAAACTTGAAATTGAAAAAGAAAATGAATTTAAAATAAAATTGGACTTGAACTTAAATTAAAATTGAAAATTATAATAGAATAGAAACACACTCTTTTTTTTAAAAAATAAAAAAAATAAAAATTAGAAGTAGAAATTGAGATAAAGATTAAAAATCAATTTAACAAGGAGAACTTAAAAATGAGTTAGAATTTAAATTTGGAATGGGTGTATATGAAGAGAAAGAATAGAGAATAACTAAAAAACTAGTATTTGAAATAAGAAAAATTCTAAAAACAAGAGGTTAATAATAGAGATTAAAAAAAAGAAATAGAAATAGAACTAGAAAATAAAAGATAAGAAATAAAAGTTAGAAGTGAGAAATATAAATTAAATTTAAAATGGAAGCTTGGAAGTGAAAAGAAATAAAGAAAAAAATCATGAGAAACTCGAAAAATGAGTTGAAAGTGACAGAAAAACAAAACTTGGAATTTTTCCGTTAAGTGCAACGAAAATATGATGAGAGCAGTTAGGGGTAAAATTTGGGGTGTGACACCACCATCTTTTGCATAGTCTTCTTAATGTTTTTGTTAGCTGCCTCTACAACACCATTCATCTTTGGCCTGTAAGGAGAAGAGTTCTGATGTTGAATCTTGAAATCCCGACATAGTTATGTCATCATTTTGTTGTTAAGTTTTGAACCATTATTAATATTATTCACTCGGGAACTCCATATCGACAAATCATATCCTTTTTCAAAAATCGGGCTACCACTTGCTTGGTGACGTTTGCATACGAAGTTGCTTCGACCCATTTGGTGAAGTAATCAATGGCTACAAAGATGAATCTGTGACCATTTAAAGCAGTTGGTTCAATCTTTCCAATCATATCAATGCCCCACATTGCGAAGGGCCAGGGTGAAGACAATACATTCAAAAGATTTGGAGGCACATGCACTTTGTGTGCATAGATCTGGCATTTTCTGGCATAGGCACAACAGTCTGCATCCATTGTGATCCAATAGTAACCTGATCGCAACAATTTCTTCGCCATTGCATGTCCTCCGGCATGGGTACTGAAAGAACCCTTGTGTACTTCGTGCATCAGCAGGTATGCTTCCTTTTTGTCAACACATCTGAGCAAGCCCATGTCGAAGTTTCGCTTTTATAAGGAGCCATCAGTATTGAGGAAGAAACTTTCGGCTAGCCTTCTTAATGTCTTCTTATAATTGGACGATGTCCTAGGTGGGTATGTCTGGGTCTCTAAGACGCATTTAATGTCGTGGAACTAAGGTTTGTTGTCAGTAACAGTGTCCACAGAGAAGACATATGTTGGTCGGTCTAGTCTGGATACTAAAATCCGAGGCACATAGTTGGCAGTCTGTACTTTGATCATAGATGAAATAGTGGCCAAGGAGTCTACAAACTGATTCTCATCTTGAAGGATGTATTCAAGTTTGACTATTGTAAAGAAAGTCAACAATCTCCTCGTATAGTCGCGGTAGGAAACCAGATGCTCTTGATGAGTATACCACTTGCCATTAGTTTGGTTGATCACCAAAGCTGAATCTCCGAATACATTCAAGGTTTTGATCCCGAGGTCAATGGCTTCCTCAAGACCCATGATACAAGCTCTGTACTCTACTTCATTGTTAGTGCAGGCAAAGGTCAGCCTTGCTGAGAAAGGAAGATGGACTCCTTCGGGTGTATTAAGCACTGCACCCCCCACGACCGTTACAATTAACTGCCCCGTCGAACATCAAAGTCCATGCTCCTTCTAGATTTGGCCCTTCAGTGTGAACATGCTCTTCACAATCTTTTGATTTTAATAACATGATATCTTCATCAGGGAAATCAAATCTCATAGACTGGTAATCATCAATGGGTTTCTCCACCAGATAGTCAGACAATACCCTTCCTTTGAAGGCTTTTTGAGAGGTGTACTGAATATCATATTCTGTCAGAATCATTTGCCACCTTGCAACCCTTCTGGTAATTGCTGGCTTCTCAAAAATGTACTTGACTGGGTCCATCTTTGTGATCAATAAGGTAGTATGAGTTAACATATATTGTCTTAGTCGGCGAGCAGCCCACGCTAAAGCACAACAAGTTTTCTCGAGCAGTGAATAACGTTGTTCACAGTCAGTAAACTTTTTTCTTAGGTAGTATATTGCATACTCTTTTCGACCAGACTCATCATGCTGGCCCAACACACACCCCATCGATTCATCTAATACTGTCAGTTACATTATTAGAGGTGTTTCTTCAACTGGAGGCATGAGAATTGGAGGTTCTTGTAGATACTCCTTGATCTTGTCAAAAGCTTTCTGACAATCATCGTTCCACCTGAGTGTTTCTTCCTTTCTTAGTAGTTTGAACAAAGGCTTGCAGGTTACAGTGAGGTGAGATATGAACCTTGAAGTGTAGTTCAATCTACCCAAGAACCCTCGAACTTCTTTCTCAGTCTTAGGTGCAGGCATTTCCTGAATTGATTTAACTTTATCGGGATCAACCTCAATTCCTCTTCTGCTCACAATAAACTCCAGCAACTTACCAGAACGTACCCCGAATGTGCACTTGTTGGGATTTAACCTTAATTGATATTTCCTCAGACGCTTGAAAAGTTTCAATAGATTTACCAAATGCTCTTCCTTTGTGAGGGACTTGACAATCATGTCATCCACGTAGCACTCAATTTCTTTATGAATCATGTCGTGGAATAATGTTACCATAGCCCGTTGATATGTTGCACCGGCGTTCTTCAAACCAAACAACATTACTTTGTAGCAGAACGTTCCCCACGGTGTGATGAAGATTGTCTTCTCCATGTCTTCAGGTGACATCTTGATCTGATTGTATCCAGAAAATCCGTCCATGAAGGAAAATACCGAGAACTGAGTTGTGTTGTCAACCAATACATCAATGTGAGGTAATGGGAAGTTATCTTTCGGGCTTGCTCTGCTCAGATCCCGGTAATCGACACATATACACACCTTTCCATCCTTCTTAGGTACGGGTACAATGTTAGCAACCACGACGGGTAACTAGTTACAACAAGAAAACCGGCGTCCCACTGCTTTTGTACTTCCTCTTTGATTTTCATGGCCATGTCTGGGCGAGTACGGCGCAACTTCTGTTTGAATGACAGTCAATCTTCTTTTAATGGAAAACTATGCATGACAATATATGTATCCAATCCCGACATATCTTGGTAAGACTAAGCGAAGACATCGACATATTCTCGCAGCATACTGATAAGTTGTTCTTTTACCAGAGCTTGCAGACTGGCTCCAATCTTCACTTCTTTCACAACTTCCTCGGTACCAAGATTAATAGTCTCAACCTCCTCCTGATAAGGAGCAATCACCTTTTCCTCTTGTCTCAATAACCTGGCTAACTCTTCAGATAAATCGTAGTCTTCATCAACCCCTACATCTGCTTGATTAATCAGATTGTCGAAGTCATACAAGGTCATAGCATTGTCGTTGTCAGTGCAATCTAGAAGACTATTTCTGCAAGGTTTGAGATTTGGTTCATTTTAGTGATTGATTTTATTTTGTTTTAGAAAAAAGAGTAAGTGAATGAAGTTTTTATTCAGAAAAGCATTTCCATTTATTGCTTTGTGCGAAAATAACAAAATGAAAAGACAGTGAGCGAAAAAGATTGTTTACAAAAAGATGTCCATTGTTCATTATTATTCCATTTGCACAAATAGACATATGGCCCTATTACAAAATGAGTCCCGACATCTTGGGCCATATGCAGGACTTTGATGCATGCTTAATACAAGAAATAATAATTATTCTGCAGTAGTAACCCTTATAATTTCCTGGGAAGACTAGTTGAGGACTTGTCGGCCCGAGATTCTTGGACGGATCCACTTTTCCAGGTTGTATTCACTCTCAGCCTCGCCTTCTAGAGTGTTGATAGCATCAGGGGTCTGCATTCCCCCACTTATGAACTTTGGCCCTCCAGAAGTCTCCTCTTGAACTTGTCGGGATGGTCTATAACCCAAACCGAATTTGTCTTCTTTCATTTCCACCTTCAGCAGCTTTCCCCGGCCTTGGGCATTCCCTTCTTCCACAACCTTCCAAGCCTGCTTGTAGGAAGAAATTGAGGTACCCATCTTCTCTTCTTGGGATGCAGCAGATACTTCATGTAGCTTCGTTGACATTCAAAGCTTCAAAACCTTGGCTCATGGTTTCATGGATTTCTCCATCTATTTCTATGTACTTGTATATAGCCAGGTGACTGACAAAGATATCTTCTTCTCCAAAGATAGTGATAATTTCACCTTCCCACTCATATTTTAACTTTTGGTGAAGGGTGGATGTTACCGCAGGCTGTATGTCCATCACGTAGAAGGTAGTTTTGAAAACTTGTGGGCCAATTACCACGGGTAGCTCCACCTCTCCGAGAATCGATCTCTTAGGCTGGGATGTTGTTGGTGAGAATGTTGATGGAAGTTGTTGTTATGAGATTCTGGAACAGGGACTGTTGTTGGGTCGTAGTAGATAGTAACTATTGAAATCTCACTGCTGGTGTTTGTTGTTGTTGTAGCCGATTCCGTTGAAATGATTTTTGCTGTATTTGTAGAAGTGATTTCTGTTGCAGTTGTAGAAGCTTGAACTGTTGATATTATCTGTAAGATTCCTTTCTTAATCAGACTGTTGATACCATTCTTCAAACTTGCGCAACCATTAGTAGTAACCTTACAAGCTTCGCAGTAGGCTTCATAACTTAGAAACACTTGGAATTTTAAAAGCTGAGCTTTCACCTCGGCCAGAGGTGTTCGAACACTTGCAATATCATCAATCAGGATTGCTGGTTGGTCTTCCTCGATAGCATTAATCCTTTGCCCACCGTGGTTAGGTATTGGATTTTTGGTAACACTCGCAGGAGGTGTGAAGTTTACAGCTTTGGAATCAATCAGGTCTTGGACCTTCATATGCAGGGCCCTACACTTTTCTGTGACATGGATGGGAGCATTTGAGTGGAAGGCGCATCTTATGTTGACATCATAATTTCTTAGAAGGTTGAGAGGATCTGGTGGAGCCAAAGTCATGAGTTCAATCAAGTTGAGTTTCAACAGTTGTGGGAGTAACACTACATAGGGCATCGGAATGGGATCAATTACCCTGTTGATATGAGAAGTTCTTTGTTGAAATGGACGTTGTTGTTGATTATTGTTGTTATATGGTCTTTGCTGCTGTTGTGGGAACTGTTGTTGCTGAGGTGCTGGAGTAGGAATGGTGACAACAGCCACTGATCTTTGCAAATACTGACGCCTACCTCTGCCAATATGCACTGAATTAGTTTCTCCTGTCCTTCGAGGTCCGGAGAATGGTTTCTTTGTGTTGTTGGAGTTGGCGCCATTATCAGAAATCTTGCCCATCTTCAACAAACTTCCAATTCTCTCTCCCTCTATGACCACATCAGCAAAGCTAGTGGAAGAAAAAGCAACAAGTTTAACAATATAAGTCCCTTGCAGGGTATTCATGAACATGCCAGCCATCTCCCTTTTGGAGATTGGAGGTTGGACAGCAGCAGCCAGTTGTCTCCATCTCTGAGCGTACTCACGGAAACTTTCCCTCGAAGATTGAGATATTCCCATTAGGAGAGTCCTATTAGGTGCCATGTCCAAGTTGTATTGATACTGGCGCACAAATGCTTCAGCCAAATCTTTCCAATTTCTGACGGTGGCCCTGGATAAGTGTGAGTACCATTCTCTGGATGCCCCAGTCAAGCTATCTTCAAAATAAAACATCCATAGCTTCTCATCCATAGTGTATGCCTTCAACCTTCCCAGAAAGGACTACAAATGAGTGCGAGGACAAGATGTTCCATTGTACTTCTCAAAACACGAGGGCTTGAATTTGTGGGGAATCCTTACCCCCTCAAATAGGCCCATGTCCAACCGACGGTCATAAGCTTCATCTGCCCCAGCACCTAGCACTGTAAACTACTCATCTTGAGGATCTTCCTATAGAATACGATCTCCAGTGTTCCTTTGGTCATTCCCAATGATATTAGCTTCAGGATTATTGTCTGGTCCAAACACTACCGAAGTCGTTCGTGGTTTCTCGCGCTCGTTGTTACTAGTACCTTTAGTGCCTGCGTGGTTATCTTTCGGGGTTTGCCACTCGACCAACTCCCTCAATCTTTCCTGGGTCTGGCCAGTCCAGTCATCACAACCATAAATTGATTCATTTGAGTCATCACCTCTGTCCTCACATCTGTCATTTGAGTCCTCACATCTGTCAGTTCCTGTTGTAGCTGATCCATTTGTAGACTCGGAAGGTTGTGTCGAGTTGGATATCTGTGGACTCGGTTGACGGAAAAGACCCTTCTGCGAGCAATATTTCTTGAAACAATCAACAAAGTGAGAAGACAAAAACACAACACCTGCAAAAACAAAAGGTATGTGGTTAGAATGCAATAGAATATGCCTATTTGTTTTTCGAGGGTATCCAGTTTGGTTCTTGGATTTGACCTTCTAGACCCTTGTGAGGAGATGAATATGTTGGAGCGAACGGAATCCACAAAAACCGATAATACATAGAATACAAGTGGTATTGCCAAAATACAGCCAGTTCATGAATACACCAAAACAAAAAACTCCCATGGTGAGTCGAAATACAACTATAATACAATCAGTTCATGAATACAACAAAGTAAACTCCCATGGTGAGTCGAAATACAAAACCAAGTACAAAGAAAATCAAACATCCAATCCATATGCATCCTCCCTGACTTTCTTCAGGAGAGCATCAGTCACAAGTCCAGTCGGGTGCTCTTTGATGGTCCTGATGAGAAGGTTTCTGGTTGCAATGGCATTCCTCATATTCTGATACTTATCTTGCTCTTTGGATCTTTTTAACCCTTCCCAGAGTCTTAACTATGAGATTTCCTTCTGAGCAGCTAGAAGTGCTTCTCGGCTTTTTCTCTCATTGGACTCCAACTGCTCCATCTTGGTTTGCATCTTCTGGTCTTCTTTTAAACGAGCCTCAATTATTTTGACCCATATATCTTGACTCTCTTCCAGATAATGCTCATCTCTTGCCTTCTGAATTTTTGCCTTTTTACATGCATTCTTTAACACAAGTTCCCCTGCTCGGGCTTTCCTGATGAAGTCTTCGGTCTTCTCAATCTTGGTTACATGCTCGATACGTAGCTTCTCTAACCTCTCAATGTCTAAACGAGGATCATTCCTTTCCCAAAGGGTCTTCTTTAAAGCTTCTGTGAGCTGGGTATTTCTTTCCTTCATCTTTTCAAACTTATCCAGGCTTACTGTGGCTATGGGCTCAACTACTGATGGCCCTGGCACATCCTCCAGGGTGAATGGCATACGAGTAATTTTTCCTCTGATGCGCGACCATTCAGTGTACTTAGCAGAGGCTATGTTATTTCACTTTCCCAGAATGGCGGTTCCTTTAGTCTGTATATTATCCCAAGCCCAAGATGCTTGTCGGACAGTGGCATGGTTGTTTTGAACAACACAATAAAGAGATTTTGCTAGGTCTTGCTCCCTAGGTGGATGTACCTGGGCATACCCCAATTGTCTTTTGAAAAGTAAAGGATTGTAGTTGATGCATCCCTTTACTCCAATGAGAGGCACATTTGGGTATTGACCACAGCTGGTTACTATATCTCGACCCTTGGTGTTCTAAGTACACCACCTGATATCTGCTGAAGTAAGGGAAATCATTCTCTTAGCCCAATTCCTTGTCTAATGTGGTTTCAAGAAATATTTCGTCTTTGGCATGTTTTTCATCAACAACCTGTAGAAAAGAGGTGCACAACATCTTACCATTCTTCCTCTCTGTTTCTCATTCCTCTGATGAACTAAGTAATAAAATTCTCCTAACAAGGTGGGAACCGGGTTCTTTAGCATGAAGATGTGGATGGAATTCTTGCTTACAAACTTAGGCTCGTCTGAAAACAAAATGATACCATAAATGCTGAGAGCTAGGAGAGCATAGACAGTTTCCCAATTCCCCTTTGCAGCGTGCTTCGTAGCTTGAGTAATTAAGAAATCCAAATGAAGGCCTGGGATTCCAGCTTTGGAAGTCATGTGTTCATTAATGGTGGTTATTTCCAGATGTAGTGCTTTGTCTATGTCTTCATTCTTCGGAGGAGTCATTTCAGGATTGAAAGGGATTCCCTTCCGGATGGGGATATCTAACAACATGGAATACGCTTCTAGCAACGGACCTATCTGGAAGTCTGGGAAAGTGAAACAACAAAGGGGAGGGTCATAAAACTGCAGACAAGTTTGAATCATGCTCCTTTGCACTGTATCCATGTCCATGAGTATGCCCAAGATTCCACCGTATCTTTCTCTGAACAGAGATACATGATTAGGAGTAATGAGGGCCTGTATCTGTTTAATGTCTACTAAAGGATACTCAAAGAAATGATAGGTGATGTTGCTTTTCCTTGTTGAATCCATCCTGAAGATGTGTGCTGAAGGAGATAACAGAAGAAGTGTTGTAGCAGATAGGATGAGCAGAAGAACAGTCAAAACCAAACCAAGAAAAGTGGATATCTTATAAAACAAATAGACAAATGTTAGAAATGATGCAATATGATGCATGATGATGATATGTAAGGTTTTGTGATCATATGTTGGATTATTAGTTGCCTCTGGTGGGATCCTTGAGTGTTTAAAGTTTCAGATGAAGACTTGAGAACCAGTAACCGGGTGGGGGACTCAAATAAAGAGTCAATAGTCCAGGGTTTCAAAAAATAAGTCCAAAATAGTACAACCTTATAGCATTCCAGTAGCAAGGTGTGATGAGGTCAAGGGTTCCTGCAAACCTGTAAACATCCCATCCCACTCACATGTATGTAATAGAACAAAGATCCTCAAGTTTGGATATATTATGAGAAGTGTAAACACATTCATCCTGGGGGATATAGTGCTTACCCTAATCATAAAGAATCCTCCCCTAATTCACCTAAGATGTTGAAGGCCATCTAAAAAGGTTATCCAGACTTAGCAAACTTCCTAGATAGCTCTAGCACTACAGGAGATCCGTAGCACAGAGTTCTCAAAAGGAAACCCATGTCTGAACCGTGTTTTCATATTCCTTCACCAGAACAAAATGGAATGGGAAAGAATATGAAACCACTCTAATCCTATGTGTCACTCAGGCCTTTATATTGAGCCTTTCTCATTGGAATACCCCACCCACCAAGGTAACAACAATCCAACACAGTGATATGATAATAATAATGAAATGCGAAAAGCAGTAAATGAAAGCGATAAACGAAAGCAATAAATAAAGCTATAAATGAAAGCGATAAACGAAAGCAATAAATAAAGTTATAAAGTGGATTTTAATTAGGGATTAGATTAAGAAGTGATTTTTATGTTTGTAAGACTAAACTTGAGGGGGACTTGTCCATTAAACACTAGGGTTAGTCCCTCTGACCCAGAGGCAGAGATGTAACCCTAACATAAGGCCCAAGTTACAAGCTTAAGTCTTGATAATTATTAGGTGTTTTGATTATAAGGTGAAAAAAACTTAAAGGTTTAACACTAAGTATTACAATTATACACTCCATCCTAAGATAATGATACATGCATAACCCTAATATAGAGCCCCAAAACATTAACTGTTTAGCCTTCGTTATTGAGATGAGAAGTAGAGACTCAAGGAGACTCAAAAGGTAAAAAACTAAGGGGGACTATTCACAACCCTAAAGTTATCATGCTTGGTAGTTCCTATGGTTTGTGAGGCATAAAGAAAGTCTTCAGATTGGCCACCAAGGAAGAAGAAGTAGATGAAAAAGGAAGGAGATAGAAGAATAGGTTACTTACTTCCGGAAGAAGTTAAGTAACATAAGAGTGGGATAAGAGCAAGATAGAACACAAGTGAATCAAATTCACTTCAAGGAAAGGTAAAGATGCATATGAAAGGATAAGAAGAGGTTGGATGTGGATGCACATCCACATCCTGATCAACTTACCTGAAGCACCTGAAGGGTTAGTATGAATGCATAAGGTATGAAATAAGATGAAATGAAACAAATTAAGATGCAATGATCAACCAATGTTCTCACATGTACTAAGGTGTCTAAGATGACATACAAATGCATGAGATGTCATGACAAGTTCATATGATGAGGTTATGCAAGGATGAATGCAAGTATACATGGAAAATTAGGGTTTTTAGAACGCATGAGATTCTCATGATCAAAACAGAAGCAAAACACATGATAAAAATTTGAAAATGAAACCAAACAAACCCAAAACACACAGAAGAACACTCCCCAAAGATGGAGGTCAGAAGCTATACCAAATTCAGTTATGGTTTTTCTAAGTTAGGATAGGGTTTTGGGTACCTGTCAAAGAAAAATGCATATCACATTGAAAATGCAATGCAAAAATATGATTTAAATGTCCTAGATACTAGATGCAACATGTAAAAAAAACACAAAAAGAACCAAGTACAAACTCATTCATTTTTATCAGAAGTGAATTTTAGAAGTTAGGTTGTGAAAAAGGGGATTTTGAAAACCCTAATTCAAGTTTAATTCTCAAAATAGAACCAAAACCTAAAATAAATAAGTGAAATGAGTTTTTAAATTAATTATAATGTTCAAGTATGTTTCATGATTTTTTTGGTTATTTTTAAATACCTAAAAGTATTTTTAATTAATTACAATGAATTAATTATTTAAATAATACAATTAAGTGATTTAAAAATAAATTTTAAATGCAAAAAATGAAAATAAAAATATTTTTGGGTTTTTTAAATTAATTAGAATGAAAGTCCAAAAAATCGGAATTTTTAGAAGTGTTTTGTTATTTTTAATAAAAAAAAGAAAACAAAATGAAAATAAAATGAAAAGTAATTAAAATGAAAGGCTCAGATTGCATGGAAGAGAGATCAAGGGCTGAGGGCGCAAGTCAGCTTTACTGGGAGTATGTTCATCCTAGGGTCCAGGTTTAAATCTCCTAAATGCGCGCAATCCAATGGCTCACATTAAATCTGACTAAATTAATTATGTTTTAATTAATTAAAATGAAATTAGGGCTAATGAATTATTTGGACCGTCCAATCCTTAAACTAATCAGAATCCAATAGCCCACATTAAATCTGGAAACCCTAAACTTAATTAACCCTAATTACCTTCAAGTGACCGGAACAATCCTCCAGTCATCTTCTCCGACCAACCAAAACCCTATCTTCTTCCCTAGGTCGATAAACACCACAACAACTGCCCATAAATACTCCACACTTCATGGAACACAAATCAACAATCTAACCACATTTATAACACTCGAATAAAGAGAATCGAAGCAAAAATCAAAACGGGTAAACTTTCAGAACAACATAAAATGATCATTTCTAGCTCATTTTCAAATATAAACATATCTAGATGATCAGTGCAACATGTAGATTCATTTTGTAACAAGAAAATTAAGTTCTGAGAAAAATGTTCTTGAGCCATACCTGAGCTAGAGACCTTCAAAGATGAGCTTTCAGAGCTTTTCCTTTGTGCAAACCACCTCCACTGGTCCCCCTTGTGCTAATGGCAAGCTTGAATGGAGTTTAAATTGGCTATTTTGTGAGCTTCAGTTCTGGTGTATTAGAAAATGAGGTTCTTGTGTGTTATGTGTCAGGCCATTGTAAGGGGTGGGATTTGTTCCTTAGGTGAAGGGTGACTTGTTGGTGAAAGAATTTTTGGATTTGGGTGGCTGAGGAGTGAGATTCGAAGAGGGAAAGTTCTTGGCCAATTTTTGCAATCTGATGGTGAGTCCCCTTCAAGGCTTCAAGTTTGATCTTGTATGCTCCTTAGGGTTTGTATAAACAAATGGGATTGGTCAGAAGAGCAGATATCCACTATGGGATTGGCATGGCTTCAATTGCAAGAAAGTCAAAATTTGAGTACTTGAGGTATGGGTTGGGACAAAGTTAATTTTTTGGCTGGATTGTGTTCAGATGACTTCAAGGATGACCTTTGGATCAATTGTGGTGAGCTGTGATGCTTGGAGCACAAGTTTGAAGTGATTTTGCAAATTTCCAACTTTGTGAAGTTTGTGAAAATTGGCCATGAAATGCCTTGGTTCTTGGCTGGATCTTGGTCTAGAGATGTTGCTTATCCTTGTTATGATGTGCATGAGTGAAACATAGGTCATTAGAAGGTTGGAAAATCCATTTTGCACATTTCCCTCTTTGACATGAACTTGAAAGTTACCAGAAATTTGCCAACTTTGATCCATCATATCTTGAGTTCTAGGATGAATCAAGATGATTTCTTGTACTTTTTAGAAAGGGGTAGATCCAATCTACAACTTTCATGTTTGAAAAAATTTCATTTGAAGCCTTTTTGATCAAGAAAGAGGAGGTTGAAAATCTTTCCCAAAATGGAAAGTTTTCATTTCAAGTCATGTCCAAAAATGGCAACTTTTGCAATGGCTCAAAATTCTTCAATCTTGTGATCTTTCAAGCATTCCCAAGACCTAATAAAGGTCATATGACCTCAAATTGATGATGATGACCCTTTGGAACCCTTGTTGGAGGCCTTAGATGCCCTAATCCTGACTTTTCTTACACAACAAGTTACCAATTGATCATATGACTTCCACATTGAAATAGTTTATCAAACTTCATCCACACACTCCTTATATCATATAAATACCATTTGAATCAAGAATGACCAAAAAATTTGGTTGTAAGGGCCTCAAATCCAAAACCCTAATTTTAGGTCATTTATGTAGGACCCTCGAGCCTGCCTTGGTGGCTCTGCAATCTCTTGTGATCTTTTGATTTCCAAGAACCCTTGGGGGTACAATATGACCTTAGAACACTCAAGGACCTTCTTTTCATGCTTCATAAACCCTAGCTGTGCAAAGATGCAATGAGAGGTTAAAGGTGAATATGCAATGTAAGATGTAGTGATATGATATGTACTATGTGGGATCATAAGCCAACGTATAAGAAAGTGAGAGGGCAAATTTGGGGTGTTTACACCAAAAATGATGTATGAGTCCATGCCTTCATTCTCATGGTAGTTTGTTTGGCTATCCACTTGAAGTTGACAAATTCTCTTCACTTAATAAAATCAATTACAACCAACCTTTTTCATTATTTTTACCTCGAACTACGGGGTTTTGTCTCGCATTGCACTTTGTGGGTACGTAGGCATGAGATGTTAAACCTCTCCAAACACAAAAATATAAAAAAAAATTCTTTTCTCATCCCTCCAATCTCATTTAAAAACCTCTTTCAAACCAAAAGAAGTAAATTTTTCAAAGGGCTCCCGTGGAGTACCACATACATTTTGGGTGCGTAAAACCTTCCCATTGTGTAACCTATCCCTTTACCCGGTTCTTTGTTTGTTACTTTTATCTCTTTTTTCTTTTAGATTCATTAGGATTTATTCGCTCTTTTTTCCTTTTCCTTTTGGAATAAAATAAAAGCGCGGTGGCGACTCTGTTTACTTTGAGTTAAGTTAACTAATAGCTTACACTCATGATTTTACCACTACAGAAAAGTGGTGACTCTGATGGGGATCAATCTCTAAGTGGATTCGGCCTAATTTCATTTATTTACTTCTTTGGTTTGATTTGTTTGTTATTTGTTTGTTGTGTTTCTGTTTTGGAGATCCTCTGTGAGTGAGATAGATTCTAACCCGGATCTGAGTTGAACTTATGATAGGACGGCGATATTCGAAGCGATACGCGGTGGAGTAGTCAAAAGCTATATGAATTTGATAATCTTCACTCGGTTAGGCTCTCTTGGATTATCAATGTCATGATGAGTAATCATATGTGGCATTATTTTCTGACCTTGGCTTATCATACTGAGAACCGTAGAACCCTTAACCCATCCATGTTAATTTAGGAACGTAGTGTGAAAACTATCTGGGTTTAAACCTAAGGTAGTTGTCACGCGATACTACACTCGAATGAGGTCTATTTTAAGAATGTTATCAGTTGGTGAGTAATCCAACGTACCGATAATATTCTAAAGATGGATGTTAACTCTGGGCACCTCTGTTAGAACCCTTTTGGTTTTCTGCAGGTACAATGAAGACAAAACCTTAGTTCTTACCTGTGTGGGAGGTGTTATGTTACCTTGACTTCATGCTTGTGACTCGGAACCTAAACCTGTGTGCTTTGTGTGGTCGTTTTTGTGGTTGTTGCATACATGCACTCATGCATTCATGAGCATTGTTTTTGAGATTTCAAGGGACTCATAGGTACTTTTGCAAAATTTCAGATGTCTATGGTTATGAATGTTGAAAGGAGGAACACAAAGAAGTACAGTTTCAAGAGTCCTAATCTAGTAGATCAGAGAAAGCTAGGAGCTTTAGTGGTTGACACCTAGGAGTTTCTAAAATGTTATGGAAAGCTCTTGTTTATCTTTGATACTGATGTACCAGAGGGGATTCTCCCTACCTTGGCTCAGTTTTATGATCCGTTGCATCATTATTTCACCTTTCATGATTATCAACTTGTGCCGACCTTAGAGGAGTACTCTCAATGGATGGTTTTACCTATTTTGGACAAGGAATTTCTTTTCAGTGGTTTAGAGAAGGAGCTTACGACCAAAGTCATCGTCAAAGCCCTTTTTCTCAAGGAGTCCGATCTTAATGGGAAGTTTCTTCCAAAAGGGAGTGTTCGTGGTATTAATGCCAAGTTCTTAATGGGGAAAGCTTCTGCTTCTTTTACTTTGGGATATAAGGATGCATTTGAGGATATTCTTTCTTTTCTCATTTATGGGATTGTCTTATTTCCTAACTTAGATGGTAGTGTGGACGAGAGTGCCATTCAGATTTTCTTGAAGAAAAATCTGGTACCTACTTTGCTTGGAGACATGTATCATGCCTTTCATTATAGGACCTCCAAAGGCGATGGAGAGATTTTGTGTTGCGTGCATCTTCTCTATAGGTGGTTTATTTCACACCTACCAAAGTCCGAAGTCTTCAAGGATAATAGAGAGAACCGAAGATGGTCTCAAAGGATTATGTCTCGTTCTCATAAGGATATGACTTGGTATTGTTCCTATTATGATACTGGTGTTCTTATTGATGGTTGTGGAGAGTTTCCTAATGTACCTCTTCTTGGTACACATGGAGGAATTAGTTACAACCCTATTTTTGCTAGGCGACAATTAGGATATTGCTTGAAGGACATGCCAAGAAACTTTCACTATCTAGTTTCTTCTTTCTTAATCGTGCAGATCATGTAGAAATGAAGAAAATGATTGATTATTCTTGGCATGCAGTTCATCGGAAAGAGAAGGGTCAATTGGGAAGACAACACCTTGCTCCCTCAGAGTGTTACATCCAGTGGGTTCGATCTAGAGCTTCCAAGCTCAAGATGCCTTATCCACCCGAGGAGCCTTTGTTTCCTATACTACCATTGTCCGCTTTTCTTCCTTCCGTTGATGAGAAGGTTGCTCTTCAAGAAGAATTGGACAAGATGAAGAAAGAGAAAGAAGAATGGCTACTTGAGAAGACGACGATGCAAAAGCAACTGAAGGAGAAAGATGATCTCATTGAGTTACTTGAGCGGCATGTTACCAAGAGGCCGAGAGAGGATTTATTTTCCTCTAGTGCTCCATCTACCATTCCTCCTACATCCGGTGCTAGGAAGGCCATTGTTGACCAGTTGGTGAAGGATAAGGAAGACATGGAGAATCGATACAAGAAAGAGATTAAGAGGATTCACATTAAGTACCAGCCCGGATTCGGGACTTCTTCAAATATGATCCCCTAGACCTAGTTTACTTTTTCTCTCATGTATTAGGATTGTTGGGACTTGTACTTCACTTGTAATCCTTACTTTGATTTTAATGAGAATGAGTTTTTATTACTTCAAAAAGTGTTTCTTTATAAATATTTCAATTTAACTTATAGTCCTTTAAAATCTTTGCATTTACATACGCATACCATGCATCATACCCGCATTGGTCTTCATTCAGTTCTCTTGTCAAGCTACCTGACAAGGTTGATACTCGAGCTATTCGGAGAAAGATGTCGGAAGCCTTACAACAAGAGAATCGCGAGCTGCGCAAGGAAGTTTCATATTTGAAGGATAGCTTGGAAAGGGTCACCGCCATGATGGAAAGCTTGGTGGTTGCTCGGAATCAGCCACCCCATCCTCCTAATTCTCTGGTATAGCATACAATCATCTTTGAAATTGCTCCTTATGTAACGCCCCTATTTTATAATTTATTTTTATGTAAATAATGATAATATGATGATGTGTATTATTATTATTATATTATTATTATTTATTAAAATAAAATAAAAGAGTAAGTTGGAGGTCTAAGGGGTAAGGTGGTAATTTGGTTATATTATGAAAAAGGGAGAACACGATACATTTCTCATTATCGTGCTTTTTGACGAAGAATAGAGGGCTCTGGAGAATAGGGAAAATAAGAGGGAGATCAAGAATCGTATGATTTGAAGATCAAGATTCTCCAAGAATCAAGTGAATCTGAGGTAAGGGGGAGAAAGGGTTTTATATTGGTGATCTAACATAAAAGGGTAATTGGGGATTCCTTACTCCCTTAGGGATTTATGAATTTGGACTGAAATTGATGGATTTATGATATGTTTATGAATAATATGGTGATAGTTGATATATGTTTGAGGTTGATTGAATTGTTTGTGTATGTATTGTGATATGTGAATTGGGTTATGGTTGTTGATAATGTTAGATGATTGGGGAAGGATAAGAGAACTATGATTTTCCTAATTGGATTAGTAAAAGTTAGGGTTAATAATTTAGATGATGTTATAGGTATAATTTGATCCTAAGGACCATGATGGGACAGTTAACGAGTGAAAAATCCATTTAAAAAGAATTGAATTCGTATTGGTATCTAAGGTAGAGGAAAAGTGATTTTTGGGTGAATTTTTTTTTTGAGCAGGCTCCCTGACCCGGGCCGTGTCACAGGACACGTGTAGTCGTGTCAGGCTACGGGAATATGATTTTGGATCAATTTTTGCGGAAGGGGGTTCAGGAGATGTGACACGGGCGACCGTGTCAGCCCCCTGTCTTTCATAAAAAGTTGATTTGTTTGGGGTGCGCTTCAGGCCACCTGACAAGGGTCGTGTCAAGGGATATGTGGGGTCGTGTCTGGCCTCTGTATTTTGAAAAATTATGATATTTTGAGTCGGTTTCGTCCCATTCTTCTAGTTATGGTTCGTACCATTAATTTAAGGCGTTGAGGATAATGTTTAGTAGAAACCATAGGATCTGACAACCACCATTTAGTAAATAAGTTTTAAAGACCATTGACTTATGTTGATTATGTAAATGTATGCTTTATGTTTATATGATGATCGACGAATGATGAGGATCAAGAGGATCGTGTGAGCATAATTAAATATATGCATGTTGATGATATTGTATGTGTGAATCGAGTTTTTGCATACGCACACATAACAAGGGATTAACCATGTCTCGGACGGAGCATACGTGGTTATTCGGATTCATTGGGAATCAATGGGTGGGGGATGATCGTGTCTCAGTAGGAGCGTAAGCGATGCATCCGGTCCAAATCGATGGACATTTGTTGAAATCGGTACCGCATTTTCATTGTGTATAGAGTCACATTGCATATATATTTATTTGAATGTATGATTGGTGTTGTTTGTTATGGCTGGTGTGTAATTACTCCTTCAAATATGTGTTTGCACCTTTATGATATGAAATTGTTTCTCACCCCTTTGTTTGAGTTGTTGTGTCTGTGCTTCTTTGGAAGTACAGATAACCCAGGTACCTGAGAAGTGTTATGGTGTTGCTTGCTCGAGTCCTATGACGCTCTGATACGTAACACAGGAATGGGGATTTTTTGGATTATGTTATTTTACTTTCTTTTTCAACTTTGTTAAGTTACGTATTGGTTTAATAAACTAGAGGACCCATTTTATGTTGTTGGATTGTTTTGTCGTTGGGCACAATTGTTATTGAAAACATATTTTCGCTGCTTATGATAAAATGAATCGAATTATTGAATATTTTTGAAGTGTAATCACTCACTTTGTTATTTGAAGTGTAATCACTCACTTTATTATAATTGGTATCAGAGCAGGTCGGTCCAACCGGTCATATGTAGAGTCGAGTAAGTCCTTAGAATAGGAGTTGTTGTGTGTCCTAACCTAAGACGTTTGTTGTATCAGTATGGCAGGAAGGAACGATGCTACTCTTGTTGCGGCTATGCAAGCCATGGCACAGACGGTTGAGAACATCGTTCAGGTGGTGCAAGTTGGGGGTAATGCTCGGTCTCATGCATTGGATCAATTCAAGATTAACAAGCCTCCTAGGTATGAAGGTGGAATCCTAGACCAGGGGCTGCGTAGAAGTGGTTGAAAGCTATCGAGAAGATCTTCAGGACCATGAGGTGAACTAATGATCAGAAGGTGAGGTTTGGCCCTCACATGTTGGAAGGTGAAGTTGAAATCTTGTGGGACAACATTCACCAGAGGGTGGAAGCTGCGGGTACTGCAATCACTTGGGTTGTGTTTCGCGAAGAATTCTTGGAGAAGTATTTCGCGGAAGATGTCCGCAGTGCTAGAGAGGTAGAGTGCCTAGAACTCAAGCAAGGTAACATAACTGTAGCTGAGTATGTTGTCAAGCTCGAAGAGTTGGTGCAATAATGTGCGCACTACAACACTAAGGAAGCTATGACCTCGAAGTGTCTGAAGTATGAGAATGGATTGCGTCCTGAAATCAAGCAAGGCATTGCTTTCCAGAAAATCAAGAATTATCCAGAGCTGGTGAGTAGAAGTAGGATATATGATAATGACAATAGAGCTCAGATTGTGCACTACAAAGCTGTGAATGACAAGAGGGGAAAGTAGAGATATGGTGGTACTCCTTACAGTGCTCCACCTGATAAGAGGAAGTAGAAAGCTAGTAATAAGAAGAAGCCGAGTGGGGGAGGAAGTACTCCCGGTCTACTAAAATGTTATAGATGCCATGGTACGGGACATCATGCCAATGAATGTTCTAATGAGTGAAGAAGTGCTTCAAGTGTGGGAAGCCGGGTCATGTGATGGCTGATTGCAGGGCGAGTGCGCCTACTTGTTATAATTGTGGAGAGTAGGGTCATATCAACACCAATTTCCAGAAACCAAAGAAGCAGCAGTCGGGTGGAAAAGTATTTGCATTAGTGGGAGCTTAGCCTACCAGTGAGGATCGACTGGTCAAAGTTACTTGCTTTATCAATAATGTTCCTTTATTTTTTATTAATGATACGGGTTCAACACACTCATTTATTTCTTTGGAATGTGTAAAGAAGCTAGGATTCGAACCTTCCCAATTGAGTCAAGGAATGGTTATTGACATTCCCTCCATAGGTTATGTTACTACTGTAAAAACCCCAAATTTTCCCTCACTCTTTTCACATCATGGCTTGCGATCTTTCATCTTTGCATTAGTTTAAGCATATCACCTCATATTGCATTTTTGTTTCATCTGCATAGTTCAAGTTCATCTACATCTAGGGTTTGTGATCTGAGCAATCCAAGGATCCATCTGAGCCAATCCAAGGGCCTCCAATCATTACAAGAAGATCCATGTGTGTTATATCATCATATTATATCCATAAAAGATCAAGGAAGTCAAGAAATCACAAGAACTGGCAAAGCATGGAAGTAGAGCTAGGGTTTCACTACACAGATGACCTGAAATTAGGGTTTTGGTTTCAGAGGCCATAACTCAAAATTTTTTGGTCATTATTGTTTCTAATAGCCTCAATATGTTATAAGGATCATGTGTACCAAGTTTGATGAAGAAATTCATTGTGGAAGTCATATGTTCACTGGATAACTTCTTGAGCAAGTCAGAGCAAAATCAGGGCATCTGAGGCCCCCAACATTGGAACCAAAGTGGATTTTTCATCAAATTGAAGTTATATGATCTTTATTTGATCATTGAAGTGTTTGTAAGTTCACAAAATTAAAGAAATTTGAGCTAAACCAAAAGTTGCCAAAAATGGAAATGACTTGTAATGGAAACTTTCCTTTTTGGGAAAGTTTTTCAACCTCCTCTTTCTCAACCAAAAATGCTTCAAATGAAAAATTGTTGGTCATGAAAGTTGTAGATTGGATCATTCCCTTTTCAAAAAAGTATAAGAACAAGTTCTAATTCATTATGGAACTCAAGTTATGGCCTTGCAAAGTTGGCAAAAATCCTATAATTTTCACTTTCACACCAAAGAGGATTTTTTGCAATTTCACATACCAGGCCTTTTTGTGACCTCTAATCATTATCTAAGCATCATGCCAACATAATACAATGCATTGTGACCAAAATTTCCCAAATAATCATTCCATTTCATGCCTTGAACTTCAAGAAATTCAAAAGGGGCCAAAGTTCTTCAAATTTGCAAAAGGGGATGAATCTTCTCATAAACTTGCTGCATCACCCCAAAACATTTTCCATGGCTCTCCTTGATCAATGCTGAGCCAAGACATGCCAAAGAACATCTGCAACATGATCCCTTACCGCAAGTACACCTAATGTTGACATTTTGGCAACTTGCCCATACCAATCACCACAGGCCACCACCCACTTTCTGACCTATCAAACAATGTTATGTGGACTAAAAGCAAGCCAATCCATAACACACACAAGCCTGAATCAGTTCATACACAAAGTTATACAAAAATCACCTTCAGGAAAAAGCTTTCGAAATTCTCTTCACAACGACTAAAACCACAAACAAACTTCATCATTCAACTCACCATCACCATTAGAACATTTCCCAACCATCAAACCAGACTGAAACCACCTCAAACAAAAACACGATTTCAGGCCAGTTGAAGTGCAACCACTCAATCCAGCCATTCTAAACTCCATCCAAGCACTGCAGCATCATCAGGGGGTAAAAAAAAGTGTTTGTACAAAAGAAGAGGTCCAAAAGCTACAGAAGTGAAAGCTTCGGCTCAGGTAGCCACCTTCGAAATTTTTTCCAAAACTTCTCTTTTATGTTATAGAATGATTCTATGTGTTCCCCTGATTTCCATAATATGATTTGTTTCGAAAATGGTTGAGTTTTAAGCATTTCACAAGCTTCTGAAATTTCTGTTTGATTTTTCGTTTTGCTTCGATTCAAGTTGTTCTTGTGAAATAAATGAAATTTGTTGGTTGATTCTTGTTTAGAGTGAGGTGAGGATCATTTCTGGAGAGTTTGATGCGTTTATATTATGTTTTGAGTGAGATAGCATGTTTGGCTAGCCGTAGAAGATGACCGGAGCTAGCTCCGGTCACTTGAAAATGTTTAGAATCCTAATTAGGGTTTAGTGGCTCAGTTTGAATGTCAGCCCTTAGATTTAGGTTCCCGCGTGCATGAACGGTTCATATCACTTCACTTAAGTTTAATTATTAATTAATTAGGTTAATTAGTTAATTAAGCCAGATTCAATCCAGGCCTTCCATATGCGCGCGCAGTCAATGCCCATTCAAACCTCATCCATTGGATCAATTGACTTCCCCTTATTTCATTTTTTATTTCATTTAAATGCATTTTTCTTTATCATTTTATTTTAAATACTTAGAAAATTCATATAAAAAAATTCCTTCTACATTTTAATTCCAAATATTTTTCTTCACTAAAAATATTTCCTTCTGCATTTTAATTCCAAATATTTTTCTTCACTAAAAAAAAATATTTTTATTTTTTGCATTAAAAAATCATTTTAAAAATATTTAAATGTTTACTTTAATTAATTAATGGAAATTAATTAATTAAAATACCATTTACGTTTCCAAAAATCACAAAAAAATTCACATTGGATCTTAGGACATTTAGAAACATTGTCAAACCATTCATACAAATTTATTTTTGGTTTTGATCCAAATTTGACATTTTTCTTGAATTTAGGGTTCACAAAATTGCCTTTTTGGAACCCTGACTTTATAAATTCTTTTCTGCCTATCCATGAAGGGTTTGACAATGATTCTTTTTTCATTGTTCTTAATATAGTATGAAGTTCCTAGTATATTTTTGTCATGAATTTATCTTTCATTTTCAAATTGATTTGCATTTTTCTTCTTAAAGTACCTAAAAACCCTAGTTAACTTAGAAAAATCACAACTTTCTTTAGGATAAGAGTTAGACCTTCTCCTTTGGGGTGTGATATCATATGGGGTTAGGATTCCTTTGAGTTCATTTGCAAATTTTTATCATGTGATTAGCTTCTGTTTTTGGCATTTGCATCTCATCCTTTCATGTAACCCTAATCTTGCATCTTACATTGCATTGCATGAACATGTGAACTTGCCATGACATTCTAAGCACTTGTATACAATATTAGACATATTAAGACATTGCTTGAACATTTCTTGGTCATTTCTTCATACATTTTCTATGATGTGCATCCATTTCATTTCATAAACATACTTGTGTTTTCATACTTCAAGGCATGCTCCATTTGCATCAAATCTCTCTCATGAACATTCATAGAACTCAGTATGCCTTTGCACCATCTCATAGCATCATTTGCACCATGTGTTTGCTTCTGGTTTTGGTTTTTACCTTTTCATATGTTTCATTTTCATTTCATTTCTTTCCTTATGCTAACATTTTCAGGTGGTAAGTAATTTGAGAAGTGAATTTGCCTTCACATCTCATTTCTCTTCTCATTCTTCATATGCATCATTGCTGCATTTCTCTTTGCCTTAGAGTGAGCTTGTTCATTAATGTTCTTCATTCACTTTCTTTCCTCAAGTTACTTATCTTCTTCAGTGAAGTAAGTAACTTGTTTCTTCTGCTTCTCCTCCTCTCATCTGCTTCTTCCATTGGTGGCTTCTCTGAAGATCTCTCAAGCCTTACAAACCATAGGAACATCCAAGCATGAAAATAATTAGGGTTGTGATTAGTTCCCCTTTAGCTTTTACCTTTGAGTCTTCTTTGTGTCTCTCTTCTCACCTCATCATTAGAGACTAAACCTTTAAGGCTTTAAGACTTTGTGATTAGGGTTATGCCTGCATCCTTCTCTTAGGATGGAGTGTATAACTTTAATCCTAAGTCTTAAACCCTTAATCTGTTTAAACCTCTTAATCAATCCATCTTAATAATCACTAAGACATTAACTTGTAACTTGGGCCATGCATTAGGGTTCTAATTCTTCCTTTATTGGTTAAGAAGGACTAACCCTGGTGTTAATGGACAAGTCCCTCTCAAGTTGTCTTACAAATCATAAAATTCACTTCTTAATCGTACCCTTAATTAAATTCCACTTTAATAAAGTCTTATTTTGTCATGAGGTTAATCCCTAATCATGGATTAAGTTGAGGTATCTTCCTCAGCTTAAGTGTGCTCATCTATTATCCTTCTATTAGGATGGTGTAATGAGTTCACTAATCCTTTATTATGGCTTAAACTCATTACTTAACACTAAACAAAAACTCAAAAACATATAAATAATCACAAGTAGGTTAATGATCTTAATCCTACATCATCATGGTAATTAAGTTGAGATGTTTATCTCATATTTAAAGTTTTCTCATTATCCCTAATCAAAGGGAGGATATGATGAGTTTACTAACCCTTGAGCTCATTAACTTATGACAAACACAAAAGGTAATAAGAGATTGAAAACACAAAAACAAACAATAATCGTCTCCTTTGGGATTCTTTTCTCATCTCATTCACTCACAAACGAGAACTTGCTTCTTCCATCTAATGTAATATAGTTAGCACTTGAGCCAGACGAGTCATACACTTGAGCATAGACAAGCAAGTAGTTCACAGTCAATTTATCTTTCAGTCTCTTTGAGTCGAACTACGGTGTTCTGACTTCCTCATTGCACGAGAGGATACGTAGGTATAACTTAACTGTTATCGAACAAAAGTCTCTGTGTCTTCCCCCCTCTTCCAGCATTATCCTTTAAGCCTCATTCCTGAGCACCTCATTTCATTTTCTTGCACTAACACTTATACATTCTTTTCCAAATTTTGCACATAGATAGCACAGACACTACCCTTTTAAACACAATCTCATAAGCATGGATCCTATCGAGTACGTCAGACAATTTGGGTGCTAATACCTTCCCAGGTTGTAACCAACCCCCTTTCTCAGTTTCTCTGGTTCGCAACCGGCTTATCCATATTTTTCTAGGTTTATGCAGCATTACCTTTCCTTCGGGATAAAAATGCCTAGTTGGTGACTCTTTTCAGTTCATTTTCATTCTCTCCTTTCGCCGACCGTTCGCGTCTGTACCCTATCTGACCGGGTGTCTTTTCGGGGGAGCGACAACTACCACATTCGTGTGTCGTAATTGCCCTTTAATTATCTTTGGTAAAGAGTTTGGGGTGGATCTTATATGTCTTCCACTCAGTAATTTTGATGTGATTTTGGGTATGAACTAGTTGGAATTCAACCGAGTTTATATTTATTTTTTTAGGAAGAAATTATTGTTTTTGACTCGGGAGGAAGAGGCTTTGGCCAATTCAATTTCTACGAAGGAACTGAGGACCTTATTGGAAGACGAAGTGAAGATGTTTGTAGTGTTCGCTTCATTATATGTTGACGAAACGGTTGCTATTGAAGAGTTTCCAGTGGTTAATGAGTTTCTGGAAGTGTTTCCTAGTGATACTTCAGAGTTGCCTCCAACCCGTGAGGTGGAGTTTACTATTGATTTGGTTCCTGGCACAAGGCCTATTTCTATGGCGCCATACAAGATGTTTGCAACAGAGTTAGCTTAATTGAAATCTCAGATTGGTGAATTACTTGATAAGAAATTTAATAGACCCATTATGTCTCTATTTGGAGCGCCAGTGTTGTTGGTTAAGAAAAAGGATGGTAGTATGCGTTTATGCATTGATTACCGACAAATGAATAAAGTGAACATTAAGAATAAATGTATGCTTCCGAGAATTGATGACTTAATGGATCAACCTCTTGGAGCGTGTGTTTTTAGTAAAATTGACTTGAGGTCGGGATATCATCAGATTAGAGTAAAAGAGGAAGATATTCAGAAGACGGTGTCTAGAGCTCGATAAGGTCATTATGAATATGCACTGACGCCTTTCAGAGTGTGTAATGTGCCAGGAGTTTTTATGGAATACATGAACCGTATATTTCACTCTTACTTGGATCAGTTTATTGTAGTATTCATTGATGATATACTGATATATTCGAAGTTTGAAGAGGATCATGTGAAGCATTTGAGAATTGCATTGCAGGTGTTGAAAGATAACAAATTATTTGCTAAGTTCTCCAAATGTGAATTCTGGTTGAGGACGGTAAGCTTTTTGGGGCATGTGAAATCTGGTGAAGGTATAGTAGTAGACCCTTCAAAGGTCAGTGCTATGCTTGAGTGGGAACCTCCGAAGACGGTAACCGAAATTAGAAGTTTTCTTGGTCTAGATGGTTATTACCGAAGATTCATGGAAGGATTTTCTAATTTGGCATTGCCATTGACTCAATTGACCTGGAAGCATCAAGCTTTTATTTGGGATCCAGGTTGTGAGAAAAGTTTTGAAGAGTTAAAGAAGAAATTATCTTCGGCACTGATATTTATTTTACCGAATCCGAGTGAAGCATTTGTAGTTTATTGTGATGCATCTAAAATGGGTTTAGGTGGTGTGTTATTGCAAGTTTGTAAAGTGGTGGCTTATGCTTTAAGAAAATTGAGGGTACATGAGAGGAATTATCCTACCCATGATCTAGAATTGGTTGTGGTGGTATTTGTATTAAAAATTTGGAGGCATTACCTTTATGGTTCGCGGTTTGAGGTCTTTAGTTACCATAAAAGTTTAAAATACTTATTTGATCAGAAGGAACTTAATATGAGGCAGAGGAGGTGGTTAGAAGTTTTGAAAGATTATGACGTTAATTTGAGTTACCACCCAGGAAAAGCGAATGTGGTAGCAGATGCGTTGAGCAGGAAGATAATTAATATGTCGACTATGATTATTAAAGAAATGGGGTTAATAGAGCAATTTAGAGATTTGAACATGGTGTGTGAAATGACACCGAAAATCATCAAGTTGGGTATGTTGCGGATAAATAATGAATTTCTTGATGTGATTAAGGAAAGCCATAGGCAAGATGTGAAATTGGTAGACTTAATGCCTACCGATGGAAATGATCAAGGTGGTGATTTTAGTTTAGATAATGATGGTATTTTGAGATTCCGAGTAAGAATTTGTATACTTGACAGTGTTAAGTTAAAGAAAGAAATTTTTGAAGAAAGTCATCGAAATAGCTTGAGTACTCACCCAGGAGCTACAAAGATGTACCATGATTTAAAGATGTTATTTTGGTGGCATGGTATGAAGAGAGATATTGTGAAATTTGTTTATGCTTGCTTGGTGTGTCAGAAATCTAAAGTGGAACATCAGAAGTCTTCGGGGCTGATGCAACCATTAGAGATTTCGAAGTGGAAATGGGATAGTATTGCTACAGATTTCGTGACGGGTTTACCGAATACGACGAGTGGTTTTGCTGCTATTTGGGTAGTTGTAGACAGGTTGACTAAGTCTACACATTTTATTCCGATCAACATCAGTTTTCCGTTAACTAAGTTGGCTGAGATTTATATTCGGGTTGTTATGAAATTGTATGGTGTACCGTCGAGTATAGTATCAGATAGAGATTTGCGGTTCACTTCTGAATTCTGGAAAAAGTTTGCATGAAGCTTTGGGTTTAAGTTGAAATTGAGTTCGGCTTACCACCCACAGACAGATGGACAATCTGAGAGGACTATTCAGTCATTGGAAGACTTGTTGAGGACTTGTGTCTTAGAAAAAGGTGGTGCATGGGATACTCATTTGTCACTAATTGAGTTCACATATAATAATAGTTACCATTCGAGTATTGGAATGGCACTGTTTGAAGCTTTATATGGTAGAAGATGTAGGACGCCTCTGTGTTGGTATGAGACGGGAGAAAATGTTATGCTTGGACCTAAGATTATATAACAAACTATCGAGACTGTTCAGAAGATCAAAGAGAAAATGAATGCATATCAGAGTCGACAGAAAAGCTACCATGATAATAGAAGGAAGGACTTAGAGTTCAGTGAGGGTGACCATGTATTCTTGAGGGTCAACCCGATTACCAGTGTGGGACGTGCCTTAAAATCTTAGAAGTTAGATCCTAAGTTTATTGGACCATGTCAGATTATACAGAGAGAAGGTAAAGTTGCATACATAGTGGCGTTACTGCCGAAACTTTCGAATCTGCACGAAGTGTTTCATGTGTCGCAGCTTAGGAAATATGTACCTGATCCGTTACATGTTATCCAAAGGGATGAGTTGCAAATTCGTGACAACCTTACGGTGGAGACCTTACCTTTCAGGATTGAGGATCGCAAGATGAAGCGACTATGAGGCAAGGCAATACCTCTTGTGAGAGTAGCTTGGGGAGGAGCTGTTGGTGGAAGTGTTACCTGGGAATTGGAGAGCAAGATGCGGGAATCATATCTAGAAGTATTCTATTCAGGTACATTTTCATGGATGAATATAAATTAAGTGGGGGAGAGTTGTAACACCCCAATTTTATAATTTATTTTCATAAAATAAATATTAAGACTATGGTGAGATATTTGGAATTATAGGGGAAAAGGTATTTTTATGTAAATAATGATAATATTATGTTGTGTATTATTCTTATAATATTATTATTTAATGAAATAAAATAAAAGAGTAAGTTGGAGGTCTAAGGGGTAAGGTGGTAATTTGGTTATATTGTGAAAAAGGGAGAACACGATACATTTCATATTATCGTGCTTTTTGACGAAGAATAGAGGGCTCTGGAGAAAAGGGAGAAGAAGAGGGAGATCAAGAATCGTAGGATTTGAAGATCAAGATTCTCCAAGGATCAAGTGAATCTGAGGTAAGGGGGAGAAAGTGTTTTATATTGGTGACCTAACATAGAAGGTTAATTGGGGATTCCTTACTCCCTTAGGGATTTATGAATTTATATTGAAATTGATGGATTTATGATATGTTTATGAATAATATGATGATTTTTGATATATGTTTGAGGTTGATTGAATTGTTTGTGTATGTATTGTGATATGTGAATTGGGTTATGGTTGTTGATAATGTTAGATGATTGGGGAAGGTGAAGAGAATGATAATTTTCCTAATTTGATTAGTAAAAGTTAGGCTAATAATTTAGATGATGTTATAGGTATAATTTGATCCTAAGAACCATGATGGGACTGTTAACGAGTGAAAAATCAATGTAAAAAGAACTGAATTTGTATTGGTATCAAAGGTAGAGGAAAGTGATTTTTGGGTGAAAAAGAAATTTTAGGCGCAGGCTCCCTGACACGGGCCATGTCACAGGACACGGGTGGCCGTGTCAGGCTATAGGAATATGATTTTGGATGGATTTTTGGGTAAGGGGCTTCAGTAGGTGTGACATGGGCCGTGTCACATGACACGGACGACCGTGTCAGCCCCCTATCTTTCATAAAAAGTTGATTTGTTTGGGGTGCGCTTCAGGCCACTTGACACGGGTCGTGTCAGGTGTCGCTCCCCCGAAAAGACACCTGGTTAGATAGGGTACAGACGCGAACGGTCGGCGAAAGGAAGAAATGAAGGTGAAGTGAATAGAGTCGTCAGCTAGGCATTTTTATCCCGAAGGAAAGGTAATGCTGCATAAACCTAAAAAGAGATGGATAAGACGGTTGCGAACCAGAGAAACTGAGAAAGGGGGTTGGTTACAACCTGGGAAGGTATTAGCACCCAAATTGTCCATCGTACTCGACGGGATCAACGCTTAAAAGTTTGTGTTTAAAAGGGGTAGTGTATGTGTTATCTGTGTGCAAAAGTTGGAAAAGAATATACAAGTGTCAGTGCAAAAAGGTGAAGTGAAATGCTCAGGAATGAGGCTCAAGAAAGAAAAGAATGTTGAAAGAGGGGGAAGACACAAAGACTTTTGTTCGATAACAGTTAAGTTATGCCTATGTATCCTCTCGTGCAATGAGGAAGTCAGAACACCGCAGTTCGACTCAAAGAGACTGAAAGATAAATTGAATGTGAACTACTTGCTTGCCTATGCTCAAGTGTATGACTCGTCTGGCTCGAGTGCTAACTCTCTTGCATTAGACGGAAGAAGCATGTTCTCGTTTATGAGAGAGTGATGAGAAAAGAATCCCGAAGGAGACGATTATTGTTGTTTCTGTGTTTTCAATATTTTATTTGTTTTTGGTGTTTGTCATAAGTTAATGAGCTTAAGCCTAAACCAAGGGTTAAGCTTTAAGTATGAGATAAACATCTCAACTTAATTACCTTGATGATGTAGGATTAAGATCATTAACCTACTTGTGATTATTAAGATGTTTTTTTTTGGGTTTTTGTCTAGTGTTAAGTAATGAGTTTAAGCCATAATCAAGGATTAGTGAACTCATTGCACCATCCTAATAGAAGGATAATAGATGAGCACACTTAAGCTGAGGAAGATTCCCCAACTTAATCCATGATTAGGGATTAAAGTCATTAGATGACAAGCCTTTATTAAAAGTGGATTTTAATTAAGGGTGATATTAAGAAGTGAGTTTTATGGTTTGTCAGACAACTTGAGGGGGACTTGTCCATTAAACACTAGGGTTAGTCCTTCTTAACCAATAATGGAAGAATTAGAACCCTAATGTAAGACCCAAGTTACAAGTTAATGTCTTAGTGATTATTAGACAGATTTAACAAGAGGTTTAAACAAATTAAGGGTTTAACACTTAGGATTAAAGTTATACACTCCATCCTAAGAGAAGGATGCAGGCATAACCCTAATTCCAAAGTCTTAAAACCTTAAAGGTTTAGTCTCTAATAATGAGATGAGATGAGAGACACAAAGAAGACACAAAGGTAAACACTAAGGGGGGACTAATCACAACCCTAATTATTAACATGCTTGGATGTTCCTATGGTTTTTGAGGCTTAAGAGAGATCTTCAGAGAAGCCACCAATGGAAGAAGCAGGAAGAAAGAGGAAGAAGCAGATGAATAAGTTACTTACTTCACTGAAGAAGATAAGTAACTTAGAGAAAGAAAGTGAGAGATGAACATGAATGAGCAAGCTCACCCTAAGACAATGAAAAAAGCAGCAAGGATTGATATGAAGAAGAAGAAGAAAAATGAGAGGTGAAGGAAAATTCACTTCTCAAGTTACTTACCACCTGAAGATGTTAGTACAATATGCATAAGGAAAGAAATGATATGAAATGATGCATATGAATGGGCAAATTCCAAAACTAGAAGCAATCACATGGTGCAAATGATGTTATGAGATGATGAAAAGGCATACCAAGTGTTATGAATGTTCATACAAAGAGAATAAATGCAAATGAAGCAAATGGGAAACATGAAAACACATGGATGTTTATGAAATGAAATGGATGCAAGGCATAGAAAATGTATGAAGAAATGACCAAGAAATGTTCAAGCAATGTCTTAAGATGTCTAAGATGGCATACAAGTTCTTAGAATGTCATGGCAAGTTCATATGTTCATGCAATGCAATGTAAGATGCAAGTAAGGATGCAAAATTAGGGTTACATGAAAGGATGAGATGAAAATGATCAAAACAGAAGCAATTCACATGATACAAATTTGGAAATGAACTCAAACAAACACTAACCCCATATGATATCACACCCCAAAGGAGAAGGTCTAACTCTTAACCTATTGAAAGTTATGATTTTCCTAAGTTAATTAGGGTTTTTGGGTACCTTAAAAGGAAAAATGCAAATCAATTTGAAAATGAAAGGTAAATTCATGACAAAAATATCCTAGAAACTAAATGCTATATGGAAAACAATGCAAAAAGAATATTTGTCAAACCTTTTATGGTTAGGCAGAAATGAATTTTCAAAGTTAGGGTTCCAAAAAGGGGATTTTATGAACCCTAAATTCAAAGAAAATGTCAAAGTATGTTCAAAACCAAAAAGAAATTTGTATGAATGGTTTGACAAAGTTTCTAAATGTCTTAAGATGCAATGTGAATTTTTTTGTGATTTTTGGAAACCTAAATGGTATTTTAATTAATTAATTTCCATTAATTAATTAAAATAAACATTTAAATATTTTTAAAATGATTTTTTAATGCAAAAAATAAAAATAAAAAAGTTATTGGGTGAAGAAAAATATTTTGAATTAAAATGCAGAGTTTGAAATTTTTTTGATAAGTTTTGATATTTTAAAATAATTATGCAAGAAAATGGAATAAAATGAAAATAAAATCAATTTAAATGGGAAGTAATCCAATCTGATGGATGAGATTCAAACTGGGGAGAGAACCATTGACTGCGCGCGCAATCTAGTGGTCAGGATTCAAACTGGCTTAATTACCTAATTTAATTAATTAAATGAAAATTAGGGTTAACTGAAATGATCTAGGCCATACATTCACGCGCTAATCACCATCCTACGACCATAATTCAAATTGGGCAACTAAACCCTAATTAGGGTTCTAATTATTTTCAAGTGACCGGAGCAAGCTCCGATCATCTTCTCTGGTGACCCCAAATATCAAACTTCTTCCCTAGGCTATTTCCAGAGCTCTAAAGCTCCAGATCACATCATCTAACAACCCTAAGCACGAATCAAGCATCAAAACACATTTCTCATTCATCATTCTCAAGATTCGAAGAAAAACATAAAAATGACAAAACTTTCAGACAGCCGTGAAATTCTTAATACGCAACCATTTTTAAAACTAAGCACATCACAATGATCAGGGAGACACAAAGAACAATTTAAGAACTTAAAATAGCATTTCTGGAAAAAAAGTTCACGAGGTATACCTGAGCTTGAGCTTTCTCAGTTTGAGCTATCTGGACCTCTCTATTGTGCAAATGGCCTCCACTTGATCCCCTAATGATGTTGCAAGACTTTGAATGAGTTGAAATGAGCTGGTTTGAGTGGTTGCACCTCAACTGGTCTGAAATCGTGTTTTGTGTTTGTGGGGTTTCAGGCTTGCTTGATGGTTGAGAAAGGTTATATTGATGATGGTGAGTTGAATGGTGAATTTTGTTTGAGGTTTGAGTGGCTGGACAGAGAGAATCGAAAGCTTGAAGGGTGAAGGTGATTTTGTGAAACTTGGCTTATGAGAGGTTCTGAGCTCCAATGTTATGTGAAGTAGCTTGCTTTGAGTCCACATAACATGTCTTGATAGGTCAGAAAGTGGGCGGTGGCCTGTGGTGATTGGTATGAGGCAAGTTGCAAAAAGTCAACAACTTGTGTCCTTAAGGTATGGGTGCATGTAGCAGCTGTTTTAGGGAATGTCCTGGTTCAACATTGATCAAGGAGATCCATGGGATTCATTTTATGCAGCTGGATGGGTTAGAGAGAAAGATCTCATAGGTTTTGCAAGTGTTATGTGATTTTCCCCTTTTGTGATTTCTTGTGATGCAAGTCATGAAAGCAAGTGATTCTTTGGGAAATTATGATCACAATGAGTTGTATTATGCTTGTATGATGCTTAGAGGTTGATTAGAGGTCACAAAATGGCTTGATATGTGAAATTGCAAAAAATCCTCTTTGGTGTGAAAGTGAAAATTATAGGATTTTTGCCAACTTTGCAAGGCCATAACTTGAGTTCCATAATGAATTAGAACATGTTCTTGTACTTTTTGAAAAGGGAATGATCCAATCTACAACTTTCATGACCAATAATTTTTCAATTGAAGCATTTTTTGTTGAGAAAGAGGAGGTTGAAGAACTTTCCCAAAATGGAAAGTTTCCATTACAAGTCATTTCCATTTTTGGCAACTTTTGGTTTAGCTCAAATTTCTTTAATTTTGTGAACTTATAAGAACTTCAATGATCATATAACTTCAATTTGATGAAAATACCCCTTTGGTTCCATTTTTGGGGGCCTCAGATGCCCTGATTTTGTTCTGACTTGCTCAAGAAGTTATCCAATGAACAGATGACTTCCACAATGAATTTCTTCATCAAACTTGGTACATATGATCCTTATAGAATCCTAAAAACATTAGAAACAATAATGACCAAAATATTGGAGTCATGGCCTCTGAAACCTAAACCCTAATTCCAGGTCATCTGTGCAGTGAAACCCTAGCTCTGCTTCCATGCCTTGCCAGTTCTTGTGATTTCTTGACTTCCTTGATCTTTGAGGGATATAATATGATGAAAGAACACATATGGAACCTATTTGAATGGTTGGAGAACTTTGGAGGGGCTCAGATGGATCCTTGGATTGCTCAGATCACAAATCCTAGATGCAGATGAAGTTGTAAGTACAACAATGACGGGGACGACCGACATGCTGGGGAAATAAAAAGATCATGATGGGATGACCATCAAGCAAAGAAACAAGATTCTCTGGGGATTACAGTAAAGGTGATGATGGGGAAGGCCATCAGGTTTGTAAAGTAAATTAAACAATGACGGGGACGACCATCGGTTTAAAGAATAAATGAAACATTAATGAGGGACAATCATCAAAAGTGAAGGATGATCACCTAGCAGGGGAAGACTTCTCTTTATCACGATATAGGAGGAATGTCGGATAGAAAAGGTCAATGATGGGGACGGCCATCGGATAAGCATGATGAAGGACGATCATCAAGAGGTGAAGGACGATCACCTAGCAGGGCACGGCTGCTCTCGGGATTTATCACGACATAGGAAGAATGTCGGATGACAAGACCAGTGATGGGGACGACCATCGGGTAAAATGATGAGGGACGGTCATCAAAAGGTGAAAGACGATCACCTAGCAGGGGACGGCTGCTCTTTATCACGACATAAGAGGAATGCCGGATAGAAAAGTTCCAATAATGGAGATTCCATTAGGGAAAGGGATGAGGGAAGGTCATCCAAAGGTGAAGGACGATCACCTGGCAGGGGACGGCTGCCGAAAGTATCACGACATAGGACGAATGTCAGATAGAAGAAAGTTGTTTTCTTGGTGACTTACTGGGGAACGGTAAACACGGACGAGTGCCCACGCTCAAGAATAAAAGGTATAAGTGTTTGACGTTGTGTATAGATTAAAGATGCGGACGAGCATCCTTAAGACCATGATACAAACGACTATCGGCAGAAACAAACGCTGACGCGTGTTCAGAGATGAGGATACGGACGAGTACCAACTGGTTAACAAAGAACACGGACGAGTGTCGAATCTGTTTGAGGAATGGTATATATAAAGAGAGGATACGGACGAGTATCAAAGACTTCTGTATAAGTGAGTACGGATTTGTTGGTGAAGTATGAGCAAGACACGGACGAGTGTTCAACTTACTAGGGAAAGTATGAAACAGACGGGTGTCAAAAGAGAATGTGTAAAGTTAAGAACAAACATTTGTATGTGAGACTGTAAAAGGTATTCTGGCGACCTGTGGGGATAGGATGACACGGACAAGTGTCGAAAGGAGTGTGTTATAAACAAGTACTTCGTTTGCACCAAGCGATTTGGCAACCATGCTGGGGAAAGGTGACACAGACGAGTGTCAAAAGAGTATGTATATGCATCTGTTTTTGAGAGTGCAAAGGGGACGTTTTGGCTTATATCTGCGGGGAATAATACGACATAGACGAGTATTGAAAAAAATGTATATGAACATGCATTTGTGTTGGATAGTTCAAAGGGGACGCTTTGGCTTTTATTTGCAGGGGGTGTGAGCTTTTTTTTTATATATACATTGTAGATGAGATAATGAGGGTATTTGCAAGTGACTGGCTTGAACCTGGCTTGTAATCATGCAAATGTTTGATTTTTTCCGTAATGCTCCGTATTAGACGGAATGCTACGCTTTGTGGGGGAAAATTATGCGAATGCTATGATTATGCAAAAGAAACCGATCTGGGATACGGATCCCGCTGTTGTGGAGATCTCTGGCTGATCTTCTTAGAAGGATATCCCAGATGGGGAAGAGATCATTGGCAGATCTATTAGGATATAAAGATTTGCTTGGGGAAATAAATCCTTGATAGACCTATCTTGTAAGGAGAAACCCAGTTGGGGAGGAAGAAGCTTTCGTCACTTTGTCGTGTGAGAGTTTCAGGCATTGCTCTTCTGAGGAAAGGTTGGAATTCTGCAGGGAGATAGTTATTTTATCTTTGAGACCCGGTACTCTGTTTGGAGAAATAAATATCACTGAACGATCTTTCTAAAGAACTATGTGGGGATCCCGGTTGGGGAAACTCCTGTTGAATAGACTTATGCTAGGGATGAGGATGCTTTGACAACTCCGTTGGGGAAAAAACCATTTTAGATGCTTCTTGGAGGAGGTATGCTTGGGAAGTGATGCTTGGCATGCCCCATGCAGCGTATTTGAATACCTGCAATCCTGTTAAGACAAAGAAACGCACAAGTATCTCGAGGTATCCCTTATCGGATTCCGTCATAGGAGTTAGGTATTCCTGGAAGTAAGATTATTTCCTGCAAGCATTTATTAAGAATGGCACATTTGTTTTATGCAAATATTATATAATGGATATTGGACATTTTGCAAACGAAACAAAAATGTACGAAACGAGGTGTGACTGAAAATTTGATTTTATTAATCTGGGTGCCCTGAATTGGAATATACAGTCAAAGAAACAAATCCCCTGGAATGAGGAGATTTCTATAAATTACATAAAATGTTGGCAATGTTGATGATGCTCCGGTGAGCTTCCTTTGCTATGACCTGTATGACCTTGACGTTCTTCTCATCTTGCTTTCTGAAAAAGGCTGATTCTGACTGATGCTTTATCCTTTCGAAGCTTGTCGTGTGGTAATTAATATAGACGAATTCAGAATGCAATTGTTCGCTTATTCCCTGATTTTGCGTGGATCGCTGTTTCGGGTTTTCGATCCACCGGGATACCCATTTTTTGCCTGAGTTGTCCAATGCAGTTTTTCCACTCAGCGGGTGTACACATTATTTTTTAATTTTCCCTTATTTTTGCACGAGTCTTTATTCTGTTTTTAACTCGCCGGGATGCCCTATTTTTGCCTGGACTTACATTCTGTTTTTATGTCTAGTGGGTCATTTTATGCGAAGTATTTTGTAACTGCATCTGAATTCACAGGGGACAAGAAATCTTCGCATCCATAGTAGTGAGCATCAGTGCTCCACCAGAGAAAACCTTCTTTACTCTGAATGGACCGTCGTAATTTGGAGTCCACTTGCCCCTGTGGTTTGTATGTGGAGGAAGAAGTCTTTTCAGCACAAGATCTCCCACTTCGTATTCCCGAAGCCTGAATTTCTGATCGAAGGCTTTCTTCATTCTTTTCTTATATAGCTGCCCATGACATATTGCAGCTAATCTCTTTTCTTCGTTCAGATTCAGTTGATTGTACCGAGATCGGACCCATTCTGCTTCATTCAGCTTGACATCCATTAGTACCCTTAAGGAGGGTAGCTCAACTTCAACAGGTAGGAAAGCTTCCATACCATATACCAGTTGATAAGGTGTTGCCCTAGTAGATGTTCTGATTGAGGTACGATACCCATGCAAGGCAAATGGTAACATCTCATGCCAATCTTTGTAAGTAACCACCATCTTTTGCACAATCTTCTTAATGTTTTTTTTAGCTGCCTCAACAGCGCCATTCATCTTTGGCCTGTAAGGAGAAGAGTTGTGATGTTGAATTTTGAAGTCCCGACACAGCTCTGCCATCATTTTGTTGTTCAAGTTAGAATCATTATCAGTAATGATTCACTCGGGTACTCCATATCGACAGATGATGTCTCTCTTCAGGAATCTGGCTACCACTTGTCTAGTGACGTTTGCATACGAAGATGCTTCAACCCATTTGGTGAATTAGTCAATGGCTACCAGGATGAATCTGTGGCCATTTGAAGTAGTCGGTTCAATCTTTCTAATCATGTCAATGCCCCACATGGAAAAGGGCCAAGGTGAAGACATCACGTTTAAAGGATTCGGAGGCACATGCACCTTGTCTGCCTGGCATAGGCACAACAGTCTGCATCCATTGTGATCCAGTAGTGACCTGATCGTAATAATTTTTTAGCCATTGCATGTCCTCCAGCATGGGTACCGAAAGAACCTTCATGCCCCTCGTGCATCAGCAAGTATGCTTCTCTCTTATCAACACATCTGAGAAGAACCATGTCAAAGTTTCGCTTGTATAATGAACCATCAGCATTAAGAAAGAAACTGCCAGCCAACCTTCTTAATGTCTTCTTATCATTGGATGATGCCCCAGGTGGGTATGTTTGATCCTCCAAGAAGCATTTGATGTCATGGAACCAAGGCTTGTCATCTTTAGCAATGTCTACAGAGAATATGTATGTTGGTCGGTCAATTCTGGATACCAAAATCCGAGGCACATAATTGGCAGTCTGAACCTTGATCATGGAGGAAATGGTAGCTGAAGCATCTGCGAACCGATTTTCGTCTCGAGGGATGTACTCAAGTTTGACTATTGTGAAGAAAGTCAATAATCTCCTGGTATAGTCACGGTATGGAATCAGATGCTCCTGGTGAGTGTACCATTTGTCGTTGGTCTGATTGATTACTAAAGCTGAATCCCCGAATATAGTTAATGTCTTGATCCTGAGGTCAATGGCTTCCTCAAGACCCATGATACAGGCTTCGTATTCAGCTTCGTTGTTAGTGCATGCAAAGGTGAGTTTTACCGAGAAAGGAATATGAACTCCTTTCGGTGTAATGAGCACTGCACCAACTCCACGACCATTCATATTGACAACCCCATCAAACATCATTGCCCATTCTTCTTCCGGGTCAGGCCCTTCAGTGTGAATAGGCTCTTCATGATCTTTTGCTCTTAGGAACATGATGTCTTCATCAGGGAAGTCAAACCTCATTGGTTGGTAATCATCAATGGGTTTCTCAGCTAGATAGTCAGACAGTACACTGCCCTTGATAGCCTTTTGAGATGTGTACTGAATGTCATACTCTATCAGAATCATTTTCCATCTTGCAACCCTTCCAGTAAGTGCTGGCTTCTCAAATATGTACTTGACTGGATCCATCTTTGAGATTAACAAGGTAGTGTGAGTCAACATATACTGTCTTAGTCGGCGAGCAGCCCACGCTAAAGCACAGCAAGTTTTCTCGAGCAGTGAATAACGTTGTTCACAATCGGTAAACTTTTTGCTTAGGTAGTATATTGCATACTCTTTTCAACCAGATCGTCATGCTAGCCCAACACACATCCCATTGATCCTTCTAATACTGTCAGGTACATTATTAGAGGTCTTCCTTCAACTGGAGGCATAAGAATTGGAGGTTCTTGCAGATACTCCTTGATTTTGTCAAAAGCCTTCTAACAATCTTCGTTCCACCTGACCGTTTGTTCCTTTCTTAATAATTTGAACAAGGGCTCACAGGTTGCAGTAAGGTGAGATATGAACCTTGATATGTAGTTCAATCTACCTAGGAACCCCCGAATTCAATTCCCTTTTCACTTACAATGAATCCCAGCAGTTTATCGGACCGTACCCCGAATGTGCACTTGTTGGGGTTCAACTTCAGCTGGTACTTTCTCAGACACTTGAAAAACTTCAGCAGATTTACCAGATGATCTTCTTCAGTAAGGGACTTGGCAATCATGTCATCCACGTAGCATTTAATTTCTTTGTGGATCATATCGTGGAATAATGTCACCATAGTGTAACACGGTGGGAGAACTGACTTTAGTTATGTTGCGGATAGCATGAGTCGCCACCGACTTTTATTTTATCCAAAGGAAAGGCATAAAAGAACAGGAAAGACCTTTTAAAAGATTTTTTGGGTCCGGGGGGTAGGTTATGTAAAGGGAAGGTATTAGCACCCTTTACATCCATGGTTATCCATGGGCTCTTAGTTACTTAGCTCACTTTAAATTGTTTTGAAAAAGTGTAGTGTGTGAAAAAAATTTCTTAAGTGTTTTATAATGATCCATGTACGGATATATATAAAATCTTTGTTTTGAAAATTTGTTTGAAATGTATGAAGTGTTTGAAATATTTTTGGAAAGTGAGCAAGTATCTAAGAGGAACCTATCCTAAGTTAAGTATTTTTTGTTCTTGAATATCCTTTAAGTGGTAAGACTATCCCTATTATTAAGGAATAGGTAGTCATTACCTTGGATGTGAGGGACAAGTGAAGGGACATCTGTTATTTAGGCAACTGTGGGGTGTATAAGCAATTCGAAGGGACTTATCATCTTTATTCGAAAGGGACAAGATCATTACGAAGGCAACATTCGAAGGGACTTGATCTTTTTATCTGTTAAAGGGATTAGATGATGTGAGATTAGGGACTTTGCTTTATACACCCTACTTGACCTTTTGTAATAGGCAACATGAGAGGTATCCTTAAGGAAGTGAGATGGCGATCAAAGATCGACTTACGTGTGTGAGTGTACAATTTTAAATATTTATCTTTTAAATTAGTGATCTAAATTGATTTTACATTACAAACATGTTTACACTCCCTATTCTACTAACCATAGCATTTAAAATAAATATTCAATATTACTATTACAATATTACATAAAGGAGGCAATTACAAAATAATAATAATTAACAAATTAAATAAATAAGCAAAATAATAATAATAATATAATTGGGTTAGTAATAATAAAAATAATAAATCACAATATATAAATGGGGTTAGTAATAATAAAATAAATATCACATGGAAATAAATAGAATTAATAATAAAATAAACAAGAATATTAGCATAATAATTAAAAGTTTAATTTTTCTTATAAACAATTATTTTTAAAAATTAAGAAGAAAATATAAACAATCACATACTAATTATTATAAAGTTTTAAATTATATACATATTATAAAAATTAGGTTAATTACAAACATATTATAAAAATAAATGATATTTACAAAATTAAATTAAGAATTTTAATTATTTTAAGAATATTTATATACAAGAATTAAATTATAAACAAATTATATAATACATATACATGATTAAGGTTTATAAATAATAAATTAAAAATTATAATAGAATTAAATTTTAAATAGAAGAAAATTAGGGTTTGTGAAAATTAATTAGATTCTTACAAAATATTTTATGGTTTTAGAAACTTAGGGTTTATATACATATTTTTAGAATAATAAAATAACTATATAATTTTACAATATTAATAATTTACAAAAAATAAATAATTTTTTCTTATAAAATTAAAATTAAAAAGAATGAATTCTAAAATAATATGAACATCCTATTTATTTAATTATTTGAATTTGTTTTAATAGAAAATTAATTAAATAACAAAAATCAGAAAAAGAATGAAAAAACCAAAACCTGCTTGGGCTGGGAGTTGAACCCAGTCCCTAAGCTTTCAACCTCCAGGACCAGCATTCCAACCATTGGGTCATGCGCGCGCATGTGATATAGAGCAAGCACCATCAGGTTTTGTTGTTTATCCTGAACAATTATGAAAAAAAACAAAGCAAATAATACAAAAGGCCTGGGGGGGAATTCGAACCCAGGACCTTTACGCAATACACAAACACACTTACCATTCCAGCCGGGAGGGCGCAACTGTTAGTTAATCCACAACATTGCACAATATATTAAGTCTAACAATTAAAATAGAAAAATAAGAAAAATTGCTACAGCCAGGATTCGAACACAAGTCTTCAAGGTCATACGCGTACGTCCCTTGCCACTGAACCAACCACACATTTGTGAAACAAAACAGAAACAATTACATAAAATATTATATCACACATTCAAATTTTGGAATTCGCGCCAGGGCTTCATCTTCCTCCTTGGTACCTACAAATTTTGCTGCGTATTTACATATGAATTTACCTGCGAATATTTCAAAACAGAAACCTACGAAAATTGGATTACCATCAAAACAGTGAAATTTCTTAAAATTAATTGGTGCATTATGATCCCCAGAGCTCACATGATTGTTCTATGTTCTTAGAATTTATTTATATTAGGTTTAAAGCAAAACCCTAATTGCTTGGCCGAAACCCTAGCCATGGTGAATCATGATACCTGCACGAAAAACTCCATTAAACTACCCAGAATCAATCCAGGGGTCATCACAAACATCATCCAGCAATCAAAAACAATTTAAATTCAGTCAATCAATGAAATCGAAATTTGAAAAATAAGCTTGAAGCCATGATTCGGTTTATGCAATTTAGGTCATGAAGATGCAATGTTATGATCCAAAATCACTCTATGAACATCCAGGAATAAGTTGCAACCTTCAAATTGCCTTGAAAGTGGCTGTAACTTGGAATCCGAATGTGACTTTTTGGTGATTTTTTTGATGTTTGAACTTACTCTTTGAGGCAGGGAATTCCTCCCTTTGTGATTGGGTTATGTTGTATACTTATAGTAGAATCAAATTAGGTCAAGATATTTGATCATTGCATGGACTTTTTGGATTTTGGAGATTGAAAAAGATTAAAGCTTAAATTTCAAATATTCTTGAATAAGACCTTTCTATTTCAAGCCAATCTTCATCAATGTTGTATCAATTCAATCCAAATTATATTTATGACTTTCTAGAAGAGAAATATATTTTAAATTTTCACATTTGATATTTTATTTAAATTTAAAATGATTTTTTAATATAAAAATCATAATAAATAAATTAAATTAAATAAAATTATGAAAATATCAAATAAATTTCGTGCATGATGTCATGTATCACTTTGGGTCACCAAAAGTTCAGCCCATTTAGAAAAATTTGGTTCTAAGACCCTATTTTCTTCATGAACCACCCAAAAATTTCCCAACTTTGCAAGGGCACACATCCTTCAATTTTAATGATATGAGGGTGTTCTTGGACATTTTGGAAACCTTGAAGAGTCCTCTAACCAACCCAATTGGTTTCATGTCTATATCATTTACCATTCTCAAGTTATGCCCTTTTGAAGTTGTTGACTTTTTGTTGACTTTTAAAAGGACCTATAATGTCTTAGCTCATACTTTCCAAATGAAGCATTTTTAGGCTTGGCTTGTGAGACACAAAGTTGTAGAGAATTCAATTTCCTTCAAAATGAGCTTTGGATGGGAAAAATTTGATGAAGCATGTGAAAGTTATGGCTGATCAAAGTTCAGTTGACTTTTCCTGAGGAAACCCTAATTTAGAAACCTCTGATTCTTGATGATCTGAAATATCCTTGATTAATCATGATCAAACCTTGATCAAATGATGAATTTTACTTCATATACTTGATGTTGACAAAAAATAATGAAGTTTGACTTTGGTTTGACCACAGTTGACCTCAGTTTGACTTTTTAACTACTTTGACTGACTTTGACTTATCTGATCATTTGACTGAGCAAACCTTTGAGAAAAGTTCTGAAATTTGTCATGGGGATTCTTAGACACATATAAGATGTTATGATGCTCACTTGAAGTCTTGGGAATCCATTTAGCCTGATTAAAGTCAAAACCCTAGTTTTGGATGCACTGCTTAGGAGAATGCCTTGCCTGAGGGATTTGTCAAATCTTCTGTCCCATGATGAACTTTGTGAACCTTGTGAACCTCATAAGATGTCTTGTGAACCTTGTGAACCTCATGAAAGGTCTTGTGAACCTTGTGAACCTCATAAAGTGTCTTGTGAACCTTGTAAACCTCATAAAGTGTCTTGTAGACTTCATGAACCTCAGGAAAGGTCTTGTGAACCTTGTGAACCTCTTAGCACACAAAGTCTTGTATTGTGAGGGAAAATTTTGGGGTGCAACACATAGCCCGTTGATAAGTCGCACCGACATTCTTTATATCAAAAGGAATTACCTTATAACAAAATGTGCCCCAAGGTGTAATGAAGGTTGTTTTCTCCATGTCTTCGGGTGACATTCTGATCTGATTATACCTCGAAAAACCGTCCATGAAGGAAAACACCGAGAACTGAGCTGTGTTGTCGACCAATACATCAATGTGAGGTAAAGGGAAATCATCCTTCGGGATAGCTCTGTTCAAGTCCCGGTAATCCACACACATTCGTACTTTGCCATCCTTCTCAGGCACTGGTATAATATTAGCGACCCACGGCGGGTAATTAGTTACAGCAAGGAAACCAGTGTCCCACTATTTTTGTACTTCTTCTTTAATCTTCATGGCCATATCTGGACGAGTACGGCGTAACTTCTATTTTACTGGAGAACAATCTTCTTTCAAAGGCAGCTTGTGCATAACAATATCCGTGTCCAGACCTGGCATGTCTTGATAGGACCAAGCAAAGACGTCGACGTATTCTCGAAGCATATCAATGAGCTGTTCTTTTACTGATGCCTGCAGACTGGCCCCAATCTTCACTTCTTTTAAGTCCTCTTTGGTACCAAGATTAACTGTTTCAACCTCCTCCTGATGAGGGGTGATCACTTTTTCTTCTTGCCTCAACAACCTGGCTAACTCTTTAGGTAACTCATAGTCTTCTTCAATCCCTTCATCGGCTTGATTAATTGCATTGTCGAGGTCATACAAGGTCATAGCAGTGCTGTTGTCGGTGCAATCTGGAGGATAATCTTTGCAAGATTTGAGATTGGTTCGTTTTAGTGATCAATTTTAATCTTGTTTAGAAAAAGTGAAAATGAAGTTATTTATTTTGAAAACATTGCCATTTTATTATTTTGTACAAAAGTGAAAAATGAAAAGTCAAGTGAGCGAAAAAGAGACTCGTTTGCAAAAGATGTCCGATATTCATTGATTAATCCATTTGCACAAAATTACAATATGGCCCTATTACAAAATGAGTCCTGACACCTTGGGCAAGATGCAGGACTTGAAGGACTTGATGCATGCTAAAAAAGACAGGAAATAATAATTACTCTGCAGGAGTAACCCTTATAATTTCCTGGGAAGACCAGTTAAAGACTTGATTCCCTGGGATCCTTGGAGGTATCCATCTCTCCAGGTTGCGGTCGCCTTCAGCCTCGTCTTCCAGGTTGTTAACAGCATCTGGGGTGAGCATCCCCCCACTGATGAACTTGGGCTCCTTGGCAACCTCTGATTGATTTTGTCGGAATGGTTTGTAACCCAAACCGAATATGTCTTCCTTTTTCTCCTCTGGCAGCAGCTTGCCCCAGCCTTGGGCATTACCGTCTTCAACAATCTTTCGGGCTTGCTGATAGGAGACAATTGAAGTACCCATTCTGTCTTCCTGGGATGCAGCAAATACTTCAGTTGTCGCCTCATTGACATTCAGGGCCTCGAACCTTTGGCTCATAGTCTCATGGATTTCACCATCCATATCAATATACTTGTATATAGCCAGCTGGCTAACAAATATGTCCTCCTCACCACAGATGGTGATAATTTGTCCTTCTAATTCATATTTCAGTTTCTGGTGAAGGGTCGACGTAACTATGCCTGCGGCGTGAATCCAAGGTCGACCTAGCAAACAGCTGTAAGCAGGCTGTATGTCCATCACATAGAAAATGGTCTTAAAGACCTGTGGACCGATTATCACCGGCAGCTCCACCTCCCCAAGAACAGATCTTTTGGAGCCATCAAAAGCCCTGACCATAAGATTACTTGGCCGAAGAGTTATTCCATCATATTCGAGCTTGACAAGAGATTTCTTGGGTAAGACATTGAGTGAGTACCCATACAAGAACATGAGATAGTACAACTCCTTTGCACTCCAGGGTGATGTGCAACCCTTTGTTGTGGTGACGTCCTTCCGTTGTCAAATCAGCATCAGTGAAACCTAGCCCATGGCTAGTATTGACATTTGACACTACAGTTTCCAGCTGATTTACTGTGATCTCTTCTGGCACGTAGGCAGCGTGTAGAACTTTGAGTAGTGCATCTCGATGGGTTTCGAAACACAACAGCAGAGATAAGATTGAGATCTTTGAAGGAGTCTGATGGAGCTGATCAAAGGATGATTTATGAGTCTCTTTTGGTGCAGATTCTTCAGGTATTACACTATTCCCTTTGGCTTTGGCAGCAACCTCTGCCTCAGTGGTGGTTCTGGGAGCTTGAGATGCAAAGAGACGTCCGTTTCGGGTGAAGCCTCCGCCTCCCCCAACATTATCCACTTGGGGAGTAAGAACTGGAGAATCAAGAAGGACTTTCTCTCCGTTGAAGTAAAGGTCAGCACCATAATGCCATGGTATAACACTGTCTTTATCATATGGAATTGGCCCGGGCACCGTGATGGTGACTGGGCTTACCGCAGCAGAAGTTGGAATTGTAATAGTCTGTGGATCATAGAAAATAGTAACAAGACCTTTGGTGGATGCTGGTGGAGGTGAACTGAAGCTTGGGGTAAACTGTTGTTGAGATTGTTGAAAGTTGCTGGAATTTGGGACCGTTGTCGGGTCATAATAAATTATGACATTGGAAACATCATTGTTGGTGGTTGCTGGAGTTGTAGTAGCAGGTGCAAATGAATTGTTGTGTGTTGAAGTGACAGATGAAATGGTTGCTGAAGTTGTAGATGAATCAGTAGGAACTATGGTTGTTGCAGTTGTAGAAGATTCACTTGTTGTTGACAAAAGAGTTGCTGGTGTTGTAGAAGCTGTTGTTGTAATTTTCAGAATGCCCTCTCTGATCAAGCTATTGATGCCATTCTTCAAGCTTTCACACCCATTCTTGGAAAGTTTGCATAATTCCCAACATGCCTCACAACCTGGATACACTTGGCATTTCAAAAGCTGGGCTTTAACCTCTGCCAGAGGTGTCTGAATACATGAAATGTCTTCTATTAAACTCATGGGTGAACCATCCTCTATTGCATTAATCCTTGGCCCACTGTGGCTTGGCATATGATTTTTCATTACATTGGGAAGTGGTGCAAAGTTCAGGGCCTTTGAATCTACCAGATCCTGGACCTTCATATGCAGGGCTCTGCATTTTTCCATAGAGTGGCAAGGTGAATTGGAATGAAAAGCACACCTAGTGTTGACATCATAGTTTCTCGGAAGGTTCTGAGGATCGGGTGGAGCCAATGTCCTCAACTCAACAAGATTGACCTTTAGGAGTTGTGGCAACAGTGTAGCATATGGCATTGGAATAAGGTCAATCAACCTGTTGCTCTGAGATGGCCGTTGTTGAAAAGGGCGTTGTTCTTGATTGTTGTTGTTATTGTTGTTGTATGATCTCTGTTGCGGAAATTGTTGTTGTTGCGGAAAGTGTTGTGGTTGTTGAGCATACTGAAGAGGTGGAGCAGGGATAGTGACAGTAGCAACTGATCTAGGCAGATATTGGGGTCTCCCTCTTCCCATGTGCACAGAGTTTGTCTCACCAGATCTACGGGGCCCAACAAATGGCTTCCTTGTACTGCTTGAACTGGCACCGTTATCAGAGATCTTCTCCATCTTCAGTAGGCTCTCTATTCTTTCTCCAGCTATCACCACATCTGCAAAGCTGGTAGAAGAAAATGCAGCCAATCTGTCAATTTTGGTTCCTTGGAACGTATTCATAAACATGTCTGCCATTTCCCTTTCAGACATGGGGGTTGAACTGCAGCAGCAAGTTGCCTCCACCTTTGGGCATATTCTCTGAAGCTTTCACGGGAAGATTGAGACATTCCCATCAGAAGGGTCATGTTCGGAGCCATGTCTAAGTTATACTGATACTGACGGATAAAAGCTTCAGCCAATTCTTTCCAGTTTCTTATTGTGGCTCTGGTCAAATGGAAATACCATTCTCGGGATGCCCCTATCAGACTATCCTCGAAGTAAAACATCCACAACTTCTCGTCCATGGTGTATGCTTTTAATCTTCCCAAGAATGATTGAAGGTGGGTGCGTGGGAAGGATGTGCCAATATACCTTTCAAAACACGAGGGTTTGAACTTGTGAAGAATTCTCACCCCTTCCACCAATCCCATGTCCATGACATCAAAACCTATGGAGTTTTGGGATTCAAGAGACCTCAGCTTCTCTGCAATCTCATCCAACCGTCGGTCGTAAACTTCGTCTCCATCCCCAACAACTGTAAACTGCTCTTCTTGAGGATCCTCTTGCAAAACCCTTCCTCCTGCAGTGTTACCTTGAGTATTCCTTATGGCATTGATTTATGGATTTAGATGAGGCCCAAAATCTGGTGGATCAGTGTGAGGCTGCACGTGATCGTTGTTACTGGTACCTCCTGTACCTGGATGGTGTTCTTCAAGAGTTTGTCTCTCAACCAACTCCCTTAGCCTTTCCTGGCTCTGAGCTAAACCAGTCATTACAGTCATGAATTGGGTCATCTGATTTCTCATCTCAACCCTTTCATAGGGCATCTGGGCCCTCACTTCGTTCAAGTATTGCTGAACTTGATCCATCTGAAGTCCCGAAAGGTTGTTTCTTGTCGGGTACCGGTGTGTTCTGCGAGCAATGTTTCTTGAAACCACAACAAAGTGAGAAACAACAACAAACAAAAACCTACAAACAAAGAAAATGTCAGTATGCAATGCAGGATGCCTATTTGTCTTCCAAGGGTATCCGGTTTGGTTCTTTGGTTTTGACCTTTCCAGACCTCGAGGAAATGCTGATGATGAAGAGAGATTAAGCCCACCAAAAATAATACAAACCACATATATTACATAGAGTGAAAATACATAGTCTGATTACAATAACATCCCCATGGTGGGTCAAAATACAACAACAAATTCAAAAGTACAACAAAAGAAAAGTACTAGCAAAAGAGTCAAACATCTAATCCAAAATCATCCTCTCTGACTTCCTTCAGGAGGGTCTCAGTCACTGGACCTACTGGATGCTCTGTGATAGTCCTGATGAGGAGGTTCCTGGTAGCAATGGCACTGGTCAACTTCTTATGCTTATCCTGATCCTTTGACCTTTTCAACCCCGCCCGGAGTTTCAATTCAGATATCTCATTCTGAGCTGCTAATAAAGTCTCCTAATGCTTTTTCTCACTAGCCTCCAGTTTCTCTATCTTAGCTTGGGTCCTCTGATCTTCTTGTGCATGGGCTTCGGTGATCCTGATCCACCTAGCCTGGATCTCCTCTAGATAATGCTCTGCCCTAGCCTTCTGAGTCTTTGCTTCCTTGCAAGCATTCTTCAATACTAGCTCCCCTGCTCTAGCCTTCCTAATGTAGTCATCCGTCTTTTTAATCTTGGTCAAGTGCTCAATCCTAAGCCTTTCCAATCTCTCATTATCTGGACGGCTGTCATTTCTCTCCCAGAGAGTCTTCTTCAAGGCTTCAGAGAGTAGAGCATTCCTCTCTTTCAGTTTCTCAAACTCTTCCAAACTGACAGTAGCTGCAGGTTGTACTGTTGAAGGTCTCAGTATATCTTCTAAGGTGAATGGCATCCGGGTGATCCGAGCTTTGGTACGAGACTAATCAGAATACTGTGCTAAAGCAATGTTGTTGCACTTGCCAAGGATGGTTGTCCCTTTAGTCTGGATGTTGTCCCAAACCCAGGAAGCTTGTCTGACAACAACAGAGTTGGGCTGGATTTCACAATAGTGGGTCTCAGCCAAATCTTTCCCCCCTTGGAGGATGAACCAAAGCATACCCTAATTGTCTCTTAAATAGTAAAGGGTTGTAGTTGATGCAACCTTTTACTCCATTCAAAGGCACATTAGGATATTGCCCACAACTAGTAATGATGTATTTGCCCTTGGTGCTTTGAGTGCACCATCTGATGTCTTCTGATGTCAAGGCAATCAATCTCTTAGCCCAATTCTTTTGTTGATGAGGGTTCAGGAAAGCATATGACTTTGGAAAATGTCTTAAAAACCAAGAGTAATAAAGGGGGATACAACATCTGACTAGTCTTCCCCTTTGCTTCTCATTCCTCTGGTGTACTGAGTAGTAGAAGTCTCCAAGCAAGGTAGGAACTGGGTTCCTCAATAAGAACAGGTAAATAACATTCTTTCTCACAAACTTTGGCTCATCTGCAAACAAGATAGTCCCATATATGCTAAGTGCCAAGATTGCACACACGACATCCCACTTCCCTAATGCAGCATGCAAGGTGGCCTGGGAGATCAAGAAGTCTAAGTGAAGGCCTGGAACTCCAGCCTTGGTGGTCATGCTGTGATTAATGAGGGAAGGCTCCAAATGCAATGCCCTGACTATGTCTTCATTTTTGGGAGCAACCATCTCAGGGTTGAAAGGAATCCCTCTCCTGATAGGAACTCCTAACAACATGGAAAATTCTTCTAACAGAGGTCCCAATTGGAAATCAGGGAAAGTGAAAAATCTAAGAGGAGGATCATAAAACTATAAGCAAGTATGGATTATGCTCCTCTGAGATGCATCCAAGTCCATGACCATGTCCAATATTCCCCCATAATGTTCCCTGAATAAAGGGACATGATCAGGAGTGATGAGTGTCTGGATCTGCCTGATGCCAGTCAGGGTGGGCTCAAAGAAGTGGTAAGTAATGTTGCTTTTCCTGGAAGTGTCCATGCTGATGATGGGTGCTGGTGAAGAGACTGAGAGCAACTGCTGATAAGGGTCATTGAATGAGATGCTGGAGATAGGTCTCTGATGAAGATAGCTGGAGAAGAATCACTGACAAACTGATGAAGGTGCTGGAGAAGATAACTGAAGAAGTCTGAGCAGCAGAAGGGGTCAAAACCAAACCAAAGACAATAAGATGGATACCCTGTAAAACAAATAGGCAAATGTTAAATGATGCAAAAATGATGTATGCAAAATGATATGCAAAGGTTTTGTGATCAAGAGCTGGATCTATTTATCTTTCTTGATAAGGTCTATGTGTGTCCATAAGTCCGGATGGAGGCATAGAAATCCAGTAACCAGGTGGGGGACTCAAATAAAGAGTCACAAGTCCAGGGTAATCACAAGAACTATCCAAAGTGATGCATTCTTAAAAAAAACTAGTAACAGGGTATGTGTCGCTCCCACTAAATGACACTCGGTCAGATAGGGTACAGACGCGAACGATCGGTGAAAGGAGAAATGAAGTGAAGATGAATAGAGTCGCCAGCTAGGCATTTTTATCCCGAATGAAAGGTAATGCTGCATAAACCTAGAAATATATGGATAAGACGGTTGTGAACCTAAGAAACTGAGAAAGGGGGTTGGTTACAACCTGGGAAGGTATTAGTACCCAGATTGTCCGTCGTACTCGACGGGATCCACGCTTAAAAGATTGTGTTTAAAGGGGCAGTGTCTGTGCTATCTGTGTGCAAGAGCTGGAAAAGAATATACATGTTTCTGTGCAAGAAAATGAAGTGAGGTGCTCAGGAATGAGGCTTAAAAGAGAAATCTGAAAGAGGGGGAAGACTCAGAGACTTTTGTTCGATAACAATTAAGTTATGCCTACGTATCCTCTCGTGCAATGAGGAAGTCAGAACACCGTAGTTTGACTCAAAGAGACTGAAAAGTAAATAGACTGATGAACTGCTTACTTGTCTATGCTCAAGTGTATGACTCGTCTGGCTCGAGTGCTAAGTTTCTTGCATTAGGTGGAAGAAACGAGTTCTCATTTGTGAGTGAAGATGATGAGAAAAGAATCCCGAAGGAGACGATTATTATTTGTTTTGTATTTTCAATATTTTATTTATTTTTTGGTGTTTGTCATAAGTTAATGAGCTTAAGCCTAAACCAAGGGTTAACAAACTCATCATATCCTCCCTTTGATTAGGGATAATGAGAATACCTTAAGTATGAGATAAACATCTTAACTTACTTACCATAATGATGTAGGATTAAGATCATTAACCTACTTGTGATTATTTAGATGTTTTGTTTTTTGAGTTTTTGTTTAATGTTGAGTAATGTGTTTAAGCCATAATCAAAGATTAATGAACACATTACACCATCCTAATAGAAGGATAATAGATGAGCACACTTAAGCTGAGGAAGATATCTCAACTTAATCCATGATTAGGGATTAACCTCATGACAAAACAAACCTTTAATGAATGGATTTTAATTAAGGGTGAGATTAAGAAATGAGTTTGATGATTTGTAAGACAACTTGAGGGGGACTTGTCCATTAACACTAGAGTTAGTCCTTCTTAACCAATAAAGGAAGAATTAGAACCCTAATCCAAGGCCCAAGTTACAAGCTATTGTCTTAGTGATTATTAAGATGGATTGATTAAGAGGTTTAAACAAATTAAGGGTTTAATACTTAGGATTAAAGTTATACACTCCATCCTAAGAGAAGGATGCAGGCATGACCCTAATCACAAAGTCTTAAAACCTTAAAGGTTTAGTCTCTAATGATGAGGTGAGAAGAGAGACACAAAGAAGACACAAAGGTAAAAGCTAAAGGGGGACAAATCACAACCCTAATTATTGTCATGCTTGGACATTCCTATGGTTTGTAAGGTGTCGCTCCCAAAAGATGAGACTGAGCTCAAATGAGGTACAGACGCGAACGGTCGGCGAAAGGAGGGTGTGAGAACACACAGGAGTGAACTCACAGGAAAAGAAAAGAGTCGCCAGCTAGGCATTTTTATCCCGGAGGAAAGGTAATGCTGCATAGACCTAGAAAGATACGGATAAGACGGTTGCGAACCAGAGAGACTGAGAAAGGGGGTTGGTTACAACCTGGGAAGGTATTAGCACCCAGATTGTCCGCCGTACTCGACGGGATCCACGCTTAAAAGATTTGTGTTTTAAAGGGGTAGTGTCAGTGCTATTTGTGTATCAAAACTGGAAAAGAATGCAAGTGTCAGTGTAGAAGAAGTGTGAAGTGTATAAGATAAGTGTCAGTGTAAGAACAGGAGTATGAAGCTCAACACTATGAGGCTAGGAGAACAATACAGGAGGAGGGGGAATATACAGAGACTTTTGTTCGATAACTGTTAAGTTATGCCTACGTATCCTCTCGTGCAATGAGGAAGTCAGAACACCGTAGTTCGACTCAAAGAGACTGAAAGATAAATTGACTTGTGAACTGCTTAATTGTCTATGCTCAAGTGTATGACCTGTCTGGCTCAGGTGCAAACTGTCTTGCATTAGACGGAAGAAGAAAGTTCTCGTTTGTGAGTGAATGAGATGAGAAAAGAATCCCGAAGGAGACGATTATTGTTTGTTTTTGTGTTTTCAGTCTTTTATTACTTTTGAAAGTTTGTCATAAGTTAATGAGCTTAAGCCTAAACCAGTGGATTTAGTAAACTCATCACATCTTCCCCTGATTAGGGGTAATGAGAATACCTTAAGTGTGAAGTCAGCTTCTCACACTTAATCACCTTTGGTGTAGGATTAAGATCATTAACCTACTTGTAATTATTTAGATGTTTTTGTTGTTTTTGTTTAGTGTTGAGTAATGAGATTAAGCCATAATCAGGGATTAAACAGACTCATTACACCATCCTAATAGAAGGATAATAGATGAGAATGTTTAAGCTGAGGAAAGCTCTTCAACTTAATCCATGATTAGGGATTGAACTCATGACAAAACAAAGCCTTTATTAAGTGGATTTTAGTTAATGATAAGATGATGAAGTGAGTTTTATGATTTGTAAGACAACTTGAGGGGGACTTGTCCATTAACACTAGGGTTAGTCCTTCTTAACCAATTAAGGAAGAAATAGAACCCTAATGCAAGGCCCAAGTTACAAGCTTGATGTCTTGATGATTATTAAGATGAATTGATTAAAGGATTTAAACACATTAAGGGTTTAACACTTAGGATTAAAGTTATACACTACATCCTAATAGAAGGATGCAGGCATAAACTTAATCACAAAGCCTTAAAGCCTTTAGGGTTTAGTCCCTGATTATGAGATGAGAAGAGAAGACTCAATGAGACACAAAGGTAAAATCTAAATGGGGGAACTAATCAAAACCCTAATTATTGTCATGCTTGGTTGTTCCTAAGGTTTGTGAGGTTTACAAGAGAAATCTTCAGAGGAACCACCAGGAAGCAGATGAAAGGAGCAAAGGAAGCAAAGTAACTTGCTTCATTTAAGAAGACAAGTCACTTGAGGAAAGAAAGTAAGAAGAAGAAGAATGAGCAAGCTCAATCTCAAACACAAAACAAAATGCAGCAAGGATGCATAAGAGGAGATGAAAAGAAATTGTGAGAAGTGAAGGCAAATTCACTTCTCAAAGTGACTTACCACCTGAAAAGTTAGTGAAAGAAATGCAATGCAATGCAAAATGAAATGGAATGGCATGATGCAAACCAAAATCAGAAGGATGTGTGTGTTGATAATGATGCTATGAGATGATTCAAACATGAAACAAGGCATGGGGGTGATCATACAAACATATGGATGCAAGAGAAACATGCTTAGAACCATGAACATACATGAAAAGTTATGAAGTGCAAATGACATACAAAATGGCAAATGAAATATGCAATGATCAAACATGCTTCTGATATGTCTTAAGATGTCTAATGAATCAAATGGATGCACAAGATGCTATGGCAAGTCATGGTATGCAAGCAAGTGCAAGGTGAATGCAAAAAGGAAGCCCAAATTTGGGTTTATGATCAATGCACAAAACAAAAACCAAAACCAGAAGCAAACACCAAGATAAAAAAATTGAAAATGCATTCAAGGGAACCCTAAACCTATACAAATTCACTGCCCAAAGGAGGGGATCCAATTCTTAAACTAGTGAAAGTTATGAATTTCCTAAGATTTCTAGGGTTTTAGGGTACCTTGTCAAGAAAAATGTCAAACAAATTGAAAATGCAAGATCAAATCATGCCAATTTAATCCTATAAACTACATGATATGCAAGATGCAATGCAGAAAGAATCAAAGTCCAACTCTCAAAGACTAGGCAGAAATGAATTTTTGAACATTGGATCAAAATAATGCTTTGAAATGAAATTAATTCCATGAAAAATTGTCAAAAGACATCAAGATCAAAAAAAGAAATTTGGTTTGAGGGTTGGACAATGTTTCTAAATGATTTTAAAGGTTTCATGAATTTTTTGGTGATTTTTAAATACTTAAAAGTATTTTTAGTTAATTAATTCTCATTAATTAATTAAAAATAATCTTTTAAATGATTTAAAAATATTTTTTAATGCAAAAAATAAAAATAAAAATGTTTTTGGTTTCTGAAAATTAATAAAAGATTGTATAAAAATTTTCAGAATTTTTCAAAATGTTTTACTATTTTTAATAAATTGGAGAAAACAAATCAAATAAAATGAAAAATAAAATGAATTAAATGAAAAGTATGCGCATCCAGTGGCAAGGATTCAAACTCAGGAAGGAGGGAAAGACTGCGCGCCAGATCCAAGGGTTGTCATTCAAACTGACTAAAATGAATTAATTAATTTAATTAATTGAGATTAGGGCTAAGTGGAAGATCTGGGCCATTGAGCACGCGCGGGAATTGACTAAGTCAGCCTATCCTACGCACCAAATTCAAACTGCATTTAATTACAGGGATTAGCCCTAATTACTTTCAGGTGGCCGGAGAAGACTTCCGGTCGTCTTCTCCGGCAAGACCCCCACCTGAAAGTTGCTAAAATCCCCAAAACTTCATGAAAGTGAAAACTAAAAGTCCAGAAATCATCCCCATGCGAAACTAAATCAAAACCCCCACACAAACATCATTTTTCATTCACCAATCAGCCAAATCGAAGCAAAACATTCCTAGGGCAAAAAAGTTTCAGAGCAATCATACATCCTGGTTTCTCAACCATTTTCAAAAATAATCACATCCCCATGATCAGGGGAGTGCATATAAGCATTTAAGAACTCAAAATGGAGTTTCTGGAAAAAAGTTTGAGATGGCTACCTGAACTGAAGCTTTGGTTTTTGGTACTTTCTGGCTGGTTTCTTGCTTTCAATCAACTCCACTGGACCCCCTGAGAAGCTTTCAATGCTTGTTTGAAGTTTATAATGGATGGTTTGAAAGATGGCAGAAGTTCTGTTCAAGGTGGGATGGAAATCGTATTTCTGATTCAGGGAGTTTTAGGCTATGGTGATGGGTGGTTTCTGGCCAGTGAAGTATGCTGAGTTGATTTGTGAAGTTGGTTTGTGTGTTTGCAGCTTGTGGAGAGTTTTTCGAAAGCTTTTGCAAAATGGGGTGAAAATGAGAGAGCTGTGTTGTGTGTGCTTTCAGGCTTGTGTTGTATGTGTTTTGGCTTGCTTTTTGTTTGCATAAACTAATGGGATTGGTCAGATGAGTTGATGTGTGCTTTTGTGATTGGTATGGCTCAAGTTGCCAAAATGTCAAAGTTGTGTAAGAGAGGCATGGGCTACTAGCTAGCCAAGGATAGATGGGGTGTCCTGCGCAACAAGATGTGTGGAGAGCCATAGGATTGTTTGTGAAGTCAGCAAGCAAGTGGATTCACACTTGAGTGAGTTTTTGCAACTTGCCTCACTTTTGCTTCCTTTGAGAAATCTTGCTCCATAAGTCATGAAGATGAGTGATCTCTTGGACCATTCTGAATTTTAGATGTCACATGATCATGTTGTGAATAAATGATACACATTTGAGGCCTTTAGAACACTTGAACAAACCATTTTGCAAAATGTCTCTTTGGTAGAAAACTTCAAATTTTGTGATTTTAGCCAACTTTGACAAGCCATAACTTTTGATCCAAAATGAATTAGGTCATGTTCTTGTACTTTTTGAAAAGGGAATGATCCAATCTACAACTTTCATGACCAAAGTTTTTTCATTTGAAGCATTTTTGAATCAAAAAGCAAGGGTTGAAAAAGTTTCCCAAAATGACAATTTTCATTAAAAGTCAAACTTCCCAAAAGTCAACTTTGCAAATGACTTGAAATTATTCAATTTTATGAACTTCCAACATCTTCAATGATCAAATAAAGATCATGCACAATCAAAATGATGAAGGACACCCTTTGGTTGGGTCATTGGGGGCCTCAGATGCCCTGATTTTACACTGACTTGCTTAAAAAGTCAACTTTTGATCAGATGACTTCCCCATGGAATTTCTTCATGAAAATTGATATGCATGCTCCCTATACCATATAGAGACCAATAGAAACAAGAAGGACCAAAAAAATTGGAGTTATGGCCTCTGAAACCAAAACCCTAATTCTAGGTCATCTGTGCAGTTAAACCTGACTCTGCTTCCATGCCATTCTTAGTTCTTGTGATTCTTTGACATTCTTGACTTTGAGAGGATATAATATGATGCTTGAACATACATGGACCCCTTTGAGGTGATTGAAGACCTTTGGAGTGGCTCAAGAAGCTCTTGGATTGCTTAGATCACACACCCTAGGTGCAGATGACTTTGAACCAATGCAATGTGTTAAAAATGTGATATGAGATGCTACGATTGAACTTATGCATATGAAAGGATCACAAGCCATGGTGTGAATGGGTGAGGGCAAATTTGGGGTGTTTACAGCTGCCCCTATTCAAACATGAGTTAGCTGTGCAGGATGTAAGCAGCGGCTTAACAGGCTAACAAGATAACTTGTGGTTGAATACCAAAGACAGTCCAAAATTTGCACTCACAGAATGAAGAAGAAAAGGGATATAGATTGAAAAGGAAAATAAAGTATATTATAAAGTATGGGCGACGGAGGACGACCGTCGAGCAGAGGACGACTGCTGGGGAATGAGCAATGACGGGGACGACCGACATGCTGGGGAAAGTGCGGGAAACAAAGCAATGACGGGGACGACCGACATGCTGGGGATAAAAGGGATCATGATGGGGACGGCCATCAAGTAAAGTTATAAGATTCTCTGGGGATTAATGAAAAATGATGGGGACGGCCATCAAGTTCAAGAAGTAATGTAAACCCAAACGATGGGGACGGCCATCGGGCTAAACTGATGAAGGACGATCACCAGGAAAAAGAAAAGGGACCACGACGGGGACGGCCATCGGGTTAAAGAATAAATGAAATAATGATGAGGGAAGGTCATCAAAGGTGAAGGACGATCACCTGGCAGGGTACGGCTGCCGAAAATATCGCGACATAGGACGAATGTCGGATAAAAGGTCAACGATGGGGACGACCATCGGACGAGCATGATGAAGGACGATCATCAAGAGGTGAAGGACGATCACCTAGCAGGGGACGGCTGCTCTCAAGGTTTATCATGACATAGGACGAATGTCAGATAACAAGATCGACGATGGGGACGGCCATCGGATAAAATGATGAAGGACGATCATCAAAAAAGTGAAGGACGATCACCTAGCAGGGGACGGCTGCTAAATATCACGACATAGGACGAATGTCGGATAGAAAAGGTCAACGATCGGGACGGCCATCGGACGAGCATGATGAAGGACGATCATCAAGAGGTGAAGGACGATCACCTAGCAAGGGACGGCTGCTCTCAAGGTTTATCATGACATAGGACGAATGTCAGATAACCAAAGAAATTTTGCTTTGCTGGCGATCTATTGGGGAATAGTAAACACGGACGAGTGTTTGTATCCAAGAAATAAAAGGTATAAGTGTTTTGACGCTGTGTATAGATTAAAGATGCGGACGAGCATCCTTAAGACTACGATACAGACGAGTATCGGGTAGAAACAAATACTGACACGTGTTCAGAGATGATGATACAGACGAGTATCGACTGGTTAACAAGGAACACGGACGAGTGTTGATTCTGAGGGGAATCTTCTGGGGGAAATGTAGACACAGACAAGTGTCTATATTCAAGAAGACAAGAGTGTTTGACACAGTGTATGGATTAAAGATGCGGACGAGCATCCTTATGACTATGATACGGACGAGTATCAGGTAGAAACAAACGCTTGACGCATGTTCTGAGATGATGGTACGGACGAGTACCAACTGGTTAACACAAAACACGGACTAGTGTCGAATCTGAGATGATATAAGTGGTGTATACAAGATACGGACGAGTATCTGTATAAGTAAAAACAAGTATGAGTGGTGTATAGATGAGTGTTCAACTTGCTGCGGAGAATGACACAGACGAGTGTCAGGAGAGAAAAGTGTAATATAAACAAGTATGTGCTTAACAAAGTGTTCAGGTAATTATGCTGGGGAAGTGACACGGACGAGTGTCAAGAAAAGTTATATATATAAGTATCTGTGAGTGCAAAGGGCACGCTTTGGCTTTCTGCTGGGGATATGACACGGACGGGTGCCACCATGAGTATATACTGATGTTTGGGAGTGTAAAGCAACTGCTTTAGCTTTAGCTCTCTGTTGGGGAATCTGGGGGGTTTTCTGTATAATGTTGATGGATTGTCAATATTCACAGGCGTTCGATTCAGAACATGGCCTATGATTATGCAATATGTTGGATTTTTGCCGTAATGCTCCGTTTTTAGACGGAATGCTACGCTTTGTGGGGTGAATATGATGCGAATTCCATGATTATGCAAGGATACCAATCTAGGATTTGGATCCCGTTGCTGTGAAGATCTCTGGTCGATCTGCATGAAATGGACATCCCAGCTGGGGATGAGATCATTGGTAGATCTGACAAGATGCGTCTTCTTGGAGGAATAGGTCACTGATAGACCCATTCTTGGTGATGAGGGACCCAGCTGGGGTTTGTAGAAGCCTTCGTCACTCTGTTGTGATTCCTTCATGCGCTGATCTTCTGGCCAGAGGCTGAAACTCTGTGGGGAAGTTGGTTCCCTGGCTTCTGTACTTTAAGAAAGAAGAATGATTGGCACCTCGGCTGGGGAGAAAATAGCAAGTGGCAACTCAGCTGGGGAGAAAACACTTTGGGTGATAAGACTGGGTGGACGTTGATTTACCAGCTTGCTGGGATGGAACCTTCATGCCCCATGTTGTGCTTGGAATGCCTACAATCCTGCAAAGATAGAAATGTACAAGTAATCCCGAGGTATCCCTTACCGGATTCCATCATAGGAGTTTAGACACTCCCGGGGGGTAAGTATATTTCCTGTAAGCACGTATTCTTTAGAAAAGAAACATCTGTATTTATGCAATCAGTATCTTAAAGACATCGGACATTTTGCAAATGAAGAAATGTACGAGACGAGATATGACTGAAAATCTGATTTTATTGATTCATATGCCCTAAATTGGCAAGATACAGTCAAAGAAACAAATCCCCTAGAATGAGGAGATTGTTACAAATTGAGAAACAAAATGTTGGCAATGTTGATGACGCTTCAAGGAGTTTCCCTTTTGCTATGACTCGTATGACATTTGACGTTCTTCTCGTCTTGCTTTCTGAAGAAGGCTGATTCTGAAAGAAGCTTGATCCTTTCGAAGCTTACCAAGTCGTGAGTGATACAGACGAATTCAGAATGCAATTGTTCGCTTATTCCCTTGTTTTGCATGGATCGCCCTTTCGGGTTTTCGATCCATCGGGATACCCATTTTTGCCTGAGTCGTCCAATGCGGCTTTTCAACTTAGCGGGTGTACATTTTTATTTATTTCCCTTATTTTTGCCCGAGTCCTTTATTCTGTTTTTGACTCGCCGGGATGCCCTATTTTTGCCTGGACTTACATTCTGTTTTTATGTCCAGCGGGTCATTTTTATGCGAAGTATTTTTTAACTGCATCTGAATTCATAGGGGACGGGAAGTCTTCACCATCCATAGTGCTGAGCATGAGTGCTCCACCCAAGAAAACTTTCTTTACTACAAATGGTCCTTCATAATTCGGAGTCCACTTGCCCCTGTGGTCTGTATGAGGAGGGAGGATTCTCTTCAGCACGAGATCTCCTACTTGGTACTCTCGGCGCCTGACTTTCTGATCGAAGGCTCTCTTCATTCTTTTCTGATACAACTGCCCATGACAGATTGCAGCCAATCTTTTCTCTTCAATCAGACTCAGTTGTTCGTACCGGGATCGGACCCATTCTGCTTCGTTCAGCTTAACATCCATCAGTACCCGTATGGAGGGTAATTCAAGTTCAACTGGTAGGACTGCTTCCATACCATACACAAGCTGATACGGTGTTGCCCCGGTGGATGTTCTGATTGACGTACGATACCCATGCAAGGCAAACGGTAGCATTTCATGCCAATCTTTATAGGTGACTGTCGCTCCCGATAAATGAAGCTAAGTCAAGTAAAGGTACATACGCGAACGGTCGGCGAGGGAGACAATGAGAACACACAGCCGTGAACTCACTGGAGATGAAAAGAGTCGCCAGCTAGGCATTTTTATCCCGGAGGAAAGGTAATGTTGCATAGACCTAGAAAGATACGGATAAGACGGTTTGCGAACCAGAGAGACTGAGAAAGGGGGTTGGTTACAACCTGGGAAGGTATTAGCACCCAGATTGTCCGCCGTACTCGACGGGATCCACGCTTAAAAGATTTGTGTTTTAAAAGGGGTAGTGTCAGTGCAATCTGTGTATAAAATAGCTGGAAAAGAATGTACCGGTGTCAGTGTAAAAGAAAGTGAAGTGTGATATGTATAGTGTCAGTGTAAGAACAAGAGTGAAATGCTCAGGTGTATGAGGCTTAAAGAATAAAGCTGAAAGAGGGGGAATATACAGAGACTTTTGTTCGATAACTGTTAAGTTATGCCTACGTATCCTCTCGTGCAATGAGGAAGTCAGAACACCGTAGTTCGACCCAAAGAGACTGAAAGATGAATTGACTGATGAACTGCTTCCTTGTCTATGCTCAAGTGTATGACCTGTCTGGCTCAGGTGCTAACTGTCTTGCATTAGACGGAAGAAGCGAGTTCTCGTTTATGAGGGAAGATGATGAGAAAAGAATCCCGAAGGAGACGATTATTGTTTGTTTTTGAGTTTTCAGTCTTTTATTGCTTTTGAAAGTTTGTCATAAGTTAATGAGCTTAAGCCTAAACCAATGGGTTAGTAAACTCATCACATCTTCCCTCTGATTAGGGGTAATGAGATTACCTTAAGTGTGAAGTCAGCATCTCACACTCAATCACCATGATGTAGGATTAAAATCATTAACCTACTTGCCTTTACTTAGATGTTTTTGTTGTTTTTGTTTAGTGTTAAGTAATGAGGTTAAGCCATAATCAAGGATTAAACAGACTCATTACACCATCCTAATAGAAGGATAATAGATGAGAATGTTTAAGCTGAGGAAAGCTCCTCAACTTAATCCATGATTAGGGATTAAACTCATGACAAAACAAGCCTTTGATTAAGTGGATTTTATTTAATGGTATGATAATGAAGTGAATTTTATGATTTGTAAGACAACTTGAGGGGGACTTGTCCATTAACACTAGGGTTAGTCCTTCTTAACCAATTAAGGAAGAATTAGAACCCTAATGCAAGGCCCAAGTTACAAGCTTGATGTCTTGATGATTATTAAGTGAATTGATTAAGAGATTTAAACACATTAAGGGTTTAACACTTAGGATTAAAGTTATACACTCCATCCTAATAGAAGGATGCAGGCATAAGCTTAATCACAAAGCCTTAAAGCCTTTAGGGTTTAATCCCTGATTATGAGATGAGAAGAGAAGACACAAAGAGACACAAAGGTAAAACTAAGAGGGGAGACTAATCAAAAACCTAATCATTGTCATGCTTGGTTGTTCCTAAGGTTTGTGAGGTTTGACAAGAGAGATCTTCAATGGAACCACCAGGAAGCAGATGAACAGGACCAAGAGAAGCTAAGTGACTTGCTTCATTCAAGAAGTCAGGTCACTTGAAGAAAGAAAGTGGGAGGAAAAAGAATGAGCAAGCTTAATCTCAAACACATATAAAAAATTCAGCATGGATGCAAGAGAGATGAAAAGAAAAGTTATGAGAAGTGAAGGCAAATTCACTTCCCAAAAATCACTTACCACCTGAAATGTTAGGAAAGGAGTGCAATGCAATGCAAAATGGGATGAGATGACATGATGCAAAACAAAACCAGAAGCATGTTGATGATGATAATGATGCTATGAGATGCTACAAACATGAGGCAGCACATGGATATGATCATACAAGTTCATGGATGCAAATGAAGCAGGTTAAGGAACATGAACAAACATGGAAAGTTATGAAGTGCACATGGCATACAACAAGGCAAATTCATGATTCAATGATCAAACATGCTTTCAATATGTCCTATGATGTCAAATGAATCACATGGATGCTTGAAATGTCATGGCAAGTCATGTTATGCAAGAGAATGCAAGAGGGATGCAAATGAAAGCCCAAATTAGGGTTTATGAACCAAACATCAAACAAAAACAAAAAACAGAAGCAAACCCTAAGATAAAAAATGGAAAATGCCGCTCAAAGGACCCCTAATCCTATACTAAACCAATGTCCAAAGGAGAGGTCTCAACTCCTAACCTAACTCAAGATATGAATTTTACAAGTTATTAGGGTTTTTAGGGTTCCTAAACAAAAGAAATGCCAAACAAATTGAAATTGAAAGATCAAATCAAGGCCATTTTATCTCAAAAACTACATGCTAAACACAATGCAATGCAAGAAGAACCAATGTCCAACTCTTCATGGATAGGCAGAAATGATTTTTTGAACTTAGGATCAAAATAATGCACAAAAATGATTTTAATTCAATGAAAAATTCTCAAAATGCATCAAGATCAAAAATGAAATTTGTTTTGAAGGTTGGACAATGTTTCTAAATGTCTTAGAACATTTCATGAATTTTTTGGTGATTTTTAAATACCTAAAAGCATTTTTAATAAATTAATTTCCATTAATCAATTAAAAATAATCTTTTAAATATTTAAAAATACTTTTTTAATGATAAAAATAAAAACAAAAATATTTTTGTGTCATAAAAATTATTAAAACTCCTAAGAAAAAGTTTCATAATTTTTAGACAAATTTTACTATTTTAAATAAAATATGCAAGTTAAATGAAAAGAAATGAAATAAAATATAAAATAAACTGAAGTATGCAGGATGGGTGGCTGGGATTGAATCTGGCAAAGAATGGGTTGACTGCGCGCGCAGATCAAAGGCCCATATTCAAACTTGGTTAATCTGATTTATGAATTAATTAAATGCAATTAGGGTTCCTAATGATCAATCTGGTCCATTCACACGCGCGGGAGGTCAACGAGTCAAAGCAATCGCACGCTCCAGATTCAAACGCAATTAATTACAGGGATTAAACCCTAATGATTTTCAGGTGGCCGGAGAAGACCTCCGGTCGTCTTCTCCGGTGGGAAGCCCACCTGAAAATCTCCAAACTCTCTCAAAACCTAACTAAAACGAAATCTAAAAACATGGAAATGATTCCCACTCACTCACGAACCAAAACCCCCAATCAAAACAAATTTATTCTTCCCCAAACTCAAGAATCGAGCAAAACAAATTTTTAGTTCATAGAGTTTCAGAGATCAATTAAATTCTCATTTCATCACCATTTCCAAAACTAAAAGCATCAGGATACTCAGTGAAGCATGGAGAACAAGTTTAGAACATAAAAAATGATTTCTGGAAAAATATTTCTTGAGCTACCTGAGATTCGAAGCTTTCACTCCAGCAACTTTCAGGCCTCCCCTCCTTGCGAAATCCACTCCACTTGACCCCCTGGTGATGCTTGAATGCTTTGGAGAAGTTTATGCTGGCTAGATGAAGAGTTTGAACAGCTTCTGCTCAAGTTCAGTTGAAAATGGCAATGGTAATTCAGGTAGTTTCTGGCCAATGTGGGTGGTTCTTTGTGATCAGGGTGAGGTTTTAAGAAGGTTTGTGGTGTTTGGTTGGATGTTTGTGAGCTGTGGAAGGTGTTTCGAAGGAAACTGCAGCTTGGGGTGAAAGTGGTGAAGTGATGTTATGGCTTGTTTCAGGCTTGGTTCTTTGTTGGTTTAAGCTTAGTGGAGTATGGTGAGATGATTAGTGAAGCTGGTTTAAGTGTTTGTGAGCTGGGCAGAGAGATTCGAAGAGAGATGCAAGAAAGGTGAGTTTTGTGTATGGTGTCTTGTGATCTGTTTCAGCCTTGCTTCTTCATCTGTTTGGCTTGCCAAAGGATAGTATAAAATAATCCTATAGGTCAGATGATTTGACATGGCCTTTATTGATTGGTAAGTTCACTTTTGCCAAAAGTCCACTCTTTGTGTAAGAGAGGTATGGCTTGGTTCTAGGCTAGTACAAGCATGGGGCTGGCGCAGCAAGGGTGAGGGGAAGGGCTAGCAAAGCTCAGCATCCAATGTAGCAAGTGGTAGGAAGTGTGATCATGAGTTTTGCAAGTTGGCTCATTTTGGTTCACATGTGATTTTCTCATCCCATAAGCCATGAAACATGAGCATTCTTGGTTCAATTCTGACCTTTAGGGCTTATGTAATGTTTGTACATTGGTTTGATGCCAATTAGAAGTTACAAATGGCCTTGGTTCATGGTTTTGCAAATTTTCCATTTAGTGCACATCTTGAAAATCAATGATTTTTGCCAACTTTGTCACACCATAACTTTTGATCCAAGAAGAATTTGATCATGTTCTTGTACTTTTTGAAAAGGGAAAAATGTATTCTACAACTTTCATGACCAAAGTTTTTCCATTTGAAACATTTTTGGATCAAAAATCAGGGCTTGAAAAATGACCTAAAATGACATATTCCTGAAAAGTCAACCATGCCCTAAAAAGTCAACTTTGCAAAAACTTCAAATTCTTGATTTTTGTGAACTTCTAACTTCTTCCATGATCAAATAAAGATCATATACACTCAAAATGATGAAGATCACCCCTTGGTTGGGTCATTGGGGGCCTCAGATGTCCTGATTTTGCACTGACTTGTCTGAAAAGTCAACTCTTGATCAGATGACTTCCCCATGGAATTTCTTCATGAAAATTGATATGCATACTCCCTATACCATATAGAGACCAATGGAAACAAGAATGACCAAAAAAATTGGAGTTATGGCCTCTGAAACCAAAACCCTAATTTTAGGTCATCTGTGCAGTCAAACCTGGCTCTGCATCCATACCAATCCCAGTTCTTGTGATTATTTTGAAATCTTGACTTTGGGAGGATGTAATATGATATAAGAACACATATGGATCCCTTTGAAGTGATTGGTTGCTTTTGGAGTGGCTCAAGATGCCCTTGGATTGCTCAGATCACAAACCCTAGGTGCAGATGACTTTGAAACTATGCAGTGAATCAAAAATGAGATGTGAGATGATATGATTGTGTTTATGCATATGAGATGATCATAAGCCATGGTGTGAATGGGTGAGGGAAAATTTGGGGTGTTTACAGCTGCCCCTATTCAAACATGAGTTAGCTGTGCAGGATGTAAGCGACGGCTTAACAGGCAAACAAGATAACTTGTGGTTGAATACCAAAGACAGTCCAAAATTTGCACTCACAGAATGAAGAAGAAAAGGGATATAGATTGTAAAAGGAAAATAAAGTATATTGTAAAGTGAGGGCGACGGAGGACGACCGTCGAGCAGAGGACGACTGCTGGGTAAATAGCAATGACGGGGTCGACCGACGTGCTGGGGATAAAAGATAAAGCTAAGACGGGGACGGCCGACTAGCTGGGAAAAGTAAGAAATTATGATGGGGGACGGCCATCAAGATAGAGTTGCAAGATTCTATGGATATCAAGTGAAACATGACGGGGACGGCCATCAAGTTCGTAAAGCAAAGTAACCGACGATGGGGACGGCCATCGGGCTAAAAGAAAAGGAACCACGACGGGGACGGCCATCGGGTTAAAGAATAAATGAAATAAACAGATGATGAGGTACGGTCATCAAAGGTGAAGGACGATCACCCAGCAGGGGATGGCTGCTCTGTCGGGGTTAAGATGAGGGACGGTCATCTAAGGTGGAGGACGACCACCAGGCAGGGTACGGCTGCCAAAAATATCGCGACATAGGACGAATGCCGGATAAAAGGTCAACGATGGGGACGGCCATCGGACGAGCATGATGGAGGACGACCATCAAGAGGTGGAGGACGGCCACCTAGCAGGGGACGGCTGCTCTCGAGATTTCTCATGACACAGGACGAGTGCCAGATAACCAAAATCAACAATGGGGACGGCCATTGGATAAAATGATGAAGGAAGATCATCAAGAGGTGGAGGACGACCACCTAGCAGGGGACGGCTGCTAAAAAATCAACGATGGGGACGGTCATCGGATGAGCATGACGGAGGACGACCATCAGGAGGTGGAGGACGACCACCTAGCAGGGTACGGCTGCTCTCAGGGTTTATCATGACACAGGACGAGTGTCAGATAAAAAGGAAAATTGCTTTGTTGGCGATCTACTGGGGATATAGCAAACACGGACGAGCGTTTACAACCAAGAAAAGAAAGGTATAAGTGTTTAGATGTTGTGTATAGATTAAAGATGCGGACGAGCATCCTTAAGACTATGATACGGACGAGTATCAGGTAGAAACAAATACTGACACATGTTCAAAGATGATGATACGGACGAGTATCAACTGGTTAACAAAGAACACGGACGAGTGTTGCATCTGAAGGGACTCTTCTGGGGAATAGTAAACACAGACGAGTGTCTATATTCAAGAAGACATAAGTGTTTGACACAATGTATGGATTAAAGATGCGGACGAGCATCCTTAAGACTATGATACGGACGAGTATCATGTAGAAACAAACACTTGACGCATATTCTGAGATGATGGTACGGACGAGTACCAACTGGTTAACAAAGAACATGGACCAATGCCGAATCTGTGGGGATATAAGTATCATATACAAGATACGGACGAGCATCTGTATAAGTGTAACATGAGTGGTGACTATGAGTATTGTATAGATGAGTGCTTTAACTGCTGGGGAGAGTGACACGGACGAGTGTCAAAAAGGAGAAAAGTATAATATCAACAAGCATATGGGTTGTAAAAGTGTAAGCGACTGCACTGGGGAAATGACACGAACGGGTGTCAAGGCAGTGTATATACAAGTATAAGTGAGTGCAAAGATGATGTCTTTGGCTTTCTGCTGGTGATATGACACGGACGGGTGTCAGGAAGTATCTGTAATATGGGTGATCTTGTTTGTAAAGGATGTTTAGGCGACTTTACTGGGAGTGACGACACGGACGGGTGTCAAAAGGAGTATATACATGTGTTTGTGAATTGTGAGGCAACTGCTTTTGCTGGGGACCCCGGTGGGGATTTTGGGGAAAGTATCCTGTAATCTGATGAATGGTTAATATTCACAAGTGTTTGATTCAAAACATGGCTTATGATTATGCTATGTATTTGATTTTTGCCGTAATGCTCCGTTTTAGACGGAATGCTACGCTTTGAGGGTGAATATGATGCAAATGCCATGATTATGCAAAGATACCGATCCGGGATTCGGGTCCCGATGCTGTGAAGATCTCTGGTTGATCTATTTGAAAGGGACCTCCCAGCTGGGGGTGAGATCATTGATAGACCTGATGATGTATCTGCTTGGGGATATAAGTCACTGATTGACATATCCTTGTAATATAGGGACCCAGCTGGGGTTTGTAGAAGTCTTCTGTACTCTGTTGCGACTCCTTCATGCGTTGCTCTTCTGAATAGAGGCTGAAACTCTGTGGGGAGATGATTCCCTGATTCCTGCATTCTGCTGAGGAAGAATGATTGGTACTACGGCTGGGGAGAGTTATGAGAGGCAACTCAGCTGGGGAGAAAGCACTTAGGATGCTGAGATTATTTGTTGATTTGCCAGCTTGCTGGGATGTAGCTTGCATGCCCCAAGTTGCGCTCTGGATACCTGCAATCCTGCAAAGACAAGGAAACGCACAAATGGTCCCGAGGTATCCTTTACTGGATTCCGTCATAGGAGTTAATCACTTTCGAGAGTAAGTGTATTTCCTGCAAGCATGTGTTTTTATTTTCTTAGAGAAGAGCATCTGTACTTATGCAATTAATTTTTAAGAGACATCAGACATTCTTTGCAAATAAAAATGTACAAGACGAAACATGACTGAAAAATCTGATTTTATTAATTCATGTGCCCTGAATTGGCAAGATACAGTCAAAGGAACAAATCTCCTGAAATGAGGAGATTGTTACAAATTGAGAAACAAAGTGTTGGCGATGTTGACGACGCTTTAAGGAGCTTCCTCTTCTGCTATGACTCGTACAACTTTTGACGTTCTTCTCGTTTTGCTTTCTGAAGAAAGCTGATTCTGATTGAAGCTTGATCCTTTGGAGGCTTGCCAAGTTGCGGACAATACAGACGAATTCAGAACGCAGTTGTTCGCTTATTCCCTTATCTTGCATGGATCGCCCTTTCGGGTTTTCAATCCATCGGGATACCCATTTTTGCCTGAGCTGTCCAATGCGGCTTTTCAACTCAGCGGGTGTACATTCTTTTATTTATTTTCCCTTATTTTTGCCCGAGTCTTTTATTCTGTTTTTGACTCGTCGGGATGCCCTATTTTGCCCGGACTTACATTCTGTTTTTGTGTCCAGCGGGTCATTTATGCGAAGTATTTTTTAACCGCATCTGAATTCACAGGGGACGGGAAGTCTTCACCATCCATGGTGCTGAGCATCAGTGCTCCACCAGAGAAAACTTTCTTTACCACGAATGGTCCTTCGTAGTTCGGAGTCCATTTGCCCCTGTGGTCTGTGTGAGGAGGGAGGATTCTTTTCAGCACAAGATCCCCTACTTGGTACTCTCGGTGCCTGACTTTCTGATCAAAGGCTTTCTTCATTCTCTTCTGATATAACTGCCCATGACAGATTGCAGCCAATCTTTTCTCTTCGATCAGACTCAGTTGTTCGTATCGGGACCTAACCCATTCTGCTTCGTTCAGCTTGACATCCATCAATACTCGTAAAGAGGGTAATTCAACTTCAACTGGTAGGACTGCCTCCATACCATACACAAGTTGATACGGTGTTGCCCCAGTGGATGTTCTGATTGACGTGCGGTACCCATGCAAAGCAAACGGTAGCATTTCATGCCAGTCTTTGTAAGTGACTACCATCTTCTGCACAATCTTCTTGATATTTTTATTTGCTGCCTCAACAGCGCCATTCATCTTTGGCCTGTAAGGAGAAGAATTGTGATGTTGGATTTTGAAGTCCCGGCACAGCTCTACCATCATTTTGTTGTTTAGATTGGAACCATTATCAGTAATGATTCGCTCGGGAACTCCATATCGACAGATGATATCTCTCTTCAGAAATCTGGCTACCACTTGTCTTGTAACATTTGCATATGAAGCTGCTTCAACCCACTTAGTGAAATAGTCAATGGCGACCAGGATGAATCTGTGGCCATTTGAAGCAGTTGGCTCAATCTTGCCAATCATATAAATGCCCCACATGGCAAAGGGCCATGGTGAAGACATGATGTTCAAAGGATTGGGAGGCACATGCACTTTATCTGCATAGATCTGGTATTTGTGGCATTTTCTGGCGTAGGCACAACAGTCTGCATCCATTGTGATCCAGTAATATCCTGATCTTAACAACTTTTTAGCCATGGCATGCCCTCCTGCATGGGTACCAAAGGATCCTTCGTGCACTTCATGCATCAATAAATCTGCTTCCGTCTTGTCAACACATCTGAGGAGTACCATATCAAAGTTCCTTTTGTATAAAGACCCATCAGTGTTCAGAAAGAAACTACCAGCAAGCCTTCTCAAAGTCTTCTTATCATTGGGAGATGCCCCAGGTGGGTATATTTGATCCTCCAAGAAGCATTTAATGTCGTGGAACCAAGGCTTATCATCTTTGGCAACATCTGCTGCAAATACATATGCTGGCCTGTCGAGTCTGGACACTGAAATCTGAGGTACAAAGTTAGCAGCTTGAACTTTGATCATGGATGAAATGGTAGCAAGAGCATCTGCAAACTGGTTCTCGTCCCGAGGGATATACTCAAGCTTGACTGTTGTGAAGAAAGTCAATAACCTCCTTGTATAATCCCTGTAAGGTATCAGATGATCCTGGTGGGTGTACCATTTCCCGTTGGTTTGATTGACTACCAAAGCTGAATCTCCGAATACAGTTAAAGTCTTGATCCTGAGGTCAATGGCTTCCTCAAGACCCATAATGCAAGCTTCGTATTCAGCTTCGTTGTTAGTGCAGTTGAAAGCGAGTTTTGCCGAGAAAGGCATGTGAACTCCTTTGGGTGTAATGAGTACTGCACCAACACCACGACCATTCATGTTAACAGCCCCGTCAAACATCATAGTCCATTCTTCTTCCGGGTCAGGCCCTTCAGTGTGAATAGGCTCTTCATGATCTTTTGCTTTTATGAACATGATGTCTTCATCAGGGAAGTCAAATCTCATAGGCTGGTAATCATCAATAGGTTGCTCAGCAAGATATTCAGACAATACACTGCCCTTGATGGCTTTCTGAGAGGTGTATTGGATGTCATATTCTGTGAGGATCATTTGCCATCTTGCAACCCGTCCGGTAAGCGCTGGCTTCTCGAATATGTACTTAACTGGGTCCATTTTGGAGATCAATAATGTGGTGTGGGTCAACATATACTGCCTTAGTCGGCGAGCAGCCCACGCTAAAGCACAGCAAGTTTTCTCGAGCAGCGAATAACGTTGTTCACAGTCGGTAAACTTTTTGCTTAGGTAGTATATTGCATACTCTTTTCGACCAGACTCGTCATGTTGGCCCAGCACACACCCCATTGACTCTTCTAATACTGTCAAATACATTATCAGAGGTCTTCCTTCAACTGGAGGCATAAGGATTGGAGGTTCTTGCAGATATTCTTTGATCTTGTCAAAAGCCTTTTGGCAGTCTTCGTTCCACCTGACCGTCTGTTCTTTTCTTAAAAGCTTGAACAAGGGTTCACAGGTTGCTGTAAGGTGAGATATGAACCGTGAAATGTAATTCAATCGACCTAAGAACCCTCGAACTTCTTTCTCAGTTTTCGGTGCAGGCATCTCTTGAATGGCTTTGACTTTATCAGGGTCAACCTCAATCCCTTTTTCACTTACAATAAAACCCAGCAGCTTACCAGATCTCACCCCGAATGTGCATTTGTTGGGGTTCAGTTTTAGTTGGTACTTCCTCAGACGCTTGAATAACTTCAGTAGATTCACCAGGTGATCTTCTTCAGTGAGGGACTTGGCAATCATGTCATCCACGTAACATTCGATTTCCTTATGGATCATATCGTGGAATAATGTCACCATAGCCCGTTGATATGTTGCACCAGCATTCTTCAGTCCGAATGGCATCACTTTGTAACAGAACGTGCCCCAAGGCGTGATAAATGTTGTCTTCTCCATGTCTTCAGATGACATCTTGATCTGATTATATCCTGAAAATCCATCCATGAAGGAGAATACCGAGAACTGAGCCGTGTTATCCACCAATACATCAATGTGAGGTAATGGGAAATCATCTTTCGGGCTGGCTCTATTCAGATCCCGGTAGTCGACACACATCCTCACCTTGCCGTCTTTCTTAGGCACAGACACTATGTTAGCAACCCACGGCGGATAGCTAGTTACAGCAAGGAACCCGGCGTCCCACTGCTTTTGTACCTCTTCCTTGATTTTCATAGCCATGTCTGGGCGAGTACGGCGCAATTTCTGTTTGACCGGTGGGCACTCTTCTCTCAAAGGCAGCTTGTGCACAACAATGTCGGTATCCAACCCTGGCATGTCTTGATACGACCAAGCAAACACGTCCACATATTCTTGAAGCAGATCGATCAGTTGTCTCTTCACTGAGTCTTGCAGGCAGGCCCCGATTTTAACCTCTTTCACGTCTTCGTCTGTACCAAGATTAATCACTTCAACCTCCTCCTGGTGAGGAGTAATAACCTTTTCCTCCTGTCTCAACAATCTGGCTAGCTCTTCAGGAAGCTCATATTCTTCTTCAACCCCTTCATCAGCTTGATTGATCGGATTGTCAAAGTCATACGAAGTCATAGCCGTGCTGTTGTCGGTGCTGTCTGGAAGGCACTCTCTGCAAGGGTTTAATTTGTTCATTTTAGTGATTGGTTTTAATCTTGCCTTAGAAAAGTGAAATAAAGTTATCAATTTGAAAACATCGCCATTTATTTTTTGTACAAAAAAGAAAAATGGAAAAACAGTGAACGGAAAAGGAAAAAGACTCGTTTGCAAAAAGATGTCTGATATTTCATTAATTGATCTTGTTTGCACAAAAAGTACAGATGGCCCGATTACAAAATGAGTCTTGTCATCTTGGGCAAGATGCAAGACTTTGATGCATGCCATAAAAATACAGGAAATAATAATTACTCTGCATGAGTAACTCTTATAATTTCCTGGGAAGACCAGTTTGAGATACTGCTCCCCGGGATCTTCGGACGAATCCAATTCTCCAGATTGCGCTCCTCTTCCAGCTCGTCTTCCAAATTGTTGATAGCATCAGGGGTGAGCATCCCCCCACTGACAAAACCGGGCTTCTCGGCAGCCTTTGCTTGATGTTGAGTTGGTCTGTAACCCAACCCAAACTTGTCCTTCTTCTCCTCCATAGCTAAAACTTTGCCCCAGCCTAGGGCAGTTCCTTCCTCAACAACCTTTCGGGCTTGTTGGTAAGATGACATGGAGATTCCAGATACAGCAGATGCTTCATTCACATTCAGGGCCTCAAACCCTTGGCTCATTGTTTCATGGATCTCCCCGTCCATCTCAATATACTTATAAGTAGCCAGGTGGCTAACAAATATATCCTCTTCCCCACAGATAGTAACAACTTGGCCTTCCCACTCAAATTTTAACTTCTGGTGAAGGGTAGACGTTACTGCGTCAGCGGCATGAATCCAAGGTCTACCCAACAAACAGCTGTAGGCAGGCTGAATGTCCATCACATAGAAGATAGTTTTAAAGGTCTGTGGGCCAATTGTCACAGGCAGCTCAATTTCTCCCAGAACCGATCTCTTAGAACCATCAAAGGCTCTTACTACCAGGTTACTGGGACGCAATGCTAATCCTTCATACTCTAGCTTCACCAGGGCCTTCTTTGGTAAGACATTAAGGGATGACCCTGTGTCTACCAGCACATGAGAAAGGACTGCGCCTTTGCATTCCATGGTGATGTGCAGGGCCTTGTTGTGGTTGCGGCCATCCGTTGTCAAGTCAGTATTGGTGAACCCTAGCCCATTGCTAGCAGTAACATTTCCAACCACGGTTTCCAATTGATTGACGGTGATCTCTTCAGGCACGTAAGCTGCGTGCAAGACTTTAAGTAGTGCATTACGATGGGCTTCGGAGCACATAAGCAGTGAGAGGATAGAGATCTTGGATGGCGTCTGGTGAAGCTGATCCACAATTTTGTAATCACTCTTTTTGATGATTCTCATAAACTCATCAACTTCTTGATCGAATGGTGTCTTCAAAGCTTCCTTGACAGCTTGATCTTCCTGCACCGGACTCTTTCCTTTTGCCTTAGCAGCAACTTCTGCTTCGGCAGTGGGTCTCTGAATCTGTGGAGCGAAGAGACGTCCGCTTCGGGTGAAGCCTCCGCCTCCTCCCACATTATCTATTTGTGGTGCAGGTGTTGATGTATCAAGAGTGATTCTTTGCCCCTCGCAGTACACGTCAGAGCCATAGTGCCAAGGGATGGCCCTATTGCTTTCATAAGGTACGGGTCCAGGCACTGTAACAGTGACTGGACTGATTGCAGCTGCTGAGGGGACTGTAATAGTTTGTGGATCGTAATAAATTGTAACTGGTGCTCTGATGGGAGCAGCACCTTCTGAATTATAGGCAGAGTTGTTTTCAGGATCATAAAATATTGTGACAGTTGAGACATCTTCATGATTTGTTGCTGGAGCTGTAGGAGACATTGTCGGAAGGACGGATGTTGTTGTTGTAGGAGATTCAAAATGGAATGGTGCTGAAGTTGTAGCAGGAAAAATTGTTGATAACTGATCAGTTGAGATGATAGACGAAGTACTTGTTGACGAAGCCGAAGAATTGTCTGGAACAATGGTTGCTGCAGTTGTAGGAGGTTCTGAAACCGTTGCTGATGAGATTGCTGGATTTGTTGGAAATGATGTGGTGATCTGAAGTTGGCCACTCCGAATAAGACCATCTATGCCATTCCTCAGATTATCGCACCCATTTACCGAGATATTGCAGTAAGCACACCCCAACTCACACCCTGGGAACATCTGACATTCCAAGAGCTGAGCCTTGATTTCTACCAACGGTGTCCTGATCTGTCCCACACTGGTTATTAAATAAGACGGCTTGTCTTCTTCAATAGCGTTAATTCGGGGACCACCATGGTTTGGCATAGGATTTTTGTTGACATTGGGTGGTGGTGCAAAATTCAGAGCTTTGGAGTCTACCAGGTCTTGTACCTTCATATGCAGGGCTCTGCACTTTTCCGTACTATGGCCAGGTGCGTTTGAATGAAAGGAACACCTAGCGTTGGAGTCGTAATTCCTGGGTAAACTGTTGGGATCCGGAGGTGCCAACGTCCTTAGCTCAACTAGGTTGAGCTTCAGGAGCTGTGGCAGCAATGTAGCGTATGGCATTGGGATTGGATCGATCACTCTGTTAGCTTGAGATGGCCTCTGCTGGAATGGCCTTTGCTGGTTATTGTTGTTGGTGTTGCTGTTGTTGTAATTTCTTGGAGGATACTGACTTTGTTGATGGTACTGAGGTTGCTGCTGATAGTTTTGTTGCGGAGGTTGATAGACTGGTTGTGGATGAGCTGGAGCAGGGATGGTGACTGCTGCTACTGATCTATGAACATATTGGGGCCTACCCCTGTTGGTGTGGATGGAATTAGTCTCACCAGTCCTTCTTGGGCCTGCAAAAGGCTTCTTTGCATTACTGGATGAGCTTGCACCGTTATCTGAGATCTTCCCCATCTTCAATAGGCTTTCAATTCTCTCCCCGGCTATGACTACATCTGCAAAGCTGGTAGATGAGAAGGCAGCTAGCCTATCAATATAGGTTCCCTGAAGGGTATTCATGAACATATCAGCCATCTCTCTTTCAGACATAGGTGGTTGGACAGCAGCAGCAAGCTGTCTCCATCTTTGAGCATATTCTCTGAAGCTCTCTCTAGATGACTGTGACATTCCCATTAGGAGAGTCCTGTTGGGTGCCATGTCCAGATTATACTGATACTGTCTGATGAAGGCCTCTGCCAGGTCCTTCCAGCATCTAATTGTTGCTCTTGTCAGATGGGAATACCACTCCCTCGAAGCTCCAGTCAAGCTATCTTCGAAATAGAACATCCACAACTTCTCGTCCATGGTATAAGCTTTTAATCTCCCGAGAAAAGATTGTAGATGAGTTCGGGGACAGGAAGTCCCGTTGTACTTTTCGAAACATGGTGGCTTGAACTTGTGGGGAATCCTAACCCCGTCTACCAAGCCCATATCCATAACGTCAAAACCCAAAGAGTTTTGAGACTCTAAGGATCTTAACTTCTCAGCTATCTCATCCAACCTTCTATCATAAGCTTCTTCTCCAGCACCCATTACTGTGAACTGGTCTTCTTGTGGGTCTTCTTGCAGTACCCTCCCTGCTGTGGCAGTCCCTTGTATATTGACAGGGATGTTGGCCTCTGGATGGAGATGGGGTCCAAAAACTGGGGGATTGACATGAGGTTGGACCCTCTCGTTGTTACTTGTGCCAGCAGTCCCCACATGGGGCTCTTCTTGATTCTGCCTTTCCACCATGGCTCTCAATCTTTCCTGGCTCTGAGCCATGTTGTTCATCACTTCCATGAACTGCGTCATCTGTGTTCTCATTTCCAATCTTTCGTTTGCCATTTGATTTCTGACCTCTGCAAGGTCCTGCTGTACCTGATCCATCTGAATTCCCGGAAGGTTGTTTCGGGTTGGATATCGGTGCGGACGATTGAGGGGAAACACCCGGTGACGAGCAATAGTTCCTGAACATCACAACAGAGTTAGCAACAACAAAACAAAAACCTACAAAACAAACAAAGTGTTAGCATGCAATGCAGTATGCTTATTTGTTTTCAAGGTATCCGGCTTGGCATTCAGTTTTGACCCTTCCAGACCCTTGAAGATGCTGCTGAAGTTGCTTGAAGGAAACTCAGATGAATCAAACTAACATAAATATATTACAGAAAGCAATGATACATAGTTTGTTTACAAATACAAGCTCTCAGAGGGGTCAAAATACATCACAAGAAAATAAAAGTACATGGAAAGAAAGCAACAACAAACAAATGGTCAAACACCGAGACCAAACTCATCCTCACGAACTTCCTTAAGAAGTGCTTCGGTCACAGGATTAGCTGGACGCTCCGTGAGATTCCTGATAAGGAGGTTCCGGGTAGCAACAGCTGTAGTCAACTTCTTGTGCTGACTTTGGTCCTTTGACCTCTTCACTCCAGCTCTGATCTTCAGCTCTGATATCTCCCTCTGGGCTGCTGCCAGGGCTTCTTGCTGCTCTTTTGCACTGGCTTCCATCTGTTCCATCTTGTCTTGGACCCTTTTGTCCTCCAGAGTACGAGCTTCGGTGATCCTGACCCACCTAGCCTGACTCTCCTTTAGATACAAGTCTGTCCTAGCTTTCTGGAATTGGGCTTCCTTGCAAGCATTCTTCAGGATCTGTTCTCCAGCCCTAGACTTCTTAATGTAATCTTCAGACTTCTCAATCTTAGCCAGATGCTCTTTTTTCAACTTCTCCAGCCTCTCAATATCCAGTCTTCCATCCCTCCTCTCATAAAGGGTCTTCTGTAAAGCTTGAGTCAACTTCTCATTTCTTTCTTTCAAGCTCTCAAACTCTTCTAAGCTAACAGTTGCTGGAGGTGGTGTTGTGGAAGGCCCAGGAACATCTTCAATAGTAAAGGGCATCCCAGAGAATTGGGCCCTGGCATGGGACCAATCATAGTATTGTGCTGATGCCACATTGTTGCATTTTCCCAGGATGGTTACCCCCTTAGTCTGCACATTGTCCCAGGCCCAGGCTGCCTGCCTAACAATAGCCAGACTAATCTTGTTCTCACAATAGAGAGTCTCCATCAAGTCCTGTGCCTTAGGAATGTGGACCAGTGCATAGCCCAGTTGTCTTTTGAACAGCAGAGGGTTGTAATTAATACTCCCCTTAACTCCTATTAGGGGCACATTGGGAAAATGCCCACAGCTGGTGATGATATCCCTGCCTTTTGTACTTTGGGTGCACCACCTGATATCAGCTGAAGTAAGAGTAGTAAGTCTTCCAGCCTAGTTTTTCTGCTGATGAGGGTTCAAAAATGCATCTGTCTTGGGTAGATGCCTGAGAAGCCAAGTATGGAATAATGGAGCACAACACCTTACCAATCTGCCCCTCTGCTTTTCATTCCTCTGATGCACTGAATAGTAGAGATCCCCTAATAAAGTTGGCACTGGGTTCTTCAGGATGAACAGGTGAATTGTATTCTTACTAATGAATCGAGGCTCATCTGCAAATAACACAATCCCATATATGCTCAAGGCCAACAAAGCACAGACAGCTTTCCACTCTCCTAAAGAAGCTTTCAGGGTAGCTTGAGAGATCAAGAAATCCAGATGCAGGCCTGGGATTCCAGCCTTAGAAGTCATATGCTGCCCAATCAGGACTGGTTCCAGGTGCAATGCCTTAGCTACTTCTTCATTGCTTGGGAAAGCCATCTCAGGGTTGAAAGGAATTTCTCTCCTGATAGGTATACCAACTAATGATGAGTATTCTTCCAATAAAGGGCCCAGCTGAAAGTCCTGAAAAGTGAAACATCTCAGTGGGGGATCATAAAACTGAAGGCAAGTGTGGATCAGGCTTATCTGTGAGGGGTCCAGATCCATAACCATATCAAGTATATCTCCATGGTGTTCCCTGAACAAAGGTATGTGATCTGGGGTGATCAGGGTTTGAATCCTCCTGATGTCTGCTAACTCTGGCTGGAAGAAGTGGTAGGTGATGTTGCTCTTTTTAGGTGCCATGATGTTGAGTCTGAATAGAGATAAGTGCTGATGAAGATACTGAAGAAAAGGGCCACTGATTGGCTGGAATAGATAGCTAGTAGTTGAAGCAAGTGCTGATGAAGATAGGTCAATACTGAAGATGGGGTCAAAACCAAAACCAAATGAATGTGGATACCCTGAAACACAAATAAGCAAATGTCAATATGATGCAATGATTATGTATGCAAATGATATGCAAAGGGTTTGTGACTGAGCTGGATCTGATCCAATGCTCTGATATAAGTCCATGTGTGTAAGAAATCCAGATGGAGGTCTATAAGTCCAGTAACCAAGGTGGGGGGCTCAAATAAAGAGCCACATGTCCAGGGTTTAGAATCACAAGAACTGTTCCAACATGGAGTATTCTTAATCAAATCAAAGTAACAGGGTATTCTGAGGTCAAGGTACCTGCAAACCTGTAAACAACCCAACCCCCTCACAGGTGGTGTTCTAAAACAAGGATCCTCAGACTTGGATCAGTTATGAGAAGTGTAAACACTTCTAACCCGGAGGTACAGTGTTTACAATAACCATAACAATTCCTCCTCTAATTCACCTCAGTTTCTGAAGGTCAATACTAAAAGGTCATCCAGACTTAGCAAGCTTCCCAGATAGCCCTAGCATTGCAGGAAATCTGCAACACAGAGTTCTCAAGAAGAAACCCACATCTGAACCGTGTTTCATATTCCCGCACCAGACCGAAATGGAATGGGGAAGAATATGATTCACTCTAGCCTAGGTGTCACTCAGGTCCCAGGTATAGGACCTTAACTCTCAATGAATCACCCACCCACCAAAACAAAAAACCAGATCCAGCCAGCAGTACAGTATGACAATATGATATAACGCAAAAGCAATAAAGAAAGCAGTAAAGAAAATTGTACATAAAGCAAAATAAGTACAAATATACAAGCACAAATAAGCACATAACACCCCAGTAAACACAAATCAAACAAGCGCTAGGAGGAGCCCACAGAAAGAACCAGAAGCCCTGGTTGCAGTATAAGGGTCCCCAGCAGAGTCGCCAAGCTGTCGCTCCCGATAAATGAAGCTAAGTCAAGTAAAGGTACAGACGCGAACGGTCGGCGAGGGAGACAATGAGAACACACAGCCGTGAACTCACTGGAGATGAAAAGAGTCGCCAGCTAGGCATTTTTATCCCGGAGGAAAGGTAATGCTGCATAGACCTAGAAAGATACGGATAAGACGGTTTGCGAACCAGAGAGACTGAGAAAGGGGGTTGGTTACAACCTGGGAAGGTATTAGCACCCAGATTGTCCGCCGTACTCGACGGGATCCACGCTTAAAAGATTTGTGTTTTAAAAGGGGTAGTGTCAGTGCAATCTGTGTATAAAATAGCTGGAAAAGAATGTACTGGTGTCAGTGTAAAAGAAAGTGAAGTGTGATATGTATAGTGTCAGTGTAAGAACAAGAGTGAAATGCTCAGGAGTATGAGGCTTAAAGAATAAAGCTGAAAGAGGGGGAATATACAGAGACTTTTGTTCGATAACTGTTAAGTTATGCCTACGTATCCTCTCGTGCAATGAGGAAGTCAGAACACCGTAGTTCGACCCAAAGAGACTGAAAGATGAATTGACTGATGAACTGCTTCCTTGTCTATGCTCAAGTGTATGACCTGTCTGGCTCAGGTGCTAACTGTCTTGCATTAGACGGAAGAAGCGAGTTCTCGTTTATGAGGGAAGATGATGAGAAAAGAATCCCGAAGGAGACGATTATTGTTTGTTTTTGAGTTTTCAGTCTTTTATTGCTTTTGAAAGTTTGTCATAAGTTAATGAGCTTAAGCCTAAACCAATGGGTTAGTAAACTCATCACATCTTCCCTCTGATTAGGGGTAATGAGATTACCTTAAGTGTGAAGTCAGCATCTCACACTCAATCACCATGATGTAGGATTAAAATCATTAACCTACTTGCCTTTACTTAGATGTTTTTGTTGTTTTTGTTTAGTGTTAAGTAATGAGGTTAAGCCATAATCAAGGATTAAACAGACTCATTACACCATCCTAATAGAAGGATAATAGATGAGAATGTTTAAGCTGAGGAAAGCTCCTCAACTTAATCCATGATTAGGGATTAAACTCATGACAAAACAAGCCTTTGATTAAGTGGATTTTATTTAATGGTATGATAATGAAGTGAATTTTATGATTTGTAAGACAACTTGAGGGGGACTTGTCCATTAACACTAGGGTTAGTCCTTCTTAACCAATTAAGGAAGAATTAGAACCCTAATGCAAGGCCCAAGTTACAAGCTTGATGTCTTGATGATTATTAAGTGAATTGATTAAGAGATTTAAACACATTAAGGGTTTAACACTTAGGATTAAAGTTATACACTCCATCCTAATAGAAGGATGCAGGCATAAGCTTAATCACAAAGCCTTAAAGCCTTTAGGGTTTAATCCCTGATTATGAGATGAGAAGAGAAGACACAAAGAGACACAAAGGTAAAACTAAGAGGGGAGACTAATCAAAACCCTAATCATTGTCATGCTTGGTTGTTCCTAAGGTTTGTGAGGTTTGACAAGAGAGATCTTCAATGGAACCACCAGGAAGCAGATGAACAGGACCAAGAGAAGCAAAGTGACTTGCTTCATTCAAGAAGTCAGGTCACTTGAAGAAAGAAAGTGGGAGGAAAAAGAATGAGCAAGCTCAATATCAAACACATATAAAAAATGCAGCATGGATGCAAGAGAGATGAAAAGAAAAGTTATGAGAAGTGAAGGCAAATTCACTTCCCAAAAATCACTTACCACCTGAAATGTTAGGAAAGGAGTGCAATGCAATGCAAAATGGGATGAGATGACATGATGCAAAACAAAACCAGAAGCATGTTGATGATGATAATGATGCTATGAGATGCTACAAACATGAGGCAGCACATGGATATGATCATACAAGTTCATGGATGCAAATGAAGCAGGTTAAGGAACATGAACAAACATGGAAAGTTATGAAGTGCACATGGCATACAACAAGGCAAATTCATGATGCAATGATCAAACATGCTTTCAATATGTCCTATGATGTCAAATGAATCACATGGATGCTTGAAATGTCATGGCAAGTCATGTTATGCAAGAGAATGCAAGAGGGATGCAAATGAAAGCCCAAATTAGGGTTTATGAACCAAACATCAAACAAAAACCAAAAACAGAAGCAAACCCTAAGATAAAAATGGAAAATGCCACTCAAAGGACCCCTAATCCTATACTAAACCAATGTCCAAAGGAGAGGTCTCAACTCCTAACCTAACTCAAGATATGAATTTTACAAGTTATTAGGGTTTTTAGGGTTCCTAAACAAAAGAAATGCCAAACAAATTGAAATTGAAAGATCAAATCAAGGCCATTTTATCTCAAAAACTACATGCTAAACACAATGCAATGCAAGAAGAACCAATGTCCAACTCTTCATGGATAGGCAGAAATGATTTTTTGAACTTAGGATCAAAATAATGCACAAAAATGATTTTAATTCAATGAAAAATTCTCAAAATGCATCAAGATCAAAAAAGAAATTTGTTTTGAAGGTTGGACAATGTTTCTAAATGTCTTAGAACATTTCATGAATTTTTTGGTGATTTTTAAATACCTAAAAGCATTTTTAATAAATTAATTTCCATTAATCAATTAAAAATAATCTTTTAAATATTTAAAAATACTTTTTTAATGATAAAAATAAAAACAAAAATATTTTTGTGTCATAAAAATTATTAAAACTCCTAAGAAAAAGTTTCATAATTTTTAGACAAATTTTACTATTTTAAATAAAATATGCAAGTTAAATGAAAAGAAATGAAATAAAATATAAAATAAACTGAAGTATGCAGGATGGGTGGCTGGGATTGAATCTGGCAAAGAATGGGTTGACTGCGCGCGCAGATCAAAGGCCCATATTCAAACTTGGTTAATCTGATTTATGAATTAATTAAATGAAATTAGGGTTCCTAATGATCAATCTGGTCCATTCACACGCGCGGGAGGTCAACGAGTCAAAGCAATCGCACGCTCCAGATTCAAACGCAATTAATTACAGGGATTAAACCCTAATGATTTTCAGGTGGCCGGAGAAGACCTCCGGTCGTCTTCTCCGGTGGGAAGCCCACCTGAAAATCTCCAAACTCTCTCAAAACCTAACTAAAACGAAATCTAAAAACATGGAAATGATTCCCACTCACTCACGAACCAAAACCCCCAATCAAAACAAATTTATTCTTCCCCAAACTCAAGAATCGAGCAAAACAAATTTTTAGGTCAGAGAGTTTCAGAGATCAATTAAATTCTCATTTCATCACCATTTCCAAAACTAAAAGCATCAGGATACTCAGTGAAGCATGGAGAACAAGTTTAGAACATAAAAAATGATTTCTGGAAAAATATTTCTTGAGCTACCTGAGATTCGAAGCTTTCACTCCAGCAACTTTCAGGCCTCCCCTCCTTGCGAAATCCACTCCACTTGACCCCCTGGTGATGCTTGAATGCTTTGGAGAAGTTTATGCTGGCTAGATGAAGAGTTTGAACAGCTTCTGCTCAAGTTCAGTTGAAAATGGCAATGGTGATTCAGGTAGTTTCTGGCCAATGTGGGTGGTTCTTTGTGATCAGGGTGAGGTTTTAAGAAGGTTTGTGGTGTTTGGTTGGATGTTTGTGAGCTGTGGAAGGTGTTTCGAAGGAAACTGCAGCTTGGGGTGAAAGTGGTGAAGTGATGTTATGGCTTGTTTCAGGCTTGGTTCTTTGTTGGTTTAAGCTTAGTGGAGTATGGTGAGATGATTAGTGAAGCTGGTTTAAGTGTTTGTGAGCTGGGCAGAGAGATTCGAAGAGAGATGCAAGAAAGGTGAGTTTTGTGTATGGTGTCTTGTGATCTGTTTCAGCCTTGCTTCTTCATCTGTTTGGCTTGCCAAAGGATAGTATAAAATAATCCTATAGGTCAGATGATTTGACATGGCCTTTATTGATTGGTAAGTTCACTTTTGCCAAAAGTCCACTCTTTGTGTAAGAGAGGTATGGCTTGGTTCTAGGCTAGTACAAGCATGGGGCTGGCGCAGCAAGGGTGAGGGGAAGGGCTAGCAAAGCTCAGCATCCAATGTAGCAAGTGGTAGGAAGTGTGATCATGAGTTTTGCAAGTTGGCTCATTTTGGTTCACATGTGATTTTCTCATCCCATAAGCCATGAAACATGAGCATTCTTGGTTCAATTCTGACCTTTAGGGCTTATGTAATGTTTGTACATTGGTTTGATGCCAATTAGAAGTTACAAATGGCCTTGGTTCATGGTTTTGCAAATTTTCCATTTAGTGCACATCTTGAAAATCAATGATTTTTGCCAACTTTGTCACACCATAACTTTTGATCTAAGAAGAATTTGATCATGTTCGTGTACTTTTTGAAAAGGGAAAAATGTATTCTACAACTTTCATGACCAAAGTTTTTCCATTTGAAACATTTTTGGATCAAAAATCAGGGCTTGAAAAATGACCTAAAATGACATATTCCTGAAAAGTCAACCATGCCCTAAAAAGTCAACTTTGCAAAAACTTCAAATTCTTGATTTTTGTGAACTTCTAACTTCTTCCATGATCAAATAAAGATCATATACACTCAAAATGATGAAGATCACCCCTTGGTTGGGTCATTGGGGGCCTCAGATGTCCTGATTTTGCACTGACTTGTCTGAAAAGTCAACTCTTGATCAGATGACTTCCCCATGGAATTTCTTCATGAAAATTGATATGCATACTCCCTATACCATATAGAGACCAATGGAAACAAGAATGACCAAAAAAATTGGAGTTATGGCCTCTGAAACCAAAACCCTAATTTTAGGTCATCTGTGTAGTCAAACCTGGCACTGCATCCATACCAATCCCAGTTCTTGTGATTATTTTGAAATATTGACTTTGGGAGGATGTAATATGATATAAGAACACATATGGATCCCTTTGAAGTGATTGGTTGCTTTTGGAGTGGCTCAAGATGCCCTTGGATTGCTCAGATCACAAACCCTAGGTGCAGATGACTTTGAAACTATGCAGTGAATTAAAAATGAGATGTGAGATGATATGATTGTGTTTATGCATATGAGATGATCACAAGCCATGGTGTGAATGGGTGAGGGCAAATTTGGGGTGTTTACAGTGACTACCATCTTCTGCACAATCTTCTTGATATTCTTATTAGCTGCCTCAACAGCGCCATTCATCTTTGGCCTGTAAGGAGAAGAATTGTGGTTTTGGATCTTGAAGTCCCGGCACAACTCTGCCATCATTTTGTTGTTTAAGTTGGAACCATTGTCAGTAATGATTCGCTCGGGCACTCCATATCGACAGATGATATCTCTCTTCAGAAATCGGGCTACCACTTGCCTTGTAACGTTTGCGTATGAAGCTGCTTCGACCCACTTGGTGAAATAGTCAATGGCAACCAGGATGAATCTATGGCCATTCGAAGCAGTTGGATCAATCTTGCCAATCATGTCAATGCCCCACATAGCAAAGGGCAAGGGTGACGACATCACATTCAAAGGATTGGGAGGCACATGCACCTTATCCGCATAAATCTGGCATTTATGGCATTTTCTGGCGTAGGCACAACAGTCGGCATCCATTGTGATCCAGTAATAACCTGACCTTAGCAACTTCTTGGCCATTGCATGTCCTCCGGCATGGGTACCAAAGGATCCTTCGTGCACCTCGTGCATTAACAAGTCTGCTTCGGTTCTATCAACGCATCTGAGGAGTACCATATCAAAATTTCTCTTGTACAGGGAACCATCAGTGTTCAGAAAGAAACTACCAGCAAGTCTTCTCAAAGTCTTCTTATCATTGGAAGATGCCCCAGGTGGGTATATCTGATCTTCCAAGAAGCACTTAATATCATGGAACCAAGGCTTATCATCTTTGACAACATCTGCTGCGAACACATATGCTGGTCTGTCAAGTCTGGACACTGAAATTTGAGGTACAAAGTTGGCAGCTTGCACTTTGATCATGGATGAAATGGTAGCCAGAGCATCTGCAAACTGATTCTCGTCCCGGGGGATATACTCAAGCTTGACTGTTGTGAAGAAAGTCAATAACCTCCTTGTATAATCCCTATAAGGTATTAGATGATCCTGGTGTGTGTACCATTTGTCGTTGGTTTGATTAACTACCAGAGCTGAATCTCCGAACACAGTCAAAGTCTTGATCCTGAGGTCAATGGCTTCCTCAAGACCCATAATACAAGCTTCGTATTCAGCTTCGTTGTTAGTGCAGTTGAAAGTGAGTTTCGCCGAGAAAGGCATGTGAACTCCCTTAGGTGTAATGAGTACTGCACCAACACCACGACCATTCATATTAACAGCCCCATCAAACATCATAGTCCATTCTTCTTCTGGGTCAGGCCCCTCAGTGTGAATAGGCTCTTCATGGTCTTTTGCTTTTATGAACATGATGTCTTTATCAGGGAAGTCAAATCTCATAGGCTGGTAATCATCAATAGGTTGCTCAGCAAGATAATCAGACAATACACTGCCCTTGATGGCTTTCTGAGATGTGTACTGGATGTCATATTCTGTGAGGATCATTTGCCATCTTGCAACCCGTCCGGTAAGTGCTGGCTTCTCGAAAATATACTTGACTGGGTCCATCTTTGAAATCAATAAAGTGGTGTGGGTCAACATATACTGTCTCAGCCGGCGAGCAGCCCACGCTAAAGCACAACAAGTTTTCTCGAGCAGTGAATAACGTTGTTCACAGTCAGTAAACTTTTTGCTTAGGTAGTATATTGCATACTCTTTTCGACCAGACTCGTCATGCTGGCCCAGCACACACCCCATTGACTCTTCTAATACTGTCAAGTACATTATCAGAGGTCTGCCTTCAACTGGAGGCATAAGGATTGGAGGCTCTTGTAAGTACTCCTTGATCTTGTCAAAAGCCCTCTGGCAGTCTTCATTCCACCTGACCGTTTGTTCTTTTCTTAACAGTTTGAACAAAGGTTCACAGGTTGCTGTAAGGTGAGATATGAACCGTGAAATGTAGTTCAATCGTCCTAAGAACCCCCGAACTTCTTTTTCTGACTTTGGTGCAGGCATTTCTTGAATGGCTTTGACTTTATCGGGGTCAACTTCAATCCCTTTCTCACTTACAATAAATCCCAGCAGCTTACCGGATCGCACCCCGAATGTGCATTTGTTGGGGTTCAACTTCAGTTGGTATTTCCTCAGACGCTTGAATAACTTCAGCAGATTTACCAAGTGGTCTTCTTCTGTGAGGGACTTGGCAATCATGTCATCCACATAACATTCGATTTCTTTATGGATCATATCGTGGAATAATGTCACCATAGCCCGTTGATATGTTGCACCGGCATTCTTCAGTCCGAATGGCATCACCTTGTAACAGAACGTGCCCCAGGGTGTGATGAAGGTTGTCTTCTCCATGTCTTCAGGAGACATCTTAATCTGATTGTATCCTGAAAATCCGTCCATGAAGGAGAATACCGAGAACTGAGTCGTATTATCCACCAATACATCAATGTGAGGTAATGGGAAGTCATCTTTCGGGCTGGCTCTGTTCAAGTCCCGGTAGTCAACACACATTCTTACTTTGCCGTCCTTCTTAGGCACTGGTACTATATTAGCAACCCACGGCGGATAGCTAGTCACAGCAAGGAACCCGGCGTCCCACTGCTTTTGTACCTCTTCTTTGATTTTTATTGCCATGTCTGGGCGAGTACGACGCAGTTTCTGTTTAACCGGTGGGCAATCTTCTCTTAAAGGCAGCTTGTGCATAACAATGTCGGTGTCCAACCCTGGCATATCTTGATAAGACCAAGCAAACACATCCACATATTCCTGAAGCAGGTCAATCAGTTGTTTCTTCACTGAGTCTTGTAAGCAGGCCCCGATTTTAACTTCTTTCACATCTTCATCTGTACCAAGATTGATCGTTTCGACCTCCTCCTGATGAGGAGTGATAACCTTTTCCTCTTGTCTCAACAACCTGGCTAGCTCTTCAGGAAGCTCGTAATCTTCTTCAACCCCTTCATCAGCTTGATTGATTGGATTGTCAAAGTCATACGAAGTCATAGCCGTGCTGTTGTTGGTGCGGTCTGGAAGGCACTCTCTGCAAGGGTTCAGTTTGTTCATTTTAGTGATTGATTTTAATCTTGTTTTAAAAAAGTGAAATAAAGTTGTCATTTTGAAAACATTGCCATTTATTTTTTGTACAAAAAGAAAAATGGAAAAACAGTGAGCGGAAAAGAAAAAGACTCATTTGCAAAAGATGTCTGATTATCATTGATTGATCTATTTGCACAAAATTACAGATGGCCCGATTACAAAATGAGTCTTGTCATCTTGGGCAAGATGCAAGACTTGATGCATGCTTAAAAATACAGGAAATAATTATTACTCTGCAGGAGTAACTCTTATAATTTCCTGGGAAGACCAGTTTGAAATACTGCTCCCCGGGATCCTTGGACGTATCCAACTCTCCAGGTTGCGGTCGCTTTCATCCTCGTCTTCCAAGTTGTTCACGGCATCTGGGGTGAGCATCCCCCCACTGACAAAATTGGGCTTCTTAGCAGCCTCTGCTTGATCTTGTTGAGTTGGTTTGTAACCCAACCCAAATCTATCCTCCTTCTTCTCTACGGGCAGCAACTTGCCCCAACCTTGGGCAGTCCCTTCTTCAACAACCTTCCGGGCTTGCTGATAAGATGTCATTGAGGTTCCAGGTACAGCGGATGCTTCATTTATGTTCAAGGCCTCAAACCCTTGACTCATAGTTTCAGGGATCTCCCCATCCATCTCAATGTATTTGTATGTAGCCAGATGGCTAACAAAGATATCTTCCTCTCCACAAATAGTAACGACTTGGCCTTCCCACTCGAATTTTAATTTCTGGTGAAGGGTTGACGTCACGGCGCCAGCGGCGTGTATCCATGGTCTACCCAATAGACAACTGTAGGCAGGCTGTATATCCATCACGAAGAAGGTCGTTTTGAAAGTCTGTGGGCCAATCGTTATAGGCAATTCAATTTCTCCCAGAACTGATCTCTTAGAACCGTCAAAGGCTCTCACTACCAAGTTGCTGGGACGTAATGCCAGTCCTTCATACTCCAGCTTCACAAGGGCTTTTTTAGGTAAAAATTGAGGGATGACCCTATGTCTACCAGTACATGGGAAAGAACTGCACCCTTACACTCCAAGGTAATGTGCAAAGCCTTGTTGTGATTGCGGCCTTCCGTAGTCAAATCAGTGTTGGTAAATCCTAGTCCATTACTAGCGTTAACATTTCCAACCACAGCCTCTAACTGATTGACGGTAATCTCCTCTGGCATATAAGCTGCGTGCAAGACTTTTAATAATGCGTTCCGGTGAGCCTTAGAGCACATTAGCAATGATAAAATGGAGATTTTGGAAGGTGTCTGGTGAAACTGGTCCAGTATCTTGTAATCACTTTTCTTGATGATTCTCATGAATTCATCAACCTCTTGATCAAAAGGGGTTTTCAAAGCTTCTTTAGCAACATGTTCTTCTTGCACCAGGCTCTTCCCTTTTGCTTTGGCAGCAGCTTCTGCTTCAGCAATGGGTCTTGGAATCTGCGGGGCAAAGAGACGTTCGCTTCGAGTGAAGCCTCCGCCTCCCCCCACATTGTCTATTTGTGGTGAAGAAGTTGATGATTCCAAAGTGATTTTCTGTCCTTCGCAGTATAGATCAGAGCCGTAATGCCAAGGGATGGCATTATTGCTTTCGTAAGGAACTGGCCCAGGCACCGTGATAGTGACTGGACTGATAGCAGCTGCCGAAGGGACCATGATAGTATGTGGATCATAGTATATTGTAACTGGTGTTCTGTTAGGAGTGGCATTTTATGAGTTGTAGGCAGAATCATTTGCAGGATCATAATATATTGTAACCGTTGAGACACTTTCATTATTTGCTGTTGATGTTGTAGGAGACACTGTTGACTGGATGGATGTTGAAGTTGTAGGAGATTCTGAATGAAGGGGTGCTGATGTTGTAGAAGGGATGTTTGTTGATATTTGGTCCGTTGAAGTGACAGATGAAGCATTTGTTGATGAGATTGAAGAGTTGTTTGGAACAATTGTTGTTGCATTTGTAGAAGACTCGGGAATTGTTGTTAAGGAGATTGCTGGATTGGTAGGTATTGATGTTGTGATTTGAAGCAGGCCACTCTGGATGAGACCATCTATGCCACTTCTCAAGTTATCACACCCATTTACTGAAATGTTGCAATAAGCACATCCTAGCTCACATCCGGGGAACATTTGACATTCGAGGAGTTGAGCTTTAATCTCTACCAAGGGTGTCCGAATCTGCCCCACACTGGTTATCAAGTAAGACGGCTTATCTTCTTCAATAGCATTGATTCTGGGTCCACCGTGGTTGGGCATAGGATTCTTACTGACATTTGGTGGGGGTGCAAAGTTTAGAGCTTTGGAATCCACTAGATCCTGTACTTTCATGTGCAAAGCTCTGCACTTCTCTGTACTGTGGCCAGGTGCATTTGAGTGAAAAGCACATATGGCGTTGGCGTCATAATTTCTGGGCAGACTGGCAGGATTTGGAGGTGCCAATGTCCTTAGCTCAACCAGGTTGAGTTTCAGGAGTTGTGGCAATAATGTGGCATAAGGCATAGGGATCGGATCAATCACCCTATTGGCCTGAGATGGTCTCTGTTGAAAAGGTCTTTGCTAATTGTTGTTGCTGGTGTTGTTGTTGTTATAATTTCTCTGAGGTGGATACTGAGCTTGTTGCTGGTAGTGGGGTTGTTGCTGTGGTTGATATGCTGGTTGTGGATGAATTGGAGCGGGAATGGTGACAGCTGCCACTGACCTATGAACATACTGGGGTCTGCCCCTGCTGGTGTGGATAACATTAGTCTCACTAGTTCTTCTTGGACCTAAAAAAGGTTTTCTTGGGTTGCTGGACGAGCTCGCACCATTGTCGGAAATTTTACCCATCTTTAGTAGGTTCTCAATTCTTTCTCCAGCTATAACTACATCAGCGAAGCTGGTGGAAGAAAAAGCAGATAGCCTGTCAATGTATGTCCCTTGGAGGGTATTCATAAACATGTCGGCCATCTCCCTTTCCGACATGGGTGGTTGGACAGCAGCAGCGAGCTGTCTCCACCTCTGGGCATACTCCCGGAAGCTTTCTCTAGATGATTGTGACATTCCCATCAGGAGAGTCCTGTTAGGAGCCATATCCAAGTTGTACTGGTATTGTCTAATGAAAGCCTCAGCCAGATCCTTCCAGCACCTGATGGTTGCTCTAGTCAAGTGAGAGTACCATTCCCTTGAAGCTCCTGTTAAGCTATCTTCGAAATAAAACATCCATAGCTTTTCATCCAGGGTGTATGCCTTCAGCCTCCCCAGAAAGGATTGCAAGTGGGTTCGTGGACAGGAGGTTCCGTTGTACTTCTCAAAGCACGGAGGTTTAAACTTGTGGGGAATCCTGACCCCGTCCACTAAGCCCATGTCCATGACATCAAAACCCAGGGAGTTTTGAGACTCCAAGGATCTTAATTTCTCAGCAATTTCATCTAGCCTTCTGTCATAGGCTTCATCCCCAGCTCCCATCACAATGAACTGATCTTCCTGGGGGTCTTCTTGCAGTACCCTACCTGTAGTAGCATTCCCTTGTATATTAGCAGGGATGTTGATCTCTGGGTGAAGATGAGGGCCATACACAGGTGGGTTGACATGAGGCTGAACCCTCTCATTGTTGCTCGTTCCACCAGTCCCTAGATGGGGGTCTTCCTGAGTCTGCCTCTCTACCAATGCTCTTAATCTTTCTTGGCTCTGTGCCAATCCATTCATCACCTCCATAAACTGAGTCATCTGATTCCTCATTTCCAGTCTCTCATTGGCCATTTGAGTCCTGACCTCTGTAAGATCCTGTTGTACCTGGTCCATCTGTATACCCGGAAGGTTGTTACGGGTAGGATATCTATGCGGACGGTTGAGTGGGAACACCCGACGTCGAGCAATAGTTCCTGAACCACAACAGAGTTAGTAACAAAAACAAAACAAACCTACAAAACAAAACAAAGGTTAGTATGCAATGCAGTATGCTTATTTGTCTCCAAGGTATCCGGCTTGGCACTTGGTTTTGACCTTTCCAGACCCCTGAGGAAGATGCTTTTGATGTTGCTTGAAAGAACTCAGATAAAACAAACCAATACATATATTATCAAAAAGTGAATGATACATAGTTTGTTTTTTTACAATTCATGCCCTCTGAGGGGTCAAAATACAACATAAAAAGGAAAAGTACAATGAAATGAAAGTAACAACAAGCAAAAGTCAGACACCAAGACCAAACTCATCCTCCTGAACTTCCTTTAGAAGTGCTTCAGTCACAGGATCAGCTGGACGCTCTGCGAGGTTCCTGATAAGAAGATTCCCGGTGGCAATAGCTGCAGTTAGCTTCTTGTGTTGACTCTGGTCCTTTGACCTCTTCACACCAGCCCAAATCTTCAATTCTGAGATCTCTCTCTGGGCTGCTAGCAAGGTTTCTTGTTGCTCCTTTGCACTAGCCTCCAACTTCTCAATCTTGTCCTGAGTCCTTTTATCTTCCTAAGTACGAGCTTCGGTGATCCTGACCCACCTAGCTTGACTCTCTTTTAGATACAAATCAGTCCTGGCCTTCTGGAACTGAGCCTCCTTGCAGGCATTCTTCAAAATCTGCTCTCCAGCCCTTGACTTCTTGATGTAGTCCTCTGACTTCTCAATCCTAGCTAGATGCTCCACCTTAAGCTTTTCCAACCTTTCAATGTCCAGCCGACCATCACTCCTCTCCCAGAGGGCCTTTTGTAGAGCCTGAGTCAGATTCTCATTCCTCTCTTTCAATTTCTCAAACTCTTCCAGGCTAACAGTGGCTGGAGGGGGTGCTGTGGATGGTCCAGGTGCATCCTCAATGGTGAAGGGCATCCCAGAAATTTGAGCCCTAGCATGAGACCACTCATAGTACTGAGCTGAGGCCACATTGTTGCATCTCCCAAGAATGGCCATCCCTTTGGTCTGGACATTGTCCCAAGCCCAGGATGCTTGCCTGACAATAGCTAGATTTGGCTTAACCTCACAATAAAGGGTTTCAGCCAAGTCTTGTGCTCTAGGAGGGTGGACCAATGCATAGCCCAATTGTCTTTTGAATAACGGAGGGTTGTAATTGATGCAACCCTTCACTCCTATCAGGGGTACATTGGGAAACTGCCCACAACTAGTAATGATGTCCCTGCCCTTGGTGCTCTGAGTGCACCACCTGATATCATCTGAGGTCAAAGCAATGAGTCTTCTAGCCCAATTCTTTTGCTGGTGGGGATTCAAGAATGCATCAGTCTTGGGCAAGTCTTTGAGCAGCCAGGTATGGAACAGGGGAGCACAGCATCTGACCAATCTTCCTCTTTGCTTTTCATTCCTTTGGTGAACAGAGTAGTAGAAATCTCCCAGTAAGGTGGGCACTGGGTTCCTCAGAATGAAAAGGTGAATGGCATTCTTGCTAATAAATTTAGGCTCGTCTGCAAAAAGTATAACCCCATATATGCTGAGGGCTAACAAAGCACAGACTGCCTTCCATTCTCCCAAGGAGGCCTTCAGGATAGCCTGGGAAGTCAAGAAATCCGAGTGTAGACCAGAGATTCCAGCCTTGGTAGTCATGTTCTGCCCAATCAGACAAGGTTCCAGATACAATGCCTTTGCCACTTCTTCAATACTGGGAAAAGCCATCTCAGGGTTGAAGGGGACACCACCCCTGACAGGTACACCAATCAGTGATGAATACTCTTCCAACAAGGGTCCCAACTGAAAATTCTGGAAGGTGAAGCACCTCAGAGGAGGATCATAGAACTGTAGACAAGTGTGAATCAAGCTCCTCTGGGAAGGGTCCAAATCCATAACCACATCAAGGATGCCTCCATAATGTTCTCTAATTAGTGGTATATGGTCTGTAGTAATAAGGGCCTGGATCTTCCTGATGCCAATCAGCTCAGGCTCAAAGAAATGATATGAGATGTTGCTCTTATTGGGTGCCATGTTGCTGAAGAAGAGCTGAAACAGATGCTGATGATGATGGCTGATATTATAAGATGGGCCACTGGTAGGCTGATGCTAGTGATGCAGGTGACTGAAGCAGGTAGCTGATGAATGTGGCTGAAGCAGATAGCTGGTGAACAGAGGTCTAATCAGATAAAAGGGGTCAAAACCAAGCCAAGATATATGATGTGGATACCCTGAAAAAACAAATAAGCAAATGTTAAATGATGCAATGATGATGTATGCAAATGATATGCAAGGGTTTGTGATCAAGCTGGATCTGATTGCTGCTTTGATATAAGTCCATGTATGTTCAAGAAATCCAGATGGAGGTTCATAAGTCCAGTAACCAAGGTGGGGGACTCAAATAAAGAGTCACATATCCAGGGTTAAAATTACAAGAACTGTCCAAAAATGGAGTACTCTTAATCAAACAAAGTAACAGGGTATGCTGAGGTCAAGGGTACCTGCAAAACCTGTAAACAGCCCAACCCCCTCACAGGTGGTGTTCTAAAACAAGGATCCTCAGACTTGGATCAGTTATGAGAAGTGTAAACACTTCTAACCCGGAGGTACAGTGTTTACAATAACCATAAAAGATCCTCCTCTAATTCACCTCAGTTTCTGAAGGTCAAAATAAAGGTCATCCAGACTTAGCAGGCTTCCCAGATAGCCCTAGCACTACAGGAAATCTGTAGCACAGAGTTCTCAAGAAGAAACCCATATCTGAACCGTGTTTCATATTCCCGCACCAGACCGAAATGGAATGGGAAAGAACATGAACCACTCTAGCCTAGGTGTCACTCAGGTCCCAGGTATAGGACCTCAACTCTCATGAGGACCCCACCCACCAAAGCAACAAAACCAAATCCAACCAAAACAGTATGACAGTATGATATATGTAAAGCTGTAAAGAAAGCAATAAACAAAACTGTACATAAAGCAATAAAATACATATACAAACACAATTAGCACATATCACCCCAGTAAACACAAATCAAACAAGCGCTAGGAGGAACCCACAAAAAGAACCAGAAGCCCTGGTTACAGTATAAGGTTTCCCCAGCAGAGTCGCCAAGCTGTCGCTCCCAAAAGATGAGACTGAGCTCAAATGAGGTACAAACGCGAACGGTCGGCGAAAGGAGGGTGTGAGAACACACAGGAGTGAACTCACAGGAAAAGTAAAGAGTCGCCAGCTAGGCATTTTTATCCCGGAGGAAAGGTAATGCTGCATAGACCTAGAAAGATACGGATAAGACGGTTGCGAACCAGAGAGACTGAGAAAGGGGGTTGGTTACAACCTGGGAAGGTATTAGCACCCAAATTGTCCGCCGTACTCGACGGGATCCACGCTTAAAAGATTTGTGTTTTAAAGGGGTAGTGTCAGTGCTATTTGTGTATCAAAACTGGAAAAGAATGCAAGTGTCAGTGTAGAAGAAGTGTGAAGTGTATAAGATAAGTGTCAGTGTAAGAACGGGAGTATGAAGCTCAAGACTATGAGGCTAGGAGAACAATACAGGAGGAGGGGGAATATACAGAGACTTTTGTTCGATAACTGTTAAGTTATGCCTACGTATCCTCTCGTGCAATGAGGAAGTCAGAACACCGTAGTTCGACTCAAAGAGACTGAAAGATAAATTGACTTGTGAACTGCTTACTTGTCTATGCTCAAGTGTATGACCTGTATGGCTCAGGTGCAAACTGTCTTGCATTAGACGGAAGAAGCAAGTTCTCGTTTGTGAGTGAATGAGATGAGAAAAGAATCCCGAAGGAGACAATTATTGTTTGTTTTTGTGTTTTCAGTCTTTTATTACTTTTGAAAGTTTGTCATAAGTTAATGAGCTTAAGCCTAAACCAGTGGATTTAGTAAACTCATCACATCTTCCCTCTGATTAGGGGTAATGAGAATACCTTAAGTGTGAAGTCAGCTTCTCACACTTAATCACCTTTGGTGTAGGATTAAGATCATTAACCTACTTGTAATTATTTAGATGTTTTTGTTGTTTTTGTTTAGTGTTGAGTAATGAGATTAAGCCATAATCAGGGATTAAACAGACTCATTACACCATCCTAATAGAAGGATAATAGATGAGAATGTTTAAGCTAAGGAAAGCTCCTCAACTTAATCCATGATTAGGGATTGAACTCATGACAAAACAAAGCCTTTATTAAGTGGATTTTAGTTAATGATAAGATGATGAAGTGAGTTTTATGATTTGTAAGACAACTTGAGGGGGACTTGTCCATTAACACTAGGGTTAGTCCTTCTTAACCAATTAAGGAAGAAATAGAACCCTAATGCAAGGCCCAAGTTACAAGCTTGATGTCTTGATGATTATTAAGATGAATTGATTAAAGGATTTAAACACATTAAGGGTTTAACACTTAGGATTAAAGTTATACACTCCATCCTAATAGAAGGATGCAGGCATAAACTTAATCACAAAGCCTTAAAGCATTTAGGGTTTAGTCCCTGATTATGAGATGAGAAGAGAAGACTCAATGAGACACAAAGGTAAAATCTAAATGGGGGAACTAATCAAAACCCTAAGTATTGTCATGCTTGGTTGTTCCTAAGGTTTGTGAGGTTTACAAGAGAAATCTTCAGAGGAACCACCAGGAAGCAGATGAAAGGAGCAAAGGAAGCAAAGTAACTTGCTTCATTTAAGAAGACAAGTCACTTGAGGAAAGAAAGTAAGAAGAAGAAGAATGAGCAAGCTCAATCTCAAACACAAAACAAAATGCAGCAAGGATGCATAAGAGGATATGAAAAGAAATTGTGAGAAGTGAAGGCAAATTCACTTCTCAAAGTGACTTACCACCTGAAAAGTTAGTGAAAGAAATGCAATGCAATACAAAATGAAATGGAATGGCATGATGCAAACCAAAATCAGAAGGATGTGTGTGTTGATAATGATGCTATGAGATGATGCAAACATGAAACAAGGCATGGGGGTGATCATACAAACATATGGATGCAAGAGAAACATGCTTAGAACCATGAACATACATGAAAAGTTATGAAGTGCAAATGACATACAAAATGGCAAATGAAAGATGCAATGATCAAACATGCTTCTGATATGTCTTAAGATGTCTAATGAATCAAATGGATGCACAAGATGCTATGGCAAGTCATGGTATGCAAGCAAGTGCAAGGTGAATGCAAAAAGGAAGCCCAAATTTGGGTTTATGATCAATGCACAAAACAAAAACCAAAACCAGAAGCAAACATCAAGATAAAAAATTGAAAATGCATTCAAGGGAACCCTAAACCTATACAAATTCACTGCCCAAAGGAGGGGATCCAATTCTTAAACTAGTGAAAGTTATGAATTTCCTAAGATTTCTAGGGTTTTAGGGTACCTTGTCAAGAAAAATGTCAAACAAATTGAAAATGCAAGATCAAATCATTCCAATTTAATCCTATAAACTACATGATATGCAAGATGCAATGCAGAAAGAATCAAAGTCCAACTCTCAAAGACTAGGCAGAAATGAATTTTTGAACATTGGATCAAAATAATGCTTTGAAATGAAATTAATTCCATGAAAAATTGTCAAAATACATCAAGATCAAAAAAAGAAATTTGGTTTGAGGGTTGGACAATGTTTCTAAATGATTTTAAAGGTTTCATGAATTTTTTGGTGATTTTTAAATACTTAAAAGTATTTTTAGTTAATTAATTCTCATTAATTAATTAAAAATAATCTTTTAAATGATTTAAAAATATTTTTTAAAGCAAAAAATAAAAATAAAAATGTTTTTGGTTTCTGAAAATTAATAAAAGATTGTATAAAAATTTTCAGAATTTTTCAAAATGTTTTACTATTTTTAATAAATTGGAGAAAACAAATCAAATAAAATGAAAAATAAAATGAATTAAATGAAAAGTATGCGCATCCAGTGGCAAGGATTCAAACTCAGGAAGGAGGGAAAGACTGCGCGCCAGATCCAAGGGTTGTCATTCAAACTGACTAAAATGAATTAATTAATTTAATTAATTGAGATTAGGGCTAAGTGGAAGATCTGGGCCATTGAGCACGCGCGGGAATTGACTAAGTCAGCCTATCCTACGCACCAAATTCAAACTGCATTTAATTACAGGGATTAGCCCTAATTACTTTCAGGTGGCCGGAGAAGACTTCCGATCGTCTTCTCCGGCAAGACCCCCACCTGAAAGTTGCTAAAATCCCCAAAACTTCATGAAAGTGAAAACTAAAAGCCCAGAAATCATCCCCATGCGAAACTAAATCAAAACCCCCACACAAACATCATTTTTCATTCACCAATCAGCCAAATCGAAGCAAAACATTCCTAGGGCAAAAAAGTTTCAGAGCAATCATACATCCTGGTTTCTCAACCATTTTCAAAAATAATCACATCCCCATGATCAGGGGAGTGCATAGAAGCATTTAAGAACTCAAAATGGAGTTTCTGGAAAAAGTTTGAGATGGCTACCTGAACTGAAGCTTTGGTTTCTGGTACTTTCTGGCTGGTTTCTTGCTTTCAATCAACTCCACTGGACCCCCTGAGAAGCTTTCAATGCTTGTTTGAAGTTTATAATGGATGGTTTGAAAGATGGCAGAAGTTCTGTTCAAGGTGGGATGGAAATCGTATTTCTGATTCAGGGAGTTTTAGGCTATGGTGATGGGTGGTTTCTGGCCAGTGAAGTATGCTGAGTTGATTTGTGAAGTTGGTTTGTGTGTTTGCAGCTTGTGGAGAGTTTTTCGAAAGCTTTTGCAAAATGGGGTGACAATGAGAGAGTTGTGTTGTGTGTGCTTTCAGGCTTGTGTTGTATGTGTTTTGGCTTGCTTTTTGTTTGCATAAACTAATGGGATTGGTCAGATGAGTTGATGTGTGCTTTTGTGATTGGTATGGCTCAAGTTGCCAAAATGTCAAAGTTGTGTAAGAGAGGCATGGGCTACTAGCTAGCCAAGGACAGATGGGGTGTCCTGCGCATCAAGATGTGTGGAGAGCCATAGGATTGTTTGTGAAGTCAGCAAGCAAGTGGATTCACACTTGAGTGAGTTTTTGCAACTTTCCTCACTTTTGCTTCCTTTGAGAAATCTTGCTCCATAAGTCATGAAGATGAGTGATCTCTTGGCCCATTCTGAATTTTAGATGTCACATGATCATGTTGTGAAGAAATGATACACATTTGAGGCCTTTAGAACACTTGAACAAACCATTTTGCAAAATGTCTCTTTGGTAGAAAACTTCAAATTTTGTGATTTTAGCCAACTTTGACAAGCCATAACTTTTGATCCAAAATGAATTAGGTCATGTTCTTGTACTTTTTGAAAAGGGAATGATCCAATATACAACTTTCATGACCAAAGTTTTTTCATTTGAAGCATTTTTGAATCAAAAAGCAAGGGTTGAAAAAGTTTTCCAAAATGGCAATTTTCATTAAAAGTCAAACTTCCCAAAAGTCAACTTTGCAAATGACTTGAAATTCTTCAATTTTGTGAACTTCCAACATCTTCAATGATCAAATAAAGATCATGCACAATCAAAATGATGAAGGACACCCTTTGGTTGGGTCATTGGGGGCCTCAGATGCCCTGATTTTACACTGACTTGCTTAGAAAGTCAACTTTTGATCAGATGACTTCCCCATGGAATTTCTTCATGAAAATTGATATGAATGCTCCCTATACCATATAGAGACCAATAGAAACAAGAAGGACCAAAAAAATTGGAGTTATGGCCTGTGAAACCAAAACCCTAATTCTAGGTCATCTGTGTAGTTAAACCTGGCTCTGCTTCCATGCCATTCTTAGTTCTTGTGATTCTTTGACATTCTTGACTTTGAGAGGATATAATATGATGCTTGAACATACATGGACCCCTTTGAGGTGATTTAAGACCTTTGGAGTGGCTCAAGAAGCTCTTGGATTGCTCAGATCACACACCCTAGGTGCAGATGACTTTGAACCAATGCAATGTGTTAAAAATGTGATATGAGATGCTACGATTGAACTTATGCATATGAAAGGATCACAAGCCATGGTGTGAATGGGTGAGGGCAAATTTGGGGTGTTTACATAAGGCTTTCAAGAGATCTTCAGAGAAGCCACCAATGGAAGAAGCAGATGAAAGGAGGAGAAGCAGGAGAATCAAGCTACTTACTTCACTGAATAAAATAAGTAACTTGGAGAAAGAAAGTGGATGATGAAAATGAATGAGAAAGATCACTCTAAATCAAATGAAAATTCAGCAAGGATGCATAAGAAAAAGATGAAGAGAAATGAGAAGTGAAGGCAAGTTCACTTCTCAAATTACTTACCACCTGAAAATGTTAGCATAAGGAAAGGAATGAAATGAAAATGAAATGTAATCAAAGGTAAAAACCAAAACCATAAGCAAATAAATGATGTAACTGATGCTATGAGATGATTCAAAGGCATATCAAGTGTTATGAATGTTCATACAAAGAGAAAGAATGCAAATGAAACATGTAGGAAGCATGAAAACACATGTATGCTTATGAAATGAAATGGATTCAAAGCAAAGAAAAGCAAATGTATGAATAAATGACCAAGCAATGTTCAAGCAATGTATTAAGATGGCATACAAATGCTTAGAATGTCATGGCAAGCTCACATATTCATGCAATGCAATGTAAGATGCAAGTATGGATGCAAGATTAGGATTACATGAAAGGATGAGATGCAAAAGTCAAAAACAGAAGCAAATCACAAGATAAAAAATTGCAAATGAACTCAAAGGAACCCTAACCCCATATGATTTCACACCCCAAAGGAGAAGGTCTAACTCTTAACCTAAAGAAAGTTATGAATTTCCTAAGTAAACTAGGGTTTTTGGGTACCTTAAGGGGAAAAATGTAAATCAAATGAAAAATGCAAGATAAATTTATGACAAACATATGCTAGATACTACATGCTATATGAAGAAAAATGCAAAAAGAACCAATGTCAAACCCTTCATGGTTAGGCAGAAAAGAATTTTTGAAGTTAGGGTTCAAAAAAGGGATTTTTATGAACCCTAAATTCAAGAAAAATGTCAAAGTTTGATCAAAACCAAAAAGAAATTTGTATGAATGGTTTGACAATGTTTCTAAATGTCCTAAGATGCAATGTAAATTTTTTTGGAATTTTTAAAAACCTAAATGGTATTTTAATTAATTAATTTCCATTAATTAATTAAAATAAACATTTAAATATTTTTAAAATGATTTTTAAAATGCAAAAAAATAAAAATAAAAATGTTTTTGGGTGAAGAAAAATATTTGAAATCAAAATGCAGAAGAAATTTTTTTTTGGAATTTTCTAAGTATTTTAAATAAATTGGCAAAGAAAAATGCAATTAAATGAAATAAAATATGAAATAAAAGAAAGTAGGCTGATCTAATGGACAAGATTCAATGTTGAGGTGCGGGAATTGACTGGCGCCATATCCAAAGGTTGAAATTCAAACCAGCCTTAATTAATTAACTAAACCTAATTAATTAAATTAAATGGAAATTAAAAGTTAATGAAGTGATCTGACCCATTGGTTCATGCACGCGAAACTTAATCTAAAGGCTGAGATTCAAAGTTCAATAATTACCCTGATTAACCATAATATGAACCCTAAACATTTTCAGGTGACCGGAGCTAGCTCCGGTCATCTTCTCCGGCCACTCACTCTTGTTATCTCTCTCAAAACGCAATGAAACTTCACCAAAATCTCCAGAAACTACCATTAGACACTTCTAAACAAGAATCCAACAACAAGAATCATTTATTTTGACTCAAGATCATGAATCAAAGGAAAACGGAAAAACACGCAAAAATTTCAGAAGCTTCATACACGCTTGTTTCTCACTCATTTTCAAAACAAAATAGATCATGGTGATCATCAAAGCATAAAGAACATTTCTATAACAAGAAAAACAAGTTCTGGAAAATTTGTTCTTGAGGATACCTGAAGTGGAGCTTCTTCAATCTGAGCTATCTGGCCTCCTCTTTGGTGCAAAATGACTCCAATGATCCTCTTGGTGATGCTTTGATGCTTGGAAGAATTTTATAATGGCTGGTTTGAGTGGTTGTTCTTCAGCTGGTCAGAAATCGTATTTCAGTTTGGGGTACTTTTAGGCTGCAATGAAGGGTGGGAAATGATCCTCTTGTGATGCTGAGTTGGTTGATGAAGGAAGTTTGAAGTTTGAGTGTGTGTGCTATGAGTTTCGAAAGCTTTTGCTTTTGAGGTGATTTTGAGGAACTTGGTGATTCTGAGGTTTCAGCCTTGTGTGTTGTATGTTATGAGTTGCTTTTGATCCACATAACAAGCTTTGATAGGTCAGAGGAGTTGTTGTGCCCTATGGTGATTGGTATGGGCAAGTTGCCAAAATGTCAACATAACTTGTACTTGAGGTGTGGGCTGGTTCAGTGGCTGTTTCAAGGCATGGCTCGAGTCAGCTTGGTTCAAGGATAGCCATGGAAGTCATATTTTTCAGCTGGCACAAGTGGAAGCATGGCTGTATGAGTTTTTGCAAGTTTTGTACATTTTGGCCCCTTTGTGATTTCTTGATGTGAAAGGCATAGAAACTTGAGATTCTTGGGCCAATTCTGATTCTTAGGCAATACACAATGTTTGTATGATACCTAGAAGTGTATTAGAGGTCACAAAATGGCTTTGTATGTGAATTTGCAAAATTCCCTCTTTGGTGTGAAAGTGTAAATTATGTGATTTGCCAACTTTGCCAAGCCATAACTTGAGTTCCATAATGAATTAGAACTTGTTCTTTTACTTTTTGAAAAGGGAATGATCCAATCTACAACTTTCATGACCAACAATTTTTCATTTGATGCATTTTTGGTTGAGAAAGAGGAGGTTGAAAAACATTCCCAAAATGGAAAGTTTCCATTACAAGTCATTTCCATTTTTGGCAACTTTTGGTTTAACTCAAATTTCTTCAATTTTGTGAACTTCTAATCACTTCAATGATCAAATAAAGATCATATAACTTAAATTTGATAAAAAAATACACTTTGGTTCCATTGTTGGGGGCCTCAGATGCCCTGATTTTGCTTTGACTTGCTCAAGAAGTTACCCAGTGAACAGATGACTCCCACAATGAATTTCTTCATAAAACTTGGTACTCATGATCCTTATAACATTTTGAGACTATTAGGAAAAAAATGACCAAAAAATTTGGAGTTATGGCCTCTGAAACCCTAATTTCAGGTCATTTGTTCAGTGAAACCCTAGCTCTGCTTCCATGCTTTGTAAGTTCTTGTGATTTCTTGACTTCCTTGATCTTTGAGGGATATATCATGATGATAGAACACACATGGAACCTCTTGGAATGCTTGGAGGCCTTTGGAGTGGCTTAGATGGATCCTTGGATTGCTCAGATCACAAACCCTAGATGCAGATGAATTTGAACTAATGTAGTGAAGCAAATATGTTATATGAGATGATATGCTTAAACTTATGCAAAAATGAAAGATCACAAGCCATGGTGTGAACTTAGTGTGGGAAAATTTGGGGTGTTTACAGTATGATGTGGCCAAGGGTTCCTGCAAACCTGTAAACATCCCAACCCCCTCACATGTAATGTTTTAAAACAAGGATCCCCAGGCTTGGATCAGTTATGAGAAGTGTAAACACTTCTAACCTGGAGGCACAGTGTTTACAATAACCATAAAAGATCCTCCTCTAATTCACCTCAGATACTGAAGGTCATAAAAGGTCATCCAGACTTAGCATGCTTCCCAGATAGCCCTAGTACTACAGGAAATCCGTAGCACAGAGTTCTCAAGAAGAAACCCATGTCTGAACCGTGTTTCATATTCCCGCACTAGACCGAAATTGAATGGGAAAGAATATGAAGCCACTTTAGCCTATGTGTCACTCAGGTCCCAGGTATAGGACCTTAATCACTCAATGATCCCCACCCACCAAGGAAAACACAGATCCAACACATGACAATGACAATATGAAATGCATAAAAAATTTAAATGAAAGCAGTAAATAAAGCTGTACTTAAAGCAATAAATAAAGCCAATAAATAAGAACACGTAGCACATAACACCCCCGTAAACACAAATCAAACAAGCGCTAGGAGGAACCCACAAAAATAACCAGAAGCCCTGGTTGCAATATAAGGATCCCCAGCAGAGTCGCCAAGTTGTCGCTCCCCCGAAAAGACACCTGGTCAGATAGGGTACAGACGCAAACGATCAGCGAAAGGAAGAAATGAAGGTGAAGTGAATAGAGTCGCCAGTTAGCCATTTTTATCCCGAAGGAAAGGTAGTGCTGCATAAACCTAAAAAGAGATGGATAAGACGGTTGCGAACCAGAGAAACTGAGAAAGGGGGTTGGTTACAACCTGGGAAGGTATTAGCACCCAGATTGTCCGTCGTACTCGACGGGATCCACGCTTAAAAGTTTGTGTTTAAAAGGGGAAATGTATGTGCAATCTGTATGCAAAAGCAGGAAAAGAATATATAAGTGTCTGTGCAAAAACGTGAAGTGAAATGCTCAGGAATGAGGCTCAAGAAAGAAAAGAATGCTGAAAGAGGGGGAAGACATAGAGACTTTTGTTCGATAACGGTTAAGTTATGCCTACGTATCCTCTTATGCAATGAGGAAGTCAGAACACTGTAGTTAGACTCAAAGATACTGAAAGATAAATTAACTGTGAACTACTTGCTTGCCTATGCTCAAGTGTATGACTCGTCTGGCTCGAGTGCTAAACTGTCTTGCATTAGACGGAAGAAGCAAGTTCTCGTTTATGAGTGAGTGATGAGAAAAGAATCCCGAAGGAGACGATTATTGTTGTTTTTGTGTTTTCAATCTTTTATTTGTTTTTGGTGTTTGTCATAAGTTAATGAGCTTAAGTCTAAACCAAGGGTTAATAAACTCATTATATCCTCCCTTTGATTAGGGATAATATGAATACTTTAAGTATGAGATAAACATCTCAACTTAATTACCATGATGATGTAGGATTAAGATCATTAACCTACTTGTGATTATTAAGATGTTTTTTTTTGGGTTTTTGTTTAGTGTTAAGTAATGAGTTTAAGCCATAATCAAGGATTAGTGAACTCATTACACCATCCTAATAGAAGGATAATAGATGAGCACACTTAAGCTGAGGAATATACCCCAACTTAATCCATGATTATGAATTAAAGTCATTAGATGACAAGCCTTTATTAAACGTGGATTTTAATTAAGGGTGATATTAAGAAGTGAGTTTTATGGTTTGTCACACAACTTGAGGGGGGCTTGTCCATTAAACACTAGGGTTAATCCTTCTTAACCAATAATGGAAGAATTAGAACCCTAATGTAAGGCCCAAGTTACAAGTTAATGTCTTAGTGATTATTCGATGGATTGATAAATAGGTTTAAACAAATTAAGGGTTTAACACTTAGGATTAAAGTTATACACTCCATCCTAAGAGAAGGATGCAGGCATAACCCTAATTCCAAAGTCTTAAAACCTTAAAGGTTTATTAGTCTCTAATGATGAGATGAGAAGAGAGACACAAAGAAGACACAAAGGTAAAAAAGAAGTGGGGACTAATCACAACCCTAATTATTATCATGCTTAGATGTTCCTATGGTTTGTGAGGCTTAAGAGAGATCTTCAGAGAAGCCACCAATGGAAGAAGCAAGAAGAAAGAGGAAGAAGCAGATGAATAAGTTACTTACTTCACTGAAGAAGATAAGTAACTTAGAGAAAGAAAGTGGGAGATGAACATGAATGAGAAAGCTCACCCTAAGACAATGAAAAATACAGCAAGGATGCATATGAAGAAGATGAAGAAAAATGAGAGGTGAAGGCAAATTCACTTCTCAAGTTACTTACCACCTGAAGATGTTAGTACAATATGCATAAGGAAAGAAATGATATGAAATGATGCATATGAATGGGAAAATGCCAAAACCAGAAGCAATCACATGGTGCAAATGATGCTATTAGATGATGCAAAGGCATACCAATTGTTATGAATGTTCATACAAAGAGAATGAATGCAAATGAAACAAATGGGAAACATGAAAACACATGGATGTTTATGAAATGAAATGGATGCAAGGCATAGAAAATGTATGAAGAAATGACCAAGCAATGTTCAAGCAATGTCTTAAGATGTCTAAGATGGCATACAAGTGCTTATAATGTCATGGCAAGTTCATATGTTCATGCAATGCAATGTAAGATGCAAGTAAGGATGCAAAATTAGGGTTACATTAAAGGATGAGATGCAAATGATCAAAACATATGCAATTCACATGATAAAAATTTTCAAATGAACTCAAACCAACCCTAACCCATATTATATCACACCCAAAAGGAGAAGGTCTAACTCTTAACCTATTGAAAGTTATGATATTTCTAAGTTAACTAGGGTTTTTGGGTACCTTAAAAGGAAAAATGCAAATCAATTTGAAAATGAAAGGTAAATTCATGACAAAAATATCCTAGAAATTAAATGCTATATGGAAAACAATGCAAAAAGAATCATTGTCAAACCTTTCATGGTTAGGCAAAAAAGAATTTTGAAAGTTAGGGTTCTAAAAAGGGGATTTTATGAACCCTAAATTCAAAGAAAATGTCAAAGTATGTTGAAAACCAAAAATAAATTTGTATGAATAGTTTGACAATGTTTCTAAATGTCTTAAGATACAATGTGAATTATTTTGTGATTTTTGGAAATGTAAATGGTATTTTAATTAATTAATTTCCATTAATTAATTAAAATAAACATTTAAATATTTTTAAAATGATTTTTTAATGCAAAAAATAAAAATAAAAATGTTTTTGGGTGAAGAAAAATATTTGGAATTAAAATGAAGAGTTTGAAATTTTTTTGATAAGTTTTAATATTTTAAAATAATTATGCAAGAATATGGAATAAAATGAAAATAAAATCAATTTAAATGGAAAGTAATCCAATCTGATGGATGAGATTCAAACTAGGGAGAGAACCATTGACTACGGGCGCAATCTAGTGGTCAGGATTCAAACTGGCTTAATTACCTAATTAAATTAATTAAATGAAAATTAGGGTTAACTGAAATGATCCAGGCCATACATTCACGCGCTAATCACCATCCTACGGCCATAATTCAAACTTGACAACTAAACTCTAATTAGGGTTCTAATTATTTTCAGGTGACCGGAGCAAGCTCCGATCATCTTCTCCGGTGACCCCAAACATCAAAATTCTTCCCTAGGCTATTTTCATAGCTCTAAAGCTCCAGATCACATCATCTAACAACCCTAAGCACGAATCAAGCATCAAAACACATTTCTCACTCATCATTCTCAAGATTCGAAGAAAAACATAAAAATGACAAAACTTTCAGACAGCCATGAAATTCTTTATACGCAACCATTTTTAAAACTAAGCACATCACAATGATCAGGGAGACACAAGGAACAGTTTAAGAACTTAAAATAGCATTTCTGGAAGAAAAAAAAGTTCATGAGGTATACCTGAGCTTGAGCTTTCTCAATTTGAGCTATCTGGACCTCTCTCTTGTGCAAATGGCCTCCACTTGATCCCCTGATGATGTTGCAAGACTTTGAATGAGTTGAAATGAGCTGGTTTGAGTGGTTGCACCTCAACTGGTCTGAAATCATGTTTTGTGTTTGTGGGGTTTCAGGCTTGTTTGATGGTTGGGAAAGGTTCTATTGATGATGGTGAGTTGAATGGTGAAGTTTGTTTGAGGTTTGAGTGGCTGGATAGAGAGAATCAAAAACTTGAAGGTTGAAGGTGTATTTGTGAAACTTGGCTTATGAGAGGTTCAGAGCTCCAATGTTATGTGAAGTAGCTTGCTTTGAGTCCACATAACATGTCTTGATAGGTCAGAAAGTGGGTAGTGGCCTGTGGTGATTGGTATGGGGAAAGTTGCAAAAATTCAACAACTTGTGTACTTGAGGTATGGGCTCATGTAGCAGCTGTTTTAGGGCATGTCCTGGTTCAACATTGATCAAGGAGATTCATGGGATTCATTTTATGCAGCTGGATGGCTTAGAGAGAAAGATCTCATAGGTTTTGCAAGTGTTATGTGATTTTCCCCTTTTGTGATTTCTTGTGACCACAATGAGTTTTATTATGCTTGTATGATGCTTAGAGGTTGATTAGAGGTCACAAAATGGCTTGATATGTGAAATTGCAAAAAATCCTCTTTGGCGTGAAAGTGAAAATTATAGGATTTTTGCCAACTTTGCAAGGCCATAACTTGAGTCCCATAATGAATTAGAACATGTTCTTGTAGTTTTTGAAAAAAGAATGATCCAATCTACAACTTTCATGACCAAAAATTTTTCATTTGAAGCATTTTTGGTTGAGAAAGAGGAGGTTGAAGAACTTTCCCAAAATGGAAAGTTTCCATTACAAGTCATTTCCATTTTTGGCAAATTTTGGTTTAGCTCAAATTTCTTTAATTTTGTGAAATTCTAAGAACTTCAATGATCCAATAAAGATCGTATAACTTCAATTTGATGAAAATACCCCTTTGGTTCCATTGTTGGGGGCCTCAGATGCCCTGATTTTGCTCTAACTTGCTTAAGAAGTTATCCAATGAACAAATGACTTCCACAATGAATTTCTTCATAAAACTTGGTAAATATGATACTTATAGCATCCTAAGAACATTAGAAACAAGAATGACCAAAAAACTTTGGAGTTATGGCCTCTGAAACCAAAACCCTAATTTCAGGTCATCTGTGTAGTGAAACCCTAGCTCTGCTTCCATGCCTTGCCAGTTCTTGTGATTTCTTGACTTCCTTGATCTTTGAGGGATATAATATGATAATAGAACACACATGGACCCTCTTGTAATAGTTGGAGATCTTTGGAGTGGCTGAGATGGATCCTTGGATTGCTCATATCACAAATCCTAGATGCAGATGAATTTGACCTATGCAGACGAAACAAAAAATGCAATATGAGATGATATGCTTAAACTTATGCAAACATGAAAGATCACAAGCCAAGGTGTGAAATGAGTGAGGGAAAATTTGGGGTGTTTACATCAGGGGATACGGGGGGTCGTGTCAGGTCTCTGTATTTGGAAAAATTATGATATTTTGAGTCGGTTTCGTCCCATTCTTCTAGTTAAGGTTTGTACCATTAATTTAAGGCATTGAGGATAATGTTTAGTAGAAACCATAGGACCTGACAACCACCATTTAATAAATAAGTTTTAAAGACCATTGACTTATGTTGATTATGTAAATGTACGCTTTGTGTTTATATGATGATTGACGAAGATGAGGATCAAGAGGATCGTGTGAGCATAATTATATCTATGCATGTTGATTATATTGTATGTGTGAATCGAGTTTTTGCATACGCATACATAACAAGGGAATAACTTTGTCTCTGATAGAGCGTAAATGGTTATTTGAATTCATTGGGAATCAATGGGTGAGTATGATCGTGTCTCAGTAGAGGCATAAGCGATGCATCCGGTCCCGATTCGATGGGCATTTGTTGAAATCGGTACCGCATTTGCATTATGTATAGAGTCACATTGCATATATATGTATTTGAATGTATGATTGGTGTTGTATGTTATGGTTGGTGTGTAATTACTCCTTCAAATATGTTGTTTGCATCATTATGATATGAAATTGTTTCTCACCCCTTTATTTGTGTTGTTGTGTCTATGCTTCTACGGAAGTACATATAACCAGGTACCTGAGAAGTGCTCTGGTGTTGCTTGTTCGAGTCCTAGGATGCTCTGATATGTAACACGGGAATGGTGATTTTTTTAATTCTATTTTACTTTGTTTTTCAACTTTGTTTGTATTGGTTTAATAAACTAGAGGACCCGTTTTATGTTATTGGATTGTTTTTCCATTGGGCACAATTGTTATTGAAAACATATTTCCACAACTTATGATAAAATGAATCGAATTATTGAAAGTTTTTGAAGTGTAATCACTCACTTTGTTATTTGAACTCTGATTTTAATAAAGATTTATGGTATTTTTGAAATGGGAAAAGTGGGTGTTACACCTTATACCATCCTTCATCCAGATATGCCCACTGATTTGGAAGAGCTGCAGAAGTCCTGGATCCAACTGAAGGAGCAAAGAGATACCTTTGAAGCCCAATTCAGGATTAGCCAAGAAAGAGTGTTGGAGCGGACAAAGCAACTTCACGAGGAGCGAAATCTCAACACCTACCTCAACACAATGAGGAAGCGTCCATGGGAGACTTAAATCCCATATGTTTTATTTTCTTTATACTTTTTTTTAATTTTAATTTGTAAGCCCAAAGGGCAATATTATTTCAAGCCTACTAATAAGAGTTTTGTTTTTGTTTGTTTTAACAAATTTAAATTATGCAGTCCTTGAAAACATTGCATATGCATCTACATACCATATCATTTCATAACAGGTTTCTCATCTTCTCGCTGTTTATTTAAACAGAAATAGCTCTCGAACAATCAGTCAAAGATCTTCAGATTCAAAATGCCCATTTTTAAGAGATGATCTTGAACTTGTCCAAGGGGCAAGAAGAATTGAAGGCACTCTTAAGCAAGAAGAAGAAGAAGAAGAAGAAGAAGAAGAAGAAGAATACCAAGAAACCAGTTAGCTTCATCAGTTTGGGGAGAATATTCAGGGATCCTATCAAGACAAACGATGAGGTTGAAAACCCTGGAGATAAAAGTTCTACAGAAGAGGAAGGGAATCAACATGGTACTGCTGTGAATTCTGATTATGAGGAGAATTATTAGCATGATTCAACTGGTGATGAGAAGTATAAGTTGCTGGAAGATCGTGTGAATGCTATGGAATTACAGAAGACTCCTGGGTTGGATTTTGACGATATGAGTTTGATTTCAGGAGTTGTCATTCTTGGTGGTTTCAATGTTCCTACTTTTGTGGTGTATGATGGTGTGTCTTGTCCTAAGCTGCATTTGAGGTCTTATGTCCGGAGAATCCAACCACATACTACTGACAGGAAGTTGTGGATTCCTTTCTTTCAAGAAAGTTTATCTGGAGCTCAACTGGAATGGTATTATCAACTGGAGAGTATCAATATTCGTACTTGGAATGATCTTGCTGAGGCCTTCAATAGGCAATATCAATATAACTCTGATTTGGCACCAACTCGCATGCAACTCCAAAGCATGTCTATGGGTTCTAAAGAAAGTATCAAGGAGTATGCCCAGAAATGGAGAGACATTGCAAGAAGAGTTCAACCTCCTTTGATTGATAGGGAATTGGTTGATATGTTTATGAGTACATTGACTGGTCCTTTCTACAGTCATCTCATTGGAAGTTCATCTTCTGGTTTCACTGAGTTGATAATGACTGGAGAACATGTGGAGAGTGGAATATGAAGTGGTAAGATACAAATGGTTTCCTCTTCCAGTACTACCACGAAGCCCTCTAATGGGAAGAAATAGTCTAATGTTGTGTATGGTCAGCAGGGTCATAACAAGAATAATCAATCTGTGGGATCAGTCCTCATCTCTAATCCAGCACCTACACCATAAGAGCAGCAACAGAATAGTCAGCCTAAGCCTGGGAGGCAATTTACAAAGATCAATATGTCTTTGGATCAGGCTCTGCAACACATGTTGAAGGGAGAATTGATTACTTTGAGGGATCCACCTCAGAACCTCAATACCATCTTTCCTCGTTTTAATCCCAATGCAAGATGTGAATATCACTTCAGTTGCACAGGCCATGATACTAATAACTATTGGGCGTTGAAGAATAAGATCCAGGATATGATAGATGCTGGAGAAATTGAGTTTGACCCTCCTGAGACCCCTAATTTGATTACTGCTCCTATGCCCAAGCATGAGAAGACTGTTAATGCTATTGATGATGTTTCTTATGTTTCTACGGTGATTGATTTGACTACTCCTCTATCCATCATTAAGAAGAAGCTGCAGCAAGCCGGTTTATTTCCGGGTTGCAATGAAGATTGTTTTTACTGTACCTCTCAACATAATGAGTGTTGGAAACTGAAAGAAGGTATTCAGCGTTTCATGGACAACCATACTATATTGTTTGAGAAGACCCCTTCTGTGGAAAGCTTATATGAAAGCATGTCCCATGATCTGAAGTTGGAAGATGTGTCTGTGATTACTGGTACTCCTGTGAAGATCACCTCTAAGGGTCCCGTGAGAATCACTTCTAAAGGTCCTATAAAGATTACTGTTGAGCCAAAGGTGGCTCCCATGATTATTACTATTCCTGGTCCAATCCCATATTCTTCTGACAAAAATATCCCTTGGAATTATGGGTCGGATGTTTATATCCATGGTATCAAGCAAGAGCCTATAACTGATATACTTGATGCAGATACTAATCCTGATGTCGACAATATTGTTGGAACTAGTAAGGTTACTAGAAATGGAAGAATTTTCTCTCCAAAAGACACTTCAAAGACTGTTGTTGCTCCAGTTCATATCTCCAACCCTGGGCAAAGTACTGAAGCTCGGAGCAAAGGACCATTAATTGAGCTTGTTCAGGTTGAAACTCCAGTTACTGAAGATCTCTCTAAGCAGATGGATGAAGTATTAAAGATCATCCACAAGAGTGATTATAATGTTGTTGAACAGTTGGGGCATACTACCTCTAAGATCTTTATGTTGTCTTTGTTGCTATGTTCTGAAGCCTATGCCAAAGCCTTAGTGAAGTTCCTGAAGGTTGCTTATGTACCACATGAAATCTATGTGGATCAGTTTGAGAATTGTGTTGCCAACCTGACTACTGATAACAACTTAGGCTTTTCTGATGCTGATCTAACTCCTGCCAAAATAAACCACAATAGAGCTATGCACGTCTCCATTGAGTGTAGAGGCATAACTCTGTCTCATGTTTTGGTGGATAATGGTTGCTCTTTGAATATGTAACCGAAGGATGTTCTGGACAAACTCAACTTTGAAGATATTGTGCTAAGACCCAGAAATGTGGTGGTGAAAGCCTTTGATGGATCAAGAAGAATGGTGCACGGAGAAGTTGACCTCCCAATCAAAGTGGGTTCTCAGATCTTTGAATCTACATTATATGTGATGTATATTCGTCCTTCCTATTCATGTCTGTTTGGGCATCCTTGGATACTTAGGGCAGGTGTTGTGACTTCCACTTTGCACCAGAAGTTGAAATATCCAGTGAAGAGCAAGATTTTCACTGTTTATGGTGAAGAAGAGTATATGGTCAGTCCTGTAAATAATTTCAAGTATGTTGAGATGGAGGGTGAACTTGTTGAGACTCCTTTCCAGAAATTTGACATAGTTCCTCAAGCTGTTCATGCTGCTGAATCCATCCCTACTGCTAAACCAGTTCCTGCTGCTACCAGAGTACCTCCTGCAATGGCTTCTCTAAAGGATGCAAAAGTTGTATTTGAAGAAGGTGGTTGTACTATTTGGGGTCAGCTTCCTGACATTCCATACAAGTCTGACAAATTTTGTTTAGGTTTTACTGCAGAGTCTCAGAAGTCTGTTCGTCGTGCTCGTGTTATTCGTATCACCAGCAAAGGAGTTCAGAGGAATCAAGTCAATGTTGTGGAAGATTCTGATGAGGACTATAACTTGGATAGCTGGATCTTTCCTACCATTGGTAGTGGGCTCAATAATTGGAAGGTTGGAGACGTTATTTCTATCTCCTTTAGTCAGGAGTAAATACTATTAATGTGCTTCTTATTTTTAAGTTTGTAATTTTTAACAATTAAACTTTTAAGCCTTGAGCCTTACCCGGGGAAAACCGGTATGCTTGTTAGGGATGTCATTTCATTTGCATATCTTCATTCAATAAAATCAATGGACGTTTTTGCTTTCATAAATATTGCTCTCTTTATATTTCTTTTATTTCTCCTTTTATCAAAAGTTATGTGTTCTTACACACACCCACGTCACTAAAATGCAGATCCTCATCCACTCTGGATCCTGTTGATAACAATTATGCTATTGCCAATTATAACTTTGAGAATCCGATCTATCAAGCCGAGGAAGAAAAAGAGAAAGATTGTGAAATGCCTGTAGAGCTTGCTAGGTTGTTACAGCATGAAGAGAAAGTTATAAAGCAACATGAAGAACAAATTGAAGTTGTGAACCTGGGAATTGAGAAAGACAGGAAAGAGGTCAAGGTAGGAGCTGAAATAGAAGACAATGTTAAGAAAAAATTGTTTCAGATGTTACATGACTATGTGGAGATCTTTGATTGGTCTTTTGAGGATATGCCAGGACTTGATACTGATATTGTGGTTCACCGTCTGCCAATGAAGGAGGATTATCGTCCAATAAAGCAGAAGGTTCGTCATATGCATCCTGAGATGTCAGAAAATATTAAAGCAGAAGTGATGAAACAGTTTAATGTAGGGTTCTTAGTTATTACTTCTTATCCTTAGTGGGTTGCAAATGTGGTACATGTGCCTAAGAAAGATGTTAAAGTACGCATGTGTGTAGATTAAAGGGATTTGAACAAAGCCAGTCCCAAAGATGATTTTGCACTTCCACATATTGATGTTCTTGTAGACAACACTTCTCAACATAAGGTATTCTCTTTTATGGATGGTTTCTCTGGTTACAATCAGATTAAGATGTCACCTGAAGATATAGAGAAGACTACATTTGTTATACAATGGGGCACCTTTTGTTATAAGGTAATTCCATTTGGTTTGAAGAACACTAGGGTAACATATCAACGTGCTATGGTAGGTTTGTTCCTTGATATGATTCACCATAAGATAGAAGTATATGTTGATGATATGTGTCGTACCCCGAAAAATACGACCTTACGTGATCCGAATGGACGGAGCCGCGCGCCGGACGGACTGAAGAGTCGCCACCTAATTCTATTTATTCCCGAAGAGGGAAAGGGGAGATATAGATACAACCCGGGAAGAGAAGGATGAGGACAAAGGTCAACGAAACCATTTCCTGGGTTCGGGAGTCGGTTATGTAGGGGGGAGGTATTAGCACCCCCTACATCCATCGTACTCGATGGGAACCATCTAAGTTATCGCGCGTGAAAGGATGTCTATGCTTAAACGAATTGCTTGCTAGAGGGAAATGAGTTGAATTATAAGTTAGATTGATCCTAGGTGCTCGACAAGGATTGAGATCCTCGTGCCTACGTACTCCCGTGTGCAATGGGAAAGTCAGAGCCTCGTAGTTCGGCCTACTAAGGGTAATGGTTGTTTGATTTTATTACCTTTCTTCGATGAAAGGGTTTAGGAGTTGAAATGTACTAAAGACTATGGATAGTTTATCTCGTCCAACAAGATGAGCGTCTTGCGTCGAAATAATCGGAGCGAGTAACGAGAGCTCGTTATCCTCCTTTCTACCGCTTAAGGCTCGTGGCGTACAGATCTTCTCGTATTTATTAAAGTGTTTTATTTCCTAAGACCGCTTGACGTTGGATCAAGGGTTTGGATCTAATCGAAACGTTTTGGTTTTTTTAGGTTATAGGGTAAATGCAAATGGAGGTTATTTTTGTGGTTTTGTCAGCGAGGCACGAAGCGCTCGGCTCGCAAGGAGGAGTGGATGCTAATAAACGAAACAAAATAAAAAGGTGCGAGTGTGCAAGTGTAATCGCTTGGCGTTGGACCAAGGATTCAGAATTAAATAAAAGGCGGAAAATAAAAATGCGTACAAAATAATGGGAGAGGGATACAAAATAAATACAGGGGATTGCGAGAAATAAAGAGGTCTCGTTGTAGTTTGCCCAAGAGGAAGCGTGTGTGCAGTGTTTTTGAACTATACGAAGGCGTTCAGCCTGTTTTAATCAGGACACAACTATTCGAAGGCGTTGGACCTTTTAATCGAGACACAACTATTCGAAGGCGTTGGACCTTTTGGGACGCGTCAAAATTTAGTTCGTGAGCTACCTTAGAATCGATTCAAAATTGGAATCATTCTATAAGGAGTCGAAACGTAATTTTTAAATGCGATAATAAATGAATAAATTGAATTGCAAAAATAAATGGAATAATGAATATAAATAAATAAATAAATTAAATAATATTGATGATAATGAATAAATTAAATTATATTATATTACAAGTTTTTTGTTCAAAATAAAAATAATAGGATAAAATAAAATAATAAATAAAAGAGGGCCTCATATTGACCGAACATCACCGATTTAATGAAATCGGGCGAAAATTGGCCTTTTGTCAAGTCATTGGCCCTTAAAAAAAAGAATTAAAATACAAATGGAATAAAAATCGAGTTAAATTTCTAACTAACCTAAAAAACAAAGGAAATTAATAAATAAATAAATAAGAGGAGGTGCAGGCCGAATTCTCTGTGTGTGGGTAGAAATAGGATCCATGGACCTAAAAGCCCAACAACAACCAACATACAATGTTTTTTTTTATCCAAAAAATAAAAGAAAAGAAAATACAAACAGGGAAGTGCATTAGATGATCTGGGTGTGTGATAAATAAAGGAAGAAACAAAACGGGCTTTTCCAAAGCCCAATATCAACAATGAAATAATACAAACTAGGTAAAGAAAAAAAAATCATGTTGGACGAATTAAATAAAAACGGACACGCCAAACAAACAAGAGTTTTTACCCCAAAGTTCAGAACGCTCCTTCTTCCATTCCCCTGCAAGCAAAATGGCGCCGGTAAACCCAATCTCCCTCGGTCGCACAGCGACGACCTTCAGTTTCGTCCCGCGTTCTCTGCTCACGGAGACACTTTCTCCGGTTTCAACTTAACTTCTTTCGATTCGACTCAGTTCCTGTACGACGATCTACTCGGTCCGCGACTTCGCGAAGTCCTTTCTCGGATCTCTCTGCGTTCTCACGGCAATGGTGTTTTTCGACTCTCATACTTCGCTTTGCTTCCGAGTTGTGATGGTGTTGGCGAAGGGTTTTGTTTATGGAATAGTGTTGGTGGTGCGGAACGGAAGGGTAAGTTTGAGATTCGGAGTGGAGGCGGCGCGATGGAGGGCCGACGTATGGTGGTGGTGGCCTGTGAGCGGGTTTGAAGTCAGTGGAACAGTTTTCGCGGGTTGGTGTGTTGGGTTGGCCGCGGCTTTGATTTGTGTTCAGTGGTTGATGAAAGATATGGCTTCACGGCGAATGTTATTTTCACTGCGAATGTTCTTCTCACTTCTCTCGTAATCGTGTTTCGGATCTGAGATGGTTATGGCGGTTTTGATGTGAGTTTCGAACGGCGAGATTTTGCGTTTGTTGCTCGGTTTTGCTTTCAGCGATAGCTTCGGTTTCGTGTTTGTTGGTGAGTTGTGGATTTGAAGGTGGTTTTGAAATGGTGTTGAACAGGGATACGAAGGTTTGTTTTGTTTGGATTTGAGTGTTTTCTGGTTCAGTTTTTTTCCTGCCTTTTTTGGTTTTGGTTCTATGAGTTTTTGGGTGGTTTGATAGAGGACAAAAAATGTTGTTATGGGTTTTCAGCGAGGAAAAGAAGCTGTATGGAGGGAATGAGATTTCGGCGTGATGGTTTTGATTTTGGTCCTATTTCTTTGTTTCTGGTTTTTTGAAATCTTGTTTCTTTGTTTCTGGTTTCGTGAAATTGTTTGTGCAGGAGATTTCATTTTTGCTTTAGTGTTGTTTTTTGTCAAAAATGAGAATGGTGATTCGTTTGTTATATGGCTGCAAACATCATACAATACGTTGCCAGCTGGAAAAAGTGTGATTTGAAAAAAGATTTGCTGTTGCAATTGTGTACGGTTTGTTGAGGAAATGGGAAAAGTTGTTGCTGAGTGTGAGTGGCTAGGCTGAGTGAAGTTGTGGAAATTGGGGGTAGTTTTTTTTGTTGGTTATGCGCTGGAAAGAGGTACAGGCTGTAAAAAAGATATGAAATGAGGAAAAATAATTTGTTAACAAAAATAATACTAATAATAATAATAATGATAATAATAATAATAATAATAGTATTATAAGTATAAAAGTAAAAAATAATAAAATAAAATAAAAATTTAATGATAATAGTAATAATGAAAAATTGTTTAGTAATGAAAAAATTAAAATAGAAATAGTTATAGTGATAGCAATAATAAAGAAAATGAAATATGCTAACCATAATATAAGTGATATTAATAGAAACCATAAAAAATGTAAATATTAATAAAATTAATAATAATAAAAAAAATTAATAATAACAATAAGAAGTAGTTTTTTTTTTAATTTTTGAATAATGACTAAATAACAATAATAACATGCTCATAATCTTAAAGATAAAAGAAAATATGAATTTTAATTTTAAAGGGAAATAAACGGATAGCCTTTTTTACTTTTTTCGAATATCACACAGAAAAATAAAATGGTACATAATTTTTGGATTTTTGGATAAATGATGAGACAGTAAAATGGCGCGGGTAGGTCAAATTTGGGGTATGACAATATGATAGCCAGATCTCAGACTGAAGAAGAACATCTTGATCATCTGCACAAGTGGTTTGAAAGATTGAAGAAGTACAAGTTGAGATTAAATCCAAACAAGTGTACCTTTGGAGTTAGATCTGGTAAACTTTTGGGTTTCATTGTCAGTGGTAAAGGTATTGAAGTTGACCCTATAAAGGTAAAATCTATACAAGAAATGCCCGCTCCCCGTACCGAGAAAGAAGTCAGAGCTTTCTTGGGACGACTGAATTATATTGCAAGATTTATTTTCCAATTGACTACTACTTGTGATCCAATCTTCAAGTTGTTGAAGAAAGATCACGTAATGGAATGGAACGATGAATTCCAGGTAGCTTTTGATGAGATTAAGAAGTACCTACAGGAACCTCCAATATTGATGCCACCAGTTGAAGGAAGACCCTTGATTATGTACCTGACAGTATTAGACAACTCAATTTGGTGTGTGTTGGGGCAACATGACGAGTCTGGTCGAAAAGAGAAAGGAATATACTACCTTAGCAAAAAGTTTACCGACTGTGAAACAAGATACTCGCTGCTCGAGAAAACTTGTTGCGCTTTGGCTTGGGTTGCTCGCTGACTAAGATAATATATGTTGACTCATACCACTTTATTGATTTCAAAAATGGATCCTATTAAATACATATTTGAGAAACCTGCTCTCTCCGGATGGATAGCGAGATGGAAAATGTTTTTGACAAAATATGACATATGGTATACTACTCAGAAAGCTATCAAAGGAAGTGTAGTAGCTGATCATTTGGCTCATCAAGCAGTGGATGATTACTAGCCTATGAACTTTGAGTTTCCAAATGAAGACATTATGTTTGTCACTAAAGAACCTAGACAATATGAAGGACCTGAACAGGGATCCCGATGGACTATGGTTTTTGATGGAGTTTCTGATGCGCTTGGTAATGGTGTTGGTGTTGTGATTATCTCTCCAGAGGGTTGTTATACACCATTTACTGCCAGACTTTATTTTGATTATACCAACAATATGGCTGAATATGAAGCATTTATTATGGGTATCAAGGCTGCCATTGAGATGAAGATCCAGTTTTTTAATGTATATGGAGATTCAGCCTTGGTAGTTAGTTAGGTTAAAGGTGAATGGGATATGAAACATCGAAATATCATTCCTTATAGAGATCAGGTGCTGTCTTTAATTCCATACTCTGAAGAGATTAATTTTGGACATATCCCATGAGAAGAGAATCAGTTGGCAGAGGCATTGGCCATTATGTCGTATATGTTTGAATTTAGTTGGGATGATGAAGCGCCCATAATTACTATTGATTGGTTAGATGAACCAACATACTGTTATGAGGTTGATACTGAAGGTGTGGAAGAGAAACTTAGGTTTTATGAAGTGAAAAGATATCTCGAAGCTCAGAAATATCATGAAGGGGCATCTATCAATGACAAGACGTTTCTGAGGAGATTTTCTGCCAAGTTTTTCCTGAGTAATGGAATTTTGTACAAGCACAATCACGATTCAATGTTGCTTCGTTGTATGGATAAAAAGGAAGCAATGGAGATTATGGAAGACATCCATGATGGGATCTTTGGTACTCACTCTAGTGGGCATACAATGGCTAATAAGATTTTGAGAGCAGGTTACTATTGGTCTACCATGGAAGCTGATTGCTATCAACACTCTAAGATTTGTCATAAGTGACAGATCTATGCTGATAGAGTACATATACCTCCAATTCCATTGAATGTTTTGACTTCTCCTTAGCCTTTCTCCATGTGGGGCATTGATATGATTGGTGAGATTAAACCTACTTCTTCCAATGGACATTGTTTCATCCTTTTTTCTATTGATTACTTCACAAAATGGGTAGAGGCAACTTTGTTTGCTTCTTTTACCAAGAATGTTGTGGCTCGATTCATCAAGCATATTATTATATGTAGGTATGACATCCCCGAAAGGATTATCACAGACAATGGTACTAATTTGAACAATACTATGATTACTGACCTTTGCACGTAGTTCAAGAATAAGCATCATAAGTTTTCTCCATATTGGCCAAAGATGAATGGCGCAATGGAAGCCTCCAATAAGAATATTAAGAAGATCTTGTAGAAGATGACAGTTACGTATAAAGATTGGCATGCGATGTTATCATTTACTCTTCATGGTTATCGCACCACAATACATACTTCAACTGGGGCAACCCTATTCTCTCTCGTCTATGGTATGGAAGCACTTTTACCTATTAAAGTTCAGATTCCTTCTATGAGAATTATTAAGGATGCAGACTTAGATGAAGATGAATGGATTCAAACTCGACTTGACCAGATAAACTTGATTGATGAGAAGAGGTTAGCAGTTGTTTGTCATGGTCAAATGTATCAGAAGCGTATGATCAAAGCCTTTAATAAGAAAGTTATGCAACAAGTATATCAGGCTGGAGACTTGGTAATCAAGCGTATCATATTACCATAGGTTGATCCTAGGGGCAAATGGACTCCCACATATGAAGGGCCATTTGTAGTCAAAAGGGTATTTTCAGGAGGTGCCATGAAGCTTACTACTATGGATGGTGAATATTTCCCACAACCTGTGAACGCAAACATAGTCAAAAAATACGACGCATAAAAAGAGATCCTCTAGGTATATTGGCCTAGGAAAAAATAAGGGAACGAAGTCTTCATATTCCTCAGTAACGAATCGGGATTTATTTTCCCAGGTCAGCAGTTGTCCTACGAAGCTATTTATACGCTTCAACTACATAATTCATATATACATCATTTACATCATATCATACGCATACAACATTCTCATTTATGATAAGAATATCATCTTGTAAAGTGTTATATACGTCATGATATTTGCATAGAACTAACCTTGTTTTTCAGGTTAATTCAACAGTAGACAAATGTCATCAACAACTTATATCTTGGACTTCTCTATCCTCCAGGAATACATATCATTATATCTTGGACTACTCTATCCTCCAGGAATATATATCATTATATCTTGGATTGCTCTATCCTCTAGGAATATATATCACGATATTTTGGAATTCTCTATCCTCTAGGAGTACATGTACTAAAATCTTGGGCTGCTATATCCCTCAAGATTGCATCCAACAATGTCTTAGGTTGTTATATCCCCCAAGACCACAAAAACCAATATCTTAGGCTACTACATCTTCTGAGATTACATCTATATCCATTTTAGACTGCTATATCCCCCCAAGGGCTATCTCAAATAACATCCTGGGCTGCTATAAACCCCTAGGATAACATCTTGGACTTCTCTATCCTCCAGGATCATACATAACATCATCTTGGACTGCTCTATCCTCCAGGACCATACCAAACAATCTCTTGGGTTGCTACATCCCCCAAGATTATATCAATTTACATTTTGAACTACTTTATCCTCCAAAAGGTATATATGAAGAACATTTTTCCCGAATGGCATCTTTAAGCCCATTTAAACAATACAATCAACCAACAACATTATTTTATGCACCGATGAGTGCAAATTTTTGGGCTTTTATGTTCAATCCCTTTCAACCTTCGAGTCACGAATGGCGTACATGCCAATCTAACTCCTCAGGTTACATAAAATTGAACAGGGGCAGTTGTTGTACCCCAAAATTTTCCCTCCCACAATCAAATTAATATGTCTCAAGAGTTATCTCAAGGTTCACAAGGTTCTTAATTGGCCAAAAAGATTAAAGGATTCATCAGACAAAGCCTCCTCTTGAACAATGGATCTAAAAATAGGGTTTTGAATTTATCCAAGCTAAAGGGACTTCCAAGGCCTCAAGTGAGATTCATAACATCCCACATAGCTTAAAGAATCCTCATGTCAAGTTTCAGAGCTTTCCCAATAAATTTGACCAGTCAGAGGCTCAGATATCCAAAAATCAATTAACTTCGCAAAAACGTCAACTGAGGTCAACTGTGGATTTTATATAATTTGTCAAGTTTCAGAGCTTTCCCAATAAATTTTTCAAAATCAAGATTATGAGGTAAAATTCATCATTTTATCAAGGTTTGTTCATGATTCATCAAGGAAATCTCAGATCATCAAGAATCAAGAAGTTTCTAAATTAGGGTTTTCATAGTAAAAGTCAACTGAACTTTGACCAGCCATAACTTTCACATACTTAATCAAACATTTCCCATCCAAAGCTAATCTTTAAGAAAATTTAATTCTCTACAACTTTGTGTCTCACAAGCCAAGCCTAAAAATGCTTCATTTGGAAGGTATAAGCTAAAACATTATAGGTCGTTTTGAAAGTCAACAAAAAGTCAACTTTTTCCAAAGCTCATAATTTGAAAATTGTAAATGATATGGACATGGGATCAAAATGCTTGGTTATAGGACACTATAAGCTTTCTAAAAAGTCCAAGATCACCTTCATAGAATTTAAATTGAGGAAGTTATGCTTTGTTAAAGTTGGTTGATTTTTAAGGGGTGTATGAAGCAAAACAGGCCTTAACTTCATTTGTTTTTTCAAATGGGCTCATGAAATTGCAACCCAAACCCCAAGATAAAGTCATGCACGACCCAATGACCATTTATTCTGATTTTTATAATTTATTTTATATTATTTTGGATTTTATTTGTTAAAATTTAATTTTAATAAAAATCAAATATAAAAAAATCAAATAATGGATCAAATCTGTGTTCTAGAACCATTTACACAACATTTAAAGTGATTGGATGCTATCCAAATTCGTACAAGGCAAAGATAGCAAGAGGATATTTGATTTTTCGACATTTATAAATGATTTATTTCTTGAATCTTAAGTAACCAAAATCCACACATACAAGGCCCATATTTTGACCTAATCTTCTTCATTATACTCAAACACAACCATTGCATTGGGGGACAAAAAAGTGCAAAAGAGAGGCATCCTTAAACTCAAAATTTTCACAAAAAATCAATTTTCAATTTTGTAATTTTAACTAACTACATTCAAAGGTTTCTGTGAGTTGAAATTGTTTATTGATATTCATTGATCATGTCTCAACTATCATACGCATCAAAAACTGCATAAATACTGTTAACTAAACCTTGTTTTGTTTGGTTTTCACATTTTTTCGATTCCATGATTGTGCTTGCTATAAATCGTTATTGATGCTTTAAGATTGTTTAAAATATGTCATAGAATGTTTCTGGATGTTTGGTTTTGAGTTGTATTGCAGGAGACGATTTCTACCATGGCTAGGGTTTCAAGCTCTCATTTGGGGCTTCCTTATTCAAGCAACTTAAAGACTTTTGGATGATACATTTAGATTGTATAGGTCTTGGGGAGTCTTATGATGTTGTTAATTTTGATTATTGTGATGGTTTATGTGATGTTTTAAAAACATATATTTATCTGCCAAAACGAATTCGCAGGAAAATTGGTAGTAAAATTCACAGGTATTCCCGCAGGTCTGGAGGAAGGAGATGAAGCAGATTTGGTGTGCTGGAATATTTCAAATATTTTTTTATATATTTTATTGAATTTTTCTGGTTAGATGAACAAAGGTGTGGGGATGGCCTGGTGGTAGCGTGTGTATCCTGTAGGCTTGAGGGTGTGGCTTCGAATCCAACCCTCAACATGTTTTTTTTATTATTTGGTTATCTAATTAGTTCTAATATATAATATTTAGCAACCCTTTGTTGTTACCCGGTGCGCAATGGTCTAGTGGTTGGAAGGCAGGTCTGATGAGCTTGAGGGCTTGAGTTCAAACCCAGCCTCAAGCATTTTCCTCTTATAATTTATTTCTTTTTTCATTTAACCTTATTTTATATATTATTTGTCTCATAATAATCTCACCTGCGCACAGGTGGTGTAGTGGCTGAAGGTTTTGTTGGTAAAGGCAAGGGCAAGGGTTCAACCCTTGACCCCAATATTTTGGTATACCTAACCTTATTTTTTTTTCCTTTTTCATCAAATTAACTATTTTCTTTGAATTTCCTTACTATTATTATTAAAATAATTTCTCTTTTCTAAAAAATAAAACCAAACCTTTTTTTTAACTTATATTTCTATAAACCTCTTTTTTAGTTTTACTATATTAAGATAAAACTTATTTTTATATATATACCCTAAAAGTTTCTTTAAAAAAACTTTTTTTCATTAAAACCTTAATTCTAACTTAATTTTTTGTTTAAACCTAAAATTTATTTTCTAACCCTAATTTCAAAAGCTTAATTAATTTATTTTTGCTTTATTTAATTATTTAGAATAATGTTCTTTATTTATTTATATTATTTATTTATTTTTCCTGATTTTATTATTTAGATAAATTGTAAAGGTTGTTATTTTATGTAATTTATTTTTCCCACTTATATTATTATGTAACTGCCCCGAAGCCGTGTAATAGCGTAGGTTCTTATTTTTCCCGCATTTTATTTATTTATTTTATTTACATGGTTAGTAATAATAGGGAGTGCAAAATATAATTAAAAATAAATCGGACTTAGATAATTAAAAAATAAAGATAAATACTTGAATATAATCACTCACACACGTAAGTCGATCGTCCTACGATCTCTATCTGCACCTCCTAAGGTTATTCCTTGGTTGCCTTCTTAAATATGGACAAGTCCCTCGAAATAGGTGGTGTCTTAAAAAGCAAACTCCCTACAGAATAAAATCATCATAGTCCCTTCAGATTAAAAGATAAAGTCCATATGAGGTTTCCTATGATATAGTGATCTTGTCCCTTCGGTACATATGATGATAGTCCATACGAATTGCTAAAGACACCCCTTAAGTTACCTTCATTGACCATACGATGACCCTACGCCCGTCCCTCAAACAAATCCAAGGTAATGACTACCTACTCCTTAATAGTAGGGACAATCTTACCCTTGAAAGGAAATAAAAGAACATGAAAGACTAGTCTAGGGTAGGTACAACTTAGTTACTTGCTCATATTTCAAAAATACTTTTCACACCTCACCCCTTTCAAATATCTTCAAAAACAAGGCTTTGTATACATCCATACGAGGATCATTACAAAGTACTTAGACAAATTTCTAAACACACACTACACTTTCCTTTTTCAAACAAATAAGTGAGCTAAGTAACAAAGAGCCCATGGATAACCATGGATATAAAGGGTGCTTACACCTTCCCTTTATATAATCTACCCCCCAAACTCAAGTCTTTTAAAATAAGTCTTTCCAGTTCTTTCATGCCCTTTCCATATGGATAAAATTAAATTCGGTGGTGACTCTTACTATCCGCAACATATATAGAAAGTCAGTTCTCCCACCGTGTTACAGATGCACACTACTCCGCACCATGATGAAATGATTTACCATGTTGAGCCCAGTGAAGACGCTGGTGTGATTGAAAGACTTGATGATTTTCAAGGCCATTTTTTCTGAGATATAGAAGGAGAGGAGAGCCTTGAAGCATAAAGATTTGTTCGGTAAAGATGTTTATGATATCTGTTTGGTTCCTAATGTCAAGGTTCCGTATAAGTTCAGGTTATCTGAGTTCGAGAAGTATAAGGACAACACTTGTCCTCTAAGTCATTTGACTATGTATGCTAGAAAGATGTCTGCTCAAACAGACAATGATCAACTCATGATTCATTATTTTCAGGATAGTCTGACTGTTGCAGCCATAAGATGGTACATGCGTTTGGATCGCAGCCAAATCCAGAGTTTCAATGATTTGGGAGAAGCTTTTGTTAAGAAATACAAGTATAATGTTGATATGGAACCAGACAGAGATCAGATTCGTGATATGTCCCAGAAGGACAAAGAAACTTTCAAAGAGTATGCATGGAGATGGCGTGAGCTAGCTGCTCAGATTGTTCCTCCTCTAGAAGAGATAGAGAAGATGATTGCGAGTGCTCCTTCTGATTTCATTGAAATTGTGAGTATGAGGATACGACTAGAGGAAGGTGTCCGTGAGGGACGATTAAGAAAATATAGTAGTAATGGCTCGAGCTCTAAGAGGTTCAACTTTGGTAAAATGAAAGAAGGTGAGACTAATGTGTGTCTTGTGAAAGTTACAGAAGACCTCGTGGTCGTGAGAATTGTCATCAGCAACATGTAGCTTATGTAACTCCGATGATTAATGTGACTCCAACTGTGCCAGTAGCTCCAAAATAATAGTCTCGTTATCAATAGCCTTGTGTGCAACAGAGTGGTAATCAACAGGGTTGTGCTAAGCTGAATTTTGATCCTATTCTGATGTTATATGCGGATTTGCTTCCATCTATGATTGAGAAGAATCTTGTGCAAACACGTTCTCCGCCTCCAGTTCCAGAGTCTATCCCATGGTAGTATCAGCCAGAGGCTCACTGTGCTTTTCATCATGGTGCCCCGGGGCACGATATTGAGAACTATTATCCATTGAAGTTTGAAGTGCAGAAGTTGATAAGGAGTAATGTTTTGTCCTTCAATTATGTTAATCCAAATGTGAAGACGAATCCGCTTCCGGATCATGGTTATACGTCTATGAACATGGTTGATGGTTGTCCTGGTTTGTTCAAGATTTATGAGGCCCGCCATATTCGAAGGTCTTTGGTTGAGATGCATGATTTCTTAAGTGAATATCACGATATTGATCACGATTATGCCTGTTGTTTTATTTGCTCGGTGAACCCTCGTGGTTGTGTGATTGTTAAGAGCGACATTCAAAAGATGATGGATGATAAGTTGATTGAAGTGAAAGTGAAAAGAGATGAATATGAAAATTTAGTGAATGTTATTGTGCCTCAGTTCAATATTCATGAGAAGGTTGTTCCTGAGAAGGTGGTTATTTCTTTTGAAAGTCGCAAATATGTTGTTACTGCATTGGTGATCAGATTTCCTGGTCCAATGCCATATGAGTCCGATAAAACTGTTCCATATTGGTATAATTCTACGATGATAGAAATGGTAAGTAAGTTCCTATTCCTTCTCCAAAGTTTGTGGTTAGCATTGCTGATGTGACAAAGGTTACTCGAAGTGGTAGAATTTATGCTTCGGGTCCTCCAAAGAAAGTCGAAGATACAAGTGCGAGTAAACATATTGAGGATGTTGTTGCCCGATCAGGTCAATTTGGTGACTCCAGTTTGAAGGATAGTTAAGATGAAGTGTTGAAATTGATAAAGAAGGGAGAGTATAACATTACTGAGCCGTTGTTGCATACTTTGTCGAAGATATCCGTTTTATCACTCTTGATGTGCTCTGAGGCTCATAGGAAGCCTTTGCAGAAGATTCTTAATCAAGCTTATGTTGATTATGATGTAACTGTTTATCAGTTTGATAGTATTGTGGCTAATATCATATCGTGCAATAATCGGAGTTTATGTGATGACGACTTGCCTAAAGAAGGAAGGTACCATAACTTGGCTTTGCATATTTCATTGAATTGTCAGGAAGACGCTATGTCTAAGGTGTTGGTTGATACTAGGTCTTCTCTGAAAGTGATGTCGAAGTCGACCTTGTCAAGGCTTGCGTACCAAGGTAATCCCATGAGGCATAGTGGGATTATTGTGAAAGCTTTTGACGGATCGAAGAAGACAATGATTGGTGAAGTTGATCTTTTTATTCTGATTGGACCGTTTATATTCCAAATTAATTTTCAAGTAATGGATATACGTCCCTCTTACAGTTGTCACCTTGGAAGAACCTGGATTCATGAGGCAAGAGTTGTGACATCTACTCTTCATTAGAATCTGAAGTTTGTGAAAGATGGGAAATTAGTGACTATTGGCGGTGAGAAGGCGATGCTAGTGAGCAATTTCTCATCTTTCTCCTATATTGATGCTAAAGAAGAGGTGGAAACTTCATTCCAGGATCTTTCTATTGTTGATAATGTTGCTAAGAAGAATGTTATGGCTATGTCTTCTCTCTAGGATGCTCCCCGTGTACTCGAAACTGGTCGATCTGATGGTTGGGGGCGAGTTATTGAAGTTGTTGACAACAAAAAAGGATTTAGTATTGGTTTTGCACCAGGTGTTACTCTCAATGACCCGAAGACTATTCAGGAAGGATTCCGAAGTGTTGGGTTTATCAACGATCATTTCGCTGCTACCATCATTGAAGATGATGAAGATGAAGAAATGCCTAACTTTGTTACGCACAGAAAGATTTGTAAGAACTGGATTGCTATTGATGTTCCTTCTATTATTCATGCTTCAAAGTAATTTGTTTTATTTTCAATCAAAAATCCTTTCACTCTACCCAAGGTGAAAGGGATGTTTTTCGGGCTTTGTTTCAAATTTTATCATCATCAATAAATTTTTATTGTTATTTCCATATGTGTTTTTCTTTTTTTGCTTTATTATGAAAAATGGTAACCTAAAATACCCAAAATAAAAATAACCACTATTTATCTGCATAATGTTTGCACTTTTGTTCATATTTGTAATACCCTAAAATTTTCCCTCTTAACTTATTGCCAACCTCAAGTGGTTTATGCTTCGTCATTTTGCATGATCGTCCGAGAATCGCATTATGCATGAAGCATTTGATTGGACAAGGCTTGTCAAGCATCGAAGGTCAAGGAAAGAAAAATGATGCACAAAAATAATCCAAGGCAATTCCATGTTAACCCACCAAAGAAAAGGAGAAATTTTTTTTCTACCGTTAACCGGTTAACGCATTTGGTTAACCGGATAACAGACGCGAAAAATGGGCAAAAAGTTTGAATATTGGTTGGTTCTTCACTTTCCTCCATTTTTTTCCTTCATTCTTTTCCACTTTGTTTCACACTCCTTCATTCACTCCACTTCACCTTGGATTTGTCTACCACCTTCTAGACTCTTCTAGCATATTCCAAGGAATATTCCAAAGAATATTCTAGAACTCCAACTAACCCTAACTAATTCCCACCCTAGCTCCAAACCTAGGCTAATGCCCAAGCAAGCTCCCAACCTAGTTTCATGCCAAACCTACAACTATATAAACCCTAATCATTCAAAAGAAAGGGGTTGGAACCTTATTTTCACCATTTTTTCATCTTCAATCTCTCATTTCTCTCTCAATTCTCCCACTTTTTCACGTTTCACCAAGAGCCTCTTCATAGAAGTTCTTCAAATTCTTCATTGGAATTCGAAGAACTTGAAGCTAAACCTTCATCAATCATCAATTGTGGAGCTTATTTGAAGATGCAATTCTATTTTTGGATTGATTTTGAGTATTGGAAGTGATTAATCAAGAAGCATCAAGATCGAATCACATTTATTTTGCATTCGCGGATCTTCGATTTTCTTCTTTGCTTGCACTTGGATCTACACCGCAACATTCACCAAAGCAATCCTCCGCTTCGTTGGTTGGTATTCGAAACCGCCTTTTGCTCTAACTTATTCTTTTCATCTCGCCGTAACTGCATTCCTTGCATGTTCATTGATTATGTTTGCGTTTTACCGTTCGATTTCGTTTTGATTGCGATTTATGCATTTCGATTATTAGAAGCTAGATTTGTAACTTAATCTAGGTCCTAATAGGTGTTAGAAAATTTCTTTTAAGTAGAAAATTCGAGTTATTATGTTCATATATGTGTTAGGGGTCCTTAGAAGTGAGTTTGGGATCGTAAGTGCTTATTTCTCAACATTTTTCACCATTTTGTTCAGTTTTAACCGGTTAACGCATTTGGTTAACCGGTTAACACGTTGAAAAATGCCCAGAAATTGAAAATTTTAGGGCGTTGACCGATTAACCTATAGCGTTAACCGGTTAACGCTGTTGAAAACTTGAAAAATGCCTTTGTTTCATTGTGTATTTGATTTCATTGTGTCTTGATCCTTCATGTAATGATAGATCATGATTTTAGGGAATTTTTAAAACCACTTTTGGTTTCTCATTCCATTGTTCCGAGTCATTTCAACGCATTTCCGTTACTTTGTGCATATTGTGCATTTACTTGTTAATTGTGCATAAAGTGACTTGTAAATCAATATTTCCATGTTTAAGCCTTTCATTTAGAATGTTTATATGTGTTTAACCTTATGTTTTTTCATCCCTTGCATGATTCATTTGCATGATCCATAATTTCATTGCATCATGTATGTTGCACTTCACATAATCATAAGCATGTTCTTGCATTTTGTTTGCATGCTTGATCATACTTGCATATCAATCCAATTCTGATTTTTTGCATCAAGTTGCATGATTCATCATGTTGATTTTTTATATGTGATCATAATCCATGCTCATTATGTTTATGTGCCATGCTTGAAATGCATACTTGTTGCATATTGATCATTTGGTGTATTCTTTCATAATCCCTCATTAAAAATAATCATGTATATTGATTCCATTTAATCATGTTGCATGTTAATTGTATATTTTGCCATTGATTTTGTGCATTAAAAATGAAAATAACCAAATTTTCCTTTAGCATTCCATAACTGTTTTTTCATGCAGTGGTTGTAAAATGTATGTTGATTGTTGCATTTTCACACTTTTTGCACCTGTCGTGCATGCTGATTATGAGCTGTAAAAAGTTGTTTGTGCATTGCATTGCATTTCATTGTTGTTTTTGCATTTATAAGTTGTAATAGGCTGCAGAATTTTGCATTGCATTTCTTTTAGGTCCTCTAAACTTAAGATTGAGTCTAGTTTAAGTCCTATATCCTTTAGGAATTGTTTGGTAATTGTTGACCACATTTCTTATTCATGTTATGCCATGCTAACCTTTGTTTTGTAGGGAGGTGGAGGTGAGTCCTTAAGCCTTAATTTCTTTTACATTTTTATGCTTTCATGGTGTGTTTGATTTAAATTTGGTATTTCTTCACAACTTCATGCTAATTCCCTTTTGGAATCAACTTAACCTCTCTAGGAAGTAAGTTCTATTCCATTGCTTTTCCCTTTTCCTTTTCATTAGGATTAGAAAGTCACACTAACCATTAGGACCACCATGGAATAAACAATTTAGGTTTGTGTCTTAGTCCCCCTTAGTTTGTCCTTTTGCAACTTGAGTCCTTCTTTCTCATCTCATAGAGAAAATAACAAAAACATCTAAAAAAGGTTGAATGTTTTCATATGACACGAGAATTTTCCGTGAGTTACTTACACATGTCCTGTCTCGGGGCAAGGTGTAAGTTATCTACCACGATGAACAAGTCTTAGTATGAGAAGCTTCACAAAAAATAAATAGAAAACACTTCTCTAAGAGACAAAACAACAAAGAAGAATCGTCTTTTCCTTCGGGAATTCTTTTCTCATCTCAACGCGAACTTGCAACCACTTGTCTCATTTGCAAGACGGTAAACACACTCATTCAAGATGAGCCTGCAACACCTGAGTGTAATACCTCAAAATTTTCCCTCTCATTTCCCAACATTTTTCATAGCATTTTTCATACATAAGTTCATGAAAAAACCAAAAACATTGCATCATGTGTAGCATAGCTGAGGCATAAGTATGTGATCAATGATTGAAGCAACTGAAGGCTATACAAAGTTAATCAAAGGGCCATAAGGGTTCTCAACATTGTGTAAAGGGTTCACAATATCCCACAAGTCTTCATTTGAAGCCACAAGCCATGGAAATATTTGATTTGATCAAAGGAGGCAAGCAGTGCAACATCTCCTGATGAAAAAGGTCAAGTTATGGTTTCACTTCTATTGGGCTTCTCCATGAAGTTTTGATTCAAAGTGGATTCCATTTTATTATATTTTATGACAAGTTCCTAGGGTTCAAATTTCATCCACAAAGTCATTTTGGGAGAGGTTCAATTGGCCAGATGACTGAAAATCAGGGATTTAGGGGAAAAGTCAACCATGCTGAAGAAAAAGTCAACTCCAAACTTTTTGAGATCTAAATCATGAAATTAGGGTTACAAGGATCATATGGTTCAAATTTGATCAAGAAATGATGGAGGAATCAAGAGAAATCAAGAAAACCAAAACATACCATTTTTGGAAAATTAGGGTTTCCAAAAATGGCAAGTTTTGGCCATTTTTGCAGCATCTTTGAGAGAGGCCTTCTCCCAAAATATGAGGGCTATCAAAATTATACCTTGATCCAATTAAAGAGGGAATCTTGAGCTTCAAATCCATAGGTGGAACTCATTCATAGCATTAAATTTGAGGGTGATATGATCTTGGCAAGTTTAAACAATTCAAGGCCCAAGGCAAGTCATGGGCGAGGCAAGTTGCAGGCTAGCGCGCGCCCTGCCTGGCAATTCATCAAACATGTGGTGGGAAGAATGTCAAGTCATTTTTATTTTCCAAAAAGACGTCAAATGAATTTTTGGTGAACTACAAAGTTGTTCCTTGATGCAATCCCTACAATATTGGTGTTTAAAGATTTTTCATTTGAGCAAGTCTTCTTGGGCTTATTGAGGGTCAAAGTGGGGAGGTTGCAACTGGACAACCATAGGCCCATTGGCACAAGGCCAGCCAAATTCGTGTAGGTCAATATGCATTCTTGTGGCATGATTTTCTTGGGATCATTTGATTCACTTAGAGACATCATTCCATTATGGTCCAAACACCAAACTTGTCCTATGATCCCTGTAAACACCCCAAATTTTCCCTCACTTTTTCTCACACCATGGCTTGTGATCTTTTCATATTGCATTACATAAGCATATCATTTCACATTGCATAGTTATTTCACTGCATAAGCTGCATAACTAGGGTTTTTGATCAGATGAATCCAAGAAGTGATCTGAGTTATCTCAATGGTCTTGAAGCATGCCAAGAGGGTCCATGTGTGTTCTATGATCATCTTATGGTCCCCAAAGTTCATAAAAGTCAAGATATCACAAAGCATTGCACAGATGTCCAGGCAGGCTAGGGTTTTCTACACAGATGACCTAAAATTAGGGTTTTAGTTTTGAGGCCCTTAATCTAATTTTTTTTTGTCATTCTTGATTCCATTGGTCTTAATATGTTATAAGGAGCATGTGTACCAAATTTGATGAAGAAATTAATTGTGGAAGTCATCTGATCAACTAATAACTTGTTGTGCAAGAAAAGTCAGAATCAGGGCATCTGAGTCCCCCAACAATGGAACCAAAGGGTCATTTTCATCAATTTGAGTTTCTATGATCTTTATTTGATCTTAGAAGTGGTTAGAAGTTCACAAGATTTAAGAATTTCAAGCCATTTGCAAACTTTCCATTTTTGGACATATTTCACCGGCAGGTCAAACACTTGTACATACTTGTACACAATCCTCTGATACTCGTCCGTATCTTGTATATATCACCTCCCCGGAAGATCAAACATTCGTCCTTTTTCCTTGCTTAACTGATTGATACTCGTCCGTATCATCATCCTTAAACACATGTCAGCGTTTGTTTCTATCGATACTCGTCCGTATCATGGTCCTAAGGATGCTCGTCCGCATCTTTAATCTATACACATCGTCAAACACTTATACCGTTTATTTCAAAGCGTAAGCACTCGTTCGTGTTTACCAATCCCCCATAAGTCACCAGCAAAACAACTTTTCTATCCGGCATTTGTCCTATGTCGTGATATTTTCGGCAGCTGTCCCCTGCCAGGTGATCGTCCTTCACCTTTTGATGACCATCCCTCATAAATTATCCGATAGCCGTCCCCATCATTGATCCTCTTATCTGGAATTCGTCCTATGTCGCGATACTTTCGGCAGCCGTCCCCTGCCAAGTGATCGTCCTCCACCTTTGGATGATCGTCCCTCATCTTTTCCCTAGTGGAATCCCCATTGTTGGAACTTTCTATCCGGCATTCGTCCTACGTCGCTGTAAACACCCCAAATTTTCCCTCACTAAGTTCACACTATGTCTTGTGATCTTCTTCATTTGCATTAGTTCAATCATATCATATCATGTTGCATTTTTGCTTCACTACATTAGTTTAAGTTCATCTGCATCTAAGGTTTGTGATCTGAGCAACCAAGGATTCATCTGAGCCACCCCAAAGGTCTAAAATCATCTCAATAGGGTCCATGTATGTTCAATCATCGTATTTTAATCCTCCAAAGATCAAGGAAGTAAAACAAATCACAAGAACTAGCAAAGCATGGAAGCAGAGCTAGGGTTTAACTACACAGATGACCTGAAATTAGGGTTTTGGTTTCAGGGGCCATAACTCCAAATTTTTTGGTCATTATTGTTTCAAATGTTCTCAATATGTTATAAGGATCATGCATACCAATTTTGATGAAGAAATTCATTATGGAAGTCATATGATCATTGGGTAACTTCCAGAGCAAAATCAGGGCATCTGAGGCCCCCCAACATGGAACCAAAGTGGATTTTTCATCAAATTGAAGTTATATGGTCTTTATTTTATCATTTAAGTGCTTAGAAGTTCACAAATTTGAAGAAAAGTGAGCAAAACCAAAAGTTTCCAAAAATGGAAATGACTTGTAATGTAAACTTTCCATTTTGGGAAAGTTTTTCAACCTCCTCTTTCTCAACCAAAAATGATTCAAATGAAAAATTCTTGGTCATTAAAGTTGTAGATTGGATCATTCCCTTTTCAAAAAGTACAAGAACAAGATCTAATTCATTTTGGAACTCAAGTTATGGCTTTCCAAAGTTGGCAAAAATCACATAAATTCAAGTTTCACGCCAAAGAGGGATTTTTGCAAAACCTCATGCCAAGCTATTTTATGACTTCAAAGTGACTTCTACACATCATAACATCATAGTGCATGACTTAAAACTCATAATTGCCCAAAGAATTTCACATTTCCATGACTTGCACATGAAGAAATTTCAAAAGGGCCAAAAGTTCACAAAATTGCAAAACCTCCCACAACTTCTCACAAACTTGCTGAATTGCCCCTAAGAGATTTCCATGGCTATCCTTGAATCTTGCTGCACCAGACACCCCTGTGTCCTTGGCCTGAACAAGCCCATACCTCAAAGGACAACAAATCTTGACTTTTTGCAAAACAAGCCATACCAATCAGCATAGCCCACACCAACTCCACAGACCTATCACAGCTTGATACATGGGCAAAAGGAAACTCATTTCACACAAGAAGCAAGCCAAAAAACCACAACATTGCAATAGTTCACAAAAACTCCCTCTTATGCATTTTCATTGTAAACACTCAGCACAAACATCAAAACTTAAAAGTTCTTCCACCATTCATCTTCAAATCCATCACTGATCACAAACCACCCTTCACTTTGCCCTAAAAACCACCATACAACAAATATGATTTTCCCCCTTTGAACTGAACCTCACTGAACTTCAAAGAGAGGTCACAAACACTTCAGCAAAGCATCAAAGAAGCTCAAGGGTGATCAGGGGAGAGTGTTTGCACAAAGAAGAAGGCCAGAAAGCCCAGAATTCGAAAGCTCAACCTCAGGTAACATGATGAACAATTTTTCCAGAACCTTGTTTTTTTGTTAAAATGTTGTTCTATGTGTTTCCCTGGTCATGGGGATGTGTTTATTTTTGAAAATGAGCCAGAAACAAGCATTTTATGTTGCTCTGAAACTTTTTCCCTAAATTTGTTCTTCTTCGATTCTCTTTGTGTGAGTGAAATAAATTGTTTGTGATGCTGGATTCTTGTTATTAGGTGTTAGGAGATGAGTTCAGGAGATTTTGACATGATTTTGTAGCCTAGGGAGTGAGATAGAGATTTTCAGGGGAGAGTGTGGCCGGAGAAGATGACCGGAGGTCATTTCCGGCCACCTGAAAGTGATTAATTATGTTAATTAGGGTTAGGGCAGTTTTTAAACGTAGGCCGTTAGATGAGAGTTCCCGCGCATGTTTGTGTGGTGAGGATTGAATCATTAGTTTTAATTTTAGGATTAATAATTAATTAAATCAGTTTAATGAAGTTTGAATGTGGGCCGTCCAGATGCGCGCCCAGTCAACCAGTCACAAGCCCATAACCAATCTTGTCCATCCCTTTTGCATACTTTCAATTTATTTAGTTTTTATTTCATTTTTCTTATTAAATTTGTACGAATTTTTAAAAATAGAAAAAAACATTTAAAAATTCTGAAATTTTTTATCCAGGCTTTTATTAATTTTCAGAACCCAAAAATATTTTTATTTTCATTTTTTGCATTAAAGAAATATTTTTAAATCATTTAAATGTTATTTTTAATTAGTTACTTGATTTTAATTAATTAAAAATACATTTAAGTATTTAAGAATTACAAAAAAATTCAGAGAACATTCTTAGGCATTTAGAAACATTTACAAACTCACCACACAAATTTCTTTAACATTTTTCAAATGAATTAGGGTTTTTAAATTTTCATATTTTTAACCCTAACTTCAAAAATTCATAACTTTTAAACCAAGGTGAGTTTGTGAATGATTCTTTTTTTATTGTTCTATGCATGACTTCTAGCATCTAAAAACATTTTTATTTAATTTTTATCTTTCATTTTCAATTTGTTTGGCATTTTACATTGAGGATCACCCTTAAAACCATATAAACTTAGGAAATTCATAAGTCCCTTAGGGTTAAGAGTTAGGTCTCCTCCTTTGGGGTGTGTTATCATATGGGGTTAGGGCTCCTTTGAGTCCATTTTCAATTTTTTATCTTATCATTTGCTTCTGTTTATGAGTTTTGCATCTCACATGTTCATATAACCCTAATTTTGCATCTTCATTTGGATTCATCTTGCATATGCTTGCATTCATGAACTTTACATGACATTGTATGCATTAACATGACATATAAGACATCCTAGGATACCTTATAATCATTTTTGATCATTACATCATTCAGTTGCCTAATTATGCATTCATTTCATTCCATGTGCATTCATGAACTTTCATGCTCCTTTCATACTTCATTTGCATCTTCATCACTTGTATGATCATTTGCATCTCTTGAAATGCTTTCATATCATCTCCTAGCATCATTTGCATCATGATTATGCTTCTGGTTTTGGTTTTCATCATTGCATACTTTTCATTTTCATTTCACTTTCATTTCCTTTTACTAACTTTTCAGGTGGTAAGTTGTTTTGAGAAGTGAATTTGCCTTCACTTCTCACAATCTCTTCTCATCTCTTTTAAGCATCTTTGCTGCATTTTGTATGTGTATTAGAGTGAGCTTGCTCATTCATGTTCCCTCCTCACTTTCTTTCTTCAAGCAACTTATCTTCTTAAGTGAAGTAAGTTGACTTGCTTCTTTCTGCTTCTTCTCCTTCCATCTTATTTTCTTCCTTGGTGGCTGTAAACACCCCAAATTTGCCCTCACCCATTCACACCATGGATTGTGATCATTTCATATGCATAAACACAATCATACCATTTCATATCTCTATTTTGAATCACTGCATAGTTTCTAAGTCATCTGCACCTAGGGTTTGTGATCTGAGCAATCCAAGAGCTTCTTGAGCCACTCCAAAGGCCACCAATCACTTCAAAGGGGTCCATGTGTGTTCTTATATCATATTACATCCTCTCAAAGTCAAAAATGCAAAAGAATCACAAGAACTGGGATTGGTGTGGATGCAGAGCCAAGTTTGGCTGCACAGTTGACCTAAAATTAGGGTTTTGGTTTCAGAGGCCATAACCCCAAATTTTTTGGTCATTATTGTTTCCATTGGTCTCTATATGGTATAGGGAGTATGCATATCAATTTTCATGAAGAAATTCCATGGGGAAGTCATCTGATCAAGGGTTGACTTTCTGGACAAGTCAGTGCAAAATCAGGGCATCTGAGGCCCCCAATGACCCAACCAATGGGTGATCTTCATCATTTTGAGTGTATATGGTCTTTATTTGATCATGGGAGAGGGTTGAAGTTCACAAAATTCAAGAATCACAAGTTTTAGCAAAGTTGACTTTTTAGGGCATGTTTGACCTTTCAAGAATATGTCATTTTATGCCATTTTTCAAGCCTTGCTTTTTGATCCAAAAATGCTTCAAATGGAAAAACTTTGGTCATGAAAGTTGTAGAATACATTTTTCCCTTTTCAAAAAGTACAAGAACATGACCTAATTCTTCTTGGATCAAAAGTTATGGTGTGTTAAAGTTGGCAAAAATCACTAATTTTCAAGTTATGCACTAAAAGGAAAACTTGTAATTTCATGAACCAAGGCAAATTGTAACTTCTAATTAACATCAAACCAATATGCTAGCATCATGTAAGTCACAAAAATCAGATTTGGACCAAGAATTTCTCATGTTCATGGCTTGTGTAGCAAGATAGTCACATGTGAACCAAATATGACCAACTTGCAAAACTCATGATCACACTTCCTACCACTTGCTACATTGGATGCTGAACCTTGCTAGCCCTTCCCCTCACCTTTGCTGCGCCAGCCCCATGCTTGTACTAGCCTAGAACCAAGCCCATGCCTCTCTTACAACAAAGTTGACATTTTGCAAAAGTGAACTTACCAATCAATAAAGGCCAGGTCACATCATCTGACCTATGAGATTATTTTATAATATCCATTTGCAAGCTAAACATATCAAGAAGCCAAGATGAAACACATCACAACATCACATACACAAAACTCACCCCATTTGCATTTCTCTTCGAATCTCTCTGCCCAGCTCACAAACCTTCAAGCAAATCTCACTAACATCCTCACCTTGTCTCACTGAACCTAAACCAACAAAGAAACAAGCCTGAATCAAACAAGAACACCTCATTACCATTTTCACTCCAATCTGCATTTTCATTCGAATCACCTTCCACAGTCACAAAACATCCAAACTCTTTTCACCAACCAATCAAGCACATCAAAAGGAATCAAAACCACCCTTCACATTGATCTGAAACAGCCTATACACAGAGCTCATTTTCTGCTATATCAGATTGGAACCTCTCAAAATAGCTTGCTTAAGCTCATTCCAAGCCTGCCATTAGCACCAGGGGAGTCAGTGGAGCTAGCTTGCACCAAAGAACAGCTCTGAAAGCCCAGAAACAGGAGTCTTCATCTCAGGTATGGCCATGAAACTTTTCTCTAAGAGCTTATTTTTCTTGTTATAGAATGAAAGTGTGTGTTATGCTGATCATGGGGATGTCTTTAGATTTGAAAATAGTGAAGAGATGATCATTTTATGCTTCTCTGAAATTTTGCCCGTGGATTTTGTTTCTTTCGATTCGTTTGATTCCTGGTGTTTAAATGATGTTTGAGGGTGGATTTGTGTCCTAGGATGTTAGAGGATCACTTAGATGTGTTTAATTTGTTGATTGGTTGCCTGAATCATGTTTTAGGGTTTTGGGGTCGCCGGGGAAGATGACCGGAGCTCCCCTCCGGTCACCTGAGTTCAATTAGCCCTAATCCTGTAATTAATTTCCATTTGAATCTTGGGCGTTGGATTGTTTGAAAACGTTGACTTCCCGCGTGCATGTGTGGCCTGGATTCACTCAATTAGCCCTAATCACCATTAACTCATTTAATTATTTCATAAATCTTAATTAAAGTCAGATGCAATCCTGGCCCTTCAAAAACGCGCCCAGTCAACCATTTTGAATCCAGGGTGAATCTCAGCCTCTCCTTCTGATTACTTCATTTTAAATTCATTTTTATTTCATTTCTTTTCATTTTATTTGTATAATTTATTTAAAATAGTAAAAATTGTCTAAAAATTATGAAACTTTTTCTCAAGAGTTTCATTAATTTTTATGACACAAAAATATTTTTAATTTTATTTTTAGCATTTAAAAAGTATTTTAAAATATTTAAAAGTTTATTTTTAATTGATTAATGGAAATTAATTTATTAAAAATACTTTTAGGTATTTAAAAATCACCAAAAAATTCATGAAATGTTCTAAGACATTTAGAAACATTGTCCAACCTTCAAACCAAATTTATTTTTTGATCTTGATGCATTTTAAGAATTTTTCATTGAATTAACATCATTTTTATGCATTAATTTGATCCATAGTTCAAAAAATCATTTCTGCCTATTCATGAGGAGTTGGACATTGATTCTTCTTGCATTGCATTGTGTTTAGCATGTAGTTTTTGAGATTAAATGGCCATGATTTGATCTTTCATTTTTCATTTGTTTGACAATTTTCTTGTTTAGGAACCCTAAAAACCCTAGAATCTTAAGAAAACCATAACTTGAATTTGGTTAAGAGTTGAAACTTCTCCTTTGGGCATTGGTTTAGTATAGGATTAGGGGTCCTTTGTGTGGTATTTTCAATTTTTTATCTTAGGGTTTGCTTCTGATTTTGGTTTTTGTTTGATGCATGGTTCATAAACCCAAATTTGGGCTTCCATATGCATCCATCTTGCATTCTCTTGCATAACATGACTTGCCATGACATTTCAAGCATCCATTTGATTCATTTGACATCATAAGACATATAGAAAGCATGTTTGATCATTGCATCATGAATTTGCCATATTGTATGCCATGTGCACTTCATAACTTTTCATGTATGTCCATGCTTCCTAACTTGCTCCATTTGCATTCATAAGCTTGTATGATCATCTCCATGCCATGTTTCATGTTTGTATCACTTCATAGCATCTTTAGCATCATGTAAATGCTTCTGGTTTTGTTTCTCATCATGTCATCTCATCCCATTTTGCATTGCATTGCATTTCTTTTCTAACATTTCAGGTGGTAAGTGATGTTGAGAAGTGAATTTGCCTTCACTTCTCATAACTCTTCTTTTCATCTCTCTTGCATCCATTGCTGCATTTTTGTTTGTGTTTGAGTTTGGGTTTGCTCATTCTTCTTCTTCCCACTTTCTTTCTTCAAAGTAACTTGACTTCTTGAATGAAGCAAGTTGCTTTGCTTCTCTTGATCCTTTCATCTGCCTCCTGGTGATTCCTTTGAAGATTGTTCTTGTAAACCTCACAAACCTTAGGATCAACCAAGCATGACAATGATTAGGGTTTTGATTAGTCTCCCCTCTTAGTTTTACCTTTGTGTCTCTTTTGAGTCTTCTCTTCTCATCTCATAATCAGGGACTAAACCCTAAAGGCTTTAAGGCTTTGTGATTAAGCTTATGCCTGCATCCTTCTATTAGGATGGTGTGTATAACTTTAATCCTAAGTGTTAAACCCTTAATGTGTTTAAATCCTCTAATCAATTCACATAATAATCACCAAGACATCAAACTTGTAACTTGGGCCTTGCATTAGGGTTCTAATTCTTCCTTAATTGGTTAAGAAGGACTAACCCTAGTGTTAATGGACAAGTCCCCCTCAAGTTGTCTTACAAACTCTAAAAATCACTTCATCATCATACCATTAAATAAAATTCACTTAATCAAAGGCTTGTTTTGTCATGAGTTTAATCCCTAATCATGGATTAAGTTGAGGAGTTTTCCTCAGCTTAAACATTCTCATCTATTATCCTTCTATTAGGATGGTGTAATGAGTCTGTTTAATCCTTGATTATGGCTTAACCTCATTACTCAACACTAAACAAAAACACCAAAAACATTCAAATAATCACAAGTAGGTTAATGATCTTAATCCTACACCACAGGTGATTAAGTGTGAGAATCCGACTTCACACTTAAGGTATTCTCATTACCCCTAATCAGAGGGAAGATGTGATGAGTTTACTAAATCCATTGGTTTAGGCTTAAGCTCATTAACTTATGACAAATTCTCAAAAGCAATAAAAGACTGAAAACTCAAAAACAAACAATAATCGTCTCCTCCGGGATTCTTCTCTCATCTCATTCACTCATAAACGAGAACTCGCTTCTTCCGTCTAATGCAAGACAGTTTGCACCTGAGCCAGACAGGTCATACACTTGAGCATAGACAAGCAAGCAGTTCACAAGTCAATTCATCTTTCAGTCTCTTTGGGTCGAACTACGGTGTTCTGACTTCCTCATTGCACGAGAGGATACGTAGGCATAACTTAACAGTTATCGAACAAAAGTCTCTGTACATTCCCCCCTCTTTCCAGCATCTATCTCTTAGCCTCATTATCTTGAGCAATTCATTCTCATTCTTACACTGACACATCATTTATACACTTCACACTCCTTTTACACTGACACATGTACATCTTTTTCCAGCTATTTTATACGCAGATTGCACTGACACCACCCCTTTAAAACACAAATCTTTTAAGCGTGGATCCCGTCGAGTACGACGGACAATCTGGGTGCTAATACCTTCCCAGGTTGTAACCAACCCCCTTTCTCAGTCTCTCTGGTTCGCAACCGTCTTATCCATCTTTTTCTAGGTTTATGCAGCATTACCTTTCCTCCGGGATAAAAATGCCTAGCTGGCGACTCTATTCATCTCCAGTGAGTTCACGGCTGTGTGTTCTCATTGTCCCGCTCGCCGACCGTTCGCGTCTGTACCCCATTTGACCTGGCTTCATTTGGTGGCAGCGACAGTGGCTCATCTTGAAGACTTCTTGCAAGCCTCATGAACCCTAGGAATACCCAAGCATGATCACAATTAGGGTTTGATTAGTCCCCCATTATTTTTACCTTTGTGTTATCTCTTTGTGTCTCTCTTCTCACCTCTTAATCAAGGACTAAACCCTAAAGGTTTTAAGGCTTTGTGATTAAGGTTATGCATGTATCCTTCTATTAGGATGGAGTGTATAACTTTAATCCTATGTGTTAAACCCTTAATGTGTTTAAATCCTTTAACCAATCCATCTAATAATTACTTATACATCAAGCTTGTAACTTGGGCCTTGCATTAGGGTTCTGATTCTTCCTTAATCGGTTAAGAAGGACTAACCCTAGTGTTAATGGACAAGTCCCCTTCAAGTTGTCTTACAAACCCTAAAATCCATTTCTTAACCTTACCATTAACTAAAAACCACTTTAATAAAGGCTTTGTTTTGTCATGAGGTTAATCCCTAATCATGGATTAAGTTGAGGAGCCTTCCTCGGCTTAAATGTTCTCATCTATCATTCTTCTATTAGGATGGTGTTATGGGTCCATTAAATCTTTGATTATGGCTTAAACTCATTACTTAACACTAAACAAAAACACCAAAAACATCTAAATAATTGCAAGTAGGCTAATGATCTTAATCCTACATCATTGTAATTAAGTGTGGGGTGCTTACTTCACACTTAAGGTATTCTCATTACCCCTAATCAGAGCGAGGATGTGATGAGTTTACTAACTCTTGGTTTAGGCTTAAGCTCATTTTCTTATGACAAACACAAAAAGCAATAAAAGACTGAAAATACTAAAAACAAACAATAATCGTCTCCTCCGGGATTCTTTTCTCATCTCATTCACTCACAAACGAGAACTCACTTCTTTCGTCTAATGCAAGACAGTTAGCACCTGAGCCAGACAGGTCGTACAATTGAGCATAGACAAGTAAGCAGTTCACAAGTCAATTCATCTTTCAGTCTCTTTGAGTCGAACTATGGTGTTCTGACTTCCTCATTGCACGAGAGGATACGTAGGCATAACTTAACAGTTATCGAACAAAAGTCTCTGTATATTCCCCCTCTTCCAGCATTATTCTTTAAGCCTCATAGTCTTGAGCTTCACATTCTTTCCTTACACTGACACTCTTTTATTTCACTTCACATTTCTTTTGCACTAACACTTGCACTCTTTTCCAGCTTTTGCACACAAAAAGCACTGACACTACCCCTTTAAACACAAACTTTCAAGCGTGGATCCCGTCGAGTACGACAGACAATCTGGGTGCAAATACCTTCCCAGGTTGTAACCAACCCCCTTTCTCAGTTTCTCTGGTTCGCAACCGTCTTATCCATCGTTTCTAGGTTTATACAGCTTTACCTTTCCTTCGGGATAAAAATGCCTAGCTGGCGACTCTTTTCATTCTTCCCTTTCGCCGACCGTTCTCGTCTGTACCCCTTCTGACCCGGTGTCATTTGGTGGGAGCGACAGTTGGCGACTCTGCTGGGGACCCTTATACTGCAACCAGGGCTTCTGGTTCTTTTTGTGGGTTCCTCCTAGCCCTTGTTTGATTTGTGTTTACTGGGGTGTTATGTGATATGTGTGTTTATTTATTTTTTCTTTATTTATTGCTTTTGTACAGCTTTATTTATTGCTTTCTTTACAGTCTTATGCATATTTCATACTGTCATTGCTGGATCTGGTTTGCTGTTTTGGTGGGTGGGGTTCCATTGAGAGATTAAGGTCCTATACCTGGGACCTGAGTGACACCTAGGCTAGAGTGATTCATATTCTTTCCCATTCCATTTCGGTCTGGTGCGGGAATAAGAAACGCGGTTCAGATGTGGGTTTCTTCTTGAGAACTCTGTGCTACAGATTTCCTATAGTGTTAGGGCTATCTGGGGTGAATTAGAGGAGGATATTTTATGGTTATTGTATACACTGTACCTCTGGGTTAGAAGTGTTTACACTTCTCATAACTGATCCAAGTCTGAGGATCCTTGTTCTAGAACATTACATGTGAGGGGGCTGGGTTGTTTACAGGTTTGCAGGAACCCTTGGCTACGTCATACCCTGTTACTGTTTTGTTTAAGAGTACTCCACTTTGGACTGTTCTTGTGATTAATCCTAGACATGTGACTCTTTATTTGAGTCCCCCACCCTGGTTACTGGATTTCTGAACCTCCATCTGGACTTTGAACATACATGAACCTTATATCAAGGCACATAATCAGATCCATCTCTTGATCACAAACCCTTGCATATCATTTGCATATATCATCATTGCATCATTTAACATTTGTTTATTTGTTTTTCAGGGTATCCACCTCATTATATCTTGGTTTTGGTTTTGACCCCTTCTGCTGCTTAGACCTCTGCTTCAGTCATATTCTTCAACATCTGCTTCAGCTATTTCCTTCAGCATCTCCTCTAGTCTGTCAGAGACTCACATGCCTCAGTCTGCCAGGCACTTACCTCCAGCTTCTCAGTCTGTGATCTCCATCATCTTATCTTCACCTTCTTCATCAGCACTTATGACTACTCCAAGGAAGAGCAACATATCTTATCACTTCATTGAGCCCTCTTTGACTGGTATCAGGCAGGTCCAGTCCCTCATCACACCTGACCACATCCCTCTGTTCAAAGAGCACTATGGGGGTATTTTGGACATGGTCATGGATCTTGATCCTTCTCAGAGAAGCATGATCCACACATGCTTGCAGTTTTATGACCCTCCACTAAGATGCTTCCCCTTTCCTGACTTTCAGATAGGGCCTCTGTTGGAAGAGTTTTCTTTGTTGATTGGAATGCTTATCAGAGGAGGGATCCCCTTCAACCCAGAGATGATTGTTCCCAGAAGTGAAGAGATAGCAAGGGCACTGCACTTGGAGCCTGCCCTTATTGAGCATAACATGACAACAAAAGTTGGGATTCCTGGTTTGCATCTGGACTTCTTGATTTCTCAAGCCATCCTGAAGCCTACATTGGGAGAATGGAGGGCAGTCTGTGCACTATTAGCCCTCATCATATATGGGGCTATATTGTTTGCAGATGAGCCTAAATTTGTCAGTAAGAATGCCATCCACTTGTTTCTGCTGAGGAACCCAGTGCCTACATTGCTAGGAGATTTTTACTACTCCATCCATCATAGAAATGAGAAACAAAGGGGGAAGTTGGTCAGATTCTGTGCTCCCTTGTTCTACTCTTGGCTACTTAGACACCTGCCTAAATCATATACTTTCTTGAACCCACACCAGCAGAAGAACTGGGTCAAGAGGTTCATTGCCTTAACATCAGATGATATCAGATGGTGCACCCAGAGCACCAAAGGCAAGGATATTATCACCAGCTGTGGGCAGTACCCTAATGTGCTTCTAATAGGAGTAAAAGGTTGCATCAATTACAACCCTTTACTGCTCAAGAGACAATTGGGATATGCCTTAGTTCACCCTCCCAGAGGAAAGGATCTAGCTGAGACCCTATACTGTGAAGTGCAACCTAATTCAGCTGTTGTCAGGCAAGCTGCCTGGGCTTGGGATAACATCCAGACCAAAGGATACGCCATCCTTGGAAGATGTAACAATGTTGCTTCAGCTCAGTACTATGACTGGTCCCGTACTAGATCTCAGTTTACTAGAATGCCTTTCACCTTGGAAGACACACCTGGACCATCTACAGTACAGTCTGCAGCAACTGTTAGCCTGGAGGAGTTTGAGAAGTTGAAGGAAAGGATTGAGCAGCTATCTCAGGCCCTGAAGAAGACTCTTTGGGAAAGAAGTGACGGTCGTCTGGACATTGAGAGATTGGAAAAGCTCAAGATTGAGCATCTGACCAAGATTGAAAGGACAGAGGACTACATAAGGAAAGCAAGAGTCGGGGAACAGATATTGAAGAATGCCTGCAAGGAGGCCAAGATTCAGAAATCTAGGGCTGAGCACTACCTAGAGGAAATCCAGGCTAGGTGGGTCAGGATCACCGAAGCCCGTACACAAGAAGACCATAGAACTCAGGCCAAGATTGAGCAGCTGGAGGCCAATGAGAAGAAGCAGCATGAAGCTTTGTTGACAGCTCAAAAGGAGATTTCAGAATTGAAGCTTCGAGCAGGGTTAAAGAGATCAAAAGATGAGGATAGGCATAAGAAGCTGACTAATGCCATTGCTACCAGGAACCTCCTCATTAGGACCATTACAGAGCACCCAGATGGTCCGGTGATTGAGGCACTCCTGAAGGAAGTTAGGGAAGATGACTATGGACTGGATGTCTGATTCCTTTTGGTTGTATTTCCTTTCTTTTGATGTACTTTTCCTTTTTGTTGTATTTTTGACTCACCATGGGCATGTATTGTAAATAGACTATATATTTTTCATCTTTTGTAATATATTTAGTTTGTTTCATTGGGCTTATTTTCTCAACATCATCAAGCATCTCCTCAGGGTCTGGAAAGGTCAAAACCTAGAACCAAACCGGATACCTTGGAAAAATAATAAGCATACTGCATTGCATACTAACATTTTTCTTTGTTTTGTAGATTTTTGTTTATTATTTGTTTCCCACTCTGTTGTGATTTCAGGAAACATTGCTCATCGCCGAGTGTTCCCTGTCAACCGCACACACAGGTACCCAACTCGTAACAACCTCCCAGGCATTCAGATGGAGCAGGTACAACAGGATCTGAATGAAGTAAGAAATCAGATGGCAAACGAAAGGGTCGAGATGAGAAACCAAATGTCTCAGTTCATGGCAGTGATGACTGGCTTAGCCCAAAGTCAAGAAAGACTGAGAGAGCTGGTAGAAAGACAGACACCCGAAGAGCCCCACCTTGGGACAGGGGGAACCAGCAATAATGAACGGGGGCAGCCTCGTATTGACCCACCAGAATATGGGCCCCATTTGAATCCAGATGTTAACATCCCGAGGAATGTTCAAGGTAATGTTGTTGGGGGCAGAATCCTGCAAGAGGATCCCCAAGAAGAACTATTTACTGTTATTGGGAATGGAGATGAGGTATATGACAGAAGACTGGATGAGATTGCTAAAAATTTAAGATCTTTGGAATCTCAGAATTCTTTGGGATTTGACGTGATGGATATGGTGCTGGTAGATGGGGTGAGGATTCCCCACAAATTCAAACCCCCTTGCTTTGAGAAGTATAATGGTACCTCCTACCCGCGTACTCATCTGCAATATTTCCTAGGAAGACTCAAGGCTTATACCATGGATGAGAAGTTATGGATGTTCTATTTTGAGGACAATTTGACTGGAGCTTCAAGGGAATGGTATTCGCATCTGACAAGGACCACCATAAGATGTTGGAAAGACTTGGCCCAGGCCTTTATCCGTCAGTATCAGTACAACCTAGACATGGCTCCCAATAGAACTCTTCTAATGGACATGTCTCAGTCTTCAAGGGAAAGCTTCCGGGATTATGCCCAAAGATGGAGACAGCTTGCTGCCGCTGTCCAGCCACCCATGTCTGAACGGGAAATGGCTGACATGTTTATGAACACCATGCAGGGAACCTATATTGATAGACTTGATGCTTTCTCTTCTACCAGTTTTGCTGATGTAGTTATAGCTGGTGAGAGAATTGAAAGTCTTTTGAAGATGGGCAAAATCTCTGACAATGGTGCAAGCTCCTCCAACAATACCAAAAAACCTTTTGCAGGACCCCGAAGGGCGGGTGAAACGAATGTTATCCATGCAAGCAGGGGCAGACCCCAGTTTTCTCACAGATCAGTAGCAGCTATTACTATCCCGGCTCCAGTTCCACAGCAGCCATCATATCCTCAACAACAACAACATCACTATCAGCAACAACCTCACTTTCTGCAACAAAGATCGTATAACAACAACAACAGCAACCAACAGCAGCGCCCCTTTCAACAGAGGTCATCTCAAGAAAATAGGGTGATTGATCCCATCCTTATGCCTTATGCCACTCTATTGCCACAACTCCCGAAGCTTAACTTGGTTGAGTTAAGGACGTTGGCTCCACCAGATCCTCTCAATATCCTGAAGAATTATGATGCCAATGCCAGGTGTGCTTTCCACTCCAACGCACCTGGTCACAATACCGAGAAGTGCAGAGCCTTACAGATGAAGGTTCAGGATTTGGTCGATTCCAAATCTCTCAATTTCGCACCTCCTCCGAATGTTAACAGAAATCCTATGCTTGATCATGGTGGGCCCAGGATTAATGCCATTGAAGAGGACCAACCATCTGTATTGATTGATAATATTGCACAAATTCAAACACCACTGGCTGAAGTCAAAGTTCAACTTTTAAGATGCCAGGTGTTCCCAGGCTGTGGGGCCTGCTGTGAATTATGCAAAACTACTATTAATGGTTGTGAGAAGCTAAGGTTATGCATAGATGGCCTCATCAGAGACGGGATCTTGCAAATTACTACAAAATCTCCTTCAACAACTCTTGTTTCAGCAACAATGGAATCTCCTACAACATCAACAATCCTTTCTTCAGCGACAACAAATCCTCCTACAACAACAACAACTATCATTCCCACTGATTCATCAACAACTCCAGCAGTTACTCCCTCCATTATTTCAACAGATCAGAGTTCAGCAAATTTCTCTTCTACAACATCAGCACCCATTTTATCAATAGATTCTCCTACAACACCAGCAAACATTAATGAAGATGTCTCAACGATCACAATCTATTATGACCCAACAAATGTTCATCCCAACAAAAATTTCCAACAACAAAATTCAACACCTCCTGTCAGATCCCTAGTCACAATCTACTACGACCCTCACACCATCACAGTTCCTTCCGCTGCAGTAATAAGTTCGGTCACCATTACGGTACCTGGACCTGTTCCTTATGAAAGCAGTAATACCTTGGCACTACGGCTCTGATCTCTACTGCAACGGAAAGAAAATCATTCTAGATTCAGCAACCTCTCCACCACAAGTTGACAATGTTGGGGGAGGCGGAGGCTTCACCAGAAGCGGACGCCTTTTTGCCTTACAAACACAAAGACCTAACGCTGAAGCAGAAGCTGCTGCTAAGGCAAAAAGGAAGAATGTGGTATCTGAAGAGTCAGCTGTGAAAGAGAATCCAAAGACGTCTTTTGAGCAAGAGGTAGATGAATTCATGAGGATAATAAAGAAGAGTGACTACAAGGTGGTGGACCAGCTTCACCAAACACCCTCCAAAATCTCCATATTATCATTGCTAATGTGTTCCGAAGCCCACAGGAACGCATTGTTGAAGGTCCTACATGCAGCATACGTGCCAGAGGAGATTACTGTTAACCAGCTAGAAACTGTGGTTACAAATGTCAACACCAGTCATGGACTGGGCTTTACAAATGCTGATTTAACAACGGAGGGGCGCAACCATAACAAGGCTTTGCAAATCACCTTGGAATGCAAAGGTGTTGTCCTTTCTCACGTACTGGTAGACACTGGGTCTTCGCTCAATGTTCTCCCAAAGAAGGCCCTGGTGAAGTTGGAGTATGATGGCTTGGCATTGCGCCCAAGTAATTTGGTGGTGAGAGCATTTGATGGCTCTAAGAGATCGGTGCTTGGAGAGATCGATTTACCTGTGTTGATCGGACCACAGACTTTTAAAACTACCTTCTTTGGGATGCACATACAGCCGGCCTACAACTGTCTGTTGGGTAGAACCTGGATTCACACTGCTGGCGCTGTTACGTCTACCCTTCACCAGAAGTTAAAATTCGAGTGGGAGGGCCAGATCATCACCATTTGCAGGGAGGGGGATATCTTTGTTAGCCAGCTGGCTACTTATAAGTACATAGAAATGGACGGGGAGAGTCATGAGACCATGAGTCAGGGGTTTGAGGCCCTCAACATTAATGAAGCAACTGTTGTATCTGGAACTTCCATCACTTCATATCAACAGGCCCGAAAGGTTGTTGAGGAAGGTACCGCTCAAGGCTGGGGCAAGCTGCTGCTAGTTGAATAGAAAGAAGACAGATTCGGATTGGGTTACATACCAACACGACAAGATCAACCCGTGGCTGGAACAGAGCCTAAATTTGTCAGCGGGGGGATGCTCACCCCGGATGCTGTGAACAATTTGGAAGACGAGGAAGAAGACGAACCCAACCTGGAAAACTGGATACGTCCAAGGATCCCGGGGAACCAAGTCTCAAACTGGTCTTCCCAGGAAATTATAAGAGTTACTCCTGCAGAGTAATTATTATTTCCTGTCATTAAGCATGCATCAAGTCCTGCATCTTGCCCAAGATGTCAGGGCTTATTTTGTAATCGGGCCATCTTGTATTTTGTGCAAACGATCAATTAATGAATATCAGGACATTTTTTGAAAATGAGTCTCTTTTTTCCCGCTCACTGCTTTTCATTTTTCATTTTTTGTACAAAAATAAAATGGCAATGTTTTTCAAAATAAATAACTTCGTTTTCACTTTTTCTAAACAAGATAAAACTGATCACTAAAATGAACAAATCTAAACCCTTGCAGAAAGTACCCTCAAGACTGCACCGACAACGACACTGTTATGACTTCGTATGACTTCGACAATCCGATTAATCAAGTCGACGAAGGGGTTGAAGAAGATTATGAGCTACCTGAAGAGCTAGCCAGATTGTTAAGGCAAGAGGAGAAGGTTATCACTCCTCATCCGGAGGAAGTGGAGACAGTTAATCTTGGTACAGAAGAAGACTTGAAGGAAGTTAAGATCGGGGCCCGCCTGCAAGATTCAGTGAAGGAACGACTTATTGACATGCTTCGGGAGTATGTGGATGTTTTTGCTTGGTCTTATCAAGATATGTCGGGTCTGGATACCGACATTGTTATGCACAAGTTGCCTCTAAAATAAGACTGTCCTCCAGTGAAACAGAAGTTGCGCCGTACTCGTCCGGATATGGCCATGAAGATAAAAGAAGAGGTACAAAAACAGTGGGACGTAGGTTTCCTTGCTGTGACTAGCTACCCGCCGTGGGTTGCTAACATTGTACATGTGCCTAAGAAGGATGATAAAGTACGGATGTGTGTGGATTATCGGGATCTGGATAAAGCTAGCCCAAAAGATGACTTCCCATTACCTCACATTAATGTATTGGTCGATAACACGGCTCAGTTCTCTGTATTCTCCTTCATGGATGGATTTTCAGGATATAATCAGATCAAGATGTCACCTGAAGACATGGAGAAGAAAACTTTCATCACACCCTAGGGCACATTCTGTTATAAGGTGATGCCATTCGGACTGAAGAATGCTGGTGCCACTTATCAGCGGGCTATGGTAACATTATTCCATGACATGATCCACAAAGAAATTGAATGTTATGTGGATGACATGATTGCCAAGTCCCTCACAGAAGAAGACCACCTGGTAAATCTGTTGAAGCTATTCAAGCGTCTGAGAAAGTATCAGCTGAAGCTAAACTCCAACAAGTGCACATTCAGCGTGCGTTCTGGTAAGCTGTTGGGCTTCATTGTAAGTGAAAAGGGAATTGAAGTTGACCCTGACAAATTCAAAGCCATTCAAGAAATGCCTGCACCAAAGACAGAAAAAGAAGTTCGGGGATTCTTAGGTAGATTGAACTACATATCAAGGTTCATATCTCATCTTACTGCAACCTATGAACCATTGTTCAAGTTGTTAAGAAAAGAGCAAACAGTCAGGTGGAATGAAGACTGCCAAAGGGCTTTTGACAAAATCAAGGAGTACTTACAAGAGCCTCCGATCCTTATGCCTCAATTTGAAGGAAGACCTCTAATAATGTACTTGACAGTATTAGAAGAGTCAATGGGGTGTGTGATGGGCCAACATGACGAGTCTGGTCGAAAAGATACGCAATATACTACCTAAGAAAAAAGTTTACCGACTGTGAACAACGCTATTCATTGCTCAAGAAAACTTGCATAGCTTTAGCGTGGGCTGCTCGCCGACTAAGGCAGTATATGTTGACCCACACTACCTTATTGTTCTCAAAGATGGACCCAGTCAAGTACATATTTGAGAAGCCAGCACTTACCGGACGGGTTACAAGATGGAAAATGATTCTCATAGAATATGACATTCAGTACACATCTCAGAAAGCCATCAAAGGGATTGCATTGTCTGACTATCTGGCTGAGCAACCCATTGATGATTACCAGCCAATGAGATTTGACTTCCCTGATGAAGACATCATGTTCATAAAAGCAAAATATCATGAAGAGCCTATTCACACTGAAGGGCCTGACCCAGAAGAAGAATGGACCATGATGTTTGATAGGGCTGTTAACATGAATGGTTGTGGTGTTGGTGCATTACTTATTACACCTAAGGGAGTTCACATGCCTTTCTCGGCAAAGCTCACTTTCAACTGCACTAACAACGAAGATGAATACAAAGCTTGTATTATGGGTCTTGAGGAGGCCATTGACCTCAGGATCAAGACTTTAACGGTGTTCGGAGATTCAGCTCTGGTAAACAATCAAACCAATGGCAAATGGTACACTCACCAGGAGCATCTGATTCCATATCGGGATTATACGAGGAGACTACTGGCTTTCTTCACTACAATCAAACTTGAATATATCCCTCGAGATGAAAATCAGTTTGTAGATGCTCTGGCTACCATTTCCTCCATGATCAAAGTTCAAGCTGCCAACTTTGTGCCTCGGATTTCAGTATCCAGACTTGACAAACCAGCATACGTATTCTCTGTAGACCATTCTAAAGATGATAAGCCTTGGTTCTACGACATCAAATTCTTCTTAGAGGATCAAACATACCCACCTGGGGCATCATCCAATGACAAGAAGACATTAAGAAGGTTGGCTGGTAGTTTCTTCTTGAATGCTGACGGCTCTTTGTACAAAAGGAACTTTGACATGGTACTTCTCAAATGTGTTGATAGGATAGAGGCAAACTTGTTGATGCACGAGGTGCATGAAGGATCTTTCGGTACCCATGCTGGAGGACATGCAATGGCTAAGAAATTGCTATGGTCAGGTTACTACTGGATCACAATGGATGCAGACTGTTGTGCCTATGCCAGAAAGTGCCGCAAATGCCAGATTTATGCAGACAAAGTGCATGTGCCTCCAAATCCTTTGAATGTAATGTCTTCACCTTGGCCCTTTTCCATGTGGGGCATTGATATGATTGGAAAGATCGAACTGACTGCTTCAAACGGCCACAAATTCATCCTGGTAGCCATTGACTATTTTACCAAGTGGGTTAAAGCAGCTTCATATGCAAATGTCACCAGGCAAGTGGTAGCCAGATTCCTGAAGAAAGACATCATCTGTCGGTATAGAGTGCCCGAGCGAATCATTACTGATAATGGTTCCAACTTGAATAACAAAATGATGACAGAACTGTGTCGGGACTTCAAAATCCAACACCACAACTCTTCTCCTTACATGCCAAAGATGAATGGCGCTGTTGAGGCAGCTAACAAGAATATCAAGAAGATTGTGCAAAAGATGGTGGTCACTTACAAAGACTGGCATGAAATGCTACCATTTGCCTTGCATGGGTACCGTACCTCAATCAGAACATCCACTGGGGCAACACCGTATCAGCTTGTGTATGGTATGGAGGCAGTCCTACCTGTTGAAGTGGAATTACCTTCCTTGAGAGTGATGATGGATGTTAAGTTAAATGAAGCAGAATGGGTCCGATCTCGGTACAATCAATTGAATTTGATCGAGGAGAAGAGATTAACTGCAATCTGTATCAGAAAAGAATGAAGAAAGCCTTCGATCAGAAAGTCAGGCTTCGGGAATACCAAGTAGGAGATCTTGTGCTGAAAAGACTCCTCCCTCCTCATACAGACCACAGGGGAAAGTGGACTCCGAATTACGATGGTCCATTCATAGTAAAGAAAGTTTTCTCTGGTGGAGCACTGATGCTCACTACTATGGATGGTGAAGATTTCCTGTCCCCTGTGAATTCAGATGTAGTTAAAAAATATTTCGCATATAATAACCCGCTGGACATAAAAACAGAATGTAAGTCCAGGCAAAAAAAAAGGGCATCCCGACAAGTCAAAAACAGAATAAAAGACTCGGGCAATAATAAGGGAAAATAATCAAAAAAATGTACACCCGCTGAGTTGAAAAGCCACATTTGACAGCTCAGGAAAAAATGGGTATCCCGGTGGATTGAAAACCCGAAAGGGCGATCCACGCTAAATAAGGGAATAAGCGAACAAATGCATTTTGTATTCGTCTGTATCACTTACAACAAGGCAAGCTTCGGAGGGTTAAAGCGTCGGTCAGAATCAGCCTTCTTCAGAAAGCAAGATGAGAAGAACGTCAATGTCATACGAGTCATAGCAAAAGGGAAGCTCACTAAAGCGTCATCAACATTGCCAACACCTTTTTGCTTCTCAATTTGTAACAATCTCCTCATTTCAGGGGATCTGTTTCTTTGACTGTACTTGCCAATTCATGGCACACAAATTAATAAAATTAGATTTTCAGTCACATTTCGTCTTGTACATTTTTATTCCATTTGCAAAAATGTCTGATATCCTTTATATAATGGTTTCATAAATACAAATGCACTTTTCTAATCACATGCTTACGAGAAATATATTACTTACTCCCGGGAGTGTCTAAATTCCTATGACAGAATCCGGTATGGGATACCTCGGTGTACTTGGTGTTTCTTTGTCATAACAGGATTACAGGTATTCAGAGCACAGCATAGGGCATCAAAGGTTTCCCCCATCAAAGTTGCCAAATCATTATCTTCCAAACAGAAATGCCCTCTCCCCATCAGAGTGACCAGGCATCACTTCCCCAGCACATTTTCTTCAGAGCAACATCCGAAGGTGCTCATTTCCCCAGCCGAGTGTTAGACAGGGAACCATCCCCCCCACAGAGCTCCAGCCTTTCCCAAAAGAGCAATGTCTGGATTTCCCGCACACCAAAGTGACAAAGACTTCCGCAGCCCCAGCTGGGTTCCTCATTATTAAGATAGGCCTATTAGTGACCTATTTCCCCAAGCAGAGCCATATATCATATCTACTGATGATCTCATCCCCAGTTGGGACACTCCTTCAAGCAGATCAGTCAGAGATCTCCACAACAACAGGATCCAAATCTCGGATCGGTATCTTTGCATAATCATAGCATTCACATCATATTTTCCCTCAGAGCGTAGCATTCCGTCTAACACGGAGCATTACAGAAAAAATCAAACATATTGCATAATCACAAGTCATGTTTTGAATCAAACACCTGTATATACTAGCAGTCCATCAACAGTAAATGTAAAGACTCACAGTCCCAGCAGAAAGACAAAGCATCCCCTTTTGCACTTACAAATACATGTTTATATTTGACACCCGTCTGTGTCATATCATTCCCCTGCAAATTCAAGCCACAAACAGATATCTATACACCCGTCTGTGTCACCACTCCCCAGCACGGTTGCCTAAACACTTATCGTAAACCAAACACTTGTTTATAATACACTTCTTTCGACACCCATATGTGTCATCTTATCCCTACAGATCGTCAGAATATCATTTACACTCATAAGTTCATAACTTATACACTTTCTCTTTGGACACCCGTCCGTGTCACCCTTCCCCAACAAGTTGAACACTCGTCCACTCATACTTATACAAATACTCATCTGTATCTTATATATACATATATATATATATATATATATATATATATATATCACTCTTCAAGCAGATTCGACACTTGTCCGTGTTCTTTGTTAACCAGTTGGTATTCGTCCGTACCATCATCTCTGAACATATGTCAGCATTGTTTCTACCGATACTCGTCCGTATCATAGCTTTAAGGATGCTCGTCCGCATCTTTAATCTATACACAGTGTCAAACACTTATACCTTTCATTTCTTGGATGTAAGCACTCGTCCGTGCTTACCATTCCCCAACAAGACCCAAACAAAATTTCTTTTCTATCTGACATTCGTCTTATGTCATGATATTTAGCAGTCTTCCCCTGCTAGGTGATCGTCCTTCACCCTTTTGATGACCGTCCCTCATCATCTCCCCAACGGAATCTCCATTATTGGAACCCTTTTTGTTATCCGGCATTCGTCCTATGTTGTGATATTTAGCAGTCGTCCCCTGCTAGGTGATCGTCCTTCACCCTTTTGATGATCGTCCTTCATCATTTTATTCGATGGTCGTCCCCATTGTTGATCTTGTTATTTGACATTCATCCTATGTCATGATAAACCCCTAGAGCAGCCGTACCCTGCTAGATGATCGTCCTTCACCTCTTGATGATCGTCCTTCATCATGCTGATCCGATGGCCGTCCCCATCGTCGACCTTTTCTATCCGGCATTCGTCCTACGTCGTGATATTTTCGGCAGTCGTACCCTGCCAGGTTATCGTCCTTCACATTATATGACCGTCCCTCATCTTTTCTCCCCAACAGAGCAGTCGTCCCCTGCTAGGTGATCGTCCTTCACCTTTGATGACCATACCTCATCATTTATTTCATTTATACTTTACAAACCCGGCGGCCGTCCCCATCATCGCCTTTACCTTTATTCCCCAGAGAATCTTGTTTCTTTGCTTGATGGTCGTCCCCATCATGATCCCTCTATTTCCCCAGCATGTCGGCTGTCCCCGTCATTGCTTTATCCCCAGCAGCCGTCCTCTGCTCGATGGTCGTCCTCCGTCGCCTGCATTTTTATAACCATACTTTACTACCTTTTACAATCTATATCCTTTTTCTTCTTCACCCAGTGAGTGCAAATTTTGGACTGTCTTTGGTCTTCAACCACAAGTTATCTTGTTTGTCTTTTAAGCCGATGCTTACATCCTGCACAGCTAACTCATGATTGAATAGGGGCAGCTGTAAACACCCCAAATTTTCCCTCACTAAGTTCACACCATGGCTTGTGATCTTCTTCATTTGCATTAGTTCAATCATATCATATCATGTTGCATTTCTGCTTCACTACATTAGTTTAAGTTCATCTGCATCTAGGGTTTGTGATCTGAGCAACCAAGGATTCATCTGAGCCACCCCAAAGGTCTTCAATCATCTCAAGAGGGTCCATGTATGTTCAATCATCATATTTTAATCCTCCAAAGATTAAGGAAGTCAAAAAAATCACAAGAACTGGCAAAGCATGGAAGTAGAGCTAGGGTTTAACTACACAGATGACCTGAAATTAGGGTTTTGGTTTCAGGGGCCATAACTCCAAATTTTTTGGTCATTATTATTTCAAATGGTCTCAATATGTTATAAGGATCATGCATACCAAGTTTTATGAAGAAATTCATTATGGAAGTTATTTGATCATTGGGTAACTTCCTGAGCAAGTCAGAGCAAAATCAGGGCATCTGAGGCCCCCAACATGGAACCAAAGTGGATTTTTCATCAAATTGAAGTTATATGGTCTTTATTTGATCATTGAAGTGCTTATAATTTCACAAATTTGAAGAAAAGTGAGCAAAACCAAAAGTTGCCAAAAATGGAAATGACTTGTAATGTAAACTTTCCATTTTGGGAAAGATTTTCAACCTCCTCTTTCTCAACCAAAAATGCTTCAAATGAAAAATTCTTGGTCATGAAAATTGTATATTGGATCATTCCCGTTTGAAAAAGTACAAGAACAAGATCTAATTCATTTTGTAACTTAAGTTATGGCTTTCCAAAGTTGGCAAAAATTACATAAATTCAAGTTTCATGCCAAAGAGGGATTTTTGCAAAACCTCATGCCAAGCTATTTTACGACTTCAAGGTGACTTCTACACATCATAACATCATAGTGTATGACTTAAAACTCATAATTGCCCAAAGAATTTCACATTTCCATGACTTGCACATGAAGAAATTTCAAAAGGGCCAAAAGTTCACGAAATTGCAAAACCTCCCACAACTTCTCACAAACTTGCTGAATTGCCCCTAAGAGATTTCCATGGCTATCCTTGAATCATGCTGCACCAGACACCCATTTGTCCTTGGCCTGAACCAGCCCATACCTCAAACGACAACAAATCTTGACTTTTTGCAAAACAAGCCATACCAATCATTATAGCCCACACCAACTCCACAGACCTATCACAGCTTGATACATGGGCAAAAGGAAACTCATTTCACACAAGAAGCAAGCCAAAAAACCACAGCATTGCCATAGTTCACAAAAACTCCCTCTTATGCATTTTCATTCGAAACACTCAGTACAAACATCAAAACTTAAAATTTCTTCCACCATTCATCTTCAAATCCATCACTGATCTCAAACCACCCTTCACTTTTCCCTAAAAACCACCATACACCAAATACGATTTTCCCCCTTTGAACTGAACCTCACTGAACTTCAAAGAGAGGTCACAAACACTTCAGCAAAGCATCAAAAAAGCTCAAGGGTGATTAGGGTAGAGTGTTAGCACAAAGAAGAAGGCCAGAAAGCCTAGAATTCGAAAGCTCAACCTCAGGTAACATGATGAACAATTTTTCTAGAACCTTGTTTTTTTGTTAAAATGTTGTTCTATGTGTTGCCCTTGTCATAGGGATGTGTTTATTTTTGAAAATGAGCCAGAAACAAGCATTTTATGTTGCTCTGAAACTTTTGCCCTAAATTTGTTCTTCTTCGATTCTTTTTAAGTGAGTGAAATAAATTGTTTGTGATGCTGGATTCTTGTTATTTGATGTTAGGAGATGAGTTCTGGAGATTTTGGCATGATTTTGTAGCCTAGGGAGTGAGATAGAGATTTTTAGGGGAGAGTGAGGCGGAGAAGATGACCGGAGGTCATTTCCGGCCACCTGAAAGTGATTAATTAGGTTAATTAGGGTTAGGGCAGTTTTTAAACGTAGGTCGTTAGATGAGAGTTCCTGCGCGTGTTTGGGTGGTGAGGATTGAATCATTAGTTTAATTTTAGGATTAATAATTAATTAAATCAGTTTAATGAAGTTTGAATGTGGGTCGTCCAGATGCGCGCCCAGTCAACCAGTCACAAGCCCAGAACCAATCCTGTCCATCCCTTTTGCATACTTTCAATTTATTTAGTTTTTATTTCATTTTTTCTTATTTAATTTGTACGGTTTTTTAAATATAGAAAAAAACATTAAAAAATTCTGAAATTTTTTATCCAGGCTTTTATTAATTTACAGAACCCAAAAATATTTTTATTTTCATTTTTTGCATTAAAGAAATATTTTTATATCATTTAAATGTTATTTTTAATTAGTTAATTGATTTTAATTAATTAAAAATACATTTAAGTATTTAAAAATCACAAAAAATTCAGAGAACATTCTTAGGCATTTAGAAACATTTACAAACTCACCACACAAATTTCTTTTTGGTTTTGATCACACTTTAACATTTTTCAAATGAATTAGGGTTCTTAAATTTGCATATTTTTAACCCTAACTTCAAAAATTCATAACTTTTAAACCAAGGTGAGTTTGTGAATGATTCTTTTTGCATTGTTCTATTCATGACTTCAAGTATCTAAAAACATTTTTGTTTCATTTTTATCTTTCATTTTCAATTTGTTTGGCATTTTACATTGAGGATCACCCTTAAAACCCTAGAAACTTAGGAAATTCATAAGTCCCTTAGGGTTAAGAGTTAGGTCTCCTCCTTTGGGGTGTGTTATCATATGGGGTTAGGGCTCCTTTGAGTCCATTTTCAATTTTTTATCTTATCATTTGCTTCTGTTTTTGAGTTTTGCATCTCACATGTTCATATAACCCTAATTTTGCATCTTCATTTGCATTCATCTTGCGTATGCTTGCATTCATGAACTTGCCATGACATTGTATGCATTCACATGACATATAAGACATCCTAGGACACCTAATCATGTTTGATCATTGCATCATTCATTTGCCTTGTTATGCATTCATTTCATTCCATGTGCATTCATGAACTTTCATGCTCCTTTCATACTTCATTTGCATCTTCATCACTTGTATGATCATTTGCATCTCTTGGCATTTTTTCATATCATCTCCTAACATCATTTTCATCATTATTATGCTTCTGGTTTTGGTTTTCATCATTGCATACTTTTCATTTTCATTTCACTTTCATTTCCTTTTACTAACTTTTCAGGTGGTAAGTTGTTTTGAGAAGTGAATTTGCCTTCACTTCTCACAATCTCTTCTCATCTCTTTTAAGCATCTTTGCTTCATTTTGTATGTGTATTAGAGTGAGCTTGCTCATTCATGTTCCCTCCTAACTTTCTTTCTTCAAGCAACTTATCTTCTTAAGTGAAGTAAGTTGACTTGCTTCTTTCTGCTTATTCTCCTTCCATCTTTGTTTCTACCTTGATGGCTCATCTTGAAGACTTCTTGCAAGCCTCATGAACCCTAGGAATACCCAAGCATGATCGCAATTAGGGTTTGATTAGTCCCCCATTATTTTTACCTTTGTGTCATCTCTTTGTGTCTCTCTTCTCACCTCTTAATCAAGGACTAAACCCTAAAGGTTTTAAGGCTTTGTGATTAAGGTTATGCCTGTATCCTTCTATTAGGATGGAGTGTATAACTTTTACCCTAAGTGTTAAACCCTTAATGTGTTTAAATCCTTTAACCAATCCATCTAATAATTACTAAGACATCAAGCTTGTAACTTGGGCCTTGCATTAGGGTTCTAATTCTTCCTTAATCGGTTAAGAAGGACTAACCCTAGTGTTAATGGACAAGTCCCCATCAAGTTGTCTTACAAACCCTAAAATCCATTTCTTAACCTTACCATTAGCTAAAAACCACTTTTATAAAGGCTTTGTTTTATCATGAGGTTAATCCCTAATCATGGATTAAGTTGAGGAGCCTTCCTCAGCTTAAATGTTCTCATCTATCATCCTTCTATTAGGATGGTGTAATTGGTCCATTAAATCTTTGATTATGGCTTAAACTCATTACTTAACACTAAACAAAAACACCAAAAACATCTAAATAATTGCAAGTAGGCTAATGATCTTAATCATACATCATGGTAATTAAGTGTGAGGTGTTTACTTCACACTTAAGGTATTCTCATTACCCCTAATCAGTGGGAGGATGTGACGAGTTTACTAACCCTTGGTTTAGGCTTAAGCTCATTTTCTTATGACAAACACAAAAAGCAATAAAAGACTGAAAATACCAAAAACAAACAATAATCGTCTCCTCCGGGATTCTTTTCTCATCGCATTCACTCACAAACGAGAACTCGCTTCTTTCGTCTAATGCAAGACAGTTAGCACCTGAGCCAGACAGGTCGTACACTTGAGCATAAACAAGTAAGCAGTTCACAAGTCAATTCATCTTTCAGTCTCTTTGAGTCGAACTACGGTGTTCTGACTTCCTCGTTGCACGAGAGGATACGTAGGCATAACTTAACAGTTATCGAACAAAAGTCTCTGTATATTCCCCCTCTTCCAGCATTATTCTTTAAGCCTCATAGTCTTGAGCTTCACATTCTTTCCTCACACTGACACTCTTTTATTTCACTTCACATTTCTTTTGCACTGACAGTTGCATTCTTTTCAAGCTTTTGCACACAAAAAGCGCTGACACTACCCCTTTAAACACAAACTTTTAAGCGTGGATCCCGTCGAGTACGACAGACAATCTGGGTGCTAATACCTTCCCAGGTTGTAACCAACCCCCTTTCTCCGTTTCTCTGGTTCGCAACCGTCTTATCCATCTTTTCTAGGTTTATGCAGCATTACCTTTCCTTCGGGATAAAAATGCCTAGTTGGCGACTCTTGTCATTCTTCCCTTTTGCCGACCATCGCGTCTGTACCCCTTTTGACCCTGTGTCATTTGGTGGGAGCGACAGTCGCAATATATTTTTAGCAGCCGTCCCCTGCTAGGTGATCGTTCTTCACTTTATGATGACAGTCCCTCATCATTTTATCCGATGGCCGTCTCCATCGTCGATCTTAGTTATCCGGCATTCGTTATATGTCAAGACAATCCCCAATAGAGCCGTACACTTCCAGGTGATCGTCCTTCACCTTTTGATGACCGCCCTCATCATGCTTATCTGATGGTCGTCCCCATCATTGATCTTTTCTATCCGACATTCGTCCTATGTCGTGATATTTTCAGCAGTCGTCCCCTGCTAGGTGATCGTCCTTCCCCTTTTGATGACCGTCACTCATCATTATTTCATTTATTCTTTTACCCGATGGCCGTCCCCGTCGCAGTTTATTGACTCTTTAACCTGATGGTCGTCCCCGTAAGTGTTTTTCATTAATCCCCAGTAATTTTTATTTCTTTACCCGATGGTCATCCCAATCGTGGTCTCTTTATTTCCCCCAGCATGATGGTCGTCCCCGTCATTGCTTTACTTACCATTTTTCTTCCCCAACAGTCGTCTTCTACTCGATGGTTTTCCTCTATCGCTTTCATTTAATACTCATACTATACTGTCTGTTAAAATTTATATCCCTTTTTTTCTTTTCCCCAGTAAGTGCAAATTTCGGACTGTCTTTTGTATTCAACCACAAGTTATCTTGTTTGTCTGTTAAGCCAGGCGCTTACACCCTGCACAACTAACTCATGCGTGAAAATGGGCAGCTGTAAACAACCCAAATTTTCCCTCACTTTTTCTCACATCATGCCTTGTGATCTTTTCATATTGCATTTCATAAGCATATCATTTAACATTGCATAGTTATTTCACTACATAAGCTGCATAACTAGGGATTGTGATCAAATTAATCCAAGAAGTGATCTGAGTTATCTCAATGGTCTTGAAGCATGCCAAGAGGGTACATTTGTGTTCTATGATCATCTTATGCTCCACAAAGTTCATAAAAGTCAAGATATCACAAAGCATTGCACAGATGTCCAGACAGGCTAGGGTTTTCTACATAGATGACCTAAAATTAGGGTTTTGGGTTTGAGGCCCTTAATCTCAAATTTTTTTGGTCATTCTTGATTCCATTGATCTTAATATGTTATAAGGAGCATATGTACCAAATTTGATGAAGAAATTCATTGTGGAAATCATCTGATCTTCTGGTAACTTGTTGTGCAAGAAAAGTCAGAATCAGGGCCTCTGAGGCCCCCACCAATGGAACCAAAGGGTCATTTTCATCAATTTGAGGTTCTATGATCTTTATTTGATCTTAGAAGTGGTTAGAAGTTCACAAGATTGAAGAATTTAAGGCCATTTGCAAACTTTCCATTTTTGGACATATTTCACCGGTAGGTCAAACACTTGTACATACTTGTACACAATCCTCTGATACTCGTCCGTATCTTGTATATATCACCTCCTCGGCAGATCAAACACTCGTCTGTTTTCCTTACTTAACCGATTGATACTCGTCCGTATCATCATCCTTAAACACTTGTAAGCGTTTGCTTCTATCGATACTCGTATGTATCATGGTCCTAAGGATGCTCGTCTGCATCTTTAATTTATACACACCGTCAAACACTTATAATGTTTATTTCAAAGCGTAAGCACTCGTCCGTGTTTACCAATACCCTAGAAGTCACCAGCAAACACAACTTTTATATCTTGTATTCCTCCTATGTCATGATATTTTCGGCAGCCGTACCCTGCCAGGTGATCTTCCTTCACCTTTTGATGAGCGTCCCTCATCAATTATCCGATGGTCGTCCCCATCCTTGATCCTCTTACCTGGTATTTGTCCCATGTCGCGATACTTTCAGCAGCCGTCCCCTGCCAGGTGACCGTCCTTCACCTTTGGATGGCCGTCCCTCATCTTTTCCCCAGTGGAATCCCCATTGTTGGAACTTCTATCCGGCATTCGTCTTATGTCGCGATATCTTTTTAGCAACCGTCCCCTTCTAGGTGATCGTCCTTCACCTTATGATGACCGTCCCTCATCATTTTTTCCGATGGCCGTCCCCATCGTCAATATTTGTTATCCGATATTCGTTCTATGTCGAGACAATCCCCAATAGAAGTCGTCCCCTGCCAGGTGATCGTCCTTCACCTTTTGATGAACGTCCCTCATCATGCTTATCCAATGTACGTCCTCATCGTTGATCTTTTCTATCTGGCATTCGTCTTATGTCGTGATATTTTCAGAAGTCGTCCCTTGCTAGGTGATCGTCCTTCACCTTTTAATGACCGTCCCTCATCATTATTTCATTTATTCTTTTACATGATGGCCGTCCCCTTCGCAGTTTATTGACTCTTTAACCTGATGGTCGTCCCCGTCAGTGTTTTTCTTTAATCCCCAGTAATTTTTATGTCTTTACCCGATGGTCGTCCCCATCGTGCTCTCTTTATTTCCCCCAGCAAGATGGTCGTCCCCGTCATTGCTTTACTTACCGTTTTTCATCCCCAATAGTCGTCTTCAACTTGATGGTTGTCCTCCATCGCTTTCATTTAATACTCATATTATACTGTCTGTTACAATTTATATCCCGTTTTTTCTTTTCCCCAGTAAGTGCAAATTCCGGACTGTCTTTTGTATTTAACCACAAGTTATCTTGTTTGTCTGTTAAGCCAGCGCTTACACCCTGCACAACTAACTCATGCGTGAATAGGGGCAGCTGTAAACACCCAAAATTTTCCCTCACTTTTTCTCACACCATGGCTTGTGATCTTTTCATATTGCATTGCATAAGCATATCATTTTACATTGCATAGTTATTTCACTGCATAAGCTACATAACTAGGGTTTGTGATTAGATTAATCCAATAAGTGATCTGAGTTATCTCAATGGTCTTGAAGCAAGCCAAGAGGGTACATGTGTGTTCTATGATCATCTTATGCTCCACAAAGTTCATAAAAGTCAAGATATTACAAAGCATTGCACAGATGTCCAGGCAGGCTAGGGTTTTCTACATAGATGACCTAAAATTAGGGTTTTGGGTTTGAGGCCCTTAATCTCAAATTTTTTGGTCATTCTTGATTCCATTGATCTTAATATGTTATAAGGAGCATATGTACCAAATTTGATGAAGAAATTCATTGTGGAAGTCATCTGATCTTCTGGTAACTTGTTGTGCAAGAAAAGTCAGAATCAGGGCCTCTGAGGCCCCCACCAATGGAACCAAAGTGTCATTTTCATCAATTTGAGGTTCTATGATCTTTATTTGATCTTAGAAGTGGTTAGAAGTTCACAAGATTGAAGAATTTCAGGCCATTTCCAAACTTTCCATTTTTGGACATATTTCATCGGTAGGTCAAACACTTGTACATTCTTGTACACAATCCTCTGATACTCGTCCGTATCTTGTATATATCACCTCCTCGGCAGATCAAATACTCGTCTGTTTTCCTTACTTAACCGATTGATACTCGTCCGTATCATCATCCTTAAACACTTGTAAGCGTTTGCTTCTATCGATACTCGTATGTATCATGGTCCTAAGGATGCTCGTCCGCATCTTTAATTTATACACACCGTCAAACACTTATACTGTTTATTTCAAAGCGTAAGCACTCGTCCGTGTTTACCAATCCCCTAGAAGTCACCATCAAACACAACTTTTATATCTTGCATTCCTCCTATGTCATGATATTTTTGGCAGCCGTACCCTGCCAGGTGATCTTCCTTCACCTTTTGATGAGCGTCCCTCATTAATTATCCGATGGCCGTCCCCATCGTTGATCCTCTTATCCGGAATTTGTCCCATGTAGCGATACTTTCAGCAGCCGTCCCCTTCCAGGTGACCGTCCTTCACCTTTGGATGACCGTCCCTCATCTTTTCCCCAGTGGAATCCCCATTGTTGGAACTTTCTATCCGGCATTCGTCTTATGTCGCGATATCTTTTTAGCAGTCGTCCCCTGCTAGGTGATCGTCCTTCACCTTATGATGACCGTCCCTCGTCATTTTATTCGATGGCGGTCCCTATCGTCGATCTTTGTTATCCGATATTTGTTCTATGTCGAGACAATCCCCAATAGAAGTCGTCCCCTACCAGGTGATCGTCCTTCACCTTTTGATGACCGTCCCTCATCATGCTTATCTAATGGCCATCCTCATCGTTGATCTTTTCTATCCGACATTCGTCCTATGTCGTGATTTTTTCAGTAGCCTTCCCTTGCTAGATGATCTTCCTTCACCTTTTGATGACCGTCCCTCATCATTATTTCATTTATTCTTTTACCCGATGGCTGTCCCCGTCGCGGTTTATTGACTCTTTAACCTAATGGCAGTCCCCGTCAGTGCTTTTCTTTAATCCCCAATAAGTTTTATTTCTTTACCCGATGGACGTTCCCGTCGTGGTCTCTTTATTTTCCCCAACATGATGGTCGTCCCCGTCATTGCTTTAACTACCGTTTTTCATCCCGAACAATCGTCCTCTGCTCGATGGTTGTCCTCCATATCTTTCATTTAATACTCATACTATACTCTCTATTAAAATTTAAATCCCTTTTTTTCTTTTCCCAGTGAGTGCAAATTTTAGACTGTCTTTTGTATTCAACCACAAGTTATCTTGTTTGTCTGTTAAGCCAGACGCTTACACCCTGCACAACTAACTCATGCTTGAATAGGGGAAGCTGTAAACACCCCAAAATTTCCCTCACTTTTTCTCACACCATGGCTTGTCGTCTTTTCATATTGCATTGCATAAGCATATCATTTTACATTGCATAGTTATTTCACTGCATAAGCTGCATAACTAGAGTTTGTGATCAGATGAATCCAAGAAGTGATATGAGCTATCTCAATGGTATTGAAGCATTACAAGAGGGTACATGTGTGTTCTATGATCATCTTATGCTCCCCAAAGTTCATCAAAGTCAAGATATCACAAAGCACTGCACAGATGTCCAGGCAGGCTAAGGTTTTCTACATAGATGACCTAAAATTAGGGTTTTGGGTTTGAGGCCCTTAATCTCAATTTTTTTGGTAATTCTTGATTCCATTGGTCTTAATATGTTATAAGGAGCATGTGTACCAAATTTGATGAAGAAATTCATTGTGGAAGTCATCTGATCAACTAGTAACTTGTGCAAGAAAAGTCAGAATCAAGGCATCTGAGGCCCCCACCAATGGAACCAAAGGGTCATTTTCATCAATTTGAGGTTCTATGATCCTTATTTTATCTTAGAAGTTGTTATAAGTTCACAAGATTGAAGAATTTCAAGCCATTTGCAAACTTTCCATTTTTGGACATGACTTGTAATGAAAACTTTCCATTTTGGGAAAGATTTTCAACCTTCTCTTTCTTGATCAAAAAGGCTTCAAATGAAAAATATTCAAACATGAAAGTTGTAGAATGGATCTTCCCATTTTCAAAAAGTACAAGAAATCCTCTTGATTCATCCTAGAACTAAAGATATGATGTTTCAAAGTTGGGAAAAATCTTGTAATTTTCAAGTTCATGCCAAAGGGGGAATTTGGCAAAACCAAGTTTTAAGCACTCTTGTGACATCTAATTGATCTCTAAGCATCATAACAACATCACATAACAAATCATGACCAGAATTCAGCATTGAATCAACCATTTCCATAACCAATTTTCTCAAATTTCACAAAGTTGCCAATTTACAAAACCACTTCAATCTCACCATTCAATCACTTCAGATCACTTTAAGCAATCCCATGGCTCTCCTTGAAGCTGGCTGAGGCAAGACACCCCTTCATACCAGCTCTAACCCATGCCCATACTCATAGTACACAACTTTTGACTTTTTGCAAAACAAGCCATACCAATCACACTATACCACCACCAACGTTCTGATCAATCCTAATGGCTTATAGAAACCTCAAGCAACACAAAACACATAACATTCAAGCCTGAATCCTCCCATACACTCAGATTGCCAAAACTTGCATAGACCTTCCTCTCTTCGAAACTCAACACACAACCATCAAAACTTCAAACTTCTTCAACCAATCAACTCAAAAACACTCAAAGATCATTTCCCACTCTCACAATGACCTAAAAGCCACTGAATCATAAACACGATTTCTGAGTTATCAGAACCAAACATCACAAACCAGCCATCATAAACTCCATCTAAGCCTTTCAGAAGCATAAGGTGATCCATTGGAATGGTTTTGCATAAAGGAGGAGGCCAGAAAGCTCAAACATAGAAAGCTTCAACTCAGGTAATCATCAAGAACATTTTTTCCAGAACTCTCTTATTAAGTTATAAATTGATTCTATGTGCTCTCCTGATCATCATGATGTCTTTATTTTTGAAAATGGTTGAGAAACAAGGATGTATTATTGTTTTGAAATTTTTGACCTAAACTTGTTCTTGTTCGATTCATGAATTTGATGCATGATAAATTGTTTTTGGGGATGGATTCGTTGTTAGGGTTGTTCAATATCCATTCTGGAGATTTAGAGGGCTTGGGGTGGTGTTTTGAGAGAACTCAGGTGAGGGGGGTGCCGATAAAGACGACCGGAACACTGTTCCGGTCGCCTGAAAAAGATTAGGGCTAATCCTATATTGATTAGGCTAGTTTGAATTTATGCCATTGGATTTTGTTTCCCACGCGTACGAATGGTTCAGATTATTCCACTTAAACCCTAATCCATTTAATTAGTTTAATTAATTTTATTTAGTCAGATTCAATCCTAGCCCTAGGATGACGCGCGCAGTCTCCCCAAGTTTGAATCTGAGCCATGGATCTTGCTTACTTTCATTTTCTTTCATTTTATTTTATTTTTATTTTGCATTTGTTTCCATATTTATTTTAAAATAGCAAAAAGACTTTTAAAAATCTCATTTTTTGCATTTTCACTTTAAATATTTTTCTAAACTCATAAATGTTTTTATTTTTAATTTTTGCATTAAAAAAGTATTTTTAAATCATTTAAATGTTTTATTTAATTAATTAATTGTTTTTAATTAATTAAAAATACATTTAGGTAGCTAAAAATCAACAAAAAAATGATGAAGCATTCTCATACATTTAGAAACATTTACAAACTCACCATTCAAATTTATTTTTAGGTTTGATCATGTATTCATAATTTACTTTGAATTTGGGTTCATAAAAATCACATTTTCTAACCCTAAATTGAAAAAATCATTTATGATCAACCATGATGATTTTGAACTTGATTCTTTTTGAATTGTTTCATACATTGCATCTAGTATCTAGGTTATTTAATTCATAAATTTTCATTGCATTTTCAAATTGATTTGAATTTTTCCTTTAGAATCACATAAAAACCCTAGTTAAATTAGGAAATTCATAAGTTTCTCTAGGTTTAGCTTATGACCTCCACCTTTAGGGTTTGTTCTTGTGTGTGTTTAGGGTTTGTTTGAGTTAATTTTCAATTTTTTATCATGATGTATGCTTCTTTTTAGGTCATGTGCATCTCATACATTCATAAAACCCTAATTTCTCATGTTCATTTGCTTTCATCTTTGCATATCTCAATCATATGAACTTTCCATGACATTCCAAGCATTTGTATGCCATCATAGACATCTTAATACATGCTTGAACATTTCTTGATCATTTCTTCATTCATTTGGTATGCTTTGCATTCATTACATCTCATGTACATCCATGTGTTTCTAAGCTTCTAACATGCTTCTCTTGCATCTCATCCTTTGTATGATCATACAAAAGCATTGTACATGACTTTGAATCATCTCATAACACATTTGCATCATTTTTACACTTCTAGTTTTGGTCATTGCACTTGCATTTTCTTTATTTCCTTTTGCTTTGCATCTTATGCATTCACACTAACATTTCAGGGGCTTATGGTAAGTTGTTTGGGATGTGGATTTTCCTTCACATCCTACCTCTTCTTATCTTTTCATTTGCATCATTTACTTGTATTTGAAGTGAAATTACTTCACCTTTGCTCTCTTGCTCCCATCTCTTTATTCTAGGTTACTTATCTTCTTCAGGAAGTAAGTAACCTATTCTCTTTCTCCTTCTCTTTTCATCTGCTTCTTCTTCCTTGGTGGCCTTCTGAAGATTCTTCTCTTAAGCCTCACAAACCATAGGATATCCAAGCATGATAATTTTTAGGGTTGTATATAGTCATCCCTATATTTTTACCTTTGAGTCTCTTAGAGTCTCCCTTCTCATCTCATAATCAGAGGCTAAACATTTAAAGCTTTAGGACTTTGAATTAGGGTTATGCCTGCATCCTTATCTTAGGATGGAGTGTATAACTTTAATACTTAGTGTTAAACCTTAATTTGTTTACACCTCTTAATAAAAACACTTAATAAGTCCTTACATTAGGGTTCCATATCTTCCTTTTGGTTAAGACGGACTAACCCTAGTGTTTAATGGATAAGTCCCCCTCAAGTTGTCTTACAAACATAAAATCCACTTCTTAATCTAACCCTTTAATTAAAATCCATCTTTAATAAAGGCTTGTTATATAATGAATTTAGTCCCTAACCATGGATTAAGTTGAGGTATGTTCCTCAACTTAAGTGTTCTCATCTTTCATCCTTCTCTTAGGATGGTGTAATAAGTTCACTAATCCCTGATTAGAGATTAAACTCATTAATTAACACTAAACAAAAACCCAAAAACATCTTAATAATCACAAGTAGGTTAATGATCTTAATCCTACATCATCATGGTAATTAAGTTGAGATACTTATCTCATACTTAAGTAGGCTCATTATCCCTAATCAGGGAGGATATAATGAGTTTACAACCCTTGATTTAGGCCTAAGCTCATTATCCTATGCAAACACCAAAAACAATAAAAAATGAAAACACAAAAACAAACAATAATCGTCTCCTCCGAGATTCTTTTCTCATCACACTCACTCTGAAAATGAGAACTCGCTTCTCCCGTCTAATGCAAGACAGTTAGAACTTGAGCCAGACGAGTCACACACTTGAGCATAGACAAGCAAGCAGTTCACAGCAAAGTCATTCAGTCTCTTTGAGTCGAACTACGGTGTTCTGAATTCCTCTTTGCATGAGAGGATACGTAGGCATAACTTAACAGTTATCGAACAAAAGTATCTTTGTTTCCCCTCTCCTTCCAGCTTTCTTTCTAAGCCTCAGTCTTGAGCATTCACCTTTCTCCTTTTGCACTGACACATTGTACTTTCTCCCTAGCTTTTATACACAGTCAACACATACACTACCCCTTTAAAACACAATCAAGTAAGCATGGATCCCGTCGAGTACGGCGGACAATCTGGGTGCTAATACCTTCCCAGGTCGTAACCAACCCCCTTTATCAGTTTCTTTGGTTCTCAACTGTCTTATCCATACCCTTCTAGGTTTATGCAGCATTACCTTTCCTTTGAGATAAAAATGCCTAGCTGGCGACTCTATTCAACCTCAACCTCCAACATCGCCGACCGTTCGCATTTGATCCGAGACGCAAAGTCCGGGGAGCGAAAATCCCTCCACTTCAAATTGAGTACAAATTTTTCTTGAATTGCTTGTTTGAGTTATAATAAATCTTCCATAAAGATCATCAAAGCCAATTGTTTGCTTGGATGGAAAGTCATTGCACCAAGGTTCAAATCAGTTCATTCCATTGGCACCAATCCATAAAGCATGATCAAAATACATTGTTCTAAGGGGATGTGATCTCATGACTGCCTCTCCACACCATTTCCATACACATCACACCAGTCAAGCCAAGAGTATTGATCTAACATGGTTGCACCATTCAATCTCAATCACACTGCATTCCACCATGAGGATCATGATCACATATGTACTAAATTTGAGTGAAGTTGATCCATAAAATCATTGCACAATTAAGCTGCCATCAAATGTGTGCAAGATCACATGGATTATTATGAACCTCATGACTAAGTAAGAAAAAGGGACTGACTTCAAACTGCAGTCATTGATTAGCTAAGCTCATTGCCATGCTTTGATCCATACCATAAACTTCATGGAGCTTGAAACATATGATCCAACCCGAATGTGGAAGCTTCTTGATGTTACAGCTGCCATAACTGCCATAACTGCCTCACTCATTTAACCTTACTCACTCAGTTAACCCAAGGCATTATTACCAATGGTTAAGGGCTCTATAAACCAAGAGCATCACTTCAGTGCCAGGTTAAGCTTCATTTTTCATCACAAAATCACCAAAAATTGCAAAGTTTTCTCTCTGAATTTTCACATTGCAAATGGATTCAAGCAAGATTTATCATCATTGATCTAGGTCCATTCTTCCTCCATTGATCATCTTCATCACCTCAAGCATAATCACCATGGATTTCACAACCTAAAAGCTTCAAGATCAAGCATTTCACATTGTTGATCTTCATTGCATTTTGGATTCAAACTCCTCAAATTGCCACAATATGGTTTCATTCAACCTCAATACATCATCAGCATCATCTCAAGCTCAAGATCCATGGAAGGAATAGCTTGAAATATCAAGAACCAACACTGCATATTATTGATCTCCTCTGCACTTTAATCAATTACTCAGGATTCATAGTTCCCAGAGTGTTTATTTTACTTCCATTGATCAAGATCAAGATCAAGCAAGCTAAGGTTCCTCATCTCTGGCCTTCTAACAACAATTTGACATCTCTGCAACTCAGGTATGTCCTAAATTTCCACTTGCTCGAATTGCATGTTTCCACTTGATTGGCTGGCTAGTTGATAGGCATTATAGATGCTCAGATTTAATTTTCAGGCTTAGATTCTTGCTTTCGATTCAGGAGATTTAGGAACCTTAAATGATTTTTGAAGCCATATTTATGATCAATGAAGAGAGGCGAATCCATTGATGGTCATTGTTTTCATTTTAGTTATGTTCAGGGTTTGCCCTACCGGAATAGTGAACGGAGAAGATGACCGGAATTCATCTTCGGTCATCTGAACAGTTCCCTAATATATTTCCAACTTTAAGTCATGGCCCTTGATTCTTTCTGATCCAATGGTTTAGGCGGCGTCAGCGCATTAATGAGAGCGTGCCAAGTGTAACGCCCGGATTCAATTTTCCTAATTTTTGTGGAGTCTTTTATTTTATTTGTATGATAATTGTTTTATTTGTGAAATTATCATGATGATATGATATGTTGAGGAATTAATTTGATATGTGTAACGCCCAAATAATTATTTATTTATTTTATTATTTAAGTATTTATTTGTGGTTAGTTGATATATTTAATGTTGTGGTTGATTTAATCGATAAGTAAAAAATTTAGTCGAAAGTCGTAGAAAATATTATTAGAAATAATAATATAGTTGTTGTGTTATTTGAGTTAGTGGGCCTAATATCATGTGCGAATTATTAAAATAGGGGGTGTTATGTTTAAGCCCATTAGAAATTATAATATTTAATTAATTTAATAAAAAGAAAATAAAAATAAGTTATAGAAACATAAGAAAGAAACAAAAGTTAGAAAAGTCAGTAGAAGAGGAATTTGGGAACTGTTGTACGAGCGTAAAAGAACGAGAAGCGATTTCCAGAATCCTATCGTAAGAGCAACCTTCAATCCAATCTAAGGTAAGAGTGGGTTCGATTCTTATAATCGGGTATGAAACTCGATACTTTGATTTTGGTTGATTTGGGTAGTTTAGGTCGATATGTCTTCGTTGATTTTGTGACTGTTATGGAAATCTACTGTCAATTGATTGAGTGGAAGTTGTGTTGCAATGTAACTGAGTTATGGATTACAAATAATATAAATAAAATGTGAATTTATTATGTTGACACAGTGTAAGAAGAAAAATTATTTTTTCTGAAAATGGAGTTATGAAAGAAGATAGGGGTTTTTGGAGGGAGGGCCCACATGCCCTTGGATGGCGCACGCCATCCTCTTGCCAAGCAGTTATGGCGCAGGCCCCTATGGCTGTGGCGCATGCCACACTAACTATGGTGTGGTCCACTAGTTGGTGGAGGTCATGTAGCTTCCTGCTTAATTTAATTAACAAATAATTAATTCACTTATATAACTCAGTAGTTTTATTTAACTATACTCTAGGAATATTAGAAATATTATTGACTTATGATGTCATTATTTTGTCAAATGAATTAGAATATGTATTAAGTGATTTTATACAGGAGTCTTACCTATCAGTGTGATGAAGAGGAACAAAATAGCAGTAGCTTGGGTTAGAACTTTTGACAGAAAACAGAATTTAGAAGACATTTCTTTTATATTAGTGGAATTGTAGAATACTGAATATTTTTATTGACAAAATTTCTTAAACAGATATATTAACCAAAACGTTAAAAATAGTGTTAAATTAGTCGGTTTAGCCGAATTGGGCGGAAAACTTAGTTGCTCAGAATTTAACGAAATTAATCGGGGTAAGTCGGGTAACTTAAGAGTTGGTTTTTATTGCGTCGTTTTGTCAAAAATGTGTAGAATATTCGGTTTATAAGTACAGTTGAGTTTTTGTATGTTCCGGTTTACGGAATAGTTCTGAAGTTGCTATGTTGGAGGCTTTTATGCCAAAGTTGATTTCTAAGTTGCTTATGTCGTATAAGTTGGTATGTGTTGTTCATGTTGCTATGTTGTATGCGTTGTAAAGTAATATATGTCATGTAAATTCATATGCATTTTTGTCGGAGCCGTTGCTCACACCACGTTGGCCTGGATTGGCAATTTAAGTTGAAAGTTGAAAGCTTATGCCTTGATGCCTCGATAACCTGGAAATTATTTAAGTTGGGAGTTTCACTCCGATTGGTACCATATGCATAATTATTCGAGTCACGTTAAAGTTGCATTTTCCTTGAATTGTTTATGTTGATGTTTGATTGAAATTGTGAAGTGGTGTTTTGTTTACGATTCTTATTCACTGTATTGTTTTCATATACTGCTTATAATTATTGTAACTCACCCTTTCTGTTGAATGTTGTCCTTATGTGACAACGTGCAGGTAATCCTGAGAAGTATTCGGTTACCGTTGGTTGAGTCGGTGGTCAGTCGCTCTGATACGTAGCACTCGGGGGGATTGTCGTGTGTCTGTTTGTTGATCTTTTATTATTGCTGAATTTTATATAGTCGAAGAACTTATAGTTGATTAATAAATATTTTAAAGTTGTTATTATGTTGTTTAAAGATGCTATGAATCACATTTATGAATCCGCTGCGTAATATTTTATGAAGTTGAACTATTGGAGTGAATGACGTTGTTTATGTTGTTTTTACGAAAAAGTGTTATGTATTCAGCATGATTTACTTAAATTGGAAACTGTTTAAAGTTGAATATGTGATATCCCGTTTTGTAGAAAAATTTTACGAACTCTGATTTGTTTATATTTCGCGGGTAGAAAATGGGGTGTTACATAAGTGGTATCAGAGCAGGTCGGTCTGTCCGGCGAATTGTCGAGTCTTATTTGTCTAACAATCGTGTATTATTACTATTCTAACTTTCAGTTGTGTTGTAGTGATAAGTTGAGATGGCTGGAAGAAATGACGCTGCGATGGCTACTGCAATGCAAGCGATGGGACAAGCTGTGAAGAACTTGCCAAATGCTGGTGAAGAAGATGGATCATGTAGCTTGGCGACTTTTCAAAGACAGAATCCGCCGGTGTTCAAAGGAAAGCATGATCCAGATGCAACTTTGGGATGGCTGAAAGAGATCGAGAGAATCTTTTGTGTTATGGATTGCACTCCAGCGCAGAAGGTTCGGTATGGTACTCACATGCTAGCAGTCGAAGCTGATGACTGGTGGCTAAAGACTCGTGAGAGGTTGACCGTTGCAGGTGAAGTCATTACTTGGGATGTATTCCGTAGGGAATTTATGAGAAAGTATTATCCGGAAGATGTTCGTGGCAAGAAAGAGATTGAGTTCCTTGAGCTGAAGCAAGGAAACATGTATGTCATAGATTATGCTGCAAAATTTGTGGAGCTGTCTAAATTTTATCCTTATTATACTGGTGCTGGCGCTAAAATTTCAAAGTGCATCAAGTTTGAAAACAGGTTGCATTCTGAAATTAAGAAGGCTGTTGTGTATCAGAAGATACGCGTTTTTTCTAAATTGGTTGATAGCTGCATGATATTTGAAGAGGACAACAATGCTCATTACAAGGTTGTCAATGATTGCAGAGGCAAGCAACATCAGAACCGTGGCAAGCTGTATGATGCTCCAGCTGGAAAAGGGACACATAAAGCTGCTCCGGCTTAGAGAATTAGTGGGGGAGGTGCTCCTGCTGGTATAGTTTGCTTCAAATGTGGTCAGGCTGGTCATAAGTGTAATGTGTGCACTGCTGAAGTAAAGAGGTGTTTTTGTTATGGTAAGACTGGGCATGCAATAGCTGATTGCAAGAATAAGGAAATGATTTGTTTTAATTGTGGCGAAGAAGGGCATATTGGTAGCCAGTGTCAGAAGCCAAAGAAAGCTCAGACTAGAAAGGTGTTCGCGTTGACCGGAACTCAGACTGCTAAGGAGGACAGACTTATCAAAGGCACATGTTTCATAAATAGTATTCCTTTAATTACTATTATTGATACCGGTGCTACACACTGTTTTATTTCTGCTAACTGTGCTCAAAGACTGGGTTTAAAATTGTCCTCTATGAATGGTGAATTGATTGTTGAGATTCCAGCTAAGGGATCACTAACTACTTCTTTGGTATGTTTAAAGTGTCCTTTGTCGATCTTCAATAAAGATTTCTATGTTGATTTAGTGCGTTTGTCGTTGACTGGGATGGATGTAATTCTTGGTATGAACTGGTTAGAGTATAACTATGTTCATATAAATTGTTATCATAAGTCTGTGATATTTTCTACTCCTGAAGAGGAAGGAGTTGGTTTGTTATCTTTAAGAGAATTACAACAGTTGATGAAAGAAGAAGCTCAGATGTTTCCTTTGATGGCAACTTTGTCGGTTGAGAGTAAAGCTAATATTGATGAATTGTTAGTAGTGAAAGAATTCCCTGATGTTTTTCCTGATGAGATTCCTAGTGTGTCGCTAGAGAGGGAAGTTGAATTTGCTATTGATCTGGTACCTAGTACTAAGCCTATTTCGATGGCACCATATAGAATGTCGGCATCTAAATTGTATGAATTAAAGAAGAAATTGGAAGACTTACTTGAGAAAAAGTTTATAAGACCAAGTGTATCACCGTGGGGAGCTCCAATGTTGCTAGTAAAGAAGAGAGATGGTAGTATGAGGCTTTGTGTTGATTATAGACAGCTGGATAAAGTGACGATCAAGAATAAGTATCCACTTCCGAGAATAGATGATTTGATGGATCAGTTAGTGGGTGCTTGTGTGTTCAGTAAAATTGATTTGAGATCGGGTTATCATCAGATCAAAGTGAAAGATGAATATATTCAGAAGACAGCGTTCAGAACACGGTATGGACATTATGAGTATTCTGTGATGCCTTTCGGTGTGACTACTGCGCCGAGAGTATTTATGGAATACATGAATCGTATTTTTCATACTTATCTGGACCATTTTGTAGTAGTATTTATTGATGATATTTTGATTTACTCTTAGTCAGAAGAAGAGCATAAGGAACATTTGAGATCAATGTTGGATGTTTTGAAAGATAAGAAATTGTATGCGAAGCTGTCCAAGGGAAAGTTTTGGTTAAGAGAAGTCAGTTTTCTTGGCCATGTAATTTCAGGAAAAGGTATTGTTGTGGATCCTTTAAAGGTAGAAGTTGTATTGTAATGGGAGACTCCGAGGTCGGCTATCGAGATTAGAAGCTTTTTGGGGTTAGCTGGATATTATAGAAGGTTTATTGAAGGATTTTCTAAGTTACCACTTCCGTTAAAAGGATTAACTTATAAAAGTATAGCTTTTGTATGGGATGTTCAGTGCGAAGAGAGTTTTAATGAATTAAAAAAGAGATTGACGTCGGCACCGGTTTTGACTTTGCCAAATCCAGAGGAACCGTTTGTAATTTACTGTGATGCTTCATTGATGGGTTTTGGAGGTGTGCTTATGCAAAATAATAAACTAATTTCTTATGCGTTGCGAAAGTTGAGAATTCATGAAAAGAACTATCCTATGCATGACCTTGAACTTGTTGCTGTTGTGTTTGTGTTGAAAATCTGGAGGCATTATCTCTATGGTTCCAGATTCAAGGTTTATAGTGATCATAAAAGCTTAAAGTATTTATTTGATCAGAAGGAGCTGAATATGAGACAACGTAGGTGGTTAGAGTTGCTTAAAGATTATGATTTCGGTTTGAATTATTGTAAACACCCCAAATTTGCCCTCACCCATTTCACACCATGGCTTGTGATCATCCTCATATGCATAAACACAATCATATCATCTCACATCTCATTTTTGATTCACTGCATAGTTTCTAAGGCATCTGCACCTAGGGTTTGTGATCTGAGCAATCTCAGGGCATCTTGAGCCATTCCAAAGGCCACCAATCAACTCAAAGGGGTCCATGTGTGTTCTTATATCATATTCCATCTCCTCAGAGTCAAAATTGCAGAGGAATCACAAGAACTAGGGCTTGAGTGGATGCAGAGCCAGGTTGAACTGCACAGTTGACTGAAAATTAGGGTTTTGGTTTCAGAGGCCATAACTCCAAATTTTTTGGTCATTCTTGTTTCCATTGGTCTCTATATGGTATAGGGAGTATGCATATCAATTTTCATGAAGAAATTCCATGGGGAAGTCATCTGATCAAGAGTTGACTTTTCAGACAAGTCAGTGCAAAATCAGGGCATCTGAGGCCCCCAATGACCCAACCAATGGGTGATCTTCATAATTTTGAGTGTATATGATCTTTATTTGATCATGGAAGAAGGTTGAAGTTCATAGAAATCAAGAATTTAGGGTTTTTGCAAATGTTGACTTTTTGGGCATAGTTGACTTTTCAAGAATGCATCATTTTAGGTCATTTTTCAAGCCATGATTCATGATCCAAAAATGCTTCAAATGGAAAAACTTTGGTCATGAAAGTTGTAGATCTCATCTTTCCCTTTTCAAAAAGTACAAGAACATGATCAAACTCTTCTTGGATCAAAAGTTATGGCAATGCAAAGTTGGCAAAAATCACTTATTTTCAAGATATGCACCAAGTGTGAAAATTGCAAAATCATGTGCTAAGTCAAATTGCAACTTCTAATTCATTCCAAACCAGCACATAAACTTTCTCTAAGCCACAAAATCAGATTTGAACCAAGATCACATGTGTTTAGTTCATGTAACAAGGCATTTTTATCATGTGAACCATAAAGTAACCAAGTTGCAAAACTCATGATCATGCTTCACCAACTTGCTGCATTGGTCCTTGAATCAAGCTGGCCTCACACACTCACCATGCTGCGCCAACCCTAGCCTTTGTACTTGCCTAGAGTGAAGCCATACTTGCCTTACACAAAAGTTGACATTTTGGCAAAAGTAGCCACACCTATCACAGCAGGCCAAGTCACATCAACTGACCAATAGGCTTTGTTTATGTGGATCAAATGCTGGCCATAACACACTTCAAGCAAGGCTGAAGCTCTCACATTCAACACATTCACAAAAACACTCCCATTTGCAAGTTGCTTCGAATCTGCATACACAGCTTGCAAACATTCAAACCCTCTTCACCATTCAACTCACCTTGCTCCATAGACCACCCAGCACCAAGAACACAAGCCTGAAACAGCCTGAACATCTCACTGCCATTTCTCACTTCATTTTGCAGTTTCAATCGAATCTCCTTCCACAAACCACAAACACACCAACAAACACTCCAGACCTTCTCCATTCATCCTCAGGATCACAAACCATCATTCACAATGGCCTGAAACCTCCAGAAACTCCATTGCCATTTCTGACTGAGCTGAAGCAGGAGCTTTCGAAACTCACTATCCAGTCAACTTAAATTCTCTTTGAGCATTCAAACATCTTCTGGGGACCAGGTGGAGTGGATTGCACAAGGAGAAGTAGCCTGAAAGTCCTCAAGTTGAAAGCTCCAAATCTCAGGTAGCTCGAAAACTATTTTTCCAGAAATCATTTTTTCTTGTTACAAACTTGTTCTATGTGATTCACTGATCATCCTGATGTTCTTAGTTTTTGAAATGGCTTTGTTTTGAGTATTTAATTTGTCTCTGAAGCTTGCGTGCCCTAGAACTTGTTCTCTTCGATTCAGCTTGTTTAGGAAGAATAAATTTGTTTTGAGAGAGGGGTTTGATTCGTGAGAGGTTGAGGAACATTTCCATGGTTTTAGATTTCATTTTAGTGACCTAGGGAAGGATTTGGAAGTTTTCAGGGGAGAAGGTCACCGGAGAAGACGACCGGAGCTCGTCTCCGGTGACCTGAAAGTCATTAATGGGTAATTAGGGTTAGGGCTTCAGGTTTGAATTTCAGGCGTTGGATGAGTTGACCAAGTCTTTTCCCGCGCGCATCCAATGGCCCAGATCTTGTCATTAACTTAATTAGGTTTAATTTATTTAATTAATTAAGTTTAGCCCAGTTTGAATGTGGCCCATTGGATCTGGCGCGCAGTCAACCCTCTCATTTCCAGATTGAATCCTGGCCTTCCATGCTGCATACTTTCATTTTATTTAATTTTTATTTCATTTTCTTTCATTTAATTTGCACAATTATTTTAAAATAGCAAAAAATACATAAAAATTATGAAACTTTTTCCTCTGAGTTTTAATAATTTTTATGACACAAAAACATTTTTATTTTATTTTTCATCATTAAAAAAGTATTTTTAAATATTTAAAAGATTATTTTTAATTGATTAATGGGAATTAATTAATTAAAAATACTTTTAGGTATTTAAAAATTACACAAAAATTCATGAAATGTTATAAGACATTTAGAAACATTGTCCAACCTTCAAACCAAATTTCTTCTTTGATCTTGATGCACTTTAAGAATTTTTCATTGAATTAAATCATATTTTGTGCATTATTTTGATCCAAAGTTCAAAAATTCATTTCTGCCTATCCATGAAGAGTTGGACATTGATTCTTCTTGCATTGTTCTATGTTTAGCATGTAGTTTCTAGGGTAAAATGGCCATGATTTGATCTTGCATTTTCCAATTGTTTGGCATTTCTTTTGTTAAGAACCCTAAAAAACCCTAATAACTTAGAAAATTCATAACTCAAGATTGGTTGAGAGTTGAGAGCTCCCCTTTGGGCAGTGGTTTATTATAGGTTTAGGGTTTCTTTGGTTAGCATTTTCCATTTTTTATCTTAGGGTTTGCTTCTGTTTTGGATTTTTGTTTGATGTTTGATCCATGAACCCTAATTTGGGCTTTCTTTTGCATCCTTCTTGCATTTCCTTGCATAACATGACTTGTCTTTGCATTTTGTGCATTCTTGTGATTCATTTGACATCTTGAGACATATAGAAAGCATGTTTGATCATTGCATTACATATTTGCCATGTCATTTGTCTTGTATGATTCATAACTTTCCATGTTTGTTCATGCTCCTTAGCTTGCATCATTTGCATTCATGATCTTGTATGAACATCTCCATGTCTTGCCTCATGTTTGCAGCACCTCATAACATCATTATCATCATCAACATGCTTCTGGTTTGGTCTAGCATCATGCCATTTCATTTCATCTTGCATTGCATTGCATTTCTTTCTAACTTTTCAGGTGGTAAGTAAACTTGAGAAGTGAATTTGCCTTCACTTCTCATAACTTTTCTTTTCATCTCTCTTGCATCCATTGCTGCATTCTTATATGTGTTTGAGTTTGAGCTTGCTCATTCTTCTCCTTCCCACTTTCTTTCTTCAAGTGACTTGACTTCTTGAATGAAGCAAGTCACTTTGCTTCTCTTGATCCTGTTCATCTGCTTCCTGGTGGCTCCTCTGAAGATTATTCTTGCAAACCTCACAAACTTTAGGATCATCCAAGCATGACAATGAATTAGGGTTTTGATTAGTCCCCCCATAGTTTTACCTTTGTGTCTCTCTTTGAGTCTTCTCTTCTCATCTCATAATCAGGGACTAAACCCTAAAGGCTTTAAGACTTTGTGATTAAGCTTATGCCTGCATCCTTCTCTTAGGATGGAGTGTATAAATTTAATCCTAAGTCTTGAACCCTTAATGTGTTTAAATCTCTTAATCAATTCACTTAATAAGTATCAAGACATCACACTTGTAACTTGGGCCTTGCATTAGGGTTCTAATTCTTCCTTTATTGGTTAAGAAGGACTAACCCTAGTGTTAATGGACAAGTCCCCCTCAAGTTGTCTTACAAACAATAAAATTCACTTCATCATCATATCATTAACTAAAATCCACCTAATCAAAGGCTTGTTTTGTCATGGGTTTAATCCCTAATCATGGATTAAGTTGAGGAGCTTTCCTCAGCTTAAACATCCTCATCTATCATCCTTCTTTTAGGACGGTGTAATGAGTCTGTTTAATCCCTGATTATGGCTTAACCTCATTACTCAACACTAAACAAAAACACCAAAAACATCTAAATAATCACAAGTAGGTTAATGATCTTAACTCTACATCAAAAGGTGATTAAGTGTGAGAATTTGACTTCACACTTAAGGTATTCTCATTACCCCTAATCAGAGGGATGATGTGATGAGTTTACTAACCCATTGGTTTAGACTTAAGTTCATTAACTTATGACAAACTCTCAAGCAATAAAAGACTGAAAACACAAAAACAAACAACAATCGTCTCCTCCGGGATTCTTTTCTCATCACCTTCACTCACAATCGAGAACTCGCTTCTTCCGTCTAATGCAAGACAGTTCGCACCTGAGCCAGACAGGTCATACACTTGAGCATAGGCAAGTAAGCAGTTCACAAGTCAATTCACCTTTCAGTCTCTTTGGGTCGAACTACGGTGTTCTGACTTCCTCATTGCACGAGAGGATACGTAGGCATAACTTAACGGTTATCGAACAAAAGTCTCTGTATATTCCCCCTCCTTTCAGCATTATTCTTTAAGCCTCATTGTCATGAGCATTTCACTCTTATCCTTACACTGACACTATACATATCACACTTCACTTCTTTTACACCGACACCTGTACATTCTTTTCCAGCTCTTTTACACACAAATTGCACTGACACTACCCCTTTATAACACAAATCTTTTAAGCGTGGATCCCGTCGAGTACGACGGACAATCTGGGTGCTAATACCTTCCCAGGTTGTAACCAACCCCCTTTCTCAGTCTCTCTGGTTCGCAACCGTCTTATCCACCTCTTTCTAGGTCTATGCAGCATTGCCTTTCCTCCGGGATAAAAATGCCTAGCTGGCGACTCTATTCATCTCCAGTGAGTTCACGGCTGTGTGTTCTCACTGTTCCCTTCGCCGACCGTTCGCGCTTGTACCAGGATGCAAATCTTCGGGAGCGACAGCTTGGCGACTCTGCTGGGGATGCCTTATATTGCAACCAGGGCTTCTGGTTCTTTTTGTGGGTTCCTCCTAGCGCTTGTTTGATTTGTGTTTATTGGGGGTGTTATGTGCTATTTGTATACTTGCTTTATTTACTGCTTTCTGTACAGCTTTATTTATTGCTTTCTTTATTTATCATACTGTCATTGTTGCTGGCTGGATTTGGTTTTTTGTTTTGGTGGGTGGGTGTTTCATTGAGAGTTAAGGTCCTATACCTGGGACCTGAGTGACACCTAGGCTAGAGTGAATCATATTCTTTCCCATTCCATTTCGGTCTGGTGCGGGAATATGAAACACGGTTCAGATATGGGTTTCTTCTTGAGAACTCTGTGTTGCAGATTTCCTGCAATGCTAGGGCTATCTGGGAAGCCTGCTAAGTCTGGATGACCTTTTAGTATTGGCCTTCAGAAACTGAGGTGAATTAGAGGAGGAACTGTTATGGTTATTGTAAACACTGTACCTCCGGGTTAGAAGTGTTTACACTTCTCATAACTGATCCAAGTCTGAGGATCCTTGTTCTAGATCACCACCTGTGAGGGGGTTGGGCTGTTTACAGGTTTGCAGGTACCTTGACCTCAGAATACCCTGTTACTTTGACTTTGTTAAGAATGCTCCATGTTGGACAGTTCTTGTGATTCTAAAACCTTGGACTTGTGGCTCTTTATTTGAGTCCCCCACCCTGGTTACTGGATTTTTAGACCTCCATCTGGATTTCTTGAACACACATGGATCTACACCAAGGCAGTTAATCAGATCCAGCTCAGTCACAAACCCTTGCATTTCATTTGCATACATACTCATTGCATCATATTAACATTTGCTTATTTGTGTTTCAGGGTATCCACCTTCATCTGGTTTTGGTTTTGACCCCATCTGCAGTTTTGACCTATCTCCACCAGCACTTGCTTCAGCCTGTCAGCCATATACTTCAGTTACTTGCACTAGCCAGCCAGTGGCCCACTCCTCAGCATCTTCATCAGCACTTACTCTACTCAGTCTTCAGCACTTATGGCTCCAAAGAAAAGCAACATCACTTATCATTTCTTCCAACCAGACTTATCAGACATCAGGAGGATCCAAACCCTGATCACTCCAGATCACATGCCTTTGTTCAGGGAGCATTATGGGGATATACTTAACTTGGTCATGGATCTGGACCCATCTCAGAGAAGCCTGATCCACACCTGTATTCAATTTTATGATCCTCCATTGAGATGTTTCACCCTTCAAGACTTTCAGTTGGGTCCTCTTCTGGAAGAATACTCATCATTGATTGGTCTGCCTATCAAAAGAGAAATCCCTTTCAATCCTGAAATGGTCTTTCCCAGCAATGGAGAGATAGCAAAAGCTTTGCACCTGGAACCTGTTTTGATTGAGCAGCATATGACCTCTAAGGCTGGGATCCCTGGTTTTCATCTTGACTTCCTGATTTCTCAAGCTAGTCTGAAAGCCTCCCTGGGGGAGTGGAAAGCTGTTTGTGCTCTGTTGGCCTTAAGTGTATATGGAATTGTGTTGTTTGCAGATGAGCCTCGATTCATTAGCAAGAATGCAATCCATTTGTTCATCCTGAAGAACCCAGTGCCAACTTTACTGGGTGATCTCTATTACTCAGTGCACCAGAAGAATGAGAAGCAGAGGGGAAGGCTAGTGAGGTGTTGTGCTCCATTATTCCATGCTTGGCTTCTTAAGCATCTACCCAGGACAGATGCATTTCTAAATCCTCATCAGCAAAGCAACTGGGCTAAGAGGCTCACTACTCTCACTTCAGCAGACATCAGATGGTGTACTCAGAGCACCAAGGGCAGAGATATAATCACCAGCTGTGGGCACTTTCCCAATGTGCCCTTAATAGGAGTTAAGGGAAGTATCAATTACAACCCTTTGCTGTTCAGGAGGCAATTAGGCTATGCACTGGTCCACATTCCTAGGGAACAAGACTTGGTTGAGACCCTCTACTGTGAGAACAAGATTAGTTTGGCTGTTGTTAAGCAGGCTGCCTGGGCCTGGGATCATGTTCAAACCAAGGGAATCACCATTCTGGGTAAGTGCAATAATGTGGCATCAGTCCAATATTATGAGTGGTCCCATGCTAGGGCCCAATTCTCTGGAATGCCCTTTACCATAGAAGACATGCCTGAGTCATCTTCAGCACCACCCCCTGCCACTATCAGTTTGGAGGAGTTTGAGAGCTTGAAGGAAAGAAATGGGAAGCTAACCCAGGCTTTGCAGAAGACCCTCCGGGAGAGGAGTGAAGGTGTGAGGGAGATTGAGAGATTGGAGAAGTTGAGAGTGGAACACTTGACTAAAATTGAGAAGTCTGGAGATTATATCAACAAGTCTAAAGCTGGTGAACAGATTCTGAAGAATGCTTGTAAAGAAGCCCAGTTTCAGAGAGCAAGGACAGACTTGTACCTGAAAGAGAGTCAGGCCAGGTGGGTCCGGATCACTGAGGCCCGTACTCTAGAAGACAAGAGAGTTCAAGACAAGATGGGGCAGATGGAAAAAGCCCTGGCAGCAGCCCAGAAGGAAATATCAGAGCTAGAAATCAGAGCTGGAGTAAAGAGGTCTAAGGACCAAAGTCAGAACAGGAAGTTGACTGCAGCTGTTGCAACAAGAAACCTTCTCATCAGAGGTCTCACGGAGCGTCCGGCTGATCCTGTGACCGAAGCACTTCTTAAGGAAGTTCGTGAGGATGAGTTTGGCCTTGGATTTTGATCATTTGCTTGTTGTTATTCCTTTTCATGTACTTTTGCTTGTTGTGATGTATTTTGACCCCTTTGAGGGCTGGTGTTGTAAAATGAACAAGTTGTATTATTTCACCTTTTGTAATATATTTGTGTTAGTTTCCATCTGGGTTACTTCAAAAGCAACTTCAACAGCAGCATCTTCAAGGGTCTGGAAGGGTCAAAACCGAAGGCCAAACCGGATACCTTGAGAACAAATAAGCATAACTGCATTGCATGCTAACCCTTTTGTTTGTTTTGTAGGTTTTTGTTTTGTTGTTGCTAACCTCTGTTGTGATATTCAGGAATTAATGCTCGCCGCCGGGTATTTCCCCTCAACAGGCCACACAGGTACCCAACTAGAAACAACCTTCCGGGAATTCAGATGGATCAGATGCAGCAAGACCTTACGGAGGTCAGAAACCAGATGGCCAACGAAAGGCTGGAGATGAGAACCCAGATAACACAATTCATGGAAGTGATGAACAATTTAGCTCAAAGCCAGGAGAGGCTCAGAGCTTTGGTAGAGGGGAGGAATCAAGAAGAACCCCATGTGGGAACTGCTGGCACAAGTAACAACGAGAGGGTCCAACCTCATGTCAATCCCCCAGTTTTTGGACCCCATCTCCATCCAGAGGCCAACATCCCAGTCAATATACAAGGGACTGCCACAGCAGGGAGAGTACTCCAAGAAGATCCTCAGGAGGACCAATTTACAGTAATGGGTGCTGGAGAGGAAACTTATGATAGACGATTGGAAGAAATAGCTGAGAAGTTGAGGTCCTTAGAATCTCAAAATTCTTTGGGTTTCGACGTCATGGACATGGGTTTGGTAGACGGGGTCAGGATCCCCCATAAGTTCAAGCCTCCTTGTTTCGAAAAGTATAATGGGACTTCATGCCCCCGGACTCATTTGCAATCATTTCTGGGAAGGCTGAAGGCCTATACAATGGATGAGAAACTCTGGATGTTCTACTTCGAAGATAGCTTGACTGGAGCATCAAGGGAATGGTATTCCCATCTGACAAGAGCAACTATAAGATGCTGGAAGGACCTGGCAGAAGCCTTCATCAGACAGTATCAGTATAATCTAGATATGGCACCCAACAGGACCCTCCTAATGGGAATGTCACAGTCTTCGAGGGAGAGTTTCCGAGAGTATGCCCAAAGGTGGAGGCAACTGGCTGCTGCTGTTCAACCACCAATGTCTGAGAGAGAAATGGCAGACATGTTTATGAACACTCTTCAAGGAACGTATATTGACAGGTTGGCTGCTTTCTCTTCCACTAGCTTCGCAGATGTTGTTATAGCTGGGGAGAGAATTGAAAGCCTGTTAAAAATGGGTAAGATCTCTGATAACGGTGCAAGCTCGTCCAGTAGTACAAGAAAGCCTTTTGCAGGCCCGAGAAGAACTGGCGAGACCAATGCCATTCACACCAACAGGGGTAGGCCCCAATATGCTCAGAGGTCCATAGCAGCAGTCACCATCCCTGCTCCAGCTCATCCTCAGCCAATCTATCAACCTCCTCAACAAAACTTCCAACAACAACCTCAGTACCATCAGCAAAATCAGTATCCTCCAAGGAATCACAACAACAGCAACACCAACAACAACAATCAACAGAGGCCATTCCAACAAAGGCCATCCCAAGCTAACAGAGTGATCGACCCGATCCCAATGCTGTATGCTGCCTTGCTGCCACAACTTCTGAAACTCAACCTAGTTGAGTTAAGAACGTTGGCACCTCCGGATCCCAACAGTCTACCAAGAAACTATGACTCCAATGCTAGGTGTGCTTTTCATTCAAATGCACCTGGTCACAGTACAGAAAAATGCAGGGCTCTGCATATGAAGGTACAAGACTTGGTAGACTCCAAGGCTCTGAATTTTGCACCTCCGCCCAATGTCAATAAAAACCCTATGCCAAACCATGGTGGTCCCCGAATTAATGCTATTGAAGAAGACCAACTGTCTTATTTGATAACTAGTGTGGATCAGATCAGGACACCATTGGTGGAAATCAAAGCTCAACTCCGTGAAAACCAAATATTTCCGGGGTGTGAACTAGGGTACCCCTATTGCAATATTTCATGGAATGGGTGTGAGGATCTAAGGAATGGCATTGACAGCCTTATTCAGAGTGGCCTGCTACAGATCACTACATCATTTCCGACAAATCCGGCAACTTCATCAGCAACGGTTTCAGACCCTCCTACAACTGCAGCAACTATTGTTCCCGACAAGTCACCAGCAGCATCAACAAGTACTTCATCTGTCCTCTCAAATGATCAGTTTTCAACAGTTTCTCCTGCTACAACTTCAGCTTCATTCCATTTCGAATCTCCGTCAGCAACAACAACAGTCCTTCCAACAGTACCTCCTACAACACCAGCAATCAATCATGAAGATGTCTCTACCGTCACCATATTCTACGATCCTGAAAATAATTCTGCCTACCATTCAGAAGGTGCTGCTCCCGCCAGAGCACCAGTTACAATCTTTTATGATCCACAAACAATAACAGTCCCTTCAGCAGCAGCAATCAGTCCGGTCACTGTCACGGTGCCTGGACCAGTACCATATGAAAGCAATAGGGCCATCCCCTGGCACTATGGCTCTGACTTGTATTGCGAAGGAAAAAGAATCACTCTTGAAACATCAACACCTGCACCACAAATTGACAATGTGGGGGGAGGCGGAGGCTTCACTCGAAGCGGACGTCTCTTTGCTCCACCAATGCAAAGACCTACTGCCGAAGCAGAAGCTGCTGCCAAGGCAAAGGGTAAAGGCCCGGTGCAGGAAGATCCAGCCGCCAAAGAAGCCCTGAAAACCCCATTCGATCAGGAAGTTGATGAGTTTATGAGAATCATCAAAAAGAGTGATTATAAAATTGTGGATCAGCTTCACCAGACGCCATCCAAAATCTCTATCCTCTCACTGCTTATGTGCTCCGAAGCCCATCGGAATGCATTACTTAAAGTCTTGCACGCAGCTTACGTGCCTGAGGAGATTACTGTCAACCAATTGGAAACCGTGGTTGGAAATGTTACTGCTAGCAATGGGCTAGGGTTTACCAATTCTGACTTGACAGCGGATGGCCGCAACCACAACAAAGCCTTGCACATAACCCTGGAATGCAAAGGAGCTGTCCTTTCTCATGTGCTGGTGGACACAGGTTCTTCCCTGAATGTCTTACCAAAGAAGGCTCTGGTGAAGTTAGAATATGATGGATTGGCATTGAGACCCAGCAACCTGGTGGTAAGAGCCTTTGATGGTTCGAAGAGATCGGTTCTGGGAGAGATTGAGCTGCCAGTGACAATTGGCCCACAGACTTTTAAAACTATCTTTTATGTGATGGACATTCAGCCCGCCTACAGCTGTTTGTTGGGTAGACCCTGGATTCACGCCGCCGGCGCAATAACGTCTACCCTTCACCAAAAGTTAAAATTTGAGTGGGAAGGCCAAGTTGTCACAATCTGTGGAGAGGAGGACATTTTTGTCAGCCACCTGGCCACCTATAAGTACATTGAGATGGATGGGGAGATCCATGAAACAATGAGCCAGGGGTTTGAAGCCTTGAATGTCAATGAAGCATCTGCTGTATCTGGTACTCCAATGTCGTCTTATCAACAAGCCCGGAAGGTTGTTGAGGAAGGAACTGCCCTAGGCTGGGGCAAAGTTTTAGCTGTGGAGGAGAAGAAGGACAAGTTTGGGTTGGGTTACAGACCAACTCAACATCAAGCAAAGGCTGCTGGAGAGCCTGGTTTTGTCAGTGGGGGAATGCTTACCCCTGATGCTATCAACTGTCTGGAAGACGAGCTGGAAGAGGAGCGCAATCTGGAGAATTGGATTCGTCCAAAGATCCCGGGGAGCAGTGTCTCGAACTGGTCTTCCCAGGAAATTATAAGAGTTACTCATGCAGAGTAATTATTATTTCCTGTATTTTTATAGCATGCATCCAAGTCTTGCATCTTGCCCAAGATGACAAGACTCATTTTGTAATCAGGGTCATCTGTACTTTTGTGCAAACAAGATTAAATTAATGAAATATCAGACATCTTTTTGCAAACAAGTCTTTTTCTTTTCTGCTCACTGTTTTTTCCATTTTTCTTTTTGTACAAAATATAAATGGCGATGTTTTCAAAATGATAACTTCATTTCACTTTTTTCTAAGGCAAGATTAAAATCAATCACTAAAATGAACAAACTTAACCCTTGCAGAGAGTGCCTTCCTGACAGCACCGACAACAGCACGGCTATGACATCGTATGACTTTGACAATCCGATCAATCAAGCTGATGAAGGGGTCGATGAAGAATATGAGCTTCCTGAAGAGCTAGCCAGGTTGTTGAGACAAGAGGAAAAGGTCATTACCCCTCACCAGGAGGAGGTTGAAGTGATTAATCTTGGTACAGACGAAGACGTGAAAGAAGTTAGAATCGGGGCCTGCCTGCAAGACCCAGTGAAGAAGCAACTGATAGATCTGCTTCAAGAGTATGTTGATGTGTTTGCTTGGTCGTATCAAGATATGCCAGGGTTGGATACCGACATTGTTGTGCACAAGCTGCCTCTGAGGGAGGAATGCCCGCCAGTTAAACAGAAGTTGCGCCGAACTCGCCCAGACATGGCTATGAAAATCAAGGAAGAGGTACAAAAGCAATGGGACGCCGGGTTCCTTGCTGTGACTAGCTATCCGCCGTGGGTTGCTAACATAGTACCTGTGCCTAAGAAGGACGGCAAAGTAAGAATGTGTGTTGACTACCGGGATCTGAACAGAGCCAGCCCGAAGGATGACTTCCCATTACCTCACATTGATGTATTGGTGGATAACACGGCTCAGTTCTCGGTATTCTCCTTCATGGATGGATTTTCAGGATATAATCAGATCAAGATGTCACCTGAAGACATGGAGAAGACAACATTCATTACACCTTGGGGCACGTTCTGTTACAAAGTGATGCCATTCGGACTGAAGAATGCTGGCGCAACATATCAACGGGCTATGGTGACATTATTCCACGATATGATCCACAAAGAAATAGAATGTTATGTGGATGATATGATCGCCAAGTCCCTTACAGAAGAAGATCACCTGGTGAATCTGCTGAAGTTGTTCAAGCGTCTGAGGAAGTACCAACTAAAGCTGAACCCCAACAAATGCACAGTCGGGGTGCGATCCGGTAAGCTGCTGGGCTTTATTGTAAGCGAGAAAGGGATTGAGGTTGACCCTGATAAAGTCAAGGCTATACAAGAAATGCCTGCACCGAAAACTGAGAAAGAAGTACGAGGGTTCTTAGGTTGATTGAACTACATTTCGCGGTTCATATCCCACCTTACAGCAACCTGCGAACCCTTGTTTAAGTTGTTAAGAAAAGAACAAACGGTCAGGTGGAACGAAGATTGCCAGAAGGCTTTTGACAAGATCAAAGAGTACTTACAAGAACCTCTAATCCTCATGCCGCCAGTTGAAGGAAGACCTCTGATTATGTACTTGACAGTGCTAGAAGAGTCAATGGGGTGTGTGCTGGGCCAGCATGACGAGTCTGGTCGAAAAGAGTATGCAATATACTACCTAAGCAAAAAGTTTACCGACTGTGAACAACGTTATTCACTGCTCGAGAAAACTTGCTGTGCTTTAGCGTGGGCTGCTCGCCGACTAAGACAGTATATGCTGACCCACACTACCTTATTAATCTCAAAAATGGATCCAGTTAAGTACATTTTCGAGAAGCCAGCTCTTACCGGACGGGTTGCAAGATGGCAGATGATTCTTACAGAATACGACATACAGTACACATCTCAGAAAGCCATCAAGGGCAGTGTACTATCTGAATATCTTGCTGAGCAACCTATTGATGACTACCAGCCTATGAGATTTGACTTCCCTGATGAAGACATCATGTTCATTAAAGCAAAAGATCACGAGGAGCCTATTCGCACCGAAGGGCCTGACCCGGAGGAAGAATGGACTATGATGTTTGATGGGGCTGTTAACATGAATGGCCGTGGTGTTGGTGCAGTACTCATTACACCAAAAGGAGTTCACATGCCTTTCTCGGCAAAACTCACTTTCAACTGCACTAACAACGAAGCTGAATACGAAGCTTGCATTATGGGTCTTGAGGAAGCCATTGACCTCAGGATCAAGACATTGACCGTATTCGGGGATTCAGCTTTGGTAGTCAATCAAACCAACGGGAAATGGTATACACACCAGGATCATCTGATACCATACAGGGATTATACGAGGAGGTTACTGACTTTCTTCACAACAGTCAAGCTCGAGTACATCCCTCGGGACGAGAATCAGTTTGCAGATGCTCTTGCTACCATTTCATCCATGATCAAAGTTCAAGCTGCTAACTTTGTACCCCAGATTTCAGTGTCTAGACTCGATAGACCAGCATATGTATTTGCAGCGGATGTTGTAAAAGATGATAGGCCTTGGTTCCATGACATTAAGTGCTTCTTGGAGGGTCAAACATACCCACCTGGGGCATCTTCCAATGATAAGAAGACTTTGAGAAGGCTTGCTGGAAGTTTCTTTCTGAACACTGATGGGTCTTTATACAAGAGGAACTTGGACATGGTACTCCTCAGATGTGTTGACAAGACGGAAGCAGATTTGTTGATGCATGAAGTGCACGAAGGATCTTTTGGTACCCATGCAGGAGGGCACGCCATGGCTAAGAAATTGCTAAGATCAGGCTATTACTGGATCACAATGGATGCAGACTGTTGTGCTTACGCCAGAAAATGCCACAAATGCCAGATCTATGCAGATAAGGTGCATGTGCCTCCCAATCCTTTGAACATCATGTCTTCACCTTGGCCCTTTGCTATGTGGGGCATTGATATGATTGGCAAGATTGAGCCAACTGCTTCAAATGGCCACAGATTCATCCTGGTCGCCATCGACTATTTCACCAAGTGGGTTGAAGCAGCCTCATATGCAAATGTTACAAGACAGGTGGTAGCCAGATTTCTGAAGAGAGACATCATCTGTCGGTATGGAGTGCCCGAGCGAATCATTACTGATAATGGTTCCAACTTAAACAACAAAATGATGGCAGAGCTGTGCCGGGACTTCAAGATCCAACATCACAATTCTTCTCCTTACAGGCCAAAGATGAACGGCGCTGTTGAGGCAGCAAATAAGAATATCAAGAAGATTGTGCAGAAGATGGTAGTCACTTACAAAGACTGGCACGAAATGCTACCATTTGCTTTGCATGGGTACCGCACATCAATCAGAACGTCCACTGGGGCAACACCGTATCAGCTTGTGTATGGTATGGAGGCAGTCCTACCTGTTGAAGTTGAACTACCCTCGTTACGGGTATTAATGGAGGTTAAACTGAATGAAGCAGAATGGGTCCGATCCCGATTCGAACAACTGAGTCTGATCGAAGAGAAAAGATTAGCTGCAATCTGTCATGGACAGCTATATCAGAAGAGAATGAAGAAAGCCTTCGATCAGAAAGTCAGGCACCGAGAGTACCAGGTGGGAGATCTTGTGCTGAAAAGAATCCTCCCTCCTCATACAGACTACAGGGGAAAATGGACTCCAAATTATGAAGGACCATTTGTTGTAAAGAAAGTTTTCTCTGGTGGAGCACTGATGCTCAGCACCATGGATGATGAAGATTTCCCATCCCCTGTGAATTCAGATGCAGTTAAAAAATACTTCGCATAAAATGACCCGCTGGACATAAAAACAGAATGTAAGTCCAGGCAAAAATAGGGCATCCCGGCGAGTCAAAAACAGAATAAAAGACTCGGGCAAAAGTAAGGGAAAATGAATAAAAAATGTACACCCGCTGAGTTGAAAAGCCGCATTGGACAACTCAGGCAAAAATGGGTATCCCGATGGATTGAAAACCCGAAAGGGCGATCCATGCAAAACAAGGGAATAAGCGAACAACTGCATTCTGAATTCGTCTGTATCATCTACAACTTGGTAAGCTCCAAAGGATCAAGCTTCAATCAGAATCAACTTTCTTCAGAAAGCAAGACGAGAAGAACGTCATTGTCATACGAGTCATAGCAGAAGGAGGAAGCTCCTCGAAAACCTCGTCAACATCGCCAGCATTTTGTTTCTCAATTTGTAACAGTCTCTTCATTTCAGGAGATATGTTTCCTTGACTGTATCTCGCCAATTCAGGGCACATGAATTAATAAAATCTGATTTTCGGTCATGTTTCGTTTTTACATTTATGTTTTGCAAAAAGTTGTCTGATATCTCTAAAAATACAATTGCATAAGTACAGATGCCTTTCTCTAAAAATAAAAACACGTGCTTGCAGGGAATGTGATTATTCTCGAAAGTATTTAACTCCTATGACGGAATCCAGTAAGGGATACCTCAGGACCTTTTGTACGTTTCCTTACCATTGCAGGATTGCAGGTATCCAGAACGCAACCTGGGGCATGCAGGTTACGTCTCGGCAAGATGGCAAATCATTATCAACGCGGTCTATCTTCCACGTGGCACTGAAGGTGTCCACTTCCCCAGCAAAGTTGCCAAATCAACATACACTCAATCTCAGCATCTGAAATGCTCTATCCCCAGCTGAGTTGCCGCTTGTTGCTCTCCCCAGCTGAGTTGCCTCTCACCATTCCCCAGCCGAGTTGCCATTTCATCCTCAGCTGAATGCAAAAATCAGGGGATCATATCCCCACAGAATCTTCAGCCTCTATTCAGAAGAGCAACGCACGAAGAAATCACAACAGAGTACAGAAAGCTTCTACAAACCCCAGCTGGGTCCCGTATTACAAGGATATGTCTATCAGCGACCTATATCCCCAAGCAGATACATCATTATATCTACCAATGATCTCATCCCCAGCTGGGATGTCCGTTTCAAGCAGATCAGCCAGAGATCTTCGCGGCAGCAGGATCCGAATCTTGGATCTTTGCTCCTTTGCATAATCATAGCATTCGCATCATATTATCCCCTCAGAGCGTAGCATTCTGTCTAATACGGAGCATTACGGCAAAAATCAAATGCATAGCATAATCATAAGCCATGTTCTGAAGTAACACTTGTGAATAATAAACTGTTCATCATCACTGTACAAACATCCGCACCAGAATCCCAGCAAAAGCAGTTGCCTCTCAAATCACAAACACCAGTATATACTCCTTTTGGCACCCGTCCGTGTCATCTTTCCCCAGTAAAGTCGCCTGAACACTCTTTACAAACAAGATCACCTGTATTACAGATACTTCCTGACACCCGTCCATGTCAAATCACCAGCAGAAAGCCAAAGACATCCTCTTTGCACTCACATATACATATATGCATTTTCTTGACACCCGTCTGTGTCATGTCCCCAGCACAGTCGCTTACATTTTCATCAACCCATATACTTGTTAATATCATTGTACTTTTCTCTCTTGACACTCGTCCGTGTCACCCTCCCCAGCAGATAAACACTTATATATATATACTCACCACTCATTGGTACACTTATACAGATACTCGTCCGTATCTTGTATACATCACTCATATCCCCACAGATTCGACAGTAGTCCTTGTTCTTTGTTAACCAGTTGGTACTCGTCCGTACCATCATCTCAGAACATTGCGTCTAGTGTTTGTTTCTACATGATACTCGTCCGTATCATAGTCTTAGGGATGCTCGTCCGCATCTTTAATCCATACACCGTGTCAAACACTTGTGTCTTCTTGAATATAGATACTCGCCTGTATCTACTATTCCCCAGAAGGGTTCTTTCAGAATTCAACACTCGTCCGTGTTCTTTGTTAACCAGTTGATACTCGTCCGTATCATCATCTCTGAACATGTGTCAGTTTGTTTCTACATGGTACTCGTCCGTATCATAGTCTCAAGGATGCTCGTCCGCATCTTTAATCTATACACAAATACCAAACACTTATACCTTTTTGTTTCTTGGATGTAAACGCTCGTCCGTGTTTACATTATCCCCAGTAGATCACCAACAATTTTCTTTTTATCTAACACTCGTCCTGTGTTATGATACCCCTGAGAGCAGCCGTACCCTGCTGAGTGGTCGTCCTCCACTTCTTGATGGTCGTCCTCCATCATGCTCATCCGATGGCCGTCCCCATCGTTGATATTTAACAGCCGTCCCCTGCTAGGTGGTCGTCCTCCACCTTTTGATGATCGTCCTTCATCATTTTATCCAATGGCCGTCCCCATTGTTGATTTTGGTTATCTGACATTCGTCCTATGTCACGACAAACCTAGAGAGCAGCCGTCCCCTGCTGAGTGGTCGTCCTCCACTTCTTGATGGTCGTCCTCCATCATGCTCGTCCGATGGCCGTCCCCATCGTTGACCTTTTCTATCCGATGGCCGTCCCCATCGTTGATATTTTCGGCAGCCGTACCCTGCCAGGTGGTCGTCCTCCACCTTTGATGGTCGTCCCCATCATATTTCTTTTATCCCCAACAGAGCAGCCGTCCCCTGCTAGGTGATCGTCCTTCACCTTTGATGGCCGTACCCCATCATCTGTTTATTTCATTCATTCTTTAACCCGATGGTCGTCCCCGTCGTGGTCCCTTTTCCTTTTAACCCGATGGCCGTCCCCGTCGTGGTCCCTTTTCCTTTTAACCCGATGGCCGTCCCCGTCGTGGTCCCTTTTCATTCTTTAACCCGATGGCCGTCCCCGTCGTGGTCCCTTCTTCCTTTAGCCCGATGGCCGTCCCCATCGTTGGTTACTTTACCTTTATGAACTTGATGGCCGTCCCCGTCATGCTTCATTCGACTCCCAGAGAATCTTACAACTTTATCTTGATGGCCGTCCCCATCATGATATTTTATTTTTCCCAGCTAGTCGGCCGTCCCCGTCTTAGCTTTACCTTTTATCCCCAGCATGTCGGCCGTCCCCGTCATCGCTTTACTTCACATTTACCCCAGCATGTCGGCCGTCCCCGCCATTGCTCTTTACCCAGCAGTCGTCCTCTGCTCGACGGTCGTCCTCCGTCGCCCACACCTTACAATACTTTACCTTTTTTGCTTTTACAATCTATATCCCTTTTCTTCTTCGTTTCTGTGAGTGCAAATTTTGGACTGTCTTTGGTATTCAACCACAAGTTATCTTGTTTGCCTGTTAAGCCGTCGCTTACAACCTGCACAGCTAACTCATGTTTGAATAGGGGCAGCTGTAAACACCCCAAATTTGCCCTCACCCATTTCACACCATGGCTTGTGATCATCCTCATATGCATAAACACAATCATATCATCTCACATCTCATTTTTGATTCACTGCATAGTTTCTAAGGCATCTGCACCTAGGGTTTGTGATCTGAGCAATCTCAGGGCATCTTGAGCCATTCCAAAGGCCACCAATCAACTCAAAGGGGTCCATGTGTGTTCTTATATCATATTCCATCTCCTCAGAGTCAAAATTGCAGAGGAATCACAAGAACTAGGGCTTGAGTGGATGCAGAGCCAGGTTGAACTGCACAGTTGACTGAAAATTAGGGTTTTGGTTTCAGAGGCCATAACTCCAAATTTTTTGGTCATTCTTGTTTCCATTGGTCTCTATATGGTATAGGGAGTATGCATATCAATTTTCATGAAGAAATTCCATGGGGAAGTCATCTGATCAAGAGTTGACTTTTCAGACAAGTCAGTGCAAAATCAGGGCATCTGAGGCCCCCAATGACCCAACCAATGGGTGATCTTCATCATTTTGAGTGTATATGATCTTTATTTGATCATGGAAGAAGGTTGAAGTTCATAGAAATCAAGAATTTAGGGTTTTTGCAAATGTTGACTTTTTGGGCATAGTTGACTTTTCAAGAATGCATCATTTTAGGTCATTTTTCAAGCCATGATTCATGATCCAAAAATGCTTCAAATGGAAAAACTTTGGTCATGAAAGTTGTAGATCTCATCTTTCCCTTTTCAAAAAGTACAAGAACATGATCAAACTCTTCTTGGATCAAAAGTTATGGCAATGCAAAGTTGGCAAAAATCACTTATTTTCAAGATATGCACCAAGTGTGAAAATTGCAAAATCATGTGCTAAGTCAAATTGCAACTTCTAATTCATTCCAAACCAGCACATAAACTTTCTCTAAGCCACAAAATCAGATTTGAACCAAGATCACATGTGTTTAGTTCATGTAACAAGGCATTTTTATCATGTGAACCATAAAGTAACCAAGTTGCAAAACTCATGATCATGCTTCACCAACTTGCTGCATTGGTCCTTGAATCAAGCTGGCCTCACACACTCACCATGCTGCGCCAGCCCTAGCCTTTGTACTTGCCTAGAGTGAAGCCATACTTGCCTTACACAAAAGTTGACATTTTGGCAAAAGTAGCCACACCTATCACAGCAGGCCAAGTCACATCAACTGACCAATAGGCTTTGTTTATGTGGATCAAATGCTGGCCATAACACACTTCAAGCAAGGCTGAAGCTCTCACATTCAACACATTCACAAAAACACTCCCATTTGCAAGTTGCTTCGAATCTGCATACACAGCTTGCAAACATTCAAACCCTCTTCACCATTAAACTCACCTTGCTCCATAGACCACCCAGCACCAAGAACACAAGCCTGAAACAGCCTGAACATCTCACTGCCATTTCTCACTTCATTTTGCAGTTTCAATCGAATCTCCTTCCACAAACCACAAACACACCAACAAACACTCCAGACCTTCTCCATTCATCCTCAGGATCACAAACCATCATTCACAATGGCCTGAAACCTCCAGAAACTCCATTGCCATTTCTGACTGAGCTGAAGCAGGAGCTTTCGAAACTCACTATCCAGTCAACTTAAATTCTCTTTGAGCATTCAAACATCTTCTGGGGACCAAGTGGAGTGGATTGCACAAGGAGAAGTAGCCTGAAAGTCCTCAAGTTGAAAGCTCCAAATCTCAGGTAGCTCGAAAACTATTTTTCCAGAAATCATTTTTTCTTGTTACAAACTTGTTCTATGTGATTCACTGATCATCCTGATGTTCTTAGTTTTTGAAATGGCTTTGTTTTGAGTATTTAATTTGTCTCTGAAGCTTGCGTGCCCTAGAACTTGTTCTCTTCGATTCAGCTTGTTTAGGAAGAATAAATTTGTTTTGAGAGAGGGGTTTGATTCGTGAGAGGTTGAGGAACATTTCCATGGTTTTAGATTTCATTTTAGTGACCTAGGGAAGGATTTGGAAGTTTTCAGGGGAGAAGGTCACCGGAGAAGACGACCGGAGCTCGTCTCCGGTGACCTGAAAGTCATTAATGGGTAATTAGGGTTAGGGCTTCAGGTTTGAATTTCAGGCGTTGGATGAGTTGACCAGGTCTTTTCCCGCGTGCATCCAATGGCCCAGATCTTGTCATTAACTTAATTAGGTTTAATTTATTTAATTAATTAAGTTTAGCCCAGTTTGAATGTGGCCCATTGGATCTGGCGCGCAGTCAACCCTCTCATTTCCAGATTGAATCCTGGCCTTCCATGCTGCATACTTTCATTTTATTTAATTTTTATTTCATTTTCTTTCATTTAATTTGCACAATTATTTTAAAATAGCAAAAAATACATAAAAATTATGAAACTTTTTCCTCTGAGTTTTAATAATTTTTATGACACAAAAACATTTTTATTTTATTTTTCATCATTAAAAAAGTATTTTTAAATTTTTAAAAGATTATTTTTAATTGATTAATGGGAATTAATTAATTAAAAATACTTTTAGGTATTTAAAAATTACACAAAAATTCATGAAATGTTCTAAGACATTTAGAAACATTGTCCAACCTTCAAACCAAATTTCTTCTTTGATCTTGATGCACTTTAAGAATTTTTCATTGAATTAAATCATATTTTGTGCATTATTTTGATCCAAAGTTCAAAAATTCATTTCTGCCTATCCATGAAGAGTTGGACATTGATTCTTCTTGCATTGTTCTATGTTTAGCATGTAGTTTCTAGGGTAAAATGGCCATGATTTGATCTTGCATTTTCCAATTGTTTGGCATTTCTTTTGTTAAGAACCCTAAAAAACCCTAATAACTTAGAAAATTCATAACTCAAGATTGGTTGAGAGTTGAGAGCTCCCCTTTGGGCAGTGGTTTATTATAGGTTTAGGGTTTCTTTGGTTAGCATTTTCCATTTTTTATCTTAGGGTTTGCTTCTGTTTTGGATTTTTGTTTGATGTTTGATCCATGAACCCTAATTTGGGCTTTCTTTTGCATCCTTCTTGCATTTCCTTGCATAACATGACTTGTCTTTGCATTTTGTGCATTCTTGTGATTCATTTGACATCTTGAGACATATAGAAAGCATGTTTGATCATTGCATTACATATTTGCCATGTCATTTGTCTTGTATGATTCATAACTTTCCATGTTTGTTCATGCTCCTTAGCTTGCATCATTTGCATTCATGATCTTGTATGAACATCTCCATGTCTTGCCTCATGTTTGCAGCACCTCATAACATCATTATCATCATCAACATGCTTCTGGTTTGGTCTAGCATCATGCCATTTCATTTCATCTTGCATTGCATTGCATTTCTTTCTAACTTTTCAGGTGGTAAGTAAACTTGAGAAGTGAATTTGCCTTCACTTCTCATAACTTTTCTTTTCATCTCTCTTGCATCCATTGCTGCATTCTTATATGTGTTTGAGTTTGAGCTTGCTCATTCTTCTCCTTCCCACTTTCTTTCTTCAAGTGACTTGACTTCTTGAATGAAGCAAGTCACTTTGCTTCTCTTGATCCTGTTCATCTGCTTCCTGGTGGCTCCTCTGAAGATTATTCTTGCAAACCTCACAAACTTTAGGATCATCCAAGCATGACAATGAATTAGGGTTTTGATTAGTCCCCCCATAGTTTTACCTTTGTGTCTCTCTTTGAGTCTTCTCTTCTCATCTCATAATCAGGGACTAAACCCTAAAGGCTTTAAGACTTTGTGATTAAGCTTATGCCTGCATCCTTCTCTTAGGATGGAGTGTATAACTTTAATCCTAAGTCTTAAACCCTTAATGTGTTTAAATCTCTTAATCAATTCACTTAATAAGTATCAAGACATCACACTTGTAACTTGGGCCTTGCATTAGGGTTCTAATTCTTCCTTTATTGGTTAAGAAGGACTAACCCTAGTGTTAATGGACAAGTCCCCCTCAAGTTGTCTTACAAACAATAAAATTCACTTCATCATCATATCATTAACTAAAATCCACCTAATCAAAGGCTTGTTTTGTCATGGGTTTAATCCCTAATCATGGATTAAGTTGAGGAGCTTTCCTCAGCTTAAACATCCTCATCTATCATCCTTCTTTTAGGACGGTGTAATGAGTCTGTTTAATCCCTGATTATGGCTTAACCTCATTACTCAACACTAAACAAAAACACCAAAAACATCTAAATAATCACAAGTATGTTAATGATCTTAACTCTACATCAAAAGGTGATTAAGTGTGAGAATTTGACTTCACACTTAAGGTATTCTCATTACCCCTAATCAGAGGGATGATGTGATGAGTTTACTAACCCATTGGTTTAGACTTAAGTTCATTAACTTATGACAAACTCTCAAGCAATAAAAGACTGAAAACACAAAAACAAACAACAATCGTCTCCTCCGGGATTCTTTTCTCATCACCTTCACTCACAATCGAGAACTCGCTTCTTCCGTCTAATGCAAGACAGTTCGCACCTGAGCCAGACAGGTCATACACTTGAGCATAGGCAAGTAAGCAGTTCACAAGTCAATTCACCTTTCAGTCTCTTTGGGTCGAACTACGGTGTTCTGACTTCCTCATTGCACGAGAGGATACGTAGGCATAACTTAACGGTTATCGAACAAAAGTCTCTGTATATTCCCCCTCCTTTCAGCATTATTCTTTAAGCCTCATTGTCATGAGCATTTCACTCTTATCCTTACACTGACACTATACATATCACACTTCACTTCTTTTACACCGACACCTGTACATTCTTTTCCAGCTCTTTTACACACAAATTGCACTGACACTACCCCTTTATAACACAAATCTTTTAAGCGTGGATCCCGTCGAGTACGACGGACAATCTGGGTGCTAATACCTTCCCAGGTTGTAACCAACCCCCTTTCTCAGTCTCTCTGGTTCGCAACCGTCTTATCCACCTCTTTCTAGGTCTATGCAGCATTGCCTTTCCTCCGGGATAAAAATGCCTAGCTGGCGACTCTATTCATCTCCAGTGAGTTCACGGCTGTGTGTTCTCACTGTTCCCTTCGCCGACCGTTCGCGCTTGTACCAGGATGCAAATCTTCGGGAGCGACAATTATCATCCAGGTAAAGCAAATGTTGTGGCCGATGCTTTAAGTAGAAAGACTTTGCATATGTCAGCAATGATGATTAAGGAGTTGGAATTAATTGAACAATATCGTGATATGAGTTTGGTTTGCGAAGTGACCCCGCAGAGTGTGATGTTAGGAATGCTAAAGATTAATAATGATTTTATGGATAGTATCCCTGAGGCGCAAAAGTTGGATGTGAAATTAGTGGATATCATTAATCGTTGTGGTCAATTAGAGAAGAGTGACTTTAAGATTGATGTGAGAGGTGTGTTGAGATTAGGTGAAAGAATTTGTATTCCTGATGACACAGATATGAAAAGAAGTATTCTGGAAGAGGGTCATAGAAGCAGTTTGAGTATTCATCCAAGAGCTACTAAAATGTATTAAGATTTAAAGAAAATATTTTGGTGGCCCGGAATGAAAGAAGATGTGGCTCGTTTTATGTATGCGTGCTTAACTTGTTAGAAGTCGAAGATTGAGCATCAGAAGCCTGCTGGGTGGATGCAACCGTTGGAAGTTCCAGAATGGAAATGGGATAGCATTTCTATGGACTTTGTAACGGGGCTGCCTATTACTTTAAGAGGGCATGATTCGATTTGGGTGATCGTTAATAGGCTTACGAAGTTGGCTCACTTCATACCTATTAACATCACATACCCAATTACGAAGTTGGCAGAGATTTACATCCGAGTAATTGTAAGGATGCATGGTGTTCCTCTGTGTATTGTATCAGATAGAGATCTGAGGTTTACGTCAGAATTTTGGAAAAGTCTGCAAGATTCGTTGGGTTCTAAGTTGAGATTGAGTTCGGCATATCATCCACAAACTGATGGCCAAACTGAGAGAACTATTCAGTCATTAGAGGATTTATTGAGAGCTTTTGTTCTTGAGCAAGGAGGTTCGTGGGACACTTATCTTCAGTTGGTTGAGTTCACATATAATAATAGTTACCATTCTATTATCGGAATGGTGCCTTTTGAAGCACTGTATGGTCATAGGTGTAGAACTCCGTTGTGTTGGCTTGTACTTGGACCATAATTAGTTCGAGAAACTACCGAGAAAGTGAAGTTCATCCGAGAGAAGATGAAAGCTTCTCAGAGTTGGTAGAAGAGTTTCCATGACAAGCGAAAGAAGGATTTAGAATTTAAAGCTGGTGACCATGTGTTTTTGAGAGTCATGCCTATGACCGGTGTTGGGAGAGCTTTGAAGTCTAAAAAGCTCAATCCTCGCTTCATTGGTCCGTATCAAATCTTGGAACGAGTTGGAAAAATTGCTTATCGGATGGCGTTGCCGCCAAATCTTTCGAATTTGCACGATGTATTCCATGTGTCACAACTTCGGAAGTATATTCCAAGTCCGTCTCATGTGGTTAGTATGGACGATGTGCAAGTGCGGGATAATCTCACTGTGGAGACAAAGCTTGTACGAGTTGAAGATCGTGAAACAAAGACTCTTCGAGGAAAAGAGATCGTGTTGGTCAAAGTCGTTTGGTTGGGAGCTACTGGCGAAAGCATGACCTGGGAATTAGAGAGCAAGATGCGAGAATCCTATCCTAAGCTGTTTGAATCAGGTAAATTTTCGAGGACGAAAATATTTTTAAGTGGGGGAGAGTTGTAACGCCCAAATAATTATTTATTTATTTTATTATTTAAGTATTTATTTGTGGTTAGTTGATATATTTAATGTTGTGGTTGATTTAATCGATAAGTCAGAAATTTAGTCGAAAGTCGTAGAAAATATTATTAGAAATAATAATATAGTTGTTGTGTTATTTGACTTAGTGGGCTTAATATCGTGTGTGAATTAGTAAAATAGGGGGTGTTATGTTTAGGCCCATTAGAAATTATAATATTTAATTAATTTAATAAAAAGAAAATAAAAAATAAGTTATAGAAACATAAGAAAGAAACAAAAGTTAGAAAAGTAAGTAGAAACTCGATACTTTGATTTGGGTTGATTTTGGTAGTTTAGGTCGATATTTCTTTGTTGATTTTGTGACTGTTATGGAAATCTACTGTCAATTGATTGAGTGGAAGTTGTGTTGCAATGTTGTTGAGTTATGGATTACAGATAATATAAATAAAATGTAAATTTAATATGTTGACGCAGTGTTAGAAGAAAAATTATTTTTCTGAAAATGGAGTTATGAAAGAAGATAGGGGTTTTTGGAGGGAGGGACCACATGCCCTGGGATGGCGCACGCCATCCTCTTGCCAAGAAGCTGTGGCACATGCCACTATGGCTGTGGCGTAGGCCACACTAACTATGGCGTGGGGCACTAGTTAGTGGAGGTCCTGTAGCTTCCTGCTTAATTTAATTAACAAATAATTAATTCACTTATATAACTCAGTAGTTTTATTTAACTATACTCTAGGAATATTAGAAATATTATTGACTTATGATGTCATTATTTTGTCAAATGAATTAGAATCTGTATTAAGTGATTTTATACAGGAGTCTTACCTATCAGTATGATGAAGAGGAACAAAATAACAGTAGCTTGGGTTAGAACTTTTGACAGAAAACAGAATTTAGCAGACGTTTCTTTTATAACAGTGGAATTGTAGAACACTGAATATTTTTATTGACAAAATTTCTTAAAGAGATATATTAACCCCATAACGTTAAAAATAGTGTTAAATTAGTATGTTTAGCCGATTTGGGCGGAAAACTTAGTTGCTCAGAATTTAACGAAATTAATCGGGGTAAGTCGGGTAACTTAAGAGTTGATTTTTATTGTTTTTTTTTGTCAAAAATGTGTAGAATAGTCGGTTTATAAGTATAGTTGAGTTGTTGTATGTTCCGGTTTACGGAATAGTTTTGAAGGTGCTATGTTGGAGGCTTTTATGCCAAAGTTGATTTCTAAGTTGCTTATGTCGTATAAGTTGGTATGTGTTGTTCATGTTGCTATGTTGTATGCGTTGTAAAGTCCTATATGTCATGTAAATTCATATGCATTTTTGTCGGAGACGTTGTTCACACCACGTTGGCCTGGATTGGCAATCTAAGTTGAAAGTTGAAGGCTTATGCCTTGATGCCTCGATAACCTGGAAATTATTTAAGTTGGGAGTTTCACTCCGATTGGTACCATATGCATAATTAGTTGAGTCACATTAAAGTTGCATTTCCTTGAATTATTTATGTTGATGTTCGATTGAAATTGTGAAGTGGTGTTTTGTTTACGATTCTTATTCACTGTATTGTTTTCATATACTGCTTATAATTATCATAAATCACCCCTTCTGTTGAATGTTGTCCTTATGTGACAACGTGCAGGTAATCCTGAGAAGTAGCCGGTTACCATTGGTCGAGTCGGTGGTCAGTCGCTCTGATACGTAGCACTCGGGGGATTGTCACGTGTCTGCTTTGTTGATCTTTTATTATTGCTGAATTTTAATTAGTCGAAGAGCTTAGAGTTGATTAATAAATATTTTAAAATTGTTATTATGTTGTTTAAAGATGCTATGAATCACATTTATGAATCTGCTGCGTAATATTTTATGAAGTTGAACTATTGGAGTGAATGACGTTGTTTATGTTGTTTTTACGAAAAAGTGCTATGTATTCAGCACGATTTCCTTCAATTGGAAACTGTTTAAAGTTGAATATTTGATATCCCGTTTTGTAGAAAAATTTTACGAACTCTGATTTTGTTTATATTTCGCGGGTAGAAAATGGGGTGTTACAATATGTGATTTCACCGTTTTGTGAATTTTCGGGTAAAATTGGCTTGAAGGGTATTTTAGATATTTGTTAATTAGTAATAAATTAGAAATTAGTAGAATTGGTGTTTTTGTGAGGAAATGATATTTGGTTGGAAAGAGTAGAAAATAGAAATAGAAAGAAAAAGAATATAAGAGAGTGAGAAAGAGTGAAATAGAAAGTTGGTAAGAAGAGAAAGAAAAAGAGAAGAAAGAAAAAGAGAGAAGAGAAAAAGAAGAGAAAAGAGGGAAAGTTGGAAAAAGCTTCAAGAATTCTCCTAGGAATCGGTATAATCGGGTAAGGGTGATAAGCATTGTTATGTTAATATTGTGTATGATTATGTATGTGTTTGATTGGTTGAGTTTGGTTTTGATGGAAGTTTAGAGAAGATGAATAGTTACGGTTTTAGAGAAAATGTGAGAAATTGTTAGATTAATCGGTTAGAAATTGTTATAATCGAAGTATGATGTTAGATATATGCTTTAGATCATGTTTATGGAAGTATTTTGGAGATTTGGGGTGTTTGGAGTTGACTGTTCGCAGCTGAGAAATTATGGAATTCGCATTGGTCGCTCAGCGAGCTATCCCTCGCTCAGCGAAAGTTCCAGGGAGATTCTTGCTCAGCGAGCGAGAGGGCGCTCAGCGAGCTTGTATGTTTTTGAGAAGATTGTATTTTAATCCGTAGCTTTAGTTTCGGGCATCCGTTTTTAGTGTTCCTTATATCGATTCAAAGCTAGAAACATGTAGAAGCTAATGATGCTAAAGAATGTAATTTTTAGCCGACTTTCACCCGAATTTTCCGATAAAACGTAAATGAATTAGTTATGGAAATGTGGGATGATGTGATGTTATGGCCGTTTGGAAAATGAATACATTGTTTGAATTGAATGTCAATGTATGTTAATTTAATGAGATGAATGCATAATTATGTTGTGAATAACGTATGCATTTTCAAGAATGTTGTGTGTCATTTTGAATGTAAAGCATAATGTATGCATTCTCGTGTTATGGGATTCTTTGTGAATCCTTTGTAGCATCGTGTGCTCATGTGGAGTGTGAGCGATGACTACAACAAGATCGTGTGCCCACGTGGGGTGTGAGCGATCGGATTGTGTGCCCGTGTGGGAATATATATTTTTGACGTTGCTGAAATATTTCCGTTGTATAATCATTTATCGTTTGGAAATTACCCTATTGTTATATATCTATTATGAGCAGGTGTAATGTGGTTTGATTTCAAGTATAATGTAACATTGCTCTTTTATACCATATTTCGAATATACTCTGATGGAATTTTTAATATGTGCCTAAATGATTTAATTGCTTAGTTGGGGTATAGAAAGGGGGTGTTACATTAAGTGGTATCAGAGCCAGTGTTCGAGTCAATTATGTCTGTCTTGATGTTGTTATGATTGAACTTTTGTTTAATCTTGTTGTCTTTGGGAACAATCAGAATATGGCTGGTAGAAACAACAATGCTATGGCTGCTGCTTTGGAAGCAATGGCTAGGGCGTTGCAGAGAGCGCCGAATGTGAATGCTAATAATGAGTTCAGGAAGAATCAATCGTCGGTCTTCAAAGGGAGATTCGATCCTGATGGTGCTTAGAATTAGTTGAAGGAGATTTAAAGAATCTTCAGAGTCATGGACTATGCTGAAGAGAGTAAGGTGAGGCTTGTTTCTCACATGTTGAAGGAAGAAGCCGATGATTGGTGGGTCGGTAGAAGTCAAGCTCTTGAGGAGGAGGATGAAGAGATAACATGGGAAGTTTTCCGTACTGAGTTCTTAGGGAAGTACTACCCTGAGAGTGTGAAGGGAAAGGAAGAGATGGAATTCCTTGAGCTGAAGCAAGGTAGTATGTCAGTGGTTGATTATACTGCTAAGTTTGTGGAATTAGTTCAGTTTCATCCTCATTATGTTGCTGCTACTGCTGAGTTTTCTAAGTGCATTAAGTATGAGAATGGCTTGCTTCCTGAGATTAAGTAAGCTTTTAGATATCAGAGAATTAGAAGGTTTTCATATTTGACTGAATGTTGTAGAATCTTTGAAGAAGATAACAAAGCTCGTTCTACACATTACAAGAGTGTGAATGAGAGGAAATGGAAGCAACAAGCTAGAAGTGGACCTTATGTGACACCCGCTGATAAGGGCAAACATAGGGGAAACTTTGATAGGAGATATGGTGGAGGGAGTTCTGGCCTCGTTAAGTGTTACAAGTGTGGTGATTTAGGCCACAAGTCTTTTGAGTGTGGGAAGAATATTGTGAAATGTTCAAACTGTGGAGGTCTTGGACATGCTACTACCGAGTGTAGGAGGAATGTTGTGAAGTGCTTCAATTGTGGGGAAGTTGGTCACATTAGTACTAAGTATACTAAGCCAAAACAAGCTCAGGCGGGCGGAAAGGTGTTTGCATTAGCAGGGAAGGACACTACTAGTGCAGACCATTTGATTAAAGGTACATGCTTTATTAATAGCACGCCTTTAGTTACTATTATTGATATGGGAGCGACTCATTTGTTTATTTCTCTTGAGTGCGCTAAGCGTTTGAATTTGTTTATGTCTTCTAAGGGCGGTGAGATGGTTATTGAGAATCCTGCTTCAATGTCGGTAACTACTTCTTTGGTGTGTGTAAGTTGTTCTTTGACCATGTAAGGTAAAGATTTTGTTATGGATTTAGTTTGTTTTCCGTTGGAAGGTTTGGACGTGATCTTGGGTATGAACTGGTTGCAGTTTAATCGAGTTCATATAGATTGCTATCATAAGTTAGTAAGGTTTCCTTCTTTGGATGATGATGAAGAAGAGAGTTTTCTGTCCATGAAAGAGTTGAAGAAACTTTTAGTGGACGAAGTTCAATTGTTTGGTTTGTTTACATCATTGTCAGTGGAAAGAGAAGTGGAGATAAGTAGGTTTCCAGTGGTGTATGATTTTCCAGAAGTGTTTCCGGATGATATTAAGAATGTATCGCCGGAAAGAGAACTTGAGTTTTCTATTGATCTAGTTCCGGGTACTAGATCGATTTTGATGGCATTGTATCGTATGTCAGCTTCAGAGTTGGTAGAATTGAAGAAGCAGTTGAATGACTTGTTGGATAAGAGGTTTGTAAGGCCGAGTGTTTCTCCTTGGGGTGCACCATTATTGTTGGTAAAGAAGAAGGATGGAAGTATGTGGTTTTGTATTGATTATCGACAGTTGAACAAGGTGACAATTAAGAACAAGTATCCGCTTCCGAGGATCGATGATTTGATGGACCAATTGATTGGTGCACGTGTTTTTAGTAAGATTGATTTGAGATCGGGATATCACCAGATTCGTGTGAAAGAGGAGGATATTCAAAAGACGGCTTTTGAGACACAGTATGGTCATTATGAGTATTCTGTGATGTCATTCGATGTTTCTATTGCGCCAGGTGTGTTGATGGAATACATGAATCGTATTTTTCATGAACAGTTGGATCGTTTTGTGGTTGTGTTCATCGATGACATTTTGATTTATTCTAAGTCTCAAGAAGAGCATGCAGAGCATTTATGGATTGTATTACAAATTTTGAAAGGGAAGCAATTGTATGCTGAGTTGTCAAAGTGCGAGTTTTGGTTGTGGAAGGTAAGTTTTCTTGGGCATATTATTTCTGATGGTGGTATTAGTGTTGATCCATCCAAGATTGATGTGGTAATGCAATGGGAAGTTCCTATACCGGTTACGGAGATTCGAAGCTTTTTAGGCTTGGCGGGTTATTATCGAAGGTTTATTGAAGGATTTTTAAAGTTGGCACTTCCTTTAACGCAATTGACTTGTAAAGGAAAGGCTTTCATTTGGGATATTCATTGCGAAGAAAGTTTCATGGAACTTAAGAGAAGGTTAAAAACGGCTCCGATCTTAATTTTGCCCAATCCGATGGAACCATTTATAGTGTTTTGTGATGCTTCATTGTTTGGGTTAGGTGGTGTTTTGATGCAAGATGGAAAAGTTGTAGCTTATGCCTTAAGAAAATTAAGGGTGCATGAAACGAATTATCCTACGCATGATTTGGAATTGGCGGCCGTGGATTTTGCTCTAAAAATTTGGAGGCATTATCTTTATGGTGCGAGGTTCAAAGTTTTCAGTGATTACAAAAGTTTGAAGTATTTATTTGATCAAAAGGAATTGAACATGAGACAAAGAAGATGGTTAGAACTTTTGAAGCATTATGATTTTGGTTTGAATTACCACCCGAGTAAGGTGAATGTGGTGGCTGATGCCTTGAGTTGTAAGTTGTTACATATGTCCGCATTGATGATAAGAGAATGGGAGCTTTTGGAGAAATTTATAGACTTGAGTTTGGTTTGCGAGATGACGCCGAGAAGCGTGAGACATGGTATGCTGCGTGTTACGAATAATTGTATTGCAACCGTTTCTGAAAAGCAAAAGCTGGATTTGAAATTTGTTGATTTGATGATGAATGAGAATGAGGATTTCAAGGTTGATAATTTTGGAGTTTTGATATTCTGTGGTCGTATTTGTATTCCGGATTAAAGAGAGATGTAGCTCATTTTGTTTATGCGTGTTTGACTTGTCAGAAGTCTAAGGTGGAACATCAGAAGCTTAATGGTTTGATGCAACCGTTGGATATTCCGGAATAGAAATGGGATAGTATATCGATGGATTTTGTTACGGGTTTGCCGAATACGCAAAGAGGACATAATGTTATTTAGGTAATTGTGGATAGGCTTACTAAATCTTCTCACTTTATTCCGATTGATATTAGTTATTCTTTGGAGTAGCTAGCCGAGATTTATGTTTCTGTGATTGTGAAGTTGCATGGAGTTCCTAAGAGTATTGTATCGGATAGAGATCCTAGATTTACATCGAGGTTTTGGGAAAGTTTGCAAAAGGCTTTGGGTTCTAAGCTAAGATTAAGTTCGGCTTACCATCCTCAAACGGACGGTCAAACCAAGAGGACAATTCAATCGTTAGAGGATTTGTTGTGTGCTTGTGTGCTAGAGCAAGGTGGTGTTTGGGATAGTTATTTAGCGTTGATTGAGTTCACTTATAATAACAGTTTTCATTCGAGTATTGGTATGGCGCCATTTGAGGCTTTGTATGGTCGAAGATGTCGAACACCTTTGTGTTGACATGTGTTGCTCCCAAAGATTTGCATCATGGTGCAGACGCGAACTATCGGAGAAAGATAAGAAATGAGGTTGAATTGAATAGAGTCGCCAACTAGGAATTTTTATCCCGAAGGAAAGGTAATGCTGCATAAACATAGAAAGTGATGGATAAAACAATTGCGAACCAGAGAAACTGAGAAAGGGGGTTGGTTACAACCTGGGAGGGTATTAGCACCCAGATTGTCCTTCGTACTCGACGGGATCCACGTTTACAAGATTTTGTTTAAAGGGGTAAGTGTATGTGCTATCTATGTGAAAAAGCTAAAGAAAGAAAGTACAGGTGTCATTGCAAAAAGGTGAATTGGTCAGGAACTGAGGCTTAGAAAAGAATGTTGAAAGAGGGGGAAGACAAAGAGACTTTTGTTCGATAATTGTTAAGTTATGCCTACGTATCCTTGCGTGCAATGAAGAAGTCAGAACACCATAGTTCGACTCAAAGAAACTGAAAATAAATTGACTGTGAATTGCTTGCTTGCCTAAGCTCAAGTGTATGACTCGTCTGGCTCGAGTGCTAAATGTCTTGCATTAGACGGAAGACGCAAGTTCTCGTTTGTGAATGAGTGTGATGAGAAAAGAATCCCGAAGGAGACGATTATTGGTGTTTTGCATAGGATTATGAGCTTAAGCCTAAATCAAGGGCTTGTAAACTCATTATATCCTTCCTGATTAGGGATAATGAGCCTACTTAAGTATGAGATAAGCATCTCAACTTAATTACCGTAATGATGTAGGATTAAGATCATTAACCTACTTGTGATTATTAATATGTTTTTGGGTTTTTGTTTAGTGTTAAGTAATGAGTTTAATCTCTAATCATGGATTAGTGAACTCATTACACCATCCTAATAGAAGGATGATAGATGAGAACACTTAAGCTGAGGAAGATACCTCAACTTAATCCATGGTTAGGGATTAAATTCATTATATGACAAGCCTTTATTAAATGGATTTAAATTAAAGGATGAGATTAAGGAATGGATTTTAAGTTTGTAAGACAACTTGAGGGGGACTTGTCCATTAAACACTAGGGTTAGTCCCTCTTAACCATAAGGAAGAGATAGAACCCTAATGTAAGGCCCAAGTTACAAGATAAAGTCTTGGTGATTATTAGCGTGTTTTGATTAAGAGGTGTAAGCAAATTAAAGGTTTATCGCTTAGGATTAAATTTATACACACCATTCTAAGAGAAGGATGCAGGCATAACCCTTATTCAAAGTCCTAAAGCTTTAAGAGTTTAGTCTCTGATTATTGAGACGAGGAGAGAGATTCAAGGAGACTCAAAGGTAAAATACTAAAGGGGACTATATACAACCCTAAAATTTATGATTCTTGGTTATCCTATGGTTGGTTAGGCTTAAGAGAAAGTATCTTCAAGGCCACCAATAGAAGAAGCAGATGAAAAGAGAAGGAAGAAGAAGAATAAGTTACTTACTTCCTGAAGAAGATAAGTAACTTAAAAGAAAGAAAGTAAGAATAATGGAACACAAGTGAAACAAGTTCACTTCAAATACAAGTATATATGCATATTAATGATGAGAAGATATGGGAAGTGAAGGCAAATCCACCTCCCAAATAACTTACCAAAAGTTCCTGAATATGTTAGTATGAATGCATGAGACATAAAGTAAAAGGAAATGAATTGAAATGAGATGTAAAGACCCAAGTAAGAAGTGAATATGCAATGTAAATTCATTGTGAGGTGATGCAAAGTCATACAAGATGCATATGAATGGTCATACAAGTATGAGATGCTATGGAAGCATGTTAGAAGCATGGAAACACGTGAATGTTCATGAAATGTAATGGATGCAAAGCATAACAAATGAATGAGGAAATTATCAAGCAATGTTCAAGCATGTCTTAAGATGTCTAAGATGTCATACAAATGTTTGAAATGTCATGACAAGTTCATATGATGATGATATGCAAAGGAGAATGCAAATAAAGACGCAAGTTTAACGTTTTAAGACAACATGATATGCATATGATAAAAACAGAAGAAATCAACTTGATAAAAAATTTAAATAAGGCTCAAACAAACCCTAATCCCATCTAAGATTACACCCCAAAGGAGAAGGTCAGAAGCCTAACCTAATGAGGGTTATGAATTTTCTAAGTTTGCTAAGGTTTTTGGGTGATTCTCAAGGGAAAATGCAAATCAAATTGAAAATTAAAGATAAATTAATGAGAAAAATAACCTAGAAACTATATGCAATATGTGAAACAATGCAAAAAGAATCAATTTCAAACTCATCATGGTTAGGCATAAATGAATTTTTCAAGTTAGGGTTAGAAAAATGTGATTTTTAAGAACCCTAATTCAAAGAAATTTGTGAAATTTTGATCAAACCTAAAAATAAATTTATATGATGAGTTTGAAAATGTTTCTAAGTGTATGGGAATGTTTCATGAATTTTTTGGTGATTTTTAGAAACCTAAATGCATTTTTAATTAATTAAAATCCATTAATTAATTAAATATAACATTTAAATATTTTAAAAATACTTTTTAAATGCAAAAAAATAAAATAAAAATAATTTTTTGAATGAGATTTGATATTTTAAATAAAATGAGAAAGAAAATGCAATAAAAATGAAAATAAAATGAATTTAAATGGAAGTATGCATATTTGAGAGTCAGGATTTAAACTAGGATGGAGGGAGTTAACCGCGCGCGTGTATCAAGGGCTGGGATCAGTCCTAGCTAATTAATTGTGATTTAATTAATTAATTGGGAATTAGGGCTAACGAACTAATCTGGGCCATCCATCCACTAATTAAAACAAGCATCCAATGATCCACATTAAATCTGGCACTTAAACCCTAATTAGAACCCTAACTACTTTCAGGTGACCTGAGAAGGCCCCGGTCATCTTCTCTGGCAACATCAAATCCCTATCTCTCTCCCAAGGCCATGAAAACATCCCAAAATCCCCAGAATCAATCCTCTAACATCAAACAACAAGAATCCACAAACAAAAACAATTTATTTTGCATCAAAAAGAGAGAATCGAAGCCAAACGGAAAAATGTCAAAAATTTCTGAAGTTGAATACATCCCACATACTTAACCATTTTCAGTGATTCAAAGTGCATAATGATCAGAGAAACATGCTTTATCACATTGTAACTTAAAATCAAAGCTCTGAGAAAAAAATCTTGAGTTATACCTGAGCTGGAGTTGAGCAAATATGGACCCCCAAAGCCTGCTTCTTGTGCTAGACACCTCCTTTGATCACCCTGGTGCTATTGAGAAGCTTTGCAAGAGTTTAGATGGCCTCCTTTTGAAGGTTTAGTTCTGAGAGGTGGAAAATCGTGTTTGAGTTTGAGTGACTTTCAGGGAAAAGTGAAGGGTGTTTTGTGTTCCCTATGATTTGTGGAGATGATTGGTGGAAAAAGATTTGAGGTTTGATGCTTGTGCTGAGAGTTTCGAAGAGATGAAAGTTTTGGGGATTTTCTTGCAATCTGAGCTTTGTGTGGTTTCAGGCTTGTGTGTCCCCTGTTTTGGAGTGCTTGAGGTTTGTATAAACAATTGTGATTGGTTCAGAGAGTTGGTGTGGCACAGCTTGATTGGTATGGGAGGTTTTGCAAAAAAGTCAAAGTTGGTGTAACATGAGTATGGACTGGGACAGAGCTGGTTCTAGGGTGGCTTTAGGCTCAGCTGAGTTTGTGGAGAGCCATGGGATGGATTGTGATGAGCTGTGATGATTGAATGATGAGATTGAAGGGGTTTTGCAAATTTACAACTTTGTGAATTTTGAAAAGATTGGTCATGAAAAGCAATGGTACAAGGAACAATTCTGGTCCAAATGCATTGCACTATGTTTGTATGATGTTTAGCAATGAATTTGAGGTCATGAAATGGCTTGAAACTTGAATTTGCAAAAAATCCTCTTTGGCATAAACTTGAGTTCTAGGATGAATCAAGACATGTTCTAGTACATTTTGAAAATGGGAAGACATAATCTACAACTTTCATGCCCAAGAATTTTTCATTTGAAGCATTTTTAGTCATGAAAGAATAGGTTGAATATCTTTCCCAAAATGGAAAGTTTCCATTACAAGTCATTTCCAAAAATAGCAAGCTTGCATTTGGCTCAAAATTATTCAACTTTGTGAACTTCCAAACACATCTATGATCAAATAAAGATCATAGAACCTCAAAATGATGAATGTGACCCTTTGGTACCCTTGAGGGAGGCCTCAGATGCCCTGATTTTGACTTTACTTCCTCAAGAAGTTACCCAATGATCATATGACTTCCACAGTGAATTTCTTCATAAAACTTGGTACACATGATCCTTATAACATATTAAGACCATTAGAAACAAGAATGACCAAAATAATTGGGATTAAGGCCTCTGAAACCAAAACCCTAATTTTAGCTCATCTGTGTAGGAAATCTACAATCTGCCTCTATGCCTTTGACATGCTTTGTGATCTCTTGACTTTTATGAACTTTGCGGAGCATATCATGATCATGGAACACACATGGACCCTCTTGGTAAGCTTCAAGACCATTGGGATGGCTCAGATCACTTCTTTGGTTGCTCAGATCACAAACACTAGATGCAGATGAAATGGAACTATGTAGATGAAACAAATATGCAATATGAGATGGTATGCTTATGCTAATGCAAAAATGAAAGATCACAAGCCATGGTGTGAGAAAAAGTGAGGGCAAATTTGGGGTGTTTACAGCTGCCCCTATTCAAGCATAAGTTAGCTGGGCAGGATGTAAGTGCCTGGCTTAACAGACAAATAAGATAACTTGTGGTTGAATACCAAAGACAGTCAGAAATTTGCACTCGCTGGGGAGAAGAAGAAAAGAGATATAAATTGTAACAGATAGTATAGTATGAGTATCAAATGAAAGCGATGTAAGACGACCATCGAGCAGTGGACGACTGCTGGGGGTAAACGATAAGCAAAGCAATGACGGGGACGGCCATTATGCTGGGAAATAAAGGAACCATGACGGGGACGACCATCGGGTAAAGAAAATAAAACTCTCTAGGGATTTAAAGAAGTGAGAAAAGAAATGATGGGGACGACCATCAGGTTGGAAAGTAACTAAAACGTGACGGGGACGACCATCGGGTAAAAGAATAAATGAAATAATGATGAGGGATGGTCATAAAAAGGTGAAGGACGATCACCTAGCAGGGGACGGCTGCTGAAAATCTCGACATAGGACGAATGCTGGATAGAAAAGATCAATGATGGGGATGACCATCGGATAAGCATGATGAAGGACGATTATTAAGAGGTGAAGGACGATCACCTAGCAGGGTACGACTACTCTTGGGGAATATCACGACATATGACAAATGTCGGATAACAAGATCAACGATGGGGACGACCATCGGATAAATGATGAGGGACGGTCATCAAAAGGTGAAGGACGATCACCTAGAAGGGGACGACTGCTCTTTATCACGACATAGGACGAATGTCAGATAGAAGGTTCCAACAATGGGGATTCCACTGGGGAAAGGATGAGGGACGGTCATCCAAAGGTGATAGACGATCACCTGGCAAGGGACGGCTGCCGAAAGTATCACGACATAGGATGAATGTTTGATAGAAGAAAGTTGTTTTGTTGGCGACTTACAGGGGAATGGTAAACACGGACGAGTGCTTACACTATTAAAATAAAGGGTACAACTATTTGACGGTGTGTATAGATTAAAGATGAGGACGAGCATCCTTAGGACCACGATACGGACGGGTATCGATAGAAACAAACGCTGATGCGTGTTTAAGGATGATGATACAGACGAGTATCAATCGGTTAAGATAGGAATACGTACGAGTGTTGAATCTGCCGGGGAGTTGATATATACAAGATACGGATGAGTATCAGAGGATTGTATAAGTATGTACAAGTGTTGATCTACTGGTGAAGTATGTGCAAGACACGAACGAGTGCCGAAAGATTGAGCAAGGGACACAGACGAGTGTTTTAACTTGCTGGGGAAGTATGACACGGACGAGTTTCAATAAAAAGAATATGTACAAGTATGAACAAATATCTGAGAATTCTGAATGATTTATGGCAACCTTACTGAGGAAAGATGACACAGACGAATGTCGAAAAGAGCATGTATAAATATGGACAGGCATCTGTATTGCGAGTTCCAAGGGGATGCTTTGTCTTTTATTTGCAAGGGATATAAGTTTTACATATGGCTGGTGAAGTGATAATGGTATTTGGAGGTGACTGGCTCGAACCCGGCTCATGATCATGCAAATGTTTGATTTTTACCATAATGCTCCGTATTAGACGGAATGCTACGCTTATTTTGGTAAAATAATGATGCGAATGCTATGATTATGCAAATGATAAACTTGATCCGAAATCCGGATCCTACGGGGATAAAGATCTCTGGCTGATCCGTTTGGAGGGAGAACTCAACTGGGGAAAGAGATCATTGATTGATCTGTCCGGAGGGAGGACTCCCAATGGGGATGAGGAAGTTTTAGCAACTCCGTCGGGGACGTGTTTCAGGCATTGCTCTACTGGGGAGGAAACTCTGTGGGGAATCCATTCCACCAATTCTGTTGAGGATGAGCCAATTTTGGCACTTTTGATGGGGACAAGAAAGTTCTTTTATCACTTTGCTGTGAAAGAGTTGTCAGGCATTGCTCGGGAGGTTCCGCTTGAGGAGGAGATAGCTTCTGGAAAGTTCTATGCTGGGGATTTAATGCTTGATATGCTCCATGTTATGAAATATTGTTTGCCTTGAGTACCTGCTGTTGCACCCCAAAATTTGCCCTCACAATACAAGACTTTGTGTGCTAAGAAGGTTCACAAGGTTCACAAGACCTTTCATGAGGTTCATGAAGTTTACAAGACACTTTATGAGGTTCACAAGGTTCACAAGACCTTTCATGAGGTTCACAAGATTCACAAGACATCTTATGAGGTTCACAAGGTTCACAAAGTTCATCATTGGTCAGAAGATTTGACAATTCCCTCAGGCAAGGCATTCTCCTAAGCAGTGCATCCAAAACTAGGGTTTTGACTTTAATCAGGCTAAATGGACTTCCAATACTTCAAGTGAGCTTCATAACATCTTATATGTGTTTAAAAATCCCCATGACAAATTTCAGAACTTTTCTCAAAGGTTTGCTCAGTCAAATGATTAGATAAGTCAAAATCAGTCAAAGTAGTTAAAAAGTCAAACAGAGGTCAACTGTGGTCAAACCAAAGTCAAACTCCATGATTTTTTGTCAACATCAAGTATATGAAGTAAAATTCATCATTTTATCAAGGGTTGATCATGATTCATCAAGGATATTTGCGATCATCAAGAATCAGGGGTTTCTAAATTAGGGTTTCCTCAGGAAAAGTCAACTGAACTTTGACCAGCCATAACTTTCACATGCTTCATCACATTTTTCTCATCTAAAGCTCATTTTGAAGGAAATTGAATTCTCTACAACTTTGTGTCTCACAAGCCAAGCCCAAAAATGCTTCATTTGAAAGGTATGAGCTAAGACATTATAGGTCCTTTTAAAAGTCAACAAAAAGTCAACAACTTCAAAAGGGCATAACTTGAGAATGGTAAATGATATGGAAATGAAACCAATGGGTTGGTTAGAGGACTCTTCAAGCTTTCCAAAATGTCCAAGAACACCCTCATAGCATTAAAATTGAAGGATATGTGACCTTGCAAAGTTGGGAAATTTTTGGGTGGTTCATGAAGAAAATAGGGTCTTAGAACCAAATTTTTCTAAATGGGCTGAACTTTTGGTGACCCAAAGTGATACATGACATCATGCACGAAATATATTTGATATTTTCATAATTTTATTTAATTTAATTTATTTATTATGATTTTAATATTAAAAAATCATTTTAAATTTAAATAAAATATCAAATGTGAAAATTTAAAATATATTTCTCTTCTAGAAAGTCATAAATATAATTTGGATTGAATTGATACAACATTGATGAAGATTGGCTTGAAATAGAAAGGTCTTATTCAAGAATATTTGAAATTTAAGCTTTAATCTTTTTCAATCTCCAAAATCCAAAAAGTCCATGCAATGATCAAATCTCTTGACCTAATTTGATTCTACTATAAGTATACAACATAACCCAATCACAAAGACACGAATTCCCTGCCTCAAAGAGTAAGTTCATACATCCAAAAAAATCACCAAAAACTTCAATTCGGTTTCTTCTTTACAAGGCTTGTTAAGGTATTTTAAGGACATAAGAATGATCCTTGGACTTCACTGATCATGTATCAATACTCATATGCATCCAACACCTCATGAATGGCGTAACCCGAATCAAACTTTGCATAGCTTAATGATTTTTTCGTTTTCTAATATTTGTGTATTATAAATAAGTTTTGATCATTGTTTCATGTTTGTATTAAGTTGTTGATTGATTCTGGATGGTTTGATTGGAGTTTCACTACAGGTTTGAGAAGTTGCCATGGCTAGGGTTTCGGCCAAACAATTAGGGTTTTACACTAGACCTAAAATAAATGAATTCCAAGAACATAGAACGATCATGTGAACTATGGGGATCATAATGCACCAATTAATTTTAAGAAATTTCACTGTTTTGTTGGTTTTCCAATTTCGTAGGTTTCTGTTTTGAAAAATTCGCAGGAAACTTCGTAAGAGATTTCGCAGGTGTTTTCGCAGGAAAAAGGTTGAAGACGAAGCTATTGGCGCCATCTGGAAGTTTCAAATTTGATTTTAATATTTTATGTAATTGTTTCTGATTTGTTTCACAACAGCAGTGTTGGCCCAGTGGTAAGGAGCGCTTGTGTTATACCTGAAGGTCTTTGGTTCGAATCCTGGGCTCACCACCTTTTTCTTATTTTTTTCAGTTAACTATCAAACTTAATATATAATTAATTGTGTTGGTTGTAACATCAGTTGCGCCCTCCCGGCTGGAATGGTAAGCGTGTTTGTGTATTGTGTAAAGGTCCTGGGTTCGAATCCCCCCCAGGCCTTTTGGTGTTCTTTGCTTTGTTTTTGCATGTTTTTTTCAGGTCAAGCAACAAAACCAAATGGAGTGTGTTTGCTAACACCTGCGCGCGCATGGCCCTGTGGTGGGAGTGCTGGTCTTGAGGGTGAAAGCTTAGGGACTGGGTTCAAATCCCAGCCCAAGCAGGTTTTGTTTTTTTTAACTCTTTTCTCTGTTTTTCTATTATTTTATTAATTTATATTATAATTTAAATAAAAAAAAATGTAGAATGTTTATATTATTATCATATTTTATAATTCATCTTTTTTTAGATCTTATTAGAAAAATTGTTTATTTTTGTAAAAAACCTAATTAATTTAATATAAACCCTAATAATATTTATAAACCTTAATCATGTACATATTTCTATAATTTGTTTATAATTTAAATCTTGTATATAAATATGCTTAAAATAATTAAAATTCTTAATTTAATTTTGTTAATATAATAATATGATATGTATATATTTTATAATTTGTTTATAATTTAATTCTTGTATGTAAATAATTTTTAATATATGCTTAAAAATAATTCAAATTTGCTAATATAATTTATTTTCATAATATGTTTATAATTAACCTAATTTTTATAATTTGTAAATAATTTAAAACTTTATGATAATTAGTATATAATTGTTTATATTTTCTTAATCTTAAAATAATAATTGTTTATAAAAAATTGAATTTTTAATTATTATACTAATATTCTTATTCATTTTATTATTAATGCTATTTATTTTCATATTTATTTTATTATTAATAATCCCATTTATATATTGTGATTTATTATTATTATTTTTACTAACCCAATTATATTATTATTATTTATTTTTGCTTATTTATTTAATTTGCTTGAATTATTATTATTATGTAATTGTTTCCTTTATGTAATATTTTAGTAATAATGTTTATTATTTATTTTTAAATGCTATGGTTAGTAAAATAGGGAGTGAAACATGTTTGTATGTAAAAAATTAATTTAGATCACTAATTTAAAAGAAAAATATTTAAAATTGTACACTCACACACGTAAGTCGATCTTTGATCGCCATCTCACTTCCTTAAGGATACCTCTCATGTTGCCTAAAAAAGGTCAAGTAGGGTGTATAAAGCAAAGTCCCTCATTTCACATCATCTAGTCCCTTTAAACAGATAAAAAGATCACGTCCCTTCGAATGTTTCCTTCATAATGATCTTGTCCCTTTCGAATAAAGATGATAAGTCCCTTCGAATTGCTTATACACCCCACAGTTGCCTAAATAACAGATGACCCTTTACTTGTCCCTCACATCCAAGGTAATGACTACCTATTCCTTAATAATAGGGATAGTCTTACCATTGAAAGGATTCAAGAACAGAAAAGACTTAAACTTAGGGTAGGTTCCTCCTAGATACTTGCTCACTCTTCAAAACATTTCAAACACTTCACACATTTCAAACAAATTTTCAAAACAAAGGTTTTTATACGCATCCGTACATGGATCATTATAAAACACTTAAGAAAATTTCTATTCACACACTTCACATTTCAAAAACATTTTAAAGTGAGCTAAGTAACTAAGAGCCCATGGATAACCATGGATGTAAAGGGTGCTAACACCTTCCTTTTACATAACCTACCCCCCGGACCCAAAAATCTTTTAAAAGGTCTTTCCTGTTCTTTTATGCCTTTCCTTTGGATAAAATAAAAGTCGGTGGCGACTCTTGCTATCCGCAACATAACTAAAGTCAGTTCTCCCACCGTGTTACAGAACTGGCGACTCTGCTGGGGATTTAAATTAAAGAGGGGTACCCTTAGGAATTAGATCACTTTAAAATTGTTTTCCTTGTTTGCTTTATACTTATCTGTTGGGGTGCTCTTATGTGTGAAAGATCCTAACCCGGATCTAGTGTACCTTAGGTAAATGGTAATAGACCAAGGAAACTGTACGGCGTATACCGATATGGTTGATCTGGTGGCCATAGTTAGTGTGACTTCTTGGTTGGTGCTTATGTTCCTTAAGTCAAGTTGAGGATAATATGAGGCTACCATATGTTGTCAATACACTAACTAACTTTTAGAACCCTAGTTATCCCATCTTGGCCTTTAGAAAAGTAGTGAGATAACCGGCTTTGGTGCAGACTGAAGTTGGTTGATACTCGATGCTACACTCATTGAGATTCTAAACTTGGAGGGTTTTGGTTGGCAAGTAAGTTTCCTACTGAACAACCACCCTTGTGAAGGATCAATGATATTGAGATCCCTTAGAACCTGGTTACTTTTATAGGACAGGTTGAACCAACTAAATTTCAGGGGAGGGTACTTACCTTTGAACCTCATGCAAGCCTTTAAACCTAGGGCTATGGTGTGACTTGTTTGTGTGTGCCACATGTTTGTGATTGAGCATAACATCATAGCATCATCATGCATCATAAGCATAGCATTTTCACTAACCATTTCAAGGACCAAAGGATTTATCTTTGTTCTTTGTTGCAGGTCATGGCTTATGCTCGTAGAAACACTATCAGGATCAACTTTGTAGGGATACCTCATAAGCTTAAGGAATTGGTTTCTTAGGTTTCTGAAAACTCCCAGTTCATCAAGAGACATGGTCACCTACTGGATCTAGTCACTTCAAGGTTCAATGAAGACATGATGAGTGTTCTGTTTCAGTTCTTTGACCCTAAGCACCATTGCTTCACATTCCCCGACTATCAGCTGGTTCCTACAATGGAAGAATTCTCTAAACTTCTGGGTATACCTGTTCTTGATCAAAGACCATTCACAGGCTTGGAAAGAGAGCCTAAACCTGAGGTTATTGCTGCAGCTCTACATCTGAAGAAGTCTGACATTGTTCTAGAAACGAGAAGCGGAGTCAAGGGTATTCTTGCTAAGGTATTAATGGATAAGGCTCAAGTGTTCTTGAAAGCTATGAGCTATGATGCTTTTGAGGAGATCTTAGCCTTGTTGATTTATGGCTTAGTGTTGTTCCCCAATCCTGATCAGTTCATAGACGTACACGCCATCAACATATTCCTGAGTCACAATCCAGTGCCTACATTGCTTGGAGACATTCTGCACTCTCTTCATACTCGTACTACAAGGGCAAGAGGAACCCTGATGTGTTGCATACCTTTGTTATCTAGGTGGTTTATTTCTCACCTTCCTCGCTCAGTGATGAATAATGAACAAGGGTTCAGGTGGTCCAAGAGAATCATGTCACTCTCGCATTCAGATATTCGTTGGTGCTCCAGATCTATGGAGAATGTCACCATCATTGACCGTTGTGGGGAGTTTCCTAATGTGCCACTTCTAGGCATAAGAGGAGGCATTACTTACAACCCTTCTCTAGCTTTACGACAGTTTGGTTACGCTCGGAGTGATGGTCCACATGACATGTTGATTCAGGGTATTGTGTTTGACTACGACAACGATCTTCAGGGTTACCGACAAAGGTTCATACGAGCATGGGAAAAAGTGAACAAGGTTGACAGCAAGACTCTGGAGCCTAAGTACACTATTCCTATGGAAGCTTACCTCAGATGGGTGCGATCTCGTGCTCAGACTCTCATGATGCCATATCCTGCTATCCTGCCAGTTAGCATGGAACCTGTTGCTGAAGGGGATACTTCTTATACCATCCTTCACCCAGACATTCCTACTGACATGGAAGATTTACAGAGATCCTGGATCCATTTGAAGGAGCAAAGGGATACTTTCGAGGCTCATTACAAAGCAAGCCAAGAAAGGATCCTGGAACTAACAAAGCAACTTCACGAGGAGCGGAATCTCAACTCATACCTCAACACAAAGAGGAAACGTCCATGGGAGACTTAAAACCCCATCTCTTGTATTTATTTCATTTCATTTTCTGTAAGCCCAAGAGGCAAAACAAATTTATTACTAATAAAAGTTTACCTTCTTGTCTGTTTAAGCAAATTTAAATCCTGCGGTCCTTGAAAACATTGCATACGCATTTACATTCCATATCATTGCATCACAGGTTTATTGTGTACAGGTTTCTCATCTTCTCGCTGTTTATTTCAGCAATGGCTCTTGAACAAACAGTTAAGGATCTCCAGGCACAAAATGCACAGTTCCAAGAGCTGATCCTGAACTTGTCCAAGGGGCAGGATGAATTGAAGACACTGCTGGCCAAGAAGACTAAGAAGACTAAGAGGTCAGGTGGCCTGATCAACATGGGAAGAAGGTTCAGAGGTCCTGTCAAGACCAAAGAACCAGTTGAAGATTATGAGTCTGAAGAGTCTGAGAAAGAGGGAGGAAGTCTCCACAACACAATGGGGGACTCTGATTCTGAAGCTAACTACTATCATGAGCCTAATGAGGATAAGTTCAAGATGCTGGTGGATAGAATGGATGCTATGGAATTGCAAAAGTCTTCTGAGCTGGATTTTGAAGATTTGAGTTTGATATCTGGGGTAGTTATACCCATTTGTTTCAAGGTTCCTACTTTTGTTGTTTATGATGGTGTCTCTTGTCCCAAGCTGCATTTGAGATCTTATGTCAGGAGAATCCAACCCCATACTGCTGACAAGAAGTTGTGGATCCATTTCTTCCAAGAAAGCTTATCTGGAGCTCAATTGGAATGGTACTATCAGTTGGAAAGTGTCAACATCCGTGATTGGAATGATCTTGCTGAAGCCTTTTATAAGCAATATCAATACAATGCTGATCTAGCCCCCACTCGCATGCAGCTGCAAAGCATGTCCATGGGTGCTAAAGAAAGTTTTAAAGAGTATGCTCAGAAGTGGAGAGACTTGGCTGGAAGAGTGCAACCACCTCTAACTGACAGGGAGTTAGTGGATATGTTCATGTGCACGTTGAATGGTCCTTTTTACAGTCATCTCATTGGAAGCTCATCATCTGGCTTCACTGAGTTGATAATGACAGGAGAGCGCATAGAAAGTGGTATAAGGAGTGTCAAGATTCAAGTGGGTGCTTCTTCATCAGGTGCTGCAAAGAAGCCTCCCAGTGGGAAGAAAGAGTCAAATGCTGTTTATGGTCAACCTGATCGTAATAGAAGGCATCAGTCTGTGAGTGCAGTTCATATCTCCAATCCAACTCCTACAACACCAGAGCAGCCACAGGGAAATCAACAGAGGGCTAGAAGGCAGTTCACTAAGATCAACATGTCAATGGCCCAAGCATTGCAACACTTGTTGAAGACTGAACTTATCACTCTAAAGGATTCCCCTCAGAATCCTAATGTTACCTCTCCCAGGTACAATCCTAATGCACGATGTGAATATCATTCGAACTGTCAGGGACATGATACCAATAGTTGCTGGGTATTGAAGAACAAAATTCAAGATATGATTGATGCGGGAGAGATTGAGTTTGACCCTCCGGGTACTCCAAATGTGATCACTGCTCCCATGCCAAATCATGAGAAGACTGTCAATGCAATTGATGAAGATTCACATATTTCCTCGGTTGCAGAGTTGACTACACCATTGTCTGTTATCAAGAAGAAGCTAGTACAAGCTGGGTTCTTTCCAGGTTGTCGTGAAGATTGTCTATATTGTACCTATAAGCCAGATAGCTGCTGGAGGTTGAGAGATGGAATTCAACGCCTCATGAATAATTACACCATAGTGTTTGAGAGGACTCCATCTTCTGTAGAAAGTATGGTTGATCATATAACTAAGCGTGCGAAGGTTGAAGAGGTGGATATGGTTGATAAAGTGCCGGTAAGGATTACTTCTAAGGGGCCTATCAAAATCACCCATAAGGGTCCAATTAAGATTACTGCTGAAGGCCCTGTAAAGATTGTTGCTGAAGCTAGAGTGGCTCCTATGATCATTACCACTCCTGGTCCTATTCCGTATACTTCTGATAGAGTTGTGCCTTGACATTATGGGTCTAATGTTTATATCGATGGTGTTAAGCAGGGACCCTTAGCTGATATTCCTGTTGATAATATTGCTGGATCTAGTAAGATCACACGAAGCGGAAGAGTTTTCTCCCCTCCAGTTACCTCCAAGAATACAGTTACTCCAACTACTACCTCTAATGCTGATGCTCGGGGCAAAGGTCCTGTTATTGAACCTATACCAACTGATGTGCCAGCTGCTGATGATCTCTCTAAGCAGATGGAAGAAGTATTGAAAATCATTCGCAAGAGTGATTATGACATTGTTGATCAATTGGGGCATACTCCCTCCAAGATTTCTATGTTGTCTTTGTTGTTATGTTCTGAGGCTCATGCCAAGGCCTGGATTAAGTTTCTGAAAACTGCTCATGTACCCAATGAAATTTCTGTTGACCAGTTTGAAAATTGTGTTGCACACTTGACCTATGATAATGGGTTAGGTTTCTCCGATGCTGATTTGACTCCGGCCAAGAGAGATCATAATAGGGCACTACATATCTCTATTGAATGCAGGGGCACTACCCTGTCACATGTATTGATAGACAATGGTTCCTCTCTGAACGTGTTGCCCAAAGAAGTCCTGAATAAGCTTAGTCCTGAAGATGCTGTGCTGAAGCCCAGTAATATAGTGGTGAAGGCTTTTGATGGTTCGAGAAGGGTGGTACATGGAGAAATTGATCTCCCAATCAAAGTTGGTTCTCAGGTTTTCAAAGCTACCTTTTATGTCATGGATATTCGTCCGTCATATTCTTGTTTGCTTGGGCGTCCCAGGATCCATGGGGCAGGTGCTATAACTTCCACTTTACATCAAAAGATGAGATATCCGGTAGAAGGAAAGGTTGTTACTGTCTACGGGGAGGAAGGATATGTTGTTAGCCATGTGAAAACCTTTAAGTATCTTGAGGTGGAAGGTGAATATGTTGAAACTCCGTGTCAGACATTTGAAGTGGTTCCTTGGATTGTTAATGATTATGAAGCTCCTCCTGTTGTCAAGAAAGTTCCTGTGGTCACCAGAGTACCTCCTACAATGGCCTCCCTCAAAGATGCTAGAGCTGTGGTGGATGAAGGTGGTTGTACTATTTGGGGTCAGCTTCCTGATATTCCATACAAGTCTGACAAATTTGGTTTGGGTTTCACTGCAGAATCCCAGAAGGCTGTTCGTCGTGCTCGTGCTGTTCGTATCACCAATCAGGGGATTATGAAGAATCAAATCAATGCTGTGGGTGACTATGATGAAGACTACAACCTGGATGCTTGGATTTTTCCTACTGTGGGTGATGGGCTCAATAACTGGAAAGCTGAAGATGTTATTCCTATCTCCTTTAGTCAAGAGTAAATACTATTACTGTGTTGTTACTTTTAAGTTTGTAATTTCTTGAACAATTAAAACTCTCAAGCCTTGTGCCTTACCCGGGGCACAATGGTGTGCTTGTTACGGGCTGTCATTTCATTTGCATACTTCATCCAATAAAAATCAGTGGACGTTTCGTTTTCGTAAATATTGTGTTCCTTGTCTTTCTTCTCTTTTATTTTTTACTTTATCAGCTATGTGTTCTTACACACACCCACTAAAATGCAGATCCTCATCCACTCTGGATCCTGTTGATAACAGTTCTACTATTGCCAATTATAATTTCGAGAATCCGATCTATCAAGCTGAAGACGGAAATGAGGACGATTGTGAAGTACCTGTAGAGCTTGCTAGGTTGTTACAGCAAGAAGAGAAAGCTATACAGCCACATGAAGAGCCAGTCGAAGTTGTGAATTTGGGAACTGAAGAAAACAGGAAAGAGGTCAAGATAGGGGCTGAATTGGAGGATAGTGTCAAGAGCAGACTGATTCAGATGTTATGTGACTATGTGGAGATCTTTGCTTGGTCCTATGAAGATATGCCAGGATTGGATACAGACATTGTGGTTCACCATTTACCAGTAAAAGAAGATTGTCGTCCAAAGAAGTAGAAGGTTCGTCGCATGCGTCCTGAAATGTCAGAGAAGATCAAAGCAGAGGTAATGAAACAGTTCGATGCAGGGTTCTTAGCTGTGACTTCTTATCCTCAGTGGGTTGCAAATGTGGTACCGGTACCTAAGAAAGATGGTAAGGTACGTATGTGTGTAGACTACAGGGATTTGAACAAGGCTAGCCCCAAAGATGACTTTCCACTTCCTCATATTGATGTTCTGGTAGACAACACTGCTCAGCATAAAGTATTCTCTTTTATGGATGGTTTTTCTGGTTACAATCAGATCAAGATGGCACCTGAAGATATGGAGAAGACAACATTTGTTACACAGTGGGGCACTTTTTGTTATAAGGTGATGCCATTTGGTTTGAAGAATACAGGGGCAACATATCAGCATGCTATGGTGGCCTTGTTTCATGATATGATTCATCATGAGATAGAGGTGTATGTGGATGATATGATAGCCAGGTCCCAGAATGAAGAGCAACATCTTGATCACCTGCATAAGTTATTTGAGAGGTTGAAGAAATACAAGTTGAGATTGAACCCAAACAAGTGTACTTTTGGAGTTAGATCAGGTAAACTCCTGGGTTTCATTGTCATTGGAAAAGGTATTGAAGTAGATCCTGCAAAAGTGAAAGCTATACGAGAGATGCCAGCTCCCCATACTGAGAAGGAAGTTAGAGGTTTCTTGGGACGATTGAATTACATTGCAAGATTTATTTCCCAATTAACAGCTACATGTGAGCCAATCTTCAAGTTGTTGAAGAAAGATCAGGTGATGGAATGGAATGATGAGTGCCAGACTGCCTTTGATGAAATCAAGAAATATCTGCTAGAACCTCCAATTTTGATGCCACCAGTTGATGGAAGACCTTTGATTATGTACTTAACAGTATTAGACAACTCAATGGGGTGTGTATTGGGGCAACATGACGAGCCTGGTCGAAAAGAGCAGGCAATATACTACCTTAGCAAAAAGTTTACCGACTGTGAAACAAGATACTCACTGCTCGAGAAAACTTGTTGCGCTTTGGCATGGGCTGCTCGCCGACTAAGACAGTATATGTTGACTCATACTACCTTATTGATTTCAAAGATGGATCCAATTAAGTACATATTCGAGAAACCTGCTCTCTCCGGAAGAATTGCAAGATGGCAAATGATCTTGACAGAATATGACATACAATATACTACTCAGAAGGCCATTAAAGGGAGTGTTGTAGATGATCATTTGGCTCATCAAGCAGTGGATGATTACCAGTCAATGAGTTTTGAGTTCCCTGATGAAGATATTATGATTATTACCAAAGAACCTGGACAATATGACGGACCTAAACAAGGATCCCGATGGACCATGGTTTTTGATGGAGCTTCTAATGCACTTGGTAATGGTGTTGGTGTTGTGATTAGTTCCCCTGAAGGTTGTCATACCCCGATTACTTCCAGACTTTGTTTCTATTGTACTAATAATATGGCTGAGTATGAAGCATGTATCCTGGGTATTAAAGCTGCTATTGATATGAAGATTCAGTTCCTTGATGTGTATGGAGATTCAGCCCTGGTAGTAAGTCAGATTAAAGGAGATTGGGATACCAAGCATGATAATCTCATTCCTTACAGGGAGCATGTGTTGTCTTTGATCCCACATTTCAAAGAGATTACATTTGGACACATTCCACGAAGAGAAAATCAGTTGGCAGATGCTTTAGCCACCATGGCATCCATGTTTGAGATCAGCTGGGATGATGAAGCTCCCAAGATTACTATTGATAGATTTGAGAAGCCTGCATACTGCAATGAGATTGACACTGAAGAGACAGAAGAGAAGCCTTGGTTCTATGAAGTGAAAAGATATCTTGAAACTCAGGAGTTCCCTGAAGGGGCATCTGTCAAAGATAGGAAGTTTCTGAGAAGGTTTTCTGCTAAGTTCTTTTTGAGTAATGGGATTTTGTACAAGCGCAATCATGATTCAACTATGCTTCGTTGTGTGGATATAAAGGAAGCAACAGAGATTATGGAAGATATGCATGATGGGATCTTTGGCACTCATTCTAGCGGTCATACTATGGCAAAGAAGATATTGAGAGCAGGTTACTATTGGTCTACTATGGAAGCTGACTGCTACCAACATTCCAGAACATGTCATAAGTGTCAAATCTATGCTGATAAAGTGCATATACCTCCATCACCATTGAATGTGTTGACTGCTCCTTGGCCTTTTGCCATGTGGGGCATTGATATGATTGGTGAGATCAAACCTACTGCTTCTAATGGGCATCGTTTCATTCTGGTTGCTATTGATTACTTCACTAAGTGGGTAGAGGCAGCTTCATTTGCATCTGTTACCAAGAATGTTGTGGCTCGATTCATTAAGAATAATCTTATATGTAGGTATGGCATCCCTGAAAGGATTATTACTGACAATGGCTCTAATTTGAACAACACTATGATTACTGACCTCTGCACGCAGTTCAAGATTAAGCATCACAACTCTTCTCCGTATCGTCCAAAGATGAATGGGGCAGTTGAAGCTGCTAATAAGAACATCAAGAAGATTGTACAGAAGATGACTGTTACTTACAAGTATTGGCATGAGATGTTACCATTTGCTCTTCATGGTTATCGTACTACAATACGCACTTCTACAGGGGCAACCCCATTCTCCTTAGTATATGGTATGGAAGCAGTTCTGCCCATTGAAGTTCAGATTCCCTCCTTAAGAATTATGAAGGATGCAGGCTTGGATGAAGATGAATGGATTCAAACTCGACTTGACCAGATAAATTTGATTGATGAGAAGAGGTTAGCAGCAGTTTGTCATGGCCAGATGTACCAGAAACGGATGATCAAAGCTTAAGCCAAAGGTATATCAGGCTGGTGACTTGGTAATAAAGCGTATCATATTACCACAGGGTGATCCCAGGGGCATGTGGACTCCAACATATGAAGGACCATTTGTGGTCAAAACAGTATTCTCAGGAGGTGCCATGATACTTACTACTATGGATGGTGAAGATTTCTCACATCCTGTAAACGCAGACATAGTTAAAAAATACTACGCATAAAAAGAGACCCGCTAGGTTGACTGGCCTAGGCAAAAATAAGGGCATCCCGGCGAACCAAAAGGGTTCGGGCAAAAATTAGGGATATATATAAAAAAAAATGTACACCCGGCAAGTCGAAAACCTGAAAAGGCGGCTTGGGCAAAAAAGGGTATCCCGGTGGATTGAAAACCTGAAAAGGCAATCCAGGAAAAAGTTAGGGATTAAAGCGTATGACTATGTCTCGTTTGGATCACCCATGTAACTACAACCAGTTATGTTACTTACTCAAGCTCGAACAGATAAAGCTCAATCCAATCGTTTCCGTCTCAACAGCAGAAGATGAGATACTTGAAGATAATGACAATAGTAGAATTGAAACTCAATAGGAGTATTTCTCACATAGCTGATTTTCTTTGTTTTGTAAAATTTTATGACAAATTCCTCTTACTAGGATTTATGTCTCCTTGTACAAACCTACCTATGTATAGGTCACTTTTTGATATAAATAAAATTCCATCTTTGAATCCAGATTTACTTTTACCCTATTTACATAAGCGAAACGTCCATTGGTTGTGTTTGAATGTATTATGCTTTTGAATATGATTGATGTTTACCAGAAATGCATGAAAATGCAGTAATAGTATTTACTAAGGACGAACGAGGGAAGGAATTCAACGAAGCTTCGCCGGTTCATCCCCACAAGACAGCTACAAGTCCCCCAGTAGGGAAAATCCATCTTCATAAGTAATTCGAGTCACATCTCTCCTGGAATTTATATCCATCTCTTTTATCCTCATACGGATAGTCGGGAATTTATACTTTCAATAGGAGTACGACGAACGAAGGCGGGAGGTTATGGATACCTTACTATCGAACGAAGACGGGAGGTTAGATATACCTTATTATCCAACGAAGACGAGAGGTTATATATACTATATTATCAAACAAGACGGGAACAAGTTCCTCATATCCTTCAGCAACAAATCGGGATTTATTTTCCCTGGCCAGCAGTTATTATACAAAGATATCCAGACGCGTCAAGCTGCATGAGGCATACATACATCATTTACATCATATCATATATATACATAAATACATAATACATTACTTAAGTGCATCATATTATACATGCATACATAATGCATAAACTAATATTATCATACAGAATGTTATAATCTTGTTTTTCAAGTTAATTCTCCAGCAGACAAACTTCATCAACAACTTGTGACTATTGGGCCGTTGTTTATCCTCCCAAAAGTTATACTTTATTCCCTCAGGACGTCGTTTATCCTCCTGAAAGCTACCATTTCCTCAGGACGTTGTTTATCCTCCTGAAAGCATATCATGACTTTGGGCCATTGTTTATCTTCCCAAAAGTTATACCCATTTCCTCAGGACGTTGTTTATCCTCCTGAAAGCATATCATGACTTTGGGTCGTTGTTTATCTTCCCAAAGGTTACATCATTACCTCAGGACGTTGTTTATCCTCCTGAAAGCTACCATTCCTTTTGGGCCGTTGTTTATCCTCCCAAAAGTTATGTTTATACCTCAGGACGTTGTTTATCCTTCTGAAAGCTATCATTTCCTCGGGACGTTGTTTATCCTCCTGAAAGCATACCATTTCCTCAGGACGTTGTTTATCCTCCTGAAAGCATATCTTGACCTTGGGCCGTTGTTTATCTTCCCAAAGGTTACATCACTATACCTCAGGACGTTGTTTATCCTCCTGAAAGCATATCATGACCTTGGGCCGTTGTTTATCCTCCCAAAGGTTACCTCATTATTATGGGACGTTGTTTATCTTCCCAGAAAGTTATATCTTCATATCTTGGACTACTTTACCCTCCAAGAGACATATTTGAAGAACTTTTCTCCAAGTGGCATCTTTAAGCCCACTCAAGCATATTCAACTAGTCATCAGTATCACTCTACGCACCGGTGAGTGCAAATTTTTGGGCTTTTGTGTTCAATCCCCTTCAACCTTCCAAGTCACAACTGGCAAATATACCAATCTAACCCCTCAGGTTTCAGAAAATTGAACAGGGGCAGCTGTTGCACCCCAAAATTTGCCCTCACAATACAATACTTTGTGTGCTAAGAAGGTTCACAAGGTTCACAAGACCTTTCATGAGGTTCATGAAGTTTACAAGACACTTTATGAGGTTCACAAGACCTTTCATGAGGTTCACAAGATTCACAAGACATCTTATGAGGTTCACAAGGTTCACAAAGTTCATCATTGGTCAGAAGATTTGACAATTCCCTCAGGCAAGGCATTCTCCTAAGCAGTGCATCCAAAACTAGGGTTTTGACTTTAATCAGGCTAAATGGACTTCCAAGACTTCAAGTGAGCTTCATAACATCTTATATGTGTTTAAGAATCCCCATGACAAATTTCAGAACTTTTCTCAAAGGTTTGCTCAGTCAAATGATCAGATAAGTCAAAATCAGTCAAAGCAGTTAAAAAGTCAAACAGAGGTCAACTGTGGTCAAACCAAAGTCAAACTCCATGATTTTTTGTCAACATCAAGTATATGAAGTAAAATTCATCATTTGATCAAGGGTTGATCATGATTCATCAAGGATATTTCAGATCATCAAGAATCAGGGGTTTCTAAATTAGGGTTTCCTCAGGAAAAGTCAACTGAACTTTGACCAGCCATAACTTTCACATGCTTCATCACATTTTTCTCATCCAAATCTCATTTTGAAGGAAATTTAATTCTCTACAACTTTGTGTCTCACAAGCCAAGCCCAAAAATGCTTCATTTGAAAGGTATGAGCTAAGACATTATAGGTCCTTTTAAAAGTCAACAAAAAGTCAACAACTTCAAAAGGGCATAACTTGAGAATGGTAAATGATATGGACATGAAAGCAATGGGGTTGGTTATAGGACTCTTCAAGCTTTCCAAAATGTCCAAGAACACCCTCATAGCATTAAAATTGAAGGATATGTGACCTTGCAAAGTTGGGAAATTTTTGGGTGGTTCATGAAGAAAATAGGGTCTTAGAACGAAATATTTCTAAATGGGCTGAACTTTTGGTGACCCAAAGTGATACATGACATCATGCACGAAATTTATTTGATATTTTCATAATTTTATTTTATTTAATTTATTTACTATGATTTTTATATTAAAAAATCATTTTAAATTTAAATAAAATATCAAATGTGAAAATTTAAAATATATTTCTCTTCTAGAAAGTCATAAATATAATTTGGATTGAATTGATACAACATTGATGAAGATTGGCTTGAAATAGAAAGGACTTATTCAAGAATATTTGAAATTTAAGCTTTAATCTTTTTCAATCTCCAAAATCCAAAAAGTCCATGAAATGATCAAATCTCTTGACCTAATTTGATTCTACTATAAGTATACAACATAACCCAATCACAAAGACACGAATTCCCTGCCTCAAAGAGTAAGTTCATACATCCAAAAAAATCACCAAAAACTTCAATTTGGTTTCTTCGTTACAAGGCTTGTTAAGGTATTTTAAGGACATAAGAATGATCCTTGGACTTCACTGATCATGTATCAATACTCATATGCATCCAAAACCTCATGAATGGCGTAACCCGAATCAAACTTTGCATAGCTTAATGATTTTTCCGTTTTCTAATATTTGTGTATTATAAACCTTAATCATGTACATATTTCTATAATTTGTTTATAATTTAAATCTTGTATATAAATATGCTTAAAATAATTAAAATTCTTAATTTAATTTTGTTAATATAATAATATGATATGTATATATTTTATAATTTGTTTATAATTTAATTCTTGTATGTAAATAATTTTTAATATATGCTTAAAAATAATTCAAATTTGCTAATATAATTTATTTTCATAATATGTTTATAATTAACCTAATTTTTTTAATTTGTAAATAATTTAAAAATTTATGATAATTAGTATATAATTGTATATATTTTCTTAATCTTAAAATAATACTTGTTTATAAAAAATTGAATTTTTAATTATTATGCTAATATTCTTATTCATTTTATTATTAATGCTATTTATTTTCATATTTATTTTATTATTACTAACCCCATTTATATATTGTGAATTATTATTATTATTTTTACTAACCCAATTATATTATTATTATTTATTTTTGCTTATTTATTTAATTTTCTTTAATTATTATTATTATGTAATTGTTTCCTTTATGTAATATTTTAGTAATAATGTTTATTATTTATTTTTAAATGCTATGGTTAGTAAAATAGGGAGTGAAACATGTTTGTATGTAAAAAATTAATTTAGATCACTAATTTAAAAGAAAAATATTTAAAATTGTACACTCACACACGTAAGTCGATCTTTGATCGCCATCTCACTTCCTTAAGGATACCTCTCATGTTGCCTAAAAAAGGTCAAGTAGGGTGTATAAAGCAAAGTCCCTCATTTCACATCATCTAGTCCCTTTAAACAGATAAAAAGATCACGTCCCTTCGAATGTTGCCTTCATAATGATCTTGTCCCTTTCGAATAAAGATGATAAGTCCCTTCGAATTGCTTATACACCCCACAGTTGCCTAAATAACAGATGACCCTTTACTTGTCCCTCACATCCAAGGTAATGACTACCTATTCCTTAATAATAGGGATAGTCTTACCATTGAAAGGATTCAAGAACAGAAAAGACTTAAACTTAGGGTAGGTTCCTCCTAGATACTTGCTCACTCTTCAAAACATTTCAAACACTTCACACATTTCAAACAAATTTTCAAAACAAAGGTTTTTATACGCATCCGTACATGGATCATTATAAAACACTTAAGAAAATTTCTATTCACACACTTCACATTTCAAAAACATTTTAAAGTGAGCTAAGTAACTAAGAGCCCATGGATAACCATGGATGTAAAGGGTGCTAACACCTTACCTTTACATAACCTACCCCCCGGACCCAAAAATATTTTAAAAGGTCTTTCCTGTTCTTTTATGCCTTTCCTTTGGATAAAATAAAAGTCGGTGGCGACTCTTGCTATCCGCAACATAACTAAAGTCAGTTCTCCCACCGTGTTAAACCTGCAACCTGTTAAGACAAAGGAAAACACACAAGTGTCCCGAGGTATCCTTAACCGGATTCCGTCATAGGAATTGGATTTGCTTAAGAATTCATATTTCTTGCAAGAATTTTGTTAAAAATGGCCAATAAGTTTCATGCAAATGTTGTATTACGAACTCTGGACATTTTGCAAACAAAACAAAAGATAAAAAAAAGTGTGACAAAATATTCTGATTTTATTGATTTGTGTGCCCTGAATAGGCAAGTACAATCAAAGAAGCGAATCCCCTGAAAGAAGGAGATTGTTGTAAATTGAGAAAATAGAAATGTTGGCAGTGTTGAAGATGATGCTCCAGTAAGCTTCCTTTGTTATGACATTGTATGACCTTGACGTTCTTCTTATCTTGCTTTCTAAAAAAGGCTGATTCTGACTGACGCTTTGTCCTTTCGAAGCTTGCCAGGTTGTGAGTGATACATACAAATTCAGAATGCAGTTGTTTGCTTATTCTCTGATTTTGCGTGGATTTCCCTTTCGGGTTTTCAATCCAATGGGATTCCCATTTTTTCCTGAGCTGTCCGATGTGGCTTTTCAACTCAGCGGGTGTACATTTTTTTTGATTTTACCCTTATTTCTGCCCGAGTCTTTTATTTTGTTTTTGACTCGCCGGGATGCCCTATTTTTTCCTGGACTTACATTCTGTTTTTATGTCCAGCGGGTCATTTTATGAGAAGTATTTTTTAACTGCATCTGAATTCACAGGAGACGGGAAGTCTTCACCATCCATAGTTGCGAGCATCAGTGCTCCACCCGAGAAAACTTTAGTTATCACGTAGTTACCTTGATATTTTGGTGTCCAATTGCCCCTGTGATCTATATGAGGAGGAAGAATTCTTTTCAGAACATGCTCTCCCACCTGGTATTCCCGAGGTCTGACTTTCTGATCGAAGGCCTTCTTCATTCGTTTCTGATATACTGCCCATGACAGATGGCTGATAATCTTTTCTCTTCAATCAGATTCAGTTGATTGTACCGAGACCGGACCCATTCTGCTTTATCCAGTTTCACATCCATCATTACCCGTAAGGAGGGTAGCTCAACTTCAACAGGTAGGAAAACTTCCATACCATACACAAGTTGATAAGGTGTTGGCCCAGTAGACGTTCTGATAGAGGTTCGGTACCCATGCAAGGAAAATGGTAGCATTTCGTGCCAGTCTTTGTAGGTGACTACCATCTTTTGGACAATCTTCTTAATGTTCTTGTTAGTGGCCTCAACAGCGCCGTTCGTCTTTGGCCTGTAAGGAAAAGAGTTGTGATGTTGAATCATGAAGTCCTGGCAAAGTTCTGCCATCTTCTTGTTGTTCAAATTGGAACCATTATCATTAATGATTTGCTCGGGAACTCCATATCGACAGATGATATCCCTTTTCAGAAAACGAGCTACCACTTGCCTGGTGACATTTGCATATGAAGTTGCTTCAACCCACTTGGTGAAGTAATCAATGGCTACCAGGATAAATCTGTGCCCATTTGAAGCAGTCGGTTCAATCTTTCCAATCATGTCAATTCCCCACATGGTGAAGGGCCAAGGAGAAGACATTATGTTCAAAGGATTCAGAGGCAATTGCACTTTATCTGCGTAGATCTGGCATTTGTGGCATTTTCTGGCATAGGCACAACAGTCTGCATCCATTGTGATCCAATAGTAACCCGATCTTAATAACGTATTTGCAATTGCATGTCCTCCGGCATGGGTACCGAAAGAACCTTCGTGTACTTCGTGCATCAGTAGGTCTACTTCCTTCTTTTCAACACATCTGAGCAGGACCATGTCAAAGTTTCGCTTGTATAATGAACCATCAGTATTGAGGAAGAAACTGTCGGCCAGCCTTCTTAATGTCTTCTTATCATTTGACGATGCCCCAGGTGGGTATGTCTGATTTTACAAGAAGCATTTGATGTCATGGTACCAAGGCTTGTTGTCACTAGCAGTGTCCATAGAGAATACATATGTCGGTCGGTCCAGTATGGATACCAAGAACTGAGGCACATAATTGGCAGTTTGTACTTTGATCATGGATGAAATGGTAGTTAAAGCGTCTGCAAACTGATTCTCAGCTCGAGGGATGTATTCGAGCTTAATCGTTGTGAAGAAGGTCAACAATCTTCTCGTATAGTCACGGTAGGGAATCAGATGCTCCTGATGAGTGTACCATTTGTCGTTGGTCTGGTTGATTACCAAAGCTGAATCTCCGAATACCTTCAATGTTTTGATCCTGAGGTTAATGGCTTCCTCAAGACCCATGATAGAGGCTTCGTATTCCGCTTCGTTGATAGTGCAGGTAAAGGTGAGTTTTGTCGAGAAAGGCATATGAACTCCTTTAGGTGTGATAAGTACTGCACCAACGCCACGACCGTTACAATTAACTGCCTCGTCAAACACCATAGTCCATGCTTTTTCTGGGTCAGGCCCTTCAGTGTGAATATGCTCTTCAAAATCTTTTGCTTTTAACTACATGATGTCTTCATCAGGGAAGTCAAATCTCATAGGCTATTAATCATCAATGGGTTGCTCAGCCAGATAATCAGACAATACACTGCCCTTGATTGCTTTTTGAGAAGTGTAATGAATGTCATACTCTGTTAGAATCATTTACCATCTTGCAACCCTTCCGGTAAGTGATGGTTTCTCAAATATGTACTTGACTGGATCCATCTTTGAGATCAATAAGGTAGTGTGAGTTCGGCGAGCATCCCACGCTAAAGCACAACAAGTTTTCTTGAGCAGTGAATAACGATGTTCACAGTCAGTAAATTTTTGCTTAGGTAGTATATTGCATACTCTTTTCGACCAGACTCGTCATGCTGGCCTAACACACACCCCATTGACCCCTCTAATACTGTCAGGTACATGATCAGAGGTCTTCCTTCGATTGGAGGCATGAGAATTGGAGGTTCTTGCAAATATTCTTTGATCTTGTCAAAAGCTCTCTGACAATCATCGTTCCACCTGACTATTTGATCTTTCCTTAACAGCTTGAACAAGGGTTCACAGGTTGCAGTGAGATGAGATATGAACCTTGATATGTCGTTCAATCTACCTAAGAACCCTCGAACTTCTTTCTCAGTCTTAGGTGCAGGCATTTCCTGAATAGCTTTGACTTTGTCAGGATCAACCTCAATTCCCTTTTCACTTACAATAAAACCCAGCAGCTTACCGGAACGTACCCCGAATGTGCATTTGTTGGGGTTCAACTTCAACTGATACTTCCTCAGGCGCTTGAACAATTTCAGCAGATTCATCAGATGGTCTTCTTCAGTAAGGGACTTAGCAATCATATCATCCATATAGCATTCAATTTCTTTGTGGATCATATCATGGAATAATGTTACCATAGCCCGTTGATATGTTACACCGGCGTTCTTCAGTCCAAACAGCATTAACTTGTAACAAAATGTGCCCCGAGGTGTGATGAAAGTTGTTTTCTCCATGTCTTCGGGTGACATCTTAATCTGATTGTACCCAGAAAATCCGTCCATGAAAGAAAATACCGAGAACTGAGTTGTGTTGTCTACCAATACATCAATGTGAGGTAATGGGAAATCATCCTTCGGGATAACTCTGTTCAGGTCCCGGTAATCCACACACATACGCACCTTGCCATCCTTCTTAGGTACGGGTACAATGTTAGCAACCCACGGCGGGTAACTAGTTACAACAAGAAAACCGGCGTCCCACTGTTTTTGTACTTCTTCCTTGATTTTCATGGTCATATCTAGGCGAGTGCGGCGCAACTTCTGTTTAACTGGTGGGCAATCTTCTTTCAATGGTAGCTTGTGCATGACAATATCCGTATCTAGACCTGACATATTGATGCGTGTTTTTCGCAAGTGTACGAACACGTCAGAGTAATATAAAAGATTATCGAATCCACAGAGACCAAGTGTCAATCTATCAAACCTGTTGTTATGGTGTGTATCTAAGGCAACTATTTTTAAGGGTTTTAGTAAGGGTGCAATGGTAAATAAAATTATAATTTTAAATAATAAATAAAGACAGGCTCGAATGTAATTCACGTAATCAATGATAATCCAGTATTTGTTAATGGAACTACTTATGGGCAATGTTTTCTCCTTTGAAAAGAACTAATTTAACAGGAACTGTCGCTTTCGCGTATTCAGAACCGAGTTGTACTCTCTAATCAACCCCTCCTATTGTCACGGATAAAAAGGTGCGTACTGCGTTAGAGTAGTAAACCTATTTTTAAGAAATATAGTATCTTGACTAAGTTGAAAAGTATTTTAACCTGGACTTCTTAGCAAAAAGAGGTTCTTGCGAACCAGAGTTTAAACTTCCTAACGCGTCCGAAAATCGTTTTAAAATCTCTTTTCTTTTTAATCTAAAATCTCCTAATGAACTATACAAAGCGCTTTTGGCTGTTTTTGAAATAGTTAAAAACAATTACTTGAATTGAAAGATAAAATAGCCCTTAGGTGTTTCCACGAACAATTATACTGATTACTGGTTTAATTACGATCCTTACATTCTAACCTTTATGGAATTAGTTAGACATGATAAAGTAAAGATTCTTTTTATAGTTTTTCATAAAAGTAATTTAGTGCGAGTGCGGAAAGTAAATGAATTTAAAGCGAGTGCGGGAAATAAACAAAGTAAATGTGCGAGTGCGGGAAATAAACAAAGTAAATGTGCGAGTGCGGGAAATAAACAAAGTAAATGTGCGAGTGCGGGAAATAAACAAAGTAAATGTGCGAGTGCGGGAAATAAACAAAGTAAAGCAATGCGAGAAATAAATAAAAGTAAAGTACGAACTTGAATTAAAATGGCGGCAGGATTAACTTCCTCCAGAGTGCTCCAAAACTCGATCCACAGACAGATTACAGACTCGATCACTCGATTGCAGAGGCACCCCGATGTGGAATGGCAACTGCTTTATAACTGATATATGCCTAGAGAAATCTAATTCTGGATGAAGAAAAACGAAAATCTAAGGTCCTATTTATAGGAAAACTGAAAGCATGAAATGACTGGGATGCCCCTCCACTAAAAAGTGGAGGTTACTGGATTTGGCCTTGTGGCGCCCGCCACAGGCCTATGGCGCCCGCCATGGTCCCTACAGGGGATGAGAAAGTGGGGATCGTGGGTCCTGGAGGTTGAGGAGTGGTCTTGAGACGTGGCCACGTCATGGCTAACCCCATGGCGCCCGCCACGGTGGGTGCCGTAAGTGCAAAACGCTGAATTTCTAGGTTTTCGTCCGTTTTCACTCCTTTTTCGCTCCTTTTCCCGATTCCAGCTCCGATTATTATAAAAACCTGAAAACATAAGAAAACAAAGAAATAACAAAGCAAAACAACAATAAAAGCTAAGAATGCATGCGAAATCGGAGTCAGAAATACGGTGAATTTTAGTGTGATCAAATTCTCCCACACTTAAACCTTTGCTTGTCCTCAAGCAAACATTAAAGCTTAAGAAAATATGGTGTCAACACTTGTCTTTGGGCTAAAGGGCTTCTAAGTTCAAGTCAGGATGCAGTGACAGATACTAACTAAATGAACCAAGGGTACCATAGTAACACAAACACAAACTTCAATCCTATATTAACCACTCCATATCATCCCACGATACCTAGGCCTATCTTCTCATCTTTTTGTGTCCTTTTCATTCAGGCGCAATCACATTAAGCCCGTTATCCGTACATGCTTCATAGTAGAGTGACCGATTAGTGATTCTGATCCATAACATAAGGTTTCTGGCACATAAGCATGTGTAAACCTGTTTTTATTTCACCTAAATGCAGCTGCGGGGGATCGGATCGTAATCCGCCCTACCAAGTTCAGTGCCAGATACCTCTGAACCAACTAACAATAGGTGACTTGCAATTTTTTTTCTTTTTGTGGCAAAATTTTTTTTCTTCTCTTTTTTCGGTTTAAATGACTTTGTGAGGGTCACCTATACCAGAGTTTGCCTTTTTTCTTTTTTTTTTCTCTTTTTTTTTTTTTTTTTTTTTTAGCACTGGATCATTCACTTATGTTCATCGGCCCCCTACGTAGAGCATGCTTAGGCCGAAGCTGACCGCTAAGATAAACTACTTAGGACAATTTTTAAAATGATAGTAAAGGCCAAGGTGGTGGGGTTTAGGAGTGATTCCTATATTCAAGAGGTCTATGGTGCTAAAATGGTTCTGATGTTTCAAAAAGTTGACCTAAGTCACCACATCCTAATCTAAACCTGTCTCAAAGCCCAAAAAACATGTGAAACAACATCATTTTCTTTTTAAAATTTTTCTGGTAAGGCTAAGGAAATGGGAAAAAATGAAGATGAACTAAAAAGACACTATACTGGTGACTCGTCAGACTCATGCATTATCTATGAAAAATAAATTACTGAAAAGGGAAATAACTGAAAGGAAATAATTAACTAAAAAGGGAAATGACAGAAAGCAATAAAATCCCCTCCCACACTTAAATCGAACATTGTCCCCAATGTTTCGAAATAAGATAAGGGGGGTAACCTGAAAAAGACTACGGAGGAGGGGCACTGGTGCCTTCGCCGTCCTGATGTGATGGTCTGGAACGACGGGATCTACTACGATGCTGGTCCCTCCGGTCGAGTCGTGCTAATAAAGCAGCCTGAGCACTCCTGACCTCTCGAAGGTTACCTAAGATGGAACCCTGAGTGGCCTCTACAAGCTGGTAGTGTCGGCTGTTGAACTCTCTCTGACGGTTCTGCTCTAATGAAATACCGTTCAAGGTACGGCAAACGTTGCTATAAGCACGATCCGAAACCAATCGCGATTGTTGCATGAAGCTCATGTTGTCCGTCAGCTGTTGTGAAATAGTAGAGAGAAGGCCATCACGCCTTTCTTCTCTAGCTGTCATATCACGCCACATCTCCTCGGTGACAAAGAATCCAGGAGCAGTACCTGCAATAGGGTTAGAGGAAGATGGTGCGGTGTGGCGCCCGCCACAGGGCCTATGGCGCCCGCCACAAGGCCAGTTCCTGGGCCTTGTGGTTTTTGGATCCTCCTTTGGGCCTTCCTTGCACCTTTGTCTTCCGGGGGGTCTGGATAGCGTTTTCTTCTTCTTTTCAAGGCTTGAGGCTTGCATATTTTTTTTGTGAAGACAAAAATGAAAATATTTTTGTCTTATATTTTTTTTTTCTTTGCACGACAAAAATAAAATAATTAAAAATCAAAAAAGAAAAAGAAAAAGTTAACATTAGTGCATAATATGTATATATATAAGAAATTCAAAGTGCATGAAAATATAAAAGCTGCAATAAAGTAAAATATGTCTGGAAATGCGATAAATAAAATACTAGGGTAGTGCTGTCAGTGTAGAATGAGTCATGTGGTAGGTTTCTTTTCCTGGCTTGATCCACGAATCTCAGCTATCTCCCTCCGAAGCTCTTCAATCGCCTGATGTAGAGCATCGGCCTCTGAGGCATGAGTGAGATCAGAAACCTGCATCTGTAACTCTAAGTCTGCCACTTCCTGCTTGAGCAGGGCAGTCTCCTTACGGAGCTCATAAATCTGTGTTTGTAGGTCAGGTGGCTGCAGAGACATATTGTTAGACATAACAGTGATTCGGGGAGTAAGAGGTGTAGGAGTGTACTCAGCGGCGGGAGGCGATTTCGGCTCTTCGACAGTCTCTCCATAACCCTCTAGAGCATAACTCCAATTGGCAGGATCATGGACACTGGTCATCAGCGGATCTGGTAATGTAAAGTAGTGTATTGCTTCACCGTCGATCAGTAATTTAAACATGTTGGGCTCAAAAGAAGCCCTCCTCATCAGTCCTCTATCAAGACAAAAATCAATATCCAGGGTGGTGTAGCAGCAAAAGGTCCTGAGGTGCAATAACTTGCGAGACAAACCCAATGTAGTAGCTATCTGTGTAACAATCCCACCGACATGGATGATGCCTACGGATGATCTGGCAACACTAGCAAGGCCCTTTAACAGAAAGTTGCCACAAGCAACAGGGCGAGACTGAGTCGCACAAAACAGTAGGAAAATCTCCTCTTCACTTAGCAGTGTCTCTGTATCTGGAAAACCTAGGAAAGAATGTGCTAGAATCATCTGGAAGTATCTCAATGCAGGGTTGTGGATTACCTGAGAAAACTGGGTAGAAGGATCTTGGCTCCCTCCACCTGATATTTTAGTCCAAAACTTTTCCACTTCTCTGCTCATAAAATACCCCATCAGAGTCTCTAGAATAGCATCAAGAGTAGTCTGGAAACCTAGCAAGTCACCAAACTCTTTGTGAGAGAATGAGTAGTCAATCCCGAACAACCTGAAAATAGCGAGTCCATCGGGTCCAGCCCAAGGGTCATGATGAAACGAGCTGAGGAACTCAAGAGTCAAGTTCCTATAAGTGTTGTTCCTGTAGTCAAACTGGTCCCACTGGAGTTGATGGCATAAAAATCTGACGCTTGGCTCTATCCCCAAGGCATCCATGCAGTCATGGTCAGGGTACCTGGTAGGAGCCATAGGGCGTCTCATGTGAACATGGTAACGCTCTCTTTGTGCGTCGTCTCTAAAGGCCACGTGCATGTCATCAGGGTTCTGCATTCTGTACAAGGTTAGCAAACAAGTCCTGAAAGCACATAAAACATTCAATCGTTAGTCCTGACATAATAATAATATAAACAAATTGAAATAAAGTAAAAATAAATAAAAAGTACATAAATAAGAAAACCATGGGTTGCCTCCCATGCAGCGCTTGTTTAACGTCATTAGCTCGACGACCGATATTTAAACATCATTGGAAGGATATGGTGGATCACTCAGAGTATGGCAGGTGTATGTTGTTGGGATGTCACCTCCTTCGTAGGGCTTCAACCTCTGTCCATTGACGATGAACAGTTTACATGTTTGGTTCTTGATTTCAATAGCACCGGATCTTAGGATCTTAGATACTTCGAAGGGGCCAGTCCATCTCGAACGGAGTTTACCTGGAAATAGTCGTAACCTAGAATCGAACAGGAGAACAGGATCGCCTATTTTGAAGTCTCTTCTTATGATTCTTATGTCATGCCAAGCTTTTGTTCTTTCTTTGTATATGATGGCATTTTCGTAGGCAGATTGTCTGAGCTCTTCTAATTTGTGAATGTCAAGGATACGTTTCTCACCAGCTGTCAAGTAATCCAAATTCAAAGTTTTGATGGCCCAATAGGCCTTATGCTCCAATTCAAATGGTAAGTGACATGATTTTCCATAGACCAGTTGATAAGGGGTTGTTCCTATAGGAGTTTTGAAAGCGGTTCTATAGGCCCATAATGCTTCTTGAAGTTTCTGTGACCAATCCTTTCTAGATATAGAGACAGTCTTCTCGAGGATTTGTTTTATCTCCCTATTAGATACTTCCACTTGTCCATTGGTCCGTGGGTGGTATGGTGTTGCTACTCTATGCTTAACTCCATACTTGCTTAAAAGTTTATCAAATATTCTCGATATGAAGTGTGATCCTCCATCACTTATGACTAAACGGGGGGTTCCAAACCTGGGAAATATATAATTTTTGAATAATTTGATGACTACTCTGGTGTCGTTTGTGGGTGCGGCGATAGCTTCAATCCATTTAGACACGTAATCAACTGCTACTAAGATGTACTGATTTCCAAAAGATGGTGGGAACGGTCCCATAAAGTCTATACCCCATACGTCGAAGAGTTCTACTTCTTGGATATTTCTTAACGGCATTTCATTACGTCTTGAAATATTTCCTGTGCGTTGGCATCTATCACACTTGACAATGAAAGCATGGACATCACGCCACATAGTAGGCCAGAATAGGCCAGCTTGAAGAATCTTGGCGTAGGTCTTAGATGTGCTTGCATGTCCACCATAGGGTGCAGAGTGACAATGCTCAATTATATTATTTACCTCTTCTTCTGGAACACAACGGCGGAAAATGCCATCTTTACCTCTCTTGAAAAGAAATGGTTCGTCCCAATAGAAGTTTCTCACATCACTATAGAACTTCTTCTTCCGGTGGTAGTTTAGATCAGGGGGTATGATGTCAGCGGCTAGATAATTAACAAAGTCTGCATACCAAGGTACATTACTCATAGCTAAGGATTTTTGAAAATATTCATGAGGGTCTGGGTTATCTTCTTCAATGATTTCCAGTTGGGCTATCAGTCTATCATAGGCAAAATCGTCATTTATGGGTACTGGATCAGGTTTCAGGTATTCTAGCCTAGATAGGTGATCAGCTACCACATTATCAGTGCCTTTCTTATCACGGATATCCAAATCAAACTCTTGTAGTAATAGAATCCATCGAAGTAACCTAGGCTTGGCATCCTTTTTGCTTAGTAAGTAACGAATGGCAGCATGGTCGGTATAAACTATAATCTTGGCTCCTACCAGATAAGATCTAAATTTGTCTATTGCAAAAACTACAGCTAGGAGCTCTTTTTCGGTTGTTGCGTAGTTGAGCTGTGCAGCGTCTAGGGTTCTACTGGCATAATAAATGACATGTAACTTCTTATCTTTTCTTTGACCTAGAACGGCTCCAACAGCATAATCACTGGCGTCACACATTATCTCAAACGGTTCTGACCAATCAAGGGGTTTCATTATAGGTGCTGAAATCAGAGCTTGCTTCAGAAGATTAAATGCTTCAGTACATATTTCATCGAAGATGAATTCAGCATCTTTCATTAAAAGACCAGTTAAGGGTTTTGTTATTTTGGAGAAATCCTTGATAAAACGTCGGTAAAATCCGGCATGTCCAAGAAAACTTCTTATCTCCCTGATAGTCTTCGGCGGTTTTAGATTCTCTATGACTTCTATTTTTGCTTTATCTACCTCTATACCTTTTTCGGAAACTATATGTCCTAAAACAATCCCTTCGGTGACCATGAAATGACATTTTTCCCAATTTAGCACAAGGTTTACCTCCACACATCTCCCCAGGATTTTCTCAAGGTTGATAAGACAATTTTTGAAATCTGATCCACAAACTGAGAAATCGTCCATAAATACTTCCATGATTCCATCCAAATAATCAGCAAAGATAGACATCATGCAGCGTTGGAAAGTTGCAGGAGCATTACAAAGTCCAAAAGGCATTCTTCTATAGGCAAAAGTTCCAACTGGGCATGTAAAGGTAGTTTTTTCTTGATCTTCGGGGTGAATAGGTATTTGGAAGAATCCTGAATATCCATCTAGGTAACAAAAGTACGAGTGTCTGGCTAGGCGCTCCAACATTTGGTCTATGAATGGTAATGGGAAATGGTCCTTCCTAGTTGCTTTATTTAATTTTCTATAATCTATGCACATACGCCAACCTCCATCGGTTCTTTTTGCTACAGGTTCGCCCTTCTCGTTTTGCACGACTGTGATGCCTCCCTTTTTAGGTACTACATGCACAGGACTCACCCATTTACTGTCCGAGATCTGATATATTATACCTGCCTCTAGTAACTTAAGAACTTCAGTCTTAACTACAGTACTCATTATAGGATTTATTCTTCGTTGGTGTTCTCTGGAAGGTTTTGAATTTTCTTCAAGCAAAATCCGATGCATGCATACGGATGGGCTTATTCCTTTTAGATCAGAGATCTTATATCCTAAGGCTGAGGGGTACCTACGTAAAACTTCTAATAATTGATCGGTTTCTTCTTGGTTTAAGGTAGCACTGACTATAACTGGACGGTTCATATCTTCATCAAGAAATTCATATCTCAGGTTTTTAGGCAGTTCCTTAAGTTTTACGCTCGGTTTCATAGGGCAAGGCATAGGATCTGGGGTAAGAGATAAACATTCGTGAAGGTTATCATCAATGTAGGGTGTTTTATAATTGTCATCTTCCAAAATAAGGGTTGACGGCAATTTTATAGATTCAGTTTCTTCTTCTTGTTCTAATTCCCTAATGCATTCTTCGATGATATCTAAGGCATAACAAGCATCTCCTATCACAGGTGCCATAAGAAATTTTGACAATATAAATTCTATCTTCTCATCACCTACCTCAAAAGTTAGTTTTCCCTTTTTAACATCTATTACGGCTCCAGCAGTCGATAAGAATGGTCTACCTAGGAGGATTGGTATGTCGTCATCTTCTTTAATGTCCATGACAACAAAATCAGTAGGTATAAACAGCTTACCTATCCTAACAGGGACGTCTTCAAGTATTCCTATAGGGTATTTAACGGATCTATCGGCTAATTGAAGTGACATCTTAGTAGGTTGTAATTCTCCTAAGTTTAATCTCTCACAAACTGCTAAAGGCATTAAGCTCACACTAGCTCCTAAGTCTAGAAAAGCTTTTTCGATGACATGATTCCCCAAAATACAAGGAATGGAAAAATTTTCGGGATCTTTATCTTTCTTTGCTAACCTATTTTCGGAAATAGAATTACATTCCACGGGTTTCGGATCTTCAAGTCTACGTTTATTCGTAAGTATGTCTTTGAGAAACTTAGCATAAGAAGGTATTTGGGTGATGGCTTTTGTAAAGGGGATTTCTACGTGAAGTTTTTCTATAACCTTAACGAATTTTTGATATTGATTATCGATTTGGGTTTTCTTTAATCTTTGAGGGTATGGTATTGGTGGTTTGTATGGCGGTGGTGGTACATAGGTTTTATTTTTAGGTTCTTCTCCTTTTTCTTGACTTTCCGGGGTTTCAGACTTCTCTGGTTCCTTCTCCTCATTCCTCTCAGAAGTTTCGGGCTCACTTAATCTAGGGTTTAAAGGTTCCTTATAAGAGGTTCCACTTCATAGAGTAATGGCATTAGCTTGCCCTTTCGGGTTTTGTTGAGGTTGTCCAGGGAACTGTCCTCCAGGTGTAGTCTGTGGGGCTTGGTTTAACGCTACCTGAGAGATCTGGGTTTCAAGCATCTTATTATGAGTAATGATTTGATCAACCTTGGTTCCTAACTTGGTAATTAGTTCGTTAACATGGATGTTTTGGTTCATGAACTCTTTGTTTTGTTGTTTTTGAGCAACGATAAAATCTTTTACAATTTCCTCAAAGCTCGAGTTTGGTGGTATAGGTTGCATAGGTTGATTTGTTCTAGGGGCTTGGTAACCTTGTTGTCTCGGAGGTGCGGTATTTTGAATAGGGTTACTATTTTTGTAGGAGAAGTTTGGGTGATTCCTCCATCCAGGGTTATATGTGTTTGAAAATGGGTTCCCTTGGGTATAGTTTACTTGCTCAGTATTGGTTTCATTCAACAGATTGCATTCGGCGGATTGGTGTCCTTGCGTTCCACATATCTCACAATTCGGCGAAACTGCGGCTACAGTATTCGGAGTTGTACACATATGTTCGACTCTAAGGGCCAACGCGTCCATTTTAGCCTGCATCATGTCTATAGAGCTTAGCTCATGTATTCCTCCTTGGGCTTCCTTCTTTTCCACTGTCGCTCGTTCTACTCCCCATGATTGATGGTTTTGGGCCATATCCTCGATAAGGGAACTAGCTTCAGGGTAAGGTTTATTCATCAGTGCGCCACCAGCGGCAGCGTCGATGGTCATCTTAGTGTTATAATGAAGTCCATTATAGAAGGTTTGGATGATTAGCCAATTCTCTAGGCCATGATGTGGGCATGCTCTTAATAATTCTTTATATCTCTCCCAGGCTTCGAACAACGACTCTCCTTGGTGTTGGGTAAATCTAGTTATTAGGTTTCGAAGAAGAGCGGTCTTACTCGGGGGAAAATATCTAGCAAGGAAAACTTTCCTAAGGTCATCCCAAGTTGTTATTGAATTGGGTGGAAGGGAATCTAACCATGATAGAGCTTTATCTCTGAGGGAAAAGGGAAATAATCTTAAGCGTATTGCCTCAGGAGAAGCTCCATTGGTTTTAAAGGTGTCTGCTAACTGAAGAAAGTTTTTTAAATGTTGGTTCGGGTTATCAGTAGCGAGACCTGCGAATTGTCTCTGTTGCACTAATTGCAGCAGGGATGGTTTAAGTTCAAAATTATTGGCTGGGATAGCGGGGTTTACTATACTGGAACTAGGTTCCTCGTTTGATGGTTGGGCGAAGTCCTTAAGAGGTCTTCGGTTTTGTTCTTCGGCCATAGCTATCCTATTCCTATGGAAATATAAACGTGCGCGAGCGTAACGTTCAGGTTCAGCTAGAGGGTCTACTAAACTTCCGGCACTGCGAGTCTTTCGCATTGACCGGTGGGTAACAACCTTAGTCTAAACGGTATAACTACAGGGTAATGAAATTTGACGATATTGGTCCCCGGCAACGGCGCCAAAAACTTGATGCGTGTTTTTCGCAAGTGTACGAACACGTCAGAGTAATATAAAAGATTATCGAATCCACAGAGACCAAGTGTCAATCTATCAAACCTGTTGTTATGGTGTGTATCTAAGGCAACTATTTTTAAGGGTTTTAGTAAGGGTGCAATGGTAAATAAAATTATAATTTTAAATAATAAATAAAGACAGGCTCGAATGTAATTCACGTAATCAATGATAATCCAGTATTTGTTAATGGAACTACTTATGGGCAATGTTTTCTCCTTTGAAAAGAACTAATTTAACAGGAACTGTCGCTTTCGCGTATTCAGAACCGAGTTGTACTCTCTAATCAACCCCTCCTATTGTCACGGATAAAAAGGTGCGTACTGCGTTAGAGTAGTAAACCTATTTTTAAGAAATATAGTATCTTGACTAAGTTGAAAAGTATTTTAACCTGGACTTCTTAGCAAAAAGAGGTTCTTGCGAACCAGAGTTTAAACTTCCTAACGTGTCCGAAAATCGTTTTAAAATCTCTTTTCTTTTTAATCTAAAATCTCCTAATGAACTATACAAAGCGCTTTTGGCTGTTTTTGAAATAGTTAAAAACAATTACTTGAATTGAAAGATAAAATAGCCCTTAGGTGTTTCCACGAACAATTATACTGATTACTGGTTTAATTACGATCCTTACATTCTAACCTTTATGGAATTAGTTAGACATGATAAAGTAAAGATTCTTTTTATAGTTTTTCATAAAAGTAATTTAGTGCGAGTGCGGAAAGTAAATGAATTTAAAGCGAGTGCGGGAAATAAACAAAGTAAATGTGCGAGTGCGGGAAATAAACAAAGTAAATGTGCGAGTGCGGGAAATAAACAAAGTAAATGTGCGAGTGCGGGAAATAAACAAAGTAAATGTGCGAGTGCGGGAAATAAACAAAGTAAATGTGCGAGTGCGGGAAATAAACAAAGTAAATGTGCGAGTGCGGGAAATAAACAAAGTAAAGCAATGCGAGAAATAAATAAAAGTAAAGTACGAACTTGAATTAAAATGGCGGCAGGATTAACTTCCTCCAGAGTGCTCCAAAACTCGATCCACAGACAGATTACAGACTCGATCACTCGATTGCAGAGGCACCCCGATGTGGAATGGCAACTGCTTTATAACTGATATATGCCTAGAGAAATCTAATTCTGGATGAAGAAAAACGAAAATCTAAGGTCCTATTTATAGGAAAACTGAAAGCATGAAATGACTGGGATGCCCCTCCACTAAAAAGTGGAGGTTACTGGATTTGGCCTTGTGGCGCCCGCCACAGGCCTATGGCGCCCGCCATGGTCCCTACAGGGGATGAGAAAGTGGGGATCGTGGGTCCTGGAGGTTGAGGAGTGGTCTTGAGACGTGGCCACGTCATGGCTAACCCCATGGCGCCCGCCACGGTGGGTGCCGTAAGTGCAAAACGCTGAATTTCTAGGTTTTCGTCCGTTTTCACTCCTTTTTCGCTCCTTTTCCCGATTCCAGCTCCGATTATTATAAAAACCTGAAAACATAAGAAAACAAAGCAATAACAAAGCAAAACAACAATAAAAGCTAAGAATGCATGCGAAATCGGAGTCAGAAATACGGTGAATTTTAGTGTGATCACATATCTTGATAGGACCAAGCAAAGACGTCGACATATTCCCGAAGCATATTGATGAGTTGTTCTTTCACTGGAGCTTGCAGACTGGCCCCAACCTTCACCTCTTTCACATCTTCTTCAGTACCAAGATTGATAGTCTCAACCTCCTCCTGATGAGGAGCAATCACTTTTTCCTCTTGACTCAACAACCTGGCCAACTCTTTAGGCAAATCGTAGTCTTCATCATCCCCTTCATCTGCTTGATTAATTGGATTGTCGAAGTCATACAAGGTCATAACAGTGATGTTGTCGGTGCAATCTGGAGGATTATCTCTGAAAGGGTTGAGATTTCTCTATTTTAGTGATTGATTTTAATCTTGTTTAGAAAAGGTGTGAATGAAGTTATTATTTTGAAAACATTGACATTTATTGTTTTGTGCGAAAATAACAAAAATGAAAGACAGTGAGCGAAAAAGAAAATCGTTTGCAAAAAAGATGTCCATGGTTCATTGATATTCCATTTGCACAAAATACAAATATGGCCCTATTACAAAATGAGTCCTGACACCTTGGGCAAGATGTAGGATTTGATGCATGCTTAATTAGGAAATAATAATTACTCTGCAGGAGTAACTCTTATAATTTCCTAGGAAGACCAATTAAGGACTTGTTGGCCCGGGACTTTTGGACGAATCCAGCTTTCCAGGTTGAGGTCGCTTTCAGCATCGTCTTCCACATTATTGACAACATCTGGGTTCAGCATTCCCCCACTTACGAACTTGGGCTCTTTAGCAGCCTCTGCTTAATCTTGTCGAGATGGTTTGTAACCCAAACCGAATCTGTCTTCTTTCTTCTCCACATGTAGCAGCTTGCCCCAGCCTTGGGCGTACCCATCCCATCCTCTTGGGATGCAGCAAATACTTCGGTCATTGCCTCGTTGACATTTAGTGCTTCGAAACCTTGGCTCCTGGTCTCGTGGATCTCACTATCCATCTCAATGTATTTATAAGTAGCCAGATGGCTAACAAAAATGTCATCCTCTCCACAAATTGTGATAATTTGCCCTTCCCACTTGTATTTTAATTTCTAGTGAAGGGTCGACGTAACTGCGCCAGCGGCGTGAATCCAAGGTCGACCCAACAAACAGCTGTAGGCCAGCTGAATGTCCATCACGTAGAAAGTAGTTTTAAAGACCTGTGGGCCAATTATTACAGGCAGCTCCACTTCTCCAAGGACAGACCACTTGGAACCATCAAAAGCTCTGACCACCAGATTTCTTGGTCGGAGAGCTATACCATCATATTCAAGCTTAACAAGGGCTTTCTTTGGAAAGACATTGAGTGAGGACCCAGTGTCAACTAGAACATGTGAAAGCACATCCCCTTTACACTCTAGAATGATGTGCAAAGCTTTATTATGGTGATGACCTTCCGTAGTCAAATCAGCATTGGTGAAGCCTAGTCCATGACTAGTATTAACATTAGAAACCACCGTCTCTAGCTGATTCACCGTAATCTCCTCAGGCACGTAGGCTGCGTGCAGGACTTTAAGTAATGCATCTCGATGAGCTTCGGAACACAATAGCAGTGATAGAATGGAGATCTTGGAGGGAGTCTGGTAGAGCTGTTCCACAACCTTATAATCACTTCTCTTGATGATCCTCATGAACTCGTCTACGTCCTGATCAAAGGACGTCTTCTGAGCTTCTTTTGCAACTGGTTCTTTAGGCACCACATTCTTTCCTTTAGCCTTGGAAGCAGCCTCTGCCTTAACATTAACTCTCAGAACTTGTGACGCGAAGAGACGTCCTCTTCGAGTGAAGCCTCCACCGACATTATCAATATGTGGTGTGTAAGCTGATGAATCAAGAGCAACTCTCTTCCTGTTACAGTAGAGATCTGAACCATAGTGCCATGGCACAACATTATCTTTTTCATATGGGATGGGTCCAGGTACCATGATGGTAACTGGATTGACTGTGGCGGAAATAAGAACTGTTATTGTCTATGGATCGTAATAGATGGTAACAGGATTTGTGACTGATGGTGGTGGTGAAAGACTGATGTTGGGTTGTTGTTGAGATTGTTGTTGAAAGTTGTTGGAATCGGGGACCATTTTCGGGTCATAGTATATGGTGACTGTGGAGATGTCATCCTTGATGGTTGTTGTCGTTGTAGAGGCGGATGCGATTGATCTAATGTCCTTCGAAGTAGTAGAAGAGATGATTGTTGACTTTGTAGAAGAGTCTGTCGGAACAATTGTTTCTGAAGTTGTAAAAGGGGTGCTTGTTGGTGTTGTAGCAAGAAAAGTTGTTGATATTGTAGAAGCTGAAACCGTTGATGTTATTTGCAAGATACCTTTTCTAATAAGAACATTGATGCCACTTTTTAAACTTGCACAACCATTGGCGAAAACTTTGCAAGATTCACAGCAGGCCTCACAACCTGGGAACACCTGGCATTTTAAAAGCTGGACTTTAACCTCGGCCAAAGGTGTTTGAATAATCGCAGTATCTTCAATTAGGTTCACTGGTTTATCCTCCTCAATTGCATTTATCCTGGGCCCACCATGGCTAGGCATAGGATTCTCTGTGATATTAGGAGGAGGTGCAAAATTTAAAGCCTTGGAATCAACTAAATCCTGGACCTTCATGTACAAGGCTCTGCACTTTTCTGTTGCATGGCCAGGTGCATTGGAATGGAAGGCACATCTGGAATTGACGTCGTAATTCCTTGGAAGGTTCTGAGGATCTGATGGAGCCAGAGTCCTCAATTCAACAAGATTTAGTTTCAAGGCTTGTGGTAGTAAAGTGGCATAGGACATAGGGATAAGATCGATTACCCTGTTGATTTGAAAGGGCCTTTGTTGGAAAGGACATTGATGTTGGTTGTTGTTGTTGTTGTTGTAAGACCTTTGTTGAGGAAAATGTTGTTGCTGAGGGAAATGTTGTGGTTGTGGAATGACTGTTGTTGAGGTGCTGGAGCGGGAATAGTGACAATGGCTATTGGTCTTGGCATGTATTGGGGCCTACCTCAGCCCATGTGTATTGAATTAGTTTCGCCCGTCCTGCGAGGTCTTGCAAAAGGTGTCCTTGTGTTGCTGGAGTTGGCACCATTATCAGAAATCTTTCCCATCTTCAACAAACTTTCAATTCTCTCTCCCGCTTTGACCACATCAGCAAAACTAGTGGAAGAGAAAGCAGCAAGCCTATTAATGTATATCGCTTGTAGGGTGTTCATAAACATGTCGACCATTTCTCTTTCAGACATGGGAGTTTGAACAACAGCAGCTAACTGTCTCCACCTTTGGGCATACTCCCTGAAGATTTCTCTTGAAGAATGTGACATACCCATTAGGAGAGTTCTGTTGGGAGCCATGTCTAAGTTGTATTGATATTGGCGTATGAAAGCTTCTGCCAAATCCTTCAAATTTTTGACTGTTGCTCTGGTCAGGTAAGAGTACCATTCACGGGATGCCCCAGTCAGACTATCTTCGAAGTAGAACATCCACAATTTCTCATCCATGGTATAAGCCTTTAATCTCCCCAGAAAGGACTGCAGGTGAGTTCGTGGACAAGAGGTACCGTTATATCTTTCAAAGCAAGGAGGCTTGAATTTGTGAGGAATCCTAACTCCTTCCATCAAACCCTTGTCCATAACATCAAATCCCAAGGAGTTTTGGGACTCCAGAGATCTCAACTTTTCTTCTATTTCGTCCAGACAACGATCATAGACTTCATCCACAACACCAATTACAGTAAACTGTTGCTCTTGAGGGCCCTCTTGCAAGGCACGACCTCTAGTGTTTCCTTGAGTATTCCTGATAGCATTGACTTCAGGGTTGAGATGAGCCCCAAACTCCAGAGGGTCAGTACGTGGCTGTACGTGATAATTATTGCTAGTACCTCCTGTTCCTGGATGATTCTCTTCAGGAGTTTTCCGCTCGACCAACTTTCTTAATCTTTCTTGGCTTTGGGCCAACCCAATCATTACTTCCATGAACGGGTTCATCTGAGCCCTCATCTCATTTCTCTCATTAGCCATCTGAGTTCTCACGTCAGTCAAATCTTGCTAAACTTGGTCCATCTGTAAGCTCGGAAGGTTGTTTCTTGTAGAATACCGGTGAACTCTGTTGATGGGGAAAACCCTCCTACGAGCAATGTTTCCTGAAACCACAACAAAGTGATAAAATAATAACCAAAATACCTACAAAACAAAGAATGAGGTTAGTATGCAATGCAATATGTGTATTTCTCTTCCAAGTGTATCCGGTTTGGTTCTTTGGTTTTGACCTTCCAGACCTCGAAGAATGATGATGTTGAAGAGAAATAAAGCCCAAAGGATAACACACAAACCATATATTACAAATGCAAAGGTACATAGTTTTATGATTACAAACAAATCCCCATGGTGGGTCAAAATACAACAACAAAATCAACAAAGTACAAACTAAACGAAGTACAAGTACAAAGAAATCAAACATCCAGCCCAAAGTCATCCTCTCTGACTTCCTTCAGGAGAGCATCAGTCACTGGTCCACCTGGGTGTTCTATGATGGTCTTGATAAAAAGGTTCCTGGTGGCAATGGCACTTGTCAACTTTTTATGCTTGTCTTGTTCCTTTGATCTCTTCAACCCCGCTCGGAGTTCCAACTCGGAGATCTCCTTTTGTGTTGCTAACAAGGCTTCCTGACTCTTCATATCATTAGCTTCCAGCTGCTCTATCTTAGCCTGGGTCTTCTGATCTTCCTGTGAACGAGCCTCAGTAATTCTGATCCATCTAGCCTGACTCTCTTCCAAGTAGTGCTAAGCTCTGGCTTTCTGAATCTTAGCTTCCTTGCAAGCATTCTTCAATACCAACTCTCCTGCTCGGGACCTTCTGATGTAATCATCTGTCTTCTTAATCTTGGTCATATGCTCGATCCGGAGCTTTTCTAAACTCTCATTGTCCAGACGACTATCATTCCTCTCCCAGAGGGTCTTCTTTAGAGCTTCAGAAAGTTGAGCATTCCTCTCTTTCAGCTTCTTAAATTCCTCAAAATTGACTGTAGCTATAGGTTCTACTGCTGATAGCCCTGGCACACCCTCCAGGGTGAATGGCATGCGGGTGATTTGTCCTCTAACGCGACACCAATCAATGTATTGAGCTGAAGCTATGTTGTTGCACTTGCCAAGAATGGAAGTCCCTTTTGTCTGAATGTTATCCCAAGCCCAGGCTGCTTGTCAAAGAATAGCATGATTATTATGAATGTCACAGTAAAAGGTTTCTGCTAAATCCTTCTCTCTTGGTGGATGTACTAAGGCATACCCTAGTTGCCTTTTGAACAACAAAGGATTGTAGTTGATGAAACCCTTCACTCCAATAAGAGGTACATTGGGATACTTCCCACAACTTGTATTTATGTCCCTTCCCTTGGTGCTCTGAGTACACCACCTGATGTCTTCTGAAGTGAGAGAAATCATTCTTTTAGGCCAATTTCTTGACTGATGAGGATTCAAGAAAGCTTCTATCTTTGGCAGGTGTCTCAATAACCAATAGTAGAAGAGAGGTGCACAACATCTTACTAGTCTTCCCCTCTACTTCTCATTTCTCTGATGCACTGAGTAATAGAAATCCCCGAGCAAGGTAGGAATTGGATTCTCCAGCAAGAAGAGATGGATAGCACTCTTGCTTACAAACTTAGGCTCGTCTGCAAACAAGAGGATACCATATATGCTAAGGCCTAAGAGAGCACAAACAGTGTCCCATTTCCCTACTGCAGCATGACTGGTGGCCTGAGTGATCAAGAAGTCCAAATGGAGGCCTGGGATTCCAGCCTTAGTAGTCATATTCTGATCAATAATGGTGGTTTCCAAATACAGAGCCTTAGCTATGTCTTCATTCCTAGGAGCAGACATCTCATGGTTGAAAGGAATCCCTCTCCTGATGGGGACACCCAACAACATGGAAAATTCTTCTAACAAAGGACCCATCTGGAAATCTGGGAAAGTGAAACAACTGAGAGGAGGGTCATAGAACTGAAGGCAAGTGTGGATCATGTTTCTCTGTGATGCATCCAAATCCATGATCATGTCCATAATACCCCCATAATGTTCCCTGAATAAAGGGACATGATCAGGAGTGATGAGTGTCTGAATCTGCCTGATGCCTGCTAAAGAGGGTTCAAAGAAATGAGAAGTGATGTTGCTCTTCCTGGATAAGTCCATATTGACAATGGATGCTGAAGAAAATAACTGAGGAGAAATGTTGATGAAGACAACTGGAGAAGATATCGGCAGAAGAAGATCTCTGAGGAAGATAACTAATAAAGATGGCTGAGCTGAAGAGCAGTCAAAACCAAACCAAAGATGATGTGGATACCTTGTAAAAAAAATAGACAAATGTTAAAATGATGCAAAATGATGTATGCAGAATGATATGCAAGGGTTTGTGATCAGGTGCAGGATCTGTTATCTGCTTTGATAAGGTCCATGTGTGTTTAGAAATCCAGATGGAGGTTAGAGAACCAATAACCAGGTGGGGGACTGAAATAAAGAGTCACAAGTCCAGGGTTTCATAAGATCAGTCCAAAATAGTGTAACCTTTAACAATATCACTAATAGGGTTGTTGAGGACAAGGGTTCCTGCAAACCTGTAAACATCCCAACCCCCTCATAGGTATTGTTCTAGAACAAAGATCCTCAGACTTGAATCAGTTATGAGAAGTGTAAACACTTCTAACCCGGAGGTACAGTGTTTACATTAATCATAAAGGATCCTCCTCTAATTCACCTCAGATGCTGAAGGTCATCTAAAAAGGTCATCCAGACTTAGAAGGCTTCCCGGATAGCCCTAGTACTACAGGAAATCCGTAGCACAAAGTTCTCAAGAAGAAACCCATGTCTGAACCGTGTTTCAAATTCCCGCACCAGACCGAAATGGAATGGGAAAGAATATGAAGCCACTCTATTCCTATGTGTCACTCAGGCTCTCGGTATGGAACCCTGCTCACTGAGTATCCCTCCTACCAAGGTAAACAACAGATCCAGCACATGATATGACGACAATAATATGAAATGCATAAAAACAGTAAATGAAAACGATAAATAAAGTTATACAGAAAGCAATAAATAAAGCGATAAACAAAAGCACACATAACACATAACACCCCCATAAACACAAATCAAATAAGCGCTAGGAAAAACCCACAAAAAGAACCAGAAGCCCTGGTTGCAAGAGATAAGGTCCCCAGCAGAGTCGCCAAGCTATCGCTCCTAAAGATTTGCATCCTGGTGCAGACGCGAACTGTCAGCGAAAGAGAAGAAATGAGGTTGAATTGAATAGAGTCGCCAGCTAGGCATTTTTCTCCCGAAGGAAAAGTAATGCTGCATAAACCTAGAAAGAGATGGATAAGACGGTTGCGAACCAGAGAAATTGAGAAAGGTGGTTGGTTATAACCTGGGAAGGTATTAGCACCCAGATTGTCTGTCGTACTCGACGGGAACCACGCTTACAAGATTTTGTTTAAAGGGGTAAGTGTATGTGTTATCTGTGTGCAAAAGCCAAAGAAAGAAAGTACATATGTCAGTGCAAAAAGGTGAATTGCTCAGGAACTGAGGCTTAGAAAAGAATGTTGAAAGAGGGGGAAGACAAAGAGACTTTTGTTCGATAATTTTTAAGTTATGCCTACATATCCTCGCGTGCAATGAGGAAGTCAGAACACCGTAGTTCGACTCAAAGAGACTGAAAATAAATTGACTGTGAACTGCTTGCTTTCCTATGCTCAAGTGTATGACTCGTCTGGCTCGAGTGGTAAATGTCTTGAATTAGACGGAAGAATCAAGTTCTCGTTTGTAAATGAGTGTGATGAGAAAAGAATCCCGAAGGAGATGATTATTGTTTGTTTTTGTGTTTTAAGTTTTTTTATTTGTTTTTGGTGTTTTGCAAACTCATTATATCCTCACTGATTAGGGATAATGAGCCTACTAAAGTATGAGATAAGCATCTCAACTTAATTACCATGATGATGTAAGATTAAGATCGTTAACCTACTTGTGATTATTTAGATGTTTTTGGGTTTTTTTTAGTGTTAAGTAATGAGTTTAATCTCTAATCACAGATTAGTGAACTCATTACACGATCCTAATAGAAGGATGATAGATGAGAGCACTTAAGCTGAGGAAGATACCTCAACTTAATCCATGGTTAGGGATTAAATTCATTATATGACAAGACTTTATTAAATGGATTTTATTTAAAGGATGAGATTAAGGAATGGATTTTAAGTTTGTAAGACAACTTGAGGGGGACTTGTCCATTAAACACTAGGGTTAGTCCCTCTTAACCATAAGGAAGAGATAGAACCCTAATGTAAGGCCCAAGTTACAAGATAAAGTCTTGGTGATTATTAGCGTGTTTTGAATAAGAGGTGTAAACAAATTAAAGGTTTAACACTTAGGATTAAAGTTATACACTCCATCCTAAGAGAAGGATGTTGGCATAACCATAATTCAAAGTCCTAAAGCTTTAAGAGTTTAGTCTTTGATTATTGAGATGAGGAGTGAGACTCAAGGAGAATCAAAGGTAAAAAACTAAGGGGGACTATATACAACCCTAAAAGTTATCATGCTTGGGTATCCTATGGTCTGTTAGGCTTAAGAAAAAGGATCTTTAAGGCCACCAATAGAAGAAGCAGATGAAAAGAGAAGGAAGAAGAAGAATAAGTTACTTACTTCCTGAAGAAGATAAGTAACTTAAAAGAAAGAAAGTAAGAAGAATGGAACATAAGTGAAACAAGTTCACTTCAAAGAAAAGTAAATATGCATATGAATGATGAGAAGAGATGGGAAGTGAAGGCAAATCCACCTCCCAAATAACTTACCAAAAGTTCCTGAAAATGTTAGTATGAATGCATAAGACATAAAGTAAAAGGAAATGAATTGAAATGAGATGTAAAGACTAAAGTCAGAAGTGAATATGCAATGTAAATGCATTGTGAGGTGATGCAAAGTCATACAAGATGCATATGAATGGTCATACAAGTATGAGATGCTATGGAAGCATGGAAACACATGAATGTTCATGAAATGTAATGGATGCAAAGCATAGAAAATGATGGAAGAAATGATAAAGCAGTGTTCAATCATGTCTTAAGATGTCTAAGATGTTATACACATGTTTGAAATGTCATGGCAAGTTCATATGATGATGATATGCAAAGGAGAATGCAAATGAAGATGCAAATTTAGGGTTTTAAGACAACATGAGATGCATATGATCAAAACAGAAGAAATCAACATGATAAAAAATTAAAATCAAGCTCAAACAAACCCTAATCCCATCTAAGGTCACACCCCAAAGGAGAAGGTCAGAAGCCTAACCTAATGAATGTTATGAATTTTCTAAGTTTGCTAGGGTTTTTGGGTGATTCTCAAGGGAAAATGCAAATCAAATTGAAAATACAAGATAAATTCATGAGAAAAATAACCTAGAAACTATATGCAATATGTGAAACAATGCAAAAAGAATCAAGTTCAACCTCATCATGGTTAGGCAGAAATGAATATTTCAAGTTAGGGTTAGAAAAATGTGATTTTTAAGAACCCTAATTCAAAGTAAATTGTGCAATTATGATCAAACCTATAAAGAATGGTTCATGAATTTTTTGGTGATTTTTAGAAACCTAAATGCATTTTTAATTAATTAAAATCCATTAATTAATTAAAAATAACATTTAAATATTTTTAAAATACTTTTTAAATGCAAAAAAAAAAATCATTTTCAGGTTGAGAAAAATATTTGGATCAGAAATGCAAAATATGAGATTTTTTTAATGAGATTTGATATTTTAAATAAAATGAGAAAGAAAATGCAATAAAAATGAAAATAAAATGAATTTAAATGGAAGTATGCATATCTGAGGGCCAGGATTCAAACAGGGATGGAAGGAGTTGACCGCGCGCGTGTTACAAGGGCTGGGGTCAGTCCTGGCTAATTAATTGTGATTTACTTAATTAATTGGGAATTAGGGCTAACGAACTAATATGGGCCATCCATCCACTAATTAAAACACGCATCCAATGGTCCACATTAAATCTGGCACTTAAACCCTAATTAGAACCCTAACTACTTTCAGGTGACCTGAGAAGGCTCCGGTCATCTTCTCCAGCAACACCAAATCCCTATCTCTCTCCCAAGGCCATGAAAACATCCCAAAATCCCCATAATCAATCCTCTAACATCAAACAAAAAGAATCCATAAACAAAAACAATTTATTTTGCATCAAAAAGAGAGAATCGACGCCAAACGGAAAACTGGAAAAAATTTCAGAAGTTGAATACATCCCACATACTTAACCATTTTCAATTATTCAAAGTGCATAATGATCAGAGAAACATGCTTTATCACATTGTAACTTAAAATCAAAGCTCTGAGAAATAAATCTTGAGTTATACCTGAGCTGGAGTTGAGCAAATATGGACCCCAAAGCCTGCTTCTAGTGCTAGACACCTCCTTTGATCACCCTGGTGCAATTGAGAAGCTTTGCAAGAGTTTAGATGGCCTCCTTTTGAAGGTTTAGTTCTGAGAGGTGGAAAATCGTGTTTGAGTTTGAGTGACTTTCAGGGAAAAGTGAAGGGTGTTTTGTGTTCCCTATGATGTGTGGAGATGATTGGTGGAAAAAGATTTGAGGTTTGATGCTTGTGCTGAGAGTTTCAAAGAGATGAAAGTTTTGGGGATTTTCTTGCAATCTGAGCTTTGTGTGGTTTCAGGCTTGTGTGTCCCCTGTTTTGGAGTGCTTGAGGTTTGTATAAACAATTGTGATTGGTTTAGAGAGTTGGTGTGGCACATCTTGATTGGTATTGGAGGTTTTGCAAAAAAGTCAAAGTTGGTGTACCATGAGTATGGACTGGGACAGAGCTGGTTCTAGGGTGGATTTAGGCTCAGTTGAATTTGCGGAGAGCCATGGGATGGATTGTGATGAGCTGTGATGATTGAATGATGAGATTGAAGGGGTTTTGCAAATTTACAACTTTGTAAATTTTGAAAAGATTGGTCATGAAAAGAAATGGTACAAGGCACAATTCTGGTTCAAATGCATTGCACTGTGCTTGTATGATGTTTAACAATGAATTAGAGGTCATGAAATGGCTTGAAACTTGAATTTGCAAAAAATCCTCTTTGGCATGAACTTGAAAATTATAGGATTTTTGCCAACATTGAAAGGCCATATCTTGAGTTCTAGGATGAATCAAGACATGTTCTAATACTTTTTGAAAATGGGAAGACATAATCTACAACTTTCATGCCCAAGAATTTTTCATTTGAAGCATTTTTGGTCATGAAAGAATAGGTTGAATATCTTTCCCAAAAGGGAAAGTTTCCATTACAAGTCATTTCCTAAAATAGCAAGTTTGCATTTGGCTCAAAATTCTTCAACTTTGTGAACTTCCAAACACTTTTATGATCAAATAAAGATCATAGAACCTCAAAATGATGAATGTGACCCTTTGGTACCCTTCGGGGAGGCCTCAGATGCCCTGATTTTGACTTTACTTGCTCAAGAAATTACCCAATGATCAGATGACTTTCACAGTGAATTTCTTCATCAAACTTGGTACACATGATCCTTATAACATATTAAGACCATTAGAAACAAGAATGACTAAAATAATTGGGATTAAGGCCTCTGAAACCAAAACCCTAATTTTAGCTCATCTGTGTAGGAAATCTCCAGTCTGCCTCTATGCCTTTGTCATGCTTTGTGATCTCTTGACTTTTATGAAGTTTAGGGAGCATATAATGATCATGGAACACACATGGAGCCTCTTGGCAAGCTTCAAGACCATTGGGATGGCTCAGATCACTTCTTTGGTTGCTCAGATCACAAACCCTAGATGCAGATGAAATAGAACACTCTAGGGATTCAAAGAAGTGAGAAAAGAAATGATGGGGACGACCATCAGGCTAGAAAGTAACTAAACCGTGACGGGGACGACCATCAGGTAAAAGAATAAATGAAATAATGATGAGGGACGATCATTAAAAGGTGAAGGACGATCACCTAGCAGGGGACGGTTGCTGAAAATCTCGACATAGGACGAATGTCGGATAGAAAAGATCAATGATGGGGATGACCATCGGATAAGCATGATGAAGGACGATCATCAAGAGGTGAAAGACGATCACCTAGCAGGGTACGACTACTCTTGGGGAATATCACGACATAGGACGAATGTCGGATAACAAGATCAACGATGGGGACGACCATCGGATAAATGATGAGGGACGGTCATCAAAAGGTGAAGGATGATCACCTAGCAGGGGACGACTTCTCTTTATCACGACATAGGAAGAATGTCGGATAAAACGTTCTAACAATGGGGATTCCACTGGGGAAAGGATGAGGGACGGTCATCCAAAGGTGATAGACGATCACCTGGCAGGGGACGGCTGCCGAAAGTATCACCACTTAGGACGAATGTTTGATAGAAGAAAGTTGTTTTGTTGGCGACTTACTGGGGAATGGTAAACACGGACGAGTGCTTACGCTTTTAAAATAAAAGGTACAAGTGTTTGACGGTGTGTATAGATTAAAGATGCGGACGAGCATCCTTAGGACCACGATACGGACGGGTATCGATAGAAACAAACACTGATGCGTGTTTAAGGATGATGATATGGACGAGTATCAATTGGTTAAGCAAGGAACACGGATGAGTGTTGAATCTGTCGGGGAGTTGATATATACAAGAGACAGATGAGTATCAGAGGATTGTATAAGTATGTACAAGTGTTGATCTGCTGGTGAAGTATGTGCAAGACACGAACGAGTGCTGAAATATTGAGAAAGGGACACGGACGAGTGTTTTAACTTGCTGGGGAAGTATGACACGGACGAGTGCCAAAAAAAAAGAATATGTACAAGTATGAACAAATATTTGATAATTCTGAAGGATTTATGGCAACCTTACTGGGGAAAGATGACACGGACGGGTGTCGAAGAAAGAATGTATAAATATGGAAAGGCATCTGTATTGAGAGTTCCAAGGGGATGCTTTGTCTTTTATTTTCAAGGGATATAAGTTTTACATATGGCTGGTGAAGTGATAATGGTATTTGCAGGTGACTGGCTCGAACCCGGCTCATGATCATGCAAATGTTTGATTTTTACCGTAATGCTCCGTATTAGACGAAATGCTATGCTTATTTTGGTAAAAAAATGATGCGAATGCTATGATTATGCAAATGAGAAACTTGATCCGAAATCCGGATCCTACGGGGATAAAGATCTCTGGCTGATCTGTTTCGAGGGAGAACTCACCTGGGGAAAGAGATCATTGATTGATCTGTCCAGAGGGAGAACTCCAAATGGGGATGAGGAAGTTTTAGCAACTCCGCTGGGGACGTGTTTCAGGCATTGCTCTACTGGGGAGGCAACTCTGTGGGGAATCAATTCCACAAATTCTGTTGAGGATGAGCCAATTTTGGCACTTTTGATGGGGACAAGAAAGTTCTTTGATCACTTTGCTGTGAAAGAATTGTTAGGCATTGCTCGGGAGGTTCCGCTTGAGGAGGAGATAGCTTCTGGGAAGTACTATGTTGGGGATTTAATGCTTGATATGCTCATGTTGTGAAAGATTGTCTGCCTTGAGTACCTGCAACCTGTTAAGACAAAGGAAAACTGTAAACACCCCAAATTTGCCCTCACTAAGTTCACACCATGGCTTGTGATCTTTCATCTTTGCATAAGTTTAAGCATATCATATCATATTGCATTTTTGTTTCACTACATTAGTTCAAGTTCATCTGAAATTAGGGAAGTCAAAGAATCACAAGAACTTACAAAGCATGGAAGCAGAGCCAGGGTTTAACTACACAGTTGACCTGAAATTAGGTTTTGGTTTCAGAGGCCATAACTCCAATTTTTTGATCATTCTTGTTTCTATTGGTCTCAATTTGTTATGAAGATCATGTGTACCAAGTTTGATGAAGAAATTCATTGTGGAAAGCATCTGATCACTGGGTAACTTCTTGAGCAAGTTAAAGCAAAATAAGGGCATTTGAGGCCCCAACCCATGAAACCAAAATGGATTTTTTTTATCAAATTGAGGTTATATGATCTTTATTTGATCATTGAAGTGCTTAGAAGTTCACAAAATTGAAGAAAAGTGAGCTAAACCAAAAGTTGCCAAAAATGGAAATGACTTGTAATGTAAACTTTCCATTTTGAGAAAGTTTTTCAAACTCCTCTTTCTCAACCAAAAATGCTTCAAATGAAAAATTGTTGGTCATGAAAGTTTTAGATTGGATCGTTCCCTTTTCAAAAAGTATAAGAACAAGATCTAATTCATTTTGGAACTCAAGATATGGCTTGTCAAAGTTGGCAAAAATCCCATAATTTTCAAGAAAGCACCAAAAGGGATTCTTTGAAAAACCACTTGCCAAGGCTTTTTGTGACTTCAAAAACACTTCAATGTATCATAACATCATAATGCATTGCCTTATGATCAGAATTGCCCAAAGAATTGCATCATTCCATGCCTTGAACATCAAGAATTCTCAAAGGGGTCAAAACTTCACATATTTTCAAAAGGTCCCATAACTTTGCTCCCACTTGCTGAATTGCCTCAAGATTGATTTTGTGGACATCCTTGAACTCAGTTGCGCCTGGACAAGCCAATTAACCAGCTACACCATTGTCCATACCTCAAGTACACAAGTGGGTGACGTTTTGCAAGAAGCCCATACCAATCACCATAGGTCACAACCACTTCTCTGACCTATCACAACTTGTTATGTGGACCAAATTCAGATCATAACACACAACATTACAAGCTAAAACATAAGAATCCTCAAGTTCCCAAAATCTCTTCTTCTTGCATTTTCCTTCGAAACTCTCAGCTCACTTACTCAAACTCAAAACCAATTCCACCATTCATCTCAAAATCACTCACTCACCCCAAGAACACCCCATATACAAAACACGATTCTTGGCCAGTTCAGTTGCTACAACATAAACCAACCATTCTCAAAGCCTTTGAAGCATTCCATTAGCCTTAGTAGGTCAAAGGGAGTCATTTTGCACAAAGGAAGTGGCCAGAAAGCTCAAGTTTGGAAAGCTCCATCTCAGGTAGTCATCTGAATTCATTTTTCAAGAACTCCCTTTTTATGTTACAATATGAAAAAGCATGCTTCACTGATCACTCTGAGCTTTGAATTTTTGAAAATGGTGTAGAAATGAGTATGTACTGAATCTCTGAAATTTTTGCCATTTTTATGTTTCTTTTTGAATCTTGTTGTTCAACCATTATAAATTTGATTTGAAGGTGGATTTGAGTTCAGGAAGGGGACGGGATTTGATCTGGAGCTTTAGAGCTCCAGAAATAACCTAGGGAGAGAGTTTGAGATTTTCAGGTGAGGGTGTACCCGGAGAAGACGACCGGAGCTCTTCTCCGGTGACCTGAAAGTAATTAGTTTGATAATTAGGGTTAGGGTTTTGGTTTAAATGTGGGCCATTAAATTTCCCTTTCCCGCACGTGTTGTGTTGCTAGGATCAGTTCATTAAATTTTAATTAGGGTTTAATAATTAATTAATTAGGATTAATGAAATTTGAATGCTGACCATCAGATCTAGCGCGCAGTCAACCCTAGAAACCCCCAGAACCAATCTCAGCCACTGGATCATCATACTTCTGTTTATTTCATTTTTTATTTCAATTTTTCTTATTTGTTTTGTACATTTTATTAAAAATAGTTAGAAATCCAAAAAATAATTTTATTCTGCATTTTTATTTCAAATAATTTTCTTAACGGTCAAAAATATTTTTATTTTATTTTTTGCATTTAAAAATCATTTTTAAAAACATTTAAATGTTTATTTTAATTAATTAATGAAAATTAATTAATTAAAATATCATTTAGGTTCTAAAAATCCCAAAAAAATTCACATTGCATCTTTAAACATTTAGAAACATTATCATACCATCCACACAAATTTCTTTTTGGTTTTGAACCATCTTTGATAATGTTCTTGAATTTAGGGTTCACAAGAATGGTATGACAATGGTTCTTTTTACATTGATCTTCATTTGACATGTAGTATCTAGCATAATTTTGTCACAAATTTCTTCTGCATTTTTGAATTGATTTGCAATTTTTCCCTTTAGGTGCCTTAAAACTATAGATAACTTAGAAAAATCATATCATCCATTAGGTTAAGAGTCAGGTCTTCTCCTTTGGGGTGTGGTATCATATGGGGATAGGGATCCTTTAATTGCATTTTCAATTTTTTATCTTGTCATTTGCTTCTGTTTTTGAGTTTTGCATCTCATGTTGCATGAAAACCCTAATTTCTCATCCTCCTTTGCATACATCTTGCATAAGCATTCATATAATAACTTGCCATGGCATTTTATGCATTCACATGACATACAAGACATCTTACGACACATTATACTCATGCTTGATCATTTCCTCATCCATTTGCCATGTTATGCATTCATTACATTCCATGGACATTCATAAACTTTCGTGCCTCCTTCATGCTTCACTTGCATTCTCATCACTTGTATGATCATCCATTGCTCTTGACATACATTTGTATCATCTCTTAGCATCATTTTCACCATAGACATGCTTCTAGTTTTGGTTTGAATCCTTGCATACATTCCATTTTCATTTCATTTCCTTATGCTAACTTTTCAGGTGGTAAGTATTTTGAGAAGTGAATTTGCCTTCACTTCTAACTTTTCTTCTCATCTCTTCTTTTATGCATCCTTGCTGCATTTTGTATTTGCCTTAGAGTGAGCTTGCTCATTCATGTTCTCCATTCACTTTCTTTCTTCAAGTAACTTATCTTCTTAAGTGAAGTAAGTTAGCTTGTTTCTTCTGCTTCTCCTTCTTTCTCTTGCTTTCTCCTCGGTGGATTTTATTGAAGATCTCTTGCAAGCCTCATAAACCCTAGGAACACCCAAGCATGATAACAATTAGGGTTTTGATTAGTCCCCCCTAAGTTTTACCTTTGTGTCTTCTTTTGTGTCTCTCTTCTCATCTCTTAATCAGAGACTAAACCTTAAAGGTTTTAAGGCTTTGTGATTAAGGTTATGTCTGCATCCTTCTCTTAGGATGGAGTGTATAACTTTAATCCTAAGTGTTGAACTCTTAATGTGTTTAAATCTCTTAATCAATCCACCTTAATAATTACTAAGACAATAAACTTGTAACTTGGGCCTTGCATTAGGGTTCTAATTCTTCCTTAATTGGTTAAGAAGGACTAACCCTAGTGTTAATGGACAAGTCCCCCTCAAGTTGTCTTACAAACCATAAAATCCACTTCTTAATCTTATCATTAACTAAAATCCACTTTAATAAAGGCTTGTTTTGTCATGACGTTAATCCCTAATCATGGATTAAGTTGAGGTATCTTCCTCAGCTTAAATGTTCTCATCTATTATCCTTCTATTAGGATGGTGTAATGGGTCCATTAAATCTTTGATTATGGCTTAAACTCATTACTTAACACTAAACTAAAATTCCAAAAAAATTTAAATAATTGCAAGTAGGTTAATGATCTTAATCCTACATCATGGTGATTAAGTTTGAGGTGCTTACTTCATGCTTAAGGTATTCTCATTACCCCTAATCAAAGGGAGGATGTGATGAGTTTACTAACCCTTGGTTTAGGCTTAAGCTCATTTTCTTATGACAAACACAAAAAGCCATAAAAAAATTGAAAACATAAAAAAAAACAATAATCGTCTCCTCCAGGATTCGTTTCTCACCTCATTCACTCACAAACGAGAACTCGCTTCTTCCGTCTAATGCAAGACAGTTAGCACCTGAGCCAGACAGGTCGCACACTTGAGCATAAACAAGTAAGCAGTTCATCAGTCAATTCATCTTTCAGTCTCTTTGAGTCGAACTACGGTGGTCTGACTTCCTCATTGCACGAGAGGATACATAGGCATAACTTAACTGTTATCGAACAAAAGTCTCTGTCTCTTCCCCCCTCTTCCAGCATTCTTTTAAGCCTCATTCCTGAGCATTTCACACCACATTCTTGCACTGACACCTGTACATTTTTTCTAGCTTTTGCACACAGATCGCACTGACACTACCCCTTTAAACACAAATCTTTTAAGCGTGGATCCCATCGAGTACGATGGACAATCTGGGTGCTAATACCTTCCCAGGTTGTAACCAACCCCCTTTCTCAGTTTGTCTGGTTCGCAACCGTCTTATCCATCTTTTTCTAGGTTTATGTAGCATTACCTTTCCTTCGGGATAAAAATGCCTAGCTGACGACTCTTTTCAGTTCATCTTCATGTTCTCCTTTTGTCGACCATTCGCGCTTGTACCAGGATGAAAATATTTGGGAGCGACAGCTTGGCGACTCTGCTGGGGAATGTATATTGCAACCAGGGCTTCTGGTTCTTTTTGTGGGTTCTTCCTAGCGCTTGTTTGATTTGTGTTTACGGGGGTGTTACGTGCTACTTGTGCCTATTTATTTTGCTTTATTTATTGCTTTATGTACAACTTTATTTATTGCTTTCATTTACAATTTGTATACATCATACTGTCATTATCATTGCTGGATCTGGTTTTCTTTGGTGGGTAGGGTCTCATTGAGAGATTAAGGTCCCATACCTGGGACCTGAGTGACACCTAGGCTAGAGTGGTTCATGTTCTTTCCCATTCCATTTCGGTCTGGTGCGGGAATATGAAACACGGTTCAGATGTGGGTTTCTTCTTGAGAACTCTGTGCTACAGATTTCCTATAGTGTTAGGGCTATCTGGGAAGCCTGCTAAGTCTGGATGACCTTTATTATGACCTTCAGAATCTGGGGTGAATTAGGGGAGGATCTTTTATGGTTATTGTAAACATTGTACCTCCGGGTTAGAAGTGTTTACACTTCTCATAACTGATCCAAGTCTAAGGATCCTTGTTCTAGAGCATCACATGAGAGGGGGTTGGGTTGTTTATAGGTTTGCAGGAACCCTTGGCCACATCATACCCTGTTACTGTATTGATTAAGAATGTTTCACTTTGGACAGTTCTTGAGATTAACCCTGGACATGTGACTCTTTATTTGAGTCCCCCACCCTGGTTACTGGATTTCTGAGCCTCCATCTGGACCTTTGAACATACATGGACCTTATATCAAGACAAATAATGAGTTCCAACTCTTGATCACAAACCCTTGCATATCATTTGCATATATCGTCATTACATCATTTAACATTTGTTTATTTGTTTTTCAGGGTATCCATCATATCATATTTGGTTTGGTTTTGACCCCTTCTACTGCTTAGACCTCTGCTTCAGTTATATTCTTCAGCATTTGTTTCATCTATCTCCTCCAGCACCTGCATCATTCTATCAGAGACTTACTTCCAGCTTCTCAGTCAGTGATCTTCATCAGCATTTGTCTTCATCTCCTTTATCAGCACTCATGGATGCTCCAAGGAAAAGCAACATATCTTACCACTTCTTTGAGCCCATCTTGACTGGTATCAGGCAGGTCCAGTCACTTATCACACCTGACCATATACCACTGTTTAGAGAACACTATGGGGGTATTTTGGACATGGTTATGGATCTTTATTCATCTCAAAGGAGCATGATTCACACATGCTTGCAGTTTTATGACCTTCCACTCAGATGCTTCACCTTTCCTGATTTCTAGATGGGGCCTTTGTTGGAAGAGTTTTCCTTGTTGATTGGAGTGCCTATCAGAAGAGGGATCCCCTTCAACCCATAGATGACTGCTCCCAGAAGTGAAGAGATAGCTAAGGAAGTGCATTTGGAGCCTGCCCTTATTGAGTAAAACATGACAACAAAAGCTGGGATGTCTGGCTTACATCTGGACTTCTTGATTTCTCAGGCCACCCTGAAGGCAGCAGTGGGAGAATGGAAGGCAGTTTGTGAACTTTTAGCCCTCAGTATATATGGGGTTATATTGTTTGCAGATGAGCCCAGATTTGTGAGTAAGAATGCCATCCACTTGTTCCTACTGAGGAACCTAGTGCCTACATTGCTAGGGGATTTTTACTACTCCATCCATCAGAGAAATGAGAAGCAAAGGGGGAAGTTGGTCAGATGATGTGCCCCTCTGTTCTACTCTTGGCTGCTCAAACACTTGCCTAAATCAGATGCCTTCTTGAACCCCCATCAGCAGAAGAATTGGGCCAAAAGGTTCATTGCCTTAACATCAGATGATATCAGATGGTGCACCCAGTGCACCAAAGGCAAAGATATTATTACCAGTTGTGGGCAATACCCTAATGTGCCTCTAATAGGAGTAAAAGGTTGCATTAATTACAACCCTTTACAGTTTAAGAGACAATTGGGGTATGCTTTGGTTCATCCTCCCAGAGGACAGGATTTGGCTGAGACCCTATACTGTGAGATCCAATCTAGCTCTGCTATTGTCAAACAAGCTGACTGGGCTTGGGACAACATCCAGACCAAAGGGACAACCATCCTTGGAAGATGTAACAATATTGCTTCAGTCCAGTGCTCTGACTGGTCCCGTACTAGAGCTCAGATCACCAGGATGCCTTTCACCTTGGAAGACACACCTGGACCTTCTACATTACAGCCTGCAGCAACTATTAGCCTAGAGGAATTTGAAAAGCTGAAAGAGAGGAATAATGAGCTATCTGAAGCCCTGAAGAAGACTCTCTGGGAGAGAAATGACAGTCGTATGGACATTGAGAGATTGGAAAGACTCAAGACTGAGCATCTAACCAAGACTGAAAAGACATATGACTACATAAGGAAAGCAAGAGCAGGAGAGTTGGTTTTGAAGAATGCCTGCAAGGAGGCCAAGATTCAGAAGGCTAGGGCTGAGCATTATCTGGAGGAAAGCCAGGCTAGGTGGATCAGGATCACCAAGGCTCGTGCAAAAGAAGATCAGAGGACTCAAGCCAAGATTGAGCAGCTATAGGCTAATGAGAAGAAGCAGCAGAAAGCTTTGTTGGCAGCTCAGAAGGAGATATCTGAACTGAAACTCCGGGCAGGGTTAAAGAGATCAAAGGATCAGGACAGGCATAAGAAGCTGACTAATGCCATTGCTACCAGGAACCTCCTCATTAGGACTATTACAGAGCACCCAGTTGTCCAGTGATGGAGGCCCTCCTGAAGGAAGTCAGGGAGGATGACTTTGATTGGATGTCTGATTCCTTTTGCTTGTATTTCTTTCCTTTTGATGTACTTTTTGCTTTTGATTGTTGTATTTTTGACCCACCATGGGCATGTATTGTAAACAAACTATGTATTTTCATTATTTGTAATATATCAGTTTGTCTTATTTATTGGTGGGCATTATCTCTCAAAATCATCAAGCATTTTCTTGATGTCTGGAAAGGTCAAAACCAAAGAACCAAACCGGATACCTTGGAAGACAAATAAGCATATTGCATTGCATACTAACCTTTTATTTATTTTGTAGGTTTTTGTTTGTTATTTGTTTCTCACTTTGTTATGGTTTCAGGAAACATTACTTGTCGCAGAGTGTTCCCTGTCAACCGAACACACCGTTACCCAACGTGAAACAACCTTCCAGGCATTCAGATGGATCAGGTACAATAGGACCTGAATGAAGTAAGAAATCAAATGGCAAACGAAAGGGTTGAGATGAGAAATCAAATGACCCAGTTTATGGCTGTGATGACTGGCTTAGCTCAGAGTCAGGAAAGGCTGAGAGAGCTGGTGGAAAGGCAGACTCCTTAAGAGCCCCACCCTGGAACAGGAGGAACCAACAATAATGAACGCGGGAAGCCTCGCATCGACCCACCAGAGTTCGGGCCCCATTTGAACCCAAATGTTAATGTCCCAAGGAATATTCAAGGAAACACTGCTGGAGGTAAGATCTTGCAAGAAGATCCTCAGGAAGAGCAGTTCACAGTTATTGGGGCTGGGGATGAGGTGTATGACCGAAGGTTGGATGAGATTGCTGAAAAGCTGAGGTCTTTGGAATCCCATAATTCTCTAGGCTTTGACGTAATGGATATGGGGCTGGTAGATGGGGTGAGGATTCCCCACAAATTCAACCCCCCATGCTTTGAAAAATATAATGGTACCTCCTGCTCGCGTACTCATCTACAATATTTCTTAAGGATACTCAAGGCTTATACCATGGACGAGAAGTTATGGATGTTCTATTTTGAGGACAGCCTGACTGGAGCATCAAGAGAATGGTATTCGCATATGACCAGGGCCACTATAAGATGTTGGAAAGACTTGGCCGAGGCCTTCATCCGTTAGTACCAGTACAACCTAGACATGGCTCCCAATAGAACCCTTCTAATGGGCATGTCTCAGTCTTCACGAGAAAGCTTTCGAGATTATGCTCAGAGGTGGAGACAGCTTGCTGCTGCTGTCCAGCCACCCATGTCGGAAAGAGAAATGGCTAACATGTTTATGAACACCTTGCAGGGACCTTATATTGACAGACTTGCTGCTTTCTCGTCCACCAGTTTTGTCGATGTAGTTATAGCTGGTGAAAGAATTGAGAGTCTTTTGAAGATGGGCAAAATCTCTGACAACGGTGCAAGTTCCTCAAACAATCCCCGAAAACCTTTTTCAGGGCCCCGAAGGGCGGGTGAAACAAATGCTATTCATGCAGGCAGGGGCAGACCCCAGTAGTCTCACAGATCAATACCAGCCGTTACTATCCCGGCTCCAGTTCTACAACAACCACTTTTTCGCCAACAACAACAACAACATCACTATCAACAACAATCTCATTTTCCGCAACAAAGAACGTATAACAATAACAACAACAACCAACAGCAACGCCCCTTTCAATAGAGGCCATCTCAGTCAAATAGGGTGATTGACCCCATTCCTATGCCTTATGCCGCTCTACTGCCACAACTCCTGAAGCTTAACCTGGTTGAGTTAAGGACGTTGGCTCCACCAGATCCTCTCAACCTCCCAAAGAATTATAATGCCAATGCCAGGTGTGCCTTTCATTCCAACGCACCTGGCCACAATACCGAGAAATGTAGAGCCTTGCAAATGAAGGTTCAAGATCTGGTCGATTCCAAAGCTCTCAATTTTGCACCTCCTCCAAATGTTAACAGAAATCCTATGCCTAATCACGGTGGGCCCAGGATTAATGCCATAGAAGAGGACCAACCATCTGCACTGATTGACAATGTTGCACAGATTAGGACGTCGTTGGCAGAAGTCAAGGCTCAACTCTTAAAGTGCCAGGTGTTCCCAGGCTGTGAGGCCTGCTGCGAATCATGGAGAACTGCTATTAATGGTTGTGAGAGGCTAAGGTTTGGCATAGATGGCCTTATCAGAGATGGAATTTTGCAAATTACCACAATGGTTCCTACAACATCAACAACTCCTTCTTCAGCAATAGATCCTCCTACAACATCAACAATTCTTTCTTTGGCAACAACAGATCCTCCTACAACAGCAACAACTATCATTCCCACTGATTCATCCACAACTCCAGCAATCACTCCGTCCATTATTTCAACAAATCGAAGTTCAGCAACACTTACTTCTACAACATCAACACCCATCTTATCAACGGAAACGCCTACTAAACCAGCAAACACTAATGAAGATGTCTCAACGGTCACGATCTATTATGACCCGACAATTGTTCATCCCAACAACAATTTACAACAACAAACGGATACACCTCCTGTCAGATCTCTAGTCACAATCTTCTACGACCCGCATACCATCACAGTTCCTTCCGCTGCAGCAATCAGTCTGGTCACCATTACGGTGCCTGGACTTGTTCCCTATGAAAGCAGTAATACCATACCTTGGCACTGAGGCTCTGATCTCTACTGCGATGGGAAGAAAATCACTCTAGATTCATCAACCTGTTCACCACAAGTTGACAATGTTCGGGGAGGCGGAGGCTTCACCAGAAGCGGATGCCTTTTTGCCTCACAAACACCAAGACCCAATGCTGAAGCAGAAGCTGCTGCTAAGGCAAAAGGGAAGAATGTGGTACTTGAAGAGCCAACGGTTAAAGAAACTCCGAAGACGACTTTTGAGAAAGAGGTGGACGAGTTCATGAGAATAATCAAAAAGATTGATTACAAAGTGGTGGACCAACTTCATCAGAAACCCTCCAAAATCTCTATATTATCATTGTTAATGTGTTCCGAAGCCCATAGGAATACATTGTTGAGGGTCATGCACGCAGCCTACGTGCGGAAGAGATTACGGTTAATCAGCTGGAAACAGTGGTAGAAAATGTTAACACCAGTCATGGACTGGGCTTCACAGATGCTAATTTAACAACGGAGGGACGCAATCACAACAAGGCTTTACACATCACCTTAGAGTGCAAAGGTGTTGTTCTTTCTCATGTGCTGGTAGACATTGGGTCCTCGCTCAATGTCCTCCCAAAGAAAGCCTTGGTGAAGCTGTAGTATGATGGTTTGGCATTGCGTCCAAGTAACTTGGTGGTGAGAGCATTTGATGGCTCTAAGAGATCAGTGCTTGGGGAGATTGATTTACCTATGATGATTGGCCTACAAATCTTTAAAACTACTTTCTTCGTGATGGACATACAGCCGGCCTATAGCTGTTTGTTAGGTAGACCCTGGATTCACGCCGTTGGCGCTGTTAAAATTTGAATGGGAAGGCCAAATCATCACAATTTGCGGGGAGGAAGACATTTTCGTTAGCCAGCTGGCTACTTACAAGTATATAGAGATTGATGGGGAGATCCACGAGACTATGAGTCAGGGATTTGAGGCCCTTAACATCAATGAAGCAACTGATGTGTCTGGAACTTCCCTCACTTCATATCAACAAGCCCGGAAGGTTGTTGAAGAGGGTACCGCTCAAGAATGAGGTAAGCTGCTTCCAGTAGAAAAGAAAGAAGACAGATTCGGGTTGGGTTACAGACCAACTCGACAAGATCAACCGGAGGCTGCAACGGAGTCCAAGTTTTTCAGTGGGGGAATGCTTACCCCGGATGCTGTGAACAGTCTAGAAGACGAGGAAGAAGACGACCGCAACCTGGAAAACTGGATACGTCCAAGGATCCCGGGGAACCAAGTCTCTAACTGGTCTTCCCAGGAAATTATAAGAGTTACTCCTGCAGAGTAATTATTATTTCCTGTCTTTTAGCATGCATCAAGTCCTGCATCTTTTCCAAGGTGTCAGGACTCATTTTGCAATAGGGCCATCTTGTATTTTGTGCAAATGATTAATTAATGAATATCAGGACATCTTTTGCAAACAAGTCTCTCTTTTTCGCTCACTGTTTTTCATTCTTCATTTTTTGTACAAAACAATAAAATCGCAATGTTTTCAAAATAATAACTTCATTTTCACTTTTTCTAAAATAAGATAAAACTGATCACTAAAATGAACCAATCTAAACCCTTGCAGAGAGTGCCCTCCAGACTGCACCGACAACGACACTGCTATGACTTCGTATGACTTCAACAACCCGATTAATTAAGCCGATGAAGGGGTTGAAGAAGATTATGAGCTACCTGAAGAACTAGCCAGATTGTTAAGACAAGAGGAGAAGGTTATCACTCCTCATCAGGAGGAAGTTGAGACAGTTAATCTTGGTACCGAAGAAGACTTGAAAGAAGTGAAGATCAGGGCTCGTTTGCAAGATTCAGTGAAGGAACAACTTATTGACATGCTTCGAGAATACGTTGACGTCTTTGCTTGGTCCTATCAAGATATGCCGGGTCTGGATACCGACATTGTTGTGCACAAGCTGCCTTTGAAGGAAGACTGTCCTCCAATAAAATAGAAGCTACGCCGTACTCGTCCGGATATGGCCATGAAGATAAAAGAAGAGGTGCAAAAACAGTGGGACGCCAGTTTCCTTGCTGTAACTAGTTACCCGCCGTGGGTTGCTAACATTGTACCTGTGCCTAAGAAGGATGGAAAAGTACGGATGTGTGTTGATTAACGGGATCTGAACAGAGCTAGCCCGAAGGATGATTTCCCTTTACCTCACATTGATGTATTGGTCGACAACACGACTCAGTTCTCGGTATTTTCCTTCATGGATGGATTTTCAGGATATAACCAGATCAAGATGTCACCTGAAGACATGGAGAAGACAACTTTCATCACACCCTGGGGCACATTCTGTTATAAGGTAATGCCATTTGGACTGAAGAATGCCGGGGAAACTTATCAACGGGCTATAGTAACATTATTCCACGACATGATCCACAAAGAAATTGAATGTTATGTGGATGACATGATTGCCAAGTCCCTTTACAGAAGAAGACCATCTGGTAAATTTGTTGAAGTTGTTCAAGTGCCTGAGGAAGTACAAGCTGAAGCTAAACCCCAACAAATGCACATTCGGGGTACGTGTCGGTAAGCTGACGGGGTTCATTGTAAATGAAAGGGAATTGAGGTGGATCCTGACAAAGTCAAAGCCATTCAAGAGATGCCCGCACCTAGGACTGAAAAAGAAGTTCGGGGGTTTCTAGGTAGATTGAACTACATATCAAGGTTCATATCTCATCTTAATGCAACCTGTGAACCCTTGTTCAAACTATTAAGAAAGGAACAAACGGTCAGGTGGAATGAAGACTGCCAGAAGGCTTTTGACAAAATCAAGGAGTGCTTACAAGAACCTCCAATCCGTATGCCTCCAGTAGAAGGAAGACCTCTAATAATGTACCTGACAGTATTAAAAGGATCAATGGGGTGTGTGCTGGGCCAATATGACGAGTCTGGTCGAAAAGAGTATGCATTATACTACCTAAGCAAAAAGTTTACCGACTGTGAACAACGTTATTTACTGCTCGAGAAAACTTGTTGTACTTTAGCGTGGGCTGCTCCACGACTAAGACAATATATGTTGACCCACACTACCTTGTTGATCTCAAAGATGGACCCATTCAAGTACATATTTGAGAAGCCAGCACTTACCGGAAGGGTTGCAAGATGGAAAATGATTCTGACAGAGTATGACATCCAGTACACATCTCAAAAGGCCATCAAGGGCAGTGTATTGTCTGACTATCTGGCTGAGCAACCCATTGATGATTACCATCCTATGAGATTTGATTTCCCTGATGAAGACATCATGTTCCTGAAAGCGAAAGATCATGAAGAGCCTGTTCACACTGAAGGGCCTGACCCAAAAGAAGAATGGACAATGATGTTTGATAGGGCTGTCAACATGAATGATCGTGGAGTTGGTGCAGTGCTTATTACACCTAAAGGAGTTCATATGCCTATCTCGGTGAAACTCACCTTTGCATGCACTAACAACAAAGCTGAATACGAAGCCTATATCATGGGTCTTGAGGAAGCCATTGACCTCAAGATCAAGATGTTAACTGTGTTCGGAGATTCAGCTTTGGTAATCAATCAGACCAACGGCAAATGGTACACTTACCAGGAGCATCTGATTCCATATCGAGACTACACGATAAGGTTACTGACTTTCTTCACAACAGTCAAGCTTGAGTACATCCCTCGAGATGAAAATCAGTTTGCATATGCTCTGGCTACCATTTCCTCCATGATCAAAGTTCAAGCTGCCAACTTTGTGCCTCAGATTTCAGTATCCAGACTTGACAGACCAGCATATGTATTCTCTGTGGACATCGCTGAAGATGACAAGCCTTGGTTCCATGACATCAAATGCTTCTTTGAGGATCAAACATACCCACCTGGGGCATCATCCAATAACAAGAAGACACTAAGAAGGCTGGCTGGTAGTTTCTTCCTGAATGCCGATGGTTCATTATACAAAAGGAATTTTGACATGGTGCTTCTCAGATGTGTTGATAAGAAGGAGACAGACTTGCTGATGCACGAGGTGCATGAAGGATCTTTTGGTACCCATGCTGGAGGGCATGCAATGGTTAAGAAATTGCTAAGATCAGGTTACTACTGGATCACAATGGATGCAGATTGTTGCGCCTATGCCAAAAAGTGCCACAAATGTCAGATTTATGCAGATAAAGTGCATATGCCTCCGAATCCGTTGAATGTAATGTCTTCACCCTGGCCCTTTGCCATGTGGGGCATTGACATGATTGGAAATATCGAGCCGACTGCTTCAAATGGCCACAGATTCATCCTGGTAGCCATTGATTACTTCACCAAGTGGGTTGAAGCAACTTCGTATGCCAACGTTACCAGGCAAGTGGCTGCCCGATTCCTGAAAAGAGACATCATTTGTCGGTATGGAGTACCCGAGAGAATCATTACTGATAATGATTCCAATTTGAACAACAAAATGATGGCAGAACTGTGTCGGGACTTCAAGATCCAACATCAATGGCATTGTTGAGGTAGCTAACAAAAATATCAAGAAGATTGTGCAAAAGATGGTGGTTACTTATAAAGACTGGCATGAGATGCTACCATTTGCCTTGCACGGGTATCATACCTCAATCAGAACGTCCACTGGGTCAACACCGTATTAGCTTGTGTATGGTATGGGTACTGATGGATGTCAAGTTGAATAAAGCAGAATGGGTCCGTTCTCAGTACAATCAACTGAATCTGATCGAAGAAAAGAGATTGGCTGCAAACTGTCATGGGCAGTGATCACACTAAATTTCACCGTATTTCTGACTCCGATTTCGCATGCATTCTTAGCTTTTATTGTTATTTTGTTATGTTATTACTTTGTTTTCTTATGTTTTCAGGTTTTTATTGTAATCGGGGCTTGAATCGAGAAAAGGAGCGAAAAAGGAGTGGAAACGGACGAAAACCTAGAAATTCAGCGTTTTGCACTTACGACACCCACCGTGGCGGGCGCCATGGGTTTAGCCATGACGTGGCCACGTCTCAAGACCACTCCACAACTGCCAAGACCCATGATCCCCACTCTTCCATTCCCTATGAGTACTATGGTGGGCGCCACAAGGCAAAAATTCAGTTCCCTCCAATTTTTAGTGGAGGGGCGTCCTGGTCATTTCCTGCATTTAGTTTCCTATAAATAGGACTTTAGTTTTTCGTTTTTCTTCATCCAAACTTAGATTTCTCTAGGCATATATCAGTTTCAAAGCAGTTACCATTCCACATCGGGGTGTTTCTGCAATCGAGTGATCGAGTCTGTAATCTGTCTGTGCGATCGAGTTTTGGAGCACTCTGGAGGAAGTTAATCCTGCCGCCATTTTAATTCCAGTTCGTATTTTACTTTTCAGCATTGCTTTACTTTTATTTATTTCTCGCATTGCTTTACTTTCATTTATTATCCGCACTCGCACTTTACTTTATTTATTTCCCGCACTCGCTTTACTTTCGTTTATTACCCGCACTTGCACTAAATTCCTTTATTTCCCGCACTCGCACTAAATTACTTTATTTCCCGCACTCGCACTAAATTACTTTATTTCTCGCACTCGCACTAAATTCATTTACTTTCCGCACTCGCACTAAATTACTTTTATGAAAAATTATAAAAAGAATCTTTACTTTATCATGTCTAACTAATTCCATAAAGGTTAGAATGTAAGGATCGTAATTGAACCAGTAATCCGTATAATTGTTCGTGGAAACACTTAAGGGCTATTTTATCTTTCAGTTCAATCTAATTGTTTTTAACTATTTCAAAAACAGCCAAAAGCGCTTTGTATAGTTCATTAGGAGTTTTTAGATTAAAAAGAAAAGAGATTTTAAAACGATTTTCGGACGCGTTAGGAAGTTTAGAGTCTGGTTCGTAAGAACCTCTTTTTGCTAAGTAGTCTAGGTTAAAATACTTTTCAACTTAGTTAAGATACTACATTTCTTAAAAATAGGTTTACTACTCTAACGCAGTACGCACCTTTTTATCCGTGACAATAGGAGGGGTTGATTAGAGAGTACAACTCGGTTCTGAATACGCGAAAGCGACAGTTCCTGTTAAATTAGTTCTTTTCAAAGGAGAAAACATTGCCCATAAGTAGTTCCATTAACAAGTACTGGATTATCATTGATTACGTGAATTACATTCGAGCCTGTATTTTATTTATTATATAAAATTATTATTTTATTTACCATTGCACCCTTCTTAAAACCCCTTTATTTAGTTGCCTTAGATACACACCATAACAACAGGTACGATAGATTGACACTTGGTCTATGTGGATTCGACAATCTTTTATATTACTCTGACGTGTTCGTGCACTTGCGAAAAACACGCATCAGGCAGTTATACCAGAAAAGAATGAAGAAAGCATTCGATCATAAAGTCAGGCTTCGGGAATACCAAGTAGGAGATCTAGTACTGAAAAGACTCCTTCCTCCTCATACAGACAACATGGGCAAGTGGACTCTGAATTACAATGGTCCATTCATAGTAAAGAATGTTTTCTCGGGTAAGCACTGAAGCTAACTACTATGGATGGTGAAGATTTCTTATCCCCTGTGAATTCAAATGCAGTTAAAAAATACTTCGCATAAAATGACCCGCTGGACATAAAAACAAAATGAAAGTCCAGGCAAAAATAGGGCATCCCGGCGAGTCAAAAACAGAATAAAAGACTCGGGCAAAAATAAGGGAAAATCAGAAAAATGTACACCCGCTGAGTTGAAAAGCCACATTGGACGGCTCAGGAAAAAATGGGTATCCCGGTGGATTGAAAACCCGAAAGGGCGATCCACGCAAAATAAGGGAATAAGTGAACAACTGCATTCTGAATTCGTCTATATCACTTACAACATGGCAAGCTTCGAAAGGTTAAAGCATCGTTTAGAATCAACCCTCTTCAGAAAGCAGGATGAGAAGAACGTCAAGGTCATACGGGTCATAGCGAAGGGAAGCTCACTAAAACGTCGTCATCATTGCCAGCACCTTTATTTCTCTCAATTTTTGTAACAATCTCCTCATTTCATGGATTTGTTTCTTTAACTGTATTTTTCCGATTCAGGGCACACAGATTAATAAAATCAGATGTTCAATCACACTTCGTCTTGTACATTTTATTTCATTTTCAAAAAATGTCCGATATCCTTGATATAATGTTTTCGTAAAAATAGATGTGCCTTTCTAATCACATGCTTGCAGGAAATGTATTTACTTCCAGGAATATCTAACTCCTATGACGGAATCCGGTAAGGGATACCTCGGGATACTCGTATGTTTCATTGTCTTGATAGGATAACAGTATCTGGAAAGTTTTCCCCAGCAAAGTTGCCAAGGCGTCACTTCTCCAGCACATGTTCTTCAAACAGCATCAGTAAATGCTCATTTCCCCAGCTGAGTTGTCCAGCCTCTTCATCCTCAGCAGGTTCCCCACAAATATCTCTAGGAAGATCGTTCAATGGTCTTTCCTCCCCCAACAGAGTACTAGGTTGAAGGAGACCATCTCCCCACAGAGCTCTAGCCTCTCCCAAAAGAGCAATACCTGAAACCCTTACACAACAAAGTGACGAAAGCTTCCCTTCCCTAGCTGGGTTATCTCATTACCGGATAGATCTATCAGTGATCTAGTCCCCCAAGCAGAGTCATATATTTTATCAGATCTACTAATGATCTCATCCCCAGCTGGGATATCCTTTCAAGCAGATTAGCCAGAGATCTCCACAAGCAGCGGGAACCGAATCCCGGATCGGTTTCTTTTGCATAATCATAGCATCCGAATCATAAAACACCGAAATATGTGTAGCATTCCGTCTAATATAGAGCATTATGGCAAAAATCAAACATATTGCATGATCACAAGTCAGGTTCTAACCCGTCGCCTGTAAATACCAACAATACCTCATCAGCAATATAGAAAATACCTCTCAATTTCCCCAACAGAAAGCCAAAGCATCCCCTTTGCACTCTCCAACACAAATACATGTTTATATATACTCATTCGACACTTGTTCGTGTCATATCATCCCCCTGCAGATATAAGCCACAAACATCCTCTTTGAATACAGAAATCCATATACACTCTTCTAACACTCATCTGTGTCACCTCTCCCCAGCATGGTTACCCAAACACTTATCGCAAACCAAACACTTATTATAATACACTCTTATTGACACCCGTCCATGTCATCCTATCCCCACAAATAGCTTGGATGCCTTTTACACTCATAAGTTCATAACTTATACACTTTCTTTTCTGACACTTGTCCGTGTCACCTTTCCAGCAAGTTGAACACTCGTCTGTGTCTTGCTCATACTTCACAATGCTTGTTTTTACTCATACAGATACTCGTCTGTATCTTGTATCTACACTTATTCCCCATAGATTCGACACTCGTCCGTGTTCTTTGTTAACCAGTTGGTACTCGTCCGTATCATCATCTCTGAACATGAGCCAGCGTTTGTTTCTACCGATACTCGTCCATATCATGGTCTTAAGGATGCTCGTCCGCATCTTTAATCTATACACAGTGTCAAAAACTTATACCTTTGCTTCTTAAGGCGTAAGCACTCGTCCGTGTTTACCATTCCCCAGTAAAGTAATCTTTCTGTTATCTGACGTTCGTCCTATGTCATGATACTTTCGGCAGCCGTACCCTTCCAGGTGATCGTCCTTCACATATGGATGACCGTCCCTCATCCCTTTCCCCAGCGGAGTCTCCATTATTGGAACCCTTTTGTATCCGGAATTCGTCCTATGTCGTGATACTTAGCAGCCGTCCCCTGCTAGGTGATCGTCCTTCACCTTTTGATGATCGTGCCTCATCATTTTATCCGATGGCCGTCCCTATTGTGGATCTTGTTATCTGACATTCGTCATATGTCATGATAAACCCCGAGAGCAGTCGTACCCTGCTAGGTGATCGTCATTCACCTCTTGATGATCGTACTTCATCATGCTTATCCGACGGCCGTCCCCATCGTCGATTGTTTCTATCCGACATTCGTCCTATGTCGTGGTAAAAAGCAACCGTCCCCTGCTAGGTGATCGTCCTTCACCTTTGATGACCGTCCCTCATCATTATTTCATTTATTCTTTGAACCGATGGCCGTCCCCATCGTTGTTTATTTTACTTGATGGTCGTCCCAATCATTTCCTTTACTTTAATCCTTAGAGAACATTGTTACTTTGCTTGATGGCCATCCCCATCACGATCTCTTTATTTCCCTAGCATGTCGGCCGTCCCCGTCATTGCTTTATCCCCAACAGTCTTCCTCTGCTCGATGGTCGTCCTCCATCGCCCGCACTTTATAATCATACTATACTTTCTTCTACAATTTATATCCATTTTCTTCTTCTCCCCAATGAGTGCAAATTTTGGACTGTCTTTGGTATTCAACCACAAGTTATCTTGTTTGCCTGTTAAGCCGTCGCTTACATCCTTCACAGCTAACTCATGTTTGAATAGGGGTAGCTGTAAACACCCTAAATTTTCCCTCACTAAGTTCACACCATGGCTTGTGATCTTTCATCTTTGCATAAGTTTAAGCATATCATATCATATTGCATTTTTGTTTCACTGCATTAGTTCAAGTTCATCTGCATCTAGGGTTTGTGATCTGAGCAATCCAAGATTCATCTGTGCCATTCCAAAGGGCTTCAATCATCCCAAGAGGGTCCATGAATGTTCAATCATCGTATTATATCCTCCAAAGATCAAGGAAGTCAAATAATCACAAGAACTTACAAAGCATGGAAGTAGAGCCAGGGTTTAACTGCACAGTTGACCTGAAATTAGGGTTTTGGTTTCAGAGGCCATAAATCCAATTTTTTTATCACTCTTATTTCTATTGGTCTCAATATGTTATGAAGATCATGTGTACCAAGTTTGATGAAGAAATTCATTGTGGAAGGCATCTGATCACTGGGTAACTTCTTAAGCAAGTCAGAGCAAAATTAGGGCATCTGAGGCCCCACCCATGGAACCAAAATGGAGTTTTTTTTTATCAAATTTAGGTTATATGATCTTTTTTTGATCATTGAAGTGCTTAGAAGTTCACAAAATTGAAGAAAAGTGAGCTAAACCAAAAGTTGCCAAAAATGGAAATGACTTGTAATGTAAACTTTCCATTTTGGGAAAGTTTTTCAACCTCCTCTTTCTCAACCAAAAATGCTTCAAATGAAAAAATTTTGGTCATGAAAGTTGTATATTGGATCATTCCCTTTTCAAAAAGTACAAGAACAAGATCTAATTCATTTTGGAACTCAAGATATGGCTTGTCAAAGTTGGAAAAAATCCCATAATTTTCAAGAATGCACCAAAAGGGATTCTTTGCAAAACAACTTGCCAAGGCTTTTTGTTACTTCAAACACACTTCAATGTATCATAACATCATATTGCATTTCCTTAAGATCAAAATTGCCCAAAGAATTGCATCATTCCATTCCTTGAACATCAAGAATTCTCAAAGGGGCCAAAACTTCACATATTTGCAAAAGGTCCCATAACTTTGCTACCACTTGCTGAATTGCCTCAAGATTGATTTTGTGGACATCCTTGAACTTAGCTGCGCATGGACAAGCCAATGAGCCAGCTACACCATTGCCCATACCTCAAGTACAAAGTTGGTGACTTTTTGCAAGAAGCCCATACCAATCACCATAGGCCACAACCACTTCTCTGACCTATCACAACTTGTTATGTGGACCAAATGCAGATCATAACACACAACATTACAAGTTGAAACATAAGAATCCTCAAGTTCCCAAAATCTCTTCTTCTTGCATTTTCCTTCGAAACTCTTAGCTCACTTACTCAAACTCAAAACCAATTCCACCATTCATCTCAAAATCACTCACTGACCCCAAAGCACCCCTCAAATCAGCCAAGAACACCCCATATACAAAACACGATTCTTGGCCAGTTCAGTTGCTACAACATAAACCCGCCATTCTCAAAGCCTTTGAAGCATTCAATTAGCCTCAGGAGGTCAAAGGGAGTCATTTTGCACAAAGGAAGTGGCCAGAAAGCTCAAGTTTGGAAAGCTCCATCTTAGGTAGTCATCTAAATTCATTTTTCCAGAACTCCCTTTTTATGTTACAATATGAAAAAGCATGCTTCACTGATCACTCTGAGCTTTGAATTTTCGAAAATGGTGTAGAAATGAGTATGTACTGAATCTCTGAAATTTTTGCCATTTTTATGTTTCTCTTCGAATCTTGTTGTTCAGCCATTATAAATTTGATTTGAAGGTGGATTTAAGTTCAGGAAGGGGAGGGGATTTGATCTGGAGCTTTAGAGCTCCAGAAATAATCTAGGGAGAGAGTTTGAGATTTTCAAGTGAGGGTGTCACCGGAGAAGACGACCGGAGCTCTTCTCCAGTGACCTGAAAGTGATTAGTTTGATAATTAGGGTTAGGATTTTGGTTTAAATGTGGACCATTAGATTTCCCTTTCCCGCGCGTGTTGTGTGGCTAGGATCAGTTCATTAAATTTTAATTAGGGTTTAATAATTAATTAATTATTTAGGATTAATGAAATTTGAATGCTGACCATCAGATCTGGCGCGCAGTCAACCCCAGAAACCCCCAGAACCAATCTCAGCTACTGGATCATCATACTTCTGTTTATTTCATTTTTTATTTCAATTTTTCTTATTTGTTTTGTAAATTTTATTAAAAATAGTTAAAAAATTCCAAAAATAATTTTATTCTGCATTTTTATTTCAAATAATTTTCTTAACCCAAAAATATTTTTATTTTATTTTTTGCATTTAAAAATCATTTTTAAAAACATTTAAATATTTATTTTAATTAATTAATGGAAATTAATTAATTAAAATATCATTTAGGTTTCTAAAAATCCCAAAAAAATTCACATTGCATATTTAAACAATTAGAAACATTATCATACCATCCACACAAATTTCTTTTTGGTTTTGAACCATCTTTGATAATTTTCTTGAATTTAGGGTTCATAAAATTCCTATTTTAGAACCCTAACTTCAAGAATTCTTTTCTGCCTAACCAAGAATGGTATGACAATGGTTCTTTTTGAATTGATCTTCATTTGACATGTAGTATCTAGCATAATGTTGTCACAAATTTCTTCTGCATTTTTGAATTGATTTGCAATTTTTCCCTTTAGGTGCCTTAAAACCCTAGATAACTTAGAAAAATCATAACTTTCATTAGGTTAAGAGTTAGGTCTTCTCCTTTGGGGTGTGGTATCATATGGGGTTAGGGATCCTTTGATTGCATTTTTAATTTTTTATCTTGTCATTTGCTTCTGTTTTTGAGTTTTGCATCTCATGTTGCTTGAAAACCCTAATTTCCCATCCTCCTTTGCATACATCTTGCATAAGCATTCATATAATAACTTGCCATGACATTTTATGAATTCACATGACATATAAGACATCTTAGGACACATTAGACTCATGTTTGATCATTTCCTCATCCATTTGCCATGTTATGCATTCATTACATTCCATGGACATTCATAAACTTTCATGCCTCCTTCATGCTTCACTTGCATTCTCATCACTTGTATGATCATCCATTGCTCTTGACATACATTTGTATCATCTCTTAGAATCATTTTCACCATAGAAATGCTTTTGGTTTTAGTTTGCATCCTTGCATACATTCTATTTTCATTTCATTTCATTTCCTTATGCTAACTTTTCAGGTGGTAAGTATTTTGAGAAGTGAATTTGCCTTCACTTCTCACTTTTCTTCTCATCTCTTCTTTTATGCATCCTTGCTGCATTTTATATTTTCCTTAGAGTGAGCTTTCTCATTCATGTTCTCCATTCACTTTCTTTCTTCAAGTAACTTATCTTCTTAAGTGAAGTAAGTTAGCTTGTTTCTTCTACTTCTCCTTCTTTCTCTTGCTTTCTCCTTGGTGGCTTTTCTTGAAGATCTCTTGCAAGCCTCATAAACCCTAGGAACACCCAAGCATGATAACAATTAGGGTTTTGATTAGTCCCCCTTAGTTTTACCTTTATGTCTTCTTTTGTGTCTCTATTCTCAGCTCTTAATCAGAGACTAAACCTTAAAGGTTTTAAGGCTCTGTGATTAAGGTTATGCCTGCATCCTTCTCTTAGGATGGAGTGTATAACTTTAATCCTAAGTGTTGAACTCTTAATGTGTTTAAATCTCTTAATTAATCCACCTTAATAATTACTAAGACAATAAACTTGTAACTTGGGCCTTGCATTAGGGTTCTAATTCTTCCTTAATTGGTTAAGAAGGACTAACCCTAGGGTTAATGGACAAGTCCCCCTCAAGTTGTCTTACAAACCATAAAATCCACTTCTTAATCTTATCATTAACTAAAATCCACTTTAATAAAGGCTTGTTTTGTCATGAGGTTAATCCCTAATCATGGATTAAGTTGAGGTATCTTCCTCAGCTTAAATGTTCGCATCTATTATCATTCTATTAGGATGGTGTAATGGGTCCATTAAATCTTTGATTATGGCTTAAACTCATTACTTAACACTAAACTAAAATTCCAAAAACATCTAAATAATTTCAAGTAGGTTAATAATCTTAATCCTACATCATGGTGATTAAGTGTGAGGTGCTTACTTCATGCTTAAGGTATTTTCATTACCTCTAATCAATGGGAGGATGTGATGAGTTTACTAACCCTTGGTTTAGGCTTAAGCTCATTTTCTTATGACAAACACAAAAAGAAATAAAAAAATTGAAAACATTAAAAACAAACAATAATCGTCTCCTCCTGGATTCTTTTCTCACATCATTCACTCACAAACGAGAACTCGCTTCTTCCGTCTAATGCAAGACAGTTAGCACCTGAGCCAGACAGGTCATACACTTGAGCATAGACAAGTAAGCAGTTCTTCAGTCAATTCATCTTTCAGACTCTTTGAGTCGAACTACGGTGTTCTGACTTCCTCATTTCCATGTTATGAGTGATACAGACGAATTCAGAATGCAGTTGTTCGCTTATTCTCTGATTTTGCGTGGATTTCCCTTTCGGGTTTTCAATCCACCAGGATTCCCATTTTTTCCTGAGCTGTCCAATGTGGCTTTTCAACTCAGTGGGTGTACATTTTTTTGATTTTTCCCTTATTTCTGCCCGAGTCTTTTATTCTGTTTTTGACTCGCCGGGATGCCCTATTTTTCCCTAGACTTACATTCTGTTTTTTTGTCCAGCGGGTCATTTTATGCGAAGTATTTTTTAATTGCATCTGAATTCACAGGAGACAGGAAGTCTTCAACAACCATTGTTGCGAGCATCAGTGCTCCACCCGAGAAGACTTTAGTTATCATGTAGGCACCTTCATATTTTGTTGTCCAATTGACCCTGTGGTCTATATGAGGAGGAAGAATTATTTTCAGAACATGCTCTCCCACCTGGTATTCCCGAGGTCTGACTTTCTACTCGAAGGCCTTCTTAATTCGTTTCTGATATACTGCCCATGACAGATGGCTGCTAATCTTTTCTCTTCAATCAGATTTAGTATATTGTACCGAGACCGGACCCATTCTTCTTTATCAAGTTTCACATCCATCATTACCCGTAAGGAGGGTAGCTCAACTTCAACAGGTAGGACAACTTCCATACCATACACAAGTTGATAAGGTGTTGCCCCAGTAGACATTCTGATAGAGGTTCGGTACCCATGCAAGGAAAATGGTAGCATTTCGTGCCAGTCTTTGTAGGTGACTACCATCTTTTGCACAATCTTCTTGATGTTCTTGTTAGTGGTCTCAACAACGCCGTTCGTCTTTGGCCTGTAAAGAGAAGAGTTGTGATGTTGAATCATGAAGTCCCGATAAAGTTCTGCCATCATCTTGTTGTTCAAATTATAACCATTATCAGTAATGATTCGCTCGGGAACTCCATATCGACAGATGATATCCCTTTTCAGAAAATGAGCTACCACTTGCCTGGTGACATTTGCATATGAAGCTGCTTCAATCCACTTGGTGAAGTAATCAATGGCTACCAGGATAAATCTGTGCCCATTTGAAGCAGTCGGTTCAATCTTTCCACCCATGTCAATACCCCACATGGTGAAGGGCCAAGGTGAAGACATTACGTTCAAAGGATTCAGAGGCACTTGCACTTTATCTGCGTAGTTCTGGCATTTGTGGCATTTTCTGGCATAGGCGCAACAGTCTGCATCCATTGTGATCCAATAGTAACCTGATCTTAATAACTTATTTGCCACTGCATGTCCTCCAGCATGGTGTTGCTCCCACCAAATGACACCTGGTCAGAAGGGGTACAGACGTGAACGGTCGGCGAAAGGAGAAGAAAATGAATAGAGTCGCCAGCTAGGCATTTTTATCCCGAAGGAAAGGTAATGCTGCATAGACCTAAGAAAAGATGGATAAGACGGTTGCGAACCAGAGAGACTGAGAAAGGGGGTTGATTATAACCTGGGAAGGTATTAGCACCCAGATTGTCCGTCGTACTCGACGGGATCCACGCTTGAAAGATTTGTGTTTAAATAGGGGTAGTGTCAGTGCAAATCTGTGTATCAAAGTTGGAAAAGGATGCAAGTGTCAGTGTAAAAGAAAATGTGCAGTGAGTAAGAGAAGTGTCAGTGTAAGGAAAGAGTGAAGCTCAAGACTATAAGGCTTAAAAGAATAATACTGGAAGAGGGGGGAATATACAGAGACTTTTGTTCGATAACTGTTAAGTTATGCCTACGTATCCTCTCGTGCAATGAGGAAGTCAGAACACCGTAGTTCGACCCAAAGAGACTGAAAGATAAATTGACTAATGAACTGCTTACTTGCCTATGCTCAAGTGTATGACCTGTCTGGCTCAGGTGCAAACTGTCTTGCATTAGACGGAAGAAGCGAGTTCTCGTTTGTGAGTAAATGAGATGAGAAAAGAATCCCGAAGGAGACGATTATTGTTTGTTTTTGGTGTTTTCAATCTTTTATTGCTTTTGTATTTGTCATAAGTTAATGAGTTTAAGCCTAAACCAAAGGTTAGTAAACTCATCACATCCTCCCTCTGATTAGGGGTAATGAGAATACCTTAAGTGTGAAGTAAGCACCTCACACTTAATCACCATGATGTAGGATTAAGATCATTAACCTACTTATATTTATTTAGATGTTTTTGTTGTTTTTGTTTAGTGTTGAGTAATGAGTTTAAGCCATAATCAAGGATTAAATGGACCCATTACACTATCCTAATAGAAGGATAATAGATGAGAACATTTAGGCTGAGGAAGATACCTCAACTTAATCCATGATTAGGGATTAACCTCATGACAAAACAAAACCTTTATTAGAGTGGATTTTAGTTAATGGTGAGATTAAGAAGTGATTTTTTATGGTTTGTAAGACAACTTGAGGGGGACTTGTCCATTAACACTAGGTTTAGTCCTTCTTAACCAATTAAGGAAGAATTAGAACCCTAATGCAAGGCCCAAGTTACAAGCTTGATGTCTTAGTGATTATTAGATGGATTGATTAAAGGAATTAAACCATTAAGGGTTTAACACTTAGGATTAAAGTTATACACTCCATCCTAATAGAAGGATGCAGGCATAAGCTTAATCACAAAGCCTTAAAACCTTTAGGGTTTAGTCCTTGATTAAGAGATGAGAAGAGAAGACTCAAAGATGACACAAAGGTAAGACAAATGGGGGGACTAATCAAACCCTAATTGTTATCATACTTGGAGACCCTAGGGTTTGTGAGGCTTAAGAAAGAAAGAGATCTTCAAAGGCCACAAAGGAGGAACAAGATGAAAGGAGGAAGAAGCAGAGAGAAGTTGCTTAAGAAGTCAAGTTGCTTGAAGGAAGAAATTAGGAAAGAGCATGAATGAGCAAGCTCACTCTAATACACAAAATAAAATGCAGCAATGATGCAAGAGAGATGAGAAGAGATTGTGAGAAGTGAAGGAAAATCCACTTCTCAAAACAACTTACCACCTGAAAAGTTAGCAAAAGAAATGAAATGCAATGCAAATGAGATGAAATGTCATGATGCAAACCAAAGTCAGAAGCATAAACATGATTTTAATGATGCTAAGAGATGATGCAAACACATGACAAGAGATGAGAGTGATCAAACAAGCATAAGAATGCAAAATGAAACATGCCTTGAACCAAAAAGATTCATGAATGTTTATGAAATGAAATGAACATATAACATGGCAAAGGAATGATGCAATGATAAATCATGGTTCTAATATGTTCTAAGATGTCTTATGAATCATGTGGATGCACAAAATGTCATGGTAAGCTCTTAAATGCAAGCAAATGAGGGATGGATGCAAAGGGAGGCACAAATTAGGGTTTACATGCAACATACAATTCCAAAATTAAAAACCAGAAGCAAATGATATGATAAAAAATTGAAAATGGGACCAAGGGAACCCTAACCCTACACAAGTTCACTGCCCAAAGGAGGGGACCTAACTCTTAACCTAGTGCAAGTTATGAATTTCTCAAGTTAATTAGGGTTTTAAGGTACCTTATCATGAAAAATGCAAAACAAATTGAAAATGGAAGATCAATTCAAACCTAATTTATCCTATAAACAACATGCCATGAAGGATGCAATGCAAGAAGAACCATCATCAAACTCTCAATGGTTAGGCAGAATGAATTTAATTCCAATGAAAATTGTCAAAATGCATTAAGGACCAAAAGAAATTTGTTTTGAGGGTTTGATAATGTTTCTAAATGTTTTAAAATGCAATGTGAATTTTTGTGATTTTTAAATACCTAAATGTATTTTTAATTAATTAATTTTCATTAACTAATTAAAAATTAACATTTAAATGATTTAAAAATAATTTTTAATGCAAAAAATAAAAATAAAAATATTTTTGGGTTCTGAAAAATAATGAAATGGTTGACAAAAATTTTCAAAATTTTTAATTGTGTTTTGCTATTTTAAATAATTCGTGGAAGTTAATTATAAAACAAATGAAATAAAATGAATTTAAAAAGAAAAAAAAGAAAGTCAAACAGATCAAAGGTTGTGGTTCAAACTTGGGGACGCGGGAATTGACCTGGCGCGCAAACGAACGGCCAGAATTCAAACTTGCCTAATTATGTCATTAGCCTTAATCCTGAGCCCTAATCACTTTCAGATGACCGGAACAGTGTTCCGGTCATCTTCTCCGGCCAACCATTTTCCCAATCTCACTCAATACGCATCAAAACCTCACAAAACTCTCCAGAATCAATCTATGAACATCATTAAACATAAACCCTACAACAAAAACCATTTATTTTTCATGAATCAAGAGAAATAAACAAAATCATTTTTACGGGCAAACTTTCAGACAGTCAATACATGATTGTTTCTTAACCATTTCCATAACCAAACACATCCAGATGATCAGTGCAACTCATAGAATCATTTTATAACAAGAAATTAAAGTTCTGGAAAAAAGTTCTTGAGCTCACCTGAACTGGAGCTTTCGAAACAGGGACTTTCTGGCTGCTTCTTTTGTCCAAACAAGCTCCAATGATCCTCCTCAGAAGTTTGTGATGCTTAGCTGGAGTTTATATGATCTCTAGAGGAAGTTTGCAGGAGCTCAGGTCAATGGAGGAGGGAAATCGCGTTTTTGATGTGGGAGGTTTCAGTCCAAAGCAATGGTTGGGAAATGATCAGAGGATCATGGTGAGTGATTCTATGAAGTTTGTTTGGAAGTTTGATGCTTGTGTGATGTGTTTCGAAACAAAATGCATAAGAGGTGAGTTTTGGGAACTATGGCTTATGAGAGGCTTCAGCTTCCAAGATTATTTGAAATGTAATCCATGAGGCATGTATGTGAAGCTGTGATTGGTCAGAGAGTTGTTGCTGGCATAGCTTGATTGGTATGGGCCATTTTGCATAATGTCAACTATTGTGTAAGAAGAGGTATGGGCTGGTTCAGTCAAGGTACAAAGGCATGGCTTGGCTCAGCATGCTTCAAGGATAACCATGGAAATGAATTAGAGGCAATGCAGCAAGTGGATTAGGGTTTATGTGATGTTTTGCAATTTTCACAAAGTTTGGCCCTTTTGTGATTACTTGAAGCATAATTCATGAAAATGGGAGGTTCTTTGGTGCATTCTGATTTTTAGGTCATGGTTTATGTTTGTGTAATGCATAGAAATCAATTAGAGGTCACATATAGGCTTGGCATGAGGTTTTGCAACTTTGCCTCTTTGGTACAAAAGTGAAAATTAAGTGATTTTTGCCAACTTTGACAAGCCATAACTTTTGATCCAAAATGAATTAGAATGAGTTCTTGTACTTTTTGAAAATGGGAGGATCCATTCTACAACTTTCATGACCAAAGTTTTCCCATTTGAAGCATTTTTGAATCAATTTGAGGAGGTTGAAAAACTTTCCCAAAATAGCAAGTTTACATTACAAGTCACTTTCCCAAAAAGGCAACTTTGCAAATGGCTTGAAATTTTCCAATTTTGTGAACTTCTAACACCTTCTATGATCAAATAAAGATCATACACATTCAAAATGATGGAGAATCCCCTTTGGTTGGGTCATTGGGGGCCTCAGATGCCCTGATTTTGCACTGACTTGCTCAAGAAGTCATCTCTTGATCAGATGCCTTCCCCATTGAATTTCTTCATGAAAATTGATATGCGTGATCCTTATAACATGTAGAGACCAATATAAACAAGAATGACCAAAAAAAATTGGAGTTATGGCCTTTGAAACCAAAACCCTAATTCTAGGTCATCTGTGCAGTTAAACCTGGCTCTGCTTCCATGCCTTTCTCAGTTCCTGTGATTCTTTGACTTTCTGGACTTTGTGAGGATATAATATGATGCTTGAAAATATATGGACCCTCTTGAAATGATTGATGACCTTTGGAGTGGCTCAAATGGCTCAGGGATGGCCCAGATCACAAACCCTAGATGCAGATGACTTAGAAACAATGCAGTGAAGCAGGAGTGCAATATGAGATGCTATGATTGAACTTATGCATATGAAGAGATCACAAGCCATGGTGTGAATGGGTGAGGGAAAATTTGGGGTTTTTACAGCTGCCCCTATTCAAGCATGAGTTAGCTGTGTAGGATGTAAGCAACGACTTAACAGGCAAACAAGATAACTTGTGATTGAATACCGAAGACAGTCCGAAATTTGCACTCATAGAATGAAGAAGAAAAGGGATATAGATTGTAAGAGAAAATAAAGTATAATTGTAAAGTGCGGGTGACGGAGGACGACCGTCGAGCATAGGACGACTGCTGGGGATGAAGCAATGACGGGGACGGCCGACATGCTGGGGAAATAAAGAGATCATGATGGGGACAGCCATAAAGAAAAGAAACAAGACTCTCTGGCGATTAAAGGTAGATGATGGGGACGACCATCGGGTTGAAGAAATAAATGAAACAGATGATGGGGTACGGTCATCAAAGGCGAAGGACGATCACCTAGCAAGGGACGCCCGCTCTGTTGGGGATAAGATGAGGGACGGTCATCTAAGGTGAAGGACGATCACCTGGCAAGGTACGGTTGCCAAAAGTATCGCGACATAGGACGAATGTCGGATGAAAAGGTCGACGATGGGGACGGCCATCGGATAAACATGATGAAGGACGATCGGCAAGAGGTGAAGGACGATCACCTAGCAGGGGACGGCTGCTCTCAGGGTTTATCATGACATAGGACGAATTTCAGATAACGAGATCCACGATGGGGACGGCCATCGGATAAAATGATGAAGGACGATCATCAAGAGGTGAAGGACGATCACCTAGCAGGGGACGGCTGCTGAAAATATCACGACATAGGACGAATGTCGGATAGGAAGGGGTTCTAACGAGTAGAGACTCCACTGGGAATGATGAAGGACGATCATCAAGAAGGTGAAGGACGATCACCTGGCAGGGTACGGCTGCCGGAAGGTATCATGACATAGGATGAATGTCAGATTGAAAGGGAATAGTTCAACAAGATTTGTCGGGGATTCTTCTGGGGAAGGGTAGACACAGACGAGTGTCTAAATTCAAAAGATGAAGGTATAAGTGTTTGACACGGTGTATAGACTAGAGATGCGGACGAGCATCCTTAAGACTATGATACAGACGAGTATCAGTAGAAACAAACGTTCGACGCATGTTCAGAGATGATGATACGGACGAGTACCAACTAGTTAACAAAGAACACGGACGAGTGTCGAATCTGAGGGGATATAAGTGGCGTATACAAGATACGGACGAGTATCTGTATGAGTAAAAAGTATGAGTGAGACACAGACAAGTGTTCAACTTACCCGGGAGAGCACGACACGGACGGGTGTCGGGAAAAAAGTGTATTATAAACGAGTATTTTATTTACAATCAGTGTTTAGGTAGCTATGCTGGTGGGTGACACGGACGGGTGTCAGGGAGTGGTATAAATATGTACACATGTATTGTGAGTGCAAAGGGGACGCTTTGGCTTTCTACTGGGGATATGACACGAACGGGTGTCGAGGAATTGTATATATATGTATTTGCGGGTGTGCAAGTAGATGCTTTGGCTCTTTGGTGGGGAACTGTGAAACATTCTGTATATTGTTGATGGATTGTCAGTATTTACAAGTGTTTGGTTCGGCACATGGCTTATGATTTATGCACTATGTTTGATTTTTGCCGTAATGCTCCGTATTAGACGGAATGCTACGCTCTGTGGGAAATCTGATGTGAATGCTATGATTATGAAAAGATACCGATCCGGGGTCCGGATCCCGTTGCTGTGGAGATTTCTGGCTGATCTGCTTGAAGTGGACGTCCCAGCTGGGGATAAGATCCTGAATAGATCTGACATATATGACTCTGCGTGGGGAGGTAGGTCATTGATAAACCTATCTTGGTAATGAGGGGCCTAGCTGGGGCTTGGGGAAACTTTCTTTACTCTGTTGTGAGATCCTCAGGCATTGCTCTTCTTGATAGAGGCTGAAACTCTGTGGGGAGATGGTTCCCGGGTCTTTGCACTTGGCTGGGGAGGAAGAAAGATCATTGAAAGATCCTCCTAGAGATTTCTATGGGGATCCCGCTGAGGATGATACTTGACAACTCAGCTGGGGATATGAGCACTTTCTGATACATGCTCTGAAGGAAATGTTGGAGAAGTGATGTCTGGCAACTCTGATGGGGAGAAAGCATCTTTGGTGTTGTTCGAAGATAGACTGAGTAGATAATGATTTGACAGCTTGCTGGGGAGAAACTTTCATGCCCCATGTTGTGCTTTGAACACCTGCATCCTGTAAAGACAAAGAAACGCACAAGTACCCCGAGGTATCCCTTACTGGATTCCATCGCAGGAGTTTAGACACTCCTAGGAGCAAATATATTTCCTGTAAACACGTATTTTAGGAGGGAAGCATCTGTATTTATGCAAACAAATATCTTAAAGACATCGGACTTTTTTGCAAATGAAAACAAAAGGTACGAGACGAAATAATGACTGAAAATCTGATTTTATTAATTTGCGTGCCCTGAATTGGCAAAAACAGTCATAGAAACAAATCCCCTAAAACGAGGAGAATGTTACAAATTGAGAAACAAAAGATGCTGGCAATGCTGATGACGCTTCAAGGAGCTCCCCTTTTGCTATGACTCCTATGACATTGACGTTCTTCTCATCTTGCTTCCTGAAGAAGGCTGGTTCTGACCGATGCTCGAAACTTTCGAAGCTTACCATGTTGTAAGGGATACAGATGAATCCAGAGTGCAGTTGTTCGCTTATTCCCTTATTTTGCGTGGATCGCCCTTTCGGGTTTTCAATCCACTGGGATACCCATTTTTGCCTGAGTTGTCCGATGCGGATTTTCAACTCAGCGGGTGTACATTTTTTTATTTATTTTCCCTTATTTTTGCCCGAGTCTTTTATTTTGTTTTTGACTCGCCGGGATGCCCTATTTTTTCCTGGACTTGCATTCTGTTTTTATGTCTAGCGGGTCATTTTATGCGAAGTATTTTTTAACTGCATCTGAATTCACAGGGGACAAGAAGTCCTCGCCATCCATAGTACTGAGCATCAATGCTCCACCAGAGAAAACTTTCTTTACTATGAACGGGCCATCGTAGTTCGGAGTCCACTTGCCCCTGTGGTCTGTATGAGGAGGGAGGAGTCTTTTCAGCACAAGATCTCCTACTTTGTATTCTCGAAGCCTGACTTTCTGATCGAAGGCTTTCTTCATTCTTTTCTGATACAACTGCCCATGACAAATTGCAGCTAATCTCTTCTCTTCAATCAGACTCAGTTGTTCGTATCGGGATCAGACCCATTCTGCTTCATTCAGCTTAACATCCATCAGTACCCGCAGGGAGGGTAATTCAACTTCAACCGGTAGGACTGCCTCCATACCATACACAAGCTGATACGGTGTTGCCCCAGTGGATGTTCTAATTGACGTACGGTACCCATGTAAGGCAAATGGCAGCATTTCATGCCAGTCCTTCTAGGTAACCACCATCTTCTGCACAATCTTCTTGATATTCTTGTTAGCTGCCTCTACAACGCCATTCATCTTTGGCCTGTAAGGAGAAGAATTGTGGTGTTGGATCTTGAAGTCCCGACATAATTCTGCCATCATTTTATTGTTTAAGTTGGAACCATTATCAGTAATGATTCGCTCGGGAACTCCATAATGACAGATGATGTCTCTCTTTAGAAATCGGGCTACCACTTGCCTGGTGACATTTGCATAAGAAGCTGCTTCAACCCACTTGGTGAAATAGTCAATAGCAACCAGGATGAATTTGTGGCCGTTTGAAGCAGTTGGTTCAATCTTTCTAATCATATCAATGCCCCACATGGCAAAGGGCCAGGGTGAAGACATCACATTTAGAGGATTCGGAGGCACATGCACCTTATCTGCATAAATCTGGCATTTATGGCACTTTCTGGCATAGGCACAACAGTCTGCATCCATTGTGATCCAGTAATAGCCTGATCTTAACAACTTTTTAGCCATTGCATGCCCTCCTGCATGGGTACCAAAGGATCCTTCGTGCACTTCGTGCATCAACAAGTCTGCTTCTATTCTATCAACGCATCTGAGGAGTACCATGTCAAAGTTTCTCTTGTACAAGGAACCATCAGTATTTAAGAAGAAACTACCAGCTAGCCTTCTTAAAGTCTTCTTATCATTAGATGATGCCCCAGGGGGGTATGTTTGATCCTCCAAGAAGAATTTGATATCATGGAACCAAGGCTTATCATCTTTAACAACATCTGCTGAGAACACGTATGCTGGTCTGTCAAGTCTGGTTACTGATATCTGAGGTACAAAGCTGGCAGCTTGAACTTTGATCATGGATGAAATGGTAGCCAAAGCATCTGCAAACTGATTTTCATCTCGAGGGATATACTCAAGCTTGACTGTTGTGAAGAAAGTCAATAACCTCCTTGTATAATCCCTGTAAGGTATCAGATGATCTTGGTGGGTGTACCATTTGTCGTTGGTTTGATTAATTACCAGAGCTGAATCTCCGAACACAGTCAAAGTCTTGATCCTGAGGTCAATGGCTTCCTCAAGACCCATAATACAAGCTTCGTATTCAGCTTCGTTGTTAGTGCAGTTAAAGGTGAGTTTTGCCGAGAAAGGCACGTGAACTCCCTTAGGTGTAATGAGTACTGCACCAACACCACGAACATTCATATTAACAGCCCCGTCAAACATCATAGTCCATTCTTTTTCTGGGTCAGGCCCTTCAGTGTGAATAGGCTCCTCATGGTCTTTTGCTTTTATGAACATGATGTCTTCATCGGGGAAGTCAAATCTCATGGGCTGGTAATCATCAATGGGTTGCTCAGCGAGATAATCAGACAATACACTGCCCTTGATGGCTTTCTGAGATGTGTACTGAATGTCATATTCTGTGAGGATCATTTGCCATCTTGCAACCCGTGCGGTAAGTGCTGGCTTCTCAAATATATACTTGACTGGATCCATCTTTGAGATCAAAAAAGTAGTGTGAGTCAACATATACTGCCTTAGTCGGTGAGCAGCCCACGCTAAAGCACAACAAGTTTTCTCGAGCGGTGAATAACGTTGTTCACAGTCGGTAAATTTTTTGCTTAGGTAGTAAATTGCATACTCTTTTCGACCAGACTCGTCATGCTGGCCCATCACACACCCCATTGACTATTCTAATATTGTCAAGTACATTATTAGAGGTCTTCCTTCAACTGGAGGCATAAGGATTGGAGGCTCTTGTAAGTATCCCTTGATTTTGTCAAAAGCCCTCTGGCAGTCTTCATTCCACCTGACCGTTTGTTCTTTTCTTAACAGCTTAAACAAAGGTTCACAGGTTGCTGTAAGGTGAGATATGAACCTTGAAATGTAGTTCAATCTACCTAGAAACCCCCGAACTTCTTTTTCAGTTTTCGGTGCAGGCATTTCTTGAATGGCTTTGACTTTATCAGGGTCAACTTCAATCCCCTTTTCACTTACAATAAATCCCAGCAGCTTACCAGATCGTACCCCGAATATGCACTTGTTGGGGTTTAACTTCAGCTGATATTTCCTCAGACGCTTGAATAACTTTAATAGAATTACCAGGTGGTCTTCTTCTGTGAGGGACTTGGCAATCATGTCATCCACATAACATTCAATTTCTTTATGGATCATGTCATGGAATAATGTTACCATATCCCGTTGATAAGTTGCACCTGCATTCTTCAGTCCGAATGGCATCACCTTATAACAGAACGTGCCCCAGGGCGTGATGAAAGTTGTCTTCTCCATGTCTTCAGGTGACATCTTGATCTGATTGTATCCTGAAAATCCATCCATGAAGGAGAATACCGAGAACTGAGCCGTATTATCAACCAATACATCAATGTGAGGTAAAGGGAAGTCATCTTTCGGGCTGGCTCTGTTCAGATCCCGGTAGTCCACACACATCCTCACCTTGGCATCCTTCTTAGGCATAGGTACAATATTAGCGACCCACGGCGGGTAACTAGTTACAGCAAGGAAACCGGCGTGCCACTGCTTTTGTACCTCTTCTTTTATCTTCATTGCCATATCTGGACGAGTACGACGCAACTTCTGTTTTACCGGCGGGCAGTCTTCTTTTAAAGGCAGCTTGTGCATGACAATATCGGTGTCCAACCCTGGCATATCCTGATAAGACCAAGCAAAGACATCTACATACTCCCGAAGCATATCAATCAGTTGCTCTTTTACTGAATCCTGCAGGCAGGCCCCGATCTTAACTTCTTTCACGTCTTCTTCCGTACCAAGATTAACCGTTTCAATCTCCTCCTGATGAGGAGTGATTACCTTCTCCTCTTGCCTTAACAACCTGGCTAGCTCTTCAGGTAGCTCATAATATTCTTCAACCCCTTCATCAGCTTGATTGATTGGATTGTCAAAGTCATACGAAGCCATAGCGGTGCTGTTGTCGGTGCAATCTGAAAGGCACTCTCTGCAAGGGTTTAGATTGTTCATTTTAGTGATCGATTTTAATCTTGTTTAGAAAAAGTGAAAAATGAAGTTATTTATTTTGAAAACATTGCCATTTTATTTTTGTATAAAAAGAAAAATGAAAAGACAGTGAGCGAAAAAAAAGAGACTCGTTTGCAAAAGATGTCCGATATTCATTGATTAATCCATTTGCACAAAATTACAAGATGGCCCGATTACAAAATGAGTCTTGACATCTTGGGCAAGATGCAAGACTTGATGCATGCTTAAAAATACAGGAAATAATAATTACTCTGCGGGAGTAACCCTTATAATTTCCTGGGAAGACCAGTTAAGGACTTGGCTCCCCGGGATTCTTGGACGTATCCAGCTCTCCAAGTTGCGGTCGCTTTCCTCCTCGTCTTCCAAATTGTTTACAGCATTCGGGGTGAGCATTCCCCCGCTGACAAAATTGGGCTTCTTGGCAGCCTCTGATTGATCTTGTTGAGTTGGTCTGTAACCCAACCCAAATCTATCTTCTTTCTTTTCCACGGGCAGCAGCTTGCCCCAGCCTTGGGCAGTACCCTCTTCAACAACCTTCTGGGCTTGCTGATATGACGTTATGGAGGTTCCCAGTACAGTAGATGCTTCATTATTGTTCAGGGCCTCAAACCCCTGGCTCATGGTTTCAAGGATTTCTCCATCCATCTCTATGTACTTATACGTAGCCAGATGGCTAACAAAGATGTCTTCTTCCCCACAGATGGTGATGATCTGGCCTTCCCACTCGAATTTCAGCTTCTGGTGAAGGGTAGACATAACAGCGCCAGCGGCGTGGATCCAGGGTCTACCCAACAAACAGCTGTAGGCCGGCTGAATGTCCATCACGTAGAAGGTAATTTTAAAAGTCTACGGGCCATTCATCACAGGCAGATCAATCTCCCCCAGCACTGATCTTTTAGAGCCATCAAATGCTCTCACCACCAAATTACTTGGACGCAATGCCAAGCCATCATACTCCAGCTTCACTAAGGCTTTCTTTGGTAGAACATTGAGTGAGGACCCGGTGTCCACCAGCACATGAGATAGAACAGCACCCTTGCATTCCAGGGTGATATGTAAAGCCTTGTTGTGGTTATGTCCCTCAGTTGTTAAGTTAGCATTGGTAAAGCCCAGTCCATGACTGGTATTGACATTTGCTAGCACAGTTTCTAGTTGATTAACGGTAATCTCCTCTGGCACGTATGATGCGTGCAGGACTTTCAGTAATGCATTCATGTGAGCTTCAGAACACATCAACAATGATAATATGGAGATTTTTGAGGGAGTTTGGTGAAGCTGATCTACAACCTTTAATCACTTCTCTTTATGATTCTCATAAACTCGTCTACATCTTGTTCAAAAGACATCTTCTGAGTTTCTTTGATAGCTGGCTCTTCAAGCACCACACTCTTTCCTTTTGCTTTGGCAGCAGCCTCTGCTTCGGCATTAGGTTTTTGCACTTGTGAGGCAAAAAGGCGTCCGCTTCTGGTGAAGCCTCCGCCTCCCCCAACACTATCAATTTGTGGAGAAGAGGTTGAAGAATCCAAAGTGATTTTCTCCCCGTTGCAGTAGAGATCAGAGCCATAATGCCAAGGTATGGCATTACTGCTTTCATATGGAACTGGTCCCGGCACCGTGATAGTAACTGGACTGACTGCAGCAGAGGAGGGTACTGAAATGGTGTGTGGATCGTAGTAGACTGTGACTGGTGATCTGGTAGGGGGTGCCATGATTTGTTGTTGAAAATTGCTGCTGGGAGGAACCTCTGACGGGTCATAGTAGATGGTGACTGCTGAGACATCTTCGTTAATTTCTGCTGATGTTGTAGAAGATTCGGCTGAATAAATGGATGCTGATGCTGTAGAAGAAAGGGTTGTTGACATTTGATTTGTTGAAGTGATGGACGGAGCCATTGCTGATGATATTGATGAATCGGTAGGAATGATCGTTGTTGTTGTTGTAGAAGAATCAGGAATTGTTGTCAAAGGAATTGCTGGATTTGTAGGCGCCGTTGTTGAGATCTGAAGTATGCCATCTTTGATAAGACCATCTATGCCGTTTCTTAAATTATCACACCCGTTGACTGCAATGTTGCAATACCCACAACCGAGCTCACACCCGGGAAACACCTGGCACTCTAGAAGCTGAGCTTTAATTTCGACCAGATGTGTCCGAATTTGTGCAGCACTAGTGATCAAGGTAGATGGTCTATCTTCCTCAATGGCATTAATCCTCGGCCCGCCATGATGAGGCATAGGATTCTTGTTGACATTTGGAGGGGGTGCAAAGTTGAAGGCTTTAGAATCCACCAGATCTTGGACTTTCATTTGCAAGGCCCTACATTTTTTCGTATTATGGCCAGGTGCATTGGAATGGAAAGCACATCTGGCGTTGACATCATAATTCCTTGGGAGATTGGAGGGATCTGGTGGTGCCAATGTCCTTAACTCAACCAAGTTAAGCTTCAGGAGTTGTGGCAATAAGGCAGCATAAGGCATATGGATAGGGTCAATCACCCTGTTTGCCTGTGATGGTCTTTGTTGAAAGGGTCTTTGCTGTTGATTGCTGTTGTTGTTGTTGTAGGTTCTTTGTGGCGGATACTGAACTTGCTGCTGATAATGTGATTGTTGTGGTTGTTGATATGTTGGTTGCTGAGGGATCGGAGCTGGAATAGTGACAGCTGCCACTGATCTGTGAACATACTGAGGTCTGCCCCTGGTGGCATGGATGGCATTTGTCTCACCGGTCCTTCGAGGTCCCACAAAAGGCTTCCTGGGATTACCGGACGAACTTGCACCATTATCAGAAATTTTGCCCATTTTCAAAAGGCTTTCAATCCTTTCTCCAGCTATAACTACGTCTGCGAAGCTGGTGGAAGAAAAGGAAGCCAATCTATCAATATATGTTCCTTGCAGAGTATTCATGAACATGTCGGCCATTTCTCTTTCCGACATGGGTGGTTGGACAGCAGCAGCAAGCTGTCTCCACCTTTGGGCATATTCCCTGAAGCTTTCCCTGGAGGATTGAGACATTCCCATCAAGAGGGTCCTGTTAGGAGCCATGTCCAGATTGTATTGATACTGCCTGATGAACGCTTCAGCTAGGTCCTTCCAACATCTGATAGTAGCTCTGGTCAAGTGTGAATACCACTCTCTTGAAGCTCCAGTCAAACTATCTTCAAAGTAGAACATCCACAACTTTTCATCCAGGGTATATGCTTTAAGTCTTCCCAGGAAAGACTGCAGGTGAGTTCGCGGACAGGAGGTTCCATTGTATTTCTCGAAGCACGGAGGTTTGAACTTGTGGGGAATTCTTACCCCATCCACTAACCCCATGTACATTACATCGAAGTCCAATGAGTTTTGAGACTCCAAAGATCTCAACTTCTCAACAATTTCATCAAACCTTCTATCATACACTTCATCCCCAACTCCCATTACAGTAAACTGCTCCTCTTGAGGATCTTCTTGCAGGATCCTCCCTCTAGTAGTATTTCTTTGCACATTTCCCGGGATATTGACTTCCGGATCTAGATGGGGTCCGAATACAGGTGGGTTAACATGAGGCTGCCCCCCTTATTGTTACTTGTTCCTCCAGTCCCAGGATGAGGTTCCTTGGGGGTTTGTCTTTCTACCAATGCCCTTAGCCTTTCCTGACTCTGGGCCAAGCCAGTCATCACAGTCATGAATTGAGCCATTTGGTTCCTCATCTCCACTCTTTCGTTAGCCATCTGGGTTCTGACCTGAGTCAGGTCTTGCTGTACTTGCTCCATTAAAATACCCGGAAGGTTGTTGCGAGTAGGATACCAGTGTGCACGGTTGACAGGGAACACTCTTCTGCGAGCAATATTTCCTGAGACGCAACAGAGTTAGAAACAAACAAGACAATAACCAAACCTACAAAACAAAACAAAAGTTAGTATGCAATGTAGTATGCTTATTTGTTTTCCAAGGTATCCGGCTTGGTTCTTGGTTTTGACCTTTCCAGACCCCGAGGAAGATGTTTTGATGTTGTTGTTGGGAAAAAGGAAACCCCACAATGGAAACAAACTAAAATATATTACAAATGGTGGATCATACATAGTTTGTTTTACAACATATGCCCCTGAAGGGTCAAAATACAACACAAAAGAAAAGTACATCAAATGAAAACGACAACAATCAAAAAGTCAGAAATCTAGTCCAAACTCATCCTCCTTAACCTCCTTCAGAAGTGCCTCAGTCACTGGACCAGCTGGATGCTCTGTAATAGTCCTGATGAGGAGGTTTCTAGTGGCAATGGAAGTGGTCAGCTTTTTGTGCCTATCTTGGTCCTTTGACCTCTTCAGTCCAGCCCTAAGCTTCAACTATGAAATCTCCTTCTGGGCTGCCAGCAAAGCTTCCTGCTGCTTCTTTTCAATGACCTCTAACTGCTCAATCCTGGCTTGAGTTCTCTTATCTTCTTGAGAACGAGCTTCAGTGATCCTGACCCACCTAGCTTGACTTTCTTGCAGATAGAGATCAGTCCTAGCCTTCTGAAGCTTGGCCTCTTTACATGCATTCTTCAATATTTGCTCCCCAGCTCTTGCTTTCTTGATGTATTCCTCTGTTTTCTCAATCTTGGCCAGATGCTCCACCCTAAGCTTCTCCAACCTCTCAATGTCCAGACGACCATCACTCCTCTCCCAGAAGGGTCTTCTTCAGAGCTTGAGACAGATTCTCATTCCTTTCCTTCAGCTTCTCAAACTCTTCCAGGCTGACAGTTGCTGCTGGCTGAGCTGTAGATGGTCCAGGTGTATCCTCAATGGTGAAGGTCATTCCAGAAATATGAGCTCTAGCATGAGACCAGTCATAGTACTGAGCTGAAGCAACATTATTGCACCTCCCAAGAATAGCCATCCCTTATGTCTGGATGTTGTCCCAAGCCCAGGATGCTTGTCTGACAGCAGCTAGATTAGGCTTTATCTCACAATACAGGGTCTCAGCTAAATCTTGCATTCTAGGAGGGTGAACCAAAGCATAGCCCAGTTGTCTCTTAAACAGCAAAGGATTGTAGTTGATGCAACCCTTTACTCCTATCAGAGGTACATTTGGGTATTGCCCACAACTAGTGATGATGTCCTTGCCTTTGGTGCTCTGGGTGCACCATCTGATGTCATCTGAAGTCAAAGCAACGAGCCTCTTGGCCCAATTCTTCTGTTGGTGAGGATCCAGGAAGGCATCTGTCTTAGGCAAGTGTTTGAGCAGCCAAGTGTGAAACAAAGGAGCACAGCATCTCACCAACTTTCCTCTCTGTTTCTCATTCCTCTGATGGATGGAGTAATAAAAATCTCCCAGCAACGTGGGTACTGGGTTCCTCAGAAGGAAAAGATGAATGGAATTCTTGCTGATAAACTTGGGCTCATCTGTAAACAGTATAACCCCATATATGCTGAGGGCTAACAATGCACAAATTACCCTCCATTCTCCCAAAGAGGCCTTCAGGATGGCCTGAGAAATCAAGAAATCCAAGTGTAAACCAGGGATCCCAGCCTTCGTTGTCATGTTCTGCTCAATCAAAGTAGGCTCCAGGTACAGTGCTTTTGCTACTTCTCCATTGCTGGGAGAAGTCATCTCTGGGTTGAAAGGGACTCCACCCCTGACAGGTACTCCAATCAATGATGAATACTCCTCCAGCAGAGGCCCTAGCTGAAAGTCTGAAAATGTGAAACATCTCAAAGGAGGATCATAAAACTGTAAGCAGGTGTGGATCATGCTCCTCTGAGAAGGGTCTAGGTCCATAACCATATCCAAGATACCTCCATAATGCTCTCTGAATAATGGGATGTGGTCAGGAGTAATAAGTGACTGGACCTTCCTTATACCAGCCAACACAGGCTCAAAGAAATGGTAAGATATGTTGCTCTTCCTCGGTGTAGCCATGAGTGCTGATGAAAAGCTGAAAGACAAGTGCTAATGAAGATCAAGACTGGTACTGGAGATGAGCCACTGATAGGCTGATGCTGGTGATAATGAAGATAGCTGAAGAAGATGCCTGATGAAGCAGAGGTCTATGCAGAAGAAGGGGTCAAAACCAAGCCAGATATAATGTGGATACCCTGAAAAACAAATAAACAAATGTTAAATGATGCAATGATGATGTATGCAAATTATATGCAAGGGTTTGTGATCAAGCTGGATCTGATTATCTGTCTTGATATAAAGTCCATGTATGTTCAAGAAGTCCAGATGGAGGTTCAGAAATCCAGTAACCAAGGTGGGGGACTCAAATAAAGAGTCACATGCCCAGGGTTAAATCACAAGAACTATCCAAAATGAGGTACTCTTAATCAAAACAAGTAACAGGGTATGATGTGGCCAAGGGTACCTGCAAACTTGTAAACAGCCCAACCCCCTCACAGGTAGTGTTCTAAAACAAGGATCCTCAGACTTGGATCAGTTATGAGAAGTGTAAACACTTCTAACCCGGAGGTACAGTGTTTACAATAACCATAAAAGATCCTCCTCTAATTCACCTCAGTTTCTGAAGGTCATAATAAAGGTCATCCAGACTTAGCAGGCTTCCCAGATAGCCCTAGCACTACAGGAAATTTGTAGCACAGAGTTCTCAAGAAGAAACCCACATTTGAACCGTGTTTCATATTCCCGCACCAGACCGAAATGGAATGGGAAAGAACATGAACCACTCTAGCCTAGGTGTCACTCAGGTCCCAGGTATAGGACCTCAAACTCTCAAAAGAACCCCACCCAACAACAAACCAGATCCAGCAAGCTGACAGTATGACAGTATGATGTATAAAACTGTAAGGAAAGCAATAAACAAGACTGTACATAAAGCAAAAATAAAAACATAACACATATAGCACATAACACCCCAGTAAACACAAATCAAACAAGCGCTAGGAGGAACCCACAAAAAGAACCAGAAGCCCTGGTTACAATATAAGGGTCCCCAGCAGAGTCGCCAAGCTGTCGCTCTCATCAAATGACACCTGGTCAGAAGGGGTACAGACGCGAACGGTCGGTGAAAGGAGAAGAAAATGAATAGAGTCGCCAGCTAGGCATTTTTATCCCGAAGGAAAGGTAATGCTACATAGACCTGAGAAAAGATGGATAAGACGGTTGCGAACCAGAGAGACTGAGAAAGGGGGTTGGTTAAAACCTGGGAAGGTATTAGCACCCAGATTGTCCGTCGTACTCGACGGGATCCACGCTTGAAAGATTTGTGTTTCAAAAGGGGTAGTGTCAGTGCAAATCTGTGTATCAAAGCTGGAAAAGGATGCAAGTGTCAGTGTAAAAGAAAATGTGCAGTGAGTAAGAGAAGTGTCAGTGTAAGGAAAGAGCGAAGCTCGAGACTATGAGGCTTAAAAGAATAATACTGGAAGAGGGGGGAATATACAGAGTCTTTTGTTCGATAACTGTTAAGTTATGCCTACGTATCCTCTCATGCAATGAGGAATTCAGAACACCGTAGTTCGACCCAAAGAGACTGAAAGATAAATTGACTAATGAACTGCTTACTTGCCTATGCTCAAGTGTATGACCTGTCTGGCTCAGGTGCAAACTGTCTTGCATTAGACGGAAGAAGCGAGTTCTCGTTTGTGAGTGAATGAGATGAGAAAAGAATCCCGAAGGAGACGATTATTGTTTGTTTTTGGTGTTTTCAATCTTTTATTGCTTTTGGATTTGTCATAAGTTAATGAGTTTAAGCCTAAACCAAAGGTTAGTAAACTCATCACATCCTCCCTCTGATTAGGGGTAATGAGAATACCTTAAGTGTGAAGTAAGCACCTCACACTTAATCACCATGATGTAGGATTAAGATCATTAACCTACTTATATTTATTTAGATGTTTTTGTTGTTCTTGTTGTTTTTGTTTAGTGTTGAGTAATGAGTTTAAGCCATAATCAAGGATTAAATGGACCCATTACACTATCCTAATAGAAGGATAATAGATGAGAACATTTAGGCTTAGGAAGATACCTCAACTTAATCCATGATTAGGGATTAAACTCATGACAAAACAAAACCTTTATTAGAGTGGATTTTAGTTAATGGTGAGATTAAGAAGTGATTTTTTATGGTTTGTAAGACAACTTGAGGGGGACTTGTCCATTAACACTAGGGTTAGTCCTTCTTAACCAATTAAGGAAGAATTAGAACCCTAATGCAAGGCCCAAGTTACAAGCTTCATGTCTTAGTGATTATTAGATGGATTGATTAAAGGAATTAAACCATTAAGGGTTTAACACTTAGGATTAAAGTTATACACTCCATCCTAATAGAAGGATGCAGGCATAAGCTTAATCACAAAGCCTTAAAACCTTTAGGGTTTAGTCCTTGATTAAGAGATGAGAAGAGAAGACTCAAAGATGACACAAAGGTAAGACTAATGGGGGGACTAATCAAACCCTAATTGTTATCATACTTGGAGACCCTAGGGTTTGTGAGCTTAAGAAAGAAAGAGATCTTCAAAGGCCACCAAGGAGGAACAAGATGAAAGGAGGAAGAAGCAGAGAGAAGCAAGACAACTTGCTTCACTTAAGAAGTCAAGTTCCTTGAAGGAAGAAAGTAGGAAAGATAATGAATGAGCAAGCTCACTCTAATACACAAAATAAAATGCAGCAATGATGCAAGAGAGATGAGAAGAGATTGTGAGAAGTGAAGGCAAATCCACTTCTCAAAACAACTTACCACCTGAAAAGTTAGCAAAAGAAATGAAATGCAATGCAAATGAGATGAAATGTCATGATGCAAACCAAATTAAGAAGCATAAACATGATGTTAATGATGCTAAGAGATGATGCAAACACATGACAAGAGATGAGAGTGATCAAACAAGCATAAGAATGCAAAATGAAACATGCCTTGAACCAAAAAGATTCATGAATGTTTATGAAATGAAATGAACATATAACATGGAAAAGGAATGATGCAATGATCAATCATGGTTCTAATATGTCCTAAGATGTCTTATGAGTCATGTGGATGCACAAAATGTCATGGTAAGCTCTTAAATGCAAGCAAATGAGGGATGGATGCAAAGGGAGGCACAAATTAGGATTTACATGCAACATACAATGCCAAAATTCAAAACCAGAAGCAAATGATATGATAAAAAATTGAAAATGGGACCAAGGGAACCCTAACCCTACACAAGTTCACTGCCCAAAGGAGGGGACCTAACTCTTAACCTAGTGCAAGTTATGAATTTCTCAAGTTAATCAGGGTTTTAAGGTACCTTATCATGAAAAATGCAAAACAAATTCAAAATGGAAGATCAATTCAAACCTAATTTATCCTATAAACTACATGCCATGAAGGATGCAATGCAAGAAGAACCATCATCAAACTCTCAATGGTTAGGAAGAATGGATTTTTCCAAGTTTGAACAAAAACATTGCCTTAAAATGAATTTAATTCCAATGAAAATTGTCAAAATGCATTAAGGACCAAAAGAAATTTGTTTTGAGGGTTTGATAATGTTTCTAAATGTTTTAAAATGCAATTTGATTTTTTTTTGTGATTTTTAAATACCTAAATGTATTTTTAATTAATTAATTTTCATTAACTAATTAAAAATAAACATTTAAATGATTTAAAAATAATTTTTAATGCAAAAAATAAAAATAAAAATATTTTTGGGTTTGAAAAATAATGAAATGTTTGACAAAAATTTTCAGAATTTTTAAATGTGTTTTGCTATTTTAAATAATTCGTGGAAGTTAATTATAAAACAAATGAAATAAAATGAATTTAAAAAGAAAAAACAAGAAAGTCAAACAGATCAAAGGTTGTGGTTCAAACTTGGGGACGCGGGAATTGACCTGGCGCGCAAACGAACGGCCAGAATTCAAACTTGCCTAATTATGTCATTAGCCCTAATCCTGAGCCCTAATCACTTTTAGATGACCGGAACAGTGTTCCGGTCATCTTCTCCGGCCAACCATTTTCCCAATCTCACTCAATACGCATCAAAACCTCACAAAACTCTCCAGAATAAATCTATGAACATCATTAAACATAAACCCTACAACAAAAACCATTTATTTTTCATGAATCAAGAGAAACAAACAAAATCATTTTTACGGGCAAACTTTCAGACAGTCAATACATGCTTGTTTCTTAACCATTTCCAAAACCAAACACATCCAGATGATCAATGCAACTCATAGAATCATTTTATAACAAGAAATTAAAGTTCTTGAAAAAAAGTTCTTGAGCTCACCTGAACTGGAGCTTTTGAAACAGGGACTTTCTGGCTGCTTCTTTGGTCCAAACAAGCTCCAATGATCCTCCTCAGAAGTTTGTGATGCTTAGCTGGAGTTTATATGATCTCTAGAGGAAGTTTGCAGGAGCTCAGGTCAATGGAGGAGGGAAATCGCGTTTTTGATGTGGGAGGTTTAAGGCCAAAGCAATGGTTGGGAAATGATCAGAGGATCATGGTGAGTGATTCTATGAAGTTTGTTTGGAAGTTTGATGCTTGTGTGATGTGTTTCGAAACAAAATGCATAAGAGGTGAGTTTTGGGAACTATGGCTTATGAGATGCTTCAGCTTCCAAGATTATGTGAAATGTAATCCATGAGGCATGTATGTGAAGCTGTGATTGGTCAGAGAGTTGTTGCTGGCCTAGCTTGATTGGTATGGGCCATTTTGCATAAAGTCAACTTTTGTGTAAGAAGAGGTATGGGCTGGTTCAGTCAAGGTACAAAGGCATGGCTTGGCTCAGCATGCTTCAAGGATAACCATGGAAATTAATTAGAGGCAATGCAGCAAGTGGATTAGGGTTTATGTGATGTTTTGCAATTTTCACAAAGTTTGGCCCTTTTGTGATTACTTGAAGCATAAGTCACGAAAATGGGAGGTTCTTTTGTGCATTCTGATTTTTTGGTCATGGTTTATGTTTGTGTAATGCATAGAAATCAATTAGAGGTCACATAAAGGCTTGGCATGAGGTTTTGCAACTTTGCCTCTTTGGTACAAAAGTGAAAATTAAGTGATTTTTGCCAACTTTGACAAGCCATAACTTTTGATCCAAAATGAATTAGAACGAGTTCTTGTACTTTTTGAAAATGGGAGGATCCATTATACAACTGTCATGACCAAAGTTTTTCCATTTGAAGCATTTTTGAATCAATTTGAGAAGGTTGAAAAACTTTCCCAAAATAGCAAGTTTACATTACAAGTCACTTTCCCAAAAAGGCAACTTTGCAAATGGCTTGAAATTTTCCAATTTTGTGAACTTCTAACACCTTCTATGATCAAATAAAGATCATACACATTCAAAATGATGGAGAATCCCCTTTGGTTGGGTCATTGGGGGCCTTAGATGCCCTGATTTTGCACTGACTTGCTCAAGAAGTCATCTCTTGATCAGATGCCTTCCCCATTGAATTTCTTCATGAAAATTGATATGCATGATCCTTATAACATGTAGAGACCAATAGAAACAAGAATGACCAAAAAAAATTGGAGTTATGGCCTTTGAAACCAAAACCCTAATTCTAGGTCATCTGTGCAGTTAAACCTGGCTCTGCTTCCATGCCTTTCTTAGTTCTTGTGATTCTTTGACTTTCTTGACTTTGTGAGGATATAATATGATGCTTGAACATATATGGACCCTCTTGAAATGATTGATGACCTTTGAAGTGGCTCAAATGGCTCAGGGATGGCCTAGATCACAAACCCTAGATGCAGATGACTTAGAAACAATGCAGTGAAGCAAGAGTGCAATATGAGATGCTATGATTGAACTTATGCATATGAAGAGATTATAATCCATGGTGTAAATGGGTGAGGGCAAATTTGGGGTGTTTACACATGGGTACCGAAAGAACCTTCATGTACTTCGTGCATCAGGAGGTCTACTTCCTTCTTGTCAACACATCTGAGCTGGACCATGTCAAAGTTTCGCTTGTATAATGAACCATCAGTATTGAGGAAGAAACTTTCGGCCAGCCTTCTTAATGTCTTCTTATCATTTGACGATGCTGTAAACACCCCAAATTTTCCCTCACCCATTCACACCATGGCTTATGATCTCCTCATATGTATAAACCCAATCATACCATCTCATATCACATTTTTGATTCACTACATAGATTCAAAGTCATCTGCATCTAGGGTTTGTGATCTGAGCAGATCAAGAGCTTCTTGAGCCACTCCAAAGGTCATCAATCACTTAAAATGGGTCCATGTATGTTCAAGCATCATATTATATCCTCTCAAAGTCAAGAATGTCAAAGAATCACAAGAACTGAAAATGGCATGGAAGCAGAGCCAGGTTTGACTACACAGATGACCTAGAATTAGGGTTTTGGTTTCAAAGGCCATAACTCCAAATTTTTTGGTCATTCTTGTTTATATTGGTCTCTATATGGTATAGGGAGCATGCATATAAATTTTCATGAAGAAATTCAATGGGGAAGTCATCTGATCAAGGGTTGACTTTCTAAGCAAGTCAGTGTAAAATCAGGGCATCTGAGGCCCCCAATGACCCAACCAAAGGGTGTTCATCTTCATTTTGATTGTGTATGATCTTTATTTGATCATGGAAGATGTTAGAAGTTCACAAAATTGAAGAATTTCAAGTCATTTGCAGAGTTGACTTTTTGGGAAAGTTGACTTTTAATGAAATTGCCATTTTGGGAAACTTTTTCAACCCTTGCTTTTTGATTCAAAAATGCTTCAAATGGAAAAACTTTGGTCATGAAAGTTGTAGAATGGATCATTCCCTTTTCAAAAAGTACAAGAACATGACCTAATTCATTTTGGATCAAAAGTTATGGCTTGTCAAAGTTGGCCAAAATCACAAAATTTAAAGTTTTCTACCAAAGAGGCATTTTGCAAAATGCTATGTTCAAGTGTTCTAAAGGCCTCAAATGTGTATCATTTTTTCACAACATGATCATATGACATCTAAAATTCAGAATGGGCCAAGGGATCACTCATTTTCATGACTTATGGAGCAAGAATTTTCAAAAGAAACCAAAGTGAAGCAAGTTGCAAAAACTCACTCAAGTTTGAATCCACTTGTTTGTTGACTTCATAATCAATCCTAGGGCTCTCCACACTTCTTGCTGCGCAGGACACCCCATTTGTACTTGGTTAGCTAGTAGCCCATGCCTCTCTTACACCAATTTGACATTTTGGCAACTTGAGCCATACCAATCACAGCAGTACACATCAACTCATATGACCAATCCCATTTGTTTATACAAACCAAAAGCAAGACATTTCACACAACACACAAGCCTGAAAGCACCAAGAACACAGCTCTCTCATTTTCCACCCCATTTGCAAAACTTTTCGAAACACTCCCCACAAGCCTCAAACACACAAACCAACTTGACAAACAAACTCAACATGCTTCACTGATCAAAAACCACCCATCACCATAGCTTGAAACTCACTGAAATCAAAATACGATTTCCACCCCCCCTTGAGCAGAACTTCAGCTATCTTTCAAACCAACCATTGTAAACTTCAAACAAGCATTGAAAGCTTCTCAGGAGGTCCATTGGAGGTGATTGGAAGCAAGAAACCAGCCAGAAAGTGCCAGAAATCAAAGCTTCGATTCAGGTAGCCATGGAAATTCATTTTTCCAGAACTCCTTTCTCTTGTTTCTAAGTTGATCTACATGCTTCCCTGAGTTCACTGAACATTTTATTTTTGAAAATGATTGAGTTTTGAGGTTGTATGCTTGATCTGAAAGTTTGCTCGAAAAAATGTTCTTGCTTGTTTCTCTTGATTCAGTGAAAATAAATGTTGTTTGAGTTAGGGTTTATGCTTAGGGTTGTTCATAGATTGATTCTGGAGATATAGAGCTTTTGAAATGGCCTGGAGAGTGAGATTGAGTTTTTGGTTGATCGGAGAAGATGACCGGAACACTGTTCCGGTCACCTGATTTTGTTTAGGGTTCAGACTAGGGCACTAATCATAATTAGTGAATTTTGAATCTTGGCCGTCCAGATGCGCGCCAAGTCCACTCCCGCGCGTGTGAGTTTGAATGTCAGCCATTGATTGTGCTGACTTTTCCATTTTCCAGTTTAATTTCATTTTTATTGCATTAAAATTCATTTGTTTTCTTCATTTAATTTAAAATAGCAAAACATTTTGAAAAATTCTGAAAATTTTTATACAACCTTTTATTAATTTTCAGAAACCAAAAACATTTTTATTTTTATTTTTTGCATTAAAAAATATTTTTAAATCATTTAAAAGATTATTTTTAATTAATTAATGAGAATTAATTAATTAAAAATACCTTTAGGTATTTAAAAATCACAAAAAAATTCATGAAACATTTAAAATCATTTAGAAACATTGTCCAACCCTCAAACCAAATTTCTTTTTTGATCTTGATGTCTTTTGACAATTTTCCATGGAATTAATTTTATTTCAAAGCATTATTTTGATCCAATGTTCAAAAATTCATTTCTGCCTAGTCTTTAGGAGTTGGACTTTGATTCTTTTGGCATTGCATCTTGCATATCATGAAGTTTATAGGGTTAAATTGGCATGATTTGATCTTGCATTTTCAATTTGTTTTTGCATTTTTCTTGATGAGGTACCTTAAAACCCTAGCAACCTTAGGAAATTCATAACTTTCATTAGGTTAAGAATTGGATCCCCTCCTTTGGGCAGTGAGTTTGTATAGGTTTAGGGTTCCCTTGGATGCATTTTCAATTTTTTATCTTGATGTTTGCTTCTGGTTTTGGTTTTTGTTTTGTGCATTGATCATAAACCCTATTTTGGGCTTCCTTTTGCATGCATCTTGCATTTGCTTGCATACCATGACTTGCCATGACATTTTATGCATCCATTTGATTCATAACACATCTTAAGACATGTTAGAATCATGTTTGATCATTGCATCTTTCATTTGCCATGTTGTGTGTCATTTGCATTCCATAACTTTTCATGTATGTTCATGGTTCTAAGCATGCTTCATTTGCATCCATGTGTTTGTATGATCATCCTCATGCCTTGTTTCATGTTTGTGTCATCTCATAGCATCATTAGCATCATACTTATGCTTCTGGTTTTGGTTTGCATCATGCCATTCCATCTCATTTTGCATGGCATTGCATTCCTTTCACTGACTTTTCAGGTGGTAAGTTACTTTGAGAAGTGAATTTGCCTTCACTTCTCACAATTTCTTTTCATCTCTCTTATGCATCATTGCTGCATTTTGTCTTGTGTTTAAGATTGAGCTTGCTCTTTCTTCTTCTTCTTACTTTCTTTCCTCAAGTGACTTGTCTTCTTAAATGAAGCAAGTTACTTTGTTTCTCTTTGCTCCTTTCATCTGCTTCCTGGTGGTTCCTCTGAAGATCTTTCTTGTAAACCTCACACACCTTAGGAACAACCAAGCATGACAATAATTAGGGTTTTTATTAGTCCCCCATTTAGAGTTTACCTTTGTGTCTCATTGAGTCTTCTCTTCTCACCTCATAATCAAGGACTAAACCCTAAAGGCTTTAAGGCTTTGTGATTAAGCTTATGCCTGCATCCTTTTATTAGGATGGAGTGTATAACTTTAATCCTAAGTGTTAAACCCTTAATGTGTTTAAACCCTTTAATCAATCCACTTAATAATCACCAAGACATCAAGCTTGTAACTTGGGCCTTGCATTAGGGTTCCAATTCTTCCTTAACTGGTTAAGAAGGACTAACCCTAGTGTTAATGGACAAGTCCCCTTCAAGTTGTCTTACAAATCATAAAATTCACTTCATCATCTTATTGTTAGCTAAAATCCACTTAATAAAGGCTTTGTTTTGTCATGGGTTTAATCCCTAATCATGGATTAAGTTGAGGAGTCTTCCTCAGCTTAAACATTCTCATCTATTATCCTTCTATTAGGATGGTGTAATGGGTCTGTTTAATCCCTGATTATGGCTTAACCTCATTACTTAACACTAAACAAAAACAACGAAAACATCTAAAATAATCACAAGTAGGTTAATGATCTTAATCCTGCATCAAAGGTGATTAAGTGTGAGATGCTGACTTCACACTTAAGGTATTCTCATTACCCCTAATCAGAGGGAAGATGTGATGAGTTTGCTAACCCATTGGTTTAGGCTTAAGCTCATTAACTTATGACAAACTTTCAAAAGCAATAAAAGACTGAAAACACAAAAACAAACAATAATCGTCTCCTCCGGGATTCTTTTCTCATCTAATTCACTCATAAACGAGAACTCGCTTCTTCCGTCTAATGCAAGACAGTTTGCACCTGAGCCAGACAGGTCATACACTTGAGCATAGACAAGCAAGCAGTTCACAGGTCAAACTCGCTTCTTCCTTTTCGGTTTTGCTGTTGGCTCTTTCTCTTGGATATGAAGTTTTTGGTTGTAGTTTTGGAAGTTTTGATATGAAGTCTTTGGTTGTAGTTTTTGTGGCTGCCTTGGTTTTGGATGGAAAAGTTAGTATATATAGGGTAGGATTAGGGTTTTAGGGATTTTGAAATATGGAAACTTGTTAACTAAGTTTGACAGTTTTTTTGGGGGGGAAAAGCTTCTGAAATTGAAAATGATGTGTGATAGTAGGGCAAGGCAGAATTTGCAGCAGGCCTGCTGCATTTGGTCTACCAATTTTGTTTGCTTGTGTAGTGTAAAAAAAAGGGAAAAGTCTTGCTATTACTATGTATCTGCTGAACTTGGTCTGCTGTACTTTTGTGATTATTTAGTATCTTCAAAAGCCCTTTTTCCAAAACAACGTAATGTGACAAAGTGTGGATTGAATGGATTGATGAAAATGTATGATGGAATGTTTGGCTGTAGTTCTCTTATGAAAAATGTGTGTCTGAACTTGTTGTTTTCTTTTCATGTGCATGAGAAATTCATAAGGATGGAGGAAACATAAAGCTTGGAAGCATGGCCTTGCATAAGGAATGAAGACTTTGGAAGAAGCTTGGGGTTTAGATTTTTTTGTCAATTTATGTATTTTACAAAGTAATTTCCTAAGCATTGGTAGTGTGAACAATAGCCATATGATTTTAGCAACAAAATGCTTCAATCTTAGACTTTAAGCACCCATGAGTGCTTCTTGATTTATTTGGTGTAATTGAATAAGAAACTTAAAATGAATTGCTTAAGTTTTGAAAGAGAGATTGGAAATTTGTCATGAACTTAGTTTGAAGTTTTTTTGCAATTGATTCTCATGAGTTGGGTTTTTTGAAATAAACAAAATTAAATTAAACTTGAATGAAAATTTTGAAACAAAGTTGGAAAAAAAAGATTTGAAGTTCTAGAAAAGGAGTTTGAATAGAAAAATTGTATTTGAAACTTGAAATTGAAAAAGAAAATGAATTTAAAATAAAATTGGACTTGAACTTAAATTAAAATTGAAAATTATAATAGAATAGAAACACACTCTTTTTTTTAAAAAATAAAAAAAATAAAAATTAGAAGTAGAAATTGAGATAAAGATTAAAAATCAATTTAACAAGGAGAACTTAAAAATGAGTTAGAATTTAAATTTGGAATGGGTGTATATGAAGAGAAAGAATAGAGAATAACTAAAAAACTAGTATTTGAAATAAGAAAAATTCTAAAAACAAGAGGTTAATAAAAGAGAGAAAAAAAAAGAAATAGAAATAGAACTAGAAAATAAAAGATAAGAAATAAAAGTTAGAAGTGAGAAATATAAATAAAATTTAAAATGGAAGCTTGGAAGTGAAAAGAAATAAAGAAAAAAATCATGAGAAACTCGAAAAATGAGTTGAAAGTGACAGAAAAACAAAACTTGGAATTTTTCCGTTAAGTGCAACGAAAATTTTATGAGAGCAGTTAGGGGTAAAATTTGGGGTGTGACACTACGGGTGGACTTTTGCTGGGCTATTAATGACGTGCCGCACAACGGTTGGTCTTCTGAATGCTTTGCCACACTACGGGGACTTCAATATCTTTCCACTCCATAGGGGCCACTGCTCTCTACGAGAGACTTTTGATACCTTACCACCCTGAGGATGGACTTCTGCTCACTCTGCGGGGATACTATGCCTGCTACAGGAGACTTCTGCTCGCCACGGGAGACTTTCAGAAAATTTGCCACACTAAGGGGCACCTTGCTCAGCTATGGGAGACTTTCAGAAAATTTGCCACACTAAGGGGCACCTTGCTCAGCTATGGGAGACTTTCAGAAAATTTTTCACACTACGAGGCACCTTCTCAGCTATGGGAGACTTTCAGAAAATTTGTCACACTACGGGGGCACATTGCTCAGCTATGGGAGACTTCTGCTCATTACAGGAGACTTTAATATTTTTCCACACTACGGGGGCTGCTACTTGCTACTGGAGACTTTTGCTCACTACAAGAGACTTTTGCTCACTATGGGAGATTTTTGCCACACTACGGGGGACTTCAATTTCTTGCCACACTAAGGGGGCTGTTGCTCGCTACTGGAGACTTTGGCCCACTACAGGGGACTTTGGCCCACTACGAGGGAACTTTTGCCACACTACGGGGGACTTCAACTTCTTGCCACACTACAGGGGCTACTGCTCGCTATTGGAGACTTTGGTTTCATGCCACACTACGAGGGCTATTGCTCTCTATGGGAGACTTTTGCTCACTACAGGAGACTTTGTCCCACTACGGGGGACTTTAAAAATTCCCCACACTACGGGGGCAGATTGCTCAGGACGGGAGACTTTGGCCAACTACGGGGGACTTTGGCCAACTACAGGGGCATATTGCTCACTACAGGAGACTTTGGCCCACTACGGGGGACTTTAGAAATTCTCCACACTACGGGACAGATTGCTCACGATGGGAGACTTTAAGAATTTGTCATCTAGAGGATGGACTTTGGCCAATCTACGGTTGGAATTTCAGAATTTTCCACCCAGAGGATGGACTTTGGATAAGTTGCCACGCTGTGGGTGGACTTTGGATAAGTTTCCACACTGCGGGTGGACTTTGGATATCAACCTTGGATTGAGCATGCATATGTTGAACGGTACGACATGATGCCCTATAAAATTGGGATATAGGTACAAAGGGAATTCCTGACGTGGAAATAACAAACCTTTGCTGACTCTGTGGGGAATACAGATGATTGCTGATATTTCTGTTGGAGAAGAGTGTGACTAGTCTGTCTCGAATTATCACCTTGCAAAAAAAAAAAATTGGACTTTAGATTTTAAGGCCCTACTAGGGGCTGCCTCAACTTCTGGGGATTGAATCTCACCCCTAGGATTTCGCTGGTGATCTGCAACTTTTCGACTTAGCTGGGGAAAGGCCTACCAAGGCTCTGCTGAGGAGAACTATCTTGTCTACTTGAATTTTTCAAACCTCTATGTGGAAGGAAACCGTTCAGCTGACTGTCGGGAATACTTGAATTCTTGTAAGAAGTGCTTCACTACAGGAAGACGACTCTTGCTAGGGATAATCCTTATTGCTCTGCTGGGGAGGAGAAGGATTTCGTTTGAGATCTACTGAGAAATAAGATCAAGGAAACCTGCTAAAGAAAAGTTTGGCGACTTTAATGTGGATAACTCCCATGCGCCCGTTGGGGATAAAGAAGCTGAATCACTTCCTGCTTGAGGAGGAAAGACTTATCGTCGTTTCGTGCTATGGGTCACTTGCTTTGATTCGGGCTTTACCTTAAGAGGACTTTACAAAAGACTTGGCGTCTTTAAACTCATCAAGAGTATAATTGCCCCGGTATTCCGAACTTTTGATTATCTGTCTTCGGGAAAGAATGAGTCCTCATGCGATTGGGATGGCTTGCCCCAGTATGAGTCTTTGACTAATTTCTCTCGGAGAGATCTGAATCTTGAGTGATTGCCCCAATTTGGCTAAATTTTGAAGAGATTTCTTGATGTAATTGCCCCGGATTGGCTGGCCTTTACCATGACTGGTTGGGAAAATCCTTACTCAATGGAGCTTTCTCGGAAAAGTGCACCTTGACGTGACTGTCTTTCAGAAGTTTTAGACTTTTCAACTTGGCAAGCTTAAGCTTCTAGATTGAATTTCCACATGTGAGATTTTTATGATGCCAAACAAATGTATGCAAGCAGAAAATGTTTTATTCTGAGAATGGAAATTCTAATGCAACACACATGTTAATCTTGATGTTTTGAAAAGGTGTCGCAAACCTTTGTGAGCGAATCACTGGTTGAGATACGACATTATTTTTGAATGAAAGTATGTACATGCAATACCAACAAGTATCTATTTGCACAACTCATATGAGTCAGGAACGCGGTCTCGTGGTAGTACGCTCTCAAAATAACCCTGTTTCAGTTAGGACTCTTTAGGGTTATATCATGGCCTGGTTCACGGTTATAGAAACAAAGGATATAGGCTCGAAGTTTATTTATGCCCACCCCTGTTCATGATGTCCTCCATTCCTATGTTCAGCTAATTTTCACAAGCGCTCACCTTTCATAAGGGTTTCGTGTCAGGTGAGGAAACATTGCTTCTATCGGTTCAAGCACCAATCAGGTTATTGTTTGGAGTCAGTCACCCATTGGTCTTTCGTGTCTGTGCCACACGAATTTGTTCTTGCTCGAGGATTTTTCTTGTGTAATCTTTTTCGTCTTTCTCTTTTGCATTATTTTTCTTATCCCTAACTTTTTCCTGGACTGATTCTTGTGAATCTTTGAGTGTGGATTCCAGCAGGATGCCCTAATTTTTGCCTAAGTCACTTGTTTTCAAGTTTCGAATTAGCGGGATTTTTCATTTCTCTCTTTTTTTTGAACAAATCGTGTGACACTGCTTGTCTTGATTGCTTTGCAAGGGCCGTGACTGCCTCATTCTTTGGTCGATGAAGGATAGCCATTGTGGCTTCCAGTCTTTGGACCTCTTTAATTTGGATAACCATTGTGGTTTCGGGTCTTTGGACCTCTTGATTAGGATAGTAGAATGTAATGGGTCCTCAAATACACTCCTTTATTAAAGCCTGAACGCTTGGTCTGACTAGTTGACATCTACCCTACCCGTGGGTTAATCGTAAGGGTTTTTTTATGCGAAAAGAAACTCCTACTTCAAGGCTCAAAGGGGTTAGCAAGGGTTTATCTCCCTTATATCTCCGGTGTTTAGAGATTTGAAACAAAGCCTGTACATCGTCAACATGGTCTTATTCGAGAACACACAATTAGAGATTCTTGCATTTTAGTTTCATCATTCTCCTTCATAGAGTTTAAGCACGACAATTGGTATTGCGATGTAAACATGCAAAATTGTAAGTAAATGCGAATGAATTACTTCAAGAAAAAACATGTGAGTTTTATTATGATTATCATTCAAAAGCAAACAAATTTCATACATGTTGACAAATGTTTAGCACATAAAAGAAACTACAAATGGAAATGCAGTAAAGAAACTGAATATTGTCGTTGTTGAGGAGGCTTGACTCTATCTGGACCTGTCAGTCTTGGATACTTTCAGTGATCAATAGTTCTTTCGCAGACTTGTAATCTTCAAGTTGCCGCCGTATACCCAACCATGGAAATAATACCTCTTTTTCTATTTATTCTGACTCAGACATGAGACGTCTGAAGGAAAGAGTGAAGCTGGAGAGTAAAGTTGTCTTATAAGGTTGCTCGGAAAGACCTGATGATCTTCTGCCTACATATCTCCATTGACCAATGACCAATGAATAATTAGAGCGACGTAGTTCCCCTCAATAGGGATGAAAATTCTTTGAAGAAAAACAAACAAACAGTTGCCATTGCTGAGAGTATCTGAATACTGATGGCTTTATTTGATTCCTAAGGATTCCAGCTTAACGTGGACCACCTGGTAAAACAACCATGACACCGGAGCGATTGTGATTAGGCATTGGGTTTTGGAGTACATTTAGGCGAGGAGCAAAATTGATTGTTTTGGAGTCAATTAGGTCATGTACCTTGTTCTGAAAAGCCCAACATTTCTCAATATTGTGCCCCTAGACACCCGAATGGAACTCGCATCTGGAATTTGCATCAAAATTTGGAGGTAGATTATCAGGAGAAGGCTCTCTCATGGTACGAAGCTATACCATGTTCAACTTTAGCAGCTCTGGAAGCAATACAACATATGGGCATGGGATAGGTTCAAGTTTGTGGTTCCTCGCTCTTGTTCTTTCCTGATTTTGTCTTTGTGCCTGATATTGCTGACCTTTAGGTTATTGAACGTGTGGCGTAATAGTTACTGCAGCTGTTTGGTAGTAACCTTGAGAACGACCTCTGTCTCAGCCCCTATACACAACATTGGTCTCGCCTTCTCTTCGTCTTTGTCCATTGCCAAAAAGATTTTTCACACCCGAAGAATCAACACTGCTTGCATCCTGGATCTTTCCTAATTTCAGGAAGTTTTCTATCCTTTCTCCAACGATGACAATATCAGCAAAACCGATGGATGGGCAAGCGGCCAGACGATCTAAGTATGCACCTTGCAAGGTTCCCATAAACATGTCTGCCATTTCCCGATCGAGCAATAGAGGTTGAACATGTACGACCAGCTCATGCCACCTCTGAGCATACTGCTTAAAACTTTCCTTGAGTCCTTGAGACAAATTCTGCAACTGAGTGTGGTATGGAGCCATATCAATATTGTATTGATACTGCTTGAGAAAAGTTTCAGCTAAATCTTTCCAGCATCGGATAGAGACCCTGCTCAGCTTCATGTACCAGCTCAATGAAGCTCCAGATAGACTATCTTGGAAGAAATGCATCCAAAGTTTCTCGTCATCAGTGTGAGCCGAGATTCTTCTAAAGTAGGCTTGAATGTGAGATCTAGGGCACGTGCTGCCGTTGTACTTGTCAAATGATGGCACCTTGAACTTGGGAGGGATTCTGAATCCAGGCACTAACCCAAGACTAGTTACATCGATGCCCAGGGAATTCTGACATTCCATGGCCTTAATCTTCTCTGCCAGCTCTTCATACCTTTGATTGTTGACCTCATTCATATTACCCATATCAGCATCCAATAGAGTGAACTTGTCCTCTTACGTGTCTTCATTATGGGCCGCAGTCCCATTTACATTTGGCCCTCCATTACGGGCAGCGTTATGATCCACATTCTCAATCGGTGTTCCAGTATTAGCATTCCCTTGCGGTTGCTCAAACATCAACCTGAGACGCTCCTGGTTCTGGGCCATGCCAGTCATCATTTCCATGAACTGATCCATCCTCTGTCGGAGTTCATTGAGATCAGTTTGCATTCGTTCAGCCATTCTTACTCGATTTCTTTTTGTTGGATATCGATGAACGCGTTGACCAGCAATATTGCCTGAAGTTGAATAAGTTAGGAAGTCTGAATAACCTGTAAAAAATGCAAAATATGCAAATCATGCAGTACATGTGTATGATATGTTCATGAGGATGCGACATGCGACCCTGCAAATGAGTAAACATGTGTTAGTAATGCAAGCATGCAGAGGATGTTATGCAATGCACTGGCATGTGATTAAAGGTCTGACAATCACTGGTCTAATGTTGGTGTTGAGAAGACAATAATGTGCTATTGAAGAGTCATAATAACAGTACCAACGAAATCCCGGATCTCAGGACCAAAGGACCATGTGAAACCTGATCATAATATTGAACAATGATGACGAAACAAGTATGTTGGAAGTTTCAGGGTTCTTGCAAACCTGTAAACCCATCCCGTCTCACGGGTATGCTACTCCGAGTCAACATCACGGACTCTCAAAGCCGGATAGCAATAATACATTCACCATTTCCGAGAAATGGCTCATGACCAAATCAGGGAATCGGTTTGGCATTATATACTACCCAGGAAGGTCTTAGCTGATTATGGGGAAAACAAGCATCCCTCATAAGTCCCCAACTTCAAGCACTGAATCGAGAAACAATAGTACATTCATCCCGAAGGGTACAACACTATTGTCATACAAACAATTTGCCTTGACTGGTTTCCTATGAGAGAACCAGGCCATCCTATGCGAGTTCCCTATGGGCCCTCGGATGTGACTGCGTTTGCCAACAAATGAGGTCTGCCACTGTCATCACTGGAGAGGGATGTTTCCACAAATGTTTTCAATGATCGGTCCCCTGACTGCATATAACTATCAAGGTTGTGTATCGCCCCAGAAAGATTCCGGCATCAATACATTTCCGAGAAGGTCGCAAGTCAAGGTGTGGAAGTCACTACTACCAACATAGCAAGATGCCATGAAGCTAAAGTGGAACCACTCTAAGTCCTAGGGTGCACTCGAGACCCGGTTACGGGCTCATCTCACAGTAACCCTATCCCACAGAAAAAAAAAGCCAAACAGTCCAGCATATGATGCATGTGAAAATAAATACTGAAAGCAGTAAATAAAGTTGTAAAATAAATTGTAAACAAAAACATAAAATAAGCACAATAGCACACACATATAAACACCCAAAGAAAGCAAAAACAAACAGGCACTAGGATTGACTCTACAAGGGAAACAAAATATTTTGGGTTCGGTCCCCAACAGAGTTGCCAGCTGTCGCTCCCAGGATTTAATCCTAGTAAAAACGCGAAAGTGGCGCGGAAAAGATAGAGTCGCGAGCCAGGCATTTTTATCCTGAAAGAATGGGAAAGGTAGTGCTGCACAAACCCGAGGAAGAAGGAAAGGACGAGGCCTTGCGAACCAAAGATCTGGGAAGGTATTAGCACCCCAGATCGTCCGTCGTACCCGACGGGATCCACGCTTGCTTGTTTGTTTCAAATGGTGAGAAATGAGATGCTGCTGATCACATAACTGCTAACTAGAACTGAGACTGATATGAGAAAGGGAACTGGAAAAAGAGAAGAAAGAAAAGGGGAAATGTAGGGAAAATAAAGAATTAGATTGAACGGGCCCTACCCCGCTGCCTACGTACCTCATCAGGATAATGAGGATCAGAGTCGACGTAGTTCGCCTAACTAAGGCGGGAACTATTTTTGTGTTTTTTTTAGGATGACGTTGCCATAGCTCTAGCTCAGGTGTTACCGGCTCTAACACGAGGTTGTTTACCATATCGATGTTTGAACTGTCGAGGCAAGTCACATTCGTCCGCAAAGATTAAGAGATGAGAAGAGAAGACATGGTGTCTTTGTTTGTTGTCTTTTATGAGAAGTGTTTTTGAGTTTATCGTTTGTGAAGATAGTCTCATGATTAGACTTGTGCATCATGCTAGACAAGTTCACCCTATTCCAAGATGGAATGAATATGAGTGCCCCGTGGAATAAGGCTATACACAAAAGGCTATTTCAATCCTTTATTAAATGTCTTTTAGATTTTTGTTTGGAGATGAGAGAAGAAGACTCAAATGGACAAAGGACAAAACTAAGGGGGACTAAGACCCAACCCTAAGTCATTTATTCAACGGATACCCTATGGTTAATGCGGTTTCTAATCCTAATTAGAAAAAGGAAAAGAAAAAGGAATAGAATGCAACTTACTTCCTAAGGAAATTTAGTTCATTCTAAAGAATAAAAGGGGGAATCCTACCAAACATAAACATGCAAGGTAAAGTAAATAAATGCATAAAGAAATGCATAAAAGAATTAAGAGGATAAGGTGTAAGGAAACATACCTTAACCTCCCTAAAAAATAAGGGTTAGTGGTGCACATTTAATAAAAAGGAATGAGGTAAACATATACCAAATAATTCCTAAGGCAACTTGGACCTAAACTAGACTCAATCTTAAGTTTAAGGGTGCCTACACTATGCTAAACTAAAATTCAGCAGCTATTTACATCACATAAGCACACAATCAGCTATGAATGACAACACACAATACAAACAACATACAACAGCTATCAAACAACATGAAAGTAGGTTTAAAAAATCACCAACAACATGAACTACACAACAAACAACATGCTTTTAACAGGCACTACTTCTAAAAACAACTATGAAATACAAGACAGATTTGGCTCATTTTTATGTACAAGATGGATAACAACTAATGCAAATACTCCACATATCATGATTAACAAACATCAACATGTACGATTGGATGAACATAATATTTCTATGGATGCTCATGAACAAAAGATATACAAAACAATGAACACAATTATACACTTTCAAGTATTTGATCACATAATGATATGAACATGGAATATGTGCATGTGTCAACAAGAATCATTAATTAAAACATTTTAATTGGAACACACAAAAAACATCAAGATCACATGGAAATTCCATCAACAATGCAATCAACAATGCAAACAAGAATGCAAAAAGGTGCACATTTATGTTCATGCATCATACCTCATGTAATGCAATCATGAATCATGCCTATGTTTATAGATCATGGAGATGAAGTCAAAACAGAATGTTAAACACATGTAAGCATGCTATATGAAAGACTTGAACATGGCACCAATGATTTACAAGTCAATTAGGAACAATTAACAAGTAGAATGCAAGAATACACAAAGGAGACGGAAGCATGTCGAAACGACTCGAAATGGAGGAATGAGATGTCGAAACTAATCTTGAAAATTCCTTAAAATCAGGACCTATCAATCTATGGTGGTAAAGGACGAAGTAATGCCCAAAAAAACGAGGGAAAAATCACTTCTTGCAATCGACTTATTTCCTAAAGCTCCCAATGCAACTATTATCTAGTGAGCACAAATTTTACACCTAAAAGCCATAATCTAAACCTTAATGGTACCTAGAATCAGCTTTAATTCTAACTACGAACAAACAAAAAAGATCAAATCGCAATCAAGACGAAATTAAACGGTCAAGTGCATACACAAGGATAAACATACGAAGAATGTCGTCATGGCGAGATGAAGGGAATAAGTTAAATCAAGAAGCAGATTTAGATCACCAACCTACAAAGCAGAATGCAAATAGAGAAGAAAACTGGAGAGTCGAAGCTTCGATCCGCGAAAGCACAAAATAAATGCGGTTGATGATGCTCCTTGATGAACACTTGATCAATAACCTCCAATAAGCTCAAAACTCTTCCAAAATCAAAATTGATTCTTCAAATAAGCTTCACAATGAGATGATTAATGGAGGTTTTAGCTTTAATTCCTTCAAATTCCAATGAATAATTTGAAGAACTTTTAGACTGAAGCTTTGGGAGGGGTTGAAAATGGTGGAAACATTTGAGAGAAGAATGAAAGAGATGAAGTGAAAATGAAGAAGAATAGTGAAAAAATGGGAGAGAAAAAGGGAGCGAGCTTAGCTTTGGGATGATTTAGGTTTATATAATGTGTAGGCTTGGCATGAGGTTTGGGTTTGGAGGTTGCTTGGGAGTTAGGTTAGGTTTGGAGTTAGTTAGGACTCTAGTGAGTTCTAGAGTATTCTTTGGAATATTGCTTAGAACATTCCTTGGAATATTCCTTGGAAGGTTGTAGAAGACTCTAGAATATGGTAGAGTAATCCAAAACAAGAGAGTGGAATAGATGTGAAGAGTGTGGAACAAAATGTGAAGGAAAGGAAAGGAAAAAACAGAAGAAAAAAAATATAGCAAAAAATAGCAAAAATACAGCAAAAAACAGCTAATGTATCGATACGAAACTGCATGCATCGATACATGTCAGTTTTATAACTGATATGTATCGATACAAAAATGTATGCATCGATACATACTGAAGCTTTGGCAAATTAATTGAATCATGTATCGATACGAAACTTGTATGTATCGATACATACAGGCTTATGTATCGATACAAAATTCGTATGCGTCGATACGAAATGAGCAAATTTTTTTTTTTAATTTTTTTTTTTTTTTTTTTAAATTTTTGTTTTTTATTTACTCCATCATTTCTTGCCAAAATGAGAGGGTAAATTTTGGGGTGTTACACCTTAGGGCCACTTTTTGCATGATAACTTTAGGTTTAGTCTTTTCCCCATTAGACTTTTGCCTTTTGCACCTTTAGTCCTTTCTCTTCTCATCTCAAAACAAAACCTAAAAAACATTAATAAACAAAGAAGTGACTTATTGTGTAATAGCCTTATTCCACGGGGCATATGTATTCATTCCATCTTGGAATAGTTCATCTGTCTAGCATGATGCACAAGTCGGATCATGAGGTCATCTTCATCAAGAAAACCATAAAAAATACTTCTTCATCTTAATCACTAAAACACTTAATAAATTCAACAAGTCAATGAACTTGGTCCTTGCCCTTGGAAACAAGTTTTGGATAAATTATCCTTACTTGGTGCACTTGTTCTATTATTCCATCTTGGAATGTAGTAGCAAGTACAAATTCCATGGAAAAGAGTTTGAGTTCATTCTCTGGTGCCACACCAATAAAAGATTCATAAAAAACACAAACAAAAAATAAGCGTCTCTCCTTCGGGACTTCTTTTCTCATCTCCTTCCCTCCGTACGCGAACTTGCTCCTACTTATCACTTTGCAAGACGGTTACACACTCGTCGTCCGAGTCTGCAGCACTTGAGCATTGACATAGGAAGTTCAAGCCTTAATTCAAAAGCAATCTTTTCCATCCTTAGTTAGGGGAACTACGGCGTCTCTGATCCTCATGTACACATTGTAAACACCCTAAATTTGCCCTCACTCATTTCACCATGGCTTGTGATTCTTTTCATATTGCATAAATTCAATCATAGCATCTCATACTACACTTTTGCTTCACTGCATTGATTCAAAGCCATTTGCACCTAGGGTTTGTGATATGAGCCTTTCCTGAGCTATTTGAGCCACTCCAAAGGTCATCAATCATTTCAAAGGGGTCCATGTATGTTCAAGCATCATATTATATCCTCACAAGGTCAAGAAAGTCAAAGAATCACAAGAACTGAGAAAGGCATGGAAGCAGAGCCAGACTTAACTGCACAAATGACCTAGAATTAGGGTTTTGGTTTCAGAGGCCATAACTCCAAATTTTTTGGTCATTCTTGTTTCTATTGGTCTCTATATGTTATGAGGATCATGCATATCAATTTTCATGAAGAAATTCCATAGGGAAGGCATCTGATCACAAGATGACTTCTTGGGCAAGTCAGTGCAAAATCAGGGCATCTGAGGCCCCCAATGACCTAAACAAAGGGGTTTCTCCATCATTTTGAATGTGTATGATCTTTATTTGATCATAAAAGATGTTAGAAGTTCACAAAATTCAAGAATTTCAAGCCATTTGCAAAGTTGCCTTTTTGGGAAAGTGACTTATAATGTAAACTTGACATTTTGGGAAAGTTTTTCAACCTCCACTTTTTGATTCAAAAATGCTTCAAATGAAAAATCTTTGGTCAAGAAAGTTGTAGATTGGATCCTCCCATTTTCAAAAAGTACAAGAACTCATTCTAATTCGTTTTGGATAAAAAGTTATGGTCTTGCAAAGTTGGACAAAATCATTCATTTTTCACTTTTGTGCCAAAGGAGGAAAGTTGCAAAACCTCATGCCAAAGCCAAATGTGACTTCAAACCAGCCTCAAATCATCACACAAACATAATTCATGGCTCATAATTCAGATTTGCCCAAGAATTTCTCACTTTCATGCCTTGGATTACAAGTTACATAAGGCAGTTTTCTCATGAAAGCTTCAAAATTGAACTTTTGCAAAAGGAACTTTTTATGCTTGAATTGAACACTAATTGGTCTCAAATCATTCTAGCAACTTCATATGGCTCATGTTGCTGCATTTTGCCCAAGAAATCACAAGATTCTTTGCCTTGGTTCATAAGAAAACTCAAAGAGGGAAATATGCAAGAACCTTGGAAACCCTTGATCAAGACCATCCAGCTCACAAAATCAGATTCAAAGGCCTTCCTTGACTCAAGCTAAGGCAGTACAAGCCCTAAGATCTCCTCTGACCCGAGCCATACCCATAGTACACAAGATCTTGACTTTTTGCATTTTTGCCCATGCCAATCACACTTTGCCACCACCAACTCTCTGCCCAATCAGAGCCTCATATGTGGACCTCAAGCCTTCAAAAACACACCACACACAAGCCTGTAATCTCCAAGAAGCCAGGATTCACAAAATTATCAAAAACCTTCATCTCTTCGAAACTTCTTCCTCATCCATCAAAACTCCAAAATCTCTTCACCAACAAATCACACATCACTCACTGAACAAGAACCAACCCTCAAAGCAGCCAAAAACATCACATACTCAACCCTCCATTTCTGCTACACCAGAACTGAAGCTTTCAAACCAGCCATTATCAAAGCCTCCTGAGCTTCATTTCATCATCAGGGTGTTCAAAGAAGTAGGTTTACACAAAGGGTGAGTCCAGAAAGCTCAGAATCAGAGAGTCCTCATCTCAGGTAACATGAAGAACTTTTTTTCCAGAAGCTAGTTTTTAAGTTCTTTTATAATTTTGTATGCTCCCCTGATCATGGGGATGTGTTTATTTTTTAAAATGGGTAAGAAACCACCATGTATGAAGTCTCTGAACATTTGCCCGTGTTTCATATTTTTCTTCGATTCATGCTTATGAAGTGAAATAGATGAATTTTAGATGGGGGTTTAGGTTTAGAATTGTTAGAGGATCATTTTCGTGAAAGAAATTTGAGGTTTGTTGACCTGTAGAAGAAGCTAGGGTTTTGTGCTTGCCGGAGAAGATGACCGGAACCACTGTTCCGGTCATCTGAAAGTGATTAAATTAGGGTTAGGTTTAAGGTGAGTTTGAATGTAGGCCTTTGGATCCCTCTTCCCGCTTGCTGTGAACGGCCCAGATCTTTTGGTTTAACCCTAATCAGTCATTAATTAGTATACTTTAGGATTAATTAAATAATTAATTAAGTTTAGGGAAGTTTGCACCTGGGCCGTCCAGATGCGCGCCAGGTCAAACTTCCCAAGCCCAGAATCAATCCTGGCTCTCCATTGCACATACTTTCCTTTTATTTAATTTTTATTTAATTTTATTTGTTTTATTTTCTACGAATTTTTAAAAATAGCAAAATTAGTCAAAAAATTCTGAATTTTTTTATCCAAACTCTAATTAATTTTCTGAACCCAAAAATATTTTTATTTTTATTTTTTGCATTAAAAAATATTTTTAAATCATTTAAATGTTTATTTTTAATTAGTTAATGGAAATTAATTAATTAAAATGCTTTTAGGTATTTAAAAATCACCAAACAATTCACATTGCATTTTGATACATTTAGAAACATTATCCAACTCTTCAAACAAATTTATTTTTGGTTCTTGATGTACTTTGACATTTTTCATTGGAATTAAAGTCATTTAAAGGCAATATTTTGGTCCTAACTTAGAAAAATTCATTCTGCCTAACCATGAAGAGTTTGATGATGGTTCTTCTTGCATTGCATTCTTCATAGCATGTAGTTTCTAAGGTAAAATTGGTTTGAATTTATCATTCATTTTCAATTTGATGTGCATTTTTCCTTTTGAGGTACCTTGAAACCCTAGTTGACTTGAGAAAATCATAACTTCCATTAGGTTAAGAGTTAGGTCTTCCCCTTTGGGCAGTAACCTTGTGTAGGGTTAGGGTCCCTTTAATCCCATTTTCATTTTCTTATCATGTCATTTGCTTCTGATTTTGAATTTTGCATTGCATATTCTATGTAAACCTTAATTCTTGCCTTCCTTTGCATCCATCTTTCATTTGATTGCATACAAGAACTTGCCATGACATTTTGTGCACCCATATGACATATAAGACATCTTAGGACATATTAGAATCATGTTTGATCATTGCATCATTCATTTTCCATGTTATGCATTCATTTCATTACATAAACTTTCATGAACTTTCATGGTTCAAAGCATGCTTCATTTGCATCCTCATCCTTGTATTGCATCATCTCTTAGCATCATTAACATCATTTTCATGCTTCTGACTTTGTCTTGCATCATGGAATTTCATCTCATTTTCATTGCATTTCATTTCTTTTGCTAACTTTTCAGGTGGTAAGTTGTTCTGAGAAGTGAATTTGCCTTCACTTCTCACAAATATCTTCTCATCTCTCTTGCATCATTGCTGCATTTTATCTTTGTATTAGAGTGATCTTGCTCATTCATGTCTCCTTATCACTTTCTTTCTTCAAGCAACTTATCTTCTTAAGTGAAGTAAGTTGACTTGCTTCTTTTGCTTCCTTCTCCTTTCATCTGCTTCTTCCTTGGTGGCTTTTCTCCTGAAGATCTTTTGCAAGCCTCATAAACCCTAGGAACAACCAAGCATGATCACAATTAGGGTTTGATTAGTCCCCCATTAGTTTTACCTTTGTGTCATCTTTGAGTCTTCTCTTCTCATCTCATAATCAAGGACTAAACCTTAAAGGTTTTAAGGCTTTGTGATTAAGCTTATGCTTGCATCCTTCTATTTGGATGGAGAGTATAACTTTAATCCTAAGTGTTAAACCCTTAAAGTGTTTAAATCCTTTAATCAATTCACCTAATAATCACAAAGACATCAAGCTTGTAACTTGGGCCTTGCATTAAGGTTCTAATTCTTCCTTAATGGGTTAAGAAGGACTAACCCTAGTGTTAATGGACAAGTCCCCCTCAAGTTGTCTTACAAACCATAAAAATCCACTTCTTAATCTTACCATTAACTAAAATCCACTTTAATAAGGGATTTGTTTTGTCATGAGGTTAATCCCTAACCATGGATTAAGTTGATGAGCCTTCCTCAACTTAAATGTTCTCCTCTATTATCCTTCTATTAGGATGGTGCAATGGGTCCATTAAATCCTTGATTATGGCTTAAACTCATTACTTAACACTAAACAAAAACAACAAAAACATCTAAATAAATACAAGTAGGTTAATGATCTTAATCCTACATCATGGTGATTAAGTGTGAGGTGCTTACTTCATACTTAAGGTATTCTCATTACCCCTAATCAGAGGGAAGATGTGATGAGTTTACTAACCCTTGGTTTAGGCTTAAGCTCATTTTCTTATGACAAATATCAAAAGGCAATAAAAGATTGAAAACAAACAAAACAAACAATAATCGTCTCCTTCGGGATTCTTCTCTCATCATCTTCACTCACAAACGAGAACTTGCTTCTTCCATCTAATGCAAGACAGTTTGCACCTGAGCCAGACAGGTCATACACTTGAGCATAGACAAGTAAGCAGCTCACAAGTCAATTTATCTTTCAGTCTCTTTGAGTCGAACTACGGTGTTCTGACTTCCTCATTACACGAGAGGATACATAGGCATAACTTAACAGTTATCGAACAAAAGTCTTTGTGTATTCCCCCTCCTTCCAGCATTATTTTTTGAGCCTCATTATCTTGGGCTTTGCACTCCTGCTCCTACACTGACACTCCACATATTTCACTTCACTTTCTTCCAGCACTGACACTTGCATTCTTTCTAGCTTTTGCACACAGATTGCACTGACACTACCCCTTTGAAACACAAATCTTTTAAGCGTGGATCCCGTCGAGTACGACGGAAAATCTGGGTGCTAATACCTTCCCAGGTTGTAAACAACCCCCTTTCTCAGTTTCTCTAGTTCGCGACCGTCTTATCCATATCTTTCTAGGTCTATGCAGCATTACCTTTCCTTCGGGATAAAAATGCCTAGCTGGCGACTCTATTCATTCATTCTCTTTTCGCCGACCGTTCGCGTCTGTACCCCTCTTGGCCCTGTGTCATCAGGTGGGAGCGACAGCTTGGCGACTCTGCTGGGGAGCCTTATAATGTAACCAGGGCTTCTGGTTTTTTTGTGGGTTCCTCCTAGCGCTTGTTTGATTTGTGTTTACTGGGGTGTTATGTGCTAATTGAGTTTATTTATTTTCTTTATTTACTGCTTTATGTACAGCTTTATTCATTGCTTTCCTTTACAGCTTTTCATATTTCATACTGTCATTATCATTGCTGGATCTGGTTTTCTATTTTGATGGGTGGGGTTACATTGAGAGTTTGAGGTCCTATACCTGGGACCTGAGTGACACCTAGGCTAGAGTGGTTCATATTCTTTCCCATTCCATTTCGGTCTGGTGCGGGAATATGAAACACGGTTCAGATGTGGGTTTCTTCTTGAGAACTCTGTGCTACAGATTTCCTGTAGTGCTAGGGCTATCTGGGAAGCCTGCTAAGTCTGGATGACCTTTATTATGACCTTCAGAAACTGAGGTGAATTAGAGGAGGATCTCTTATGATTATTGTAAACACTGTACCTCCGGGTTAGAAGTGTTTACACTTCTCATAATTGATCCTAGTCTGAGGATCCTTGTTCTAGAACACTACCTGTGAGGGGGTTGGGCTGTTTACAGGTTTGCAGGTACCATTGGCCACATCATACCCTGTTACTTGTTTTGTTTAAGAGAACCTCATTTTGGACAGTTCTTGTGATTTAACCCTGGACATGTGACTCTTTATTTGAGTCCCCCACCATGGTTACTGGATTTCTGAACCTTCATCTGGACCTTCTTTGAACATACATGGGCTTCATATCAAGACAGATAATCAGATCCAACTCGATCACAAACCTTTGCATATCATTTGCATACTCATCATTTGCATCATTTAACATTTGTTTATTTGTTTTTCAGGGTATCCACATTGTATCTGGTTTGGTTTTGACCCCTTCTTCTGCATAGACCTCTACTTCATCAGTTATCTGCTTCAGCTATTCTCATCATCACCAACATCAGCCTGTCAGTGGCTCACCTCCAGTATCAACCTTGATCTTCATCAGCACCTATCTTCCTCCTCTTCAGCATTTATGACTACTCCCAGGAAGAGCAACATATCTTACCATTTCTTTGAGCCTGTGCTGACTGGCATCAGGCAAGTCCAGTCACTTATCACTCCTAACCACATCCCACTGTTTAGAGAGCATTATGGAGGTATCTTGGATATGGTTATGGACCTTGACCCTTCTCAGAGGAGCATGATCCACATATGCTTGCAGTTTTATGACCCACCATTGAGATGCTTCACATTCTCAGACTTTCAGTTAGGGCCTCTACGGGAAGAGTTTTCCTCATTGACTGGAGTACCTATCAGGGGTGGACTCCCTTTCAACCCCGAAATGACTTTTCCCAGCAATGGAGAAGTAGCAAAAGCACTGTACCTGGAGCCTGCCTTGATTGAACAAAGCATGACAACAAAAGCTGGAATCCCTGGTCTTCACTTGGACTTCTTGATTTCTCAGGCCATTCTGAAGGCTTCATTGGGAGAGTGGAGGGTAGTTTGTGCACTGTTAGCCCTCAGCATATATGGGGTTATACTGTTTGCAGATGAGCCCAAATTTGTCAGCAAGAATGCCATTCACCTGTTTCTTCTGAAGAACCCAGTACCCATATTGCTGGGAGATTTCTATTACTCCATTCATCAGAGGAATGAGAAACAAAGGGGGAAGTTGGTGAGATGTTGTGCTCCTTTGTTTCACACATGGCTGCTCAGACACCTACCCAAATCAGATGCCTTCTTGAACCCTCACCAACAGAAGAATTGGGCCAAGAGGCTCATTGCTTTGACTTCAGATGATATTAGATGGTGCACCCAGAGCACCAAAGGCAAGGACATTATCACCAGCTGTGGGCAATACCCAAATGTACCTCTGATAGGAGTAAAGGGTTTCATCAATTACAATCCTTTGCTGTTTAAAAGACAATTGGGCTATGCTTTGGTTCACCCTCCTAGAGTGCAAGACTTAGCTGAGACCCTGTATTGTGAAGTGAAGCCTAATTTAGCTGCTGTCAGACAAGCATCCTGGGCTTGGGACAACATCCAGACAAAAGGGATGGCTATTCTTGGAAGGTGTAATAATGTTGCTTCAGCTCAGTACTATGACTGGTCCCGTACTAGAGCTCAGATTACTGGAATGCCTTTCACCATTGAGGATATACCTGGACCATCTACAGCACAGCCAACAGCAACTGTCAGCCTGGAAGAATTTGAGAAGCTGAAAGAAAGAATGAGAATCTGTCTCAAGCCCTGAAGAAGACCCTTTGGGAAATGAGTGATGGTCGTTTGGACATTGAGAGGCTGGAGAAGCTCAGGGTGGAGCATCTTGCCAAAATTGAGAAAACAGAGGACTACATCAGGAAAGCAAGAGCTGGGGAGCAAATATTGAAGAATGCCTGTAAAGAGGCCAAGATTCAAAAGGCTAGAACTGAGCTCTATCTGCAAGAAAGTCAGGCTAGGTGGGTCAGGATCACTGAAGCCCGGACACAAGAAGATCAGAGAATTCAAGCCAAGATTGAACAGTTAGAGGCCAATGAGAAGAAGCAGCAGGAAGCTTTGTTGGCAGCCCAGAAGGAGATTTCAGAGTTGAAGCTTAGGGAAGGATTGAAGAGATCAAAAGACCAAGACAGGCACAAGAAGCTGACCACTGCCATTGCCACCAGGAACCTCCTCATTAGGACCATTACAGAGCACCCAGCTGGTCCAGTGACTGAGGCACTTCTGAAGGAGGTCAAGGAGGATGAGTTTGGATTGGATGTTTGACTTCTTTGCTTGTTGTTCATTTCCATTTGATGTACTTTTCTCTTTTTGTATTTTGACCCTCCAGGGGCATGTGTTGTAAAACAAACTATGTATTTGTTTATCATTTGTAATATATTAGTTTGCTTTCATTGGGTTTCTTTTCTCAGTAACATCAAGCATCTTCCTCGAGGTCTGGAAAGGTCAAAACCAAGAACCAAGCCGGATACCCTGGAAAAACAAATAAGCATACTACATTGCATACTAACCTTGTTTTGTTTTGTAGGTTTTGTTATTATTTGTTTCTAACTCTATTGTGATCTCAGGAAACATTGCTCGTCGCCGAGTGTTCCCTGTCAACCGCACGCACTGGTACCCTACTCGCAACAACCTTCCTGGCTCCCGAGGAACCTCATCTTGGAACTGGAGGAACAAGTAACAATGAGCGGGGCCAGCCTCATGTTAATCCACCAGTATTTGGGCCTCATCTAGATCCGGAAGTCAACATCCCGAGAAATGTACAAGGAAATACTGATGGGGGGAGAATCTTGCAGGAAGATCCCCAAGAAGAGCAATTTACCGTTATGGGAGCTGGAGACGAAGTCTATGATAGGAGGTTGGATGAAATTGCTGAGAAGTTGAGATCTTTGGAGTCTCAGAATTCCTTGGGCTTCGATGTAATGGATATGGGGCTAGTGGATGGGGTGAGAATTCCCCACAAATTCAAACGCCCGTGCTTTGAAAAATACAATGGGACCTCTTGTCCACGAACTCACTTGCAGTCTTTCCTGGGAAGACTTAAAGCTTATACTATGGATGAGAAGTTGTGGATGTTTTACTTTGAAGACAGTCTGACTGGGGCTTCAAGAGAGTGGTATTCACACTTGACCAGAGCTACCATTAGATGCTGGAAAGACTTAGCTGAAGCCTTCATCAGGCAATATCAATACAATATGGACATGGCTCCTAACAGGACCCTCCTGATGGGAATGTCCCAGTCTTCCAGAGAAAGCTTCAGGGAATATGCCCAAAGGTGGAGACAGCTTGCTGCTGCTGTCCAACCACCCATGTCGGAAAGAGAAATGGCCGACATGTTCATGAATACGTTGCAAGGAACATATATTGATAGACTGGCTGCCTTTTCCTCTACCAGCTTCGCTGATGTCGTCATAGCTGGTGAAAGGATTGAAAGCCTATTAAAGATGGGCAAGATTTCTGACAGTGGTGCAAGTTCATCCAGTAATCCCAGGAAACCTTTTGTGGGACCCCGAAGAGCCGGTGAGACCAATTCCATCCATACAAATAGGGGCAGACCTCAGTATGTACACAGATCAGTAGCATATGTTACCATTCCAGCTCCGATTCCTCAACAATCAACATATCCTCAACAACAACAACCACATTATCAACAGCAAGTTCAGTATCCGCAACAGAGAACCTACAACAACAACAATAGCAACCAACAACAACATCCATTCCAACAAAGACCATCACAGGCAAACAGGGTGATTGACCCCATCCCTATGCCTTATGTCGCCTTATTGCCACAACTCCTGAAGCTTAACTTGATTGAGTTAAGGACATTGGCACCACCAGATCCCCTAAATCTCCCAAGGAATTATGATGTCAACGCCAGGTGTGCTTTCCACTCCAATGCACCTGGACACAATACTGAAAAATGCAGGGCCTTACAAATGAAGGTCCAAGATCTGGTGGATTCTAAAGCCCTCAACTTTGCACCTCCTCCGAATGTCAACAAAAATCCCATGCCTAATCATGGCGGGCCAAGGATTAATGCCATTGAGGAAGACAAACCACCTACCTTGATCACCAGTGTTGCACAAATTCGAACACCTTTGGTCGAAATTAAAGCTCAGCTCTTAGAGTGCCAAGTGTTCCCTAGGTGTGAGCTCGGTTGTGGGTATTGCAACATTGTAGTCAACGGGTGTGAAAAGTTGAGAAGCGGCATAGATGGTCTTATTAAGGATGGTATCCTTCAGATTTCAACAACGGCGCCTACAAATCCAGCAATTCCTTTTACAACAATTCCCGATTCTTCTACAACAACAACCACAATCATTCCTACCGATTCATCAATATCATCAGCAATGGCTCCGTCCATCACTTCAACGAATCAAATGTCAACAACCCTTTCTTCTACAACATCAGCATCCACGTTATTAGCAGAATCTTCTGCAACGCCAGCAAAAATTAACGAAGATGTTTCAACAGTTACAATCTATTATGACCCATCAGATGTTCCTCCCAGCAGCAATTTCCAACAACAAATCATGGCACCTCCTACCAAATCACCAGTCACAATTTACTATGATCCGCACACCGTTACAGTACCCTCCTCTGTAGCAGTCAGTCCAGTTACTATTACGGTGCCTGGACCCGTTCCTTATGAAAGCAGTAATGCCATACCTTGGCATTATGGCTCTGATCTCTACTGCAACGGGGAGAAAATCACTCTGGATTCATCGACCTCTTCTCCACAAGTTGATAATGTTGGGGGAGGCGGAGGCTTCACCAGAAGAGGACACCTTTTTGCCTCACAAACACAAAGACCTAATGTTGAAGCGGAAGCTGCTGCCAAAGCAAAAGGAAAGAATGTGGTACCTGAAGAGCCGACTGTCAAAGAAACTCAGAAGACATCTTTTGAACAAGATGTGGACGAGTTCATGAGAATCATAAAAAGAAGTGATTACAAGGTGGTGGATCGGCTTCACCAAACTCCCTCAAAGAACTCCATATTATCACTGTTGATGTGTTCTGAAGCTCACAGGAATGCACTGTTGAAAGTCCTGCACGCAGCATACGTGCCAGAAGAGATTACCGTTAACCAGCTAGAAACTGAGGTTGCAAATGTCAATACCAGTCATGGACTGGGTTTTACCAATGCTGACTTAACAACAGAGGGACGTAACCACAACAAGGCTTTACATATCACCTTGGAATGCAAGGGTGCTGTTCTATCTCATGTACTGGTGGACATTGGGTCATCACTCAATGTTCTACCAAATAAATCCTTTGTGAAGCTGGAGTATGATGGCTTGGCATTGCGTCCGAGTAATTTGGTGGTGAGAGCATTTGACGGCTCTAAAAGATCAGTGCTTGGGGAGATTGATCTGCCTGTGTTGATTGGCCCGCAGACCTTCAAAATTACCTTCTTTGTGATGGACATATAGTCGGCCTACAACTGTCTGTTGGGTAGACCTTGGATCCACTCCGCTGGCGCTGTTACGTCTACCCTTCACCAGAAGTTAAAATTCGAGTGGGAAGGCCAAATACTCACCATTTGTGGGGAAGAGGACATCTTTGTTAGCCAGCTGGCTACATATAAGTACATAGAAATGGACGGAGAGATCCATGAAACCATGAGCCAAGGGTTTGAGGCCTTGAACATTAATGAAGCATCTGTTGTACTGGGAACTTCCATAACATCATACCAACAAGCCCGGAAGGTTGTTGAGGAAGGTACCGCCCAAGGCTGGGGCAAGCTGTTGCGCGTGGAGAAGAAAGAAGACCGATTTGGGTTGGGTTACAAACCAACTCAACGAGATCAACCAGAGGCTGCCAAGGAGCCCAAGTTTGTCAGCGGGGGAATTCTTACCCCGGATGCTGTGAACAATTTGGAAGATGAGTCGGAAGATGAGCGCAACCTGGAAAGATGGATATGTCCAAGGACCCCGGGGAGCCATGTCTCAAACTGGTCTTCCCAGGAAATTATAAGGGTTACTCCTGCAGAGTAATTATTATTTCCTGTATTTTAAAGCATGCATCAAGTCTTGCATCTTGCCCAAGATGTCAAGACTCATTTTGTAATCGGGCCATCTTGTATTTTGTGCAAAGATCAAATTAATGAATATCAGGACATCTTTTGCAAATGAGTCTTTTCTTTTTCGCTCACTGTTTTTCATTTTTCACTTTTTGTACAAAAATAAAATGGCAATGTTTTTCAAAATTAATAACTTCATTTTCACTTTTTCTAAATAAGATAAAACCAATCACTAAAATGAACAAATCTAAACCCTTGCAGAAAGTGCCCTCTAGACTGCACCGACAACAACACCGCTATGACTTCGTATGAATTTGACAATCCGATTAATCAAGCCGATGAAGGGGTTGAAGAAGATTATGAGCTACCTGAAGAGTTAGCCAGGTTGTTAAGGCAAGAGGAGAAGGTCATCACTCCTCATCAGGAGGAGGTCGAAACAGTTAATCTTGGTACGGAAGAAGACGTGAAAGAAGTCAAGGTTCGATAAAAGAACAACTGATTGACATGCTTCGAGAATATGTGGATGTTTTTGCTTGGTCTTATCAGGATATGCCAGGGTTGGACACCGACATTGTCATGCACAAGCTGCCTCTGAAAGAAGACTTTCCGCCAGTAAAACAGAAGTTGCGCAGTACTCGCCCAGATATGGCAATGAACATAAAAGAAGAGGTACAAAAACAGTGGGACGCCGGTTTCCTTGCAGTAACTAGCTATCCACCGTGGGTTGCTAATATTGTACATGTGCCTAAGAATGATGGCAAGGTGAGGATATGTGTGGATTACCGGGATCTGAACAGAGCCAACCCGAAGGATGACTTCCCTTTACCTCACATTGATGTATTGGTTGATGATACAGCTCAATTCTCGGTGTTCTCCTTCATGGATGGATTTTTAGGATACAATCAGATCAAAATGTCACCTGAAGACATGGAGAAGACAACTTTTATCACACCATGGGGCACATTGTGTTATAAGGTGATGCCATTCGGACATAAGAATGCGGGTGACACTTATCAACGGGCTATGGTAACATTATTCCATGACATGATCCATAAAGAAATTGAATGTTATGTGGATGACATGATTGCCAAGTCCCTCACAGAAGAAGACCACCTAGTGAATCTGTTGAAGTTATTCAAGCGTCTGAGGAAGTACCAGTTGAAGTTAAACCCCAACAAGTGCACATTCGGGGTGCGATCTGGTAAGTTGCTGGGATTTATTGTAAGTGAGAAGAGGATTGAAGTTGACCCTGATAAAGTCAAAGCCATTCAAGAAATTCCTGCACCTAAGACTGAAAAAGAAGTTCGGGGGTTCTTAGGCACACTGAACTACATTTCAAGGTTCATATCTCATCTTACTGCGACCGGTGAGCCTCTTTTCAAGCTGTTAAGAAAAGAACAAACGGTCAGGTGGAATGAAGACTGCCAAAGGGCTTTTGACAAAATCAAGGAATACTTACAAGAGCCTCCGATCCTTATGCCTCCAGTTGAAGGAAGACCTCTTATCATGTACTTGACAGTATTAGAAGAGTCAACGAGGTATGTGTTGGGCCAGCATGACGAGTCTGGTCGAAAAGAGTATGCAATATACTACCTAAGCAAAAAGTTTACCGACTGTGAACAACGTTATTCACTGCTCAAGAAAACTTGCTGTGCTTTAGCGTGGGTTGCTCGCCGACTAAGGCAGTATATGTTAACCCACACTACTTTATTGATCTCCAAGATGGACCCAATTGTAAACACCCCAAATTTGCCCTCACCCATTCACACCATGGCTTATGGTCATCTCATATGCATAAACACAATCATATCATCTCACATCTCATTTTTGATTCACTAGATAGTTTCTAAGTCATCTGCACCTAGGGTTTGTGATCTGAGCAATCCCAAAGCTTCTTGAGGCACTCCAAAGGCCACCAATCAATTCAAAGTGGTCCATGTGTGTTCTTATATCATATTTCATCTCCTCAAAGTCAAAATTGCAGAGGAATCACAAGAACTAGGGTTTGAGTGGATGCAGAGCCAGGATGAACTGCACAATTGACTGAAAATTAGGGTTTTGGTTTCAGAGGCCATAACTCCAAATTTTTTGGTCATTCTTGTTTCCATTGATCTCTATATGGTATAGGGAGTATGCATATCAATTTTCATGAAGAAATTCCATGGGGAAGTCATCTGATCAAGAGTTGACTTTTCAGACAAGTCAGTGCAAAATCAGGGCATCTGAGGCCCCCAATGACCCAACCAATGGGTGATCTTCATCATTTTGAGTGTATATGATCTTTATTTGATCATGGAAGAAGGTTGAAGTTCATAGAAATCAAGAATTTAGGGTTTTTGCAAATGTTGACTTTTTGGGCATAGTTGACTTTTCAAGAATGCATCATTTTAGGTCATTTTTCAAGCCTTGATTCATGATTCAAAAAAGCTTCAAATGGAAAAACTTTGGTCATGAAAGTTGTAGATCTCATCTTTCCCTTTTCAAAAAGTACAAGAACATGATCAACTTCTTTTTGGATCAAAAGTTATGGTGTGGCAAAGTTAGCAAAAATCATTGATTTTCAAGTTATGCACCAAAGGCAAAAATTGCAAATTCTCCTTTCAAGGCCAATTCAGTCACCATATGGGCTTCTAATGCACTTAACATGATCATGTGACTTCTAAAAGTCAGATTTGAACCAAGGTGCCTCATGTTTCATGGCTTATGCAACAAGATTTTTCCATATGAACCAAAAGGTAACCAAGTTGCAAAACTCATGATCATGTTTCACCAACTTGCTTCCTTGAATGTTGGACCAAGCCTAGCCTTTCCCTTCACTTTGCTGCGCCAGAACCAGCCCATGTCCTTGCCTAGCACTTCACCATACCTCTCTTACACATAAAGTGGATTTTGAGCAAAAGTAAACTTACCAATCACTATAGGCCAGGTCACATCATCTGACCTATAGGATTATAATACAATATCCCTTGGCAAGCCAAAGATATGAGAAGGCAAGGCTGAAGCTCACTCATTCACAACATTCACAAAATCATCCCACATTGCACAAGCCTTCGAATTTCTCTACACAGCATACAAACACAAAAACCATCTTCACCAATCATCTCACCTTGCTCCATAGACCACCCAGCAACCAAGAACCAAGCCTGAAACGGCCTGGACACTCCATTGCCATTCCTCACCTCACTCTGCAGTTTCATTCGAAACTCTCATCCTAGCTCACAAACACACAAACAAACACTCCAGACCTTCTCCATTCATCCTCAGGATCACATAGAACCCATCACCATGACCTGAAACCTCCAGAAACACCATTGCCATTTCTGATCAAGCTTGAGCAGGAGCTTTCGAAACTCATCAACCAGCCAACTTAAACTCCTTTTGAGCATTCAAACATCTTCTGGGGACCAAGTGGAGGAGTTTGCACTGAAGGAAGTGACCAGAAAGTCTTCAAACTGAAAGCTTCAAATCTCAGGTAGCTTGAAAATTATTTTTCCAGAAATCATTTTTCTTGTTACAAACTTGTTCTTTGTGTTGTCCTGATCATCCTGATGTCTTTAGTTTTTGAAATGGCTTTGTTTTGAGCATTTAATTTGTATCTGAAACTCGCGTGCCCTAAAAATGTTTTGTTTCGATTCATGTGATTGAGGGAATATAAATGAGTTTTAGCTTGGGGTTTTGGTTCAGTGGAGTATGGGAAGGATTTCTGTTTGTTTAGATTTCATTTTAGTTGCGTTTTGGGGATTTTAGAAGTTTTCAGGTGGGGTTCCCACCGGAGAAGACGACCGGAGGTCTTCTCCGGCCACCTGAAAATGATTAGGGTTTAATCCCTGTGTTTAATGAAGTTTGAATTTGGTCCCTTGGATGTGTTGACTCGCGCGTGTTTGGACGCCCAGGATCATCCCATTATGCCCTAATCCCAGTTGACTTTCTTTAATCTGGATTAATTAATTCGTAAATCAAAAATTAGCTGAAGCGAAATCTAGGCCATTCATTAGCGCGCCAGTCAACCTTTTCATTTCAACTTTGAATCTGGATCATTGGATCAGATTACTTTCTCTTTTATTTTGTTTTATTTCATTTTCTTTCTATTTAATTTGTTTAATTTATTTAAAATAGCAAAAAATGTTTAAAAATTATGGAAATTTTTGTCAAGATTTTCATTATTTTTCAGAACACAAAAATATTTTTATTTTATTTTTTATCATTAAAAAAGTATTTTTAAATATTTAAAAGATTATTTTTAATTGATTAATGGGAATTAATTGATTAAAAATACTTTTAGGTATTTAAAAATTACAAAAAAATTCATGAAATGTTCTAAGACATTTAGAAACATTGTCCAACCTTCAAACCAAATTTCTTTTTTGATCTTGATGCACTTTAAGAATTTTTCATTGAATTAAATCATATTTTGTGCATTATTTTGATCATAAGTTCAAAAATTCATTTCTGCCTATTGGAGAAGGTTGAGACATTGATTCTTCTTGCATTGTGTTATGTTTAGCATGTATTTTCAAGGATAAAATGGCCATGACTTGTTTCCTCATTTTCTAATTGTTTGGCATTTCTTTTGTTAAGAACCCTAAAAAACCCTAATAACTTAGAAAATTCATATCTTGAGTTTGGTTAAGAGTTGGAACCTCCCCTTTGAACCTTGGTTTAGCATAGGATTAGGGTTTCTTTGAGTGCCATTTTCCATTTTTATCTTAGGGTTTTGTTTCTGTTTTGGACTTTTGTTTGATGTTTGATCCATGAACCCTAATTTGGGCTTCCATTTGCATCCTTCTTGCATTTCTTTGCATAACATGACTTGTCTTTGCATTTTGTGCATTCTTGTGATCCATTTGACATCTTAAGACATATAGAAAGCATGTTTGATCATTGCATCTCATATTTGCCATGTCATTTGCCTTGTATGCTTCATAACTTTCCATGCTTGTTCATGCTCCTTAACTTGCATCATTTGCATTCATGATCTTGTATGAACATCTCCATGCCTTGTCTCATGTTTGCAGCACCTCATAACATCATAATCATCATCAACATGCTTCTGGTTTTGCTTAGCATCATACCATTTCATTTCATCTAGCATTGCATTGCATTTTCTTTCTAACATTTCAGGTGGTAAGTAAACTTGAGAAGTGAATTTGCCTTCACTTCTCATAACTTCTATTCTCATCTCTCTTGCATCCATTGCTGCATTCTTACATGTGTTTGAGTTTGAGCTTGCTCATTCTTCTTCCTCCCACTTTCTTTCTTCAAGTGACTTGACTTCTTGAATGAAGCAAGTCACTTTGCTTCTCTTGATCCTGTTCATCTGCTTCCTGGTGGCTCCTTTGAAGACTTCTCTTGCAAACCTCACAAACCTTAGGAACAACCAAGCATGATAATGAATTAGGGTTTTGATTAGTCTCCCCTCATAGTTTTTACCTTTGTGTCTCTCTTTGAGTCTTCTCTTCTCATCTCATAATCAGGGACTAAACCCTAAAGGCTTTGAGACTTTGTGATTAAGCTTATGCCTGCATCCTTCTTTTAGGATGGAGTGTATAACTTCAATCCTAAGTGTCAAACCCTTAATGTGTTTAAATCTCTTAATTAATCCACTTAATAAATATCAAGACATCACACTTGTAACTTGGGCCTTGCATTAGGGTTCTAATTCTTCCTTAAGTGGTTAAGAAGGACTAACCCTAGTGTTAATGGACAAGTCCCCCTCAAGTTTGTCTTACAAACCATAAAATTCACTTCATCATCATACCATTAAATAAAATCCACTTAATCAAAGGTTTGTTTTGTCATGGGTTTAATCCCTAATCATGGATTAAGTTGAGGAGTTTTTCTCAACTTAAACATTCTCATCTATCATCCTTCTTTTAGGATGGTGTAATGGGTCTGTTTAATCCATGATTATGGCTTAACCTCATTACTCAACACTAAACAAAATCACAAAAACATCTAAATAATCACAAGTAGGTTAATGATCTTAATCCTACACCAAAGGTGATTAAGTGTGAGAATCTGACTTCACACTTAAGGTACTCTCATTACCCCTAATCAGAGGGAAGATGTGATGAGTTTACTAACCCATTGGTTTAGGCTTAAGCTCATTAACTTATGACAAACTTCAAAAGCAATAAAAGACTGAAAACCCAAAAACAAACAATAATCGTCTCCTCCGGGATTCTTTTCTCATCATCTTCACTCACAATCGAGAACTTGCTTCTTCCGTCTAATGCAAGACAGTTAGCACCTGAGCCAGACAGGTCATACACTTGAGCATAGGCAAGCAAGCAGTTCACAAGTCAATTCATCTTTCAGTCTCTTTGGGTCGAACTACGGTGTTCTGACTTCCTCATTGCACGAGAGGATACGTAGGCATAACTTAACAGTTATCGAACAAAAGTCTCTGTACATTCCCCCTCTTTTCAGCTTCATTCTTTAGCCTCATGATCTTGAGCATTTCACTCCTGTTCTTACACTGACACATCATTATACACTTCACTTCCTTTACACTGACACCTGTACATATTGTTTTCCAGCCCTTTTGCACACAAATTGCACCGACACTACCCCTTTAAAACACAAATCTTTTAAGCGTGGATCCCGTCGAGTACGACGGACAATCTGGGTGCTAATACCTTCCCAGGTTGTAACCAACCCCCTTTCTCAGTCTCTCTGGTTCGCAAACCGTCTTATCCATCTTTTCTAGGTTTATGCAGCATTGCCTTTCCTCCGGGATAAAAATGCCTAGCTGGCGACTCTATTCATTCTCCAGTGAGTTCACGGCTGTGTGTTCTCACTGTTCCCTTCGCCGATCGTTCGCGTCTGTACCTTCATCTGGACCCTGTTTCATTTGTCGGGAGCGACAGCTTGGCGACTCTGCTGGGGAACCTTATACAGCAACCAGGGCTTCTGGTTCTTTTTGTGGGTTCCTCCTAGCGCTTGATTGATTTGTGTTTACTGGGGTGTTATGTGCCTGTTTGTGCTTGTATTTATTTTTGTTTATTGCTTTATGTACAGTTACTTTACTGCTTTCTTTATTGCATTTATATATCATACTGTCATTATTGCTGGCTGGATCTGGTTTCTTGTCTTGGTGGGTGGGTGTTTCATTGAGAGTTAAGGTCCTATACCTGGGACCTGAGTGACACCTAGGCTAGAGTGAATCATATTCTTTCCCATTCCATCTCGGTCTGGTGCGGGAATATGAAACACGGTTCAGATATGGGTTTCTTCTTGAGAACTCTGTGTTGCAGATTTCCTGCAATGCTAGGGCTATCTGGGAAGCCTGCTAAGTCTGGATGACCTTTTAGTACTGACCTTCAGAAACTGAGGTGAATTAGAGGAGGAATTGTTATGGTTATTGTAAACACTGTACCTCCGGGTTAGAAGTGTTTACACTTCTCATAACTGATCCAAGTCTGAGGATCCTTGTTCTAGATCATCACCTGTGAGGGGGTTGGGCTGTTTACAGGTTTGCAGGTACCTTGACCTCAGAATACCCTGTTACTTTGACTTTGTTAAGAATGCTCCATGTTGGATAGTTCTTGTGATTCTAAAACCCTGGACATGTGGCTCTTTATTTGATTCCCCCACCCTGGTTACTGGATTTATAGACCTCCACCTGGATTTCTTGAACACACATGGATCTATACCAAGGCAGTTAATCAGATCCAGCTCAGTCACAAACCCTTGCATTTCATTTTGCATACATACTCATTGCATCATATTAACATTTGCTTATTTGTGTTTCAGGGTATCCACCTTCATCTGGTTTTGGTTTTGACCCCATCTGCATCATTGACCTATCTCCACCAGCACTTGCTTCAGTTTGTCAGCCATATACTTCAGTTACTAGCACTAGCCAGCCAGTGGCCCACTCCTCAGCATCTTCATCAGCACTTATCCTACCCAGTCCTCAGCATCATGGCTCCAAAGAAAAGCAACATCACTTATCATTTCTTCCAACCAGACTTATCAGACATCAGGAGGATCCAAACCCTGATCACTCCAGATCACATACCCTTGTTCAGGGAGAGTTATGGAGATATACTGGACATGGTTATGGATCTGGACCCTTCACAGAGGAGCCTCATCCACACCTGTATTCAGTTTTATGACCCCCCATTGAGATGTTTCACCTTTCAAGACTTTCAGTTGGGGCCTCTTCTGGAAGAATACTCATCATTGACTGGTCTGCCCATCAAAAGAGAAATCCCATTCAACCCTGAAATGGTCTTTCCTAGCAATGGAGAGGTAGCAAAAGCTTTGTATCTGGAGCCTGTTTTGATTGAACAGCATATGACCTCTAAAGCTGGAATCCCTGGTTTTCATCTTGACTTCCTGATTTCTCAAGCTAGTCTGAAGGCCTCCTCGGGGGAGTGGAAAGCTGTTTGTGCTCTATTGGCCTTGAGTGTATATGGAATTGTATTGTTTGCAGATGAGCCTCGATTCATTAGCAAAAATGCAATCCATTTGTTCATCCTGAAGAACCCAGTGCCAACTTTACTGGGTGATCTCTATTACTCAGTCCATCAGAGAAATGAGAAGCAGAGGGGAAGATTAGTGAGGATTTGTGCTCCATTATTCCATGCTTGGCTTCTCAGGCATCTACCCAGGACAGATGCATTTCTAAATCCTCATCAGCAAAGCAACTGGGCTAAGAGGCTCACTACTCTCACTTCAGCAGATATCAGATGGTGTACTCAGAGCACCAAGGGCAGAGATATGATCACCAGCTGTGGGCACTTTCCCAATGTGCCTTTGATAGGAGTTAAGGGAAGTATCAACTACAACCCTCTGCTGTTCAGGAGACAATTGGGCTATGCACTGGTCCACACTCCTAGGGTACAGGATTTGGTTGAGACCCTCTACTGTGAGAACAAGGTTAGTCTGGCAACTGTTAGGCAGGCTGCTTGGGCCTGGGATCATGTTCAAACCAAGGGAATCACCATTCTGGGGAAGTGCAATAATGTGGCATCAGTCCAATATTATGAGTGGTCCCATGCTAGGGCCCAATTCTCTGGAATGCCCTTTACCATAGAAGACATGCCTGAGTCATCTTCAGCACCACCCCCTGCCACTATCAGTTTGGAGGAGTTTGAGAGCTTGAAGGAAAGAAATGAGAAGTTAACTCAAGCCTTGCAGAAGACCCTCAGAGAGAGGAGTGAAGGTGTGAGGGAGATTGAGAGATTGGAGAAGTTGAGGGTGGAACACTTGACCAAGATTGAGAAGTCTGGAGATTATATCAACAAATCCAAAGCTGGTGAACAGATTCTGAAGAATGCTTGTAAAGAAGCCCAGTTTCAGAGAGCAAGAACAGACTTGTATTTGAAAGAGAGTCAGGCCAGGTGGGTCCGGATCACTGAGGCCCGTACTCTAGAAGACAAAAGAGTTCAAGACAAGATGGGACAGATGGAAAAAGCCCTGGCAGCAGCCCAGAAGGAAATATCAGAGCTAGAAATCAGAGCTGGAGTGAAGAGTTCTAAGGACCAAAGTCAGAACAAGAAGTTGACTGCAGCTGTTGCAACAAGAAACCTTCTCATCAGAGGTCTCACGGAGCGTCCGGCTGATCCTGTGACCGAAGCACTTCTTAAGGAAGTTCGTGAGGATGAGTTTGGCCTTGGAGTTTGATCATTTGCTTGTTGTTGTTCCTTTTCATGTACTTTTGCTTTTTTTGTGATGTATTTTGACCCTTTGAGGGCTTGTGTTGTAACTTGAACAAATTGTATTATTTCACTTTTGTAATATATCTGTGTTGGTTTCTATCTGGGTTCACATCAAAAGCAACTTCAACAGCAGCATCTTCAAGGGTCTGGAAGGGTCAAAACTGAAGGCCAAACCGGATACCTTGAGAGCAAATAAGCATAATTGCATTGCATGCTAACCATTTTGTTTGTTTTGTAGGTTTTTTTGTTGTTGCTAACCTCTGTTGTGAATCTCAGGAATTATTGCTCGCCGCCGGGTATTTCCTCTCAACAGGCCTCACAGGTACCCAACTAGAAACAACCTTCCGGGAATTCAGATGGATCAAATGCAACAAGACCTTACGGAGGTCAGAAACCAGATGGCCAACGAAAGGTTGGAGATGAGAACCCAGATAACACAATTCATGGAAGTGATGAACAACTTAGCTCAAAGCCAGGAGAGGCTCAGAACTTTGGTAGAAGGGAGGAATCAAGAGGAGCCCCATGTGGGGACTGCTGGCACAAGTAACAATGAAAGGGTGCAACCACATGTTAACCCCCCTGTGTTTGGTCCACATCTCCATCCTGAGATTAATATTCCTGCAAACATTCAAGGAACAGCTACTGCAGCCAGGGTACTTCAAGAAGATCCTCAGGAGGACCAATTTACAGTAATGGGTGCTGGAGAGGAAACTTATGATAGACGATTGGAAGAGATAGCTGAGAAGTTGAGGTCCTTAGAATCTCAAAATTCTTTGGGGTTCGACGTCATGGACATGGGTTTGGTAGAAGGGGTCAGGATCCCTCATAAGTTCAAGCCTCCTTGTTTCGAAAAGTATAATGGGACTTCATGCCCCCGGACTCATTTGCAATCATTTCTGGGAAGGCTGAAGGCCTATACAATGGATGAGAAACTTTGGATGTTCTACTTCGAAGACAGCTTGACTGGAGCATCAAGGGAATGGTATTCCCATTTGACAAGGGCAACTGTGAGATGCTGGAAGGACCTGGCAGAGGCCTTCATCCGACAGTATCAATACAACTTAGACATGGCACCCAACAGGACTCTCCTAATGGGAATATCACAGTCGTCAAGGGAAAGTTTCCGAGAGTATGCCCAAAGGTGGAGGCAACTGGCTGCTGCCGTTCAACCACCAATGTCTGAGAGAGAAATGGCAGACATGTTTATGAACACTCTTCAAGGAACGTATATTGACAGGTTGGCTGCTTTCTCCTCCACTAGCTTCGTAGATGTTGTCATAGCTGGGGAGAGAATTGAAAGCCTGTTAAAAATGGGTAAGATCTCCGATAATGGTTCCAGCTCGTCCAGTGGTACAAGAAAGCCTTTTACAGGCCCGAGAAGAACTGGCGAGACCAATGCCATTCACACCAACAGGGGTAGGCCCCAATATGTTCAAAGGTCAATAGCAGCAGTCACCATCCCTGCTCCAGCTCATCCTCAGCCAGTCTATCAACCTCCTCAACAAAACTTCCAACAACAACCTCAATATCATCAGAATCAATATCCTCCAAGAAACTTCAACAACAGCAACTCCAACAACAACAATCAACAGAGGCCATTCCAACAAAGGCCATCCCAAGCTAACCGAGTGATCGACCCGATCCCAATGCCGTATGCTGCCTTGCTGCCACAACTTCTGAAACTCAACCTAGTTGAGCTAAGAACGTTGGCACCTCCGGATCCCAACAGTCTACCAAGAAACTATGACTCTAATGCTAGGTGTGCTTTTCATTCAAACGCACCTGGTCACAGTACAGAAAAATGCAGGGCTCTGCATATGAAGGTACAAGACTTGGTAGACTCCAAGGCTCTGAATTTTGCACCTCCGCCCAATGTCAATAAAAACCCAATGCCAAACCATGGTGGTCCCCGAATTAATGCTATTGAAGAAGACCAACCGTCTTATTTAATAACTAGTGTGGATCAGATCCGGACACCATTGGTGGAAATCAAAGCTCAACTCCGTGAAAACCAAATATTTCCGGGGTGTGAACTAGGGTGTCCCTACTGCAATATTTCATGGAATGGGTGTGAAGACCTGAGGAATGGCATTGACAGCCTTATTCAGAGTGGCTTGCTACAGATCACTACATCATTTCCGACAAATCCGACAACTTCATCAACAACGGTTTCAGACCCTCCTACAACTGCAGCAACTATTGTTCCCGACAATTCATCAGCACCATCAACAAATACTTCACCTATCCTTCCAAATGATCAGTTTTCAACAGTTCCTCCTGCTACAACTTCAGCTTCATTCCATTTCGAATCTCCATCAACAACAACAACAGTCCTTCCAACAGTACCCCCTACAACACCAGCAATCAATCATGAAGATGTCTCTACTGTTACCATATTCTACGATCCTGAGAATAATTCCGCCTACCATTCAGAAGGTGCTGCTCCCACCAGAGCACCAGTTACAATCTTTTATGATCCACAAACAATTACAGTCCCTTCAGCAGCAGCAATCAGTCCAGTCACTGTCACGGTGCCTGGACCAGTACCATATGAAAGCAATAGGGCCATCCCTTGGCACTATGGCTCTGACGTATACTGCGAAGGAAAAAGAATCACTCTTGAAACATCAACACCTGCACCACAAGTAGATAATGTGGGGGGAGGCGGAGGCTTCACTCGGAGCGGACGTCTCTTTGCTTCACAAGTTCAAAAACCTACTGCCGAAGCAGAAGCTGCTGCCAAGGCAAAAGGAAAAGGCCCGGTGCAGGAAGATTCAGCTGCCAAAGAAACCCTGAAGACTCCATTCGATCAGGAAGTTGATGAGTTTATGCGAATCATCAAAAAGAGTGACTACAAAATTGTGGATCAACTTCACCAGACGCCATCCAAAATCTCCATCCTCTCACTGCTTATGTGCTCCGAAGCCCATCGGAATGCACTACTTAAAGTCCTGCACGCAGCTTACGTGCCTGAGGAGATTACTGTCAACCAATTGGAAACCGTGGTTGGAAACGTTACTGCTAGCAATGGGCTAGGGTTTACCAATTCTGACTTGACAGCGGATGGCCGTAATCACAACAAAGCCTTGCACATAACCATGGAATGCAAAGGAGCTGTCCTTTCTCATGTGCTGGTGGACACAGGTTCTTCCCTGAATGTCTTACCGAAGAAGGCTCTGGTGAAGCTTGAATATGATGGATTGGCATTGAGACCCAGCAACCTGGTAGTAAGAGCCTTTGATGGTTCTAAGAGATCGGTTCTGGGAGAGATTGAGCTGCCTGTGACAATTGGCCCACAGACCTTTAAAACTATCTTTTATGTGATGGACATTCAGCCCGCCTACAGCTGTTTGTTGGGTAGACCCTGGATTCACGCCGCCGGCGCAATAACGTCTACCCTTCACCAAAAGTTAAAATTTGAGTGGGAAGGTCAAGTTGTCACAATCTGTGGGGAAGAGGATATTTTCGTTAGCCATCTGGCTACCTACAAATACATTGAGATGGATGGAGAGATCCATGAGACAATGAGCCAAGGTTTTGAAGCCTTGAATGTCAATGAAGCATCTGCTGTATCTGGAATCTCCATGTCATCTTACCAACAAGCCCGGAAGGTTGTTGAAGAAGGAACTGCCCTAGGCTGGGGCAAGGTTTTAGCTGTGGAGGAAAAGAAGGACAAATTTGGGTTGGGTTACAAACCAACTCAACATCAAGCAAAGGCTGCTGCAGAGCCTGGTTTTGTCAGTGGGGGGATGCTTACCCCCGATGCTATCAACTGTCTGGAAGACGAGCTGGAAGAGGAGCGCAATCTGGAGAATTGGATTCGTCCAAAGATCCCGGGGAGCAGTGTCTCGAACTGGTCTTCCCAGGAAATTATAAGAGTTACTCATGCAGAGTAATTATTATTTCCTGTATTTTTATAGCATGCATCAAAGTCTTGCATCTTGCCCAAGATGACAAGACTCATTTTGTAATCAGGGCCATCTGTACTTTTGTGCAAACAAGATCAAATTAATGAAATATCAGACATCTTTTTGCAAACGAGTCTTTTTCTTTTATGCTCACTGTTTTGCCATTTTTCTTTTTTGTACAAAAAATAAATGGCGGTGTTTTCAAAATGATAACTTCATTTCACTTTTTTCTAAAGCAAGATTAAAATCAATCACTAAAATGAACGAACTTAACCCTTGCAGAGAGTGCCTTCCAGACTGCACCGACAACAGCACGGCTATGACATCGTATGACTTTGACAATCCAATCAATCAAGCTGATGAAGGGGTTGATGAAGAATATGAGCTTCCTGAAGAGCTAGCCAGGTTGTTAAGACAGGAGGAAAAGGTTATTACTCCTCACCAGGAGGAGATTGAAGTGATTAATCTTGGGACAGACGAAGACATGAAAGAGGTTAAAATCGGGGCCTGCCTGCAAGACTCAGTGAAGAGACAACTGATAGATCTGCTTCAAGAGTATGTTGATGTGTTTGCTTGGTCGTATCAAGATATGCCAGGGTTGGATACCGACATTGTTGTGCACAAGCTTCCTTTGAGAGAAGAATGCCCTCCAGTCAAACAGAAGCTGCGCCGAACTCGCCCAGACATGGCTATGAAAATCAAGGAAGAGGTACAAAAGCAATGGGACGCCGGGTTCCTTGCTGTGACTAGCTACCCGCCGTGGGTTGCTAACATAGTACCTGTGCCTAAGAAGGACGGCAAAGTAAGAATGTGTGTTGATTACCGGGATCTGAACAGAGCCAGCCCGAAAGATGACTTCCCATTACCTCACATTGATGTATTGGTGGATAACACGGCTCAGTTCTCGGTATTCTCCTTCATGGATGGATTTTCAGGATATAATCAGATCAAGATGTCACCTGAAGACATGGAGAAGACAACATTCATCACACCTTGGGGCACGTTCTGTTACAAAGTGATGCCATTTGGACTGAAGAATGCTGGCGCCACATATCAACGGGCTATGGTGACATTATTCCATGATATGATCCACAAGGAAATAGAATGTTATGTGGATGATATGATCGCCAAGTCCCTTACAGAGGAAGATCACCTGGTGAATCTGCTGAAGTTGTTCAAGCGTCTGAGGAAGTACCAACTAAAGTTGAACCCCAACAAATGCACATTCGGGGTGAGATCTGGTAAGCTGCTGGGCTTTATTGTAAGCGAGAAGGGGATTGAGGTTGACCCAGATAAAGTCAAAGCTATTCAAGAGATGCCTGCACCGAAAACTGAGAAAGAAGTTCGAGGGTTCTTAGGTCGATTGAACTACATTTCCCGGTTCATATATCACCTCACGGCAACCTGTGAACCCTTGTTCAAGCTGTTAAGGAAGGAACAAACGGTCAGGTGGAACGAAGACTGCCAGAAGGCTTTTGACAAGATCAAGGAATATCTGCAAGAACCTCCAATCCTTATGCCGCCAGTTGAAGGAAGACCTCTGATCATGTACTTGACAGTATTAGAAGAGTCAATGGGGTGTGTACTAGGTCAGCATGACGAGTCTGGTCGAAAAGAGTATGCAATATACTACCTAAGCAAAAAGTTTACCGACTGTGAACAACGTTATTCACTGCTCGAGAAAACTTGCTGTGCTTTAGCGTGGGCTGCTCGCCGACTGAGACAGTATATGTTGACCCACACTACCTTATTAATCTCAAAAATGGATCCAGTTAAGTACATTTTCGAGAAGCCAGCTCTTACTGGACGGGTTGCAAGATGGCAGATGATTCTCACAGAATACGACATACAGTACACATCTCAGAAAGCCATCAAAGGCAGTGTACTATCTGAATATCTTGCTGAGCAACCCATTGATGACTACCAGCCTATGAGGTTTGACTTCCCTGATGAAGATATCATGTTCATTAAAGCAAAAGATCACGAGGAGCCTATTCACACCGAAGGGCCTGACCCGGAGGAAGAATGGACTATGATGTTTGATGGGGCTGTCAACATGAATGGCCGTGGTGTTGGTGCAGTACTCATTACACCTAAAGGAGTTCACATGCCTTTCTCGGCAAAACTCACTTTCAACTGCACTAACAACGAAGCTGAATACGAAGCTTGCATTATGGGTCTTGAGGAAGCCATCGACCTCAGGATCAAAACATTGACCGTATTCGGGGATTCAGCTTTGGTAGTCAATCAAACCAACGGAAAATGGTACACACACCAGGATCATCTGATACCTTACAGGGATTATACAAGGAGGTTATTGACTTTCTTCACAACAGTCAAGCTTGAGTATATCCCTCGGGACGAGAATCAGTTTGCAGATGCTCTTGCTACCATTTCATCCATGATCAAAGTTCAAACGGCTAACTTTGTACCCCAGATTTCAGTGTCTAGACTTGATAGACCAGCATATGTATTTGCAGCAGATGTTGTAAAAGATGACAAGCCTTGGTTCCATGACATTAAGTGCTTCTTGGAGGATCAGACATACCCACCCGGGGCATCTTCCAATGATAAGAAGACCTTGAGAAGGCTTGCTGGTAGTTTCTTTCTGAACACTGATGGGTCTTTATACAAGAGGAATTTTGACATGGTACTCCTCAGATGTGTTGACAAGACGGAAGCAGATTTGTTGATGCACGAAGTGCACGAAGGATCTTTTGGTACCCACGCAGGAGGGCATGCCATGGCTAAGAAGTTGTTAAGATCGGGTTATTACTGGGTCACAATGGATGCAGACTGTTGTGCTTACGCTAGAAAATGCCACAAATGCCGGATCTATGCAGATAAAGTGCATGTACCTCCCAATCCTTTGAACATCATGTCTTCACCCTGGCCCTTTGCTATGTGGGGCATTGATATGATTGGCAAGATTGAGCCAACTGCTTCAAATGGTCACAGATTCATCTTGGTCGCCATTGACTATTTCACCAAATGGGTCGAAGCAGCCTCGTATGCAAATGTTACAAGACAAGTGGTAGCCCGATTTCTGAAAAGAGATATCATCTGTCGGTATGGAGTGCCCGAGCGAATCATTACTGATAATGGTTCCAACTTAAACAACAAGATGATGGCAGAACTGTGCCGGGACTTCAAGATCCAACATCACAATTCTTCTCCTTACAGACCAAAGATGAATGGTGATGTTGAGGCGGCAAATAAGAATATCAAGAAGATTGTGCAGAAGATGGTAATCACATACAAAGACTGGCATGAAATGCTACCGTTTTCCTTGCATGGGTACCGCACGTCAATCAGAACGTCCACTGGGGCAACACCGTATCAGCTTGTGTATGGTATGGAAGCAGTCCTACCTGTTGAAGTTGAACTACCCTCGTTACGGGTGTTAATGGATGTTAAACTGAGTGAAGCAGAATGGGTTCGGTCCCGATTCGAGCAACTGAGTCTGATCGAAGAGAAAAGATTGGCTGCAATCTGTCATGGGCAGCTATATCAGAGGAGAATGAAGAAAGCCTTCGATCAGAAAGTCAGGCACCGAGAGTACCAAGTGGGAGATCTTGTGCTGAAAAGAATCCTCCCTCCTCATACAGACCACAGGGGCAAATGGACTCCAAATTATGAAGGACCATTGGTTGTAAAGAAAGTTTTCTCTGGTGGAGCACTGATGCTCAGCACCATGGATGGTGAAGATTTCCCATCCCCTGTGAATTCAGATGCAGTAAAAAAATACTTCGCATAAAATGACCCGCTGGACATAAAAACAGAATGTAAGTCCAGGCAAAAATAGGGCATCCCGGCGAGTCAAAAACAGAATAAAAGACTCGGGCAAAAGTAAGGGAAAATGAATAAAAAATGTACACCCGCTGAGTTGAAAAGCCGCATTGGACAGCTCAGGCAAAAATGGGTATCCCGATGGATTGAAAACCCGAAAGGGCGATCCATGCAAAATAAGGGAATAAGCGAACAACTGCATTCTGAATTCGTCTGTATCACCTACAATTTGGTAAGCTACGAAGGATCAGACTTCAATCAGAATCAACTCTCTCCAGAAAGCAAGACGAGAAGAACGTCATTGTCATACGAGTCATAGCAGAAGAGGAAGCTCCCTCAAAGCGTCGTCAACACTGCCAGCATTTTGTTTCTCAATTTGTAACAATCTCCTCATTTCAGGAGATATGTTTCTTTGACTGTATCTTGCCAATTCAGGGCACATGGATTAATAAAATCAGATTTTCGGTCATGTTTCGTTTTTACATTTATGTTTTGCAAAGAGTTGTCTGATATCTCTAAAATACAATTGCATAAGTACAGATGCCTTTCTCTAAAAATAAAAGAAAAAAAACACATGCTTACAGGGAGTGTGATTATTCTCGAAAGTACTTAACTCCTATGACGGAATCCAGTAAGGGATACCTCGGGACCTTTTGTACGTTTCCTTACCTTTGCAGGATTGCAGGTATCCAGAACGCAACCTGGGGCAAGCAGGTTACGTCTCAGCAAGTGGGCAAATCACTATCAACTCGGTCTATCTTCCACGTGGCACGGGAGAGTGCCCACTTCCCCAGCAAAGTTGCCAAATCAACAAACAGGCTTAACACTCAGGATGCTTTCTCCCCAGCCGAGTTGCCTCTCATTACTCTCCCCAGCTGAGTTGCCAACAGCATTCCCCAGTTGAAGCACCGACCATTCTTCCTCAACAGGATGCAGAAATCAGGGAATCATCTCCCCACAGAGCTTCAAGCCTTTATTCAGAAGAGCAACGCACGGAGAAGTCACAACAGAGTACAGAAGCTTCTACAAACCCCAGCTGGGTTTCTCATTTATAAGGATATGTCAATCAGTGACCTATATCCCCAAACAGATACGTCACTAGATCTACCAATGATCTCATCCCCAGCTGGGATGTTCACTTCAAGCAGATCATCCAGAGATCTTCGCCGCAATGGGATCCGAATTCCGGATCGGTGCCTCTTTGCATAATCATAGCATTCGCATCATATTATACCCTCAGAGCGTAGCATTCCGTCTAATACGGAGCATTACGGCAAAAATCAAATACATAGCATAATCATAAGTCATGTTGTGAATTGAACGCTTGTGATTAGTAACCATTCATCAGAATACAGATTACTTTCCCCCAGAGTCCCCACCAGAGTCCCAGCAAAAGCAGCTGCCTCTCAAATCACAAACACCAGTATATACACCTTTTGGCACCCGTCCGTGTCATCTTTCCCCAGTAAAGTCGCCTGAACACTCTTTACAAACAAATCACCCTTATTGCAGATGTGTCCTGACACCCGTCCGTGTCATATCCCAGCAGAAAGCCAAAGAGGTCCTCTTTGCACTCACATATACTTGTATATACACCCTTTTTGACACCCGTCCGTGTCATATCCCCAGCGCAGTCACTTACACTTTCATCAACTCATATACTTGTTAATATTATACTTTTCTCTCTTGACACTCGTCCGTGTCACTCTCCCCAGCAGATAAACACTCATCTATACAATACAATACTCACTACTCATGGTACCTATACAGATACTCGTCCGTATCTTGTATACGTCATCGCTCATATCCCCATAGATTCGACAATAGTCCTTGTTCTTTGTTAACCAGTTGGTACTCGTCCGTACCATCATCTTAGAACATTGCGTCTAATGTTTGTTTCTACATACTCGTCCGTATCATAGTCTTAAGGATGCTCGTCCGCATCTTTAATCCATACACTGTGTCAAACACTTATGTCTTCTTGAATATAGATACTCGTCTGTGTCTACTATTCCCCAGAAGGTTTCTTTCAGATGCAACACTCGTCCGTGTTCCTTGTTAACCAGTTGATACTCGTCCGTATCATCATCTCTGAACATGTGTCAGTTTGTTTCTACATGATACTCGTCCGTATCATAGCCTTAAGGATGCTCATCCGCATCTTTAATCTATACACAATACCAAACACTTATACCTTTTGTTTCTTGGATGTAAACGCTCGTCCGTGTTTACTTTATCCCCAGTAGATCACCAACAAATTTTCTTTTTATCTAACACTCGTCCTGTGTTATGATACCTTTGAGAGCAGCCGTACCCTGCTGAGTGGTCGTCCTCCACTTCTTGATGGTCGTCCTCCATCATTCACATCCGATGGCCGTCCCCATCGTTGATTTTAGCAGCCGTCCCCTGCTAGGTGGTCGACCTCCACCTTTTGATGATCGTCCTTCATCACTTTATCCAATGGCCGTCCCCATTGTTGATTTTGGTTATCTGACATTCGTCCTATGTCATGACAAACCTCGAGAGCAGCCGTCCCCTGCTAAGTGGTCGTCCTCCACTTCTTGATGGTCGTCCTCCATCATGCTCGTCCGATGGCCGTCCCCATCGTTGACCTTTTCTATCCGATGGCCGTCCCCATCGTTGATATTTTCGGCAGCCGTACCCTGCCAGGTGGTCGTCCTCCACCTTCGATGGCCGTCCCCATCATATTTCCTTTATCCCCAACAGAGCAGCCGTCCCCTGCTAGGTGATCGTCCTTCACCTTTGATGGCCGTACCCCATCAACTGTTTATTTCATTTATTCTTTAACCCGATGGCCGTCCCCGTCGTGGTCCCCTTTCCTTTTTTAGCCCGATGGCCGTCCCCATCGTTGGTTACCTTTATGAACTTGATGGCCGTCCCCGTCACGTTTCATTAATCCCCAGAGAATGCTACAACTTTTATCTCGATGGCCGTCCCCATCATATTATCTTACTCTCCCCAGCTAGTCGGCCGTCCCCGTCTTAGCTTCACTTTTTATCCCCAGCATGTCGGCCGTCTCCGTCATTGCTCTTTACCCAGCAGTCGTCCTCTGCTCGACGGTCGTCCTCCGTCGCCTACACTTTACAATATACTTTATTTTTCATTTACAATCTATATCCCTTTTCTTCTTCATTCTGTGAGTGCAAATTTTGGACTGTCTTTGGTATTCAACCACAAGTTATCTTGTTTGTCTGTTAAGCCGTCGCTTACATCCTGCACAGCTAACTCATGTTTGAATAGGGGCAGCTGTAAACACCCCAAATTTGCCCTCACCCATTCACACCATGGCTTATGGTCATCTCATATGCATAAACACAATCATATCATCTCACATCTCATTTTTGATTCACTGGATAGTTTCTAAGTCATCTGCACCTAGGGTTTGTGATCTGAGCAATCCCAAAGCTTCTTGAGGCACTCCAAAGGCCACCAATCAATTCAAAGTGGTCCATGTGTGTTCTTATATCATATTTCATCTCCTCAAAGTCAAAATTGCAGAGGAATCACAAGAACTAGGGTTTGAGTGGATGCAGAGCCAGGATGAACTGCACAGTTGACTGAAAATTAGGGTTTTGGTTTCAGAGGCCATAACTCCAAATTTTTTGGTCATTCTTGTTTCCATTGATCTCTATATGGTATAGGGAGTATGCATATCAATTTTCATGAAGAAATTCCATGGGGAAGTCATCTGATCAAGAGTTGACTTTTCAGACAAGTCAGTGCAAAATCAGGGCATCTGAGGCCCCCAATGACCCAACCAATGGGTGATCTTCATCATTTTTAGTGTATATGATCTTTATTTGATCATGGAAGAAGGTTGAAGTTCATAGAAATCAAGAATTTAGGGTTTTTGCAAATGTTGACTTTTTGGGCATAGTTGACTTTTCAAGAATGCATCATTTTAGGTCATTTTTCAAGCCTTGATTCATGATTCAAAAAAGCTTCAAATGGAAAAACTTTGGTCATGAAAGTTGTAGATCTCATCTTTCCCTTTTCAAAAAGTACAAGAACATGATCAACTTCTTTTTGGATCAAAAGTTATGGTGTGGCAAAGTTAGCAAAAATCATTGATTTTCAAGTTATGCACCAAAGGCAAAAATTGCAAATTCTCCTTTCAAGGCCAATTCAGTCACCATATGGGCTTCTAATGCACTTAACATGATCATGTGACTTCTAAAAGTCAGATTTGAACCAAGGTGCCTCATGTTTCATGGCTTATGCAACAAGATTTTTCCATATGAACCAAAAGGTAACCAAGTTGCAAAACTCATGATCATGTTTCACCAACTTGCTGCCTTGAATGCTGGACCAAGCCTAGCCTTTCCCTTCACTTTGCTGCGCCAGAACCAGCCCATGTCCTTGCCTAGAACTTCACCATACCTCTCTTACACATAAAGTGGATTTTGAGCAAAAGTAAACTTACCAATCACTATAGGCCAGGTCACATCATCTGACCTATAGGATTATAATACAATATCCCTTGGCAAGCCAAAGATATGAGAAGGCAAGGCTGAAGCTCACTCATTCACAACATTCACAAAATCATCCCACATTGCACAAGCCTTCGAATTTCTCTACACAGCATACAAACACAAAAACCATCTTCACCAATCATCTCACCTTGCTCCATAGACCACCCAGCAACCAAGAACCAAGCCTGAAACAGCCTGGACACTCCATTGCCATTCCTCACCTCACTCTGCAGTTTCATTCGAAACTCTCATCCTAGCTCACAAACACACAAACAAACACTCCAGACCTTCTCCATTCATCCTCAGGATCACATAGAACCCATCACCATGACCTGAAACCTCCAGAAACACCATTGCCATTTCTGATCAAGCTTGAGCAGGAGCTTTCGAAACTCATCAACCAGCCAACTTAAACTCCTTTTGAGCATTCAAATATCTTCTGGGGACCAAGTGGAGGAGTTTGCACTGAAGGAAGTGACCAGAAAGTCTTCAAACTGAAAGCTTCAAATCTCAGGTAGCTTGAAAATTATTTTTCCAGAAATCATTTTTCTTGTTACAAACTTGTTCTTTGTGTTGTCCTGATCATCCTGATGTCTTTAGTTTTTGAAATGGCTTTGTTTTGAGCATTTAATTTGTATCTGAAACTCGCGTGCCCTAAAAATGTTTTGTTTCGATTCATGTGATTGAGGGAATATAAATGAGTTTTAGCTTGGGGTTTTGGTTCAGTGGAGTATGGGAAGGATTTCTGTTTGTTTAGATTTCATTTTAGTTGCGTTTTGGGGATTTTAGAAGTTTTCAGGTGGGGTTCCCACCGGAGAAGACGACCGGAGGTCTTCTCCGGCCACCTGAAAATGATTAGGGTTTAATCCCTGTGTTTAATGAAGTTTGAATTTGGTCCCTTGGATGTGTTGACTCGCGCGTGTTTGGACGCCCAGGATCATCCCATTATGCCCTAATCCCAGTTGACTTTCTTTAATCTGGATTAATTAATTCGTAAATCAAAAATTAGCTGAAGCGAAATCTAGGCCATTCATTAGCGCGCCAGTCAACCTTTTCATTTCAACTTTGAATCTGGATCATTGGATCAGATTACTTTCTCTTTTATTTTGTTTTATTTCATTTTCTTTCTATTTAATTTGTTTAATTTATTTAAAATAGCAAAAAATGTTTAAAAATTATGGAAATTTTTGTCAAGATTTTCATTATTTTTCAGAACACAAAAATATTTTTATTTTATTTTTTATCATTAAAAAAGTATTTTTAAATATTTAAAAGATTATTTTTAATTGATTAATGGGAATTAATTGATTAAAAATACTTTTAGGTATTTAAAAATTACAAAAAAATTCATGAAATGTTCTAAGACATTTAGAAACATTGTCCAACCTTCAAACCAAATTTCTTTTTTGATCTTGATGAACTTTAAGAATTTTTCATTGAATTAAATCATATTTTGTGCATTATTTTGATCATAAGTTCTAAAATTCATTTCTGCCTATTGGAGAAGGTTGAGACATTGATTCTTCTTGCATTGTGTTATGTTTAGCATGTATTTTCAAGGATAAAATGGCCATGACTTGTTTCCTCATTTTCTAATTGTTTGGCATTTCTTTTGTTAAGAACCCTAAAAAACCCTAATAACTTAGAAAATTCATATCTTGAGTTTGGTTAAGAGTTGGAACCTCCCCTTTGAACCTTGGTTTAGCATAGGATTAGGGTTTCTTTGAGTGCCATTTTCCATTTTTATCTTAGGGTTTTGTTTCTGTTTTGGACTTTTGTTTGATGTTTGATCCATGAACCCTAATTTGGGCTTCCATTTGCATCCTTCTTGCATTTCTTTGCATAACATGACTTGTCTTTGCATTTTGTGCATTCTTGTGATCCATTTGACATCTTAAGACATATAGAAAGCATGTTTGATCATTGCATCTCATATTTGCCATGTCATTTGCCTTGTATGCTTCATAACTTTCCATGCTTGTTCATGCTCCTTAACTTGCATCATTTGCATTCATGATCTTGTATGAACATCTCCATGCCTTGTCTCATGTTTGCAGCACCTCATAACATCATAATCATCATCAACATGCTTCTGGTTTTGCTTAGCATCATACCATTTCATTTCATCTAGCATTGCATTGCATTTTCTTTCTAACATTTCAGGTGGTAAGTAAACTTGAGAAGTGAATTTGCCTTCACTTCTCATAACTTCTCTTCTCATCTCTCTTGCATCCATTGCTGCATTCTTACATGTGTTTGAGTTTGAGCTTGCTCATTCTTCTTCCTCCCACTTTCTTTCTTCAAGTGACTTGACTTCTTGAATGAAGCAAGTCACTTTGCTTCTCTTGATCCTGTTCATCTGCTTCCTGGTGGCTCCTTTGAAGACTTCTCTTGCAAACCTCACAAACCTTAGGAACAACCAAGCATGATAATGAATTAGGGTTTTGATTAGTCTCCCCTCATAGTTTTTACCTTTGTGTCTCTCTTTGAGTCTTCTCTTCTCATCTCATAATCAGGGACTAAACCCTAAAGGCTTTGAGACTTTGTGATTAAGCTTATGCCTGCATCCTTCTTTTAGGATGGAGTGTATAACTTCAATCCTAAGTGTCAAACCCTTAATGTGTTTAAATCTCTTAATTAATCCACTTAATAAATATCAAGACATCACACTTGTAACTTGGGCCTTGCATTAGGGTTCTAATTCTTCCTTAAGTGGTTAAGAAGGACTAACCCTAGTGTTAATGGACAAGTCCCCCTCAAGTTTGTCTTACAAACCATAAAATTCACTTCATCATCATACCATTAAATAAAATCCACTTAATCAAAGGTTTGTTTTGTCATGGGTTTAATCCCTAATCATGGATTAAGTTGAGGAGTTTTTCTCAACTTAAACATTCTCATCTATCATCCTTCTTTTAGGATGGTGTAATGGGTCTGTTTAATCCATGATTATGGCTTAACCTCATTACTCAACACTAAACAAAATCACAAAAACATCTAAATAATCACAAGTAGGTTAATGATCTTAATCCTACACCAAAGGTGATTAAGTGTGAGAATCTGACTTCACACTTAAGGTACTCTCATTACCCCTAATCAGAGGGAAGATGTGATGAGTTTACTAACCCATTGGTTTAGGCTTAAGCTCATTAACTTATGACAAACTTCAAAAGCAATAAAAGACTGAAAACCCAAAAACAAACAATAATCGTCTCCTCCGGGATTCTTTTCTCATCATCTTCACTCACAATCGAGAACTTGCTTCTTCCGTCTAATGCAAGACAGTTAGCACCTGAGCCAGACAGGTCATACACTTGAGCATAGGCAAGCAAGCAGTTCACAAGTCAATTCATCTTTCAGTCTCTTTGGGTTGAACTACGGTGTTCTGACTTCCTCATTGCACGAGAGGATACGTAGGCATAACTTAACAGTTATCGAACAAAAGTCTCTGTACATTCCCCCTCTTTTCAGCTTCATTCTTTAGCCTCATGATCTTGAGCATTTCACTCCTGTTCTTACACTGACACATCATTATACACTTCACTTCCTTTACACTGACACCTGTACATATTGTTTTCCAGCCCTTTTGCACACAAATTGCACCGACACTACCCCTTTAAAACACAAATCTTTTAAGCGTGGATCCCGTCGAGTACGACGGACAATCTGGGTGCTAATACCTTCCCAGGTTGTAACCAACCCCCTTTCTCAGTCTCTCTTGTTCGCAAACCGTCTTATCCATCTTTTCTAGGTTTATGCAGCATTGCCTTTCCTCCGGGATAAAAATGCCTAGCTGGCGACTCTATTCATTCTCCAGTGAGTTCACGGCTGTGTGTTCTCACTGTTCCCTTCGCCGATCGTTCGCGTCTGTACCTTCATCTGGACCCTGTTTCATTTGTCGGGAGCGACACCAATCAAGTACATATTTAAGAAGCCAGCACTTACCGGACGGGTTGCAAGATGGCAAATGATCCTCACAGAATATGACATTCAGTACACATCCCAAAAGGCCATCAAAGGCAGTGTATTGTCTGATTATCTTGCTGAGCAACTCATTGATGATTACCAGCCTATGAGATTTGACTTCCCTGATGAAGACATTATGTTCATAAAAGCAAAAGATCATGAAGAGCCTATTCACACTGAAGGGCCTGACCTGGAAGAAGAGTGGACTATGATGTTTGATGGGGCTGTTAATATGAATGGTCGTGGTGTTGGTGCAGTACTCATTACACCTAAGGGAGTTCACATGCCTTTCTCAGCAAAACTCACCTTTAACTGCACTAACAACGAAGCTGAATACGAAGCTTGCATTATGGGTCTTGAGGAAGCCATTGACCTCAGGATCAAGACTTTGACTGTATTCGGAGATTCAGCTCTGGTAATTAATCAAACTAACGGCAAATGGTACACCCACCAAGATCATCTGATACCTTACCGGGATTATACAAGGAGGTTATTGACTTTCTTCACAACAATCAAGCTTGAGTATATCCCTCGAGATGAAAATCAGTTTGCAGATGCTCTGGCTACCATTTCATCCATGATCAAAGTTCAAGCTACCAACTTTGTGCCTCGAATTTCGGTATCCAGGCTTGACAGACCAGCATACGTATTCTCAGCAGACCTTGCTAAGGATGATAAGCCTTGGTTCCACGACATCAAATGCTTCTTGGAGGATCAAACATACCCACCTAGGGCATCATCCAATGATAGGAAGACGTTAAGAAGACTTTCTGGTAGTTTCTTCCTAAATACTGATGGTTCCTTGTACAAGAGAAACTTTGATATGGTACTCCTCAGATGTGTTGATAGGACAGAAACAGACTTGCTGATGCACGAGGTGCACGAAGGATCTTTTGGTACCCATGCTGGAGGGCATGCTATGGCTAAAAAGTTGCTAAGATCAGGCTACTACTGGATCACAATGGATGCAGACTGTTGTGCCTATGCTAGAAAATGCCATAAATGCCAGATTTATGCTAATAAAGTACATGTGCCTCCCAATCCTCTGAATGTGATGTCTTCACCCTGGCCCTTTGCCATGTGGGGCATCGATATGATTGGCAAAATTGAACTGACTGCTTCAAATGGCCACAGATTCATCCTGGTAGCCATTGACTATTTTACCAAGTGGGTCGAAGCGGCTTCTTATGCAAATGTTACAAGGCAAGTGGTAGCCATATTTTTGAAGAGAGATATCATCTGTCGGTATGGAGTGCCCGAGCGAATCATTACCGATAATGGTTCCAACTTAAACAACAAAATGATGGCAGAACTGTGCCGGGACTTCAAGATCCAACACCATAACTCTTCTCCTTACAGGCCAAAGATGAATGGCGCTGCAGAGGCAGCTAACAAGAACATAAAGAAGATTGTGCAGAAGATGGTGGTTACCTACAAAGACTGGCATGAAATGTTACCATTTGCTTTGCATGGGTACCGAACGTCAATCAGAACATCCACTGGGGCAACACCCTATCAGCTTGTGTATGGTATGGAGGCAGTCCTACCTGTTGAAGTTAAATTACCCTCCTTGCGGGTACTAATGGATGTTAAACTGAATGAAGCAGAATGGGTCCGATCCCGATACGAGCAACTGAATATGATTGAAGAAAAGAGATTGGCTGCAATTTGTCATGGGCAGCTGTATCAGAAAAGATTGAAGAAAGCCTTCGATCAGAAAGTCAGGCTTCGGGAATACCAAGTAGGAGATCTTGTGCTGAAAAGACTCCTCCATCCTCATACAGACCACAAGGGCAAGTGGACTCCTAATTATGATGGTTCGTTCATAGTAAAGAAAGTTTTCTCTGGTGGAGCACTGATGCTCAGTACTATGGATGGCGAAGACTTCCTGTCCCCTGTGAATTTAGATGCAGTTAAAAAATACTTCACGTAAAAATGACCCGCTGGACATAAAAACAGAATGTAAGTCCAGGCAAAAATAGGGCATCCCGGCGAGTCAAAAACAGAATAAAAGACTCGGGCAAAAATAAGGGAAAATAAATAAAAAATGTACACCCGCTGAGTTGAAAAGCCACATTGGACAACTCAGGCAAAAATGGGTATCCCGGTGGATTGAAAACCCGAAAGGGCGATCCACGCAAAATAAGGGAATAAGCGAACAACTGCATTCTGAATTCGTCTGTATCACTTACAACACGGCAAGCTTCGAAAGTTTAAAGCATCGGTCAGAATCAACTTTCTTCAAAAAGCAAGATGAGAAGAACGTCAATGTCATACAAGTCATAGCAAAAGGGAAGCACTGAAGTGTCATCAACATTGCCAGTATCTTTTTGTTTCTCAATTTTGTAACAATCTCCTCATTTCAGGGGATTTGTTTCTTTGACTGTACTTGCCAATTCAGGGCATACAAATCAATAAAATTAGATTTTTAGTCACGTTTCATCTTGTACATGTTATTTTCATTTGCAAAATGTCTGATGTCATTAAAATGTTGATTGTATGAATACAGATGCGTCTTTTCTAAAGTTACATGCTTACAGGAAATATATATTGACTCCCGGGAGTGTCTAAACTCCTATGATGGAATCCAGTAAGGGATACCTCGGGATACTTGTACGTTTCTTTGTCATAACAGGATTGCAGGTGTCCAAAGCACAACATGGGGCATGAAAGCTTCTCCCCAGCAGGCTGCCAAATCATTACTTACTCATCACATCTTCCAAATAGCACTAGAGATGCTTCTCCCTAGCAAAATCCTTGCAGAACTTTAGGAAGATCGTTCAGTGATCATTCCTCCCCGGCCAAGTGTTGGACAGGAAACCATCTCCCCGCAGAGTCTCAGCCTCTATCCAGAAAAGCAATGTTGAAGATTTCACAACGAAGTGACGAAAGCTCCCGCAGACCCCAGCTGGGTCCCTCATTACCAAGATAGGTCTATCAGTGATCTATTTCCTCAAGCAGAGTCGTATATGTCAGATCTACCAATGGTCTCATTCCTAGCTGGGACATCCACTTCAAGAAGATCAGCCAGAAATCTCCACAGCAACGGGATCCGAATCTCGGATCGGTATCTTTACATAAACATAGCATTCACATCATATTTTCCCCCAGAGCGTAGCATTCTGTCTAATATGGAGCATTACGACAAAAATCAAACATATTGCATAATCATAAGCCATGTTCTAAATAAAACACTTGTAAATACTGACATTCCATCAACAATATACAAAATACTTCTCAGATTCCCCGGCAGAATATTAAGGCATTTTCCTTTACACTCACGAATACAGATACATGCTCCTTTTGGCACTCGTCCGTGTCATCATTCCCCCAGTAAGTCGCCCGAGCGCTCTCTGCAAATAGATGTCTATACATTACAGATGCTTCTTGACACTCGTCTGTGTCACATCCCCAGCCGAAAGCCAAGGCGTCCCCTTTGCACTTGCCAAACACATGTTTACATATATCTACACACTTCCCTGACACCCGTCCGTGTCACCTTCCCCAGCATAGTTGCCTAAACACTTTATAGACCAAATACTTGTTTATAATACACTTCTTCCGACACCCGTCTGTGTCATGCTCTCCCTAGCAAGTTGAACACTCATATGTATCTCACCCATGTTTACTTATTTCAGGTACTCGTCCGTACCTCGTATATACACTTAAATCCCCTCAGAGTCGACACACGTCCGTGTTCTTTGTTAACCAGTTGGTACTCGTCCGTACCATCATCTCTGAACATGCGTCAGCATTTGTTTCTACCGATACTCGTCCGTATCATAGTCTTAAGGATGATCGTCCGCATCTTTAATCTATACACAGTGTCAAACACTTATATCTTCTTGAATTTAGACACTCGTCTGTGTCTACTATTCCCCAGAAGAGTCCCCGGCAAATCCCGAATAAACTATTTCCTTTCTATCTGACATTCGTCTTATGTCATGATACCTTCCGGCAGCCGTACCCTGCCAGGTGATCGTCCTTTACCTTTTCGATGATCGTCCTTCATCGTCCCCAGCGGAGTCTCTATTCATTAGAACCCCTTCCTATCCGACATTCGTCCTATGTCGTGATACTTTCGGCAGCCGTACCCTGCCAGGTGATCGTCTTTCACCTTTCTGATGATCGTCCTTCATCATTTTATCCGATGGACATCCCCATCGTAGATTTTGACATTCGTCCTATGTCATGATAAACCCTGAGAGCAGTCATACCCTGCTAGGGGATCGTCCTTCACCTCTTGATGATCGTCCTTCATCATGCTTATCCGATGGTTGTACCCATCGTCGACCTTTTCTATCCGACATTCGTCCTATGTCGTGGTACTTTCGGCAGCCGCACCCTGCCAGGTGATCGTCCTTCACCTTGGATGACCGTCCCTCATCCTTATCCCCAACAGAGCAGCCATCCCCTGCTAGGTGATCGTCCTTCACCTTTGATGATCGTCCCTCATCATCTATTTCTTCAACCCGATGGTCGTCCCCATCATTTACCTTCAATCCCCAGAGAGTCTTATTTCTTTACTTAATGGTCGTCCCCATCTCTCTGTTTCCCCAGCATGTCGGCCGTCCCCATCATTGTTTCATCCCCAGCAGTCGTCCTCTACTCGACGGTCGTCCTCCGTCGCCCGCACTTTATAATCATACTTTATTTTCTTTTACAATCTATATCCCTTTTCTTCTTCATTCAGTGAGTGCGAATCTTGGACTGTCTTTGGTATTCAACCACAAGTTATCTTGTTCGTCTGTTAAGTCGTTGCTTACTTCCTGCACAGCTAACTCATGCTTGAATAGGGGCAGCTGTAAACACCCTAAATTTGCCCTCACTCATTTCACCATGGCTTGTGATTCTTTTCATATTGCATAAATTCAATCATAGCATCTCATACTACACTTTTGCTTCACTGCATTGATTCAAAGCCATCTGCACCTAGGGTTTGTGATATGAGCCTTTCCTGAGCTATTTTAGCCACTCAAAAGGTCATCAATCATTTCAAAGGGGTCCATGTATGTTCAAGCATCATATTATATCCTCACAAGGTCAAGAAAGTAAAAGAATCACAAGAACTGAGAAAGGCATAGAAGCAGAGCCAGGCTTAACTGCACAGATGACTTAGAATTAGGGTTTTGGTTTCAGAGGCCATAACTCCAAATTTTTTGGTCATTTTTGTTTCTATTGGTCTCTATATGTTATGAGGATCATGCATATCAATTTTAATGAAGAAATTCCATGGGGAAGGCATCTGATCACAAGATGACTTCTTGGGCAAGTCAGTGCAAAATCAGGGCATCTGAGGCCCCCAATGACCTAACCAAAGGGGTTTCTCCATCATTTTGAATGTGTATGATCTTTATTTGATCATAAAAGATGTTAGAAGTTCACAAAATTGAAGAATTTCAAGCCATTTGCAAAGTTGCCTTTTTGGGAAAGTGACTTATAATGTAAACTTGCCATTTTGGGAATGTTTTTCAACCTCCTCTTTTTGATTCAAAAATGCTTCAAATGAAAAATCTTTGGTCATGAAAGTTGTAGATTGGATCCTCCCATTTTCAAAAATTACAAGAACTCATTCTAATTCATTTTGGATCAAAAGTTATGGCCTTGCAAAGTTGGACAAAATCATTCATTTTTCACTTTTGTGCCAAAGGAGGAAAGTGGCAAAACCTCATGCCAAAGCCAAATGTGACTTCGAACCAGCCTCAAATCATCACACAAACATAATTCATGGCTCATAATTCAGATTTGCCCAAGAATTTCTCACTTTCATGCCTTGGATTACAAGTTACATAAGGCATTTTTCTCATGAAAGCTTCAAAATTGAACTTTTGCAAAAGGAACTTTTTATGCTTGAATTGAACACTAATTGGTCTCAAATCATTCTAGCAACTTCATATGGCTCATGTTGCTGAATTTTGCCCAAGAAATCACAAGATTCTTTGCCTTGGTTCATAAGAAAACTCAAAGAGGGAAATATGAAAGAACCTTGGAAACCCTTGATCAAGACCATCCATCTCACACAATCAGATCCAAAGGCCTTCCTTGACTTAAGCTGAGGCAGGACAAGCCCTAAGATCTCCTCTGACCCGAGCCAGTTTAATGCATGACAAATATCAAAAGAACTTGCTTCTTCCGTCTAATGCAAGACAGTTTGCACCTGAGCCAGACAGGTCATACACTTGAGCATAGACAAGTAAGCAGCTCACAAGTCAATTTATCTTTCAGTATCTTTGAGTCGAACTACGGTGTTCTGACTTCCTCATTGCACGAGAGGATACGTAGGCATAACTTAACAGTTATCGAACAAAAGTCTCTGTGTATTCCCCCTCCTTCCAGCATTATTTTTTGAGCCTCATTATCTTGGGCTTTGCACTCCTGTTCCTACACTGACCCTCCACATATTTCACTTCACTTTCTTCCAGCACTGACACTTGCATTCTTTCTAGCTTTTGCACACAAATTGCACTGATACTACCCCTTTGAAACACAAATCTTTTAAGCGTGGATCCCGTCGAGTACGACGGAAAATCTGGGTGCTAATACCTTCCCAGGTTGTAACCAACCCCCTTTCTAAGTTTCTCTGGTTCGCGACCGTCTTATCCATATCTTTCTAGGTCTATGCAACATTACCTTTCCTTCGGGATAAAAATGCCTAGCTGGCGACTCTATTCATTCGTTCTCTTTTCGCCGACCATTCGCGTCTGTACCCCTTTTGTCCCTGTGTCATCCGGTGGGAGCGACACACATGAGGTACGTAGTCAGCAAGGTAGGGCCCGTTCGAGCACACTCTTTTATTTTCCCTACATTTTCCCCTTTCTTTTCTTTCTTATCCAGTTTCAGTTTTAGTTTTTCAGCAGCTTTCATTTCTTCACCCTTTGAAACAGTTTCTTTGCAAGCGTGGATCCCGTCGGGTACGACAGACGATCTGGGGTGCTAATACCTTCTCAGGTCGTAACCGACTCCCGAACCCAGTCTCTTTGGTTCGCAGGACCTATGTCCTTCCTTTTCTTTTCTTCTGGTTTGTGCAACATTACCATTCCCGTTTCTTCGGGATAAAAATTCCTGGCTGGCCACTCTACCTTTTCCGCGCCACTTTCGCGTTTGTACTAGGATAAAAATCCCGGGAGCGACAGCTGGCGACTCTGCTTGAGAACGAACCCAGAATCTCTGGTTTCCCCTTAAGAGTCAATCCTAGTGCTTGTGTGCTTCTATTTCTTTTGGTGTTGATTGTTTGTTGTTGTGTGTATATGTTACTGTTGTTTATTTATAGTTTTATTTACAACTTTATTTACTGCTTTCAGTATTTTATTTTCATGCATCATATGTTATACTGGACTGTCTAGCTGTACTGGTTTTCTGTTTGGTGGGATTGGGAACTGTTACTGTGAGATGAGCTCATAACCGAGGCTGGAGTGCACCCTAGGACTTAGAGTCGACAATCACTTTGGCTTCATGGCAACTTGCTATTTTGGTAGTAGTGATTTCCACACCCAGACTTGCGACCGTCTTGGAAGTGTATTGATGCCGGAATCTTTCTAGGGTAATACACGACCTCGATAGTTATGTGCATCTGGGGACCGATAATTGAGGACCTTTGTGGAAACATCCCTCTCCAGTGGTGACAATGGAAGACCATATTCTGTGTCAAACCCATTCGCACCCGAGGGCCCACTGGGAACTCGCATAGGATGGCCTGGTTCTTTTATAGGAACTCAGTCAAAGCATCTGGTCGTATGATAATAGTATTGTACCCTTCGGGATGAATGTACTATTGTTTCTCGATTCCAGCGCTTGAAGCTGGGAACTTATAAAGGATGCTTGTTTTTCCCGGACTCACGCTGAGACCTCCCTGCATAGTAATAATTCCCTGATTTGGTCATGAGCCATTTCTCGGAAATGGTGAACGTATTATTTCTATTCGGCTTTGAGAGTCCGTGATGATTGACCCGGAGCACACCTGTGAGATTGGGAGGGGTTTACAGGTTTGCAGGAACCCTTGACCTCATCATACCTCATTACCAGTACAGTTCTATGATTTGATATTGCTACATGGATTTTTGGGCTTGTTTGAGGCTAAATTCTGGTTCATGGGGCTTTATTCAGAGGATCTTGGTTCTTGGTTACTTGGGTCCAGTGTTCCGTATCCATGCAGTCCCAGTTGTTGATCATATGCCTGAATTGCATTTGCATCGCATCATACTTGCATTAATTGTTTGTGTTTCCATTTCAGGTTATCATTTATTCTCTGTACCCAGTTCTAGTATTCATTATTTCTCCAGATGACAGAAGTCCCCGAGATACCCAGAAAAAAGAATGCTCATTACACTTTCCCGCAATCAGAAGTTGAGGGTATTCAGAAACTGGTGGGCTTGATGAGAGAGGTAGTCTTCATTCTTTGTTGCAGTTTTATGACCCTCAGTTGAGAATTTGTGTGTTTGCTGATTATGTCTTAGCTCCTAATATGGAAGAGGTTGCTGACATCCTGAGGATTCCTATCAAGAATGGTGTTCCCTATTATGCTGCAGAGAAGTGTCCCCCGTACAAGGACATTGCAGGTGCCTGTCATTTGAGTATGCTTAGAGTGAACCTGGAGTTGGAAGCTAGTAAAGGGAAGGGATTTACTCTGGATTTTCTTATCACAGAAGCCCATGTGTTTGCTTTAGGAGGGAAGTGGTTAGAATTTCGTGTGCTGTTAGCATTAATGGTATATGGGATAAGTCTGTTTCCAGGAGAGAATGGACGTGTAAGCTTTAAGGCTATCACCCTTTTCATTAAAGGAAACCCGGTGCCTACGTTGTTGGGTGACTTTTACTTTGGTGTACATCACAGAAATGAGAAGAGAAAAGGGTGCATATATTGCTGTGCTCCATTGTTCGCTGAATGGTTTGCCAAGAAGCTTCCAAAGTCAGGATCGCTCAAAGATTTTAAGTAACATTGGAAGTGGGCTAGAAGATTGATGGGGTTAACATCTATTGATATAGCTTGGGGATGTAGCAGAAACTTAGTAGGGAAGGAGTTTATTACAAGGTGTGGTGAATTTCCCTATGTGCCTTTGTTAGGTAGGAAAGGAGTGAAAAGTCATAACCCTGTGCTGTCTAGAAAAAAGTTTGGCTATCCATTGAAGGATCCTCCATCAAATGAAAAAATAGCTAGGACTCTCTATTTTCCGGCTGAAGATAATGAGCAGTTGATTATCTAAGTATCTCAATCTTGGGAAACAAAGGTTAAGGAGGGTAAGAAAGAATTTGGAAAGGTGGACCCTAAGACGTATCCCTCTTTTGTTGCTTGGATACAAGGTAGGGTTGATACCTTCTTCCTTCCATTCTCAGTTGAAGCTCTGCTATATCCAAAAGAGGTACCAGCACAAACCACTGTTTCTCTTGAAGATTACAAGATGTTGGAAACTCAGTTGCACGAGGTTTGGGAAGAGAATTCTGAAATGGGCAGCTTGTATCATCGTGCCAATCATGCTAGGCAAGAAGCAGAAGAAAAGCTACAAAGGATGCAGGCTACCTTAGAAGCTAAAGAAAAGGAGTTTGCTGGGAGAGAAGCTCATTTTCAGAGATTAGGTTTAACAGAGTCAAAAAGAGAAGCGGAGCATAAGAAGATTTTGAAGACTCTTAGGGAAGCTCGTCAATCCATTACTTGGTTACAGGGCCAAAGGGAACAGGAGCAGAAAAAGTACAAGGAAAAGAAAGAATTATTTGAGGTGCAGATGGCATTCAAGAAAGAAGATATATAACAAGTTCACAAAATACGAAGGGAAAAGACTCAGTAATTAGTGCAGAGCCAGATAGCTTTGGAGGAAGCTATGAAGGAGATTTCAAATCTTAAGTTGAGAGCAGGCGTCAAGAAGAACCAGACAGAGGTGGGGACTGCAGAAGAGGAGCTTGAGTCTTCCTTTAGACTAGGGTTTTAGTTTATTGTTGTTTGTATCCAGACTATCTACAGGCTTGTTGTAGGAGTCTTGCTTTATCTTTTTGTATTGAATTGTACCCCTTTGGGGATTTTTGTGTATGTCTATGACTCGAGTTATTGGTAGTTTGTTCATGTTATACAATGATATTTTCCAGCTACCGCTTTTGAATGAGCAAAGTTGTTTGTGCGAAGCCATCAGGGTCTGAATACTCCTCAAAAGAGTTTGAAATGTCAGTTTCCAAAGAGACATTTGGAGTATTTTCTGTCAAAAATACCAGAACTGGAGCACATTAATGCCTGAACGTGGAAACATGAATAGTTACATTGCATGCATATTAGATGTTTGTTGTTTTGCAGGTAATTCGCCAGTGTTCTAACGTTTACATCACTTTCAGGCACTATAACTCCTAAGAAGATTAAGAGACAACCAATTGTACACAGATACCCTACAAAGGAGAACAGAGAGAGAGCAATGGATCAGATGCAAGCAGATCTGGCTGACTTGAGGACAAGAATGGACAAGTTCATGATCCTCATAGCTAGGATGGGTCAAACTCAGAAGCATTTGCATGAAATGGTGGAGAATAGTCAAGCCAGGAACAATGGGACAACAGATGGAGGTAACCGCAATGAGGCTGGTGCCTGTCATGTTGAAATCCCTGTGGTGCAACCAGGGGTCACTATCATCAATGATGGAGTGAATAACATGCAGATGGATGGGCAGGATGAACAGTTCACTTTGCTGGATAAGGTGGAAGAACAGGGGGTTGACATGAATAGGAGGTTTGAAGAAATGGCTGAGCAAATTCGCTTCATTCAATCTCAGAGTTCTCTGGGATTTTACATTGCTGACCTGGGCTTAGTGCCAGGGGTGAGAATTCCCTACAAGTTCAAGGTTCCTACTTTTGATAAGTACAACAGAACAACACTTCTGAAAACCCACCTTCAGTCTTTTGTGGGTAGGATTTCTGCGCATACAGATGATGAAAAGCTGTGGATGTATTACTTCCAGGATAGTCTTATGGGAGCTTCCCTGGAATGGTACATGAAGCTGAGCAGGGTCAATATTCGAAGCTGGAAGGATTTAGCTGAGGCGTTTGTGAAACAGTATCAATATAATTTGGATATGGCTCCAAATTTTACCTAGATGCAGACAATGTCTCAGAGTGCTAAGGAAGGGTTCAAAGAGTACGCCCAGAGGTGGCGTCAGCTTGCTGCTCGAGTGCAACCTCCTTTGTTGGAGAATGAAATGGCATACATGTTTATGAGAACACTACAGGGTGTGCTTATTGAGATACTAACGTCTTGTTCAGCAACAAAGTTCAGCGATATCGTGATAGCTGGAGAAAGGGTTGAAACTCTATTGAAAACGGGGAAGACCCAAGACAATGGTGCAAGTAGCTCAAGAGGTGTTAGAATAGCTTTCAATGGACCTCCAAGAAGAAGAGAGGTAGAAACTAATGATGTGTATGGCCGAGTCCGGGGCCGTGGATACAGGGGATCATATGAGCAGGTGGAAGATGTCACCATTCCAACAAGTCCTGTGCAACAGCAGCAACAACAACAGCCGTAGCACAAAAACTATCCGCAAAGATCTTATCAATAGAGACAAGCTCGTCCATCTAACAGGGTACTTGAGGCAATCCCGATGACATACACAACACTAATCCAGAGATTGTTAGATTTGAACCTGGTTCAGTTGAGGACATTAGCACAACCACCACCTGGAGAGCTTCCAGTGGGATATGATGATAATGCGAGATGCGCATTTCATTTAGGAGCTCCCGGGAACTCAACGGAGAAGTGTAGGGAATTACAGCATAAGGTCCAACACTTAATTGACTCAAAAGAAATTAATTTTGCACCTCCACCAAATGTTACATCAAACCCCATTCCAAATCATGGAGGGGCCAAGATAAATGCTGTTGATGGTGGCGGGAGGTTGAACTTGATTTTGAACGTGGATGAAGTGAAGACTTCATTACTGCTGGTGAAAGAAAGATTTTTGAGAGGGAAGGTTTTTCCAAGTTGTGATCTTGACTATGAGGGTTGTTTGAATTCAGTTAATGGTTGCAGAGAGTTGAAAGCTGGGTTGCAGTGTTTGATTTATGAGGGGTCCTTACAGTTTGACAGGAGTGGCAATAGAAGTGATTGTGTGTCCACAATAACAATTTACTTTGATCCTGCTGAAGTTCCTGCTCAGAGAGAGCCTGTGACTATATATGTTCCAGAAGTGAGTCTAGTAACCATCATTGTTTCGGGACCAGTCCCCTATGTTGATGACAAGGCCATCCCTTGGCACTATGGCTCAGACGTGTATGTAGAAGGTCAGAAAGTGGAAAGTAAAGCAGTAATAATCGACCCGACTGTTGTGAATGTCGGAGGAGTTGGTGGGTTTACTCGGAGTGGGCGTCTCTTTTCTCCTCAAGTTCTTAGAGGTGATCCCGAAGCTGAAGCATCTTCAAAGGCTAAGTGTAAACAAATAACGGCTGAAGAGGTGATAACTCCTGCTGCTAGTCAAGGCACTTTTGAAAAAGATGTCGAAGAATTCATGAGAATATTAAGAAACGTGACTATAAGGTGGTTGAACAGCTGAATTAGACTCCGTCCAAGATATCCATTATGTCGTTGCTGATGTGTTCCCAAGCTCACCAAGAGGCTTTATTGAAAGTTTTGCAAATGGCATATGTACCACAAGAGATAACTATTAACCAGTTAGAAGCTGTAATAGCCAGTGTGAATGCTATCCATTGATTGGGATTCACAGATATATATCTCACTTCCGAGGGACGTAATCACAACAAGGCCTTACACATCACCATGGTGTGTAAGGGTGTTGTTCTATCGCATGTCTTGGTAGATACAGGCTCTTCTCTCAATGTACTCCCTAAGAAGGCCCTCATGAAGTTGAATGTTGATGGCATTGTTTTGCGACCCAGTGATTTATTGTTAAAGCCTTTGACGGGTCATGAAGATCTGTGTTTGGGGAGGTGGATCTACCGGTAAAGATTGGGTCCCAGGTATTCAAGAGCACATTCTATGTTATGGATATTCAACCCGCTTATGTTGTCTGCTGGGACGTCCTTGGATTCATGTTGCTGGCGCAATAACATCCATATTGCATCAGTAGTCGAAGTATGTGGTAGACGGCCAGGTTGTTACTGTATATGGAGAAGAAGATATTTTCGTAAGCCATCTGTCGACCTTCAAGTATGTGGAAATGGACGAGGAGATCCATGAAACACTTTGCCAGGCTTTTGAGATAGTAAATGTCAGTACTTTTCTCCGGTTGCTGCAATTCAGAGCAATGAGAAGGAAGGGACTCCTATCTACTCCTACAAGCAAGCTAAGGAAGTATTCCAATCCGGAAATGCCCAGGGTTGGGGCAAACTGTTGGAAATGGAAAAGAAGGATGACAAGTGTGGTCTCAGATATCAACCTGGTCAGTCCAGCTGGTCTCAAGGCAGTAAGCCCATAACGTTCATTAGCGCTGGAATGCACGACTACAACGTCGTTTGTGCTACAGATGTAGAGGGGGATAGTGACTGCGATTTGGATAACTGGATTCACCCATGCGTACCTGGTGAGGAGCTCCGGAACTGGTCTGCCGAAGATTTTGTTCAAGTTACTTGGCAGTCAAAGTAATTTTATTGTTTCCATTTTTATCATACTGCATGTCAAATCCTGCACTCTTCCCAAGGTGCATGGATCCATCTATAGGGCCACCATGTTTTAATGCATTTACTTTTTCCATGAAATAAAGGACATTTTTCAAGCAAGTTGTGTTCTCTTTCTTTCGTTTTAAAATTTTTCACAAAAACAAATAAAATGGCAATGTTTTCTTTTTCAGTGTTTTTGTGTGTTTGCGTCTCCTTTGAACAAACAGATTCTGAAATAAGCACATCATTTGTGCAGTGTTGATCATTCAGATTCTTGTGATAATGTTCCTGCTATGACTATGCATGACTTTGACAATCCTATCTACCAAGATGATGATGGGGTTGAGTATGATTGTGAACTCCCGGAAGAATTGGCTAGGTTGTTAAAACAAGAGGAAAGGGTCATTCAACCTCATCAGGAAGAAATAAAGATCATCAACATCGGGTCTAAGGATGTAAAGAAAGAGATAAAGATCGGGGCCAGTCTGCAGGTTGAGGTAAAGAAGGAGTTGATTGGTATGCTACGTGAATATGTGGATATCTTTGCCTGGCCGTATCAAGATATGCCAGGGTTGGATACTGATATCGTTGTACACAAGTTATCACTAAAGGAATACATTCCTCCGGTAAAGCAAAAGCTGAGAAGAACTAGCCCCGATATGGCTATGAAGATCAAGGAGGAAGTTCAAAAGCATTGGGATGCCGGGTTCCTTTCTGTGACTAGTTACCCACCTTTGGTAGCTAACATTGTGCCTGTACCAAAGAAAGATGGAAAGGTCCGGAAATGCGTCGATTATCGGGATCTAAATAGAGCAAGTCCAAAGGATGACTTTCCTTTACCTCACATTGATGTGCTGGTAGATAACACCGCTCAGTTCTCGGTATTTTCTTTCATGGATGGCTTCTCTGGGTACAATCAGATCAAGATGGAACCGGAAGACATCGAGAAAATGACGTTCATTACCCCGTGGGGTACATTCTGTTATAAGGTTATGCCCTTTGGATTGAAGAATGACGGGGCAACGTATCAACGGGCTATGGTAACTTTGGTCCACGACATGATACACAAGGAAATGGAATGCTATGTTGACGATATGATTGACCAAGTCCCGGAATGAAGAAGAGCATCTGGTCAATCTCAAAAAGGTGTTTGATAGATTGATAAAGTATAGGCTGAGGTTGATCCAAAGGGGGTTGAGGTAGATCCTGCAAAAGTGCACTTTCAGAGTGCGTTCCGGTAAGTTGTTGGGTATCATTGTTATCCAAAGGGGGGTTGAGGTAGATCCTGCAAAAGTAAAAGCAATACAAGATATGTCTGCACCAAGAACAGTAAAAGAAGTGTGTGGGTTTTTAGGGATATTGAACTACATTTCACGGTTTATATCTCATCTAACTGCCACATTGAAGCCAATATTCAAGTTGTTAAGAAAAGAACGAACGGTCAGGTTGAATGAAGACTGTCAAAGAGCCTTTGAAAAGATAAAAGAATATTTGCAGGAGCCTCTGATTCTAATGCCTTCAGATCCAGGACGACCACTTATCATGTACTTGACTGTGTTAGAAGGTTCGATGGGGTGTATGCTAGGCCAACATGACGAGTCTGGTCAAAAAGAGCATGCTATCTATTACCTTAGCAAAACATTTACCGACTATGAATCCCGTTATTCACTCCTCGAGAAAACTTGTTACGCTTTGGCATGGGGTGCTCGCCGACTGAGACAGTAAATGTTGACTCATACCACACTGCTAATCTCAAAAATGGACCCTGACAAGTACATTTTCAAGAAACCAGTATTAACCGGGAGGGTTGCAAGGTGGAAAATGATATTAATAGAGTATGACATACAATATACTTCCTAGAAAGCCATCAAAGGAAGTGTTTTGTCAGATTACCTTGCACAACAACCACTTGAATATGATTAGCAGCCAATGAAGTTTGATTTCCTTGATGAGGACATCGTATACCTCAAGGCAAGAGATTACGAGGAACCACTTCCAGAGGAGGGGCCTGACCCTGAATCCAAATGGAAGTTGATGTTTGATGGGGCAGTCAATATCAACGGACGTGGAGTTGGTGTTGTTCTTATCACCTCCGAAGGTTTTCACTTTCCCTTCGCTGCCAGAATAACTTTTGGTTGCACCAATAATGAAGCGGAATACGAGGCGTGTATAATGGGAATAGAGGAGGCTATTAATCTTAGGATTAAGACCATCGATATATTCGAAGATTCAACCCTCGTTATCAACCAGATTACCGGCAAGTGGTATACACATCAAGGACACTTAATTCCTTATAGGGATTATGCCATAAGACTGTTGACGTTCTTCACAATGATTAAGCTACAATATATACCACGAGATGAGAACCAATTTGCCGATGCATTGGCTACTCTTTCTTCGTCGATCAACCTCTTGTGTTGGAACTATGTGCCCATAATTGACATTTCCAGGCTTGATGCACCAGCTTATGCTTTCTCTGTAGACGCAGTGTCTGATGAGAAACCTTGGTACTTTGATATTAAGCTTTTCTTGGAAAAACAAGAATACCCAGTTGGGGCATCATCCAACGACAAGAAGACCTTGAGACGACTTGTTGCTAGCTTCTTCTTGAATGCAGATGGAGTTTTGTATAAGAGGAACTTTGACATGGTCTTCCTCAGATGCGTGGATATATACGAAGCAGACCTGTTAATGTAAGAAGTCCACGAGGGATCCTTCGGTACTCGTGAAGGAGGACATGCGATGGCTAAGAAGTTATTGAGATCAGGGTACTATTAGCTAAAAATGGATGCAGACTGTTGTGCATACACCCGTAAGTGCCACAAATGCCAGATATATGCAGACAAGGTGCATGTTCCTCCAAGCCCGCTCAATGTCATGTCATCTCCTACCGCTTCAAATGATCATCATTTCATCTTGGTTGTGATTGATTACTTCACCAAATGGGTTGAAGCAACATCTTATGCCAATGTCACTCATCAAGTGGTAGCTAGATTTCTGAAAAGAGACATCATCTGTCGATATGGAGTACCCGAGCGGGTCATTACTGATAATGGTTCCAATTTGAACAACAAAATGATGGCAGAACTGTGTCGGGACTTCAAAATCCAACATCACAACTCTTCTCCTTACAAGCCAAATATGAATGGCGCTGTTGAGGCAGCTAACAAAAATATCAAGAAGATTGTGCAGAAGATGGTGGTTACTTACAAAGACTAGCATGAAATGCTACCATTTGCTTTGCATGGGTACCGAACCTCAATCAGAACGTCCATTGGGGCAACACCTTATCAGCTTGTGTATGGTATGGAGGAAGTCCTACCTGTTGAAGTTGAGCTACCCTCCTTACGGGTAATGATGGATATAAAGCTGAATGAGGCAGAATGGGTCCGATCTCGGTACAATCAACTGAATCTGATCGAAGAGAAGAGATTAGCTGCAATTTTTCATGGGCACCTATATCAGAAAAGAATGAAGAAATCCTTCGATCAGAAAGGCTCCTACAACAATTCAAAACAAAAAGCTAAAGCAAGGCTCCTACAACAAGCTTGTAGGTAGTATAGATACAAACGACAATAAACTAAAACTCTAGGCTAAAGGAAGACTCAAGTTCCTCTTCTGCAGTCACCACCCCTGTCCGGTTCTTCTTAACGCCTGCTCTCAGCTTAAGATCTACAATCTCCTTCATTGCATCCTCCAAGGCTAGCTGGCTATGTACCAATTGCTGAGTCTTTTCCCTTCGTATTTTGTGAACTTGTTCTACTTCTTCTTTCTTGAATGCCATCTGCACCTCAAAGAACTCTTCCTTTTCTTTGTACTTCTTCTGCTCCTGTTCCCTTTGACCCTATAACCAATTAATGGATTGAAGAGCTTCTCTAAAAGTCTTCAAAGTCTTCTTATGCTCCGATTCTCTAAGAGTCTTCAAAGTCCTCTGCAGCTTTTCTTCTACTTCTTGTTTAGTATGATTGGCACGGTGGTACAAACTAGCCATTTCAGAATTCTCTACTCGAACCTCGTGCAACTGAGCTTCCAACTTCTTATAATCTTCAAGAGAAACAGTGGTTTGCACAGGTACCTCTTTTGGATATAGTGGAGCCTCAACTGAAAATGGAAGGAAGAAAGTATCAACCCTACCCTGTATCCAAGCAGCAAAAGGGGGATTTGTCTTAGGGTCCACCTTTCCAAATTCTTTCTTACACTCCCTAACCTTTGTTTCCCAAGTTTGAGATACTTGGATAATCAAATGCTCATTACCTTCAGTTGGAAGATACAAAGTCTTTGCTATTTCCTCATCTGATGGAGGATCCTTCAGTGGATAGCCAAATTGTTTTCTAGACAACACAGGGTTATGACTTATTACTCCTTTCCTTCCTAAAAAAGGTACATAGGGAAATTCACCACACCTGTTAATAAACTCCTTCCCCACCAAGTTTTTGCTACATCCCCAAGCTATATCATCGGATGTTAACCCCATCAATCTTCTAGCCCACTTCCAATCTTGCTTAAGATCTTTGAACGGTCCTGACTTTGGAAGCTTCTTAGAAATCCACTCGGCAAATAATGGAGCACAATAATTCATGTACCCCTTCCTTTTCTCTTTTCTGTGATGGACACCAAAGTAAAAGTCTCCCAACATCGTAGGCACTGGGTTTTCTTTAATGAAAATGGTGATAGCCTCCAAGCTTACCTAACCTTTCTCTCATGGGAAAAGACATATCCCATATACCATTAAGGCTAATAATGCACTGAATTCTAACCACTTCCCTCCCAAAGCAAACAATTGAGCTTTTGTGATAAGAAAATCCAAAGAAAATCCCTTCCCCTTACTAGCTTCCAGCTCCATATTTACCCTAAGCATACTCAAATGACAAGGACCTGCTATATCCTTGTACGGGGGAAACTTCTCCGCAACATAATAGGGAATACTATTCCTAATAGGAATCTTCAGGATGCCATAAATATCTTCCATGGTAGGAGCCAAGACATAGTCAGAAAACACAAAAATTCTCAGCTGAGGGTCATAAAATTGCAATAAAGAATGAAGACTATCTCTCTGATCAATAGCAGGTTTGTTCATGTAACCCAAGATTTTCCCATATCGGCTTCTGAAATCATCTGAAACTTGTCACTCATCAAGCCCACCAGTTTCTGAATACCCTCAATTTCTGGTTGCGGGAAAGTGTAATGAGCATTCCTTTTTCTGGGTATCTCTTGGACTTCTGTCATCTGAAGAAATAACGAATACCAAAACTGGGTATAATGGATAAATGATAACCTGAAATGGAAACACAAATAGTTAATGCAAGTATGATGCGATGCAAATGCAATGCAGGCATATGATCACCAACTGGGACTGAGGACTGTCTGGATATTGAATACTAGACCAAAGTGACCAAGAACAAAAATCCTCTGAATAAAGCCCCATGAACAAGAACTCAGTCTCAAATAAGCCCCAAATCAGATATCCGATGACTTAAGAACTCCAAAATCCATGTAACCATATCAAATCATAGGACTGTACTGGTAATGAGGTATGATGAGGTTAAGGGTTCCTGCAAACCTGTAAACCCCTCCCAATCTCACAGGTGTGCTCCGGGTGAAACAACACGGACTCTCAAAGCCGAATAACAATAATACATTCACCATTTCCAAGAAACGGCTCATGACCAAATCAGGGAATCGGTTTGGCATTATGTACTACTCAGGGAGGTCTCAGCGTGAGTCCGGGAAAAACAAGCATCCTTTATAAGTTCCCAGCTTTGAGCGTTGAAATCGAGAAACAATAGTACATTCATACAAAAGGGTACAATACTATCCTCATACGACCAGATGCTTTGACTGAGTTCCTATAAAAGAACCAGGCCATCCTATGCGAGTTCCCAGTGGGCCCTTGGGTGCGAATGGGTTTACCATAAAATGTGGTCTGCCATTGTCACCACTAGAGAGGGATATTTCCACAAAGGTCCTTAATGATCGATCCCCAGATGCACATTTTAAACACCCCAAATTTTCCCTCACATTTTCTCACACCATGGCTTATGATCTCATATTTGCATAAACATCTCATTGCATCTCACATTGCATAAACAACTTCATTAAATCATTGCATGACTACACAATTAGGGTTTTGTGATCAGATGAATCTTATAAGTGATCTAAGCAATATCTGAGGTCTTGAAGCATGCCAAGAGGTTCCATGAGAGGTATATGGTCTTATGATATATCCAAGGATGATTAGAATTCACAAAATGTCAAAAGAGTGCACAGAAGTCCAGGCAGAGCTAGGGTTTTCCTACACAGATGACCAAAATTAGGGTTTTGGGTTTGAGGCCCTAAACCTCAAATATTTTGGTCACTCTTGATTCTAATGGTCTTAATATGTTATGAAGAGCATGTGTACCAAATTTGATGAAGAAATTCACTGTGGAAGTCATCTGATAATTGGGTAACTTCTTGAGCAAGTAAAGTCAAAATTAGGGCATCTGAGGCCTCTATCAAGGGTACCAAAGGGTCATCATCATCATTTTGAGTCTCTATGATCTTTATTTTATCATTAAAGTTGTTGGAAGTTCACAAAGTTGAAGAATTTTGAGCCAAATGCAAACTTGCTATTTTGGGAAATGATTTGTAATGGAAACTTTCCATTTTGGGAAAGATATTCAACCTATTCTCTCATGACCAAAAATGTTTCAAATGAAAAATCCTTGGACATGAAAGTTGTAGATTATGTCTTCCCATTTTCAAAAAGTACAAGAACATGTCTTGATTCATCCTAGAACTCAAGATATGACCATTCAAAGTTGGCAACAATCCTATAATTTTCAAGTGTGCACCAAAGAGGGATTTTTGCAATTTCACTTGCCAAGCCATTTCAAGACCTTTAATCAACTTCTAAACATCATACCAGCATAATACAACACATTTTATTTAAGAATGCACCAAAAATCACAAGATTCTATGCCTTGCACTTCAAGAAATTCCAAAGAGGGAAATTTGCAAAACCTATGATATTTCTTCATCCACTTGTTACAACTACACAAACTCAATACAAGGGCCATCCATGAACTCAGCTGAGGCCAGACACCCCTTCAAACAGCTTATGCCATGCCCCATGCTTGTGGAACAAAAACTTTTTACTTTTTGCAATTTTCCCATACCAATCAAACAGTGTCACACCAACTCCTCTAGCCAATCAAGACAAAACATACAAGCCTGAAGGATCTCATTTCATAACACCCATTGGCCTGAATCATCCCATAAGCTCAAATTGCCAAAAATTCCATAAACCTTCATCTCTTCAAATCTGATCACACAAGCCACAAACCTAAAATTAAACTTCACCAATCATCTCCAAATGGTCTAAGGATCACAAACCACCCTTCATTTTGCCCTAAAAGCCTCTGAACCAAAGACACGATTGCTACCTTAGCAGAACTGAATCTTCAAAACCAAGCCATACAAACTTCATTTAAGCCTTTCAGAAGCACAAGGGGATCAAGTGGAGTGGATTAGCATCAAAGGACGGGCCAGAAAGCTCAGATTGACAAAGCTCCATCTCAGGTAGCCATCTTAAAACATTTTTCTAGAAACTCCATTTTAAGTTATAATATGATTCTGTATGTCTCTCTGATCATGGTGATATGATTTGTTTTGAAAATGGTTGAGAAACCAGGATGTATGCTTTCTGAAACATTTTGATCTGAAAACGTTTTTCTTCGATTCTCCATTTTGATGCAATAGAAATGATCTTTATGGATTGATTCTTGTTTAGAGTTGTTTGGGGGATGATTCTGGAGAGTTAGAGAGTCTGGGGTGGCCTAGGAAGTGAGATAGGGTGAAGAGCTCACCAGAGAAGATGACCGGAGCTTGCTCCGGTCACCTGGAAATGTTTAGGGTTTGATTAGGGTTAGTTTTCCATATTTAATGTGGACCCTTGGATCTGTTTTAATTTTGTGCATGAATGGATAGGATTAGATGATTAAAACCTTAATCTAGTTAATTAAATAAATCATGTTTAATTAATTATAAAACAATTTAATTAGCCAGAATGAATCCAAGCCCTCCATTCATGCGCGCAGTCAACTATCTCCCCTTATGTTTGAATCTCAACCATCAGATCATTTCACTTTCCATTTAATTGTTTTTTTTTTGGAATAATAATAATCTTTATTGGCAAAAAACAAAGAGTTACACGCCGATCCGCAGATCCAGGCCCCAATTGACAAGGATACAGACAACGACCACTAAAGACTATTACAATACGCTGTCAATTTTCTATTCATTCTAAATCTATCCATTAGTATGTCATGAATATGTTGGATTTGAAGCTCTTCCTTTCTCCCCTGTTGAAAACAAATCTTTTTTCTCACCCACCAAATGTGGTATACCGTTTCAGCCAGTGCATCTTTGAAAATACACATTTTGTTGCCCTTCCCTTTGGCTTATTGCCAAACAGTAGGCTCATTCCAATCAAAAGGGATATATCCAAGACCAAAAATATTTAGAACCTCCTTCCAAATATTCTTTGTGAATGCACACTCAAAGAATAAATGGCCTCTATTTTCCTGCAAATCACAAAATAGACAATTCCCATCAGTATAAGTCCCGTGTTTCATCAATCTGTCTTTGTTTTGCAACCTGTCCTGGCAGACCAGCCAAAGTGTAAGAACAACCCTTGGTCTAGCCATGTACATGTACATTAATCTCCTCCATTCAACTCTTGGCTTGTCCCCACGCAAATGCCGATACATTCTTCGATTGTTATACATATTATTATCCTGGAATTCAACCCAAATATCATTAGACATCAATTCAGCTTTATGTTTACACTTCATCAGCCATGAACTATGATTGTTGGGCTGGTATTTCCCAATCACTCCATTCTTCAAGTAGCAAACATGCATCCCTTTAACACACATTTTTATCTTTCTTCTCGCTCAGATTCCAGAGATGTTTGCCAATGGTGGCTTTATTCCACTCCCCTAAGGCTGTGATGTTCCTTCCACCATTTTCAATCGGATCACACACATGATCCCAGGCCGCCGGCGCTCTTTTACTCTTGTTATTTGAAGCCCATATGAATCTTCTACACATGCTTTCAATGAGCCTAATGATCTTTTTGGGTAGAAGAAATATTTGCATCCAATAATTGGTTATATCAAACATCACACTTCTCACCAACTGTAATTTTCCTATATAGGACAAAAGACGGCTACACCAATGGTTAATTATAACAGTCATCCTGTCTATCAGCCCTTAACAATTGTTGATGGTGAGCTTTCTACTATTCAGAGGCACTCCAAGATACTTGACTGGAAGCTGACCCAATGAGAAGCCAGTTGCTTGCTGCAAGTTGTCTTTGGTTATGTCATCTACCCCTCCCACAAATAGCTTGCTTTTAGGAATGCTCATTTGCAAGCCAGTTGAGTTGGTGAATTTTTCCACCACCTGCATAATGAGTTGAAGAGAAACAACATCTCCTCTCACAAAAATCACAATATCATCAGCAAAACACATGTCAATAAGCTTCAGTTTTTCACATTTGGGGTGAAAATTGAAGTTTGGGTTATTATTCAAATTTTGGAACATCCTATGAAGGTACTCCTTCACCAACAAAAATAAGAGAGGGGAGATGGGATCTCCCTGTCTCAATCCCCTTTTTGCTTCCAGAATTTTTGATGGACTCCCATTGATATTGAACCGATATGAAGTAGTGGTTACACATTCCATTACCCAATTTCTGAACAACTGAGGTATTCCCATCTCTTGCATAATCTGAGCTAAAGCATTCCAGTCAACCGTATCGTACACCTTTTGAATGTCCATCTGAACCATGCACCTAGGAGAAATATTATTCCTATTATACCCTTCGATCAGTTCTTGAGCAAAGTTGATGTTGTCCTGTATGTGTATGCCTGGAACAAAAACAGATTGAGATTCATCCACCAGCTTACTGATTACCTTACCCAGTCTAGTTGTTAGATTTTTTTATATAATCTTGTAAACTGTACTACAGCAAGCTATAGGCCTCATATCCTTAACAGTTTTAGCATAAGGAGTTTTGGGGATAAGAGTCACCAGGGAGCAGTTAAAAACCTTCAGCGTCTTTCCATTTTGAAAAAACTCATTAACTGCAGCTGTCACATCACTTTTCACAATTTTCCATGTAGCTGTGAAGAAGTAAGCATTGAATCCATCCACCCCCGGTGCCTTGTTCTGACCTATGCTTTTCATAGCACTCCACACTTCCCCTTCCTTAACAGGTATTATAAGCTGACAAGCACTCTCTATCAAGAGTTTTACCATTCCTTATAGTTGTAATATCAATACATCTCAGGTTCAGGTATTTAGTACCTACGAGTTTATCATATAATTGCAAAACTTCTTCTTCTATATCTTCTGGTTTGCTTAGGCTTTCTCCATTTACAGACTCCAAAGAATAAATCCCATTTTGCTTGTTTCTATCCCTCACATAGGCATGATAAAAAGCATTATTACCATCTCCTAGTTGTAACCAATTCATCTTGGCTTTCTGCTTCAATATATTTTCCTCTGTTAGGTTCAAATGGATGAGGTTCTTAGTACAATGCTTCACTCTCTCAATAGTCTGCACATCAAAAAAATTATTTTGGAGTAACTTTTGTTCGTCTAGAAGCAGTTGTCTGGCTTTCTGGATTTGATCCTAAATGTCTGAAAATTGGGAATTCAGCTTCTTTAGGATCGGTTGCAGTCTCAATAATTTCCTCCATAATCTGTACATGCAATTACCTATCACCTCTTCTTGCCAATTGTTCTTCACAATCTGCATATAGGTAGGATCTTTAACACCACAATTCAGGAATTTATACATCGATATCTTCCTTACCTGCTATTGACTAATACTAACTTTGACAGGGGTATGATCAGAAATATTAGGTGCCAAGTTTTCCACTACAGCATCAGGAAGCCTCTGCAACCACTGAATGTTAGACAACATTCTATCAAATCTTGAGTGGATGACTCCTTGGGTGTGTTTGTTGGACCAGGTAAAGTAGCTTCCTTTGGATACATCTTCAAACAAGCAAACATTGTGCATCATCTCATCCAGATCTCTATACTCTGCATAACTAACAGGTTGCCCACCAATTCTATCCTCCTCCTTCAACACATTATTAAAGTCCCCCATGACAACCCAGGGCCTATCCATACTGCTACCCAGACTTTCCAGCTTGCTCCACAATGTTTTCCTATGTTCCACTTGATTAAAGGCATAAATCATTGTAGCAACATATCTAAAGGAGTTATCTATTCCATAAACCTCAAAATGCAGGAATTGTTCATGGACATGAATCATCCTAATAATCACTTCAGCTTATTCCACAAAAGCCAGATCATACCATTATAGTGTTTATCATAATTATCTTCAAAACACCACTTATTCTCATAATATCTTCTTATTCTAGCAACATTACTTTCTTTAACTCTAGTCTCTAGCAAGCCAATAAGAAAATACCTCCAAGTCACTAGCATCATAGCCTTCTATCATCCTTTACAGGACCTTCTCCGATCCTTAGGGGTGTGAAAGTGTTTTGGTATTCCACGAATGAACTCTTTGGTGAATGATTCACTACTCTTTTACCTCTGTCCTTTGCTGCCACCATAGTCCAGTCTGTGCTAGTACCCTTTTCTTCTATTGGTTTCTCTGCTACCATTATGACTGGATGAACCTCTTCCCTTTGAGTTTGGTCCCGTTGGGAAGGCTCTGACTTCTGTATATTCCCAACTGGTTGCCATATATTCTTAACTTGTTTGTTCATTGGCTTATGGCAATATTTGGGTACCCATTCAAACTCAATACATTATTGGACAAGCTTGTTGTGATGATCCCTGATATTGATGTTATTTCGAAGTTTTTGTGTAACATCTACCTCCACCAACATTCAGGCATATGAAACCCGTAGCTTCTTTGTTGTACATTCATCCATTGTAATTGGTTTTCTAATGGAGCTTGCTATATTTGCCAAGCATTTCTCTCCCCACAGGTGAAGTGGAAATTGGGGAAATGTGACCCACAAAGGCATAACCCGCAATATGTCCTCTTTCATCTCAAAATCTGAGCTCCATTGTCTTAAGAACAATGGCTTCCCATAAATGAAATACGGGCCCTGAGCTAACACATGTTCTCTATCCTCTTGATTCCTGAATCGCATAATAAAATGTCCTTTCTCATTGTAATATAGATCTGGTAGCGAAACCGAGTTCCAATTCTTCTCCATGAACTTCTTGACTGCATTCATTGACAAAGAATCTCCTAGGGCAAACAATACCATCGAATTTGACCAAAACTTGAGCTCATCTTCAACATCAGATTCTTCAATTTTTACTTCCACTTCGCCATCGACAATCGTGGGAGGGATATACTTCATACTCGCCTCTCTATTGATTCTTCTATTGCCTCGTATAACATCTACCCAGGGTTTCCTTTGTTGCACAGTCTCTGGCTCCTCAACCTCTGGAATTTCGATCTCGCTTTCCGTCATCATAGGAGGTTCCATATCCGGTATCTCCTTTTCCTTACGAGTGGCGTCTTGCCTTTCATGTTCTCATGCTTGTTGTTCTTGTGATTCCAGGGTGTCTTGTATTTCATTGTCCCCTGCATGTTGTTCTTGTGATTCCATGATCGCTTGAGTGATTATTGTTCGCTCCTCCCCTTTTCGTCACGACGCCACCGTAAGCCTTGGCCGGCAACCGCCGCGTTTGCCCATGGTTGTTAAACCCTAGCAGAGCAAAAAGGACAAAAAGAGCTTTTTTTTAATTTTTCATTTTTATTGCATTTCTTTCACATAATTTTTAAAAATAGCAAAAACAATTAATAAAATATCATTTTCTGCATTTTTGTTTCGAATAATTTTCTTAACCTAAATTTCTATTTTATTTTAATATTTTCATTAAAAAAGTATTTTTAAAATATTTAAATGTTTTATTTAATTAATTAATTGATTTTAATTAATTAAATATGCATTTAAGTTTCTAAAAATCACCAAAAAATTCATGAAGCATTCTTAAACATTTAGAAACATTTTCAAACTCACCATACAAATTTATTTTTAGGTTTGATCACATTTTCACAATTTTCTTTGCATTAGGGTTCTTAAACTTCACATTATTTTAACCCTAACTTGAAAAATTCATTTCTGCCTAACCATGATGAGTCTGAACTTGATTCTTTTTGCAATGTTTCACATATTGCATCTAGTTTCTAGGTTATTTATCTCATATTTTTTCATTGCATTTTCAATTTGATTTGCATTTTCCCTTTAGAATTCCCCATAAACCCTAGTTAACTTAAGAAATCCATAACTTTGCCTAGGGTTAGCTTCTGACCTTCTCCTTTGGCGTGTGATCTTATGTGTGTTTAGGGTTTGTTTGAGTTCAATTTAAATTTTTTATCATGATGTATGCTTCTGTTTTGGTCATATGCATCATGCTTGTTCATAAAACCCTAATTTTGCATCTTCATTTGCACTATTCTTTGCATATCATGAACTTATGAACTTGTAATGCCATTCCATTCTTTTGTATGTCATCTTAGACATCTTAGGACATGTTTGAAACATTTCTTGATCATTGTTACATCATTTTGGCATGCTTGGCATTCATTTTGTTTTATGAACTTCTATGTGTTTTCATGCTCCTAACATGCTCCATTTGCACTCATTCTCTTGTATGATCATATACATGACATGTTTATGCCTTTTCATCATTTTATACACCATTTTTATTGCATTTACACTTCTGGTTATGGTCTTTATACCTTCATATGCTTTGTTTCCCTTTGCATTTGCATCTTAGGCATCTTGTGCTAACATTTCAGGAACTTTTGGTAAGTTGTTTGGGAGGTGGATTTGCCTTCACCTACCACCTATTCTTTCCTTTACATTTGCATCTTTTAATTTTCTTTGGAGTGGACATGCTTCACTTGTGTTTCTCTTGCTCCTTTCTTTTCTCCTAAGTTACTTATCTAATTCAGGAAGTAAGTAACTTATTTTCTCCTCTATTCTCTTTTCATCTGCTTCCCTTCCTTGGTGGCCTTGAAGATCTTTTCTCTTAAGCCTCACAAACCATAGGATATCCAAGCATGATAATTTTTAGGGTTGTGTATAGTTTCCCCTAGATTTTTACCTTTGAGTTTCCTTGAGCTCTCTTCTCGTCTCTTAATCAGAGGCTAAACTTTTAAAGCTTTAGGACTTTGGAATTAGGGTTATGCCTGTATCCTTATCTTAGGATGGAGTGTATAACCTTAATCCTTAGTGTTAAACCTTTAATTTGTTTACACCTCTTAATCAAAACACATTAATAATCACTAAGACTTTATCTTGTAACTTGGGCCTTACATTAGGGTTTTATCTCTTCCTTATGGTTAAGAGGGACTGACCCTAGTGTTTAATGGACAAGTCCCCCTCAAGTTGTCTTACAAACTTAAAATACATTTCTTAATCTCATCCTTTAATTAAAATCCATCTTTAATAAAGGCTAGTTATCTAATGAATTTAGTTCCTAACCATGGATTAAGTTGAGGAGTCTTCCTCAGCTTAAGTGTTCTCATCTATCATCCTTCTCTTAGGATGGTGTAATGAGTTCACTAATCCCTGATTAGAGATTAAACTCATTACTTAACACTAAATAAAAACCCAAAAACATATTAATAATCACAAGTAGGTTAATGATCTTAATCATTCATCAATTAAGGTAATTAAGTTGAGATTCTTATCTCACACTTAAGTAGGCTCATTATACCTAATCAGGGAGGATATAATGAGTTTACAAACCTTTGTTTAGGCTTAAGCTCATTTACTTATGAAAAACACCAAAAAAAATTAAAAACTGAAAATACCAAAAACAAACAATAATCGTCTCCGCCGGGATTCTTTTCTCATCACAGTCATTCACAAACGAGAACTTGCTTCTTCCTTCTAATGTAAGACAGTTAGCACTCGAGCCAGACGAGTCATACACTTGAGCATAGACAAGCAAGTAGTTCACAGTAAAATCATCTTCAATCTATTTGAGTCGAAGTACGGTGTTCTGACTTCCTCACTGCACGAGAGGATACGTAGGCATAACTTAACAGTTATCGAACAAAAGTCTCTTTGTCATCCCCCTCTTTCTACTTTCTTTTCTAAGCCTAATTCTTGAGCATTCACCCTCCTTTTTTTGCACTGACACACTGTACATTTTTCCTAGCCTTTTATACACATTCAGCACACACACTTACCCCTTTTAGACACAATCTTGTAAGCATGGATCCCATCGAGTACGACAGACGATCTGGGTGCTAATACCTTCCCAGGTCGTAACCATCCCCCTTACTCAGTTTTCTTTGGTTCACAACCGTCTTATCCATACCCTTCCGGGTTTATGCAGCATTACCTTTCCTTCGGGATAAAAATGCCTAGCTGGCGACTCTATTCAACTTCAACCTCCAACATCACCGACAGTTCGCGTTTGCACCAGGGTGAAAATCCGGGGAGCGACACACATAACTATCGAGGTCGTGTAATGATCCAAGAAAGATTCCTGCATCAAAACACTTCCAAGACGGTCGCAAGTATGGGTGTGGAACTCACTACTACCAACATAGCAAGATGCCATGAAGCCAAAGTGATTTTCCATGCTAAGTTCTAAGGTGCACTCGAGCCCCGGTTACGAGCTCATCTCACATTAACAGTTCCCAATCCCACCAAAAAGAAAAACTAGTACAGCCAGACAGTCTAGTAATAATATATGATGCATGAAAATAAATACTGAAAATTGTAAATAAAGCTGTAAAGTAAACTGTAAATAAACAACAATAAAATAAACACACAACAACAAACAATCAACACCCAAAGAAACAGAAACACGCAAGTGCTAGCAATGACTCTCGAGGGGAAACCAGAGATTCTGGGTTCGGTCCCCAATAGAGTCGCCAACTATCTCTCCCTGGATTTCCATTCTAGTATAAACGCGAAAGTGGCGCGGAAAAGGTAGAGTCGCCAGCCAGGCATTTTTATCCCGAAGGAACGGGAATGGTAATGCTACACAAACCGAAGAAAGAAAAGAAAGGCTAAAGGTTCTACGAACCAAAGATACTGGGTTCGGGAGTAGGTTACGATTTGGTAAGGTATTAGCACCCCAGACCGTCCGCCGTACCCGACGTTATCCACGCTTGCAAAGAAACTACTTCAAAGGATGAAGAAATGAAAGTTGCTGCAAAAAGAAAGACTGGAACTAGAGAAAATAAAATAAGGGGGAAAATGTAGGGAAAATAAAAGAATGCTTGAACGGGCCCTACCCCGCTGCCTACTTACCTCACTGGACATGAGGATCCAAGTCGCCGTAGTTCCCCTAACTAGGGGTGAGAAAGATTGCTTGTGTCTTAAGGCTTGAACTGCCTATGTCAATTCTCAGGTGTTGCAGGCTCGGACGACGAGTTCGTTACCATCTTGCAAAATGACAAGTAGTAGCAAGTTCGTACATAAGGAGTGAGTGGGATGAGAAAAGAAGTCTCGAAGGATAGACACTTATTGTTTGTGTTTTTTAGAGGTCTTTTAGAGTGTGGCACAAGAGAGTGAACCCAAACTCTATTCCATGGAATGTGTACTTTCTACTACATTCCAAGATTGAATAATAGAACAAGCACACCAAGTAAGGAGAATTTATCCAAGACTTGTTTCCAAGGGAAATAGCCTAAGCTCACTAACTTGTTGAACTTATTAGATGTTTTAGTGAATAAGAATGAAGAAGTATTTTTTATGGTTTTCTTAGTGCATCATGCTAGACAAGTGTACTATTCCAAGATGGAATGAATACATATGCCCCATGGAATAAGGATATACACAAGAGGTCACTTACTTCTTTATTAAGGTGTTTTTTGGGTTTTGTATGAAGATGAGAAGTGAAAGAACCAAAGGAGCAAAAGGTAAAAGTCTAATGGGGAAAGACTAAACCTAAAGTTATCATGCAAAGGTGGTCCTAAGGTTAGTGTAGTTTGAAACTATCCTAATGACAAATAAGGAAAGAGAATAAGAAGATAAAAGAAGAGGAGAAGAAGAGATGAAGCATTGAAATGTGGATAATCATACACGCTTCACTTACCGTTGCACCTACAAATGTTAGCAAAATTTCCAACACATATTCAACACATCAATCAAATGTTAACATATCAACACAATTCATGGAATTAACATGCTCAATGTTTCAAGAAAACAAAAATCACCAAACATGCCAAGCTTTGAAAATACATGAATCCACGTGTCGAGAAAGCATACATCAACCAGCAAGCAAACCACCCTAAACAAGCATATAAAATGATCATACAATGATCCATGGAGATTATGGCAAGTATGAGAAGCAAACAAACTCAAAACAACCCAAAAATGTCATTCTATCTCAGTCTTAACCGGTTAACCAAAAGCGTTAACTGGTTAACCGACCCAAACCTGCAGCAAAGAAGTCAGAAAACAGATGCGTTAACCAGTTAACCTGTAGCGTTAACCAGTTAACACTGTGCAAACAACAACAAATTCCTGTAGAAAAAGGCAGTCCAAACCAGCTTATTTCAAATAATCCACCAACAGTCCAACAATCAATTATGCACGATATAATAAGATGAAATCACATTAATCAATCACAATTATGCTCATGAACATTAACATGTAGATCCAATCACAAATCAACCAAGCAATACAAGCAAAACAAGCAATTAGCACAAGCACATGGTGGATCTTAAATGGGTTTAGGGTTTTGGTGATTTTTAGAAACTTAAATGCATATTTAATTAATTAAAATTAATTAATTAATTAAATAAAACTTTTAAATATTTTAAAAATACTTTTTTAATGCAAATATTAAAATAAATAAAAAATTTAGGTTAAGAAAATTATTCGAAACAAAAATGCAGAAAATGATATTTTATTAATTGTTTTTGCTATTTTTAAAAATTATGTGAAAGAAATGAAATAAAAATGAAAAATAAGAAAAAGCTCTTTTTGTCCTTTTTGCACTGCTAGGGTTTAACAACCATGGGAAAACGTGGCGGTTGCCGGCTAAGGCTTGTGGTGGCGGCGTGACGAAAAGGGGAGGAGCGAACAATAGGCACTCAAGCGATCACGGAATCACAAGAACAACAAGCAGGGGACCATGAAATACAAGACACCCTGGAATCACAAGAACAACAAGCAGGAGAACATGAAAGGCAAGACGCGACTCGTAAGGAAAAGGAGATACAGGATATGGAACCTCCTATGATGACGGAAAGCGAGATCGAAATTCCAGAGGTTGAGGTGCCAGAGACTGTGCAACAAAGGAAACCCTGGGTAGATGTTATACGAGGCAATAGAAGAATCAATAGAGAGGCGAGTATGGAGTATATCCCTCCCACGATTGTCGATGGCGAAGTGGAAGTAAAAATTGAAGAATCTGATGTTGAAGATGAGCTTGAGTTTTGGTAAAATTCGATGATATTGTTTGCCTTAGGAGATTCTTTGTCAATGAATGCAGTCAAGAAGTTCATGGAGAAGAATTGGAACTCGGTTTCACTACCAGATCTATATTACAATGAGAAAGGACATTTTATTGTGCGATTCAGGAATCAAGAGGATAAAGAACATGTGCTAGCTCAGGGCCCGTATTTCATTAATGGGAAGCCATTGTTCTTAAGACAATGGAGTTCAAATTTTGAGATGAAAGAGGACATATTGCGGGTTATGCCGTTGTGGGTCACATTTCCCCAATTTCCACTTCACCTGTGGGGAGAGAAATGCTTGGCAAAGATAGCAAGCTCCATTAGAAAACCAATTACAATGGATGAATGTACAACAAAGAAGCTACGGGTTTCATATGCCCGAATGTTGGTGGAGGTAGATGTTACACAAAAAATTTGAAACATCATTAATATCATGGATCATGACAACAAGCTTGTCCAACAATGTATTGAGTATGAATGGGTACCCAAATATTGCCATAAGTGCTTGAAAATAGGGCATGACTGTGTGTTGAAGAAGCCAATAAATAAACAAGTTAAGAATATATGGCAACCAGTTGGGAATATACAGAAGTCAGAGCCTTCCCAACGGGACCAAACTCAAAGGGAAGAGGTTCAGCCAGTCATAATGGTAGCAGAGAAACAAATAGAAGAAAAGGGTACTAGCACAGACTGGACTATGGTGGCAGCAAAGGACATAGGTAAAATAGTAGTGAATCATTCACCAAAGAGTTCATTCGTGGAATACCAAAACACTTTCACACCCCTAAGGATCGGAGAAGGTCCTGTAAGGGATGATAGAAGGCTATGATGCTAGTGACTTGGAATGTAAGAGGAATTAATAAAGGAGCTAGACACATGGAGGTATTTTCTTATATTGCTTATTTTATGTCTCCTATTATTGGCTTGCTAGAGACTAGAGTTAAAGAAAGTAATGTTGCTAGAATAAGAAGATATTATGAGAATAAGTGGTGTTTTGAAGATAATTATGATAAACACTATAATGGTAGGATCTGGCTTTTGTGGAATAAGATGAAGTGATTATTAGGATGATTCAAGTCCATGAACAATTCCTGCATTTTGAGGTTTATGGAATAGATAACTCCTTTAGATATGTTGCTACAATGATTTATGCCTTTAATCAAGTGGAACATAGGAAAACATTGTGGAGAAAGCTGGAAAGTCTTGGTAGCAGTATGGATAGGCCCTGGGTTGTCATGGGGGACTTTAATAATGTCTTGAAGGAGGAAAATAGAATTGGTGGGCAACCTGTTAGTTATGCAGAGTATAGAGATCTAGATGAGATGATGCACAATGTTTGCTTGTTTGAAAATGTATCCAAAGGAAGCTACTTTACCTGGTCCAACAAACACACCCAAGGAGTCATCCACTCAAGAATTGATAGAATGTTGTCTAACATTCAGTGGTTGTAGAGGCTTCCTGATGCTGTAGTGGAAAACTTGGCATCTAATATTTCTGATCATACCCCTGTCAAAGTTAGTATTAGTCAATAGCAGGTAAGGAAGATATCAATGTTTAAATTCCTGAATTGTAGTGTTAAAGATCCTACCTATATGCAGATTGTGAAGAACAATTGGCAAGAAGAGGTGATAGGTAATTGCATGTACAGATTATGGAGGAAATTATTGACACTGCAACCGATCCTGAAGAAGTTGAATTCCCAATTTTCAGACATTCAGGATCAAATCCAGAAAGCCAGACAAGTGCTTCTAGATGAACAAAAGTTACTCCAAAATAATTTTTTTGATGTGCAGACTATTGAGAGAGTGAAGCATTGTACTAAGAACCTCATCCATTTGAACCTAACAGAGGAAAATATATTGAAGCAGAAAGCCAAGGTGAATTGGTTACAACTAGGAGATGGCAATAATACTTTTTATTATGCCTATGTGAGGGATAAAAACAAGCAAAAGGGGATTTATTCTTTGGAGTCTGTAAATGGAGAAAGCCTAAGCAAACCAGAAGATATAGAAGAAGAAGTTTTGCAATTATATGATAAACTGGTAGGTACTAAATCCCTGAACCTGAGATGTATTGATATTACAACTATAAAGAATGGTAAAACTCTTGATAGAGAGAGTGCTTGTCAGCTTATAATACCTGTTAAGGAAGGGGAAGTGTGGAGTGCTATGAAAAGCATATGTCAGAACAAGGCACCGGGGGTGGATGGATTCAATGCTTACTTCTTCACAGCTACATGGCAAATTGTGAAAAGTGATGTGACAACTGCAGTTAATGAGTTTTTTCAGAATGGAAAGATGCTAAAGGTTTTTAACTGCTCCCTGGTGACTCTTATCCCCAAAAATCCTGATGTTAAAACTGTTAAGGATATGAGGCATATAGCTTGCTGTAGTACAGTTTACAAGATTATATAAAAAATTCTAACAACTAGACTGGGTAAGGTGATCAGTAAGCTGGTGGATGAATCTCAATCTGTTTTTGTTCCAGGCATACACATACAGGACAACATCATCTTGGCTCAAGAACTGATCGAAGGGTATAATAGGAATAATATTTCTCCTAGGTGCATGGTTCAGATGGACATTCAAAAGGTGTACGATACGGTTGACTGGAATGCTTTAGCTCAGATTATGCAAGAGATGGGAATACCTCAGTTGTTCAGAAATTGGGTAATGGAATGTGTAACCACTACTTCATATCGGTTCAATATCAATGGGAGTCCATCAAAAATTCTGGAAGCAAAAAGGGGATTGAGACAGGGAGATCCCATCTCCCCTCTCTTATTTTTGTTGGTGATGGAGTACCTTCATAGGATGTTCCAAAATTTGAATAATAACCCAAACTTCAATTTTCACCCCAAATGTGAAAAACTGAAGCTTATTGACATGTGTTTTGCTTATGATATTGTGATTTTTGTGAGAGGAGATGTTGTTTCTCTTCAACTCATTATGCAGGTGGTGGAAAAATTCACCAACTCAACTGGCTTGCAAATGAGCATTCCTAAAAGCAAGCTATTTGTGGGAGGGGTAGATGACATAACCAAAGGAAACTTGCAGCAAGCAACTGGCTTATCATTGGGTCAGCTTCCAGTCAAGTATCTTGGAGTGCCTCTGAATAGTAGAAAGATCACCATCAACAATTGTCAAGGGCTGATAGACAGGATGACTGTTAGAATTAACAATTGGTGTAGCCGTCTTTTGTCTTATACAGGAAAATTACAGTTGGTGAGAAGTGTGATGTTTGATATAACCAATTATTGGATGCAAATATTTCTTCTACCCAAAAAGATCATTAGGCTCATTGAAAGCATGTGTAGAAGATTCATATGGGCTTGAAATGACAAGAGTAAAAGAGCGTCGGTGTCCTGGGATCATGTGTGTGATCCGATTGCAAATGGTGGAAGGAACATCACAGCCTTAGGGGAGTGGAATAAATCCACCATTGGCAAACATCTCTGGAATCTGAGCGAGAAGAAAGATAAAAATGTGGGTTAAAGGGATGCATGTTTGCTACTTGAAGAATGGAGTGATTGGAAAATACCAGCCCAACAATCATAGTTCATGGCTAATGATATTTGGGTTGAATTCCAGGTTAATAATATGTATAACAATCGAAGAATGTATCGGCATTTGCGTTGGGACAAGCCAAGAGTTGAATGGAGGAGATTAATGTACATGTACATGGCTAGACCAAGGGTTGTTCTTACACTTTGGCTGGTCTGCCAGGACAGGTTGCAAACCAAAGACAAATTGATGAAACACGGGACTTATACTGATGGGAATTGTCTATTTTGTGATTTGCAGGAAAATAGAGGCCATTTATTCTTTGAGTGTGCATTCACAAAGAATATTTGGAAGGAGGTTCTAAATAGATTTGGTCTTGGATATATCCATTTTGATTGGAATGAGCCTACTGTTTGGCAATAAGCCAAAGGGAAGGGCAACAAAATGTGTATTTTCAAAGATGCGCTGGCTGAAACGGTATACCACATTTGGTGGGTGAGAAAAAAGATTTGTTTTCAACAGGGGAGAAAGGAAGAGCTTCAAATCCAACATATTCATGACATACTAATGGATAGATTTAGAATGAGCTCTTCACTGGTCAGCTCTTCACCCTATCTCACTTCCTATCCAACATATTCCGGTCATCTTCTCTGGTGAGCTCTTCACCCTATCTCACTTCCTAGGCCACCCCAGTCTCCCTAACTCTCCAGAATCATCCCCCAAACAACTCTAAACAAGAATCAAGCCATAAAGATCATTTCTATTGCATCAAAATGGAGAATCGAAGAAAAACATTTTTAGATCAAAAAGTTTCAGAAAGCATACATCCTGGTTTCTCAACCATTTTCAAAATAAATTATATCACCATGATCAGAGAGACTTACAGAATCATATTATAACTTAAAATGGAGTTTCTAGAAAAATGTTTTGAGATGGCTACCTGAGATGGAGCTTTGTCAATCTGAGCTTTCTGGCCCGTCCTTTGATGCTAATCCACTTCACTTGATCCCCTTGTGCTTCTGAAAGGCTTAAATGAAGTTTGTATGGCTTGGTTTCGAAGATTCAGTTCTGCTAAGGTAGCAATCGTGTCTTTGGTTTCAGAGGCTTTTAGGGGAAAATGAAGGGTGGTTTGTGATCCTTAGACCATTTGGAGATGATTGGTGAAGTTTAATTTTAGGTTTGTGGCTTGTGTGATCAGATTTGAAGAGATGAAGGTTTATGGAATTTTTGGCAATTTGAACTTATGGGATGATTCAGGCCAATGTGTGTTATGAAATGAGCTCCTTGAGGCTTGTATGTTTTGTCTTGATTGGCTAGAGCAGTTGGTGTGGCACAGTTTGATTGGTATGGACAAATTGCAAAAAGTAAAAAGTTTTTGTTCCACAAGCATGGGGCATGGCATAAGCTGTTTGAAGGAGTGTCTGGCCTCAGCTGAGTTCATGGATGGCCCTTGTATTGAGTTTTTGCAGTTGTAACAAGTGGATGAAGAGATATCATAGGTTTTGCAAATTTCCCTCTTTGGAATTTCTTGAAGTGCAAGGCATAGAATCTTGTGATTTTTGGTGCAGTCTTAAATAAAATGTGTTGCATTATGTTGGTATGATGTTTAGAAGTTGATTAGAGATATTGAAATGGCTTGGCAAGTGAAATTGCAAAAATCCCTCTTTGGTGCACACTTGAAAATTATAGGATTTTTGCCAACTTTGAAAGGTCATATCTTGAGTTCTAGGATGAATCAAGACATGTTCTTGTACTTTTTAAAAATTGGAAGACATAATCTACAACTTTCATGTCCAAGTATTTTTTGTTTGAAACATTTTTGGTCATGAGAGAATAGGTTCAATATCTTTCCCAAAATGGAAAGTTTCCATTACAAGTCATTTCCCAAAATAGCAAGTTTGCATTTGGCTCAAAATTCTTTAAATTTGTGAACTTCCAACCACTTCAATGATAAAATAAAGATTATACAGACTCAAAATGATGATGATGACCCTTTGGTACCCTTGATAGAGGCCTCAGATGCCCTAATTTTGACTTTACTTGCTCAAGAAGTTACCCAATGATCAGATGACTTCCACATTGAATTTCATCATCAAATTTGGTACACATGCTCTTCATAACATATTAATACCATTAGAATCAAGAGTGACCAAAAAATTTGAGGTTTAGGGCCTCAAACCCAAAACCCTAATTTTGGTCATCTGTGTAGGAAAACCCTAGCTCTGCCTGGACTTCTATGCACTCTTTTGACATTTTGTGACTTCCAATCATCCTTGGAGATATCATAAGACCATATAAACCTCATGGACCCTCTTGGCATGCTTCAAGACCTCAAAGATTGCTTAGATCACTTATAAGATTCATCTGATCACAAAACCCTAATTGTGCAGTCATGTAATGATTTAATGAAGTTGTTTATGCAATGTGAGATGCAATGAGATGTTTATGCAACTATGAGATCATAAGACATGGTGTGAGAAAATGTGAGGGAAAATTTGGGGTGTGTAAAATGTGCATCTGGGGACCGATCATTGAGGACCTTTGTAGAAACATCCCTCTCCAGTGGTGACAATGGCAAACCACATTTTATGGCAAACCCATTCGCACCCGAGGGCCCACTGGGAACTCGAATAGGATGGCCTGGTTCTTTTATAGGAACTCAGTTAAAGCATCTAGTCGTATGACAATAGTATTGTACCCTTTTGGATGAATGTACTACTGTTTCTCGATTTCAACGCTCAAAGCTGGGAACTTATAAAGGATGCTTGTTTTTCCCGGACTCACGTTGAGACCTCCCTGAGTAGTAAATAATTCCAAACGGATTCTCTGATTTGGGAGCCATTTCTCGGAAATGGTGAATGTATTATTGTTATTCGGTTTCTAGAGTCCGTGTTGTTTCACCCGGAGCACACCTGTGAGATTGGGAGGGGTCTACAGGTTTGCAGGAACCCTTGACCTCATCATACCTAATTACCAGTACAGTCCTATGATTTGATATGGTTACATGGATTTTGGAGTTCTTAAGTCATCGAATATCTGATTTGGGGCTTATTTGAGACCGAGTTCTTGTTCATGGGGCTTTATTCAGAGGATTTTGGTTCTTGGTCATTGGGTCTAGTATTCAATATCCAGACAGTCCCCAGTCCCAGTTGGTGATCATATGCCTGCATTGCATTTACATCGCATCATACTTGCATTAACTATTTGTGTTTCCATTTCAGGTTATCATTTATCCATTATACCCAGTTCTGGTATTCGTTATTTCTTCAGATGACAGAAGTCCAAGAGATACCCAGAAAAAGGAATGCTCATTACACTTTCCCGCAACCAGAAATTGAGGGTATTCAGAAACTGGTGGGCTTGATGAGTGACAAGGTTTCAGATGATTTCAGAAGCCGGTATAGGAAGATATTTGGTTACATGAACAAACCTGCTATTGATTAGAGAGATAGTCTTCATTCTTTATTGCAATTTTATGACCCTCAACTGAGAAGTTTTGTGTTTTCTGACTATGTCTTGGCTCCTACCATGGAAGAGATTTCTGGCATCCTGAAGATGTCTATCAGGAATGGTATTCCCTATTATGTTGCGGAGAAGTTTCCCCCGTACAAGGATATATCAGGTGCTTGTCATTTGAGTATGCTTAGGGTAAAGATGGAGCTGGAAGCTAGTAAGGGGAAGGGATTTGCTTTGGATTTTCTTATCATATAAGCTCATGTGTTTGCTTTGGGAGGGATGTGGTTAGAATTCAGTGCATTATTAGCCTTAATGGTATATGGGATATGTCTTTTCCCATGAGAGAAAGGTTGGGTAAGCTTGGAGGCTATCACCATTTTCATTAAAGAAAACCCAGTGCCTACGATGTTGGGAGACTTTTACTTTGGTGTCCATCACAGAAAAGAGAAAAGGAAGGGGTACGTGAATTGTTGTGCTCCATTATTTGCTGAGTGGATTTCTAAGAAGCTTCCAAAGTCAGGACCATTCAAAGATCTTAAGCAAGATTGGAAGTGGGCTAGAAGATTGATGGGGTTAACATCCGATGATATAGCTTGGGGATGTAGCAAAAACTTGGTGGGGAAGAAGTTTATTACAATGTGTGGTGAATTTCCCTATGTACCTTTGTTAGGAAGGAAAGGAGTAATAAGTCATAACCATGTGTTGTCTAGAAAACAATTTGGCTATCCACTGAAGGATCCTCCATCAGATAAGGAAATAGAAAAGACTTTGTATCTTCCAACTGAAGGTAATGAGCATTTGATTATCCAAGTATCTCAAACTTGGGAAACAAAGGTTAGGGAGTGTAAGAAAGAATTTGGAAAGGTGGACCCTAAGACATATCCCCCTTTTGCTGCTTGGATACAGGGTAGGGTTGATACTTTCTTCCTTCCATTTTCAGTTGAGGCTCCACTATATCCAAAAGAGGTACCTGTGCAAACCACTATTTCTCTTGAAGATTATAAGAAGTTGGAAGCTCAGTTGCACGAGGTTCGAGTAGAGAATTCTGAAATGGCTAGCTTGTACCATCGTGCCAATCATACTAAACAAGAAGCAGAAGAAAAGCTGCAGAGGATGCAGGTTACCTTAGAAGCTAAGGAAAAGGAGTTTTCTGGGAGAGAAGGTCATTTTCAGAGATTGGTTTTAACAGAATCAAAAAGAGAAGCGGAGCATAAGAAGACTTTGAAGACTCTTTGAGAAGTTCGTCAATCCATTACTTGGTTACAGGGCCAAAGGGAACAGGAGCAGAAGAAGTACAAAGAAAACGAAGAGTTCTTTGAGGTGCAGATGGCATTCAAGAAAGAAGAAGTAATATGGTATAGAGCCAGCTAGCCTTGGAGGAAGCAATGAAGGAGATTGTAGATCTTAAGCTGAGAGCAGACGTCAAGAAGAACCGGACAGGGGTGGTGACTGCAAAAGAGGAATTTGAGTCTTCCTTTAGCCTAGAGTTTTAGTTTATTGTCATTTGTATCCAAACTACCTACAGGCTTGTTGTAGGAGCCTTGCTTTAGCTTTTTGTTTTGAATTGTTGTAGGAGCCTTTCTGATCGAAGGATTTCTTCATTCTTTTCTGATATAGCTGCCCATGACAAATTGCAGCTAATCTCTTCTCTTCGATTAGATTCAGTTGATTGTACCGAGATCGGACCCATTCTGCTTCATTCAGCTTTACATCCATCAGTACCCGTAAGGAGGGTAGCTCAACTTCAACAGGTAGGACTGCCTCCATACCATACACAAGCTGATAAGGTGTTGCCCCAGTGGACGTTCTGATTGAGGTTCGGTACCCATGCAAAGAAAATGGTAGCATTTCATGCTAGTCTTTGTAAGTAACCACCATCTTCTGCACAATCTTCTTGATATTTTTGTTAGCTGCCTCAACAGCGCCATTCATCTTTAGCTTGTAAGGAGAAGAGTTGTGATATTGGATTTTGAAGTCCCGGCACAGTTCTGCCATCATTTTGTTGTTAAAATTGGAACCATTATCAGTAATGATCCGCTCGGGTACTCCATATAGACAGATGATGTCTCTTTTCAGAAATATGGCTACCACTTGTCTGGTGACGTTTGCATGCGAAGCTACTTCAACCCATTTGGTGAAGTAATCAATGGCTACCAGGATGAATCTGTGGCCATTTGAAGCAGTTGGTTTAATCTTTCCAATCATGTCAATGCCCCACATGGACTCCAGTTGCTTTATCTTAGCTTGAGTCCTTTAATCTTCCTGTGCACGAGCCTTAGTGATCCTGATCCACCTAGCCTCGCTCTCCTCTAAGTAATGCTCTGCCCTAACTTTCTGAGTGTTTGCTTCCTTGCAAGCATTCTTCAGTACTAACTCCCCTGCCCTATCCTTTCTGATGTAGTCTTCCATCTTCTAAATCTTGGTAAAGTGCTCGACCCGGAGACTCTCTAACCTCTCATTATCTAGATGGCTGTCATTCCTCTCCCAGAGGGTCTTATTTAAAGCTTCAGAGAGCTGAGCATTCCTTTCCTTCAATTTCTCAAACTCCTCTAGGCTGACAGTAGCTGTATGCTGCACTGTTGAAGGTCCAGGTGCATCCTCTAAGGTGAAGGGCATCCGGGTGATCTGGCCCCTGGTACGAGACCAATCAAGATACTGTGCTGAGGCTATATTGTTGCATTTTCCAAGGATGGTTGTCCCCTTAGTCTGAATGTTGTCCCAAGCCCAGGCAGCTTGTCTGACAACAGCTGAGTTGTGCTGGATGTCACAATAGAGGGTCTCTGTTAAGTCTTTCCCTCTTGGGGGATGAACCAAAGCATACCCTAATTGTCTCTTGAAAAGCAAAGGGTTGTAGTTGATGCAACCTTTTACTCCAATCAAAGGCACATTGGGATATTGGCCACAGCTAGTAATGATGTTTGTGCCCTTGGTGCTCTGAGTGCACCATCTAATGTCTTCTGATGTAAGGGCAATCAATCTCTTATCCCAATTCCTTAGCTGATGAGGGTTCAGGAAAGTGTCTTATTTTGGCAATTGTCCTAGCAACCAATAGTAGAAGAGGGGTGCATAGCATCTGACCAATCTTCCCTTCTGCTTCTCATTCCTTTGATGCATTGAGTAGTAAACGTCTCCCAGCAAGGTAGGGACTGGATTCCTCAACAGGAAGAGATGGATAGCACTCTTGCTTACAAACTTAGGCTCGTCTGCAAACAAGATGACTCTATATATGATGAGGGATAGAAGAGCACAAATAGTGTCCCACTTCCCTGCTACAGCATGCAGGGTGGCCTGAGAGATCAAGAGGTCTAAGTGAAGGCCTGGGATTCCAACCTTGGTGGTCATGCTTTGATCAATGAGAGTAGGTTCCAAGTGTAAGGCCTTAGCTATATCTTCATTCTTGGGAGTAACCATCTCTGGGTTGAAAGGAATCCCCCTCCTGATAGGAACTCCTAACAACATGGAAAATTCTTCTAGCAGAGGCCCCAACTGAAAATCAGGGAATGTAAAACATATGAGAGGAGGATCATAAAACTGCAGGCAGGTGTGAATCATGCTCCTCTGGGATGCATCCAGGTCCATGATCATGTCCATAATGCCACCATAATGTTCCCTGAATAAATGGACATGATCAGGAGTAATGAAGCTGGATCTGTCTGATGCCTGTCAGGGTGGGCTCAAAGAAGTGATATGTGATGTTTCTCTTCCTAGAAGTGTCCATGCTGATAATGGATGCTGGTGAAGAAAACTGAGGGTAACGGCTGATGAAGGTCACTAAAGAAGATGCTGAAGATGAGTCTTTGATGAAGACAACTGGAGAAGAGTCTCTGATGAAGACAAGATGATAAAGGTGCTGAAGAAGGAACTTTGATGAAGATGCCGGTGCAGATAGCTGAAGAAGTCTGAGCAGCAAAACAGGTCAAAACCAAACCAAAGATAAGAAGGTGGATACCCTGTAAAACAAATAGGAAAATGTTAAATGATGCAAAATGATGTATGAAGAATGATATGCAAGGGTTTGTGATCAAGTGATGGATCTGTTATCTGCCTTGATAGGGTCCATGTGTGTTCATAAGTCCGGATGGAGGCTTAGAAATCCAGTAACCAGGTGGGGGACTCAAATAAAGAGTCACAAATCCAGGGTTTCACAAGAATTGTCCAAAAAATACAACCTTAAACAAACATTAGTAACAAGGGTATGATGAGGCCAAGGGTTCCTGGCAACCTTTAAACATCCCAACCCCCTCACATGTATTGTTCTAGAACAAGGATCCTCAGACTTGGATCAGTTATGAGATGTGTAAACACTTCTAACCCGGAGGTACAGTGTTTACAATAACCATAAAAGATCCTCCTCTAATTCACCTCAGATGCTGAAGGTCATAAAAGGTCATCCAGACTTAGCAGGCTTCCCAGATAGCCCTAGTACTACAGGAAATCCGTCGTACAGAGTTCTCAAGAAGAAACCCATGTCTGAACTGTGTTTTATATTCCCGCACCCGACCGAAATGGAATGAGAAAGAATATGAAGCCAATCTAGCATATGTGTCACTCAGCTCCCTGGTATGGAACCTTAATCACTCAACAATCCCTCCTACCAAGGAAATAGGAGATCCAGCACAGATGATAATGACAGTACGAAATGCATAAAACTGTAAATGAAAGCAATAAATAAAGTTGTACATAAAGCAATAAATAAAGCAATAAACAATAAGCACAAGTGGCACATAACACCCCCATAAACACAAGTCAAACAAGCGCTAGGAGAAACCCACAAAAAGAACCAGAAACCCTGGTTGCAAGATAAGATCTCCAGCAGAGTCGCCAAGCTGTCGCCCCCAAAGATTTGCATCCTGGTACAAGCGCGAACGGTATGCGAAAGGAGAGAATGAAATGAATATGAATAGAGTTTCCAGCTAGGCATTTTTATCCCGAAGGAAAGGTAATGTTGCATAAACCTAGAAAAGGATGGATAAGACGGTTGCGAACCAGAGAAACTGAGAAAGGGGGTTGGTTACAACCTGGGAAGGTATTAGCACCCAGATTATCCGTCGTACTCGACGGGATCCACGCTTAAAATATTGTGTTTAAAGGGGTAGGTATATGTGTTATCTGTGTGCAAAAGCTGGAAAATAATATACAAGTGTCAGTGCAAAAAGGTGTGAGTGCTCAGGAACTGAGGCTTAGAAATGAATGCTGAAAGAGGGGGAAGACATAGAGACTTTTGTTCGATAACTGTTAAGTTATGCCTACGTATCCTCTCGTGCAATGAGGAAGTCAGAAAACCGTAGTTCAACCCAAAGAGACTGAAAGATAAATTGACCGATGAACTGCTTGCTTGCCTATGCTCAAGTGTATGACTCGTCTGGCTCGAGTGCTAATTGTCTTGCATTAGACGGAAGAAGCAAGTTCTCGCTTATAGAGTGAATGTGATGAGAAAAGAATCCCGAAGGAGACGATTATTGTTGGTTTTTTATGTTTTCAGTTTTGTTATTGTTTTTGGTGTTTTTGCATAAGCTAATGAGTTTAAGCCTAAATCAAAGGCTTGTAAACTCATTATATCCTCCCTGATTAGGGATAATGAGAATACTTAAGTATGAGATAAGCATGTCAACTTAATTTCCATGATGATGTAGGATTAAGATCATTAACCTACTTGTGATTAATTAGATGTTTTTGGGATTTTGTTCAGTGTTAAGTAATGAGTTTAATCTCTAATCACAGATTAATGAACTCATTACACCATCCTAATAGAAGGATAATAGATGAAAACACTTAAGCTGAGGAAGACTCCTCAACTTAATCCATGGTTAGGGATTAGATTCATGACAAAAAAAGCTTTTGTTAAATGGATTTTAATTAAGGGTGAAATTAAGAAATGAGTTATATGGTTTGTAAGACAACTTGAGGGGGACTTGTCCATTAAACACTAGGGTTAGTCCTTCTTAACCATAAAGGAAGAATTATAACCCTAATGTAAGGCCCAAGTTACAAGTTAATATCTTGGTGATTATTAGATGGATTGATTAAGAGGTTTAAACAGATTAAGGGTTTAACACTTAGGATTAAAGTTATACACTACATCCTAAGATAAGGATGCAGGCATAACCCTAATTCCAAAGTCCTAAAACCTTAAAGGTTTAGTCGCTAATGATGAGATGAGAAAAGAGATACAAAGAGGACTCAAAGGAAAAAGTCTAAGGGGAACTATCAATCCTAAATTTATCATGCTTGGAAGTCCTAGGGTTAGTGAGGCTTAAGAGAAGAAGTCTTCAAGGAAGCCACCAAGGAGAAGCAAGATTGGAAAGAGATGAGATGAGAAGAGAAAGAAAGGAAGAGAAGCACAAGTGAGCAAGCTCACTCAAGGACAAGTAAAAATGCAGCAAGGATTCAATATGATGAGATTTGAAGAGGTTGGAGGTGAAGGCAAATCCACCTCCCAAACAACTTACCATTAACCTGAAAAGTTAGTACAAGATGCAACATGAAAGGAATGAAATGAGATGAGACAAATGTAAGGGAAAAGACCAAGACCATAAGCATATACATGGTTAAAATGATGCTATGATATGATGAAAAGGCATACAAGATGCACATGTGTGATCATACAAGATAATGAATGCAAATGAAGCATGTAGGAAGCATGCAAACACATGGATGTTCATTAAATGTAATGGAAGCAAAGCAAAGCAAATGTATGAATAAATGATCAAGCAATGTTCAAGAAATGTCTTAAGATGTCTAAGATGGTATACAAATGCTTAGAATGGAATGGAAATTTCATATGTTCATGCAATGCAATGGAAGATGCAAGTAAAGATGCAAAATTAGGGTTACATGGAAGAATGAGATGCAAATGCCAAAGATAGAAGCAAATGACATTATAAAAAATTGAAAATGCACTCAAACAAACCCTAATCCTACAATAGAATATCATCCAAAGGGGGAGGTCAGAAACAAAACCTAAAAGAAGTTACGAATTTCCTAAGTTTCTAGGGTTTTTTGGGTGATCTTCAATGTAAAATGCCAAACTATTTGAAAATGAAAGATAAAAATGAAACAAAAATGTTTTTGCATGCTAGAAGACATTTATAAAACAATTCAAAAAGAATCATTCACAAACTCAACTTGGTTTGAAAGTTATGAATTTTTGAAGATAGGGTTAGAAAATAGGTCATTTTAGGAACCCTAATTCAATGAAAAATCTCAAAGTATGATCAAAACTAAAAATAAATTTGGATGGTGAGTTTGTAAATGCTTCTAAATGTGTAAGAATGCTCTCTGAGTTTTTTGTGATTTTTAAATACTTAAATGTATTTTTAATTAATTAAAATGAATTAATTAATTAAATAAAACATTTAAATGATTTAAAAATATTTTTTAATGCAAAAAATAAAAATAAAAATATTTTTGGTTTCTGAAAATTAATAAAAGTCATGATAAAAAATTTCAGAATTTTTTAATGATTTTTGCAATTTTAAATAATTATATGAAAAGAAATAGAATAAAATGAAAATAAAATGGAATTAAATGGAAGTCAAAGCATCTGATGGTCAGGGTTTAAACCTAGGTTGACTGCGCGTGCAGATGGAGGGCCTGGATTGCATATGGGTTAATTAACTGATTAATTTAATTAATTGAAAATTAGGGTTAACTAAAATGATTTGGACCCTTTAAAAACGCGCTAAGCAAGATCCAATGGCTCAAATTCAAACTGACCCCCTAAACCCTAATTAGTGCCCTAATGACTTTCAGGTGACCGGAGCTTGCTCCGGTCATCTTCTCCGGTGATACACTCAACCCAACTTCCTCCATAGGCCAAATTAGGAGCTCTAACTCTCCAGATTCACTCGCCTAACAATCCTATGCAAGAATCAACTCTTAAACCACATTTATATTGCATCAAACACAAGATTCGAATCAAAACATAAAAACTGCAAAAGTTTCAGAAGCACGATACAAGCTCAATACTTAACCATTTTCAAAAGTAAATGGTGCAGTGTGATCAGTGAAGCATGAAGAACATTTCTATATCAAAAAATACAAGTTCTGGAAAATTTGTTCTTGATGATACCTGAGCTGGAGCTTTCTCAATTTGAGCTATCTGGACCTCTCCTTGGTGCAAACCAACTCCAATAGACCTCCTGAGGATGCTTTGATGCTTGGACTGATTTTATTTGGGTTGTTTTTGAAGTTTCAGTTCAGAGGGGGGTGAAATCATGTTTTTGTTTCTTGAGATTTTAGGCTTGTCTAAGGGGTAGGAAATGATCTGGGGGGATGTATGGAGATGATTGGTGAAAGAATTTTGAAGTTTTGCTGGGAGGTTTGAGAATTTCGAAGAGATGAAATTCTTGAGGATTTTTGTGAATCTGAATGTATGAGAGCTTGCAGACTTGTGTAGTGTATGAAATGAGTCCCTTGAGGCATGTATGTGAAGCTATGATAGGTCAGAGGAGTTGTTGTGGCCTATGCTGATTGGTATGGGTGATTTTGCAAAAAAGTCAACATTGTGTACTTGAGGTATAGGCATGGTGAAGGCCTGAGATTTTGGGGTGTCTGGCCTTAGCATGAATCAAGGGTGGCCATGGGATAGGTTTGATGCAGTTGGAACATATGGAACCAGAGTTTGTATGATTTTTGCACATTTTCCCTCTTTGGTGTATCTTGTGATGCAAGGCATGAAATGATGTGGTTCCTTGGGAAATTCTGAGCAAAATGAGTCATGGGATGTTGTTATGATGTTTAGAGGTCAATTAGAGGTCACTTAGAAGCTTGGCAAGTGTTTTTGCAAAAAATCCTCTTTGGCATGAATGTGAAAATTATGTGATTTTTGCCAACTTTGAAGAATCATAACTTGAGTTACATAATGAATTAGAACATGTTCTTGTACTTTTTGAAAAGGGAAAGACCTAATCTACAACTTTCATGAAAAAGAATTTTTCATTTGAAGCATTTTTGGTTGAGAAAGAGGAGGTTGAAAAACTTTCCCAAAATGGAAAGTTTCCATTACAAGTCATTTCCATTTTTGGAAACTTTTGGTTTAACCTAAATTTCTTCAATTTTGTGAACTTCCAAGCACTCCAATGATCAAATAAAGATCACAGAACTTCAATTTGATGAAAATTCCCCTTTGGTCCCATTGTTGGGGGCCTCAGATGCCCTGATTTTAACTTAACTTGCTCAAGAAGTTACCCAGTGAACAGATGACTTCCACAATGAATTTCTTCATCAAACTTGGTACATATGATCCTTATAAAATCTTAAGAACAATAGAAACAAGAATGGACCAAAACTTTAGAGTTGAGGCCTCTGAAACCAAAACCCTAATTTTGGTCATCTGTGTAGTGAAAACCCTAGCTCTGCTTCCATGCCTTGCTAGTTCTTGTGATTTCTTGACTTCCATGAACTTTTAGGGACACAATATGATGATAGAACACACATAGACCCTCTTGGAAAGCTTTGAGACCCTTGGGATTGCTCATATGGGACCTTGGACTTCTCAGATCACAAACCCTAGATGCATATGAACTTGAACTATGCAGATGAAACAAATATGCAATATGATGTGGTATGCTTATGCTTATGCAAAAATGAAAGATCACAAGCCATGGTGTGATATGAGTGAGGGAAAATTTGGGGTGCTTACACCTTTTCATTAGGAGATGTTGCACTGCCTACCTCCTTTGATAAATTCAATTCTTTTCATGAATTGTGGCTTCAAATGAAAACTTGTGGGATGTTGTGAACCCTTTTCACAAAGTTGAGAAGCTTTGTGGATCCTTGGTTGTCTTTGTATATCTTTCAATTGCAACAATCAATGATCATATACCTATGCCTCAGCTATGAAGAACATGATACAATGTTTTTTTTATTATTTCATGAACTTATTTATGCAAAATGTTGAGAAAATGAGAGGGCAAATTTTGAGGTATTACAGGTGCCCCTATTCAATCATCTGTAAGCCTGAACGAATAATTGCACTGGGGTTTTGTATCACATTCGGAGTGGGAGCGAAATTAATCGCTTTAGAATCTAACAAGTCTTGGATTACATACTTCAAGGCTTTGCAGTTTTATGTGGTATGTCTTGGGGCTCCGGAATGGAATTCGCATCAGGCGTTTGTATCATAACCTTCAGGGAGTTGTCCCGGCTTCGGGGGTTGCAAAGTTCTGAGCTGAACCATTTGGAGTTGGAGAAGATTCTTCAACAATTGTTAGTAAGACATAGGCGGAGTTTCAAACTTCCTCTCTTTGGTCTTCTGAGGATAATAGGGACGGGGAGCCCTCTACTGAAAACCCTGTTCGTGTTGTTGTGTCGGTTGTTGAGCTTGTTATTGAATAGGCTGAGCTGAGATGGTGACAGGAGCCACTTGCTGATAAACACCTCTATTACCTCCGTCTCTCTGTGCATACACTGTCCCAGTCTCTCCTTCCCTCTTCTTCAAGAAAGGCTTCTTGATACTGGAAGTCGAAGCGCCACCATTTTGAATTTTTCCCTGCTTAATCCAGCTTTCTATCCTCTCGCCAGTTAAGATAATATCTGAAAACCGCTTGAAGAACACCTAGCCAACCTTTCCATGAAATTCCCAGGAAGGGTGTCCAGGAAAAGGTCTACCATTTCTCTTTCTAGCAATGGTGGTTGCACTCTGGCAGCCACTTCACGCCACCTCTGTGCGTAATCCTTGAAGCTCTCCGAATTTTTCAGTGTCAGACTCTGGAGCTGAGTGCGACTAGGCCCCATGTCAATATTATACTGATATTGTTTCAGAAAAGCTCCTCCTAACTCTTTCCAGCTTCTTAAAAAACTTCTCTCCAACTTCATATAACATTCCAAGGATCCTCTAGAGAGACTATCCTGGAAATAGTACATCCAGATCTTTAAGTCCTTAGTATGGGCAACAATCTTTCGGTAGAACGCCTGTAGATGAGTTTTGGGACAGGAGCTACCATTATACTTATCAAATGTTGGTGACCTGAACTTGTGAGGAATGACCACCCCAGGGACTAAGCTTATATCAGACACATCTATCCCAAGAGTGTCTCTACACTCGAGGTCCTTGACTTTCTAAGCAAGCAACAAGAAGTCCTGAAAACTTCCTTCTCTGCCAAACCCCATATCATTGTTAAAAGGAGATAACTGGTCCTCCTATTTGTCCCCCACCGAAATAAAAGTTTTTGTGCCAGGTTCTGGAACTGGAGGCCCACCTGCTCCGTTGTTGGTGTTGGGAGGATTCACTTGAACTTCGGGAGTGAGTACAGGAGGATCAGTCTGAGGAGGATTGAGTCCTTAAATAGCATTCCTCAAATCTTGTTGTCCCTGGGCCATCCCTTGCATCATGACCATGAATTCCCCCATTCTGGTAAGGAACTCATTAAGCTCAGTTTGCATAGCATCCATGACGGTCCTTGTCACACCCCAAATTTTACCCTTAACTGCTCTCATCATATTTTCGTTGCACTTAACGGAAAAATTCCATGTTTTATTTTTCTGTCACTTTCAACTCATTTTTCGAATTTCTCATGATTTTTTTCTTGATTTCTTTTCACTTCCAAGCTTCCATTTTAAATTTAATTTATATTTCTCACTTCTACCTTTTATTTTTTATCTTTTATTTTCTAGTTCTAGTTCTATTTCTTTTTTTTTTCTCTCTTTTATTAACCTCTTGTTTTTAGAATTTTTCTTATTTCAAATACTAGTTTTTTAGTTATTCTCTATTCTTTCTCTTCATATACACCCATTCCAAATTTAAATTCTAACTCATTTTTAAGTTCTCCTTGTTAAATTGATTTTTAATCTTTATCTCAATTTCTACTTCTAATTTTTATTTTTTTTTATTTTTTAAAAAAAAAGAGTGTGTTTCTATTCTATTATAATTTTCAATTTTAATTTAAGTTCAAGTCCAATTTTATTTTAAATTCATTTTCTTTTTCAATTTCAAGTTTCAAATACAATTTTTCCATTCAAACTCCTTTTCTAGAACTTCAAATTTTTTTTTTCCAACTTTGTTTCAAAATTTTCATTCAAGTTTAATTTAATTTTGTTTATTTCAAAAAACCCAACTCATGAGAATCAATTGCAAAAAAACTTCAAACTAAGTTCCATGACAAATTTCCAATCTCTCTTTCAAAACTTAAGCAATTCATTTTAAGTTTCTTATTCAATTACACCAAATAAATCAAGAAGCACTCATGGGTGCTTAAAGTCTAAGATTGAAGCATTTTGTTGCTAAAATCATATGGCTATTGTTCACACTACCAATGCTTAGGAAATTACTTTGTAAAATACATAAATTGACAAAAAAATCTAAACCCTAAGCTTCTTCCAAAGTCTTCATTCCTTATGCTAGGCCATGCTTCCAAGCTTTATGTTTCCTCCATCCTTATGAATTTCTCATGCACATGAAAAGAAAACAACAAGTTCAGACATACATTTTTCACAAGAGAACTACAGCCAAACATTCCATCATACATTTTCATCAATCCATTCAATCCACACTTTGTCACATTACGTTGTTTTGGAAAAAGGGCTTATGAAGATACTAAATAATCACAAAAGTACAACAGACCAAGTTCAGCAGATACATAGTAATAGCAAGACTTTTCCCTTTTTTTACACTACACAAGCAAACAAAATTGGTAGACCAAATGCAGCAGGCCTGCTGCAAATTCTGCCCTGCCCTGCTATTACACATCATTTTCAATTTCAGAAGTTTTTCCCCCCCAAAAAAAACTGTCAAACTTAGTTAACAAGTTTCCATATTTCAAAATCCCTAAAACCCTAATCCTACCCTATATATACTAACTTTTCCATCCAAAACCAAGGCATCCACAAAAACTACAACCAAAGACTTCTCATCAAAACTTCCAAAACTACAACCAAAAACTTCATATCCAAGAGAAAGAGCCAACAGCAAAACTGAAAAGGAAGGAAAATAAAAAAACAACATAGTTACACAAAACTTAGGTAGAACTCCATACAAAGAAAACTCAGGAGCAACATCAAACAGAGAGATAGCAGCCACATTCATTTCACCAAGAAATCTCAAAAAGTTCAAAAGGGCATGGGATTAAGAGAAAACGACTGCAAATATAAAACATGAGAACTCACCTTCATCCTTCCACCAATTCACCTTCAACTCAGCTTTAAACCAACCGACCTCCATAGCCTTCTATCACCTTCATTTGTTTTTAACTTCACATCGGCAACTGTGAAGTCCTTTCATTTTCGTCCTCACCACCACTAAATATCCTTCATCTCACACCTTTAGCCTTCATACCATTATTCTGCATTACAAATACACAAACCTAAGGAAAACCAGAAGCAAAACCAGAGGCAAAAACCGGAAACAACTATGAAAGCCATACCAAAAACCTCTTCATAACTCTTCTTAACTGCCCTGTTCTCCACACAACTAAGCAAATCAAACCTTTTGCTAACACACAAGCCAAACCCGCCATCAATCCACAAGTGTAATGCACTGAAACATAAGGTCATAAATGGTGAGATTAAAAACACGGTTGATTTAGTCTGAAGCCACAGAGAGCCTCTGAGACAATCACCTCGTGAGTTTAAGACAAAACAGAGCTGAGGCAGAGGGATCGAAACTGCCGAAAACTCACCTCCGCCGCAATCTGTGCCCAAGTCTGAATACTTTATCCGTCGTCACCGAAATCACCCGTACAATGGCCTCCAACCTCGCTACACTGCGAACAAAAAAGCAGAGTAAAAAAGAGGAAAACTGTTTTACAGAGAAGTTCAGAAACCCACTGTAAATCGCCACCCTCACGTCACATCGAAAATCGTCTTCGAGTTCAACCAATCTTCATAGCAAGTCGTTGAGACCTTCAATCCAAATCGCCGAAAACCCTTATCACCCTCACGTTTTCATAATCATCACAACCACCAAACACCGTGACCCTTCGCCACTACCGAAAAAACCTCCCCGCCGCAAAACCTTCAAAACATTGAGAATACAAATCCTAGCCGCGCAGAAAACCCTTTTTTTTTAAGAAAGGTTCTCGACCTTAATCTTTTCAAAATCTCACATCAGGCAACGATCTCAACTACAAGGACGCAAGCCAAAGAAGAAGAAGAAGCATACGTTGAGACAGAAGCATATGAAACAAGACTCTTCGCTTGCAGTTAACTCGCCGTTGCTATTTTCCCTTTCATTTGTTGATACAGATCATTGAATAGATGATGAGTTAGGGTTGGGGTTTATTTGTGTATGGGGATGATTGTTTGATACGGATTCCGGTAGGGTTGTTTCCATATGTTGATACGATGAATGTCGGTTTTTGAAAAGAAGTAACGGCCGAGTTGATACTTGCTTTGCTGATAAAGAAAGGTGGGTGTGTCGAAAAACTTTAAGGCCACCTCTCTCTCATCTCCAAAATGTTTTTTGATGGATGCTGAATATTAGTTCTATGACTAGCATTTTATTCTCTCAACACAACCTTTGGCTTTTAATTTTTTTTTTGGGGCTAATAGAATTTAAAAAGTTTTATAAAAAAAGGAAAGCAACTCTTAACATTACCTATACACAGTCCAATGCACCATTCTGTAATTTTGAATGCTCTGTCAGCCTTGGGTGAGAACCACTTGGCATTAAGGTATGGCGTACTCCCGCGGCTGGGATTTACACTTGTGGAAATCCATTTCTTTTGATTTCATAGCTGGGCCGGTGCAGACCCAGTGGGACTTTTTGTTTTGGTTTGAAAAATTTCTTTAGGCCCATTAAGTGTTTATTTTGATCTAACTAATAATTTCTTAAAAAAAATATATTTAGTTTTATTTAGTATTTATTTCAAGATTTTATTTTATTAAGAAATAGATTTTTATTGTCTTAAAGTTTGTTTGTTTATCTTAATCAATTACTTTTTTTTTACTTTGAGTCATATTTTAAATTTCTCGATTTTTTGATTAAAGTATAGTTGCTTGCATATCCTCCCACTTCAAACAAAATTTGTTAAATAATAATAATAAATACAATTACCTTAAGAATGATCGTTCTAAAAAATAACTATACTTCTTGGTTCAACACCAAGTAAACAAAATACCTCGCCTACATTTTCACATACACGTAAGTCGGTCATTTACCTAATCTCCATCTGTACGACTTTTTACGCATCTTAAATAACTTAACAAGGAATAGAATTCCGGAGTCTAGCACTCCGCACGTTCTAGAACGAACTGCAATTGGGCTAGCCCCACGCGTAACGTCCGTTCGCTCCTTCGTTATTAAAACATCTAAAAATATTTATCCAATTTATTTAATTAATTTAATACGGAATAAGAACTCCGGAGTCTAGCACTCCGCACGTTCTAAAATGGACTGCAGCTGGGCTAGCCCCACGCAACGTGGTCCATTCGATTTCCAATTTTCAAAATAAATAATCGCATAAATTTAAATACGAAAACAGAACTCCGGAGTCTAGCATTCCGCACGTTCTGGATTGGACCGCAACTGGGCTAGCCCCACGGGATGTGTTCAATCACTATCCGTATACCAAAACATTCAAATCATTTTTATAAATCAAATTATGAAAAAAATGAACTCCGGAGTCTAGCACTCCGCACGTTCTAAAATGGATTGCAGCTGGGCTAACCCCACGCAACGTGGTCCATTCGCATCTTTCATATCTTAAAACAATTCAAACTCACCAACCATTTTAAATTATTTTCATAATTAATTATCGAAAGACAGAACTCCGGAGTCTAGCACTCCGCACATTTTGGAATGCAATCGCTCCTGGGCTAGCCCCACACGACGTGGTTCATTCGCTCTTTCGTTTAAAACATCTTAACAAAAGTCAAACACTTTTCTCAAAACGAACATTGTTTAAATCATTCTATCTCTCGAACAAGCTAGCGCTTCAGCCTCCACCGCGAGTATAAGCCAACGCTTAGCAGTAGAATGCGTTTTAAATAATCGTTCATTTAAAAATCACAAACCGTAGTAGCACGAACTACGAAGCTCTGAATTTCCCATTGCACAAGGGAATACGTAGGCACGGGGATTTTAATCCTTCGCGAGCACAATAATAAAAAAAAACTTTAATCCTTTCTCCGTCTTAATATTAATTTAAAACTTTTCTTTAAGAACAAACATATTAACAATCATTTAGAAGACAAAAACTTAAGATCAAATATTTAATCGCATAGTTAAGCTAAGAGGTTCCCGTTGAGTACAACGGACGTGAGGGGTGCTAATACCTTCCCCTTGCGTAACCGACTCCCGAACTTAGAATTAGGTTTCGTTGACCATTTCTTATCCATCCTTTAGGTTGTATCTATATCTCCCTTTTCTCTCGTAGAATAAATAGAATTAGGTGGCGACTCTGTTGTTTTGTTTTAGGATCATATTTTTCGAGGTACGACACCTTTCACCTTGGAAGACATACCTGGACCATCTACAGTACAACCTGCAGCAACAATTAGCCTGGAGGAATTTGAAAAGTTGAAGGAAAGGAATGAGCAGCTATCTCAAGCCTTGAAGAAGATTCTTTGGGAAAGAAGTGATGGTCGCCTGGACATTGAGAGATTGGAAAAGCTCAAGGTTAAGCACCTTGCCAAAATTGAAAAGACAGAAGACTACATAAGGAAAGCAAGGGCTGGGGAACAGATATTGAAGAATGCCTGTAAAGAGGCCAAGATTCAGAAAGCTAGGACTGAGCACTATCTGCAAGAGAGTCAGGCTAGGTGGGTCAGGATCACCGAGGTCCGTGTACAAGAAGACCAGAAGACTCAAGCCAAGATTGAACAGCTAGAGGCCAATGAGAAGAAGCAGCAGGAAGCTTTGTTGGCAGCTCAGAAAGAGATATCAGAGTTGAAGCTCAGAGCAGGATTGAAGAGATCAAAGGACCAGGACAGGCATAAGAAGCTGACTACTTCCATTGCTACCAGGAACCTCCTCATTAGGACCATTACAGAGCACCCAGCTGGTCCAGTGACTGAGGCACTCCAGAAGGAGTTCAAAGAGGATGAGTTTGGACTGGATGTTTGATCCTTTGCTTGTTGTTTGTTTCCATTTGATGTACTTTTTGTTGTATTTTGACCCTCCATGGGCATGTATTGTAAAACAACTATGTATTGTTCATCATTTGTAATATATTTTGTTTTGTTTTTATTTGGGTTTTCTCTCAACAACATCAAGCATCTTCCTCGAGGTCTGGAAAGGTCAAAACCAAGAACCAAACCGGATACCTTAGAAAACAAATAAGCATACTGCATTGCATACTAACTTTGTTTTTGTTTTGTAGGTTTTGTTGTTATTATTGTTTCTAACTTTGTTGTGATCTCAGGAAAAATTGCTCGTCGCCGAATGTTCCCTGTCAACCGCACGCACCGGTACCCGACTCGTAACAACCTTCCCGGCATTCAAATGGAACAAGTACAGCAGGACCTAACTGAGGTCAGAAATCAGATGGCCAATGAGAGAGTAGATATGAGAAATCAGATGTCTCAGTTTATGGCAGTGATGACTGGTTTAGCCTAGAGTCAAGAAAGGTTAAGAGAGCTGGTGGAAAGACAAACTCCTGAAGAGCCTCATCTGGGAACAGGGGGAACTAGCAACAATGAACAGGGGCAACCTCGTATTGACCAACCGGAGTATGGACCTCATCCGAATCCAGAAGTTAACATCCTGAGGAGTGGTCAAGGTAATACTGCTGGGGGTAGAATCCTGCAGGAGGATCCCCAAGAAGAACAGTTTACTGTTATAGGGGCTGGAGATGAGGTATATGATAGAAGATTGGATGAGATTGCTGAAAAGTTAAGATCTTTGGAATCTCAGAATTCTTTGGGCTTCGATGTGATGGATATGGGACTAGTGGATGGGGTGAGAATTCCCCACAAATTCAAACCCCCATGCTTTGAAAAGTACAATGGTACCTCCTGTCCACGTACTCAACTGCAATCTTTCTTGGGGAGGCTCAAAGCTTATACCATGGATGAAAAGTTATGGATGTTCTACTTTGAGGACAGTTTGACTGGAGCTTCGAGAGAATGGTATTCGCACCTGACTAGCGCCACCATAAGATGTAAAAATGTTGTGACCAGTGATCGAACCCAGCCCTCCTGCCTCCATACACGTACAACCAACCAACTGAGCCAAGCATCGCTTCTGAAATATAAACGCAAATAAAACCTAATAAAATAAACACAATTTTAAAAATCAAGTTTTCGCGCCAGACTTCATCTTCAAGCTCTGGCCGTCCATTTAACTTTTACCTACGGATTTCCGTCACTAAAGGTTTAAGTGAGGGATTTTTGTTGTCACTACATCCCCTGCATATTCAAACAGTGCAAATAACAAGAAAAAATTCACTTTAATGCTTCAAATCAGTCCATATGAAGTTTCTAAACAAGATTATAACATCAATTTCATCAAAAATCATCATAAACGAAAGCCCCCATACGAAACTTCCAAGAACCCTAATTTTTTGTTCTAACGCATACGACCATGATTCTTTCAATTGATTGCCCATAAACGATCCTTGCAATGTCACAAACATAAATCAGTACTCAAAAACAATTTATAATTCATTAATATAGGGAAACAAAAAAATTGAAAACCATGGGAGAATGAGAATTCGGATTATGCATTTGAATGAGTTTTTGATGATGTAAAGTATTGAGATAGCATCAATGATGATCAAAGATCATGTTTAGACCTTCAATTTGCTTTGAGATGGCATTTAAGTGAAAATTCGATTGTCACTTTTTCTTGAAATTTTTTGACTTTGTTATTGTGCTTTGGAGGCAGAAAATCTGTATCCTTTGCTTGCATTAGGTTTGTGTATATGTAGTGATTGAATTTAGGTCAAAACTTGTGGATTTGTGGGCTTATGAAGATTGCTTGATCATGAAGTTTCATCACTTTCAAATATTCAAAAAATCATATGAAAACTCGTTATTTTAGGCTCAATCTGACTTTAGTTGATTTCAAATCATTCCAAATATAATCCAACTAATTTTCAATCAAAGATTTCATTCTTCATTTGACTTTTCATATTTTATATATATTTAAATTTAATTTTAATGAATAAAATCCAAATAAATATAAAATAAACTATAAAAATCTGAAAAAATAATCATTGGGTCGTGCATGATGTCATTGTAAGGATTGGATTACAAAATTGCAAGCCCATTTGGAAAAATTTGGTTTTAAGACCTCATTTGCTCAATATACCCCTCAAAATTTTCCCAACTTTGCAAAGGCACAAATACCTCAGTATTAAGGATATGAAGATGTTCTTGGACATTTTGGAAAGCTTAAAGAGTCCTCTAACCAACCTCTATGGTATCATGTATCTATCGTTTACCATTTTCAAATTATGCCCTTTGGAAGATATTGACTTTTTATTGACTTTTGAAATGACCTATAATGTTTTAGCTAATACCTTCCAAATGAAGCATTTTTAGGCTTGGCTTGTGAGACACAAAGTTGTAGAGAATTCAATCTCCTTCAAAATTAGCTTTGGATGGGAATTTTTTGATAAAGCATGTGAATGTTATGGATGATCAAAGTTCAGTTTACTTTTCTTAAGAAAACCCTAATTTAGAAACCCCTGATTCTTGATGATCTGAAACTTTCTTGATGAATCATGATCAAACCTTGATGAAATGATGAAATTTACTTCATAAACTTGATGTTGGCAAAAAATATTGAAGTTTGACTTTAGTTTGACCACAGTTGACCTTAGTTTGACTTTTTAACTACTTTGACTGATTTTTGCATATCTGATCATCTGACTGGGCAAACTTATTGGGAAAGCCTTGAAACTTGACATGGGGATTCTTGAATACATGTGGGATATTATGAAGCTTAATTGAGGTCTTGAAATTCATTTTAACTTGAGGAAACACAAAAACCTAGTTTTGAAAACCTTGCTTAGGAGGAGACATTGTCTGAGGAAACTTCCATACTTCTTGACCAATTGGGAGTCTTGAGGATCTTGTGATAATTTAGAAGTCTTTAGAAAGGTTGTCTTGATTGTGGGAGGGAAAATTTTGGGGTACAACAGCTGCCCCTTGTTCAATTTTATGGAATCTGAAGAGTTAGATTGACACGTACGCCATTTGTGACTTGAAGATTGAAGATGATTGAACACAACAACCCAAAAATTTTCACTTACTGGTGTGTAGAATGATACTGTTGGTTGACTGTAATGATTGAATGGGCTTAAAGATGCCATCTGAATAAAGAGTCTTCTGATATGCTTCTTGAATATGGAGAAGACATTTTTGGGAAGAATAAACGACGACCCAAAAATGAGATAACCTGCGGGAAGAATAAACGACGACCCAAGGTAACAAAATAACCATTGGGAAGAATAAACAACGGCCCAAGGTAAATTGATTTCTGGGAAGAATAAACGACGGCCCAAAATTGAGATAACCTGCGGGAAGAATAAACGAAGGCTAGAGGTAACAAGATAACCATTGGGAAGAATAAGAGACGACCCAAGGTAAGTTGATTTCTGGGAAGAATAAACGATGACCCCTAAAATAAGATAACCTGCGGGAAGAATGAACGACGGCCCGAGGTAATTTGATTTCTAGGAAGAATAAACGACGGCCCAAAAATGAGATAACCCGCGGGAAGAATATGTTTTTATTAATTCCATTTAACAAAACATTTAAGGATTTAGAGTTACCTAGAGCCTACTCATCCTCCTCTTTGCTCCATTCTTCATCAGGCTCCAAGGTCTTTGATCCATATTTTCCAATAATAAAAGGATGTTCCCATCCATTGTCTGCAACCTTCCATGTCTTGTCTAGAGATTTCCAAAAGGTAACCATACGAGGTTTCCAGTAATCATAGTTAGATCCATCCAGAATGGATGGTCTATTCCCAAATCCACCATCCTTGTCCATAGTACCAGAAAATACTGCCCTTAGATCTCACCCAGAAAAACAGGAAGGGTGCCTGCTCTGATGCCAATTAAAATTCTGGAAGCAAATATGAGATGTTAAATGAGATGTTACGAGACTTATATCTGACAGATTAAATAAACAACTTAAATAAACAAAAAAATTTGTAAGAGACATAAGCAATTGTTAACCCAGTTCGGTGCAAACACACCTACTCTGGGGGCTACCAAGCTAGGAAGGAAATCCACTATTAATAGTATCAATTCAAAGTTAAACCACTCGGTTACCCTCTTCACTTAATCACTACCCAAACACAATAACACTCCCCCTCAGTCACAATATTGATAACAAACAAACAATCAAGAAAATGAAGACACACTTCAAAGAGAATCCTTGACCTTGCTTAAAAGCTCCAGTCAAGTACAAAACACTCTTGCTTAAAAGCTTTGAATGGACAACATACAACACAATAACACCTAGTCCAAAACAGTTATCAACATGATAATTGTTAGGCTCACAAGAAAACTAAGACACGCATAAATAACCTTATATCAATAACCTTTTTCAATGCCTTATTTTTTGTATCTTCAAATAGGGTTTTGCAGCCTTTTGTGGAGGACGAATCATGGGCATGGGACTGCTACATAAGTGAATAAGTTTTAACCTAATAAAACTAATTCCTAAAATAAAGGAAAAAATATATCAACCAATATAATATTTTGAGAATAACACTTCATGCTGAATCACAACCTTCTAAAAATAGCACCTACTAATTCTCAACAAAAACACGCAAACGAATAACAGAATAAGCGTGCAAGATATAAGGATTTGATTAAGTCTTCAGCACCAGACAAAGATGTCATGAAATCATTCTTGACATCCTGAACAAACAGCAACACACTTAAACTTTCACACCTATAGATTGCTTATACATTATGTCATAACATCAAACAAGACATTAGAGCACAAAACTTGTTTTACCATAAAATGTTGCCAATCTACAACATCTACAGTATAAGGTGAAGAAAGATAACTTTGGCAAACAATCATAATCTAACAAGAAATAGAAGTTTAAGAAAACAACTAGAAGTTGGAGGGAGAAAAGATGGCTCAAAATCCAATAATTGGGATTATACATAAGGATGCCTATGGAATTTGTTTTGTTGATTAATTATCTTGTGATTTCATACACAGGGTAGGGCTTTTAAGGAAAACCTTATCTACCGCCTAAAAAGTAACTCCACCTGGTTGTGAAGCTCAGTCTACTACAGGTGTATTAGATCCTTGGTTTGAAAGAGATGGGACTTGTAAACAAGTGGCCCAATATCTTTTCTTTAGAAATTGAAAATTGTTTAAGAAAACAGTTGGAGGATTCTGGACTTATAAGGAAGCCTGACGGGGTTTTAAAACAGACCGGGGAAAGTTTAAAACAGAAGAATGGGTCCTAAACACAAAGGATTCCCCATGACACATTTTCACAATTCATTTTAGAAAATAAATGGTTGTGTAAAAAAGTTCACAAAAAGATACTCACAAATGAAAATTAAATGCGGTGAAAAAGGTGATGGCGCTGAGTTTTTGAAAATGGATCAAATGAACCCTAATGGTTCAAATTTTAAAAAAGGATGGGTCTTACACTCTAATAGTGGCCCAAAAGTGTGATAAAAATCATTTTGAGGGTGAATAAATCAAAACCCTAATTTTGAATATTTTAAATATTAAAAAATATTTAAAACTTTGATAAATTTCAAACATAAGTGAAAAACAAGTTAAAACCTTGGATCAATGTTTTAAAAATTATATTTTATCCATAAGATAACTTGAATATCATTTATATTTGAAAAATCAAGTGAAAGAAATTATTTTTTGAATGTTTAGAAAAAAATAAATTAATTCTTTATAAAAATAAAATAAAAATATTAAAACTTTTTTTTTGGATTTTTTCATGGAATAAACTATTTAAACATTTTTTAGAATTAATTAAAATAAGAATCATTTAGAAACTCAAAAGAATCAAAAAGTTATAATTTTTGAATCAATTAAATAAAATGATAAAATTCAAATATTCAAATATTTGAAAAAGGGCGCCACGGACAAGCCAAGAACACGCGCCATGGCTGTTTTGCCCATATTTTCAAAATGGATCAAAACTTAGTAATTTGTTAATGAAAATGAATGAAATAAACATCAAACTTGCTTGATTTTAACTCTCGAACAACATGGTAACAATTAATTTCATTTATTTTTAGTGTAGAGTGAAAAATCATTGATGAACACTGAAGAACCCTAATTTGGCCTGAGCCTCATACAATTCCTCATGATGATGATTTTGCGAAATTGATTAAGGGGAATTACTTATAATATGATTACACACACATGGTTAAAAGATAATGCGAGGAAATATGCATGGATTATGAAATGACCAAGTTTGAGGCTTACTTGAACTTGGAGCTGCAACAGTTGAAGTGATTTTGAGTATGAGGTGTTACAGATGATTAGTGATGATCTAGACAACTTCCTTGGATGGTTTGGAGTCTGTTTATACCCTTAGACTTGATTGAAAGTGGTTGGATCAAGTTTTGATCTTCAAGTTGTAGAAATAAGGTGTTTTGAGGTTTTGAAGAGTGATTTTGTGTTAGAGGTGTTTCTTATAACACCTTTCTAACCCCATATAATATTTTCGATAAATAAACTGAAATAATCATAGTAACTCATAGAAGATGTCACATTTCTTCATAAAACATCAATCCAAAATATCTTATTAAAATATTATTTTCTATAAAAATCAAAACTTCATAGCGGAATCATATATTCAAAATATTTTCCTCTTATCTCATTAAAACATAAAGACCTCATGGTCAAAGTAAAAAAATTATCATTATTCTCAATTCAACATTTAATAACTCATAAAACTCATACTAACAAAGCGATAGTTAAATCATATAAGTGTTTTATCCCCCCCACGATGTTAAATCTATCATAGCAAGACACCAGACACCCTAGGATTAAGCTAAACAACTTCCAACTAAGACTTCATGCACCGCGAACTCATCTCGGATATATGCATGTTACCCACATAGAGGAAACATTCAAACGGGTAGGGTGAGTAATCATAAATCATTATACGAGATATAAGAAATAGATATCATATGTATAACAATTAAATCACTACAACATAATGATCATATGCTTCACACTCAAATTCAACAACAACATCATATTCATCATAAATGTCATACTTTAAAAATTAAATCATATAATTCACTTATCATAAAACATCATGCATTGCCACAAGCAATGCAAATCAAACATCATACAGACTCATGCATGCGGTACCGAAAAACATCATTGATGACTTAGTCATTGTTATTCTCCAAAGATCCCTACCAATAGGATCGGTTCCCGCTTGGAACCAGAGCACATCATCATTTGCACTTAATCCACACAATGAGATTAAGGCCATCACTAGACCTGAGCGTCCTACAATTCATCACTGGATATCCATCCTGCAAAACATCACCGGACATCTCGTCCTAACATATGATATGAATGCAAGATGCGTAACGACAATTAAATACGACCGCTGCTAGTCAAAACGCATCATAATTCATCAAGATATCATCATGTATCTCATAAAACATCTTAATCATCATAATCGTCATAAACATCTTAATCATCATAATTATCATATTCTCTTCATATACCTCATATACACATACAACATAGATAACACATCATCAATCATCAAATCATCATATTCACTTCACATACTTCATGTATATACACATCATAGACAACACATCATCACTCACCAAATCATCATATTCACTTCATAGAGAATCATATAAACACATATCATAGTTAACAGATCGTCATTTCATCATAATAAACACTATGCAATTTACTTCAAAACATCATCATAATAATTTATACAGTAAAACACACACCCAATTACTTCGATATGTAATCCTATCACCTAAGTCACGACATAATCCCTTAGATAACCACTTCTCACGATTTATATTATTTTATCAGAATATATTTCATTACGACATTCTCTTAATACTTCAAACAACATGTACGACTGACTCACGATTTCAAAGGTATAACTCACATATATCACATAATATCATACACATAATTCAGATATTGCACCACAGTCAATACAATATCATTCATAATACAGACATTAAGGAATAATTTTACTTTAGGTTTGTTTCTAAAGATTCACACAGTTGTATTATTTTTAACATAAAATCTCCTCATTCCAAATCACTAACACGTTACTGGAAATCTATTTGTTATCCTTCTGTATCATAAATCTTCATAATATGATCCAAATATACAACATGTATTTCACAATTCTCATAGCATCACATAATTACAACAACATATAACACATACTCAATTTCACAAACAGTGGAAATTCACATAATTTATTTTTGATAGAAAATATTCACTAAGATATCCACTACAACTATTAAACTTCATTTGCTTAACTTACCAAAATGTCATGTTTTCTTATTATTCCATAGCCAGCTTTTGAGTTTTATTTTTAGAAAAAACCAAGTTTTTCATGAACAAAATTTCAATTACAGAAGTTGCACGAAAAATAACTAAAACTGGACAGATCGTAAATTTGTTGGGTGGCTCAGGCCACGTGGAAGTGGCATTGGCCACCCCAAGATCACCCTAGGTAGCACAATCCACCCTTCCTCTTTACATAAGTGGCACAAGCCATAAGGTACTCTCCCGTCACATGCGTGGTGCAAGCCACCCTCACATACACACCATTTGTGGAACTGGCCACTACCATGTGGCACCAGCCACTTTAATTTGTCTTAAGTCCCCAGGTGGCGCAAGCCACCTATGTTAAAGGGGATGGGTGGTGCAAGACACACCTTACTGGAATGAGGTTTCACAAAAATTCAACTTGTTCCGAATTCACCTAATTCAATTTCCGATTACACACAACTCTTCCAAAAATATTCACAGTCATCACAACGATTACAGTTCCTCTCCCATCTCTTCACACGTACTTCATCTTTTCCAAATTCCTACTACTATTAGATAATCAATTCCTAATCAATTATAATAATCAGGATTAAACACCCCTTACAATTATGACTTCAAATCCTCCTCAACTTCAACGGAAACATTCATCAAAACAAACTCATACCACTATCCTAAACGATTGATAAAACCCAATACAATGGCAACAATTATACTACAATAATATCATTAAAACAACAACTTTGTATTCAACACAAAATTTGTCAAAATCATCATGGTTTCTCATAAACCCTAAAATCTGAAATCATTCACATATATAATCTACACCTTTTATCAATTATAATGAAAGGTGATACTCCTCATACCTTAGATGTCGAACTCTAAATTCCCTTTCCTCGAGGTCTTCGAGAAACCTCTGAGTCCTCGCCTCCTGTCTTTGTTCCTCGGAGCAGTTTAGTTTTTTCCAAAATACGATCGATCTCAGAATTCTCCCAAAAATTTGATTTTATGTTTGTTCCTTTACCCTCTTGGACCTTATTATGTTATTCCGATTTTAACCTCACTTATCCATCCAAAATACCACTTTACCCTTAATCATTCTCCTTTTACTTTAAATAATATTAATAAAAATAATAATAATAATAATAATCCGAATAATATTATTCTATTATCATTATTAAAATAATTCTGAACAATCACTTAATATCAAATTACACCTCACTCGTCATAAACACATCTTACACCATAATATTTCGCCAAGTTCACCGATAAATCCCCAATATTTATTATAAACCAATTAAATAAATATTCTAATTATTTTGGGGTGTTACAACTCTCCCACACTTAGAATATTTTCTTCCTCGAAAATTCATCTGATACAACTACTCCAACTACTTATTTCATCTGACTAGTCAACTCTCGACTCAGAAAGGCAACTCTACATATAATACAAACCATAACTCATAACATCATCAACAACAACAACGATACAAATACTACATAAGTAATACACTTGAAAACTAATATCGCAACACAAGATAGTACCCAAATCGAGAATTCAATGATTGAAGAATTAGAACACAACAACATAGGAACACACAACTTAACCACGACATAAATGCAACCAACTACCAACAACATTGTTATTCACACACGAACAACTGCACTACACCATGTGTTTGTTGCGTACTCTGATTACTTGCAACTACCAAGTCTACCTAGTTTAACTTCAACTTCCAATCATCAATGTCGACATATCAATAAAACTTTCAACTTAACACTTTGGAAATATCGTTCTAATAGGTATTCTAACTCTTTTATAGTTACCAAATAATTCGAGCTTAGATTCGTAAGACAACGCCTCTGAACGTTCAACGCACTTACAACAATGACTACTTCCAATTCTTGGATAAGATATACCTATACTTCCCATGGATTCCCAATTATCATCAACACAACTACAACTTTACCATCTTTTAATAGCATGTCCCTCGAGAATCATCTTAAACACACAACATCATTACAACAACATAAGGTACAAGGGTCCAACAATATTCCACAATATAACCCATATTCTTCACTCCCAACTAATTCAACATACTGAATCCTCGATTCCTACTTATACTGACACTACTCTTCATAAATTCTTATCTGGAGCAACACAACCAAACAACTCTTCTTGTTCCAACCAAAAAAATCGCACTTTAATAAACCAACTTATAAATTCACTTCTTTTAATACTTGCAACTCAACTCTATTCGACATTCTTGTCAAATCATGATCTTACATTTCCATTACTTTCTCCTCGAATCATCCCCATAAAGTTTCAAGTCTCGAGTCAATTGGCTCACCACAAAACAACACTCGAATTAACCAAAGCTCAACTATGAGTTTTCATATTACTGTTCATTCCAAACGCAATTTCATGCTATCATCCTCGAATCCAACTAATATTCTTATATAAGAATCTGCATCGACAAATTAAATAATCCTTAAGCGCTTGGCTTGACTTCAACCAATTCAACAAACATACTATACTAGTTGGCATGTGTCGTGTAACACCCCATTTCTACCCGACTTTCTAAATTAAATCAGAGTTATAAAATTTCATCAACAAACATGGGATATCACATTTTCCTACTTTTAAAACCAAATAACAACTTCATTAATAATATAACTTTAAAAAAACAACGCAACGAATCAACATGTTTCAACTCTTAAACAACTTCAAATAAATCAACATAAAAATAATCTCAACTTAGTTCTTAATCATAAAACAACTTAAAACTAGTTCATAAACTTAAACAAAATCACAAAGACAAAACATGTGTTCATCCCCCCCGAAGTGATACTTATAAGAGCGACAAACGCCAACTCGAAGCTACTAGGTACTAGACTCTTTGATACCTGTGTAGCATCCTAATTTTGCCCTAATATTTCTTCGCATTTCATTTGCATCTTGCATATAAACAAGATCGCACTGGTTTCTCGGTTCTTCTCGGGTGTAGGTTTACGCCTCACAGGGGATCATCATTGCTTTTGTTTTTATTTGCTTTATATTTGTTTATGTTTATTAATCACTAACCAAAATCCAAAAATATGTTGTAGTTCGTTTTTTCTTCTTCTTTGTGCTTTCAGGAGTTGCAGGGTTTTCAAAGGCCGACAGTGTATTCAATTCAAATCTGGTTGTTCAGTTATGATCAGATTCAAATGGAAGTTTGACATGTTCTTGATCAAACTATCAGGAGTTTGTTTCAACTGCAAATTAATTTTGCCGGTGGTTATTTCTCAGGCAGTGCGTATTCAATGATAAGTTGTGTTGTGTGTGAAAAAATCTCTGGTTTATTGAGATGTGATTCACAAGATGTTTGGTCCAGATTATATTAATCGGGTGTTCATCAGTTCATCAGTAGCTCATTTGTGGATTTATTTTCCAATGATCAGTTCAGATATATTTGAACAGATTCAGAGAAATTAAAGGTGGATGGTCGTGGTTTCAGTAGCAATTTATTCAGTGGCTTATGGTTGGTTTCATTCATCATGCATGTGGAAAAGTTCAAATTTGGTCATGGGCTTAAAATAAAAACCATTGCTTCATCCATTATCTGTTTCAGTCATACATTCTTTCTAGTCACCATTTTTTTACCTCATCCATATTGCCATTATCCAATTATTTCCTATCCATTTATTTCTAACCATTATCTACATTTCTATTTTCCATCTCCAAATACCCAATTTAATATTCATCATCATTTTAATTTCCACATTTTAATTAAATTCTCAACATCCATTTTTTTTCATCACCAAAATTATCATTCACCTTTATCCCACATTTCATTTAATTCAATTACCAAAAAATATTATCTTACATTACCATCTCTCTAATTTCCACATTATTCATATTCAATTCATTTCCAATTTTTATCCAAACATCCATTTTAATCAAATTCATTTGTTTCAATTTCTAAATTCCCATAAATTCACATCCATTGTAATTACCTTTTTTTAACCATTATCCATTTTATAATTCCATTTTTTTAGTATCATCTATTCTTATATTCTATCACAAAAAAAAATATACTAAACCATGGCCCATTTACATTAGGACCACCCTCTCATTTTTATATCAAATAATAAAACAAAAGAGCAAATAATAATGAAGCCAATTCTCCAATACATCAGCTAAAACACACGTTTTTTCCATACAAAAATATGAAACTTCCAGTTAGCCACATGATATTACACAAATTGAACAAGTCGCTCACTTCATCTTCATACCACACGGAACACCTCATAAGCTACTGCAAGCATACATGCCAATCTTTCATAATTCAACCACTCTTCCAAGCCAATTTTCTCAGCAAAGCCAAAATACATGACAGCTCCCAAAACGCAAACAAAATAGCGCAAAATGCAGCAGCAAAGCCACACTTTGATGAGGTTCGAAATGCAGCAGAAGCAAGTGGATTAGTGACCAAAACGCAGAGCAAAAATATTACAAATTCAGTGCAACAACACGCGTTCCATACATTGAAAACGCGGAAAAAAAATCCAAAATGAAAATCAAATTCAATTCAAAATTTTCACCAATTGTTCTATAAATAGAGTTTCATTCTTCATTCAATGCAAGCTTGGAGAGCCTCTTGAATCCCTGCAAAAACACCTCCAAATTCAAAAAACTCCATTAAAACTCCATAACCAAAGCTTCAACCAATTCTTCAAATCTTCATCAAAAATCGTTTCTAAGAGAGGAATTCTCCATAAAACAACAAGAGGGAGAGATTAGAAGTTGAAGAGGAGTCTTGCTTTGATTTTTGAAGGTAGTTGGAAATCTTCATCGTTTATGTGGAGCTCTATTTCTCTCTACTCTTGCATCCTCTGTTAATTATAATTGCATATTTGAAATCCTATCTGTTTCATGATCGCAATGATACGTGGTTTGAGCTCTATCGCTCCGATTTGACGGAACTCATAATTTTGAAGAAAATGTATGGTGTATGTGTACTGCGGTTGTTTACAGGAAGAAGACGATGAATTGATTTTATTTTCTTTTTTCTTTATTTTAATCAATTTTTATGTCATAAAGAGTTTGTTTGGTTTTGGGCTTAAGAACATAGATCCATTGCTACCACCACACCACTTCCCAGCGCCTTACTCCCCTTTCCACATGATTTTTGATTTTTTTTAAACTCTCGTTGATTTTGTTATTTTCATTTAAATTGTTCTTCTGATTTTTTTTTGCGATTTTTTTCTTCTGAATTTTGAAATATTATTTTTAAGAGAGTTTTAAAAAAAATTAGTATTTTTTATGGATTATAAATTTAAAATCCATATTTCTCATCATCTTATTCTTTTTTTTTTCTTTTGGTCGATGAGATCTCCGATTCGAAGATTATTGATTTTCAAAGAGCTTAATCTTCATTATTTCAAATATATGGATGTATGATCATTTGGATCATTCTCCATACTTTGGAACAGTGATAGGTTTCCTTTGATAAATTAATGTTAAATCTCGATTAATATTAGACCATTACCACTTTTTTCTTTTAGAGTGGCATGTTTTCGGAGAATGATTTATTATATCATTTCTATAACATGTATTAGAACTTAAATTGTTCACCTTAATTGGTGTTGGTCGACCTCAATTGTAGGGTAATTACTTCGTAAATTACTCGACAATTGTTTAACATAGACCTAAACTTGTCTCGAATTCGGAATAAAAATCCAATTAGATACTTGCACTTTCGTGGACCGGACCTCTTGTTGGTCGCGTAATCCCAAAGCGTTTGATTATTTTGCATTAAGAATCGAGACTTATGAATGTTTGATGCGCAGTTGCTTTGGGTCTCCCAATCTTCTTTCAAACTTCATTGAATTCGATTCTATTTGCCTTAATTAATCGCTATAGTGTAAGATACTAAGCGGATCCGGTTGCCTTTAAATTTTGGTTACTCTTTTGGTTGTGGTTGATTAAGTTCACCATACCATTATTATTATGTAAATATTATTATACTATTACTATACTAATATTTTAGATTCTTGCACTTTAATTGCTTTTATTTTTTATTATGCTTTATTCATCCATTATCATGTTTATTTTTGCTCTTAATTTTGTAATGTTGATTTTCCTTTCGTCCATTTGGACACAAAAATATTAATAAAGGATTAAATCTCTAAAAAACTTGTGATCTTGGCTTTGGACTATTGGTTACTATCCTTGGCATTGGAATGGAATGTTGGACTTATATTTTAGGACGCCTATCATTTGCATTGATCTTCATGAAGTTAGTACTTGCCTTTATTTGGCCATTTTCTAGCTTATAAGGATGAAACTCTTATGCCCATAATTGGAAGTATCATCAAGTTTGGTTAGATCTTTTTTCCTTTATCTCCTTTTATTTTAGTATATTCTCTTCATCTCTACCCCTTCTTTAATTTTCAAAATCTTCTCTCTTTTTTTAAAGGATTCTTGCTTTTCCAAAATCATCACTTCTTTAATAAATAAAACCTTGACTTTTGTCAAGTGAATTTTACTCTTTTCTTTTCTTTTAAAACCAATGAATTTAATCATTTTGACTTTAATTCAAAAACAAAAAGAACCAAACTCACTCAAATTGTTTTATGCCTTTGTGCACTTTTGTTTGTTTTCTTTAAAAAGTGCCGGTTATGAGTCATTATTCTTTAGTCGGGTGTAATTCTCTCAATCTCCATGGTTGTGGTTTGATGTAATTGAATATCTTGTCATTCGTGGGAGTTTAGTAGCATACTCGTCGATTTTATTCGAGTTGGCGCCCTCCCCATAATGATGTATGAGTCCATGCCTTCATTCTCATGGTAGTTTGTTTGGCCATCCACTTGAAGATGACGAATTTTCTTCACTTAATAAAATTCATTACAGCCAATCCTTTTCACTATTTGTATCACGAACTATGGGGTTTTGATCTCGCATTGCACTTTGTGGGTAAGTAGGCATGAGGTGGTAAACCTCTCCAAACACAAAAATATTATAAAATAATTCTTTTCTCATCCCTCCACTCACATTTTACAAACCATTTTCGAACCAAAAGCAATAAATTTTTCAAAGGGCTCCCATGGAGTACTACAGACATTTTGGATGCGTAAAACCTTCCCATAGTGTAACCTATCCCCTTACCCGGTTCTTTTTTTGTTTCTTTTAGCTCTTTTGCTTTTAGATTCATTAGGATTTATTCGCTCTTTTTTCCTTTTCCTCTTGGAATAAATTAAAAGCGCGGTGGCGACTCTATTTACTTTGAGTTAAGTTAACTAATAGCTTACACTCATATTTTTACTGCTACAACCTGCACGTTACCAACAAAGGGCAACATTCAAACAGAAGGGGTGAGATATCGAATAACATAAACAAGATACGATAATCAGTATGTAAACGAGATAGTCATATAATCACACCACTTCCTACAATCAATACACAATCTTGCAACCAATAGCGGACAACAACGTAAATAATGCAACATGAATGCAACTCAACTTAAATATGCATGTGGTACCATTTGGAGTAAACTCCCAACTTGAAACATAGCCAGGTTATCGAGGCATTATCAACTTATTTGCCAATCAGGCCAACTTGAATCGAGCATATGCTCCAACTTGAAATATACACATGTATGCAACTATGAATGGCATACAAAAAAAATAATATAATTATCAACTTATCAACATAACGACTTGAACAACTCAACAACATGAATCAACATTGGTCATAGGATATACATCATACTAATCTTCCCAAAAATCAGGACAACACAACTTATAACAACTTTAACACCACTTCAACGTGAAAACGACAATTTACGACTTAAATGACTAAATTACTAAATTAATCATTTTAAACTCTCAAATCAACTATAAAAATTTATTTTATCTTTACTTTAAGTCTAAGATCAATCCAACTTAAAACGGATGCAAAAACAGGTCGAATCGTCAAAAACCGCATTTTTCCGCACATGCCCTGCTCATACGTGTATGGCCTCCTTCATACGCATAAGGCTTGTGTATGAGGGTCTTGTTACGCGTATTGCCATGCTTGATACGCGTAAGACCAGATCTGTTACGCAAATGGACAGAAAACCTACAATTTCAACTTTTCTGCGATTTCTCATATTTTCACCATTCTGTCCAATCTTAATTGGGTTTCTACATCAATTTTACTCTAAAAAACTTCTACAACTATTCATCTATCAATTCCTATGGTTAATTTTATGAAACCTAACTCCTTCTACATGAATTTTGCAACAACAGTTCAATAACAACACAAACAACAAATGCAACAACGAATATATCAACAATACAACAAGAAATCAAATGTCAACATGAAATCATTATTAATCTTCATCATACCCAACATAAAACTCTTCGGCGTCAATCAACTCTAACTCATTAACCATCATTGCTGACATATGCAACGTCTTCCGACTTAAAGGATCAACTATAACATTAGCTTTACCCAGATGCTAATTCAAACAAAAATCAAAGTCTTTCAACAATTCCAACCATCTTCGTTGCCTCATATTTAACTCTTTCTGATCAAACAAATACTTTAAAATTTTATGATCACTAAACACTTCAAATCTAGAACCATAAAGATAATGCCTCCAGATCTATAATACAAAAACAAGTGCAGCAAGTTCCAAATCATGTGTAGGATAGTTCTTCTCATGAACCCTCAACTGTCTCGACACATAAGCAATCACTTTACCATTCTACATAAGAACACCTCCTAAATCCATCAACGAAGCATCACAATACACAACAAACAGTTCTTCTAAATTCGATAGAGTCAACATTGGAGCCGATGTCAATTTCTTCTTCAACTCTGCAAAACTTTCTTCACACTAGACATCCTACACAAACGCTTTACTCTTACAAGTCAACCGAGTCAAAAGAAGTGCTAACTTAGAAAATCCTTCAATAAATCTTCGGTAATAACTGACCAATCCCAAGAAACTTCTAATCTCAGTAGCCAACTTTGGAGTTTCCCACTGCAACACGACATCTATCTTAGAAGGATCTACAACAATACCACTACTTGAAATCACATGACCAAGAAAACTGACTTCCTTCAACCAAATCCACACCTAGACAACTTCGTATACAACTTCTTCTCCTTCAAAACATTCAATATTATTCTCAAATGTTCAACATGTTCTTCTTCTGTCATGGAATAAACCAAAATATTATCTATGAACACAACCATAAAAAGATCCAGATAAGTATGAAAAATATGATTCATGTACTCCACGAATACTCCCGACGCATTAGTCACACCGAAAGGCATCACCGAATACTCATAATGTCCATATCGTGTTCTGAACACCGTTTTCTGAATATCCTCATCTTTCATCTTAATCTGATGATAGCCCGATCTCAAATCTATCTTGCTAAATACACGAGCACCTACCAACTGATCCATCAAATCATCTATTCGGGGTAACAGATACTTGTTCTTAATCGTCACTTTATTCAACTGTCTATAGTCCACACAAAGCCTCATACTTCCATCTTTCTTCTTAACTAACAATACTAGAGCTCCCTATGGTGATACACTAGGTCTCACGAAGTTTTTCTCAAGCAACTCTTCCAACTGCTTCTTTAATTCAGCCAACTCAGATGCAGACATCCTATATGGTGACATAGACACAGGTCTAGTACCGGGTACAAGATCGATCGCAAACTCAACTTCTCTTTCAGGTGGCACATCAGGAATTTCATCAGGGAAAACTTCAGGAAATTCCTTCACTACTTGCAACTCTTCAATCTTAGATTTACTTGCTATGGACAACGACGCCATCAACGTAAACATTTGAGCTTCCTCATTCATTAACTTCTGCAATTCTCTAAATGACAATAATCCAACTTCTTCCTTTTCTGGAGTAGAAAACCTCACCGACTTACAAAACCAATTACTATCAACATAGTTATACTCTAACCAGTTCATACCTAGGATCACATCCATCCCAGTCAACATCAAACACACCAAATCAACATAAAATTCTCTATCAAAGATAGAAAACGGATAACTCAAACAAACTAGAGAAGTAGTCACCGATCCCTTAGCCGGAATCTCTACGACCATTTCCCCATTCATCTCAGACAACTTAAGGCCCAACCTCTTAACACAATCAGCAGCAATAAAACAATGGGTAACAACCGTGTCAATAGTAATAATTAAAGGGATGTTATTAATAAAACACGTACCTCTGACGAGCTTGTCCTCATTAGTGGTCTGAGTCCCAGCTAAAGCGTACATTTTCCCTCTAGACTTTGCTTTCTTCGGCTTCTGGAATTGGCTACCAATATGCCCTTCTTCGCCACAGTTAAAACAGATTGTCTCTTTATGCGGGAAATCAGATATCGCATACCTAACTTTCCCACAACGGAAACAACACTTCACCTCAGCAGTGCACACATTACTATTGTGTCACGGTTGCCCACACTTAAAACAAACAATACCAGCAGGAGCATCTCCCCTACTAGTTCTCTAACCCGGAGAAACTTTCTGCTTACCCTTACCAACTTGAGCATCATAAGACTTGCCACGGTTCTGCAGATTTGTACCTCTCCGATCAGTAACAATCTTGTAATGAGCATTGTTATTTTCCTCGAAGATTCTGCAACTAACCACCAGATCATCAAAAACACGAATCTTCTGATACCCCACAACCTTCTTAATCTCAGAGCGCAACCCGTTCTCAAACTTGATGCACTTCGAAAACTCAGCAGTCACTGCATCATGGTGAGTATAAAACTCTGACAACTCCGTGAACTTTGCACCATAATCCGTTACCGACATACTTCCCTTCTTCAGCGCAAGAAATTCAGTCTCTTTCTTACCACGCACATCTTCTGGGTAATACTTTCTCATAAACTCCCTGCGGAAAACGGCCCAAGTGATCTCTTCACCTGCAGCTTCCAATCTTTCTCTAGTCTCCAACCACCAGTCATCAGCTTCAACTGCCAACATATGAGTCCCATAACGAACCTTCTGTGCTGGAGTGTAATCCATCACGCGGAAAATCCTCTCAATTTCTTTCAACCAAACCAATGCAACATCAGGATCATACTTGCCCTTGAAGGTAGGCAGCTTCTCCCACTGGAAAGTCACAAAGGTACGAGACTCATCATTCCCGCCAGTATTCGGCAAGTTCTGCACACCCTGAGCCATTGCTTGCATTGTAGCAGCCATCGCAACATCGTTTCTTCCAGCCATCTCAACTTAACACTACAACACAACAATAGTTAGAACCACATAACAATACTTGAATGCTAGACAACTACGACTCAAAAATTGGTCAGATAGATCGACCTGCTCTGATACCACTAATGTAACACCCCATTTCTACTTGACTATATAAATTAAATCAGAGTTATAAAATTTCATCAACAAACATGGGATATCACATTTTCTAACTTTTAAAACCAAATAACAACTTCATTAATAATATAACTTTAAAACAACAACGTAGCGGATCAACATGTTTCAACTCTTAAACAACTTCAAATAAATCAACATCAAAATAATCTCAACTTGGTTCTTTATCATAAAACAACTTAAAACTAGTTCGTAAACTTAAACAAAATCACAAAGACAAAACATGCATTCATCCCCCTCGAAGTGCTACGTATCAGAGCGACAAACACCAACTCGAAGCTACTAGGTACTGGACTCTTTGTTACCTACACGTTACCAACATAGGGCAACATTCAAACATAAGGGGTGAGATATCTAACAACATAAACAGGATACGATAATCAATATGTAAACGAGATAGTCATATAATCACACCACTTCCTACAATCAACACACAATCTTGCAACCAACAGTGGATAACAACGTAAATAATGCAACGTGAATGCAAATCAACTTAAATATGCATGTGTTACCATTTTGAGTAAACTCCCAACTTGAAACATTGCTAGGTTATCGAGGCATTATCAACTTATTTGCCAATCCAGGCCAACTTGAATCGAGCATACGCTCCAACTTGAAATATGCACATGTATGCAACTATGAATGGTATATAACAACAATAATATAATCATCAACATAACGACTTGAACAACTCAGTAACATGAATCAACATTGGTCATAGGACCTACATCATACTAATCTTCCCAAATATCGGGACAACACAACCTATAACAACTTTAACACCACTTCAACGTGAAAACGAAAATTTACGACTTAATAGACTAAATTACTAAATTAATTATTTTTAAATCTCAAATCTACTATAAACAACTTATTTTATCTTTACTTTAAGTCTAAGATCAATCCAACTTGAAAGGGATACGAAAACATATCGAATCATAAAATAACCGCATTTTTCCGCACATGCCCTGCTCATACGCGTATGGCATCCTTCATACGTGTATGGCCTTGAATGATATTCGTAAGGCTTGCATATGAGGGTCTTGTTACGCGTATTGCGTATGAGGGTCTTCAACCTTTCTGCGATTTCTCATATTTTCACCATTCTGTTCAATCTTAATTGGGTTTCTACATCGATTTTACTCTCAAAAACTTCTAGAACTATCCATCTATCAATTCCTATGGTTAATTTTACAAAACCTAACTCCTTCTACACGAATTATGCAACAACAGTCCAACAACAACACAGACAACAAATGCAACAACGAATATATTAGCAATACAACTAGAACAATATGTCTTTCATCAAATATCAACACGAAATCAACAACAACAAATCATACCAAAAACAAGCAATGAATTTACACGAAATTCCCAACCTATATACTATCATCTAGTCCCGGTTATGGAATTCGAACCCCACATTTACTTTGGTTTTAAGGTAGCTCGAATTCATTACAAAAATTCCCGCGAAAATCTTTGACCTAGCCTCTCCTTGATCTCCCTATAAGACTTGTTCTTCCTTCTCTCACCAAATTCTGTTTATGCTCTCTATTTAGGTTTTAGCATTGTTTTTACTAAACTCCCCCTAATGACCTAATTACTAATGGGTCCAACTTAGCACCCCCAACTTACTACTCTTACATCACAAAATAGGCCCAACTTGATATTATCTCAATAATACCTATTTTATTTATTCGACTTAATTAAGTTACTTAAACCACCCAAACACAACTTAATCCCGCAACACAAATTCAACTTAAACAACTTAAATGACTTAACGACAAGGACGAAAAAACAACTAGTAACAACTTATAATCTGGAAAAATACGCAATAATATTTAATTAAATTAATTAATTAAATACAGGCGTTACATGTCGCTCTCGGGATTTACATCCTAGTACAAACATGAAAGTGGCGCAGAAAAAGTAGAGTCACCAGCCATGCATTTTTATCCCGAATAAATGAGAAATGTAATGTTGCACAAACCGAAGGAAAAAGGAAAGAACAAGGTCCTACGAACCAAAGGACTGGTTTGGGAGTCGGTTACGAACTGGGAAGGTATTAGCACCCCAGATCGTCCTTCGTACCCAACGGGATCCATGCTGGTTTTTCTGTTTCAAAGAGTTAGAAATAAACTGTTGTTGAAAAAAAGAAACTGCTAACTGGAACTGGAATGAGGAAGGGGACTGGAAAAGAGAATAAAAAGGTATGGGAAAAATGTAGGGAAAATAAAGAATGTGCTCGAATGGGCCCTACCACATTGCCTATGTACCTCATCGGGAAAATGAGGATCAAAGTCGACGTAGTTCGCCTAACTAAGGCGGGAACTTTGTTTGTGTTATTATGAATTGAACTACTTATGACTATGCTCAGGTGTTGCAGGCTCATCTGGTAGGAGTGCGTTACCGTCTTGAAAAGAGACAAGTCGTAGCAAGTCCTCGTTTAGAGTGAATGAGGTGAGAAGAGAATTCCCGCATGAAAGACGCGTGTTGTTTGTTTACCGTCTTTTAGAAGAAGTGTTTTTGATTGTGTTGTTTGTGAAATATTCTCATGTTAAACATTATGGATCGAAAAATAAAAGAAAACGAAAATATAAAAAGTGAGAAATTTGGTAAAATGTTGAAAAGTATGGGGGAATTAATTTGGAATTTTTTAGGACCATTTAGTATTTTTAGAAATCAAAAATTGAAAAGGAAATAAAATGAAATTAAAAGAAAAAGAACAAGGAAGGGGTGCATATAGTAATGGTTTTCAGTTCAAACTCAATGGGCTTTCTTGCGTGGGGTGGGAATAACAATTGAGACCCAGGTCCAATGATGCGCTGAACACAAGTTATGGTGGACTTAAGTCAATTGGTTGACTCAATCAGGACCTTAAGATTCATCTAACGCACACAGAATTGGTCAAAGTAAACAAATCAAATGGATCAAAGGTGAGACACATGATAACAAGGGTGGAATTCACGCACAAGAATACTCAGGTCACTAACTCTAGCATGTGAGGGCACACCTTTCATTTATTCTCTAGCAACATTATGGACGTTGGATGGAACTGATCCTAAGGCTAGGACATAATTTCATAAAAAAGGCTAAGGCACTATTCAGGTCACTTAAGAAGACCTTCGGTCATCTTCTCCGATGAGTCTTAGGGGAGCTTGGATTTCTGTGCAATAAACCGAAGCTTTCTGTGCAATAAACCGAAGCTTGGATTTCACCTGTAAATTCGACATCACACAACAATTCAAAATTGGCTCAGATTCACGCACCAGAAGCAGAGGAAGAAGGAGAAGTGAAATTGAAGCATATACCTGGTTACGTCTCACTCTTCGTCAAAGAATATGATTCGTGCCTTCGTCGTCGGCAAAAACTCCAGGTGCGAACTATTCTCATGTTATCTTTATGTTGTTCTTACATTAGAGCTTTCCATCGGTTATTCTTGCGGTTGCGATCTGCGTGTTTTCCTTCGTATCAATCTGAGAGGGGAGGATCAGATTTCGGACTGAGTAGGGAAACAAGATTTAGGTTAGGATTAGATAGAGATCACAGAGGGTGAGGGTTCGCCATTAGAATCATCTTCTCCGATGTGTTTTGTCGGCAGCGATCTTAGGGTTAAGGAGGAGGGGGCGCCGCGGAAAGGTGAGAGGATAGGGTTCTTGCGTATCCCTTTTTCTGTTCAGTTTATTTTAGGATTGTTTATAATGGTAGATGATTAAAACACATGGAGAGGATTAATTATCATTCAAAGGAATCATAAACCAAATTAATGGCAATATTGGAATTGTTAAAGATCATTAAAAAACGTTTAAATCCATCGATTGAGCTTTCCATCGGATAAGGATAAGGTTTTTTGGATTCCGGCCATTCCGACGGTGACACTTGTCACCGTGCGGTAGGATCTTCTCATGGCTAATCAGATGCGTTCCATCCATCATCACTGCTATGCGCCTTCACTCAGGATCCATTTGATAGGAATACCATAGGAAGACCTGAGATCAAACGACTTCAAGTGAGTCAATGATTGTTGACTGATTCCATGGCATACTTCTTCAATTTCCTGCGCCATTGGGCCTCATACTCTTTCTTTTCACACCCCTTTTGTTCAAGCCCATTAACATTTCAACTAATAAAATCGCTTCCTGCACCCCCTCCTATTATTTCTTTTTTTTATATAATTTCTGTTTTGTATAGCTTTTGATTTTAATCCTTAAAAAAAATACTAAAACACATGATAAAATTCCATAAAAATTACAATAGGTTCCTGATTCATTTTAGAAATTTTCTACATTTTTACTTTCTGAATTTTTTGGTATTTTTCAATTTAATTTTGATTTTCCATTTAATTAGTGTTATATTGAATTCTTTCATCTACACTTTATCTTGTACATTTTATTTCTCCAACCTCCTGTATGATTTTTGGCCCATTCTTTTTGCTATGATTAGAGGACTAATAATAGGACTTGCAATAATTTTTGTTATATTTTTTAGGCTATTCTATCCACTGTTTTGGTAGCTTAGTTTGTGCAAAATTGTGAGTAGATCTTAGGTAGATTTAAGTGACCATTTGACATAGTTAGGCTATGAATTTTTAGGAGAATTTTAAACACAATATTAGGTTCAGGTTAGAGACCATAGAAATTTAATTTCATATTTTTTCTAAGATTTTTACTATTTTTTTACGCAATTAACTTTAGTCAATTTTACCATTGTAAATCCCTAGTTTAGCTTAGGATTTAATGGTTCATTAAGACTTAGACTAATTTGGTTTGATCTTAGAATATTAGGAAGACTTAGTATATTTTAGCTACTGATTTTAGAATGTTGATAGTAAGTAAGTTCCTTTAGTTTTAGGACTTAGGTATAGAAATCGTGCAAGTTGTGCTTACATGAGGTTTAGCCTTATTTTTTGTTTTATGTTTAATATGCATTTTGAGCTATTATTTCTTCATCTCATCTTTATGCTTTTGCCTTAATATTTGTGTTTTCACTGTATAGGATTTCCCCATTTCTTATAACTAACTTAACTTCCTTAGGAAGTAAGTTGAGTTCTAATTCTCTTTTCTTTTCCTTTCTTCCTTAGGATTAGAAAACTTCACAAACCATTAGGATCTCCCTTTCGTATGCAATAAAAAACTTAGGGTTGTGTCTCAGTCCCCCTTAGCTTTTACCTTTCTCCTTTTGAGTCTTCTTTTCTCATCTTCAAACAAATAAAAAAAAAGACTTAATAAATTTATGGAAGGATCCCTTGTGTATAGCCTTATTCCATGGGGCACTTGCATTCATTCCATCTTGGAATAGTGTAGGCTTGTCTATCATGATGTACAAGTCTGATCAAGAGGTTATTTCACAAAGAAAACCTAAAAGACATTTATTTACAAAAGCAACAAAAACATTTAATAAGTTCAACAAGCTAGTGAACTTGGACCTTAATCCTTGGAAACAAGTCTTAGATAAATTCTCCTTACTTGGTGTGCGTGTTCTATTATTCCATCATGGAATGTAGTAGCAAGTACACATTCCATGGAAAAGAGTTTGAATTCACTTCCTTGTGCCAAATTCATACAAAAATCTTAAAAAAGCAAAACAACAAACAATAAGCAACTATCCTGCGGGAACTTCTCTTTCTCATCTCATTCATTCTGAATGCGAACTCGCGACTACTTGTCTCATTTGAAAGACGGTAAACGCACTCGTACCAGACGAGCCTGCAACACCTGATCATAGACATACGCAGTTCCAGCTATAAAAAATACAAACAAATAGTTCTCGCCCTGGTTAGGCAAACTATGTCGACTCTGATCCTTATTTTCCCGATGAGGTATATAGGCAGCGAGGTAGAGCTTGTTCGAGCACATTCTTTATTTTCCCTACATTTTTACCATTCTTTCTTTTTGTTCTGTCATTTCCAGTTCCCTTTCTTTCATTCCAGATCCAGTTAGCAGTTCATTTGTTCAACAGTATCTTATTTCTCACCCTTTGAAACAAACAAACGAGCGTGGATTCCGTCGGGTACGGCGGACGATCTGGGGTGCTAATACCTTCTCAGTTTGTAACCAACTCCCGAACCCAGATCTTTGGTTCGCATGACCTTGTCCTTTCCTTCTTCCTCAGGTTTGTGCAACATTACCTTTCTTGTTCCTTCGGGATAAAAATGTCTGGCTGGCGACTCTACCTTTTCCGCACCACTTTCGCATGTTGTACTAGGATGAAAATCCTGGGAGCGACAGCTGGCGGCTCTGCTGGGGAAGTAACCTAGAATCTCTGGTTTCCCTCGTAGAGTCAATCCTAGTGCCTGTTTGTTTTTGTTTTCTTTGGGTGTTTATATGTGTGTGCTGTTGTGTTTATTTACTGTTTTCAGTTTATTTTATGGTTTTATTTACTACTTTCATTTTTATTTTCACATGCATCATATACTGGACTGTGCTGGTTTCATTTTTTCTGTGGGATGGGCTTTGTTACTGTAAGATAAGCCAAATACCCGGCTTGAGTGCACCTAGGATTTAGAGTGGTTCCACTTTGGCTTTATGGCATTTTGCTATGTTGGTATTTGTGAGTTCCACGCCTTGACTTGCGACCTTCTTAGAAATGTATTGACGCCAGAATCTTTCTGGGGAAATACACTACCTTGATGTTTATGTGCAGTCAGGGGATCGATCATTGAGAACCTTTATGGAAACATTGTTCCCAGTTAAAGCAAATTGTTCGTATGACAATATTATTTTACCCTTTGGGATGAATGTACTATTGTTTCTCGATTCAGTGGTTGAAATATGGGACTTATTAGGGATGCTTGTTTTTCTGGACTCAGCTAAGACCTCCATGAGTAGTACATAATGCCAAATTGATTCCCTAATTTGGTCATGAGCCATTTCTCGAAAATGGTGAACGTATTATTGATATTCGGCTTTGAGAGTCTGTGATGTTTGACCCGAGTAGCACACCCGTGATATTGGGAGGGGGTTACAGGTTTGCAGGAACCCCAAGACCTTCAATGTACCCGCTTTTCCAATATGGTTCAGTTTTGTGATCTGTTTCTCTTGTACCTTGATTATGAGATATGGATCTCGGGTCAGAGGGATTGTTATTGTGATATGTTGACATTGTGACCTTGCACTGACACCTGATTATATGATCGGCACATCATAGACACATCACGGATCACATGCCTTGCCTTGCATAACATCATTAATCATTTGTGTTCTTTTTATTCTCAGGGTCCATATTACTTCCTATTCCCGGTCATACTGCTTCTTCAAGATGGAGATTCCAAGGAAGAGAAATCTCCACTATACATTCCCACAACCAGAGACAGGGTGTATTTAGAAGTTGATTAGTTTGATGGGTTGCAAAGTTCTTGATGATTTCAGGAAGGAGTTTGGAAAGATCCTGGATTATGTGAGCAAACCAACAATTGACCAGAGGGATAACTTACATTCTCTATTGCATTTCTATGATCCACAAATGAGGGTTTTTGTTTTCCATGATTACATCTTGGCTCCTACAATAGAAGAGATATCCATCATCCTCAGGATTCCCATCAAGGATGATATTCCTTACTACGGCTTATAGAAGGTGCCTTCATGCAAAGACATAGCTGATTCCTTTCATTTGGATTTATCCAAGATCAGTAGAGGGCTGGATGCCAGCAAAGGTAAAGGACTTCTCTTAGACTTTCTTATCCAAGAAGCTCAGGATCTAGCCTCTAAAAACAATTGTGCTAAGTTCAACATTTTGCTTTCTTTGATAGTGTATGGAATTAGTTTGTTTCCATGTGAGAAAGGGTTAGTTAGCATGGAGGTTATCACCATCTTTGTCAGAAGAAACCCAGTGCCTACCTTGTTGGGTGACTTTTACTATAGGGTTCCCCACAGGAATGAAAAGAGGAGGGGACATGTGAATTATTGTGCTCCCTTGTTTGCTGACTGGTTTGTAAGGAAACTCCCTAAATCAGGGCCTTTTCAGGATTTGAAACAATCTTGGAAGTGGTCCAAAATATTGATGGGCTTAACCTCAGTTGGAATTGCTTGGGGATGCAATAGGTATCTTGTAGGCAAAGAGATCTTGGTCAGTTGTGGGAGTTTCCCAAATGTGCCCTTGATAGGAAATAAAGGTGGGATCAGCTACAATCCTATCTTATCCAGGAAACAATTTGGCTATCCTTTAAGAGTTGTAACTTTGATTGAAGAGATAAATGAATCACTATACTTTCCAGCAAAAGGTAACCTAAAGATGAGCTTGCTAGCATCCCAAGCTTAGGAGGTTAGAGTGATGAAGGGGAAGAAAGACTTTGGGAGAGTAGACCCCAAGACTTATGATCCTTTTTCCACTTGGTTAGGAGATCGTGTAGAGACTTTGTTGCTCTCATTCTCTAAGGAACCACCTCTCTACCCTAAGGAGTATCACCCACAACTTCAATTCCTCTTCAGGAGTATCAAAAATTGGAAGCCTTGGTTAAGCAACTCAGGTTGGAGAATCAAGAAGCCAACAATTCATGCTAGAAGTTGAAAATGCAAAACCAAAAATTGGAAGAAAGGGCTCACAAAGCTGAAGAAATGGTCAGGCTCAAGCAGTAAGACTTTCAAGAGATGGAGCTCTATTTCAAGAAGAGGGGATTAGCTGAAACTCACAAGGCGGTCCAGCACCGGAAAGATACGAAAGAGTTGAATGAAGCTAGTGAAGCTATCACCTTATGGCAAGAGAAATGGGAAGATAATTTGAAGAGGCAGAAAGAGCTGGAAGTCAAGTACAAGTTAGAGATCAAAGGCCTTCAAGATTCTTTAGATGAGCAGGGAAAGCTCCTTCAAAAGGCCTATCACCAGGAGGAGAGTCACCTTCAAGATATAGCAAAGAGTCAGCAAGCAGTTGTAAACACCCCAAATTTTCCCTCACTTTTTCTCACACCATGGCTTGTGATCTTTCATTTTTGCATTAGCATAAGCATATCATATCCCACTACATAGTTCATTTCATCTGCATTTAGGGTTTGTACTCTAAGCAATCCAAGGAGTGATCTGAGCCATCCCAATGGTCTTGAAGCTTTCCAAAAGGGTCCATGTATGTTCCATGATCATAATATGCTCCCCCAAAGTTTACAAAAGTCAAGGGATCACAAAGCAGGGTAAAGGCATGAAGGCAGACTGAAGATTTCCTACACAGATGACCTAAAATTAGGTTTTGGTTTCAGAGTCCTTAATCCCAAATTTTTTGGTCATTCTTGTTTCTAATGGTCTTAATATGTTATAAGGATCATGTGTACCAAATTTAATGAAGAAATTCACTGTGGAAGTCATATGATCATTGGGTAACTTCTTGAGCTCTATGATCTTTATTTTATCATTGAACTGGTTGGAAGTTCACAAAGTTGAAGAATTTTGAGCCAAATGCAAACTTGCTATTTTTGGAAAGGACTTGTAATGGAAACTTTCCATTTTGGGAAAGATATTCAACCTATTCTTTCATGACCAAAAATGCTTCAAATGAAAAATTCTTGGACATGAAAGTTGTAGATTATGTCTTCCCATTTTCAAAAAGTACAAGAACAAGTCTTGATTCATGCTAGAACTCAATATATGGCCTTTCAAAGTTGGCAAAAATCCTATAATTTTCAAGTGTGCACCAAAGAGGGAATTTTGCAAATTCACTTGCCAAGCCATTTCATGACCTCTAATAAACTTCTAAACATCATACCAACATAATGCAACACATTTTGATCAAGATTGCACACAAAATCACAAGTTTCTATGCCTTTCACTTCAAGAAATTCCAAAGAGGGAAATTTGCAAAACCTATGATATCTCTTCATCCAAGTGATCCAGTTGCTCAAATTTAATCCAAGGGCCATCCACAAACTCAGCTGAGGCCAAGACACCCCTTGAAACATCTCTGACTTGTGCCATGCCTCAAGTACACATCCATTGACATTTTTGTAACTTGGCCCATACCAATCACACTATGCCACCACCCACTTTCTGATCACTCCCATTGGCCTATACTAACATTATGCAACTCATTTCATAACACACACAAGGCTGAATCATTCCCTAAGCTCAGTTTCACAAAAATCCCCAAAATCTTCATTCCTTCGAAACTGACTCCTCAGCCACTCAAACTCAAAACTTTCACCACCAATCATCTCCACACATCATAAGGATAATTTCCCACCCCTTGCCATTGCCTGAAACCTCACAAAACAAGAACACGATTTCTGAGTTATCAGAACTGAAACACACAAACCAAGCCATACAAACGTGTTCTAAGCTCTCCAGAAGCTCAAGGGGGACAATTGGAGTGGTTTTGCATCAAAGGAAGGGTCATGAAGCTCAAAGTCAGAAAGCTTCATCTCAGGTAGTCACCTTCAAAATTTTTCCAGAACTCTTGTTTTAAGTTCCAATATGATTCTATGTGTCTCCCTGATAATGTTGATATGATTTGTTTTGAAAATGGTTGAGAAACCAGGATGTATTGATGTTCTGGAACTTTTTGATCTGAATATGTTTTTGTTCGATTCGTGGATTTGATGCATGATAAATTGTTTTTGGGGCTGGATTCATGTTTAGGGTTGTTAGATGTTTGATTCTGGAGCTTTAGAGGGTTTGAGGTAGCCTAGGGAAGAATATAGGTTGAAGGGCTCGCCGGAGAAGACTCCGGTCACCTGAAAATGTTTAGGGTTAGGATTAGGGTTACTCTTCTCAGTTTGAATGTGTCGCTCCCGAAGATTTGCATCCCGGTACAAGCGCGAACGGTCGGCGAAAGGAGAAAATGAAGGTGAAGTGAATAGATTCGCTAGCTAGGCATTTTTATCCCGAAGGAAAGGTAATGCTACATAAACCTAGAAAGATATGGATAAGACGGTTGCGAACCAGAGAAACTGAGAAAGGGGGTTGGTTACAACCTGGGAAGGTATAAGCACCCAGATTGTCCGTAGTACTCGACGAGATCCACGCTAAAAAGATTGTGTTTAAAGGGGTAGGTGTATATGCTATCTGTGTGCAAAAACTGAGAAAATAATATACAAGTGTCAGTGCAAAAAGAAGTGAAATGCTCAGGAACTAAGGCTTAAAAAGAGTGCCGAAAGAGGGGGAAGACACGAAGACTTTTGTTCGATAACAGTTATGTTATGCCTACGTATCCTCGCGTGCAATGAGGAAGTCAGAACACCGTAGTTCGACTCAAAGATACTGAAAGGAATGAATTGACTATGAATTGTTTGCTTGCCTATGCTCAAGTGCATGACTCGTCTGGCTCGAGTGCTAATTGTCTTGCATTAGACAGGAGAAGAAAGTTCTTGTTTGTGAATGAGTGTGATGAGAAAAGAATCCCGAAGGAGACGATTATTGTTTGTTTTTGTGTTTAGTGTTTAGTGTTAAGTAATGAGTTTAAGCCATAATCAAGGATTAGTGAACTCATTACACCATCCTAATAGAAGGATAATAGATGAGCACACTTAAGCGGAGGAAGATACCTCAACTTAATCCATGATTAGGGATTAAAGTCATTAGATGACAAGCCTTTATTAAAAGTGAATTTTAATTAAGGATGAGATTAAGAAGTGGATTTTACTATTTGTAAGACAACTTGAGGGGGACTTGTCCATTAAACACCAGGGTTAGTCCTTCTTGACCATAAAGGAAGAATTAGAACCCTAATGTAAGGCCCAAGTTACAAGTTAATGTCTTAGTGATTATTAAATGGATTAATTAGGAGGTTTAAACAAATTAAGGGTTTAACACTTAGGATTAAAGTTATACACTCCATCCTAAGAGAAGGATGCAGGCATAACCCTAATTCCAAAGTCCTAAAACCTTAAAGGTTTAGTCTCTAATGATGAGATGGGAATAGAGACACAAAGAAGACTCAAAGGTGAAAACTAAGGGGGCACTAATCACAACCCTAATTATTATCATGCTTGGATGTTCCTATGGTTTGTAAGGCTTGAGAAATATCTTCAAGGAAGCCATCAATGGAAGAAGCAGATGAATGGAGGAAGAAGCATAAGAAATAAGTTACTTACTTCATTGAAGAAGATAAGTAACTTAGAGAAAGAAAGTGAGAGATGAACATGAATGAGCAAGCCCACTCAAAGACAATTAAAAATGCAGTAAAGATGCATATGAAGAAGATGAAGAGAAATGAGAAGTGAAGGCAAATTCACTTCTCATATTAACTTACCACCTGAAAATGTTAGCACAAGATGCATAAAGAAAGAAATGAAATGGAATGAAACATATGCAAAGGCAAAAACCAAAACAAGAAGCATACATATGATGTAAATGATTCTATGACATGATGCAAAGGCATACCAAGTGCAATGAATGGTCATACAAGATAATGAATGCAAATGAAGCATGCTTTGAAGCTTGAAAGTTCATGAAAGTTTAATGAAAGGAAATGAATGAAAATCATGGTAAATGAATGAAGAAATGATCAAGCATAATTATAACATGTTTTAAGATGTCTAAGATGACATATGAATACATGAAATGTCATGGCAAGCTCATGTATGGATGCATATGCAAGATGAATGCAAATGAAGATGCAAATTAGGGTTATATGAAAACATGAGATGTAAATGGAAACGACAGAAGCAAATGACATGATAAAAAATTGAAATCACACTCAAAGGAACCCTAAACCTATACTAGGCTACCATCCAAAGGGGGAGGTCAAAAGCTAAACCTAGAAGGAGTTATGAATTTCCTAAGTTTCTAGGGTTTTTTTGGGTGATCTTCAATGAAACATGCTAAACAAATTGAAAATGAAAGACAAATTCATACCAAAAATATCCTAGAAATTACATGATATGCACAAAACAATGCATAAAGAATCATCTTCAAACTCTTCTTGGCTAGGCAGAAAAGATTTTTCTAAGTTAGGGTTCATAAAATAGGACTTAAATGACCCTTTAATTCAAACAAAATTCTCAAATGATCATCAAACCTAAAAAGAAATTTGTGTGGAGAGTTTGAAAATGTTTCTAAAAGCAAAGGGATGATTCCTGATTTTTTTGGTTATTTTTAGAAACTTAAATGGTATTTTAATTAATTAAATTCAATTAATTAATTAAAATAAACATTTAAATGTTTTAAAAATACAATTTTTATGCAAAAAATAAAAATAAAAATATTTTTGGTTTCTGAAACATAATTAAAGTCTTGACAAAAATTTCCAGAATTTTTAAATCATTTTTACTATTTTAAATAATTATAAGAAAAGAAATAGAAAGAAAAATAAAATAAAATGATAAAATGAAAAGTATGACAATCCAAAGGCTGAGATTCAATGCTGGGTGGAGGGAATTGACTCTGCGCCAAATCCTATGGCTCACATTCAAACTGACTCAATTATTTAATTAATTTAATTAATCAGAATTAAAATCTAAGTGAACTAATCCTGGCTACCTGTTTCTGAACTAACCCTGATCCAAAGGCCCAGAACACATCTGGCAAACTAAACCCTAATTAAGCCCTAATCACTTTCAGATGACCGAAACAGTGCTCCGGTCATCTTCTCCGGCGAGACCCTCACCGGACCTTGCTCAAATCATCACCCCAAGCCCCCAAAATCTCTAAAAACGATCAACTAAAAACAAGATTCAAAATCATTTCTCCCTCATCATCATCAAGATTCGAATCAAAACATTCAAACGGTAAAAATTTCAGACAGCCATGTGTAAACACCCCAAATTTTCCCTCACCCATTTCACCATGGCTTGTGATTCTTTTCATTTGCATAAATTCAATCATAGTATCTCATATTGCATTTTTGATTCACTGCATTGATTCAAAGTCATCTGCATCTAGGGTTTGTGATCTGAGCAATCCAAGAGCCTTTTGAGCCACTCCAAAGGTCTTCAATCACTTCAAAGGGGTCCATGTATGTTCAAGCATCATATTATATCCTCACAAAGTCAAGGAAGCCAAAGAATCACAAGAACTGAGAAAGGCATGAAAGCAGAGCCAGGTTTAACTGCACAGATGACCTGAAATTAGGGTTTTGGTTTCAGAGGCCATAAATCCAAAAATTTTGGTAATTCTTGTTTCTATTGGTCTCTATAGGGTATAGGGATTATGCATATCAATTTTCATGAAGAAATTCCATGGGGAAGGCATCTGATCAAGAGTTGACTTCTTGAGCAAGTCAGTGCAAAATCAGGGCATTTGAGGCCCCCAATGACCCAACCAAAGGGTGTTCTTCATCATTTTGAATGTGTATGATCTTCATTTGATCATATAAGATGTTAGAAGTTCACAAAATTGAAGAATTTCAAGCCATTTGCAAAGTTGCCTTTTGTGAAAGTGACTTGTAATGAAAACTTGCCATTTTGGGAAAGTTTTTCAACCTTCTCTTTTTGATTCAAAAATGCTTCAAATGAGAAAACTTTGGTCATGAAAGTTGTAGAATGGATCCTCCCATTTTCAAAAAGTACAAGAACTCATTCTAATTCATTTTGGATCAAAAGTTATGGCCTTGCAAAGTTGGATAAAATCATTGAAATTTCACTTTTGCACAAAATGGAAAACTTTCAAATTCTCATGACAAGCCTTTATGTGACTTCAATGTGACCTCTAATTATCATAGAAACACAGTGCATGACCTAAAATTCAGTTTGGCCCAAGGAATTTCCCATTTTTCATGTCTTAAATTTCAAGTAGCCATAAGCCATTTTCCATGAAAGTGCAACAACGGGAATTCTTGCAAAATGATTCCCAAAGGTTTGTGTGATCTCTAGCTGGTCTCAAGACATTGCCAGAACCTCTTGGGATATCTCACAACAAAATTCAGCAAGAGATATCACATGTTCATGACCTAAAAACCACAAAGTGTGACAAGTTGCCAAAATGCAAAACTCATGATATCTTGTAATCCAAGTGCTGCAGCCCTCCATGAATCATCCAAGGGTATTCCTTGACTCAAGCTGAGGCAGGACAAGCCCTGAGATTTCCTCTGCCACAGCCCATACCCATAGTACACAATCCTTGACTTTTTGGCCAATCACCCCATACCATTCCCACAGTACATGTCACTTCCTCAGACCTCTTCCAATAGTCTAGGGATGTGTTATGGAACAAAAAGCAAGCAATACACAAGCCTAAAACTACACACAAGCCAGCCTTCACAAAAATCCGCCAAGAACTTCCCTTCTTCGAATCTCTTCACACAACCCTCAAACATCAAAAATTTCTTCATCCACAAACCACAAATCACTCATAGAACAAAATCCACCCCCTGAAACAGCCTGAATCATCACACACAAAGACCTCCATTTCTGCTACACCAGAGTTGAATCACTCAAACCAGCCACTCCCCAAGCTTTCTAAGCTTCATTCCATCATCAGGAGGTTCAAGGAAGAAGGATTGCACAAACCTTGAGGCCAGAAAGCTCAAAATCAGGAGAGCTTCATCTCAGGTAACATGAAGAACATTTTTCCCAGAAGTTGATTTTTAAGTTCTTTTATGATGCTATGTGTTCTCCTGATCATGAATATGTGTTTATTTTTTGGAATGGTGAAGAAACCAGCATGTATGACATCTCTGAATATTTGCCCGTGTTTCATACTTTGCTTCCATTCAGGCTTGTGAGAGGAAATAAATGAATTTGAGATGAGGGTTTAGGTTTAGATTGATGAGAAAATCATTTTGGTGGAAGAAATTTCATGTTTGGTAACCTGTAGAAGAATCTCGGGTTTATACTCGCCGAAGAAGATGACCGGAACCACTGTTCCGGTCACCTGAAAGTCATTTTCCCTAATTGTGTAATTAAGGGAGTTTGAATTTGGGCCGTGCGATCAGTTGTTCCCGCGTGTGTTAGATGGCTGAGATTTCATAATTAGCCCTAATCAGTGATTAATTAACTTAACCTAGGTCTAATTAATTAATAAATAAATATTAGTCAGGTTTGAACTTGGGCCATTGGATGTGGCGCCAAGTCAACACCCACAAACCCAGATTAAATCCTGGCCTCTCCTTTAGATTACTTTCTATTATTTTTATTTTATTTCATTTCTTTTTCATTTTATTTGCACGAATTATTTAAAATAGCAAAATACATTTAAAAATTTTGAAAATTTTTGTCAAAGATTTCATTAATTTTTAGAACCCAAAAATATTTTTATTTTTATTTTTTGCATTAAAAATTATTTTTAAATCATTTAAATGTTTATTTTTAATTAGTTAATGAAAATTAATTAATTAAAAATACATTTAGGTATTTAAAAATCACAAAAAAATTCACATTGCATTTTAAAACATTTAGAAACATTATCAAACTCTCAAAACAAATTTCTCTTTGGCTCTTGATGCATTTTAATAATTTTCATTGGAATTAAATTCATTTAAGGGCAATATTTTGGTTCAAACTTTGAAAAATCCATTCTGCCTAACCATTGAGAGTATGATGTTGGTTCTTCTTGCATTGCATCCTTCATTTGTCATGTTATATGCTCATTTCATCTCATAAACATTCATGAACTTCTATGGTCCAAAGCATGCCTCATTTGCATCCTTATGCTTGTTTGATTATTCTCATCTCTAGTCATGTGTCTGCATCATCTCTTAGCATCATTGAAATCATGTTTATGCTTCTGACTTTGGTTTGCATCATGACATTTCATCTCGTTTTCATTGCATCTCATTTATTTTGCTAACTTTTCAGGTGGTAAGTTGTTTTGGGAAGTGAATTTGCCTTCACTTCTCACAATCTCTTCTCATCTCTCTTGCATCATTGCTGCATTTTATCTTGCCTTTGAGTGAGCTTTCTCATTCATGCTCTTTCCCACTTTCTTTCTTCAAGCAACTTGTCTTCTTAAGTGAAGAAAGTTGTCTTGCTTCTATCTGCTTCTTTCTCCTTTCATCTGCTTCTCTTCTTGGTGGCTCTTTGAAGATTTCATTCTCTCTTAAGCCTCACAAACCCTAGGATCTCCAAGTATGATAATAATTAGGGTTTGATTAGTCCCCCATTTAGCTTTTACCTTTGTGTCATCATTGAGTCTTCTCTTCTCATCTCATAATCAAGGACTAAACCCTAAAGGCTTTAAGGCTTTGTGATTAAGCTTATGCCTGCATCCTTCTATTAGGATGGAGTGTATAACTTTAATCCTAACCGTTAAACCCTTAATGTGTTTAAATCCTTTAATCAATCCACTCAATAATCATCAAGACATCAAGCTTGTAACTTGGGCCTTGCATTAGGGTTCTAATTCTTCCTTAATTGGTTAAGAAGGACTAACCCTAGTGTTAATGGACAAGTCCCCCTCAAGTTGTCTTACAAACCATAAAACTCACTTCTTAATCTTATCACTAACTAAAATCCACTTAATAAAGGCTTTGTTTTGTCATGAGGTTAATCCCAAATCATGGATTAAGTTGAGGTATCTTCCTCAGCTTAAATGTTCTCATCTATTATCCTTCTATTAGGATGGTGTAATGGGTCCATTAAATCCTTGATTGCGGCTTAATCTCATTACTCAACACTAAACAAAAACACCAAAAAACAACATCTAACTAAATGAAAGTAGGTTAATGATCTTAATCCTACATCATGGTGATTAAGTGTGAGGTGTTTACTTCACACTTAAGGTACTCTCATTACCCCTAATCAGAGGGAGGATGTGATGAGTTTACTAACCCTTGGTTTAGGCTTAAGCTCATTTTCTTATGACAAACTCCAAAAAGCAATAAAAGATTGAAAACCAAAAACAAACAATAATCGTCTCCTCCGGGATTCTTTTCTCATCTCATTCACTCACAAACGAGAACTCGCTTCTCCCGTCTAATGCAAGACAGTTTGCACCTGAGCCAGACAGGTCATACACTTGAGCATAGTCAAGTAATCAGTTCACAAGTCAATTCACCTTTCAGTCTCTTTGAGTCGAACTACGGTGTTCTGACTTCCTCATTGCACGAGAGGATACGTAGGCATAACTTAACAGTTATCGAACAAAAGTCTCTGTATATCCCCCCTCTTCCAGCATTATTCTTTTAGCCTCATGGTCTTGGGCATGTCATCCTTGTTCTTACACTGACACTTCTCTTATACATTGACACTTGCATTCTTTCCAGCTTTGATACACAAATTTCACTGACACTACCCCTTTAAAACACAAATATTTTAAGCGTGGATCCCGTCGAGTACGACGAACAATCTGGGTGCTAATACCTTCCCAGGTTGTAACCAACCCCCTTTCTCAGTCTCTCTGGTTCGCAACCGTCTTATCCATCTTTTCTCAGGTCTATGCAACATTACCTTTCCTTCGGGATAAAAATGCCTAGCTGGCGACTCTTTTCTTTTCTTCTGAGTTCACCCCTGTGTGTTCTCTTTCCCTTTCGCCGACCGTTCGCGTATGTACCCCTTCTGACCTTCGTGTCATCAGGTGGGAGCGACACCATGAAATACTCAATACGCAACCATTTTCAATTCTAAACACATCAGCATGATCAGCAATTCAAATAGATCCATTTATGAATTTAAAAACAAGTTTCTGGAAAAAATGTTCTTGAGGTTACCTGTGTTGAAGCTTTCGAAACTGGGACTTTCTGGGCTCTTCTTTGGTGCTTTTCCACTCCCCTTAACCCCCTTGTGCTTCTGAAAGGCTTGAAAGGAGTTTATATGGAGTGTTTTGAAGGTTTCAGTTCAGAGGTGATGGAAATCGTGTTTTTGTTTGAGGTGGTTTCAGGCCAATGTGAGGGGCGGGAAATGATCTGGAGAGTGTATGGAGATGATTGGTGAAATGAGTTGCATAAGGCATGTATGTGAAGTTGTGATAGGTCAGAATAGTTGGTGTGGGCTATGCTGATTGGTATGGGGTGATTGGTAAAAAGTCAAAGTTGGTTGTACTTGAGGTATGGGCATATGGCAGGCTTGTATTTGGGCATGGCTTGTATCAGCAGAGATCAAGGAATTCCATAGAAACTGATTTGGGGTGCTGATGCAAGTGTATGAGAAGATTCATGCCATTTTGCAAATTTGAGGAACTTTGGACCTTTTGGAATTTCTTGAAGTTCAAGGCATGAAAATGAATGATTCTTGGGCCAATTCTGATCAAAATGAGTTGCACTATGATGGTATGATGCTTAGATATGCATTAGAGGTCATGAAATGGCTTGGCATGTAGTTTTGCAAAAATCCCTCTTTGGTGTATTCTTGAAAATTATAGGATTTTTGACAAATTTGAAAGATCATAACTTGAGTTCCATAATGAATTAGAACATGTTCTTGTACTTTTTGAAAAGGGAAAGACTTAATCTACAACTTTCATGACCAACAATTTTTCATTTGAAGCATTTTTGGTTGAGAAAGAGGAGGTTGAAAAACTTTCCCAAAATGGATAGTTTCCATTACAAGTCATTTCCAGTTTTGGCAACTTTTGGTTTAGCTCAAATTTATTCATTTTTGTGAACTTATAAGCACTTAAATGATCAAATAAAGATCATATAACTTCAATTTGATGAAAATACCCCTTTGGTTCCATTGTTGGGGGCCTCAGATGCGCTGATTTTGACTTAACTTGCTCAAGAAGTTACCCAGTGAACAGATGACTTCCACAATGAATTTATTCATCAAACTTGGTACACACGGTCCTTATAAGATATTAAGAACATTAGAAACAAGAATGACCAAAAAAATTTGAGTTAAGGCCTCTGAAACCAAAACCCTAATTTTGGTCATCTGTGTAGTGAAAACCCTAGCTCTGCTTCCATGCTTTCCCAGTTCTTGTGATTTCATGACTTCCTTGAACTTTGAGGGATATAATATGATGATAGAACACACATGGATCCTCTTGGAACACTTGGAGGTCTTTAGAGTGGCTCAGATGGACCCTTGGATTGCTCAGATCACAAACCCTAGATGCAGATGAACTTGAACTAATGCAGTGAAACAAAATGCAATATGAGATAGTATGCTTATACTAATGCAAATATGAAAGATCAAAATGCAATATGTTTACAGCTGCCCCTATTCAAGCATGAGTTAGCTGTGCAGGATGTAAGCGTCTGACTCAACAGACAAACAAGATAACTTGTGGTTGAATACCAAACACAGTCCAAAATTTGCACTCGCTGGTGAGAAGAAGAAAAGGGATATAAATTGTAAAAGATAGTATAGCATGATTATCAAATGCAAGCGATGGAGGACGACATCGAGCAGAGGACGACTGCTGGGGAAAAGCAATGACGGGGACGACCATCAAGCTGGGGAAATAAAGAGACCATGATGGGGACAACCATCATGCTCGGAAATAAAATTCTCTGGGGATTAAGGCAAAGGAAATGATGGGGACGGCCATCAGGTTTGAAAAGTAAAGTAAACAACGACGGGGACGGCCATCGGGTTTAAAGAATAAATGAAATATTGATGAGGGACGGTCATCAAAGGTGAAGGACGATCACCTAGCAGGGGACGGCTGCTTTTTATCACGACATAGGACGAATGTCGGATAGAAAAGGTCGACGATGGGGACGGCCATCAGATAAGCATGATGAATGACGATCATCAAGAGGTGAAGGACGATCACCTAGCAGGGTACGGCTGCTCTTCGGGGTTTATCACGACATAGGACAAATGTCGGATAACAAAACCAACGATGGGGACGGCCATCAGATAAAATTATGAAGGATGATCATCAAGAGCTGAAGGACGATCACTTAGCAGGGGATGACTGCTCTTTATCACGACATAAGATGAATGTCGGATAGAAAAGGGCTCCAATAATGGAGACTCCGTTGGGGGAAAGAATGAGGGACGGTCATCCAAAGGTGAAGGACGATCACCTGTCAGGGTACGGCTACCGAAAGTATCACGACATAGGACGAATGTCGGATAGAGGAAAAGTTGTTTGCCGGGAAATGGTAAACACGGATGAGTGCTTACGCTCAAGAATAAAAGGTATAAGTGTTTGACGCTATGTATAGATTAAAGATGCGGACGAGCATCCTTGAGACCATGATACAGACGAGTATCGGTAGAAACAAACGCCGATGCGTGTTCAGAGATGATGATACGGACGAGTACCAACTGGTTAACAAAGAACACGGACGACAGCCTATTCTTTTTGAGGAGTGATATATATATATATATATATATATATATATATATATATATATATATATATATATAAGATACGGACGAGTATCTGTATAAGTATAAATGAGTATTGTAAAGTATGAGCAAGACACGGACGAGTGTTCAACTTTCTGGGGAAAGGTGACACGGACGAGTGTCAGAAGAGAAAGTGTATAAGTTATGAACAAATATTTATATATGAGAGTGTAAGAGGTGTTTCGGCGACCTGTGGGGATAGAGTGTATTATGAAGGAGTGTTTGGTTTGCAACAAGTGATTTGGCAACCGTGCTGGGGAAAGGTGACACGGACGAATGTCAAAAGGGTATGTATAGGTTTCTGGATGCAATGAGGATGTTTTGGCTCATATCTACTGGGGATGATATGACACGAACGAGTGTCGAAAGAGTATATATGAACATGTATTTGTGTTGGAGAATGCAAAGAGGACGCTTTGGCTATTTACTTGCAAGGAATGTGAGTTTTTACATACATTGCTGATGAAATACTGAGGGTCTTTGCAGGTGACCGGCTCGGACCTGGCTTGTGATCATGCAAATGTTTGATTTTTTCCGTAATGCTCCGTATTAGATAGAATGCTACGCTCTATGGGGAATGATGACGCGAATACTATGATTATGCAAAAGAGAAACTGATCCGAGATTCGGATCCCGCCGTTGTAAAGATCTTTGGCTGCTCTGCTTGGAGGGGTGTCCCAACTGGGGGTGATCATTGGTAGATCTATTTAAGAAATACAGTTCTTCTTGGGAAAATAGATCATTAGTCGACCTATCCCGTAAGGAGAAACCCAGTTGGGGATGAGGGTGCTTCCGTCACTTTGTTGTGTGAGAGTTTCAGGTATTGCTCTTCTGGGGAGAGGCTGGAACTTCTGTGGGGAGATTGGTCGGGGATGCTCCTATTGAGTAGACCTGTGCTAGGGATGAGGAGGCTTTGAAAATTCCGCTGGGGAACATCATTCCTGATACTTCTTGGGGAGGAGGTATGCTGGGGAAATGTATTTGGCATGCCCCATGTTGCGTATTAAATACCTGCAATTTGTTAAGACAAGAAAGACGCACGAGTATCCTGAGGTATCCCTTACCGGATTCCGTCATAGGAGTTAGATATTCCTGAGAGTAAAAACATTTCCTGCAAGCATTTATTAAGAATGGTTCATTTGTTTTATGCAAATATTATATCATGGATATTGGACATTTTGCAAACGAAACAAAAATGTGCAAGAAGAGGTGTGACTGAAAACTCTGATTTTATTAATCTGGGTGCCCCGAATTGGCAGATACAATAAAAGAAACAGATCCCCTGGAATGGGGAGAATGTTACAAATTGAAAAAGTAAAAGTGCTGGCAATGTTGACGACGCTCTGGTGAGCTTCCTTTGCAGTGACCTGTATAACCTTGACGCTCTTCTTATCTTGCTTTCTAAAGAAGTTTGATTCTGATTGATGCTTTATCTTTTCGAAGCTTTCCATGTTGTAAGTGATACAGACGAATTCAGAATGCAGTTGTTCGCTTATTCCCTTATTTTGCGTGGATCGCCCTTTCGAGTTTTCAATCCACCGGGATACCCATTTTTGCCTGAGCTGTCCAACGTGGTGTTTTCAACTCAGCGGGTGTACATTTTTTTAATTTTTCCCTTATTTTTTCCCGAGTCTTTTATTCTGTGTTTGACTCGCCGGGATGCCCTATTTTCGCCTGGATTTACATCCTGTTTTTATGTCCAGCGGGTCATTTTATGCGAAGTATTTTTTAACTGCATCTGAATTCACAGGGGATAAGAAATCTTCACCATCCATAGTAGTGAGCATCAGTGCTCCACTAGAGAAGACCTTATTTACTATGAATGGACCATCGTAATTTGGAGTCCACTTGCCCCTATGGTCTGTATGAGGAGTAAGAAGTCTTTTCAGCACAAGATCTCCCACTTGGTATTCCCGAAGTCTGATTTTCTGATCAAAGGCTTTCTTCATTCTTTTCTGATATAACTACCCATGACAGATAACAACTAGCCTTCTCTCTTCGATCAGATTCAGTTGATTGTACCGAGATCGGACCCATTCGGCTTCATTCAGCTTTACATCCATCAGTACCCGTAAGGAGGGTAATTCAACTTCCATAGGTAGGACAACTTCCATACCATACACAAGTTGATAAGGTGTTGCCCCAGTAGACGTTCTGATTGAGGTACGATACCCATGCAAGGAAAATGGTAGCATTTCATGCCAGTCTTTGTAAGTAACCACCATCTTCTTCACAATCTTCTTGATGTTCTTATTAGCTGCCTCAACAGTCCCATTCATCTTTGGCCTATAAGGAGAATAGTTGTGATGTTGAATTTTGAAGTCCCGGCACAGTTCTGCCATCCTTTTGTTGTTCAAATTGGAACCATTATCAGTTGTGATTCGCTCGTGTACTCCGTATCGACAAATGATGTCTCTTTTCAGGAATCTAGCTACCACTTGTCTGGTGACGTTTGCATACGAAGTTGCTTCAACCCACTTGGAGAAATAATAAATGGCTACCAGGATGAATTTGTGGCCATTTGAAGCAGTAGGTTCAATCTTTCCAATCATAACAATGCCCCACATGGCAAAGGGCCAAGGTGAAGACATCACGTTCAAAGGATTCGGAGGAACATGCACTTTATCTACATAAATATGGCATTTATGACACTTCCTAGCATAGGCACAACAATCTGCATCCATTGTGATCCAGTAGTAACCTGATATTAATAATTTCTTAGCAATTGCATGCCCTCCAGCATAGGTACCAAAAGATCCTTCATGCACCTCGTGCATTAGAAAGTCCGCCTCTTTCTTATCAACACATCTAAGGAGAACCATGTCAAAGTTTCGCTTGTATAACGAACCATAAGTATTCAGGAAGAAACTACCAGCCAACCTTCTTAATGTCTTCTTATCATTGGATAATTCCCCAGGTGGGTATGTTTGATCCTCCAAGAAGCATTTGATGTCATGGAACCAAGGCTTGCCATCTTTAGCAATGTCCACCGAGAATACGTATGCTGGTCGGTCTAGTCTAGATACTGAAATCTGAGGCACATAATTCGCAGTTTGGACCTTGATCATAGAGGAAATGGTAGCTAAAGTATCTGCGAACTGATTTTCGTCTCGAGGGATATACTCAAGTTTGACTGTTGTGAAGAAAGTCAATAATCTCCTCGTGTAGTCACGGTATGGAATCAAATGCTCTTAGTGAGTGTACCATTTGCCGTTGGTCTGATTGATTACCAGAGCTGAATCTCCGAATACAGTTAATGTCTTGATCCTTAGGTCAATGGCTTCCTCCAGTCCCATGATACAGGCTTCATATTCAGCTTTGTTGTTGGTGCAGGAAAAGGTGAGTTTTGCCGAGAAAGGCATATGAACTCCTTTAGGTGTAATGAGTACTGCACCAACTCCTCAACCATTCATATTGATAGCCCCATCAAACATCATTGTCCACTCTTCTTCAGGGTCAGGCCCTTCTATGTGAACAGGATCTTCATGATCTTTTGCTTTTAGGAACATGATATCTTCATCAGGGAAGTCAAATCTCATGGGCTGGTAATCATCAATGGGTTGCTCAGCTAGATAGTCAGACAATATACTGCCTTTGATGGCTTTTTGAGATGTGTACTGAATGTCATACTCTGTTAGAATCATTTGCCATCTTGCAACCCTTCCGGAAAGTGCTGGCTTCTCAAATATGTACTTGACGGGGTCCATTTTTGAGATCGATAAAGTAGTGTGAGTCAACATTTACTGTCTTAGTCGGCGAGCAGCCCATGCTAAAGAACAACAAGTTTTCTCGAGCACTGAATAACGTTGTTCACAATCGGTAAACTTTTTGCTTAGGTAGTATATTGCATACTCTTTTCGACCAGACTCGTCATGCTGGCCCAACACACACCCCATTGATCCTTCAGCAGATCTACCAGATGATCTTCTTCAGTGAGGGACTTGGCAATCATGTCATCCACGTAGCATTCAATTTCTTTGTGGATCATGTCATGGAATAATGTTACCATAGCCCGTTGATAGGTCGCACCGGCATTCTTCAATCCAAATGGCATTACCATATAACAAAATGTGCCCCAAGGTGTGATGAAGGTAGTCTTCTTCATGTCTTCGGGTGACATTCTGATCGGATTATACCCTGAAAATCCAACCATGAATGGAAACACCGAGAATTGAGCTGTGTTGTCGACCAATACATTAATGTGAGGTAATGGGAAATCATCCTTTAGGCTAGCTCTGTTCAGATCCCGGTAATCCACACACATCCGTACTTTTCCATCCTTCTTAGGCACTGGTACAATATTAGCGACCCACGGCGGGTAACTAGTTACAGCAAGAAAACTGGCTTCCCACTGTTTTTGTACTTCTTCTTTAATCTTCATCGCCATATCTGGACGAGTACGGCGTAGCTTTTGCTTCATTGGAGGGAAATCTTCTTTCAATGGCAGCTTGTGCATAACAATATCGGTATCAAGACCTGGCATGTCTTGATAGGACCAAGCAAAGACGTCAACGTATTCTCGAAGCATGTCAATGAGCTATTCTTTCACTTAATCTTGCAGACTGGCCCCAATCTTTACTTCTTTCAAATCCTCTTCGGTACCAAGATTAATTGTTTTAACCTCCTCCTGATGAGGAGTAATCACTTTCTCTTCTTGCCTCAACAACCTGGCTAACTCTTCCGGTAACTCATAGTCTTCTCCAACCCCTTCATCGACTTGATTAATTGGATTGTCGAAGTCATACAAGGTCATAGCAGTGCTGTTGTCGGTGCAATCTGGAGGGTAATCTCTGCAAGGGTTGAGATTTGTTCGTTTTAGTGATCAATTTTAATCTTGTTTAGAAAAAGTGAAAGTGAAGTTATTTATTTTGAAAACATTGCCATTTTATTGTTTTGTACAAAAGTGAAAAATGAAAAGACAGTGAGCGAAAAAGAGACTTGTTTGCAAAAGTTGTCTGATATTCATTAATAATCCATTTGCAGAAAATTGCAATATGACCCTATTACAAAATGAGTCCTGACACCTTGGGCAAGATGCAGGACTTGATGCATGCTAAAAAAGACAGGAAATAATAATTACTCTACAGGAGTAACCCTTATAATTTCATGGGAAGACCAGTTAAGGACTTGGTGCCCCGGGATCCTTGGACGTATCCAGCTTTCCAGGTTGAGGTCGTTTTCTGCCTCGTCTTCCAGGTTGTTAACAGCATCTGGGGTGAGCATCCCCCCACTGATGAACTTGGGCTCTTTCGCAGCCTCTGATTGATCTTGTCGGAATGGTTTGTAACCCAAACTGAATCTATCTTCCTTCTTCTCCACTGGCAGTAGCTTTCCCCAGCCTTGGGCATTACCATCTTCAACAACCTTTCGGGCTTGTTGATAGGAGACAATTGAAGTACCCATCCTGTCTTCCTGGGATGCAGCAAATACTTCAGTCGTCGCCTCATTGATATTCAGGGCCTCGAACCCTTGGCTCATAGTTTCATGGATCTCACCATCCATCTCAATATACTTGTATGTAGCCAACTAGCTAACAAAGATTTCCTCCTCACCACAGATGGTGATAATTTGTCCTTCCCACTCATATTTCAGTTTCTGGTGAAGGGTCGACGTTACTGCGCCTGCGGCGTGAAGCCATGGTCGACCCAACAAACAGCTGTAGGCCGACTGTATGTCCATCACATAGAAAGTAGTCTTAAATACTTGCGGACCAATTAACACTGGAAGCTCCACCTCCCCAAGAACAAACCTCTTGGAGCCATCAAAAGCCCTGACCACAAGATTGCTTGGTCGGAAAGCTATTCCATCATATTCGAGCTTGACAAGAGCTTTCTTCGGCAAGACATTGAGTGAAGACCCAGTGTCCATAAGAACATGAGAGAGTACAACTCCTTTGCACTCCAGGGTCATGTGCAAAGCTTTGTTGTGGTGACGTCCTTCTGTGGTCAAATCAGCATCAGTGAAACCTAGCCCATGGCTATTATTGACATTAGACACCACTGTTTCAAGCTGATTCACCGTGATCTCTTCTGGCACGTAGGCAGCGTACAGAACTTTGAGTAATGCATCCTGATGGGCTTTGGAACACAACAACAAGGATAGTATAGAGATCTTAGAAGGAGTCTAGTGGAGCTTGTCCACAACTTTATAGTCACTTCTTTTAATTATCCTCATAAATTCATCCACATCCTGATCGAAGGATGATTTATGAGTCTCTTTTTGTGCAGATTCTTCAGGTATCACACTTTTCCCTTTGGCTTTGGCAGCAACCTTTGTCTCAGTATTAATTTTGGGAGCTTGTGACGCGAAGAGACGTCTGCTTCGGGTGAAGCCTCCACCTCCCTCGATATTATCTACTTATGGGGTGTTAATAGAAGAATCAAGAAGGACTTTTTCTCCGCTGCAGTAGAGGTCATCACCATAATGCCATGGTATAACACTATCTTTATCATATGGAATTGGCCCGGGCATCGTGATAGTGAATGGGCTTACTGCAGCAGATGTTGGAACCATAATTGTTTGTGGATCATAAAAGATGGTGACATGACTTCTTGTGGATGTTGGTGGTGGTGAATTGAAGCTTGGATGAAACTGTTGTTGAGATTGTTGAAAGTTTCTGGAATTCGGGACCGTTGTCGGGTCATAATAAATTGTAACTGTGGAGACATCATTGTTGGCAGTTGCTGGAGTTGTAGAATGAGATGAAATGGAACTGTTGTTTGTTGAAGCGATGGAAGAAATGGTTGCTGAAGTTGTAGATGAATCAGTAGGAACAATGGTTGTTGCAGTTGTAGAAGAATCACTTGTTGTTGACTAAAGAGTTGCTGGTGTTGTAGAAGATGTTGTGGTAATTTGCAGAATGCCTTCTCTGATCAAGCCATTAATGCCATTCCTCAAGCTTGCACACCCATTCTCAGAAATTTTGCATGATTCACAACAGGCTTTACAACCTGGAAACACTTGGCCTTTCAAAAGTTGGGTTTTAACCTCTGCCAGAGGTGTCTGAATACCTGCAATATCTTCTATTAAACTCATGGGTGAGCCTTCCTCTATAGCATTAATCCTTGGTCCACTGTGGCTTGGCATAGTATTTTTCATGACGTTGGGAGGTGGTGCAAAGTTCAGGGCCTTTGAATCTACCAGATCCTGGACCTTCATATGCAGAGCTCTGCATTTTTCCGTAGAGTGGCCAGGTGCGTTGGAAAGAAAAGCACACCTAGCGTTGACATCGTAGTTTCTTGGAGGTTCTGAGGATCAGGTGGAGCCAATGTCCTCAACTCAACAAGATTGAGCTTTAGGAGCTGTGGCAGCAGTGTAGCATATGTTAGGGTCAATCACCTTGTTGATCTGAGATGGCCTCTGTTGAAAAGGGTGTTCTTGTTGATTGTTGTTATTATTGTTGTATGATCTCTGTTGTGAAAGGTGGAGCAGGGATAGTGACAACAGCAACTGTTCTGGGCAGATATTGGGGTCTCCCTCTTCCCACATGTACAAAGTTGGTTTCACCAAATCTACGGGGTCCAGCAAATGGCTTCCTTGCACTGCTTGAACTGGCACCGTTGTCGGAGATCTTTCCCATTTTTAGTAGGCTCTCTATTCTTTCCCCGACTATCACCACATCTGCAAAGCTGGTGGAAGAAAATGCAGCCAATCTATAAATGTAGGTTCCCTGGAGAGTATTCATGAACATGTCTACCATCTCCCTTTCAGACATCGGGGGTTGAACGGCAGCAGCAAGTTGCCTCCACCTTTGGGTATACTCTCTAAATCTTTCACGGGAAGATTGAGACATTCCCATTAGAAGGGTCCTGTTTGGAGCCATGTCCAGGTTATATTGATACTGACGGATAAAAGCTTCAGCCAAGTCTTTCCAGTTTCTTACTATGGCTCTGGTCAAGTAGGAATACCATTCTCGGGATGCTTCTGTCAAGCTATCCTCGAAGTAAGACATCCACAGCTTCTCGTCCATGGTATATGATTTTAATCTTCCCAAGAAAGACTGAAGGTGGGTGCGTGGGCAGGATGTACCATTATATCTTTCAAAACACGGGGGTTTGAACTTGTGAGGAATTCTCACCCCTTCCACCAATCACATGTCCATGATATCAAAACCTAGAGAGTTTTGGGATTCAAGAGACCTTAGCTTCTCTGCAATTTCATCTAACCGAAGATCGTAAACTTCGTCTCCAGCCCCAACCACTATAAACTGCTCTTCTTGAGGATCTTCCTGCAAGACCCTTCCTCTAGCAGTGTTACCCTGGGTATTTCTTATGACATTGATGTCTGGGTTTAGATGAGGTCCAAACTCTGGTGGATCTGTGCGAGGCTGCACGTGATCGTTATTACTGGTACCTCCTGTACCTGGATGGTGTTCCTCAGGAGTTTATCTTTCAACCAACTCCCTTGGTATTTCCTGGCTCTGAGCTAGACCAGTCATAACTGTCATAAATTGAGTCATCTGATTTCTCATTTCAACCCTTTCATTGGCCATTTGGGCCTTCACCTCATTCAGGTCTTGTTGAACTTGATCCATCTGAAGTCCCGAAAGGTTGTTTCTCGTCGGGTACCGGTGTATTCTGTTGACAGGGAACACTCTTCTGCGAGCAATGTTTCCTGAAACCACAACAAAGTGAGAAACAACAACAAAACAAATACCTACAAAACAAAGAAAATGTTAGTATGCAATGCAGGATGCCTATTTATTTTCCAAGGGCATCCCGTTTGGTTCTTTGGTTTTGACCCTTCCAGACCTCGAGGAAATGTTGATGATGTTGTAGAGAGAGATAAAGCCCACAAAAAATAATACAAACCATATATATTACAAATAGTGAAGATACATAGTTTGATTATAATAAAGTTCCCATGGTGGGTAAAAATACAACAAAAAAAGGAAAATACAATCAAAATGAAGGTACAAGTACAAGGAGATCAAACATCCAATCCAAAGTCATCCTCTCTGACTTCCTTCAGGAGGGCCTCAGTCACTGGACCTACTGGGTGTTCTATGATAGTCCTGATGAGGAGGTTCCTGGTAGAAATGTCATTGGTCAAATTCTTATGTTTATCCTGATCCTTTGACCTCTTTAACCCCGTCCGGAGTTTCAATTCAGATATCTCCTTCTGTGCTGCTATCAAGGCTGCCTGATTCTTCTTCTCACTAGCCTCCAGTTGCTCTATCTTAGCTTGAGTTCTTTGATCTTCTTGTGCACGGGCCTCAGTGATCCTTATCCACCTAGCCTGGCTCTCCTCTAGATAATTCTCTGCCCTAGCCTTCTGAGTCTTTGCTTCCTTGCAAGCATTCTTCAGTACCAATTCCCCTGATCTAGCCTTTCTGATGTAGTCGTCCATCTTCTCAATCTTGGTCAAGTGCTCAATCCTGAGCCTTTCCAACCTCTCATTATCCAAACGGCTGTCATTCCTCTCCCAGAGGGTCTTCTTCAAGGCTTCAGAGAGCTGAGTATTCCTCTCTTTCAATTTCTCAAACTCTTCCAAACAGACAGTAGCTGCAGGTTGCACTGTTGAAGGTCCATGGGTATCTTCTAAGGTGAATGGCATCTGGGTGATCTGTGCCCTCGTACGAGACCAATCGAGATATTGTGTTGAAGCTATATTGTTGCATTTGCCAAGGATAGCTGTCCCCTTAGTCTGAATGTTGTCCCAGGCCCAGGCTGCCTGTCTGATGACAGCAGAGTTGTGATGGATTTCACAATAGAAGGTCTCAGTCAAGTCTTGTCCTCTTGGGGGATGAACCAAAACATATCCTAACTGTCTCTTGAAGAGCAAAGGGTTGTAGTTGATGCAGCCTTTTACCCCAATCAAAGGCACATTAGGATATTGCCCACAGCTAGTAATGATGTCTTTTCCCTTGGTGCTCTGAGTGCTCCATCTGATGTCTTCTGATGTAAGGTCAATCAATCTCTTAGCCTAATTCTTTGGCTGATGAGGGTTCAGGAAAGTGTATGACTTTGGAAAATGTCTTAACAACCAACAGTAATAGATAGGAGTACAGCATCTGACCAGTCTTCCTCTTTGCTTCTCATTCCTCTGGTGTACTGAATAGTAGAAGTCTCCAAGCAAGGTAGGAACTGGGTTCCTCAATATGAACAGGTGAATGGAATTCTTGCTTACAAACTTTGGCTCATCTACAAACAAGATAACCCCATATATACTGAGGGCTAGAAGTGCACAGACAACATTCCACTTCCCTACTGCAGCATGCAGGGTGGCCTGGGAGATCAGGAAATCTAGGTGAAAGCCTGGAACCCCATCCTTGGTGGTAATGTTCTGATCAATGAGGGCAAGCCACAAATGTAATGCCTTAGCTATGTCTTCATTCTTGGGAGCAACCATATCAGGGTTGAAAGGAATCCCTCTCCTGATAGGAACTCCTAACAACATGGAAAATTCTTCTAGCAGAGGTCCCAATTGAAAATCAGGAAATGTGAAGCATCTGAGAGGAGGATCATAAAACTGCAAGAAAGTATGGATCATGCTCCTCTGGTATGAATCCAGGTCCATGATCATGTCCAATATGCCCCCATAATGTTCTCTGAATAATGGGACATGATCAGGAGTAATGAGAGACTGGATCTGTCTGATGCCTATCAGAGTGGGCTCAAAGAAGTGGTATCTGATGTTGCTCTTCCTGGAAGTGTCCATGCTGATAATGGATGCTGGTGAAGAAGACTGGGATAAACCCTGATGAAGGTAATTGCTGAAGACTGATGAAGATAACTGAAGAAGATACTGAAGAAGGGTCTCTGATGAAGACAACTGGAGAAGAGTCACTGACAAACTGATGAAGGTGCTGGAGAAGATAACTGAATAAGTCTAAGCAGCAGAATATGTCAAAACCAAACCAAAGATAATAAGGTGGATACCCTGTAAAACAAATAGGCAAATGTTAAATGATGCAAACATGATGTATGCAGAATGATATGCAAAGGGTTTGTGATCAAGTGCTGGATCTGTTATCTTCCTTGATAAGGTCCATGTGTTTATAAGTCCGGATGGAGGCTTAGAAAACCAGTAACCAGGTGGGGGACTCAAATAAAGAGTCACAAGTCCAGGTTTTCACAAGAACTATCCAAAGTGGTGCATTCTTAAGCAAAACTGGTAATAGGGTATGATGAGGCCAAGGGTTCTTGCAAACCTGTAAACATCTCAACCCCCTCACATGTATTGTTCTAGAACAAGGATTCTCAGACTTGGATCAGTTATGAGAAGTGTAAACATTTCTAACCCGGAGGTACAGTGTTCACAATAACCATAAAAGATCCTCCTCTAATTCACCTCAGGTGCTGAAGGTCATAAAAAGGTCATCCAGACTTAGCAGGCTTCCTAGATAGCCCTAGTACTACAGGAAATTCGTAGCACAGAGTTCTCAAGAAGAAACCCATGTCTAAACTGTGTTTCATATTCCCGCACCAGACCGAAATGGAATAGGAAAGAGTATGAAGCCACTCTAGCCTATGTGTCACTCAAGTCCCCGGCATGGAACCTTAATCACTCAATGATCCCCACCCACCAAGGAAACAGCAGATCCAACACATATGATAATAACAATATGAAATGCATAAAAACTGGAAATGAAAGCAATAAATAAAGCAATAAATAAGCACAAGTAGCACATAACACCCCCGTAAACACAAATCAAACAAGCGCTAGGAGGAACCCACAAAAAGAACCAGAAGCCCTGGTTGCAATATAAAGGTCCCTAGCAGAGTCTCCAAGCTGTCGCTCCTGAAGATTTGCATCCCGGTACAAGCGCGAACGGTCGGCGAAAGGAGAAAATTAAGGTGAAGTGAATAGAGTCCCCAGCTAGGCATTTTTATCCCGAAGGAAAGGTAATGTTGCATAAACCTAGAAAGACATGGATAAGACGGTTGCGAACCAGAGAAACTGAGAAAGGGGGTTGGTTACAACCTGGGAAGGTATTAGCACCCAGATAGTCCGTAGTACTCGACGGGATACATGCTAAAAAGATTGTGTTTAAAGGGGTAGATGTATGTGCTATCTGTGTGCAAAAACTGAGAAAATAATATACAAGTGTCAGTTCAAAAAGAAGTGAAATGCTCAGGAACTGAGGCTTAAAAAGAGTGCTGAAAGAGGGGGAAGACATAGAGACTTTTGTTCGATAACAGTTAAGTTATGCCTACGTATCCTCACGTGCAATGAGGAAGTCAGAACACCGTAGTTCGACTCAAAGAGACTGAAAGGAATGAATTGACTGTGAACTGCTTGCTTGCCTATGCTCAAGTGCATGACTCGTCTGGCTCGAGTGCTAACTGTCTTGCATTAGACGGGAGAAGCAAGTTCTCGTTTGTGAATGAGTGTGATGAGAAAAGAATCCCGAAGGAGACAATTATTGTTTGTTTTTGTGTCTTGTGTTTAGTGTTAAGTAATGAGTTTAAGCCATAATCAAGGATTAGTGAACTCATTACACCATCCTAATAGAAGGATAATAGATGAGCACACTTAAGTTGAGGAAGATACCTTAACTTAATCCATGATTAGGGATTAAAGTCATTATATGACAAGCCTTTATTAAAAGTGGATTTTAATTAAGGATGAGATTAAGAAGTGGATTTTATGATTTGTAAGACAACTTGATGGGGACTTGTCCATTAAACACCAGGGTTAGTCCTTCTTGACCATAAAGGAAGAATTAGAACCCTAATGTAAGGCCCAAGTTACAAGTTATTGTCTTAGTGATTATTAAGTGGATTAATTAAGAGGTTTAAACAAATTAAGGGTTTAACACTTAGGATTAAAGTTATACACTCCATACTAAGAGAAGGATGCAGGCATAACCCTAATTCCAAAGTCCTAAAACCTTAAAGGTTTAGTCTCTAATGATGAGATGAGAATAGAGACACAAAGAAGACTCAAAGGTGAAAACTAAGGGGGGACTAATCCCAACCATAATTATTATCATGCTTGGATGTTCCTATGGTTTATAAGGCTTGAGAAAGATCTTCAAGGAAGCCACCAATGGAAGAAACAGATGAAAGGAGGAAGAAGCAGAAGAAATAAGTTACTTACTTCATTGAAGAAGATAAGTAACTTAGAGAAAGAAAGTGAGAGATGAAAATGAATGAGCAAGCCCACTCAAGGACAATTAAAAATGCAGCAAATATGCATATGAAGAAGATGAAGAGAAATGAGAAGTGAAGGAAAATTCACTTCTCATATTAACTTACCACCTGAAAATGTTAGCACAAGATGCATAAAGAAAGAAATGAAATGGAATGAAACATATGCAAAGGCAAAAACAAAAACCAGAAGCATATACATGATGTAAATGATGCTATGACATGATGCAAAGGCATACCAAGTGCAATGAATGGTCATACAAGATAATGAATGCAAATGAAGCATGCTTTAAAGCTTGAAAGTTCATGAAAGTTTAATGAAAGGAAATGAATGCAAATCATGGAAAATGAATGAAGAAATGATCAAGCATGATTCTAACATGTCTTAAGATGTCTAAGATGACATATGAATGCATGAAATGTCATGGCAAGCTCATGTATGGATGTATATGCAAGATGAATGCAAATGAAGATGCAAATTAGGGTTATATGAAAGCATGAGATGTAAATGGCAAAGACAGAAGCAAATGACATGATAAAAAATTGAAATCACACTCAAAGGAACCCTAAACCTATACTAGGCTACCATCCGAAGGGGGAGGTCAAAAGCTAAACCTAGAAGGAGTTATGAATTTCCTAAGTTTCTAGGGTTTTTTTGGGTGATCTTCAATGAAAAATGCTAAACAAATTGAAAATGAAAGACAAATTCTTGCCAAAAATATCCAAGAAATTACATGATATGCATAAAACAATGCAAAAAGAATCATCTTCAAACTCTTCTTGGTTAGGCAGAAAAGATTTTTCTAAGTCAGGGTTCATAAAATAGGACTTAAATTACCCTTTAATTCAAACAAAATTCTCAAATGATCATCAAACCTAAAAAGAAATTTGTGTGGAGAGTTTGAAAATGTTTCTAAATGCAAAGGGATGATTCCTGATTTTTTTGGTGATTTTTAGAAACTTAAATGGTATTTTAATTAATTAAATTCAATTAATTAATTAAAATAAACATTTAAATGTTTTAAAAATACAATTTTTATGCAAAAAATAAAAATAAAAATATATTTGGTTTCTGAAAAATAATTAAAGTATTGACAAAAATTTCCTGAATTTTGAAATCATTTTTACTATTTTAAATAATTATAAGAAAAGAAATAGAAAGAAAAATAAAATAAAATGATAAAATGAAAAGTATGACAATCCAAAGGCTGAGATTCAAAGCTAGGTGGAGGGAATTGACTGTGCGCCAAATCCTATGGCTCACATTCAAACTGACTTAATTATTTATTTAATTTAATTAATCAGAATTAAAATCTAAGTGAACTAATCCTGGCCACCCGTTTCTAAACTAACCCTGATCCAAAGGCCCAGAACGCATCTGGCAAACTAAACCCTAATTAAGCCCTAATCACTTTCAGATGACCGGAACAGTGCTCCGGTCATCTTCTCCGGCGAGACCCTTACTGGACCTTGCTCAAATCATCACCCCAAACCCCCAAAATCTCCAGAAACGATCAACTAACTATCCTAAACAACAATCCAGCCTCAAAAATCATTTCTCACTCATCATCATCAAGATTCGAATCAAAACATTCAAACGGTAAAAATTTCAGACAGCCATGAAATACTCAATACGCAACCATTTTCAATTCTAAACACATCAGCATGATCAGCACATCACATAGATTCATTTAGGAACTTAAAAACAAGTTTCTGGAAAAAATGTTCTTGAGGTTACCTGAGTTGAAGCTTTCGAAACTGGGACTTTCTGGGCTCTTCTTTGGTGCTTTTCCATTACCCTTGACTCCTTTGTGCTTTCTGAAAGGCTTGAAAGGAGTTTATATGGAGTGTTTTGAAGGTTTCAATTCAAAGGTGATGGAAATCGTGTTTTTGTTTGAGGTGGTTTCAGGCCAATGTGAGGGGTGGGAAATGATCTGGAGAGTGTATGGAGATGATTGGTGAAAGAATTTTGAAGTTTTGATGGATGGTTTGAAAGTTTCGAAAAGAGGAAGTTTCTTGAGGATTTTTGGTAATATAAGTTGTGTGTTCTTGTAGGCTTGTGTGATGTGTAAAATGAGTTGCATAAGGCATGTATGTGAAGTTGTGATAGGTCAAAATAGTTGGTGTGGGCTATGCTGATTGGTATGGGGTGATTTGCAAAAAGTCAAGGTTGGTTGTACTTGAGGTATGGGCACATGGAAGGCTTGGATTTGGGCATGGATTGGTTCAGAAGAGATCAAGGAAGTTCATAGAAACTGATTTGGGGTGCTGATGCAAGTGTATGAGAAGATTCATGCCATTTTGCAAATTTGAAGAACTTTGGCCCTTTTGGAATTTCTTGAAGTTCAAGGCATGAAAATGAATGATTCTTTGGCCAATTCTGATCAAAATGAGTTGCACTATGATGGTATGATGCTTAGAGATGCATTAGAGGTCATGAAATGGCTTGGCAAGTGGTTTTGCAAAAATCCCTCTTTGGTGTATTCTTGAAAATTATAGGATTTTTGCCAACTTTGAAAGATTATAACTTGAGTTCCATAATGAATTAGAACACGTTCTTGTACTTTTTGAAAAGGGAAATACCTAATATACAACTTTCATGAGCAACAATGTTTCATTTGAAGCATTTTTGGTTGAGAAAGAGGAGGTTGAAAAACTTTCCCAAAATGGAAAGTTTCCATTACAAGTCATTTCCAGTTTTGGAAACTTTTGGTTTAGCTCAAATTTCTTCATTTTTGTGAACTTATAAGCACTTCAATGATCAAATAAATATCATATAACTTCAATTTGATGAAAATACCCCTTTGGTTCCATTGTTGGGGGCCCCAGATGCCCTGATTTTGACTTAACTTGCTCAAGAAGTTACCCAGTGAACAGATGACTTCCACAATGAATTTCTTCATCAAACTTGGTACACATGATCCTTATAAGATCTTAAGAACATTAGAAACAAGAATTACCAAAAAATTGGAGTTAAGGCCTCTGAAACCAAAACCCTAATTTTGGTCATCTATGTAGTGAAAACCCTAGCTCTACTTCCATGCTTTCCCAGTTCTTGTGATTTCTTGACTTCCTTGAACTTTGAGGGATAATATATGATGATAGAACACACATGGATCCTCTTGGAACACTTGGAGGCCTTTGGAGTGGCTCAGATGGACCCTTGGATTGCTCAGATCATAAACCCTAGATGTAGATGAACTTGAACTAATGCAGTGAAACAAAATGCAATATGAGATTGTATGCTTATACTAATGAAAATATGAAAGATTACAAGCCATGGTGTGGAGTTAGTGAGGGCAAATTTGGGGTGTTTACAAAATGTAGGTCGTAGGATCTTGTTTAGCGCGTGTTTGGATGGCTCCAATTGTTTCATTAAAACTTAATTCATAATTAATTAGTTTAATTAGGTTTAATTAATTAAATTTCCTCAAATTAGATCCTGGCCCTTTATTCACGCGCGCAGTCAACCCAATCCTCCCCAGTTCAAATCACAGCCTTTTGATCAGATTACTTTCCATTATTTTCATTTTATTTTCATTTTATTGCATTTCTTTTGTCTAATTTATTTAAAATAGTAAAAGCCATTGAAAAATCTCAAACTTTGCATTTTTGTTTCAAATATTTTTCTTAACCTAAAAACATTTTTTATTTTAATTTTTGCATTAAAAAAGTATTTTTTTTTAAATATTTAAATGTCTTATTTAATTAATTAATTAATTTTAATTAATTAAATATGCATTTAGGATTCTAAAAATCACCCCAAAATTCAAGAAGCATTCCAAAACATTTTCAAACATTTTCAAATTCACCATACAAATTTCTTTTTAGGTTTGATCATATTTTCACAATTTTCTTTGAATTAGGGTTCATAAATTCCACAATTTTTAACCCTAACTTGAAAAATTCATTTCTGCCTAACCATGATGATTTTGAACTTGATTCTTTTTGAATTGTTTCACATATTGCATATAGTTTCTAGGTTATTAATATCATATTTTTTATCTTGAATTTTCAATTTTATTTGTATTTTCCCTTTAGGAACACCCAAAAACCCTAGTTAACTTAGAAATTTCATAACTTTCACTAGGATTGGCTTCTGACCTTTTCCTTTGGGGTGTGATCTTGTATAGGTTTAGGTTTTGTTTGATCTCAATTTCAATTTTTTAATCATGGTGAATGCTTTTGTTTTAGTCATATGCATCTCATGTTGCCTTAAAACCCTAATTTTGCATCTTCATTTGCATTCTTCTTTGTATATCATGAACTTATGAACTTGTCATGCCATTCCATTCTTTTGTATGTCATCTTAGACATCTTAGGACATGCTTATACATTGCTTTATCATTTCTTTATTCATTTGCTATGTTTTGCATTCATTACATTCCATGAACATCCATGTGTTTTCATGCTTCTAAACATGCTTCCATTGCATCTCATCCTTGTATGATCATTCATATGCATATTGTATGATTTTGCATCATCTCATAACACATTTGCATTGCATAATCACTTCTGGTTTTGATCTTTTCATCTTTGTTCATCTCATTTCTTTTTGCCTTGCATCTTATGCATTCATACTAACATTTCAGGAACTTTTGGTAAGTTATCTGGGAGGTGGATTTGCCTTCACCTTCCACCTCTTCTTTTATTTGCATTTGCATCCTTTATTTGTCCTTGAAGTGAAATTGCTTCACTTATGCTCCCTCCTTCTTACTTTCTTTCTTTTTGGTTACTTATCTTCTTCAGGAAGTAAGTAACTTAATCTTCTTTCTTCTTCTCTTCTCATCTGCTTCTTCCATGGTGGCCTTCTTGAAGATCCTTTCTCTTAAGACTCACAAAAAGCAGGATATCCAAGCATGATAACTTTTAGGGTTATATAGTCCCCCCTAGATTTTTACCTTTGAGTCTCCTTGAGTCTCTCTACTCATCTCTTAATCAGAGGCTAAACCCTTAAAGCTTTAGGACTTTGGAATTAGGGTTATGCATGCATCCTTTTCTTAGGATGGAGTGTATAACTTTAATCCTTAGTGTTAAACCATTACTTTGTTTACACCTCTTAATCAAAAAACATTAATAATCACTAAGACTTTATCTTGTAACTTGGGCCTTACATTATGGTTCTATCTCTTCCTTATGGTTAAGAGGGACTAAACCTAGTGTTTAATGGACAAGTCCCCTTCAAGTTGTCTTACCAACCTTAAAATCCACTTCTTAATCTCATCCTTTAATTAAAATCCATTTAATAAAGGCTTGTTATATAATTAATTTAATCCCTAACCATGGATTAAGTTGAGGTATCTTCCTCAGCTTAAGTGTTCTCAACTATCATCCTTCTATTAGGATGGTGTAATGAGTTCAATAATCTGTGATTAGAGATTAAACTCATTACTTAACACTAAACAAAAACCCAAAAACATCTAAATAATCACAAGTAGGTTAATGATCTTAATCCTACATCATCATGGTAATTAAGTTGAAATGCTTATCTCACAGTTAAGTAGGCTCATTATCCCTAATCAGGGAGGATATAATGAGTTTACAACCCTTGATTTAGGCTTAAGCTCGTTATCCTATGCAAAACACCGAAAATAATAAAAAATTGAAAACACAAAAACAAACAATAAACGTTTACTCCGAGATTCTTTTCTCATCACGCTCACTTTGAAAACGAGATCTCGCTTCTTCCGTCTAATGCAAGACAGTTAGCACTCGAGCTAGACGAGTCATACACTTGAGCACAGACAAGTAAGTAGTTCATAGCAAATCATCCATTCTCTTCGAGTCGAACTACGGTGTTCTGACTTCCTCATTGCATGAGAGAATACATAGGCATAACTTAACAGTTATCGAACAAAATTCTCTTTGTCATCCCCCTCTTTCAGCATTCTTTCTAAAGCCTCAGTTCCTGAGCGATTCACACCTTTTGCACTGACACCTGTATTTTCTTTCCCTAGCTTTTGCACACAGATAACACATACACTTACCCCTTTTAAACACAATCTAGTAAGGGTGGATCCCGTCGAGTACGACGGACGATCTGGGTGCTAACACCTTCCCAGGTCGTAACCAACCCCCTTTCTCAGTTTCTCTGGTTCGCAACCGTCTTATCCATCTCTTTCCAGGTTTATGCAGCATTACCTTTCCTTCGGGATACAAATTCCTAGCTGGCGACTCTATTTAACCCTTCTCTTCGCTGACAGTTCGCGTTTGCACCAGGATGAAAATCCGGGGAGCGACAGCTTGGCGACTCTGTTGGGGATATGTGTAACCAGGGCTTCTGGTTCCTTTTGTGGGTTTCTCCTAGCGCTTGTTTGATTTGTTTTTATGGGGGTGTTATGTGTGCTTTTTGTTTATTTCTTTATTTATTGCTTTCTGTACAACTTTATTTATTGCTTTCTCTTTTATGCATTTCATATTATTGTCATCATATCATGTGCTGGATTTGATAGTTAGCCTTGGTGGGAGGGGTATCTCAGTGAGCAAGGTTCCACACCGGGAGCCTGAATGAAAAATAGGATTATAGTGACTTCATATTCTTTCCCATTTTATTTCGGTATGAAACACGGTTCAGACATGGGTTTCTTCTTGAGAACTCTGTGGTACGGATTTCCTGTAGTGCTAGGGCTATTTGGGAAGCATGTTAAGCCTGGATGACCTTTTAGATAACCTTCAGCATCTGAAGTGAATTAGAGGAGGGTCCTTTATGATTAATGTAAACATTTTACCTCCGGTTTAGAAGTGTTTACACTTCTCATAATAGATCCAAGTCTGAGGATCCTTGTTCTAGAACAATATTTGTGAGTGGGTTGGGATGTTTACAGGTTTGCAGGAACCCTTGGCCTCAACATACTCTGTTACTGTTATTGTTTTAAGGTCACACTATTTTGGACTGATCTTATGAAACCCTTGACTTGTGACTCTTTATTTGAGTCCTCCATGTTGGATTTATTAATTCAGCGTCACCCTTAGGGATTCGATGGGCTTAACATCCCAACCCATGGCGCTTAATAGGCGCAGCCCCTTGAAAGACTCTATACTATAAGGAAATAAAGTTGCGCCTTCACTAACAGCAATTGCTTTTAGTGCAGTGGTAAGCGCTTGATCCTACAAGTGGTATCAGAGCCAGGTCATGGGTTCGAATCCCCCCGGCTGACACTGGGGGGGAGATTGTTGGATTTATTAATTCAGCGTCACCCTTAGGGATTCGATGGGCTTAACATCCCAACCCATGGCGCTTAATAGGCGCAGCCCCTTGAAAGACTCTATACTATAAGGAAATAAAGTTGCGCCTTCACTAACAGCAATTGCTTTTAGTGCAGTGGTAAGCGCTTGATCCTACACTCCACCTGGTTACTGGTTCTCTAGGCTTCATATGGATTTAGGAACACTCAAGGACCCTATCAAAAGCAAAATGACAAATCTAGCACTTGGTCACAAACCCTTGCATATCATTCTGCATACATCATTTTGCATCATTTAACATTTGTCTATTTGTTTTACAGGGTATCCACATCTTCTTTGGTTTGGTTTTGACCGTTCTTCTGCTTCAACCATCTTCATCAGTTATCTTCCTCAGAGATCTCCTTTAGCTGATATCTTCTCCAGTTGTCTTCATCAGTTATTTTCTTCAGTTATCTTCATCAGCATCCATTGTCAGTATGGACTCATCCAGGAAGAGCAACATTACTTATCATTTCAATGAGCCCTCTCTAGCAGGCATTAGACAGATTCAAGCACTTATCACTCCTGATCATGTCCCTTTATTCAGGGAACATTATGGTGGTATTATGGACATGATCATAGACTTGGATGCATCACAGAGGAGCATGATTCACACTTGCCTTCAGTTTTATGACCCTCCTCTCAGATGTTTCACTTTCCCAGACTTTCAGATGGGTCATTTGTTGGAAGAGTTTTCCATGTTGTTAGGTGTCCCTATCAGAAGAAGATTTCCTTTCAACCCTGAGATGACTGCTCCTAGGAATGAAGACATAACTAAGGCTCTGTATTTGGAAACCATCATCATTGATCAACATATGACCACCAAGGCTGGAATCCCAGGCCTCCATTTGGACTTCTTGATCACTCAGGCCACCAGTCATGCTGCAGCGGGGAAGTGGGAAAATGTTTGTGCTCTCCTAGCTCTTAGTATATATGGAATCATCTTGTTTGCAGACGAGCTTAAGTTTGTAAGCATGAGTGTTATCCAAATCTTCCTGCTGAAGAATCCAATCCCTACCTTATTAGGAGATTTCTACTACTCAGTGCATCAGAGAAATGAGAAACAAAGGGGAAGACTATTCAGATGTTGTGCACCTCTCTTCTACTGATGGTTATGAAGACACATGCCCAAGACAGAAGCTTTCCTGAATCCTCATCAGTCAAGAAATTGGGCTAAGAGAATGACTTCTCTCACTTCAGAAGACATCAGGTGGTGTACTCATAGCACTAAGGGCAGGGACATGATTACAAGTTGTGGACAGTATCCTAATGTACCTCTCATTGGAGTGAAGGGTTGCATCAACTATAACCCTTTGCTTTCCAAAGGACAGTTAGGGTATGCCTTATTACATCTACCAAGAGAGTAGGATTTAGCAGAGACCCTTTACAGTGATGTTCAGAATAATCATGCCATTATCCGACAAGCAGCCTGGGCTTGGGATAACGTACAGACAAAAGGGACTGCTATTTTTGGCAAGTGAAACAACATAGCTTCAACATAGTACATTGATTGGTATCGCATCAGAGGACAAATCACCCGCATGCCATTCACCCTGGAAGATGTTACAGGACCATCATTAGTAGAGCCAAAAGCTACAGTGATCCTGGAGGAATTTGATAAGCTGAAAGACAGGAATACCCAGATTTCTGAAGCTCTGAAGAAGACCCTTTGGGAAAGGAATGATGGTCGTCTGGATATTGAGAGGTTAGAAAAGCTCCGGATCGAGCATATGACCAAGTTAGAAAAGACAGAAGACTTCATCAGAAAATCCCGAGCAGGGGAGTTGGTATTGAAGAATGATTGCAAAGAAGCTAAGATTCAAAAATCCAGAGTCGAGCATTACCTAGAGGAGAGTCGGGCTATATGGATCAAAATTACTGAAGCTCGTTTGCAAGAAGATCATAAGACACAGGCTAAGATAGAGCAGTTGGAAGCTAATGAGAAGAAGGGTCGGGAAGCTTTGTTAGCAGCACAGAAGGAAATCTCCTAGTTGAAACTCTGGGCAGGGTTGAAGAGATCAAAAGACCAAGACAAGTACCAGAAGTTGACAAGTGCCATTGCCACCAGGAACCTTCTTATCAGGACTATCACAGAGCACCTAGTTGGACCAGTGACTGATGCTCTCTTGAAGGAAGTCAATGAGGATGACTTTGGGATGGATGTTTGATTTCTTTGTACTTGTATTTTATTTTGGTTGTACTTTATTTCTCATGGTGATTTTGTTGTATTTCGCGACTTGATTGTATTTTGACCCACCATGGGAACTTGTTGTAATCATAAACTATGTATCTTTTGCATTTGTAATATATGGTTTATGTATTACCTGGATTTTCTCTTGGGCTTCATTTCTCTTCAACATCTTCATTCCTAGAGGTTTAGAAGGTCAAAACCAAAGAACCAAACAGGATACCCTTGGAAGACAAATAGACATATTGCATTGCATACTATCCTCATTCTTTGTTTTGTAGGTGTTTTTGTTGTTGTTTTCTCACTTTGTTGTTGTTTCAGGAAACATTTGTCATTGGAGGGTTTTCCCCATCAACATAGTTCACCGGTATCCAACCAGAAACAACCTTCCGAGCTTACAGATGGACCGAGTTCAACAAGATTTGACTGACGTGAGAACTCAGATGGCTAATGAGAGAACTGAGATGAGGGCTCAGATGAACCAGTTCATGGCAGTAATGACTAGGTTGGCCCAAAGCCAAGAAAGATTAAGAGAGTTAGTCGAGCGTTAAACTCCAGAAGAGAATCATCCAGGTATCGGAGGTACTAGCAACAATGATCACGGGCAGCCACAAACAAATCCGCCAGAGTTTGGGCCTCACCTCAATCCTGAAGTCGATGCTATCAGAAATACCCAAGGAAACACTGGAGGTCGTGCCTTGTAAGAGGACCCTCAAGAGGAACAGTTTATAGTAATTGGTGTTGGGGATGAAGCCTATGATTGTCGTCTGGACGAAATAGCGGAGAAGCTGAGATCTTTGGAGTCCCAAAACTCTTTGGGATTTGATGTAATGGACATGGGTCTAGTTGAGGGAGTCAGGATTCCTCACAAATTCAAGCCTCCTTTCTTTGAGAAATATAATGGTACCTCTTGTCCACGTACTCACCTGCAGTCCTTTCTGGGGAGACTGAAAGCTTATACCACGAAAAGTTATGGATGTTCTACTTCGAAGACAGTCTGACCGGGGCATCCCGTGAATGGTATTCTAACCTGTCCAGAGCAACAATCAGAAACTGGAAGGATTTGGCCAAAGCTTTCATACGCCAGTATCAATATAACTTGGACATGGCTCCCAACAGGACCCTCCTGATGGGTATGTCTCAGTCTTCAAGAGAAAGCTTCAGGGAATATGCCCAAAGATGGAAACAGCTTGCTGCTGTTGTCCAGCCTCCGATGTCTAAGAGAGAAATGTCCGACATGTTTATGAACACGTTGCAAGGAACTTACACTGACATACTTGCTGCTTTCTCATACACCAGCTTTGCGGATGTAGTTATAACTGTTGAGAGAATTGAGAGTCTTTTGAAGATGGGCAAAATTTCAGACAATGGTGCTAGTTCCAGCAATGCCAGGAAACCTTTCTTAGGACCTCGCAGGACAGGTGAGACCAATTCAGTGCATATGGGCAGAGGTAGGGCTCAATACATGCCAAGATCAGTGACTGGTGTCACCATTCCAGCTCCAGCACCTCAACAACAGTACCTTCCACAACCATAACACTTCCCACAACAACAACAATTTCCTCCGCAACAAAGATCTTACAACAATAATAATCAGCAACAACGTCTGTTTCAACAAAGGACTTCACAAATCAACAGGGTTATCGATCCCATTTTGATGCCCTATGCTACCTTACTTCCACAATTATTAAAGCTCAACCTGATCGAATTAAGGACGCTGGCCCTGCCGGATCCCCAAAATCTTCCAAGAAACTATGATGTTAACGCCCGGTGTTCCTTCCACTCCAATGCACCTGGCCATACAACAGAGAAGTGCAGAGCCTTACACATGAAGGTTCAGGATTTGATTGATTCTAAGGCAGTCAACTTTGCACCCCCTCCAAGTGTTACCAAGAATCCTATGCCTAGCCATGGTGGGTCTAGGATAAATTCCATTGAGGAGGATCAACCAGTGAACCAAATTGATAGTGTTGCAAGTATTCAAACACCTCTGGCCGAGGTTAAAACCCAGCTTTTGAAATGCCAAGTGTTCCCGGGTTGTGAGGCCCATTGCGAAGCTTGCAAGACTTCTATCAACGGTTGTGCAAATTTGAAGACCGGTATCAACAATTTTATCAAAGAAGGCACTTTACAGACCACTTCAACAGTTCTAGCTCCTACAACATCAACATCCATTCCTCCTACAACACCAGCATACATCATTTCATCAGATATGACAAATATCACTCCTACAACTTCAACAACAATCATGCCAACAGATCCTTCTACAACATCAACAACCATCCCTTCTTCAACTTCAACAAACATCAGTTCGACACATCCATCTACAACAACATCAGCCATCAATGAAGACATTTCCACAATTACCATTTACTATGATCCGACAACAATCCATGTTCCAGATTCTTTCAACAACTCACATTAACATCTCCATCAACATTAGCAACCTTCATCACCAGCACCATCCCTGGTCAGACCTCCTGTTACAATTTATTATGAACCTCAGATTGTCTCAACTCCTTCTTCAGCAGGAATCAGTCCGGTTACTATCACGGTACCAGGACCAGTTCCATATGACAACAGTAGTGTCGTGCCTTGGCACTATGGCTCAGATTTATATTGCAACGGAAAGAAATTCACTCTTGACACTTTTACACCAAATATTGATAATTTGAGGGGAGGCGGAGGCTTCACTCGAAGCGGACGTCTCTTCACCTCATAATTCCCAAGAACTAATGCTAAAGCAGAAGCTACTGCCAAGGCTAAGGGAAAGAGTGTGGTGCCTGAAGAGCCTATTGCCAAAGAAACTCAGAAGACATCCTTCGACCAGGATGTGGACGAGTTCATGAGAATAATAAAGAAGAGTGACTATAAGGTTGTGGACCAGCTCCATCAAACTGTCGCTCCTCGGATTTCCATCCTGGTACAAACGCGAAAGTGGCGCGGAAAAGAATAGAGTCGCCAGCCAGGCATTTTTATCCCGAAGGAACTGGAATGGTAATGCTGCACAAACCAGAAGAAAAGAAAGGAAGGACACGGGTCCTGCGAACCAAAGAGACTGAGTTCGGGAGCCGGTTACGACCTGGGAAGGTATTAGCACCCCAGATCGTCCGCCGTACCCGACGGGATCCACGCTTGCAAAGAGATCTGATTCAAAGGGTGAAGAAAAGAAAGCTGCTGCAAAGAAAATGAACTGAACTGGATAAAAGAAATGAAAAGGGAACTTAAAAAGAAATGAAAAGGAAAAACGTAGGGAAAATAAAGATTGTGCTCGAACGGGCCCTACCCCGCTGCCTACGTACCTCATCTGGACAATGAGGATCAGAGTCTCCGTAGTTCCCCTAACTAGGGGTGGAAAGGATTGCTTGTGAATTAAGGCTTGAACTGCCTATGTCAATGCTCAGGTGTTGCAGGCTCGGACGACGAGTGCGTTACCGTCTTGCAAAGTAACAAGTAGGAGCAAGTTCGCATACGGAGCGAAGGAGATGAGAAAAGAATTCCTGAAGGAAAGACGCTTATGGTTTGTTTATGTTTTTTTATGAAGTTTTTTATGAGTGTGTCACAAGAAAGTGAACTCAAGCTCTTTTCCATGGAATGTGCACTTGTCACTACATTCCAAGATGGAATAATAGAACAAGCACACTCAAGTAAGGAGAAGATCCCCAAAACTTGAATCCAGAGATTAGGGCTTAAGCTCACTAACTCATTAACTTATTAAGTGTTTTTGTATTTACAGTGAAGAAGTGTGTTTTATGATTTTCTTGGTGAAGATGATATCTTGATCAGACTTGTACATCACAAGGCAAGCTTGTACTATTCTAAGATGGGAAGACTACAAGTGTCTCATGGGATAAGGCTATTGCTCAAGGTATCACTTCATTCTTTATTAAGTTTCTTCTTTAGAGTTTTGAGATGAGAGGAGAAAAGAAACCAAAAGGATCACACAGGTAAAAGTCTAATGGGGGGACTAAAGATTCCTAAGTGTTGTCATGCATGGGAAATCTTAGGTTAGTGAGACTTACTATCCTAAAGAAGAAAGGAAGAAGAAAAGAAAAATAAGAAAAAAGAATAGAAGAGGAGGAAGTAAGGCCTAAGCCCAACAATCACAAGGTTAGAACAAATAAGAATAAGATGAGAAGAGATAAGATTTGGAGATGTGGGAATCACATCCACACCTCTCACTTACCAAAGCCCCTGAAAAGGTTAGCAACACAAGTATAAAGGCAATATAAGATGATCACAATGCCATACCAACATCATACAAACAGAAATGAAGTCATACACACAAATGCTCAATGCAAATGCAAGTCACAAGAATGAGAGAAGAAGCAAACAAGTCAACATGAAGCAACATGAATCACATAGCAAAGCTAAGTAAACTTGATAATATACAAAGCAAAGTAAACAAAAACACATCCTCAAGGAACAAGACCAGAACCCTAATCATGTTAGAAAAGCGTTTATGAAGCAAAAAAGATGAAGAGGAGAGAAGCACATGGTCAAGCAATCACATTATGGGAAGAAAGAAGCAAATAAGTGGGGTGGATGTACATAAGAATGGAAGAACCTCAAAGGTAAACAAATAACAAGATTTCCAAAACACAAACCCCCACCCAAGATCAGAGAGGTATCAATGCCCTAAAGAGACCCTAAACAAGATGAAAAAGTTGGCACAAGTGCCCTTCTAAGCTAAAGAGAGGACTTATGATCAAAAAGAAGCAAAATGGGACAAGTTAAGAACAAAAATTCAAATTAAATCAAATCAAGAATGCACCCAAAAATTCTACAACCTTGGACAAGAGATCTTCAATCATGATATAACAACATGCCAAAAGGAGAGGAAGAAATTCAGAAGCCAAGTAAGTCAAATGAGGAGTCAAACATCAACTAGGGTTAAGAAACTTCACTCACAAGTCAAGGACCAAAAACAATTGAACAAGCTTCTAAAAATCAGAACAAAAATCACCAATAAAGTACACTCTATCATGGATCCAGAGCAAAAAGAACCAACAAAAATTCAAAATGAGGATCTATGTAGAAAATGGACAAGACAACATGCTTAAAAATGAATTAAAATGAAATAATTAAAGGGGGGAATTAATTTACACGTGTCAAAATAAAATAAATGGAAAATAAAAATATTAAAAATTAAAGAAAAATAAAAGTGACATCCATGAATTATTTCATAATTATTTGAAACTTAGAAATATTTTTTAAAAATTAAAAACCAAAACTGAAATAAAATGAAATAAAAAGAAAAAGAAAATAAATGGAATTAGGTAGTGGGGTGCGAATAGAAGGGATTTCAGTTCAAATCATTTGGGCTCAAGTCACAGGGGGGTAGGGATAGTCATCTAGGCCCATTGGGTCCTGCGCAGCACACAATATATATGGTGGATATTCCAATAAATCAGCAAAAAACACAAGCCATGGTATCAAAAGGAGGACCAGGATCAGTCAACTCATTAAATCCAGTCAGCAAGTTCATTGGTTGGCAGTGAGGAAACGTATTAACTATTGTGTGGTGCGTGGAATTTGGTTTAATCAGAATGAAAATATAAATAGCAAAACACGTGAGGGGGAGGGTCCTCATTAAATGAGGTGGCAACATCACAAGCGTCCAGATGGGAGATCTAATGGTCCTGGTATCATCTTCTTCCCTGAAACCCTAGATCACACACGCCCAGAATCCGGTGACCGGAGCTAGGGCTCCGGCACCGGAAAATACAAATAATGAACAAATCTCAATGAAAATAAATCAAAAGCTCCAGATCAGGTCATCAAGTTACACTGAATTCAAATATGGCCATAAAATTCACAAATGAACAATGAACAAACTTGATCGAAGAGAAACATGTTTCACCATGAAACTTCAAATCAACATACCAAGCTCAATAATGCATCAATTTCGAATTTAAAACCAGCAGAATGATCAGCACAACCACTAGATCACAATGCACACATCTATTTTCATTTATAGATCCAAGGATTTTGAGCTTACCTGAGACTTGCAGATCTGGAAATAGCTTGATAGAAGCTAAGAATGGTTGCAAATCCACTCCAAATACACTCTAGTTACAAAATAAATGCAACTAGAGCCTTGAAAGTTGATGGATATAGGAGCTTGAAGCTTGTTGCTCTGAAATGGCAAGGTGTGGAATCTTGAGAATCAGCTTGAACAAAGTATGGATTTGTGATCCTGAGCCCTCAAGGATGAAGAATATGTGATTGGTTTGTGAAGAGAGTAAGTGTAGAGAGTGATTCGAAGGAAATTGAAAAATGAGCAAAAACTTAAGAGTTGTGAAATGTGATGGATCTGAAGCACACTAAAAACCCTAATTCTCTTATAAATGAGCTCATGAAGCAATGCTGAAAGGATGAAGGCCTTGGCACGTGGGAAGAGAGTGTGGGAGAGAATTTGCACAATTTGCAAAATTGGTGTGATATCATGAAACACTCGTGCATTGCCCTATCTCTTAGCCCATGTGCATTCCAAATCTCACCCTTGATTTAAATCCACAAAGATTCTGGCCCTTGGATGCAAGCATCACACATTTCTCATGATCATGCAAATTTTACACTTATGAAATAAATCTCACAACATGCACGAATTTGGTGTTATTCTTGGAGAAAAATGGACCATTTGCATTGCTCTGTAACATTGTAACCTTATTTTGTTCATACCAACATTCAAAAATAAGTTTCAAGACCTTTTGCATTTGTGGACAATTGAAAATTCAAGCCTTGCCCTAGTTTCTTTGGAATTTTCGAGGGCCTCATCTCTTAAACCATAAAGGCTATGAAAAAGTACTTGTACTTTTTGAAAATGGGAGGCTTTAATCTCCATCTTTCATGTTTGGATTTGGTCCATTTGAAGATTTTTTCACCAAGTTATGCTTACTTGAAAATTAGGGCAAAAACTTACTAAAAATGGCATTTTCCATGACCAAGCTTATGCCAATTTTGCAAAACACCTCAAAACCTCATGATTCTTGATCTTTGGTCTTTCCAAACCTCTTTTAACATTATAAGAACATCCCTTGGCTAGAAAAATGGGGTTGGACCCCTTGAAATCTCACAGTTGACTTTTCTAAGGCACAGTTGACCAATTTCTTCATTTATAAGCAACTGAAGAAATACTTGACTTCCACAAGGAATTTTCTCACCAAAATTCATCCCTAGGATCCTCTTAACATATAAGAGACTTTGCCCAAATTAAATGGCCAAAGTCACAAGGTTTTCATGCTTGAAACTCAAACCCTAATTTGGGATCATTGTGTAGGAGCTTTGCCCTAGCCTGGATTCCCTGATGATCTTCTAACCTTCTGAGCTTTTGTAAATGAACTTGAACTTGTGAATGAAATGTAGACCCCTCATAGGACTTGTATAAATCCATTGGGTCCCTTGTCATAGCTTGTGATGCCTCAAAACCTCCACAGATGATCATATGCCTAATGCTAGGTCATGAGAATGTTATGCCTCATCTTTCCATTCTAGGAGGCCAAGAATATGATATGTTCATGATGCGTATGATGTGATATGATGCTTAAAAAGAAGAGGGCAAATTTGGGGTGTTACAGCAGCCCCTATTCAAATATCTGTTAATCTGAAAAAGACGGTAGCACAGGCTATCGACCGTTTAAGATAAACTGTGGTTGAATACCAAGAAGACCTGAAATTTGCACTCTGATGGAGAATGCAAAAACTGGGAAATAAACCCAACCAAATGACGCTTTGGTAGATGAAGTGGAGAGAGAGCAGACGAGCTCTTTCCAAGCTGAAACTAATATCTGGAGTCAGAATACATTGACAGACGAGTCTTCTTCGAACAATCCTGTTACACCAGGAGCGAGACATACGAGCCCTCACATACTTTGCAAGACATATAACTTGAGATAGACGAGTCTCCTTCGGATAAACCTGTTACGCCAGGACCGGTGATGCACTTAAGTTTGTGGGATAGACATGCATAGTCAAGGTAGACGAACCCTCTTCATATATTATCCGTGGATATATGATATAAGACAGACGAGTCTTCTTCGAGCATACCTGTTACGCTAGGTGAAACTTTAATAATTGGTGCGTGAGACAGACGAGCCTCCTTCGGATAAACCTGTTACACCAGGACCGGTGATCATTTTGACATTTATTCCCACAGTCAGGATTTCAAACCTCTTCAATACAGACGAGTATTGGATGATCATCAAGAGAACACAGACGAGTGCCATAAGTCAATGATACAAACGAATATCAGACAATGATCTAAGAAACACAGATGAGCGCTTAAGGCGATGATACAGACGAATATCAGCCACTGATACAGACGAATACCAGGAATTCAGGAGTAGCAATACAGACGAGTGTAAGGGATGATGCAGACGGTTATCCAAACAATGCAGACGAGCTTCAAACAGATAATACACAAACGTGTGCCGGAGAATGCAGACGAGCAATCAAGCAAATATCAAACATCAAACACAGAAGAGTGCTGAAGAGTGCAGACGAGCAAACAACATTTACAACCATGGGTAACTGTCGGGGAAAGCAACCAAGCAAAACCAAAGTGATAACACAGACGAGTGTTGAGAAATGCTGACGAGCGGCAATAAAGCATGAACATAGACGAGTGTTGGGAAATACGATCTTCCAACACGGCTGGGGAAACACTTCCTCAAATCCTTTGCTTAGGAAGGAAATTTTGACAGTTATAAACTCTGTGGGGAATGGGCCTCCTACTGCCCACTGGGCATACTCCACTGGGGAGAATAAACTGCTTAGGGATCCCACCTACCATGACTTAGCTGGGGAAAATTTTGCTTGGGAGAATGTGATGCCATCCTGCAACCTGCAACAACAGAAAACACATATGTGCCCCGGGGACTTGCATGGTATGATCTACTCATCCATCGTCACCCGACACTCAAAGAGGATTTCAAATGTTTCCCTGCAATGTCATTTTCTTTCAAGTTATCACCATGTTTTTAAATGCAATGCTATTTTTGCTAAAAACTCAGGACATTTTGCAAACAAAAATAAACACAACACATCTTTTTGACTGAATATTCTTTTATTGAAAGGCCTCTGAATAGGCAGATATTTTACATCAGGAAGCAAACACATGGAAAGAGGTAGCCACCATAATGTTGAGAAAATAAACTATCCTAATGGCAATGGACACGACATCCCAATGAGTTTCCTTCTTGTTATGACCTGCATGTCTTCAAAACTCTCCATTCTTTCCTTTGCTTTCTGAGAAGATGAGGGGACTGATTCCTATCCTTCTGATATTGACAAGCTGTACGAAACGACGATTTGGTTCAGATTACTTGGATCGCAGTTGTTTGCTTATTCCCTTGTTTTGCGTGGATCGCCCTTTCGGGTTTTCAATCCACCAGGATACCCTTTTTTGCCTGAGCTGTCCGATGTGGCTTTTCAGCTCCACGGGTGTACATTTTTTGATTTATTTTCCCTAACTTTTGCCAGTGCTTTTTATTCTGTTTTTAGCTCGCCGGGATGCCCTTTTCTTGCCTGGACTTTAATTCTGTTTTTGTGTCCAACAGGTCTATTTATGCGAAGTTAACAGGGGATTGGAAATCTTCTCCATCCATAGTAGTGAGCATCAGTGCTCCTCCTGAGAAAACGTTCTTTACTATGAATGGTCCTTCGTAGTTTTGGGTCCACTTTCCCCTGTGATCTGAACCTGGAGGAATAATCCTCTTAAGCACAAGCTCTCCTACTTGATATTCCCGAGTACATACTCATTGGTCGAATGCTCGCTTCATTCTCCTCTGATAAAGCTGACTATGACATATAACCGCTAATCTCTTTTCCTCAATTAGACATAGCTGATTGTAACGAGCACGCACCCATTCAGCCTCATCAAGCTTCACATCCATCATCACACGCAATGAGGGAATCTCTACTTCAACAGGCAAGACTGCCTCCATACCATATACCAGTGAGAAGGGAGTTTCCCCAGTTGACGTCCTGACTGACGTTCGGTACCCATGCAACGCAAATGGTAACATCTCATTCCAATATTTGTAAGTGACAACCATCTTTTGCACAATCTTCTTAATATTCTTGTTTGCTGCCTCTACCGCACCATTCATCTTCGGTCATTAAGGAGAAGAATTGTGATGCTGAATCTTGAAGTCCCGATGCAACTCTGCCATCATCTTGTTGTTTAAGTTAGAACCATTGTCAGTAATGATTCTTTCGGGTACTCCGTATCTGCAAATGATGTCCCTCTTCAAAAATATGGCTACCACTTGACGAGTGACATTGGCATAAGACGCTGCTTCAACCCACTTAGTGAAGTAATCGATCGCAACCAAGATGAAGCGATGACCATTTGAAGCAGTAGGCTCTATCTTCCCGATCATGTCAATGCCCCACATAGAAAAGGGCCAAGGAGATGACATGACGTTGAGAGGGCTTGGAGGAACATGCACTTTGTCTGCATAAATCTGGCACTTGTGGCATTTACGAGCGTATGAACAATAGTCTGCATCCACTGTCATCCAGTAATACCCTGATCTCAACAACTTCTTTGCCATAGCATGCCCTCCTGCATGGGTACCGAAAGATCCCTCGTGGACTTCCTGCATTAATAGCCTTGCTTCGTGTCTATCCACGCATCTGAGCAAAACCATGTCAAAGTTTCTCTTGAACAAAACCCCGTCTGTATTCAAGAAGAAGCTAGCAGCAAGTCGTCTTAAGGTCTTCTTGTCATTGGACGATGCCCCAGCTGGGTATTCTTTCTTTTCCAGGAATAGCTTGATATCAAAGTACCAAGGTTTCTCATCAGACATTGCGTCTACAGAGAAGGCATGAGCTGGTGCATCAAGCCTGGAAATGTCAATCCTGGGCACATAATTCCAACACAAGACTTTGATAGATGAAGAAAGAGTGGCCAATGCGTCGGCAAATTGATTCTCATCACGTGGTATGTACTGAAGCTTAACTTTCGTGAAGAACGTCAACAATTTTCTGGTATAATCCCTGTAAGGAATTAGATGTTCTTGATGCGTATACCACTTGCCGGTAACCTGGTTAATAACGAGGCTGAATCTCCGAATATGTCGAGGGTCTTAATCCGAAGATTAATAGCCTCATCTATTCCCATTATGCACGCCTCGTATTTCGCTTCATTGTTGGTGCAACCAAAAGTAATTCTGGCAGCGAAGGGAAAGTGAACACCTTCAGGAGTAATGAGAACAACACCAACTCCACGTCCATTGATGTTGACTGCCCCATCAAACATCAACTTCCATTTGGATTCAGTGTCTGGCCCTTCCTCCGGAAGTGGTTCCTCTCAATCGTTTGCTTTGAGGTACATGATGTCCTCATCAGGGAAATCAAACTTCATTGGTTGATAATCATCTTCAAGAGGTTGATGTGCAAGGTAATCTTACAAAACACTTCCTTTGATGGCTTTCTGAGAAGTATATTGTATGTCATACTCTGTTAAGATCATTTTCCACCTAGCAACCCTTCCGGTTAACGCTGGTTTCTCAAAGATGTACTTGACAGGATCCATTTTGGAAATTAGCAGTGTGGTTGGGTCAACATATATTGTCTCAGTCGGCGAGCATCCCATACCAAAGCGCAGCAAGTTTTATCGAGCAGTGAGTAACGAGATTCACGGTCGATAAACTTTTTGCTAAGGTAATAAATAACGTACTCTTTTCGACCAGACTTATCATGTTGGCCTAGAACACACCCCATTGACCCTTCTAGCACAATCAAGTACATGATAAACGGCCGTCCTGGAACTGGAGGCATTAGAATCGGAGGTGTCTGCAAATATTCTTTTTTCTTATCGAAGGCTCTTTGGCAGTCCTCATTCCACCTGACCGTTTGCTCTTTTCTTAGCATTTTGAATATTGGCTCGCACGTGGCAGTTAGATGAGATATGAACCGCGAAATGTAGTTCAACCTCCCTAAAAACCCGCACATTTCTTTTTCTGTTCTCGGTGCTGGCATATCTTGAATTGCTTTTACTTTTGCATGATCTACCTCAATTCCTTTCTGACTAACAATAAAACCAAGCAGTTTCCCGGAATGCACTCCGAAAGTGCACTTGTTTGGATTCAACCTCAGCTTATATTTTATCAGTCTATCAAACAACTTCTTGAGGTTGACTAGATGCTCTTCTTCGTCTCGGTACTTAGCAATCATATCGTCCACATAACACTCTATCTCCTTGTGTATCATCTCATGGAACAATGTGACCATAGCCCGCTGATACGTTGCCCCGGCGTTCCTCAAACCAAAGGGCATAACCTTGTAGCAGAATGTACCCCACGGGGTAATGAACGTCGTTTTCTCCATGTCTTCCGGCACTATCTTAATCTGATTATACCCGGAGAAGCCATCCATGAAGGAAAATACCGAGAATTGAGCAGTGTTGTCTACCAGCACATCAATGTGAGGTAACGGAAAGTCATCTTTTGGGCTCGCTTTGGTTAGATCCCGGTAATCAACGCACATCTGAACCTTGCCGTCCTTCTTTGGTACAGGTACAACGTTAGCTACCCAAGGTGGGTAACTGGTTACGACAAGAAATACGGCATCCCATTGCTTCTGAACTTCCTCCTTGATCTTCATTGCCATGTCAGGATGAGTTCTTCTCAACTTTTGTTTCACAGGAGGACATTCTTCTCTCAATGGTAGCTTATGCACAATAATGTCGGTATCCAACCCTGGCATGTCTTGATACGACTAGGAAAAGATGTCCATATACTCACGCAGCATACTAATCAACTCTTTCTTCACTTCGGCCTGCAGACTGGCCCCAATCTTAATCTCTTTCTTCACATCTTCAGTGCCGATGTTGATGATCTAAATTTCTTCCTGATGAGGCTGAATAACCCGTTCCTCTTGTTTCAACAATCTGACCATTTCTTCAGGGAGTTCACAATCTTCCTCAACCCCTTCATCAACTTGGTAGATAGGATTGTCAAAGTCATGCGTGGTCATAGCAGGAACGTTATCAATGGAATCCGGATGATCAACACTGCATAGATGATGTGCTTATTTTAGAATCTGCTTATTTTTTTAAAAAGACGCAAACACAAAAACAAAAAGGAAAAACACATTTCCCTTTTTATACTTTTTTGTGAAAAATTTAATACGAAAGAAAGAGAACACAATTTGTCTGAAAATGTCCTTTATTTCAATGGTAAAATAAGTTCATAACAAACATGGTGGCCCATACAATGGATCTTAGCACCTTGGGCAGAGTGCAGGATTTGACAATGCAGCATGATAAGAAAAGGAAACAAATAAATTACTCTGAGTGCCAGGTAACTTGGACAATGTCTTCAGTAGACCAGTTCTTCAGCTCCTCTCCGGGCGCACACGGATGAATCTAGTTGTCCCAATCACCATCACTGTCTCCTTCTTCATTAGTTGCACAGATATGGTTGCAGTCGAGCATCCCAGCGCTTGTAAAAGTAATGGCTTTACCACTTAGAGACCAATTAGACCCACTAGGCAGATAACCCAAACCAAACTTGTTGTCTTTATTCTCCAATTCCAGCAATTTGCCCCAGCCTTGGGCGCTTCCCGACTGAACCACTTCCTTCGCCTGCTTGTAGGAGTGAATGGAGGTACCTTCTTTCTCATTGCTCCTCTCTGCTGGAGTCAAAATGCTGACATTAACCGCTTCGAAGGCCTGACACAGCGTCTCATGGATCTCTCTGTCCATCTCTACATATTTGAAAGTTGATAAGTGGCTCACAAAGATGTCTTCCTCTCTGCACACAGTGATTACTTGGCCATCAACCACGTACTTGAACTTTTGATGTAGAGTGGAAGTTACAGCTCCGACAGCGTGAATCCATGGGCGTCCCAACAAGCAACTGTACGCGGGTTGAATGTCCATGACGTAGAAGGTGCTTTTGAATACTTGAGACCCTATTTTCACAGGTAACTCAACTTCTCCAAACACTGAGCTTCTTGACCCATCAAAAGCTTTGACTATCAAGTCACTGGGTCTTAAGACGTTACCATCAACATTGAGCTTCATTAATGCTTTCTTCGGAAGTACATTAAGAGAAGAGCCTGTATCAACAAGGACATACGATAAAACAACACTCTTGCACTCCATAGTAATATGCAGTGCTTTGTTATGGTTACGACCCTCTGACGTAAGGTCTCTATCTGTAAAGCCCAGCCCGTGGCATGCATTCACACTACCCACTACAGCTTCCAATTGATTAACAGTTATTTCTTGAGGAACATAAGCCATCTGCAACACTTTCAACAAGGCTTCTCTATGTGCTGGAGAACACATCAGCAAAGACATAATTGATATTTTGGATGGCGTCTGGTTCAACTGTTCGACCACTTTATAATCACTCTTTTTAATTATGCGCATAAATTCATCCACCTCCTTTTCAAAGGTAACCTGTCCAGCAGCAGGAGTTGTTGTTTCTTAAGTTGTTGTTTGCTTTCCTTTAGCCTTTGCCGAAGCCTCGGCCTCAGGATCTCCTCTCAGAATTGGGGGAGGAAACAGACGACCACTTCTCATAAAACCTCCAACCCCTCCGACGTTCACTACAGTCGGGTCAATAACTACTGACTTACTCTCCACTTTCTGTCCTTCCACGTACACATCTAAGCCGTAATGCCATGGGATGGCTTTATCATCTGTATAAGGAACAGGCCCAGGCACAATGATAGTCACAGGACTAACCTCAGGAGCATAAATGGTCACAGGTTCTCTTCTAGCAGGCATCTCAGCTAGATCATAGAAAATGGTTATAGTGGACACATCATCAACTTCATTATCAACTTTATCAAACTGCAGTGATCCTTCATCAATCAGATTCTGCAACCCCATCTTCAGGTCTTCACAACCTTTCACTGAATTCACACATTTCTCACAATCAAAACTGCATCCCGGAAACACTTTTCCTTTCAACCGCCTCTCCTTCACTACCAACAGCGGATTCTTCACTTCTTCTATGCTCAGAATCAGACTTAACTTCTCACCTCCCTTAACAACATTTATTCTAGCCCCTCCATGATTCGGAATAGGGTTTGAAGTAACATTCGGTGGTGGTGTGAAGTTAATCGCCTTGGAGTCAATCAAATCTTGAACTTTGTGCTGTAGCGCCCTGCACTTCTCAGTTGAGTGCCCGGGTGCCCCTGAATGGAAAGCACATCTAGCATTGACATCGTACCCCACTGGAAGCTCTCCAGGTGGTGGCGGTGCCAAAGTCCTTAGTTGTATCAAATCCAGGTCTAGCAATCTCGGTAGCAATGCAGTGTATGTCATGGGAATTGTCTCAAGCACCCTATTAGCTGGGCGAGTCTGCTTTGGCTGATAAGGTCTTTGTTGATAGTTGTTACGTTGTGGCTGCTGTTGTTGTTGTTGCTGAGGTTGTACCTGATGCACAGGATTGGCAGGGATAGTGACTGCTGCCACTTGCTCATATGATCTTCTATATCCTCGACCCCGTCCTCGGCCAAACACAACATTGGTTTCACCTTCCCTTCTTCTCGGGGGTCCGCTGAAAGCTTTTCTTACTCCATTCGAACTACTCGCACTTGTATCCTGAATCTTTCCCATCTTTAACAAAGTCTCGACCCTTTCTCCAGCAATTACTATATCATTGAACTTGGTAGCCGAGCAAAACGACAATATTTTGATAAACACACCTTGCAATGTCCCCATGAACATATCAACCATCTCATTCTCCAAAAGTGGTGGTTGCACTCTGGCAGCGAGTTGACGCCACCTCTGAGCATATTCTTTAAACCCCTCCTTAGCAGTTTGAGACATGTTTTGTAGTTGAATGCGATTTGGAGCCATGTCCAAATTGTACTGGTATTGCCTCACGAAAGCCTCTGCCAGGTCCTTCCAGCTCTTAATGTTGACTCTGCTTAGCTTCATATACCATTCCAAGGAGGCCCCAACCAGGCTGTCCTGGAAATAGTACATCCATAGCTTTTCATCATCAATATGGGCAACAATCCTTCCTACAAAGGACTGAAGATGAGTCTTTGGACACGCTATGCCGTTGTATTTCTCGAAACTCGGGACCTTGAATTTGTAAGGGATTCTAACCCCTGGAACCAAGTCCAAGTCAGAAATGTCGAACCCCAAAGAGTTCTGAGATTGAATGGCCTTAATCTGTTGTGCCATCTCCTCAAATTTCCTGTTCATCTCAGCCCCCTTGGCCTTCGGTTTCGTCCAGCAACGTAAACTATTCGTCTTGACCGTCCATCTGTACATTGTTCAGTCCATCATTGATAATGATAACCCCTGGCTATGCTACAGGGATTTCAACTTGATGGGCGCCCGCACCGTTACGATTACCTCCATCAGCAGTACCATTGTTTCTTGCTTGACTATTCTCAACCAACTCATGCAGACGTTCTTGATTCTGACCCATTCCTGCCATAAGGGTCATAAAATTGTCCATCCTCAGTCTCAAGTCAGCTAAATCAGCCTGCATTTGATCCATGACTCTTTCTTTGTTGACTCTTGTGGGATATCTGTGTATGACTGGATGTTCTCGAACCTTTCTGGGAGCTATAGTTCCTGAAACAGAAAAGACATTAGAAACCGAAGCACTACCTGCAAAAAAAAACATGTCATATGCATGCAATGTAACTGCTAATGTTTCCAAGTTTTAAGCATTTGTATGCCCCAGTTCTGGTTTTTTCTCCAGACAGCCACTTTGAGTATTAGCTTTCAGACTTTCTCTTTGAAGAGTATTCAAATATTAGCAGTATCAGACAAACGAGCCTTGCATATTCAAAAATGATAATTTGCATATTAACACTGTATATCATGGACAACCCACTGTCGGCCAAAAGCTATAGCACAAACAAAAATATTCCCCGAAGGGTTACAAGTCATTACATGAATAAAAGACAAAAGATAAAAGAAAAACTCCTACAACTAGTCTGTAGGTAGTCTGAACAAATGAATAAACTAAACTAGAGACCCAGGTTCTTCTGCATCCACCTCTGCTCTGTTCTTCTTCACACCTGCTCTCAGCTTGAGCACTTCAATCTCCTTCCGTGCCTCCTCCTTGGCTAATTGGCTTTGTGCTAACTGCTGAGTCTTTTTCCTTCGTATGTTGTTGACTTGCTCCACCTCTTCCTTCTTGAAGGCCATTTGCACCTCGAAAAACTCTTCTTTTTCTTTAAACTTCTTTTTCTCCTCCTCCCTTTGGCCTTGCAACCAAACAATGGACTGGCGAGCTTCCTTGAGAGTTTTCAAAGTCTTTTTTGCGTTCCGCTTCTATTTTTGCTTCCATCATACCCAACCTTTGAAAGTGAGCTTCCCTTCCAGCAAAGTCTTTCTCTTTAGCTTCCGAAGAGGCTTGTCTCTTCTGTAGCTTTCCCTCTGCTTCATTTTTGGCCCGGTTAGCAAGATGGTATAAGTTAACCATTTCAGCATTCTCCAATCGAACTTCATGCAGCTAAGCTTCCAATTTCTTATACTCTTCAAGGGAGACAGTACTTTGGCTTGGCACTTCTTTGGGATAAAGTGGAGCTTCTACAGAGAATGGCATGAGAACTTCTTCTACATGTTTTTGCAACCATGTAGTAAAAGGAGGATACGTCTTGGGGTCTACTCTGCCAAAGTCTTTCTTACCCTTCCTTATCCTATGAGTCCAAGCTTGAGATGCTTGTAGAACTAACTCTTTGTTTCCTTACACAGAAAATACAAAGACTCAACAAACTCTTCCACATTTGGAGGATCTCTCAAAGGATAACCAAATTGCCTCCTGGCTAATGTTGGATGATAACTGATCACACCCTTCCTTCCTAGCAAAGGCACTCCAGCAAATCTTCCACAACTGACCATCAACTCTTTTCCCAGCAGATCTTTGTCATATCCCCAGGCTATATCCTCAGCAGTTAACCACATCAACCTTCTAGACCATCTCCAGGCATCCCTCATTTCCTTGAAAGCGCCTGATTTTGGCAATTGTCTGGCAAACCACTCAACAAACAATGAAGCACAACAGCCCACTGGTCCACCCCTACATTTCTCATTCAGGTAATGAACGTTGTAGTAGAAATCACCCAACAGAGTTGGCACAGGATTGCCTTTAGCAAAGATAGAGATCACTTCCAAGCTTACAAATTCCTTCTCTCCTGGGAACAAGCTAGACCCATACACCATCAAAGCCAGCACAACACCAAAGTCACCAAAGTCACCCCATTTACCCTCTTTAGCATATTCCTCAGCCTCTGGTATGAGCACACTCCAAGGGAATCCCTTGCCTTCACTATCCTTTAGAGCCTTCTTTACTATAGCAGCTGGTAAATGGCAGACTTTGGCTATGTCCTCTTCCTTAAGCACCACCTCAGACCCATAGAAAGGCAAGGTATCTCTGACTGGAATATTCAAAATGCTGGAAATCTCCTCCAAGGTAGGAGCCAAGATGTAATCTGGAAACACAAAGCACCGCAGCAGGGGATCATCAAACTGAAGCAAGGTATGCAAACTGTCCTTCTGGTCTGCAGTGGATTTGTCCACATACTTTAATATCTGGCCATATCTCTTTCTGAAATTTCCCAAGACTTGGTCATTCATCAGACCTGCTAATTTCTGAACACTTCTGACTTCAGGTTGAAGAAAAGTATAGTGAACATTCTTTTTCCTTGTAATTTTTCTGACTTCTGCCATCTGGAGATAAGTTTACCAGAACTGGGAGCTGACTATGAACAATAACCTGAAAAATGGAAACATAAATAGTTAATGCAAGAATGATGCAAATGCAAATGCAATGCAAGCATATGATCAGTCTGGGACCATCTGGATACTAGACACTGAACACAAGGACCCTCTGAATAACTGGCAACCAGGATCCTCTGAGTCACAACCCTCTCTGATAAAAAATCTCAGAACCATAGTACCAAGAAAACCAGAACACCAGAACCATAGGACCAAAATCATAACAAGGACCACTGATAATGAGGGTATGTAGAGGCCAAGGGTTCTTGCAAACCTGTAAACCCCTCCCAATCTCATTGGTATGCTCCGGGTCAAACATCACGGACTCTCAAAGCCGAATAACAATAATACTTTCACCATATCCGAGAAATGGCTCATAACCAGATCAGGGAATCGGTTTGGCATTATATACTACGCAGGGAGGCCTCAGCTGAGTCCGGGAAACAAGGTCATCCTATGTAAGTCCCAGGTGGGCCCTCAGATGCGAATGGGTTTGCCACAAAATATGGTATGCCACTGTCATTACTAGAGAGGGATGTTTCCACAAGGTTCTCAATGATCGGTCCCCAACTGCACATAACTATCAAGGTTATGAAATGAGAGAGGAAGATCCCCAAATCAAGACATTTCCAAGACGGTCTCAAATCTTGGCGTGGAACTCACTACTACCCCCATGACAAGATCTCATGAGGCCAAAGTGGAACCGCTCTAAGTCCTAAGGTGCACTCGAGATGTGGTAATGAGCTCATCTCTCAGAAACAGTATCACCCAAACCCATCAAACAGAAGATCTAGTCCAGACAGTCCAGTAATAATATGATGCAGAAAATAAATACTGAAAACTGTAAATAAAGCTGTAAATAAAATGTGAATAAAATAACAGTAAAATACAACACACAACAGCAAGCAGTCAACACCCAAATAAACAGAAACAAACAAGCGCTAGGAGAGACTCACAGGGGAACCAGAGATTCTGGGTTCGCTCCCTAGCAGAGTCGCCAGCTGTCGCTCCCCGGATTTCCATCCTGGTACAAACACGAAAGTGGCGCGGAAAAGAATAGAGTCGCCAGCCAGGCATTTTTATCCCGAAGGAACGGGAATTATAATGCTGCACAAACCAGAAGAAAAGAAAGGAAGGACACGGGTCCTGCGAACCAAAGAGACTGAGTTCGGGAGTCGGTTACGACCTGGGAAGGTATTAGCACCCCAGATCGTCCGCCGTACCCGACGGGATCCACGCTTGCAAAGAGATCTGATTCAAAGGGTGAAGAAATGAAAGCTACTGCAAAGAAAATGAACCGAACTGGATAAAAGAAATGAAAAGGGAACTTAAAAAGAAATGAAAAGGAAAAACGTAGGGAAAATAAAGATTATGCTCGAACGGGGCCTACCCCGCTGCCTATGTACCTCATCTGGACAATGAGGATCAGAGTCGCCGTAGTTCCCCTAACTAGGGGTGGAAAGGATTGCTTGTGAATTAAGGCTTGAACTGCCTATGTCAATGCTCAGGTGTTGCAGGCTCGGACGACGAGTGCGTTACCGTCTTGCAAAGTGACAAGTAGGAGAAAGTTCGCGTACGGAGCGAAGGAGATGAGAAAAGAATTCCCGAAGGAAATACGCTTATGGTTTGTTTGTGTTTTATTATGAAGCTTTTTATAAGTGTATCACAAGAAAGTGAACTCAAGCTCTTTTCCATGGAATGTGCACTTGTCACTACATTCAAAGATGGAATAATAGAACAAGCACACTCAAGTAAGGAGAAGATCCCTAAAATTTAAATCCAGAGATTAGGGCTTAAGCTCACTAACTCATTAACTTATTAAGTGTTTTTGTATGTACTGTGAAGAAGTGTGTTTTATGATTTTCTTGGTGAAGATGATATCTTGATCAGACTTGTACATCACAAGGCAAGCTTGTACTATCCCAAGATGGGAAGACTACAAGTGTCTCATGGGATAAGGCTATTACTCAAGGTATCACTTCATTCTTTATTAAGTGTCTTCTTTAGAGTTTTGAGATGAGAGGATAAAAGAAACCAAAAGGATCAAAAAGGTAAAAGTCTAATGGGGGGACTAAAGATTCCTAAGTGTTGTCATGCATGGGAAATCCTAGGTTAGTGAGACTTACTATCCTAAAGAAGAAAGGAAGAAGAAAAGAAAAAGAAGAAAGAATAATAGAAGAGGAGGAAGTAAGGCCTAAGCCCAACAATCACAAGGTTAGAACAAATAAGAATAACATGAGAAGAGATAAGATTTGGAGATGTGGGAATCACATCCACACCTCTCACTTACCAAAGCCCCTGAAAAGTTTAGAAACACAAGTATAAAGGCAATATAAGATGATCACAATTCCATACAAACATCATACAAACAGAAATGAAGTCATACACACAAATTCTCAATGCAAATGCAAGTCACAAGAATGAGAGAAGAAGCACACAAGTCAACATGAAGCAACATGAGTCACATAACAAAGCAAAGTAAACTTGATAATATACAAAGCAAAGTAAACAAAAACACATCCTCAAGGCACAAGACCAGAACCCTAATCATGTAAGAAAAGTGTTTATGAAGCAAAAAAGATGAAGAGGAGAGAAGCACATGGTCAAGCAATCACATTATGGGAAGAAAGAAGCAAATAAGTGGGGTGGATGTACATAAGAATGGAAGAACCTCAAAGGTAAACAAATTACAAGATTTCCAAAACACAAACCCCCATCCAAGATTAGAGAGGTATCAATGCCCTAAAGAGACCCTAAACAAGATGAAGAAGTTGGCACAAGTGCCCTTCTAAGCTAAAGAGAGGACTTATGATCAAAAAGAAGCAAAATGGGACAAGTTAAGAACAAAAATTCAAATCAAATCAAGAATGCACCCAAAAATTCCACAACCTTGGACAAGAGATCTTCAATCATGATATAACAACATGCCAAAAGGAGAGGAAGAAATTCAGAATCCAAGTAAGTCAAATGAGGAGTCAAACATCAACTAGGGTTAAGAAACTTCACTCACAAGTCAAGGACCAAAACCAATTGAACAAGCTTCTAAAAATTAGAACAAAAATCACACATAAAGTACACTCTATCATGGATCCAGAGCAAAAAGAACCAACCAAAAATTCAAAATGAGGATCAATGTAGAAAATGGACAAGACAACATGCTTAAAAATGAATTAAAATGAAATCATTAAAGGGGGGAATTAATTTACACGTGTCAAAATAAAATAAATGGAAAATAAAAATATTAAAAATTAAAGAAAACTAAAAGTGACATCCATGAATTATTTCATAATTGTTTTAAACTTAGAACTATTTTTTAAATATTAAAAACCAAAACTGAAATAAAATGAAATAAAAAGAAAATAAATGGAATTAGGCAGTGGGGTGCGAATAAAAGGGATTTCAGTACAAATCATTTGGGCTCAGGTCACAGGGGGGTGGTGATAGTCATCCAGGCCAACTGGGTCCTGTGCAGCACACAATATATATGGTGGATATTCCAATAAATCAGCAAAAAACACAAGCCATGGGATCAAAAGGACGGCGAGGATCAGTCAACTCATTAATTCCAGTCAGCAAGTTCATTGGTTGGCATTGAGGGAACTTATTAACTATTGTATGGTGCATGGCATTTGGTTTAATCAGAATGAAAATATAAAGAGCAAAACACGTGAGGGGGAGGGTCCTCATTAAATGAGGTGGCAACATCACAAGCGTCCAGATGGGAGATCTAATGGTCCTGGTATCATCTTCTTCCCTGAAACCCTAGATCACACACGCCCAGAATCCGGTGACCGGAGCTAGGGCTCCGACACCGGAAAATGCAAATAATGAACAAATCTCAATGAAAATACATCAAAATCTCTAGATTAGGTCATCAAGTTACACTGAATTCAAATATGGCCATAAAATTCACAAATGAACAATGAACAAACTGGATCGAAGAGAAACAGGTTTCACCATGAAACTTCAAATCAACATACCCAAGCTCAATAATGCATTAATTTCGAATTTAAAACCAGCAGAATGATCAGCACAACCAGTAGATCACAATGCACACATCTATTTTCATTTCTAGATCCAAGGATTTTGAGCTTACCTGAGATTTGTAGATCTGGAAATAGCTTGATAGAAGCTAAGAATGGTTGCAAATCCACTCCAAATACACTCTAGTTGCAAAATGAATGAGACTAGAGCCTTGAAAGTTGTTGGATCTAGGAGCTTGAAGCTTTCTGCTCTGAAATGGCAAGGTGTGGAATTTTGAGAATCAGCTTGAACAAAGTATCGATTTGTAATCCTGATCCCTCAAGGATGAAGAATATGTGATTGGTTTGTGAAGAGAGTAAGTGTAGAGAGTGATTTGAAGGAAATTGAAAAATGAGCCAAAACTTAAGAGTTGTGAAATGTGATGGATATGAAGCACACTAAAAACCCTAATTCTCTTATAAATGAGCTCATGAAGCAATGCTGAAAGGATGAAGGCCTTGGCACGTGGGAAGAGAGTGTGGGACAGAATTTGCACAATTTGAAAATTTGGTGTGATATAATGAAACACTAGTGCATTTCCCTCTCTATTGGCCCATGTGAATTCCAAATCTCACCCTTGATTTAAATCCACAAAGATTCTGGCCCTTGGATGCAAGCATCACACATTTCTCATGATCATGCAAATTTTACACTTATGAAATAAATCTCACTCCATGCACGAATTTGGTGTTATTCTTGGAGCAAAATGGACCATTTGCATTGCTTTATAACATTGTAACCTCATTTGGTTCATACCAACATTCAAAAATAAGTTTCAAGACCTTTTGCATTTGTGGACAATTGAAAATTCAAGCCTTGCCCTAGTTTCTTTGGAATTTTCGAGGGCCTCATCTCTTAAACCATAAAGGCTATGAAAAAGTACTTGTACTAATGGGAGGCTTTAATCTCCAACTTTCATGTTTGGCTTTGGTCCATTTGAAGATTTTTTCACCAAGTTATGCTTACTTGAAAATTAGGGCAAAAACTTACTAAAAATGGCATTTTCCATGACCAAGCTTATGCCAATTTTGCATAACACCTCAAAACCTCATGATTCTTGATCTTTGATCTTGACAAACCTCTTTTAACATTATAAGAACATACCTTGGCTAGAAAAATGGGGTTGGACCCCTTGAAATCTCACAGTTGACTTTTCTAAGGCACAGTTGACCAATTTCTTCATTTACAAGCAACTGAAGAAATACTTGACTTCCACAAGGAATTTTATCACCAAACTTCATCCCTAGGATCCTATTAACATATAAGAGACTTTTCCCAAATTAAATGGCCAAAGTCACAAGGTTTTCATGCTTGAAACTCAAACCCTAATTTGGGATCATTGTGTAGGAGCTTTGCCCTAGCCTGGATTCCCTGATGATCTTCCAACCTTCTGAGCTTTTGTAAATGAACTTGAACTTGTGAATGCAATGTAGACCCCTCATAGGACTTGTATAAATCCATTGGGTCCCTTGTCATAGCTTGTGATGCCTCAAAAACCTCCACATATGATCATATGCCTAATGCTAGGTCATGAGAATGTTATGCCTCATGTTTCCATGCTTGGATGCCAAGAATATGATATGTTCATGATGAGTATGATGTGATATGATGCTTAAAAAGAAGAGGGAAAATTTGGGGTGTTACACAGACACCCTCCAAAATCTCTATTCTATCACGGCTAATGTGTTCCGAAGCCCACATGAATGCACTTCTCAAAGTCATGCACACAACTTACGTTCCAGAAGAGATTACAGTTTATCAGCTAGAGACGGTGGTTTCTAATGTCAATACTAGTCATGGACTAGGGTTCACCGATGCTGATCTAACTACGGAGGGCTGTAACCATAATAAGGCTTTGCATATCACCTTGGAGTGTAAAGGTGTTGTTCTTTCTCATGTCTTTGTTGACACTGGGTCCACACTCAATGTTCTTCCAATGAAAGCCTTGGTCAAGATGGAATATGATGGTCTTGCACTGCGTCCAAGTAACCCTGTAGTGAGAGCCTTTGACGGTTCTAAAAGATCGGTTCTTGGGGAAATTGAGATGCCTGTGGTGATTGACCCACAGATCTTCAAAACTATATTCTACGTGATGGACATTCAGCCTGCCGATAGCTGTCTGTTGGGTCGGCCTTGGATTCATGCCGCTGGCGCAGTAACGTTGACCCTTCACCAGAAGTTGAAGTATGAATGGGAGGGCCAAGTCATCACAATCTGTGGGGAAGAGGATATCTTCGTCAGTCATCTAGCTACTTACAAGTATATTGAGATGGGCGGAGAGATCCATGAGACAATGAGCCAAGGGTTTGAGGCCCTCAATGTCACTTACAAGTATATCAGTGGGGGAATGCTGACCCCGGATGCAATCAACAATGTGGAAGACGAGGTTGTAAGTGACTTCAACCTGGAAAGCTGGATTCGTCCAAAGGTCCCATACCAGCAAGTCCTCAACTGGTCTTCCCAGGAAATTATAAGGATTACTTCTGCAGAGTAATTATTATTTCATGTTTAAGCATGCATCAAGTCCTGCATCTTGCCCAAGGTGTCAGGACTCATTTTGTAATAGGGCCATATTTGTATTTTGTGCAAATGAATGATTAATGAACAATGTACATCTTTTGCAAACGATCTTTTTTGTCGCTCACTATCTTTCATTTTTGTTATTTTCTCACAAAACAATAAATGGCAATGTTTTTCAATAATAACTCCATTCAAACTTTTTCTAAATAAAATAAAATCAATCACTAAAATGAACAAATCTCAACCCTTATAGAGATAATCCTCCAGATTGCACCGACAACGACACTGCTATGACCTTGTATGACTTCGACAATCTGATTAATCAAGCAGATGAGGGGGTTGATGAAGACTATGATTTGCCTAAAGAGTTGGCCACGTTGTTGAGACAAGAGGAAAAAGTGATTGCTCCTCATCAGGAGGAGGTTGAGACTATCAATCTTGGTACCGAGGAAGATGTAAAAAAGGTGAAGATCGGGGCCAGTCTGCAAGCTCCAATGAAAGAACAACTCATCAGTATGCTTCGGGAATATGTCGATGTGTTCGCTTGGTCCTATCAAGATATGCCAGGTCTGGATACAGATATTGTCATGCACAGGTTGCCATTGAAATAAGATTGTCCGCCAGTTAAACAGAAGTTGCGCCGTACTCGCCCAGATATGGCCATGAAATTCAAAGTAGAAGTGCAAAAGAAGTGGGGTGCCGGTTTTCTCGCTGTAACTAGTTACCCTCCGTGGGTTGCTAACATTGTACATGTACCTAAGAAGGATGACAAGGTTCATATGTGTGTGGATTACTGGGATTTGAACAGAGCAAGCCCCAAAGATGATTTCCCATTACCTCACATTGATGTATTGGTAGACAGCACAATTTAGTTCTCGGTATTTTCTTTCATGGATGGATTTTCGGGATATAATCAGATTAAGATGTCACCTGAAGACAGGGAGAAGACAACTTTCATCACGCCCTAGGGCACATTCTGCTACAAAGTAATGTCGTTCGGTCTAAAGAACGCCGGTGCAACATATCAACGGGCTATGGTAACATTATTCCACAATATGATCCACAAAGAAATCGAGTGCTATGTGGATGATATGATTTCCAAGTCCCTTACAGAAGAAGATCATTTGGTAAATTTGCTAAAGCTATTCAAGCGTCTGAGAAAGCATCAGTTGAAGTTGAACCCCGACAAATGCACATTCGGGGTGCGTTCTGGTAAGCTGCTGGGTTTTACTGTAAGTGAAAAAAGGAATTGAGTTTGATCTCGACAAAGTGAAAGTCATTCAGGAGATTCCTGCACCTAAGAATGAGAAAGAAGTTTGAAGGTTTTTAGGTAGATTGAACTACATTTCGAGATTCATATCTCATCACACTGCAACCTGCGAACCCTTGTTCAAACTGCTAAGAAAGGAAAAAATAGTCAGGTGGAACGATGACTGTCAGAGGGCTTTTGACAAGATCAAAGAATATCTGCAAGAACCTCCAATTCTCATGCCTCCAGTTGAAGGAAGACCTCTAATCATGTACCTGACAGTTTTAGAAGAGTCAATGGGGTGTGTGTTGTGCCAACATGACGAGTCTGGTCGAAAAGAGTATGCAATATACTACCTAAGCAAAAAGTTTACCGACTGTGAACAACGTTGTTCACTGCTCGAGAAAACTTGTTGTGCTTTAGCGTAGGCTGCTCGCTGACTAAGACAGTATATGTTGACTCATACTACCTTATTGATCTCAAAGATGGATCCAGTCAAGTACATATTTGAGAAGTCAACACTTACCGGAAGGGTTGCAAGATGGCAAATGATTCTAACAGAATACGACATTCAGTACACCTCTCAGAAAGCCATCAAGGGCAGTGTATTTTCTGACTATCTGGCTGAGCAACCCATTGATGATTACCAACCTATGAGATTTGACTTCCCTAATGAAGACATCATGTTCTTGAAAGCAAAAGATTGTGAAGAGCCTATTCACATTGAAGGGCCTGACCCAGAAGAAACATGGACTATGATGTTTGACGGGGCAGTTAATTGCAACGGTCGTGGAGTTGGTGCAATGTTTATTACACCTAAAGGGGTTCACATGCCTTTCTCATCAAAAATTACCTTTGCCTGCACTATCAACGAAGCAGAATACGAAGCTTGTATCATGGGTCTTGAGGAATCCATTGACCTCAGGATCAAATCCTTGAATGTATTCGGAGATTCAGCTTTGGTAATCAACCATACCAACAGCAAGTGGTACACTCATCAGGAGCATCTGATTCCCTATCGTGACTTTACGAGGAGATTGTTGACCTTCTTCACAATAGTCAAGCTTGAATACATCCCTCGAGATGAGAATCAGTTTGCAGACGCTTTGGCTACCATTTCATCCATGATCAAAGTACAAGCTGCTAATTATGTACCTCGGATTCTGGTATCCAGATTGGACAGATCGGCATATGTATTCTCTGTGGACATTGTCACTGATAACAAGCCTTGGTACCATGACATCAAATGCTTCTTGGAGAATCAGACATAGCCACCTGGGGCATCGTCAAATGATAAGAAGACATTAAGAAGGCTAGCCGGCAGTTTATTCCTCAACACTGATGGCTCTTTGTACAAGCGAAACTTCGACATGGTCTTGATCAGATGTGTTGACAAGAAGGAAGTAGACCTACTAATGCACGAAGTACATGAAGGTTCATTCGGTACCCATGTCGAAGGACATGCAATGGCAAAGAAGTTGTTAAGATCGGGTTACTATTGGATCACAATGGATGTAGACTGTTGTGCCTATGCCAGAAAATGCCACAAATGCCAGATCTAAGCAGATAAAGTGCATGTGCCTCCGAATCCTTTGAATGTAATGTCTTCACCTTGGCCCTTCGCCATATGGGGCATTGATATGATTGGAAAGATTGAACTGACTGCTTCAAATGGTTACAGATTCATCCTGGTAGCCATTAATTACTTCACCAAATGGGTTGAAGCAGCTTCATATGCAAACGTCACCAGACAAGTGGTAGCTCGATTTCTGAAAAGAGATATCATATGTCGATATGGAGTTCCCGAGCGAATCATTACTGATAATGGTTCCAATTTGAACAACAAGATGATGGCAGAACTTTGTCGGGACTTCAAAATTCAACATCACAACTCTTCTCCTTATAGGCCAAAGATGAATGGTGCTATCGAGGCCGCTAACAAGAATATTAAGAAGATTGTGCAAAAGATGGTAGTCACCTACAAAGACTGGCACGAAATGCTATCATTTGCCTTGCATGGTGTAATACCTCAAAATTTTCCCTCTCATATCCTCAACATTTTGCATACATAAGTGCATGAAATAATCAAAAACCTTGCATCATGTGTAGCATAACTGAGGCATAGGTATGTGATCAATGATTGGAGCAACTGAAGGCATTACAATGGTACTCAAAGGGTCACAAAGCTTCTCAACCTTGTGCAAAGGGTTCACAACATCCCACAAGTCTTCACTTGAAGCCACGAGCCATGGAAATATTTGATTTGATCAGAGGAGGCAAGCAGTGCAACATCTCCTGATGAAAAGGCCAAATTAGGGTTTAACTTCTACTGGGCTTCTGCATGAAGTTATGATTCACAAAGGATTCCTTTGTATTATATATGATTTCAAAGTCCTAGGGTTCAAATCTCGTCCACAAATTCATTTTGGAAGGGGTTCGACTGGCCAGACGACTGAAAATCGAGGAATCGGGGAAAAGGTAACCGAGCTAGGTAAAAAGGGTCGATTCCTGACTTTTAAGATCGAGATCATGCAATTAGGGTTACAATGATCCTATGGTTCAAACTTGGTCAAGAAATGATGGAGGAATCACAAAAAAGAAGAAAGAATCATTTGAAAAGTGGTTGATTTCACATTTTCCTCCACCATTTCCCTCCACTTTCCTTCCACACTTCCTTTCATTCTTTCCCTCTTGTTTTTCCATTTTAATTCCACTCCATTTCCCTTGGAAACTTCTACCAGTTTCTACCATCTTCTAGAGTGTTCCAACGAATATTCCAAGGAATATTCCTTCTCCAACCCTAACCCTAACTAACTACCAACCCTAGCTCCATTGCTAAATCCTAACCTCATTACCAAACCATAATTTTGGATCCCAAGCCTAATTTTTGGGCCCCAAACCTAAGCCATATTTAATCCATTTTCATCCAAACCAAAGGGAATCACACACAATTTTCACACACACAAGTTTCCAAATTTTTCATTCTCTCACAATCACTTTTTCTCTCTCACTTTTCCTCCATTTTCCCTTTTCACCAAAGCTTTTGAAGAAGCTCTTCAAGTTTCACATTGAAACTTGAAGATCTTGAAGCTTAGCCTCCAACCTCCATTGATTTTGTGGATTGTGAAAGAAGAAGCGACTGATTTTGGTGAGGATTTCGACTTATCGGAAGTGCACGAAGTTTCAAGCACCAAGAACGCATTTATTTTGCGGATCTATGATTTTCTCAGTTTTCTCTTTGATCAAGCTCCGATTCTTGCAACAATTACCGAAGCACTTCTCTACTTCGTAGGTTGGTGATCTAAATCACTTCTCCTTTAAGTTATTCTATTCATCTCTCCATTTCGGCATTCTTTAATTGCTTTTTGTTTTGCTCACGATCAAATGTCGTTTCCATTATGTGTTGCTTGCAATTTATGATTTGTGATGGATTAAGAGTTAAGGTGTGGATAGTTATAGGTTTTAGCATGTGTAAATAAGCCCCGATTAAGTAGAAATTAGTGTTAACATGTTCCTAGGTATGTTAGGGATCATTAGAAGTGAGTTTGTGGCCAAAAGCACTTATTTCTAAACTTTTTTCACATTCTGGATCAGTGTTAACTGGTTAACCATTTGGTTAACCGGTTAACGCTTGCGTTTTAGCCACAAATAGTGCAGTTTTAGGTCCGTTAACCGGTTAACGCTGTTGATTTTTGGAATCTTGGCTTATTTGATAGCTTAGTTCTTGTTTCTAGTGCCTCTAATGTTCATACATGTTTAGGTGTTGATTTTAGGGAATTTTTGGGTCCATTTCCAGTAGCTCATTCCCCCATTTCGAGTCGTTTCGACGCATTTCCGTTCATGTTGCGTATTATGCATTTAGGTGTTCCTTTGTGTATAGCTTGATCTTCTTGCATTTTTGTCGCCATGTTTTTGCATCATTTGGCATGTGAATAATCATGTTGCGTTCTGTTTTTACATCTTTTGCATTGCATTAAGTCATCTTGCATTTTCATTATATCAATATATGTTGCATAATCATGTATGTATGTGCATTTAGTTGCATTTGATTGCATGCTTGATCATATCACTTACATCAATTCAATTTTGAATTTTGCATTAAGTTTGGCATTCTTTTTGATCTATCATATTGCATGTTCATAATCAATGATCATCTTGTTCATATGCCATAGTCATGTGCTACATTTTTGCATTACTTGTTGCATAATCAACCATGTGATGCATTCTTGCATAATCCTTCAAAAATTCTCATGTTCTTTCAATTATGTATGATGATCCCATGTTCAAATGCATATTCATGATGAAGTTGGTACATGTTTCATTGAGTTTGTGCATAAAAATGAAAATAATCAAATCTGTATTTTGCATTTCATAGCTGTTTTTGCATATAGGTGCTGTAAAATGTATGCTGGTTGTTGTGTAGTTCATGCTGTTTGTGACTTTTTACACCTACTTTCATGTTGTTTGATAGCTGTAGTATGTTGTTTGTATTATGTATTATCTTTCATAGCTGATTGTGTGTTTGAGTGCTGTAAATAGTGGCTGAATCTTAGTTTAGCATAGTGTAGGTACCCTTAAACTTAAGATTGAGTCTAGTTTAGGTCCAAGTTGCCTTAGGAATTGTTTGGTATGTGTTTACCTCATTCCTTTTTAAATACAAATGCACATTAACCTTTGTTTTATAGAGGGGAAGATTGAGGTAAACTTCCTTTCTCCTTATCCTTTTATTTTTATGCATTCTATATGCATTTAATTCATTTCTTTTTCTTTCCATATTTATGATTGGTAGGATCCCCCATTGTTAGGACCAACTTATCTTCCTTAGGAAGTAAGTTGAATCCTTTTTCCTTTTCTCCTTTCCTTTTGCTCTTTAGGATTAGAAAAACCTCACTAACCATTAAGACCACCATTTTAATGAATAACTTAGGGTTGTATCTTAGTCCCCCTTAATTTTTGTCCTTTTCCGATTTGAGTCTTCTTTCTCATCTTCAAACAAAATCCAAAAAGACTTAATAAATGCATGAAAGGATCCCTTGTGTATAGCCTTATTCCATGGGGCACTTACATTCATTATGTCACTCCCTCGAAAAGACACCTTGTCAGATAGGGTACATACGCGAACGGTCAGCGAAAGAAGAAGATGAGATGAAATGAATAGAGTCGCCAGCTAGGCATTTTTATCCCGAAGGAAAGGTAATGCTGCATAAACCTAGAAAAGATGGATAAGACGGTCGTGAACCAGAGAAATTGAGAAAGGGGGTTGGTTACAACCTGGGAAGGTATTAGCACCCAGATTGTTCGTCGTACTCGACGGGATCCACGCTTAAAAGATTGTGTTTAAAAGGGGTAAGTGTATGTGCTATTTGTGTGCAAAAGCTGAGAAGAGAATATACAAGTGTCAGTGCAAAAGAAAAGTGAAATGCTCAGGAACTGAGGCTTAAAGGAATGTTGGAAGAGGGGGAAGACACAAAGACTTTTGTTCGATAACTGATAAGTTATTCCTACGTATCCTCTCATGCAATGAGGAAGTCAGAACACCGTAGTTCGACTCAAAGAGACTGAAAGATAAATTGACTGGTGAACTGCTTGCTTGCCTATGCTCAAGTGTATGACTTGTCTGGCTCAAGTGCTAACTGTCTTGCATTAGACGGAAGAAGCAAGTTCTCGTTTGTGAGTGAAGATGATGAGAAAAGAATCCCGAAGGAGACGATTATTGTTTGTTTTTGTGTTTTCAGTCTTTTATTGTTTTTGGAGTTTTGCATAAGTTAATGAGCTTAAGCCTATATCAAGGGCTTATAAACTCATTATATCCTCCCTGATTAAGGATAATGAGAATACTTTAAGTATGAGATAAGCATCTCAACTTAATTGCCATGATGATGTAGGATTAAGATCATTAACCTACTTGTGATTATTTAGATGTTTTTGGGTTTTGTTTAGTGTTAAGTAATGAGTTTAAGCCATAATCAAGGATTAGTGAACTCATTACACCATCCTAATAGAAGGATAATAGATGAGCACACTTAAGCTGAGGAAGATACCTCAACTTAATCCATGATTAGGGATTAAAATCATTAGATGACAAGCCTTTATTAAAGTGGATTTTAATTAAGGGTGAGATTAAGAAGTGTGTTTTATGGTTTGTAAGACAACTTCAGACAGACTTTGCAAAAGAGACAAACTGACCTCAATCAATAAGATCAAAATGGTCTATCATCCTCGAATGATAGTCACAACAACAAGACCAACCTCACAAGGACTTGAAGAAAAGAATTCCATCCTCGAATGACAATTCTCAAAATATCCTCGGATCTAAAACGAAACCATCCTCGAATGGAAACGCAATGGTATACCGACCTCAGTCGATAGCCAAAAACACAAAGACTGACCTCAGACAGACTTTGCGAAAGAGACAAACTGACCTCAATCAATAAGCTCAAAATGGTCTATCATCCTCGAATGATACCACAACAACAAGACCAACCTCAGAGGGACTTGAAGAAAAGAATGCCATCCTCGAATGACAACACCCAAAAGATCCTCGGATCTAAAACGAAACCATCCTCGAATGGAGCCGCCATGGTATACCAGCCTCAGTCGATAACCAGAAACAACAAAGACTGACCTCAGACAGAATTTGCAAAAGATACAAACTAACCTCAATCAATAAGCTCAAAATGGTCTATCATCCTCGAATGATAGTCACAACAACAAGACCAACCTCAGAAGGACTTGAAGAAAAGAATTCCATCCTCGAATGACAACACCCAAAAGATCCTCGGATCTAAAACGAAACCATCCTCGAATGGAGCCGCCATGGTATACCAGTCTCAGTCGATAACCAGAAACAACAAAGACTGACCTCAGACAGACTTTGCAAAAGATACAAACTAACCTCAATAAATAAGCTCAAAATGGTCTATCATCCTCGAATGATAGTCACAACAAAAAGACCAACCTCAGAAGGAATTGAAGAAAAGAATTCCATCCTCGAATGACAATTCTCAAAAGATCCTCGGATCTGAAACGAAACAATCCTCGAATGGAGACGCAATGGTATACCGGCATCATTCGATAACCAGAAACACAAAGGCTGACCTCAGACAGACTTTGAAAAAGTAACAAACTAACCTCAATCAATAAGCTCAAAATGGTCTATCACCTTCGAGTGATAGCCACAACAATAAGACCACCCTCGGAAGGACTTGAAGAAAAGAATGTCATCCTCGAATGACAACTCTCAAAAGATCCTTAGATCTAAAACGAAACCATCCTCGAATGGAGCCGCCATGGTATACCGTCCTCAGTCGATAACCAGAAACAACAAAGACTGACCTCAGACAGACTTTGCAAAAGAGACAAAATGACCTCAATCAATAAGCTCAAAATGGTCTATCATTCTCGAATGATAGTCACAAAAACAAGACCAACCTCAGAAGGACTTGAAGAAAAGAATTCCATTCTCGAGTGACAATTCTCAAAAGATCCTCGGATCTAAAACGAAACCATCCTCGAATGGAGACGCAATGGTATACCGGGCTCAGTCGATAACTAGAAACACAAAGATTGGCATCCGACAAACTTTGCAAAAGAGACAAACTGACCTCAATCAATAACCTCAAAATGGTCTATCATCCTCGAATGATAGTCACAACAATAAGACCAACCTCAGAAGGACTTGAAGAAAAGAATTCCATCCTCGAATGACAAATCTCAAAATATCCTCGGATCTAAAACGAAACCATCTTCGAATGGAGAGGCAATGATATACTGGCCTCAGTCGATAACCAGAAACACAAAGGCTCACCTCAAACAGACTTTGCAAAAGAGATAAACTGACCTCAATCAATAAGATGAAAATGGTCTATCACCCTCGAATGATAGCCACAACAACAAGACCAAACTCGGAAGGACTTGAAGAAAAGAATGCCATCCTCGAATGACAACTCTCAAAAGATCCTTAGATATAAAATGAAACCATCCTCGAATGGAGCCGCCATGGTATACCAGCCTCAGTCGATAACAAGAAACAACAAAAATTACCTCAGACAGACATTGCAAAAGAGACAAACTGACCTCAATCAATAAGATCAAAATGGTCTATCATCCTCGAATGATAGTCACAACAACAAGACCAACCTCATAAGGACTTGAAGAAAAGAATTACATACTCGAATGAGAATTCTCAAAAGATCCTCGGATCTAAAACGAAACCATGCTCGAATGGAGACACAATGGTATACCGGCCTCAGTCGATAGCCAAAAACACAAAGACTGACCTCAGACAGACTTGGAGAAAGAGACATACTGACCTCAATCAATAAGCTCAAAATGGTCTATTATCCTCGAATGATAGCCACAACAACAAGACCAACCTCAGAGGGACTTGAAGAAAAGAATTCCATCCGCAAATGACAACACCCAAAAGATCCTCGGATCTAACACGAAACCATCCTCGAATGGTGCCGCCATGGTATACCAGCCTCAGTCAATAACCAGAAACAACAAAGACTGACCTCAGACAGACTTTGCAAAAGATACAAACTAAACTCAATCAATAAGCTCAAAGTGGTCTAACATCCTCGAAAGATAGTCACAACAACAAGACCAACCTGAGAAGGACTTGAAGAAAAGAATTCCATCCTCGAATGACAATTCTCAAAAGATCCTCGGATCTAAAATGAAACCATCCTCGAATGGAGACGCAATGGTATACCGGCATCAGTCGATAACCAGAAACACAAAGGCTGACCTTAGACAAACTTTGCAAAAGAGACAAACTGACCTCAGTCAATAAGCTCAAAATGGTCTATCACCCTCGAATGATAGCCACAACAACAAGACCAACCTCAGAGGGACTTGAAGAAAAGAATGCCATCCTCGAATGAAAACACCCAAAAGATCCTCGAATCTAAAACGAAACCATCCTCGAATGGAGCCGCCTTGGTATACCAGCCTCAGTCGATAACCAGAAACAACAAAGACTGACCTCAGACAGACTTTGCAAAAGATATAAACTAACCTCAATCAATATGCTCAAAATGGTCTATTATCCTCGAATGATAGTAACAACAACAAGACCAACCTCAGAAGGACTTGAAGAAAAGAATTCCATCCTCGAATGACAATTCTCAAAAGATCCTCGGATCTAAAACGAAACCATCCTCGAATGGAGACGCAATGGTATACCGACATCAGTCGATAACCAGAAACACAAAGGCTGACCTCAGACAGACTTTGCAAAAGAGACAAACTGACCTCGATGAATAAGCTCAAAATGGTCTATCACTCTCGAGTGATAGCCACAACAACAAGACCAACCTCGGAAGGACTTGAAGAAAAGAATGCCATCCTCGAATGACAACTCTCAAAAGATCCTTAGATCTAAAACAAAACCATCCTCGAATGGAGCTGCCATGGTATACCGGCCTCAGTCGATAACCAGAAACAATAAAGACTGACCTCAGACAGACTTTGCAAAAGAGACAAACTGACCTCAATCAAAAAGCTCAAAATGGTCTATCATCATCGAATGATAGTCACAACAACAAGACCAACCTCAGAAGGACTTGAAGAAAAGAATTATATTCTAGAGTGACAATTCTCAAAAGATCCTCGGATCTAAAACGAAACCATCCTCGAATGGAGCCGCCATGGTATACCAGCCTCAGTCGATAACCAGAAACAACAAAGACTGACCTCAGACAGAATTTGCAAAAGATACAAACTAACCTCAATCAATAAGCTCAAAATGGTCTATCATCCTCGAATGATAGTCACAACAACAAGACCAACCTTAGAAGGACTTGAAGAAAAGAATTCCATCCTCGAATGAAAATTCTCAAAAGATCCTCGGATCTAAAACGAAACCATCCTCGAATGGAGACGCAATGGTATACCGGCATCAGTCGATAACCAGAAACACAAAGGCTGACCTCAGACAGACTTTGCAAAAGAGACAAACTGACCTCAATGAATAAGCTCAAAATGGTCTATCACCCTCGAATGATAGCCACAACAACAAGACCAACCTCAGAGGGACTTGAAGAAAAGAATGCCATCCTCGAATGACAACACCCAAAAGATCCTCGGATCTAAAACGAAACCATCCTCGAATGGAGCCGCCATGGTATACCAGCCTCAGTCGATAACCAGAAACAACAAAGACTGACCTCAGACAGACTTTGCAAAAGATACAAACTAACCTCAATAAATAAGCTCAAAATGGTCTATCATCCTCGAATGATAGTCACAACAAAAAGACCAACCTCAGAAGGAATTGAAGAAAAGAATTCCATCCTCGAATGACAATTCTCAAAAGATCCTCGGATCTGAAACGAAACAATCGTCGAATGGAGACGCAATGGTATACCGGCATCATTCGATAACCAGAAACACAAAGGCTGACCTCAGACAGACTTTGAAAAAGTAACAAACTAACCTCAATCAATAAGCTCAAAATGGTCTATCACCTTCGAGTGATAGCCACAACAATAAGACCACCCTCGGAAGGACTTGAAGAAAAGAATGTCATAGTCGAATGACAACTCTCAAAAGATCCTTAGATCTAAAACGAAACCATCCTCGAATGGAGCCGCCATGGTATACCGTCCTCAGTCGATAACCAGAAACAACAAAGACTGACCTCAGACAGACTTTGCAAAAGAGACAAAATGACCTCAATCAATAAGCTCAAAATGGTCTATCATTCTCGAATGATAGTCACAAAAACAAGACCAACCTCAGAAGGACTTGAAGAAAAGAATTCCATTCTCGAGTGACAATTCTCAAAAGATCCTCGGATCTAAAACGAAACCATCCTCGAATGGAGACGCAATGGTATACCGGGCTCAGTCGATAACTAGAAACACAAAGATTGGCATCCGACAAACTTTGCAAAAGAGACAAACTGACCTCAATCAATAACCTCAAAATGGTCTATCATCCTCGAATGATAGTCACAACAATAAGACCAACCTCAGAAGGACTTGAAGAAAAGAATTCCATCCTCGAATGACAAATCTCAAAATATCCTCGGATCTAAAACGAAACCATCTTCGAATGGAGAGGCAATGATATACTGGCCTCAGTCGATAACCAGAAACACAAAGGCTCACCTCAAACAGACTTTGCAAAAGAGATAAACTGACCTCAATCAATAAGATGAAAATGGTCTATCACCCTCGAATGATAGCCACAACAACAAGACCAAACTCGGAAGGACTTGAAGAAAAGAATGCCATCCTCGAATGACAACTCTCAAAAGATCCTTAGATATAAAATGAAACCATCCTCGAATGGAGCCGCCATGGTATACCAGCCTCAGTCGATAACAAGAAACAACAAAAATTACCTCAGACAGACATTGCAAAAGAGACAAACTGACCTCAATCAATAAGATCAAAATGGTCTATCATCCTCGAATGATAGTCACAACAACAAGACCAACCTCATAAGGACTTGAAGAAAAGAATTACATACTCGAATGAGAATTCTCAAAAGATCCTCGGATCTAAAACGAAACCATGCTCGAATGGAGACACAATGGTATACCGGCCTCAGTCGATAGCCAAAAACACAAAGACTGACCTCAGACAGACTTGGAGAAAGAGACATACTGACCTCAATCAATAAGCTCAAAATGGTCTATTATCCTCGAATGATAGCCACAACAACAAGACCAACCTCAGAGGGACTTAAAGAAAAGAATTCCATCCGCAAATGACAACACCCAAAAGATCCTCGGATCTAACACGAAACCATCCTCGAATGGTGCCGCCATGGTATACCAGCCTCAGTCAATAACCAGAAACAACAAAGACTGACCTCAGACAGACTTTGCAAAAGATACAAACTAAACTCAATCAATAAGCTCAAAGTGGTCTAACATCCTCGAATGATAGTCACAACAACAAGACCAACCTGAGAAGGACTTGAAGAAAAGAATTCCATCCTCGAATGAAAATTCTCAAAAGATCCTCGGATCTAAAATGAAACCATCCTCGAATGGAGACGCAATGGTATACCGGCATCAGTCGATAACCAGAAACACAAAGGCTGACCTCAGACAGACTTTGCAAAAGAGACAAACTGACCTCAATGAATAAGCTCAAAATGGTCTATCACCCTCGAATGATAGCCACAACAACAAGACCAACCTCAGAGGGACTTGAAGAAAAGAATGCCATCCTCGAATGACAACACCCAAAAGATCCTCGGATCTAAAACGAAACCATCCTCGAATGGAGCCGCCATGGTATACCAGTCTCAGTCGATAACCAGAAACAACAAAGACTGACCTCAGACAGACTTTGCAAAAGATACAAACTAACCTCAATAAATAAGCTCAAAATGGTCTATCATCCTCGAATGATAGTCACAACAAAAAGACCAACCTCAGAAGGAATTGAAGAAAAGAATTCCATCCTCGAATGACAATTCTCAAAAGATCCTCGGATCTGAAACGAAACAATCCTCGAATGGAGACGCAATGGTATACCGGCATCATTCGATAACCAGAAACACAAAGGCTGACCTCAGACAGACTTTGAAAAAGTAACAAACTAACCTCAATCAATAAGCTCAAAATGGTCTATCACCTTCGAGTGATAGCCACAACAATAAGACCACCCTCGGAAGGACTTGAAGAAAAGAATGTCATCCTCGAATGACAACCCTCAAAAGATCCTTAGATCTAAAACGAAACCATCCTCGAATGGAGCCGCCATGGTATACCGTCCTCAGTCGATAACCAGAAACAACAAAGACTGACCTCAGGCAGTCTTTGCAAAAGAGACAAAATGACCTCAATCAATAAGCTCAAAATGGTCTATCATTCTCGAATGATAGTCACAAAAACAAGACTAACCTCAGAAGGACTTGAAGAAAAGAATTCCATTCTCGAGTGACAATTCTCAAAAGATCCTCGGATCTAAAACGAAACCATCCTCGAATGGAGACGCAATGGTATACCGGGCTCATTCGATAACTAGAAACACAAAGATTGGCATCCGACAAACTTTGCAAAAGAGACAAACTGACCTCAATCAATAACCTCAAAATGGTCTATCATCCTCGAATGATAGTCACAACAACAAGACCAACCTCAGAAGGACTTGAAGAAAAGAATTCCATCCTCGAATGACAAATCTCAAAATATCCTCGGATCTAAAACGAAACCATCTTCGAATGGAGAGGCAATGATATACTGGCCTCAGTCGATAACCAGAAACACAAAGGCTCACCTCAAACAGACTTTGCAAAAGAGATAAACTGACCTCAATCAATAAGATCAAAATGGTCTATCACCCTCGAATGATAGCCACAAAAACAAGACCAAACTCGGAAGGACTTGAAGAAAAGAATGCCATCCTCGAATGACAACTCTTAAAAGATCCTTAGATATAAAATGAAACCATCCTCGAATGGAGCCGCCATGGTATACCAGCCTCAGTCGATAACAAGAAACAACAAAAATTACCTCAGACAGACATTGCAAAAGAGACAAACTGACCTCAATCAATAAGATCAAAATGGTCTATCATCCTCGAATGATAGTCACAACAACAAGACCAACCTCATAAGGACTTGAAGAAAAGAATTACATACTCGAATGAGAATTCTCAAAAGATCCTCGGATCTAAAACGAAACCATGCTCGAATGGAGACACAATGGTATACCGGCCTTAGACGATAGTCAAAAACACAAAGACTGACCTCAGACAGACTTGGAGAAAGAGACATACTGACCTCAATCAATAAGCTCAAAATGGTCTATTATCCTCGAATGATAGCCACAACAACAAGACCAACCTCAGAGGGACTTGAAGAAAAGAATTCCATCCGCAAATGACAACACCCAAAAGATCCTCGGATCTAACACGAAACCATCCTCGAATGGTGCCGCCATGGTATACCAGCCTCAGTCAATAACCAGAAACAACAAAGACTGACCTCAGACAGACTTTGCAAAAGATACAAACTAAACTCAATCAATAAGCTCAAAGTGGTCTAACATCCTCGAATGATAGTCACAACAACAAGACCAACCTGAGAAGGACTTGAAGAAAAGAATTCCATCCTCGAATGACAATTCTCAAAAGATCCTCGGATCTAAAATGAAACCATCCTCGAATGGAGACGCAATGGTATACCGGCATCAGTCGATAACCAGAAACACAAAGGCTGACCTTAGACAAACTTTGCAAAAGAGACAAACTGACCTCAGTCAATAAGCTCAAAATGGTCTATCACCCTCGAATGATAGCCACAACAACAAGACCAACCTCAGAGGGACTTGAAGAAAAGAATGCCATCCTCGAATGAAAACACCCAAAAGATCCTCGAATCTAAAACGAAAGCATCCTCGAATGGAGCCGCCATGGTATACCGTCCTCAGTCGATAACCAGAAACAACAAAGACTGACCTCAGACAGACTTTGCAAAAGAGACAAACTGACCTCAATCAATAAGCTCAAAATGGTCTATCATTCTCGAATGATAGTCACAACAACAAGACCAACCTCATAAGGACTTGAAGAAAAGAATTCCATTCTCGAGTGACAATTCTCAAAAGATCCTCGGATCTAAAACGAAACCATCCTCGAATGGAGACGCAATGGTATACCGACATCAGTCGATAACCAGAAACATAAAGGCTGACCTCAGACAGACTTTGCAAAAGAGACAAACTGACCTCGATGAATAAGCTCAAAATGGTCTATCACTCTCGAGTGATAGCCACAACAACAAGACCAACCTCGGAAGGACTTGAAGAAAAGAATGCCATCCTCGAATGACAACTCTCAAAAGATCCTTAGATCTAAAACAAAACCATCCTCGAATGGAGCTGCCATGGTATACCGGCCTCAGTCGATAACCAGAAACAATAAAGACTGACCTCAGACAGACTTTGCAAAAGAGACAAACTGACCTCAATCAAAAATCTCAAAATGGTCTATCATCATCGAATGATAGTCACAACAACAAGACCAACCTCAGAAGGACTTGAAGAAAAGAATTCCATTCTAGAGTGACAATTCTCAAAAGATCCTCGGATCTAAAACGAAACCATCCTCGAATGGAGCCGCCATGGTATACCAGCCTCAGTCGATAACCAGAAACAATAAAGACTGACCTCAGACAGAATTTGCAAAAGATACAAACTAACCTCAATCAATAAGCTCAAAATGGTCTATCATCCTCGAATGATAGTCACAACAACAAGACCAACCTCAGAAGGACTTGAAGAAAAGAATTCCATCCTCGAATGAAAATTCTCAAAAGATCCTCGGATCTAAAACGAAACCATCCTCGAATGGAGACGCAATGGTATACCGGCATCAGTCGATAACCAGAAACACAAAGGCTGACCTCAGACAGACTTTGCAAAAGAGACAAACTGACCTCAATCAATAAGCTCAAAATGGTCTATCACCCTCGAATGATAGCCACAACAACAAGACCAACCTCAGAGGGACTTGAAGAAAAGAATGCCATCCTCGAATGACAACACCCAAAAGATCCTCGGATCTAAAACGAAACCATCCTCGAATGGAGCAGCCATGGTATACCAGCCTAAGTCGATAACAAGAAACAACAAAGACTGACCTCAGACATACTTTGCAAAAGATACAAACTAACCTCAATAAATAAGCTCAAAATGGTCTATCATCCTCGAATGATAGTCACAACAAAAAGACCAACCTCAGAAGGAATTGAAGAAAAGAATTCCATCCTCGAATGACAATTCTCAAAAGATCCTCGGATCTGAAACGAAACAATCCTCGAATGGAGACGCAATGGTATACCGGCATCATTCGATAACCAGAAACACAAAGGCTGACCTCAGACAGACTTTGAAAAAGTAACAAGCTAACCTCAATCAATAAGCTCAAAATGGTCTATCACCTTCGAGTGATAGCCACAACAATAAGACCAACCTCGGAAGGACTTGAAGAAAAGAATGTAATCCTCGAATGACAACTCTCAAAAGATCCTTAGATCTAAAACGAAAGCATCCTCGAATGGAGCCGCCATGGTATACCGTCCTCAGTCGATAACCAGAAACAACAAAGACTGACCTCAGACAGACTTTGCAAAAGAGACAAACTGACCTCAATCAATAAGCTCAAAATGGTCTATCATTCTCGAATGATAGTCACAACAACAAGACCAACCTCATAAGGACTTGAAGAAAAGAATTCCATTCTCGAGTGACAATTCTCAAAAGATCCTCGGATCTAAAACGAAACCATCCTCGAATGGAGACGCAATGGTATACCGACATCAGTCGATAACCAGAAACATAAAGGCTGACCTCAGACAGACTTTGCAAAAGAGACAAACTGACCTCAATGAATAAGCTCAAAATGGTCTATCACTCTCGAGTGATAGCCACAACAACAAGACCAACCTCGGAAGGACTTGAAGAAAAGAATGCCATCCTCGAATGACAACTCTCAAAAGATCCTCGGATCTAAAACGAAACCATCCTCGAATGGAGCTGCCATGGTATACCGGCCTCAGTCGATAACCAGAAACAATAAAGACTGACCTCAGACAGACTTTGCAAAAGAGACAAACTGACCTCAATCAAAAAGCTCAAAATGGTCTATCATCATCGAATGATAGTCACAACAACAAGACCAACCTCAGAAGGACTTGAAGAAAAGAATTCCATTCTAGAGTGACAATTCTCAAAAGATCCTCGGATCTAAAACGAAACCATCCTCGAATGGAGCCACCATGGTATACCAGCCTCAGTCGATAACCAGAAACAACAAAGACTGACGTCAGACAGAATTTGCAAAAGATACAAACTAACCTCAATCAATAAGCTCAAAATGGTCTATCATCCTCGAATGATAGTCACAACAACAAGACCAACCTCAGAAGGACTTGAAGAAAAGAATTCCATCCTCGAATGAAAATTCTCAAAAGATCCTCGGATCTAAAACGAAACCATCCTCGAATGGAGACGCAATGGTATACCGGCATCAGTCGATAACCAGAAACACAAAGGCTGGCCTCAGACAGACTTTGCAAAAGAGACAAACTGACCTCAATCAATAAGCTCAAAATGGTCTATCACCCTCGAATGATAGCCACAACAACAAGACCAACCTCAGAGGGACTTGAAGAAAAGAATGCCATCCTCGAATGACAACACCCAAAAGATCCTCGGATCTAAAACGAAACCATCCTCGAATGGAGCAGACATGGTATACCAGCCTCAGTCGATAACCAGAAACAACAAAGACTGACCTCAGACATACTTTGCAAAAGATACAAACTAACCTCAATAAATAAGCTCAAAATGGTCTATCATCCTCGAATGATAGTCACAACAAAAAGACCAACCTCAGAAGGAATTGAAGAAAAGAATTCCATCCTCGAATGACAATTCTCAAAAGATCCTCGGATCTGAAACGAAACATCCTCGAATGGAGACGCAATGCTATACCGGCATCATTCGATAACCAGAAACACAAAGGCTGACCTCAAACAGACTTTGAAAAAGTAACAAGCTAACCTCAAACAATAAGCTCAAAATGGTCTATCACCTTCGAGTGATAGCCACAACAATAAGACCAACCTCGGAAGGACTTGAAGAAAAGAATGTCATCCTCGAATGACAACTCTCAAAAGATCCTTAGATCTAAAACGAAAGCATCCTCGAATGGAGCCGCCATGGTATACCGTCCTCAGTCGATAACCAGAAACAACAAAGACTGACCTCAGACAGACTTTGCAAAAGAGACAAATTGACCTCAATCAATAAGCTCAAAATGGTTTATCATTCTCGAATGATAGTCACAACAACAAGACCAACCTCATAAGGACTTGAAGAAAAGAATTCCATTCTCGAGTGACAATTCTCAAAAGATCCTCGGATCTAAAACGAAACCATCCTCGAATGGAGACGCAATGGTATACCGGGCTCAGTCGATAACCAGAAACACAAAGATTGGCATCCGACAAACTTTGCAAAAGAGACAAACTGACCTCAATCAATAACCTCAAAATGGTCTATCATCCTCGAATGATAGTCACAACAACAAGACCAACCTCAGAAGGACTTGAAGAAAAGAATTCCATCCTCGAATGACAAATCTCAAAAGATCCTCGGATCTAAAACGAAACCATCTTCGAATGGAGAGGCAATGGTATACTGGCCTCAGTCGATAACCAGAAACACAAAGGCTCACCTCAAACAGACTTTGCAAAAGAGACAAACTGACCTCAATCAATAAGATCAAAATGGTCTATCACCCTCGAATGATAGCCACAACAACAAGACCAACCTCGGAAGGACTTGAAGAAAAGAATGCCATCCTTGAATGACAACTCTCAAAAGATCCTTAGATATAAAATGAAACCATCCTCGAATGGAGCCACCATGGTATACCAGCCTCAGTCGATAACAAGAAACAACAAAAATTACCTCAGACAGACATTGCAAAAGAGACAAGCTGACCTCAATCAATAAGATCAAAATGGTCTATCATCCTCGAATGATAGTCACAACAACAAGACCAACCTCATAAGGACTTGAAGAAAAGAATTACATACTCGAATGAGAATTCTAAAAAGATCCTCGGATCTAAAACGAAACCATGCTCGAATGGAGACACAATGGTATACCGGCCTCAGTCGATAGCCAAAAACACAAAGACTGACCTCAGACAGACTTGGAGAAAGAGACATACTGACCTCAATCAATAAGCTCAAAATGGTCTATCATCCTCGAATGATAGCCACAACAACAAGACCAACCTCAGAGGGACTTGAAGAAAAGAATTCCATCCGCAAATGACAACACCCAAAAGATCCTCGGATCTAAAACGAAACCATCCTCGAATGGAGCCGCCATGGTATACCAGCCTCAGTCAATAACCAGAAACAACAAAGACTGACCTCAGACAGACTTTGCAAAAGATACAAACTAAACTCAATCAATAAGCTCAAAGTGGTCTAACATCCTCGAATGATAGTCACAACAACAAGACCAACCTGAGAAGGACTTGAAGAAAAGAATTCCATCCTCGAATGACAATTCTCAAAAGATCCTCGGATCTAAAATGAAACCATCCTCGAATGGAGACGCAATGGTATACCGGCATCAGTCGATAACCAGAAACACAAAGGCTGACCTTAGACAAACTTTGCAAAAGAGACAAACTGACCTCAGTCAATAAGCTCAAAATGGTCTATCACCCTCGAATGATAGCCACAACAACAAGACCAACCTCAGAGGGACTTGAAGAAAAGAATGCCATCCTCGAATGAAAACACCCAAAAGATCCTCGAATCTAAAACGAAACCATCCTCGAATGGAGCCGCCTTGGTATACCAGCCTCAGTCGATAACCAGAAACAACAAAGACTGACCTCAGACAGACTTTGCAAAAGATATAAACTAACCTCAATCAATAAGCTTAAAATGGTCTATCATCCTCGAATGATAGTAACAACAACAAGACCAACCTAAGAAGGACTTGAAGAAAAGAATTCCATCCTCGAATGACAATTCTCAAAAGATCCTCGGATCTAAAACGAAACCATCCTCAAATGGAGACGCAATGGTATACCGACATCAGTCGATAACCAGAAACACAAAGGCTGACCTCAGACAGACTTTGCAAAAGAGACAAACTGACCTCAATGAATAAGCTCAAAATGGTCTATCACTCTCGAGTGATAGCCACAACAACAAGACCAACCTCGGAAGGACTTGAAGAAAAGAATTCCATCCTCGAATGACAACTCTCAAAAGATCCTTAGATCTAAAACAAAACCATCCTCGAATGGAGCTGCCATGGTATACCGGCCTCAGTCGATAACCAGAAACAATAAAGACTGACCTCAGACAGACTTTGCAAAAGAGACAAAATGACCTCAATCAAAAAGCTCAAAATGGTCTATCATCCTCGAATGATAGTCACAACAACAAGACCAACCTCAGAAGGACTTGAAGAAAAGAATTCCATTCTAGAGTGACAATTCTCAAAAGATCCTCGGATCTAAAACGAAACCATCCTCGAATGGAGACGCAATGGTATACCGGGCTCAATCGATAACCAGAAACACAAAGACTGGCATCCGACAGACTTTGCAAAAGAGACAAACTGACCTCAATCAATAACCTCAAAATGATCTATCATCCTCGAATGATAGTCACAATAACAAGACCAACCTGAGAAGGACTTGAAGAAAAGAATTCCATCCTCGAATGACAATTCTCAAAAGATCCTCGGATCTAAAACAAAACCATCCTCGAATGGAGACGCAATGGTATACTGGCCTCAGTCGATAACCATAAACACAAAGGCTGACCTCAAACAGACTTTGCAAAAGAGACAAATTGACCTCAATCAATAATATCAAAATGGTCTATCACCCTCGAATGATAGCCACAACAACAAGACCAACCTCGGAAGGGCTTGAAGAAAAGAATGCCATCCTCGAATGACAACTCTCAAAAGATCCTTAGATATAAAACGAAACCATCTTCGAATGGAGCCTTCATGGTATACCAGCCTCAGTCGATAACCAGAAACAACAAAAATTACCTCAGACAGACTTTGCAAAAGAGACAAACTGACCTCAATCAATAAGATTAAAATGGTCTATCATTCTCAAATGATAGTCACAACAACAAGACCAACCTCAGAAGGACTTGAAGAAAAGAATTCCATCCTCGAATGACAATTCTCAAAAGATCCTCGGATCTAAAACGAAACCATCCTCGAATGGAGACGCAATGGTATATCGGCCTCAGTCGATAACCAGAAACACAAAGGCTGACCTCAGACAGACTTTGCAAAAGAGACAAACTGACCTCAATCAATAAGCTCAAAATGGTCTATCACCCTCGAGTGATAGCCACAACAACAAGACCAACCTCGGAAGGACTTGAAAAAAAGAATGCCATCCTCGAATGACAACTCTCAAAAGATCTTCTGATCTAACAGGAACCCATCCTCGAATGGAAACGCCATGGTATACCAGCCTCAGTCGATAACCAGAAACAACAAAGACTGACCTCAGACAGAATTTGCAAAAGATACAAACTAACCTCAATCAATAAGCTCAAAATGGTCTATCATCCTCGAATGATAGTCACAACAACAAGACCAACCTCAGAAGGACTTGAAGAAAAGAATTCCATCCTCGAATGAAAATTCTCAAAAGATCCTCGGATCTAAAACGAAACCATCCTCGAATGGAGACGCAATGGTATACCGGCATCAGTTGATAACCAGAAACACAAAGGCTGACCTCAGACAGACTTTGCAAAAGAGACAAACTGACATCAATCAATAAGCTCAAAATGGTCTATCACCCTCGAATGATAGCCACAACAACAAGACCAACCTCAGAGGGACTTGAAGAAAAGAATGCCATCCTCGAATGACAACACCCAAAAGATCCTCGGATCTAAAACGAAACCATCCTCGAATGGAGCCGCCATGGTATACCAGCCTCAGTCGATAACCAGAAACAACAAAGACTGACCTCAGACAGACTTTGCAAAAGATACAAACTAACCTCAATAAATAAGCTCAAAATGGTCTATTATCCTTGAATGATAGTCACAACAAAAAGACCAACCTCAGAAGGAATTGAAGAAAAAGAATTCCATCCTCGAATGACAATTCTCAAAAGATCCTTGGATCTGAAACGAAACAATCCTCGAATGGAGACGCAATGGTATACCGGCATCATTCGATAACCAGAAACACAAAGGCTGACCTCAGACAGACTTTGAAAAAGTAACAAACTAACCTCAATCAATAAGCTCAAAATGGTCTATCACCTTCGAGTGATAGCCACAACAATAAGACCAACCTCGGAAGGACTTGAAGAAAAGAATGTCATCCTCGAATGACAACTCTCAAAAGATCCTTAGATCTAAAACGAAACCATCCCCGAATGGAGCCTCCATGGTATACCGGCCTCAGTCGATAACCAGAAACAACAAAGACTGACCTCAGACAGACTTTGCAAAAGAGACAAACTAACCTCAATCAATAAGCTCAAAATGGTCTATCATTCTCGAATGATAGTCACAACAACAAGACCAACCTCAGAAGGACTTGAAGAAAAGAATTCCATTCTCGAGTGACAATTCTCAAAAGATCCTCGGATCTAAAACGAAACCATCCTCGAATGGAGACGCAATGGTATACCTGGCTCAGTCGATAACCAGAAACACAAAGATTGGCATCCGACAAACTTTGCAAAAGAGACAAACTGACCTCAATCAATAACCTCAAAATGGTCTATTATCCTCGAATGATAGTCACAAAAACAAGACCAACCTCAGAAGGACTTGAAGAAAAGAATTCCATCCTCGAATGACAAATCTCAAAAGATCCTCGGATCTGAAACGAAACCATCTTCGAATGGAGAGGCAATGGTATACTGGCCTCAGTCGATAACCAGAAACACAAAGGCTCACCTCAAACAGACTTTGCAAAAGAGACAAACTGACCTCAATCAATAAGATCAAAATGGTCTATCACCCTCGAATGATAGCCACAACAACAAGACCAACCTCGGAAGGACTTGAAGAAAAGAATGCCATCCTCGAATGACAACTCTCAAAAGATCCTTAGATATAAAATGAAACCATCCTCGAATGGAGCCGCCATGGTATACCAGCCTCAGTCGATAACAAGAAACAACAAAAATTACCTCAGACAGACATTGCAAAAGAGACAAACTGACCTCAATCAATAAGATCAAAATGGTCTATCATCCTCGAATGATAGTCACAACAACAAGACCAACCTCATAAGGACTTGAAGAAAAGAATTACATACTCGAATGAGAATTCTCAAAAGATCCTCGGATCTAAAACGAAACCATGCTCGAATGGAGACACAATGGTATACCGGCCTCAGTCGATAGCCAAAAACACAAAGACTGACCTCAGACAGACTTGGAGAAAGAGACATAATGACCTCAATCAATAAGCTCAAAATGCTCTATCATCCTCGAATGATAGCCACAACAACAATACCAACCTCAGAGGGACTTGAAGAAAAGAATTCCATTCGCAAATGACAACACCCAAAAGATCCTCGGATCTAAAACGAAACCATCCTCGAATGGAGCCGCCATGGTATACCAGCCTCAGTCAATAACCAGAAACAACAAAGACTGACCTCAGACAGAATTTGCAAAAGATACAAACTAAACTCATTCAATAAGCTCAAAGTGGTCTAACATCCTCGAATGATAGTCACAACAACAAGACCAACCTGAGAAGGACTTGAAGAAAATAATTCCATCCTCGAATGACAATTCTCAAAAGATCCTCGGATCTAAAATGAAACCATCCTCGAATGGAGACGCAATGGTATACCGGCATCAGTCGATAACCAGAAACACAAAGGCTGACCTTAGACAAACTTTGCAAAAGAGACAAACTGACCTCAGTCAATAAGCTCAAAATGGTCTATCACCCTCGAATGATAGCCACAACAACAAGACAAACCTCAGAGGGACTTGAAGAAAAGAATGCCATCCTCGAATGAAAACACCCAAAAGATCCTCGAATCTAAAACGAAACCATCCTCGAATGGAGCCGCCTTGGTATACCAGCCTCAGTCGATAACCAGAAACAACAAAGACTGACCTCAGACAAACTTTGCAAAAGATATAAACTAACCTCAATCAATAAGCTCAAAATGGTCTATCATCCTCGAATGATAGTAACAACAACATGACCAACCTCAGAAGGACTTGAAGTAAAGAATTCCATCCTCGAATGACAATTCTCAAAAGATCCTCGGATCTAAAACGAAACCATCCTCGAATGGAGACGCAATGGTATACCGACATCAGTCGATAACCAGAAACACAAAGGCTGACCTCAGACAGACTTTGCAAAAGAGACAAACTGACCTCAATCAATAAGCTCAAAATGGTCTATCACTCTCGAGTGATAGCCACAACAACAAGACCAACCTCGGAAGGACTTGAAGAAAAGAATGCCATCCTCGAATGACAACTCTCAAAAGATCCTTAGATCTAAAACAAAACCATCCTCGAATGGAGCTGCCATGGTATACCGGCCTCAGTCGATAACCAGAAACAATAAAGACTGACCTCAGACAGACTTTGCAAAAGATACAAACTGACCTCAATAAATAAGCTCAAAATGGTCTATCATCCTCGAATGATAGTCACAACAAAAAGACCAACCTCAGAAGGAATTGAAGAAAAGAATTCCATCCTCGAATGACAATTCTCAAAAGATCCTCGGATCTGAAACGAAACAATCCTCGAATGGAGACGCAATGGTATATCGGCATCATTCGATAACCAGAAACACAAAGGCTGACCTCAGACAGACTTTGAAAAAGTAACAAACTAACCTCAATCAATAAGCTCAAAATGGTCTATCACCTTCGAGTGATAGCCACAACAATAAGACCAACCTCGGAAGGACTTGAAGAAAAGAATGTCATCCTCGAATGACAACTCTCAAAAGATCCTTAGATCTAAAACGAAACCATCCTCGAATGGAGCCGCCATGGTATACCGGCCTCAGTCGATAACCAGAAACAACAAAGACTGACCTCAGACAGACTTATCAAAAGAGACAAACTGACCTCAATCAATAAGCTCAAAATGGTCTATCATTCTCGAATGATAGTCACAACAACAAGACCAACCTCAGAAGGACTTGAAGAAAAGAATTCCATCCTCGAATGACAATTCTCAAAAGATCCCCGGATCTAAAACGAAACCATCCTCGAATGGAGACGCAATGGTATACCGGCCTCAGTCGATAACCAGAAACACAAAGGCTGACCTCAGACAGACTTTGCAAAAGAGACAAACTGACCTCAATCAATAAGCTCAAAATGGTCTATCACCCTCGAGTGATAGCCACAACAACAAGACCAACCTAGGAAGGACTTGAAAAAAAGAATGCCATCCTCGAATGAAAACTCTCAAAAGATCTTCGGATCTAACAGGAACCCTTCCTCGAATGGAACCGCCATGGTATATCGGCCTCAGTCGATAACCAGAAACACAAAGACTGACCTCAGACAGACTTTGCAAAAGAGAAAAACTGACCTCAATCAATAAGCTCACAATGGTCTATCACCCTCGAGTGATAGCCACAACAACAAGACCGACCTCGAAAGGACTTGAAGAAAAGAATTTCATCCTCGAATGACAATTCTCAAAAGATCATCGAATCTGACACGAAACCATCCTCGATTGGAGACGCAATGGTATACCGGCCTCAGTTGATAACCAAAACCACAAAGCCTGACCTCAGACAGACTTTGCAAAAGAGATAAACTGACCTCAATCAATAAGCTCAAAATGGTCTATCACCCTCGAGTGAGAGCCACAACAACAAGACAAACCTCAGAAGGACTTGAAGAAAAGAATGCCATCCTCGAATGACAACTCTCAAAATATCCTCGGATCTAACACGAAACCATCCTCGAATGGAGACACAATGGTATACCGGCCTCAGTCGATAACCAAAAACATAAAGACTGACCTCAGACAGACTTTGCGAAAGAGACAAACTGACCTCAATCAATAAGCTCAAAATGGTCTATCATCCTCGAATGATAGCCACAACAACAAGACCAACCTCAGAGGGACTTGAAGAAAAGAATGCCATCCTCGAATGACAACACCCAAAAGATCCTCAGATCTAAAACGAAACCATCCTCGAATGGAGACGCAATGGTATATCGGCCTCAGTTGATAACCAGAAACACAATGGAAATAGGACAAGATGGAACGGGATCGTTGTACATAAACGAGAGCCCCGACAAACAGGACCGTTGTTCAAAACAATAACCTGTGACGCGACTTTTGTACCAATCAAGACGCAGAATAAGTGACAAACATTAACTTGAAAAGACAAGGGTGTCTGAAAAATGATATCGGTATCCTCTGTACGGAGTACTTCAGGTTGAGAATATGTTCGTAATATACCTCAAAACTGGCCCATGCTGGCATGCATATGTTTGAATTTATGGCGTAATGCTCCATGATGATGGAAATGCTATGCTTTAGAGGATGTAAATGTAATGATGATTACTAAATGCAAATGAAAATGCAAAGGGATCTCCCGATAAGGAGATTGCAAGTATCCCAGATGGCTTGATTGGGGAGAACTTATGATCACTGCATTGATCTGGTCCATCCTGGTGAGGAAGAAACAACTCTGCGGGGAAGGCTGTCAATGATTCACCGGCTCTGAACTGCCGTTATTACCAAAAATAAATTGGACTTTGAGATTGGAGTGCCAAGACCCTGCTGGAGATGGACCCTTCTTGCGCTCTGGTGGGGAAATGGATACCTCCTGACATGGCTGGGAACCAGAGGCATGACACTGCTGAGGAAGCAACTTGCTGGGGAGGAAAGACACTCCTTGTACTGCTTGGAATTGCCCCTGTATTTGTAGGGAAACTTCTGCTTGGGGATGACACCCATATTCTGCTACCTTGCTGGGAGATTTCAACTTCCATTTTACTGGGGATGATTGGAGACACCCTGGGAGACACCTACTCTTGGTCAAGCATAAAGAAATGCTCCTCCTGGAAATTTGTTTTTAGCTCTGTTAGCAACACCTATACCTGTACCTGCATAAACACAATCGATAGTGCCTGCAACATGGAGAGTTAGTTTGGGACCTGCCTGCCCCAGGCTCGTAGCATGAATCATTATTTGGGCATCTTGACACCCTTTCAGAGTTGTATTAAATGTTTCTGTCCTCCTGCACGAGTTAGAAAGCATTCAAATGTTCACAACATAATACAAATCACAATTTGCTGGACGTTTTCCCAATCAATCAATGTTAGATGAAAAACAAGAAGCAAAATAGTCACAAGCTGACTGAAGTTGGATTTTTATTGATTCGAAAAAAATGGTCATGAATAGGCAATACAAAGGAAGCAGTTCCTTAGAAAGAGAAAACAACCAAAAAGGAAAATAAACTATCCTATTGGCAATGTGAGAAGTGGATCTCATCAAGTTTCAACCCGGTTATGACTCGTATATCTTCGAGACGCTCCGCTCGCTCTGCCTATAGAGGAAGATTAATTGGACTGATCTTCAACCCTTAGGATAGCCTCAACTGTAGATAAGTTATGGATCTCGTAGATCGTAGTCGTTCGTGTTAATCCCTCTTTTGCTTGGATCTCCCTTTCAGGTTTTCAATCCACTGGGATACCCTTTTTTGCCTGAGCTGTCCGATGTGGCTTTTCAACTCAGCGGGTGTACATTTCTTCAAGATTTCCCTAATTTTTTCCTGAGCCTTTTATTCTGTTTTTGTCTCGCCGGGACGCCCATTTTTTCCTGGATCTTTATTCTGTTTTTATCTAGCGGGTCCATTTTTTAAACGAAGTATTTTCTTACTACATCTGCGTTAACAGGGGACTGGAAGTCTTCTCCGTCCATGGTTGTCAGCATCAAGGCTCCACCTAAGAAAACCTTTTTAACCACGAACGGTCCTTCATAGTTGGGTGTCCACTTGCCCCTGTGATCGTTAATAGGAGGAAGAATCCTTTTCAGCACTAAGTCACCTGGCATGTACCTCTGTGGTTGCACCTTCTTGTCAAAAGCCTGCTTCATTTGTCGCTGATACAACTGTCCATGGCATACACCAGTGAGAACGGGGTTTCCCCTATTGAAGTACGTACTGACGTTTTGTACCCATGCAACACAAATGGTAGCATCTCATGCCAATCTTTGTATGTTACAACCATCTTCTGCATGATCTTATTGATGTTCTTATTGGCCGCCTCGACGGCGCCATTCATCTTTGGGCGATATCGAGAAGAGTTGTGATGCTCTATTTTGAAATCTCGACACAAGTCAGCCATCATCTTATTGTTGAGATTAGAACCATTATCAGTAATGATCCTTTCAGGAATTCCGTACCGCAAAATGATGTCTCTTTTAATAAATCGGACTACCACTTTTTTAGTGACATTGGTGTAAGATGCCACTTCGACCCACTTCGTGAAATAATCTATAGCAACCAGGATGAAGCGATGACCATTAGAAGCTGTCGGCTCGATCTTGCCAATCATATCAATGCTCCACATAGCGAACGACCATGGTGAAGACATGACACTCAACGGATTCGGAGGCACATGGACCTTGTCGGCATAAATCTGACACTTGTGGCATTTACGGGAGTACTTACAGCAATCAGATTCCATGGTAATCCAATAATACCCCGATCTCAACAATTTCTTGGCCATAGCATGTCCTCCAGCATGGGTACCAAAGGAGCCCTCATGGACCTCCTGCATCAACAGGTCTGCTTCGTGTCTATCCACGCATTTGAGCAGAACCATGTCGCAATTTCGTTTGTACAGCACGCCATCTTGATTCAAGAAGAAACCTCCTGCCAGTCTTCTAAGGGTCTTCTTGTCCTTAATAGATGCCCCAGCTGGGTATTCTTGAGCCTTCAGGAATTGCTTGATATCATGATACCAAGGCTTGTTATCTTCACCATCGTCGACTGCAAAGACATAAGCAGGTCTTTCAAGACGGGAGACCGTAATTCGAGGCACGAAATTCTCTTGACAAACTTTAATCATGGACGACAAAGTTGCTAGAGCATCGGCGAATTGGTTTTCGTCTCGAGGAATATATTTCAGCTTGACTTTGGTGAAGAAGGTTAACAACCTCCTGACATAATCACTGTAAGGAATCAAATGAGGTTGATGAACCAACCATTTTCCATTGACTTGATTCACCACCAAAGTAGAATCTCCGAAGATTTTGAGGTTTTTTGACTCGCAAGTCGATTGCCTCTTCAATCCCCATGATACAAGCTTCATACTCTGCCTTATTGTTAGTGCATTCGAAAGTCAATCGAGCAGCTAAAGGTGTATGGACCCCTTCTGGCGAGATGATAACAGCGCCTACTCCACTTCCATTCATGTTCACAACTCCGTCAAACATCAACTTCCATTTGGATTTAGGGTCTGGCCCCTCCTCCGGAAGTGGCTCTTCGTAGTCTTTCGACTTGAGGAACATGATGTCCTCATCTGGAAACTCGAACCTCATGGGTTGATAATCATCGATTGGTTGCTGAGCCAAGTATTCTGACAATACACTTCCTTTGATTGCCTTTTGCAAAGTGTAATGTATATCATACTCTGTTAGTATCATCTGCCACCGGGATACTCTTCCTGTCAGAGCTGGCTTTTCAAAAATGTATTTCACAAGATCCATCTTGGAAATTAAGAGAGTAGTGTGAGTAAGCATGAATTGTCTTAGTCGGTGAGCAACCCATGCCAAAGCGCAGCAAGTTTTCTCGAGTAGTGAGTAGCGCATCTCACAATCGGTAAACTTTTTGCTAAGGTAATAAATGGCATGCTCTTTTCGACCAGACTCGTCTTGTTGACCCAACACACATCCCATCGATCCTTCAAGCACGGTAAGATACATAATCAAAGGTCTCCCTGGCACTAGAGGCATAAGAATTGGAGGTTCTAGCAGGTATCTTTGATTCGGTCAAAGGCTTGTTGGCAGTCTTCGTTCCATTTAATGGCCTGATTCTTCCTCAGAAGCTTAAAGATGGGCTCACACGTGGCTATTAGGTGAGATATAAACCGTGCAATGTAGTTTAGCCTCCCTAAGAAGCCACACACTTGCTTTTCAGTCTTCGGCTCAGGCATTTCTTGTATGGCTTTCACTTTGGCTAGATCAAACTCAATTCCTCGCTCACTAATAATGAAGCCGAGTAGCTTGCTAGAACGGACGCCGAAGGTACACTTATTCGGATTCAACCTCAGCCTGAACTTCCGGAGTCTGTCAAACAACTTTTCTAGATTAACCAAGTGCTCTTCCTCTGTTTGGGATTTTGTTATCATATCACCAACATAAACCTCAATTTCATGATGGATCATGTCGTGAAATAGCGTCACCATCGCCCGTTGATAAGTGGCTCCAGCATTCTCCAAACCAAATGGCATGACCTTGTAACCGAAGGTGCCCCAAGGCGTGATGAAGGTTGTCTTTTCCATGTCATCGGGAGACATCTTAATCTGATTATAGCCAGAAAATCCGTCCATGAAGTAGAACACGGAAAACTGAGCAGTATTATCGACAAACACATCTATACGAGGTAGAGGGAAGTCATCCTTGGGGCTGGCCCTATTCAAATCCCTGTAGTCTACACACATCCTGACTTTACCGTCTTTCTTGGGAACCGACACAATGTTGGCAACCCATGGAGGGTAACTGGTCACGGCTAAGAAGCCAACATCAAACTGTTTTTGTACTTCTTCTTTTATTTTGATAGCCATATCAGGACATGTGCGCCTCAACTTCTGCTTTACCGGAGGACAATCTTCTCTGAGAGGCAGCTTGTGTACCACAATGTCAGTTTTTAAACTAGGCATATCTTGGTAGGACCATGCAAAGACATCAACATACTCTCGAAGCATAGCAATCAAACGAGTCTTGACAGATTCTTCTAATGCAGCCCCGATCTTGACTTCTTTCTTGTCCTCTTCGGTACCCAGGTTTATCACCTCAACGGCTTCCTCGTGCAGTTGAATCATCTTTTCCTCCTGTTTAAGCAATCTGGCCAATTCATCAGGTAGTTCGCAATCCTCTTCACCTTCATCGTCGGCTTGATAAATTGGATTGTCGAAGTCATACTCAGCCATAACAGGGTCGTTATTGATAAGATCCGGTGACGAGCACCTGCATGAATGGTGATTCATGCAAGGCTTTAGAAAAAACTTGAGAAAATGGGAAACATTGCCATTTTAAAACTTTTCTTTCTTTTTGAAAAAAACGAAAAATGCAAAAATGAAAGACAAAGAACAACATGAATGAATGTGAAACGTCAGCTTTATTTATGATTGTAAATTGCGTTAAGAACAAAAGAACCCTTACAAAGAGCTAATATGCCCCGGGCAAGGCATAGTGCTTGAATACAGGAAAAACAAAAACAAAAAATTATTAATCTTTGAAAGAGGTGACTGAAATAAGCCTTTCTGATGTCCAATTGCTAAGCTGAGTCCCTGGAACGGCAGGCTTGATCCACTCATCTAGGTCACAGTCACTATCGACTGCGTCATCCTGCACAACACTAATGTTCCCATAATCGACCACTCCCGCACTCGTGAAAGTAATCGGGCTTTGACAACCTCTATCACTTGGTCCAGACGATGACTTCCTAGGATGGTAACCAATCCCAAACATATGTTTCTTTTCTGGCACTTCTACTGGACTGCCCCAACCTTCTCGTATCCCAGATTCTACCAATTCAAGCGCTTGCTTATAAGAGGCTATGGAAACCCCCTTCTTCGGTTCTTCAGGAGAAGCTGCCATTGCGGATGCTTGTTCAGTCTTCAGGGCTCAAAAGCCTGACATGGAGTCTCAACTATTTCGCCATCCATCTCCACATACTTGAATGAAGCCAGATGACTAACAAAAATGTCTTCTTCCCCACTGACAGTTACAATTTGACGCTCCCAGACAAACTTTAGCTTTTGATGAAGTGTGGACGATACTGCTCCCGCTGAATGTATCCAAGGTCTTCCAAGCAAACAATTGTATGCAGGCTGTATATCCATTACGTAAAACGTGGTACTGAAGATTTGTGGACCTACTTTAATTGGTAACTCCACCTCCCCGAACACCGATCTCCTCGACCCACCAAATACTCTAACTACTAGGTCGCTAAGCTTTAGAACTACTCCATCATAATCCAACTTCAACAGTGCTTTCTTGGGCAAGACATTCAATGACGATCCAGTATCTACCAACACGTGAGAGAGTATTGTACCTTTACATTCAAAAGAGATATGCAGTTCCCGATTATGAGCACGCCCTTCAGAAGTCAGATCCAAGTCTGTGAAACCCAATCCGTGACTTGCATTAACACTAGATACCACTGCTTCCAACTGATTTACTGAAATATCCTGAGGCACGTAAGCCTTTTTCAGAATATTCAGGAGAGCCTTCCTGTGAGAATCAGAACACATGAGCAAGGACAAAATGGAAATCTTCGACGGAGTCTATTGCAGATGGTCCACAATCTTGTAGTCGCTATTTTTGATAATCCTCAGGAATTCTTCAGCTTCTTTATCGAAAGTAAGGTCTGGATCAGTTGCTGGTGCAGGATCGTTGACAACCACTGGCTGCTTCCCTCTCACCCTAGCCTAGGCTTCTGTGGTGTCCTTGGGTGGTATCACACTATTTCTTAGTGTTTATGGCGCAAATAACCTCCCACTTCTAGTAAAGCCCCCTACTCCAACATTTTCAACTTGATCTAGGGTTGTACTAGACATGGACAACTCTTGCTTCTGGCTGTTACAGTATACTCCGCCACCATAATTCCAGGGAATGGCTTTATCATTCTGATACAGTACTGGTCCTGCAGTGGTATTGGATATCGGTGTTACTCTGGCCTGTGGAGGAACTTGAGATGGATCGTAGAAGATGGTTATTGTAGAGACTTCACTTTCCTTTACAACCTTGTCAAACTGCAACACTCCTTCATTAATCATGCTCTGGATCCCTGCTTTCAACTACTCACAACCATTTGTAGCTTCAGCACATCCTGGACAATCAACTTCACACCCAGGAAAAATACCCTTTTGTGACAAGAAGACTTTAACAACAATAAACGGAGTCTGCAAGTCTTTGACATTGCGCACCAAGTTTAAATTTTCCCCTTCATCAACTGCCCCAACCGTACCTCCGTGAGGAGGCATGGGGTTCTGAATTACATCAGGAGTAGGAGCAAAGTTGATTGCTTTAGAATCCAATAGGTCTTGAACAACATGCTTCAGTGCTTTGCAGTTCTCTTTGGTATGCCCGGGAGCTCCGGAATGAAATTCGCATCTAGCATTTGTATCATAACCCTCGTGGATTTGGCCTGGCTTTGGGGGTTGTAGAGTTCGGAGTTGAACCATATAAAGTTGTAGGAGGTTCTTCAAAACCTATGAATAGGACATCGGCGGAGCTTCGAAATGTCTTTCTATGGGCTTCTGGGGGTAATATGGACGAGGAGTTCTTTGTTGATACCCTTGCTGGCGTTGTTGCTGTGGTTGTTGGACTTGTTGTTGAACAGGTTGAGCTGAGATAGTGACAGGGCTCACTTGCTGATAAAAACCTTTGTTGCTTCCTCCCCTCTATGCGTACACTGCCCCAGTCTCTCCTTCTCTCCTCTTCGTGAAGGGTTTCTTAATACCAGAACTTGAAGCACCTCCGTTCTGAATCTTCCCTTACTTGATCCAACTTTCTATCCTCTCGCCAGTCAAGATGATATTTGAGAATCCACTTGAAGAACATCCATCTAGCCTTTCCATGAAATGCCCAGGGAGGGTATCCAGGAATAGGTCTACCATTTCTCTCTCCAGCAAAGGCGGTTTCACTCTAGCGGCCACTTCACGCCACCTTTGTGCGTAATCTTTGAAGCTCTCGGAGTTCTTCTTAGTCAAACTTTGAAGTTGAGTGTGACTGGGCTCCATGTCGATATTATATTGATATTGTTTGAGGAATGCTTCTCCCAATTCCTTCCAGCTTCTCACAGAGCTTCTCTCTAACTTCATATACCATTCCAAGGATCCTCCGGAGAGACTATCCCGAAAGTAGTACATCCAGAGCTTTTCATCCCTAGTATGGGCAACAATTTTCCAGTAGAATGCCTGCAAGTGAGTCTTTGGGTAGGAGCTACCGTTATACTTGTCAAAAGTAGGCGGCCTGAATTTGTGAGGAATAACCACCCCGGGGTCTAGGCCCATGTCAGAGACTTCTATCCCCAAAGTGTCACTACACTCGAGGGCTTTGACTTTCTCAGCAAGCACCAGAAAGTCTTGAAGATTTCCTTCTTCGCCAAACCCCATGTCATTGTTGAAAGAAGGGAACTGATCATCCTGCTTGTCTTGTACCGAAATGAAAGTTGTTGTACCCTGCTCTGGAATTTGAGGTCCGCCTGGGCCATTATTGGTGTTGGGAGGAGTCACTTGGACGTCAGGAGTGGTTACAGGGATATTAGTGTGAGGAGGGTTGAGCCCCTGAACTGCATTCCTTAACTCTTGTTGTCCCTGAGCCATCCCTTGCATCATCACCATGAATTCTCCCATTCTGGTGCGAAACTCATTAAGCTTTGTTTGCATAGAGTCCATGACTGTCCTCTGGTTGTTGCGAGTTGCATAGAGATGTGGAATATTTTTCCAAAGATACCGAGTCTCGGAAGCTCTCGCAATCTTTTCCTGAAACACAGATAAATTAAGCATCCCGTAGAAAACCTACAAAACCAAAAGAAATACAAATGATGTGTATGCAATGCAATGTGTTCCTTTTATTCCCAAGGCTTTTTCTTTTCCTGGTCCTGGTATTAAGAGAATAATAATTGGGAAGAAGACCCAAGCGATGTTCAAATACAGTGACGGCAGTAGAGAATTGGTTCTCATTACCCCGTGTCGGTGCAACAAATAACGAACAAGAGATTCAAAATAAGAAAATCACATAAACTGAAGTTTGAAACAACAAAGTCCCCGAAGGGTGCCAATCAAAAGAACAACAAAGTACATCAAATAAACGGAATCCCACAACAAGCCTGCGGGTAATCCAAGTACAATAGCATGAAACTAAACCCCAAGGTGTTCTAAGTCTTGCAGCCTCCAGCTAAGACGCTTGACATTCTGGAACAACTGAATGATATCCGGATGGTGGGGCTCCTGGATGAGTCTCTGGATGAGCAGGTCCCTTAGATCAAAGGAAGCCTGCAACTCTTTAATCTGCTGCAGGAAAGTCATCTCATTCTCTTTGCTCGGACCCGGTTCGACCTTTGACCTCTTCACATCAGCACGAAGCTTCAGCTCTTCAACTTCTTTCTGGACATCTTCAGCTATTTGTTGACTATTCGTCATCTAACGAAGATACTCTCTCTATTGCTCTTGTTCCTTCTGAACTAACTTCTCTTGCTCAACCAAAGCATCCTGGAGGTTCTTGATCTTTAACTCGAATTCAGCTTCTACCTCCTTTTGCTTCTTCTGATTATCACTCCACTTCTCTTGCCAAATTGTGATGGCTTCATTAGCCTTCTTCTTGAGAGGAACCGTTTCCTCAGCTCAGAGAGCTCTATCTTCTAACTGATGGTTCTGAATCATCAATTTCTGACAAGAATTGTAAGCCTCCTGATTCTCAACCCTAAGCTACTTGACCAGAGCCTCCAATTTCTGATAATCTTCTAAAGGAATTGTGGTAGGTGGTGATAACGGTGCGGAGAAAGGGAATAGAGTCACTTGAGCTTTTTCTCTTACCCAAGCTTCATATTCGGGAAACATTTGGTTATTACTCCTGCCCAAGCGTTCTATACCATTTCTATTAATCAATTTCCAAGCACGTGCAGCTTCCTGTACCAATGGGAGGTTGTCCTTCAAAGGAAAATAAAAAGTCCGATCCAACTCCGAATCTTTGGGAACATTCTTCAAAGCATATCCTAATTGTCTTCTCAAAAGTATGGGGTTGTAATTAATGCCCCTAACTACTCCTAAGAAGGGGACATTAGGATAACCTCCACAACTGGAGATGAGCTCTTTCCCTTTTATCCTTAAGGTGAACCATCTAATGTCTTTGGCGGTCAACGTGCTTAGTTTTTGCGACCATATTACTTTGGGATCTGTGAATACTCCAGTAACAGGGATGTGCCTCATAAACCATGTGTAAAATAACGGGGCACAACATCTAACCAAGCCACCTCGTCTCTTCTCATTCTTATAGTGTACTGAATAATACAAATCTCCCAAAAGAGTGGGTACAAAATTCTTCATCACGAACAAATGAATGGCATTCATATCCACGAACTTTTCCATGTCAGCAAACAAAACTATCCCATACACAGATAATGCCAAGATGGCGCAAACTGAATCCCACTGCTTTTCCACGACACATTCTTCAGCTCTTCTGACTAGAAACTCTAAGGGAAAACCAAGTACTCCTGCCTTGGTGGAAACCAGATTAGCAGATATCTCTGACGGGCTCAAATAAAGAGCTTTAGTGATGTCAGCAGGAGTCGGTCTTGTCATTTCTGAATTGAAAGGAATCTGGTCTTTGATAGGCAGTCCCAAAATCTCAACATACTCTTCTAGTAATGGACCTAGCTGGAAATCAGGGAATGTGAAACATCGGAGTCTAGGGTCATAATACTGTAATAAGGTATGGATGGCACTCCTTTGTGAATTATCCAGATTGAACACCATATCCAGAATATCACCATATCACTGTTTGAAAAATCCAAAATGACCCGGGGTAATGAGAGACACCATTTGCTTGAGCAAGTCCACCTTGGTATCAAAAAATTTGTAGAAAATATTCTTCTTTCTGATATCTTCCATTCTGAAGCAAGTATACGACCATGAACTGGGAGTAGTGCAAACCCTGAGAATAAAAGAAACACAAATGATTAATGATGATATGATGCTTATGCAAGGCAAGGCATGTGATCAGTGAAGTGTCTGTGATATGCCAATCATATAATCAGGTGTCGGTGCAAGGTCACAATATCCACATGTCACAATAACAATCCCTCTGATCCGGAATCCATATCTTAGAACCAGAAATCCAGATCACAAAATTGAACCAAAGGCAAAACGGGTATGCTGAAGGTCTTAGGGCTCCTACAAACCTGTTAACCCCTCCCAATCTCACGGGTGTGCTACTCGGGTGAACATCACGGACTCTCAAAGCCGAATAGCAATAATACGTTCACCATTTCCGTGAAATGGCTCATGACCAAATCATGGAATCATTTTGGCATTATGTACTACTCAGGGAGGCCTCAGCTGAGTCCCAAAAAACAAGCATCCCTCACAAGTCCTCAGCTTCAAGCACTGAAACAAGAAACAATAGTACATTCATCCCGAAGGGTACAATACTACCGTCATACGAACAACTTGCTTTAACTGGATTCCTATGAGACAACCAGGCCATCCTATGTGAGTTCCCAATGGACCTTCGGATGCGAGTGGGTTTGCCAACAAATGTGGTCTACCACTGTCATCGCTGGAGAGGGGTGTTCCCATTAAGGTCCTCGAAGATCGGTCACCAGATGCACATAACTATCAAGGTCGTACCCTGAAGTGGGGTAATCCCCACACAGAATAGTTCCAAGACGGTCGCAATCTGGATGTGGAACACATCGCCACTAATCATGGTGAGATACCATGGGAGTACAATGTATGTCCACGCTAATCCTATAGTGCACTCAAGCCGGGTGTTTGGCTTATCTCACAGTAACTCCCATCCCACAGAAAAAATGAAAACCAGCACAGCCAGACAGTCTAGTATAATATGATGCATGGAAAATAAATACTGAAAGCGGTAAATAAATGCGGTAAAGTAAAGCTGTAAAGTAAAAACTGTAAATAAAAACAGTAAAACTAAACTAAAGCACACATGCGCTAGGATTGACTCTAAAAGGGAAACCAGATATTCTGGAATGTCCCCAGCGGAGTCGCCAGCTGTCGCTCCTAGGATTTTCATCCTAGTACAAACGCGAAAGTCGCACGGAAAAGGTAGATTCGCCAGCCAGGCATTTTTATCCCGAATGAATGGGAAAGGTAATGCTGCACAAACCTAAGGAAGAAGGAAAGGACAAGGTCCTGCGAACCAAAGATCTGGGTCCGGGAGTCGGTTAGGACCTGGGAAGGTATTAGCACCCCAGACCGTCCGCCGTACCCGACAGGATCCACGCTTGTTTGTTTTGTTTCAAAGGGTGAGAAAGTAAAGATGCTGCTGAATAAATGAACTGCTAACTGGGATGGAAATGGAAATGAGAAAGGGAATTGGAATTGGAGAACAAAAAGAAAGATTGGGGAAAATATAGGGAAAATAAAGAATGTGCTCGAACGGGCCCTACCCCGCTGCCTACGTACCTCATTGGGAAAATGAGGATCAGAGTCAACGTAGTTCGCCTAACTAAGGCGGGAACTATTCGTTTTTGTTTTTTATAGCTGGAACTGCGTATGTCTATGCTCATGTGTTGCAGGCTCGTCTGGTACGAGTGCGTTTACCGTCTTGCAAATGAGACAAGTCGTCGCAAGTTCGCGTTGAGAATGAATGAGATGAGAAGAGAAGTTCCCGTAGGATAGTCGCTTATTGTTTGTTTTGTCTTTTATGAGAAATGTTTTGAATTTTTTTGTGAACATTCTCATACTAAGACCTATCCATCACGGGAAGTACTTACACCTCGCTCCGAAACAGGACGCGTATAAGTACTCCGCAACAAAGTCTCGTGTCGTACAAGAACATTCGGTTTTTATTAAGTGTTTTACTATTTTCTTCATGAGGTGAGAAAGAAAGACTCAAGTTGAAAAAGGACAAACTAAGTGGGACTAAGACACAACCCTAATTTTGTTTACTTACAAGAGTGGTCCTATGGTTAATGAGGTTTTCTAATCCTTATAAGAAAAGAATAAAATGCAACTTACTTCCTAGAGAAGATAAGTTGATCCTAACAAAGGGGGAAATCCTACCAAACACAAATATGGAAGGAAAAATGAATTAAATGCATAAAAAAAATAAAGGATAAGGTGAAGGAAACTTACCTCAATCTTGCCCTCTACAAAACAAAGGTTAATGTGCATCTTATTAAAAAATAATAAAGCAAACACACAACAATTGAATCCTAATGACTTTCTTAATTCTAGAGGACAAAAAATGCTAAGGAAAAAATCTTGCACCTATTACAGCCCCTATTACCCAAACAGCTATGGAAATTATGCCTAATACAAAGCAGCGTTTTACAGCCAGCATGCAGCATGAAAAGGTAGGTGTAAAAAGTTGCAAACAACATACAAACATAAAAAGCAGCATACATTTTACAGCACTTATATGCAAAAACAGCTGTGAAATGCAAAATCCAAAATTGATTATTTTCATTTTTTAATGCACAAACTCCATGAAGAATGCACCAATCTCATTATGAACATGCATTTGAACTTGGATCAACATACATAAATGGAAGAACATGAACATTTAGAAGGATTATGCAAGAATGCATCACATGGTTGATTATGCAACAAGTATTCAAAAATGTAGCACATGAATATGGTATATGAACATGAGAATTATTGATTATGAACATGCAATATGATAGCTCAACAAGAATGCTAAACCCAATGCAAAATTCAGAATTAAATTGATATAAATGATATGATCAAGCATGCAATCAAATGCAACCAAATACACATACATACATGATTATGTAAAATGTTACATGTATTGGTACAATGTAATGCAAAATGATTTAATGCAATGCAAACATGTAAAAACAGAATGCAACATGATTATTCATATGCCTAATGATGCATAAACAATGGCAACAAAAATGCAAGAACTCAAGCTATGCACAAAGAAACGCAAAAATGCATAATATGCGACATGCACGAAATCGTGTCGAAACGACTCGAAATGGGGGAATGAGCTACTGGAAATGGACCAAAAAATTCCCTAAAATCAGTACCTAAACATGTATGAACATTAGAGGCACTAGACATAAGGACTAAGCTATCAAATAAGCAAAAAATCCAAAAATCAATAGCGTTAACTGGTTAACCATATGCGTTAACCGGTTAACGGACCTAAAACAACAGCAATTTGTGGCTAAAACGCACGCATTAACCGGTTAACCAAATGCGTTAACCGGTTAACACTGAACAGAAAGTGAAAAAAACTTTTGAAATAAGTGCTTTTGGCCACAAACTCACTTCTAATGATCCCTAACATATCTAGGAACATGCTAACCCTAATTTCTACTTAATTGGGGCTTATTTACACATGATAGAACCTATAACTATCAACACCTTAAATCCTAATTCATCACAAATCATAAATCGCAAGCAACACATAACAAAAATATAATCGATCGCAAGCACAATGAAAAGCACTTAAAGAATGCCGAAATGGCGAGATGAAGAGAATAACTTAAAGGAGAAGTGATTTAAATCACCAACCTACGAAGCGGAGAAGTGCTTCGGTGATTGTTGCAAGAATTCGAGCTTGATGGAAGAGAAAGCCGAGAAAACCGAGAAACCGCAAAATAAATGCCTTCTTGATGCTTGAACCTTTGTGTGCTTCCGATAAGTCAAAACCTTCACCAAAATTCAGTAGCTTCTTCTTCCCATAATTCACAAAATCAATGGAGGTTGAGGTTAAGCTTCAAGATCTTCAAGTTTCAATGTGAAACTTGCAGAGCTTATTCAAAAAGCTTTAGTGAAAGGAGGGAAAAAGGAAGTGAGAGAGAAAAAGTGCTTGTGAAAGAGTGAAAATTTGGAAAATTGTGTGAACCCTTCTCAATGAAGTGATTAATGAATATATAGAGGCTAGGCTTGGAGCTAGGTTTGGGAATGGAATTAGGTTTGGGGCCCAAATATTAGGCTTGGGGTCCAAAATTATGGTTTGGTAGTTAGTTAGGGTTAGGGTTGGAAAAGGGAATATTCCTTGGAATATTTCTTGGAATACTCTAGAAGATGGTAGAACATGGTAGAAGTTTCCAAGGGAAATGGAGTGGAATTGAAATGGAAAAACAAGAGGGAAAAAATGAAAGGAAGTGTGGAAAGAAAGTGGAAGGAAAAGTGGGGGGAAATGCAAAACCAACAACTTTTCAAATGATTTTCTCATTTGATTTTTTTATGATTCCTCCATCGATTGCCTTTTCCTCGATTCCTCGATTTTCCGTCGTCTGGCCAGTCGAACCCCTTCCAAAATGAATTTGTGGACGAGATTTGAACCCTAGGCACTTGACACCATATATGAGACAATGAAATCCTCTTTGAACCAAAACTTCATTCCGAAACCCAGTAGAAATGAAACCCTAATTTTCCCTTTTCATCAGGAGATGTTGCACTGCTAGCCTCCTTTGATTAAACCCCATCTTTCCATGACTTGTGGCTTCAAGTGAAGAATTGTGGGATATTGTGAACCCTTTGCACAAGGTTGAGAAGCTTTGTGACCCTTTTATTGCCTTTGTAATGCCTTCAATTGCTCCAATCATTGATCACATACCTATGCCTCAGTTACGATATTCATGATGCAATGTTTTTAGGTATTTTATGAATCCATGAATGCGAAATGCTATGCGAAATGTTGAGGAAATGAGAGGGCAAATTTTGAGGTATTACAATATGCAAAGGGTTTGTGATCAAGTGTTGGATCTGTTATCGGCCTTGATAGGGTCCATGTGTTCATAAGTTCAGATGGAGGCTTAGAAATCCAGTAACCAGGTGGGGGACTCAAATAAAGAGTCACAAGTCCAGGGTTTCACAAGAACTGTCCAAAGTGATGCATTCTTAAAACAAAACTGGTAACAGGGTATGATAAGGCCAAGGGTTCCTGCAAACCTGTAAACATCCCAACCCCCCTCACATGTAATTTTCTAGAACAAGGATCCTCAGACTTGGATCCATTATTAGAAGTGTAAACACTTCTAACCCGAAGGTACATTGTTTACAATAACCATAAAAGATCCTCCTCTAATTCACCTCAGATGCTGAAGGTCATAAAAGGTCATCCATACTTAGCAGGCTTCCCAGATAGCCCCTAGTACTACAGGAAATCCGTAGCATAGAGTTATCAAGAAGAAACCCATGTCTGAACCGTGTTTATTATTCCCGCACCAGACCGAAATGGAATGGGAAAGAATATGAAGCCACTCTAGCCTATGTGTCACTCAGGTCCCCGGTATGGAACCTTAATCACTCAACAATCCCTCCCACCAAGGAATAAGCAAATCCAGCACCAATGATAATGATAGTATGAAATGCATAGAACTGTAAATGAAAGCAATAAATAAAGCTATATGAAAAGCAATAAATAAAGCAAATAAATAAGGACAAGTAACACGTAACACCCCCGTAAACACAAATCAAACAAGCTCTAGGAGGAACCCACAAAAAGAACCAGAAGCCCTGGTTGCAATATAAGGTTCCCCAGCAGAGTCGCCAAGCTGTCGCTCCCCCAAAAAGACACCTGGTCAGATAGGGTACATACGCGAACGGTCGGCGAAAGAAGAAGATGAGATGAAATGAATAGAGTCGCCAACTAGGCATTTTTATCCCGAAGGAAAGGTAATGCTGCATAAACCTAGAAAAGATGGATAAGACGGTCGCGAACCAGAGAAACTGAAAAAGGGGGCTGGTTACAACCTGGGAAGGTATTAGCACCCAGATTTTCTGTCATACTCGACGGGATCCAAGCTTAAAAGATTGTGTTTAAAATGGATAAGTGTATGTGATATCTGTGTGCAAAGGCTGAGAAGAGAATATACAAGTGTCAGTGCAAAAGAAAAGTGAAATGCTCAAGAACTGAGGCTTAAAAGAATGCTGGAAGAGGGGGAAGACACATAGACTTTTATTCGATAACTGTTAACTTATGCCTACGTATCCTATCATGCAATGAGGAAGTCAGAACACCGTAGTTCGACTCAAAGAGACTGAAAGATAAATTGACTGGTGAACTGCTTGCTTGCCTATGCTCAAGTGTATGACTTGTCTAACTCAAGTGCTAACTGTCTTGCATTAGACGGAAGAACCAAGTTCTCGTTTGTGAGTGAAGATGCTGAGAAAAGAATCCCGAAGGACGGTAGCTACCCCTATTCAAGCAACTGTTAATCTGAAAAGGACGGTAGCACGGCTATTGACCGTTCAAGATAAACCGTGGTTGAATACCAAGAAGACCTGAAATTTGCACTCTGCTGGAGAATGCAAGCAATGGGAGATAAACACAACCAAATAACGCTTTGGATGAATGAAGTGAATACGAAGCATACAAGCTCCTTCCAAATTAAAATGTTACGCCGGATAAGAAAACTTAGACAGACGAGTCTCTCTCAAAGCAAACCTGTTACGCCAAGAACTGAACATACAAGCCCTCTTCAAATAAACCTGTTACACCAGGAACTGGACATACGAGCCCTCTTCAAATAAACTTGTTACGCCGGGAACTGGACATACAAGCCCTCTTCAAATAAACCTGTTATACCAGGAACTGGACATACGAGCCCTCTTCAAATAAACCTATTACGCAAAGAACTGGACATACAAGCCCTCTTCAAATAAACCTGTTACGCCAGGAACTGGACATACGAGCCCTCTTCAAATAAACCTATTACGCCCGGAACTGGACATACGATCCCTCTTCAAATAAACCTGTTACGCCAGGAACAGGACATACGAGCCCTTTTCATACATTCTGCAACATATGATTTGAGACACACGAACCTCCTTCGGATAAACCTGTTACGCCAGGACTGGTGATGCACTTAGGTCTGTGGGATAGACATGCATAATCAGGATAGATGACCCCTCTTCATATATCCTTCGTAGATATATGGTCTAAGACAAACGAGTCTTCTTCAGATAACCTGTTACGCCAGGTACGACATTAGGATTCGACGAACCCTCTTCACAAATCTTGCGTAGATAAGTGGTGTCTGAGGAAGACGAACCTCTTTCGGATAATCTGTACGCCAGGACCGATAAACATTTTGACGTTTAATCCCACCGTCAGGACTTCAAACCTCTTCCAAACAGACGAGTATTGGACGATCATCAAAAAGAACATAGACGAGTGCCATAAGTCAAATGATACAAGCGAATATCAGACGATGATTTAAGAAACACATACGAGCACTTCAAGCGAGGATACAGGCGAATATTAGCCACTGGTACAGACAAATACCAGAAATCCAACACAGACGAGCATTTGGAGTAGCAATACAAACGAGTAACAGAAATCCAACACAGACGAGCATTGGGAAATGCAGATGAGCAACAGGAAAATATTACACACAGACGAGTGTTGGGGGTGTATATGAGCATCAAACAAATGCCTGATTGGCAACAAGAATCACAACTCTGCAGGGGAGAACCAGGTCAAGAAGCTTTGACACCTAACTCTGTTTGAGGTCTGTATCATCACGTTGGCCAAAAATAAATTGGCAACTTCTCTGGGGGATATTTCAATGATGGGAGTGAATCCATAATCCTGAACTCTGTGGGGAAAGCTGGCATTCAGCTGCCTGCTTTGCTGGGGATCCATTCCCTCTGATTTGCCCCAGTTGTGGGGAACACTCTCTGTTTGAGGAGACATGACACCATCCTGCAAAACCTGCAACAACAGTATACACACATGTGTCCCAGGAACTTGCATGGTATGATCTGACCATCCATTGCCACCCGACACTCAAGAATAATTTTAAATGTTTCCTTACATGTCATTTATTAGAAAATCACCATGTTTCAAATGCAATGTTCATTTTTACCAAAAATTCAGGATATTTTTGCAAACAGAATAAACAGAACACAACACAGCTTTTGGCTGAATATGCATTTATTGAGAGGCCTCTGAATAGGCAAAGATTTAACATCAGGAAGCAACTACCTAAAAAGAGGTAGCTACCATAAAAATGAGAAAAGAAACTATCCTAATGGCAATGTACACGACCTTCCAATGAGTTTCCTTCCAGCTATGACCAACATGTCTTCAAGACTTTCTGCTCTTGCCTTTGCTTTCAGAAGAAGAAGAGGGGATTGATTCCTACCCTTCTGGTATTGTCAGATTGTCTGAAATGGTAACTTGGTTCAGATTACTCGGATCGCAGTTGTTCGCTTATTCCCTTGTTTTGCGTGGATCGCCCTCTCGGGTTTTCAATCCACCGGGATACCCTTTTTTCCTGAGCTGTCCGATGTGGCTTTTCAACTCAGCGGGTGTACATTTTTTTATATATTTATTTTCCCTAACTTTTCCCCGAACTTTTTATTCTGTTTTTTAGCTCGCCAGGATGCCCTTTTCTTTCCTGGACTTTAATTCTGGTTTTGTGTCCAACGGGTCTCTTTATGCAAAGTATTTTTTAACTGCGTCCGAGTTAATAGGGGATTGGAAGTCTTCTCCATCCATAGTAGTGAGCATCAGTGCCCCACCTGAGAAAACTTTCTTCACTATGAATGGGACTTCGTAGTTTGGGGTCCACTTTCCCCTGTGATCTGAACCTGGAGGAATGATCCTTTTGAGCACAATCTCGCCTACTTGATACTCTCGAGTATGTACCCGTTGGTCAAAAGCTCGCTTCATTCTCCTTTGATAAAGCTGACCATGGCAAAAAACTACTAATGCCTTTTCCTCAATTAGACACAACTGATTATACCGAGCACGTACCCATTCAGCCTCATCAAGCTTCACATCTATCATCAGACGTAATGAAGGAATTTCCACCTCAACAGGTAAAACTACTTCCATGCCATACACTAAGAAGAAAGGAGCTGCCCCGGTTGACGTCTTGACTGACGTTCGGTACCCATGCAGCGCGAACGGTAACATCTCATGCCAATCTTTGTAAGTGACAACCATCTTCTGCACAATCTTCTTAATATTCTTATTAGCTGCCTCCACCGCACCATTGCTCTTTGGTCGGTAGGGAGAGGAATTGTGATGCTGAATTTGGAAATTCCGGCACAGTTCGGCCATCATCTTGTTGTTCAAATTGGAACCATTATCAGTAATGATTTTCTCGGGTACTCCGTATCTGCAAATGATGTCTCTTTTTAGAAATATGGCTACCACTTGACGAGTGACATTGGCATATGAGGCTGCTTCAACCCACTTGGTGAAATAATCAATCGCAACCAAGATGAAACGATGACCATTTGAAGCAGTAGGCTCTATTTTCCCGATCATGTCAATGCCCCACATAGAAAAGGGCCAAGGAGATGACATGACGTTGAGCGGGCTATGAGGAACATGCACCTTATCTGCATATATTTAGCACTTGTGGCCTTTACGGGCATACGAACAACAGTCTGCATCCATTGTTAGCCAATAGTACCCTGACCTCAACACTTTCTTAGCCATTGCATGTCCTCCTGCATGAGTACCGAAAGACCCCTCATGGACCTCCTGCATTAACAAGTCTGCTTCGTGTCTATCCACGCATCTGAGAAAGACCATGTCAAAATTCCTCTTATATAAAACTCCGTCTGCGTTCAAGAAGAAACTAGCAGCAAGTCGTCTCAAGGTCTTCTTGACGTTTGATGATGCTCCATCTAGGTATTCTTGTTTTTACAGGAAGAGCTTGATATCAAAATACCAAGGTTTCTCGTTAGACACTGCGTCTACAGAGAAAGCATAAGCTGGTGTGTTAAGCCTGGAAATGTCAATCCTGGATACATAGTTCCAACATAAGACTTTGATGGACGAAGAAAGAGTAGCCAATGCATCGGCGAATTGATTCTCATCTCGTGGTATATATTGCAGCTTAATTGTTGTGAAGAACGTCAACAATCTTTTGGCATAATCCCTATAAGGAATTAAGTGTTCTTGATGTGTATACCACTTACCGGTAATCTGATTGATAACGAGGGCGAAATCTCCAAATATATCAAGGGTCTTAATCCGAAGATTAATAGCCTCCTCTATTCCCATTATGCACGCCTCGTATTACGCTTCATTATTGGTGCAGCCAAAAGTAATTCTGGCAGCGAATGGAAAATGAACACCTTCGGGAGTGATAAGAAAAATACCAACTCCACGTCCGTTGATATTGACGGCCCCATCAAACATCAACTTCCATTTGGATTCAGGGTCCAGCCCCTCCTCCGGAAGTGGTTTCTCGCAATCTTTTGCCTTGAGGTACATGATGTCCTCACCAGGGAAATCAAACTTCAGCGGCTAATAGTCGTCCTCAAGTGGTTGTTGTGCAAGATAATCCGACAATACACTTCCTTTGATGGCGTTCTGGGAAGTATATTGTATATCATACTTTGTTAAGATCATTTGCCACCTTGCAACCCTTACTGTTAATGCTGGTTTCTCGAAAATATACTTGACGGGGTCCATTTTTTAGATTAGCAACGTGGTGTGGGTCAACATGTACTGTCTTAGTCGGCGAGCAGCCCATGCCAAAGCGCAATAAGTTTTCTCAAGCAGTGAATAACGGGATTCACAATCGGTAAACTTTTTGCTAAGGTAGTAAATTGCATGCTCTTTTCGACCAGACTCGTCATGTTGGCCTAGCACACACCCCATCGACCCCTCTAACACAGTCAGGTACATGATAAATGGCCGTCCTGGAACTGGAGGCATTAGAATTGGAGGCTCCTGTAAATATTCTTTTATCTTTTCGAAGGCTCTTTGATAGTCCTCATTCCACCTGACCGTTTGTTATTTTCTCAATAGTTTGAATATTGGCTTGCACGTGGCCATTAGATGAGATATAAACCGAGAAATGTAGTTCAACCTCCCTAAAATCCCACACACTTCTTTTTCTGTTTTTGGTGCAGGCATCTCTTGTGTTGCTTTTACTTTTGCAGGACCTACCTCAATTCCTTTATGGCTAACAATAAAACCCAACAATTTTCCGGAACGCACTCCGAAAGTGCACTTGTTTGGATTCAACCTTAATCTGTACTTTATCAACCTATCAAACAACTTTTTGAGATTGACCAAATGCTCCTCTTCATCCCGGGACTTGGCAATCATATCGTCCACATAGCATTCAATTTCTTTGTGTATCATATCGTGGAACAATGTTGCCATAGCCCGTTGATATGTTGCCCCTGCATTCTTCAACCCAAAGGGCATGACCTTATAACAGAATGTACCCCACGGGGTAATGAACGTTGTTTTCTCCATGTCTTCCGGTGCCATCTTGATCTGATTATACCCGGAGAAGCCATCCATAAAAGAAAATACCGAGAACTGAGTGGTGTTATCTACCAGCACATCAATGTGAGGTAATGGAAAGTCATCCTTTGGACTTGCTCTGTTTAGATCTCGATAATCAACGCACATCCGAACCTTGCCGTCTTTCTTTGGTATAGGCACAATGTTAGCTACCCAGGGTGGGTAACTAGTTATAGCAAGGAACCCGGCATCCCACTGCTTTTGAACTTCCTCCTTGATCTTCATTTCCATGTCATGGCAAGTTCTTCTTAACTTCTGTTTTATCGGAGGACAGTTTTCTCTTAATGGCAGCCTGTGTACAACAATGTCAGTATCTAATCCCGGCATATCTTGATACGACCAGGCAAAGATATCCACATATTCATGTAGCATACCAATCAATTCCTTCTTCACCTCGGCTTGCAGACTAGCCCCAATCTTTATCTCTTTCTTTACATCCTCAGTACCGATGTTAACTGTCTCTACTTCTTCCTGGTGAGGCTGAATGACCCTTTCCTCCTGTTTCAGCAACCTAACCAATTCTTCCAGGAGTTCTCAGTCTTCCTCGACCCCTTCATCACCTTGGTAGATAGGATTGTCGAAGTCATGCATAGTCATAGTAGGAACATTGTCACAGTAATCTGAATGATCAACACTGCACAATTGATGTGCTTATTTTAGAATCAGGATTTTTCTTCAAAGGAGACACAAACACATAAAAACACAGGAAAAAGAAAAACATTTCCATTTTTTTTGTGAAAATATTTTAAAAAGAAAGAAAAAGAACACCGTTGTTTGAAAAAACGTCCTTTATTTCATGGAAAAGGTAAATGCATTAAAAGCATGGTGGCCCTACAAATGGATCCATGCACCTTGGGCAGAGTGCAGGATTTGACATGCAGTATGATAAAATGGAAACAAAGAAAATTACTTTGACTGTCAAGTAACTTGAACAAAATCTTCAGCAGACCAGTTCTGGAGCTCCTCCCAAGGTGCACATGGGTGAATCCAGCTATCCCAGTCGCAGTCATTACCCCCATCTTCACTTGTTGCACAGATGTTGTTGTAATCGAGCATTCCGACACTTGTGAATGTTATGGACTTACTACCCTGAGACCAGTTGGACCCACCAGGTTGGTAACCAAGACCGAACTTGTCATCCTTCTTTTCCATCTCCTGCAACTTGCCCCAGCCTTGCGCACTTCCGGATTGGACTACCTCTTTGGCTTGCTTGTAGGAATAAATAGGAGTCCCTTCCTTTCCATTGCTCTGGACTGCAGCCACTGGAGACAAAGTACTAACATTAACTGTCTCGAAAGCCTGGCAAAGTGTTTCATGAATCTCCCCGTCCATTTCCATGTACTTGAAAGTCGACAGATGACTCACGAAAATATCCTCTTCTCCACATACAGTAACAACCTGGCCATCTACCACGTACTTCAGCTTTTGATGTAACGTGGATGTTACCGCGCCAGCAGCGTGGATTTGGGGACGCCCTAGAAGACAGCTATAAGCGGGTTGAATATCCATAACATAGAAAGTACTCTTGAATACCTGAGAACCAATCTTCAATGGCAGCTCTACCTCCCCGAACACAGACTTCCAGGACCCGTCAAAGGCTTTTACAATCAAATCACTGGGTCGTAAGACAATACCCTCAACATTCAACTTCATTAGGGCCTTCTTAGGAAGCACATTAAGAGAAGAGCCTGTATCTACCAAGACATGTGATAGAATAACACCCATACACTCATGGTGATGTGTAGGGCCTTGTTGTGATTGCGTCCTTCAGAAGTGAGATCTCTATCTGTGAATCCCAACCCATGGCTGGCGTTCACACTGGCTACTACGGCTTCCAACTAGTTAACATTTATCTCCTGTTGTACATATGCCATTTGTAAAACTTTCAGCAGAGCCTCTCGGTGAGCCTGAGAACACATTAACAAGGATAGAATAGATATCTTGGACGGAGTTTGATTCAGCTGGTCAACCACTTTATAGTCTATTTTCTTAATTATCCTCATGAACTCTTCAACTTCTTTTTCAAAAGTGCCTTGACTAGGAGCAGAAGTTGTCACCTCTTCAGTTGCTATCTGCTTACCCTTAGCTTTTGCATCAACCTCAGCTTCAGGATCACCTCTAAGAGCTTGAGGGGCAAAGAGACTCCCACTCCTTGTAAATCCACCAACTCCTCTGACATTCACCATAGTCGGCTCAATTGTTATTGTTTTATTCTCTGGAACATAGATAGTCACAAGTTCTCTCCGGGCAGGAACTTCAGCAGGATAAAAGTAAATTGTTATGGTAGACACACAATTGCTTCTATCATCAACCCTATCAAACTGTAGCGACCCCTCGTCAATCAAACGCTGCAACCCAACTTTCAAATCCCCACAGCCATTAGCTGAATTCAAACACTCCTCACAGTCATAACCACACCCTGGGAATACTTGCCCTTTCAGAAATCTATCTTTCACGACCAGCAACAAAGTCTTCACTTCATCCACATTCAAGATCAAGTTTAACCTCTCACCACTATCAACAACATTTATCCTGGCCCCTCCATGATTTGGAATGGGGTTTGATATAACATTTAGAAGCGATGCGAAGTTAATTGCTTTTGAGTCAATCAAGTCTTGGACCTTATGCTGTAATGCCCTACACTTCTCTATTGAGTGTCTGGGAGTTCCTGAATGAAATGTGCATCTTGCGTTAGCATCATACCCCACTGGAATCTCTCCAGGGGGCGGTGGTGCTAATGTCCTCAACTGAACCAAGTTCAAATCTAACAATCTTTGAAGTAGTGTTGTGTATGTCATTGGGATGGCTTCAAGCACCCTGTTAGTTGGACGAGCTTGTCTCTGCTGATATGGTATTTGATGATAATTATTGCGTTGTGGATGCTGTTGTTGTGGATGTGGTTGAGTTAATTGCACAGGACTTGATGGAATGGTGACGGCCGCCACCTTCTCATAAGATCCTATGTATCCGCGACCCCGTCCTCGACCGTGTCGCTCCCGAAGATTTGCATCCCGGTACAAGCGCGGACGGTCGGCGAAATAGAAATGAGGTTGAATTGAATAGAGTCGCCAGCTAGGCATTTTTATCCCGAAGGAAAGGTAATGCTGCATAAACCTAGAAAGATATGGATAAGACGGTCGCGAACCATAGAAACTGAGAAAGGGGGTTGGTTACAACCTGGGAAGGTATTAGCACCCAGATTGTCCGTCGTACTCGACGGGATCCGCGCTTGAAAGATTGTGTTTAAAAGGGTAGTGTATGTGCTATCTGTGTGCAAAACCTGGAAAAGAATGTACAAGTGTCAGTGCAAGAAGGGGAAGTGAAATGCTCAGGGATGAGGCTTAAAAGGAATGCTGAAAGAGGGGGAAGACACAAAGACTTTTGTTTGATAACTGTTAAGTTATGCCTACGTATCCTCTCGTGCAATGAGAAAGTCAGAACACCGTAGTTCGACTCAAAGAGACTGAAAGATAAATTGACTGATGAACTGCTTGCTTGCCTATGCTCAAGTATATGACTCGTCTGGTTAGAGTGCTAATTGTCTTGCATTAGACGGGAGAAGCAAGTTCTCGTTTGTGAGTGAAAATGATGAGAAAAGAATCCCGGAGGAGACGAGTATTGTTTTGTTTTTGTGTTTTCAATCTTTTATTTGTTTTTGATGTTTATCATAAGTTAATGAGCTTAAGCCTAAACTAAGGGTTAGTAAACTCATCATATCTTCCCTTTGATTAGGGATAATGAGAATACCTTATGTATGAGATAAGCACCTCAAACTTAATTACCATGATGATGTAGGATTAAGATCATTAACCTACTTGTGATTATTTAGATGTTTTTGAGTTTTTGTTTAGTGTCAAATAATGAGTTTAATCCATAATCAAGGATTAGTGAACCCATTACACCATCCTAATAGAAGGATAATAGATGAGCACACTTAAGTTGAGGAAGATACCTCAACTTAATCCATGATTAGGGATTAACCTCATGACAAAACAAACCTTTATTAAAGTGGATTTTAATTAAGGGTGAGATTAAGAAGTGAGTTTTATTGATTTGTAAGATAACATGAGGGGGACTTGTCCATTAACACTAGGGTTAGTCCTTCTTAACCAATAAAGGAAGAATTAGAACCCTAATGCAAGGCCCAAGTTACAAGTTAATGTCTTAATGATTATTAAGTGGATTAATTAAGAGGCTTAAACAAATTAAGGGTTTAACACTTAGGATTAAAGTTATACACTCCATCCTAAGAGAAGGATGCAGGCATAACCTTAATCACAAAGTCTTAAAACCTTAAAGGTTTAGTCTCTAATGATGAGATGAGAAGAGAAACACAAGGAAGACACAAAGGTAAAAGCTAAAGGGGGGAATAATTACAACCCTAATTATTTTCATTCATGAATGTTCCTATGGTTTGTGAGGCTTAAAAGAGATCTTCAAAGAAGCCATCAAGGGAAGAAGCAGGTGAAAGGAGGAGAAGCAGAGGAAACAAGTTACTTACTTCACTGAAGAAGATAAGTTACTTGGAGAAAGAAAGTGAATGATGAACATGAATGAGCAAGCTCAATCTAAAGCAAAGAAAAATGCAGCAATTATGCATAAGAAGAATGAGAAGAGAGATGAGAAGTGAAGGCAAATTCTCTTCTCAAGTTACTTACCACCTGAAAAGGTTAGCATAAAGGAAAGAAATGAAATGAAAATGAGAAATATGCAAGGATAAAAACAAAACCAGAAGCAATCACATGATGCAAATTATGCTATGAGATGATGCAAATACATGTCAAGTGCTAGGAATGTTCATACAAGAGATGGAATGCAAGGGAAGCATACTTTGAAGTTTGAAAGTTCATGGAATGAAATGAATGCACATCATGGAAAATGAATGAAGAAATGATCAAGCATGATCCTAATATGTCCTAATATGTCTTAGATGCCATATGAATGCAAGAAATGTCATGGCAAGTTCATGTATGTATGCATATGCAAGATGAATGCAAATGAGGGTGCAAAATTAGGGTTTTAAGGCAACATCAGATGCAAAAGTCTAAAAAAGTAGCAAATCATAAGATAAAAAATTGCAAATGAACTAAAAGGAAACCTAACCCCATATGGTATCACACCCCAAAGGAGAAGGTCCAACTTTTAACCTAAAGAAAGTTGTGATTTTTCTAAGTTTACTAGGGTTTTAGGTTACCTTTCGAGGGAAAATGCTAATCAAATGGAAAATGCAAGATAAATTTGTGACAAAAATATGCTAGATACTAAATGTTATATGAACAACAATGCAAATAGAACCAATGTCAAACCCTTCATGGTTAGGCAGAAAAGAATTTTTGAAGTTAGGGTTCAAAAAAAGGGATTTTTATGAACCCTAAATTCAAAAAAAATGTCAAAGTTGAATCAAAACCAAAAAGAAATTTGTATGAATGGTTTGACAATGTTTCTAAATGTCCTAAGATGAAATGTGATTTTTTTTGGAATTTTTAGAAACCTAAATGATATTTTAATTAATTAATTAAAATAAACATTTAAATTTTTTTAAAATGATTTTTTAATGCAAAAAATAAAAATAAAAATGTTTTTGGGTGAACAAAAATATTTGAAGTCAAAATGCAGGAAAAAAAAATATTTTTAGAATTTTCTAATTATTTTAAATTAATTATACAAAATAAATCCAATAAAATGAATTAAAAATGGATTTAAATAAAAGTCAGTTGATCCAAGGGATCAGATTCAAGCTGGGGTTTGGAGGGAAGACCACGCGCGCATCTTAAGGGCCACAATTCAAACTGAGTTAAACTTAATTAATTAATTAAACACGATTTAAACTTAACGAGCGTATCTGAGCCCTCCATAGCCTAACACTAATCCATATCCAACGGTCCAAATTCAAACTTAGCCCTAAACACGTCATTAACCCTAATCAGTTTTAGGTGGCCGGAGAAGACTTTCGGTCGTCTTCTCCGGCGAGACCTTCAACTCAACTTCTTCCCTAGGCCATTTCTGGAGCTCTAAAGCTCCAAATCAACTCCTCTCTTCTCCCTAAACATGAATCCACCCTCAAAACTAATTTCTCATGTCTGAAACTCATGATTCGAAGAAGAACACAAAAATGGTGAAACTTTCAGACAGTCAGTACATGCTCATTTCGCAACCATTTTAAAAAATAAATATATCATGCTGATCGGCAAAGCATAAAGAACAATCTAAGAACTTAAAATTGCATTTCTGGAAAAAAAGTTCTTGAAGTTACCTAAGCTTGAGCTTTCTCAATCTGAGTTGTCTGACCTCCTCTTTGGTGCAAAATGACTCCAATGATCCTCTTGGTGATGCTTTGATGCTTGAAGAGGGTTTATTTTGGCTTGTTTGAATGGTTGTTCTTTAACTGGCCAGAAATCGTGTTTCAGTTTTGGGGGCTTTTAGGCTGCAATGAAGGGTGGGAAATGATCCTCTTGTGATGCTGCGTTGATTGATGAAAGAAGTTTTGAGTTTTAGTGTGTGAGCAGAGTGTTTCAAAAGCTTTTTCTTTTAGGGTGATTTTTGGGAACTTAGTGATTCTGAGGTTTCAGCCTTGTGTGTTATGTGTTATGAGTTGCATTTTGTCCACATAACAAGCTTTGATAGGTCAGAAGAGTTGTTGTGGCCTATGGTGATTGGTATGGGCTCTCTTGCAAAAAGTAAACAAAACTTGTACTTGAGGTATGGGCTCATGTTGCAGCTGGATTTTGGCTTGTCCTGGCTCAGAAAAGATTAAGGAGAGCCATGGAAAATGTTTTGTGGTGATTCAGCAAGTGTGTGAGAGGTTTTGTATCATTTTGCAATTTTGAGGAATTTTGGCCCCTTTGTGATTTCTTGTAGTTCAAGGCATGACATGAGATGGTTCTTTGGGCAATTCTGATTCTTGGGCTATGCACTATGTTTGTATGATTCCTAGAAGTGTATTAGATGTCACAAAATGGCTTGGTATATGAATTTGCACAAAATCCTCTTTGGTGTGAAAGAGAAAATTATGTGATTTTTGCCAACTTTGCCAAGCCATAACTTGAGTTACATAATGAATTAGAACTTGTTCTTGTACTTTTTGAAAAGGGAATGATCCAATCTATAACTTTCATGACCAACAATTTTCATTTGAAGCATTTTAGGTTGAGAAAGAGGAGGTTGAAAAACTTTCCCAAAATGGAAAGTTTCCATTACAAGTCATTTCCATTTTTGGCAACTTTTGGTTTAGCTCAATTTTCTTCAATTTTGTGAACTTCCAAGCACTTCAATAATCAAATAAAGATCATACAACTTTAATTTAATGAAAATACCCCTTTGTTTCCATTTATGGGGGCCTCAGATGCCCTGATTTTGCTCTGACTTGCTTAAGAAGTTACCTAGTGAACAAATGACTTCCACAATGAATTTCTTCATCAAACTTGGTACACATGATCCTTATAACATCTTAAGAACATTAGAAACAAAAATGGCCCAAAAATTTGGTGTTGAGGCCTCTGAAACCAAAACCCTAATTTTGGTCATCTGTGTAGTGAAAACCCTAGCTCTGATTACTTGACTTCCTTGAACTTTGAGGGATATAACATGATGATAGAACACACATGGACCCTCTTGGAATGCTTGGAGGCCTTTGGAGTGGCTCAGATGAATCTTTTTATTGCTCAGATCACAAACCCTAGATGCAGATGAACTTGAACCATGTAGAGAAACAAAATTGCAATATGAGATGGTATGCTTATGCTCATGCAAACATGAAAGATCACAAGCCATGGTGTGAAATTAGTGAGGGAAAATTTGGGGTGTTTACAGCTGCCCCTATTCAAACATGAGTTAGCTGTGCAGGATGTAAGCGCCTGGCTTAATAGACAAACAAGATAACTTGTGGTTGAATACCAAAGACAGTCCGAAATTTGCACTCCATGGGGAGAAGAAGAAAAGGGATATAAATTGTAAAAGAAAGTATATTATGATTATCAAATGAAGGAGATGGAGGACGACCATCGAGCAGAGGACGGCTACTGGGGATAAAGCAATGAAGGGGACGGCCGACATGTTGGGGAAATAAGGAGACCATGACGGGGACGACCATCAGGTAAAGAAATAAGATTCTCCGGGGATTAAACATAAGGGAAACGATGGGGACGACCATCAGGCTTGGAAAGTAAAATAAACAACGACGGGGATGGCCATCGGTTCAAAGAATAAATGAAATATCAATGAGGGACGGTCATCATAGGTGAAGGACGATCACCTAGCAGGGGACGACTGCTCTTTATCACGACATAGGACGAATGTCGGATAGAAAAAGTCGACGATGGGGACGGCCATCAGATAAACATGATGAAGGACGATCATCAAGAGGTGAAGGAAGATCACCTAGCAGGGTACAGCGGCTCTCGGGGTTTATCATGACATAGGATGAATGTCAGATAACAAAATCGACGATGGGGACGGCCATCAGATAAAATGATGGAGGATGATCATCAAGAGGTGAAGGACGATCACTTAGCAGAGGACGGCTGCTAAATATCACGACATAGGACGAATGCCGGATAGAAAAGGGTTCCAATAATGGAGACTCCGCTGGGGAAAAGATGAGGCACGGTCATCCAAAGGTGAAGGACGATCACCTAGCAGGGTACGGCTGCCGAAAGTATCACGACATAGGACGAATGTCGGATAGAAGAAAAGTTGCTTTGCTGGGGAATGGTAAACACGGACGAGTGCTTACGCTCAAGAAAGAAAAGGTATAAATTTTTTGACGTTGTGTATAGATTAAAGATGCAGACAAGCATCCTTAAGACTATGATACAGACGAGTATCGATAGAAACAAACGTTGATGCATGTTCAGAGATGATGATACGGACGAGTACCAACTGGTTAACAAAGAACACGGACGAGTGTCGAATCTGTGGGGAATAAGATATGTATATATGAGATACGGACGAGTATCTGTATAAGTATAAACAAGTATTATGAAGTAGGAGCAAGACACGGACGGGTGTTCAATTTGTTGGGGAGAGGTGACACGGACGGGTGTCAAAAGAGAAAAGTATATAAAACATTTGTATATGAGAGCGTAAAAGATGATCTGGCGACCTGCGGGGATAGGATGACACGGTCGAGTGTCAATGAGAGTGTATTATAAACAAGTGTTTGGTTTGCAACAAGTGTTTTGGAAACCGTGCTGGGGAGTGGTGACACGGAAGGGTGTCAAGAGAGTGTATATGTTTCTGAATGCAAAGATGGTATTTTGGCTTATATCTGCAGGGGAATAAAATGACACGGACGAGTGTCGGAAAGGTATATGTGAACATGTATCTGTATTGGGGAGTGAAAAGGGGACGCTTTGACTTTCTGTGGGGAGATTGAGATGACACGGATGAGTGTAGAGAAGAACATGTTATGGATAAGTATTTGTACTTGAGGGTACAAAGGGACGCTTTGGCTTTTATGTGCAAGGGATGTGAGTCTTTATATACATTGTTGATGAGATACTGTCGGTATTTACAGGTGACTGGTTCAAACCTGACTTGTGATCATGCAAAATGTTTGATTTTTGCCGTAATGCTCTGTATTAGATGCGAATGATATGATTATGAAAAAGAAAACCGATCAAGGATTCGGGTCCCGCCGTTGTGAAGATCTCTGGCTGAACTGCTTGAAGGAGAATCCCAGTTGGGGAAGATCATTGGTAGATCTGATAAGATGTATGGCTTTGCTTGGGGAACTAGATCATTGATAGATCTATCTGTCAGGGAGATAACCCAACTGGGGATGAGGAAAACTTCCGTCACTTTATTGTGAGGATTTCAGGCATTGCTCTTCTGAGGAGAGGCTGGAACTCTGCGGGGATATGGTTCTCTTGTCTTTGGGAGACCCGACACTTTGTTTGGGGAAGGAAAGATCACTGGACGATCTTCCTAGAGTCTTCTGGGGGGATCCCGGCCGGGGATACTCTTGCTGAATAAACTTATACTGGGGACGAGGAGGCTTTGACAACTCTGTTGGGGAAAAGCAATTCAGATGCTGCTTGGAGAAGACGTGCTGGGGAAAAGATGCTTGGCATGCCCCATGTTTGAATACCTGCAACCTGTTAAGACAAAGAAACGCACAAGTGTCCCGAGGTATCCCTTACCGGATTCCGTCATAGGAGTTCTATATTACTGAGAGTAAATAAATTTCCTGCAAGCATTTATTAAGAACGGCTCATTTGTTTTATGCAAATATTATATCATGGACATTGGGCATTTTGCAAACGAAACAAAAATGTACAAAGTGAGGTGTGACTGAAAATCTGATTTTATTAATCTGGATGCCCTGAATTGGCAAATAAAGTCAACGAAACAGATCCCCTGGAATAAGGAGATTGTTACAAATTAAAAAAGTAAGAGTGCTGGCAATGTTGACGACGCTCCATTGAGATTCCTTTGATGTTCTTCTCATCTTGCTTTCTGAAAAAAGGTTGATTCTGACCGATGCTCTAACCTTTCTAAGCTTGCCATGTTGTAAGCGATACAGACGAGTTCAGAATGCAGTTGTTCGCTTATTCCCTGATTTTGCGTGGATCGGCCTTTCGGGTTTTCAATTCACCGGGATACCCATTTTTGCCTGAGCTGTCCAATGCGGCTTTTCAACTTAGCGGGTGTACATTTTTTTTAATTTTCCCCTTTTTTTTGCCCAAGTCTTTTATTTTGTTTTTGACTCGTCGGGATACCCTATTTTTGCCTGGACTTACATTCTGTTTTTATGTCCAACGGGTCATTTTATGCGAAGTATTTTTTACCTGTATCTGAATTCATAGGGGATAAGATATCTTCACCATCCATATTAGTGAGCATCAATGCTCCACCAGAGAAAACCTTCTTTACTATGAATGGGTCATCGTAATTCGGAGACCATTTGCCCATGTGGTCTGTATGAGGAGGAAGAAGTCTCTTCAGCACAAGATCTCCCACTTGGTATTCCCGAAGCCTGACTTTCTGGTCGAAGGCTTTCTTAATCCTTTTCTGATATAGCTGACCATGACAGATTGCATCTAATCTCTTTTCTTCGATCAGATTCAACTGATTGTACTGAGATCGGACCCATTCTGCTTCGTTCAGCTTGACATCCATCAGTACCCGTAAGGAAGGTAATTCAACTTCAACAGGTAGGACTGCCTCCATACCATACACAAGCTGATCAGGTGTTGCCCTAGTAGACGTTCTGATTGAGGTTCAGTAACCATGCAAGGAAAATGGTAGCATTTCATGCCAATCTTTGTATGTAACCACCATCTTCTGCACAATCTTCTTGATGTTCTTATTAGTTGCCTCAACAGCGCCATTCATCTTTGGCCTGTAAGGGGAAGAGTTGTGGTGTTGTATTTTGAAGTCCCGACACAGTTCTGCCATCATTTTGTTGTTCAAATTGGAACCATTATCAGTAATGATTCGCTCGGGCACTCCATATCGACAGATGATGTCTCTTTTCAAGAATCTGGCTACCACTTGTCTGGTGACGTTTGCATATGAAGCGGCTTCAACCCACTTGGTAAAGTAATCAATGGCTACCAGGATGAATCTGTGGCCATTTGAAACAGTCGGTTCGATCTTTCCAATCATATAAATGCCCCACATGGCAAAGGGATAAGGTGAAGACACCACGTTCAAAGGATTCGGCGGCACATGCACCTTGTCTGCATAGATCTGGCATTTGTGGCACTTTCTGGCGTAGGCACAACAATCTGCATCCATTGTGATCCAGTAGTAACCTGACCTTAACAATTTCATGGGCATTGCATGTCCTCCAGCATGGGTACCGAATGATCCTTCATGCACCTCGTGCATCAGCGAGTCTGCTTCTTTCTTATCAACAAATCTGAGAAGAACCATGTCAAAGTTTCGCTTGTATAATGAACCATCAGCATTCAGGAAGAAACTACCAGCCAACCTTCTCAATGTCTTCTTATCATTGGATGATGCCCCAGGTGGGTATGTTTGATCCTCTAAGAAGCATTTGATGTCATGGAACCAAGGCTTGTCATCTTTAGCAATGTCCACGGAGAATACGTATGCTGGTCGGTCTAGTTTGGATACCAAAGGCTGTGGCACATAATTGGCAGTTTGAACCTTTATCATGGAGGAAATGGTAGCTAAAGCATCTGCGAACTGATTTTCGTCTCGAGGGATATACTTAAGTTTGACTGTTGTGAAGAAATTCAATAATCTCCTCGTATAGTCACGGTATGGAATTAGATGCTCTTGGTGGGTGTACCATTTTCCGTTGGTTTGGTTGATTACCAAAGCTGAATCCCCGAATACAATTAACGTCTTGATCCTGAGGTCAATGGCTTCCTCAAGACCTATGATACAGGCTTCTTATTCAGCTTCATTGTTAGTGCATGCAAAGGTGAGTTTTTCCGAGAAAGGCATATGAACTCCTTTTGGTGTAATGAGCACTGCACCAACTCCACGACCATTCATATTGACAGCCCCATCAAACATCATTGTCCATTCTTCTTCTAGGTCAGGCCCTTCAGTGTGAACAGGCTCTTCATGATCTTTAGCTTTCAGAAACATGATGTCTTCATCCGGGAAGTTAAATCTCATTGGTTGATAATCATCAATGGGTTGCTCAGCTAGATAGTCAGACAGTAAACTGCCTTTGATGGACTTTTGAGATGTGTACTGAATGTCATACTCTGTCAGAATCATTTTCCATCTTGCAACCCTTCCGGTGAGTGCTGGCTTCTCAAATATGTACTTGACTGGGTCCATCTTTGAGATCAATAAGGTAGTCTGAGTCAACATATACTGTCTCAGTTAGAGAGCAGCCCACGCTAAAGCACGTTAAGTTTTCTCGAGCAGTGAATAACGTTGTTCACAGTCGGTAAACTTTTTGCTTAGGTAGTATATTGCATACTCTTTTCGACCAGACTCATCATGCTGGCCCAATACACACCTCATTGACCCTTCTAATACTGTCAGGTACATTATTAGAGGTCTTCCTTCAACTGGAGGCATAAGGATTGGAGGTTCATGTAAGTACTCCTTGATTTTGTGAAAAGCCTTCTGACAATCTTCATTCCACCTGACTGTTTGCTCTTTTCTAAGCAATTTGAATCGGGACTCACAGGTTGCAGTAAGATGATATTTGAACCTTGATATGTAGTTCAATCTACCTAAGAACCCCCGAACTTCCTTTTCAGTCCTAGGTGCAGGCATCTCCTGAATGGCTTTGACTTTGTCAGGATCAACTTCAATTCCTTTTTCACTTACAATGAATCCCAGCAGCTTACCGGAACGTACCCCGAATGTGCATTTGTTGGGGTTTAGCTTGAGCTGATATTTTCTCATACGCTTGAACAACTTCAGTAGATTCACCAGATGGTCTTCTTCAGTGAGGGACTTGGCAATCGTGTCATCCCCGTAGCACTCAATTTCTTTGTGGATCATATCATGGAATAATGTCACCATAGCCCGTAGGTAAGTAGCACCATAATTCTTCAATCCAAATGGCATTACTTTATAACAAAATGTGCCCCAAGGTGTGATGAAGGTCGTCTTCTCCATGTCTTTGGGTGACATTCTGATCTGATTATACCCTGAAAAGCCATCCATGAAGGAAAACATCGAGAACTGAGCTGTGTTGTCGACCAATACATCAATGTGAGGTAAATGGAAATCATCCTTTGGGATAGCTCTATTCAGATCTCGGTAATGCACACACATCTGTACTTTTCCATCCTTCTTAGGCACTGGTACAATATTAGCGACCCACGGCGGGTAACTAGTTACGGAAAGGAAATCGGCGTCCCACTGTTTTTGTACCTCTTCCTTACTCTTCATGGCCATATTTGGACGAGTACGACGTAGCTTCTGTTTTACTGGAGGACAGTCCTCTTTCAAAGGCATCTTGTGCATAACAATGTCCGTATCTAGACCTGGCATGTCTTGATAGGACCAATAAGTTGTTCCTTCACTGAATCTTGCAGACTGGCCCCGATCTTCACTTCTTTTAAGTCTTCTCCGGTACCAAGATTGATCGTTTCAACCTCCTCCTGATGAGGAGTGATCACTTTCTCTTCTTGCCTCAACAACCTGGCTAACTCCTCAGGTAACTCATAGTCTTCTTCAACCCCTTCATCAGCTTGATTAATCGGATTGTCGAGGTCATACAAGGTCATAATAGTGCTGTTGTCGGTGCAATCTGGAGGATAATCTCTGCAAGGGTTGACATTGGTTCATTTTAGTGACCAGTTTTAATCTTGTTTAGAAAAAGTGAAAATGGAGTTATTTATTTTGTAAACATTGCCATTTTATTGTTTTGTACAAAAGTGCAAAATGAAAAGACAGTGAGTGAAAAAAAGAGACTCGTTTGCAAAAGATGTCTGATATTCATTGATTAATCATTTGCACAAAATTACAATATGGCCCTATTACAAAATGAGTCCTGACACCTTGGGCAAGATGCAGGACTTGATGCATGCTAAAAAGATAGGAAATAATAATTACTCTACAGGAGTAACCCTTATAATTTCCTGGGAAGACCAGTTAAGGACTTGGTTCCTCGGGATCCTTGGACGTATCCAGCTCTCTAGGTTGCGGTTGCTTTCCTCCTTGTCTTCCAGATTGTTAACAGCATCTGGGGTGAGCATCCCCCCACTGATGAACTTGGGCTCTTTTTCAGCCTCTGATTGATCTTATCTGAATGGTCTGTAACCCAAACCGAATCTATCTTCCTTCTTTTCCACTAGCAGCAGCATGCCCCAGCCTTGAGCAGTACCTTCTTCAACAACCCTTCGGGCTTGCTGATAAGAGATGATTTAAGTACCCATCATGTCCTCCTGGGATGCAACCAATACTCCAGTAGCCTCATTAACATCTAGGGCCTCAAACCCTTGGCTCATTGTCTCATGGATTTCACCATCCATCTCAATATATTTGTAAGTAGCCACCTGGCTAACAAATATGTCTTCCTCACCACAGATGGTGATAATTTGTCCTTCCCATTCGTACTTCAGTTTCTGGTGAAGGGTCGACGTTACTGCACCTGCAACGTGAATCCAGGGTCGACCTAGAAAATAGTTGTATTCCAGTTGTATGTCCATCACATAGAAAATGGTCTTAAAGACTTGTGGACCGATTATCACTGGTAACTCCACCTCTCCAAGAACATATCATTTGGAGCCATCAAAAGCCCTGACCACAAGATTACTTGGCCGGAGAGCTATCCCATCGTATTCGAGCTTGACAAGAGCTTTCTTGGGTAAGACATTGAGTGAGGACCCAATGTCTACAAGAACATGAGATAAGACAGCTCCATTGCACTCATAGGTTATATGCAAGGCTTTGTTGTGGAGACATCCTTCTGAAGTTAAATCGGCATCAGTGAACCCTAGCCCATAGCTAGTGTTGACATTTGATACCACTGTTTCAAGCTGATTCACAGTGATCTCTTCTGGCACGTAGGCAGCATGCATAACTTTGAGTAGTGTATCCCAATGGGCTTCGGAACACAACTTTATAGTCGCTTCTTTTAATGATTCTCATAAACTCATCCACATCTTGATCGAAGGATGACTTATGAGTTTCTTTAGGTGCAGATTCTTCCGGTATCACACTCTTCCCTTTTGCTCTAGTAGCAGCCTCTGCCTCAGTGTTGATTCTGGGGACTTGTGATGCAAAGTGACGTCCGCTTCGGGTGAAGCCTCCGCCTCCCCCAACATTATCCACTTGGGGAGTGAGAACTGGAGAATCAAGAAGGACTTTCTCTCCGTTGCAGTACAGATCAGCACCATAATGCCATGGTATAGCACTGTCTTTATCATATGGGATTGGCCCGGGCACCGTGATAGTGATTGGGCTCACTGCAGCAGTTGTTGGGACTGTAATAGTATGTGGATCATCGAAAATAGTAACAGGACCTCTGGTGGATTTTGGTGGAGATGAATTGAAGCTTTGTTGAGACTGTTGTTGATGTTGTTGAAAGTGGTTGGAATTCGGGACCGTTGTCGGGTCATAATCAATTGTGACAGTGGAAACATCATTGTTGGTTGTTGAAGTTGTAGTAGCTGGTGCAAATGAATTGTTGTGTGTTGAAGTGACATATGGAATGATTGTTGAAGTTATAGCTGAATCAGTTGGAACAATGGTTGTTGCAGTTGTAGAAGAAAAGGTGGTTGTGGCATTTGTAGAAGAATCACTTGTTGTTGACAAAAGGGTTGTTGGTGTTGTAGAAGCTGTGGTTGTAATTTGCAGAATGCCTTCTTTAATCAAGTCATTGATACCTTTCCTCAAGCTAGCACACCCATTCTCAGAAAGTTTGCATGATTCGCAACAGGCCTCACAACCTGAGAACACTTGGCTTTTCAAAAGCTGGGCTTTAACCTCTTCCAGAGGTGTCTGAATACATGCAATGTCTTCTATCAAACTCAAGCGTGATCCATCCTCTACAACATTAATCCTTGGCCCATTGTGGCTTTCCATAGGATTCTTCATTACATTGGGAGGAGGTGCAAAGTTCAGGGCTTTTGAATCTACCAGATCCTGAACCTTCATATGCAGGGCTCTGCATTTTTCCGTAGAGTGACCAGGTGCGTTGGAATGAAAAGCACACCTAGCGTTGACATCATAGTTTCTAGAAAGGTTTTGAGGATCAAGTGGAGCCAATGTCCTCAACTCAACAAGATTGAGCTTTAGGAGTTGTGGCAGCAGTGTAGCATAGGGCATTGGAATGGGTTCAATTACTCGGTTGACTTGAGATGGACGCTGTTAAAATAGGCGTTGTTGTTGATTGTTGTTATTATTGTTGCGGAAACTGTTGTTGTTGCGGAAAGTGTTGTGGTTGTTGAATATACTGAGGCGGTGGAGCAGGGATAGTAACAGCAGCAACTGTTCTGGGCAAGTATTGGGGTCTCCCTCTTCCAATGTGTACAGAGTTTGTCTCACCAGATCTACGGGGCCCAACAAATGGTTTTCTTGTACTGCTTGAACTGGCACCGTTATCGGAAATCTTTCCCATCTTCAATAGGCTCTCTATTCTTTCTCCAGCTATCACCACATCTACGAAGCTGGTAGAAGAAAATGCAGCTAATCTATCAATGTAGGTTCCTTGGAGGGTATTCATGAACATGTCCGCCATTTCCCTTTCAGACATGGGGGGTTGAACTGCAGCAGCAAGTTGCCTCCACCTTTGGGCATATTCCCTGAAGCTTTCACGGGAGAACTGAGACATTCCCATTAGAAGGGTCCTATTTGGGGCCATGTCCAAGTTGTACTAATACTGACGGATAAAAGCTTCAGCCAAGTCTTTCCAGTTCCTCACTGTGGCTCTAGTCAAGTGGGAATACCATTCTCGGGATGCCCCGGTCAAACTGTCCTCAAAGTAAAACATCCATAACTTCTCGTCCATGGTGTATGCTTTTAATCTTCCCAAGAATGATTGAAGGTGGGTGCGTGGGCAGGATGTGCCATTATACCTTTCAAAACACGCAGGTTTGAACTTGTGAGGAATTCTCACCCCTTCCACCAGTCCCATGTCCATTACATCAAACCCTATGGAATTCTGGGATTCAAGAGACCTCAGCTTCTCTGCAATTTCATCTAGCCTACGGCCGTAAACCTCATCTCCAGCCCCAACAACTGTAAACTGCTCTTCTTGAGGATCCTCTTGCAAGACCCTTCCTCTATCAGTGTTACCCTGAGTATTCCTTATGGCATTGATTTCGGGGTTTAGATGAGGCCCAAACTCTGGTGGATCAGTGCGGGGTTGGACGTGATCGTTATTATTGGTACCTCCTATACCTGGATGGTGTTCTTCAGGAGTCTGGCTTTCAACCAACTCCCTTAGTCTTTCCTAGCTCTGAGCTAAGCCAGTCATTACAGTCATGAATTGGGTCATCTGATTCCTCATCTCTACCCTCTCATTTGCCATTTGGGTCCTTACTTCATTCAAGTCTTGCTGAACTTGATCCATCTGGAGTCCTGGAAGGTTGTTTCTTGTCGGGTACCGGTGTATTCTGTTGACAGGGAACACTCTTCTGCGGGCAATGTTTCCTGAAACCACAACAAAGTGAGAAACATCAATAAAACAAAAACCTACAAAACAAAGAAAATGTTAGTATGCAATGCAATATGCTTATTTGTCTTCCAAGGGTATCCGGTTTGGTTCTTTGGTTTTGACCTTTCCAGACCTCGAGGAAATGCTGATGATGAAGAGAGATGAAGCCCACCAATAAATAATACAAACTGATATATTACAAAGGGTGAAAATACATAGTTTGATTACAATAACATCCCCATGGTGGGTCAAAATACAACAACAAAATAAAATTACAACAAAATAAAAAGTACAAGCAAAAGGATCAAACATCCAATCCAAAGTCATCCTCCCTGACTTCTTTCAGGAGGGCCTCAGTCACTGGACCCACTGGGTGCTCTGTAATAGTCCTGATGAGGAGGTTCCTGGTAGAAATGGCATTGGTTAACTTCTTATGCTTGTCCTGATCCTTTGACCTCTTCAACCCCGCCTGGAGTTTCAATTCAGATATCTCTCTCTGAGCTGCCAACAAAGCCTCATGATGCTTCTTCTCACTAGCCTCCAACTGCTCTATCTTAGCTTGAGTCCTTTGATATTCTTGTGCACGGGCTTCAGTGATCCTGATCCACCTAGCCTGGCTCTCCTCTAGATAATGCTCTTCTCTAGCCTTCTGAGTGTTTGCTTCCTTGCAAGCATTCTTCAGTACTAACTCCCATTCCCTTGCCTTCCTGATGTAGTCATCCGTCTTCTCAATCTTGGTGAAGTGCTCAATCTTGAGTGTTTCTCATTGTCCAGACGGATGTCATTTCTCTTCCAGAGAGTCTTCTTTAAGGCTTCAGCTATCTGAGTGTTTCTCTCTTTCAGTTTCTCAAACTCTTCCAAACTGATAGTAGCTACAGGTTGTACTGTAGAAGGTCCAGGTGTATCTTCCAAGGTAAATGGAATCCGGGTGATCTAAGCTCTGGTACGAGACCAATCAGAATATTGTGCTGAAGCAATGTTGTTGCACTTGCCAAGGATGGTTTTTCCTTTGGTCTGAATGTTATCCCAAGCCCAGGCAGCTTGTCTGACAACAGCAGAGTTAGGTTGGATTTCACGGTAAAGAGTTCCAGCCAAATCTTGTCCTTTGGGAGGATGAACCAAAGCATACCCTAATTGTCTTTTAAACAGTAAAGGGTTGTAGTTGATGCAACCTTTTACTCCTATCAAAGGCACATTAGGATATTGCCTACAGCTAGTAATGATGTCCTTGCCTTTGGTGCTCTGAGTGCACCATCTAATGTCATCTGATGTCAGGGCAATAAATCTCTTAGCCCAGTTATTTTGCTGATGAGGGTTCAGGAAGGTATCTGATTTTGGCAAGTGTCTTAGTAGCCAAGAGTAATAAAGAGGAGCAAAACATCTTACCAACCTTCCTCTTTGCTTTTCATTCCTATGATGTACTGAGTAGTAGAAGTCTCCTAGTAAGTTAGGAACTGGATTCCTTAGTAAGAACAGGTGAATGGCATTCTTGCTCACAAACTTTGGCTCATCTGCAAACAAGATAACCCCATATATACTGAGGGCTAGAAGTGCACAGACAACCTTTCATTCCTCTATAGCAACATGCAGGGTAGCCTGGGCGATCAAGAAGTCTAGGTGAAGGCCTGGAACCCCAGCCTTGGTTGTCATGTTCTGAACAATGAGGACAGGCTCCAAATGCAATGCCCTAGCTATGTCTTCATTTTTGGGAGCAACCATCTCAGGGTTGAAAGGAATCCCTCTCCTGATAGGAACTCCTAACAACATGGAAAATTCTTCTAATAGAGGTCCCAACTGGAAATTAGGGAATGTGAAACATATGAGTGGAGGATCTTAGAACTACAAGCAGGTATGGATCATGCTCCTCTGAGATACATCTAGATCCATGACCATGTATAATATGCCCCCATAATGCTCTCTGAATAGTGGGACATGATCAGGGGTAATGAGGGACTGGATCTGCCTGATACCAGTCAGGGTGGGCTCAAAGAAGTGGTATGTGATGTTGCTATTTCTTGAAGTGTCCATACGGATAATGGGTGCTAGTGAAGAAGCTGAGATAAACCCCGATGAAGGTCACTGAATGAGATGCTGGAGGTAAGTCTCTGACAAACTGATGAAGGTGCTGGAGAAGATAACTGAAGTAGTCTGAGCAGCAGAAGGGGTCAAAACCAAACCAAATATAACAAGATGGATACCCTATAAAACAAATAAGCAAATGTCAAATGATGCAAAAATGATGTATGCAAATGATATGCAAAGGGTTTGTGATCAAGTGCTGGATCTGTTTATCTGCATTGGTAAAAGTCCATGTATGTTCATAAGTCTGGATGGAGGCTTAGAAATCCAGTAACCAGGTGGGGGACTCAAATAAAGATTCACAAGTCCAGGGTAATCACAAGAAATATCCAAATAATACAACCTTAACAAATCTAGTAATAAAGGGTATGATGAGGCCAAGGGTTCCTACAAACCTGTAAACATCCCAACCCCCTCACATGTAATGTTCTAGAACAAGGATCCTCAGACTTGGATCAGTTATGAGAAGTGTAAACACTTCTAACCCGGAGGTACAGTGTTTACAATAACCATAAAAGACCCTCCTCTAATTCACCTCAGATGCTGAAGGTCATAAAAGGTCATTCAGACTTAGCAGGCTTCCCAGATAGCCCTAGTACTACAGGAAATCCGTAGCACAGAGTTCTCAAGAAGAAACCCATGTCTGAACCGTGTTTCATATTATCGCACTTGACCGAAATGGAATGGGAAAGAATATGAATCCACTCTAGCCTATGTGTCACTCAGGTCCCAGGTATAGGACCTTAATCACTCAATGAACCTCACCCACCAAGGAAAACACATAGCCAGCACATGATAATGACAGTATGAAATGCATAAAACTGTAAAAGAAAGCAATAAATAAAGCTGTACATAAAGCAATAAATAAAGCAAATAAATAAACACAAGCAGCACATAACACCCCCGTAAACACAAATCAAACAAGCGCTAGGAGGAACCCATAAAAAGAACCAGAAGCCATGGTTGCAATATAAGGGTCCCCAGCAGAGTCGCCAAGCTGTCGCTCCCGAAGATTTGCATCCCGGTACAAGCGCGAACGGTCGGAGAAAGAGAAATGAGGTTGAATTGAATAGAGTCGCTAGCTAGGCATTTTTATACCGAAGGAAAGGTAATGCTGCATAAACCTAGAAAGATATGGATAAGACGGCCGCGAACCAGAGAAACTGAGAAAAGGGGTTGGTTATAACCTGGGAAGGTATTAGCACCCAGATTGTCTGTCGTACTCGACGGGATCCACGCTTGAAATATTGTGTTTAAAGGGGTAGTATATTTTCTATATGTGTGCAAAAGCTGGAAAAGAATGTTCAAGTGTCAGTGCAAGAAGGTGAAGTGAAATGCTCAGGGATGAGGCTTAAAAGGAATGCTGAAAGAGGGGGAAGAAACATAGACCTTTGTTCGATAACTATTAAGTTATGCCTACGTATCCTCTCGTGCAATGAGGAAGTCAGAACACCGTAGTTTGACTCAAAGAGACTGAAAGATAAATTGACTGATGAACTGCTTGCTTGCCTATGCTCAAGTATATGACTCGTCTGGCTCGAGTGCTAATTGTCTTGCATTAGACGGAAGAAGCAAGTTCTCATTTGTGAGTGAAGATGATGAGAAAAGAATCCCGGAGGAGACGATTATTGTTTTGTTTTTGTGTTTTCAATCTTTTATTTGTTTTGGATGTTTTTCATAAGTTAATGAGCTTAAGCCTAAACTAAGGGTTAGTAAACTCATCATTTCCTCCCTTTGATTAGGGATAATGAGAATACCTTAAGTATGAGATAAGAACCTCAAACTTAATTACCATGATGATGTAGGATTAACATCATTAACCTAATTGTGATTATTTAGATGTTTTTGGGTTTTTGTTTAGTGTCAAATAATGAGTTTAAGCCATAATCAAGGATTAGTGAACCCAATACACCATCCTAATAGAAGGATAATAGATGAGCACACTTAAGCTAAGGAAGATACCTCAACTTAATCCATGATTAGGGATTAACCTCATGAAAAAACAAACCTTTATTAAAGTGGATTTTAATTAAGGGTGAGATTAAGAAGTGAATTTTATGATTTGTAAGACAACTTGAGGGGGACTTGTCCATTAATACTAGGTTTAGTCCTTTTTAACCAATAAAGGAAGAATTAGAACCCTAATGCAAGGCCCAAGTTACAAGTTAATGTCTTAATGATTATTATGTGGATTAATTAAGAGGCTTAAACAAATTAAGGGTTTAACACTTAGGATTAAAGTTATACACTCCATCCTAAGAGAAGGATGCAGGCATAACCCTAATCAGAAAGTCTTAAAACCTTAAAGGTTTAGTCTCTAATGATGAGATGAAAAGAGAAACACAAGGAAGACACAAAGGTAAAAGCTAAAGGGGGGACTAATTACAACCCTAATTATTGTCATGCTTGGATGTTCCTATGGTTTTTGAGGCTTAAAAGAGATCTTCAAAGAAGTCACCAAGGGAAGAAGCAGATGAAAGGAGGAGAAGCAGAGGAAACAAGTTACTTACTTCACTGAAGAAGATAATTCACTTGGAGAAAGAAAGTGAATGATGAACATGAATGAGCAAGCTCACTCTAAAGCAAAGAAAAATGCAGCAATGATTCATAAGAAGAATGAGAAGAGAGATGAGAAGTGAAGGAAAATTCACTTCTCATGTTACTTACCACCTGAAAAAGGTTAGCATATAGGAAAGAAATGAAATGAAAATGAGACATATGCAAGGATAAAAAAAACCAGAAGATATCACATGATGCAAATGATGCTATGAGATGATGCAAAGACATGTCAAGTGCTAGGAATGTTCATACAAGAGATGGAATGCAAAGGAAGCATACTTTGAAGTTTGAAAGTTCATGAAAGTTCATGGAATGAAATGAATGCACATCATGGAAAATGAATGAAGAAATGATCAAGCATGATTCGAATATGTCCTAAAATGTCTTAGATGCCATATGAATGCAAGAAATGTCAAGGCATGTTCATGTATAGATACATATGCAAGATGAATGCAAATGAGGGTGCAAAATTAGGGTTTTAAGGCAACATGAGATGCAAAAGTCTAAAACAGAAGCAAATCATAAGATAAAAAATTGCAAATGAACTCAAAGGAAACCTAACCCCATATGGTATCACACCCCAAAGGAGAAGGTCCAACTATTAACCTAAAGAAAGTTGTGATTTTTCTAAGTTTACTAGGGTTTTAGGGTACCTTAAGAGGGAAAATGCAAATCAAATGGAAAAGGCAAGATAAATTTGTGACAAAAATATGCTAGATACTACATGCTATATGAAGAATAATGCAAAAAGAACCAATGTTAAACCCTTCATGGTTAGGATGAAAAGAATTTTTGAAGTTAGGGTTCAGAAAAAGGGATTTTTATGAACCCTAAATTCAATAAAAATGTCAAAGTTGAATCAAAACCAAAAAGAAATTTGTATGAATGGTTTGACAATGTTTCTAAATGTCCTAAGATGCAATGTGAAGTTTTTTGGAATTTTTAGAAACCTAAATGATATTTTAATTAATTAATTTCAATTAATTAATTAAAATAAACATTTAAATATTTTTAAAATGATTTTTTAATGCAAAAATAAAAATAAAAATGTTTTTGGGTGAAGACAAATATTTGAAGTCAAAATGCAGAAGACAAATATTTTTGGAATTTTCTAAGTATTTTAAATTAATTGTACAAAATAAATGCAATAAAATGAATTAAAAATGGATTTAAATAAAAGTCAGCTGATCCAAGGGATCAGATTCAAGCTGGGGTTTGGAGGGAAGACCACGCGCGCATCTTAACGGCCACAATTCAAACTGAGTTAAACTTAATTAATTAATTAAACATGATTTAAACTTAATGAGATGATCTTAGCCCTCCATAAACTAACCCTAATCCATATCCAATAGCCCAAATTCAAACTTAGCCCTAAACACGTCATTAACCCTAATCAGTTTCAGGTGCCGGAGAAGACTTCTGGTCGTCTTCTACGGCGAGACCTTCAACTCAACTTCTTCCCTAGGCCATTTCTGGAGCTCTAAAGCTAATTTCTCCTCTCCTCTCCCTAAACATGAATCCACACTCAAAACTAATTTCTCATGGCTGAAACTCAAGATTCGAAGAAGAACACAAAAATGGTGAAACTTTCAGACAGTCAATACATTCTGGAAAAAATAATTATATCATGGTGATCAGCAAAGCATAAAAAACAATCTAAGAACTTAAAATTGCATTTCTGGAAAAAAAAAGTTCTTGAGGTTACCTGAGCTTGAGCTTTCTCAATTTGAGCTGTCTGACCTCCTCTTTGGTGCAAAATGACTCCAATGATCCTCTTGGTGATGCTTTGATGCTTGAAGAGGGTTTATAATGGCTGGTTTGAATGGTTGTTCTTCAACTGGCTAGAAATCGTGTTTCAGTTTTGGGAGCTTTTAGGCTGCAATGAAGGGTGGGAAATGATCCTCTTGTGATGCTGAGTTGATTGATGAAAGAAGTTTTGAGTTTTAGTGTGTGAGAAGAGTGTTTCGAAAGCTTTTACTTTTAGGGTGATTTTTGGGAACTTAATGATTCTGAGGTTTAAGCCTTGTGTGTTGTGTGTTATGAGTTGCATTTTGTCCACATAACAAGCTTTGATAGGTCAGAAGAGTTGTTGTGGCCTATGGTGATTGGTATGGGCTCTCTTGCAAAAAGTCAACAAAACTTGTACTTGAGGTATGGGCTCATGTTGCAGCTGGCTTTTGGCTTGACCTGGCTCAGCAAAGATCAAGGAGAGCCATGGAAAATGTTTTGTGGTGATTCAGCAATTGTGTGAGAGGTTTTGTATCATTTTTCAATTTTGAGGAATTTTGGCCCCTTTGTGATTTCTTGTAGTTCAAGGCATGACATGAGATGGTTCTTTGGGAAATTTTGATTCTTGGGCAATGCACTATGTTTGTATGATGCCTAGAAGTGTATTAGAAGTCACAAAATGGCTTGGTATGTGAATTTGCACAAAATCCTCTTTGGTGTGAAAGTGAAAATTATGTAATTTTTGCCAACTTTGCCAAGCCATAACTTGAGTTCCATAATGAATTAGAACTTGTTCTTGTACTTTTTGAAAATGAAATGATCCAATCTACAACATTCAGGACCAACAATTTTTCATTTGAAGCATTTTATGTTGAGAAAGAGGAGGTTGAAAAACTTTCCCAAAATGGAAAGTTTCCATTACAAGTCATTTCCATTTTTGGCAACTTTTGGTTTAGCTCAATTTTCTTCAATTTTGTGAACTTCCAAGAACTTAAATGATCAAATAAAGATCATACAACTTCAATTTGATTAAAATACCCCTTTGGTTCCATTGTTGGGGGCCTCAGATGCCCTGATTTTGCTCTGACTTGCTCGAGAAGTTACCCAGTGAACAAATGACTTCCACAATGAATTTCTTCATCAAACTTGGTACACCTGATCCTTATAACATCTTAAGAACATTATAAACAAGAATGGCCCAAAAATTTGGTGTTGAGGCTTCTGAAACCCAAACCCTAATTTTTGTCATCTATGCAGTGAAAACCCTAGCTCTGCTTCTATGCTTTCCAAGTTCTTGTGATTTCTTGACTTCCTTGAACTTTGAGGGATATAAAATGATGATAGAACACACATGGACCCTCTTGTAATGCTTGGAGGCCTTTGGAGTGGCTCAGATGAATCTTTGGATTGCTCAAATCACAAACCCTAGATGCAGATGAACTTGAACCATGTAGAGAAACAAAAATGCAATATGAGATGGTATGCCTATGCTCATGAAAACATGAAAGATCACAAGCCATGGTGTGAAATTAGTGAGGGAAAATTTGGGGTGTTTACAGACTGTACACATCATTAGTTTCTACCTCCCTTCTTCTTGGAGGTCCATTAAAAGCTTTTCGAACACCACTTGAGCTACCTGCTCCAGTGTCTTGAATTTTCCCCATCTTTAGAAGAGTTTCAACCCTCTCTCCCACTATCACGATGTCATTAAACTTTGTTGCTGAACAAGACGCCAACCTCTCAATAAACACACCCTGTAGTGTTCCCATGAACATGTCTGCCATTTCATTTTCCAACAAGGGAGGTTGCACCCTAGAAGCAAGTTTACGCCACCTCTGAGCATACTCTTTGAACCCTTCTTTAGCATTCTGATACATGGTCTTCAACTGGGTACGATTTGGAGCCATATCCAAATTATACTGATACTGTTTCACAAATGCCTCAGCTAAATCCTTCCAGCTTCGAATATTAACCCTGCTCAACTTCATGTACCACTCCAAAGAGGCTCCCACAAGACTATCCTGGAAGTAATACATACACAACTTCTCATCGTTCGTATGAGCAGCAATCCTTCCCATAAAAGATTGGAGGTGGGTCTTCGGGCAAGCCGTACCATTATACTTATCAAAAGTAGGGACCTTAAACTTTTAGGGAATTCTCACCCCTGGCACCAAGCCCAAGTCAGTGATATCAAACCCCAGAGAACTATGAGATTGAATGGCACGAATCTGCTCAGCCATTTCTTCGAACCTTCTATTCATGTCAACTCCTTGGCCTTCAGCCTCGTCTAGCAAAGTGAATTGTTCATCTTGCCCATCCATCTGTAAATTATTCACACCATCATTGACAATAGTGACCCCTGGTTGCACCACAGGGATTTCAACGTTACGGGCACCAGCCCCGTTGCAATTACCTCCCTCTATTGTCCCATTATTCCTGACTTGATTGTTTTCTACCATTTTGCGCAGGCGCTCTTGAGTTTGACCCATCCCAGCCATGAGGGTCATGAAGTTATCCATTCTTGTCCTTAGGTCAGCCAGATCCGCTTGCATCTGATCCATTACTCTCTCTGTTCACCTTTGTAGGGTATTTGTGCACCGTTGGCTGTTTCTGAACCTTCCTAGGAGCTATAGTGCCTGAAATTGCTATAAACGTTAGAAAACTGATGAACTACCTGCAAAACAAACAAACACGTTATATGCAATGCAATCTTCATGTTTTCATTATCAAGCCCCTACTGCCCCTAGTTCTGGTATCTCATGAGGAATCCAGATGGCTTTGGGAATCAACCTGTTAATGATCCTCTCTTCCACTATTTTCCAAACCATTTTCACAACCAAGCTATGAAAAGGAAACAATACAGCTCGAGGAACTTTGACAAAAGAAAGATGCAATAAGATAAAGGCCCCAAGGCACACACAACATCCCCGTAGGGTTTAAAGTTTTACATAACACAAAAATACAATGATTAAAATAGACCCCTACAACAATTTTGTAGGTGATCTACAATACAAAGAAAAACTAGAACTCCAAGCTAAAAGAAGACTCTAGCTCTTCCCCCGTCTCTACTCGAGTTCTCTTCACATCTGCTCTTCTTCTAAGATCTGCTAACTCTTCCAAAGCCTCGTGCAGCTGCTGAGACACCTCTTGTTGCCTCCTGTATGCCTGTTCTAACTATTCTCCTTGAGCAACAATCTGCAGTTTGAACATCTCTTCTTTCTTCTGGTACTCTGCTTGATCTTGTTCTCTTTGACCATACACCCAAGTAAGAGATTGCCTAGCATCCCTGAGAGCCTTTTTGTTTTTCTTGAATAATTCTTCTCTCTTGATGTCCATCAACCCCCTCCTCTGGAAGTAAGCCTCTCTTTCTGCTAACTCCTTGTCCTTAGCCTCTTATTCTACCTGTACCTTGTGTAGCTTCTCTTCTATGGTCAACTTGGAGAGTGCTAGCTGATGATGCAATCTAACCATTTCTGTGTGTTCCAACTTCACCTCTTTCAGCTGAGCTTCAAGCCTTTGATAATCTTCTAAAGGAACAGTGCTTGGTATTACAGGAATCTATGAAATTACTTCCTTTGGGTAGAGGGGAATCTCCAAAGAAAAAGGCAACAAAGTAATCTTGACACGCTTCTTTAACCATGATGCAAAAGGCTCATACATGTTGGGGTCTACCCTCCCAAATTCATTTTTTCCTTTTTGAGTCCTGATATCCCAAGCTTGGAATACCTGGATGGCCATGTCAACATTCCCTTTAATAGGAAGATACAAGGATTCTCTCACATCCTCATCAGAAGGGGACTCTCTCAGAGGATATCCAAACTGCCTTCTTTCCAGAATTGGATTATAATTGATCATTCCTTTCCTACCAGTCAAAGGGACATTAGGAAACCAGTTACACTTTACAATCATTTCCTTTCCTAACACATCCCTATCATACCCCCAACTTATATCGCTTGCAGAAAATCCCATCAATCTTCGGGACCATTTCCATTCTCCCCTCAAATCCTTAAAGGGTCCCACTTTAGGAAACTGCCTAGCAAACCAGTCAGCAAATAGAGACACACATCAGCTTACATGACCTCCCTTCTTCTCATTCCTATAGTGAACCCCATAATAGAAGTCACCTTACAAAGTAGGTGTGGGATTCCTTCTGAAGAAAATGGCAACAACCTCCAGACTTACCATTCCTTGGTCACTTGGAAAGAGACTAATTTCATAAACAATCAAGGCCAAAAGTACACTGAATTGTGGCCATTGATCATCTTGAGCATATACCAGGGCTTCCTGAATCAGCATATTTTAAGACAACCCCTTCCCTTTGCTACTCCTCAAGCTTTGCTCTACTTTTCTTAAAGGCAAGTGACACCTTTGAGAAATCTTCCCTGCCTGGAGTACTTTCCCTGAGTTGTAGTAAGGTTGTCTTCCACTAAGGGGAACATGCAGCAAAATAGCAATCTCTTCCAATGTAGGCGCTAAGATATAATCTTGGAATAAAAAACAGCGTAATGGAGCATCATAGAACTGAAGTAGAGTGTGGATGATATCCCTTTGGTCTTCTGTTGGCTTGTCCATATACCCGAGAATCTGCCCAAACCTAGCCCTGAAATCTCCTAAAATCTTATCATTCATCGGTCCCTTTAGCTGGTGTAGTTTCTTCGCCTCTGGTTGTGGAAAGGTATAATGTGCATTATTCTTTTTGAGAACTGTGATAATGCTTGCCATCTAGATATGAGATATCAACAAATACCAGAACAAGGTGTGCAAATGTGACCTGAAAAATGAAAACACTAAGATGTTAAGGATGCTATGATATGATGCAGATGCAAATGCAAGGCAAGTATGATCAATCTGGGACTGTCTGGGTGCTGTCTGCAAGAATCAAGTGATCTCAAACTACAAGTCCTCTGAATAACAACCCATATACCCTTGAAGGAGTAAAAAATATCCTCAGATCAAACTACCAAACCAACTAGATCAAGAACACCACATATCAAAATGTCAGATCAACACATACAACTGTACTGGCAGTGGGTATGATGAGGTCAAAAGGGTTCCTGCAAACCTGTAAACCCCTCCCAATCTCACTGGTGTGCTCTGGGTCAAACATCACAGACTCTCAGAGCCGAATAGCAATAATACTTTCACCATTTCCGAGAAATGGCTCCTGACCAAATCATGGAATCGGTTTGGCATTATGTACTACTCAGGGAGGCCTCAGCTGAGTCCGGGAAAAACAAGCATCCCTTATAAGTCCCCAGCTTCGAGCGCTGAAATCAAGAAACAATAGTACATTCAGCCCGTAGGATACAATACTATTGCCATACGACCATATGCTTTCGACTGAGTTCCTATAAGAGAACCAGGCCATCCTATGCGAGTTCCAAGTGGGCCCTCGGGTGCGAATGGGTTTACCACAAAATGTGGTCTGCCACTGTCACCACTGGAGAGGGATGTTTCAACAAGGTCCTCAATGATCAGTCCCCAGCCGCACATGGCTATCAAGGTTGTGTAATGAAGTAGGGAAGATCACTATATCAAGACATTTCCAAGATGGTCGCGAATCTGGGTGTGAACGCACTAATACCCCCATGACAAGATGACATAGGGCCAAAGTGATTGTCCACGCTACATCCTATGGTGCACACAAGTCCTACCAAATAGAAAACCATTCCAGACAGTCCAGTAATAATATATGATGCATAAATACTGAAAACTGTAAATAAAGCTGTAAATAATAAATAACAGCACACAGGCAACAACAAACAATCAACATCCAACGAAACAGAAACACGCAAGCGCTAGGAGGGACTCTCAAGGGAACCAGAGATACTCTGGTTAGGACATCCCCAGCAGAGTCGCCAGCTGTCGCTCCCCGAATTTCCATCCTGGTACAATCTTGAAAGTGGCGCGGAAAGAGGTAGAGTCGGCAGCCAGGCATTTTTATCCCGAAGGAACAAAAATGGTAATGCTGCACAACCAGAAGAAAATAAAAGGAAGGACACGGGTCCTACGAACCAAAGAAGCTGAGTTCGGGAGTCGGTTACGACCTGGGAAGGTATTAGCACCCCAGATCGTCCGCTTTACCCGACGGGATCCACGCTTACAAAGAAAATGTTTCAAATGGTGAAGAAATGAAAGCTGCTGCAAAGAAAATGAACTGGATCTGGAGAAAAGTAAAGAAAAGGGAACTGAAAAAGAAAAGAAAAGGAAAAATGTAGGGAAAATGAAAGATTGTGCTCGAACAGGTCCTACCCCGCTGCCTACGTACCTCATCTGGACAATGAGGATCAGAGTCGCCATAGTTCCCCTAACTAGGGGTGGAAAAGATTGCTTGTGTCTTAAGGCTTGAACTGCCTATGTCAATGCTCAGGTGTTGCAGGCTCGGACGACACAACTTTGTAAAACACCACACAACTTTGTTTCAACTTGCTGAATTGCCTCCAAATGGATTCTATGGACATCCTTGATCTCAGCTGCACATGGATATGCCAAGAAGCCAGCTGAATCCTTGCCCATACCTCAAGTACAAGAAATGTTGACTTTATGCAAAATCACCCATACCAATCACAACAGTCCACCACCCACTCTCTGCCCAATCCAGACACTACAAGCATGCCCTAAGGACTCATTTTAATAAGACACACAAGCTGAAACCTCCAAGAACTCAGCATTGCCAAAAACACTCCCTCTTGCATTTTCCTTCGAAACTCCCAACTCACTCACTTAATCTTCAAACCAATTCCACCATTCATCTCAAAATCACTCACTGATCACAAACCAACCATTAAAAACAGCCAAAAACACCCCATATACCAAACACGATTTCTGACCAGTTGGATTGCTACCACTCAAACCAGCCATTCTCAAAGCTTTCCAAGCATTGCAACTTCTTCAGGGAGGCCATTAGAGTCATTTTGCACCAAGGAAGTGGCCAGAAAGCTCAAACTTGAAAAGCTTCATCTCAGGTAGTCATCTGAATTTATTTTTCCAGAACCTCTTTTTTATGTTACAAAATGAATAAGCATGCTTCACTGATCATTCTGAGCTTTGAATTTTTGAAAATGGTGTAGAATTGATCTTTTCTTCGAATCTTATTTATGAGCATGAATAAATGTGTTTTGAGTGTGGATTTGAGCTTAGGAGAGTGAGAGGGTTTGATCTGGAGCTTTAGACCTCCAGAAATAACCTAGGGAGGAAGTTGGAAATTTTCAGGTGAGGGTGTCACCGGAGAAGACGACCGAAGCTCTTCTCTGGTGACCTGAAAGTCATTAATTGTGTAATTAGGGTTAGGGATAGGTTTTAATGTGAGTCGTCTGATGTTCCCTTCCCGCGCGTGCTAAGTGGCTGAGATCTTGTCATTAATTTTAATTATGGATTAAACAATTAATTAATTATGATTAATGAAATTTGAATTCAAGCCGTTGGATCAGACGCCAAGTCAATCCCAAAATCCCCAGAATCAATGAGAACCCTTGGATGTGCATACTTTTCATTTATTTAGTTTTAATTCATATATTCTCATTTAATTTTATACCATTTATTTAAAATAGCAAGAAAATTCCAAAAAAAAATTTATTCTGCATTTTTACCTCAAATAATTTTCTCAACCCAAAAATATTTTTTTTTTTATTTTTTGCATTAAAAAATCATTTTTAAAACATTTAAATGTTTATTTTAATTAATTAATGGAAATTAATTAATTAAAATATCATTTAGGTTTCTAAAAATCCCAAAAAAAATCACATTGCATCTTAGAATATTTAGAAATATTGTCATGCCATCCATACAAATTTCTTTTTGTTTTTGAATAATCTTTGATAATTTTCTTGAATTTAGGGTTCATAAAATTCCTATTTTTGAACCCTAAATTCAAAAATTCTTTTCTGCCTAACCATGAATGGTATGACATTGATTCTTTTTGCATTGTTCTTCATTTAACATGTAGTTTCTAGCATAATTGTGTCACAAATTTCTTCTGCATTTTTTATTTGATTTACATTTTTTCCCTTTAGGTGCCTTAAAACCCTAGATAACTTAGAAAAATCATAACTTTCATTAGGTTAAGAGTTAGGTCTTCTCCTTTGGGGTGTGATATCATATGGGGTTAAGGTTCCTTTTACTGCATTTTCAATTTTTTATCTTGTCCTTTTCTTCTGTTTTTGGTTTTTGCATCTCATGTTGCATGAATACCCTAATTTCTCATGTTCATTCACATACATCTTGCATAAGCATTCATTCAAGAACTTTCCATGACATTTATTGCATCTACATGACTCCTAAGACATCATAGGACACATTAGACTCATGCTTGATCATTTCTTCATCCATGTGACATGTTATGCATTCATTACATTCCATGAACATTCATGAACTTTCATGCTCCTTTCATGCTTCATTTGCATTCTCATCACTTGTATGATCATCCATAGCTCTTGGCATACATTTGCATCATCTCCTAGAATCATTTATATCATTAACATGCTTTTGGTTTGGGTTTGCATCTTTGCATTTGCTTCATTTTCTATTCATTTCATTTCTCTATGCTAACTTTTCAGGTGGTAAGTGCTTTGAGAAGTGAATTTCCCTTCACTTCTCATTCCTCTTCTCATTCTCTTTTATGCATCCTTGCTGCATTTTATCTTTGCTTTAGAGTGAGCTTGCTCATTCATGTTCCTCCTTCACTTTCTTTCTTCAAGTAACTTATCTTCTTAAGTGAAGTAAGTTAACTTGTTTCTTCCGCTTCTCCTTCTTTCTTCTGCTTCTTCCTTGGTGGCTTTTCTTGAAGATCTCTTGCAAGCCTCATTAACCCTAGGATCACCCAAGCATGATAACAATTAGGGTTTTGATTAGTCCCCCATTAGTTTTACCTTTGTGTCTTCTTTTGTGTCTCTCTTCTCATCCCATAATCAGAGACTAAACCCTTAAGGTTTTAAGGCTTTGTGATTAAGATTATGCTTGCATCTTTCTCTTAGGATGGAGTGTATAACTTTAATCCTAAGTGTTAAACCCTTAATGTGTTTAAATATCTTAATCAATTCATCTAATAATCACCAAGACAGTAAGCTTATGACTTGGGCCTTGCATTAGGGTTTAATGCTTCCTTAATTGGTTAAGAAGGACTAACCCTAGTGTTAATGGACAAGTCCTCCTCAAGTTGTCTTACAAACCATAAAATCCACTTCTTAATCTTACCATTAACTAAAATCCACTTTAATAAAGGTTTTGTTTTGTCATGAGGTTAATCCCTAATCATGGATTAAGTTGAGGTATCCTCCTCGGCTTAAATGTTCTCATCTATTATCCTTCTATTAGGATGGTGTAATGAGTCCATTAAATCCTTGATTATGGCTTAAACTCATTACTTAACACTAAACAAAAACACCAAAAAAACATCTAAATAAGTACAAGTAGGTTAATGATTTTAATCCTACATCATGGTAATTAAGTGTGAGGTGCTTACTTCAAACTTAAGGTATTCTCATTACCCCTAATCAGAGGGAGGATGTGATGAGTTTACTAACCCTTGGTTAAGGCTTAAGCTCATTTTCTTTTGACAAACTCCAAAAAGCAATAATAGATTGAAAATATCAAAAAACAAACAATAATCGTCTCCTTCGGGATTCTTTTCTCACCTTCTTCACTCACAAACGATAACTCACTTCTTCTGTCTAATGCAAGACAGTTAGCACCTGAGCCAGACAGGTCATACACTTGAGCATAGACAAGCAAGCAGTTCACAAGTCTACTTATCTTTCAGTCTCTTTGAGTTGAACTACGGTGTTCTGACTTCCTCATTGCACGAGAGGATACGTAGGCATAACTTAACTGTTATCGAACAAAAGTCTCTGTATATTCCCCCTCTTCCAGCATTATTCTTTTAAGTCTCATTTCTGAGCATTTCACTTCATTTTCTTGCACCGACACTTGTACATTCTTTTTCCAGCTTTTGTACACAGATAGCACTGACACTACCCCTTTAAACACAAACTTTCAAGCGTGGATCCCGTCGAGTACGGCGGACAAACTGGGTGCTAATACCTTCCCAGGTTGTAACCAACCCCCTTTCTCAGTTTCTCTGGTTTGCAACCGTCTTATCCATATCTTCACAGGTTCATGCAGCATTACCTTTCCTTCGGGATAAAAATGCCTAGCTGGCGACTCTTTTCACCTTCATTTCATTTCTCCTTTTGCCGACCGTTCGCGCTTGTACCGGGATGCAAATCTTTGGGAATGACAGCTTGGCGACTCTGCTGGGGAACCTTATATTGCATCCAGGGCTTCTGGTTCTTTTTGTGGGTTCCTCCTAGCGCTTGTTTGATTTGTGTTTACGGGGGTGTTACGTGCTACTTGAGCTTTTTCATTTTGCTTTATTTATTACTTTATGTACAGTTTTATTTATTGCTTTCATTTACAGTTTTTATACATCATATTGTCATTATCATTGCTGGATCTGGCTTCTGTTTTGGTGGGTGGGGTTTCACTGAGTGATTAAGGTCCTATACCTGGGACCTGAGTGACACCTAGGCTAGAGTGGTTTATATTCTTTCCCATTCCATTTCGGTCTGGTGCGAGAATATGAAACACGGTTCATATGTGGGTTTCTTCTTGAGAACTTTGTGCTACAGATTTCCTGTAGTGCTAGGGCTATCTGGGAAGCCTGCTAAGTCTGGATGACCTTTATCATGACCTTCAGAATCTGGGGTGAATTAGAGGAGGATCTTTTATGGTTTTTGTAAACACTGTACCTCTGGGTTAGAAGTGTTTACACTTTTCATAACTGATCCAAGTCTGAGGATCTTTGTTTTAGAACATTACATGTGAGGGGGTTGGGTTGTTTACAGGTTTGCAGGAACCCTTGGCCACATCATACCCTGTTACTGTATTGTTTACGAATACTTCACTTTGGACAGTTCTTGTGATTAACCCTGGACAAGTGATTCTTTATTTGAGTCCCCCACCCTGTTTACTGGATTTCTAAGCCTCCATCTGGACCTTTGAACATACATGGACCTTATACCAAGACAAATAATCAGATCCAGCTCTTGATCACAAACCCTTGCATATCATTTGCATATATCATCATTGCATCATTTAACATTTGTTTATTTGTTTTTCAGGGTATCCATCATATCATATTTGGTTTGGTTTTGACCCCTTCTACTGCTTAGACCTCTGCTTCAGTGATCTTCTTCAGCATTTGCTTCAGTTATCGTCTTCAGCATCTCCATCAGTCTGTCAGAGACCCACCTCCAGCACCTACATCAGTCTGTCAGAGACTTACCTCCAGCTTTTTCAGTCTGTGATCTTCATCAACTCATTCTCAGTTTCTTCATCAGCACTCATGGATACTCCAAGGAAAAGCAACATATCTTACCACTTCTTTGAGCCCATCTTGACTGGTATCAGGCAGGTCCAATCCCTTATCACACCTGACCACATCCCACTGTTTAGAGAACACAATGGGGGTATTTTGGACATGGTTATGGATCTTGATTCATCTCAGAGGAGCATGATCCACACATGCTTGCAGATTTATGACCCTCCACTCAGATGCTTCACTTTTCCTAATTTCCAGATAGGGCCTCTGTTGGAAGAGTTTTACTTGTTGATTGGAGTGCCTATCAAAAGAGGGATCCCCTTCAATCCAGAGATGACTGCTCCCAGAAGTGAAGAGATAGCTAAGGCAGTGCATTTGGAGCCTGCCCTCATTGAGCAAACCTTGACAACAAAACCTGGGATTTCTGGCTTACATCTGGACTTCTTGATATCTCAGGCCACCCTGAAGGCTGCAGTGGGAGAATGGAAGGCAGTTTGTGCACTTTTAGCCCTCAGTATATATGGGGTTATATTGTTTGCAGATAAGCCCAAATTTGTGAGTGAGAATGCCATCTACTTGTTCCTACTGAGGAACCCAATGCCTACATTGCTAGGGGATTTTTACTACTCCATCCATCAGAGAAATGAAAAGCAAAGGGGGAAGTTGGTCAGATTCTGTGCTCCTCTGTTCTACTCTTGGCTGCTCGGACACTTGCCTAAATCAGATGCCTTCTTGAACCCCCATCAGCAGAAGAATTGGGCCAAGAGGTTCATTTCCTTAACATCAGATGATATCAGATGGTGCACCTAGAGCACCAAAGGCAAGGATGTTATTACCAGCTGTAGGCAATACCCTAATGTGCCTCTAATAGGAGTAAAAGGTTGCATCAATTACAACCCTTTACTATTTAAGAGACAATTGGGATATGCTTTGGTTCATCCTTCCAGAGGACAGGATTTGGCTGAGACCCTATATTGTGAAGTTCAACCTAACTCTACTGTTGTCAGACAAGCTGCCTGGGCTTGGGACAACATCCAAACCAAAGGGACAACCATCCTTGGAAGATGCAACAATATTGCTTCAGCCCAGTACTCTGACTGGTCCTGTACTAGAGCTCAGATCACCAGGATGCCTTTCACCTTGGAAGACACACCTGGACCTTCTACAGTACAGCCTGCAACAACTGTAAGCCTGGAGGAATTTGAAAAGCTGAAAAAGAGGAATAATCAGCTATCTGAAGCTATGAAGAAGACTCTCTGGGAGAGAAATGACAGTCGTCTGGACATTGAGAGATTGGAAAGACTCAAGATTGAGCATCTAACCAAGATTGAAAAGACAGATGACTACATAAGGAAAGCAAGAGCAGAAGAGTTGGTTTTGAAGAATGCCTACAAGGAGGCCAAGATTTAGAAGGCTAGGGCTGAGCATTATCTGGAGGAAAGCCAGGCTAGGTGGATCAGGATCACCGAGGCCCGTGCACAAGAGGACTAGAGGACTCAGGCCAAGATTGAGTAGCTGGAGGCCAATGAGAAGAAGCAGCAGGAAGCTTTGTTGACAGCTTAGAAGGAGATATCAGAATTGAAACTCTGGGCGGGGTTAAAGAGATCAAAGGATCAAGACAGGCATAAGAAGCTTACTAATGCCATTGCTACCAGGAACCTCCTCATTAGGACTATTACAGAGCGCCCAACTGGTCCAGTGACGGAGGCCCTCCTGAAGGAGGTCAGGGAGGATGACTTTGGATTGGATGTCTGATTCCTTTTGCTTGTATTTCTTTCCTTTTGATGTACCTTTTTGCTTTTGATTGTTGTATTTTTGACCCACCATGAGCATGTATTGTAAACAAACTATGTATTTTCTTTATTTGTAATATATCAGTTTGTCTTATTTATTGGTGGGCTTTATCTATCAACATCATCAGTATCTCCTCGAGGTTTGGAAAGGTCAAAACCAAGAACCGAACCGGATACCTTGGAAGACAAATAAGCATATTGCATTGCATACTAACATTTTCTTTGTTTTGTAGGTTTTTGTTTGTTATTTTGTTTCTCACTTTGTTGTGGTTTCAAGAAACATTGCTCGTCATAGAGTGTTCCCTGTCAACTGAACACACCGGTACCCAACGCGAAACAACCTTCCAGGCATTCAGATGGATCAGGTATAGCAGGACCTGAATGAAGTAAGAAATCAAATGGCAAACGAAAGGGTTGAGATGAGAAATCAAATGACCCAGTTTATGGCTGTGATGAATGGCTTAGCTCAGAGCCAGGAAAGGATGAGAGAGCTGGTAGAAAGGCAGACTCCTGACGACCCTGGAACAGGAGGAACCAGCAATAATGAACGCGGGCAGCCTCGCATCGACCCACCAGAGTTCGGGCCCCATTTGAACCCAGATGTTAATGGGGGCAGGATCTTGCAAGAAGATCCTCAGGAAGAGCAGTTCACAGTTTTTGGGGTTGGGGATGAGCTGTATGACCGAAGGTTGGATGAGATTGCTGAAAAGCTGAGGTCTTCGGAATCCCAGAATTCTCTAGGCTTTGACGTAATGGATATGGGGCTGGAAGATGGGGTGAGGATTCCCCACAAATTCAAACCCCCATGCTTTGAAAAATATATCGGTACCTCCTGCCCGCGTACTCATCTGCAATCTTTCTTAGGGAGACTCAAGGCTTATACCATGGATGAGAAGTTATGGATGTTCTATTTTGAGGACAAACTGACTAGAGTAGCAAGAGAATGGTATTCGCATCTGACCAGGGCCACTATAAGATATTGGAAAGACTTGGCCAAAGCCTTTATCCGACAATACCAGTATAACCTAGACATGGCTCCCAATAGAACCCTTCTAATGAGCATGTCTCAGTCTTCACGGGAATGCTTTCGGGATTATGCTCAGAGGTGGAGACAGCTTGCTGCTGCTATCCAAAAACCCATGTCTGAAGGAGAAATGGCTGACATGTTTATGAACACCTTGCAGGGAACTTACATTGACCGACTTGCTGCATTCTCTTCCACCAGTTTCACTGATGTAGTTATAGCTGGTGAAAGAATTGAGAGTCTTTTGAAGATGGAAAAAATCTCTGACAATGGTGCAAGTTCCTCCAACAACCCCAGAAAACCTTTTTCAGGACCCCGAAGGGCGGGTGAAACGAATGTTATTCATGTAGGCAGGGGCAGACCCCAATATTCTCACAGGTCAATAGCAACGGTTACTATCCCGGCTCCAGTTCCACAACAACCACTTTTTCCTCAACAACAACAACAACATCACTATCAGCAACAATCTCATTTTCCGCAACAAAGAACGTACAGCAATAACAACAACAACCAACAGCAGTGCCCCTTTCAACAGAGGCCATCTCAGGCAAATAGGGTGATTGACCTCATTCCTATGCCTTATGCCGCTCTACTGCCACAGCTCCTGAAGCTTAACCTGGTTGAGTTAAGGACGTTGGCTCCACCAGATCCTCTCAATCTCCCGAAGAATTATGATGCTAGTGCCAGGTGTGCCTTTCACTCCAACGCACCTGGTCACAATACTGAGAAATGTAGAGCCTTGCAAATGAAGGTGCAAGATCTGGTCGATTCCAAAGCTCTCAATTTCGCTCCTCCTCCAAATGTTAACAGAAATCCTATGCCTAATCATGGTGGGCCTAGGATTAATGCCATAGAAGAGGACCAACCATCTGCACCGATTGACAATGTTGCACATGTTAGGACACCGTTGGCAGAAGTCAAGGCTCGACTCTTAAAATGCCAGGTGTTCCTGGGCTGTGAGGCCTGCGGCGAATAGTGCAAAACCGCTATTAATGGTTGTGAGAGGCTAAGGTGTGGCATAGACGGCCTCATCAGAGATGGAATTTTGAAAATTACCACAACGGCGTCTACAACATCAACAACTCTTTCTTCAGCACAAAAGATCCTCCTACAACATCAACAATTCTTTCTTCAGCGGTATCAGATCCTCCTACAACTACAACAACTATCATTCCCACTGATTCATCCACATCTCCAGCAATCACTCCTTCCATTATTTCAACAAACCAAAGTTCAGCAACACTTACTTCTACAACATCAACACCCATCTTATCAACGGAAACTCCTACAACACCAGCAAACACTAATGAAGATATCTCAACGGTCACGATCTATTATGACCCGGCAACTGTTCATCCCAACAAAAATTTCCAACAACAAAATGCAACACCTCCTGTCAGATCTCCGGTCACAATTTACTACGACCCGCATACCATCACAGTTCCTTCCGCTGTAGCAATCAGTCCAGTTACCATTATGGTGCCATAACCTGTTCCCTATGAAAGCAGTAATGCCATACCTTGCCACTATGGCTCTGATCTCTACTGCGAAGGAAAGAAGATCACTCTAGATTCATCAACCTCTTCACCACAAGTTGACAATGTTGGGGGAGGCGGAGGCTTCACCTTAAGGGGACGCCTTTTTGACTCACAAACACCAAGACCCAATGCTGAAGCAGAAGTTGCTGCTAAGGCAAAAGGGAAGAATGTGGTACTTGAAGAGCCAATTGTTAAAGAAACTCCGAAGATGTCTTTTGAACAAGAGGTGGACGAGTTCATGAGAATAATCAAAAAGAGTGATTACAAAGTGGTGGACCAGCTTCATCAGACACCCTCCAAAATCTCTATATTATCATTGTTAATGTGTTCCGAAGCCCACAGGAAGGCACTGTTGAGGGTCCTGCACGCAGCCTACGTGCCGAAAGAGATTACGGTTAATCAGCTGGAAATGGTGGTTGCAAACGTTAACACCAGTCATGGATTGGGTTTCACAAATGCTGATTTAACGACGGAGGGACGCAATCATAACAAGGCTTTACATATCACCTTAGAATGCAAAGGTGCTGTTCTTTCTCATGTGCTGGTAGACATTGGGTCCTCGCTCAATGTTCTTCCAAAGAAGGCCTTGGTGAAGTTGGAATATGATGGTTTGGCATTGCGTCCAAGTAACTTGGTGGTGAGAGCGTTTGACGGATCTAAGAGAACAGTGCTCAGAGAGATTGATTTACCTGTGATGATTGGACCACAAATCGTTAAAACTACTTTCTTCGTGATGGACATACATCCAGCCTACAGCTGTTTGTTGGGTAGACCCTGGATTCACGCCGCTGGCGCTGTTACATCTACCTTTCACCAGAAATTAAAATTTGAGTGGGAAGGCCAGATCATCACAATCTGCGGGGAGGAAGACATTTTCGTTAGCCAGCTGGCTACTTACAAGTATATAGAGATGGATGGGGAGATCCATGAGACTATGAGTCAGGGGTTTGAGGACCTTAACATCAATGAAGCAACTGTTGTGTATGGAACTTCCATCACTTCATATAAACAAGCCTGGAAGGTTGTTGAGGAGGGTACCGCTCAAGAATGGGGCAAGCTGCAACTAGTAGAAAAGAAAGAAGACAGATTCGGGTTGGGTTACAGACCAACTCGACAAGATCAACCGGAGGCTGCAACGGAACCCAAATTTTTCAGCGGGGGAATGCTTACCCCGGATGCTGTGAACAATTTGGAAGACGAGGATGAAGATGACCGCAACCTGGAAAACTGGATACGTCCAAGGATCCCGGGGAACCAAGTCTCTAACTGGTTTTCCCAGGAAATTATAAGAGTTACACCTGCAGAGTAATTATTATTTCCTGTCTTTTAAGCATGCATCAAGTCCTGCTTCTTGCCCAAGGTGTCAGGACTCATTTTGTAATAGGGTCATCTTGTATTTTGTGCAAATGATTAATTAATGAATATCAGGACATCTTTTGCAAACGAGTCTCTCTTTTTTTCGCTCACTGTTTTTCATTTTTCATTTTTTGTACAAAACAATAAAATGGCAATGTTTTCAAAATAATAACTTCATTTTCACATTTTCTAAACAAGATAAAACTTATCACTAAAATGAACCAATCTAAACCCTTGCAGAGAGTGCCCTCCAGACTGCACCGACAACGACACTGCTATGACTTCATATGACTTCGACAATCCGATTAATCAAGCCGATGAAGGGGTTGAAGAAGATTATGAGCTACCTGAAGAGCTAGCCAGACTGCTAAGGCAAGAGGAGAAGGTTATCACTCCTCATCAGGAAGAAGTTGAGACAGTTAATCTTGGTACCGAAGAAGACTTGAGAGAAGTGAAAATCAGGGCATGTATGCAAGATTCAGTGAAGGAACAACTTATTGACATGCTTCGAGAATACGTTGATGTCTTTGCTTGGTCCTATCAAGACATGCCAGGTTTGGATACCGATATTGTTGTGCACAAGCTGCCTTTGAAGGAAGACTATCCTCCAGTAAAATAGAAGCTACGCCGTACTCGTCCGGATATGGCAATGAAGATTAAAGAAGAGGTACAAAAACAGTGGGACGCTGATTTCCTTGTTGTAACTAGTTACCCGCCGTGGGTTGCTAACATTGTACCAGTGCCTAAGAAGGATGGAAAAGTACGGATGTGTGTGGATTACCGGGATCTGAACAGAGGTAGCCCGAAAGATGACTTCCCCTTACCTCACATTGATGTATTGGTCGACAACACGGCTCAGTTCTCGGTGTTTTCCTTCATGGTTGGATTTTCAGGATATAATCAGATCAAGATGTCACCTGAAGACATGGAGAAGACAACTTTCATCCCACCCTGGGGCACATTCTGTTATAAGGTAATGCCATTCGGACTGAAGAATGCTGGTGCCACTTATCAACGGGCTATGGTAACATTATTCCACGACATGATCCACAAAGAAAATGAATGTTATGTGGATGACACGATTGCCAAGTCCCTCACAGAAGAAGACCACCTGGTAAATCTGCTGATGTTGTTCAAGCGTCTGAGAAAGTACCAATTGAAGCTAAACCCCAACAAATGCACATTTGGGGTACGGTCCAGTAAGTTGCTGGGATTTATTGTAAGTGAAAAGGGAATTGAAGTTGATCCTGACATAGTCAAAGCCATTCAAGAGATGCCTACACCTAGAACAGAAAAAAAAAGTTTGGGGGTTCTTAGGTAGATTGAAATACATTTCAAGGTTCATATCACACCTCACTGCAACCTGTGAGCCCCTGTTCAAACTATTAAGGAAAGAGCAAACGGTCAGGTGGAATGAAGATTGCCAGAAGGCTTTTGACAAAATCAAGGAGTACTTACAAGAACCTCCAATCCTTATGCCTCCAGTTGAAGGAAGACCTCTAATAATGTACCTGGCAGTATTAGAAGGATCAATGGGGTGTGTGCTGGGCCAGCATGACGAGTCTGGTCGAAAAGAGTATGCAATATACTACCTAAGCAAAAAGTTTACCGTCTGTGAACAACGTTATTCACTGCTCGAGAAAACTTGTTGTGCTTTAGCGTGGGCTGCTCGCCGACTAAGACAGTATATGTTGACCCACACTACCTTGTTGATCTCAAAGATGGATCCAATCAAGTACATATTTGAGAAGCCAGCACTTACCGGAAGGGTTGCAAGATGGCAAATGATTCTGACGGAATATGACATTCAGTACACATCTCAAAAGGCCATCAAAGGCAGTGTACTGTCTGACTATCTGGCTGAGCAACCCATTGATGATTACCAACCAATGAGATATGACTTCCCTGATGAAGACATCATGTTCCTGAAAGCAAAAGATCATGAAGAGCCTATTCACACTGAAGGGCCTGACCCAGAAGAAGAATGGACAATGATGTTTGATGGGGCTATTAACATGAATGGTCGTGAAGTTGGTGCAGTGCTCATTACACCTAAAGGAGTTCATATGCATTTCTTGGTAAAACTCACCTTTAACTGCACTAACAACGAAGCTGAATACGAAGCCTGCATCATGGGTCTTGAGGAAGCCATTGACCTCAGGATCAAGACTTTAACTGTGTTCGGAGATTCAGCTCTGGTAATCAATCAAACCAACGGCAAATGGTACACTCACCAAGAGCATCTGATTCCATACCGTGACTACACGAGGAGATTATTGACTTTCTTCACAACAGTCAAACTTGAGTACATCCCTCGAGACGAAAATCAGTTTGCAGATGCTCTGGCTACCATTTCCTCCATGATCAAGGTTTAGACTGCCAACTTTGTGCCTCAGATTTCGGTATCCAGACTTGACCGACCAGCATACGTATTCTCAGTGGACATTGCTAAAGATGACAAGCCTTGGTTCCATGACATCAAATGCTTCTTAAAGGATCAAACATACCCACCTTGGTTCCATTAAGAAGGATGGCTGGTAGTTTCTTCCTGAATGTTGATGGTTCCTTGTACAAGAGAAACTTTGACATGGTGCTTCTCAGATGTGTTGATAAGAAAGAATCAGACTTGCTAATGCCATAGGTGCATGAAGGATCTTTCGGTACCCATGCTGGAGGACATGCAATGGCTAAGAAATTATTAAGATCAGGTTACTACTTGATCACAATGGTTGCAGACTGTTGTGCCTATGCTAGAAAGTGCCACAAATGCCAGATTTATGCAGATAAGGTGCATGTGCCTCCAAATCCTTTAACGTGATGTCTTCACCTTGGCCCTTTGCCATGTGGGGCATTGACATGATTGGAAAGATTGAACCGACTGCTTCAAATGGCCACAGATTTGTCCTGGTAGCAATTGATTATTTCACCAAGTGGGTTGAAGCAGCTTCGTATGCAAATGTCACCAGACAAGTGGTAGCCCGATTCCTGAAAAGAGACATCATTTGTCGGTATGGAGTACCCGAGCGAATCATTACTGATAATGGTTCCAACTTGAACAATTAAATGATGGAAGAACTGTGTCGGGACTTCAAGATCCAACACCACAACTCTTCTCCTTACAGGCCAAAGATGAATGGCGCTGTTGAGGCAACAAACAAGAATATTAAGAAGATTGTGCAGAAGATGGTGGTTACATACAAAGATTGGCATGAGATGCTACCATTTTTCTTGCATGGGTACCGAACTTCAATCAGAACGTCTACTGGGGTAACACCGTATCAGCTTGTGTATTGTATGGAGGCAATCCTACCTGTTGAAGTTGAATTACCCTCCTTACGGGTACTGATGGATGTCAAGTTGAATGAAGCAGAATGGGTCCGTTCTCGGTACAATCAACTGAATCTGATCGAAGAAAAGAGATTGGATGCAATCTGTCATGGGTAGTTATACCAGAAAAGAATGAAGAAAGCCTTCGATCAGAAAGTCAGGCTTCGGGAATACCAAGTAGGAGATCTTGTGCTGAAAAGACTCCTTCCTCCTCATACATAGTAAAGACTCCTTCCTCCTCATTCATAGTAAAGAAAGTTTTCTCTGGTGGAGCACTGATGCTCACTATTATGGATGGTGAAGATTTGATGTCCCCTGTGAATTCAGATGCAGTTAAAAAATACTTCGCATAAAAAGACCCGTTGGACATAAAAACAGAATGTAAGTCCAGGCAAAAATAAGGCATCCCGACGAGTCAAAAACAGAATAAGAGACTCGGGCAAAAATAAGGGAAAATTAGAAAAAATGGTCACCCGCTGAGTTGAAAAGCCGCATTGGACAACTCAGGCAAAAATGGGTATCCCGGTGGATTGAAAACCCGAAAGGGCGATCCACGCAAAATAAGGGAATAAGCGAACAACTGTATTCTAAATTCGTCTGTATCACTTACAACATGGCAAGTTTCGAAAGGTTAAAACATCAGTCAGTATCAACTCTCTTCAGAAAGCAGGATAAGAAGAACGTCAAGGTCATACGGATCATAGCAAAGGGAAGCTCACTGAAGCGTCGTCAGCATTGCCAGCACCTTTATTTTTCTCAATTTATAAACAATCTCCTCATTTCAGGGATTTGTTTCTTTGACTATATTTTGCTGATTCAGGGCACCCAGATTAATAAAATCAGATTTTCAGTCAAACTTCGTCTTGTACATTTCATTTGCAAAAAATGTCCAATATCCTTGATATAATTTTTGCATAAAAACAGATGTGCCTTTCTAATCACATGCTTGCAGGAAATGTATTTACTTCCAGGAATATCTAACTCCTATGACGGAATCCGGTAAGGGATACCTCGGGATACTTGTACATTTCTTTGTTTTGACAGGATTGCAGGTATTCAAAGCGCAACATGGGGCATGCCAAATATGCTTCCTCCCCTATCAGTATCCAGAAATGTTTTCCCCAGCAAAGTTGCCAAATCATTGTTTCCTCAGCACATCCTCCAAGCAGCACCGGAAATGCTTTCTCCCTATCAGAGTTGCCAGAGCATCACGCCTGAGTACATTTTCTTCAAACAACATCAATAAATGCTCACATGCCCAGTTGAGTTGTCAAGCCTCCTCATCCTCAGCAGGATCCTCACAGAAATCTCTAGGAAGATCGTTCAGTGATCTTTCCTCCCCCAGAGTGCCAGATCTCTCACCTCCAGCAAAGACAGGGAACCATCCCCCCACAGAGCTCCAACCCCTCCCAAAAGAGCAATACCTGAAACCCTTACATAACAATGTGACATAAGCTTTCTCTTCCCTAAATGGTTTGTCTCCTCACCAGATAGGTCTATCATTAATCTAATCCCCAAGCATATTCATACATCCTATCAGATCTACCATTGATCTCATCCCCAGCTGGGATATCACTTCAAGCAAATCAGCAAGAAAACTTCACAGCAGCGGGACCCGAACCCCGGATCAGTTCCTTTTGCATAATCATAGCACCCGCATCATAAAACACCAAAATATACGTAGCATTCCATCTAATACTGAACATTACGTCAAAAATCAAACATATGGCATGATCGCAAGTCAAGTTCGAACCCGTCTCCTGTAAATACCGACAACACATGTTATATATACTCATTTGACACTCGTCCGTGTCATATCGTCCCCCTGCAGATATAAGCCACAAATATCCTTTGAATGCAGAAACTTTCATACTCTTTTGACACCCGTCCGTGTCACCTTTCCCCAGCATGGTTACCCAAACACTTACTGTAAACCAAACACTTGTTATAATACACTCTTATTGACACCCATCTGTGTCATTCTATCCCCACAAATTTCCTGAATACCTTTTACACTCATAAGTTCATAACTTATACACTTTCTCTTCTGACACTCGTCCGTGTCACCTTTCCAGCAAGTTGAACACTCGTCCGTGTCTTGCTCATACTTCACAATGCTTGTTTTTACTTATACAGATACTCGTCCGTATCTTGTATATACACTTATTCCCCACAGATTCGGCACTCGTCCGTGTTCGTTGTTAACCAGTTGGTACTCGGCCATACAATCATCTCTTAACATGCGTTAACGTTTGTTTCTACCAATACTCGTCTGTATCACGGTCTTAAGGATGCTCGTCCGCATCTTTAAACTACACACAACGCCAAACACTTATACCTTTTATTTCTCGAGCGTAAGCACTCGTCCGTGTTTACCATCCCCCAGTAGAACAAATTTCTCTTATCTGACATTCGTCCTATGTCAGGATACTTTCGACAGCCGTACCCTTCCAGGTGATCGTCCTTCACCTATGGATGATCGTCCCTCATCCTTTCCCCTACAGAGTCTCCATAATTGGAACCCCTTTCTATCCGGCATTCGTCCTGTGTCGTGATATTTAGCAGTCGTCCCTTGCTAGGTGATCGCCCTTCACCTTTTTGATGATCGTCCTTCATCATTTTATCTGATGGTCGTCCCCATCGTTGATCTTGTTATCTGACATTCGTCCTATGTCGTGATAAATTCCGAGAGCAGCCGTACCCTGCTAGGTGATCTTCCTTCACCTTTTGATGATCGTCCTTCGTCATGCTTATCCGATGGTTGTCCCCATCGTCGACCTTTTCTATTCGACATTCATCCTATGTCGTGGTAAAGAGCAGCCGTCCCCTGCTAGGTGATCGTCCTTCACCTTTAATGACCGTACCTCATCATTTATTTCATTTATTCTTTGAACTGATGCTCGTCCCCATTGTTGTTTACTTTACTTTGCAAACCTGATGGCCTTCCCCATCATTACTTTACTTTAGTCCCCATAGAATCTTGTTTCTTTACCTGATGGCCATCCCCATCATGATCACTTTATTTCCCCAGCATGTCGGCTGTCCCCGTCATTGCTTTATCCCCAGCAGTCGTCCTCTGCTCGATGGTCGTCCTCCATCGCCCGCAATTTATAATCATACTTTACTTTCTTTTACAATTTATATCCCTTTTCTTCTTCTCCCCAGTGAGTGCAAATTTTGGAATGTCTTTGGTATTCAACCACAAGTTATCTTGTTTGCCTATTAAGCCGTCGCTTACATCATGCACAACTAACTCATGTTTGAATAGGGGCAGATGTAAACACCCCAAATTTGCTCACACTAAATTCATACCATGGCTTGTGATCTTTCATATTTGCATTAGTTTAAGCATATCACATCATATTGCATTTTTGTTTCACTGCATTGGTTCAAGTTCATCTGCATCTAGGGTTTGTGATCTGAGCAATCCATGATCCATCTGAGCCACTCCAAAGGTCTCCAATCATTCGAAGGGGGTCCATGTATGTTCAATCATCATATTTTATCCTCCAAAGATCAAGGAAGTCAAAGAATCACAAGAACTGGCAAAGCATGGAAGCAGAGCTAGGGTTTAACTGCACAAATGACCTGAAATTAGGGTTTTGGTTTCAAAGGCCATAACTCCAATTTTTCTGGTAATTCATGTTTCTATTGGTCTCAATATGTTATGAGGATCATGCATACCAAGTTTGATGAAGAAATTCATTGTGGAAGTCATATGTTCACTGGGTAACTTCTTGAGTAGGTCAGAGCAAAATCAGGACATATGAGGCCCCACCCATGGAACCAAAATGGATTTTTTACCAAATTGAGGTTATATGGTCTTTATTTGATCATTGAAGTGCTTAGAAGTTCACAAAATTGAAGAAAAGTGAGCTAAACCAAAAGTTGGCAAAAATGGAAATTACTTGTAATGTAAACTTTCCATTTTGGGAAAGTTTTTCAACCTCCTCTTTCTCAACCAAAAATGCTTCAAATGAAAAATTGTTGGTCATGAAAGTTGCAGAGTGGATCATTCCCTTTTCAAAAAGTAAAAGAACAAGATCTAATTCATTTTGGAACTCAAGATATGGCTTGTCAAAGTTGGCAAAAATCCCATAATTTTCAAGAATGCACCAAAAGGGATTCCTTGCAAAACCACTTGCCAAGGCTTTTTGTGACTTCAAACACACTTCAATGTATCATAACATCATAGTGCATTGACTTTAGATCAGAATTGCCCAAAGAATTGCAAGATTACATGCCTTGAACATTAAGATTTCTCAAAGGGGCCAAAACTTCACATAATTGCAAAACACCACACAACTTTGTTTCAACTTGCTGAATTGCCTCCAAATGGATTCTATGGACATCCTTGATCTCAGCTGCACATGGACATGCCAAAAATCCAGCTGCATCCTTTCCCATACCTCAAGTACAAGAAATGTTGACTTTATGCAAAATCACCCATACCAATCACAACAGTCCACCACCCACTCTCTGCCCAATCCAGACACTACAAGCATGCCCTAAGGACTCATTTTCACAAGACACACAAGCTGAAACCTCCAAGAACTCAGCATTGCCAAAAACACTCCCTCTTGCATTTTCCTTCAAAACTCCCAGCTCACTCACTCAATCTTTAAACCAATTCCACCATTCATCTCAAAATAATTCACTGATCACAAACCAACCATTAAAAACAGCCAAAAACACCCCATACACCAAACACGATTTCTGACCAGTTGGATTGCTACCACTCAAACCAGCCATTCTCAAAGCTTTCCAAGCATTGCAACTTCTTCAGGGAGGCCATTAGAGTCATTTTTCACCAAGGAAGTGGCCAGAAAGCTCAAGTTTGAAAAGCTTCATCTCAGGTAGTCATCTGAATTCATTTTTCCAGAACCTCTTTTTTATGTTACAAAATGAATAAGCATGCTTCACTGATCATTTTGAAAATGGTGTAGAATTGAGTATGTACTGAACCTCTGAAATTTTTGCCATTTTTGATCTTTTCTTCGAATCTTGTTTATGAGCATGAATAAATGTGTTTTGAGTGTGGATTTGAGCTTAGGAGAGTGAGAGGGTTTGATCTAGAGCTTTAGAGCTCCAGAAATAACCTAGGGAGGAAGTTGGAAATTTTCAGGTGAGGGTGTCACCGGAGAAGACGACCGAAGCTCTTCTCCGGTGACCTGAAAGTCATTAATTGTGTAATTAGGGTTAGGGCTAGGTTTGAATGTGAGCCATCTGATTTTCCCTTCCCGGGCATGCTGAGTGGCTGAGATCTTGTCATTAATTTTAATTATGGATTAAACAATTAATTAATTAATTAGGATTAATGAAATTTGAATTCAGGCTGTTGGATCACGCGCCAAGTCAATCCACAAATCCCCAGAATCAATGAGAACCCTTGGATGTGCATACTTTTCATTTATTCAGTTTTAATTCATATTTTCTCATTTTATTTTTTTACCATTTATTTAAAATAGCAAGAAAATTCCAAAAATAATTTTATTCTGCATTTTTACCTCAAATAATTTTCTCAACCCAAAAATATTTTTATTTTTATTTTTTCTTTAAAAAATAATTTTTAAAACATTTAATGTTTATTTTAATTAATTAATGGAAATTAATTAATTAAAATATCATTTAGGTTTCTAAAAATCCCAAAAAAATTCACATTGCATCTTAGAACATTTAGAAACATTGTCATGTCATCCATACAAATTTATTTTTGGTTTTGAACAACCTTTGATAATTTTCTTGAATTTAGGGTTTATAAAATTCCTATTTTTGAACCCTAATTTAAAAAATTCTTTTCTGCCTAACCATGAATCGTATGACATTGATTCTTTTTGCATTGTTCTTCATTTAGCATGTAGTTTCTAGCATAATTTTGTCACAAATTTCTTCTGCATTTTTTATTTGATTTGCATTTTTTCTCTTTAGGTGCCTTAAAACCCTAGATAACATAGAAAAATCATAACTTTCATTAGATTAGGAGTTAGGTCTTATCCTTTGGGGTGTGGTATCATATGGGGTTAGGGTTCCTTTGATTGAATTTTCAATTTTTTATCTTGTAATTTGCTTTTGATTTTTGTTTTTGCATCTCATGTTGCATGAAAACCCTAATTTCTAATGTTCATTCACATACATCTTGCATAAGCATGCATTCAAGAACTTGCCATGACATTTCTTGCATCCACATGACTCCTAAGACATCATAGGACACATTAGACTTATGCTTGATCATTTCTTCATCCATGTGACATGTTATGCATTCATTACATTCCATGAACATTCATGAACTTTCATGCTCCTTTCATGCTTCATTTGCATTCTCATCAATTGTATGATCATCCATAGCTCTTGGCATACATTTGCATCATCTCCTAGCATAATTTATATCATGAAAATGCTTCTGGTTTTGGTTTGCATCTTTGCATTTGCTTCATTTTCATTTCATTTCATTTCTCTATGCTAACTTTTCAAGTGTAAGTGCTTTGAGAAGTGAATTTGCCTTCACTTCTCATTCCTCTTCTCATTCTCTTTTATGCATCCTTGCTGCATTTTATCTTTGCTTTAGAGTGAGCTTGCTCATTCATGTTCCTCCTTCACTTTCTTTCTTCAAGTAACTTATCTTCTTAAGTGAAGTAAGTTAACTTGTTTCTTTTGCTTCTCCTTCTTTCTTCTTCTTCTTCTTCCTTGGTGGCTTTTCTTGAAGATCTCTTGCAAGCCTCATAAACCCTAGGATCACCCAAGAATGATAACAATTAGGGTTTTGATTAGTCCCCCATTAGTTTTACCTTTGTGTCTTATTTGGTGTCTCTCTTCTCATCCCATAATCAGAGACTAAACCCTTAAGGTTTTAAGGCTTTGTGATTAAGATTATGCCTGCATCCTTCTCTTAGGATGGAGTGTATAACTTTATAACTAAGTGTTAAACCCTTAATGTGTTTAAATCTCTTAATCAATTCATCTAATAATCACCAAGACAATAAGCTTGTAACTTGGGCCTTGCATTAGGGTTCTAATTCTTCCTTAATTGGTTAAGAAGGACTAACCCTAGTGTTAATGGACAAGTCCTCCTCAAGTTGTCTTACAAACCATATACTCCACTTCTTAATTTTACCATTAACTAAAATCCACTTTAATAAAGGTTTTGTTTTGTCATGAGGTTAATCCCTAATCATGGATTAAGTTGAGGTATCCTCCTCAGCTTAAATGTTCTCATTTATTATCCTTCTATTAGGATGGTGTAATGAGTCCATTAAATCCTTGATTATGGCTTAAAATCATTACTTAACACTAAACAAAAACACCAAAAAAAACATCTAAATAAGTACAAGTAGGTTAATGATCTTAATCCTACATCATGGTAATTAAGTGTGAGGTGCTTACTTCATACTTAAGGTATTCTCATTAACCCTAATCAGAGGGAGGATGTGATGAGTTTACTAACCCTTAGTTTAGGCTTAAGCTCATTTTCTTATGACAAACTCCAAAAAGCAATAAAAGATTGAAAATATAAAAAAAAACAATAATCGTCTCCTTCGGGATTCTTTTCTCACCTTCTTCACTCACAAACGAGAACTCGCTTCTTCCGTCCAATGCAAGACAGTTAGCACATGAGCCAGACAGATCATACACTTGAGCATAGACAAGCAAGAAGTTCACAAGTCAACTTATCTTTCAGTCTCTTTGAGTCGAACTACGGTGTTCTGACTTCCTCATTGCACGAGAGGATGCTTAGGCATAACTTAACTGTTATTGAACAAAAGTCTTTGTATATTCCCCCTCTTCCAGCATTATTTTTTTAATTCTCATTCCTGAGCATTTCACTTCATTTTCTTGCACTGACACTTGTACATTCTTTTTCCAGCTTTTGTACACAGATAGCACTGACACTATTCCTTTAAACACAAGCTTTCAAGCGTGGATCCCGTCGAGTACGGCGGACAATCTGGGTGCTAATACTTTCCCAGGTTGTAACCAACCCCCTTTCTCAGTTTCTCTGGTTCACAACCTTCTTATCGATATCTTCCCAGGTTCATGCAACATTACCTTTGCTTCGGGATAAAAATGCCTAGCTGGCGACTCTTTTCACCTTCATTTCATTTCTCCTTTCGCCGACCGTTCGCGCTTGTACCGGGATGCAAATCTTTGGGATCGACAGATGAGAGTTACTGTGAGATAAGCCAAATTCCCGGCTTGAGTGCACTATAGGATTAGCATGGACATGTTGTACTCGTATGGTTACATGATGAGTGACGATGTTTTCAACACCCAGGTTGCGACCGTCTTGGAACTATCTTGTATGTGGGTTTTGCCCCACTTCGGGATACGACCTTGATGGTTATGTGCAGGTGGTGACCGATCTTTGAGGACCTTAATGGAAACACCCCTCTCCAGTGATGACAGTGGCAGACCACATTTTTTGGCAAACCCACTCGCATCCGAGGGTCCATTGGGAACTCGCATAGGATGGCCTGGTTCTCTCATAGGAATCCAGTTAAAGCAAATTGTTCGTATGACGATAGTATTGTACCCTTCGGGATAAATGTACTATTGTTTCTCGATTCAGTGCTTGAAGTCGGGGACTTATGAGGGATGCTTATTTTTCCGGACTCAGCTGAGGCCTCCCTGAGTAGTACATAATGCCAAACTGATTCCATGATTTGGTCATGAGCCATTTCTCGGAAATGGTGAACGTATTATTGCTATTCGTCTTTGAGAGTCCGTGATGTTGACCCGAGTAGCACACCCGTGAGATTGTGAGGGTTTACAGGTTTGTAGGAACCCTAAACTTCAACATACCCACTTTTCCAGTTTTGTTCAGTAGTATGATCTGGTTCTATGTTGCATTGATTCTAAGTTCTGAAGTATCTATACAAAGACAAAAGTGACTATCCACATTTGGTTCACCGCCCAACACCAGCATCAGATCCTTGATCACATGCCTGTTGCATACATAACATCGTGACATTTTATCACACATGTTCGGTTATTTCCAAAGATCTCATGTTTGAACAATGTCATTATATATTCCTATTTCCAAACTGGAATCAAAGCAGATGGATCCCTTGGAAATAAACGAACATGGCATTTGCATGCATCCTTACCCTCATTACAGGTGTCCGGGGACAGATTCTCATCATGATTTGGTTACTCTCCAGAATGGCCAATTTGAATCACAGTCATCAAGAGATGGACATGGAACAATGTCGAGAAGAAATAGCTGAAATGAAAATCCGAATAGAACAACTCTTGGAGGACATGCAGACCTTATGCCATGGCCACATGCTATTGATAGAGAAAGTTTACCAACTGAAGAAACAAGAGAACCAGACCAGGGAAGCCCGGAGCTCCAAGAAGGGCACCATGTCCCCTTTAATGCTGCAGAAGTTGTTGGTCCTCCCCGTTCAGTGGTTTTGTTCCAAGATCGGGAAGCGTTTCGCAGAAACTCTCCTAAACTTTGGGATCCTAAGCCTCTCAATTTGCTGACTCTCCCAGTTCATCAAAGGGAGGGTAAAGGCAAAAACTGCGGACAAAGGCCGAAAACGCCTGAAGCCAAGTATGCTTTGATTCTGGTGTCATATGCGTAATTGCTTCTTTGTTTGCTCGAGCTTAATCTGGTTGAACTTGTCACCGAGACAACCACGCACAAAAAGCTTCCTCTAGATTTTGACGCCAGTTCCAGGTGTCTTTTCCATTCTGGGGCACCCGGTCATCATGTGGAGAACTGTAAGAGGTTCAAATATCAAGTTCAATAGCTCATTGATTCAAAGGTGATCGAGTTTTTACTGATCAGCGGGGATGTGTCAAGGGATTTCATATCAATGGAAGGTACTCCTCCTTTCCTTACCGCAAAAATTATCCCCAATCAGGGGTGTGTGCCTCCACCAGAGGGGTATCTTAAGAGCTGAAGCCTCTTGATCCAGCTGTCCATGCAGACTGCACGAAGCTCGAGTCAGGAGACGTAGATTTCTTTGATGCATGTAAATTGCTTTATTATATTTTGAGATTACCTTCAGAGATGTTGAAGGAATCTCTTGTTTTTCTATTGTGGATTGTGACATTTTCCTGTATTTTAGTATTATTGGCAAGTTATTATATAAGTATTCGCACATTGGCGTATTTTTTTCTTTGTGGAAGTTTTCAGGTTCCATTGTTTCAACTTTTCTATCCTGGCAATTTTATTTTGATATTGAATTCCCGATGCTTAGCACTTTCTCCGCACACGCTCACAAAATTTATCTTATGATGTGGCACTCCGTGGGGTATCTGTCCCCCAATCTGAATGAAGTGGGATCAGTGACATGGCATTTTCATGCATATCATTTTTGCATACTAACGAGTTATCTGGATTTCCTAATTTATTTGGCCATTTCAGGAGAAGTATCGGCCATACCAGTACGCTACCCGAGTCAAATCATGAATACAATACAAGCTGAGTTGAACGAGTTTTGCACTCAGATGGGGGAGTTCATGGCAGCAATGCAGGGTATAGTGCAGGGGCAGCAAGAAATGAGAACCGCCATGCAGAGGCTTAATCGCCCACAGGCGGATCCTCCAATGATTACCTTGGACGCCCAAGGCAATCCGATCAACAACACTGTCATTCCACCTACGGAGAATAGGCCTCATATTCCTGAAGGAGTTGGTCCAATTCATGTTCGTGTAGTAGACCGACAGGAGGATCATTTTACTTTTCTCAATGACGATATGGGATTTGGTTCTGTGGCCAATAACCAAGACTTCCAGATGCTAGCTGAGCAGGTAAAGGCTCTAGAATGCAAAGATACCCTTGGCATTGATGTTGCTGATATGGAGCTGGTTTCAGGGGTGGTCATCCCTCCAAAGTTCAGACCTCCTGTTTTCGACAAGTAAAGTGGTAGATCTTTCCCGAAAATTCACTTGCAGGCCTTCTATCGCAAAATAGATGCACATACCAAAGATGAGAAGCTTTGGATGTACCACTTCCAAGACAGCCTGTTAGGGGGCTCACTAGAGTGGTACACGAAACTGGAAAAGAACTATGTCCGTAACTGGAAAGAACTTGGGGAAGCCTTTCTCAAGCAGTACCAGTATAATATTGACATGGCTCCCACCCGAACCCAGCTTCAGAGCATGTCACAAAAGAACTCCGAGAGCTTTAAGGAGTACGCTTAGAGATGGCACGAGGTCACAGCCAGAGTGCAACCATCATTGCTGGAGAGAGAAATGGTAAACCTATTCATGGATACCCTCCCGGGGCACTTCATAGAACGTTTAGCAGGCTGTTCAGCTAACGGATTTTCTGATATCGTCGTGACTGGTGAAAGAATTGAAAACTAGATGAAGCGAGGAAAGATCCAGGGAAACGGTGCCTCTACTTCTGGAATCAAGAAGCCATTTTCAAATGAGCAAAAGAGACAGTACGAAGAAGCGGGGGCAATTTGTATTCAGCAAAAGAGGAGAAATCAAGGTTCACGTTACCAGACAACATCCGTGATCATCCCAAGTGCCACACGTTCACAATAGCAAAATTGTCGCCAACGTAATCCTCAACAGGTTCGTCAACAAAGGAGAAAAATATTTTTTGACCCTTTGCCAATGTCTCATACTGATCTTCTTCAGCATTTGCTTCAGTTGAAGTTGGCTGGGCTTCGCAAGCTGTCCCCACCTCCTTTTCCACCACCGGATGGATGGGATGCCAATGACCGCTGTGATTTTCATTCTGGGGCGCCAGTGCATCATATTGATAGGTGTAAAGATTTTCACCACACGGTGCAGGACTTAATCGACTCGAAAGCTGTCAACTTTTCTTGATTTGAAGTCTTCTTATCAAAGTTTGTCGGGAAGAGTTAAAGTAATAAAGCCAAAAGTATTCCAGATACTCTTATTTTTGGCAATGGTGCGTATTTTTAGTGCATTTTCATCCCTATTGAGGGGAACTACGTCGCTCTGATTCTTCATTGGTCTGTGGTCAATGGAGATACGTAGGCAGAAGATCGTCAGGTCTTTCCGAGCAAGCTTAGGTGTCAACTTTACTTTTCAGCATTACTTTCTACAAGGACAGAATAACTAGAAGATGAGAAATGATTGTCGTGTCGGACATGCGACCACTTACCTGAATACTACAAGTCCATGAAGATTTATTGATCATGGGAAGCGCTCAAGACTGATTTAATCCAGAAGGAGTCAAGTCTCCTCAATGATGGCGATGCTCAGTTTCTTTACTGCAATTTCCTTTGTAGTTTCATTTGTTTGTTTAAACATTCGTATGCATGCATGAAAATTATTTGTTTTTGAATGTTAATCATAATATAACGCACATGTTTTTCTTGAAGTAATCCATTCGTATTGACTCATGATTTTGCGTATGTGCATTGTAATACCAACTGTTGTGCTTAAACTCTGTGAGGGAGGATGACGAAATGAAAACGTAAAAATCTCTAATTGTGTGCTTTTGAGAAAGACCCTGTTGACGATGTACAAGCATTGTTTCAAATCCTAAGCACCGGAGATATAAGGGAGATAGACCCTCGCCAACCCATTTGAGCCTTGAAATAGGAGTTTCTTTTCACATGAAAAAAATCCTTGCAAGTAACTCAGGGGCAGGATAGGCGTCAGTTTGTTTGGCCGAGCGTTCAAGTTTCAAAAAAGGAGTGCACATCTGAGGATCCATTACCTTTCGTTGTACCAAATCAAGAGGTCCAAAGGCCAGAAACCACAATGGTTATCCCAATCAAGAGGTCCAGAGATCGGAAACCACAATGGTTATCCCTCAAACAATCAAGAAGTGAGGCAATCACAACCCTTTCAAAGAAGTCAAGACAAGCAGTGTCACACGATTTGTTCACAAAAAAGAGAAAAGAAAAAAATGAATGAAAAAGCCTGCTAAGTCGAAAGTTGAAAACAAGCGACTTAGGCAAAAATTAGGGCATCCCGCTGGACTTCACAATCAAAGATTCACAAGAATCAGTCCAGGCAAAAGTTAGGGATAAGAAAAAGAATGCAAAAGCGAAGAACGAAAAGGATTACACAAGAAAGATCCTTAAAACAAGAACAAAATCGTGTGGCACAGACACGAAAGACAAAGGGGTGACTGACTCCCAACAACAACCTAATTGGTGCTTAAACTGTTAGTGTAATTGGTTCCTCAACCATCACAAAACCCTTTTTGAGAGGTGAGCGCTTGTGAAAGCTAGTTGAACATAGGAATGAAGAACATCATGAAGAGGGGTGGGTACCAATAAACTTCGAGACTGTATCTTTTGTTTTTATAACCGTGAACCAGGCCACATTACAACCCTCAAAAGTCCTAACTGAAACAGGGTTATTTTTGAGAGTGTGCTACCACGAGATCGCATTCCTGACTCCTATGAGTTGTGCTAAAAGATATGGGTTGGTGTTGCATATGCATGTTTCTTCTATCAAAAATCAATGTCGTATTTTAACCAGTGATTGACTCACAAAGGTTTGCGACATCTTTTTACAGCAAAACTTCAAGATTAACATGGGTGTTGCATTAGAATTTTCATTCTCAAAATAAACATTTTTTGCTTGCATACATTTGTTGGGTATCATTAAAATTCACATACGAAACTTCAGTCCAGAAGCTTAAGTTGAGAAGTCTGAAACTTCCGAAGGACAATCTATTGAGATGCACTTTTCCAAGAAATTCCATTGAGTAGAAACTTTCCCAATAGTCGTGGTAAGATCCAACTAATTCGGGGCAATCACGTCGAGCAGCCTCTTCAAATTTCAGCCAAACTGGGGCAATCACTTTGAGATTCAAATCTCTCCAGGAGTATGTAGTATGGATATTTTCTTCAAAGCATAGTTAGTCATAAGTGATCACTTCAGGGTTCGTACTGAGGTAGGCCACCCCAAGAGCACTAGAAGTTACTTTCTCTCAAAGATAGTTAATCAGAGGCACATATCCAGAGTTCAATATACTGGGGCAGAATATCTCACAGTGATATGAGGTTCTTCATGAATCCTCGCGAGGCAAATTCTTTCACAGACCATGCAGTCCGGGGCAGTTATTTCGAGATCCGATGAATCTCTCGAAGAGTTTGAAGACACTGAGGCATTTCATATGCCATGTTTTCTGTAAAATCCTCTTGAGACATTTTCTTCTGATGGACCTTAATCTGAGGCGAGTTAAAAATTGCAAAGAACCATTGTTCACTCATGATTAGTTGGCAACCTATCAACCCAGAGGCTAGAATCAAAGCCATTGTTAGCACAATACTTCAAGAGTTGTTTCATCTACGGACTTCATCGTTCAGAATTCCTTAGCAAATCTCATTAGACAATCCCTTCTCCAGTAGTGCGGAAAATGGAAGGTTACTTCTTGAGCAGAAGGGTATCATCGTCTCTCATCCCTAGCATGAGATGCCTTACACCTCTCATTCCCAACATGAGAGGATTTATCTCTTATCCCCAGCAAGTGGAAACTTGAGCTCTTATCTTCAGCGGGAAGCTTTATCATTGACATCATTCATAATCCCCAGTAGAGTTGGAAGATGAAATCTCCCCCAGCAAGGCAACAGAAGGCTGGTGTCCTCCCCAAGCAGAGACTTCCTTTCAATATAGGGGCCATCCCCAACAGTGCAAGGAGTTTCTTTCCTCCCCAGTAGGTTGTTACTTCAGCAGTATCATACATCCGTTTCCCCAGCCAAGTCAGAAGGTTTCACTTCCCCAACAGAGTTCAACAGGTAGCGTACCTAGCAAGAAGAGTTCGTCCCCAGCAGGGTCTTGGCGTTCCAATCTCAAAGTCCAATTAATTTTTGGCAATAACGGCAGTTCAGAGCCTGTGTATCATCAACAACATTCCCCGCAGAGTTGTCTTCTCCTCACAAGGACTAACCAGATCAATGGAGTGATCATCATTTCTCCCCAGTCAAGCCACCTGGGATACTTGCATTCTCCTTGTCAGGAGATCTCTTTGCATTTGCATATGCATAATCATCATTTCATTTGCATCCTCCAAAGCGTAGCATTTCCATTGTCATGGAGCATTACGCCATAAATTCAAACATATGCATACTAGCATGGGCCAGTTTTGATACTTATACCATTTCTCAACCTAAAATACTCCCCACAGAAGATACTTATACCATTTACCAGGCATATTTATCTACCATGTGTTGTTGTTATGTCCAGTTGAGTCTTGTTTCAGTACAACAATCTCATTTTTTTGCGTCTCTGTTTAAGTACAACGGTCGCGTCTCGGGCTCTTGTTTAAGTACAACGATCTCGTTCCTTTCGAGTCTCCAGTTAAGTAAAATAGTCCCGTCTTTGGGTCTTGTTTCAGTAAAACAGTCTCATTTTTTCGCATCCCCATTTCAGTACAGCGGTTTCATGTCGGGCTATAATTTAAGTACAATGATCCCGTTCTTTTTGGTCTAGTCTCAGTACAATGATAATAGATCGGTTGATCTTATTTGAGTTGTAAATCAGTTGATATTACTTCTCTTCGAGATATAAATCAGATGATATTACATTCTCGAATTTCCTGGTTATGGATCGGTTGATACCATCTCCATGTTAGATGGATTGATCTTATTTGAGTTGTGAATCGGTTGATATCATTTCTCTTCGAGCCGTAAATCAGATGATATTACATTCTCGCATTTCCTGGTTATGGATCGGTTGATACCATCTCCATGTTATATCAGTTGATCTTATTTGAGTTTTGAATCGGATGATATCATTTCTCTTCGAGCTGTATATCAGATGATAATACAATCTCGCATTTCCTAGTTATGGATCGGTTGATAACATCTCCATGTTAGATCGGTTGATCTTATTTGAGTTATGAATTGGTTGATATCATTTCTCTTCGAGCTATAAATCGGATGATATTACATTCTCACATTTCCTGGGTATGGATCGGTTGATACCATCTCCATTTTAGATCATTTAATCTTATTTGAGTTATGAATCGGTTGATATCATTTCTCTTCGAGCTGTAAATCAGATGATATTACATTCTCGCATTTTCTGGTTATGGATCGGTTGATACCATCTCCATGTTAGATTGGTTGATCTTATTTGAGTTATGAATCAGTTGATATCATTTCTATTCAAGCTGTAAATCGGATGATATTACATTCTCGCATTTCCTGGTTATGGATCCGTTAATACCATCTCCATGTTAGATCAGTTGATCTTATTTGAGTTATGAATCAATTGATATCACTTCGCTTCGAGCAGTAAATTGGATGATATTACATTCTCGCATTTCCTGGGTATGGATCGGTTGATACCATCTCCATGTTAGATCGGTTGATCTTATTTGAGTAATGAATCAGTTGATATCATTTCTCTTCGAGCTGTAAATCAGATGATATTACATTCTCTCATTTCCTGGTTATGGATCGGTTGATACCATCTCCATGTTAGATCGGTTGATCTTATTTGAGTTATGAATCGGTTGATATCATTTCTCTTCGGGCTGTAAATCAGATGATATTACATTCTCTCATTTCTTGGTTATGGATCGGTTGAAACCATCTCCATGTTAGATCGGTTGATCTTATTCGAGTTATGAATCAGTTGATATCATTTCTCTTCGAGATGTAAATCAGATGATATTACATTCTCGCATTTCCTGGGTATGGATCGGTTGATACCATCTCCATGTTAGATCGGTTGATCTTATTGGAGTTATGAATCAGTTGATATCATTTCTCTTCGAGCTGTAAATCGGATGATATTACATTCTCTCATTTCCTGGTTATGGATCGGTTGATACCATCTCCATGTTAGATCGGTTGATCTTATTTGAGTTATTGTAAACACCCCAAATTTGCCCTCACCCATTCACACCATGGCTTGTGATCATTTCATATACATAAACACAATCATATCATCTCATATCCCATTTTTGATTCACTGCATAGATTCTAACTCATCTGCACCTAGGGTTTGTGATCTGAGCAATCCCAAAGCTTTTTGGGCCACTCCAAAGGCCACCAATCAACTCAAAGGTGTCCATGTGTGTTCTTATATCATATTTCATCTCCTCAAAGTCAAAATTGCAGAGGAATCACAAGAACTAGGGTTTGAGTGGATGCAGGGCTAGTTTGAACTGCACAGTTGACTGAAAATTAGGGTTTTGGTTTCAGAGGCCATAACTCCATTTTTTTTTTGGTCATTCTTGTTTCCATTGATCTCTATATGGTATAGGGAGTATGCATGTCAATTTTCATGAAGAAATTCCATGGGGAAGTCATCTGATCAAGAGTTGACTTTTCAGACAAGTCAGTGCAAAATCAGGGCATCTGAGGCCCCAATGACCCAACCAATGGGTGATCTTCATCATTTTGAGTGTATATGATCTTTATTTGATCATGGAAGAAGGTTGAAGTTCATAAAAATCAAGAATCTAGGGTTTTTGCAAATGTTGACTTTTTGGGCATAGTTGACTTTTCAAGAATGCATCATTTTAGGTCATTTTTCAAGCCATGATTTTGGATCCAAAAATGCTTCAAATGGAAAAACTTTGGTCATGAAAGTTGTAGATCTCATCTTTCCCTTTCCAAAAAGTACAAGAACATGATCTAATTCATCTTGGATCAAAAGTTATGGTTTGTTAAAATTGGCAAAAATCACTAAATTTCAAGTTATGCACTAAATGGAAAACTTGCAAATTCATGTATCAAGCATTCTAGTGACTTCAAAGTGACTTCAAAACTTCATCACATGATCACATATGCCCTAAAAAACAGAATTGGCCCAAGGGATTCTTCATTGTTTGCCTTGATTTTCAAGAAATCCATAAGACATTTTCCATCACAAGTGCAAAGTTGGATTTTTGGCATAGTCATTTTCCAAGGAATTATGTGGTCTCTAGCTGACTTTTAAACATTGCCATGACCAAAAGAAGTGTTATGCTACAAAATTCAGCAAGAAGATTCACATGTACTTAGCATAAACTCATGAGAAAACACAAGTTGTCAAGTTGCAAAAGCTAGCATAGCTTGTCATCCACATGCTGCAGACATTCTCAAGCCATCCAAGGGTTGTCCCTGACTCAAGCTGAAGCAAGACATGCCCTAACATAGCTGCTGCCATAGCCCATGCTGCAAGTACAACAACTTTTGACTTTTTGGCCAATTGCTCCATACCTTTCCCACAGTACATGTCAAGTCTTCTGATTGATTCCAATAGATTAGGGATAATGTATGGATCATAAAACACACCATTCACAAGGCAGAAACCTCCCACAATCCAGCATCCAAGAAATCTGACCAAAACTTCTCCTCTTCGAATCTTCACACACAGCCATCAAACTGTATTTTTTCCTTCACCAATAAGTCACAAATTGTCCCCAGAACAAAAGCCACCCCTCAAAGCAGCTTGAAACATCACATACAAAGACCCCCATTTCTGCTACACCAGAGCTGAATCTTTCAAACCAGCCACTCCACAAGCTTTCTAAGCTTCATTCCATCCTCAGGAGGTTCAAGGAAGCAAGCTTGCGCAAAAGAAAAGCCCAGAAAGCTCATAAACAGAGAAGCTTCATCTCAGGTAACATGAAGAACTTTTTCCCAGAAACTGATTTTTAAGTTCTTTTATGATGCTATGTCTTCTCCTGATCATGGATATGTGTTTATTTTTTGAAATAGTGAAGAAACCAGCATGTATGGTATCTCTGAACATTTGCCCGTATTTTGTGTTTTGCTTCGATTCAAGCTTGTGAGTGAAAATAAATGAGTTTTGGGAGAGGGGTTAGGTTTAGATTGAGGAGAAGATCATTTGGGTGGAAGAAATTTGTTGATTGGTGACCTGTAGAAAAATCTAGGGTTTTGGCTGGCCGGAGAAGACGACCGGAAGTCTTCTCCGGCGGCCTGAAAGTCATTTAACCCTAATTATGTCATTAATTGAAGTTTGAATGTGGAGCGTAGATCAGGCTGACTTTGGTTGACTTGCGCGCAAACGTGTGGCCAGGATGCATCATTAAAACCCTAAGCATGTTTAATTAATTCAAAAACCTGATTAATTAGTTCATAAATAAGTTTAGCCAGATTTGAATCTGGGCCCTTGGATCTGGCGCGCAGTCAACCAGTCCAAGCCCAGATCAAATCCTGGCCATCCCTTGTGCATACTTCTCTTTATTTCAATTTTATTTTCATTTTTATTGCATTATTTTGTACGAATTAATTAAAATAGTAAAAATCATTTAAAAATTATGAAAATTTTTGTCAAAGTTTTCATTAATTTTTAAAACCCAAAAATATTTTTATTTTATTTTTTATCATTAAAAAAATATTTTTAAATATTTAAAAGATTATTTTTAATTGATTAATGAAAATTAATTTATTAAAAATACTTTTAAGTATCTAAAAATCACCAAAAAATTCATGAAATGTTCTAAGACATTTAGAAACATTGTCCAACCTTCAAACCAAATTTCTTTTTTGATCTTGATGCATTTTAAGAATTTTTCATTGAATTAAATCAATTTTTATGCATTATTTTGATCATAAGTTCAAAAAATCATTTCTGCCTATTGGAGAAGGTTGAGACATTGATTCTTCTTGCATTGTGTTATGTTTAGCATGTATTTTCAAAGATAAAATGGCCATGATTTGTTTCCTCATTTTCTAATTGTTTGGCATTTCTTTTGTTAAGAACCCTAAAAAACCCTAATAACTTAGAAAATTCATAACATGAGATTGGTTGAGAGTTGAGAGTTCCTCTTTGGGCAGTGATTTATTATAGGTTTAGGGTTTCTTTGAGTGCCATTTCCATTTTTTATCTTAGGGTTTGCTTCTGTTTTGAGTTTTGGTTTGATGTTTGATCCATAAACCCTAATTTGGGCTTCCCTTTGCACCCTTCTTGCATTCCTTTGCATAACATGACTTGTCTTTGCATTTTGTGCACTCTTGTGATTCATTTGACATCTTAAGGCATATAGAAAGCATCATTGATCATTGCATCTCATATTTGCCATGTCATTTGTCTTGTATGATTCATAACTTTTCATGCTTGTTCATGCTCCTTAGCTTGCATCATTTGCATTCATGATCTTGTATGAACATCCCCATTGTCTTGCCTCATGTTTGCAGCACCTCATAACATCATAATCATCATCAACATGCTTCTGGTTTTGCTTAGCATCATATCATTTCATCTCATCTTGCATTGCATTGCATTTTCTTTCTAACATTTCAGGTGGTAAGTAAACTTGAGAAGTGGATTTGCCTTCACTTCTCATACCTTTTCTTTTCATCTCTCTTGCATCCATTGCTTCATTTTCTATTTGTGTTTGAGATTGAGCTTGCTCATTCTTCTTCCTCCCACTTTCTTTCTTCAAGTGACTTGACTTCTTGAATGAAGCAAGTCATTTTGCTTCTCTTGATCTTATTCATCTGCTTCCTGGTGGCTCCTCTGAAGTTTGTCCTTGAAAACCTCACAAACCTTAGGATCATCCAAGCATGACAATGATTAGGGTTTTGATTAGTCTCCCCTATTAGTTTTACCTTTGTGTCTCTTTGTGTCTTCTCTTCTCATCTCATAATCAGGGACTAAACCCTAAAGGCTTTAAGACTTTGTGCTTAGGGTTATGCCTGCATCCTTCTCTTAGGATGGAGTGTATAACTTTAATCCTAAGTATTAAACCCTTAAGGTGTTTAAATCTCTTAATCCATTCATCTAATAATCATCAAGACATCACACTTGTAACTTGGGCCTTGCATTAGGGTTCTAATTCTTCCTTAATTGGTTAAGAAGGACTAACCCTAGTGTTAATGGACAAGTCCCCCTCAAGTTGTCTTACAAACAATAAAACTCACTTCATCATCATACCATTAATTAAAATTCACTTAATCAAAGGTTTGTTTTGTCATGAGTTTAATCCCTAATCATGGGTTAAGTTGAGGAGTTTTCCTCAGCTTAAACATTCTCATCTATTATCCTTCTATTAGGATGGTGTAATGAGTCTGTTTAATCCTTGATTATGGCTTAACCTCATTACTTAACACTAAACAAAAACACCAAAAACACCTAAATAATCACAAGTAGGTTAATGATCTTAATCCTACATCAAAGGTGATTAAGTGTGAGAATCTGACTTCACACTTAAGGTATTCTCATCAGAGGGAAGATGTGATGAGTTTACTAATCCATTGGTTTAGGCTCAAGCTCATTATCCTATGACAAACTTCAAAAGCAATAAAAGACTGAAAACACAAAAAACAAACAATAATCGTCTCCTCCGAGATTCTTTTCTCATCACCTTCACTCATAAACGAGAATTCGTTTCTTCCGTCTAATGCAAGACAGTTTGCACCTGAGCCAGACAGGTCATACACTTGAGCATAGACAAGCAAGCAGTTCACAAGTCAATTCACCTTTCAGTCTCTTTGGGTCGAACTACGGTGTTCTGACTTCCTCATTGCACGAGAGGATACGTAGGCATAACTTAACGGTTATCGAACAAAAGTCTCTGTACATTCCCCCTCCTTCCAGCATTATTCTTTTTAGCCTCATTATCATGAGCATTTCATTCTGTTCCTACACTGACACTTTCATACTTCACATCACTTATACACTATACACTGGCACCTGTACATCTTTTCCAGCTATTCTATACACAGATTGCACTGACACTACCCCTTTAAAGCACAAATCTTTTAAGCGTGGATCCCGTTGAGTACGACGGACAATCTGGGTGCTAATACCTTCCCAGGTTGTAACCGACCCCCTTTCTCAGTCTCTCTGGTTCGCAAACCGTCTTATCCGTATCTTTCTAGGTCTATGCAGCATTGCCTTTCCTCCGGGATAAAAATGCCTAGCTGGCGACTCTATTCATCTCCAGTGAGTTCACGGCTGTGTGTTCTCACTGTTCCCTTCGCCGACCGTTCGCGCTTGTACCTGGATGCAAATCTTTGGGAGCGACAGCTTGGCGACTCTGCTGGGGATCCTTATACTGCAACCAGGGCTTCTGGTTCTTTTTGTGGGTTCCTCCTAGCGCTTGATTGATTTGTGTTTATTGGGGGTGTTATGTGCTATTTGTATGTGTATATTGGCTTTATTTACTGCTTTCTGTACAGCTTTATTTATTGCTTTCTTTACTGTTTTTTCATTTATCATATTGTCATACTGTGCTGCTGGCTGGATCTGGTTTTTCTTTGGTGGGTGGGTGTTTCATTGAGAGTTAAGGTCCTACACCTGGGACCTGAGTGACACCTAGGCTAGAGTGAATCATATTCTTTCCCATTCCATTTCGGTCTGGTGCGGGAATATGAAACACGGTTCAGATATGGGTTTCTTCTTGAGAACTCTGTGTTGCGGATTTCCTGCAATGCTAGGGCTATCTGGGAAGCATGCTAAGTCTGGATGACCTTTTAGTATTGACCTTCAGAAACTGAGGTGAATTAGAGGAGGAATTGTTATGGTTATTGTAAACACTGTACCTCCGGGTTAGAAGTGTTTACACTTCTCATAACTGATCCAAGTCTGAGGATCCTTGTTCTAGATCACCACCTGTGAGGGGGTTGGGCTGTTTACAGGTTTGCAGGTACCTTGACCTCAGAATACCCTGTTACTTTGACTTTGTTAAGAATGCTCCATGTTGGACAGTTCTTGTGATTCTAAAACCTTGGACTTGTGGCTCTTTATTTGAGTCCCCCACCCTGGTTACTGGATTTTTAGACCTCCACCTGGATTTCTTGAACACACATGGATCTATACCAAGGCAGTTAATCAGATCCAGCTCGGTCACAAACCCTTGCATTTCATTTGCATACATACTCATTGCATCATATTAACATTTGCTTATTTGTGTTTCAGGGTATCCACCTTCATCTGGTTTTGGTTTTGACCCCATCTGCATCATTGACCTATCTCCACCAGCACTTGCTTCAGTTTGTCAGCCATATACTTCAGTTACTTGCACTAGCCAGCCAGTGGCCCACTTCTCAACCTCTTCATCAACACTTATTCTACTCAGTCTCAGCATCATGGCTCCTAAAAAGAGCAACATCACTTATCATTTCTTCCAACCAGACTTATCAGACATCAGGAGGATCCAAACCCTGATCACTCCAGATCACATACCCTTGTTCAGGGAGAGTTATGGAGATATACTGGACATGGTCATGGATCTGGACCCATCCCAGAGGAGCCTCATCCACACTTGCATTCAGTTCTATGATCCCCCACTGAGATGTTTCACCTTTCAAGACTTCCAGTTGGGGCCTTTATTAGAAGAATACTCATCTTTGATTGGTTTGCCTATCAAGAGAGAAATCCCTTTCAACCCTGAAATGGTCTTTCCCAGCAATAGAGAGGTAGCAAAAGCTTTGCACCTGGAGCCTGTCCTAATTGAGCAGCATATGACCTCTAAAGCTGGAACCCCTGGATTTCATCTGGACTTCCTGATTTCTCAAGCTAGTTTGAAGGCCTCCTTGGGGGATTGGAAAGCTGTTTGTGCTCTGTTGGCCTTAAGTGTATATGGAATTGTGTTATTTACAGATGAGCCCCGTTTCATTAGCAAGAATGCAATCCACTTGTTCATCCTGAAGAACCCTGTGCCAACTTTACTAGGTGATCTCTATTACTCAGTCCATCAGAGAAATGAGAAGCAGAGGGGAAGATTAGTGAGGATTTGTGCTCCATTATTTCATGCTTGGCTTCTCAGGCATCTACCCAGGACAGATGCATTTCTCAATCCTCATCAGCAAAGCAACTGGGCTAAGAGGCTCACTACTCTCACTTCAGCAGATATCAGATGGTGTACTCAAAGCACCAAGGGCAGAGATATGATCACCAGCTGTGGGCACTTTCCCAATGTGCCTTTGATAGGAGTTAAAGGAAGTATCAATTACAACCCTTTGCTGTTCAGGAGGCAATTAGGCTATGCACTGGTTCATACTCCTAGGGAACAAGACTTGGTGGAGACCCTCTACTGTGAGAACAAGATTAGTTTAACTGTTGTTAGGCAGGCTGCCTGGGCCTGGGATCATGTTCAAACCAAGGGAATCACCATTCTGGGGAAGTGCAATAATGTGGCATCAGTCCAATATTATGAGTGGTCCCATGCCAGGGCCCAATTCTCTGGAATGCCCTTTACCATAGAAGACATGCCTGAGTCATCTTCAGCACCACCCCCTGCCACTATCAGTTTAGAGGAGTTTGAGAGCTTGAAGGAAAGAAATGAGAAGTTAACCCAAGCCTTGCAGAAGACCCTCAGGGAGAGGAGTGAAGGTGTGAGGGAGATTGAGAGATTGGAGAAACTGAGAGTGGAACACTTGACTAAAATTGAGAAGTCTGGAGATTATATCAACAAGTCCAAAGCTGGTGAGCAGATTCTGAAGAATGCTTGTAAAGAAGCCCAGTTTCAGAGAGCAAGGACAGACTTGTATTTGAAAGAGAGTCAGGCCAGGTGGGTCCGAATCACTGAAGCCCGTACTCTAGAAGACAAGAGAGTTCAGGACAAGATGGAACAGATGGAAAAAGCCCTGGCAGCAGCCCAGAAGGAAATAGCAGAGCTAGAAATCAGAGCTGGAGTGAAGAGGTCTAAGGACCAAAGTCAAAACAAAAAGTTAACTGTAGCTGTTGCAACAAGAAACCTTCTCATCAGAGGTCTCACGGAGCGTCCGGCTGATCCTGTGACCGAAGCACTTCTTAAGGAAGTTCGTGAGGATGAGTTTGGCCTTGGAGTTTGATCATTTGCTTGTTGTTGTTCCTTTTCCATGTACTTTTGCTTTTTGTGATGTATTTTGACCCCTTTGAGGGCTTGTGTTGTAAAATGAACAAGTTGTATTTATTTCACCTTTTGTAATATATTTGTGTTAGTTTCCATCTGGGTTCACATCAAAAGCAACTTCAACAGCATCATCTTCAAGGGTCTGGAAGGGTCAAAACTGAAGGCCAAACCGGATACCTTGAGAACAAATAAGCATAACTGCATTGCATGCTAACCCTTTTGTCTGTTTTGTAGGTTTTTGTTTTGTTGTTGCTAACCTCTGTTGTGATGTTCAGGAATTATTGCTCGCCGCCGGGTATTTCCTCTCAACAGGCCTCACAGGTACCCAACTAGAAACAACCTTCCGGGAATTCAGATGGATCAGATGCAGCAAGACCTTACGGAGGTCAGAAACCAGATGGCAAACGAAAGACTGGAGATGAGAACCCAGATAACACAATTCATGGAAGTGATGAACAACTTAGCTCAAAGCCAGGAGAGGCTCAGAACTTTGGTAGAAGGGAGGAATCAAGATGAGCCCCACGTGGGGACTGCTGGCACAAGTAACAATGAAAGGGTGCAACCACATGTTAACCCCCCTGTGTTTGGTCCACATCTCCATCCTGAGATTAACATTCCTGCAAATGTTCAAGGAACAGCCACTGCAGCCAGAGTACTCCAAGAAGATCCTCAGGAGGACCAATTTACAGTAATGGGTGCTGGAGAGGAAACTTATGATAGACGATTGGAGGAAATAGCTGAGAAGTTGAGGTCCTTAGAATCTCAAAATTCTTTGGGTTTCGACGTCATGGACATGGGTTTGGTAGACGGGGTCAGGATCCCCCATAAGTTCAAGCCTCCTTGTTTCGAAAAGTATAATGGGACTTCATGCCCCCGGACTCATTTGCAATCATTTCTGGGAAGGCTGAAGGCCTATACAATGGATGAGAAACTCTGGATGTTCTACTTCGAAGATAGCTTGACTGGAGCATCAAGGGAATGGTATTCCCATTTGACAAGAGCAACTATAAGATGCTGGAAGGACCTGGCAGAAGCCTTCATCAGACAGTATCAGTATAATCTAGACATGGCACCCAACAGGACCCTCCTAATGGGAATGTCACAGTCTTCGAGGGAGAGTTTCCGAGAGTATGCCCAAAGGTGGAGGCAACTGGCTGCTGCTGTTCAACCACCAATGTCTGAGAGAGAAATGGCAGACATGTTTATGAACACTCTTCAGGGAACGTATATTGACAGGTTGGCTGCTTTCTCTTCCACCAGCTTCGCAGATGTTGTCATAGCTGGGGAGAGAATTGAAAGCCTGTTAAAAATGGGTAAGATCTCAGACAACGGTGCAAGCTCGTCCAGTGGTACAAGAAAGCCTTTTGCAGGCCCGAGAAGAACTGGCGAGACCAATGCCATTCACACCAACAGGGGTAGGCCCCAATATGTTCAAAGGTCAATAGCAGCAGTCACTATCCCTGCTCCAGCTCATCCACCGCCAGTCTATCAACCTCCGCAACAAAACTTCCAACAACAACCCCAGTACCAGCAGAATCAATATCCTCCAAGAAACTACAATAACAACAACTCCAACAGCAACAATCAACAGAGGCCATTCCAACAGAGGCCATCCCAAGCTAACAGAGTGATCGACCCGATCCCAATGCCGTATGCTGCTTTGCTGCCACAACTTTTGAAACTCAACCTAGTTGAGCTAAGAACGTTGGCACCTCCGGATCCCAACAGTCTACCAAGAAACTATGACTCCAATGCTAGGTGTGCTTTTCATTCAAACGCACCTGGTCACAGTACGGAAAAATGCAGGGCTCTGCATATGAAAGTACAAGACTTGGTAGACTCCAAGGCTCTGAATTTTGCACCTCCGCCCAATGTCAATAAAAACCCAATGCCAAACCATGGTGGTCCCCGAATTAATGCTATTGAAGAAGACCAACCGTCTTATTTAATAACTAGTGTGGATCAGATCAGGACACCATTGGTGGAAATCAAAGCTCAACTCCGTGAAAACCAAATATTTCCGGGGTGTGAACTAGGGTGTCCCTACTGCAATATTTCATGGAATGGGTGCGAGGACCTGAGGAATGGCATTGACAGCCTTATTCAGAGTGGCCTGCTACAGATCACTACATCATTTCCGACAAACCCAACAACTTCATCAACAACGGTTTCAGAACCTTCTACAACTGCAGCAACTATTGTTCCCGACAATTCATCAGCACCATCAACAAGTACTTCATCTGTCCTCCCAAATGATCAGTTTTCAACAGTTTCTCCTGCTACAACTTCAGCTTCATTCCATTTCGAATCTCCGTCAACAACAACATCAGTCCTTCCAACAACACCTCCTACAACACCAGCAATCAATCATGAAGATGTCTCCACTGTTACCATATTCTACGATCCTGAAAATAACTCCGCTTACCATTCAGAAGGTGCTGCTCCCACCAGAGCACCAGTTACAATCTTTTATGATCCACAAACAATTACAGTCCCTTCAGCAGCAGCAATCAGTACAGTCACTGTCACGGTGCCTGGACCAGTACCATATGAAAGCAATAGGGCCATCCCTTGGCACTATGGCTCTGACGTGTACTGTGAAGGGAAAAGAATCACTCTTGAAACATCAGCACCTGCACCACAAGTAGATAATGTGGGGGGAGGCGGAGGCTTCACTCGAAGCGGACGTCTCTTTTCTTCACAAGTCCAAAGACCTACTGCCGAAGCAGAAGCTGCTGCCAAGGCAAAGGGAAAAGGCCCGGTGCAGGAAGACCAAGCTGCCAAAGAAGCCCTGAAAACTCCATTTGATCAGGAAGTTGATGAGTTTATGCGAATCATCAAAAAGAGTGATTATAAAATTGTGGATCAGCTTCACCAGACGCCATCCAAAATCTCTATCCTCTCACTGCTTATGTGCTCCGAAGCCCATCGGAATGCACTACTTAAAGTCCTGCACGCAGCTTACGTGCCTGAGGAGATTACTGTCAACCAGTTGGAAACCGTGGTTGGAAATGTTACTGCTAGCAACGGGCTAGGGTTCACCAATTCTGACTTGACAGCGGATGGCCGCAATCACAACAAAGCCTTGCACATAACCATGGAATGCAAAGGAGCTGTCCTTTCTCATGTGCTGGTGGACACAGGTTCTTCCCTGAATGTCTTACCAAAGAAGGCTCTGGTGAAGCTTGAATATGATGGACTGGCATTGAGACCCAGCAACCTGGTGGTACGAGCCTTTGATGGTTCCAAGAGATCGGTTCTGGGAGAGATTGAGCTGCCTGTGACAATTGGCCCACAGACCTTTAAAACTATCTTTTATGTGATGGACATTCAGCCCGCCTACAGCTGTTTGTTGGGTAGACCCTGGATTCACGCCGCCGGCGCAATAACGTCTACCCTTCACCAAAAGTTAAAATTTGAGTGGGAAGGCCAAGTTGTCACAATCTGCGGGGAAGAGGATATATTCGTTAGCCATCTGGCTACTTATAAATACATTGAGATGGATGGGGAGATCCATGAAACAATGAGCCAAGGTTTTGAGGCCTTGAATGTGAATGAAGCGTCTGCTGTATCTGGTACTCCAATGTCGTCTTACCAACAAGCCCGGAAGGTTGTTGAAGAAGGAACTGCCCTAGGCTGGGGCAAGGTCTTAGCTGTGGAGGAGAAGAAGGACAAGTTTGGGTTGGGTTACAGACCAACTCAACATCAAGCAAAGGCTGCTGCAGAGCCTGGTTTTGTCAGTGGGGGGATGCTTACCCCCGATACTATCAACTGTCTGGAAGACGAGCTGGAAGAGGAGCGCAATCTGGAGAATTGGATTCGTCCGAAGATCCCGGGGAGCAGTGTCTCGAACTGGTCTTCCCAGGAAATTATAAGAGTTACTCACGCAGAGTAATTATTATTTCCTGTATTTTTATAGCATGCATCAAAGTCTTGCATCTTGCCCAAGATGACAAGACTCATTTTGTAATCAGGGCCATCTGTACTTTTGTGCAAAGAAGATTAAATTAATGAAATATCAGACATCTTTTTGCAAACAAGTCTTTTTCTTTTCTGCTCACTGTTTTTCCATTTTTCTTTTTGTACAAAAATAAATGGCGGTGTTTTCAAAATGATAACTTCATTTCACTTTTTTCTAAAGCAAGATTAAAATCAATCACTAAAATGAACCAACCTAACCCTTGCAGAGAGTGCCTTTCAGACTGCACCGACAACAGCACGGCTATGACATCGTATGACTTTGACAATCCAATCAATCAAGCTGATGAAGGGGTTGATGAAGAATATGAGCTTCCTGAAGAGCTAGCCAGGTTGTTAAGGCAAGAGGAAAAGGTTATTACCCCTCATCAGGAGGAGGTTGAAGTGATCAATCTTGGTACAGATGAAGACGTGAAAGAAGTTAAAGTCGGGGCCTGCCTGCAAGACTCAGTGAAGAGACAACTGATAGATCTGCTTCAAGAGTATGTTGATGTGTTTGCTTGGTCGTACCAAGATATGCCAGGGTTGGATACCGACATTGTTATGCACAAGCTGCCTTTGAGGGAAGAGTGCCCACCGGTCAAACAGAAGCTGCGCCGAACTCGCCCAGACATGGCTATGAAAATCAAAGAAGAGGTACAAAAGCAATGGGACGCCGGGTTCCTTGCTGTGACTAGCTACCCACCGTGGGTCGCTAATATAGTACCTGTGCCTAAGAAGGACGGCAAGGTAAGGATGTGTGTTGACTACCGGGATCTGAATAGAGCCAGCCCGAAAGATGACTTCCCATTACCTCACATTGATGTATTGGTGGATAACACGGCTCAGTTCTCGGTATTCTCCTTCATGGATGGATTTTCAGGATATAATCAGATCAAGATGTCACCTAAAGACATGGAGAAGACAACATTCATCACACCTTGGGGCACGTTCTGTTACAAAGTGATGCCATTTGGACTGAAGAATGCTGGTGCAACGTATCAACGGGCTATGGTGACATTATTCCACGATATGATCCACAAAGAAATAGAATGTTATGTGGATGATATGATCGCCAAGTCCCTCACAGAGGAAGATCACCTGGTAAATCTGCTCAAGTTGTTTAAGCGTCTGAGGAAATATCAACTAAAGCTGAACCCCAACAAGTGCACATTCGGGGTGCGATCCGGTAAATTGCTGGGCTTTATTGTAAGCGAGAAAGGGATTGAGGTTGATCCTGATAAAGTCAAGGCTATACAAGAAATGCCTGCGCCGAAAACTGAGAAAGAAGTTCGAGGGTTCTTAGGTCGATTGAACTACATTTCACGGTTCATATCTCACCTTACAGCGACCTGTGAACCCTTGTTTAAGCTGTTAAGAAAAGAACAGACGGTCAGGTGGAACGAAGATTGCCAGAAGGCTTTTGACAAGATCAAAGAATATCTGCAAGAACCTCCAATCCTTATGCCGCCAGTTGAAGGAAGACCTCTGATTATGTACTTGACAGTGCTAGAAGAGTCAATGGGGTGTGTGTTGGGTCAGCATGACGAGTCTGGTCGAAAAGAGTATGCAATATACTACCTAAGCAAAAAGTTTACCGACTGTGAACAGCGTTATTCACTGCTCGAGAAAACTTGCTGTGCTTTAGCGTGGGCTGCTCGCCGACTGAGACAGTATATGTTGACCCACACTACCTTATTAATCTCCAAAATGGATCCAGTTAAGTACATTTTCGAGAAGCCAGCTCTTACCGGACGGGTTGCAAGATGGCAGATGATTCTCACAGAATACGACATACAGTACACATCTCAGAAAGCCATCAAAGGCAGTGTACTATCTGAATATCTTGCTGAGCAACCTATTGATGACTACCAGCCTATGAGATTTGACTTCCCTGATGAAGACATCATGTTCATTAAAGCAAAAGATCACGAAGAGCCTATTCACACTGAAGGGCCTGACCCGGAGGAAGAATGGACTATGATGTTTGATGGGGCTGTTAACATGAATGGCCGTGGTGTTGGTGCAGTACTCATTTCACCAAAGGGGGTTCACATGCCTTTCTCGGCAAAACTCACTTTCAACTGCACTAACAACGAAGCTGAATACGAAGCTTGCATTATGGGTCTTGAGGAAGCCATTGACCTCAGGATCAAAACATTGACCGTATTCGGAGATTCAGCTTTGGTAGTCAATCAAACCAACGGAAAATGGTACACCCACCAAGATCATCTGATACCTTACAGGGATTATACGAGAAGGTTACTGACTTTCTTCACAACAGTCAAGCTTGAGTATATCCCTCGAGACGAAAATCAGTTTGCAGATGCTCTTGCTACCATTTCATCCATGATCAAAGTTCAAACGGCTAACTTTGTACCCCAGATTTCAATGTCTAGACTTGATAGACCAGCATATGTATTTGCAGCAGATGTTGTCAAGGATGATAAGCCTTGGTTTCACGACATTAAGTGCTTCTTGGAGGACCAAACATACCCACCTGGGGCATCTTCCAATGATAAGAAGACTTTAAGAAGACTTGCTGGTAGTTTCTTTCTGAACACTGATGGGTCTTTATACAAGAGGAACTTTGACATGGTACTCCTCAGATGTGTTGACAAGACGGAAGCAGATTTGTTGATGCATGAGGTGCACGAAGGATCTTTTGGCACCCATGCCGGAGGGCATGCCATGGCTAAGAAATTGCTAAGATCAGGCTATTACTGGATCACAATGGATGCAGACTGTTGTGCTTACGCCAGAAAATGCCACAAATGCCAGATCTATGCAGATAAGGTGCATGTGCCTCCCAATCCTTTGAACATCATGTCTTCACCATGGCCCTTTGCCATGTGGGGCATTGATATGATTGGCAAGATTGAGCCAACTGCTTCAAACGGCCACAGATACATCCTGGTCGCCATTGACTATTTCACCAAGTGGGTTGAAGCAGCCTCGTATGCAAATGTTACAAGACAAGTGGTAGCCAGATTTCTGAAAAGAGATATCATCTGTCGGTACGGAGTACCCGAGCGAATCATTACTGATAATGGTTCCAACTTGAACAACAAAATGATGGCAGAGCTGTGCCGGGACTTCAAGATCCAACATCATAATTCTTCTCCTTACAGGCCAAAGAATAATGGCGCTGTTGAGGCAGCCAATAAGAATATTAAGAAGATTGTGCAGAAGATGGTAGTCACTTATAAAGACTGGCACGAGATGCTACCATTTGCCTTGCATGGGTACCGCACGTCAATCAGGACATCCACGGGGGCAACACCGTATCAGCTTGTGTATGGTATGGAAGCGGTCCTACCTGTTGAAGTTGAATTACCCTCGTTACGGGTATTAATGGATGTTAAACTGAGTGAAGCAGAATGGGTTCGGGCCCGATACGAACAACTGAGTCTGATCGAAGAGAAAAGATTGGCTGCAATCTGTCATGGGCAGTTATATCAGAAGAGAATGAAGAAAGCCTTCGATCAGAAAGTTAGGCACCGAGAGTACCAAGTGGGAGATCTTGTGCTGAAAAGAATCCTCCCTCCTCATACAGACCACAGGGGCAAATGGACTCCAAATTATGAAGGACCATTCGTTGTAAAGAAAGTTTTCTCTGGTGGAGCACTGATGCTCAGCACCATGGATGGTGAAGACTTCCCATCCCCTGTGAATTCAGATGCAGTTAAAAAATACTTCGCATAAAATGACCCGCTGGACATAAAAACAGAACGTAAGTCCAGGCAAAAATAGGGCATCCCGGCGAGTCAAAAACAGAATAAAAGACTCGGGCAAAAATAAGGGAAATAAATGAAAAATGTACACCCGCTGAGTTGAAAAGCCACATTGGACAGCTCAGGCAAAAATGGGTATCCCGATGGATTGAAAACCCGAGAGGGCGATCCATGCAAAATAAGGGAATAAGCGAACAACTGCATTCTGAATTCGTCTGTATTATATACAACTTGGTAAGCTTCAAAGGATCAAGCTTCAATCAGAATCAACTCTCTCCAGAAAGCAAGACGAGAAGAACGTCATTGTCATACGAGTCATAGCAGAAGAGGAAGCTCCTTGAAAGCGTCGTCAGCATCGCCAGCACTTTATTTCTCAATTTGTAACAGTCTCCTCATTTCAGGAGATATGTTTCTGTGATTGTATCTTGCCAATTCAGGGCACATGAATTAATAAAGTCAAATTTTCAGTCATGTCTCGTTTTTACACTTATGTTTTGCAAAGAATTGTCTGATATATCTAAAAATACGATTGCATAAGTACAGATGCCTCTCTCTAAAAAATAAAAACACATGCTTACAGGGAATGTGATTATTCTCAAAAGTACTTAACTCCTATGACGGAATCCAGTAAGGGATACCTCGGGACCTTTTGTATGTTTCCTTACCGCTGCAGGATTGCAGGTATCCAAAACGCAACCTGGGGCATGCAAGTTACGCCTCAGCAAGTTGGCGAATCATTATCAGCTCGGTCTATCTTCCACGTGGCAATGGAGAGTGCCCATTTCCCCAGCAAAGTTGCCAAATCAACAAGCAGGCTTAGCACTCAGGATGTTTTTCTCCCAGCCGAGTTGCCTCTCATTGCTATCCCCAGCTGAGTTGCCTCCCACTGCTCTCCCCAGCTGAGTTACCAACAGCATCCCCCATCAGAGTTGCCAGGCATCACAGAAGGCACCTATATCCCCGGCTGAGTCAAGAATCCTCTTCAGCAGAATCCCTAGGGAGATCTCAATGATTTCTCTTTCTCCCCAGCCGAGTTGTCATCCTCAGCCGAGTACAAAGATCAGGGAATCATCTCCCCACAGAATCCTCAGCCTCTATCCAGAAGAGCAACGCGCGAAGAAGTCACAACAGAGAGGGAGAAAGCTTCTACAAACCCCAGCTGGGTCCCGTATTGTAAGGATATGTCAATCAGTGACCTATATCCCCAAGCAGATACATCACCAGATCTACCAATGATCTCATCCTCAGCTGGGATGTTCACTTCAAGCAGATCAACCAGAGACCTTCACAGCAATGGGATCCGAATCCCGGATCGGTACCTTTGCATAATCATGGCATCCGCATCATATCCACCCCCCCAGAGCGTAGCATTCCGTCTAATACGGAGCATTACGGCAAAAAAAAATCAAATGCATAGCATAATCATAAGCCATGTTCCGAAGTAACATTTGTGAATAATAAACCGTTCATCATCATGATATACAAAAAACCCCACCGGAGTCCCGGCAAAAGCAGTTGCCTCTCCAATCACCAAACGCCAGTATATATTTCTGACATCCGTCCGTGTCATCACTCCCCAGTAAAGTCGCCTGAACACTCTTTACAAATAGGATCACCCGTATTACAGATACTTTCTGGCACCCGTCCGTGTCATAACTCCCAACAGAAAGCCAAAGACATCCTCTTTGCACTCACATATACCTTATATACACTTTTCTTGACACCCGTCCGTGTCATACCCCCAGCGCAGTCGCTTACACCTTTATCACTCATACACTTGTTAATATCATACTTTTCTCTTTTGACACCCATCCGTGTCACTCGCCCCAGCAGATAAACACTCATCTATACACCACTCACACTTATACAGGTACTCGTCCGTATCTTGTATACACCATATATATCCCCACAGATTCGGCATTAGTCCTTGTTCTTTGTTAACCAGTTGGTACTCGTCCGTACCAACATCTCAGAGCATGCGTCTAGCGTTTGTTTCTACATGATACTCGTCCGTATCATAGTCTTAAGGATGCTCGTCCGCATCTTTAATCCATACACTGTGTCAAACACATACGTCTCTTCGAATATAGATACTCGTCTGTGTCTACTATTCCCCGGAGAGTCCTTTCAGATGCAACACTCGTCCGTGTTCTTTGTTAACCAGTTGATACTCGTCCGTATCATCATCTTTGAACACGTGTCAGTATTTGTTTCTACCCGATACTCGTCCGTATCGTAGTCTTAAGGATGCTCGTCCGCGTCTTTAATCTGTACACAGCATCTAAACACTTATACCTTTTGTTTTCTTGGATGTAAACGCTCGTCCGTGTTTACTTTATCCCCAGTAGATCGCCAACAATTTTCTTTTTTATCTGACATTCGTCCTATGTCATGACAAACCCTGAGAGCAGCCGTACCCTGCTAAGTGGTCGTCCTCCACTTCTTGATGGTCGTCCTCCATCATGCTCATCCGATGGCCGTCCCCATCGTTGATTTTAGCAGCCGTCCCCTGCTAGGTGGTCGTCCTCCACCTCTTGATGATCGTTTTCATCAACTTTATCCAATGGCCGTCCCCATTGTTGATTTTGGTTATCTGACATTCGTCCTATGTCATGACAAACCTTGAGAGCAGCCGTACCCTGCTGAGTGATCGTCCTCCACTTCTTGATGGTCGTCCTCCATCATGCTCGTCCGATGGCCGCCCCCATCGTTGACCTTTTCTATCCGATGGCCGTCCCCATCGTTGATATTGTCGGCAGCCGTACCCTGTCAGGTGGTCGTCCTCCACCTTTGATGGCCGTCCCCATCATATTTCTTTTAACCCCAACAGAGCAGCCGTCCCCTGCTAGGTGATCGTCCTTCACCTTTGATGGCCGTACCCCATCATCTGTTTATTTCATTTATTCTTTAACCCGATGGCCGTCCCCGTCGTGGTCCCTTTTTCTTTTTAGCCCGATGGCCGTCCCCATCGTTGTTTGCCTTTATGAACTTGATGGCCGTCCCCGTCATGTTTCATTCGATCCCCAGAAAATATTACAACTTTATCTTGATGGCCGTCCCCATCATGATATTTTATTTTTCCCAGCTAGTCGGCCGTCCCCGTCTTAGCTTTACCTTTTATCCCCAGCATGTCGGCCGTCCCCGTCATTGTTTTATTTCCTATACTTCCCCAGCATGTCGGCCGTCCCCGTCATTGCTATTTACCCAGCAGTCGTCCTCTGCTCGACGGTCGTCCTCCGTCGCCCACACTTTACAATATACTTTATTTTTCTGTTACAATCTATATCCCTTTTCTTCTTCATTCTGTGAGTGCAAATTTTGGACTGTCTTTGGTATTCAACCACAAGTTATCTTGTTTGCCTGTTAAGCCGTCGCTTACATCCTGCACAGCTAACTCATGTTTGAATAGGGGCAGCTGTAAACACCCCAAATTTGCCCTCACCCATTCACACCATGGCTTGTGATCATTTCATATACATAAACACAATCATATCATCTCATATCCCATTTTTGATTCACTGCATAGATTCTAACTCATCTGCACCTAGGGTTTGTGATCTGAGCAATCCCAAAGCTTTTTGGGCCACTCCAAAGGCCACCAATCAACTCAAAGGGGTCCATGTGTGTTCTTATATCATATTTCATCTCCTCAAAGTCAAAATTGCAGAGGAATCACAAGAACTAGGGTTTGAGTGGATGCAGGGCTAGTTTGAACTGCACAGTTGACTGAAAATTAGGGTTTTGGTTTCAGAGGCCATAACTCCATTTTTTTTTTTGGTCATTCTTGTTTCCATTGATCTCTATATGGTATAGGGAGTATGCATGTCAATTTTCATGAAGAAATTCCATGGGGAAGTCATCTGATCAAGAGTTGACTTTTCAGACAAGTCAGTGCAAAATCAGGGCATCTGAGGCCCCAATGACCCAACCAATGGGTGATCTTCATCATTTTGAGTGTATATGATCTTTATTTGATCATGGAAGAAGGTTGAAGTTCATAAAAATCAAGAATCTAGGGTTTTTGCAAATGTTGACTTTTTGGGCATAGTTGACTTTTCAAGAATGCATCATTTTAGGTCATTTTTCAAGCCATGATTTTGGATCCAAAAATGCTTCAAATGGAAAAACTTTGGTCATGAAAGTTGTAGATCTCATCTTTCCCTTTCCAAAAAGTACAAGAACATGATCTAATTCATCTTGGATCAAAAGTTATGGTTTGTTAAAATTGGCAAAAATCACTAAATTTCAAGTTATGCACTAAATGGAAAACTTGCAAATTCATGTATCAAGCATTCTAGTGACTTCAAAGTGACTTCAAAACTTCATCACATGATCACATATGCCCTAAAAAACAGAATTGGCCCAAGGGATTCTTCATTGTTTGCCTTGATTTTCAAGAAATCCATAAGACATTTTCCATCACAAGTGCAAAGTTGGATTTTTGGCATAGTCATTTTCCAAGGAATTATGTGGTCTCTAGCTGACTTTTAAACATTGCCATGACCAAAAGAAGTGTTATGCTACAAAATTCAGCAAGAAGATTCACATGTACTTAGCATAAACTCATGAGAAAACACAAGTTGTCAAGTTGCAAAAGCTAGCATAGCTTGTCATCCACATGCTGCAGACATTCTCAAGCCATCCAAGGGTTGTCCCTGACTCAAGCTGAAGCAAGACATGCCCTAACATAGCTGCTGCCATAGCCCATGCTGCAAGTACAACAACTTTTGACTTTTTGGCCAATTGCTCCATACCTTTCCCACAGTACATGTCAAGTCTTCTGATTGATTCCAATAGATTAGGGATAATGTATGGATCATAAAACACACCATTCACAAGGCAGAAACCTCCCACAATCCAGCATCCAAGAAATCTGACCAAAACTTCTCCTCTTCGAATCTTCACACACAGCCATCAAACTGTATTTTTTCCTTCACCAATAAGTCACAAATTGTCCCCAGAACAAAAGCCACCCCTCAAAGCAGCTTGAAACATCACATACAAAGACCCCCATTTCTGCTACACCAGAGCTGAATCTTTCAAACCAGCCACTCCACAAGCTTTCTAAGCTTCATTCCATCCTCAGGAGGTTCAAGGAAGCAAGCTTGCGCAAAAGAAAAGCCCAGAAAGCTCATAAACAGAGAAGCTTCATCTCAGGTAACATGAAGAACTTTTTCCCAGAAACTGATTTTTAAGTTCTTTTATGATGCTATGTCTTCTCCTGATCATGGATATGTGTTTATTTTTTGAAATAGTGAAGAAACCAGCATGTATGGTATCTCTGAACATTTGCCCGTATTTTGTGTTTTGCTTCGATTCAAGCTTGTGAGTGAAAATAAATGAGTTTTGGGAGAGGGGTTAGGTTTAGATTGAGGAGAAGATCATTTGGGTGGAAGAAATTTGTTGATTGGTGACCTGTAGAAAAATCTAGGGTTTTGGCTGGCCGGAGAAGACGACCGGAAGTCTTCTCCGGCGGCCTGAAAGTCATTTAACCCTAATTATGTCATTAATTGAAGTTTGAATGTGGAGCGTAGATCAGGCTGACTTTGGTTGACTTGCGCGCAAACGTGTGGCCAGGATGCATCATTAAAACCCTAAGCATGTTTAATTAATTCAAAAACCTGATTAATTAGTTCATAAATAAGTTTAGCCAGATTTGAATCTGGGCCCTTGGATCTGGCGCGCAGTCAACCAGTCCAAGCCCAGATCAAATCCTGGCCATCCCTTGTGCATACTTCTCTTTATTTCAATTTTATTTTCATTTTTATTGCATTATTTTGTACGAATTAATTAAAATAGTAAAAATCATTTAAAAATTATGAAAATTTTTGTCAAAGTTTTCATTAATTTTTAAAACCCAAAAATATTTTTATTTTATTTTTTATCATTAAAAAAATATTTTTAAATATTTAAAAGATTATTTTTAATTGATTAATGAAAATTAATTTATTAAAAATACTTTTAAGTATCTAAAAATCACCAAAAAATTCATGAAATGTTCTAAGACATTTAGAAACATTGTCCAACCTTCAAACCAAATTTCTTTTTTGATCTTGATGCATTTTAAGAATTTTTCATTGAATTAAATCAATTTTTATGCATTATTTTGATCATAAGTTCAAAAAATCATTTCTGCCTATTGGAGAAGGTTGAGACATTGATTCTTCTTGCATTGTGTTATGTTTAGCATGTATTTTCAAAGATAAAATGGCCATGATTTGTTTCCTCATTTTCTAATTGTTTGGCATTTCTTTTGTTAAGAACCCTAAAAAACCCTAATAACTTAGAAAATTCATAACATGAGATTGGTTGAGAGTTGAGAGTTCCTCTTTGGGCAGTGATTTATTATAGGTTTAGGGTTTCTTTGAGTGCCATTTCCATTTTTTATCTTAGGGTTTGCTTCTGTTTTGAGTTTTGGTTTGATGTTTGATCCATAAACCCTAATTTGGGCTTCCCTTTGCACCCTTCTTGCATTCCTTTGCATAACATGACTTGTCTTTGCATTTTGTGCACTCTTGTGATTCATTTGACATCTTAAGGCATATAGAAAGCATCATTGATCATTGCATCTCATATTTTCCATGTCATTTGTCTTGTATGATTCATAACTTTTCATGCTTGTTCATGCTCCTTAGCTTGCATCATTTGCATTCATGATCTTGTATGAACATCCCCATTGTCTTGCCTCATGTTTGCAGCACCTCATAACATCATAATCATCATCAACATGCTTCTGGTTTTGCTTAGCATCATATCATTTCATCTCATCTTGCATTGCATTGCATTTTCTTTCTAACATTTCAGGTGGTAAGTAAACTTGAGAAGTGGATTTGCCTTCACTTCTCATACCTTTTCTTTTCATCTCTCTTGCATCCATTGCTTCATTTTCTATTTGTGTTTGAGATTGAGCTTGCTCATTCTTCTTCCTCCCACTTTCTTTCTTCAAGTGACTTGACTTCTTGAATGAAGCAAGTCATTTTGCTTCTCTTGATCTTATTCATCTGCTTCCTGGTGGCTCCTCTGAAGTTTGTCCTTGAAAACCTCACAAACCTTAGGATCATCCAAGCATGACAATGATTAGGGTTTTGATTAGTCTCCCCTATTAGTTTTACCTTTGTGTCTCTTTGTGTCTTCTCTTCTCATCTCATAATCAGGGACTAAACCCTAAAGGCTTTAAGACTTTGTGCTTAGGGTTATGCCTGCATCCTTCTCTTAGGATGGAGTGTATAACTTTAATCCTAAGTATTAAACCCTTAAGGTGTTTAAATCTCTTAATCCATTCATCTAATAATCATCAAGACATCACACTTGTAACTTGGGCCTTGCATTAGGGTTCTAATTCTTCCTTAATTGGTTAAGAAGGACTAACCCTAGTGTTAATGGACAAGTCCCCCTCAAGTTGTCTTACAAACAATAAAACTCACTTCATCATCATACCATTAATTAAAATTCACTTAATCAAAGGTTTGTTTTGTCATGAGTTTAATCCCTAATCATGGGTTAAGTTGAGGAGTTTTCCTCAGCTTAAACATTCTCATCTATTATCCTTCTATTAGGATGGTGTAATGAGTCTGTTTAATCCTTGATTATGGCTTAACCTCATTACTTAACACTAAACAAAAACACCAAAAACACCTAAATAATCACAAGTAGGTTAATGATCTTAATCCTACATCAAAGGTGATTAAGTGTGAGAATCTGACTTCACACTTAAGGTATTCTCATCAGAGGGAAGATGTGATGAGTTTACTAATCCATTGGTTTAGGCTCAAGCTCATTATCCTATGACAAACTTCAAAAGCAATAAAAGACTGAAAACACAAAAAACAAACAATAATCGTCTCCTCCGGGATTCTTTTCTCATCACCTTCACTCATAAACGAGAATTCGTTTCTTCCGTCTAATGCAAGACAGTTTGCACCTGAGCCAGACAGGTCATACACTTGAGCATAGACAAGCAAGCAGTTCACAAGTCAATTCACCTTTCAGTCTCTTTGGGTCGAACTACGGTGTTCTGACTTCCTCATTGCACGAGAGGATACGTAGGCATAACTTAACGGTTATCGAACAAAAGTCTCTGTACATTCCCCCTCCTTCCAGCATTATTCTTTTTAGCCTCATTATCATGAGCATTTCATTCTGTTCCTACACTGACACTTTCATACTTCACATCACTTATACACTATACACTGGCACCTGTACATCTTTTCCAGCTATTCTATACACAGATTGCACTGACACTACCCCTTTAAAGCACAAATCTTTTAAGCGTGGATCCCGTCGAGTACGACGGACAATCTGGGTGCTAATACCTTCCCAGGTTGTAACCGACCCCCTTTCTCAGTCTCTCTGGTTCGCAAACCGTCTTATCCGTATCTTTCTAGGTCTATGCAGCATTGCCTTTCCTCCGGGATAAAAATGCCTAGCTGGCGACTCTATTCATCTCCAGTGAGTTCACGGCTGTGTGTTCTCACTGTTCCCTTCGCCGACCGTTCGCGCTTGTACCTGGATGCAAATCTTTGGGAGCGACAGTTATGAATCGATTGATATCAATTCTCTTCGAGCTTTAAATCGGATATTATTACATTCTCGCATTTCCTGGTTATGGATCGGTTGATACCATCTCAATGTTAGATCGGTTGATCTTATTTGAGTTATGAATCGGTTGATATCATTTCTCTTCGAGTTGTAAATCGGATGATATTAGATTCTCGCTTTCCAGGGTGGATCGGTTGATACCATCTCCATGATAGATCGGTTGATCTTATTTGAGTCGCAAAAATCGGTTGATGTTGCGTTAAGTCCTATTTCGCCAACCGGTACCTTCCGTGGCTTGGTCCTGCCCAGCTTTCGCGTGTTTTCTTTATGGCTTCGTCCTGCCTAGTAGTCATATTGATTGAGTTCCATTCCACTAATGGTCTCGTTAAGTCCTGTTTCGCCAACAGGCATCTTCCGTGGCTTGGTCCTGCCCAGTAGTCGCATGTTTTCTTTGTGGCTTAGTCCTGCCATGCAGTCACATTGTCAAGTTGTATTTCCGCTACCTATTCAGAGGTCAAAAACAAAAAAATAAAAATAAATAAATAAATAAAAATAAAAGGCATATGGCATTTCTACTATCCACCGAGTTCAAATTTCTAGGTTTTATTCGAGTATTCAATCCCCTCATACCTTGAACGTCTAAAAGCTCTCGCAATCATTCATCCAGGCCTACTGATGATTGAATATGGGCAGCTGTAATACCTCAAAATTTTCCCTCTCATATCCTCAACATTTTGCATAACATTTTGCATACATAAGTGCATGAAATAATAAAAAACATTGCATCATGTGTAGCATAGCTGAGGCATAGGTATGTGATCAATGATTGGAGCAACGAAAGGTATTACAAAGGTACTCAAATGGTCACAAAGCTTCTCAACCTTGTGCAAAGGGTTCACAACATGCCACAAGTCTTCACTTGAAGCCAAAAGCCATGGAAAGATTTGATTTGATCAGAGGAGGCAAGCAGTGCAACATCTCCTGATGAAAATGCCACATTAGGGTTTTACTTCTACTGGGCTTCTGCATGAAGTTATGATTCACAGAGGATTCCTTTGTATTATATATGATGTCAAAGGCCTAGGGTTCAAATCTCGTCCACAAATTCATTTTGGAAGGGGTTCGACTGGCCAGACGACTGAAAATCAAGGAATCGGGGAAAAGGCAACCGAGCTAGGTAAAAAAGGGTCCATTCCTGACTTTTAAGATCGAGATCATGAAATTAGGGTTACAATGATCCTATGGTTCAAATTTGGTCAAGAAGTGATGAAGGAATCACAAAAAAGAAGAAATAATCATTTGAAAAGTGGTTGATTGCACATTTTCCTCCACCATTTCCATCCACTTTCCTTCCACACTTCCTTTCATTCTTTCCCTCTTGTTTTTCCATTTCAATTCCACTCCATTTCCCTTGGAAACTTCTACCATGTTCTACCATCTTCTAGACTGTTCCAAGAAATATTCCAAGGAATATTCCTTCTCCAACCCTAACTAACTACCAACCCTAGCTCCATTGCTAAATCCTAACCTCATTACCAAACCATAATTTTGGATCCCAAGCCTAAGCCATATTTAATCCATTTTCATCCAAACCAAAGGGAATCACACACAATTTTCACACACACAAGTTTCCAAATTTTTCATTCTCTCACAATCACTTTTTCTCTCTCTCTCTCTCACTTTTCCTCCATTTTCCCTTTTCACCAAAACTTTTGAAGAAGCTCTTCAAGTTTCACATTGAAACTTGAAGATCTTGAAGCTTAGCCTCCAACCTCCATTGATTTTGTGGATTGTGAAAGAATAAGCTACTGATTTTGGTGAGGATTTCGGCTTATCGGAAGTGCACGAAGTTTCAAGCACCAAGAACGCATTTATTTTGCGGATCTACGGTTTTCTCTTCGATCAAGCTCTGATTCTTACAACAATTACCGAAGCACTTCTCCGCTTCGTAGGTTGGTGATCTAAATCACTTCTCCTTTAAGTTATTCTCTTCATCTCGCCATTTCGGTATTCCTTAATTGCTTTTCGTTTTGCTCGCGATCGATTTCGTTTCCATTATGTGTTGCTTGCAATTTATGATTTGTGATGGATTAAGAGTTAAGGTGTGGATAGTTATAGGTTTTAGCATGTGTAAATAAGCCCTGGTTAAGTAGAAATTAGTGTTAACATGTTCCTAGGTATGTTAGGGATCATTAGAAGTGAGTTTGTGGCCAAAAGCACTTATTTCTAAACTTTTTTCACATTCTAGATCAGTGTTAACCAGTTAACCATTTGGTTAACCGGTTAACGCTTGCATTTTAGCCACAAACAGTGCAGTTTTAGATCCGTTAACCTGTTAACCATTTGGTTAACCGGTTAACGCTGTTGATTTTTGGAATCTTGGCTTATTTGATAGCTTAGTTCTTGTTTCTAGTGCCTCTAATGTTCATACATGTTTAGGTGTTGATTTTAGGGAATTTTTGGGTCCATTTCCAGTAGCTCATTCCCCCATTTCGAGTCGTTTTGATGCGTTTCCGTTCATGTTGCGTATTATGCATTTAGGTGATCCTTTGTGTATAGCTTGATCTTCTTGCATTTTTGTCGCCATGTTTTTGCATCATTTGGCATGTGAATAATCATGTTGCATTCTGTTTTTACATCTTTTGCATTGCATTAAGTCATCTTGGATTTTCATTATATCAATGTATGTTGCATAATCATGTATGTATGTGCATTTGGTTGCATTTGATTGCATGCTTGATCATATCACTTACATCAATTCAATTTTGAATTTTTCATTGAGTTTGGAATTCTTGTTGATCTATCATATTGCATGTTCATAATCAATTATCATCATGTTCATATGCCATAGTCATGTACTACATTTTTGCATTACTTGTTGTATAATCAACCATGTGATGCATTCTTGCATAATCCTTCAAAAGTGCTCATGTTCTTTCAATTATGTATGATGATCCTATATTCAAATGCATGTTCATGATGAAGTTGGTACATGTTTCATTGAGTTTGTGCATAAAAAAATGAAAATAATCAAATTTATATTTTGCATTTCATAGCTGTTTTTGCATATAGGTGCTGTAAAATGTATGCTGGTTGTTGTGTAATTCATGCTGTTTGTGACTTTTTACACCTACTTTCATGTTGTTTGATAGTTGTAGTATGTTATTTGTATTATGTGTTGTCTTTCATAGTTGATTGTGTGTTTGAGTGCTGTAAATAGTGGCTGAATTTTAGTTTAGCATAGTGTAGGCACCCTTAAAATTAAGATTGAGTCTAGTTTAGGTCCAAGTTGCCTTAGGAATTGTTTGGTATGTGTTTACCTCATTCCTTTTTAAATAAAAATGCACATTAACCTTTGTTTTTGTCGCTCCCCGTATTTCCATCCTGGTACAAACGCGAAAGTGGCGCGGAAAGAGGTAGAGTCGCCAACCAGACATTTTTATCCTGAAGGAACGGGAATGGTAATGCTGCACAAACCAGAAGAAATGAAAAGGAAGGACACGGGTCCTACGAACCAAAAGGACTGAGTTCGGGAGTCGATTACGACCTGGGAAGGTATTAGCACCCAGATCGTCCGTCGTACCCGACGGGATCCACGCTTGTAAAGAAACTGTTTCAAAGGGTGAAGAAATGAAAGCTGCTGCAAAAGAAAAGGAACTGAACTGGATAAAAGAAACAAAAAGGGAACTGAAAAAGAAATGAAAAGGAAAAATGTAGGGAAAATAAAGATTGTGCTCGAACGGGCCCTACCCCGCTGCCTACGTACCTCATCTGGACAATGAGGATCAGAGTCGCCGTAGTTCCCCTAACTAGGGGTGGAAAGGATTGCTTGTGTCTTTAGGCTTGAACTGCCTATGTCAATGCTCAGGTGTTGCAGGCTCGGACGAAGAGTGTGTCACCTTCTTGCGTACGGAGCGAATAAGATGAGAAAAGAATTCCCGAAGGAAAGACGCTTATTGTTTGTTTGTATTTTTTAGAAGCTTTTTAGGAGTGAAGTTTGCATAGGTAAGTGTACCTAAGTCTTACTCAATGGGATGTATACGTCTCACATCATCCCGAAATGGAATACGCAAGAGGCACACCTATCTATGGAGGAAATCCCCAAATCTAGTCCCACAAGTGAAGGCTCAGACACACTGACCTATTAAAATTTATTAAGTGTTTTTGTGATTTTTGATTAAGAAGTGTTTTTTATGCTTTTCTTTGTGAGGTAATCTCATGCTAAGACCTATCCACCACGAGGGATAACTTACACCTCGCCCCGAAACGGAACGCGTGCAAGTATCTCATAGCAAAGTCTCATGTCACATGAGAAGACTCAACCTTTATTAGAGTGTATTAGAATTAAGTTTGAAGATGAGAAGAGAGAGCACCAAAAGGATCTCAAAGGTAAAAGTCTAATGCGGGGACAAAGAATCCTAATTGTTGTCATGCATGGATGAACCTAGGTTAGTGAGGTTTGAATTCTATCCTAATGAAGAAGAAGGAAAGAAAAGAAGAAGAAGAGGAGGAGGAGAGGTAAGGCCTAAGCCTAAAAATCAGAAGGTTAGAACGAATAATGATAAGAAGAGAAGAGATAAGATTTGGAGATGTGGGAATCACATCCACACCTCTCACTTACCAATGCCCCTGAAATGGTTAGTGACACAAGTATAAAAGCAATACAAGATGAACATAATACCATACTAAAACCATACAACCAAAAGTGAATTCAATGCAAATACAAGTCACAAGCATGAGAAGAGAACCACACAACCACACATGAAGCAACATGAATTGCTATGGTAAAACAAAAGCAAACTTGAGAAGATGCCAAAGCAAAATAACAAAACACAAACCCAAGGTACAAGACCAGAACCCTAATCGTGTTAGAAGAAGGCCTAAGAAGCAAGAGAGATGAAGAGAAGAGATACACAAAGTCAAGTGGTAACATCATGAGAAGAAAGAAGCAAAGGAAGTGCATAAGAATGAAAAGACTTCAAAGGCAACCACACACAAAATTCCTAAGACACAAACCACAACCCAAGATCAGAGAGATATCATCATCCTAATCAGGCTCTAAACAAGTTGAAGAAGTTGGCACAAGTGCCCTTCTAAGCTAAGGAGAAAGCATATGATCCCAAGGAGACAAAATGGGACAAGTCAAGAACAAAATCCAAATTAAATCAAGTGAGCATTCAAAAATTCCACAACCTTGCACAAGAGATCTTCAATCATACCATAACAACATGCCAAAAGGAGGGAAAGAAATTCAGAAGCTAAACAAGTCAAATGAGGGTTCAAATATCAACTAGGGTTAGATGGCTTCACTCACAAGTTAAGGACCAAAGTCAATTAATCAAGATACTAAAAATCAGGACAAAAATCACCAATAAACTACATCCTATCATGAATCCAGAGCAAAACGAATCATCCAAAAATTCAAAACAATGACCAAAATAGAAAATGGACAAGTCAGCATGCTTCAAAATGAAATAAAATGAATTAATAAAAGGGAACAATTGATTTCCACGTGACAATTAAAAATAAATGAAAAATAAAGATGTCAAAAATTAGAGACTTAAAACTATTTTTTTAGAATTAATTTCCTGAATTAATTTCCACTCATGAATTTTTTTAGAATTTTTGGAGACTTACAACTATTTTTAAAAATTAAAAATCAAACTGTAATTAAAATGGAAATAAAAAGAAAAGAAAATAAAAGGAAATAGGCTGGGGGTACGTATAGCAAAGGTTCTCAGTTCAAATATGTTGGGCCTCATACGCAGGGGGTGGGAATATCAAGTAAAGCCCAGTCAAAAGGTCAGCGCAGCATATAATAATATCATGGACATTCAATTATTCAGGAAAAACAGGGGCCAATAGATCAAGTGGACGTGCCAGATCAGTCAATTCATTAAACTTAGTAATTAAAATGATTGGTTGACAGTGAGGGAATATATTAATTGTGGTGTGGTGAGAAGCATGGACATTAATTCAGGAAAACAAAAACACGTGAGAGGGATGTGGTCTCATTTATGTGCTGGCAAAATGTGAAACGTCCAGATGCAGGATCCAAGGGCTGTTGCATCGTCTTCTTCATTCAAACTCTGATCAAACATTCCCAGAATCCGGTGACCGGAGCTAGGGCTCCGGCACCGGCAAACACAAACTATGAACAAATCTCCATAAAAATAACTCAAACTATCCAGATCCAATAAATGAACTACGCTGAATCCAAAAATGGCAATGAAAATCACAAATGAATAAAGATCAAGCCAGATCGAACAAGAACAAAATCAAACATCAAACTGAAATTCACCATATCTCATTCAATAGTCAAGCATTTTCAAAACAAAAAGGCTCAGTGCAATCAACATAACACAAGGATCAAGAAGCACACATAAGATTACATTTCCAGATCCAAAAGTTTCAGAGCTTACCTGAGATTGAAGATCTTGAAACAAGCCAGAAAATAGCTTCCAAAGGTGCAGATCAACTCCTTTTATCCTCTCTTTGCAAAATAAATGCAAAAGAGAGGCTGAAACTCTCTAGATCTTGGAACCCGAAACCAACTGCACTTGAATGGCACTTGATGAAAACCTTCCTTTTAGCTTGAATGGATGGTATATTTTTGATCCTTAGAGCTCATTGAACAAGAATATGGCAATGGATTGGAGAATGAGAGCCTGAAAAGAGAGATTCGAAGGCTTATGCTCTTGGTGCAAAAACTTTGAAGTGGTGAAATGTGTTGGATCTGGGCTCAAATAAAACCCTAGCTTTCTTATATATGATCTCAAAAAGCAATGCTGAAAGAATGAGAGCAATAGTGCGTGAGATGAGAGTGTGGGAGTGAAATTGCAAATTTGGCAAAATTTGTGTGATGAGGTGTTCTACTTGTGCATTCCTCCCATTCTTTGCCCATGTGTGATCAACATCTCACCCTTGATTCAAAACAGAAATTATTCTGGCCCTTGGATGTGAGGATCACACTTTTCCCATGTTCATGCATGTTTTGCACCTTGTGGAATATTCTTCTTTTCATGCAGGAATTTAACACTATCTTTGGAGAAAATTAGCTTTCTTGCAATGCCTTGGAATATTGTGATCATATTTGGCCCATAAAACAGCTTGAAAATAAGTTTCATGACTTTTTGCATTTGTGGAAGATTGGAATTTCATGCCATGCCCTAGTTTTCTTGAAATTTTCGAAGGGGCTATCTCTCTAACCATGAGGGCTATGAAAATGCTCTTGTACTTTTTGAAAACGGGAGGCTTTAATCTTCAACTTTCATGTTTGGCTTTGGTCCATTTGAAGCTTTTTTCACCAAGTTATGCTTACTTGAAAATTAGGGCAAAAACTTGCTAAAAATGGAAATTCTCATTACCAACCATATGCCAATTTTGCAAAACACCTCAAAACCTCATGATTCTTGATCTTTGATCTTGCCAAACCTCTTCTAAGGTTATAAGAACATCCCTTGGCTAGAAAACTAGGGTTTGACCCTATGAAATCTCACAGTTGACTTTTAGAATGCACAGTTGACCAATTTCTTCATTTACAAGCAACTGAAGAAATACCTGACTTCCACGGGAATTTTCTCACCAAATTTCATCCCTAGGATCCTCTTAACATATAAGAGACTTTTCCCAAATGAAATGGCCAAAGTAACAAGGTTATCATGCTTGAAACTCAAACCTTAATTTGGGATCATTGTGTAGGAGCTTTGCCCTAGCTTGAATTCCCTGATGATCTTCCAACCTTCTGAGCTTTTGTGAATGATCTTGAGCTTGTGAAAGCAACATAGACCCCTCATAGGACTTGAAAACATCCATTGGGTCCCTTGTCATAGCTTGTGGTGCCTCAAAACCCCCCCACAGATGATCATATGTCTAATGCTAGGTCATGAGAATGTTATGCCTCATCTTTCCATGCTAAGATGCCAAGATTATGATATGCTTATGATGAATATGATATGATGTGATGCTTAAAAAGAAAAGGGCAAATTTGGGGTGTTACAACTGCCCCTATTCAAACAACTATTAATCTGAAAAGGACGGTATCACGGGCTATTGACCGTTCAAGATAAATTGTGGTTGATACCAAGAAAACCTGAAATTTGCACTCTGATGGAGAATGCAAAAAAAATTGGGAAATAAACCCAACCAAATGACGCTTTGGTGAATGAGGTGAAAATAAAGCAAACGAGCTCCTTCTAAGTTGAAACTATTATTTGGAATTAGAATACTTTGACAAACGAGTCTTCTTTGAACAATCCTGTTATGCCAGGAACTGTACATACGAGCCCTCACATACTTTGCCAGACATATAACTTGAGACTAACGAATCTCCTTCGGATAAACCTGTTACGCCAGGACCGGTGATGCACTTAAGTCTGTGGGATAGACATGCATAATTAAGGTAGATGAACCCTCCTCATATATTATCCGCGGATATATGGTCTAAGACAGACGAGCCTTTTTCGAGCAAACCTGTTACGCCGGTGCAACATTAACAAGTGGTGTTTGAGACAGACGAATTTCCTTCAGATATACCTGCTACGCCAGGACCGGTAACCCTTTTGACATTTATTCCCATAGTCAGGATTTCAAACCTCTTCAATACAGACGAGTATTGGATGACCATCAAGAGAAACACAGACGAGTGCCAAAAGTCAATGATACAAACGAATATCAGACGATGATCCGAGAAACATAGACGAGCGCTTCAGGCAATGATACAGACGAATATCAGCCACTGGTACAGACGAATACCAAAAATTCAAACACATACGAGCATTTGGAATAGCAATACAGACGAGTACCAGGGATCCAACACAGACGAGCAATTGGAGTAGCAGTACAGACGAGTATGAGAGATCCAACACAGACGAGCAATTGGAGTAGCAGTACAGACGAGTATGAGAGATCCAACACAGACGAGCAATTGGAGTAGCAATATAGACGAGTACCAGGGTAATTATCAAATCAACACATATGGACATAAGCTAACACAGATGAGTGTAAGGGATGCTACAGACGAGTATGCAAACAATGCAGATGAGCTTTAAACAGATAACAAACACAGACGAGTGCTGGGAATTGCAGACGAGCAACCAAATATCCAACACCGACGAGTGTTAGAAATTGCAGACGATCAACAAAAAATATTACATATCAAACACAAACGAGTGTTGGAAAGCGCAGATGAGCAACGACAAAGTAATCATGGGCAACTGCTAGGGAAAGCAAACGAGCAATACCAAAGTGATAACACAGACGAGTGTTGAGAAATGCTGTCGAGCGGCAATAAAGTATGAACATAGACGAGTGCTGGGAAAAACTTCCATGATGGCTACATTTCAATCATGGAACTCTGCGGGGAAATGACGATCTTTCAACACGACTGGGGAGATGCTTCCTCAAATATTCTTTGTTAGTGAAAAGAGTTTTGACAGATAAACTCTGTGGGGAATGGGCCTCCTACTATTTGCTGGGCATACTCCACTGGGGAGAATAAACTGCTTAGGGATCCCACCTGCCATGACTTAGCTGGGGAACACTCTGTTTGGGAGAATGTGACGCCATCATGCAAATCCTACAACAACAGAAAACACATATGTGCCCCGGGGACTTGCATGGTATGATCTGTTCATCCATCGTCACCCGACACTCAAAGAAGATTTCAAATGTTTCCATGCAATGTCAGTTTTCTTTCAAATTATCACCATGTTTTAAATGCGATGCTATTTTTTGCCAAAAATTCAGGACATTTTGCAAACAAAGGATAAACACAACACAACTTTTGACTGAATATTCTTTTATTGAAAGGCATCTAAATAGGCAAAGTTTTACATCAGGAAGCAACCACCTGGAAAGAGGTAGCTACCATAAAATTGAGAAAATAAACTATCCTAATGGCAATGGGCACGACATCCCAATGAGTTCACTTTCTGCTATGACCAGCATGTCTTCAAAACTCTCCATTCTTGCCTTTTCTTTTTGAGAAAATGAGGGGACTGATTCCTATCCTTCTGATATTGTCAAGCTGTACGAAACGATGATTTAGTTCAGATTAATCGGATCGCAGTTGTTCGCTTATTCCCTTGTTTTGTGTGGATCGCCTTTTCGGGTTTTCACTCCACCGGGATACCCTTTTTTGCCTAAGCTGCCGATGTGGCTTTTCAACTCAGCGGGTGTACATTATTTTTATTTAACTTTCCCTAACTTTTGCCCGAGCTTTTTATTCTGTTTTTAGCTCGCCGAGATGCCCTTTTCTTGCTTGGACCTTAATTTTGTTTTTGTGTCCAGTGGGTCTCTTTATGCGAAGTATTTTTTAACTACGTCCGAGTTAACAGGGGATTGGAAATCTTATCCATCCATAGTGGTGAGCATCAGTGCTCCGCCTGAGAAAACTTTCTTCACTATGAATGGTCCTTCGTAGTTTGGGGTCCACTTGCCCCTGTGATCTGAATCTGGAGGAACAATCCTCTTGAGTACAAGCATTCCTACTTGATACTCCCGAGTACGTACTCGTTGGTCGAAGTCTCGCTTCATTCTCCTCTGATAAAGCTGACCATGACAGATAACCGCTAATCTCTTTTCCTCAATTAGACATAGCTGATTGTACCGAGCACGCACCCATTCAGCCTCATCAAGCTTCACATCCATCATCACACGCAATGAAGGAATTTCTACTTCAACGGGCAAGACTGCCTCCATACCATATACCAACGAGAAGGGAGTTGCCCCAGTTGACGTCCTGACCGACATTCGGTACCCATGCAACGCAAACAGTAACATCTCATGCCAATCTTTGTAAGTGACAACCATCTTTTGCACAATCTTCTTGATATTCTTATTTGCCGCCTCTACCGCACCATTCATCTTTGGTCGGTAAGGAGAAGAATTGTGATGCTGGATTTTGAAGTCCCAACACAATTCTGCCATCATCTTGTTATTCAAGTTAGAACCATTGTCAGTAATGATTCTTTCGGGCACTCCGTATCTGCAAATGATGTCTCTCTTCAAAAATCTGGTTACCACTTGACGAGTGACATTGCCATAAGATGCTGCTTCAACCCACTTAGTGAAGTAATCAATCACAACCAAGATGAAGCGATGACCATTTGAAGCAGTAGGCTCTATTTTCCCGATCATGTCAATGCCCCACATAGAAAACGGCTAAGGAGATGACATGACGTTAAGCGAGCTAGGAGGAACATGCACCTTGTCTACATAAATATTGCACTTGTGGCATTTACGGGCGTATGAACAACAGTCTGCATCCATTGTCATCCAATAATACCCCGATCTCAACAACTTCTTAGCCATAGCATGTCACCCTGCATGAGTACCGAAAGATCCCTCGTGGACTTCCTGCATTAACATGCTTTCTTCGTGTCTATCCATGCATCTGAGCAAGACCATGTCAAAGTTTCTCTTGTATAAAACCCCGTCTGTAATCAAGAAGAAACTAGATGCAAGTCGCATTCAGGTCTTTTTGTCATTGGATGATGCCCCAGCTGGGTGTTCTTGCTTTTCTAGGAATAGCTTGATATCAAAGTACCAAGGTTTCTCATCAGTCACTACGTCTACAGAGAAAACATGAGCTGGTGCGTCAAGCCTGGAAATGTCAATTCTGGGCACATAATTCCAACATAAAACTTTGATAGGCGAAGAAAGAGTAGCCAATGCATCGGCAAATTAATTCTCATCACGTGGTATGTATTGAAGCTTAACTGTTGTGAAGAACGTCAATAGTTTTCTGGCATAATCCTTGTAAGGAATTAGGTGCTCTTGATGCGTATACCACTTGCCGGTAACTTGGTTGATAACAAGGGCTGAATCTCTGAATATATCAAGGGTCTTAATCCGAAGATTAATAGCCTCCTCTATTCCCATTATGCATGCCTCGTATTCCGCTTCATTGTTGGTGCAGCCAAAAGTAATTCTGGCAGCGATGGGAAAGTGAACACCTTCAGGAGTGATAAGAACAACACCAACTCCACATCCGCTGATATTGACTGCCCCATCAAACATCAACTTCCATTTGGATTCAGGGTCTGGCCCCTCCTCCGGAAGTGGTTCTTCGCTATCGTTTGCTTTGAGGTACATGATGTCCTCATCAGGGAAATCAAATTTCATTGGCTGATAATCATCTTCAAGAGGTTGTTGTGCAAGGTAATTTGACAATACACTTCCTTTGATGGCTTTCTGAGAAGTATATTGTATGTCATATTCTGTTAAGACCATTTCCCATCTAGCAACCCTTCCGGTTAACGCTGGTTTCTCAAAGATATACTTGACAGGATCCATTTTGGAAATTAACAGTGTGGTATGGGTCAACATGTACTGTCTCAGTCGGCGAGCAACCCATACCAAAGCGCAACAAGTTTTCTCGAGCAGTGAGTAACGGGATTCACAGTCGGTAAACTTTTTGCTAAGGTAATAAATAGTGTACTCTTTTCGACCAAACTCGTCATGTTGGCCTAGAACACACCCCATTGACCCTTCTAGCACAGTCAAGTACATGATAAGCGACCTTCCTGGAACTGGAGGCATTAGAATCAGAGGTTTCTGCAAATATTCTTTTATCTTATCGAAGGCTCTTTGGCAGTCCTCATTCCACTTGACCGTTTGCTCTTTTCTTAACAATTTGAAAATTGGCTCGCACGTGGCAGTTAGATGAGATATGAACCGTGAAATGTAGTTCAACCTCCCTAAAAACCCGCGCACTACTTTTTCTGTTTTCGGTGCAGGCATATCTTGAATTGCTTTTACTTTTGCAGGATCCACCTCGATTCCTTTCTGACTAACAATGAAACCCAGCAGTTTCCCGGAACACACTCCGAAAGTGCACTTGTTTGGATTCAACCTCAGCTTATACTTTATCAATCTATCAAACAGCTTCTTGAGGTTGACCAGATGCTCTTCTTCGTCTCGGGACTTAGCAATCATATCGTCCACATAACACTCTATCTCCTTATGTATCATGTCGTGGAACAATGTGACCATAGCCCGCTGATAAGTTGCCCCGACGTTCTTCAAACCAAAGGGCATCACCTTATAGCAGAATGTACCCCACGGGGTAATGAACGTTGTTTTCTCCATGTCTTCTGGCGCCATCTTAATCTGATTATACCCGGAGAAGCCATCCATGAAGGAAAATACCGAGAATTGAGCAGTGTTATCTACCAGCACGTCAATGTGAGGTAACGGAAAGTCATCTTTTGGGCTCGCTCTATTCAAATCCCGGTAATCAACGCACATCCGGACCTTGTCGTCCTTCTTTGGTACAGGTACAATGTTAGCTACCCAAGGTGGGTAACTAGTTACAACAAGGAATCCGGCATCCCATTGCTTCTGAACTTCCTCCTTGATCTTCATCGCCATGTCAGGACGAGTTCTTCTCAACTTCTGTTTCACAGGAGGACAGTCTTCTCTCAATGGTAGCTTATTCACAACAATGTCGGTATCCAACCCTGGCATATCTTGATAGGACCAGGCAAAGATATCCACATACTCACGCAGCATACCAATCAACGTTTTCTTTACTTCAGCCTGCAGACTGGCCCCAATATTGATCTCTTTCTTCACATCTTCAGTCCTAATGTTGATGATCTCAATTTCTTCCTGATGAGGTTGAATAACTCATTCCTCTTGTTTCAACAATCTGACCAATTCTTCAGGGAGTTCACAATCTTCCTCAACCCCTTCATCAGCTTGGTATATAGGATTGTCAAAGTCATGTGTGGTCATAGCAGGAACGTTATCAATAGAATCCGGATGATCAACATTGCACAGACGATGTGCTTTATTTCAGAATCTACTTATTTTTCAAAAGATACGCAAACACACAATCAAAAAGGAAAAACACATTGCCATTTTTATTGTTTTTTGTGAAAAATTTAAAACGAAAGAAAGAGAACACGATTTGTCTGAAAATGTCCTTTATTTCATGGTAAAATAAATGCATAACAAACATGGTGGCCCATACAATGGATCCTAGCACCTTGGGTAGAGTGCATGATTTGGCAATGCAGCATGATAAGAAAAGGAAACAAATAAATTACTCTGATTGCCAGGTAACTTGGACGATGTCTTAAGCAGACCATTTCTTCAGCTCCTCTTCGGGCGCACACGGATGAATCCAGTTGTCCCAGTCACCATCACTGTCTCCCTCTTCATTAGTTGCACATATATGGTTGCGGTCGAGCATCCCAGCGCTTGTAAAAGTAATAACTTTACCACTCTGAGGCTAGTTAGACCCACCAGGCTGATAACCCAAACCAGATTTATCGTCTCTCTTCTCTAATTCCAGCAATTTGCCCCAGCCTTAGGCGCTTCCCGACTAAACCACATCCTTCGCCTGCTTGTAAGAGTGAATGGAGGTACCTTCTTTCTCATTGTTCTTCTCTACTGGAGTCAAAATGCTGACATTAACCGCTTCGAAGGCCTGACACAGTGTCTCATGGATCTCTCCGTCCATCTCCATATATTTGAAATTTGATAAGTGGCTCACAAAGACGTCTTCCTCTCCGCACACAGTGATTACTTGGCCATCAACCACATACTTGAGCTTTTGATGCAAAGTGGATGTTACTGCTCCGGCAGCATGAATCCATGGACGTCCCAACAAGCAACTGTACGCGGGTTGAATGTCCATGACATAGAAGGTGCTTTTGAATACTTGAGACCCTATTTTCACAGGTAACTCAACTTCTCCAAACACTAACCTTCTGGACCCATCAAAAGCTTTAACTATCAAATCACTGGGTCTCAGGATGATACCATCAACATTCAACTTCATCAATGCTTTCTTCGAGAGTATATTAAGAGAAGAGCCTGTGTCAACCAGGACATGCGACAAAACAACACCCTTACACTCCATAGTAATATGCAATGCTTTGTTATGGTTATGGCCCTCTGACGCAAGGTCTCTATCTGTAAAGCCCAACCCGTGACTTGCATTCACACTTCCCACTACCTCCTCCAGTTGATTAACAATTATTTCCTGAGGAATGTATGCCATCTGCAACACTTTCAGCAAGGCTTCTCTATGTGCTGGAGAACACATCAGCAAAGACAGAATTGATATTTTGGACGGCGTCTGGTTCAACTGTTCGACCACCTTATAGTCACTCTTTTTAATTATCCGCATAAATTCCTCCACCTCTTTCTCAAAGGTACCCTGTCCAGCAGCAGGAGTTGTCATTTCTTTAGTCGTTGTTTGCTTTCCTTTAGCATTTTCCTCAGCCTCAGTCTCAGGATCCCCTATCAGAACCGGGGGAGAAAATATACGACCACTTCTCGTAAAACCTCCAACCCCTCTGACGTACACTATAGTCGGGTCAACAGCTACTGACTTACCCTCCACTTTCTGTCCTTCCACATACACATCTGAGTTGTAATGCCATGGAATTGCTTTATCATCTGTATAAGGAACAGGCCCAGGCACAGTGATAGTCACAGGACTGACTTCAGGAGCATAAATGGTCACAGGTTCTCTTCTAGCAGGAATTTCAGCTGGATCATAAAAAATGATTATAGTGGACACATCATCAACTTCATTATCAACTTTATCAAACTGCAATGACCCTTCATTAATCAGATTCTGCAACCCCATCTTCAGATCTTCACAACCATTCACTGAATTCTCACAGTTTTCACAATCAGAACTGCATCCCGGAAACACTTGTCCTTTCAACAGCCTTTCCTTCACTACCAACAACGGAGTCTTCACTTCCTCTATACTCAGAATCAAACTTAACTTTTCACCACCCTCAACAACATTTATTCTAGCCCCTCCATGGTTCGGAATAGGGTTTGAAGTAACATTTGGTGGTGGTGCGAAGTTAATCGTCTTGGAGTCAATCAAATCTTGAACCTTGTGCTGTAGCGCTCTCCACTTCTCAGTCGAGTGCCCGGGTGCCCTTGAATGGAAAGCGCATCTAGCATTTGCATCGTACCCCACTGGAAGCTCTCCAGGTGGTGGTGGTGCTAGTGTTCTCAGTTGTATCAAATTTAGGTCCAGCAATCTCTGCAACAATGCAATATATGTCATGGGTATTGCCTCGAGCACCCTATTAGCCGGACGAGCTTGTCTTGGATGATAAGGTCTTTGATGATAGTTGTTACGTTGTGGCTGCTGTTGTTGATGTTGTTGAGGTGGAGTATGTACCTGCTGCATAGGACTAGAAGGGATAGTGACAGCTGCCACTTGCTCATATGATCTTCTATATCCTCGGCCCCGTCCTCGGCCAAACACAACATTGGTTTCACCTTCTCTTCGTCTCGGGGGTCCGCTAAAAGCTTTTCTTACGCCATTCGAACTGCTCGCACTTGTATCCTGAATTTTTCCCATCTTTAACAAAGTCTCGACCCTCTCACCTGCAATTACTATATCATTGAACTTGGTTGCCGAGCAAGATGCCAACCTTTCAATAAACACTCCTTGCAATGTCCCCATGAACATATCAGCCATCTCATTCTCCAGCAATGGTGGTTGCATTCTGGCAGCAAGCTGACGCCACCTTTGAGCATATTCTTTAAACCCCTCCTTAGCAGTTTGAGACATGTTTTGCAATTGAGTGCGATTTTGAGCCATGTCCAAATTGTACTGGTATTGCTTCACGAAAGCCTCTACCAGGTCCTTCCAACTCTTAATGTTGACCCTACTTAGCTTCATATACCATTCCAAGGAAGCCCCAACCAGACTGTCCTGGAAATAGTACATCCATAGCTTTTCATCATCAGTGTGGGCAACAATCCTTCCTACAAAGGACTGAAGATGAGTCTTTGGACACGCTGTGCCGTTGTACTTCTTGAAAGTTGGGACCCTGAACTTGTAAGGGATTCTAACCCCTGGAACCAAGCCCAATTCAGTAATGTCGAACCCCAAGGAGTTCTGAGATTGAATAGCCCTGATCTGTTCTGCCATCTCTTCAAATTTCCTGTTCATTTCAGCCCATTGGCCTTCAGTTTCCTCCAGCAGAGTAAGTTGTTCGTCTTGACCGTCCATCTTTACATTGTTCAGTCCATCATTGATAATGGTGACCCCTGGCTGTGCTACAGGGATTTCAACTTGACGGGCGTCCGCACCGTTACGATTACCTCCATCAGCAGTACCGTTGTTCCTGGCTTGACTATTTTCTACCAACTCACGCAGACGTTCCTGATTCTGGCCCATTCCTGCCATAAGGGTCATAAAATTGTCCATCCTCAGTCTCAAGTCAGCTAAATCAGCCTGCATTTGATCCATGACTCTCACTCTATTGACTCTCGTGGGATATTTGTGTATGACTGGCTGTTCTCGAACTTTCCTGGGAGCTATAGTGCCTGAAACAGAAAATACATTAGGAACCTATAGCCATACCTGCAAAACAAGAAAACAGGTGTTATGTATGCAATGCAATGGTTTATGCTTTCACATTACAGGTCATTCATGCCCCAGTTCCGGTATTTAGCAAAGAAAACCAGATGGATACTGATCCTAGACTTTTAGAAACCTTTGCATAGAGATCACATCCAGACCATAACAGCAGACACAGAAAATGGAGAACTGAATAAAACTGCATAACATAAATCAGCCTATCAAGCAAAAATAACAAAATTCCCCGTAGGTTACAAGTTTCTTAAGAAGAAAAACAAACAACCATGATTCCTACAACATGTCTGTAGGTAACCCAAATACTAGGAAAACAAACTAAAAAGCTAGACTGCTGCTTGATCCTCCCTCACTAAGTCCCAACTCAGACCTAGCCTTGTTGACTCCAGCCATCAACTTGAGGTCTTCAATCTCCTTAAATGCTTCTTCTAAGGCTTGCTGACTCTCTGCTAACTGCTGAGTCTTCTCCCTTCGAACCAGGTGGGCTTGTTCCACTTCTTTCTTGAAAGTCATTTGCACTTCGAAAAACTCTTCTTTTTCTTTATATCTCTTCAACTCCTGCTCCCTCTGGCCCTGCAACCAGACAATAGACTTACGAGCTTCCTTGAGAGTCTTCAAATTCTTCTTTCGTTCTGCTTCTCTTTTGGATTCCATCAGACCTAGTCTTTGGAAGTGAGCTTCCTTTCCAGCAAACTTTTTCTCTTTAATCTCCAAAGTGATCTGCATCTTCAGCAATTTCTCTTCTGCCTCATTCTTGGCCCGGTTTGCAAGATGGTACAAATTAACCATTTCAGTGTTCTCCACCTTAACTTCATGCAGTTGGGCTTCCAACTTCTTGAACTTTTCTAAAGACACAGTATCATTAGACTCAGCAGCTGGAGGAACTGGAGGTGAGAATGGAAGCAATACCCTTCTGGCTCTATCTTTCAACCAAGCCTCATTCTCTGGGAAGGTCTGATTGTTGCACTTTCCAAAGCTAGCTATCCCTTCTCCCTTGATGCACTTCCAAGCTCCAACAGCTTTCCTCACTAAAGGCTTATTGTCCTTTACCGGGAAGTAGAAAATAAGGGTCAACTTTAATTCTTCTGGTACCTCTCTCAAGGCATATCCCAACTGTCTTCTCAACAAGATTGGGTTGTAATTGATCCCTCCAGTCACTCCCAATAAAGGTACACTAAGATAGCTCCCACAGCTAGTGATGAAACGTGCACCTTGAGGCCTCTGAGTAATCCACCTGACATCCTTGGCAAGCAACTTTTCCAGCTTCTGTGCCCACACTAAGGTACGGTCACTAAACACTCCAGTACTAGGCAAGTGCCTCATGAACCACATATGAAATAAAGGAGCGCAGCAACGAACTAAACCTCCCCTTTTCTTCTCAGTCTTGTAGTGCACCGAGTTATACAAATCTCCAAGCAGTGTAGGCACAGGATTCTTCAGCAAGAAGAGATGTATGGCATTCATGTCTATGAACTTCTCCATATCTGCAAATAGAATGATGCCATAGATAGAAAGAGCCAAAATAGCACAGACAGAATCCCACTCCTCCTCAACAGCCAACTCTTCCACCTTCTTTACCAAAGCCTCCAAAGAAAAACCAGATACACCTCCCTTAATGATGGTCATAGAATTCACAGCAGAAGTGCTCAAATAAAGAGCTTTGGAAATAGCTTCAGGTGCAGGTCTACCCATCTCAACATTGAACGGAATCTGGTCTCGAACAGGAACTCCCATGATCAAAGCATACTCCTCCAGCAAAGGACCTAACTGAAAATCTGGAAAAGTGAAACAACGAAGCTGAGGATCATAGTATTGAAGATGGGTGTGAATGGAACTTCTCTCAGAAGGATCTAACTCTACCACCACATCCAGAATACTCCCATGAGCCTTCCTGAACCTCTCTACATGAGTGGGTGTGATCAGCTTCACCATCTTCTTTAACAGGCCAACCTTAGTGTCGAAAAACTTGAAATGAATATTCTGCTTGCGAGGATCTTCCATCTCTGAATAGGATACCGGAACCGGAAGCAAGGATATGAACTTGTGAATGAAAACAAAACATGATTAATGATGAAATGATGCAATGCAAATGCAAAGACATATGGTCAATCTGGGACTGTCTGGAATCTGGATGCCAAAGCCAAGTGATCAGAAACCCAAATCTTTTGGATAACAACCCACAAACACTCAGATAATCTCAGATACACCCAATCAAGAACCAGATAAACTCAAGAACTCTGGAACCAAAGTAACATGAAACTGCACTGGTAACAAGGGTATGATGAGGTCAAGGGTTCCTGCAAACCTGTAAACCCCTCCCAATCTCACAGGTGTGCTCCGGGTCAAACATCACGGACTCTCAAAGCCGAATAGCAATAATACTTTCACCATTTCCGAGAAATGGCTCATGACCAAATTAGGGAATCGGTTTGGCATTATGTACTACGCAGGGAGGCCTCAGTTGAGTCCGGGAAAAACAAGCATCCCTTATAAGTCCCCAGCTTCGAGCGCTGAAATCGAGAATCAATAGTACATTCAGCCCGTAGGATACAGTACTATTGTCATACGACCAGATGCTTTGACTGAGTTCCTATAAGAAAACCAGGTCATCCTATGCAAGTCCCCAGTGGACCCTCGGGTGCGAATGGGTTTGCCACAAAATGTGGTTTGCCACTGCCACCACTGGAGAGGGTTGTTTCCACAAAGGTTCTCAATGATCGGTCCCCAGATGCACATAACTATCAAAGTCCTATCCCGAAGTGGAGGAAATCCCCACACAAGATATTTCTAAGACGGTCGCAGTCTGGGCGTGAAACGCATCGCCACTCATCATGTCACATGTGAGTACAATATGTCCACTCTAATCCTATAGTGCACTCAAGCCGAGTACTTGGCTTATCTCTCAGAAACAGTATCACCCGAGCCCACCAAAACAGAAAACCAGTCCAGACAGTCCAGTATGATATATGATGCGGAAAGTAAATACTGAAAACTGTAAATAAAGCTGTAAATAAAACTGTAAATAAACAATAGTAAAATACAACACACAACAGCAAACGATCAACACCTAAAGAAACAAAAACAAACAAGCACTAGGAGAGACTCACAGGGGAACTAGAGATTCTGGGTTCGGTCCCCAGCAGAGTCGCCAGCTGTCGCTCCCCAGATTTCCATCCTGGTACAAACGCGAAAGTGGCGCGAAAAGAGGTAGAGTCGCCAGCCAGGCATTTTTATCCCGAAGGAACAGGAATGGTAATGTTGCACAAACCAGAAGAAAAGAAAAGGAAGGACACGGGTCCTGCGAACCAAAGAGACTGAGTTCGGGAGTCGATTACGACCTGGGAAGGTATTAGCACCCAGATCGTCCGCCGTACCCGACGGGATCCACGCTTGCAAAGAAACTGTTTCAAAGGGTGAAGAAATGAAAGCTGCTGCAAAAGAAAAGGAACTGAACTGGATAAAAGAAACGAAAAGGGAACTGAAAAATAAATGAAAAGGAAAAATGTAGGGAAAATAAAGATTGTGCTCGAACGGGCCCTACCCCGCTACCTACGTACCTCATCTGGACAATGAGGATCAGAGTCGCCGTAGTTCCCCTAACTAGGGGTGGAAAGGATTGCTTGTGTCTTAAGGCTTGAACTGCCTATGTCAATGCTCAGGTGTTGTAGGCTCGGACGATGAGTGCGTCACCTTCTTGCAAAGTGACAAGTAGTAGCAAGTTCGCGTACAGAGCGAATGAGATGAGAAAAGAATTCCCGAAGGAAAGACGCTTATTGTTTGTTTGTGTTTTTTAGAAGCTTTTTAGGAGTGAAGTTTGCATAGGTAAGTGTACCTAAGTCTTACTCATTGGGATGTATACGTCTCACATCATCCCGAAATGGAATGCGCAAGAGGCACACCTATCTATGGAGGAAATCCCCAAATCTAGTCCCACAAGTGAAGGCTCAGACACACTGACCTATTAACATTTATTAAGTATTTTTGTGATTTTTGATTAAGAAGTGTTTTTTATGCTTTTCTTTGTGAGGTAATCTCATGCTAAAACCTATCCACCACGAGGGATAACTTACACCTCGCCCCGAAACGGAACGCGTGCAAGTATCTCATAGCAAAGTCTCATGTCACATGAGAAGACTCAACCTTTATTAGAGTGTATTAGAATTAAGTTTGAAGATGAGAAGAGAGAGCACCAAAAGGATGTCAAAGGTAAAAGTCTAATGGGGGGACAAAGAATCCTAATTGTTGTCATGCATGGATGAACCTAGGTTAGTGAGGTTTGAATTCTATCCTAATGAAGAAGAAGGAAAGAAAAGAAGAAGAAGAAGAAGAGGAGGAGGAGAGGTAAGGCCTAAGCCCAGCAATCACATGGTTAGAACGAATAATGATAAGAAGAGAAGAGATAAGATTTGGAGATGTGGGAATCACATCCACACCTCTCACTTACCAAAGCCCCTGAAATGGTTAGTTACACAAGTATAAAATCAATACAATATGAACATAATACCATACTAAAACCATACAACCAGAAGTGAATTCAATGAAAATACAAGTCACAAGCATGAGAAGAGAACCACACAACCACAAATGAAGCAACATGAATTGTTATGGCAAAACAAAAGCAAACTTGAGAAGATGCCAAAGAAAAATAACAAAACACAAACCCAAGGTACAAGACCAGAACCCTAATCATGTTAGAAGAAGGCTTAAGAAGCAAGAGAGATGAAGAGAAGAGATACATAAAGTCAAGTGGTAACATCATGAGAAGAAAAAAGAAAAGGAAGTGCATAAGAATGAAAAGACTTCAAAGGCAACCACACACAAAATTCCTAAGACACAAACCACAACCCAAGATCAGAGAGATATCATCATCCTAATCAGGCTCTAAACAAGTTGAAGAAGTTGGCACAAGTGCCCTTCTAAGCTAAGGAGAGAGCATATGATCCCAAGGAGACAAAATGGGACAAGTCAGGAACAAAATCCAAATCAAATCAAGTGAGCATTCAAAAAATTCCACAACCTTGCACAACAGATCTTCAATCATACCATAACAACATGCCAAAAGGAGGGAAAGAAATTCAGAAGCTAAACAAGTCAAATGAGGGTTCAAATATCAACTAGGGTTAGATGGCTTCACTCACAAGCTAAGGACCAAAGTCAATTAATCAAGATACTAAAAATCAGGACAAAAATCACCAATAAACTACATCCTATCATGAATCGAGAACAAAAATAATCATCCAAAAGTTCAAAACAATGACCAAAATAGAAAATGGACAAGTCAGCATGCTTCAAAATGAAATAAAATGAATTAATAAAAGGGAACAATTAATTTCCATGTGACAATTAAAAATAAATGAAAAATAAAGATATCAAAAATTAGAGAAAACTCAAACAATAACTCATGAATGTTTTTAGAATTTTTGGAGACTTAAAACTATTTTTAAAAATTTAAAATCAAACTGTAATTAAAATGGAAATAAAAAGAAAATAAAATAAAAGGAAATAGGCTGGGGTTATGTATAGCAAGGGTTCTCAGTTCAAATATGTTGGGCCTCAGACGCAGGGGGTTGGGAATATCAAGTGAAGCCCAGTCAAAAGGTCAGCGCATCATATAATAATATCATGGACATTCAATTATTCAGGAAAAACAGGGGCCAATAGATCAAGTGGACGTGCCAGATCAGTCAATTCATTAAACTTAGTAATGAAAATGATTGGTTTGCAGTGAGGGAACATATTAATTGTGGTGTGGTGAGAAGCATGGACATTAATTCAGGAAAACAAAAACACATGAGAGGGATGTGGTCTCATTTATGTGCTGGCAAAATGTGAGACGTCCAGATGCAGGATCCAAGGGTTGTTGCATCGTCTTCTTCATTCAAACTCTGATCAAACATTCCTAGAACCCGGTGACCGGAGCTAGGGCTCCGGCACCGGCAAACACAAACTATGAACAAATCTCCATAAAAATAACTCAAACTATCCAGATCCAATAAATGAACTACGCTGAATCCAAAAATGGCAATGAAAATCACAAATGATCAAAGATCAAGCCAGATCGAACAAGAACAAAATCAAACATCAAACTGAAATTCACCATATCTCATTCAATAGTCAAGCATTTTCAAAACAAAAAGGCTCAGTGCAATTAGCATAACACAAGGATCAAGAAGCACACATATGATTACATTTCCAGATCCAAAAGTTTCAGAGCTTACCTGAGATTGAAGATCTTGAAACAAGCCAGAAAATAGCTTCCAAAGGTGCAGATCAACTCCTTTTATCCTCTCTTTGCAAAATAAATGAAAAAGAGAGGCTGAAACTCTCTAGATCTTGGAACCCGAAACCAACTGCACTTGAATGGCACTTGATGCAAACCTTCATTTCAGCTTGAATTAATGGTATATTTTTTATCCTTAGAGCTCACTGAACAAGAATATGGCAATGGATTGGAGAATGAGAGCCTGAAAAGAGAGATTTGAAGGCTTATGCTCTTGGTCCAAAAACTTTGAAGTGGTGAAATGTGTTGGATCTGGGCTCAAATAAAACCATAGCTTTCTTATATATGATCTCAAAAAGCAATGCTGAAAGAATGAGAGCAATAACACGTGAGATGAGAGTGTGGGAGTGAAATTAAAAATTTGGCAAAATATGTGTGATGAGGTGTTCTACTCGTGAATTCCTCCCATTCTTTGCCCATGTGTGATCAACATCTCACCCTTGATTCAAAATATAAATTATTCTGGCCCTTGGATGTGAGGATCACACTTTTCCCATTTCATGCATGTTTTACACCTTGTGGAATATTCTTCTTTTCACGCACGAATTTGACACTATCTTTGGAGAAAATTAGCTTTCTTGAAATACCTTGGAATATTGTGATCATATTTGGCCCATAAAACAACTTGAAAATAAGTTTCATGACTTTTTGCATTTGTGGAAGATTGGAATTTCATGCCATGCCCTAGTTTTCTTGAAATTTTCGAAGGGGCTATCTCTCTAACCATGAGGGCTATGAAAATGCTCTTGTACTTTTTGAAAATGGGAGGCTTTAATCTTCAACTTTCATGTTCGGCTTTGGTCCATTTGAAGCTTTTTTCACCAAGTTATGCTTACTTGTAAATTAGGGCAAAAACTTGCTAAAAATGGAAATTCTCATTACCAACCATATGCCAATTTTGCAAAACACCTCAAAACCTCATGATTCTTGATCTTTGATCTTGCCAAACCTATTTTAATGTTATAAGAACATCCCTTGGCTAGAAAACTAGGGTTTGACCCTTTAAAATCTCACAATTGACTTTTAGAATGCACAATTTACCAATTTCTTCATTTACAAGCAACTGAAGAAATACCTGACTTCCACAAGGAATTTTCTCACCAAATTTCATACCTTGGATCCTCTTAACATATAAGAGACTTTGCCCAAATGATATGGCCAAAGTCACAAGGTTATCATGCTTGAAACTCAAACCCTAATTTGGGATCATTGTGTAGGAGCTTTGCCCTCGCTTGAATTCCCTGATGATCTTCCAACCTTCTGAGCTTTTGTGAATGATCTTGAGCTTGTGAAAGCAACATAGACCCCTCATAGAACTTGAACAAATCCATTGGGTCCCTTGTCATAGCCTGTGGTTCCTCAAAACCCCCCACAGAAGATCATATGTCTAATGTTAGGTCATGAGAATGTTATGCCTCAACTTTCCATGCTAAGATTCCAAGATTATGATATGCTTATGATGAATATGATATGATGTGATACTTAAAAAGAAAAGGGCAAATTTGGGGTGTTACAGTTTTGTAGAGGGGAAGTTTGAGGTAAGCTTCCTTTCTCCTTATCCTTTTATTTTTATGCATTCTTTATGCATTTAATTCATTTCTTTTTCTTTCCATATTTGTGATTGGTAGGATCCCCCATTGTTAGGACCAACTTATCTTCCTTAGGAAGTAAGTTGAATCCTTTTTCCTTTTCTCCTTTCCTTTTGCTCTTTAGGATTAGAAAAACCTCACTAACCATTAGGACCACCATTTTAATGAATAACTTAGGGTTGTGTCTTATTCCCCCTTAATTTTTGTCCTTTTCCGATTTGAGTCTTCTTACTCATCTTCAAACAAAATCCAAAAAGAATTAATAAATGCATGAAAGGATCCCTTGTGAATAGACTTATTCCATGGGGCACTTACATTCATTCCATCTTGGAATAGTGTAAGCTTGTCTAGCATGATCTACAAGTCTCATCAAGGGGTTGTTTCACAAAGAAAATCTAAAAGACACTTCTTCACAAAAATACAAAAACATATAATAAGTTCAACAAGCTAGTGAACTTAAACCCTAATCCTAGGAAACAAGTCTTGGATAAATTATCCTTGCTTGGTGTGCTTGCTCTATTATTCCATCTTGGAGTGTAGTAGAAAGTGAACATTCCATGGAAGATAGTTTGAATTCACTTCCTTGTGCCAAATTCATACAAAACTCTTAAAAAGCAAACAACAAACAATAAGTGACTATCATGCAGGAACTTCTCTTCTCATCTCACTCACTCTAAGCTCGAATTTGCAACGACTTGTCTCGTATGCAAGACGGTAAATTCACTCGTACCAGACGAACCTGCAACACCTGAGCATAGACATACACAGTTCCAGCCATAAAAAACGCAAACAAATAGTTCCCGCCTTAGTTAGGCGAACTATGTCGACTCTGATCCTCATTTTCCCGATGAGGTACGTAGGCAGCGGGGTAGGGCCCGTTCGAGCACATTCTTTATTCTCCCTACATTTCCCCCCGTTATTTTCGATCTCTTTTCCAATTCCTTTCTCATTTCAGTTCCAGTTCCAGTCATCAGTTTTATTCAGTAACTTTATTTCTCACCCTTCGAAACAAACAAACAAGCGTGGATCCCGTCGGGTACGGAAAACGGTCTGGGGTGCTAATACCTTCCCAGGTTGTAACCGACTCCCGAACCAAGATCTTTGGTTCGCAGGACCTTGTCCTTTCCTTCTTCCTCAGGTTTGTGCAGCATTACCTTTCCCATTCATTCGGGATAAAAATGAATGGCTGGCGACTCTACCTTTTCCGCGCCACTTTCGCGTTTGTACTTGGATGAAAATCCCGGGAGCGACACATGGGTACCGAACCTCTATCAGAACATCTTGTCGCTCCCGAAGACTTGCATCCTGGTGTAGACGCGAACGGTCGGCGGAAAGAGAAAATGAAGATGAAATGAATAGAGTCACCAGCTAGACATTTTTATCCCGAAGGAAAGGTAATGTTGGATAAACCTAGAAAGAGATGGATAAGACGGTTGCGAACCAGAGAAACTGAGAAAGGGGGTTGGTTACAACCTGGGAAGGTATTAGCACCCAGATTGTCCGTCGTACTCGACGGGATCCACGCTTACAAGATTGTGTTTAAAGGGGTAGTGTATGTGTTATCTATGAGCAAAAGCTAAGAATGAATGTACAGGTGTCAGTGCAAAAGGGTGAATGCTCAGGAACTGAGGCTTAGAAAAGAATGCTGAGAGAGGGGGAAGACACAGAGTCTTTTGTTCGATAACTGTTAAGTTATGCCTAAGTATCCTCTCGTGCAATGAGTAAGTCAGAACACCGTAGTTTGACTCAAAGAGACTGGAAATGATTGACTGTGAACTGCTTGCTTGTCTATGCTCAAGTGTATGACTTGTCTGGCTCGAGTGCTAACTGTCTTGTATTAGACGGAAGAAGTAAGTTCTCATTTATGAATGAGTGTGATGAGAAAAGAATCCCGAAGGAGACGATTATTGTTTTTTTTTGTGTTTTCAGTTTTTTATGGTTTTTGGTGTTTTGCATAAGTTAATGAGCTTAGGCCTAAATCAAGAGCTTGTAAACTCATTATATCCTCCCTGATTAGGGATAATGAGCCTACTTAAGTATGAGATAAGCTTCTCAACTTAATTACCATGATGATGTAGGATTAAGATCATTAACCTACTTGTGATTAATTAGATGTTTTTGGGTTTTTGTTTAGTGTTAATTAATGAGTTTAATCTCTAATCACAGATTAGTGAACTCATTACACCATCCTATTAGAAGGATAATAGATGAGAACACTTAAGCTAAGGAAGATACCTCAACTTAATCCATGGTTAGGTATGAAATTCATTATATAATAAAGCTTTATTAATTGGATTTTAATTAAGGCATGAGATGAAGAAGTGGATTTTAAGTTTGTAAGACAACTTTAGGGGGACTTGTCCATTAAACACTAGGGTTAGTCCCTATTAACCATAAGGAAGAGATAGAACCCTAATGTAAGGCCCAAGTTACAAGATAAAGTCTTGGTGATTATTAATGTGATTTGGTTAAGAGGTTTAAAAAATTAAAGGTTTAACACTTAGGATTAAAGTTATACACTCCATCCTAAGAGAAGGATGTAGGCATAACCCTAATTCCAAAGTCCTAAAACCTTTAGAGTTTAGTCTCTGATTATTGAGATGAGAAGAGACTCAAGGAGACTCAAAGTTAAAAGTCTAAGGGGGACTATACACAATCCTAAAAGTTATCATGCTTGGATATCCTATGGTTTGTAAGGCTTAAGAGTGAAGGTTCTTCAAGGCCACCAATGGAGGAAACAAATGAAAAGAGGAGGAAGCAGAAGAATAAGTTACTTACTTCCTAAAAAGATAAGTAACTTAAAGGAAGAAAGTGAGAAAGATGGAACATAAGTGAATTAGATTCACTTCAAAGACATGTAAATATTTACATGAAAGAGATAAGAAGAAGTGGGAAGTGAAGGCAAATCCACCTCCCAAAATAACTTACCAAAAGTTCCTGAAAAGTTAGTATGAATGTATAAGACATAAAGCATAAAGAAATGAATTTAAATGAGATGCAATGACCAAAGTCAGAAGTGATTATGCAATGCAAATGGCATGTGATATGATGCAAAGTCATACAATGTGAATATGAATGATCATACAAAGATGGGATGTCATGAAAGCATGCTTAGGAGCTTGAAAACACATGGATGTTTATGAAATGAAATGAATGCAAGACATGGAAAATGAATGAAGAAATGATCAAGAAAGGTTCTAAAATGTCCTAAGATGACATAAGAATGTTTGAAATATCATGGCAAGTTCACATGATGATGAATATGCAAGGTGAATGCAAATGAACATGAGAAATTAGGGTTTTATGAACATATGAGATGAAAATGAACAAAACAGAAGCATACAACATGATAAAAAATTGAAACCAAGCTCAATCAAACCCTAAACCTATACAAAGTCACACCCCAGAGGAGAAGGTCAGAAGCCAATCCTATTAAAAGTTATGATTTTCCTAAGTTTTCTAGGGTTTTTTGGGTAATTCAAAAGGAAAAATACAAATTAATGTTAAAATGCAAGATAAATTCATGAGAAAAATAACCTAGAAACTACATGCAATATGTGAAACAATACAAAAAGAATCAAGTACAAACTCTTCATGGTTAGGCAGAAATGATTTTTCAAAGTTAGGGTTAGAAAATGTGATTTTAAAGAACCCTAATTCAAAGAAAATTGCGAACTTATGATCAAACCTAAAAAGAAATTTGTATGAAGAGTTTGAAAATGTTTCTAAATGTATTGGAATGGTTCATGATTGTTTTGGTGATTTTTAGAAACCTAAATGTAGTTTTAATTAATTAAAATCCATTAATTAATTAAAAATAACATTTAAATATTTTAAAAATACTTTTTTAATGAAAAAATAAAATAAAAATTATTTTCAGGTTGAGAAAAATTTTTAAAACCAGAATGCAAAGAATCATATTTTTTGAAAGTGTTTTGATATTTTTTATAAATTAAGCAAAAGAAATGAAAAGAAAAAGAAATAAAATGAATTAAAATGGAAGTAATCAGATCCAGTGGATGAGATTCAAATTGGGGAAATGGGAGTTGATTGCGCGCGTGTTTCAAGGGTCCAGATCAAATCTGGCTAATTAATTATAATTAATTTAATTAATCAGAATTAAAATTAAGTGAGCTAATCTAAGCCATCCAGGCACTAACCCTAATCATGATCCAAAGGCCAGGAATGAATCTGTGTAATTAATTACAGATTAGCCCTAATTATATTCAGGTGACCGGAGCTATGCTCCGGTCATCTTCTCCGGCCACTCAAAACTTCAACTTCTTCCCTAGGTCAAATTAAAACCTCTAAAGCTCTAGAAATGATCTTCTAACCCCCCCCCCCCTAAGCAAGAATACATCATCATATGACATTTATATTTCATCAAAAACAAGAATCGAAGCAAACAAGATTTTCGGGAAAACTTTCAGAATAACCATACATGCTCATTTTTCAATGATTTTTGAAACTAAACATATCAGTGTGATCTAGAGAACATATAGAATGATTCTAAAACTTAAAAAAGGGTTTCTGGAAAATTTGTTCTTGAGGTATACCTGAGTTGAAGTTTTTCAGTTTGGAGCTTTCTGACCTTTCCTTTGATGCAAATCAACCCCAATGGGCTCCCTGAAGCTAATGAGAAGCTTAGAACAAGCTTGTGATGGCTATTTTGAAGTGTTTGGTTCTGGTTTTGCAGAAATCGTATTTTGGTTTGAGCTGGTTTCAGGCCATGGTGAGGGGTGTTTTGTGATCCTTAGGTGATTTTGAGATGAATGATGAAAGAATGAATGATTTTTGATGGCTGAGTAGTGAGAATCGAAGAGGGGAAGTTTTATGGTGATTTTGTGCAATCTGAGTTCTCCAATGTTTCAGCCTTGAATGTGTTATCAAAAGGGGTCCTTAGGGTCACATAAGTTATTGTGATTGGTCAGAGAGTGGGTGGTGGCACAACTTGATTGGTATGGGAGGAATGGGTCAATGCAGCAAGGGATTCTGAGCATAGATTTCCTCAACATGCTTCATGGAGGGCCCTTGGATCAAAGAAATGCAGTTGTGATGCATAGATGAAGAGATAGCAAGCTTTATGAAATTTGGCCATTTTGAAATTTCTTGTGAATTAAGTCACCAAAACCCTAGGTTCAAGGCATAATTCTGATCTTTGAAGGTTGCTTTAACATGTTATGACATAATTTAGCACATTAGAGGTCACTTAGAAGCTTGAAATGCCAATATGCAAAAATCCCTCTTTGACATGAACTTGAAAATTATGTGATTTTTGCCAACTTTGAAAGGCCATATCTTGAGTTCTAGAATGAATCAAGACATATTCTTGTACTTTTTAAAAAGGGAAAGACCTAATCTACAACTTTCATGTCCAAGAATTTTTCATTTGAAGCATTTTTGGTCATGAAAGAGAGGTTGAAAATCTTTCCCAAAATGGAAAGTTTGCATTTCAAGTCATTTCCAAAAATGGAAAGTTTGCAATTTGCTCAAAATTGTTCAATCTTGTGAACTTCCAACCACTTATAAGATCAAATAAATATCATAGAACTTAATTTTGATGAAAATGATCCTTTGGTACCCTTGTTGGGGGCCTCAGATGCCCTGATTTTGACTTAACTTGCTCAAGAAGTTACCCAATGATCAGATGATTTCCACAATGCGTTTCTTCATCAAACTTGGTGCAGATGATCCTTATAACATATTAAGAACATTAGAAACATGAATGACCAAAAAATTTGGAGTTAAGGCCTCTGAAACCAAAACCCTAATTTTGGTCATCTGTGTAGTGAAAACCCTAGCTCTGCTCCCATGCCTTTGCCAAACTTTGTGACTTCTTGACTTTCATTAACTTTGGGGAGAAAAATATGATTATAGAACACACATGGACCCCCTTGGAATGCTTCAAGACCTTTGGGATGACTCAAATTGATTCTTGGATTGCTCAAATCACAAACCCTAGATGCAGATGAAATTGAACTATGCAGTGAAGCAAACATACAATATGAGATGTAATGCTTGTGTTAAAAAAAAATGAAAGATCACAAGCCATGGTGTGAGAAAAAGAGAGGGAAAATTTGGGGTGTTTACACATCTACCGGGGCAAAACCTTATCAGCTTGTGTATAGTATGGAAGTTGTCCTACCTGTTAAAGTTGAACTACCCTCCTTACGGGTAATGAGGGATGTGAAACTGGATGAAGCAGAATGGGTCCGATCACGGTACAATCAACTGAACCTGATTGAAGAGAAAAGATTAGCAGCTATCTTTCATGGGCAGTTATATCAGAAGCGAATGAAGAAAGCCTTCGATTAGAAAGTCAGACCTCGGGAATACATAGTGGGATAGCTTATTCTGAAAAGACATCTTCCTCCTCATACAGACCACACGGGAAAATGGATGCCAAACTACGAAGGCCCATTCATAGTAAAGAAAGTCTTCTCTGGCGGAGCACCGATGCTCACTACTATGGATGGCGAGGACTTCCTATCTCCTGTGAATTCAGATGTAGTTAAAAAATACTTCGCATGAAATGATCCGCTGGACATAAAAACAGAATGTAAGTCCAGGAAAAAATAGGGCATCCTGGCAAGACAAAAATAGAATAAAAAACTCGGGCAAAAATAAGGGAAAATAGAAAAAAAATGTACACCCGCTGAGTTGTAAAGCCACATCGGACAGCTCAGGCAAAAATGGGTATCCCAGTGGATTGTAAAACCGAAAGGGCGATCGACGCAAAATCAGGGAATAAGCGAACAATTGCATTTTGAATCCATCTGCATCACTCACAACGGGGCAAGCTTAGAAAGGATAAAGCGTTGGTCATAATCAACCTTCTTTAGAAAGCAAGATAAGAAGAACGTCAAAGTCATACGGGTCATAGAAAAGGGAGCTCACTGAAGAGTCAACTTCAAACATTGCCAACACTTTTATTTTCTCAATTTATAGCAATTTCCTCCTTTCAGGGGATTTGCTTCTTTGATTGTACTTGCCTATTCAAGGCACACAAATCAATAAAATCAGATATTCAGTCACACTTTATTTTGTACATTTTTGTTTCGTTTGCAAAATGTCCAAAGTTCATGGTACAATACTTGCATAAAACATATGAGCCATTGTAAACACCCCAAATTTTCCCTCACTAAGTTCACACCATGGCTTGTGATCTTCCATCATTGCATTAGTTTAATCATATCATATCATATTGCATTTTTGTTTCACTACATCAGTTCAAATTCATTTGCATCTAGGGTTTGTGATATGAGCAATCCAGGATCCATCTGAGCCACTCCAAAGGTCTTCAATCATCTCAAGAGGGTCCATGTATGTTCAATCATCATATTTTATCCTCCAAAGATCAAGGAAGTCAAAGAATCACAAGAACTGGCAAAGCATGGAAGCAGAGCTAGGGTTTAACTGCACAAATGACCTAAAATTAGGGTTTTGCTTTCAGAGGCCATAACTCCAAATTATTTGGTCATTCTTGTTTCTAATGGTCTCAATATGCTATAAGGATCATTTATATCAAGTTTTATGAAGAAATTCATTGTGGAAGTCATCTGATCACTGGGTAACTTCTTGAGCAAGTCAGAGCAAAATCAGGGCATCTGAGGCCCCCCAACATGGAACCAAAGTGGATTTTTTTAAATCAAATTGAGGTTATATGAACTTTATTTGATCATTGAAGAGCTTAAAAGATCACAAAATTGAAGAAAAGTGAGCTAAACCAAAAGTTGCCAAAAATGGAAATGACTTGTAATGTAAAGTTTCCATTTTGGGAAAGTATTGCAACCTCCTCTTTCTCAACCAAAAATGCTTCAGATGAAAAATTGTTGGTCATGAAAGTTATAGATTGGATCATTCTCTTTTCAAAAAGTACAAGAACAAGTTCTAATTCATTATGGAACTCAAGATATGGCTTGTCAAAGTTGGCAAAAATCCCATAATTTTCAAGAATGCACCAAAGGGATTCTTTGCAAAACCACTTGCCAAGGCTTTTTGTGACTTCAAACACACTTCAATGTATCATAACATCAAGATTTCTATAAAGGGCCAAAACTTCACACATTTGCAAAAGGTCCCATAACTTTGTTTCAACTTGCTGAATTACCTCCAAATGGATTCTATGGACATCCTTGAAGTCAGCTGCGCATGGACATGCCCAAAGGCCAGCTGCATCCTTGCCCATACCTCAAGTACACAAGTTGGTGACTTTTTGCAAGAAGGCCATACCAATCACCATAGGGCACAACCACTCCTCTGACCTATCACAACTTGATATGTGGACCAAATGCTGATCATAACACACAAGTTTGCAAGCTGAAGCCAGAGAATCCTCAAGTTCCCAAAATCTCTCCCCCTTGCATTTTCCTTCGAATCTCCCAGCTAACTGACTCAAACTCAAAACCAATTCCACCATTCATCTCTAAATCACTCACTGACCCTAAAGCAACCCTCAAATTATCCAAAAGCACCTCATACACCAAACACGATTTCTGACCAGTTGGATTGCTACCACCCAAACCAGTCATTCTCAAAGCTTTCCAAGCATTGCAACTGCCTCAGGAGGTTCAAAGGAGTCTTTTTGCACCAAGGGAGTGGCCAGAAAGCTCAAGGGTGAAAAGCTTCATCTCAGGTAGCCATCTGAATTTATTTTTCCAGAACTCTCTTTTTATGTTACAATACGATAAAGCATGCTTCACTGATCACACTGAACTTTGAATTTTCGAAAATGGTGTAGAAATGAGTGTGTACTGATTGTCTGAAATTTTTGCCATGTTTATGTTTCTCTTCGAATCATAGGATTGAGCATGAATAAATGTGATTTGAGTATGGATTTGAGCTTAGGGGAGTGAGAAGAGTTAATCTGGAGCTTTAGAGCTCCAGAAATTACCTAGGGAGGAAGTTGGAGATTTTCAGGTGAGGGTGTCACCGGAGAAGACGACCGGAGCTCTTCTCCGGTGACCTGAAAGTGATTATCAGTCTTAATTAGGGTTAGGGTTTCATTTGAATCTGGGCCCTTGGATTTCCCTTCCCGTGCGTGTTTGTGTGGTGGAGATTAGCTCATTAATTTAATTACTGGATTAATTAATTAGTTAATTAGGTTTAAGTGAGTTTGAGTTCTGGCCATAGGATTGCGCGCCAAGTCAACCCTGGATTTCCCCAGAATCAACCTCATCCCTTGGATCATCATACTTCCATTTAATTCAATTTTAATTCAATTTTTCTTATTTATTTTGTTCCATTTATTAAAAATAGCTAAAAATTTCCAAAAATATTTGTATTCTGCATTTTTATTTCAAATAATTTTCTTAACCCAAAAATATTTTTATTTTTATTTTTCACATTAAAAAATTATTTTTTAAACATTTAAATGTTTATTTTAATTAATTAATGAAAATTAATTAATTAAAATATCATTTAGGTTTCTAAAAAATCCCAAAAAAAATCATATTGCATCTTTAAACATTTAGAGATATTGTCATACCATCCACATTAATTTCTTTTTGGTTTTGGACCATCTTTGATAATTTTCTTGAATTTAGGGTTCATAAACTTCACATTTTAGAACCCTAACTTCAAGAATTATTTTCTGCCTAACCAAGAATGGTGTGACAATGGTTCTTTTTGCATTGATCTTCATTTGACATGTAGTTTCTAACATAATTTTGTCATAAATTTCTTCTCCATTTTTGATTTGATTTGCATTTTTACCCTTTAAGTACCTTAAAACCCAAGATAACTTAGAAAAATCATAGCTTTCATTAGGTTAGGAGTTAGGTCTTCTCCTTTGGGGTGTGATATCATATGGGGTTAGGGTTCTTTTGATTGCATTTTCAATTTTTTATCTTGTCATTTGCTTCTGTTTTTGAGTTTTGCATCTCATGTTGCATGAAAACCCTAATTTCTCATCTTCCTTTGCATACATCTTGCATATGCTTGCATTCATGAACTTGCCATGACATTTTATGCATTCACATGACATCTAAGACATCATAGGAAACATTAGACTCGTGTTTGATCATTTCCTCATCCATTTTCCATGTTAGGCATTCATTTCATTCCATGAGCATTCATGAACTTTCATGCTGCTTTCATGCTTCATATGCATTCTCATCACTTATATGATCATTCACAACTCTTGACATACATTTGCATCATCTCTTAGCATCATTTACATCATGAACATGCCTCTGGTTTTGGTTTGCATCCTTGCATTCATTTCATTTTCATTTCATTTCCTTATGCTAACTTTTCAGGTGGTAAGTACTTTGACAAGTGAATTTGCCTTCACTTCTCACTTCTCTTCTCATCTCTTCTTTTATGGACCTTTGCTGCATTTTTTATTTGTCTTAGAGTGAGCTTGCTCATTCATGTTCCTTCTTCAATTTCTTTCTTCAAGTAACTTATCTTCTTAAGTGAAGTAAGTAAGCTTGTTTCTTCTGCTTCTCCTCCTTTTATCTGCTTCTTCCTTGGTGGTTTTTCTTGAAGATCTCTTGCAAGCCTCATAAACCCTAGGAACACCCAAGCATGTTAACAATTAGGGTTTGATTAGTCCCCCATTAGTTTTACCTTTGTGTCATCTTTTGTGTCTCTCTTCTCATCTCATAATCAAAGACTAAACCTTTAAGGTTTTAAGGCTTTGTGATTAAGGTTATGCCTGCATCCTTCTCTTAGGATGGAGTGTATAACTTTAATACTAAGTGTTAAACCCTTAATGTGTTTAAATCTCTTAACTAATCCATCTAATAATCACTAAGACAATAAGCTTGTAACTTAGTCCTTGCATTAGGGTTCTAATTCTTCCTTAATTGGTTAAGAAGGACTAACTAGGGTTAATGGACAAGTCCCCCTCAAGTTGTCTTACAAACCATAAAATTCACTTCTTAATCTTACCATTAACTAAAATCCATTTTAATAAAGGCTTTGTTTTGTCATGAGGTTAATCCCTAATCATGGATTAAGTTGAGGTATCTTCCTCAGCTTAAATGTTCTCATCTATTATCCTTCTATTAGGATGGTCTAATGGGACCATTAAATCCTTGATTATGGCTTAAACTCATTACTTAACACTAAACAAAATCTCCAAAAAAACATCTAAATAATTGCAAGTAGGTTAATGATCTTAATCCTACATCATGGTAATTAAGTGTGAGGTGTTTATCTCCTACAAAAGGTATTCTCATTACCCCTAATCAAAGGGAAGATGTGATGAGTTTACCAACCCTTGGTTTAGGCTTAAGCTCATTTTCTTATGGCAAACTCCAAAAAGCAATAAAAGATTGAAAATACCAAAAACAAACAATAATCGTCTCCTTCGGGATTCTTTTCTCACCTCATTCACTCACAAACGAGAACTTGCTTCTTCTGTCTAATGCAAGACAATTTTCACCTGAGCCAGACAGGTCATACACTTGAGCATAAGCAAGCAAGCAGTTCACAAGTCAATTTATCTTTCAGTCTCTTTGAGTCGAACTACGGTGTTCTAACTTCCTCATTGCACAAGATGATACGTAGGCATAACTTAACAATTATTAAACAAAAGACTCTGTATATTCCCCCTCTTCCAGCATTATTCTTTTAAGCCTCATTGTCTTGAAAATTGCACTCTTTTCTTACACTGACACTCCTTTTCTCCACTTCACTTTCCAGCACTGACACTTGTATATTTCTTTTCCAGTTTTTGCACACAGACAACACTGACACTACCCCTTTAAAAACAAATCTTTTAAGCGTGGATCCCGTCGAGTACGACGGACAATCTGGGTGCTAATACATTCCCAGGTTGTAACCAACCACCTTTCTCAGTTTATCTGGTTCGCGACCTTCTTATCCATCTTTTCTTAGGTTTATGCAGCATTACCTTTCCTTCGGGATAAAAATGCCTAGCTGGCGACTCTTTTCATTTCATCTTCATTCTCTTTTCGCCGACCGTTCGCGTCTGTACCCCTTCTGACCTAGTTTCCATTTGGTGGGAGCGACAGCTTGGCGACCCTGCTGGGGACTCTTATACTGCAACCAGGGCTTCTGGTTCTTTTTGTGGGTTCCTCCTAGCGCTTGTTTGATTTGTGTTTACTGGGGTGTTACGTGCTACCTGTGCTTATTTATTTTCTTTATTTATTGCTTTATGTACAGTTTTATTTACTGCTTTCTTTACAGTTTTTTATACATCATACTATCATTATCATTGTTGGATCTGGCTTCTGTTTTGGTGGGTGGGGTTTCACTGAGTGATTAAGGTCCTATGCCTGGGACCTGAGTGACACCTAGGCTAGAATGGTTCATATTCTTTCCCATTCCATTTCGGTCTGGTGCGGGAATTTGAAACACGATTCAGATGTGGGTTTCTTCTTGAGAACTCTGTGCTACAAATTTCCTGTAGTGCTAGGGCTATCTGGGAAGCCTGCTAAGTTTGGATGACCTCTTATGACCTTCAGCATCTGAGGTGAATTAGAGAAGGATCTTTTATGGTTATTGTAAACACTGTACCTCCGGGTTAGAAGTATTTACACTTCTCATAACTGATCTGAGTCTGAGGATCCCTGTTCTAGAACATTACATGTGAGGGGGTTGGGTTGTTTACAGGTTTGCACGAACCCTTGGCCACATCATACCCTGTTACTGTATTGTTTAAGAGTACTTCACTTTAGACAGTTCTTGTGATTAGCCCTGGATATGTGACTCTTTATTTGATTCCCCCACCCTGGTTACTGGATTTTTGAGCCTCCATCCAGACCTTTGAACATACATGGGCCTAATATCAAGGACAGATAATCAGATCCAGCTCTTAATCATAAACCCTTGCATATCATCTGCATATATCATCATTGCATCATTTAACATTTTTTTATTTGTTCTTCAGGGTATCCATCATATCATATCTGGTTGTGTTTTGACCCCTTCTACTGCTTAGACCTCTGCTTCAGTTATCTTCTTCAGCATTTGCTTCAGCTATCTCCTTTAGCACCTGCATCAGTCTGCCAGAGACTCACCTTTAGCTTCTCAGTCTGTGATCTTCATCAGCATTAGTCTTCAGATCCTTTATCAGCACTCATGTATGTTCCAAGGAAAAACAACATATCTTATCACTTCTTTGAGCCCTCTTTGACTGGTATCAGACAGGTCCAGTCACTTATAACACCTGACCACATCCCACTGTTTAGAGAGCACTATGGGGGTATCTTGGACATGGTTATGGACCTTGATTCATCTCAAAGGAGCATGATCCACACATGCTTGCAGTTTTATGACCCTCCACTCAGATGCTTCACCTTTCCTGATTTCTAGATGGGGCCTCTGTTGGAAGAGTTTTCCTTGTGTATTGGAGTTCCTATCAGAGGAGGGACCCCCTTCAACCCATAGATGACTGCTCCCAGAAAAGAAGAGATAGAAAGGGCATTGCATTTGGAGGTTTCCCTCATTGAGCAAAACATGACAACAAAAGCTGGGATTCCTGGCTTACATCTGGACTTCTTGATTTCTCAGGCCACCCTGAAGGCTTCATTGGGAGAATGGAAGGCAGTCTGTGCACTTTTAGCCCTCAGCATATATGGGGTTATATTGTTTGCAGATGAGCCTAAATTTGTGAGTAAGAATGCCATCCACTTGTTTCTGATGAGGAACCCAGTACCTACATTGCTGGGAGACTTCTACTATTCCATCCATCAGAGAAATGAAAAGAAAAGGGGGAAGTTGGTCAGATGCTTTGCTCCTTTGTTTTACTCCTGGCTGCTCAGACACTTGCCTAAATCAGATGCCTTCTTAAACCCACATCAGCAGAAGAATTGGGCCAAGAGGTTCATTGCCTTAACATCAGAGGATATCAGATGGTGCACTCAGAGCACCAAAGTCAATACCCTAATGTGCCTCTAATAGGAGTAAAAGGTTGCATCAATTACAACCCTTTGTTGTTTAAGAGACAATTGGGATATGCCTTGGTTCATCCTCCCAGAGGACAAGATTTGGCTGAGACCCTATACTGTGAAGTTCAACCTAAATCTGTTGTTGTCAGACAAGCTTCCTGGGCTTTGGACAACATCCAGACAAAAGGGACAGCCATCCTTGGAAGGTGTAACAATATTGCTTTAGCCCAATACTCTTATTGGTCCCGTACTAGAGCTCAGATCACCAGGATGCCTTTTACCTTGGAAGACACACCTAGACCTTCTACAATACAGCCTGCAGCAACTGTTAGCCTGGAGGAATTTGAAAAGATGAAAGAAAGGAATAATCAGCTATCTGAAGCCCTGAAGAAGACTCTCTAGGAAATAAATGACAGTCGTCTGGACATTGAAAGATTAGAAAGGCTCAAGAATGAGATTCTGACCAAGATTGAAAGGATAGATGACTACATAAGGAAGGCAAGAGCAGGAGAGCTGGATTTGAAGAATGCCTGCAAGGAGGCCAAGATTCAGAAAGCTAGGGCTGAGCATTACCTGGAGGAAAGCCATGCTAGGTGGATCAGGATCACCGAAGCCCATGCACAAGAAGACTAGATGACTCAGGCCAGGATTGAGCAGCTGGAGGCCAATGAGAAGAAGCAACAGGAGGCTTTGTTGGCAGCTCAGAAGGAGATATCAGAATTAAAACTTCGGGCGGGGTTAAAGAGATCAAAGGATCAGGACATGCATAAGAAGCTGAATAATGCCATTACTACCAGGAACCTCCTCATTAGGACTATTACAGAGCACCCAGCTGGTCCAGTGACGCAGGCCCTCCTGAAGGAAGTCAGGGAGGATGACTTTGGTTTGGATGTCTGATTCCTTTTGTTTGTATTTCCTTCCTTTTGATGTACTTTTTCTTTTGGTTGTTGTATTTTTGACCCACCATGGGCATGTATTGTAAACATACTATGTATTTCCATCATTTGTAATATATCAGTTTGTTTTATTTTGGTGGGCTTCACTTCTCAACATCATCAAGCATCTCCGCGAGGTCTGGAAAGGTCAAAACCAAAGAACCAAACCGGATACCTTGGAAAACAAATAAGCATATTGCATTGCATACTAACATTTTCTTTGTGAACGCGGAACAGGAGGAACCAGCAATAGTGAACGCGGATGTTAATATCCCAAGGAATATTCAAGGAAACTTTGATGCAGGCAGGATCTTGCAAGAAGATCCTCAGGAGGAGCAGTTCATAGTTATTGGGGTTGGGGATGAGGTGTATGACCGAAGATTGGATGAGATTGCTGAAAAGCTGAGGTCTTTGGAATCCCAGAATTCTTTAGGCTTTGACGTAATGGATATGGGGCTGGTAGATGGGGTGAGGATTCCCCACAAATTCAAACCCCCGTGCTTTGAAAAGTATAATGGTACCTCCTGCCCGCGTACTCATCTACAATCTTTCTTAGGGAGACTCAAGGCTTATACCATGGACGAGAAGTTATGGATGATATATTTTGAGGATAGCCTGACTGGAGCATCAAGAGAATGGTATTCGCATCTAACTAGGGCCACTATAAGATGTTGGAAAGACTTGGCCGAAGCCTTTATCCGGCAATACCAGTACAACCTAGACATGGCTCCCAATAGAACTCTTCTAATGGGCATGTCTCAGTCTTCAAGGGAAAGTTTTCGGGATTATGCTCAGAGGTGGAGACAGCTTGTTGCTGCTGTCCAGCCACCCATGTCTTAAAGAGAAATGGCTGACATGTTTATGAACACCTTGCAAGGAACTTATATTGACAGACTTGCTGCTTTCTCTTCCACCAGTTTTGCCGATGTAGTTATAGCTGGTGAGAGAATTGAGAGTCTTTTGAAAATGGGCAAAATCTCCAACAACGGTGCAAGTTCCTCCAACAACCCGAGAAAGCCTTTTTCAGGACCCCAAAGGGCAGGTGAAAAAAATGCTATCCATACTAGCAGGGGCAGACCCCAGTATTCTCACAGATCAATAGCAGCCGTTATTATCCCGGCTCCAGTTCCACAACAACCACTTTTTCCTCAACAACGGCAACAACAACATCACTATCAGCAATAATCTCATTTTCCGCAACAAAGAACGTACAACAATAACAACAACAACCAACAGCAGCGCCCCTTTCAACATAGGCCATCTCAAGAAAATAGGGTGATTGACCCTATTCCTATGCCTTATGCTGCTTTACTGCCACAACTCCTGAAGCTTAACCTGGTTGAGTTAAGGACGTTGGCTCCACCAGATCCTCTCAACCTCCCGAAGAATTATGATTCCAACGCTAGGTGTGCCTTCCATTCCAACGCACCTGGTCACAATAGCGAGAAATGTAGAGCCTTACAAATGAAGGTTCAGGATTTGGTCGATTCCAAAGCTCTCAATTTTGAACCTTCTCCGAATGTTAACAAAAATCCTATGCCTAATCATGGTGGGCCCAGGATTAATGCCATAGAGGAAGATCAACCATTTTCACTGGTTGACAATGTTGCACAAATTCAAACAGCACTAGCAGAAGTCAAAGCTCAACTTGTAAAGTTCCAGGTGTTCCCGGGTTGTGAGGCCTGCTACGAATCATGTAAAACTGCTATTAATGGTTGTGAGAGGCTAAGGTTTGGCATAGACAGCCTTATCAGAGATGGAATTTTGCAAATTACCACATCGGCTCCTTCAACATCAACAACTCTTTCTTCAACAACAATGGATTCTCCTTCAACATCAACAATTCTTTCTTCAGCAACTACAGACCCTCCTAGAACTACAACAACTATCATTCCCACTGATTCATCCACAACTCCAGCAATCACTCTATCCATTATTTCAACAGATAAGAGTTCAGCAACATTTACTTCTACAACATCAACACCCATCTTATCAACGGAATCTCCTACAACACCAGCAAACATTAATGAAGATGTCTCAACGGTTACGATCTATTATGACCCGACAAATGTTCATCCCAACACAATTTCCAACAACAAACTGCAACACCTCCTGTCAGATCTCCAGTCACAATCCATTACGACCCGCATACCATCACAGTTCCTTCCGCTGCAGCAATCAGTCTGGCCACCATTACGGTGCCTGGACCTGTTCATTATGAAAGCAGTAATGCCATACCTTGGCACTACGACTCTGATCTCTACTGCGATGGAAAGAAGGTCACTCTAGATTCATCAACCTCTTCACCACAAGTTGACAATGTTGGGGGAGGCGGAGGCTTCACCAGAAGCGGACACCTTTTTTCCTCACAAACACCGAGACCCAATGCTGAAGCAGAAGCTACTACTAAGGAAAAAGGGAAGAATGTGGTACTTGAAGAGCCAACTGTTAAAGAAACTCCGAAGACATCTTTTGAACAGGAGGTGGACGAGTTCATGAGAATAATCAAAAAGAGTGATTACAAATTGGTGGACCAGCTTCATCAGACACCCTCCAAAATCTCTATATTATCATTGTTAATGTGTTCAGAAGCCCGAAGGAATGCACTCTTGAGAGTCCTGCACGCAACCTACGTGCCGAAAGAGATTACGGTTAATCAGCTGGAAATAGTGGTTGTGAATGTTAACACCAGTCATGGACTGGGCTTCACAGATGCTGACTTAACGACGGAGGGACTCAATCATAACAAGGCTTTACATATCACCTTAGAATGCAAAGGTGTTGTTCTTTCTCATGTACTGGTAGACATTGGGTCTTCGCTCAATGTCCTCCCAAAGAAAGCCTTGGTGAAGTTGGAATATGATGGTTTGGCATTGCGTCCAAGTAACTTGGTGGTGAGAGCATTTTATGGCTCTAAGAGATCAGTGCTTGGAGAGATTGATTTACCTGTGATGATTGGCCAACAAACCTTTAAAACTACTTTCTTTGTGATGGACATACAGTCGGCCTACAGCTGTTTGTTGGGTAGAACCTGGATTCACGCCGCTGGCGCTGTTACATCTACCCTTCACCAGAAATTAAAATTTGAGTGGGAAGGCCAGATCATCACAATCTGCGGGGAGGAAGACATTTCCGTTAGTCAGTTGGCTACTTACAAGTATATAGAGATGGATGGGGAGATCCATGAGACTATGAGTCAGGGGTTTGAGGCCCTTAACGTCAATGAAGCAACTGTTGTGTCTGGAACTTCCATCACTTCATATCAACAAGCCCGAAAGGTTGTTGAGGAGGGTACCGCTCAAGGCTGGGGCAAGCTTCTTCCAGTAGAAAAGTAAGAAGACAGATTCGGGTTGGGTTACAGACCAACTCAACAAGACCAACCGAAGGCTGCAATGGAGCCCAAATTTGTCAGCAGGGGAATGCTTACCCCGGATGCTGTGAACAGTCTGGAAGACGAGGAAGAAGACGAACGCAACCTGGAAAGCTGGATACGTCCAAGGATCCCGGGGAACCAAGTCTTTAACTGGTCTTCCCAGGAAATTATAAGAGTTACTCCTGCAGAGTAATTATTATTTCCTGTCTTTTAAGCATGCATCAAGTCCTGCATCTTGCCCAAGATGTCAGGACTCATTTTGTAATCGGGCCATCTTGTGTTTTGTGCAAATGATCAATTAATGAATATCAGGACCTCTTTTGCAAATAAGTCTCTTTTTTTCTCACTGTTTTTCATTTTTCATTTTTTGTACAAAACAATAAAATGGCAATGTGTCGCTCCCACCAAATGACACACGGGGCCAAGAGGGGTACTGACGCGAACGGTCGGCGAAAAGGGAATGTGAGAACACACAGGAGTGAACTCACAAGAAAGGAAAAAAGAGTCGCCAGCTAGGCATTTTTATCCCGAAGGAAAGGTAATGCTGCATAAACCTAGAAAGATATGGATAAGACGGTCAACCAGAGAGACTGAGAAAGGGGGTTGGTTACAACCTGGGAAGGTATTAGCACCCAGATTGTCCGTCGTACTCGACGGGATCCACGCTTAAAAGATTTGTGTTTTAAAGGGGGTAGTGTCAGTGCAATCTGTGTATCAAAGCTGGAAATAATGCAAGTGTCAGTGTAAAAGAAATGTGAAGTGTATAAGAGAAGTGTCAGTGTAAGAACAAGAGTGAAATGCTCAGGACCATGAGACTAAAAGAATAATGTTGGAGGAGGGGGGGTATACAGAGACTTTTGTTCGATAACTGTTAAGTTATGCCTACGTATCATCTCGTGCAATGAGGAAGTCAGAACACCGTAGTTCGACCCAAAGAGACTGAAAGATAAATTGACTGATGAACTGCTTACTTGCCTATGCTCAAGTGTATGACCTGTCTGGCTCAGGTGCAAACTGTCTTGCATTAGACGGAAGAAGCGAGTTCTCGTTTATGAGTGAATGAGATGAGAAAAGAATCCCGAAGGAGACGATTATTGTTTGTTTTTGGTATTTTCAGTCTTTTATTGCTTTTTGAAGTTTGTCATAAGCTAATGAGCTTAAGCCTAAACCAATGGGTTAGTAAACTCATCACATATTCCCTCTGATTAGGGGTAATGAGAATACCTTAAGTGTGAAGTCAGCATCTCACACTTAATCACCTTTTGATGTAGGATTAAGATCATTAACCTACTTGTGATTATTTAGATGCTTTTGTTGTTTTTTGTTTAGTGTTAAGTAATGAGATTAAGCCATATTCAGGGATTAAACAGACTCATTACACCATCCTAATAGAAGGATAATAGATGAGAATGTTTAAGCTGAGGAAGACTCCCCAACTTAATCCATGATTAAGGATTAACTTCATGACAAAACAAATCCTTTATTAAGATGGATTTTAGTTAATGATATGATGAAGAAGTGATTTTTTATGATTTGTAAGACAACTTGAGGGGGACTTGTCCATTAACACTAGGGTTAGTTCTTCTTAACCAATTAAGGAAGAATTAGAACCCTAATGCAAGGCCCAAGTTACAAGCTTGATGTCTTGATGATTATTAAGTGAGTTGATAAAAGGATTTAAACACATTAAGGGTTTAACACTTAGGATTAAAGTTATACACTCCATCCTAATAGAAGGATGCAGGCATAAGCTTAATCACAAAGCCTTAAAGCCTTTAGGGTTTAGTCCCTGATCATGAGATGAGGAGAGAAGACTCAAAGAGACACAAAGGTAGAAGCTAAGAGGGGGACTAATCAAACCCTAATTATTGTCATGCTTGGTCATTCCTAGGGTTTATGAGGTTTAAGAAGGGAATCTTCAAAGAACCACCAAGGAGGGAAGCAAATGAGAGGAGCAAAGAGAAGCAAAACAACTTGCTTCACTTAAGAAGTCAAGTTGCTTGAAGAAAGAAAGGTAAGGTGAACAAGAGTGAGCAAGCTCAATCCAAACACATACAAAATGCATCAAGGGAGGTATGAAAGAGATGAAAAGAGAATGTGAGAAGTGAAGGCTAATTCACTTCTCAGACAACTTACCACCTGAAAAGTTAGTAAAGAAATGAAATGCAATGCAAAATGAGATGAAATGTCATGATGCAAACCAAAACCAGAAGCATGAGTATGGTGTTAATGATGCTAAGAGATGATGTAAACATGAGGCAAGGTATTAGAATGATCACACAAACATATGGATGCAAGAGAAGCATGTTTTGAACCATGGACATACATGAAAAGTTATGGAATGCAAATGACATACAACATGGCAAATGAAAGATGAAATGATCAAACATGATTCTAATATGTCTTAAGATGTATCATGAATCAAATGAATGCATAAAATGTCATGGCAAGTCATGGTATGCAAGAAAATGTAAGATGAATGCAAAAGAAAGCCCAAATTAGGGTTCATGATCAATGCACAAAACAAAATTCAAAACCAGAAGCAAATGACATGATAAAAATTTGAAAATGCAATCAAAGGAACCTTAGACCTATACAAACTCACTGCCCAAAGGGGGGGATCCAACTCTTAACCTAGTGTAAGTTATGAATTTCCTAAGTTGGCTAGGGTTCTAAAGGTACCTTGTCAAGAAAAATGTCAAACAAATTGAAAATGCAAGATCAATTCATGCCAATTTAAACCTATAAACTACATGTTATGCAAGATGTAATGCAAAAATAATCATTGTCCAACTCTCAATGGTTAGGCAGAAGTGAATTTTTGAAGTTTGAATCAAAATAATGCCTTGAAATGAAATTAAATCCATTGAAAATTGTCAAAAGGCATCAAGATCAAAAAATAAATTTGGTTTGAAGGTTGGACAATGTTTCTAAATGATTTTAAATGTTTCATGAATTTTTTTGGGATTTTTAAATACCTAAAAGTATTTTTAATTAATTAATTCTCATTAATCAATTAAAAATAAACTTTTAAATGATTTAAAAATAATTTTCAATGCAAAAAATAAAAATAAAAATATTTTTGTGTTCTCAAAATTAATAAAAGCTTGAATAAAAATTTTCAGAATTTTTGAACAATTTTTGCTATTTTTAATAAAATATACAAAACAAATGAAATAAAATGAAAATAAAATTGAATAAAATGAGAAGTATGTTGATCCAGTGGCCAGGATTCAAATTTGACACGCGGGAATTGACTGGCGCGCGTTTGAATGGCTGGGATTCATTCTGAAATTTGAATTTAATTAATCCTAATTAATTACATAAATGACTGGATTAGGGTTTAATCAACGCATCTGGGACGTCCATTCGCGCGCGGGTCAAACAAAGTCAGCCCATCCTACACTCCAAATTCAAACCTGGCCCTAAACCCTAATTAACTTTAATGACCTTCAGAAGGCCGGAACAGTGGTTCCGGTCGTCTTCTCCGACGAGCCATTTCTCTAACTCTCTCCAAACTCCATAAAAATGAAAGCTAACTGCCCAGAATCAAACCCCACTCATCACTGAATCAAAAACCCCAAACAAAAACCATTTTTCATTCATCAATCATGCAAATCGAAGCAAAACAAATTTAGGGCAGAAAGTTTCAGACAACTCATACATACTCAATATTCCACCATTTTCATTTTCAAACACATCATGATGATCAGGATAACATGTAGAATCAATTTATAACAAGTAAATGGAGTTTTGGAAAATTTGTTCTTGATGGATACCTGAACTGAAGTCCTTCGAACAGGAGCTTTCTGAGCCTTTCTCCTATGCAAACTGACTCCTCTGGTCCTCCTGAGCTCAATGGAATGCTTCACAACTCTTGTTGATGGCTGATTTGGGAGATGGCAGAAGTTCTGTTCAAGGGGGGGTGGTGATCGTGTTTTGGTTTCAGTGACTTTCAGGCTGTTTCAATGGTTGGTTTGTGATCAGTGAGTCATGTTGAGATTGTTTGTGAAGTTTGTTTTGATGTTTTATGCTTGTGGAGAGTGTTTCGAATGGTTTTGCATAAGAGGTGGAAAATGAGAATGCTGTCTTCTTGGAGGTTTCAGGCTTGTGTGTCTTATGAGAATGAAGCCTTGGGATGTGTTTGTAAAGTCTGGATTGGGCAGAGAGTGGTTGTGTCACTGTGGGATTGGTATGGCTTCAAGTTGCAAAAAGTCAAGCAAGTTGTACTTGGAGGTATGGGCAAGTGGCAGGCTGAGATAGGGGCATGGTTGAGTTCAGCAAGGATCAAGGAATTCTTTTGGATCAGATTTTGTGAACTGAGGCAAGTGGATGAGAAGTTTTGATCCCTTTTGCAAATTGTCACAACTTTGGCCCCTTTTGTAATTCTTGAAGTTTAAGGCATGGAACTTAAGAAATTCTTGGGCCAATCTGAAGTTTAAGTCATGTATGATGTTTGTGTAAAGGTTAGACATCAATTAGAAGTCACAAATTGCCTTGGTACAAGAATTTGCAAGTTTCCCTCTTTGGTGCATAACTTGAAATTATGTGATTTTTCCCAACTTTGACAAGTCATAACTTTTGATCCAAAATGAATTAGGTCAAGTTCTTGTACTTTTTGAAAAGGGAATGATCCATTATACAACTTTCATGACCAAAGTTTTCTCATTTGAAGCATTTTTGAATCAAAAAGCAAGGGTTAAAAAGTTTCCCAAAATGGCAATTTTCATTATAAGTCAACTTTCCCAAAAAGTCAACTTTGCAAATGGCTTGAAATTCTTCAATTTTGTGAACTTCTAACATCTTCCATGATCAAATAAAGATCATACACAATCAAAATGATGAAGAACACCCTTTGGTTGGGTCATTGAGGGCCTCAGATACCCTGATTTTGCACTGACTTGCTCAAGAAGTCAACTCTTGATCAGATGACTTCCCCATTGAATTTCTTCATGAAAATTGATATGCATGGTCCCTATACCATATAGAGACCAATAGAAACAAGAATGACCAAAAACTTTGGAGTTATGGCCTTTGAAACCAAAACCCTAATTCTAGGTCATCTGTGCAGTCAAACCTGGCTCTGCTTCCATGCCATTCTCAGTTCTTGTGATTTTTGACATTATTGACTTTGAGAGGATATAATATGATGCTTGAAAATAATTGGACCCCTTTGAAGTGATTGATGGCCTTTGGAGTGGCTCAAGTGGCTCTTGGATTGCTCAAATCACAAACCCTAGATGCAGATGACTTGGGAACAATGCAGTGAATCAAAAAATGCAATATGAGATGCTATGATTGAACTTATGCATATGAGGATATCACAAGCCATGGTGTGAAGGGGTGAGGGAAAATTTGGGGTGTTTACAGCTGCCCCTATTCAAGCATGAGTTAGCTGTGCAGGATGTAAGCAACGGCTTATCAGGCAAACAAGATAACTTGTGGTTGAATACTAAAGACAGTCCAAAATTTGCACTCACAGAATGAAGAAGAAAAGGGATATAGATTGTAAAAGAAAATAAAGTATATTATAAAGTGCGGGCGACGGAGGACGACCGTCGAGCAGAGGACGACTGCTGGGGAAAGGGCAATGACGGGGACGGCCGACATGCTGGGGATAAAAGGGATTATGATGGGGACGGCCATCAGGTAAAGCTATAAGATCCTCTGGGGATTAGTAAAAATGATGGGGACGGCCATCAGGTTCATAAAGTAATGTAAACAATGATGGGGACGACCATCGGGCTAAACTGATGAAGGACGATCATCAGGAAAAGGAAAAAGGGACCACGACGGGGACGGCCATCGGGTTAAAGAATAAATGAAATAATGATGAGGGACGGTCATCAAAGGTGAAGGACGATCACCTAGCAGGGGAAGGCTGCTCTGTTGGGGATAAGATGAGGGACGGTCATCTAAGGTGAAGGACGATCACCTGGCAGGGTACGGCTGCCGAAAGTATCGCGACATAGGACGAATGCCGGATGAAAGGTCGACGATGGGGACGGCCATCGGACGAGCATGATGAAGGACGATCATCAAGAGGTGAAGGACGATCACCTAGCAGGGGACGGCTGCTCTCAAGGTCTATCATGACATAGGACGAATGTCAGATAACAGGATCAACGATGGGGACGACCATCGGATAAAATGATGAAGGACGATCATCAAAAGGTGAAGGACGATCACCTAGCAGGGGACGGCTACTAAATATCACGACACAGGACGAATGCCGGATAAAAAGATCAACGATGGGGACGGTCATCGGATGAGCATGATGAAGGACGTTCATCAAGAGGTGAAGGACGATCACCTAGCAGGGTACGGCTGCTCTCAGGGTTTATCATGACATAGGACGAATGTCAGATAGAAAAGAAATTTTGCTTTGCTGGCGACCTACTGGGGAATAGTAAACACGGACGAGTGTTTATATCCAAGAAATAAAAGGTATAAGTGTTTTGACGTTTTGTATGGATTAAAGATGCGAACGAGCATCCCTAAGACTATGATACGGACGAGTATCAGGTAGAAACAAACGCTTGACGCATGTTCTGAGATGATGATACGGACGAGTACCAACGGGTTAACAAAGAACACGGGCGAGTGTCGGATCTTAGGGGATCTGAGCGGTATATACAAGATACAGACGAGCATCTGTATGAGTGAAATAAGTATAAGTGATGTATAGGAGAGTGTTCAACTCGCTGGGGAGAGTGACACAGACGAGTGTCAAGAGGAGAAAAGTGTAATATAAACAAGTATATGGCTTACAAAATGTTCAGGTAACTCTTTTGGGGAAAGCGGCACGGACGGGTGTCAGGGAATTTGTATAAAGATGTATCTGTGAGTGCAAAGAGGACGCTTTGGCTTTCTGCTGGGGGCATGACACGAACGGGTGTCAAGAAGTATAAGTGTCTGTTTGTGAAGAATATTCGGGCGACTTTACTGGGGGAATGATGACACGAACTAGTGCCAAAAGGAGTGTGTATTTGTATTTACAAGTGTAAGGCAAATGCCTTGGCTCTCTGGTGGGGAGTTTGGGGAGTTTGCTGTATACTGTTGATGGGTTGTCAATATTCACAAGTGTTTGATTCAGAACACGGCTTAAGTTTATGCAATATGTTTGATTTTTGCCGTAATGCTCCGTATTAGACGGAATGCTACGCTTTGTGGGGAGAATATGATGCTAATGCCATGATTATGCCCAGATACCGATCCGGGATTTGGATCCCGTTGCTATGAAGATATTCGGTCGATCTGCTTGAAGTGAATATCCCAGCTGGGGATGAAATCATTGCCATATGGGACTTTGCTTGGGGATATAGGTCACTGATAGACATGTCTTTGGTAATGAGGGACCCAGCTGGGGTTCGTGGAAGCTTTCTTTACTCTGTTGTGAGTTCTTCGGTCATTGCTCTTCTGGATGGAGGCTGAAGCTCTGTGGGGAGGTGGTTCCCCGGCTTTTGTACTTGGCTGAGGAGGAAGTAAGTGGCAACTCGGCTGGGGAGAAAGCACCTACGGTGCTAAGACTGAGTGGATAATGATTTGCCAGCTGGATGGGATGAAGCTCTCATGCCCCACGTCGCGTTTTGAATACCTGCAATCCTGAAAAGACAGAGAAATGCACAAGTAATCCCGAGGTATCCCTTACCGGATTCCATCATAGGAGTTTAGGCACTCCTGGGAGTAAGTATATTTCCTGCAAGCACGTTATTAAGAGAAGCATCTGTATTTATGCAATCAGTATCTTAAGGACATCGGACATTTTGCAAATGAAAATAGAATGTACGAGACAAAACATGACTGAAAATCTGATTTTATTGATTCATACGCCCTGAATTGGCGAGATAAAGTCAGAGAAACAGATCCCCTACAATGAGGAGATTGTTATAAATTGAGAAACAAAAGATGTTGGCAATGTTGATGACGCTTCAAGGAGCTCCCCTTTGCTATGACTCATATGACATTTGACGTTCTTCTTGTCTCTCTTTCTGAGGAAGGTTGATTCCGACCGGCGCTCGAACCTTCCGAAGCTTACCAAGTTGTGAGTGATACAGACAATTCAGAATGCAGTTGTTCGCTTATTCCCTTGTTTTGCATGGATCGCCCTTTCGGGTTTTCAATCCATCGGGATACCCATTTTTGCCTGAGTTGTCCAATGTGGCTTTTCAACTCAGCGGGTGTACATTTTTTGTTTATTTCCCTTATTTTTGCCCGAGTCTTTTATTCTGTTTTTGACTCGCCGGGATGCCCTATTTTTGCCTGGACTTACATTCTGTTTTTATGTCCAGCGGGTCATTTTTATGCGAAGTATTTTTTAACTGCATCTGAATTCACAGGGGACGGGAAGTCTTCGCCATCCATAGTGTTGAGCATCAGTGCTCCACCGGAGAAAACTTTCTTTACTACGAATGGTCCTTCATAGTTTGGAGTCCACTTGCCCCTGTGGTCTGTATGAGGAGGGAGGAGTCTTTTCAACACAAGATCTCCTACTTGGTACTCCCGAAGCCTAACTTTCTGATCGAAGGCTTTCTTCATTCTTTTCTGATATAACTGCCCATGGAAAATTGCAGCTAACCTCTTCTCTTCAATCAAACTCAGTTGTTCGTATCGGGATCGGACCCATTCTGCTTCGTTCAGCCTAATATCCATCAGTACCCGTAGGGATGGTAATTCAACTTCAACAGGTAGGACTGCCTCCATACCATACACAAGTTGATACGGTGTTGCCCCAGTGGATGTTCTGATTGATGTACGGTACCCATGCAAGGCAAACGGTAGCATTTCATGCCAGTCTTTGTAGGTGACTACCATCTTTTGTACAATCTTCTTGATATTCTTATTAGCTGCCTCAACAGCGCCATTCATCTTTGGCCTGTAAGGAGAAGAATTGTGGTGTTGGATCTTGAAGTCCCGGCATAGTTCTGCCATCATTTTGTTGTTTAGATTGGAACCATTATCAGTAATGATTCGCTCGGGCACTCCATACCGACAGATGATGTCTCTCTTCAGAAATCGGGCTACTACTTGCCTTGTAACATTTGCATAGGAAGCTGCTTCAACCCACTTGGTAAAATAGTCAATAGCAACCAAGATGAATTTGTGGCCGTTTGAAGCAGTCGGTTCAATCTTGCCAATCATATCAATTCCCCACATGGCAAAGGGCCAGGGTGAAGACATCACATTCAGAGGATTGGGAGGCACATGCACCTTATCCGCATAAATCTGGCATTTATGACATTTTCTGGCATATGCACAACAGTCTGCATCCATCGTGATCCAGTAATAGCCTGATCTTAGCAACTTCTTAGCCATGGCATGCCCTCCTGCATGGGTACCAAAGGATCCTTCGTGTACTTCGTGCATCAACAAGTCTGCTTCTATTCTATCAACGCATCTGAGAAGTACCATATCAAAGTTTCTCTTGTACAGGGAACCATCAGTATTCAGGAAGAAACTACCAGCAAGCCTTCTTAAAGTCTTCTTATCATTGGAGGATGCCCCAGGTGGGTATGTTTGATCCTCCAAGAAGCACTTAATGTCATGGAACCACGGCTTATCATCCTTAACAACATCTGCTGAGAATACATATGCTGGTCTGTCGAGTCTGGATACTGAAATCCGAGGCACAAAATTGGCAGCCTGAACTTTGATCATGGATGAAATGGTAGCCAGAGCATCTGCAAATTGATTCTCGTCTCGAGGTATATACTCAAGCTTGACCGTTTTAAAGAAAGTCAATAACCTCCTTGTATAATCCCTGTAAGGTATCAGATGATCCTGGTGTGTGTACCATTTGCCATTGGTTTGATTAATTACCAGAGCTGAATCTCCGAATACAGTTAAAGTTTTGATCCTGAGGTCAATGGCTTCCTCAAGACCCATAATGCAAGCTTCGTATTCAGCTTCGTTGTTAGTGCAGTTAAAGGTGAGTTTTGCCGAGAAAGGCAGGTGAACTCCTTTAGGTGTAATGAGTACTGCACCAACACCACGACCATTCATATTAATAGCCCCATCAAACATCATAGTCCATTCTTCTTCCGGGTCAGGCCCTTCAGTGTGAACAGGCTCTTCATGATCTTTTGCTTTAATGAACATGATGTCTTCATCAGGGAAGTCAAATCTCATAGGCTGGTAGTCATCAATGGGTTGCTCAGCAAAATAATCAGACAATACACTGCCCTTGATGGCTTTTTGAGATGTGTATTGAATATCATATTCTGTGAGGATCATTTGCCATCTTGCAACCCGTCCGGTAAGCACTGGCTTCTCAAAAATATACTTGACTGGGTCCATCTTTGAGATCAATAAGGTAGTGTGGGTCAACATATATTGTCTCAGTCGGCGAGCAGCCCACGCTAAAGCACAACAAGTTTTCTCGAGCAGTGAATAACGTTGTTCACAGTCGGTAAACTTTTTGCTTAGGTAGTATATTGCATACTCTTTTCGACCAAACTCGTCATGCTGGCCCAGCACACACCCCATTGACTCTTCTAATACTGTCAAGTACATGATTAGAGGTCTTCCTTCAACTGGAGGCATAAGGATTGGAGGTTCTTGCAAGTATTCCTTGATTTTGTCAAAAGCCCTCTGGCAGTCTTCATTCCACCTGACCGTTTGTTCTTTTCTTAACAGTTTGAACAAAGGTTCACAAGTTGCTGTAAGGTGAGATATGAACCGTGAAATGTAGTTCAATCTTCCTAAGAACCCCCGAACTTCTTTCTCAGTCTTCGGTGCAGGCATTTCTTGAATGGCTTTAACTTTATCAGGGTCAACTTCAATCCCTTTCTCGCTTACAATAAACCCCACCAGCTTACCAGATCGCACCCCGAATGTGCATTTGTTGGGGTTTAATTTCAGTTGGTACTTCCTCAGACGCTTGAATAACTTCAGCAGATTTACCAGGTGGTCTTCTTCTGTGAGGGACTTGGCAATCATGTCATCCACATAACATTCAATTTCTTTATGGATCATGTCGTGGAATAGTGTTACCATAGCCCGTTGATAGGTTGCACCAGCATTCTTCAGTCCGAATGGCATTACCTTGTAACAGAACGTGCCCCAGGGTGTGATGAAAGTTGTCTTCTCCATGTCTTCAGGTGACATCTTGATCTGATTGTATCTTGAAAATCCGTCCATGAAGGAGAACACCGAGAACTGAGCCGTATTATCAACCAATACATCAATGTGAGGTAAAGGGAAATCATCTTTTGGGCTGGCTCTGTTCAGATCCCGGTAATCCACACACATCCTCACCTTACCATCCTTCTTAGGCACAGGTACAATGTTAGCAACCCACGGCGGGTAACTAGTCACGGCAAGGAATCCGGCATCCCACAGCTTTTGTACCTCTTCTTTGATCTTCATTGCCATGTCCGGGCGAGTACGGCGTAGCTTCTGTTTAACTGGTGGGAAATCTTCTCTTAAAGGAAGCTTGTGCGTAACGATATCGGTGTCCAACCCTGGCATATCCTGATAAGACCAAGTAAACACATCCACATATTCACGAAGCAGGTCAACCAGTTGTTCCTTTACTGAGTTTTGTAAGCAGGCCCCGATCTTAACCTCTTTCACATCTTCATCCGTACCAAGATTAATCGTTTCGACCTCCTCCTGATGAGGAGTGATAACCTTTTCCTCTTTCCTTAACAACCTGGCTAGCTCTTCAGGAAGCTCATAATCTTCTTCAACCCATTCATCAGCTTGATTGATTGGATTGTCAAAGTCATACGAAGCCATAGCTGTGCTGTTGTCGGTGCAGTCTGAAAGGCACTCTCTGCAAGGGTTTAGATTGTTCATTTTAGTGATTGATTTTAATCTTGTTTAGAAAAAGTGAAGTAAAGTTATCATTTTGAAAACATCGCCATTTTATTTTTGTACAAAAAGAAAAATGAAAAAACAGTGAGCGGAAAAGAAAAAGACTCATTTGCAAAAGATGTCCGGTATTCATTGATTGATCTGTTTGCACAAAATTATAGATGGCCCGATTACAAAATGAGTCTTGTCATCTTGGGCAAGATGCGAGACTTGATGCATGCTTAAAATATACAGGAAATAATAATTACTCTGCAGGAGTAACCCTTATAATTTCCTGGGAAGACCAGTTTGAGATATGGCTCCCCGGGATCCTTGGACGTATCCAGCTCTCCAGGTTGCGCTTATCTTCCGACTCATCTTCCAAGTTGTTCACTGCATCCGGGGTGAGCATCCCCCCGCTGACAAAATTGGGCTTCTTAGCAGCCTCTGATTGATCTTGTTGAGTTGGTTTGTAACCCAACCCAAATCTGTCCTCCTTCTTCTCCACAGGTAACAGCTTGACCCAGCCTTGGGCAGTCCCCTCTTCAACAACCTTCCTGGCTTGCTGATAAGATGTCATGGAGGTTCCCAGTACAGCAGATGCTTCATTTATGTTCAGGGCCTCAAACCCCTGGCTCATAGTTTCATGGATCTCTCCATCCATCTCAATGTATTTGTATGTAGCCAGATGGCTAACAAAGATATCTTCTTCACCACAGATGGTGATGATCTGGCCTTCCCACTCGAATTTCAGCTTCTGGTGAAAGGTAGACGTAACTGCGCCAGCGGCATGGATCCAAGGTCTACCCAACAAACAGTTGTAGGCCGGCTGAATGTCCATCACGTAGAAGGTAATTTTGAAGGTCTGCGGGCCAATCATCGCAGGCAGATCAATCTCCCCTAGCACTGATCTCTTGGAGCCATCAAATGCTCTCACCACCAAATTACTCGGACGCAAAGCCAAGCCATCATACTCCAGCTTCACCAAGGCTTTCTTTGGTAGAACATTGAGTGATGACCCAGTGTCCACCAGTACATGGGATAGAACAGCACCCTTGCATTCTAGAGTGATGTGCAAAGCCTTGTTTTGGTTGCGTCCCTCAGTTGTTAAATCAGCATTGGTAAAACCCAATCCATGGCTGGTATTGACATTTGCCACCACAGTTTCTAGCTGATTAACAGTGATCTCCTCTGGCACGTATGTTGCGTGCAAGACTTTCAATAATGCATTCCTGTGAGCTTCAGAACACATCAGCATGGATAATGTAAACACCCCAAATTTGCCCTCACTCATTTCACACCATGGCTTGTGATCATTCTCATATGCATAAACACGATCATATCATCTCACATTTCATTTTTGATTCACTGGATAGTTTTCAAGGCATCTGCACCTAGGGTTTGTGATCTGAGCAATCCCAAGGCATCTTGAGCCATTCCAAAGGCCACTAATCAACTCAAAGGGGTCCATGTGTGTTCTTATGTCATATTTCACCTCCTCAAAGTCAAAAATGCAGAAGAATCACAAGAGTTAGGTTTGAGTGGATGCAGAGCCAGGATGAACTGCACAGTTGACTGAAAATTAGGGTTTTGGTTTCAGAGGCCATAACTCCAAATTTTTTGGTCATTCTTGTTTCCATTGATCTCTATATGGTATAGGGAGTATGCATATCAATTTTCATGAAGAAATTCCATGGGGAGGTCATCTGATCAAAGGTTGACTTTTCAGACAAGTCAGTGAAAAATCAGGGCATCTGAGGCCCCCAATGACCCAACCAATGGGTGATCTTCATCATTTTGAGTGTATATGATCTTTATTTGATCATGGAAGAAGGTTGAAGTTCATAAAAATCAAGAGTTTAGGGTTTTTGCAAATGTTGACTTTTTGGGCATAGTTGACTTTTCAAGAATGCATCATTTTAGGTCATTTTTCAAGCCTTGATTCATGATTCAAAAAGGCTTCAAATGGAAAAACTTTGGTCATGAAAGTTGTAGATCTCATCTTTCCCTTTTCAAAAAGTACAAGAACATGATCAAACTCTTCTTGGATCAAAAGTTATGGCAATGCAAAGTTGGCTAAAATCATTAATTTTCAAGGCATGCCTCATTTGGAAACTTTGCAAAATCTTGGACCAATGCATCATGTGACCTCTAATTCATTTCAAACCATTACACAAACATTCTCTAAGTCCTAAAAATCAGAATTGGATCAAATTTGCTCATGGCTTGGTTTCTGTAACAAGACTTTATCACATGTGAACCAAAATGTCACAACTTGCAAAAAAACCATCATGGTTACTTCACCAACTTGATACATTGGCTGCTGAGCTTTGCTAGACCTCTCCCTCATCCTTGCTGCGCCAGCCCATGCCTTGTACTTGCCTAGACTTTGAGCCATGCCTCACTTACACAAAAGTTGACTTTTTGGCAAAAGCAAACTTACCAATCACAAAAGCACAAGTCACATCAAGAAGCCAATCAGCATTGTTTATACAAACAATTTGCAAGCAAAACATGATAACACACAAGGCTGAAGCTTCCTCATTCACAACATTCACAAAAACCTCCCATCTTGCAACTTGCTTCGAATTCTTCTCCACAGCCACTAAACATTCAAGCTAACTTCACCAATCATCTCACCTGGCTCCATAGACCTCAAACCACCCAAAGCACAAGCCTGAAACAGCCAAGAGATCCCACTGCCATTTCTCACTCCATTTCTGCAGTTGCTTTCGAATCTCCTTCCCTAGCTCATAAACAGCCAAACAAACCTTGCAAAGCTTCTCCATACATCATTTGGACCTCAAACCATCATTCACAATGACCTGAAAGAGCCAGAATCTCCATAGCCATTGTTGACTGAGCTTGAAGCAGTTCCTTTCGAAACTCATTATCCAGCCAGCACAAATTCATTTTGAGTATTCAAACATCATCAAGGGGTTCTAAGGAGTAAACTGCACATAAAGAGAAGGCCAGAAAGTCCTCAAGTGGAAAGCTTCACATCTCAGGTAGCCTGAAATTTATTTTTCCAGAAATGACTTTTCTTGTTGCAAATTTGTTCTTCATGTCTTGCTGATCACTCTGGTACCATTGGTTTTGAAAATGGATGGGATTTGAGCATTTAATTTGTGCCTGAAGCTTGCGTGACCTAGTTTTCTTTTTCTTCGATTCAGTTGATTTAGGAAATATAAATGTGTTTTAGGATGGGGGTTTGATTCGTGAGGATGTGAGGATCATTTCCCAGTTCTTGTTTTTCATTTTTGATGCATTTTGAGGGATTTGGGTAGGTCTCAGGTGAGAGCTGGCCGGAGAAGACGACCGAAAGTCTTCTCCGGCCACCTGAAAGTCATTTGTGCCCTAATTGCATAATTAATGTTAGTTTGAATTTGGACCCTTGATTGCGTTGATTTGTTTGACTTCGCGCGCAGATAGAAGGCCAGGATCTCTTCATTAGCCCTAATCCACTTATTTAACTTTAATTAATTCGTAATTAATTTAATTAAGTCAGATGCAATCTCCACCATCCATTCACGCGCCAGTCAACCATTTTGAATCCAGATCCCATCCTGGCCACCCATCCTGATTACTTTTATTTTATTTCATTTTTAATTCATTTTAATTCATTTGTTTTGTACAATTTATTTAAAATAGCAAAAATGTTTTAAAAATTATGAAACTTTTTGTCAAGAGTTTCACTAATTTTTAAAACCCAAAAATATTTTTTTATTTTATTTTTATCATTAAAAAGTATTTTTAAATATTTAAAAGATTATTTTTAATTGATTAATGGGAATTAATTAATTAAAAATACTTTTAGGTATTTAAAAATTACAAAAAAAATTCATGAAATGTTCTAAGACATTTAGAAACATTGTCCCACCTTCAAACCAAATTTCTTTTTTGATCTTGATGCATTTTAAGAATTTTTCCTTGAATTAAATCATATTTTGTGCATTATTTTGATCATAAGTTCAAAAATTCATTTCTGTCAATTGGTGAAGGTTGAGACATTGATTCTTCTTGCATTGTTTTGTGTTTAGCATGTAGTTTCAAAGATAAAAAGGCCATGATTTGTTCTTGCATTTTCAAATTGATTGGCATTTGTTTTGTTAAGAACCCTAAAAAACCCTAATATCTTAGAAAATTCATATCTTGAGATTGGTTGAGAGTTGAGAACTCCCCTTTGGGCAGTGGTTTATTATAGGTTTAGGGTTTCTTTGGGTACCATTTTCCATTTTTTATCATGAGGTTTGCTTCTGTTTTGGGTTTTTGTTTGATGTTTGATCCATGAACCCTAATTTGGGCTTTCTCTTGCATCCTTCTTGCATTCTCCTGCATAACATGATTTGTCTTTGCATTTTGTGCATTCTTGTGATTCATTTGACATCTTAAGACCTGTATAAAGCATCTTTGATCATTGCATTACATATTTGCCATGTCATTTGTCTTGTATGATTCATAACATTTCATGCTTGTTCATGCTCCTTAACTTGCATCATTTGCATTCATAATCTTGTATGAACATCCCTATTGCTTTGCCTCATGTTTGCAGCACCTCATAACATCATTAACATCATGTGCATGCTTCTGGTTTGGTATAGCATCATGTCATTTCATTTCATTTAGCATTGCATTGCATTTCTTTCTAACATTTCAGGTGGTAAGTAAACTTGAGAAGTGAATTTGCCTTCACTTCTCATAACTTTTCTTTTCATCTCTCTTGCATCCATTGCTGCATTCTTATATGTGTTTGAGTTTGAGCTTGCTCATTCTTCTTCCTCCCACTTTCTTTCTTCAAGTGACTTGACTTCTTGAATGAAGCAAGTCACTTTGCTTCTCTTGATCTTGTTCATCTGCTTCCTGGTGGCTCCTCTGAAGATTGTTCTTGGAAACCTCACAAACCTCAGGACCAACCAAGCATGACAATGAATTAGGGTTTTGATTAGTCCCCCCATAGTTTTACCTTTGTGTCTCTCTTTGAGTCTTCTCTTCTCACCTCATAATCAGGGACTAAACCCTAAAGGCTTTAAGACTTTGTGCTTAGGGTTATGCCTGCATCCTTCTCTTAGGATGGAGTGTATAACTTTAATCCTAAGTATTAAACCCTTAAGGTGTTTAAATCTCTTAATCAATTCATCTAATAAATATCAAGACATCACACTTGTAACTTGGGCCTTGCATTAGGGTTCTAATTCTTCCTTAATTGGTTAAGAAGGACTAACCCTAGTGTTAATGGACAAGTCCCCCTCAAGTTGTCTTACAAACCATAAAAAACACTTCATCATCATACCATTAAATAAAATCCACCTAATCAAAGGCTTGTTTTGTCATGGGTTTAATCCCTAATCATGGATTAAATTGAGGAGTTTTTCTCAACTTAAACATTCTCATCTATTATCCTTCTTTTAGGATGGTGTAATGAGTCTGTTTAATCTTTGATTATGGCTTAACCTCATTACTCAACAAAAATCACAAAAACATCTAAATAATCACAAGTAGGTTAATGATCTTAATCCTACACCAAAGGTGATTAAGTGTGAGAATCTGACTTCACACTTAAGGTACTCTCATTACCCCTGATCAGAGGGAAGATGTGATGAGTTTACTAACCCATTGGTTTAGACTTAAGCTCATTATCCTATGACAAATTTCAAAAAGCAATAAAAGACTGAAAACTCAAAAACAAGCAATAATCGCCTCCTCCGGGATTCTTTTCTCATCACCTTCACTCACAATCGAGAACTTGCTTCTTCCGTCTAATGCAAGACAGTTCGCACCTGAGCCAGACAGGTCACACACTTGAGCATAGGCAAGCAAGCAGTTCACAAGTCAATTCATCTTTCAGTCTCTTTGGGTCGAACTACGGTGTTCTGACTTCCTCATTGCACGAGAGGATACGTAGGCATAACTTAACAGTTATCGAACAAAAGTCTCTGTATATCCCCCCTCTTTCCAGCTTCATTCTCTTTAAGCCTCATTGTCATGAGCATTTCACTCCTGTCCTTACACTGACACTCTCATACTTTACCTCACTTCACAGTACACTGACACCTGTACATCTCTTTCCAGCTATTTTACACACAGATTGCACTGACACTACCCCTTTAAAACACAAATCTTTTAAGCGTGGATCCCGTCGAGTACGGCGGACAATCTGGGTGCTAATACCTTCCCAGGTTGTAACCAACCCCCTTTCTCAGTCTCTCTGGTTCGCAAACCGTCTTATCCGTATCTTTCTAGGTCTATGCAGCATTACCTTTCCTCCGGGATAAAAATGCCTAGCTGGCGACTCTATTCATTCTCCAGTGAGTTCACGGCTGTGTGTTCTCACTGTTCCCTTCGCCGACCGTTCGCGTCTGTACCTTCATGGGACCCTGTTTCACTTGTCGGGAGCGACAGCTTGGCGACTCTGCTGGGGACCCTTATATTGCAACCAGGGCTTCTGGTTCTTTTTGTGGGTTCCTCCTAGCGCTTGTTTGATTTGTGTTTACGGGGGTGTTATGTGCTTATTTGTGCTTGTATTTATTTTGTTTATTGATTTATGTACAGTTGCTTTACTGCTTTCTCTATTGCTTTTGTATATCATACTGTCATACTGTGCTGGCTGGATCTGGTTTTTCTTTGGTGGGTGGGTATTTCATTGAGAGTTAAGGTCCTATACCTAGGACCTGAGTGACACCTAGGCTAGAGTGAATCATATTCTTTCCCATTCCATTTCGGTCTGGTGCGGGAATATGAAACACGGTTCAGATATGGGTTTCTTCTTGAGAACTCTGTGTTGCAGATTTCCTGCAATGCTAGGGCTATCTGGGAAGCCTGCTAAGTCTGGATGACCTTTTAGTATTGACCTTCAGAAACTGAGGTGAATTAGAGGAGGAACTTTTATGGTTATTGTAAGCACTGTACCTCCGGGTTAGAAGTGTTTACACTTCTCATAACTGATCCAAGTCTGAGGATCCTTGTTCTAGATCACCACCTGTGAGGGGGTTGGGTTGTTTACAGGTTTGCAGGTACCTTGACCTCAGAATACCCTGTTACTTTGACTTTGTTAAGAATACTCCATGTTGGACAGTTCTTGTGATTCTAAAACCCTGGACTTGTGGCTCTTTATTTGAGTCCCCCACCCTGGTTACTGGATTTTTAGACCTCCCTCTGGAATTCTTGAACACACATGGATCTATACCAAGGCAGTTAATCAGATCCAGCTCAGTCACAGACCCCTGCATATCATTTGCATACATACTCATTGCATCATATTAACATGTGCTTATTTGTGTTTCAGGGTATCCATATTCATCTGGTTTTGGTTTTGACCCCATCTGCAGTTGCATCAGTTTGTCAGCCATATACTTCAGTTACTTGCACTAGCCAGCCAGTGGCCCACTCCTCAGCATCTTCATCAGCACTCTACTCAGTCTTCAGCATCATGGCTCCAAAGAAAAGCAACATCACCTATCATTTCTTCCAACCAGACTTATCAGACATCAGGAGGATCCAAACCCTGATCACTCCAGATCACATACCCTTGTTCAGGGAGAGTCATGGAGATATACTGGACATGGTTATGGATCTGGACCCTTCACAGAGGAGCCTCATCCACACCTGCATTCAGTTTTATGATCCCCCATTGAGATGTTTCACCTTTCAAGACTTTCAGTTGGGTCCTCTTTTGGAAGAATACTCATATTTGGTTGGTTTGCCCATCAAGAGGGAAATCCCATTCAACCCTGAAATGGTCTTTCCTAGCAATGGAGAGATAGCAAAAGCTTTGCACCTGGAGCCTGCTTTGATTGAGCAGCATATGACCTCTAAAGCTGGGATCCCTGGATTTCATCTGGACTTCCTGATTTCTCAAGCTAGTTTGAAAGCCTCCCTGGGGGAGTGGAAAGCTGTTTGTGCTCTGTTGGCCTTAAGTGTTTATGGAATTGTGCTGTTTGCAGATGAGCCTCGATTCATCAGTAAGAATGCAATCCACTTGTTCATCCTGAAGAACCCAGTGCCAACTTTACTGGGTGATCTCTATTACTCAGTACATCAGAGAAATGAGAAGCAGAGGGGAAGATTAGTGAGGATTTGTGCTCCATTATTTCGTGCTTGGCTTCTCAGGCATCTACCCAGGACAGATGCATTTCTCAATCCTCATCAGCAAAGCAACTGGGCTAAGAGACTCACTGTCCTAACTTCAGCAGACATCAGATGGTGTACTCAGAGCACCAAAGGCAGAGATATGATCACAAGCTGTGGGCACTTTCCCAATGTGCCCTTAATAGGAGTTAAGGGAAGTATCAACTACAACCCTCTGCTGTTCAGGAGACAATTAGGCTATGCACTGGTTCATACTCCAAGGGAACAAGACCTGGTTGAGACCCTCTACTGTGAGAACAAGATTAGTTTGACTGTTGTTAGGCAGGCTGCCTGGGCCTGGGATCATGTTCAAACCAAGGGAATCACCATTTTAGGGAAGTGCAATAATGTGGCATCAGTCCAATATTATGAGTGGTCCCATGCTAGGGCCCGATTCTCTGGAATGCCCTTTACTATAGAAGACATGCCTGAGTCATCTTCAGCACCACCCCCTGCCACTATCAGTTTGGAAGAGTTTGAAAGCTTGAAGGAAAGAAATGAGAAGTTAACTCAAGCCTTGCAGAAGACCCTCAGAGAGAGGAGTGAAGGTGTGAGGGAGATTGAGAGATTGGAGAAATTGAGGGTAGAACACTTGACTAAGATTGAGAAGTCTGGGGAGTATATCAACAAGTCTAAAGCTGGTGAGCAGATTCTGAAGAATGCTTGTAAAGAAGCCCAGTTCCAAAGAGCAAGAACAGACTTGTATTTGAAAGAGAGTCAGGCCAGGTGGGTCCGGATCACTGAGGCCCGTACTCTAGAAGACAAGAGAGTTCAGGACAAGATGGAGCAGATGGAAAAAGCCCTGGCAGCAGCCCAGGAAGAAATATCAGAGCTGAAAATCAAAGCAGGATTGAAGAGGTCAAAGGACCAAAATCAGAATAAGAAATTGGCTACAGCAGTTGCAACAAGAAACCTTCTCATTAGAAGTCTCACGGAGCATCCGGCTGATCCTGTGACCGAAGCACTTCTCAAGGAAGTTCGTGAGGATGAGTTTGGCCTTGGAGTTTGATCATTTGCTTGTTGTTGTTCCTTTTCCATGTACTTTTGCTTTTTGTGATGTATTTTGGCCCCTTTGAGGGTTTGTGTTGTAAAATGAACAAATTGTATTATTTCACCTTTGTAATATATTTGTGTTGGGGTTCACATCAAAAGCAACTTCAGCAGCATCATCTTCAAGGGTCTGGAAGGGTCAAAACTGAAGGCCAAACCGGATACCTTGAGAACAAATAAGCATAACTGCATTGCATGCTAACCCTTTTGTTTGTTTTGTAGGTTTTTGTTTTGTTGTTGCTAACCTCTGTTGTGAATCTCAGGAATTATTGCTCGCCGCCGGGTATTTCCTCTCAACAGGCCTCACAGGTACCCAACTAGAAACAACCTTCCGGGAATTCAGATGGATCAGATGCAACAAGACCTTACGGAGGTCAGAACCAGATGGCCAACGAAAGGTTGGAGATGAGAACGCAGATGACGCAGTTCATGGAAGTTATGAACAACATGGCTCAGAGCCAGGAGAGACTGAGGGCCATGGTGGAAAGGCAAAATCAAGAGGAGCCTCATGTAGGAACTGCAGGCACCAGTAATAATGAAAGGGTGCAACCACATGTTCCCCCCCCTGTGTTTGGCCCACATCTACATCCTGAGATTAACGTTCCTGCAAATGTTCAAGGGGCAGCCACAGCAGCCAGAGTACTTCAAGAAGATCCTCAGGAGGACCAGTATACAGTAATGGGTGCCGGAGAGGAAACTTATGATAGACGATTGGAAGAGATAGCTGAGAAGTTGAGGTCCTTAGAATCTCAAAATTCTTTGGGTTTCGACGTTATGGACATGGGTTTGGTAGAAGGGGTCAGGATTCCCCACAAGTTCAAGCCTCCATGTTTCGAAAAGTATAATGGGACTTCATGCCCCCGGACTCATTTGCAATCATTTCTGGGAAGGCTGAAGGCCTATACAATGGATGAGAAACTGTGGATGTTCTATTTTGAAGATAGCTTGACTGGAGCTTCTAGGGAATGGTATTCCCATCTGACAAGAGCAACAATTAGATGCTGGAAGGACCTGGCAGAGGCCTTCATCAGACAGTATCAGTATAATCTGGATATGGCACCCAATAGGACCCTCCTAATGGGGATGTCACAATCATCAAGGGAGAGCTTCAGAGAGTACGCTCAAAGATGGAGACAGCTTGCTGCTGCTGTCCAGCCACCTATGTCTGAAAGAGAAATGGCTGATATGTTCATGAATACCCTTCAGGGAACCTATATTGATAGGCTAGCTGCCTTCTCCTCCACCAGCTTTGCAGATGTTGTTATAGCCGGAGAGAGAATTGAAAGCCTATTGAAAATGGGTAAAATTTCTGATAATGGTGCTAGTTCGTCCAGTAGTACAAGAAAGCCTTTTGCAGGCCCGAGAAGAACTGGCGAGACCAATGCCATTCACACCAACAGGGGTAGGCCCCAATATGTTCAAAGGTCAATAGCAGCAGTCACTATCCCTGCTCCAGCTCATCCTCAGCCAGTCTATCAACCTCCTCAACAAAACTTCCAACAACAACCTCAGTATCAACAGAATCAATACCCTCCAAGGAACTACAACAGCAACAACACCAACAACAATCAACAGAGGCCATTCCAACAAAGGTCATCCCAAGCTAACCGAGTGATCGACCCGATCCCAATGCCGTATGCTGCCTTGCTGCCACAACTTCTGAAACTCAACCTGGTTGAGCTAAGAACGTTGGCACCTCCGGATCCCAACAGTCTACCAAGAAACTATGACTCCAATGCTAGGTGCGCTTTTCATTCAAACGCACCTGGTCACAGTACAGAAAAATGCAGGGCTCTGCATATGAAGGTACAAGACTTGGTAGACTCCAAGGCTCTGAATTTTGCACCTCCGCCCAATGTCAATAAAAACCCTATGCCAAACCATGGTGGTCCCCGAATTAATGCTATTGAAGAAGACCAACCGTCTTATTTAATAACCAGTGTGGATCAGATCAGGACACCATTGGTGGAAATCAAAGCTCAACTCCGTGAAAGCAATGTATTTCCGGGGTGTGAACTAGGATGTCCATACTGCAATATTTCATGGAATGGGTGTGAGGACTTGAGGAATGGCATTAACAGCCTTATTCAGAGTGGCTTGCTACAGATCACTACATCATTCCCAGCAAATCCGGCAACTTCATCAACAACGGTTTCAGACCCTCCTACAAATGCAACAACTATTGTTCCCGACAATTCATCAGCAGCATCAACAAGTACTTCATCAGTTCTCCCGAACGATCAGTTTTCAATAGTTTCTCCTGCTACAACTTCGGCTTCAGTCCATTTCGAATCTCCATCAACAACAACAACAATCCTTCCAACAATACCTCCTACAACTCCAGCAAACAATCATGAAGATGTCTCTACTGTTACCATATTCTATGATCCTGAGAATAACTCCGCTTACCATTCAGAAGATGCTGCTCCCACTAGAGCACCAGTTACAATCTTTTACGATCCACAAACAATAACAGTCCCTTCAGCAGCAGCAATCAGTCCAGTCACTGTCACGGTGCCTGGACCAGTACCATATGAAAGCAATAGGGCCATCCCTTGGCACTATGGCTCTGACGTATACTGTAAGGGAAAAAGAATCACTCTTGAAACATCAACACTTGCACCACAAGTAGATAATGTGGGGGGAGGCGGAGGCTTCACTCGAAGCGGACGTCTCTTTGCTTCACAAGTTCAAAAACCTACTGCCGAAGCAGAAGCTGCTGCCAAGGCAAAAGGAAAAGGCCCGGTGCAGGAAGATCCAGCTGCCAAAGAAGCCCTGAAGACTCCATTTGATCAGGAAGTTGATGAGTTTATGCGGATCATTAAAAAGAGTGATTATAAAGTTGTGGATCAGCTTCACCAGACGCCATCCAAAATCTCCATCCTCTCACTGCTTATGTGCTCCGAAGCCCATCGGAATGCACTACTTAAAGTCTTGCACGCAGCTTACGTACCTGAGGAGATTACTGTCAACCAATTGGAAACCGTGGTTGGAAATGTTACTGCTAGCAATGGGCTAGGGTTTACCAATTCTGACTTGACAGCGGATGGCCGCAACCACAACAAAGCCTTGCACATAACCCTGGAATGCAAAGGAGCTGTCCTTTCTCATGTGCTGGTGGACACAGGTTCTTCCCTGAATGTCTTACCAAAGAAGGCTCTGGTGAAGCTTGAATATGATGGATTGGCATTGAGACCCAGCAACCTGGTAGTAAGAGCCTTTGATGGTTCTAAGAGATCGGTTCTGGGAGAGATTGAGCTGCCCGTGACAATTGGCCCGCAAACCTTTAAAACTATCTTTTATGTGATGGACATTCAGCCCGCCTACAGCTGTTTGTTGGGTAGACCCTGGATTCACGCCGCTGGCGCAATAACGTCTACCCTTCACCAAAAGTTAAAATTTGAGTGGGAAGGCCAAGTTGTCACAATCTGTGGAGAGGAGGACATTTTTGTTAGCCATCTGGCTACTTATAAATACATTGAGATGGATGGGGAGATCCATGAAACAATGAGCCAAGGTTTTGAAGCCTTGAATGTCAATGAAGCATCTGCTGTATCTGGTACCCCAATGTCGTCTTACCAACAAGCCCGGAAGGTTGTTGAGGAAGGAACTGCCCTAGGCTGGGGCAAGGTCTTAGCTGTGGAGGAGAAGAAGGACAAGTTTGGGTTGGGTTACAGACCAACTCAACATCAAGCAAAGGCTGCTGCAGAGCCTGGTTTTGTCAGTGGGGGGATGCTTACCCCCGATGCTATCAACTGTTTGGAAGACGAGCTGGAAGAGGAGCGCAATCTGGAGAATTGGATTCGTCCGAAGATCCCGGGGAGCAGTGTCTCGAACTGGTCTTCCCAGGAAATTATAAGCGTTACTCGAGCAGAGTAATTATTATTTCCTGTATTTTTATATAGCATGCATCCAAGTCTTGCATCTTGCCCAAGATGACAAGACTCATTTTGTAACCAGGGCCATCTGTACTTTTGTGCAAAATAGATTAAATTAATGAAATATCAGACGTCTTTTTGCAAACGAGTCTTTTTCTTTTATGCTCACTGTTTTTCCATTTTTCTTTTTGTACAAAAAAATAAATGGCGGTGTTTTCAAAATGATAACTTCATTTCACTTTTTCTAAAGCAAGATTAAAATCAATCACTAAAATGAACCAACTTAACCCTTGCAGAGAGTGCCTTCCTGATAGCACCGACAACAGCACGGCTATGACATCGTATGACTTTGACAACCCAATCAATCAAGCTGATGAAGGGGTTGATGAAGAATATGAGCTTCCTGAAGAGCTAGCCAGGTTGTTAAGACAGGAGGAAAAGGTTATTACTCCTCACCAGGAGGAGATTGAAGTGATCAATCTTGGTACGGAAGAAAATGTGAAAGAAGTTAAAATCGGGGCCTGCCTGCAAGACTCAGTGAAGAGACAACTGATAGATCTGCTTCAAGAGTATGTTGATGTGTTTGCTTGGTCGTATCAAGATATGCCAGGGTTGGATACCGATATAGTTGTGCACAAGCTGCCTCTGAGGGAAGAGTGCCCACCAGTGAAACAGAAGCTGCGCCGAACTCGTCCAGACATGGCTATGAAAATTAAGGAAGAGGTACAAAAGCAATGGGACGCCGGGTTCCTTGCTGTGACTAGCTATCCACCGTGGGTTGCTAACATAGTACCTGTGCCTAAGAAGGACGGAAAAGTTAGAATGTGTGTTGATTACCGGGATCTGAACAGAGCCAGCCCGAAAGATGACTTCCCATTACCTCACATTGACGTATTGGTGGATAACACGGCTCAGTTCTCGGTATTCTCCTTCATGGATGGATTTTCAGGATATAATCAGATCAAGATGTCACCTGAAGACATGGAGAAGACAACATTCATTACACCTTGGGGCACGTTCTGTTACAAAGTGATGCCATTCGGACTGAAGAATGCTGGTGCAACATACCAACGGGCTATGGTGACATTATTCCACGATATGATCCACAAAGAAATAGAATGTTATGTGGATGATATGATCGCCAAGTCCCTTACAGAGGAAGATCACCTGGTAAATCTGCTGAAGTTGTTCAAGCGCCTGAGGAAGTACCAACTAAAGCTGAACCCCAACAAATGCACATTCGGGGTGCGATCCGGTAAGCTGCTGGGCTTTATTGTAAGCGAGAAAGGGATTGAAGTCGACCCTGATAAAGTCAAAGCCATACAAGAAATGCCTGCACCGAAAACTGAGAAAGAAGTTCGAGGTTTCTTGGGTCGGTTGAACTACATCTCACGGTTCATATCCCACCTTACAGCAACCTGTGAACCCTTGTTCAAGCTGCTAAGAAAGGAACAAACGGTCAGGTGGAATGAAGATTGCCAGAAGGCTTTTGACAAGATCAAGGAATATCTGCAAGAACCTCCAATCCTTATGCCTCCAGTTGAAGGAAGACCTCTGATTATGTACTTGACAGTATTAGAAGAGTCGATGGGGTGTGTGCTGGGCCAGCATGACGAGTCTGGTCGAAAAGAGTATGCAATATACTACCTAAGCAAAAAGTTTACCGACTGTGAACAGCGTTATTCACTGCTCGAGAAAACTTGCTGTGCTTTAGCGTGGGCTGCTCGCCGACTAAGACAGTATATGTTGACCCACACTACCTTATTAATCTCAAAAATGGATCCAGTTAAGTACATTTTCGAGAAGCCAGCTCTTACCGGACGGGTTGCAAGATGGCAGATGATTCTCACAGAATACGACATACAGTACACTTCTCAGAAAGCCATCAAGGGCAGTGTACTATCTGAATATCTTGCTGAGCAACCCATTGATGACTACCAGCCTATGAGGTTTGACTTCCCTGATGAAGACATCATGTTCATTAAATCAAAAGATCATGAAGAGCCTGTTCACACTGAAGGGCCTGACCCGGGGGAAGAATGGACTATGATGTTTGACGGGGCTGTTAACATGAATGGCCGTGGTGTTGGTGCAGTACTCATTACACCTAAAGGAGTTCACATGCCTTTCTCGGCAAAACTCACTTTCAACTGCACTAACAACGAAGCTGAATACGAAGCTTGCATTATGGGTCTTGAGGAAGCCATTGACCTCAGGATCAAGACATTGACCGTACTCGGAGATTCAGCTTTGGTAGTCAATCAAACCAACGGGAAATGGTACACCCACCAGGATCATCTGATGCCTTACAGGGATTATACAAGAAAGTTACTGACTTTCTTCACAACAGTCAAGCTTGAGTATATCCCACGGGACGAGAATCAGTTTGCAGATGCTCTTGCTACCATTTCATCCATGATCAAAGTTCAAACGGCTAACTTTGTACCCCAGATTTCAGTGTCTAGACTGGATAGACCAGCATATGTATTTGCAGCGGAAGTTGTCAAAGATAATAAGCCTTGGTTCCATGACATTAAGTGCTTCTTGGAGGATCAAACATACCCACCTGGGGCATCTTCCAATGATAAGAAGACCTTGAGAAGGCTTGCTGGTAGTTTCTTTCTGAACGCTGATGGGTCTTTATACAAGAGGAACTTTGACATGGTACTCCTCAGATGTGTTGACAAGACGGAAGCAGATTTGCTGATGCATGAAGTGCACGAAGGATCCTTTGGTACCCATGCTGGAGGACATGCAATGGCTAAGAAATTGCTAAGATCAGGCTATTACTGGATCACAATGGACGCAGACTGTTGTGCCTATGCCAGGAAATGTCATAAATGCCAGGTCTATGCAGATAAAGTGCATGTACCTCCCAATCCTTTGAACATCATGTCTTCACCATGGCCCTTTGCCATGTGGGGCATTGATATGATTGGCAAGATTGAGCCAACTGCTTCGAATGGTCACAGATTCATCCTGGTTTCCATTGACTATTTCACTAAGTGGGTTGAAGCAGCCTCATATGCAAATGTTACAAGACAAGTGGTAGCCAGATTTCTGAAAAGAGATATCATCTGTCGATATGGAGTGCCCGAGCGAATCATTACTGATAATGGTTCCAACTTGAACAACAAAATGATGGCAGAACTGTGCCGGGACTTCAAGATCCAACATCACAATTCTTCTCCTTACAGGCCAAAGATGAATGGCGCTGTTGAGGCAGCTAACAAGAATATTAAGAAGATTGTGCAGAAGATGGTAGTCACATACAAAGACTGGCATGAAATGCTACCGTTTGCCTTGCATGGGTACCGCACATCAATCAGAACATCCACTGGGGCAACACCGTATCAGCTTGTATATGGTATGGAAGCAGTCCTACCTGTCGAAGTTGAATTACCCTCCCTACGGGTACTAATGGATGTTAAACTGAGTGAAGCAGAATGGGTTCGGTCCCGATTCGAACAACTGAGTTTGATCGAAGAGAAAAGATTGGCTGCAATCTGCCATGGGCAGTTATATCAGAAGAGAATGAAGAAAGCCTTCGATCAGAAAGTCAGGCACCGAGAATACCAAGTAGGGGATCTTGTGCTGAAAAGAATCCTCCCTCCTCATGCAGACCACAGGGGCAAATGGACTCCAAATTATGAAGGGCCATTCGTGGTAAAGAAAGTTTTCTCTGGTGGAGCACTGATGCTCAGCACCATGGATGATGAGGATTTCCCATCCCCTGTGAACTCAGATGCAGTTAAAAAATACTTCGCATAAAATGACCCGCTGGACATAAAAACAGAATGTGAGTCCAGGCAAAAATAGGGCATCCCGGCGAGTCAAAAACAGAATAAAAGACTCGGGCAAAAGTAAGGGAAAATAAATAAAAATGTACACCCGCTGAGTTGAAAAGCCGCATTGGACAACTCAGGCAAAAATGGGTATCCCGATGGATTGAAAACCCGAAAGGGCGATCCATGCAAAATAAGGGAATAAGCGAACAACTGCATTCTGAATTCGTCTGTATTATCTGCAACTTGGTAAGCTTCCAAAGGATCAAGCTTCGATCAGAATCAACTCTCTCCAGAAAGCAAGACGAGAAGAACGTCATTGTCATACGAGTCATAGCAGGAGAGGAAGCTCCTCAAAGCGTCGTCAACATCGCCAGCATTTTGTTTCTCAATTTGTAACAATCCCCTCATTTCAGGAGATGTGTTTCCTTGACTGTATCTTGCCAATTCAGGGCACATGAATTAATAAAATCAGATTTTCAGTCATGTTTCGTTTTACATTTATGTTTTGCAAAGAGTTGTCTGATATCTCTAAAATACAATTGCATAAGTACAGATGCCTTTCTCTAAAAATGAAAACACATGCTTACAGGGAATGTAATTATTCTCGAAAGTACTTAACTCCTATGACGGAATCCAGTAAGGGATACCTCGGGACCTTTTGTACGTTCCATTATCTTTGCAGGATTGCAGGTATCCAGAACGCAACCTGGGGCATGCAGGTTACGTCTCAGCAAATAGGCGAATCATTATCAGCTCGGTCTATCTTCCACATGGCATTGGAAGGTGCCCGTTTCCCCAGCGGAGCTGCCAAATCAGCATACACTCAATCTCAGCATCCGAAATGCTCTATCCCCAACTGAATTGCTCCCCATTGCTTTCCCCAGCAAAGTTGCCAAATCAACTAACAGGCTTAACACTCAGGATGCTATATCCCCAGCTGAGTTGCCTCTCGTTACTCTCCCCCAGCTGAGTTGCTTCTCACAATTCTCGCCAGCCGAGTTGCCATTCTTCCTCAGCAAAATGCAGAAATCAGGGAATCATCTCCCCACAGAGCTTCAAGCCTCTATTTAGAAGAGCAAAGCACAGAGAATCACAACAGAGTACAGGAAGCTTCCACAAACCCCAGCTGGGTCTCTCATTTATAAGGATATGTCAATCAGTGACCTATATCCCCGAGCAGATACATCATTAGATCTACCAACGATCTCATCCCCAGCTGGGATGTCCACTTCAAGCAGATCATCCAGAGATCTTCGCAGCAATGGGATCCGAATCCCAGATCTGTGCCTCTTTGCATAATCATAGCATTCGCATCATATTCACCCCCCAGAGCGTAGCATTCCGTCTAATACGGAGCATTACGGCAAAAATCAAATACATAGCATAATCATAAGTCATGTTGTGAATTGAACGCTTGTGATTAGTAACCATTCATCAGAATACAGATTACTTTCCCCAAGAGTCCCCACCAGAGACCCAGCAAAAGCAGTTGCCCCACAATCACAAACACCAGTATATACACCTTTTGGCACCCGCCCGTGTCATCTCTCCCCAGTAAAGTCGCCTGAACACCCTTTACAAACAAATCACCCTCATTACAGATACATTCTGGCACCCGTCCGTGTCATATCCCCAGCGCAGTCGCTTACACTTTCATCACTCATATACTTGTTAATATTATACTTTTCTCTTTTGACACTCGTCCGTGTCACTCTCCCCAGCAGTTAAAACACTCATCTATACAATACAATACTCACTACTCATGGTACGCTTATACAGATACTCGTCCGTATCTTGTATACATCATCACTCATAACCCCACAGATTCGACAGTAGTCCTTGTTCTTTGTTAACCAGTTGGTACTCGTCCGTACCATCATCTCAGAACATTGCGTCTAGTGTTTGTTTCTACTTGATACTCGTCCGTATCACAGTCTTAAGGATGCTCGTCCGCATCTTTAATCCATACACCGTGTCAAACACTTATGTCTTCTTGAATATAGATACTCGTCCGTGTCTATTATTCCCCAGAAGAATTTTTTCAGATGCAACACTCGTCCGTGTTCTTTGCTAACCAGTTGATACTCGTCCGTATCATCATCTCTGAACGTGTGTCAGTTTGTTTCTACGTGATACTCGTCCGTATCATAGTCTTAAGGATGCTCGTCCGCATCTTTAATCTATACACAATACCAAACACTTATACCTTTTGTTTCTTGGGTGTAAACGCTCGTCCGTGTTTACATTATCCCCAGTAGATCACCAACAAATTTTCTTTTTATCTAACACTCGTCCTGTGTTATGATACCTTTGAGAGCAGCCGTACCCTACTGAGTGGTCGTCCTCCACTTCTTGATGGTCGTCCTCCATCATGCTCATCCGATGGCCGTCCCCATCGTTGATTTTAGCAGCCGTCCCCTGCTAGGTGGTCGTCCTCCACCTTTTGATGATCGTCCTTCATCACTTTATCCAATGGCCGTCCCCATTGTTGATTTTGGTTATCTGGCATTCGTCCTATGTCATGAGAAACCTCGAGAGCAGCCGTCCCCTGCTGAGTGGTCGTCCTCCACTTCTTGATGGTCGTCCTCCATCTTGCTCGTCCGATGGCCGTCCCCATCGTTGACCTTTTCTATCCGATGGCCGTCCCCATCGTTGATATTTTCGGCAGCCGTACCCTGCCAGGTGGTCGTCCTCCACCTTTGATGGCCGTCCCCATCACATTTCTTTTATCCCCAACAGAGCAGCCGTCCCCTGCTAGGTGATCGTCCTTCACCTTTGATGGCCGTACCCCATCAGCTGTTTATTTAATTTATTCTTTAACCCGATGGCCGTCCCCGTCGTGGTCCCTTTTCCTTTTAACCCGATGGCCGTCCCCATCGTTGGTTACTTGACCTTTATGAACTTGGTGGCCGTCCCCGTCATGTTTCATTAATCCCCTGAGAACTTTGCAGCTTTATCTTGACGGCCGTCCCCATCATAATATTCTATTTTCCCCAGCTAGTCGGCCGTCCCCGTCTTAGCTTTACTTGTTTTTCCCCAGCTAGTCGGCCGTCCCCGTCTTAGCTTTACTTTTTATCCCCAGCATGTCGGTCGTCCCCGTCATCGCTTTATTTCCTGCACTTTACCAGCATGTCGGCCGTCCCCGTCATCGCTTTGCTTCACATACCACTTTACCCAGCAGTCTTCCTCTGCTCGACGGTCGTCCTCCGTCGCCCACACTTTACAATATACTTTATTTTGCTTTTACAATCTATATCCCTTTTCTTCTTCATTCTGTGAGTGCAAATTTTGGACTGTCTTTGGTATTCAACCACAAGTTATCTTGTTTGCCTGTTAAGCCGTCGCTTACATCCTACACAGCTAACTCATGTTTGAATAGGGGCAGCTGTAAACACCCCAAATTTGCCCTCACTCATTTCACACCATGGCTTGTGATCATTCTCATATGCATAAACACAATCATATCATCTCACATTTCATTTTTGATTCACTGGATAGTTTTCAAGGCATCTGCACCTAGGGTTTGTGATCTGAGCAATCCCAAGGCATCTTGAGCCATTCCAAAGGCCACTAATCAACTCAAAGGGGTCCATGTGTGTTCTTATGTCATATTTCACCTCCTCAAAGTCAAAAATGCAGAAGAATCACAAGAGTTAGGTTTGAGTGGATGCAGAGCCAGGATGAACTGCACAGTTGACTGAAAATTAGGGTTTTGGTTTCAGAGGCCATAACTCCAAATTTTTTGGTCATTCTTGTTTCCATTGATCTCTATATGGTATAGGGAGTATGCATATCAATTTTCATGAAGAAATTCCATGGGGAGGTCATCTGATCAAAGGTTGACTTTTCAGACAAGTCAGTGAAAAATCAGGGCATCTGAGGCCCCCAATGACCCAACCAATGGGTGATCTTCATCATTTTGAGTGTATATGATCTTTATTTGATCATGGAAGAAGGTTGAAGTTCATAAAAATCAAGAGTTTAGGGTTTTTGCAAATGTTGACTTTTTGGGCATAGTTGACTTTTCAAGAATGCATCATTTTAGGTCATTTTTCAAGCCTTGATTCATGATTCAAAAAGGCTTCAAATGGAAAAACTTTGGTCATGAAAGTTGTAGATCTCATCTTTCCCTTTTCAAAAAGTACAAGAACATGATCAAACTCTTCTTGGATCAAAAGTTATGGCAATGCAAAGTTGGCTAAAATCATTAATTTTCAAGGCATGCCTCATTTGGAAACTTTGCAAAATCTTGGACCAATGCATCATGTGACCTCTAATTCATTTCAAACCATTACACAAACATTCTCTAAGTCCTAAAAATCAGAATTGGATCAAATTTGCTCATGGCTTGGTTTGTGTAACAAGACTTTATCACATGTGAACCAAAATGTCACAACTTGCAAAAAAACCATCATGGTTACTTCACCAACTTGATACATTGGCTGCTGAGCTTTGCTAGACCTCTCCCTCATCCTTGCTGCGCCAGCCCATGCCTTGTACTTGCCTAGACTTTGAGCCATGCCTCACTTACACAAAAGTTGACTTTTTGGCAAAAGCAAACTTACCAATCACAAAAGCACAAGTCACATCAAGAAGCCAATCAGCATTGTTTATACAAACAATTTGCAAGCAAAACATGATAACACATAAGGCTGAAGCTTCCTCATTCACAACATTCACAAAAACCTCCCATCTTGCAACTTGCTTCGAATTCTTCTCCACAGCCACTAAACATTCAAGCTAACTTCACCAATCATCTCACCTGGCTCCATAGACCTCAAACCACCCAAAGCACAAGCCTGAAACAGCCAAGAGATCCCACTGCCATTTCTCACTCCATTTCTGCAGTTGCTTTCGAATCTCCTTCCCTAGCTCATAAACAGCCAAACAAACCTTGCAAAGCTTCTCCATACATCATTTGGACCTCAAACCATCATTCACAATGACCTGAAAGAGCCAGAATCTCCATAGCCATTGTTGACTGAGCTTGAAGCAGTTCCTTTCGAAACTCATTATCCAGCCAGCACAAATTCATTTTGAGTATTCAAACATCATCAAGGGGTTCTAAGGAGTAAACTGCACATAAAGAGAAGGCCAGAAAGTCCTCAAGTGGAAAGCTTCACATCTCAGGTAGCCTGAAATTTATTTTTCCAGAAATGACTTTTCTTGTTGCAAATTTGTTCTTCATGTCTTGCTGATCACTCTGGTACCATTGGTTTTGAAAATGGATGGGATTTGAGCATTTAATTTGTGCCTGAAGCTTGCGTGACCTAGTTTTCTTTTTCTTCGATTCAGTTGATTTAGGAAATATAAATGTGTTTTAGGATGGGGGTTTGATTCGTGAGGATGTGAGGATCATTTCCCAGTTCTTGTTTTTCATTTTTGATGCATTTTGAGGGATTTGGGTAGGTCTCAGGTGAGAGCTGGCCGGAGAAGACGACCGGAAGTCTTCTCCGGCCACCTGAAAGTCATTTGTGCCCTAATTGCATAATTAATGTTAGTTTGAATTTGGACCCTTGATTGCGTTGATTTGTTTGACTTCGCGCGCAGATAGAAGGCCAGGATCTCTTCATTAGCCCTAATCCACTTATTTAACTTTAATTAATTCGTAATTAATTTAATTAAGTCAGATGCAATCTCCACCATCCATTCACGCGCCAGTCAACCATTTTGAATCCAGATCCCATCCTGGCCACCCATCCTGATTACTTTTATTTTATTTCATTTTTAATTCATTTTAATTCATTTGTTTTGTACAATTTATTTAAAATAGCAAAAATGTTTTAAAAATTATGAAACTTTTTGTCAAGAGTTTCACTAATTTTTAAAACCCAAAAATATTTTTTTATTTTATTTTTATCATTAAAAAGTATTTTTAAATATTTAAAAGATTATTTTTAATTGATTAATGGGAATTAATTAATTAAAAATACTTTTAGGTATTTAAAAATTACAAAAAAAATTCATGAAATGTTCTAAGACATTTAGAAACATTGTCCCACCTTCAAACCAAATTTCTTTTTTGATCTTGATGCATTTTAAGAATTTTTCCTTGAATTAAATCATATTTTGTGCATTATTTTGATCATAAGTTCAAAAATTCATTTCTGTCAATTGGTGAAGGTTGAGACATTGATTCTTCTTGCATTGTTTTGTGTTTAGCATGTAGTTTCAAAGATAAAAAGGCCATGATTTGTTCTTGCATTTTCAAATTGATTGGCATTTGTTTTGTTAAGAACCCTAAAAAACCCTAATATCTTAGAAAATTCATATCTTGAGATTGGTTGAGAGTTGAGAACTCCCCTTTGGGCAGTGGTTTATTATAGGTTTAGGGTTTCTTTGGGTACCATTTTCCATTTTTTATCATGAGGTTTGCTTCTGTTTTGGGTTTTTGTTTGATGTTTGATCCATGAACCCTAATTTGGGCTTTCTCTTGCATCCTTCTTGCATTCTCCTGCATAACATGATTTGTCTTTGCATTTTGTGCATTCTTGTGATTCATTTGACATCTTAAGACCTGTATAAAGCATCTTTGATCATTGCATTACATATTTGCCATGTCATTTGTCTTGTATGATTCATAACATTTCATGCTTGTTCATGCTCCTTAACTTGCATCATTTGCATTCATAATCTTGTATGAACATCCCTATTGCTTTGCCTCATGTTTGCAGCACCTCATAACATCATTAACATCATGTGCATGCTTCTGGTTTGGTATAGCATCATGTCATTTCATTTCATTTAGCATTGCATTGCATTTCTTTCTAACATTTCAGGTGGTAAGTAAACTTGAGAAGTGAATTTGCCTTCACTTCTCATAACTTTTCTTTTCATCTCTCTTGCATCCATTGCTGCATTCTTATATGTGTTTGAGTTTGAGCTTGCTCATTCTTCTTCCTCCCACTTTCTTTCTTCAAGTGACTTGACTTCTTGAATGAAGCAAGTCACTTTGCTTCTCTTGATCTTGTTCATCTGCTTCCTGGTGGCTCCTCTGAAGATTGTTCTTGGAAACCTCACAAACCTCAGGACCAACCAAGCATGACAATGAATTAGGGTTTTGATTAGTCCCCCCATAGTTTTACCTTTGTGTCTCTCTTTGAGTCTTCTCTTCTCACCTCATAATCAGGGACTAAACCCTAAAGGCTTTAAGACTTTGTGCTTAGGGTTATGCCTGCATCCTTCTCTTAGGATGGAGTGTATAACTTTAATCCTAAGTATTAAACCCTTAAGGTGTTTAAATCTCTTAATCAATTCATCTAATAAATATCAAGACATCACACTTGTAACTTGGGCCTTGCATTAGGGTTCTAATTCTTCCTTAATTGGTTAAGAAGGACTAACCCTAGTGTTAATGGACAAGTCCCCCTCAAGTTGTCTTACAAACCATAAAAAACACTTCATCATCATACCATTAAATAAAATCCACCTAATCAAAGGCTTGTTTTGTCATGGGTTTAATCCCTAATCATGGATTAAATTGAGGAGTTTTTCTCAACTTAAACATTCTCATCTATTATCCTTCTTTTAGGATGGTGTAATGAGTCTGTTTAATCTTTGATTATGGCTTAACCTCATTACTCAACAAAAATCACAAAAACATCTAAATAATCACAAGTAGGTTAATGATCTTAATCCTACACCAAAGGTGATTAAGTGTGAGAATCTGACTTCACACTTAAGGTACTCTCATTACCCCTGATCAGAGGGAAGATGTGATGAGTTTACTAACCCATTGGTTTAGACTTAAGCTCATTATCCTATGACAAATTTCAAAAAGCAATAAAAGACTGAAAACTCAAAAACAAGCAATAATCGCCTCCTCCGGGATTCTTTTCTCATCACCTTCACTCACAATCGAGAACTTGCTTCTTCCGTCTAATGCAAGACAGTTCGCACCTGAGCCAGACAGGTCACACACTTGAGCATAGGCAAGCAAGCAGTTCACAAGTCAATTCATCTTTCAGTCTCTTTGGGTCGAACTACGGTGTTCTGACTTCCTCATTGCACGAGAGGATACGTAGGCATAACTTAACAGTTATCGAACAAAAGTCTCTGTATATCCCCCCTCTTTCCAGCTTCATTCTCTTTAAGCCTCATTGTCATGAGCATTTCACTCCTGTCCTTACACTGACACTCTCATACTTTACCTCACTTCACAGTACACTGACACTTATACATCTCTTTCCAGCTATTTTACACACAGATTGCACTGACACTACCCCTTTAAAACACAAATCTTTTAAGCGTGGATCCCGTCGAGTACGGCGGACAATCTGGGTGCTAATACCTTCCCAGGTTGTAACCAACCCCCTTTCTCAGTCTCTCTGGTTCGCAAACCGTCTTATCCGTATCTTTCTAGGTCTATGCAGCATTACCTTTCCTCCGGGATAAAAATGCCTAGCTGGCGACTCTATTCATTCTCCAGTGAGTTCACGGCTGTGTGTTCTCACTGTTCCCTTCGCCGACCGTTCGCGTCTGTACCTTCATGGGACCCTGTTTCACTTGTCGGGAGCGACAGATAATATGGAGATCTTTGAGGGAGTTTGGTGAAGCTGATCCACTACCTTGTAATCACTTCTCTTTATAATTCTCATAAACTCGTCTACGTCTTGCTCAAAAGATGTCTTATGAGTTTCTTTGATAGTTGGCTCTTCAACCACCACACTCTTTCCTTTTGCTTTGGCAGCAGCTTCTGCTTCAGCATTAGGTTTTTGTAATTGTGAGGCAAAAAGGCGTCCGCTTCGAGTGAAGCCTCCGTCTCCCCCAACATTATCAATCTGTGGAGAAGAGGTTGAAGAATCCAAAGAGATTTTCTCCCCGTTGCAGTAGAGGTCAGAGCCATAATGCCAAGGGATGGCATTACTGCTTTCATATGGAACGGGTCCAGGCACCGTGATGGTAACCGGACTGACTGCAGCAGAGGAGGGTGCTGAAATAGTGTGCGGATCATAGTAGATGGTGACTGGTGACCTGGCAGGAGGTGCCACTGCTTGTTGTTGAAAGTTGTCGTTTGGAGGAACATATGATGGATCATAATAAATGGTGACTGCTGAGATATCTGTTGGCGTTGTAGAAGATTCTGTTGAATGAATGGGTGTTGATGTTGTAGAAGAGATGGTTGTTGATATCTGGTTTGTTGAAGTGATAGATGAAGCATTGGTCGATGAAATTGATGAATTTTTCGGAATGATTGTCGTTGCAGTTGTAGAAGACTCATGAATTGTTGTCAAAGGGATTGCTGGATTTGCAGGTACGGATGTTGTGATCTGAAGAATACCACTTTTGATAAAATCATCTATGCCGCTTCTCAAGTTATCACACCCGTTGACCGAAATGTTGCAATAACCACAACCGAGCTCACACCCCGAGAACATCTGGTATTCTAAGAGCTGAGCTTTAATTTCTACCAGAGGTGTCCGAATCTGCCCAACACTGGTGATTAAGAAAGATGGCTTATCTTCCTCAATAGCATTAATTCTTGGTCCTCCATGATTGGGCATGGGATTCTTGTGTACATTAGACGGGGGTGCAAAGTTGAGGGCTTTAGAATCCACCAGATCTTGTACCTTCATTTGTAAAGCCCTGCATTTCTCTGTACTGTGGCCAGGTGCATTTGAATGAAAAGCACACCGGGCGTTGACATCATAGTTTCTTGGATGACTGGCAGGATCTGGAGGATCCAATGTCCTTAGCTCAACCAGGTTGAGTTTCAGGAGTTGTGGCAATAAAGCGGCATAAGGCATAGGGATAGGGTCAATCACCCTATTTTCCTGTGACGGTCTTTGTTGGAAGGGTCTTTGCTGTTGATTGCTGTTGTTGTTGTTGTTGTTGTAGTTTCTCTGAGGCGGATACTGAACTTGTTGCTGGTAGTGGGGTGGTTGTTGTGGTTGGTATGCTGGTTGCTGAGGAATTGGAGCTGGAATTGTGACAGCTGCCACTGACCTATGAACATACTGAGGTCTGCCCCTGTTGGCATGAATAGCATTAGTCTCACCAGTTCTTCTTGGTCCCACAAAAGGCTTCCTGGGATTGCTTGACGAACTTGCACCGTTATCAGAAATTTTACCCATCTTCAGAAGGCTTTCAATTCTTTCTCCAGCTATGACTACGTCAGCGAAGCTGGTGGAGGAAAAGGCAGCTAGCTTGTCAATATATGTCCCTTGCAGGGTATTCATGAACATGTCGGCCATTTATCTTTCTGACATGGGTGGCTGGACAGCAGCAGCAAGCTGTCTCCACCTCTGGGCATATTCCCTGAAGCTTTCTCTAGAGGACTGAGACATTCCCATCAGAAGGGTTCTGTTAGGAGCCATGTCCAGGTTGTATTGGTACTGCCTGATGAAAGCCTCAGCTAGGTCTTTCCAGCATCTGATTGTAGCTCTGGTCAAATGAGAGTACCACTCCCTTGAAGCCCTAGTCAAACTATCTTCAAAGTAAAACATCCATAGTTTTTCATCCATGGTGTATGCCTTCAGTCTCCCCAGAAAGGATTGCAAGTGAGTTCGTGGACAGGAAGTTCCATTGTACTTCTCGAAGCACGGGGGTTTAAACTTGTGGGGAATCCTTACCCCATCCACTAACCCCATGTCCATGACATCAAAACCCAAGGAGTTTTGAGACTCCAGAGATCTTAATTTCTCAGCAATTTCGTCAAGCCTCCTATAATAGGCTTCATCTCCAGCTCCCATTACAGTGAATTGATCCTCTTAGGGGTCTTCTTGTAAGATTCTGCCCGCAGTTGTATTTCCTTGCACATTAACCGGGATATTGACTTCCGGGTGCAGATGAGGCCCATATACCGGTGGATTAATATGAGGCTGACCCCTCTCATTGTTACTTGTTCCTCCAGTTCCCAGAGGGGGTTCTTCTGGGGTCTGCCTTTCTACCAATGCCCTCAATCTTTCTTGGCTTTGAGCCAAGCCATTCATTACTTCCATGAACTGGGTCATTTGGTTCCTCATCTCCAGCCTTTCGTTGACCATCTGGGTCCTGACCTCTGTCAGCTCTTGCTGTACTTGGTCCATCTGGATACCAGGAAGATTGTTGCGAGTAGGATATCTGTGTGGGCGGTTGAGAGGGAACACCCGACGGCGAGCAATAATTCCTGAACCACAACAGAGTTAGTATGCAATGCAGTATGCTTATTTGTTTCCAAGGTATCTGGCTTGGTGTTTGGTTTTGACCTTTCCAGACCCCTGAGGAAGATGCTTTGATGTTGCTTGAGAGGAAGAGAACTCAATAAAACAAACTAACAGATATATTACAAATGGTGAATAATACATAGTTTGTTCTTACAACACATGCCCCTGAAGGGTCAAAATACAACAAAGAGAAAAGTACATCAAATGGAAATAGCAACAAACAAAGTAGTCAAACATCTAAGCCAAACTCATCCTCCTTAAATTCCTTCAGAAGTGCTTCAGTTACAGGATCAGCCGGATGCTCTGTAATGCTTCTGATAAGAAGGTTCCTGGTGGCAATAGCAGCAGTCAGCTTCTTGTGCTTTCCCTGGTCCTTTGACCTCTTCACACCAGCCCTAAGCTTCAATTCTGAAATCTCCTTCTGGGCTGCTAACAGGGCTTCCTGTTGTTTCTTTTCATTAGCCTCCAACTGCTCAATCCTGTCTTGAGTTCTCTTATCTTCTTGAGTGTGAGCTTCAGTAATTCTGACCCACCTAGCTTGACTTTCTTTCAGATAAAGATCAGCTCTAGTCTTCTGAAACTGGGCCTCTTTACAGGCATTCTTCAAAATCTGCTCTCCTGCTCTTGATTTCTTGATGTAATCCTCTGCTTTCTCAATCCTGGCTAGATGCTCCACCTTAAGATTTTCTAACCTCTCAATGTCTAGACGACCATCACTCCTCTCCCAGAGGGTCTTCTGCAGAGCTTGAGTCAGATTCTCATTCCTCTCTTTCAGTTTCTCAAATTCCTCTAGGCTGACAGTAGCTGGAGGTGGTACTGTGGATGGTCCAGGTGCATCCTCAATGGCGAAAGGCATCCCAGAAATCTGAGCCCTAGCATGATACCACTCATAATACTGTGCTGAAGCCACATTGTTGCATTTCCCAAGAATGGCCATCCCTTTGGTCTGGACGTTGTCCCAAGCCCAGGATGCTTGTCTGACAACAGCTAGATTAGGCTTTATCTCACAATACAGGGTTTCAGCCAAGTCCTGCACCTTAGGAGGGTGAACCAAAGCATAGCCCAACTGTCTTTTGAATAGAAAAGGGTTGTAGTTGATGCAACCCTTCACTCCTATCAGAGGTACACTGGGGAACTGCCCACAGCTAGTAATTATGTCTCTGCCCTTGGTGCTCTGGGTGCACCACCTGATGTCATCTGAAGTCAAAGTAGTGAGTCTTCTAGCCCAATTCTTTTGTTGGTGAGGGTTCAAGAAAGCATCAGTCTTGGGTAAGTGTTTAAGCAGCCAGGTATGAAATAGAGGAGCACAGCATCTCACCAATCTCCCTCTCTGCTTCTCATTCCTTTGGTGAACAGAATAATAGAAATCTCCCAGTAAGGTGGGTACTGGGTTCCTCAAAAGGAAGAGATGAATAACATTCTTGCTGATAAACTTGGGCTCATCTACAAAAAGTATAACCCCATATATACTGAGGGCTAACAATGCACAAACTGCCTTCCATTCTCCCAAGGAGGCCTTCAGGATGGCCTGAGAAGTTAGAAAGTCCAAGTGTAGACCAGGGATGCAAGCCTTTGTATACATGTTCTGCTCAATCAAAGCAGGTTCCAAACACAGTGCATTTGCCACTTCTTCATTGCTGGGAGAAGCCATTTCAGGGTTGAAGGGGATACCACCCCTGACATGTACTCCAACAGAGGTCCCAACTGAAAATTCTGGAAAGTGAAGCATCTCAAAGGAGGATCATAGAACTGTAGGCAAGTGTGAATCAAACTCCTCTGAGAAGGGTCTAAGTCCATAACCATATCAAGGATGCCTCCATAATGTTCTCTGAATAATGGGATATGGTCTGGAGTAATGAGTGCCTGGACCTGCCTGATGCCAGCCAGCACAGGCTCAAAGAAGTGATATGAAATGTTGCTCTTCTTAGGTGCCATGACTACTGATGAAGAACTGAAAACAAATACTGATGATGAAGACTGGTACTGAAGATGAACTACTGATAAGCTGAGACTGGTGATAATAGTAGCTGAAGCAGGCAACTGATGAAGATGGCTGAAGCAGATGGCTGATGAACAGGGGTCTAATCAGATAAAGGGGTCAAAACCAAGCCAAAATATAATGTGGATACCCTGAAAAACAAATAAACAAATGTTAAATGATGCAATGATGATGTATGCAGATGATATGCAAGGGTTTGTGATCAAGCTGGATCTGATTACTGCCTTGACATAAAGTCCATGTATGTTTAAGAAGTCCAGATGGAGGTTCAAAAGTCCAGTAACCAGGGTGGGGGACACAAATAAAGAGTCACATGTCCTGGGTTAAATCACAAGAATTGTCCAATGTGAAGCATTCTTAAACACAATAAGAAATAGGGTATGATGTGGCCAAGGGTTCCTGCAAACCTGTAAACAACCCAACCCCCTCACAGGTGGTGTTCTAGAACAAGGATCCTCAGACTTGGACCAGTTATGAGAAGTGTAAACACTTCTAACCCGGATGTACAGTGTTTACAATAACCATAAAAGATCCTCCTCTAATTCACCTCAGTTTCTGAAGGTCATAGTAAAGGTCATCCAGACTTAGCAGGCTTCCCAGATAGCCCTAGCACTACAGGAAATCTGTAGCACAGAGTTCTCAAGAAGAAACCCATATCTGAACCGTGTTTTATATTCCCGCACCAGACCAAAATGGAATGGGAAAGAACATGAACCACTCTAGCCTAGGTGTCACTCAGGTCCCAGGTATAGGGCCTTAAACTCTCAGTGAACCCCACCCACCAAGACAAAAAACCAAATCCAGTCAGATAACAGTATGACAGTATGATGTATAAAGCTATAAAGAAAGCAATAAATAAATGTACATAAAGCAGTAAATAAAAGCAACTATATAAACACAATTAGCACATAACACCCCAGTAAACACAAATCAATCAAGCGCTAGGAGGAACCCACAAAAAGAACCAGAAGCCCTGGTTACAGTCTTAGCACCGTAGGTGCCTTCTCCCCAGCAGAGTCGCCAAGCTGTCGCTCCCACCAAATGACACACGGGGCCAAGAGGGGTACAGACGCGAACGGTCGGCGAAAAGGGAATGTGAGAACACACAGGAGTGAACTCACAAGAAAGGAAAAAAGAGTCGCCAGCTAGGCATTTTTATCCCGAAGGAAAGGTAATGTTGCATAAACCTAGAAAGATATGGATAAGACGGTCGCGAACCAGAGAGACTGAGAAAGGGGGTTGGTTACAACATGGGAAGGTATTAGCACCCAGATTGTCCGTCGTACTCGACGGGATCCACGCTTAAAAGATTTGTGTTTTAAAGGGGGTAGTGTCAATGCAATCTGTGTATCAAAGCTGGAAAGAATGCAAGTGTCAGTGTAAAAGAAATGTGAAGTGTATAAGAGAAGTGTCAGTGTAAGAACAAGAGTGAAATGCTCAGGACCATGAGACTAAAAGAATAATGTTGGAGGAGGGGGGGGGTATACAGAGACTTTTGTTCGATAACTGTTAAGTTATGCCTACGTATCCTCTCGTGGAATGAGGAAGTCAGAACACCGTAGTTCGACCCAAAGAGACTGAAAGATAAATTGACTGATGAATTGCTTACTTGCCTATGCTCAAGTGTATGACCTGTCTGGCTCAGGTGCAAATTGTCTTGCATTAGACGGAAGAAGCGAGTTCTCGTTTATGAGTGAATAAGATGAAAAAAGAATCCCGAAGGAGACGATTATTGTTTGTTTTTGGTATTTTCAGTCTTTTATTGCTTTTTGAAGTTTGTCATAAGATAATGAGCTTAAGCCTAAACAAATGGGTTAGTAAACTCATCACATCTTCCCTCTGATTAGGGGTAATGAGAATACCTTAAGTGTGAAGTCAGCATCTCACACTTAATCACCTTTTGATGTAGGATTAAGATCATTAACCTACTTGTGATTATTTAGATGCTTTTGTTGTTTTTTGTTTAGTGTTAAGTAATGAGATTAAGCCATATTCAGGGATTAAACAGACTCATTACACCATCCTAATAGAAGGATAATAAATGAGAATGTTTAAGCTGAGGAAGACTCCCCAACTTAATCCATGATTAAGGATTAACTTCATGACAAAACAAAGCCTTTATTAAGATGGATTTTAGTTAATGATATGATGAAGAAGTGATTTTTTATGATTTGTAAGACAACTTGAGGGGGACTTGTCCATTAACACTAGGGTTAGTCCTTCTTAACCAATTAAGGAAGAATTAGAACCCTAATGCAAGGCCCAAGTTATAAGCTTGATGTCTTGATCATTATTAAGTGAGTTGATTAAAGGATTTAAACACATTAAGGGTTTAACACTTAGGATTAAAGTTATACACTCCATCCTAATAGAAGGATGCAGGCATAAGCTTAATCACAAAGCCTTAAAGCCTTTAGGGTTTAGTCCCTGATCATGAGATGAGGAGAGAAGACTCAAAGAGACACAAAGGTAGAAGCTAAGAGGGGGACTAATAAAACCCTAATTATTGTCATGCTTGGTCATTCCTAGGGTTTGTGAGGTTTAAGAAGGGAATCTTCAAAGAACCACCAAGGAGGGAAGCAAATGAGAGGAGCAAAGAGAAGCAAAACAACTTGCTTCACTTAAGAAGTCAAGTTGCTTGAAGAAAGAAAGGTAAGGTGAACAAGAGTGAGAAAGCTCAATCCAAACACATACAAAATGCAGCAAGGGAGGTATGAAAGAGATGAAAAGAGAATGTGAGAAGTGAAGGCAAATTCACTTCTCAGACAACTTACCACCTGAAAAGTTAGTAAAGAAATGAAATACAATGCAAAATGAGATGAAATGTCATGATGCAAACCAAAACCAGAAGCATGAGTATGGTGTTAATGATGCTAAGAGATGATGTAAACATGAGGCAAGGCATTAGAATGATCACACAAACATATGGATGCAAGTGAAGCATGTTTTGAACCATGGACATACATGAAAAGTTATGGAATGCAAATTACATACAACATGGCAAATGAAAGATGCAATGATCAAACATGATTCTAATATGTCTTAAGATGTATCATGAATCAAATGAATGCATAAAATGTCATGGCAAGTCATGGTATGCAAGCAAATGTAAGATGAATGCAAAAGAAAGCCCAAATTAGGGTTCATGATCAATGCACAAAACAAAATTCAAAACCAGAAGCAAATGACATGATAAAAATTTGAAAATGCAATCAAAGGAACCTTAGACCTATACAAACTCACTGCCCAAAGGGGGGGATCCAACTCTTAACCTAGTGTAAGTTATGAATTTCCTAAGTTGGCTAGGGTTCTAAAGGTACCTTGTCAAGAAAAATGTCAAACAAATTGAAAATGCAAGATCAATTCATGCCAATTTAAACCTATAAACTACATGTTATGCAAGATGTAATGCAAAAAGAATCATTGTCCAACTCTCAATGGTTATGCAGAAGTGAATTTTTGAAGTTTGAATCAAAATAATGCCTTGAAATGAAATTAAATCCATTGAAAATTGTCAAAAGGCATCAAGATCAAAAAATAAATTTGGTTTGAAGGTTGGACAATGTTTCTAAATGATTTTAAATGTTTCATGAATTTTTTTGTGATTTTTAAATACCTAAAAGTATTTTTAATTAATTAATTCTCATTAATCAATTAAAAATAAACTTTTAAATGATTTAAAAATATTTTTCAATGCAAAAAATAAAAATAAAAATATTTTTGTGTTCTGAAAATTAATAAAAGCTTGAATAAAAATTTTCAGAATTTTTGAACAATTTTTGCTATTTTTAATAAAATATACAAAACAAATGAAATAAAATGAAAATAAAATTGAATAAAATGAGAAGTATGCTGATCCAGTGGCCAGGATTCAAATTTGACACGCGGGAATTGACTGGCGCGCGTTTGAATGGCTGGGATTCATTCTGAAATTTGAATTTAATTAATCCTAATTAATTACATAAATGACTGGATTAGGGTTTAATCAACGCATCTGGGACGTCCATTCTTGCGCGGGTCAAACAAAGTCAGCCCATCCTACGCTCCAAATTCAAACCTGGCCCTAAACCATAATTAACTTTAATGACCTTCAGACGGCCGGAACAGTGGTTCCGGTCGTCTTCTCCGACGAGCCATTTCTCTAACTCTCTCCAAACTCCATAAAAATGAAAGCTAACTGCCCAGAATCAAACCCCACTCATCACTGAATCAAAACCCCCAAACAAAAACCATTTTTCATTCATCAATCATGCAAATCGAAGCAAAACAAATTTAGGGCAGAAAGTTTCAGACAACTCATACATACTCAATATTCCACCATTTTCATTTTCAAACACATCATGATGATCAGGATAACATGTAGAATCAATTTATAACAAGTAAATGGAGTTTTGGAAAATTTGTTCTTGATGGATACCTGAACTGAAGTCCTTCGAACAGGAGCTTTCTGAGCCTTTCTCCTATGCAAACTGACTCCTCTGGTCCTCCTGAGCTCAATGGAATGCTTCACAACTCTTGTTGATGGCTGATTTGGGAGATGGCAGAAGTTCTGTTCAAGGGGGGGTGGTGATCGTGTTTTGGTTTCAGTGACTTTCAGGCTGTTTCAATGGTTGGTTTGTGATCAGTGAGTCATGTTGAGATTGTTTGTGAAGTTTGTTTTGATGTTTTATGCTTGTGGAGAGTGTTTCGAATGGTTTTGCATAAGAGGTGGAAAATGAGAATGCTGTCTTCTTGGAGGTTTCAGGCTTGTGTGTCTTATGAGAATGAAGCCTTGGGATGTGTTTGTAAAGTCTGGATTGGGCAGAGAGTGGTTGTGTCACTGTGGGATTGGTATGGCTTCAAGTTGCAAAAAGTCAAGCAAGTTGTACTTGGAGGTATGGGCAAGTGGAAGGCTAAGATAGGGGCATGGTTGAGTTCAGCAAGGATCAAGGAATGCTTTTGGATCAGATTTTGTGAACTGAGGCAAGTGGATAAGAAGTTTTGATCCCTTTTGCAAATTGTCACAACTTTGGCCCCTTTTGTAATTCTTGAAGTTTAAGGCATGGAACTTAAGAAATTCTTGGGCCAATCTGAAGTTTAAGTCATGTATGATGTTTGTGTAAAGGTTAGACATCAATTAGAAGTCACAAATTGCCTTGGTACAAGAATTTGCAGGTTTCCCTCTTTGGTGCATAACTTGAAATTATGTGATTTTTCCCTACTTTGACAAGTCATAACTTTTGATCCAAAATGAATTAGGTCAAGTTCTTGTACTTTTTGAAAAGGGAATGATCCATTCTACAACTTTCATGACCAAAGTTTTCTCATTTGAAGCATTTTTTAATCAAAAAGTAAGGGTTGAAAAAGTTTCCCAAAATGGCAATTTTCATTATAAGTCAACTTTCCCAAAAAGTCAACTTTGCAAATGGCTTGAAATTCTTCAATTTTGTGAACTTCCAACATCTTCTATGATCAAATAAAGATCATACACAATCAAAATGATGAAGAACACCCTTTGGTTGGGTCATTGAGGGCCTCAGATACCCTGATTTTGCACTGACTTGCTCAAGAAGTCAACTCTTGATCAGATGACTTCCCCATTGAATTTCTTCATGAAAATTGATATGCATGGTCCCTATACCATATAGAGACCAATAGAAACAATAATGACCAAAAAATTTGGAGTTATGGCCTTTGAAACCAAAACCCTAATTCTAGGTCATTTGTGTAGTCAAACTTGGCTCTGCTTCCATGCCATTCTCAGTTCTTGTGATTTTTGACATTCTTGACTTTGAGAGGATATAATATGATGCTTGAACATACATGGACCCATTTGAAGTGATTGATGGCCTTTGGAGTGGCTCAAGTGGCTCTTGGATTGCTCAGATCACAAACCCTAGATGCAGATGACTTGGGAACAATGCAGTGAATCAAAAAATGCAATATGAGATGCTATGATTGAACTTATGCATATGAGGATATCACAAGCCATGGTGTGAAGGGGTGAAGGCAAATTTGGGGTGTTTACACAATGTTTTCAAAATAATAAATTTTCACTTTTTTTAAACAAGATAAAACTTATCACTAAAAGAAGAGAGTGCCCTCCAGACTGCACCGACAACGACACTGCTATGACTTCGTATGACTTCGACAATCCGATTAATCAAGCCGATGAAGGGGTTGAAGAAGATTATGAGCTATCTGAAGAGCTATCCAGACTGCTAAGGCAAGAGGAGAAGGTTATCACTCCTCATCAGGAGGAAGTTGAGACAGTTAATCTTGGTACCGAAGAAGACTTGAAAGAAGACCTGATGTCTTTTCTTGGTCCTACCAAGACATGCCAGGTCTTGATACCAGCATTGTTATGCACAAGCTGCCACTAAAACAAGACTGTCCTCCAATAAAATAGAAGTTGTGTCGTACTCGTCCGGATATGGCCATGAAGATAAAAGAAGAGGTACAAAAACAGTGGGACGTCCGTTTCCTTGTTGTGACTAGTTACCCTCCGTGGGTTGTTAACATTGTACTAGTGCCTAAGAAGGATGGCAAAGTACGGATGTGTGTGGATTACTGGGATCTAAACAGAGCTAGCCCGAAAGATGATTTCCCTTTACTTCACATTGATGTATTGGTCGACAATACAGCTCAGTTCTCGGTATTCTCCTTCATGGATGGATTTTCAGGATATAATCAGATCAAGATGTCACCTGAAGACATGGAGAAGACAACTTTCATCACACCCTGGGGCACATTCTGTTATAAGGTAATGCCATTTGGACTGAAGAATGCTGGTGCCACTTATCAACGGGCTATGGTAACATTATTCCACGACATGATCCACAAAGAAATTGAATGTTATGTGGATGACATGATTGCCAAGTCCCTCACAGAAGAAGACCATCTGGTAAATCTGTTGAAACTATTCAAGCGTCTGAGAAAGTATCAGCTGAAGCTAAACCCCAACAAATGCACATTCGGGGTACGTTCTGGTAAACTGCTGGGGTTCATTGTAAGTGAAAAAGGAATTGAAGTTGACCCTAACAAAGTCAAACCCATTCAAGAGATGCCTGCACCAATGACTGAAAAAGAAGTTCAGGGGTTCTTAGGTAGATTGAACTACATATCAAGGTTCATATCTCATCTTACAGCAACCTGTGAGCCCCTGTTCAAGTTGTTAAGAAAGGAACAAACGGTTAGGTGGAACGAAGATTGTCAAAAGGCTTTTGACAAAATCAAGGAGTACTTACAAGAACCTCCAATCCTTATGCCTCCAGTTGAAGGAAGACCTCTAATAATGTACCTGACAGTATTAGAAGGGTCAATGGGGTGTGTGTTGGGCCAGCATGACGAGTCTGGTCGAAAAGAGTATGCAATATACTACCTAATCAAAATGTTTACCGACTGTGAACAACGTTATTCATTGCTCGAAAAAACTTGTTGTGCTTTAGCGTGGGCTGCTCGCCGACTAAGACAGTATATGTTGACCCACACTACTTTATTGATCTCAAAGATGGACCCAATCAAGTACATATTTGAGAAGCCAGCACTTACCGAAAGGGTTTCAATATCGCAAATGATTCTGACATAATATGACATTCAGTACACATCTCAAAAGGCCATCAAGGGCAGTGTACTATCTGACTATCTGTATGAGCAACCCATTGATGATTACCAGCCAATGAGATTTGACTTCCCTGAATAAGACATCATGTTCCTAAAAGCAAAAGACCATGAAGAGCCTGTTCACACTGAAGGGCCTGACCTAGAAAAGGAATGGACAATGATGTTCGATGGGGATGTTAACATGAATGGTCGTGGAGTTAGTGCAATGCTCATTACACCTAAAGGAAGCCATTGACCTCAGGATCAAGACTTTAACTATATTCGGATATTCAGCTTTAGTAATCAATCAAACCAACGGGAAATGTTACACTCACCAAGAGCATCTGATTCCATACCGTGACTACACGAGGAGATTATTGACTTTCTTCACAACAGTTAAACTTGAGTATATCCCTCGAGACGAAAATCAGTTCGCAGATGCTCTGGCTACCATTTCCTCCATGATCAAATTTCAAGCTGCCAACTTTGTGCCTCGGATTTCAGTGTCCAGACTTGACAGACCAGCATACGTATTCTCTGTGGACATTGCTAAAGATGACAAGCCTTGGTTCCATGACATCAAATGCTTCTTAGAGGATCAAACATACCCACCTGGGGCATCATCCAATGATAAGAAGACATTAAGAAGGCTAGCTGGTAGTTTCTTCCTGAATACTGATGGTTCCTTGTACAAGAGAAACTTTGACATGGAACTTCTCAGATGTGTTGATAAGACAGAAGCAGACTTGCTGATGCATGAGGTGCATGAAGGATCTTTCGGTACCCATGCTGGAGGGCATGCAATGGCTAAAAAGTTGTTAAGATCAAGTTACTATTGGATCACAATGGATGCAGACTGTTGTGCTTATGCCAGAACGTGCCACAAATGCCAGATTTATGCGAACAAAGTGCATGTGCCTCCAAATCCTTTGAATGTGATGTCTTCACCTTGGCCCTTTGCCATGTGGGGCATTGATATGATTGGAAAGATCGAGCCGACTGCTTCAAATGGCCACAGATTCATCCTGGTAGCCATTGATTACTTCACCAAATGGGTTGAAGAAGCTTCGTATGCAAATGTCACCAGACAAGTGGTAGCCAAATTCCTGAAGAGAGACATCATCTGTCGGTATGGAATACCCTAGCAAATCATTACTGATAATGGTTCCAACTTGAACAATAAAATGATGGAAGAACTGTGTCGGGATTTCAAGATTCAACACCACAACTCTTCTCCTTACAGGCCAAAGATGAATGGCGTTGTTGAGGCAGCTAACAAGAATATCAAGAAGATTGTGCAAAAGATGGTGGTTACTTACAAAGACTGGCATGAAATGCTACCATTTTCCTTGCATGGGTACCGTACCTCAATCAGAACATCCACTTGGGCAACATCGTATCAGCTTGTGCATGGTATGGAGGCAGTCCTACCTGTTGAAGTTGAATTACCCTCTTTACGGGTATTGATGGATGTCAAGTTGAATGAAGCAGAATGGGTCCGATCTCGGTACAATCAACCGAATATGATCGAAGAGAAGAGATTAGCTGCAATCTGCCATGGGCAGCTGTATCAGAAAAGAATGAAGAAAGCCTTCGATCAGAAATCCAGGCTTCGGGAATACCAAGTGGGAGATCTTGTGCTGAAAAGACTCATTCCTCCTCATACAGACCATAGGGGCAAGTGGACTCCGAATTACGATGGTCCGTTCATAGTAAAGAAAGTTTTCTCTAGTGGATCACTGATGCTCAATACTATGGATGGTGAAGATTTCTTGTCCCCTATGAATTCAGATGTAGTTAAAAAATACTTCGCATAAAATGACCCGCTGGACATAAAAACAGAATGTAAGTCTAGTCAAAAACAGAATAAAAGACTCGGGAAAAAATAAGGGAAAATAAAGAAAAAATGTGTACACCCGCTGAGTTGAAAAGCCGCATTGGACAGCTCAGGCAAAAATGGGTATCCCGGTGGATTGAAAACCCGAAAGGGCAATCCACACAAAATAAGGGAATAAGCGAACAACTGCATTCTGAATTCGTCTATATCACTTACAACACGACAAGCTTCGAAAGGTTAAAGCATCGGTCAGAATCAACTCTCTTGAAAAAGCAAGATAAGAAGAACGTCAAGGTCATACGGGTCATAGCAAAGGTGTCGCTCCCACCAAATGACACCTCAAGGTCAGAAGGGGTACATACGCGAACGGTCGGCGAAAAGAGGATGATGAGAACACACAGGAGTGAACTCAAGAGAAAAGAAAAGAGTCGCCAGCTAGGCATTTTTATCCCGGAGGAAAGGTAATGCTACATAGACCTAGAAAAGATATGGATAAGACGGTTGCGAACCAGAGAGACTGATAAAGGGGGTTGGTTACAACCTGGGAAGGTATTAGCACCCAGATTGTCCGCCGTACTCGACGGGATCCACGCTTAAAAAATTTGTGTTTCAAAGGGGTAGTGTCAGTGCTATTTGTGTATCAAAGCTGTAAAAGAATGCAAGTGTCAGTGTAAAAGAAGTGAAGTGTATAAGAGAAGTGTCAGTGTGAGAACAGGAATGAATTGTTCAAGACTATGAGGCTTAAAGAATAATGCTGAAAGAGGGGGAATATACAGAGACTTTTGTTCGATAACTGTTAAGTTATGCCTACGTATCCTCTCGTGCAATGAGGAAGTCAGAACACCGTAGTTCGACCCAAAGAGACTGAAGGATGAATTGACTTGTGAACTGCTTGCTTGTCTATGCTCAAGTGTATGACCTGTCTGGCTCATGTGCAAACTGTCTTGCATTAGACGGAAGAAGCGAGTTCTCGTTTATGAGTGAATGAGGTGAGAAAAGAATCTCGAAGGAGACGATTATTGTTTGTTTTTGAGTTTTCAGTCTTTTATTGCTTTTTTGAAGTTTTTCATAAGTTAATGAGATTAAGCCTAAACCAATGGGTTAGTAAACTCATCACATCCTCCCTCTGATTAGGGGTAATGAGAATACCTTAAGTGTGAAGTCAGCATCTCACACTTAATCACCATGGTGTAGGATTAAGATCATTAACCTACTTGTGATTAATTAGATGTTTTTCTTGTTTTTGTTTAGTGTTGAGTAATGAGATTAAGCCATAATCAGGGATTAAACAGACTCATTACACCATCCTAATAGAAGGATAATAGATGAGAATGTTTAAGCTGAGGAAAGCTCCTCAACTTAATCCATGATTAGGGATTAACTTCATGACAAAACAAAGCCTTTATTAAATGGATTTTAGTTAATGGTAGGATGAAGAAATGGATTTTATGGTTTGTAAGACAACTTGAGGAGGACTTGTCCATTAACACTAGGGTTAGTCCTTCTTAACCAGTTAAGGAAGAATTAGAACCCTAATGCAAGGCCCAAGTTACAAGCTTGATGTCTTGATGATTATTGAGTGAATTGATTAAAGGATTTAAACATATTAAGGGTTTAACACTTAGGATTAAAGTTATACACTTCATCCTAATAGAAGGATGCAGGCATAAGCTTAATCACAAAGCCTTAAAGCCTTTAGGGTTTAGTCCCTGATTATGAGATGCGAGGAGAAGACTCAAAGAGACACAATGGTAAAAGCTAAGTGGGGGGACTAATCAACCCTAATTGTTATCATGCTTGGTCATTCCTAGGGTTTGTGAGGTTTAAGAAAGAAATCTTCAGAGAAACCACCAGGAATAAGAGGAAAGGAGCAAAGAGAAGCAAAACAACTTGCTTCACTTAAGAAGTCAAGTTGCTTGAAGAAAGGAAGGTGAGATGAACAAGAATGAGCAAGCTCAATCCAAAGCACAAAATAAAATGCAGCAATGATGCATAAGAGAGATGAAAAGAGATTGTGAGAAGTGAAGGCAAATTCACTTCTCAATACAACTTACCACCTGAAAAGTTAGTAAAGAAATGAAATGCAATGCACAATGAGATGCAATGTCATGATGCAAACCAAAATCAGAAGCATAAGTATGATGTTAGTGATGCTAAGAGATGATTCAAACATGAGGCAAGGCATGAAAATGATCATACAAACATATGGGTGCAAGAGAAGCATGCTTTGAACCATGGATGTTCATGAAAAGTTATGGAATGCAAATGACATACAACATGGCAAATGAAAGATGCAATGATCAAACATGATTCTAATATGTCCTAAGATGTCTTATGAATCAAATGAATGCACAAAATGTCATGGAAAGTCATGTTATGCAAGCAAATGGAAGATGGATGCAAAGGAAAGCATGAATTAGGGTTATATGCAACATACAAAGCAAAAATCCAAAACCAGAAGCAAATGACATGATAAAAATTTGAAAATGCAATCAAAGGAACCCTAAACCTATACAAACTCACTTCCCAAAGGAGGGGATCTAACTCTTAACCTAGTGAGAGTTATGAATTTCCTAAGATTGCTAGGGTTTTAAGGTACCTTGACAAGAAAAATGCAAAACAAAATGAAAATGCAAGATCAATTCATGCCAATTTTATCCTATAAACTACATGCTATACAAGATGCAATGCAAGGAGAATCATGATCCAACTCTCAAACGTTAGGCAGAAATGAATTTTTGAAGTTTGAAACAAAATATTGCCTTGAAATGAAATAAATTCCAAAGAAAATTATCAAAAGGCATCAAGAACAAAAACGAAATTTGGTTTGAGAGTTGGACAATGTTTCTAAATGTTTTTGAATGTTATATGAATTTTTTTGTGATTTTTAAATACCTAAAAGTATTTTTAATTAATTAATTCTCATTAATTAATTAAAAATAAACTTTTAAATGATTTAAAAATAATTTTTAATGCAAAAAATAAAAATAAAAATATTTTTGTGTTCTGAAAATTAATTGAACTTTTGACAAAAAATTTCAGAATTTTTTAAAGTGTTTTGCTATTTTTTTAAAATTTGTGCAAATTAAATAGAAACAAATGAATTAAAAATTAAATAAAATGAGAAAAAGGGGAAAGTCAACTAATCCCAAGGCTGAGATTCAAAGCTGGGTTGGAGGGAATTGACCCCGCGCGCATCTGGATGGCTGAAATTCAAACTACGCTAATTATGATTAAAGCCCTAATCCGAACCCTAATGACTTTCAGATGACCGGAACAGTGTTCCGGTCATCTTCTCCGGCGGCTCTCTCACTCAATCTCTCTCAAAACGCCATAAAAACTCACCAAACTCTCCAGAATCAATCCCTAACTCATTCTAAACAAGATTCAGCCATCAAAAATCATTTATTTCACATGAACAACAAGATTCGAAGCAAAACGGAAAATTATTCAGAAATTTCAGAAGCTCATGAAATGCTTATTTCTCAACTATTTTCAAAACTAAACACATCATGGCAATCAGTGAAGCATGTAGAATCATTCTATAACATAAAATGAGAGTTCTGGAAAAATAAATGCCATGGCTACCTGAGCTTGAGCTTTCGAATCAGGGACTTTCTGGCCAGTTCTTTGCTTCAAATCCACTCCAATGAACCTCCTAAGAAGCTTGCAATGCTTGGTTGAAGTTTAAATGGCCTCTGGAGAGAATTTGCAGAATCTCAGTTCATGAAATGTGAAAATCGTGTTTTTGATTGTGGAGGTTTTAGGGCAAAATGAGGGCAGGGAAATGATCAGTGAGGTTTATGGAGTTGAATGGTGGAAAAAGTTTGAAGGTTTGATGGCTGAATCAAGGGATTCGAAAGCTTTTGCAAATGTGAGGATTTTTGAGTATGCTGTGTTCTTTGAGTTTCAGGCTTGTGTGTGTTATGAAAATGAAGCCTTGGGGTGTGTTTGTAAAGTCTGGATTGGGCAGAGAGTTGTTGGTGGCCTGTTGTGATTGGTATGGGCAAGTTGCCAAAATGTCAACTTGACTTGTACTTGAGGTATGGGAAATGGTATAGCTAGACTTTTGGCTTCTCTTGGCTCAGCTGAGATTAAGGATGTCCATGGAATTGTTTATGAGACAAATCAGTAAGTGGATCAAAGCTTATGAGATGTTTTGCAATTTTCACAAAGTTTGGCCCCTTTTGAAATTCATGAAGTTCAAAGCATCAAAAGGCATAATTCTTGGGCCAATTCTGATTTTTAGAAGTCACATGATCATGTTGTAATGAGTTTGTGCATATTTGAAGTCTTTAGAACACTTTATCATACCATTTTGCAAAATGCCTCTTTGGTAGAAAACTTCAAATTATGTGATTTTGGCCAACTTTGACAAGCCATAACTTTTGATCCAAAATGAATTAGAATGAGTTCTTGTACTTATTGAAAAGGGAATGATCCATTCTACAACTTTCATGACCAAAGTTTTCTCATTTGAATCATTTTTGAATCAAAAAGCAAGGGTTGAAAAAGTTTCCCAAAATGGCAAGTTTCCATTACAAGTCATTTTCCCAAAAAGTCAACTTTGCAAATGGCTTGAGATTCTTCAATTTTGTGAACTTATAACATCTTCTATGATCAAATAAAGATCATACATAATCAAAATGATGAAGAACACCCTTTGGTTGGGTCATTGGGGGCCTCAGATGCCCTGATTTTGCACTGACTTGCTCAAAAAGTCAACTCTTGATCAGATGACTTCCCCATGGAATTTCTTCATGAAAATTGATATGCATGCTCCTCAAATCATATAGAGACCAATAGAAACAAGAATGACCAAAAAATTTGGAGTTATGGCCTTTGAAACCAAAACCCTAATTCTAGGTCATCTGTGCAGTCAAGCCTGACTCTGCTTCCATGCCATTCTCAGTTCTTGTGATTCTTTGATTTTCTTGACTTTGAGAGGATACAATATGATGCTTGAACACACATGGACCCCTTTTAAGTGATTGATGACCTTTGGAGTGGCTCAAGAAGCTCTTGGATTGCTCGGATCACAAACCCTAGATGCAGATGACTTTGAACCAATGCAGTGAATCAAAAATGCAATATGAGGTGATATGATTGAACCTATGCACATGAAAAGATCACAAGCCATGGTGTGAATGAGTGAGGGAAAATTTGGGGTGTTTACAGCTGCCCCTATTCAACATAACTTGTGGTTGAATATCAAAGACAGTCCAAAATTTGCACTCACAGAATGAAGAAGAAAAGGGATATAGATTGTAAAAGAAAATAAAGTATATTTATAAAGTGCGGGCGACGGAGGACGACCGTCGAGCAGAGGACGACTGCTGGGGAAAATGCGGGAAATAAAGCCATGACGGGGACGGCCGACATGTTGGGAAAAATGTGGGAAATAAAGCAATGACGGGGACGGCCGACATGTTGGGAAAAATGCGGGCAATAAAGCAATGACGGGGACGGCCGACATGCTGGGGATATAAGAGATTATGATGGGGACGGCCATCAAGTAAAGCTGTAAGATTCTCTTGGGATTATAGGTAAAAATAAATGATGAGGTACGGTTATCAGGTTCATAAAGTAATGTAAACAACGATGGGGACGACCATCGGGCTAAACTGATGAAGGACGATCACCAGGAAAAGAAAAAGGGACCACGACGGGGACGACCATCGGGTTAAAGAATAAATGAAATAATGATGAGGGACGATCATCAAAGGTGAAGGACGATCACCAGGAAAAGGAAAAGGGACCACGACGGGGACGGGGACGGCCATCGGGTTAAAGAATAAATGAAATAATGATGAGGGACGGTCATCAAAGGTGAAGGACGATCACCTAGCAGCGGACGGATGCTCTGATGGGGATAAGATGAGGGACGGTCATCCAAGGTGAAGGACGATCACCTGGCAGGGTACGGCTGCCAAAAGTATCGCGCCATAGGACGAATGCCGGATAAAAGGTCGATGATGGGGACGGCCATCGGATGAGCATGATGAAGGACGATCATCAAGAGGTGAAGGACGATCACCTAGCAGGGGACGGCTGCTCTCAAGGTTTGTCATGACATAGGACGAATGTCAGATAACAAGATCCACGATGGCGACGGCCATCGGATAAAATGATGAAGGACGATCATCAGGAGGTGAAGGACGATCACCTAGCAGGGTACGGCTGCTAAAAATCACGACATAGGACGAATGTCGGATAGAAAGATCAACGATGGGGACGACCATCGGATAAAATGATGAAGGACAATCATCAGGAGGTGAAGGACGATCACCTAGCAGGGTACGACTACTAAAAATCACGACATAGGACGAATGCCGGATAGAAAAGGGGTTCTAATGAATAGAGACTCCGCTAGGGAAATGATGAGGGACGGTCATCCAAAGGTGAAGGACGATCACCTAGCAGGGTACGGCTGCCGAAAGGTATCACGACATCGGACGAATGTCGGATAGAAAAAGGTTGCTTTGCTGGCGACCTACTGGGGAATAGTAAACACGGACAAGTGTTTACATCCAAGAAATAAAAGGTATAAGCGTTTTGACGTTGTGTATAGATTAAAGATGCGGACGAGCATCCCTAAGACCGTGATACGGACGAGTATCAGTAGAAACTGACGCCGACGCATGTTCAGAGATGAGGATACAGACGAGTATCAACTGGTTAACAAAGAACACGGGCAAGTGTTGAATCTGAAGGGACTCTTCTGGGGAATAGTAAACACAGACGAGTGTCTAAATTCAAGAAGACATGAGTGTTTGACACGTGTATGGATTAAAGATGCGGACGAGCATCCTTAAGACCATGATACGGACGGGTATCAGGTAGAAACAAATGCTTGACGCATGTTCTGAGATGATGATACGGACGAGTATCAACTGGTTAACAAAGAACATGGACGAGTGTGGAATCTGCAGAGGTATGAGTGGTGTATACAAGATACGGACGAGTATCTGTATGAGTGAAATAGGGGTAATAAGAATGAGCGGTGTATAGATGAGTGTTTAACCTGCTGGGGAGAGTGACATAGACGAGTGTCAAAAAGAGAAAAGTGTAATATAAACAAGTATATGCTTTACAAAGTACTTAGGCAACTGTGCAAAGAGGAATTTGTCAAAAAGAGACGGGTGTCAGGGAATTTGTATAAAGATGTATTTGTGAGTGCAAAGAGGACGCTTTGGCTTCCTGCTGGGGATATGACACGGACGGGTGTCAAGAAGTATCTGTAATATATAAGTGTTTGCTTGTAAAGAAAGCTCGGGCGACATTACTGGGGAATCATGACACGGACGAGTGCCAAAAGGAGGGTGTATTTGTAAGGCCAGATGTCTTGGCTCTCTGGTGGGGAATCTGGGGAGTTTTCTGTATATTGCTGACGGATTGCCAGTATTTATAAGTGTTGGATTCAGACCATGGCATGTGTTTATGCAATATGCTTGATTTTTGCCGTAATGCTCCGTATTAGACGGAATGCTACGCTTTGCGGGGAGAATATGATGCGAATGCTATGATTATGCACAGATACTGATCCGAGATCCAGGTCCCGTTGCTGTGAAGATCTCTGGTCGATCTGTTGAAGTGGACATCCCAGCTGGGATGAGATCATTGGGATATCTGATATATGGGACTCTGCTTGGGAATATAGGTCACTGATAGACCTATCTTTGGTAATGAGGGACCCAGCTGGGGTTTGTAGAAGCTATCTTCACTCTGTTGTGAGACCTCCGGGCGTTGCTCTTCTGGATAGAGGTTGAAACTTTGTTGGGAGATGGTTCCCCGGCTTTTGCACTTGGCTGTTGGAGGAATAGTAAATGGAAACTCGGCTGGGGAAGAAGAAAGGGCATGAGAAGGTCTTCCTGGAGATTTCTGTAGGGGTCCTGCTGAGGATGATAGTTGACAACTCAGCTGGGGAAAAACCATCTTCGGTGCTAGGACTGAGTTGATAATGATTTTCCAGCTTGCTGGGATGAAGCTTTCATGCCCCATGATGTGCTTTGAATGCCTACAATCCTGAAAAGGCAAAGAAACGCACAAGTGATCCCGAGGTATCCCTTACCGGATTCCGTCATAGGAGTTCAGACACTCCCGGGAGTAAGTATATTTCCTGCACGCACGTTTTTTAGAAGAAAAGCATTTGTATTTATGCAATCAATATCTTAAAGACATCGGACATTTTTGCAAACGAAAATAAAATGTACGAGACGAAACATGACTGAAAATCTGATTTTATTGATTCATGTGCCCTGAATTGGCAAGATACAGTCAAAGAAACAAATCCCCTAAAATGAGGAGATTGTTACAAATTGAGAAATAAAAGGTATTGGCCCTTCATAGTTTGGAGTCCACTTGCCCCTGTGGTCTGTATGAGGAGGGAAGAGTCTTTTCAGCACAAGATCTCCTACTTGGTATTCTCGGAGCCTGACTTTCTGATCGAAGGCTTTCTTCATTCTTTTCTAATATAGCTGCCCATGACAGATTGCAGCCAATCTCTTCTCTTCAATCAGACTCAATTGTTCGTATCGGGACCAGACCCATTCTGCTTCATTCAACTTAACATCCATCAATACCCGCAGGAAGGGTAACTCAACTTCAACAGGTAGGACCGCTTCCATACCATACACAAGTTGATACAGTGTTGCCCCAGTGGATGTTCTGATTGACGTACGGTACCCATGCAAGGCAAACGGTAGCATTTCATGCCAGTCTTTGTAGGTGACTACCATCTTTTGCACAATCTTCTTGATATTCTTGTTAGCTTCCTCAACAGCGCCATTCATCTTTGGCCTGTAAGGAGAAGAATTGTGGTGCTGGATTTTGCGGCATAGTTCTGCCATCATTTTGTTGTTTAAGTTGGAACCATTGTCAGTAATGATTCGTTCGGGCACTCCATACCGACAGATGATATCTCTCTTCAGAAATCGGGCTACCACTTATCTTGTAACATTTGCATAAGAAGCTGCTTCAAGCCACTTGGTAAAATAGTCAATAGCAACCAGGATGAATCTGTGGCCATTTGAAGCAGTCGGTTCAATCTTGCCAATCATATCAATGCCCCACATGGCAAAGGGCCAGGGTGAAGACATCACATTCAGGGGATTGGGAGGCACATGCACTTTATCCGCATAAATCTGTCATTTATGGCATTTTCTGGCGTAAGCACAACAATCAGCATCCATTGTGATCCAGTAATAACCCGATCTTAGCAGCTTTTTGGCCATGGCATGCCCTCCCGCATGGGTATCAAAGGATCCTTCATGCACCTCGTGCATCAACAAGTCTGCTTCTGTTCTATCAACGCATCTGAGGAGTACCATATCAAAGTTTCTCTTGTACAGGGAACCGTCAGTATTCAGGAAGAAACTACCAGCTAGCCTTCTTAATGTCTTCTTGTCATTGGAAGATGCCCCAAGTGGGTATGTCTGATCCTCCAAGAAGCACTTTATGTCATGGAACCAAGGCTTATCATCTTTGACAACATCTGCTGCAAATACATATGCTGGTCTGTCAAGTCTGGACACTGAAATCCGAGGCACAAAGTTGGCAGATTGAACTTTGATCATGGATGAAATGGTAGCCAGAGCATCTGCAAATTGATTCTCGTCCCGAGGGATATACTCAAGCTTGACTGTTGTAAAGAAAGTCAATAACCTCCTTGTATAATCCCTGTAAGGTATCAGATGATCCTGGTGGGTGTACCATTTGCCGTTAGTTTGATTTATTACCAAAGTTGAATCTCCGAACACAGTCAAAGTCTTGATCCTGAGGTCAATGGCTTCCTCAAGACCCATAATACAAGCTTCGTATTCAGCTTCGTTGTTAGTGCAGTTGAAAGTGAGTTTTGCCGAGAAAGGCATGTGAACTCCCTTAGGTGTAATGAGCACTGCACCAACACCACGACCATTCATATTAACAGCCCCGTCAAACATCATAGTCCATTCTTCTTCCGGGTCAGGCCCTTCAGTGTGAACGGGCTCTTCATGATCTTTTGCTTTGATGAACATGATGTCTTCATCAGGGAAGTCAAATCTCATAGGCTGGTAATCATCAATAGGTTGCTCAGCAAGATAATCAGACAATACACTGCCCTTGATGGCTTTTTGAGATGTGTACTGAATGTCATATTCTGTGAGGATCATTTTCCATCTTGCAACCCGTCCGGTAAGTGCTGGCTTCTCAAATATGTACTTAACTGGGTCCATCTTTGAGATCAATAAAGTAGTGTGGGTCAACATATACTGCCTTAGTCGGCGAGCAGCCCACGCTAAAGCACAACAAGTTTTCTCGAGCAGTGAATAACGTTGTTCACAGTCGGTAAACTTTTTGCTTAGGTAGTATATTGCATACTCTTTTCGACCAGACTCATCATGCTGGCCCAACACACACCCCATTGACTCTTCTAATACTGTCAAGTACATTATCAGAGGTCTTCCTTCAACTGGTGGCATAAGGATTGGAGGCTCTTGTAAGTATTCTTTGATCTTGTCAAAAGCCTTCTGGCAGTCTTCGTTCCACCTGACCGTTTGTTCTTTTCTTAGCAGCTTGAACAAAGGCTCACAAGTTGCTGTAAGGTGAGATATGAACCGTGAAATGTAGTTCAATCTACCTAAGAAACCCCGAACTTCTTTTTCAGTCCTCGGTGCAGGCATTTCTTGAATGGCTTTAACTTTATCAAGGTCAACTTCAATCCCTTTCTCACTTACAATAAATCCCAGCAGCTTACCAGATCTCACCCCGAATGTGCACTTGTTGGGGTTCAACTTCAGTTGGTACTTCCTCAGACGCTTGAATAGCTTCAGCAGATTTACCAGGTGGTCTTCTTCTGTAAGGGACTTGGCAATCATGTCATCCACATAACATTCAATTTCTTTATGGATCATGTCGTGGAATAATGTTACCATAGCCCGTTGATATGTTACACCAGCATTCTTCAGTCCGAATGGCATCACCTTGTAACAGAACGTGCCCCAGGGTGTGATGAAAGTTGTCTTCTCCATGTCTTCAGGTGACATTTTGATCTGATTGTACCCTGAAAATCCGTCCATGAAGGAGAACACCGAGAACTGAGCCGTATTATCAACCAATACATCAATGTGAGGTAAAGGGAAGTCATCTTTCAGGCTGGCTCTGTTCAGGTCCCGGTAATCCACACACATCCTTACCTTGCCATCTTTCTTAGGCACAGGTACAATATTAGCAACCCACAGCGGGTAGCTAGTCACAGCAAGGAACCCGGCGTCCCACTGCTTTTGTACCTCTTCTTTAATCTTCATTGCCATGTCTGGGCGAGTGCGGCATAGTTTCAGTTTAACCGGTGGGCAATCTTCTCTTAAAGGCAGCTTGTGCATAACAATATCGGTGTTCAAACTTGGCATATCCTGATAAGACCAAGCAAACACATCCACATATTCACGAAGCAGGTCAATCAGTTGCTCTTTCACTGAGTCTTGTAAGCAGGCCCCGATCTTAACCTCTTTTACATCTTCATCCGTACCAAGATTAACCGTTTCGACCTCCTCCTGATGAGGAGTGATAACCTTCTCCTCTTGCCTTAACAACCTGGCTAGCTCTTCAGGAAGCTCATAATCTTCTTTAACCCCTTCATCAGCTTGATTGATTGGATTGTCAAAGTCATACAGAGTCATAGCTGTGCTGTTGTCGGTGCGGTCTGAAAGGCACTTTCTGCAAGGGTTTAGATTGTTCATTTTAGCGATCGATTTTAATCTTGTTTAGAAAAAGTGAAATAAAGTTATCATTTTGGAAAACATCGCCATTTTATTTTTGTACAAAAAGAAAAATGAAAAACAGTGAGCGAAAAAGAAAAAAGACTCATTTGCAAATGATGTCCGATATTCATTGATTGATCTGTTTGCACAAAATTACAAAGATGGCCCGATTACAAAATGAGCCTTGTCATCTTGGGCAAGATGCAAGACTTGATGCATGCTTAAAAATACAGGAAATAATAATTACTCTGCAGGAGTAACCCTTATAATTTCCTGGGAAGACCAGTTTGAGATACGGCTCCCCGGGATCCTTGGACGTATCCAGCTCTCCAGGTTGCGCTCATCTTCCGACTCATCTTCCAAGTTGTTCACCGCATCCGGGGTGAGCATTCCCCCGCTGACAAAGTTGGGCTTCTTAGCAGCCTCTGATTGATCTTGTTGAGTTGGTTTGTAACCCAACCCAAATCTGTCCTCCTTCTTCTCCACGGGCAACAGCTTGCCCCAGCCTTGGGCAGTCCCCTCTTCAACAACCTTCCTGGATTGCTGATAAGACGTCATGGAAGTTCCCAGTACAGCAGAGGCTTCATTAATGTTCAGGGCCTCAAATCCCTGGCTCATAGTTTCATGGATTTCTCCATCCATCTCAATGTACTTGTACGTAGCCAGATGGCTAACAAAGATATCTTTTTCACCACAGATGGTGATGATCTGGCCTTCCCACTCGAATTTCAGCTTCTGGTGAAGGGTAGACGTAACTGCGCCAGCGGCATGGATCCAAGGTCTACCCAACAAACAGCTGTAGGCCGGCTGAATGTCCATCACATAGAAGGTAATTTTAAAAGTCTGCGGGCCAATCATCACAGGCAGATCAATCTCCCCTAGCACTGATCTTTTAGAGCCATCAAATGCTCTTACCACCAAATTACTTGGACGCAGTGCCAAGCCATCGTACTCCAGCTTCACCAAGGATTTCTTTGGTAGAACGTTGAGTGAAGACCCAGTGTCCACCAGTACATGGGATAGGACAGCACCCTTGCATTCTAGAGTGATATGTAAAGCCTTGTTGTGGTTACGCCCCTCAGTTGTTAAGTCAGCGTTGGTAAAACCCAGCCCATGGCTGGTGTTGACATTTGCCACCACAGTTTCCAGCTGATTAACAGTGATCTCTTCTGGCACATATGCTGCGTGCAAGACTTTTAGTAATGCATTCCTGTGAGCTTCAGAACACATCAGCAGGGATAATATGGAGATCTTTGAGGGAGTTTGGTGAAGCTGATCCACCACCTTGTAATCACTTATCTTTATAATTCTCATAAACTCGTCTACATCTTGCTCAAAAGATGTCTTCTGAGTTTCTTTGACAGCCGGCTCTTCAAATACCACACTCTTTCCTTTTGCTTTGGCAGCAGCTTCTGCTTCGGCATTAGGTCTTTGCAATTGTGAGGCGAAAAGGCGTCCGCTTCTGGTGAAGCCTCCGCTTCCCCAAACATTATCAATTTGTGGTGAAGAGGTTGAAGAATCCAAAGTGATTTTCTCCCCGTTGCAGTAGAGGTCAGAGCCATAATGCCAAGGGATGGCATTACTGCTTTCATATGGAACTGGTCCAGGCACCGTGATGGTAACTGGACTGACTGCTGCAGAGGAAGGTACTGAAATGGTGTGCGGATCGTAGTAAATGGTGACTGGTAACCTGGCAGGTGGTACCACTGTTTGTTGCTGAAAGTTGTTGTTTGGAGGAACATTTGATGGATCATAATAAATGGTGACTGCTGAGATATCTGTTGGCATTGTAGAAGATTCTGTTGAATAAACGGGTGTTGATGTTGTAGAAGATTTTGTTGAATAAATGGGTGCTGATGTTGTAGAAGATATGGTTGTTGACATCTGATTTGTTGAAGTGATAGATGAAGCCATTATTGATGATATTGATGAATTGGTCGGAATGATTGTTGTTGCAGTTGTAGAAGAGTCAGGGATTGTTGCCAAAAGAATTGCTGGATTTGTAGGCGCCGTTGTTGAGATCTGAAGCATACCACTCTTGATAAGACCATCTATGCCGCTTCTCAAGTTATCACACCCGTTGACCGAAATGTTGCAATACCCACAACCGAGCTCACACCCGGGGAACATCTGGCATTCTAGAAGCTGAGCTTTAATTTCTACCAGAGGTGTCCGAATCTGCCCAACACTGGTGATTAAGAAAGATGGCTTGTCTTCCTCAATAGCATTAATTCTTGGTCCTCCATGATTGGGCATGGGATTCTTGTTGACATTTGGAGGGGGTGCAAAGTTGAGGGCTTTAGAATCCACCAGATCTTGCACCTTCATTTGTAAAGCCCTGCATTTCTCCGTACTGTGGCCAGGTGCATTGGAATGGAAAGCACATCTGGCGTTGACATCAAAATTTCTTGGAAGACTGGAAGGATCTGGTGGTGCCAATGTCCTTAACTCAACCAGGTTGAGCTTCAGGAGTTGTGGCAATAAGGCGGCATAAGGCATAGGGATAGGGTCAATCACCCTATTTGCCTGTGATGGTCTTTGTTGGAAGGGTCTCTGTTGTTGATTGTTGCTGTAGTTTCTCTGTGGCGGATACTGAACTTGCTGTTGATAGTGTGGTTGTTGTGGTTGTTGATATGCTGGTTGCTGAGGAATCGGGGCTGGAATAGTGACAGCCGCTACTGATCTGTGGACATGCTGAGGTCTGCCCCTGTTGGCATAAATGGCATTTGCCTCACCGGTTCTTCTAGGTCCCACAAAAGGCTTCCTGGGATTACTGGACGAACTTGCACCATTATCAGTAATTTTTCCCATCTTCAGAAGGCTCTCAATTCTTTCTCCAGCTATAACTACGTCAGCGAAGCTGGTGGAAGAAAAGGCAGCTAGCCTATCAATGTATGTTCCTTGCAGAGTGTTCATAAACATGTCGGCCATTTCTCTTTCCGACATGGGTGGCTGGACAGCAGCAGCAAGCTGTCTCCACCTTTGGGCATATTCCCTGAAGCTTTCTCTGGAGGACTGAGACATTCCCATCAGGAGGGTCCTGTTAGGAGCCATGTCTAAATTGTATTGGTACTGCCTGATGAAAGCTTCAGCTAGGTCTTTCCAACATCTGATTGTAGCTCTGGTCAAGTGAGAGTACCACTCCCTTGAAGCCCCAGTCAAACTGTCTTCAAAGTAAAACATCCACAGTTTTTCATCCATGGTGTATGCCTTAAGTCTTCCCAGAAAAGACTGTAAGTGAGTTCGTGGACAGGAAGTTCCGTTGTACTTTTCAAAGCACGGGGGTTTAAACTTGTGGGGAATTCTTACCCCGTCCACTAACCCCATATCCATGACATCAAAGCCTAGGGAATTTTGAGACTCCGGAGATCTCAACGTCTCAGCAATTTCATCAAGCCTCCTATCATAGGCTTCATCCCTAGCTCCCATCACAGTGAACTTCTCTTCTTGGGGGTCTTCTTGTAAGACTCTTCCTCCAGTAGTATTTCCTTGCACAATACCCGGGATGTTGACTTCCGGATGCAGATGAGGCCCATATACTGGTGGGTTAATATGAGGTTGACCCCTCTCATTGTTACTTGTTCCTCCAGTTCCCAGAGGAGGTTCCTCCGGGGTCTGTCTTTCCACCAATGCCCTCAATCTTTCTTGACTTTGAGCCAAGCCATTCATTACCTCCATGAACTGGGTCATTTGGTTTCTCATCTCCAGCCTTTCGTTAACCATCTGGGTCCCGACCTCTGTCAGTTCTTGCTGTACTTGATCCATCTGGATACCAGGAAGGTTGTTGCGAGTAGGATATCTGTGTGGACGGTTGAGAGGGAACACCCGACGACGAGCAATAATTCCTGAATCACAACAGAGTTAGTAACAAACAAAACAAAAACCTACAAAATAAAACAAAAGTTAGTATGCAATGCAGTATGCTTATTTGTTTCTAAGGTATCCGGCTTGGTACTTGGTTTTGATCTTTCCAGACCCGGAGGAAGATGCTTTGATGTTGCTTGAGAGAGAAACTTAATGAAACAAACTAACAAATACATTACAAAAGGTGGATCATACATAGTTTGTTTTTACAACACATGCCCCTGAAGGGTCAAAATACAACATAAAAGAAAAGTACATCAAATTGAAATAGCAACAAGCAAAGTGATCAAACACCTAATCCAAACTCATCCTCCTTAACCTCCTTCAGAAGTGCTTCAGTTACAGGACCAGCCGGATGCTCAGTAATGTTTCTGATAAGAAGGTTTCTGGTGGCAATAGCAGCAGTCAGCTTCTTGTGCCTGTCTTGGTCCTTTGACCTCTTCACACCAGCCCTAAGCTTCAACTCTGAAATTTCCTTCTGGGCTGCTAGCAGAGCCTCCTGTTGTTTCCTCTCAATGGCCTCCAACTGCTCAATCCTGTCTTGAGTTCTCTTGTCTTCTTGAGTACGAGCTTCAGTGATCCTGACCCACCTAGCTTGACTTTATTTCAGATAGAGATCAGTCCTAGCCTTCTGAAACTGGGCCTCCTTACAGGCATTCTTCAAAATCTGTTCTCCAGCTCTTGATTTCTTGATGTAATCCTCTGATTTCTAAATCCTGGCTAGATGCTCCACCTTAAGCTTTTCTAACCTTTCAATGTCTAGACGACCATCACTCCTCTCCCAGAGGGTTTTCTTCAGAGCTTGGGACAGATTCTCATTCCTCTCCTTTAGTTTCTCAAATTCCTCTAGGCTGACAGTGGCTGGAGGTGGTGTTGTGGATGGTCCAGGTGCATCCTCAATGGTGAAAGGCATCCCAGAAATCAAAGCCCTAGCATGAGACCACTCATAATACTGAGCTGAAGCCACATTATTGCACCTTCCAAGAATGGCCATCCCCTTGGTCTGGGTGTTGTCCCAAGCCCAGGATGCTTGTCTGACAACAACTAGATTAGGCTTTATCTCATAATACAGGGTTTCAGCCAAGTCTTGCACTCTAGGAGGGTGGACCAAAGCATAGCCCAATTGTCTCTTGAACAGCAAAGGATTGTAATTGATGCAACCCTTCACTCCTATTAGAGGTACATTGGGGAATTGCCCACAGCTAGTAATCATGTCCCTTCCTTTGGTGCTCTGGGTACACCACCTGATGTCATCTGAAGTCAAAGTGATAAGTCTTTTAGCCCAATTCTTCTGTTGGTGAGGGTTCAAGAAAGCATCAGTCTTGGGTAGGTGTTTGAGCAGCCAGGTATGAAATAGAGGAGCACAGCATCTCACCAATCTCCCTCTCTGCTTCTCATTCCTTTGTTGAACAGAATAATAGAAATCTCCCAAGAATGGCCATCCCCTTGGTCTGGGTGTTGTCCCAAGCCCAGGATGCTTGTCTGACAACAGCTAGATTAGGCTTTATCTCATAATACAGGGTTTCAGCCAAGTCTTGCACTCTAGGAGGGTGGACCAAAGCATAGCCCAATTGTCTCTTGAACAGCAAAGGATTGTAATTGATGCAACCCTTCACTCCTATTAGAGGTACATTGGGGAATTGCCCACAGCTAGTAATCATGTCCCTTCCTTTGGTGCTCTGGGTACACCACCTGATGTCATCTGAAGTCAAAGTGATAAGTCTTTTAGCCCAATTCTTCTGTTGGTGAGGGTTCAAGAAAGCATCAGTCTTGGGTAGGTGTTTGAGCAGCCAGGTATGAAATAGAGGAGCACAACATCTCACCAATCTCCCTCTCTGCTTCTCATTCCTTTGTTGAACAGAATAATAGAAATCTCCCAGCAAGGTGGGTACTGGGTTCCTCAGAAGGAAGAGATGAATGGCATTCTTGCTAATAAACTTGGGCTCATCTGCAAAAAGTATAACCCCATATATACTGAGGGCTAACAATGCACAAAATGCCTTCCACTCTCCCAAGGAGGCCTTCAGGATGGCCTGTGAAGTCAGAAAATCTAGGTGCAAACCAGGGATTCCTACTTTTGTTGACATGTTCTGCCCAATCAAAACAGGTTCCAAATACAGTGCCTTTGCCACTTCTTCATTGCTGGGAGAAGCCATTTCAGGGTTGAAGGGGATACCACCCCTGACAGGTACTCCAATCAAAGATGAGAACTCCTCCAGCAAAGGTCCTAGCTGAAAGTTCTGGAAAGTGAAGCATCTCAAAGGAGGGTCATAAAACTGTAGGCAAGTGTGAATCAAACTCCTCTGAGAAGGGTCTAAGTCCATAACCATATCAAGGATTCCTCCATAGTGCTCTCTAAATAATGGGATATGGTCTGGAGTGATAAGTGACTGGACCTGCCTGATGCCAGCCAGCATAGGCTCAAAGAAATGGTATGAGATGTTGCTCTTCTTGGGTGCCATGGCTGCTGATGAAGAGCTGAAAACAGATGCTGATGATGATGACTGATACTGGAAGTGAGCCACTGATAGGCTGAGGATGATGATGGAGGTAGCTGAAGCAGGCAACTGATAGCTGAAGCAGATAGCTGATGCAGATAAATGATGAGCAGGGGTCTATGCAGGTGAAGGGGTCAAAACCAAGCCAAATGAAATGTGGATACCCTGAAAAACAAATAAGCAAATGTTAAATGATGCAATGATGATGTATGCAAATGATATGCAAGGGTTTGTGATCAAGCTGGATCTGATTTCTGCCTTGATATAAAGGTCCAAGTATGTCTAAGAAGTCCAGATGGAGGTTCAAAAGTCCAGTAACCAAGGTGGGGGACTCAAATAAAGAGTCACATGTCCTGGGTTAAATCAAAAGAATTGTCCAAAGTGAAGCATTCTTAAACAAAACAAGTATCAGGGTATGATGTGGCCAAGGGTTCATGCAAACCTGTAAACAGCCCAACCCCCCTCACAGGTGATGTTCTAAAACAAGGATCCTCAGACTTGGATCAGTTATGAGAAGTGTAAACACTTCTAACCCGGAGGTACAATGTTTACAATAACCATAAAAGATCCTCCTCTAATTCACCTCAGTTTCTGGAGGTCATAATAAAGGTCATCCAGACTTAGCAGGCTTCCCAGATAGCCCTAGCACTGCAGGAGATCTGTAGCACAGAGTTCTCAAGAAGAAACCCATATCTGAACCGTGTTTCATATTCCCGCACCAGACCGAAATGGAATGGGAAAGAACATGAACCACTCTAGCCTAGGTGTCACTCAGGTCCCAGGTATAGGACCTTAAACTCTCAATAGAACCCCACCCACCAAAGAAAAAACCAGATCCATCCAGATGACAATATGACAGTATGATATATAAAACTGTAAAGAAAGCAATAAATAACTGTACATAAAGCAAAAATAAAGCAACTATATAAACACAATCAGCACATAACACCCCAGTAAACACAAATCAAACAAGCGCTAGGAGGAACCCACAAAAAGAACCAGAAGCCCTGGTTACAGCATAAGGGTCCCCAGCAAAGTCTCCAAGCTGTCGCTCCCACCAAATGACACCTCAAGGTCAGAAGGGGTACAGACGCGAACGGTCGGCGAAAAGAGGATGATGAGAACACACAGGAGTGAACTCAAGAGAAAAGAAAAGAGTCGCCAGCTAGGCATTTTTATCCTGGAGGAAAGGTAATGCTGCATAGACCTAGAAAAGATGTGGATAAGACGGTTACGAACCAGAGAGACTGAGAAAGGGGGTTGGTTACAACCTGGGAAGGTATTAGCACCCAGATTGTCCGTCGTACTCGACGGGATCCACGCTTAAAAAATTTGTGTTTCAAAGGGGTAGTGACAGTGCTATTTGTGTATCAAAGCTGGAAAAGAATGCAAGTGTCAGTGTAAAAGAAGTGAAGTGTATAAGAGAAGTGTCAGTGTGAGAACAAGAATGAATTCCTCAAGACTATGAGGCTTAAAGAATAATGCTGAAAGAGGGGGAATATACAGAGACTTTTGTTCGATAACTGTTAAGTTATGCCTACGTATCCTCTCGTGCAATGAGGAAGTCAGAACACCGTAGTTCGACCCAAAGAGACTGAAGGATGAATTGACTTGTGAACTGCTTGCTTGTCTATGCTCAAGTGTATGACCTGTCTGGCTCAGGTGCAAACTGTCTTGCATTAGACGGAAGAAGCGAGTTCTCGTTTATGAGTGAATGAGGTGAGAAAAGAATCCCGAAGGAGATGATTATTGTTTGTTTTTGAGTTTTCAGTCTTTTATTGCTTTTTTGAAGTTTGTCATAAGTTAATGAGCTTAAGCCTAAACCAATGGGTTAGTAAACTCATCACATCCTCCCTCTGATTAGGGGTAATGAGAATACCTTAAGTGTGAAGTTAGCATCTCACACTTAATCACCGTGGTGTAGGATTAAGATCATTAACCTACTTGTGATTAATTAGATGTTTTTCTTGTTTTTGTTTAGTGTTGAGTAATGAGATTAAGCCATAATCAGGGATTAAACAGACTCATTACACCATCCTAATAGAAGGATAATAGATGAGAATGTTTAAGCTGAGGAAAGCTCCTCAACTTAATCCATGATTAGGGATTAACTTCATGACAAAACAAAGCCTTTATTAAATGGATTTTAGTTAATGGTAGGATGAAGAAATTGATTTTATGGTTTGTAAGACAACTTGAGGAGGACTTGTCCATTAACACTAGGGTTAGTCCTTCTTAACCAGTTAAGGAAGAATTAGAACCCTAATGCAAGGCCCAAGTTACAAGCTTGATGTCTTGATGATTATTGAGTGAATTGATTAAAGGATTTAAACACATTAAGGGTTTAACACTTAGGATTAAAGTTATACACTTCATCCTAATAGAAGGATGCAGGCATAAGCTTAATCACAAAGCCTTAAAGCCTTTAGGGTTTAGTCCCTGATTATGAGATGAGAGGAGAAGACTCAAAGATACACAAAGGTAAAAGCTAAGTGGGGGGACTAATCAACCCTAATTGTTATCATGCTTGGTCATTCCTAGGGTTTGTGAGGTTTAAGAAAGAAATCTTCAGAGAAACCACCAGGAAGTAGAGGAAAGGAGCAAAGAGAAGCAAAACAACTTGCTTCACTTAAGAAGTCAAGTTGCTTGAAGAAAGGAAGGTGAGATGAACAAGAATGAGCAAGCTCAATCCAAAGCAAAAAATAAAATACAGCAATGATGCATAAGAGAGATGAAAAGAGATTGTGAGAAGTGAAGGCAAATTCACTTCTCAATACAACTTACCACCTGAAAAGTTAGTAAAGAAATGAAATGCAATGCAAAATGAGATGCAATGTCATAATGCAAACCAAAACCAGAAGCATAAGTATGATGTTAGTGATGCTAAGAGATGATGCAAACATGAGGCAAGGCATGCGAATGATCATACAAACATATGGGTGCAAGAGAAGCATGCTTTGAACCATGGATGTTCATGAAAGGTTATGGAATGCAAATGACATACAACATGGAAAATGAAAGATGAAATGATCAAACATGATTCTAATATGTCCTAAGATGTCTTATGAATCAAATGAATGCACAAAATGTCATGGCAAGTCATGTTATGCAAGCAAATGGAAGATGGATGCAAAGGAAAGCATGAATTAGGGTTATATGCAACATACAAAGCAAAAATCCAAAACCAGAAGCAAATGACATGATAAAATTTTGAAAATGCAATCAAAGGAACCCTATACAAACTCACTGCCCAAAGGAGGGGATCTAACTCTTAACCTAGTGAGAGTTATGAATTTCCTAAGATTGCTAGGGTTTTAAGGTACCTTGACAAGAAAAATGCAAAACAAATTGAAAATGCAAGATCAATTCATGCCAATTTTATCCTATAAACTACATGCTATACAAGATGCAATGCAATAAGAATCATGATCCAACTCTCAAAGGTTAGGCATAAATGAATTTTTGAAGTTTGAAACAAAATATTGCCTTGAAATGAAATAAATTCCAAAGAAAATTATCAAAAGGCATCAAGAACAAAAAAGAAATTTGGTTTGAGAGTTGGACAATGTTTCTAAATGTTTTTGAATGTTACATGAATTTTTTTGTGATTTTTAAATACCTAAAAGTATTTTTAATTAATTAATTCTCATTAATTAATTAAAAATAAACTTTTAAATGATTTAAAAATAATTTTTAATGCAAAAAATAAAAATAAAAATATTTTTGTGTTCTGAAAATTAATTGAACCTTTGACAAAAATTTCAGAATTTTTTAAAGTGTTTTGCTATTTTTTTAAAATTTGTGCAAATTAAATAGAAACAAATGAATTAAAAATTAAATAAAATGAGAAAAAGGGGAAAGTCAACTAATCCCAAGGCTGAGATTCAAAGCTGGGTTGGAGGGAATTGACCCCGCGCGCATCTGGACGGCTGAAATTCAAATTACGCTAATTATGATTAAAGCCCTAATCTGAACCCTAATGACTTTCAGATGACCGGAACAGTGTTCCGGTCATCTTCTCCGGCGGCTCTCTCACTCAATCTCTCTCAAAACGCCATAAAAACTCACCAAACTCTCCAGAATCAATCCCTAACTCATTCTAAACAAGATTCAGCCAGCAAAAATCATTTATTTCACATGAACAACAAGATTCGAAGCAAAACGGAAAATTATTCAGAAATTTCAGAAGCTCATGAAATGCTTATTTCTCAACTATTTTCAAAACTAAACACATCATGGCAATCAGTGAAGCATGTAGAATCATTCTATAACATAAAATGAGAGTTCTGGAAAAATAAATGCCATGGCTACCTGAGCTTGAGCTTTCGAATCAGGGACTTTCTGGCCAGTTCTTTGCTTCAAATCCACTCCAATGAACCTCCTAAGAAGCTTGCAATGCTTGGTTGAAGTTTAAATGGCCTCTGGAGAGAGTTTGCAGAATATCAGTTCATGAAATGTGAAAATCGTGTTTTTGATTGTGGAGGTTTTAGGGCAAAATGAGGGCAGGGAAATGATCAGTGAGGTTTATGGAGTTGAATGGTGGAAAAAGTTTGAAGGTTTGATGGCTGAATCAAGGGATTCGAAAGCTTTTGCAAATGTGAGGATTTTTGAGTATGCTGTGTTCTTTGAGTTTCAGGCTTGTGTGTGTTATGAAAATGAAGCCTTGGGGTGTGTTTGTAAAGTCTGGATTGGGCAGAGAGTTGTTGGTGGCCTGTTGTGATTGGTATGGGCAAGTTGCCAAAATGTCAACTTGACTTGTACTTGAGGTATGGGAAATGGTATAGCTAGCCTTTTGGCTTGTCTTGGCTCAGCTGAGATTAAGGATGTCCATGGAATTATTTATGAGACAAATCAGCAAGTGGATCAAAGCTTATGAGATGTTTTGCAATTTTCACAAAGTTTGGCCCCTTTTGAAATTCATGAAGTTCAAAGCATTAAAAGGCATAATTCTTGGGCCAATTCTGATTTTTAGAAGTCACATGATCATGTTGTAATGAGTTTGTGCATATTTGAAGTCTTTAGAACACTTGATCATACCATTTTGCAAAATGCCTCTTTGGTAGAAAACTTCAAATTATGTGATTTTGGCCAACTTTGACAAGCCATAACTTTTGATCCAAAATGAATTAGAATGAGTTCTTGTACTTTTTGAAAAGGGAATTATCCATTCTACAACTTTCATGACCAAAGTTTTCTCATTTGAAGCATTTTTGAATCAAAAAGCAAGGGTTGAAAAAGTTTCCCAAAATGGCAAGTTTCCATTACAAGTCATTTTTCCAAAAAGTCAACTTTGCAAATGGATTGAGATTCTTCAATTTTGTGAAATTCTACATCTTATATGATCAAATAAAGATCATACATAATCAAAATGATGAAGAACACCCTTTGGTTGGGTCATTGGGGGCCTCAGATGCCCTGATTTTGCACTGACTTGCTCAAAAAGTCAACTCTTGATCAGATGACTTCCCCATGGAATTTCTTCATGAAAATTGATATGCATGCTCCTCATATCATATAGAGACCAATAGAAACAAGAATGACCAAAAAAATTGGAGTTATGGCTTTTGAAACCAAAACCCTAATTCTAGGTCATCTGTGCAGTCAAGCCTGGCTCTGCTTCCATGCCATTCTCATTTCTTGTAATTCTTTGATTTTCTTGACTTTGAGAGGATACAATATGATGATTGAACACACATGGACCCCTTTGAAGTGATTGATGACCTTTGGAGTGGCTCAAGAAGCTCTTGGATTGCTCAGATCACAAACCCTAGATGCATATGACTTTGAACCAATGCAGTGAATCAAAAATGCAATATGAGGTGATATGATTGAACCTATGCACATGAAAAGATCACAAGCCATGGTGTGAATGAGTGAGGGAAAATTTGGGGTGTTTACAAAAGGGAAGCTCACTAAAGCGTCATCAGCATTACCAGCACTTTCATTTTTCTCAATTTGTAACAATCTCCTCATTTCAGGGGATTTGTTTCTTTGATTGTACTTGCCAATTCAGGGCACACAAATTAATAAAACCAGAATTTTCAGTCACATTTTGTCTTGTACATTTTTGTTTCGTTTGCAAAATGTCCAATATTCATGATATGATACTTGCATAAAACAGATATGCCTTTCTAATAAATGCTTGCAGGAAATGTATTTTACTCCTAGGAGTATCTAAACTCCTATGATGGAATCCGGTAAGGGATACCTCGGGGCACTTGTGCGTTTCTTTGTCTTAACAGGATTGCAGGTATTCAATTCGCGACATGGGGCATGCCAAGCATACTTCCTCCCCTAATAGTATCTGGATGGTTTTACCCAAGCAAAGTTTCCAAGGCATAACTTCTCCAGCACATCTTCAAACAGCATCAGAAAATGCTCATTTCCCCAGCTGAGTTGTCAAGTCTCATCATCCTCAGCAGGATCCCCACAGAAATCTCTAGGAAGATCGTTCAGTGGTTTTCCCTCCCAACAGGGTGCCAAATATCTCATCGCCAGCAAAGACAGGGAACCATCTCCCCACAGAGCTCCAGCCTCTCCCAGAAGAGCAATGTCTGAAGTTCTCACACAACAAAGTGACAGAAGCTTTCTCATCCCCATATGGGTTGTCTCATTACCAGATAGGTCTATCAGTGATCTAGTTCCCCAAGCATAGCCATACATCTTATCAGATCTAATAATGATCTCATCCCCAACTAGGATGTCCTGTCAAGCAGATCAATCGGAGGTCTCCACAAGCAGCGGGATTTGAGTCCCAGATTGGTATCTTTTGCATAATCATAGCATTCGCATCATAAATCACCACAAAAACGTAGCATTCCGTCTAATACAGAGCATTACAACAAAAATCAACAAACACGTGATCATATGTACTTTCGACACTCATCCGTGTCGTATCATCCCCTGCAGATATAAACCAAACCAGTGTTTGTACATTCTCTTGACACCCGTCCGTGTCACCTATTCCCAACATGGTTGCTAAATTACTTGTTGCAAACCAAACACTTGTTTATAATATACTCCTTTGACACCCTTTCGTGTCATCGCTCCCCAGCATGGTTGCCAAAACACTTGTTGCAAACCAAACACTTGTTTATAATACACTCTCATTGACACCCGTCCGTGTCATCCTATCCCCACAAATTTCTTGAACACCTTTTACGCTTATAAGTTCATAACTTATACACTTTCTCTTTTGACACTCGTCCGTGTCGCTTTTCCCAGCAAGTTAAGCACTCGTCCGTGTCTTGCTCATACTTCACAATGCTTGTTTTTACTCATACAGATACTCGTCTGTATCTTGTATATACACTTATTTCCCCTCAGAGTCGACATTCGTCCGTGTTCTTTGTTAACCAGTTGATACTCGTCCATATCATCATCTTTGAACATGTGTCAGCATTGTTTCTACCGATACTCGTCTGTATCGTAGTCTTAAGGATGCTCGTATGCATTTTTAATCTATACACAGTGTCAAACACTTATACCTTTGCTTCTTAAGAGCGTAAGCACTCGTCCGTGTTTACCTTTCCCCAGTAAGGTAATCTTTCTGTTATCTGACATTCGTCCTATGTCATGATACTTTAGGCAGTCGTACCCTGCTAGGTGATCGTCCTTCACCTTTGGATGACCGTCCCTCATCCTTCTCCCAGCGGAGTCTCCATTATTGGAACCCTTTTATATCCGGCATTCGTCCTATGTCGTGATATTTAGCAGCCGCCCCCTGCTAGGTGATCGTCCTTCACCTTCTTGATGATCGTCCTTCATCATTTTATCTGATGGCCGTCCCCATCGTTGATCTTGTTATCTGACATTCGTCCTATGTCATGATAAACCCCGAGAGCAGCCATACCCTACTAGGTGATCGTCCTTCACCTCTTCATGATCATCCTTCATCATGCTTATCCGATGGCCGTCCCCATCGTTGACTTTTTCTATCCGACATTCGTCCTATGTCGTGGTAAAGAGCAGTCGTCCCCTGCTAGGTGATTGTCCTTCACCATTGATGACCGTCCCTCATCATTACTTCATTTATTCTCTGAACCTTATGGTCGTCCCCATCATTTCCATTATTTTAATCCCCAGAGAGTCTTGTTTCTTTACTTGATGGCCGTCCCCGTCATGATCTCTTTATTACCCCAGCATGTCGGACGTCCCCGTCGTTGCCTTATCCCCAGCAGTCGTCCTCTGCTCGTTGGTTGTCCTCCATCACCCACACTTTATAATCATGTTATACTTTCCTTTTACAATTTATATCCCTTTTTTTCTTCTCCCCAGTGAGTACAAATTTTGGACTGTCTTTGGTATTCAACCACAAGTTATCTTGTTTGTCTGTTAAGTCAAGCGCTTACATCCTACACAGCTAACTCATGTTTGAATAGGGGCAGCTGTAAACACCCCAAATTTTCCCTCACTAATTTCACACCATGGCTTGTGATCTTACATCATTGCATTAGTTTAATCATATCATATCATATTGCATTTTTGTTTCACTGCATCAGTTCAAATTCATCTACATCTAGGGTTTGTGATATGAGCAATCCAGGATCCATCTGAGCCACTCCAAAGGTCTTCAATCATCTCAAGAGGGTCCATGTATGTTTAATCATCATATTTTATCCTCCAAAGATCAAGGAAGTCAAAGAATCACAAGAACTGGAAAAGCATGGAAACAGAGCTAGGGTTTAACTACACAGATGACCTAAAATTTGGGTTTTGGTTTCAAAGGCCATAACTCCAAATTTTTTGGTAATTCTTGTATCTAATGGTCTCAATATTCTATAAGGATCATGTATATCATGTTTGATGAAGAAATTCATTGTGGAAGTCATCTGATCACTGAGTAACTTCTTGAGCAAGTCAGAGCAAAATCAGGGCATCTGAGGCCCCCCAACATGGAACCAAAGTGGATTTTTCATCAAATTGAGGTTATATGATCTTTATTTGATCATTTAAGAGCTTATAAGATCACAAAATTGAAGAAAAGTGAGCTAAACCAAAAGTTGCCAAAAATGGAAATGACTTGTAATGTAAACTTTCCATTTTGGGAAAGTATTGCAACCTCCTCTTTCTCAACCAAAAATGCTTCAAATGAAAAATCATTGGTCATGAAAGTTGTAGATTGGATCATTCCCTTTTTAAAAAGTACAAGAACAAGTTCTAATTCATTATGGAACTCAAGATATGGCTTGTCAAAGTTGGCAAAAATCCCATAATTTTCAAGAATGCACCAAAGGGATTCTTTGCAAAACCACTTACCAAGGCTTTTTGTGACTTCAAACACACTTCAATGTATCATAACATCATAGTGCATTGCCTTTAGATCATAATTGCCCAAATAATTTCAAGATTACATGCCTTGAACATTAAGATTTCTCAAAAGGGCCAAAACTTCACATATTTGCAAAAGGTCCCATAACTTTGTTTCAACTTGCTGAATTGCCTCCAAATGGATTCTATGGACATCCTTGAAGTCAGCTGCGCATGGACATGCCCAAAGGACAGCTGCATCCTTGCTTATACCTCAAGTACACAAGTTGGTGACTTTTTGCAAGAAGGCCATACCAATCACCATAGGGCACAACCACTCCTCTGACCTATCACAACTTGATATGTGGATCAAATGATGATCATAACACACAAGTTTGCAAGCTGAAGCCATAGAATTCTCAAGTTCCCAAAATCTCTCCCCCTTGCATTTTCCTTCAAATCTCCCAGCTCACTTACTCAAACTCAAAACCAATTCCACCATTCATATCTAAATCACTCACTGACCCCAAAGCAACCCTCAAATCAGCAAAAAGCACCTCATACACCAAACACGATTTCTGACCAGTTGGATTGCTACCACCCATACCAGTCATTCTCAAAGCTTTCCAAGCATTGCAACTGCCTCAGGAGGTTCAAAGGAGTCTTTTTGCACCAAGGGAATGGCCAGAAAGCTCAAGGGTGAAAAGCTTTATCTCAGGTAGCCATCTGAATTCATTGATCTTCATTTGAAATGTAGTTTCTAACATAATTTTGTTAATGATTATTTTTGCATTGATCTTCATTTGACATGTAGTTTCTAACATAATTTTGTCATAAATTTCTTCTGCATTTTTTATTTGATTTGCATTTTTTCCCTTTAAGTACCTTAAAACCCAAGATAACTTAGAAAAATCATAGCTTTCATTAGGTTAAGAGTTAGGTCTTCTCCTTTGGGGTGTGATATCATATGGGGTTAGGGTTCTTTTGATTGCATTTTCAATTTTTTATCTAGTCATTTGCTTCTGTTTTTGAGTTTTGCATCTCATGTTGCATGAAAACCCTAATTTCTCATCTTCCTTTGCATAAATCTTGCATATGCTTGCATTCATGAACTTTCCATGACATTTTATGCATTCACATGACTTCTAAGACATCATAAGAAACATTAGACTCATGCTTGATCATTTCCTCATCCATTTTCCATGTTAGGCATTCATTTCATTCCATGAGCATTCATGAACTTTCATGCTTCTTTCATGCTTCATATGCATTCTCATCACTTATATGATCTTTCACAACTCTTGACATACATTTGCATCATCTCTTAGCATCATTTACATCATGAATATGCTTCTGGTTTTGGTTTGCATCCTTGCATTCATTTCATTTCATTTCCTTATGCTAACTTTTCAGGTGGTAAGTACTTTGAGAAGTGAATTTGCCTTCACTTCTCACTTCTCTTCTCATCTCTTCTTTTATGCATCTTTGCTGCATTTTGTATTTGTCTTAGAGTGACCTTGCTCATTAATGTTCCTTCTTCACTTTCTTTCTTCAAGTAACTTATCTTCTTAAGTGAAGTAAGTTAGCTTGTTTCTTCTGCTTCTCCTCCTTTCATCTGCTTCTTCCTTGGTGGCTTTTCTTGAAGATCTCTTGCAAGCCTCATAAACCCTAGGAACGCCCAAGAATGTTAACAATTAGGGTTTGATTAGTCCCTCATTAGGTTTACCTTTGTGTCATCTTTTGTGTCTCTCTTCTAATCTCATATTCAGAGACTAAACCTTTAAGGTTTTAATACTTTGTGATTAAGGTTATGCCTGCATCCTTCTCTTAGGATGGAGTGTATAACTTTAATCCTTAGTGTTAAACCTTTAATGTGTTTAAATCTCTTAACTAATCCATCTAATAATCACTAAGACAATAAGCTTGAAACTTGGGCCTTGCATTAGGGTTCTAATTCTTCCTTAATTGGTTAAGAAGGACTAACCCTAGTGTTAATGGACAAGTCCCCCTCAAGTTGTCTTACAAACCATAAATTCACTTCTTAATACCATTAACTAAAATCCATTTTAATAAAGGCTTTGTTTTGTCAAGAGGTTAATCCCTAATCATGGATTAAGTTGAGGTATCTTCCTCAGCTTAAATGTTCTCATCTTTTATCCTTCTATTAGGATGGTGTAATGGGATCATTAAATCCTTGATTATGGCTTAAAATCATTACTTAACACTAAACAAAAGCTCCAAAAAACATCTAAATAATTGCAAGTAGGTTAATGATCTTAATCCTACATCATGGTAATTAAGTGTGAGGTGTTTATCTCATACTTAAGGTATTCTCATTACCCCTAATCAAAGGGAAGATCTAATGAGTTTACTAACCCTTGGGGATTGAAAATAAAAGCAATAAAAGATTGAAAATACCAAAAACAAACAATAATCGTCTCCTTCGGGATTCTTTTCTCACCACATTCACTCACAAACGAGAACTTGCTTCTTCCGTCTAATGCAAGAAAGTTTGCACCTGAGCCAGACAGGTCATACACTTGAGCATAAGCAAACAAGAAGTTCACAAGTCAATTTATCTTTCAGTCGCTTTGAGTCGAACTACGGTGTTCTGACTTCCTCATTCACGAGAGGATACGTAGGCATAACTTAACAGTTATCGAACAAAAGTCTCTGTATATTCCCCCTCTTCCAACATTATTCTTTTAAGCCTCATTGTCTTGAGCATTGCACTCTTTTCTTACACTGACACTCCTTTTCTTCACTTCACTTTCCAGCACTGACACTTGTATATTTCTTTTCCAGTTTTTGCACACAAACAGCATTGACACTACCCCTTTAAACACAAATCTTTTAAGCGTGGATCCCGTCGAGTACGACGGACAATCTGGGTGCTAATACCTTCCCAGGTTGTAACCAACCCCCTTTCTCAGTTTCTCTGGTTCGCGACCGTCTTATCTATCTTTTCTTAGGTTTATGCAGCATTACCTTTCCTTCGGGATAAAAATGCCTAGCTGGCGACTCTTTTCATTTCATCTTCATTCTCTTTTCGCCGACCGTTCGCGTCTGTAACCCTTCTGACCTAGTTGTCATTTGGTGGGAGCGACAACCATTTTAATAAATGCTTGCAGGAAATATGTTACTCTCAAACAAATATAACTCCTATGGAGGAATCTGGTTAAGGATACCTTGGGACACTTGTGTGTTTCCTTTGTTTAACAGGTTGCAGGTACTCAAGGTAGACTATTTCACAACATGGGGCATATCAAGCATTATATCCCCAGCCAAGCCAACAATCACATCATCAGCAGGACTCCTTTACAAGAAGTATTTCCTCGCAAAGTTTTTATCCCCCCCCCAGAGGATCCCTTGAGGAATTCATCAATCCCTAGCATATCGCTTAGACGAAGGAGTGGCAACAGATTACTTCCCAGAAGTTATCTCCTCCCCAAGCAAGATCTCCCGAGCAATGCCTGACGACTTTTCCCCAGCAAAGTGGTCAGGAACTTTCTATTCCCCGTTAGAGTTTCCATTCTCTCCCTAGTAGAGCAATGCATGAAATACTTCCCTAGCAGAGCTGCTGAAACTTCCTCATCCCCAACAAAGTCCTCCCTCCAGACAGATCGCCCGGAGATCTTTATCCCCGCAGGATCCGGATCTCGGATCAGGTTTCTCATTTGCATAATCATAGTATTTGCATCATTTTCCACAAAAATAAGCGTAGCATTCCGTCTAAACAGGAGCATTACAGCAAAAAATCAAACATTTGCATGATCATGAGCCAGGTTCGAGTTAGTCACCTGCAAATACCATCATCACTTCACCAACAATGTACAAAACTTATCCCTGCAGACAAAGCCAGAATACCTTCTGCATTGTTAATACAAATACTTGTTCATACTTATACATATTCTTTGTTGACACTCACCCATGTCATATTTCCCCAGCAAGTCAAACACTCGTCTGTGTCCCTTGCTCAATCCCTTTTGACACTCATCCGTGTCTTGCACATATATCCCCAGTAGATAATACATGTGCATACTTATACAGAAGTCTTCGATACTCGTCTGTATCTTGTATATATCACCCCTTAGAAGATTCAACACTTGTACGTGTTCTTTGCTCAGCCGATTGATACTCATCTGTATCATCGTCCTTTAAGCACGTATCATGTTTCTAAAGATGCTCGTCCGCATCTTTAGTCTATACACACCGTCAAACATTTATACCTTCTATTTTTAAAAGCGTAAGCACTCGTACGTGTTTAAATCCCCACAGAAAAATAACAACTTTTTCTATCCAGCATTCGTCCTATGTCGTGATACTTTCGGCAGTCGTCCCCTGCCAGGTGATCGTCCTTCACCTTTGGATGACCGTCCCTCATCCTTTCCCCAGTGGACTCCCCATTGTTGCAACATTCTATCTGGAATTCGTCCTACACCGTGATATTCTTGGCAGCCGTCCCCTGCCAGGTGATCGTCCTTCACCTCGTGATGGCCGTCCCTCATCATTTTATCTGATGGCCATCCCCATCGTTGATCTAGTTATCCGGTATAAGTCCTATGTCGCGATAATCCCCAAAGAGCAGTCGTACCCTGCTAGGTGATCGTCCTTCACCTCTTGATGATCGTCCTTCATCATGCTTGTCCGATGGCCGTCCCCATCGTTGATCTTTTCTATTCGACATTCGTCCTATGTCGTGATAAAGAGCAGGCCGTCCCCTGCTAGGTGATCGCCCTTCGCCTTTGATGATCGTCCCTCATCAAATATTTCATTTATTCTTTAACCCGATGTTTGTCCCCGTTGTAAAGACCCCAAATTTTCCCTCACCTTTCCTCACACCATGGCTATTGATCCTTCATTTGTTTTTTAACATAAGCCTTACATCTCATATTGCATATTTGTTTCATCTGCATAGTTCCATTTCATCTGCATCTAGGGTTTGTGATCTGAGCAATCCAAGAATCAATCTGAGCCATCCCAATGGTCTTGAAGCTTTCCAAGAGGGTCCATGTGTGTTCTATAATCATATTATTCTCCCCAAAGTTCATGAAAATCAAGGGATCACAAGAACTCGCAAAGGAATGGAAGCAGAGCTAAGGTTTTCACTATACAGATGACCAAAATTAGGGTTTTGGTTTCAGAGGCCTTAACTCCAAATTTTTGGGTCATTCTTGTTTCTAATGTTCTTAATATGTTATAAGGATCATGTGTACCAAGTTTGATGAAGAAACTCATTATGGAAGTCATCTGTTTACTAGGTAACTTCCTGAGCAAGTTAAGTCAAAATCAGGGCATCTGAGGCCCCCAACAATGGAACCAAAGGGTCATTTTCATAAAATTGAAGTTCTATGATCTTTATTTGATCTTATAAGTGTTTGGAAATTCACAATATTGAATAATTTTAAGCCAATTGCAAATTTGCCATTTTTGGAAAAGATTTGAAATGCAAACATTCCATTTTGGGAAAGATTTTCAACCTCCTCTTTCATGACCCAAAATGCTTCAAATGAAAAATTCCTGGGCATGAAAGTTGTAGATTAGGTCTTTCCCTTTTCAAAAGGTACAAGAACATGTCTTGATTCATCCTAGAACTCAAGATATGGCCTTTCAAAGTTGGCAAAAATCCTATAATTTTCAAGTTCATGTCAAAGAGGGAATTTTGCAATTTCACTTGCCAAGCATTCTAATGACCTCAAATCAACTTCTATGCATCATAATATGTCAAGGCATTCTCAAAGGATCATAATTGGCCCAAGATTTGAAGCATTTCATGGCTTGTGATCCAAGAAACACCAAAGAGGGAAAAGTTGCAAGATGCTTGGAAAGGCTTCATCCACTTGTGCCAACTGCATAATCTTGATTCTATGGCTCTCCCTGAATCTTGCTGAGGCCAGACACCCCATTGAACAACTTCTGCCATGGCCCATACCTCCAAGTATACAATGTTGACTTTTTTGCAAAACACACCATACCAATCAGCTTGTGCCACAACAACTTTCTGATCAATCCCATTGGCCTATACAAACATCATGGACCTCAAAACACATAACATTCAAGCCTGAAAGCTCTCATACAAGCAGAATCACAAAAACTTGCAAAAATCTTTCCTTCATCGAATTTCATTACACGGATAGCAAAAACCACAAACTCTTCAACCAATCAACTCAAAAACACTCATGGATCATTTCCCACCTCTCACCATAGCCTGAAACACCCCACAACACAAACACGATTTCTCACTCCTCGGAACTGAAACTCACAAAGGAGGCCATTTAAACTCCATTCAAGCTTTCTAGAAGCATCAGAGGGATCATTGGAGGCATTTTTCACAAAGAAAGAGGTCATAAAGCTCTAGTTTGCAAAGCTTCAACTCAGGTAGCCATGATGAACGTTTTTTCTAGAACTCCTTTTGTAAGTTTCTAAATGATTTTGTATGCTTCACTGATCATTGTGATATGTTTATTTTCGAAAATGGTTGAGAGATACGTGCGTATGCTTGTTCTGAAACTTTTTCCGTTTTGATGTTCTTGTTCGATTCTTGTTATTGATGCGTGATAAATGAATTTTGGGGCTGGATTAATGTTTAGGGTGGTTAGTTGAATGATTCTGGAGGTTTTGGGGGCTTGGGGGTGGCATTTTGAATGAGCTCAGGTGAGAGGTTGGCCGGAGAAGATGACCGGAGCTTTGCTCCGGTCACTTGAGTTTAATTAGGGCTTATTAGGGTTAGTTTTCCAGATTTGCTGTGGACCCTTGGATCTGTTTTAATTTTGCGTATGGACGGCTTGGATCTTGTCATTAAAACCCTAACCTAATTAATTAATTAAAACCTGATTTAATTAATATAATTAAGTTATTTAATTCAAAAACAATCCTGGCCATTGGTCAGCCCGTGCAGTCAACCCCATCCCCTCCAGTTTGAATCTCACCCCTTGGATAAGCATACTTCTCATTTTTGTTTATTTTTATTTCATTTCTTTTGCTCAATTTATTTAAAATAGCTAAAAAACTTCAAAAACTATTTCCTTTTGCATTCTGACTTTAAATATTTTTTTCAATCTAAAAATAATTTTTATTTTATTTGTTTGCATTAAAAAAGTATTTTTAAAATATTTAAATGTTATTATTAATTAATTAAAGTATTTTAATTAATTAAAAATGCATTTAGGTTTCTAAAAATCACCAAAAACATTATGAACCATTCCAATGCATTTAGAAACATTTTCAAACTCTTCACAAAAATTTCTTTTTAAGTTTGATCATAGTTTGCCAATTTTCTTTGAATTAAGGGTTTTTAAAATCACATTTTTAAACCCTAACTTTAAAAAATAATTTTTGCCTAACCAAGAAGAGTTTGAACTTGATTCTTTTTGCATTGTGTTACATATTGCATGTAGTTTATAGGTCATTTTTCTCATGAATTTATCTTGCATTTTCAAATTGATTTTCATTTTTCCTTTTGAATCACCCAAAAACCTTAGCAAACTTAGGAAATTCATAACTTTCAATAGGATTAGCTTCTGACTTTCTCCTTTGGGGTGTGACCTTGTATAGGTTTAGGGTTTTTTGAGCTTGATTTCAAATTTTTATCATGTTATATGCTTCTGTTTTGATCATTTGCATCTCATATGTCCATAAAACCCTAATTTCTCATTTTCATTTGCATTCAGCTTGCATATTCATCATCACATAAACTTGCCATGACATTTCATGCATTCATATGTCATCTTAGACATCTTAAGACATGTTAGAACATTGTTTGATCATTTCTTCATTCATTTTCCATGTCTTGCATTCATTTCCTTCCATGAACATCCATGTGTTTTCAAACTTCCAAGCACGCTTTCATGACATCTCATCTTTTTATGATCATCCATATGCACATTGTATGACATATCATCATTTCACATGACATTTGCATAGCATAAACACTTCTGACTTTGGTCTTTGCATCTCATCTCACCTCCTTTCCTTCATTTCTTCATGCTTTTTATCTTATGCATTCATACTAACACTTTCAGGTACTTTTGGTAAGTTATCATGAGAGATGGATTTGCCTTCACCTCTTATCTCTTCTTATCTCATTAATATTCATACTAACTTGTCTTTGAAGTGAATTTGATTCACTTATGTTCTATCTCTCTCACTTTCTTCCTTTAGGTTACTTATCTTCTTAGGAAGTAAGTAATTTATTCTTCTGCTTCCTCCTCCTTCCATCTGTTTCTTCCATTGGTGGCTTCCTTGAAGATCTTTTCTCTAAGCCTCACAAGCCATAGGATATCCAAGCATGATAATGATTAGGGTTGTGATTAGTCCCCCTTAGCTTTTTACCTTTGAGTCTCCTTGAGTCTATCTTCTCATCTCAATAAACAGAGACTAAACTCTTAAAGTTTTAGGACTTTGGAATTAGGGTTATGCCTACATCCTTCTCTTAGGATGGAGTGTTTAACTTTAATCCTAAGTGTTAAAACTTTAATTTGTTTAAACCTCTTAATCAAATCACTTAATAATCATCAAGATTTTATCTTGTAACTTGGGTCTTACATTAGGGTTCTAACTCTTCCTTATGGTTAAGAGGGACTAACCCTAGTGTTTAATGGACAAGTCCTCCTCAAGTTGTCTTACAAACCATAAAATCCACTTCTTAATCTCATCCTTTAATTAAAATTCATTTAATAAAGGCTTGTTCTATAATGAATTTAATCCCTAACCATGGATTAAGTTGAGGTATCTTCCTCAGCTTAAGTGTTCTCATCTATTATCCTTCTATTAGGATGGTGTAATGAGTTCACTAATTTGTGATTAGAGATTAAACTTGTTACTTAACACTAAACAAAACCCAAAAACATCTTACTAATCACAAGTAGGTTAATGATCTTAATCCTACATCATCATGGCAATTAAGTTGAGATGCTTATCTCATACTTAAGTAGACTCATTATCCCTAATCATGGAGGATATAATGAGTTTACAAGCCTTTGATTTAGGCTTAAGCTCATCAACTTATGCAAAACACTAAAAACAATAACAAAACTGAAAACACAAAAACAAGCTATAATCGTCTCCTTCGGGATTCTTTTCTCATCACACTCATTCATAAACGAGAACTTGCTTCTTCCGTCTAAATCAAGACAGTTAGCACTCGAGCCAGACGAGTCGTACACTTGAGCATAGACAAGTAAGCAGTTCACAGTCAATCATTTTCAGTCTCTTTGAGTCGAACTATGGTGTTCTAACTTCCTCATTACACGAGAGGATACGTAGGAATAACTTAACAGTTATCGAACAACAGTCTTTTTGTCTTCCCCCTCTTTCAGCATTCTTTTCTAAGCCTCAGTTCCTGAGCATTTCACTCCCTTTTGCACTGACACCTTTATATTATTTTCTTAGCTTTTGCAAACAGATAGTACATACACCTACCCATTTAAACACAATCTTGTAAGCGTGGATCCCGTCGAGTACGACGGACAATCTGGGTGCTAATACCTTCCCAGGTTGTAACTAACCCCCTTTCTCAGTTTCTCTGTTTCGCAACCGTCTTATCCATCTCTTTCTAGGTTTATGCAGCATTACCTTTCCTTCGGGATAAAAATTCCTAGCTGGCGACTCTATTCACTTCATTTCACCTTGTCTCTTTTCGCCGACCATTCGCGTCTGTACCTTGTGGACCTAGTGTCTTTTCGGGGGAGCGACAACTTGGCGACTTCACTGGGGAAGCTTATCTTGCAACCAGGGCTTTTGGTTCTTTTTGAGGGTTTTTCCTAGCGCTTGTTTGATTTGTGTTTATGGGGGTGTCTTGTGCTACTTGTGCTTATTGTTTATTGCTTTATTTATTGCTTTCTGTACAACTTTATTTATTGCTTTCATTTACTGTTTATATGCATTTCATACTGTTATCATCATATCATTATGATGGATCTTTGGTTTGCCTTGGTGGGAGGGATATTGAGTGAATAAGGTTCCATACCGGGAGCCTGAGTGACATGTAGGATGGAGTGGCTTCATATTCTTGCCCATTCCATTTCGTTCTGGTGCGGGAATTTGAAACACGGTTCAGACATGGGTTTCTTCTTGAGAATTATGTGCTACGGATTTCCTGTAGTACAAGGGCTATCTAGGAAGCCTTCTAAGTTTGGATGACCTTTTTATGACCTTCAGCATCTGAGGTGAATTAGAGGAGGATCCTTTATGATTATTGTAAACATTGTACCTCCAGGTTAGAAGTGTTTACACTTCTCATAACTGATCCAAGTCTGAGGATCCTTGTTATAGAACAATACATGTGAGGGGGTTAGGATGTTTACAGGTTTGCAGGAACCATTGGCCTCATCATACCCTTGTTACTGATATTGTTAAGGTCACATCATTTTGGACTGTTCTTGTGAAACCCTAGACTTTTGTCTCTTTATTTGAGTCCCCCACCTGGTTACTGGTTCTCTAGACCTTCATCTGGACTTATGAACACACATGGACCTTATCGAGGCAGATAACAGATCCAACACTTGATCACAAACCCTTGCATATCATTCTGCATACATCATTTTGCATCATTTTAACATTTGTCTATTTGTTTTACAGGGTATCCGCATTTTATCTTTGGTTTGGTTTTGACCTATTCTACTGCTCAGATTCCTTCAGCTATCTGCATAAGCCTTCTTCATCAGTTATCTTCATCAGAGATCCTCTTCAGTATCTTCTCCAGTTATCTTCAGCATTTTTCTCTTGTACTTCTCCTCAGTCTTCTCCACCAGCATCCATTGTCATCATGGACCCATCCAGGAAAAGCAACATCACATATCATTTCTTTGAGCCTACTCTGGCAGGTATCAGGCAGATTCAGACACTCATCACTCCTGATCATGTCCCTTTATTCAGGGAACATTATGGTTGCATTATGGACATGATCATGGACTTGGATGCATCACAAAGGAATATGATCCACACTTGCCTTCAGTTCTATGACCTTCCACTCAGATGTTTCACCTTTCCAGACTTTCAGTTAGGCCCTCTGTTAGAGGAGTTTTCCATGTTGTTGGGTGTCCCTATCAGGAGAGGGATTCCTTTCAACCCTGAGATGACTGCTCCTAGGAATGAAGATATAGCTAAGGCTCTGTACTTAGAGTCCCCTCTCATTGACCAGAATGTGACTACCAAGGCTGGAATTCTAGGCCTCCATTTGGACTTCTTGGTTACTCAGGCCACCATTCATGCTGCAGTAGGGAAGTGGTACACTATTTGTGCTCTTCTGGCCCTTAGCATATATGGTATCATCTTGTTTGCAGACGACCCTAAGTTTGTAAGCAAGAGTGCTATCCACCTTTTCTTGTTGAAGAATCCAGTCCCTAATTTGCTTGGAGACTTTTACTACTCAGTGCATCAAAGGAATGGGAAGTAGAGGGGAAGATTAGTCAGATGTTGTGCACCTCTCTTCTATTGTTGGTTATTGAGGCACTTGCCAAAGTCAGAAGCTTTCTTGAATCCTCATCAGTCAAGAAACTGGGCTAAGAGAATGATTTCCCTTACTTCATAAGACATCAGATGGTGCACTCAGAGCACCAAGGGCAAAGATATCATCACCAACTGTGGGCAGTATCCCAATGTACCCCTGATTGGAGTGAAGGGTTGCATTAACTACAATCCTTTGCTGTTCAAAAGGAAATTAGGGTATGCCTTGGTACATCCACCAAAAGAGAAAGACTTGTCAGAAACCCTTTACTGTGACATTCAACACAACCTTTCCATTGCAGGACAAGCAGCTTGGGCTTGGGATAATATTCAGACAAAAGGGACTGCTATTCTTGGCAAGTGCAACAACATAGCTTCAGCTCAGTATCTTGATTGGTCACGTATCAGGGGACGGATCACCCGCATGCCATTCACCCTAGAGGATGTGCCTGGACCATCAGCAGTAGAGCCTGCAGCTACAGTCAGTTTAGAGGAGTTTACGAAGTTGAAGGAAAGGAATACTCATCTTTCTAAAACTCTTAAGAAGACCCTCTGGGAGAGGAATGATAGTCGTCTGGACAATGAAAGGTTAGAGAAGCTCTGGATCGAGCATATGACCAAGATTGAGAAGACAAATGATTACATCAGAAGGGCTAGAGCAGGGGAGTTGGTATTGAATAATGCTTGCAAGGAAGCCAAAATTTAGAAGATCAGAGCTGAGCACTACTAGGAGGAGAGTCAGGCTAGATGGATCAGAATCACTGAAGCTCGTTCACAGGAAGATCAGAGGACCCAGGCTAATATAGAGCAGCTAGAAGCTAATGAGAAGAAGAACCAGGAAGCCTTGTTAGTAGCACGGAAAGAAATCTCCGAGTTGAAGCTCCGGGCGGGGTTGAAGAGATCAAAGGACCAAGACAAGCATAAGAAGTTTACAAGTGCCATCGCCACTAGGAACCTTCTAATCAGGACCATCACAGAGCATCCAGTTGACCCAGTGATTGAGGCTCTCCTGAAAGAAGTCAGAGAGGATGATTATGGATTGGATGTTTGATTTCTTTGTACTTACATTTCATTTTGATTGTACTTTTGTTGTTATATTTTGACCCACCATGGGAAATTTGTTGTAATCAAACTATGCATCTTTACATTTTGTAATATATGGTTTGTGTTATTTTGTGGGCTACATCTCTCTTCAACATCATCATTCCTCGAGGTCTGGAAGGTCAAAACCAAAGAACCAAACCGGATACCCTTGGAAGACAAATAGACATCCTGCATTGCATACTAACCTCATTTCTTTATTTTGTAGGTTTTTATTTTTGTTGTTTCTCACTTTGTTGTGGTTTTAGGAAACATTGCTCGTAGAAGAGTCTTCCCCATCAACAGAGTTCACCAGTATCCGACAAGAAACAACCTTTCGGGCTTACAAATGGACCAGGTTCAGCAAGATCTGACCGACGTGAGAACCCAGATGGCCAATGAAAGGACTGAGATGAGGGCCCAGATGAACCAATTCATGGCAGTGATGACTGGGGTGGCCCAAAGCCAAGAAAGACTTAGAGAGTTGGTCGAGCGAAAACTCCTGAAGAAAACCACCCAGGTACAGGGGGTACCAGCAACAATGATCATGTACAGCCTCGTACTGATCCCCCGGAGTTTGGACCTCATCTTAACCCTGACATTAATGCTATAAGGAATACCCATGGTAACACTAGAGGGTGTACCTTGCAGGAGGACCCTCAGGAAGAGCAATTCACTGTAGTGGGAGCAGGAGATGAAGTCTATGATCGTTGGCTGGATGAGATAGCAGAAAATGTGAGGTCTCTGGAGTCTCAAAACTCCTTAGGTTTTGATGTTATGGATATGGGACTGGTAGAGGGAGTTAGAATTCCTCACAACTTCAAACCTCCCTGCTTTGAAAGATACAATGGTACATCCTGCCCTCGCACCCATCTCCAATCTTTCCTAGGAAGATTAAAAGCGTACAACATGGATGAAAAGCTATGGATGTTCTATTTTGAGGATAGCTTGACAGGGGCATCCCGTGAGTGGTACTCTCATCTGACCAGAGCCACAATAAGAAATTAGAAAGATTTGGTCGAGGCTTTCATTCGCCAATATCAGTACAATCTAGACATGGCTCCTAATAGAAAACTTCTAATGGGAATGTCACAATCTTCCAGGGAAAGCTTCAGAGAGTATGCTCAGAGGTGGAGTCAATTAGCTGCTGCTGTTCAACCTATAATGTCAGAAAGAGAAATGGCAGATATGTTCATGTACACCCTCCAGGGGACATACATCGATAGGCTGGCTGCTTTCTCTTCCACTAGCTTCGCTGATGTGGTCATAGCTGGAGAAAGGATTGAGAGCTTATTGAAAATGGGAAAGATTTCTGATTACAGCGCCAGCTCAAGAAGTACAAGGAAACCATTTGCGGGGCCTCGCAGGTCAGGTGAAACCAACTCTGTACACCTGGGCAGAGGAAGACCCCAATATATGCCAAGGTCAATTGCCGTTGTCACAATTCCTACACCACCTCCTCAACAACAATACACTCCGCAACCACAACAATTTCCACAGCAACATTTTCATCAACAAAGGTCCTATAACAACAAAAACGACCAACAACAGCGCCCTTTCCAGCAAAGGCCGCTTCAAGTCAACAGGGTATTTGACCCTATACCAATTCCATATGCCACATTGTTAACACAACTCTTGAAGCTTAATCTTATTGAATTAAGGACTATGGCTCCACCAGATCCTCAAAACCTTCCGAGAAATTACGACGTCAATTCCAGATGTGCCTTCCACTCTAATGCACCTGGCCACACTACAGAAACGTGCAGAGCTTTGCACATGAAGGTCCAGGATCTGGTTGATTCAAAGGCCCTAAATTTTGCACCACCTCCTAATGTCACGAAGAATCCTATGCCCAGTCATGGTGGGCCCAGGATAAAGGCAATTGAAGAGGATCAACCCATGAATTTAATTGAAGATACTACAAGCATTCAAACACCTCTGGCAGAGGTTAAAGCTCAGCTTTTAAAATGCCAGGTGTTCCCAAGTTGTGAGGCCTGCTGTGAATCTTGAAAATTTTTCGTCAATGGGTGTGCAAGCTTGAAAAGTGGCATCAATTGCCTGATCAGAGAAGGTATCCTGCAAATAACAATAACGGTTTCTACAACATCAGCAACTCCTTTTTCAGCAACAACAAATACTTCTCCTACAACTGCAAAAACAATTGTTCCAACAGACTCGTCTACAAAATCAGCAACCACCTCTTCCATCATTTCAACAAACACTAGTTCAACCTCATCCGCTTCTACAACTACAACAACCATCAACAACGACGTCTCTACAATCACCATATACTACGATCCTGCAATGGTCCCTGATTCCAACAAATTTCAGCAACAATTTCAGCAACAATCTCAACAACAACCCAGTTTCAGTCATTCACCACCACCATCAATCAGAAGTCCTGTCACCATATTTTATGATCCACAAACAATAACGGTTCCTACCTCTGCTGCAGTCAGTGCAGTCACCATTACGGTGTCGGGGCCCATTCCATACGAAAAAGATAATGATGTACCATGGCACTATGGTTCAGACCTTTACTGCAACGGAGAGATAGTCCTTCTTGATTCTTCAGTTCATACACCACAAGTGGATAATTTTGGGAGAGGCGGAGGCTTCACCCGAAGCGGACGCCTCTTTGCGTCACAAGTTCCAAGAGTTAATACTGAGGCAGAGGCTGCCACCAAAGCCAAAGGAAAAAATGTGGTGCCGGAAGAGCCAACTTTGAAAGAAGCCCATAAAACATCCTTTAATCAAGATGTGGATGAATTTATGAGGATAATCAAGAGAAGCGACTACAAGGTTGTGGATCAGCTCCACCAGACTCCTTCCAAGATCTCCATCTTATCCTTGCTATTGTGTTCCGAAGCTCATCGGGATGCATTACTTAAAGACCTGCACGCAGCCTACGTGCCGGAGGAGATCACGGTAAATCAGCTTGAGACAGTGGTGTCTAATGTTAATACTAGCCATGGGCTAGGCTTCACCAATGCTGATTTGACAACGGAAGGTCGTCACGACAACAAAGCTTTACACATCACTCTGGAGTGTAAAGGGGTTGTGCTTTCACATGTTCTTGTTGACACTGGGTCTTCACTCAATGTTTTGCCAAAGAAAGCCCTTGTCATGCTTGAATATGATGGTATAGCTCTCCGACCAAGCAATATAGTGGTTAGAGCTTTTGACGGTTCCAAGATGTCTGTTCTTGGAGAGGTGGAACTCCATGTGATAATTGGCCCGCAGGTCTTTCAAACTACTTTCTACGTCATGGACATTCAGCCGGCCTACAGCTATTTGTTGGGTCGACCATGGATTCATGCCGTTGGCGCAGTTACGTCGACCCTTCACCACAAATTGAAATATGAGTGGGAAGGCCAGATTATCACAATTTGTGGTGAGAAGGATATTTTTGTTAGTCATTTGGCCACCCACAAATCCACGAGACCATGAACCAAGGTTTCGAAGCAATGAACGTCAATGAGGCGACAACTGAAGTATTTGTTGCATCCCAAGATGATAGGATGGGAACTTCAATTGTCTCCTATCAACAAGCTTGGAAGGTTGTTGAAGATGGAAGAGTCCGAGGCTGGGGCAAGCTGTTACCGGTGGAGAAGAAGGAGGCAGATTCAGTTTGGGTTACAAACCATTCCAACAAGATCAAGCAAAGGCTGCTAAGGAGCCCAAGTTCATAAGTGGGGGGATGCTCACCCCGGATGCTGTCAATAACGTGGAAGACGAGGCAGAAAGCGACCTCAACCTAGAGAGCTAGATTCATCCAAGGATCCCGGGTCAACAAGTCCTTAGCTGGTCTTCCCAGGAAATTATAAGGGTTACTCCTACAGAGTAATTATTATTTCCTGCTTTTTTTCAGCATGCATCAAGTCATGCATCTTGCCCAAGGTGCCAGGATTCATTTTGTAATAGGGGCATATTTGTAATTTTGTGCAAATGGAATATCAATGAATATCGGACACCTTTTGTAAACAATTTTTTTCTTTCGCTCACTGTCTTTTCATTTTTGTTATTTTTCGCACAAAACAATAAAAGTCAATGTTTTCAAAATAAATAACTTCATTTTCTGAACAAGATTAAAATTGATCACTAAAACGAACAAATCTCAACCCTTGCAGAAATAATCCTCCAGATTGCACCGACAATAGCACTGATATGACCTTGTATGACTTTGACAATCCAATTAATCAAGCTGATGAAGGGGTTGAAGAAGACTATGAGTTGCCTGAAGAGTTAGCCAGGTTGTTGAGTCAAGAAGAGAAACTGATTACTCCTCATTAGGAGGAGGTTGAAACTGTTAATCTTGGTACCGAGGAGGATTTGAAAGATGTGAAGATTGGGTCCAGTCTGCAAGCTTCAGTAAAAGAACAGCTTATCAACATGCTTCGGGAATATGTCGACGTCTTTGCTTGGTCCTATCAAGACATGCCAGGTCTAGATACGGATATTGTCATGCACAAGCTACCCTTGAAAGAAGATTGCCCTCCAGTGAAGCAAAAGTTACGCCGTACTCGCCCAGATAAGGCCATGAAGATTAAGGAGGAAGTACAAAAACAATGGGACACCGGTTTCCTTGCTGTAAATAGTTACCCTCTGTGGGTTGCTAACATTGTACCCGTACCTAAGAAGGATGGAAAGATGCGTATGTGTGTGGATTACCGGGATCTGAATAGAGCTAGCCCGAAGGATGATTTCCCATTACCTCACATTGATGTATTGGTTGATAACACAACTCAGTTCTCGGTATTTTCTTTCATGGATGGATTTTCTGGGTATAATCAGATCAAGATGTCACCCGAAGACATGGAGAAAACAACCTTCATCACACCTTGGGGCACATTTTGTTACAAGGTAATGCCTTTTGGACTGAAGAACGCCAGTGCCACTTATCAACGGGCTATGGTAACATTATTCCACGATATGATCCACAAAGAAATTGAATGCTACGTGGATGACATGATTGCCAAGTCCCTTACTGAAGAAGACCATCTGGTAAATCTGTTGAAGTTGTTTAAGCGTCTGAGGAAGTATCAGCTGAAGTTGAACCCTAACAAATGCACATTCGGGGTACGTTCCGGTAAACTGCTGGGATTTATCGTAAGTGAAAAGGGAATTGAGGTTGATCCCGAAAAAGTCAAAGCCATTCAAGAGATGCCTGCACCTAGGAATGAAAAAGAAGTTCGGGGGTTCTTAGGTAGATTGAACTACATATCAAGGTTCATATCTCACCTCACTAGAACCTGTGAGCCCCTGTTCAAACTATTAAGAAAAGAATAGACAGTCAAATGGAACGAAGATTGTCAGAAAGCTTTTGACAAGATCAAGGAGTACCTGCAAGAACCTCCAATCCTCATGCCTCCGATTGAAGGAAGACCTCTGATAATGTACCTGACAGTATTAGAAGGGTCAATGGGGTGTGTGCGGTGTCATCATGACGAGTCTGGTCGAAAAGAGTATGCAATATACTACCTAAGCAAAAAAATTACCGACTGTGAACAACGTTATTCACTGCTCGAGAAAACTTGTTATGCTTTAGCGTGGGCTGCTCGCCGACTAAGACAGTATATGCTGACTCACACTACTTTGTTGATCTAAAAAATGGACCCCGTCAAGTACACATTTGAGAAGCCAACACTTACTAGAAGGGTTGCAAGGTGGTAAATGATTCTAACAGAGTGTAACACCCCAAATTTGCCCTCTTCATTTTAAGCATCATATCATATCATATTCATCATGAACATATCATTTTCTCAGCATCCTAGCATGGAAAGATGAGTCATAACATCCTTCATATCATAGCATCAGGCATATGGTCATCTGTGGAGGTTCTTGAGGCACCACAAACCATGACAAGGGTCCCAATGAGTTTATAGAAGTACTATGGTGAGTCTACCCTTCATTTACAAGATCAAGTCCATTGGAAAAAGCTCAGAAGATTGCATGATCACCAGAAGTCTCAGGACAAGGCAAAGCTCCTACACAAGGCACCTAAATTAGGGTTTGAGATTCAAGCACCAAACTCTCACAACTTTGGTAATTTCATTTGGTAAATGTCTTTTATATGTCAATAGGATCCTACGTGTCAATTTTCATGAGAAAATTCCATGTGGAAGTGAGAGAATGCCTCAGTTGCTTGCAGATGAAGTAAAAAGTCAACTGCGCCCTTAAAAAGTCAATTGTTTGATTTCAAGGGGTCTAACCCAATTTGTTTGGCCAAGAGGGGGCCTACAATGTTATAAGATGTTTGGAATGATCAAAGTTCAAGAATCATGGAGATTTGAAGGGTTTTGCAAAAATGGTACAAAGTTGGTTTTTGAGATTTTCCAAATTTGGCAACTTTTGCCCTAATTTTCAAATGGCCTTAACATGATCAAAAATTCTTCAAATGGACCAAAGTCAAACATGAAAGTTGGATAGTAAGGGTTCCCATTTTCAAAAATTACAAGTACATTTTCATGGGATTCATGGTTTGTCCTAGGGCCTCTTCGAAAGTTTCATGTATTTTAGGGCAAATTCAACTTTTCATGCATGCACCAAATGCAAGAAGCTTCAAAACTTATTTGTGAGACTTGGTTTTGGTTAAAACTTGCTTCAATGATAAAATGCATTGCATTGTGATCAATTTTCTCCAAAGAAACTCCAATTTTCGTGCACAATAAGTAAGTTTCCTCATAATGGGATAATTTACAAAAATCATGAGAAGTGTGTGATGACTTGATCTAAGGGTCAAAATTGATTACATTTTGATCAAGGGTTGGAAAAGCATTGCACATGGGCTGAGAATTCAAGCAAGGCATGAGGGAGGCATGCTTATCTCACAAATTGCAAATTATGCAAATTCATAAAAATCTCATGATCCACACGTGCAAATCACACAATTCTTTCAGCAAGGGTTTGTGAGATCACATATAAGCAGCTAGGGTTTCAGAATTGTGGATCTCTCTCTCATTCTCTCATTTCCAACTTCTTGCAACCTTTGCATTTTCTCTCATTTCTCTTCATACAAGTGAGCAATCTCAAAACAAATTGTGGATTTGTGATCAGTGAGAGCTAAGGATCATTAAGCAACCATTCATTCAAGCTTTCCTTCAAGTTTAGCAAGCTTGCCATTTCAGGGCAGGTGTGAGAAAATCTCAAGATCCAGCTTATTTCAAGACTTTAAATGCATTTATTTTGCATCTAGAGTGAGTGTGGAGTGTTTTGCACGCATCATTGGGCTTTCTATCTCACTGAATCAAGATCTTCACCTCAGGTATGGATCCAAATCTTGTGATCTAAAAATGAAATTGATGAGGTGTTTTAGGATGTGTGAAGTTCACTGATCATGCTTCACTTTTTAGTTTTGAAAATGATGCATCATAGTGAAAGATATTTGGATTTCAGTTTTGTTGGTCAACTTTGTTTTTCTTCGATCCCTTAGATTCTTTGAGTTTTAGGAGATTTTGACCCCATATTTGGACTAAGGGCATGTGATTTGCTTGATCTGGACAGTTTTGTTCATTTATATTGTGGTTTATGCGTCTGTGATGAATTCTGGTGCCGGAGCCCTAGCTCCGGTCACCGGAAACTGGGTTTGGATATTAGGGTTTGCTCATTGGGGAAGACAAGTTCATAGCCATTAGATCTGCTCCTCCAACGCGCATGATTTGGCCACCTAGCCCTAGCACCCCACCTCCATATCATGTGATTTTGTTTTTCTTTTTTAATTCAAAATGGGACACAACACACCATAGCTACCATACGCTCACCACTCACATCTCTCCAAATTGCCACGTAATTTAATGAATCCCTCACCACACGCGTTTGATCCATCCTGTGGTCCTTGAATTTTCAGCCTTATTTCATAAATTCCCACCATAATTCAGTGAACTAGCGCAGCTTCGTGGGCTCAAACGTGCTATTCGCACCCCCAGCAGCTAAGCCCAATTCATTTTCAACGTAATCCCTTCCTATTTGCACCCTATCTCTTTATTTCTATTTTAATTTCTTTTTTCTTTATTTCTCTTTTATTTCAGTTTTGTTTCTATTTAATTAAAATACTTCCCATTATTAAAAAAATTCCCAAAAAAATCATGAGTCATCTTTGAAGTGTCATTTATTTTTCCATATTTTTATTTTCTTTTTTTTCCATTTCCACGTGTCACAATTAATTCTTCATTTCAATTAGTTTCTTTTTAAGTTCATTTTGAGTACACTGCCTTGTCAAATTTCCATACACTTCATTATTTTTTAATTTTGTACCCATTCTTTTTGCTCTGGATTCTTAAGATGATTTAATTCTTGTGTGATTTTTCTCTTAATTTTTAGATATTTATTTCTTGGGTCTTGATCCTTTGACTTGTGTTGGAAGTTATTAACCCTAGCTTGTGTTTAAGCCTCAATTTGACCTAGTTTGCTTCTGAATCTTTCCAAATCCTTTTGGCCCATTGATATACCAGGTTTGAAGTTCATTTGGTTTAAGTTGTAGAATTTCTAGATGCTTGGTTGATTTATTGTGGATTTTTGTTCTCACCTTGTCCCATTTTGCTTCTTTTGTTCCATTAGGTCTCTTATAAGCCAAGAAAGGCACTTGTGACAACTTCTTCTTCTCATTTGGGGTTCTTTTGGGGTATGGGACCCTTCCTGGTGCTAGCTTAGGGTTTGAGTCTTAGGAAATTTTGTGTTTGTTTCCCTTTTAAGTCCTTTCATTTCTTAAGTGTTTTCATCTCATCTTCCTTACTTCTTTCACTCCCATTTTGTTATTGTTTGGTATTGTGTGGCCATTCTCTTCATCTTGTTGGCTTCTTAAGCTCTTCTTTACCTTGTGTTGGTTCTGGTCTTGTGCATTGAGTCCATATTTGTGTATATTTGCTTTGCATACTCCTTAAGTGTGCATTTATTTTCATATGTGCTTCATGGTGCATCATTTTGTCTTGTAAGTTTCATCTCTTCATTCTTTTAAGTTGCATTTGCATTATACACTTATACATATCATTTCATTTCTGTTTGTATGATGATGGCATGTTATCTTGTTTATCTTGCTTCACTTATCTGCATGATACTAACCTTGCAGGGGCTATGGTAAGTGTGAGGTGTGGAAGTTGAGTTCCACATCTCCAAATATCATCTTCTCTTCTTATGTGTATTGAGCTAACCATTTGCTTGTTGGTCTTAGGTCTTTCTCAGCTCTTCTTCCATCTTCTTCTTCTCTTCCTCTTTCTTTCTTCTTTAGGATAGAAACCACACTAACCTTAGGATGTCCATGCATGACAACATTTAGGATTCCTTAGTCCCCCATTAGATGTTTTACCTTTAGATCCTTTGGTACTTTCTCTTCTCATCTTCAAACTCAATTCTAATTCACTTAATAAAGGTTGAGTACTTTCATGTGACATGAGACTTTGTTATGAGATACTTGCACGCGTTCCGTTTCGGGGCGAGGTGTGAGTTATCCCTCGTGGTGGATAGGTCTTAGCATGAGTACCTCACAAAGAAAAGCCTAAAAACACTTCTTAACCAAAAAACCACAAAAATACTTAATAATGGTAATAGGTCAGTGTGTCTGAGCCTTCACTTATGGGACTAACTTTGGGGATTTCCTCCATAGATAGGTGTGCCTCTTGCGCATTCCATTTAGGGATGATGTGAGACGTACACATCCCATTGAGTAAGACTTAGGTACACTTACCTATACAAACTTCACTCATAAAAGCTTCTAAAAAACACTGAACAAACAATAAGCATCTTTCCTTCGGGAATTCTTTTCTCATCTCATTCACTCCGTACGTGAACTTGCTCCTACTTGTCATTTTGCAAGACGGTTACGCACTCGTCGTCCGAGTCTGCAACACCTGAGCAATGGCATAGGCAGTTCAAGCCTTAATTCACAAGCAATTTCCTTGTTACCCCTAGTTAGGGGAACTATGGCTTCTCTGATCCTCATTATCCTGATGAGGTACGTAGGCAGCGGGATAGGGCCCGTTCGAGCACAATCTTTATTTTCCCTACATTTTTCCTTTCTTTTCCTATTCAGTTCTTTTCTCAGTTTATTTCTCTTTCTTTGCTGCAGCTTTCATACCCTCACCCTTTGAAACAGTTTCTTTTGCAAGCGTGGATCCCGTCGGGTACGGCGGACGATCTGGGTGCTAATACCTTCCCAGGTCGTAACCGACTCCCGAACTCAGTCTCTTTGGTTCATAGGACCTGTGTCCTTCCTCTTCTTTCTTCTGGTTTGTGCAGCATTACCATTCCCTTTCTTCGGGTTAAAAACTCCTGGCTGGCGACTCTATTCTTTTTCCGCGCCACTTTTGCGTTTGTACCAGGATGGAAATCCGGGGAGCGACAGCTGGCGACTCTGCTGGGGACCGAACCTAGAATCTCTGGTTCCCCTGTGAGTCTCTCCTAGATCTTGTTTGTTTCTGTTTCTTTGGGTGATGTTTGTTTGCTGTAGCTTGTTGTATTTTACTATTGGTTATTTACAGTTTTGTTTACAGCTTTATTTATAGTTTTCAGTATTTATTTGCCGCATCATATATATCATACTGGAGAGCTGTCTGGACTGGTTTTCTGTTTGGTGGGCTCGGGTGATACTGTTTCTGAGAGATAAGCCAAGTACCCGGCTTGAGTGCACTATAGGATTAGAGTAGACATATTGTACTCACATGTGACATGATGAGTGGCGATGTGTTTCATGCCCAGAGTACGACCGTCTTGGAAATATCTTGTGTGGGGATTTCCTCCACTTCGGGATAGGACCTTGATAGTTATGTGCATCTGAGGACCGATCATTGAGAACCTTTGTGGAAACAACCGTCTCCAATGGTGGCAGTGGCAGACCACATTTTGTGGCAAACCCATTCGCACCCGAGGGTCCACTGGGGACTCGCATAGGATGGCCTGGTTCTCTTATAGGAACTCAGTCAAAGCATCTAGTCGTATGACATTAGTATTGTATCCTATGGGCTGAATGTGATATTGTCTCTCGATTTCAGCGCTTGAAGCTGGGGACTTATAAGGGATGCTTGTTTTTCCCGGACTCAGCTGAGGCCTCCCTGCGTAGTACATAATGCCTAACAGATTCCCTGATTTGGTCATGAGCCATTTCTCGGAAATGGTGAAAGTATTATTTCTATTCGGCTTTGAGAGTCCGTGATGTTTGACCCGGAGCACACCTGTGAGAATGGGAGGGGTTTGCGGGTTTGCAGGAACCCTTGACTCCATCATACCCCTTGTTACCAGTACAATTTCATGTTCTGATACAGTTACTTTGGTTCCGGAGTTCTTGAGTTTATCTGTTTCTTGATTGGGAGTATATGAACTTATCTGAGCGTTTATGGGCTGATATCCAGAGGATTTGGGTTTCTGATCATGTGGCCTTGGTATCCAGATTCCAGACAGTCCCAGATGGATCATATGTCTTTGCATTTGCATTTGCATTGCATCATTTCATCATTAATCATGTTTTGTTTTCATTCACAGGTTCATATTTTTGCTTCCGGTTCCGGTATCCTCTTCAGAAATGGAAGATCCTCGCAAGCAGAATATTCACTTCAAGTTTTTTGACACCAACGTTGGCCTGTTAAAGAAGATGGTGAAGCTGATTACACCCAACCATGTAGAAAGATTCAGGAAGGCTTATGGGAGTATTCTGTATGTGGTGGTAGAGTTAGATCCTTCTGAGAGGAGTGCCATTCATACCCTGCTTCAGTATTATGATCCTCAGCTCCATTGTTTCACTTTTCCTGATTTTCAGTTAGGTCCTTTGCTGGAGGAGTATGCTTTGATCTTGGGAGTCCCTATTCGAGACCAGATTTCGTTCAATGCTGAGATGAGTAGACCTGCACCAGAGGCTATTGCTAAGGCTCTTTATTTGATAACTTCTACCGTGAATTCTTTGACCATCATTAAAGGAGGTGTACATAGGTTTTCTTTAAAAGCTTTAGTAAAGAATGTGGAAGAGTTAGCTGTTGAGGAAGAATGGGATATTGTCTGTGCTATCTTGGATCTTTTTGTCTATGGCATTATCTTGTTTGCTGATATGGAGAAGTTTATAGATATGAATGCCATACATCTCTTCTTGCTGAAGAATCTTGTGCCTACATTGCTCGGAGATTTGTATTACTCAGTGCACTACAAGACTGAGAAGAAGAGGGGAGGTTTAGTTCGTTGTTGCGCTCCTTTATTTCATATGTGGTTCATGAGGAATCTGCCTAGTACTGGAGTGTTTAGTGACCACACCTTGGTATGGGCTCAGAAGCTAGAAAAGTTGCTTGCCAAGGATGTCAGGTGGATTACTCAGAGGCTGCAGGGTGTACGTTTCATCACTAGCTGTGGGAGTTATCTTAGTGTACCTTTATTGGGGGTAACGGGAGGGATCAATTACAATCCAATCTTGTTGAGAAGACAGTTGGAATATGCCTTGAGAGAGGTACCAGAAGAATTGAAGTTGACCCCTATTTTCTATTTCCCTGTAAAGGACAATATGCCTTTAGTGAGGAAGGTGGCTGGAGCTTGGAAGTGCATTAAGGGAGAAGGGATAGCTAGTTTTGGAAAGTGCAACAATCAGACATTCCCGGAGTATGAAGCTTGGTTGAAAGACAGAGCCAGAAGGGTATTGCTTCCATTCTCATCTCCAGTTCCTCCAGTTGCTGAGTCTGCTGATACTGTGTCTTTGGAAGAGTTCAAGAAGCTGGAAGCCCAGCTGCATGAAGTCAGAGTGGAGAACACTGAAATGGTTAATCTGTATCATCTTGCCAATCGGGCCAAGAATGAAGCTGAAGAGAAATTGTTGAAGATGCAGACTACCATGGAGGCTAAAGAGAAAGACTTTGTGAGAAGGGAAGCTCACTTCCACAGGTTGGGTATGATGGAAGCGAAAAGAGAAGCTGAACGCAAGAAGAATTCGAAGACTCTCAAGGAAGCCCGTCAGTCTATTGTCTAGTTGCAGGGACAGTGAGAGCAAGAGTTGAAGAGATATAAGGAAAAAGAAGAGTTCTTCGAAGTGAAAATGGCCTACAAGAAGGAAGAGGTGGAGCAAGTCCACAAGATTCGAAGGGAGAAGATTCAGCAGTTAGTAGATAGTCAACAAGCCCTAGAGGCAACACTTAAAGAGATTGAAGACCTCAATTTGATGGCTGGAGTCAAGAAGGTTAGGTCTGATGCGGGGCTTAGTGAGGGAGGTTCAGGGTCTTCAGGCAGTGGTTTTGCTTCTTAGTTTGTTTTCCTTGTATCTGGATTACCTACAGACATGTTGTAGGAGTCCTGGTTGTTTGTTTTTCTTTTTAGAAACTTGTACCCTACGGGGAATTCTGTTTTGTTTGCCTAATAGGCTGATTTATGTTATGACTTTTTCACCATTTCTTGGTGCGCCTGTTGTCATGGTTTGAATGTGGTTTTTTGCGAAGGTTTCTGAAAGTCGAGGATCAGTACCCATCTGGTTTTCTTTGCTAAATACCGGAACCGGGGCAGGAATGACCTGGGGTTGGAAACATAAACAACTGCATTGCATACATATAACCTGTTTGCAGGGTCTCGGTTGCTAACGTTTCTTATGTTTCAGGCACTATAGCTCCCTGGAAAGTTCGGGAACAACCAGTAGCACATAGATATCCAACAAAGATCAACAGAGAGAGAATCATGGACCAGATGCAGGCTGACTTAGCTGACCTGAGGCTAAGGATGGACAACTTTATGACTCTGATGGCAAGCATGGGTCAGAACCAAGAGCGTCTGCGGGAGATGATAGAAAATGGTCAACCCAGGAACAACACTGCTGTTGCTGATAATCGTAACGGTGCGGGCGCACGTCAGGTTGAAGCTCCTGTAACACAGCCAGGGGTGACTATAATCAATGATGGGTTGAATAATATTCAAACGGATAACCAGGACGAACAGTTCACTCTGCTGGACGAAGCTGAGGGTCAAGGGGCTGAGATGAACAAGAGGTTTGAAGAAATGGCAGAACAAATCAGAGCCATTCAATCCCAGAGTTCTTTGGGATTTGACATAACAGACTTGGGCTTGGTTCCAGGGGTCAGAATTCCCTACAAGTTCAAAGTTCCAACTTTTGAGAAATACAATGGCACTGCATGCCCGAAGACCCATCTTCAGTCCTTTGTGGGAAGGATCGCTGCTCAAGCCGATGATGAAAAACTCTGGATGTACTATTTCCAAGACAACTTAGTTGGAGCTTCTCTGGAATGGTATATGAAGCTTAGTAGAATCAATGTCAAGAGCTGGAAAGACCTAGCAGAAGCTTTTGTGAGACAATATCAATATAATTTGGACATGGCTCCAAACCGCACGCAATTACAACACCTGTCTCAGACTGCTAAAGAGGGTTTCAAAGAATATGCTCAGAGGTGACGCTAGCTCGCTGCCAGAGTGCAACCACCGCTGCTAGAGAACGAGATGGCTGGCATGTTTATGGGGACTTTGCAGGGTGTGTTTCTTGAAAGATTGGCGTCCAGTTCTGCCACCAAATTCAATGATATCGTTATTGCTGGAGAAAGGGTTGAGACCTTGTTGAAGATGGGAAAGATCCAAGATCCAAGTGCTAGCAGCTCGAATGGAGCGAGGAAAGCTTTCAGTGGACCTCATAGGAGAAGAGAGGGTGAGACAAATGTTGTATTTGGCTGAGGCCGGGGCCGTGGTTATAGAAGACCGTATGAGCATGTGGCAGCAGTCACAATTCCTTCTATTCCAGTGCAACAAATGCAACCTCAACAACAGCAACAACAACAACAACAACCACCCCGTAACAACTATCAGCAGAGACCATATCAGCCAAGGCAAACTCTCCCGGCTAATAGTGTGATTGAGGCCATCCCCATGACTTATGCTGCTTTGCTTCCAAGACTGTTAGACCTGAATCTGATTCAACTGAGAACTTTGGCACCACCACCTCCTAGAGAGCTTCCAATGGGTTATGATGTCAATGCACGATGCGCTTTCCACTCTGGGGCACCCGGGCACTCGACTGAGAAGTGCAGGGCACTCCATCACAAGGTTCAAGACCTGATAGACTCTAAGGCTATCAACTTCGCACCACCGCCAAATGTTAATTTGAACCCTATTCCGAATCACGGAGGGGCAAGAATCAATGCTGTTGAGGGTGGTGAAAAGTTAAGTCTTATGCAGAGTAATGAAGAGGTGAAGACTCCTTTGAGGGTAGTGAAAGAGAGACTGCTGAAGGGTCAAGTGTTTCCTAGTTGCAGTGTTGTTTGTGAAGAATGTCTGAGTTCAGAGAATGGATGTGAGAAGCTGAAGATGGGATTGCAGAGTTTGATGGATGATGGATCTTTGCAGTTTAACAGAGTTGGTGCTGAAGCTGATGATGTGTCAACAACTACCATTTTCTATGATGAAGCTGACATGCCTGTCAGAAGAGAGCCTGTTACCATTTATGCTCCGGAGATTAGTCCTGTGACTATCACCGTGCTTGAGCCTTTTCCTTACACGGACGATAAAGCCATTCCTTGGCATTATGGCTCAGATGTCTACGCTGCTGGACAGAAGATTGAGAGCAAGTTTGTTGTTGTTGACCCGACTGTAGAGAATGTCGGAGGAGTTGGAGGCTTTACCAGAAGTGGTCGTTTATTTGCTCCCCCTGTGCTAAGAGGGGATCCTGAGGCTGAGGCTTCGTCCAAGGCCAAAGGAAAGCAAGTTGTGACTGATGAATCAACTACTTTTGTTGCTGGGCAGGGTACATTTGAAAAAGAGGTCGAGGAATTCATGCGGATTATCAAAAAGAGTGACTATAAGGTGGCGAATAGTTGAACCAGACACCTTCCAAGATATCCATTCTCTCACTGCTGATGTGTTCTCCCGCACACAGAGAGGCCCTATTGAAAGTACTACAGATGGTCTATGTTCCTCAGGAAATCACTATCAACCAACTTGAAGCTGTTGTAGGCAGTGTTAATGCAAGCCATGGCCTAGGCTTTACAGACAGAGACCTCACGTCAGAGGGCGGAAACCACAACAAAGCACTACATATCACTATGGAGTGCAAGGGTGTTGTGTTGTCACATGTTCTTGTAGACACAGGCTCTTCCCTGAATGTGCTTCCGAAGAAGGCATTAATGAAACTCAACGTTGATGGTATAGTCCTGAGACCAAGTGATCTGATTGTCAAAGCTTTTGATGGTTCTAGAAGATCAGTTTTTGGGGAAGTTGAGTTGCCCATCAAAATAGGTTATCAAGTCTTCAAAAGTATCTTCTATGTCATGGATATCCAGCCTGCGTACAGCTGCTTGTTGGGACGCCCATGGATACATGCTGCTGGAGCTGTCATTTCAACCCTGCATCAGAAGCTCAAATATGTGGTTGACAGCCAGGTCATTACAGTATGCGGAGAGGAAGACATCTTCGTAAGCCACTTGTCGACGTTCAAGTATGTAGAGATAGATGGAGAGATCCATGAGACTTTATGTCAAGCTTTCGAAGCAGTCAACGTCAGCATCTTGACTCCTGTGGAGAAGAGCAGCGAGAAAGAGGGTACATCCATCCATTCTTATAAAGAGGCAAAGGAGGTAGTTCAGTCGAGAAGTGCCCAAGGCTGGGGCAAATTGCTAGAGCTAGAAAAGAAAGACGACAAGTTTGGCTTGGGTTATCAGCCTGGTGGATCTACTCCAAGTGGTAAGGCTATCACGTTTACAAGTGTTGGGTTACTCGACCACAACCAGATCTGTACAGCAAGCCAAGATGGGGACAGTGACGGTGATTGGGACAATTGGATTCACCCGTGTGCGCCCGGCGAGGAGCTAAGGAACTGGTCTGCTGAAGACATTGTTCAAGTTACCTGGCACTCAGAGTAATTCATTTTGTTTCCTTTTATTATCATACTGCATTGTCAAATCCAGCATTCTGCCCAAGATGCTTGGATCCATTGTATTGGGCCACCATGTTTGTATGCATCTTATTTTTTACCATGAAATAAAAGGACATTTTCAGACAAATTGTGTTCTCTTTCTTTGTTTTAAAAGTTTTCACAAAAAAAATATAAAAATAGCAATGTGTTTTCCTTTTTGCTTTTGTGTTAGCGTCTCTTTTCAAAATAAGCAGATTCTGAACAAGCATATCATCTGTGCAGTGTCGATCATCCGGATTCCATTGATAATGTTCCTGCTATGACCACACATGACTTTGACAATCCAGTCTACCAAGCTGATGAAGGGCTTGAGGAAGACTGTGACCTCCCTAAAGAATTAGTCAGATTGTTGAAACAAGAGGAACGGGTTATTCAGCCTCATCAAGAAGAGATTAAGATCATCAACATTGGCAGTGAAGATGTGAAGAAAGAGATCAAGATTGGGGCCAGTCTGCAGGTCGACGTCAAGAAAGAGTTGATCAGTATGTTGAGAGAGTATGTGGATATCTTTGCTTGGTCATATCAAGATATGCCAGGGTTGGATACCGACATCGTTATGCATAAGCTACCTTTGAGAGAGGAATGTCCTCCTGTGAAACAGAAATTGAGAAGAACTCGTCCTGACATGGCGATGAAGATCAAAGAGGAGGTTCAGAAGCAATGGGATGTCGGTTTCCTTGCTGTAACTAGTTACCCACCTTGGGTAGCTAACATTGTACCTGTACCAAAGAAGGACGGCAAGGTCCGGATGTGCGTTGACTACTGAGATTTGAATAGAGCGAGCCCAAAAGATGACTTTCCGTTGCCACACATTGATGTGTTGGTAGACAATACTGCTCAATTCTCGGTATTTTCCTTCATGGATGGCTTCTTTGGATATAACCAGATCAAGATGGCACCGAAAGACATGGAGAAGACAACGTTCATTACCCCGTGGGGTACATTCTTCTATAAGGTCATGCCCTTTGGTTTGAAGAACGCCGGGGCAACTTATTAGCGGGCGATGGTCACATTGTTCCATGACATGATACACAAGGAGATTGAGTGTTATGTAGACGATATGATTGCTAAGTCCCGAGACGAAGAAGAGCATCTGGTCAACCTGAAGAAGCTGTTTGATAGACTGATCAAGTACAAGTTGAGGTTGAATCCAACCAAGTGCACTTTCGGAGTGCGTTCCGGGAAACTGCTGGGTTTCATTGTTAGTCAAAGAGGAATTGAGGTAGATCATGCTAAAGTAAAAGCTATTCAAGATATGCCTGCACCGAAGACAGAAAAAGAAGTGCGCGGGTTTTTAGGGAGGTTGAACTACATTTCTCGGTTCATATCTCATCTAACTGCCACGTGCGAACAAATATTCAAACTGCTAAGAAAAGAGCAAACGGTCAAATGGAACGATGATTGCCAAAGAGCTTTTGACAAGATAAAAGAATATTTGCAGGAGCCTCCAATTCTAATGCCTCCAGTGGAAGGAAGACCTTTAATCATGTACTTGACCGTGCTAGAAGGGTCAATGGGGTGTGCTCTAGGCCAACATGACGAGTCTGGTCGAAAAGAGTACGCTATTTATTACCTTAGAAAAAAGTTTACCGACTGTGAATTCCGATACTCACTGCTCGAGAAAACTTGCTGTGCTTTGGTATGGGCTGCTCGCCGACTGAGGCAGCAGTATATGTTGACTCATACCACACTGCTCATTTCCAAAATGGATCCTGTCAAGTACATCTTTGAGAAACCTGCGTTAACCGGGAGGGTTGCTAGGTGGCAGATGATTTTAACTGAATATGACATCCAGTATACTTCTTAGAAGGCCATCAAGGGAAGTGTATTGTCGGATTACCTTGCACAGCAACCTCTTGAAGATGATTATCAGCCAATGAAGTTTGATTTCCCTGATGAGGACATCATGTACCTCAAAGCAAATGATTGCGAGGAACCACTTCCGAAGGAGGGACCAGACCCTGAATCCAAATGGAAGTTGATGTTTGATGGGGCAGTCAATATCAATGGTCGTGGAGTTGGTGTCGTTCTTATTACTCCTGAAGGTGTTCACTTACCCTTCGCTACCAGAATTACATTTGGCTGCACCAACAATGAAGCGGAATATGAGGCATGCATAATGGGAATAGAGGAGGCTATTAATCTTCGGATTAAAAACCTCGATATATTCGGAGATACAGCCCTCGTCATTAACCAAGTTACCGGCAAGTGGTATACGCATCAAGAGCATTTAATTCCATACAGGGATTATGCTAGAAAATTGTTGAGGTTTTTCACAACAGTTAAGCTTCAGTACATACCACGTGATGAAAATCAGTTTGCCGACGCATTGGCCACCCTTTCTTCGTCTATCAAAGTCTTGTGTTGGAATTATGTGCCCAGAATTGACATATCCAGGCTTGACGCTCCAGCTCATGCCTTCTCTGTGGACGCCGTGTCTGACGAGAAACCTTGTTATTTTGATATCAAGTTATTCCTGGAAAATCAAGAATACCCAACTGGGGCATCTTCCAATGACAAGAAGACCTTGAGGCGGCTTGCTCCTAGCTTCTTTTTGAACACAGACGGAGTTTTGTACAAGAGAAACTTCGACATGGTCTTGCTCAGATGCGTGGATAGACACGAAGCAAGCCTGTTAATGCAGGAAGTCCACGAAGGATCTTTCGGTACCCATGCAGGAGGGCATGCTATGGCTAAGAAATTGCTGAGATCAGGGTATTACTGGATGACAATGGATGTAGATTGTTGTTCATTCGCTCGTAAGTGCCACAAGTGCCAGATATATGCAGACAAAGTGTATGTTCCTCCAAGCCCGCTCAACGTCATGTCATCTCCTTGGCCTTTTTCTATGTGGGGCATTGACATGATCGGGAAGATAGAGCCTACTACTTCAAATGGTCATCGCTTCATCTTGGTCGCGATTGATTACTTCACCAAGTGGGTAGAAGCAACATCTTATGCCAATGTCACCCGTCAAGTGGTGGCAAGATTTCTGAAAAGGGATATCATATGCAGATACGGAGTGTCCGAAAGGATCATTACTGACAATGGTTCCAATCTCAACAACAAGATGATGGCAGACTTGTGTCGGGACTTCAAGATACAGCATCACAATTCTTCTCCTTACCGTCCAAAGATGAATGGTGCGGTAGAGGCAGCAAACAAGAATATCAAGAAGATTGTGCAGAAAATGGTTGTCACTTACAAAGATTGGCATGAGATGTTACCATTTGCGTTGCATGGGTACCGAACGTCAGTCAGGACGTCAACAGGGGAAACTTCCTTCTCTCTGGTATATGGTATGAAAGCAGTCCTTCCTGTGGAAGTAGAGATTCCTTCATTGCGTGTGATGATGGATGTAAAGCTTGATGAGGCTGAATGGGTGCGTGCTCGTTACAATCAGCTATGTCTAATTGAGGAAAATAGATTAGCGGCTATCTGTCATGGTCAGCTTTATCAGAGGAGAATGAAGCGTGCATTCGACCAACGAGTACGTACTCGGGAGTATCAAGTGGGAGAACCTGTTTTGAAGAGGATCATTCCTCCAGGTTCAGATCACAGGGGCAAGTGGACCCCAAACTACGAAGGACCATTCATAGTGAAGAAGGTTTTCTCAGGAGGAGCACTGATGCTCACCACTATGGATGGAGATGATTTCCAATCCCCTGTTAACTCGGACGCAGTTAAAAAATACTTCAAATAAAGAGACCCGCTGGACACAAAAACAGAATTAAAGTCCAGGCAAGAAAAGGGTATCCCGGCGAGCTAAAAACAGAATAAAAAGCTCGGGCAAAAGTTAGGGAAAATAAAAAAAAAATGTACACCCGCTTAGTTGAAAAGCCGCATTGGACAGCTCAGGCAAAAAAGGGTATCCCGGTGGATTGAAAACCCGAAAGGGCGATCCACCTAAAACAAGGGAATAAGCGAACAACTGCGATTCGAGTAATCTGAACCACATCATCGTTTCGTACAACCTGACAATATCAGAAGGAGGAAACAGTTCCCTCATCCACTCAGAAAGCAAGAGCAATAATGGAGAGTCTCGAAGACATGCTGGTCATAGCAGAAATGGAACTCCTTGGAATGCCGTGTCCATTGCCATTAGGATAGTTTCTTTTCTCAATTTTATGGTGGCTACCTCTTTCCAGGTGGTTTGCTTCCTAATGTAAAATCTTTGCCTATTCAGAGGCCATTCGATAAAAAGAATATTCAGTCAAAAACTGTGTGTGTTTATTTTTGTTTGCAAAATGTTCTGAATTTTTTGGCAAAAATAGCATTGCATCTAAACATGGTGATAGTTTGGAAGAAAACTGACATGCAGGGAAACTGTAAATCCTCTTTGAGTGTCGGGTGACAATGGATGAACAGATCATACCATGCAAATCCCCGGGGCACACTTGTGTTTTCTGTTGTTGCGGGTTGCAGGATGGCGTCACATTCTCCCAAGAAAATTTACTCTTCCCCAGTAGAGTATCTCCAGTAGAATTCTTCCCCAGCTAAGCCTTGGCAGAAGCCCAAGCAATTTATTCTTCCCCAGTGGAGCATGCCCAGCAGGTATCTGAAAACCTGACATCCCCAAGCAGAATTCTATCCCCAGCAAGGGTCACAGCCATAGTTCAGCATCAACAAATGCTCTCCCCAGCCAGATTATTGTTGAAGCATCTTTCAGCCAAGTCTGAAGATGACTTTTCCCCACAGAGTTCATATTGGATTTTCACTTCCGTCAATGAAATATTCCCCAGCCAAGTTGCCATTTTGTTGGCCAATTGATGATACAGTCAGGTATTCATCACCTCAGTCAGAGATAGGTGTCCAGACCTCCTGACTTGTTTTCCTCTGCAGAGTTGTAACTCTTGTGGCCAATCAGGCATTTGTTTATTGCTCGTCTGCAATCTTCAGCACCCGTCTGTGCTCTGGCTTTCTTTGTTACTCGTCTGCAATCTCCAGCACTCGTCTGTGCTCCAGCCTTGTTTATTCCTCGTCTGCAATTTCCAGCACTCGTCTGTGTTCTTACTTTATGCTCATCTGCATTTCTCAACACTCGTCTGTGTTTGATATTTCTTACTTTATTGATGCTCGTCTGCATTTCTCAACACTCGTCTGTGTTTGATATTTGATACCTTATAAATGCTCGTCTGCATTTCTTAACACTCGTCTGTGTTATCCTTAAGCAGAGTATTCCCCAGCAGTGACATATTATTACTTTAGTGATGCTCGTCTGCATCTCTCAACACTCGTCTGTGTTATCATTTTGGTATTGCTCGTTTGCTTTCCCCAGCAGTTTGACATGAATACCTTGATTGCTTGTCTGCAGTTTTCCAACACTCGTCTGTGTTTGACATAGGTTCTTTTCTTTTTCTCATCTGCAATTTCCAACACTCGTCTGTGTTTGGTATTTGATTACTTTGTTAGAAGCTCATCTGCTTTGTTTGGATACTCGTCTGTATCATCCCCAGCACTCGTCTGTGCTAGCTTATATCTATTTGTGAGAATTTGCTGATTATCCTGGTGTTCTTCTGTTGCTACTCCAAATGCTCGTCTGTGTTTGAATCTCTGGTATTCGTCTATACCAGTGGCTGATGCTCGTCTGTATCATTGTTGAAGCGCTCGTCTGTGTTTCTTAGATCATCGTCTGATACTCGTCTATAACATTGATTTTTGGCACTCGTCTTTGTTATCTTGATGATCATCCAATACTCGTCTGTATTGAAGAGGTTTTAAATCCTGACAGTGGGAATTGATGTCAAAATGGTTACCGGTCCTGGCATAACAGGTAAATCCGAAGGAGGCTCGTCTGTCTCAGGCACCAATTATTACTGCTGCACCTGGCATAACAGGTTTGCTCAAAGAAAACTCGTCTATCTTATACCATATATATCCATGGATAATATATGAAGAAGGTTCGTCTACCTTGTTTATGCATGTCTTTCCCACAAACTTTAGTGCATCCTGGTCCTGGCATAACAGGTATATCCGAAGGAGACTCGTCTGTCTCAAGTCATATGTTCTTTTGAGGACTCGTATGTCCAACTCCTGGTGTCACAGGATTGTGTGAAGAAGACTTTTCTGTTTTAGTATTCTCATTCCAGATATTATTTTCAACTTGGAAGAAGCTCGTCTGCTTTTTCTCCCCGTCAGTCGCCAAAGCGTCATTTGGTTGGGTTTATTTCCCAGTTCTGCATTCTTCGTCAGAGTGCAAATCTCTGGTCTTCTTGGTATTCAATTACAGTTTATCTTGAATGGTCGATAGCCCGTGCTACCGTCCTTTTTAGATCAACAGTTGTTTGAATAGGGGCACCTGTAACACCCCAAATTTGCCCTCTTCATTTTAAGCATCATATCATATCATATTCATCATTAACATATCATTTTCTTAGCATCCTAGCATGGAAAGATGAGGCATAACATCCTTCATATCCTAGCATCAGGCATATGGTCATCTGTAGAGGTTCTTGAGGCACCACAAACCATGATAAGGGTCCCAATGAGTTTGTACAAGTCCTATGGTGAGTCTACACTCCATTTAAGAAGATCAAGTCCATTGGCAAAAGCTCAGAAGATTGCATGATCACCAGAAGTCTCAGGACAAGGCAAAGCTCCTACACAAGGCACCTAAATTAGGGTTTGAGATTCAAGCACCAAAATCTCACAACTTTGGTCATTTAATTTGGGAAAAGTCTTTTATATGTCAAGAGGATCCTAGGTGTCAATTTTCATGAGAAAATTCCATGTGGAAGTGAGAGAATGCCTCAGTTGCTTGCAGATGAAGTAAAAAGTCAACTCTTCCCTTAAAAGGTCAATTGTTTGATTTCAAGGGTTCTAACCCAATTTGTTTGGCCAAGAGGGGTCCTTAAAATGTTATAAGAGGTTTGGAATGATCAAATTTCAAGAATCATGGAGATTTGAAGGGTTTTGCAAAAATGGTACAAAGTTGGTTTTTGAGATTTTCCAAATTTGGCAACTTTTGCCCTAATTTTCAAATGGCCTTAACATGATCAAAAATTCTTCAAATGGACCAAAGTCAAACATGAAAGTTGGAGAGTAAGGGCTCCCATTTTCAAAAAGTACAAGTACATTTTCATGGGATTCATGGTTTGTCCTAGGGCCTCTTCGAAAGTTTCATGTATTTTAGGGCAAATTCAACTTTTCATGCATGCACCAAATGCAAGAAGCTTCAAAACTTATTTGTCAGACTTGGTTTTGGTTAAAACTTGTTTCAATGATAAAATTCATTGTATTGTGATCAATTTTCTCCAAAGAAACTCCAATTTTCGTGCACAATAAGTAAGTTGCCTCATAATGGGATAATTTGCAAAAATCATGAGAAGTGTGTGATGACTTGATCTAAAGGTCAGAATTGATTACATTTTGATCAAGGGTTGGAAAAGCATTGCACATGGACTGAGAATGCAAGCAAGGCATGAGGGAGGCATGCTTATCTCACAAATTGAAAATTATGCAAATTCATAAAAATCTCATGATCCACACGTGCAAATCACACAATTCTTTCAGCAAGGGTTTGTGAGATCACATATAAGCAGCTAGGGTTTCAGAATTGTGGATCTCTCTCTCATTCTCTCATTTCCAACTTCTTGCAACCTTTGCATTTTTTCTCATTTCTCTTCATACAAGTGAGCAATCTCTAAACAAATTGTGGGTTTGTGATCAGTGAGAGCTAAGGATCATTAAGCAACCATTCATTCAAGCTTTCCTTCAAGTTTAGCAAGCTTGCCATTTTAGGGCAGGTGTGAGCAAATCTCAAGATCCAGCTTATTTCAAGACTTTAGATGCATTTATTTTGCATCTAAGTGAGTGTGGAGTGTTTTGCACGCATCATTGGGCTTTCTATCTCACTGAATCAAGATCTTCACCTCAGGTATGGATCAAAATCTTGTGATCTAAAAATGAAATTGATGAGGTGTTTTAGGATGTGTGAAGTTCACTGATCATGCTGCACTTTTTAGTTTTGAAAATGATGCATCATAGTGAAAGATATTTGGATTTCAGTTTTGTTGGTCAACTTTGTTTTTCTTCGATCCCTTAGATTCTTTGAGTTTTAGGAGATTTTGATCCCATATTTGGACTCAGGGCATGTGATTTGCTTGATCTGGACAATTTTTTTCATTTATATTGTGGTTTATGCGTCTATGATGAATTCTGGTGCCGGAGCCCTAGTTCTGGTCACCGGAAACTGGGTTTGGATATTAGGGTTTGCTCATTGGGGAAGACAAGTTCATAGCCATTAGATCTGCTCCTCCAACGCGCAGGATTTGGCCACCTAGCCCTAGCACCCCACCTCCATATCACGTGATTCTGTTTTTCTTTTTTAATTCAAAATGTGACACAGCACACCATAGCTACCATACGCTCACCACTCACATCTCTCCAAACTGCCACGTAATTTAATGAATCCCTCACCACACGCGTTTGATCCATCCTGTGGTCCTTGAATTTTCCAGCCTTAATTCAGAAACTCCCACCATAATTCAGTGAACCAGTGCAGCTTAGTGGGCTCAAACGTGCTATTCGCACCCCCAGCAGCTAAGTCCAATTCATTTTCAACGTAATCCCTTCCTATTTGCACCCTATCTCTTTATTTCTATTTTAATTTCTTTTTTCTTTATTTCTCTTTTATTTCAGTTTAGTTTCTATTTAATTAAAATACTTCCCATTATTAAAATATTCCCAAAACAGTCATGAGTCATCTTTGAAGTGTCTTTTATTTTTCCATATTTTTATTTTCTTTTTTTTCCATTTCCACGTTTCACAATTAATTCTTCATTTCAATTAGTTTCTTTTTAAGTTCATTTTGAGTACACTGCCTTGTCACATTTCCTTACACTTCATTATTTTGAATTTTGTCCCCATTCTTTTTTCTTTGGATTCTTAAGATGATTTAATTCTTGTGTGATTTTTCTATTAATTTTTAGATTTTTATTTCTTGGGTCTTTATCCTTTGACTTGTGTTGGAAGTTATTAACCCTAGCTTGTGTTTAAGCCTCCATTTGACCTAGTTTGCTTCTGAATCCTTCCAAATCCTTTTGGCCCATTGATATACCAGGTTTGAAGTTCATTTGGTTTATGTTGTGGAATTTTTAGATGCTTGGTTGATTTATTGTGGATTTTTGTTCTCACATTGTCCCATTTTGCTTCTTTTGTTCCATTAGGTCTCTTATAAGCCAAGAAGGGCACTTGTGCCAACTTCTTCTTCTCATTTGGGGTTCTTTTGGGGTATGGAAACCTTCCTGGTCCTAGATTAGGGTTTGAGTCTTAGGAGTTTTTGTGTATGTTTCCCTTTTAAGTCCTTTCATTTCTTAAGTGTTTTCATCTCATCTTCCTTACTTCTTTCACTCCCATTTTGTGATTGTTTGGTATTGTGTGGTCATTCTCTCCATCTTGTTGGCTTATTAAGCTCTTCTTTACCTTGTGTTGGTTCTGGTCTTGTGCATTGAGTCCATGTTTGTGTATATTTGCTTTGCATCCTCCTTAAGTTTGCATTTATTTTCATATGTGCTTCATGGTGCATCATTTTGTCTTGTAAGTTTCATCTCTTCATTCTTTTAAGTTGAATTTGCATTATGCACTTATACATATCATTTCATTTCTGTTTGTATGATGATGGCATGTTATCTTGTTTATCTTGCTTCACTTATCTGCATGATACTAACCTTGCAGGGGCTATGGTTAGTGTGAGGTGTGGAAGTTGAGTTCCACATCTCCAAATCTCATCTTCTCTTCTTATGTGTATTAAGCTAACCATTTGCTTGTTGGGCTTAGGCCTTTCTCATCTCTTCTTCCATCTTCTTCTTCTCTTCCTCTTTCTTTCTTCTTTAGGATAGAAACCACACTAACCTTAGTATGTCCATGCATGACAACATTTAGGATTCCTTAGTCCCCCATTAGATGTTTTACCTTTAGATCCTTTGGTGCTTTCTCTTCTCATCTTCAAACTCAATTCTAATTCACTTAATAAAGGTTGAGTACTTTCATGTGACATTAGACTTTGCTATGAGATACTTGCACGCGTTCCGTTTCGGGGCGAGGTGTGAGTTATCCCTCGTGGTGGATAGGTCTTAGCATGAGTACCTCACAAAGAAAAGCTTAAAAACACTTCTTAACCAAAAAACCAGATAAATACTTAATAATGGTAATAGGTCAGTGTGTCTGAGCCTTCACTTATGGGACTAGCTTTGGGGATTTCCTCCATATATAGGTGTGCCTCTTGCGCATTCCATTTCAGGATGATGTGAGACGTACACATCCCATTGAGTAAGACTTAGGTACACTTACCTATACAAACTTCACTCATAAAAGAAGTAGGTACACTTACCTACTTGTCATTTTTCAAGACGGTTACGCACTCGTCATCCGAGTGTGCAACACCTGAGCAATGGCATAGGCAGTTCAAGCCTTAATTCACAAGCAATTTCCTTGTTACCCCTAGTTAGGGGAACTACGGCGTCTCTGATCCTAATTATCCTGATGAGGTACGTAGGCAGCGGGGTAGGGCCCGTTCGAGCACAGTCTCCTTGGTTCGTAGGGCCTGTGTCCTTCCTCTTCTTTCTTCTGGTTTGTGCAGCATTACCATTCCCTTTCTTCGGGATAAAAATGCCTGGCTGGCGACTCTATTCTTTTTCCGCGCCACTTTCGCGTTTGTACCAGGATGGAAATCCGGGGAGCGACACAGAGTATGACATTCAATACACATCTCAAAAAGCCATCAAGGGCAGTATACTGTCTGACTATCTGGCTGAGCAAACCATTGATGATTACCAGCCCATGAGATTTGACTTCCCTTATGAAGACATCATGTACTTAAGAGCAAAAGATTATGAAGAGCATGTTCACACTGAAGGGCCTGACCCAGAAGTAGAATGGACTATGATGTTTGACGGGGCTGTCAATATGAATGGTCGTGGAGTTGGTGCAGTACTCATTACACCTAAAGGAGTTCATATTCCTTTCTCGGTGAAACTCACCTTTGCCTGCACTAACAACGAAGCAGAATACGAAGCATGTATCATGGGTCTTGAGGAAGCCATTGACCTCAGGATCAAAACATTGAATGTATTCGGAGATTCAGCTTTGGTAATCAATCAGACCAACATCAAATGGTACACTCACCAAGAGCATTTGATTTCGTACCGTGACTATACGAGGAGATTGTTGACTTTCTTCACAATATTCAAACTTGAGTAAATCCCTCGAGACGAAAATCAATTTGCGGATACTTTAGCTACCATTTCCTCCATGATCAAAGTTCAAACTTCCAATTATGTGCCTCGGATTTTGGTATCCAGACTAGACCGACCGGCATATGTGTTCTCTGTGGACATTGCTAGTGATGACAAACCTTGGTTCCATGACATCAAATGCTTCTTAGAGGATCAGACATACCTACCTGGGGCATCATCTAATGATAAGAAGACATTAAGAAGGTTGGCCGACAGTTTCTTCCTCAATGCTGATGGTTCATTATACAAGCGAAACTTTGACATGGTTCTGCTCAGATGTGTTGACAAGAAAGAAGCAGACTTGCTGATGCGCGAGGTGCATGAAGGTTCTTTCGGTACCCATGTCGGGGGACATGCAATGGCTAAAAAGTTATTAAGATCAGGTTACTACTGGATCACAATGGATGTAGATTGTTGTGCCTACGCCAGAAAGTGCCACAAGTGCCAGATTTACGCATATAAAGTGCATGTGCCCCCGAGTCCTTTGAACGTTATGTCTTCACCTTGGCCCTTTGCCATGTGGGGCATTAACATGATTGGAAAGATCGAACCGACTGCTTCAAATGGCCACAAATTCATCCTGGTAGCCATTGATTACTTCACCAAATGGGTTGAAGCAGCTTCGTATGCAAACGTCACCAGACAAGTGGTAGCCAGATTTCTGAAAAGAGACATCATCTGTCAATATGGAGTTCCCGAGCGAATCATTACTGACAATGGTTCCAATTTGAACAACAAAATGATGGCAGAACTATGCCGGGACTTCAAAATCCAACATCACAACTCTTCTCCTTACAGGCCAAAAATGAATGGCGTTGTTGAGGCAGCTAACAAAAACATCAAGAAGATTGTGCAGAAGATGGTGGTTACTTATAAAGACTGGCATGAAATGCTACCATTTGCTTTGCATGGGTACCGAACCTCGATCAGAACATCTACTGGAGCAACGCCTTATCATCTTGTGTATGGTATGAAGGCAGTCCTACCTGTTGAAGTTGAGCTACCCTCCTTATGGGTAATGATGGATGTAAAGCTGGATGAAGCAGAATGGGTCTGGTCTCGGTACAATCAGCTGAATTTGATCGAAGAGAAGAGGCTAGCTGCCATCTGTCATGGGCAGTTATATCAAAAGCGGATGAAGAAAGCCTTCGATCAGAAAGTCAGACTCCGGGAATACCTAGTTGGAGAGCTTGTGCTGAAAAGACTCTTTCCTCCTCATACAGACCACAGGGGAAAATGGACGCCAATCTACGATGGCCCATTCATAGTAAAGAAAGTTTTCTCTGGCGGAGCACTGATGCTCACTACAATGGATGGAGAGGATTTCTTATCCCCTGTGAATTCAGATGGAGTTAAAAAATACTTCGCATAAAATGACCCGCTGGACATAAAAACAGAATGTACGTACAGGAAAAAATAGGGCATCCCGGCGAGTCAAAAACATAATAAAAAGACTCGGGAAAAAATAAGGGAAAATAAAAAAAATGTACATCCACTGAGTTGAAAAGCCGCATTGGACAGCTCAGGCAAAAATGGGTATCCTGGTGGAACGAAAACCCGAAAGGGTGATCCACGCAAAATCAGGGAATAAGCGAACAATTGTATTCTGAATTCGTCTGTATTACTCACAACGTGGTAAGCTTCGAAAGGATAAAGCATCAGTCGGAATCAACCTTCTTCAAAAGCAAGATAAGAAGAATGTCAAGGTCATACAGGTCATAGCAAAGGAAGTTCACTGGAACGTTGTCGTCAACATTGCCAACACCTTTATTTTCTCAATTTATAGCAATCTCCTCATTTCAGGGGATTTGTTTCTTTGACTGTATTTGTCAATTCAGGGCACCCAAATTAATAAAATCAGAGTTTTCAGTCACACCTCGTTTTGTACATTTTTGTCACGTTTGTAAAATGTCTAATATTCATAATACAACACTTGCATAAAACAAATGAGCCATTTTTAATAAATGCTTGCAGGAACTGTATTACTTTCGGGAAAGTCTAACTCCTATGACGAAATCCGGTTAGGGATACCTCGGAATATTTGCGCGTTTTCCTTTGTCTTAACAGGTTGCAGGCTATCAAAACATACAATCTTTCACAACATGGGGCGTATCAAGCATTGAATCCCCAACATGCTACTTCCCAGAAGTTATCTCCTCTCCAAGCAGGACCTCCCCGAGCAGTGCCTGGTGACTATTTCACAACAAGATGGGCAAAGAATTTCCTATTCCCCACCAGGGTGTCAGATCTCTCATCCTCAGCAAAGTAAATGGAACTGCCTCCCCATAGAGTTTCCATTCTTTCCCCAGAAGAGCAATGCCTGAAACACATCCCCAACAAAGTGGATGAAGCTTCCTTCTCCCCAGCTGAGTTCTCCTTATGGATAGATCTACTAATTATCTATTCCCCCAGCTGAGTTCTCCCTCCTGACAGATCTACTAATGATCTATTCCCCCAAGCAGAGTTCTCCCTCCTGACAGATCTACCAATGATCTCTCCCCCAGTCGGGTTGTTCCTCCAGGCAGATCAGCCAGAGATCTTCATCCCAGTAGGATCCGGGTCCCGAATCAGTTTCTCCCCTTTGCATAATCATAGAATTTGCATCATATTCACCAAATAAGCGTAGCATTTCGTCTAATACGGAGCATTATGGCAAAAATCAAACATTTGCATGATCACAAGCCAGGTTCGAGCCAAGCACCTGCAATTACCATCAATATTTCATCAGCAATATACAAAACTCATATCCCCTGCAGATAAAAGCCAAAGTGTCCCCTTTGCACTCTCAAGTACAAATACTTGTTCATAACACACTCTTTTCGACACCCGTCTGTGTCATCCTATCCCCACAGATCGCCAGAACACCTTCTGCAAGCAGTTACTTGTCCATAACATGTTCTTCTCGACACTCGTCCGTGTCATCTTAATCTCCCCACAGAAAGCCAAGGCACCTCCTTTGCGCTCCCAAAAATAGATGCCTGTTAATATTTATACATATTTGACACTCGTCCGTGTCATACATCCCCAGCAAGTCAAACACGCATGTCTTGCTCATACCTCACCAACAAACCAATGCTTGTACATACCAATACAGGGTTCCTTTGATACTCGTCCGTATCTTGTTTATATCACTCCTTAATAGATTCGACACTCGTTCGTGTTCATTGTTAACCAGTTGATACTCGTCCGTATCATCATCTTTGAACACGCGACAGCATTTGTTTCTACCGATACTCGTCTGTATCATGGTCCTAACGATGCTCGTCCGCATCTTTAATCTATACACGTTGTCAAACACTTATTTCTTTTATTCTTGAAAGCGTAAGCACTCGTTCGTGTTTACCGTTCCCCAGTAAGTCGCCGACAAAACAACTTCCTCTTATCTGATATTCGTCCTATGTCGTGATATTTTTGGCAGCCGTCCCCTGCTAGGTGATTGTCCTTCACCTTTAGATGATCGTCCCTCATCCTTTCCCTAGTGGAATCTCCATCAATGGAACTTTCTATCCGACATTCGTCCTTTGTCGTGATAAATCCCGAGAGCAGACGTACCCTGTTAGGTGATCGTCCTTCACCTTTTTGATGAACGTCCCTCATAATTTTATCCGATGACCTTCCCATCATTGACCTTGTTATCTGACATTCATCCTATGTCGTGATAAACCCCGAGAGCAGCCGTACCCTGCTAGGTGATCGTCCTTCACCTCTTGATGATCGTCCTTCATCATGCTTATCCGATGACCGTCCCCATCGTCGACCATTCATATCCGACATCCGTCTTATGTCGTGATAAAGAGCATCCGTCCCCGGCTAGGTGATCATCATTCCCCTTTGATGACCATCCCTCATCATTATTTCATGTATTATTTTAACCGATGGTTGTCCCCATCATTGTTTACTTTACTTTCCATGGCCTGGTGGTCGTCCCCATCATTTCTTTTCTCATTGCTGTAACCCCCAGAGAATCTTATTTCTTTGCCCGATGGTCGTCCCCATCATGATCTCTTTATTTACCCAGCTTGTCGGTCGTCCCCGTCATTGCTTCACTTACCACATTATCCCCAGCAGTCGTCCTCTGCTTGATGGTCGTCCTCCATCGTTTTCATTTGATAATCATACTATACTATCTTTTAAAATTTATATCCCTTTTCTTCTTCTCCCCAGCGAGTGTAAATTTCAGACTATTTTTGGTATTCAACCACAAGTTATCTTGTTTTTAAGCCAGGAGCTTACATCTTACACATCTAACTTATGCTTGAATTGGGGCAGCTGTAAACACCCTTAATTTTCCCTGACTTTTCCTCAAAACCATGGCTTGTGATCCTTCATTTTTGTTTTATCATAAGCCTTACATTTCATATTGCATATTTGTTCCATCTGCATAGTTCCATTTCATCTGCATCTAAGGTTTGTGATCTGAGCAATCCAAGAATCAATCTGAGCCATCCCAATGGTCTTGAAGCTTTCCAAGAGGGTTCATGTTTGTTCTATAATCATATTATGCTCCCCAAAGTTCATGAAAGTCAAGGGATCACAAGAACTGGCAAAGGCATGGAAGTAGAGCTAAGGTTTTCACTACACAGATGACCAAAATTAGGGTTTTGGTTTCAGAGGCCTTAACTCCAAATTTTTGGGTCATTCTTGTTTGTAATGTTCTTAATATGTTATAAGGATCATGTGTACCAAGTTTTATGAAGAAACTCATTGTGGAAGTCATCTGTTTACTAGGTAACTTCCTGAGCAAGTTAAGTCAAAATCAGGGCATCTGAGGCCCCCAACAATGGAACCAAAGGGTCATTTTCATCAAATTGAAGTTCTATGATCTTTATTTGATCTTAGAAGTGGTTAGAAGTTCACAATATTGATGAATTTTGAGCCAATTGTAAACTTGCCATTTTTGGAAAAGACTTGATATGCAAACTTTCCATTTTGGGAAATATTTTCAACCTCCTCTTTCATGACCAAAAATGCTTCAAATGAAAATTTCTTGGGCATGAAAGTTGTAGATTAGGCCTTTCCCTTTTCAAAAAGTACAAGAACATGTCTTGATTCATCCTAGAACTCAATATATGGCCTTTCAAATTTGGCAAAAATCCTATAATTTTCAAGTTCTTGTCAAAGAGGGAATTTTGCAATTTCACTTGCCAAGCATTCTAATGACCTCAAATCAACTTCTATGCATCATAATATGTCAAATAATTCTCAAAGGATCAGAATTGGCCCAAGATTTGAAGCATTTCATGGCTTGTGATCCAAGAAACACCAAAGAGGGAAAAGTTGCAAGATGCTTGGAAAGGCTTCATCCACTTGTGCCAGCTGCATAATCTTGATTCTATGGCTCTCCCTGAATTTTGCTGAGGCCAGACACCCCATTGAACAACTCCTGCCATGGCCCATACCTCCAAGTACACAATGTTAACTTTTTTGCAAAACACACAATACCAATCAGCCTGTGCCACAACAACTTTCTGATCAATCCCATTGGCCTATACAAACATCATGGACCTCAAAACACATAACATTCAAGCCTGAAAGCTCTCATACAAGCAGAATCACAAAAACTTGCAAAAATCTTCCCTTCATCAAATCTCATTACACATCCAGCAAAAACCACAAACTCTTCCACCAATCAACTCAAAAACACCCAAGGATCATTTCCCACCTCTCACCATTGCCTGAAACACCCCACAACACAAACACGATTTCTCACTCCTCAGAACTTAAAATCACATAGGCCATTTAAACTCCATTCAAGCTTTCCAGAAGCATCATAGGGATCATTGGAGGCATTTTCCACAAAGGAAGAGGTCAGAAAGCTCCAGTTTGCAAAGCTTTAACTCAGGTAGCTATGTTGAACTTTTTTTCCAAAACTCCTTTTTTAAGTTTCTAAATGATTTTGTATGCTTCACTGATCATTGTGATATGTTTATTTTCGAAAATGCTTGAGAGATGAGTGTGTATGCTTGTTCTGAAACTTTTTCCGTTTTGATGTTCTTATTTGATTCTTGTTATTGATGTGTGATAAATGAATTTTGGGGCTGGATTAATGTTTAGGGTGGTTAGTTGAATGATTCTGGAGGTTTTGGGGGGCTTGGGGTGGCGTTTTGAGTGAGCTCAGATGAGAGGTTGGCCGGAGAAGATGACCGGAGCTTAGCTCCGGTCACCTGAGTTTAATTAGGACTAATTAGGATCAGTTTTCTAGATTTGTTGTGGACCATTGGATCTGTTTTAATTTTGCGTATGGACGGCTTGGATCTTGTCATTAAAATTCAAACCTAATTAATTAATTAAAACCTGATTTAATTAATATCATTAAGTTATTTGATTCTGAAATAATCCTGGCCATTGGTCAGTGCGCGCAGTTAACCCCATCCCCTCTAGTTTGAATCTCACCCCTTGGATTAGCATACTTCTCATTTTTGTTTATTTTTATTTCATTTATTTTCATTTCTTTTGCTCAATTTATTTAAAATAGCTAAAAAACTTCAAAAAATATTTCCTTTTGCATTCTGACTTTAAATATTTTTCTCAATCCAAAAATAAATTTTATTTTATTTTTTTGCATTAAAAAAGTAATTTTAAAATATTTGAATGTTATTTTTAATTAATTAAAGTATTTTAATTAATTAAAAATACATTTAGGTTTCTAAAAATCACCAAAAAAATCATGAACCATTCCAATGCATTTAGAAACATTTTCAAACTCTTTACACAAATTTATTTTTAAGTGTTATCATAGTTTGCCAATTTTCTTTGAATTAAGGGTCTTTAAAATCACCTTTTTAAACTCTAACTTTGAAAAATCATTTCTACGTAACCAAGAAGAGTTTGAACTTGATTCTTTTTGCATTGTGTTACATATTGTATTTAGTTTATAGGTCATTTTTCTCATGAATTTATCTTGCATTTTCAAATTGATTTGCATTTTTCCTTTTGAATCACCCAAAAACCCTAGCAAACTTAGGAAATTCATAACTTTCAATAAGATTAGCTTCTGACTTTCTCCTTTGGGTGTGACCTTGTATATGTTTAGGGTTTGTTTGAGCTTGATTTCAATTTTTTATCATGTTATATGCTTCTGTTTTGATCATTTGCATCTAATATGTCCATAAAACCCTAATTTCTCATTTTCATTTGCATTCACCTTGCATATTCATCATCACATAAACTTGCCATGACATTTCCTGCATTCATATGTCATATTAGACATCTTAAGACATGTTAGAGCATTGTTTGATCATTTCTTCATTCATTTGCCATGTCTTGCATTCATTTTCTTCCATGAACATCCATGTGTTTTCAAACTTCCAAGCATGCTTTCATGACATCTCATCTTTGTATGATCATCCATATACACATTGTATGACATATCATCATTTCACATTACATTTTCATAGCATAAACACTTATGACTTTGGTCTTTGCATCTCATCTCACCTCCTTTCACTTCATTTCTTCATGCTTTTTATCTTACGCATTCATACAAACACTTTCAGGTATTTTTGGTAAGTTATCATGAGAGGTGGATTTGCCTTCACCTTTCATCTCTTCTTATCTCATTCATATGCATTATAATTTTTATTTGAAGTGAATTTGATTCACTTATGTTCTATCTCTCTCACTTTCTTCCTTTAGGTTACTTATCTTCTTAGGAAGTAAGTAATTTATTCTTCTGCTTCCTCCTCCTTCCATCTGCTTCTTCCATTGGTGGCTTCCTTGAAGATCTTTTCTCTAAGCCTCACAAGCAATAGGATATCCAAGCATGATAATGATTAGGGTTGTGATTAGTCCCCCTTAGTTTTTTACCTTTGAGTCTCCTTGAGTCTCTCTTCTCATCTCAATAATAAGAGACTAAACTCTTAAAGTTTTAGGACTTTGGAATTAAGGTTATGCCTGCATCCTTCTCTTAGGATGGAGTGTATAAGTTTAATCCTAAGTGTTAAACCTTTAATTTTTTTAAACCTCTTAATCAAATCACTTAATAGGGACTAACCCTAGTGTTTAATGGACAAGTCCTCCTCAAGTTGTCTTACAAACCATAAAATCCACTTCTTAATCTCATCCTTTAATTAAAATTCATTTAATAAAGGCTTTTTATATAATGAATTTAATCCCTAACCATGGATTAAGTTGAGGTATCTTCCTCATCTTAAGTGTTCTCATCTATTATCCTTCTATTAGGATGGTGTAATGAGTTCACTAATCTGTGATTAGAGATTAAACTCATTACTTAACACTAAAAAAAACCCAAAAACATCTTATTAATCACAAGTAGGTTGATGATCTTAATCCTACATCATCATGGCAATTAAGTTGAGATGCTTATCTCATACTTAAGTAGGCTTAATATTCTGAATCAAGGAGGATATAATGAGTTTACAAGTCTTTGATTTATGCTTAAGCTCATCAACTTATGCAAAACTCCAAAAACAATAACAAAACTGAAAACACAAAAACAAGAAATAATCGTCTTCTTCGGGATTCTTTTCTCATCACACTCATTCATAAACGAGAACTTGCTTCTTCCGTCTAATGCAAGACAGTTAGCACTCGAGCCAGACGAGTCATACACTTGAGCATACACAAGTAAGTAGTTTACAGTCAATCATTTTCAGTCTCTTTGAGTCGAACTATGGTGTTCTGACTTCCTCATTACACGAGAGGATACGTAGGCATAACTTAACAGTTATCGAACAAAAGTCTCTTTAACTTCCCCCTCTTTCAACATTCTTTTCTAAGCCTCAGTTCCTGAGCATTTCACTCCATTTTGCACTAACACTTGTATATTCTTTTCTTAGCTTTTGCACACAGATAGTACATACACCTACGCCTTTAAACACATTCTTGTAAGCGTGGATCCCGTCGAGTACGATGGACAATCTGGGTGCTAATACCTTCCCAGGTTGTAACCAACCCCCTTTCTCAGTTTCTCTGGTTCTCAACCGTCTTATCCATCTCTTTCTAGGTTTATGCAGCATTACCTTTCATTCGGGATAAAAATGCCTAGTTGGCGTCTCTATTCACTTCATTTCACCTTGTCTCTTTTCACCGACCGTTCGCGTCTGTACCTTGTGGACCTAGTGTCTTTTCAGGGGAGCGACACCCGTCGTGGTCCCTTTTCCTTTTCCTGATGATCGTCTTTCATCATGCTTATCCGATGGTCGTCCCTATCAATTTTTTACTTTACTTTCTTGCCTGATGGCCGTTCCCATCAATGCTTTTCTCAATCCCCAGAGAATTTTATTTCCTTACCCGATGGCCGTCCCTGTTGCGGTTTCTTTATTTCCCAGCATGATGGTCGTCCCCGTCATTGCTTTGCTTACCGTTTTACCCCCAGCAGTCAACCTCTGCTCGATGGTCGTCCTCCATCGCTTATACTTGATAAACATATTATATTATCTTGTACAATTTATATCCATTTTCTTCTTCTGACCAACGAGTGCAAATTTCGGATTGTCTTTGGTATTCAACCACAAGTTATCTTGTTTTTCTGTTAAGCCAGGCGCTTACATCCTGCACAGCTAACTCATGCTTGAATAGGGGAAGCTGTAAACACCCCAAAATTTCCCTCACTTTTTCTTACAACATGGCTTGTGATCTTTCATTTTTAAATTAGCATAAGCATATCATATACCACTACATAGTTCATTTCATATGCATCTAGGGTTTGTGATCTAAGCAATCCAAGGAGTGATCTGAGCCATCCCAATGGTCTTGAAGCTTGCCAAAAGGGTCCATGTGTGTTTCATGATCATAATATTCTCCCAAAAGTTCACAAAAGTCAAGGGATCACAAAGCAGGGCAAAGGCATGAAGGCAGACTGAAGATTTCCTGCACAGATGACCTAAAATTAGGCTTTTGGTTTCAGAGGCCTTAATCCCAATTGTTTTGGTCATTATTGTTTCTAATGGTCTTAATATGTTATAAGGATCATGTGTACCAAATTTGATGAAGAAATTCACTGTGGAAGTCATCTGATCATTGGGTAACTTCTTGAGCATGTAAAGTCAAAATCAGGGCATCTGAGGCCTCCATCAAGGGCACCAAAGGGTCATCATCATCATTTGGAGTCTCTATGATATTTATTTGATCATTTAAGTGGTTGGAAGTTCACAAAGTTGAATAATTTTGAGCCAAATGCAAACTTGCTATTTTTGGAAAGGACTTGTAATGGAAACTTTCCATTTTGGGAAAGATATTCAACCTATTCTTTCATGACCAATAATGCTTCAAATGAAAACTTCTTGGACATGAAAGTTGTAGATTATGTCTTCACATTTTCAAAAAGTACAAGAACATGTCTTGATTCATCCTAGAACTCAAGATATGGCCTTTCAAAGTTGGCAAAAATCCTATGATTTTCAAGTGTGCACCAAAGAGGGAATTTTGCAAATTCACTTGCCAAGCCATTTCATGGCCTCTAATCAACTTCTAAACATCATACCAACATAATGCAACACATTTTGATCATGATTTCACACAAAATCACAAGTTTCTATGCCTTGCACTTCAAGAAATTCCAAAGAGGGAAATTTGCAAAACCTATGATATCTCTTCATCCAAGTGATCCAACTGCACAAATTCGATCCAATGGCCATCCACAAACTCAGTTGAGGCCAAGACACCCCTTGAAATAGCTCTGACTTGTGCCGAACCTCAAGTACACATCCATTGACATTTTTACAACTTGGCCCATACCAATCACACTATGCCACCACCCACTTTCTGATCACTCCCATTGGCCTATACTAACATTATGCAACTCATTTCATAACACACACAAGGCTGAATCATTCCCTAAGCTCAGTTTCACAAAAATCCCCAAAATCTTCATTTCTTCGAAACTCACTCCTCAGCCACTCAAACTCAAAACATTCACCACCAATCATCTCCACGCATCATAAGGATCATTTCCCATCCCTTGCCATGGCCTGAAACCTCACAAAACAAGAACACGCTTTCAGAGTTATCAGAACTGAAACACACAAACCAAACCATACAAACTTGTTCTAAGCTCTCTAGATGCTCAAGGGGGACCATTGGAGTGGTTTTGCATCAAAGGAAGGGTTAGGAAACTCAAAGTCAGAAAGCTTCATCTCAGGTAGTCACCTTCAAACGTTTTTCCAGAACTCTTGTTTTAAGTTCCAATATGATTATATGTGTCTCCCCGATCATGTTGATATAATTTATTTTGAAAATGGTTGAGAAACCAGGATGTATTGATGTTCTGAAACTTTTTGATCTGAAAATGATTTTGTTCGATTCATGGATTTGATGCATGATAAATTGTTTTTGGGGTTGGATTCATGTTTAGGGTTGTTAGATGTTTGATTCTGGAGCTTTAGAGGGTTTGGGATAGCCTAGGGAAGAAGATAGGTTGAGGGGCTTGCCGGAGAAGATAACCAGAGGTTGCTCCGGTCACCTGAAAATGTTTAGGGTTAGGATCAGGGTTAATCTTCCCAGTTTGAATGTAGGTTGTAGGATCTTGTTTAGCGCGTATTTGGATGGCTCAGATTGCTTCATTAAAACTTAATTCATAATTAATTAGTTTAATTAGGTTTAGATCCTGGCCCTTTATTCACGCCCGCAGTCAACCCAATCCTCCCCAGTTCAAATCTCAGCCTTTGGATCAGATTACTTTCCATTATTTTCATTTTATTGCACTTCTTTTGTCCAATTTATTTAAAATAGTAAAAACCATTGAAAAAATCTCAAACTTTGAATTTTTGTTTCAAATATTTTACTTAACCTAAAAAAAATTTTTATTTTAATTTTTGCATTTAAAAAGTATTTTTAAAATATTTAAATGTTTTATTTAATTAATTGATTGATTTTAATTAATTAAATATGCATTTAGGTTTCTAAAAATCACCCCAAAATTCATGAAGCATTCCAAAACATTTAGAAACATTTTCAAACTCACCATACAAATTTCTTTTTAGGTTTGTTCACATTTTCACAATTTTCTTTGAATTAGGGTTCATAAATTCCACATTTTTTAACCCTAACTTGAATAATTCATTTCTGCCTAACCATGATGAGTTTGAACTTGATTCTTTTTGCATTATTTCACATATTGCATATAGTTTCTAGGTTATTCATCTCATATTTTTTATCTTGAATTTTCAATTTGATTTGCATTTTCCCTTTAGGAACACCCAAAAACCCTAGTTAACTTAGAAATTTCATAACTTTCACTAGGATTGGCTTCTGACCTTCTCCTTTGGGGTGTGATCTTGTATTAGTTTAGGTTTTGTTTGAGCTCAATTTCTATTTATTTTATCATGGTGAATGCTTCTGTTTTGGTCATATGCATCTCATGTTGCCTTAAAACCCAAATTTTGCATCTTCATTTGCATTCTTCTTTGCATATCATGAACTTATGAACTTGTCATGCCATTACATTCTTTTGTATGCCATCTTAGACATCTTAGGACATGCTTGAACATTGGTTGATCATTTCTTCATTCATTTGCTATGTTTTGCATTCATTACATTCCATGAACATCCATGTGTTTTCATGCTTCTAAACATGCTTCCATTGCATCTCATCCTTGTATGGTCATTCATATGCATCTTGTATGATTTTGCATCATCTCATAACACATTTGCATTGCATAATCACTTCTGGTTTTGATCTTTTCATCTTTGTTTATCTCATTTCTTCTTGCCTTGCATCTTATGCATTCATACTAACATTTCAGGAACTTTTGGTAAGTTATCTGGGAAGTGGATTTGCCTTCACCTCCCACCTCTTCTTTTCTTTGCATTTACATCCTTTATTTGTCCTTGAAGTGAAATTGCTTCACTTATGCTCCCTCCTTATTACTTTCTTTCTTATAGGTTACTTATCTTCTTCAGGAAGTAAGTAACTTAATCTTCTTTCTTCTTCTTTTCTCATCTGCTTCTTCCATGGTGGCCTTCTTGAAGATCCTTTCTCTTAAGCCTCACAAAACATAGGATATCCAAGAATGATAACTTTTAGGGTTGTATATAGTCCCCCCTATATTTTTATCTTTGAGTCTCTCTTCTTATCTCTTAATCAGAGGCTAAACCCTTAATGCTTTAGGACTTTGGAATTAGGGTTATGCTTGCATCCTTATCTTAGGATAGAGTGTATAACTTTAATCCTTAGTGTTGAACCTTTAATTTGTTTAAACCTCTTAATCAAAACACATTAATAATCACTAAGACTTTATGTTGTAACTTGGGCCTTACATTAGGGTTCTATCTCTTCCTTATGGTTAAGAGGGACTAACCCTAGTGTTTAATGGACAAGTCCCCCTCAAGTTGTCTTACCAACCTTAAAATCCACTTCTTAATCTCATCCTTTAATTAAAATCCATTTAATAAAGGCTTGTTATATAATGAATTTAATCCCTATCCATGGATTAAGTTGAGGTATCTTCCTCAACTTAAGTGTTCTCATCTATCATCCTTCTATTAGGATGGTGTAATGAGTTCACTAATCTGTGATTAGAGATTAAACTCATTACTTAACACTAAACAAAAACCCAAAAACATCTAAATAATCACAAGTAGGTTAATGATCTTAATCCTACATAATCATGGTAATTAAGTTGAGATGATTATCTCACACTTAAGTAGGCTCATTGTCCCTAATCAGCGAGGATATAATGAGTTTACAACCCTTGATTTCGGCTTAAGCTCATTATCCTATGCAAAACACCAAAAATAATAAAAAACTGAAAACACAAAAACAAACAATAAACGTCTCCTCCGGGATTCTTTTCTCATGACACTCACTCTGTAAACAAGAACTCGCTTCTTCTGTCTAATGCAAGACAGTTAGCACTCGAGCCAGACGAGTCATACACTTGAGCACAGACAAGTAAGCAGTTCACAGCAAATCATCCAGTCTCTTCGAGTCGAACTACAGTGTTCTGACTTCCTCATTGCACGAGAGGATACGTAGGCATAACTTAACAGTTATCGAATAAAAGTCTCTTTTTCATCCCCCTCTTTCAACATTCTTTCTAAAGCCTCAGTTCCTGAGCAATTCACACATTTTGCACTGACACCTATATTTTCTTTCCCTAGCTTTTGCACACAGATAGCACATACACTTACCCCTTTTAAACATAATCTAGTAAGCGTGGATCCCATCGAGTATGACGGATGATCTGGGTGCTAATACCTTCCCAGGTTGTAACCAACCCCCTTTCGCAGTTTCTCTGGTTCATAACCGTCTTATCCATCTCTTTCCAGGTTTATGCAGCATTACCTTTCCTTCGGGATAAAAATACCTAGCTAGCGACACTATTCAACCCTTCTCTTCGCCGACAGTTCGCGTTTGCACTAGGATGAAAATTCGGGGAGCGACAGCAGTGAAGGAAGCTCAGAAAGAAATAGAAGAGTTGAAGGTGAGAGCTGATGTTAAGAGGACCCAGACTGATTCCATCACAAGCCAGGAAAGTGAAAAGGTGTTCCTACAATAAATTGAGGAATTGCATGCCTCCTTTGACCTTTGGGATATCCTGATTCAAAATCTCATACAAGAACCTACACATCCAGATATAGCCCAGCTGCTGCAAGGTATCAAGCGCCTTAGTTGGAGGTTGCAAGATGTAGATCTTCCTAGGCTTTAGTCCTTTATTCATATGTTTTAGATTACCCACAGGCTTGTTATGGGAATCCTCTCTTTTGATTTACTTTTTCTCTTTGATGTATGAACTTGTACCCATTGAGGGTTTTTCTATTCCTGTTTTCTTTTGATTCACCTGAAGTCTCTGGTTGATTATCTGTTGCACGAACACAAGATATTGAATACTGCCACTTCACATCTGAATGTCACACAAAGTCTTCTTTTCTCAACACTGGAATGGGAAAGTAAACAAAACCTTTAGGATAAAAGGAACACATTTCATTACATACATATCATTTTCATTTTTCTTTATTTTTTGTAGGTCTCTCCAGGTTACTTAACTTATCTGCATTTCAGGAAACGATTGAGAGAGCTGCTAAGACCCGACACCTCCGAACAAATATTCCTCATTGTTACGCTACAACCAGAGGACTGTCATGGACGCTATGCAAACTGAGCTCAATGAACTCCGCACTAGGATGGGGGAGTTTATGGTTATGATGCAAGGGATGGCCCAAGGACAACAAGATTTGAGGACTGTAATCCAGGGACTCAACCCTCCTCAGACTTATCCTCCTGTAGTCACTCCAGAAGTTCAAGTGAATCCTCCCAACACCAACAATGGATTAGGTGGACCTCCAGTTCTAGAGCCTGGCACAACAACCTTCATCCCTGTGCAAGACCGACAAGAGGATCAATTTCCTTTCTTTAACAATGATATGGGATTTGGCATGGAAGGAAATTTTCAAGATTTTTTGCTGCTACTTGAGAAGGTCAAATCCCTTGAGTGTAGAGACACTCTTGGGATAGACGTGTCTGACATGGGCTTAGTTCCTGGGGTGGTCATTCCTCACAAGTTCATGCCACCTACTTTTGATAAATATAATGGTAATTCCTGCCCCAAAACTCACCTGCAGGCGTTCTACCGAAAGATTTCTGCCCACACTAGGGACGAGAAACTCTGGATGTACTATTTCCAAGATAGTCTCTCCGGAGGATCCTTAGAATGGTATGTGAAGTTGGAGAGAAGCTCTGTAATAAGTTGGAAGGATTTGGGGTAAGCCTTTCATAAACAATATCAGTTTAACATTGACATGGCTCCTAGTCGCACTCAGCTCCAAAGTTTGACATAGAAAAATTCAGAGAGTGTAAACACCCCAAATTTTCCCTCACTAATTTCACACCATGGCTTGTGATCTTCCATGTTTTGCATTATTTCAAGCATATCATATCATATTGCATATTTGTTTCATCTGCATAGTTCAAGTTCATCTGCATCTAGGGTTTGTGATCTGAGCAATCCAAGGATCCATTTGAGCCACTCCAAAGATCTCCAATCATTACAAGAGGGTCCATGTGTGTTACATCATCATATTATATCCCTCAAAGATCAAGGAAGTTGAGAAATCACAAGAACATGGGAAGCATGGAAGCAGAGCTAGGGTTTCACTACACAGATGATCTGAAATTAGGGTTTTGGTTTCAGAGGCCATAACTCCAAATTTTTTGGTCATTCTTGTTTCTAATAGTCTCAATATGTTATAGGTATCATATGTACCAAGTTTGATGAAGAAATTCATTATGGAAGTCATTTGTTCACTGGGTAACTTCTTGAGCAAGTCAGAGCAAAGTCAGGGCATCTGAGGCCCCCAACAATGGAACCAAAGTGGATTTTTCATCAAATTGAAGTTATATGATCTTTATTTGATCATTTAAGTGCTTGGAAGTTCACAAAATTGAATAAATTTGAGCTAAACCAAAAGTTTCCAAAAATGGAAATGACTTGTAATGGAAACTTTCCATTTTGGGAAAGTTTTTCAACCTCCTCTTTCTCAACCAAAAATGCTTCAAATGAAAAATTGTTGGTCATGAAAGTTGTAGATTGGATCATTCCCTTTTCAAAAAGTACAAGAACAAGTTCTAATTCATTATGGAACTCAAGTTATAGCCTTGCAAAGTTGGCAAAAATCCTATAATTTTCACTTTCACACCAAAGAGGGTTTTGTGCAATTTCACATACCAAGTCATTTTGTGACCTCTAATCACTCTCCAAGCATCATACAAACATAATACAATGCATTGTGACCAAAATTGCCCAAAGAATCATTCTATTTCATGCCTTGAACTTCAAGAAATTCAAAAAGGGCCAAAGTTCTTCAAATTTGCAAAATGGCATGAATCTTCTCATACACTTGCTGCAACACCCCAAATCGTTTTCCATGGTTCTCCTTGATCAATGTTGAGGCAAGACATGCCCTTGAACAACCGCTACCATAGCCCATACCTCAAGTACACATTATGTTGACATTTTGGCAACTTGCCCATACCAATCACCACAGGCCACCACCCACTTTCTGACCTATCAAACAATGTTATGTGGACTAAAAGCAAGCCAATCCATAACACACACAAGCCTAAATCAGTTCATACACCAAGTTTCACAAAAATCACCTTCAAGCAAAAACTTTCAAAACTCTCTGTCCATCCACTCAAACTTCAAACAAACTTCACCATTCAACTGACCATCATCATTAGAACATTTCCCAACCATCAAACCAGCCTGAAACCCCACAAACACAAAACACGATTTCAGGCCAGTTGAGTTGTAACCCTTCAATCCAGCCATTCCAGAATCATGATTTTAAGTTTCTAAATTGTTCTACATGTTATGCTGATCACCATGATATAATTTGTTTTGAAAATGGATTGAAAATAAGGTTGTATTTGACTTATGAAACATTGCCCGTGAAACATGTTCTTGTTTGATTCTCACGATTGATGCGAAATAAATTAGTTTTGAGGGTGGATTCGTGTTTAGGGTGAGGTGGGGATTTGATCTGGAGCTTTAGAGCTCCTGAAATGACCTAGGGAGAGAGTTTGGAAAACTACCCTGCTGGAGAAGACAACCGGAGCACTGTTCCGGCCGTCTGAATTGGATTAGGGCTAATTTCATGTGATTAGCTGAGTTTGAATATGGAGCGTAGGATCTATGTTTCGCGCGTGTGTAGAGGGCCAGGATCATTTCACTTAACCCTAATCATTTTTAATTTATTTAATTAATTAGAATTAGGCCAGATTGAATCTGGACCTTTGATTTGCGCGTTGGTCGAAGCATTACCCCCCAGTTTGAATCTGATCCATTAGATTGGATTACTTTTATTTAAATTCGTTTTTATTTCATTTAAATGCATTTTTATTTACCATTTTATTTAAAATACTTAGAAAAATCATAAAAATATTTCCTTCTGAATTTTAATTTCAAATATTTTTCTTCACCCAAAAACATTTTTATTTTTATTTTTTGCATTAAAAAAACATTTTAAAAATATTTAAATGTTAATTTTAATTAATTAATGGAAATTAATTAATTAAAATACCATTTATGTTTCTAAAAATCCCAAAAAAATTCATATTGCATCTTAAGACATTTAGAAACATTGTCAAACCATTCATACAAATTTCTTTTTGGTTTTGATCCAATTTTGACATTTTTCTTGAATTTAGGTTTCATAAAATTCCCTTTTTGGAACCCTAACTTTGAAAATTCTTTTCTGCCTAACCATGAAGGGTTTGACAATGATTCGTTTTGCATTGTTTTCAATATAGCATGTAGTTTCTAAGATATTTTTGTCATTAATTTATCTTTCATTTTCAAATTTATTTGCATTTTTCCTCTTAAGGTACCCAAAAACCCTAGCAAACTTAGAAAAATCATAACTTCCTTTAGGTTAAGAGTTTGACCTTCTCCTTTGGGGTGTGGTATCATATGGGGTTAGGGTTCCTTTCAGTTCATTTGAAATTTTTTATCCTATGAATTGTTTCTGTTTTGGTCATTTGCATCTCATCCTTTCATTTGCATCCATACTTACATCTTACATTGCATTGCATGAACATGTTAACTTTCCATGATATTCTAAACACTTGTATTCCATATTAGACATCTTAAGACATTGCTTGAACATTTCTTGGTCATTTATTCATACATTCGCCATGGTTTGCATCCATATCATTTCATAAACATACATGTGTTTTCATACTTCAAAGCATGCCTCATATGCATCCAATCTCTCTTATGGACATTCATAGCACTTGGCATGCCTTTGCATCATGTCATAGCACCATTTGCATCATGTGTTTGCTTCTGGTTTTGGTTTTTTACCCTTGCACATTCTTCATTTCATTTCTTTTCTTTCCTTATGCTAACATTTTCAGGTGGTAAGTTAACTTGAGAAGTGAATTTTCCTTCACTTCTAATTTCTCTTCATCTTCTTCATATGCATCCTTGCTGCATTATCATTTGCCTTAGAGAGAGCCTTCTCATTCATGTTCATCTATCACTTTCTTTCTCTAAGTCACTTATCTTCTTCAGTGAAGTAAGTAACTTGTTTCTTCTGCTTCTCCTACTCTTATCTGCTTCTTCCATTGGTGGCTTCTCTGAAGATATTTCTCAAGCCTTACAAACCATAGAAAAATACAAGCATGAAAAAAATCAGGGTTATGATTAGTCCCCCTTTAGCTTTTACCTTTGTGTCTTCTTTGTGTCTCTCTTTTCACCTCATCATTAGAGACTAAACCTTTAAGGTTTTAAGACTTTGTAATTAGGGTTATGCCTGCATCCTTCTCTTAAGATGGAGTGTATAACTTTAATCCTAAGTGTTAAACCCATAATTTGTTTAAACCTCTTAATCAATCCATCTAATAATCATTAAGACAATAACTTGTAACTTGGGCCTTGCATTAGGGTTCTAATTCTTCCTTTATTGGTTAAGAAGGACTAACCCTAGTGTTTAATGGACAAGTCCCTCTCAAGTTGTCTTACAAACCATAAAATTCACTTCTTAATCTTACCCTTAACTAAAATCCACTTTAATAAAGGCTTGTTTTGACATGAGGTTAATCCCTAATCATGGATTAAGTTGAGGAATCTTTCTCAACTTAAGTGTGCTCATCTATTATCCTTATATTAGGATGGTGTAATGGGTTCATTAATCCTTGATTATGGCTTAAACTCATTACTCAACACTAAACAAAAACTCAAAAACATCTAATAATCACAAGTAGGTTAATGATCTTAATCCTACATCATCATGGTAATTAAGTTAAGATGTTTATCCCATACTTAAGGTATTCTCATTATCCCTAATCAAAGGGAGGATATGATGAGTTTACTAACCCTTGGTTTTAGGCTTAAGCTCATTAACCTATGACAAACACGAAAAAGCAATAAAAGATTGAAAACACAAAAACAAACAATAATAGTCTCCTTCGGGATAATTTTCTCATCATCTTCACTCACAAACGAGAACTTGCTTCTTCCGTCTAATGCAAGACAGTTAGCACTTGAGCCAGACAAGTCTTACACTTGAGCATAGACAAGCAAGCAATTCACCATTCAATTTATCTTTCAGTCTCTTTGAGTCGAACTACGGTGTTCTGACTTTCTCATTGCACAAGAGGATACGTAGGCATAACTTAACAGTTATCGAACAAAAGTCTCTGTCTCTTTCCCCATCTTCCAGCATTATCCTTTAAGCCTCATTCATGAGCACCTCACTTCATTTTCTTGCACTGACACTTGTATATTCGTTTCCAGATTTTGCACACAGATAGCACAGACACTACCCCTTTAAACACAAACCTTCAAGCGTGGATCCCGTCGATTACGACGGATAATCTGGGTGCTAATACCTTCCCAGGTTGTAACCAACCCCCTTTCTCAGTTTCTCTGGTTCACAACCGTGTTATCCATCTTCTTCTAGGTTTATGCAACATTACCTTTCCTTCGGGATAAAAATGCCTAGTTGGCGACTCTATTCATCTTCATTTCATTCCTCCTTTCACCGACCGTTCGTGCTTGTACCATGATGCAAATCTTTGGGAGCGACAGCTTGGCGACTCTACTGGGGACCCTTATATTGCAACCAGGGCTTCTGGTTCTTTTTGTGGGTTTCTCCTAGCGCTTGTGTGATTTGAGTTTACGGGGGTGTTATGTGCTACTTGTGCCTATTTATTTGCTTTATTTATTGCTTTATGTACAACTTTATTTATCGCTTTCTTTTACAGTTTTATGCATTTCATATTGTCATTATCATGTGCTGAATCTCTTGTCTGTTTTGGTGGGTGGGGTTCATTGAGTGATTAAGGTCCTATACCTGGGACCTGAGTAACACATAGGCTAGAGTGGCTTCATATTCTTTCCCATTCCATTTCGGTCTGGTGCGGGAATATGAAACACGGTTCAAACATGGGTTTCTTCTTGAGAACTCTGTGCTACAGATTTCCTGTAGTACTAGAGCTATCTAGGAAGCCTGCTAAGTTTGGATGACCTTTTTATGACCTTCAACATCTGAGGTGAATTAGAGGAGGATCCTTTATGGTTATTGTAAACACTGTACCTTCGGGTTAGAAGTGTTTACACTTCTCATAACTGATCCAAGTCTGAGGATCCTTGTTCTAGAACATTACATGTGTGGGGGTTAGGATGTTTGCAGGTTTGTAGGAACCCTTGGCCTCATCATACCTTGTTACTAGATTTGTTAAGGTTGTATTATTTGGACAGTTCTTGTGATTACCCTAGACTTGTGACTCTTTATTTGAGTCCCCCACCTGGTTACTGGATTTCTAAGCCTCCATCCGGACTTATGAACACACATGGACTTTTACCAAGGCAGATAAACAGATCCAGCACTTGATCACAAACCCTTTGCATATCATTTTGCATACATCATGCTTGCATCATTTAACATTTGCTTATTTGTTTTACAGGGTATCCACCATATTATCTTTGGTTTAGTTTTGACCCCTTCTGCTGCTCAGACTTCCTCAGATATCTTCTCCAGCACCTTCATCAGTTTGTCAGTGATTCTCCTCTAGCTACCTTCATCAGAGACCCATCTCCAGCATCTCATTTAGTGACCTTCATCAGTAGTTGCTTTCAGCTTCTTCACCAGCATCCATGGACACTTCAAGAAAGGGCAACATCACTTACCAATTCTTTGAGCCCACCCTGACTGGCATCAAGCAGATCCAGTCCCTCATTACTCCTGATCATGTCCCACTGTTCAGAGAGAATTATGGAGGCATATTGGACATGGTCATGGATCTAGATGCATCTCAGAGGAGCATGATCCATACTTTCTTGCAGTTTTATGATCCTCCACTCAGATGTTTCACATTTCCTGATTTCCAGTTGGAACCTCTGTTAGAAGAATTTTCCATGTTGTTAGGAGTTCCTATCAGGAGAGGAATTCCTTTCAACCCTGAGATGGTTGCTCCCAGAAATGAAGACATATCCCGGGCATTGCATTTGGAGCCTTCCCTCATTGATCAGAACATGAAAACCAAGGCTGGGGTTCCAGGCCTTCACCTAGGGGAATGGAAGGCTGTTTGTGCACTTCTGGCCCTCAGTATATATGGGGTTATCTTGTTTACATATGAGCCAAAGTTTGTGAGCAAGAATGCCATTCGCCTGTTCTTATTGAGGAACCCAATTCCTACCTTGCTGGGAGACTTCTACTACTCAGTACACCAGAGGAATGAAAAGCAAAGAGGAAGAGTGGTCAGATGTTGTGCTCCTCTCTATTACTCTTGGCTGCTAAGACACTTGCCAAAATCAGATACTTTCCTGAACCCACATCAGCAAAATAACTGGGCTAAGAGATTTATTTCCTTGACATCAGAAGACATTAGATGGTGCACTCAAAGCACCAAGGGCAAGGACATCATTACTAGCTGTGGGCAATATCCTAATGTGCCTTTGATAGGAGTGAAAGGTTGCATCAACTACAACCCTTTACTGTTTAAAAGACAATTAGGGCATGCTTTGGTTCATCCTCCTAGAGGACAAGATTTGGCTGAAACTCTTTACTATGAAATCCAACCCAACTCTCCTGTTGTCAGACAAGCTGCCTGGGCTTGGGATGACATTCAGACCAAGGGAACAACCATCCTTGGCAAGTGTTACAACATTGCTTCAACACAGTATTCTGATTGGTCTCATACTAGAGCTCAGATCACCCGAATGCCCTTTACTTTAGAAGATATACCTGGACCTTCTACAGTACAACCTGCAGCTACTGTCAGTCTGGAAGAGTTTGAAAAACTGAAAGAAAGGAATACTCAGCTCTCTGAAGCCTTGAAGAAGACTCTCTGGGAGAGAAATGACAATCGTCTAGATAATGAGAGATTGGAAAGGCTCAAGATTGAGCATTTGACCAAGATTGAGAAGATGGATGACTACATCAGAAAGGCCAGGGCAAGGGAGTTAGTACTAAAGAATGCTTGCAAGGAAGCAAAAACTCAGAAGGCTAGGGCAGAGAATTATCTAGAGGAGAGCCAGGCTAGGTGGATCAGGATCACTAAACCCCGTGCGCAGGAAGATCAGAGAGCTCAAGCTAAGATAGAGAAACTGGAGGCTAGTGAGAAGAAGCATCAGGAGGCATTATTGGCAGCTCAGAGAGAGATATCTAAATTGAAACTCCGGGCGGGGTTGAAGAGGTCAAAGGATCAGGACAAGCATAAGAGGTTAACCAATGCCATTGCTACCAAGAACCTCCTCATCAGGACTATCACAGAGCACCCATTGGGTCCAGTGACTGAGGCCCTCTTGAAGGAAGTCAGAGAGGATGACTTTGGATTGGATGTTTGATTCTTTTGCTTGTACTTTTCTTTTGTTGTACTTTTCTTTTTTGTATTTTGACCCGCCATGGGGATGTTATTGTAATCAAACTATGTATTTTTACTCTTTGTAATATATCAGTTTGTATTATTTTTGGTGGGCTTTATCTATCTCTACAACATCATCAGCATTTCCTCGAGGTCTAGAAAGGTCAAAACCAAATAACCAAACCGGATACCCTTGGAAGACAAATAGGCATCTTGCATTGCATACAAACATTTTCTTTGTTTTGTAGGTTTTTGTTTTATTGTTGTTTCTCACTTTGTTATGGGTTTAGGAAACATTGCTCACAAAAGAGTGTTCCCTGTCAACAGAATACACCGGTACCCGACAAGAAACAACCTTCCGGGACTCTAGATGGATCAAGTTCAGCAAGACTTGAATGAAGTGAGGGCCCAAATGGCCAATGAGAGTTTTGAGATGAGGAATCAGATGACCCAATTCATGACTGTAATGACTGGTTTAGCTCAAAGCCAGGAAAGACTAAGGGAGTTGGTTGAGAGACAAACTCCTGAAGAACACCATCCAGGTACAGGAGGTACCAGTAACAACGATCACGTGCAGCCTCGCACTGATCCACCAGAGTTTGGGCCTCAATTAAACCCAGAAATCAATGCCATAAGGAATACTCAGGGTAATACTGCTGGAGGAAGGGTCTTGTAGGAAGATCCCCAAGAAGAGTAGTTTATAGTTGTCGGGGCTGGAAACGAAGTTTACAACCGTAGGTTGGATGAAATTGCAGAGAAGCTAAGGTCTCTTGAATCCCAAAACTCCCTAGGTTTTGATGTCATGGACATGGGACTGGTGGAAGGGGTGAGAATTCCTCACAAGTTCTAACCTCCGTGTTTCGAAAGGTATAATGGCACATCCTGCCCACACACCCACCTTCAATCATTCTTGGGAAGGTTAAAAGCATACACCATGGACGAAAAGCTGTGGATGTTTTACTTCGAGGATAGTCTAATTGGGGCATCCCGAGAATGGTATTCCCATTTGACCAGAGCCACACGGTAAGAAATTGGAAAGAATTGGCTGAAGCTTTCATCCGACAATATCAGTATAACTTGGACATGGCTCCAAACATGACCCTTCTAATGGGAATGTCTCAATCTTCCCGTGAAAGCTTCAGGGAATATGCCCAAAGGTGGACGCAACTTGCTTCTGCAGTTCAACCCCCCATTTCTGAAAGAGAGATGGCAGACATGTTCATGAATACTCTTCAAGGAACCTACATTGACAGATTGGCTGAATTTTCTTCTACCAGCTTTACAGATGTGGTGATAGCTGGAGAAAGAATAGAGAGCCTATTGAAGATGGGAAAGATCTCCGATAACGGTGCCAGTTCAAGTAGTACAAGAAAACCATTTGCTGGGCCCCATAGATCTGGTGAGACAAACACTGTGCACATGGGAAGAGGGAGACCCCAATACTTGCCCAAAACAGTTGCTGATGTTACTATCCCTGCTCCACCTCCTTAGTATACTCAACAACCACAACATTTTCCGCAACAACAACAATTTCTGCAACAGAGATCATACAACAATAATAACAACAATCAACAACAATGCCCGTTTCAACAGCGGCCATCTCAGGTCAACCGGGTAACTGACCCCATTCCAATGCCATATGCTACACTACTGCCACAACTCTTAAAGCTCAATCTTGTTGAGTTGAGGACATTGGCTCCACCTGATCCTCAAAACCTTCCAAGAAACTACGATGTCAATGCTAGGTGTAATTTTCACTCTAACGCACCTGGTCACTCTACGGAAAAATGCAGAGCTCTGCATATGAAGGTTCAGGATCTGGTAGATTCAAAAGCCCTGAACTTTGCACCTCCTCCCAATGTAATGAAAAATCCTATGCCAAGCCACAGTGGGCCAAGGATTAATCCTATAGAGGATGGTACACCCATTAGTTTAATAGAAGACATTGCAGGTATTCAGACACCTCTGGCAGAGGTTAAAGCCCAACTTTTAAAATGCCAAGTGTTTCCGGGTTGTGAGGCCTGTTGTGAATTATGAAAACTTTCTGAGAATGGGTGTGCTAGCTCTAGGAAAGGCATCAATGACTTGATTAAATAAGGCATTCTGCAAATTACAACCACAGCTTCTACAACACCAACAACTCTTTTGTCAACAACAAGCGAATCTTCTACAAATGCAACAACCATCTTTCCTACTGGTCCTTCTACAACTGCAACAACCATTGTTCCAACTGATTCATCTACAACTTCAGCAATCATTCCATCTGTCACTTCAACACACAACAATTCATTTGCACCAGCTACTACAACTTCAACAACTACCAACAATGATGTTTCCACTGTCACAATTTATTATGACCCGACAACGGTCCTGAATTCCAATAACTTTCAACAATCTCAACAGTTTGAACCAAGCTTCAATTCACCTCCACCAACATCCACCAGAGGTCCTGTTACTATTTTCTATGATCCACATACTATTACAGTCCAACATCTGCTGCAGTTAGCCCAGTCACTATCACGGTGCCCGGCCAATTCCATATGATAAAGACAGTGCTATACCATGGCATTATAGTGCTGATCTATACTGCAACGGAGAGAAAGTCCTTCTTGATTCTCTAGTTTAAACACCCCAAATTTGCCCTCACCCATTCACACCATGGCTTGTGATCATTTCATATGCATAAACACAATCATACCATCTCATGTCACATTTTTGATTCACTGCATTGGTTCTAGGTCATCTGCATCTAGGGTTTGTGATCTGAGCAATCCAAGAGCTTCTTGAGCCACTCCAAAGGTCATCAATCACTTCAAAGGGGTCCATGAGTGTTCAAGTATCATATTACATCCTCTCAAAGTCAAGAAAGTTAAAGGATCACAAGAACTGAGATTGGTATGGAAGCAGAGCCAGGTTTGACTGCACAGATGACCTAAAATTAGGGTTTTGGTTTCAAAGGCCATAACTCCAAATTTTTTGGTCATTCTTGTTTCTATTGGTTTCTATATGGTATAGGGAGTGTGCATATCAATTTTCATGAAGAAATTCCATGGGGAAGTCATCTGATCAAGAGTTGACTTTTCAAGCAAGTCAGTGCAAAATCAGGGCATCTGAGGCCCCCAATGACCCAACCAAAGGGTGTTCTTCATCATTTTGATTGTGTATGATCTTTATTTGATCATGGAAGATGTTAGAAGTTCACAAAATTGAAGAATTTCAAGCCTTTTGCAAAGTTGACTTTTTGGGCAAGTTTGACTTTTAATGAAATTGCCATTTTAGGCAACTTTTTCAACCTTTACTTTTTGATTCAAAAAAGCTTCAAATGGAAAAACTTTGGTCATGAAAGTTGTAGAATGGATCATTCCCTTTTCAAAAAGTACAAGAACATGACCTAATTCATTTTGGATCAAAAGTTATGGCTTGTCAAAGTTGGCAAAAATCACAAAATTTCAAAGTTTCTACCAAAGAGGTATTTTGCAAAATGACTTGATCAAGTGTTCTAAAGCTATCAAATGCACATCTAATCCACACAACATGATCATGTGACATCTAAAGTTCAGAATGAACCAAAGAATTACACATTTTTATGGTTTATGGAACAAGATTTTTCATAAGAGGCAAAAGTGAACCAAGTTGCAAAACTCATCATAGCTTCTCATCCACTTGCTTGCTAGCTTGCTGATCAATCCTAGGCTTTTCCTCACACCATGCTGCGCAGGACACACTCCTTGTACTATGCTAGCAAGTAGCCCATGCCCTTCTTACACAACTTTGACATTTTGGCAAAAGCACCCATACCAATCAATAAAGCACATGTCACTTCTTCTGACCAAACACAATTCTTTATACTAATCAAATGCAAGCCAAACATAACAAGAAGCAAGCCTGAAACCTCCCATAGCACATCATTCTCATTTTCACCCTCTTGAGCAAAAGCATTCGAAACTCATCACACAGGCCACAAACACACAAACAAACTTCATAAACCAACTCAACACATCTTCCTGGTCACAGAGCACCCTTCAAAACAGCCTGAAACTCAAAGAATCAAAAACACGATTTCCTCACTTCACTGAACAGAACTTGCTCAATCTCACAAACCAGCCCTTTTAAACTCCAACCAAGCATTGCAAGTTTCTCAGGAGGTTCATTAGAGGCATTTTGGATCAAAGGGCCAGCCAGAAAGTGTCAGAAATCAAAGCTCCATTTCAGGTGAGCTCAAGAACATTTTTTCCAGAAACATGTTTTTAAGTTCTTAAATGATTCTCTATGTTCCACTGATCATGCTGATATGTTTTGTTTCGAAAATGATTGAGTATTGAGTATGTATGTTGTTCCTGAAACTTTTTGACCTAAACCCCTTTTGATTCGATTCAGCCTGGATACGAAAAATAAATGCATTTTGTTTGTTGATTCATGTTGTATGATGTTTGGGGATGGATTCTGGGCAGAAAGATTTTGTTTTAGATGCCTAGGGAGTGAGATTGAGTTTCTCAGGGGAGAGTGTGGCCGGAGAAGATGACCGGAGGTCATTTCCGGCCACCTGAAAGTGATTAGTGCATTAATGAGGATTAGGGCTAGGTTTGAATTCTGAGCGTAGGATGGGTTGACTGGCATTGACTCCCGCGTGAATGAACGCACCAGATTTCATATTAAAACCCTAATCATAATTATTTAATTTAATTAAGTCAAATTAGGTTAATTGGGGAAGTTTGAATCTCAGCCCTAGGATCACGCGCGAAGTCTTTCCCTCCTTCTCCAGTTTGAATGCAGGCCATTGGATGCGCTGACTTTTCTTTTAATTCATTTTTATTCTCATTTTATTTCATTTAATTTGTACATTTATTTTAAAATAGCAAAACAATTTTAAAAATTCTGAAATTTTTTGTACAAACTTTTATTTAATTTCAGAAACCAAAAACATTTTTATTTTTATTTTTTGCACTTTAAAATATTTTTAAATCATTTAAAAGTTTATTTTTAATTAATTAATGAGAATTAATTAATTAAAAATACTTTTAGGTATTTAAAAATCACAAAAAAAATTCATGAAACCTTCATAATCATTTAGAAACATTGTCCAACCCTCAAACCAAATTTCTTTTTTGATCTTGATGCATTTTGAGATTTTTCATGGAATTAATTCATTTTCAAAGCATTATTTTGATCCAAACTTCCAAAAATCATTTCTGCCTAACCATTGAGAGTTGGACTTTGATTCTTTTTGCATTGTGTTTAGCATATCATGTAGTTTGTGAGATTAAATTGGCATGATTTGATCTTTCATTTTCCATTTGTTTGACATTTTTCTTGTTAAGGTACCCTAAAACCCTAGAAAACTTAGGAAATTCATAACCCCAACTAGGTTAAGAGTTGGAACATCTCCTTTGGGCAGTGAGTTAGTATAGGTTTAGGGATCCTTTGAATGCATTTTCAATTTTTTATCTTGATGTTTGCTTCTGATTTTGGTTTTGTTTGAGGCATTGATCATAAACCCTAATTTGAGCTTCCATATGCATTCATCTTGTATTTGCATTCATACCTTGACTTGCCATAGCATTTTGTGCATCCATTTGATTCATTTAACATCTTAAGACATATTGAAAGCATGTTTGATCATTGCATCTTGAATTTGCCATGTTGTATGCCATTTGCATCTCATAACTTTTCATGTATGTTCATGGTTCTAAACTTGCTCCATTTGCATTCATTTGTTCATGTGATCATTCTCATATGTTGTTTCATGTTTGCATCATCTCATAGCATCATTATCATCACTCACATGTTTCTGGTTTTGATTTGCACCATGTTATTTCATCTCATTTTGCATTGCATTGCATTTCCTTTACTAACTTTTCAGGTGGTAAGTGACTTTGAGAAGTGAATTTGTCTTCACTTCTCACAATTTCTTTTCATCTCCTTTATGCATCCTTGCTGCATTTTGTTATGTGTTTGAGATTGAGCTTGCTCTTTCTTCTTCTTCTTACTTTCTTTCCTCAAGTGACTTGTCTTCTTAAATGAAGCAAGTTACTTTGCTTCTCTTTGCTCCTTTCATCTGCTTCCCGGTGGTTCCTCTGAAGATTTCTCTTGTTAACCTCACAAACCTTAGGAACAACCAAGCATGACAATGATTAGGGTTTTGATTAGTCCCCCATTTAGCTTTTACCTTTGTGTCTCATTGAGTCTTCTCTTCTCATCTCATAATCAGGGACTAAACCCTAAAGGCTTTAAGGCTTTGTGATTAAGCTTATGCCTGCATCCTTCTATTAGGATGGAGTGTATAACTTTAATCCTAAGTGTTAAACCCTTAATGTGTTTAACTCCTTTAATCAATCCATCTTAATAATCATCAAGACATCAAGCTTGTAACTTGGGCCTTGCATTAGGGTTCTAATTCTTCCTTAATTGGTTAAGAAGGACTAACCCTAGTGTTAATGGACAAGTCCCCCTCAAGTTGTCTTACAAATCATAAAACTCACTTCATCATCATATCATTAAATAAAATCCATCTAATAAAGGCTTTGTTTTGTCATGAGTTTAATCCCTAATCATGGATTAAGTTGAGGAGCTTTCCTCAGCTTAAACACTCTCATCTATTATCCTTCTATTAGGATGGTGTAATGAGTCTGTTTAATCCCTGATTATGGCTTAATCTCATTACTCAACACTAAACAAAAACAACAAAAACATCTAATTAATCACAAGTAGGTTAATGATCTTAATCCTACACCATGGTAATTAAGTGTGAGAAGCTGACTTCACACTTACGGCATTCTCATTACCCCTAATCAGAGGGAAGATGTGATGAGTTTACTAACCCATTGGTTTAGGCTTAAGCTTATTAACTTATGACAAACTCTCAAAAAAACAATAAAAGACTGAAAACTCAAAACAAACAATAATCGTCTCCTCCGGGATTCTTTTCTCATCTCATTCACTCACAAACGAGAACTTGCTTATTCCGTCTAATGCAAGACAGTTTGCACCTGAGCCAGACAGGTCATACACTTGAGCATAGACAAGCAAGCAGTTCACAAGTCAATTCATCTTTCAGTCTCTTAGGGTCGAACTACGGTGTTCTGACTTCCTCATTGCACGAGAGGATACGTAGGCATAACTTAACAGTTATCGAACAAAAGTCTCTGTATATTCCCCCTCCTTCCAGCATTATTATTTGAGCCTCATAGTCTTGAGCATTTCACTCCTGTTCTCACACTGACACTTCTCTTATACACTTTACACTTCTTTTACACTGACACCTGTACATCCTTTTCCAACTCTTTTATACACAGATTGCACTGACACTACCCCCTTTAAAACACAAATCTTTTAAGCGTGGATCCCGTCGAGTACGACGGACAATCTGGGTGCTAATACCTTCCCAGGTTGTAACCAACCCCCTTTCTCAGTCTCTCTGGTTCGCAACCGTCTTATCCATATTTTTCTAGGTCTATGCAGCATTGCCTTTCCTCCGGGATAAAAATGCCTAGCTGGCGACTCTTTCATTCCCTGTGAGTTCACTCCTGTGTGTTCTCACATCCTCCTCTCGCCGACCGTTCGTGTTTGTACCTCATTTGAGCCGGTCTCATCTTTTGGGAGCGACATCTAGTTCTCACTCCCCAAGTGGATAATGTCGGGGGAGGCGGAGGCTTCACCCGAAGCGGACGCCTCTTCGCGTCACAAGCTCCAAGAACCAACACTGAGGCAGAGGCTACTGCCAAAGCCAAAGGAAAGAGTGTGATACCTGAAGAATCTGCACCAAAAGAAACTCATAAGTCATCCTTCGATCAAGATGTGGATGAATTTATGAGAATTATTAAAAGAAGTAACTATAAAGTTGTGGACCAGCTCCAGCAGACTCCTTCAAAGATCTCAATACTATCTCTGCTGATGTGTTCCGAAGCCCATCGGGATGCACTACTCAAAGTTCTGCACGCTGTCTACGTGCCATAAGAGATCACTGTAAATAAGCTGGAAACAATGGTGTCAAATGTCAATACTAGCCATGGGCTAAGTTTCACTGATGCTGATTTAACAACAGAAGGATGTCTCAACAACAAAGCCTTGCACATAACCCTGGAATGCAAAGGAGTTGTACTCTCTCATGTTCTTGTAGACACTGGGTCCTCACTCAATGTCTTACTCAAGAAAGCTCTTGTCAAGCTTGAGTATGATGGGATAGCTCTCCGGCCAAGTAATCTTAAGGTCAGGGCTTTTGATGGCTCCAAACGATCTATTCTCGGAGAAGTGGAGCTGCCAGTGATAATCGGTCCACAAGTCTTTAAGACCATTTTCTACGTGATGGGCATACAGCCTGCTTATAGTTGTTTGTTAGGTCGACCCTAGATTCACGACGCAGGCGCAGTAATGTCGACCATTCACCAGAAACTGAAGTACGAGTGGGAAGGATAGATTATCACCATCTGTGGTGAGGAAGACATATTTGTTAGCCACCTGGCTACATATAAATATATTGAGATGAATGGTGAAATCCATGAGACAATGAGACAAGGGTTCGAGGCCCTGAATGTCAATGAAGCAATAACTGAAGTATTTGCTGCATCCCAGGAAGACCGGATGGGTACTTCAATTGTTTCCAATCAGCAAGCCTGGAAGGTTGTTGAAGAAGGTAATGCTCAAGGCTGGGGCAAGTTGCTTCCAGTGGAAAAGAAGGAAGATAGATTCGGTTTGGGTTACAAACCATTCCGACAAGATCAATCAGAGGCTGCCAAGGAGCCTAAATTCATCAGTGGGGGATGCTCACCCCAGATGTTGTTAACAATCTGGAAGACGAGGCGGAAAGCGACCACAACCTGGAGAACTGGATACGTCCAAGGATCCCGGGGAACCAAGTCCTTAACTGGTCTTCCCAGGAAATTATAAGGGTTACTCCTACAGAGTAATTATCATTTCCTATCTTTTTAGCATGCATCAAGTCCTGCATCTTGCCCAAGGTGTCATGACTCATTTTGTAATAGGGCCATATTGTAATTTTGTGCAAATGATTAATAAATGAATATCGGACATCTTTTGCAAACGAGTCTCTTTTTCGCTCACTGTCTTTTCATTGTTTTCACTTTTGTACAAAACAATAAAATGACAATGTTTTCAAAATAAATAACTTCATTTTCACCTTTTTTAACAAGATTAAAACTGGTCACTAAAACGAACCAATCTCAACCCTTGCAGAGATTATCCTCCAGATTGCACCGATAACAGCACTGCTATGACCTTGTATGACTTCGACAATCCGATCAATCTAGCTGATGAAGAGGTTGAAGAAGACTATGAGTTACCTGAAGAGTTAGCCAGGTTGTTGAGGCAGGAAGAGAAGGTGATCACTCCTCATCAGAAGGAGGTTGAAACAGTTAATCTTGGTACCGAAGAAGACTTGAAAGAAGTGAAGATTGGGGCTGGTCTGCAAGATTCAGTGAAGGAACAACTTATTGACATGCTTCGAGAGTACGTCGACGTCTTTCCTTGGTCCTATCAAGACATGCCGGGTCTGGATACTGATATTGTTATGCACAAGCTGCCATTAAAGGAAGAATGTGCTCCAATAAAGCAAAAGCTACGCCGTACTCATCCAGATATGGCCATGAAGATTAAAGAAGAGGTACAAAAACAGTGGGACACCAGTTTCCTTGCTGTAACTAGTTACCCGCCGTGGGTTGCTAATATTGTACCAGTACCTAAGAAAGATGGTAAAGTACGGATGTGTGTAGATTACCGGGATCTGAACAGAGCTAGCCCAAAGGATGATTTCCCATTACCTCACATTGATGTATTGGTTGACAACACAGCTCAGTTCTCGATGTTCTCCTTCATGGATGGTTTTTCACGGTATAATCAGATCAGGATGTCACCCGAAGATATGGAGAAGACTACCTTCATCACACCTTGGGGAACTTTCTGTTACAAGGTAATTCCATTTGGACTGAAGAATGCCGGCGCTACTTATCAGCAGGCTATGGTAACGTTATTCCACAAAGAAATTGAATGCTACGTGGATGACATGATTGCCAAGTCCCTCATTGAAGAAGATCATCTGGTAAATCTGCTGAAGTTGTTCAAGCGTCTGAGAAAGTATAAGCTGAAGCTAAACCCCAACAAATGCACATTCGGGGTGCGATCCGGTAAGTTGCTGGTATTTATCGTAAGTGAAAAGGGAATTGAAGTTGATCTTGAAAAAGTCAAAGCCATTCAGGAGATGCCTGCACCTAGGACTGAAAAAGAAGTTCGGGGGTTCTTAGGTAGATTGAACTACATATCAAGGTTCATATCTCATCTTACAGCAACCTGTGAGCCCCTGTTCAAGTTGTTAAGAAAGGAACAAACGGTTAGGTGGAACGAAGATTGTCAAAAGGCTTTTGACAAAATCAAGGAGTACTTACAAGAACCTTCAATTCTTATGCCTCCAGTTGAAGGAAGACCTCTAATAATGTATCTGACAGTATTAGAAGGATCAATGGGGTGTGTGTTGGGTCAACATGACGAGTCTGATCGAAAAGAGTATGCAATATACTACCTAAGCAAAACGTTTATCGACTATGAACAACGTTATTCACTACTCGAGAAAACTTGATGTGCTTTAGCGTGGGCTGCTCGCCGACTAAGACAGTATATGTTGACTCACACTACCTTACTGGTCTCAAAAATGGACCCCGTCAAGTACATATTTGAGAAGCCAGCACTTACCGGAAGGGTTTCAAGATGGCAAATGATTCTGACAGAGTATGACATTCAGTACACATCTCAAAAGGCCATCAAGGGCAGTGTAATGTCTAACTATCTAGCTGAGAAACCCATTGATGATTACCAATCGATGAGGTTTGACTTCCTTGATGAAGACATCATGTTTCTGAAAGCTAAAGATCATGAAGAGCCTGTTCACACTGAAGGGTCTGACCCAGAAGAAGAGTGGACTATGATGTTTGATGAGGCTGTCAATATGAATGGTCGTGGAGTTGGTGTAGTGCTCATTACACCTAAAGGAGTTCATATACCTTTCTCGGCCAAACTCACTTTTGCATGCACTAACAACGAAGCTGAATACGAAGCTTGTATCATGGGTCTTGAGGAAGCCATTGACCACAGGATCAAGACATCAACTGTATTCGGGGATTCCGCTTTGGTAATCAATCAGACCAACGACAAATGGTACACTCACCAAGAGCATCTGATCCAATACCGTGACTATACGAGGAGATTATTGACTTTCTTTACAACAGTCAAACTTGAGTACATCCCTCGAGACGAAAATCAGTTCGCAGATGCTTTAGCTACCATTTCCTCCATGATCAAGGTTCAAACTGCAAATTATGTGCCTCGGATTTCAGTATCCAGGATGGACAGACCGACATACGTATTCTCCATGGACATTGCTAAAGATGACAAGCCTTGGTTCCATGACATCAAATTCTTTTTAAAGGATCAAACATACCCACCTGGGGCATCATCCAATGATAAGAAGACATTAAGAAGACTGGCTGGTAGTTTCTTCCTTAATGTTGATGGTTCATTATACAAGCGAAACTTTGATATGGTTCTTCTCAGATGTGTTGATAAGAAAGAAACAGATTTGCTGATGCACGAGGTGCATGAAGGATCCTTCGGTACCCATGCTGGAGGACATGAAATGGCTAAGAAATTGTTAAGATCAGGTTACTACTGGATCACAATGGATGCAGACTGTTGTGCCTATGCCAGAAAGTTCCATAAATGCCATATTTATGCAGATAAAGTGCATGTGCCTCCTAATCCTTTGAGCGTGATGTCTTCACCTTGGCCCTTGGCCATGTGGGGCATTGATATGATTGGAAAGATTGAACCGACTTCTTCAAATGGCCATAGATTCATCCTGGTAGCCATTGACTACTTCACCAAATGGGTCGAAGCAGCTTCATATGCAAACGTCACCAGACAAGTGGTAGCCAGATTCCTGAAAGAGACATCATCTGTCGATATGGAGTACCCGAGCGAATCATTACTGATAATGGTTCCAACTTGAATAACAAAATGATGGCAGAACTGTGTCGGGACTTTAAAATCCAACATCACAACTCTTCTTCTTACAGGCCAAAGATGAATGGCGCTATTGAGGCAGCTAACAAAAATATCAAGAAGATTGTGCAAAAGATGGTGTTACTTACAAAGACTGGCATGAGATGCTACCATTTGCCTTGCATGGGTACCGTACCTCAATCAGAACATATACTGGGAAAACACCTTATCAACTTGTGTATGGTATGGAAGTTGTCCTACCTGTTGAAGTTGAGTTACCCTCCTTATGGGTATTGATGGATGTAAAGCATAATGAAGCAGAATGGGTCCGTTCTCGGTACAATCAACTGAATCTGATCGAAGAAAAGAGATTAGCTGCAATCTGTCATGGGCATCTATATCAGAAAAGAATGAAGAAAGCCTTTGATCAGAAAGTCAAGCTTCGAGAATACCAAGTGGGAGATCTTGTGCTGAAAAGACTTCTTTCTCCTCATACAGACCACAAGGGCAAGTGGACTCCAAATTACGATGGTCCATTCATAGTAAAGAAGGTTTTCTCTGGTGGAGCACTGATGCTCGCTACTATGGATGGTGAAGATTTCTTATCCCCTGTGAATTCAGATGCAGTTAAAAAATACTTCGCATAAAATGACCCGCTGTACATAAAAACAGAATGTAAGTCCAGGAAAAAATAGGGCTTCCTGGCGAGTCAAAAACAGAATAAAAGACTCGGGCAAAAATAAGGGAAAAATTAAAATAAATAAAAAAGTACACCCGCTGAGTTGAAAAGCCGCATTGGACAACTCAGGCAAAAATGGGTATCTCGGTGGATTGAAAACCCGAAAGGGAGAACCACGCAAAATCAGGGAATAAGCGAACAATTGCATTCTGAATTCGTCTGTATTCTTCACAACATGGCAAGCCTCGAAAGGACAAAGCATCAGTCAGAACCAACCTTCTTCAGAAAACAAGATAAGAAGAGTGTCAAGGTCATACAGGTCATAGCAAAGGAAGCTCATCGGAGCGTCGTCAACATTGCCAATACTTTTACTTTTCTCAATTTGTAACAATCTCCTCATTCCAGGGGATTTGTTTCTTTGACTGTATTTTCCGATTCAGGGCACCCAGATTAATAAAATCAGATTTTCTGTCACACCTTGTTTCATACATTTTTGTTTCGTTTGAAAAATGTCCAATATCCGTGATATAATGTTTGCATAAAACAAATGAGCCATTTTTAATAAATGTTTGCAGGAAATAATCTTACTCCCAGGAATATCTAACTCCTATGACGGAATTCGGTAAGGGATACCTCGGGATACTTGTGCATTTTTATTTCTTAACAGGATTGCAGGTATCCAATCACGCAGCATGGGGCATGCCAAGCATCACTTCCCCATCATACTTCCTCCCCGAGAAGTATCGAGTATGCTTTTCCCCAGCGGAGTTGTCAAAGCCTCCTAGTCCCTAGCACAGGTCTACCCATCAGGAGCATCCCTAGCCAATCTCCCCACAGAGTTTCCAGCCTCTCCCCAGAAGAGCAATGCCTGAAACCCTCACACAACAAAGTGACGAAAGCTTCTTTACCACCAGCTGGGTTTCTCCTTATAGGATACTTTTATCAATGATCTATTTCCCCAAGTAGAGCTATATATCCTAACAGATCTACCAATGATCTTCCCCAGCTGGGATATTCCTCCAAACAGATCAGCCAGAGATCCAGTATTCAGTGGGATCCAAATCCCGGACCGGTTACTCTCTTGCATAATCATAGAATTTGCATCATATTCACCAAATAAGCGTAGCATTCCGTCTAATACAGAGCATTACGGCAAAAATCAAACATTTGCATGATCACAAGTCAGGTTCGAGCCAGTCACCTGCAATTAACATCAGTATTTCATCAGCAATGAATATATAATGCTCACACCCCCTGCAAATAAAAGCCAAAGTGTCCCCTTTGCACTCCCCAACGCAAATTCCTATTCATATATACTCTTTCGACACTCGTCCGTGTCATATCATTCCCCTACAGATATAAGCCAAAGCATCCTCTTTGCATTCTCAAATACAAATACTTATGTATACTCTTCTGACACCCGTCTGTGTCACTCTTCCCCACAAGTTGAACACTCGTCTGTGTCTTGCTCATACTTGTTTATACTTATACAGATACTCGTCCGTATCTTGTATATACACTTATCCCCCGCAGATTCGACACTCGTCCGTGTTCTTTGTTAACCAGTTGGTACTCGTCCGTACCATCATCTCTGAACATGCATCAACGTTTGTTTCTACCGATACTCATCCGTATCATTGTTCAAAGGATGCTCGTCCGCATCTTTAGTCTATACACAACATCAAAACACTTATACTTTTATTCTTGAGCGTAAGCACTCGTCCGTGTTTACCATTCCCCAGTAAGTCACCAACAAAACAACTTTTCTTCTATCCGACATTCGTCCTATGTCGTGATACTTTCGGCAGCCGTCCCCTGCCAGGTGATCGTCCTTCACCTTTGGATGACCCTCCCTCATCCCTTTCCCCAGTGTAGTCTCTATTATTGGAACCCTTTTTATCAGGCATTTGTCCTATGTCGTGATATTTAGCATCCGTCCCCTGCTAGGTGACCGACCTTCACCTTTTGATGATCGTCCTTCATCATTTTATCCGATGGTCGTCCCCATCATTGATCTTGTTATCAGACATTCGTCCTATTTCATGATAAACCCCGAGAGCAGCCGTACCCTGCTAGGTGATCGTCCTTCATCATTTTTATCCGATGGCCGTCCCCATCGTTGACCTTTTCTATCCGACATTCGTCCTATGTCGTTATAAGGAGCAGTCGTCCCCTGCTAGGTGATCGTCCTTCACCTTTGATGACCGTCCCTCATAAATATTTCATTTATTCTTTGAACCTGATGGTCGTCTCCATAATTGTTTACCTTACTTTCCGAGCATGACGGCCGTCCCCGTCATGATCTCTTTATTACCCTAGCATGTCGGTCGTCCCCGCCATTGCTTTATTCCCAACAGTCGTCCTCTGCTCGATGGTCGTCCTCCATCGCCCGCATCTGATAATCATGCAGTACTTTCTTTTCACAATTTATATCCCTTTTCTTCTTCTCCCCGGTGAGTGCAAATTTTGGACTGTCTTTGATATTCAACCACAAGTTATCTTGTTTGTCTGGAAAGCCAGGCGCTTACATCCTGCACAGCTAACTCATGTTTGAAAAGGGGCAGCTATAAACACCCCAAATTTGCCCTCACTAATTTCACACCATGGCTTGTGATCTTCCAGTTTTTGCATTAGTTCAAACATATCATATCATATTGCATATTTGTTTCATCTGCATAGTTCAAGTTCATCTACATCTAGGGTTTGTGATCTGAGCAATCCAAGGATCCATTTGAGCCACTCCAAAGATCTCCAATCATTCCAAGAGGGTCCATGTATGTTCCATCATCATATTATATCCCTCAAAGATCAAGGAAGTTGAGAAATCACAAGAACTTGGGAAGCATGGAAGCAGAGCTAGGGTTTCACTACACAGATGACCTGAAATTAGGGTTTTGGTTTCAGAGGCCATAACTCCAAATTTTTTGGTCATTCTTATTTATAATAGTCTCAATATGTTATAAGGATCATATGTACCAAGTTTGATGAAGAAATTCATTATGGAAGTCATCTGTTCACTGGGTAACTTCTTGAGCAAGTCAGAGCAAAGTCAGGGCATCTAAGGCCACCAACAATGGAACCAAAGTGGATTTTTCATCAAATTGAAGTTATATGATCTTTATTGGATCATTTAAGTGCTTGTAAGTTCACAAAATTGAAGAAATTTGAGCTAAACCAAAAGTTTCCAAAAATGGAAATGACTTGTAATGGAAACTTTCCATTTTGGGAAAGTTTTTCAACCTCCTCTTTCTCAACCAAAAATGCTTCAAATGAAAAATTGTTGGTCATGAAAGTTGTAGATTGGATCATTCCCTTTTCAAAAAGTACAATAACAAGTTCTAATTCATTATGGAACTCAAGTTATGGCCTTGCAAAGTTGGCAAAAATCCTATAATTTTCACTTTCACACCAAAGAGGGTTTTGTGCAATTTCACATACCAAGTCATTTTGTGAGCTCTAATCATTCTCCAAGCATCATACAAACATAATACAATGCATTGTGACCAAAATTGCCCAAAGAATCATTCTATTTCATGCCTTGAACTTCAAGAAATTCAAAAAGGGCCAAAGTTCTTCAAATTTGCAAAAGGGCATGAATCTTCTCATACGTTTGCTGAAACACCCCAAATCATTTTCCATGGTTCTCCTTGATCAATGCTGAGGCCAGACATGCCCTTGAAGAACCCCCGCCATAGCCCATACCTCAAGTACACATTATGTTGACATTTTGGCAACTTGCCCATACCAATCACCACAGGCCACCACCCACTTTCTGACCTATCAAATAATGTTATGTGGACTAAAAGCAAGCCAATCCATAACACACACAAGCCTGAATCAATTCATACACCAAGTTTCACAAAAATCACCTTCAAGCAAAAACTTTCGAAACTCTCTGTCCAACCACTCAAACTTCAAACAAACTTCACCAGTCAACTCACCATTATCATTAGAACATTTCCCAACCATCAAACCAGCCTGAAACCCCACAAACACAAAACACGATTTCATGCCAGTTGAGTTGCAACCCTTCAATCCAGCCATTCTAAGCTCCATCCAAGCACTGCAACATCATTAGGGGGTCAAATAAAGAGGATTTGCACAAAAGAAGAGGTCCAAAATCTCCAGAAGTGAAAGCTTCAGCTCAGGTAGCCACCTCAAACTTTTTTCCAAAAGCATGATTTTAAGTTTCTAAATTGTTCTTCATGTTATGTTGATCACCATGATATAATTTGTTTTGAAAATGGATTGAAAATAAGCTTGTATTTGACTTCTGAAACTTTGCCCGTGAAACATGTTCTTGTTTGATTCTCACGATTGATGCGAAATAAATTAGTTTTGAGGGTGGATTCGTGTTTAGAGTGAGGTGGAGATTTGATCTGGAGCTTTAGAGCTCTTGAAATGAACTAGGGAGAGAGTTTGGAAAACTACCCTGCCGGAGAAGACGACCGAAGCACTGTTCCGACCGTCTGAGTTGGATTAGGGCTAATCTCTGGTGATTAACTGAGTTTGAATCTAGAGTGTAGGATCTAAGTTTCGCGCGTGTGTGGAGGACCAAGATCATTTCACTTAACCCTAATCATTTTTAATTTATTTAATTAATTAGAATTAGGCCAGATTGAATCTGGACCTTTGATTTGCGCGCAGGTCAAAGCATTCCCCCCCAGTTTGAATTTGATCCATTGGACTGAATTACTTTTATTTAAATTCATTTTTATTTCATTTAAATACATTTTTCTTTACCATTTTATTTAAAATACTTAGAAAAATCATAAAAATATTTCCTTCTGTATTTTAATTTCAAATATTTTTCTTCACCAAAAAACATTTTTATTTTTATTTTTTACATTAAAAAATCATTTTAAAAATATTTAAATGTTTATTTTAATTAATTAATGGAAATTAATTAATTAAAATACCATTTAGGTTTCTAAGAATCCCAAAAAAATCATATTGCATCTTAAGACATTTAGAAACATTCTCAAACCATTCATACAAATTTCTTTTTGGTTTTGATCCAATTTTAACATTTTTCTTGAATTTAGGGTTCATAAAATTCCCTTTTTGGAACCCTAACTTTGAAAATTCTTTTCAGCCTAACCATGAAGGGTTTGACAATGATTCGTTTTGCATTGTTTTCCATATAGCATGTAGTTTCTAAGATATTTTTGTCATGAATTTATCTTTCATTTTCAAATTTATTTGCATTTTTCCTCTTAAGGTACCCAAAAACCCTAGCAAACTTAGAAAAATCATAAATTCCTTTAGGTTAACAGTTTGACCTTCTCCTTTGGGGTGTGGTATAATATGGGGTTAGGGTTCCTTTCAGTTCATTTGAAATTTTTTATCATGTGAATTGTTTCTATTTTGGTCATTTGCATCTCATCCTTTCATGTAACCCTAATTTTGCATCCATACTTGCATCTTACATTGCATGAACATGTGAACTTTCCATGATATTCTAAACACTTGTATGCCATCTTAGACATCTTAAGACATTGCTTGAACATTAGTTGGTCATTTATTCATACATTTGCCATGCTTTGCATCCATATCATTTCATAAACATACATGTGTTTTCATACTTCAAAGCATGCCTCATATGCATCCAATCTCTCTTATGGACATTCATAGCACTTGGCATGCCTTTGCATCATGTCATAGCACCATTTGCATCATGTGTTTGCTTTTGGTTTTGGTTTTTTACCTTTGCACATTCTTCATTTCATTTCTTTTCTTTCCTTATGCTAACATTTTCAGGTGGTAAGTTAACTTGAGAAGTGAATTTGCCTTCACTTCTAATTTCTCTTCATCTTCTTCATATGCATCCTTCCTGCATTTTCATTTTCCTGAGAGAGAGCCTTCTCATTCAAGTTCATCTCTCACTTTCTTTCTCTAAGTCACTTATCTTCTTCAGTGAAGTAAGTAACTTGTTTCTTCTGCTTCTCCTAGTCTTATCTGCTTCTTCCATTGGTGGCTTCTCTGAAGATATTTCTCAAGCCTTACAAACCATAAGAAAATCCAAGCGTGACAAAAATTAGTGTTGTGATTAGTCCCCCTTTAGCTTTTACCTTTGTGTCTTCTTTGTGTCTCTCTTCTCACCTTATCATTAGAGACTAAACCTTTAAGGTTTTAGACTTTGTAATTAGGGTTATGCCTGCATCCTTCTCTTAGGATGGAGTGTATAACTTTAATCCTAAGTGTTAAACTCTTAATTTGTTTAAACCTCTTAATCAATCTATTTAATAATCACTAAGACATTAACTTGTAACTTGGGCCTTGCATTAGGGTTCTAATTCTTCCTTTTTTGGTTAAGAAGGACTAACCCTAGTGTTTAATGGACAATTCCCTCTCAAGTTGTCTTACAAACCATAAAATTCACTTCTTAATCTTACCCTTAATTAAAATCCACATTAATAAAGGCTTGTTTTGACATGAGGTTAATCCCTAATCATGGATTAAGTTGAGGAATCTTCCTCAACTTAAGTGTGCTCATCTATTATCATTCTATTAGGATGGTGTAATGGGTTCACTAATCCTTGATTATGGCTTAAACTCATTACTCAACACTAAACAAAAACTCAAAAACATCTAAATAATCACAAGTAGGTTAATGATCTTAATCCTACATCATCATGGTAATTAAGTTACGATGTTTATCCCATACTTAAGGTATTCTCATTATCCCTAATCAAAGGGAGGATATGATGAGTTTACTAACCCTTGGTTTTAGGCTTAAGCTCATTAACTTATGACAAACACGAAAAAGCAATAAAAGATTGAAAACACAAAAACAAACAATAATCGTCTCCTTCGGGATTCATTTCTCATCATCTTCACTCACAAACGAGAGCTTGCTTCTTCCGTCCAATGCAAGACAGTTAGCACTTGAGCCAGACAAGTCATACACTTGAGCATAGACAAGCAAGCAATTCTCAGTCAATTTATCTTTCAGTCTCTTTGAGTCGAACTACGGTGTTCTGACTTCCTCATTGCACGAGAGGATACGTATGCATAACTTAACAGTTATCGAACAAAAGTCTCTGTCTCTTTCCCCTTCTTCTAGCATTATCCTTTAAGTCTCATTCCTGAGCACCTCACTTCATTTTCTTGCACTGACACTTGTATATTTTTTTCCAGCTTTTTCACACAAATAACATAGACACTACCCCTTTAAACACAAACCTTTAAGCGTGGATCCCATCGAGTACGATGGATAATTTGGGTGCTAATACGTTCCCAGGTTGTAACCAACCCCTTTTCTCAGTTTTTCTGGTTCGCAGCCGTCTTATCCATCTTCTTCTAGGTTTATGCAGCATTACCTTTCCTTCGGGATAAAAATGCCTAGCTGGCGACTCTATTTATCTTCATTTCAATCCTCCTTTCGCCGACCGTTCGCACTTGTACCGGGATGCAAATCTTTGGGAGCTACAGAGAGCTTCAAAGATTACACACAGAGATGGCGTGAAGTGGCTGCCAGGGTGAAACCGCCTTTGCTAGAAAGAGAGATGGTAGACCTTTTCATGGACACCCTCCCTGGGCACTTTATGGGAAAGGTTTGTAAACACCCCAAATTTTCCCTCACTTTTTCTCACACCATGGCTTGTGATCTTTCATTTTTGTTTTAACATAAGCATTACATCACATATTGCATGTTTGCTTCACTATATAGTTCAATTTCATCTGCATCCAGGGTTTGTGATTTGAGCAACCCAAGAATCAATCTGAGTCATCCCAAAGGTCTTAAAGCTTTCCAAGAGGGTCCATGTGTGTTCTATGATAATATTATGCTCCCCAAAGTTCATGGAAGTCAAGAAATCACAAATATTGGCAAAGGCATGGAAGCAGAGCTAGGGTTTTCCTGCACAGATGACCAAAATTAGGGTTTTGGTTTCAGAGGCCTTAACTCCAAATTGTTTGGTAATTATTGTTTCTAATGTTCTTAATATGTTATAAGGATCATGTGTACCAAGTTTGATGAAGAAATTCATTGTGGAAGTCATCTGATCATTGGGTAACTTCTTGAGCAAGTTAAGTCAAAATCAGGACATCTGAGGCCCCCAACAATGGAACCAAAGGGTAATTTTCATCAAATTCAAGTTCAATGATCTTTATTTGATCTTAAAAGTTGTTGGAAGTTCACAATATTGAATAATTTTGAGCCAATTGCAAACTTGCCATTTTTGGAAATGACTTGAAATGCAAACTTTCCATTTTGGGAAAGATTTTCAACCTCCTCTTTCATGACCAAAAATGCTTCAAATGAAAAATTCTTGGGCATGAAAGTTATAGATTAGGTCTTTCCCTCTTCAAAACGTACAAGAACATGTCTTGATTCATCCTAGAACTCAAGATATGGCCTTTCATAGTTGGCAAAAATCACATAATTCTCAAGTTCATGTCAATGAGGGATTTTGCATATTGGCATGTTCAAGCATCTAAATGACTTCTAATGTGCACAAATATGTTACAACATGTCAAGGAAGCATCCAAAGATCAGAATTGGCCCAAGTATTGAAGCATTTCATGGCTTGATTCACAAGAAACACCAAAGTTAGAAAATTGCATAAAGCATGACATCTCTTCATCCAAGCCTTCCAGCTGCAATCTTTTGATCCAAGGGCCATCCATAAACTCTTTTGAGGCCAAGACACCCCTTGAAACAGCTCTGCACCATGCTCATACCTCAAGTACACAAAATTGATAATTTTGCATTTCCTCCCATACCAATCAAACTGAGCCACCACCCACTCTCTGACCAATCACAACCTCTTATGCAAACCATAATGAGACCATTTCATAACATCTTGGAGGCTGAATCATCTCACAACTCAGAATTCACAAAATCCATCAAAACCTTCCTCTCTTCGAATCTCAAAAACCAGCCATCAAACTTCAAAACAAACTTCACCAATCATCTTCAAATCACTCAGAGAACATAAACCACCCACTAAAAAGCCCTAAAACATAGCCAAACCAAAATACAATTCTTGGTGCAGAGGAACTGAAACTCACAAACCAGACCACACAAACTTGTTCTAAGCATTTCAACATCATCAGAAGGTTCAGTGGAGATGTTTTGAACCAAGAAAGAGGCCTGAAAGCTCAGGAATCGAAAGCTTCATCTCAGGTAACCATGAAGAACAATTTTTCCAGAAATCTTATTTTAAGTTCTTAAATGCTTCTACATGTTTAGCTGATCATCCTGTTATGTTTATTTTTGAAAATGGTTAAGAATCAAGCATGTATTGAACTTCTGAAAGTTTTGAATGTTTTTTCGTTTTGCTTCGAATCATGATTTTCGTGAGTGATAAATGTTGTTTGATGTTAGATTCTTGCTTAGGGTTGTTAGAGGATCATTTCTAGATAATTAGAGGGTTTAATTTGATCTAGGGAAGAAGTTAGGGTGAGTGGCCTGCCGGAGAAGATGACCGGAGCTAGCTCCGGTCACGTGAATGTGGTTAGGGTTCTTAATTAGGGTTTAAGGGCCAGTTTGAATGTGGGCCGTAGGATTAGGATTAACGCGTGAATGAAGGGTCAGGATGAGTATATAAAACCCTAATCAGATTAATTAATTTAATTAATTAGGATTAATTTTAAAAATGCCAGATTGAATCCTGACCCTCCAAACATGCGCCAGTAAACTCCCTCCAATTTTGTTTGAATTTGGGCCTTTGGATGCGCATACTTTTCCTTTATTTCATTTTATTTTCTTTTCTTTTCATTTCTTTTGCATATTTATTTTAAAATACCAAAACTCATCACAAAAATATGAAACTTTGCATTCTGATGTTAAATATTTTTCTCAACCTGAAAATGATTTTTATTTTATTTTTTGCATATATAAAAAGTATTTTTAAAATATTTAAATGTTATTTTTAATTAATTAAAGTATTTTAATTAATTAAAAATGCATTTAGGTTTCTAAAACTCACCAAAAAAATCACGAACCATTCAAATACATTTAGAAACATTTTCAAACTCTTCATACAAATTTCTTTTTAGGGTTGATCATAATTTCACATTTTTCTTTGAATTAGGGTTCTTTAAAATCACATTTTTTAACCCTAACTTTAAAAAATCATTTATGCCTAACCAAGAAGAGTTTGAACTTGATTCTTTTTGCATTATGTCACATATTGCATGTAGTTTCTAGGTAATTTTTCTAATGAATTTTTCTTGAATTTTCAAATTGATTTGCATTTTCCCCTAAGAATCACCCAAAAACCCTAGCAAACTTAGAAAAATCATAACTTTCAATAGGTTAGGCTTCTGACCTTCTCCTTTGGGGTGTGACTTTATATGGGATTAGGTTTTTTTGAGCTTGATTTCAAATTTTTATCATGTTGAATGCTTCTGTTTTGTTCATTTGCATCTCATATGTCCATAAAACCCTAATTTCTCATGTTCATTTGCATTCACCTTGCATTTTCATCATCACATGAACTTGTCATGACATCTCAAGCATTCATATGTCATCTTAGACATCTTAGGACATGTTGGAACCTTGCTTGATCATTTCTTCATTCATTTTCCACATGTTGCATTCATTTCATTTCATAAACATCCTTATGTTTTCAAGCTTCCAAGCATGCTTTCATGACATCCCATCCTTGTATGATCATTCATAAGCACGTTGTATGACATTGAATCATTTCATATGCCATTTTCATTGTAAAAACACTTCTGACTTTGGTCTTTTCATCTCATTTCATCTAATTTCAATTCATTTCTTCATGCTTTATATCTTATGCATCCATACTAACTTTTCAGGAACTTTTGGTAAGTTATTTTGGGAGGTCGATTTGCCTTCACCTCTCACTTCTTCTTATCTCTTTCATATGCATTTTAAATTGTCTTTGAAGTGAATTTGATTCACTTATGTTCCATCATTCTCACTTTCTTCCTTTAAGTTACTTATCTTCTTAGGAAGTAAGTAACATATTCTTCTGTTTCCTCCACTTTTCATCTGCTTCTTCCATTGGTGGCTTCCTTGAAGATTCTTTTCTCCTAAGCCTAACAAACCATAGGATATCCAAGCATGATAATGTTTAGGGTTGTGTTTAGTCCCCCTTAGTCTTTTACCTTTAAGTTTCCTTGAGTCTCTCTTCTCATCTCAATAATCAGAGACTAAACTCTTAAAGTTTTAGGACTTTGGAATTAGGGTTATGCCTGCATCCTTCTCTTAAGATGGAGTGTATAACTTTAATCCTAAGTGTTAAACCTTTAATTTGTTTAAACCTCTTAATCAAGACACATTAATAATCACCAAGACTTTATCTTGTAACTTGGGCCTTACATTAGGGTTCTAACTCTTCCTTTTGGTTAAGAGGGACTAACCCTAGTGTTTAATGGACAAGTCCTCCTCAAGTTGTCTTACAAATTTAAAATCCATTTCTTAATCTCATCCCTTAATTAAAATCCATGTTTAATAAAGGTTTGTTATATAATGAATTTAATCCCTAACCATATTAAGTTGAGGTATCTTCCTCAACTTAAGTGTTCTCATCTATTATCCTTCTATTAGGATGGTGTAATTAGTTCACTAATCTGTGATTAGAGATTAAACTCATTACTTAACACAGAAAAAAAATCCAAAATCATCTAATTAATCACAAGTAGGTTAATGATCTTAATCCTACATCATCATGGCAATTAAGTTGAGATGCTTATCTCATACTTAAGTAGGCTCATTATCCCTAATAAGGGAGGATATAATGAGTTTGCAAACCCTTTGATTTAGGCTTAAGCTCATTAACTTATGAAAAACACCAAAAAACAATAACAAAATTGAAAACACAAAAAACAAACAATAATCGTCTCCTTCGGGATTCTTTTCTCATCACACTCATTCACAAACGAGAACTCGCTTCTTCCGTCTAATGCAAGACAGTTAGCACTCGAGCCAGACGAGTCATACACTTGAGCATAGACAAGCAGGCAGTTCACAATCAATTTATTTTTCAGTCTTTTTGAGTTGAACTACGGTGTTCTGACTTCCTCATTGCACGAGAGGATACGTAGGCATAACTTAACAGTTATCGAACAAAAGTCTTTGTGTCCCCCTCCCCTCTCTTCCAGCATCCTTTTCTAAGCCTCAGTTCATGAGCAATTCACCTTTTCACACTGACACCTGTACATTCACTCCTAGCTTTTGCACACAAATAGCACACACACCTACCCCTTTAAACACAATATTGTAAGCGTGGATCCCGTCGAGTACGACGGACAATCTGGGTGCTAATACCTTCCTAGGTTGTAACCAACCCCCTTTGTTAGTTTCTCTGGTTCGCAACCGTCTTATCCATCTTTTTTCCAGGTTTATGCAGCATTACCTTTCCTTCGGGATAAAAATGTCTAGCTGGCGACTCTATTCATATTCATTTTCATTTTCTCTTTTCGCCGACCATTCGCGTCTGCACCCTGGGGCCTGGTGTCTTTTCGGGGGAGCGACAGGTTGGCGACTCTGCTGGGGAATGTAATATTGCAACCAGGGCTTCTGGTTCTTTTTGTGGGTTTCTCCTAGCGCTTGTTTGATTTGTGTTTATGGGGGTGTTATGTGCTACTTGTGCTTGTTGTTTATTGCTTTATTTATTGCTTTCTGTACAGCTTTATTTATTGCTTTCATTTACTATTTTTATGCATTTCATACTATTATCATCATATCATGTGCTAGATCTTCTGTTTGTCTTGGTGGGAGGGATATTCAGTGAGTGAGGTTACATATCGGGAGCCTAAGTGACACATAGGATATAGTGGCTTTGTATTCTTTCCCATTCCATTTCGGTCTGGTGCGGGAATATGAAACACGGTTCAGACATGGGTTTCTTCTTGAGAACTCTGTGTTATGGATTTCCTGTAGTACTAGGGCTATCTGGGAAGCCTGCTAAGTCTGGATGACCGTTTTATGACCTTCAGCATCTGAGGTGAATTAGAGGAGGATCCATTATGATTATATTAAACACTGTACCTCCGGGTTAGAAGTGTTTACACTTCTCATAACTGACCCAAGTCTGAGGATCCTTGTTTTAGAACAATACCTGTGAGGGGGTTGGGATGTTTACAGGTTTGCAGGAATCCTTGGCCTCATCCTACCCTATTACAAGTTTTGTTTTAAGATTACATCATTTTGAACTATTCTTGTGAAACCCTGGATTTGTGACTCTTTATTTGAGTCCCCCACCTTGTTACTGGTTCTCTAAGCCTTCATCTGGATTTCTGAACACACATGGACCTTATTAGAACAGATAACAGATCCAACACTTGATCACAAACCCTTGCATATCATTTTGCATACATAATTTTGCATCATTTTAACATTTGTCTATTTTTTTACAGGGTATCCACATCTTATTTGGTTTTGGTTTTGACTGTCATCTGCATCAGTCATCTTCACCAGCTAGCTTCATCAGACATTCTCTTCAGCACCTTCACCAGTTGTCTTCATCAGTGTTTCTCCTCAGTTATCTTAATCAACATCCATTATCAGTATGGACCCATCCAGGAAGAGAAACATTACCTATCATTTCTTTGAGCCCACTCTGGCAGGTATCAGACAGATTATGACATTCATCACTCCTGATCATGTCCCTTTATTCAAGGAACAATATGGTGGCATTATGGACATGATCATGGACTTGGATGCATCACAGAGGAGTATGATCCATACTTTCCTTCAGTTCTATGACCCTCCACTCAGATGTTTCACTTTCCCAGATTTCTAGTTGGGCCCTTTGCTAGAGGAGTTTTCCATGTTGTTGGGTGTCCCCATCAGGAGAGGGATTCCTTTCAACCCTGAGATGACTGCTCCCAGGAATGAAGATATAGCTAAGGCTCTGTACTTAGAATCCACCCTCATTGATCAGAATATGACCACCAAGGTTGGGATCCCAGGTCTCCATTTGGACTTCTTGGTTACTCAGGCCACCATCCATGCTGCAGCAGGGAAAAGGGACACTGTTTGTGCTCTCTTGGCCCTTAGTATATATGGTATTGAAGAATGATTGCAAGGAAGCCAAGATTCAGAAGGCCAGAGCTGAACACTACTTGGAAGAGAGTCAGGCTAGATGGATCAGAATCACTAAAGCTCGTTCACAGGAAGATCAGAGGACACAGGCTAGGATAGAGCAGCTGGAAGCTAATGAGAAGATGAATCAGGAAGCCTTGTTAGCAGCACAAAAATAAATCTCTGAGTTAAAACTCTGGGAGGGGTTGAAGAGATTAAAGGACCAAGACAAGTATAAGAAGTTGACAAATGCTATTGCCAACAGGAACCTTCTTATCAGGACCATCACAGAGCATCCAGTTGGCCCAGTGACTGATGCTCTCCTGAAGGAAGTCAGAGAGGATAATTATGGGCTGGATGTTTGATTTCTTTGTATTTGTACTTCATTTTGTTTGTACTTTTGTTTTTGTTGTTGTATTTTGACCCACCATGGGGATTTGTTGTAACCAAAACTATGTATCTTTACATTTTGTAATATATGGTTTGTGTTTCGGGCTTCATTTCTCTTCAATATCATCATTCCTCGAGGTCTGGAAGGTCAAAACCAAAGAACCAAACCGGATACCCTTGGAAGACAAATAGACATCCTGCATTGCATGATAACCTCATTTCTTTGTTTTGTAGGTATTTTTTTCGTTGTTTTCTTACTTTGTGGTGGTTTCAGGAAACATTGCTCGTAGGAGAGTCTTCCTCATCAACAGAGTTCACCGGTATCCTACAAGAAACAACCTTCCGAGCTTACAGATGGACCAAGTTCAGCAAGATCTGACTGACGTAAGAACCCAGATGGCTAATGAAAGAACTGAAATGAGGGCCCAGATGAACCAATTCATGGCAGTAATGACAGGGTTAGCCCAAAGCCAAGAAAGATTAAGAGAGTTGGTCGAGCGGCAAACTCCTGAAGAAAACCACACAGGTACAGGGGGTACCAGCAACAATGATCATGTACAACCTCGTAATGATCCCCCGGAGTTTGGACCTCATCTTAACCCTGACATTAATGCTATCAGGAATACCCAGGGTAATACTGGAGGGTTTGCCTTGCAAGAGGACCCTTAGGAGGAACAATTCACTATAGTTGGGGTAGGAGATGAAGTCTATGATCGTCGGCTGGACGAGATAGCAGAAAAGTTGAGATCTCTGGAGTCTCAAAACTCTTTAGGGTTTGATGTTATGGATATGGGGCTGGTAGAGGGAGTTAGAATTCCTCACAAATTCAAACCTCCATGCTTTGAAAGATATAATGGAACATCTTTCCCTCGCACCCATCTTCAATCCTTCCTGGGCTTATCAGGATATCCCAGGTCTAGACATCGACATTGTCATGCACAAGCTGCTACTAAAAGAAGAATGTCCTCTAGTGAAACAGAAGTTGCGCCGTACACATCCGGATATGGCCATGAAGATAAAAGAAGGGGTACAAAAACAATGGGACGCCGGTTTCCTTGCTGTGACTAGTTACCCGCCGTGGGTTGATAACATTGTACCTGTGCCTAAAAAGGATGGCAAAGTACGGATGTGCGTGGATTACCGGGATCTGAACAGAGCCAGCCTGAAAGATGACTTCCCATTACCTCACATTGATGTATTGGTCGACAATACGGCTCAGTTCTCAGTGTTCTCCTTCATGGATGGATTTTCAGGATATAATCATATCAAGATGTCACCTGAAGACATGGAGAAGACAACTTTCATCACACCCTGGGGCACATTCTGTTATAAGGTAATGCCATTCAGACTGAAGAATGTTGGTGCCACCTATCAACGGGCTATGGTAAAATTATTCCATGACATAATCCACAAAGAAATTGAATGTTATGTGGATGACATGATTGCCAAGTCCCTCATAGAAGAAGACCACTTGGTGAATCTGTTGAATCTATTCAAGCGTCTGAGAAAGTATCAGCTGAAGTTGAACCCCAACAAATGCACATTCGGGGTGCGGTCCGGTAAGCTGCTGGGATTTATTATGAGTGAAAAGGGAATTGAAGTTGACCCTGACAAAGTCAAAGCCATTCAAGAAATGCCTGCACCGAAGACTGAAAAAGAAGTTCGGGGGTTTGTAGGTAGATTGAACTACATTTCAAGGTTCATATCTCATCTTACTGCAACCTGTGAGCCCTTATTCAAGTTGTTGAGAAAAGAACAAACGGTCAGGTGGAATGAAGACTGCCAAAGGGATTTTGACAAAATCAAGGAATACTTACAAGAGCCTCCAATACTTATGCCTCCGGTTGAAGGAAAACCTCTAATAATGTACTTGACAGTATTAGAAGAGTCAATGGGGTGTGTGCTGGGCCAATATGACGAGTCTGGTCGAAAAGAGAATGCAATATACTACCTAAGCAAAAAGTTTACCGACTGTGAACAACGTTATTCACTGCTCGAGAAAACTTGTTGTGCTTTAGCGTGGGCTGCTCGCCGACTAAGGCAGTATATGTTGACCCACACTACCTTGTTGATCTCAAAGATGGATCCAGTCAAGTATATATTTGAGAAGCCAGCACTTACCGGACGGGTTGCAAGATGGCAAATGATTCTCAAAGAATATGACATTCAGTACACCTCTCAAAAAGCTATCAAAGGCAGTGTATTGTCTGATTATCTAGCTGAGCAACCCATTGATGATTACCAGCCTATGAGATTTGACTTCCCTGATGAAGACATCATGTTCATAAAAGCAAGAGATCATGAAGAGCCTGTTCACACTGAAGGGCCTGACCCAGAAGAAGAATGGACAATGATGTTTGATGGGGCTGTTAATATGAATGGTCGTGGAGTTGGTGCAGTACTCATTACACCTAAGCGAGTTCACATGCCTTTCTCGGCAAAACTCACTTTTAACTGCACTAATAACGAAGCTGAATATGAAGCCTGTATCATGGGTCTTGAGGAAGCCATTGACCTCAGGATCAAGACTTTAACTGTATTCGGAGATTCAGCTCTGGTAATCAATCAAACCAACGGCAAATGGTACACTCACCAGGAGCATCTGATTCCATACCGGGATTATACAAGGAGATTACTGACTTTCTTCACCACAGTCAAACTTGAGTATATCCCTCGGGATGAAAATCAGTTTGCAGATGCTCTGGCTACCATTTAATCCATGATCAAAGTTCAAGCTGCCAACTTTGTACCTCGGATTTCAGTATCCAGACTTGACAGACCAGCATACATATTCTCAGCAGACCTTGCTAAAGATGATAAGCCTTGGTTCTGTGACATCAAATGCTTCTTGGAGGATCAAACATACCCACCTGGGGCATCGTCCAATGATAAGAAGACATTAAGAAGGCTGGCTGGTAGTTTCTTCCTGAATGCTGATGGTTCCTTGTACAAAAGAAACTTTGATATGGTACTTCTCAGATGTGTTGATAAGGCAGAGGCAAACTTACTAATGCACGAGGTGCATGAAGGATCTTTTGGTACCCATGCTGGAGGGCATGCAATGGCTAAGAAACTATGAAGATCGGGTTACTACTGGATCACAATGGATGCAGACTGTTGTGCTTATGCCAAAAAGTGCCACAAATGCCAGATTTATGCAGACAAAGTGCATGTGCCTCCGAATCCTTTGAATGTGATGTCTTCACCTTGGCCCTTTGCCATGTGGGGCATTGACATTATAGGAAAGATCGAACCGACTGCTTCAAATGGCCACAGATTCATCCTAGTAGCCATTGATTACTTCACCAAATGGGTTGAAGCAGCTTCGTATGCAAATGTCACCAGGCAAGTGGTAGCCCGATTCCTGAAGAGAGACATCATCTGTCGGTATGGAGTGCCCGAGCGAATCATTACTGATAATGGTTCTAATTTGAACAACAAAATGATGGCAGAACTGTGTCGGGACTTCAAAATCCAACATCACAACTCTTCTCCTTACAGGCCAAAGTTGAATGGCGCTGTTGAGGCCGCTAACAAAAACATCAAGAAGATTGTGCAAAAGATGGTGGTTACTTATAAAGACTGGCATGAAATGCTACCATTTTCCTTGCATGGGTATCGAACCTCAATAAGAACATCCACTGGGGAAACACCTTATCAGCTTGTGTATAGTGTGGAGGCAGTCTTACCGGTTGAAGTTGAGCTACCCTCCTTACGGATAATGATGGATGTAAAGCTGGACGAAGTAGAATGGGTCCGATCACGGTACAATAAACTGAATTTGATCGAAGAGAAGAGATTAGCTGCAATCTGTCATGGGCAGTTATATCAGAAGATAATGAAGAAAGCCTTCGATCAGAAAGTCAGGCTTCGGGAATACCAAGTAGGAGATCTTGTGCTGAAAAGACTCATTCCTCCTCATACAGACCACAGAGGCAAGTGGACGCCGAATTATGATGGACCATTCATAGTAATAAAGAAAGTTTTCTCTTGTGGAGCACTGATGCTCACTACTATGGATGGTGAAGATTTCCTGTCCCCTGTGAATTCAGATGCAGTTAGAAAATACTTCGCATAAAATGACCCGCTGGACATAAAAACAGAATGTAAGTCCAGGCAAAAAAATAGGGCATCCCGACGAGTCAAAAATAGAATAAAAGACTCGGGCAAAAATAAGGGAAAATAATCAAAAAAAATGTACACCCGCTGAGTTGAAAAGCCGCATTAGACAGCTCAGGCAAAAAAGGGTATCTCGGTGGATTGAAAACCCGAAAGGGCGATCCACGCAAAATAAGGGAATAAGCGAACAATTGCATTCTGAATTCTTTTGTATCACTTACAACACGACAAGCTTCAAGCGTCAATCATAATCAACCTTCTTCAGAAAACAAGATGAGAAGAACGTCAATGTCATACAAGTCATAGCAAGAGGGAAGCTCACCAAAGCATCATCAACTTTGCCAGCACCTTTTTGTTTCTCAAATTGTAACAAACTCCTCATTTCAGGGGATCTGTTTCTTTGACTGTACTTGCCAATTCAGGGCACACAAATTAATAAAATCAGATTTTCAGTCACACTCTGTCTTGTACACTTTATTTCATTTGCAAAATGTATGATATCCTTGATATAATGATTGCATAAAAACAAATGTGCCTTTAATCACATGCTTGCAGGAAATATTTTACTTACTCCCGGGAGTGTCTAAACTCCTATGACGGAATCCGGTAAGGGATACCTTAGGATACTTGTACGTTTTCTTTGTCATAAGAGGATTACAGGTATTCAGAGCGCAACATGGGGCATGAAAGGTTTCCCCCAGCAAAGCTTCCAAATCTTCGCTTCCTTCGCACATCTTCCAAACAGCACCGAAAATGCTCTCTCCCCATCGGGGTTACTGGGCATCACTTATCCAACACATCTTTTAGAACAGTACCAGAAGGGGCTCATTTTCCCCAGCTGAGTTGTCAGATATCTTCATCCTCAGCAGGATCCCCACGAAAATCTCTAGGAAGATCATTCAGTGATTGTTCCTCCCCAAGTCAAGTGCTAGACAGGGAACCATCTCCCCACAGAGCTCCAGCCTCTATCCAGAAGAACAATGTCTGAATTTCCCGCACAACAAAGTGACGAAAGTTTCCGCACCCCCAGTTGGGCTCCTCATTACCAAGATTGGTCTATCAGTGGCCTATTTTCCCAAGCAGAATCATTTGTATCAGATCTACCAATGATCTCATCCCTAGCTGGGATATCCTTTCAAACAGATCATTCGGAGATCTCCACAACAACGGGATCCAAATCTCGGATTGATATCTTTTCATAATCATAGCATTCACATCATAAATCACCTCAGAGCGTAGCATTCCGTCTAATACGGAGCATTACGACAAAAATCAAACATATTGCATAATCACAAGTTATGTTTTGAATCAAACACCTGTTTATACCAACATTCCGTCAGCAATGTATACAAAGACTCACAGTCCCAACAGAAAGCCAAAGCATCCCCTTTGCACTCACAAATACATACTAAGGTATATGCAGCCGACACCATCCGTGTCATATCATTCCCCTGCAGATATAAACCACAAACGGATATCTCTACTCTCTCTTTTGACACTCTTCCGTGTCACCTTTCCCCAGCATGGTTTCCTAAACACTTATTGTAAACCAAACACTTGTTTATAATACACTTCTTTCGACGCCCGTCCGTGTCATCTTATCCCCACAGGTCGCCAGAATAATTTATGCACTCTCTTTTGACACCCGTCCGTGTCATACACTCCCCAGCAAGTTGAACACTCATCTGTGTCTCACTCATGCTTATCTTTACTCATATAGATACTCGTCTGTATCTTGTATACACCACTTATTTTTCCCTCAGATTCAACACTCGTCCGTGTTCTTTGTTAACCAGTTGGTACTCGTCCGTATCATCATCTCTGAACATGCGTCAGCGTTTGTTTCTACCGATATTTGTCCGCATCTTTAATCTATACACAGTTTCAAACACTTATGCCTTTTTGGATGTAAACACTCGTCCGTGTTTACTATTCCCTAGCAAATCGCCAGTAATATTTATTTTCTATCTGACATTCGTCTTATGTCATGATACTTTCGGCAGCCGTACCCTGCCAGGTGATCGTCCTTCACCTATGGATGACCGTCCCTCATCCTTTCCCCGACGGAGTCTCCATTATTGGAACCCTTTCCTATCCGGAATTCGTCCTATGTCGTGATATTTTAGCAGCCGTCCCCTGCTAGGTGATTGTTCTTCACCTTTTTGATGATCGTCCTTCATCATTGTATCTGATGGCCGTCCCCATCATCGACCCTTTTTCTATCCGGCATTCGTCCTATGTCGTGATATCTTCGGCAGCCGTACCCTGCCAGGTGATCGTCCTTCACCTTGGATGACCGTCCCTCATTTTTCTCCCCAACAGAGCAGCCGTCCCCTGCCAGGTGATCGTCCTTCACCCTTTGATGACCGTCCCTCATCATTTATTTCTTCAAACCTAATGGCCGTCCCCATCATTGCCTTTACCTTAATCCCCCGAGAACTTTGTTACTTTACCCAATGGTCGTCCCCATCATGATCCCTCTATTTCCCCAGCATGTCGGCCGTCCCCGTCATGGCTTTATCCCCAGAAGTCGTCCTCTGCTCGATGGTCGTCCTCCATCACCCGCACTTTAGAATCATACTTCACTTTCCTTTTACAATCTATATCCCTTTTCTTCTTCTCCCCAGTGAGTGCAAATTTTGGACTGTCTTTGGTATTCAACCACAAGTTATCTTGTTTGTCTGTCAAGCCCGTCGCTTGCATCCTGCACAGCTAACTCATGCTTGAATAGGGGCAGCTGTAAACACCCCAAATTTTCCCTCACTAAGTTCACACCATGGCTTGTGATCTTTTTTCATTTGCATTAGTCTAATCATATCATATCATGTGGCATTTTTGCTTCACTGCATTGGTTCAAATTCATATGCATCTAGGGTTTGTGATCTGAGCCACCTAGGTTTCATCTAAGCCACTCCAAAGGTATTCAATCATCTCAAGAGGGTCTATGTATGTTCAAATCACAAGAACTGGCAAGGCATGGAAGCAGAGCCAAGTTTAACTGCACAGATGACCTAAAATTAGGGTTTTGGTTTCAGAGGCCATAACTCCAAAAAAATTTGTCATTCTTGTTTCTATTGGTCTCAATATGATATAAGGATCATGCATACCAAGTTTGATGGAAAAATTCATTGTGGAAGTCATCTGATCACTGGGTAACTTCTTAAGCAAGTCAGAGCAAAATCAGGGCATCTGAGGCCCCCATCCATGGAACCAAAGTGGATTTTTCATCAAATTGAAGTTATATGGTCTTTATTTGATCATTTAAGTGTTTAGAAGTTCACAAATTTGAAGAAAAGTGGGCTAAACCAAAAGTTGTCAAATATGGAAATGACTTGTAATGTAAACTTTCCATTTTGGGAAAGTTTTTCAACCTCCTCTTTCTTAACCAAAAATGCTTCAAATGAAAAATTCTTGGTCATGAAAGTTGTAGATTGGATCATTCTCTTTTCAAAAATTACAAGAACAAGATCTAATTCATTTTGGAACTCAAGTTATGGCTTTCCAAAGTTGGCAAAAATCACAAAATTTCATGTTTCATACCAAAGAGGCATTTTTGCAAAACCTCATGCCAAGCTATTTTATGACTTCAAATTGACTTCTACACACCATAACATTTTCACTCCCACCAAATGAAACCCAGGTCAGAAGGAGTACAGACGCGAACGGTCGGCGAAAGAGAAGAGAATGAATAGAGTCGCCAGCTAGGCATTTTTATCCCGGAGGAAAGGTATTGGTGCATAAACCTGAGGAAAGATGGATAAGACGGTTGCGAACCAGAGAAACTAAGAAAGGGGGTTGGTTACAACCTGGGAAGGTATTAGCACCCAGATTATCCGTCGTACTCGACGGGATCCACGCTTAAAAGATTTGTGTACAAAGGGGTAGTGTCAGTGCAATCTATGTATCAAAGCTGGAAAGAATGCAAGTGTCAGTGTAAAGGGATGTGAAGTGGGATGAGAGAAGTGTCAGTGTAAGAACAAGAGTATGAAGCTCAAGACTATGAGGCTTAAATAATAATGTTGAAAGAGGGGGAATATACAGAGACTTTTGTTCGATAACCGTTAAGTTATGCCTACGTATCCTCTCGTGCAATGAGGAAGTCAGAACGTCGTAGTTCGACCCAAAGAGACTGAAAGATGAATTGACTTGTGAATTGCTTACTTGTCTATGCTCAAGTGTATGACCTGTCTGGCTCAGGTGCAAACTGTCTTGCATTAGACGGAAGAAGCAAGTTCTCGTTTGTGAGTGAAGATGATGAGAAAAGAATCCCGGAGGAGACGATTATTGTTTGTTTTTTCAGTTTTCAATCTTTTATTGCTTTTTGGGGTTTGTCATAGGAAAATGAGCTTAAGCCTAAACCAAGGGTTAGTAAACTCATCACATCCTCCCTCTGATTAGGGGTAATGAGAATACTTTAAGTATGAAGTAAGCACCTCACACTTAATCACCATGATGTAGGATTAAGATCATTAACCTACTTGCATTTATTTAGATGTTTTGGAGTTTTTGTTTAGTGTTAAGTAATGAGTTTAAGCCATAATCAAGGATTTAATGGGCCCATTACACCATCCTAATAGAAGGATAATAGATGAGAACATTTAAGCTGAGGAAGGCTCCTCAACTTAATCCACGATTAGGGATTAACCTCATGACAAAACAAAGCCTTTATTAAATGGATTTTAGTTAATGGTAAGATTAAGAAGAGAATTTTATGGTTTGTAAGACAACTTGAGGGGGACTTGTCCATTAACACTAGGGTTAGTCCTTCTTAACCAGTTAAGGAAGAATTAGAACCCTAATGCAAGGCCCAAGTTACAAGCTTGATGTCTTAGTGGTTATTAATTGGATTGATTAAAGGATTTAAACACATTTAGGGTTTAACACTTGGGATCAAAGTTATACACTCCATCCTAATAGAAGGATACATGCATAACCCTAATCACAAAGCCTTAAAACCTTTAAGGTTTAGTCCTTGATTAGGAGATGAGAAGAGAAGACTCAAAGATGACACAAAGGTAAAACTAATGGGGGACTAATCAAACCCTAATTGTGATCATGCTTGGTTGTTCCTAGGGTTTATGAGGCTTGCAAGAATATCTTCAAGAGAAAAGCCACCAAGGAAGAAGCAGATGAAAGGAGGAGAAACAGAAGAAGCAAGACAACTTACTTCACTTAAGAAGATAAGTTGCTTGAAGAAAGAGAGAGAGGAGGGAGCATGAATGAGCAAGCTCACTCTAATACAAAGTTAAAATGCAGCAATGATGAATAAGAGAGATGAGAAGAGATTGTGAGAAGTGAAGGCAAATTCACTTCTCAAAACAACTTACCACCTGAAAATTTAGCAAAAGAAATGGAATGCCATGAGAATGAGATGAAATGACATGATGCAAGACAAATTCAGAAGCATAAACAAGACCCCAATTATGCTAAGAGATGATGCAAACACATGTCAAGAGTTGTGGATGATCATACAAGGGTGTGGATGCAAATGAAGCATGCTTTGAACCATGAAAGTTCATGAAAGTTTATGGAATGATATGAAAGCACAACATGGCAAATGAAAGATGCAATGATCAAACATGATTCTAATATGTCCTAAGATGTCTTATATGTCATGAGGATGCACAAAATATCATGGCAAGTTCTTGAATACAAGCATATGAGATGGATGCAAAGGAAGGCAAGAATTAGGGTTTACATACAATATGCAATGCAAAAATTCAAAATCAGAAGCAAATGACAAAATAAAAAATTGAAAATGGGATCAAAGGAACCCTAACCCTACACAAGTTCACTGCCCAAAGGAGGAGACCTAAATCTAAACCTAATGAGAGTTATGATTTTTCTAAGTCAACTAGGGTTTCAAAGCACCTCAAAAGGAAAAATGCACATTAAATTGAAAATGAAAGATAAATTCAAACCAATTTTAAACTAGAAACTACATGATATGAAGGATGCAATGCAAGAAGAACCATTATCAAACTCTTCATGGTTAGGCAGAATGAATTTTTTCAAGTTAGGATCAAAATATTACCTTTAAACAACTTTAATTCCAATGAAAATTGTCAAAATACATCAAGGACCAAAATGAAATTTGCTTTGAGAGTTTGATAATGTTTCTAAATGTTTTAAAATGCAATGTGAATTTTTTGGTGATTTTTAAATACCTAAATACTATTTTAATTAATTAATCTTCATTAATCAATTAAAACAAACATTTAAATATTTTTAAAATAGTTTTAAAATGCAAAAAATAAAATAAAAATTGTTTTCTGGTTAAGAAAAATATTTGAAACAAAAATGCAAAAGGAAAATATTTTTGGAATTTTCTAACTATTTTTAATAAATGATGCAAAATAAAATAGAAAATATGAAATAAAAATATGAATTAATAAAAAGTAAGCGTATCTGATGGCCCAGATTCAAAAGGAAGTGGAGGGAATTGACTCGCGCCTTATCCAAGGGCTGAGGTTCAAACTGGCAAATTCAAAAATTTAAACTTAATTAATTATCCTAATGACTGGATTAGGGCTTAATGAGGTCATCCAGGCCTTCCATTCACGCGCGGGAAGCAAGATCGCACGCTCCAGATTCAAACTTTGCCCTAATCACAATTAAAACCCTAATGACATTCAGGTCACCGGAGAAGAGCTCCGGTCGTCTTCTCCGGTGACATCCCTCCCTGAAAATTGTTATCTCCCTCAAAACCTCACCCCAAGCCCCCTAAAGCTCCAGAATCACTCAACAAACATCAAGGAACAAGAATCAAACATCAAATCTCATTTATTTTTCATTAACAACATGATTCGAACAAGAAATCAAAAACTAAATAAAATTTCAGAACACTCATACATCCTCAATACTCAACCATTTTTCATCATTCAAGGTTCGTTGTGACCAGTGGAACATGCTTTATCATTCTATAACCAAAGAAACAATTTCTGGAAAAACGTTTCAAGAGGATACCTGAGATGGAGCTTTTGCTTTTGGAGCTTTCAGGCCAGTTCCTTGCTTCAAAGTCCCTCCAATGATCTCCCTGAAGATGCTTTGAGGCTTAGTTGGAATGTATTGTGGCTGGTTTTTGAGATTGATGAAGTTCTGACCAAGGGGAGTGAAAAATCGTATTTCTGTTTGTGGGCTTTTTAGGGTAAGATGAAGGGTGATTTATTCTCTATGAAGCTTTTCTGAATGAATGGTGAAGTTGGTTTTGAGGTTTGATGATTGTGTATTGAGATTCGAAGAAAAATGCATAAAGAGGGATTTTTGTGAACTCTAGCAATGATGTGGTTTTAGGCTCCAAGATTGTGTGAGAAATGATCCATGAGGCATGTATGTGAAGCTGTGATTGGTCAGAGTAGTTGGTGTGGCTCAGCTTGATTGGTATGGCTCAAATTGCATAAAGTCAACTTTTGTGTAAGTGAAGGTATGGGCTGGTTCAGTCATTGTACAAGGGCATGGTTCGAATCAGCATGCTTCAAGGAGGTCCATGGAAGTCACTTTTGGCAGCTGGCACAAGTGGATGAGAAGCTTTGATCCATTTTGCAATTTTGGGGAAGTTTGGCCCCTTTTGAAATTTGTGAAGTTCATGGCATGAAACTTGAGAAATTCTTGTGCAATTCTGAGTTTTGGGTCATGTGTGAGGTTTGTGTAATGTTTAGAAGTTGATTTGAAGTCAAAATTGGCCTTGGCATGAGGTTTTGCAACTTTCCTCCCTTGGTGCATAAGTGAAATTTCATGATTTTTTCCAACTTTGGCAAGCCATAACTTTTGATCCAAAATGAATTAGAATGAGTTCTTGTACTTTTTGAAAATGGGAGGATCCATTCTACAACTTTCATGACCAAAGTTTTTCCATTTGAAGCATTTTTGAATCAAAAAGAGGAGGTTGAAAAACTTTCCCAAAATGGCAAGTTTGCATTATAAGTCACTTTCCCAAAAAGGCAACTTTGCAAATGGCTTGAAATTCTTCAATTTTGTGAACTTATAACATCTTCTATGATCAAATAAAGATCATACACATTCAAAATGATGGAGAACACTCTTTGGTTGGGTCATTGGAGGCCTCAGATGCCCTGATTTTACACTGACTTGCTCAAGAAGTCATCTTGTGATCAGATGCCTTCCCCATTGAATTTCTTCATGAAAATTGATATGCATGATCCTCATAAAATATAGAAACCAATAGAAACAAGAATGACCAAAAAAATTGGAGTTATGGCCTCTGAAACCAAAACCCTAATTTTAGGTCATCTATGCAGTTAAGTCTGGCTCTGCTTCCATGTCTTTCCCAGTTCTTGTGATCCTTTGACTTTCTTGACCTTGTGAGGATATAATATGATGCTTGAATATACATGGACCCCTTTTAAGTGATTGATGACCTTTGGAGTGGCTCAAAGGGCTCAGGGATGGCTCAGATCACAAACCCTAGATGCAGATGGCTTTGAATCAATGCAGTGAATCAAAAATGTGGTATGAGATGCTATGATTGAATTTATGCAAATGAAAAGATCACAAGCCATGGTGAAATATGTGAGGGAAAATTTGGGGTGTTTACAAACATCATAGTACATGACTTAATATTCAGAATTGGCCCAAGTCTCCAAGATTTCATAACTTGCACATGAAGAAATTTCAAAGGGGGCCAAAGGTTCACAAATTTGCAAAACCTCCCACAACTTCACACAAACTTGCTGAATTTCCTCTAAATGGTTTCCATGGCTATCCTTGAATCATGCTGCACCAGACACCCCCTTGTCCTTGGCCTGAAATAGCCCATACCTCAAAGGACAACAAACCTTGACTTTTTGCATTTTGCACCATACCAATCACACTATGCCATTACCAACTTTCTGACCAATCACAATACCTTATACTAATCAAAAGCAAGCCAAACATAACAAGAACTAAGCCTGAAATCTCCCATAACTCAGCATTCACAAAAACTCCCTCTCTTGCATTTTCTATCGAATCACACAACTCAGCCACTCATTCTCAAAACCAACACCACCATTCATCTCTAAATTCATCACTGAACATTTCCCACCCTTCACTTTGCCCTGAAAGCCACCACACACAAAATACGATCCCCCCTTGAACTGAACCTCATTAAACTTCAAAAGGAGGTCACAAACACTTCAGCAAAGCTTCAAAGCTTCTTCAGGGAGGTCATTGGAGGCGTTTTGAAGCAAAGAAGCAGCCTGAAAGCTCCAGGGTTGAAAGCTTCATCTCAGGTAGCCATTTGAAAACATTTTTCCAGAATCTCTGTTTTAAGTTCTTAAATGGTTAAGTTTGTTCCCCTGAGTACACTGAGCTTTTTATTTTTGAAAATGGTTGAGAAATGAAGTTGTATGGTTGTTCTGAAATTTCTGCCATTTTTGAACTTTGATTTGAATCTTGTTTATGAGTGAAAAGAAATGAAGTTTGAGGGTAGGGTTGATCTTACGAAGGTGAGAGGAATCAATCTGGAGCTTTAAAGCTCCAGAAATGACCTAGGGAGCCTTTTGGGAAATATTCAGGGGAGGTGTGGCCGGAGAAGATGACCGGAGGTCATTTCCGGCCACCTAAAAGTAATTAAGTTAATTAATTAGGGTTAGGGCACTTTTCAAATGTGGGTCGTTAGATCCCCCTTTCCCGCGTGCAGTCTGTGGTTCAGATTGAATCATTAGTTTTAATTTTAGGATTAATATTTAATTAAATCAGTTTAATGAAGTTTGAACCTGGGCCGTCCAGATGCGCGCCCAGTCAACTCTTTTCAAGCCCAATTCCAATCTCAGCCCTCCATCCTGTTTACTTTCTTTTTATTTCATTTTTAATTCATTTCTTTTATTTTATTTTGTACGAATTTTTAAAAATAGGAAAAAACATCAAAAAATTCTGAAATTTTTTATCAAGCCTTTTATTAATTTTTCAGAATCCAAAAATATTTTTATTTTTATTTTTCAGCATTAAAAAAATATTTTTAAATCATTTAAATGTTATTTTTAATTAGTTAATTGATTTTAATTAATTAAAATTACATTTAAGTATTTAAAAATCACAAAAAATTCAGAGAACATTCTTAGGCATTTAGAAACATTTACAAACTCACCACACAAATTTCTTTTTTGGTTTTGATCATGCTTTGACATTTTTCAAATGAATTAGGGTTCTTAAATTTGCATATTTTTAACCCTAACTTCAAAAATTCATAACTTTTGATCCAAGTTGAGTTTGTGAATAATTCTTTTTGCATTGTGCTTTACATGGTTTCAAGCATCTAAAAACATTTTTGTTTCATTTTTATCTTTCATTTTCAATTTGTTTGGCATTTTATCTTTAGGATCACCCTTTAAACCTTAGAAACTTAGGAAATTCATAACTCCCTTAGGGTTTAGCTTCTGACCTCCCCCTTTGGATGGTGAACTAGTATAGGTTTAGGGTTCTTTTGAGTGCATTTTGAATTTTTTTATCATATGATTTGCTTCTGTTTTTGAGTTTTGCATCTCACATGTTCATATAACCCTAATTTCTCATCTTATCTTGCATACATCTTACATATGCTTGCATTCATGAACCTTCCATGACATTTTGTGCATCCACATGACACATAAGACATATTATGACACATTAGAATCATGATTGATCATTGCATCATCCATTTTCCATGTTTTGCTTTCATTTCATTTCATGTGCATTCATGAACTTTCATGCTTCTTATATGCTTCATTTGCATTCCCATCCTTTGTATGATCATTCATATCTCATGACATACCTTTGCATCATCTCTTTTCATAATTAGCATCATGAACATGCTTCTGGTTTTGGTTTTCATCTTTGCATTTCATTTCATTTTTCATTTCATTTCATTTCCTTTTGATAACTTTTCAGGTGGTAAATGTTTGAGAAGTGAATTTGCCTTCACTTCTCACAATCTCTTCACATCTCTTGTATGCATCATTTCTGCATTTTGTATGTGTATTAGAGTGAGCTTGCTCATTCATGTTCCCTCCTCACTTTCTCTCTCCTAGCAACTTATCTTCTTAAGTGAAGTAAGTTGACTTGCTTCTTTATGCTTCTCTTCCTTTCATCCTGCTTCTTTTTTGGTGGCTCTCTTGAAGGTCTCTTGCAAGTCTCATTAACCCTAGGAATACCCAAGCATGATCACAATTAGGGTTTGATTAGTCCCCCCATTAGTTTTACCTTTGTGTCATCTTTTGTGTCTTCTCTTATCATCTCATAATCAAGGACTAAACCTTTAAGGTTTTAAGGCTTTGTGATTAGGGTTATGCATGTATCCTTCTATTAGGATGGAGTGTATAACTTTAATCCTAAGTGTTAAACCCTTAATGTGTTTAAATCCTTTAATCAATCCATCTTAATAATCACTAAGACAATAGCCTGTAACTTGGGCCTTGCATTAGGGTTCTAATTCTTCCTTAATTGGTTAAGAAGGACTAACCCTAGTGTTAATGGACAAGTCCTTCTCAAGTTGTCTTACAAACCCTAAAATCCATTTCTTAATCTTACCATTAACTAAAATCCACTTTAATAAAGGCTTTGTTTTGTCATGAGGTTAATCCCTAATCATGGATTAAGTTGAGGAGCCTTTCTCAGCTTAAATGTTCTCATCTGTTATCCTTCTATTAGGATGGTGTAATGAGTCCATTAAATCCTTGATTATGGCTTAAACTCATTACTTAACACTAAATAAAAACTCCAAGAAACATCTAAATAAATGCAAGTAAGTTAATGATCTTAATCCTACATCATGGTGATTAAGTGTGAGGTGTTTACTTCATACTTAAGGTATTCTCATTACCCCTAATCAGAGGGAGGATGTGATGAGTTTTACTAACCCTTGGTTTAGGCTTAAGATCATTTTCTTATGACAAACTCCAAAAAGCAATAAAAGATTGAAAACATCAAAAACAAACAATAATCGTCTCCTCCGGGATTATTTTCTCACCTCATTCACTCATAAACGAGAACTTGCTTCTCCCGTCTAATGCAAGACAGTTTGCACCTGAGCCAGATAGGTCATACACTTGAGCATAGATAAGTAGGCAGTTCATCAGTCAATTCATTCTTCAGTCTCTTTGAGTCGAACTACGGTGTTCTGACTTCCTCATTGCACTATAGGATACGTAGGCATAACTTAATAGTTATCGAACAAAAGTCTTTGTATATTCCCCCTCTTCCAGCATTATTCTTTAAACCTCATAGTCTTGAGCTCTGCACTCTTTTCTTGCACTGATACTCCTTTTATTCACTTCACACTTCTTTCCAGCACTGACACTTGCATTCTTTTCCAGCTTTTGCACACAGATAGCACTGACACTACCCCTTTAAACACAAACTTTCAAGCGTGGATCCCGTCGAGTACGACGGACAATCTGGGTGTTAATACCTTCTCAGGTTGTAACCAACCCCCTTTCTCAATTTCTCTGGTTCGCAACTATCTTATCCCTCTTTTCTTAGGTTTATGCAGCATTACCTTTCCTTCAGGATAAAAATGCCTAGCTGGTGACTCTTTTCAGTCCACCCTTGTGTTCTCTCCTTTCGCCGACCGTTCACGTCTGTACCCCTTCTGGTCAGGTGTCATTTGGTGGGAGCGACACTTCCATTGGTGGTTTCCTTGAAGATCTTTCTCAAGCCTTACAAACCATAGGAACATCCAAGCATGACAATAATTAGGGTTGTGATTAGTTCCCCTTAGTTTTTACCTTTTAGTCTTCTTTGTTCCTCTCCTCTCACCTCATCATTAGAGACTAAACCTTTAAGGCTTTAGGACTTTGGAATTAGGGTTATGCCTGCATCCTTCTCTTAGGATGGAGTGTATAACTTTAATCCTAAGTGTTAAACCCTTAATTTGTTTAAACCTCTTAATCAATCCATCTAATAATCACTAAGACATTAACTTGTAACTTGGGCCTTACATTAGGGTTCTAATTCTTCCTTTATGGTTAAGAAGGACTAACCCTAGTGTTTAATGGACAAGTCCTCCTCAAGTTGTCTTACCAATCATAAAATCCACTTCTTAATTTCACTCTTAATTAAAATCAACTTTTAATAAAGGCTTGTCATCTAATGACTTTAATCCCTAATCATGGATTAAGTTGAGGTATCTTCCTCAGCTTAAGTGTGCTCATCTATTATCCTTCTATTAGGATGGTGTAATGAGTTCATTAATCCTTGATTATGGCTTAAACTCATTACTTAACACTAAACAAAAACCCAAAAAACATCTAAATAATCACAAGTAGGTTAATGATCTTAATCCTACATCATCATGGTAATTAAGTTGAGATGCTTATCTCATACTTAAGTATGCTCGTTATCCCTAATCAGGGAGGATATAATGAGTTTACAACCTTTGATTTAGGCTTAAGTTCATCAACTTATTACAAACTCCAAAAACAATAAAAGACTGAAAACACAAAAAAAAAACAATAATCGTCTCCTTCGGGATTCTTTTCTCATCATCTTCACTCATAAGCGAGAACTTGCATCTTCCGTCTAATGCAAGACAGTCAGCACTTGAGCTAGACAAGTCATTACACTTGAGCATAGACAAGCAGGCAGTTCACAGTCAATTTTATCTTTCAGTCTCCTTGAGTCGAACTACGGTGTTCCGACTTCCTCATTGCACAAGAGGATACGTAGGCATAACTTAACTGTTATCGAACAAAAGTCTTTGTGTCATTCCCCCCCTTTCAGCTTTCTTTTCTAAGCCTCAGTTCCTGAGCAATTCACATCTTTTGCACTGACACCTGTATATTCTTTTCCAGCTTTTGCACACAGATAGCACACACACAACCCCTTTAAACACAATCTTTCATGCGTGGATCCCGTCGAGTACGACGGACAATCTGGGTGCTAATACCTTCCCAGGTTGTAACCAACCCCCTTTCTCAATTTCTCTGGTTCGCAACCGTCTTATCCATGTCTTTCTAGGTTTATGCAGCATTACCTTTCCTTCGGGATAAAAATTCCTAGCTGGCGACTCTATTCACCTTCATTCTTATCTTCTCCTTTCGTCGACCGTTCACGTCTGTACCCTATCAGACCCGGTGTCTTTTCGGGGGAGCGACAGCTTTGCGACTCTGTTGGGGAACCTTATATTGTAACCAGGGCTTCTGGTTCTTTTTGTGGGTTCCTCCTAGAGCTTGTTTGATTTGTGTTTACAGGGGTGTTATGTGTTACTTGTGCTTCTCATTTGCTTTATTTATTGCTTTCTGTATAGCTTTATTTATTGCTTTTCATTTACAGCTTTTATGCATTTCATACTGTCATTATCATGTGCTGGATCTGTTGATTTTTTGGTGGTTGGGGATCATTGAGTGATTAAGGTCCTATACCCGGGAACTGAGTGATACATAGGCTAGAGTGGCTTCATATTATTTCTCATTCCATTTCGGTCTGGTGCGGGAATATGAAACACAGTTCATACATGGGTTTCTTCTTGAGAACTTTTTGCTACGGATTTCCTGTAGTACTAGGGCTATCTGGGAAACCTGCTAAGTCTGGATGACCTTTCATGACCTTCAGCATCTGAGGTGAATTAGAGGAGGATCTTTTATGGTTATTGTAAACATTGTACCTCCGGGTTAGAAGTGTTTACACTTCTCATAACTGATCCAAGTCTGAGGATCCTTGTTCTAGAACAAATACATGTGAGGGGGTTGGGATGTTTACAGGTTTGCAGGAACCCTTGGCCTCATCATACCCTATTACCAGTTTTGTTTTAAGAATGCACCACTTTGGACAGTTCTTGTGAAAACCCTGGATTTGTGACTCTTTATTTGAGTCCCCCACCTGGTTACTGGTTTTCTGAGCCTCCATTCGGACTTATGAACACACATGGACCCTACCAAGGCAGATAAACAGATCCAGCACTTGATCACAAACCCTTTTCATATCATTCTACATACATCATTTTTGCATCATTTAACATTTGCCTATTTGTTTTACAGGGTATCCACCTTCTTATCTTTGGTTTGGTTTTGACCCATTCTGCTGCTCAGACTTCTTCAGTTATCTTCTCCAGCACCTTTATCAGCTTGTCAGAGATTCTTCTCCAATTATCTTCATCAGTCTTCAGCAATTACCTTCATCAGGGTTTATCTCAGTCTCCTTCACCAGCATCCATTATCAGCATGGACACTTCTAGGAAGAGCAACATCACTTACCACTTCTTTGAGCCTACCCTGACAGACATCAAACAGATCCAGTCTCTCATTACTCCTGATCATGTCCCACTATTCAGAGAACACTATGGAGGTATATTAGACATGATCATGGACCTGGATGCATCCCAGAGGAGCATGATCCATACTTGCTTGCAGTTCTATGACCCTCCACTCAGATGCTTCACATTTCCTGATTTTCAGTTGGGACCTCTGCTAGAAGAATTTTCCATGTTGTTAGGTGTCCCTATCAGGAGAGGGATTCCTTTCAACCCTGAGATGGTTACTCCCAAGAATGAAGACATAGCTAGGACATTGCATTTGGAGCCTACCCTCATTGATCAGAGCATGACCACCAAGGCTGGGGTTCCAGGCCTTCACCTAGACTTCTTGATCTCTCATGCTACCCTGCATGCTGCAGCAGGAAAGTGGGATATTGTTTGTACACTCTTGGCACTCAGCATATATGGAGTTATCTTGTTCGCAGACGAGCCAAAGTTTGTAAGCAAGAATGCTATTCACCTGTTCTTACTGAGGAAGCTAGTGCCCACTTTGCTTGGAGACTTCTATTATTCAGTACACTAGAGGAATGAGAAGCAAAGAGGAAGACTGGTCAGATGTTGTGCTCCTCTCTATTACTATTGGCTGCTAAGACATTTGCCAAAGTCAGATACTTTCCTGAACCCTCACCAGCCAAAGAATTGGGCTAAGAGATTGATTTCCTTGACTTCAGAAGACATCAGGTGGTGCACTCAGAGCACCAAGGGCAAAGACATCATTACTAGCTGTGGGCAGTACCCTAATGTGCCTTTGATTGGAGTAAAAGGCTGCATAAATTACAACCCTTTACTTTTTAAGAGACAATTAGGGTATGCTTTGGTTCATCCTCCCAGAGGGCAAGACTTGACTGAGACCCTCTATTGTGAAATCCAGCACAACTCTGCTATTGTAAGACAGGCAGCCTGGGCCTGGGACAACATTCAGACTAAGGGGACAGCTATCCTTGGAAAATGCAACAATATAGCATCAACACAGTATCTTGATTGGGCTCGTACTAGGGCACAGATCACCCGGATGCCATTCACCTTAGAAGATGTACTTGGACCTTCAACAGTGCAACCTGCAGCTGCTGTCAGTTTGGAAGAGTTTGAGAAACTGAAAGAAAGGAACACTCAGCACTCTAAAGCCTTGAATAAGACTCTCTGGGAGAGAAATGACAGCCATCTGGATAATGAGAGGTTAGAGAGGCTCAGGATTGAGCACTTGACCAAGATTGAGAAGACGGATGACTACATCAGAAAGGCTAGGGCAAGGGAATTAGTACTGAAGAATGCTTGCAAGGAAGCAAAGACTCAGAAGGCTAGGGCAGAGCATTATCTAGAGAAGAGTCAGGCTAGGTGGATCAGGATCACTGAAGCTCGTGCAGAAGAAGATCAAAGGACTCAAGCTAAGATGGAGAAACTGGAGGCTAGGGAGAAGAGGAATCAGGAGGCATTATTAGCAGCACAGAAGGAGATATCTGAATTGAAACTCCGAGCAGGGTTGAAGAGGTCAAAGGATCAGGATAAGCATAAGAAGTTGACCAATGCCATTGCTACCAAGAACCTCCTCATCGGGACTATCACAGAACACCCAGCAGGTCTGGTGACTGAGGGCCTCTTGAAGGAAGTTAGGGAGGATGACTTTGGATTGGATGTTTGATTTCCTTGTACTTGTACTTTCCTTTGGTTGTACTTTTGATTTTGTTGTTGTATTTTGACCCACCATGGGAATGTTATTGTAATCAAACTATGTATCTTCACTATTTGTAATATATATGGTTAGTATTATTGGTGGGCTTTATCTCTCTCTGCAACATCATCAGCATTTCCTCGAGGTCTGGAAAGGTCAAAACCAAAGAACCAAATTGTTCTCCTCTTTTCATTGCCCTATTGAGTAAGGGTTGGTGTTTGCAAAAATGTCGAGCCGACGAGATCAGGTACCAGTAGTGACAATGGTAAAGGGGGGGGAGCTGGACACTGCTGAACCGGAAGAGATTGCTCAAGATGAGTGTCTGGGTAATAAAGCCGATAAGGGTGTAGTCAAGGTGCGAGTTTAACGAGCGAGGAGAGTTATTTGGCCCATAGAAGCGAGGATCTGGAAGAGAGGGTTGATACTGGGTCAACTATGGCAGTGACTGAGGGGACTTGTTCTGTGATAAACAAATGACTCCAAACAAGAACCTCAGGGCAGCCAATCCTAAGAAAAGAGGTGAACCTGAAGCAGTAAGAGTAAGCGTTCAGGTGCTGGTGCTATGACCTTTTTTCCACCTTTTTCGAATGGAATGACCCTTGGAAGACAAATAGGCATCTTGTATTGCATACTAACATTTTCTTTGTTTTGTAGGTTTTTATTTTTTGTTATTGTTTCTCACTTTGTTGTGGTTTCAGGAAACATTGCTCGCAGAAGAGTGTTCCCTGTCAACAGAATACACCGGTACCCGACAAGAAACAACAATTCGGGACTCCAGATGGATCAAGTTTAACAAGACTTGAATGAAGTAAGGGCCCAGATGGCCAATGAAAGGGTTGAAATGAGGAATCAAATGACTCAGTTCATGACAGTGATGACTGGTCTAGCTCAGAGCCAGGAAAGACTGAGGGAGTTGGTCGAGCGACAAACTCCCGAGGAACACCATCCAGGTACAGGAGGTACCAGTAACAACGATCACGTGCAACCGCACACTGATCCACCAGAGTTTGGACCTCATCTAAACCCAGAAATTAATGCCATGAGAAATACTCAGGGTAACACTGCTGGAGGAAGGGTCTTGCAGGAAGATCCTCAAGAAGAGCAGTTTACTGTGGTCGGGGCCGCAGACGAAGTTTTATGACCGTCGGTTGGATGAAATTGCAGAGAAACTGAGGTCTCTTGAATCCCAAAACTCCCTAGGTTTTGATGTCATGGACATGGGACTGGTGGAAGGGGTGTGAATTCCACACAAGTTCAAAACCCCGTGTTTTGAAAGATATAATGGCACATCCTGCCCACGCACCCACCTTCAGTCATTCTTGGGTAGATTAAAAGCTTACACCATGGACGAGAAGCTATGGATGTTTTACTTCGAGGATAGTCTGACAGGGGCATCCCGAGAATTGTATTCCCATTTGACCAGAGCCACAGTAAGAAACTGGAAAGACTTGGCTAAAGCTTTTATCCGTCAGTATCAGTATAACCTGGACATGGCTCCAAATAGGACCCTTCTAATGGGAATTTCTCAATCTTCCCGTGAAAGCTTTAGGGAGTATGCCCAAAGGTGGAGGCAACTTGTTGCTGCAGTTCAACCCCCCATGTCTGAAAGGGAGATGGCAGACATGTTCATGAATACCCTCCAGGGTACATATATTGACAGATTGGCTGCATTTTCTTCTACCGGCTTTGCAGATGTGGTGGTAGCTGGGGAAAGAATAGAGAGCCTACTGAAGATGGGAAAGATCTCTGACAATGGTGCCAGTTCAAGCAGTGCAAGGAAGCCATTTGTTGGGCCCCGTAGATCTGGTGAAACAAACTCTGTACACATGGGAAGAGGGAGGCCCCCAACATCTGCCCAGAATAGTTGCTGTTGTTATTATCCCTGCTCCACCTCCTCAATATACTCAACAACCACAAAAATATCCGCAACAACCACAATTTCCTCAACAGAGATCTTATAACAACAACAACAATCAACAACAACACCCTTTTCAACAGCGGCCATCTCAGATCAACAGGGTGATTGACCCTTTCCCAATGCCATATGCTACATTGCTGCCACAACTCCTAAAGCTCAATCTTGTTGAGTTGAGGACATTGGCTCCACCTGATCCTCAGAACCTTCCAAGAAACTATGATGTCAACGCTAGGTGTGATTTTCATTCTAACGCAATTGGTCACTCTACGGAAAAATGCAGAGCTCTGCATATGAAGGTCCAGGATCTGGTAGATTCAAAGGCCCTAAACTTTGCACCTCCTCCCAATGTAATGAAAAATCCTATGCCCAGCCACAGTGAGCCAAGGATTAATGCTATAGAGGAAGGCTCACCCATGAGTCTAATAGAAGATATTGCAAGTATTCAGACACCTCTAGCAGAGGTTAAAGCCCAACTTTTGAAATGCCAAGTGTTTCCAGGTTGTGAGGCCTGTTGTGAATCATGCAAACTTTCCAAGAACGGGTGTACAAGCTTGAGGAATGGCATCAACGGCTTGATCAAAGAAGGCATCCTGCAAATTACCACAACAGCTTCTACAACACCAACAACCCTTTTATCAACAACAAATGATTCTTCTACAACTGCAACAACCATTGTTCCAACCGATTCATCTACAACTTCAGCAACCATTTCTTCCAACACTTCAACAAACAACAGTTCCATTTCAACCCTTCTACAACTCCAACAACCACCGACAACGACGTCTCCACAGTTACTATTTATTATGACCCGACAATAGTCCCAAACTCCAGCAACTTTCAACAATCTCAACAACAGTTTCAACCAAGCTTCAATTCATCACCACCAACATCCGCAAGAAGTCCTGTCAACATCTTTTATGACCCACAGACGATTATGGTTCCAACATCTGCTGCAGTGAGCCCAGTCACTATCACAGTGCCAGGGCCAATCCCATATGATAAAGACAGTGTTGTACCATGGCATTATGGTGCTGACCTTTACTGCAACGGAGAAAAAGTCCTTCTGGATTCTTCAGTTCCTACTCCCCAAGTGGATAATGTCGGGGAGGCGGAGGCTTCACCCGAAGCGGATGCCTCTTCGCGTCATAAGCTCCAAGAACCAATACTGAGGCAGAGGCTGCTGCCAAAGCCAAAGGAAAGAGTGTGATACCTGAAGAATCTGCACCAAAAGAGACTCAAAAATCATCCTTTGATCAGGATGTGGATGAATTTATGAGGATAATTAAAAGAAGTGACTATAAAGTTGTGGATCAGCTCCACCAAACTCCTTCTAAGATCTCTATACTATCCCTGATGTTGTGTTCCGAAGCCCATCGGGATGCACTACTCAAAGTTCCGCACGCTGCCTACGTGCCAGAAGAGATCACAGTGAATCAGCTGGAAACAGTGGTGTCAAATGTCAATACTAGCCATGGGCTAGGTTTCACTGATGCTGATTTGACAACAGAAGGACGTCACCACAACAAAGCTTTGCACATAACCCTGGAGTGCAAAGGAGTTGTACTATCTCATGTTCTTGTAGACACTGGGTCCTCACTCAATGTCTTACCCAAGAAAGCTCTTGTCAGGATCGAATATGATGGGATAGCTCTCCGGCCAAGTAACCTTGTGGTCAGGGCTTTTGATGGCTCCAAAAGATATGTTCTTGGGGAGGTAGAGCTACCAGTGATGATCGGTCCGCAGGTCTTTAAGACCACTTTCTACGTGATGGACATACAGCCGACCTATAGATGTTTGTTAGGTCGACCATAGATTCACGCCGCAGGCGCAGTAACGTCGACCCTTCACTAGAAACTGAAATATGAGTGGGAAGGACAGATTATCACCATCTGTGGTGAGGAGGACATCTTTGTTAGCTATCTGGCTACATACAAGTATATTGAGATGGATGGTGAAATCCATGAAACTATGAGCCAAGGGTTCAAGGCCCTGAATGTCAATGAAGCGACGACTGAAGTATTTGCTGCATCCCAGGAGGATAGGATGGGTACTTCAATTGTCTCCTATCAACAATCCCGGAAGGTTGTTGAATATGGTAATGCCCAAGGCTGGGGTAAGCTGCTGCCAGTGGAGAAGAAGGAAGATAGATTCGGTTTGGGTTACAAACCATTCCGACAAGATCAATCAGAGGCTGCTAAAGAGCCCAAGTTCATCAGTGGGGGGATGCTCACCCCAGATGCTGTTAATAACCTGGAAGACGGGGCGGAAAGCGACCGCAACCTGGAGAGCTGGATACGTCCAAGGATCCCGGGAGCCAAGTCCTTAACTGGTCTTCCCAGGAAATTATAAGGGTTACTCCTGTAGAGTAATTATTATTTCCTGTCTTTTTAGCATGCATCAAGTCCTGCATCTTGCCCAAGGTGTCAAGACTCATTTTTTAATAGGGCCATATTGTAATTTTGTGCAAATGGATTAATCAATGAATATCGGACATCTTTTGCAAACGAGTCTCTTTTTCGTTCACTGTCTTTTGATTTTTTCACTTTTGTACAAAACAATAAAATGGCCATGTTTTCAAAATAAACAACTTCATTTTCACAAGATTAAAATTGATCACTAAAACGAACAAATCTCAACCCTTGCAGAGATTATCCTCCAGGTTGCACCGACAACAGCACTGCTATGACCTTGTATGACTTTAACAATCCAATTAATCAAGCCGATGAAGGGGTTGAAGAAGACTATGAGTTACCTGAAGAGTTAGCCAGGTTGTTGAGGCAAGAAGAGAAAGTGATTACTCCTCATCAGGAGGAGGTTGAAACAGTGAATCTTGGTACCGAAGAGGATTTGAAAGAGGTGAAGATTGGGTCCGGTTTGCAAGCTTTGGTAAAGGAATAGCTTATTGACATGCTTCGAGAATACGTCGACGTCTTTGCTTGGTCCTATCAAGATATGCCTGGTCTAGATACTGATATTGTTATGCACAAGCTTCCATTGAAAGAAGAATTTCCTCCAGTGAAGTAGAAGCTACGCCATACTTGTCCAGATATGGCAATGAAGATTAAGGAAGAAGTACAAAAACAGTGGGACGCCGGTTTCCTTGTTGTAACTAGTTACCCGCCGTGGGTTGCTAATATTGTACCGGTGCCTAAGAACGATGGCAAAGTACGGATGTGTGTGGATTACCGGGATCTTAATAGAGCTAGCCCAAAGGATGATTTCCCATTACCTCACATTGATGTATTGGTCAACAACACAACTCAATTCTCGGTATTTTCTTTTATGGATGGTTTTTCTGGGTATAATCAGATCAGGATGTCACCCGAAGACATAGAGAAGACTACCTTCATCACACCTTGGGGCATATTTTGTTACAAGGTAATGCCTTTTGGACTGAAGAATGTTAGTGCTACTTATCAACGGGCTATGGTGACGTTATTCCACGACTTGATCCACAAAGAAATTGAATGCTACGTGGATGACATGATTGCCAAGTCCCTCACTGAAGAAGATCATCTGGTAAATCTGCTGAAGTTGTTCAAGCGTCTGAGGAAATATCAGCTGAAGTTGAACCCCCAACAAATGCACATTCGGGGTACGATTCGGTAAACTGCTGGGATTTATCGTAAGTGAAAAAGGAATTGAAGTTAATCCTGATAAAGTCAAGGCCATTCAGGAGATGCCTGCACCGAGGACTGAAAAAGAAGTTCGGGGGTTCCTGGGTAGATTGAACTACATATCAAGGTTCATATCTCACCTCACTGCAACCTGTGAACCCTTGTTCAAATTTCTAAGAAAGGAACAAATGGTTAGGTGGAACGGAGATTGTCAGAAGGCTTTTGACAAAATCAAGGAATACTTATAAGAACCTCCAATTCTTATGCCTCCAGTTGAAGGAAGACCTCTAATAATGTACCTGGCAGTATTAGAAGGGTCAATGGGGTGTATGTTGGGCCAACATGACGAGTCTGATCGAAAAGAGTATGCAATATACTACCTAAAAAAAAATTTTACCGACTGTGAACAACGTTATTCACTGCTCGAGAAAACTTGTTGTGCTTTAGCGTGGGCTGCTCGCCGACTAAGACAGTATATGCTGACTCACACTACCTTGTTGATCTCAAAGATGGACCCTGTCAAGTACATATTTGAGAAGCCAGCACTTACCGGAAGGGTTGCAAGATGGCAAATGATTCTGACAGAGTATGACATTCAGTGCACGTCTCAAAAGGCCATCAAAGGTAGTGTATTGTCTAACTATCTGGCTGAGCAACCCATCGATGATTACCAACCAATGAGATTTGATTTCCCTGACGAAGACATCATGTTCCTAAAGGCAAAAGATCATGAAGAGCCTGTTCACACTGAAGGGCCTAACCCAGAAGAAGAGTGGACAATGATGTTTGATGCGGTTGTCAATATGAATGGTCGTGGAGTTGGTGCAGTGCTCATTGCACCTAAAGGAGTTCAATGCCTTTCTCAGAAAAACTCACCTTTGCATGCACTAACAACGAAGCTGAATACGAAGCATGTATCATGGGTCTTGAGGAAGCCACTGACCTCAGGATCAAGGCATTAACTGTATTCGGAGATTCAGCTCTGGTGATCAATCAGACCAACGACAAATGGTACACTCACCAAGAGCACCTGATTCCATATCGTGACTACACGAGGAGATTATTGACTTTCTTCACAACAGTCAAACTTGAGTATATCCCTCGAGACGAAAATCAGTTCGCAGATGCTTTAGCTACCATTTCCTCCATGATCAAGGTTCAAACTGCCAATTTTGTGCCTCGGATTTCGGTATCCAGACTAGACTGACCAGCATACGTATTCTCTGTGGACATTGCTAAAGATGACAAGCCTTGGTTCCATGACATCAAGAGCTTCTTGGAGGATCAAACATACCCACCTGGGGCATCATCCAATGATAAGAAGACATTAAGAAGGCTGGACGGTAGTTTCTTCCTTAATGTTGATGGTTCACTATACAAGCGAAACTTTGACATGGTTCTTCTCATATGTGTTGATAAGAAAGAAGCAGACTTGCTAATGCACGAGATGCATGAAGGATTTTTCGGTACCCATGTTGGAGGGCATGCAATGGCTAAGAAATTGTTGAGATCAGGTTACTACAGGATCACAATGGATGCAGACTGTTGTGCTTATGCCAGGAAGTGCCACAAATGCCAGATTTATGCTGACAAAGTGCATGTGCCTCTGAATCCGTTGAACGTAATGTCTTCACCTTTGCCCTTTTCCATGTGGGGCATTGACATGATTGGAAAGATTGAACCGACTGCTTCAAATGTCCACAGATTCATCCTGGTAGCCATTGATTACTTCACCAAATGGGTTGAAGCAGCTTCGTATGCAAATGTCACCAGACAAGTGGTAGCCAGATTCCTGAAAAGAGATATCATCTGTCGATATGGAGTTCCCGAGCGGATCATTACTGATAATGGTTCCAATTTGAATAACAAAATGATGGCAGAGCTGTGTCGGGACTTCAAAATCCAACATCACAACTCTTCTCCTTACATACCAAAGATGAATGGCACTGTTGAGGCAGCTAACAAAAACATCAAGAAGATTATGCAGAAGATGGTGGTTACTTACAAAGACTGGCATGAAATGCTACCATTTTCCTTGCATGGGTATCGCACCTCAATTAGAACATCTACTAGGGAAACACCTTATCAGCTTGTATATGGTATGGAAGTTGTCCTTCCTGTTGAAGTTGAACTACCCTCCTTACGGGTACTGATGGATGTCAAGCTGAACGAAGCAGAATGGGTCTGTTCTCGGTACAATCAACTGAATCTGATCGAAGAAAAGAGATTAGCTGCAATCTGTCATGGGCAGTTATATCAGAAAAGAATGAAGAAAGCCTTCGATCAGAAAGTCAGACTTCGGGAATACCAAGTAGGAGATCTTGTGCTGAAAAGACCCCTTCCTCATCATACAGACCACAGGGGCAAGTGGACTCCAAATTACGACGGTCCATTCATAGTAAAGAAGGTTTTCTCTGGTGGAGCACTGATGCTCACTACTATGGATTGTGAAGATTTCTTATCCCCTGTGAATTCAGATGCAGTTAAAAAATACTTCGCATAAAATGACCCGCTGGACATAAAATCAGAATGTAAGTCCAGGCAAAAATAGGGCATCCCGGCGAGTCAAAAATAGAACAAAAAGACTAGGGCAAAAATAAGGGAAAAATAAAAAAATGTACACCCGCTGAGTTGAAAAGCCGCATTGGACAACTCAGGCAAAAATGGGTATCCCGGTGGATTGAAACCCCGAAAGGGCGATCCACGCAAAATAAGGGAATAAGCGAACAACTGCATTCTGAATTCGTCTGTATCACTTACGACACGGCAAGCTTCGAAAAGATAAAGCATCAGTCAGAATCAACCTTCCTCAGAAAGCAAGATAAGAAGAGTGTCAAGGTCATACGGGTCATAGCAAAGCAAGCTCGCCGGAGCGTCGTTAACATTGCTAGCACTTTTACTTTTTCAATTTTTAACAATCTCCTCATTCTAGGGGATGTGTTTCTTTGACTGTATCTGCCAATTCGGGGCATCCAAATTAATAAATTAGATTTTCAGTCACATCTCTTGTTTCGTTTGCAAAATGTCCAATATCCATAATATGATATTTGCATTAAAAAAATGAGCCATTCTTAATAAATGCTTGCCGGAAATAAATTTACTTTCAGGAATATCTAACTCGTATGACGAAATCTGGTAAGGGATACCTCGAGGTGCTTGTGCGTTTCTTTTATCTTAACAGGTTACAGGTATTCAATATGCAGCATGGGGCATGCCAAGCAGCACTTCCCCAGCATACCTCCTCCAAGCAGCATCTGAAATGCTTTTTCCCCATCAGAGTTGTCAAAGCCTCCTCATCCCTAGCATAAGTCTATTCAACAGAAGCTTCCCCAGCGGGGATCCCCACAGAGTTCTCTAGGAAGATCGTCTAGTGATCTTTTCTTCCCCAAACAGAGTACCAGGTCTCTAAAGACTATATCCCCGCAGAATTCCAGCCTCTCCCCAGAAGAGCAATGTCTGAGACTCTCACGCAACAAAGAGACGAAAGCTTCCTTCTCCCCGGCTGGGTTTTCTCCTTACAGGATAGGTCTATCAATGATCTAGTTCCCCAAGCAGAGCCATGTATCTTATCAGATCTACCAAAGATCTCCCCCAGCTGGGATATCCCTCCGAACAGATTGACCAAGAGATCTTAACGACAGCAGGATCCGAATCCCGGATTGGTTTCCTTTTGCATAATCATAGCATTCACATCATTTTTTCCCACAGAGCGTAGCATTCCGTCAAATACGGAGCATTACGACAAAAATCAAACATTCGCATGATCACAAGCCAGATTCGAGCCAGTCACCTACAAATACCCTCAGTATCTCATCAGCAATGTATATAAAAACTCACATTCCTTGCAAGTATAAAAGCCAAAGCGTCCCCTTTGCACTCTCCAACACAGATACATGTTCATATATACTCTTTCGACACTCGTCCATGTCATATCATTCCCCCGCAGATATAAGCAAAAACATCCTCTTTGCATCCAGAAACCTGTGCATACTCTTCTGAGACTCGTCTGTGTCACCTTTCCCCAGCATGGTTGCCCAATCACTTGTTGCAAACCAAACACTTCTTCATAATACACTCTTGTCGACACCCGTCCGTGTCATCCTATCCCCACAGGTCACCGAAACACCTTTTACACTCTCATATATAAATGTTTGTTCATAACTTATACATTTTCTCTTGTCGACACTCGTTCGTGTCACCTTTCCCCAACAAGTTGAACACTCGTCTGTGTCTTGCTCATACTTCACAATACTCATTCATACTTATACATATACTCGTTCGTATTTTGTATATACATATCACTCCTCAAACAGATTCGACACTCGTCCGTGTTCTTTGTTAACCAGTTGGTACTCATCCGTATCATCATATCTGAACACAGTGTCAAACACTTATACCTTTTATTCTGGAAAGCGTAAAACACTCGTCCGTGTTTACCATTCCCCAAAAGAACAACTTTTCTCTCATCTGACATTCGTCCTATGTCGTGATGCTTTCGGCAGCCGTACCATGCCAGGTGATCGTCCTTCACCTTTGGATGATCGTCCCTCATCCTTTCCCAGCGAAGTCTCCATTATTGGAACCCTTTTCTATCCGGCATTCGTCCTATGCCGTGATAAAGAGAAGTCGTACACTGCTAGGTGATCGTCCTTCACCCTTTGATGACCGTCTCTCATTATTTTATCCGATGGCTGTCCCCATCATTGATTTTGTTATCCGACATTCGTCCTATGTCGTGATAAACCCCGAGAGCATTCGTACCCTGCTAGGTGATCTTCCTTCACCTCTTGATGATCGTCCTTCATCATGCTTATCCGATGGCCGTCCCCATCGTCGACCCATTTCTATCTGACATTCGTTCTACGTCGTGATAAGGAGCACCCGTCCCCTGCTAGGTGATCGTCCCTCACCTTTGATGACCGTCCCTCATCAATATTTCATTTATTCTTTAACTGATGGTCGTCCCCATCGTTATTTACTTTACTTTGCAAACCTGATGGTTGTCCCCATCATTGCCTTTGCTTTAATCCCTAGAGAATCTTGTTTTTTCACCTGATGGTCGTCCCCGTCATGGTCCCATTATTTCCCCAGCTTGTCGGCCGTCCCCGTCATTGCTTTATCCCCAGCAGTCGTCCTCTGCTCAATGGTCGTCCTCCATCGCCTTCATTTGATAATCATACTATACTTCCTTTTACAATTTATATCCCTTTTCTTCTTCTCCCTAGTGAGTGCAAATTATGGACTGTCTTTGGTATTCAACCACAAGTTATCTTGTTTGTCTGTTAAGGCAAACGCTTACATCCTGCACAGCTAACTCATGTTTGAATAGGGGCAGCTGTAAACACCCTAAATTTTCCCTCACTAAGTTCACATCATGTCTTGTGATCTTTCATTTGTTGCATAAACATAAGCATACCATCTCATATTGCATTTTTGTCTCACTGCATAGTTCAAGTTCATCTGCATCTAGGGTTTATGATCTCAGCAATCCAAGGATCCATCTGAGCCACTCCAAAGGCCTCTAATCATTCCAAGAGGTTCCATGTGTGTTCTATCAGCATATCATATCCCTAAAAGATCAAGGAAGTCAAGAAATCACAAGAATTGGGAAAGCATGGAAGCAGAGCTAGGGTTATCACTACACAGATGACCAAAATTAGGGTTTTGGTTTCAGAGGCCTTAACTCCAAAATTTTGGGCCATTCTTATTTCTAATGTTCTTAAGATGTTATAAGGATTATGTGTACCAAGTTTGATGAAGAAATTCATTGTGGAATTCATATGTTCATTGGGTAACTTCTTGAGCAAGTCAGAGCAAAATCAGGGCATCTGAGGCCCCCAACAATGGAACCAAAGGGGTATTTTCATCAAATTGAAGTTATATGATCTTTATTTGATCATTTAAGTGCTTGGAAGTTCACAAAATTGAAGAAATTTGAGCTAAACCAAAAGTTGCCAAAAATGGAAATGACTTGTAATGGAAACTTTCCATTTTGGGAAAGTTCTTCAACCTCCTCTTTCTCAACCAAAAATGCTTCAAATGAAAAATTGTTGGTCATGAAAGTTGTAGATTGGATCATTCCCTTTCCAAAAAGTACAAGAACATGTTCTAATTCATTATGGAACTCAAGTTATGGCCTTGCAAAGTTGGCAAAAATCCTATAATTTTCAAGAATACACCAAAGAGGTTTTTTTGCAAAACCACTTGCCAAGTCATTTTGTGACCTCTAATGCATCTCTAGTCATCATACAAACATAGTACAATGCATTGTGATCAGAATTGCCCAAGGAATCACAAGTTTCTATGGCTTGCATCACAAGGTTTCTCAAAAGGGGGAAATTACATAACACTTGCAAAACCTATGAAATCTTTCCCTCCAAGCCATCCAGCTGCATAATTTCAATCCCATGGCTCTCCTTGAACTAAGATGAGGCCAGACATTCCCTTGAACAACCCCTTCCATAGCCCATACCACAAGTACACAAGTTGTTGACTTTTTCCAAGTGAACCCATACCAATCACCACAGGCCACCACCCACTCTCTGGCCAAGAGAGACTTGTTATGTGGACCAAAATGAAGCCAATTCACATAGTCTTGGAGCTCAGAACCATACACAAGCCAAGTTCACAAAAATCACCCTCAACCTTCATCTCTTCGAAACACACTGCACAAGCCATAAAACTTCAAAAAAATTACATAGATCAACTCACCATCATCCATAGATCATTCCCCAACCATTTCCAAGCCCTAAAAGTCAGCCAAACACAAACACGATTCTGGTGCAGCAAGAGTTCATTCTCTCAATCTAGCCATTTTAAACTCATCCAAAGCTTCAAAGCATCATCAAGGAGTCCATTAGGTTGGGTTTGCACAGGAGAAGAGGTCAGAAAGCTCCAAAAGTGAAAGCTCCAGCTCAAGTATCCATCTTCAAACCTTTTTCCAGAAGCATGATTTTAAGTTTCTAGTTTGTTCTACATGTTATGCTGATCATCATGATATAATTTGTTTGAAAATGAGTTGAAAACAAGTGTGTATTTAGCTTCTGAAACTTTGCCCGTGAAACATGTTCTTGTTTGATTTTCATGATTGATGCAAAATAAATTGATTTTGAGGGTTGATTCGTGTTTGGGGTGAGTTGGGGATCTGATCTGGAGCATTAGAGCTCTTAAAATGGCTTGGGAAGAGAGTTGAGATAAGAACCCTGTCGGAGAAGACGACCGGAACACTGTTCCGGCCGTCTGAGGTGGATTAGGGCTAATCTCAGGTGATTAAGCTAGTTTGAATTTGGGCCGTTTGATGAATGTTTGCCGCGCGTTTTGAAGGGCTGAGATTAATCATTAAACCCTAAACTTAATTAATTAGTTAATTTAGGTCAGATTAAAACACAACCGTTGGATTTCATTTAAGTGAGAAGATTAAGTCAGGGCCTTAGGATTTGAATACCTCCAGTCACGCTGACTTGCCATCTGGACCATTGAATCCCTCAACTTTAGATCTTAGTCTCTCCTTTTGCATACTTTCTTTTTTTTTATTTTCTTTACATATTATTTTACATATTTATTAAAAATAGTATAAATCATTAAAAAATTCTGAAATTTTTTACCATGACTATTATTAATTTTCAGAAACCAAAAATATTTTTATTTTTATTTTTTGCATAAAAATTGTATTTTAAAAATATTTAAATGTTTATTTTAATTAATTAATGGAAATTAATTAATTAAAATACCATTTAGGTTTCTAAAAATCACAAAAAAAATTTACATTGCATCTTAAGACATTTAGAAACATTGTCAAACCATTCATACAAATTTCTTTTTGGTGTTGATCATACTTTGACATTTTCTTTGAATTTAGGATTCATAAAATTCCCTTTTTAAAACCCTAACTTTGAAAAATCTTTTCTGCCTAACCATGAAGGGTTTGATAATGATTATTTTTTCATTGTTTTCTATATAACATGTAGTTTCTAATATATTTTTGTCATGAATTTATCTTTCATTTTCCAATTTATTTGCATTTTTCATTTTGAGGTACCCAAAAACCCTAGTTTAACTTAGAAAAATCATAACTTTCTTTAGGTTAAGAGTTAGACCTTCTCCTTTGAGGTGTGATATCATATGGGGTTAGGGTTTTCTTGAGCTCATTTGAAAATTTTTATTATGTGAATTGCTTCTGTTTTGATCATGTGCATCTCATGTTTCCATAAAACCCTAGTTTTACATCTTCATTTGCATTCATCTTGCATATGCATCCATACATGAACTTTCCATGACATTTCATGCATTCATATGTCATCTTAGACATCTTAAGACATGTTATAATCATGCTTGATAATTTCTTCATTCATTTGCCATGATTTGCATTCATTTCCTTTCATTAAACTTCATGAACTTTCAAGCTTCAAAGCATGCTTCATTTGCATCCATTCTCTTGTATGACCATTCATTGCACTTTGTATGCCTTTGCTTCATGTCATAACATCATTTACATCATGTATATGCTTCTGGTTTTGGTTTTTGTTTTTGCCTTTGCATATGCTTCATTCCATCTCATTCCTTTCCTTATACATTTTGTGCTAACATTTTCAGGTGGTAAGTTAATTTGAGAAGTGAATTTGCCTTCACTTCTCATTTATCTTCCTCTTCTTCATATGCATCTTTGCTGCATTTTGATTGACTTTGATTGGGCTTGATCAGTCATGTTCATCTCTCACTTTCGTTCTCTAAGTTACTTATCTTCTTCAATGAAGTAAGTAACTTATTTCTTTTGCTTCTTCCTCCTTTCATCTGCTCCTTCCATTGGTGGCTTCCTTGAAGATCTTTCTCAAGCCTTACAAACCATAGGAACATCCAAGCATGACAATAATTAGGGTTGTGATTAGTTCCCCTTAGTTTTTACCTTTGAGTCTTCTTTGTGCCTCTCTTCTCACCTCATCATTAGAGACTAAACCTTTAAGGCTTTAGGACTTTGGAATTAGGGTTATGCTTGCATCCTTCTCTTAGGATGGAGTGTATAACTTTAATCCTAAGTGTTAAACCCTTAATTTTTTTAAACCTCTTTATCAATCCATCTAATAATCACTAAGACATTAACTTGTAACCTGGGCCTTACATTAGGGTTCTAATTCTTCCTTTATGGTTAAGAAGGACTAACCCTAGTGTTTAATGGACAAGTCCTCCTCAAGTTTTCTTACCAATCATAAAATCCACTTCTTAATTTCACTCTTAATTAAAATCCACTTTTAATAAAGGCTTGTCATCTAATGACTTTAATCCCTAATCATGGATTAAGTTGAGGTATCTTCCTCAGCTTAAGTGTGCTCATATATTATCCTTCTATTAGGATGGTGTAATGAGTTCACTAATCCTTGATTATGGCTTAAACTCATTACTTAACACTAAACAAAAACCCAAAAAACATCTAAATAATCACAAGTAGGTTAATGATCTTAATCCTACATCATCATGGTAATTAAGTTGAGATGCTTATCTCATACTTAAGTATGCTCATTATACTTAATCAGGGAGGATATAATGAGTTTACAACCTTTGATTTAGGCTTAAGTTCATCAACTTATGACAAACTCCAAAAACAATAAAAGACTGAAAACACAAAAAAAAAACAATAATCGTCTCCTTCGGGATTCTTTTCTCATCATCTTAACTCACAAGCGAGAACTTGCTTCTTCCGTCTAATGCAAGACAGTCAGCACTTGAGCCAGACAAGTCATTACACTTGAGCATAGACAAGCAGGCAGTTCACAGTCAATTTTATCTTTCAGTCTCCTTGAGTCGAACTACGGTGTTCTGACTTCCTCATTGCACAAGAGGATACGTAGGCATAACTTAACTGTTATCGAACAAAAGTCTCTGTGTCATTCCCCCTCTTTCAGTTTTCTTTTCTAAGCCTCAATTCGTGAGCAATTCACATCTTTTACACTGACACCTGTATATTTTTTTCCAGCTTTTGCACACAGATAGCACACACACTACCCCTTTAAACACAATCTTTCATGCGTGGATCTCGTCGAGTACGACGAACAATCTGGGTGCTAATACCTTCCCAGGTTGTAACCAACCCCCTTTCTCAGTTTCTCTGGTTCGCAATCATCTTATCCATGTCTTTCTAGGTTTATGCAGCATTACCTTTCCTTCGGGATAAAAATGCCTAGCTGACGACTCTATTCACCTTCATTCTCATCTTCTCCTTTTGCCGACCGTTCGCGTCTGTACCCTATCAGACCCGGTGTCTTTTCGGGGGAGCGACAAATTGAAATTCAAATAAAGGAGGGAATAGTTAGTTCTCATCCATTTCAAATAAGAAGTCATTTAACACTTGTCCTAGGATCTATCTGATCGATCCTGTGAGTCACCAAAGTTAGATCTGGAAGATCATTGGTTGTTTACCAAATTTCACAATAAACAACTGTAAACACCCCAAATTTGCCCTCACTAAGTTCACACCATGGCTTGTGATCTTTCATATTTGCATTAGTTTAAGCATATCATCTCATATGGCATTTTTGCTTCACTGCATTAGGTCAAGTTCATCTGCATCTAGGGTTTGTGATCTGAGCAATCCAGGATCCATCTGAGTCATTCCAAAGGTCTTCAATCATCCCAAGAGGGTCCATGTATGTTCAATCATCATATTATATCCTCCAAAGATCAAGGAAGTCTAGAAATCACAAGAACTTGGAAAGCATGGAAGCAGAGCTAGGGTTCCACTACACAAATGACTTGAAGTTAGGGTTTTGGTTTCAGAGGCCATAACTCCAATTTTTTTGGTCATTTTTGTTTCTAATAGTCTCAATATGTTATAAGGATCATGCGTACCAAGTTTGATGAATAAAATCATTGTGGAAGTCATCTGTTCACTAGGTAACTTCTTGAGCAAGTCAGAGCTAAATCAGGGCATTTGAGACCCCCAACAATGGAACCAAAGTGGTATTTTCATCAAAATGAAGTTATATGATCTTTATTTGATCATTGAAGTGCTTGGAAGTTCACAAAATTGAATAAATTTGAGTTAAACCAAAAGTTGCCAAAAATGGAAATGACTTGTAATGGAAACTTTCCATTCTGGGAAAGTTTCTCAACCAAAAATGCTTCAAATGAAAAATTGTTGATCATGAAAGTTGTAGATTGGATCATTCCCTTTTCAAAAAGTACAAGAACAAGATCTAATTCATTTTGGAACTCAAGTTATGGCTTGTCAAAGTTGGCAAAAATCCTATAATTTTCAAGAATACACCAAAGAGGGATTTTTGCAAAACCACTTACCAAGGCATTTTGTGACTTCAAACACACTTCTATGTATCATAACATCATAGTGCATTGCCTTAAGATTATAATTGCCCAAAGAATTGCAAGATTCCATGCCTTGAACATCAAGAATTCTCAAAGGGGCCAAAACTTCACATAATTGCAAAACACCACATAACTTTGCTCCCACTTGCTGAATTGCCTCAAGACTGATTTTGTGGACATCCTTGAACTTAGCTGCGCATGGACAAGCCAAAAAGCCAGCTGCACCATTGCCCATACCTCAAGTACACAAGTTGGTGACTTTTTGCAAGAAGCCCATACCAATCACCATAAGCCACAACCACTTCTCTGACCTATCACAACTTGTTATGTGGACCAAATGCAGATCATAACACACAACATTGCAAGATGAAACCTGAGAATCCTCAAGTTCCCAAAATCACTCCATTTTACAAAAGCTTTCGAAACTCATAGCTCACTTACTCAAACTCAAAACTACCTTCACCAATCAACTCAGCATCACTAAAGGACCCTTTCCCACCCTTCAAACAAGCCTCAAACACCCCTTAGCCAAAACACGATTTTGGTGCAGCAAGGTTGCAAGCTCTCTAACGAGCCATCACAAACTTCCTCCAAGCATCAAAGCTTCATCAGGAGGTCAAAGGGAGTGATTTTGCACAAGAGAAGTGGCCAGAAGCTTCAAACTGAGAAAGCTTCACTTCAGGTAACCTCAAGAACAAATTTTCCAGAAACGTGATTTTAGGTTATAGAAATGTTCCTTATGTTGTGCTGATCATGCTGATGCTTTTCATTTTGAAAATGGTTGTGTATTAAGGATTTTATGAACCTCTGAAACTTTGCCCGTGAAATATGTTTTGTTTCGATTCACATGATTGATGAAGAATAAATTTGTTTTGAGTGTAGATTCATGTTTAGGGAAGTGAGAAGAGTTGATCTGGAGCTTTAGAGCTCCAGAAATAACCTAGGGAAGAAGTTTGATTTTGAGTTGGCCGGAGAAGATGACCGGAACACTGTTCCGGTCACCTGAAAGTGTTTAGGGTTCAGATTAGGGCTTAATCCTGTAATTAGTGAGAGTTTGAATTTTGTCCGTCCAGATGCGCGCGGAGTCTTTCCCTCCTTTCCCAACTTTAAATGTGGTCCCTTGGATGTGCTGACTTTCATTAATTCTTATTTTTAATTCATTTTTCTTATTTTATTTTGCACATTTTATTTAAAATAGCTAGAAATTCCTAAAAATATTTTGTTCTGCATTTTTGTTCCAAATAATTTTCTCAACCCAAAAATATTTTTATTTTTATTTTTCACATTAAAAAATCATTTTTAAAACATTTAAATGTTTATTTTAAGTAATTAATGGAAATTAATTAATTAAAATATCATTTAGGTTTCTAAAAAATCCCAAAAAAATTCAAATTGCATCTTTAAACATTTAGAAACATTATCATACCATCCATACAAATTTCTTTTTGGTTTTGAACCATCTTTGATAAATTTCTTGAATTTAGGGTTCATAAAATTCACATTTTAGAACCCTAACTTCAAGAATTCTTTTCTGCCTAACCAAATATGGTATGACAATGGTTCTTTTTGCATTGATCTTCATTTGACATGTAGTTTCTAACATAATTATGTCACAAATTTCTTCTTCATTTTTTATTTGATTTGCGTTTTTTCCCTTTAGGTGCCTTAAAACCCTAGATAACTTAGAAAAATCACAACTTTCATTAGGTTAAGAGTTAGGTCTCCTCCTTTGGAGTGTGGTATCATATGGGGTTAGGGTTCCTTTGATTGCATTTTCAATTTTTTATCTTGTCATTTTCTTCTATTTTTGATTTTTGCATCTCATGTTGTATGAAAACCCTAATTTTCTATGTCCATTCACGTACATCTTGCATAAGCATTCATATAAGAACTTGCCATGACATTTTATGCATTCACATGACTTCTAAGACATCTTACGACACATTAGACTCATGCTTGATCATTTCTTCATCCATTTGCCATGTTATGCATTCATTACATTCCATGAACATTCATGAACTTTCATGCTTCTTTCATGCTTCATTTGCATCCTCATTACTTGTATGATCATCCATAGCATTTGGTATGCCTTTACATCATCTTTTAGCATCATTTGCATCATTGACTTGCTTCTGGTTTTGGTTTGCATCCTTGCATACATCTCATTTTCACTTCATGCTTTCTCTTATACTAACTATTTCAGGTGGTAAGTATTTGAGAAGTTAATTTGCCTTCACTTCTCACATTCCCTTCTCATCTCTCTTATGCATGCATTTCTGCATTTCTCTTTGTCTTAGAGTGAGCTTGCTCATTCATGTTCATTCACTTTCTTTCTACAAGTAACTTATCTTCTTAAGTGAAGTAAGTTAGCTTGTTTCTTCTGCTTCTCCTTCTTTCTTCTGTTTCTTCCTTGGTGACTTATTCTTGAAGACCTCTTGCAAGCCTCATAAACCCTAGGAACACCCAAGCATGATAACAATTAGGGTTTTGATTGGTCCCTCATTAGTTTTACCTTTGTATCTTCTTTTGTGTCTCTCTTCTCATCTCATAATCAGAGATTAAACCTTTAAGGTTTTAAGGCTTTGTGATTAAGCTTATGCCCGCATCATTCTCTTAGGATGGAGTGTATAATTTTAATCCTAAGTGTTAAACCCTTGATGTGTTTAAATATCTTAATCAATCCATTTAATAATCACTAAGACAATAAGCTTGTAACTTGGGCCTTGCATTACGGTTCTAATTCTTCCTTAATTGGTTAAGAAGGACTAACCCTAGTGTTAATGGACAAGTCCCCCTCAAGTTGTCTTACAAACCATAAAATTCATTTCTTAACCTTACCATTAACTAAAATCCACTTTAATAAAGGCTTTATTTTGTCATGAGGTTAATCCCTAACCATGGATTAAGCCGGGCTATCTTCCTCCGCTTAAATGTTCTCATCTATTATCCTTCTATTAGGATGGTGTAATGATGAGTCCATTAAATCCTTGATTATGGCTTAAACTCATTACTTAACACTAAACACAAAAGCAATAAAAGATTGAAAACATCAAAAACAAACAATAATCGTCTCCTCCGGGATTCTTTTCTCATCATTTTCACTCACAAACGAGAACTCGCTTCTTCCGTCTAATGCAAGACAGTTAGCACCTGAGTCAGACAGGTCATACACTTGAGCATAGACAAGTAAGCAGTTTATCAGTCAATTTATCTTTCAGTCTCTTTGAGTCGAACTACGGTGTTCTGACTTCCTCATTGCACGAGAGAATACGTAGACATAACTTAATTGTTATCGAACAAAAGTCTCTGTATATTCCCCCCTCTTCCAGCCTTATTCTTTTAAGCCTCATTCCTGAGCAATTTCATTTCACATCTCTTTTGCACTGACACCTGTACATTCTTTTCCAGCTTTTGCACACAGATAACACTGACACTACCCCTTTAAACACAAACTTTCAAGCGTGGATCCCGTCGAGTACGGCGGACAATCTGGGTGCTAATACCTTCCCAGATTGTAACCAACCCCCTTTCTCAGTTACTCTGGTTCGCGACCGTCTTATCCATCTCTTTCTAGGTTTATGCAACATTACCTTTCCTTCGGGATAAAAATGCCTAGCTGGCGACTCTATTCAGTTCATCTTCATGTTCTCTCTTTCGCCGACCGTTCGCGTCTGTACCCCGTCTGACCCAGTGTCTTTCGGTGGGAGCGACAACAACTACAAACTCCGAAAATCACCCATGAAATAAAAGGCATGGGAAAGCACAAATGACACTGATACAAGACCAATAACGCACCACTAGAAACTTAAACAGGCGAAACTGGTCGACCAAATATCAACCAAGCCAACTATTCCAACTGAAGCACAAAGAACACTAATACAAGACCAAGAGCATACCACCAGAAACTCAAACAGACAGAACCGACCGACCAAATATCAACCAAGCCAACCATTACACCTAAAGCAAAGAAGTTAATAGACAGTTATATCTTGCACGGTTCAAACCTTTGGCATTTTGCTTAAAATTGTTTATTTATTTTTAGATTTTTCTATTTTAAAAATTTCGATTTTTTAATTTTTGAAAATAATAGATTTTTCGTATTTTCCAAAAAAATCAATTTTTTAATTTTCAGAAGAAAAAAAATTGTTTTTTTCAAAAAAATAAATATTTCTCTTTTTAAAAAAAATTCAATTTCATTAAAAAAAATCTAACGGAGATAAAAATTATTCATTGGATAGTTAAAATATGTTGGATTGATTGGATCAATACATGAATATAAATGGATGAATTTAATTCAATTCATTAACTTACTTTTTATGTGGTGGATGAATTATTTGATGGATGTATTTAATAGATTTTGTCTTAATGGATCCAATTGTCACCCCTATCAATGATATTGAAAATATTATTGTAATAATAATTTTTTTCAATAATAAAAAAATAGCTATTCTTTGGGCTATTGTAAAATTTTGATGTTTTTCTTTAATTAAAAAATAATTATGTGAATTTTATAAAAGTTTGTTATTTTACAGGTTTAGCTTGATAAATATTAAACCAATCAAATTCATCCGAGTTATCACAAAATCAATTTAACTCGAATATATTGAAAATCAAAATCTTATCGATTAAAATTGAACATTTAAAATGAAAGTGCAATTTGTATTAAATTTAAGTTTAAGATCCGATATCAACAAAAACCAACTATTGTCTGGTTCTCCTCAAACCTTATAAGAAAATATGATAGTGTAAATGTACCACTGTATGTAGGGAATTTTTTTTAGAATAGCATGGTTTAATAAAATAAATCCCAAAATAACCATGTTTTCAAAAAATTTACTAAAGTAACATTGTTTCCATACATTTTCAAAAAGTTGATTGACGAACTAGTGTAAATTGAATCCAATTTGCCAATTGGATTGGCTAAAAGAAAAGAAATTTCAACACATTCATCATTTCAAATGGCGAATATGTTAAAATGCAAAACAATTCTCCACTTGGTTTGGCGAATGTGTATTATGTGATGAAAGGCATTCGCCATTTGGATTGGTGAATGTGTTTACCTTGTAATTTTTTTTCTATAAATACATCTGCCCCGTTATCTCATTCACATCAAACTCCTCTCACTCCTTCCTTACAATCCCTCTCTCATTCATTCCTTTCAATCTCTCCCTCTTACAACAAGGCTTCTCCTCGTCCATATACTTTTGCATCGACACCGTCTTCCTCAACATCAGAAGAACCGCTTCCAAAATTTGATATTTTGAAGAAAAATTCTTAGGTGACCACATGTGTGTTAGATTTGGATGTTTCGTCTTTAATGAATGTCATAGAACTATCGCTGAACACTTGACCAGACTGTAGGATGAAACCCCACTTTGAACGCTTGGTGTCAAAAAGTGCTCCGAGCCTAAAGTAGGTTGACCTCACCAAAGCGGTTATCGGTAGGTTGTGAATTCCTTTTGAAAACAGAGTTCATTGATTCCACGAGATTTGTCGTCATGTGACCCCAACGTTATCCTTTGTCGTAGGTTCTGGTCCACTTATCCAAAGGAATTTGGTTTATCCATCTGAACGCATCTTCATTTATCAGCCTGATTTCGTCACGATAGTGTTTGAATGACGGTTCGGTTAATGAGTACCCCATGTTCACGACCTTCTTCCGCAATGTCTTGTCTTTGATCTCTCTCATGAAATTTTGCGCGATGTGTCTAATGCAATAGACATGTGTTGAAGGAGGTTTCTGCCAGTCGTTATCAACATTCTTCCATGCACTCTCAATTGATGCATGTCTTTCCAAAATCAAACACAAGTTAGACTGGGGAGCCACGTGCAAGAAGAGATTACTATAGTAGAGGACTTGCTTGGTGCCCCTCTCATTAACGAGGAGCAGCCAACAAATACTCGTAGCAGGGGTTCAAGGATTAATCTAGGAGTCCTTAGAGCCCACTATGCTAGTTTTATTTTAAACGAAGAATCAACCGAGTTAGAAAAAATTCAAAAAACTCGGTGTTATATTATGCTTTTATTCGGTCAATTTTTATTTCCCGACGGTACCGAAAACACAATAAATATGATGTATTTACCATTGTTGCGAAACATCAACAATGTAAATACATATAGTTGGGGTTCAGCTGTTTTGGCTCATTTGTACAGTAACCTTTGTAAAAATGCCGCAAAGGATACTTGTACATTTTTTGGTTGTGCATTTTTGTTACAAGCTTGGGGGTATTCAAGACTGCCGATGCTCGCCCCACGCAATATGAATCCATGCCCGTTCCCCTACGCCAACCAGTAAGTCTACTATTATTATTTATTTCCAAACATATTAAATTTTAAATATTCAAATATTATTGTAACTAATGCTTTTAAATCTATTATGCTTAGCTGGTCCGATCTTGGGGTGGATTATAGTAGAAATCCAAGAAGTTCCATAGTTTTATATCGCAGTTTGTTAGACCACGTGGGGGTCGATCAGGTATTGTCATATATAAAAAATATATTTTCTTTTTAATGCATATTATTCACTAAAATAATTGTCTACTAAACAAATTATTTTTTTTAATGTAGTTCATCTGGCAGCCCTATTTAGCCCTCGAGCATGAGCCTAACCCAGAGGATGCTGAAATTTGGACAGCAAAAACACCAATCATCCGGTTCACTACGATTAAAATGCACTAAACAGATCGGGTGAAAATGCAGTTCGGAATGCAACAGAATATTTCGGGTCCTCTGACATGTTTGGGAGAATGGCATTTGAAAAGAGTAAGTGACATGTGGAATATGGAAGATTGGAGAGACTTTGCAAGGGAATTACGTCAACAATGGAGGGATCGACGTCAACATGTCCTAACTGACCAAGTGCTGCAAAATGTCAAACCAACTAGAGAATATTTAGTTTGGTTTAGGTTAGTTATTACGCAACAATGGGTGATAACCCATACTTGATTGACCCGCGCTCGCAGACCGCAACATATGCCCAACCACCAACCCCACAACATGACCAACCCACCCAATTCCAGCCATCAACTTCAAACACCCATAGACCATTCTTCCAAACACACCCCTTTCATGCCACAAACCCAATCACAACAACAAGAGCCTTACCAACACCAATATACCCCCGATAACACCTTCATATCCACACCAGCCTATAGCCCCCCACCATTGTTTCGTTCTTAAAACGAGGCTATATCCTCATTCGGTCAAGCTTATCGTCCTCACCCAACCCAATCCAACCCATCCCAACCTATCCGACCCAGCTTTGAAAACACGGGCACACAACTGAGTTACGGCAGCGCCTTTGGCAGCAACCCTCCTCGTTATTGGGGACATGCGGTTGCAAACATAAAAGAATCATGGACTCAACAACAACCGCCTCCACCAAACACACAAAGACAAGCGGAACCTCAACCACCACGTGGTAGAGCTCGAAGACGAGGTCATCCCCGTGGATGTGGTACTGGGGGACATTTAGATCGAGCGAGAAATTAATCTTTGTATTGCCGTTGTTGTTGGATTATTAATAATAATTTTCTTTTATATTATATTTCTCTTTGTCAGATTCTCTTAGTTTAATTTATTAAATTATTATTATTAACTTAAATAATCATAATTCTTTTTCATATATATATATATATATATATATATATATATATATATATATATATATATATATATATATATATATATATATATATATATATATATATATATATATATATATATATATATATATATATATATATATATATATATATATATATATATATATATATATATGGAGTAGTATGTACTCATTCGCCAATTGGTATGGCTCATATGGAGTAGTATGAACTCATTCGCCAATTGGTTTGACTTCTTCATACACATGTTCGCCATTTGACATGATGAATGTGTTGAAATTTCTTTTCTTTTAGCCAATCCAATTGGCGAATTGAATTCAATTTACACTAATTCGCCAATCAACTTGTTGAAAATGTATGGAAACTATGTTACTTTCGTAAATTTTTTGAAAACATGATTATTTTGGGATTTATTTTATTAAACCATGTTATTCTAAAAGAAAATTCATGTATGTAGAATAGGACAATAAAAATTAAAATTAAAGTATAAACAAAATATTCTACGGCGTGCTTTTAAATAAATATATGTAAATATTACCTACAATAATTACTAAGTTGACTAATTACTTGAGTATTACTTTGATCACTTTTAAATTGTTTTATTTTCTTAAACTACTTATATTTTTAACTTTATAGATTTGAACAGAGATTTTTTTTATTAATATAAATCTGAAAATATTTTTAAAAATTAGACAGAAATAATTAAAATTTGAAAATTATAATTAAATAAGTGATTAATTTAAAAAGTAGAAAAATAGTTTTAAATGGAAAAGCTTATTGATATTTTAAGAAGAAATATTTTCTTCAATCAAAATCTATATTCATGATTTGTTGTTCTATTTTTAATATCCATTTTCATATGAATAAAAAAATAACGGATATTTTGATGGTTTGAAATGAAAAAATATGGCAACAGAAAACTTGCGTTAGATACATAATGAATGTGGGCAAGGTGTTGGCTTTATTCATGAGTTTGGTATTGTTGCATGTTTGGTAAAGGAATCAAAACCAATAAATCTAAGTTTTCGTACTTTTGACTTCTTTTCAGGTTTAGTTTGACTTTTTAATGGATACTCTTGCCCACACCTTTTTTAAGCCGATTAAATTTTGAAAACAATTTCTTATCCATCATAAAAAAAAATGATAATTTACCTTTTACCAATAATATAATATAATATAATATAATATAATATAATATAATATTTCATTTATTTAAGTATTTATAAAATAATATAATTATTTGTTATTTTCAATACATTTTACACTAAAGATAATCTTAAACAACTTTTTGAATTAAATAAATAAGAATTTACCTTAAATTTTTACTTCCACACATTTTAATATATCTATTCTATTTTGTAATTTTGAGGATTTTTATAAGCACAAATATTAATATAATATTTTTTTTATTAATTGAAAATGTTTGGATTTACACCACCTTTGTGGTTGATCAAAGTTTTATTCCATGTTTTCAATTATATTTGTTTAGATTTTTCTTTAGACTTTTGCTGAACATATCAAAACATGCTGAATGTCTATTTGTCATCCTTACTTAATCAATTATTATTTATAAAATAAAATGTGTTTTTTCTTTTCAAGATGATCAATAAAATATACATATTCATAAATAATTTAATTTTTAGATTTGTGAATAATTAATTATTTAATTTAATAATAAATCAAATACATTAATTATTTAACAAATCTAAAAAATAAATTTCTTTTATAAATAGAATCGAAAGATGTATTTAACTAATTTAAAAAATAATACTATAAATAAAACTAAAATGAATATTATTTTTAATGTTAAAGGAATTAGAGATTTATCCCTAGGAAGACTATAATAAGGAAAAAAAAACTATTTTAAAAAAATTTAACACTTCTCAAAAGAATATTACTTGCAACTTTACTTCTCTGTCCTACAATAAATGATCTAGTTAATTTTTTATATAAAAGAAATAAAGTGATATTTTTACCAAAGTATTTTTATCATGTATTGAGAATGACAAAAATAATATTAATTTGAGGGTAAAATCAGTGTTTTAAAAATCGGACCGGTCATCAAACCGGTGAGGGTACTGGGTCACTGGTTTATTGGTTGAATCACTGGGTCACTGGTCGAACCGCATGACCAAACCGGATTAAACCGGATAACTCGGTTAAATAGACCGGTCTTTATAAGAAAACTATATAGGTATAAAACCGATCGAATAAGATAATTCAGCCTCTACAAAATATAAATAACACTTAATTTTTTTTAAATATCATATATAAATTCACAAATTCATAATCTAAATTCAAAATTTTAAATAAAGGTATCACACATAATAAAATAATATAAAATTACAAAGTCTAATTGCAATATAATTTAATTAAATAGTTTATAACAAAATAACTCAAATGTGTATCAAATTTAGTTTAAAGGAGGGAAAATTGTTTCAATATTGAGATCTTCTTCTTTAATATTAAAATGATTTGCAGTAAAATTAACCGCATCCACAATAATTTCCTCGTTAATGATAAAATCACTATGTTTTAAAATTATTTTTTTATTATTTTTTATTTTTTATTTTTATTTCATTTATTTATTTTAATTTTTTAATTAAAATAATAAAAAAAAAATTTTTTAAAAGAAATTGCAATTAAACCGCCGGTTTATGAAAACCGCCGGTTTTTCCGGTTTTCCCGGTTTACACCGGTTTTTACCGGTTCGCACCGGTTCAATGACATAAACGATCCAACAATTGAACCAGACCGGTTACTTGACCGGTTCCAGGTTCGACCGGTCCGACCGGCCGGTCCGGTCCGGTTTTTAAAACACTGGGTAAAATTGAAAAAGATGCATTGAAAATTGAAATAAATTATTTATTCTGGAACATTAATTTATTTTAAATGAGTCTCTCATTGTAGGACGGTGAGAGTATTTAAATTCAAGATTTTTAATTAAATTAAAAGAAATTATCTCTCATTTTATTCAAGAATATATATATATATATATATATATATATATATATATATATATATATATATATATATATATATATATATATATATAAAATCAACAATTGTTCAATTCAAAGAGACATCAAATAAAATCTATTAAACCGAGATCAAGAATTTGCTACGCTTGCAAGAGTACGAGCAACTGAACTTCGTTTGACATATTTTATGAAGTTGACTTCAAAGTTATTAAAATTAAATAACAACATTTAGTTAGAAGAGATGATAAAATTAATAAAAATATGTATTTAAAATTAAAATATTAAAATAAATTGTGTCTTTTGCTCAAAATGTCACACATTGCCTAATATATCTGGGCAACGTAAACAAAATAACAAACTTGCAAAATTAAAGTAACGACTCGTGAATGAAATTTGAGATTCATCGAACCAAGACGTAATTGCTTTCTTTAATTTAGTGTCACTCAATTATTCTATTAATGGCTTTCAAATCTTTCACAATAATAAATATACAAATTTCTTCACCGACTCACGAGCACCATCGATTGTGGAGCGAATTGAAAACGAAGCTGAAACTATTTCATGTGGGTATCTCTCGTTTTATTTCCTCTTTGATGTGTTGTTTATTCATTTCTTTCATTAATTCTCTTGCTTCGTTGAAAATGTTGATAGGTTTAGATGGGAATCTTCCACTATCAATGGTTTGCATGAGAAGCATAGGAAAACGAGAGGTTAATTTTTGTTGAGTCTATTAGTTAGGTTTTTGACTTTATTCTTGTTTTAAAGTTGAATTGTTTTTTTATATTTGATTTTAGTGGTTCTTGGTTGTTTTGAAAAGTTCAAATTTGGGTTCTGTTTGTTTGTTTCTTTTTTGAAATGAAAAGTACAATTTGTGTTTCTTGAATGCATAGTAAGTGCTTATGTAAAGTGTGGATTTTCTTAAAAGCAAATGGTGTGGCACCACGTTAATGATAATCTTTGATACTATATTTTAATGGGTGTTATTTTATTGGAGGGTGTACATTGAGCATATGTTTGGTTATGCGATGATTATACTCTTGAGTTTTATTAAAGTGTATGTTTGAATTGATTTTGACATGAATGAGTGTATGTTTGGTTTCGTGGTTGGAGCACTTGGAATTGATTCTGGGTGTGTATAATTGATTTTGACATATTTGATTGCTCTCGAGTATAGTTGATTCTGCTTTTAAGAATTGGTTTTACTTGAAGCTAAAATATGTAGCTTTTGAATCTAAATGTAATATTTATTTTAAACTGAAATTTATTGTTCAACCGACTTTTGCAAGATTGTATCACTTTAGTTTCAGGTCACTTTTAGCGAATGTTCTCGAGTAGAGTTCAGTTTCTTTGTAATTCATTCTAACTTCAAACTAGAGTTTAGAACTTTTGCCTATGCAGTTGATTTTTCACATAAAACTTGTTGTTCAATTCCATTTTACATGAACTGTATAAACATAAATCAATTTTACAAAATTAAATTTTATTACAGTTAAACAAAACTCACACTAAGCCTCTGTTTGTTTTCACGTTGGATATCAATTAAAACGCACATATTATTGAAGCTACAATTACTTCAATTACTTGCTTTGGAAAAACCACATCAATTGAGCTTTGGGACATGAGAATGGATGAGATAATGCTTAACCAAACATATACTAAGTGTATAACTTCTAGTACATCATGATTTTCCACTAAGTGTATACCTTCTAGTACATCATGATTTTCCACCGTGGTTTTAGCGTTTTTCAGACATACTAGTTATGGTTTTCTTATTAAGTGTGCTATTGATGGGTCAAGCAAGATTGTTTTTGTTTTTATTTCTTGGTCAAACAACATTATTAAGGTTTAACTCAAACCAGTTTCCTCTGTGGCTCCTCACTATGTTTGCTGAGGGTGAATATGTATTGGTGTTTCACATGTTGAAACCATTAGACTGTTATACTAGTTAGATTGGTATTCCAAGACATAAATATACGATTTTGTAAAACTTGTTATCCATAGGCTTAAAGTGTCAATGTTAATGTATGTGTATTCTTAGAATTACTTATTCTGTATGTACAATTTCAAAAAAGTTTGTGTTACCTAAGTTAATCAAAATACACTCTTTACTTTCAGGATACTTGCACATCATCAGATATGAAATTTCACTTTCAACCTCCTTATATTTCAATTGAGTTTTTCTTTGATTAAATCAGCTTCCAAATTTGGCATGAGAATCCAAGATAAATTGTTAGTGAAATTGTTAGTAGTGACATAAACCAAAGTTCAACTTCTCTTTGTTTTCACTTTTTTGACTTCTTTGTTATAGATTAAGCAAAACAATTACAAATTGTCTTATGATTTAATAATTTAATATTTATTATAATAATAATAATGATAAAATTTTCCTGCTGCTAAGTAACCTTCATTTGCTCCTTCTCACACTATATATATATATATATATCCTCTTAATCCTAAGCATTCTTCATATGAAGTAAACAATTGGATTCCTACATGAGAACCTTAATTTCTAAGTCTTCCATAAGCTGTTAGTAACGGTTTAACACTAACCTGCTATTATTTATTTAAAAACTATTCACGACAGTGACGTTTGTGATTTGGGTTCACGCTTATTTTGCTACATTTATTCTTTCAGACAGCACCAACTTTTGACTTGAGTTATATAAAGCAAAGTAGCTTCTCAACAAGTATCGAAAGTTCTGACCAGTTAGTTACACTCTTCTGTGAGCTTCCCATCCCTTTCATTCAGGTTGGTTTAATGTTTCTGAATTATTGCTTAGTTGGTAAAATCTCTTCCAATCCCTTTCATATGGTGCATATGGTGCATGCTTATGTACCTTATTTTGTTCTTCACTTTTGTGTTATGCACCATAGTTATATGCAGCACGGTGTACTTAACTGTGAAACTCTAGAACTATAGAAGTGTATATAGCTTATTGGAGCCTGATTGGAATGCAATATAAACTAAATTTGTCTTATGAATCTATGACGTATTAGTTCAGTAGTAAAAGTTTTGCAATGTAACATCAAGGGATAGAGTTCAAATCCCCTCAAACAATTGTAAAATTGCCATTAGTATCACTTTAATTAGTAATAATACCGCGGTTAAACTATTTTAATTTTAGTAGCTAATAGATGTAAGTTTTTCATGTGAATTATAGTGAAAGTCAGCGTTGAGGTTCTCAATGAGTCATCCAGCTGATGAAAATGTTGAAACAAAAGAGATGGATAGCAGAAGTTTGTCTTCAAATGGACAGGAACCATACGTACACAAGGTTGGAATTCCTCCAAAACAAAGCTTCTTTAAGGAATTCCTATACACCGTAAAAGAAACATTCTTCTCAGACGATCCTCTACGGCCTTTCAAGGATCAGACAAAGTCTCGGAAGTTTGTTTTGGGAATTGAAGCTATATTCCCCATACTTAGTTGGGGAAGAACTTATAACCTCCAAAAATTTAGAGGGGATCTTATTGCCGGTTTAACTATTGCAAGTCTCTGCATTCCTCAGGTAAATTTACTTCAAAATGTTGATTTTGATCTTTCAGAAACTATGAGATTGTAATTGATTACTTACCCCGTGCCCCGTTTTTTAATGTTTTGTTATTTGGTTTGAAAACAGGACATTGGATACTCAAAGCTTGCTAATTTGTCTCCACAATATGGACTTTGTAAGACTCTTGTTTCTCATCACCAGATAAAGTTTTTTTACGTGTTTTTCATTGGATTTAAGACTGAGATTTTGTTGTGTTTTGTTCTACTCTTTATAGACTCCAGCTTTGTTCCACCACTGATTTATGCGGTTATGGGTAGTTCACGTGATATTGCAATAGGACCAGTGGCAGTGATTTCTCTCTTGTTAGGGACTTTACTTCAGAATGAGATTGATCCCAAAACAAATCCTACAGAGTATAGAAGACTCGCTTTTACTGCCACATTTTTTGCTGGGATTACGCAGGCAACTCTTGGCATTTTTAGGTATGACATATTGATTCCAAGGGAATTTACATTCGAGTTTTTCTAGCACTAGAGTTCTATGAAACATAAATATAGGAGACACTGAACATGTCACTGACACTAATAATACTTTAAGAAAATGAAAGCGATTGAATGTAACCATCGGTGATGGTGTGTTAGACACCAGACCCGCCTTTAATCTGAAGGGTCGGTGCTACGTAGTTAGTGTTAATGTATATATGTGCTACCAATTTCTTATGTTGACGACATTTTGAATGGGTGGATTTTTTGATCAGGTTAGGATTTTTGATTGATTTTCTGTCACATGCTGCAATTGTTGGTTTTATGGGAGGAGCCGCCATCACAATTGCTCTTCAACAACTTAAGGGTTTCCTTGGGATTGAAAAGTTCACTAGGAAAACCGATGTAATCTCTGTGATGCATTCAGTATTCTCATCAGCCCATCATGGAGTAAGCTTTCCCTTTCGTTCTCTTGCACACGAAAATCAATAATGGGTTTTTAAGATCTGTATCTGAGTGTGTGAAAACTCTAATGCTGATTAATTTCTAACATGTTGCAGTGGAATTGGCAAACTATATTAATTGGAGCTACCTTTCTTTGTTTTCTTCTGTTTGCCAAGCATATTGTAAGTACTCTTATCCATTTGACAATACATTTCTTTGACAGATTGTTGAGATTGTAAAAAACGTTTTTAATCATAATATGATATGTTGTGGATCAGGGAAAGAAGGGCCCAAAATACTTCTGGGTGCCGGCAATTGCTCCATTGATATCTGTTGTACTCTCCACTTTTTTTGTTTACATAACTCGTGCAGACAAACATGGTGTGGCGATTGTAAGTATATCTATAACCCTTCTCTAATCCTGGACATTGCGGAAATAGTTGTATTCGGTTTTTGTAAAAGTATATACCTGCTTGGATTGACTAATTGGAGCTTATCTACTTGCATAAGTAATTTTAAGGCTATATGAAAGAGCTTATGGAAACAATTTATGAAATGTCTATGGGCTGTTTTCAACTAATTTTTATAAACACTCTGAGAAAGCTTATGAAAGTAGCTTATAGCTTATAATAAAGTATTTTGCTTTACTGTTTCTTTTGTTACAGAAATAGGTTATCGATAAGATTTTATATGATAAACACTTAATTAGTTGTTTATTAAAAGTAGTTAAGGTTTTTGCCTATCGATGTGTGTAGGTAAACCATATAGAGAAAGGGATCAATCCTTCATCTGTGAAGGAAATTTATTTTACCGGTGATTACCTTGCGAAAGGTGTTAGAATTGGCATTGTGGCTGGCATGATAGCTTTGACTGTAAGCAAACTTTGAGATTTTTTATTCAATCAGAGTACTTTACCTTATACTTGTGCTGTTATGATAAACTGTTGCATTTTGGTTATTAGGAAGCCATAGCAATTGGAAGAACATTTGCTTCTATGAAGGACTATCAGGTGGATGGAAACAAAGAAATGGTAGCATTAGGAGCTATGAATGTTGTTGGTTCCATGACTTCCTGTTATGTAGCAACTGGTAAGATTGAGAAAGTGTTAAAACATATCCGATAATCTGTAACATAAATTTAACTGACATTAAAAGTTCATTTTAATACTTTATACTTCGAACCAATGAGGGGCTTATTACCCTTTTCTAGCTGCTGATATACTTTTTTTTGCTATTATCAGGTTCTTTCTCTCGGTCTGCAGTAAATTACATGTCCGGCTGCGAAACTGCGGTCTCTAATATTGTCATGTCCATTGTCGTGTTCTTAACCCTCCAATTCATCACACCTCTATTCAAATACACTCCGAATGCCATTCTTGCTTCAATTATCATTTGTGCCGTCATCAACCTTGTAGACTATAAGGCGGCAATTTTGATATGGAAAATTGATAAATTTGACTTTGTTGCCTGCATGGGAGCATTTTTTGGGGTCGTTTTTGCCTCGGTTGAGATAGGTCTTTTGATTGCTGTAAGCACCAAGACTAAGTTATCTTATTATTCTCCCACACATAATTTTAAATTTAGTTTTTGATTGGTACAAGTATTTATCTGGTTATTATTGTTACATGTTGTGGCAGGTTTCTATATCCTTTGCAAAGATCCTATTGCAAGTCACGAGGCCCCGCACCGCTATTCTAGGGAAGATCCCTAGGACAACTGTCTATAGAAACATCCAGCAATATCCAGAGGCCACAAGTGTTCCTGGTGTATTGATTATAAGAGTTGATTCTGCAATATATTTTTCCAACTCCAATTATGTTAAAGAAAGGTAACGACAGTTTTAAAGCTTGTTTTATGTTCTAGTTCTACAGAACATAAATTCGAAGATTGTACTCATAATTATTCTAATACCAAATTGGACTATTCTGTTGCAGGATATTAAGATGGCTGATGGACGAAGAAGAACAAGTGAAAAGAGAGTACCAAACACGAATCCAGTTTTTGATAGTCGAGATGTCACGTAAATCTCTATACTTTTTCTTTCTCCTCAACTCATCTAGGCACATAATTATTGATCATTTATGCTTAAACTCGAATTTCTTAATTTTTTTCAGCTGTTACTGATATTGATACGAGTGGCATCCATGCCCTGGAAGAGTTGTTTAGAAGTCTTCAAAAGAGAGAAGTTCAGGTAACCAAACCATAATATTGCTGTTTGGATAAACAGCATAAGCATGTGTCTACATTGAATAATCTTTGTATCTGATCTATATACTAACTAAAAGTGTACCTCGTTTTTGAGCAGCTTGTTCTGGCGAATCCTGGTCCATTAGTGATAGACAAACTCCACACGTCGAATTTTGCAAATTTTCTTGGTGAAGACAAGATCTTCCTCACTGTTGCAGAGGCTGTTGCATACTGTTCTCCAAAGCTGGCCGAAGAACCTTGAATGAAAATTGTAATAGAAATATGTGATGAAGAAATGAAGTAAGGATAGAGAAAAGTTCTTACATATTGGCCCTTTTTGATGGGTAGTGTTAAGTTAGCTGACACACGTTTTAATACATTTTTATAGGAGATGCGTAATTTTATTAATCCACGTGAATTTCACTTAGGATATAGTGGGTTTAAAAATGATATTATTATGAATGAAAATAAAGAAATAAAAGAACTTAAATAATTGTTACAAACTCTATCATTAAAATTCAAAAAATTAGAATAGAGATATAATTAGAAATTAATAAATTAACTTAAAACAAAAAATAAATAAATGATCAAGAATAAATTTAGGTATTTTTATTGGATTTTATTCTATACGTGATAGCGATTTCATATAAATGTATGAATATGTCAGCAAAAGAAGCCACATTCCTTTATGAAAAAAAGTATGGCAGGTTTCTTGTAAAAACAAGAACTCGTATAACATTAAAATATGTATATTTTAAATTTTAAAAAATCTCATTGCAATCACGTGGTACGTACGGAAGCAAAAGATTTTTTAATAGTTAGCTTTGTCTTTTTGTTATTCTATTTTGATATTACTTTTGTTGCTTTTTCGTTTGAGAACCTGATCCTCTCCTGAAAAAAAAAAAAATAAAAAATAAAAAATAAAAAATATATATATATATATATATATATATATATATATATATATATATATATATATATATATATATATATATATATATATATATATATATATATATATAGAGAGAGGATTTAATTGAAATATTTTACGGATTTAATATTATTTTAATAATTATTGGTCAAATATATATTTAATTATATTAGCTATTTTATAAATAAAATATCTTAAATAAATTATGTGATCAAATAAAATTAAAAGACTATTTAGATTTTATTTAGAAATTATTTAATTAATTAATAAATTAAATAAGTAGATATGAGCTTAAATATGAGTGAATGTCAGGATGACCCATTTGGAATAATGAGAATCATAATAGACCATCACATTATATATAGGATATGATTCGCAATATACCGTCCACAAACAATTTACCTTTTCTCCCCATCTGAAGAGTATTAGAGTTGATCTTCATTTGAAATTCAAAGGTTTTTTTTTTAATATTCATATATATGTTTTATGAAGCATGAAGTTTTAATGATAATTTTTTTAGCATTTTTTTTACACTTACTATAAAGTTTATTGTTTGTGTGTTATATTTATCTTCAAAAGATTTATATGGATTTAGGATCTTCCATATTTTGTATGAATCCTTGAAATTTATTTGTTTTGGTGATCATATTTGGAATTATAATTGTGATTTGAAAAACCATAATATTATATAGTAGGAATTTATTTTAAGTTGCAATTCATATATATATATATATATATATATATATATATATATATATATATATATATATATATATATATATATATATATATATATATATATATATATATATATATATGATAGTGAAAAGTTTTAAATTTGACATAGAAATTATATTATAAAGATTTGTTTGAAAATTATAATTTAAATATTTTTTTTGAAGACTAGTATTTGTGAAAATTTTGATTTTCTGTGAGAGATATGTTATTTAATATATATTATGCTAAATATATTTGGAATCACATATATGGTTATGATCGATGATTGAGAATCATAAAAAATATATTTTCTTTAAAGAATTTGATTCTCAACACTTTATTTGTGGTTTATATTTTTAGAAATATATATTTAAATCAATTATTTGAGAAATATAAATATTGAATTTTAATCTTACTTTGGTGATTTGATTCTTGGTTTTGAATTTTAAAAAAAAGTTTTATTATCAAATCTTTTTTATTTGATTGTTTAATTATTGTTTTATCTTTCAATTTGATTCACATAAAATCTGCATATAAATTTAGATTTTTGAGAGGTAAGACAAATACTAATTTTTTTAATATATATTTAGTTATTGTATATTAATTATGGAATTTTTTTTTGACTATTTTGAATGTCTCTCAAAATTATAAGGTAAAACTAGAGATTTGATTCTTTAAATTTTGGATACTTTGGATTTTAGAATTGATTTTGTTGATTCTAAAATGATTTATTTAAAGAATTATTTGGTGTGAATTTGTTTGACATTTTTTTTGGATATATAAATATATAAATATTTAATATTTATCTGATTTGAAGTTATGCATTTAGCATGATTATTTTATTTGAGTGGATTGTTATCAAGTTTTATACAGTTTTTCTTAATTATGCAATTTGTATAAATTCATAAAAAATTATGTTTAATTGAGAATTTATTCTCACACTAAGGACTTTAAAGAAATATTATTATTATTAAACGACATCTTAAATGAATACGACCTACATTTGTGGGTAGTACCTTGTATATTTAAGACCCTTTTCATTGAATTTATTAATATGTCTAGCAATTTTGATTGAGTTGATTGAAACAACATGTTGCAAAAGTAATCTCTGTTGTGTAAATTTGATTCATTCGGAATTACAAAAGATGTTGTTTGTAATTGTTCATGCGAACTGTTATGGTCGGCCAAAAGGAAGACACAATTTGGCCAAACAATTGCATACTTGTGATGGTAAATACGTAGTAATTATTAATGTTATCCATATGGGTAATGATTGATGTCAAAGACATCCATTATCAGACCGGACTTATTACTAATGTTTGATCATTGTGTAAGAGTATCGTTTATAGTTAATTCTTGCAATCAAAGATTGAGAACTAATGGTGTGTTTGGTATCTTGTTTGAGTCTTTTAATTTATAAGTAAAGATGAATGTCTATATAATAATTTATTCACGCATCAGTAATGATGTTGTATAAGTGTAAATCTTTTAAATGTTTATTTGATTGCACTTGCACATATAAGGTAAACATGTGGCGATGGTAAGAATTTATTGTTTATCAATATTAATTGTCAATGTTTTATAATTATAATAAAATACCACTAGTAATTGATGTTGTTGTCTAAAGACTTGACAAGAATGGTGCACTTGGTATTTTTGGTGAGTACATTTTTTTATGGTAATCTATAAACTAATATAGTTTATATATCTGCAAAATAAATTATTTTTTGATTCTCAAAAGTTATAACTTTTAGGAAAAAAATATGAACATTATGTTCTTGGATATAGACCTTACATAGGGACGGAGAAACTCAAATTCTCTCACAATTAATATATTTAAAGTGAGACTCAAGTTTAAAAAGTGACTATACTCAAAATTTCACAGGTGTATGATCTTAAAGTTTTGTAATCCAGAGACATTAGAGGTGTTATTTAAGATGACATAAATTTTTCATATTATATTTGTTTAATTCTAGTGCTTCTAAAGCAATAAAGAAAAAGACAAATTCTCATTGGAGTGATGAATTTTCATTAAGATTATTAAGCAAAGAAAATATCATAAGCACATTATAAAACTATTTGTTATGGACTGGCCAAGCATGAGCCTTGCACCATATTGAGGCCCAATCCAGTATTCCACTGAACACAAGCCCATTATGAGATCCACGAGGATATGACTGTTACGAAATTGAGTTGTTGGTATATAGTCATTGAGGCCTTCTTCCTCACGCGCTATAACGCTTTCCACGCGGCCAACTGCCCAACGGATTTATGGATGCAGTTACACTTAGTCAAAGGCTATGCGCCTGCTTCATACGAGTGAATGCCCTTATAAAAACCCTCCACTTCTGGAGGGTCAGGTATTCACTTCTAACTCCCCTTTTGCTTACGCTTTAGTTGTCTCATTCTGAAACTTACTTGAGCGTCGAAGTACCTTGCAGGTACCCCACCATTTCCTCTCACCAACATATCATAGTCCTAGCTGAAGGCCGCGAAGACCTGTTCGAATTATTTCTGTACATTGGCGCCGTCTGTGGGAAGCTAACAGCTCCCCCGTCTTTCGCGATCAAGATCCTCTTTCACCGGAAGACCAAATTTTATATTTTCTTCTTCATAGCTACCCAGATGAACAAGACTGTGAAAGATACCTCTATCGTCGTTCTCAATGACGGTGACAATACAGACAACCAAGGAGCATTCCAACTCAACGTCGGTCTCAGTGAAGGACACCCTCCTTCCCCAGCTTTAAATAACCTGAAATAGCCGCCCATTATTCACACGGATCCTGTGTTCGAACCTATTCCCATCCCAGTGGACGTGGATGTGGGCACCCAAGCTCTCATCGCCACCCTCAATAAAGAAAACCTCACCCTCTTTCAACAGAACGAATGCATGAAAATGATCGAACGCAATCATTGTTCCCCTTTGTCGTTTAAGAGGCGCCGTCGTAGAGGTTTTCCCTGTCGGTCTCGATCTCCTCCACAAGCTCATAAAGGGAAGGATACCAGACATCCCTTCCCTCATAGGGACCAAGATCCTCCTGAAGATTCACGATCAGAAAGGGAAGGAAAGCGTACTCGATCTCCTCTTCGGAATACCAGGCGCTCACCTAAAGATCAAGATCACAACAAGAAAACCCGACACGATGAGGACCGTTGTCGACGAAGTAGGTCCCCATAAACTGAGTCCGGTAGCAGTAACAACGAGGACAACCGTAAACCACTCAGGCATGAGATCATGGAAACCCGTATACCACGAGGACTCGAGAAACCTCCTCCCTTGGCCACCTATGACGGGATAACCGATCCGGATGACCACATTGAAAATATTGAGGCCATGCTCCACTATCACAACGTGGAGGGTGCGATCAAATGCAGGTTGTTCCCTATCACCTTGTGCAAAGGTGCGACGTCATGGTACAAACATCTCCCTGCAGGATCCATCACATCATGGAAGGTCCTGAAGAATCAGTTCACCAGGCACTTCACTACATCTAGACGTCATCCCAAGTCCAAGGCCACCCTCGAAGGGATCATATAGGGAAAGGAAGAACCCCTGAGGAACTATATCGATCGGTTCAATAAAGAGGCCCTTGAAGTGCATACTACTGACCGAATGAAACTATATATTTTGGAAAAGGGGTTGCACCCCAATAGCAAATTCCAAAGAGCTGTGGGCATCGAGCCTCCCCAGTCCCTAGCCGAGCTGCTCCACAAGGCCCACACGTACATCCAATACGAGGAGAAGGAGGCCGCGTACAAAATGAGAGATTCACGAAACCAGGAAAGCACAAAACCTCATAGACAAAAGGACAATGACGATGCCCCAAGACGTGAGAAACGAAGGGATGATCACCCACGAGAAAGTAGGGGACCAGCCAGTCGATTCTCAGAATACACTCTTCTCACAGCTCCTCACGAGAAGATCCTTAGTGAGTTCATCAACACTGATTTCAAACAGGGAGGCGTCCGTTTCCCTAAACCTACTGCGTCAAAGGCCAATACTGACAAGAGCAAGTATTGCTGGTTCCACCGTAGCCACAGGCACATCACCGAAGATTGCATCCATCTCAAAGACGTCATTGAGATCCTCATCAAAGAAGGGCATCTCAAGAAAAAAGTCAAAGATGGGGCTCCTTGATAGTAAAAGACTAAGAGAGTCGATGAAGTCACAGGGGAGGTTGCCCCTATGCAGGTAGCCTTATCCGTCACCAGACCCAAGGACTTCTTCATTCCCCGACACCTACACACGGGGTATTTCGCATCACACAGTCCCTGAGAATACTTCCATTCAGCCATGATCATTTCGGGTGGAGGCTACAATGAGATGACTGTAGGGTTCGTTAGGATAAACCTCGAGCATCTAGTCGATTTATCACCAGTTCAGCTTTCATCTATCGAGAGGGTCAAAGGGAAATCCCATCCAATCACTCTCTATAGGGAAGAAATACTCGGAGCGTCTCCTAACTCCCACATCCCTTTGCTGATTCGCGCAAAAATGGAAAAGACTGGTGTGCGCAGAATACCTGCCGACCAAGGAAGCTCAGTAGACATCATGTACACTTCGCTCTTTCGAGCATTGCAACTTGACTAGGGAAACCTTTCCCCATATGTAGGTTCTGATTTGCATGGATTCAACGGAGCCACCGCCAAGCCCTGGGGCTATGTCGACCTGAACGTCACATTTGGAGAAGGAGATGCCTCAAAGATAATCAAAACACACTTCCTGGTGATCGACTGCCTGTCGCTCTATCAGTGCATCCTGGGGAGACCCAGACTTACCGAACTCATCGTCGTCCCTTCAGCGGTCCACCTCAAAATGAAGTATTATACAAAGAAAGGCCACATAGCTACCCTCCACGGAAACATTAAGGCAACGAGGAGGTGCTTTGAAGCAGCAACCAGAGGCCAGACCGTGATAGAAACCGCACAAAAAAAAGGTAAGCGCGCAAGAGACAAAGAATCTTCTGCCGATGACGATCAACTAGGGAAAAAGCCAACACTTCAGATCAACACGATTGATCTCGATCCTCGCATTCCTAAAATTGAAGAGGAGGACACCCCTGTGGATAAGTCAGCTATGTTACGTCCTTTTCCCGCAAGTGAATTCGAAGTTGTAACGTTCGAAGACAACCCCGACATATGAGTACATATCGAAGTAAGGATTCCCGACGAAATCAAAAAACAATTGAAGCAATGTCTACGCAACAACGCCACACTGACCTTTTCGCTTGGAGTGTCGCTGATATGCCAGGCATCTCCCTAGAAATTACATTCCATGAGCTTGACATCAACCCAACGGCCCGCGCAGTTGACCAGTGCAAGCGCAAACAATCTGAAGAAAAAACTTTAGTTACAGAGAAACTAGTCAAGGATCTCATAGAAGCCAAATTCGTAACCGAGGTCAGGTATACAACCTGGCTCTCAAACACTATACTCGTGAAAAAATCTAATGGAAAATGACACCGATCTTAATCGGGCCTGCCCGAAAGACTCTTACCATCTACCCAACATTGATATGCTGGTAGATAATTCTGCAGGTTTTAAATTTCTATCCTTCATGGACACATATTCCAGGTACAATCAAATACCCATGGCCGACAAAGATAAAAGGCACACCGAGTTCATGACCCCTACGGGAAACTATTACTACAATGTAATGCCTTTCGGGTTAAAAAACGCAGGCGCCGCATATCAGTGCATGATGAATAAAGTCTTCCAGTCACAAATTGGAGACATGTTGGAAGTTTACATGGATGATATGGTCGTTAAATCCGTCCAGGAATCCGACCATATTTCTCACCTACAGAGCGTGTTCGACCAAGCTAGGAAATGTAGAATGCGCTTAAACCCTGATAAGTGCACCTTTGGTGTAAGGGCGGGCAAATTCCTCGGCTTCTACCTTACGTAAAGAGGTATTAAGGTGAACCACGACAAATGTCGCGCATTCACAGAATTCCCAACACCTAGCTCGAAGAAGTCAATTCAATCCTTGAACGACATGCTTGCTTCGTTAACTCGATTTGTCGCAAAATCCGCTTAGCACGAGTCCCCCTTTTTCAAATTACTCCGCAAAGAAGCCACATTCGAATGGAAAGAAGAATGCGAGAAGGCTCTGCAACACCTCATACAAGCCTTATCAGAACCTCCGGTTTTGTCGAGGCCAACAGTTGGGGAGATCCTTTATTTGTATTTGTCTATCAATACGAAAGCCATCAGTGTAGTTCTGATAAGGGAGGACCCTGACATCATGAGTAAAGCCTTGCAAGGACCAGAGCTAAGGTATCAGCAAATCGAGAAAGTCACCCTCGCGCTCATGAACGCGGCTAGAAGGCTATGACATAATTTCCTAGCACATATGTAACGCTCGTTTATTTAATTAATTTTTGAATTACATATAATTGTGGTATGTTGTGGTAATTCGCGTTAATTTGAGTATCTTTGTCGATTTGTGTTGCTTGGTGTGGAATTGTGTCGATTTGTGTTGATGGTGTAGCGGTAAAAATCATGAGTGTAAGCTATTAGTTAACTTAACTCAAAGTAAACAGAGTCGTCACCGCGCTTTATTTTTATTCCAAGAGGAAAAGGAAAAAAGAGAAAATAAATCCTAATGAATCTAAAAGCAAAAAGCTAAAGAAGCACAACAGAGAAACATGTAAGGGGATAGGTTACACAATGGGAAGGTTTTACGCACCCAAAATGTCCGTGGTACTCCACGGGAGCCCTTTGAAAAATTTACTGCTTTTGGTTTGAAAAAGGTTTGTTAAATGGATCATGTTGAATTTTCTGCATTTTTCTGCTTCTGGTACAACGTTAACCGGTTAACTATTTTTAGTTCAAATTGGTTAACCGGTTAACCATCTTCAAATTTGGGCAGATTTTGCATGCATTAACCGGTTAACCTATTTGGTTAACCGGTTAACGCAAGTCAGAATGGTGTTTTTGGCTTGTTTCAAGCCCCTTTTGGTTCATCTTTCTTCTTTTTCTTCCTCCTTTTTATTTTTAACTTGGGAAGCACTTTTGGGAGTTATTTCTCCTTAATTTCAATGAACTTTGGGTGTAGATTAGAGTAGTTAATGTTCATTAATTCAAAACTACCTTTTAATGGATTATTTAATTCATTTAAGGTACTTTGCATTGGTGATACATTTTCATGATTGAATTCACCGAGATGAGTGATTGAACTTAAGTATGGAAGAATACCATGAGTACAACTCAATTTGGTGTTCACCTTTAGCTTCGTGCGGTATTGCGTCCGGATAGTGATTTACATATCGGTTATCTCGCATGCATTAACACTAACATTATACACCTTAATTGGTGATGGCCGGCCTCATTTGTAGGGTAATTACTTTGTAAATTACTCGGAGATTGCTTAACATAGACCTAAATGTGTCCTAACTTCGAAATAAAAATCTAATTGGGTACTTGCACTTTCGTGGACCGGATCTCTTGTTGATCACGTAATCCCAAAGTGGTTAATCATATTACATTAAGAATCGAGACTTATGAATGTTTGATGCATAGGTGCTTTGGGTCTCCCAATCTCCTTTCAAATTTCATTGAATTCGGTTCGGTTTGCCTTGATTAACCGCTATAGTGTAAGATGCTAAGCGGATCCGGTTGCCTTTCGATTTTGGTTGCTCTTTTTGGTTGAGGTTGATTAAGTTCAGCATGCCATTATTATTATGTAAATATTATTATACTATTATTATTATTAATATTTTAGATTCTTGCACTTTAATTGCTTTTGCTACTAACACTTAAATTCTTGCACTTTTATTGTTTTTATTATATTTTACTTTATTATGCTTTATTCATCCATATCATGTTTATTATTTGCTCTTATTTTGTTGTTGATTTTCCATTTGTCCATTTGGACACAAAAACATTAATAAATGATTAAACTTCTAAAAAACTTGTGACTTTAATTTGTGGACTATTGGTTACTATCCTTGGCTTTGGAATGAAGATTTGGACTTAGATTCTTAGGACACACTTCCTTTTCCTTGATCTTTATGATGTTGAAATTTGCCTTTATTTGGCCATTTACTAGCTTATAAGGATGGAACTCTTATGCTCATAATTGGAAGTGTCATCAAGTTTGGTTAGATCTTTCTTCCCTTATCTCCTTATTTTCTTTTTTAGGATAGTCCCTTCATCTCCTCCCATTCTTTAATTTTCAAAATCTTCTCCCTTTTTCAAAGGATTCGTTCTTTTTAAATCATCACCTCTTTAATAAACAAAACCTTGACTTTTGTCAAGTGGTTTTTACTTTTTTTCTTTTCTTTTAAAATCAATGAATCTAATCATGTTGACCCTAATTCAAAAAAATAAAAAGAATCAAACTCATTCTAGTTGTTTTGTGCCTTTGTGCACTTTTGTGTATTTTCTTTAAAAGAGTGCCTATTATGAGTCATTATTCTTTAGTTGGGTGCAAGTCTCTCAATCTCCATGAATGTAGTTTGATGTAATTGAGTCTCTTGTCATTCGTGGGGGTTTAGTGGCATACTCGTTGATTTTATCCGAGTTGGCTCTCTCCCCATAATGATGTATGAGTCCATGCCTTCATTCTCATGGTAGTTTGATTGGCCATCCACTTGAAGATGAAAAATTTTCTTCACTTAATAAAATCAATTACAACCCACCCTTTTCACTATTTGTACCACGAACTACGAGGTTTTGATCTTTCATTGTACTTTGTGGGTACGTAGGCATGAGGTGGTAAACCTCTCCAAACAAAAATATAAAAAAAATTCTTTCCTCATCCCTCCACTCTTATTTAACAAACCTTTTTCAAACCGAAAGCAGTAAATTTTTCAAAGGGCTCCCGTGGAGTACCACAAACATTTTGGGTGTGTAAAACCTTCCCATTGTGTAACCTATCCCCTTACCTATTTCTTTGTTGTGTTTCTTTAGCTTTTTCTTTTAGATTCATTAGGATTTATTCGCTCTTTTTTCCTTTTCCTCTTGGAATAAAAATAAAGCGCGGCGGCGAATCTGTTTACTTTGAGTTAAGTTAACTAATAGCTTACACTCATGATTTTTACCGCAACAGAAAAGTGGCGACTCTGCTGAGGAGTAATCTCTAAGTGGATTCGGCCTACTTTGATTTATTTACTGCTTTAGTTTGATTTGTTTGTTATTTGTTTGTTCTGTTTCGGTTTTGGTGATCCTCTGTGTGTGAGATAAATTCTAACCCGGATCTGAGTTGAACTTATGATAGGACGGCGATATTCGAAGCGATAAGCGATGGAGTAGTCCAAAGCTATATCAATTTGATAATCTCCACTCGGTTATGCTCTCTTGGATTATCAATGTCATGATGAGTAATCATACGTGGCATTATTTTCTGACCTTGAGCTGATCATACTGAGGACCGTAGAACCTTTAACCCATCCAAGCCAATTTAGGAACATAGTGCGGAAACCATCCGAGTGTAAACGTAAGGTGGTTGTCACGCGATACTACACTCGGACGAGGTCTATGTTAAGAATGTTATCGGTTGGGGAGTAATCCAAGGTACCAATAATATTCTAAAGATGGCTGTTAACTCCGGGCAACTCTGTTAGCACCCTTTTGGTTTTTTGCAGGTACAATGAAGACAAAACCTTAGTACTTACCTGTGTGGGTTGGTGTTCTGCTACCTTGACTTCCTGCTCGTGACTCAGAACTGAGACTCGTGTGCTTTGTGTGATCTTGTTTGTGGTTATTGCATACACACACTCATGCATTCATGAGCATTGTTTTTGAGATTTCAAGGGACTCATAAGGAACTCTTGCAAAATTTCAGATGTCTATGGTTATTAATTTTGAAAGGAGAAACACAAAGAAGTACAACTTCAAGAATCCTAATCTAGTAGAGCTGAGATAGCTAGGAGCATTGTTGGTTGACACCCAGGAGTTCCGGAAATGTTATGGAAAGCTCTTGTTTATCTTGGATACCGATGTACAAGAGGGGATTCTCCCTACCTTGGCTCAATTTTATGATCCGTTACATCATTGTTTCACCTTTCCTGATTATCAACTTGTGTCAACCTTAGAGGAGTACTCTCATTGGATGGGTTTACCTATTTTGGACAAGGAATTTCTTTTCAGTAGTTTAGAGAAGGAGCTTGCGACCAAAGTCATCGCCAAACCCCTTTTTCTCAAGGAGTCCGATCTTAGTGGGAAGTTTCTTCCAAAAGGGAGTGTTGTCGTTCCCCGAAAAGACAGCAGGGTCCAAGGGTGCATACGTGAACAGTCCTCGAAAAGAGAAAAGGAAATGAACTGAATAAAGTTGCCAGCTAGGCATTTTTATCCCGAAGGAAAGGTAATGCTGCATAAACCTAGAAAGAGATGGATAAGATGGTTGCGAACTAGAGAAACTGAGAAAGGGGACTGGTTACAACCTTGGAAGGTATTAACACCCAGATTGTCCGTCTTACTCGACGAGATCCGTGCTTACAAGATTATGTTTAAAGGGGTAAGTGTATGTGCTAACTGTGTGCAAAAGCTGAGAAAAGAATATACAAGTGTCAGTGCAAAAGAGAGAGAAATTCTCAGGAATTGAGGCTTAGAAAAGAATGATGAAAGAGGGGGAAGACACAGAGACTTTTGTTCGATAACAGTTAAGTTATGCCTACGTATCCTCTCGTGCAATGAGGAAGTCAGAACACCGTAGTTCGACTCAAAGAGACTGAAAATAAATTGACTGTGAACTGCTTTCTTGCCTATGCTCAAGTGTATGACTCGTCTGGCTCGAGTGCTAACTGTCTTGCATTAGACGGAAGAAGCAAGTTCTCGTTTGTGAATGAGTGTGATGAGAAAAGAATCCAAAAGGAGACGATTATTGTTTGTTTTTGATGTTTTTCAGTTTTGTTATTGTTTTTGGTGTTTTGCATAAGTTAATGAGCTTAAGAAATGAGATTAAGAAATGAATTTTATGGTTTGTAAGACAACTTGAGGGGGGACTTGTCCATTAAACACTAGGGTTAGTCCTTCTTAACCATAAGGAAGAATTAGAACCCTAATGTAAGGCCCAAGTTACAAGATAAAGTCTTGATGGTTATTAAGGTGATTTGAGTAAGAGGTTTAAACAAATTAAAGGTTTAACACTTAGGATTAAAGTTATACACTCCATCTTAAGAGAAGGATGCAGACATAACCCTAATTCCAAAGTCCTAAAACTTTAAGAGTTTAGTCTCTGATTATTGAGATGAGAAGAGAGACTCAAGGAGACTCAAAGGTAAAAACTAAGGGGAATAATCACAACCCTAATCATTATCATACTTGGATATCCTATGGTTTGTGAGGCTTAAGAAAGATCTTCAAGGAAGCCACCAATGGAAGAAGCTGATGAAAGGAGGAGGAAGCAGAAGAATAAGTTACTTACTTCCTAAGAAGATAAGTAACTTAAAGGAAGAAAGTGAGAGAGATGGAACATAAGTGAATTAGATTCACTTCAAGGACAAACAAAATGCAAATAAAAGAGATAAGAAAAAGTGAGAGGTGAAGGCAAATCCACCTCCCAAGATAACTTACCAAAACCTGAAAGTGTTAGCATGGATGCATAAAGTACAAAGCATGAAGAAATGAATTGAAATGAGATGCAATAATCAAAGTTAGAAGTGTTTATACAATGAAAATGGCATGTGAGATGATGCAATGTCATACACAATGTACATGAATGATCATACAAGAATGAGATGTTATGAAAGCATGCTTTGAAGTTTGAAAACACATGAAAGTTTATGAAATGAAATGAATGCAAAACATGGAAAAGGAATGAAGAAATGATCAAGCCAGGTTCTAACATGACTTAAGATGTCTAAGATGACATATGAATGCATGAAATATCATGGCAAGTTCATGAAATGATGCATATGCAAGGTGAATACAAATGAACATGAGAAATTAGGGTTACATGGATATGTGAGATGCAAATGGATAACTAGTTACAACAAGGAAACCGGCAGATAACTAGTTACAACAAGGAAACCGGCGTCCCACTGTTTTTGTACTTCTTCTTTAATCTTCATGGCCATATCTGGGCGAGTACGGCGTAAATTTTGCTTCACTGGAGGGCAATCTTCTTTCAAGGGTAGCTTGTGCATGACAATATCCGTATCCAGACCTGGCATGTCTTGATAGGACCAAGCAAAGACGTCGACATATTCTCGAAGCATGTTGATAAGTTTTTCTTTTACTGAAGCTTGCAGACTGGCCCCAATCTTCACTTCCTTCAAATCCTCATCGGTACCAAGATTAACAGTTTCAACCTCCTCCTGATGAGGAGTAATCAATTTCTCTTCTTGCCTCAACAACCTGGCTAACTCTTCAGGCAACTCATAGTCTTCTTCAACCCCTTCATCAACTTGATTAATTGGATTGTCAAAGTCATACGAAGTCATAGCAGTGCTGTTGTCGGTGCAATATGGAGAATTATCTCTACAAGGGTTGAGATTTGTTCGTTTTAGTGATCAATTTTAATCTTGTCCAGAAAATGAAGTTATTTATTTTGAAAACATTGCCATTTTATTGTTTTGTGCGAAAAATAACAAAAATGAAAAGACAGTGAGCGAAAGAGAGAATTGTTTGCAAAAGATGTCCAATATTCATTGATATTCCATTTGCACAAAATTACAAATATGGCCCTATTACAAAATGAGTCCTGACACCTTGGGTAAGATGCAGGACTTGATTCATGCTGAAAAAAGCAGGAAATAATAATTACTCTGCAGGAGTAACCCTTATAATTTCCTGGGAAGACCAATTAAGGACTTAGTGACCCGGGATCTTTGGATGAATCCAGCTCTCCAGGTTGAGGTCGCTTTCCACCTCGTCTTCCATGTTATTGACAACATCTGGGGTGAGCATCCCCCCACTAATGAACTTGGGCTCCTTAGCAGCCTCTGCTCGATCTTGTCGAAATGGTTTGTAACCCAAACCGAATATGTCCTCCTTCTTCTCCATCGGTAACAGCTTTCCCCAACCTTGGGCATTTCCATCTTCAACAACCTTCCGAGCTTGTTGATAGGAGACAATTAAAGTACCCATCCTATCTTCCTGGGATGTAGCAAATACTCCAGTTGTCGCCTCATTGATGTTCAGTGCTTCGAACCCTTGGCACATGGTTTCATGGATTTCACCATCCATCTCAATGTACTTGTATGTAGCCAGATGGCTATCAAAAATATCCTCTTCACCATAGATTGTGATAATCTTCCCTTCCCACTCATATTTCAATTTCTGGTAAAGGGTCGACGTAACTGCGCCAGCAGCGTCAATCCATGGTCAATCCAACAAAGAGCTGTAGGCCGGCTAAATGTCCATCACATAGAAATTAGTCTGAAAGACCTGCGGGCCAATTATCACAGGAAGCTCCACCTCTCCAAGAACAGACCTCTTGGAACCGTCAAAAGCTCTGACCACTAGATTGCTTTGTCGGAGAGCTATACCATCATATTTAAGCTTGACAAGGGCTTTCTTTGGCAAGACATTGAGTGAAGACCCAGTGTCAACAAGAACATGCGAGAGCACAACCCCTTTACCCTCCAGAGTGATGTGTAAAGTCTTGTTATAATGACGACCTTCTGTGGTCAAATCAGTGTTGGTGAAGCCTAGCCCATGGCTAGTATTAACATTAGACACCACTGTCTCAAGCTGATTTATCATGATCTCCTCCGACATGTAGGCTGCGTGCAGGACCTTAAGTAATGCATCCTGATGAGCTTCGGAACACAACAACATGGATAAGATGGAGATCTTGGAAGGAGTTTGGTGGAGCTGATCCACAACCTTGTAGTCACTTCTCTTGATTATCCTCATAAATTCATCCACATCTTGGTCAAAGGATGTTTTATGGGCTTCTTTTGGTATAGGTTCCTCAGGTGCCACACTTTTTCCTTTGGCTTTGGCAGCAACCTCTACCTCAGTATTAATTCTTGGAACTTGTGACGCGAAGAGGTGTCCGCTTCGGGTGAAGCCTCCATCTCCCCCGACATTATCCACTTGTGGTGTATGAATTGAAGAATCAAGAAAGACTCTTTCTCCGTTGCAGTAAAGGTCTGAACCATAGTGCCATGGTACATCGTTATCTTTTTCGTATGGAATTGGCCCCGGCACCGTGATGGTGACTGGACTGACTACAGCAGAGGTAGGAACCGTTATTGTTTGTGGATCATAAAATATGGTAACAGGACTTCTGATCGATGGTGGTGGTGATTGACTGAAGCTGGGTTGTTGCTGAAACTGTTGTTGAGATTGTTGCTAAATATTCTTGGAATCAGGGACCGTTGCAGGGTCGTAGTATATGGTGACTGTGGATACGTCGTTATTAATGGTTGTTGTAGTTGTAGAAGCGGACGCGATTGAACTAGTGTTTGTTGAAGTGATGGAAGAGGTGGTTGCTGATTTTGTAGACGAGTCTGTAGGAACAATTGTCTTTGCAGTTTTAGGAGGAGTATTTATTGTTGCTAAAAAGGGAGTTGCTGATATTGTAGAAGTCGTTATTGTTATTTGCAGGATACCATCTCTGATCAGGCCATTGATGCCACTTCTCAAGTTTGCACACCCATTGACGGAAACTTTGCAAGATTCACAACATGCCTCACAACCTGGAAACACCTGGCATTTTAAAAGCTGAGCCTTAACCTCTGCCAGAGGTGTTTGAATGCTTATAGTATCTTCAATTAAATTCATGGGTTGGCCCTCCTCAATTGCATTTATCCTAGGACCACCATGGCTGGGCATAGGGTTCTTCGTGACATTAGGAGGTGGTGCAAAATTTAGGGCCTTTGAGTCAACCAGATCCCGGACCATCATGTGCAAAGCTTTTCACTTTTCTGTAGTATGGCCAGGTGCATTAGAATGAAAAGCACATCTGGCGTTGACTTCGTAATTTCTCGGAAGGTTCTGAGGATCTGGTGGAGCCAAAGTCCTTAACTCGACAAGATTAAGCTTTAGGAGTTGTGGCAACAAGGTGCCATATGGCATTGGTATAGGGCCAATTACCCTGTTAACTTGAGATGGCCTTTGCTAGAAAGGGCGTTGTTGTTGTTGTTATAAGACCTTTGTTGAGGAAACTGTTGCTGTTGAGGAAAATGATGTGGTTGTTGAGTGTATTGAGGAGGTGGAGTAGGAATAGTGACAACGGCAATTGATCTTGGCAGATATTAGGGTCTTCCTCTGCCCATGTGTACAACATTAGTTTCACCGGATCTGCGAGGCCCTACAAATGGTTTCCTTGCACTACTTGAACTGGCGCCGTTATCAGAAATATTTCCCATTTTCAATAAGCTCTCAATTCTTTCCCCAGCTATAACCACGTCAGCGAAGTTAGTGGAAGAGAAAGCAGCCAATCTATCAATGTATGTCCCTTGGAGGGTGTTCATAAATATATCTGCCATCTCCCTTTCTGACATTGGGGGTTGAACGGCAGCAGCTAATTGCCTCCATCTTTGAGCGTACTCTCTAAAGCTTTCCCTGGAAGACTGGGACATTCCCATTAGAAGTGTTTTGTTAGGAGCCATGTCTAGATTGTATTGATATTGGCGAATGAAAGCCTCGGCCAAGTCTTTCCAATTCCTTACTACGTCCCTGGTCAAATGAGAGTACCAGTCCCGGGATGCCCCTGTCAAGCTATCCTCAAAATAGAACATCCACAAGTTTTCATCCATAGTGTAGGCTTTTAATCTTCCCAGGAAAGATTGGAGATGGGTGCAAGGGCAGGATGTACCATTGTATCTTTCAAAGCAGGGAGGTTTGAACTTGTGAGGAATTCTAACCCCCTCCACTAGTCCCATATCCATGACATCAAAACCCAGAGAGTTTTGAGATTCCAGAGACCTCAACTTTTCTGCTATCTCGTCCAGCCGACGATTGTAGACTTCATCTCCTGCCCCCACTACAGTAAATTGTTCTTCCTGAGGGTCCTGCTGCAAGACACGCCCTCCGGTGTTGCCTTGGGTATTTCTTATAGCATTAATATCTAGGTTAATATGAGGTCCAAACTCTGGGGGATCAGTATGAGGCTGTACATGATCGTTGTTGCTGGTACCCCATGTACCTGGGTGGTTTTCTTCAGGAGTTTGACGCTCGACCAACTCTCTCAGTCTTTCTTAGCTCTGGGCCAACCCAATCATCACTGCCATAAACTGGTTCATTTGGGCCCTCATCTCAGTCCTCTCATTGGCCATCTGGGTTCTCACTTCAGTCAGATCTTGCTGAACCTGGTCCATTTGTAAGCCCGGAAGGTTGTTTCTTGTCAGATACCGGTGAACTCGGTTGATGGGGAAGACTCTTCTACGAGCAATGTTTCCTGAAACCACAACAAAGTGAGAAACAACGAAAATAAAAACCTACAAAACAAAGAAATGAGGTTAGTATGCAATGCAGGATGTCTATTTGTCTTCCAAGGGTATCCGGTTTGGTTCTTTGGTTTTGACCTTCCATACCTCGAGGAATGATGATGTTGGAGAGAGATAATTCCCATAACACAAACCATATATTACAAAGTGTAAAGATACATAGTTTGATTACAACAAGGTTCCCATGGTGGATCAAAATACAACAACAAAAATACAATCAAAATGAAGTACAAGTACAAAGAAACCAAACATCCAATCCATAGTCATCCTCTCTGACTTCTTTCAGGAGAGCCTTAGTCACTGGGCCAACTGGATGCTCTGTGATGGTCCTGATAAGAAGGTTCCTGGTGGCAATGACACTTGTCAACTTCTTATGCTTGTACTGATCCTTTGATCTCTTCAACCCCGCCCGAAGTTTCAACTCAGAGATTTCTTTTTGTGCTGCTAAAAGGGCCTCCTGATTCTTCTTCTCATTAGCTTCCAGCTGCTTTATCTTAGCCTAGGTCCTCTGATCCTCCTGTGAACGAGCCTCAGTGATATTGATCCACCTAGCCTGACTTTCTTCCAAGTAGTGCTCAGCTCTGGCCTTCTAGATCTTGGATTCCTTGCAAGCATTCTTCAATACCAGTTCCCCTGCTCTAGCCCTTCTGATGTAATCATCTGTCTTCTCAATTTTGGTCACATGCTCGATCCGGAGCTTCTCTAACCTCTCATTGTCCAGACGACTATCATTCCTCTCCCAGAGGGTCTTCTTCAGAGCTTCAGAATGATGAGTATTCCTTTCCTTCAATTTCTCAAACTCCTCTAAACTGACTGTAGCTGCAGGCTCCACTGCTGATGGTCCAGGCACATCCTCTAGGGAGAATGGCATGCGGGTGATCTGTCCTCTGATACGTGACCAATGAAGATACTGAGCTGAAGCTATGTTGTTGCACTTGCCAAGAATAGCAGTCCCTTTTGTCTGAATATTATTCTAAGCCCAAGCTGCTTGTCTGGCAATGGCAAGGTTGTGCTGAATGTCACAGTAAAGAGTTTCTGACAAGTCTTGCTCTCCTGGTGGATGTACCGAGGCATACCCTAATTTCCTTTTGAACAACAAAGGATTATAGTTGATGCAACCCTTCACTCTAATCTGGGGTACATTGGGATACTGCCCACTGCTGGTGATGATATCTCTGCCCTTAGTGCTCTGAGTGCACCACCTGATGTCTTCTGAAGTAAGGGCAATCATTCTCTTAGCCCAGTTTCTTGACTGATGAGGATTCAAGAAGGCTTCTGACTTTGGCAAGTGCCTCAATAACCTACAATAGAAGAGGGGTGCACAACATCTGACTAATCTTCCCCTCTGCTTCTCATTCCTTTGATGCACCGAGTAATAAAAGTATCCAAGCAAGGTAGGGACTGGATTCTTCAACAAGAAAAGGTGGATAGCACTCTTGCTTACAAACTTAGGCTCATCTGCAAATAAGATGATACCCTATATGCTAAGGGCCAGAAGAGCACAAACAGTGTCCCACTTCCCTGCTGCATCATGAATGGTGGCCTGAGTAACCAAGAAATCCAAATGGAGGCATATAATTCTAGCCTTAGTGGTCATATTCTTGTCAATGAGGGTGGACTCAAAGTGCAAAGCCTTAGCTACATCTTCGTTCTTGAGAGCAGTCATCTCAGGGTTGAAAGGAATCCCTCTCCTGATGGGGACACCTAACAACATGGAGAACTCTTCCATCAAAGGTCCCAACTAAAAATCTGGGAAAGTGAAACATCGGAGAGGACGGTCATAGAACTGAAGACAAGTGTGGATCATGCTCCTCTGTGATGCATCTAAGTCCATGATCATGTCCACAATGCCACCATAATGTTCCCTGAATAAAGGGACATGATCAGGAGTGATGAGTGTCTAGACCTTCCTGATGCCTGTCAGAATGGGCTCAAAGAAATGATAAGGGATGTTGCTCTTCCTGGATGGGTCCATGCTGACAAGGGATGCTGATGAAGAAGACTGAGGAGAAGTACTGGAGAAAACTGCTGAAGATAGCTGGAGAAGATACTGAAGAGGATCTCTGATGAAGATAACTGATGAAGATGGCTAATGCAGATAGCTGAAGGAATCTGAGCAGCAGAACAGGTCAAAACCAAACCAAAGATAAAATGCGGATACTATGTAAAACAAATAGACAAATGTTAAATGATGCAAAATGATGTATGCAGAATGATATGCAAGGGTTTATGATCAAGTGCTGGATCTATTATCTGCCTTGATAGGGTCCATGTGTGTTTATAAGTCCGGATGGAGGTCTAGAGAACCAGTAACTAGGTTAGGGACTCAAATTAAGAGTCACAAGTCCATGGTTTCACAAGAACATTCCAAAATGATGTGACCTTAACAATATCAATAACAAAGGTATGATGAGGCCAAGGGTTCCTGCAAACCTGTAAACATCCCAACCCCTTCACATGTATTGTTCTAGAACAAAGATCCTCAGACTTGGATCAGTTATGAGAAGTGTAAACACTTCTAACCTGGAGGTAAAATGTTTACAATAATCATAAATGATCCTCCTCTAATTCACCTCAGATGCTGAAGGTCATAAAAAGGTCATCCAAACTTAGCAGGCTTCCCAGATAGCCATAGTACTACAGGAAATCTGTAGCACATAGTTCTCAAGAAGAAACCCATGTTTGAACCGTGTTTCATATTCCCGCACCAGACCGAAATGGAATGGGAAAGAATATGAAGCCACTCTATCCTATATGTCACTCAGGTCCCCGGTATGGAACCTTACTCACTCAATATCCCTCCCACCAAAACAGACAGAAGATCCAGCACAATGATATGATGATAACAATATGAAATGCATATAAACTGTAAAATAAAGCAATAAATAAAGCTGTATAGAAAGAAAAAAATAAAGCAGTAAACAATAAGCATAGGTAGCACATAACACCCCCCATAAACACAAATCAAACAAGCGCTAGGAGAAACCCACAAAAAGAACACGAAACCCTGGTTGCAAGATAAAGGGTCCCCAGCAGAGTCGCCAATTTGTCGCTCCCCCGAAAAGACACTAGGGTCCCAGGGTGCAGACGCGAACGGTCGGCGAAAAGAGAAAAGGAAATGAACTGAATAGAGTCGCCAACTAGGAATTTTTATCCCAAAGGAAAGGTAATGCTGCATAGACCTGGAAAGAGATGGATAAGACGGTTGCGAACCAGAGAAACTGAGAAAGGAGGTTGGTTACAACCTGGGAAGGTATTAGCACCTAGATTGTCCGTCGTACTCGACGAGATCCACGCTTACAAGATTGTGTTTAAATGGGTAAGTGTATGTGCTATCTGTGTGCAAAAGCTGAGAAAAGAATATACAAGTGTCAGTGCAAAAGAGAGTGAAATGCTCAGGAACTGAGGCTTAGAAAAGAATGCTGAAAGAGGGGAAGACACATAGACTTTTGTTCGATAACAGTTAAGTTATGCCTACGTATCCTCTCGTGCAATGAGGAAGTCAAAACACCGTAGTTCAACTCAAAGAGACTGAAAATAAATTGACTGTGAACTGCTTGCTTGCCTATGCTCAAGTGTATGACTCGTCTGGCTCGATTGCTAACTGTCTTGCATTAGACGGAAGAAGCAAGTTCTCGTTTGTGAATTAGTGTGATGAGAAAAGAATCCCAAAGGAGACGATTATTGTTTGTTTTCGATGTTTTCAGTTTTGTTATTGTTTTTGGTGTTTTGCATAAGTTAATGAGCTTAAGCCTAAATAAAAAGCTTGCAAACTCATTATATCATACCTGATTAGGGATAATGAGCCTACTTAAGTATGAGATAAGCACCTCAACTTAATTGGCATGATGATGTAAGATTAAGATCATTAACCTACTTGTGATTAATTAGATGTTTTTGGATTTTTTTGTTTAGTGATAAGTAATAAGTTTAATCTCTAATCACATATTAGTGAACTCATTACACCATCCTAATAGAAGGATAATAGATGAGAACACTTAAGCTGAGGAAGATACCTCAACTTAATCCATGGTTAGGGATTAAATTAATTATATAACAACCCTTTATTAAGTGGATTTTAATTAAGGGATGAGATTAAGAAATGAATTTTATGGTTTGTAAGACAACTTGAGGGGGACTTGTCCATTAAACACTAGGGTTAGTCCTTCTTAACCATAAGGAAGAATTAGAACCCTAATGTAAGGCCCAAGTTACAAGATAAAGTTTTGATGGTTATTAAGGTGATTTGATTAAGAGGTTTAAACAAATTATTGGTTTAACACTTAGGATTAAAGTTATACACTCCATCCTAAGAGAAGGATGCAAGCATAACCCTAATTCCAAAGTCCTAAAACTTTAAGAGTTTAGTCTCTGATTATTGAGATGGGAAGAGAGACTCAAGGAGACTCAAAGGTAAAAACTAAGGGGGACTAATCACAACCCTAATCATTATCATACTTGGATATCCTATGGTTTGTTAGGCTTAAGAAAGATCTTCAAGGAAGCCACCAATGGAAGAAGCTGATGAAAGGAGGAGGAAGCAGAAGAATACGTTACTTACTTCCTAAGAAGATAAGTAACTTAAAGGAAGAAAGTGAGAGATATGGAACATAAGTGAATTAGATTCACTTCAAGGACAAACAAAATGCAAATAAAATAGATAAGAAAAAGTGAGAGGTGAAGGCAAATCCACCTCCCAAGATAACTTACCAAAACCTGAAAGTGTTAGCATGGATGCATAAAGTACAAAGCATAAAGAAATGAATTGAAATGAGAAGAAATGATCAAAGTCAGAAGTGTTTATGCAATGCAAATGGCATGTGAGATGATGCAATGTCATACAAAATGCACATGAATGATCATACAAGAATGAAATGTTATGGAAGCATGCTTTGAAGTTTGAAAACACATGAAAGTTTATGAAATGAAATGAATGCAAAACATGGAAAATGAATGAAGAAATGATCAAGCGAGGTTCTAACATGACTTAAGATGTCTAAGATGACATATGAATGCATGAAATGTCATGGCAAGTTCATGAAATGATGCATATGCAAGGTGAATGCAAATGAACATGAGAAATTAGGGTTACATGGATATGTGAGATGCAAATGGATAAAACAGAAGCATATGACATGATAAAAATTTGAAATTAAACTCAAACAAACCCTAATAACATATTAGGTCACACCCCAAAGGAGAAGGTCAGAAGCCTAACCTATCAAAATTTATGAGTTTCCTAAGTTTTCTAGGGTTTTTGGGTGATTCTAAAGGGAAAATGCAAATCAAATTGAAAATGCAAGATAAATTCATGAGGTAAATGATCTATAAACTAAATGCAATATGTAACATAATGCAAAACGAATCAAGTTCAAACTCTTCTTGGTTAGACAGAAATTAATTTTCAAAGTCAGGGTTAAAAAATGTGATTTTTAATGACCCTTAATTCAAAAAAATGGCAAAATATGATCAAACCTAAAAAGAAATTTGTGTGAAGAGTTTGAAAATGTTTCTAAATACATTGGAATGGTTCATGATTTTTTTTGGTGATTTTTAGAAACCTAATTGTATTTTTAATTAATTAAAATACTTTAATTAACTAAAAATATCATTTAAATATTTTAAAAATACTTTTTTAATGCAAAAAATAAAATAAAAATTATTTTTGGACTAAGAAAAATATTTAAAGTCAGAATGAAAAAGGAAATATTTTTGTGATGATTTTTGATATTTTAAAATAATTATACAAAAGAAATAGAAAGAAATGAAATAAAAATGAATAAAAATGAAAGGTAATCAGATCATGGGGTCTAGATTCGAACTGGGGAAGGAGGGAATTGACCACGCGCGCATCTTAACGGCTGAGATTCAAACTGGGTTAATTAACTAATTATTTTAATTAAACTGAATTAGGGCTTAAGTGGATCAATCTGGACCCTACAAACACGCGCTAAACAGGATCCTACGGCTGATATTCAAACTGGCTGGATTAACCCTAATTACAACCCTAAACAAATTCAGGTGACCGGAGAAAGCTCCGGTCATCTTCTCCGGCGAGCACAAAATGCTATCTCTCTCCCTAGGCTCTGAGAACATCCCAAACTCTCCAGAATCACTCCCCAAGCATCATGAAGCAAGAATCAATCATCAAAAACAATTTATTTCACGCATACATGATGAATCGAAGCAAGAACAAATTCACGGGCAAAGTTTCAGAAGAACAATACATGCTCATTTCTCAATCATTTTCAAAAATAAACATATCACCATGATCAGCTAAACATGTATAATCATTTATAAACTTAAAACAAGAGTTCTGGAAAAAATTTCATCATGGCTACCAGAGTTGAAGCTTTGCAAACTGGAGCTTTCTGACCTCTTCCTTTGTGCAAAATGCCTCCAATGATCCCTCTGGTGCTTCTGAAAAGCTTGGATGGAGTTTAAATGGGCTCCTTTGAGTTATTCAGTTCTGAGGAGTGAGAAATCGTGTTTGAGTTTGAGAGTGTTTGAGGCTATGGTGATGGGTGGGAAATGATCCTGAGGTGATGCTGAGTTGAATGGTGAAGAAAGTTTGAAGTTTGAATGGTTGTGCTATGAGATTCAAAGAGGTGAAGGTGTGAGGTGATTTTTGGCAATCTGAGTGTTGAGAGGCTTTCAGGCTTGTGTGTTGTGATGTTTGTGATCCATGATGTTTGCATAAACCAATGGGATTGCTCAGAAAGTGGGTGGTGGCACAACTTGATTGGTATGGGCCAAGTTGCAAAAAGTCAAGGTGATGTATACTTGAAGCATGGCACGGGTCAGAGGTTGTTTGGAGGGTTGTATGGTCTCAGCTTGCATCAAGTATGGCCATGGGATTGAATTTGATGTGCTGGAAGGCTTGGATGAAGAGTTCTCATGGATTTTGCAATTTTCCCTCTTTGGTGTTTCTTGGATCACAAGCCATGAAAACCCTAGTTCTAAAGGCCAATTCTGATCTTTTGAGATTTCTTTGACATGTTATGACATATTTTTGCACATTAGAGGTCATTAGAATGTTTGGTAAGTGAAATTACAAAATTCCCTCTTTGGCATGAACTTGAAAATTATGTGATTTTTGCCAACTTTGAAAGGCCATATCTTGAGTTCTAGGATGAATCAAGACATGTTCTTATACTTTTTGAAAAGGGAAAGACCTAATCTACAACTTTCATGCCCAAGAATTTTTCATTTGAAGCATTTTTGGTCATGAAAGAGGAGGTTGAAAATCTTTCCCAAAATGGAAAGTTTACATTTCAAGTCATTTCCAAAAATGGCAAGTTTGCAATTGGCTCAAATTTCTTCAATCTTGTGAACTTCCAACCACTTCTAAGATCAAATAAAGATCATTTAACTTCAATTTGATGAAAATGACCTTTTGGTTCCAATGTTGGGGGCCTCAGATGCCCTGATTTTGACTTAACTTGCTCAGGAAGTTACCCAGTGAGCATATGACTTCCACAATGAGTTTCTTCATCAAACTTGGTACACATGATCCTTATAACATATTAAGAACATTATAAACAAGAATGACCCAAAAATTTGGAGTTAAAGCCTCTGAAACCAAAGCCCTAATTTTGGTCATCTGTGTAGTGAAAACCCTAGCTCTGCTTCTATGCCCTTGCCAGTTCTTGTGATCCTTTGGCTTTCATGAACTTTGAGGAGCATAATATGATGATAAAACACACATGGACCCTATTGAAAATCTTTGAGACATTTGGGATGGCTCAGATGGATTCTTGGATTGCTCAGATCACAAACCCTAGATGCAGATGAACTTGAACTATGCAGTGAAACAAAAATGCAATATGAGATGTAATGCTTATGTTAAAACAAAAATGGAAGATCACAAGCCATGGTGTGATAAAAAGTGAGGGCAAATTTGGGGTGTTTACAAGTGTCTTTGGTATTAATTCCAAATTATTAATGGGGAAGGCTTCTACTTTTCTTACTTTGGGTTATAAGGATGCATTTGAGGCTATTATTGCTTTGCTCATTTATGGGATTGTTTTGTTTCCTAACTTAGATGGTATTGTGGACAAGAGTACCATTCATATTTTCTTGAAGATAAATCTGGTACCTACCTTTCTTGGAGACATGTATCATGCCTTGCATTATAGGACCTCCAAAGGTGATGGATAGATTGTGTGTTGTGCGCCTCTTCTCTATAGGTGGTTTATTTCACACCTACCAAAGTCCGACGTCTTCAAGGATAATAGAGAGAAGCAAAGATGGTCTAAAAGGATTATGTCTCTTTCTCATAAGGATATGACTTGGTATTATTCCTATTATGATACTAGAGTGCTTATTGACAGTTGTGGAGAGTTTCCGAATGTACCTCTTCTTGGTACACGTGGGGGAATTAGCTACAACCCTATTCTTGCTAGGCAATAGTTGGGATATTGCTTGAAGGACATACCAAGTAACCTTTCTTTATCCATTTTCTTCTTTCTTAATGGTGCATATCATGTAGAGATAAAGAAAAGGATTGCTCATTCTTGGCATGCGGTTCATCGGAAAGAGAATGGTCAATTGAGAAGATAACACCTTGCTCCCTCCAAGTGTTACATCCAGTGGGTTTGATCTAGAGCTTCCAAACTCAAGATGCTGTATCCACCTGAGGAGACTTTGTTTCCTATACTACCATTGTTTGCTTTTCTTCCTCCCGTTGATGAGAAGGTTGCTCTTCAAGACAAGATGAAGAAAGAGAAAGAAGAATGGATACTTGAGAAGACTATGATGCAAGAGAAACTAAAGGAGAAATATGATCTCATTGAGTTACTTGAGCGGCGTGTTACGAAGAGGCCAAAAGAGGATTTATTTTCCTCTAATACTCAATTTACCATTCCTCCTACATCTGGTGCTTGGAAGGCCATTGTTTACCAGTTGGTGAAGGATAAGGAAGACATGGAGAATCGGTACAAGAAAGAGATTAAGAGGATTCACATGAAATACCAGCCGGGATTTGGGTCTTCTTCAGATGTGATCCCCTAGGCCTAGTTTACTTTTCCTCTCATGTATTAGGATTATTGAGGCTTGTACTTCGCTTGTAATCCTTACTTTAATTTAATGAGAATGAGTTTTTCAGTACTTCAAAAAGTGTTTCTTTATAAATATTGCAATTTATCTTATAGTCCTTTGAAATCTTTGCATTTGCATACGCATACCATGCATCATGCCCACATTGGTCTTGCTTTTTGAGAGTTGTACATGGATCTTATGTTGTTTCTTGGTCTTCATTCAGTTCTCTTGTCAAGCTGACTCACAAGGTTGATACTCGAGCTAATCGAAAGAAGATGTCGGAAGCTTTACAACAAGAGAATCGTGAGTTGTGCGAGGAAGTTTCATATCTTAAGGATAGCTTTGAAAGAGTTACTTCCATGATGGAAAGCTTGGTGGCTGCTTAGAATCAGCCATCCCCTAATCTTAATCCTCCTATTTAGAATACAGTCGTCTCTGAGATTGTCGCAACATCGATCCCTGCCGAAGTTGTCCTTTCTCCTTGCTACCGCATGCCTCCTGGTAAACCATGGGGCATGCCGAATAATTTCACTCCTGCTGGTTATCATCCTCCTCCTTCTGAGACTGCTGCATTTACTACTCTTCAGCCAATAATGACTAATGCACCGTCTGTGACGCACACTACTCTGCACCATGATGAAGTGATTTACCATGCCGAACCTAGTGAAGGCGCTGGTGTAACTGAAAGACTTGATGATTTTCAAGGCCGTTTTGTTGAGTTACAGAGAGAGATGGGAGCCTTGAAGCACAAAGATTTGTTTGGTAAAGATGCTTATGATCTATGTTTGGTTCCAAATGTCAAGGTTCCGTAAAAGTTCAGGTTGCCTGAGTTCGAGAAATATAAGGGTAACACTTGTCCTCTGAGTCATTTGACTATGTATACTAGGAAGATGTCTGCTCATACAGATAACGATCAGTTGCTGATTCATTATTTCTAGGATAGTTTGACTGGTGCAGCCATGAGATGGTACATTAGTTTGGATAACAACCATATCCATACTTTCAATGATTTGGGAGAAGCTTTTGTTAGGCAATACAAGTATAATGTTGATATGGCACCAGATAGAGATCATCTCCGTGCTATGTCCCAGAAGGAAAAAGAAACTTTCAAAGAATATGCGCTAAGATGGCGCGAGCTAGCAGCTTAGGTTGTTCCTCCTCTGGAAGAGAAAGAGATGACGAAGATCTTTTTAAAGACTTTAGGTTCTTTCTACTATGAGAAGATGATTGTGAGTGCTCCTTCTGATTTCACTGAAATGGTGAGTATGGGGATGTGACTAGAAGAAGGTGTCTGTGAGGGACAGTTGAACAAAGAGAGTAGTAATGGCTCGAGTTCTAAGAGGTTAAACTTCGGTAAGAAGAAAGAAGGTGATACTAATGCTGTGTCTCGTGAAAGTTACAGAAGACCTCGTGGTCGTGAGAATCATCATCATCAGCATGTAGCTTATGTAACTCCGATGATTAATGTGTCTCCAACTGTGCCAGTAGATCCAAAATACCAATCTCGTTATCAACAACCGTCTGTGCAACAGAGCGGAAATCAACAGGGTTGTGTTAAGCCAAATTTTGATCCCATTCCAATGTTGTATGAAGATTTGCTTTCATCTTTGATTGCAAAGAATCTTGTGCAAACACGTTCTCCACCTCCAATTCCAAAATCTATTCCATGGCGGGATAAGTCAGAAGCTCACTGTGCTATCATCAAGGTGCCCCGGGGCACGGTGTCGAACATTGTTATCCGTTGAAGTTTGAAGTGCAGAAATTGATAAGGAGGAATGTTCCGTCTTTCAATGATGTTAATCCTAATGTGAAGACAAATCTGCTTCCAAAGCATGGTAATACGTCTGTGAATATGGTTGATGGCTGTCCTGGTTTGTTTAAGATTTACGAGGTCCGCCATATTCGAAGGTCTTTGGTTGAGATGCATGCTTTCTTAAGTGAATATCGTGATATTGATCACGACTATGCTGGATGTTGTATTTGTTCAGTGAACCCTCGTGGTTGTGTGATTGTTAAGAGAGACATTCAAAAGATGACGAATGATAAGTTGAATGAAGTGACAACAAAGAGAGATGAGTATGACAATGAAGTGAATGTTATTGTGCCTCAATTCAATATTCCTGAGAAAGTTGTTCCTGAGAAGGTGGTTATTTCTTTTGATAGCCGCAAATATGTTGTTACTCCCTTGGTGATTAATTTGTCTGGTCCAATGCCATATGAGTCTGATAAAGCTGTTCCGTACCGGTATAATGCTACGATGATAGAAAAGGGTAAGGAAGTTCCTATTCCTTCTCTAAAGTCTGTGGTTAGCATTGCTAATGTGACAAAGGTTACTCGAAGTGGTAGAGTTTATGCTTCGGATCCTCCGAAGAGAGATGAAGATACAAGTGCGAGTAAACATATTATGGATGTTGTTGCCCGATCAGGACAATTTGGTGATTCCAGTTTGAAGGATAGTGAAGATGAGGTGTTGAAACTGATAAAGAAATGCGAGTACAACATTACTGAGCAATTGTTGCATACCCCGTCAAAGATATCAGTTTTATAACTTTTGATGTGCTCTGAGGCTCATAGGAAGTCTTTGCAGAAGATTCTTGATCAAGCTTATGTTGATCATGATGTGATTGTTGATCAGTTTGATATATTGTGGCTAATATCATATCATGCAACAATCTGAGTTTTTGTCATGATGACTTGCCTAAAGAAGGAAGGAACCATAACTTGGCGTTGCATATTTCAGTGAATTGTCAGGAAGATGCTATGTCTAAGGTGTTGGTTGATACCGGATCTTCTCTGAATGTGATGCCGAAATTGACTTTGTCAAGGCTTGCATACCAAGGCGCTCCCATGAGGCAAAGTGGGATTATTGTTAAAGCTTTTGACGAATCAAAGAAAATTGTGATTGGTGAAGTTGATCTTCCTATTTTGATTGGACCATTTATATTCCATATTACTTTTCAGGTAATGGATATACGTCCCGCTTACAGTTGTCTCCCTGGAAGACCCTGGATTCATGAGGCAGGAGCTGTGACATCTACTCTCCATCAGAAGCTGAAGTTTGTGAAAGATGGGAAGTTAGTAACTATTGGCGGTGAACAGGCGATGCTAGTGAGTAATTTGTCATCTTTCTCCTATATTGATGCTGAAGAAGAGGTGGGAACTTCATTCCAGGCTCTTTCTGTTGTTGATAATGCTGCTAAGAAGAATGTTATGCCTATGTCTTCTCTCAAGGATGCTTTGCGTGTGCTTGAAACTGGTCGATCTGACAGTTGGGGATGAGTTATTGATGATGTTGACAACAAAGAAGGATTTGGTATTGGTTTTGCACCAGGTGTGGCTCTCAATGACCCGAAGACTATTCAGAAAGGATTCCGAAGTGCTGGGTTTATCAACAATCATTCTGTTGCTGCCATCATTGAAGATGATGAAGATGAAGAAATGCCTAACTTTGTTACGCACAGAAAGATTTGCAAGAACTGGATTGTTATTGATGTTCCTTCTATTGTTCATACTTCAAAGTAATTTGTTTTATTTTCTTTCAAAAATCCTTTCACTCTGCCCAAGGTGAAAGTGATGTTTGTCGGGCTTTGTTTCAAATTTTATCATCATCAATAAAATGTTATTTTGTTTGTTCCATATGTGTTTTTCCTTTTTTGCTTTATTCTAAAAAATGGTAATATAAAAAACCCAAAATAATAATAACCATTGTTTATCTGCATGATGTTGGCACTTTTGTTCATACTCTAAAATAAAAACAAAATCATTGTGCATATTGATTGATAAACCCATTGAAAATAATGATCCTATGCCCACTCCCAACTTTGAATTCCTTGGTTTCAAAGCTGAGGAAGAGGATGTTGAAGAGATTCCTGATGAGATTTCTTGGTTGCTTGAGCACAAGGAGAAGGTTATTCAGCCTCATGGAGTGTCTACAGAATTGGTCAACTTGGGTTCTAAAGATGATAAGAGAGAAGTCAAGATTGGAGCATTGCTTGGTCCTGAGGTTAAGAAGAGGATCATTGAGCTTCTTAGAGAATATGTTGATGTGTTTGCTTGGTCCTATCAGGACATGCCGGGTCTTGATACTGATATTGTGGAGCATAGATTGCCACTGAAGCCTGAGTGTCCACCTGTGAAGCAAAAGTTGAGAAGAACTCATCCTGATATGGCAATAAAGATCAAAGAGGAGGTTCAAAAGTAGATTGATGCAAGTTTTCTTGTGATGTATAATTATCCTCAATGGGTGGCTAATATTGTGCCTGTTCCAAAGAAAGAAGGAAAAGTCTGAATGTGTGTTGATTACAGAGATTTGAATAAAGCCAGTCCAAAAGATGATTTTCCATTGCCACACATTGATGTGTTGGTAGATAATACGACTAAGTTTGATGTGTTCTCCTTTATGGACAAATTTTCTGGTTATAATCAAATAAAGATGGCACCCGAGGACATGGAAAAGACCATATTTATTACACCATGGGGAACATTCTGCTACAGAGTGATGCCCTTTGGATTGAAGAATGCTGGTGCGACATACCAAAGAGCTATGACCATGCTTTTCCATGATATGATGCACAAATAAATTGAGGTATATGTTGATGATATGATCGCTAAGTTGAGGACTGAAGAGGATCATGTTGAACATTTGCTGAAGTTGTTTAAGAGGTTAAGGAAGTTTAAACTCCGTTTGAATCCGAACAAGTGCATGTTTGGTGTACGTTCTGGAAAGTTGTTAGGTTTCATTGTCAGCCAAAAAGGCATTGAAGTTGATCCTGATAAAGTAAAAGCTATTCGGAAAATGCCTTCTCCAAGAACTGAAAAGTGAGTAAGAGGATTCTTGGGTCGTTTGAATTATATTTCGAGGTTTATCTCTCACATGACTGCCACATGTGCTCCAATCTTCAAGTTGCTTAGAAAAGACCAAGGTTGTGTCTAGATAGATGATTGTCATAAGGCGTTTGAAAGTATCAAAGAATATCTGCTTGAACCTCCAATCTTGTGTCCTCCGGTAGAAGGTAGACCATTAATCATGTACTTGACTGTATTGGAAGATTCCATGGGTTGTGTGCTTGGTCAGCAAGATGAATCTGGAAGAAAAGAATATGCAATTTACTACTTGAGTAAGAAATTCACTGATTGTGAGTCTCGGTACTCCATGCTTGAAAAAACTTGTTGTGCCTTAGCTTGGGCTGCAAAGCGTCTTCGCCAGTATATGCTGAATCATACAACTTGGTTGATCTCTAAAATGGATTCGATCAAGTATATATTTGAAAAGCCTGCTTTGACTGGGAGGATTGCTCGTTGGAAAATGTTGTTGTCAGAATATGATATCGAGTACCAAGCTCAAAAAGCTATAAAAGGTAGTATCTTGGCTGACCATTTGGCACATCAATCGGTTGATGATTACCAGCCTGTCAAGTTTGATTTTCTGGATGAGGATGTGATGTTTTTGAAGATGAAAGATTGTGATGAACCTTTGATTGAGGAAGGGCCGAAGCCTGGATCTCGATGGGGTTTAGTTTTCGATGGTGCTGTAAATGCACACAGAAGAGGAATTGGGAAAATGATCATTACTCCCCATGGTTCACATATTCCTTTTGCTGCAAGGTTAAATTTTCCTTGTACCAATAATGAAGCTGAGTATGAAGCCTGTATTATGGGTCTTGAGGAAGCTGTTGATTTGAGAATTAAGCATCTTGATGTGTATGGAGATTTTGCCTTGGTAATCAATCAGATCAAGGGTAAGTGGGTAACTCATCAACCCCACTTAATCCCTTATAGAGATTATGCCAGGAGGATATCAACTTTCTTCACTAAAGTTGAGTTTCATTATGTGCCTCGTGATGAAAATCAGATGGCAAATGCTTTAGCAACTATAGCTTCTATGATAAAGGTGCACTAGTGGAATGATGTTCCCATGATCAGAGTGATGCGGCTTGAAAGACCAGCTCATGTGTTCGTAGTTGAAGAGGTCCATGACGACAAGCCTTGGTATCATGATATTAAATGATTTCTCCAGAGTCAGAAATACCCACATGGGTCATCCGATAAAGATAAAAGGACTTTGAGGAGATTAGTGTAAACACCCCAAATTTTCCCTCACTCATTTCACACCATGGCTTGTGATCTTTCATTTGTTGCATAAATATAAGCATACCATCTCATATTGCATTTTTGTTTCCCTGCATAGTTCAAGTTCATCTGCATCTAGGGTTTGTGATCTGAGCAATCCAAGATTCCATCTGAGCCACTCCAAAGGCCTCAAAAGCATTCCAAGAGGGTCCATGTGTATTCTATCATCATATTATGCCTCTCAAAGTTCAAGGAAGTCAAGAAATCACAAGAACTGGCAAGGCACGGAAGCAGAGCTAGGGTTTTCACAACACAGATGAAAAAATTAGGGTTTTGGTTTCAGAGGCCTCAACTTCAAATTTTTGGGCCATTCTTGTTTCTAATGTTCTTAAGATGTTATAAGGATCATGTGTACCAAGTTTAATGAAGAAATTAATGGGGGAAGTCATCTGTTCACTGTGTAACTTCTTGAGCAAGTCAGAGCAAAATCAGGGCATCTGAGGCCCCCAACAATGGAACCAAAGGGATGTTTTCATCAAATTGAAGTTATATGATCTTTATTTGATCATTAAAGTGCTTGGAAGTTCACAAAATTGAAGAAATTTGAGCTAAACCAAAAGTTGCCAAAAATGGAAATGACTTGTAATGGAAACTTTCCATTTTGGGAAAGTTCTTCAACCTCCTCTTTCTCAACCAAAAATGCTTCAAATGAAAAATTCTTGGTCATGAAAGTTGTAGATTAGGTCTTCTCCTTTTCAAAAAGTACAAGAACATGTTCTAATTCATTATGGAACTCAAGTTATGATCCTTCAAAGTTGGAAAAAATCCTATAATTTTCAAGAATGCACGAAAGAGGATTTTTTGCAAAACCACTTGCAAAGCCATTTCATGACCTCTAATGCATCTTTAAAAATCATACCATCATAGTGCAACTCATTTTGATCAGAATTGGCCCAAGAATCATGCATTTTCATGCCTTGAACTTCAAGAAATTCCAAAAGGGCCAAAACTTCTCAAATTTGCAAAATGATATGAATCTTCCCATACACTTGTGCCAGCATGCCAAATCTGTTTCTATGGACCTCCTTGAACTCAGCTGAGGCCAGACATCCCTTGCAACCAAGCCTTTCATGATCCATACCTCAAGTACAACCAAACTTGACTTTTTGCAAAATCACCCATACCAATCAGCATAGGCCACAACAACTACTCTGACCTATCACAGCTTCACATACATTCCTCAAGGAAATCATTTGATACAACACATTGCCCTGAATCATCAGATAGCTTAGATTGCCAAAAATCCCTCTCAAACTTCATTTCTTCGAAACTCATAAACCAACCATCAAAACTTCAAACAAACTTCACCAATCATCTCCATACATCCTCCAGATCATTTCCCAACCATTAAATAAGCCTAAAACCTCAAGAATCAGAAATACGATTTCTGCCTCCACAGAACCAAAACTCATAAACCAAGCCATATAAACTCTTGCAAAGCTTCTCAACATCCTCAGGGGACTCATTGAAGCTGAATTGCACGAAGGAGGAGGCCAGAAAGCCCAGAATTTGAAAGTTCAACCTCAGGTAACATGATGAACATTTTTTCCAGAATCTTGTTTTCTTGTTAAAATATTGTTCTACATGTTACCCTGATCACTGGGATATGTTTAGTTTTAAAAATGAGTGAGAAATAAGCTTGTATCGTGTTTCTGAAATTTATGACCTAAATAATGTTTGATTCGATTCATGATGTTCTTAGAATATAAATGAGTTTTGTTGATTGATTCGTGTTCTATGATGTACATTGTTTGATTCTGGAGAGTTTAGTGAGTTTTTATGGTGTTTTGAGAGAGATGGAATGAGGAGCACACCGGAGAAGACGGCCGGAAGTCTTCTCCGGCCACCTGAGTTTAATTAGGGCTAATCCCCATTAATTAACCAGGTTTGAATTAGGTCCCTTAGATTGCTTTTCCCGCGCGTGTTTGGACGTCTTAGATCCCTCATTAACCCTAATCTTTGATTCATTAATTTAATTTAATTTAATTAAGTCAGAATGAATCTCAGCCCTTGGTTTACGCGCAGGTCAATGGTTCCCCCCAGTTTAAATCTCAGCCTTTGGATTGACCTACTTTTCCTTTTATTCATTTTAATTCATTTTTTATCCATTTCTTTTCATATAATTATTTTAAATAGTAAAAATGATCAAAAAAATCTGAAAATTTTTAACAAATTTTTTATTAATTTTCAGAAACCAAAAATATTTTTATTTTTATTTTTTGCATTAAAAAGTATTTTTAAATCATTTAAATGTTTTATTTAATTAGTTAATTGATTTTAATTAATTAAAAATACATTTAAGTATTTAAAAATCACCAAAAAAATCAGAGAGCATTCTTAGACATTTAGAAACATTTACAAACTCACCATACAAATTTTTTTTTGGTTTTGATCATGCTTTGACATTTTTCAATGAATTAGGGTTCTTAAAAATGTTCATTTTCTAACCCTAACTTCAAAAATTCATAACTTTTAAACCAAGTTGAGTTTGTGAATGGTTCTTTTTGCATTGTTCTATGCATGACTTCTAGCATCCAAAAACATTTTTGTTTCATTTTTATCTTGCATTTTCAAATTATTTGGCATTCTACATTGAGGATCACCCAAAAAACCCTAGAAACTTAGAAAATTCATAACTCCTTCTAGGTTTAGCTTCTGACCTCCCCCTTTGGATGGTGACCTAATACATGTTTAGGGTTCCTTTGAGTGCATTTTCAAATTTTTATCATGTTGTATGCTTCTATCTTTGCCATTTGCATCTCATCCTTTCATGTAACCCTAATTTTGCATCCTTACTTGTATTCATCTTGCATATGCATCCATACATGAACTTGCCATGACATTTCATTCATTCATATGTCATATTAGACATCTTAGGACATGTTAGAATCATGCTTGATCATTTCTTCATTCATTTGCCATGATTTGCATTCATTTCCTTTCATTAACTTTCATGAACTTTCAAACTTCAAAGCATGCCTACATGACATCTCATTCTTTGTATGATCATTCATATACACTTTGCATGCCTTTGCATCATCTCACATGACATTAACATTGCATAAATACTTCTGAATTTGGTCATTTCATCTCATTGCATCTCATTTCATTTCATTCCTTTATGCTTTGAACTTTATGCATTCATGCTAACATTTTCAGGTGGTAAGTTACTTTGAGAAGTGGATTTGCCTTCACTTTTCATTTCTCTTCATCTCTTTCATACGCATCTTGCTGGTTTCTTTTGAAGTGAACTTTTTCTCTTGTGTTCATCTCTTAGTTTCTTTCTTTAAGTCACTTATCTTCTTCAATGAAGTAAGTAACTTATTTCTTCTGCTTCATCCTCCTTTCTTCTGCTTCTTCCATTGGTGGCTTCCTTTAAGATCTTTCTTAAGCCTCACAAACCATAGGAACATCCAAGCATGATAATAATTAGGGTTGTGATTAGTTCCCCTTAGCTTTTACCTTTGATTCTCCTTAAGTCTCTCTTCTCATCTCAATAATCAGAGACTAAACCTTTAAGGTTTTAGGACTTTGGAATTAAGGTTATGCCTACATCCTTCTCTTAGGATGGAGTGTATAACTTTAATCCCAAGTGTTAAACCCTTAACTTGTTTAAACCTCTTAATCAAATCATCTTAATAATCACTAAGACTTCATCTTGTAACTTGGGCCTTACATTAGGGTTCTAATTCTTCCTTTATGGTTAATAAGGACTAACCCTAGTGTTTAATGGACAAGTCCCCCTCAAGTTGTCTTACAAACTTAAAATCCACTTCTTAATCTCACCCTTAATTAAAATCCATTTAATAAAGGCTTTTTTTGTCATGAATTTAATACCTAACCATGGATTAATTTGAGGTATCTTCCTTAGCTTAAGTGCTCTCATCTATTATCCTTCTATTAGGATGGTGTAATGAGTTCACTAATCCTTGATTATGGCTTAAACTCATTACTCTACACTAAAAAAAACCCAAAAACATCTAAATAATCACAAGTAGTTTAATGATCTTAATCCTACATCATCATGGTAATTAAGTTGATATGTTTATCTCATACTTAAAGTATTCTCATTATCCCTAATCAGGGAGGATATAATGAGTCTACAAGCCCTTGATTTAGGCTTAAGCTCATTAACTTATGCAAAACACCAAAAACAATAAAAAACTGAAAATATCAAAAACAAACAATAATCGTCTCCTTCGGGATTCTTTTCTCATCACACTCATTCATAATCGAGAACTTGCTTCTTCCGTCTAATGCAAGACAGTTAGCACTCGAGCCAGACGAGTCATACAATTGAGCATATGCAAGTAAGCAGTTCACAGTCAATTTATTTTTCAGTCTCTTTGAGTCGAACTACGGTGTTCTGACTTCCTCATTGCACGAGAGGATACGTAGGCATAACTTAACTGTTATCGAACAAAAGTTTTTGTGTCTTCCCCCTCTTTCAGCATCCTCTTTTAAGCCTCAGTTCCTGAGCATTCACCTTTTGCACTGACACTTGTATATTATTTTCTCTGCTTTTGCACACATATAGCATATAAACTACCCCTTTAAACACAATATTGTAAGAGTGGATCCCGTCGAGTACGACAGACAATCTGGGTGCTAATACCTTCCCAGGTTGTAACCAACCCCCTATCTCAGTTTCTCTGGTTCGCAACCGTCTTATCCATCGTTTTCTAGGTTTATGCAGCATTATCTTTCCTTCGGGATAAAAATGCCTAGCTGGCGACTCTATTCACTTTCATTTCATTTCCTCCTTTCGCCGACCGTTCGCGTCTGCACCGGGATGCAAATCTTCGGGAGCGACAATTAACATGAAATTTCTTCTTGAATGGAAATGTGCTTTATAAGAGGAATTTTGACATGGTCTTGCTAATGGGCATGCAATGGTTAAAAAGATGTTGAGAGCAGGTTACTATTGGCTGACAATGGAATCTGATTGTTATAAGTATGTGAAAAAGTGCCATAAGTGCCAAGTATATGCTGAAAAGATTCATGTGCCACCAACTCATCTCAATGTTATTTCTTCCCCGTGGCCTTTCTCTATGTGGGGAATTGATATGATAGAACTCAAGGCTTCGAATGGACATCGTTTTATTCTTGTGGCAATTGACTACTTCACCAAGTGGGTGGAAGCGGCATCATATGCTAATGTGACCAAGCAAGTTGTGGTTTGGTTTATCAAGAATAATATTATATGCATATATGGTGTTCCGAATAGAATCATTACAGATAATGGTTCGAACTTGAATAATAAGATGATGAAAGACATTTGTGAAGAATTCAAGATCCAACACAATAATTCTTCTCCTTATAGACCGAAGATGATTGGGGCTGTTGAAGATGTGAATAAGAACATTAAGAAGATTATTCAGAAGATGGTTGTGACATATAAGGACTGACATGAGATGCTCCCTCTTGCTTTGCATGGGTATAGTACATTTGTCCGCACTTCAAAAGGGGAAACCCCTTTCTCACTTGTTTATGGTACAGAAGCAGTGCTCCCCGTCGAGGTTGAGATCCCATCAATGAGAGTTCTGATGGAAGCTAAGTTGACTGAGGCTGAATGGTGTTAGAGTAGATTTGATCAGTTGAACTTGATTGAGGAAAAGAGAATAACAGCTGTAACACCCTAAATTTGCCCTCTTCATTTTAAGAATCATATCACATCATATTCATCATGAACATATCATTTTCTTAGCATCCTAGCATGGAAAGATGAGGCATAACATTTCTCATGACCTAGCATTAGGCATATGATCATCTGTGGAGGTTCTTGAGGCATCACAAGCCATGACAAGGGGCCCAATGGTTTTATACAAGTCCTATGAGGGGTCTACATTGCATTTACAAGTTCAATTTCATTTACAAAAGCTCAGAAGGTTGAAAGATCATCAGGGAATCCAGGCTATGGCAAAGCTCCTACACAATGGTCCTAAACTAGGGTTTGAGATTTAAGCAGGAAAACCTCAAGAATTTGGCCATTTCATTTAGGAAAAGTCTTTCATATGTTAAGAGGATCCTAGGTACCAAATTTGGTGAGAAAATTCCTTGTGGAAGTCAAGTATTTCTTCAGTTGCTTGGAGATGAAGAAACTGGTCAACTGTGCCTTTAAAAAGTCAACTGTGCGATTTCAAGGGGTTCAATCCATTTTTTTCTAGCCAAGGGATGTTCTTACAATGTTATAAAAGGTTTGGCAAGTTCACAGATCATGAATCATGAAGTTTTGAGGGGTTTTGCAAAATTGGTGTAAAGTTGGTTTTGAGAAAATGCCATTTTTGGCAAGTTTTGCCCTAAAATTCAAGTGAGCTTAACTTGGTGAAAAATTCTTCAAATGGACAAAAGTCAAACATGAAAGTTGGAGATTAAGACCTCCAATTTTCAAAAAGTACAAGTACTGTTTCATATCATTCTTGGTTAATGATATATGGCCCTCGAAAATTTGACAAAATTTGGGCAAAACTTAAGTTTTCACTTATGCACCAAGAGCCAAAAGTCATAAAACTTCATTTTGAGTGTTGGTATGGATCAAATAAGTTTACAATGTTAAAATGAAATGCAAATGGCTTACTTTGCTCAAGGAAATACTTTAAATTCGTGCCAAGTGAGAATTTCATTCAAAAGATGCAATTTGTGCATGAACATGGGAATTGTGTGACATCTTCATCTAAGGGCCAGGATTTTGTTTGTTTGAGATTAAGGGCTGGATGGTGAGTGCACATGGGAAGAAGGCAAAGGAATGCATGAGGTTTACATGCTCTCATCACAAAATTGCAAAAATTGCAAAATCACTCAAACTTTTTATCCACACGTGCAAACCTCCTCATTTCTTCAGCATTTCCTCATGACATGATATAAAATAAATTAGGGTTTTACAAGGGCTCAGTTCTCTCTCATTTCTCAGTTTCCAACTTCTTGCACAACTTGCATTTTCTCTCAAATCTCTTCACACACTTGCTCTCTCCAAAAACAAATCATAGATCCTTCATCCTTGGGAGCTCAGGATCATTAATCTCACCATTGTGCAAGCTATCTCTCAAGAATCACAGCCTTGCCATTTCAGGGCAGTTGGCTGCAAAATCCAAGATCCAACAAGATTCAAGACTTTAGTTGCATTTATTTTGCAACTAGAGAGAATTTGGAGTGGATTGGCTTCATTCTCTGGGCTTCTAACAAGCTTTTTCAAGAACTGCAAGTTCAGGTAAGCTTCTGAATCTTCAGATCTAGAAATGAAAATGTTTGTGTGCTTTTGGATCTTTGATGTATGCTGATCATTCTGCTATGTTTAGTTTCGAAATTGGTGCATTATTGAGTGTGTATTATGAATTTGAATTTTCTTGGTCACAACTGTTTGTGCTAGATCCAGAGGATTCTTTGATCTATTGACTTTTTCATGCCCATATTTGAACTCAGGGTAGTGTGTTTACCTAATCTGGAGGTCCTTGTGCATTTTTGTTGTGTTTTGTTCATGCTGTGTAATTTCCGGTGCCGGAGCCCTAGCTCCGGTCACCGGAATCTGGAAAACTTGTTCTAGGGTTTCCAAGGTAGAAGACAGTCTCCCCACCCTTGGATCTCTCCTCTCCTCACTCAGGATCTTGCCACGTATTTTAATGAAGCACCCTCCCCTCACGTGCTTTTCTTTTTTATAATTTCTTTCTGAGTGTGCCTTGTGTGATGCGTCCCATTCTAGTTAATGTGTTCCTCCACTCTGGTCATGTTATTTTACCATGTCATTTAATAAAGAGAGTCACCATATGTGTCCATTCAATCTGAAGGCTTGTGCTTTTTTCTATTAATTTCCTTGAATTTCCACCATATGTTTTATATTCCAGCGCAACCCAGTGGGCCTAATACACTATTCGCACCCCCCCTGATTCATAAGCCCAATCATTTCAACTGGATTTCTTTTCTATTCTCACCCCCAGTCTCCTTTTCCTATTTTATTTTCTTTTCTTTTATTTCTTTTCATTTCATTTTGATTTTCAATTATTAAAAATACTTCCAACCATCAAAAAATTCCAAATTAATTCATGAATGATCAATTGAGTTTTCTTTAATTTTTCATATTTTTCTTTTTCATTTATTTTCATCATCCACGTGTCAATTAATTCTTACATTTGATTAATTCTTTTTAATTCCTTTTCAAGCATCCTGCCTTGTCCAATTTCCCTAGAGATCATTATTTTGAGTTTCTTGTTGTTTCTTTTTGCTCTGGATTCATAAGAGGATGTAGTTCATGTGTGATTTTTGTCCTGATTTTTAGAAATTTGTTCATTGGGTTTTGGTCCTTGCCTTGTAAGTGAAGTTTCTTAACCCTAGTTGATGTTTATGCCTTCTTTTGACTTGTCTAGCCTCTGAATTTCTTCCAATCCTTTTGGCATCTTGCTATATCATGTTTGGAGATCATTTGCCCTATGTTGTGGAATTTTTGGGTGCATTGTGAAGGAAAATTGCGATCTAAACGCAGCGGAAAACAAAAATTTTCCTTTAGTGATCCTTACAAATGAGCATGGTCAGTGATAGAATCGTTACCTCTTTGTGGCGATTCAGATCTTTGATGCAGCGATCACAAGCGTTGATGAAGTGCAACGCCTCTACTCAGTCCACACGAACAGCTTCCGGTCACAGTGCTAGCTGCTTACGAACGGAATTATTTGAGTGAGAATCAAAAACGAAATTGCATCAAGTAAAAGCTTCATCACAAGGGTTCCTTTTATAGACTCTCTTGTGGGCTGCGGGCTAAAAGCCCAATTCACATGATCCATAATAATATTATATATTATTATAATAACTATTATTATAATAAATATATTTATTTTATTATTATTTTATAACCATTATAAAATAACAATAATTATTATTATATTATCCGAATTTCTATTTTTCACTTAAGTGCACCGTACCTTACGGTGTTCCTTTGATTTCTCTATCTCTCATCAAACTGTCCTTATGTGTGTGACCCTGTAGGATTTCGTAACGTTGGTAATTATATTAAATTATATATTTAACATAATAAACAGTGAGCGGTATCTAGCAACACATCACTGCTACCCAAGTCACGAAAATGTCATGTGATCTGACAAAACCTTTTTCGTGATAATATATGTTTGTACAATTACCCTTTTGCCCCTATGTCTATATTGAACACAAGGCATACACTGTGTCATCCTTGTCCAGTTCAATATTGGGCCCTTAGACATTTCTCCTGTTATGCAGGATTGGCAAATTCCATCTAGGACACTCATGTCCCTCAGCATGCTTCGTGGAGTGCCCATCAACTGTCTTTATGATCATCCAGTTACGGATAATGTTTGATCAGCAATAAAGCACCCGACTCTACATCTAGGGTCCATAGTGGTTTCAGGTCGAAGGGTGGTAATACACCATTATCACCATGAGAATAACTTATGACACTTTGCATAACATACTATGTAGTATTCTCATAGCGGGTCAATCCGGTATAAATATTACTCCTAATATGTATACCTATGTCAAGACTTGATAACTCTTTATCCATGATCCATGAGATGTGATCATCAGTCTATCTTCATAATAGTCTCAATGCTTTAATGTTATCCCACTTTGCAATAAAGCTTGACTACGGATATTTTAAGAATAATGTCTTTATGTTTAATGGGATCTCATGATTAAGTCACACTTAACATTTCATTAAACAGACTAACTATTCTAGGGACTTTATTATTCTGAAAGACAAACATAATAAAGAAATGCCTTTTATTATTAAACGAATAATCCGATACAAGTACCAAAAAGTATTGGCCTCTAGGGCTTACACCAACACATTGTTGATTTGTTTTGAAATTTGGTTCATAACTTGTCCCATTTGGTTTCCTTTTGATCATGAGGTCTCTTATTAGCTTAGAAGGGCACTTGTGCCAACTTCTTCTTCTCATTTGGGGTCTCTTTGGGGTATGGGTATCATTCTGATATTGGCTTAGGGTTTGTGTCTTAGAAATTTTGTATTTGGCTTACCTTTTAAGTTCTTTCTTTCTTAAGTGTTTTCACCTCACTTCTTTGCTCATTTCCATCTCATAATGTGATTGTTTGGTCTTGTGCCTATCTTTTCTTCATCTTTCTTGCTTATTAAGAATTTCTTTGACTTGTTTTGGTTCTGGTCTTGTGCCTTGAGTTCATGATTTGTGCATTTTTGCTTTGCATCTCATTAAGTTTACTTTACCTTGCCATGTGTTTCATGTTGCATCATATTGTCTTGCATGCTTCTTCCCTCATTCTTGTAACTTGCATTTGCATTAAGCATTTGTATATATGACTTCACTTCTGTTTGTATGATGTTGGCATGTCATTTTGCTCATTGTGTTTCCCTTGTATGCTTATGTTGCTAACCGTTTCAGGGGCTATGGTAAGTGAGAGGTGTGGATGTGATTCCCACATCTCCAAATCTCATCTCTTCTCTTCTTATTCTTACTTGTGCTAACCTTTATTTGTTGGGCTTATGCCTTACTCATCTCTTCTTCTTTCTTATTCTTCTCTTCTTCTTTCTTTTTTCTTTAGGATAGAAAACCACACTAACCTTAGGATATCCATGCATGACAATACTTAGGATTCATTTAGTCCCCAATTAGATGTTTTACCTTTGTGATCCTTGTGGTTCTTCTTCTCTTCTCATCTCAAAACCCTAAAAAACACTTAATAGAGTTTGAAGTGATACCTTGAATAATATCCTTATCCCATGAGATACTTGTAGTCTTCCCATCTTGGGATAGTACAAGCTTATCTTGTGATGCACAAGTCTGATCAAGATATCATCTTCACAAAGAAAAAATCATAAAAACACTTCTTCACTGTAAATACCAAAAACACTTAATAAGTTAATAAGTTAATAAGCTTAAGCCCTAATCTATGGGTTCATGTTTTGGGGATCTTCTCCTTACTTGAGTGTGCTTGTTCTATTATTCCATCTTGGAATGTAGTGACAGGTGCACATTCAATGGAAAAGAGCCTGAGTTCACTTCCTTGTGACACACTCATAAGAGCTTCATAAAAAACACAAACCAATAATAAGCGTCTTTCCTTCGGGAATTCTTTTCTCATCTCCTTCGCTCCGTACGCGAACTTGCTCCTACTTGTCATTTTTGCAAGACGGTTACACACTCGTCGTCCGAGTCTGCAACACCTGAGCATTGACATAGGAAGTTCAAGCCTTAAGACACAAGCAATCTTTTCCAACCCTAGTTAGGGGAACTACGACATCTATGATCCTCATTATACCGATGAGGTACGTAGGCAGCGGGGTAGGGCCCGTTCGAGCACAATCTTTATTTTCCCTACATTTTTCCTTTTCATTTCTTTTTCAGTTCTCTTTTCTTTTCTTTTATCCAGTTCAGTTACTTTTCTTTGTGGCAGCTTTCATTTCTTCACCCTTTGAAACATTTTTTCTTTGCAAGCATGGATCCCTTCGGGTACGGCGGACGATCTGGGGTGCTAATACCTTCCCAGGTCGTAACCGACTTTCGAACTCAGTCTCTTTGGTTCGCAGGACCTGTCTCTTTCCTTTTCTTTTCTTTTGGTTTGTGCAACATTACCATTCCCGTTCCTTCGGGATAAAAATGCCTGGCTGGCGACTCTATTCTTTTTCAGCGCCACTTTCGCGTTTGTACCAGGATGGAAATCTGGGGAGCGACAGCTGGCGACTTTGCTGGGGAGTTTCTAACCAGAGTATCTCTGGTTCCCCTGTGAGTCTCTCCTAGCGCTTGTTTGTTTCTGTTTCTTTGGGTGACGATTGTTTGCTGTTGCGTATTGTATTTTACTGTTATTTATTCACAGTTTATTTTACAGCTTTATTTACAGTTTCCAATATTTATTTTCTGCATCATATTATATACTGGACTGTCTGGACTGGATTTTCTGTTTGGTGGGTTGGGTGATACTGTTTCTGAGAGATGAGCTCATTACCACGGCTCGAGTGCACCTTAGGACTTAGAGTGGTTCCACTTTGGCCTCATGAGATCTTGTCATGGGGGTAGTAGTGAGTTCCACGCCCAGATTTGCGACCGTCTTGGAAATGTCTTGATTTGGGGATCTTCCTCTCTCATTTCATAACCTTGACAGTTATGTGCAGCTGGGGACCGATCATTGAGAACCTTGTGGAAACATCCCTCTTTAGTGATGACAGTGGCAGACCACATTTTGTGGCAAACCCATTCGCATCCGAGGGCCCACCTGGGACTTACATAGGATGACCTTGTTTCCCGGACTCAGCTGAGGCCTCCCTGCGTAGTATATAATGCCAAACCGATTCCCTGATTTGGTCATGAGCCATTTCTCGGAGATGGTGAAAGTATTATTGCTATTCGGCTTTGAGAGTCCGTGATGTTTGACCCGGAGCATACCAGTGAGATGGGGAGGGGTTTACAGGTTTGCAGGAACCCTCGGCCTCTACATATCCTCATTATCAGTGGTCCTTATTATGATTTATGGTCCTATGGTCCTATGGTTCTTGTGTTCTAGTTTTCTTGGTACTGTGGTTCAGAGATCTTCTATCAGAGAATTGTGATTCAGAGGACTTTTGGTTTGCAATTGATCAGAAGGCCCTTGTGTTCAGTGTCCAGTATCCAGATGGTCCCAGTTGATCATATGCCTGCATTGCATTTGCATTTGCATTATTCTTGCATTAACTATTTATGTTTCCATTTTTCAGGTCATTGTTCATAATAAGCTCCCAGTTCTGGTAAATCTTATCTCCAGATGGAAGAAATCAGAAGAGTTACAAGGAAAAAGAATGTTCACTATACTTTTCTTCAACCTGAAGTCAGAAGTGTTCAGAAATTAGAAGGTCTGATGAATGACCAAGTCTTGGGTAATTTCAGGAAAAGATATGGCCAGATATTGAAGTATGTGGACAAGCCCACTGCAGACCAGAAGGACATTTTGCATACCTTGCTTCAGTTTTATGATCCCCTGCTGCATTGCTTTGTGTTTCCAGGTTATATCTTAGCTCCTACCTTGGAGGAGATTGCCAGCATTCTGAATATTCCAGTCAGAGAGACATTGCCTTTCTATGGGTCTGAGGTGGTGCTTAAAGAAGAAGACGTAGCCAAAGTTTGTCGTTTACTAACTGCTACAGTCAAGAAGGCTCTGAAGGATAGTGAAGGCAAAGGACTCCCTTGGAGTGTGCTCACACCAGAGGCAGAGAAGTATGCTAAAGAGGGTAGTTGGGGTGACTTTGGTGCTTTGTTAGCTTTGATGGTGTATGGGTCTAGCTTGTTCCCAGGAGAGAAAGAATTTTTAAGCTTGGAAGTGATCCCTATCTTTGCTAAAAGCAATCCAGTGCCAACTCTTTTGGTTGATTTCTACTATAGTGTTCATTACAGGAATGAGAAGGGTAGAGGTGGACCAGTAGTCTGCTGTGCTCCTTTGTTTGCTGAATGGTTTTCCAGACAACTGCCAAAATCAGGTGTTTTCAAGGAGATGAGGGATGAGTGGAGATGGTCAAGAAGGTTGATGGGGTTAACTGCTGAAGATATTTCCTGGGGATATGACAGAGATCTGCTAGGAAGAGAGTTGCTGGTTAGTTGTGGAAGATTTGCTGGAGTGCCTTTGCTGGGAAGGAAAGGTGTGATCAGTTATTATCCAACATTAGTCAGGAAGCAATTTGGTTATCCTTTGAAAGATCCACCACAGATGGAAGAGTTTGCTGAGTCTTTGTATTTTCCTGTGGAAGGAAACAAGGAGTTAGTTCTATAAGCCTCCCAAGCTTGGGCTCACAGGATAAGGAAGGGTAAGAAAGACTTTGGCAGAGTAGATCCCAAGATGTATCCACCTTTTGCTGCATGGTTGCAAAAACATGTAGAATAAGTTCTCATGCCTTTCTTAGTAGAAGATCCACTTTATCCCAGAGAAGTGCCCAGCCAGAGTACTGTCTCCCTTGAAGAGTACAAGAAGTTGGAAGCTCAGCTGCATGAAGTTCGAGTGGAGAATGCTGAAATGGTTAGCCTGTATCATCATGCCAACAGGGCCAAAAATGAAGCAGAAGGAAAACTGCAGAAGATCCAAGCCTCCTTGGAAGCTAAAGAGAAAAACTTTGCTTGAAGGGAAGCTCACTTTCACAGGTTGGGTCTGATGGAGGCAAAAAGAGAAGCCGAACGCAAAAAGACTTTGAAAACTCTCAAGGAAGCTCGTCAATCCATTGTTTGGTTGCAAGGCCAAAGGGAGGAAGAGCATAAGAGGTTCAAAGAAAAAGAAGAGTTTTTCGAGGTGCAAATGGCCTTCAAGAAGGAAGAGGTGGAGCAAGTCCACAACATTCGGAGGGAAAAGACTCAGCAGTTGGCACAAATCCAGTTAGCCTTGGAGGAGGAACAAAAGGAGATTGAAGAACTCAAGCTGAAAGAAGGTGTCAAGAAGGGCAGAGCAGAGGAGCCAGGGTCCTTAGTTTAGTTTATTTTTCAGACTACCTACAGGCTTGTTGTAGGAGTCTTGCTTTATTTGTCTTTTATTCATGTAATGGCTTGTAACCCTTCGGGGAATATTTCTGTCCGTGCTCTGACTTTTGGGCGGCAGTGGTTTGTCCATGATATACAGTGTTAATGTGCAAATTATCATTTCTGAATATGCAAGGCTTGTTTGTCTGATACTGCTAATATCTGAACATTCTTCAAAGAGAAAGCTTGAAAGTTAATACACAAAGTGGCTGTCTGGAGTAAAATGCCAGAACTAGGGCATGCAAATGCTTAAAACTTGGAAACATGAGCAGTTACATTGCATTGCATATGACATGTTTGTTTGTTTTGCAGGTAGTGCTTCAGTTTCTAACGTTCTTGTTGTTTCAGGAACTATAGCTCCCAGGAAAGTTCGAGAACAACCAGTCGCACACAGATATCCAAAAGGTCAACAGAGAGAGAGAGTCATGGATCAAATTCAAGCTGACTTAGCTGACTTGAGACTGAGGATGGACAATTTTATGACCTTGATGGCAGGCATGGGTCAGAATCAGGAACCTCTGCGGGAGATGATAGAAAATGGTCAGGCCAGGAACAACGGTACTGCTGATGGAGGTAATCGTAACGGTGTGGGCGCCCGCCAGGTTGAAATCCCTGTAACACAACCAGGGGTTACCATAATCAATGATGGACTGAACAATGTGCAAATGGATGGACAAGACGAACAGTTCACTCTGCTGGATGAAACTAAAGGCCAGGGGGCTGAGATAAACAGGAAGTTTGAGGAGATGGCAGAACAGATCAAGGCTATTCAATCCCAGAATTCTTTGGGATTCGACATTACTGACTTGGGCTTGGTTCCAGGGGTTAGAATCCCTTACAAGTTCAAGGTCCCAACTTTTGAGAAATACAACGGCACAACATGCCCAAAGACTCATCTTCAGTCCTTTGTAGGGAGGATTGTTGCTCACACTGATGATGAAAAGCTATGGATGTACTATTTCCAGGGCTTCTTTGGAATGGTATATGAAGCTAAGCAGAGCCAACATTAAGAGCTGGAAGGACCTGGAAGAGGATTTTGTGAGACAATACCATTATAATTTAGACATGGCTCCAAATCGCACTCAATTGCAACATATGTCTCAAACTTCTAAGGAGGGTTTCAAAGAATATGCTCAAAGGTGGCGTCAGCTCACTGCCAGAGTGCAACCACCACTGCTGGAGAATGAGATGGATGATATGTTTATGGGAACATTGCAAGGTGTGTTTATCGAAAGATTGGCGTCTTGTTCTACTACCAAGTTCAACGATATAGTAATTGCTGGAGAGAGGGTAGAGACTTTGTTAAAAATGGGAAAGATTCAGGATACAAGTGCAAGCAGCTCGAGCGGAGTAAGAAAAGCCTTCAGCGGACCCCCGAGAAGAAGGGAAGGTGAGACCAATGCTGTGTTTGGCCGAGGACGGGGCCAAGGATGGAGCCGAGGATATAGAAGGTCATATGAGCATGTGGCAGCTGTCACAATTCCCTCTAGCCCTGTGCAGCAGGTGCAACCTCAACAACAACAGCAGCAACAATAGCCACAACGTAACAACTATCAACAAAGACCTTATCAGCCAAGGCAGACTCGCCCGGCTAATAGGGTGCTTGAGGCAATTCCCATGACATATGCTGCTTTGCTACCAAGATTGCTGGAACTGAATTTGATACAACTGAGGACTTTGGCACCACCACCACCTGGAGAGCTTCCAGTGGGGTACGATGTCAATGCCAGATGCGCTTTCCATTCAGGGGCACCCAGGCACTCAACTGAGAAGTGAAGGGCGCTACAACACAAAGTTCAAGATCTGATAGACTCCAAGGCGATTAACTTTGCACCACTGCCAAATGTTAATTCAAACCCGATTCCGAATCATGGAGGGGCTAGAATAAATGCTGTTGATAGTGGTCAGAAGTTAAGTCTGATTCTGAGCATAAAAGAAGTGAAGACTCCACTGTTGGATGTAAAAGAGAGATTACTGAAAGGTCAAGTGTTTCCGGGATGCAGTTCTGATTGCGAGAAGTGTATGAATTCAGAGAACGGGTGTGAAGACCTAAAGATGGGATTGCAGAATTTGATTGATGAAGGATCTTTGTAGTTTAACAAGGTTGATAATGAAGTTTATGATGTGTCCACTATAACCATATTCTATGATGCAGCTGAGATGCCTGCTAGAAGAGAGCCGGTGACCATTTATGTTCCTGAAGTTAGTCCTGTTACTATCACTGTGCCTGGGCCTGTTCCTTATACAGATGAAAAAGCCGTTCCATGGCACTACGCTCAGATGTGTATGTGGATGGACAGAAAGTGGAGAGTAAGTCTATTGCTATTAACTCGACTGTAGTGAACGTCGGAGGGGTTGGAGGCTTTACGAGAAGTGGTCGTCTAGTTGCTCCCCCAGTTCTGAGAGGGGATCCTGAGGTTGAGGCTTCGGCAAAGGCTAAAGGAAAGCAAGCTGTGACTGAAGAAACATCAACTCCCGCTGCTGGACAGGGTACCTTTTAGAAAGAGGTCGAGGAATTTATGCGGATCATTAAAAATAGTGATTATAATGTGGTCGAGCAGTTGAACCAGACACCTTCCAAAATATCCATTCTATCTTTGCTGATGTGTTCTCCTGGACATAGAGATGCCTTGTTGAAAGTGCTGCAGATGGCCTATGTTCCTCAAGAAATAACTGTTAACCAACTTGAAGCTGTAGTGGGCAGCGTGAATGCAAGCCACGAGCTGGGCTTTACAGACCGAGACCTTACGTCAGAGGACCGTAACCATAACAAAGCACTACATATCACTATGGAGTGCAAGGGTGCTGTGTTGTCGCATGTCCTTGCTGACACAGGTTCTTCTCTTAATGTACTTTCGAAGAAAGCATTAATGAAGCTCAATGTTGATGGTATAGTCCTGAGACCAAGTGATTTGATCGTCAAAGCTTTTGATGGGTCCAGAAGGTCAGTGTTTGGAGAAGTTGAGTTACCCGTGAAAATAGGTTCTCAAGTATTCAAAAGTATCTTCTACGTCATGGACATTCAGCCCGCATACAGCTGCTTGTTGGGACGCCCATGGATTCACGCTGCCGGAGCTGTTACCTCCACTCTGCATCAAAAGCTCAAATATGTGGTTGATGGCCAAGTAATCACAGTGTGCAGAGAGGAAGATATCTTTGTAAGCCACTTATCAACGTTCAAATATGTAGAGATGGACAGAGAGATTCACGAGACTCTGTGTCAAGCCTTCGAAGCTGTTAATGTCAGCATTTTGACTCCTGTGGAGAAGAGCAGAGAGAAAGAGGGTACCTCCATCCATTCCTGCAAGCAGGCAAAGGAGGTGGTTCAGTCAGGAAGCGCCCAAGGCTGGGGCAAATTGCTGGAATTAGAGAAGAAAGACGACAAGTTTGGTTTGGGTTATCAGCCTGGTGGATCTACTCCAAGTGGTAAAGCCATTACTTTTACAAGCGCTGGGATGCTCGACCGCAACCAAATCTGTGTGACAAGCCAAGATGGAGACAGTGATGGTGACTGTGACAACTGGATTCATCCGTGTACGCCCGGAGAGGAGCTGAAGAATTGGTCTGCTGAAGACATTGTCCAAGTTACCTGGCACTCAGAGTAATTTATTTGTTTCCTTTTTCTTATCATACTGCATTGTCAAATCCTGCACTCTGCCAAAGGTGCTAGGATCCATTGTATTGGGCCACCATGTTTGTTGTGCACTTATTTTACCATGAAATAAAAGGACATTTTCAGACAAATTGTGTTCTCTTTCTTTGTTTTTAAATTTTTCACAAAAAATATAAAAATGGCAATGTGTTTTTCCTTTTTTGTTTTTGTGTTTGTGTCTCTTTTAAAAATAAGCAGATTCTGAAATAAGCACATCATCTGTGCAGTGTTGATCATCCGGATTCCATTGATAACATTCCTGCTATGACCACGCATGACTTTGACAATCCCGTCTACCAAGCTGATGAAGGGGTTGAGGAAGACTGTGAACTCCCTGAAGAATTAGTCAGATTGTTGAAACAAGAGGAACGGGTTATTCAGCCTCATCAGGAAGAAATTGAGATCATTAACATCGGCATTGAAGATATGAAGAAAGAGATCAAGATTGGGGCCAGTCTGCAGGCCGAAGTAAAGAAAGAGCTGATTGGTATGCTGCGAGAGCATGTGGATATCTTTGCTTGGTCATATCAAGATATGCCAGGGTTGGATACCGACATCGTTGTGCATAAGCTAACTTTGAGAGAAGATTGTCCTCTTGTGAAATTAAGTGGAGAAGAACTCGTCCTGACATGGCGATGAAGATCAAAGAGGAGGTTCAGAAGCAATGGGATGTCGGGTTCCTTGCCGTAACTAGTTACCCACCTTGGGTAGCTAACATTGTACCTGTACCAAAGAAGGACGGCAAGGTCCGAATGTGCATTGACTACCGCGATTTGAATAGAGCAAGCCCAAAAGATGACTTTCTGTTACCTCACATTGATGTGTTGGTAGATAACACTGCTCAATTCTCGGTATTTTCCTTCATGGATGGCTTCTCCGGGTATAATCAGATTAAGATGGCGCCGGAAGACATGGAGAAAACAACGTTCATTACCCCTGGGGTAAATTTTGCTATAAGGTCATGCCCTTTGGTTTGAAGAACGCCGGGGCAACTTATCAGTGGGCTATGGTCACATTGTTCCATGACATGATACACAAGGAGATTGAGTGTTATGTGGACGATATGATTGCTAAGTCCCGAGACGAAGAAAAGCATCTGGTCAATCTTAAGAAGCTGTTTGATAGACTGATAAAATACAAGCTGAGGTTGAATCCAAAAAAGTGCACTTTCGGAGTGCGTTCCGGGAAACTGCTGGGTTTCATTGTTAGTCAGAAAGGAATTGAGGTAGATCCTACAAAAGTAAAAGCAATTCAAGATATGCCTGCACCGAGAACATAAAAAGAAGTGCGTGGGTTTTTAGGGAGGTTGAACTACATTTCACGGTTCATATCTCATCTAACGGCCACGTGCGAACCAATATTCAAATTGCTAAGAAAAGAGCAAACAGTCAGGTGGAACGATGTTTGTCAAAAAGCTTTTGACAAGATAAAAGAATATTTGCAGGAGCCACCAATTCTAATGCCTCCAGTTGAGGGAAGACCTTTAATCATGTACTTGACCGTGCTAGAAGGGTCAATGGGGTGTGTTCTAGGCCAACATGACGAGTCTGGTCGAAAAGAGTACGCTATTTATTACCTTAGCAAAAAGTTTACCGACTGTGAATCCCGTTAATCACTGCTCGAGAAAACTTGCTGCGCTTTGGTATGGGCTGCTCACCGACTGAGACAGTACATGTTGACTTATACCACACTGCTAATTTCCAAAATGGATCCTGTCAAGTACATCTTTGAGAAACCAGCGTTGACCGGAAGGGTTGCTAGGTGGCAAATGATCTTAACTGAATATGACATACAGTATACTTCTCAGAAAGCCATCAAGGGAAGTGTATTATCAGATTACCTTGCACAACAACCTCTTGAAGATGATTATCAGCCAATGAAGTTTGATTTCCCTGATGAGGACATCATGTACCTCAAAGAAAACGATTGCGAGGAACCACTTCCGGAGGACGGGCCAGACCCTAAATCCAAATGGAAGTTGATGTTTGACGGGGCAGTCAATATCAATGGACGTGGAGTTGGTGCTGTTCTTATCACTCCCGAAGGTGTTCACTTTCCCTTCGCTGCCAAAATTACTTTTGGCTGCACCAACAATGAAGCGGAATACGAGGCATGCATAATGGGAATAGAGGACGCAATTAATCTTTGGATTAAGACCCTCGATATATTTGGAGATTCAGCCCTCGTCATTAACCAAGTTACCGGCAAGTGGTATACTCATCAAGAGCATCTAATTCCTTACAGGGATCATGCTAGAAAACTGTTGACGTTCTTCACGACAGTTAAGCTTCAGTATATACTACGTGATGAAAATAGGTTTGCCGATGCATTGGCCACTCTTTCTTCGTCTATCAAAGTCTTGTGTTGGAATTATGTGCCCAGAATTGACATATCCAGGCTTGACGCTCCAGCTCATGCCTTCTCTGTAGACGCAGTGTCTGACGAGAGACCTTGGTATTTTGATATCAAGCTATTCCTGGAAAAGCAAGAATACCCAGCTGGGGCATCTTCCAATGACAAGAAGACCTTAAGGCGACTTGCTGCTAGCTTCTTCTTGAATACAGACGGGGTTTTGTACAAGAGAAACTTTGGCATGGTCTTGCTCAGATGCGTGGATAGACACGAAGCAAGCCTGTTGATGCAGGAAGTCCACGAAGGATCTTTCGGTACCCATGCAGGAGGGCATGCTATGGCTAGGAAATTACTGAGATCGGGGTATTACTGGATGACAATGGATGCAAACTGTTGTTCATTCGCTCGTAAGTGCCACAAGTGCCATATTTATGCACACAAGGTGCATGTTCCTCCAAGCCCGCTCAACGTCATGTCATCTCCTTGGCCCTTTTCTATGTGGGGCATTGACATGATCGAGAAGATAAAGCCTACTGCTTCAAATGGTCATCGCTTCATCTTGGTCGCGATTGATTACTTCACTAAATGGGTGGAAGCAGCATCTTATGCCAACGTCACTCGTCAAGTGGTTGCCAGATTTTTGAAAAGAGATATCATATGCAGATACGGAGTGCCCGAAAGGATCATTACTGACAATGGTTCTAATCTCAACAACAAGATGATGGCAGAGTTGTGTCGGGACTTCAAGATACAGCATCACAATTCTTCTCCTTACCTACCAAAGATGAATGGTGCGGTAGAGGCAGCAAACAAGAATATAAAGAAGATTGTGCAAAAAAGGGTTGTCACTTACAAAGATTGGCATGAGATGTTACCATTTGTGTTGCATGGCTACCGAACGTCAGTCAGGACGTCAACTGGGGCAACTCCTTTCTCACTAGTATATGGTATGGAGGCAGTCCTGCTTGTTGAAGTAGAGATTCCTTCATTGCGTGTGATGATGGATGTGAAGCTTGATGAGGCTGAATGGGTACGTGCTCGTTACAATCAGCTATGTCTAATTGAGGAAAAGAGATTAGCGGCTATCTGTCATGGTCAGCTTTATCAGAGGAGAATGAAGCGAGCATTCGACCAACGAGTACGTACTCGGGAGTATCAGGTGGGAGAGCTTGTATTGAAGAGGATTGTTCCTCCAGGTTCAGATCACAGGGGCATGTGGACCCCAAACTACGAAGGACCATTCATAGTGAAAAAGGTGTTCTCAGGCGGAGCACTGATGCTCACCACTATGGATGGAGATGACTTCCAATCCCCTGTTAACTCGAATGCAGTTAAAAAATACTTCGCATAAAGAGACCCGCTGGACACAAAAACAGAATTAAAGTCCAGGCAAGAAAAGGGCATCCCGACGAGCTAAAAAAAGAATAAAAAGCTCGGGCAAAAGTTAGGGAAAATAAATAAAAAAATATGTACACCCGCTGAGTTGAAAAGCCACATCGAACAACTCAGGAAAAAAAGGGTATCCCGGTGGATTGAAAACCCGAAAGGGTGATCCACGCAAAACAAGGGAATAAGCGAACAACTGTGATCCGAGTAATCTAAACCACATCATCGTTTCATACAGCCTGACAATATCAGAAGGGTAGGAATCAGTCCCCTCATCTTCTCAGAAAGCAAAGGCAAGAATGGAGAGTTTTGAAGACATGCTGGTTATAGCAGAAATGGAACTCATTGGGATGCCGTGCCCATTGTCATTAGGATAGTTTCTTTTCTCAATTTTATGGTGGCTACCTCTTTCCAGGTGGTTGCTTCCTGATGTAAATCTTTGCCTATTCAGAGGCCTTTCAATAAAAAGAATATTCAGTCAAAAAGTTGTGTTGTGTTTGTTTTGTTTGCAAAATGTCCTGAATTTTTGGCAAAAATAGCATTGCATTTAAAACATGGTGATAAATTTGAAAGAAATTGACATTGCAGGGAAACATTTGAAACCCTCTTTAAGTGTCGGGTGATGATGGATGAGCAAATCATACCATGCAAGTACCTGGGGCACACTTGTGTTTTCTGTTGTTGCAGGTTACATGATGGCGTCACATTCTCCCAAGCAGAGTTTCCCCAGCTAAGTCTTGGCATGTAGCCCAAGCAGTTTATTATTCCCCAGTGGAGCATGCCCAGCAGGAAGCTGAATGCCTGATGTCCCCTCAGAGCTTAGAATTAGCAAAATTCTTTCCCCATCTAAAGCATTGTTAAAGCATCTTTCCCAGCCAAGTCTGAAGATGATCCTTCCCCACAGAGTTCATATTTGGTTTTCACTCCCATCAGTGAACTATTCCCCAACGAAGTCTCCATTCTTTTGGTCAATATGATGATACAGGAAGGTATTCATCACCTCAGTCAGAGTTAGGTATCGAGGCCTCTTGACTTGTTCTTCCCCTGCAGAGTTGTAACTCTTGTGGCCAATCGGTCATTTGTTTATTGCTCGTCTGCGTCTTTACAGCACTCGTCTGTGTGTTCGTACTTTATTATTGCTCGTCAACATCTTTCAGCACTCGTCTGTGTTGTCACTTTGGTATTGCTCGTTTGCTTTCCCCAGCAGTGGCTCATGATTTACTTCGTTGTTGCTCGTCTGCACTTCCCAACACTCGTCTGTGTTTTTGATGTTTTGATACCTGTTGTTGCTCGTCTATATTCTCCGACACTCGTTGTGTTTATTATCTGACTGAAGCTCGCCTGCTTTGTTTGGATACTCTTTTGTATCATCCCTAACACTCGTCTGTGTTAGCTTATATCTGTATGTGTGGATTTGCTGATTATCCTGGTACTCTTTTGTATTGCTACTCCAAATACACGTCTGTGTTTGAATTTCTGGTATTCGTCTGTACCAGTGGTTGATACTCGTCTGTATCATTGCCTGAAGCGCTCGTCTGTGTTTCTTAGATCATCGTCTGATACTCGTCTGTATCATTGACTTGTGGCACTCGTCTGTGTTATCTTGATGATCATACAATACTCGTCTGTATTGAGGAGGTTTAAAATCCTGACTGTGGGAATAAATGTCAAAATAGTTACCGGTCCTGGCGTAACAGGTATATCCGAAGGAGGCTCGTCAGTCTCAGGCACCAGTTATTATAGTTGCACCTGACGTAACAAGTTTGCTCGAAGAAGACTCGTCCGTCTTATACCATGTATCCACGGATAATATATGAGGAAGGTTCGTCTACCTTAATTATGCATGTCTATCCCACAGACTTAAGTGCATCCCGGTCCTGGCGTAACCGATATATCCGAAGGAGATTCGTCTGTCTCAAGTCACATGTTCTTGCAAAGTATGCGAGGGCTCGTATGTCCAGCTCCTGGCACAACATGATTGTTCGAAGAAGACTCGTCTGTCAAAGTATTTTGATTCCAGATAACAGTTTCAAGAGAGCTCGTCTGCTTTCTCTCCACTTTAATCACCAAAGCGTCATTTGGTTGGGTTTATTTCCCAGTTTTGCATTCTTCGTCAGAGTGCAAATTTTAGGTCTTCTTGGTATTCAACCACAATTTATCTTGAACGGTCGATAGCCCGTGCTACCGTCCTTTTCAGATTAACAATTGTTTGAATAGGGGCAGTTGTAACACCCCAAATTTGCCCTCTTCATTTTAAGCATCATATCACATCATATTTATCATGAACATATCATTTTCTTAGCATCCTAGCATGGAAAGATGAGGCATACCATTTCTCATGACCTAGCATTAGGCATATGATCATCTGTGGAGGTTCTTGAGGCATCACAAGCCATGACAAGGGGCCCAATGGTTTTATACAAGTCTTATGAGGGGTCTACATTGCATTTACAAGTTCAAGTTCATTTACAAAAGCTCAGAAGGTTGAAAGATCATCAGGGAATCCAGGCTAAGGCAAAGCTCTTACACAATGGTCCTAAACTAGGGTTTGAGATTCAAGCAGGAAAACCTCAAGACTTTGGCCATTTCATTTAGGCAAAGTCTTTCATTTGTTAAGAGGATCCTAGGTATCAAATTTGGTGAGAAAATTCCTTGTGGAAGTCAAGTATTTCTTCAGTTGCTTGCAGATGAAGAAACTGGTCAACTGTGCCTTTAAAATGTCAACTGTGTGATTTCAAGGGGTCCAATCCATTTTTTTCTAGCCAAGGGATGTTCTTACAATGTCAGAAGAGGTTGGCAAGTTAAAAGTTCAAGAATCATGAAGTTTTGAGGGGTTTTGCAAAATTGGTGCAAAGTTGGTTTTGAGAAAATGCCATTTTTGGCAAGTTTTGCCCTAAAATTCAAGTGAGCTTAACTTGGTGAAAAATTCTTCAAATGGACCAAAGTCAAACATGAAAGTTGGAGATTAAGACCTCCCTTTTTCAAAAAGTACAAGTACTTTTTCATAGCATTCTTGGTTAATGATATATGGCCCTCGAAAATTTGACAAAATTAGGGCAAAACTTAAGTTTTCACTTATGCACCAAGAGAGTCAAATAAGTTTACAATGTTAAAATTCAATGCAAATGGCTTACTTATCTCAAGGAAATACTTCAAATTCGTGCCAAGTGAGAATTTCATTCAAAAGATGCAATTTGTGCATGAACATGGGAATTATGTGACATCTTCATCTAAGGGCCAGGGTTTTGTTTGTTTGAGATTAAGGCCTAGATGGTGAGTGCACATGGGAAGAAGGAAAATGAATGCATGAGGTTTACATGCTCTCATCACAAAATTGCAAAAATTGCAAAATCACTCAAACTTTTGATCCACACGTGCAAACCTCCTCATTTCTTCAGCATTTCCTCATGACATGATATAAAGCAAATTAGGGTTTTACAAGGGCTCAGTTCTCTCTCATTTCTCAGTTTCCAACTTCTTGCACAACTTGCATTTTCTTTCAAATCTCTTCACACACTTGTTCTCTCCAAAAACAAATCATAGATCCTTCATCCTTGGGAGCTCAGGATCATTAATCTTACCATTGTGCAAGCTATCTCTCAAGAATCACAACCTTGCCATTTCAGGGCAGTTGGCTGCAAAATCCAAGATCCAGGAAGATTCAAGACTCTAGTTTCATTTATTTTGCAACTAGAGAGCATTTGAAGTGGATTGGCTTCATTCTCTGGGCTTCTAACAAGCCTTTTCAAGAACTGCAAGTTCATGTAAGCTTATGAATCTTCAGATCTAGAAATGAAAATGTTTGTGTGCTTTTGGATCTTTGATGTATGCTGATCATTCTACTATGTTTAGTTTCGAAATTGGTGCGTTATTGAGTGTGTATTATGAATTTGAATTTTCTTGGTCACAACTGTTTGTGCTCGATCTAGAGGATTCTTTGATCTATTGACTTTTTCATGCCCATATTTGAACTCAGGGTAGTGTGTTTACCTAATCCGGAGGTCCTTGTGCATTTTTGTTGTGTTTTGTTCATGCTGTGTAATTTCCGGTGCCGGAGCCCTAGCTCCGGTCACCAGAATCTGGAAAACTTGTTCTAGGGTTTCCAAGGTAGAAGACAGTCTCCCCACCCTTGGATCTCTCCTCTCCTCACTCAGGATCTTGCCACCTATTTTAATGAAGCACCCTCCCCTCACGTGCTTTTCTTTTTTATAATTTCTTTTTGAGTGTGCCTTGTGTGATGTGTCCCATTCTAGTTAATGTGTTCCTCCACTCTGGTCATGTTATTTTTCCATGTCATTTAATGAAGAGAGTCACCAGATGTGTCCATTCAATCTGAAGGCTTGTGCTTTTTTCTATTAATTTCCTTGAATTTCCACCATATGTTTTATATTCCAGCGCAACCCAGTGGGCCTAATACACTATTCGCGCCCCCTGATTCATAAGCCCAATCATTTGAACTGGATTTCTTTTCTATTCTCACCCCAGTCTCCTTTTCCTATTTTATTTTATTTTCTTTTATTTCTTTTCATTTCATTTTGATTTTCAATTATTAAAAATACTTCCAACCATCAAAATATTCCAAATTAATTCATGAATGATCAATTGAGTTTTCTTTAATTTTTCATATTTTTCTTTTTCATTTATTTTCATCAGCCACATGTCAATTAATTCTTCCATTTGATTAATTCTTTTTAATTCCTTTTCAAGCATCCTGCCTTGTCCAATTTCCCTAGAGATCATTATTTTGAGTTTCTTATTGTTTCTTTTTGCTCTGGATTCATAAGAGGATGTAGTTCATGTGTGATTTTTTTCCTGATTTTTAGAAATTGTTTCATTGGGTTTTGGTCCTTGCCTTGTAAGTGAAGTTTCTTAACCCTAGTTCATGTTTATGCCTTCTTTTGACTTGTCTAGCCTCTGAATTTCTTCCAATCCTTTTGGCATCTTGTTATATCATGTTTGGAGATCATTTGCCCTAAGTTGTGGAATTTTTGGGTGCATTGTTGATTTGTTTTGAAATTTGGTTCATAACTTGTCCCATTTGGTTTCCTTTTGATCATGAGGTCTCTTATTAGCTTAGAAGGGCACTTGTGCCAACTTCTTCTTCTCATTTGGGGTCTCTTTGGGGTATGGGTATCATTCTGATCTTGACTTAGGGTTTGTGTCTTAGAAATTTTGTATTTGGCTTACCTTTTAAGTTCTTTATTTCTTAAGTGTATTCACCTCACTTCTTTGCTCCTTTCCATCTCATAATGTGATTGTTTGGTCTTGTGCCTCTCTTCTCTTCATATTTCTTGCTTCTTAAGCATTTCTTTGACTTGTTTTGGTTCTGGTCTTGTGCCTTGAGTTCATGATTTATGCATTTTTGCTTTGCATCTCATTAAGTTTACTTTACCTTGCCATGTGTTTCATGTTGCATCATATTGTCTTGCATGCTTCTTCCCTCATTCTTGTAACTTGCATTTGCATTGAGTATTTGTATATATGACTTCACTTCTATTTGTATGATGTTAGCATGTCATTTTGCTCATTGTGTTTCCCTTGTATGCTTATGTTGCTAACCTTTTCAGGGGCTATGGTAAGTGAGAGGTGTGGATGTGATTCCCACATCTCCAAATCTCATCTCTTCTCTTCTTATGCTTACTTGTGCTAACCTTTGTTTGTTGGGCTTAGGACTTACTCATCTCTTCTTCTTTCTTCTTCTTCTCTTCTTTTTTCTTTTTTCTTTAGGATAGAAAACCACACTAACCTTAGGATATCCATGCATGACAATACTTAGGATTCATTTAGTCCCCCATTAGATGTTTTACCTTTGTGATCCTTGTGGTTCTTCTTCTCTTCTCATCTCAAAACCCTTAAAAACACTTAATAGAGTTTGAAGTGATACCTTGAACAATAGCCTTATCCCATGAGATACTTGTAGTCTTCCCATCTTGGGATAGTACAAGCTTATCTTGTGATGCACAAGTCTGATCAAGATATCATCTTCACAAAGAAAAAATTATAAAAACACTTCTTCACTGTAAATACCAAAAACACTTAATAAGTTAATAAGTTAATGAGCTTAAGCCCTAATCTCTGGGTTCAAATTTTGGGGATCTTCTCCTTACTTGAGTGTGCTTGTTCTATTATTCCATCTTGGAATGTAGTGACAGGTGCACATTCCATGGAAAAGAGCCTGAGTTCACTTCCTTGTGACACACTTATAAAAGCTTCATAAAAAACACAAACCAACAATAAGTGTCTTTCATTCGGGAATTATTTTCTCATCTCCTTCGCTCCGTACGCGAACTTGCTCCTACTTGGCATTTTTGCAAGACGGTTACACACTCGTCGTCCGAGTCTGCAACACCTGAGCATTGACATAGGAAGTTCAAGCCTTAAGACACAAGCAATCTTTTCCACCCCTAGTTAGGGGAACTACGGCGTCTCTGATCCTCATTTTCCCGATGAGGTACGTAGGCAGCGGGGTAGGGTCCGTTCGAGCACAATCTTTATTTTCCCTACATTTTTCCTTTTCATTTCTTTTTCAGTTCTCTTTTCTTTTTTTTATCCAGTTCAGTTCCTTTTCTTTGTGGCAGCTTTCATTTCTTCACCCTTTGAAACATTTTCTTTATAAGCGTGGATCCCGTCGGGTACGGCGGACGATCTGGGGTGCTAATACCTTCCCAGGTCGTAACCGACTCGCGAACTCAGTCTCTTTGGTTCGCAGGACCCGTGTCCTTCCTTTTCTTTTCTTCTGGTTTGTGCAGCATTACCATTCCCGTTCCTTCGGGATAAAAATTCCTGGCTGGCGACTCTATTCTTTTTCCGCGCCACTTTCGCGTTTGTACCAAGATGGAAATCCGGGGAGCGACAACAGCTTTGTGTCATGGTCGGTTGTACCAACAAAGAATGAAGAAAGCTTTTTACAAGAAGGTCAAACCTCGTGTATTCAGAGAAGGTGACCTTGTGCTAAAAAAGATTCAATCTTTCATTACAGATTCTCGGGGCAAGTGGACTCCGAACTATGATGGCCCATATGTTGTCAAGAAATCCTTCTCTGGAGGTTCATTAATGCTTGCAACTATGGATGGTGAGGAGATCACTCGTCCTGTGAATGCAGATGCAGTCAAGAAATACTTCACCTAAAAAATAAAAGAACATATCGCTAAGTTGAAAACCCGAAAGGACGACTTAGGCAAAAATGAGCGTCTTAGTGGATCTAAAACCTGAAAGGGCGGTCCATGCAAAAGTTAGAGACATAAACAAAAATATTTATCCCGGTAGATTGAAAACCCGAAAGGGTAATCTAGGAAAAAGTTAGGGATCATGGCAAGTAACTGCATCGATAGACTGGATCACTTGTAGTAATCGAGGATTTCAGATTCTATCCCTCAGAAGAACTGCCCATCAAAGATTCTTATTCACTCATCCTTGACTGAAGTTTCGGACATAGTGGAGTTCAAAGTTGATAGGGAGAATAGTGATCATTGTATTTAAATGTAGCCCTTTTCCATGTATTTACCATTTTTCAAACTTGTAATGATCCATGGAGTCATGCCATTTCTTGACTACCATTCTATCAATGAATTTGAGTTTTTATCCAATTATTTGAAATTCTTTATGTTGTTTCTATTTACAAAATTTCAATTTATTGTTGATGATGCTTTTTGAAACAAATTTAATAAATTTAATCTTTGAAGATTATAAAAACATTTTTCTTTTGATATGTGAACAAAGAAAGGATATCAATAGTGATTCCAGAGATAGTAAAATCCAAATGTGTATAACTTGTCTCTCCCAAAGCAGGGTTGGATATGATTATGTCCTTACGAAACTCCTGAATAGTCCTGACATGTTGATATTAATAATGTTTTGTACCTCATCAACATGGGCGGGGATTGTAATTGCTCCTAATTCTGTTCCCTTCCCCAGAAGAGTTGTTGGAAGGGATATCCTAGAAAATTTCCAGCTGAGTTTTGATCTCTTCCTCAGCAGTTTACCTTTGACTTGAGAAGTATTGGGAATCCCCAGCCGAGTCCTTACTCCTCAGCATGAGTTGGTTGTATCCCTTGTCATAAGTATTTGTATATCAATCAATTTAGAGGTTTTCTTTCACCTGTTGGTGGGTATTGATTTAAAATCCCTCGTAACTGTGGTTTGCTATGATTAATTTCTGCTATCCCCGCATGGGTCGAAAAGTATAAATTTTCGGTGATGATTGATCTCCATAGATCCCTAGTAGGTCTGCGTGAGATTGTTTCAAGCAGATTTTTATTTGATTTTCAACAAGTTTTACACTCTTTCCCCAAGCAGAGCGAGAGTGGCATAACTCCCCCCCCCAAGCAGAGCAAAAGCTACATGACTCTTTCTCCGAGTGGAACAGGAATAATATGATGATTATTGCATGTAGGAGTTTGATTAAGAACACTTTTGTATTCAACAAGGATCGTGGAAGCTTTCCCAATCCCCGACAGATTGTTACTTTTCCTCAGCAAGGTGGTATTCCTATGCAGAGTTGATGTTTGATACTCCAGTAGGCTATGCTTTATTTGCATCACTAGTAGATCTTTATTTTGTTTCTGTAAATACCCCAATTTTTCCCTCACTAAGTTCACACAATGGCTTGTGATCTTCCATCATTGCATTAGTATAAGCATATCATATCATATGGCATTTTTGTTTCATCTGCATAGTTCAAGTTCATCTACATCTAGGGTTTGTGATCTGAGCAATCCAAGATTCATCTGAGCCACTCCAAAGGCCTCCAAGCATTCCAAGAGGGTCCATGTGTGTTCAATCATCATTTCATGTCCCTAAAAGTTCAAAGAAGTCAAGAAATCACAAGAACTGTAAAGCATGGAAGCAGAGCCAGGGTTTAACTACACAGATGACCTGAAATTAGGGTTTTGGTTTCAGAGGCCATAACTCCAAACTTTTTGGTCATTCTTGTTTCTATTGGTCTCAATATTCTATAAGGATCATGTGTACCAAGTTTGATGAAGAAATTCATTGTGGAAGTCATCTGATCACTATGTAACTTCTTGAGCAAGTCAGAGAAAATTCAGGGCATCTGAGCCCCCCAACATGGAATCAAAGTGGATTTTTCATCAAATTGAAGTTATATGATCTTTATTTGATCATTTAAGTGCTTGGAAGTTCACAAAATTGAATAAAAGTGAGCTAAACCAAAAGTTGCCAAAAATGGAAATGACTTGTATGTAAACTTTCCATTTTGGGAAAGTTTTTCAACCTCCTCTTTCTCAACCAAAAATGCTTCAAATGAAAAATTGTTGCTCATGAAAGTTGTAGATTGGATCATTCCCTTTTCAAAAAGTACAAGAACAAGTTCAAATTCATTATGGAACTCAATTTATGGCTTGTCAAAGTTGGCAAAAATCCCATAATTTTCAAGAATGCACCAAACGAGATTCTTTGCAAAACCACTTGCCAAGGAATTTTGTGACTTCAAACACACTTCTATGTATCATAACATCATATTGCATTGCCTTAAGATCAGAATTTCCCAAAGAATTTCAAGATTTTATGCCTTGAACATCAATAATTCTCAAAGGGGCCAAAACTTCACATAATTGCAAAACACCACATAAACTTCCATCCATTTGCTGCATTGCCTCAAGATTGATTTTGTGGACATCCTTGAACTCAGCTGCGCATGGACAAGCCAATGAGCCAGCTACACCATCGCCCATACCTCAAGTACAACACTTTTGACTTTTTGACAAAAACACCCATACCAATCACAACAGTCCACCACCCACTCTCTGCCCAATCCAGACTCTACAAGCATGCTCTAAGGACTCATTTTCATAACACACACAAGCCTAACTCTCCAAGAATTCAGCATTGCCAAAATCACTCCCTCTTGTATTTTCCTTCGAATCTCTCAGCTCACTCACTCAATCTTCAAACCAATTTCACCATTGATCTCAAAATCACTCACTGACCACAAAGCAACCCTCAAACCAGCCAAGAACACCCCATACAAAAAACATGATTCTTGGCCAGTTCAGTTGCTACAACACAAACCAGCCATTCTCAAAGCATTTGAAGAATCCCATTAGCCTCAGGAGGTCAAAGGGAGTCATTTTGCACAAAGGAAGTGGCCAGAAAGCTCAAGTTTGGAAAGCTCCATCTCAGGAAGTCATCTGAAATCATTTTTCCAGAACTCCTTTTTTATGTTACAAAATGAAAAAGCATGCTTCACTGATCACTCTGAGCTTTGTATTTTCGAAAATGGGTAAGAAATGAGTTTGTATGAATGTTCTGAAAGTTTTGCCATTTTTGATCTTTCCTTCGAATCTTGAGATTGAGCAAGAATAAATTTATTTTAGGGGTGGATTTGAGTTCAGGGAGATGAGAGGAGTTGATCTGGAGCTTTAGAGCTCCAGAAATGACTTAGGGAGTGAGTTTGAGATTTTCAGGGGAGGATGTCACCGGAGAAGACGACCGGAGCTCTTCTACGGTGACCTTAAAGTCATTAACTGTGTTAATTAGGGTTAATGCTTTGTTTGAACGTGGACCCTTAGATTTCCATTTCCCGCGTGTGATGGACGCCTAGGATCACTTCATTAGTTTTTAATTAGGATTAAATAATTAATTAATTAGGTTTAAGTGGGTTTGAATATGGACCATAGGATCTGGCGCGCAGTCAACTTAGAAATCCCCAGAATCAATCTCAGCCCTTGGATACGCATAATTCTGTTTATTTTAATTTTTATTTCATTTTTCTCATTTTATTTTGTACCATTTATTTAAAATAGCAAGAAAATTCTAAAAAATATTTTGTTCTGCATTTTTACTTCAAATAATTTTCTTAACCCAAAAATATTTTTATTTTCATTTTTTTCATTTAAAAATCATTTTTAAAACATTTAAATGTTTATTTTAATTAATTAATGGAAATTAATTAATTAAAATATCATTTAGGTTTCTAAAAATCCCAAAAAAAATCACATTGCATCTTTAAACATTTAGAAACATTATCATACCATCCACACAAATTTCTTTTTGGTTTTGAACCATCTTTGATAATTTTCTTGAATTTAGGGTTCATAAAATTCCTATTTTAGAACCCTAACTTCCAGAATTCTTTTCTGCCTAACCATGAATGGTATAAAAATGGTTCTTTTTTCATTGATCTTCATTTGACATGTAATTTCTAGCATAATTTTGTCACAAATTTCTTCTGCATTTTTGATTTGATTTGCATTTTTTCCTTTTAGGTGTCTTAAAACCCTAAATAACTTAGAAAAATCACAACTTTCATTAGGTTAAGATTTAGGTCTCCTCCTTTGTGGTGTGATATTATATGGGGTTAAGGTTCCTTTATCTCCATTTTCAATTTTTTATCTTGTCATTTGCTTCTGTTTTTGGTTTTTGCATCTCATGTTGAATGGAAACCCTAATTTCTCATCTTCATTTGCATACATCTTGCATAAGCATTCATATAAGAACTTGCCATGACATTTTATGCATTCACATGACATATAAGACATCTTAGGACACATTAGAATCATGCTTGATCATTTCTTCATCCATTTACCATGTTATGCATTCATTACATTCTATGAACATTCATGAACTTTCATGCTTCTTTCATGCCTCATTTGCATTCTCATCACTTGTATGATCATCCATTGCTATTGACATGCCTTTGCATCATCTGTTAGCATCATTAACATCATGAACATGCTTCTGGTTTTGGTTTGCATCCTTGTATACATCTCATTTCCACTTCATTCTTTCTTTTATGCTAACTTTTTAGGTGGTAAGTGCTTTGAGAAGTGAATTTGCCTTCACTTCTAACATTCTCTTTTCATCTCTATTATGCATTCATTGTTGCATTTTATCTTTGCTTTAGAGTGAGCTTGCTCATTCATGTTCCTCTCTCACTTTCTTTCTTCAAGTGACTTATCTTCTTAAGTGAAGTAAGTTAGCTTGTTTCTTCTTCTTCTCCTTCTTTCTTCTGCTTCTTCCTTGGTGGATTATTCTTGAAGATCTCTTGCAAGCCTCATAAACCCTAGGAACACCCAAGCATGATAACAATTAGGGTTTTGATTAGTTGCCCATTTAGTTTTGCCTTTGTGTCATCTTTTGTGTCTCTCCTCTCCTCTCATAATCAGGGACTAAACCCTTAAGGTTTTAAGGCTTTGTGATTAAGCTTATGCCTGCATCCTTCTCTTAAGACGGAGTGCATAATTTTAATCCTAAGTGTTAAACCCTTGATGTGTTTAAATCTCTTAATCAATCCATCTAATAATCACTGAGACAATAAGCTTGTAACTTGGGCCTTGCATTAGGGTTCTAATTCTTCCTTAATTGGTTAAGAAGGACTAACCCTAGTGTTAATGGACAAGTACCCCTCAAGTTGTCTTACAAACCATAAAATCCACTTCTTAATCCTACCATTAATTAAAATCCACTTTAATAAAGGCTTTGTTTTGTCATGAGGTTAATCCCTAATCATGGATTAAGTTGAGGTATCTTCCTCAGCTTAAATGTTCTCATCTATTATCCTTCTATTAGGATGGTGTAATGGGTCCATTAAATCCTTGATTATGGCTTAAACTCATTACTTAACACTAAACAAAAATTCCAAAAACATCTAAATAATTGTAAGTAGGTTAATGATCTTAATCCTACATCATGGTGATTGAGTGTGAGGTGCTTACTTCATACTTAAGGTATTCTCATTACCCCTAATCAGAGGGAGGATGTGATGAGTTTACTAACCCTTGGTTTAAGCTTAAGCTCATTAACTTATGACAAACACAAAAAGCAATAAAAGATTGAAAACATAAAAAACAAACAATAATCGTCTCCTCCGGGATTCTTTTCTCACCTCATTCACTCACAAACGAGAACTCGCTTCTTCCGTCTGATGCAAGACAGTTAGCACCTGAGCCAGACAGGTCATACACTTGAGCATAGACAAGCAAGCAATTTATAGTCAATTTTCTCTTTCAGTCTCTTTGAGTCGAACTACGGTGTTCTGACTTCCTCATTGCACGAGAGGATACGTAGGCATAACTTAACTGTTATCGAACAAAAAGTCTTTGTATATTCCCCCTCTTCTAGCATTATTCTTTTAAGTCTCATTCCTAAGCAATTTCATTTCACATCTCTTTTGCATTGCCACCTGTGCATTCTTTTCCAGCTTTTGCACACAGATAACACTGACACTACCCCTTTAAACACAAACTTTTAAGCGTGGATCCCGTTGAGTACGACGGACAATCTGGGTGCTAATACCTTCCCAGGTTGTAACCAACCCCCTTTCTCAGTTTCTATGGTTCGCGACCGTCTTATCCATTTATTTCTAGGTTTATGCAGCATTACCTTTCCTTCGGGATAAAAATGCCTAGCTGGCGACTCTTTTCAGTTCATCTTCATGTTCTCTCCTCTCGCCGACCGTTCGCGCTTGTACCGGGATGCAAATCTTTGGGAGCGACAGCTTGGCGACTCTGCTGGGGAAACTTATACTGCAACCAGGGCTTCTGGTTCTTTTTGTGGGTTCCTCCAAGCGTTTGTTTGATTTGTGTTTACGGGGGTGTTACGTGCTACTTGTGCTTATTTATTTTCTTTATTTATTTCTTTATGTACAGCTTTATTTACTGCTTTCTTTACAGTTTTTATGCATCATACTGTCATTATCATTGCTGGATCTGGCTTCTGTTTTGGTGGGTGGGGTTTCATTGAGAGATTAAGGTCCTATACCTGGGATTTGAGTGATACCTAAGCTAGAGTGGCTTCATATTCTTTCCCATTCCATTTCGGTCTGGTGCGGGAATATGAAACACGGTTCAGATATGGGTTTCTTCTTGAGAACTCTGTGCTACAGATTTCCTGTAGTGCTAGAGCTATCTGGGAAGCCTGCTAAGTCTGGATGACCTTTATTTGACCTTCAGAATCTGGGGAGAATTAAAGGAGGATCTTTTATGGTTATTGTAAACACTGTACCTCCGGGTTAGAAGTGTTTACACTTCTCATAACTGATCCAAGTCTAAGGAACCTTGTTCTAGAACATTACATGTGAGGGGGTTGGGTTGTTTACAAGTTTTGCAGGAACACTTGACCACATTATACCCTGTTACTGTATTGTTTAAGAATGCTTCATTTTGGACAGTTCTTGTGATTAGCCCTGGACATGTGACTCTTTATTTGAGTCCCCCACCCTGGGTACTGGATTTCTGAGCCTCCATCCGGACCTTTGAACATTCATGGACCTTATACCAAGACAGGTAATCAGATTCAGCTCTTGATCACAAACCCTTGCATATCATTTGCATATATCATCATTGCATCATTTAACATTTGTTTATTTGTTTTACAGGGTATCCATCTTCATATTTGGTTTGGTTTTGACCCCTTCTGTTGCTTGGACCTCTGCTTCAGTTATCTCCCTCAGCACCTACACCAGTCTATCAGAGACTCACCTTCTGCTTCTCAGTCTGTGATTTTTATCAGCTTATTCTTAGTTTCTTCATCAGCACTCATGGATACCCCAAGGAAGAGCAACATATCTTACCACTTCTTTGAGCCCACCTTGACTGGTATCAGGCAGGTCCAGTCCCTTATCACACCTGACCACATCCCACTTTATAGAGAGCACTATGGGGGTATTTTGGACATGGTCATGGATCTTGATTCATCTCAGAGGAGCATGATCCACACATGCTTGCAGTTTTATGACCCTCCACTCAGATGCTTCACCTTTCCTGATTTCCAGATGGGGCCTCTGTTGGAAGAGTTTTCCTTATTGATTGGAGTGCCTATCAGAAGAGGGATCCCCTTCAACCCAAAAATGACTGCTCCTAGAAGTGAAGAGATAGCAAGGGCATTACATTTGGAGCCTGCCCTCATTGAGCAAAACATGACAACAAAAGCTGGGATTCCTGGCTTACATCTGGACTTCTTGACTTCTCAGGCCACCCTGAAGGCTGCAGTAGGAGAATGGAAGGCAGTCTGTGCAATTTTAGCTCTCAGTATATATGGGGTTATTTTGTTTGCAGATGAGCCCAAATTTGTGAGTAAGAATGCCATCCACTTGTTCTTGCTGAGAAACCATGTCCCTACATTACTGGGAGACTTCTACTACTCCATTCACCATAGAAATGAAAAGCAAAGAGGGAAGCTAGTCAGATGTTGTGCTCCTCTGTTCTACTCCTTGCTGCTCATACACTTGCCTAAATCAGATGCCTTATTGAACCCCCATCAGCAGAAGAATTGGGCCAAGAGGTTCATTGCCTTAACATCAGATGATATCAGATGGTGCACTCAGAGCACCAAAGGAAAGGATATTATTACCAGTTGTGGGCAATACCCTAATGTGCCTCTGATAGGGGTAAAAGGTTGCATCAACTACAACCCTTTACTGTTTAAGAGACAATTGGGATATGCCTTGGTTTGTCCTCCCAGAGGACAAGATTTGGCTGAGACTCTCTACTATGAAGTTCAACCTAACTCAGCTATTGTCAGACAAGCTGCTTGGGCTTGGGACAACATCCAGACCAAAGGGACAGCCATCCTTGGAAGGTGCAACAATATTGCTTCAGCACAGTACTCTGACAGTCCTGTACTAGAGCTCAGATCACCAGGATGCCTTTCACCTTGGAAGACACACCTGGGCCTTCTACAGTACAGCCTGTAGCAACTGTTAGCCTGGAGGAATTTGAAAAGCTGAAAGAGAGGAACAATTAGCTATCTGAAGCCCTGAAGAAGATTCTCTGGGAGAGAAATGACAGTCGTCTGGACATTAAGAGATTGGAAAGACTCAAGACTGAGCATCTGACCAAGATTGAAAATACAGATGACTACATAAGGAAAGCAAGAGCAGGAGAGTTGGTTTTGAAGAATGCCTGCAAGGAGGCCAAGGTTCAGAAGGCTAGGGCTGAGCATTATCTGGAGGAAAGCCAGGCTAGGTGGATCAGGATCACCGAAGCCCGTGCACAAGAAGATCAGAGGACTTAGGCCAAGATTGAGCAGCTGGAGGCCAATGAGAAGAAGCAGTAGGAAGCTTTGTTGGCAGCTCAGAAGGAGATATCAGAATTGAAACTCCGGGCGGGGTTAAAGAGATCAAAGGATCAGGACAGGCATAAGAAGCTAACCAATGCCATTGCTACCAGAAACCTCCTCATTAGGACTATTACAGAGCACCCAGCTGGTCCAGTGATTGAGGCCCTCCTAAAGGAAGTCAGGGAGGATGATTTTGGATTGGATGTCCGATTCCTTTTGCTTGTATTTATTTCTTTTGATGTACTTTTCTTTTGATTTTTGTATTTTGACCCACCATGGGCATGTATTGTAAACAGACTATGTATTTTCATCATTTGTAATATATCAGTTTGTTTCATTTTGGTGGGCTTTATCTCAACATCATCAAGCATTTCCTCGAGGTCTGGAAAGGTCAAAGCCAAAACCAAACCGGATACCCTTGGAAGACAAATAAGCATATTGCATTGCATACTAACATTTTCTTTGTTTTGTAGGTTTTTGTTTGTTATTTGTTTCTCACTTTGTTGTGGTTTCAGGAAACATTGCTCGAAGACGAGTGTTCCCTGTCAACCGAACACACCAGTACCCAAAGCGAAACAACCTTTCGGGCATTCAGATGGATCAGGTACAGTAGGACTTGAATGAAGTAAGAAACCAAATGGCAAACAAAAGGGTTGAGATGAGAAATCAAATGATCCAGTTTATGGCTGTGATGACTGGCTTAGCTCAGAGCCAGGAAAGGTTGAGAGAGCTGGTGGAAAGGCAGACTCCTGAAGAGCCCCACCCTGGAACAGGAGGGACCAGCAATAATGAACGCGGGCAGCCTCACATCGACCCACCAGAGTTCGGTCCCCATTTGAACCTAGATGTTAATGTCCCAAGGAATATTCAAGGAAACACTGCTGGAGGCAGGATCTTGCAAGAAGATCCTCAGGAAGAGCAGTTCACAGTTATTGGGGATGGGGAGGAGGTGTATGACCGAAGGCTGGATGAGATTGCTGAAAAGCTGAGGTCTTTGTAATCCCAGAATTTTCTAGGCTTTGACGTAATGGATATGGGGCTGGTAGATGGGGTGAGGATTCCTCACAAATTCAAACCCCCGTGCTTTGAAAAATATAATGGTACCTCCTGCCCGCGTACTCATCTGCAATCTTTATTAGGGAGACTCAAGGCTTATACCATGGACGAGAAGTTATGGATGTTCTATTTTGAGGACAGCCTGACTGGAGCATCAAGAGAATGGTATTCGCATCTGACCAGGGCCACTATAAGATGTTGGAAAGACTTGGCTGAAGCCTTCATCCGTTAGTACCAGTACAACCTAGACATGGCTCCCAATAGAACCCTTATAATGGGCATGTCTCAGTGTTCAAGGGAAAGCTTCCGGGATTATGCTCAAAGGTGGAGACAACTTGATGCTGCTGTCCAACCACCCATGTCTGAAAGAGAAATGGCCGACATGTTTATGAACACTCTTCAAGGAACATATATTGACAGACTTGTTGCTTTCTCTTCCACCAGTTTTGCTGATGTAGTTATATCAGGTGAGAGAATTGAGAGTCTTTTGAAGATGGGAAAAATCTCCGACAACGGTGCAAGTTCCTCCAACAATCCCAGAAAACCTTTTTCAGGACCCCAAAGGGCGGGTGAAATAAATGCTTTTCATGCAGGTAGGGGCAGACCCCAGTATTCTCACAGATCAATAGCAGTCGTTACCATCCCGGCTCCAATTCCTCAATAACCACTTTTTCCTCAACAACAACAACAACATCACTATCAGCAACAACCACATTTTCCGCAACAAAGAACGTACAACAATAACAACAATAACCAACAGCAGTGCCCCTTTCAACAGAGGCCATCTCAAGCAAATAGGGTGATTGACCCCATTCCTATGCCTTATGCTGCTTTACTGCCACAACTCCTGAAGCTCAACCTGGTTGAGTTAAGGACATTGGCTCCACCAGACCCTCTCAATCTCCCGAAGAATTATGATGCCAATGCCAGGTGTGCCTTTCATTCCAATGCACCTGGACACAATACCGAGAAATGTAGATCCTTGCAAATGAAGGTTCAAGATCTGGTTGATTCCAAAGCTGTCAATTTCGCACCACCTCCAAATGTTAACAGAAATCCTATGCCTAATCATGGTGGGCCCATGATTAATGCCATAGAAGAGGACCAACCATCTACACTGATTGATAATGTTGCACAGATTCGAACACCGCTGGCAGAAGTCAAGGCTCAACTCTTAAGATGCCAGGTGTTCCTAGGCTGTGAGGCCTGCTGCGAATCGTGCAAAACTGCTATTAATGGTTGTAAGAGGCTAAGGCTTGGCTTAAATAGCCTTATCAGAGATGGAATTTTGCAAATTACCACAACGGTTCGTACAACATCAACAACTCTTTTTTCAGCAATAGATCCTCCTACAACATCAACAATTCTTTCTTCAGCAATGATAGATCCTCCTACAACTGCAACAACTATCTTTTCCACTAATTCATCCACAACTCTAGCAATCACTCCATCCATTGTTTCAACAAACCAAAGTTCAGCAACACTTACTTCTACAACATCAACACCCATTTTATCAACGGAATCGCCTACAACACCAACAAACTCTAATGAAGATGTCTCAACGGTCACGATCTAATATGAACCGGCAACTGTTCATCCCAACAACAATTTTCAACAACAAACTACAACACCTACTGTCAGATCTCCAATCACAATCTATTACGACCCACATACCATCACAGTTCCTTCCGCTGCAGTAATCAGTCTGGTCACCATTACGGTGCCTGGACCTGTTCCTTATGAAAGAAGTAATGCCATACCTTGGCACTACATCTCTGATCTCTACTGCGACGGAAAGAAGATCACTCTAGATTCATCAACCTCTTCACCACAAGTTGACAATGTTGGGGGAGGCGGAGGCTTCACCAAAAGAGGACGCCTTTTTGCCTCACAAACACCGAGACCCAACGCTAAAGCAGAGGCTGCTGCTAAGGCAAAAGGGAAGAATGTGGTACTTGAAGAGCCAACTGTTAAAGAAACTCCGAAGACGTCTTTTGACCAAGAGGTAGACGAGTTTATGAGAATAATAAAAAAGAGTGACTACAAAGTGGTGGACCAGCTTCATCAGACACCCTCCAAGATCTTTATCTTATCATTGTTAATGTGTTCCGAAGCCCATAGGAATGCACTGTTGAGATTCCTGCACGCAGCCTATGTGCCGGAAGAGATTACGGTTAATCATCTGGAAACAGTGGTTGCAAATGTTAACACCAGTCATGGACTGGGCTTCACAGATGCTGATTTAACGACGGAGGGATGCAATCATAACAAGGCTTTACATATCACCTTAGAATGCAAAGGTGTTGTTCTTTCTCATGTGCTGGTAGACACTGGGTCCTCGCTCAATGTACTCCCAAAGAAAGCCTTGGTGAAGCTGGAATATGATGGTTTGGCATTGCGTCCAAGTAACTTGGTGGTGAGAGCGTTTGACGGCTCTAAGAGATCAGTGCTTGGAGAGATTGATTTACCTGTGATGATTGACCCACAAATCTTTAAAACTACTTTCTTCGTGATGGACATACAGCCGGCCTACAACTGTTTGTTGGATAGACCCTGGATTCACGCTGCTGGCGCTGTTACATCTACCCTTCACTAGAAATTAAAATTTGAGTGGGAAGGCCAGATCATCACAATCTGCGGGGAGGAAGACATTTTCGTTAGCCAGCTGGCTACTTACAAGTATTTAGAGATGGATGGGGAGATCCATGAGACTATGAGTCAGGGATTTGAGGCCCTTAACATCAATGAAGCAACTGCTGTGTCTGGAACTTCCATCACTTCATATCAACAAGCCCGAAAGGTTGTTGAAGAGGGTACCGCTCAGGGCTGGGGCAAGCTTCTGCCGGTAGAAAAGAAAGAAGACAGATTCGGGTTAGGTTACAGACCAACTCGACAAGATCAACCAGAGGCTGCAACGGAGCCCAAATTTGTCAGTGGGGGAATGCTTACCCCAGATGCTGTGAACAATTTGGAAGACGAGGAAGAAGACGACCGCAACCTGGAAAACTGGATACGTCCAAGGATCCCGGGGAACCAAGTCTCTAACTGGTCTTCCCTTGAAATTATAAGAGTTACCCCTGCAGAGTAATTATTATTTCCCATCTTTTAAGCATGCATCAAGTCCTGCATCTTGCCCAAGGTGTCAGGACTCATTTTGTAATAGGGCCATCTTGTATTTTGTGCAAATGATTAATTAATGAATATCAGGACATCTTTTGCAAACAAGTCTCTCTTTTTCGCTCACTGTTTTTCATTTTTCATTTTTTGTACAAAACAATAAAATGGCAATGTTTTCAAAAAAAAAACTTCATTTTCACTTTTTCTAAACGAGATAAAACTGATCACTAAAATGAACCAATCTAAACCCTTGCAGGGAGTGCCCTCCAGATTGCACCGACAACAACACTGCTTTGACTTCGTATGACTTCGACAATCCGATTAATCAAGCCGATGAAGGGGTTGAAGAAGTTTATAAGCTACCTGAAGAACTAGCCATATTTTTAAAGAAAGAGGAGAAGGTTATCACTCATTATCAGGAGGAAGTTGAGACAGTTAATCTTGGTACCGAAGAAGACTTGAAAGAAGTGAAGATCGGGGCCCGTCTGCAAGATTCAGTGAAGGAACGACTTATTGACATGCTTCGAGAGTACGTTGATGTCTTTGCTTGGTCCTATCAAGACATGCCAGGTCTGGATACCGACATTGTTGTGCATAAGCTGCCACTAAAAGAAGACTGTCCTCCTGTGAAACAGAAGCTACGCCGTACTCGTCCAGATATGGCCATGAAGATAAAAGAAGAGGTACAAAAACAATGGGACGCCGGTTTCCTTGCTGTAACTAGTTACCCTACGTGGGTCGCTAACATTGTACCTTTGCCTAAGAAGGATGGAAAAGTACGGATGTGTGTGGATTACCGGGATCTGAACAGAGCTAGCCCGAAGGATGACTTCCCTTTACCTCACATTGATGTATTGGTCGACGACACGGCTCAGTTCTCGGTGTTTTCCTTCATGGATGGATTTTCAGGATATAATCAGATCAAGATGTCACCTGAAGACATGGAGAAGACTACCTTCATCACACCCTGCGGCATATTCTGTTATAAGGTAATGCCATTTGGACTGAAGAATGCTGGGGCAACTTATCAACGGGCTATGGTGACATTATTCCACGACATGATCCACAAAGAAATTAAATGCTACGTGGATGACATGATTGCCAAGTCCCTCACAGAAGAAGACCATCTGGTAAATCTGTTGAAGCTGTTCAAGCGTTTGAGAAGGTATCAGCTGAAGCTAAACCCCAACAAATGCACATTCGGGGTACGGTCCGATAAGCTGTTGGGATTTATTGTAAGTGAAAAGGGAATTGAAGTTGATCCTGACAAAGTCAAAGCCATTCAAGAGATTCCTGCGCCCAGGACTGAAAAAGAAGTTCGGGGGTTCTTAGGTAGATTGAACTACATTTCAAGGTTCATATCTCATCTCATGGCAACCTGTGAGCCCCTGTTCAAATTGTTAAGAAAGGAACAGACAATCAGGTGGAATGAAGACTGCCAGAAGGCTTTTGACAAAATCAAGGAGTACTTACAAGAACCTCCAATTCTTATGCCTCTAGTTGAAGGAAGACCTATAATAATGTACCTGACAGTTTTAGAAGGATCAATGGGGTGTGTGCTGGGCCAGCATGACGAGTCTGGTCGAAAAGAGTATGCAATATACTACCTAAGCAAAATGTTTACCGACTGTGAACAACGTTATTCACTGCTCGAGAAAACTTGTTGTGCTTTAGCGTGGGCTGCTCGCCGACTAAGGAAGTATATGTTGACTCACACTACCTTATTGATCTCAAAGATGGATCCAGTCAAGTACATATTTGAGAAGCCAACGCTTACAAGAAGGGTTACAAGATGGCAAATGATTCTGACAGAATATGAAATTCAGTACACATCTCAAAAGGCCATCAAGGGCAGTGTACTGTCTGACTATCTAGCTGAGCAACCCATTGATGATTACCAGCCAATGAGATTCGACTTCCCTGATGAAGACATCATGTTCCTGAAAGCAAAATATTATGAAGAGCCTGTTCACACTGAAGGCCTGGCCCAGAAGAAGAATGGACTATGATGTTTGATGGGGTTGTCAACATGAATGGTCGGGGAGTTGGTGCAGTGTTTATTACACCTAAAGGAGTTCACATGCCTTTCTCGGAAAAACTCACCTTTGCCTGCACTAACAACGAAGCTGAATACGAAGCATGTATCATGGGTCTTGAGGAAGCCATTGACCTCAGGATCAAGACTTTAACTGTATTCGGAGATTCAGCTTTGGTAATCAATCAAACCAACGGCAAATGGTAAACTCACCAAGAGCATCTGATTCCATACCGTGACTATACGAGGAGATTATTGACTTTCTTCACAACAATCAAACATGAGTATATCCCTCGAGATGAAAATCAATTTGCAGATGCTCTGGCTACCATTTCCTCCATGATCAAAGTTCAAGCTACCAACTTTGTGCCTCGGATTTCAGTATCCAGACTTGACCGACCAGGATACGTTTTCTCTGTAGACATTATTGAAGATGACAAGCCTTGGTTCCATGACATCAAATGCTTTTTAGAGGATCAAACATACCCACCTGGGGCATCATCTAATGATAAGAAGACATTAAGAAGGTTGGCTGGTAGTTTCTTCCTGAATGCTGATGGTTCCTTGTACAAGAGAAACTTTGACATGGTGTTTCTCATATGTGTTGATAAGAAAGAGGCAGACTTGTTGATGCACGAGGTGCATGAAGGATCTTTCGGTACCCATGCTGGAGGACATGCAATGGCTAAGAAATTGTTGAGATCAGGTTACTACTGGATCACAATGGATGCAGACTGTTGTGCCTATGACAGAAAGTGCCACAAATGCCAGATATATGCAGACAAAATGCATGTGCCTCCGAATCCTTTGAATGTAATGTCTTCACCTTGGCCCTTTGCCATGCGGGGCATTGACATGATTGGAAAGATCGAACCGACTGCTTCAAATGGCCACAGATTCATCCTGGTAGCCATTGATTATTTCACCAAATGGGTTGAAGCAGCTTCGTATGCAAACGTCACCAGACAAGTGGTAGCCCGATTCCTGAAAAGAGACATCATCTGTCGGTATGGAGTACCCTAGCGGATCATTACTGATAATGGTTCCAACTTGAACAATAAAATGATGGCAGAACTGTGTCAGGACTTCAAGATCCAACACCACAACTCTTCTCCTTACAGGCCAAAGATGAATGGCACTGTTGAGGTAGCTAACAAGAATATCAAGAAGATTGTGCAGAAGATGATGGTTACTTATAAAGACTGGCATGAAATGCTACCATTTCCTTGCATGGGTACCGTACCACAATCAGAACATCCACTGGGGCAACACCATATCAGCTTGTGTATGGTATGGAGGCAGTCCTACCTGTTGAAGTTGAATTACCCTCCTTACGGGTACTGATGGATGTCAAACTGAATGAAGCAGAATGGATCCGTTCTCGGTACAATCAATTGAATCTGATCGAGGAAAAGAGATTAGTTACAATTTTTCATGGGCAGTTATACCAGAAGAGGACGAAGAAAGCCTTCGATCAGAAAGTCAGGCTTCGGGAATATCAAGTAGGAGATCTTGTGCTGAAAAGACTCCTTTCTCCTCATACAGACCACATGGGAAAGTGGACTCCAAATTACGATGGTCCATTCATAGTAAAGAAGGTTTTCTCTGGTGGAGCACTGATGCTCACTACTATGGATGGTGAAGATTTCTTATCCCCTATGAATTCGGATGCAGTTAAAAAATACTTCACATAAAATGACCCGTTGGACATAAAAACAGAATGTAAGTCCAGGCAAAAACAGGGCATACCGGCGAGTCAAAAACAGAATAAAAGACTCGGGCAAAAATAAGGGAAAATAAAGAAAAAAATGTACACCCGCTGAGTTGAAAAGCCGCATTGGACAACTCAGGCAAAAATGGGTATCCCGGTGGATTGAAAACCCGAAAGGGCGATCCACGCAAAATAAGGGAATAAGTGAACAACTGCATCTCTTACAACATGGCAAGCTTCAAAAGGTTAAAGCATCGGTCATAATCAACCTCCTCCAGAAAGCAGGATAAGAAGAACGTCAAGGTCATATGGGTCATAGCAAAGGAAAGCTCACCTAAAGCGTCGTCAACATTGCCAGCACCTTTACTTTTCTCAATTTGTAACAATCTCCTCATTTCAGGGATTTGTTTCTTTGATTGTATTTGCCGATTCAGGGCACCCAAATTAATAAAATCAGAGTTTTCAGTCACACTTCGTCTTGTACATTTTTGTCTCGTTTGCAAAGTGTCCAATATTCATAATACTTGCATAAAACAGATGTGCCTTTCTAAATTACATGCTTGCAGGAAATGTATTTACTTTCAGGAATATCTAACTCCTATGACGGAATCCGGTAAAGGATACCTCAGGATACGTGTGCGTTTCTTTGTCTTAACAGGATTGCAGGTATTCAATGCGCAACGTGGGGCACCCCAAACAGTATCTGGAATGGTTTTCCCCAGCAGGGTTACCAAAGACATCACTTCTCCAGCACATCTTCCCCAAGCAGCATCTGAAAATGCTCATTTCCCCAGCTGAAGGTATTGTTGGTATTTACAGGTGACTGGTTTGAACCTGACTTGTGATCATGCAAAGTGTCCAATATTGCTGAAGGTATTGTTGGTATTTACAGGTGACTGGTTTGAACCTGACTTGTGATCATGCAAAGTGTCCAATATTCATAATACTTGCATAAAACAGATGTGCCTTTCTAAATTACATGCTTGCAGGAAATGTATTTACTTTCAGGAATATCTAACTCCTATGACGGAATCCGGTAAAGGATACCTCAGGATACGTGTGCGTTTCTTTGTCTTAACAGGATTGCAGGTATTCAATGCGCAATGTGGGGCACCCCAAACAGTATCTGGAATGGTTTTCCCCAGCAGGGTTACCAAAGACATCACTTCTCCAGCACATCTTCCTCAAGCAGCATCTGAAAATGCTCATTTCCCCAGCTGACTTGTGCTCATTTCGGTTCGGGATTCAGATCCCGCTGCTGTGAAGATCTCTAGCTGATCTGCCTAAAGTGATATCCCAGCTGGGGATGAGTTCGTTGGTAGATCTGGTAAGACATATGATTCTTCTTGGGGATTAGATCACTGATAGACCTATCTGGTGAGGTGATAACCCAGCTGGGGATGAGAAAGCTTCTGTCACTTTGTTGTGTGAGAATATCAGACATTGCTCTCCTTGGGAGAGGCTGGAGCTCTGTGGGGAGATGGTTCCCTAACTTTGCTGAGGATGAGAGATCTGGCAATCTGAGGGAGGAAAGATCACTGAACGATCTTCCTAGAGGTTTCTGTGAGGATCCTACTGAGGATGAGGAGACTTGATAACTCAGCTGGGGAAATGAGCATTTTCAGATGCTGCTTGAGGAAGATGTGCTGGAGAAGTGATGTCTTTGGTAACCCTGCTGGGGAAAACCATTCCAGATACTGTTTGGGGTGCCCCACGTTGCGCATTGAATACCTGCAATCCTGTTAAGACAAAGAAACGCACACGTATCCTGAGGTATCCTTTATCGGATTCCGTCATAGGAGTTAGATATTCCTGAAAGTAAATACATTTCCTGCAAGCATGTAATTTAGAAAGGCACATCTGTTTTATGCAAGTATTATGAATATCAAACATATTGCATGATCACAAGTCAGGTTCAAACCAGTCACCTGTAAATACCAACAATACCTTCAGCAATATACAAAATACATCCCTTGCACATAAAAGCCAAAGCATCCCCTTTGCACTCTCAAATACAGATACATGCTCCTTTTGGCACTCGCCCGTGTCATCATTCCCCAGTAAAATAGCCAGAGCACTTCCTACCAAAAGATACTGTTCTTCTCGACACTTGTCCGTGTCACCTCCTATTTCCCCACAGAAAGCCAAAGCGTCCCCTTTGCACTCTCCAACACAAACACATGTTCATATATACTTTCGACACTCGTCCGTGTCATATCGTCCCCTGCAGATATAAAACAAACCAATGCTTATACACTCTCTTAACACCAGTCCGTGTCACCTTATCCCCACAGGTTTCCAAAATACACTCATAACTTGTACACTTTCTCTTCTGATACCCATCCGTATCGTAGTCTTAAGGATGCTCGTCCGCATATTTAATATATACACATCGTCAAACACTTATACCTTTTTATTTCGGAAAGCGTAAACACTCATCCGTGTTTACCATTCTCCGGCAAGTCCACAATAAAACATCTTTTTCTATCTGACATTCGTCCTATGTCGTGATACTTTCGGCAGCCGTACCCTGCCAGGTGATCGTCCTTCACCTTTGGATGATCGTCCCTCATCCTTTCCCCAGTGGAGTCTCCATTCTTGGAACCCTTTTCTATCCGAAATTCGTCCTATGTCGTGATACTTTCGGCAGCCGTACCCTGCCAGGTGATCGTCCTTCACCTTGGATGACCGTCCCTCATCCTTATTCCCCAAACAGAGCAGCCGTCCCCTGCTAGGTGATCATCCTTCACCTTTTGATGATCGTCCTTCATCATTTTATCTTATGGCCGTCCCCCTCGTTGATCTTGTTATTCGACATTCGTCCTATGTCATGATAAACCCTGAGAGCAGCCGTACCCTGCTAGGTGATCGTCCTTCGCCTCTTGATGATCGTCCTTCATCATGCTTATTCGATGGACGTCCCCATCGTCGACCTTTTCTACCCGACATTCGTCCTATGTCGCGATACAGAGCAGCCGTCCCCTACTAAGTTATCGTCCTTCACCTTTGATGACCGTCCCTCATCATTATTTCATTTATTCTTTGAACCGATGGCATTCCCCATCATTGTTTACTTTACTTTGCAAACCTGATGGCTGTCCCCATCATTGCCTTTCCCTTTAATCCCCAGAGAGCCTTGTTACTTTATTTTTGATGGTCGTCCCTATCATGATCCCTTTATATCCCCAGCTTGTCGGACGTCCCCGTCATTGCCTTATTTACCACCATTTCCCCAGCATGTCGGCTGTCCCCGTCATTGCTTTATCCCCAGCAGTCGTCCTCTGCTTAATGGTCGTCCTCCATCGCCCGCATTTGATGAACATACTATACTACCTTTTACAATTTATATCCCTTTTCTTCTTCTCCCCAGTGAGTGCAAATCTTGGACTGTCTTTGGTATTAAACCACAAGTTATCTTGTTTGTCTGTTAAGCCAGACGCTTACATCCTGCACAGCTAACTCATGCTTGAATAGGGGAAGCTGTAAACACCCCAATTTTTCCCTCACTAAGTTCACACCATGGCTTGTGATCTTCCATCATTGCATTAGTATAAGCATATCATATCATATGGCATTTTTGTTTCATCTGCATAGTTCAAGTTCATCTACATCTAGGGTTTGTGATCTGAGCAATCCAAGATTCATCTGAGCCACTCCAAAGGCCTCCAAGAATTCCAAGAGGGTCCATGTGTGTTCAATCATCATTTTATGTCCCTCAAAGTTCAAAGAAGTTAAAAAAATCACAAGAACTGCAAAGCATGGAAGCAGAGCCAGGGTTTAACTACACAAATGACCTGGAATTAGGGTTTTGGTTTCAGAGGCCATAACTCCAAACTTTTTGGTCATTCTTGTTTCTATTGGTCTCAATATGTTATAAGGATCATATGTACCATGCTTGATGAAGAAATTCATTGTGGAAGTCATCTGATCACTGGGTAACTTCTTGAGCAAGTCAGAGCAAAATCAGGGCATCCGAGGCCCCCAACATGGAACCAAAGTGGATTTTTCAGCAAATTGAAGTTATATGATCTTTATTTGATCATTGAAGTGCTAGGAAGTTCACAGAATTGAAGAAAAGTGAGCTAAACCAAAAGTTGCCAAAAATGGAAATGACTTGTAATGTAAACTTTCCATTTTGGGAAAGTTTTTCAACCTCATCTTTCTCAACCAAAAATGCTTCAAATGAAAAATTGTTGGTCATGAAAGTTGTAGATTGGATCATTCCCTTTTCAAAAAGTACAAGAACAAGTTCAAATTCATTATGGAACTCAAGTTATTTCTTGTCAAAGTTGGCAAAAATCCCATAATTTTCAAGAATGCACCAAAAGAGATTCTTTGCAAAACCACTTACCAAGGCATTTTGTGACTTCAAACACACTTCTATGTATCATAACATCACAGTGCATTGCTTTAAGATCATAATTTCCCAAAGAATTGCAAGATTTTATGCCTTGAACATCAAGAATTCTCAAAGGGGCCAAAACTTCACATAATTGCAAAACACCACATAAACTTCCATCCACTTGCTGCATTGCCTCAAGATTGATTTTGTGGAAATCCTTGAACTCAGCTACGCATGGACAAGCCAATGAGCCAGCTACACCAACGCCCATACCTCAAGTACAACACTTTTGACTTTTTGGCAAAAACACCCATACCAATCACAACAGTCCACCACCCAATCTCTGCCCAATCCAGACTCTACAAGCATGCTCTAAGGACTCATTTTCATAACACACACAAGCCTATCTCTCCAAGAACTCAACATTGCCAAAATCACTCCCTCTTGCATTTTCCTTCGAATCTCTCAGCTCACTCACTCAATCTTCAAACCAATTTCACCATTGATCTCAAAATCACTCACTGACCACAAAGCAACCCTCAAACCAGCCAAGAACACCCCATACACAAAACACGATTCTTGGCCAGTTCAGTTGCTACAACACAAACCAGCCATTCTCAAAGCCTTTGAAGCATCCCATTAGCCTCAGGAGGTCAAAGGGAGTCATTTTGCACAAAGGAAGTGGCCAGAAAGCTCAAGTTTGGAAAGCTCCATCTCAGGTAGTCATCTGAAATCATTTTTCCAGAACTCCTTTTTTATGTTACAATATGAAAAAGCATGCTTCACTGATCACTCTGAGCTTTGTATTTTCGAAAATGGGTAAGAAATGAGTTTGTATGAATGTTCTGAAAGTTTTTTCATTTTTGATTTTTCCTTCGAATATTGAGATTGAGCAAGAATAAATTTGTTTTAGGGATGGATTTGAGTTCAGGGAGATGAGAGGAGTTGATCTGGAGCTTTAGAGCTCCAGAAATGACTTAGGGAGTGAGTTTGAGATTTTCAGGGGAGGATGTCACCGGAGAAGACGACCGGAGCTCTTCTCCGGTGACCTGAAAGTCATTAACTGTGTTAATTAGGGTTAGGGCTTTATTTGAACGTGGACCCTTAGATTTCCATTTCCCGCGTGTGATGGACGCCTAGGATCACTTCATTAGTTTTTAATTAGGATTAAATAATTAATTAATTAGGTTTAAGTGGATTTGAATATAGACCATAGGATCTGGCGCGCAGTCAACTTAGAAATCCCCAGAATCAATCCTAGCCCTTGGATACGCATACTTCTGTTATTTTAATTTTTATTTCATTTTTCTCATTTTATTTTGTACCATTTATTTAAAATAGCAAGAAAATTCTAAAAAATATTTTGTTCTGCATTTTTACTTCAAATAATTTTCTTAACCCAAAAATATTTTTATTTTTATTTTTTCATTTAAAAATCATTTTTAAAACATTTAAATGTTTATTTTAATTAATTAATGGAAATTAATTAATTAAAATATCATTTAGGTTTCTAAAAATCCCAAAAACATTCACATTGCATCTTTAAACATTTAGAAACATTATGATACCATCCACACAAATTTCTTTTTGGTTTTGAACCACCTTTGATAATTTTCTTGAATTTAGGGTTCATAAAATTCCTATTTTAGAACCCTAACTTCAAGAATTCTTTTCTGCTTAACCAAGAATGGTATGACAATGGTTCTTTTTGCATTTATCTTCATTTGACATGTAGTTTCTAGCATAATTTTGTCACAAATTTCTTCTGCATTTTTGATTTGATTTGCATTTTTTCCTTTTAGGTGCCTTAAAACCCTAGATAACTTAGAAAACTCACAACTTTCATTAGGTTAAGAGTTAGGTCTCCTCCTTTGGGGTGTGATATTATATGGGGTTAGGGTTCCTTTAACTCCATTTTCAATTTTTTATCTTGTCATTTGCTTCTGTTTTTGGTTTTTGCATCTCATGTTGCATGGAAACCCTAATTTCTCATCTTCATTTGCATACAGCTTGCATAAGCATTCATATAAGAACTTGCCATGACATTTTATGCATTCACATGACATATAAGACATCTTAGGACACATTAGAATCATGCTTGATCATTTCTTCATCCATTTACCATGTTATGCATTCATTACATTCTATGAACATTCATGAACTTTCATGCTTCTTTCATGCCTCATTTGCATTCTCATCGCTTGTATGATCATCCATTTCTCTTGACATGCCTTTGAATCATATCTTAGAATCATTAACATTATGAACATGCTTCTGGTTTTGGTTTGCATCCTTGCATACATCTCATTTCCACTTCATTCTTTCTTTTATGCTAACTTTTCAGGTGGTAAGTGCTTTGAGAAGTGAATTTGCCTTCACTTCTCACATTCTCTTTTCATCTCTCTTATGCATTCATTGCTGCATTTTATCTTTTCTTTAGAGTGAGCTTGCTCATTCATGTTCCACTCTCACTTTCTTTCTTCAAGTGACTTATCATGGATTAAGTTGAGGTATCTTCCTCAGCTTAAATGTTCACATCTATTATCCTTCTATTAGGATGGTGTAATGGGTCCATTAAATCCTTGATTATGGCTTAAACTCATTACTCAACACTAAACAAAAACTCCAAAAACATCTAAATAATTGCAAGTAGGTTAATGATCTTAATCCTACATCATGGTGATTGAGTGTGAGTTGCTTACTTCATACTTAAGGTATTCTCATTACCCCTAATCAGAGGGAGGATGTGATAAGTTTACTAACCCTTGGTTTAGACTTAAGCTCATTAACTTATGACAAACACAAAAAGCAATAAAAGATTGAAAACATAAAAAAAAAACAATAATCGTCTCCTCCGGGATTCTTTTCTCACCTCATTCACTCACAAACGAGAACTCACTTCTTCCGTCTGATGCAAGAAAGTTAGCACCTGAGCCAGACATGTCATACACTTGAGCATAAACAAGCAAGAAGTTCACAGTCAATTTTCTCTTTCAGTCTCTTTGAGTCGAACTACGGTGTTCTGACTTCCTCATTGTACGAGAGGATACATATGCATAACTTGACTGTTATCGAACAAAGTCTCTGTATATCCCCCCTCTTCCATCATTATTCTTTTAAGTCTCATTCCTGAGCAATTTCATTTCACATCTCTTTTGCACTGACACCTGTGCATTCTTTTCCAGCTTTTGTACACAGGTAGCACTGACACCACCCCTTTAAACACGAACTTTTAAGCGTGGATCCCGTCGTATACGACGGACAATCTGGGTGCTAATACCTTCCCAGGTTGTAACCAACCCCCTTTCTCAGTTTCTCTGGTTCGCGACCGTCTTATCCATTTATTTCTAGGTTTATGCAGCATTACCTTTTCTTCGGGATAAAAATGCCTAGCTGGCGACTCTTTTCAGTTCATCTTCATGTTCTCTCCTCTCGCCGACCGTTCGCGCTTGTACCGGGATGAAAATCTTCGGGAGCGACAGTTTCCCCAAACAAAGTTATGAAGATATTTATCCCCACCAGAGTTTAACATGGACTTTTCCCTCCATCCACAAAGTGTGGAAGATTTTGTGTTGTTGTTATATCTCCGACATGCTGTCCTCACAGAGTAGAATTTCTGGTGTTATCCTCTATGTATTATTGAAGATTGCTTTGTGGATTGGATCCCTAGCATTTGTTTTCCCCAGTCTGAGTTATGCCTTGTAGGAGGATTTTATTCCTTAAATAGTTTTAGATGTTCCCCTGCAGGATTGTGACTTAAATATCCAACATGGTTCCTGGCCTTGTTGCCCTGATTAGCCGAGTATTCTGTTTTGTCAGCATATTCATACACACATTAATACTCATAAGCATAACATCATTTGCTTGCATTCTTGCATTTATCTTTGTTCCCTCCTCTTTGGTGTGATCTTTCCCCACAGAGTGTGTGTGTGTTGTCTTCCTCTCAAGTTTAGAGTGTCGACCATTAAGCAAAAAGTGTTAAACTTTTCTATTTTTCCACTGAGATTGTTTCTCATGGATGATTTTGATTCATTTTCCTCCCCAGTTTATTATCTGGATGTAATTTCCCCAGTTGAGATATTTCCTCCTTAGGATGAGTCTTGTATGACCGTTTCTCTCCAATTTGTTCATGGATTGAATTTTGGTCCCTTTTTATGAGTTAATATTTACTTTGGAATTAAGCTATCATTGTTTGATAGTGGGCAATAGTTTCCCCATCTTGAGTATGTTACTTTGGAATTAAGCTATCCATTATTCGATAGTGGGTAACGTTACCAAGCTAATCAAGCTCTTTTGCTTGTACTCCTACCTAGTAAATTCGGTAGTCGAGAGTTCTTCTTTCTACCCAGTAAAAAGGTAATAGAAGTTGTTTACTTATACTCCTACCCAGTAAATCCGGTAGTTGATACTTTTTCTACCCAGTAAAAAGGTAGTGGAGGTTATCTCTCTTTGTTTTGCTCTTATCCAGTAAATCGCTATTTGAGCCCATTATTTCCATATCTTTGTAAACACCCCAAATTTTCCCTCACCCATTCACACCATGGCTTGTGATCTCCTCATATGCATAAACTCAATCATAGCATCTCATACCACATTTTTGATTCACTGCATTGGTTCAAAGTCATCTGCATCTAGGGTTTGTGATCTGAGCAATCCAAGAGCCACTTGAGCCACTCCAAAGGTCATCAATCACTTAAAAGGGGTCCATGTATGTTCAAGCATCATATTATATCCCCACAAAGTCAAGAAAGTCAAAGAATCACAAGAACTGGGAATGGCATGGAAGCAGAGCCAGGTTTGACTGCACAGATGACCTAGAATTAAGGTTTTGGTTTCAAAGGCCATAACTCCAAATTTTTTGGTCATTCTTGTTTCTATTGGTCTCTATTGGTATAGGGATCATGCATATCAATTTTCATGAAGAAATTCCATGGGGAAGGCATCTAATCAAGAGCTGACTTTTTGAGCAAGTCAGTGCAAAATCAGGGCATCTGAGGCCCTCAATGACCCAACCAAAGGGTATTCTTCATCATTTTGATTGTGTATGATCTTTATTTGATCATAGAAGGTGTTAGAAGTTCACAAAATTGAAGAATTTCAAGCCATTTGCAAAGTTGACTTTTTGGGAAAAATGACTTGTAATGGAAACTTGCCATTTTGGGAAACTTTTTCAACCCTTGCTTTTTGACTCAAAAATGCTTCAAATGGAAAAACTTTGGTCATGAAAGTTGTAGAATGGATCATTCCCTTTTCAAAAAGTACAAGAACTTGTCCTAATTCATTTTGGATCAAAAGTTATGGCTTGTCAAAGTTGGGAAAAATCACATAAATTCAAGTTTTGTACCAAAGAGGCATTTTGCAAAATGGTATGATCAAGTGTTCTAAAGGCTTCAAATGTGCACAAACTCATTACAACATACTCACATGACCTCTAAAGATCATAATGGGCCCAAGAATATTGCATTTTGATGCCTTGAACTTCATGAATTTCCAAAGGGGCCAAACTTTATGAAAATTGCAAAACATCTCATAAGCTTCATTCAACTTGCTGAATCATCTCAAAACTAATTCCATGGACCTCCTTAATCTCAGTTGAGCAAGGACAAGCCAATGAGCTAGCTACACCATTGCCCATACCTCAAGTACAACACTTTTGACTTTTTGGCAAAAACACCCATACCAATCCCACAGTGACACAACAACTCTCTGCCCAATCCAGACCTTACAAACACACTCCAAGGATTCATTTTGATAACACACACAAGCCTGAAACTCTCTCCAAGCCAGCATTCTCATTTTTCACCTCTTATGCAACTTCCTTCGAAACTCATCGTACAAGCATCAAACACAAAAACAAACTTCACCAAATCACTCACCATGATCCTCTGATCATTTCCCACCCCTCACTTGCCCCTGAAACCACTGCAATCAAAAATACGATTTTCACACTCCCTTGGCCTGAGCTTCTGCCAACTCTCTCTAAAGGCCATATAAACTCCAGTTAAGTGTCAAAAGCTTCTAAGGAGGATCATTGGGACTTGTTTGAGCCAAAGAAGCAGTCAGAAAGCTCCTGGATTGAAAGCTCAACCTCAGGTAACATGATGAACAAATTTTCCAGAACCTTGTTTTCTTGTTAGAATGTTGTTCTACATGTTGCCCTGATCATGGGGATCTATTTATTTTTGAAAATGAGCCAGAAACAAGCATGTTATGATGATCTGAAAGTTTGCCCGTAAAAATGTTTTTGCTTGATTCCTTTGATTCACGAAAAATAAATGTTGTTTGATTTAGGGTTTATGCTTAGTGATGTTCATAGGTTGATTCTGGAGATTTTTGTGAGTTTTTGATGCGTATTGAGAGAGATAGAGATTTTGGCTTGCCGGAGAAGATGACCGGAACACTGTTCCGGTCATCTGAAAGTAATTAGGGTTTTGGATTAGGGCTTAATCATAATTAGGCCAGTTTGAATTCTAGCCGTCCATTCGCGCGCCAATTCAATTCTCGCCCCCCTGACTTTGAATCTGGACCTTTGGATGATTTGACTTTCCTATTTTCTCATTAAAATCATTTTTAAATCCATTTGTTTTGTATTTAATTTGTACGAATTAATAAAAATAGCAAAAAATGTTTAAAAATTATGAACATTTTTGTCAAGGTTTTCATTATTTTTCAGAACACAAAAATATTTTTATTTTTTTTTTGCATTAAAAATTATTTTTAAATCATTTAAAAGTTTATTTTTAATTAATTAATGAAAATTAATTAATTAAAAATGCTTTTAGGTATTTAAAAATCACAAAAAAATTCATATAGCATTCAAAAACATTTAGAAACATTGTCCAACTCTCAAACCAAATTTATTTCTTGTTCTTGATGCCTTTTGATAATTTTCTTTGGAATTAATTTCATTTCAAGGCAATATTTTGGTTCAAACTTTGAAAATTCATTTCTGTCTAACCCTTGGGAGTTGGATCATGATTCTTTTTGCATTGCATCTTGCATAACATGTAGTTTATAGGATAAAATTGGCTTGAATTGATCTTGCATTTTCATTTTGTTTTGCATTTTTCTTGACAAGGTACCTTAAAACCCTAGCAATCTTAGAAAATTCATAACTCTCACTAGGTTAAGAGTTAGATCCCCTCCTTTGGGAAGTGAGTTTGTGTAAGTTTAGGGTTCCTTTGATTGCATTTTCAAATTTTTATCATGTCATTTGCTTCTGGTTTTGGATTTTGCTTTGTGTATTGATCATAAACCCTAATTTATGCCTTCCTTTGCATCCATCCTCCATTTTCTTGCATACTATGACTTGCCATGACATTTTGTGCATTCATTTGATTCATAATACATCTTAGGACATATTAGAATCATGTTTGATCATTGCATCTTTCATTTGCCATGTTATATGTCATTTGCATTCCATAACTTTTCATGTATGTTCATGGTCCTAAGCATGTCTCATTTGCATCTTTATGTTTGTAAGATCATTCTAATGCCTTGCCTCATGTTTGCATCATCTATTAGCATCATTAAAATCATACTTATGCTTCTGGTTTTGGTTTGCATCATGACATTGCATCTCATTTTGCATTGCATTTCATTTCTTTTGCTAACTTTTCAGGTGGTAAGTTGTTTGAGAAGTGAATTTGCCTTCACTTCTCACATTCTCTTTTCATCTCTTTCATACTTCCCTTTGCTGCATTTTGTATGTATATTGGATTGAGCTTGCTCATTCTTGTTCATCTTACCTTCTTTCCTCAAGCAACTTGTCTTTTTAAGTGAAGCAAGTTATTTTGCTTATCTTTGCTCCTCTCATCTGCTTCTCTCCTTGGTGGTTCCTTAAAGATTTATTTCTTAAACCCCACAAACCCTAGGAATGACCAAGCATGATAACAATTAGGGTTGATTAGTCCCCCACTTAGCTTTTACCTTTGTGTCTCTTTGAGTCATCTCTTCTCATCTCATAACCAGGGACTAAACCCTAAAGGCTTTAAGGCTTTGTGATTAAGCTTATGCCTGCATCCTTCTATTAGGATGGAGTGTATAACTTTAATCCTAAGTGTTAAACCCTTAATGTGTTTAAATCCTTTAATCAATCCACTTAATAATCATCAAGACATCCAGCTTGTAACTTGGGCCTTGCATTAGGGTTCTAATTCTTCCTTAATTGGTCAAGAAGGACTAACCCTAGTGTTAATGGACAAGTCCCCCTCAAGTTGTCTTACAAACCATAAAAATAATTTCTTCATCTTATCATTAACTAAAATCCATTTAATAAAGGCTTTGTTTTGTCATGAGGTTAATCCCTAATCATGGATTAAGTTGAGGAGCTTTCCTCAGCTTAAACATTCTCATCTATTATCCTTCTATTAGGATGGTGTAATGAGTCTGTATAATCCCTGATTATGGCTTAAACTCATTACTTAACACTAAACAAAAAAAACAAAAACATCTAAATAATCACAAGTAGGTTAATGATCTTAATCCTACATCATGGTGATTAAGTGTGAGATACTGACTTCACACTTAAGGTATTCTCATTACCCCTAATCAGAGGGAGGATGTAATGAGTTTACTAACCCTTTGGTTTAGGCTTAAGCTCATTAACTTATGACAAACTTTCAGAAGCAATAAAAGACTGAAAATACAAAAACAAACAATAATCGTCTCCTCCGGGATTCTTTTCTCATCTCATTCACTCACAAACGAGAACTTGCTTCTTCCGTCTAATGCAAGACAGTTTGCACCTGAGCCAGACAGGTCATACACTTGAGCATAGACAAGTAAGCAGTTCACAAGTCAATTCATCTTTCAGTCTCTTTGGGTCGAACTACGGTGTTCTGACTTCCTCATTGCACGAGAGGATACGTAGGCATAACTTAACAGTTATCGAACAAAAGTCTCTGTATATCCCCCCTCTTTCTAGCCTTATTCTTTAAGCCTCATGATCTTGAGCATTTCACTTTTGTTCTCACATTGACACTTCTTTTATACACTTCACACTTCTTTTACACTGACACTTGTATTCTTTTCCAGCTTTGATACACAAATTGCATTGACACTACCCCTTTAAAACACAAATCTTTTAAGCGTGGATCCCGTCGAGTACGACGGACAATCTGGGTGCTAATACCTTCCCAGGTTGTAACCAACCCCCTTTCTCAGTCTCTCTGGTTCGCAACCGTCTTATCCATATCTTTCCTAGGTTTATGCAGCATTACCTTTCCTCCGGGATAAAAATGCCTAGCTGGCGACTCTATTCTTTTCCTTTCCTCTTTCGCCGATCGTTCGCGTCTGTACCCCTCTTGACCTTGGTGTGTCATTTTGGTGGGAGCGACAGCTTGGCGACTCTGCTGGGGAACCTTATACTGTAACTAGGGCTTCTGGTTCTTTATTGTGGGTTCCTCCTAGCGTTTGTTTGATTTGTGTTTACTGGGGTGTTATGTGCTATTTATGTTTGTATATTTGTTTTATTTACTGCTTTATGTACAGTTATTTACTGCTTTCTTTACAGCTTTATATATCATACTGTCATACTGTCATCTTGCTGGATCTGGTTTTTGTTTTGGTGGGTAGGGTTTCATTGAGAGATAAGGTCCTATACCTGGGACCTGAGTGACACATAGGCTAGAGTGGTTCATGTTCTTTCCCATTCCATTTCGGTCTGGTGCGGGAATATGAAACACGGTTCAGATATGGGTTTCTTCTTGAGAACTCTGTGCTACAGATCTCCTGTAGTGATAGGGCTATCTGGGAAGCCTGCTAAGTCTAAATGACCTTTACTATGACCTTCAGAAACTGAGGTAAATTAGAGGAGGATCTTTTATGGTTATTGTAAATACTGTACCTCCGGGTTAGAAGTGTTTACACTTCTCATAACTGATCCAAATCTGAGGATCCTTGTTTTAGAACACCACCAGTGAGGGGGTTGGGCTGTTTATAGGTTTGTAGGAACCCGTTGCCACATCATACCCTGATATTTGTTTTGTTTAAGAATGCTTCACTTTGGACAGTTCTTGTGATTTAACCCTGGACATGTGACTCTTTATTTGAGTCCCCCACCTTGGTTACTGGACTTCTGAACCTCCATCTGGACTTCTTGAACATACATGGACCTTTATATCAAGGCAGTAATCAGATCCAGCTTGATCATAAACCCTTGAATATCATTTGCATACATCATCATTGCATCATTTAACATTTGTTTATTTGTTTTTCAGGGTATCCACATTATATCTGGCTTGGTTTTGACCCCTTTCATCTACATAGACCCCTGTTCACCAGTTATCTGCTTCAGCTATCTTCATCAGTTGCCTGCTTCAGCTACCTCCATCATCATCCTCAGCCTATCAGTGGCTCATCTCTAGTATCAGGCTTCATCATCAGCATTTGTTTTTAGCTCTTCATCAGCAGTCATGGCACCCAAAAAGAGCAATATTTCATACCATTTTTTTGAGCCTGGGCTGGCTGGCATCAGGCAGGTCCAGGAACTTATCACTCCAGACCACATCCCATTATTCAGAGAGCATTATGGAGGCATCCTTGATATGGTTATGGACTTAGACCCTTCTCAGAGGAGTTTGATCCACACTTGCCTACAGTTTTATGACCCTCCTTTGAGATGCTTCACTTTCCAGAACTTTCAGCTAGGACCTTTGCTGGAGGAGTTCTCATCTTTGATTGGAGTACCTGTCAGGGGTGGTATCCCCTTCAACCCAGAGATGGCTTCTCCTAGCAATGAATAAGTGGCAAAGGCACTATATTTGGAACCTATTTTGATTGAGCAGAACATGACAACAAAAGCTAGCATCCCTGGTCTACACCTGGATTTCTTGACTTCTCAGGCCATCCTGAAGGCCTCCTTGGGAGAATGGAAGGCAGTTTGTGCATTGTTAGCCCTCAGTATATATGGGGTTATACTTTTTGCAGATGAGCCCAAGTTTATCAGCAAGAATGCTATTCATCTTTTCCTTCTGAGGAACCCAGTGCCCACATTGCTGGGAGATTTTTATTATTCTGTTCACCAAAGGAATGAGAAGCAGAGAGGGAGGTTGGTGAGGTGCTGTGCTCCTTTGTTTCATACTTGGCTGCTTAAACACTTACCCAAGACTGATGCCTTCCTGAATCCTCACCAACAGAAGAATTGGGCTAAAAGACTTATTGCTTTGACTTCAGATGACATCAGATGGTGCACCCAGAGCACCAAAGGCAGAGACATAATCACTAGCTGTGGGCAGTACCCCAATGTACCTTTAGTAGGAGTGAAGGGTTGCATCAACTATAATCCTTTGCTGCTCAAGAGACAATTGGGATATGCTTTGGTTCACCCTCCTAGAGTGCAAGACTTGGCTGAAACCCTGTATTGTGAGATAAAGCCTAATCTAGCTGTTGTCAGGCAAGCATCCTGGGCTTGGGACAACATACAGACCAAAGGGATGGCCATTCTTGGGAGATGCAATAATGTGGCCTCAGCTCAGTATTATGAATGGTCTCATGCTAGGGCTCAGATTTCTGGAATGCCCTTCACTATTGAGGATGCACCTGGACCATCCACAGCACCACCTCCAGCCACTGTCAGCCTGGAAGAATTTGAGAAACTGAAGGAGAGGAATGAGAATCTGTCTCAGGCTCTGAAGAAGACCCTCTGGGAGAGGAGTGATGGTCGTCTAGACATTGAGAGGCTGGAGAAGCTTAAGGTGGAGCATCTAGCCAGGATTGAGAAATCAGAGGACTACATCAAGTAATCAAGAGTAGGAGAGCAAATTTTGAAGAATGCCTGTAAAGAGGCCCAGTTTCAGAAGGCTAGGTCTGATCTCTATCTGAAAGAAAGTCAAGCTAGGTGGGTCAGGATCACTGAAGCTCGTACTCAAGAAGATAAGAGAACTCAGTCCAGGATTGAGCAGTTAGAGGCCATTGAGAAGAAACAACAGGAGGCTTTGTTAGCAGCCCAAAAGGAAATCTCAGAATTGAAGCTTAGGGCTGGTGTGAAAAGGTCAAAGGACCAGGACAGGCACAAGAAGCTGACTGCTGCTATTGCCACCAGGAACCTTCTTATCAGGAACATCACAGAGCATCCGGCTGGCCCTGTAACTGAAGCACTTTTGAAGGAGGTTAAGGAGGATGAGTTTGGCTTAGATGTTTGATTTCTTTGCTTGTTGTTATCTCCATTTCATGTACTTTTCTATTTATGTTGTATTTTGACCCCACAGGGGCGTGTGTTGTAAAAACAAACTATGTATGATCCACCATTTGTAATGTATTTGCCAGTTTGTTTCATTTGAGTTTCTTTTCTCAAGCAACAGCAAAGCATCTTCCTCAGGGTATGGAAAGGTCAAAACCAAGAGCCAAGCCGGATACCTTGGAAAATAAATAAGCATACTGCATTGCATACTAACTTTTGTTTTGTTTTGTAGGTTTTTGTTTTGTTTGTTACTAACTCTGTTGTGGTTCAGGAATTATTGCTCGCCGTCGGGTGTTCCCTCTCAACCGTCCGCACAGATATCCTACTCGCAACAATCTTCCTGGTATCCAGATGGATCAAGTACAACAAGATCTGACAGAGGTCAGAACCCAGATGGCTAATGAAAGGCTGGAGATGAGAAACCAAATGACCCAGTTCATGGAAGTAATGAATGGCCTGGCCCAAAGTCAAGAAAGGTTGAGGGCATTGGTAGAAAGACAAACCCCGGAAGAACCTCCTCTGGGGACTGGAGGAACAAGTAACAATGAGAGGGGTCAGCCTCATATTAACCCACCAGTATATGGGCCTCATCTACACCCAGAAATCAACATCCCGGGTAATGTGCAAGGAAATACTACTGGAGGAAGGGTCTTGCAAGAAGACCCCCAAGAAGAGCAGTTTACTGTGATGGGAGCCGGGGATGAAGTCTATGATAGGAGGCTTGATGAAATTGCTGAGAAGTTGAGATCTCTGGAGTCCCAAAATTCACTGGGCTTTGATGTCATGGATATGGGGTTAGTGAACGGGGTAAGAATTCCCCACAAGTTTAAACCCCCGTGCTTCGAGAAGTACAATGGAACTTCCTATCCACGAACTCACCTGCAGTCCTTTCTGGGGAGACTTAAAGCATACACCATGGATGAAAAACTGTGGATGTTTTACTTTGAAGATAGTTTGACTGGGGCTTCCAGGGAGTGGTATTCTCACTTGACCAGAGCTACTATCCGATGCTGGAAGGACCTAGCTGAGGCCTTCATCAGGCAGTACCAATACAATCTGGACATGGCTCCTAACAGGACCCTCTTGATGGGAATGTCTCAATCCTCCAGGGAAAGCTTCAGAGAATATGCCCAAAGGTGGAGACAGCTTGCTGCTGCTGTCCAGCCACCCATGTCGGAAAGAGAAATGGCCGACATGTTTATGAACACTCTGCAAGGAACATATATTGATAGGCTAGCTGCCTTTTCTTCCACCAGCTTCGCTGACGTAGTTATAGCTGGAGAAAGAATTGAGAGCCTTCTGAAGATGGGCAAAATTACTAATAATGGTGCAAGTTCGTCGAATAATCCCAGGAAGCCTTTTGTGGGACCTAGAAGAACCGGTGAGACAAATGCCATTTATGCCAGCAGGGGCAGACCTCAGTATGTTCATAGGTCAGTGGCAGCTGTCACAATTCCAGCTCCAATTCCTCAGCAACCAGCATATCAACCACAGCAACAACCACACTATCAGCAGCAAGTTCAGTATCCGCCACAAAGGACCTACAACAACAACAACGGCAATCAACAACAAAGACCCTTTCAGCAAAGACCATCACAGGCAAATAGGGTGATCGACCCTATCCATATGCCTTATGCCGCTTTATTTCCACAACTCCTGAAACTCAACTTGGTTGAATTAAGGACATTGGCACCACCAGATCCCTCTAATCTCCCAAGAAATTATGATGTCAACGCCAGATGTGCTTTCCATTCCAATGCGCCTGGCCACAATACAGAGAAATGCAGGGCTTTACAAATGAAGGTACAAGACTTGGTGGATTCTAAAGCCCTCAACTTTGCACCCCCTCCAAATGTCAACAAGAATCCCATGCCCAATCATGGAGGACCAAGAATTAATGCCATTGAGGAAGACAAGCCATCTTTCTTAATCACCAGTGTTGGGCAGATTCGGACACCTCTGGTAGAAATTAAAGCTCAGCTCCTAGAGTGCCAGATGTTCCCCGGGTGTGAGCTCGGTTGTGGGTATTGCAACATTTCGGTCAACGGGTGTGATAATTTGAGAAGCGGCATAGATGGTCTTATCAAAAGTGGTATACTTCAGATCACAACAACGGCACCTACAAATCCAGCAATCCCTTTGACGACAATTCCTGACTCTTCTACAACTGCAACAACAATTATTCCAACCAATTCATCAATAACATCAACAATGGCTTCGTCTATCACTTCAAAAAATCAAATGTCAACGACCCTTTCTTCTACAACATCAGCATCCCTTTACTCTGCAGAATCTTCTACAACATCAACATCCATTTATTCAGCAGAATCTTCTACAACGCCAACAGAAATTAATAAAGATATCTCAGCAGTCACCATCTACTATGATCCGTCATATGTTCCTCCAAACAACAACTTTCAACAACAAGCAGTGGCATCTCCTGCCAGGTCACCAGTCACCATTTACTACGATCCGCACACCATTTTAGTACCCTCCTCTGCAGCAGTCAGTCCAGTTACCATTACGGTGCCCGGACCAGTTCCATATGAAAGCAGTAATGCCATACCTTGGCATTATGGCTCTGATTTTTACTGCAAAGGGGAGAAGATCACTTGGGATTCTTCAACCTCTTCTCCACAAATTGATAATGTTGGGGGAGGCGGAGGCTTCACCAGAAGCGGACGCCTCTTTGCCTCACAATTGCAAAAACCTAATGCCGAAGCAGAAGCTGCTGCAAAAGCAAAGGGAAAGAGTGTGGTACCTGAATAACCAATCATCAAAGATACTCAGAAGACATCCTTTGAGCAAGATGTAGACGAGTTTATGAGAATTATAAAGAGAAGTGATTATAAGGTGGTGGATCAGCTTCACCAAACTCCCTCAAAGATCTCCATATTATCCCTGCTGATGTGTTCTGAAGCTCACAGGAATGCATTACTGAAAGTATTGCACGCATCATACGTGCCAGAAGAGATCACTGTTAATCAGCTGGAAACCGTGGTAGCAAATGTCAACACCAGTCATGGACTAGGCTTCACCAATGCTGACTTAACAACCGAGGGGCGTAACCACAACAAGGCTTTACACATCACTCTAGAATTCAAAGGTGCTATTCTATCCCATGTACTGGTGGACACTGGGTCTTCACTCAATGTTCTACCAAAGAAAGCCTTGGTGAAGCTGGAGTATGATGGCTTGGCACTGCGTCCAAGTAATTTGGTGGTGAGAGCTTTCGACGGCTCTAAAAGATCAGTGCTTGGGGAGATTGATCTGCCTGTGATGATTGGCCCGCAAACTTTCAAAATTACCTTCTATGTGATGGACATTCAGCCGACCTACAGCTGTTTTTTGGGTAGACCTTGGATCCATGCCGCTGGCGCTGTTACGTCTATCATTCACCAGAAGCTGAAATTCGAGTGGGAAGGTCAGATCATCACCATCTGTGGTGAAGAAGATATCTTTGTTAGCCATCTGGCTACGTACAAGTACATTGAGATGGATGGAGAAATCCATGAAACTATGAGCCAGGGATTTGAGGCCCTGAACATAAATGAAGCATCTGCTGTACTGGGAACCTCCATGACATCTTATCAGCAAGCCAGGAAGGTTGTTGAAGAGGGTACTGCCCAAGGCTGGGGCAAGCTGCTACCTGTGGAGAAGAAGGAGGACATATTTGGGTTGGGTTACAAACCAACTCAACAAGATCAATCAGAGGCTGCCAAAAAGCCCAGTTTTGTCAGCGGGGGAATGCTCACCCCGGATGCAGTGAACAACTTGGAAGACGAGAAGGAAAGTGACCGCAACATGGAGAGCTGGATACGTCCAAGGATCCCGGGGAGCCAAGTCCTTAACTGGTCTTCCCAGGAAATTATAAGGGTTACTCCTGCAGAGTAATTATTATTTCTTGTATTTTTAAGCATGCATTAAGTCTTGCATCTTGCCCAAGATGTCAAGACTCATTTTGTAATCGGGCCATCTTGTAATTTTGTGCAAACAGATCAATCAATGAATATCGGACATCTTTTGCAAATGAGTCTTTTTCTTTTCCGCTCACTGTTTTTCATTTTTCTTTTTGTACAAAAATAAAATGGCAATGTTTTCCAAAATGACAACTTCATTTCACTTTTTCTAAACAAGATTAAAATCAATCACTAAAATGAACAATCTAAACCCTTGCAGAGAGTGCCTTTCAGACTGCACCGACAACAACACAGCTATGACTTCGTATGACTTTGACAATCCAATCAATCAAGCTGATGAAGGGGTTGAAGAAGATTATAAGCTTCCTGAAGAGATAGCCAGGTTGTTAAGGAAAGAGGAGAAGGTTATCACTCCTCATCAGGAGGAGATTGAAACGGTTAATCTTGGTACGGAAGAAGATGTGAAAGAGGTTAAGATCGGGGCCTGCCTACAAGATTCAGTAAAAGAGCAACTGATTGGTATGCTTCGGGAATATGTAGATGTCTTTGCTTGGTCTTATCAGGATATGCCATGGTTGGACACCAATATTGTCATGCACAAGCTGCCTTTAAAAGAAGATTGCCCACCGGTTAAACAGAAACTACGCCGCACTCTCCCAGACATGGCAATGAAGATTAAAGAAGAGGTACAAAAGCAGTGGGACGCCGGGTTCCTTGCTGTGACTAGATACCCGCCGTGGGTTTCTAATATTGTACCTGTGCCTAAGAAAGACGGCAAGGTGAGAATGTGTGTTGACTACCGGGATCTGAACAGAGCCAGCCCGAAAGATGACTTCCCATTACCTCACATTGACGTATTGGTTGATAATACGGCTCAGTTCTCGGTGTTCTCCTTCATGGATGGATTTTCAGGATACAATCAGATCAAGATGTCACCTGAAGACATGGAGAAGACAACTTTCATCACACCCTGGGGCACGTTCTGTTACAAGGTGATGCCATTCGGACTGAAGAATGCTGGTGCAACGTATCAACGGGCTATGGTAACATTATTCCATGACATGATCCACAAAGAAATTGAATGTTATGTGGATGACATGATTGCCAAGTCCCTTACAGAAGAAGACCACCTGGTGAATCTGTTGAAGTTATTCAAGTGTCTGAGGAAGTACCAACTGAAGTTAAACCCCAACAAGTGCACATTCGGGGTGCGTTCTGGTAAGCTGCTGGGATTTATCGTAAGTGAGAAAGGAATTGAAGTTGACCCTGATAAAGTCAAAGCCATTCAAGAAATGCCTGCACCGAAGACTGAGAAAGAAGTTCGGGGGTTCTTGGGTAGATTGAACTACATTTCACGGTTCATATCTCACCTTACAGCAACCTGTGAACCTCTGTTCAAGCTGCTAAGAAAAGAACAAACGGTCAGGTGGAACGAAGACTGCCAGAAAGCTTTTGACAAGATCAAGGAATACTTACAAGAGCCTCCAATCCTTATGCCTCCAGTTGAAGGAAGACCTCTGATAATGTACTTGACAGTATTAGAAGAGTCGATGGGGTGTGTGTTGGGCCAGCATGACGAGTCTGGTCGAAAAGAGTATGCAATATACTACCTGAGCAAAAAGTTTACCGACTGTGAACAACGTTATTCACTGCTCGAGAAAACTTGTTGTGCTTTAGCGTGGGCTGCTCGCCGACTAAGGCAGTATATGTTGACCCACACTACCTTGTTGATTTCAAAAATGGATCCAGTTAAGTACATTTTTGAGAATCCAGCGCTTACCGGACGGGTTGCAAGATGGCAAATGATCCTCACAGAATATGACATTCAGTACACATCTCAGAAAGCCATCAAGGGAAGTGTACTGTCTGATTATTTTGCTGAGCAACCTATTGACGATTACCAGCCTATGAGATTTGACTTCCCTGATGAAGACATCATGTTCATCAAAGCAAAAGATCATGAAGAGCCTGTTCACACCGAAGGGCCTGACCCAGAAGAAGAATGGACTATGATGTTTGATGGGGCTGTTAACATGAATGGTCGTGGTGTTGGTGCAGTACTCATTACACCTAAAGGAGTTCATATGCCTTTCTCGACAAAGCTCACTTTCAGCTGCACTAACAACGAAGCTGAATACGAAGCTTGTATTATGGGTCTTGAGGAAGCCATTGACCTCAGGATCAAGACTTTGACCGTATTCAGAGATTCAGCTCTGGTAATTAATCAAACCAACGACAAATGGTACACACACCAGGATCATCTGATACCTTACAGGGATTATACAAGGAGATTATTGACTTTCTTTACAACAGTCAAGCTTGAATATATCCCTCGGGACGAGAATCAATTTGCAGATGCTCTTGCCACCATTTCATCCATGATCAAAGTTCAAGCTACCAACTTTGTGCCTCGGATTTCAGTGTCCAGACTTGACAGACCAACATATGTATTTGCAGCAGATGTTGTTAAAGATGATAAGCCTTGGTTCCACGACATTAAGTGCTTCTTGGAGGATCAAACATACCCACCTGGGGCATCTTCCAATGATAAGAAGACATTAAGAAGGCTTGCTGGTAGTTTCTTCCTAAATACTGACGGTTCCCTGTACAAGAGAAACTTTGATATGGTACTCCTCAGATGCGTTGATAGAACAGAAGCAGACTTGTTGATGCACGAGGTGCACGAAGGATACTTTGGTACCCATGCAGGAGGGCATGCCATGGCTAAGAAATTGCTGAGATCAGGTTATTACTGGATCACAATGGATGCAGACTGCCGTGCCTATGCCAGAAAATGCCATAAATGCTAGATTTATGCGGATAAAGTGCATGTGCCTCCCAATCCTTTGAATGTGATGTCTTCACCCTGGCCCTTTGCCATGTGGGGCATTGATATGATTGGCAAGATTGAACCGACTGCTTCAAACGGCCACAGATTCATCTTGGTTGCTATTGACTATTTCACCAAGTGGGTTGAAGCAGCTTCTTATGCAAATGTTACAAGGCAAGTGGTAGCCCGATTTCTGAAGAGAGACATCATTTGTCGGTACGGAGTTCCCGAGCGAATCATTACTGATAATGGTTCTAATTTAAACAACAAAATGATGGCAGAACTGTGCCGGGACTTCAAGATCCAACACCACAATTCTTCTCCTTACAGGCCAAAGATGAATGGCGCTGTTGAGGCAACTAACAAGAATATCAAGAATATTGTGCAGAAGATGGTGGTCACCTACAAAGACTGGCATGAAATGCTACCATTTACCTTGCATGGGTACCGTACGTCAATCAGAACATCCACTGGGGCAACACCGTATCAGCTTGTTTACGGTATGGAGGCAGTCGTACCTGTTGAAGTTGAACTACCCTCCCTGCGGGTACTAATGGATGTGAAGCTGAATGAAGCAGAGTGGGTCCGGTCCCGGTACGAAAAACTGAGTCTGATTGAAGAGAAGAGATTGGCTGCAATCTGTCATGTGCAGTTGTATCAAAAAAGAATGAAGAAAGCCTTCGATCAGAAAGTCAGGCTCCGAGAATACCAAGTAGGAGATCTTGTGCTGAAAAGACTCCTCCCTCCTCATACAGACCACAGGGGCAAGTGGACTCCGAACTATGAAGGGCCATTCGTAGTAAAGAAAGTTTTCTCTGGTGGATCACTGATGCTCAGCACTATGGATGGCGAGGACTTCCCGTCCCCTGTGAATTCAGATGCAGTTAAAAAATACTTCGCATAAAAATGACCCGCTGGACATAAAAACAGAATGTAAGTCCAGGCAAAAATAGGGCATCCCGGCGAGTCAAAAACAGAATAAGAGACTCGGGCAAAAATAAGGGAAAATGAACAAAAAAATGTACACCCGCTGAGTTGAAAAGCCGTATTGGTCAACTCAGGCAAAAAGGGGTATCCCGATGGATCGAAAACCTGAAAGGGCGATTCATGCAAAATAAGGGAATAAGCGAACAACTGCACTCTGAATTCGTCTGTATCACTTACAACTTGGTAAGCCTCAAAAGGATCAAGTTTCTTTCAGAATCAGCTTTCTTCAGAAAGCAAGACGAGAAGAATGTCAAATATCATACGAGTCATAGCAAAGGGGAGCTCCTTGGAGCGTCATCAACATTGCCAATCTTTTGATTTCTCAATTTGTAACAATCTCCTCATTTTAGGGGATCTGTTTCCTTGACTGCATCTCGCCAATTCAGGGCACACAAATCAATAAAATCAGATTTTCAGTCATGTTTCGTCTCGTACATTTTATTTTCATTTGCAAGAATGTCCGATGTCTTTAAGATACTGATTGCATAAATACAGATGCTTTTCTTCTAAAATACGTGCGTGCAGGAAATATACATACTCCCGGGAGTGTCTGAACTCCTATGATGGAATCCAGCAAGGGATACCTCAGGACTACTTGTGCGTTTCTCTGTCTTTTCAGGATTGCAGGTATCCAAAGCACAACATGGGGCATGAAAGCTCCACCCCAGCAAGCTGGCAAATCATTATTCACTCAGTCTTAGCACCAGAAGTGCCTTCTCCCCAGCTGAGTTGCCATTTACTATTCCTCCACAGCCAAGTACAAAAAAACCAGGGAACCATCTCCCCACATAGTTTCAGCCTCTATTCAAAAGAGCAACGCATGAAGAAACCACAACAGTGTGGAGAAAGCTTCTACAAACCCCAGTTGGGTCCCTCATTACCAAGATAGGTCCATCAGTGACCTATTTCCCCAAGCAGAGTCATATACGCTAGATCTACCAATGATCTCATCCCCAGCTGGGATGTTCCACTTCAAGCAGATCAGCCAGAGATCTTCGCAGCCACGGGATCCGAATCCCGGATGGTTACCTCTTGCATAATCATAGCATTCGCATCATATTACCCCCCACAGAGCGTAGCATTCCGTCTAATACAGAACATTACGGTAAAAATCAAGCATATTGCATAATCATAAGCCATGTTCTGAATCAAACACTTGTAAATATTGACAATCCATCAACAATATACAGAAGATTCCCCATATCCCCGGCAGAGAGCCAAGGCACTTTCCCTAGAGATACGGATACATCCTGACACCCGTCTGTGTCATATCCCTAGCGGAGAGCTAAAGCTAAAGCATTAGCCTTACACTCATAAATACAAATGCATACTTCTTTTGGGCACCCGTCCGTGTCATCATTCCCCAGTAAAGTCGCCCGAGCTTTCTTTACGAGCAGACACTTATATATTACAGATACTTCTTGACACCCGTCCGTGTCACATCCCCAGTAGAAAGCCAAAGCGTCCTCTTTGCACTCACAGATACATATATCCATACAGATTCCCTGACGCCCGTCCGTGTCACCTTCCCCAACATAACTACCTGAATACTTTGTAAAGCATATATTTGTTTATAATATACCTTTTGCCGACACTCGTCTGTGTCACTCTCCCCAGCAGGTTAAACACTCTCCTGTACACCACTCATACTTATTTCACTCATACAGATACTCGTCTGTATCTTGTATATATCACTCAAATCCCCTCAGATTCGACACTCGTTCGTGTTCTTTGTTAACCCGTTGGTACTCGTCCGTATCATCATCTCAGAACATGCGTCAAGTGTTTGTTTCTACCTGATCCCGTCCGTATCACAGTCTAAAGGATGCTCGTCCGCATCTTTAATCCATACACGTGTCAAACACTTATGTCTTCTTGAATTTAGACACTCGTCTGTGTCTACTATTCCCCAGAGGAGCCCCCACAGGATCAACACTCGTCCGTGTTCTTTTTTAACCAGTTGATACTCGTCCGTATCATCATCTCTGAACATGTGTCAGCATTTGTTTCTACCTGATACCCGTCCGTATCATAGTCTTAAGGATGCTCATCCGCATCTTTAATCCATACACAGTACCCAAACAATTATACTTCTCATTTCTTGGATATAGACACTCGTCCGTGTTTATTTGTCCCAGCAAGTCCTCAGCAAAACTTCTTTTCTATCTGACATTCGTCCTATGTCATGATACCTTTCGGCAGCCGTACCCTGCCAGGTGATCGTCCTTCACCTTCGGATGACCGTCCCTCATCCTTTCCCCAGCGGAGTCTCTGTTTTATTGGAACCCCTTTTCTATCCAGCATTCGTCCTATGTCGTGATTTTTAGACGCCGTACCCTGCTAGGTGATCGTCCTTCACCTCCTGATGATCGTCCTTCATCACTTTATCCGATGGCCGTTCCCATCGTTGATCTTGTTATCTGACATTCGTCCTATGTCATGATAAACCCTGAGAGCAGCCGTACCCTGCTAGGTGATCGTCCTTCACCTCCTGATGATCGTCCTTCATCATGCTTATCCGATGGCCGTCCCCATCGTCGACCTTTTTATCCGTCATTCGTCCTATGTCGCGATACTTTCGGCAGCCGTACCCTGCCAGGTGATCGTCCTTCACCTTAGATGACCGTCCCTCATCTCATCCGCAATAGAGCAGCCGTCCCCTGCTAGGTGATCGTCCTTCACCTTTGATGACCGTACCTCATCATTCATTTTTGCCTCTAATCCCCAGAGAGTCTTATAGCTTTACTTGATGGCCGTCCCCATCACAATCTCTTATATCCCCAGCTTGTCGGCCGTCCCCGTCATTGCTTCGTTTCTCGCATCTTTCCCCAGCATGTCGGTCGTCCCCGTCATTGCTTCATCCCCAGCAGTCGTTCTCTGCTTGACGGTCGTCCTCCGTCGCCCGCACTTTATGATTATACTTTATTTTCTTTTACAATCTATATCCCTTTTCTTCTTCATTCTGTGAGTGCAAATTTTGGATTGTCTTTGGTATTCAACCACAAGTTATCTTGTTTGCCTGTTAAGCTGTTGCTTACATCCTGCACAACTAACTCATGCTTGAATAGGGGCAGCTGTAAACACCCCAAATTTGCCCTCACCCATTCACACCATGGCTTGTGATCTCCTCATATGCATAAACTCAATCATAGCATCTCATACCACATTTTTGATTCACTGCATTGGTTCAAAGTCATCTGCATCTAGGGTTTGTGATCTGAGCAATCCAAGAGCCACTTGAGCCACTCCAAAGGTCATCAATCACTTCAAAGGGGTCCATGTATGTTCAAGCATCATATTATATCCCCACAAAGTCAAGAAAGTCAAAGAATCACAAGAACTGGGAATGGCATGGAAGCAGAGCCAGGTTTGACTACACAGATGACCTAGAATTAGGGTTTTGGTTTAAAAGGCCATAACTTCAAATTTTTTGGTCATTCTTGTTTCTATTGGTCTCTATATGGTATAGGGATCATGCATATAAATTTTCATGAAGAAATTCCATGGGGAAGGCATCTAATCAAGAGTTGACTTTTTGAGCAAGTCAGTGCAAAATCAGGGCATCTGAGGCCCTCAATGACCCAACCAAAGGGTATTCTTCATCATTTTGATTGTGTATGATCTTTATTTGATCATAGAAGGTGTTAGAAGTTCACAAAATTGAAGAATTTCAAGCCATTTGCAAAGTTGACTTTTTGGGAAAAATGACTTGTAATGGAAACTTGCCATTTTGGGAAACTTTTTCAACCCTTGCTTTTTGACTCAAAAATGCTTCAAATGGAAAAACTTTGGTAATGAAAGTTGTAGAATGGATCATTCCCTTTTCAAAAAGTACAAGAACTTGTCCTAATTCATTTTGGATCAAAAGTTATGGCTTGTCAAAGTTGGGAAAAATCACATAAATTCAAGTTTTGTACCAAAGAGGCATTTTGAAAAATGGTATGATCAAGTGTTCTAAAGGCTTCAAATGTGTACAAACTCATTACAACATACTCACATGACCTCTAAAGATCAGAATGGGCCTAAGAATATTGCATTTTGATGCCTTGAACTTCATGAATTTCCAAAGGGGCCAAACTTTATGAAAATTGCAAAACATCTCATAAGCTTCATTCAAATTGTTGAATCATCTCAAAACTAATTCCATGGACCTCCTTAATCTCAGCTGAGCAAGGACAAGCCAATGAGCTAGCTACACCATTGCCCATACCTCAAGTACAACACTTTTTACTTTTTGGCAAAAACACCCATACCAATCCCACAGTGACACAACAACTCTCTGCCCAATCCAGACCTTACAAACACACTCCAAGGATTCATTTTGATAACACACACAAGCCTGAAACTCTCTCCAAGCCAGCATTCTCATTTTTCACCTCTTATGCAACTTCCTTCGAAACTCATCATACAAGCATCAAACACAAAAACAAACTTCACCAAATCACTCACCATGATCCTCTGATCATTTCCCACCCCTCACTTGCCCCTGAAACCACTGCAATCAAAAATACGATTTTCACACTCCCTTGGCCTGAGCTTCTGCCAACTCTCTCTAAAGGCCATATAAACTCCAGTTAAGTGTCAAAAGCTTCTAAGGAGGATCATTGGGACTTGTTTGAGCCAAAGAAGCAGTCAGAAAGCTCCTGGATTGAAAGCTCAACCTCAGGTAACATGATGAACAAATTTTCCAGAACCTTGTTTTCTTGTTAGAATGTTGTTCTACATGTTGCCCTGATCATGGGGATCTATTTATTTTTGAAAATGAGCCAGAAACAAGCATGTTATGATGATCTGAAAGTTTGCCCGTAAAAATGTTTTTGCTTGATTCCTTTGAATCACGAAAAATAAATGTTGTTTGATTTAGGGTTTATGCTTAGTGATGTTCATAGGTTGATTCTGGAGATTTTTGTGAGGTTTTGATGCGTATTGAGAGAGATAGAGATTTTGGCTTGCCGGAGAAGATGACCGGAACACTGTTCCGGTCATCTGAAAGTAATTAGGGTTTTGGATTAGGGCTTAATCACAATTAGGCCAGTTTGAATTCTGGCCTTCCATTCGCGCGCCAAGTCAATTCCCGCCCCCCTGACTTTGAATCTGGACCTTTGGATGATTTGACTTTCCTATTTTCTCATTAAAATCATTTTTAAATTCATTTGTTTTGTATTTAATTTGTACGAATTATTAAAAATAGCAAAAAATGTTTAAAAATTATGAAAATATTTTTCAAGGTTTTCATTATTTTTCAGAACACAAAAATATTTTTATTTTTATTTTTTGCATTAAAAATTATTTTTAAATCATTTAAAAGTTTATTTTTAATTAATTAATGAAAATTAATTAATTAAAAATGCTTTTAGGTATTTAAAAATCACAAAAAAATTCATATAGCATTCAAAAACATTTAGAAACATTTTCCAACTCTCAAACCAAATTTATTTTTTGTTCTTGATGCCTTTTGATAATTTTCTTTGGAATTAATTTCATTTCAAGGCAATATTTTGGTTCAAACTTTGAAAATTCATTTCTGTCTAACCCTTGGGAGTTGGATCATGATTCTTTTTGCGTTGCATCTTGCATAACATGTAGTTTATAGGATAAAATTGGCTTGAATTGATCTTGCATTTTCATTTTGTTTTGCATTTTTCTTGACAAGGTACCTTAAAACCCTAGCAATCTTAGAAAATTCATAACTCTCACTAGGTTAAGAGTTAGATCCCCTCCTTTGGGCAGTGAGTTTGTGTAGGTTTAGGGTTCCTTTGATTGCATTTTCAAATTTTTATCATGTCATTTGCTTCTGGTTTTGGATTTTGCTTTGTGTATTGATCATAAACCCTAATTTATGCCTTCCTTTGCATCCATCCTCCATTTGCTTGCATACTATGACTTGCCATGACATTTTGTGCATTCATTTGATTCATAATACATCTTAGGACATATTAGAATCATGTTTGATCATTGCATCTTTCATTTGCCATGTTATATGTCATTTGCATTCCATAACTTTTCATGTATGTTCATGGTCCTAAGCATGTCTCATTTGCATCTTTATGTTTGTAAGATCATTCTAATGCATTGCCTCATGTTTGCATAATCTCTTAGCATCATTAACATCATACTTATGCTTCTGGTTTTGGTTTTCATCATGACATTGCATCTCATTTTGCATTGCATTTCATTTCTTTTGCTAACTTTTCAGGTGGTAAGTAGTTTGAGAAGTGAATTTGCCTTCACTTCTCACATTATCTTTTCATCTCTTTCATACTTCCCTTTGCTGCATTTTGTATGTATATTGGATTGAGCTTGCTCATTCTTGTTCATCTTACCTTCTTTCCTCAAGCAACTTGTCTTTTTAAGTGAAGCAAGTTGTTTTGCTTCTCTTTGCTCCTCTCATCTTCTTCTCTCCTTGGTGGTTCCTTAAAGATTTATTTCTTAAACCCCACAAACCCTAGGAATGACCAAGCATGATAACAATTAGGGTTGATTAGTCCCCCACTTAGATTTTACCTTTGTGTCTCTTTGAGTCATCTCTTCTCATCTCATAATCAGGGACTAAACCCTAAAGGCTTTAAGGCTTTGTGATTAAGCTTATGCCTGCATCCTTATATTAGGATGGAGTGTATAACTTTAATCCTAAGTGTTAAACCCTTAATGTGTTTAAATCCTTTAATCAATCCACTTAATAATCATCAAGACATCCAGCTTGTAACTTGGGCCTTGCATTAGGGTTCTAATTCTTCCTTAATTGGTCAAGAAGGACTAACCCTAGTGTTAATGGACAAGTCCCCCTCAAGTTGTCTTACAAACCATAAAAATCATTTCTTCATCTTATCATTAACTAAAATCCATTTAATAAAGGCTTTGTTTTGTCATGAGGTTAATCCCTAATCATGGATTAAGTTGAGGAGCTTTCCTCAGCTTAAACATTCTCATCTATTATCCTTCTATTAGGATGGTGTAATGAGTCTGTTTAATCCCTGATTATGGCTTAAACTCATTACTTAACACTAAACAAAAACAACAAAAACATCTAAATAATCACAAGTAGGTTAATGATCTTAATCCTACATCATGGTGATTAAGTGTGAGATACTGACTTCACACTTAAGGTATTCTCATTACCCCTAATCAGAGGGAGGATGTAATGAGTTTACTAACCCTTTGGTTTAGGCTTAAGCTCATTAACTTATGACAAACTTTCAGAAGCAATAAAAGACTGAAAATACAAAAACAAACAATAATCGTCTCCTCCGGGATTCTTTTCTCATCTCATTCACTCACAAACGAGAACTTGCTTCTTCCGTCTAATGCAAGACAGTTTGCACCTGAGCCAGACAGGTCATACACTTGAGCATATACAAGTAAGCAGTTCACAAGTCAATTCATCTTTCAGTCTCTTTGGGTCGAACTACGGTGTTCTGACTTCCTCATTGCACGAGAGGATACGTAGGCATAACTTAACAGTTATCGAACAAAAGTCTTTGTATATCCCCCCTCTTTCTAGCCTTATTCTTTAAGCCTCATGATCTTGAGCATTTCACTTTTGTTCTCACATTGACACTTCTTTTATACACTTCACACTTCTTTTACACTGACACTTGTATTCTTTTCCAGCTTTGATACACAAATTGCACTGACACTACCCCTTTAAAACACAAATCTTTTAAGCGTGGATCCCGTCGAGTACGACGGACAATCTGGGTGCTAATACCTTCCCAGGTTGTAACCAACCCCCTTTCTCAGTCTCTCTGGTTCGCAACCGTCTTATCCATATCTTTCCTAGGTTTATGCAGCATTACCTTTCCTCCGGGATAAAAATGCCTAGCTGGCGACTCTATTCTTTTCCTTTCCTCTTTCGCCGACCGTTCGCATCTGTACCCCTCTTGACCTTGGTGTGTCATTTTGGTGGGAGCGACAATCTTCTACAAAGTAAACCGGTAGTTGATGATTCTTTTCCTAGTCGGTATTCCTCCATCTTTGGACTCGAATATTTTGATTGGTTATTATTCCCTGGCAGAGTGTTTACTCTTCCTCGGTGAATCTTTTACTTTGATTATATCATTGAACATTTCCCCATGTCAAGTCATCTATCCAATAATTTATTTTCCTTGTAACTCTTTTGGTGTCTTTCATTTTCCCCACTGAGTCTTTTCTTCTGTGTCCCCAAGCTTTGGTTTTCCTCTGGTGGTCGTGTGTTCCCCACATAGATCTTGGGTTTGCATATCTTATCATATTCATATCATATCATGTTCTCTTAGGACAAAAATTTGGGTTTTCTGTATTTAAGTATCTACCATCTTGCAGAGACAAAGATGTCAATCTTCATACCTTCAGATTGAAGAAACTTTTTTATAGCGGTAAAAATCATGAGTGTAAGCTATTAGTTAACTTAACTCAAAGTAAACAGAGTCGCCACCGCGCTTTGTTTTTATTCCAAGAGGAAAAGGAAAAAAGAGCGAATAAATCCTAATGAATCTAAAAGCAAAAAGCTAAAGAAACACACCAGAGAAATAGGTAAGGGGATAGGTTACACAATGGGAAGGTTTTACGCACTCAAAATGTCTGTGGTACTCCACGGGAGCCCTTTGAAAAATTTACTGCTTTTAGTTTGAAAAAGGTTTGTTAAATGAGAATGGAGGGATGAGGAAAGAATTATTGTTTTTATATTTTTGTTTGGAGAGGTTTACCACCTCATGCCTACGTACCCACAAAGTGCAATGCAAAATCAAAACCCTGTAGTTCGTGGTACAAATAGTGAAAAGGGTGGGTTGTAATTGATTTTATTAAGTGAAGAGAATTTGTTATCTTCAAGTGGATGGCCAATCAAACTACCATGAGAATGAAGGCATGGACTCATACATCATTATGAGGAGGGCGCCAACTCGGATAAAATCAACGAGTATGACACTAAACCCCCACGAATGACAAGAGACTTAATTACATCAAACTACAACTATGGAGATTGAGAGACTTGCACCCGACTAAAGAATAATGACTCGTAATCGACAGTCTTTTAAAGAAAATACACAAAAGTGCACAAAGGCACAAAACAACTTGAATGAGTTTGATTCTTTTTATTTTTTTGAATTAGGGTCAACATGATTAGATTCATTGATTTTAAAAGAAAAGAAAAAGAGTAAAAACCACTTGACAAAAGTCAAGGTTTTGTTTATTAAAGAGGTGATGATTTAAAAAGAAGGAATCCTTTGAAAAAGGGAGAAGATTTTAAAAATTAAAGAATGAGAGGAGATGAAGGGACTATCCTAAAAAAGAAAATAAGGAGATAAAGGAAGAAAGATCTAACCAAATTTGATGACACTTCAAATTATGAGCATAAGAGTTTCATTCCGTCTAATGCATGACTCATTCTCAACATCAATTTCACATTGATCGACACCGCTATCATCAGTCACTTTGTTTGAGAAAAGCACTATAGACCATTTTGTACTCTTCGGGTCATTCACATAGAACACTTGTTTAGCTTGAGATGCTAGAATAAAAGGTTCATCTTTGTACCCCACCCTAGTAAGATCAACTTGCAAAAATCCAGACTTATCCATTCGTATGCCACTACTATTCACCCACTTGCAACCAAAGATGGGAATCTGAAACTTCTCGTAATCAAACACCCAAATGTGCTCAATAACTCCAAAATATGACAAATTTGCATATTTGGGGTTTAAGTCCTTCATACTTGATATATGCATTGCTTCAGCTAGCACGGTGACACCACTATTTTGCATAGTACTCTTATCATCTTGTTCTTTGGTATAAAATGTGTATCCATTAATTGAGTATGCGCTATGAGAAAACACATGCAAACTTGGACCATATGCCAAACATCTCAACCTTTCTGTTACCGAAGAAGGATCTGAAGAGCGCTTCGAATAAATATGATCCTTCAACCATTGTATGAAACTTTGATTGTGCTCTATAACTATCCAATTTTCATTTCTGTTCGGATTTAACCTTCGGAGTACATCCTTGTGCATTTCAACATATGGCTCAACCTCATTATTATTATGCAGAACATACAAATTAACTTGATCCCTTTCATACCTTGATATTGTCACAATTTTATTCCCAATTAATTTTTTACCTTCCTTTTTTTCGAAAATCTGAGCTCTGGGGAGTCCAATCGATTGAACGTTAGACAAATATTTAGTACAAAACTCAACAGCTTCTTCAACAATGTATCGTTCAACAATACAACCCTCTGGTCGACTTCGGGATTTCACGTACCCTTTTAATATTTTCATATACCGTTCAGCAGGGTACATCCATCTCATATAAGCTGGTCCACACAACTGTGTCTCTTTCACAAGATGAACAACTAAATGAACCATTATGTCAAAAAAAGACGGAGGAAAATACATTTCAAGCTCACACAAGGTAATTACAATCTCCTTTTGTAGTGTTGGTAAGATCTCAGGATCGATCACCTTACTACAGATTGACCTAAAGAAAAAACACAATTTAGTTATGGAACTTCTTACTTTTTCTGGAAAAATAGAACGTATACCTATCGGTAGAAAATGTTCCATTATAACATGGCAATCATGTGTCTTCAAATTCTTCAACTTGAGGTCTTTCATAGAAACAAGTCTTCTGATATCTAATGAGTATCCTTCTGGAACCTTAACTTCACTCAGAGACTTACACAAATTTTTTTTCTCCTTTCTAGATAAAGTAAAAGCAGCAGGTGGTAGATATGTTCGTCTTCCTTTCTTCACGGGTGCTAATTCAGTTCTCATTCCCATTTTTAACATGTCCTCCCTTGCTTTAAGGCCATCCTTAGACTTGCCTTTTATATTGAGTAATGTACCGATAACACTTTCAAATACGTTTTTTCAATATGCATAACATCGAGAAAATGTCTCACGTACAAAGACTTCCAATATGGCAATTCAAAAAATATCGACCTTTTCTTCCACCCACCTTTCACAATCTTATGTGCAAAAGGCTTGCCAAACCCAGTACACACATCTTTCACCTTTTCAAAAACTTGTTCACCTGACAATGCGGGTGGAGCTCTACGATGTTCGGTGTCTCCATTGAATGCTTTTCTCCACCCACAGTAGTGATGTTTAGAATGTAAGAATCTACGATGACCGAGAAACACATTCTCCTGGCAAAGTTCCAATCGAATCGTATCGGTTCCGTCTTCGCAAACAGGACACGCACGTTGACCTTTAATGCTATACCCAAATAGATTCCCGTATGCTGGAAAATCATTAATTGTGCCAAACAACATCGCCCTCAAATTGAAACTTTCTTTCCTATATCCATCATAAACCTCCACACCGTTCTCCCACAAAATCTTTAAATCTTCGATCAAAGGTGTCAAGTATACGTCTATGTCATTCCCTGGTTGTTTAGGCCCAGAGATTAACATAAATAACATCATGTACTTACACTTCATACATAGCCACGGAGGTAGGTTATAAATCATAAGAATCACAGGCCATGTGGTATGTGAGTTACTTTGAAGACCATGTGGGTTCATTCCATCAGTAGATAATGCCAATCAAAGGTTTCTTGCTTCTGATCCAAACTCAGGATAATCATTATCAATCTTCGACCACTGTGGTGAATCAGCCGGATGCCGATACTTTCCATCAATAATTCTTTCATCTGCATGCCAAGTAAGATGTCTTGCATCGGTTTCACTACGAAACATGCGCCTAAATCTCGGAATTATCGGAAAATAACATAAGACTTTTGCGAGAGATAATCTTTTCTTATATCGAGACAAACCGCATTTAGGGCACTCAGTTAACGTTGCATATTCGTTACGAAACAAAATGCAATCGTTAGGACAAGCATGTATCTTATCATAGCTCATGCCAATAGAGCACAACATTTTTTTTGCCTCATAGGTTCGATTAGGAAGAACATTATCATCCGGTAGCATTTCTCTCATAAGGGCCAACAACTCTGTGAAACTTTTATCCGACCATCCATTGCTCGCCTTTAAGTTGTACAACTTTAATACCGCAGACAGTCTTGAGAATTTAGTGAAACCTTTGTACAACGGTTCTCTGCATCGCTTACCATCCTCTCAAACATTTCAGGACAATCATGAAGATCTTCTTCCAGTGCTTCTACAATCTCTTCAACTCGATCACAATCGTATGTTTCCGTGTCTTTGTCGTATGAAGCATAGGTCGTATTACTTTTTCCACTCGATTCAACATTCTCGTTAATTTTCTCACCATGAAATATCTAACATTGATAACTTTGATCAATTCCATGCCTCAGCAAATGCGATTTCAATCCATGTGCGTCAACCTTACCAATATAACAACAACGCAAGCAAGGACAATGCATTCGTCTGGGGTTTTTCAGCGTGTTGAACAGCATAGTTAACGAATTTTGCAACCCCACTCTCGTACTCTTTGGTCATTCGATCGGCACAGATCCATGTTTTATCCATGGTTTTCCAACTTATTAAGGTAAACAATCAATCCAGACGAAAATACATAACTAAGGTAGTATCTTTGAATATCCTAACAATTTTAAAGTTCAATTCATTTTAAACTTCAATAACGTATACATAACCAATGTTAATATAAACTTCAATAACGTATCCGATACACCGATATACCAACTTTAATTACCTCATCAATTTCATTTTTTATATTACAAGAATCAAACTTTTTCTATTACAATATACCTATAACGATACCTATAACACGTTAATTTTTCTATAACTAACTTTAATTTTCTATTAGAATATACCTATAACTATACCTATAACTATACCTATAAACATTTCCTATTACAAACATTTTTGTATTACAACATTTTTCAAGGAAGAACATTTTTCTATTACAACATTATTACTTATCAAACATAACAACTTTAATTACCTCATCACTTTCATTTTTTCTATTACAAGAATCAAACTTTTTCTTCCATTACTTTTCTCTTATAAACATTATTCTATTATAAACATTTTTCTATTATCAACATTATTACTTATCAAACATAACAACAACAATGTACCTTATGAATCAAAACAACTTAAACAAAGGATAATACACTAAACTCAGTTTTTATGAATCAAAACAACAATGTACCTTCTAAACTCAATTTTTATGAATCAAAACAACTTAAACAAGAATAATACACTAAACTCAGATTTTATGAATCAAAACAACTTAAACAAGAATAATACACTAAACAGTAGAAACAAAAAATGAAGAAATGTAGAACATACCGCAAGAAATGAAGAACAGTAGAAACGAAAAACGAAGTCAACACCCAAATGTACGATTCTTCAAACACGTTCAATGATTGAAACTGAAGGATGACAGTGTATTCAATTTCGCTGTAATGGGTTTCGCTGTTAGGGTTTGTTCGCAGGAGGGAAAACAAAAGAACAGAGAACGAAAATAGAAGTCTGAAATTTTATTTTAATTAGACCTTAGACAGCGCTTTTGTGGAAAGCGCTTTCTAAGGTATGCCTTAGACAGCGCTTTCCAAAAGCGCTTTCTAACCCCCCCCCCCTTAGACAGCGCTTTTGGTTTTAATATTTTTTTTTAATTTAAAGACTTTAAACATCGCTTTATCAAAAGCGCTGACTAAGGTCTATATTTAAAAGCGCTTTCTAAAAGCGCTGTCTAAGGGGGGGGGGGGTCTTAGACAACGCTTTTAGAAAGCGCTGTCTAAGACCCCCCCTTAGACAGCGCTTTCATTATTTTTTTGGAATATTTTCCGTGTTTTATTTTAATTTTAACCTTAGACAGCGCTTTCTTTTAAAAGCGTTGTCTAAGATGCGCTGTTAAAAGTCATTTTTGGCGTAGTGAGTGTGTCCTAAGAATATAAGTCCAAATATTCATTCCAAAGCCAAGGATAGTAACCAATAGTCCACAAATTAAAGTCACAAGTTTTTTAGAAGTTTAATCCTTTATTAATGTTTTTGTGTCCAAATGGACAAATGGAAAATCAACAACAAAATAAGAGAAAATAATAAACATGATATGGATGAATAAAGCATAATAAAGTAAAATAAAACAAAAACAATACAAGTGCACGAATTTAAGTGTTAGTAGCAAAAGCAATTAAAGTGCAAGAATCTAAAATATTAATAATAATAATAATAATATAATAATATTTATATAATAATAATGGCATAGTGAACTTAATCAACCACAACCAAAAAGAGCAACCAAAATCGAAAGGCAACCGGATTCGCTTAGCATCTTACACTATAGCGATTAATCAAGGCAAACCAAACCGAATTCAATGAAATTTGAAAGGCGATTGGGAGACCCAAACCACCTACACATCAAACATTCATAAGTATCAATTCTTAATGCAATATGATTAACCACTTTGGGGTTATGCGATCAACAAGAGATCCGGTCCACGAAAGTGCAAGTACCCAATTAGATTTTTATTCCGAAGTCCGGGCACATTTAGGTCTATGTTAAGCAATCGCAGAGTAATTTACGAAGTAATTACCCTACAAATGAGGCCGGCCATGACCAATTAAGGTGCATAATGTTAGTTCTAATGCATGCGAGATAAACGATATGTAAATCACTATCCGGATGCAATACCGCACGAAACTAAAGGTGAACACCAAATTGAGTCATACTCATGGTATTCTTCCATCCTTAAGTTCAATCACTCATCTCGGTGGATTCAAGCATTAAAATGTATCACCAACGTGTCGCTCTTGGGATTTTCATCCTAGTACAAACGCGAAAGTGGCACGAAAAAGGTAGAGTCGCCTGCCAGGCATTTTTATCCAGAAGGAATGGGAAAGGTAATGCTGCACAAACCTAAGGAAGAAGGAAAGGACGAGGCCTTGCGAACCAATGATCTGGGTCCAGATGTCGGTTACGAATTGGGAAGGTATTAGCACCCCAATCCGTCCGCCGTACCCGATGGGATCCACGCTTGTGAGTCTGTTTCAAAGGGTGAGAAATAAGATGTTGTTTGAATGAAAGAATTGCTATCTGGAATGGAAGTGGAAAAAAGATCGAAAAGAAAGAGGGAAATGTAGGGAAAATAAAGAATATGCTCGAATGGGCCCTACCCCACTGCCTACGTACCTCATCGGGAAAATGAGGATCAGAGTCGCTGTAGTTTGTCTAACTAAGGCGGGGATTTGTGGTGTTACCATAACTCTAGCTCAGGTGTTACCGGCTCTAACTTGAGGGTGTTTACCGTATCGCTGTTCGAACTGTTGAGGCAAGTCACATTCGTCCACAAAGAATGGAAGATGAGAAGAAAAGACGCGATATCTTGTTGGTTTATTGTCTTTTAGAAGAAATGTTTTGACTTTAGGTTTATCGCGGGTACAACACTAAATACTATGATACATGAGCAAATACTCTCCACGATCGCCCCCAATGGAACGTTTGTAAAGCATTCTAGCAGAGTGGAGGAGACTTCCACTAATCATTTTCCATATAGCTTAAGGCTTGTGGCGTATTGTACCTACTTTCCTTTTAAATGTTTTTGATTTTTCTTTAAAGGCAAGAAGTGAGACTCAAATTGAGAAAGGAAAAAACTAAGGGGGACTAAGACACAACCCTAAGTTATTTGAGTTTAAGGGTGACCTATGGTTAGTGAAGCTTGAAAGATTAAAGCTACCTAAGAGGATATTAGACTAGAAATGCGAGTACAAAAATTAATAGTCAATAATATGGTCCTCCTACGTCATGGTGGGTGAAAACGTGCATAAATTGTAAATGGGATGAAACGATGGATCGGGTGGGTCGATTGCATGGTGCTGAGATGCACGATTTATGGTGTGCAACATAAAAGGCTTGCTTTTGGTATATTGGAGTGGAACAATGATAATCGAGGGATCCTAATGTCACATGAAAATTTATTTTATTTATTTATTTGAAATTCTTCGATTTTGGGTCGAATAATTCCTTTTCTTTATTTTTTTGAAAATTGGTCATCTAAACGATTCATTTTATCTTTTTCTATCCTCATTATAGGTATCACATATAAAGTTCTAGCTATTACATCACAAAGTATAAACCATAAAGAATATCCAAGCAAAATGAAAAGAAAATAATCCAAATCCGTAAGCAAATCCTCGCGTAATACCTTGCACCACAAAGAGAGTGTTAGTAAATGAAATGAAGATGATTATACAAAAAATATGGACAAATGAATAAAGGTGTAAGAATTTGCAAGAATTTCTAAAATGCATATAAAGCACATAAAACAAATATAAAGGCTAATCGCTTCATGTAAACACACTTGAACGGTTTCTAAGCCTTAGTCCTAAAACTAAAGGATATTGCATGATATCAACATTCTAAAATCAGTAGCTAAACCACACTAAGGCCTTCTAATATTCTAAGATCAAGCTTAATTAATATATGTCTTAATGAACCATAAAATCCTAATCTAAATTAGATGGATTTACAATGAAAAAATTGACTAAAGTCAATGCACTAAAAAAATAGTAAAATCCTTGAAAAAATATGAAATTAATTCCCTAAGGTCTCTAACCTGAATCCAATACTGTGTTAAAAAATCTCCTAAAAATTCATAGCCCCTTGTCGCTCCCGATAGATGGGACTGGCCCAAATAAAGGTACAGACGCGAACGGTCGGCGAAAGGGACAATGAGAACACACAGCAGTGAACTCACTGGAGATGAAAAGAGTCGCCAGCTAGGCATTTTTATCCCGGAGGAAAGGTAATGCTGCATAGACCTAGAAAAGATGGATAAGACGGTTGCGAACCAGGGAGACTGAGAAAGGGGGTTGGTTACAACCTGGGAAGGTATTAGCACCCAGATTGTCCGCCGTACTCGACGGGATCCACGCTTAACAAATTTGTGTTTTAAAGGGGTAGTGTCAGTGCAATCTGTGTATAAAAAGAGCTGGAAAAAGATGTACAGGTGTCAGTGTATAGTGTATAAGTGATATGAAGCATGAAAGTGTCAGTGTAAGGACAGGGATAAGATGCTCATGATAATGAGGCTCAAAGAATAATGCTGGAAGGAGGGGGGATATACAGAGACTTTTGTTCGATAACTGTTAAGTTATGCCTACGTATCCTCTCGTGCAATGAGGAAGTCAGAACACCGTAGTTCGACCCAAAGAGACTGAAAGATGGATTGACTTGTGAACTGGTTACTTGTCTATGCTCAAGTGTATGACCTGTCTGGCCCAGGTGCTAACTGTCTTGCATTAGACGGAAGAAGCAAGTTCTCGTTTGTGAGTGATTGAGGTGAGAAAAGAATCCCGTAGGAGACGATTATTGTTTGTTTTCGAGTTTTCAGTCTTTTATTGCTCTTGAAAGTTTGTCATAAGTTAATGAGTTTAAGCCTAAACCAATGGACTTAGTAAACTCATCACATCCTTCCTCTGATTAGGGGTAATGAGAATACCTTAAGTGTGAAGTCAGATTCTCACACTTAATCACCTTTGGTGTAGGATTAAGATCATTAACCTACTTGTGATTATTTAGATGTTTTTGGTGTTTTTGTTTAGTGTTAAGTAATGAGGTTAAGCCATAATCAAGGATTAAACATACCCATTACACCATCCTAATAGAAGGATAATAGATGAGAATGTTTAAGCTGAGGAAAGCTTCTCAACTTAATCCATGATTAGGGATTAAACTCATGACAAAACAAACCTTTGATTAAGTGGATTTTATTTAATGATATGATGATGAAGTGATTTTTAGGGTTTGTAAGACAACTTGAGGGGGACTTGTCCATTAACACTAGGGTTAGTCCTTCTTAACCAATTAAGGAAGAATTAGAACCCTAATGCAAGGCCCAAGTTACAAGCTTGATGTCTTGATGATTATTCAGTGAATTGATTAAAGGATTTAAACACATTAAGGGTTTAACACTTAGGATTAAAGTTATACACTCCATCCTAATAGAAGGATGCAGGCATAAGCTTAATCACAAAGCCTTAAAGCCTTTAGGGTTTAGTCCCTGATTATGAGATGAGAAGAGAAGACTCAAAGAGACACAAAGGTAAAACTAAGAGGGGGACTAATCAAAACCCTAATTATTGTCATGCTTGGTTGTTCCTAAGGTTTGTGAGGTTTTCAAAAGAAGTCTTCAGAGGAACCACCAGGAAGCAGATGAAAGGAGCAGAGAGAAGCAAAGCAACTTGCTTCATTTAAGAAGTCAAGTCACTTGAAGAAAGAAAGTAAGGAGAAAAAGAATGAGCAAGCTCAATCTCCAACACATACAAAAATGCAGCAAGTATGCATGAAAGAGATGAAGAGAAGTTATGAGAAGTGAAGGCAAATTCACTTCCCAAGATTACTTACCACCTGAAAAGTTAGAAAAGAAATGCAATGCAATGCAAGATGAGATGAGATGACATGATGAGAAACAAAACCAGAAGCATATACATGATGTTAATGATGCTATGAGATGTTACAAACATGTGACAAGGCAAGGAGATGATCATACAAACTTATGAATGCAAATGGAGCAAGTTAAGAACCATGATCATACATGAAAAGTTATGAAGTGCATATGGCATAAAACATGGCAAATACATGATGCAATGATCAAACATTCTTTCAATATGTCTCATGATGTTAAATGAATCAAATGGAGGCATGGAATGTCATGGCAAGTCATGTTATGCAAGAGAATGCAAGATGGATGCATATGGAGGCCCAAATTAGGGTTTATGATCAAAGCATCAAACAAAAACCAAAATCAGAAGCAAACCACATTACAAAAAATTGAAAATGCACTCAAAGGACCCCTAATCTATACTAACCCACTGCCCAAAGGAGAGGTCTCAACTCCTAACCAATTTCAAGTTATGATTTTTCTAAGTTTTCTTGGGTTTTAGGGTTCCTTAACAAGAAAATTATCAAACAAATTGAAAATGAAAGATCAAATAATGGCCATTTAATATCACAAACTACATGCTAAACACAATGCAATGCAAAAAGAATCAAGGTCCAAATCTTTAGGGTTAGGCAGAAATGATTTTTGGAAGTTTGGATCAAAATAATGCATAAAAATGATTTTAATTCAATGAAAAATTCTCAAAATGCATCAAGATAAAAAAATAAATTTGGTTTGAAGGTTGGACAATGTTTCTAAATGTCTTAAAACATTTCATGAATTTTTTGGTGATTTTTAAATACCTAAAAGTATTTTTAATTAATTAATTCTCATTAATTAATTAAAAAGAAACTTTTAAATATTTAAAAATACTTTTTAAATGCAAAAAATCAAAATAAAAATATTTTTGTGTTTTAAAAATTAATGAAACTCAGGATAAAAAAATTTCATAATTTTTAAAGCATTTTTGCTATTTTAAATAAATTAGGGAAAACAAATGAAATAATATGAAAATTAAATGAATTTTTTACTGAAAAATAGAAAGTAATCAGATCCAACGCATGAGATTTAAACTGGCAAGGGCGGGAGTTGACTGCGCGCGGGTTTGGACGGCCCAAATTCAAATTCAGCTAATTAATGCTTATGCCCTAATGACACCCTTAATTACTTTCAGGCGACCGGAACAGTGTTCCGGTCGTCTTCTCCGATCACCCCAAAACACTAACTCTCTCCACACGCATCTAAAATGAAATCTAATTGAACATAAATGATCCCCACTCACTCACGAATCAAAACCCTCAATCAAAACAAATTTATCACTCCTAAAATGGCTGAATCGAATCAAACAAAAACTAGGGCAAAAAGTTTCAGAAGCAGGTTAAACTCTCATCTCTCCACCATTTTCAAAACCAAAGACATATTCATGATCAGGGAGGCATATAGAACAGCTTAGGAACTTAAAAAAACAATTCTGGAAAAAATGTTCTTGAGCTACCTGAGTTTCGAAGCTTTCAATCTTGCAACTTTCTGACCCCTTCCTTTGATGCAAACCACTCCACTTGATCCCCTGATGATGCTTGAATGCTTAGAAGGAGTTTATGTTGGCTGGTTTGAGAGATTGAACAAGTTCTGTTCAAGCTCAGGTGAGAACTGTGTTTGTGATTCAGGCAGTTTCAGACAAGGGTGAGGGGTTCTTTGTGATCAGGGTGATGATTTGAGAAGGTTTGTGAAGTTTGTTCAAGTGTTTGTGGCCTGTATGAAGAGTTTCGAAGGTTTTTGCTCCAAGGGTGGAAAATGGGAATGTGATGCTATGGCTTGCTTCAGGCTTTCTTGTTGTATGAAATGGCTGGCATTTTGTTTGTATAAATTAATCCCATTGGTCAGATGATGTGACTTGGCCTTTTGTGATAGGTGTGCTAGCTTTTGCAAAAAGTCCACTCTTGTGTAAGAGAAAGCATGGGCAGCTTCTAGCTTGGTACAAGGGGTGTGGGATGCGCAGCAAGGTGAGGGGAAAGGCTAGGGTTGGTTCAGCAGCCAAGGCAGCAAGTGGATGGAAGTGTGATGATGGCTTTGCAACTTGATCACTTTTGGTTCACATGGAAATGTCTTGCTTCACAAACCATGAAACATGAGAAATTCTTAGTCCATTCTGAACTTTAGGGTACATGTGATGTTTGTGTGATGGTTAGACATGAATTAGAAGTCACAAATGCCTTGGTACAAAGTTTTTGCAAGTTTTCCATTTGGTGCATATTTTGAAAATTAGTGATTTTTGCCAACTTTGACACACCATAACTTTTGATCCAAAATGAATTAGGTCATGTTCTTGTACTTTCTGAAAAGGGAAAGATCTAATCTACAACTTTCATGACCAAAGTTTTTCCATTTGAAGCATTTTTGGATCAAAAAGTAAGGGTTGAAAAAGTTGCATAAAATGACATTTCATTAAAAGTCAACCATGCCCTAAAAAGTCAACTTTGCAAAAAACTTGTAATTCTTGAATTTTGTGAACTTCAACCTTCTTCCATGATCAAATAAAGATCAAATACACTCAAAATGATGAAGATCACCCCTTGGTTGGGTCATTGGGGGCCTCAGATGCCCTGATTTTGCACTGACTTGTCCAGAAAGTCAACTCTTGATCAGATGACTTCCCCATGGAATTTCTTCATGAAAATTGATATGCATACTCCCTATACCATATAGAGACCAATAGAAACAAGAATGACCAAAAAATTTGGAGTTATGGCCTCTGAAACCAAAACCCTAATTTTAGGTCATCTGTGCAGTCAAACCTGGCTCTGCCTCCATACCAATCCCAGTTCTTGTGATTATTTGGCATTCTTGACTTTGAGAAGATGTAATATGATACTTGAACACACATGGACCTATTTGAAGTGATTGATGACCTTTGGAGTGGCTCAAGAAGCTCTTGGATTGCTCAGATCACAAACCCTAGATGCAGATGACTTAGAACCTATGCAGTGAATCAAAAATGTGATATGAGATGCTATGATTATGTTCATGCATATGAAATGATCACAAGCCATGGTGTGAATGGGTGAGGGCAAATTTGGGGTGTTTACAGCTGCCCCTATTCAAACATGAGTTAGCTGTGCAGGTTGTAAGCGACGGCTTAACAGGCAAACAAGATAACTTGTGGTTGAATACCAAAGACAGTCCAAAATTTGCACTCACAGAATGAAGAAGAAAAGGGATATAGATTGTAAAGGAAAATAAAGTATATTGTAAAGTGTGGGCGACGGAGGACGACCGTCGAGCAGAGGACGACTGCTGGGTAAAGAGCAATGACGGGGATGGCCGACATACTGGGAAAAGTGCGGAAAATAAAGCAATGACGGGGACGACCGACATGCTGGGGATAAAAGAATTATGATGGGGACGGCCATCAAGATAAAGCTGTAAAATTTCCAGGGGATTAATGAAACATGACGGGGACGGCCATCAAGTTCATAAAGTAAAGTAACCAACGATGGGGACGGCCATCGGGCTAAAAAGAAAAGGGACCACGACGGGGACAGCCATCGGGTTAAAGAATAAATGAAATAAACAGATGATGAGGTACGGTCATCAAAGGTGAAGGACGATCACCTAGCAGGGGACGGCTGCTCTGTTGGGTTAAGATGAGGGACGGTCATCTAAGGTGGAGGACGACCACCTGGCAGGGTACGGCTGCCGAAAATATCGCGACATAGGACGAATGCCGGATGAAAGGTCAACGATGGGGACGGCCATCGGATGAGCATGATGGAGGACGACCATCAAGAGGTGGAGGAAGACCACCTAGCAGGGGACGGCTGCTCTCAAGGTTTGTCATGACACAGGACGGATGTCAGATAACCAAAATCAACAATGGGGACGGCCATTGGATAAAATGATGAAGGACGATCATCAAGAGGTGGAGGACGACCACCTAGCAGGGGACGGCTGCTAAAAATCAACGATGGGGACGGCCATCGGATGAGCATGATGGAGGACGACCATCAAGAGGTGGAGGACGACCACCTAGCAGGGTACGGCTGCTCTCAGGGTTTATCATGACACAGGACGAGTGTCAGATAAAAAGAAATTTACTTGCTGGGGAATGGAAAACACGGACGAGTGTTTATATCCAAGAAACAAAAGGTATAAGTGTTTAGATGTTGTGTATAGATTAAAGATGCGGACGAGCATCCCTAAGACTACGATACGGACGAGTATCGGGTAGAAACAAACTGACACGTGTTCAGAGATGATGATACGGACGAGTATCAACTGGTTAACAGGGAACACGGACGAGTGTTGAATCTGAAGGGACTCTTCTGGGGAAAAGTAGTCATAGACGAGTATCTATATTCAAGAAGACATAAGTGTTTGACACGGTGTATGGATTAAAGATGCGGACGAGCATCCTTAAGACTATGATACGGACGAGTATCATGTAGAAACAAACACTTGACGCATGTTCTGAGATGATGGTACGGACGAGTGCCAACTGGTTAACAAAGAACAAGGACCAATGTTGAATCTGTGGGGATATAAATGGTATACACAAGATACAGACGTGTATCTGTATAAGCGTAACATGAGTAGTGAGTATGAGTATTGATGAGTATTTATCTGCTGGGGAGAGTGACACGGACGAGTGTCAAAAAGGAGAAAAGTATAGTATCAACAAGTATCTGATATACAAAGTGTAGGCGACTGCGCTGGGGATATGACACGGACGGGTGTCAAAGGATGGGTATATATAGGTATATGTGAGTGCAAAGAGGATGTCTTTGGCTTTCTGCTGGGAGCATGGCGCGGACGGGTGCCAGGAAGTATCTGTAGTACAGGTGGTATTGTTTGCAAAGAGTGTTCAGGCGACTTTACTGGGGAAAGATGACGCGAACGGGTGTCAAAAGGAGTATATACTGGTGTTGGTGAATTGTGAGGCAACTGTTCTTTTGCTGGGGAATCTGGTGGGGATATTTCTGTACATTGTTGACGGTTATTATTCACAAGTGTTCGATTCACAACATGGCTTATGATTATGCTATGCGTTTGATTTTTGCCGTAATGCTCCGTATTAGACGGAATGCTACGCTCTGTGGGTGAATATGATGCGAATGCCATGATTATGCAAGGATATCAATCCGGGATTTGGACCCCGTTGCTGCGAAGATCTCTGGTCGATCTGCTTGAAATGGACATCCCAGCTGGGGATGAGATCATTGATTGATCTGGTGAGATGCATCTGCTTGGGGAAATGGATCAATGATAGACCTATTCTAGTAAATGAGGGACCCAGCTGGGGTTTGTAGAAGCTTTCTTCACTCTGTTGTGATCCTTCATGCGTTGCTCTTCTGGATAGAGGCTGAAACTCCGTGGGGAGAGGGCTTCCTGACTTTTGTACTCGGTTGAGGATGAAATGGCAACTCGGCTGGGGAGAAAAGAGGAATCACTGAAAGACCTCCTTAGAAATTCTGTTGAGGTGGATTCTTGACTCAGCCGGGGATATGGGCGCCTTCTGGTACTGCCCTGTTGGAGAAGTGAGGCCTGGCAACTCTGATGGGGAGAAGTAACAAGTGGCAACTCGGTTGGGGAGAAAACACTTTGAGTGTTAAGAATGAGTGTTGATTTGCCAGCTGGCTGGGATGAAGTTTGCATGCCCCAAGTTGCATTCTGGATACCTGCAATCCTGCAAAGATAGGGAAACGTACAAGTGATCCCGAGGTATCCCTTACCGGATTCCGTCATAGGAGTTTAGGCACTCCTGAGAGTAAGTATATTTCCTGCAAGCACGTATCTTATTACTATTATTTTTTTTTGAGAAAAACATCTGTACTTATGCAATCAGTTTTTTAGAGACATCAGACATTCTTTGCAAAATAAAAGTGCCCAAGACGAAACATGACTGAAAAATCTGATTTTATTAATTCAACTGCCCTGAATTGGCGAGATACAGTTAGAGAAACATGTCTCCTGAAATGAGGAGACTGTTACAAATTGAGAAACAAAGTGCTGGCGATGTTGACGATGCTTTAAGGAGCTTCCTCTTCCGCTATGACTCGTATGACTTTTGACGTTCTTCTCGTCTTGCTTTCCGAAGAAGGCTGATTCTGATTGAAGCTTGATCCTTTCGAGGTTTGCCGAGTTGTAGGCGATACAGACGAATTCAGAATGCAGTTGTTCGCTTATTCCCTTATTTTGCATGGATCGCCCTTTCGGGTTTTCAATCCATCGGGATACCCATTTTTGCCTGAGTTGTCCAATGCGGCTTTTCAACTCAGCGGGTGTACAATTTTTTTGTTTATTTTCCCTTATTTTTGCCCGAGTCTTTTATTCTGTTTTTGACTCGCCGGGATGCCCTATTTTTGCCTGGACTTACATTCTGTTTTTGTGTCCAGCGGGTCATTTTTTATGCGAAGTATTTTTTAACTGCATCTGAATTCACAGGGGACGGGAGATCTTCACCATCCATGGTGCTGAGCATCAGTGCTCCACCGGAAAAAACTTTCTTTACCACAAATGGTCCTTCATAATTTGGAGTCCACTTGCCCCTGTGGTCTGTATGAGGAGGGAGGATCCTTTTCAGCACAAGATCTCCTACTTGGTACTCTCGGTGTCTGACTTTCTGATCGAAGGCTTTCTTCATTCTCTTCTGATACAACTGCCCATGACAGATTGCAGCCAATCTTTTCTCTTCAATCAGACTCAGTTGTTCGTATCGGGACCTAACCCATTCTGCTTCGTTCAGCTTAACATCCATTAGTACCCGTAGAGAGGTTAATTCAACTTCAACAGGTAGGACTGCTTCCATACCATACACAAGTTGATACGGTGTTGACCCAGTGGATGTTCTGATTGACGTGTGGTACCCATGCAAGGCAAATGGTAGCATTTCATGCCAGTCTTTGTAAGTGACTACCATCTTCTGCACAATCTTCTTGATATTCTTATTAGCCGCCTCAACAGCGCCGTTCATCTTTGGCCTGTAAGGAGAAGAATTATGATGTTGAATTTTGAAGTCCCGGCATAGCTCTGCCATCATTTTGTTGTTCAAGTTGGAACCATTATCAGTAATGATTCGCTTGGGAACTCCATATCGAAAGATGATATCTCTCTTCAGAAATCTAGCTACCACTTGTCTTGTAACATTGGCATAGGAAGCTGCTTCGACCCACTTGGTGAAATAATCAATGGCAACCAGGATGAATCTGTGGCCGTTCGAAGCAGTTGGCTCAATCTTGCCAATCATGTCAATGCCCCACATGGCGAAGGGCCAGGGTGAAGACATCACATTCAAAGGATTGGGAGGCACATGCACCTTATCTGCATAGATCTGGCATTTATGGCATTTTCTGGCGTAGACACAACAGTCTGCATCCATTGTGATCCAATAATACCCTGACCTCAACAACTTCTTGGCCATGGCATGCCCTCCCGCATGGGTACCAAAAGATCCTTCGTGCACTTCATGCATTAACAAATCTGCTTCGGTCTTGTCGACGCATCTGAGGAGTACCATATCAAAGTTTCTTTTATATAAAGACCCATCAGTGTTCAAGAAGAAACTACCAGCAAGCCTTCTCAAAGTCTTCTTATCATTGGAAGATGCCCCAGGTGGGTATGTTTGATCCTCCAAGAAGCACTTAATATCATGGAACCAAGGCTTATCATCTTTGACAACATCTGCTGCAAACACATATGCTGGTCTGTCAAGTCTGGACACTGAGATTTGAGGTACAAAGTTGGCAGCTTGAACTTTGATCATGGACGAAATGGTAGCCAGAGCATCTGCAAACTGATTCTCGTCCCGAGGGATATACTCAAGCTTGACTGTTGTAAAGAATGTCAATAACCTCCTTGTATAATCCCTGTAAGGTATCAGATGATCCTGATGTGTGTACCATTTGTCGTTGGTCTGATTAACTACCAAAGCTGAATCTCTGAATACAGTCAATGTCTTGATCCTGAGGTCAATGGCTTCCTCAAGACCCATAATGCAAGCTTCGTATTCAGCTTCGTTGTTAGTGCAGTTGAAAGTGAGTTTTGCCGAGAAAGGCATGTGAACTCCTTTAGGTGTAATGAGTACTGCACCAACACCACGACCATTCATGTTAACAGCCCCGTCAAACATCATAGTCCATTCTTCTTTCGGGTCAGGCCCTTCAGTATGAATAGGCTCTTCATAATCTTTTGCTTTTATGAACATGATGTCTTCATCAGGGAAGTCAAATCTCATAGGCTGGTAGTCATCAATGGGTTGCTCAGCAAGATATTCAGACAATACACTGCCCTTGATGGCTTTCTGAGATGTGTATTGGATGTCATATTCTGTGAGGATCATTTGCCATCTTGCAACCCGTCTGGTGAGTGCTGGCTTCTCAAATATGTACTTAACTGGGTCCATTTTTGAGATCAATAAGGTAGTGTGGGTCAACATATACTGTCTCAGTCGGCGAGCAGCCCACGCTAAAGCACAGCAAGTTTTCTCGAGCAGTGAATAACGTTGTTCACAGTCGGTAAACTTTTTGCTCAGGTAGTATATTGCATACTCTTTTCGACCAGACTCGTCATGCTGGCCCAGCACACACCCCATTGACTCTTCCAATACTGTTAAGTACATTATCAGAGGTCTTCCTTCAACTGGAGGCATAAGGATTGGAGGTTCTTGCAAGTACTCCTTGATCTTGTCAAAAGCCCTTTGGCAGTCTTCGTTCCACCTGACCGTCTGTTCTTTTCTTAACAGCTTGAACAGGGGTTCACAGGTTGCTGTAAGGTGAGATATGAACCGTGAAATGTAGTTCAATCGACCTAAGAACCCTCAAACTTCTTTCTTAGTTTTCGGTGCAGGCATCTCTTGAATAGCTTTGACTTTATCAGGGTCAACTTCAATCCCTTTCTCGCTTACGATAAAACCCAGCAGCTTACCAGATCGCACCCCGAATGTGCACTTGTTGGGGTTCAACTTTAGTTGGTACTTCCTCAGACGCTTGAACAGCTTCAGCAGATTCACCAAGTGATCTTCTTCAGTAAGGGACTTGGCGATCATGTCATCCACATAACATTCTATTTCTTTATGGATCATATCGTGGAATAATGTCACCATAGCCCGTTGATATGTTGCACCAGCATTCTTCAGTCCGAATGGCATCACTTTGTAACAGAACGTGCCCCAAGGTGTGATGAAGGTTGTCTTCTCCATGTCTTCAGGTGACATCTTGATCTGGTTGTATCCTGAAAATCCGTCCATGAAGGAGAATACTGAGAACTGAGCCGTGTTATCCACCAATACATCAATGTGAGGTAATGGGAAGTCATCTTTCGGGCTAGCTCTGTTCAGGTCCCGGTAGTCAACACACATCCTTACTTTGCCGTCTTTCTTAGGCACAGGTACTATATTAGCAACCCACGGTGGATAGCTAGTTACAGCAAGGAACCCGGCGTCCCACTGCTTTTGCACCTCTTCTTTGATCTTCATTGCCATGTCTGGACGAGTACGGCGCAGTTTCTGTTTAACCGGTGGGCATTCTTCTCTTAAAGGCAGCTTGTGTACAACAATATCGGTGTCCAACCCTGGCATGTCTTGATAAGACCAAGCAAACACATCCACATATTCTTGAAGCAGATCAATCAGTTGTCTCTTCACTGAGTCTTATAGGCGGGCCCCGATTTTAACCTCTTTCACGTCTTCATCTGTACCAAGATTAATCGTTTCAACCTCCTCCTGATGAGGAGTGATAACCTTTTCCTCTTGTCTCAACAACCTGGCTAGCTCTTCAGGAAGCTCATATTCTTCTTCAACCCCTTCATCAGCTTGATTGATTGGATTGTTAAAGTCATACGAAGTCATAGCCGTGCTGTTGTCGGTGCTGTCTGGAAGGCACTCTCTGCAAGGGTTCAGTTTGTTCATTTTAGTGATTGATTTTAATCTTGCTTAGAAAAGTGAAAAAAAAGTTGTCATTTTGAAAACATCGCCATTTATTTTTTGTACAAAAAGAAAAATGGAAAAACAGTGAGCGGAAAAGAAAAAGACTCGTTTGCAAAAAGATGTCTGATATTTCATTGATTAATCTTGTTGCACAAAAAAGTACAGATGGCCCGATTACAAAATGAGTCTTGTCATCTTGGGCAAGATGCAAGACTTTGATGCATGCTATAAAAATACAGGAAATAATAATTACTCTGCATGAGTAACTCTTATAATTTCCTGGGAAGACCAGTTTGAGATACTGCTCCCCGGGATCTTTGGACGGATCCAACTCTCCAGATTGCTTTCTTCTTCCAGCTCGTCTTCCAAATTGTTGATAGCATCAGGGGTGAGCATCCCCCCACTGACAAAACCGGGCTTCTCAGCAGCCTCTGCTTGATTCTGTTGAGTTGGTCTGTAACCCAACCCAAATTTGTCCTTCTTCTCTTCCACAGATAAAACCTTGCCCCAGCCTTGGGCAGTTCCTTCTTCAACAACCTTCCGGGCTTGTTGATAAGATGACATGGAGATTCCAGGTACAGCAGATGTTTCATTTACGTTCAAGGCCTCAAACCCTTGACTCATCGTTTCATGGATCTCCCCATCCATCTCAATATATTTGTAAGTAGCCAGGTGACTGACAAAAATATCCTCCTCTCCACAGATAATAACGACTTGACCCTCCCACTCGAATTTTAACTTCTGGTGAAGGGTAGACGTTACTGCGCCAGCGGCATGAATCCATGGTCTACCCAACAAATAGCTGTAGGCAGGCTGAATGTCCATCACGTAGAAGATCGTTTTAAAAGTTTGTGGGCCAATCGTTACAGGAAACTCAATTTCCCCCAGAACCGATCTCTTAGAGCCATCAAAAGCTCTTACTACCAGGTTACTGGGACGCAATGCCAATCCTTCATACTCTAGCTTCACCAGGGCCTTTTTAGGTAAGACATTGAGGGATGATCCTGTGTCTACCAGCACATGGGAAAGGACTGCACCTTTACATTCCATAGTGATGTGCAAGGCCTTGTTATGGTTGCGGCCTTCCGTAGTCAAATCAGTATTGGTGAACCCTAGCCCATTGCTAGCAGTAACATTTCCAACCACAGTTTCCAACTGATTGACGGTGATCTCTTCAGGCACGTAAGCTGCGTGCAAGACTTTGAGTAGTGCATTCCGATGGGCTTCGGAGCACATAAGCAATGATAGGATGGAAATCTTGGAAGGCGTCTGGTGAAGCTGATCCACTATTTTGTAATCACTTTTCTTGATGATTCTCATGAACTCATCAACTTCTTGATCAAAGGGTGTTTTCAAAGTTTCCTTAATAGCTTGATCTTCCTGCACCGGGCTCTTTCCTTTTGCCTTGGCAGCAGCTTCTGCTTCGGCAGTGGGTCTTTGAATTTGTGGAGCAAAGAGACGTCCGCTTCGAGTGAAGCCTCCGCCTCCTCCCACATTGTCTATTTGTGGTGCAGGGGTTGATGGTTCAAGAGTGATTTTCTGTCCTTCGCAGTATATGTCAGAGCCGTAATGCCAAGGGATGGCCTTACTGCTTTCATAAGGTACTGGCCCAGGCACTGTGATAGTGACTGGACTGATTGCAGCTGCGGAAGGAACTGTGATAGTCTGTGGATCGTAATATATCGTGACTGGTGCTCTGATGGGAGTAGCACTTTGTGAGTTGTAGGCTGAATTATTCTCTGGATCGTAATAGATTGTAACGGTTGAGACGTCTTCATTATTTGTTGCTGATGTTGTAGGAGACATTGTTGGAAGGATGGGTGTTGTTGTTGTAGAAGTTTCGAAATGGAGTGGTGCTGGAGTTGTAGAAGGAACATTTGTTGATATCTGGTCAGTTGAAATGACAGATGAAGCACTTGTTGATGAAGCCGAAGAATTGTCGGGAACAATGGTTGTTGCAGTTGTAGGAGATACCGGAATTGTTGTTGATGAGATTGCTGGATTTGTTGGAAATGATGTGGTGATTTGAAGTTGGCCACTCTGAATGAGACCATCTATGCCATTCCTCAAGTTATCGCACCCATTTACTGAAATATTGCAGTAAACGCACCCTAACTCACACCCCGGGAACATTTGACATTCGAGGAGCTGAGCCTTAATCTCTATCAACGGTGTCCGAATCTGACCCACACTGGTTATCAAATAAGACGGCTTGTCTTCTTCAATAGCATTGATTCTGGGACCTCCGTGGTGTGGCATAGGGTTTTTATTAACATTTGGTGGTGGTGAGAAATTTAGAGCCTTAGAGTCTACCAGGTCTTGTACCTTCATGTGCAAGGCTCTGCACTTTTCTGTACTATGGCCAGGTGCATTTGAGTGAAAGGCACATCTGGCGTTGGAGTCATAATTTCTGGGTAGACTATTAGGATCTGGAGGTGCCAACGTCCTTAGCTCAACTAGGTTGAGTTTCAGGAGTTGTGGCAGTAGCGTTGCATAGGGCATAGGGATCGGATCGATCACCCTATTGGCCTGAGAGGGCCTCTGTTGGAATGGCCTTTGCTGATTGTTGTTGTTGGTGTTGTTGTAGTTTCTCGGAGGATACTGAGCTTGTTGATGGTACTGAGGTTGCTGCTGATAATTTTGTTGCGGAGGTTGATAAGCTGGTTGTGGATGAGCTGGAGCGGGAATGGTGACTGCTGCCACAGACCTGTGAACATACTGGGGTCTGCCCCTGTTGGTGTGGATGGCATTGGTCTCTCCAGTTCTTCTTGGGCCTGCAAAAGGCTTCCTTGTATTGCTGGACGAGCTGGCACCATTGTCAGAAATCTTGCCCATTTTTAACAGGCTCTCAATTCTTTCCCCAGCTATGACAACATCTGCAAAGCTAATAGAAGAGAAAGCAGCCAGCCTGTCAATGTATGTTCCCTGAAGGGTGTTCATAAACATATCTGCCATTTCCCTCTCTGACATAGGTGGCTGAACAGCAGCAGCCAATTGCCTCCATCTCTGGACATACTCTCGGAAACTTTCCCTTGACGACTGTGACATTCCCATTAGGAGGGTCTTGTTGGGTGCCATATCTAAGTTGTACTGATACTGTCTGATAAAGGCCTCTGCCAGGTCCTTCCAACACCTGATAGTTGCTCTTGTCAGATGAGAGTACCATTCTTTTGAAGCTCCTGTCAAGCTATCCTCAAAATAGAACATCCAGAGCTTCTCGTCCATGGTGTAGGCCTTCAACCTCCCCAGAAATGATTGTAAATGGGTCCGGGGGCATGAAGTCCCGTTGTATTTCTCAAAACAAGGAGGCTTAAACTTATGGGGAATCCTGACCCCGTCTACCAAGCCCATGTCCATGACATCGAAACCCAAAGAGTTTTGAGACTCTAAGGATCTTAACTTCTCAGCTATCTCATACAGCCTTCTGTCATAAGCTTCCTCCCCAGCTCCCATTACTGTGAACTGATCCTCCTGGGGGTCTTCTTGCAGTACCCTGCCTGCAGTGGCAGTCCCTTGAACATTTGCAGGAATATTAACCTCTGGATGAAGGTGGGGACCAAACACAGGGGGATTGACATGAGGTTGGACCCTCTCATTGTTGCTTGTGCCGGCAGTCCCTATATGTGGATCCTCTTGGTTTTGCCTTTCCACCATGGCTCTCAATCTTTCTTGGCTCTGAGCCATGTTGTTCATCACTTCCATAAACTGCGTCATCTGTGTTCTCATTTCCAATCTTTCGTTTGCCATTTGATTTCTAACCTCTGCAAGGTCCTGTTGTACCTGATCCATTTGTATGCCCGGAAGGTTGTTACGGGTTGGATATCGGTGTGGACGGTTGAGGGGAAATACCCGGCGTCGAGCAATAGTTCCTGAACATCACAACAGAGTTAGTAGCAATAAGACAAAAACCTACAAAACAAACAAAGGGTTAGCATGCAATGCAGTATGCCTATTTGTTTCCAAGGTATCCGGGCTTGGCATTTGGTTTTGACCCTTCCAGACCCTTGAAGATGCTGCTGTTGATGTTGCTTTGAAGAATTTATATAAAACAAACTGGTACATATATATTACAAAAGGCAAATGGTACATAGTTTGTTTCTTTCTTACAATACAAGCCCCCTGAGGGGTCAAAATACAACATAAGAAAACAAAAATACATGAAATGAAAACAACAACAAGCAAAAGTCAAACACCAAGACCAAACTCATCCTCCTGAACTTCTTTGAGAAGTGCTTCAGTCACAGGATCAGCCGGACGCTCTGTAAGGTTTCTGATGAGGAGATTCCTTGTAGTGACAGCTGCAGTCAGCTTCTTATGTTGACTCTGGTCTTTTGACCTCTTCACACCAGCTCTAATCTTCAGCTCTGAGATCTCCCTCTGGGCTGCTGCCAGGGCTTCCTGTTGCTCTTTTGCACTAGCTTCCAGCTGCTCAATCTTATCCTGGGTCCTTTTATCTTCCAGAGTACGAGCCTCGGTGATTCTGACCCACCTAGCCTGGCTCTCCTTCAGGTACAAATCAGCCCTGGCTTTCTGGAACTGGGCTTCCTTGCAAGCATTCTTCAGAATTTGTTCTCCAGCCCTAGACTTCTTAATGTAATCTTCAGACTTCTCAATTCTAGCCAAATGCTCCAACTTCAACTTTTCTAACCTCTCAATATCCAATCTACCGTCACTCCTCTCCCAGAGGGTCTTCTGTAGGGCCTGAGTCATCTTATCATTTCTCTCTTTCAATTTCTCAAACTCCTCTAAACTGACAGTTGCTGGAGGTGGTGCTGTGGAAGGCCCAAGCATATCTTCAATAGTAAAGGGCATCCCAGAAAATTGAGCCCTGGCATGGGACCAATCATAGTACTGTGCTGATGCCACATTGTTGCACTTCCCCAGAATGGTTACCCCCTTTGTCTGCACATTGTCCCAGGCCCAGGCTGCTTGCCTGACAACAGCCAGATTAGGCTTGATTTCAACATAAAGGGTCTCAGTCAGATCCTGTGCCCTAGGAGGATGGACTAATGCATAGCCCAGTTGCCTTTTGAATAATAGAGGGTTGTAATTGATACACCCTTTCACTCCAATCAAAGGCACATTGGGAAATTGCCCACAACTTGTAATGATGTCTCTGCCCTTAGTACTCTGTGTACACCATCTGATGTCATCTGAAGTTAGAGCAACAAGCCTCCTAGCCCAGTTCTTCTGCTGGTGAGGGTTCAAGAATGCATCAGTCTTTGGCAGATGCTTGAGCAGCCAAGTGTGGAACAAAAGAGCACAACATCTTACTAATCTTCCCCTTTGCTTTTCAATCCTTTGATGGACAGAGTAGTAAACATCTCCCAGTAAGGTGGGCACTGGGTTTCTCAGGATGAAAAGATGGACTGCACTCTTGCTAACAAACCTAGGCTCATCTGCAAAAAGTATGACCCCATATATACTAAGGGCCAACAGGGCGCAGACTGCCTTCCACTCCCCCAGGGAGGCCTTCAGACTGGCCTGAGAAGTCAAGAAATCCAGATGGAAACCAGAGATTCCATCTTTGGATGTCAAATTCTGCCCAACCAGAACTGGTTCTAGATGTAATGCTTTTGCTATCTCTTCATTACTTGGGAAAGTCATCTCAGGGTTGAAGGGGATTCCACCCCTGATGGGCACACCAACCAATGATGAGTATTCCTCCAACAATGGTCCCAACTGAAAGCTCTGAAATGTAAAGCACCTCAGGGGAGGGTCATAGAACTGCAGACAAGTGTGTATCAAGCTCCTCTGTGAAGGGTCCAAATCCATAACCACATCAAGGATTCCTCCATAATGTTCTCTGAAGAGTGGTATATGGTCTGGAGTAATCAGGGTCTGAATCCTCCTGATGCTAGCTAGCTCAGGTTCAAAGAAGTGATAAGAGATGTTACTCTTCTTAGGTGCCATGTTGCTGAAGAAATAAGACAGATGCTGATGATGGAGAATAAAATTTGATGATGGGCCTCTGACAGGCTGAGACTGATGATGAAGATAACTGATAACTGGAGTAGATACTGGTGAAGATAGGCCTATGCTGATGATGGGGTCAAAACCAAGCCAAAGTAAAGTATGGATACCCTGAAAAACAAATAAGCAAATGTTAAAATGATGCAATGATGATGTATGCAAATGATATGCAAGGGTTTGTGACTGAGCTGGATCCGATCAAATGCTCTGATATAAGTCCATGTATGCTCAAGAAATCCAGATGGAGGTCTATAAGTCCAGTAACCAAGGTGGGGGACTCAAATAAAGAGCCACATGTCCAGGGTTTTAGAATCACAAGAACTGTTCCAAAATGGAGTACTCTTATTCAACAAAGTAACAGGGTATGCTGAGGTCAAGGGTACCTGCAAACCTGTAAACAGCCCAACCCCCTCACAGGTGGTGTTCTAAAACAAGGATCCTCAGATTTGGATCAGTTATGAGAAGTGTAAACACTTCTAACCCGAGGGTACAGTGTTTACAATAACCATAAAAGTTCCTCCTCTTAATCACCTCAGTTTCTGAAGGTCAATACTAAAGGTCATCCAGACTTAGCAGGCTTCCCAGATAGCCCTAGTACTGCAGGAAATCTGCAACACAGAGTTCTCAAGAAGAAACCCATATCTGAACCGTGTTTCATATTCCCGCACCAGACCGAGATGGAATGGGAAAGAATATGAACCACTCTAGCCTAGGTGTCACTCAGGTCCCAGGTATAGGACCTTGACTCTCAATAGAACCCCACCCACCAAAGCAAACAAACAGATCCAGCCAGCGCAGTATGACAATATGATATATGCACAAAGCTATAAAGAAATCAATAAGCAAAACTGTACATAAAGCAATAAACAAAAAAATAAACATACAAGCACAGATAGCACAACACCCCAGTAAACACAAATCAATCAAGCGCTAGGAGGAACCCACAAAAAGAACTAGAAGCCCTGGTTACAATATAAGGGTCCCCAGCAGAGTCGCCAAGCTGTCGCTCCCGATAGATGGGACTGGCCCAAATAAAGGTACAGACGCGAACGGTCGGCGAAAGGGACAATGAGAACACACAGCAGTGAACTCACTGAAGATGAAAAGAGTCGCCAGCTAGGCATTTTTATCCCGGAGGAAAGGTAATTCTGCATAGACCTAGAAAAGATGGATAAGACGGTTGCGAACCAGGGAGACTGAGAAAGGGGGTTGGTTACAACCTGGGAAGGTATTAGCACCCAGATTGTCCGCCGTACTCGACGGGATCCACGCTTAAAATATTTGTGTTTTAAAGGGGTAGTGTCAGTGCAATCTGTGTATAAAAAGAGTTGGAAAAAGATGTACAGGTGTCAGTGTATAGTGTATAAGTGATATAAAGCATGAAAGTGTCAGTGTAAGGACAGGGATAAGATGCTCATGATAATGAGGCTCAAAGAATAATGCTGGAAGGAGGGGGGATATACAGAGACTTTTGTTCGATAACTGTTAAGTTATGCCTACGTATCCTCTCGTGCAATGAGGAAGTCAGAACACCGTAGTTCGACCCAAAGAGACTGAAAGATGGATTGACTTGTGAACTGGTTACTTGTCTATACTCAAGTGTATGACCTGTCTGGCCCAGGTGCTAAATGTCTTGCATTAGACGGAAGAAGCAAGTTCTCGTTTGTGAGTGATTGAGGTGAGAAAAGAATCCCGTAGGAGACGATTATTGTTTGTTTTCGAGTTTTCAGTCTTTTATTGTTCTTGAAAGTTTGTCATAAGTTAATGAGTTTAAGCCTAAACCAATGGACTTAGTAAACTCATCACATCCTTCCTCTGATTAGGGGTAATGAGAATACCTTAAGTGTGAAGTCAGATTCTCACACTTAATCACCTTTGGTGTAGGATTAAGATCATTAACCTACTTGTGATTATTTAGATGTTTTTGGTGTTTTTGTTTAGTGTTAAGTAATGAGGTTAAGCCATAATCAAGGATTAAACAGACCCATTACACCATCCTAATAGAAGGATAATAGATGAGAATGTTTAAGCTGAGGAAAGCTTCTCAACTTAATCCATGATTAGGGATTAAACTCATGACAAAACAAACCTTTGATTAAGTGGATTTTATTTAATGATATGATGATGAAGTGATTTTTAGGGTTTGTAAGACAACTTGAGGGGGACTTGTCCATTAACACTAGGGTTAGTCCTTCTTAACCAATTAAGGAAGAATTAGAACCCTAATGCAAGGCCCAAGTTACAAGCTTGATGTCTTGATGATTATTCAGTGAATTGATTAAAGGATTTAAACACATTAAGGGTTTAACACTTAGGATTAAAGTTATACACTCCATCCTAATAGAAGGATGCAGGCATAAGCTTAATCACAAAGCCTTAAAGCCTTTAGGGTTTAGTCCCTGATTATGAGATGAGAAGAGAAGACTCAAAGAGACACAAAGGTAAAACTAAGAGGGGGACTAATCAAAACCCTAATTATTGTCATGCTTGGTTGTTCCTAAGGTTTGTGAGGTTTTCAAAAGAAGTCTTCAGAGGAACCACCAGGAAGCAGATGAAAGGAGCAGAGAGAAGCAAAGCAACTTGCTTCATTTAAGAAGTCAAGTCACTTGAAGAAAGAAAGTAAGGAGAAAAAGAATGAGCAAGCTCAATCTCCAACACATACAAAAATGCAGCAAGTATGCATGAAAGAGATGAAGAGAAGTTATGAGAAGTGAAGGCAAATTCACTTCCCAAGATTACTTACCACCTGAAAAGTTAGAAAAGAAATGCAATGCAATGCAAGATGAGATGAGATGACATGATGAGAAACAAAACCAGAAGCATATACATGATGTTAATGATGCTATGAGATGTTACAAACATGTTACAAGGCAAGGAGATGATCATACAAACTTATGAATGCAAATGGAGCAAGTTAAGAACCATGATCATACATGAAAAGTTATGAAGTGCATATGGCATACAACATGGCAAATACATGATGCAATGATCAAACATGCTTTCAATATGTCTCATGATGTTAAATGAATCAAATGGAGGCATGGAATGTCATGGCAAGTCATGTTATGCAAGAGAATGCAAGATGGATGCATATGGAGGCCCAAATTAGGGTTTATGATCAAAGCATCAAACAAAAACCAAAATCAGAAGCAAACCACATTACAAAAAATTGAAAATGCACTCAAAGGACCCCTAATCCTATACTAACCCACTGCCCAAAGGAGAGGTCTCAACTCCTAACCAATTTCAAGTTATGATTTTTCTAAGTTTTCTTGGGTTTTAGGGTTCCTTAACAAGAAAATTATCAAACAAATTGAAAATGAAAGATCAAATCATGGCCATTTAATCTCACAAACTACATGCTAAACACAATGCAATGCAAAAAGAATCAAGGTCCAACTCTTTAGGGTTAGGCAGAAATGATTTTTGGAAGTTTGGATCAAAATAATGCATAAAAATGATTTTAATTCAATGAAAAATTCTCAAAATGCATCAAGATCAAAAAATAAATTTGGTTTGAAGGTTGGACAATGTTTCTAAATGTCTTAAAACATTTCATGAATTTTTTGGTGATTTTTAAATACCTAAAAGTATTTTTAATTAATTAATTCTCATTAATTAATTAAAAAGAAACTTTTAAATATTTAAAAATACTTTTTAAATGCAAAAAATGAAAATAAAAATATTTTTGTGTTTTAAAAATTAATGAAACTCAGGATAAAAAATTTCATAATTTTTAAAGCATTTTTGCTATTTTAAATAAATTAGGGAAAACAAATGAAATAATATGAAAATTAAATGAATTTTTTACTGAAAAATAGAAAGTAATCAGATCCAACGCATGAGATTTAAACTGGCAAGGGCGGGAGTTGACTGCGCGCGGGTTTGGACGGCCCAAATTCAAATTCAGCTAATTAATGCTTATGCCCTAATGACACCCTTAATTACTTTCAGGCGACCGGAACAGTGTTCCGGTCGTCTTCTCCGATCACCCCAAAACACTAACTCTCTCCACACGCATCTAAAATGAAATCTAATTGAACATAAATGATCCCCACTCACTCACGAATCAAAACCCTCAATCAAAACAAATTTATCACTCCTAAAATGGCTGAATCGAATCAAACAAAAACTAGGGCAAAAAGTTTCAGAAGCAGGTTAAACTCTCATCTCTCCACCATTTTCAAAACCAAAGACATATTCATGATCAGGGAGGCATATAGAACAGCTTAGGAACTTAAAAAAACAATTCTGGAAAAAATGTTCTTGAGCTACCTGAGTTTCGAAGCTTTCAATCTTGCAACTTTCTGACCCCTTCCTTTGATGCAAACCACTCCACTTGATCCCCTGATGATGCTTGAATGCTTAGAAGGAGTTTATGTTGGCTGGTTTGAGAGATTGAACAAGTTCTGTTCAAGCTCAGGTGAGAACTGTGTTTGTGATTCAGGCAGTTTCAGACAAGGGTGAGGGGTTCTTTGTGATCAGGGTGATGATTTGAGAAGGTTTGTGAAGTTTGTTCAAGTGTTTGTGGCCTGTATGAAGAGTTTCGAAGGTTTTTGCTCCAAGGGTGGAAAATGGGAATGTGATGCTATGGCTTGCTTCAGGCTTTCTTGTTGTATGAAATGGATGGCATTTTGTTTGTATAAATTAATCCCATTGGTCAGATGATGTGACTTGGCCTTTTGTGATAGGTGTGCTAGCTTTTGCAAAAAGTCCACTCTTGTGTAAGAGAAAGCATGGGCAGCTTCTAGCTTGGTACAAGGGGTGTGGGCTGCGCAGCAAGGTGAGGGGAAAGGCTAGGGTTGGTTCAGCAGCCAAGGCAGCAACTGGATGGAAGTGTGATGATGGCTTTGCAACTTGATCACTTTTGGTTCACATGGAAATGTCTTGCTTCACAAACCATGAAACATGAGAAATTCTTAGTCCATTCTGAACTTTAGGGTACATGTGATGTTTGTGTGATGGTTAGACATGAATTAGAAGTCACAAATGCCTTGGTACAAAGTTTTTGCAAGTTTTCCATTTGGTGCATATTTTGAAAATTAGTGATTTTTGCCAACTTTGACACACCATAACTTTTGATCCAAAATGAATTAGGTCATGTTCTTGTACTTTCTGAAAAGGGAAAGATCTAATCTACAACTTTCATGACCAAAGTTTTTCCATTTGAAGCATTTTTGGATCAAAAAGTAAGGGTTGAAAAAGTTGCATAAAATGACATTTCATTAAAAGTCAACCATGCCCTAAAAAGTCAACTTTGCAAAAACTTGTAATTCTTGAATTTTGTGAACTTCAACCTTCTTCCATGATCAAATAAAGATCAAATACACTCAAAATGATGAAGATCACCCCTTGGTTGGGTCATTGGGGGCCTCAGATGCCCTGATTTTGCACTGACTTGTCCAGAAAGTCAACTCTTGATCAGATGACTTCCCCATGGAATTTCTTCATGAAAATTGATATGCATACTCCCTATACCATATAGAGACCAATAGAAACAAGAATGACCAAAAAATTTGGAGCTATGGCCTCTGAAACCAAAACCCTAATTTTAGGTCATTTGTGTAGTCAAACCTGGCTCTGCCTCCATACCAATCCCAGTTCTTGTGATTCTTTGGCATTCTTGACTTTGAGAAGATGTAATATGATACTTGAACACACATGGACCTCTTTGAAGTGATTGATGACCTTTGGAGTGGCTCAAGAAGCTCTTGGATTGCTCAGATCACAAACCCTAGATGCAGATGACTTAGAACCTATGCAGTGAATCAAAAATGTGATATGAGATGCTATGATTATGTTCATGCATATGAAATGATCACAAGCCATGGTGTGAATGGGTGAGGGCAAATTTGGGGTGTTTACACCCCTAACTTTGTCAAATGGTCACTTAAATCTACCTAATATTCAATCACAATTTTACACAAACAACGCTACCAAAACAGTGGATAAAATGACCTAAAAAATATACCAAATATTATTCTAGGTTCTATTATTAGTCCTCTAATCATAGCAAAAAGAATGAGACAATAATCGTACAGGAGGTGGGAGAAATAAAATGTACAAAATGAAGTGTTCATGAAAGAATACAATCTAAAACTAATTGAATGGAAAATCAAAATTAAATTGAAAAAGGGAAAAAATCAGAAAGTAAAAATGTAGAAAAGATCTAAAATGAGTTAAAAGGCTACTATAATTTTTATTGAATTTTATTATTTGTTTTGGTATTTTTTATTGATTAATATGGAACAAGTATGAAAACAGAAATTAAAAGAATTAGAAATAGGAAGGGGGGGTGAAAATATAGCAATATGTTAGTTAAGAAACCAATTGGGCTAAAGCGCAGGAGTGCAAATAGTAGCTAAGGAAAGCCCAAGACACACTGGAAGATGGAGGTGCATTGCATACTCTTTAGTCAATTTTCTTGACCGAATCCTGGCCCTAAGATCCCAGTCCCCATCTAGTATTCTCATACAATGGCCACAAAATGGAGACATAGGATAACAATGGTAGAATAACATGTAGGGGATTGAAATCTGGTGGTCCTACCGGACGATGACAAGTGTCACCGCCGGAGTGGATCACCAAGCAAGAATCCTATCCTTATCTCTTCTGATTTGGGTGGTGGTGGAGATTAATTAGGATTTATCGTCATTAATTTATTGATTCCATAAATAATCATTTCCTAAATCGAAAACTAATATGTTAACTGAATATTAAAACACACAAATTCAACACCCAGCCTATCTCTTTTCTCAGACGCGTTTTCTTTCCACTCTCACAATGTTCACCGTTCTTCAACCCTAACGACGACGCGATTCTCTCCTCCGGTCAACAAAAAATCCCAAACCTAAACACTAACCTCCATTCAATTTCTCTCTACATCTCAAATTCTCAAACAATTTCACATAATTCTCCCTAAATCTATAGATCGCCATTAACCAAAAACGAGATAAAAGGGGAAATTCAAAGCTACTTACCTGCGAGGAAGGTGGTGACGAATTAACGTTGGATGTTTGATGATGAAGATTGACGTTGTGAAGACGATGATTATTCCAAGTTGACACCGCGAAGACGGAGATCAGAAGCCTCACGTTCACGCTATGTCGCTCTTGGCCTCTGTAACACGGTGGGAGAACTGACTTTTAGTTATGTTGCGGATAGCAAGAGTCGCCACCGACTTTTATTTTATCCAAAAGGAAAGGGTATAAAAGAACAGGAAAGACCTTAAGAGATATTTTTGGGTCCGGGGGGTAGGTTATGTAAAGGGAAGGTGTTAGCACCCTTTACATCCATGGTTATCCATGGGCTCTTAGTTACTTAGCTCACTTTTGAATTGTTTTTGAAAGTGTAGTGTGTGAATAGAAAAATTTTCATAATAGTTAATAATGATCCATGTACGGATGCGTAAAAACTTGTTTTTTGAAAATTTGTTTGAAATTGTGAAGAGTTTGAAAAGTTTTTGAAGTGAGCAAGTACATAAGAGGAACCTACCCTAAAGTTTAAGTCTTTCTTGTTCTTTATCCTTTAATTGGTAAGACTATCCCTACTATTAAGGAGTAGGTAGTCATTACCTTGGATGTAAGGGACATGTGAGGGACATCTGATTGTGAAGGCAACTGTGGGGTGTATTAAGCATATAGGAGGGACTATCATCATTATTCGAAGGGACTTGATTTGTAAAGGCAACCACTAGGGACTTGATGATTTTTTCTTTTAAGGGACTTGCTTTATACACCCCACTTGACCTTATGATTTAGGCAACTTGAGGGATAACCTTAAGAATGTGAGATGGCGATTAGAAATCGACTTATGTGTGTGAGTGTTTAATATTATTTATCTTATAATTAAAATGAACTAAATTTATTTTAAAATAGAATACATATTTGCACTCCCTAAATTACTAACCATAGCAAAAATTAAATAATTAAATATTACAAAATTTACATCCGGGAAGCAATTACATAATAATTATAATAAGCAAATTAAAATAAATAGCAAAAATAAATAATTAGCAAAATATAAATAAATAAGCAAAGATAATAAATAAACAATAAATAAATAAATAGGGTTTAGTGATAAATATAATTAAAAATAAGGTTAGTAAAAATAAAATAATCAATTTTAGTGAAATAATAATTAGAAAGATAAACAAGGTTAGAGAAATAATAATAAAAATATAAGATAATAATAAACAAAAAATAATAATATGGTTAGCAACAATAATTAAAATAAATAGAATTAAATAAATAAATAAGAAAAAAAATATTATAGTGACATGATTAGAATAATAAACACAAAATTGGATTTTAATATATAAGCATTTATAATTAAATAATTACTATAATATAAAAATTTTAAACATGATATAATTACAAATTTAACTCATTACCAAATTTAATTATTTCTAAATATATATTAACAATTATTTTTAAAAAAAAAATATTTACACATTATATGAAGAAAATAAATTTTAAATATCATGTTCACAAAATTAATCATATTTATAAAATTTAATTTTTATTAGTTATTATATTTACAAATTATTATATACAAAATATAATTATTGTAGGTTAAATTGTTTCTAAACATATATTAAAAGAACAAATAATTTGGATTATAAATATATTTACAAATGAGTTATAATTATTTTTAAATAAACATGTACAATAATAATTACATCACAAACTAGAAAATAAACAATTAGGTTTTAACAGGTATTTAGAAAATAAATTAGGGTTTTGTTTATATACAAAATTATTTTAACTAATATATTCATATATATTATAATTTATTTACAAAGTAAAAGAAAATAAATTTTAAATTAAAAAACATGAATATAACTATTGAATAATATTTTATAGAGAATTATTTTTATAAAGAAATCAATTAAATTAAATTAAACAAAACAAAAAATAAAACAAGAAAAATATCAAAACAAACCTGGCTGGGATTTGAACCCAGGAGGTTTTGATTAACAGCATCAAGGCATACCACTGGACCACTCCATGCGCAGGTAGCAAAGCAATAAGTCACATGGGTTTTGTTCTTTGTTGTGAAAAACCTGGAAAATAAAGAAACAAAAAGGCCTGGGGTGCGAATCGAACCCAGGACCTTTTGATTACAAGCATGCATGAGTTACCGCCTGGCTGGGAGAGCCCTTCTGGACATATGGTGATAACACAACATAATATATTACATCTTCTTGTTATCCTGAAAAATAGAAAAAAAAAATAGTGGTACAAGCCAGATTCGAACTCATGCCATCAACCAACATACTTACCAGCCTTACCACTGAACCACAAGCACGCTTGTGATAAACAAATCAACAATAATTCATAAAATATTTTCAATAATATTTGAATTTCCTGAGCGCGCGAATGGCTTCTTCTTCAACCTTTTTCCTGCGAATTTTATTGCCTTTTTTCCTGCGAGTTTTGTTGCAAGTTCTTCATGGTTTAAACCCTGCGAAATTCAAACACTCACAAAACAACATCGATTCATTAAATTGGTTAATGTTTTATGATCCTTGTGATCCATAGAACATTCCTATGTTCTTAGAATTTGTTTAAATTCATTGAATCATCAAACCCTAATTTCAAGGATTAAACCCTAACAATGGCCGAATCTGTTTTAGGCAAGGAAGCTTCAATTTTTTTGTCCAGAATTGATCCTTGGAACCTCACAAACACAAAAACTCAAACAAAATTCATTAACAATGCACAAATAAACAGAATCGAAAAATTGAAATATCATGAATAGTTTGAATCGGATTATGCCAATGGGAGAATTCTTGATGCAAATGAGTATTGGTTTAGCTTCAGGGATGATCAAGGAACATCTCTATGTTCTTAGTTTACCTTCTAGAGCCCTGGAAGATGGAATCCGAATTTCACTTTTTGCTTGAATTTTTGAGGTTTTGAAACTTACCTTTGGCTGCTGGAATTCGTGCATGAGGGTTTGCATTATGTTTGATACTTATATGTGAATGATTCTAGGTCAAAAACTTCATTGGTTGTGTGCAAGAATTGATTTAAAAAGATTGAGATTGATCATGCTTTGAAATTTCAATATTTGCTCATGAAAGCTTGCTATTTTTGGATAAATCACATGATTTCTTTCTCTTTCAACTTCAATCAATATTGATGAGATTCTAGAAGCTCAATCTTCATCCAAAAATATATTTTCATATTTTATATTTATTTAAAATGATTTTTTATGAATTAAATCAAAATAAATAAAAATAAAATAATAAAAATTATTATTTTTAATCAATTGGGTCGTGCATGATGATATGATATGGATTGGATCACAATTTAGCAAGCCCATTTGGAAGGAATTGGTTCTAGGCCCCCATTTTCATCATAAACCATCACAAAATTTCCCAACTTTGCAAAGGCACATCTCCCTCAATTTTAAAGGTATGAGGGTGTTCTTGGACATTTTGCAAAGCTTGAAGAGTCCTCTAAACAACCCCATTGGTTTTAGGTCCATATCATTTACCAATCTCAAGTTATGCCCTTTTGAAGTTGTTGACTTTTTGTTGACTTTTGAAATGACCTATAATGTCTTAGCTCATATCTTCCAAATGAAGCATTTTTGGGCTTAACTTGCAAGATCAAAGTTGTAGAGAATTCAATTTCCTTAAAAATGAGCTTTTAGTGGAGACTTGGTGATGAAGTATGTGAAAGTTATGGCAAGTCAAAGTTCAGTTGACTTTTACTGAGGAAACCCTAATTTAGAAACTCCTGATTCTTGATGATCTGGAATCTCCTTGATGAATCATGATCAACCCTTGATCAAATGATGAATTTTACTTCATATACTTGATGTTGGCAAAAAATCATGAAGTTTGACTTTGGTTTGACCACAATTGACCTCAGTTTGACTTTTTAACTGCATTGACTGATTTTGACTTATCTGATCATCTGACTGAGCAAACCTTTGAGAAAAGTCTTGAAACTTGTCATGGGGGTTCTTACACACATATAAGATGTTATGAAGCTCACTTGAAGTATTGGAAGTCCATTTAGTCTGATTAAAGTCAAAACCCTAGTTTTGGATGCACTGCTTAGGAGGTGCATTGTCTGAGGGAATTGTCAACTCTTCTGACCAATTGTGAACTTTGTGAACCTTGTGAATCTTCATAAAGTGTCTTGTGATACTCATGGGAGGTATTGTGAAGCTTGTGAACCTTGTGAACCTCATGAAGTGACTTGTAGACTTCATGAACCTCATGAAAGGTCTTGAAAGCATTGTGAATCTTGTGAACCTTGTGAACCTCATAAAGTGACTTGTAGACTTCATGAACCTCATGAAAGGTCTTGTAAGTGTTGTGAATCTTGTGAACCTTCAAGAAGTAACTTGTAGACTTCATGAACCTCATGAAAGGTCTTGTAAATGTTGAGAAGCTTGTGAACCTTGTGAACCTTCAAGAAGTGACTTGTAGACTTCATGAACCTCAAGAAAGGTATTGAAAGCATTGTGGAACTTGTGAACCTTGTGAACCTTCATAAAGTAACTTGTAGACTTCATGAACCTCATGAAAGGTCTTGTAAGTGTTGGGAAACTTGTGAACCTTGTGAACCTTCTTAGAACACAAAGTCTTGTATTGTGAGGGCAAATTTTGGGGTGCAACAGCTGCCCCTGTTCAATTTTCTGAAACCTGAGGGGTTAGATTGGTACATTTGCCAGTCGTGACCTGGAAGGTTGAAGGGGATTGAACACAAAAGCCCAAAAATTTGCACTCACCAGTGCATAGAGTGATATTGATGGTTGGTTGTATATGCTTGAGTGGGCTTAAAGATGCCACTTGGAGGAAAGTTCTTCAGATACATGTCTTGGAGGATGAAGCAATCCAAAATATAATGGTAGCTGTCAGGAGGCTGGAGCAATCCTGAGGTACTAGGAATTTTCAAGAGGATGAAGCAACCTTGATGTAGTGATATGTTTTCAGGAGGATAAAGCATTCCTGATGTATAAAAAGCTGTTAGGAGGCTGGAGCAGTCCTGAGGTAACAATAAGATTTCAAGAGGATAGAGCAATCTTGATGTATGAGAAGCTGTCAGGAGGCTGGAGCAATCCTGAGGTAATAATAAGATTTCAAGAAGATAGAGCAATCTTGAGAGGTTGATGATATGCTTTTAGGGGACTGGAGTAATCCTGATGTAACAGCATGTCTTCAGGAGGATAGAGCAGTCCTGAATATGAAGGTATAATGATAGCAGTCAGGAGGCTGGAGCAGTCCTGAGATATTGATGATATGCTTTCAGGAGACTGGAGTAATCCTGATGTAACAGCATGTCTTCAGGAGGATAGAGCAGTCCTGATGAGATTATAAGATTGATGATATGCTTTCAGGAGACTGGAGTAATCCTGATGTAACAGCATGTCTTCAGGAGGATAGAGCAGTCCTGATGAGATTATAAGATTGATGATATGCTTTCAGGAGACTGGAGTAATCCTGATGTAACAGCATGTCTTCAGGAGGATAGAGCAATCCTGAATATGAAGGTATAATGATAGCAGTCAGGAGGCTGAAGCAGTCCTGAGATATTGATGATATGCTTTCAGGAGACTGGAGTAATCCTGATGTAACAGCATGTCTTCAGGAGGATAGAGCAGTCCTGAAGTAATAAGAAGCTTTCAGGAGGATAGAGCAGTCCTGATGATCATAAGTTTGTTTGTTGGATAATTATCCTGAAAACAAAGTAGCATTCTATATGATAGTATTAGTTTATGCTTTATGTATGCATGTATAACATGATGCACTTAAGTAATGTACTATGTATATATGGATATGTATGTTATGGTATGATGTAAATGATGTATGTATGATATGATACTGCCGGAAGCGTCTGGATATCTTCATATAACAACTGCTGGCCAGGGAAAATAAATCCCGATTCGTTGCTGAAGAATATGAGGAACTCGTCCCTGTCTTGTTTGATGATGAGATATACATAACCTTCCGTATGCTGGGGATAGTAAGGTACATATAACCTCCCGTTTGCTGGGGATAGTAAGGTAAACATAACCTCCCGCCTGCTGGGGATAGTAGGGTATATATAACCTTCGTCCTCGTTTGATAGTAGAGTAGATAGAACACCCGTCTTCGTTCGTCGTACCCTTATTGGAAAGTAATTTTCCGTATATCCGTATGAGGATAAAAGAGATGGATATAAATTCCAGGGGAGATGAGACTCTATGAAGATGGATTTGCCCTACTGAGGGTTTGTAACTGTCTTGTAAAGATGAACCGGCGAAGCTTCATTGAAATCCTTCCCTCGTTCGTCCTTAGTAAATACTATTACTGCATTTTCATGCATTTCTGGTAAACATTAATCATATTAAAAGCATACATGTATTTTTGGTAAACATCAATCATATTCAAAAGCATACATACATTCAAACACAACCAATGGACGTTTCGCTTATGTAAATAGGGTAAAAGTAAATCTGGATTCAAAAGATGGAATTTATTTATATCAAAAGTGACCCATACATGGGCAAGTTTGTACAAGGAGACATAAACCCTAGTAAGAGGATTTTGTCATAAAGTTTTTTACAAAACAAGGAAAATCAGCTACGTGGGAAATAATCCTATTGAGTTTCAATTCTACTATTGCCATTCAAGTATCTCATCTTCTTGCTGTTGAGACGGAAATGATTGGATTGAGCTTTATCTGTTTGAGCTTGAATAAGTAGTACAACTGATTGCAGTTTCATGGGTGATCCAAACGAGACATAGTCATACGCTTTAATCCCTAACTTTTGCCTGGATTGCCCTTTCAGGTTTTCAATCCACCGGGATACCCTTTTTTGCCCAAGCCGCCTTTTCAGGTTTTCGACTTGCCGGGTGTACATCTTTTTATATATATCCCTAATTTTTGCCCAAACCCTTTTGGTTTGCCGGGATGCCCTTATTTTTGCCTAGGCTTGTCAACCTAGCGGGTCTCTTTTCATGCGTAGTATTTTTTAACTATGTCTGCGTTTACAGGCTGTGGGAAGTCCTCACCATCCATTGTAGTAAGTATCATGGCACCTCCTGAGAACACTGTCTTGACTACAAATGGTCCTTCATATGTTGGAGTCCACTTGCCCCTAAGATCACCCTGTGGTAATATGATACGCTTGATTACCAAGTCACCAGCCTGATATACCTTTGGCTTAACCTTCTTGTTAAAAGCTTTGATCATTCGCTTCTGGTACATCTGGCCATGACAAACTGCTGCTAACCTCTTCTCATCAATCCAATTTATCTGGTCCAGTCGAGTCTGAATCCACTCATCTTCATCCAAGCCTGCATCCTTCATAATTCTCAAGGAGGGAATCTGAACTTCAATGGGCAGAACTGCTTCCATACCATAGACTAAGGAAAATGGGGTTGCCCCTGTTGAAGTGCGTATTGTAGTACGATAACCATGAAGAGCAAATGGTAACATCTCATGCCAATCCTTGTAAGTAACCGTCATCTTCTGTACAATCTTCTTGATGTTCTTATTAGCAGCTTCAACTGCCCCATTCATCTTCGGACGATACGGAGAAGAGTTATGATGCTTAATCTTGAACTGCGTGCAGAGATCAGTAATCATAGTGTTGTTCAGATTAGAGCCATTGTCAGTGATAATCCTTTCAGGGATGCCATACCTACATATGAGATTATTCTTAATGAACCGAGCCACAACATTCTTGGTAACAGATGCAAATGAAGCTGCCTCCACCCACTTCGTGAAGTAATCAATAGCAACCAGGATGAAACGATGTCCATTAAAAGCAGTAGGCTTGATCTCACCAATCATATCAATGCCCCACATGGCAAAGGGCCAAGGAGCAGTCAACACATTCAAGGGTGATGGAGGTACATGGACTTTATCAGCATAAATTTGACACTTATGACAAGTTCTGGAGTGCTGATAGCAGTCAGCTTCCATGGTAGACCAATAGTAACCTGCTCTCAATATCTTCTTTGCCATAGTATGACCACTAGAATGAGTGCCAAAAATTCCATCATGCATATCCTCCATAATCTCAGTTGCTTCCTTCTTATCCACACAACGAAGCATAGTTGAATCATGATTGCACTTGTACAAGATGCCATTACTCAAAAAGAACTTAGCAGAAAACCTTCTCAGAAACTTCCTATCTTTGACAGATGCCCCTTCAGGGAACTCCTGAGCTTCAAGATATCTTTTCACTTCATAGAACCAAGGCTTCTCCTCTGCCCCTTCTGTGTCAATCTCATTGCAGTATGCAGGCTTTTCAAATCTATCAATAGTAATCTTGGGAGCTTCATCATCCCAGCTGATCTCAAACATAGATGCCATGGTGGCCAATGCATCTGCCAACTGATTCTCTCTTCGTGGAATGTGTCCAAAGGTAATCTCTTTGAAATGTGGGATCAAAGACAACACATGCTCTCTATAAGGAATGAGGTTATCATGCTTGGTATCCCAATCTCCTTTAATCTGACTTACTACCAGGGCTGAATCTCCATACACATCAAGGAACTGAATCTTCATATCAATAGCAGCTTTAATACCCAGGATACATGCCTCATACTCAGCCATATTATTGGTACAATAGAAACAAAGTCTGGCAGTAATCGGGGTATGACAACCTTCAGGAGAGCTAATCACAACACCAACACCATTACCAAGTGCATTGGAGGCACCATCAAAAACCATAGTCCATCGGGATCCTTGTTCAGGTCCGTCATATTGTCCAGGTTCTTTGGTAATAATCATAATGTCTTCATCAGGGAACTCAAAATTCATTGACTGGTAATCATCCACTGCTTGATGAGCCAAATGATCTGCTACAACACTTCCCTTAATGGCCTTCTGAGTAGTATATTGTATATCATATTCTGTCAAGATCATTTGCCATCTTGCAATTCTTCCGGAGAGAGCAGGTTTCTCAAATATGTACTTGATTGGATCCATCTTAGAAATCAATAAGGTAGTATGGGTCAACATATACTGTCTTAGTCGGCGAGCAGCCCATGCCAAAGCGCAGCAAGTTTTCTCGAGCAGTGAGTATCTTGTTTCACAGTCGGTAAACTTTTTGCTAAGGTAGTATATTGCCTGCTCTTTTCGACCAGACTCGTCATGTTGCCCCAACACACACCCCATTGAGTTGTCTAACACTGTTAAGTACATAATCAAGGGTCTTCCATCAACTGGTGGCATCAAAATTGGAGGTTCTAGCAGATATCTCTTGATTTCATCAAAGGCAGTCTGGCACTCATCATTCCATTTCATCACCTGATCTTTCTTCAACAACTTGAAGATTGGCTCACAGATGGTAGTTAATTGGGAAATAAATCTTGCAATGTAGTTCAATCGTCCCAAGAAACTTCTAACCTCCTTCTCAGTACGGGGAGCTGGCATTTCTCGTATAGCTTTCACTTTTGCAGGATCCACTTCAATACCTTTTCCACTGACAATGAAACCTAGGAGCTTTCCAGATCTAACTCCAAAAGTACACTTGTTTGGATTTAATCTCAACTTGTATTTCTTCAACCTCTCAAACAACTTGTGCAGATGATCAAGATGTTGCTCTTCATTCTGAGATCTGGCTATCATATCATCCACATATACCTCTATCTCATGATGAATCATATCATGAAACAAAGCCACCATAGCACGCTGATATGTTGCCCCTGCATTCTTCAAACCAAATGGCATTACCTTATAGCAAAAGGTGCCCCACTGTGTCACAAATGTTGTCTTCTCCATATCTTCAGGAGCCATCTTGATTTGATTGTAACCAGAGAAACCATCCATAAAAGAGAATACCTTATGCTGAGCAGTGTTGTCTACCAGAATATCAATATGAGGAAGTGGAAAGTCATCTTTGGGGCTAGCCTTGTTCAAATCTCTGTAGTCCACACACATACGTACCTTACCATCTTTCTTAGGAACTGGTACCACATTTGCAACCCACTGAGGATAAGAAGTTACTGCTAAGAACCCTGCATTGAACTGTTTCATTACCTCTGCTTTGATCTTTTCTGACATTTCAGGACGCATACGACGAACCTTCTGCTTCTTTGGACGACAATCTTCTTTCACTGGTAAACGGTGAACCACAATGTCTGTATCCAACCCCGGCATATCTTCATAAGACCAAGCAAAGATCTCCACATAGTCATGTAACATCTGAATCAACCTGCTCTTGACGCTGTCCTCTAAATCAGCCCCTATCTTGACCTCTTTTCTGTTTTCTTCAGTTCCCAGATTCACAACTTCGATTGGCTCTTCATGTGGCTGTATAGCTTTCTCTTCTTGTTGTAACAACCTAGCAAGCTCTACAGGTATTTCACAATCGTCCTCATTTCCGTCTTCAGTTTGATAGATCGGATTCTCGAAATCATAATTGGCAATAGTAGAACTGTTATCAACAGGGTCCAGAGTGGATGAGGATCTGCATTTTAGTGATGTGGGTGTGTGTAAGAACACATAGCTGATAAAACAAAAATAAAAGAAAAGAAAGACAAGGAACACAATATTTATGAAAACGAAACGTCCACTGATTTTATTGAATGAAGTATGCAAATGAAATGACAGCCCATAACAAGCACACCATTGTGCCCCGGGTAAGGCACAAGGCTTAAGAGTTTAATTGTTCAAGAAATTATAAATTTAATAGCAACAACACAGTAATAGTATTTACTCCTGACTAAAGGAGATATGAATAACATCTTCAGCTTTCCAATTATTGAGTCCAGCACCCACAGTAGGAAAAATCCAAGCATCCAGATTGTAGTCTTCATCTTGATCTCCCACAGCATTAATCTGGTCCTTTACAACCCCTTGACTAGTGACATGGGCAGCACGAGCACGACGAACAGCCTTCTGGGACTCTTCATCCACCACAGCTCTAGCATCATTGAGGGAGGCCATTGCCATTGTTGGAGGTTTTCTGGTGATCACAGGAACTTTCTTCACAGCAGGAGGAGCTACATAATCATTAACAACCCAGGGAACCACTTCAAATGTCTGACACGGAGTTTCAATGTATTCACCTTCCATTTCCAGATACTTGAAAGTGTTTACATGGCTGACAAAGTATTCTTCCTCTCCATAGACAGTAACAACTTTTCCATTCACCGGATATCTCAACTTTTGGTGCAATGTAGAGGTCACAACACCTGCCCCATGGATCCAGGGACGACCAAGCAGACAAGAATATGAAGGACGAATATCCATCACATAGAATGTAGCAGTAAAAACCTGGGAACCAACTTTGATTGGAAGATCAATTTCTCCATGTACTACTCTTCGAGACCCATCAAAAGCCTTTACCAAAATATTACTGGGTTTCAGCACAGCATCTTCAGGACTTAGCTTATTCAGGACTTCTTTAGGCAATACATTCAAAGAGGAACCATTGTCTATCAGCACATGTGACAGGGTAGTGCCCCTGCATTCAATTGAAATATGCAAGGCCCTGTTATGATCCCTCTTGGCAGGGGTCAAATCAGCATCAGAAAATCCTAACCCATTATCATAGGTCAGGTGGGCAACACAATTCTCAAACTGGTCAACAGAAATGGCATTGGGCACATGAGCAGTCTTCAGAAACTTGATCAAGGACTTGGCATGAGCCTCAGAACACAGCAACAAGGACAACATAGAAATCTTTGAGGGAGTATGCCCCAGTTGATCAACAATGTCATAATCACTCTTGCGAATGATTTTCAATACTTCTTCCATCTGCTTAGAGAGATCATCAGCAGCTGGCACATCAGGAGACACATGCTCAATAACAGGACCTTGCCCCGAGCATCAGTGGTGGAAGTAACAGCAGGAGTAACTGCATTCTTAGAAGTAACTGGAGGAGAGAAGACCCTTCCACTACGAGTGATCTTGCTAGATCCAGCAATATTATCAATGTCAGCAGGCACATCAGGTAAAGGCTCTTGCTTAACACCATGGATGTAAACATCAGACCCATAGTGCCAAGGCACAGCTTTATCGGACGTATACGGAATAGGACCAGGAGTAGTAATGACCACAGGAGCTATTCTGGCTTCAGCAACAACTTTCACAGGACCTTCAGCAGTAATTTTGATTGGACCCTTATGAGTGATTTTAATGGGACCCTTTGAAGTGATCCTTATTGGTACTTTGTCAACCATGTCAACCTCTTCAATCTTCTTACCCCGAGTCAGATGATCCACCATACTTTCTACAGATGACGGAGTCTTCTCAAACACTATAGTATACTTATCCATGAGACGTTGAATTCCATCTCTCAAAATGAAGCAACTATCCGGCTTATAGGTACAATACAGACAATCTTCACGACAACCTGGAAAGATCCCAGCTTGTACTAACCTCTTTTTGATAACAGACAAGGGTGTGTTCAACTCCATTACTGAATAGACATGTAGGTCTTCTTCAATGGCATTGACAGTCTTCTCGTGATTTGGCATTGGAGCTGTAATCACATTTGGAGTACCTGGAGGATCAAACTCAATTTCTCCAACATCAATCATATCTTGAATTTTGTTCTTCAAGATCCAGCAGTTATTAGTATCATGTCCTGGACAGTTTGAATGATATGCACATCGTGCATTGGGATTGTACCTGGGAGAGGTAACATTGGGATTCTGAGGAGCCTCTTTCAAAGTAATAAGTTCAGCCTTCAACAAATGTTGCAATGCCTGAGCCATTGACATGTTGATCTTCGTGAACTGTCTTCTAGCCCTCTGTTGGTTGCCCTGAGGCTGCTCTGTTGTTGCAGGAGTTGGATTTGAAATGTGAACTGCACTAACAGACTGATGCCTTCTGTTACGATCAGGTTGACCATAAACAGCATTGGACTCTTTCTTTCCAGTGGGAGGCTTCTTTGCAGCACTTGATGAAGAAGTACCCACATGGATCTTGCCATTCTTTATACCATTCTCTACTCGTTCTCCTGTCATGATCAACTCAGTGAAGCCAGATGATGAGCTTCCAATGAGATGACTGTAAAACGGACCATTCAGCGTACACATGAACATATCAACCAATTCCCTTTCAGTCAAAGGGGGTTGAACTCTTCCAGCTAAGTCTCTCCATTTCTGAGCATACTCCTTAAAACTTTCTTTGGCACCCATAGACATGCTCTGAAGCTGCATGCGAGTGGGGGCTAAGTCAGCATTGTATTGGTACTGCTTATAGAAAGCTTCAGCAAGATCATTCCAATCCCTGATGTTGACACTCTCCAACTGATAATACCACTCCAACTGAGCTCCAGATAAGCTCTCTTGAAAAAAGTGGATCCACAACTTCTTGTCAGCAGTGTGAGGTTGGATCCTTCTGACATAAGACCTCAGATGCAGCTTGGGACAAGAGACCCCATCATAGACAACAAAAGTAGGAACTTTGAAACCCACAGGTATGACCACCCCAGATATCAAACTCAAATCCTCAAAATCCAGCCCAGATGATTTCTGCAATTCCATAGCATCCATTCTATCCACCAGCATCTTGAATTTGTCTTTATTAGGCTCATGGTAGTAATTAGCCTCAGAATCAGAGTCCCCCATTGTGTTGTGGAGACTGCCTACCTCTTGCTCAGATTCCTCAGATTCATAGTCTTCAGCTGGTTCTTTGGTCTTGGCAAGACCTTTGAACCTTCTTCCCATGTTGATCAAACCAGCAGACCTTCTAGTCTTCTTAGTCTTCTTGGCCAGCAGTTCCTTCAATTCATCCTGCCCCTTGGACAGGTTCAAGATCAGCTCTTGGAACTGTGCATTTTGTGCCTGGAGATCCTTAACTGATTGTTCAAGAGCCATTGCTGAAATAAACAGCGAGAAGATGAGAAACCTGTGCACAATTATAAACCTGTGATGCAATGAAATGATATGGGAATGCATATGCAATGTTTTCAAGGACCGCAGGATTTAAATTTGCTTAAACAAACAAGAAAGTAACTTTTTATTAGTAATAACTTGTTTTGCCTTTTAGGCTTACAAAAAATGAAATGAAATAAGTACAAAAGGTGGGGTTTTAAGTCTCCCATGGACGCTTCCTCTTTGTGTTGAGGTATGAATTGAGGTTCCGTTCCTCGTGAAGTTGCTTTGTTAGTTCTAGGATTCTTGCTTGGCTTGCTTTGTAATGAGCCTCGAAAGTATCCCTTTGCTCCTTCAGTTGGATCCATGATCTCTGCAAGTCTTCTTTATCAGTAGGCATGTCTGGGTGAAGGATGGTATAAGCAGTGTCTCCTTCAGCAACAGGTTCCATGGTAACTGGTAGGACGGCAGGATATGGCATCATGAGAGTCTGAGCACGAGATCGTACCCATCTGAGATAAGCCTCCATAGGAATAGTGTACTTAGGCTCCAGTGTCTTGCTGTCAACCCTGTTTACTTTTCCCCAAGCTCGTATGAATCTCTGACGGTAACCCTGAAGATCGTTGTCGTAATCAAACACAATGCCTTGAATCAACATATCATGTGGACCATCACTCCGGGCATAACCAAACTGTCGTAAAGCTAGAGAGGGGTTGTAGGTGATGCCTCCTCTTATGCCTAGAAGTGGCACATTAGGAAACTCCCCACAACGGTCAATGATAGTGACATTCTCCATAGATCTGGAGCACCAATGGATATCTGAGTGAGAGAGTGACATAATTCTCTTGGACCATCTGAACCTTTGCTCATTCTTCATTACTGAGCGAGGAAGGTGAGAAATAAACCACCTAGATAACAAGGGTATGCAGCACATCAGAGTTCCTCTTGCCCTTGTAGTACGGGTGTGAAGAGAATGCAGAATATCTCCAAGCAATGTAGGCACTGGATTGTGACTCAGGAAAATGTTGATGGCATGAACATCTATGAACTGATCTAGATTGGGGAACAATACTAAGCCATATATCAGCAAGGCTAAGATCTCCTCAAAAGCATCATAGCTCATGGCCTTCAAGAACAACTGAGCTTTCTCTATCAACACCTTGGCAAGAATACCCTTAACTCCGCTTCTCGTTTCTAGAACAATGTCAGACTTCTTCAGATGTAAAGCTGCAGCAATAACCTCTGGTTTAAGCTCCTTCTCCAAGCCTGTGAAGGGTCTTTGATCAAGAACAGGTATGCCCAGAAGTTTAGAGAACTCTTCCATGGTTGGAACCAGCTGATAGTCGGGGAATGTGAAGCAATGGTGCTTAGGATCAAAGAACTGAAACAGGACACTCATCATGTCTTCATTGAACCCTGAGGTGACTAGATCCAATAGGTAACCATGTCTCTTGATGAACTGGGAGTGATCAGACACTTGAGAAACCCACTCTTTAAGCTTGGGAGGTATCCCCACAAAGTTGATCCTGATGGTGTTTCTACGAGCTGAAGCCATGACCTGCAACAAAGAACAAAGATAAATCCTTTGGTCCTTGAAATGGTTAGGGAAAATGATATGCTTATGATGCATGATGATGTCATGATGTTATGCTCAATCACAAACATGTGGCACACACAAACAAGTCACACCATAACCCTAGGTTTAAAGGCTTGCATGAGGTTCAAAGGTAAGTACCCTCCCCTGAAGTTAGATGGTTCATCCTGTCCTACAAAAGTAACCAGGTTCTAAGGGATCTCAATATCATTGATCCTTCACAAGGGTGGTTGTTCAGAAGGCAACTTACTTGCCAACCAAAACCTTCCAAGTTTAAGATCTCAATGAGCGTAGTATCGAGTGTCAACCAACTTCAATCTGCACCAAAGCCGGTTACCTCACTACTTTCTAAAGGCCAAGATGAGTTAACTAGGGTTCTAAAAGTTAGTTAGTGCATTGACAATATATGGCAGCCTCATATTATCCTCAACTTGACTTAAGGAACATAAGCACCAACCAAGAAGTCACACTAACTATGGCCACCAGATCAACCGTATCGATATACGTCGTACAGTTTCCTTGGTCTATTGCCATTTACCTAAGGTACACTAGATCCGGGTTAGGACCTTCCACACATAAGAGCACCCCAACAAGATAATATAAAGCAAACAAGGCAAACAATTTAAAGTGATCTTAATTCCTAAGGGTACCCCTCTTAAATTTAAATCCCCAGCAGAGTCGCCAGTTCTGTAACACGGTGGGAGAACTGACTTTTAGTTATGTTGCGGATAGCAAGAGTCGCCACCGACTTTTATTTTATCCAAAAGGAAAGGGTATAAAAGAACAGGAAAGACCTTAAGAGATATTTTTGGGTCCGGGGGGTAGGTTATGTAAAGGGAAGGTGTTAACACCCTTTACATCCATGGTTATCCATGGGCTCTTAGTTACTTAGCTCACTTTTGAATTGTTTTTGAAAGTGTAGTGTGTGAATAGAAAAATTTTCATAATAGTTAATAATGATCCATGTACGGATGCGTAAAAACTTGTTTTTTGAAAATTTGTTTGAAATTGTGAAGAGTTTGAAAAGTTTTTGAAGTGAGCAAGTACATAAGAGGAACCTACCCTAAAGTTTAAGTCTTTCTTGTTCTTTATCCTTTAATTGGTAAGACTATCCCTACTATTAAGGAGTAGGTAGTCATTACCTTGGATGTAAGGGACATGTGAGGGACATCTGATTGTGAAGGCAACTGTGGGGTGTATTAAGCATATAGGAGGGACTATCATCATTATTCGAAGGGACTTGATTTGTAAAGGCAACCACTAGGGACTTGATGATTTTTTCTTTTAAGGGACTTGCTTTATACACCCCACTTGACCTTATGATTTAGGCAACTTGAGGGATAACCTTAAGAATGTGAGATGGCGATTAGAAATCGACTTATGTGTGTGAGTGTTTAATATTATTTATCTTATAATTAAAATGAACTAAATTTATTTTAAAATAGAATACATATTTGCACTCCCTAAATTACTAACCATAGCAAAAATTAAATAATTAAATATTACAAAATTTACATCCGGGAAGCAATTACATAATAATTACAATAAGCAAATTAAAATAAATAGCAAAAATAAATAATTAGCAAAATATAAATAAATAAGCAAAGATAATAAATAAACAATAAATAAATAAATAGGGGTTAGTGATAAATATAATTAAAAATAAGGTTAGTAAAAATAAAATAATCAATTTTAGTGAAATAATAATTAGAAAGATAAACAAGGTTAGAGAAATAATAATAAAAATATAAGATAATAATAAACAAAAAATAATAATATGGTTAGCAACAATAATTAAAATAAATAGAATTAAATAAATAAATAAGAAAAAAAATATTATAGTGACATGATTAGAATAATAAACACAAAATTGGATTTTAATATATAAGCATTTATAATTAAATAATTACTATAATATAAAAATTTTAAACATGATATAATTACAAATTTAACTCATTACCAAATTTAATTATTTCTAAATATATATTAACAATTATTTTAAAAAAAAAAAATATTTACACATTATATGAAGAAAATAAATTTTAAATATCATGTTCACAAAATTAATCATATTTATAAAATTTAATTTTTATTAGTTATTATATTTACAAATTATTATATACAAAATATAATTATTGTAGGTTAAATTGTTTCTAAACATATATTAAAAGAACAAATAATTTGGATTATAAATATATTTACAAATGAGTTATAATTATTTTTAAATAAACATGTACAATAATAATTACATCACAAACTAGAAAATAAACAATTAGGTTTTAACAGGTATTTAGAAAATAAATTAGGGTTTTGTTTATATACAAAATTATTTTAACTAATATATTCATATATATTATAATTTATTTACAAAGTAAAAGAAAATAAATTTTAAATTAAAAAACATGAATATAACTATTGAATAATATTTTATAGAGAATTATTTTTATAAAGAAATCAATTAAATTAAATTAAACAAAACAAAAAATAAAACAAGAAAAATATCAAAACAAACCTGGCTGGGATTTGAACCCAGGAGGTTTTGATTAACAGCATCAAGGCATACCACTGGACCACTCCATGCGCAGGTAGCAAAGCAATAAGTCACATGGGTTTTGTTCTTTGTTGTGAAAAACCTGGAAAATAAAGAAACAAAAAGGCCTGGGGTGCGAATCGAACCCAGGACCTTTTGATTACAAGCATGCATGAGTTACCGCCTGGCTGGGAGAGCCCTTCTGGACATATGGTGATAACACAACATAATATATTACATCTTCTTGTTATCCTGAAAAATAGAAAAAAAAAATAGTGGTACAAGCCAGATTCGAACTCATGCCATCAACCAACATACTTACCAGCCTTACCACTGAACCACAAGCACGCTTGTGATAAACAAATCAACAATAATTCATAAAATATTTTCAATAATATTTGAATTTCCTGAGCGCGCGAATGGCTTCTTCTTCAACCTTTTTCCTGCGAATTTTATTGCCTTTTTTCCTGCGAGTTTTGTTGCAAGTTCTTCATGGTTTAAACCCTGCGAAATTCAAACACTCACAAAACAACATCGATTCATTAAATTGGTTAATGTTTTATGATCCTTGTGATCCATAGAACATTCCTATGTTCTTAGAATTTGTTTAAATTCATTGAATCATCAAACCCTAATTTCAAGGATTAAACCCTAACAATGGCCGAATCTGTTTTAGGCAAGGAAGCTTCAATTTTTTTTGTCCAGAATTGATCCTTGGAACCTCACAAACACAAAAACTCAAACAAAATTCATTAACAATGCACAAATAAACAGAATCGAAAAATTGAAATATCATGAATAGTTTGAATCGGATTATGCCAATGGGAGAGTTCTTGATGCAAATGAGTATTGGTTTAGCTTCAGGGATGATCAAGGAACATCTCTATGTTCTTAGTTTACCTTCTAGAGCCCTGGAAGATGGAATCCGAATTTCACTTTTTGCTTGAATTTTTGAGGTTTTGAAACTTACCTTTGGCTGCTGGAATTCGTGCATGAGGGTTTGCATTATGTTTGATACTTATATGTGAATGATTCTAGGTCAAAAACTTCATTGGTTGTGTGCAAGAATTGATTTAAAAAGATTGAGATTGATCATGCTTTGAAATTTCAATATTTGCTCATGAAAGCTTGCTATTTTTGGATAAATCACATGATTTCTTTCTCTTTCAACTTCAATCAATATTGATGAGATTCTAGAAGCTCAATCTTCATCCAAAAATATATTTTCATATTTTATATTTATTTAAAATGATTTTTTATGAATTAAATCAAAATAAATAAAAATAAAATAATAAAAATTATGATTTTTAATCAATTGGGTCGTGCATGATGATATGATATGGATTGGATCACAATTTAGCAAGCCCATTTGGAAGGAATTGGTTCTAGGCCCCCATTTTCATCATAAACCATCACAAAATTTCCCAACTTTGCAAAGGCACATCTCCCACAATTTTAAAGGTATGAGGGTGTTCTTGGACATTTTGGAAAGCTTGAAGAGTCCTCTAAACAACCCCATTGGTTTTAGGTCCATATCATTTACCAATCTCAAGTTATGCCCTTTTGAAGTTGTTGACTTTTTGTTGACTTTTGAAATGACCTATAATGTCTTAGCTCATATCTTCCAAATGAAGCATTTTTGGGCTTAACTTGCAAGATCAAAGTTGTAGAGAATTCAATTTCCTTAAATATGAGCTTTTAGTGGAGACTTGGTGATGAAGTATGTGAAAGTTATGGCTGGTCAAAGTTCAGTTGACTTTTACTGAGGAAACCCTAATTTAGAAACTCCTGATTCTTGATGATCTGGAATCTCCTTGATGAATCATGATCAACCCTTGATCAAATGATGAATTTTACTTCATATACTTGATGTTGGCAAAAAATCATGAAGTTTGACTTTGGTTTGACCACAGTTGACCTCAGTTTGACTTTTTAACTGCATTGACTGATTTTGACTTATCTGATCATCTGACTGAGCAAACCTTTGAGAAAAGTCTTGAAACTTGTCATGGGGGTTCTTACACACATATAAGATGTTATGAAGCTCACTTGAAGTCTTGGAAGTCCATTTAGTCTGATTAAAGTCAAAACCCTAGTTTTGGATGCACTGCTTAGGAGGTGCATTGTCTGAGGGAATTGTCAACTCTTCTGACCAATTGTGAACTTTGTGAACCTTGTGAATCTTCATAAAGTGTCTTGTGATACTCATGGGAGGTATTGTGAAGCTTGTGAACCTTGTGAACCTCATGAAGTGACTTGTAGACTTCATGAACCTCATGAAAGGTCTTGAAAGCATTGTGAATCTTGTGAACCTTGTGAACCTCATAAAGTGACTTGTAGACTTCATGAACCTCATGAAAGGTCTTGTAAGTGTTGTGAATCTTGTGAACCTTCAAGAAGTAACTTGTAGACTTCATGAACCTCATGAAAGGTCTTGTAAATGTTGAGAAGCTTGTGAACCTTGTGAACCTTCAAGAAGTGACTTGTAGACTTCATGAACCTCAAGAAAGGTATTGAAAGCATTGTGGAACTTGTGAACCTTGTGAACCTTCATAAAGTAACTTGTAGACTTCATGAACCTCATGAAAGGTCTTGTAAGTGTTGGGAAACTTGTGAACCTTGTGAACCTTCTTAGAACACAAAGTCTTGTATTGTGAGGGCAAATTTTGGGGTGCAACAGCTGCCCCTGTTCAATTTTCTGAAACCTGAGGGGTTAGATTGGTACATTTGCCAGTCGTGACCTGGAAGGTTGAAGGGGATTGAACACAAAAGCCCAAAAATTTGCACTCACCAGTGCATAGAGTGATATTGATGGTTGGTTGTATATGCTTGAGTGGGCTTAAAGATGCCACTTGGAGGAAAGTTCTTCAGATACATGTCTTGGAGGATGAAGCAATCCAAAATATAATGGTAGCTGTCAGGAGGCTGGAGCAATCCTGAGGTACTAGGAATTTTCAAGAGGATGAAGCAACCTTGATGTAGTGATATGTTTTCAGGAGGATAAAGCATTCCTGATGTATAAAAAGCTGTTAGGAGGCTGGAGCAGTCCTGAGGTAACAATAAGATTTCAAGAGGATAGAGCAATCTTGATGTATGAGAAGCTGTCAGGAGGCTGGAGCAATCCTGAGGTAATAATAAGATTTCAAGAAGATAGAGCAATCTTGAGAGGTTGATGATATGCTTTCAGGGGTCTGGAGTAATCCTGATGTAACAGCATGTCTTCAGGAGGATAGAGCAGTCCTGATAAGTTGTAATAGATTCTGAAATGGCCGCGGTTTATTGTCGAAGTTGCAACGCTGCTGATAAGTTGCTAGATCATGATGCTAATCTTTCTTCTGTATTTTGTGTTGTTGTAAAAAGGATGATGAATCCTGATTGATGGTGGTTATTTGAAGTCTTTGTAGATATTGATTGAAGACTTTGATGGAGAAAACTGGTTATGGTTGTTGAATATGGAGGAAGAAGGTAAATGAAGAAGGTGGAAGAGTGAGGAAGAAGGTTGAAGAAGTGGAATCCGGAAAAATCAAAAATTGAGAGAGAGCTTTTTCTCCTCAATTTTTTGGTTATGGTGCGTGATTGAGGATGAAGATGCAGAGAGTTTATATTGGTGATGGTGAAGCGTGTTTTGTTATTTTTGTTCGTCTTCTGTCATATTGTTATAACAGAAAGTCGAATGTGATGTGAGGTTGAGGTTGGAGCGTGTTTCTCGCTTCTGAATGCTCCTATGATTGAACTTAAATCATGTGAAGTTACCGGTGATCATAAAAAATGTGGATGGAGATTATGAATAATGTATGAAGATAATGGAGTTCTTTCGGTTGTTCAAGAACGTTGAAGAAAGATTGATGAGAAATAACTTTTGTTAGAGAGTTCTTGTAGAATCTTCTGGTATCCTCTTTTCGCAGAATTTTCTGATGTTTATTTGTATGTAATTATTTTTGCTTGTAACTGAATTCTGGTTTCTTCTGTTAGGAAGTTTTTTCTGTAACTGATTATTTGAGTTTGTAACCCTGTTATATGTTGGAGTTTTTTTCACTGATTTCCTCTTGAACTTGTAATAAATGTTTCTTTTTGTTAGAATTCTTTGCTGCCATTTTTTTATTAAGAGTTTTTCTTGTTCAATTTTGGCTATTGAAAGAGGAAGCCATAATAGAATTTTCTATAAGCCTTCTGTGTAATTTTTTTGTAACAATAGGTTCTTGGGTAATTACTAAAATGAAAAATGTAATGAGAAAAAAAAAGTTTGGGCTTATAACGGGCCTTGGGTTTAATTATAAAGATGAATTTAAGTATGAAATTGGACTGAAATTGGAATTTGATTTTAAGAAGTAATAATGAATTGAAAAGAAAAGGTGGGTTTAGAAATTGGTTAATGCTTTTGAAATGGTAATTGAAATTGAATTTGGGCTATAAAAATGGACTTTAGAATTTTTTAAAGAAATGGTTAATAAGGTGTGGATGCAAATGTTTTTTTCTTTGGATTGATTTTTGGATAACAACGCGGGCCTTGGATATCGGACAAAGTTTAGGATTAATTGAACTCCAAAAAAAACATGGGATGGGTTGGCCTTTGGATTGGTAGAAATGAATGAATGGGTTTTGATAACTTGATCAGGACAAATTATTCATGACACGAAAAAATAATAAAGAGAAATCCCAATGTGGAATTCAAAGAAGGGTATGAAGTATAGTTTGAATTCCGTTAAATCCATCTGACCAAACATTAACATGCCTAAATCACATCGACCTTCACATCCAAATTAAACCTATTTTCTTAATGAATCCTGAACTTCAATCTAATAAAAAAACCATTAAGAAGTACTGAGTTCTTTATATCATGAATACCAATATGTCCTTGTCATGAGAGCCCTAATCACCATCTTTAATGAATATTAGCGAAACCAGCATATGAAACAAGACCTTGAATCATCTCTTACTTTATCTTGGATGCAATACTCGACTGGATCCTTTGACTACGATAAACTTGAATCACCAGGAAACCCTTGGTCCCGCACCTTAGGAATTTGATGCAAATATGCGATCGTACGTGTAGACGAATGTGAAGCATAAATCCAGATAGATAGGAATAATTTAGAGGGAAAATTTTGGGATGTTACACAATGCAAAGTACCTTAAATGAATTGAATAATCCATTAAAAGGTAGTTTTGAATTAATGAACATTAACTACTCTAATATACTCCCAAAGTTCATTGAAATTAAGGAGAAATTACTCCCAAAAGTGCTTCCTAAGGTAAAAATAAAAAGGAGGAAGAAGAAGAAGAAAAAGGAACCAAAAGTGGCTTGAAACAAGCCAAAAACACCATTCTGACTTGCGTTAACCGGTTACGCAGGAAAAATCTGCGCAAATTTGAAGATGGTTAACTGGTTAACCAATTTTAACTAAAAATGGTTAACCGGTTAACGCTATACCAGAAGCAGAAAAATGCAGAAAATTCAACATGATTCATTTTAAAACCTTTTCTCAAACATTTGATGATCATGATCTGAATTTGCACAAATTTTAAAACCAAAATACAGTGGAATTCATGCAATCAAACAACAAATAAAGATCCAAAGGATCTAGAAACAAAGGCACCAAAGATCTACATCTTGAATGTTGATGGTGAATATGGGTTTATGGAGAAAGATGATTTACCAAAAGCATTCAAATTGGACCAAATAAAGCTTAGATCTACTGAAATTGATGAACAAAAGAAAGAATGGATGAAGGTTTAACTCAACTTAGTCAAGAATTCAATGTGAATTATTGATAACTTCAAAAGAAAGAAAGTGAGCTATGGAGAATTTTGGAGTTGGGGAGTATTTTGCAAGAGGTTTTGTGGCTATCCAAAGCTTGTTGAATGAATGAAATTATGGTCCTATTTAAAGAATTTAGGTATGTGAATTTGATGGAATGGAGTTTGCTTTGGTAATTAAAATTAGGCTTGGTAATTGCAATTTTTGTGGGAAATGAAAAAGATTGGTGATTAGTGAGGGCTTATGGTAGGAAATGATCAAAGGGATGTAGAGAAATCAGAAACCAATGGATCTAGAATATTCCAATTAAATCAATGTTCTAAGGGTGCTAAATTTGAATAAAATATTCAAATTTCGCATTGGTTAACCGGTTAACGCATATGGTTAACCGGTTAACCAAGCCAAAATTTGAATATTTTATTCAAATGAGGCTGCTTGGTTGTCGTGGCCCGATTCTTTTTGTACGTCGAAGAAGGCATGGAAATACACACATGATCCTTTGAATTCCTTTGAATGAATCAATTAACTTGGGAAATCCTTGATCGGATAAATTTGAATTATTTGCGGATCAACTTCGACTTTTGTCTATGAAATTTACTCGAGCTGCATGACTGCTATTTTTGGCATTTTCAATGGTTCCTCTTCCTGGAAAAAAAAGTTAGTAAAAGGAAACAGAATATTTTTTTTTGGATTTTGATTAATGGTTAGTAAACATAAACAAATAAAGTAATTAAAGACAATGGTGATCCCCTACGAGGCATAAACCTAACCCGAGAAGAACCAAGCAACCAACGTGATATTGTTTGTATGCAAGATGCATATGAAAATGCAAAGAAAACTTAGGGAAAAAATAACGGTGCAATAGCTGGCTGAATTTATTAGAATATTATGTTGATGATTATAAATCGGTTTAACTCAAATTTTATTATTTAAGTCAATATAAGTTATAGAAGACGATATGAAGTATTTTCCATTTATTTTCGAATATGTGGATTGGACCTTTTGGACCATTTGGTTGATAATCGGAAGTTAATATATTAAGTTGAGAGTAAGTAGTTAGTCGCGAATTATTATTCGGTTCATTTTATGTTACGAAGAATTAAGTCGTTAAGTAAGTATTAAGTCAGAAAGTCGAAGAAATAATATTATCAGTGATATTATTGGTTATTGGAGCATGTTGGTTAATGGGTTTGGATTTTGTCGAAAATAGTAATTAAATGGTGTGTACTATTTAGGCCTATTAGTGTATTATTATATTGGATTATTATTATTTTAATAAAAAGAATAAAATAAAGAGTTAGTCAGGGAGAAGAAGTATCAGTAATAAGGAGAAATCGTGAAAATTGAAGAACGAGGAAAAGTTGGAGAAAATGATATGAGAAGTTGCCGTCGGAAAACCAAATCGGTCAGAGATTCGAGCAGCCATCAATTAAGGTAAGGGTGGGGTTCGATCTTTATAACCGGGTTTGATAACTGATACAAGGTTTGGGATATTTGTATGTATTGTGTTTTGTTTGATGTCGATGTCGATTCATGTTGATTCTTATATGATTGATGTTTTTAATTTTGTTGATGGATTCTATGAAATTATGAATTAGATGTTGAAAATAAGTTGTTAATTGATTATGTGAAATTGTGAATTAGTCGTTGAAAATAAGTTATGAATAACCTGTTCTGTAAAGTGTTGCTTTTACAAGTTGATGTGATGTATTTAAAATTTTGGAAAAAAATTGAATTCAGGGACAATAACCAGAACCCATAGGCTAGATGAAACCATGTGGCGGGCGCCACAAGAGGAAAAAGGGGAAACCACCCTGAGGTGGAGGGAGCCATGCTCCTTAATGAACCATGGTGCAAGCCATATCATGCATGTGTTGAAAGCCACATTGGTAAGTGGCCACCAACATAAAGTGGCGCAAGCCATACCATTCATGTGGTGAAAGCCACATTTGTATGTGGCTACCAACATAAAGTGGCGCTGGCCAACTAGTGTTACATTATGGGTGGCGCAAGCCACCCTATAACTGGGATGATGTGCTTAGTCTCCTTTATGCATTGTTATAATTAATCCACTTAATCTCTTAATAATTGGAAGTTGTTTTATGAAGTTTTGTGAACTTGATTTTGAATATAAATTAAATACATAAACTATGTTTTGTTGAGCATTAGAATTAGTGTGTATTTTCGAAATCAGAAGAAATATGCATAATGACAACAGTGAGGAGAAAATAGAAAATTTGTTTTAACACTGTGTCTGGTTTTATCAGAAAAATAGAATAGTGAAAAAAGTTTATGACAGTAGAAATTTATCAGAATAAAGTTTAAATAGGATTTTCTAAAAAGTTGTATTTAACTGCAAAACACAAAAAACAACGACGATTTAGTCAGTTTCGCCGAATTAGCCGAAAAACATAGTTTCCCGGAATTTAATGAAAATCGTCGGGGTAAGTCGGGTAGTTTAATAGTTGATTTTTGTGGTATCTTTTGTTTTTGAAAAGATGTTGGAAAGTCGAGTTGTAGGTACAGGTTGAGCTGGTAAGTGGTTCCAGTTTAAGAAAAATTGATAAAGTTGTTATGTTGGAGGCTTTATAAGCCAATGCTGATTTTAAGCTGCCTACATCGTATAAATTGTTTGTGTTGCTTGTTTATGTCGTTTAAGTTGCTCATGTTGTCTAAGTTGTTTTGTGTTGTCGAAGTTGTTGTGTTGTTCAAGTTGGAGGCTTAAAAGACAACATTGATTTAAGTTTTTCAAGATGTATATGTTGGTTGTGCTGTTTGATGTTGTGTGTTATTATGTTGTAAAGTCGTGCATGCTATGTAGATCATTTTCATTTTTATGTTGGAGCCGTTGCTCACACCATGTTGACCTGGATTGACACTAAGTTGAAAGTTGAAGGCTTATGCCTTGATTGCCTCGATAACCTGGAAATAATTTTAAGTTGGGAGTTTTACTCCGAATGGTACCACATGCATTTGCATAGTTGAGTCGTATATGTGTTGTGCTATTTATGTCGATTACGTTGTTTATGTTGTGAAAATTGATAAGTTGTTTATGTTGTGATAAGTTGATTAAGTTGTTGTTGTAGGAGTGATGCGGTGATACTTGTATAAACCTTTATCTGTGTATTGTTTATCATTTATCGTTTATAATTATCGATATCTCACCCCTTCTATTTGAATGTTACCCCTATGTTGATAACGTGCAGGTAGCTTGCAAGAAGATGATTATCTTCATTAGTTCGAGTCGGTGTCGGTGCTCTAATACGTAACACTTGGGAAATGGACGCTTAGTTGTTTTGTGTTGTTTTCAAGTTTTTTTAGTATAAATATGTCGTTACTAGGTTGTTTTAAGTTGAATAACATGTGATACCATGTTTAGTTGAATAATTTGAAAATATACTGCGTAGTTGTAAAAGTTGAATTTGGTTTCATAAATGAATAAAAGTTGTTGTTTTTAGTTTCTTATAAACCAAAAGTGTTATGTATCAATTCTTATGATATTAAATGAAGTTTTTATAAGTTGAAAAATGTAGCATCATGTTTTGTATACTTGTTGAAATTTTATTACTCTGATTTTCAATATAATCGTTGGGTAGAATTGGGGTGTTACAACATACGGTGGTCGTAAGAACCGATCAACCTATCAAACAACTTTTGGCCCGGTCAGATATGGTCGGGAGAATGTTGAAGTGGTCCTTGGAGCTATCCTAATTTGACATACAATATGAGGGTAGGAAAGCTTTAAAAGCCCAAGCCCTGGCCGACTTTGTCGCCAAAATGACCCCGATGGAAACCGCTACGGTGAACACCCGCAAATGGATCATCTACGTCGACGGGGCATCTGTACCTTCTGGTAGCGCTGCGAGGATCATACTCAAAAGCAAGGAAGGTCTCGTAGTCGAGATATCATTAGTCCTCTCCTTTTTTGAAATCTAATAATTAGGCAGAGTATGAAGCCTTCCTGGCAGGGATCCGCCTCGCAAGAGACATGGACGCCCAGGAAATTACGATATTCAATAGATCACAACTGGTTGTGTCGCAAGTAAAAGGAGAATATCAAGCAAAAAACGACAACCTGATCGAGTACATAGCTCTAGTACAGAGCATGCTCGCACAGTCCAGGACCTAAGACGTCCAACACTCCCACGCGAACGCAACTCACGAGTAGACATGTTGTCAAATTTCGCAAGTACGTGAAAGAAAGGCGGGAACAAATATGTAATCCAAGAGATACTTCCTCATCCCAGCATCCAAAAGGTCGGCATCATCGTCGATATCAACGCGATAGCGGACATCGGTTGCTAGATGACTCATGTGTTCAAATTCTTGACGACCGGGGAACTACCCGACGATAAGAAGGAAGCAAGCATCATAATACGCCGCTCATCATCATACATCCTGGTGGATGGTAAAATATATCGCCGAGGATTTTCGATTCCACTCCTCAGATGTGTCCAAAATTTTGCACAAAATACATGAAGGAATTAATGCTCAACATCTGGGTGCAGATCTTTGCCCCGTAAGGCATTGCGAGCTGGCTATTACTGGCCAACCATGAAAAACGATGCTAGAGAACATGTGAGGAGGTGCGAGAAGTGCCAACGTCATGGGAATATGCAAATTGCACCCCCTGATGCTCTGAAGACAATGTCGTGACCATGGCCATTTGCGCAATGGGGTATGGACATCCTCGGACCCTTCACGATAGACTCTTTCCAAAACAAATACCTGATTGTGGTTGTCGGTTACTTTACTAAATGGATAAAGGCCGAGGCCCTAGCCAGAATTACCATGTTCAATATCTTGCGATTCTATAAGTGAAACATCCTGGCTAGATTTGGCGTACCACAATCCCTTATAACGGACAATGGCACCCAATTCACGGATATAAATTTTCAGGACTTCGTCGCAAAAACAGGAACCAAACAACACTTTGCATCCGTCGAGCACCCCCAGATGAACGGGCAAGTTGAGGCCACCAATAAGGTCATCCTGCAAGGTCTCAGACGAAGATTAGGCAAGGTGAAGAACATGTGGGTCGAAGAGCTCCACAGTGTACTATGGGCCAACCGAAACACCCCACACTCAACAATAGGGGAAACCCCATTCCGAATGACATACGGGACCGAGGCAGTCATCCCCGTAGAAATCAGAGAACCCTCTCGATGCACAAAAGCCTCTTTAGAAGAAGAGCTCAACGACGAAGCTTTATGAGAGGAGCTCGACCTAGTAGATGAGGTTCGTTCAGGGGCTGCTCTCCGCGAGGAATCCCTAAAGAAAAAAATCTCATTATGCTACGACGACAGAATCGTCAAAAGGGAATTCAGAGTGGGCAGCCTTGTCTTGTGCAAAAATCAAAAGGATTCACGCAAAAGCAAGCTCGCGGAAAACTGGGAGGGCCCATATTGCGTTAAATCTAAAATGGGCACGGGGGCGTATTACCTAGAAGAACTAAGTGGAGAACCATTTGCTCGACCATGGAATGCTGAAAAGGTCAAACAATATTACAGCTAAAATTCCAACCAAAACGCGGAATAGCTGCACTCCACGAAGCCCCACCAATAGGGGCAGAGACCCATCCATAGGGATGTATCGTGGTATAAGTACAACCCTCAACATGAACATGCGTAATCACTTGTCCATTTCCCAGACAACTGAATTTCCCAATGGGGATACCTCAAATGAGCTCCGTCGTTGTCATACCACATGGAAGATCCCTAGATTGTGATGGGAAATTTCTAAGCCTTAGGGAGCGGAAGCATGACCGTGTCTCCAAAGCCCTTTAGCAAGCACAATCCTCGCCCCTCGACCAGTTCCATACACTATCGAGTTTAACACATTTCGTCGAGCATTTCCCAGTTCTATCAACGTAAAAGACATGAAAGCATACATACGACTTAAGTAACAATGCAATGTAAAAAAAAGATAAATTAACATAAACTTACGGCCATAAGGTCAACATTGTAATTACATTATTTAAAAGGGGACTAAGCCCCAAACTAAAACTTAAAAAAATCGGCACACATGCCAGGGAAACAACGATACGTAGGCCAGACAATTACTCATCCTTGGGAAGGAAGACCACCCTGTCTTCCATGCGATGCAGGGGACCAGTACCATCGAAGACTAACTTCCCATTAGGATTAACCACCTTAAGTTACTCCACAACGTTGTAAAAGTCGAACGAAGACATACTTAAGTTATCATGGGCCAACAGTAAAATCCGTGAAATTAATTCGCCTTGGTCGCCATAGGAACCTCTTCCTCAGTCTCATCTTCCGGGATAGCCGCCTTGCTCTCCGCCTCCGCAACCTTCTTCTTCGGTCGTTTGTTATCACTGGTAAGCTCGGTCGTTTTGTCTCGGATTTTGGTGACCTCCCTCATAAGTTCGAGCTTACTTTCATAATGCCCCTTGGCTTGAAGCAAGTCATTCTCCAACTTATGGTTCTCATCCTCCGCTTCTTCAATTTTGTCCTTGGAAGCTTGAAGGTCCTTGCGGGAGACAAGGTCGACATCATTAAAAGCGAAGGCAGTCTTCAAAATCCGGAACATCCCCGCAGCGTCCTGGTAGAGCTCGACTCTCAAACTCTTAGAATTTGCAGAGAGGATGACAACAACATCAAGGCCAGGTACCCGGATAGATGACTCTCTGTCGAATAGGGACCTCTGAGTAACGTCGGGAGGCAGGTCAAATGAGACTGCTGCTGAAATGTTGCTTTTTGGGGGAGGGGAGGGCTCCTCGGTTCTCGGCCCCTTTCCCCATGGAGATCCACCCACCAGAGTACTCCCCGGAGTGGAGCTGCCTGAACCTACAAAATCATCCAGAGTAGTATGGTATTTGACAACGTCGACCCAACTCTTCACACTTTTCTTCACATTTCCTTTATTCATCTTCACCAGACGATCTCAGATTTCGGTCATTTGTGTTGCAAAAATAATAGAAGAATAGTTAGAATAACAATCATATCCACGACCCAAAAAAGATGAACTACAAATTCACCTAAGAGTCGCATAGCTGCTTCTTCGTTTGGGAAATTGAGCAACGATTTTATGTTGATTAACCTGACTAGTGTAGTCGGAGTCCCGTCAGGCCGAAGAAGAGCATGCCCGTAATAGTCTACCAGTTCTATGGGATGAAAGCTGGCGACGTAATTAAACAGCATATAGTAAATCGTAGTGTCGTCAGCACTCAATTCCATAGGCTTAATAATGTAATGTTCGCTAGGGTGGCTAAAATGCACGTTCAACCACTCCAGCGGGAAATGGGCCACCATTTTCTCTTCATTGTCGACCATCTCCCGGTCATTCAAGGAATCCTTGGCAGCCTGCGAGCACAGCTGGATCACGTAGAATCGGTACTTAAAATCCCGAACTGAATCCAAGTACACATTGAAAAGTCTAATTACCTGCTTTAGCGACACCCAGCTGTGTCGACCATTCTGGGATTTCCTTTTTAGGTGGAAGATCCATAAGAACAGGTTGACCGTTGCCCCTATCTCTAGGTAGCGACATACCAATTAAAAGGCTTTGATGAAGGCTAGAACGTTGGGATGTAGCTGAGTAGGCGGAGCTCGAGGTGAGTAAAGACCGCCTGCTGAAAATTAGTAAAAGGCAGATGATATCCAGCCTCGTGAAATGTGAACTCATACATCAGAAATCGAAGAGCAGTGAAACGCGAGCAGATCCTCTGGGTGGGTTTCGGTGGTAAAGCTCTCTAGTTGATAACTTCCCCTTTCCTCTTCTCTCTATCCTACCCCATGCATCTGAAGCGTCGACCGCGAATTGGGATGTCGTTTCAAGTGGCACATCCATTATCCAAGAGTGATCACGTGAGGGAAGATCCGCACTATCGGGAGCGGCAGAATCCTCGACCTCGCGAACGTTCTTCCGACTATATTCACCTGAAAAGCAAAGGAAACACAGTGAATTGGATAAACTCAAATCCACCCTTCCACCGTAGATCATGTCAAAGGGCTTCGAAAAAGACCAGGGACGTCCCCCAGGTCAACCCTTTAGTAAAAAAAACACTACAAGAGCGAAGTCGTTACACTGAACTAATCCTCCCCATTATCAACTTGAAATAGTCAAGGATAAGCCCCTCCATGACCCTATGCTTGGTCAACTAACACTAAGTTATCAATACTAAGACCTAACCTGGATCTAACCCTAATCTATTTACTAACCCTAAAAGTTTATGAACATTCATACATCGTGATGAACATTCATCTGGATTTCAAGAACTTCATAGGAATCTCCAGAAAACAATGAAGATCCTATGAAATTCACAGGAAACGAATGAATGTTTGACAGTCAAACCTAGAAAACAGAGGTAGAAGATGAATGTATACCTAGATCCATGGAGGTTTCTAGGAAGTATACGGCAGGAGCAGCGAGAATCCAGCAAGAGAGTTGTAGATAGAAATTCACGGCACGAGGAAACATTCGTAAGAAATGAGCAAATGAGCTTGTCCTCTCCCCTTTGTAATGTATCAAACTTGCATAGGGAATCGCAAAGGCCAGCGCAATTATTACCTAGGGATAGCCCCTAGGTGTCATAAATGGGTGACGGTGTTTTATGACGCGTGTCATTAAAACCTTAGATGTTTTCTCTCCCCAAAAAAGGGAATCTTTAGAAATCTGTCTGAATTCCTCTTGCGAGCAGATGCCCGACACAAAAAAGTAAAGGAATTGTGTCATATTTGCGCTTAGACAGGTCGATCACATACTCATCAATTTAAAGTCACTACCCCCTTCGGGCATAGCGACTTGGGGGGCTTCTGTTCGAGACTGGACAAACACGTGCCCTACACCAGATTGAGGCCCAATCCAATATTCCACTAAACACAAGCCCATTATGAGATCTACAAAGATATGACAGTTACGAAATAGAGTCGTTGCTATATAGCCATTGAGGGCCTCCTCCTCACGCGCCATAATGCTTTCCGCGCCGCCAACTGCCCAACGAATTTATGGAGGCAGTTACACTTAGTCAAAGGCTATGCACCCGCTTCATACGGGCGAATGCCCTTATAAAAACCCTTCACCTCTAGAGGATCAGGTATTCACTTCTAACTCCCCTTTTGCTTACACTTTAGTTGTCTCATTCTGAAACTTACTTGAGCGTCAGAGTACCTTCTAGGTACCCCACCATTTCCTCTCACCAGCATACCATAGTCCTAGCTGAAGGCCGTGAAGACCTGTTCGGATTCTTTCTATACACTATTTAATCTTGCTAAAGCGCTATAGTTTCGTCAATTAGGTGACTTTGTCGAAAATTTAGCATATGGTATTCTCTTTGCACAATTAAGTTTATAACTATTAAAGTTAGAAATTATTCTTTAATATAATAATTTTATAGAGTGCGCAATAAAGAAAATATTGAATCAAAAGAAAATAAAATAGTGCTCATTCGGTAAATACCTCAAAGGTTAAGGGTAAATAAAGAATAATAAGAAAATATGATATGAACGGACAAATGTTCAATAGTGTTGAAAGATACATCAATTTAAAAGAGACAAATTTAGCGAAGATTTGTGTTTTATTATTATTATTATTATTATTATTATTATTATTATTATTATTATTTTATTTTTTATTTTAGATTGTCATTATAAGCTTAAAAAAATTGTATTTAAAAGACAATTTGGTGAATGAATATAATTTTGTTTTAATATGATAACTTCTTCTTTTTTTAAATGATGGATTCAATTTGTCTTTTAAATTAAAATATTATTATAGTTAATTCAGTAATGATTTGTGACAATCTAGAATTATTGAAAATTTGAGAAATATAAACCTTAGTCCCAAGTTACAGAATATTTTGAGACAAATATTGTAATGTTTCTTGAGAATATTGAGTTTGGGGGAGAGATAATGTCAAAGAACAAAACGGAATGGAAAGAATTGGTTCTAACTCAATTCATATAGTTGTTATTTATATAGTAAATTTGGACCCTCATAAGGATATTATTTTTCTTTCTCTCAATTAAATTAAGAAATTATTTCTTGAAGATCAAACTCAACATCCTCAAGAACTAGAGCATCAAGTGTCATAAAGAATTAACTGAAAAGAGAAATTCTATTCGGTATGATTTAAAGATTCTATTATTATAGTTGTAACAATTGTTACTTGTTATAATTTTTGAAATTCATAAGATGGATATCAAGTTAGTGTTTCTTAATGGCAACATTAAGATATACAATATGGTGCAACGAGAGAAAATTTTGTGTCAATAGATACAAAGTTTATAATTTGCAAACAGATAAAATCTATTTATGAGTTAATGAAATTGTCTCAATAATGTTACCACAATATTTCATAATGTAATTGTCTCGTTTGATTTTGAGATGTCTATTATGAAAAATTATTGGGTTTTACATGTTCAGTGGGAGTAAGTTTATGTTCCTAGTTTAATGTGTCGATTTTATTTTATTTAGTCAACAATGATGTATGATTGTTGTGTGAAACTAAGAAATTTGTAACAAAAGTTTAGCGATGAAAGAACTTGGGCACATCTCTTTTGTATTAGATATTTAGATACTTAGAGATTATTCTCAAGGTATCATCTAGTTATCAAAAATATTTATGTATATATCAATAAAATTGAAAATAAAACTGACATGAAAGACAATAAACTAGGGTATGTCTAAAGTATCAAGGGAGACTATTAAGTCTCAATCATTGTCGAAAATAAAAAAATCTAGAAATTTAGAAAATAAAGTTTTTTTTCTATACTTTTTTGGTTTTTGGGAATCTTATGTATATACATCCGGAATAAGCGTATATATAATGAGATCTTTTGGTAGATACGAAAATTCAAAATTTGAATTGTTGAAATGAGACAACTGTAAACACCCCAAATTTTCCCTCACTAAGTTCACACCATGGCTTGTTATCTTTCATGTTTGCATTAGTTTAGGCATATCATCTCATATTGCATTTTTGTTTCACTGCATTAGTTCAAGTTCATCTGCATCTAGGGTTTGTGATCTGAGCAATCCAAGGATCCATCTGAGCCACTCCAAAGGTCTTCAATCATTCCAAGAGGGTCCATGTATGTTCTATCATCATATTATATCCCTCTAAGATCAAGGAAGTCAAGAAATCACAAGAACTTGGAAAGCATGGAAGCAGAGCTAGGGTTTCAGTGCACATATGACCTAAAATTAGGGTTTTGGTTTCACAGGGCATAACTCCAATGTTTTTGGTCATTATTGTTTCTAATAGTCTCAATATGTTATAAGGATCATGTGTACCAAGTTTGATGAAGAAATTCATTGTGGAAGTCATCTGTTCACTGGGTAACTTCTTGAGCAAGTCAGAACAAAATCAGGGCATCTGAGGCCCCCAATAATGGAACCAAAGTGGATTTTTCATCAAATTGAAGTTATATGATCTTTATTTGATCATTTAAGTGCTTGGAAGTTCACAAAATTGAAGAAAAGTGAGATAAACCAAAAGTTGCCAAAAATGGAAATGACTTGTAATGTAAACTTTCCATTTTAGAAAGTTTTTCAACCTCCTCTTTCTCAACCAAAAATGCTTCAAATGAAAATATGTTGATCATGAAACTTGTAGATTGGATCATTCCCTTTTCAAAAAGTACAAGAACAAGTTCTAATTCATTATGGAGCTCAAGTTATGGTTTTTCAAAGTTGGCAAAAATCCTATAATTTTCAAGAATTCACCAAAGAGGGATTTTTGCGAAACCACTTGCCAAGCTTCTAAGTGACCTCTAATTGATTTCTAAACCTCATAATAACATCACATGACCCATTGTGATCAGAATTGCACAAGAATTCACAAGATTTCATGCCTTGGTTCACAAGAAACTTCAAAGAGGGCAAAATGCAAAATCTATGCCATCTTGCTATCCAAGCCATCCAGCTGCATTCTTTTAATCCTAGGGCTCACCATAAACCATGCTGAAGCAAGACACCCCATTGTACCACTTCTGTTCCAACCCATACTCTCAAGGACACATATTTGACTTTTTGGCAAAAACTCCCATACTCTTGGAATAGTGTTTTGCAGCCATTCAGAACCTACCACATATTATATTCAAACAATATGGGAGAGATAAGAGGAAGGATTGAAGCCTGAAAACATACACAACATCAGATTCACAAAATAATGCACAAGACTTGTTCTCTTCGAAACACCCTCAAAACTTAACAAAATCCAGAAATTCCTTCACCAACAAATCACTCTTCATCCATAGAACAAAACCCAACCCTTGGAATGGCCTGAATCACTACAGACATAAACCTCCATTTCTGCTAAACCAGAACCACACAACACAAACCAGCCACTCTCAAAGCTTTTCAAGCATTCCACTAGCCTCAGGAGGATCAAAGGAAGCTTTTTGCACAAAGGAGAGGCCCTGAAAGCTCAGAATCTCAAAGCTTCAACTCAGGTAGCCATCTCAAACTTTTTTTTCCAGAAACTCCATTTCAAGTTCTTAAATGATTCTATGTGCTCCCCTGATCATGGGTTGTGATTATTTTTGAAAATGGTTGAGAAACGAGGATGTATGCTTGCTCTGAAATTTTTGACCTAAAAACTTTTTTCTCCGATTCACCATTTTGATGCAATATAAATGATTTTCATGGCCTGATTCTTGTTTAGAATGGTTTGGGGAATGTTTCTGGAGAATTTGTGGGTCTGGGGTAGCCTAGGGAAGAAGCTAGGGTGAGGTGCTCGCCGAAGAAGATGACCGAAACACTGTTCCGGTCACCTGAAAAAGATTAGGGTTCAGATTAGGGTTCAGATTAGGTTAGTTTGAATCTGAGCCCTTTGATCTATGTTTTGCGCGTGTGTATACGGCCAGGATTAGCTCACTTAGTTTAAATGATGTTTAATTAATTAATTAATTGAGATTAGGCAGATTTGAATTTCAGCCCTTAGATTGCGCGCGTGGTCAAGCCAAATTCCCCAGGGTTCAATCCTGTCCATTGGATACGCATACTTCCCATTAATTCAGTTTTTATTTCATTTTTTTATCATTTATTTTGCCTCATTTATTTAAAATACTTAAAAAATCCCAAAAATATATTTCTTCTGCATTTTTAATTCAAATATTTTTCTCAACCAGAAAACATTTTTATTTTTTTTTTTGCATTAAAAAATCATTTTAAAAACATTTAAATTTTATTTTAATTAATTAATGGAAATTAATTAATTATAATATCATTTAGGTTTCTAAAAATTCCAAAAAAATTCACATTGCATCTTAGGACATTTAGAAACATTGTCAAACCATTCATACAAATTTCTTTTTGGTTTTGAACACTCTTTGACATTTTTCTTTAAGTTAGGGTTCAAAACTGGGACCATGAAGGGTTTGACATTGTTTTTTTTGCATTGATCTTCATATGACATGTAGTATCTAGCATATTTTTTTCACAAATTTATCTTGCATTTTTTATTTGATTTGCATTTTCCCTCTTAAGGTACCTTAAAACCCTAGATAACTTAGAAAATTCACAACTTTCTTTAGGTTAAAAGTTAGACCTCCTCCTTTGGGGTGTGATATCATATGGGGTTAGGGTTCCTTTGAGTTCATTTGCAATTTTTTATCTTATGTTTTGCTTCTGTTTTTGACTTTTGCATCTCATGTTGCATTAAAACCCTAATTTCTCATGTTCATTTGCATTCATCTTGCATATGCATTCATTCATGAACTTTCCATGACATTTCTTGCATCCATATGACTTCTAAGACATCATAGGACAGATTAGAATCATGCTTGATCATTTCTTCATCCATTTGCCATGATATGCATTCATTTCATTCCATGAACTTTCATGAACTTTCAAGCTTCCTACATGCTTCATTTGCATTCTCATCTCTTGTATGAACATTCATAACACTTGATATGTATTTGCATCATCTCATAGCATAATTTGCATCATGTGTATGCTTCTGGTTTTGGTTTGCATCTTTGCATACATTCCATTTTCATTTCATTCCTTTTCTTATGCTAACCATTTCAGGTGGCACTATGCCAAACAAGACCTTAGACAACGCTTTTTTTAGCCTTAGACAGCGCTTTAAAGCGCTATCTAAACCTCTGCTGCTAAAGGTTTAGACAACGCTTTTTTAATTCTTAAAAGCGTTGTCTAAGAGCTGTCTAAGGTACCCTTAGACAGCGCTTTTAGGAATACCTTAGACTGCGCTTTTGTAAAAGCGCTTTCTAAGCCCCTATACCTTAGACAGCGCTTTTGGTGAAAGCGCTGTCTAATCCCCTCCTATTTTAATTTTTTTAGGTATACCTTAGACAACGCTTCTCAAAAGCGCTGTCTAAGCCCCCCCCCTTGGACAGCGCTTTTTCCAAAAGCTCTTTCTAAGCCCCCCTTAGACAGCGCTTTTGCCAAAAGCGTTGTCTAAGGTATACGAAAATTTTTGCAGCTTTTGTTTTAAGCCACATTTTTTCCAGGTTTATAAACCAGAATTTCTACCTGTTTTCAACCAAATTTTGGCAGACAAATATCACATTTTATATATGCCATTTCAAACCATTTTGGCCTTTTTTCTACCAATTTTTGGCTAACAAATATATATATACCAATTCAAACCAATTTTGCCTTAAATGTATCAAAATATATACAAATTTATGTACAAATTTACAAGTCATTACATATACTACAAATGTACAATATAATTACACAAATTTATGTACAAATTTACAAGTCATATACAATATACTACAAATTTACAAGTCATTACATAAAACATTGAGCTCTATGATGAATTGACACCATTCCTCTTTGATTTCGTCCACTTGATCCTTTGTATAAAATGCACACTTGAATTCATCAAAGTACTACATAATAATATAACATAGTTTGATTTAATTTCAACTATTTAATTATATGAGATATGTGTAAATATAAAAATAACTCATAAGTTAGAAATACATACATCGGTGGGAATCTCTAATCGGCCCAAAACAAGAGTATCTCGCATAAACCTCAACATGAAATACCCACAATCTATTTGATTACGTTGTTGAGGACACTACATATGAAAAAAAAGGATAAATCCTAAGTTTTATCAAGTGTCATCACTAATATAATAAAAAATGTGATAATTAAATATATACCGCCACTCGAATCCATGTAATGGAGTTGGCGCCCCTCTTTGAGGTTTGGATATCTCGTTTGGGCTCGAAAAGCTTGTAGGATGCTAATAAAATAAAAATGAAGTAATTAGAACAATTCACATAAACTAAGAAATACACACACAAAATTTTTGAACATTCTCACTTACGTGTCAATTATGACCTTCATATCCGGGTATGTTGTCCAATCATTTCCTAACGAGTCAAGATAATAAACGATTTCTCGAATAGGATTGATTGCGAGCAACAACCAATGTCCACTGTAATGATTAAGCAAATGTTAGATGTCAACTTGGAAAAAAATTATAATAGATGAATTTAGAATGAAATTCTAACCCGGTATTAAACGGTATAAAGAACAACTTCTCCGCATCTTTGTTGGCCATGAGGATCCGAAGAACGTACTCCGTCACGTTATCCGGTCTACTTAAGATTGAACTTAAGTTGACGGTCGCGGGTGCTAAGAATCCAAATGACACGTCCAAACCATTGGGGCGTATCAATTTGTCATACAAAAACCTAATATAAAAACATCATTAACATTAGACACCTCTTTTGAAACATAAAGTAAATAAGTTGTTCAATTAATATAACAAAGTAGACCGGATTTACCTAATATATGTATTGACAACGGTGACGCCGATTTCTTCACGACCAAAAACTTGCATGAAGTCTTCATTACCAATCATTTGGTCGTAATCAAAGCCGAAAATACCTACCTCCATATGTACATTCCGAACACCTCAGGTCGGTATATCGGTCATCTCTAGAAATGTCTTGAGGCACGACCTATACTTGGTGGTAGGTTTTTTCCTAGCTACGGTCTTCTTAGCACCAGCACTTTTTACCCGTGCGGAGGCGTTGCTAACCTCATTTTCTTGAAGCTACATGTCATATAATAGTTAGGTCAAATTAAGAATGTAACAACTTCCATGAATATATGTCATATAATTGTATATTACCTCTTTTCTTGAAACCACAGACTCGGTATCCCGCGGAATGGCATTATCTTTTGATTTGGATTTTGTGGGAGTCTATTTAACATAACCAAGGAAAATATGTACGTAAAATGCGCGTAAAAACTTTGAATATACACATTAAAGTTAACATAGGTTTTAGGCATACCTCATATCCTACGCATATGAGGTTTGTCGGCCATGCAACAAACGAACCTACTGCTTCGTCCACCGTTGTTGCATCCGAATCATCGTTAGGATATGGTAATGATGCATTCGGCTCAACTGCAATATCAACTGATACCTTCAAACATCCAGCAGGGAGCTCTCTAGTGTGGGGTAATACTCCGCTAACGTTATGCACTTTTCCCTTGCCAACCATCCGATAGTATGGTGACGACAAATATAGCTGACAATTGGAAATGCCCTAAAACCAATAATAACAAGAAATTGTTAATGTGTATATATGTCAAATACATAATTTAAGAAAATAGTTCAATTTAAGACAATTATATGTAATTACCTCTGGAATGTTCGGCTGAAAGGTACAGTTGATACTGTCTTTGTCCGAACCATCTTTGAAACATGCTGAGGCGCTAGCCTCTCTTTCTCTCCTGAATGCATCAAGCTCAGCTTGCATGGCTTCCAATTTTGCATGAAGCTCCCGATTACTAGGATCCTTTCCTTTTTTAACACTCAGGGAGGTCGGAGTGACTCCAAATCCCTTACCCCTCACCCGACCAGTATACTCAGGGACATCTAATGCCCGACTAAGTATGCTCCTAGTATCATCGGGAGATAAAGACTGAGATAGCGCCTCCTGAAAAATCAGATGAATACCGTATACTTGTCAAATATTTGTGTATAAAAATTTTATTCAATTAATGAAAAAATGTTATACTTACACATTTCTGGTATACGTGTAAAACGTCTTCTTGAGGAACTCCAGATTTTCCCACACGGGCTTCCTTCCACAAAACATGTGCAGGAAGAGATGTTTCTGAACTTTTCTCCTTCTGTAGCTACACATTAAGTCATACAATTTGATCAGATAAAACTAATATATGACGAACAAATTTGTTATCGCAATTTATAAATACTTACCATGGATTGTTCTAAGCGTCCATATCCGACACGTCCTTTTCGGCACGGATATGCGGGACTTGATGCTCTTTCCCGATTTGTGGCACTTATTCTTTTAAAAACCGGGTCTTGTCGTTTGGATTTGAAAGCTTCCCATTCTTCAGCTGATATCAAACTTTCATATTTTTTAGGAAGCTCCGCATCCACATAATTACCATCCGCATCCCTAAGGAACTTGGATGATAAAAATGTTTGAAACCCTCTTAAAAGCTTTCCGGCCAATTTCATACAAAAACCTCTTCTTTCTTCTTCGATGTTAAAACATCGCTAAGAAAAACATACAGATTGATAGTTAGTACCGGTAATTGAAAAAACATAATTGATACCGTATAATTAAGGGCCAAATGATTGTACCTTTATCTCACTCCAAATTTGTTCTTTGGAGTCATTCAGCTCTTTGTTTCTCCAATCATCACAGGTAATGGGAATTTCATTCCTTACTAGTGCACCGATAAAACTATTTAAGGTATGCCCATTAGGTTCTACAAGCTGTCCCTGGTGGCTCCAATAGACATCTAGTATGATGCCTCGAGATCTTCCTTGGACCACCCTTCTCATTACTGTGATGCCTCTTCGAATCTCTTCTTCCGCGGATACTTTTTTACTAACTTCCTCATGTTGGTTATCAGCCATGTCTAACCTGTAATAAACCAAGGAAACCATCAAATATCAAATATAACTTATAATCAAAGCAATTAAAAACAAAAAATAAAGAAATCATGCATTATCAGATATAACTTATAATCAAAGCAATTGAAAACAAAAATATAACGAAATCATGCATTATCAGATATAACTTATAATCAAAGCAATTGAAAACAAAAAAAATAAAGAAATCATGCATTATCATATATAACTTATAGTCAAAGCAATTGAAAACAAAAATATAACGAAATCATGCATTATCAGATATAACTTATAATTAAAGCAATTGAAAACAAAAAAATAAAGAAACCATGCATAATTTACCTCAGTCACTAACATCTCTTTCTTTTCTTTGTTGGAATATTAATCACTTGTTTCTTAGCAATGCGTACGGATGAATTGATCCAAATTCCCTCATTATGATCGTTTCTTATATATGAATCATCCGATATAAGATCCTCAACTTCATCATTTCTATTCAACTCATTCCGTCTAATGCATGACTCATTCTCAGCATCAATATCACATTGATCGACACCGCTATCATCAGTCACTTTGTTAGAGAAAAGCACTACAGACCATTTTGTACTCTTCGGGTCATTCACATAGAACACTTGTTTAGCTTGAGATGCTAGAATAAAAGGTTCATCTTTGTACCCCACCCTAGTAAGATCAACTTGCAAAAATCCATACTTATCCATTCGTATGCCACTACTATTCACCCACTTGCAACCAAAGATGGGAATCTGAAACTTCTCGTAATCAAACACCCAAATGTGATCAATAACTCCAAAATATGACAAATTTGCATATTTGGGGTTTAAGTCCTTCATACTTGATATATGCATTACTTCAGCTAGCACGGTGACACCACTATTTTGCATGGTACTCTTATCATCTTGTTCTTTGGTATAAAATGTGTATCCATTAATTGAGTATGCGCTATGAGAAAACACATGCAAACTTGGACCATATGCCAAACATCTTAACCTTTCTGTTACCGAAGAAGGATTTGAAGAGCACTTCGAATAAATATGATCCTTCAACCATTGTTTGAAACTTTGATTGTGCTCTATAACTATCTGATTTTCATTTCTGTTCGGATTTAACCTTCGGAGTACATCCTTGTGCATTTCAACATATGGCTCAACCTCATTATTATTGTGCAGAACATACAAATGAACTTGATCCCGTTCATCCCTTGATATTGTCACAATTTTATTCCCAATTAATTTTGTACCTTCCATTTTTTCAAAAATCTGAGCTCTGGGGAGTCCAATCGATTGAACGTTAGACAAATATTCAGTACAAAACTCAACAGCTTCTTCAACAATGTATCGTTCAACAATACAACCCTCTGGTCGACTTCGGGATTTCACGTACCCTTTTAATATTTTCATATACCGTTCAGCAGGGTACATCCATCTCATATAAGCTGGTCCACACAACTGTGTCTCTTTCACAAGAAGAACAACTAAATGAACCATTATGTCAAAAAAAGACGGAGGAAAATACATTTCAAGCTCACACAAGGTAATTACAATCTCTTTTTGTAGTGTTGGTAAGATCTCGGGATCGATCACCTTACTACAGATTGACCTAAAGAAAAAACACAATTTAGTTATGGCACTTCTTACTTTTTCTGGAAAAATAGAACGTATACCTATCGGTAGAAAATGTTCCATTATAACATGGCAATCATGTGTCTTCAAATTCTTCAACTTGAGGTCTTTCATAGAAACAAGTCTTCTGATATCTGATGAAGATCCTTCTTGAACCTTAACTTCACTCAGAGACTTACACAATTTTTTTTCTCCTTTCTAGATAAAGTAAAAGCAGCAGGTGATAGATATGTTCGTCTTCCTTTCTTCACGGGTGCTAATTCAGTTCTCATTCCCATTTTTAACATGTCCTCCCTTGCTTTAAGGCCATCCTTAGACTTGCCTTTTATATTGAGTAATGTACCGATAACACTCTCAAATACGTTTTTTTCAATATGCATAACATCGAGAAAATGTCTCACGTACAAAGACTTCCAATATGGAAATTCAAAAAATATCGACCCTTTCTTCCACCCACCTTTCACAATCTTATGTGCAAAAGGCTTGCCAAACTCAGTATGCACATCTTTCACCTTTTCAAAAACTTGTTTACCTGACAATGCGGGTGGAGCTCTACGATGTTCGGTGTCTCCATCAAATGCTTTTCTCCACCCACGGTAGTGATGTTTAGAATGTAAGAATCTACGATGACCGAGAAACACATTCTTATGGCAAAGTTCCAATCGAATCGTATCGGTTCCGTCTTCACAAACAGGACACGCACGTTGACCTTTAATGCTATACCCAGATAGATTCCCGTATGCTGGAAAATCATTAATTGTGCCAAACAACATCGCCCTCAAATTGAAACTTTATTTCCTATATCCATCATAAACCTCCACACCGTTCTCCCACAAAATCTTTAAATCTTCGATCAAAGGTGTCAAGTATACGTCTATGTCATTCCCTGGTTGTTTAGGCCTAGAGATTAACATAGATAACATCATGTACTTACGCCTCATACATAGCCATGGAGGTAGGTTATAAATCATAAGAATCACAGGCCATGTGGTATGTGAGATACTTTCAAGACCATGTGGGTTCATTCCATCAGTAGATAATGCCTATCGAAGGTTTCTTGCTTCTGATCCAAACTCAGGATAATCATTATCAATCTTCGACCACTGTGGTGAATCAGCCGGATGCCGATACTTTCCATCAATAATTCTTTCATCTGCATGCCAAGTAAGATGTCTTGCATTGGTTTCACTACGAAACATGCACCTAAATCTCGAAATTATCGGAAAATACCATAAGACTTTTGCGGGAGATAATCTTTTCTTATATCGAGACAAACCGCATTTAGGGCACTCAGTTAACGTTGCATATTCGTTACGAAACAAAATGCAATCGTTAGGACAAGCATGTATCTTATCATAGCTCATGCCAATAGAGCACAACATTTTTTTTGCCTCATAGGTTCGATTAGGAAGAACATTATCATCCGGTAGCATTTCTCTCATAAGGGCCAACAACTCTGTGAAACTTTTATCCGACCATCCATTGTCCGCCTTTAAGTTGTACAACTTTAATACCGCAGACAGTCTTGAGAATTTAGTGCAAGCTTTGTACAACGGTTTCTCTGCATCGCTTACCATCCTCTCAAACATTTCAGGACAATCATGAAGATCTTCTTCCAGTGCTACTACAATCTCTTCAACTCGATCACAATCGTATGTTTCCGTGTCTTTGTCGTATGAAGCATAGGTCGTATTACTTTTTCCATTCAATTCAACATTCTCGTTATTTTTCTCACCATGAAATATCCAACATTGATAACTTTGATCAATTCCATGCCTCAGCAAATGCGATTTCAATCCATGTGCATCAACCTTACCAATATAACAACAACACAAGCAAGGACAATGCATTCGTCTGGGGTTTTCAGCGTGTTGAACATCATACTTAACGAATTCCGCAACCCCACTCTCGTACTCTTTGGTCATTCGATCGGCACAAATCCATGTTTTATCCATGGTTTTCCTACTTATTAAGGTAAACAATCAATCCAGACGAAAATACATAACTAAGGTAGTATCTTTGAATATTCTAACAATTTTAAAGTTCAATTCATTTTAAACTTCAATAACGTATACATAACCAATGTTAATATAAACTTCAATAACGTATCCGATACGCCGATATACCAACTTTAATTACCTCATCACTTTCATTTTTTCTATTACAAGAATCAAACTTTTTCTATTACAATATACCTATAACTATACCTATAACACGTTAATTTTTCTATAACTAACTTTAATTTTCTATTAGAATATACCTATAACTATACCTATAACTATACCTATAAACATTTTCTATTACAAACATTTTTGTATTACAACATTTTTCAAGGAAGAACATTTTTCTATTACAACATTATTACTTATCAAACATAACAACTTTAATTACCTCATCACTTTCATTTTTTCTATTACAAGAATCAAACTTTTTCTTCCATTACTTTTCTCTTATCAACATTATTCTATTATCAACATTTTTCTATTATCAACATTATTACTTATCAAACATAACAACAACATTGTACCTTATGAACTCAGTTTTTACAAACTCAGTTTTCTAATCAAACATAACAACAACAATGTACCTTTTTGTTTTCCTTACAAACATCAACATTTTTCTATTGTCAACTTCTAAACTCAGTTTTTATGAATCAAAACAACTTCAACAAGAATAATACACTAAACTCAGTCAACAAGATTATGCACATTCTCAACATTAGTAAACTACTTCTAAACTCAGTAGAAAGATTAATGTCGATACAGTAGAAATGAAGAAATGAAGAAATGAAGAACATACCGCAAGAAATGAAGAACAGTAGAAACAAAAAACGAAGTCAACACCCAAATGTCGAGACACGTACGATTCTTCAAACACGTTCAATGATTGAAACCGAAAAATGGAAGTGTATTCGTGTTCGCTGTTATGGTTTTTGCTGTTAGGGTTTCAACATTCGCAGGAGGGAAAACAAAAGAACAGAGAACGAAAATAGAAATGGAGTCTGAAATTTTATTTTAATTAGACCTTAGACAATGCTTTTGTGGAAAGCGCTTTCTAAGGTATGCCTTAGACAGCGCTTTCCAAAAGCGCTTTCTAACCCACCCCCCCCCCCCTTTAGACAGCGCTTTTGGTTTTAATTTTTTTTTTAATTTAAAGACTTTAGACAACACTTTATCAAAAGCGCTGACTAAGGTCTATATTTAAAAGCGCTTTCTAAAAGCGCTGTCTAAGGGGGGGTCTTAGACAACGCTTTTAGAAAGCGCTGTCTAAGACCCCCCCTTAGACAGCGCTTTCATTATTTTTTTGGAACATTTTCCGTGTTTTATTTTAATTTTAACCTTAGACAGCGCTTTCTTTTAAAAGCGCTGTCTAAGATGCGCTGTTAAAAGTCATTTTTGGTGTAGTGTGGTAAGTACTTTGAGAAGTGAATTTGCCTTCACTTCTCATTTATCTTCTCATTCTTCTTTTGCATCTTTTCTGCATTTTCATTTGCTTTAGAGTGAGCTTGCTTATTCATGTTCATCTCTCACTTTCTTTCTCCAAGTGGCTTATCTTCTTCAATGAAGTAAGTTAACTTGTTTCATCTGCTTCTCCTCCTTTCATCTGTTTCTTCCATTGGTGGCTTCTCTGAAGATTTCTGCAAGCCTTAAAAACTATAGGAACATCCAAGCATGACAATACCTTTAAGGTTTTAAGACTTTGTGATTAGGCTTTAAGGTTTTAAGACTTTGTGATTAGGGTTAATGGTTTTGATTAGTCCCCCTTTAGTTTCTACCTTTGAGTCTTCTTTGTGTCTCTCTTCTCATCTCATAATCAGAGACTAAACTTTAAGGTTTTAAGACTTTGTGATTAGGGTTATGTTTGCATCTTTCTCTTAGGATGGAGTGTATAACTTTAATCCTAAGTGTTAAACCCTTAATTTGTTTAAACCTCTTAATCAATCCATCTTAATAATCACTAAGACAATAACTTGTAACTTGGGCCTTGCATTAGGGTTCTAATTCTTCCTTAATTGGTTAAGAAGGACTAACCCTAGTGTTAATGGACAAGTCCCCCTCAAGTTGTCTTACAAACCATAAACTCCACTTCTTAATCTTACCATTAACTAAAATCCAATTTCATAAAGGCTTTGTTTTGTCATGAGGTTAATCCCTAATCATGGATTAAGTTGAGGTATCTTCCTCAGCTTAAATGTGCTCATCTATTATCCTTCTATTAGGATGGTGTAATGGGTCCATTAAATCCTTGATTATGGCTTAAACTCATTACTTAACACTAAACAAAAAACACCAAAAACATCTAAATAATCACAAGTAGGTTAATGATCTTAATCCTATATCATCATGGTAATTAAGTGTGAGGTGCTTATCTCATACTTATGGTATTCTCATTATCCCTAATTAGAGGGAGGATATGATGAGTTTACTAACCCTTGGTTTAGGCTTAAGCTCATTAACTTATGACAAACTCAAAAAAGCAATAAAAGATTGAAAACACAAAAACAAACAATAATCGTCTCCTTCGAGATTCTTTTCTCATCATCTTCACTCACAAACGAGAACTCGCTTCTTCCGTCTAATGCAAGACAGTTAGCACCTAAGCCAGACAGGTCATACACTTGAGCATAGACAAGTAAGCAGTTCATCAGTCAATTCATCTTTCAGTCTCTTTGAGTCGAACTACGGTGTTCTGACTTCCTCATTGCACGAGAGGATACGTAGGCATAACTTAACTGTTATCGAACAAAAGTCTCTGTCTCTCCCCCCTCTTCCAGCATTATTCTTTAAGCCTCATTCCTGAGCACTTCACTTCACTTTCTTGCACTGACACTTGTACATTATTTTCCAGCTTTTGAACACAGATAGCACATACGCCTACCCCTTTAAACACAAACTTTCAAGCATGGATCCCGTCGAGTACGACGGACAATCTGGGTGCTAATACCTTCCCAGGTTGTAACCAACCCCCTTCGTCAGTTTCTCTGGTTCGCAACCGTCTTATCCATATCTTTCTAGGTTTATGTAGCATTACCTTTCCTTCGGGATAAAAATGCCTAGTTGGCGACTCTTTTCATTTCATCTTCTTCTCTCTTCGCCGACCGTTCGCGTCTGTACCCTATCTGACCTTTGTGTCACTGTCGCTCCCACCAAATGACACCTCAGGTCAGAAGGGGTACAGACGCGAACGGTCGACGAAAGAGGATGAGAACACACAGGGGTGAACTCAGAAAAGAAAAGAAAAGAGTCGCCAGCTAGGCATTTTTATCCCGGAGGAAAGGCAATGCTGCATAAACCTGGGGAAGATATGGATAAGACGGTTGCGAACCAGAGAGACCGAGAAAGGGGGTTGGTTACAACCTGGGAAGGTATTAGCACCCAGATTGTCCGTCGTACTCGACGGGATCCACGCTTGAAAGATTTGTGTTTTAAAGGGGTAGTGTTAGTGCAAACTGTGTATCAAAGCTGGAAAGAATACAAGTGTCAGTGCTAAAAGAAAAGTGAGGTGTATAAAAGAAGTGTCGGTGTAAGAAAGAATGGGAAGCTCAAGGCTATGAGGCTTAAAGAATAAGGCTGGGAAGAGGGGAACATACAGAGACTTTTGTTCGATAACTGTTAAGTTATGCCTACGTATCCTCTCGTGCAATGAGGAAGTCAGAACACCGTAGTTCGACTCAAAGAGACTGAAAGAATTGACTTGTGAACTGCTTGCTTGTCTATGCTCAAGTGTATGACCTGTCTGGCTCAGGTGCAAACTGTCTTGCATTAGAAGGAAGAAGCGAGTTCTCGTTTGTGAGTGAATGAGATGAGAAAAGAATCCCGGAGGAGACGATTATTGTTTGTTTTTGAGTTTTCAATCTTTTATTGCTTTTTGGAGTTTGTCATAAGTAAATGAGCTTAAGCCTAAACCAATGGGTCAGTAAACTCATCACATCTTCCCCCTGATTAGGGGTAATGAGAATACCTTAAGTGTGAAGTCAGTATCTCACACTTAATCACCATGGTGTAGGATTAAGATCATTAACCTACTTGTGATTATTCAGATGTTTTTGTTGTTTTTGTTTAGTGTTAAGTAATGAGTTTAAGCCATAATCAAGGATTTAATGGACTCATTACACCATCCTAATAGAAGGATAATAGATGAGAACATTTAAGCTGAGGAAGACTCCTCAACTTAATCCATGATTAGGGATTAACCTCATGACAAAACAAAGCCTTTATTAAGTGGATTTTAGTTAATGGTAAGATGAAGAAATGATTTTTATGGTTTGTAAGAAAACTTGAGGGGGACTTGTCCATTAACACTAGGGTTAGTCCTTCTTAACCAATTAAGGAAGAAATAGAACCCTAATGCAAGGCCCAAGTTACAAGCTTGATGTCTTGATGATTATTAGGTGAATTGATTAAAGGATTTAAACACATTAAGGGTTTAGCACTTAGGATTAAAGTTATACACTCCATCCTAATAGAAGGATGCAGGCATAAGCTTAATCACAAAGCCTTAAAGCCTTTAGGGTTTAGTCCTTGATTATGAGATGAGAAGAGAAGACTCAAAGAAGACTCAAAGGTAAAACTAAATGGGGGGACTAATCAAACCCTAATCATGATCATGCTTGGTTGTTCCTAGGGTTTATGAGGCTTGCAAAAGATCTTCAAGAGAAAAGCCACCAGGAAAGAAGCAGATGAAGCAAGACAACTTGCTTCACTTAAGAAGACAAGTTGCTTGAAGGAATAAAGTAAGATGAACAAGAATGAGAAAGCCCAATCCAATACACATACAAAATGCAGCAAAGGAAGTATGAAAGAGATGAAGAGAGAATGTGAGAAGTGAAGGCAAATTCACTTCTCAAACAACTTACCACCTGAAATGTTAGCACAAAGAATGAAATGCAATGCAAATGAGATGAAATGTGATGATGAAAACCAAAACCAGAAGCAATTGTATGATGTCAATGATGCTAGGAGATGATGCAAACATGAGACAAGGCATGGGAATGATAAAGCAAGCACAATGGATGCAAAAGAAACATGCTTTGAATCATGGATGTTCATGAAAAGTTATGAAAAGCAATGGACATATAACATGGAAAATGAAAGATGCAATGATCAAACATGATTCTAATATGTCCTAAGATGCATTATGAATCATGAGGATGCACAAGATGTCATGGCAAGTCATTGGATGCAAGCAAATGGAAGATGAATGCAAAGTAAAGCACAAATTAGGGTTTATGATCAATACACCAAGCAAAATTCAAAGTAAGAAGCAAATGACATAATAAAAATTTGAAAATGGGATCAAAGGAACCCTAAACCTATACAAACTCACTGCCCAAAGGAGGGGACCCAACTCTTAACCTATTGAAATTTATGAATTTCCTAAGATTACTAGGGTTTTAAGGTACCTTGTCAAGAAAAATGCTAAACAAATTGGAAATGCAAGATCAAATCCAACCAATTTTATCTTATAAACTACATGTTATGCAAGATGCAATGCAAAAAGAATCATTGTCCAACTCTCAATGGTGTTAGTCAGAAACAAATTTTTGAAGTTTGACATAAAATATTGCCTAAAAATGAAATTAAATCCAATGAAAATGATCAAAAGGTATCAAAAGCAAAAAGGAAATTTGGTTTGAGAGTTGGACAATGTTTCTAAATGTTTTTACATGCTATGTGAATTTTTTGGTGATTTTTAAATACCTAAATGTATTTTTAATTAATCAATTTCCATTAATTAATTAAAAATAAACAATTAAATGATTTAAAAATAATTTTTTATGCAAAAAATAAAAATAAAAATATTTTTGAAATGAGAAAAATATTCTAAGTCAGCATGCAAAAAATGAGATTTTTGTGATTTGTTTTACTATTTTTAATAAAATGAGAAATAAAATGCAAGAAAAATGAAACTAAAATGAAATTAAATGGGAAGTCAACAGATCCAGTGGCTAAGATTTAAATGGGACGCGCGGGAGTTGACTGGCGCCAGATCTTGTGGCTGAAATTCAAACTGGGCCATTAAATTAAACTGGATTAATTAAATTAATTAAGTGAGATTAGGGTTTTAATGAAAGATCCAGGCCATTAAAACGCGCGGGAGTCAAACTTAGTCAACCAGATCTAAGGTCCACATCAAAACTTGGCTAACCCTAATTAAAAAACACTAATTATTTTCAGGTCACCGGAGACGAGCTCCGGTCGTCTTCTCCGGTGACCCCCTTCCCTGAAAAACTCCAACTCACTCCCTAGGTCATCTCTGGAGCTCTAAAGCTCCAGATCACTTCCTCTCACCTCCCTAAACTCATCCCTGCCTTCAAATGGAATTTATTTCTCACCATTAACAAGATTCGAAGCAAAGTTCAAAAATGGCAGAAATTTCAGTCAGGTCATACACACTCATTTCTTCATCATTTTCAAAAATACAAAGTTCATTGAACTCAGGGGATCAAACTTAACCATTTAGCAACTTAAAATAAAGCTTATGGAAAAATGAATTTCAGTGGCTACCTGAGTTGAAGCTTTTAATCCAAGAGCTTCTGAACCAGTTCCTTGCTTCCAATCAACTCTACTGACCTCCCTCAAGTGTTTGCAAAGCTTGTTTGAAGTTTATTTTGGCTAATTTGTGAGATTGATCAGGTTCTGTTCAGTGAGGGGTGAGAATCGTGATTTAGTTTGAGGAGGTTTCAGGGATGAATGAGGGTAGGGAAATGACCAGGGGAGTATGCTGAGTGATCCTATGGAGTTTGTTTTTATGTTTGATGCTTGTGTGATGTGTTTCGAATGAAAATGCATAAGAGGCATAAACTTGGAACTATGGCTTTTTAGAGTGTTTCAGGCTTGTGGGTTTTTTGTGTTATGATGCATTTGGTCCACTTATCACAACTAGAGAGGTCAGAGAAGTAGGTGTGGCACAGGCTGATTGGTATGGGGTTTTTGCAAAAAAAGTCCAAGTTAGGTGTACTTGAGGTATGGGCAAGTGTGAGGTTGTGATAGGAGCATGGCTTGGCTCAGCTGAGTTTAGGGAGAACCATGGAATTTTATTAGAAGCAATGCAGCAAGTGAATTAGGGTTTACCATAGGTTTTGCAACTTTATGACCTTTGGGCCCTTTTGAAGTTTCTTGATCCACAAGTCATGAAAATGGCCAAGCCTTTGATGCAATCTGACTTTTAGGCATTGGTTTATGTTTGTACAAAGATTAGAAGTCCATTTGATAGCACAATTTGTCTTGGCAAGTGGTTTTGCAACTTTGCCTCTTTGGTAGAAAACTTGAAATTATGTGATTTTTCCCAACTTTGACAAGCCATAACTTTTGATCCAAAATGAATTAGAATGAGTTCTTGTACTTTTTGAAAAGGGAATGATCCATTCTACAACTTTCATGACCAAAGTTTTCTCATTTGAAGCATTTTTGAATCAAAAAGCAAGGGTTGAAAAAGTTTCCCAAAATGGCAAGTTTCCATTACAAGTCATTTTCCCAAAAAGGCAACTTTGCTAATGGCTTGAAATTCTTCAATTTTGTGAACTTCTAACATCTTCTATGATCAAATAAAGATCATACATATTCAAAACGATGAAGAACACCCTTTGGTTGGGTCATTGGGGACCTCAGATGCCCTGATTTTGCACTGACTTGCTCAAGAAGTCAACTCTTGATCAGATGACTTCCCCATGGAATTTCTTCATGAAAATTGATATGCATGATCCCCATACCATATAGAGACCAATAGAAACAAGAATGACCAAAAAATTTGGAGTTATGGCCTTTGAAACCAAAACCCTAATTCTAGGTCATCTGTGCAGTTAAACCTGGCTCTGCTTCCATGCCTTTCTCAGTTCTTGTGATTCTTTGGCTTCTTTGACCTTGTGAGGATACAATATGATGCTTGAACATACATGGACCCCTTTGAAGTGATTGAAGACCTTTGAAGTGGCTCAAATAGCTCTTGGATTGCTCAGATCACAAACCCTAGATGCAGATGACTTAGGAGCAATGCAGTGAAGCAAAAATGCAATATGAGAATGGTATGATTGAATTATGCATATGAAAAGATCACAAGCCATGGTGTGAATGGGTGAGGGAAAATTTGGGGTGTTTACAGCTGCCCCTATTCAAACATGAGTTAGCTGTGTAGAATGTAAGCAACGGCTTAACAGGCAAACAAGATAACTTGTGGTTGAATACCAAAGACAGTCCAAAATTTGCACTCACAGAATAAAGAAGAAAAGGGATATAGATTGTAAAGGAAAATAAAGTATAATTATAAAATGCGGGCGACGGAAGACGACCGTCGAGCAGAGGACGACTGCTGGGGATGAAGCAATGACGGGGACGACCGACACGCTGGGGATATAAGAGATCATGATGGGGACGGCCATCAGGTAAAGCTATAAGACTCTCTGGGGATTATAGGTAAACGAAATAGAATGATGAGGTACGGTCATCAAAGGTGAAGGACGATCACCTAGCAGGGGACGGCTGCTCTCTTGGGGATAAGATGAGGGACGGTCATCTAAGGTGAAGGACGATCACCTGGCAGGGTACGGCTGCTCTGTTGGGGATAAGATGAGGGACGATCATCTAAGGTGAAGGACGATCACCTGGAAGGGTACGGCTGCCGAAAGGTATCACAACATAGGACGAATGTCGGATAGAAAAGGTTGACGATGGGGACGGCCATCGGATAAGTATGATGAAAGATGATCATCAAGAGGCGAAGGACGATCACCTAGCAGGGTACGGCTGCTCTAAAGGTATCATGACATAGGACAGATGTCAGATAACAAGATCAACGATGGGGACGGCCATCAGATAAAATGATGAAGGACGATCATCAAGAGGTGAGGTACGATCACCTAGCAGGGGACGGCTTCTCTGTATCACGACATAGGACGAATGCCGGATAGAAAAGGGTTCCAATAATGGAGACTCCGCTGGGGAAAGGATGGGGGACGGTCATCCAAAGGTGAAGGACGATCACCTGGCAAACGGTACGGCTGCCAAACGGGTATCATGACATAGGACGAATGTCAGATAGAAAGGAAATAGTTCACTGGGATTCGCTGGGACAAGTAAACACGGACGAGTGTCTATATCCAAGGAATGAGAGGTATAAGTGTTTGGGTACGGTGTATAGATTAAAGATGCGGACGAGCATCCTTAAGACTATGATACAGACGGGTATCAGGTAGAAACAAATGCTGACACATGCTCAGAGATGATGATACGGACGAGTACCAACTGGTTAACAAAGAACACGGACGAGTATTGGTTCTGCGGGGACTCTTATGGGGAATAGTAGACACAGACGAGTGTCTAAATTCAAGAAGACATAAGTGTTTGACGCGGTGTATAGATTAAAGATGCGGACGAGCATCCTTAAGACTACGATACAGACGAGTATCGGGAGAAACAAACGCTTGACGCATATTCAGAGATGATGATACAAACGAGTATCAACTGGTTAACAAAGAACACGGACGAGTGTCGAATCTGAGGGGATTTAAGTGGTATATACAAGATATCGACGAGTATCTGTATAAGTGAAACATGAGTAACATGTATGAGTGGTGTACAGGAATGTTTAACTTGCTGCAGAGAGTGACACGGACGAGTGTCGGAAAGAGTATATTAGAAACAAGTATATGATTTACAAAGTGTTTAGGTAGCTATGTTGGGGAAGGTGACACGGACGGGTGTCAGGGGATTTGTATAGATATATGTATCTGTGAGTGCAAAGAGGACGCTTTGGCTTTCTACTGGGGTCACGAACGGGTGTCGGGAAGTATCTATAAGTGTCTGTTTGTGAAGAATGCTCGGGCGACTTTACTGGGGAATGATGACACGGACGAGTGCCAAAAGGAGTGTGTATCTGTATTTGTGAGTGTAAGGCAAATGCCTTGGCCTTCTGCTGGGGAATCCGGGGAGTTTCTCTGTATATCGCTGACGGATTGTCAATGTTTACAAATGTTTGATTCAGAACACGGCTTATGATTATGCAATATGTTTGATTTTTGCCGTAATGCTCCGTTTTAGACGGAATGCTACGCTTTGCGGGGAGAATAATGATGCGAATGCTATGATTATGCAAGAGGTAACCATCCGGGATTCGGATCCCGTTGCTGCGAAGATCTCTGGCCGATCTGCTTGAAGTGGACATCCCAGCTGGGGATAAGATCATTGGTAGATCTGTCATGTATGGCTCTGCTTGGGGAAATAGGTCACTGATAGACCTATCTTGGTAATGAGGGACCCAGCTGGGGTTTGTAGGAGCTTTCTCCACTCTGTTGTGAGATCTTCAGGTGTTGCTCTTCTGGATAGAGGTTGAAACTCTGTGGGGAGACGGTTCCCTGGCTTTTGTACTTGGCTGAGGAGGAAAAATAAATGGCAACTCAGCTGGGGAGAAAGCACCTCCGGTGTTAAGACTGAGTGGATAATGATTTGCCAGCTTGCTGGGGTGAAGCTTTCATGCCCCATGCTGTGCTTTGAATACCTGCAATCCTGAAAAGATAGAGAAACGCACAGGTAATCCCGAGGTATCCCTTACCAGATTCCGTCATAGGAGTTTTAGACACCCTCGGGAGTATGTATATTTCCTGCGAGCACGCATTTTTTAAAAGAGAAACATATGTATTCAATGCAATCAGTAACCTAAAGACATCGGACATTTTTGCAAATGAAGATAAAATGTACGAAACGAAACATGACTGAAAATATGATTTTATTAATTCATGTGCCCTGAATTGGCAAGATACAGTCAAAGAAAACAAGTCCCCTAAAATGAGGAGATTGTTACAAATTGAGAAACAAAGGATGTTGGCAATGTTGATGACGCTTCAAGAAGCTTCCCTTTTACTATGACTCGTATGACATTTGACGTTCTTCTCGTCTTGCTTTCTGAAGAAGGTTGATTCTGAAAGAAGCTTGATCCTTTCGAAGCTTACCAAGTTGTAAGTGATACAGATGAATTCAGAGTACAGTTGTTCGCTTATTCCCTTATTTTGCATGGATCGCCCTTTCGGGTTTTCAATCCATCGGGATACCCTTTTTTGCCTGAGTTGTCCAATGCGGCTTTTCAACTCAGCGGGTGTACATCTTTTTGTTTACTTTCCCTTATTTTTGCCCGAGTCCTTTATTCTGTTTTTGACTCGCCGGGATGCCTTATTTTTGCCTGGACTTACATTCTGTTTTTATGTCCAGCGGGTCATTTTATGCGAAGTATTTTTTAACTGCATCTGAATTCACAGGGGACGGGAAATCTTCACCATCCATAGTACTGAGCATGAGTGCTCCACCGGATAAAACTTTCTTTACTACAAATGGTCCTTCATAGTTCGGAGTCCACTTGCCCCTGTGGTCTGTATGAGGAGGGAGGAGTCTTTTCGGCACAAGATCTCCTACTTGGTATTCTCGGAGCCTGACTTTCTGATCGAAGGCTTTCTTCATTCTTTTCTGATATAGCTGCCCATGGCAAATTGCAGCCAGTCTCTTTTCTTCAATCAGATTCAGTTGTTCGTATCGGGAGCAGACCCATTCTACTTCATTCAACTTAACATCCATTAGTATCCGCGAGGAGGGTAGTTCAACTTCAACAGGCAGGACTGCCTTCATACCATAAACAAGTTGATACGGTGTTACCCCAGTGGATGTTCTGATTGACGTACGGTACCCATGCAAGGCAAACGGTAGCATTTCATGCCATTCTTTGTACGTAACTACCATCTTCTGCACAATCTTCTTGATATTCTTGTTAGCTGCCTCAACAACGCCATTCATCTTTGGCCTGTAAGGAGAAGAGTTGTGGTGTTGGATCTTGAAGTCCCGGCATAGTTCTGCCATCATTTTGTTGTTCAAGTTGGAACCATTATCAGTAATGATTCGCTCGGGCACTCCATACCGACAGATGATATCTCTCTTCAGAAATCGGGCTACCACTTGCCTTGTAACATTTGCATAGGAAGCTACTTCAACCCACTTGGTAAAATAGTCAATAGCAACCAGGATGAATCTGTGGCCGTTTGAAGCAGTCGGTTCAATCTTGCCAATCATGTCAATGCCCCACATAGAAAAGGGCCAGGGTGAAGACATCACATTCAGAGGATTCGGAGGCACATGCACTTTATCCGCATAAATCTGGCATTTATGACACTTTCTGGCATAAGCACAACAGTCTGCATCCATCGTGATCCAGTAATAGCCTGATCTTAGCAACTTCTTTGCCATTGCATGCCCTCCTGCATGGGTACCAAAGGATCCTTCGTGCACCTCGTGCATCAACAAGTCTGCCTTTGTCCTATCAACGCATCTGAGGAGTACCATATCAAAGTTCCTCTTATACAGGGAACCATCAGTATTCAGGAAGAAACTACCAGCAAGCCTTCTTAATGTCTTCTTATCATTGGAAGATGCCCCAGGTGGGTATGTTTGATCCTCCAAGAAGCATTTAATGTCATGGAACCAAGGCTTATCATCTTTGGCAATATCTGCTGCAAATACATATGCTGGTCTGTCAAGTCTGGACACTGAAATCCGAGGTACAAAGTTGGCAGCTTGAACTTTGATCATGGATGAAATGGTGGCAAGAGCATCTGCAAATTGATTCTCGTCCCGAGGGATATACTCAAGCTTGACCGTTGTAAAGAAAGTCAATAACCTCCTTGTATAATCCCTGTAAGGTATCAGATGATCCTGGTGTGTGTACCATTTACCGTTGGTTTGATTAACTACCAGAGCTGAATCTCCGAACACAGTCAAAGTTTTGATCCTGAGGTCAATGGCTTCCTCAAGACCCATAATGCAAGCTTCGTATTCAGCTTCGTTGTTAGTGCAGTTGAAAGTGAGCTTTGCCGAGAAAGGCATGTGAACTCCCTTAGGTGTAATGAGTATTGCACCAACACCACGACCATTCATATTAACAGCCCCATCAAACATCATAGTCCATTCTTCTTCTGGGTCAGGCCCTTCGGTGTGAATAGGCTCTTCATGATCTTTTGCTTTTATGAACATGATGTCTTCATCAGGGAAGTCAAATCTCATAGGCTGGTAATCATCAATGGGTTGCTCAGCAAAATAATCAGACAATACACTGCCCTTGATGGCTTTCTGAGATGTGTACTGAATGTCATATTCTGTGAGAATCATTTGCCATCTTGCAACCCTTCCGGTAAGTGCTGGCTTCTCAAAAATGTACTTAACAGGGTCCATCTTTGATATCAATAAAGTAGTGTGGGTCAACATATACTGCCTTAGTCAGCGAGCAGCCCACGCTAAAGCACAACAAGTTTTCTCGAGCAGTGAATAACGTTGTTCACAGTCGGTAAACTTTTTGCTTAGGTAGTAAATTGCATACTCTTTTCGACCAGACTCGTCATGCTGGCCCAACACACACCCCATTGACTCTTCTAATACGGTCAAGTACATTATTAGAGGTCTTCCTTCAACTGGAGGCATAAGGATTGGAGGCTCTTGTAAATATTCCTTGATCTTGTCAAAAGCCTTCTGGCAGTCTTTGTTCCACCTGACCGTTTGTTCTTTTCTTAACAGCTTGAACAAGGGTTCACAGGTTGCAGTAAGGTGAGATATGAACCGTGAAATGTAGTTCAATCTACCTAGAAACCCCCAAACTTCTTTTTCAGACTTCGGTGCAGGCATTTCTTGAATGGCTTTCACTTTATCAGGGTCAACTTCAATCCCTTTTTCACTTACAATAAATCCCAGCAGCTTACCGGATCGCACCCCGAATGTGCATTTGTTGGGGTTTAACTTCAGTTGGTATTTCCTCAGACGCTTGAATAACTTCAGCAGATTCACCAGGTGGTCTTTTTCTGTGAGGGACTTGGCAATCATGTCATCCACATAACATTCAATTTCTTTATGGATCATGTCGTGGAATAATGTTACCATAGCCTGTTGATACGTTGCACCAGCATTCTTTAGTCCGAATGGCATCACCTTATAACAGAATGTGCCCCAGGGTGTGATGAAGGTTGTCTTATCCATGTCTTTAGGTGACATTTTGATCTAATTGTATCCTGAAAATCCGTCCATGAAGGAGAATACCGAGAACTGAGCCGTATTATCCACCAATACATCAATGTGAGGTAAAGGGAAATCATCTTTCGGGCTGGCTCTGTTCAGATCCCGGTAATCCACACACATCCTCACCTTGCCATCTTTCTTAGGCACAGGTACAATATTAGCAACCCACGGCGGATAGCTAGTCACAGCAAGGAACCCGGCGTCCCACTGCTTTTGTACCTCTTCTTTAATCTTCATTGCCATATCTGGGAGAGTACGGCGCAGTTTCTGTTTTACAGGTGGGCAATCTTCCTTCAAAGGCAGCTTGTGCATGACAATGTCGGTGTCCAACCCTGGAATATCCTGATAAGACCAAGCAAAGACATCCACATACTCCCGAAGCATATCAATCAGTTGTTTCTTTACTGAATCTTGTAAGCAGGCTCCGATCTTAACCTCTTTCACCTCTTCTTCCGTACCAAGGTTAATTGTTTCGACCTCCTCCTGATGAGGAGTGATAACCTTCTCCTCTTGCCTTAACAACCTGGCAAGCTCTTCAGGAAGCTCATAATCTTCTTCAACCCCTTCATCAGCTTGATTGATTGGATTGTCAAAGTCATACGAAGTCATAGCTGTGTTGTTGTCATTGCAGTCTGAAAGGCACTCTCTGTAAGGGTTTAGATTGTTCATTTTAGTGATCGATTTTAGTCTTGTTTTAGAAAAAGTGAAATAAAGTTATCATTTTGGAAAACATTGCCATTTTATTTTTGTACAAAAAGAAAAATGAAAAACAGTGAGCGGGAAAGAAAAAAGACTCATTTACAAAAGATGTCCGATATTCATTGATTGATCTGTTTGCACAAAATTACAAGATGGCCCGATTACAAAATGAGTCTTGTCATCTTGGGCAAGATGCAAGACTTGATGCATGCTTAAAAATACAGGAAATAATAATTACTCTGCAGGAGTAACCCTTATAATTTCCCTGGAAGACCAGTTAAGGACATGGCTCCCCGGGATCCTGGGACGTATCCAACTCTCCAGGTTGCGGTCACTTTCCTCATCGTCTTCCAAGTTGTTTACTGCATCCGGGGTGAGCATTCCCCCGTTGACAAATTTGGGCTTCTTGGCAGCCTCTGACTGATCTTGTTGAGTTGGTTTGTAACCCAACCCAAATCTGTCTTCCTTCTTTTCCACGGGCAACAGTTTGCCCCAGCCTTGGGCAGTACCCTCTTCAACAACCTTCCTGGCTTGCTGATAAGATGTCATGGAGGTTCCCAATACAGCAGATGCCTCATTAATGTTCAGGGCCTCAAACCCCTGGCTCATGGTTTCATGGATCTCTCCATCCATCTCAATATACTTATACGTAGCCAGATGGCTAACAAAGATGTCCTCTTCCCCACAGATGGTGATGATCTGGCCTTCCCACTCGAATTTCAACTTCTGGTGAAGGGTAGACGTAACAGCGCCAGCGGCATGGATCCAAGGTCTACCCAACAAACAGCTGTAGGCCGGCTGAATGTCCATCACATAGAAGGTAATTTTAAAAGTCTGCGGGCCAATCATCACAGGCAGATCAATCTCCCCAAGCACTGATATTTTAGAGCCATCAAATGCTCTCACCACCAAATTACTTGGACGCAGTGCCAAGCCATCATACTCTAGCTTCACCAAGGCTTTCTTTGGCAGAACATTGAGTGAGGACCCAGTGTCCACCAGCACATGAGATAGAATAGCACCTTTGCATTCCAAGGTGATATGTAAAGCCTTATTGTGGTTACGTCCCTCAGTCGTTAAGTCATCATTGGTAAAGCCCAGTCCATGACTGGTGTTGACATTTGCCACCACGGTTTCTAGCTGATTAACAGTAATCTCCTCTGGCAAGTATGCTGCGTGCAGGACTTTCAGTAATGCATTCCTGTGAGCTTCAGAACACATCAGCAGGGATAATATGGAGATCTTTGAGGGAGTTTGGTGAAGCTGATCCACCACCTTGTAATCACTCTTTTTTATGATTCTCATGAACTCGTCTACATCTTACTCAAAAGATGTCTTCTGAGTTTCCTTGATGATTGGTTCTTCAGGTATCACACTCTTCCCCTTTGCTTTTGCAGCAGCTTCTGCTTCGGCATTAGGTCTTTGCAATTGTGAGGCAAAAAGGCGTCCGCTTCTGGTGAAGCCTCCGCCTCCCCCAACATTATCAATCTGTGGAGAAGAAGTTGAAGAGTCCAAGGTGATTTTCTCCCCGTTGCAGTAGAGGTCAGAGCCATAATGCCAAGGTATGGCATTACTGCTTTCATATGGAACTGGCCCAGGTACCGTAATAGTAACTGGGTTGACTGCAGCAGAGGAGGGTATTGAAATGGTATGCGGATCGTAGTAAATGGTGACCGGTGATCTGGCAAGAGGTGCCATTGTTTGTTGCTGAAAGTTGTTGTTTGGAGGAAAATTTTATGGATCATAGTAAATGGTGACTGTTGAGATATCTTCATTAATTTCTGTTGGCGTTGTAGAAGATTCTGCTGAATAAATGGGTGCTGATGTTGTAGAAGAAATGGTTGTTGACATCTGATTTGTTGAAGTGATGGACGAAGCCATTGTTGATGATATTGATGCATTGGTCGGAATGACTGTTGTTGCAGTTGTAGAAGAGTCAGGAATTGTTGTCAAAGGGATTGCTGGATTTGTAGGCGCCGTTGTTGTGATCTGAAGTATACCACTTTTGATAAGATCATCTATGCCGCTTCTCAAATTATCACACCCGTTGACCGAAATGTTGCAATAACCACAATCGAGCTCACACCCGGGGAACATCTAGCATTCTAGGAGCTGAGCTTTAATTTTGACCAGAGGCGTCCGAATCTGTCCAACACTGGTGATTAAGAAAGATGGCTTGTATTCCTCAATGGCATTAATTCTTAGCCCTCCATGATTGGGCATGGGATTCTTGGTGACACTTGGAGGGGGTGCAAAGTTTAGAGCTTTAGAATCCACCAAATCTTGCACCTTCATTTGTAAAGCCCTGCATTTCTCCGTATTGTGGCCAGGTGCATTGGAGTGGAAAGCACATCTGGCGTTGACATCGTAATTTCTTGGAAGATTGGAGGGATCTGGTGGTGCCAATGTCCTTAGCTCAACCAAGTTATGTTTCAGGAGTTGTGGCAATAAAGCGGCATAAGGCATAGGGATAGGGTCAATCACCCTATTTGCCTGTGATGGTCTTTGCTGAAAGGGTCTTTGTTGTTGATTGCTGTTGTTGTTGTTGTAGGTCCTTTGTGGCGGATACTGAACTTGCTGCTGATAGTGTGGTTGTTGTTGTGGTTGATATGCTGGTTGCTGAGGGATTGGAGCTGGAATAGTGACAGCTGCTACTGATCTGTGGACATACCGAGGTCTGCCCCTGCTGGCATGAATAGCATTTGTCTCACCGATCCTTCTAGGTCCCACAAAAGGCTTCCTGGGATTACTTGACGAACTTGCACCATTATCAGAAATCTTACCCATTTTCAGAAGGCTTTCAATTCTTTCTCCAGCAATGACTACGTCAGCGAAGCTGGTGGAAGAAAAGGCAACTAGCCTATCAATATATGTTCCTTGCAGAGTGTTCATAAACATGTCGGCCATTTCTCTTTCCGACATGGGTGGCTGGACAGCAGCAGCAAGCTGTCTCCACCTCTGGGCATATTCCCTGAAGCTTTCCCTGGAGGATTGAGACATTCCCATCAGAAGGGTTCTGTTAGGAGCCATATCCAGATTGTATTGGTATTGTCTGATGAAAGCTTCAGCTAGGTCCTTCCAGCACCTGATAGTAGCTCTGGTCAAGTGATAGTACCACTCCCTTGAAGCCCCAGTCAAACTGTCTTCAAAGTAAAACATCCACAGTTTCTCATCCATGGTGTATGCCTTAAGTCTTCCCAGAAAAGACTGTAAGTGAGTTCGTGGACAGGAAGTTCCGTTGTACTTCTCGAAGCACGGGGGTTTTAACTTGTGGGGGATTCTTACCCCATCCACTAACCCCATATCTATGACATCAAAGCCTTGGGAATTTTGAGACTCCAGAGATCTCAACTTCTCAGCAATTTCATCAAGTCTCCTATCATATACTTCATCCCCAGCTCCCATTACAGTAAACTGCTCCTCTTGGGGGTCTTCTTGTAAGATCCTTCCTCCAATAGTATTTCCTTGCACATTACCTGGGATGTTGACTTCCGGATGTAGATGAGGCCCATATACTGGTGGATTAACATGAGGCTGACCCCTTTCATTGTTACTTGTTCCTCTAGTTCCCAGAGGAGGTTCTTCCGGGGTTTGTCTTTCTACCAATGCCCTCAACCTTTCTTGACTTTGGGCCAAGCCATTCATTACTTCCATGAATTGGGTCATTTGGTTTCTCAACTCCAGCCTTTCATTAGCCATCTGAGTCCTGACCTCTGTCAGATCTTGCTGTACTTGATCCATTTGGATACCAGGAAGATTGTTGCGAGTAGGATACCGATGCGGACGGTTGAGAGGGAACACCCGACGACGAGCAATAATTCCTGAAGCACAACAGAGTTAGAAACAAACAAAACAAAAACCTACAAAACAAAACAAAAGTTAGCATGCAATGCAGTATGCTTATTTGCTTTCCAAGGTATCCGGCTTGGCTCTTGGTTTTGACCTTTCCAGACCCTGAGGAAGATGCTTTGATGTTGCTTGAGAGAAAGAAAACTCAATGAAACAAACTGACAAATACATTACAAATGGTGGATCATACATAGTTTGTTTTTACAACATATGCCCTTGAAGGGTCGAAATACAACATAAAAAAGAAAAGTACATCAAATGGAAATAACAACAAGCAGAGAAATCAAACATCTAAGCCAAACTCATCCTCCTTAACCTCCTTCAAAAGTGCTTCAGTTACAGGACCAGCCGGATGCTCTGTAATGTTTCTGATAAGAAGGTTTCTGGTGGCAATAGCAGTGGTCAGCTTCTTGTGCCTGTCTTGGTCCTTTGACCTCTTCAAACCAGCCCTAAGCTTCAACTCTGAAATCTCCTTTTGGGCTGCTAGCAGAGCCTCCTGTTGCTTCTTCTCATTGGCCTCCAACTGCTCAATCCTGGCTTGAGTTCTCTTATCTTCTTGAGTGCGAGCTTCAGGGATCCTAACCCACCTAGCTTGACTTTCTTCTAGATAAAGATCAGTCCTGGCCTTCTGAAACTGGGCCTCTTTACAGGCATTCTTCAATATTTGCTCTCCAGCTCTTGATTTCTTGATGTAGTCTTCTGCTTTCTCAATCTTGGCCAGATGCTCCACTTTAAGCTTCTCCAACCTCTCAATGTCTAGACGACCATCACTCCTCTCCCAGAGGGTCTTCTTCAGAGCTTGAGACAGATTCTCATTCCTCTCCTTCAGTTTCTCAAATTCCTCCAGGCTGACAGTGGCTGGGGGTGGTACTGTGGATGGTCCAGGTACATCCTCAATGGTGAAAGGCATCCCAGAAATCTGAGCCCTAGCATGAGACCATTCATAATACTGAGCTGAAGCCACATTATTGCATCTTCCAAGAATGGCCATCCCTTTGGTCTGGATGTTGTCCCAAGCCCAGGATGCTTGTCTGACAACAGCTAGATTAGGCTTTATCTCACAATACATGGTTTCAGCCAAGTCTTGCACTCTAGGAGGGTGAACCAAAGCATAGCCCAATTGTCTTTTAAACAGCAAATGATTGTAGTTGATGCAACCCTTCACTCCTATTAGAGGTACATTGGGGTACTGCCCACAGCTAGTAACTATGTCCCTGCCTTTGGTGCTCTGGGTGCACCATCTGATGTCATCTGAAGTCAAGGCAATAAGTCTCTTAGCCCAATTCTTCCGTTGGTGAGGATTCAGGAAGGCATCAGTCCTAGGTAAGTGTTTGAGCATCCAGGTGTGAAATAGAGGAGCACATCACCTCACCAACTTCCCTCTCTGCTTCTCATTCCTTTGGTGAACAGAATAATAGAAATCTCCCAGCAAGGTGGGTACTGGGTTCCTCAGAAGGAAAAGATGAATGGCATTCTTGCTGATAAACTTGGGCTCATCTGCAAAAAGTATAACCCCATATATACTGAGGGCTAACAATGCACAAACTGCCCTTCATTCTCCCAAAGAGGCCTTCAGGGTGGCCTGAGAAGTCAGAAAATCTAAGTGTAGACCAGGGATCCCAACCTTTGTTGTCATGTTCTGCTCAATCAAAATAGGCTCTAGGTACAGTGCTTTTGCCACCTCTTCATTGCTGGGAGAAGCCATCTCTGGGTTAAAGGGGATACCACCCCTGACAGGTACTCCAATCAATGATGAAAACTCCTCCAACAGAGGTCCCCACTGAAATTCCTGGAAAGTGAAGCATCTCAAAGGAGGGTCATAAAACTGTAGGCAAGTGTGGATCAAACTCCTCTGAGAAGGGTCTAGGTCCATAACCATATCAAGGATGCCTCCATAATGTTCTCTGAATAATGGGATGTGGTATGGAGTGATAAGTGCCTGGACCTGCCTGATGCCAGTCAGCACAGGTTCAAAGAAATGGTATGAAATGTTGCTCTTCTTGGGTGCCATGACTGCTGATGAAGAGCTGAAACAGATGCTGATGATGAAGACTGATACTGGAGATGAGCCACTGATAGGCTGAAGCTGGTGATAAAAGTAACTGAAGCAGGTAGCTGATGAAGATAGCTGAAGCAGGTGACTGATGAAACAGAGGTCTATGCAGATGAAGGGGTCAAAACCAAGCCAAATGCAATGTGGATACCCTGAAAAACAAATAAACAAATGTTAAAATGATGCAATGATGAGTATGCAAATGATATGCAAGGGTTTGTGATCAAGCTGGATCTGACTACTGCCTTGGTATAAAGGCCCATGTATGTTCAAGAAGTCCAGATGGAAGTTCAGAAATCCAGTAACCAAGGTGGGGGACTCAAATAAGGAGTCACATGTCCAGGGTTAAATCACAAGAACTGTCCAAAGTGAAGTATTCTTAAACAAAACAAGTATCAGGGTATGATGTGGCCAATGGTACCTGCAAACCTGTAAACAGCCCAACCCCCTCATAGGTGGTGTTCTAAAACAAGGATCCTCAGACTTGGATCAGTTATGAGAAGTGTAAACACTTCTAACCCGGAGGTACAGTGTTTACAATAACCATAAAAGATCCTCCTCTAATTCACCTCAGTTTCTGAAGGTCATAGTAAAGGTCATCCAGACTTAGCAGGCTTCCCAGATAGCCCTAGCACTACAGGAAACCTGTAGCACAGAGTTCTCAAGAAGAAACCCACATCTGAACCGTGTTTCATATTCCCGCACCAGACCGAAATGGAATGGGAAAGAACATGAACCACTCTAGCCTAGGTGTCACTCAGGTCCCAGGTATAGGACCTTAAACTCTCAATAGAACCCCACCCACCAAAGCAAAAACCAGATCCAGCCAGATGACAGTATGACAGTATGATATATAAAGCTGTAAAGAAAGCAATAAATAACTATACATAAAGCAATAAATAAAGCAACTATATAAACACAAATAGCACATAACACCCCAGTAAACACAAATCAGACAAGTGCTAGGAGGAACCCACAGAAAGAACCAGAAGCCCTGGTTACAATATAAGGTTTCCCCAGCAGAGTCACCAAGCTGTCGCTCCCACCAAATGACACCTCAGGTCAGAAGGGGTACAGACGCGAACGGTCGGCGAAAGAGGATGAGAACACACAGGGGTGAACTCAGAAAAGAAAAGAAAAGAGTCGCCAGCTAGGCATTTTTATCCCGGAGGAAAGGTAATGCTGCATAAACCTGGGGAAGATATGGATAAGACGGTTGCGAACCAGAGAGACCGAGAAAGGGGGTTGGTTACAACCTGGGAAGGTATTAGCACCCAGATTGTCCGTTGTACTCGACGGGATCCACGCTTGAAAGATTTGTGTTTTAAAGGGGTAGTGTTAGTGCAATCTGTGTATCAAAGCTGGAAAGAATGCAAGTGTCAGTGCTAAAAGAAAAGTGAGGTGTATAAAAGAAGTGTCGGTGTAAGAAATAATGGGAAGCTCAAGGCTATGAGGCTTAAAGAATAAGGCTGGGAAGAGGGGAATATACAGAGACTTTTGTTCGATAACTGTTAAGTTATGCCTACGTATCATCTCGTGCAATGAGGAAGTCAGAACACCGTAGTTCGAATCAAAGAGACTGAAAGAATTGACTTGTGAACTGCTTGCTTATCTATGCTCAAGTGTATGACCTGTCTGGCTCAGGTGCAAACTGTCTTGCATTAGACGGAAGAAGCGAGTTCTCGTTTGTGAGTGAATGAGATGAGAAAAGAATCCCGGAGGAGACGATTATTGTTTGTTTTTGAGTTTTCAATCTTTTATTGCTTTTTGGAGTTTGTCATAAGTAAATGAGCTTAAGCCTAAACCAATGGGTCAGTAAACTCATCACATCTTCCCCCTGATTAGGGGTAATGAGAATACCTTAAGTGTGAAGTCAGTATCTCACACTTAATCACCATGGTGTAGGATTAAGATCATTAACCTACTTGTGATTATTCAGATGTTTTTGTTGTTTTTGTTTAGTGTTAAGTAATGAGTTTAAGCCATAATCAAGGATTTAATGGACTCATTACACCATCCTAATAGAAGGATAATAGATGAGAACATTTAAGCTGAGGAAGACTCCTCAACTTAATCCATGATTAGGGATTAACCTCATGACAAAACAAAGCCTTTATTAAGTGGATTTTAGTTAATGGTAAGATGAAGAAATGATTTTTATGGTTTGTAAGACAACTTGAGGGGGACTTGTCCATTAACACTAGGGTTAGTCCTTCTTAACCAATTAAGGAAGAAATAGAACCCTAATGCAAGGCCCAAGTTACAAGCTTGATGTCTTGATGATTATTAGGTGAATTGATTAAAGGATTTAAACACATTAATGGTTTAACACTTAGGATTAAAGTTAAAAACTCCATCCTAATAGAAGGATGCAAGCATAAGCTTAATCACAAAGCCTTAAAGCCTTTAGGGTTTAGTCCTTGATTATGAGATGAGAAGAGAAGACTCAAAGAAGACTCAAAGGTAAAACTAAATGGGGGGATTAATCAAACCCTAATCATGATCATGCTTGGTTGTTCCTAGAGTTTATGAGGCTTGCAAAAGATCTTCAGGAGAAAAGCCACCAGGAAAGAAGCAGATGAAGCAAGACAACTTGCTTCACTTAAGAAGACAAGTTGCTTGAAGGAAGAAAGTAAGATAAACAAGAATGAGCAAGCCCAATCCAATACACATACAAAATGCAGCAAAGGAAGTATGAAAGAGATGAAGAGAGAATGTGAGAAGTGAAGGCAAATTCACTTCTCAAACAACTTACCACCTGATATGTTAGCACAAAGAATGAAATGCAATGCAAAGGAGATGATATGTGATGATGCAAACCAAAACCAGAAGCAATTGTATGATGTCAATGATGCTAGGAGATGATGCAAACATGAGACAAGGCATGGGAATGATCAAGCAAGCACAATGGATGCAAAAGAAACATGCTTTGAATCATGGATGTTCATGAAAAGTTATGAAATGCAATGGACATATAACATGGAAAATGAAATATGCAATGATCAAACATGATTCTAATATGTCCTAAGATGCATTATGAATCATGAGGATGCACAAGATGTCATGGCAAGTCATTGGATGCAAGCAAATGGAAGATGAATGCAAAGGAAAGCACAAATTAGGGTTTATGATCAATACACCAAGCAAAATTCAAAGTCAGAAGCAAATGACATAATAAAAATTTGAAAATGGGATCAAAGGAACCCTAAACCTATACAAACTCACTGCCCAAAGGAGGGGATCCAACTCTTAACCTATTGAAAGTTATGAATTTCCTAAGATTGCTAGGGTTTTAAGGTACCTTGTCAAGAAAAATGCTAAACAAATTGGAAATGCAAGATCAAATCCAACCAATTTTATCTTATAAACTACATGTTATGCAAGATGCAATGCAAAAAGAATCATTGTCCAACTCTCAATGGTTAGTCAGAAACAAATTTTTGAAGTTTGACATAAAATATTGCCTAAAAATGAAATTAAATCCAATGAAAATGATCAAAAGGTATCAAAAGCAAAAAGGAAATTTGGTTTGAGAGTTGGACAATGTTTCTAAATGTTTTTACATGCTATGTGAATTTTTTTGTGATTTTTAAATACCTAAATGTATTTTTAATTAATCAATTTCCATTAATTAATTAAAAATAAACAATTAAATGATTTAAAAATAATTTTTTATGCAAAAAATAAAAATAAAAATATTTTTGAAATGAGAAAAATATTCTAAGTCAGCATGCAAAAAATGAGATTTTTGTGATTTGTTTTACTATTTTTAATAAAATGAGAAAGAAAATGCAAGAAAAATGAAATTAAAATGAAATTAAATGGGAAGTCAACAGATCCAGTGGCTAAGATTTAAATGGGACGCGCGGGAGTTGACTGGCGCCAGATCTTGTGGCTGAAATTCAAACTGGGCCAATTAAATTAAACTGGATTAATTAAATTAATTAAGTGAGATTAGGGTTTTAATGAAAGATCCAGGCCATTAAAACGCGCGGGAGTCAAACTCAGTCAACCAGATCTAAGGTCCACATTCAAACTTGGCTAACCCTAATTAACAAACCCTAATTATTTTCAGGTCACCGGAGACGAGCTCCGGTCGTCTTCTCCGGTGACCCCCTTCCCTGAAAAACTCCAACTCACTCCCTAGGTCATTTCTGGAGCTCTAAAGCTCCAGATCACTTCCTCTAACCTCCCTAAACTCATCCCTGCCCTCAAATGGAATTTATTTCTCACCATTAACAAGATTCGAAGCAAAGTTCAAAAATGGCAGAAATTTCAGTCAGGTCATACACACTCATTTCTTCATCATTTTCAAAAATACAAAGTTCATTGAACTCAGCGGATCAAACTTAACCATTTAGCAACTTAAAATAAAGCTTCTGGAAAAATGAATTTCAGTGGCTTCCTGAGTTGAAGCTTTTAATCCAAGAGCTTCTGGACCAGTTCCTTGCTTCCAATCAACTCTACTGACCTCCCTCAAGTGTTTGCAAAGCTTGTTTGAAGTTTATTTTGGCTAGTTTGTGAGATTGATCAGGTTCTGTTCAGTGAGGGGTGAGAATCGTGATTTAGTTTGAGGAGGTTTCAGGGATGAATGAGGGTAGGGAAATGACCAGGGGAGTATGCTGAGTGATCCTATGGAGTTTGTTTTTATGTTTGATGCTTGTGTGATGTGTTTCGAATGAAAATTCATAAGAGGCATAAACTTGGAACTATGGCTTTTTAGAGTGTTTCAGGCTTGTGGGATTTTTGTGTTATGATGCATTTGGTCCACTTATCACAACTAGAGAGGTCAGAGAAGTTGGTGTGGCACAGGCTGATTGGTATGGGGTTTTTGCAAAAAAGTCCAAGTTAGGTGTACTTGAGGTATGGGCAAGTGTGAGATTGTGATAGGGGCATGGCTTGGCTCAGATGAGTTTAGGGAGAACCATGGAATTTTATTAGAAGCAATGCAGCAAGTGAATTAGGGTTTACCATAGGTTTTGCAACTTTATGACCTTTGGGCCCTTTTGAAGTTTCTTGATCCACGAGTCATGAAAATGGCCAAGCCTTTGATGCAATCTGACTTTTAGGCATTGGTTTATGTTTGTACAAAGATTAGAAGTACATTTGATAGCACAATTTGTCTTGGCAAGTGGTTTTGCAACTTTGCCTCTTTGGTAGAAAACTTGAAATTATGTGATTTTTCCCAACTTTGACAAGCCATAACTTTTGATCCAAAATGAATTAGAATGAGTTCTTGTACTTTTTGAAAAGGGAATGATCCATTCTACAACTTTCATGACCAAAGTTTTCTCATTTGAAGCATTTTTGAATCAAAAAGCAAGGGTTGAAAAAGTTTCCCAAAATGGCAAGTTTCCATTACAAGTCATTTTCCCAAAAAGGCAACTTTGCAAATGGCTTGAAATTCTTCAATTTTGTGAACTTCTAACATCTTCTATGATCAAATAAAGATCATACATATTCAAAATGATGAAGAACACCCTTTGGTTGGGTCATTGGGGACCTCAGATGCCCTGATTTTGCACTGACTTGCTCAAGAAGTCAACTCTTGATCAGATGACTTCCCCATGGAATTTCTTCATGAAAATTGATATGCATGATCCCCATACCATATAGAGACCAATAGAAACAAGAATGACCAAAAAATTTGGAGTTATGGCCTTTGAAACCAAAACCCTAATTCTAGGTCATCTGTGTAGTTAAACCTGGCTCTGCTTCCATGCCTTTCTCAGTTCTTGTGATTCTTTGGCTTCTTTTACCTTGTGAGGAAACAATATGATGCTTGAACATACATGGACCCCTTTGAAGTGATTGAATACCTTTGAAGTGGCTCAGATCACAAACCCTAGATGCAGATGACTTAGGAGCAATGCAGTGAAGTAAAAATGCAATATGAGAATGGTATGATTGAATTATGCATATGAAAAGATCACAAGCCATGGTGTGAATGGGTGAGGGGAAATTTGGGGTGTTTATAGTCACCTAGTGGGAGCGACAGCTTGGCGACTCTGCTGGGGAGCCTTATATTGCAACCAAGGCTTCTAATTCTTTTCGTAGGTTCCTCCTAGCGCTTGTTTGATTTGTGTTTACGAGGGTGTTATGTGCTACTTGTGCTTAATTATTTGATTTATTTATTGCTTTTTGTATAACTTTATTTACTGCTTTCCTTTACAGTCTTATGAATTTTCATACTGTCATTATCATGTGTTGGATCTGTTGTTTCTTTGGTGGGTGGGGTTTCATTGAGTGATTAAGGTCCTATACCTGCGACCTGAGTGACACATAGGATATAGTGGCTTCATATTCTTTCCCATTCCATTTCGGTCTGGTGCGGGAATATGAAACACGGTTCAGACATGGGTTTCTTCTTGAGAACTCTGTGATACAGATTTCCTGTAGTACTAGGGCTATCTGGGAAGCCTGCTAAGTCTGGATGACCTTTATATGACCTTCAACATCTGAGGTGAATTAGAGGAGGATTTTTTATGGTTATTATAAACACTGTACCTCCGAATTAGAAGTGCTCACACTTCTCATAACTGATGCAAGTCTGAGGATCCTTGTTCTAGAACATAACATGTGAGGGGGTTGGGATGTTTACAGGTTAGCAGGAACCCTTGGCCACATCATACCCTGTTACTAGTATTGTTTTAAGAATGCATCACTTTGGACAGTTCTTTGGATTACCCTGGACTTGTGACTCTTTATTTGAGTCCCCCACCTAGTTACTGGATTTCTAAGCCTTCATTCGGACTTATGAACATACATGGACTTTTACCAAGGCAGATAATCAGATCCAACACTTGATCACAAACCCCTGCATATCATTTGCATACATCATTTTTTCATCATTTGACATTTGCTTATTTGTTTTACATGGTATCCATCATTTTATCTTTGGTTTGGTTTTGACCCCTTCTGCGGCTTAGACTGCTTCAGTTATCTACTTTAGCACCTTCATCAGTTGACAGTGATTCTTCTCCAATTTGTCAGTGATTTCCCTCCATCTATCTTCATCAGAGACCCATCTCCAGTATCTCAGTCATTGATCTTCATCAACAGTTGTTCTCAGCTTCTTCACCAGCACCCATGGACACTTCAAGAAAGAGCAACATCACATACCACTTCTTTGAGCCCACCCTGACTGGCATCAGGCAGGTCCAATCCCTCATTACACCTGACCATATCCCACTATTCAGAGAGCATTATGGGGGCATATTGGACATGGTCATGGATCTTGATGTATCTCAGAGGAGCATGATCCATACTTGCTTGCAGTTTTATGACCCTCCATTCAGATGCTTCACATTCCCTGATTTCCAGATGGGACCATTGCTAGAAGAGTTTTCCTTGTTGTTAAGAGTTCCTATCAGGAGAGGGATTCCTTTAAACCCTGAGATGGCTGCTCCCAGAAATGAAGACATAGCCAGGGCATTGCATTTGGAGCCTGCCCTCATTGAGCAGAACATGACAACCAAGGTTGGGGTTCCAGGCCTTCACCTAGACTTCTTGATCTCCCAGGCTACTCTGCATGATGCAATAGGAGAATGGAAGGCTGTATGTGCACTTCTAGCCCTCGGTATATATGGGGTTATCTTGTTTGCAGATGAGCCCAAGTTTGTGAGTAAGAATGCCATCCACCTGTTTTTGTTGAGGAACCATGTTCCTACATTGCTCGAAGACTTCTACTACTCAGTACATCAGAGGAATGAAAAGCAAAGAGGAAGATTGGTCAGATGTTGTGCTCCTCTTTGTAAACACCCCAAATTTGCCCTCACCCATTCACACCTTGGATTGTGATCATTTCATATGCATAAACACAATCATAACATCTCATACCACAATTTTGAGTCTTTGCATTGGTTCTAAGTCATCTGCACCTAGGGTTTGTGATCTGAGCAATCCAAGGGCTTCTTGAGCCACTCCAAAGGTCATCAATCACTTCAAATAGGTCCATGTGTGTTCAAGTATCATATTATATCCTCTCAAAGTCAAGAATTCCAAAGAATCACAAGAGTTGGGAATGGCATGAAGGCAGAGCCAGGTTTGACTGCACAGATGACCTAAAATTAGGGTTTTGGTTTCAGAGGCCATAACTCCAAATTTTTTGGTCATTCTTGTTTCCATTGGTCTCTATATGGTATAGGGAGTATGCATATCAATTTTCATGAAGAAATTCCATGGGGAAGTCATCTGATCAAGAGTTGACTTTTCAAGCAAGTCAGTGCAAAATCAGGGCATCTGAGGCCCCCAATGACCCAACCAAGGGGTGATCTTCATCATTTTGATTGTATATGATCTTTATTTGATCATGGAAGATGTTAGAAGTTCACAAAATCAAGAATTTCAAGTCTTTTGCAAAGTTGACTTTTTGGGCAAGTTTGACTTTTAATGAAAATGTCATTTTATGCAACTTTTTCAACCCTTACTTTTTGATCCAAAAAAGCTTCAAATGGAAAAACTTTGGTCATGAAAGTTGTAGAATAGATCTTTCCCTTTTCAAAAAGTACAAGAACATGACCTAATTCATTTTTGATCAAAAGTTATGGTTTGTCAAAGTTGGCAAAAATCACTAAAATTCAAGTTATGCACCAAATGGGAAACTTGCAAATTCTTGTACCAAGCATTCTATTGACTTCAAAATGACTTCAAAACTTCATCATATGATCATACATGACCTAAAAACAGAATTGGCCCAAGGGATTTTTCATTCTTGTGACTTGATTTTCAAGAAATCCATAAGTCATTTTTATAAAGATGCAAAGAGGGATTTTTGGCAAAATCATCCTCCAAGGAATTATGTGATCACTAGCTGATTTCTATGCATTGCCATGACTAAATGAAGTTCCATGCACCAAAATTCAGCAAGAATCATTTCACATACATAGCACAAAATCATGAGAAAACACCAAGTGGGCAAGTTGCAAAAGCTAGCATAGCTCATGATCCACATGTTGCAGTCACTCACAAACAATCTAAGGGTCATCCTTGACCCAAGCTGAAGCAGGACATGCCCTTGGACAGCTGCTGCCATAGCCCATGCTGCAAGTACCAATCACATTGACTTTTTTGCCAAAACCCCCATACTCTTGGAACAGTGGGCAGCCACCTCTACTGACCTGCTCCACAGGCTACTCATACATTGTGGGAATGTTATAGCAAGAGATTGGCCATTGAGACAAGCTAGAACACAGCCTTCCCAAAAACTGTAAAAGAACTTCTCTTCTTCGAATCACCTTCCACATCCATCAAACACCCCATTTCTCTTCACCAACAAGTCAAACACACTCAAAGGAACCAGAATCCACCATTAAAGTAGCTTGAAACTTCACAAATCCTGACTGTGGAATCTGCTGCACCAGAACACTTCTTCTCAAATCAGCCATCCACAAGAACTTTGAAGCATCTCATTGAGTTCAAGAGGGTCAAAGAAGTTCATTTGCACAAGGGGGAGACTCTGGAAGCTCACCATTGAAGCTTTCCAGCTCAGGTATGGCCATGAACTTTTTCTCACAGAGCTTGCATTTTATGTTATAAATTGATAGTGTATGTCTTGCTAGTCATGGGGATGTCCTTAGATTTGAAAATAGTGAAGAAATGAGGATTTACTGATGCTCTGAAATTTCACCCGTGAATCTTGTTGGCTTCGATTCTCACTGTTTGTGCATGATAAATTTAGTTTGAGGGGTGATTTGAATGGGGTTTGGGTAGAGGAACATTTCCCTGCTTTTAATTTGGTGAATGGTGGCCTGAATCATGATCTAGGGTTTTCAACCCGCCGGAGAAGATGACCGGAGCTTCCCTCCGGTCACCTGAAAGTGCTTAACCCTAATCCTTGTAATTAAATGACATTTGAATCTGGTGCGTTGGATCCTCTGACTTTGGTTGACTGGCGCGCGTTTGTGTGGCCCAGATGTGTCCTCAGAAACCCTAATCATAATTAGTTTAATTAAATCCAATTAATTAATTCATAATCTTAATTTAGCCAGAAATGATCCTGACCCTTGCTTCACGCGCCAAGTCAACAGCTGACCCCCCAACTTTGAATCTGATGCGTTGGATTGGTTTACTTTTCATTTTCTTTATTTTTTATTCCATTTATTTTGTATTTCTTTCTCCATTTATTTTAAAATAGCAAAACTCATTAAAAAATTTTGAATTTTTTTATACAAGTTATTATTTAATTTCAGAACACAAAAATATTTTTATTTTTATTTTTTGCATTAAAAAAGTATTTTTAAATATTTAAAAGTTTATTTTTAATTGATTAATAAGAATTAATTAATTAAAAATACTTTTAGGTATTTAAAAATCACCAAAAAATTCATGAAACATTTAAAACCATTTAGAAACATTGTCCAACCTTCAAACCAAATTTCTTTTTTGATCTTGATGCATTTTGAGAATTTTTCATGGAATTAAAATCATTTTGATGCATTATTTTGATCCAAACTTCCAAAAATCACTTCTGCCTAACCATAAAGGGTTGGACTTTGATTCTTTTTGCATTGTGTTTAGCATATCATGTAGTATGTGAGATTAAATGGGCATGATTTGATATTTCATTTTCCATTTGTTTGGCTTTTTTCTTGTTAAGGAACCCTAAAACCCTAGAAATCTTAGGAAAATCATAACTTGAATTAGGTTAAGAGTTGGAACTTCTCCTTTGGGCAATGAGTTAGTATAGGATTAGGGATCCTTTGAGTGCATTTTCAATTTTTTATATTGATGTTTGCTTCTGATTTTGGTTTTTGTTTGATGCTTTGATCATAAACCCTAATTTGGGCTTCCATATGCATCCATCTTGCATTTGCATTCATACCTTGACTTGCCATAGCATTTTGTGCACCCATTTGATTCATTTAATATCATAAGACATATTGAAAGCATGTTTGATCATTGCATCTTGCATTTGCCATGTTGTATGCCCTTTGCATTTCATTACTTTTCATGTATGTTCATGGTTCTTAACTTGTTTCATTTGCACCCATAAGCTTGTATGATCATCTCCATGTGTTGTCTCATGTTTGTAGAATCTCATAGCATCATTAACATCATGTATGTGCTTCTGGTTTTGATTCACACCATGTCATTTCATCTCATTTTGCATTGCATTGCATTCCTTTACTAACTTTTCAGGTGGTAAGTAACTTTGAGAAGTGAACTTGCCTTCACTTCTCATTTTTTTCTTTTCATCTCTCTTATGCATCCATGCTGCATTTTGTTATGTGTTTGAGATTGAGCTTGCTCATTCTTTTTCTTCTTACTTTCTTTCCTCAAGTGACTTGTCTTCTTCAAAGAAGCAAGTTACTTTGCTTCTCCTGATCCTTTCATCTGCTTCCTGGTGGTTCCATTGAAGATCTTTCTTGTTAAACCTAACAAACTTTAGGAACAACCAAGCATGACAATGATTAGGGTTTTGATTAGTCTCCCCACTTAGTTTTTTACCTTTGTGTCTCTTTTGAGTCTTCTTTTCTCATCTCATAATCAGGGACTAAACCCTAAAGGCTTTAAGGCTTTGTGATTAAGCTTATGCCTGCATCCTTCTATTAGGATGGAGTGTATAACTTTGATCCTAAGTGTTGAACCCTTGATGTGTTTAAATCTCTTAATCAATCCACTTAATAACTATCAAGACATCACACTTGTAACTTGGGCCTTGCATTAGGGTTCTAATTCTTCCTTAATTGGTTAAGAAGGACTAACCCTAGTGTTAATGGACAAGTCCCCCTCAAGTTGTCTTACAAACCATAAAATTCACTTCATCATCTCACCATTAAATAAAATCCACTTAACAAAGGCTTGTTTTGACATGAGTTTAAACCCTAATCATGGATTAAGTTGAGGAGCTTTCCTCAGCTTAAACATTCTCATCTATTATCCTTCTATTAGGATGGTGTAATGAGTCTGTTTAATCCCTGATTATGGCTTAACCTCATTACTTAACACTAAACAAAAAACACCAAAAACATCTAAATAATCACAAGAAGGTTAATGATCTTAATCCTATACCATGGTGATTAAGTGTGAGAAGCTGACTTCACACTTAAGGTATTCTCATTACCCCTAATCAGAGGGAAGATGTGATGAGTTTACTAAATCCACTGGTTTAGGCTTAAGCTCATTAACTTATGACAAATTCTCAAAAGCAATAAAAGACTGAAAACTCAAAAACAAGCAATAATCGTCCCCTTCGGGATTCTTTTCTCATCATATTCACTCATAAACGAGAACTTGCTTCTTCCGTCTAATGCAAGACAGTTAGCACCTGAGCCAGACAGGTCATACACTTGAGCATAGGCAAGCAAGCAGTTCACAAGTCAATTCATCTTTCAGTCTCTTTCGGTCGAACTACGGTGTTCTAACTTCCTCATTGCACGAGAGGATACGTAGGCATAACTTAACAGTTATCGAACAAAAGTCTCTGTATATTCCCCCTCTTTCCAGCCTTATCCTAAGCCTCATGATCTTGAGTAATTCATTCTCATTCTTACACTGACACATCATTTATACACTTTACACTTCCTTCACACTGACACCTGTACATTTTCTTCCAGCTCTTTTATACACAGATTGCACTGACACTACCCCTTTAAAACACAAATCTTTTAAGCGTGGATCCCGTCGAGTACGGCGGACAATCTGGGTGCTAATACCTTCCCAGGTTGTAACCAACCCCCTTTCTCAGTCTCTCTGGTTCGCAACCGTCTTATCCATCTTTTCTAGGTCTATGCAGCATTGCCTTTCCTCCGGGATAAAAATGCCTAGCTGGCGACTCTTTTCTTCTCCAGTGAGTTCACTGCTTTCGCCGACCGTTCGCGTCTGTACCTTTATTTGGGCCATTTCCCATTTATCGGGAGCGACAGCTTGGCGACTCTGCTGGGGACCCTTATACTGTAACCAGGGCTTCTGGTTCTTTTTGTGGGTTCCTCCTAGCGCTTGTTTGATTTGTGTTTACTGGGGTGTTATGTGCTATCTGTGCTTGTATATTTATTTTTGTTTATTGCTTTATGTACAGTTGCTTTATTGCTTTCTTCATAGCTTTGCATATATCATATTGTCATACTGTGCTGGCTGGATCTGTTTGTTGCTTTGGTGGGTGGGGTTCTATTGAGAGTTAAGGTCCTATACCTGGGACCTGAGTGACACCTAGGCTAGAGTGGTTCATATTCTTTCCCATTCCATCTCGGTCTGGTGCGGGAATATGAAACACGGTTCAGATATGGGTTTCTTCTTGAGAACTATGTGTTGCAGATTTCCTGCAGTACTAGGGCTATCTGGGAAGCCTGCTAAGTCTGGATGACCTTTTTATGACCTTCAGAAGCTGAGGTGAATTAGAGGAGGGACTTTTATGGTTATTGTAAACACTGTACCTCCGGGTTAGAAGTGTTTACACTTCTCATAACTGATCCAAGTCTGAGGATCCTTGTTTTAGAACACCACCTGTGAGGGGGTTGGGCTGTTTACAGGTTTGCAGGTACCCTTGACCTCAACATACCCTGTTACTTTATTTTGATTAAGAATACTCCATTTTGGAACAGTTCTTGTGATTCTAAACCCTGGACATGTGACTCTTTATTTGAGTCCCCCACCTTGGTTACTGGACTTATAGACCTCCATCTGGATTTCTTGAACATACTTGGACTTATATCAGAGCCCTTGGTCAGATCCAGCTCAGCCACAAACCCTTGCATATCATTTGCATACATCATCATTGCATCATTTTAACATTTGCTTATTTGTTTTTCAGGGTATCCATACTTTATTTTGGCTTGGTTTTGACCCCATCATCAGCATAGACCTATCTTCAACAGTATCTATTTCAGCTATCTGCTACCTGCATCATCAGTCTCAGCCTGTCAGTGGCCCATCATCAGTATTTTTTCTCCATCATCAGCACCTGTCTCAACTCCTCTTCAACAACATGGCACCTAAGAAGAGTAACATCTCCTATCATTTCTTTCAGCCTGAGCTAGCTGACATCAGGAAGATTCAGACCCTGATTACTCCAGACCATATACCACTTTTCAGAGAACACTATGGAGGCATACTTGATGTGGTTATGGATTTGGACCCTTCACAGAGGAGCTTGATTCATACCTGCCTGCAGTTCTATGATCCCCCTCTGAGGTGCTTCACTTTTCAGGATTTTCAGTTGGGGCCTTTATTGGAGGAGTACTCATCATTGGTTGGTATACCTGTCAGGGGTGGAGTCCCCTTCAACCCTGAGATGGCTTTCCCAAGTAATGAAGAAGTGGCAAAGGCCTTGCATTTGGAACCAGTCCTGATTGGGCAGAATATGACTACCAAGGCTGGAATCTCTGGCCTGCATATGGATTTCTTGATCTCTCAGGCTACCCTGAAGGCCTCTTCAGGAGAATGGAAGGCAGTCTGTGCTTTATTGGCCCTTAGCATATATGGGGTCATTTTATTTGCAGATGAGCCTAAGTTTGTTAGCAAGAGTGCAATCCATCTTTTCATCCTGAAGAACCCAGTACCCACCTTACTGGGGGATTTCTACTACTCAGTTCACCAAAGGAATGAAAAGCAGAGAGGAAGATTAGTAAGATGCTGTGCTCCTTTATTCCATACCTGGTTGCTCAGACATTTGCCTAAGACTGATGCATTTCTGAATCCTCATCAGCAACAGAATTGGGCTAGAAGACTCACTGCTTTGACCTCAGCTGATATCAGGTGGTGCACCCAAAGCACAAAGGGCAGGGACATCATTACCAGTTGTGGGCAGTTTCCCAGTGTACCCCTGATAGGAGTAAAGGGTTGCATCAATTACAACCCTCTGTTATTCAAAAGACAACTGGGCTATGCATTGGTCCACACTCCTAAGGCACAAGATTTGGCTGAGACTCTTTACTGTGAGAACAAGCCTAATCTGGCTATTGTCAGGCAAGCAGCCTGGGCCTGGGACAATATTCAAACTAAAGGAGTAACCATTCTGGGGAAGTGCAACAATGTGGCATCAGCACAATACTATGAGTGGTCCTATGCCAGGGCACAGTTTTCTGGGATGCCCTTTACCATGGAAGATATGCCTGGACCATCTTCAGCACCCCCTCCAGCAACTGTCAGCTTAGAGGAGTTTGAGAAACTAAAAGAGAGAAATGGGAAGCTGACTCAGGCTCTACAGAAGACCCTCTGGGAGAGGAGTGATGGAAGGTTGGATATTGAAAGGTTGGAAAAGTTGAAGATAGAGCATCTGGCTAGGATTGAGAAGTCTGAGGATTACATCAAGAAGTCTAGGGCTGGAGAGCAGATCTTGAAGAATGCCTACAAGGAGGCTCAGTTCCAAAAGGCCAGGACTGATTTGTATCTGAAGGAGAGCCAGGCTAGGTGGGTCAGGATCACCGAAGCTCGTACTCTGGAAGATAAGAGGACTCAGGATAAGATCGAGCAATTGGAGGCTAGTGCAAAAGAGCAACAGGAAGCCCTGGCAGCAGCCCAGAGAGAGATCTCAGAATTGAAGATTAAAGCTGGTGTGAAGAGGTCAAAGGACCAGAGTCAACACAAGAAGCTAACTGCAGCTGTTACAACCAGGAATCTCCTTATCAGGAACCTTACAGAACGTCCAGCTGATCCTGTGACTGAAGCACTTCTCAAGGAAGTTCAGGAGGATGAGTTTGGTCTTAGTGTTTGACTTTTGCTTGTTGTTGCTTTCATTTTATGTACTTTTATTGTATTTTGACCCCTGAGAGGGCCTGTATTGTAAAAAGAAACAAACTATGTATTATTTTACTTTTTGTAATATATGTATCAGTTTGCTCTATCTGAGTTTCTTTCAAAGCAACATCACAAGCATCCTCAAGGTTCTGGAAGGGTCAAAACCAAGTGCCAAGCCGGATACCTTGGAAACAAATAAGCATAACTGCATTGCATACTAACCTTTTACCTTGTTTTGTAGGTTTTTGATTATTTGTTACTAACTCTGTTGTGATGTCAGGAACTATTGCTCGACGACGTGTGTTCCCACTAAACCGTCCACATAGATATCCAACCCGCAACAATCTTCCGGGCATACAAATGGACCAGGTACAGCAGGACCTTACAGAGGTTAGGAACCAAATGGCCAATGAAAGGCTAGAAATGAGGAATCAAATGACTCAATTTATGGAGGTGATGAACAATATGGCTCAAAGCCAGGAGAGGCTGAGAGCCATGGTAGAAAGGCAAAATCAGGAAGATCCCCATCTAGGGACTTCTGGCACAAGCAACAATGAGAGGGTCCAACCTCATGTCAACCCCCCTGTATTTGGACCCCACCTTCATCCAGAGATCAACATTCCTGCAAATGTTCAAGGGAATGCCACTGCAGGTAGAGTACTGCAAGAAGACCCCCAGGAAGATCAGTTCACAGTGATGGGAGCTGGGGAGGAAGCCTATGACAGAAGTCTATAAGAGATTGCTGAGAAATTAAGATCCTTGGAGTCTCAAAACTCTTTGGGTTTTGATGTTATGGACATGGGCTTGGTAGACGGGGTCAGGATTCCCCATAAATTTAAACCACCGTGCTTTGAAAAGTACAACGGGACTTCCTGCCCACGGACCCACTTACAGTCCTTTCTGGGGAGGCTGAAGGCGTATACCATGGACGAAAAGCTATGGATGTTTTATTTTGAGGATAGCTTAACCGGAGCTTCAAGGGATTGGTACTCCCATCTGACCAGAGAAACCATCAGGTGTTGGAAGGACTTGGCAGAGGCCTTCATTAGACAATACCAGTATAATTTAGACATGGCTCCCAACAGGACCCTCCTGATGGGAATGTCACAATCGTCTAGAGAAAGCTTCCGGGAGTACGCCCAGAGATGGAGGCAATTGGCTGCTGTTGTCCAGCCACCTATGTCAGAGAGGGAGATGGCAGATATGTTTATGAACACCCTCCAAGGAACATACATTGACAGGCTAGCTGCCTTCTCTTCAACCAGCTTTGCAGATGTTGTTATAGCTGGGGAAAGAATTGAGAGCCTGTTAAAGATGGGCCAAATTTCTGACAACGGTGCCAGCTCATCCAGCAATACAAGGAAGCCTTTTGTGGGCCCGAGAAGAACTGGTGAGACCAATGCTACCCACACCAGCAGGGGCAAGCCCCAATATGTTCATAGGTCTGTGGCAGAAGTCACCATTCCCGCTCCAGTTCATCCACAACCAACTTATCAACCACCGCAGCAAAATTATCAGCAACAAACTCAGTATCCTCCTCAGAGAAACTACAACAACACCAACAACAACAATCAGCAAAGACCATATCAACAGAGACCATCTCAGGCCAATAGGGTGATTGATCCGATCCCTATGCCCTATGCAACATTATTGCCACAACTCCTGAAACTCAACCTGGTTGAGCTAAGGACGTTGGCACCCCCAGATCCTACTAGTCTACCCAGAAATTACGACTCCAACGCCAGATGTGCCTTCCATTCAAATGCGCCTGGCCACAGTACAGAGAAGTGCAGAGCTTTGCACATGAAGGTACAAGACCTGGTAGACTCTAAGGCTCTAAACTTTGCACCACCACCGAATGTTAACAAAAACCCTATGCCGCACCACGGAGGTCCCAGAATCAATGCTATTGAAGAAGACAAGCCGTCTTATTTGATAACCAGTGTGGGTCAGATTCGGACACCGTTGGTAGAGATTAAAGCTCAACTCCTCGAATGTCAAATGTTCCCGGGATGTGAGTTAGGGTGCGCTTATTGCAACATTTCAGTGAATGGTTGTGATAACTTGAGAGATGGCATAGATGGTCTCATCCAGAGTGGCCTGCTTCAAATTACGACATCAATTCCAACAAATCCAGCAATCTCATCAGCAACAATTCCAGTATCTCCTACAACTGCAACAACCATTGTTCCAGACAACTCTTCGGTTTCATCAACAAATGCTTCATCTGTTACTTCAACTGACCAGATATCAACAAACATACCTTCTACAACTTCAGCACCACTTCATTTAGAATCTCCTACAACAACAACATCCGTCCTTCCAACAATGTCTCCTACAACTTCAACAGCAAATGTCTCAACAGTCACAATTTATTATGATCCTGAAAATGATTCTGCCTACAACTCACAAAGTGCCACTCCCATCAGAGCACCAGTCACAATATACTACGATCCACAGACTATCATGGTCCCTTCTGCAGCTGCCATCAGTCCAGTCACCATCACAGTGCCTGGGCCAATGCCTTATGAAAGCAGTAATGCCATCCCTTGGCATTACGTCTCTGATCTATACTGCGAAGGACAAAAAATCACTCTTGAATCATCAACCCCTGCACCACAAATAGACAATGTGGGAGGAGGCGGAGGCTTCACTCGAAGCGGACGTCTCTTTGCTCCACAAATTCAAAGACCCACTGCCGAAGCAGAAGCTGCTGCCAAGGCAAAAGGGAAGAGCCTGGTACAAGAAGATCAAGCTGTTAAGGAAGCTTTGAAAACACCCTTTGATCAAGAAGTTGATGAATTCATGAGAATCATCAAGAAGAGTGATTACAAGATAGTGGACCAGCTTCACCAGACGCCTTCCAAGATCTCTATTCTATCATTGCTCATGTGCTCCGAAGCTCATCGGAATGCACTACTAAAAGTCTTGCATGCAGCTTATGTGCCAGAAGAGATCACCGTCAATCAGTTGGAAGCTGTGGTTGGAAATGTTACTGCTAGCAATGGGCTAGGGTTTACCAACACTGATTTGACTACAGAAGGCCGCAATCATAACAAGGCTTTGCACATTACCATGGAATGTAAAGGTGCAGTCCTTTCCCATGTGCTGGTAGACACAGGATCATCCCTCAATGTCTTACCTAAAAAGGCCCTTGTGAAGCTAGAGTATGAAGGATTGGCATTACGCCCTAGCAACCTGGTAGTGAGAGCCTTTGATGGTTCCAAGAGATCGGTTCTGGGAGAAATTGAGCTGCCTATAACGATTGACCCACAAACTTTCAAAACGACCTTCTACGTGATGGATATACAGCCTGCCTACAGCTGTTTATTGGGTAGGCCATGGATTCACGCCGCTGGCTCCGTGACCTCAACCCTTCACCAGAAGTTAAAATTCGAGTGGGAGGGCCAAGTCGTTACTATCTATGGAGAGGAGGATATTTTTGTCAGCCATCTGGCTACCTACAAATATATTGAGATGGATGGGGAGATCCATGAAACAATGAGTCAAGGGTTTGAGGCCTTGAATGTAAATGAAGCATCCGCTGTACCTGGAATCTCCATGGCATCTTATCAATAAGCCCGGAAGGTTGTTGAGGAAGGAACTGCCCAAGGCTGGGGCAAGGTTTTATCTGTGGAGGAAAAGAAGGACAAATTTGGGTTGGGTTACAGACCAACTCAACAAAATCAAGCAGAGGCTGCTGAGAAGCCCGATTTTGTCAGTGGGGGGATGCTCACCCCTGATGCTATCAACAATCTGGAAGATGAGTCGGAAGAAGAACGCAATCTGGAGAATTGGATACGTCCAAAGATCCCGGGGAGCAGTATCTCAAACTGGTCTTCCCAGGAAATTATAAGAGTTACTCATGCAGAGTAATTATTATTTCCTGTATTTTTATATAGCATGCATCAAGTCTTGCATCTTGCCCAAGATGACAAGACTCATTTTGTAATCGGGCCATCTGTACCTTTTGTGCAACAAGATTAATCAATGAAATATTAGACATCTTTTGCAAACGAGTCTTTTTTCTTTTCCGCTCACTGTTTTTCCATTTTTTCTTTTTGTACAAAAAAATAAATGGCGATGTTTTCAAAATGACGACTTTATTTCACTTTTCTAAACAAGATTAAAATCAAATCACTAAAATGAACAAACTGAACCCTTGCAGAGAGTGCCTTCCAGACAGCACCGACAACAGCACGGCTATGACTTCGTATGACTTTGACAATCCAATCAATCAAGCTGATGAAGGGGTTGAAGAAGAATATGAGCTTCCTGAAGAGATAGCCAGGTTATTGAGACAAGAGGAAAAGGTTATTACTCCTCACCAGGAGGAGGTTGAAACGATTAATCTTGGTACGGATGAAGACGTGAAAGAAGTTAAAATCGGGGCCTGCCTACAAGACTCAGTAAAGAGACAGCTGATTGACCTGCTTCAGGAATATGTGGATGTGTTTGCTTGGTCTTATCAAGATATGCCAGGGTTGGATACCGATATTGTTATGCACAAGCTGCCTTTAAGAGAAGAATGCCCACCGGTTAAACAGAAACTGCGCCGTACTCGCCCAGACATGGCAATGAAAATCAAAGAAGAAGTACAAAAGCAATGGGACGCCGGGTTCCTTGCTGTAACTAGCTATCCACCGTGGGTTGCTAACATAGTACCTGTGCCAAAGAAAGACGGCAAAGTAAGAATGTGTGTTGACTACCGGGATCTGAACAGAGCTAGCCCGAAAGATGACTTCCCTTTACCTCACATTGATGTATTGGTGGATAACACGGCTCAGTTCTCGGTATTCTCCTTCATGGATGGGTTTTCAGGATACAACCAGATCAAGATGTCACCTGAAGACATGGAGAAGACAACCTTCATTACACCTTGGGGCACGTTCTGTTACAAGGTTATGCCATTTGGGCTGAAGAATGCTGGTGCGACATATCAACGGGCTATGGTGACATTATTCCACGATATGATCCATAAAGAAATCGAATGTTATGTGGATGACATGATTGCCAAGTCCCTTACTGAAGAAGATCACCTGGTAAATCTGCTAAAACTATTCAAGCGTCTGAGGAAGTACCAACTGAAGCTGAACCCCAACAAGTGCACATTCGGGGTGCGATCTGGTAAGCTGCTGGGATTTATTGTGAGCGAGAAAGGGATTGAAGTTGACCCTGATAAAGTCAAAGCTATTCAAGAGATGCCTGCACCGAAGACAGAAAAGGAAGTTCGAGGGTTCTTAGGTCGATTGAACTACATTTCACGGTTCATATCTCACCTCACAGCAACCTGTGAACCTTTATTCAAACTGCTAAGAAAAGAACAAACGGTCAGGTGGAATGAAGACTGCCAGAAGGCTTTTGACAAGATCAAGGAGTACTTGCAAGAACCTCCAATCCTTATGCCTCCAGTTGAAGGAAGACCTCTGATAATGTACTTAACAGTATTAGAAGAGTCAATGGGGTGTGTGCTGGGCCAGCATGACGAGTCTGGTCGAAAAGAGTATGCAATATACTACCTAAGCAAAAAGTTTACCGACTGTGAACAACGTTATTCACTGCTCGAGAAAACTTGTTGTGCTTTAGCGTGGGCTGCTCGCCGACTGAGACAGTATATGTTGACCCACACCACTTTATTAATTTCAAAGATGGACCCAGTTAAGTACATTTTCGAGAAGCCAGCTCTTACCGGACGGGTTGCAAGATGGCAAATGATCCTCACAGAATATGACATCCAGTACACCTCTCAGAAAGCCATCAAGGGCAGTGTATTGTCTGAGTATCTTGCGGAGCAACCCATTGATGATTACCAGCCTATGAGGTTTGACTTCCCTGATGAAGACATCATGTTCATAAAAGCAAAAGATCACGAAGAGCCTGTTCACACTGAAGGGCCTGACCCGGAAGAAGAATGGACTATGATGTTTGATGGGGCTGTCAACATGAATGGTCGTGGTGTTGGTGCAGTACTTATTACACCTAAAGGAGTTCACCTGCCTTTCTCGGCAAAACTCACTTTCAACTGCACTAACAACGAAGCTGAATACGAAGCTTGTATTATGGGTCTTGAGGAAGCCATTGACCTCAGGATCAAGACATTGACTGTATTCGGAGATTCAGCTTTGGTAGTTAATCAAACCAACGGCAAATGGTACACACACCAGGATCATCTGATACCTTACAGGGATTATACAAGGACGTTACTGACTTTCTTTACAACGGTCAAACTTGAGTATATCCCTCGGGATGAGAACCAGTTTGCAGATGCTCTGGCTACCATTTCGTCCATGATCAAGGTTCAAGCTGCCAACTTTGTACCTCAGATTTCAGTGTCCAGACTTGATAGGCCAGCATATGTGTTCACAGCAGAAGTTGTCAAAAATGATAAGCCTTGGTTCCATGACATTAAGTGCTTCTTGGAGGATCAAGCATACCCACCTGGGGCATCTTCCAATGATAAGAAGACTTTGAGAAGGCTTGCTGGTAGTTTCTTCCTGAACACTGATGGTTCTTTGTACAAAAGGAACTTTGATATGGTACTCCTCAGATGCGTTGATAGAACAGAAGCGGACCTGTTAATGCATGAAGTGCACGAAGGATCCTTTGGTACCCATGCTGGAGGGCATGCCATGGCCAAGAAGTTGCTAAGATCAGATTATTACTGGATAACAATGGATGCCGACTGTTGTACCTACGCCAGGAAGTGCCATAAATGCCAGATTTATGCGGACAAGGTGCATGTACCTCCCAATCCTTTGAATGTGATGTCTTCACCCTGGCCCTTTGCCATGTGGGGCATCGATATGATTGGCAAGATTGAACCAACTGCTTCTAATGGCCACAGATTCATCCTGGTCGCCATCGATTATTTCACCAAGTGGGTCGAAGCAGCTTCCTATGCCAATGTTACAAGACAAGTGGTAGCCATATTTCTGAAGAGAGATATCATCTGTAGATATGGAGTTCCCGAGCGAATCATTACTGACAATGGTTCTAATTTAAACAACAAAATGATGGTTGAACTATGCCGGGACTTCAAGATCCAACACCACAATTCTTCTCCTTACAGGCCAAAGATGAACGGCGCTGTTGAGGCAGCTAACAAAAATATCAAGAAGATTTTGAAGAAGATGGTAGTCACTTACAAAGATTGGCATGAGATGCTACCATTTGCCTTGCATGGGTACCGCACGTCAATCAGAACATCCACTGGGGCAACACCGTATCAGCTTGTGTATGGCATGGAGGCAGTCCTGCCAGTTGAAGTTGAATTACCCTCCCTACGGGTATTGACGGATGTTAAGCTGAACGAAGCAGAGTGGGTTCGGGCCCGATACGAGCAATTGAGTCTGATTGAAGAGAAGAGATTGGCTGCAATTTGTCACGGGCAGTTGTATCAGAAAAGAATGAAGAAAGCCTTCGATCAGAAAGTCAGGCACCGAGAGTACCAAGTGGGAGATCTTGTGCTGAAAAAAATCCTCCCTCCTCATACAGACCATAGGGGCAAATGGACACCGAATTATGAAGGACCATTCGTGGTAAAGAAAGTTTTCTCTGGTGGAGCACTGATGCTCAGCACCATGGATGGTGAAGATTTTCTGTCCCCTGTAAATTCAGATGCAGTTAAAAAATACTTCGCATAAAAATGACCCGCTGGACATAAAAAACAGAATGTAAGTCCAGGCAAAAATAGGGCATCCCGGCGAGTCAGAAACAGAATAAAAGACTCGGGCAAAAATAAGGGAAAATAAACAAAAAAATATGTACACCCGCTGAGTTGAAAAGCCGCATTGGACGACTCAGGTAAAAATGGGTATCCCGATGGATTGAAAACCCGAAAGGGCGATCCATGCAAAACAAGGGAATAAGCGAACAACTGCACTCTGAATTCGTCTGTAGCACTCACAACTTGGTAAACCCCGAAAGGATCAAGCTCCAATCAGAATCAGCCTTCTTCAGAAAGCAAGACGAGAAGAGCGTCAAAAGTCATACGAGTCATAGCAAAAGAGGAAGCTCCTTGAAAGCGTCGTCAACATTGCCAGCTTTTTGTTTCTCAATTTGTAACAATCTCCTCATTTTAGGAGATATGTTTCTTTGACTGTATCTTGCCAATTCAGGGCACATGAATTAATAAAATCGGATTTTTCAGTCATGTTTCGTTTTGTACATTTTTATTTTCATTTGCAAAATGTCTGATGTCTCTAAAAATAAAACACGTGCTTGCAGGAAATATGTTTACTCTCGGGAGTGTCTAAACTCCTATGACGGAGTCCAGTAAAGGATACCCCGGGAATATTTGTGCGTTTCTGTCTTTGCAGGATTGCAGGCATTCAAAGCACAACTTGGGGCATGTAAGCTTCATCCCAGCAAGCTGGCGAATCAACACTCAGTCTTAGCACCCAAGGTGCTTTCTCCCCAACTGAGTTGCCTTTTTTTACTTCTCCCAACCGAGTTGCCGACCATTCTTCCTCAGCAGAATACAAAAGTCAGGGAACCATCTTCCCACAGAGTTCCAGCCTCTATCCAGAAGAGCAACGCACGAAGGAATCACAACAGAGTGACGAAAGCTTCTACAAACCCCAGCTGGGTCCCCTCTTTTGCCAAGGATATGTCTATCAATGACCTATATCCCCAAGCAGATACATCTCCTCAGATCTACCAGTGATCTCATCCCCAGCTGGGATGCCTATTTCAAAGCAGATCGACCAAAGATCTTCACAGCAGCGGGATCCAAATCCCAGTTTGGTCTTTGCATAATCATAGCATTCGCATCATATTCACCCACAAAGCGTAGCATTTCGTTTAAAACGGAGCATTAAGGCAAAAAAATCAAACATATAGCATAATCATAAGCCATGTTTTGAAACAAACACTTGTGAGTATCTGAAATTCACCAACAATATACAGAAAACTTCCCCCAGATTCCCCAGCAAAAGCAGTTTCCTCACATTCACAAACACCAGTATATACTCATTTTTGACACCCGTCCGTATCATCATTCCCCAGTAAAGTCACCTGAACACCCTTTACAAACAATACCACTCGTATTATAAGCGCTTTTGACACTCGTCCGTGTCATACCCCCAGCAGAAAAACCAAAGCATCCTCTTTGCACTCACAAAAACTTGTATATATATATACATTTCCTTGACATCCGTCCATGTCATTTTCCCAGCACAGTATTATAAACACTTTGTACATCAGATACTCAGTTCATACCATATTTTTCTTCTTTTGACACTCGTCCGTGTCGCTCTTCCCAGCAGATTAAACACTCATCTATACACCACTCACAGTTATACAAATACTCGTCTGTATCTTGTATACACCACTTATATATCCCCACAGATTCGACACTCGGCCGTGTTATTTGTTAACCAGTTGGTACTCGTCCGTACCATCATCTCAGAACATGCGTCAAGCGTTTGTTTCTACATGATACTCGTCCGTATCACAGTCTTAAGGATGCTCGTCCGCATCTTTAATCCATACACTGCGTCAAACACTCTTGTCTTCTTGAATATAGACGCTCGTCTGTGTCTACTATTCCCCAGAAGAGTCCCTTCAGATTCAACACTCGTCCGTGTTCTCTGTTAACCAGTTGATACTCGTCTGTATCATCATCTCTGAACACGTATCAGTATTTGTTTCTACCCGATACCCGTCCGTATCGTAGTCTTAGGGATGCTCATCCGCATCTTTAATCTATACACAAACATCTAAACACTTATACTTTCATTTCTTGGTTGTAAACACTCGTCCGTGTTTACCATATCCCCGGTAGATCACCAACAAAGTAAATTTTCCTTTTATCTGACATTCGTCCTGTGTCATGATAAACCTTGAGAGCAGCCGTACCCTGCTAGGTGGTCGTCCTCCACCTCTTGATGGTCGTCCTCCATCATGCTCATCCGATGGCCGTCCCCATCGTTGATTTTCTATCCGACATTCGTCCTATGTCGTGATATTTAGCAGCCGTCCCCTGCTAGGTGGTCGTCCTCCACCTTTTGATGATCGTCCTTCATCATTTTATCCAATGGCCGTCCCCATTGTTGATCTTTGGTTATCCGACATTCGTCCTATGTCATGATAAACCTCGAGAGCAGTCGTCCCCTGCTAGGTGGTCGTCCTCCACCTCTTGATGGTCGTCCTCCATCATGCTCATCTGATGGCCGTCCCCATCGTTGACCTTTTATCCGGCATTCGTCCTATGTCGTGATATTTTCGGCAGCCGTACCCTGCCAGGTGGTCGTCCTCCACCTTAGATGACCGTCCCTCATCTTATCCCCGACAGAGCAGCCGTCCCCTGCTAGGTGATCGTCCTTCACCTTTGATGATCGTACCTCGTCATCTGTTTATTTCATTTATTCTTTAACCCGATGGCCGTCTGTTGCACCCCAAAATTTGCCCTCACAATACAAGACTTTGTGTTCTAAGAAGGTTCACAAGGTTCACAAGTTTCTCAACACTTACATAACCTTTCATGAGGTTCATGAAGTCTACAAGTTACTTTATGAAGGTTCACAAGGTTCACAAGTTTCTCAACACTTACATAACCTTTCATGAGGTTCATGAAGTCTACAAGTTACTTTATGAAGGTTCACAAGGTTCACAAGCTTCTCAACATTTACAAGACCTTCCATGAAGTTCATGAAGTCTACAAGTCACTTCTTGAAGGTTCACAAGGTTCACAAGATTCACAATGATTACAAAGCTTTCCTGAGGTTTATGAGGTCTACAAAGCCACTTCATGAGGTTCACAAGGTTCACAATACCTCCCATGAGTTTCACAAGACATTTTATGATGGTTCACAAGGTTCACAAAGTTCACAATTGGTCAAGAGAGTTGACAATTCCCTCAGACAATGCACCTCTTAAGCAGTGCATCCAAAACTAGGGTTTTGACTTTAATCAGGCTAAATGGACTTCCAAGACTTCAAGTGAGCTTCATAACATCTTATATGTGTTTAAGAACCTCCATGTCAAGTTTCAAGACTTTTCTCAAAAGTTTGCTCAGTCAGATGATCAGATAAGTCAAAATCAGTCAATGCAGTTAAAAAGTCAAACTGAGGTCAACTGTGGTCAAACCAAGGTCAAACTTCATGATTTTTTGCCAACATCAATTATATGAAGTAAAATTCATCATTTGATCAAGGGTTGATCATGATTCATCAAGGAGATTCCAGATCATCAATAATCAGGAGTTTCTAAATTAGGGTTTCCTCAGTAAAAGTCAACTGAACTTTGACCAGCCATAACTTTCACATACTTCATCACCAAGTCTCCATCCAAATCTCATGTTGAAGGAAATTGAATTCTCTACAACTTTTATGTTGAAAGTTAAGCCCAAAAATGCTTCATTTGGAAGATATGAGCTAAGACATTATAGGTCATTTCAAAAGTCAACAAAAAGTCAACAACTTCAAAAGGGCATAACTTGAGATTGGTAAATGATATGGACCTGAAACCAATGGGGTTGTTTAGAGGACTCTTCAAGATTTCCAAAAAGTCCAAGAACACCCTCATACCTTTAAAATTGAGGGAGATATGCTCTTGCAAAGTTGGGAAATTTTGTGATGGTTTATATTGAAAATGGGGGTCTAGAACCAATTCCTTCCAAATGGGCTTGCTAAATTGTGATCCAATCCACATCATATCATTATGCACGACCCAATTGACCAAAATTCAGCATTTTTATTATTTTATTTTTATTTATTATTGATTTAATTCATAAAAATCATTTTAAATAAATATAAAATATGAAAATCTATTTTTGGAGGAAGATAATGCTTCTAGAAATTCTTAATTGGTGATTAGAATTAAAGAAGAAGGAAATCATGTGATTTATCCAAAGATAGTAAGCCTTCATGATCAAATATTTGAACTTTAAACTATGATCTTTTTCAATCTTTTTGGATCCAAATCTCCACACAACTAGTCCATATTTTGACCTAGAATCATTCTCATATAAGTATCAAACACAACCCTAGCCCTCAAGGACGAATTCCAGCAGCCAAAAGGTAAGATCATATTTCAAAATTTCAAGCAAAAAGTGAGATTCGGATTTTGAAATCCAGGGCATTGGAAGGCAAAGTAAGAACATAGAGATGTTTATTGATCATCACTGAAGCTAAAGCATCACTCATATGCATATCATGTGCTCCATATTGCTAAACCCGAGCCGCACTTGTTCTTACTTTTCTCTTTTTCGATTACATCAATTCAATGCATATAAATGGATTTTGCTTGACTAATGTTGTTTGTTGTGTGATATAGAATGTTTCTGGGCAGGAAAACCAAAGAAACCGTAGCTAATTCACAAGATGCCATAGTTAGGGTTTGGACCTAGGTTTAGGGATTTTTGATTTAAGAAACTTAAATGAATTCTAAGAACACAGGATTAATCACGTGAATGCCTGGATCATAATGCTGGTTTTAATTTTGTAAAATTGTACGGTTTTGTTGCTTGTTGATGTTTGTAGGTTTTGCTGGGAATGGTTTTTTCGCAGGAAAACTTATAGGAATTTTCACAAGTAAATTCGCAGCTCTGGAGGTTGAAGAAGGTTGCTTCCCGCGCACTCAGGAATTCAAATTATTGTTTAAAATATTATGTTTGATTGCTGGTTGGTTATCACAAGCGCTGGCTTGTCCTAGTGGAATGAGACGCTTGTGTTTGATGAAAAGGCCAGGGTTCGAAACCTGCCTTGCACCATTGTTTTTTTTCTATTTTTCAGGATGGCAAGAAGATATAATATATTATGATATGTTATCACCATATGACCAGAAGGGCTCTCCCAGCCAGGCGGTCAAGCATGCGCGTATACATTCATAAGGTCCTGAGTTCAACACCACCCCAGGCCTTTTTTATTTTTTTGTATTTTCTGGATTTTCCAAGTCAAGGCACAAAACAAAGTGGATCTCTTTTATTATCACCTGCGCCTGGCTGGCCTAGTGGTGAGTTTTGATGCTTGCAAACTGGATGACCTGGGTTCAAACCCAGCCAAGGTAAGTTTCCTTTTATTTTTTTTTTCTTAATTTGTTTAATTGTTTTATTATTCACTAAATAATTAAATTATGCATGGATGTATGTTCAACAAACATTTTTCTAAAAATTTCTAAACTTTTATGTCTCCAATTCAAAATTCTTTTCTTTATTATGTGTGTAAATCTAATATATGTATATTATTCAATAATTTTTGTATTTAAATTATCAAACCCTAAAAAAATATTTTCTAAAATAAAACCTAATTCTTATTTTTCTATATAATTTTATGTATATATATTTATTATAATTCTTGTAAATTTTTGTAAACATGATTATTTTTTTAATAATTGTTGATATATATTCATAAATAATTGAATTTTTTGTAAATAATTAGGATTTATAATTATATTATGCTTAGAAATTTTTCTTATTATATATTAAAATTAAACTTTGTGTACATATTACTATAATATTTTTTTTCTATTTTATTTCTATTTACTTTAATTATTGTTACTAACTATATTATTATTTATTATTATATATTGTTATGTCTCTAACCTTTGTTTATTTTACTAATTATCATTATTATTATTCTATTTTCACTAACATTATTTTTTTTTTTTTTATCACTAACCCCTATTATTTATTTATTGTTTATTTATTATTTATTGCTTATTTATATTTTACTTATTTTTGCTATTTATTTATTTTGCCTATTATTATAATGTTGTAAATGCTCCCGGATGTAAAATTTTTTTTTAATTATTTAATTATTGCTATGGTTAGTAATTTAGGGAGTGTAAATATGTATTCTCTTAAAATTAATTCTAGATCACTTTAAATTACAAGATAAATAATATTGAACACTCACACACGTAAGTCGATTTTAATCGCCGTCTCACTTTCTAAGGTTATCCCTCAAGTTGCCTACGAATAAGGTCAAGTGGGGTGTATAAAGCAAGTCCCTTTCAAATGAAAAATCATCAAGTCCCTCATGGTTGCCTTTACGGATCGAGTCCCTTCGAATAATGATGATAGTCCCTCCAGTATGCTTATTACACCCCACAGTTGCCTTCATACAAACGGATGTCCCTCTCATGTCTCTAACATCCAAGGTAATGACTACCTACTCCTTAATAGTAGGGATAGTCTTACCAATGAAAGGATAAAGAACAAGAAAGACTTAAAAATTTAGGGTAGGTTCCTCTTATGTACTTGCTCACTTCAAAAACTTTTCAAACTCTTCACAATTTCAAACAAATTTTCAAAAACAAGTTTTTACACATCCGTACATGGATTATTATTAACTATTATGAAAAAATTTTCTATTCACACACTACACTTTCAAAAACAATTCAAAAGTGAGCTAAGTAACTAAGAGCCCATGGATAACCATGGATGTAAAGGGTGCTAACACCTTCCCTTTACATAACCTACCCCCCGGACCCAAAAATATCTCTTAAGGTCTTTCCTGTTCTTTTATACCCTTTCCTTTGGATAAAATAAAAGTCGGTGGCGACTCTTGCTATCCGCAACATAACTTAAAGTCAGTTCTCCCACCGTGTTACAGAACTGGCGACTCTGCTGGGGATTTAATATTAAAGAGGGGTACCCTTAGGAATTAGATCACCTTAAATTGTTTGCCTTGTTTGCTTTACTTTACTTGTTGGGCTCTTATGTGTGAAAGGTCCTAACCCGGATCTAGTGTACCTTAGGTAAATGGCAATAGACCAAGGAAATTGTACGACGTATATCGATACGGTTGATCTGGTGGCCATAGTTAGTGCGACTTCTTGGTTGGTGCTTATGTTCCTTAAGTCAAGTTGAGGATAATATGAGGCTGCCATATGTTGTCAATGCACTAACTAACTTTTAGAACCCTAGTTAACTCATCTTGGCCTTTAGAAAGTAGTGAGGTAACCGGCTTTGGTACAGACTGAAGTTGGTTGACACTCGATACTACGCTCATTGAGATCTTAAACTTGGAGGGTTTTGGTTGGCAAGTAAGTTGCCTTCTGATCAACCACCCTTGTGAAGGATCAATGATATTGAGATCCCTTAGAACCTGGTTACTTTTGTAGGACAGGATGAACCATCTAACTTCAGGGGAGGGTACTCACCTTTGAACCTCATGCAAGCCTTTGAACCTAGGACTATGGTGTGACTTGTTTGTGTGTGCCACATGTTTGTGATTGATCATAACATCATGACATCATCATGCATCATAAGCATAGCATTTTCACTAACCATTTCAAGGACCAAGGGATTTATCTTTGTTCTTTGTTGTAGGTCATGGCTTCTGCTCGTAGAAACACCATCAGGATCAACTTTGTGGGGATACCTCCCAAGCTTAAAGAGTTGGTTTCTCAAGTGTCTGATCACTCCCAGTTCATCAAGAGACATGGTCACCTATTGGATCTAGTCACTTCAGGGTTCAATGAAGACATGATGAGTGTCCTGTTTCAGTTCTTTGACCCTAAGCACCACTGCTTTACATTCCCTGACTATCAGTTGGTTCCAACCATGGAGGAGTTCTCTAAACTTCTGGGTATACCTGTTCTTGATCAAAGACCCTTCACAGGTCTGGAGAAGGAGCTTAAACCAGAGGTTATTGCTGCAGCTCTACATCTGAAGAAGTCTGACATTGTTCTAGAGACGAGAAGTGGAGTTAAGGGTATTCTTGCCAAGGTATTAGTGGATAAAGCTCAAATGTTCTTGAAGGCCATGAGCTATGATGCTTTTGAGGAGATCTTAGCCTTGCTGATATATGGCTTAGTGTTGTTCCCCAATCCAGATCAGTTCATAGATGTTCATGCCATCAACATTTTCCTGAGTCACAATCCAGTGCCTACATTGCTTGGAGACATCCTGCATTCTCTTCACACCCGTACTACAAGGGCAAGAGGAACTTTGATGTGTTGCATACCTTTACTTTCTAGGTGGTTTATTTCTCACCTTCCTCGCTCAGTAATGAAGAATGAGCAAGGGTTCAGATGGTCCAAGAGGATCATGTCACTTTCTCACTCAGATATCCATTGGTGCTCCAGATCTATGGAGAATGTCACCATCATTGACCGTTGTGGGGAGTATCCTAATGTGCCACTTCTAGGCATAAGAGGAGGCATCACCTACAACCCTTCTCTAGCTTTACGACAGTTTGGTTACGCCCGGAGTGATGGTCCACATGACATGTTAATTCAGGGCATTGTGTTTGATTACGACAACGATCTTCAGGGTTACCATCAGAGATTCATACGAGCCCGGGGAAAAGTAAACAGGGTTGACAGCAAGACACTGGAACCTAAGTACACTATTCCTATGGAGGCTTATCTCAGATGGGTACGATCTCGTGCTCAGACACTCATGATGCCATATCCTGCCGTCCTACCAGTTACCATGGAACCTGTTGCTGAAGGAGACACAGCTTATACCATCCTTCACCCAGACATGCCTACTGATAAGGAAGACTTGCAGAGATCATGGATCCAGCTGAAGGAGCAAAGGGATACTTTCGAGGCTCATTACAAAGCAAGCCAAGCAAGAATCCTAGAGCTAACAAAGCAACTTCATGAGGAACGAAACCTCAACTCATACCTCAATACAAAGAGGAAACGTCCATGGGAGACTTAAAACCCCATCTTTTGTATTTATTTCATTTCCATTTTTTGTAAGCCTAAAAGGCAAAACAAAGTTATTACTAATAAAAATTTACTTTCTTGTTTGTTTAAGCAAATTTAAATCCTGCGGTCCTTGAAAACATTGCATATGCATTCACATATCATTTCATTGCATCACAGGTTTATAATTGTGCACAGGTTTCTCATCATCTCGCTGTTTATTTCAGCAATGGCTCTTGAACAATCAGTTAAGGATCTTCAGGCACAAAATGCACAGTTCCAAGAGCTGATCTTGAACCTGTCCAAGGGGCAAGATGATTTGAAGGCACTGCTGGCCAGGAAGACTAAGAAGACTAGAAGGTCTGCTGGGTTGCTCAACATGGGAAGAAGGTTCAAGGGTCCTGTCAAGACCAAGGAACAGATTGATGACTATGAATCTGAGGAATCTGAGAAAGAGGGAGGCAGCCTCCACAACACTATGGGGAACTCTGATTCTGAGGCTAATTACTACCATGAGCCTAATGAAGACAAATTCAAGATGCTGGTGGATAGAATGGATGCTATGGAATTGCAGAAATCATCTGGGCTGGATTTTGAGGATTTGAGTCTGATATCTGGGGTTGTTATACCCATTGGTTTCAAGGTTCCTACCTTTGTTGTTTACGATGGGGTCTCCTGACCCAAGCTGCATTTGAGGTCTTATGTCAGAAGGATCCAACCCCACACTGCTGACAAGAAGTTGTGGATCCACTTTTTTCAAGAGAGCTTATCTGGAGCTCAGTTGGAGTGGTATTATCAGTTGGAGAGTGTCAACATCAGAGACTGGAATGATCTTGCTGAAGCTTTCTATAAGCAGTACCAATACAATGCTGACTTAGCCCCCACTCGCATGCAACTTCAGAGCATGTCTATGGGTGCCAAAGAAAGTTTTAAGGAGTATGCTCAGAAATGGAGAGATTTAGCTGGAAGAGTTCAACCCCCTTTAACTGACAGGGAATTAGTTGATATGTTCATGTGTACGCTGAATGGTCCGTTTTACAGTCATCTCATTGGAAGCTCATCATCTGGCTTCACTGAGTTGATCATGACAGGAGAGCGGGTAGAGAATGGTATTAAGAGTGGTAAGATCCAAGTGGGCACTTCTTCATCAGGTGCTGCAAAGAAGCCTCCCACTGGGAAGAAAGAATCCAATGCTGTTTATGGTCAACCTGATCGTAACAGAAGGCATCAGTCTGTTAGTGCAGTTCATATTTCAAATCCAACTCCTGCAACAACAGAGCAGCCTCAAGGCAACCAACAGAGGGCTAGAAGACAGTTCACGAAGATCAGCATGTCAATGGCTCAGGCATTGCAACACTTGTTGAAGGCTGAACTTATTACCCTGAGGGAGGCTCCTCAGAATCCCAATGTTACCTCTCCCAAGTACAATCCCAATGCACGATGTGCATATCATTCAAACTGTCCAGGACATGATACTAATAACTGATGGGTCTTGAAGAACAAAATTCAAGATATGATTGATGCTGGAGAGATTGAGTTTGACCCTCCGGGTACCCCAAATGTGATTACAGCTCCAATGCCAAATCACGAGAAGACTGTCAATGCCATTGATGAAGACCTGCATGTCTATTCAGTTATGGAGTTGACCACACCACTGTCTGTTATCAAAAAGAGGTTAGTACAAGCTGGGATCTTTCCAGGTTGTCGTGAAGATTGTCTGTATTGTACCTATAAGCCGGATAGTTGCTTCATTTTGAGAGATGGCATTCAACGTCTCATGGATAAGTATACTATAGTGTTTGAAAGAAGACCAGCATCTGTAGAAAGTATGGTGGATCATCTGACTCGGGGTAAGAAGATTGAAGAGGTTGATATGGTTGACAAAGTACCGGTAAGAATCACTTCAAAGGGTCCCATTAAAATCACTCATCAGGGCCCAATCAAGATTACTGCTGAAGGTCCTGTGAAAGTTGTTGCTGAAGCCAGAGTGGCTCCTCTGATCATTACCACTCCTGGTCCTATTCCTTATACATCTGACAAAGCTGTGCCTTGGCACTATGGGTCTGATGTTTACATCCATGGTGTTAAGCAGGAGCCTTTACCTAATGTGCCTGTTGACATTGATAATATTGCTGGATCTAGCAAGATCACTCGTAGTGGAAGAGTCTTCTCTCCTCCAGTTGCTTCTAAGAGTGCAGTTACTCCTGCTGCTACTTCCACCACTGATGCTCGGGGCAAAGGTCCTGTTATTGAGCCTGTATCTACTGATGTGCCAGCTGCTGATGATCTCTCTAAGCAGATGGAAGAAGTATTGAAAATCATTCGCAAGAGTGATTATGACATTGTTGATCAATTGGGGCATACTCCCTCAAAGATTTCTATGTTGTCCTTGTTGCTGTGTTCTGAGGCTCATGCCAAGTCCTTGATCAAGTTTCTGAAGTCTGCTCATGTGCCCAATGCCATTTCTGTTGACCAGTTTGAGAATTGTGTGGCCCACCTGACCTATGATAATGGGTTAGGATTTTCTGATGCTGATTTGACCCCTGCCAAGAGGGATCATAACAGGGCCTTGCATATTTCAATTGAATGCAGGGGCACTACCCTGTCACATGTGCTGATAGACAATGGTTCCTCTCTGAATGTGTTGCCCAAGGAAGTCCTGAATAAGTTGAGTCCTGAAGATGCTGTGCTGAAGCCCAGTAATATTGTGGTAAAGGCTTTTGATGGTTCTAGAAGAGTAGTGCATGGGGAAATTGATCTTCCAATCAAAGTTGGTTCTCAGGTGTTTACTGCTACATTTTATGTGATGGATATTTGTCCTTCATATTCTTGTCTGCTTGGTCGTCCCTGGATCCATGGGGCAGGTGCTGTGACCTCTACATTGCACCAAAAGTTGAGATATCCGGTGAATGGAAAAGTTGTTACTGTCTTTGGAGAGGAAGAATACTTTGTCAGCCATGTAAACACTTTCAAGTATCTGGAAGTGGAAGGTGAATACATTGAGACTCCGTGTCAGTCATTTGAAGTGGTTCCCTGGGTTGTTAATGATTGTGTAGCTTCTCCTGTTGTGAAGAAAGTTCCTGTGGTCACCAGAAAACCTCCAACAATGGCAATGGCCTCCCTCAATGATGCTAGAGCTGTGGTGGATGAAGGTGGTTGTACTATTTGGGGTCAGCTTCCTGATATTCCATACAAGTCTGACAAGTTTGGTTTGGGTTTCACTGCAGAGTCCCAGAAGGCTGTTCGTCGTGCTCGTGCTGCTCGTATCACCAATCAAGGGGTTATCAATGCTGTGGGAGACTATGATGAAGACTACAACTTGGATGCATGGATTTTTCCTACTGTGGGTGCTGGACTCAATAATTGGAAAGCTGAAGATGTTATCCCTATCTCCTTTAGTCAGGAGTAAATACTATTACTGTATTATTGCTTTTTAAGTTTGTAATTTCTTGAACAATACAATTTTCAAGCCATGTGCCTTACCCGGGGCACAATGGTGTGCTTGTTACGGGCTGTCATTTCATTTGCATACTTCATTCAATAAAATCAGTGGACGTTTCGTTTTCGTAAATATTGTGTTCCTTGTCTTTCTTTTCTTTATTTTTGCTTTATCAGCTATGTGTTCTTACACACACCCACATCACTAAAATGCAGATCCTCATCCACTCTGGATCCTGTTGATAACAGTTCTACTATTGCCAATTATGATTTCGAGAATCCGATCTATCAAACTGAAGACGGAAATGAGGACGATTGTGAAATACCTGTAGAGCTTGCTAGGTTGTTACAACAAGAAGAGAAAGCTATACAGCCACATGAAGAGCCAGTCGAAGTTGTGAATCTGGGAACTGAAGAAAACAGAAAAGAGGTCAAGGTAGGGGCTGATTTAGAGGACAGTGTCAAGAGCAGGTTGATTCAGATGTTACGTGACTATGTGGAGATCTTTGCTTGGTCTTATGAAGATATGCCAGGGTTGGATACAGACATTGTGGTTCACCGTTTACCAGTGAAAGAAGATTGTCGTCCAAAGAAGCAGAAGGTTCGTCGTATGCGTCCTGAGATGTCAGAAAAGATCAAGGCAGAGGTAATGAAACAGTTCAATGCAGGGTTCTTAGCAGTGACTTCTTATCCTCAGTGGGTTGCAAATGTGGTACCGGTTCCAAAGAAAGATGGTAAGGTACGTATGTGCGTGGACTACAGAGATTTGAATAAAGCTAGCCCCAAAGATGACTTTCCACTTCCTCATATTGATATTCTGGTAGACAACACTGCTCAGCATAAGGTATTCTCTTTTATGGATGGTTTCTCTGGTTACAATCAAATCAAGATGGCACCTGAAGATATGGAGAAGACAACATTTGTGACACAGTGGGGCACTTTTTGCTATAAGGTGATGCCATTTGGTTTGAAGAATGCAGGGGCAACATATCAGCGTGCTATGGTGGCTTTGTTTCATGATATGATTCATCATGAGATAGAGGTATATGTGGATGATATGATAGCCAGATCTCAGAATGAAGAGCAACATCTTGATCATCTGCACAAGTTGTTTGAGAGGTTGAAGAAATACAAGTTGAGATTGAATCCAAACAAGTGTACTTTTGGAGTTAGATCTGGAAAGCTCCTGGGTTTCATTGTTAGTGGAAAAGGTATTGAAGTGGATCCTGCAAAAGTGAAAGTTATACGAGAGATGCCAGCTCCCCGTACTGAGAAAGAGGTTAGAGGTTTCTTGGGACGATTGAATTACATTGCAAGATTTATTTCCCAATTAACTACCATCTGTGAGCCAATCTTCAAGTTGTTGAAGAAAGATCAGGTGATGGAATGGAATGATGAGTGCCAGACTGCCTTTGATGAAATTAAGAGATATCTGCTAGAACCTCCAATTTTGATGCCACCAGTTGATGGAAGACCCTTGATTATGTACTTAACAGTGCTAGACAACTCAATGGGGTGTGTGTTGGGGCAACATGACGAGTCTGGTCGAAAAGAGCAGGCAATATACTACCTTAGCAAAAAGTTTACCGACTGTGAAACAAGATACTCACTGCTCGAGAAAACTTGCTGCGCTTTGGCATGGGCTGCTCGCCGACTAAGACAGTATATGTTGACCCATACTACCTTATTGATTTCGAAGATGGATCCAATCAAGTACATATTTGAGAAACCTGCTCTCTCCGGAAGAATTGCAAGATGGCAAATGATCTTGACAGAATATGATATACAGTATACTACTCAGAAGGCCATTAAGGGAAGTGTTGTTGCTGATCATTTGGCTCATCAAGCAGTAGATGATTACCAGTCAATGAATTTTGAGTTCCCTGATGAAGACATTATGATTATTACCAAAGAACCTAGACAATATGACGGACCTGAACAAGGATCCCGATGGACTATGGTTTTTGATGGTGCCTCTAATGCACATGGTAATGGTGTTGGTGTTGTAATTAGTTCCCCTGAAGGTTGTCATACCCCGATTACTGCCAGACTTTGTTTCTATTGTACCAATAACATGGCTGAGTATGAGGCATGTATCATGGGTATTAAAGTTGTTATTGATATGAAGATTCAGTCCCTTGATGTATATGGAGATTCAGCCCTGGTAGTGAGTCAGATTAAAGGAGATTGGGATACCAAGCATGATAATCTCATTCCTTACAGAGAGCATGTGTTGTCTTTGACCCCATATTTCAAAGAGATTACCTTTGGACATATGCCACGGAGAGAGAATCAGTTGGCAGATGCATTGGCCACCATGGCATCTATGTTTGAGATCAGTTGGGATGATGAAGCTCCCAAGATTACCATTGATAGATTTGAGAAGCCTGCATACTGCAATGAGATTGACACTGAAGGGGCAGAGGAGAAGCCTTGGTTCTATGAAGTGAAAAGATATCTTGAAGCTCAGGAATTCCCTGAAGGGGCATCTGTCAAAGATAGGAAGTTCCTGAGAAGGTTTTCTGCTAAGTTCTTTCTGAGTAATGGTATTCTGTATAAGCGCAATCATGATTCAACTATGCTTCGTTGTGTGGATAAGAAGGAAGCTACAGAAATTATGGAAGAGATGCATGATGGGACCTTTGGCACTCATTCTAGTGGTCATACTATGGCAAAGAAGATATTGAGAGCAGGTTACTATTGGTCTACCATGGAAGCTGATTGCTATCAACACTCCAGAACTTGTCACAAATGTCAAATCTATGCTGATAAGGTTCATGTACCTCCATCACCATTGAATGTGTTGACTGCTCCTTGGCCCTTTGCCATGTGGGGCATTGATATGATTGGTGAGATCAAGCCTACTGCTTCTAATGGGCATCGTTTCATCCTGGTTGCTATTGATTACTTTACAAAGTGGGTAGAGGCAGCTTCATTTGCATCTGTGACTAAGAATGTTGTGGCTCGGTTCATTAAGAATAATCTCATATGTAGGTATGGCATCCCTGAAAGGATTATCACTGACAATGGCTCTAATCTGAACAACACTATGATTACTGATCTCTGCACGCAGTTCAAGATTAAGCATCATAACTCTTCTCCGTATCGTCCGAAGATGAATGGGGCAGTTGAAGCTGCTAATAAGAACATTAAGAAGATTGTACAGAAGATGACTGTTACTTACAAGGATTGGCATGAGATGTTACCGTTTGCTCTTCATGGTTATCGTACCACAATACGTACTTCAACAGGGGCAACCCCATTCTCCTTAGTCTATGGTATGGAAGCAGTTCTGCCCATTGAAGTTCAGATCCCCTCCTTGAGAATTATGAAGGATGCAGGCTTGGATGAAGATGAGTGGATTCAGACTCGATTGGACCAGATAAATTTGATTGATGAGAAGAGGTTAGCAGCAGTTTGTCATGGCCAGATGTACCAGAAGCGAATGATCAAAACTTTTAACAAGAAGGTTAAGCCAAAGGTATATCAGGCTGGTGACTTGGTAATCAAGCGTATCATATTACCACAGGGTGATCCTAGGGGCAAGTGGACTCCAACATATGAAGGACCATTTGTAGTCAAGACAGTGTTCTCAGGAGGTGCCATGATATTGACTACAATGGATGGTGAAGACTTCCCACAGCCTGTAAACGCAGACATAGTTAAAAAATACTACGCATAAAAAAGGACCCGCTAGGTTGACAGGCATAGGCAAAAATAAGGGCATCCCGGCAAACCAAAAGGGTTTGGGCAAAAATTAGGGATATATATAAAAAGATGTACACCCGGCAAGTCGAAAACCTGAAAAGGCGGCTTGGGCAAAAAAGGGTATCCCGGTGGATTGAAAACCTGAAAGGGCAATCCAGGCAAAAGTTAGGGATTAAAGCGTATGATTATGTCTCGTTTGGATCACTCATACCAGTTGTGCTACTTAATCAAGCTCGAACAGATAAAGCTCAATTCAATCGTTTCCATCTCAACAGCAGAAGATGAGATACTTGAATGGCAATAGTAGAATTGAAACTCAATAGGGTTATTTCCCACATAGCTGATTCTTTTTTGTAAAACTTTATGGCAAAATCCTCTTACTAGGGTTTATGTCTCCTTGTACAAACTTACCCGTGTATGGGTCATTTTTGATATAAATAAATTCCATCTTTTGAATCCAGATTTACTTTTACCCTATTTACATAAGCGAAACGTCCATTGGTTGTGTTTGAGTGTATGTATGCTTTTGAATATGATTAATGTTTACCAAAAATGCATGAATGCTTTTAATATGATTGATGTTTACCAGAAATGCATGAAAATGCAGTAATAGTATTTACTAAGGACGAACGAGGGAAGGATTTCAACGAAGCTTCGCCGGTTCACCTTTACAAGACAATTACAAATCCCTCAGTAGGATAAATCCATCTTCATAAAGTCCCATCTCCCCTGGAATTTATATCCATCTCTTTTATCCTCATACGGATATTCGGGAAATTACTTTCCAATAAGGGTACGACGAACGAAGACGGGATGTTGTATCTACTCTACTACCAAACGAAGACAGGAGGTTATCTATACCTTACTATCCCCAGCAGACGGGAGGTTATCTATACCCTGCTATCCCCAGCATACGGGAGGTTATATATACCTACTTATCAAGACTGGAATGAGTTCCTCATATTCTTCAACAAACGAATCGGGATTTATTTTCCCTGGCCAGCAGTTGTTATACAAAGATATCCAGACGCTTCCGGCAGTATCATATCATACATACATCATTTACATCATACCATAACATATACATCCATAGAAATATAGTACATTACCTAAGTGCATCATATCATACATGCATACATAAAGCATAAACTAATGTTATTATATAGAATGCTACCTTGTTTTCAGGTTAATTACCCAACAAACAAACTTATGATCATCAGGACTGCTCTATCCTCCTGATAAGCTTCTTATTACTTTGGGACTGCTTTATCGTAACCTCAGGGTTACTTTATCCTCCTGATAAGCTTCTTATTACTTTGGGACTACTTTATCGTAACCTCAGGGTTACTTTATCCTCCTGATAAGCTTTTTATTACTTTGGGACTGCTTTATCGTAACCTCAGGGTTACTTTATCCTCCTGATAAGCTTCTTATTACTTTGGGACTGCTTTATCGTAACCTCAGGGTTACTTTATCCTCCTGATAAGCTTCTTATTACTTTGGGACTGCTTTATTGTCACCTCAGGGTTACTTTATCCTCCTGATAACTTCTCATGACTTCAAGACTGCTTTAGAGTTATCATTATTGATTGCTCTATCCTCCTGAAATCATATTATTATTTCAAGACTGCTTTAGAGTTATCATTATTGATGGCTCTATCCTCCTGAAATCATTACTTCAAGACTGCTTTAGAGTTATCATTATTGATTGCTCTATCCTCCTGAAATCATTACTTCAAGACTGCTTTAGAGTTATCATTATTGATTGCTCTATCCTCCTGAAATCATATTATTACTTCAAGACTGCTTTAGGGTTATCATTATTGATTGCTCTATCCTCATGAAGACATGCTGTTACATCAGGATTACTCCAGTATCCTGAAAGCATATCATCAATACCTCAGGACTGCTCCAGACTCCTGACAGCTTTCATTATACCTCCATATTTTGGACTGCTTTATCTTCCAAGAAATATATCTGAAGAACTTTCCCCTAGTGGCATCTTTAAGCCCACTCAATCATATTCAACTAGTCATCTGTATCACTCTAATGCACTGGTGAGTGCAAATTTTTGGGCTTTTGTGTTCAATCCCCTTCAACCTTCCAGGTCATGACTGGCAAATATACCAATCTAACCCCTCAGGTTTCAGAAAATTGAACAGGGGCAGCTGTTGCACCCCAAAATTTGCCCTCACAATACAAGACTTTGTGTTCTAAGAAGGTTCACAAGGTTCACAAGTTTCTCAACACTTACATAACCTTTCATGAGGTTCATGAAGTCTACAAGTTACTTTATGAAGGTTCACAAGGTTCACAAGTTTCTCAACACTTACATAACCTTTCATGAGGTTCATGAAGTCTACAAGTTACTTTATGAAGGTTCACAAGGTTCACAAGCTTCTCAACATTTACAAGACCTTCCATGAAGTTCATGAAGTCTACAAGTCACTTCTTGAAGGTTCACAAGGTTCACAAGATTCACAATGATTACAAAGCTTTCCTGAGGTTTATGAGGTCTACAAAGCCACTTCATGAGGTTCACAAGGTTCACAATACCTCCCATGAGTTTCACAAGACATTTTATGATGGTTCACAAGGTTCACAAAGTTCACAATTGGTCAAGAGAGTTGACAATTCCCTCAGACAATGCACCTCTTAAGCAGTGCATCCAAAACTAGGGTTTTGACTTTAATCAGGCTAAATGGACTTCCAAGACTTCAAGTGAGCTTCATAACATCTTATATGTGTGTAAGAACCTCCATGTCAAGTTTCAAGACTTTTCTCAAAAGTTTGCTCAGTCAGATGATCAGATAAGTCAAAATCAGTCAATGCAGTTAAAAAGTCAAACTGAGGTCAACTGTGGTCAAACCAAGGTCAAACTTCATGATTTTTTGCCAACATCAAGTATATGAAGTAAAATTCATCATTTTATCAAGGGTTGATCATGATTCATCAAGGAGATTCCAGATCATCAATAATCAGGAGTTTCTAAATTAGGGTTTCCTCAGTAAAAGTCAACTGAACTTTGACCAGCCATAACTTTCACATACTTCATCACCAAGTCTCCATCCAAATCTCATGTTGAAGGAAATTGAATTCTCTACAACTTTTATGTTGAAAGTTAAGCCCAAAAATGCTTCATTTGGAAGATATGAGCTAAGACATTATAGGTCATTTCAAAAGTCAACAAAAAGTCAACAACTTCAAAAGGGCATAACTTGAGATTGGTAAATGATATGGACCTGAAACCAATGGGGTTGTTTAGAGGACTCTTCAAGCTTTCCAAAAAGTCCAAGAACACCCTCATACCTTTAAAATTGAGGGAGATATTCTCTTGCAAAGTTGGGAAATTTTGTGATGGTTTATATTGAAAATGGGGGTCTAGAACCAATTCCTTCCAAATGGGCTTGCTAAATTGTGATCCAATCCACATCATATCATTATGCACGACCCAATTGACCAAAATTCAGCATTTTTATTATTTTATTTTTATTTATTATTGATTTAATTCATAAAAATCATTTTAAATAAATATAAAATATGAAAATCTATTTTTGGAGGAAGATAATGCTTCTAGAAATTCTTAATTGGTGATTAGAATTAAAGAAGAAGGAAATCATGTGATTTATCCAAAGATAGTAAGCCTTCATGATCAAATATTTGAACTTTAAACTATGATCTTTTTCAATCTTTTTGGATCCAAATCTCCACACAACTAGTCCATATTTTGACCTAGAATCATTCTCATATAAGTATCAAACACAACCCTAGCCCTCAAGGACGAATTCCAGCAGCCAAAAGGTAAGATCATATTTCAAAATTTCAAGCAAAAAGTGAGATTCGGATTTTGAAATCCAGGGCATTGGAAGGCAAAGTAAGAACATAGAGATGTTTATTGATCATCACTGAAGCTAAAGCATCACTCATATGCATATCATGTGCTCCATATTGCTAAACCCGAGCCGCACTTGTTCTTACTTTTCTCTTTTTCGATTACATCAATTCAATGCATATAAATGGATTTTGCTTGACTAATGTTGTTTGTTGTGTGATATAGAATGTTTCTGGGCAGGAAAACCAAAGAAACCATGGCTAATTCACAAGATGCCATAGTTAGGGTTTGGACCTAGGTTTAGGGATTTTTGATTTAAGAAACTTAAATGAATTCTAAGAACACAGGATTAATCACGTGAATGCCTGGATCATAATGCTGGTTTTAATTTTGTAAAATTGTACGGTTTTGTTGCTTGTTGATGTTTGTAGGTTTTGCTGGGAATGGTTTTTTCGCAGGAAAACTTATAGGAATTTTCACAAGTAAATTCGCAGCTCTGGAGGTTGAAGAAGGCTGCTTCCCGCGCGCTCAGGAATTCAAATTATTGTTTAAAATATTATGTTTGATTGCTGGTTGGTTATCACAAGCGCTGGCTTGTCCCAGTGGAATGAGACGCTTGTGTTTGATGAAAAGGCCAGGGTTCGAAACCTGCCTTGCACCATTGTTTTTTTTCTATTTTTCAGGATGGCAAGAAGATATAATATATTATGATATGTTATCACCATATGACCAGAAGGGCTCTCCCAGCCAGGCGGTCAAGCATGCGCGTATACATTCATAAGGTCCTGGGTTCAACACCACCCCAGGCCTTTTTTATTTTTTTGTATTTTCTGGATTTTCCAAGTCAAGGCACAAAACAAAGTGGATCTCTTTTATTATCACCTGCGCCTGGCTGGCCTAGTGGTGAGTTTTGATGCTTGCAAACTGGATGACCTGGGTTCAAACCCAGCCAAGGTAAGTTTCCTTTTATTTTTTTTTCTTAATTTGTTTAATTGTTTTATTATTCACTAAATAATTAAATTATGCATGGATGTATGTTCAACAAACATTTTTCTAAAAATTTCTAAACTTTTATGTCTCCAATTCAAAATTCTTTTCTTTATTATGTGTGTAAATCTAATATATGTATATTATTCAATAATTTTTGTATTTAAATTATCAAACCCTAAAAAAATATTTTCTAAAATAAAACCTAATTCTATTTTTTCTATATAATTTTATGTATATATATTTATTATAATTCTTGTAAATTTTTGTAAATATGATTATTTTTATGAACATGATATTTAAAACTTATTTTCTTCATAATGTGTAAATATTTTTTTAATAATTGTTGATATATATTCATAAATAATTGAATTTTTTGTAAATAATTAGGATTTATAATTATATTATGCTTAGAAATTTTTCTTATTATATATTAAAATTAAACTTTGTGTACATATTACTATAATATTTTTTTTCTATTTTATTTCTATTTACTTTAATTATTGTTACTAACTATATTATTATTTATTATTATATATTGTTATGTCTCTAACCTTTGTTTATTTTACTAATTATCATTATTATTATTCTATTTTCACTAACATTATTATTTTTTTATTTATCACTAACCCCTATTATTTATTTATTGTTTATTTATTATTTATTGCTTATTTATATTTTACTTATTTTTGCTATTTATTTATTTTGCCTATTATTATAATGTTGTAAATGCTCCCGGATGTAAAAAATTTTTTTAATTATTTAATTATTGCTATGGTTAGTAATTTAGGGAGTGTAAATATGTATTCTCTTAAAATTAATTCTAGATCACTTTAAATTACAAGATAAATAATATTGAACACTCACACACGTAAGTCGATTTTAATCGCCGTCTCACTTTCTAAGGTTATCCCTCAAGTTGCCTACGAATAAGGTCAAGTGGGGTGTATAAAGCAAGTCCCTTTCAAATGAAAAATCATCAAGTCCCTCATGGTTGCCTTTACGGGTCGAGTCCCTTCGAATAATGATGATAGTCCCTCCAGTATGCTTATTACACCCCATAGTTGCCTTCATACAAACGGATGTCCCTCTCATGTCTCTAACATCCAAGGTAATGACTACCTACTCCTTAATAGTAGGGATAGTCTTACCAATGAAAGGATAAAGAACAAGAAAGACTTAAAACTTTAGGCTAGGTTCCTCTTATGTACTTGCTCACTTCAAAAACTTTTCAAACTCTTCACAATTTCAAACAAATTTTCAAAAACAAGTTTTTACACATCCGTACATGGATTATTATTAACTATTATGAAAATTTTTTCTATTCACACACTACACTTTCAAAAACAATTCAAAAGTGAGCTAAGTAACTAAGAGCCCATGGATAACCATGGATGTAAAGGGTGCTAACACCTTCCCTTTACATAACCTACCCCCCGGACCCAAAAATATCTCTTAAGGTCTTTCCTGTTCTTTTATACCCTTTCCTTTGGATAAAATAAAAGTCGGTGGCGACTCTTGCTATCCGCAACATAACTTAAAGTCAGTTCTCCCACCGTGTTACACCGTCCCCGTCGTGGTCCCTTTCCTTTTTAACCCGATGGCCGTCCCCGTCGTGGTCCCTTTCCTTTTTAGCCCGATGGTCGTCCCCGTCGTGGTCCCTTTTCTTTTTTTTAGCCCGATGGCCGTCCCCATCGCTGGTTACTTTACTTTATGAACTTGATGGCCGTCCCCGTCATGTTTCATTAATCCCCTGAGGATCTTACAACTTTACTCGATGGCCGTCCCCATCGTAATACCTTTTTATCCCCAGCATGTCGGTCGTCCCCGTCATTGCTCTTTACCCAGCAGTCGTCCTCTGCTCGGCGGTCGTCCTCCGTCGCCCACACTTTACAATATAGTTTATTTTCTTTTACAATCTATATCCCTTTTATTCTTCATTCTGTGAGTGCAAATTTTGGACTGTCTTTGGTATTCAACCACAAGTTATCTTGTTTGCCTGATAAGCCTTCGCTTACATCCTGCACAACTAACTCATGTTTGAATAGGGGCAGCTGTAAACACCCCAAATTTTCCCTCACCCATTCACACCTTGGCTTGTGATCATTTCATATGCATAAACACAATCATAACATCTCATACCACAATTTTGAATCTTTGCATTGGTTCTAAGTCATCTGCACCTAGGGTTTGTGATCTGAGCAATCCAAGGGCTTCTTGAGCCACTCCAAAGGTCATCAATCACTTCAAAGAGGTCCATGTGTGTTCAAGTATCATATTATATCCTCTCAAAGTCAATAATGCCAAAGAATCACAAGAGCTGGGAATGGCATGAAGGCAGAGCCAGGTTTGACTGCACAGATGACCTAAAATTAGGGTTTTGGTTTCAGAGGCCATAACTCCAAATTTTTTGGTCATTCTTGTTTCCATTGGTCTCTATATGGTATAGGGAGTATGCATATCAATTTTCATGAAGAAATTCCATGGGGAAGTCATCTGATCAAGAGTTGACTTTTCAAGCAAGTCAGTGCAAAATCAGGGCATCTGAGGCCCCCAATGACCCAACCAAGGGGTGATCTTCATCATTTTGATTGTATATGATCTTTATTTGATCATGGAAGATGTTAGAATTTCACAAAATCAAGAATTTCAAGTCTTTTGCAAAGTTGACTTTTTGGGCAAGTTTGACTTTTAATGAAAATGTCATTTTATGCAACTTTTTCAACCCTTACTTTTTGATCCAAAAAAGCTTCAAATGGAAAAACTTTGGTCATGAAAGTTGTAGAATAGATCTTTCCCTTTTCAAAAAGTACAAGAACATGACCTAATTCATTTTTGATCAAAAGTTATGGTTTGTCAAAGTTGGCAAAAATCACTAAAATTCAAGTTATGCACCAAATGGGAAACTTGCAAATTCTTGTACCAAGCATTCTATTGACTTCAAAATGACTTCAAAACTTCATCATATGATCATACATGACCTAAAAATAGAATTGGCCCAAGGGATTTTTCATTCTTGTGACTTGATTTTCAAGAAATCCATAAGTCATTTTTATAAAGATGCAAAGAGGGATTTTTGGCAAAATCATCCTCCAAGGAATTATGTGATCACTAGCTGATTTCTATGCATTGCCATGACTAAATGAAGTTCCATGCACCAAAATTCAGCAAGAATCATTTCACATACATAGCACAAAATCATGAGAAAACACCAAGTGGGCAAGTTGCAAAAGCTAGCATAGCTCATGATCCACATGTTGCAGTCACTCACAAACAATCTAAGGGTCATCCTTGACCCAAGCTGAAGCAGGACATGCCCTTGGACAGCTACTGCCATAGCCCATGCTGCAAGTACCAATCACATTGACTTTTTTGCCAAAACCCCCATACTCTTGGAACAGTGGGCAGCCACCTCTACTGACCTGCTCCACAGGCTACTCATACATTGTGGGAATGTTATAGCAAGAGATTGGCCATTGAGACAAGCTAGAACACAGCCTTCCCAAAAACTGTAAAAGAACTTCTCTTCTTCGAATCACCTTCCACATCCATCAAACACCCCATTTCTCTTTACCAACAAGTCAAACACACTCAAAGGAACCAGAATCCACCATTGAAGTAGCTTGAAACTTCACAAATCCTGACTGTGGAATCTGCTGCACCAGAACACTTCTTCTCAAATCAGCCATCCACAAGAACTTTGAAGCATCTCATTGAGTTCAAGAGGGTCAAAGAAGTTCATTTGCACAAGGGGGAGACTCTGGAAGCTCACCATTGAAGCTTTCCAGCTCAGGTATGGCCATGAACTTTTTCTCACAGAGCTTGCATTTTATGTTATAAATTGATAGTGTATGTCTTGCTGGTCATGGGGATGTCCTTAGATTTGAAAATAGTGAAGAAATGAGGATTTACTGATGCTCTGAAATTTCACCCGTGAATCTTGTTGGCTTCGATTCTCACTGTTTGTGCATGATAAATTTAGTTTGAGGGGTGATTTGAATGGGGTTTGGGTAGAGGAACATTTCCCTGCTTTTAATTCGGTGAATGGTGGCCTGAATCATGATCTAGGGTTTTCAACCCGCCGGAGAAGATGACCGGAGCTTCCCTCCGGTCACCTGAAAGTGCTTAACCCTAATCCTTGTAATTAAATGACATTTGAATCTGGTGCGTTGGATCCTCTGACTTTGGTTGACTGGCGCGCGTTTGTGTGGCCCAGATGTGTCCTCAGAAACCCTAATCATAATTAGTTTAATTAAATCCAATTAATTAATTCATAATCTTAATTTAGCCAGAAATGATCCTGACCCTTGCTTCACGCGCCAAGTCAACAGCTGACCCCCCAACTTTGAATCTGATGCGTTGGATTGGTTTACTTTTCATTTTCTTTATTTTTTATTCCATTTATTTTGTATTTCTTTCTCCATTTATTTTAAAATAGCAAAACTCATTCAAAAATTTTGAATTTTTTTATACAAGTTATTATTTAATTTCAGAACACAAAAATATTTTTATTTTTATTTTTTGCATTAAAAAAGTATTTTTAAATATTTAAAAGTTTATTTTTAATTGATTAATAAGAATTAATTAATTAAAAATACTTTTAGGTATTTAAAAATCACCAAAAAATTCATGAAACATTTAAAACCATTTAGAAACATTGTCCAACCTTCAAACCAAATTTCTTTTTTGATCTTGATGCATTTTGAGAATTTTTCATGGAATTAAAATCATTTTGATGCATTATTTTGATCCAAACTTCCAAAAATCACTTCTGCCTAACCATAAAGGGTTGGACTTTGATTCTTTTTGCATTGTGTTTAGCATATCATGTAGTATGTGAGATTAAATGGGCATGATTTGATCTTTCATTTTCCATTTGTTTGGCTTTTTTCTTGTTAAGGAACCCTAAAACCCTAGAAATCTTAGGAAAATCATAACTTGAATTAGGTTAAGAGTTGGAACTTCTCCTTTGGGCAATGAGTTAGTATAGGATTAGGGATCCTTTGAGTGAATTTTCAATTTTTTATATTGATGTTTGCTTCTGATTTTGGTTTTTGTTTGATGCTTTGATCATAAACCCTAATTTGGGCTTCCATATGCATCCATCTTGCATTTGCATTCATACCTTGACTTGCCATAGCATTTTGTGCACCCATTTGGTTCATTTAATATCATAAGACATATTGAAAGCATGTTTGATCATTGCATCTTGCATTTGCCATGTTGTATGCCCTTTGCATTTCATTACTTTTCATGTATGTTCATGGTTCTTAACTTGTTTCATTTGCACCCATAAGCTTGTATGATCATCTCCATGTGTTGTCTCATGTTTGTAGCATCTCATAGCATCATTAACATCATGTATGTGCTTCTGGTTTTGATTCACACCATGTCATTTCATCTCATTTTGCATTGCATTGCATTCCTTTACTAACTTTTCAGGTGGTATGTAACTTTGAGAAGTGAACTTGTCTTCACTTCTCATTTTTTTCTTTTCATCTCTCTTATGCATCCATGCTGCATTTTGTTATGTGTTTGAGATTGAGCTTGCTCATTCTTTTTCTTCTTACTTTCTTTCCTCAAGTAACTTGTCTTCTTCAAAGAAGCAAGTTACTTTGCTTCTCCTGATCCTTTCATCTGCTTCCTGGTGGTTCCATTGAAGATCTTTCTTGTTAAACCTCACAAACTTTAGGAACAACCAAGCATGACAATGATTAGGGTTTTGATTAGTCTCCCCACTTAGTTTTTTACCTTTGTGTCTCTTTTGAGTCTTCTTTTCTCATCTCATAATCAGGGACTAAACCCTAAAGGCTTTAAGGCTTTGTGATTAAGCTTATGCCTGCATCCTTCTATTAGGATGGAGTGTATAACTTTGATCCTAAGTGTTGAACCCTTAATGTGTTTAAATCTCTTAATCAATCTACTTAATAACTATCAAGACATCACACTTGTAACTTGGGCCTTGCATTAGGGTTCTAATTCTTCCTTAATTGGTTAAGAAGGACTAACCCTAGTGTTAATGGACAAGTCCCCCTCAAGTTGTCTTACAAACCATAAAATTCACTTCATCATCTCACCATTAAATAAAATCCACTTAACAAAGGCTTGTTTTGACATGAGTTTAAACCCTAATCATGGATTAAGTTGAGGAGCTTTCCTCAGCTTAAACATTCTCATCTATTATCCTTCTATTAGGATGGTGTAATGAGTCTGTTTAATCCCTGATTATGGCTTAACCTCATTACTTAACACTAAAGAAAAAACACCAAAAACATCTAAATAATCACAAGTAGGTTAATGATCTTAATCCTATACCATGGTGATTAAGTGTGAGAAGCTGACTTCACACTTAAGGTATTCTCATTACCCCTAATCAGAGGGAAGATGTGATGAGTTTATTAAATCCACTGGTTTAGGCTTAAGCTCATTAACTTATGACAAATTCTCAAAAGCAATAAAAGACTGAAAACTCAAAAACAAGCAATAATCGTCCCCTTCGGGATTCTTTTCTCATCATATTCACTCATAAACGAGAACTTGCTTCTTCCGTCTAATGCAAGACAGTTAGCACCTGAGCCAGACAGGTCATACACTTGAGCATAGGCAAGCAAGCAGTTCACAAGTCAATTCATCTTTCAGTCTCTTTCGGTCGAACTACGGTGTTCTGACTTCCTCATTGCACGAGAGGATACGTAGGCATAACTTAACAGTTATCGAACAAAAGTCTCTGTATATTCCCCCTCTTTCCAGCCTTATCCTAAGCCTCATGATCTTGAGTAATTCATTCTCATTCTTACACTGACACATCATTTATACACTTTACACTTCCTTCACACTGACACCTGTACATTTTCTTCCAGCTCTTTTATACACAGATTGCACTGACACTACCCCTTTAAAACACAAATCTTTTAAGCGTGGATCCCGTCGAGTACGGCGGACAATCTGGGTGCTAATACCTTCCCAGGTTGTAACCAACCCCCTTTCTCAGTCTCTCTGGTTCGCAACCGTCTTATCCATCTTTTCTAGGTCTATGCAGCATTGCCTTTCCTCCGGGATAAAAATGCCTAGTTGGCGACTCTTTTCTTCTCCAGTGAGTTCACTGCTTTCGCCGACCGTTCGCGTTTGTACCTTTATTTGGGCCATTTCCCATTTATCGGGAGCGACACTCTTTATTACTCTTGGCTAGTAAGACACTTGCCAAAATCAGATGCTTTCCTGAACCCCCATCAGCAGAAGAATTGGGCTAAGAGATTCATTTCCTTGACATCAGATGACATCAGATGCTGCACTCAGAGCACCAAGGGCAAGAACATCATTACTAGTTGTGGGCAGTATCCTAATGTGCCTTTGATAGGAGTGAAAGGTTGCATCAACTACAACCCTTTACTGTTTAAGAGACAATTAGGATATGCTTTGGTTCATCCTCCCAGAGGACAAGATTTGGCTGAAACTCTCTATTGTGAAATTCAACCCAACTCTGCTGTTGTCAGACAAGTTGCATGGGCTTGGGATAACATTCAGACCAAGGGAACAGCCATCCTTGGCAAGTGCAACAAAATTGCTTCAGCACAGTATTCTGATTGGTCTCGTACCAGAGCTCAGATCACCCGGATGCCGTTCATCTTAGAGGATATACCTGGACCTTCTACAGTACAACCTGCAGCTACTATCAACCTGGAAGAGTTTGAAAAGCTGAAAGAGAGGAATACTCAGCTAGCTGAAGCCTTGAAGAAGACTCTCTGGGAGAGAAATGACAGCCGTCTGGATAATGAGAGATTGGAAAGGCTTAGGATTGAGCATTTGACCAAGATTGAGAAGACAGATGACTATATCAGAAAGGCAAGGGCAGGGAAGTTAGTACTGAAGAATGCTTGCAAGGAAGCAAAGACTCAGAAGGCTAGGGCAGAGCATTATCTGGAGGAGAGCCAGGCTAGGTGGATCAGAATCACTGAAGCCCGTGCACAAGAAGATCAGAGGACCCATGCTAAGATAGAGCAGTTGTAGGCTAGTGAGAAGAAGAGTCAGGCAGCCCTGATAGCAGCACAGAGAGAGATATCTAAATTGAAACTCCGGGCGGGGTTAAAGAGGTCAAAGGATCAGGATAAGCATAAGAAGTTAGCCAGTGCCATTGCTACCAGGAACCTTCTCATCAGGACTATTACAGAGCACCCAGTAGGGCCAGTGACTGAGGCCCTCCTGAAGGAAGTCAAAGAGGATGACTTTGGATTGGATGTCTGATCCTTTTGCTTGTACTTCTTTCTTTTATTGTACTTTTCTTTTGTTATTGTATTTTGACCCACCATGGGTATGTATTGTAATCAAACTATGTATTTTCATCCTTTGTAATATATCGGTTTGTATTATTTGTGGTGGGCTTTATCTATCAACATCATCAGCATTTCCTCGAGGTCTGGAAAGGTCAAAACCAAAGAACCAAACCGGATACCCTTGGAAGACAAATAAGCATGTTGCATTGCATACTGACATTTTATTTGTTTTGTAGGTTTTTGTTTTATTGTTGTTTCTCACTTTGTTGTGGTTTCAGGAAACATTGCTCGCAGAATAGTGTTCCCTGTCATCAGAATACACCGGTACCCGACGAGAAATAACCTTCTGGGAATTCAGATGGATCAAGTTCAGCAAGACATGAAGGAAGTAAGGACCCAAATGGCTAATGAGAGGGTTGAGATGAGGAATCAAATGACCCAATTCATGACTGTAATGGCTGGTTTAGCTCAAAGCCAGGAAAGGGTGAGGGAGTTGGTTGAAAGGCAGACTCCTGAAGAACACCATCCAGGTATAAGAGGTACCAGTAACAACGATCACGGGCAGCCTCACACTAATCCACCAGAGTTTGGGCATCATCTAAACCCAGAAGTCAATGTCATAAGGAATACTCAGGGTAACACTGCTGGAGGTAGGATCTTGCAAGAGGATCCTCAAGAAGAGAAGTTTACAGTTGTTGGGGCTGGGGACGAAGTTTACGATCGTAGGCTGGATGAAATTTCAGAGAAGCTAAGGTCTCTTGAATCCCAGAATTCCCTAGGCTTTGATGTAATAGACATGGGACTGGTGGATGGGGTGAGAATTCCTCACAAGTTCAAACCCCCGTGTTTTGAAAAGTATAATGGCACATCTTTCCCACACACCCACCTTCAATCATTTTTGGGAAGGTTAAAAGCATACACCATGGACGAAAAGCTGTGGATGTTTTACTTTGAGGACAGTCTGACAGGGGCATCCCGAGAATGGTATTCCCACTTAACTAGAGCCACAGTGAGGAACTGGAAAGACTTGGCTGAAGCGTTTATCCGTTAGTATCAGTATAACTTGGACATGGCTCCAAATAGGACCCTCCTAATGAGGATGTCTCAATCTTCCCGTGAAAGCTTCAGGGAATATGCCCAAAGGTGGAGGCAACTTGCTGCTGCAGTTCAACCTCCTATGTCTGAAAGGGAAATGGCATACATGTTCATGAATACCTTTCAAGGAACATACATTGACAGGCTAGCTGCATTCTCTTCCACCAGCTGGAGAAAGGATAGAGAGTCTATTGAAGATAGGAAAGATCCCCGATAAAGGTGCCAGTTCCAGCAGTACCAGAAAACCATTTGCTGGGCCCCGTAGATCTGGTGAGACCAACTATGTGCACATGGGAAGAGGGAGACCCCAATACTTGCCCAGAACAATTGCTGTTGTTACTATCCCTGCTCCACCTCCTCAGTATGTTCAACAACCTCAACACTTTCCGCAACAATAACAATTTCCGCAACAGAGATCATACAACAATAACAACAATAATCAACAACAACACCCGTTTCAACAGCGGTCATCTCAGGTCAACCGAGTGATTGACCCCATTCCTATGCCATATGCTACCCTACTGCCAAAACTCCTAAAGCTCAATCTGGTTAAGTTGAGGACATTGGCTCCACCTGATCCTCAAAACCTTCCTAGAAACTATGATGCCAATGCTAGGTGTGCTTTTCATTCCAATGCACCTGGTCATTCTACAGAAAAATGCAGAGCACTGCATATGAAGGTTCAGGATCTGGTAGATTCAAAAGCCCTGAACTTTGCACCTCCTCCCAATGTAATGAAGAATCCTATTCCAAGTCACAATGGGCCAAGGATTAATGATGTAGAGGATGGATCACCCTTGATTTTAATAGAAGACATTGCATATATTCAAACACCTCTGACAGAGGTTAAAGCCCAGCTTTTAAAGTGCCAAGTGTTTCCAGGTTGTGAGGCATGTTGTGAATCATGCAAACGTTCTGAGAATGGGTGTGCCAGCTTGAGGAAAGGCATTAATGACTTGATTAAGGAAGGCATTCTGCAAATTACAACCACAACTTCTACAACACCAGCAACCCTTTCGTCAACAACACTGATTCTTCTACAAATGCAACAACCATCTGTCCAAGTGAATCTTCTACAAATGTAACAACCTTCTTTCCAAGTGTTTCTTCTACAACTGCAACAACTATTGTTCCAACCGATTCAGCTACAACTTCAACAATCATTCCATCTATCACTTCAACACACAATTCATTTGCACCAACTACTACAACTTCAACAACTGATAATGATGTTTCCACTGTCACAATTTACTACGACCCGACAACGGTCCCGAGTTCCGACAACTTTCAACCTCAACAACAGTCTCAACAAAGCTTCAATTCACCTTCACCTACACCCACCAGAGGTCCTGTAACAATATTTTATGATCCACAGACCATCGTAGTCCCAACAACAGCTGCAGTAAGCCCAGTCACCATCACGGTGCCCGGGCCAATCCCATATGACAAAGACAGTGCTATACCATGGCATTATAGTGTTGATCTATACTACAATGGAGAGAAAGTCCTTCTTGATTCTCCAGTTCTCACTCCCCAAGTGGACAATGTTGGGGGAGGCGGAGGCTTCACCCGAAGCGGACGTCTCTTTGCATCACAAGTCCCTAGAACCAACAATGAGGCAGAGGCTGCTGCCAAAGCCAAAAGGAAGAGTGTGATACCGGAAGAATCTGCACCTAAAGAAACTCATAAGTTATCCTTCGATCAAGATATGGATGAGTTTATGAGAATTATTAAAAGAATTGACTACAAAGTTGTGGATCAGCTCCACCAGACTCCTTCTAAGATCTCTATATTATCCCTGCTGTTGTGTTCTGAGGCTCATCGGGACGCACTACTTAAAGTTCTGCACGCTTCCTACGTGCCATAAGAGATCACAGTGAATCAACTTGAGACAGTGGTATCTAATGTCAATACTAGCCATGGGCTAGGTTTCACTGATGCTGATTTGACAACAGAAGGACGTCACCACAACAAAGCTTTGCACATAACCCTGGAGTGCAAAGGAGCTATATTATCTCATGTTCTTGTAGACACTGGGTCTTCACTCAATGTCTTACCAAAGAAAGCTCTTGTCAAGCTCGAGTATGATGGAATAGCTCTCCGACCAAGAATTCTTGTGGTCAGGGCTTTTGATGGCTCCAAGAGGTTTGTTCTTGGAGAGGTGGAGTTGCCTGTGATAATCGGTCCGCAGGTCTTTCAGACTACTTTCTATGTGATGGATATTCAGCCGACCTACAGTTGTTTATTGGGTCGACCATGGATTCACGCCGCTGGCGCAGTTACGTCGACCCTTCACAAGAAATTGACATATGAGTGGGAAGGACATATTATCACCATTTGTGGTGAAGAGGACATATTTGTTAAGCATCTGGCTACATACAAGTACATTGAGATGGATGGTGAAATCCATGAAACTATAAGCCAAGGGTTCGAGGCCCTGAATGTCAATGAGGCGACGACTGAAGTATTTGTTGCATCCTAGGAGGATAGGATGGGTACATCAATTATCTCCTATCAGCAAGCCCGAAAGGTTGTTGAAGATGGAAATGCCCAAGGCTGGGGCAAGCTGCTGCCGGTGGAGAAGAAGGAGGATCGATTCGGTTTGGGTTACAGACCATTCCGACAAGATCAATCAGAGGCTGCAAAAGAGCCAAAGTTCATCAGTGGGGGGATGCTCACCCCAGATGCTGTGAACAATGTGGAAGACGAGGAGGAAAACAACCGCAACCTGGAGAGCTGGATACGTCCAAGGATCCCGGGGAACCAAGTCCTTACCTGGTCTTCCTAGGAAATTATAAGGGTTACTCCTGCAGAGTAATTATTATTTCCTATCTTTTTAGCATGCATCAAGTCCTGCATCTTGCCCAAGGTGTCAGGACTCATTTTGTAATAGGGCCATATTGTCATTTTGTGCAAATGATTAATCAATGAATATCAAACATCTTTTGCAAACGAGTCCCTTTTTTGCTCACTGTCTTTTCATTTTTCACTTTTGTACAAAACAATAAAATGGCAATGTTTTCAAAATAAATAACTTACTTTTCACTTTTTCTAAACAAGATTAAAACTGATCACTAAAACGAACCAATCTCAACCCTTGCAGAGATTATCCTCCAGATTGCACCGACAACAACACTAATATGACCTTGTATGACTTCGACAATCCAATTAATCAAGCTGATGAAGGGGTTAAAGAAGACTATGAGTTACCTGAAGAGTTAACCAGGTTGTTAAGGCAAGAAGAGAAAGTGATTACTCCTCATCAGGAGGAAGTTGAAACAATTAATCTTGGTACCGAAGAAGACTTGAAAGAAGTAAAGATTGGGGCCAGTCTGCAAGATTCAGTGAAGGAACAACTTATTGACATGCTTCGAGAGTACGTCGATGTCTTTGCTTGGTCATATCAAGACATGCCAGGTCTGGATACTGATATTGTTATACACAAGCTGCCTTTGAAAGAAGATTGTCCTCCAGTAAAGCAGAAGCTACGTCGTACTCGTCCGGATATGGCCATGAAAATTAAAGAAGAAGTACAGAAACAGTGGGACGCCGGTTTCCTTGCTGTAACTAGTTACCCGCCGTGGGTGGCTAATATTGTACCAGTGCCTAAAAAGGATGGCAAAGTAAGGATGTGTGTGGATTACCGGGATCTGTACAGAGCTAGCCCGAAGGATGACTTCCCTTTACCTCACATTGATGTATTGGTCGAAAACACAACTCAGTTCTCAGTATTCTTTTTCATGGATGGTTTTTCAGGGTATAATCAGATCAGGATGTCACCCGAAGACATGGAAAAGACTACCTTCATTACACCTTGGGGCACATTCTATTACAAGGTAATGCCTTTTGGACAGAAGAATGTCGGTGCTACTTATCAACGGGCTATGGTAACATTATTCCACGATATGATCCACAAAGAAATTGAATGCTACGTGGATGACATGATTGCGAAGTCCCTCACTAAAGAAGATCATCTGGTAAATCTACTAAAGTTGTTCAAGCATATGAGAAAGTACCAGTTGAAGCTAAACCCCAACAAATGCACATTCAGGGTATGTTTCGGTAAGCTGCTGGGATTCATTGTAAGTGAAAAAGTAATTGAAGTTGATCTTGACAAAGTCAAAGCTATTCAGGAGATGCCTGCACCTAGGACTGAAAAGGAAGTTCGGGGATTCTTGGGTAGATTGAACTACATATCGAGGTTCATATCTCATCTCACTGCAACCTGTGAGCCCTTGTTCAAACTGTTAAGAAAGGAACAAAAAATCAGGTGGAACGACGATTTTCAGAAAGCTTTTGACAAGGTCAAGGAGTACCTGCAAGAACCTCCAATCCTCATGCCTCCAGTTGAAGGAAGACCTCTAACAATGTACCTTATAGTATTAGAAGGATCAATGGGGTGTGTGTTGGGCCAGCATGACGAGTCTGGTCGAAAAGAGTATGCAATATACTACTTAAGCAAAAAGTTTACCGACTGTGAACAACGTTATTCACTGCTTGAGAAAACTTGTTGTGCTTTAGCGTGGGCTGCTCGCTGACTAAGACAGTATATGTTGACTCACACTACCTTATTGATCTCAAAAATGGATCCATTCAAGTACATATTTGAGAAGCCAGCACTTACCGGAAGGGTTGCAAGATGGCAAATGATTTTGACAGAATATGACATTCATTATACATCTCAAAAGGCCATCAAAGGTAGTGTACTGTCTGGCTATCTAGATGAGTAACCCATTGATGATTACCAACCAATGAGATTTGACTTCCCTGATGAAGACATCATGTTCCTGAAAGCAAAAGATCATGAAGAGCCTGTTCACACTGAAGGGCCTGACCCAGAAGAAGAATGGACAATGATGTTTGATGGGGCTGTCAATATGAATGGGCGTGGAGTTGGTGCAATGTTCATTACACCTAAAGGAGTTCATATGCCTTTCTCGGAAAAACTCACCTTTGAATGCACTAACAATGAAGCTGAATACGAAGCTTGTATCATGGGTCTTGAGGAAGCCATTGACCTCAGGATCAAGACTTTAACTATATTCGGGGATTCGGCTTTGGTAATCAATCAGACTAACGGCAAATGGTACACTCATCAGGAGCATCTGATTCCATACCATGATTATACGAGGAGATTATTGACTTTATTCACAACACTCAAACTGGAGTACATCCCTCGAGACGAAAATCAGTTCATAGATGTTTTAGCTACCATTTCCTCCACGATCAAGGTTCAAACTGAAAATTATGTGCCTCGGATTTCGGTATCCAGACTTGACAGACCAGCATACGTATTCTCCGTGGACATTGCTAAAGATGACAAGCCTTGGTTCCACGACATCAAATGCTTCTTAGAGGATCAAACATACCCACTTGGGGCATCATCCAATGATAAGAAGACATTAAGAAGGCTGGCTGGTAGTTTCTTCTTGAATGTTGATGGTTCGTTATACAAGAGAAACTTTGATATGGTGCTCCTCAAATGTGTTGATAAGAAAGAAGCAGACTTGCTGATGCACGAGGTGTATGAAGGATCTTTTGGTACCCATGCGGGAGGGCATGCAATGGCTAAAACGTTGTTAAGATCAGGTTACTACTGGATCACAATGGATCCAGATTGTTGTGCTTATGCCAGAAAGTGTCATAAATGCCAGATCTACGCAGACAAAGTGCATGTGCTTCCGAATCCTTTGAACGTGATGTCTTCACCTTGGCCCTTTTCCATGTGGGGCATTGACATGATTGGAAAGATTGAACTGACTACTTCAAATGGCCACAGGTTTATCCTGGTAGCCATTGATTATTTCACCAAGTGGGTTGAAGCTGCTTCGTATGCAAACGTCACCAGACAAGTGGTAGCCAGATTCTTGAAAAGAGACATCATCTGTCGATATGGAGTACCCGAGCGAATCATTACTGACAATGGTTCCAATTTGAACAACAAAATGATGGCAGAGCTATGCCGGGACTTCAAGATCCAACACCACAACTCTTCTCCTTACAGGCCAAAGATGAATGGCACTGTCGAGGCAACTAATAAAAACATTAAGAAGATTGTGCAAAAGATGGTGGTTACTTACAAAGACTAGAATGAAATGCTACCATTTGCCTTGCATGGGTACCATACCTCAATCAGAACATCCACTGGGGCAACACCTTATCAATTTGTGTATGGTATGGAGGCAGTCCTACCTGTTGAAGTTGAATTACCCTCCTTACGGGTATTGATGGATGTAAAGCTGAATGAAGCAGAATGGGTCCGATCTCGGTACAATCAACTGAGTCTGATCGAAGAGAAGAGATTAGCTTCAATTTGTCATGGGCAGTTATCTCAAACAAGAATGAAGAAAGCCTTCGATCAGAAAGTCAGGCTTCGGGAATACCAAATAGGAGATCTTGTGCTGAAAAGACTCCTTCCTCCTCATACAGACCACAGGGGCAAGTGGATTCCGAATTACGATGGTCCATTCATAGTAAAGAAAGTTTTCTCTGGTGGAGCATTGATTCTCACTACTATGGATGGTGAAGATTTCTTATCCCTTGTGAATTCAGATGCAGTTAAAAAATACTTCGCATAAAATGAACCGTTGGACATAAAAACAGAATGTAAGTCCAGGCAAAAATAGGGCATCCCGGCGAGTCAAAAACAGAATAAGAGACTCGGGCAAAAATAAGGGAAAAGTCAAAAAAATGTACACCCGCTGAGTTGAAAAGCCGCATTGGATAGCTTAGGCAAAAATGGGTATCCCGGTGGATTGAAAACCCGAAAGGGCGATCCACGCAAAATAAGGGAATAAGCGAACAACTGCTTTCTGAATTAGGCTGTATCACTTACAACATGGCAAGCTTCGAAAGGTTAAAGCATCGGTTAAAATCAACCTTCTTCAGAAAGAAAGATACGAAGAACGTCAAGGTCATACGGGTCATAGCAAAGGAAGCTTACCGGAGCGTCGTCAACATTGCCAACACCTTTATTTTTCTCAATTTGTAACAATCTCCTCATTTCAGGGGATCTGCTTCTTTGACTGTATTTACCAATTCAGGGCACCCAGATTAATAAAATCAGATTTTCAGTCACACTTCGTCTTATACATTTTTGTTTCGTTTGCAAAATGTCCAATATCCATGATATAATATTTGCATAAAACCGATGTGCCTTTCTATTTAAGTGCTTGCAGGAAATGTATTTTCTCTCAGGAAGATCTAACTCTTATGACGGAATCCGATAAGGGATACCTCGGGATACTCGTGCGTTTCTTTGTCTTAACAGGTTGCAGGTATTCAAACATGGGGCATGCCAAGCATCACATCCCCAGCACATCTTTTCAAGCAGCATCTGAAATGCTTTCTCCCCAACAAAGTTGCCAAAGCATCCTCATCCCCAGCCGGGATCCCCACAGGAAGATCATTCGGTGATCTTTCCTCCCCCAAACAGAGTGCCAAGTCTCTCAAAGACAGAAGAGTCGACTCCCCACAGAGTTCCAGCCTCTACCCAGAAGAGCAATGTCTGAAGTTCTTACACAACAAAGTGATGGAAGCTTCCTCGTTCCCCTGCTGGGATATCTCCTTACCAGATAGATCTATCAGTGATCTAGTCCCCCAAGCAGAACCATATGTTTTATCAGATCTACCAATGATCTCATCCCCAACTGGGATATCCTTCCAAGCAGATCAGCTAGAGATCTTAACAGCAGCGGGATCCGAGTCCTAGATTGGTTTCTTTTGCATAATCATAGCATTTAAATCATTTTTCCCACAAAGCGTAGAATTCCGTCTAATACGGAGCATTATGGCAAAAATTAAACATTCGCATGATCACAAGCCAGGTTCGAATCAGTCACCTGCAAATACCAACAGTGCCTCTTCAGCAATATACAAAGTACTTCCCTTGCACATAAAAGCCAAAGTGTCCCTTTGCACTCTCAAATACAAATACTTGTCCAAAACATGTTCTTCTCGACACTCGTCCATGTCATCTCAATCTCCCCACAAAAAGCCAAAGCGTCCCCTTTGCACCCTCCAACACAAATACATATTCATTATACTCTTCCGACACTCGTCTGTGTCATATCACCCCCTGCAGATAAGCCACAAGCATCCTCTTTGAATACGGAAACCTATTTACACTCACTTGGCACCCGTTCGTGTCACCGCTCCCCGGCATGGTTGCCCAAACACTTATTGTAAACCAAACACTTGTTCATAATATACTCCTTTCGACACTCGTCCGTGTCATCCTATCCCCACAGGTTGCCAGAATACCTTTTACACTCATAAGTTCATAACTTATACACTTTCTCTTCTGACACTCGTCCATGTCACACATTTTCCCAGCAAATTGAACACTCGTCTGTGTCTTGCTCATACTTCACAATACTTGTTTTTACTTATACAGATACTCGTCCGTATCTTGTACACACTTATTCCCCACAGATTCGACACTCGTCCGTGTTCTTTGTTAACCAGTTGGTACTCGTCTGTATCATCATCTCTGAACACGCGTCAATGTTTGTTTCTACATATACTCGTCCGTATCATGGTCTTAAGGATGCTCGTCTGCATCTTTAATCTATACACAGCGTCAAACACTTATACCTTTTATTTCTTGGATGTAAACACTCGTCCGTGTTTACTATTCCCCAGTAAGTCCCCAGCAAAGCAACTTTTCTTCTATCTGACATTCGTCCTATGTCATGATACTTTCGGCAGCCGTACCCTGCTAGGTGATCTTCCTTCACCTTTGGATGACCGTCCCTCATCCTTTCCCCAACGGAGTATCCATAATTGGAACCAATTTCTATCCGACATTCGTCCTATGTCGTGATATTTAGCAGCCGTCCCCTGCTAGGTGATCGTCCTTCACCTTTTTGATGATCGTCCCTCATCACTTTTATCCGATGGTGGTCCCCATCGTTGATCTTGTTATCTGACATTCGTCCTATGTCATGATAAACCCCGAGAGCAGCCGTACCCTGCTAGGTGATCGTCCTTCACCTCTTGATGATCGTCCTTCATCATGCTTATCTGATGGCCGTCCCCATCGTCGACCTTTTCTATCCGACATTCGTTCTATGTCGTGGTAAAGAGCAGCCGTCCCCTGCTAGGTGATCGTCCTTCACCTCTGATGACCGTCCCTCATCATTTATTTTCATTTATTCTTTGAACCGATGGCCGTCCCCATCGTTGTTTACCTTACTTTGCAAACTTGGTGGCCGTCCCTATCATTAACTTTACCTTTAATCCCCAGAGAAACTTGTTACTTTGCTTGATGGCCGTCCCCATCATGATCTCTTTATTTACCTAGCATGTTGGCCGTCCCCGTTATTGCTTTATCCCCCATCAGTTATCCTCTGCTCGATGGTCATCCTCCATCTCCCGCACTTTGATAATCATACTTTACTTCCTTTTACAATTTATATCCCTTTTCTTCTTCTACCCAGTGAGTGCAAATTTCGGACTGTCTTTGGTATTCAACCACAAGTTATCTCGTTTGTCTGTTAAGCCAGGCGCTTACATCCTGCACAGCTAACTCATGTTTGAATAGGGGCAGCTGTAAACACCCCAAATTTTCCCTCACTAAGTTCACACCATGGCTTGTGATCTTTCATGTTTGCATTAGTTTAGGCATATCATCTCATATTGCCTTTTTGTTTCAGTGCATTAGTTCAAGTTCATCTGCATCTAGGGTTTGTTATTTGAGCAATCCAAGGATCCATCTGAGCCACTCCAAAGGTCTTCAATCATTACAAGAGGGTCCATGTATGTTCTATCATTATATTATATCCCTCAAAGATCAAGGAAGTCAAGAAATCACAAGAACATGGAAAGCATGGAAGCAGAGCTAGGGTTTCACTACACAGATGACCTGAAATTACGATTTTGGTTTCACAGGCCATAACTCCAATTTTTTTGGTCAGTCTTGTTTCTAATAGTCTCAATATGTTATAAGGATCATGTGTACCAAGTTTGATGAAGAAATTCATTGTGGAAGTCATTTGTTCACTGGGTAACTTCTTGAGCAAGTTAGAGCAAAATCAAGGCATCTGAGGCCCCCAATAATGGACCCAAAGTGGATTTTTAATTAAATTGAAGTTATATGATCTTTATTTGATCATTGAAGTGCTTGTAATTTCACAAAATTGAAGAAAAGTGAGCTAAACCAAAAGTTGCCAAAAATGGAAATGACATGTAATGTAAACTTTCCATTTTGAGAAAGTTTTTCAACCTCCTCTTTCTCAACCAAAAATGCTTCAAATGAAAAATTTTTGGTCATGAAAGTTGTAGATTAGATCATTCCCTTTTCAAAAAGTACAAGAACAAGTTCTAATTCATTATGGAGCTCAAGTTATGGCCTTTCAAAGTTGGCAAAAATCCTATAATTTTCAAGAATGCACCAAAGAGGGATTTTTGCAAAACCACTTTCCAAGCTTCTAAGTGACCTCTAATTGATTTCTAAACCTCATAACAACATCACAAGACCCATTGTGATCAGAATTGCACAAGAATTCACAAGATTTCATGCCTTGGTTCACAAGAAACTTGAAAGAGGGTAAAATGCAAAATCTATGCCATCTTGCTATCCAAGCCACCCAGCTGCATTCTTTTGATCCTAGGGCTCACCATAAACCATGCTGACGCAAGACACCCCATTGGACCACTTCTGTTCCAGCCCATACTCTCAAGGACACATATTTTACTTTTTGGCAAAAACTCCCATACTTTTGGAATAGTGTTTTGCAGCCATTAAGAACCTACCACATATTATATTCAAACAATATGGGAGAGATAAGAGGAAGGATTGAAGCCTGAAAACATACACAACATCATATTCACAAAATTATGCACAAGACTTGTTCTCTTCGAAACACCCTCAAAACTTAACAAAATCCAGAAATTCCTTCACCAACAAATCACTCTTCATCCATAGAACAAAACCCAACCCTTGGAATGGCCTGAATCACTACACACACAAACCTCCATTTCTGCTAAACCAGAACCACATAACACAAACCAGTCACTCTCAAAGCTTTTCAAGCATTCCATTAGCCTCAGGAGGATCAAAGGAAGCTTTTTGCACAAAGGAGAGGCCCTGAAAGCTCAGAATCTCAAAGCTTCAACTCAGGTAGCCATCTCAAACTTTTTTTCCAGAAACTCCATTTCAAGTTCTTAAATGATTCTATGTGCTCCCCTGATCATGGGGATGTGATTATTTTTGAAAATGATTGAGAAACCAGGATGTATGCTTGCTCTGAAATTTTGACCTAAAAACTTATTTCTCTGATTCACCACTTTGATGCAATATAAATGATTTTCATGGCCTGATTCTTGTTTAGAATGGTTTGGGGAATGTTTCTGGAGAATTTTGGGGTCTGGGGTAGCCTAGGGAAGAAGCTAGGGTGAGGTGCTCGCCGGAGAAGATGACCGGAACACTGTTCCAGTCACCTGAAAAAGATTAGGGTTCAGATTAGGGTTAAGCTGTGTAATTAGGCTAGTTTGAATCTCAACCCTTTGATCTATGTTTCGCGCGCGTGTATACGGCCAGGATTAGCTCACTTAGTTTAAATTATGTTGATTTAAATAATTAATTGAGATTAGGCAGATTTGAATTTCAGCCATTAGATTGCGCGCGTGGTCAAGCCAAATTCCCCAGGGTTCAATCCTGTCCATTGGATACGCATACTTCCCATTAATTCAGTTTTTATTTCATTTTTTATCATTTATTTTGCCTCATTTATTTAAAATACTTAAAAAATCCCAAAAATATTTTTCTTCTGCATTTTTAATTCAAATATTTTTCTCAACCAGAAAACATTTTTATTTTTATTTTTTGCATTAAAAAAATCATTTTAAAAACATTTAAATGTTTATTTTAATTAATTAATGGAAATTAATTAATTAAAATATTATTTAGGTTTCTAAAAATTCCAAAAAAAATCACATTGCATCTTAGGACATTTAGAAACATTGCCAAACCATTCATACAATTTTCTTTTTGGTTTTGAACACTCTTTGACATTTTTCTTGAATTTAGGGTTCATAAAATTCCCATTTTTGAACCCATTTAGAAACATTGTTTCTTTTTGCATTGATCTTCATATGACATGTAGTATCTAGCATATTTTTGTCACAAATTTATCTTGCATTTTTTATTTGATTTGCATTTTCCCTCTTAAGGTACCTTAAAACCCTAGATAACTTAGAAAATTCACAACTCTCTATAGGTTAAAAGTTAGACCTCCTCCTTTGGGGTGTGATATCATATGGGGTTAGGGTTCCTTTGAGTTCATTTGCAATTTTTTATCTTATGTTTTGCTTCTGTTTTTTACTTTTGCATCTCATGTTGCATTAAAACCCTAATTTCTCATGTTCATTTGCATTCATCTTGCATATGCATTCATTCATGAACTTGCCATGACATTTCTTGCATCCATATGATTTCTAAAACATCATAGGATACATTATAATCATTCTTGATCATTTCTTCATCCAATTTGACACGATATGCATTCATTTCATTCCATGAACTTTCATGAGCTTTCATGATTCTTACATGCTTCATTTGCATTCTCATCTCTTGTATGAACATTCATAACACTTGATATGTATTTGCATCATCTCATAGAATCATTTGCATCATGTTTATGCTTCTGGTTTTGGTTTGCATCTTTGCATACATTCCATTTTCATTTCATTCCTTTTCTTATGCTAACCATTTCAGGTGGTAAGTACTTTGAGAAGTGAATTTACCTTCACTTCTCATTTCTCTTCTCATTCTTATTTTGCATCTTTGTTGAATTTTCATTTGCTTTAGAGTGAGCTTGCTCATTCATGTTCATCTCTCACTTTCTTTCTCCAAGTGACTTATCTTCTTCAATGAAGTAAGTTAACTTGTTTCATCTACTTCTCCTCCTTTCATCTGTTTCTTCCATTTGTGGCTTCTCTGAAGATTTCTTGCAAGCCTTACAAACCATAGGAACATCCAAGCATGACAATACTTAGGGTTTTGATTAGTCCCCCTTTAGTTTTTTACCTTTGAGTCTTCTTTGTGTCTCTCTTCTCATCTCATAATCAGAGACTAAACCTTTAAGGTTTTAAGACTTTGTGATTAGGGTTATGCTTGCATCTTTCTCTTAGGATGGAGTGTATAACTTTAATCGTAAGTGTTAAACCCTTAATTTGTTTAAACCTCATAATCAATCCATCTTAATAATGACTAAGACAATAACTTGTAACTTGGGCCTTGCATTAGGGTTCTAATTCTTCCTTAATTGGTTAAGAAGGACTAACCCTAGTGTTAATGGACAAGTCCCCCTCAAGTTGTCTTACAAACCATAAAATCCACTTCTTAATCTTACCATTAACTAAAATCCACTTTAATAAAGGATTTGTTTTGTCATGAGGTTAATCCCTAATCATGGATTAAGTTGAGGTATCTTCCTCAGCTTAAATTTGCTCATCTATTATCCTTCTATTAGGATGGTGTAATGGGTCCATTAAATCCTTGATTATGGCTTAAACTCATTACTTAACACTAAACAAAAAACACCAAAAACATCTAAATAATCATAAGTAGGTTAATGATCTTAATCCTACATCATCATGGTAATTAAGTGTGAGGTGCTTATCTCATACTTATGGTATTCTCATTATCCCTAATCAGAGGGAGGATATGATGAGTTTACTAACCCTTGGTTTAGGCTTAAGCTCATTAACTTATGACAAACACAAAAAAGCAATAAAAGATTGAAAACACAAAAACAAACAATAATCGTCTCCTTCGAGATTCTCTTCTCATCATCTTCACTCACAAACAAGAACTCTCTTCTTCCGTCTAATGCAAGACAGTTAGCACCTGAGCCAGACAGGTCATACACTTGAGCATAGACAAGTAAGCAGTTCATCAGTCAATTCATCTTTCAGTCTCTTTGAGTCGAACTACGGTGTTCTGACTCCCTCATTGCACGAGAGGATACGTAGGCATAACTTAACTGTTATCGAACAAAAGTCTCTATCTCTCCCCCCTCTTCCAACATTATTATTTAAGCCTCATTCCTGGGCACTTCACTTCACTTTCTTGAACTGACACCTGAACATTCGTTTCCAGCTTTTGCACACAGATAGCACATACGCCTACCCCTTTAAACACAAACTTTCAAACGTGGATCCCGTCGAGTTCGACGGACAATCTGGGTGCTAATACCTTTACAGGTTGTAACCAACCCCGTTCCTCAGTTTCTCTGGTTCACAACCATGTTATCCATATCTTTCTAGGTTTATGCAGCATTACCTTTCCTTCGGGATAAAAATGCCTAGCTGGAGACTCTTTTCATTTCATCTTCTTCTCTCTTCGCCGAGCGTTCGCGTCTGTACCCTATCTGACCTTTGTGTCACCTAGTGGGAGCGACAACAACCATAATGATTGTTATAGAGAAAAAAGGAACTTGTGCTCACATATTAGAGATTAAATGATTTGGAGATCATCAGGATGTTTGATTATGATTCTTTTGGATGTCTATATATAATGGGTATCCTAATTCAAGAAATAACTATAAGTATTTATGTCACTTGGTTACATATAGTAGAAGGTTTTGAAAGACAACTCGGGCTATATTGTGACATAAGTTTATTGGATGATGTTTCAATATCTGTTTTATAATGATCATTGACTTATAAGTTGTTATTGTTGAACGATATAACATATAGATATAAATTGTATGGTAGATGACTTACTAATCAAATACTTGACATATAAGGTATTTCATATGATTGTTGTCACTAAGGATGTCCTAGATTAGTGGGAGTCACTTATTCTTTAAGTTTTATAATATTATTTTGATATCGATACAGACTTTATGTTAAGATTATCTACAGAAATAAAGTTTATTATTGTTTTAACCATTTTTGTATCGTTTGTGCAAATATTTAATTTGCAAACTTCAGTTTGATCTCAATAAAGAATTCAGTTGGACCAATTGGAAATATGCATGATTCAGAGATCACATTGCATGAAATTTCCATGCCACTCATCCATATCTATCTATCTTATCAAGCACATTGATATGGTGGTCATCGGGGTTCTGTCACGTTATACGTTAGTGACGATAGCCGCGATAGTCCCAATGTTGATGTATGAGATAGACCAAATCGTAGAGTTGAAATCTAAAGATAAATAGCATTCAGATGCGCGCTTAAAAAATTATGATATAATTATTAAGATATATTGGCCAAGTGGGAGATTTTTGGAATATTTTACAGATTTAATATTATTTCAATAATTATGTGGCCAAATATACATTTAATTACATTAGCTATTTTATCAAATAAAGTGCCTTGAATAAATTATGTGATCAAATAAAGTTAAAAGACTATTTAGATTTTATTTAGAAATTATTTAATTAATTAATAAATTAAATAACTGGATATGAGCTCAAATAAGAGCGGATGTCAGGATGACCCATTTGGGAATAAAGGGAACCTTAATAGGCCATCACACTATATATAGATTATGGTCCCCAATATATTGTATACAAACAGTTTACCTCTTCTCCCCATCTGAAGAGTGTTCAAGGCATTAGGTGTAACACCCCCTTTCTATACCCCAAATAAGCAATTAAATAATTTAGACACATATTAAATATTTCATCAGAGTATATTTGAAACACGGTATAAAAGAGCAATGCCACATTATACTTGAAATTAAAATCATACAACACCTGCTCAATAAAGATATGAAACAAACGGTGTAACTTATATACTTTCCAACAAGGATTTCAATAAAGATATGCACACACAAGGATTTCATCCTTACACCCGTATTCATTTAATTCAAATAACAGCGGAAACTACATAATAATTTCAAACTTATATACTTATCATAAATATATCCACAAGTTTGAATCACCAAGATAAAGCCATGTTTACATAAAACATCTATCATCAAAATACATATACAAATGCATTCACAAAAATTCATCAAGCCAACCCTAGCTACCCAGTGCTACATATCATAACCGACCGACCAAAATATGAAGATGAGCTTCACAAAAATACCATCTAGCGACCTACTCTGTAATGCCTCATAGAGCATCATAAAACGGCAGAAGGGTGAGAAACATTATCATAATAACATTGCATATAATTATATATCTCAACATATAAAATGCACATAAAACATATTCTCACCACAAATCATTCCTTATCACCTATACACATCGCAACGTGTACGTCAGTACCAATCAAACATATTAATTACGCATAATTCACCAATTCAAATAAACTTATATTATTTATGTTTATTCCTCAATTCTATTCATTCCGCATAAACATACGTCTAGCTATGTTTAATCACACATATACATTACAAATGTATACATCACATACATATACATATATCAAACATGCATATATACAAACAAGTATGTTTCATCACACATACTATCATCTCCATTATACTCCAAATAAACATATGCACATTCATGTATATTTATGTATATCATAATTAAAATGATAAAATGCAACTCATAGAGACCTACACACGACTCAATGCAGATGCAATGCGGTACCGACTCAACATTTCAGCAGGTTCACTCAGGAACCAAATGGAATCATCGCTTGTTACCTAAAGTAACTCCCCGTCGGGCACTCGATGTTCCCCATTGCTCACACCCCACATGGGCACAAAATGTTCATGGATTTCTCACACCCCACACGGGCACACAATCCGATTCTTCACACCCCACACGGGCACACAATCAATGTGAATAAATCACCCATCGCTCACACCCACACGGGAACACGATGTTTCTAGATTGCTCACACCCCACACAAAAACACAATCTGATCGCTCACACCCCACATGGGCATACGATCTTGTTGTAGTCATCGCTCACACTCCACATGAGCACACGATGCTACAACGGATTCACAAAGAATCCCACGACACAAGAATGCATACATTATGCTTTACATGCAAAATGACACACAACATTCTTGAAAATGCATACATTATTCACAAAATAATTATGCACTCAACTCATTCAATTAAATACATTTGCATACAATTCAAGCAATATATTCATTTGCCAATGGCCACAACATCACCTTAAGCTCACAATTCCATAATTAACTTATTAACGTTTTATCGGAAAAGTCGGGTGAAAGTCGGCTAAACATTACATTTCTTAGCATCATTAGTTTCTACACGTTTCTAGCTTCGAATCGATATAAGGAACACTAAAAACGGATACCCGAAACTAAAGCTACGGATTAAAACACAATTTTCTCAAAAACCTACAGGCTCGCTGAGCGCCCTCTCGCTCGTTGAGTGAGAATTTCCCTGGAACTTTCGCTGAGCGAGGGATAGCTCACTGAGCGACCACTGCGATTTCCAGAATTTCTCAGCTTCGAACAGACCTATAAAAACCTCCTCAATCTCCATAATACTTCCATAAACATGATCTAAAGAATATATCTAACATCATACTTCGATTGCAATGATTTCTAACCGATCAATCCACCAATTTCTCACATTTTCTCTAAAACCCTAACTATTCATCTTCTCTAAACTTCCATCAAAACCAAAACTCAACCAATCAAACACATACATAATCATACACAATATCAAGATAACAATGCTTATCACCCTTACCCGATTATTTCGTCTACGCGGAGCAATCTTGATCAAAACCTAGCTTTTCTTCTTTCTCTCCTTCTTCTCTTATCTTTCTCTTCTATTTCCTTTCTATCTCTTTTCTTTCTCTTTCTTTTTCTCCTAACTTATACTATTTTCTCTTTATATTCTATTCTAACTATTCTTTCCACCAAATATCATTTTTCTCACAAAAATATAATTCCATTTAATTCTAACTTATCACTAATTAGTAAATGTCTAAAATACGCCCTTATCTAATTTTACCCGAAAATTCACAAAATGGTACAATCACATATCACATTAATTCCTCAACATATCATATTATCATGATAATTTCACAAATAAAACAATTATCATTCAATTAAAATAAAAGACTCCACAAAATTGGGTAAATCGAATCGGGGCGTTACATTAGGAGTACCGGTTGAGGAAGATCCACAAGCCAACAAGTGTTAGTCACTTGTCTATACACTTTTTAACTTTCAGGATTACCGTCAATAAAACTTTTCTCAATAGATCTAGGTATTCCTGCAATCTCCTCTCTCATATACTAACATGTCGTAGATCTTGTAATTATATACATGTTTATATTATTTATTCTATTCCACACTAAAGTATATAACACAATACGTAGAACATGTATATATAATTAATAATTAAGAAATTAATTCCAACATAAAGAAGCTTTACACTGTTAGTGAATCATAGTCGTCGTATGTTATAACAAGTTTGATTTTTATTTTAAAAACTTATAAAGTATAGCAAACGGGTGATGGTGACGAATTAACAGTGTAAAATATTTTACATTGTCACTACATATCAATTAATCCCATATATATATATATATATATATATATATATATATATATATATATATATATATATATATATATATATATATATATATAGAGAGAGAGAGAGAGAGAGAATATTCTTACTCCAGGAGTAAGTTTATAAAACTTACTCCACATTGATTAAAAAAATAAATTTATTTTTCTCTCTTCATATTTAATTATTGATTATTTTCAGTCATTGATTAAAAATGATTTAATGGTCATGATGTGGAGTAAGTTTTATAAACTTACTCCTGGAGTAAGAATATTCCCACTCATATATATATATATATATATATATATATATATATATATATATATATATATATATATATATATATATATATATATATATATATATATGAATTTTAAGTAATTATTTGAGTTGTGACAAAATTGTAACAATGAAAACTTCAGAAAAAATTGATGAATAATGATATAAATGGGGCATCACTCTTTCTATGAATTAAAAAGAATGATAAGTTTTAATGAAGGTCACCGTAGGACACTTGTTTTCTTGATCAAATCTATAATTTAGTCCAATCCAGAATTAAAGGAGAAAATTTCTTAACTTCACACAATGTGTTTGTTTTAAAAAAATTTAATTTGCTTTTATATTCATGATTAGTTCCTATTTATAGGTAAATCATAGTTTGCCGAATTTACAATAATAACTTATAAAATGCTACATATTCAGATCACTATTCTTTCAACATTAGCTTGGTAATGAAAGGTATTCTTTCAACATTTGCTTGGGGATGAAAGGTAACACACTAAAAGACAATGGAGAAAGTGAATATTTATTACCTTGATGAGTAATAGCAATTTATAGCCACTTTGATAAATGCAGCCCCACCTTTCTCTCTCTCTCTCTCTCTCTCTCTCCATCTTTCAAAGATTTGTCTTTTCATTTCTTCAACTCTTTATTTATTTGTAGAGATAAAGCCATGAAATTTTAAAGCTCTAAAAGCTTTAATATGGTAAAAAAACAAGTGTTTTGGGGATAAATTTGACAAGTTTGTCCATAACAATTTACAACAACATGGTTAACTAAGAACATCAAAATGGTGCAGTAATCCCACATTACACACACTCTTCATAAGTTTGGATACAAATAATTAGTTTTTTCCAATTTCATATCAATAAGACCTTTGCTCCCATTGGTTTGGTCATGAATTGTATTATAACACCATTAACTCTTCTAGCACATATCATTGTCTTATGACATCCCAAATTTTGGAATACTACATTTAAGTATTGATTTTTTATGCCTTCATCATCCCATCCCTCCATCTTGAAGAGAATTTGACCTCGAATTGAGCTCATCATCACCTACATCAAAAGGAGATAAATTAAAACACTGAAAGTAACACTTACATCATACTTACTAGGAAGTTCAATCTTGTAGAAATTGCCATTTAACTTGGAAAGCACTTGAATTGGACCTTCTCCCCTTGGTTGTAATTTTTTACTTTCTATATAATGGAAATCTTTCCTTTCACATATAAACGCAAAACCAAACTTCAGGTTCAAACACCATTTTCTTTCTACCCCAATTTGTATACTTATCATAACTTTAATTTTTCTTCTAATTTCGTATTTTAACTTGCTCATGAAGTTTATTTACAAAGTCATCCTTATTTTTTCATAAAGGCGTGAAAAGTACACAAGAAGAGGGATTGAATTGTATTTCACGTTTTCTTATTTTAGCTTCTGATCAGAGTTTCAGAATCAGAATTAGAGTTCAGATTCTATTTTAATTATTAGCAGTGGTGTTAGTAGAAGTAAATAAATAACAACATAATACACAAAATATTTATCTTGATTCCTCCTATAACTAAGAGTACTCCAATCCACTTACCTCACAAGAGCTTTTCATTATAATCACCTCATGATTACAATTTCTTATGCTTCTGCACAAGTCTTTTACACTTGCTCAACCCCACTGCCCGAGACTTTAACTCACACCCTCTGACCGAGCCCACTACTCCAAAGGTCACACTAGTTGAGACTTCCTTGTTTACACCCTATAACCGAGTTGCATGCTCCAAAGGTCATCCAAATTGAGAATTCCTTGCTCACATCCTCTGACCGAGCCACTGGCTCCAAAGGTCATCCAAATTGAGACTTCCTTTGCTTATCAAGTCTTCTTTTTTCTTAGAGATATATAAGACTTCATCTTGCTCAAGTTTCACTTGTGACTTCCTACTCAAACACCTCAGACGAAGACTTTCCCTTACTTAATAAGCCTAGCTAAATAAGACTTTCACGGCTCAAGCACTTAAGCAAAAAGACTTATGTGGCTTAAGCATCTTGGATCAAGACTTCATCCCAATCAAACTTGTTGATTAAGACTTTTACAACTCAAGCACATAGCAAGAGACTTACGTAGCTCAAACATATTGACATGAGTCTTGCTGCTTGAATCCCAATGATACAAGAATTCTACTCAAGCACATAGAAAGAGACTTTGATCTAAACTGCTGAACATGCTCAATAGAATAACAAACATGGTGTACATGATAAAAGTATCATAGGTACGTGAAATCACCATAACAAATACCTAAAGCACTTAAGATTCTAAGATATTCAATGGTAAGAAATCTTAAGGCTTTTACAATTACAACCTATAAACAAACAATTTGCATATTACAATAGAGTTGATAATTTCTTAATATTTCTACTCCTTCTGAAGAATCATTATTAAAGGTTCAACTTGAATCTTCATCCATATTTATAAACTTTTCAACAAACTAGTCGTTGAAGAGGTAACTTGATCAAGTGTCTTTGTATTTGCTCTATAGTACAAGAGACGTTGAAGATGTTAGACAATGCCACTTATCTAGAAGGGGGGGTTGAATAGATCACTTATTTTAATAATTGTGTTTTAAATTATTTTTAAAAAATTTATACGAAAGCGGCCTCAGATCAACACTCGTCTAGCCGAACTGTAATTGGAAAGATCAGATATGTAAATGAGACAATAGAATCAATATAGTTTCCAATCAATAGTTCAAACAAAATCCACTTAAAATAAAACAACTTACAATGACTAATAGAGAATAAAACAAGAATAGACAATATAACAAACAATTTGTATGCGATCAATTTATCAAACACTTGGAGTGTGAATCACACCAGGTTAATATTTCCTTTGATTTTGTAGTGAAATTTTTTAACTTGCAATCAAGGTGATTGAAATGATATTTCAAAGATATTTGATGCACTACAAAATAATTAAAATATTTCTTAATAATTGATTTTACACAAACTATAACTATGTAAAGTAAAGAGATAGAGAAAGAGAGAGACACTTGATTTGTCTAGGTAGTTCCCCTTTCGTCCTTGCTAAGGGTACGTCTGCTCTCAATTCTAAAAATAGAATTGTGATATGTATAAAATTTGAGTGCAAAATCCAATACAAGAGAAGTCCTAGCTAACCAACAATCTAACCCATTTAGTGAAGTTGAATCTAGCCATCTATCTTCCCTTGATACAAGATGAATCAAGTGCATCAACCACTTATGAAAAAACCTCCGGTTACCGTTACTCACTTGACCGAACCTTTCATTCTTCAAGTCTTTCACAAGTGCATCAACCACTTATGAAAAAACCTTCGGTTACCGTTACTCACTTGACCGAACCTTCCATTCTTCAAGTCTTTCACTCGACTGCTTTTGATTGCAAAAAGTTGACCCAAATCTTCTAAAATCCTCCGACGGTACTCCCTTGACCGAACCCATCGTTCTTCAAGGCTTTCACTCGACTGAATATGTAATGCAAAGACTTGTGTAAAAACTCTCAAATATATCAAGATCTTGGAGGACAAAACCCCAATGATTTTGTTGAAAAAAATCCCATTGAATCTCTACCTAAAGTGAATTATAATTCTTATGTTTGGAGGTTATCACTCTTGACCAAGCACAATAAATAAATATGAATGTGATGGTTATTGATGAATGCAAGATGAAAGTGAAGATGAAGATCAAGACCATGTATCTTTCAATTTTCTCCTTGATTTGTAAAAAGATGCAAATGAGTATTTATTTGAGAATGAATGAATACAAGAAAAATTGAGTTTGGAAACACAAAATTGCATATTTTTGAGTGAAAATGAGATACAAGTATACTTGTAGGAAGCTATGAGTTGACCTGTGCATTGCAATAGCAAAAACAAAGAAAGAAGGATGTTGTGCGTCAACCTACAAGCACCCTATGCATCAACGCATACAAGGCATAATCTCACGAATAAAAATTCCTATAGTACGAGTCGACCTGTAACATGTGTGAGTCGACCTGTAGCATGAAAATATCCAAAAATATCAATTTTGGCAAGGAGCGTGATTCTAAATGTCTAATACATGCTTTAGGGATGATTTTTCACATTTTAAAGTATGAATGCATGACTTAGACAAGGTGATAGCATCCAAACTACACAAGCACTAAATTTCCTAGTTTTGACGTCATTAAAACATAGTAAAAAATTGTAATAAGGAACCTTGCCCTCACATACTCCCCTTTTTTGACGATGGAAAAACATTCCAAAAATAACAAGTACTTGAAGAGGTTATACTCCCCCTGATTCCATGCACTTCTCACTTCCCAAGTTTTCTGAAATTTGTAGAGTTTCACTTTAACTTGGCTTTGTGCTTTCTCCCTCTTTGAAAACATCAAAAAGAGAAAGACAACCAATTTCATCAAAAGTATATTAATTATAAATATAACAACACAATCATAAACAATTTGCAACATAAATATAGCATTAACATGCATTCACAAACAATGTTTCTAATACAATCATAGTAGATGAATAAAACAAGACAAGAGTTACACAAACACAAAGTTTAGTACATATTTTGAGAAAGACAACAAAATGCAAGATGAAATAAAAACAAATAAAAATGTCATGCAAGACAATATGAAACACAATGATATGAACTAAGGTCTTCGACCCCTATGTAGATGGCCCCTCCCTCGGAATTGTAGTTGTTGATTCACTTCGTGAGCATCCAATCGCTCATTGTTGAAAGCACAATAGTGCGGATTTTTGTTATCGTTTCTGCATGGATTTTTTTGATATTACTGTCGTTCTATAGTCTAAAAGTGATTAAACTTAGGGTTTCAAAATTATTTGGTTGATTCGTAACGGTTTGCATAAATGTCAAGTTAAACGGTAAAATGGATCAATTTTGAAAGATTTATAAAAACATGTCAAGATTAGGGTTCCATAATCTATTTCGTATGTATTTACTCGATAAAGAAAGTGAATCTGCCATGGTGATAAACATAATCACATATCCTCTCAATATGTTTATCTCTAATACATTTTGTGAGATTTACCACTTTGATCCTTAGATGATCTCTCACTCTAACTATCAAAATGGCAACATTCAAATCTCAATATTTATGAACATCAACTCACATAACTATTTCTAGCCTATGTGTGTTGATGGATTAAAACCTAGGTAAAGATTTAGAACATATTTTTCAACCATGAACTAAAACAAAAGATGAACCATAAAAGTAAGGTTTTTTTACCATATATTAATCATCCACATGTTCACAAGCTTACATCAATATCAATACATACAAAACTAAGGAATATCTACCTCTAATCTTGACACAAAAGAGATTTAGCTATCTATAGACATAATAGCTTCACAAACAAGAAAAGAGAAGAGATGATCATGCATCAACTGTGATTTCTTGACTATTGATGCTCCTATTCTTCGATTATATAATGCTTTAGTATTTGGGTGTGTTTTCTCTATGTTCCTCAAGTTACATCCAACAAAAATCTGAATGAAACTATTTATATAAAGGCAAAGATCTAAGACCATGCATTGCCTGCTCACTCGCGCTAAGCGCACTCTCTTTAATTGTTAAACCGCCCTAAAACATGCTAAGCCCGGATTCTCCGCGATAAGCGCACTTCCTTTTGCCTTCAGCTCCACTTAATCACTTTTCCATCCGCGCTAAGCCCGGTTTCACCCGCTAAGCGCGGTTCCTTCTGCTTCTAACTTCCAAGTTGCGTTAGCAGTGCACTAACCACGCCCTGAAGGATGGTCCGAAAAACCCAAAATTTGCTTAGAAGCTCCTTCAATGCCATTTCATGGTCCAAGCTTCTTAGAAATGAAAAAACCTACAAGTATTGAAACATAAGTTAAATAACTATATCTATTTAAGCTATTTAGTCATACTACAGTTATTTATACTGAAACAATGGGGAAAATCATAATTTGTGATTTAAAGAACTATACAAAGTGCCAAAAACTGAACTACATATTAATACAATTTAGCACCTAACAACTCTCCCCAAATTGCTTCTTTGTTTTTCCTTGAATTAAGGTAAAATTGACAAGAAACAAGATGAATTTACGCTTAGGAAACACAATCAAAATGAATGGTTCAAACTTAACTGGCACGCTTGCTAGAAATGCTCAATATCTAACTCAGAATCAAAACATAACCATGAACTAAATTCTAAAAACAAACATCAAACAATTCATCACAAGTGAAGGCGCCTGTGAGTTGGCATTGATTTTGGTAAAAATAAACTGATTGAAGATGTTGGACATGATGTGCTATGTCAATTATTATGAAGATGTCATACAAGATGTCCTAACTGTGTTACTCGTCCTTTTAGTCTGCTAACTGATATTTGAGAATATATTTTATTATGAGTATTTGAATATTTCAGGTTATTAGATAATTATCCTATGTGGCACTTAGATTAAAGAATCATGAGGATTCTTAGAAGTGCTCAAGACTGAACAAGGGTTCCTAAAGTTGAGGAGACAATTTAGGAAACTTGTGATTGCAGGAATCACTTTATGAAGGAATATTATGTAGGGTTCATGGAGATTACTTACTGTAGATTGGAAGCCCAATACCTAATTCTATTAGGTTTTAAATAGGAGGGACTTGACCTAGGTTGAGTATCAAAAATAAGGATTGTTATTTTCGTTGTTCTAGGGTTTTAGTTATTGTGAGCCTCTTTTGTATTGCTTCAAATACTTGTTGAGGACTGTGTTTTATTGAGTTGTAATTTTGTTTTTGTCACTGATGTGATAGATAGGGATTTGAGGAAGGTATCATACCTAGGAAGTGTCTTAGGAAGAAGACTAGGATTGGGTAGTTTTAGGTAAAGTTACAAACGGTGGAGTTTAACTTTAACTATACTGCACAGTGAAGATCCTGGATTGGTATCCCCCAAAGTAGGTTGTTAAACCGAAATAGGTAAACATTTTATTTGAGGTTTTACTTTTTGTACTCTTACTATAATTGTTGTTCTATATCTTGTCCTACTAGGAAGATATCAAGTGTTCCGACGACTTGTTAGGACATCTTCGAGTATCTGTTATACCAGAATTTCAATTGGTATCAGAGCAGACATCCTGCTCTACATCTAGGTGAGATTTGGGGATAATACTTTCTGGTGCAATGGACAAGGAAAAAAATCCACAGAATAAGCCTTCGATTCTAGATGAAACTAACTATGATTTGTGGAAGGTTCGTATAATCACATACCTGAAGATTGATTCTTAGGTATGGAAAGTAGTTTCAAGAGGATGGAAACATCCTAAGGCTAAAGATAACTCAGGAAATGAGACTGAGGTCGTAAAACCTGAGTCTGTCTAGGATGAAGAAGATGACAAAATTGTTGTTGGAAAATCCAAAGGTTTGAATTCTATTTTTAATTGTGTTGATAAAAGTATTTTCAGTCTGATTAAGAATTACACTACTACTAAAGAAGCCTGGGAAATACTAAGAAAGTCCTATGAAGGAAATTCTAAGGTCAAGGCCTCAAAACTTGACTTTCTCACCACCAAGTTTGAAAACTTGAGGATGAATAAAGATGAAAGTGTTCATGAATTTTATATGAATCTCATGGATATTGAAAACTCATCTAGTTATTTGGGAGAAAAGATTCCAGAGATCAAGCTAGTCAAGACGATCCTAAGATCACTCCCAAATAAATTTGAAATCAAGGCTACAGTTATTGAGGAAACTCATGACCTGGATACCACGCAAGTAGATGAACTCATTAGTTATCTACAAAATTACGAGTTAATGTTTAGTGAAAGAGAGGACAACAGTAAGAATATTACCCTGACAAATAATCAAAGTAAAGGCGATAGCAAGTCAAATAAGGAATTGACCTAAGTTGTAAAAATTCTTGAGGAACAGTGTGAGTACCTTACTAAAGGTTGAAAGATAAAGAAAGCAATTTCAACAATAACAGGATGAAAATTTATTATAGTAAAGTGAGTAAGGGATTCAAATTCCATGAATGCAATGGAGTCGGTCACTCAAGACTCGAATGTTTTAACATAAAAAAGGAATTAAAGGGACTCTTGTCAGAAGAAGACCTTCTCAACCTGGACAAAATGTAACGCCCCAAATTTTATGTAATCATTTTAATTGGATTATTGTTTGTTGTGTGTGGAGGGAAGAAATATTATTTAATATAATATGTATCTATATTGAATAATTATATGGCGAGTAAATAAATAATTGGAATAATAAGAATTAAGGGGTAAGGTGGTCATTTGGTGGAATTAGTAAGGGTAAAGGTGGAAGTTCATAAGTTGGTCTAAGGGGTTAAGTGGTAAGAAGGAAAAATGATTGTATTTTGTGAAAAGAGGAACGATCGTGAAAAGCTAAGAAGAGATAAGAGAAAGGGCCAATGCTTGAAGAGGAGAATCTGCGAGGGAGAAGAGTTTTCTCATCAAAACCTAGGTAAAGGTGGGATTCTTCCGTCTCTTAAGGGCCATATAATGGGAATTGGGTAGGTTGATGATTAGAGGTTTGGGGTTTTGGTGATTGAGTAGGTATTGTTGTTGAATTGTTGGTAGTTTGATGTTGTTATGTGATAATTATATGAATTGGATATTAGTATGAGTAATTCTAGAAATGTATGGTTGGAAAAACTGGTTTTGGATGAATATTTGGTAGTAGGTGGTGTCAGAGTGCAGAAAGGAGAACTGCGAAAATCACATAGCTTTCATAGCAAGCTGGAGCTTGCTTAGCAAGTTGGAGCTCGCTTAGCGAGTAGGTCGAATCTTGGAAGAGTAAAAATACAATGAGTTGCCCGCTTAGTGAGCAATCCCACTCGCTCAGCGAGACCTGGAGCGAAAAATATTGTGATTTAATTCCGAAAAATTCCTTAAAATTATCTAATTAATTTAGTGATGCTTAGGAATCGAAGAATAGTTAAAGGTCGTGAGAGAGGAGTTTTACATGTAATTATAGTGATAATTAGTATAACGTGAAAATGAACCTAGAGGATTATGTTTATTGGTTTTGTTGTTGTTGTTGTTATGTGTTTTAATTGTTGTTGTGACTATATAGTATTGTTGTTGATGCGTGTTAATGTGGTAAGTGGAAGTGTATGACCTCGTAGTGTGAAACCGTTTGAAGTTGACTTATGTTGTTGTATGCTAAAATATGCATGATATTGATGAAAGTTGTTGTTGTGAGAAGTTGTTGTATGTTGATTGTTGTTGTTACATATTATTGATGTTGTTGCATATTGTCATTGATGGTGCATGACATGTGCATAGTTGTTGATGGTATGATTGTGTACAATCACAGTGGATGGTGAAGTCATGAAATGTACGAGGGTGTGATCATGGAATAAGGGTCATACTAGACCATAAAAGAGGGCTCAACAGTTCCGACGGGAATTGGATCTTGAAATAGAGATCAAATTATGGTACCGCATGCATAGAGTAAAGTAGAGTCTCATTGCATAATTGTTGTTGTTGTGTATGATGATGATGTGTGTATGATGTGATTATATTGTTGTTGTTGAGAAGTGGAGTCTAATTATGATATTTGCTAGTTCTTATTATATTTCTCTTTTGTGATGTAAATATATCACCATTTTTGTTTGAATGTTACCCTTATGTTGGTAACGTGCAGGTAAGCAGGATAATTAGAGTGGTGGTCCGTGAAGTCGGTGCACTTCACGTCTTTACGGTGTTGGCTCTGATATGTCGCTTTGGGTGTCGGGACGATATTTGCACTTATTTATCTTATTTTAAGAAAAACATTTTATAATGAAGTTATTACTTGTTATTTTAATTTCTGCCGCGAGTTGAACATTTTTGTAAAAATGTATCATTGAGCCATGTATGGTTGTTGAATTGTGACACTCAAATATTTTGATAAAATTTTAAATTACTCTGATTTTTATTTAATAATTCCGTGGGCTATTTCGGTGTTACAAAGTGGTATCAGAGTAGGTCGGTCCGTCCGACCAAGTAGTTGAGTCGTTGAGTTGTTGTGTTGTTGTTGAGTGCTAAATGTTGTAGTTGTTTTTGTTGACTTATAAATCATTATCTGGATTGTTGTTGTGCGGCATATTTAGAATGACTGGGAGAAACAATTCCGCACTTGCTGTTGCTCTGAAGGCAATGACACAGGTTGTGCAAAACCCGATGAATGTTGGAAACGCGAAAGTGATGAGTTCAGGAAGAATGATCCACCTACATTCAAGGGGAAGTATGACCCTGATGGAGCATATGAGTGGCTTAAGGAGATTGAGGGGATCTTCAGGGTGATGGAGTGTTCGAAAGGAAGTAAGGCACAGTTGGGTATGCACAGACTGGTAGCTGAAGCTGATGATTGGTGGGTCGGAACTTGTCAACGGTTGGATGCGTCTAGGGAGGTAGTCACCTGGGCTATGTTTAAGAGAGAATTTCTGAGGAAGTATTTTCCTGAAGATGTTCGGGGAAAGAAGGAGATCGAGTTTCTGGAGCTGAAACAAGGAAGTATGTATGTGACTGAGTATGCTGCTAAGTTTACTGACCTGGTGAAGTTTTATCCGCATTATAGCGAGGCGACTGCTGAGTTCTCAAAATGTGTCAAGTTCGAGAATGGTTTGAGGCATGAGATTAAACAGGCAATTGAGTATTAGAGAATCTGAATATTTCCGGCTTTGGTGGATTGCTGTAGGATCTTTAAGGAGGACAGTAAGGCTCGATCTGAGCATTTCAAAGGTTTTGCTGAGAGAAGAGGAAAACAACAGATGCATCGTGGGAAACCTTATGTAGCTCATGCTTATAAGGGTAAATAGAAACAAATTGGGGGTAAAAGGTCAAGTGGGGGAGGTGCTCCTGCTTCGCCGAAGTGTTACCGATGTGGAGAGCTGGGTCATTGTGTCATTGAGTGCATGAGTGTCGTGAAGAAATGTTTCAACTATGGTCATCCTGGAAACTTGATTCATGAGTGCAAAGCTAATATGGTTACTTGCTACAACTGTAGGGAGCAAGGTCACATAAGTACGCATTTCCAGACGCTGAAGAAAGCTACAATCGGAGGAAAGGTACTTGCTTTGACAGGGACACAGACTTCCAATAAGGATCATTTGATCAGAGGTACTTGTTATATTACTAGTATTCCATTAATTTCTATGATTGACACAGGTGCTACACATTGTTTTATTTCTATTGATTGTGTGAGGAATTAGGACTTGTTGTTTCTCCGATGAAAGGAGAGATGGTTATCGAGACTCCTACTGATGGGTCATTAACTACTTCTCTCGTGTGTCTGAATGGTGCGTTATCGATTTATGGTAAGGAATTTGGTGTAGATTTGACTTGTTTGCCATTGAGAGGTTTAGACGTGATTATGGGTATGAATTGGTTGGAGTACAACCATGTTTATTTTAATTTTTTCAATAAGTCGAATCGGTTTCTTACTCCTGGTGAAGAGGAAGAAGAAGCTAGTTGTTTTTCTGCTCGAGAATGGAAAGAGCTTATGAATGAAGAAGCGCAAGTTTTGGTGTTGTTTGCATCGTTGTCGGTGGATAATGATATGGAAATTAGTGAATTACAAGTGGTGAGAGATTTCCCAAAAGTTTTTTTAGATGATGTTGTGGATGTGCCACCTGAGAGAGAGAGAGAGAGAGAGAGGTGGAGTTCAATATTGATCTTGAGCCAGGAAAAAGACCTATTTCGATGGCACCGTATTATATGTCGGCTTCCGAGTTATACGAGTTGAAGAAGCAGTTAATGGAACTATTAGGAAAGAAATTTGATAGACCGAGTGTATCACCATGGGGAACACCAATATTGTTGGTGAAGAAGAAATATGGTAGTATGACGTTGTGTATTAATTACAGGTAACTGAATAAGGTGACAACCAAGAACAAGTGTCTATAACTCCCCATTATTATACCCTTGAATATAATTAAAACCAGAGTTTACAAAAACTTTCCACTTAAACGGGATATTACATTTCAACTTTCAACAAATTTCAACTTGAAGTATAACATGCTTAATACATAGAACTTTTTAGAAATAATCATAAAAATCAAAATTGTAATACTTAAATAATTCAACTTATAAAAACATCACGCAGCGGATTCATAAAACAACTTGCAGCATCTTTATCCAACATAAAACCAACTTCAAAATAACCAATAAACATTCTAAGTACTTCAACTAAAATAAAAGTAAGCATGCAACAAATTCAATAAAAACAGACACGTGTCATCCCCCCAAGTGCTACATATCAGAGCGACAGACCACCGACTTGACTAAAGGTAACCGATTACTCCTCTTGATTACATATACATTGCCAACATAAGGACAACATTCAAACATAAGGGACGAGTTACGATAATTATCAGCAATATATGAAAAGCAATACATAGATAAGGATTACAAATAATTCACCGCTTCACAACATCAACTAACACAACAACAACTAAAAAATAATGCAAATTTAATGCGACTCAACTAATTATGCATGTGGTACCATTCAGAGTAAAACTCCCAACTTAGATCATTGCTAGGTTATCGAGGCATCAAGGCATAAGCCTACAACTTCAACTTAATTTGCCAATCCAAGCCAACATGGTGTGAGCAACGGCTCCAACATAAAAGGCAAATGACCTACATGGCATACACGAATTTACAACGTAACAACATAAAAACACAAGCAACACAATAACTTATACAACATAGGCAACTTAGAATCGACATTGGCATTTAAGCCTCCAACATAACAACTTTAGAATTATTTCGTAAACCGGAAACATACATCAACTCAATCGTACCTGCAAATCGACTATACAACGTATTTTCAATAAAACAACGCAACAAAAATCAACTATTAATTTACCCGACTTACCCCAAAAGTTTTCGTTAAATATCGGGCAACTACGTTTTTTCGCCTTATTCGGCTAAATCGACTAAACTGACACAGTTTTGAACATTCTACGATTTATCATGAGTTTATTACAAATCTTGATATTTTTGTGTTCTGAAAACTATTATCTATCATCAACATATACTTGCTACTATTTCTGCTAAATTCCTAAAGCTATTATTTTTTGTCAAAAATTTCCATTACAGTCGGATTACTAGAAAATCATTTAGTCCTCTATTAATACTCATTTGCTACTGATATACGATATTTTCCTGCTGAATTCCAATACAAATAAATTCATGAAATTGGAATGGTTCTAACAAAATTTTACTAAGTTAATTAAACTTGAAATAAGTGGTTTATTTTACTAAATTTACATAATACATCATTTAATTAAAACACATGATTCAGTAACCAAAACAAAAGAATTTTCCCAACTACCAGGGTGGCTTGCGCCATCGGCCTTAGTTTCCTATGTGGCTTGTTCCACATCCCTTAAAGGGACATAAGTGGCTTGCACCACTTTATACAAAGGAATGTGGCTCATGCCACTTTGTGAAGTGTCTTGCGCCACTTGGCTTCTTGCCACCCACCACTATCGGTCTCTGTAATTTTTGTTTATCGTCCCCAACCAACAGTTTTTCCATAATTCTTTCAACACAAAAATATCATCAATAGATCAATATAACCAAAACAACTTCTAATCAACAGAAATTGACAATCAAACAATAATTTTCACGCAACAATCATGGTAATTACAATAATAGATTTATTCATAACAATATCAAGATCAACAAAATACACAGCAACCTAACTACCCAATCATGTAACGCTCCGAAAATCAAAATTTTATTAAATTGCATATTTATTTATTTGATTTAGAAAGGACTGGAGGTTTTGGGCGAATTTGGAGGATTTTAGGAGGAAAATTATATTTTTATAATATAAATAAGTAGTATTTTATTATGTTCTTATTATTATTATTATGAAATATTAAGAAAGGGTAAGGTGGTAATAAGAGGAAAAAGTAAGGACATGTTGGGAAACTCATAAACTGGGATATGTATCCAAAGAGGGGAATACAATTAGTTTTCTAACATTATCGTGTTTTTGGGAGAAGAAGTGCTCTGAAGGAAAAAGGGAGAGGAAGAGGAAGCTTGGAGTCAGAGAGTTACAAAGAATCTTGGAGAAGAGTATCGATCTTTGGATTTCTCTAAGGTATGGGGAGTTTTTATAATCTATTATAAATGTGTAGGAATTGGATTATGAATAGTTTAGGATTGTATGAGTTTTATGAGTTTTTGGGTTTTTGAGTTAGGTTGAGTTTATGAGAAAAAGCTTGATGAATTAGAGTAGTAAAAGTGATTTGAATCACATAATTGATTGTATAATTGTTATCATGATGTTGTTGGTGTTTGGTTGATGTTTTTGAGTGGGTTTTGGGTGATTTGAGGTGGAACCCGTAATGGGATTTGGGGGTTTTTGGGTTATAAAGTAGTCTGCATTTGAGTAGCAGAAAACTGCTGTAAAACGTGCGTTAACCGGTTAACGCATTTGGTTAACCGGTTAACCATTGAAAATTTTGGGTATTTTCTGAGGTTTCGCAGGCGTTAACCGGTTAACGCTATGGGTTAACCAATTAACACTATTTGAGAGGCAAATTTTAATTCCTTAAAAATCCATAACTTTCAAACCATAAGTCTGATTCACATTCCGTTTGAAGCGTCGGAAAGAGCATAAACTGAACTTTATTTTGATGAATAAAAATGAGAAAAATGCAATAGTTTTTTTATAAAAGAATTTATGAAATAATCGTGTAATTGCCTCATAATTTACCGGGCACGAGTCAATTCTTGATGTGTCAGAGTGGTTATAGAACCACTGTTCTGGGTGTAATGTCAAGATGGTATATATGATTATTTGATGATTGGTTTGCTGATGTGAAATGAATGATGCGAATTATTTTGATGAATTTTATGATGTAGCGCATCATTTCCTTTCATAACATTCACGATGAGGCTTCGGCCTATTTAATTGCTTCAATCCCATTGTGTGGATTGAAGTGTCTCGATGATTTAAGATGTGCTCATTTGTGGAGGGTTGATGGTCATGTATCCATCTCATGATGAAATTGGTACCACATGCATATTGCATATCAGGATGGTTAGAATTGCATATTCTAGATGAATTTCATGATTGTGTTGGTGTTGCTTAATTTCATGATTGTGTTGTTGTTGTTGCTGATTTTATAGTTGATAATGTCATGATATGTTGTACTAATTTATTTATGTTCTATATTCTTGTACGTTTATGATATATTATGATTACTCACCCTGCCTTCTTGGAAATGTTGCCTCTTTCGTGGGTAACTTGCAGATGATAAAGAATAGGCTTGCAGTGCAAGAGGAGTTTTTCATGAGTCTCGGAGCGTGCTTTAGTGTTCCTTAGAAGTGGTTTTGGTCTACGTGTCCTGCTCTGTGTCATGTAACACTGGGACGGGGGTTTATTTGTTAAACTGTTTTCAGTTATGTTATTACTTTGATAAATGTTTTCTCATTATATGATGTTGAAATATCGGATAGAGAAAAATTATGTTTATGAAGTAAAAATTATGATTTTGAAATATGAAGTTTAGATTCCGCTGCGAAATGCTATATGTTATTCTTGATGTTGATTAACCCGTGTTACGGGACATGACACTGTTTGTTTTGAATTATGATGAAATGTGATACCCTTCTAGGTGATTACTCTGATATTATTTAAATATTTTGTTTTGGGGTAGAAGGGTGTTACATTAGTGGTATCAGAGCAGGTCGGTCTGTCCGGCCAAGTCTTGTTGTTGTCAGTCTATTGTCAAGTCGTTATTTAATTAACGATTATTCTCTTCTGATGTGGTAAGTGTTGTGCAGAATGGCTAGAAATAACACGTGTGCTCTCGCTGATGCTATTGCAGCTCTTGCTCAGACTACTGCTCGTAACAATGCGCATGATGAGTTTCGTGCCTTGGAGATATTCCAGAGGAATAATCCACCTGTGTTTGAAGGAACTCATGACCTGGCGAGCGCACAGAAGTGGCTCAAGGCAATTGAGAAGATTTTCAAAGTGATGGCATGTGCTGATGCGCAGAAAGTTCAATTTGGGACTCATATGTTGTCTGAGGAAGGTGAAGACTGGTGGGATAATACTCGTCAACGTCTAGAGGATGAGGTTGTTGTGGTGACTTGGACTGTGTTTAAGGTGGAGTTCCTTAAGAAGTATTTTCCTGAAGATGCTCGTGGTAAATTGGAGGTAGAATTCCTTGAACTGAAGCAAGGAAACATGACAGTGGCAGAGTATGCTGCCAAATTTAAAAAGCTGGTGAAGTTTTGTCATCACTACAAAAGGGCAGATGCTGAACTTTCCAAGTGCCTTAAGTTTGAGAATGGGCTGAGACCTGAAATTAAGCAGGGAATTGGATGCCAACAAATTCGCAAGTATGCAGAGTTGGTCGATAAGAGTCGTATTTATGACGAGGACAGCCGAGCTCGGTCAGCTCACTATAAATAGCTGAGCGAGAAGAAATACAAGAGTCAGTATAGAGGGAAACCTTATGTGACTACTGGTGATAAAGGGAAGCAAAAGGCATCTGATGAGAGAAAGCAAAGTAGGGGAGCTGCTAATGTACCTGTTAAGTGTTACAAGTTTGGAGAGGCAGGTCATAAGGCTGATGTGTGTACCGCCAGAGTTATGAAATGTTACCGTTGTGGTAAGCTTGGGCATAAGATGAGTGATTGTCCTAATGAGGGCCCAACCTGTTACAATTCTGGTGAACAGGGGCATATCAGCGCCCAATGCCAGAAACCAAAGAAGAATGCTGCTATTGCTCAGAATGCTGGGAGAGTTTTTGCGTTAGATGGTTCAGAAGCTCCAAAGAAGGACAACTTGATCAGAGGTACCTGTTTTATTAATAATACTAAGTTGATTGCTATTATTGACACTGGAGCTACACATTCATTTATTTCTCTTAAGTTTGCTAATAGATTGGGTTTAAAGTTATCTAATATTAACGGTAATATGATAATAGAGACTCCTGCTAATGGTTCTGTGACTACCATGCTTGTTTGTTTGAAGTGTCTTTAGACAATTTTTGAGAAGAATTTTGTGATGGATTTGGTGTGCCTACCATTACACCAAATTGATGTTATCCTTGGTATGAACTGGTTGGAATTCAATTATGTTCATATTAACTGTTATAGTAAGACAGTGACGTTCCCTTAATTGAGCGAGAATGGTGAGTTGATGTTTTTATCTGCTAAGCAAGTGGATGAACTTGTATTGGATGAAGCTTTGATGTTTGCAGTGTTTGCATCATTGCAAGTTGATGATAAGAATGTCAGTGCAGATTTGCCTGTGGTTTGTGAATTTCAAGATGTGTTTCCTGGTGATATAAGTGATTTACCACCGGAACGTGAAATTGATTTTTCTGTGGACTTAGTGTCGGGTACGAGTCCTGTCTCGATGGCTCCTTATAGAATGTCGGCTTCAGAGTTGAATGAGTTGAAGAAACAATTAGAAGATTGTTAGAGAAGAGGTTCATTAGACCCAGTGTTTCTCCTTGGGGTGCTCCGGTGTTGCTCGTTAAGAAGAAGGATGGTAGTATGAGATTGTGTGTCGATTACCGATAGTTGAATAAAGTGACTATCAAGAAAAAGTACCCACTTCCGAGGATCGATGATTTGATGGATCAGCTAGTAGGTGCTTGTGTCTTTAGTAAAAGTGATCTGAGGTCTGGTTATCATCAGATTCGAGTTAAAGCTGATGATATTCCGAAGACAGCTTTCAGGACGAAATATGGGCATTACGAGTATACGGTGATGCCGTTTGGGGTTTCTAATACACCTGGTGTGTTTATGGAATATATGAATAGGATCTTTCATGAGTATCTTGATAAATTCGTGGTGGTTTTCATAGATGATATCTTGGTATATTCTAAATCAGAAGAGGAACATGTCGAGCATTTGAGGGTTGTGTTGCAAGTGTTGAAAGACAAGAAATTGTTTGCTAAATTATCTAAGTGTGAGTTCCGGTTAAAGGAAGTGAGTTTCCTCGGCCATGTAATTTCAAGTGGTGGAATTTCAGTGGATCCTTCAAAGATTGATGCGGTATTGCAGTGGGAGACTCCGAAGTCAGCTACAGAAATTCGTAGTTTTCTTGGGTTGGCTGGTTACTATCGTAAGTTCATTGAAGGTTTTTCTAAGATAGCTTTAACGTTGACGCAATTTACTAGGAAGGGTCAAGCGTATGTGTGGGATGTTGCTTGTGAAGAGAGTTTCATAGAACCAAAGAAAAGATTAACGACCGCGCCAGTGTTGGTCTTACGGAATCCAGATGAGTCCTTTGTAGTTTATTGTGATGCTTCCAAGATGGGTCTTGGTGGAGTTTTGATGCATGATAATAAGGTGGTTGCTTATGCTTCTAGACAATTAAGAGTTCATGAGAGGAATTATCCTACTCACGACTTAGAGTTAACAACTATGGTGTTTGTGCTTGAGATTTGGAGGCACTACTTGTTTGGTTCGAAATTTGAAGTATTCAGTGATCACAAAAGTTTAAGGTACTTGTTTTCTCAGAAAGAGTTAAATATGAGACAGAGGAGGTGGCTTGAATTATTGAAAGATTTTGATTTTGATTTGAATTACCATCCTGGTAAGGCAAATGTTGTGGCTGATGCTTTGAGTAGGAAGTCGTTGCATATTTCGATGCTAATGGTGAAAGAATTAGAAATGATCGAGCAATTAAGAGACATGATCTTGTTGTGTGAAACTACTACTGATAGTGTGAAATTGGGAATGTTAAAGCTGACCAGTGAGATTTTGGAAGAGATTCGTAAGGGTCAGAAATCTGATTTAAAATTAGTTGATCAATTCATGTTGGTTGATCAAGGTAATGCAGGTGACTTTCGAGTTGATGAAGATGGGGTTTTAAGATTCCAAGATAGAGTATGTGTTCTGGATATTATAGGAATTAAAAAGAGTATTTTAGAAGAGGGGCACAAGAGTCGACTAAGTATTCATCCTAGTGTTACGAAGATGTATCAAGATTTACGCAGGTTGTTTTGGTGGTCGGGTATGAAAAGAGACATTGCTGAATTTGTATATGCTTGTTTGACATGTCAAAAGTCAAAGATAGAACATCAGAGACCTTCAGGTATGATGCAACCATTGAATGTTCCTGAGTGGAAATGGGATAGTATTTCCATGGATTTCGTGACTGGGTTACCTAAGACTGCTAGAGGTAATGATTCGATTTGGGTAATTATTGACTGGTTAAGTAAGTCGGCACACTTCTTGCCGATGAAGATTAACCATTCCATGCAAAGGTTAGCTGATATTTATATTGAGGGAATTGTGAAGTTGCATGGTGTACCTTCAAGCATTGTATCAGATAGAGATCCGTGGTTTACGTCGAGGTTTTGGAAGAGTTTGCAGGATGCCTTGGGTACTAAGTTGAGGATGAGTTCTGCTTATCACCCGCAAACGGATGGCCAGATGGAAAGAACAATCCAATCTTTAGAAGATTTGCTGAGAGCTTTTGTATTAGATCAAGAGGGTCTTGGGATAGTCATTTGCCGTTGGTCGAGTTTACGTACAATAACAGTTTTCATGCTAGTATCGGGATGGCTCCATATGAGGCGTTGTATGGTAGACGTTGTCATACTCCATTATGTTGGTATGAGTCAGGGGAGAGTTTAGTGCTTGGGCCAGAGATTGTCCAAGAAACAACTGAAAAGATAAAAATGATTCATGAAAGGATGAAAACGTTGCAGAGTCGTCAAAAGAGTTATCATGATAAGAGAAGGAAAGCACTTGAGTTCCAAGAGGGAGATCACATGTTCTTAAGAGTTAATCCTATGACTGGTGTGGGAAGAGCTTTGAAGTCTAGAAAGCTCACTCCATGTTTTGTCGGTCCGTATCAGATTATGCAGAGGATAGGGGAAGTGGCCTATCGAGTGGCTTTACCTCCCTCTCTTGCGAATTTACATGATGTATTCCATGTATCGCAGTTGAGGAAGTACATTCCGGACCCGTCGCATGTAATTCAGATAGATGATGTTCAGGTGAGAGATAATCTGACGATTGAAGCTTTACCAATGAGGATTAATGGTAGAGAATTGAAGCAACTATGAGGTAAGGAAATTTCTTTAGTGAAGGTATTATGGGGAGGACCAGCAGGAGAAAGTTGGACTTGGGAGCGGGAAGATCAGATGAGGGAGTCGTATCCGACTCTATTTACTTCAGGTAATTTTCAAGGACGAAAATTCTTTAAGTAGGGGAGAGTTGTAACGCCCCAAAAATCTAAATTTTATTAAATTGCATATTTATTTAATTGATTTAGAAAGGACTGGAGGTTTTGGGCGAATTTGGAGGATTTTAGGAGGAAAATAATATTTTTATAATATAAATAAGTAGTATTTTATTATGTTCTTATTATTATTATTATGAAATATTAAGAAAGGGTAAGGTGGTAATAAGAGGAAAAAGTAAGGACATGTTGGGAAACTCATAAACTGGAATATGTATCCAAAGAGGGGAATACGATTAGTTTTCTAACATTATCGTGTTTTTGGGAGAAGAAGTGCTCTGAAGGAAAAACGGAGAGGAAGAGGAAGCTTGGAGTCAGAGAGTTACAAAGAATCTTGGAGAAGAGTATCGATATTTGGATTTCTTTAAGGTATGGGGAGTTTTTATAATCAATTATAAATGTGTAGGAATTGGATTATGAATAGTTTAGGATTGTATGAGTTTTATGAGTTTTTGGGGTTTTTGAGTTAGGTTGAGTTTATGAGAAAAACTTGATGAATTAGAGTGGTAAAAGTGAGTTGAATCACATAATTGATTGTATAATTCTTATCATGATGTTGTTGGTGTTTGGTTGATGTTTTTGAGTGATTTTTGGGTGATTTGAGGTGGAACCCGTAATGGGATTTGGGGGTTTTGGGGTTATAAAGCAGTCTGCATTTGAGTAGCAGAAAACTGCTGTAAAACGTGCGTTAACTGGTTAACGCATTTGGTTAACAGGTTAACCATTGAAAATTTTGGGTATTTTCTGAGGTTTCGCAGGTGTTAACCGGTTAACGCTATGGGTTAACCGGTTAACACTATTTGAGAGGCAAATTTTAATTCTTTAAAAATCCATAACTTTCAAACCATAAGTCCGATTCGCATTCCGTTTGAAGCGTCGGAAAGAGCATAAACTGAACTTTATTTTGATGAATAAAAATGAGAAAAATGCAATGGTTTTTTTATAGACGAATTTATGAAATAACCGTATAAGTGCCTCATAATTTACCGGGTACGGGTCAATTCTTGATGTGTCAGAGTGGTTATAGAACCAGTGTTCTGGGTTTAATGTCATGATGATATATATGATTATTTGATGATTGGTTTGCTGATGTGAAATGAATTATGCGAATTATTTTGATGAATTTTACGATGTAGCGCATCATTGCCTTTCATAACATTCACGATGGGGCTTCGGCCTATTTAATTGCTTCAATCCCATTGTGTGGATTGAAGTGTATCAATGATTTACGATGTGCTCCTTTGTGGAGGGTTGATGGTCATGTATCAATCTCATGATGAAATTGGTACCACATGCATATTGCATATCAGGATTGTTAGAATTGCATATTCTGGATGAATTTCATGATTGTGTTGGTGTTGCTTAATTTCATGATCGTGTTGTTGTTGTTGCTTAATTTTATAGTTGTTGATGTCATAATATGTTGTACTAATTTATTTATGTTCTATATTCTTGTACGTTTATGATATATTATGATTACTCACCCTGCCTGCTTGGAAATGTTGCCTCTTTCGTGGGTAACTTGCAGATGATAAAGAATAGGCTTGCAGTGCAAGAGGAGTTTTTCATGAGTCTCGGAGCGTGATTTAGTGTTCCTTAGAAGTGGTTTTGGTCTATGTGTCCTGCTCCGTGTCATGTAACACTGGGACGGGGGTTTATTTGTTAAACTGTTTTCAGTTATGTTATTACTTTGATAAATGGTTTCTCATTATATGATGTTGAAATTTCGGATGGAGAAAAATTATGTTTATGAAGTAAAAATTATGATTTTGAAATATGAAGTTTAGATTCCACTGCGAAATGCTATATGTTATTCTTGATGTTGATTAACCCGTGTTACGGGACAGGACACTGTTTGTTTTGAAATATGATACCCTTCTCGATGATTACTCTGATATTATTTAAATATTTTGTTTTGGGGTAGAAGGGTGTTACAAATCACTATATCAACTTTCATACCCGATTATAAGAATAAAACTCATCCTTATCTTAGATTGGATTGAAGGTAGCCCTGATTGGATTTCGATTGTCGTTCCTCTTTTCCCCCTTCTCTCACAATCGTGCAAAAATTCTGTTTTCCTCCTCTACTGATACAATCTAACTTCTTCTTATTTTATTTTCTTTTTATTTAAATAAACTAAATCTTTATAATTACAATGGGACTAACTATAGCACCCCCTAATTTATTAATTCAGACAGATTTCGAGCCCATTAACCCAACAACCCTAACAACTATAATATTATCTCTAATAAATTTCTACGGCTTCCGACTTATTTTTCCGACTTATCAACTTAATCAACCACAACTTAAAATAGACCGACTAAACACAAATAATTAATTAAATATTCAATAAAGAAATTAATTAATATTTGGGCGTTACAACTCCCCCCACTTAGAATATTTTTGTCCTAAAAAATTTACCTGATTCAAACAACTCGGGATAGGAGTCTCGCATCTTGCTCTCCAATTCCCAGGTCGTGCTTTCTCCAGCAGATCCCTACCAAAAAAATTTGACCAACACGATCTATTTTCCTCGAAGAGTCTTTGTTTCACGATCCTTGACTCGTACAGGCTTCGTCTCCACTGTGAGATTATCTCGCACTTGCACATAGTCCATACTAACCACATGGGACAAATATGGAATATACTTCCGAAGTTGCGACACATGAAATACATCGTGCAAATTCGAAATATTTAGCGGTAACACCATCTGATACGAAACGTTTCCAACTCTTTTCAAAATCTGATATGGACCGATAAAACAAGGAGTGAGCTTCTTAGACTTCAAAGCCCTCCCAACACCAGTCACATGTGTGACTCTTAAAAACACATGGTCACCAGCTTGGAATTCAAAATCCTTCTTTTGCTTGTCATGGTAACTCTTCTATCTACTCTGAGAAGTCTTCATCTTCTCTCGGATAAACTTTACTTTCTCGGTAGTTTCTCGAACTAATTCCTGTCCAAGTACTACACTCTCACCAGATTCATGCCAACATAACAAAGTTCTGTGCATCCGACCATACAATGCTTCAAAAGGTGCCATTCTAAAATTAGAATGGTAACTATTATTATAAGTGAACTTGAACCTCCCTTCTCAAGAACAAAAGCTCTCAACAAGCTTCCAATAACTGAATAGTTCTCTTAGTTTGGCAATCTATCTGGGGATGATATGTCGAATTCAATCTCAACTTAGAACCCAATGCCTCTTGCAGACTCTTCCAAAACTTCGACGTAAACCTTAGATCTCTATCCGACATAATACACATAGGAACACCATACAACTTCACAATTACTCGAATATAAATCTTTGCCAACTTCGCAATCACATATGTGATGTTAATAGGCATGAAATGAGCCATATTCGTAAGCCTTTCAAAAATTACCCAAATCGAATCATGCCCTCTTAAAGTAACAGGCAGCCCTGTCACAAAGTCCATAGAAATTCTATTCCATTTCCATTCTGGAACTTCTCAATCTTCGACTTCTGGCAAGTCAAACACGCATACACAAAACGTGCCACATCCTCTTTCATTCTGGACCACCAAAATATTTTCTTTAAATCTTGATACATTTTAGTAGCTCCCGGATGAATACTTTAGATTACTCCTATGACCCTCTTCAAGAATCTTCCTTTTCATATCCGCATCATCAGGAATGCAAATCCATTCATGTAGTCTCAACACACCTCTCACATCAATCTTAAAGTCACTCTTCTCTGATTGACCACAACTATTCATGATATCCACTAATTTCACATCCATCTTCCGAGCCTCTTGAATACTATCTAGAAAGTAATTATTAGTCTTCAACATGCCCAATATTACACTCTGTAGTGTCACTTCTCAAACCAAACTCATATATCGAAATTTCTCAATTAATTCCAACTACTTAATCATCATTTCTGACATATGCAAGGTCTTTCTGCTTAAAGCATCGGCCACAACTTTCGCTTTTCCTGGATGATAATTCAAACCGAAATTAAAATCTTTCATCAATTTCAACCATCTACGTTGTCTCATGTTCAACTCTTTCTAATCAAACAAATACATAAGGCTCTTATGATCATTGTAAACTTCGAATCTAGAACCATAAAGATAATTCCTCCAAATCTTCAACACAAAAACAACCGCAACAAGTTCTAAATACTGCGTAGGATAGTTCTTCTAATGGATTCTCAATTATCGTGACGCATAAGAAATTACCTTATTATTCTACATAATCACACCTCCTAAACCCATCAAGAAAGCATCATAGTAAACTACAAACGGTTCTTCTGGATTTGGTAAAGTCAAAATCGGCGCCGACATTAATCTCTTCTCCAATTAGTTAAAACTTTCTTCACACTGAACATCCCACATAAAAGCTTTACTTTTACAAGCTAATCTAGTTAACGGAAGTGCCAACTTAGAAAATCCTTCAATCAACCTTCTATAATATCCAGCTAACCCCAAAAAGCTTATAATCTCAGTAGCCGACCTTGGAGTTTCCCATTGCAACACAACTTCTACCTTTGAAGGATCCACAACAATATCATTTCCTGAAATTACATGGCCAAGAAAACTGACATCTTTCAACCTAAACTCTCACTTGGAAAACTTTGCATACAATTTCTTATCTTCCAAACCTTCCAACATTGATCTCAAATGTTCCTTATGCTCTTCTTCTGACTTATAGTAAATCAAAATATCATCAATGAATATAAATACAAAACGATCTAGATAAGTATGAAAAATATGATTCATGTATTCCATAAATACTCCTGACACATTAGTCGCAACGAAAGGCATCACAAAATACTCATAATGTACATACCATGTTCTAAATATCGTCTTCTGAATATCCTCATCTTTCACTTTAATCTGATGATAACCTGATCTCAAATAAATCTTACTGAACACACAAGAACCCACCAACTGGTCCATCAAATCATCTATTCTCGAAAGTGGATACTTATTCTTGATCGTCACTTTATTCAGCTGCATATAATCAACAAAAGTCGCATAACACCATCTTTCTTCTTCACTGAAAACACTGGAGCTCCCCACAATGATACACTTGGTCTTACAAACTTCTTCTCAAGTAAATCTTCCAACTGCTTCTTTAGTTCAGACAACTCGGATGCCGACATTCTGTATGCCATCGAAACAGGCCTAGTACCAGGTACCAGATCAATAGCAAATTCAACATCCCTCTTTGGAGGCACATCAAGAATCTCATCAGGGAAAACTTCAAGAAATTCCTTCACTATCATCAATTCCTCAATCTTAGCTTTAATCTCAATAGACAACATTGCCATTAAAGAAAACATCTGAGCTTCTTCTTTCATCAAATGTTGTAGCTCACCGAAAGATAACAACCCAACTCCTTCCTCTTCTGGAGTAGAAAACCTCACAAACTTGCGATAACAATTTATATGAACGTAGTTATACTCTAACCAGTTCTTACCAAGAATTACATCCATCCCAGTCAACGATAAGCACACCAAATCAACATAGAAGTCTTTTTCGAAGATCGACAAAGGACACTTTAAACACATATGAGAAGTAGATATTGATCCCTTAGTTGGAATCTCAATAATCAATTCACCATTCATAACACACAGATTTAAACCCAATCTTTGAACACAGTCAGCAACAATAAAATAGTGCGTAGCCCTAGTATCAATAATAGTAATTAATGGAGTACTATTAATGAAGCATGCACCTCTGATAAGCCTGTCCTCATTAACTGTGTGAGTTCCGGTCAACACGAACACTTTTCCAGTATGAGCTTTCTTCGGCTTCTGACACTGGCCACCAATATGCCCTTCTTTTCCACAATTAAAACAGATCATTTCCTTGTGCTAGTAATCAACTATTGCATGTGTAACGCCCAATTATCTAATTATCTATTTTATTACATACTTAATTAATTGTTTGCATTTTGTAGGTCTAATTTTGTTGTAGTTAATTATGTCGATAAGTTGGAAAATTAAGTCGAAAGTTGTAGGAAATATTATTAAAGATAATATTATGGTTGTTGTAGTGGGTTGATTAATGGACTTGAATTCGTGTCTGAATTAGTAAATAGAGGGGTGAAATTGTTAGGCCCATTAGTAATTATAACAATTAGTTAATTTTTATAAAAAGAAAATAATAGAATTAGGATTTAGTTATGTCAGTAAGTGGAAAAACCAGAAGCAATTGCATGATCGTGAGAGAAGATAGCAAAAAGAGGGGAACTTCAATCGGAAGCGATTTCCGGAATTCAATTGTGTAGGGCTACCTTCAATCCAATCCAAAGGGTGGGCTCAACCTTTATAATCGGGATTGATAATTTGTATGTAGGGATGGGTAGTTGTATGTTGTGGTAATTGTTGATCTTGCTGTGATTTCGTTGTTCTTGACCTTGTTAATTGTTTGATGTTGTTAGTTATTGGTTTGATGAATTTCTATCTTAAGTAAAAGGTTATAATAACGGATAATCGTAACAGATCATTGGGAATCACTTGGGAAGGTATCCGAGTGAAATTATTAAGAATATTGTAAGCATGATGTATAAAAATAGTTAAATGGTGTGAGGAGAATTGAAAGACAATTCAAAATTTTGGAGGATTACGAAGAAACAGAGAGCAAAACTGAGAATCGTGAGGCGAGACGACCATCATGGTCCTGTGACGCCCGACATGCCTGTGAAGACCGTCATGGTCCTATGACGCCTGTCACAACCGCGTGACGTTGGTCACCAAAGTGTGACGATGGTCATATTGTTATGGATGTTTTGTGATTTTATTCTTTTAATGACTGTGTAAGTTGGGTACTGAGATGCAAAAACTTAATTTTAATACCAACCACTAAGTACAGAAAAAGAAATTAATTCAAGTTGTATTAATATACAGTAAGAAATTAAGTGGGGATAATATGATGAATTTATTAGGAGCTCAAATATGCAATAGTGCCATAGAATTAATATTAGGAGTTGGTGAAGTTGTTTCTGTCATGAATTTTAAGAAAGGCTTAGAATTGGATTAGTTTATAAGTGGTGAAATTAAGGCATAATGCCAATGTTGAACTATAGTTGTTGTGTTGTGTTAAAGCTCTTTGGCCAATGTTGATATGTCAAATGTTGTTACATCGATTACGTTGTATAAGTTGATGAAGTGTATGCTATTGTTTATGCGGTTGCTGTTACTGATGTATGTCGTTGTATGAGTCGCATAATTGCATTCTTAAGTTGGCCTGGATTGGCACCACATTGAAAGTTGAAGGCTTGTGCCTTGATGCCTCGATAAACTGGAAAGACTTATAAGTTTGGGAGTTTTACTCTGAATGGTACCACATGCATTACATAGTCGTGTCATCTTAAAGTTGCATCCTTTGAGTGGTTGATTGTTATTGATGAAAAACTATGGAAATTGTAGGATTCCTTTCTTATGTATCATTTATCATATTTCGTTTATAATTGTTGATATCTCACCCCTTCCGTTTAATGTTATCCTTATGTGGGCAGCGTGCAGGTAATCAATAGGAGTAGCCAGTTACCTTTAGTCGAGTCGGTCGTCAGTCGCTCTGATACGTAGCACCTAGGGGGACGGCGCGTATTTGTTTTATTGATTTTGTTACATGCTGAATTTTATATAATTGAAGTACTTTAGAATACTTGTTGGTTATTTTAAAGTTGTTTTATGTTGGGTAAAGATGCTATAATTGATTTTATGAATCCGCTGCATGATGTTTTATAAAGTTGAACTAACTCGGTATTATGATTGTGGGTTTATGTTTATTTTTGAAAAGTCCTATGTATTAAGCAAGTCATACTTAAAGTTGAAATTGTGATATCCCATTTATGTGGAAATCTTCTTTTTGTAAACTCTGATCTTATTTTTATCCAATGTTAGAAAATGGGGTGTTACAAAGGGGTATCAGAGCAGGTTGGTCTGTCCGACCAAGTGTTGAGTTTTAGTTGTCTAGAAATCAAGTATTGTTATCATTCTAACTCTTGGTTGCGTTGTAGTAATAAGTTGAGATGGCTGGGAGAAAAGACATTACGATGGTTGCTGCAATGCAAGCGATGGCACAAGCTATGCAGAACATGCCAAATGCTGGTGAAGTTGCTGGATCACGTAGCTTGGCGAATTTTCAAAGACAAAATCCCCCAGTGTTCAAAGAGAAGCATGATCCAGACGCAGCTTTGGGGTGGTTGAAGGAAATTGAGATAATCTTCTGTGTTATGGATTGCACTCCGACGTAGAAGGTTCGGTATGGTACTCACATGCTAGCAGTCGAAGCTGATGACTGGTGGCTGGAGACTCATGAGAGGTTGACTGCTGCAGGTGAAGTTATTACTTGGGATGTATTCTGTAGGGAATTCATGAGAAAATATTATCCGAAAGATGTCTGTGGCAAGAAAGAGATTGAGTTCCTTGAGCTGAAGCAAGGAAACATGTCTGTCACAGATTATGCTGCAAAATTTGTGGAGTTATCCAAATTTTACCCTCATTATACTGGTGCTGGTGCTGAATTTTCAAAGTGCATCAAGTTTGAAAATGGGTTGCGCTCCGAAATCAAGAAAGTTGTTGGGTATCAGAAGCTACGCGTCTTTTCTGAATTGGTTGACAGTTGCAAGATATTTGAGGAGGACAACAATGCTCATTACATGGTTGTCAATGATCACAGAGGCAAGCAACATCAGGACCATGGAAAACCGTATGATGCTCCAACTAGAAAAGGGAAACAAAAAGCTGTTCCGGCTCAGAAAACTGGTGGGGGAGGTGCTCCTTCTGGTATAGTTTTCTTCAAATATGGTCAGGCTTGTCATAAAAGTAATGTATGCACCACAGAGGTAAAAAGATGTTTTCGTTGTGGTAAGACTGGGCATGCAATAGCTGACTGCAAGCACAGGGAAATGATTTGTTTTAACTGTGGCGAGGAAGGGCATATTGGTAGCCAGTGTCAGAAGCCAAAGAAAGCTCAGACTGGAAAAGTGTTTGCGTTGACCGGAACTCAGACCGTTAACAAGGACAAACTTATCAGAGGTACATGCTTCGGTAATAGTATTCCTTTAATTACTATTATCGTTACCGATGCTAGGCACTATTTTATTTCTGCTGACTGTGTTCAAAGACTGGGTTTAAAATTGTCTACTATGAATGGTGAATTGATTGTTGAGATTCCAGATAAGGGATCAATATCTACTTCTTTGGTGTGTTTAAAGTGTCCTTTGTCGATCTTCGATAAAGATTTCAATGTTTATTTTGTATGATTGTCGTTGACTGGGATGGATGTAATTCTTGGTATGAATTGGTTAGAGTATAACTACGTTCATATAAATTGTTATCGCAAGTCTATGAGGTTTTCTACCCCTGAAGAGGAGGGAGTTGGTTTGTTCTCTTTTAGATAATTACAACAATTGATGAGGGAAGAAGCTCATATGTTTTATTTGATGGCAACCTTGTCGGTTGAGAGTAAAGCTAAGATTGATGAATTGATAATGGTGAAGGAATTCCCTGAAATTTTCCCTGATGAGATTGCTAGTGTTCCGCCAAAGAGGTATGTTGAATTTGCTATTGATTTGGTACCTGGTACTAGGCCTGTTTCGATGGCACCGTATAGAATGTCGGCATCTAAATTGTCTGAATTAAAGAAGCCACTAGAAGATTTACTTGAGAAAACGTTTGTAAGACCAAGCGTATCGCCGTGGGGAGCTCCAGTGTTGTTAGTAAAGAAGAAAGATGGTGGTATGAGGCTTTGTGTTGATTATAGACAATTGAATAAAGTAACGATTAAGAATAAATATCCACTTCCGAGAATATATGGTTTTATGGACCAGTTAGTGGGTGCTTGTGTGTTCAGTAAAATTGATTTTAGATCGGGTCATCATCAGATCAAAGTGAAAGATGAAGATATTCAGAAGACGTCATTCAGAACACGGTATGGACACTATGAGTATTCTGTGATTCCTTTTGGTGTGACTAATGCACCAGGAGTATTTATGGGATACATGAATTGTATTTTTCATACTTATCTGAACCGTTTTATGGTAGTATTTATTGATGATATTGTGATTTACTCTAAGTCAGAAGAAGATCATAAGGAATATCTAAGATAAGTGTTGGAGGTTTTGAAAGATAAGAAATTATATGCAAAATTTTCCAAGTGCACGTTTTGGTTAAGAGAGGTCAGTTTTCTGGGCCATGTAATTTCAGGAAAAGGTATTGATGTGCATCCTTCAAACGTAGAAGCTGTGTTACAATGGGAAACTCTGAGGTTGGCTACAGAGATTAGGAGCTTTTTGGGGTTAGCTGGATATTACAGAAGCTTTTTGGGGTTAGCTTTTTGGGATGTTCAGTGTGAAGAGAGTTTTAATGAATTGAAAAAGAGATTGACGTCGGTGCCAGTTTTGACTTTACCAAATCTAGAGGAACCGTTTGTAGTTTACTGTGATGCTTCATTGATGGGTTTAGGAGGTGTGCTTATGCAAAATAATAAAGTAATTGCTTATGTGTCGCGACAGTTGAGAATTCATGAGAAGAACTATCCTACGCATGATCTTGAACTTGTTGTTGTTGTGTTTGTGTTTAAAATCTGGAGGCATTATCTCTATGGTTCTAGATTTGAGGTTTACAGTGATCATAAGAGCCTTAAGTATTTTTTTGATCAGAAAGAGTTGAATATGAGACAACGTAGGTGGTTAGAGTTGCTTAAGGATTATGATTTCGGGTTGAATTATCACCCGGGTAGAGAAAATGTTGTGCCCGATGCTTTAAGTAGAAAAACCTTGCATATGTCAGCAATGATGATTAAGGAGTTGGAACTAATTCAACAATTTCTTGATATGAGTCTGGTTTGCAAGGTTACACCGCAGAGTGTGATGTTAGGAATGCTAAAGATTAATGATCACTTTATGGATAGTATTCGAGAGGCTCCGAAGCTAGATGTGAAACTAGTAGATATCATGAATAGCTGTGGTCAATTAGAGACGAGTGATTTTAAGATTGATGCGAGGGGTGTGTTGAGATTGCATGATAGAATTTGTATTCCTAATGACGCAATTATGAAAAGAAGTATTCTTGAAGAGGGTCATAGAAGTAGTACGAGTATTCATCCGGGAGCTACTAAAATGCATCAAGATTTAAAGAAAATATTTTGGTGGTCCGGAATGAAAAAATATGTGGCTCGTTTTGTGTACGCGTGTTTGACATGTCAGAATTCGAAGATTGAGCATCAGAAGCCTACTGGGTTGATGCAACCGTTGGAAGTTCTAGAGTGGAAATGGGATATCATTTCTATGGACTTCGTAAAGGGGTTGCCTGTTACTTTAAAAGGGCATGAATCGATTTAGGTGATTGTCGACAGGCTTACAAAGTAGGCTCATTTTATACCTATTAACATTACATATTCAATTACAAAGTTAGCAGAGATTTATATCCGAGTAATTGTGAAGCTGCATGGTATTCCTCTGTGTATTTTTCAGATAGAGATCTGAGGTTTACGTTGGAATTTTGGAAAAGTCTACAAGAGTCGTTGGGTTCTAAGTTGAGATTGAGTTCGGCATATAAACCTCAAACTGATGGCCAAACTGAGAGAGCTATCCAGTCATTGGAGGACTTGTTGAGAGCCTGTGTTCTTTAGCAGGGAGGTACATGGGACACTCATCTTCCGTTGATCGAGTTCACTTATAATAATAGTTACCATTCTAGTATCAGAATGACACCTTTTGAAGCACTGTATGGTCGTAGGTGTAGAACTCCGTTGTGTTGGCATGAATCTAGTGAGAATGTGGTACTTGGACCGAAATTAGTTCGAGAAACTACCGAGAAAGTGAAGTTGATCCGAGAGAAGATGATAGCTTCTCAAAGTAGGCAGAAGAGTTACCATGACAAACGGAAGAAGGATTTAGAATTTCAAGCTGGTGACGATGTGTTTTTTAGAGTCACGCAAGTGACTGGTGTAGGAAGAGCTTTGAAGTCTAAGAAGCTCACTCCTCGTTTCATTGGTCCGTATCAGATTTTGAAACAAGTTGGAAAAGTTGCTTATCGGATGGCGTTACCGCCAAATATTTCGAATTTGCATGATGTATTCCATGTGTCGCAACTTCGGAAGTATATTAAGATCCTTCTCATGTGGTCAGCATGGACGATGTGCAAGTGAGAGATAATCTCATTATGGAGACAAAACCTGTACGAGTCGAGGATCGGGAAACAAAGACTCTTCGAGGGTAAGAGATAATGTAGGTCAAAGTTGTTTGGTTAGGAGCTGCTGGAGAAAGCATGACCCGGGAGTTGGAGAGCAAGATGCGAGACTCCTATCCGGAGTTGTTTGAATCAGGTAGATTTTCGAGGATGAAAATCCTCTAAGTGGGGGAGAGTTGTAACGCCCAATTATCTAATTATCTATTTTATTAAATACTTAATTAATTGTTCGCGTGTTGTCGGTCTATTTTTGTTATGGTTGATTAAGTCGATAATTGGAAAATTAAGTCGAAAGTTGTAGGAAATATTATTAGAGATAATATTATAGTTGTTATAGTGGGTTGATTAGTGGGCTTGAATTCGTGTTTGAATTAGTAAATAGAGGGGTGAAATTGTTAGGCCCATTAGTAATTATAACAATTAGTTAATTTTGATAAAAATAAAATAATAGAATTAGGATTTAGTTATGTCAGTAAGTGGAAAACCCAGAAGCAATTGGACGATCATGAGAGAAGATAGAAAAAAGGGGGAAACTCCAATCGGAAGCGATTTCCGCAATTTGATCGTGTAGGGTGTCGCTCCCACCAAATGACATAGGGTCAGATAGGGAACAGACGCAAACGGTCGGCGAAAGAAGAAATGAAAATGAACTGAAAAGAGTCTCCAGCTAGGCATTTTTATCCCGAAAGAAAGGTAATGCTGCATAAACCTGGAAAGATATGGATAAGATGGTCGCAAACCAGAGAAACTGAGAAAGGGGGTTGGTTACAACCTGGGAAGGTATTAGCACCCAGATTGTCCGTCGTACTCGACGGGATCCACACTTGAAAGTTTGTGTTTAAAGGGGTAGTGTCTGTGCTAACTGTGTGCAAAAGCTGGAAAAGGAATATACAAGTGTCAGTGCAAAAAGTGATTGCTCAGTGTCGCTCCCACCTGATGACACATGGCCAAGAGGGGTACAGACGCGAACGGTCGGCGAAGGGGAGAACATGAAGATGAACTGAAAAGAGTCGCCAGCTAGGCATTTTTATCCCGAAGGAAAGGTAATGCTACATAAACCTAAGAAAAGATGGATAAGACGGTTGCGAACCAGAGAAACTGAGAATGGGGGTTGGTTACAACCTGGGAAGGTATTAGCACCCAGATTGTCCGCCGTACTCGACGGGATCCACGCTTGAAAGTTTGAGTTTAAAGGGGTAGTGTCAGTGCTATTTTGTGTGTAAAAAGCTGGGAAAGAATACAAGTGTCAGTGCTGGAAAGAAGTGTGAAGCGAAATGAAGGAGTGTCAGTGCAAAGAAAGAGTATGAAGCTCAAGATTATGAGGCTCAAAAGAATAGTACTCAAAGAGGGGGAATATACAGAGACTTTTGTTTGATAACTGTTAAGCTATGCCTACGTATCCTCTCGTGCAATGAGGAAGTCAGAACACCGTAGTTCGACTCAAAGAGACTGAAAGATGAATTGGCTGGTGAACTGCTTACTTGTCTATGCTCAAGTGTATGACCTTTCTGGCTTAGGTGCTAGCTGTCTTGCATTAGATGGAAGAAGCAAGTTCTCGTTTATGAGTGAATGAGGTGAGAAAAGAATCCCGGAGGAGACGATTATTGTTTGTTTTTGTGTTTTCAATATTTTATTGCTTTTTTTGTGTTTGTCATAAGTTAATGAGTTTAAGCCTAAACCAAGGGTTAGTAAACTCATCATATCCTCCCTTTGATTAGGGATAATGAGAATACCTTAACTATGAAGTAAACACCTCACACTTAATCACCATGGTGTAGGATTAAGATCATTAACCTACTGCTGATTATTTAGATGTTTTTGGAGTTTTTGTTTAGTGTTAAGTAATGAGTTTAAGCCATAATCAAGGATTTAATGGACTCATTACACCATCCTAATAGAAGGATAATAGATGAGAACATTTAAGTTGAGAAAGGCTCCTCAACTTAATCCATGATTAGGGATTAACCTCATGACAAAACAAAACCTTTATTAAATGGATTTTAATTAATGGTAGGATTAAGAGGTGAGTTTTATGGTTTGTAAGACAACTTGAGGGGGACTTGTCCATTAACACTAGGGTTAGTCATTCTTAACCAATTAATGAAGAATTAGAACCCTAATGCAAGGCCCAAGTTACAAGCTTGATGTCTTAGTGATTATTAGGTGGATTGATTAAAGGATTTAAACACATTAAGGGTTTAACACTTAGGATTAAAGTTATACACTCCATCCTAATAGAAGGATGCAGGCATAACCCTAATCACAAAGCCTTGAAACCTTTAAGGTTTAGTCCTTGATTAAGAGATGAGAAGAGAAGACACAAAGATGACACAAAGGTAAAACTAATGGGGGGACTAATCAAACCATAATTGTGATCATGCTTGGGGGTTCCTAGGTTTTATGAGGTTTGCAAGAAGATCTTCAAGGAAAAGCCACCAAGGAAGAAGGAAGATGGAAGGAAGAGAAGCAGAAAGAAGCAAGCCAACTTACTTCATTTAAGAAGATAAGTTGCTTGTGGAGAGAAAGTGAGGAGGGAACATGAATGAGCAAGCTCACTCTAATTCAAAGATAAAATGCATCAATGATGCATAAGAGAGATGAGAAGAGATTGTGATAAGTGAAGGCAAATTCACTTCTCAAACACTTACCACCTGAAAAGTTAGCAAAAGGAAATGAAAAATGAAATGAAATGCAAAGAGGCAAACCAAAATCAGAAGCATGTTCATGTTGCTAATGATGCAAAGAGATGATGCAAATGTAATTCATGAGATGGAGATGCTCATACAAAGGATGAGAATGCAAGTGAAGCAAACAAGAGGCATGAAAGTTCAAGAATGCATATGTCATGAAATGAAAGCAAAAACATGGAAAATGGATGATGCAATGATCAAACATGATTTCAACATGTCCTAAGATGCCTTATATGTCATATAGATGCACACGATGTCATGGCAAGTTCATGTATGCAAGCTTATGTAAGATGGATGCAAATGAAGATGAAAATTAGGGTTTATGCACAACATGAGATGCAAAATTCCAAAATCAGAAGCAAATGGTAAGATAGAAAATTGAAAATGGCCTTAAAGGAACCCTAAACCTATACTAGTTCACTGCCCAAAGGGGAAGGTCAGAAGCTAAACCCTAAGGGACTTAAGGGTGATCCTAAAGGTAAAATGCCAAACAAATTGAAAATGCAAGGTAAAAATGAAACAAAAAAGTTTTTAGATACTTGAAACCATGCATAACACAATGCAAAAAGAATCATTCACAAACTCACTTTGGTTCAAAAGTTATGATTTTTTGAAGTTAGGGTTAAAAATATTCAAATTTAAGAACCCTAATTCAAATGAAAATTGTCAAAGTGTGATCAAAACCAAAAAGAAATTTGTTTTGTGAGTTTGTAAATGTTTGTAAATGTTTAAAAATGCTCTCTGAATTCTTTTGGGATTTTTAAATACTTAAATGTATTTTTAATTAATTAATTCTCATTAACTAATTAAAAATAATCATTTAAATGATTTAAAAATATTTTTAATGCAAAAAATAAAAATAAAAATATTTGTGGGTTCTGAAAATTCATAAAAGATTTAGTAAAAATTTTCAGAATTTTTGAAGTCTTTTTACTATTTTTTATAAAATGTACAAATTAAATAGAAAGGAAATGAAATAAAACAAAATAAAAAGAAAAGTAATATGATCCAATGATCCAGATTCAAAGTTGAAAGGAAATGGTTGACTAGCGCATTAATGAATGGTCTGGATTTCACCTAAGCTAATTAATTATTATTAAATTAAATAAACAGAAATTAGGGCTAATGACATGATCTGAGCCCTTGAAACACGCGCGGGAAGCCTCATCCTACGCGCCAGATTCAAACCTACCTTTAAACCCTAATTAAACATTAATGACTTTCAGGTGGCCGAAAATGACCTCTGGTCATCTTCTCCGGCCACCCCTCACCTGAGAAATTCCTAAAACGCTCCCTAGGTCATTTTTGGAGCTCTAAAGCTCCAGATTTGTTCCTTTCACCTTCCTAAACTCATTCCTAACCTCAAACCTCATTTATTTCCAACCATTAACAAGAATCAAAGCTAAGAACAAAAATTGCAAAAATTTCACACAAGCCATACACTCTCAATTCTTCATCATTTTCAAAAGTAAAAGGTTCATTGCACTCAGGGAGTCAAACTTAACCAATTGAGAACTTAAAATAAAGCTTCTGGAAAAATAATTTCGTATGGCTACCTGAGGTGAAGCTTTCAACCCTGGAGCTTTCAGGCTGCTTTCTTGCTTCCAAATGCCTCCAATGAACTCCTTGAAGAAGCTTTAATGATTGGTTGGAGTGTTTTGTGGCTAGTTTGTGAGTTTGATTCAGTTCAGTTCAAAGGGGGAGGGAAATCCTGGTTTTGATATGGCTGCTTTTAGGGCAAGATGATGGGTGGGAAATGATCAGTGGTTCATGGTGAGTTGTTCTATGGAGTTTGTTTTGATGTTTGCAGCTTGTGTGATGAGTTTCGAATGAAAATGCATAAAGGGGATTTTTGGTGAATGCTGGCTTGTGGGAGGATTCATGTTCCAAGCTTATGTGAAATGGGTTGCCTTTGGTACACATATCAAGTCTTGATAGGTCAGAGAGTTGTTGGTGGCCTATGCTGATTGGTATGGTTCAATATGCAAAAAGTCAACTTTTGTGTAAGTGAAGGCATGGGCTGGTTCAAGCATGGTGCAAGGGTATGGCTCGAGTCAGCTAACTTCAAGGAGGTCCATGGAAGTCATATTTTGTAGCTGGCATAAGTGGCTGAAGAGATTTGATCCATTTTGCAATTTTGAAGAAGTTTGGCCCCTTTTGAATTACTTGAAATTCAAGGCATGGAATGAAATGATTCAAAGCACAAATCTGATCTTTAGAGGTCACATGAGGATGTTGTGAGGTATTTGTTCATATTTGAAGTATTTAGAATGCCTTATCATGCCTCTTTGGTGCAAAAGTGAATTTTATGTGATTTTTCCCAACTTTGGAAAGCCATAACTTGAGTTCCAAAATGAATTAGATCTTGTTCTTGTACATTTTGAAAGGGAATGATCCAATCTACAACTTTCATGACCAAGAATTTTTCATTTGAAGCATTTTTGGTTGAGAAAGAGGAGGTTGAAAAACTTTCCTAAAATGGAAAGTTTACATTACAAGTCATTTCCATATTTGGCAACTTTTGGTTTAGCCCACTTTTCTTCAAATTTGTGAACTTCAAAGCATTCCAATGATCAAATAAAGACCATATAACTTCATTTTTATGAAAAATCCACTTTGGTTTCATGTTGGGGGGCCTCAGATGCCCTGATTTGGCTCTGACTTGCTCAAGAAGTTATCCAATGATCAGATGACTTCCACAATGAATTTTCCCATCAAACTTGGTATGTATGATTCTTATAACATATTGAGACCAAAACCCTAATTTTAGGTCATTTGTGCAGTCAAACCTGGCTCTGCTTCCATGCCTTGCAAGTTCTTGTGATTTTCTGACTTTCTTGAACTTTGAGGGATATAATATGATGATAAAACACATATGGAACCTCTTGGAAAGCTTTGAGGCCTTTGGGATGGCTCATATGGAATCTTGGATTGCTCAGATCACAAACCCTAGATGCAGATGACTTTGAACCAATGCAGTGAAGTAAAAATGCAATATGAGATGATATGATTGAACTTATGCAAATGAAAAGATCACAAGCCATGATGTGAACTTAGTGAGGGCAAATTTGGGGTGTTTACAGCTGCCCCTATTCAAGCATGAGTTAGCTGTGCAGGGTGTAAGCGACGGCTTAACACGCAAAGAATATAACTCTTGGTTGAATACCAAAGACAGTCCAAAATTTGCACTCACTGGTTGAAGAAGAAAAGGGATATAGATTGTAAAAGGAAATATAATATGATTATAAAGTGCAGGCGATGGAGGATGACCATCGAACAGAGGTGACTGCTGGGGATAAAGCAATGGCGGGTACAGCCGACATGCTGGGGAAATATCGAAGAAACAAGATTTTCTGGGGATTAACAGTAAAGGCAATGATGGGGACGACCATCAGGTTAAAGGAATAAATTGATGAGGGACGGTCATCAAAGCTGAAGGACGATCACCTAGCAGGGAACGACTGCTCTGTTGGGGATAAAGATGAGGGACGTTCATCCAGGGTGAAGGACGATCACCTGGCAGGGTACGGATGCCGAAAGTATCACGGCATAGGACGAATGCCGAATAGAAAGAGTAGATGATGGAGACGGCCATCAGATAAGCATGACGAAGGACGATCATCAAGAGGTAAAGGACGATCACCTAGAAGGATACGACTGCTCTCGGGGTTTATCATGACATAGGACGAATGTCTGATAACAAGATCAACGATGGGGACGACCATCGCATAAAATGATGAAGGACGATCATCAAAAGGTGAATGACGATCACCTAGCAGGGGACGGCTGCTAAACATCACGACATAGGACGAACGTCAGATAGCAAAGGGTTCCAATAATGGAGACTACGCTGGGGGAATGATGAAGGACGATCATCAAAAGGGGAAGGACGATCACCTGGCAGGGTACGACTGCCGAAAGTATCATGACATAGGAAGAATGTCAAAATAGAAAAGAAGTTTGCTTTTTACTAGGGATTTGCTGGGGAATGGCAGACACGGACGGATGTCTACATTCAAGAAATGAAAGGTACAAGTGTTTTGACATTGTGTATAGATTAAAGATGCGGACGAGCATCCTTAAGACTATGATACAGACGAGTATCAGTAGAAACAAACACTGACGCATGTTCAGAGATGATGATACGGGCGAGTACCAACTGGTTAACAAAGAACATGGACGAGTATCTGTATGAGTGAAAAGTAAGCACGAGTGAGACACAAATGAGTGTTCATTTTGGTGGGGAGAGTATGATAAAGACGAATATCATAAGAGGAAGTGTGTAAGTTATGAACTTATGAGTGTAAAAGATATTCTGAAGATCTGTGGGGATAAAATGACACGGACGGGTGTCGAAAGAAGTGTATTATAAACAAGTGTTTGGTTTACAATAAGTGTTTAGGCAACCATGCTGGGGAAAGGTGACACAGACGGGTGTCAACGGAGTGTATATAGACATATCTGTTTGTGGTTTATATCTGCAGGGGAATAATTTGACACGGACGAGTGTCGAGAACAATATATTTTGATATGTATTTGTGAGTGCAAAGGGGACGCTTTGGCTTTCTGCTGGGACTGTGAGCCCTTATATACATTGCTGATGGAATGTTAGTATGTACATGTGTTCAATTCAAAACATGACTTGTGATTATGCAATATGTTTGATTTTTGCCGTAATGCTCCGTATTAGACGGAATGCTACGCTCTGTGGGGAGATATGATGCGAATCATATGACTATGCAAAAGATATCGATCCGGAATCCGGATCCCGTTGCTGTGGAGGTCTCTGATTGATCTTGCCTGAAGGAATATCCCAGCTGGGGATGAGATCATTGGTAGATCTGATTGGGGAAATAGGTCACTGATAGACCTATCTTGGTAATGAGGGACCCAGCTGGGGTCTGTGGAAGCTTTCGTCACTTTGTAATGCGATTCTCAGACATCGCTCTCCTGGATAGAGGCTGGAGCTCTGTGGGGAGATGGTTCCCTATCTAGCACCTGGCTGGGAAGGAAAGATTACTGAGCGGTCTTCCTGGAGGTTTCTTGTGGGGATCCTGCTGAGGATGAGGATATTTTGATAACCCAGCTGGGGAAATGAGCACCTTCTGATGCTATTCGGACAGATGTGCTTGAGGAAATAATGATTTGGCAGCTTGCTGGGGATAAGCTTTCATGCCCCATGTTGCGCGTTGAATACCTGCAACCCTATTATGACAAAGAAACGTACAAGTACCCCGAGGTATCCCTTACTGGATTCCAACATAGGAATTTAGATGCTCCCGAGAGTAATATATTTCCTGTAAGCATGTGATTAGAAAGGCGCATTTGTATTTATGAAACTACTATATCAAGGATATCAGACATTTTTGCAAATAAAATAAAATGTACAAGACGAAGTGTGACTAAAAATCTGGTTTTATTAATTGGGGTGCCCTGAATTGGCAAGTACAGTCAAAGAAACAAATCCCCTGAAATGAGGAGATTGTTACAAATTGAGAAACAAAAAGGTGTTGGCAATGTTGATGATGCCTCAGTGAGTTTCCCTTTTGCTATGACTCGCATGACTTTTGACGTTCTTCTCATCCTGCTTTCTGAAGAAGGCTGATTCTGATCGATGCTTTAACCTTCGACGCTTACCATGTTGTGGGTGATACAGACGGATTCAGAATGCAGTTGTTCGCTTATTCCCTTGTTTTGCGTGGATCGCCCTTTCGGGTTTTCAATCCACCGGGACACCCATTTTTGCCTGAGCTGTCCAATGCGGCTTTTTAACTCAGCGGGTGTATATTTTTTACTATTTTACCTTATTTTTGCCCGAGTCTATTATTTTGTTTTTGACTCGCCGGAATGCCCTATTTTTGCCTGGACTTACATTCTATTTTCATGTCCAGCGGGTCATTTTATGCGAAGTATTTTTTAACTGCATCTGAATTCACAGGGGATAAGAAATCTTCATTGTCCATAGTAGTGAGCATTAGTGCTCCGCCGGAGAAACTATCTTCACTATGAATGGACCATCGTAATTCGGAGTCCACTTGCCCCTGTGGTCTGTATGAGGAGGAAGGATTCTTTTTAGCACAAGATCTCCTACTTGTTATTCCCGAAGCCTGACTTTCTGATCGAAGGCTTTCTTCATTCTCTTCTGATATAACTGTCCATGACAAATTGTAGCTAATCTCTTTTCTTCGATCATACCCAATTGTTCGTACCGGGATCAGACCCATTATGCTTCATTCAGTTTGACATCCATCAGTACCCGCAAGGAGGGTAGTTCAACTTCAACAGGTAGGACTTCCTCCATACCATACACAAGCTGATACGGTGTTGCCCCAGTGGATGTTCTGATTGACGTACGGTACCCATGCTAGGAAAATGGTAGAATCTCATGCCAGTGTTTATATGTGACCACCATCTTTTGCACAATCTTCTTGATATTCTTGTTAACTGCCTCTACAACGCCATTCATCTTTGTCCTGTAAGGAGAAGAATTGTGATGTTTGATTTTGATGTCCCGACACAGTTCTGCTATCATTTTGTTGTTTAAGTTAGAACCATTATCAGTAATGATTCGTTCGGGCACTCCATACCGACAGATGATGTCTCTCTTCAGGAATCGGGCTACTACTTGTCTGGTGACGTTTGCATACGAGGTTGCTTCAACCCACTTGGTAAAATAGTCAATGGCTACAAGGATGAATATGTGGCCATTTGAAGCAGTCGGCTCGATCTTTCCAATCATATCGATGCCCCAAATGGTAAAGGGCCAAGGTGAAGACATCACGTTCAAGGGATTCGGATGCATGTGCACCTTATCTGCATAAATCTGGCATTTGTGGCACTTTCTGGCATAGGCACAACAGTCTGCAATCATTGTGATCCAGTAGTAACCTGACCGTAGTAATTTCTTGGCCATTGCATGCCCTCCAGCATGGGTACCAAAAGATATTTCATGCACCTCGTGCATCAATAGGTCTGCTTCTGTCTTATCAACACATCTGAGAAGTATCATATCAAAGTTTCTTTTGTACAAGGAGCCATCAGCATTCAGGAAGAAACTACCAGCTAGCCTTCTTAACGTCTTCTTATCATTGGATGATACCTCAGGTGGGTATGTTTGATCCTCCAAGAAGCATTTGATGTCATAGAACCAAGGCTTTTCATCTTTAGCAAGGTCTGCTGAGAATACGTATGCTGGTCTGTCAAGTCTGGATACTGAAATCCGAGGTACAAAGTTGACAACTTGAACCTTGATCATGGATGAAATGGTAGCCAGAGCATCTGCAAACTGATTTTCATCTCGAGGGATATACTCAAGCTTGACTGTTGTGAAGAAGGTCAGTAATCTCCTCGTATAATCCCGGTATGGGATCAGATGTTACTGGTGAGTATACCACTTGCCGTTGGTTTGATTGATTACCAGAGCTGAATCTCCGAATACAGTTAAAGTCTTGATCCTGAGGTCAATGGCTTCCTCAAGACCCATGATACAGGCTTCGTATTTAGCTTCGTTGTTAGTGCAGTTAAAAGTGAGTTTTGCCGAGAAAGGCATGTGAACCCATTTAGGTGTAATAAGTATTGCACCAACACCACGACCATTCATATTAACAGCCTCGTCAAACATCATAGTCCATTCTTCTTCTGGGTCAGGCCCTTCAGTGTGAATAGGCTCTTCATGATCTTTTGCTTTTATGAACATGATGTCTTTATCAGGGAAGTCAAATCTCATAGGCTGGTAATCATCAATGGGTTGCTCAGCAAGATAGTCAGACAATACACTGCCTTTGATGGATTTTTGAGATGTGTATTGGATGTCATATTCTGTGAGAATCATCTGCCATCTTGCAACCCTTCCAGTAAGTGCTGGCTTCTCAAATATGTACTTGACTGGCTCCATCTTTGAGATCAACAAAGTAGTGTGGGTCAATATATATTGTCTTAGTCGGCGAGCAGCCCACGCTAAAGCACATCAAGTTTTCTCGAGCAGTGAATAACGTTGTTCACAGTCGGTAAACTTTTTTCTTAGGTAGTATATTGCGTACTCTTTTCGACCAGACTCGTCATGCTGGCCCAACACACACCCCATTGACTCTTCTAATACTGTCAAGTACATTATCAGAGGTCTTCCTTCAATTGGAGGCATAAGGATCAGAGGCTCTTGTAAGTATTCCTTGATTTTGTTAAAATCCCTTTGGCAGTCTTCGTTCCACCTGACCGTTTGTTCTTTTCTTAACAGCTTGAACAAGGGCTCACAGGTTGCTGTAAGGTGAGATATGAACCTTGAAATGTAGTTCAATCTACCTAGGAACCCTCAAACTTCTTTTTCAGTCTTTGGTGCAGGCATCTCTTGGATGGCTTTGACTTAATCAGGGTCAACTTCAATTCCTTTTTCACTTACAATAAATCCTAGCAGTTTACCAGATCGCACCCCGAATGTACATTTGTTGGGGTTTAACTTCAATTGGTACTTTCTCAGATGCTTGAATAGTTTTAACAGATTCACCGGGTGGTCTTCTTCTGTGAGGGATTTGGCAATCATGTCATCCACATAACATTCAATTTATTTGTGGATCATGTCGTGGAATAATGTCACCATAGCCCGTTGATAAGTGGCACCAACATTCTTCAGTCCGAACGGCATTACCTTATAACAGAATGTGCCCCAGGGTGTGATGAAAGTTGTCTTCTCCATGTCTTCAGGTGACATCTTGATCTGATTATATCCTGAAAATCCGTCCATGATGGAGAACACTGAGAACTGAGTCGTATTGTCGACCAATACATCAATGTGAGGTAATGGGAAGTCATCTTTTGGGCTGGCTCTGTTCAGATCCTGGTAATCCACATACATCCGTACTTTACCATCTTTCTTAGGCACAGGTACAGTGTTAGCCACCCACGGTGGGTAACTAGTTACAGCAAGGAAACCGGCGTCCCACTGTTTTTGTACTTCTTCTTTTATCTTCATGGCCATATCTGGACGAGTACGGCGCAGTTTCTATTTTACTAGAGGACAGTCTTCTTTTAAAGGCAGCTTGTTTATGACGATGTCGGTATCCAGACCTGGCATGTCCTGATAGGACCAAGCAAAAACATCCACATACTCCCGAAGCATGTCAATAAGTTGCTCTTTCACTTAGTCTTGCAGACGGGCCCCGATCTTAACTTCTTTCAAGTCTTCTTCGGTACCAAGATTAACTGTCTCAACTTCCTGCTGATGAGGAGTGATAACCTTCTCCTCTTGTCTCAACAACCTGGCTAGTTCTTCAGGTAACTCATAATCTTCTTCAACCCCTTCATCGGCTTGATTAATCGGATTGTCAAAGTCATACGAAGTCATAGCGGTGTCGTTGTCGGTGCAGTCTGGAGGGCACTCTCTGCAAGGGTTTAGATTTGTTCATTTTAGTGATCAGTTTTATCTGTTTAGAAAAAGTGAAAGATGAAGTTAATATTTTTGAAAAATATTGCCACTTTATTTTTGTACAAAAAATAAAAAATGAAAAACAGTGAACGGAGAAAGAAAAAGACTCATTTGCAAAAGATGTCCTGATATTCATTAATTGATCGTTTGCACAAAATACAAGATGGCCCGATTACAAAATAAGCCCTGACATCTTGGGCAAGATGTAGGACTTGATGCATGCTTAAAGACAGGAAATAATAATTACTCTGCAGGAGTAACTATTATAATTTCTTGGGAAGACCAGTTTGAGACTTGGTTCCCCGGGATCCTTGGACGTATCCAGTTCTCCAGGTTGCGTTCGTCTTCTGACTCATCTTCCAAACTATTCACAGCATCCGGGGTGAGCATTCTCCCAATGACAAACTTGGGATTCGTTGCAGACTCTGGTTGATCTTGTCGAGTTGGTTTGTAACCTAACCCGAATCGGTCTTCTTTCTTTTCAACTGGCAGCAGCTTGCCCCAGCCTTGAGCGGTACCCTCCTCAACAACCTTTCGGGCCTGTTGATATGATGTGATGGAAGTCCCAGACATAGCAGATGCTTAATTAATATTAAGGGCTTCAAACCCTTGACTTATGGTCTCATGGATCTCCCCATCCATTTCTATGTACTTATACGTATCCAGCTGGCTAACAAAGATGTCCTCCTCCCCACAGATGGTGATGATTTGGCCTTCCCACTCGAATTTTAACTTGTGGTGAAGGGTAGACGTAACACCGCCAGCGGCGTGAATCCAGGGTCTACCCAACAGACAGTTGTAGGTCGGTTGTATGTCCATCACAAAGAAGGTAGTTTTGAAGGTTTGCGGGCCAATCAACACAGGCATATCAATCTCCCCAAGCACTGATCTTTTAGAGCCATCAAATGCTCTTACCACAAAATTACTCGGGCGTAATGCCAAGCCATCATACTCTAGCTTCACTAAGGCTTTCTTTGGTAGAACATTGAGTGATGACCCAGTGTCCACCAGTACATGAGACAGAACAGCACCCTTGCATTCCAAGGTGATATGCAAAGCCTTGTTATGGTTACGCCCCTCCGTTGTTAAATCAGTATTTGTAAAGCCCAGTCCATGACTGGTGTTGACGTTTGCAACCATGGTTTCTAACTGATTAACAGTGATCTCCTCCGGCACGTATGTTGCGTGCAGGACTTTCAACAATGCGTTTCTGTGAGCTTCAGAACACATTAATAGTGATAATATGGAGATTTTAGAGGGTGTTTGGTGAAGCTGGTCCACCACCTTGTAATCACTCCTTTTTATGATTCTCATGAACTCGTCTACATCTTGTTCAAAAGAGGTCTTCTGAGTGTCTTTGCCTTGGCAGCAACTTCTGCTTCAGTATTAGGTCTTTGTGTTTGTGAGGCAAAAAGGCGTCTGCTTCTAGTGAAGCCTCCGCCTCCCCCAACATTGTCAATTTGTGGTGAAGAGGTTGATGAATCTAGAGTGATTTTCTCCCCATTACAGTAGAGATCAGAGTCGTAGTGCCAGGGTATGGCATTACTGCTTTCATAAGGAACAGGCCAAGGTACCGTAATAGTAACTGGGCTGCTTGCTACAGAGGATGGTACTGTAATGGTGTGCGGATCATAGTAAATAGTGACCGGAGATCTGGCAGGAGGTGTCACAGTTTGTTGTTGGAAATTGCTGTTGGGAGGAACATTTGATGGGTCATAGTAAATTGTAACTGTTGAGACATCTTCGTTAATTTTTGCTGGCGCTGTAGAAGATTTTGTTGATAAAATAGATGCTGATGTTGTAAAAGAAACAGTTGTTGAATTTTGACTTGTTGAAGTAATGGACGGGGTAGTTGCTGGTGTTGTTGATGAATTAGTAGGAATTATTGTTGTGGCTGTTGTAGGAAAATCTGTTGAAAGAAGGATTGTTGGTGTTGTAGGAGATTCCATTGTTGTTGAGACAAGAGTTGCTGCAGGAGCTGTTGAAGTAATTTGCAAAATTCTATCTTGGATAAGGCCATATATGCCAATCCTTAGCTTCTCACAACCATTACTAGTTGTCTTACACAATTCACAGCAAGCCCCACAGCCCGGGAACACCTGGCATCTCAAAAGTTGAACTTTGATCTCAACCAGTGGTGTTTGAATCTGTGCAACATTATCAATTGATGTAGATGGTTGGTCCTGTTCAATGTCATTAATCCTAGGCCCACCATGATTAGGCATAGGATTTTTGTTGACGTTCGGAGGAGGTGCGAAGTTGAGAGCTTTGGAATCAACCAAATCCTGAACCTTCATCTGTAAGGCTCTGCATTTCTCGGTATTGTGGCCAGGTGCGTTGGAGTGAAAGGCACACCTGGCATTAACATCATAATTCTTTGGGAGATTAAGAGGATCTGGTGGTGCCAACGTCCTTAACTCAACCAGGTTGAGCTTCAGGAGTTGTGGCAATAAAGCAACATACGACATAGGGATAAGGTCAATTACCCTATTTGCCTAAGATGGCCTCTGTTGGAAGGGACACTGCTGTTGGTTGCTATTGTTGTTGTTGTAGGTTCTCTGTTGCGGAAAATGAGAAGGTTGCTGATAGTGTTGTTGTTATTGTTGTTGAGGATACAATGATTGTTGTGGTACTGGAGCTGGGATGGTAACAGCTGCTACTGACATGTGAGAATATTGGGGCCTACCCCTGCTTGTATGAATAGCATTTGCTTCACCCGCCCTTCTGGGTCCTGCAAAAGGTTTTCTGGGGTTGCTGGAGGAACTTGCACCATTGTCGGGGATTTTGCCCATCTTCAAGAGACTCTCAATTCCCTCACCAGCTATAACCACATCAGCAAAACTGGTAGAGGAGAAAGCAACAAGTCTATCAATATAAGTCCCTTGCAATGTGTTCATGAACATGTCATCCATTTCTCTTTCTGACATCGGTGGTTGGACAGCAGCAACAAGCTGTCTCCATCTCTGAGCATAATCCCGGAAGCTCTCTCTAGAAGACTGAGACATGCCCATTAGAAGAGTTCTATTGGGAGCCATGTCTAGATTGTACTCATATTGCCGGATGAAAGCCTCGGCCAAGTCCTTCCAACATCTTATGGTGGCCCTAGTCAAATGTGAATACCATTCTCTTGAAGCTCCAGTCAGACTGTCCTCAAAGTAGAACATCCATAATTTCTCATCCATGGTATAAGCCTTGAGCCTTCCCAAGAAAGATTGCAGATGAGTACGCGGACAGGAGGTACCATTATACTTCTCAAAGCATGGAGGTTTGAATTTATGGGGAATCCTCACCCCATCTACTAGTCCCATATCCATCACGTCAAAACCCAGAGAATTCTGAGATTCCAAAGATCTTAACTTTTCAGCAATCTCATCCAATCTTCTGTCATATACCTCATCTCCAGCCCCAATAACAGTAAATTGTTCTTCTTGGGGATCCTCTTACAGGATTCTTCCCCCAGCAGTATTGCCTTGAACATTCCTCGGGATGTTAACTTCTGGATTCATATGGGGTCCATATTCTGGTGGGTCAATATGAGGTTGCCCCTGTTCCAAGATGAGGCTCCTCAGGTGTCTGTCTCTCTACCAGTTCTCTCAGTCTTTCTTGGCTCTGGGCTAAGCCAGTCATGACAGCCATGAATTGAGACATCTGGTTCCTCATCTCTACTCTCTCGTTTGCCATCTTATTTGTAACCTCATTTAGGTCCTGCTGTACCTGCTCCATTTGAATGCCAGGAAGGTTGTTACGAGTCGGGTACCGGTGCGTGCGGTTGACAGGGAACACTCGGAGACGAGCAATGTTTCCTGAGGTCACAACAAAGTTAGAAACAAGATAATAGTAAGCAAAAACCTACAAAACAAAGAAAAAGTCAGTATGCAATGCAATATGCTTATTTGTTTTCCAAGGTATCCGGTTTGGTTCTTGGTTTTGACCTTTCCAGACCTCGAGGAAGATGCTTGACGTTGTTGAGAAAAGAAGCCTAAAATATATTACAAATGATGACCAATACATAGTTTGTTTTACAATACATGCCCCTGGAGGGTCATAAATACAACAAAAGAAAAAGTACATCAAAAGGAAAGAACAACAAGCAAAGAAGAATCAAACATCCAATCCATAATCATCTTCCCTGACCTCCCTTAGGAGTACCTCAGTCACTGGACCAGCTGGATGCTCTGTAATGGTCCTAATGAGGAGGTTCCTAGTAGCAATGGCAGTAGTCAGCTTCTTATGTCTGTCCTGGTCTTTTGATCGTTTTATCCCTACTCTAAGTTTCAACTCTGATATCTCCTTCTGTGCCGCCAGCAAAGCTTCCCACTGCTTCTTCTCATTGGCCTCCAACTGTTCAATCTTAGCTTGAGTCTTCTAGTCTTCTTGTGCACGGGCTTCGGTGATCCTGACCCACCTAGCCTGGCTCTCTTGCAGATAGTGCTCAGCCCTAGCTTTCTGAATCTTGGCCTCCTTGCAGGCATTCTTCAATATTTGTTCCCCGACTCTTGCTTTCCTTATGTAGTCCTCTGCCTTTTCAATCTTGGTCAGATGCTCAATCTTGAGCTTTTCCAATCTCTCATCTTCAAGGTCTGAGATAGCTGCTCATTACTTTCCTTCAACTGCTCAAATTCATCCAGGCTAACTGTTGCTGCAGGCTGTACTGTAGATGGTCCAGGTATGTCTTCCAGGGTGAAAGGCATTCTGGTAATCTGAGCTCTAGTACGGGACCAATCATAGTACTGAGCTGAATCAACATTATTACATCTTCCAAGAATAGTTATCCCTTTTGTCTGGATGTTGTCCCAAGCCCAGGATGCTTGTCTGACAAAAGCTGAATTAGGTTGCACTTCACAATATAGGGTCTCAACCAAATCCTGTCCTCTAGGATGGTGAACCAAAGAATATCCCAATTGTCTCTTAAACAGTAAGGGGATGTAGTTGATGCAACCCTTTACTCCTATCAGAGGCACATTTGGGTATTGTCCACAGCTGGTGATAATGTCTTTGCCTTTGGTGCTCTGGGTGCACCATCTGATATCATCTAAAGTCAAGGTAATGAACCTCTTGGCCCAATTCTTCTGCTGGTGTGGGTTCAAGAAAGCATCTGATTTAGGCAGGTGTCTGAGTAGCCAAGAATAAAACAAAGGAGCACAGCATCTAACAAACTTCCCCCTTTGTTTCTCATTCCTCTGATGGATGGAATGGTAGAAATCTCCTAGCAATGTAGGCATTGGGTTCTTCAGAAGAAACAAATGGATGGCATTCTTACTGACAAATTTAGGCTCATCTGAAAACAATATAGCCCCATATATGCTAAGGGCTAAAAGTGCGCAGACTGTCCTCCATTCTCCCAATGCAGCCTTCAGGGTGGCCTGAGAAATCAAGAAGTCCAGATGTAAGCCAGGAATCCCAGCTTTTGTTGTCATATTTTTCTCAATAAGGGAAGGCTCCAAGTATAATTCCCTTTCTATCTCTTCATTTCTAGGAGCAGTCATTTCTGGGTTGAATGGGATCCCTCCTCTGATAGGCACTCCAATCAACAAAGAAAACTCTTCCAACAGAGGCCCTATCTGAAAGTCAGGAAAGGTGAAGCACCTGAGTGGGGGGTCATAAAACTGCAAGCATGTGTGGATCATGCTTCTCTGAGAAGAATCAAGATCCATAACCAATTCCAAAATACCCCCATAGTGTTCTCTAAACAGTGGGATATGGTCAGGTGTGATAAGAGACTGGACCTTCCTGATACCAGTCAATATGGGCTCAAATAAGTGATAAGATATGTTGCTTTTCCTTGGAATATCCATGAGTGCTGATGAAGGAGCTGAAGATAAGTGCTGATGAAGATCACTGACTGAAAGTTGGAGGTAAGTCCCTGACATACTGATGCATATGCTGAAAGAGGTAGCTGAAGCAGATGCTGAAGAAGATAACTGAAGCTGAGGTCTAAGCAGTAGAAGGTGTAACAGCCCGGGCCCCTCGCAAGGCAATCCCGGCACTATTACCTCACGATCTTCTCTACCCCCCTCACTAGTAGAGTTTTTGCCTTCCGTGGGAATCGAACCCTGTACCCTGGGGTTCAAGTACATGTTCATTCTATTCCCACTACCACTTGTGAACTCCTTTAGGTGTAATGAGTACTGCACCAACACCACGACCATTCATGTTAACAGCCCCATCAAACATTATAGTCCATTCCTCTCCCGGGTCATGCCCTTTAGTGTGAACAGGATCTTCATGATCTTTTGCTTTTATGAACATGATGTCTTCATCAGGGAAGTCAAATCTCATAGGCTGGTAATCATCAATGGGTTGCTCAGCGAGATAATCAGACAATACACTGCCCTTGATGGCTTTTTGAGATGTGTACTGAATGTCGTATTCGGTGAGAATCATTTGCCATCTTGCAACCCGTCCGGTAAGTGCTGGCTTCTCAAAAATGTACTTAACTGGATCCATCTTTGAGATCAATAAGGTAGTGTGGGTCAACATATACTTCCTCAGTCGGCGAGCAGCCCACGCTAAAGCACAACAAGTTTTCTCGAGCAGTGAATAACGTTGTTCACAGTCGGTAAACTTTTTGCTTAGGTAGTATATTGCATACTCTTTTCGACCAGACTCGTCATGCTGGCCCAGCACACACCCCATTGACTCTTCTAATACTGTTAAATACATTATTAGAGGTCTTCCTTCAACTTGAGGCATAAGGATTGGAGGCTTTTGTAAGTATTCCTTGATTTTGTCAAAAGCCCTCTGGCAGTCTTCATTCCACCTGACCGTTTGTTCATTTCTTAGCAGTTTGAACAAGGGTTCACAGGTTGCTGTAAGGTGAGATATAAACCGTGAAATGTAGTTCAATCTACCTAGAAACCCCCGAACTTCTTTTTCTGACTTCGGTGCAGGACTTTCTTGAATGGCTTTGACTTTGTCAGGGTCAACTTCAATCCCTTTCTCACTTACAATAAATCCTAGCAGCTTACCAGATCGCACACCGAATGTGCATTTGTTGGGGTATAACTTCAGTTGGTACTTCCTCAGATGCTTGAATAACATCAACAGATTCACCAGGTGGTCTTCTTCCGTGAGGGACTTGGCAATCATGTGATCCACGTAACATTCGATTTCTTTATGGATCATGTCATGGAATAATGTTACCATAGCCCGTTGATAAGTAGCACCAGCATTCTTCAGTCCGAACGGCATCACCTTATAACAGAATGTGCCCCAGGGTGTGATGAAAGTTGTCTTCTCCATGTCTTCAGGCGACATCTTGATCTGATTGTATCCCTAAAATCCGTCCATGAAGGAGAATACCGAGAACTGAGCCGTATTGTCGACCAATACATCAATGTGAGGTAATGGGAAATCATCTTTCGGGCTGGCTCTGTTCAGATCCCGATAATCCACACACATTCTCACCTTTCCATCCTTCTTAGGTACAGGTACAATATTAGCAACCCACGGCGGATAGCTAGTCACAGCAAGGAAACCGGCATCCCACTGCTTTTGTACCTCTTCTTTTATCTTCATTGCCATATCTGGGCGAGTACGACGCAACTTCTGTTTTACTGGTGGGCAGTCTTCTTTCAGAGGAAGCTTATGCATAACAATGTCGGTGTCCAATCCTAGCATGTCCTGATAAGACCAAGCGAAAACATCCACATACTCCCGAAGCATATCAATCAGTTGCTCTTTTATTGAATCTTGCAGGCAGGCCCCGATCTTAACCTCTTTCACGTCCTCTTCCGTACCAAGATTAACCGTTTCAATCTCCTCCTGATGAGGAGTGATAACCTTCTCCTCTGGCCTTAACAACCTGGCTAGCTCTTCAGGTAGCTCATAATCTTCTGCAACCCCTTCATCAGCTTGATTGATTGGATTGTCAAAGTCATATGAAGTCATAGCAGAGTTGTTGTCGGTGCAGTCTGAAAGGCACTTTCTGCAAGGGTTTAGATTGGTTTATTTTAGTGATCAGTTTTTATCTTATTTAGAAAAAGTGAAAATGAAGTTATTTATTTTGAAAACATTGCCATTTTATTTTTGTACAAAAAGAAAAATGAAAAGACAGTGAGCGAAAAAAGAGACTCGTTTGCAAAAGATGTCCGATATTCATTGATTGATCTGTTTACACAAAATTACATGATGGCCCGATTACAAAATGAGTCTTGACATCTTGGGCAAGATGCAAGACTTGATGCATGCTTTAAAATACAGGAAATAATAATTACTCTGCAGGAGTAACCCTTATAATTTCCTGGGAAAACCAGTTAAGGACTTGGCTCCCCGAGATCCTTGGACGTATCCAGCTCTCCAGGTTGCGGTCGCTTTCCTCCTCGTCTTCCACATTGTTCACAGCATCCGGGGCGAGCATTCCCCCGCTGACAAAATTGGGCTCTTTCGCAGCCTCTGATTGATCTTGTTGAGTTGGTCTGTAACCCAACCCAAATATGTCTTCCTTCTTTTCTACGGGCAACAGCTTGCCCCAGCCTTGGGCAGTACCCTCTTCAACAACCTTCCTGGCTTGCTGATAAGACGTCATGGAAGATCCCAGTATAGCAGATGCTTCATTAATGTTTAGGGCCTCAAACCCCTGGCTCATGGTTTCATGGATTTCCCCGTCCATTTCTATGTACTTATACGTAGCCAGATCCAGGGTAGACGTAACAGCGCCAGCGGCATAGATCCAGGGTCTACCCAACAAACAGCTGTAGGCCGGCTGAATGTCCATCACATAGAAGGTAGTTTTAAAAGTCTGTGGGCCAATCATCACAGGCAGATCAATCTCCCCAAGCACTGATCTTTTAGAGCCATTAAATGCCCTCACCACCAAATTACTCGGACGTAGTGCCAAGCCATCATACTCCAGCTTCACTAAGGCTTTCTTTGGTAGAACATTGAGTGAGGACCCAATGTCCACCAGTACATGAGATAAAACAGCACCCTTGCACTCCAGGGTGATGTGTAAAGCCTTGTTGTGGTATCGTCCCTCGGTTGTTAAGTCAGCATTGGTAAAGCCCAGTCCGTGACTGGTGTTGACATTTGCTACCACAGTTTCTAGCTGATTAACGGTAATCTCCTCTGGCACGTATGCTGCGTGCAGGACTTTCAATAATGCATTCATGTGAGCTTCGGAACACATCAACAGTGATAATATGGAGATTTTTGAGGGAGTTTGGTGAAGCTGATCCACCACCTTGTAATCACTCCTCTTTATGATTCTCATGAAATCATCTACATCTTGTTCAAAAGATGTCTTCTGAGCTTCCTTGACCATTGGCTCTTCAGGTACCACACTCTTTCCCTTTGCTTTGGCAGCAGCTTCTGCTTCAGCATTAGGTCTCTGCATTTGTGAGGCAAAAAGGCGTCCGCTTCTGGTGAAGCCTCCGCCTCCCCTAACATTATCAATTTGTGGAGAAGAGGTTGATGAATCCAGAGTGATTTTCTCCCCGTTGCAGTATAGATCAGAGCCATAATGCCAAGGTATGGCATTACTGCTTTCATAAGGAACGGGTCCAGGTACCGTAATGGTAAACGGACTGACTGCTGCAGAGGAGGGTACTATAATGGTGTGCGAATCATAGTAAATTGTGACTGGCGATCTGGTAGTTGGTGCCATGGTTTGTTGTTGGAAATTTCTGCTAGGAGGATCCTCTGATGGGTCATAGTAGATTGTAACCGCTGAAACATCTTCGTTAGTTTTTGTTGGCGTTGTAGAAGATTCTGCTGATAAAATGGATGCCGATGTTGTAGAAGAGATGGTTGCTGAAATTTGATTTGTTGAAGTAATGGATGGAGTAACTGCTGATGATATTGATGAATCGGTAGGAATGATTGTTGCTGCTGTTGTAGAAGAATCAGGAATTGTTGTTAAAGGAATTGCTGGATTTGTAGGCGCCGTTGTTGAAATCTGAAGGATACCATCCTTAATAAGACCATCTATGCCGCTTCTCAAATTTTCACACCCGTTGACTGCAATGTTGCAATACCCACAACCGAACTCACACCCGGGAAACACTTGGCACTCTAGAAGCTGAGCTTTAATTTCGACATAAAGTGTCTGAATCTGTGCAACACTGGTGATCAAAGTAGATGGTTTGTCTTCCTCAATGGCATTAATCCTCGGCCCGCCATGATTAGGCATAGGATTCTTGTTGACATTTGGAGGGGGTGCAAAGTTGAGGGCTTTAGAATCCAACAGATCTTGGACTTTCATTTGTAAGGCCCTGCATTTTTCTGTATTGTGGCCAGGTGCATTGGAGCGGAAAGCACACCTGGCGTTGACATCATAATTCCTTGGGAGATTTAGGGGATCTGGTGGTGCCAATGTCCTTAACTCAACCAAGTTGAGCTTCAGGAGTGGTGGCAGTAAAGCGGCATAAGGCATAGGGATAGGGTTAATCACCCTGTTTGCCTATGATGGTCTTTGTTGAAAGGGTCGTTGTTGTTGATTGCTATTGTTGTTGTTGTAGGTTCTCTGTGGCGGATACTGAACTTGCTGTTGATATTGTGGTTGTTGTTGTTGTTGATATGCTGGTTGATGAGGAATTGGAGCTGGAATGGTGACAGTTGCTATTGATCTATGGACATACTGAGGTCTGCCCCTATTGGCATGAATGACATTTGTCTCACCGGTCCTTCGATGTCCCACAAAAGGCTTCCGAGGATTACTGGACGAACTTGCACCATTATCAGAAATTTTACCCATTTTCAAAAGGCTTTCAATCCTTTCCCCGGCTATAACTACGTCAGCAAAACTGGTGGAAGAAAAGGCAGCCAACCTATCAATATATGTTCCTTGCAAAGTATTCATGAACATGTCGGCCATTTCTCTTTCCAACATGGGTGGCTGGACAGCAGCAACAAGCTGTCTCCACCTCTGGGCGTATTCTCTGAAGCTTTCTCTGGAAGACTGGGACATTCCCATCAGGAGGGTCCTGTTAGGAGCCATGTCCAAGTTATATTGATATTGTCTGATGAAGGCTTCAGCTAAGTCCTTCCAGCATCTGATAGTAGCTCTGGTCAAGTGTGAATACCACTCTCTTGAAGCTCCAGTCAAGCTGTCTTCAAAGTAGAACATCCACAGCTTCTCATCCATGGTATATGCTTTAAGTCTTCCCAGAAAAGACTGCAGGTGAGTTCGTGGACAAGAGGTCCCATTGTATTTCTCAAAGCACGGGGGTTTGAATTTGTGGGGGATCCTCACCCCGTCTACTAACCCCATATCCATTACATCGAAGCCCAAGGAGTTTTGAGACTCCAAAGACCTCAATTTCTCAGCAATTTCATCAAACCTCCTATCATAAACTTCATCTCTAGCTCCCATTATAGTAAACTGCTCTTCTTGAGGATCTTCTTGCAAGATCCTGCCTGCAGCAGTGTTGCCCTGCACATTCCTTGGGATGTTGACTTCTGGATCTAGATGAGGTCCAAATACTAGTGGGTTAACATGAGGTTGACCTCCCTCATTATTACTAGTCCCTCCAGTCCCAGGATGAGGTTCCTCGGGAGTTTGCCTTTCTACCAGTGCCCTTAGCCTTTCTTGGCTCTGGGCCAAGCCAGTCATCACAGTCATGAATTGGGCCATTTGGTTTCTCATATCCACTCTTTCATTAGCCATCTGGGTTCTGACCTCAGTCAGGTCTTGTTGTACTTGATCCATTTGGATACCAGGAAGGTTGTTGCGAGTAGGGTACCGGTGCGTACGGTTGACAGGGAACACCCGGCGACGAGCAATATTTCCTGAAGCACAACAGAGTTAGAAACAAACAAAATAATGACAAAACCTACAAAACAAAACAAAAGTTAGTATGCAATGCAGTATGCTTATTTGTTTTCCCAGGTATCCGGCTTGGTTCTTGGTTTTGACCTTTCCAGACCTCGAGGAAGATGCTTTGATGTTGTTGAGAAAAGAAAACCCAAAAAAGAAATAAACTAAAAAAATGTATTACAAATGGTGAATCATACATAGTTTGTTTTACAACATATGCCCCTGGAGGGTTAAAATACAACAAAAAGAAAAGTACATCAAATGGAAATGAACAACAAGCAAAGAAGTCAAACATCTAGTCCAAACTCATCCTCCTTAACCTCCTTCAGAAGTGCCTCAGTCACTGGACCATTTGGATGATCTGTGATGGTCCTGATGAGGAGGTTCCTGGTGGCAATGGCAGTGGTCAGCTTCTTGTGCCTGTCCTGATCCTTTTATCTCTTTAATCTATCCCTAAGCTTCAACTCTGAGATCTCCTTCTGGGCTTCCAGCAAAGCTTCCTGTTGCTTCTTTTCGTTGGCCTCTAAATGCTCAATTTTGGCCTGAGTCCTCTGATCTTCTTGTGTCCGGGCTTTAGTGATCCTGACCCACCTAGCCTGACTTTCTTGCAGATAGAGATCAGTCCTAGCCTTCTGAAGCTTGGCCTCTTTACAGGCATTCTTCAATATTTGTTCCCCAGCTCTTGCTTTTCTGATGTAGTCTTCTGTTTTCTCAATCTTGGCCAGATGCTCCACCCTAAGCTTCTCCAACCTCTCAATGTCCAGACGACCATCACTCCTTTCCCAAAGGGTCTTCTTCAGACCTTGAGACAGATTCTCATTCCTTTCCTTTAGTTTCTCAAATTCTTCCAGGCTGACAGTTGCTGCTGGCTGTGCTGTGGATGGTCCAGGTATATCCTCAACGGTGAAAGGAATTCCAGTAACCTGAGCTCTAGTACGGGACCAGTCATAGTACTGAGCTGAAGCAACATTATTACATCTTCCAAGAATAGCCATCCCCTTTGTCTGGATGTTGTCCCAAGCCCAGGATGCTTGTCTGACATCAGCTAGATTAGGCTTTATCTCACAATACAGGGTCTCAGCTAAATCTTGCACTTTAGGAGGGTGAACCAAAGAAAAGCCCAATTGTCTCTTAAACAACAAAGGATTGTAGTTGATGCAACCCTTCACTCCTATTAGAGGTACATTCGGGTATTTCCTACAGCTGGTGATGATGTCCTTGCCTTTGGTGCTCTGGGTGCACCATCTGATATCATCTGAAGTCAAAGCAATGAGTCTCTTAGCCCAATTCTTCTGCTGGTGAGGGTTCAGGAAGGCATATGTCTTAGGCAGGTGTCTGAGCAGCCAGGTGTGAAACAAAGGAGCACAACATCTCACTAACTTCCCCCTTTGTCTCTCATTCCTCTGATGGATGGAATAGTAGAAATCTCCCAGCAAGGTGGGTATTGGGTTCCTTAGGAGGAAAAGATGAATGGAATTCTTGCTGATAAATTTGGGCTCGTCTCCAAAGAGTATAACCCCATATATACTGAGGGCTAACAATGCACAAACTTCCCTCCATTCTCCCAAAGAGGCCTTCGGGATGGCCTGAGAAATCAAGAAATCCAAGTGCAAACCAGGGATCCCAGCCTTTGTTGTCATATTCTGCTCAATCAAAGTAGGCTCCAAGTACAGTGCTTTTGCCACCTCTCCATTGTTGGGAGAATTCATCTCTGGGTTGAAGGGGACACCACCCCTGACAGGTACTCCAATCAATGATGAAAACTCCTCCAGCAGAGGTCCTAGCTAAAAGACTGTAAATGTGAAGCATCTCAAAGGAGGGTCATAAAACTGCAGGCATGTGTGGATCATGCTCCTTTGAGAAGGGTCAAGGTCCATAACCATATCCAGGATACCTCCATAGTGTTCTCTAAATAGTGGGATGCGGTCAGGGGTGATAAGTGACTGGACCTGTCTGATACTAGTCAAAACAAGCTCAAAGAAATGGTAGGATATGTTGCTCTTCCTGGGTGTAGCCATAAGTGCTGATGAAGATGATGAATATAACTGCTGATGGAGATCAAAACTGATACTGGAGATGAGCCACTGATAGGCTGATGCTCGTGATGATGAGAACAGCTGAAGTAGGCAAATGATGAAGATAGTTGAAGCTGAGGTCTATGCAAAAGAAGGGGTCAAAACCAAACCAGATATGATGTGGATACCCTGAAAAACAAATAAACAAATGTCAAATGATGCAATGATAATGTATGTAAATGATATGCAAGGGTTTGTGATCAAGTCGGATCTGATTATTTGTCTTGATATAAAGCCCATGTATGTTCAAAGAAAGTCCAGATGAAGGTTCCGAAATCCAATAACCAAGGTGGGGGACTCAGATAAAGAGTCACATATCCAGGGTTAAATCACAAGAACTGCCCAAAATGAGGTACTCTTAAACCAAATAGTAACAGGGTATGATGTGGCCAATGGTACCTGTAAACCTGTAAACAACCCACCCCCCTCACAGGTGGTGTTCTAGAACAAAGATCCTCAGACTTGGACCAGTTATGAGAAGTGTAAACACTTCTAACCCAGAGGTACAATGTTTACAATAATCATAAAAGATCCTCCTCTAATTCACCTCAGTTTCTGAAGGTCATAATAAAGGTCATCCAGACTTAGCAGGCTTCCCAGATAGCCCTAGTACTACAGGAAATCTGTGGCACAGAGTTCTCAAGAAGAAACCCACATCTGAACCGTGTTTCATATTCCCGCACCAGACCGAAATAGAATGGGAAAGAACATGAACCACTCTAGCCTAGGTGTCACTCAGGTCCCAGGCATAGGACCTCAAACTCTCAATGAAACCCCACCCACCAAAACAAAAACCAGATCCAGCAATAATAATGACAGTATGAAATATGAAAAACTATAAAGGAAAGCAATAAAATAAAGCTGTACATAAAGCAATAAATAAAGCACATAAATAAACACAATTAGCACATAACACCCCAGTAAACACAAACCAAACAAGCTCTAGGAGGAACCCACAAAAAGAACCAGAAGCCCTGGTTACAGTATAAGGGTCCCCAGCAGAGTCGCCAAGCTGTCGCTCCCACCAAAATGAGGCTAAGTCAGATGGGGTACAGATGCGAACGGTCGGCGAAAGGAGGAGAGAACACACAGGAGTGAACTCTGAAGACAAGAGTCTCCAGCTAAGCATTTTTATCCCGAAGGAAAGGTAATGTTGCATAAACCTAAGGAAAGATATGGATAAGACGGTTGCGAACCAGAGAGACTGAGAAAGGGGGTTGGTTACAACCTGGGAAGGTATTAGCACCCAGATTGTCCGTCGTACTCGAAGGGATCCACGCTTAAAAGATTTGTGTTTAAAAGGGGTAGTGTCAGTGCTATCTGTGTGTCAAAGCTGTAAAAGAATGCAAGTGTCAGTGCAAAAGAAAAGTGAAGTGTATAAGAGAAGTGTCAGTGTAAGAACAGGAGTGAGCTCAAGATTTTGAGGCTAAAAGAATAATACTGGAAAGAGGGGGAATATACAGAGACTTTTGTTCGATAACTGTTAAGTTATGCCTACATATCCTCTTGTGCAATGAGGAAGTCAGAACACCGTAGTTCGACTCAAAGAGACTGAAAGATGAATTGACTTGTGAATGCTTACTTGTCTATGCTCAAGTGTATGACCTGTCTGGCTCAGGTGCAAACTGTCTTGCATTAGACAGAAGAAGCGAGTTCTCGCTTATGAGTGAATAAGATGAGAAAAGAATCCCGGAGGAGACGATTATTGTTTATTTTTTTGTGTTTCCAATCTTTTATTGCTTTTGGAGTTTTTCATAGGAAAATGAGCTTAAGCCTAAACCAAGGGTTAGTAAACTCATAACATCCTCCCTCTGATTAGGGGTAATGAGAATACCTTAAGTATGAAGTAAATACCTCACACTTAATCACCATGATGTAGGGTAAAGATCATTAACCTACTTGCAATTATTTAGATGTTTTTGTTGTTTATGTTTAGAGTTGAGTAATGAGATTAAGCCATAATCAAGGATTTAATGGACCCAATACACCATCCTAATAGAAGGATAATAGATGAGAACATTTAAGCTGAGGAAGGCTCCTCAACTTAATCCATGATTAGGGATTAACCTCATGACAAAACAAACCTTTATTAAAGTGGATTTTAGTTAATGGTAAGATTAAGAAATGGATTTTATGGTTTGTAAGACAACTTGAGGGGGACTTGTCCATTAACACTAGGGTTAGTCCTTCTTAACCAATTAAGGAAGAATTAGAACCCTAATGCAAGGCCCAAGTTACAAGGTTGATGTCTTGATGATTATTCAGTGAATTGATTAAAGGATTTAAACAACATTAAGGGTTTAACACTTAGGATTAAAGTTATACACTCCATCCTAATAGAAGGATGCAGGCATAAGCTTAATCACAAAGCCTTAAAACCTTTAGGGTTTAGTCCTTGATTATGAGGTAAGAAGAGAAGACTCAAAGATGACACAAAGGTAAAACTAAATGGGGGGGACTAATCAAATCTTAATCATGATCATGCTTGGTTATTCCTAGGGTTTATGAGGTTTGCAAAAGATCTTCAGAGGAACCACCAGGAAAGGAATAGATGAATGGAGAAGGAAGCAGAGAGAAGCAAGACAACTTACTTCACTTAAGAACACAAGTTGCTTGAAGGAAGAAAGTGGGGGAGAGCATGAATGACCAAGCTCACTCTAATACAAATATAAAATGAAGCAATGATGCATAAGAGATATGAAGAGAGATTGTGAGAAGTGAAGGCAAATTCACTTCTCAAAACAACTTACCAACTGAAAAGTTAGCAAAGGAAATGAAATGTAATGGAAATGAGATGAAATGCCATGATGCAAACCAAATTCAGAAGCATAAACATGATGTTAATGATACTAAGAGATGATGCAAACACATGACAAGAGATGAGAATGATCATACAAGCATAAGGGTGCAAATGAGGCATGCTTTGAACCATAAAGATTCATGAATGTTTATGAAATGAAATGAACATATAACATGGAAAAGGGATGATGCAATGATCAATCATGATTCTAATATGTCCTAAGATGTCTTATGTATCATGTGGATGCATAAAATGTCATGGCAAGTTATTGAATGCAAGCATATGAGAGATGGATGCAAAGGAAGGCACAAATTAGGGTTTACATACAACATACAATGCAAAAATTCAAAACCAGAAGCAAATGATGTGATAAAAAATTGAAAATGGGAACAAGGGAACCCTAACCCTACACAAGTTCACTGCCCAAAGGAGGGGACCTAACTCTTAACCTAGTGCAAGTTATGAATTTCTCAAGTCAATCTAGGGTTTCAAGGTACCTCACAATGAAAAATGCTAAACAAATTGAAAATGGGAGATAAATTCAAACCAATTTTATCCTATAAACTACATGCTATGAAGGATACAATGCAAGAAGAACCATCATCAAACTCTCCATAGTTAGGCATAATGGAGTTTTCCAAGTTTGAACAAAAATATTGCCTATAAAAGAATTTAATTTCAATGAAAATTGTCAAAATGCATCAAGAACCAAAAAGAAATTTGTTTTGAGAGTTTGATAATGTTTCTAAATGTTTTGAAATGCAATGTGAATTTTTTGGTGATTTTTAAATACCTAAATGTATTTTTAATTAATTAATTTCCATTAACTAATTAAAAATAAACATTTAAATGATTTAAAAAGGATTTTTAATGCAAAAAATAAAAATAAAAATATTTTTGGGTTCTGAAAATTAATGAAATGTTTGACAAAAAAAATCAGAATTTTTCAAAGTGTTATACTATTTTTAATAATTCGTGAAAGATAAAACAAATAAAATGAAATAAAAATTGAATTAAAGAGAAAGTATGCAGATCTAATGGCTGGCATTTAAATGAAAAACGCGCGAATTGACTGGCGCCAGATCCTGTGGTCCACATTTAAACTGACCTATTTAAAACTAAAACCTAATTAATTAACTTAATGACGTGGATTAGGGCTTAATGGGGTGATCTGAGCCACACAAACGCGCACGGGTCAACACGGGTCAACAGAATCCATGGTTCACATTCAAAGTTGGCTAATTACTCAGATTAGGGTTAATGACCCTCAGGTGGCCGGAGAAGACTTCCGGTCGTCTTCTCCGGCGAGACCTTCATCCTATCTCTCTCAAAACCTCACTAAAACGTGTCTAAATCTCCAGATTCACTCAACCAAACATCTTAAACAAGAATCCAACAACAAAATCTATTTATTTTTCATGAATCAAGAGAAACAAGCAAAAATCATTTTCACGGGCAAAGTTTCAGACGGACCATACATCCTCATCTCTTCATCATTTTCAAAAATTCAAAGCTCATTGCATTCAGGGGATCATGTAGATCATTTCAATAACATAAAACAAGGTTTCTGGAAAAATGATTCGCATGACTACCTGAGATGGAGCTTTCAATCCAGGAGCTTTCTGACTGCTTCTTTGCTTCAAAATGGCTCCAATGATTTTCTTGAGGAAGCTTTGAGGCTTGGTTGGGGTTTAATGTGGCTGGTTTAAGAGTTTAATGAAGTTCTGTTCAGAAGGGGTGGAAAATCGTGTTTCTACTTGGGGTGGTTTCAGGGTCAAATGAGGATTGGGAAATGATCATAGGATCATGGTGAATGGTTTTGTGAAGTTTGTTTTGATGTTTGAAGCCTGTGTATTGAGATTCGAAGCAAAATGCATAAGAGGAGAGTTTGGAGGATGCTGACTTGTGGGAGGGCTCAGGCTGTCTTCTGTGTTGAGTTGAGTTCCATTTTGTCCATGTATCAAGTTTGGATAGGTCAGAGAGTTGTTGTTGGCCTATGCTGATTGGTATGGGCCATTTTGCCAAAAGTCAATGTGACTTGTCCTTTGAGGTATGGGTCATGACAGGCTGGTTTAGAGGCATGGCTTGGTTTAGCTGTGATCAAGGGGAACCATGGAAATGAATTTGAGGCCAATTTGCAAGTGGATCAAAGCTTATGTGTGGTTTTGCAATTTTGTGATCTTTTGGCCCTTTTGAAGTTTCTTAATGCACAAGTCATGAAACTTGGAGATTCTTTGGTGCATTCTGATTTTTAGGTCATGGTTCATGTTTGTGTAATGAATAGAAGTCCATTTGAAGTCACATTTTGCCTTGGCATGAGGTTTTGCAACTTTCCCTCTTTGGTGTAAAACTTGAAATTATGTGATTTTGTCCAACTTTGACAAGCCATAACTTTTGATCCAAAATGAATTAGAATGAGTTCTTGTACTTTTTGAAAATGGGAAGATCCATTATACAACTTTCATGACCAAAGTTTTCACATTTGAAGCAATTTTGAATCAATTTGAGGAGGTTGAAAAACATTCCCAAAATAGCAAGTTTACATTACAAGTCACTTTCCCAAAAAGGCAACTTTGCAAATGGCTTGAAATTCTTCAATTTTGTGAACTTCTAACACCTTCTATGATCAAATAAAGATCATATAAATTCAAAATGATGGAGAACACCCTTTGGTTGGGTCATTGGGGGCCTCAGATGCCCTGATTTTACACTGACTTGCCCAAGAAGTCAACTCTTGATCAGATGCCTTCCCCATGGAATTTCTTCATGAAAATTGATATGCATGACCCTTATACCATATAGAGATCAATAGAAACAAGAATGACCAAAAATTTTGGAGTTATGGCCTTTGAAACCAAAACCCTAATTCTAGGTCATCTGTGTAGTTAAGCCTGGCTCTGCTTCCATGCCTTTCTCAGTTCTTGTGATTTTTTGACTTCCTTGACTTTGTGAGGATATAATATGATGCTTGAACATACATGGACCCCTTTGAGATGATTGAAGACCTTTGGAGTGGCTCAAATGGCTCAGGAATTGCTCAGATCACAAACCCTAGATGCAGATGACTTTGAATCAATGCAGTGAATCAAAAATGTGGTATGAGATGCTATGATTGAATTTATGCACATGTAAAGATCACAAGCCATGGTGTGAAGGGGTGAGGGCAAATTTGGGGTGTTTACACCTATGTACCACCACCGCCATACAAACCACCAATACCATACCCTCAAAGATTAAAGAAAACCCAAATCGATAATCAGTATAAAAAATTCATTAAGGTTATAGAAAAAATTCACGTAGAAATCCCCTTTACAGAAGCCATCACCCAAATACCTTCTTACGCTAAGTTTCTCAAAGACATACTTACAAATAAACATAGACTTGAAGATCCGAAACCCGTGGAATGTAATTCTATTTCCGAAAATAGGTTAGCAAAGAAAGATAAAGATCCCGGAAATTTTTCCATTCCTTGTCTCTTGGGGAATCATGTTATCGAAAAAGCTTTTCTAGACTTAAGAGCTAGTGTGAGCTTAATGCCTTTAGCAGTTTGTGAGAGATTAAACTTAGGAGAATTACAACCTACTAAGATGTCACTTCAATTAGCCGATAGATCCGTTAAATACCCTATAGGCACACTTGAAGACATCCCTGTTAAGATAGGTCAGCTGTTTATAGTTACTAATTTTGTTGTCATGGACATTAAAGAAGATGACGACATACCAATCCTCCTAGGTAGACCGTTCTTATCGACTGCTGGAGCCGTAATAGATGTTAAAAAAGGGAAACTAACCTTTGAGGTAGGTGACGAGAAGATAGAATTTATACTTTCAAAATTTCTTATGGCACTTGTAATAGGGGATGCTTGTTATGCCTTAGATATCATTGAAGAATGCATTAGGGAATTAGAACAAGAAGAAGAAACTGAATCTATAAAATTGACATCAACCCTTATTTTGGAAGATGACAATTACAAAGAACCCTACATTGATGATAACCTTCACGAATGTTTATCTCTTACCCCAGATCCTATGCCTTGCCCTATGAAACCAACCGTACAACTTCAGGAACTTCCTAAGAACCTGAGATATGAATTTCTTGATGAAGAAATGAACCGTCCAGTTATAGTCAGTTCTACCTTAAACCAAAAGGAAACAAACCAATTATTAGATGTTTTACGAAGGTACCCCTCAGCCTTGGGATATAAGATCTCTGATCTAAAAGGAATAAGCCCATCCATATGCATGCATCGGATTTTGCTTGAAGAAGATTCAAAACCCTCCAGAGAACACCAACGAAGAATAAATCCTTTGATGAGTAATGTAGTTAAGAATGAAGTTCTTAAGTTACTAGAGGCAGGTAAAATATATCAGATCTCGGACAGTAAATGGGTGAGTCTTGTGCATGTAGTACCTAAAAAGGGAGGCATCACAGTCGTGCAAAATGAGAAAGGTGAACCTGTAGCAAAAAGAACTGATGGAGGTTGGCGTATGTGCATAGACTATAGAAAATTAAATAAAGCAACTAGGAAGGACCATTTCCCATTACCATTCATAGACCAAATGTTGGAGCGCCTAGCCATACACTCTTACTTTTGTTACCTAGATGGATATTCAGGATTCTTCCAAATACCTATTCACCCCGAAGATCAAGAAAAAACTACCTTTACATGCCCTATTGGAACTTTTACCTATAGAAGAATGCCTTTTGGACTCTGTAATGCCCCTTCCACTTTCCAACGCTGCATGATGTCTATCTTTGCAGACTATTTAGATGGAATCATGGAAGTATTTATGGACGATTTCTCAGTTTGTGGATCCGATTTCAAAAATTGTCTTATCAACCTTGACAAATCCTGGAAATATGTGTGGAGGTAAACCTTGTGCTAAATTGGGAAAAATGTCATTTCATGGTCACCGAAGGGATTGTTTTAGGACATATAGTTTCCGAAAAAGGTATAGAGGTAGATAAAGCTAAAATAGAAGTCATAGAGAATCTAAAACCGCCGAAGACTATCAGGGAGATAAGAAGTTTTCTTGGACATGCCGGATTTTACCGACGTTTTATCAAGGATTTCTCCAAAATAACAAAGCCCTTTACTGGTCTTTTAATGAAAGATGCTGCATTCATCTTCGATGAAAAATGTACTGAAGCATTTAACCTTCTGAAGCAAGCTCTGATTTCAGCACCTATAATGAAACCCCCTGATTGGTAGGAACCGTTTGAGATAATGTGTGACGCTAGTGACTATGCTGTTGGAGCCGTTCTAGGTCAGAGAAAAGATAAAAAGTTACACGTAATTTATTATGCCAGTAGAACCCTAGACGCTGCACAACTCAACTACGCAACAACCGAAAAAGAGCTCCTAGCTGTAGTTTTTGCCATAGACAAATTTAGATCTTATCTAGTAGGATCCAAAATTATAGTTTACACCGACCATGCTGCCATTCGTTAATTACTAAGTAAAAAGGATGCCAAGCCTAGGTTACTTCGATGGATTCTATTACTGCAAGAGTTTGATTTAGATATCCGTGATAAGAAAGGCACTGATAATGTAGTAGCTGATCACCTTTCTAGGCTAGAATACCTGAAACCTGACTCAGTACCCATAAATGACGATTTTGCCTATGATAGACTGATAGCCCAACTAGAAAACCATTGAAGATGATAACCCAGCCCCGCATGAGCATTCTCATAAATCCTTAGCTATAATTAATGCACCTTGGTACGCAGACTTTGTTAATTACCTAGCCGCTAACATCATACCCCCTGATCTAAACTACCACCGGAAGAAGAAGTTCTACAGTGAAGTGAGAAACTTCTATTGGGACGAACCATTTCTTTTCATGAGAGGTAAAGATGACATTTTCCGCCTTTGTGTTCCAGAAGAAGAGGTACATCATATAATTGAGCATTGTCACTCTGCACCTTATGGTGGACATGCGAGCACATCTAAGACCTACGCTAAGATTCTTCAAGCTGGCTTATTCTGGCCTACTATGTGGCGTGATGTCCATGCTTTCATTGTCAAGTGTGATAGATTCCAACACACAGGAAATATTTCAAGACGTAATGAAATGCCTCTGAGAAATATCCAAGAAGTAGAACTCTTTGACGTATGGGGTATAGACTTTATGGGACCGTTTCCACCATCTTTCGGAAATCAGTACATCTTAGTAGTTGTTGACTACGTGTCTAAATGGATTGAAACTATCGCCGCACCCACGAACGACACCAGAGTAGCCATCAAATTATTCAAAAACTATATATTTCCCAGGTTTGGAACCCCCCGTTTAGTCATAAGTGATGGAGGATCACACTTCATATCGAGAATATTTGATAAACTTTTAAGCAAGTATGGAGTTAAGCCTAGAGTAGCAACACCATACCACCCACAGACCAATGCACAAGTGGAAGTATCTAATAGGGAGATAAAACAAATTCTTGAGAAGACTGTCTCTATATCTAGGAAAGATTGGTCATAGAAACTTCAAGAAGCATTACGGGCCTATAGAACCGCTTTCAAAACCCCTATAGGAACAACCCCTTATCAATTGGTCTATGGAAAATCATGTCACTTACCTTTTGAGTTGGAGCATAAGGCCTATTGGGCCATCAAAACTTTGAATTTGGATTACTTGACTGCTGGTGAAAAACGTATCCTTGATATCCACAAATTAGAAGAGCTCAGGCAATCTGCCTACGAAAATGCCATCATATACAAAGAAATAACAAAAGCTTGGAATGACAAAAGAATCATAAGAAGAGACTTCAAAATAAGCGATCCTGTTCTCCTGTTCGATTCTAGGTTACGACTTTTTCCAGGGAAACTTCGTTCGAGATGGACTGGCCCTTTCGAAGTATCTAAGATCCTAAGATCTGGTGCTATTAAAATCAAGAACCAAAGATGTAAATCGTTCATCGTCAATGGACAGAGGTTGAAGCCCTACGAAGGAGGTGACATCCCAACAACATACACCTGCCATACTCTGAGTGATCCACCGTATCCTTCAAATGATGTATAAAAATCGGTCGTCGAGCTAATGACGTTAAATAATCGCTGCATGGGAGGCAACCCATAGTTTTCTTATTTACGTACTTTTTATTTATTTTTTCTTTATTTTAATTTGTTTACTTTATTATTATGTCAGGACTAACGATTGAATGTTTTATGTAATTTCAAGACTTGTTTGCTAACCTTGTGCAGAATGCAGAACCCCGATGACATGTACGTGGCCTTTAGAGATAACACACAGAGAGAGCGTTACTATGTCCACATGAGACGCCCTATGGCTCCTACCAGGTACCCTGACCATGACTGCATGGATGCCTTGGGGATAGAGCCAGGCGTCAGATTCTTATGCCATCAACTCCAGTGGGACCAGTTTGACGATAGGAACAACACTTACAGGAACTTAACTCTAGAGTTCCTCAGCTCGTTTCATTATGATCCTTGGGCTGGACCCGATGGATATGCTATTTTCAGGTTGTTCAGGATTGACTACTCCTTCTCTCATAAAGAGTTTGGTGATTCACTAGGTTTTCAGACTACTCCTGATGCTATTCTAGAGACACCGATGGGGTATTTTATGAGCAGAGATGTGGAAAAGTTTTGGTCTAACATCTCAGGTGGAGGGAGCCAAGATCCTTCCACTCAGTTTTCTCAGGTAATCCACAACCATGCGTTAAGGTACTTCCAGATGATTTTGGCACATTCTTTCCTCGGTTTGCCAGATACAGAGACTATGCTGAGTGAAGAGGATATTTTCCTACTGTTTTGTGCGACTCAGTCTCGCCCAGTTGGTTGTGGCAACTTCCTGTTGAAGGGCCTTGCCAGTGTCGCCAGATCATCTGTAGGAATTATACATGTCGGTGGGATTGTTACACAGATTGCTACTGCATTAGGTTTGTCTCGCAAATTATTGCACCTCAGGACCTTCTGCTGCTACACCACCTTGGATGTTGACTTTTGTCTTGACAGAGGACTGATGAGGAGGGCCTCTTTTGAGCCCAACACATTTAGATTGTTGATCGACGATGAAGTGATACATTACTTTACATTACCATACCCGCTGATGACCAGTGTCCATGATCCTGCTAATTGGGGTTATGCTCTAGAGGGTTATGGAGATACTGTCGAAGAGCCGAAATCACCTCCCGCCGATGAGTACACTCCTACACCTCTTTCTCCCCGATAACCCCCAATACAGCTGCCTGATCTTCAAACTCAGATTTATGAGCTCCGCAAGGAGACTGCCCTGCTCAAGCAAGAAGTAGCGGACTTGGAATTACAGATTCAGGTATCTGATCTCACGCATGCCTCAGAGGCCGATGCTCTACATCATGAGATATAAGAGCTTCGGAGGGAGATAGCTGAGATTCGTGGATCAAACCAGGAAGAGAAGCCTACCACATGATTCGTTTTACACTGACGTTACTACCCTAGTATTTGATTTATTTTTCATGCTTTATTTTATTTCTCGCATCTCCAGACATATCTTACATTATTGCATCTATTACATTTTCTTTTTTCATGTACTTTGAGTTTATCTTATATATATATATTATTTCGTGCACAATGTCATTTTTTCTCTTTTCTTTTGATTTTTATTTTATTTTATTTTTGTCGAGCAAAGAAAAAAAAATATAAAGACAAAAATATATTTATTTTTGTCTTCATAAAAAAATATGCAAGCCTCATGCCTTGGAAAAGAGAAGAAAACGCTATCCGGACCCCCTGAAGACCGAAGGTGCAAGAGGGCCCAAAAGAAGAATTGAAAATCCAAGGCCCAGCAGGAAATGGGCTTGTGGCGGGCACCATACCCCCTGTGGCGGGCGCCATACCGTCATCATCAAAAACGGGGCTGATCCCCTTTCTCCTCCATTTTTACACCTTCCAACTTCAAAAACCCATTTTTACAACTTTCAAAAACCCCATTGAACCCCATTAAAGCTCCCCCGTTTCCAAAATACTCACCATCTATAAAACCTATCCAAAATCCATTTTCATTTTCATCCACCACAAACCATAAAAATCAAACCTTTATCATATCTCTCATAAACCATTTTTTACCACTTTTCACTTCTCAAAGAGCAACAACAATGGAGTTCAATGGATTTCTTCTTCGCGATGGAAGACCGGGTGATAGGAAAAGGAAAAATATTCAAAGGCTTCAGAGTCGAGAAATTCTCTCGACTAGGTACGTCGATGATAATTGTCTGTATGCTTTGGGTCTATATCATAGTGTTTTTCATTTATTAGATTTTTTAGGCTTGCATAATATTTTTGTTAACCAGGAACCTACCTATGAGAGGCTGACAGTTGAGTTTTTAAGTTCATTGATATACCCTGTCAGTCCTAACACTGCTAGCATAGTTGGTACTGTTAATTTTAGACTGTTTGGAATTGAATACTAATTCAGTACTGACGAACTAACAGGCTTGTTAGGAATCCCTCATAGGGAAGGTGCGATTTGTGAGGAACCTTTGGATGCGGAATGTTCGGCCGAAGTATTTTCCTTCTGGCAGAGGCTGTTAAGTACTTCAATAAATTCTTTTGAAGGAATACCTGCGTCGACCATTCATAACTGTAAACACCCCAAATTTGCCCTCACCCATTCACACCATGTCTTGTGATCATTCTCATATGCATAGACACAATCATAGCATCTCATATCACATTTTTGATTCATTGCATTGGTTCAAAGTCATCTGCATCTAGGGTTTGTGATCTGAGCACTCCAAGAGCTTTTTTGAGCCACTCCAAAGGTCATCAATCACTTCAAAGGGATCCATGTGTGTTCATCTATCATATTACATCCTCCCAAAGTCAAGATTTCAAAATAATCACAAGAACTAGGTTTTGAATGGATGCAGAGCCAGGTTTGACTGCACAGTTGACCTAAAATTAGGGTTTTGGTTTCAGAGGCCATAACTCCAAATTTTTTGGCCATTCTTGTTTCCATTGGTCTCTATATGGTATAGGGAGTATGCATATCAATTTTCATGAAGAAATTCCATGGGGAAGTCATCTGATCAAGAGTTGACTTTCTGGACAAGTTAGTGCAAAATCAGGGCATCTGAGGCCCCCAATGACCCAACCAATGGGTATTATTCATCATTTTGAGTGTTTATGATCTTTATTTGATCATAGAAGAAGGTTGAAGTTCATAGAAATCAAGAATTTGGAAGTTTTGCAAATGTTGACTTTTTGGGCATAGTTTGACTTTTCAAGAATGCTTCATTTTAGGTCATTTTTCAAGCCTTGATTCTTGATCCAAAAATGCTTCAAATGGAAAAACTTTGGTCATGAAAGTTGTAGATATCATCTTTCCCTTTTCAAAAAGTACAAGAACATGATCAAATTCTTCTTGGATCAAAAGTTATGGTGTGACAAAGTTGGCTAAAATCATTGATTTTCAAGATGTGCACCAAGTGTGAAAATTGCAAAATCATGTACCAAGGCAAATTGCAACTTCTAATTGGCATCAAACCCTCACATAAACATCATGTAAGTCCTAAAATTCAGAATGGACTAGGCATTGCTCATGTTTCATGGCTTTTGGGACAAGATCTTTCCATGTGAACCAAAAAGCCACAACTTGCAAAATCATCATGATCACTTCACCCACTTGCTGCATTGGCCCTTGAACCAAGCTAGCCCTCTCCCCTCATCTTGCTGCGCATCACACAGCCCATGTACTAGCCTAGAAGCTGCCCATACTTTCTCTTACACAAGAGTTGACAAATTGCAAAAGTGGCCATACCAATCAATAAAGGGCAGGTCACATCATCTGACCAATAGGAGTCCTTTATGCAAAGCAAAGGCAAGCCATTTCATACATCAAGCCAGGCTGAAACACTCCCCAACATCACATTCACAAAACACACCCCAGCTGCAAATTGCTTCGAATCTCTCTGCCCAGCCACAAAACACTCAAACCATTTTCACCATTCAACTCACCATACTTCATAGACCTCAAACCACCAAGAGCCAGGCCTGAAACAAGCAAGAACACCCCACTGCCATTTCTCACCTCAACTTGCAGTTTCATTCGAATCTCCTTCCACAGCTCACAAACATACAAACAAACACCACAGACCTTCTCCACTCACCAACTGGATCACAAAGAACCATTCACAATGGCCTGAAACTACCAGAATCCCCATTGCCATTTCTAACTGAGCTTGAGCAGAAGCTTGTCAAACTCCTCATCCAGCCAACATAAATTCCTTTTGAGCATTCAAGCATCATCAGAGGACCAAGTAGAGTGGATTGCACTGAAGGAAGTGGCCAGAAAGTCATCAGAGTGAAAGTTTCGAATCTCAGGTAGCTTGAAAAATATTTTTCCAGAAATCATTTCTTTTGTTCTAAACTTGTTCTTTGTGTCTTCCTGATCATGAGTATGCTTTTGGTTTTGCAAATGGTGATGAAATGAGAGTTTAATTGCTCTCTGAAACTTGCGTGCCCTAATTCTTTCTTGCTTCGATTCAGCTTTGTTAGGAAATATAAATTTGTTTTGAGTGAGGGTTTTGGTTCGTGAGTGGTTAAGGATCATTTCCCAATTCTTAGATTTCATTTTAGTTAGGTTTTTGGGATTTTGGGGATTTTCAGGGGAGATGCTGGCCGGAGAAGACGACCGGAAGTCTTCTCCGGCCACCTGAAAGTCATTTGTGCCCTAATCATGTAATTAATTCCCATTTGAATTTGGACCGTTGGATGCGTTGAAAGCGTTGACCTCCCGCGTGTGTGTGTGGTCCAGATCTGTTTGATTAGCCCTAATCCACGTGTTTTATTTAATTAATCATAATTTAATTAATTAACCCAGAAGCAACATGGACTCTTGGATCTGGCGCGTGGTCAATCCATTTAAACTCAGACTCAATCCTGGCCATCCTTTCTGATTACTTTCATTTTATTCATTTTTAATTCATTTTCTTTTCATTTAAATTGCACAATTATTTTAAAATAGTAAAAAATATCTAAAAATTATGAAACTTTTTCTCATAAGTTTTATTAATTTTTATGACCCAAAAATATTTTCATTTTATTTTTTATCATTAAAAAAGTATTTTTAAATATTTAAAAGATTATTTTTAATTGATTAATGGAAATTAATTAATTAAAAATACTTTTAGGTATTTAAAAATCACCAAAAAATTCATGAAATGTTCTAAGACATTTAGAAACATTGTCCAACCTTCAAACCAAATTTCTTTTTTGGACCTTGATGCATTTTGAGAATTTGTCATTGAATTAAATCATTTTTTGTGCATTATTTTGATCATAAGTTCAAAAATTCATTTCTGCCTATCTAAGAAGAGTTGGACATTGGTTCTTCTTGCATTGTTTTGTGTTTAGCATGTAGTTTCTAGGATAAAATGGCCATGATTTGATCTTGCATTTTCAATTTGTTTGGCATTTCTCTTGTTTAGGAACCCTAAAAACCCTAATAACTTAGAAAAATCATAATTTGAGATTGGTTAAGAGTTGAGACCTCCCCTTTGGACTTTGGTTTAGTGTAGGATTAGGGTTTCTTTGGGTGGCATTTTCCATTTTTTATCTTAGGGTTTGCTTCTGTTTTTGGTTTTTGTTTGATGTATGGATCATGAACCCTAATTTGGGCTTTCTTTTGCATCCCTCTTGCATTCTCTTGCATAACATGACTTGCCATGCCATCCCATGCCTCCATTTGATTCATTTGACATCTTAAGACATATAGAAAGCATGTTTGATCATTGCATCTTGCATTTGCCATGTTGTTTGCCTTGTATGCTTCATAACTTTTCATGTAAGTTCATGCTTCTTAACTTGCACCATTTGCATCCATGAACTTGTATGACCATTTCCATGTGCTGCCTCATGTTTGTAGCATCTCATAGCATCATTATCATCATCAACATGCTTCTGGTTTTGTTTCTCATCATGTCATCTCATCTCATTTTGCATTGCATTGCATTTCTTTCCTAACCTTTCAGGTGGTAAGTAACTTTGAGAAGTGAATTTGCCTTCACTTCTCATAACCTTTCTTTTCATCTCCCTTGCATCCATTGCTGCATTTTTGTTTGTGTTTGAGTTTGAGCTTGCTCATTCTTGTTCTTCTTACTTTCTTTCTTCAAGTGACTTGACTTCTTGAATGAAGCAAGTCACTTTGCTTCTCTTGATCCTGTTCATCTGCTTCCTGGTGGTTCTCTTTGAAGATTGCTCTTGAAAACCTCACAAACCTTAGGAACAACCAAGCATGACAATGATTAGGGTTCTGATTATTCTCCCCTCTTAGTTTTACCTTTGTGTCTCTTTTGAGTCTTCTCTTCTCACCTCATAATCAGGGACTAAACCCTAAAGGCTTTAAGGCTTTGTGGTTAAGCTTATGCCTGCATCCTTCTCTTAGGATGGAGTGTATAACTTTAATCCTAAGTGTTAAACCCTTAATGTGTTTAACTCCTTTAATTAATCCATCTAATAATCATCAAGACATCACACTTGTAACTTGGGCCTTGCATTAGGGTTCTATTTCTTCCTTAATTGGTTAAGAAGGACTAACCCTAGTGTTAATGGACAAGTCCCCCTCAAGTTGTCTTACAAACAATAAAACTCGCTTCTTCATCATACTATTGAATAAAATCCACTTAATCAAAGGCTTGTTTTGTCATGAGTTTAATCCCTAATCATGGATTAAGTTGAGGAGCTTTCCTCAGCTTAAACATTCTCATCTATTATCCTTCTGTTAGGATGGTGTAATGAGTCTGTTTAATCCTTGATTATGGCTTAATCTCATTACTCAACACTAAACAAAAACCACAAAAACATCTAAATAATCACAAGTAAGATAATGATCTTAATCCTACATCAAGGTGATTAAGTGTGAGAATCTGACTTCACACTTAAGGTACTCTCATTACCCCTAATCAGAGGGAAGATGTGATGGGTTTACTAAATCCATTGGTTTAGGCTTAAGCTCATTAACTTACGACAAACTTTCAAAAGCAATAAAAGACTGAAAACACAAAAACAAACAATAATCGCCTCCTCCGGGACTCTTTTCTCATCACCTTCACTCATAAACGAGAACTTGCTTCTTCCGTCTAATGCAAGACAGTTCGCACCTGAGCCAGACAGGTCATACACTTGAGCATAAACAAGTAAGCAGTTCATAAGTCAATTCACCTTTCAGTCTCTTTGGGTCGAACTACGGTGTTCTGACTTCCTCATTGCACGAGAGGATACGTAGGCATAACTTAACAGTTATCGAACAAAAGTCTCTGTATATTCCCCCTCTTTCCAGATTCATTCTTTAGCCTCATGATCTTGAGCATCTTATTCTTGTTCTTACACTGACACATCATTTACACACTTCACACTTCTCTTACACTGACACCTGTACATCCTTTTCCAGCTCTTTTATACACACAAATTGCACTGACACTACCCCTTTAAAACACAAATCTTTCAAGCGTGGATCCCGTCGAGTACGGCGGACAATCTGGGTGCTAATACCTTCCCAGGTTGTAACCAACCCCCTTTCTCAGTCTCTCTGGTTCGCAACCGTCTTATCCATCTTTTTCCAGGCCTATGCAGCATTGCCTTTCCTCCGGGATAAAAATGCCTAGCTGGCGACTCTATTCATTCTCCAGTGAGTTCACTGCTGTGTGTTCTCATTGTCCCTCTCGCCGACCGTTCGCGTCTGTACCTTTATTTGGGCCGGTCCCATCTATCGGGAGCGACAGCTTGGCGACTCTGCTGGGGAAGTCTTATATTGCAACCAGGGCTCCTGGTTCTTTTTGTGGGTTCCTCCTAGCGCTTGTTTGATTTGTGTTTATTGGGGGTGTTATGTGCTATTTGTGTTTGTATATTGGCTTTATTTACTGCTTTCTGTACAGTTTTATTTATTGTTTTCTTTACAGTTTTTCATATATCATACTGTCATGCTGGCTGGATCTGGTTTTGTTTTGGTGGGTGGGGTTCTATTGAGAGTTAAGGTCCTATACCTGGGACCTGAGTGACACCTAGGCTAGAGTGAATCATATTCTTTCCCATTCCATTTCGGTCTGGTGCGGGAATATGAAACACGGTTCAGATATGGGTTTCTTCTTGAGAACTCTGTGTTGCAGATTTCCTGCAATGCTAGGGCTATCTGGGAAGCCTGCTAAGTCTGGATGACCTTTTTGTATTGACCTTCAGAAACTGAGGTGAATTAGAGGAGGAACTGTTATGGTTATTGTAAACACTGTACCTCCGGGTTAGAAGTGTTTACACTTCTCATAACTGATCCGAGTCTGAGGATCCTTGTTCTAGAACACCACCTGTGAGGGGGTTGGGCTGTTTATAGGTTTGCAGGTACCTTGACCTCAGAATACCCTGTTACCTTGATTTGTTAAGAGTACTCCATGTTGGACAGTTCTTGTGATTCTAAACCCTGGACATGTGGCTCTTTATTTGAGTCCCCAACCTTGGTTACTGGATTTATAGACCTCCATCTGGAATTCTTGAACACACTTGGGCTTATATCAGAGCATTTGATCAGATCCAGCTCAGTCACAAACCCTTTGCATATCATCTGCATACATAATCATTGCATCATATTGACATTTGCTTATTTGTTTCAGGGTATCCATCTTCATTTGGTTTTGGTTTTGACCCCATCTTCTGTATTGACCTATCTTCACTAGCATCTGTTTCAGCTATCTCCTGCACCAGCCAATCAGTGGCCCTCTCTTCAGTATCTTCATCAGCACCTGTCTCTACTCAGTCTTCAGCATCATGGCTCCTAAAAAGAGCAACATCACCTACCACTTCTTCCAGCCAGAGTTATCAGACATCAGGAGGATTCAAACCCTGATCACTCCAGATCACATACCATTGTTCAGGGAACATTATGGAGATATACTTGATATGGTTATGGATCTGGACCCATCACAAAGAAGCCTGATCCACACCTGCATTCAGTTTTATGATCCTCCACTGAGATGTTTTATTTTTCAAGACTTTCAGTTGGGCCCCTTACTGGAAGAGTACTCCTCATTAGTTGGTGTGCCTATCATGGCTGGAATCCCTTTCAACCCTGAGATGGTCTTTCCCAGCAATGGAGAAGTAGCAAAAGCTTTGCATCTGGAACCTGTTTTGATTGAGCAGCATATGACCTCTAAAGCTGGAATCCCTGGTTTTCATCTGGACTTCCTGATCTCTCAAGCTACCCTGAAAGCTTCTTTGGGAGAGTGGAAAGCTGTCTGTGCCTTGTTGGCTTTGAGTATATATGGAATTGTGTTATTTGCAGATGAGCCTCGATTCATTAGCAAGAATGCAATCCATCTGTTCATCCTGAAGAACCCAGTGCCCACTTTATTGGGGGATCTCTACTATTCAGTGCATCAGAGGAATGAAAAACAGAGGGGGAGGTTAGTGAGGTGTTGTGCTCCATTTTTCCATGCTTGGCTTCTCAGGCATCTGCCCAGGACAGATGCATTTTTGAACCCTCATCAGCAGAGCAACTGGGCTAAGAGACTCACTGTTCTAACTTCAGCTGACATCAGATGGTGCACTCAGAGCACCAAGGGCAGGGATATCATCACCAGCTGTGGGCATTTTCCTAATGTGCCCCTAATAGGAGTTAAGGGTAGCATTAATTACAATCCTCTGTTGTTCAGAAGGCAACTGGGTTATGCACTGGTCCATACTCCTAAGGCACAGGACTTGGTGGAAACTCTTTATTGTGAGAACAAGATTAATCTGACTGTTGTTAGGCAGGCTGCTTGGACCTGGGATAATGTTCAAATCAAGGGAGTAACCATCCTGGGGAAGTGCAACAATGTGGCATCAGCATAATATTATGAATGGTCCCGTGCCAGGGCCCAATTCTCTGGGATGCCCTTTACCATAGAAGACATGCCTGAGTCATCTTCAGCACCACCCCCTGCCACTATCAGTTTGGAGGAGTTTGAGAGCTTGAAGGAAAGAAATGAGAAGCTAACCCAGGCTTTGCAGAAGACCCTCCGGGAGAGGAGTGAGGGTATGAGGGAGATTGAGAGGTTGGAGAAGTTGAGAGTAGAGCATCTGACTAAGATTGAGAAGTCTGGGGATTATATCAAAAAGTCTAAAGCTGGAGAACAAATTCTGAAGAATGCTTGCAAAGAAGCCCAGTTCCAGAGAGCAAGGACAGATTTGTATTTGAAGGAGAGTCAAGCCCGGTGGGTCAGGATCACCGAGGCCCGTACTCTGGAGGACAAGAGAGTTCAAGACAAGATGGAGCAACTGGAAGCTAGTGCAAAAGAACAGCAAGAAGCCCTGGCAGCAGCCCAGAGGGAGATATCAGAGCTGAAAATCAAAGCAGGGGTGAAGAGGTCCAAAGAGCAAACTCAGCACAAGAAACTAACAGCAGCTGTTACAACCCGGAATCTCCTCATCAGGAATCTCACGGAGCGTCTGGCTGATCCTGTGACCGAAGCACTTCTCAAGGAAATTCGTGAGGATGAGTTTGGCCTTGGTGTTTGATCATTTGTTTGTTGTTGTTTCTATTCCATGTACTTTTACCTTTTTGTGATGTATTTTGACCCCTTAGGGGGGCTTGTGTTGTAAAATGAACAAGTTGTAGTATTTCACCTTCTGTAATATATTTGTGTTAGTTTTGTTCCATCCAAGTTTCACTTCGAAAGCAACATCAACTACATCTTCAAGGGTCTGGAAGGGTCAAAACTGAAGGCCGAACCGGATACCGTGAGAACAAATAAGCATAATTGCATTGCATGCTAACCCTTTGTTTGTTTTGTAGGTTTTGTTTTGTTGTTGCTAACCTCTGTTGTGATGATCAGGAGCTATTGCTAGGCGCCGGGTATTTCCCCTCAACCGTCCGCACCGTTATCCAACCCGAAATAACCTTCCGGGAATTCAAATGGATCAGGTACAGCAGGACCTAGCAGAGGTCAGAAATCAGATGGCAAACGAAAGATTGGAGATGAGAACGCAGATGACGCAGTTCATGGAAGTTATGAACAACATGGCTCAGAGCCAAGAGAGACTGAGGGCCATGGTGGAAAGGCAGAATCAAGAGGATCCACATATAGGGACTGCCGGTACCAGTAACAATGAGAGAGTCCAACCTCACGTCAACCCTCCGGTATTTGGACCACACCTCCATCCGGAGGTCAATATTCCTGCAAATGTTCAAGGGACTGCCACTGCAGCCAGGGTACTTCAAGAGGACCCCCAAGAGGATCAATTCACAGTAATGGGTGCTGGGGAAGAAGCTTATGATAGAAGATTGGATGAGATAGCTGAGAAATTGAGGTCCTTAGAATCTCAAAACTCTTTGGGCTTCGATGTCATGGACATGGGCTTGGTAGACGGGGTCAGGATTCCCCATAAGTTCAAGCCTCCTTGTTTCGAAAAGTATAACGGGACTTCATGCCCCCGGACTCATTTACAGTCATTTCTGGGAAGGCTGAAGGCCTATACAATGGATGAGAAGCTCTGGATGTTCTATTTCGAAGACAGCTTAACTGGAGCGTCAAGAGAATGGTACTCTCACTTGACAAGGGCAACTATTAGATGCTGGAAGGACCTGGCAGAGGCCTTCATCAGACAGTATCAGTATAACTTAGACATGGCACCCAACAGGACCCTCCTAATGGGAATGTCACAGTCTTCAAGGGAGAGTTTCCGAGAATATGCCCAGAGATGGAGGCAACTGGCTGCTGCTGTTCAGCCACCTATGTCTGAACGGGAAATGGCAGATATGTTCATGAACACCCTTCAAGGGACTTATATTGACAGGCTGGCTGCTTTCTCTTCCACTAGCTTTGCGGATGTTGTCATAGCTGGGGAGAGAATTGAGAGCTTGTTAAAAATGGGTAAGATCTCAGACAATGGTGCAAGCTCGCCCAGTAGTACAAGAAAGCCTTTTGCAGGCCCGAGAAGATCTGGCGAGACCAATGCCATCCACACCAACAGGGGCAGGCCCCAATATGTTCAAAGGTCAATAGCAGCAGTCACCATTCCTGCTCCAGCCCATCCTCAACCAGTCTACCAGCCTCCTCAGCAAAACTATCAACAACAACCTCAGTACCATCAGCAAAATCAGTATCCTCCAAGAAATTACAACAATAGCAACACCAGCAACAACAGTCAACAAAGGCCATTTCAGCAGAGGCCATCTCAAGCTAATAGGGTGATCGATCCGATCCCTATGCCATATGCTACCCTGCTGCCACAACTCCTGAAACTCAACCTAGTTGAGCTAAGGACGCTGGCACCTCCAGATCCCAACAGTCTACCCAGGAACTATGACTCCAACGCTAGGTGTGCCTTCCATTCAAACGCACCTGGCCATAGTACGGAAAAGTGCAGAGCCCTGCATATGAAGGTACAAGACCTGGTGGACTCGAAAGCTCTGAATTTTGCACCACCACCCAATGTCAACAAAAATCCTATGCCGAACCACGGTGGTCCTCGAATTAACGCTATTGAAGAAGACAAGCCGTCTTATTTAATAACGAGTGTGGGACAGATCAGGACACCATTGGTAGAAATCAAGGCTCAGCTCTTGGAATGTCAGATGTTCCCAGGGTGTGAGTTGGGTTGTGCTTACTGCAATATCTCTGTAAATGGGTGCGATAATTTGAGGAATGGCATAGATGGCCTTATTCAGAGTGGCCAACTTCAGATCACCACATCATTTCCAACAAATCCGGCAATCTCATCAGCAACAGTTTCAGAACCTCCTACAACCGCAGCGACTATTGTTCCTGACAATTCTTCGGCTTCATCAACAAGTACTTCATCTATCATCTCAACTGATCAGTTTTCAACAAATTTTCCTGCTACAACTTCAGCTTCACTCCATTTCGAACCTTCTACAACAACAACATCCATTCTTCCGCCAATATCTCCTACAACTCCAGCAACAAATCATGAAGATGTCTCTACTATCACCATATTTTATGATCCTGAGAACAACTCTTCCTACCATCCAGAAGGTGCTGCTCCCATCAGAGCACCAGTTACAATCTTTTATGATCCACAAACAATTACAGTCCCTTCAGCAGCAGCAATCAGTCCAGTCACTGTCACGGTGCCTGGACCAGTACCATATGAAAGCAATAGGGCCATCCCTTGGCACTATGGCTCTGACGTATACTGCGAAGGAAAAAGAATCACTCTTGATACATCAACACCTGCACCACAGATAGATAATGTGGGAGGAGGCGGAGGCTTCACCCGAAGCGGACGTCTCTTCGCTCCACCAATGCAAAGACCTACTGCCGAAGCAGAAGCTGCTGCCAAGGCAAAAGGAAAGGGCCCGGTGCAGGAAGATCAAGCTGTTAAAGAAGCCTTGAAGACACCATTCAATCAAGAAGTTGATGAGTTTATGAGAATCATCAAAAAGAGTGATTACAAAATTGTGGATCAGCTTCATCAGACGCCATCCAAGATCTCTATCCTCTCACTGCTTATGTGCTCCGAAGCCCATCGGAATGCACTACTCAAAGTCTTGCACGCAGCTTACGTGCCTGAAGAGATCACTGTCAACCAGTTGGAAACCGTGGTTGGAAATGTTACTGCTAGCAATGGGCTAGGGTTCACCAATACTGACTTGACAGCGGATGGCCGCAACCACAACAAAGCCTTGCACATCACCATGGAATGCAAAGGAGCAGTCCTTTCCCATGTGTTGGTAGACACAGGTTCATCCCTTAATGTCTTACCAAATAAGGCTCTGGTGAAGTTAGAATATGATGGATTGGCTTTAAGACCCAGCAACCTGGTGGTAAGAGCCTTTGACGGTTCTAAGAGATCGGTTCTGGGAGAGATTGAGCTACCTGTGACAATTGGCCCACAGACCTTTAAAACTATCTTTTATGTGATGGACATTCAGCCCGCCTACAGCTGTTTGTTGGGTAGACCCTGGATTCACGCCGCCGGCGCAATAACGTCTACCCTTCACCCAAAGTTAAAATTTGAGTGGGAAGGCCAAGTTGTTACAATCTGTGGAGAGGAGGATATATTTGTTAGCCATCTGGCTACTTATAAGTACATTGAAATGGATGGGGAAATCCATGAAACGATGAGCCAAGGATTTGAAGCCTTGAATGTGAATGAAGCATCTGCTGTATCTGGTACTTCAATATCATCATACCAACAAGCCCGGAAGGTTGTTGAGGAAGGAACCGCCCAAGGCTGGGGCAAACTACTACCGGTGGAGAAGAAAGAGGACAGATTTGGGTTGGGTTACAAACCAACTCAACAAGATCAAACAGCGGCTGCGAAGGAGCCCAACTTTGTGAGTGGGGGGATGCTTACCCCTGATGCTATCAACTGTCTGGAAGACGAGCTGGAAGAGGAGCGCAATCTGGAGAATTGGATTCGTCCAAAGATCCCGGGGAGCAGTATCTCGAACTGGTCTTCCCAGGAAATTATAAGAGTTACTCATGCAGAGTAATTATTATTTCCTGTATTTTTATAAGCATGCATCAAAGTCTTGCATCTTGCCCAAGATGACAAGACTCATTTTGTAATCGGGCCATCTGTACTTTTTGTGCAAACAAGATCAATTAATGAAATATCAGACATCTTTTTGCAAACCAGTCTTTTTCTTTTCCGTTCACTGTTTTTCCATTTTTCTTTTTTGTACAAAAATAAATGGCAGTGTTTTCAAAATGATAACTTCATTTCACTTTCTAAAGCAAGATTAAAATCAATCACTAAAATGAACAAACTTAACCCTTGCAGAGAGTGCCTTCCAGACAGCACCGACAACAGCACGGCTATGACTTCGTATGACTTTGACAATCCAATCAATCAAGCTGATGAAGGGGTTGAAGAAGAATATGAGCTTCCTGAAGAGCTAGCCAGGTTGTTAAGGCAAGAGGAAAAGGTTATTACTCCTCACCAGGAGGAGGTTGAAGTGATTAATCTTGGTACGGAGGAAGACGTGAAAGAGGTTAAAATCGGGGCCTGCCTGCAAGACTCAGTGAAGAGACAACTGATTGATCTGCTTCAAGAATATGTGGATGTGTTTGCTTGGTCGTATCAAGACATGCCAGGGTTGGATACCGACATTGTTGTGCACAAGCTGCCTTTGAGAGAAGAGTGCCCACCGGTCAAACAGAAGCTGTGCCGTACCCGCCCAGACATGGCTATGAAAATCAAGGAGGAGGTACAAAAGCAATGGGACGCCGGGTTCCTTGCTGTAACTAGTTATCCACCGTGGGTCGCTAATATAGTACCTGTGCCTAAAAAGGACGGCAAAGTAAGAATGTGTGTTGATTACCGGGATCTGAACAGAGCCAGCCCGAAAGATGATTTCCCATTACCTCACATTGATGTATTGGTGGATAACACGGCTCAGTTCTCGGTATTCTCCTTCATGGATGGATTTTCAGGATACAATCAGATCAAGATGTCACCTGAAGACATGGAGAAGACAACATTCATTACACCCTGGGGCACGTTCTGTTACAAGGTGATGCCATTCGGGCTGAAGAATGCCGGTGCAACATATCAACGGGCTATGGTGACACTATTCCACGATATGATCCATAAAGAGATAGAATGTTATGTGGATGACATGATTGCCAAGTCCCTTACAGAAGAAGACCACCTGGTAAATCTGCTAAAACTGTTCAAGCGTCTGAGGAAGTACCAATTGAAGTTGAACCCCAACAAATGCACATTCGGGGTGAGATCTGGTAAGCTGCTGGGTTTTATTGTAAGCGAGAAAGGGATTGAAGTTGACCCTGATAAAGTCAAAGCTATTCAAGAGATGCCTGCACCGAAGACTGAGAAAGAAGTTCGAGGTTTCTTAGGTCGATTGAACTACATTTCAAGGTTCATCTCTCACCTTACAGCAACCTGTGAACCCTTGTTCAAATTGCTAAGAAAAGAACAGAACGTCAGGTGGAACGAAGATTGCCAAAGGGCTTTTGACAAGATCAAGGAATACTTACAAGAGCCTCCAATCCTTATGCCTCCAGTTGAAGGAAGACCTCTAATCATGTACTTGACAGTATTAGAAGAGTCAATGGGGTGTGTGCTGGGCCAGCATGACGAGTCTGGTCGAAAAGAGTATGCAATATACTACCTAAGCAAAAAGTTTACCGACTGTGAACAGCGTTATTCACTACTCGAGAAAACTTGCTGTGCTTTAGCGTGGGCTGCTCGCCGACTGAGACAGTATATGTTGACCCACACTACTTTGTTGATATCAAAAATGGACCCAGTTAAGTACATTTTCGAGAAGCCAGCTCTTACCGGACGGGTTGCAAGATGGAAAATGATTCTCACGGAATATGACATCCAGTACACATCTCAGAAAGCCATCAAGGGCAGTGTACTATCTGAATATCTTGCTGAGCAACCCATTGATGACTACCAGCCTATGAGATTTGACTTCCCTGATGAAGACATCATGTTCATTAAAGCAAAAGATCATGAAGAGCCTGTTCACACTGAAGGGCCTGACCCAGAAGAAGAATGGACTATGATGTTCGATGGGGCTGTTAACATGAATGGTCGTGGCGTTGGTGCAGTACTCATTACACCCAAAGGAGTTCACATGCCTTTCTCGGCAAAACTCACTTTCAACTGCACTAACAACGAAGCTGAATACGAAGCTTGCATCATGGGTCTTGAGGAGGCCATTGACCTCAGGATCAAGACATTGACTGTATTCGGAGATTCAGCTCTAGTAGTCAATCAAACCAACGGCAAATGGTACACCCACCAGGATCATCTGATACCTTACAGGGATTATACAAGAAGGTTACTGACTTTCTTTACAACAGTCAAGCTTGAGTATATCCCTCGGGACGAGAATCAGTTCGCAGATGCTCTTGCTACCATTTCATCCATGATCAAAGTTCAAGCTACTAACTTTGTACCTCAGATTTCAGTGTCCAGACTTGATAGACCAGCATATGTATTCGCAGCAGAAGGTGTCAAAGATGATAAGCCTTGGTTCCATGACATTAAATGCTTCTTGGAGGATCAAACATACCCACCTGGGGCATCTTCCAATGATAAGAAGACTTTGAGAAGGCTTGCTGGTAGTTTCTTCCTGAACACTGATGGGACTTTATACAAAAGGAACTTTGATATGGTACTCCTCCGATGTGTTGACAAGACGGAAGCAGATTTATTGATGCATGAAGTGCATGAAGGATCGTTTGGTACCCATGCGGGAGGGCATGCCATGGCTAAGAAATTGCTAAGATCAGGTTACTACTGGATCACAATGGATGCAGACTGTTGTGCTTACGCCAGAAAATGCCACAAATGCCAGATCTATGCGGACAAAGTGCATGTGCCTCCGAATCCTCTGAACATCATGTCTTCACCCTGGCCCTTTGCTATGTGGGGCATTGACATGATTGGCAAGATTGAGCCAACTGCTTCAAATGGCCACAGATTCATCCTGGTCGCCATTGACTATTTCACCAAGTGGGTTGAAGCAGCCTCATATGCGAACGTCACAAGACAGGTGGTAGCCAGATTTCTGAAAAGAGATATCATCTGTCGATATGGAGTTCCCGAGCGAATCATTACTGATAATGGTTCCAACTTAAACAACAAAATGATGGCTGAGCTATGCCGGGACTTCAAGATCCAACATCACAATTCTTCTCCTTACAGGCCAAAGATGAATGGCGCTGTTGAGGCAGCAAATAAAAATATCAAGAAGATTGTGCAGAAGATGGTAGTCACTTACAAAGACTGGCATGAAATGCTGCCGTTTGCCTTGCATGGGTACCGCACGTCAATCAGGACATCCACTGGGGCAACACTGTATCAGCTTGTATATGGTATGGAAGCAGTCCTACCAGTCGAAGTTGAATTACCCTCTCTACGGGTATTAATGGATGTTAAGCTGAGTGAAGCAGAATGGGTTCGGGCCTGATACGAGCAACTGAGTCTAATCGAAGAGAAAAGATTGGCTGCCATCTGTCATGGGCAGCTGTATCAGAAGAGAATGAAGAGAGCCTTCAATCAGAAAGTCAGGCACCGAGAGTACCAAGTAGGAGATCTTGTGCTGAAAAGAATCCTCCCTCCTCATACAGACCACAGGGGCAAGTGGACTCCGAATTATGAAGGACCATTCGTGGTAAAGAAAGTTTTCTCTGGAGGAGCACTGATGCTCAGCACCATGGATGGTGAAGATTTCCCGTCCCCTGTGAATTCAGATGCAGTTAAAAAATACTTTGCATAAAAATGACCCGCTGGACACAAAAAAACAGAATGTAAGTCCAGGCAAAAATAGGGCATCCCGGCGAGTCAAAAACAGAATAAAGGACTCGGGCAAAAATAAGGGAAAATAGATAAAAAAAATGTACACCCGCTGAGTTGAAAAGCCGCATTGGACAGCTCAGGCAAAAATGGGTATCCCGATGGATTGAAAACCCGAAAGGGCGATCCATGCAAAATAAGGGAATAAGCGAACAACTGCATTCTGAGTTCGTCTGTATCATCTACAACTTGGTAAGCTTCGACAGGATCAAGCTTCAATCAGAATCAGCCTTCTTCAGAGAGCAAGGTGAAAAGAACGTCAATTGTCATACGAGTCATAGCAGAAGAGGAAGCTCCCTAAAGCGTCGTCAACACTGCCAGCGTTTTGTTTCTCAATTTGTAACAATCTCCTCATTTCAGGGGATATGTTCCTTTGACTGTATCTCGCCAATTCAGGGCATATGAATTAATAAAATCAGATTTTCAGTCATGTCTCGTTTTATACGTTTTATTTGCAAAAAATGTCTGATGTCTTAAAAGAAAAAAACTGATTGCATAAGTACCGATGTTCTTCTCTAAGAAAATAAAGAAACATGCTTGCAGGGAATATACTTACTCTCGAAAATGTTTAACTCCTATGACGGAATCCAGTAAAGGATACCTCGGGATCGTTTGTGCGTTTCCTTATCTCTGCAGGATTGCAGGTATCCAGAGCACATCTTAGGGCATGAAAGCTTCACCCTCAGCAAGCTGGCCGATCATTATCAACTCGGTCTATCTTCCACGTGGCACTGGAAGGTGCCCATTTCCCCAGCGAAGTTGCCAAATCAATATACATTCAATCTCAGCATCTGAAATGCTCTATCCCCAGCTGAGTTTCCTCTCATTACTCTCCCCAGCTGAGTGGCTAACAACTCTCCCGGCCATAGTACCCATCATTCCTCCTCAGCAGAATGCAAGAATCAGGGAATCATCCCCCCCACAGCATCATCAGCCTCTATTCAGAAGAGCAACGCATGAAGAAATCACAACAGAGTGAAGAAAGCTTCTACAAACCCCAGCTGGGTCTCTCATTTATTAGGATAGGTCTATCAGTGACCCGTATCCCCAAGCAAATATCATCTTATTAGATCTACCAATGATCTCATCCCCAGCTGGGATGTCCATTTCAAGCAGATCGGCCAGAGATCTTTGCAGCAGCGGGATCCGAGTCCCAGATCTGTGCCTCTTTGCACAATCATGGCATTTGCATCATATTCATCCCCTCAGAGCGTAGCATTCCGTCTAATACGGAGCATTACGGCAAAAATCAAATGCATAGCATAATCACAAGCCATATTTTGAATCAGCACTCGTGAATAATGACAGTTCATCAGCGTACAGAAAAATCCCCACCGGAGTCCCCGGCAAAAGCAGTTGCCCCACAAACACCAGTATATACACCTTTTGACACCCGTCCGTGCCATCGCTCCCCAGTAAAGCCGCCTGAACACTCTTTACAACAATATCACCCGTATTACAGATACTTCCTGACACCCGTCCGTGTCATATCCCAGCAGAAAGCCAAAGACGTCCTCTTTGCACTCGCATATACCTATATACACTTTCCTGACGCCCGTCCGTGTCATTTCCCCAGCGCAGTCGCTTATACTTCTACAACCCATGTACTTGTTAGTATTATTATACTTTGACACTCGTCCGTGTCACCCTCCCCAGCAGATAAATACTCATCTATACACCACTTGTACTACTCATGTTACACTTATACAGATACTCGTCCGTATCTTGTATATACTTTTTATATCCCCTCAGATTCGACACTAGTCCTTGTTCTTTGTTAACCCGTTGGTACTCGTCCGTACCATCATCTCAGAACATGCGTCAAGCGTTTGTTTCTACATGATACTCGTCCGTATCATAACCTTAAGGATGCTCGTCCGCATCTTTAATCCATACACAGTGTCAAACACTTTCATCTTCTTGAATATAGATACTCGCCTGTGTCTACTATTCTCCAGAAGAGTCCCTTCAGATTCAACACTCGTCCGTGTTCTCTGTTAACCCGTTGGTACTCGTCCGTATCATCATCTCTGAACACGTGTCGGTATTTGTTTCTACCTGATACTCGTCCGTATCATAGCCTTAAGGATGCTCGTCCGCATCTTTAATCTATACACAACATCAAACACTTATACTTTCTCTTCTTGGTTGTAAATACTCGTCCGTGTTTACTATATCCCCAGTAGATTGCCAACACAGCAATTTTCCTTCTTATCTAACACTCGTCCTGTGTTATGATAAACCCTGAGAGCAGCCGTACCCTGCTGAGTGGTCGTCCTCCACTTCTTGATGGTCGTCCTCCATCATGCTCATCCGATGGCCGTCCCCATCGCTGATTTTAGCAGCCGTCCCCTGCTAGGTGGTCGTCCTCCACCCGTTGATGATCGTCCTTCATCATTTTATCCAATGGCCGTCCCCATTGTTGATTTTGGTTATCTGGCATTCGTCCTATGTCATGATATACCCCGAGAGCAGCCGTACCCTGTTAGGTGGTCGTCCTCCACCTCTTGATGGTCGTCCTCCATCATGCTCGTCCGATGGCCGTCCCCATCGTTGATATTTTCGGCAGCCGTACCCTGCCAGGTGGTCGCCCTCCACCTTTGATGGCCGTCCCCATCATATTTCTTTTATTTCCCAACAGAGCAGCCGTCCCCTGCTAGGTGATCGTCCTTCACTTTTGGTGGCCGTACCCCATCATCTATTTATTTCATTTATTCTTTAACCCGATGGCCGTCCCCGTCGTGGTCCCTTTTCTTTTAGCCCGATGGCCGTCCCCATCGTTGGTTACTTTGCTTTATGAACTTGATGGCCGTCCCCGTCATGTTTCATCGATCCCCAGAGAATTTTACAGCTTTATCATGATGGCCGTCCCCATCATAATATTTGATTTTCCCCAGCTAGCCGGTCGTCCCCGTCTTAGCTTTACCTTTTATCCCCAGCATGTCGGCCGTCCCCGTCGTTGCTTGGTTTTCCGCACTTTGCAATATACTTTATTTTTCTTTTACAATCTATACCCCTTTTCTCCTTCATTCGGTGAGTGCAAATTTTGGACTGTCTTTGGTATTCAACCACAAGTTATCTTGTTTGCCTGTTAAGCCGTTTGCTTACAACCCGCACAGCTAACTCATGTTTGAATAGGGGCAGCTGTAAACACCCCAAATTTGCCCTCACCCATTCACACCATGGCTTGTGATCATTCTCATATGCATAAACACAATCATAGCATCTCATATCACATTTTTGATTCATTGCATTGGTTCAAAGTCATCTGCATCTAGGGTTTGTGATCTGAGCACTCCAAGAGCTTTTTTGAGCCACTCCAAAGGTCATCAATCACTTCAAAGGGATCCATGTGTGTTCATCTATCATATTACATCCTCCCAAAGTCAATATTTCAAAAGAATCACAAGAACTAGGTTTTGAATGGATGCAGAGCCAGGTTTGACTGCACAGTTGACCTAAAATTAGGGTTTTGGTTTCAGAGGCCATAACTCCAAATTTTTTGGCCATTCTTGTTTCCATTGGTCTCTATATGGTATAGGGAGTATGCATATCAATTTTCATGAAGAAATTCCATGGGGAAGTCATCTGATCAAGAGTTGACTTTCTGGACAAGTCAGTGCAAAATCAGGGCATCTGAGGCCCCCAATGACCCAACCAATGGGTATTCTTCATCATTTTGAGTGTTTATGATCTTTATTTGATCATAGAAGAAGGTTGAAGTTCATAGAAATCAAGAATTTGGAAGTTTTGCAAATGTTGACTTTTTGGGCATAGTTTGACTTTTCAAGAATGCTTCATTTTAGGTCATTTTTCAAGCCTTGATTCTTGATCCAAAAATGCTTCAAATGGAAAAACTTTGGTCATGAAAGTTGTAGATATCATCTTTCCCTTTTCAAAAAGTACAAGAACATGATCAAATTCTTCTTGGATCAAAAGTTATGGTGTGACAAAGTTGGCTAAAATCATTGATTTTCAAGATGTGCACCAAGTGTGAAAATTGCAAAATCATGTACCAAGGCAAATTGCAACTTCTAATTGGCATCAAACCCTCACATAAACATCATGTAAGTCCTAAAATTCAGAATGGACTAGGCATTGCTCATGTTTCATGGCTTTTGGGACAAGATCTTTCCATGTGAACCAAAAAGCCACAACTTGCAAAATCATCATGATCACTTCACCCACTTGCTGCATTGGCCCTTGAACCAAGCTAGCCCTCTCCCCTCATCTTGCTGCGCATCACACAGCCCATGTACTAGCCTAGAAGCTGCCCATACTTTCTCTTACACAAGAGTTGACAAATTGCAAAAGTGGCCATACCAATCAATAAAGGGCAGGTCACATCATCTGACCAATAGGAGTCCTTTATGCAAAGCAAAGGCAAGCCATTTCATACATCAAGCCAGGCTGAAACACTCCCCAACATCACATTCACAAAACACACCCCAGCTGCAAATTGCTTTGACTCTCTCTGCCCAGCCACAAAACACTCAAACCATTTTCACCATTCAACTCACCATACTTCATAGACCTCAAACCACCAAGAGCCAGGCCTGAAACAAGCAAGAACACCCCACTGCCATTTCTCACCTCAACTTGCAGTTTCATTCGAATCTCCTTCCACAGCTCACAAACATACAAACAAACACCACAGACCTTCTCCACTCACCAACTGGATCACAAAGAACCATTCACAATGGCCTGAAACTACCAGAATCCCCATTGCCATTTCTAACTGAGCTTGAGCAGAAGCTTGTCAAACTCCTCATCCAGCCAACATAAATTCCTTTTGAGCATTCAAGCATCATCAGAGGACCAAGTAGAGTGGATTGCACTGAAGGAAGTGGCCAGAAAGTCATCAGAGTGAAAGTTTCGAATCTCAGGTAGCTTGAAAAATATTTTTCCAGAAATCATTTCTTTTGTTCTAAACTTGTTCTTTGTGTCTTCCTGATCATGAGTATGCTTTTGGTTTTGCAAATGGTGATGAAATGAGAGTTTAATTGCTCTCTGAAACTTGCGTGCCCTAATTCTTTCTTGCTTCGATTCAGCTTTGTTAGGAAATATAAATTTGTTTTGAGTGAGGGTTTTGGTTCGTGAGTGGTTAAGGATCATTTCCCAATTCTTAGATTTCATTTTAGTTAGGTTTTTGGGATTTTTGGGATTTTCAGGGGAGATGCTGGCCGGAGAAGACGACCGGAAGTCTTCTCCGGCCACCTGAAAGTCATTTGTGCCCTAATCATGTAATTAATTCCCATTTGAATTTGGACCGTTGGATGCGTTGAAAGCGTTGACCTCCCGCGTGTGTGTGTGGTCCAGATCTGTTTGATTAGCCCTAATCCACGTGTTTTATTTAATTAATCATAATTTAATTAATTAACCCAGAAGCAACATGGACCCTTGGATCTGGCGCGTGGTCAATCCATTTAAACTCAGACTCAATCCTGGCCATCCTTTCTGATTACTTTCATTTTATTCATTTTTAATTCATTTTCTTTTCATTTAAATTGCACAATTATTTTAAAATAGTAAAAAATATCTAAAAATTATGAAACTTTTTCTCATAAGTTTTATTAATTTTTATGACCCAAAAATATTTTCATTTTATTTTTTATCATTAAAAAAGTATTTTTAAATATTTAAAAGATTATTTTTAATTGATTAATGGAAATTAATTAATTAAAAATACTTTTAGGTATTTAAAAATCACCAAAAAATTCATGAAATGTTCTAAGACATTTAGAAACATTGTCCAACCTTCAAACCAAATTTCTTTTTTGGACCTTGATGCATTTTGAGAATTTGTCATTGAATTAAATCATTTTTTGTGCATTATTTTGATCATAAGTTCAAAAATTCATTTCTGCCTATCTAAGAAGAGTTGGACATTGGTTCTTCTTGCATTGTTTTGTGTTTAGCATGTAGTTTCTAGGATAAAATGGCCATGATTTGATCTTGCATTTTCAATTTGTTTGGCATTTCTCTTGTTTAGGAACCCTAAAAACCCTAATAACTTAGAAAAATCATAATTTGAGATTGGTTAAGAGTTGAGACCTCCCCTTTGGACTTTGGTTTAGTGTAGGATTAGGGTTTCTTTGGGTGGCATTTTCCATTTTTTATCTTAGGGTTTGCTTCTGTTTTTGGTTTTTGTTTGATGTATGGATCATGAACCCTAATTTGGGCTTTCTTTTGCATCCCTCTTGCATTCTCTTGCATAACATGACTTGCCATGCCATCCCATGCCTCCATTTGATTCATTTGACATCTTAAGACATATAGAAAGCATGTTTGATCATTGCATCTTGCATTTGCCATGTTGTTTGCCTTGTATGCTTCATAACTTTTCATGTAAGTTCATGCTTCTTAACTTGCACCATTTGCATCCATGAACTTGTATGACCATTTCCATGTGCTGCCTCATGTTTGTAGCATCTCATAGCATCATTATCATCATCAACATGCTTCTGGTTTTGTTTCTCATCATGTCATCTCATCTCATTTTGCATTGCATTGCATTTCTTTCCTAACCTTTCAGGTGGTAAGTAACTTTGAGAAGTGAATTTGCCTTCACTTCTCATAACCTTTCTTTTCATCTCCCTTGCATCCATTGCTGCATTTTTGTTTGTGTTTGAGTTTGAGCTTGCTCATTCTTGTTCTTCTTACTTTCTTTCTTCAAGTGACTTGACTTCTTGAATGAAGCAAGTCACTTTGCTTCTCTTGATCCTGTTCATCTGCTTCCTGGTGGTTCTCTTTGAAGATTGCTCTTGAAAACCTCACAAACATTAGGAACAACCAAGCATGACAATGATTAGGGTTCTGATTAGTCTCCCCTCTTAGTTTTACCTTTGTGTCTCTTTTGAGTCTTCTCTTCTCACCTCATAATCAGGGACTAAACCCTAAAGGCTTTAAGGCTTTGTGGTTAAGCTTATGCCTGCATCCTTCTCTTAGGATGGAGTGTATAACTTTAATCCTAAGTGTTAAACCCTTAATGTGTTTAACTCCTTTAATTAATCCATCTAATAATCATCAAGACATCACACTTGTAACTTGGGCCTTGCATTAGGGTTCTATTTCTTCCTTAATTGGTTAAGAAGGACTAACCCTAGTGTTAATGGACAAGTCCCCCTCAAGTTGTCTTACAAACAATAAAACTCGCTTCTTCATCATACTATTGAATAAAATCCACTTAATCAAAGGCTTGTTTTGTCATGAGTTTAATCCCTAATCATGGATTAAGTTGAGGAGCTTTCCTCAGCTTAAACATTCTCATCTATTATCCTTCTGTTAGGATGGTGTAATGAGTCTGTTTAATCCTTGATTATGGCTTAATCTCATTACTCAACACTAAACAAAAACCACAAAAACATCTAAATAATCACAAGTAAGATAATGATCTTAATCCTACATCAAGGTGATTAAGTGTGAGAATCTGACTTCACACTTAAGGTACTCTCATTACCCCTAATCAGAGGGAAGATGTGATGGGTTTACTAAATCCATTGGTTTAGGCTTAAGCTCATTAACTTACGACAAACTTTCAAAAGCAATAAAAGACTGAAAACACAAAAACAAACAATAATCGCCTCCTCCGGGACTCTTTTCTCATCACCTTCACTCATAAACGAGAACTTGCTTCTTCCGTCTAATGCAAGACAGTTCGCACCTGAGCCAGACAGGTCATACACTTGAGCATAAACAAGTAAGCAGTTCATAAGTCAATTCACCTTTCAGTCTCTTTGGGTCGAACTACGGTGTTCTGACTTCCTCATTGCACGAGAGGATACGTAGGCATAACTTAACAGTTATCGAACAAAAGTCTCTGTATATTCCCCCTCTTTCCAGCTTCATTCTTTAGCCTCATGATCTTGAGCATCTTATTCTTGTTCTTACACTGACACATCATTTACACACTTCACACTTCTCTTACACTGACACTTGTACATCCTTTTCCAGCTCTTTTATACACACAAATTGCACTGACACTACCCCTTTAAAACACAAATCTTTCAAGCGTGGATCCCGTCGAGTACGGCGGACAATCTGGGTGCTAATACCTTCCCAGGTTGTAACCAACCCCCTTTCTCAGTCTCTCTGGTTCGCAACCGTCTTATCCATCTTTTTCCAGGCCTATGCAGCATTGCCTTTCCTCCGGGATAAAAATGCCTAGCTGGCGACTCTATTCATTCTCCAGTGAGTTCACTGCTGTGTGTTCTCATTGTCCCTCTCGCCGACCGTTCGCGTCTGTACCTTTATTTGGGCCGGTCCCATCTATCGGGAGCGACAATAACCCGACCATAAGAGTTTTCAGATATCTTTTGGCATGTACTATTTTTGGCCGGGAGAGTCCAAATAAGGTAAACGCTAGAGAACTCCTATTTTTGCAAGGATGCCTCACTGGTACCCATATCAGTCCGGTCCAGTTTATGCTTGCACACATGGCTTTACTTACTAATAGAACAGGACCAATTGTTTTTGGAGGGCTTGTTACGTCTATTTCTTGGGCTCTTGAACCACTACCTCCTCGCACAATTAATTTAAAATTTCTAAAAGACATGAAATTGTGCCGAACGAGGAGAGAAGATGGTTATGAGTTGATGGTTCATGGGGTAGGTATCCCATCTGTTGCTTTACCTTGCAGTAGACGTACTGATGTACATAATGAAAGGAACTGGACCTATGATCTGAATGCTCCACCTGTTTTGGGTCCACATCCTCCTAATATTCCTGATGGGGAGGCACGTGACACTGATGAAGACTATGATCGGAGAGAGCAGTCTCCCATACCTCACATGTCCCCCCATCATCCTTCACAGTAACACACCGCACCATCTTCCTCTAACCCTGTTGCAGGTGCTGCTCCTGGATTCTATGTCACTGAGGAGATGTGGCGTGATATGACAGCTAGAGAGGAAAAGCGAGACAACCTTCTCTCTACTATTTCACAACAACTGACAGACAACATGAGCTTCATGCAACAATTGCAATCGGTATCGGATCGTGCTTGCAACAACGTTTTCCGTACCTTGAAAGATATCACATCAGAGCAGGCCCGTCAGCGAGAAGTCAACCGTCGGCACTACACGCTTATGGAGGCCACTCAGGGTTCCATCCTAGGTAACCTTCGAGAGGTTCGGGGTGCCCAGGCTGCCTTATCGGCACGACTTGACCGGAGGGACCAGCAGCGCAGTAGATCCCGTCATTCCAGACCATCACAGTAGGACAGCAAGGGCACCGGTGCTCCTCCACAATAGTTTTTCAGGTTATCTCCTTATCTTATTTCGAAACATTGGGGACAATGTTCGATTTAAGTGTGGGAGGGGATTTTATTGCTTTCTGTCATTTCCCTTTCAGTTATTTCCCTTTTCAGTAAGTATTTAGTTTAATTTTCTTATATAATGCATGAGTCTGACGAGTCACCAGTATAGTGTATTTTTAGTACATACTCATTTTTTTCCATTTCCTTAGCCTTACCAGAAATTTTTTTAAAAAGAAAACAATGTTGTTTCACATGTTTTTTGGGCTTTGAGACATGTTTAAATTAGGATGTGGTGACTTAGGTCAACATTTTGAAACATCAGCACCATTTTAGCACCATAGACCTCTTGAATATAGGAATCACTCCTAAACCCCATACCATGGCCTTTATTATCATTCAAAAAAATTGTCCCGAGTAGTTTATTCTAGCAGTCAGCTCCGGCCTAAGCATGCTCTACGTAGGGGGCCGATGAACATAAGTGAATGATCTAGTGCTAAATAAAAAAAGAAAAAGGCAAACTCTGGGATAGGTGACCCTCACAAAGTCATTTAAACCGAAAAAAGGAGAAGAAATTTTTTTTTGCCACAAAAAGAAAAAAATTGCAGTCACCTATTTTTAGTTGGTTCGGAGGTGTCTAGCACTGAACTTGGTAGGGCGGATTACGATCCGATCCCCCGCAGCTACATTTAGGTCGAATAAAACAGGTTTACACGTGCTTATGTGCCAGAAACCTTATGTTATGGATCAGAATCACTAACCGGTCACTCTACTATGAAGCATGTACGGATAACGAGCTTAATGTGATTGCGCCTGAATGAAAAGGACCCAAAAAGATGAGAAGATAGGCCTAGGTATTGTGGGATGACATGGAGTGGTTAATATAGGATTGAAGTTTGTGTTTGTGTTATTATGGTACCCTTGGTTCACTTAGTTAGTACCTGTCACTGCATCCTGACTTGAACTTAGAAGCCCTTTAGCCCAAAAACACGTGTTGACACCATTTTTTCTTGAGCTTTAATGTTTGCTTGAGGACAAGCAAATGTCTAAGTGTGGGAGAATTTGATAACACTAAAATTCACTGTATTTCTGACTCCGATTTCGCATGCATTCTTAGCTTTTATTATTATTTTGTTATGTTATTACTTTGTTTTTCTTTGTTTTCTGGTTTTCTTTGTAATCGGGGCCTAAATCGAGAAAAGGAGGGAAAAAGGAGTGGAAACGGACGAAAACCAAGAAATTCAGTGTTTTACACTTACGACATCCACCATGGCGGGCGCCATGGGGTCTGCCATGACGTGGCCACGTCTCAAGACCACTCCACAACTGCCAAGACCCACGATCCCCACTCTTTCATTCCCCATTAGCCTCATGGCGGGCGCCATGGCCTTGTGGCGGGCGCCACAAGGCAAAACCTTTTCTCTCCACTTTTTAGTGGAGGGGGTATCCTGGTCTTTTCCTGCTTTTTGTTTTCCTATAAATAGGACCTTAGATTTTCGTTTTTCATCATCCAAACTTAGAATCTCTTAGGCATATATCAGTTTTAAAACAGTTATCATTCCACATCGGGGTGTTACTGCAATCGAGTGATCGAGTCTGTATCTGTCTGTGTGATCGAGTTTTGGAGCACTCTGAGAGAAAGTTAATCCTGCCGCCATTTTAATTCCAGTTCTTATTTTACTTTTTTGCATTGCTTTACTTTCATTTATTATCCGCACTCTCACTTTATTTTATTTATTTCCTGCAATCGCTTTACTTTTATTTATTTCTCGCACTCGCTTTAAATATCTTTATTTCCCGCACTCGCACTACTTTTATTTACTTTCCGCACTCGCACTACTTTTATTTACTTTCCGCACTCGCACTAAATTACTTTTATGAAAAATTATAAAAAGAACTTTTACTTTACCGTGTCTAACTAAACCTATAAAGGTCAGAATGTAAGGATCGTAATTGAACCAGTAATCCGTACAATTGTTCGTGGAAACACTTAAGGGCTATTTTATCTTTCAATCTAAGCAATTGTTTTTAACTATTTCAAAAACAGCCAAAAGCGCTTTGTCTAGTTCATTAGGAGTTTCTAGATTAAAAAGAAAAGAGATTTTAAAACGATTTTCGGACGCGTTATGAAGTTTAGACTCTGGTTCGTAAGAACCTCTTTTTGCTAAGAAATCCAGGTTAAAATACTTTTCAACTTAGTTAAGATACTATATTTATTAAAAATAGGTTTACTACTCTAACACAGTACGCACCTCTTTATCCGTGACAATAGGAGGGTTTGATTAGAGAGTACAACTCGGTTCTGAATACGCGAAAGCGACAGTTCCTGTTAAATTAGTTCTTTTCAAAGCCGAAAACATTGCCCATAAGTAGTTCTATTAACAAGTACCGGATTATCAATTGATTATGTGAATTACATTCGAGCCTGTCTTTTATTAATTGTTTAAAATTATTATTTTATTTACCATTGTGCACTCCTTAAAACCCTTATATTCAGTTGCCTTAGATACACACCATAACAACAGGTACGATAGATTGACACTTGGTCTCTGTGGATTCGACAATCTTTTATATTACTCTGACGTGTTCGTACACTTGCGAAAAACACGCATCAGGGTGTGACACAGGATTTTTAGCTTCTTAATCCTGCCTACTGCAATTGTATATGCAATAGAGTTTAATAGCAATAAAATAAAATGAAGTAAAGAAAGGACTGCAATGTGAAAAAAGAATCTACTACCCTGCTACTGAATTGAGATTGCAACCATAAGTCATAGGTAACACACCACCATACATACTTCACCTACCACAAAATAGAACAAGGTACCATACATACTTCGCTTGCCACAAAAACAAAACAAGGTTATACATGAAAGCTTGTACCGAAAGCCTTCACATATAGAAGTCAAAAAACAAACCTACGACTAAAAAGGTTTTACTAGGTTCAAAAGTTAGGTTAGAACAATTATATATACAACATTAAGTCACCGCTAGTCTTCAAAGAAACAAGCTTATAAGCCACAGCAGAAGAACTTAGAGTTGCACACATAAAGCACAACTAGAAACAAACATAACATGTTTAACTCATAAAGCACAACTAGAAATAAACATAGTAAAATAATAATACCAATGAAAACTAGACCGATCTGCGAGATGTCGCAAATGATGAAATCTTCTTCAACCCTGAAAAGAATGAACCTAATAAAATTCCAATATTACAACAAAATTCAATTGCATATATATATATATATATATATATATATATATATATATATATATATATATATATATATATATATATATATATATATATATATATATATATATATATATATATATATATATATATATATATATATATATATATATATATATATATATATATATATAAACAACATCATTTGCCACTTAATATTAAAATAAGGATCAAATTCAATTCCAACATAATAAAATCCATGTTATACAAGAGAAACAGACAGCGAGATCAAGGGAGAGACTGGGCGAATGATTAAGCCGATTCTGAATATAGAGAGAAAGGGAGGGGCTTACGATTGTGCCGTGGATTTTGAAGCTCGGTGGAGAAATGAAAATTGACAGTCGGTAGAGAATTACAAGCTTGGCGAAGATGAAAAAGTAATGGCGAGTCCCTAACTCCCTGACTACTCAGTAGAAACCCGACCCGTGTCTTAAGGGTAGTGTCATATATCTTAGTTTAAAATTATTTCATAAATATTAATCCTTATTTTTTTTGTAGAAGGACTCAGATTATGTAACAAATATTAATCATGTGTCTTAGAAGATGAAATGTATCATAATTTAAAATTATTTCATAAATATTAATAAGAAGAAATGTATTTGGATAGTAATAAGAGAAAAAATAATAAGAAATTGTTTTTTATTTGATAAATATTAATACGATAAATGTATTTGGATAGTAAGTAATGAGAGAAAAATATTTTTTTTATTTTTTAATTTTTTATAAATGTTTTTTATAGGAGATATTATTTTAATATAATATTATTTTAATTTAACACACTTCGTCGTGTTTCTTTTTTTGCCAATACTACTCCAACTCATAATTTGTTTGAAATATTTTTCTCTTATTCCAAAATTTTATGATGGTAAATGAGTATTTTTATTTTATTTTATTTTATAATTTTTTGAATTATATAATTGAGTTGCAAATTAATAAATGCCCTCTATAATAATAATTTAGTTATTAATTTCACTAAAATATTTTAATACACAAAATGAATAAAAGGATTATATAAAATATAAAATATATATATTTTCAATTGAATAAAAGGGTTATTTTATTGTCTTTCTAAATTTGATTGTTTTTTAATTACAAGTTGAAGGATTACACACCAATTATACCATAAATTTTTTTTTTTTTTTTTAATTTTCACAACAATAAAAAAAATTAAACAAATAAATATTCTTTAAGAAATAACTAAAAGAACACAATATAGTAAAAATTTCTTTACAAAAATAAGATTTAAAATTAAATTAAAACATGTCTCAAAACATATCCTCAATTATGTTTTAAATTTTATTAATTAATAATAAAAATATAAATAAATTAAAAAAAAAAGTTTAAATAGTTTTTTGGTCCCTGTAAATTAGCGAGTTTTTTATTTTAGTCCCTGTAATTTATTATTTTCGTTTTAGTCTCAATATCTCACTTTCGCATTTGTCTTAGTCCGTAAAATAAAAATCTATAGGAACTAAAACGAATGTGAAAGTGAGATATAGGAACTGTTCTGGACTGGACCTCTAAGACTATATTTGGCACATGCCCAAACCCGTCGAGCAGAGACCCAATCAGTCAGGCAGGGGATCCATTGGTTGAGCAAAGATCATGTGTCGCGGACAGTAAACTATACTGTCGGGCAAGGGGTCCGAGTCACCCAGCGCGTGCTAGGAAGACATTGTCTCCCTAGCGTGTGCCACGTCACCCAACTGTCCACCCTTCTCTCCCAAAATATAGGGACAGTTGGACCAAGGAAAAGACCACATGTTAGGTCTTGCACGTTCACACACGTTCCTTGGTAGTTCTTCCTTGGGCCTAGCTGATCCAGCCCAAGGAAGAACCTTGGCCCAACGTTTGGGGCACATATAAATGCCCTTTATCACTATAGAGTCAAGTATTATGAACTATTCTCTATCTTACCATCTCTGTATCCAAAACTTACTTAAGCTTTAGAGTGTCTTGCAGGTACACCCCATGCATCTTTCTATCAACCGTGACGTTCGCAACCAACAGCTGGAAGGCCCTTCTGATCATGTAAGATCAGTGGCACCGTCTGTGGGAAACTAGATATCCTCTTCTTCCATCCCAGAAGATCAAAGCTCACTCACCCCTCGCCCTTCCAACATGTCCGGCAAACACGATGACAACCAAAATCTGGATCTCGTCAACAATAACAACAATGGGGACAACGTGATCGTCACCCACGAGTCTGACGTGCATGACGGTAGGCTCTCGACCCCATCACCTGAGCCCGAGGGCAATGGTGTCCCGCAACCTCAGCCCGCCACTGCTATCCAACCTATATCGGTGCCAGTCGAAGGAGACCCCACCATGATAGCCATGGTGTACGCTCTGAATCAGACTAACTTCATGCTCACTCAACAGCACGAGAGGATAATAGTGCTGGAGACCGAGCGTCAAACTGGGCCCCCCATGCGCGAGCAGGGACCTCAACCCGAGAGACGCCAACCAGAGGTGTCCAAGAAGCGGGGACGTTCGCCTCCTCGTCCAGGGTAGCGTTCCTCCGAGTAATACCTCAAAATTTTCTCTCTCATTTCATCAACATTTTGCATTGCATTTAGCATACATAAGTTCAAAAAATAAACAAAAACATTGCATCATGTGTAGCATAGCTAAGGCATAGGTATGTGGTTAATGATTGGAGCAACTGAAGGCTATACAAAGGCAATCAAAGGGGCATAAAGCTTCTCAACATTGTGCAAAAGGTCCATAATACCCCATAAGTACTCATTTGAAGCCACAAGTCATGGAAGGATTTGGTTTGATCAAAGGAAGCAAGCAGTGCAACACCTCCTAATGAAAAAGGCCAAATAAGGGTTTCATTTTTACTGGGCTTCTGCAAGAAGTTGTGATTCAAAGAGGATCCATTGTCTTATATATGAGGAGAAGTTCCTGGGGTTTAAATTTCATCCACAAATTCATTATGGAAGAGGTTCAATTGGCCAGATGATTGAAAATCAGGGATTTGGGGAAAAGTCCACCATGATGAAGAAAAAGTCAACTCCTGACTTTTTGAGATCAAAATCATGAAATTAGGGTTACAAGGATCCTATGGCTCAAATTTGATCAAGATATGATGGAGGAATCAAGAGAAATCAAGAAAACCAAAACTTACCATTTTTGGAAAATTAGGGTTTCCATAGGTGTAACTCTTTCATAGCATCAAAATTGAGTGAAATATGATCATTCAAAGTTGGTGCAAATCAAGGAAGGCTAGGGCAAAAATCCAAGGCAGACCTTGCCTCCTGCGCGCGCCAGGCAAGACATTTCATCAAGCAGGTGGTGGGTCACAATGCAAATCAATTATCTCCATTTTAGAGGCATCAAATTAATTTCCTTTGAAATACAAAGTTGTTCCTCTACATAATCCCTACAATATTGATGTTCAACTTTTTTTCATTTGAGCAAAGGATTGATGGTTATGAAGGGGTAAAGTGAGAGGGTTGAAACTGGTCATGCATAGGCACCATGAGCTTGTGGCAAGGCAATCTGGCAGGCCAACTGTGTAGCTTTTTGGCATGTTATTCAATGACCATTTTAAGATGATTAGAGGTCATCATTCATTATGGTCAAAACACCAAACTTGTTCCATGATCCATCCACTTCAATTTGAGTCCAAGAACCACTTGAGTTGATTGCCTGAGATGGAAGAAATCTTCCAATGAAGATCATGGTATGCAACCTGGTTTCTTGCATTCTAAGAAAGTGATCAAGTGAAGAATTCAGTCTCAGTCTTGTTGTGTTTTTCATCATGTTAGGACCACGAGGTCTCCTTTGAAAGGATCAAATCATCACCTACTTTCATCACCACCTTAGCTGATATGCTTCATCAAGCATCCAAGTTAATGAGCATTGGTCATTTAACCTCACTCACTCAGTTAACCCAAGGGATGATTAACCATGGTTAAGAGCTCTATAAAGAAAGGTCATCACTGCAGTGCAAGAGGGAGCTTCATTTTTCATCACAAATCACCAAAATTTGCAAAGTTTCACTCTGAATTTTCACATTGCAAATGGATTCGAGGAAGCTTTGTCATCATTGATTTGGATCCATTCTTCCTCCATTGATCATCTTCATCATCTCAAGATCAATCATCAAGCATTGCATATGCTAAAAGCTTCAAGATCCAACACTGCACAATGTTGAAGCTTCACTGTATTTTGGATTCAAACTCCTCAGATTGCCACAATCTTGCTTCAATCTCTCTCAATCTATCATCAACATCATCTCAAGCCCAAGATCCATGGAAGGCATAGCTTGAAACATCAAGGAATCCATACTATATAATATTGATCTTCTCTGCAATTTCATCAATTACTCAGGATTCATAGCTCCCATAGTGTTTATTTCACTTCCATTGATCAAGATCAAGATCCAGCAAGCTAAGGATCCTCATCTCTGGCCTTCTAGCAACAATTTCACATCTCTGCAACTCAGGTATGTCCTAAAATTCCACTTGTTTGAATTGAGCATTTTCAATTGGTTTTATGTTGATTGAGGCCTTATAGAGGTTATGAGATGGTTGGCTAGTTGATAGGCATTGTAGATGCTCAGATTCAATTTTCAGGCTTGGATTTTTGCTTTAGAATCAGGAAATTTAGGAACCCTAAGTGATTTTTGAAGCCATATTTATGATCAATGTAGAGAGGATAATCCAGTGATGGTCATGATTTTCATTTTAGTGAGGTTTAGAGGTTTGCCCTACCGTAGCTTAAACAGAGAAGATGACCAGAATTCATCTCCAGTCATCTGAACAGTGCCCTAATATATTTCCCAACTTTAAGTCATGGCCCTTGATTCTTTCTGATCCAATGGCTCTAAGTCTGCCAGCGCATTAAAATCCATGTGCCATTCATGTGTCCAAAGTCAACACAAAGTCTTCAGTTTCATAATCACACCTCCCTGCGCATTTCACTTCAGTCCATTATGTTGTTTTTGTTTCTTTTTGAACCCCCCAAGCCCAAACCAATTGCCTTATTTTTAATTTCTTTTTTATTAAAATTTCAAATTCGTTTCTTATTTTTAAAAATAGTAAATTGCATCAAGAAATTCCAAATAAATTAATGTAGGATCCTCTCAATTTTCTTTAATTTCCATTTTAACTGTTGCACAATTTCTCCATTTTGAACCAATCATTTTGTATATTTTTGTTCTCATAAACCACAAATGATAAAGACCCTATTCTTTTTTAATTCTTTTAAGAGCTTATTAAGCTTCCCCTAATTGCATTCTAATGATTCTTTCACTACTCAAAATTAGGAATTTTCATGAGATTTTTTGTACACATGTTATTCTATGGATTGTGAGGTCTAATGTTAAATTTCATAATTTTTCTAGGTCATTTGGTATTTTTCCCAAGTTGCTTAAGTCCTATGTCCTTTTTGGTCCCTTTTACAAGTTTCTTTCATCTCCATTTGAATAAGGCATTCATGTCATTTATCTAAGGTCTTGGTTATGAGTCTTGTAGGTCACATTGGAGGTTCTTAAGTTTAGAATACAATCATTAGAGCTTTGTCTTTTGATTTTAGGGTTTGCTTGAGTCTTAAGTTTCTTTTTCCTTCCTTTTGACCTAATTCTTCTTCACCCTCCATCTTAACCCCTCAAAACCTATTTTGTGATAATCATTGCATGTTCAAACCATATTTAGAATTCCATCAAGTACCTGGTCTTTGTATGGGAAATCCAAATTATTTTTATTCATGTTTGAGTTGTACTTTAAGTTTTCTTCCTTTGAAGCTTTATGTGCATGTCCTTCTCATGTTCACATCATCACTCATACAGTTGGCATCTCTTTCACTTGGATCTCTTTATCCCCTTTTAGTTTGACATCTTAGAGGACTTTAGGAAGGTGTTAGACCCTGAATTTTCTATTCACCTTAGAGTTTATGCAATTTTAGTTTACTTAATCCTTTAAGTTTCTTCATGTAACTTTACCTTAGCTCTCATTAGGGTTTAGCTTCCTTTTAGGGCATAGTTTGAATTTGGTTACTCTTGTAATTTTAGAATACTTGAGTTAGGTTTATCTACTGACTTTTTAAGTTTACCATCTTATAAGTTGCCTTAGGCTTAGGTAATTGTCTTAGGAGTTCACTAATCTCTTCCTTTAAATAATGTGAATTGTTTGTGAAGATTTACCATGTAATAATTGTTCAGTTTTATTCATCATACTAATATTTGTTTTGTAGGGGGAACATGAGGTAAACACTTCATTCTTATTCCTTTGTGAATTTATTTGACTTGCCTTAGCATCTTTGTGCTTTGTTCATAGGTTCCCCTTTCTCTCTTTAGATTCAACTTAACTTCCTTAGGAAGTAAGTTGAATTCTAACTTGTTCTTTCTTCTCCTTAGGTTAGAATACCTCATTAACCATAGGATCACACTTGTACATAATAAGATAACTTAGGATTGTGTCTTAGTCCCCCATTAGCTTTGACCTTTTCCTCTCGAGTCTTTCTCTTCTCATCTTCAAACAAAATCCAAAAAGACTTAATAAATGCATGAAAGGATCCCTTGTGTATAGCCTTATTCCATGGGACACTTGCATTCATTCCATCTTGGAATGGTGTAGGCTTGTCTAGCATGATGTACAAGTCTTATCAAGGGGTTTTTTCACAAAGAAAAACCTAAAAGATACTTCTTTACAGAAGCTACAAAAACATGTAATAAAGTTCTACAAGCTAGTGAACTTAGACCCTAATCCTTGGAAACAAGTCTTGGATATTTATCCTTACTTGGTGTGCTTGTTCTATTATTCGATCTTGGAATGTAGTAGAAAGTACACATTCCATGGAAAAGAGTTTGAATTCACTTCCTTATGCCAAATTCATACAAAACTCTTAAAAAGCGAACAACAAACAATAAGCGACTTTCCTGCGGGAACTTCTGTTCTCACCTCATTCATTCTCAATGCAAACTCGCGACGACTTGTGTCATATGCAAAATGGTAAATGCACTCGTACCATAAGACCCTGCAACATCTGAGCATATACATACGCAGTTCCAGCTATATAAAACTCAAACAAATAGTTCCCACCTTAGTTAGGCGAACTACGTCAACTCTGATCCTCATTTTCCTGATGAGGTACATAGGCAGCAGGGTAGGGTCCGTTCGAGGACATTCTTTATTTTCCCTACATTTCCCTCTTTCTTTCCATTCTCTTTTCTTATCCGTTTCTCTTTTCTATTCCCATTCCATTTAGCAGTTCTTTTGTTCAGCAACACTTTATTTCTCACCCTTTGAAGCAAACAAGCAAGCGTGGATCTTGTCAGGTACGACGGGCGATCTTGGGTGCTAATACCTTCCCAGGTTGTAACCAACTCCTGAACCCAAATATTTGGTTCTCATGACCTTGTCCTTTCCTTCTTCCTCAGGTTTGTGCAACATTACCTTTCACTTTCCATTCGGGATAAAAATGTATGGCTGACGACTCTACCTTTTCCGCGCCACTTTCGCGTTTGTACTAGGATGAAAATCCTGAGAACGACACCCCGAGCCGAAGAAGAACAGGTCCAGAGGGCGTCCTGAACAAGGGGATGACCAACCAAGGAGTCCTCCTCGACCTGAGCAGAGTCTGAGGAACGAGATCTACTCTCCGCTGAGGAGTGACGAAGAAGACCCCCACTACCCTCTGTCACGGGCTATTATAGACGCACCGCTCCTGAAGGGAATGGAGAAGCCCCTGAACCTGATACCTTATGACGGGACGACTGACCCAGATGACATGTCAACAACATCAATGCCATGCTCGACTACCGCAACGATATCATCAGGAACGTTAAATGTCGGTTATTCTCGATAACCCTCCGAAAAGGGGTCATGGCGTGGTACAAAAGCCTGGCACCTGAGTCCATCACATCCTGGAGGAGCATGAGGCTTATGTTCATACGGCACTTCACTGCCTCCCGACGCTACCCCAAAACTGATGCGACCCTTGAAGCCATTGTGCAAGGGAAGAACGAAACACTGTGCTCGTACATCGAGCGATTCAACCAAGAGGCCGTCAAGGTGGATACGACTGATTACATTAAAAAGTATCTCCTTGAAAAAGGACTCCTTCCCGGGAGCGAGCTCAGCAAAGCAGTCGGGATAGAACCCCATCGCTCCCTTGACGAGCTACTTCATAAAGCCCAAGCATATATCTAGTACGAGGAGAAACAGGTCATGCACAATGTCCAGAGCATACGCGGTCACGACGACGCTAGAAGCTCCAAAAATGAAGACTGCATTGCTCCCCAACGCACAAGGAACAAACGAAGAGACGATAAGCCTCGCGAGGCCCGTGAAGGACGAGGACCTGCGGGGCGATTCGTTGAATACACATTGATGAATGCTCCCCGCGAGCGTATCCTCGCCGAATGCATCAACTCTGAGTTCAAACAGGGCAGGGTAAGGTTCCCCAAACCTACAACACCCAAGCCCCACACTGACAAGTCCAAATATTGTTGTTTCCATAGGAGCCACGGGCATGTCACCGAAGATTGTGTCCACCTAAAAGACGCGATCGAAATTCTGATCAAAGAAGGTCACCTCAATCAATATATCAAGAGAAACATGACTCCTCGGCGCGAGGAACAGTCCATGAAAAGAAATCGCGAAGATTCCCCAGACAACGAATCTCCTTTCCAAGTGGCGATGTGCATATCGCGGCCCAAAGATTTCCACCTCCCCGATGTCGACATGGGAGGAAAACTTGTTGTACACAGCCCGTGGGAGGATTTCCCCACCGTCTTATTCAATTCAGGAGGAGGGTGAACAACGAGAACGCCGCCATTTCTATGAAGCAAAAATTTGACGAACTTTTGTTGACCGCACCTGAACAATTGGCAACCCTGACAAAATCTCGGGGAAGATCCAACCCAATATCAGTTTCCCTCGAAGAAATGCCTGACAGATCACCCAATTAGAGCATCCCTCTACTCTTAAGGGCCAAAATGGAACGCTTTGACGTTCGATGTATCTTGGTCGATCAAGGCAGCTCAGTAGACATTATGTATGTCCACCTGTTCAAGACTCTCAAGCTAGACAAGAAGAACCTATCCCCTTATGTCGGGTCCGACCTCCAAGAATTTAATGGGGCCACTACCAGACCGTGGGGGTACGTGGAGCTCCTCGTCAAATTCAGAGAACAAGAAACTTCCAGAGAAGTCAAAGTCCAATTCCTAGTCATAGAGTGCCCCTCTCTCTACAACTACATCCTTGGCCGACCCACATTGGTCAAGTTGACAGTAGTCCCGTCCACCTTCCACTTGAAGATGAAGTACTAAACCAAGAAGGGCCACGTGGTCACGATCCATGGGGACATCGAGGCTTCCCGGAGGTGCTATGATGACGCGGTCAAAGGACAAGCCATAATCAACACCTCCAAGAATAGCAAGAAGCTCAGATTTGAAGATCAACCACCCTCCATGCGGGTCAATTCTATCAATCTCGACAGTCGACTTAGCGAGGACGATGTTGAAACACAAGGCCCCATTAACTGGCAGGCACCAGCTCATCCATTCCGCCCAATCCTGGATGGCGAGTTCGAGCTTATCCCCCTGGGCGATGATCCCGAAAGGACCGTGAAGATAGGTATCATACTACCACCAGCAACAAGGAGTAACTTACAACATGCCTCATGGAGAATGCAGATATGTTTGCGTGGAGCACTGTTGAGATGCTCGGGCTCGACCCCAAGGTCGCTTGTTATCAGTTAGCTTTAGATCCTTCCATTGGGCCCGTAGCACAACGTAGGCGCAAGCAGTGTCTCGAGAAAGCGGAAGCTTCCGAGTTGGATGTAAAAGACCTCTTAGAGGCAAATTTTATTTATGAAACCATGTACACAACCTAGCTCTCTAATGTAGTTCTCGTTAAGTAAAATAATGGAAAGTGGTGAATATGTGTTGATTATACTGATCTCAATAGGGAATGTCCCAAAGATACTTTTCCTTTGCCTAACATAGACAAATTGGTCAACAATTCGGACACAGACAAAAGGCACATGGTCTTCATAACCCCGACAGGCAATTACTACTACAACGTAATGTCTTTCGGGCTGAAGAACGTCGGGGCCACATATCAATGCATGATGAACAAAGTCTTCCAAGGAGAGATCGGGGATATGCTCGAGGTATATATGGACGACATGATCGTGAAATCACACGAAGAATTCGACCATGCCCGAAATCTCCAGAAGGTATTCGAGCAGGCGAGGCGATGTAGAATGAGGTTCAACCCTGAAAAATGCACATTCAGCATCTGGGCGGGTAAATTCCTTAGCTTCTACCTCACCGAACGAGGGATCAAATCCAACCCCGAAAAATGTCGGGCATTCTCGGAATTCTTGACCCTAAGCTCGAAGAAATCCATCCAGTCTCTTAATGGCATACTCGCATCCTTATCCCGCTTCGTCGCTAAATTCGCACAACACGCCATCCCCTTCTTCAAACTACTGCGCAAAGAGGTCACCTTCGAATGGACTACAGAGTGTGAAAAAGCACCACTCCACCTAAAAAGGGTACTCTCTAAGCCACCGTTCATGTCACGACCACTTTAAAAAGAAACGTTATATCCATACCTATCTGTTGCGATAGAGGCAGCCAGCGTCGTCCTAATCCGAGAAACCACTGAGGGGCATAAACCCATCTACTTCACGAGTAAAACCCTCAAAGGCCCCGAACTGAGGTATCAACAGATCCAGAAAGTCACTTTGGCCCTAATAAACGCGGCGAGGAGTCTACAAATTATTTCCTCGCCCATACAATTAAGGTCCGGACAGATCAACCCATCGAACAATTACTCGGTCGACCTGATATGGTCGGCAAAATGCTAAAGTGGTCTCTAGAACTTTCAGAGTTCGACATCCAGTATGAAAGCATGAAGGATTTAAAGGCCCAAGTATTGGACGACTTCGTCGCTGAGATGACACATAACCCGACCCCGACCAACGGTGCTCACAAGTGGACAATCTCCATCGACGATGCATCCAGCTCAACCGGAAGCGGCGCGGGCATTATCCTCGATAACAAAGAGAGAATATTAATTGAAGTATCTTTGGCACTGGCTTTCCCGACTTCAAACAACTAGGCCGAATACGAAGCATTCCTCGCGGGTTTGTGATTGGCCGAAGATTTGGGGGCGAAAGAAGTAAAATTATTTACAGACTCTCAACTCGTGGCATCCCAGGTGAAAGGAGAGTACCAGGCTAAAAACGACAACCTCATTGAATATCTAGCTCTTGTAAAAGACAAACTGGAGAAATTCGACACCTAGGAGGTCCAGCACGTTCCCCGCGAGCATAATACACGAACATACGTCCTGTCCAAACTAGCTAGCACGCGAAAGAATGGCGGGAACAAATCCTTAATCCAAGAGATTCTTCCTCGACCGAGTATCAAAAAGTCACTTCCTCCGCTCAAAGTAAACGCCATCGACAACGCCCACTGCTAGATGACCCCCATCCACAACTACCTCACGAAGGACGAACTCCCAGCTAACCCCAATGAAGCATCCGCAACTAAAAAAAGGGCATGCTCTTACATCCTCCTCGAGGGAAAATTATATCGACAAGGTTTCTCCATCCTGTAGCTCAAATGTGTCAAAGAGGAAAAGGTCCCCGACATCCTAGGAAAAATTCATAGGGGGATTAACGCTCAATGTAACACCCTCTACCCCAAAACATAATATTTAAATAATATCAGAGTAATCATCTAAAAGGGTATTACATATCTTCAAAAATCAACACAACAGTGTCTTGTCCCGTAACACTGGTTAATCAACATCAAAATAACATAAATCGTTTCACAGCGGAATTTAACTTCATAATTCAAAACTTCATAAACATAATTTTCACCATCCTGAATTTAAGATCATAAAATGGAAAACATTTATCCAGATAACAACATAATGAAAACAGCTTAACAAAGAAACCCATCCCAGTGTTACTTGACACAGAGCAGGACACATAAACCAGAACCACTCCTAAGGAACACTAAAGCACGCTCCGAGACTCATGAATTACTCATAATGCACTGCAGGACTATTCTTCGACATCTGCAAGTTACCCACGAAAGAGGCAACATTTCCAAGCAGGCAGGGTGAGTAATCATAATATATTATAAACGTATAAGAATATAGAATCATAAATAAATTAATACACATATCATGACATCGTCAACTTCAAAATTCAGCAACGACCACAACACTATCATGAAATCAATCAACACCAACACAGTCATGAAATTCATCCAGAATATGCAATTCTAACATCTTGATATGCAATATGCATGTGGTAGCATTTTCATCGTGAGATGGATACATGACCATCAACCCTCCACAAAGGAGCACATCGTAAATCATCGAGACACTTCAATCCACACAATGGGATTGAAGAAAATAAATAGGCCGGAGCCCCATCGTGAATGTTATGAAATGTAATGATGCGCTACATCGAAAAATTCATCAAAAAAATTCGCATTATTCATTTCAATCAGTAGAACAACTATCAAATAATCATACATATCATCATGATATTACACCCTGAACACTGGTTCTCTAACCACTCTGACACATCAAAGATTAACCCGCACCCGGTAATTTATAAGGGAATTATAAGGTTATTTCACAAATTCATTTATAAAAAATTATTGCATTTTTCTCATTTCTATTCATCAAAATAAATTTTAGTTTGTGCTCTTTCCGACGCTTCAAACGGAATGCGAATCGGACTTACGGTTTGAAAGATATGAATTTTTAAAGAAATAAAATTTACTATACCAACAGTGTTAACCGGTTAACCAAAGCGTTAACCGGTTAACGCCTGCGTAATTTTAGAAAAATATTCAAATTTTTCAATGGTTAACCGGTTAACGCCTGTTTTCCAGCAGTCCTCTGCTACACAATTGCAGACTGTTCCAATTCCAAAAATCTCCAAACCCCATTACGGGTTTCACATCATGACACTCAAAAACATCAATTAAACCTCAACAACATCCAGACAACAATTATACAAACAAATATACAATTATAACTCATTCTAAACACTCTAATTCATCAAGATTTCTCATAAAACTCAACCTAACTCAAACCCCAAAAACACCTAAAACTCATACCATCCTAATCCATTCATATTCCAATTCCTATACAATTATCATAGATTATAAAAACTCCCCATACCTTATAGAATTTTCGTCGCTTTACACTCTTCTCTGGGGTTCTCCACAGCCTCCTTACTCTGAGTTTCTCCTTTCTTCAGAGTACTTCTCCAAACACGATAGAAAACAAAAATGAGAAAACTGATTGTATTCTCTTCTTTGGATATATTATCCCAGTTTAGCCTTTTCCCACCTTACCCTCATAATTTCACAAAAGGACCACCTTACCCTTTTCTTTAAGATATTTTTAATAATAATAATAAAATAGCATAATAAAACACTATTTATCCTTATTATATATAAATATTCATTTTCTCCAAAATTCTCAAAATAACTCAAACTCTCCAACTTTTCTAAATTAATTAAATAAATGATTAAATAATTAAATTTAGATTTTCGTGGCGTTACAACTCTCCCCTACTTAAAGAATTTTCGTCCTCGAAAATTACCTGAAGTAAATAGAGTCGGATACGACTCCCTCATCTTCGCGCTCCCAAGTCCAACTTTCTCCAGCTGGTCCTCCCCACAATACCTTCACTAAAGCAATTTCCTTGCCTCGATGTCGCTTCAATTCCCTACCATCAATTCTTACTGGTACAGCTTCAATCGTCAGATTATCTCTCACCTGAACATCATCTATCTGAATTACATGCGACGGGTCCGAAATGTACTTCCTCAACTGTGATACATGGAATACATCATGTAAATTTGCAAGAGAGGGAGGTAAAGCCACCCGATAGGCCACTTCCCATATCCTCTGCATAATCTGATACGGACCGACGAAACGTGGAGTGAGCTTTCTAGACTTCAAAGCTCTTCCCACACCAGTCATAGGAGTAACTCTTAAGAAAATGTGATCTCCCTCTTGGAACTCAAGTGCTTTCCTTCTCTTATCGTGATAACTCTTTTGACGACTCTGCGATGTTTTCATCCTTTCCTGAATCATTTTTATCTTTTCAGTTGTTTCTTGGACAATCTCTGGCCCAAGCACCAAATTCTCTCCTGACTCATACCAACATAATGGAGTACGACAACGTCTACCATACAACGCCTCATATGGAGCCATCCCGATACTAGCATGAAAACTGTTATTGTACGTAAACTCGACCAACAGAAAATGACTATCCCAAGACCCTCCTTGATCTAATACACAAGCTCTCAGCAAATCTTCTAAAGATTGGATTGTTCTTTCCGTCTGACCATCCGTTTGAGGGTGATAAGCAGAACTCGTCCTCAACTTAGTACCCAAGGCATCCTGCAAACTCTTCCAAAACCTCGACGTAAACCGCGGATCTCTGTCCGATATAATACTTGAAGGAACACCATGCAACTTCACAATTTCCTTAATATAAATCTCAGCTAACCTTTGCATGGAATGGTTAATCCTCATCGGCAAGAAATATGCCGACTTAGTTAACCGCTCAACAATTATCCAAATTGAATCATTACCTCTAACATTCAATGGTTGCATCATACCGGAAGGTCTCTGATGTTCTATCTTTGACTTCTGACATGTCAAACAAGCATATACAAATTCAACAATGTCTCTTTTCATACCCAACCACCAAAACAACCTGCGTAAATCCTGATACATCTTCATAGCACCAGGATGAATACTCAGTCGACTCTTGTGCCCCTCTTCTAAAATACTCTTTTTAATTCCTGCAATATTCGGAACACATACTCTATCTCGGAATCTTAAAACTTCATCTTCATCAACTCGAAATTCACCTACATTACCTTGATCAACCAACATCAATTGATCAACCAATTTCAAATCAGATTTCTGACCCTTACAAATCTCTTCCAAAATCTCACTGGTCAGCTTTAACATTCCCAAATTCACACTATCAGCAGTAGTTTCACACAACAATCTCATGTCTTTGAATTGCTCGATCATTTCTAATTCTTTCACCATAAGCATTGAAATATGTAATGACTTCCTACTCAAAGCATCAGCCACAACATTTGCCTTACCCGGATGGTAATTCAAATCAAAATCAAAATCTTTCAATAATTCAAGCCACCGCCTCTGTCTCATATTTAACTCTTTCTGATCAAACAAGTATCTTAAACTTTTGTGATCACTGAATACTTCAAATTTCGAACCAAACAAGTAGTGCCTCCAAATCTTAAGCACAAACACCACAGTTGCTAACTCTAAGTCGTGAGTAGGATAGTTCCTCTCATGAACTCTTAACTGTCTAGAAGCATAAGCAACCACCTTATTATCCTGCACCAAAACTCCACCAAGACCCATCTTGGAAGCATCACAATAAACTACAAAGGACTCATCTGGATTCGGTAAGACCAACACTGGCGCGGTCGTTAATCTTTTCTTCAGTTCTATGAAACTCTCTTCACAAGAAACATCCCACACATACGCTTGACCCTTCCTAGTAAATTGCGTCAACGGTAAAGCTATCTTAGAAAAACCTTCAATGAACTTACGATAGTAACCAGCCAACCCAAGAAAACTGCGAATTTCTGTAGCTGACTTCGGAGTCTCCCACTGCAATACCGCATCAATCTTTGAAGGATCCACCGAAATTCCACCACTTGAAATTACATGACCGAGGAAACTCACTTCCCTTAACCAAAATTCACACTTAGATAATTTAGCAAACAATTTCTTTTCTCTCAACACTTGCAACACAACTCTCAAATGCTCGGCATGTTCCTCTTCTGATTTAGAATATACCAAGATATCATCTATGAAAACCACCACAAACTTATCCAGATACTCATGAAAGATTCTATTCATATATTCCATAAACACACCAGGCGCATTAGAAACCCCAAACGGCATCACTGTATACTCATAATGCCCATATCTCGTCCTGAAAGTTGTCTTCGGAATATCATCAGCTTTAACTCGAATCTGATGATAACCAGACATCAGATCAATTTTACTAAAGATACAAGCACCTACTAGCTGATTCATCAAATCATCGATCCTCGGAAGTGGGTACTTATTCTTGATAGTCACTTTATTCAACTGTCGGTAATCGACACACAATCGCATACTACCATCCTTCTTCTTAACGAGCAACACCGGAGCACCCCAAGGAGAAACACTGGGTCTAATGAACCTCTTCTCTAACAATTCTTCTAATTGTTTCTTCAACTCATTCAACTCTGAAGCCGACATTCTATAAGGAGCCATCGAGACAGGACTCGTACCCGGTACTAAGTCCACAGAAAAATCAATCTCACGTTTTGGTGGTAAATCACTTATATCACCAGGAAACACATCTTGAAATTCACAAACCACAGGCAAATCTGCACTGACAGTCTTATAATCAACTTGCAATGAGGTAGACACTGCAAACATCAAAGCTTCATCTAAAACAAGTTCATCCACTTGCTTAGCAGATAAAAACATCAACTCACCATTCCCGCTCAAATCAGGGAACTGCACCGTCTTACTATAACAGTTAATATGAACATAATTGAATTCCAACCAGTTCATACCAAGGATAACATTGATTTGGTGTAATGGTAGACACACCAAATCCATCACAAAATTCTTCTCGAAAATTGTCAAAGGACATTTCAAACAGACAAGCATGGTAGTCACAGAACCATTAGCAGGAGTCTCTATTATCATATTACCGTTCATATTAGAAAACTTTAAACCCAATCTATTAGCACACTCAAGATAAATAAATGAATGTGTAGCTCCAGTGTCAATAATAGAAATCAACTCAATATTACTAATTGTCGCTCCCACCAAATGACACAGGGCCAAGAGGGGTACAAACACGAACGGTCGGCGAAAGAAGAAGAAAAGAAGAGAGTCGCCAGCTAGGCATTTTTATCCCGAAGGAAAGGTAATGCTGCATAAACCTGAGGAAAGATATGGATAAGACGGTCGCGAACCAGAGAAACTGAGAAAGGGGGTTGGTTACAACCTGGGAAGGTATTAGCACCCAGATTGTCTTCCGTACTCGACGGGATCCACGCTTGAAAGATTTGTGTTTTAAAGGGGTAGTGTCAGTGCAATTGGTGTATCAAAGCTGGAAAAGAATGCAAGTGTCCGTGTAAAAGAAATGTGAAGTGTATAGGAGAGGTGTCAGTGTAAGAACAGGAGTATGAAGCTCAAGACTATGAGGCTCAAAGAATAATGCTGAAAAGAGGGGGAATATACAGAGACTTTTGTTCGATAACTGTTAAGTTATGCCTGCGTATCCTCTCGTGCAATGAGGAAGTCAGAACACCGTAGTTCGACTCAAAGAGACTAAAAGATGAATTGACTTATGAATTGCTTACTTGTCTATGCTCAAGTGTATGACCTGTCTGGCTCAGGTGCAAACTGTCTTGCATTATACGGAAGAAGCAAGTTCTCGTTTATGAGTGAATGAGATGAGAAAAGAATTCTAGAGGAGACGATTATTGTTTGTTTTTGTGTTTTCAATCTTTTATTGCTTTTGGATTTGTCATAAGTTAATGAGCTTAAGCCTAAACCAAGGGTTAGTAAACTCATCACATCCTCCCTCTGATTAGGGGTAATGAGAATACCTTAAGTGTGAAGTAAACACCTCACACTTAATCACCATGATGTAAGATTAAGATCATTAACCTACTTGTGATTATTTAAATGTTTTTGGAGTTTTTTGTTTAGTGTTAAGTAATGATTTTAAGCCATAATCAAAGATTTAATGGACCCATTACACCATTCTAATAGAAGGATAATAGATGAGAACATTTAAGCTGAGAAAGGCTCCTCAACTTAATCCATGATTAGGGATTAACCTCATGACAAAACAAACCTTCATTAAATGGATTTTAGTTAATGGTATGATTAAGAAGTGATTTTTATGGTTTGTAAGACAGCTTGAGGGGGACTTGTCCATTAACACTAGGGTTAGTCCTTCTTAACCAATTAAGGAAGAATTAGAACCCTAATGCAAGGCCCAAGTTACAAGCTTGATGTCTTAGTGATTATTAAGTGGATTGATTAAAGGATTTAAACAATTAAGGGTTTAACACTTAGGATTAAAGTTATAAACTCCATCCTAATAGAAAGATGCATGCATACCCTAATCACAAAGCCTTAAAGCCTTTAAGGTTTAATCCTTGATTAAGAGATGAGAAGAGAAGACTCAAATATGACACAAAGGTAAGAAATAATGGGGGGACTAATCAAACCCTAATCATGATCATGCTTGGTTGTTCCTAGGGTTAATGAGGCTTACAAAATATCTCCAGGAGAAAAGCCACCAGGAAAGAAGCAGAGAGAAGCAAGATAACTTGCTTCACTTAAGAAGACAAGTTGTCTGAAGGAAGAAAGTAAAAGATGAACATGAATGATAAAGCTCACTCTAATACAAAGATAAAATGCAGCAATGATGCATAAGAGAGATGAGAAGAGATTGTGAGAAGTGAAGGCAAATTCACTTCTCAAAACAACTTACCACCTGAAAAGTTAGCAAAGGAAATGAAATGAAATGAAAATGAGATGAAATGCAATGATGCAAACCAAAATCAGAAGCATAAACATGATGCTAATGATGCTAAGAGATGATGCAAACACATGTCAAGAGTGGTGGATAATCATACATGGAGGAGGATGCAAATGAAGCATGCTTTGAATCATGAAAGTTCATGAAAGTTTATGAAATGCAATGAAAGTATGACATGTCAAATGAATGATGCAATGATCAAACATGATTCTAATATGTCCTAAGATGTCTTATAAATCATGTGGATGCACAAAATGTCATGGCAAGTTCTTGAATGCAAGCATATGAGAGATGGATACAAGTGAAGGCACAAATTAGGGCTTATGCATAACATACAACACAAAATTCAAAATCAGAAGCAAATGACATGATAAAAATTGAAAATGGGATCAAAGGAAACCTAACCCTACACAAGTTCACTGCCCAAAGGAGGGGACCTAACTCTTAACCTAATGGGAGTTATGATTTTCTCAAGTTGGTTAGGGTTTCATGGCACCTCAAAAGGAAAAATGCTCATTAAATTGAAAATTGAAGATAAATTCAAGCCAATTTTACCCTAAAAACTACATGATATGAAGGATGTAATGCAAGAAGAACCATCATCAAACTCTTCATGATTAGGCAGAATGAATTTTTTCAAGTTAAGACCAAAATATTGCCTTTAAATAACTTTTATTCAAATGAAAAATGTCAAAATGCATCAAGGACCAAAAAGAAATTTGCTTTGAGAGTTTGATAATGTTTCTAAATGTTTTGAAATGCAATGTGAATTTTTTGGTGATTTTTAAATACATAAATGCATTTTTAATTAATTAATTTCCATTAACTAATCAAAAATAAACATTTAAATGATATCAAAATAATTTTTAATGCAAGAAATAAAAATTAAAATATTTTTGGGTTCTGAAAATTAATGAAAGGTTTGACAAAAAATTTTAGAATTTTTTAATGTGTTTTGCTATTTATAAAAATTCATGGAAGTTTAATACAAATAAAATGAAATAAAATGAATTTATGGAGAAGTATGCAAATCCTGTGGCTGGAATTCAAATGAGAAACGCGCGAATTGACTGGCGCCAGATCCTATGGCCCACATTCAAACTGGCATATTTAACTTAACCCTAATTAATTAATCTAATTAATCAGAATTAAAAACTAATTGAGAGATCCTGGCCCTAGGTTCACGCGCGCTAAGCCTCATCCAACGCTCCAAGTTCAAACTGACTTAATCACGTGGCTAAACCCTAATTAGGGCTAAACAAGTTCAGGCGACCGGAACAGTGGTTCCGGTCGTCTTCTCCAGCGACCCCTCAAGAACAAAAACCTCTCTGGACCATTTTAAGAGCTGTAAAGCTCCAGATCAAACCTCTCAACCTCCCTAAACATGAATCCACCCTCAAAATCCATTTCTTTTCACTCAAAATCTAGATACGAATCAAAACCTAAAAATGACCAAACTTTCAGAGATGCAGTACATGCTCAATAGTCAATCATTTCCAAAAATAAAAAGTGCAAAACATTCAGAGGAGCATGTAGATCATTTCAATAACTTGAAAAAAGGTTTCTGGAAAAATGATTTTGCGAAACTACCTGAAGTGAAGCCTTCAACTTGGAGCTTTTAGACTGCTTCCCTGCTTCCAAACTCCTCCAATGATCTCCCTGAAGATGTTTTGAGGCTTAGTTGGAGTGTTTTGTGGCTAGTTTGTGAGATTGATGGAGTTCTGTTCAAAGGGGGTGGAAAATCGTGTTTGAGTCTTAAGGACTTTCAAGGCAAGATGAAGGGTGGTTTATGCTCTATGAAGCTTTTCTGAATGAATGGTGAAGTTGGTTTTGAGGTTTGATGTTTGTGTGATGAGATTCGAAGGAAAATTGCCAAGAGGAAAGTTTTTATGAACTATGGTGATGCTGTGTATTCAGGCTTGCCTCTTGTGTGTTTTGAGTCCCATTTGGTCCACATATCAAGCTGTGATAGGGCAGAGGGTTGGTGGTGGCACAGTGTGATTGGCATGGCACCTTTTGCAAAAAGTCAATTCTATGTGTCCTTTGAGGTATGGGATGTTTTAGGGCTAGAGCAAAGACATGTCTGCTGCAGCTTGATTCAAGGATGACCATGGAAATGAGATTGAGGCCAATTAGCAAATTTGTGAGAAGTTGTGGGAGGTTTTGCAAATTTCACTAAGTTTGGCCCTTTTGAAGTTTCTTAATGATCAAGGCATGAAAATGAGTAATTATTTGGTGCATTCTGAATTTTAGGTCATGACTTATGTTTGTGTAATGCTTAGAAGTTGATTTGAAGTCACAATTGGCCTTGGCGTGAAGTTTTGCAACTTTCCTCCTTTGGTGCATAAGTGAAATTTCATGATTTTTCCCAACTTTGGCAAGCCATAACTTTTGATCCAAAATGAATTAGAATGAGTTCTTGTAATTTTTGAAAAGGGAATGATCCAATATACAAATTTCATGACCAAAGTTTTCTCATTTGAAGCATTTTTGAATCAAAAAGAGGAGGTTGAAAAACTTTCCCAAAATGGCAAGTTTCCATTATAAGTCACTTTCCCAAAAAGGCAATTTTGCAAATGGCTTGAAATTCTTCAATTTTGTGAACTTCTAACTTCTTCTAACATCAAATAAAGATCATAAACATTCAAAATGATGGAGAAACCCCTTTGGTTGGGTCATTGAGGGCCTCAGATGCCCTGATTTTGCACTGACTTGCTCAAAAAGTCATCTCTTGATCAGATGCCTTCCCCATTGAATTTCTTCATGAAAATTGATATGCATGATCCTCATAACCTATAGAGACCAATAGAAACAAGAATGACCAAAAAATTTGGAGTTATGGCCTCTGAAACAAAAACCCTAATTTTAGGTCATCTGTGCAGTTAAGCATGGCTTTGCTTCCATGCCTTTCTCAGTTCTTGTGATTCTTTGACTTACTTGACCTTGTAAGGATATAATATGATTCTTGAACACACATGGACCCCTTTGAAGTGATTGATGACCTTTGGAGTGGCTCAAATAGCTCAGGGATGGCTCAGATCACAAACCCTAGATGCAGATGACTTTGAAACAATGCAGTGAAGCAAAAGATGCAATATGAGATGCTATTGTTGAACTTATGCACATGAAAAGATCACAAGCCATGGTGAAATGAGTGAGGGCAAATTTGGGGTGTTTACAGCTGCCCCTATTCAAGCATGAGTTAGCTGTGCAGGATGTAAGCTACGGCTTAACAAGCAAACAAGATAACTTGTGGTTGAATATCAAAGACAGTCCAAAATTTGCACTCACTGAATGAAGAAGAAAAGGGATATAGATTTGTAAAAGAAAATAAAGTATGATTATAAAGTGCGGGTGACGGAGGACGACCGTCGAGCAGAGGACGACTGCTGAGGAAAAGCGACGACGGGGACGACCGACATGCTAGGGAAACAAAGGTATCATGATGGGGACGACCATCAAGTAAAGAAACAAGACTCTCTGGGGATTAAAGGTAAATGATGGGGACGACCATCGGGTCGAAGAAATAAATGATGAAGAACGGTCATCAAAGGTGAAGGACAATCACCTGGCAGGGGACGGCTGCTTTGTTGGGGATAAGATGAGGGACAATCATCTAGTGGTGAAGGACGGTCACCTGGCAGGGTACGGCTGCCGAAAGTATCACGACATAGGACGAATGCCGGATAGAGAAGGTCGACGATAGGGACGACCATCGGATAAAGTGATGAAGGACGATCATCAAAAGGTGAAGGACGATCACCTAGCAGGGTACGGCTGCTCTCAGGGTTTATTATGACATAGGACGAATGTCAGATAACAAAAACAACGATGGGGACGACCATCAGATAAAATGATGAAGGAAGATCATCAAGAGGTGAAGTACGATCACCTAGCAGGGTACGGTTGCCGGGAGGTATCATGACATAGGACGAATGTCAGATAGAAAGGAAATAGTTTTTGCCGGGAATTTTTCTGGGGAATGGTAGACACAGACGAGTGTCTAATTTCAAGAAAGCAAAGGCATAAGTGCCTGACACGGTGTATAGATTAAAGATGCGGACGAGCATCCTTAAGACTATGATACGGACGAGTACCAACAGAAACAAACACTCGACGCATGTTCAGAGATAATGATACGGACGAGTACCAATTAGTTAACAAAAAAAAACACGGACGAGTGTCGATTCTGAGGGGATTTAAGTGTGTATACAAGATACGGACGGGTATCCGTATGAGTAAAAGTGATGAGTGAGACATAGACAAGTGTCCAACTTGCTGTGGAGAGCACGACACGGACGGGTGTCGAAAGAAGTGTATTATAAACAAGTATTTGGTTTACAAAGTGTTTAGGTAACTATGTTAGGGGAGGTGACACGGACGGGTGTCAGAGAAGTGTATAGATATATATAAACATGTGTTTGTGAGTGCAAAGGGGGCGCTTTGGTTTTCTGCTGGGGATATGACACAGACGAGTGTCAAGAAGCATTTGTAATGTATAAGTATCTGTTTGTAGAGAACGCCCGGGCGACTTTACTGGGGAATGATGACACGGACGAGTGCCAAAAGGAGCATGTATATGTATTTGTGAGTGTAAAGGAGAATGCCTTAATATTCTGCCGGGGAGCTTGAGAAGTATTTTTGTATATTGTTGATGGAAGGTCAGTATTTACAAGTGTTTGGTTTGACACATGGCTCATGATTTATGCAATATGTTTGATTTTTGCCGTAATGCTCCGTATTAGATGGAATGCTACGCTCTGGGGGAAAAATATGATGCGAATGCTATGATCATGCAAAAGATACCAATCCGGGATTTGGATCCCTTTGCTGTGAAGATCTTTGGTTGCTCTGCTTGAAGTGGATATCCCATCTGGGGATAAGATCATTGATAGATCTGACATATATGACTCTACTTGAGGAAATAGATCATTGATAGACCTATCTTGGTAATGAGGGACCCAACTAGGGTCTGTGGGAGCTTTCGTCACCCTGTTGTGAGATATTCAAGCATTGCTCTCCTGGATAGGGGCTGAAACCCTGCGAGGGGATGGTTCCCTGTCTGATACCTGGATGAGGAGGAATGATGACTGGCAACTCCAGCTGCGGATAAAGTATCTCTGGTGCCAAGTGAATAATGATTTGGCAGCTTGCTGGGGAGACGTTTTCATGCCCCATGTTGCACTTTGAGCACATGTAATCATGTAAAGACAAAGAAATGTACAAGTACCCCGAGGTATCCCTTACTGGATCCCGTCACAGGAGTTTAGGCACTCCCGAGAGCAAATATATTCCCTGTAAGCATATAATAAGAAACGGCGCATCTGTATTTATGCAACCATTATATTAAGGACATCGGACATTTTTTGCAAATGAAAATAAAATGTACGAGACAAAGTGTAACGAAAATCTGATTTTATTAATTTCGTGCCCTGAATTGGCAAATACAGTCAAGGAAACAGATCCCCTGAAATGAGGAGATTGTTACAAATTGAGAAACAAAAAAGATGCTGGCAATGTTGATGACGCTTCAGGGAGCTTCCCTTTTGCTATGACCCGTATGACATTGACGTTCTTCTCATCCTGCTTTTTGAAGAAGGCTGATTCTGACCGATGCTTGAATCTTTCAAAGCTTGCCATGTCATAGGTGATACAGACGAATTCGGAATGCAGTTGTTCGCTTATTCCCTTATTTTGCGTGGATCGCCCTTTCGGGTTTTCAACCCACCGGGATACCCATTTTTGCCTGAGTTGTCCAATGTGGCTTTTCAACTCAGCGGGTGTACACATTTTTTTTAAATTCATTTTCCCTTATTTTTGCCCGAGTCTTTTATTCTGTTTTTGACTCGCCGGGATGCCCTATTTTTGCTTGGACTTTTATTCTGTTTCTATGTCCAACGGGTCATTTTTATGCGAAGTATTTTTTAACTGCATCTGAATTCACAGGGGACAGGAAGTCTTCACCATCCATAGTACTGAGCATCAGTGCTCCACCGGAGAAAACTTTCTTTACTACGAACGGACCATCATAATTTGGAGTCCACTTGCCCCTGTGGTCTGTATGAGGAGGGAGGAGTCTTTTCAGCACAAGATCTCCTACTTGGTATTCTCGGAGCCTGACTTTCTGATCGAAGGCCTTCTTCATTCTTTTCTGATACAGCTGCCCATGACAAATTGCAGCCAATCTCTTCTCTTCAATCAGATTCAGTTGTTCGTATCGGGATCGGACCCACTCTGCTTCATTTAGCTTAACATCCATTAGTACCCGCAAGGAGGGTAATTCAACTTCAACAGGTAGGACTACATCCATACCATACACAAGCTGATACGGTGTTGCCCCAGTGGATGTTCTGATTGACGTACGGTACCCATGCAAGGAAAATGGTAGCATTTCATGCCAGTCTTTATAGGTAACTACCATCTTCTGCACAATCTTCTTGATATTCTTGTTAGCTGCCTCAACAGCGCCATTCATCTTTGGCCTGTAAGGAGAAGAATTGTGGTGTTGGATCTTGAAGTCCCGGCATAGTTCTGCCATCATTTTATTGTTCAAGTTGGAACCATTATCAGTAATGATTCGCTCGGGAACTCCATACCGACAAATGATATCTCTCTTCAGAAATCGGGCTACCACTTGCCTTGTAACATTTTCATAAGAAGCTGCTTCAACCCACTTGGTAAAATAGTATATGGCAACCAGGATGAATTTGTGGCCATTTGAAGCAGTTGGTTCAATCTTTCCAATCATATCAATGCCCCACATGGCAAAGGGCCAGGGTGAAGACATCACATTCAAAGGATTGGGAGGTACATGCACTTTATCCGCATAAATCTGGCATTTATGGCATTTCCTGGCATAGGCACAACAGTCAGCATCCATTGTGATCCAGTAGTAGCCTGATCTCAACAACTTTTTAGCCATTGCATGCCCTCCTGCATGGGTACCAAAGGATCCTTCATGCACCTCGTGCATCAACAAGTCTGCCTCTGCCTTATCAACACATCTGAGAAGTACCATATCAAAGTTTCTCTTGTACAAGGAACCATCAGTATTTAGGAAGAAACTACCAGCTAGCCTTATTAATGTCTTCTTGTCATTGGATGATGACCCAGGTGGGTATGTTTGATCCTCCAAGAAGCATTTGATGTCGTGGAACCAAGGCTTATCATCTTTAACAACATCTGCTGAGAACATGTATGCTGGTTTGTCAAGTCTGGATACTGATATCCGAGGCACAAAGTTGGCAGCTTGAACTTTGATCATGGATGAAATGGTAGCCAGAGCATCTGCAAACTGATTTTCATCTCGAGGGATATACTCAAGCTTGACTGTTGTGAATAAAATCAACAACCTTCTCGTATAATCCCGATAAGGTATCATATGATCTTGGTGGGTGTACCATTTGCTGTTGGTTTGATTGATTACCAGAGCTGAATTTCCAAACACAGTCAAAGTCTTGATCCTGAGGTCAATGGCTTCCTCAAGACCCATAATACAAGCTTCGTATTCAGCTTCATTGTTAGTGCAGTTAAAGGTGAGTTTTTTCGAGAAAGGCATGTGAACTCCTTTAGGTGTAATGAGTACTGCACCAACACCACGACCATTCATATTAACAGCCCCATCAAACATCATAGTCCATTCTTCTTCCGGGTGTAGCGGTAAAATCGTGAGTGTAAGTTATTGATTAACTTAACTCGATTAACACAGAGTCGCCACCGCGCTTTTCTTTATTTCCGAAAGGAAAAAGGTAAAAGAACGAATAAAAACCTAGGATTCTAAAAGCAAAGGCTAAAAGAAATAAACAGAGATTGGGTAAGGGGATTGGTTATGAACCGGGAAGGTTTTAGGCACCCGACTCATCCGTGGTACTCCACGGGAGCCCTTTGAAATACTTATTGCTTTTTGGTCTGAAATTGGTTTGTTTAAAATGATGGAAGAGATGAGGAGAAGAATATTTTTTAATGATTTTGTGTTTGATAAGGTTTTAAAGCCTTATGCCTACGTACCCACAAAGTGCAATGCGAGATCAAAACCTCGTAGTTCGTGGTACAAAGTTTGGAAAGAAAAAGTGGGTTGAGTTGATTTTAAGATGTAGAGATAAGTCGTCATCCCTTAGCGAATAATTCCGCTAAAAGGGATGAATAATATCTAAACATGTGGAAAAGGTAAGGTGCACGAAGCACAAAAAACAATTAAGTGGATTTGGAGTTTTTTAAAGTATATGAAAAAATAGTCTTGATATATTTACATGGATTAATATTTGATTAAGAAAATAAAAGGAAAAGATTAAAAAAAGTCGCTTGACCTAAGTCAAGGTTTGTTTATGAAATTGTTTGAAGTTTAGAAAACAAGAAGGTTTTGAAATAGGAAGAAATTTTGAAAATTAAAGAATGGGGAGGAGATGAAGAGACTAGTCCTAATGCTTGAATTAAAAGCTAAGGAAAGAAGTTACCAAACCAATATGTACAAATCTTCAAAGTTCGGATTTCCATCTTCAAAGGTTCATGAAGTAACTTGAGGCCGAGGTTTCTAATCCATTCCAACTTGAGCAAAGGGAAATCCTAGGAGCCTAAGTCCATTCTCCAAAAGCCAAGGGATAGTAACCATAGTCCACAATTATAAGTCACAAGTTTTTTCTTTAAGAGTTTAATCCTTTATTAAGTATTTTGATGTCCAAATGGACAAAATAAAAACAATCACAATATGAATATAAACAAGCACAATATGAATATAAACAAGCACAATATGAATATAAACAATGATATATGAGATAATATGGCAAAATATAATAAGGAGATAAGGGAGCGAGAGATTTAAAATAAAAGGATAAGGTGCAAGAGATTAAATTTAAACAATTATATTCACATTATTATATTATATACAATATAAGGTGGTATGATGAACTTAATCAAGCACAACCACAACAAGGAAAATAAAATTGAGGCAACCGGATCCAAGTGGATCTTTAATCGAATTGGGACAACTTTAGGTCTATGTTAAGCAATCGCCGAGTAATTTACGAAGTAATTACCCTACAAATGAGGCCGGCCACCACTAATTAAAGTGGAAAATATTCGTGTTAATACATGTTAGAGAAACGATATAATGGATCGTTCTCCGAAAACATGCCACACTAAAAGAAGAGGAAGGTCTAATCTTAATCGAAATTATCGTTGAATTTCTCGATTAGCAACCTATCACGATCTCAAAGTATGAAGAATGATCCAAATGATCATTCATTCATAGATTTGAAATAATGAAGATTAAGCTTAATCGGAAATCAACAATCCCGAATCGGAAGATTGTCATCGACCAAAATTAAAAGGAGATGAAGAATAAAAGATCCAAAAGTAGATCCATAAGAAGAAATCAAAATATTTTTTAATCATTTTTTAAACTCTTTTTCTAAATATCTCATTAAAAAAACTTTTCTAAAATAATGTTTAAAAATGATTTTCTCAATTGTTTCTAAACATTTCTTAAAATCTTTCTAAAACATTATTTAAAAATTCTAACAAAATAGTTTTATAAGAAACCTTTAATTTAAGGAAAAGGAAATAGATTAAGAAAAAAAAAGAAAGGTGATGGGAGAGAGCAACCCGCGGGTAGGGTGGATAGAGAAGATCCACATGCTGGTCCAAGCCCACACAATACATATTCTCTTCTTTTTTTTTTTTTAATTCACAAATAAATAAATAAATTAACATAAAAGAAGAAAAGAAAGAAAAATGAGACAGATCCTTTTCTTCTTCTTCTTCGCGTTTACAAACAAACAAAAACAGGGGAAATTCAGACCAATCTCACGGCCTCACCTTCAAAAATAAAAGCAAACCGAATCCTCTATCTCTCAATCGCAAGCCTTCTCTTCTTCTCTTTCAATTTTTTCGGTTTCCCTCTTTCAATTTGGTTTAGGGATTAGAGTAATTTGGGAGAGAATTGAGGGTTGAAAGGGTTTCGAAGTTTGCTCGAATTTACTCAGAGTATTCAGGGGCTTTTCAAGCTTGATTATTGAGTGAATGAGAAGTTGTTCTTATAGGAGAAGAGGTCGAGAAATCATTGCCGTTTTGTACAGGTTTGTGTGCGTTTTGGAGAGCGGGTGAGATTCTCGTGTTCAGCTGAGTTTTGCGTTTTCGTTTTGTGTAGATTAAGCTTGCGTTTTGTTATTTTCCGTTTCAGGTGTATGACTCGTGAGCGGATGATGTGTATAACACGTGCGGCTGGAGCTGAATTAATGTTGGTTGCAGCTTGAGGTGTATACGGCTTGTACGTATTCGGCTTGTTTGTCTTTGAATGTGATATTTGGTACAGCTGATGAGTTTGGGCCTGCTTGTTATTGTTTTTTTTGTGTTCATGTGGAAATGGACTTACAGGAAATGTGAGGTGGGGCTTGTGAGCTTGCAAGAAAAGGGCGGCTGAAGGAAGTGCGGAAAGGATGAGGTTTGGCTTGGGCCTGATGGTTTTTTTGCTTGGCAGGCTGATACTTGTTTTTGTTGCTGTACGACTGGGAATTGTGTGAGGCTTGCAAGATGTGGGGTCAGCTGGGTATTGTTTCGGTAAGAAATCATGTGCGTGGGAAATGAGCTGGTGTTGTTTTTTCCGTACGCGCTGGGCAAAGGCTGGCATGAAGTGACGTAGCTTTGAGGCTTGCTGGATGCGGCTTAAGGCTGGAAAATTTGTTGAAGCTGTTTGTGCTTGGCTTGTGCGTGAGATGCTTTCGGCTTGTGGGTCCTTGCAGCTGAGGGCTTGTTGTTGAATCCTTGGTGTGGGCCAATTAGCGTACGGGACTTACTTGGGGTGTTGGCTGGGTCAAAGTTTGTATGGGCAAGATGTGGGGAAGCTATGGGCAAATGTCTTAATGGGCTTAAACAAAAAGATACTAAATTTTGTAAATGTAAAAAAATGATGGAGAAAATAAAATAACTTGGAAATTAAAATGATTTAATTGGATTTTTTTTTATATTTATTATTTTGATAAAAAAAATGGAGGTGATAAGAAAAAAAATTAGAAAAAAAACAATAAAGATATAAAAAAAGGAAGGATAATGGAAAAAAAAGGAAAATAAATGGAAATGATTTAGTCGGATAAAAAAAATGGATAACGGACATATGAATAATATTTGGATAATGTGATTTGGTAAAGAAAAATCGAAAAGAATGGATAATAAAAAAAATGGTCATACAAAAAAAATATACGAATGGATAAATGGTTTAATCGGAAAGAAAATGAGTAATGGATGGAATTTGGTTTTCAAGCCCACAACAAAATCTCAATTATTTCAACAAACCTCTGAACACAGCCCAAATACTTTGCAACTTGCCAACTGAAAACTGTCTGATTATTATCTGATAAACCGAATTCATACTGAGGAAAAGAAATCCTCAGATGAATCGCTGATGAACTGATGAATCGATGAGCTGATAAACACTGAAGATTCAAGTCACACTTCGCACAGAACACCGTCTGATAACTGATGAACCAAACTTTGCACAGAACATTGTTACACAAACCAACTTGTATTTTGAAGACGCATTGCCTGATAAATGAATTACTGGCACACACAACTGACAGTCAACACAATCTTTTGATAGTTTGACCAATATTAGGTCAAACATCCATCTGAGAACGCATTGTGATTGAACAAACGCATCTGAATCAAATTACTGCCCTGTCTTTGAAAAACCTGCAACACAGAGAAGAAGAAGAACACTGCAACATATTTTTTTGTATTTTTGGTTAGAAGTCAGTAAATATAAACAAATATAAACAATAAAAATAATGGTGATCCCCTGCGAAGCATAGACCCACATCTGAGGAGAAACTCGAAACCTGTGCGATCTTGTTTGATATGCAAAATGCAGATGATATGCGAAACAAATCTTAGGGCAAAAATTAGGGTGTTACAGCTGCCCCTATTTAAGTTTCTTCAATCCGAAGATATGAAGATTGACATCTTCGTCTCTACAAGATGGGAGAGACTTAAATACAGAATACCCAATTTTTGTCCTAAGAGAACAAATGATATGAATATGACATGCAAACCCAAGATCTCCGTGGGGAAAATAATGACCACCAGATAAAAGCAAAAACTTGGGGACACAAAAGAAAATCCCGCTGGAGAAACAACAAACAAACAAAGAGTTACCAGGAAAATAAATCACTGGATAACAGATTCCACTTGGGAAAAGATATGAAATAAACAGGGAACAATATCAACTAGGGAAAAATAAACACCCTGCCAAGAATATCAACCAAACAAAATATTCGAATCCAAAAATGGAGAAATACTGTGTTGGAAAAGAAATCATCAACTACCTATTTACTGGGTAAGAAATATAACAGACTCGACTATCAATTTACTGGATAGGAGCAAAATTCGGAAGAATAGCCTTTACTACTTTTTACTGAGCAGCAAAACTTTCAACTACCTGATTTACTGGGTAGGAGAAAACAAATGACTCAACTATCGATTTACTGGATAGGAGATATAAAAGGACTTGACTATCAATTTACTGGATAGGAGTATGATCATCTACCTGATTTACTGGGTAGGAACTCAATCAAAGAGAAACAACTTCTATTACCTTTTTACTGGGTAAGAAGAAGAAATATCGGCTACCGGATTTACTGGGTAGAAAAGAACTCGACTATCGATTTACTGGATAGGAGTATGATCATCTACCTGATTTACTGGGTAGGAACTCAATCAAAGAGAAACAACTTCTATTACCTTTTTACTGGGTAAGAAGAAGAAATATCGGCTACCGGATTTACTGGGTAGAAAAGAACTCGACTATCGATTTACTGGATAGGAGTGAAATACGGAGGGATAACCTCAATTACCTTTTTACTGGGCAACAAAATCTCAACTACCTGATTTACTGGGTAGAGAATATTAAGGGACTCAACTATCGATTTACTGGATAGGAGATATGAAAGGACTCGACTATCAATTTACTGGATAGGAGTATGGTCAACTACCTGATTCACTGGGTAGGAATTCAATCAAATTACCTTTTTACTGGGTAAGATGAAAATATCTGATTCTATTCACCTTTTTACTGGGTGAGAGGAAAATAACTGATTACATTACCTTTTTACTGGGTAAGAACAATAACTTGACTACCGGATTTACTGGGTAGAACAATTCTCGACTACCTGGTTTACTGGGTAGGAGCATAAGGGACTCGACTATCAATTTACTGGATAGGAGTATGATCGACTACCTGATTTACTGGGTAGGAAATATAAAGGACTCGACTATCGATTTACTGGATAGGAGTATGATCAACTACCTGATTTACTGGGTAGGAACTCAATCAAATTACCTTTTTACTGGGTAAGAGAAAAAAAAATATCTGATTTTATCACCTTTTTACTGGGTAAGAGGAAAAAATAACTTGACTACCGGATTTACTGGGTAGAACAAATCACGACTACCTGATTTACTGGGTAGGAAATATAAAGGACTCGACTATCGATTTACTGGATAGGAGCAAAATACGGAGGAATAAACTCAATTACCTTTTTACTGGGTAAGAAAACTTCTCGACTACCTGATTTACTGGGCAGGAGTATAAGGGACTCGACTATCGATTTACTGGATAGGAGTATGGTCAACTACCTGATTTACTGGGTAGGAACTCAATCAAATGGAAACAGTTTTTATTACCTTTTTACTGGGTAAGAAGAAGAAATATCGGCTACCGGATTTACTGGGTAGAAACTCAATCAGATTACCTTTTTACTGGGTAGAACAAAATTCTCAACTACCTGATTTACTGGTAGGAGCTGAATCAAAGAATAACAAACTCTATTACCTTTTTACTGGGTAAGAGGTAGAAATCTCGACTACCGAATTTACTGGGTAGGAGTACAAGTAAAAGAAACTTGATCAAATTGGTAATATTACCCACTATCGATTACTGATAGCTTAATCTCAAAGTAATAATACTCAAGATGGAGAAAATGTTGCCCACTATCAAACAATGATAGCTTAATTCCAAAGCAAACATATCCACAAAAGGGGACCAAAGTTCAATCCAAGAACAAATTGGAAAGAAACGGTCAAACAAGACTCATCCCGAGGAGGAAATATCTCAACTGGGGACAATTCCATCCAGATAATAAACTGGGGAGGAAACTGAATCAAAATCATCCACGAGAAACAAACTCAGTGGAGAATTAGAAAGGATTAACACTTTCTGCTTAATGGTCGACACTCTAAACTTGAGAGGGATACGACACACACACTCTGTGGGGAAAGTCCACACCAAAGAGCAAATAACAATGATAAACGCAAGAATGCAAACAAACAATGCTATGCTTATGCGTATGAATATGTTTATGAATATGCTGACAAAACAGACATAAAGATAAGAAACGGGGTGACATGAACGCCACAACAACCGGATACTCGGCTAATCCCAAGGCAACAATGCAGGGAAACATGCTGGAGATTCAACTTGAAATCTGCAGGGGAATATCATAAGCCATCAAAGGAATAAAATCCTGCTACAAGGCTCAAATCATGATAATACAACATCTGCTAGGAATATCATACTGTTAAGGAAAGGTAATAATCTGCTGAGGATGGAATATTCTTGATAATAATCAAACTTCACAAAGAATAACTGTCATACAACTCCTGCTCCACCTGGGGATAGAGTGCCAGACTTGCTAAAAATCACATAGGAACCTGCTGGAAATCAACACATGCAGTCCTACTGGGGATCCATATGGGGATATCAGAAGTTAACATCATAGCCAAAACACAGTTACGAGGGATTTTAAATCTATACCTCACATCAGGTAAAAGAAAACCTCTAAACTGACTTCTATATCAATACTTCTATTTTCAAGGATGCAAACAAATCGAGCTGAGGAACATGAGCTCAGCTGGGGATTCCCAATACTTCTCAATTCACATGTAACTTGCTGAGGAAGAGATCAACAACTCAACTAGGGATTTTCAAGAACATCCCTTCCAACAACTCTTCTGGGGAATACATACAATCTCCATTCAACATCATAGTTGGGGAACAAAACATCATTAACATCAATCTGTTAAGACTACCCAGGAATTTTGCATGGACACAACCGAATCAAACCCTGCTTTGGGAGAGACAAGTTACACATATCCAGACTTTACCATTCCTAGAATCACTGCTGACATCCTTTATTTGTTCAGATATCAAAAGAAAAATGTTTTTGAAATCTTCAAAGATTAAATTTACAGCAAATGGCGTGACTCCATGGATCATTACAAGTTTGAAAAAATGGTAAATACATGGAAAGGGCTATATTGAGGTACAATAATCACTATTCTCCCTATCAACTTTGAACTCCACTGTATCCGAAACTTCAGTCAAGGATGAGTGAATAAGAATCTTTGATGAATAATTCTTCTGAATGATAGAATCTGACATCCTCGGTTACTGCAAGTGATTCAGTCTGTCAACGCAGTTACTTGCCATGATCCCTAACTTTTGCCTAGATTGCCCTTTCGGGTTTTCAATCTAGCGGGATAATTATTTCTGTTTTTGTCTCTAATTTTTGCCTGGACCGCCCTTTCGGGTTTTCAATCCACCGAGACGCTCATTTTTGCCTAAGCCGCCCTTTCGGGTTTTCAACTTAGCGAGCTGTTCTTTTATTTTTTTAGGCGAAGTATTTCTTGACTGCATCCGCATTCACAGGACGAGTGATCTCCTCACCATCCATAGTTGCAAGAATTAATGAACCGCCAGAGAAGGCTTTCTTAACAACATATGGGCCATCATAGTTCGGAGTCCGCTTGCCCCGAGAATCTTTAAGGAAAGACTGAATCTTTTTGAGCACGAGGTCGCCTTCTCTGAATACACGAGGTTTGACCTTCTTATCAAAAGCTTTCTTCATTCTTTGCTGGTACAACCGACCATGACACAAAGCTTTAATTCTCTTTTCTTCAATCAAATTCAACTGATCAAATCTACTCTGACACCATTCAGCCTCAGTCAACTTGGCTTCCATCAGAACTCTCATTGATGGGATCTCAACTTCGACAGGGAGCACTGCTTATGTACCATAAACAAATGAGAAAGGGGTTGCTCCTGTTGAATTGCAGATATATGTACGATACCCATGCAAAGCAAAAGGGAGCATCTCATGCCAGTCTGCTCGGAAATTAGAAATGCTATTGCTGAACAAATCTCTGTCCCACCAGTAAACTGCATCAAGTTGAAAATCTTTTGAGAGAAATCATGCAAAGCTGCTTGGAGATTCTTGAAGAAAGTTGCCCCAAGTTCAATGACTGATAAAGGTAAACTGATAATGGATTCAATTCTTGATTGCTTCCGGAGAAAATACTCAGATCTTTGGAATAACTGTTGAAAGAATAAACTGATCATGGATTCAGTTCTTGAAATGATTGTTGAGAAAATAAACCAGAGATGAATCTTGCAGAGAACCATATCTGAGAATAACTTGCACTGATCAACAACTCTTGAACCATAGGACCTGAGGAGACATTGCCCCTGATAAGATCACCGACCAAGTTTCTCAACTGTTTGAAAATTCCTCGATGAGGAAAGTTTATTTGCAAATAAAAATGTTTGTACAAACCTGGTGATTTTAATGCAGAATTCAGTGCCAAGTTTGAAATCAAGAATCATTTTTGGAATGAAATTTATTGATGTAAAGCAAATGAAAACTTGTCACAACACGGCGGTTAAGACAAAATTAAAGGTAAAGCAACAACAAGAAAACAAATGATTGGTAAAGAACTTGGGAGTCAGTTTACGCAACCTCGTTGTGGTATGCTCTTCAAAAGAAACCTGGATTCAATTAGGACTTTTGAAGGTTGTAACGTGGCCTGGTTCATGTTTTATGAAACAAAGGATATAGGCTCAAAGTTTATTTATACCCAACCCCTCTTCGTGATGAACTCCAGTCCTACATTCAATTAATTCAGCCTATGCATTCAAGTTCCCGGACATTTAGGATTGCACAGGTGAAGATGGTTCATAAACCAAAGGATTTTGAGATAACAGTCACATCTTTCCTTTTGTTATTTCTAGTGAGGACTTTGGTCAACTCAACTTAATTTTGCTGAGGATTTTGATGACCTCTGGGTAAATCTTTCTTTTTATTATCCCTAATTTTTGCCTGAACTGCGTCATTTCAACTTACAGCCAGCGGGATGCCCCAGTTTTTGCCTAAGTCTCCTTCATAGGTTTTGACTTAGTGGGCTTTGATTTTTTTAATCATTTTTTTAATATTATTTTTTCCGAAAGATAATGACTGCATGGCTTAATGATTACGATGAACCATCATTGGCTTTTGAATTGAGAGACATCTTCAACACTTCTTGATGTGTATGAAGGAAAACTTGAGATTGCAACCTTTATTGAAAGGTATCTTGAATGATTCTCTTGTACTTGAATGCATATTCGAATTAATTGAGAACTACCCATCCCCGGGTTAAAATTGCGGGTTTTTTCGAATAAAAAGAAACTCCAACTTCAAGGTTCAAAGGGGTTAACAAAGGATTAACTTCCTTATTTCTCCAGTGTTTAGGATTTGAAACAATGCCTGTATATCATCAACCAAGTCTCAATTGAAAGCATACCAGCGACAATTATGGGTATCTCGTTTTCGTCATCCTCCCTCCAATCATTATGAAAGCTTGAGACAAGATAAATGAACTTGAAATGTAAAGCATAAAGATGCAAATAGTAAATGAAATCAAAACAAAGCAATGCTCATTTCATTAAAACCAACATGAAAGTACAAACAAGCTTAAAAGCAAACAACTTAATATGATTGAAGAAAAATCGCAAACATAAAGAAACAATAGCCTAGTGATCCATCAGCAACAAAGGATGAGTTGTCCCGTCTGAGATTCTGGCCTTGAAGAAGATCTGACAGTTGAATGCCTCTAGAAGATTCATTTCTCATGATTCGGAAAAGGGTTAGTGTCCTCAAAAGTGATCATCCCATTTCTAACAAGCCTTCAATGCAAAACAGTGTTCTAGGTCATGACCAGTTCCACCTTGATGAAACTCACAACGAAGATCTGATCTATAACCAACCGGAAGAGGATTTGGAACAGGAGGCGCAGGCCTAGTAGTAATCCAATCATTCTGGACCAAGTAAGGATACAACTCAGCATAAGTCATCGGAATAGGATCAAAGTTTGGCCTACTCCTAGCATTGCGATTCTGGTTCTGGCAAATCTTTCCATGCATAACGAAATCAAACATTTCTTCGTCTTCATCAGACGCATTACCAAGACAACCATCAACCATGTTCACAGACACATTACCATGCTTCGGCAACGGATTCTTCCGCACATTAGGATTAACATCATTGAAATACAGAACATTGTTCCTCATCAATTTCTGTACTTCAAACTTCAGCGGGTAACAGTTCTCAACATCATGCCCCGGGGCACCTTGATGAAAAGCACAACGAGCTTCTGGCTTATACCACCATGGAATAGTCTCTGGAACCGGAGGTGATGGACGAGTCTGCACAAGATTCTTTGCAATTAAAGATGGAAGCAAGTCTGCATACAGCACAGGAATAGGATCAAAGCTTGGCTTACTCCTAGCATTACGATTCTGGTTCTGGCCAACATTCCTTTGAATAGATGGACCATTGATCATCAGAGCGACTGCAGTAGGGTATGATTGTTCATGGTGTTGTTGTCTGCGACGAGTCATCCCAACAACACTTGTTTCACCAGCAGAAACATTGACTTGAGGCATGACAATCCTCTGAGGTTGAGTTTCCCTGCTGATCAAAGCCTGTAGCATCTCCATGATCTGACTCACATTTCTTTTCAACTCATCAAGGTCTTCCCTAACTTTCTTGTTATGTTGGGCTTGACTTTCCATTCTCAATCTAATAACTCTCAATCTGTTAGCAGCTCTAGTACCGTATCTGTGGTGAGGAGTCAGCTTGACGGATCAACAGACAACTGAGGAAAGAAACAACCGGGATGAGTTCCCACACAACTCGAATGAACACAAAAATACGCGAGGATGCAATGATATGCAATGTTCACTCCCATTTTCAGAAAAACAACCCGATTATTGCAAACATGGTCAACATCGAGAATACTGTCATAAAAAAAAAAATCTTGACAAAAAGGAGAATTTACTTTTTCCAATATTTGCAATAATCGGAATTGTCTTCCTTGAAAAATGGTTGTGATGATGATCATGATGAATATGTAGATGCAACAACCACAAACAAGATCACGCAAAGCACACGGGTTCAAAGGTTCAGATCACGAGCATGAAGTCAAGGTAACAGAACACCAACCCCACAGGTAAGTACTAAGGTTTTGTCTTCATTGTACCTGCAAGAAACCAAAAGGGTGCTAACAGAGGTGCCCGGAGTTAACAGCCATCTTTAGAATATCATCGGTACGTTGGATTACTCCCCAACCGATAAAATTCTTAAAATAGACCTCGTCCGAGTGTAGTATCGCGTGACAACCGCCTTAGATTTACATCCAGACAGCTTCCGCACTACGTTCCTAAATTGGCTTAGATGGGTTAAGGGTTCTAAGGTCCTCAGTATGATCAGCTCAAGGTCGGAAAATAATGCCACGTACGATTACTCGTCATGACATTGATAGTCCAAGAGAGCCTAACCGAGTGGAGATTATCAAATTGATATTGCTTTGGACTACTCCATCACATATCGCTTTGAATATCGCCGTCCTATCATAAGTGTCACTCAGATCCGGGTTAGAATCTATCTCACACAGAGGATCACCAAAAACCAAAACGGAACAAACAAATAACAAAAAATTCAAACCAAAGCAATAAATAAATCAAAGTAGGCTGAATCCGCTTAGAGATTACTCCCCAGCAGAGTCGCCACTTTTCTGTAGCGGTAAAATCGTGAGTGTAAGTTATTGATTAACTTAACTCGATTAACACAGAGTCGCCACCGCGCTTTTCTTTATTTCCGAAAGGAAAAAGGTAAAAGAACGAATAAAAACCTAGGATTCTAAAAGCAAAGGCTAAAAGAAATAAACAGAGATTGGGTAAGGGGATTGGTTATGAACCGGGAAGGTTTTAGGCACCCGACTCATCCGTGGTACTCCACGGGAGCCCTTTGAAATACTTATTGCTTTTTGGTCTGAAATTGGTTTGTTTAAAATGATGGAAGAGATGAGGAGAAGAATATTTTTTAATGATTTTGTGTTTGATAAGGTTTTAAAGCCTTATGCCTACGTACCCACAAAGTGCAATGCGAGATCAAAACCTCGTAGTTCGTGGTACAAAGTTTGGAAAGAAAAAGTGGGTTGAGTTGATTTTAAGATGTAGAGATAAGTCGTCATCCCTTAGCGAATAATTCCGCTAAAAGGGATGAATAATATCTAAACATGTGGAAAAGGTAAGGTGCACGAAGCACAAAAAACAATTAAGTGGATTTGGAGTTTTTTAAAGTATATGAAAAAATAGTCTTGATATATTTACATGGATTAATATTTGATTAAGAAAATAAAAGGAAAAGATTAAAAAAAGTCGCTTGACCTAAGTCAAGGTTTGTTTATGAAATTGTTTGAAGTTTAGAAAACAAGAAGGTTTTGAAATAGGAAGAAATTTTGAAAATTAAAGAATGGGGAGGAGATGAAGAGACTAGTCCTAATGCTTGAATTAAAAGCTAAGGAAAGAAGTTACCAAACCAATATGTACAAATCTTCAAAGTTCGGATTTCCATCTTCAAAGGTTCATGAAGTAACTTGAGGCCGAGGTTTCTAATCCATTCCAACTTGAGCAAAGGGAAATCCTAGGAGCCTAAGTCCATTCTCCAAAAGCCAAGGGATAGTAACCATAGTCCACAATTATAAGTCACAAGTTTTTTCTTTAAGAGTTTAATCCTTTATTAAGTATTTTGATGTCCAAATGGACAAAATAAAAACAATCACAATATGAATATAAACAAGCACAATATGAATATAAACAAGCACAATATGAATATAAACAATGATATATGAGATAATATGGCAAAATATAATAAGGAGATAAGGGAGCGAGAGATTTAAAATAAAAGGATAAGGTGCAAGAGATTAAATTTAAACAATTATATTCACATTATTATATTATATACAATATAAGGTGGTATGATGAACTTAATCAAGCACAACCACAACAAGGAAAATAAAATTGAGGCAACCGGATCCAAGTGGATCTTTAATCGAATTGGGACAACTTTAGGTCTATGTTAAGCAATCGCCGAGTAATTTACGAAGTAATTACCCTACAAATGAGCCCGGCCACCACTAATTAAAGTGGAAAATATTCGTGTTAATACATGTTAGAGAAACGATATAATGGATCGTTCTCCGAAAACATGCCACACTAAAAGAAGAGGAAGGTCTAATCTTAATCGAAATTATCGTTGAATTTCTCGATTAGCAACCTATCACGATCTCAAAGTATGAAGAATGATCCAAATGATCATTCATTCATAGATTTGAAATAATGAAGATTAAGCTTAATCGGAAATCAACAATCCCGAATCGGAAGATTGTCATCGACCAAAATTAAAAGGAGATGAAGAATAAAAGATCCAAAAGTAGATCCATAAGAAGAAATCAAAATATTTTTTAATCATTTTTTAAACTCTTTTTCTAAATATCTCATTAAAAAAACTTTTCTAAAATAATGTTTAAAAATGATTTTCTCAATTGTTTCTAAACATTTCTTAAAATCTTTCTAAAACATTATTTAAAAATTCTAACAAAATAGTTTTATAAGAAACCTTTAATTTAAGGAAAAGGAAATAGATTAAGAAAAAAAAAGAAAGGTGATGGGAGAGAGCAACCCGCGGGTAGGGTGGATAGAGAAGATCCACATGCTGGTCCAAGCCCACACAATACATATTCTCTTCTTTTTTTTTTTAATTCACATATAAATAAATAAATTAACATAAAAGAAGAAAAGAAAGAAAAATGAGACAAATCCTTTTCTTCTTCTTCTTCTTCGCGTTTACAAACAAACAAAAACAGGGGAAATTCAGACCAATCTCACGGCCTCACCTTCAAAAATAAAAGCAAACCGAATCCTCTATCTCTCAATCGCAAGCCTTCTCTTCTTCTCTTTCAATTTTTTCGGTTTCCCTCTTTCAATTTGGTTTAGGGATTAGAGTAATTTGGGAGAGAATTGAGGGTTGAAAGGGTTTCGAAGTTTGCTCGAATTTACTCAGAGTATTCAGGGGCTTTTCAAGCTTGATTATTGAGTGAATGAGAAGTTGTTCTTATAGGAGAAGAGGTCGAGAAATCATTGCCGTTTTGTACAGGTTTGTGTGCGTTTTGGAGAGCGGGTGAGATTCTCGTGTTCAGCTGAGTTTTGCGTTTTCGTTTTGTGTAGATTAAGCTTGCGTTTTGTTATTTTCCGTTTCAGGTGTATGACTCGTGAGCGGATGATGTGTATAACACGTGCGGATGGAGCTGAATTAATGTTGGTTGCAGCTTGAGGTGTATACGGCTTGTACGTATTCGGCTTGTTTGTCTTTGAATGTGATATTTGGTACAACTGATGAGTTTGGGCCTGCTTGTTATTGTTTTGTTTGTGTTCATGTGGAAATGGACTTACAGGAAATGTGAGGTGGGGCTTGTGAGCTTGCAAGAAAAGGGCGGCTGAAGGAAGTGCGGAAAGGATGAGGTTTGGCTTGGGCCTGATGGTTTTTTTGCTTGGCAGGCTGATACTTGTTTTTGTTGCTGTACGACTGGGAATTGTGTGAGGCTTGCAAGATGTGGGGTCAGCTGGGTATTGTTTCGGTAAGAAATCATGTGCGTGGGAAATGAGCTGGTGTTGTTTTTTCCGTACGCGCTGGGCAAAGGCTGGCATGAAGTGACGTAGCTTTGAGGCTTGCTGGATGCGGCTTAAGGCTGGAAAATTTGTTGAAGCTGTTTGTGCTTGGCTTGTGCGTGAGATGCTTTCGGCTTGTGGGTCCTTGCAGCTGAGGGCTTGTTGTTGAATCCTTGGTGTGGGCCAATTAGCGTACGGGACTTACTTGGGGTGTTGGCTGGGTCAAAGTTTGTATGGGCAAGATGTGGGGAAGCTATGGGCAAATGTCTTAATGGGCTTAAACAAAAAGATACTAAATTTTGTAAATGTAAAAAAATGATGGAGAAAATAAAATAACTTGGAAATTAAAATGATTTAATTGGATTTTTTTTTATATTTATTATTTTGATAAAAAAAATGGAGGTGATAAGAAAAAAAATTAGAAAAAAAACAATAAAGATATAAAAAAAGGAAGGATAATGGAAAAAAAAGGAAAATAAATGGAAATGATTTAGTCGGATAAAAAAAATGGATAACGGACATATGAATAATATTTGGATAATGTGATTTGGTAAAGAAAAATCGAAAAGAATGGATAATAAAAAAAATGGTCATACAAAAAAAATATACGAATGGATAAATGGTTTAATCGGAAAGAAAATGAGTAATGGATGGAATTTGGTTTTCAAGCCCACAACAAAATCTCAATTATTTCAACAAACCTCTGAACACAGCCCAAATACTTTGCAACTTGCCAACTGAAAACTGTCTGATTATTATCTGATAAACCGAATTCATACTGAGGAAAATAAATCCTCAGATGAATCGCTGATGAACTGATGAATCGATGAGCTGATAAACACTGAAGATTCAAGTCACACTTCGCACAGAACACCGTCTGATAACTGATGAACCAAACTTTGCACAGAACATTGTTACACAAACCAACTTGTATTTTGAAGACGCATTGCCTGATAAATGAATTACTGGCACACACAACTGACAGTCAACACAATCTTTTGATAGTTTGACCAATATTAGGTCAAACATCCATCTGAGAACGCATTGTGATTGAACAAACACATCTGAATCAAATTACTGCCCTGTCTTTGAAAAACCTGCAACACAGAGAAGAAGAAGAACACTGCAACATATTTTTTTGTATTTTTGGTTAGAAGTCAGTAAATATAAACAAATATAAACAATAAAAATAATGGTGATCCCCTGCGAAGCATAGACCCACATCTGAGGAGAAACTCGAAACATGTGCGATCTTGTTTGATATGCAAAATGCAGATGATATGCGAAACAAATCTTAGGGCAAAAATTAGGGTGTTACACCGGGTCAGGCCCTTCAGTGTGAATAGGCTCTTCATGATCTTTTGCTTTAATGAACATGATGTCTTCATCGGGGAAGTCAAATCTCATAGGCTGGTAATCATCAATGGGTTGCTCAGCAAGGTAATCAGACAATACACTGCCTTTGATGGCCTTCTGAGATTTGTACTGAATATCATACTCTGTGAGGATCATTTGCCATCTTGCAACCCGTCCAGTAAGTGCTGGCTTCTCAAAAATGTACTTAACTGGATCCATCTTGGATATCAACAAAGTGGTGTGGGTCAACATATACTGCCTTAGTCGGCGAGCAGCCCACGCTAAAGCACAGCAAGTTTTCTCGAGCAGTGAATAACGTTGTTCACAGTCGGTAAACTTTTTGCTTAGGTAGTATATTGCATACTCTTTTCGACCAGACTCGTCATGCTGGCCCAACACACACCCCATTGACTCTTCTAATACTGTCAAGTACATGATTAGAGGTCTTCCTTCAACTGGAGACATAAGGATCGAAGGCTCTTGTAAGTATTCCTTGATTTTGTCAAAAGCCTTCTGGCAGTCTTTGATCCACCTGACCGTTTGTTCTTTTCTTAACAGCTTGAACAAAGGCTCACAGGTTGCTGTAAGGTGAGATATGAACCTTGAAATGTAGTTCAATCTACCTAGAAACCCCCGAACTTCTTTTTCAGTCTTCGGTGCAGGCATTTCTTGAATGGCTTTGACTTTATCAGGGTCAACTTCAATCCCTTTTTCACTTACAATAAATCCCAGCAGCTTACCGGACCGCACCCCGAATGTGCATTTGTTGGGGTTCAACTTCAACTGGTACTTCCTCAGACGCTTGAATAACTTTAACAGATTCACCAGGTGGTCTTCTTCTGTGAGGGACTTGGCAATCATGTCATCCACATAACATTCAATTTCTTTATGGATCATGTCATGGAATAATGTTACCATAGCCCGTTGATAAGTAGCACCAGCATTCTTCAGGCCGAATGGCATTACCTTATAACAAAATGTGCCCCAGGGTGTGATAAAAGTTGTCTGCTCCATGTCTTCAGGTGACATTTTGATCTGATTGTATCCTGAAAATCCATCCATGAAGGAGAACACCGAGAACTGAGCCGTATTATCAACCAATACATCAATGTGAGGTAAAGCGAAGTCATCTTTCAGGCTGGCTCTGTTCAGATCCCGGTAATCCACACACATCCTCACCTTGCCGTCTTTCTTAGGCACAGGTACAATATTAGCAACCCATGGCGGATAGCTAGTCACATCAAGGAAACCGGCGTCCCACTGCTTTTGTACCTCTTCTTTTATCTTCATTGCCATATCAAGGCGAGTACGGCGCAACTTCTGTTTTACTGGCGGGCAGTCTTCTTTCAGCGGCAGCTTGTGCATGACAATGTCGGTGTCCAACCCTGGAATATCCTGATAAGACCAAGCAAAAACATCCACATATTCTCGAAGCATGTCAATCAGTTGCTCTTTCACTGAATCTTGCAGGCAGGCCCCGATCCTGACTTCTTTCACTTCTTCTTCTATATCAAGATTAACCGTCTCAACCTCCTCCTGATGAGGAGTGATAACCTTCTCCTCTTGTCTCAACAAACTGGCTAGCTCTTCAGGTAGCTCATAATCTTCTTCAACCCCTTCATCAGCTTGATTGATTGGATTGTCAAAGTCATACGAAGTCATAGCAGTGTTGTTGTCGGTGCAGTCTGAAAGGCACTTTCTGCAAGGGTTTAAATTGGTTTATTTTAGTGATCAGTTTTATCTTATTTAGAAAAAGTGAAAAATGAAGTTATTTTGTTCTGAAAAACATTGCCATTTTATTTTTGTACAAAAAGAAAAATGAAAAACAGTGAGCGGAAAGGAACAAGACTCATTTGCAAAAGATGTCTTGATATTCATTAATTGATCTTTGCACAAAATACAAGATGGCCCGATTACAAAATGAGTCTTGACATCTTGGGCAAGATGCAAGACTTGATGCATGCTTTAAAATACAGGAAATAATAATTACTCTGCAGGAGTAACCCTTATAATTTCCTGGGAAGACCAGTTAAGGACTTGGCTCCCCGGGATCCTTGGACGTATCCAGCTCTCCAAGTTGCGGTCATTTTCCTCCTCGTCTTCCAAATTGTTCACAGCATCCGGGGTGAACATTCCCCCGCTGACAAACTTGGGCTCCTTGGCAGCCTCTGATTGATCTCGTTGAGTTGGTTTGTAACCCAACCCAAATCGGTCTTCTTTCTTTTCCACGGGCAACAGCTTGCCCCAACCTTGGGCGATACCTTCCTCAACAACCTTTCGGGCTTGCTGGTATGATGTTATGGAAGTTCCCAATACAACAGATGCTTCATTAATGTTCAAGGCCTCAAACCCTTGGCTCATAGTTTCATAGATCTCCCCATCCATTTCAATGTACTTATACGTAGCCAGCTGGCTAACAAAGATGTCCTCCTCCCCACAGATGGTGATTATCTGGCCTTCCCACTCGAATTTTAGCTTCTGGTGAAGGGTAGACGTAACAGCGCCAGTGGCGTGGATCCAGGGTCTACCCAACAGACAGCTGTAGGCCGGCTAAATGTCCATCACAAAGAAGGTAGTTTTAAAAGTCTGCGGGCCGATCATCACAGGCAGATCAATCTCCCCAAGCACTGATCTTTTAGAGCCATCAAATGCTCTCACCACCAAATTACTCGGACGCAATGCCAAGCCATCATACTCCAGCTTCACCAAGGCTTTTTTTGGTAGAACATTGAGCGATGACCCAGTGTCCACCAGTACATGAGATAGAACAGCACCCTTGCATTCCAAGGTGATATGTAAAGCCTTGTTGTGGTTACGTCCCTCTGTTGTTAAGTCAGCATTGGTAAAACCCAGTCCATGACTGTTATTGACATTCACAACCACAGTTTCTATTTGATTAACAGTAATCTCCTCTGGCACATATGCTGCGTGCAGGACCTTTAACAATGCGTTCCTGTGAGCTTCAGAACACATCAACAGTGATAATATAGAGATTTTTGAGGGAGTTTGGTGAAGCTGATCCACCACCTTGTAATCACTTCTTTTTATGATTCTCATAAACTCGTCTACATCTTGTTCAAAAGATGTCTTCTGAGTTTCTTTGGCAGTCGACTCTTCAAGTACCACACTCTTTCCTTTTGCTTTGGCAGCAGCCTCTGCTTCAACATTAGGTCTTTGCGTTTGTGAGGCAAAAAGGAGTTCGCTTCTAGTGAAGCCTCCGCCTCCCCCAACATTATCAATTTGTGGAGAAGAGGTTGATGAATCCAGAGTGATCTTCTCCCCGTTGCAATAAAGATCAGAGTCGTAATGCCAAGGTATGGCATTACTGCTTTCATAAGGAACGGGTCCAGGCACCGTAATAGTAACTGGACTGTCTGCTGCAGAGGAGGGTACTGTAACAGTGTGCGGATCATAGTAAATTGTGACTAGCGATCTGACAGGAGGTGCCATGGCTTGTTGTTGGAAATTGCTGCTGGGAGGAACATCTGATGGGTCATAATAGTTTGTGACTGTTGAAACATCTTCGTTAATTTTTGCTGGCGTTGTAGAAGATTCTGCTAATAATAGGGATGCTGATGTTGTAGAAGATATGGTTGTTGAAATTTGATTTGTTGAAGTGATGGACGGAGTAACTGCTGATGATATTGATGAATCAGTAGGAATGATTGTTGCTGCTGTTGTAGAAGAATCGGGAATTGTTGTTAAAGGAATTGCTGGATTTGTAGGCGCCGTTGTTGAGATCTGAAGGATACCATCCTTAATAAGACCATCTATGCCGCTTCTCAACTTTTCACACCCATTGACTGCAATGTTGCAATACCCACAGCCGAGCTCACACCCGGGGAACACTTGGCACTCTAAAAGCTGAGCTTTAATTTCGACCAAAGTTGTTCGAATTTGTGCAACACTGGTGATCAAGGTAGATGGTTTGTCTTCCTCAATGGCATTAATCCTCGGCCCGCCATGATTAGGCATATGATTTTTGTTGACATTCGGAGGAGGTGCAAAGTTGAGGGCTTTAGAATCCACCAGATCTTGGACTTTCATTTGTAAGGCCCTGCATTTTTCAGTATTGTGGCCAGGTGCATTGGAGTGGAAAGCACACCTGGCGTTGGCATCATAATTCCTAGGGAGATTGAGGGGATCTGGTGGTGCCAACGTCCTTAACTCAACTAAGTTAAGCTTCAGGAGTTGTGGCAATAAGGCAGCATAAGGCATAGGGATGGGGTCAATCACCCTGTTTGCCTGTGATGGTCTTTGTTGAAAAGGACGTTGTTGTTAGTTGCTATTGTTGTTGTTGCAGGTTCTCTGTTGCGGATACTGGATTTGTTGTTGATATTGTGGCTGTTGTTGAGGATATGTTGATTGTTGAGGAATTGGAGCTGGAATTGTAACTGCTGCTACCGACCGGTGTACATACTGAGGTCTGCCCCTGTTTGTATGGATTGAATTGGTTTCACCGGCTCTTCGGGGTCCCACAAAAGGTTTCCTGGGATTACTGGATGAACTTGCACCGCTATCAGAAATCTTGCCCATTTTTAATAGACTTTCAATCCTTTCACCAGCTATGACGACATCAGCAAAGCTGGTAGAGGAAAAGGCAGCCAGTCTATCAATATATGTTCCTTGCAGAGTATTCATGAACATGTCGGCCATTTCTCTTTCCGACATGGGTGGTTGGACCGCAGCAGCAAGCTGTCTCCACCTCTGGGCATATTCCCTGAAGCTTTCTCTGGAAGATTGAGACATTCCCATTAGGAGGGTCCTGTTAGGAGCCATGTCCAGATTGTATTGATATTGCCTGATGAAGGCTTCTGCTAAGTCCTTCCAGCATCTAATGGTAGCCCTGGTCAAGTGTGAATACCACTCCCTTGAAGCCCCAGTCAGACTGTCTTCAAAGTAGAACATCCACAGCTTTTCATCCATAGTATAAGCTTTAAGTCTTCCCAGGAAAGACTGCAGGTGAGTTCGTGGACAAGAGGTTCCATTGTATTTCTCAAAGCACGGGGGTTTGAATTTGTGGGGAATTCTCACCCCATCCACTAGCCCCATGTCCATTACATCGAAGCCCAAGGAATTCTGGGACTCCAGAGATCTCAACTTCTCATCAATTTCATCTAACCTCCGGTCATAGACTTCATCTCCTGCTCCCATAACAGTAAACTGCTCTTCTTGGGGATCTTCCTGCAAGATTCTCCCCCCAGCAGTGTTTCCTTGTACATTTCTTGGGATGTTGACTTCCGGATCCAGATGAGGTCCAAATACTAGTGGATTAACATGAGGCTGGCCCCGCTCATTGTTACTTGTTCCTCCAGTTCCAAGATGTGGTTCCTTGGGAGTTTATCTTTCCACTAGTTCCCTTAACCTTTCTTGACTCTGGGCCAAGCCAGTTATTACAGCCATGAATTGAGTCATTTGGTTCCTCATCTCCACTCTTTCATTAGCCATTTGAGTTCTGACCTCAGTCAGGTCCTGTTGTACTTGATCCATTTGAATACCAGGAAGGTTGTTGCGAGTAGGGTACCGGTGCGTGCGGTTGACAGGGAACACTCGGCGACGAGCAATGTTTCCTGAGATCACAACAGAGTTAGAAACAAATAATAACAAAACCTACAAAACAAAACAAGGTTAGTATGCAATGCAGTATGCTTATTTGTTTTTCCAAGGTATCCGGCTTGGTTCTTGGTTTTGACCTTTCCAGACCTCGAGGAAGATGCTTGATGTTGCTTGAGAAAAGAAACCCAATGAAAGCAAACTAATATATTACAAATGATGAACAAATACATAGTTTGTTTTACAACACATGCCCCCGGAGGGTCAAAATACAAAAAGAAAAAAGTACATCAAATGAAAATGAACAACAAGCAAAGAAGTCAAACATCCAGTCCAAACTCGTCCTCCTTGACTTCCTTCAGGAGTGCCTCAGTCACTGGACCAGCTGGGTGCTCTGTAATGGTCCTAATGAGGAGGTTCCTGGTGGCAATGGCAGTGGTCAGCTTCTTGTGCTTGTCTTGGTCCTTCGATCTTTTCAATCCAGCTCTGAGTTTCAACTCTGAAATCTCCTTTTGGGCTGCCAACAAAGCTTCCTGCTGCTTCTTTTCATTGGCCTCTAACTGTTCAATCTTGGCTTGAATTCTCTGATCTTCTTGTGTCCGGGCTTCAGTGATCCTGACCCACCTAGCCTAACTTTCTTGCAGATAGAGCTCAGTCCTGGCTTTCTGAATCTTGGCTTCTTTACAGGCATTCTTCAATATTTGCTCCCCAGCTCTTGCTTTCCTGATATAGTCCTCTGTTTTCTCAATCTTGGCCAGATGCTCCACCCTAAGCTTCTCCAGTCTCTCAATGTCCAAACGACCATCACTTCTTTCCCAAAGAGTTTTCTTCAAGGCTTGAGACAAATTCTCATTTCTTTCCTTCAGCTTCTCAAATTCTTCCAGGCTGACAGTGGCTGCTGGCTGTACTGTTGATGGTCCAGGTATATCCTCAATGGTGAAAGGCATTCAAGTAATCTGAGCTCTTGTACGGGACCAGTCATAGTACTGAGCTGAAGCAACATTATTACACCTTCCAAGAATAGCCATCCCTTTTGTCTGGATGTTGTCCCAAGCCCAGGATGCTTGTCTGACAACAGCTGAATTAGGTTTTACTTCACAATACAGGGTCTTAGCTAAATCTTGCATTCTAGGAGGGTGAACCAAATTATAGCCCAGTTGTCTCTTAAACAGCAAAGGATTGTAGTTGATGCAACCCTTTACTCCTATCAGAGGTACATTTGGGTATTGCCCACAGCTGGTGATAATGTCTTTGCCTTTGGTGCTCTGGGTGCACCATCTGATATCATCTGAAGTCAAAGCAATGAGCCTCTTGGCCCAATTCTTCTGTTGGTGGGAATTCAGGAAGGCATCTGACTTAGGCAGGTGTTTGAGCAGCCAGGTGTGAAACAAAGGAGCACAACACCTCACCGACCTCCCCCTTTGTTTCTCATTCCTCTGATGGATGGAGTAATAGAAATCTCCCAGCAATGTGGGTACTGGGTTCCTCAGAAGAAACAGATGAATGGAATTCTTGCTAATAAATTTGGGCTCATCTGCAAACAGTATAACTCCATATATGCTGAGGGCTAACAGTGCACAAACTGCCCTCCACTCTCCCAATGAAGCCTTCAGAATGGCCTGAGAAATCAAGAAATCCAAGTGAAGACCAGGAATTCCAACTTTTGTTGTCATGCTTTGCTCAATCAAGGAAGGCTCTAGGTACAATGCTTTTGCTACTTCTCCATTGCTGGGAAAAGTCATTTCTGGGTTGAAAGGGATTCCACCCCTGATAGGTACTCCAATCAATGAAGAAAACTCTTCCAGCAGAGGCCCTAGCTGAAAGTCTGGGAATGTGAAGCATCTCAAAGGAGGGTCATAGAACTGCAAGCATGTGTGGATCATGATTCTCTGAGAAGGATCAAGATCCATAACCATATCCAAGATACCCCCATAGTGCTCTCTAAACAGTGGGATGTGGTCAGGAGTGATAAGTGACTGGACCTGCCTGATGCCAGTCAGCACAGGCTCAAAGAAATGGTAGGATATATTGCTCTTCCTGGGAGTAGCCATAAATGCTGAAGGGATGAAGATAGGTGCTGATGAAGATCAATACTGATATTGGAGATGAGCCACTGACAGGCTGATGCTGGTGATGATGAGAATAGCTGAAGCAGATAACTGGTGAAGCAGAGGTCTATGCAGAAGAAGGGGTCAAAACCAAGCCAGATATAATGTGGATACCCTGAAAAACAAATAAACAAATGTTAAATGATGCAAATGATGAGTATGAAAATGATATGCAAGAGTTTGTGATCAAGCTGGATCTGATTATCTGTCTTGATATAAGCCCATGTATGTTCAAAGAAGGTCCAGATGAAGGTTCAGAAATCCAGTAACCAAGGTGGGGGACTCAAATAAAGAGTCACATGTCCAGGGTTAATCACAAGAACTGTCCAAAATGAGGTACTCTTATACCAAATAGTAACAGGGTATGATGTGGCCAAGGGTACCTGCATACCTGTAAACAGCCCAACCCCCTCACAGGTGGTGTTCTAAAACAAGGATCCTCAGACTTGGATCAATTATGAGAAGTGTAAACACTTCTAACCCGGAGGTACAATGTTTACAATAACCATAAAAGATCCTCCTCTAATTCACCCCAGTTTCTGAAGGTCATAATAAAGGTCATCCAGACTTAGCAGGCTTCCAAGATAGCCCTAGTACTATAGGAAATTTGTAGCACAGAGTTCTCAAGAAGAAACCCATATCTGAACCGTGTTTCATATTCCCGCACCAGACCGAAATGGAATGGGAAAGAACATGAACCACTCTAGCCTAGGTGTCACTCAGGTCCCAGGTATAGGACCTCAAACTCTCAATGGAACCCCACCCATCAAAACAGAAGCCAGATCCAGCAATGACAGTATGAAATATGAAAGACTATAAAGAAAGCACTTAAATAAAGTTGTACATAAAGCAGTAAATAAAGCAAATAAATAAACACAATTAGCACATAACACCCCAGTAAACACAAATCAAACAAGCGCTAGGAGGAACCCACAAAAAGAACCAGAAGCCCTGGTTACAGTACAAGGTTCCCCAGCAGAGTCGCCAAGTTGTCGCTCCCACCAAATGACACAGGGCCAAGAGGGGTACAAACGCGAACAGTCGGCGAAAGAAGAAGAAAAGAAGAGAGTCGCCAGCTAGGCATTTTTATCCCGAAGGAAAGGTAATGCTGCATAAACCTGAGGAAAGATATGGATAAGACGGTCGCGAACCAGAGAAACTGAGAAAGGGGGTTGGTTACAACCTGGGAAGGTATTAGCACCCAGATTGTCCACCGTACTCGACGGGATCCACGCTTGAAATATTTGTGTTTTAAAGGGGTAGTGTCAGTGCAATTGGTGTATCAAAGCTGGAAAAGAATGCAAGTGTCAGTGTAAAAGAAATGTGAAGTGTATAGGAGAGGTGTCAGTGTAAGAACAGGAGTATGAAGCTCAAGAATATGAGGCTCAAAGAATAATGCTGGAATGAGGGGGAATATACAAATACTTTTGTTTGATAACTGTTAAGTTATGCCTACGTATCCTCTCGTGCAATGAGGAAGTCAGAACACCGTAGATTGACTCAAAGAGACTGAAAGATGAATTCACTTGTGAATTGCTTACTTGTCTATGCTCAAGTGTATGACCTGTCTGGCTCAAGTGCAAACTGTCTTGCATTATACGAAAGAAGCAAGTTCTCGTTTATGAGTGAATGAGATGAGAAAAGAATCCCGGAGGAGACGATTATTGTTTGTTTTTGTGTTTTCAATCTTTTATTGCTTTTGGATTTGTCATAAGTTAATGAGCTTAAGCCTAAACCAAGGGTTAGTAAACTCATCACATCCTCCCTCTGATTAGGGGTAATGAGAATACCTTAAGTGTGAAGTAAACACCTCAAACTTAATCACCATGATGTAAGATTAAGATCATTAACCTACTTGTGATTATTTAAATGTTTTTGGAGTTTTTTGTTTAGTGTTAAGTAATGAGTTTAAGCCATAATCAAGGATTTAATGGACCCATTACACCATCCTAATAGAAGGATAATAGATGAGAACATTTAAGCTGAGAAAGGCTCCTCAACTTAATCCATGATTAGGGATTAACCTCATGACAAAAAAAACCTTCATTAAATGGATTTTAGTTAATGGTAAGATTAAGAAGTGATTTTTATGGTTTGTAAGACAGCTTGAGGGGGACTTGTCCATTAACACTAGGGTTAGTCCTTCTTAACCAATTAAGGAAGAATTAGAACCCTAATGCAAGGCCCAAGTTACAAGCTTGATGTCTTAGTGATTATTAAGTGGATTGATTAAAGGATTTAAACAATTAAGGGTTTAACACTTAGGATTAAAGTTATACACTCCATCCTAATAGAAAGATGCAGGCATACCCTAATCACAAAGCCTTAAAGCCTTTAAGGTTTAATCCTTGATTAAGAGATGAGAAGAGAAGACTCAAAGATGACACAAAGGTAAGAACTAATGGGGGGACTAATAAAACCCTAATCATGATCATGCTTGGTTGTTCCTAGGGTTAATGAGGCTTGCAAAAGATCTCCAGGAGAAAAGCCACCAGGAAAGAAGCAGAGAGAAGCAAGACAACTTGCTTCACTTAAGAAGACAAATTGTCTGAAGGAAGAAAGTAAAAGATGAACATGAATGAGCAAGCTCACTCAAATACAAAGATAAAATGCAGCAATGATGCATAAGAGAGATGAGAAGAGATTGTGAGAAGTGAAGGCAAATTCACTTCTCAAAACAACTTACCACCTGAAAAGTTAGCAAAGGAAATGAAATGAAATGAAAATGAGATGAAATGCAATGATGCAAACCAAAATCAGAAGCATAAACATGATGCTAATGATGCTAAGAGATGATACAAACACATGTCAAGAGTGGTGGATAATCATACATGGAGGAGGATGCAAATGAAGCATGCTTTGAATCATGAAAGTTCATGAAAGTTTATGAAATGCAATGAAAGTTTGACATGTCAAATGAATGATGCAATGATCAAACATGATTCTAATATGTCCTAAGATGTCTTATGAATCATGTGGATGCACAAAATGTCATGGCAAGTTATTGAATGCAAGCATATGAGAGATGGATACAAGTGAAGGCACAAATTAGGGCTTATGCATAATATACAACACAAAATTCAAAATCAGAAGCAAATGACATGATAAAAAATTGAAAATGGGATCAAAGGAAACCTAACCCTACATAAGTTCACTGCCCAAAGGAGGGGACCTAACTCTTAACCTAATGGGAGTTATGATTTTCTCAAGTTGGTTAGGGTTTCATGGCACCTCAAAAGGAAAAATGCTCATTAAATTGAAAATGGAAGATAAATTCAAGCCAATTTTACCCTAAAAACTACATGATATGAAGGACGCAATGCAAGAAGAACCATCATCAAACTCTTTATGATTAGGCAGAATGAATTTTTTCAAGTTAAGACCAAAATATTGCCTTTAAATAACTTTTATTCCAATGAAAAATGTCAAAATGCATCAAGGACCAAAACGAAATTTGCTTTGAGAGTTTGATAATGTTTCTAAATGTTTTGAAATGCAATGTGAATTTTTTGGTGATTTTTAAATACCTAAATGCATTTTTAATTAATTAATTTCCATTAACTAATCAAAAATAAACATTTAAATGATTTAAAAATAATTTTTAATGCAAGAAATAAAAATTAAAATATTTTTGGGTTCTAAAAATTAAAGAAAGGTTTGACAAAAAATTTCAGAATTTTTTAATGTGTTTTGCTATTTTTAAAAATTCATGGAAGTTTAATACAAATAAAATGAAATAAAAATGAATTTATGGAGAAGTATGCAAATCCTGTGGTTGGAATTCAAATGAGAAACGCGCGAATTGACTGGTGCCAGATCCTATGGCCCACATTAAACTGGCATATTTAACTTAACCCTAATTAATTAATCTAATTAATCAGAATTAAAAACTAATTGAGAGATCCTGGCCCTAGGTTCACGCGCGCTAAGCCTCATCCAACGCTCCAAGTTCAAACTGACTTAATCACGTGGCTAAACCCTAATTAGGGCTAAACAAGTTCAGGCGACCGGAACAGTGGTTCCGGTCATCTTCTCCGGCGACCCCTCAAGAACAAAAACCTCCCTGGACTATTTTAAGAGCTGTAAAGCTCCAGATCAAACCTCTCAACCTCCCTAAACATGAATCCACCCTCAAAATCCATTTCTTTTCACTCAAAATCTAGATACGAATCAAAACCTAAAAATGACCAAACTTTCAGAGATGCAGTACATGCTCAATAGTCAATCATTTCCAAAAATAAAAAGTGCAAAGCATTCAGGGGAGCATGTAGATCATTTCAATAACTTGAAAAAAGGTTTCTGGAAAAATGATTTTGCGAAACTACCTGAAGTGAAGCCTTCAACTTGGAGCTTTCAGACTGCTTCCCTGCTTCCAAACTCCTCCAATGATCTCCCTGAAGGTGTTTTGAGGCTTAGTTGGAGTGTGTTGTGGCTAGTTTGTGAGATTGATGGAGTTCTGTTCAAAGGGGGTGGAAAATCGTGTTTGAGTTTCAAGGACTTTCAAGGCAAGATGAAGGGTGGTTTATGCTCTATGAAGATTTTCTGAATGAATGGTGAAGTTGGTTTTGAGGTTTGATGTTTGTGTGATAAGATTCGAAGGAAAAATGCCAAGAGGAGAGTTTTTATGAACTATGGTGATGCTGTGTATTCAGGCTTTCCTCTTGTGTGTTTTGAGTCCCATTTGGTCCACATATCAAGCTGTGATAGGGCAGAGGGTTGGTGGTGGCACAGTGTGATTGGCATGGCCCCTTTTGCAAAAAGTCAAGTCTATGTGTCCTTTGAGGTATGGGCTGTTTCAGGGCTAGAGCAAAGGCATGTCTGCTGCAGCTTGATTCAAGGATGACCATGGAAATGAGATTGAGGCCAATTAGCAAGTTTGTGAGAAGTTGTGGGAGGTTTTGCAAATTTCACTAAGTTTGGCCCTTTTGAAGTTTCTTAATGATCAAGGCATGAAAATGAGTAATTCTTTGGTGCATTCTGAATTTTAGGTCATGACTTATGTTTGTGTAATGCTTAGAAGTTGATTTGAAGTCACAATTGGCCTTGGCATGAAGTTTTGCAACTTTCCTCCTTTAGTGCATAAGTGAAATTTCATGATTTTTCCCAACTTTGGCGAGCCATAACTTTTGATCCAAAATTAATTAGAATGAGTTCTTGTACTTTTTGAAAAGGGAATGATCCAATCTACAACTTTCATGACCAAAGTTTTCTCATTTGAAGCATTTTTGAATCAAAAAGAGGAGGTTGAAAAACTTTCCCAAAATGGCAAGTTTCCATTATAAGTCACTTTCCCAAAAAGGCAATTTTGCAAATGGCTTGAAATTCTTCAATTTTGTGAACTTCTAACTTCTTCTAAGATCAAATAAAGATCATACACATTCAAAATGATGGAGAAAACCCTTTGGTTGGGTCATTGAGTGCCTCAGATGCCCTGATTTTGCACTGACTTGCTCAAGAAGTCATCTCTTGATCAGATGCCTTCCCCATTGAATTTTTTCATGAAAATTGATATGCATGATCCTCATAACCTATAGAGACCAATAGAAACAATAATGACCAAAAACTTTGGAGTTATGGCCTCTGAAACAAAAACCCTAATTTTAGGTCATCTGTGTAGTTAAGTCTGACTTTGCTTCCATGCCTTTCTCAGTTCTTGTGATTCTTTGACTTCCTTGACCTTGTAAGGATATAATATGATGCTTGAACACACATGGACCCCTTTGAAGTGATTGATGACCTTTGGAGTGGCTCAAATAGCTCAGGGATGGCTCAGATCACAAACCTTAGATGCAAATGACTTTGAAACAATGCAGTGAAGCAAAAGATGCAATATGAGATGCTATGGTTGAACTTATGCACATGAAAAGATCACAAGCCATGGTGAAATGAGTGAGGGCAAATTTGGGGTGTTTACACTAATAAAACAGGTACCTCTGATCAAGTTGTCCTTCTTTAGAGCTTCTGAACCAGCTAATGCAAACACTCTTCCAGCATTCTGAGCAGTAGCAGCATTCTTCTTTGGTTTCTGGCATTGGGCGCTGATATGCCCATGTTCACCACAATTGTAACAGGTTGGGCCCTCATTAGGACAATCACTCATCTTATGCCCAAGCTTGCCACAACGGTTACATTTCATAACTCTGGTGGTGCACACATCACCCTTATGACCTGCCTCTCCACACTTGTAACACTTATCAGGTACATTGGCAGCTCCCCTACTTTGCTTCTTCTCATCAGATGCCTTCTGCTTCCCTCTATCACCAGTAGATACATAAGGTTTCCCTCTATACTAACTCTTGCCTTTCTTCTCGCTCAGCTGTTTATAGTGAGCTGACCGAGCTCGGCTGTCTTCATCATAAATACGGCTCTTATCCACCAACTCTGCATACTTGCAAATTTATTGGCATCCAATTCCCTGCTTAATTTCAGGTCTCAGCCCATTCTCAAACTTAAGGCACTTGGAAAGTTCAGCATCTGCCCTGTTGTAGTGAGGACAAAACTTCACCAGCCTTTCAAATTTGGCAGCATACTCTGCCACTGTCATGTTTCCTTGCTTCAGCTCAAGGAATTCTATCTCCAACTTACCACGAGCATCTTCCAGAAAATACTACTTAAGGAACTCCGCCTTAAATACAGTCCAAGTCACCACAACAGCTTCATCCTCGAGACGCTGACGAGTATTATCCCACCAGTCTTCAGCTTCCTCAGATAACATATGAGTTCCGAATTGAACTTTCTGCGCGTCAGCACACGCCATCACTCTGAAAATCTTCTCAATTACCTTGATCCACTTCTGTGCGCTCGCCGGGTCATGAGTTCCTTCAAACACAGGTGGATTATTCCTCTGGAATTTCTCCAATGCACGAAACTCATCATGCGCATTATTTCGAGCAGCAGTTTGAGCAAGAGCTGCAATACAATCAACGAGAGCACGCGAGTTGTTTCCAGCCACTCTGCACAACACTTACCACATCAGAAAAGAATAATCATTAAATAAATAACGACTTGACAACTGACTGACAACAACAAGACTTGGCCGTACAGACCGACCTGCTCTGATACCACTGTCGCTCCCAAAAGACGAGACTGAGCTCAAATGAGGTACAGACGCGAACGGTCGGCGAAAGGAGGATGTGAGAACACACAGGAGTGAACTCACAGGAAAATAAAAGAGTCGCTAGCTAGGCATTTTTATCCCGGAGGAAAGGCAATGCTGCATAGACCTAGAAAGACATGGATAAGACGGTTGCGAACCAGAGAGACTGAGAAAGGGGGTTGGTTACAACCTGGGAAGGTATTAGCACCCAGATTGTCCGCCGTACTCGACGGGATCCACGCTTAAAAGATTTGTGTTTAAAGGGGTAGTGTCAGTGTAATCTGTGTACAAAAGAGCTGGAACAGGATGTACAGGTGTCTGTGTAAAAGAAATAAAGTGTGTAAATGTACAGTTTCAGTGTAACAACAGGAATGAAATGCTCAAGATCATGAGGCTTAAAAGAATAATGCTGGAAAGAGGGGGAATATACAGAGACTTTTGTTCGATAACTGTTAAGTTATGCCTACGTATCCTCTCGTGCAATGAGGAAGTCAGAACACCGTAGTTCGACCCAAAGAGACTGAAAGGTGGATTGACTTGTGAACTGCTTACTTGTCAATGCTCAAGTGTATGACCTGTCTGGCTCAGGTGCAAACTGTCTTGCATTTGACGGAAGAAGCAAATTCCCGTTTGTGAGTGAATAAGATAAGAAAAGAATCCCGAAGGAGACGATTATTGTTTGTTTTTGAGTTTTCAGTCTTTTATTGCCTTTTTAAGTTTGTCATAAGTTAATGAGCTTAAGCCTAAACCAATGGATTTAGTAAACTCATCACATCTTCCCTCTGATTAGGGGTAATGAGAATGGCTTAAGTGTGAAGTCAGCTTCTCACACTTAAACACCTTGGTATAGGATTAAGATCATTAACCTACTTGTGATTAATTAGATGTTTTTGGTGTTTTTGTTTAGTGTTAAGTAATGAGATTAAGCCATAATCATGGATTAAACAGACTCATTACACCATCCTAATAGAAGGATAATAGATGAGAATGTTTAAGCTGAGGAAGACTCCTGAACTTAATCCATGATTAGGGATTAACCTCATGACAAAACAAAGCATTTATTAAATGGATTTTAGTTAATGATAGGATGAAGAAGTGTTTTTTATGGTTTCTAAGACAACTTGAGAGGGACTTGTCCATTAACACTAGGGTTAGTCCTTCTTAACCAATTAAGGAAGAATTAGAACCCTAATGCAAGGCCCAAGTTACAAGCTTGATGTCTTGATGATTATTAGATGAATTGATTAAAGGATTTAAACACAATAAGGGTTTAACACTTAGGATTAAAGTTATACACTCCATCCTAATAGAAGGATGCAGGCATAAGCTTAATCACAAAGCCTTAAAGCCTTTAGGGGTTAGTCCCTGATTGTGAGGTGAGAAGAGAAGACTCAAAGAGACACAAAGGTAATAGCTAAGTGGGGGACTAATCAAAACCCTAATTATTGTCATGCTTGGTTGTTCCTAAGGTTTGTGAGGTTACCAAGATAAATCTTCAAAGGAACCACCAGGAAGCAGATGAAAGGAGCAAAGAGAAGCAAAGTAACTTGCTTCATTTAAGAAGACAAGTCACTTGAGGAAAGAAAGTAAGAAGAAAAAGAATGAGCAAGCTCAATCTCAAACACAAAACAAAATGCAGCAATGATGCATAAGAGGAGATGAAAAGAAATTGTGAGAAGTGAAGGCAAATTCACTTCTCAAAGAACTTACCACCTGAAAAGTTAGCAAAAGGAATGAAATGCAATGCAAATGGAATGCAATGTGATGATGCAAACCAAAACCAGAAGCATGTGTGTGATGATAATGATGCTATGAGATGATGCAAACATGAAACAAGGCATGGGGATGATCATACAAACATATGGATGCAAGAGAAGCATGCTTAGAATCATGGATGTACATGAAAAGTTATGAAATGCAAATGACATACAAAATGGCAAATGAAAGATCCAATGATCAAACATGCTTCTAATATGTCTTAAGATGTCTAATGAATCAAATGGATGCACAAAATGTTATGGCAAGTCATGGTATGCAAGCAAATGCAAGATGGATGCAAAAGAAAGCCCAAATTAGGGTTTATGATCAATGCACAAAACAAAAATCAAAACCAGAAGCAAACATCAAGATAAAAATTGAAAATGCACTCAAGGGAACCCTAAACCTATAAAAACTCACTGCCCAAAGGAGGGGACCCAATTCTTAACCTAGTGAAAGTTATGAATTTCCTAAGATTTCTAGGGTTTTAAGGTACCTTGTCAAGAAAAATGTCAAACAAATTGAAAATGCAAGATCAAATCATGCCAATTTAATCCTATAAACTACATGCTATACAAGATGCAATGCAAAAAGAATCAAAGTCCAACTCTTAAAGGCTAGGCAGAAATGAATTTTTGAACATTGGATCAAAATAATGCTTTGAAATGAAATTAATTCCATGGAAAATTGTCAAAAGACATCAAGATCAAAAAAGAAATTTGTTTTGAAGGTTGGACAATGTTTCTAAATGATTTTAAAGGTTTCATGAATTTTTTTGTGATTTTTAAATACCTAAAAGTATTTTTAATTAATTAATTCTCATTAATTAATTAAAAATAAACTTTTAAATGATTTAAAAATAATTTTTAATGCAAAAAATAAAAATAAAAATGTTTTTGGTTTCTGAAAATTAATAAAAGGTTGTATAAAAATTTTCAGAATTTTTGAAAATGTTTTACTATTTTAAATAAAATGAAGAAAACAAATGAAATAAAAAGGAAAATAAAATGAATTAATGGGAAAGTCAGCGCATCCAATGGTCAGCATTTAAACTTGGAATGGAGGGAAAGACTGCGCGCGTGATCCTAGGGCTGTGATTCAAACTGACTAAAATGGATTAATTAATTTAATTAAGTGAGATTAGGGCTAAATGAAGGAATCTGGACCCTTGAACACACGCGGGAATTGACTAAGTCAGACAGATCAACGCACCACATTCAAACCTCATTAATTACACAGATTAAACCCTAATCACTTTCAGGTGGCCGGAGAAGACTTCCGGTCGTCTTCTCCGGCAGGACCCTCACCTGAAAGTTGCTAAATCCCTCAAAACTTCATGAAAATGAAATCTAATTGCCCAGAATCAAACCCCATTCCAAACTAAATCAAAACCCCCAAACAAAAACTATTTTTCATGCATTAATCAGGCAAATCGAAGCAAGACATTTCTAGGGCAGAAAAGTTTCAGAGCATTCATACATCCTGGTTTCTCAATCATTTTCAAAAATAATCATATCCCCATGATCAGGGGAGTACATAGAAGCATTTAAGAACTTAAAACGGAGTTTTTGGAAAAAAGTTTGAGATGGCTACCTGAAATGGAAACTCCTGGTCCTGAGCTTTCTGGCCTTTCCTTTGCTGCAAATCCACTCCTTTGAACCCTCTGATGATGAAATGAAGCTTAGAAAGCTTTGAGGATGGCTGGTTTTTGAGATGGCAGAAGTTCTGTTCAAGGGAAGGTGGTTATCGTATTTTTGTTTCAATGACTTTCAGGCTATGGTGATGGGTGGTTTTTGATCAGTGAAGTGTGCTGAGTTTGTTTGTGAAGTTGGTTTGTTTGTTTTCAGCTTGTGGAGAGTGTTTCAAAAACTTTTGCAAAATGGGGTGAAAATGAGAGAGCTGTCTTCTTGGTGCTTTCAGGCTTGTGTGTTATGTGAAATGTCTTGCTTTTGGTTTGTATAAACAAATGGGATTGGTCAGATGAGTTGATGTGTGTTGTTGTGATTGGTATGGCTCAAGTTGCCAAAATGTCAAATTTGTGTAAGAGAGGCATGGGCTACTATCTAGCCAAGGACAAATGGGGTGTCCTGCGCAGCAAGAAGTGTGGAGAGCCATAGGATTGATTATGAAGTCAGCAAGCAAGTGGATTCGAACTTGAGTGAGTTTTTGCAACTTGCTTCACTTTTGTTTCCTTTGAGAATTCTTGCTCCATAAGTCATGAAGATGGGTGATCCTTTGGCCCATTATGAATTTTAGAGGTCTTGTAATCATGTTGTGAAGAAATGGTACACATTTGAGGCCTTTAGAACACTTGATCAAACCATTTTGCAAAATGTCTCTTTGGTAGAAAACTTCAAATTTTGTGATTTTAGCCAACTTTGACAAGCCATAACTTTTGATCCAAAATGAATTAGGTCAAGTTCTTGTACTTTTTGAGAAGGGAATGATCCATTCTACAACTTTCATGACCAAAGTTTTTCCATTTGAAGCATTTTTGAATCAAAAAGCAAGGGTTGAAAAAGTTTCCCAAAATGGCAATTTCATTAAAAGTCAACTTTCCCAAAAAGTCAACTTTGCAAATGACTTGAGATTCTTCAATTTTGTGAACTTATAACATCTTCCATGATTAAATAAAGATCATACATAATCAAAATGATGATGAACACCCTTTGGTTGGGTCATTGGGGGCCTCAGATGTCCTGATTTTACACTGACTTGCTTAGAAAGTCAACCCTTGATCAGATGACTTCCCCATTGAATTTCTTCATGAAAATTGATATGCATGCTCCCTATACCATATAGAGACCAATAGAAACAAGAATGACCAAAAAATTTGGAGTTATGGCCTTTGAAACCAAAACCCTAATTCTAGGTCATTTGTGCAATCAAACCTGGCTCTGCTTCCATGCCATTCTCAGTTCTTGTGATTCTTTGACATTATTGACTTTGAGATGATATAATATGATGTTTGAACATACATGGACCCATTTGAAGCTATTGATGACCTTTGGAGTGGCTCAAATAGCTCTTGGATTGCTCAGATCACAAACCCTAGATGCAGATGACTTTGACCCAATGAAATGAATCAAAAATGTGATATGAGATGCTATGATTGGGATTATGCATATGAGGAGATCACAAGCCATGGTGTGGATGGGTGAGGGAAAATTTGGGGTGTTTACAGCTGCCCCTATTCAAACATGAGTTAGCTGTGCAGGATGTAAGCGACGTCTTATCAGGCAAACAAGATAACTTGTGGTTGAATACCAAAGACAGTCCAAAATTTGCACTCATAGAATGATGAAGAAAAGGGATATAGATTGTAAAGGAAAATAAAGTATATTATAAAGTGTAGGCGACGGAGGACGACCGTCGAGCAGAGGACGACTGCTGGGGAAAGAGCAATAACGGGGACGGCCGACACGCTGGGAAAAGTGCGGGAAATAAAGCAATGACGGGGACGGCCGACAAGCTGGGGATAAAAGGGATTATGATGGGGACGACTATCAAGTAAAGTTATAATATTCTCTGGGGATTAATGAAAAATGATGGGGACGGCCATCAAGTTCAAAAAGTAATGTAAACAATGATGGGGACGGCCATCGGGTTAAACTGATGAAGGACGATCATCAGGAAAAGGAAAAGGGACCACGACGGGGACGGTCATCAAAGGTGAAGGACGATCACCTGGAAGGGTACGGCTGCCGAAAGTATCGCGACATAGGACGAATGCCGGATAAAAGGTCAACGATGGGGACGGCCATTAGATGAGCATGATGAAGGACGATCATCAAGAGGTGAAGGACGATCACCTAGCAGGGGACGGCTGCTCTCGAGGTTTGTCATGACATAGGACGAATGTCAGATAACAAGATCGACGATGGGGACGGCCATCGGATAAAGTGATGAAGGACGATCATCAAAAGGTGAAGGACGATCACCTTAGCAGGGGACGGCTGCTAAAAATCACGACATAGGACGAATGTCGGATAGAAAAGATCAACGATGGGGACGGCCATCGGATGAGCATGATGAAGGACGATCATAAAGAGGTGAAGGACGATCACCTAGCAGGGTACGGCTGCTCTCAAAGTTTATCATGACATAGGACAAATGTCATATAGAAAAGAAATTCTGCTTTGTTGGCGATCTACTGGGGAATAGTAGACACGGACGAGTGTTTATATCCAAGAAATGGGGGTACAAGGGTTTTGACGTTGTGTATAGATTAAAGATGCGGACGAGCATCCCTAAGACTACGATACGGACGAGCATCGGGTAGAAACAAATACTGACACATGTTCAGAGATGACGATACGGACGAGTATCAACTGGTTAACAAGGAACACGGACGAGTGTTGAATCTGAGGGGACTCTTCTGGGGAATAGTAGACACAGACGAGTGTCTATATTCAAAAAGACAAGGGTGTTTGACACGTGTATGGATTAAAGATGAGGACGGGCATCTTTATGACTATGATACAGACGAGTATCAGGTAGAAACAAACGCTTGACGCATGTTCTGAGATGATGGTACGGACGAGTACCAACTGGTTAACAAAGAACACGGACTAGTGCCGAATCTGAGATGATAATAAGTGGTGTACATAAGATACGGACGAGTATCTGAGAAATAAGTATGGATGAGTGTTTAACCTGCTGGAGAGAGTGACACGGACGAGTGTCAAGAGGTATATTATGAACAAGTATATGCTTTGCAAAAAAAAAATGTTTAGGCAACTGTGCTGGGGAGATGACACGGACGGGTGTCGAGGAATTATATATATATATATATATATATATATATATATATATATATATATATATATCTGTGAGTGCAAAGAGGACGCTTTGGTCTTCTACTGGGGATATGACACGGACGAGTGCCACAAGGAGTATATACTGATGTTTGTGAATGTAAGGCAACTGCTTTAGCTTTAGCTCTCTGTTGGGGAATCTGGGGAGCACTCTGTATATCGTTGATGGATTGCTATTATTCATAAGTGTTTGATTCAGAACATGGCTTATGATTATGCAATATGTTGGATTTTTGCCGTAATGCTCCGTTTTAGATGGAATGCTACGCTTTTTGGGGTGGATATGATGCGAATGCTATGATTATGCAAAGATACCAATCCGGGATTCGGATCCCGATACTGCGAGGATCTCTGGTTGATCTGCTTGAAATGGATATCCCAGCTGGGGGTGAGATCATTGGTAGATCTGATGAGATGTATCTGCTTGGGGGAATAGGCCACTGATAGACCTATCCTTGGTGATGAGGGACCCAGCTGGGGTTTGTAGAAGCTTTCGTCACTCTGTTGTGATCCCTTCGTGCGTTGCTCTTCTGGATAGAGGCTGAAACTCTGTGGGGAAGTGGTTCCCTGGCTTTTGTGCTTGGCTGAGGAGGAAGAATGATTGGTCACCTCGGCTTGGAGAAGTAACAAGTGGCAACTCAGTTGGGGAGAGAGCACTTTGGGTGCTGAGACTGAGTGAATACTGGTTTGCCAGCTTGCTGGGATGCAGCTTACATGCCCCATGTTGCGCTTTTGAATACCTGCAATTCTGCAAAGACAGAGGGACGCACAAGTAATCCCGAGGTATCCTTTACTGGATCCCATCATGAGAGTTCAGACACTCCCGGGAATAAGTACATTTCCTGCAAGCACGTAGTTTCAGGAAGACGCATCTGTATTTATGCAATCGATATATTAGTGACATCAGACATTTTTGCAAATAAAAGAGTACGAGACAACGTGCGACTAAAAATTCTGGTTTTATTAATTCATATGCCCTGAATTGGCAAGATACAGTCAAAGAAACATATCTCCTAAAATGAGGAGATTGTTACAAATTGAGAAACAAAATGTGCTGGCAATGTTGACGACGCTTCAAGGAGCTTCCCTTTTGCTATGACTCGTATGACATTCGACGTTCTTCTCGTCTTGCTTTCTGAAGAAGGCTGATTCTGATAGAAGCTCGATCTTTTCGGGGCTTACCAAGTTGCAGGTGATACAGACGAATTCAGCATGCAGTTGTTCGCTTATTCCCTTATTTTGCATGGACCACCCTTTCGGGTTTTCAATCCATCGGGATACCCATTTTTGCCTGAGTTGTCCAATGCGGCTTTTCAACTCAGCGGGTGTACGTTTTTTTTGTTTATTTTCCCTTAATTTTTCCCGAGTCCTTTATTCTGTTTTTGACTCGCCGAGATGCCCTATTTTTGCCTGGACTTACATTCTGTTTTTATGTCCAGCGGGTCATTTTTTACGTGAAGTATTTTTTAACTGCATCCGAATTCACAGGGGACGGGAAGTCTTCACCATCCATAGTGCTGAGCATCAGAGCTCCACCCGAGAAAACTTTCTTTACTATGAATGGCCCTTCATAGTTTGGAGTCCATTTGCCCCTGTGGTCTGTATGCGGAGGGAGGATTCTTTTTAGCACAAGATCTCCTACTTGGTACTCTCGGTGCCTGACTTTCTGATCGAAGGCTCTCTTCATTCTTTTCTGATATAACTGCCCATGATAGATTGCAGCCAATCTTTTCTCTTCAATCAGACTTAGTTGTTCATATCGGGATCGGACCCACTCTGCTTCGTTCAGCTTAACATCCATCAATACCCGTAGGGAGGGTAATTCAACTTCAACAGGTAGGACTGCCTCCATACCATACACAAGCTGATACGGTGTTGCCCCAGTGGATGTTCTGATTGACGTACGGTACCCATGCAAGGCAAACGGTAGAATTTCATGCCAGTATTTGTAGGTGACTACCATCTTCTGCACAATCTTCTTGATATTCTTATTAGCTGCCTCAACAGCGCCATTCATCTTTGGCCTGTAAGGAGAAGAATTGTGGTGTTGGATCTTGAAGTCCCGGCACAGCTCTGCCATCATTTTGTTGTTTAAGTTGGAACCATTATCAGTAATGATTCGCTCGGGAACTCCATACCGACAGATGATATCTCTCTTCAGAAATCTGGCTACCACTTGCCTTGTAACGTTTGCATATGAAGCTGCTTCGACCCATTTGGTGAAATAGTCAATGGCAACCAAGATGAATCTGTGGCCATTCGAAGCAGTTGACTCGATCTTGCCAATCATGTCAATGCCCCACATAGCAAAGGGCCAGGGTGACGACATCACATTCAAAGGATTGGGAGGCACATGCACCTTATCCGCATAAATCTGGCATTTATGGCATTTTCTGGCGTAGGCACAACAGTCGGCATCCATTGTGATCCAGTAATAACCTGATCTTAGCAACTTTTTAGCCATGGCATGCCCTCCTGCATGGGTACCAAAGGATCCTTCGTGCACCTCGTGCATCAACAAGTCTGCTTTTGTTCTATCAACGCATCTGAGGAGTACCATATCAAAGTTTCTCTTGTACAGGGAACCATCAGTGTTCAGAAAGAAACTACCAGCAAGCCTTCTCAAAGTCTTCTTATCATTGGAAGATGCCCCAGGTGGGTACGTTTGATCCTCCAAGAAGCGCTTAATGTCATGGAACCAAGGCTTATCATCTTTGACAACATCTGTTGCGAACACATATGCTGGTCTGTCAAGTCTGGACACTGAAATTTGAGGTACAAAGTTGGAAGCTTGCACTTTGATCATGGATGAATGGTAGCCAGAGCATCTGCAAACTGATTCTCGTCCCGAGGGATATACTCAAGCTTGACTATTGTAAAGAAAGTCAATAACCTCCTTGTATAATCCCTGTAAGGTATCAGATGATCTTGGTGTGTGTACCATTTGCCGTTGGTTTGGTTAACTACCAGAGCTGAATCTCCGAATACAGTCAATGTCTTGATCCTGAGGTCAATGGCTTCCTCAAGACCCATAATGCAAGCTTCGTATTCAGCTTCGTTGTTAGTGCAATTGAAGGTGAGTTTTGCCGAGAAAGGCATGTGAACTCCCTTAGGTGTAATGAGTACTGCACCAACACCACGACCATTCATATTAACAGCCCCATCAAACATCATAGTCCATCCTTCTTCTGGGTTAGGCCCTTCAGTGTGAACAGGCTCTTCATGGTCTTTTGCTTTTATGAACATGATGTCTTCATCAGGGAAGTCAAATCTCATAGGCTGGTAATCATCAATAGGTTGCTCAGCAAGATATTCAGACAATACACTGCCCTTGATGGCTTTCTGAGATGTGTACTGAATGTCATATTTCGTGAGGATCATTTGCCATCTTGCAACTCGTCCGGTAAGTGCTGGCTTCTCAAAAATATACTTGACTGGGTCCATCTTTGAGATCAACAAAGTAGTGTGGGTCAACATATACTGTCTCAGTCGGCGAGCAGCCCACGCTAAAGCACAACAAGTTTTCTCGAGCAGTGAATAACGTTGTTCACAGTCGGTAAACTTTTTGCTCAGGTAGTAAATTGCATACTCTTTTCGACCAGACTCGTCATGCTGGCCCAACACACACCCCATTGACTCTTCTAATACTGTCAAGTACATGATTAGAGGTCTTCCTTCCACTGGAGGCATAAGGATTGAAGGCTCTTGTAAGTATTCCTTGATCTTGTCAAAAGCCCTCTGGAAGTCTTCATTCCACCTGACCGTTTGTTCTTTTCTTAACAATTTGAACAAGGGTTCACAGGTTGCTGTAAGGTGAGATATGAACCGTGAAATGTAGTTCAATCGGCCTAAGAACCCTCGAACTTCTTTTTCTGACTTTGGTGCAGCATTTTTTGAATAGCTTTGACTTTATCAGGGTCAACTTCAATCCCTTTCTCACTCACAATAAATCCCAGCAGCTTACCGGATCGCACCCCGAAAGTGCATTTGTTGGGATTCAACTTCAGTTGGTACTTTCTCAGACGCTTGAATAACTTCAGCAGATTTACCAGGTGGTCTTCTTCTGTGAGGGACTTGGCAATCATATCATCCACATAACATTCTATTTCTTTATGGATCATATCGTGGAATAATGTCACCATAGCCCGTTGATATGTTGCACCAGCATTCTTCAGTCCGAATGGCATCACCTTGTAACAGAACGTGCCCTAGGGTGTGATAAAGGTTGTCTTCTCCATGTCTTCAGGTGACATTTTGATCTGATTGTATCCTGAAAATCCGTCCATGAAGGAGAATACCGAGAACTGAGTTGTATTATCCACCAATACATCAATGTGAGGTAATGAGAAGTCATCTTTCGGGCTAGCTCTGTTCAGATCCCGGTAGTCAACACACATTCTTACTTTGTCGTCTTTCTTAGGCACAGGTAATATATTAGCAACCCACGGTGGATAGCTAGTTACAGCAAGGAACCCGGCGTCCCACTGCTTTTGTACCTCTTCTTTGATTTTCATTGCCATGTCCGGGCGAGTACGACGCAGTTTCTGTTTAACCGGCGGGCAATCTTCTCTTAAAGGCAGCTTGTGCATAACAATATCGGTATCCAACCCTGGCATATCCTGATAAGACCAAGCAAACACATCCACATATTCACGAAGCAGGTCAATCAGTTGTCTCTTCACTGAGTCTTGTAAGCAGGCCCCGATTTTAACTTCTTTCACATCTTCATCTGTACCAAGATTAATCGTTTCGACCTCCTCCTGATGAGGAGTGATGACCTTTTCCTCTTGTCTCAACAACCTGGCTAGCTCTTCAGGAAGCTCAAACTCTTCTTCAACCCCTTCATCAGCTTGATTGATTGGATTGTCAAAGTCATACGAAGTCATAGCCGTGTTGTTGTCGGTGCGGTCTGAAAGGCACTCTCTGCAAGGGTTCAAATTTGTTCATTTTAGTGATTGATTTTAATCTTGTTTAGAAAGAGTGAAATGAAGTTGTCATTTTGAAAACATTGCCATTTATTTTTTGTACAAAAAGAAAAATGGAAAAACAGTGAGCGGAAAAGAAAAAGACTCATTTGCAAAAGATGTCTGATTATCATTGATTGATCCATTTGCACAAAATTACAGATGGCCCGATTACAAAATGAGCCTTGTCATCTTGGGCAAGATGCAAGACTTGATGCATGCTTAAAAATACAGGAAATAATAATTACTCTGCAGGAGTAACTCTTATAATTTCCTGGGAAGACCAGTTTGAGATACTGCTCCCCGGGATCCTTGGACGTATCCAGCTCTCCAGGTAGCGGTCGCTTTCATCCTCGTCTTCCAAATTGTTCACTGCATATGGGGTGAGCATCCTCCCACTGACAAAGTTGGTCTTCTTAGCAGCCTCTGCTTGATCTTGTTGAGTTGGTTTGTAACCCAACCCAAATCTATCCTCCTTCTTTCCTACAGGCAGCAACTTGCCCCAGCCTTGGGCAGTCCCCTCTTCAACAACCTTCCGGGCTTGCTGATAAGATGTCATTGAGGTTCCAGGCACAGCGGATGCTTCATTTATGTTCAAGGCCTCAAACCCTTGACTCATAGTTTCGTGGATCTCCCCATCCATCTCAATGTATTTGTATGTAGCCAGATGGCTAACAAAGATATCTTCCTCTCCATAAATAGTAACGACTTGGCCCTCCCCACTCGAATTTTAACTTCTGGTGAAGGGTTGACGTCACGGCGCCAGCGGCATGTATCCATGGTCTACCCAATAGACGGCTGTAGGCAGGCTGTATATCCATCACGAAGAAGGTCGTTTTGAAAGTCTGTGGGCCAATCGTTATAGGCAACTCAATTTCTCCCAGAACTGATCTCTTAGAACCGTCAAAGGCTCTCACTACCAAGTTACTTGGGCGTAATGCCAATCCTTCATACTCCAGCTTCACAAGGGCTTTCTTAGGTAGGACATTGAGGGATGACCCTGTGTCCACCAATACATGAGAAAGAACTGCACCTTTACACTCCAAGGTAATGTGCAACGCCTTGTTGTGATTGCGACCTTCCGTTGTCAAATCAGTGTTAGTAAATCCTAGTCCATGACTAGCGTTGACATTTCCAACCACTGCCTCTAACTGATTGACGGTAATCTCCTCTGGCACATAAGCTGCGTGCAAGACTTTTAATAGTGCGTTCCGATGAGCCTTGGAGCACATTAGCAATGATAGAATGGAGATTTTGGAAGGTGTCTGGTGAAGCTGGTCCACTATCTTGTAATCACTTTTCTTGATGATTCTCATGAATTCATCAACCTCTTGATCAAAAGGGGTCTTTAAAGCTTCTTTAGCAACTTGTTCTTCTTGCACCATGCTCTTCCCTTTTGCCTTGGCAGCAGCTTCTGTTTCAGCAATGGGTCTTGGAATTTGCGGGGCAAAGAGACGTCCGCTTCGAGTGAAGCCTCCGCCTCCCCCCACATTGTCTATTTGTGGTGAAGAAGTTGATGATTCTAAAGTGATTTTCTGTCCTTCGCAGTATAGATCGGAGCCGTAATGCCAAGGGATGGCATTATTGCTTTCGTAAGTAACTGGCCCAGGCACTGTGATAGTGACTGGACTGATAGCAGCTGCCGAAGGGACCATGATAGTGTGTGGATCATAGTATATTGTTACTGGTGCTCTGACAGGGGAAGCATTTTGTGAGTTGTAGGCAGAATCATTTGTAGGATCATAATAAATTGTAACCGTTGAGACACTTTCATTAATTGCTGTTGATGTTGTAGGAGACATTGTTGACTGGATGGATGTTGAAGTTGTAGAAGAGATGGTTGTTGATATTTGGTCCGTTGAAGTAACAGATGAAGCATTTGTTGATGAGATTGAAGAGTTGTTTGGAACAATTGTTGTTGCGGTTGTAGAAGACTCGGGAATTGTTGTTAAGGAGATTGCTGGATTTGTAGGTGTTGATGTTGTGATTTGAAGTAGGCCACTCTGGATGAGACCATTTATGCCGCTTCTCAGGTTATCACACCCATTTACCGAAATGTTGCAATAAGCACAACCGAGCTCACACCCGGGGAACATCTGGCATTCAAGGAGTTGAGCTTTAATCTCTACCAGGGGTGTCCGAATCTGCCCCACACTAGTTATCAAGAAAGACGGCTTATCTTCCTCGATAGCATTGATTCTGGGTCCTCCGTGGTTGGGCATAGGATTCTTGCTGACATTTGGCGGGGGTGCAAAGTTTAGAGCTTTGGAATCCACTAGATCCTGTACTTTCATGTGCAAAGCCCTGCACTTCTCTGTACTGTGGCCAGGTACGTTGGAATGAAAAGCACATCTGGCGCTGGCGTCATAATTTCTGGGCAGACTGGCAAGATCTGGAGGTGCCAATGTCCTTAGCTCAACCAGGTTGAGTTTCAAGAGTTGTGGCAATAATGCGGCATAAGGCATAGGGATCGGATCAATCACCCTATTGGCCTGAGATGGTCTCTGTTGAAACGGTCTTTGCTGATTGTTGTTGCTGGTGTTGTTGTTGTTATAATTTCTTTGAGGTGGATACTGAGCTTGTTGCTGGTAGTGGGGTTGTTGCGGTGGTTGGTATGCTGATTGTTGATGAATTGGAGCAAGAATGGTGACAGCTGCCACTGACCTATGAACATACTGGGGTCTGCCCCTGCTGGTATGGATAGCATTAGTCTCACCAGTTCTTCTTGGGCCCACAAAAGGCTTTCTGGGGTTGCTGGACGAGCTCGCACCATTGTCGGAAATCTTACCCATCTTTAGAAGGCTCTCAATTCTTTCTCCAGCTATGACTACATCCGCGAAGCTGGTGGAAGAAAAGGCAGCTAGCCTATCAATGTATGTCCCTTGGAGGGTGTTCATAAACATGTCGGCCATCTCCCTCTCCGACATGGGTGGCTGGACAGCAGCAGCAAGCTGTCTCCACCTCTGGGCGTATTCCCGGAAGCTTTCTCTGGATGATTGAGACATTCTCATCAGGAGGGTCCTGTTGGGAGCCATATCCAAGTTGTACTGGTATTGTCTAATGAAGGCCTCAGCCAGGTCCTTCCAGCATCTGATGGTTGCTCTGGTCAAATGAGAGTACCATTCCCTCGAAGCTCCTGTTAAACTGTCTTCAAAATAAAACATCCACAGTTTTTCATCCATGGTGTATGCCTTCAGCCTCCCCATAAAGGATTGCAAGTGGGTTCGTGGACAGGAGGTTCCGTTGTACTTCTCAAAGCACGGAGGTTTAAACTTGTGGGGAATCCTTACCCCGTCCACTAAGCCCATGTCCATGACATCAAAACCCAAGGAGTTTTGAGACTCTAGAGACCTTAATTTCTCAGCAATTTCATCTAGCCTTCTGTCATAGGCTTCATCCCCAGCTCCCATCACAGTGAACTGATCTTCTTGGGGTTCTTCTTGTAGTACCCTACCTATAGTAGCATTCCCTTGCACATTAGCAGGGATGTTGATCTCTGGGTGAAGATGAGGGCCATACACAGGTGGATTAACATGAGGCTGAACCCTCTCATTGTTGCTCGTTCCACCAGTCCCTAGATGGGGGTCTTCCTGAGTCTGCCTCTCTACCAATGCTCTTAATCTTTCTTGGCTCTGTGCCAACCCATTCATCACCTCCATAAATTGGGTCATCTGATTTCTCATTTCCAGTCTCTCATTGGCCATTTGAGCCCTGACCTCTGTAAGATCCTGTTGTACCTGGTCCATCTGTATACCCGGAAGGTTGTTGCGGGTAGGATATCTGTGCGGACGGTTGAGTGGGAACACCCGACGGCGAGCAATAGTTCCTGAACCACAACAGAGTTAGTAACAAACAAAACAAAAGCCTACAAAACAAAACAAAAGGTTAGTATGCAATGCAGTATGCTTATTTGTTTCCAAGGTATCCGGCTTGGCACTTGGTTTTGACCTTTCCAGACCCCGAGGAAGATGCTTTTGATGTTGCTTTGAGAGAGAGATTCAAATGAAACAAACTAATGGATATATTACAAAAAGTGAATGATACATAGTTTGTTTTTTACAATTCATGCCCCTGAGGGATCAAAATACAACACAAAAAAGAAAAGTACATGAAATGAAAGCAACAACAAGCAAAAGTCAGACACCAAGACCAAACTCATCTTCCTGAACTTCCTTTAGGAGTGCTTCAGTTACCGGATCAGCCGGACGCTCTGTGAGGTTCCTGATAAGAAGATTCCTGGTGGCAATAGCTGCAGTTAGCTTCTTGTGTCTGCCCTGGTCCTTTGACCTCTTCACACCAGCCCTAATCTTCAACTCTGAGATCTCTCTCTGGGCTGCTAGCAGGGCTTCCTGTTGCTCCTTTGCATTAGCCTCCAACTGCTCAATCTTGTCCTGAGTCCTTTTATCTTCCTGAGTACGAGCTTCAGTAATCCTGACCCACCTAGCTTGACTCTCTTTCAGATAGAGATCAGTCTTGGCCTTCTGAAACTGAGCCTCCTTACAGGCATTCTTCAAAATCTGCTCTCTTGCCCTTGACTTCTTGATGTAGTCCCCTGACTTCTCAATCTTGGCTAGATGCTCCACTTTAAGCTTTTCCAACCTTTCGATGTCCAGAAGACCATCACTCCTCTCCCAGAGGGTCTTCTGTAGAGCCTGAGTCAGATTCTCATTCCTCTCTTTCAGTTTCTCAAATTCTTCTAAGCTGACAGTGGCTGGAGGTGGTGCTGTGGATGGTCCAGGTGCATCCTCAATGGTGAAGGGAATCCCAGAAATCTGAGCCCTGGCATGAGACCACTCATAGTACTGAGCTGAGGCTACATTGTTGCATCTCCCAAGAATGGCCATCCCTTTGGTCTGGACATTGTCCCAAGCCCAGGATGCTTGCCTGACAATAGCTAGATTAGGCTTAACCTTACAATAAAGGGTTTCAGCCAAGTCTTGTGCTCTAGGAGGGTGGACCAATGCATAGCCCAATTGTCTTTTGAATAACAGAGGGTTGTAGTTGATGCAACCCTTCACTCCTATCAGAGGTACATTGGGGAACTGCCCACAACTAGTAATGATGTCCCTGCCCTTGGTGCTCTGGGTGCACCACCTGATGTCATCTGAGGTCAAAGCAATAAGTCTTCTAGCCCAATTCTTCTGTTGGTGGGGATTCAAGAATGCATCAGTCTTGGGCAAGTGTTTGAGCAACCAGGTATGGAACAGGGGAGCACATCATCTCACCAATCTTCCTCTTTGCTTTTCATTCCTTTGGTGAACAGAGTAGTAGAAATCTCCCAGTAAGGTGGGCACTGGGTTCCTCAGAATGAAAAGGTGAATGGCATTCTTGCTAATAAACTTAGGCTCATCTGCAAAAAGTATAACCCCATATATGCTGAGGGCTAACAAAGCACAGACTGCCTTCCATTCTCCCAAGGAGGCCTTCAGGATAGCCTGAGAAGTCAAGAAATCCAAGTGTAGACCAGAGATTCCAGCCTTGGTAGTCATGTTTTGCTCAATCAGAAAAGGTTCCAAATATAGTGCCTTTGCCACTTCTTCATTGCTTGGAAAAACCATTTCTGGGTTGAAGGGGATACCACCCCTGACAGGTACACCAATCAGTGATGAATACTCTTCCAACAAAGGTCCCAGCTGAAAATTCTGGAAGGTGAAGCATCTCAAAGGAGGATCATAGAACTGTAGACAAGTGTGAATCAAGCTCCTCTGAGAAGGGTCCAAATCCATAACCACATCAAGGATGCCTCCAAAATGTTCTCTGAATAGTGGTATATGGTCTGGAGTAATAAGGGCCTGGATCTTCCTGATGCCAGTCAGCTCAGGCTCAAAGAAATGATATGAGATGTTGCTCTTCTTGGGTGCCATGTTGCTGAAGAAGAGCTGAAACAGATGCTGATGATGATGACTGATACTAGAAGATGGGCCACTGATAAGCTGGTGCTGGTGATGCAGGTGACTGAAGCAGGTAGCTGATGAATGTGGCTGAAGCAGATAGCTAGTGAACAGGGGTCTAATCAGATAAAGGGGTCAAAACCAAGCCAAAATATATGATGTGGATACCCTGAAAAAACAAATAAGCAAATGCTAAATGATGCAATGATGATGTATGCAAATTATATGCAAGGGTTTGTGATCAAGCTGGATCTGATTACTGCTTTGATATAAGTCCATGTATGTTCAAGAAATCCAGATGGAGGTTCAAAAGTCCAGTAACCAAGGTGGGGGACTCAAATAAAGAGTCACATGTCCAGGGTTAAAATCACAAGAACTGTCCCAAAATGGAGCACTCTTAATCAAAACAAAGTAACAGGGTATGTTGAGGTCAAGGGTACCTGCAAACCTGTAAACAGCCCAGCCCCGCTCACAGGTGGTGTTCTAAAACAAGGATCCTCAGACTCGGATCAGTTATGAGAAGTGTAAACACTTCTAACCCGGAGGTACAGTGTTTACAATAACCATAAAAGATCCTCCTCTAATTCACCTCAGTTTCTGAAGGTCAGTACTTAAAGGTCATCCAGACTTAGCAGGCTTCCCAGATAGCCCTAGCACTACAGGAAATCTGTAGCACAGAGTTCTCAAGAAGAAACCCATATCTGAACCGTGTTTCATATTCCCGCACCAGACCGAAATGGAATGGGAAAGAACATGAACCACTCTAGCCTAGGTGTCACTCAGGTCCCAGGTATAGGACCTTAACTCTTAATAGAACCCCACCCACCAAAGCAAAAACCAGATCCAGCCAGATGACAATATGACAGTATGATATATATAAAGCTGTAAAGAAAGCAATAAATAACTGTACATAAAGCAGTAAATTAATACCAATATACAAACACAATTAGCACATAACACCCCTGTAAACACAAATCAAACAAGCGCTAGGAGGAACCCACAAAAAGAACCAGAAGCCCTGGTTACAGTATAAGGGTCCCCAGCAGAGTCGCCAAGTTGTCGCTCCCAAAAGATGAGACTGAGCTCAAATGAGGTACAGACGCGAACGGTCGGCGAAAGGAGGATGTGAGAACACATAGGAGTGAACTCATAGGAAAAGAAAAGAGTCGCCAGCTAGGCATTTTTATCCCGGAGGAAAGGCAATGCTGCATAGACCTAGAAAGACATGGATAAGACGGTTGCGAACCAGAGAGACTGAGAAAGGGGGTTGGTTACAACCTGGGAAGGTATTAGCACCCAGATTGTCCGCCGTACTCGACGGGATCCACGCTTAAAAGATTTGTGTTTAAAGGGGTAGTGTCAGTGTAATCTGTGTACAAAAGAGCTGGAACAGGATGTACAGGTGTCTGTGTAAAAGAAATAAAGTGTGTAAATGTACAGTGTCAGTGTAACAACAGGAATGAAATGCTCAAGATCATGAGGCTTAAAAGAATAATGCTGGAAAGAGGGGGAATATACAGAGACTTTTGTTAGATAACTGTTAAGTTATGCCTACGTATCCTCTCGTGCAATGAGGAAGTCAGAACACCGTAGTTCGACCCAAAGAGACTGAAAGGTGGATTGACTTGTGAACTGCTTACTTGTCAATGCTCAAGTGTATGACATGTCTGGCTCAGGTGCAAACTGTCTTGCATTAGACGGAAGAAGCAAATTCTCGTTTGTGAGTGAATAAGATAAGAAAAGAATCCCGAAGGAGACGATTATTGTTTGTTTTTGAGTTTTCAGTCTTTTATTGCCTTTTTAAGTTTGTCATAAGTTAATGAGCTTAAGCCTAAACCAATGGATTTAGTAAACTCATCACATCTTCCCTCTGATTAGGGGTAATGAGAATGCCTTAAGTGTGAAGTCAGCTTCTCACACTTAAACACCTTGGTATAGGATTAAGATCATTAACCTACTTGTGATTAATTATATGTTTTTGGTGTTTTTGTTTAGTGTTAAGTAATGAGATTAAGCCATAATCATGGATTAAACAGACTCATTACACCATCCTAATAGAAGGATAATAGATGAGAATGTTTAAGCTGAGGAAGACTCCTCAACTTAATCCATGATTAGGGATTAACCTCATGACAAAACAAAGCCTTTATTAAATGGATTTTAGTTAATGATAGGATGAAGAAGTGTTTTTTATGGTTTGTAAGACAACTTGAGAGGGACTTGTCCATTAACACTAGGGTTAGTCCTTCTTAACCAATTAAGGAAGAATTAGAACCCTAATGCAAGGCCCAAGTTACAAGCTTGATGTCTTGATGATTATTAGATGAATTGATTAAAGGATTTAAACACATTAAGGGTTTAACACTTAGGATTAAAGTTATACACTCCATCCTAATAGAAGGATGCAGGCATAAGCTTAATCACAAAGCCTTAAAGCCTTTAGGGTTTAGTCCCTGATTGTGAGGTGAGAAGAGAAGACTCAAAGAGACACAAAGGTAATAGCTAAGTGGGGGACTAATCAAAACCCTAATTATTGTCTTGCTTGGTTGTTCCTAAGGTTTGTGAGGTTACCAAGAGAAATCTTCAAAGGAACCACCAGGAAGCAGATGAAAGGAGCAAAGAGAAGCAAAGTAACTTGCTTCATTTAAGAAGACAAGTCACTTGAGGAAAGAAAGTAAGAAGAAGAAGAATGAGCAAGCTCAATCTCAAACACAAAACAAAATGCAGCAATGATGCATAAGAGGAGATGAAAAGAAATTGTGAGAAGTGAAGGCAAATTCACTTCTCAAAGAACTTACCACCTGAAAAGTTAGCAAAAGGAATGAAATGCAATGAAAATGGAATGCAATGTGATGATGCAAACCAAAACCAGAAGCATGTGTGTGATGATAATGATGTTATGAGATGATGCAAACATGAAACAAGGCATGGGGATGATCATACAAACATATGGATGCATGAGAAGCATGCTTAGAATCATGGATGTACATGAAAAGTTATGAAATGAAAATGACATACAAAATGGCAAATGAAAGATGCAATGATCAAACATGCTTCTAATATGTCTTAAGATGTCTAATGAATCAAATGGATGCACAAAATGTTATGGCAAGTCATGGTATGCAAGCAAATGCAAGATGAATGCAAAAGAAAGCCCAAATTAGGGTTTATGATCAATGCACAAAACAAAAATCAAAACCAGAAGCAAACATCAAGATAAAAAATTGAAAATGCACTCAAGGGAACCCTAAACCTATACAAACTCACTGCCCAAAGGAGGGGACCCAATTCTTAACCTAGTGAAAGTTATGAATTTCCTAAGATTTCTAGGGTTTTAAGGTACCTTGTCAAGAAAAATGTCAAACAAATTGAAAATGCAAGATCAAATCATGCCAATTTAATCCTATAAAATACATGCTATACAAGATGCAATGCAAAAAGAATCAAAGTCCAACTCTTAAAGGCTAGGCAGAAATGAATTTTTGAACATTGGATCAAAATAATGCTTTGAAATGAAATTAATTCCATGGAAAATTGTCAAAAGACATCAAGATCAAAAAAGAAATTTGGTTTGAAGGTTGGACAATGTTTCTAAATGATTTTAAAGGTTTCATGATTTTTTTTGTGATTTTTAAATACCTAAAAGTATTTTTAATTAATTAATTCTCATTAATTAATTAAAAATAAACTTTTAAATGATTTAAAAATAATTTTTAATGCAAAAAATAAAAATAAAAATGTTTTTGGTTTCTGAAAATTAATAAAAGGTTGTATAAAAATTTTCAGAATTTTTGAAAATGTTTTACTATTTTAAATAAAATGAAGAAAACAAATGAAATAAAAAGGAAAATAAAATGAATTAATGGGAAAGTCAGCGCATCCAATGGTCAGCATTTAAATATGGAATGGAGGGAAAGACTACGCGCGTGATCCTAGGGCTGAGATTCAAACTGACTAAAATGGATTAATTAACTTAATTAAGTGAGATTAGGGCTAAATGAAGGAATCTGGACCCTTGAACACGCGCGGGAATTGACTAAGTCAGACTGATCAACGCACCACATTCAAACCTCATTAATTACACAGATTAAACCCTAATCACTTTCAGGTGGCCGAAGAAGACTTCCGGTCGTCTTCTCCGGCAGGACCCTCACCTGAAAGTTGCTAAATCCCTCAAAACTTCATGAAAATGAAATCTAATTGCCCAGAATCAAACCCCATTCCAAACTAAATCAAAACCCCCAAACAAAAACCATTTTTCATGCATTAATCAGGCAAATCGAAGCAAGACATTTCTAGGGCAGAAAAGTTTCAGAGCATTCATGCATCCTGGTTTCTCAATCATTTTCAAAACTAATCATATCCCCATGATCAGGGGAGTACATAGAAGCATTTAAGAACTTAAAACGGAGTTTTTGGAAAAAAGTTTGAGATGGCTACCTGAGATGGAAACTCCTGGTCCTGAGCTTTCTGGCCTTTCCTTTGCTGCAAATCCACTCCTTTGAACCCTCTGATGATGAAATGAAGCTTAGAAAGCTTTGAGGATGGCTGGTTTTTGAGATGGCAGAAGTTCTGTTCAAGGGAAGGTGGTGATCATATTTTTGTTTCAATGACTTTCAGGCTATGGTGATGGGTGGTTTTTGATCAGTGAAGTGTGCTGAGTTTGTTTGTGAAGTTGGTTTGTGTGTTTTCAGCTTGTGGAGAGTGTTTCGAAAGCTTTTGCAAAATGGGGTGAAAATGAGAGAGCTGTCTTCTTGGTGCTTTCAGGCTTGTGTGTTATGTGAAATGTCTTGCTTTTGGTTTGTATAAACAAATGGGATTGGTCAGATGAGTTGATGTGTGCTGTTGTGATTGGTATGGCTCAAGTTGCCAAAATGTCAAATTTGTGTAAGAGAGGCATGGGCTACTAGCTAGCCAAGGACAAATGGGGTGTCCTGTGCAGCAAGAAGTGTGGAGAGCCATAGGATTGATTATGAAGTCAGCAAGCAAGTGGATTCAAACTTGAGTGAGTTTTTGCAACTTGCTTCACTTTTGTTTCCTTTGAGAATTCTTGCTCCATAAGTCATGAAGATGGGTGATCCTTTTTCCCATTCTGAATTTTAGAGGTCTTGTAATCATGTTGTGAAGAAATGGTACACATTTGAGGCCTTTAGAACACTTGATCAAACCATTTTGCAAAATGTCTCTTTGGTAGAAAACTTCAAATTTTGTGATTTTAGCCAACTTTCACAAGCCATAACTTTTGATCCAAAATGAATTAGGTCAAGTTCTTGTACTTTTTTAGAAGGGAATGATCCATTCTACAACTTTCATGACCAAAGTTTTTCCATTTGAAGCATTTTTGAATCAAAAAGCAAGGGTTGAAAAAGTTTCCCAAAATGGCAATTTCATTAAAAGTCAACTTTCCCAAAAAGTCAACTTTGCAAATGACTTGAGATTCTTCAATTTTGTGAACTTCTAACATCTTCCATGATCAAATAAAGATCATACATAATCAAAATGATGATGAACACCCTTTGGTTGGGTCATTGGGGGCCTCAGATGCCCTGATTTTACACTGACTTGCTTAGAAAGTCAACCCTTGATCAGATGACTTCCCCATTGAATTTCTTCATGAAAATTGATATGCATTCTCCCTATACCATATAGAGACCAATAGAAACAAGAATGACCAAAAAATTTGGAGTTATGGCCTTTGAAACCAAAACCCTAATTCTAGGTCATCTGTGCAGTCAAACCTGGCTCTGCTTCCATGCCATTCTCAGTTCTTGTGATTCTTTGACATTCTTGAATTTGAGAGGATATAATATGATGTTTGAACATACATGGACCCCTTTGAAGTGATTGATGACCTTTGGAGTGGCTCAAATAGCTCTTGGATTGCTCAGATCACAAACCCTAGATGCAGATGACTTTGACCCAATGAAATGAATCAAAAATGTGATATGAGATGCTATGATTGGGATTATGCATATGATGAGATCACAAGCCATGGTGTGGATGGGTGAGGGAAAATTTGGGGTGTTTACAACCACTAATGTAACACCCTCTACCCCAAAACATAATATTTAAATAATACCAGAGTAATCATCTAAAAGGGTATTACATATCTTCAAAAATCAACACAACAGTGTCCTGTCCCGTAACACGGGTTAATCAATATCAAAATAACATAAATCGTTTCACAACGGAATTTAACTTCATAATTCAAAACTTCATAAACATAATTTTCACCATCCTGAATTTAACATCATAAAATGGAAAACATTTATCCAGATAACAACATACTAAAAACATCTTAACAAAGAAACCCATCCCAGTGTTACATGACACAGAGCAGGACACATAAACCAGAACCACTCCTAAGGAGCACTAAAGCACGCTCCGAGACTCATGAATTACTCCTATTGCACTGCAGGACTATTCTTCGACATCTGCAAGTTACCCACGAAAGAGGCAACATTTCCAAGCAGGCAGGGTGAGTAATCATAATATATCATAAACGTACAAGAATATAGAATCATAAATAAATTAGTACACATATCATGACATCGTCAACTTCAAAATTCAGCAACGACCACAACACTATCATGAAATCAATCAACACCAACACAATCATGAAATTTATCCAGAATATGCAATTCTAACATCCTGATATGCAATATGCATGTGGTACCATTTTCATCGTGAGATGGATACATGACCATCAACCCTCCACAAAGGAGCACATCGTAAATCATCGAGACACTTCAATCCACACAATGGGATTGAAGCAAATAAATAGGCCGAATCCCCATCGTGAATGTTATGAAATGAAATGATGCGCTACATCGAAAAATTCATAAAAACAATTCGCATCATTCATTTCAATCAGCAGAACAACCATCAAATAATCATACATATCATCATTACATTACACCCTAAACACTGGTTCTCTAACCACTCTGACACATCAAAGATTAACCCGCACCTGGTAATTTATAAGGGAATTATAAGGTTATTTCACAAATTCATTTATAAAAAATTATTGCATTTTTCTCGTTTCTATTCATCAAAATAAATTTCAGTTTGTGCTCTTTCCGACGCTTCAAACGGAATGCGAATCGGACTTACGGTTTGAAAGATATGAATTTTTAAAGAAATAAATTTTACTATCCCAACAGTGTTAACCGGTTAACCAAAGCGTTAACCGGTTAACGCCTGCGTAATTTCAGAAAAATATTCAAAGTTTTCAATGGTTAACCGGTTAACCAAAGCGTTAACCGGTTACCGCCTGTTTTCCAGCAGTCCTCTGCTACACAATTGCATACTGTTCCAATTCCAAAAGTCTCCAAACCCCATTACGTGTTTCACATCATGACACTCAAAAACCACTCAAAAACATCAATTAAACCTCAACAACATCCAGACAACAATTATACAAACAAATACACAATTATAACTCATTCTAAACACTCTAATTCATCAAGATTTCTCATAAAACTCAACCTAACTCAAACCCCAAAAACCCCTAAAACTCATACCATCCTAATCCATTCATATTCCAATTCCTATACAATTATCATAGATTATAAAAACTCCCCATACCTTAGAGAATTTTCGTCGCTTTACACTCTTCTTTGGGGTTCTCCACAACCTCCTTACTCTGAGCTTCTCCTTTCTTCCGAGTACTTCTCCAAACACGATAGAAAACAAAAATGAGAAAACTGATTGTATTCTCTTCTTTGGATATATTATCCCAGTTTAGCCTTTTCCCACCTTACCCTCATAATTTTACAAAAGGACCACCTTACCCTTTTCTTTAAAATATTTTTAATAATAATAATAAAATAGCATAATAAAACACTATTTATCCTTATTATATATAAATACTCATTTTCTCCAAAATTCTCAAAATAACTCAAACTCTCCAACTTTTCTAAATTAATTAAATAAATGATTAAATAATTAAATTTAGATTTTCGGGGCGTTACACTCAACACCTCGGGGGGGAGTTCGCAGGCACGCAAAGCTTTGAGGACGGGTACTACTGGCCGACGATGCAACATGATGCCAAGGAACATGTCAAGAAGTGTGACAAGTGCCAAAGACACGCGGACATGCACCTCGCTCCACCTAACGAGCTAAAGACACTTTCTTCCCCGTGGCCCTTTGCTTGGTGGGGAATGGATATCCTTGTACCATTCATGACCAGCTCTTACTAGAACAAATGCCTCATCGTCGGGGTGGATTATTTCACCAAATAGACCAAAGCCGAAGCCCTGGCCAAGATCACCGCGCAGAGCATACTTTGTTTCTTCAAACGAAATATTATTTCCTGCTTTGGCATACCCCAAATCCTTATCACCAACAATGGGACGCAATTCACGGACAGAAGATTTCAAGATTTTGTTGCCAACATAGGTACAAAACTGCACTTCAGGTCCATCGAGCACCCCCAAACTAACGGCCAAGCAGAGGAGGATAACAGGGTAATCCTACGAGGACTAAAATGAAGGCTTGGTGAAGCTAAGAGGGCATGGGTCGAGGAGCTGCACAGTGTCCTTTGGGCGTATCACACGACTCCACATTCCAAACCCAGGGAGACTCTATTCAGACTGACCTACGGAACCGAAGAAGCCATCCTGATAGAAGAAGGGTATCACATTTCATCATAACATCAAACATCAGAGTAATCCTCGATTATTACTCATACTAACATAACCTTTCATAAATTCTTATCCGAAACAACACAACTAAATAACTCTTCTCGTTCCAACCAAAACTCGTACTTTAATAAACCAACTTACAATTCACTCTTCTAATACTTGCAACTCAACTTTATCTGACATTCTTGTCAAATCACGGTCTTACATATCCATCTACTTTCCCCTCTAATCATCTAAAAAAAAACTTCCAGTCTCGCGCCACTTAATTCATCACCGAAGCAACAATCCAATTATCTAGAGTTTAACTTGTAGTAACATAGATAGCCTATGAGGGGGGATGAATTAGGTTATATAAAATTTTCTCGGTTATTTTATCGGTGGATAGATTTTTATCGTTTAAGTGTCTAAGAAATGAAAGCGGTAATGCAAAAAGTAAAAAGACACAAAGGTTTACTTGGGTTCCCTTCACAATCCAAAGGTACATCCAGTCCTCTTACACCTCGTAAGAGATTTTCACTAGAGTTTTAGATCGTACAACCTATCACACCACAAACGGGTGAGGCCTACTATCTAACAACTATACACCAAATAATGTGCAAGAACAATCATCTTGCAAACACTAACCCTTGCATCCAATAATCCTGGATCGCAAGTCAGAATAGAAATAATTCTATGAGTTTGTTTTTGAGAAAGAAATGAATTGTACAATATCAATACAAGATTGATCTTCTCCTTTTAATCAAAGTTAATTTCACAATATCAATGCAAGTGTTCAATATCTATGAATGTGAAATGATATGATCAATATGAACACCTTAGAAATATTTGAAAATATTCAAAAATGAGTGACTTTGATTGTTTAGAAATTCTATGATAAAAAATGATTGGAGGTATTTTTCACATTTGAATAATTCAGAATATATATGTTTTAAAAACACCCATTCAAAGGGGTATGAAATGTTTATGAAATAATCAATGAAAAGGTATAATATTCAAAAATTATTTCAAATGAAAAGAAACAAATTTTTCAAAATTCGTTCAGTGTTAACCGGTTAACCAAAAGGGGTAACCGGTTAACACTGTAACATTAACTGAGAATATTGAAATATTTGAACCGTTAACCGGTTAACCTATATGGTTAACCGGTTAACACTGTAAAAACTCAGAAAATTTAAGTTTAAAGTGTTAAACCAGTTCCAAATAATTTCTAAAAGGTATATGCGAATGTGCTAACATGAAAACCTATATTTTAACACTTGTATATCAATTAAGATGTGAGTTTTGATATACCTAAGTCTTGTGTCCAAGTCTTGAAAGGTTACGAGCATTTGCATATGGATCTTGATCCGCATGATAACATTTCCATAGAGTGATGCATATCCTTGATCTTGATCTTATTGAAAGCTTGACTTTTTGCAAACACGGAATGAACTTGAATCTTGTTGTCTTCATCAAAATATTTAGATTGAAGTATACTTCTACATTCTCCCCTTTTTTAATGATGACAACTAATTGAGTTTGTGCGATAACTTTGATCAATGTTACGTATAGGCTTGCTTCTCCCCCTATGTTCAACAACTTCCCTTATTTTAACAGAAGCAAAATTCTGCATAAAGAGATATTAGAGAACTAAGCTCTTCTCGCCTTTTGTCATTAGCAAAAAGGAAGAGGCTTTCAAACAATTATAAGCAATATTGGCATATATGTAAGCATACAAGCAGTAAGTGATCAAGCAAGGCATATGACACATGCAATGTATTAAAATTATAAACAAATAAACATTAAGAAAAGATAATAAAAATAGACACATGATGTACGCTCCTGAGAATCAAAATTTTGGAAGTGTTAACCGGTTAACCGATTTCGTTAACCGGTTAACGGACAAAAATACCATTTTTTCGAAAAATCTAGCAGCATGTTCTAGAGGAAATAGGAAATGTTTTTCACAGAAATCTTTCACAAAGTGTTAGCACACGACATAATGCAACGTTTGATCAAAAAATATTTTGAAGTCGATAATTTTCGGGTATCCGAAAGAGAGAAAAATCAAAAACGGCGAAAAGTGAGTACTAGCATTTTGTAACATAAAAGTGAGTATACACATATTTTAAGCAACTACACCACATAAGAAGTAATTTTAATTTAGGTTTAGATGTCACCTTCATCGAGAATGTCAAGTTCTCGCCGAATCTTGAAGAATGGTTCTTTCACCAATGGTTTAGTGAAAATGTCGGCAAGTTGGTTGTGTGTATCCACGAAAGTAACATCTACATCTCTGTTGAGCGCGTGGTCTCGAAGGAAATGATGTTGGATGTGTATGTGTTTTGTTCTTGAATGCATGATCGAGTTCTTTGTAATATTGATGGCTCTTGTGTTGTTGCATCAAAAGAGGAATGCAACCAAGATCTACACCAAAATCAAGGAGTTATTGTTTAAGCCACAAGATCTGTGCACAACAACTGCCTGCTGTGATGTACTCCGCTTCTGTCGTGCTAAGTGCAACGCATGCTTTCTTCTTACATGCCCACAACACTAGTGCATTCCCGAGAATGTGATAAGTGCCACGTTTGCTTTTTCTATCGGTCTTACATCCTGCATAATCAGCGTCAGAATAACCAATTAAAGAACATGTACTACCTTTTGGATACCATAGTCTGACATTCATTATTCCTTTGAGATACTTCATAATCCTCTTCACGACGGTGAGATGCGATTCCTTCGGATTTGCTTGAAAGCATGCACACAAACAAACACTAAACATAATGTCAAGACGGCTTGCCGTCAAATATAATAATGAATCAATCATACATCGATACTTTGTGATATCAATTGAAGTGTCGGATTCATCTTGATAAATGTACGTTTCGGATCCCATAGGAGTGGACGTCACCTTGCAACTATCCATATCGAATCTTTTAAATAATTCCTTGCAATACTTGGATTGGTTGATGAAGATGCCATCCTTTGTTTTCTTGATTTGAAGTCCAAGTAAATAGTTCATTTTTCCCATCATGGACATCTCAAATTCTCCTTGCATCATAAGTGAAAATTCTTCGCAAAGATCTTTGTTTGTTGATCCGAAGATGATGTCGTCGACATAGACTTGAACCAATAAGGTGTTACCCTTGAACTTCTTTATGAACAATGTCTTGTCAACCTTTCCTTTTGCAAAACCCTTTTCGCATAGAAAGTTGTCGAGGCAGTCATACCACACTCTTGGTGCTTGCTTTAAGCCATAAAGAGCCTTCTTCAACTTGTAGACATGAGAGGGATTCTTGAAGTCTTCAAAACTCGGAGGTTGTTTGACATAGACTTCTTCATTGATGTAGCCATTCAGGAAAGTGCTTTTGACATCCATCTAGTACAACTGAAAATTCATAGAACAAGCGTAAGCAAGTAATAATATAATTGCTTCTAACCTTGCTACCGGAGCGAACGTTTCATCAAAATCAATTCATTTTTCTTGGTCGTATCCTTGTGCGACCAATCTTTCTTTGTTACAAACTATGATCCCATTCTCTTCAATTTTGTTCTTGAACACCCATCTCGTTCCTATGATGTGCTTGTTGTCCGGTCTTGGTACGAGATTCCAAACTTAATTTCTTTCGAATTGGTTGAGTTCTTCTTGCATCGCTACTATCCATTGATCATCGCATAAGGCTTTATCGATTTTGGTTGGTTCAATTTGAGATACAAAAGCCATGTTGAGACAAGCATCCTTGAGATTTAGTTGAGTTGCAACGTCTTGGCTAATATCACCAATAACTTTATCTATCGGGTGATCTCTATGAGTTCTCCATTCCTTCGGAAGATCTTGATGTTCTTCAATGATTGGTGAGTCATCTTATTGTGGTATTGCTTGATCCTTTTACATCTACTTTTGTTGTTGTGGCGTATCTACTATATCATCATCATCATCCACAATAATGTTATCCTCGAGATTGTCCTTGTCGTTGTTGAGAATGAAACACTTGCATCTAAATATGTGAAGGAATGATATGTTCGGTTTCCTACCCTTGAACAACTCATATGGAGTCTTCTTGAGAATTGGTCAAATGTTGACATGGTTGCTTACGAAACAAGTTGTGTTAACCGCATCTGCCCAAAAGTACTTAGGAAGATTTGAGTCGCTAAGCATTGTTCTTGCAAGCTCCACCAATGACATATTCTTCCTTTCTATGACACTGTTTTGTTGAGGAGTCCTTGGTGTGGAAAAGTTGTGAGAAATTCCATGCTCTTCGCAAAATTCTTCAAAGGATGAGTTTTGGACTTCTCCACCATGATCGCTTCTAATGGAGGCTATAGTGAGTGACTTCTCGTTTTGTATTTGCTTTGCATACATCTTGAATGCTTTGAAAGCATCAATTTTCTGCACTAAAACAATGTTCACGTATATTGAGAGAAATCATCAACAATAACTAAAGCATAAATGTTACCTCCGAAGTTTTTCGTTCTTGATAGACCGAAGAGATCCATATGCCACAATTGAAGTGGTCTTGATGTGGACACCACTTTCGGGGACTTGAAAGTTGTCTTGGTTTGCTTCCCTTTTTGGAAAGCATCACAAAGTTTATCCTTGATGAACTTTATCTTTGGAAGACCAACAACTAGGTCATGCTTTATCAACTTGTTTAAGTGATCCATGTGAATGTGAGCAAACCTTTTATGCCATAGCCACGCCTCGTTGTTGTTCGTCATTAAGAATTTTACCTTTAATGAAGAGTCATCAAAAGAAATCATAAAAATATTATTAAATATTTTACCTTTTAGCAAGATGTCATGGGTGTCGCTCCCTGGATTTCCATCCTGGTACAAACGCGAAAGTGGCACGGAAAAGGTAGAGTCGCCAGCCAGGCATTTTTATCCCGAAGGAACGGGAATGGTAATGTTGCACAAACCAGAAGAAAGAAGAGGAAGGAAACGGGTCCTGTGAACCAAAGAGACTGAGTTCGGGAGTCGGTTACGACCTGGGAAGGTATTAGCATCCAGATCGTCCGCCGTACCCGACGGGATCCACGCTTGCAAAGAAAACTGTTTCAAAGGGTGAAGAAATGAAAGTTGCTGCGAAGAAAATAAACTGAACTAGATAAAAGAAAAGTGAACTGAAAAAGAAATGAAAAGGAAAAATGTAGGGGAAATAAGGATTGTGCTCGAACGGATTTCTTGTGTATTAAGGCTTGAACTGCCTATGTCAATGCTCAGGTGTTGCAGGCTCGGACGACGAGTGCGTTACCATCTTGCAAAGTGACAAGTAGTAGCAAGTTCGTACGTAAAGAGTGAGTAGGGTAACAAAAAGAACTCCCGAAGGAGAGACGCTTATTGTTTGTTTGTATTTTTTAGAGGCTCTTATGAGTGTGTCACAAGGAAGTGAACTCAAGCTCTTTTCCATGGAATGTGTACTTGTCACTACATTCCAAGATGGAATAATAGAACAAGCACACTCAAGCAAGGAGAAGATCCCCAAAAATTGATTCTAGAGATTAGGGCTTAAGCTCACTAACTCATTGAATTTATTAGGTGTTTTTGCAACTTAAATGAAGAAGTCTTTTTTATGATTTTCTTGGTGAAGATGATATCCTGATCAGACTTGTGCATCATGATGAACAAGCTTGTACCATCCCAAGATGGGAAACCTATAAGTGTTTCATGGAATAAGGCTATTGCACAGGAGACCACTTCAATCCTTATTAAATGTTTTTTATGCTTTTTGTTTTGAGATGAGAAGAGAGAGCACCAAAAGGATCTCAAAGGTAAAATCTAATGGGGAAGACTAATCCTAATGTTATCATGCATGGGATTCCTAGGTTAGTGAGGTTTGAATTCTATACTAATGAAGAAGAAGGAAAGAAAAGAAAAAGAAGAAAGGAGTAGAAAACGCTAGAAGACAACTTACTTCTCTAAAGAAGTTAAGTTGTTTCTAAAAGGGGAGTAATGAAGTTATTCACGAGATGGCATAAGGCACATCACAAAGACAAATGAGAAATCAAAAATAAAGTATGAGATGAAGACTTGAAATGTGGATATCATCCACACTTCACTTACCATGAGCCCCTACAAAACAAAGGTTAGTGAACCACATAAGCGTACGATGAAAAAGAACATTTAAACACTACGCAAACCAAAGACAAAGGTCGCAAACCAAATCACAATCACCAAGGTCAGTACCTAACCCTATAGGTGACCTAAAACAAAGACCAATAAAACCTAATAGGATGGCATAAATGCCTTCCTCAAACTATGTTAGAAAGAAGGAAGAAAGAGGCACGAAATGCTACCTAAGAAACAAAACTCCAAACAAATATCAAATGACATGAGAAAATTATGAAATTAAATCCCCAAAGTCAACAACCAGCAACAAATAATGTGCCAAAATATCTCACAAAAATTCACAACCAAAGTCTATCAAATAATCACACGAAGTCGCTTAGGAACAAGTAACGAAAATGCGCAAACACGACTCCTAAAACTATGGATAAAATGGAATTAAAAATAATACAAAAATATTTTTATTAACTTTTATGAGTCTACGACATGCAAAAAGAACGGAATTAAAATAATGTTTGGGGTGGAAGAAACAAATTTTACAAGATAAGGCGTTAATTATGGAAATTAAATGACAAGGAAACAAAAGAAAATTCGAAATAAAAATTAAAATTAATAAAAATAGAAAATAAAAAGTATGATAATATTCTAAATTGGATTATGGGACTAAAAATATCTTTTTGGGAATTGGACTATGAACAAAAAAAGAAATTAAACTAAGAGAAAGAGAGGGGATGCAACGCTAGCAATTAGCTAGTTAAAACGCAAGTTGGGCTGAAAAAGGGGGGGGGGTGATAAAATCAAGTAGGAAGGCCCAGACGCATAGAGCTGTGAGGGTGCATAGTATGTGGACCGGTCAACAAGCTTGACTTGATCAGTGACCGTTGGATCTAGGTATTTTCATGGGACGGCTGGAAACGCAAGGGAACATGAATGTTAGGGTGAAACGCATTCATAGGATTGAAAATGGAAGGTCCTATCGGACGGTGACTAGTGTCACCGCCGGTATGGACAGAAAACCACAAAATCTTCCTAGCTTATCTCTTATCTCTTCGTTTTCCTCAATCTATTCAACAAATATTTTAATAAAACTTAACAACTCTTTCAATAATCTTACAACTCAAAATCCTCTTACTCTTCTCCAATAAAAAAAAAGAAACTAAACAAAACCAGAAGAAAGAACAAACACGCTTCTCCTTCTCCTTCTTCGTCCTACGCCGCCACCGCACGACTCACGACCACCACCTCCAACCTCCAAACCTTGAACATGAACTCTCACTCAAATTCGCTCCTCAATCCGAATCCAGTAACAGAAATCACCATCACCCAACCAAATCCAAGGATTGTTACAAACAGAATCGAGATCAACAAAAAAAACGCCATAAACGAAAACGCTTAAAGAGAAATTGAAATCGCACCTGTAACTCGAAGACGACGATGCCGAATCCGTGCTCTTATTCCTCTTTCGATCTCGATCCACTTTGTTCCGGCTCTGTGCGTCTCGCCGTGAAGTTTCGATCCACCGCCGACGCTGCTTCAAATCGTGATGGTTATTGTAACACGGTGGGAGAACTGACTTTAGTTAAATGTTGCGGATAGCAAGAGTCGCCACCGACTTTTATTTTATCTAAAGGAAAGGGCATAAAAGAACAGGAAATACCTTAAAAGATTTTTGGGTTCGGGGGGTAAGTTATGTAAAGGGAATGTGTTAGCACCCTTTACATCCATGGTTATCCATGGGCTCTTAGTTACTTAGCTCACTTTAAATTGTTTTGAGAAGTGTAGTGTGTGAAAAAAATTTCTTAAGTACTTTATATTGATCCTTGTACGGATATATATAAAGACTTTGTTTTGAAAATTGTTTGAAAATGTGAAGTGTTTATGAAATGTTTTTGAAGGAGTGTGCAAGTACTTAAGAGGAACCTACCCTAAATTGAATCTTTTCTGTTCTTAAATGTTCTTTCAATGGTAAGACTATCCCTATTATTAAGGAATTGGTAGTCATTACCTTGGATGTTATAAGGGACATGTGAAGGGTCATCTGTGTTTAGGCAACTGTAAGGTGTCTTAGCAATACGAAGGGACTTATCATCTTTTATTCGAAGGGACAAGATCATTTACCGTAGGCAACATCGAAGGGACTTGATCTTATAATCTTAAAGGGACTTGATGATATTTTATGAGAAGGGACTTTGCTTTTTAGACACCTTACTTGACCTTATAGTTAGGAAACATGAGGGATAACCTTAGAAAGTGATAGATGGCGATCGAAGATCGACTTACGTGTGTGAATGATTTATTTTCAGATATTTAATCTTATTTAATTAGTTTTTTTAAAATTTAATTAATTACAATTATTTTTCACTCCCTATTTACTAACCACGCAATTATATTTACGAAAAAAACAGGGAGGTTAGTTATCTGTGCAGATCTAAATATATAACATAAAAAAAAATATGAAAAAAAACGACGTTGCTAACGCAAAAATTGCGATCATCGCAATTGGATTGGATCCACACTATTAAACCATGAAAAAAAAAGTTTCCACAAAATATAAATCGATATACATATTAGTATCATATATATTATATAATATAATAAAAGAAAAAAAAACCACATAATATAATATAATATAATATAGCATGTGCAAAATTATAGATATATATTAATATATTTTAACTCATGGCTTTGATACAGTAAAACTCTTTTCATGCACGTACAGTATAATGAAATATATATATAAAACAAAAGTCTTATTATAAAGTTGAAACAAAAACAAAAATATATACACATTTGTACATGAATGTCAACTTAAACAGTATAGCTGGGAAAAACAATAGTTATGAATCGCACATACCTGCCTGTGTGCTCAAAACCGCCAATGAAAAATATTCCACAAAGGTAGATCCGCCGCTTCTTTGTTTTTTGTACCTTTTTCGATCTTTCTTTTTCCTTTTTTTTCTAGCAGCACACAACATAAATATATATAGGGGTGAATTAGGGTTAATGTAAATGGGCCTAAATATTTATTTTGGAACCCAATAAAAATATTAATATAAATAATTAAATAAAGTTTAATAAAAATAGTTAAAATTAAAATAAAAACTAATTAACCTATTTATTTATTCTAGACCAAATATAAAAATAAATAGACTCAAAAAAATAAAAGTCGGGCACCAAAATGCTCGAAAAAATAAAATGAACACGTCAAAATAATCAGCGCGAAATAAATGACTCGGAAAAATACAGCGTTTGGTCGGATTTTGGAATAAAAATTATGACCGTTTAAACTGCTCAGACTGATCAACTTATGACCAAAAATAGTCGTAAAAATATTTTTAGCATGTCAGGTTAATCTACATGAACCGTAGATTAATATTACTGACGTTTGCAAATTTAAATGCGACATTTTTCGTTTATTGGTTTTAGGCACAATTAAAAATTAATTTGACCAGTCCGTCTGTAAATTTCGAGAAATTATTCCGGCTAATATTAAGACGAAATACATGTTATGCTATGAAGATGATGCAAATGAATTTGAAACAAAAAGTCGGTTAGAGTTAAAATAAAGGGAAAATTTTGGGGTGCAACAGCTGCCCCTGTTCAATTTTCTGAAACTTGAGGGGTTAGATTGGTATATGTGTCACTCGTGACTTGGAAGGTTGAAGGGGATTGAACACAAAAGCCCAAAAATTTGCACTCGCCAGTGCGTAAAATAAAGCTGATGATTAATTGTATATGCTTGAGTGGGCTTGAAGATGCCACTTGGAAGAACTGGAGATGGGCTTAGAGATGCCATCTATAATATCAGGAGGTGATGATATCTTTATGTTGATACTGAATATCAGTACTTAGGTCTTCGTATAGGCCGTCTCTGAATCGTTTATGCAACATGATTTGAATTATTGAATAGACCAGTAGAAATAAATCTTCGTGACGATTATCTCTTCCGGAAATATCTTGGATTAGGGAATGGGTCTTTGTACAGACCGTTTGCCTACTCTCCAAGGTCAAAAGAACGTCAGGATTAGTTCTTCTGAAAAATATCTTGAACCGGGGAATGGATCTTTGTACAGACCTTTTGCCTGCTATTCAAGGGTCAAAAGAACGTCAGGATTAGTTCTTCTGAAAAATATCTTGAACCAGGGAATGGATCCTTGTACAGATCGTTTGCCTACTATTCAAGGTCAAAAGAACGTCAAGATTAGTTCTTCTGAAAAATATCTTGAACCAGGGAATGGATCTTTGTATAGACCGTTTGCCTGCTATTCAAGGGTCAAAAGAACGTCAGGATTAGTTCTTCTGAAAAATATCTTGAACCAGGGAATGGATCTTTGTATAGACCGTTTGCCTGCTATTCAAGGGTCAAAAGAACGTCAGGATTAGTTCTTCTGAAAAATATCTTGAACCAGGGAATGGATCCTTGTACAGATCGTTTGCCTACAATTCAAGGTTAAAAAGAACGTCAGGATTAGTTCTTTTGAAAAATATCTTGAACCAGGGAATGGATCTTTGTATAGACCGTTTGCCTGCTATTCAAGACCAGATAGATGAAATCTTCTGGAAGTATCCTGGATTAGGGAATGGATTTTCTTACAGACCGTTTGCCTACTCTCCGAGGACATCTTGAGTAATGAATAGATCATTTCTGACCTGTTGTGAATTGTTGATATTGTTTTACCTGCATATAAGTTTCCTGCAAGGAGAATGTTAGTTTATGCAATATGTATGCATGCATAGTATGATGCACCTAAGTAAATGTATTATGCACTGATGGATGTGTTATGGTATGATGTAAATGATGTATGTATGAATCATGCAGCCTGAAGCGTCTAGATATCTTCGTATAACAACTGCTGGCTAGGGAAAATAAATCCCGATTTGTTGCTGAAGAATATGAAGAACTCGTTCCTGTCTTGATAGTATAGTATTTATAACCTCTCATCTTCGTTCATCGTACTTCTATTGAAGGAATAAGTTCCTGAGTATCCCGACTGAGGATAAAAGAGATGGACATAAATTCAAGGGGAGATGTAATTTGAAGCATGGATTTGTTGTACTGGGGATTTGTAGTTGTCTCGTGGGGATGAGCCGACGAAGCTTCGTTGAATTCCTTCCCTCGTTCGTCCTTAGTAAATACTATTACTGCATTTTTATGCATTTCTGGTAAACATCAATCATATTCAAGCATTTTATGCATTTCTGGTAAACATCAATCATATTCAAGCAATTTATGCATTTCTGGTAAACATCAATCATATTCAAAAGCATACATACATTCAAACACAACCAATGGACGTTTCGCTTATGTAAATAGGGTAAAAGTAAATTTGGATTCAAAGATGAAATTTTATTTATATCACAAAGTGACCTATACATAGGCAAGTTTGTACAAGGAGACAGAAATCCTAGTAAGAGGAATTTGTCGTAAATTTTTTACAAAACAGAGAAAATCAGCTATGTGGGAAATAATCCTATTGAGTTTCAATTCTACTATTGCCATTATCTTCAAGTATCTCATATTCTGCTGTTGAGACGGAAACGATTGGATTGAGCTTTATCTGTTCGAGCTTGAATTAAGTAGCACAACTGGTTGGAGTTTACATGGGTGACCCAAACGAGACATAGTCATACGCTTTAATCCCTAACTTTTGCCTGGATTGCCCTTTCAGGTTTTCATCCCACCGGGATACCCTTTTTTGCCCAAGCCGCCTTTTCAGGTTTTCGACTTGCCGGGTGTACATTTTTTATATATATATCCCTAATTTTTGCCCGAACCCTTTTGGTTCGCCGGGATGCCCTTATTTTTGCCTAGGCTAGTCAACCTAGCGGGTCTTTTTTTTATGCGTAGTATTTTTTAACTATGTCTGCGTTTACAGGATGTGGGAAGTCTTCACCATCCATAGTAGTAAGCATCATGGCACCTCCTGAGAATACTGTTTTGACTACAAATGGTCCTTCATATGTAGGAGTCCACTTGCCCCTAGGATCACCTTGTGGTAATATGATACGCTTGATCACCAAATCACCAGCCTGATATACCCTTGGCTTAACCTTCTTATTAAAAGCTTTGATCATCCGTTTCTGGTACATCTGACCATGACAAACTGCTGCCAACCTCTTCTCATCAATCAAATTTATCTGGTCAAGTCGAGTCTGAATCCACTCATCTTCATCCAAGCCTGCATCCTTCATGATTCTTAAGGAGGGGATATGAACTTCAATGGGCAGAACTGCTTCCATACCATAGACTAAGGAGAATGGGGTTGCCCCTGTTGAAGTACGTATTGTAGTACGATAACCATGAAGAGCAAATGGTAACATCTCATGCCAATCCTTATAAGTAACAGTCATCTTCTGTAGGATCTTCTTAATGTTCTTATTAGCAGCTTTTATTGCCCCATTCATCTTCGGACGATACGGAGAAGAGTTGTGATGCTTAATCTTGAACTGCGTGCAGATATCAGTAATCATGGTGTTGTTCAGATTAGAGCCATTGTCAGTAATAATCCTTTCAGGGATGCCATACCTACATATGAGATTATTCTTAATGAATCGAGCCACCACATTCTTAGTAACAGATACAAAATGAAGCTTCCTCTACCCACTTAGTAAAGTAATCAATAGCAACCAGAATGAAACGATGCCCATTAGAAGCAGTGGGTTTGATCTCGCCGATCATATCAATGCCCCACATGGCAAAAGGCCAAGGAGCAGTCAACACATTCAATGGTGATGGAGGTATATGCACTTTATCAGCATAAATTTGACACTTGTGACATGTTCTGGAATGTTGATAGCAGTCAGCTTCCATGGTAGACCAATAGTAACCTGCTCTTAATATCTTTTTTGCCATGGTATGACCACTAGAATGTGTGCCAAAGATCCCATCATGCATGTCTTCCATAATCTTTGTTGCTTCCTTCTTATCCACACAACAAAGCAAAGTTGAATCGTGATTGCGCTTGTACAAAATTCCATTACTTAAGAAAAACTTAGCAGAAAACCTACTCAGAAACTTCTTATCTTTGACAGATGCCCCTTCAGGGAACTCCTGAACTTCAAGATATATTTTCACTTCATAGAACCAAGGCTTCCCCTCTGCTTCTTCAGTGTCAATCTCATTGCAGTATGCAGGCTTCTCAAATCTATCAATAGTAATCTTGGGAGCTTCATCATCCCAGCTAATCTCAAACATAGATGCCATGGTGGCTAATGCATCTGCCAACTGATTTTCTCTTCGTGGAATGTGTCCAAAGGTAATATCTTTAAAGTATGGGATCAAAGATAACACATGCTCTCTGTAAGGAATGAGATTATCATGCTTGGTATCCCAATCTCCTTTAATCTGACTTACTACCAGGGTTGAATCTCCATATATGTCCAGGAACTGAATCTTCATATCAATGGCAGCTTTGATACCCAGGATACATGCCTCATATTCAGCCATGTTATTCGTACAATAGAAACAAAGTCTTGCAGTAATCGGGGTATGACAACCTTCAGGGGAAATGATCACAACACCAACACCATTACCAAGTGCATTAGAAGCTCCATCAAAAACCATAGTCCATCGGGATCCTTGTTCAGGTCCGTCATGTTGTCCAGGTTCTTTGGTAATAATCATAATGTCTTAATCAGGGAATTCAAAACTTATTGACTGATAATCATCCACTGCTTGATGAGCCAAATGGTCAGCTACAACACTTCCTTTAATGGCCTTCTGAGTAGTATATTGTATATCATATTCTGTTAAGATCATTTGCCATTGCTATTCGTCCAGAGAGAGCAGGTTTCTCGAATATGTACTTGATTGGATCCATCTTCGAAATCAATAAGGTAGTATGAGTCAACATATACTGTCTTAGTCGGCGAGCAGCCCATGCCAAAGCGCAGCAAGTTTTCTCGAGCAGTGAGTATCTTGTTTCACAATCGGTAAACTTTTTGCTAAGGTAGTATATTGCCTGCTCTTTTCGACCAGACTCGTCATGTTGCCCCAACACACACCCCATTGAGTTGTCTAATACTGTTAAGTACATAATCAAGGGTCTTCCATCAACTGGTGGCATCAAAATGGGAGGTTCTAGGAGATATTTCTTAATTTCATCAAAGGCAGTTTGGCACTCATCATTCCACTCCATTACCTGATCTTTCTTCAACAACTTGAAGATTGACTCACAGGTAGCAGTTAATTGGGAAATAAATCTTGCAATGTAATTCAATCGTCCCAAGAAACCTCTAACTTCCTTCTCAGTACGGGGAGCTGGCATCTCTTGTATAGCTTTCACTTTCGCAGGATCCACTTCAATACCTTTTCCACTGACAATGAAACCCAGGAGTTTACCAGACCTAACTCCAAAAGTACACTTTTTTGGGTTCAATCTCAATTTGTATTTCTTCAACCTCTCAAACAACTTATGCAGATGATCAAGATGTTGCTCTTCATTCTGGGACCTGGCTATCATATCATCCACATATACCTCTATCTCATGATGAATCATATCGTGAAACAAAGCCATCATAGCACGCTGATATGTTGCCCCGACATTTTTCAAACCAAATGGCATCACTTTATAACAAAAGGTGCCCACTGTGTAACAAATGTTGTCTTCTCCATATCTTCAAGTGTCATCTTGATTTGATTGTAACCAGAGAAACCATCCATGAATGAGAATACCTTATGCTGAGCTGTGTTGTCTACCAGAACATCAATATGAGGAAGTGGAAAGTCATCTTTAGGGCTGGCCTTGTTCAAATCCCTGTAGTCTACACACATACGTACTTTACCATCTTTCTTTGGTACCGGTACCACATTTGCAACCCATTGAGGATAAGAAGTCACAGCTAAGAACTCTGCATCAAACTGTTTCATCACCTCCGCTTTAATCTTCTCTGACATTTCAGGATGCATGCGACGAACCTTCTGCTTCTTTGGACGACAATCTTCTTTTACTGGCAAACGGTGAACCACAATGTCTGTATCCAGCCCAGGCATATCTTCATAGGACCAAGCAAAGATCTCCACATAATCATGCAACATCTGAATTAATCTGCTCTTAACACCATCTTCTAATTCAGCCCCTATCTTGACTTCTTTCCTATTTTCTTCAGTTCCCAGATTTACAACTTCGATTGGCTCTTCATGTGGCTGTATAGCTTTCTCTTCTTGTTGTAACAACCTAGCAAGCTCTACAGGTACTTCACAATCTTCCTCCTTTCCATCTTCAGCCTGATGGATCGGATTCTCGAAATTATAATTGGCAATAGTAGAACTGTTATCAACAGGATCCAGAGTGGATGAGGATCTGCATTTTAGTGATGTGGGTGTGTGTAAGAACACATAGATGATAAAACAAAAATAAAAGAAAAGAAAGACAAGGAACACAATATTTACGAAAACGAAACGTCCACTGATTTTTATTGAATGAAGTATGCAAATGAAATGACATCCCGTAACAAGCATACCATTGTGCCCCGGGTAAGGCACAAGGCTTAAGAGTTTAATTGTTCAAAAATTACAAACTTAAGAAATAACAACACAGTAATAGTATTTACTCCTGACTAAAGGAGATAGGAATAACATCTTCAGCCTTCCAGTTATTGAGCCCATCACCCACAGTAGGAAAAATCCAAGCATCCAGGTTGTAGTCTTCATCATAGTCACCCACAGCATTGATCTGATCTTTCATAATCCCTTGATTGGTGATACGAACAACACGAGCACGACGAACAGCCTTCTGGGACTCTGCAGTGAAACCCAAACCAAACTTGTCAGACTTGTAAGGAATGTCAGGAAGCTGACCCCAAATAGTACAACCACCTTCATCAACCACAACTCTAGCATCTTTGAGGGAGGCCATTGTAGGAGGTACTCTGGTGACCACAGGAACTCTTTTGACAACAGGAGGAGCTTCAGCATTAGGAACAACCCAAGGAACTACTTCAAACGTCTGGCAAGGAGTTTCAACATATTCACCTTCCACTTCCAGATACTTAAATGTATTCACATGACTGACTATATATTCTTCCTCTCCGTAAACAGTAACAACCTTTCCCTTCACTGGATATCTCAACTTCTGATGTAAAGTGGAGGTCATAGCACCTGCCCCATGGATCCAGGGGCGCCCAAGCAGACAAGAGTACGAAGGACGAATATCCATTACATAGAAGGTTGAATTGAAGACCTGAGAACCCACTTTGATTGGGAGATCTATTTCTCCATGCACCACTCTTCTCGAACCATCAAAGGCCTTCACCATTATATTACTTTGTCTCAACACAGCATCTTCAGGACTAAGCTTGTTCAGCACCTCTTTGGGCAATACATTCAGTGAAGAACCATTGTCTATCAACACATGTGACAGGGTAGTGCCCATACATTCAATAGAGATATGTAAAGCTCTGTTATGATTTCTTTTGGCAGGAGTTAAGTCAGCATCGGAGAAACCTAACCCATTATCATAGGTCAAGTGTGCAACACAATTTTCAAACTGATCTACAGAAATCTCATTTGGTACATGAGCAGTCTTCAAAAACTTAATCAAGGCCTTAGAATGAGCCTCAGAACACAACAATAAAGACAACATGGAAATCTTGGAGGGAGTATGCCCCAATTGATCAACAATATCATAATCACTCTTGCGAATGATCTTCAGTACTTCTTCCATCTGCTTAGAAAGATCGTCAGCAGTTGGTGTCTCAGTTGGCACCGGTTCTATAACAGGACCTTTGCCCCGGGCATCAGTATTTTTCGCAGTAGTGGAGGTAGTAGTTGGAGTACTTGTATTCTTGGAGGTAGCAGGAGGAGAGAAAATTCTTCCACTTCTCGTGATCTTGCTAGATCCAGCAATATTATCAACATCAAGGTTTTCATCAGCAACAGGTGTATCAGCTAAGGGTTCCTGTTTAACACCATGGATATAAACATCGGAACCGTAATGCCAAGGTACAGCTTTATCATAAGTATATGGAATAGGACTAGGAGTGGTAATAATCATAGGAGCCACTCTAGCTTCAGCAACAGTCCTTACAGGGCCTTCAGCAGTAATCTTAATTGGACCCTTATGAGTAATCTTGACAGGGCCCTTGGAAGTAATTTTTACTGGCACTTTATCAACCATATCCACCTCTTCAACCTTCGCACCTTGAGTTATATGTTCAACCATACTCTCCACAGAAGGTGTCCTCTCAAATAATATGGTGTAATTGTCCATGAGGCGTTGAATACCGTCCTTCAACTTCCAGCAGCTATCTAGTTTATAAGCACAATAGAAACAATCTTCATTACAACCTGGAAAGAACCCAACTTGTACCAATTTCTTCTTAATAACAGATAATGGGGTAGTCACATCTGCAACCGAGGAAATATGTGAAACTTCATCAATGGCATTAACAGTCTTCTCATGATTTGGCATGGGAGCAGTAATCACATTTGGAGTACCAGGAGGGTCAAACTCAATCTCTCCAGCATCAATCATATCTTGAATCTTATTCTTCAATATCCAGCAATTATTGGTATCATGTCCCTGACAATTAGAATGATATGCACATCGTGCATTAGGGTTGTACCTAGGAGAGGTAACATTAGGATTCTGAGGAGGGTCCTTCAAAGTAATGAGTTCCCCTTTCAACAAGTGTTGCAAGGCTTGGGCCAGTGACATGTTGATCTTGGTGAACTGTCTTCTAAGCCTCTGCTGATTGCCCTGTGGTGGCTCTGGTGCTGCAGGAGTAGGATTGGAGATGTGAACTGTACTCACAGATTGGTGACTCCTATTACGACCGGGTTGGCCATAAACAGCATTTGACTCTTTCTTCCCACTAGGGGGCTTCTTTGCAGTACTTGATGAAGAGGCACCCACCTGTATCTTACCACTTCTTATGCCACTTTCTACACGCTCTCCAGTCATTATCAACTCAGTAAAGCCAGATGATGAGCTTCCAATGAGATGACTATAAAAAGGACCATTCAGCATACTCATAAACTTATCCACTAACTCCCTGTCAGTCAAAGGAGGTTGAACTCTACCAGCCAAGTCTCTCCACTTCTGAACATACTCCTTGAAGTTCTCCTTAGCACCCATAGACATGCTTTGGAGTTGCATGCGAGTTGGTGCTAAATCAGCATTGTATTGGTATTGCCTGTAAAAGGCCTCAGCAAAATCATTCCAATCACGGATGTTGACACTCTCCAATTGATAGTACCATTCCAATTGAGCTCCAAACAAGCTTTCTTGGAAGAAATGAATCCACAGCTTCTTATCAGCAGTATGAGGTTGAATCCTCCGGACATAAGACATTAGATGCAGCTTGGGACACGAAACACCATCATATACTACAAAAGCAGGGACCTTGAAACCAATGGGTATAACCATTCCAGATATCAAACTCAGGTCTTCAAAATCTAGCCCAAAAGACTTTTGCAATTCCATAGCATCCATTCTATCCACCAGCATCTTGAACTTATCTTCATTAGGATCATGATAGTAATTTGTTTCAGAATCAGAATCCCCCATAGTATTATGGAGACTGCCTCCCTCTTTCTCAGACTCTTCAGACTCATAATCTTCAACCTGTTCCTTGGTCTTGACAGGACCTCTAAAACTTCTTCCCATATTGATGAGGCCTCCTGACCTTCTAGTCTTCTTAGTCCTCTTAACTAGTAGTGTCTTCAATTCATCCTGCCCCTTGGACAAGTTCAGGATCAGCTCTTGGAATTGTGCATTCTGTGCCTGGAGATCTTTGACTTTTTGTTCAAGAGCCATTGCTGCTGAAATAAACAGCGAGAATATAAGATACCTGTACATAAGAAACCTGTGATGCAATGATATGGTGTATAAATGCGTATGCAATGTTTTCAAGGACCGCAGGATTTAAATTTGTTTAAACAACCAAAAAGTCAACTTTTATTAGTAATAAATTTGTTTGCCCTTTGGGCTTAAAATAAAAATGAAATGAATACAAAAAGATGGGGTTTTAAGTCTCCCATGGACGTTTCCTCTTTGTGATGAGGTATGAGTTGAGATTCCGTTCCTCGTGAAGTTGCTTTGTTAGCTCCAGGATTCTTTCTTGACTTGCTTTGTAATGAGTCTCAAAAGTATCCCTTTGCTCCTTCAACTGGATCCAGGATCTCTGTAAGTCTTCCATGTCATTGGGCATGTCTGGGTGAAGGATGGTATAAGAAGTATCTCCTTCAGCAACAGGCTCCATAGTAACTGGAAGGATGGCAGGATATGGCATCATAAGAGTCTGAGCACGAGATCGCACCCATCTGAGATAAGCTTCCATAGGAATAGTGTACTTAGGCTCCAGAGTCTTGCTGTCAACCTTGTTTACTTTACCCCATGCTCGTATGAACCTTTGACGATAACCTTGCAGATCGTTGTCGTAGTCAAACACAATACCCTGAATCAACATGTCATGAGGACCATCACTCCGAGCGTAACCAAACTGCCGTAAAGCTAAGGAAGGGTTGTAAGTAATGCCTCCTCTTATGCCTAGAAGTGGCACATTAGGAAACTCCCCACAACGGTCAATGTTAGTAACATTCTCCATAGATCTAGAGCACCAATGAATATCCGAATGAGAAAGTGACATAATCCTCTTGGACCACCTGAACCCTTGTTCATTCTTCATCACTGATCGAGGAAGGTGAGAAATAAACCACCTAGATAGTAAAGGTATACAACACATCAGAGTTCCTCGTGCCTTCGTAGTATGAGTATGAAGAGAATGCATGACGTCCCCAAGTAATGTAGGCACTGGATTGTGAGTCAGGAATATGTTGATGGCGTGAACGTCTATGAACTGATCTGGATTGGGGAACAACACTAAGCCATAAATCAACAAGGCTAAGATCTCCTCAAAAGCATCATAACTCATAGCCTTCAAGAAAACTTGAGCCTTCTCTATCAACACCTTAGCAAGAATACCCTTAACTCCGCTTCTCGTTTCTAGGACAGTGTCTGATTTCTTCAGATGTAGAGCTGCAACAATGACTTCAGGTTTAGGCTCTTTTTCTAAGACTGTGAAGGGTTTCTGATCAAGAAATAGGTATACCCAGAAGTTTGGAGAACTCCTCCATCGTAGGAACCAGCTGATAGTCGGGGAATGTGAAGCAATGATGTTTAGGATCAAAGAACTGAAACATAACACTCATCATGTCTTCATTGAACCCTGAAGTGACTAGATCCAGTAGGTGACCATGCCTCTTGATAAACTGGGAGTTTTCAGACACTTGAGAAACCAACTCCTTAAGCTTAGGAGGTATTCCTACAAAGTTGATCCGGATAGTGTTCCTACGAGCAGAAGCCATGACCTGCAACAAAGAACAAAGATAAATCCTTTGGTCCTTGAAATGGTTAGTGAAAATGCTATGCTTATGATGCATGATGTCATGATGTTATGCTCAATCACAAACATGTGGCACACACAAACAAGTCACACAATAGCCCTAGGTTTGAAGGCTCGCATGAGGTTTAAAGGTAAGTATCCTCCCCTGAAGTTTAGTTGGTTCATCATGTCCTACAAAAGTAACCGGGTTCTAAGGGATCTCAAAATCACTGATCCTTTCCAAGGGTGGTTGTTCAGTAGGCAACTTACTTTCCAACCAAAACCCTCCCAGTTTAGAATCTCAATGAGCGTAACATCGAGTATCAATCAACTTCAGTCTGCACCAAAGCCGGTTATCTCACTACTTTCTAAAGGCCAAGATGGGATGACTAAGGTTCTAAAAGTTAGTTAGTGCATTGACAACATATGGCAGCCTCATATTATCCTCAACTTGACTTAAGGAACATAAGCACCAACAAAGAAGTCACACTAACTATGGCCACCAGATCAACCATATCGTTATACGCCGTACAGTTTCCTTGGTCTATTGTCATTTACCTAAGGTACACTAGATCCGGGTTAAGATCTTTCACACATAAGAGCACCCAACAGATAAGTAAAGCAAACAAGGCAAACAATTTTAAAGTGATCTATTTCCTAAGGGTACCCCTCTTTTATTAAGTCCCCAGCAGAGTCGCCAGTTCTGTAACACGGTGGGAGAACTGACTTTAGTTAAATATTGCGGATAGCAAGAGTCGCCACCGACTTTTATTTTATCCAAAGGAAAGGGCATAAAAGAACAGGAATGACCTTAAAAGATTTTTGGGTTCGGGGGGTAGGTTATGTAAAGGGAAGGTGTTAGCACCCTTTACATCCATGGTTATCCATGGGCTCTTAGTTACTTAGCTAACTTTAAATTGTTTTGAGAAGTGTAGTGTGTGAAAAAAAATTTCTTAAGTACTTTATAATGATCCTTGTACGGATATATATAAAGACTTTGTTTTGAAAATTGTTTGAAAATGTGAAGTGTTTATGAAATTTTTTTGAAGGAGTAAGCAAGTACTTAAGAGGAACCTACCCTAAATTGAATCTTTTCTGTTCTTAAATGTTCTTTCAATGGTAAGACTATCCCTATTATTAAGGAATAGGTAGTCATTACCTTGGATGTTATAAGGGACATGTGAAGGGTCATCTGTGTTTAGGCAACTGTAAGGTGTCTTAGCAATACGAAGGGACTTATCATCTTTTATTCGAAGGGACAAGATCATTTACCGTAGGCAACATCGAAGGGACTTGATCTTATAATCTTAAAGGGACTTGATGATATTTTATGAGAAGGGACTTTGCTTTTTAGACACCTTACTTGACCTTATAGTTAGGAAACATTAGGGATAACCTTAGAAAGTGATAGATGGCGATCGAAGATCGACTTACGTGTGTGAATGATTTATTTTCAAATATTTAATCTTATTTAATTAGTTTTTTTTAAATTTAATTAATTACAATTATTTTTCACTGCCTATTTACTAACCACGCAATTATATTTACGAAAATAAATGGCAGAAAATTAAAGGCAAATACAAGAAATTCCTAAACTATTACAACGCTTTGGGGTAGTTACATAATAATTAGGCGGAAAATAACACTAAATTATTACATTAACGAGACAGTTACATAATTATAAGGCGAAAAATAAAAACTAAATTATTACCAATATGAAACAGTTACATAATATGATAAAAAGTAAATGAATAACATAAAAATGAGTTAGAGTTAGAGTGAAAATTAGAGTTCAAGGTTTATAAAGGAAATTATTAGGAAAAAAATTGGGTTAGTGAAAAAAGTTAAGGTTGAACACATTAAAATTCATAAAGAAAATATATAATCAGTTTTAGGAAAGCAATTAAGGTTTATATAAAAAATTTAAGGTTTAGGAAAAGAACAGGGTTAAAAGTTTAATGAAAGAAAAGTTTATGATTTAGAGAAAATAACACGGTTAAAGTTTATAAGAAAATTTTAAGGTTTGAAATTTAGAGTTTGTGGCGAAATTGTCAGGGTTTAGGAAAAAAACAGTTTTAGAGTTTAGTGAAAAATATAGGGTTTTAGAGAAAAATATAGGGTTTGAGGCGAAAAAATCAGGGAGGTTAGTTATCTGTGCAGATCTAAATATATAACATAAAAAAAAATAATATGAAAAAAAACGACGTTGCTAACGCAAAAATTGCGATCATCGCAATTGGATTGGATCCACACTATTAAACCATGGAAAAAAAAGTTTCCACAAAATATAAATCGATATACATATTAGTATCATATATATTATATAATATAATAAAAGAAAAAAAAACCACATAATATAATATAATATAGCATGTGCATAATTATAGATATATATTCACATATTTTAACTCATGGCTTTGATACAGTAAAACTTTTTTCATGCACGTACAGTATAATGAAATATATATATATATATATATATATATATATATATATATATATATATATATATATATATATAAAACAAAAGTCTTATTATAAAGTTGAAACAAAAACAAAACTATATACAGATTTGTACATGAATGTCAACGTAAATAGTATAGCTGGGAAAAACAATAGTTATGAATCGCACATACCTGCCTGTGTGCTCAAAACCGCCAATGAAAAATATCCCACAAAGGTATATCCGCCGCTTCTTTGTTTTCTGTACCTTTTTCGATCTTTCTTTTTCCTTTTTTTCTAGCAGCATACAACATAAATATATATAGGGGTGAATTAGGGTTAAAGTAAATGGGCCTAAATATTTATTTTGGAACCCAATAAAAATATTAATATAAATAATTAAATAAAGTTTTATAAAAATAGTTAAAATTAAAATAAAAACTAATTAACCTATTTATTTATTCTAGACCAAATATAAAAATAAATAGACTCAAAAAAATAAAAGTCGGGCACCAAAATGCTCGAAAAAATAAAATGAACACGTCAAAATAATCAGCGCGAAATAAATGACTCGGAAAAATACAGCGTTTGGTCGGATTTTGGAATAAAAATTATGACCGTTTAAACTGCTCAGACTGATCAACTTATGACCAAAAATAGTCGTAAAAATATTTTTAGCATGTCAGGTTAATCTACATGAACCGTAGATTAATATTACTGACGTTTGCAAATTTAAATGCGACATTTTTCGTTTATTGGTTTTAGGCACAATTAAAAATTAATTTGACCAGTCCGTCTGTAAATTTCGAGAAATTATTCCGGCTAATATTAAGACGAAATACATGTTATGCTATGAAGATGATGCAAATGAATTTTAAACAAAAAGTCGGTTAGAGTTAAAATAGAGGGGAAATTTTGGATGGTAAAAAATGGTAATTAGAATAATCGAACTGAGAAAGAGTTTATGGCTCGAATGATAAAAATGAGTAGAAATGGATATGGAACTAGATACTTTGTGAAACAGACCAATTACCACAAACTCACACATAGCCACGAAACCTTAATCCAAACCAATTTTGCATCGCTTCCACAGAAATCAACGATCTTCTGGACAAACTACCCTCTGAGCGTATGATCAAATGAATTTAGAATCAATCACCTCAGATTAATCTGAATTGCTCTCTGGAAAAATAAATCCACAGATGCACACAATTGAATATATAATCATGATAAGCCTGAATCTCTGAATCCAAAACCATCGCATGAACCACTGCTTGGCAAACAGATGACCGCCACACACAACACGACCTGACTTTAAAACACGCTGCCTGAGAAATAACCTCCAATACAGATAACTTGCAATTCAAATAATCTTTTGATAGTTTGACCAGGATTAGGTCAAACGTCCATCTGAATGGAATCGCGAACTGAACAACCACACTTGGAGCTAAATCCCGGCCAGCTCTATGTTATGCGGCAAAAATAAATGTTATGCTTCATTTTTCTATGCTAATGATGCTATGAAAAATATGAGAATGATATGTTAAATGCTATGAAAAAGAGAGGGCAAATTTGGGTTGTTACAGCTGCCCCTATTCAAACAACTGTTAATCTGAAAAGGACGAGAGCGTCGATTGTCGGCCGTTCGAGATGAACTATGGTTGAATACCAAAAATAACCCTGAAATTTGCACTCTGCTGGAGAAGAAAAGAGATGGGAAATAAACCCATCCAAATGAAGAAAGTAACCCAAACTTCTGCGTAGGCTGTAGTAAAACAGAGCGGACGAGCTCTCTCCAAATTAAACTGTTACACCAAATGGAGAGATAACTTACACAGACGAGTCCTCCTCAAATAAACCTGTAACACCAGGCGAGAAGTAATTAGGACGGACGAGCCCTCTTCACAAATCTTTCGTAGATATGCGATGCTTGAGACAGACGAGTCTTCTTCAGGAAACTGTTACGCTAGGACCAGTACATTTTACCTCTTCAACACAGACGAGCATTGGATAAGATCAAGCGATCTGCTGAGGAAATGGTATTGAGCGATCCATAACCAGGTATGAGCACGGCTCAAACAACGAGGAGTAATATCAAGCGATTTATAAATCGGACAATGTCTTTTGGTACAACGCCAGGCGACTACTGGCTTACCACAGTGACGGTGGACTTTAACGGCGTTGCCATATCGAGCGATTTGCAAACCAAACAAGATCGAGCGATTTGATAGGAGAATGGTATCAAACAATCCATCCACAATAGGTCCGTTGACACGGGAAAACGCGATCAGTTGATTTGAGAAAAGAGTAACAACTCTGCTAGGGAATATCATCTAGTGACATCTTGCATTTTCTGGACTAGTTGATTGCTCGAAGATCAATCCAAGAGGATTTTACAGAAGACATGACATCCAAAATGCCCAAGTTTCTTCAAACTCTTAGAGATTCGTCGAATCTTGACATAACTGCCCCATATTGCATGGGCTGTGGAAGAATTTGTCTCACTAGAGTTCCTCTGAAGAAACTTCAATCTCGCTTTCGAATTCAGCCTAAAACTGTTACCTGTAAGCAAAAGGATACGCACACATGCCCCTGGTAGAAATGAACCAAGTATGGTTGAACTTTGGTATGATTTTGAATTTTTCTTTGTTTTTATGACAGACTCACTGGGTATCAACTCAAAGGTTGAAGAAGTGAAGACTATGATATCGACTCAAGGGTCGTAAGAAACGGCAATATCGACTCAAGGGTCGAGAAGAACACAACAACATCAACTCGAGGGTTGAGGAATAAAGTGACAACAACATCGACTCGAGGGTCGAGGAAATAAGGCAGCAACATCGACTCGAGGGTCAAAATAAAATAGCAACATCGACTCGAGGGTTGAGGAAACGAAGGCAGTGGTATCGACTCGGGGGTCGAGGAAAATAAAGCAATATCAACTTGAGGGTTGAGGAAACGACAACAACAATATCGACTCGAGGTTCGAGGATAACAAAGCAACATCAACTCGAGGGTTGAGGAAACAAGATGACAATATCGACTCGAGGGTCGAGGAAAACAAAACAACATCAACTCGAGGGTTGAGAAAACGAAGGCAATAATATCGACTCGAGGGTCGAGGAAAAAAAACAACATCAACTCGAGGGTTTAGGCAATGAAGGAAGCAATATCAACTCGAGGATCGAGGAAAACAAAATAACATCAACTCGAGGGTTGAGGAAAGAAGGAAGCAATATCAACTCGAGGGTCGAGAAACAGAAGCGATGATATCGACTCAAGGGTCGAAGCAAACACCAATATCGACTCAAGGGTCGAAGAAGACCAAAGCAAAGATTGCCACGCTCACCTGAAGTGAGAGGCTGAATGGATATAGATGCCAACTGGTCATGATTGAGGAGATTCCAACACAGATTGAACTTTAACCTTGAAGATGCCAATGACTACTGGACTTTAGTCGTGTATGATGATCAGATGAAGAAACCACAACATCTGAGGAGAAATTCTCTGATCAGGGAAACACGCTTCCCGCGCCCTACTAGGATTAATCATCAGAAATTCATTCTGGGAACTACCTTGCATACTGTAAGATTGTCTCAAGAGGATTTTACAGAAAACATAGCATCTGAAATGCTTCAGTGTTTTCAAACTCTTGAATATCTCAAAGTAACCACATCAGACTGTATGGTCCATGAAGGAATTTTCCCCAAGATCTTGCATCATCATGAGGTGTTCTTCCCCAGTATTCTGAACCTTGGGTAGGTGCATCTGATTAACCGTCTTCTAGAGAGAGTAACTTCTAGTTCTTCTAGGGTGACATGCCTCAGTACGGACATTGCTTTGGAGAAAACACCCATGTTAACTGCTCTGTGAGAGATTTGAATCTCGAAGTGATTGCCCCAGTTTGGCTGGAAATTGAAGAGATTGATCGATGTTATTACCCCAGATTTGCTGCATTTAACCCAACTGGTTGGAAAAGTCCTTATTCAATGAAGTTTCTTGGAAAAATGACCCTTGACATGAATGTCCTTCAGAAGTTTCCGCCTTCTCAACTTGGCAAGATTAAGCTTCTAGACTGAGGGTCCATATGTGAACTTCTTTGATGCCAAACAAATGTATGCAAGCAGAAAATGTTTTATTCTGAGAATGAAAATTCTAATGCAACACATGTGCTAATCTTGAAGTTCTATTGAAAGGATGTCGCAAACCTTTGTGAGCAACTCACTGGTTAAGATACGACATATATATATATTTTGAAAGAAAACATGCACACGCAATACCAACATGGATCTTTTAGCATAACTCATAGGAGTCAGGAAGGCTATCTTGTGGTAGTACACTCTCGAATTAACCCTGTTTCAGTTAGGACTTTTAAGGGTTGTATTGTGGTCTGTTTCACGGTTATAGAAACAAAGGATATAGGCTTGAAGTTAATATGTGCCCACCCATCTTCGTGATGTCCTTCCATTCCTATGTTCAGCTAGCTTTCACAAGTGCTCACCTCTCAAAAGGGTTTTGTGTTGGTTGAAGAACCATTACTACTAACGGTCTAAGCACCACTGAGGTTGTTGTTGGTATAACAGTCACCACCCCTATTGTCTTTTGTGTCTGTATCACACGACTTGTTCTTGCTTAAGGATCTTTCTTGTGTAATCCTTTCCATTTTTCGCCTTTGTTTCATTTTTTGTTTATCCCTAACTTTTTCCTGGACTGATCCTTGTGAATCTTTTGCAATTGAAGTCCAGCGGGATGCCCAAACGTTTTCCTAAGTCGCTTGTTTTCAAGTTTCGACTTAGCGGGCTACTTATTTCTTTTTTTTTATTCTCTTTTTTTGAACAAATCGTGTGACATTGTTTGTCTTGACTGTTTTGTAAGGGTTGTGACTGTCTCACTCTTCAGTTGATGAAGGATAACCGTTGTGGTTTCCGGTCTTTAGACCTCTTGATTTGGTACACTGAAAGGTAATGGATCCTCAAATGCGCACTCCTTTATGAAAGCATGAACGCTCGGTCCAACTAGCTGACGTCTACCCTGCCCCGGGTTAAATGTAAGGGTTTTTTCATGCCAAAATAAACTCCTACTTCAAGGCTCAAAAGGGTTAACGAGGGTCTATCTCCCTTATGTATCCGCTGTTTGGGATTTGAAACAAAGCCTGTACATCGTCAACAAGGTCTTATTCAAGAGCACACAAATGGAGATTTTTGCATTTTCATTTCGTCATCCTCCATCACAGAGTTTAAAAACAACAGTTGGTATTGCAATGCACATTCACAAAATTATAAGTAAAACAAATGAATTGCTTCAAGAAAAACATGTGTGTTTCATTAATTAACATTCAAAAAGCAAACAAGTTTCATGCAAGCATACAAATGTTCAAACAAACATATAAAAGCTACACATGAAAATGCAGTAAAGAAAACTGAGCAATGCCATTGTTGAGGAGACTTGAATCCGTCTGGACCTGTTGATCTTGAATACTTTCAGTAGTCAATAACTTTTTCTGATGAGATTTGCAGTCTTCAATCAAATGACCATGTGTCAGCACCATACTTCATTCCCAATTCTTCTGACCTGAGGCTTTCGACGTTCAAACAATGACACGAGATGTCTGAAGAAAAGAGTGACACTGAGATGAAATTGCCACATAAGTTTGCTCGGAAAGACCTGACGATCTTCTGCCTACGTATCTCCATTGACCAAAGATCAATGAAGAATCATAGTGACGTAGTTCCCCTCAGCAGGGATGAAAATGAGGTACATAAACTAACCATCCTCATAGCTGCTCTTCAAAATCAAACTGAGAATCACCTTCACATGTATCCTCAATAATTTCCTCCATAACATGCGGTGACGAACCCACATGACCAAACAGAGACTTGTTAACTTGAATGCCTTGAGGCGTCACTGAAATCAAACCAGACTCAATCAAATCCTGAACCTTATCCCTGAGAGGCTTGCATTCTTCAGCTGAATGTCCTGGTGCGTTGCCATGGAAACCACATCGATCACTGGGATCAAAACTTGGTGGGTATGGAAAAGGCACCTGACCCGGTTTCTTCGGCACTATCAATCCATTATCGATCAGGCATGGAAGTATCTGATTGTATGGCACTGGCAATGGATCAAAATACCTTTTTGGTTTCTTAATGTAGTAACGACGCCTTTGTGGAGTACACTTCTGTTGGCATGATCGCTGTTGATATTGAGGAGGTTCACTATTAACTGACACCTGACATACGAATTCAGAAGGTTGCTGACTCTGAGCAGTTGAGATGCATGGGTACTGTGAATAAGTCAATGGAGCTTGAGGATCTTCCCAGATTGCATCGATTACATCCTTTCCTTGTGAACTGACAAAATATTCATTCTCTTCAGCTGAGCTATCTGAAATACCTTGGATCTTTCCCATCTTGATAAAGCTCTTAATGCATTCTCCAACTATCACCAAGTCCGAGAAACTCGAAGTTCCACTGCCACTCAATCTCTCCAAGTACGGCCCCTGCAAGGTCTCTATGAAAAGATCAACCAATTCTCTATCTGATAGCGGGGGTTGCACCCGAGCAGCTACTTCTCTCCATGTCTGGGCATACTCTCTGAAAGATTCACCATCCCCTTGGGATAAAACTTGCAAATCCATGCGGCTAAGAGCTCTATCAAGATTATAGTCATACTGCTTCACAAAGGCATTGGCTAGGTCTGACCATGATTGGATACGACTGCTCTCTAACTGCATATACCAACTCGATGATGCCTCACCCAGACTGTACTGGAAACAATGAATCATCAATTTGTCATTATGCTCATATGAAGTCATCCTTCTGCAAAATTTCACTAAATGCTTCCTTGGACAACTATCCCCTTATACTTTTCAAACTTCGGTACTTTGAACTCTGGAGGTATTACAAGGCCGTGTACCAGACACATGTTCGCATCACTTAGATCAATGACATTACGACTTTGAAGGGCTTTAATCTCTTCCTCCAACACGCGGAATCTTTCCTCCCTCTCCACAACTCGTGGATCTTGGATTCTCACCACAGGGATTGCCTCTTGGGAACTTGGCATAGTGAAAGCAAAACTGTGATAATCTGCAGCATCAACAGAAGAGGAATGTCCACTCCGGGCGACCTGACGCTCTCGAACATTCGGGTTCTCAACAGGGATATGTGCAGGCTAAGCTTGAGTAGAATTACGGCCATCCTGCCTTGCCAAAGTCATCATAGCCTCTAAAAGTTGGTCCCACTGATCTCTTGTTAACCCAACACTTGAAAACTGGCTTTTCTCTCCAGGGTCCATGATCTTTCCAGAAGATGCTTCAAGTCTGATACAAGAGCTGGAATCTCAACTGTAGATGGTGAAAAAAGAACGGATGAGCCCTGCCTGTGGAACAGAAATGCAATGCAAATGCTATGAGATGCCATGTTTGGTTACTTCCGAAGAATCTATCTGCTTTGATCCACATTTTAGTACAGAAGAAATCCAACAGCATAATCCAGATATGAGATCCTCATAAATAACTGAACATGTATGCTAAAATGCTATGATGGCATGTATGCAGCTGGCAAGTGATCGAGAACTGGTGTCTGTCTGGATACGGAGCACTGAGCTGAGAACCAAGTATCTGATGATGTATGTCCTCTGAATAATAACCATATTATAAGAACTCAAAACCAAGGATCAAGAACTCCAGGATTATAATAATCGGACCAAAACATAAGATCACACTGAAGATGAAGGGTATGTTGAGGTCAAGGGTTCCTGCAAACTTGTAAACCCCTCCCAATCTCACGGGTGTGCTCCGGGTCAAACATCACAGACTCTCAAAGCCGAATAGCAATAATACGTTCACCGTTTCCGAGAAATGGCTCATTACCAAATCAGGGAATCAGTTTGGCATTATGTACTACTCAGGGAGGCCTCAGTTGAGTCCGGGAAAACAAGGTCAACCTATGTGAGTCCTAGGTGGGACCTCGGGTGCGAATGGGTTTGCCACACAATATGGTCTGCCACTGTCACCACTAGAGAAGGATGTTTCCACAAGGTTCTCAATGATCAGTCCCCAGCTGCACATAACTATCAAGGTTATGAGATGAGAGAGGAAGATCCCCAAATCAAGACATTTCCAAGATGGTCGCAAATTTGCGCGTGGAACTCACTACTACCCCCGTGACAAGATCTCATGAGGCCAAAGTGGAACCACTCTAAGTCCTAAAGTGCACTCGAGCCTTGGTAATGAGCTCATCTCTCAGAAACAGTATCACCCAAGTCCCACCAAACAGAAAATCCAGTCCAGACAGTCCAGTATAATATATGATGCTGAAAATAAATACTAAAAACTATAAATAAAGCTGTAAATTAATTGTAAATAAACAATAGTAAAATAAACATGCAACGACAAACAATCAACACCCAAAGAAACAGAAACACACAAGAGCTAGGAGAGACTCTCAAGGGAACCAGAGATTCTGGGTTCGTTTCCCCAGCAGAGTCGCCAGTTGTCGCTCCCTGGATTTCCATCCTGGTACAAACGCGAAAGTGGCGCGGAAAAGGTAGAGTCGCCATCCAGGCATTTTTATCCCGAAGGAACGGGAATGGTAATGTTGCACAAACCAGAAGAAAGAAGAGGAAGGACACGAGTCCTGCGAACCAAAGAGACTGAGTTCGGGAGTCGGTTACGACCTGGGAAGGTATTAGCACCCAGATTGTCCGCCGTACCCGACGGGATCAACGCTTGCAAAGAAAACTGTTTCAAAGGGTGAAGAAATGAAAGCTGCTGCGAAGAAAATAAACTGAACTGGATAAAAGAAATGAAAAGGAAAAATGTAGGGGAAATAAGAATTGTGCTCGAATGGGCCCTACCCCGGTGCCTACGTACCTCATCTGGACAATGAGGATCAGAGTCGTCGTAGTTCCCCTAACTAGGGGTGGAAAGGATTGCTTGTGTATTAAGGCTTGAACTGCCTATGTCAATGCTCAGGTGTTGCAGGCTCGGATGACGAGTGTGTTACTGTCTTGCAAACACTATCTAACAACTATACACCAAATAGTGCGCAAGAACAATCCTCTTGCAAACACTAACCCTTGCATCCAACAATCCTGGATCGCAAGTCAGAATAGAAATACTTCTATGAGTTTGTGTTTGAGAAAGAAATGAATTGTACAATATCAATACAAGATTGATCTTTTCCTTTTAATCAAAGTTCACTTCACAATATAAATGCAAGTATTCAATATATATGAATGTGAAATGATATGATCAATATGAACACTTTAGAAATATTTGAAAATATTCAAAAATGAGTGACTTTGATTGTTTAGAAATTTTATGATAAAAAATGATCGGATGTGTTTTTCACATTTGAAAAATTCATAATATATATGTTTTAAAAACACCCATTCAAAGGGGTATGAAATGTTTATGAAACAATCAATGAAAAGGTATAATATTCAAAAATTATTTCAAATGAAAAGAAACAATTTTTTCCAAATTCGTTCAGTGTTAACCGGTTAATCAAAAGGGGTAACCGGTTAACGCTGTAACGTTAACTGAGAATATTAAAATATTTGAATCGTTAACCGGTTAACCTATTTGGTTAACCGGTTAACCTATTTGGTTAACCGGTTAACACTGTAAAAACTTAGAAAAATTTTTAAGTTTAAAGTGTTAAACCAGTTCCAAATAATTTCTAAAAGGTATATGCAAATGTGCTAACATGAAAACCTATATTTGAACACTTGTATATCAATTAAGATGTGAGTTTTTATATACCTAAGTCTTGTGTCCAAGTCTTGAAAGGTTACGAGCATTTGCATACGGAGCATGATTCCCATGATAACATTTCCATAGAGTGATGCATATCCTTGATCTTGATCTTATTGAAAGCTTGACTTTTTGCAAACACAGAATGAACTTGAATCTTGTTGTCTTCATCAAAATCTTTAGATTGAAGTATGCTTATACCCAATTATAAGTTTCAATATTACTATTCAATTCAAACACAACTTCACACTATCATCCTTAAATCCGACTAGCATTCTTACATACAAATTCATATCAACAAAACAAATAATACTCAAGCGCTCGGCTTAACTTCAACCAATCTAACATGCATACTATTTCAGTCGGCATGATACATTTATCCATCAATTATGATTCCATCTACTATCAACAATAGATTAAGGGTGATCAGTTCCTCAATTTGTCGATAAACATCTGAAAACCATAACTGTGGCATAAATCATCATTAGCCAACGTAATAGCGTACTTCAACTCGTGTCCCAAAGTGCGTAAGCATAATGCTCCACCAACTCTCTAAAGCTTACCAACGTCTTCTTAGTTTCCTTATCTCCAACTTCGACAATTATATCAAAACGTCCAAAAATCCATTCCACAATCTCTTATACATGCTAATAGCATAGAACAATCTTAAATATTTTTCCAACACATGAATCACTACAACATCGAGTACTATCCAATTCGGTTCATTCCAATTACCATTTTCATCCAAGTAAAAAAAATTTAACAACGTTACTCGGGCATTCGTATTTTCTCTCAACTCCACCATCACATACATCGTCACTTTACTCATTCTTATTCAACGTAAATTTCCTCTCAATGCATTCTCCAACACGGTTACAATCTTAAAAATACCAATGGTTTATTCCTAATAATATTTCACACTTGTTTTTATCTTTCCAAATTTTCAGCAATAGTTGCTCATCTTCAACCACATATTCTTCTTCCAATACAGACCTTCCAAACACAAAATCATATTCCAAAATAAAGATAATTTCATGGAGATTCCATAACTTCAAAAATCACTCAAATCTGATTTACAAGAAAAACGTTATCATTCTTACAATGGGAATGGTCAAGAATTCTCGTAGGCAGAATTTCCAAAAATCAGCAGCAGACCCAGTTATTAAACTGCACTTATCTCCCTCATCGTAAACCTCCTGAATGCAAATCTTATATGTAAACTGTAGGGAATTTCGTAAGCTTTCCAAAAAGTCCGGAAACGCCTTCATCAGAATCACGAGTAAAACGTTATTCCTCTTCTCTTGACTGCTGCTCCAAGTTCGCAAAAATCAGAATTTTAAGATTGATGAATATAAGTTCCATCTCTCTCGCTCTTACTTCCAAGGTCTACCAAGAATCTTATTCTACCTCCAACTTCGAAATTACTCGACTTAATCCAACTACACTCAAAGTGAAACAATATACCGCTTGGTCCATCAACTTATCATTCACATCAAATAAATCTTCCTTCTCAAACAATTCTCATATAAAATATACGCACTTCTCAAATTCGACCGATACGAATTCAGAAGTCTACACTCCTGCCGGTCCACAACAACATCGCTTTCACAACCTTGCACTTTCGCAACCAACATCAACTTGAACCAACTTCTTCATACCAATAACATTCTGGGGCAAGTCTCTCCCCCACTTAATTCCAAACCAACACCTGCAGACCACGACTAGAACTAACAATAAGTACCGACAGTGTTTCACACACATGCCGCGTACTAAGAAATAAACAACATTAAACGACATTGGCTGGACAGACCGACCTGCTCTGATACCACTAATGTAACACCCTTCTACCCCAAAACCAAATATTTAAAATAATATCAGAGTAATCAACAAGAAGGGTATCACATTTCATCATAACATCAAACATACAGTGTCATGTCCCGTAACACAGGTTAATCCACATCATGAACAACATATAAGCTTTTCGCAGCGGAATTTAAACTTCATAATTCAAATCATTAATCTCAATTTCATAAGTAAAATATCATTCATCAAGACTTCAACATCATAAAATAAGAAATTATTCTCAATTTAAAAAATATAACTGAAATCAAATAATATCTCCAAAACCCATTCCGGTGTTACATGACACAGAGCATGATACATTGACTCCAAACCATTTCTAAATAAAAACTAAGGTACACTCCGAGACTCTGAAAAACTCCTCTTGCAATGCAAGGTTACTCTTTCTCATTTGCAAGTTACCCACAAAAGAGGCAACGTTTTCAAGCAGGCAGGGTGAGTAATCATAATATATCATAAACATACAAGAATATGGAATATAAATAAATTAGAATAGCATATAATAACATCATCAATAATAAAATTCAACAACAACCACACAATCATGAATTCATCCAGAATATGCAATTCTAACCATCCTGATATGCGATATGCATGTGGTACCAATTTCATCATGAGATTGATACATGACCATCAACCGTCCACAAAGAAACACATCGTAATCATCGAGACACTTCAATCCACACAATGGGATTGAAGTTCAAAAATAGGTCGAAGCCCCATCGTGAATGTCATGAAATGCAATGATGCGTTACATCGTAAAAATTCATCGAGACAGCAAATGTGCATCATCCATTTCATATCTAACAGTTCAAACATCAAATAATCATATAATTTCATCGTAACAACACACCAAAATCTCATTTCATTAATTATCTCAACTTATCAAGACATAACTAATCATTTCATGTTCAACAAATGATCATCATAAAATCATGTCTTTCATCACGACAACACATCAACAATACTTCTTTATCAATCATACAACAAAACAACTTATTCGATTCAACGAGACAACCAAACAACTCCCTGTAGCGGTAAAGTCGTGAGTGTAAGCTATTGATTAACTTAACTCGATGTACACAGAGTCGCCACCGCGCTTTTGTTTATTTCCAAAAGGAAAAAAGGTAAAAGAACGAACAAAAACCTAAGGATCTAAAAGCAAAAGCTAAAAGAAACAAACAGAGAATGGGTAAGGGGATTGGTTACGAACCGGGAAGGTTTTAGGCACCCGACTCGTCCGTGGTACTCCACGGGAGCCCTTTGAAATATTTATTGCTTTTTTTGGTTTGAAATTGGTTTGCTTGAAAATGATTGAAGGGATGAGAAGAAGAATGTTTTTTAAGATTTTGTGTTTGAAGAGGTTTTTAATGCCTCATGCCTACGTACCCACAAAGTGCAATGCGAGATCAAAACCTCGTAGTTCGTGGTACAAAATTTGAAAAGAAACAATGAGTTGAATTGATTTTAAAATGTAGAGATAAGTCGTCATCCTTTAGCGAATAATTCCGCTAGAAAGGATGAATCATATCTAAACATGTGAAAAGAAAAGGTGCACAAAAGGCACAAAAACAATTGAGTGAGTTTTGAATTTTTTAAAGTATGTACGAAAATGATTTTTGATATATTTACATGAATTAACATTTATTTAAGAAAACAAAGTGAAAAGTTTAAAATCGCTTGACCTAAGTCAAGGTTTGATTATGAAAGTGTTTGAAGTTTAGAAAACAAGAAGATTTTTGAAATAGGGAGAAGTTTTGAAAATTTAAGAATGGGGAGGAGATGAAGGGACTAATCCTAATACTTGAATTAAAAGTTAAAAGAAGAGATACCAAACCATATTATGAATAATCTTCAAAGTTCGGAATTCCATCTTCAAAGGCTAATGAAATAACTTGAGGCCAAAGTTTCCAATCCATCACAACTTGAGCAAGGGTAGAGATCCTAAAATCTAAATCCATACTCCAAAGCTAAGGATAGTAACTATAGTCCGAAATTAAAGTCACAAGTCTTTTAATGTTTAATCCTTTATTAGTGTTTTGGTGTCCAAATGGACAAAATAAAAACCACAAACAACAATATAAACATAAACAAATGATATATGATATAATATGATAAAGCATAATAAAGAGATAAAGGAGCAAGAAATTAAAATAAAAGGATAAGGTGCGAGAGATTAAATTTAAACGGATTATATTCACAATATTATAATATTTACAATATAAAGTGGTATGATGAACTTAATCAAGCACAACCACGAAAAGACAAATAAAATCGAGGCAACCGGATCCAAGTGGATCTTAATCCGAATCGGGACAACTTTAGGTCTATGTTAAGCAATCGCCGAGTAATTTACGAAGTAATTATCCTACAAATGAGGCCGGCCACCACTAATTAAAGTGGAAAATATTTATGTTAATACATGTTAGAGAAACGATATTATGGATCATTCTCCGAAAACATGCCACACTAAAAGAAAAAGGATGGTCTAATCTTAATCGAGATTTTCGTTGATTTTATCGAAAAGCAACCTATCACAATCTCAAAGTATGGAGAATGATCCAAATGATCATTCATCCATAGATTTGAAATAATGAAGATTAAACTTATCGAAAATCAACAATCACGAATCGGAGATTGTCATCGACCAAAAAATAAAAAGATGGAGAAAAATGGATCTAAAAGATAGATCCAAAAAAGAAATAGAAATATATTTTTTTAAAATTCTTTTCTAAAACCTTTTTCCAAATTATTTATAACAACAATTTTTCCTAAATCCTTTGCTAAAATATACTTTAAACTATTTTTTCAAAAAAAATAGCATATAACAAAAAAAACAAAGAAATTGGAAAAATAATAAGAAAGAAAAAAAAGAAAATAGAAAGGGGAGGGGAGAAGCCATCGCAGGATGGGTGGTGATGACCGCAACACTAATTTATGGCCTCAGGCCCAAACTCATTTTACATAAAATAAAATTAATTATATAAAAAAAACAAAAGAAAAAGAATCAGAAAGAACAAATTGAAATGTTCTTCTTCTTCTTCGCATGAACAAGAAAACAGGGCACAAAATGCTCCAATCACGGCGGAAATAACAAGGCCGGAATTCCACTCCTCACCTTCAAAAAATTCAAACCGAACAGAACCTCTTCCTCTCTTCTCTCACGCGATTCCCAAATTTCTAAACACAAAATGAATGATCGAAGCTCTAAACCAACGGCTTCCTCCTTCTCTTTCTTGATTTTCAGAAATCTTCTTCTTCTCTCAATTCAGTTTTCTTTTGGTTTCAGATTGAAAGGTTGGAAAGAGAAAAAAAAGATTAGGGATTTGAAATTGATTTTGACAGGGTTTATGGGGGCTAATTGAAGCTTAAGATTTGTGAAGGAGGAGTGTTGTTTAAATAGGGGAAGAGGGCTGAAATTGGAAGGGTTGTCGTTTTGTGAAATTCGGAATCGTTTTGAGAAGTCACGTCAATCCTGTGCGTTGAGTTTTGCTAGCTTTGCGTTTTGTTTCAATTTGTTTTGCGTTTTGAATATTGATGCAGGATGCGTTGCTCGTGCGTGTGTGAAGTGCTTGAGGTGTGAGGTTGGGCCTGTTGAAGTGATGCGAAGGGAGTTTGGGCTGAAGGTGTTGGAAGCTGCTTGTGGCTAAGCCTAGCGTGAGGCTTGGATTGTTGTTGGCTGCGGGATAATTTGTAGGTCTGGCTGTGAAAATTGTTGATGTGTGTGTTTGGCACAGCTTACGGGATAAGCTGAAGTGAGCTTGCGGTTTGGCTTGGGCCGCATGATGCTTATGCGTTTGGAGTTATTGTTTTTGCTTGAGCTACCAAAGGCTTGGATCTGCTTGTTGCTGTACGGATTAGAGTGCGAAGTGAAGCTATGGCTTTGGATTGAATTGGCTGAGGAAAGGCTTGTACTTGTTTGGTTACGGCGCGTAGGGATGCATTGGCTTGCGTATGGATTTGTTTGTTTGAAGCTGTGATGAAAGCTGGCTTGAGGTGATATGAGGCTGATGTTGTTTGTTGTGGGCCAGGCGTACGGCTAGAGGGAATGTATGTTTGGCAAGCTAGTTGTGGGCCTGGATGAAATTTTGAGGCTTTTGGCTACGGATAGTTGCACATGGTGAGGCTGAAAAAATTTGAGTGTTGCTTGTAGGAAATGCTGGCTGGCGTGGACTTTGGAGTGTGATACGGCATGCTTTTGTTTTTATTTGGCTTGCTGTGTTGATGAGAAATTGGGCATGATAGGTTTTTTTAAAAAAGGAACAAATAAAATAATAAAAAAACTTGGTCAATGTTTTTATTAATAACTTCTTTTATTTATTAGATAATTGAATTCTAAAAAAATATGGGCTAAAAAAAATTAAGTGGGCTTAATGACAAAAAAAATGGTTCTATTATTTTTTGGTGATGTGAATATGGATTAGAATGGATAGAAGAATTTCTAAAAAGCTAATGAAAAAAAAAGAGAGAATCGAATAAAATGGATAAAAGTCGAAATATGATTTTAAAAAAATGGTAATTAATATAAATTGATTGAAATGGATAAAATAAAAAATATTGAATACTAATTGGATAATTGGAAATGGTTGAGAACAATGGGGATTTGGATAATCGAATAATCAAGAAAAAGAACGGAAAAAATGGATATTGGATAAAAGAAAATGGATAATCGAACTAAAGAAAAAAAATGGATGATGATGATTTTTTTTGTAGGTTTCACGACCAACTCCCGATTTCTCTTTCACAAGCCTTTGATGAAAATGAACACAGCCAACACAGAACCACTGAACAGTTGAATAAATTGCAACTCAAACCACAACTGTCATCTGAAAATTGTCTGATTATTTCCCTGATAAACCGAATCCATACTGAGGAAAATAAATCCTCAAATGGATCACTGATGAACTTGCAGACCCAAACCAAACCTCGCATAAAATACTGTCTGATAACTGATGCCTTTTGTACACAGCACAACCTGAACTTTTGAAAAACCGCTATCTGAGGAATAAACCACTGGCACGCACAAACTGGCAGTCAACACAATCTTTTGATAGTTTGAACAATATTAGGTCAAACATACATCTGAAATCGAATTGTGACTGAACAAACGCATCTGAATTGAATTCACTGTCTTATCTTCGCAAACCTGCAACACAGAGAAGAAGAAGAAGAACACTGCAACATATTTTTGGTATTTTGGTTAGTGATCAGTAAATATAAATAAAGAAGTAAAAATAATGGTGATCCCCTGCGAAGCAAAGACCCTCATCTGAGAAGAAACTCGAAAGCCAGTGCAATCTTGTTTGTATGCAAAATACAGATGATATGCGAAGAAATTTTAGGACAAAAATTAGGGTGTTACAGTTGCCCCTATTTAAGTTTCTTCAATCCGGAGATATGAAGATTGACATCTTCGTCTCTACAAGATGGGAGAGACTTAAATACAGAATACCCAATTTTTGTCCTAAGAGAACAATGATATGATATGAATATGATATGCAAACCCAAGATCTCTGTGGGGAAAATATGACCACCAGAGGAAAACAAAAACTTGGGGACACAGAAGAAAATCCCGCTGGGGAAACAACAATAGACAACCAAAGAATTACCAGGAAAATAAATCGCTGGATAACAGACTCCACTTGGGAAAAGGTATGATATAATCAATATAGATTCAACCAGGAAAAACAAACATCCTTCCAGGAATATCAAACAAACAAAGCATTCGAGTCCAAAAATGGAGAAATACTGAGTTGGAAAAGAATCATCAACTACCTGTTTACTGGGTAGGAAATACAACAGACTCGACTATCGATTTACTGGATAGGAGCATGATCAACTACCTGATTTACTGGGTAGGAACTCAATCAAAGGGAAACAACTTCTATTACCTTTTTACTGGGTAAGAGGAAAATATTTGATTTTATTACCTTTTTACTGGGTAAGAGGAAAATAACTTGACTACCGGATTTACTGGGTAGAATAAATCTCGACTACCTGATTTACTGGGTAGGAGCTCAAGCAAAGGACAACAAACTCTATTACCTTTTTACTGGGTAAGAGGATAAAATCTCGACTACCGGATTTACTGGGTAGGAGTACAAATAAAAGAACTTGATCAATTTGGTAATATTACGCACTATCGATTTACTGATAGCTTAATTCCAAAATAATATATCCACAAAAGGGGACCAAAGTTCAATCCAAGAACAAATTGGAAAGAAACGGTCAAACAAGACTCATCCCGAGGAGGAAATATCTCAACTGGGGAAAATTCCATCCAGATAATAAACTGGGGAGGAAACTGAATCAACATCATCCACGAGAAACAAACTCAGTGGGGAATTAGAAAGGATTAACACTTTCTGCTTAATGGTCGACACTCTAAACTTGAGAGGAAGACGACACACACACTCTGTGGGGAAAGTCCACACCAAAGAGCAGATAACAAAGATAAACGCAAGAATGCAAGCAAACAATGCTATGCTTATGCGTATGAATATGCTTATGAATATGCTGACAAAACAAACATAAAGATAAGAAACGGGTGACATGAACACCACAACAACCAGATACTCGGCTAATCCCAAGGCAAAAAATGCAGGGAAACATGCTGGAGATTCAACTTGAAATCTGCAGGGGAATATCATAAGCCATCAAAGGAATAAAATCCTACTACAAGGCTTAAATCATGAAGAGACAGCATCTGCTAGGGATATCATCCTGCTGAGGAAAAGTAATAATCTGCTGAGGATGGAAATATTCTTGATAAAAATCAAACTTCACGAGGAATAACTATCATACCACTCCTGTTCCACTTGGGGATAGAGTGCAAGACCTGCTAAACATCACATAGGAATCTGCTGGAAATCAACACATGCATACCTACTGGGGACCCATATGGGGATATCAGAAGTTAACATCATAGCCAAAACACAGTTACGAGGGATTTTAAATCAATACCCAACATAGGGTAAAAGAAAACCTCTAAACTGATTGTTATATCAATACTTCTATAATCAAAGATGCAAACAAATCAAGCTGAGGAAAAAGAGCTCAGCTGGGGATTCCCAATACTTCTCAATTCAAAGATAACATGCTGAGGAAGAGATCAAAACTCAGCTAGGGATTCTTAAAAACATCCCTTCCAACAACCCTTCTGGGGAATACATACAATCTCCGTTCATGCTTATTGTTGGGGAACAAAACATCATTAACATCAATCTGTCAAGACTATCCAGGAACTTCGCATGGACACAACCGAATCAAACCCTGATTTGGGAGAGACGAGTTACACACATCCAGACTTTACCATTCTTGGAATCACTATTGATATCCTTTCTTTGTTCATATATCAAAAGAAAAATGCTTTTTAAAATCTTCAAAGATTAAATTTATTAAATTTGTTTCAAAAATCATCATCAACAATAAATTGAAATTTTGTAAACAGAAACAATATAAAGAATTGCAAACAAATGGATAAAAGCTCAAATTCATTGATAGAATGGTAGTCAGCAAATGGCATGACTCCATGGATCATTACAAGTTTGAAAAATGGTAAATACATGGAAAAGGGCTACATTGAGATACAATGATCACTATTCTCCCTATCAAATTTGAACTCCACTGTGTCTGAAACATCAGTCAAGGATGAGTGAATAAGAATCTTTGATGAATAATTCTTTTGAGGAATAGAATCGGAAATCCTCGGTTGCTACAAGTGATTCAGTCTGTCGACGCAGTTACTTGCCATGATCCCTAACTTTTGCCTAGATTGCCCTTTCGGGTTTTCAATCTACCGGGATAATTATTTCTGTTTTTGTCTCTAATTTTTGCCTGGACCGCCCTTTCGGGTTTTCAATCCACCGAGACGCTCATTTTTGCCTAAGCCGCCCTTTCGGGTTTTCAACTTAGCGAGCTGTTCTTTTATATTTTAGGCGAAGTATTTCTTGACTGCATCCGCATTCATGGGGCGAGTGATCTCCTCACCATCCATAGTTGCAAGAATTAATGAACCGCCAGAGAAGGCTTTCTTAACAACATATGGGCCATCATAGTTCGGAGTCCACTTGCCCCGAGAATCTTTAAGGAAAGACTGAATCTTTTTGAGCACGAGGTCGCCTTCTCTGAATACACGAGGTTTGACCTTCTTGTCAAAAGCTTTCTTCATTCTTTGTTGGTACAACCGACCATGACACAAAGTTGTTATTCTCTTTTCCTCAATCAAATTCAACTGATCAAATCTACTTTGACACCATTCAGCCTCAGTCAACTTGGCTTCCATCAGAACTCTCATTGATGGGATCTCAACTTCGACGGGGAGCACTGCTTCTGTACCATAAACAAGTGAGAAAGGGGTTGCCCCTGTTGAAGTGCGGACAGATGTACGATACCCATGCAATGCAAAAGGGAGCATCTCATGCCAGTCCTTATATGTCACAACCATCTTCTGAATGATCTTCTTAATGTTCTTGTTCGCAGCTTCAACAGCCCCATTCATCTTCGGTCTATAAGGAGAAGAATTATGGTGTTGAATCTTGAAATCTTCACAAAGCTCTTTCATCATCTTATTATTCAAGTTCGAACCATTATCAGTAATGATTCTATTCGGAACACCATATCTGCAGATAATTTTGTTCTTGATAAACCGAACCACGACTTGCTTGGTCACATTAACATACGATGCCTCTTCCACCCACTTGGTGAAATTGTCAATTGCTACAAGAATGAAACAATGTCCATTAGAAGCCTTGGGTTCAATCATGCCAATCATATCAATTCCCCACATAGAGAAAGGCCATGGGGAAGAAATCACATTGAGATAAGCTGGTGGCACATGAATCTTATCAGCATACACCTGACACTTATGGCACTTTTTCACATACTTGCAACAATCAGATTCCATTGTCAGCCAATAGTAACCTGCTCTCAACATCTTTTTAGCCATTGCATGCCCATTAGCATGAGTGCCAAAAGATCCTTCATGAATTTCTTTCATCAACATGTCTGCTTCGTGTCTATCCATGCATCTGAGCAAGACCATGTCAAAATTTCTCTTATAAAGCACATTTCCATTCAGGAAGAAATTGCCTGCCAATCTCCTCAAAGTCCTCTTATCATTATCAGATGCCCCAAGCGGGTATTCTTGACTCTGGAGAAAACATTTAATATCATAATACCAAGGCTTGTCATCATGGACCTCTTCAACTGCAAACACATGAGCTGGTCTTTCAAGTCGCATCACACTGATCATGGGAACATCATTCCACTGGTGCACCTTTATCATAGAAGCTATATTTGCTAAAGCATCTGCCATCTGATTCTCATCACGAGGAACATAATGGAATTCAACTTTGGTGAAGAAAGTTGATATCTTCCTGGCATAATCTCTATAAGGGATCAAGTGGGGTTGATGAGTTACCCACGTACCCTGGATCTGATTAATTACCAAGGCAGAATCTCCATATACATCAAGATGCTTAATTCTTAAGTCAATAGCTTCTTCAAGACCTATAATGCAGGCTTCATACTCAGCTTCATTATTGGTACAAGGAAAAGTCAACCTTGCGGCAAAAGGAATATGTGAACCATGGGGAGTAATGATCATTGCCCCAATTCCTCTTCCACGTGCATTCACGGCACCGTCAAAAACTAAACCCCATCGAGATCCAGGCTCCGGCCCTTCCTCAATCAAAGGTTCATCACAATCTTTCACTTTCAAAAACATCACATCTTCATCTGGAAAATCAAACTTGATTGGTTGGTAATCATCAATCGATTGATGTGCCAAATAGTCAGCCAAGATACTACTTTTTATAGCTTTTTGAGTTCGGTACTCGATATCATATTCTGATAATAACATTTGCCAATGAGCAATCCTCCCAGACAAAGCAGGCTTTTCAAAGATATACTTGATTGGATCCATTTTAGAGATCAACCAAGTTGTATGATTCAGCATATACTGGAGAAGACGCTTTGCAGCCCAAGCTAAGGCACAACAAGTTTTTTCAAGCATGGAATACCGAGACTCACAATCAGTGAATTTCTTACTCAAGTAGTAAATTGCATATTCTTTTCTTCCAGATTCATCTTGCTGACCAAGCACACAACCCATGGAATCTTCCAACACAGTCAAGTACATAATCATCGGTCTACCTTCCACCGGAGGAGACAAGATAGGAGGTTCAAGCAGATATTCTTTGATACTTTCGAAAGCCTTTTGACAATCATCTGTCCAGACACAACCTTTATCTTTCTGAAGCAGTTTGAAAATCGGAGCACACGTGGCAGTCATGTGAGAGATAAACCTCGAAATATAATTCAAACGGCCCAAGAATCCTCTTACTTGCTTTTCGGTTCTTGGAGCAGGCATTTCCTGAATAGCTTTTACTTTATTAGGATCAACTTCAATGCCTCTTTGGCTGACAATGAAACCTAACAGCTTTCCAGAACGTACACCAAAGGTGCACTTGTTCGGATTCAAACGCAGCTTATACTTCCTTAATCTCTGAAACAACTTCAGCAAATGTTCAACATGATCCTCTTCAGTCTTCGACTTGGCGATCATATCATCAACATATACTTCGATTTCTTTGTGCATCATATCATGGAAAAGTGTGGTCATAGCTCTTTGGTACGTCGCACCAGCATTCTTCAATCCAAAGGGCATCACTCTGTAACAGAATGTTCCCCATGGTGTAATAAATGTGGTATTTTCCATGTCTTCGGGTGCCATCTTTATTTGATTATAACCGGAAAATCCGTCCATAAAAGAGAACACATCAAACTTAGCCGTATTATCTACCAACATATCAATGTGTGGCAATGGAAAATCATCTTTCGGACTGGCTTTGTTCAAATCTCTGTAATCTACGCACATTCGGACTTTTCCGTCTTTCTTCGAAACAGGAACGATATTGGCCACCCATTCAGGATAAGTCGACGTCACAAGAAAACCTGCATCAATCTGCTTTTGAACCTCCTCTTTGATTTTTACTGCCATGTCGGGATGAGTTCTTCTCAGCTTCTGCTTCACAGGTGGACATTCAGGCTTCAACGACAATCTATGCTCCACAATATCAGTATCAAGACCTGGCATGTCTTGATAAGACCAAGCAAATACATCAACGTACTCTCTGAGAAGCTCTACAATCCTCTTATTAACATCAGGACCAAGCAATGCTCCAACTTTGACTTCTTTCTTTTCATCTTCAGAACCCAAGTTGACCATCTCTATAGACTCTCCATGAGGCTGAATAATCTTCTCCTCGTGCTCAAGCAAACGAGAAATTTCATCGGGAATCTCTTCATCATCCTCTTCCTCAGCTTCAAACACAGGGAATTCAAAGCTGGGAGAGGGCATAGGATCATTGTTTTCAATGGGTTTATCAATCAATCTGCACAATGATTTTATTTTTATTTTAGAATATGAACAAAAGTGCAAACATTATGCAGATAAACAATTATTATATTTTTTTTTGGGTTTTTTATGTTACCATTTTTCAGAATAAAGCAAAAATGAAGAACACACATGGAAATAACAAAATAACATTTTATTGATGATGATAAAGTTTGAAACAAAGCCCGACAAACATCACTTTCACCTTGGGCAGAGTGAAAGGATTTTTGAAAGAAAATGAAAACAAATTACTTTGAAGAATGAACAATAAAAGGAACATCAACAGCAATCCAGTTCTGGCAAATCTTTCCATGCGTAACGAAGTCAGGCATTTCTTCGTCTTCATCATCTTCAATGATGGCAGCAGCGGAATGATCGTTGATAAATCCAGCACTTTGGAAGCCTTCTTGAATAGTCTTTGAATTATTGATAACCACGCCTGGTGCAAAGCCGATACCAAAACCTTCCTTGTTGTAGACAGCATCAATAATTCGCCCCCAACCATCAGACTGACCAGCTTCAAGCACTCGCAGAGCATCTTTGAAAGAAGACATGGGCATGGCATTCTTCTTAGCAACATTATCCACGACAGAAAGAGCTTGAAACGAAGTTCCCACCTCTTCTTCGGCATCAATATAGGAGAAAGAAGACAAATTGCTTACAAGCATCGCCCTTTCACCTTCAATGGTCACCAATTTCCCTTCTCTCACAAACTTCAACTTCTGATGAAGAGTGGATGTCACAACTCCAGCCTCGTGGATCCATGGTCTTCCGAGGAGACAACTGTATGCGGGACGTATATCCATTACTTGAAAAGTAATCTTGAATATAAACGGTCCAATAAGAATAGGAAGATCCACTTCACCAATTACTGTCTTTTTCGACCCGTCAAACGCTTTTACAATAATCCCACTGTGCCTCATGGGAGCACCTTGAAATGCAAGCTTTGACAATGTCGACTTTGTCATAACATTCAGAGACGATCCGGTATCAACTAGCACCTTGGACATAGCATCTTCTTGACAATTCACCGAGATATGCAACACCAAGTTATGATTCCTTCCTTCTTCAGGCAAATCGTCATCACAGAAGCTCAAATTGTTGCATGACGTGATATTTGCCACAATACTATCGAATTGATCAACAGTCACATCATGGTCAACATAAGCTTGATCGAGAATCTTCTGCAAAGACTGCCTATGAGCCTCAGAACTCATCAAGAGAGACAAAACTGATATTTTCGACGGAGTCTACAACAACTGCTCAGTGATGTTGTACTCACTCTTCTTTATCAATTTTAGCACCTCATCTTCATTATTACCAGATTGGCTTGACTGGACAACAGCATCCATAATCTGTTTACTTGCATTTGTATCTTCAACTCTCTTTGGAGGGTCTGAAGCATACACTCTACCGCTTCGGGTAACCTTCGTCACATCAGCAATGCTAACCACAGACTTTGGAGTAGGAATAGGAACTTCCCTACCATTTTCTGTCATCGTAGCATTATACTGGTACGGAACAGCTTTACTAGACTCATATGGCATTGGACCAGGCACATTAATCACCAACGGAGTAACAGCAGTTTTGCGACTATCAAAAGAAATAACCACCCTCTCAGGAACAGTCCTCTCAGGAACAGTCCTCTCAGGAAGAATGAACTGAGGCATAATAACATTCACTTCATTTTCATATTCATCTCTTTTTGTTGTTACTTCAATCAATTTATCGTCCATCATCTTTTGAATATTTGTTTTAACAATCACGCAACCACGAGGGTTCACCGAGCAGATACAACATCCAGCATAGTCGTGATCAATATCGTGATATTCACTCAAGAAAGCATGCATCTCAACCAAAGACCTTCGAATATGACGGACCTCATAAATCTTGAACAAACCAGGACAACCATCAACCATATTCACAGACGCATTACCATGCTTAGGCAACAGATTCTTCTGCACATTTGGATTAACATCATTGAAATACAGAACATTGTTCCTCATCAACTTCTGTACTTCAAACTTCAATGGATAACAATTCTCAACATCATGCCCCGGGGCACCTTAATGAAAAGCATAACGAGCCTCTGGCTTATACCACCATGGAATAGTCTCTGGAACTGGAGGTGGAGGACGAGTTTGCACAAGATTCTTTGCAATCAAAGATGGAATCAAGTCTGCATACGACATCGGAATAGGATCAAAACTCGGCTTAGCCCGAACTTGTTGATTACCACCTTGTTGCACAGAAGGTTGTTGATAACGAGGTTGATACTTTGGAACTGCTGGCACAGTTGGAGCCACATTAATCATCGGTGTAACAGAAGCCATATGCTGCGAATGGTGATTCCCACGACTGTGAGGTCTTCTATAACTTTCCCGAGATACTGCATTAGTCTCATTTTCTTTCTTTTTCCCAAATTTGAACCTTCTAGAGCTTGAGCCATTGCCATTCTCTTGACTTAACCGTCCCTCACGGACACCTTCTTCTAAACGCATCCCCATACTCACCATTTCAGTGAAATCGGAAGGAGCGCTTGCTATCATCCTCTCATAATAAAAAGAACCCAACGTCTTCAAGAAGATCTTCGTCATTTCTTTTTCTTCCAGCGGAGGAACAATTTGGGCCGCCAGCTCTCTCCATCTTTGCGCATATTCTTTAAAAGTCTCTTTGTCCTTCTGGGACATAGCACGAAGTTGATCTCTATCTGGCGCCATATCAACGTTATACTTGTACTGCCTCACAAATGCTTCTCCCAAATCATTGAAGGTCTTGATTTGGCTATTATCTAGACTCATATACCACCTCATGGGTGCACCGGTCAAGCTGTCTTGGAAATAGTGAATCAGCAGCTTATCATTATTAGTCTGAGCAGACATCTTCCTTGCATACATAGTCAGATGGCTCAACGGACAAGTGTTGCCTTTGTACTTCTCAAACTCGGGCAACTTGAATTTATAAGGAACTTTAACATTAGGGACCAGACAAATGTCATAGGCATCTTTTCCGAACAAATCCTTGTGCATCAGAGCTCTCATCTCTCTCTGAATCTCAACAAAGCGTCCCTGGAAATCATCAAGTCTTTCAGCTACTCCAGCACCTTCACTAGGCTCAGCATGGTAAATCATTTCATCATGGTGCGGAATAGTGTGCACCACGGGCGGTGCAGTAGTCACAACTGGAGGAAGAGTAGTCCACACTGGTGGTGGGAGAGTATTAAATGCAGCAGTCTCAGGATGAGGAGGACGATAACCAGCAGGAATAAAATCAACTGGCATGCCCCAAGGTGTACTAGCAGGCATACGGTAGCGAGGAGAAATAACAGTCTCAACAGGAATTGATGCGGTAACAACCTCGGAGATGACAGTATTCTGAACAGGAGAATTAGGAGGTGGCTGATTCTGAGCAGCCACCAAACTTTCCATCATAGCAGAAAACTCTTTCCAAGCTTACCCTCAGATAAGTAACCTCTTCGCGCAGCTCGCGATTCTCTTGTTGTAAAGTTTCCATCACCCTTCTCCGATTAGCTCGAGTATCAAATCGGTGAATCAGCTTGACAGGAGAACTGAATGAAGACCAAGAAACAACAATAAGATCCCTGGAGAACACTTAAAAAGCAAGACAAAATGCGAGTATGATGCATGGTATGCGAATGCAAATGCAAAGATTTCAAAGGATTATAAGATAACTTGCAATATTCATAAAGAAACATTTTTGAAATACTTAAAAACTCATTCTCATTAAGATCAAAGTGAGGATTACAAATGAAGTACAAACATCAATAATCCTAATACATGAGAGGAAAAGTAAACTAGGCCTAGGGAATCATATCTGAAGAAGTTCCGAATCCTGGCTGATACTTCATGCGAATCCTCTTGATCTCTTTCTTGTACCTATCTTCCATATCTTCCTTATCCTTCACCAACTTGTCAACAATGGCCTTCCAAGCACCGGAAGTAGGAGGAATAGTAGATGGGGTGCTAGAGGAAAATAAATCCTCTCTCGGCCTCTTCGTGACACGCCGCTCAAGTAGCTCAATAAGATCATCCTTCTCCTTCAGCTGCTCCTGCATAGTAGTCCTCTCAAGTAGCCATTCTTCTTTCTCTTTCTTCATCTTGTCTAACTCTTCTTGAAGAGCCACCTTCTCATCAACGGGAGGTAGGAAAGCAGACAAAGGTAATATGGGAAATAGAGGCTCCTCAGGTGGATAAGGCATCTTGAGCTTGGAAGCCCTAGATTGAACCCACTGAATATAACATTCGGAAGGAGGAAGGTGTTGTCTTCCCAATTGACCCTTCTCTTTCCGGTGAACAGCATGCCAAGAATGAGCAATCCTTTTCTTCATCTCTATATGATCAGCACCATTGAGAAAGAAGAAACGGGATAAGGAAAGATTGTTTGGAACATCCTTCAAACAATAACCGAACTGTCGTCTAGCCAAAATGGGGTTGTAGTTAATTCCCCCACGTGTACCAAGAAGAGGTACATTAGGAAATTCTCCACAACTATCAATAAGAACTCCAGTGTCATATTGAGAACTATACCATGTCATGTCCTTATGAGAAAGCGACATCAACCTTAGAGACCATCTTTGATTCTCTCTATTGTCCTTGAATACATCTGACTTGGGTAGGTGCGAAATAAACCACCTATAAAGAAGAGGCGCACAACATACAATCTCTTCGTCACCTTTGGAGGTCCTATAGTGAAAAGCATGATACATATCTCCAAGCAAGGTAGGCACCGGATTCTTCTTCAAGAAGATCTGAATAGCATTCTCATCCACAATACCATCCAAGTTCGGAAACAAGACAATCCCGTAAATAAGCAAAGCAAGAATAGCCTCAAATGCATTCCTTATGACCCAAAGTAAGTGAAGTAGAAGCCTTTCCCATCAAGAACTTAGCATTAATACCACGAACACTCCCCTTTGGAAGAAACTTCCCATTAAGATCGGATTCCTTAAGAAAAAGTGCTTTGGCGATGACCTTGATAGTAAGCTCCTTCTCTAACCCAGTGAAAAGAAATTCCTTGTCCAGAATAGGCAAACCTAACCAATGAGAATACTCCTCCAAAGTCGGCACAAGCTGATAATCCGGAAAAGTGAAACAATGATGCAACAGATCATAAAACTGAGCTAAAGTAGGGAGAATCCCCTCAGGTACATCGGTATCCAACATATACAAAAGCTTCCCATGACATCTTCGGAACTCTTGGGTATCAACAACCAAAGCTCCTAGCTTTCTCAACTCTACAACATTAGGATTCTTGAAAGTGTACTTCTTTGTGTTCCTCCTTTCAAAAGTCATAGCCATAGACATCTGAAATTTTGCAAAAGTCCCTTATAAGTCCTTTGAAATCTTACAACACAATTCTCATGAATGTATGATGGAATGTATGCAACAAACACAAACAAGATCACACAAGGCACACGGGCTTAGGTTCTGATTCACGAGCATGAAGTCAAGGTAACAGAACACCAACCCACACAGGTAAGTACTAAGGTTTTGTCTTCATTGTACCTGCAGAAAACCAAAAGGGTGCTAACAGAGGTGCCCGGAGTTAACAACCATCTTTAGAATATCATCGGTACGTTGGATTACTCCCCAACCGATAGCATTCTTAAAATAGACCTCGTCCGAGTGTAGTATCGCGTGACAACCGCCTTAGGTTTACACCCAGACAATTTCCGCACTACGTTCCTAAATTGGCTTGGATGGGTTAAGGGTTCTACGGTCCTCAGTATGATCAGCTCAAGGTCAGAAAATAATGCCACGTACGATTATCAAATTGATATTGCTTTGGACTACTCCATCGCATATCGCTTCGAATATCGTCGTCCTATCATAAGTTTCACTCAGATCCGGGTTAGAATCTATCTCACACAGAGGATCACCAAAACCGAAACAGAACAATCAAATAACAAACAAGTCAAACCAAAGCAATAAATAAATCAAAGTAGGCTGAATCCGCTTAGAGATGGTCCCCAGCAGAGTCGCCACTTTTTTGTAGCGGTAAAGTCGTGAGTGTAAGCTATTGATTAACTTAACTCGATGTACACAGAGTCGCCACCGCGCTTTTGTTTATTTCCAAAAGGAAAAAAGGTAAAAGAACGAACAAAAACCTAAGGATCTAAAAGCAAAAGCTAAAAGAAACAAACAGAGAATGGGTAAGGGGATTGGTTACGAACCGGGAAGGTTTTAGGCACCCGACTCGTCCGTGGTACTCCACGGGAGCCCTTTGAAATATTTATTGCTTTTTTGGTTTGAAATTGATTTGCTTAAAAATGATTGAAGGGATGAGAAGAAGAATGTTTTTTAAGATTTTGTGTTTGAAGAGGTTTTTAATGCCTCATGCCTACGTACCCACAAAGTGCAATGCGAGATCAAAACCTCGTAGTTCGTGGTACAAAATTTGAAAAGAAACAATGAGTTGAATTGATTTTAAAATGTAGAGATAAGTCGTCATCCTTTAGCATATAATTCCGCTAGAAAGGATGAATCATATCTAAACATGTGAAAAGAAAAGGTGCACAAAAGGCACAAAAACAATTGAGTGAGTTTTGAATTTTTTAAAGTATGTACGAAAATGATTTTTGATATATTTACATGAATTAACATTTATTTAAGAAAACAAAGTGAAAAGTTTAAAATCGCTTGACCTAAGTCAAGGTTTGATTATGAAAGTGTTTGAAGTTTAGAAAACAAGAAGATTTTTGAAATAGGGAGAAGTTTTGAAAATTTAAGAATGGGGAGGAGATGAAGGGACTAATCCTAATACTTGAATTAAAAGTTAAAAGAAGAGATACCAAACCATATTATGAATAATCTTCAAAGTTCGGAATTCCATCTTCAAAGGCTAATGAAATAACTTGAGGCCAAAGTTTCCAATCCATCACAACTTGAGCAAGGGTAGAGATCCTAAAATCTAAATCCATACTCCAAAGCTAAGGATAGTAACTATAGTCCGAAATTAAAGTCACAAGTCTTTTAATGTTTAATCCTTTATTAGTGTTTTGGTGTCCAAATGGACAAAATAAAAACCACAAACAACAATATAAACATAAACAAATGATATATGATATAATATGATAAAGCATAATAAAGAGATAAAGGAGTAAGAAATTAAAATAAAAGGATAAGGTGCGAGAGATTAAATTTAAACGGATTATATTCACAATATTATAATATTTACAATATAAAGTGGTATGATGAACTTAATCAAGCACAACCACGAAAAGACAAATAAAATCGAGGCAACCGGATCCAAGTGGATCTTAATCCGAATCGGGACAACTTTAGGTCTATGTTAAGCAATCACCGAGTAATTTACGAAGTAATTACCCTACAAATGAGGCCGGCCACCACTAATTAAAGTGGAAAATATTTGTGTTAATACATGTTAGAGAAACGATATTATGGATCATTCTCCGAAAACATGCCACACTAAAAGAAAAAGGATGGTCTAATCTTAATCGAGATTTTCGTTGATTTTATCGAAAAGCAACCTATCACGATCTCAAAGTATGGAGAATGATCCAAATGATCATTCATCCATAGATTTGAAATAATGAAGATTAAACTTATCGAAAATCAACAATCACGAATCGGAGATTGTCATCGACCAAAAAATAAAAAGATGGAGAAAAATGGATCTAAAAGATAGATCCAAAAAAGAAATAGAAATATATTTTTTTAAAATTCTTTTCTAAAACCTTTTTCCAAATTGTTTATAACAACAATTTTTCCTAAATCCTTTGCTAAAATATACTTTAAACTATTTTTTTCAAAAAAAATAGCATATAACAAAAAAACAAAGAAAATGGAAAATGAATGATCGAAGCTCCAAACCAACGGCTTCCTCCTTCTCTTTCTTGATTTTCGGAAATCTTCTTCTTCTCTCAATTCAGTTTTCTTTTGGTTTCAGATTGAAAGGTTGGAAAGAGAAAAAAAAGATTAGGGATTTGAAATTGATTTTGACAGGGTTTATGGGGCTAATTGAAGCTTAAGATTTGTGAAGGAGGATTGCTGTTTAAATAGGGGAAGAGGGCTGAAATTGGAAGGGTTGTTGTTTTGTGAAATTCGGAATCGTTTTGAGAAGTCACGTAAATCCCGTGCGTTGAGTTTTGCTAGCTTTGCGTTTTGTTTCAATTTGTTTTGCGTTTTGCTTCTCTTGTTGTGTGACTTGCGTTTTGAATATTGATGTAGGATGCGTTGATCGTGCGTGTGTGAAGTGCTTGAGGTGTGAGGTTGGGCCTGTTGAAGTGATGCGAAGGGAGTTTGGGCTGAAGGTGTTGGAAGCTGCTTGTGGCTAAGCCTAGCGTGAGGCTTGGATTGTTGTTGGCTGCGGGATAATTTGTAGGTCTGGCTATGAAAATTGTTGATGTGTGCGTTTGGCTCAGCTTACAGGATAAGCTGAAGTGAGCTTGCGGTTTGGCTTGGGCCGCATGATGCTTATGTGTTTGGAGTTATTGTTTTTGCTTGAGCTAGCAAATGCTTGGATCTGTTTGTTGTTGTACGGATTGGAGTGCAAAGTGAAGCTATGGCTTTGGATTGAATTGGTTGCGGAAAGGCTTGTACTTGTTTGGTTACGGCGCGTACGGATGCATTGGCTTGCGTATGGATTTGTTTGTTTGAAGCTGTGATGAAAGCTGGCTTGAGGTGATATGAGGCTGATGTTGTTTGTTGTGGGCCAGGCATACGGCTGGAGGGAATGTATGTTTGGCAAGCTAGTTGTGGGCCTGGATGAAATTTTGAGGCTTTTGGCTACGGATAGTTGCACATGGTGAGGCTGAAAAAATTTGAGTGTTGCTTGTAGGAAATGCTGGCTGGCGTGGACTTTGGAGTGTGATACGGCAGGCTTTTGTTTTTATTTGGCTTGCTGTGTTGATGAGAAATTGGGCATGATAGGTTTTTCTAAAAAAGGAACAAATAAAATAATAAAAAAACTTGGTCAATGTTTTTATTAATAACTTCTTTTATTTATTAGATAATTGAATTCTAAAAAAATATGGGCTAAAAAAAATTAAGTGGGCTTAATGACAAAAAAAATGGTTCTATTATTTTTTGGTGATGTGAATATGGATTAGAATGGATAGAAGAATTTCTAAAAGGCTAATGAAAAAAAAAGAGAGAATCGAATAAAATGGATAAAAGTCGAAATATGATTTTAAAAAAATGGTAATGAATATAAATTGATTGAAATGGATAAAATAAAAAATATTGAATACTAATTGGATAATTGGAAATGGTTGAGAACAATGGGGATTTGGATAATCGAATAATCGAGAAAAAGAACGGAAAAAATGGTTATTGGATAAAAGAAAATGGATAATCGAACTAAAGAAAAAAATGGATGATGATGATTTTTTTTGTAGGTTTCACGACCAACTCCCGATTTCTCTTTCACAAGCCTTTGATGAAAATGAACACAGCCAACACAGAACCACTGAACAGTTGAATAAATTGCAACTCAAACCACAACTGTCATCTGAAAATTGTCTGATTATTTCCCTGATAAACTGAATCCATACTGAGGAAAATAAATCCTCAAATGGATCACTGATGAACTTGCAGACCCAAACCAAACCTCGCATAAAATACTGTCTGATAACTGATGCCTTTTGTACATAGCACAACCTGAACTTTTGAAAACCCGCTATCTGAGGAATAAACCACTGGCACGCACAAACTTGCAGTCAACACAATCTTTTGATAGTTTGACCAATATTAGGTCAAACATACATCTGAAATCGAATTGTGACTGAACAAATGCATCTGAATTGAATTCACTGTCTTATCTTCGCAAACCTGCAACACAGAGAAGAAGAAGAACACTGCAACATATTTTTGGTATTTTGGTTAGTGATCAGTAAATATAAATAAAGAAGTAAAAATAATGGTGATCCCCTGCGAAGCAAAGACCCTCATCTGAGAAGAAACTCGAAAGCCGGTGCGATCTTGTTTGTATGCAAAATGTAGATGATATGCGAAGAAATCTTAGGGCAAAAATTAGGGTGTTACACTCCCCTCATCAATAACAACAAAACGCCAATTCACAATAACATCATGTTTATAATCATAAAAACCAATTTTTAACAACAAAGCAAACAACTCCTTTTAATCCATAATAACCCATCATCAATTTATTTTAGAATCATGTTTATAATATTTATCCTCATGACAGTACACTTATCCCTCGTTCATCAACAACCCCGAGATAATACACCAAAAACTTCAGTTTGTTATCCACTTCAACTCATCAAGACTCAACCCAAACCCGGTAAAAATTATTAGATAATTTTATCCATTTTTATAAAAAATCAGTTCAGAAAATTATCCCACTTCACTCATTTTCATCCATCAAAGTGAATTTCGTTTTATACTCTTTCTGACGCTTCAAACGGAATGCAAATGGGACTCGCGGTTTGAAAGTTATGAATTTTTAAAGTTTGGAATTAAAACATTTTCTCCCATACTTACAGTGTTAAATCCCATAAACAGTGGATAATACGTTGTCATAGCTTTCCAACGCTTCGAACGGGGACCAAAACAGACTTATGGTCCAAAAGATACGGGTTTTTAAACATTATTCCAAAACTGACTCAGTGTTAATCGGTTAACCATTTGGTTAACCGGTTAAACATTCTAAATTTCACGTAAAACACTATTTTTCATTGGTTAATTGGTTAACCATTTGGTTAATCGGTTAACCATGTTGCAGAAGCTCAAAAACCCCAAAATTCCACTACGGGTTTCATATCAAATCACCCCAAAACCATTCCAGTGCATTAATCAAACACACTAACATCAAGACAACAATTTACACAATCAATTATATGATCCTAACATGTTTTAATCACTCCAATTCATCATAATTTTACTCATGAAACTCAACCTAAATCAAAATCTCCAAACTTCACAAAACTCATACAAATCTAATCTACTCATACACCAATTCCTATATAATTACAATAGATTATGAAAACTCCCCATACCTTAGAGAATTTCTCCGATTGACTCTCTTCTCTGGGGTTCTTCACAACCTCCTGACTCTGAGCTTCCTCTTTCTCCCTCCTTCTTCAGAGCACTTCACCAAACACGATAAAATAAGCATTTTGATCGAATAATCCCTTTTGATCAAAACTATCCCAGTTATGTCTTTTCCCACTTTACCCTCATAAGTTTCACAAAATGACCACCTTACCCTTTTCTTTAATATATTTTCAATAATAATAATAAAATAGTATAATAAAACACTATTTATCCTTATTATATAAAATACTCTTATACTCCAAAATAACCAACATAACATTCATACTTCCACTTCTGTTATTTTCAATAATAACCAATAATTCGAATAATACTACATGATTATCTTATTATTAATATTATTAAAATAATTTCACCACCATGCATCAGGTCACATAACCACCAATTGTCAATTCATTCATATATCCTCAAATAAGCAACAAATACTCATAATCGAATTTGGGGTGTTATAGAAGGGGCAAACGATCTCCCCATCGGTCACATTAAAGTTGAAGGTTGTCCCCTCAGTCACTAGCCCGAGATTACCAACCTTGAGTTGGTCAGTAGCATTGTCGAAGCCCTCTCTGAAGACCTCAACAACGTCCTTCTCAAGGCCCCTGATCCGAGCAATCAGGTCAGTCTAATTCTTCAGGGTCATCTCTTCATCAGTCTCACCCTCCCCGAGGAGAGCCATCTGCTCCAATACCTCGACCCTTGAGCGGAGACGCCCGTTCTCCATCTCAGCCTCACTCAACTTTGTCTCCTTCTCCTTTAAACCTTTATTTTCCTCGGTCAGGGTTGTCGCTCTCGCCAAATGACAACCGGGGTCAAGAGGGGTACAGACGCGAACGGTCGGCGAAAGGGATGAATGAGACACACAGGAGTGAACTTAAGGAAAGAAAGAGTCGCCATCTAGGCATTTTTATCCCGGCGGAAAGGTAATGCTGCATAAACCTAGAAAGATATGGATAAGACGGTTGCGAACCAGAGAGACAGAGAAAGGGGGTTGGTTACAACCTGGGAAGGTATTAGCACCCAGATTGTCCGTCGTACTCGACAGGATCCACGCTTAAAAGATTTGTGTTTTAAAGGGGTAGTGTCAGTGCAATCTGTGTATCAAAGAGCTGGAAAAGGATATACAGGTGTCAGTGTAAGAGAGGTGAAGTGTATAAGTGAAGTGTCAGTGTGAGAACAAGAATGAAATGCTCAAGATCATGAGGCTTAAGGAATAAAGCTGGAAGAGGGGGAATATACAGAGACTTTTGTTTGATAACTGTTAAGTTATGCCTACGTATCCTCTCGTGCAATGAGGAAGTCAGAACACCGTAGTTCGACCCAAAGAGACTGAAAGATGAATTGACTTGTGAACTGCTCACTTGCCTATGCTCAAGTGTATGACCTGTCTCTCCTGTCTGGATCAGGTGCAAACTGTCTTGCATTAGACGGAAGAAACAAGTTCTCGTTTGTGAGTGAAGATGATGAGAAAAGAATCCCGGAGGAGACGATTATTGTTTGTTTTTGTATTTTCAGTCTTTTATTGCTTGAAAGTTTGTCATAAGTTAATGAGCTTAAGCCTAAACCAATGGGTTAGTAAACTCACCATATCTTCCCTCTGATTAGGGGTAATGAGAATACCTTAAGTGTGAAGTCAGCATCTCACACTTAATCACCATGGTGTAGGATTAAGATCATTAACCTACTTGTGATTAATTAGATGTTTTTGTTGTTTTTGTTTAGTGTTGAGTAATGAGCTTAAGCCATAATCAGGGATTAAACAAACTCATTACACCATCCCAATAGAAGGATAATAGATGAGAGTGTTTAAGCTGAGAAAGACTCCTCAACTTAATCCATGATTAGGGATTAACCTCATGACAAAACAAAGCCTTTATTAAATTGGATTTTAGTTAATGATAAGATGAAGAAGTGAGTTTTATGGTTTGTAAGACAGCTTGAGGGGGACTTGTCCATTAACACTAGGGTTAGTCCTTCTTAACCAATTAAGGAAGAATTAGAACCCTAATGCAAGGCCCAAGTTACAAGCTTGATGTCTTAATGATTATTGGGTGAATTGATTAAAGGATTTAAACACATTAAGGGTTTAACACTTAGGATTAAAGTTATACACTCCATCCTAATATAAGGATGCAGGCATAAGCTTAATCACAAAGCCTTAAAGCCTTTAGGGTTTAGTCATTGATTATGAGATGAGAAGAGAAAACTCAAAGAGACACAAAGGAAAGAATCTAATGGGGACTAATCAATCCTAAAATGTTATCATGCTTGGAAGTCCTAGGGTTTGTGAGGCTTAAGAGGAGAAATCTTCAAGGAAGCCACCAAGGAGAAGCAAGATAGAAAAGGGATGAGATGAGAAGAGAAAAGAGGGAAGAGAGGCACAAGTGAGCAAGCTCACTCAAAGACAAGTAAAAATGCAGCAAAGATGCAAAATGATGAGGTGAGAAGAGGTAGGAGGTGAAGGCAAATCCACCTCCCAAACAAACTTACCATTAACCTGAAAAGTTAGCACAAGATGCATAAAGGAAGAAATGAGATGAAACAGTGCATATGGATGGGCAAAGGCCAAAGTCAGAAACATACACATGATGCAAATGATGTAAATGGATGATGCAAACACATGTCAAGAGTTGTGGATGATCATACAAGGATGAGGATGCAAATGAAGCATGCTTTGAACCATGAAAGTTCATGAGAAGTTATGGAATGAAAATGACATACAACATGGCAAATGAAATATGCAATGATCAAACATGATTCTAATGTGCCCTAGGATGTGTTATGAATCAAATGGATGCACAAATTGTCATGGCAAGTCATGGTATGCAAGCAAATGGAAGATGGATGCAAAGGAAGACATAAATTAGGGTTTATGGTTAACATACAAAGCAAAAACCCAAAACCAGAAGCAAATGACATGATAAAAATTAGAAAATGCAATCAAAGGAACCCTAGACCTATACAAACTCACTGCCCAAAGGAGGGGATCCAACTCTTAACCTAGTGAGAGTTATGAATTTCCTAAGATTGCTAGGGTTTTAAGGTACCTTGTCAAGAAAAATGCAAAACAAATTGAAAATGAAAGATCAATTAAGCCAATTTAATCCTATAAACTACATGTTATGCAAGATGTAATGCAAGAAGAATCATTGTCCAACTCTCAATGGTTAGGAAGAAATGAATTTTTGAAGTTTGAATCAAAATAATGCCTTGAAATGAAATTAATTCCATTGAAAATGATCAAAAGGCATCAAGAACAAAAAATAAATTTGGTTTGAGAGTTGGACAATGTTTCTAAATGTTTTTAAATGTTACATGAATTTTTTGGTGATTTTTAAATACCTAAAAGTATTTTTAATTAATTAATTTTCATTAACTAATTAAAAATAATCTTTTAAATAATTTAAAAATAATTTTTAATGCAAAAAAAATAAAAATAAAAATATTTTTGTATTCTGAAAATTAATAAAAGGTTTGATAAAAAATTTCAGAATTTTTCAATGTATTTTGCTATTTTAAATAAAATGAAGAAAATAAATGCAAAACAAATGAAAATAAAATGAATTTAAATAGAAAAATAGAAAGTCAGCCAATCTGATGGCTGAGATTCAAATTCAGGGACGCGGGAGTGGACTTGGCGCGCGTTTGGACGACTCACATTCAAACTTACGTAATTAAGATTAAACCCTAATTAACTAACCCTAATCACTCTCAGGTGACCGGAGCAAGCTCCGATCATCTTCTCCGGCCAATCCCCTCCCCTGAATCCCTCAAAACGCCATGAAACTTCACCAAAAGCTCCAGAATCAAACCTTAAACAAACCTAAACACGAATCAATCCTCAAAAATCATTTATCACTCAAGAACATCATGAATCGAAGCAAACAATTTTTAGGTCAGAAAGTTTCAGAGCAACCATACATCCTGGTTTCTCAACCATTTTCAAAAATAATCACATCCCCATGATCAGGGGAGCACATAGAATCGTTTAAGAACTTAAAATGGAGTTTCTGGAAAAAAGTTTGAGATGGCTACCTGAGATGGAATCTCCTGGTTCTAGGCTTTCTGGCCTTTCCTTTGCTGCAAATCCACTCCTTTGAATCCTCTGATGATGAAATGAAGCTTAGAAAGCTTTGAGGATGGCTGGTTTGGGAGATTGGCAGAGTTCTGTTCAGTGAAGTGAGGAAATCGTATTTGGTTTGTGTGAGGTTCTGGGCTGTTTCAATGGTTGGTTTGTGATCAGTGAGTCATGTTGAGATGTTTTGTGAAGTTTGTTTGTGTGTTTGATGCTTGTGGAGAGTGTTTCGAATGGTTTTGCATATGAGGCATAAACATGGAACTTGGCTATGGGAGAGCTTCAGCATGAATTGTTGTGTGTTATGGCTTGCCTTTGGTCCACTTATCACTCATGGATAAGTCTGTGGAGTTGGTGTGCCCTATTGTGATTGGTATGGGCAAGTTGCCAAAATGTCAAACTTTGTGTAAGAGAAGTATGGGCTCATAGCTAGCCAAGGACAAGAGGGGTGTCCTGCGCAGCAAGAAGTGTGGAGAGCCCTAGGATCAATTCTGAAGTCAGCAAGCAAGTGGATTAGGGTTTGAGTGAGGTTTTGCAACTTGGTTCATCTTTGGCCCTTTTGAAGTTTCTTGATCCACAAGTCACAAAAATGAGCAAACTTTTGATGCAATCTGACTTTTAGAAATTGGTTCATGTTTGTATGAAGATTAGAAGTCCATTTGATAGCTCAATTTGCCTTGGCAAGGGATTTTGCAACTTTGCCTCTTTGGTAGAAAACTTGAAATTATGTGATTTTGGCCAACTTTGACAAGCCATAACTTTTGATCCAAAATGAATTAGGTCATGTTCTTGTACTTTTTGAAAAGGGAATGATCCATTCTACAACTTTCATTACCAAAGTTTTCTCATTTGAAGCATTTTTGAATCAAAAAGCAAGGGTTGAAAAAGTTTCCCAAAATGGCAAGTTTCCATTACAAGTCATTTTCCCAAAAAGTCAACTTTGCAAATGGCTTGAAATTCTTCAATTTTGTGAACTTCTAACATCTTCTATGATCAAATAAAGATCATACACAATCAAAATGATGAAGAACACCCTTTGGTTGGGTCATTGGGGGCCTCAGATGCCCTGATTTTGCACTGACTTGCTCAAAAAGTCAACTCTTGATCAGATAACTTCCCCATTGAATTTCTTCATGAAAATTGATATGCATGATCCCTATACCATATAGAGACCAATAGAAACAAGAATGACCAAAAAAATTGGAGTTATGGCCTTTGAAACCAAAACCCTAATTCTAGGTCATCTGTGCAGTTAAACCTGGCCCTGCTTCCATGCCAATCCCAGTTCTTGTGATTTTTTTTGACATTATTGACTTTGAGAGGATATAATATGATGCTTGAACATACATGGACCCCTTTGAAGTGATTGATGACCTTTGGAGTGTCTCAAATGGCTCTTGGATTGCTCAGATCACAAACCCTAGATGCAGATGACTTAAACTTAATGCAGTGAATCAAAAATGCAATATGAGATGCTATGATTGGACTTATGCATATGAAGAGATCACAAGCCATGGTGTGAATGGGTGAGGGCAAATTTTGGGTGTTTACAGCTGCCCCTATTCAAACATGAGTTAGCTGTGCAGGATGTAAGCAACGGCTTAACAGGCAAACAAGATAACTTGTGGTTGAATACCAAAGACAGTCCAAAATTTGCACTCACAGAATGAAGAAGAATAGGGATATATATTGTAAAGGAAAATAAAGTATATCATAAAGTGCGGGCGACGGAGGACGACCGTCGAGCAGAGGACGACTGCTGGGGAAAATGCGGGAAATAAAGCAATGACGGGGACGGCCGACATGTTAGGGATACAAGAGATTGTGATGGGGACGGCCATCAAATAAAGCAACAAAGATTCTCTGGGGATTATAGGTAAAAAATAAATGATGAGGTACGGTCATCAGGTTCATAAAGTAATGCAAACAACGATGGGGACGACCATCGGGCTAAACTGATGAAGGACGATCATCAGGAAAAGGAAAAGGGACCACGACGGGGACGACCATCGGGTTAAAGAATAAATGAAATAATGATGAGGGACGGTCATCAAAGGTGAAGGACGATCACCAGGAAAAGGAAAAGGGACCACGACGGGGACGGCCATCGGGTTAAAGAATAAATGAAATAATGATGAGGGACGGTCATCAAAGGTGAAGGACGATCACCTAGCAGGGGACGGCTGCTCTGTATCACGACATAGGACGAATGCCGGATAAAAGGTCGACGATGGGGACGGCCATCGGACGAGCATGATGAAGGACGATCATCAAGAGGTGAAGGACGATCACCTAGCAGGGGACGGCTGCTCTCAAGGTTTATCATGACATAGGACGAATGTCAGATAACAAGATCAACGATGGGGACGGCCATCGGATGAGCATGATGAAGGACGATCATCAAGAGGTGAAGGACGATCACCTAGCAGGGGACGGCTGCTCTCAAGGTTTATCATGACATAGGATGAATGTCAGATAACAAGATCAACGATGGGGACGGCCATCGGATAAAATGATGAAGGACGATCATCAAAAGGTGAAGGACGATCACCTAGCAGGGGACGGCTGCTAAATATCACGATATAGGACGAATGCCGGATAAAAAAGGGGTTCTAATGAATAGAGACTCCGCTGGGGAAAGGATGAGGGACGGTCATCCGAAGGTGAAGGACGATCACCTGGCAGGGTACGGCTGCCGGAAGTATCACGACATAGGACGAATGTCGGATAGAAAAAAGGTTGCTTTGCTGGCAACCTACTGGGGAATAGTAAACACGGACGAGTGTTTACATCCGAGAAATAAAAGGTATAAGTGTTTTGACGTTGTGTATATATTAAAGATGCGGACGAGCATCCCTAAGACTACGATACGAACGAGTATCAGGCAGAAACAAATGCTGACGCGTGTTCAGAGATGATGATACAGACGAGTACCAACTGGTTAACAAGGAACACGGACGAGTGTCGATTCTGAGGGGACTCTTCTGGGGAATAGTAGACACAGACGAGTGTCTAAATTCAAGAAGACATGAGTGTTTGACACGGTGTATAAATTAAAGATGCGGACGAGCATCCTTAAGATTGTGATATGGACGAGTATCAGGTAGAAACAAACGCTTGACGCATGTTCTGGGATGATGATACGGACGAGTATCAACCGGTTAACAAAGAACACGGACGAGTGTCGAATCTGAGGGTATAAGTGGTATATACAAGATACGGACGAGTGTCTGTATAAGTATGAATGGTGTACAGGAGAGTGTTTAACCTGCTGAGGAGGGTGACACGGATGAGTGTCAAAAGAGAAAGGTGTAAAATAAACAAGTATATGCTTTACAAAAATGTTTAGGCAACTGTGCTGGGGGAAGTGACATGGACGGGTGTCAGGGAATTTGTATAAAGATGTATCTGTGAGTGCAAAGAGGACGCTTTGGCTTTCTACTGGGGATATGACACAGACGGGCGCCAAAAGGAGTGTGTATTCGCATTTATGAGTGTAAGGCCAGCGCTTTGGCTCTCTGGTGGGGAATTTTGGGGAGTTTCCTGTATATCGTTGATGGGTTGTCAGTATTCACAAGTGTTTTGATTCAGAACATGGCTTATGATTATGCAATATGTTTGATTTTTGCCGTAATGCTCCGTATTAGACGGAATGCTACGCTTTGTGGGGAGAATATGATGCGAATGCTATGATTATGTGAAGATACCGATCCGGGATTCGGATCCCGCTGCTGCGAAGATCTCTGACCGGTCTGCTTGAAGTGGACATCCCAGCTGGGGGTGAGATCGTTGGTAGATCTGACATATGGGACTCCGCTCGGGGATATAGGTCACTGATAGGCCTATCTTGGTGATGGGGGACCCAGCTGGGGTTTGTAGAAGCTTTCTTCACTCTGTTGTGAGATCTTCAGGCGTTGCTCTTCTGGATAGAGGCTGAAACTCCGTGGGGAGATGGTTCCCTGGCTTCCGTACTTGGCTGTCGGAGGAATAGTAGATGGCAACTCGGCTGGGGAAGAAGAAAGATCATGAGGAGGTCTTCCTGGAGATTTCTGTAGGGGTCCTGCTGAGGATGATACTTGACAACTCAGCTGGGGATATGAACACCCCCCGGTGCTACCCTTTGAAGGAAATATTGGAGAAGTGATGCCTGGCAACTCTGATGGGGAGGGAGTATCTCTGAGTAGATACTGATTTGTTAGCTTGCTGGGGGTGAAGCCTTCATGCCCCATGTTGTGCTTTGAATGCCTGCAATCCTGAAAAGATAGAGAAATGCACAAGTAATCCCGAGGTATCCCTTACCTGATTCCGTCATAGGGATTTTAACACTCCTGGGAGTAAGTATATTTCCTGTACGCACATATTTGTAGAAGAAAAGCATATGTATTTATGCAATCAGTATCTTAGAGACATCGTACATTTTGCAAATAAAAATAAAGTGTACGAAACGAAACATGACTGAAAATCTGATTTTATTAATTCACGTGCCCTGAACTGGAAAGATACAGTCAAAGAAACAAATCCCCTAAAATGAGTAGATTGTTGCAAATTGAGAAATAAAAGGTATTGGCAATGTTGATGACGCTTCAAGGAGCTTCCCTCTGCTATGACTCGTATGACTTTTGACGTTCTTCTCATCTTGCTTTCTGAAGAAGGCTGATTCTGATCGGCGCTTGACCCTTTCGAAGTTTACCAAGTTGTAAGTGATACAGATGAATCCAGAATGCAGTTGTTCGCTTATTCCCTTATTTTGCATGGACCGCCCTTTCGGGTTTTCAATCCATCGGGATACCCTTTTTTGCCTGAGTTGTCCAATGCGGCTTTTCAACTCAGCGGGTGTACATTTTTTCATTTTCCCTTATTTTTGCCCGAGTCCTTTATTCTATTTTCTACTCGTCGGGATGCCCTATTTTTTCCTGGACTTACATTCTGTTTTTATGTCCAGCGGGTCATTTTATGCGAAGTATTTCTTAACTGCATCCGAATTCACAGGGGACGGGAAGTCTTCACCATCCATAGTACTGAGCATGAGTGCTCCACCGGAGAAAACTTTCGTTACTACGAATGGTCCTTCATAGTTCGGAGTCCACTTGCCCCTGTGGTCTGTATGAGGAGGGAGGAGTCTTTTTAGCACAAGATCTCCTACTTGGTATTCTCGGAGCCTGGCTTTCTGATCGAAGGCTTTTTTCATTCTTTTCTGGTACAACTGCCCATGACAGATTGCAGCTAATCTCTTTTCTTCAATCAGATTCAGCTGTTCGTATCGGGATCGGACCCACTCTGCTTCGTTCAACTTAACATCCATTAGTACTCGTAAGGAGGGTAATTCAACTTCAACTGGTAGGACTGCCTCCATACCATACACAAGTTGATACGGTGTTGCCCCAGTGGATGTTCTGATTGACGTTCGATACCCATGTAAGGCAAATGGTAGCATTTCGTGCCAGTCTTTGTAGGTGACTACCATCTTTTGCACAATCTTCTTGATATTCTTATTTGCTGCCTCAACAGCGCCATTCATCTTCGGCCTGTAAGGAGAAGAATTATGGTGTTGGATCTTGAAGTCCCGGCACAGTTCTGCCATCATTTTGTTGTTTAAGTTGGATCCATTGTCAGTAATGATTCGCTCGGGCACTCCGTATCGACAAATGATGTCCCTCTTCAGAAATCGGGCTACCACTTGCCTTGTAACATTTGCATAGGAAGCTGCTTCGACCCACTTGGTGAAGTAATCAATGGCAACCAGGATGAATCTGTGGTCGTTTGAAGCAGTCGGTTCAATCTTGCCAATCATATCAATGCCCCACATGGCAAAGGGCCAGGGTGAAGACATCACATTCAGAGGATTGGGAGGCACATGCACTTTATCCGCATAGATCTGGCATTTATGGCATTTTCTGGCATAGGCACAACAGTCTGTATCCATCGTGATCCAGTAATAGCCTGATCTTAGCAACTTCTTTGCCATTGCATGCCCTCCGGCATGGGTACCAAAAGATCCTTCGTGCACCTCGCGCATTAACAAGTCTGCTTCTGTTCTATCAACGCATCTGAGGAGTACCATATCAAAGTTTCTCTTGTAGAGGGAACCATCAGTATTCAGGAAGAAGCTACTAGCTAGCCTTCTTAGTGTCTTCTTATCATTGGAAGATGCCCCAGGTGGGTATGTTTGATCCTCCAAGAAGCATTTGATATCATGGAACCAAGGCTTATCATCTTTAACAACATCTGCTGCAAACACATATGTTGGTCTGTCAAGTCTGGACACTGAAATCCGAGGTGCAAAGTTGGTAGCTTGAACTTTGATCATGGATAAAATGGTAGCCAGAGCATCTGCAAATTGATTCTCGTCTCGAGGGATATACTCAAGCTTGACCGTTGTAAAGAAAGTCAATAACCTCCTTGTATAATCCCTGTAAGGTATCAGATGATCCTGGTGCGTGTACCATTTGTCGTTGGTTTGATTGATTACCAGAGCTGAATCTCCGAACACAGTCAAAGTTTTGATCCTGAGGTCAATGGCTTCCTCAAGACCCATAATACAAGCTTCGTATTCAGCTTCGTTGTTAGTGCAGTTAAAGGTGAGTTTTGCCGAGAAAGGCATGTGAACCCCCTTAGGTGTAATGAGTACTGCACCAACACCACGACCATTCATATTAACAGCCCCATCAAACATCATAGTCCATTCTTCCTCTGGGTCAGGCCCTTCAGTGTGAACAGGATCTTCATGATCTTTTGCTTTAATGAACATGATGTCTTCATCGGGGAAGTCAAATCTCATAGGCTGGTAATCATCAATAGGTTGCTCAGCAAGATAATCAGACAATACACTGCCCTTGATGGCCTTCTGGGATGTGTATTGGATGTCGTATTCCGTGAGAATCATTTGCCATCTTGCAACCCGTCTGGTAAGTGCTGGCGTCTTAAATATGTACTTGACTGGGTCCATCATTGATATCAATAAAGTAGTGTGGGTCAACATATACTGTCTCAGTCGGCGAGCAGCCCACGCTAAAGCACAGCAAGTTTTCTCGAGCAGTGAATAACGTTGTTCATAGTCGGTAAACTTTTTGCTCAGGTAGTATATTGCATACTCTTTTCGACCAGACTCGTCATGCTGGCCCAGCACACACCCCATTGACTCTTCTAATACTGTCAAGTACATGATTAGAGGTCTTCCTTCAACTGGAGGCATAAGGATTGGAGGTTCTTGCAAGTACTTCTTGATCTTGTCGAAAGCCTTTTGGCAGTCTTCGTTCCACCTGACCGTTTGTTCTTTTCTTAGTAGCTTGAACAAAGGTTCACAGGTTGCTGTAAGGTGAGATATGAACCGTGAAATGTAGTTCAATCTACCTAAGAACCCCCGAACTTCTTTTTCTGACTTTGGTGCAGGCATTTCTTGAATGGCTTTGACTTTGTCAGGGTCAACTTCAATCCCTTTCTCACTTACAATAAATCCCAGCAGCTTACCAGATCGCACCCCGAATGTGCACTTGTTGGGGTTCAATTTCAGTTGGTATTTCCTCAAACGCTTGAATAACTTCAACAGGTTTACCAGGTGGTCTTCTTCTGTGAGGGACTTGGCAATCATGTCATCCACATAACATTCAATTTCTTTATGGAGCATGTCGTGGAATAATGTTACCATAGCCCGTTGATAGGTTGCACCAGCATTCTTCAGTCCGAATGGCATCACCTTGTAACAGAACGTGCCCCAGGGTGTGATGAAAGTTGCCTTCTCCATGTCTTCAGGTGACATTTTGATCTGATTGTATCCTGAAAATCCGTCCATGAAGGAGAATACCGAGAACTGAGCCGTATTATCCATCAATACATCAATGTGAGGTAAAGGGAAGTCATCTTTCGGGCTGGCTCTGTTCAGATCCCGGTAGTCCACACACATCCTCACCTTGCCGTCTTTCTTAGGCACAGGTACAATATTAGCAACCCACGGCGGGTAGCTAGTCACAGCAAGGAACCCGGCGTCCCACTGCTTTTGCACCTCTTCTTTGATCTTCATTGTCATGTCTGGGCGAGTACGGCGCAGTTTCTGTTTAACCGTTGGGCAATCTTCTCTTAAAGGCAGCTTGTGCATAACAATATCGGTGTCCAACCCTGGCATATCCTGATAAGACCAAGCAAACACATCCACATATTCACGAAGCAGGTCAATCAGTTGCTCTTTCACTGAGTCTTGTAAGCAGGCCCCGATCTTAACCTCTTTCACATCTTCATCCGTACCAAGATTAATTGTTTCGACCTCCTCCTGATGAGGAGTGATAACCTTCTCCTCCTGCCTTAACAACCTGGCTAGCTCTTCAGGAAGCTCATAATCTTCTTCAACCCCTTCATCGGCTTGATTGATCGGATTGTCAAAGTCATACAGAGTCATAGCTGTGTTGTTGTCGGTGCAGTCTGAAAGGCACTCTCTGCAAGGGTTTAGATTGTTCATTTTAGTGATCGATTTTAATCTTGTTTAGAAAAAGTGAAATAAAGTTATCATTTTGGAAAACATTGCCATTTTATTTTTGTACAAAAAGAAAAATGAAAAGCAGTGAGCGGAAAAGAAAAAGACTCATTTGCAAAAGATGTCCGATATTCATTGATTGATCTGTTTGCACAAAATTACAAGATGGCCCGATTACAAAATGAGTCTTGTCATCTTGGGCAAGATGCAAGACTTGATGCATGCTTAAAAATACAGGAAATAATAATTACTCTGCAGGAGTATGTCGCTCCCAAAAGATGAGACTTAACTCAAATAAGGTACAGACGCGAACGGTCGGCGAGAGGGATGAGAACACACAAGGGTGAACTCAGAAAAGAAAGAGTCGCCAGCTAGGCATTTTTATCCCGGAGGAAAGGTAATGCTGCATAAACCTGAGAAAAGATATGGATAAGACGGTCGCGAACCAGAGAGACTGAGAAAGGGGGTTGGTTACAACCTGGGAAGGTATTAGCACCCAGATTGTCCGCCGTACTCGACGGGATCCACGCTTAAAAGATTTGTGCTTTAAAGGGGTAGTGTCAGTGCAATTTGTGTATAAAAGAGCTGGAAAAGGATGCAAGTGTCAGTGTAAAAGAAGTGTGAAGTGTAGTATGTACAGTGTCAGTGTAAGAACAAGAATAAGATGCTCAAGATCATGAGGCTTAAAGAATAATGCTGGAAGGAGGGGGAATATACAGAGACTTTTGTTCGATAACTGTTAAATTATGCCTACGTATCCTCTCGTGCAATGAGGAAGTCAGAACACCGTAGTTCGACCCAAAGAGACTGAAAGGTGAATTGACCTGTGAACTGCCTACTTGTCTATGCTCAAGTGTATGACCTGTCTGGCTCAGGTGCAAACTGTCTTGCATTAGACGGAAGAAGCAAGTTCTCGTTTATGAGTGAGTGAGATGAGAAAAGAATCCCGGAGGAGACGATTATTGTTTGTTTTTTGTGTTTTCAGTCTTTTATTGCTTTTGAAAGTTTGTCGTAAGTTAATGAGCTTAAGCCTAAACCAATGGGTTAGCAAACTCATCACATCTTCCCTCTTATTAGGGGTAATGAGAATACCTTAAGTGTGAAGTCATCTTCTCACTCTTAATCACCTTTGATGTAGGATTAAGATCATTAACCTACTTGTGATTATTTAGATGTTTTTGTGGTTTTTGTTTAGTGTTCATTGATGAGGTTAAGCCATAATCAGGGATTAAACAGACCCATTACACCATCCTAATAGAAGGATAATAGATGAGAATGTTTAAGCTGAGGAAAGCTCCTCAACTCAATCCATGATTAGGGATTTAACTCATGACAAAATAAAGCCTTTATTAAGTGGATTTTAGATAATAATATGATGATGAAGTGATTTTTAGGGTTTGTAAGACAACTTGAGGGAGACTTGTCCATTAACACTAGGGTTAGTCCTTCTTAACCAATTAAGGAAGAATTAGAACCCTAATGCAAGGCCCAAGTTACAAGCTTGATGTCTTGATGATTACTAGATGGATTGATTAAAGGATTTAAACACATTAAGGGTTCAACACTTAGGATTAAAGTTATACACTTCATCCTAATAGAAGGATGCAGGCATAAGCTTAATCACAAAGTCTTAAAACCTTTAAGGGTTTAGTCCTTGATTATGAGGTGAGAAGAGAAGACTCAAAGAAAACTCAAAGGAAAAAGTCTAAGGGGGACTAAACAATCTTAAAATGTTATCATGCTTGGAAGTCCTAGGGTTTGTGAGGCTTAAGAGGATAAATCTTCAAGGAAGCCACCAAGGAGAAGCAAGATAGAAAAGGGAAGAAGCAGATGAATAAGTTACCTACTTCACTGAAGAAGATAAGTAACTTAGAGAAAGAAAGTGAGAGATGAACATGAATGAGCAAGCTCACTCAAAGGCAATGCAAAATTCAGCAATGATGCATATGAAGAAGATTAAGAGAAATGAGAAGTGAAGGCAAATTCACTTCTCAAGTTACTTACCACCTGAAAATGTTAGTACAAGATGCATAAAGAAAGAAATGACATGAAAGATGCATATGTAATGACAAAGGAACAAAACCAGAAGCAAACACATGATGAAAATGATGCTATGAGATGATATGAGAGCATACAAGGTGCACATGGATGATCATACAAGAGCAAGAATGAAAATGAAGCATGAAAGGAGGCATGAAAGTTCATGAAAACTTATGAAATGCAATGGATGCATAACATGGTAAATGGATGATGCAATGATCAAACGTGATTCTAATATGTCCTAAGATGTATTATGAATCAAATGGATGCACAAGATGTCATGGCAAGTCATGTATGCAAGCTTATGCAAGATGAATGCAAATGAAGATGCAAATTAGGGTTTATGTACAACATGAGATGCAAAATTCAAAATCAGAAGCAAAACATGAGATAAAAATTTTAAAATGGGATCAAAGGTACCCTAAACCTATATAAGTTCACTGCCCAAAGGAGGGGATCTAACTCTTTACCTAGTGAAAGTTATGAATTTCCTAAGATTACTAGGGTTTTGGGGTGCCTCACAAAGAAAAATACCAAACAAATTGAAAATGCAAGATCAAATCAAACCAATTTTATCCTATAAACTACATGCTATGGAGTATGCAATGCAAGAAGAACCATCATCAAACTCTCAAGGGTTAGGCAGAATGAATTTTTCAAACTTAGGACCAAAATATTGCCTTTAAACAAATTTAATTCCAATGAAAATTGTCAAAATAGATCAAGAACCAAAAAGAAATTTGTTTTGAGAGTTTGATAATGTTTCTAAATGTTATAAATGCAATGTGAATTTTTTTGTGATTTTTAAATACCTAAATGTATTTTTAATTAATTAATTTTCATTAACTAATTAAAAATAAACATTTAAATAATTTAAAAATAATTTTTAATGCAAAAAATAAAAATAAAAATATTTTTGGGTTCTAAAAATTAATGAAATGTTTGAAAAAAATTTCAGAATTTTTTAAAGTGTTTTGCTATTTTTTAAAATTCATGCAAATAAAATACAAACAAAATGAATTAAAATTGGTTAACAGAAGAATGAATCGATTCATGTTTGGATGAATCGATTCATACTGATCAAAACAGAATTAGTTAAACAGCATGAATCGATTCATAATGGGATGAATCGATTCATTTTGCGAAATCCAGGAACCATTCAACAGAATGAATCGATTCATGCTAGAATGAATCGATTCATTATGCTGTTTTTTTCCAAAAATTCATAATCAAACTCATTCCTTAGGCTGTGTTAAGTGCTCTAACTCTCCAGATTTCATCCTCTACCCACCCCAAACATGAATCAATCACAAGATCACATTTACAATGCATCAACAACAAGATTAGAGCAAAATCAAGAAAACTGCAAAAAACTTCAGAACATGCATACACACTCATTTCTCAACCGTTTTCAGTGTTTCAAAGCTTAACATGATCAGTGAAACAAACTCTATCATCCTATAACAAGAGATTACATTTCTGGAAAAAAATGTTCTTGATGATACCTGAACCGGAGCTTTGAACTTTGGAGCTTTCTGGCCTCAAACTTGGTGCAATCCCTCTCCTTTGAACACCCTGATGATGAAATGAAGCTTGGAAAGCTTTGAGAATGGCTGGTTATGGCTGTTTTGCTCTGGTGTAGCAGAAATGGATGGCCTTTTGTGAGATGTTTCAAGTTGTTTCAGGGGATGATTCTTGTTCTAAGGGTGATTTGTGACTTGTTGGTGAAAGAAAAAGTGAAGTTTCTTGGCTGTGTGAGGAAAAATTCAGAGAAGAAGTTTGGGACAGATTTTGTGCAAGTTGGATTGTGTGTTGTTTCAATGTCAAATGAGCTGCTATATCACTCCCATAAAGTTTGAGTAGGCTGTGGAGCAGGTTAGTAGAGGCTGTTGGTCACTATTCCAAAAGCATGGGAGAAAATGCAAAAAGTCATGGTTAGGTGTACTTGAGGCATGGGCTTTGGCAGAGAATATTTCTGTGTTTGGATTGCTTCAGCTGAGTTCAAGGATGGCTCTTGGATCAGTTGATGTGAGTTGTAATGGATGAAGGGTGAGATCTCACATGTTTTGCAATTTTGAACCTTGTTACACTTTGTGACTTTTGGCCATGAACATGTGACATCTCTTAAGAAATATGCAGCAAAATGCATCACATAATGTTGTTATGACACTTTGATAATGATTAGAGACCAAACAAAACCAAAGGAAACCTTCTTGCAAGACTTCCCTCTTTGTGATTTTCATGAAAAATGGCTTATGATACTTGGACATCAAAGCATGAAAATGAGAAATTTCTTGGGCCAATCTGAATTTTAGGCATTGCATTGTGTTTGTATGAAGATTAGAAGTCATTTTGAAGTCAATAGAATGCTTGGCATGTGAAATTGCAAGTTTCCCTCTTTGTGCAAAAGTGAAATTTCAATGATTTTTCCCAACTTTGCAAAGCCATAACTTTTGATCCAAAATGAATTAGAAAAAGTTCTTGTACTTTTTGAAAAGGGAATGATCCAATCTACAACTTTCATGACCAAAGTTTTCTCATTTGAGGCACTTTTGAATCAAAAAGAGAAGGTTGAAAACCTTTCCCAAAATAGCAAGTTTTCATTACAAGTCACTTTCCCAAAAAGGCAACTTTGCAAATGGCTTGAAAATTTCCAATTTTGTGAACTTCTAACATCTTCTATGACCAAATAAAGATCATACATAATCAAAATGATGAAGAACACCCTTTGGTTGGGACATTGGGGGCCTCAGATGCCCTGATTTTGCACTGACTTGCTCAAGAAGTCAACTCTTGATTAGATGCCTTCCCCATGGAATTTCTTCATGAAACTTGATATTCATGATCCTCATAACATATAGAGACCAATAGAAACAAGAATGACCAAAAAATTTGGAGTTATGGCCTCTGAAACCAAAACCCTAATTCTAGGTCATCTGTGCAGTCAAACCTGGCTATGCTTCCATGCCATTCTCAATTCTTGTGATTTTTTGACATTCTTGACTTTGAGACTACACAATATGATGTTTGAACATACATGGACCCCTTTGAAGTGATTGATGACCTTTGGAGTGGCTCAAAAAGCTCTTGGATTGCTCAGATCACAAACCCTAGATGCAGATGACTTAGAAGCTATGCAGTGAAGTGAAAATGCAATATGAGATGCTATGATTGAACTTATGCATATGAAAATATCACAAGCCATGGTGTGAATGGGTGAGGGCAAGTTTGGGGTGCTTACAGCTGCCCCTATTCAAACATGAGTTAGCTGTGCAGGATGTAAGCGACGGCTTATCAGGCAAACAAGATAACTTGTGGTTGAATACCCAAGACAGTCCAAAATTTGCACTCACAGAATGAAGAAGAAAAGGGATATAGATTGTAAAAAAATAAAGTATATTGTAAAGTGTGGGCGACGGAGGACGACCGTCGAGCAGGGGACGACTGCTGGGGAAACTGCAGAAAATAAAGCAATGACGGGGACGACCGACATGCTGGAAAAAAATGCGGGAAATAAAGCAATGACGGGAACGGCCGACATGCTGGGGATATGAGAGATTATGATGGGGACGGCCATCAAGTAAAGCTGTAAGATTCTCTGGGGAATATGTAAAAAAGTAAATGATGAGTTACGGTCATCAGGTTCATAAAGTAATGCAAACCACGATGGGGACGACCATCGGGCTAAACTGATGAAGGACGATCATCAGGAAAAGGAAAAGGGACCACGATGGAGACGGCCATCGGGTTAAAGAATAAATGAAATAATGATGAGGGATGGTCATCAAAGGTGAAGGACGATCACCTGAAAAAGGAAAAGGGACCACGACGGGGACGGCCATCGGGTTAAAGAATAATGATGAGGGACGGTCATCAAAGGTGAAGGACAATCACCTAGCAGGGGACGGCTGCTCTGAGGGGGATAAGATGAGGGACGGTCATCTAAGGTGAAGGACGATCACCTGGCAGGGTACGGCTGCCGAAAGTATCGCGATATAGGACGAATGCCGGATAAAAGGTCGACGATGGGGACGGCCATCGAACGAGCATGATGAAGGACGATCATCAAGAGGTGAAGGACGATCACCTAGCAGGGGACGGCTGCTCTCAGGGTTTATCATGACATAGGATGAATGCCAGATAAAAAGATCAACGATGGGGACGACCATCGGATAAAATGATGAAGGACGATCACCAAGCAGGGGACGGCTGCTAAATATCACGACATAGGACGAATGTCGGATGGAAAAGGTCGACGATGGGGACGGCCATCGGATGAGCATGATGAAGGACGATCATCAAGAGGTGAAGGACGATCACCTAGCAGGGTACGGCTGCTCTCAGGGTTTATCATGACATAGGACGAATGTCAGATAGAAAAGAAATTCTGCTTTGCTGGCGATCTACTGGGGAATAGTAGACACGGACGAGTGTTTATATCCAAGAAATAAGGGTATAAGTGTTTTGACGTTGTGTATAGATTAAAGATGCGGACGAGCATCCCTAAGACTACGATACGGACGAGTATCGGGTAGAAACAAATACTGACACGTGTTCAGAAATGATGATACGGACGAGTATCAACTGGTTAACAAGGAACACGGACGAGTGTTGAATCTGAGGGGACTCTTCTGGGGAATAGTAGACACAGACGAGTGTTTATATTTAAAAAGACAAGGGTGTTTGACACGTGTATGGATTAAAGATGCGGACGAGCATCTTTAAGACTATGATACAGACGAGTATCAGGTAGAAACAAACGCTTGACGCATGTTCTGAGATGATGGTACGGACGAGTACCAACTGGTTAACAAAGAACACGGACTAGTGCCGAATCTGAGATGATAATAAGTGGTGTACAAGATACAGACGAGTATCTGTATAAGTGAAATAAGAGTAATAAGTATGAGTGGTGTATAGTTGAGTGTTCAACCTGCTGGGGAGAGGGACACGGACGAGTGTCAAGAGGTATATTATAAACAAGTATATGCTTTGCAAAAAAATGTTTAGGCAACTGCTGGGGAGATGACACGGACGGGTATCGAGGAATTGTATATATATATGTATCTGTGAGTGCAAAGAGGACGCTTTGGTCTTCTACTGGGGATATGACACGGACGAGTGCCACAAAGAGTATATACTGATGTTTGTGAATGTAAGGCAACTTCTTTAGCTTTAGCTCTCTGTTGGGGAATCTGGGGGAGCATTTTGTATATTGTTGATGGATTGTCAATATTCACAAGTGTTTGATTCAGAATATGGCTTATGATTATGCAATATGTTTGATTTTTGCCGTAATGCTCCGTATTAGACGGAATGCTACGCTTTGTGGGGTGAATATGATGTGAATGCTATGATTATGCAAGGATAACGATTCGGGATTCGGATCCCGATGCTGCGAGGATCTCTGGCCGATCTGCTTGAAATGGACATCCCAGCTGGGGATGAGATCATTGGTAGATCTGACATATAGGACTTTGCTTGGGGATATAGGTCACTGACAGACATATCCTTGTAATGAGGGACCCATCTGGGGTTTGTAGAAGCTTTCTTCACTCTGTTGTGAGTTCTTCGGGCGTTGCCTTTCTGGGCAGAGGTTGAGACTCTGTGGGGAGGTGGTTCCCTGGCTTTTGCACTTGGCTGTGGAGGAAAAGTAAATGGCAACTCGGCTGGGGAAGAAAAAAGACCATGGGAAGGTCTTCCCGGAGATTTTTGTAGGGGTCCTACTGAGGATGACACTGGACAACTCAGCTGGGGAGAAAACACTTTGGGTGTTAAGACTGAGTGAGTGTTGATTTGCCAGCTTGCTGGGATGAAGCTTCACATGCCCCATGTTGCGCTTTGAATACCTGCAATCCTGCAAAGACAAGAGACGCACAAGTAGTCCCGAGGTATCCCTTACCGAATTCCATCATAGGAGTTTAGACACTCCCGGGAGTAAGTATATTTCCTGCACGCACGTATTTTTGGAAGATAAGCATTTGTATTTATGCAATCAGTATCTCTAAAGACATCAGACATTTTGCAAATGAAAATAAAACGCACGAGACGAGACATGACTGGAAATCTGATTTTATTAATTCATATGCCCTGAATTGGCAAGATACAGTCAAAGAAACATATCCCCTAAAATGAGGAGATTGTTACAAATTGAGAAACAAAATGCTGGCAATGTTGACGACGCTTCAAGGAGCTTCCCTTTTGCTATGACTCGTATGACATTTGACGTTATTCTCGTCTTGCTTTCTGAAGAAGGCTGATTCTGAGAGAAGCTTGATCTTTTCGAGGTTTACCAAGTTGTAGGTGATACAGACGAATTCAGAATGCAGTTGTTCGCTTACTCCCTTATTTTGCATGGATCGCCCTTTCGGGTTTTCAATCCATCGGGATACCCATTTTTGCCTGAGTTGTCCAATGCGGCTTTTCAACTCAGCGGGTGTACATTTTTTTTATTTTCCCTTATTTTTGCCCGAGTCTTTCATTCTGTTTTTGACTCGCCGGGATGCCCTATTTTTGCCTGGACTTACATTCTGTTTTTATGTCCAGCGGGTCATTTTTTATGCGAAGTATTTTTTAACTGCATCTGAATTCACAGGGGACGGGAAGTCTTCACCATCCATAGTGCTGAGCATCAGAGCTCCACCCGAGAAAACTTTCTTTACTACGAATGGTCCTTCATAGTTCGGAGTCCATTTGCCCCTGTGGTCTGTATGAGGAGGGAGGATTCTTTTCAGCACAAGATCTCCTACTTGGTACTCTCGGTGCTTGACTTTCTGATCGAAGGCTCTCTTCATTCTTTTCTGATACAACTGCCCATGACAGATTGCAGCCAATCTCTTCTCTTCAATCAGACTCAGTTGTTCGTATCGGGATCGGACCCATTCTGCTTCGTTCAGCTTAACATCCATCAGTACCCGTAGGGAGGGTAATTCAACTTCAACAGGTAGGACTGCCTCCATACCATACACAAGCTGATACGGTGTTGCCCCCGTGGATGTTCTGATTGACGTGCGGTACCCATGCAAGGCAAACGGTAGCATTTCATGCCAGTCTTTATAAGTGACTACCATTTTCTGCACAATCTTCTTGATATTCTTATTAGCTGCCTCAACAGCGCCGTTCATCTTTGGCCTGTAAGGAGAAGAATTGTGGTGTTGGATCCTGAAGTCTCGGCACAGCTCTGCCATCATTTTGTTGTTTAAGTTGGAACCATTATCAGTAATGATTCGCTCGGGGACTCCGTACCGACAGATGATATCTCTCTTCAGAAATCTGGCTACCACTTGCCTTGTAACGTTTGCATATGAAGCTGCTTCGACCCACTTGGTGAAATAGTCAATGGCAACCAAGATGAATCTGTGGCCATTCGAAGCAGTTGGCTCAATCTTGCCAATCATGTCAATGCCCCACATAGCAAAGGGCCAGGGTGAAGACATCACATTCAAAGGATTGGGAGGCACATGCACCTTATCCGCATAAATCTGGCATTTATGGCATTTTCTGGCGTAGGCACAACAGTCGGCATCCATTGTGATCCAGTAATAACCTGATCTTAGCAACTTCTTGGCCATTGCATGTCCTCCAGCATGGGTACCAAAGGATCCTTCGTGCACCTCGTGCATCAACAAGTCAGCCTCTGTTCTATCAACGCATCTGAGGAGTACCATATCAAAGTTTCTCTTGTACAGGGAACCATCAGTGTTCAGAAAGAAACTACCAGCAAGCCTTCTTAAAGTCTTCTTATCATTGGAAGATGCCCCAGGTGGGTATGTTTGATCCTCCAAGAAGCACTTAATGTCATGGAACCAAGGCTTATCATCCTTAACAACATCTGCTGCGAACACATATGCTGGTCTGTCAAGTCTGGACACTGAAATTTGAGGCACAAAGTTGGCAGCTTGAACTTTGATCATGGATGAAATGGTAGCCAGAGCATCTGCAAACTGATTCTCGTCTCGGGGAATATACTCAAGCTTGACCGTTGTGAAGAAAGTCAATAACCTTCTTGTATAATCCCTGTAAGGTATCAGATGATCCTGGTGTGTGTACCATTTGCCGTTGGTTTGATTAACTACTAGAGCTGAATCTCCGAATACAGTCAATGTCTTGATCCTAAGGTCAATGGCTTCCTCAAGACCCATAATGCAAGCTTCGTATTCAGCTTCGTTGTTAGTGCAGTTGAAAGTGAGTTTCGCCGAGAAAGGCATGTGAACTCCTTTAGGTGTAATGAGTACTGCACCAACACCACGACCATTCATGTTAACAGCCCCATCAAACATCATAGTCCATTCTTCTTCCGGGTCAGGCCCTTCAGTGTGAACAGGCTCTTCATGATCTTTTGCTTTTATGAACATGATGTCTTCATCAGGGAAGTCAAATCTCATAGGCTGGTAATCATCAATAGGTTGCTCAGCAAGATATTCAGACAATACACTGCCTTTGATGGCTTTCTGAGATGTGTACCGAATGTCATATTCTGTGAGGATCATTTTCCATCTTGCAACCCGTCCGGTAAGTGCTGGCTTCTCAAAATTGTACTTGACTGGGTCCATCTTTGATATCAATAAAGTAGTGTGGGTCAACATATACTGCCTCAGTCGGCGAGCAGCCCACGCTAAAGCATAGCAAGTTTTCTCGAGCAGTGAATAACGCTATTCACAGTCGGTAAACTTTTTGCTTAGGTAGTATATTGCATACTCTTTTCGACCAGACTCGTCATGCTGGCCCAGCACACACCCCATTGACCCTTCTAATACCGTCAAGTACATGATTAGAGGTCTTCCTTCAACTGGAGGCATAAGGATTGGAGGCTCTTGTAAGTATTCCTTGATCTTGTCAAAAGCCCTCTGGCAGTCTTCGTTCCACCTGACCGTTTGCTCTTTTCTCAATAGCTTGAACAAGGGTTCACAAGTTGCTGTAAGGTGAGATATGAATCTTGAAATGTAGTTCAATCTACCTAGAAACCCTCGAACTTCTTTTTCTGTCTTCGGTGCAGGCATTTCCTGAATGGCTTTGACTTTATCAGGGTCAACTTCAATCCCTTTCTCACTTACAATAAATCCCAGCAGCTTACCGGATCGTACCCCGAATGTGCACTTGTTGGGGTTCAACTTCAGTTGGTACTTCCTCAGACGCTTGAATAACTTCAACAGATTCACCAGGTGGTCTTCTTCTGTGAGGGATTTGGCAATCATGTCATCCACATAACACTCGATTTCTTTATGGATCATGTCGTGGAATAATGTTACCATAGCCCGTTGATATGTTGCACCAGCATTCTTCAGTCCGAATGGCATCACCTTGTAACAGAACGTGCCCCAGGGTGTGATGAAAGTTGTCTTCTCCATGTCTTCAGGTGACATCTTGATCTGATTGTATCCTGAAAATCCGTCCATGAAGGAGAATACCGAGAACTGAGCCGTATTATCCACCAATACATCGATGTGAGGTAATGGGAAGTCGTCTTTCGGGCTGGCTCTGTTCAGATCCCGGTAGTCAACACACATTCTTACTTTGCCGTCCTTCTTAGGCACAGGTACTATATTAGCAACCCACGGTGGATAGCTAGTTACAGCAAGGAACCCGGCGTCCCACTGCTTTTGTACCTCTTCTTTGATTTTCATTGCCATGTCTGGGCGAGTACGACGCAGTTTCTGTTTAACCGGCGGGCAATCTTCTCTTAAAGGCAGCTTGTGCATAACAATATCGGTATCCAACCCTGGCATATCCTGATAAGACCAAGCAAACACATCCACATATTCCCGAAGCAGGTCAATCAGTTGTCTCTTCACTGAGTCTTGTAAGCAGGCCCCGATTTTAACTTCTTTCACCTCTTCATCCGTACCAAGATTAATCGTTTCGACCTCCTCCTGATGAGGAGTGATAACCTTCTCCTCTTGTCTTAACAACCTGGCTAGCTCTTCAGGTAGCTCATAATCTTCTTCAACCCCTTCATCAGCTTGATTGATTGGATTGTCAAAGTCATACGAAGTCATAGCTGTGTTGTTGTCGGTGCAATCTGGAGGGCACTCTCTGCAAGGGTTCAGATTTGTTCGTTTTAGTGATTGATTTTAATCTTGTTTAGAAAAAGTGAAATGAAGTTATCATTTTGAAAACATTGCCATTTTATTTTTGTACAAAAAGAAAAATAGAAAAACAGTGAGCGAAAAAGAAAAAAAAAGACTCATTTGCAAAAGATGTCTGATTATCATTGATTGATCTATTTGCACAAAATTACAGATGGCCCGATTACAAAATGAGTCTTGTCATCTTGGGCAAGATGCAAGACTTGATGCATGCTTAAAATACAGGAAATAATAATTACTTTGCAGGAGTAACTCTTATAATTTCCTGGGAAGACCAGTTTGAGATACTGCTCCCCGGGATCCTTGGACGTATCCAGTTCTCCAGGTTGCGGTCGCTTTCATCCTCGTCTTCCAAGTTGTTCACGGCATCTGGGGTGAGCATCCCCCCACTGATAAAATTGGGCTTCTTAGCAGCCTCTGCTGGATCTTGTTGAGTTGGTTTGTAACCCAACCCAAATCTATCCTCCTTCTTCTCTACAGGCAGCAACTTGCCCCAACCTTGGGCAGTCCCCTCTTCAACAACCTTCCGGGCTTGCTGATAAGATGTCATTGAGATTCCAGGTACAGCGGATGCTTCATTTATGTTCAAGGCCTCAAACCCTTGACTCATAGTTTCGTGGATCTCCCCATCCATCTCAATGTATTTGTATGTAGCCAGATGGCTAACAAAAATATCTTCCTCTCCACAAATAGTAATGACTTGGCCCTCCCACTCGAATTTTAACTTCTGGTGAAGGGTCGACGTCACGGCGCCAGCGGCGTGTATCCATGGTCTACCCAATAGACAGCTGTAGGCAGGCTGTATATCCGTCACGAAGAAGGTCGTTTTGAAAGTCTGTGGGCCAATCGTTATAGGCAACTCAATTTCTCCCAGAACTGATCTCTTAGAACCGTCAAAGGCTCTCACTACCAAGTTGCTGGGGCGTAATGCCAATCCTTCATACTCCAGCTTCACAAGGGCCTTCTTAGGTAGGACATTGAGGGATGACCCTGTGTCCACTAATACATGAGAAAGAACTGCACCCTTACACTCCAAGGTAATGTGCAAAGCCTTGTTGTGATTGCGGCCTTCCGTTGTCAAATCAGTGTTGGTAAATCCTAGTCCATGACTAGCGTTGACGTTTCCAACCACTGCCTCTAACTGATTGACGGTAATCTCCTCTGGCACATAAGCTACGTGCAAGACTTTTAATAGTGCGTTCCGATGAGCCTCGGAGCACATTAGCAATGATAAAATGGAGATTTTGGAAGGTGTCTGGTGAAGCTGGTCCACTATCTTGTAATCACTTTTCTTGATGATTCTCATGAATTCATCAACCTCTTGATCAAAAGGGGTCTTTAAAGCTTCTTTAGCAACTTGTTCTTCTTGCACCATGCTTTTCCCTTTTGCTTTTGCAGCAGCTTCTGCTTCAGCAATGGGTCTTGGAATTTGCGGGGCAAAGAGACGTCTGCTTCGAGTGAAGCCTCCGCCTCCCCCCACATTGCCTATCTGTGGTGAAGAAGTTGATGATTCCAAAGTAATTTTCTTCCCTTCGCAGTATAGATCTGAGCCGTAATGCCAAGGGATGGCATTATTGCTTTCGTAAGGAACTGGCCCAGGCACTGTGATAGTGACTGGACTGATAGCAGCTGCAGAAGGGACCATGATAGTATGTGGATCATAGTATATTGTAACTGGTGCTCTGATAGGAGTGGCATTTTGTGAATTGTAGGCAGAATCATTTGCAGGATCATAATATATTGTAACCGTTGAGACACTCTCATTAATTGTTGTTGATGTTGTAGGAGACATTGTTGACTGGATGGATGTTGAAGTTGTAGAAGAGATGGTTGTTGATATTTGGTCCGTTGAAGTAACAGATGAAGCATTTGTTGATGATATTGAAGAGTTGTTTGGAACAATTGTTGTTGCAGTTGTAGAAGACTCGGGAATTGTTGTTAAGGGGATTGCTGGATTTGGAGGTGTTGATGTTGTGATTTGAAGTAAGCCACTCTGGATGAGACCATCTATGCCACTTCTCAAATTATCACACCCATTTACCGAAATGTTGCAATAACCGCACCCGAGCTCACACCCGGGGAATATCTGGCATTCAAGGAGTTGAGCTTTAATCTCTACCAGGGGTGTCCGAATCTACCCCACACTGGTTATCAAGAAAGACGGCTTGTCTTCCTCAATAGCATTAATTCTGGGTCCTCCGTGGTTGGGCATAGGGTTCTTACTGACATTTGGCGGGGGTGCAAAGTTTAGAGCTTTGGAATCCACTAGATCCTGTACTTTCATGTGCAAAGCCCTGCACTTCTCTGTACTGTGGCCAGGTGCGTTGGAGTGAAAAGCACATCTGGCGCTGGCGTCATAATTTCTGGGCAGACTGGCAGGATCTGGAGGTGCCAATGTCCTTAGCTCAACCAGGTTGAGTTTCAGGAGTTGTGGCAATAATGCGGCATAAGGCATAGGGATTGGATCAATCACCCTATTGGCCTGAGATGGTCTCTGTTGAAAAGGTCTTTGTTGATTGTTGTTGCTGGTGTTGTTGTTGTTATAATTTCTCTGAGGTGGATACTGAGCTTGTTGTTGGTAGTGGGGTTGTTGTTGTGGTTGGTATGCTGGTTGTTGAGGAATTGGAGCGGGAATAGTGACAGCTGCCACTGACTTATGAACATACTGTGGTCTGCCCCTGTTGGCTTGAATAGCATTAGTCTCACCGGTTCTTCTTGGGCCCACAAAAGGCTTTCTTGGGTTGCTGGACGAGCTCGCACCGTTGTCAGAAATTTTGCCCATCTTCAATAGGCTTTCAATTCTTTCCCCAGCTATGACTACGTCAGCGAAGCTGGTGGAAGAAAAGGCAGCTAGCCTGTCAATGTATGTCCCTTGAAGGGTGTTCATAAACATGTCGGCCATTTCCCTTTCCGACATGGGTGGCTGGACAGCAGCAGCAAGCTGTCTCCACCTCTGGGCGTATTCCCGGAAGCTTTCTCTGGATGACTGGGACATTCCCATCAGGAGGGTCTTATTAGGAGCCATATCCAAATTGTACTGGTATTGTCTAATGAAGGCCTCAGCCAGGTCCTTCCAGCATCTGATGGTTGCTCTGGTCAAATGAGAGTACCATTCCCTTGAAGCTCCTGTTAAACTGTCTTCGAAATAAAACATCCACAGTTTTTCATCCATGGTGTATGCCTTCAGCCTCCCCAGAAAGGATTGCAGGTGGGTTCGTGGATAGGAGGTTCCGTTGTACTTCTCAAAGCACGGAGGTTTAAACTTGTGGGGAATCCTTACCCCGTCCACTAAGCCCATGTCCATGACATCAAAACCCAAGGATTTTTGAGACTTCAGAGATCTTAATTTCTCAGCAATTTCATCTAGCCTTCTGTCATAGGCTTCATCCCCAGCTCCCATTACAGTGAACTGATCTTCCTGGGGGTATTCTTGTAGTACCCTACCTGTAGTAGCATTCCCTTGTACATTAGCAGGGATGTTGATCTCTGGGTGAAGATGAGGGCCATACACAGGTGGGTTGACATGAGGCTGAACCCTCTCATTGTTGCTCGTTCCACCAGTCCCTAGATGGGGGTCTTCCTGAGTCTGCCTTTCTACTAATGCCCTTAATCTTTCTTGGCTCTGTGCCAACCCATTCATCACCTCCATAAACTGGGTCATCTGATTCCTCATTTCCAGTCTCTCATTGGCCATTTGAGTTCTGACCTCTGTAAGGTCCTGTTGTACCTGGTCCATCTATATACCCGGAAGGTTGTTGCGGGTAGGATATCTGTGCGGACGGTTGAGTGGGAACACCCGACGGCGAGCAATAGTTCCTGAATCACAACAGAGTTAGTAACAAAAACAAAACAAAACCTACAAAACAAAACAAAGGTTAGTATGCAATGCAATATGCTTATTTGTTTCCAAGGTATCCGGCTTGGCATTTGGTTTTGACCTTTCCAGACCCTTGAGGAAGATGCTTTTGATGTTGCTTTGAGAGAGAGATTCAAATGAAACAAACTAATGAATATATTACAAAAAATGAATGATACATAGTTTGTTTTTTACAATTCATGCCCCTGAGGGATCAAAATACAACACAAAAAGGAAAAGTACATGAAATGAAAGCAACAACAAGCAAAAGTCAGACACCAAGACCAAACTCATCTTCATGAACTTCCTTTAGGAGTGCTTCAGTTACCGGATCAGCTGGACGCTCTGTGAGGTTCCTGATAAGAAGATTCCTGGTGGTGACAGCAGTAGTTAGCTTCTTGTGTCTGCTCTGGTCTTTTGACCTCTTCACACCAGCCCTGATCTTCAACTCTGAGATCTCCTTCTGGGCTGCTAGCAGGGCTTCCTGTTGCTCCTTTGCACTTGCCTCCAACTGCTCAATCTTGTCCTGAGTCCTCTTATCTTCCTGAGTGCGAGCTTCAGTGATTCTGACCCACCTAGCTTGACTCTCTTTCAGATAGAGATCAGTCCTGGCCTTCTGAAACTGAGCCTCCTTACAGGCATTCTTCAAAATCTGCTCTCCCGCCCTTGACTTCTTGATGTAGTCTTCTGACTTCTCAATCCTGGCTAGATGCTCCACTTTAAGCTTTTCCAACCTTTCGATGTCCAGATGACCATCACTCCTCTCCCAGAGGGTCTTCTGTAGAGCCTGAGTCAGATTCTCATTTCTCTCTTTCAGTTTCTCAAACTCCTCTAAGCTGACAGTGGCTGGAGGTGGTGTCGTGGATGGTCCAGGTGCATCCTCAATGGTGAAGAGCATCCCAGAAATCTGAGCCCTGGCATGAGACCACTCATAGTACTGAGCTGAGGCTACATTGTTGCATCTCCCAAGAATGGCCATCCCTTTGGTCTGGACATTGTGCCAAGCCCAGGATGCTTGCCTGACAATAGCTAGATTAGGCTTAACCTCGCAATAAAGGGTTTCAGCCAAGTCTTGTGCTCTAGGAGGGTGGACCAATGCATAGCCCAATTGTCTTTTGAATAGCAGAGGGTTGTAGTTGATGCACCCCTTCACTCCCATCAGAGGTACATTAGGGAACTGCCCACAACTAGTAATGATGTCCCTGCCCTTGGTGCTCTGAGTGCACCACCTGATGTCATCTGAGGTCAAAGCAATGAGTCTTCTAGCCCAGTTCTTCTGCTGGTGAGGATTCAAGAATGCATCAGTCTTGGGCAAGTGTTTGAGCAACCAGGTATGGAACAGGGGAGCACAGTACCTCACCAATCTTCCTCTTTGCTTTTCATTCCTTTGGTGAACAGAGTAGTAGAAATCTCCCAGTAAGGTGGGCACTGGGTTCCTCAGAATGAAAAGGTGAATGGCATTCTTGCTAATAAACTTAGGCTTGTCTGCAAAAAGTATAACCCCATATATGCTGAGGGCTAACAAAGCACAGACTGCCTTCCATTCTCCCAAGGAGGCCTTCAGGATGGCCTGAGAAGTCAAGAAATCCAAATGTAGACCAGAGATTCCTGCCTTGGTTGTCATGTTCTGCTCAATCAGACAAGGTTCCAGATACAATGCCTTTGCCACTTCTTCATTACAGGGAAAAGCCATCTCAGGGTTGAAGGGGACACCACCCCTGACAGGTACACCAATCAGTGATGAATACTCTTCCAACAAGGGTCCCAACTGAAAATCCTGGAAGGTGAAGCATTTCAAAGGAGGATCATAGAACTGTAGACAAGTGTGAATCAAGCTCCTCTGAGAAGGGTCCAAATCCATAACCACGTCAAGGATGCCTCCAAAATGTTCTCTGAATAGTGGTATATGGTCTGGAGTAATAAGGGCCTGGATCTTTCTGATGCCAGTCAGCTCAGGCTCAAAGAAATGGTATGAGATATTGCTCTTCTTGGGTGCCATGTTGCTGAAGAAGAGCTGAAACAGATGCTGATGATGATGACTGATACTAGAAGATGGGCCACTGATAAGTTGATGCTGGTGATGCAGGTGACTGAAGTAGGTAGCTGATGAACAGGGGTCTAATCAGATAAAAGGGGTCAAAAACAAGCCAAGATATACGATGTGGATACCCTGAAAAAACAAATAAGCAAATGTTAAATGATGCAATGATGATGTATGCAAATGATATGCAAGGGTTTGTGATCAAGCTGGATCTGATTGCTGCTTTGATATAAGTCCATGTATGTCTAAGAAGTCCAGATGGAGGTCCATAAGTCCAGTAACCAAGGTGGGGGACTCAAATAAAGAGTCACATGTCCTGGGTTAAAATCACAAGAACTGTCCCAAAATGGAGTACTCTTAATCAAACAAAGTAACAGGGTATGCTGATGTCAAGGGTACCTGCAAACCTGTAAACAACCCAACCCCCTCACAGGTGATGTTATAAAACAAGGATCCTCAGACTTGGATCAGTTATGAGAAGTGTAAACACTTCTAACCCGGAGGTACAGTGTTTACAATAACCATAAAAGATCCTCCTCTAATTCGCATCAGTTTCTGAAGGTCAATACTAAGGGTCATCCAGACTTAGCAGGCTTCCCAGATAGCCCTAGCACTACAGGAGATCTGTAGCACAGAGTTCTCAAGAAGAAACCCATATCTGAACCGTGTTTCATATTCCCGCACCAGACCGAAATGGAATGGGAAAGAACATGAACCACTCGAGCCTAGGTGTCACTCAGGTCCCAGGTATAGGACCTTAACTCTCAATGAACCCCACCCACCAAAACAAAAACCAGATCCAGACAGATGACAGTATGACAGTATGATATATAAAGCTATAAAGAAAGCAATAAATAACTGTACATAAAGCAATAAATAAAGCAACTATATACACACAATTGGCACATAACACCCCAGTAAACACAAATCAAACAAGCGCTAGGAGGAACCCACAAAAAGAACCAGAAGCCCTGGTTACAGTATAAGGGTCCCCAGCAGAGTCGCCAAGTTGTCGCTCCCAAAAGATGAGACTTAACTCAAATAAGGTACAGACGCGAACGGTCGGCGAGAGGGATGAGAACACACAAGGGTGAACTCAGAAAAGAAAGAGTCGCCAGCTAGGCATTTTTATCCCGGAGGAAAGGTAATGCTGCATAAACCTGAGAAAAGATATGGATAAGACAGTCGCGAACCAGAGAGACTGAGAAAGGGGGTTGGTTACAACCTGGGAAGGTATTAGCACCCAGATTGTCCGCCGTACTCGACGGGATCCACGCTTAAAAGATTTGTGCTTTAAAGGGGTAGTGTCAGTGCAATTTGTGTATAAAAGAGATGGAAAAGGATGCAAGTGTCAGTGTAAAAGAAGTGTGAAGTGTAGTATGTACAGTGTCAGTGTAAGAACAAGAATAAGATGCTCAAGATCATGAGGCTTAAAGAATAATGCTGGAAGGAGGGGGAATATACAGAGACTTTTGTTCGATAACTGTTAAGTTATGCCTACGTATCCTCTCGTGCAATGAGGAAGTCAGAACACCGTAGTTCGACCCAAAGAGACTGAAAGGTGAATTGACCTGTGAACTGCCTACTTATCTATGCTCAAGTGTATGACATGTCTGGCTCAGGTGCAAACTATCTTGCATTAGACAAAAGAAGCAAGTTCTCGTTTATGAGTGAGTGAGATGAGAAAAGAATCCCGGAGGAGACGATTATTGTTTGTTTTTTGTGTTTTCAGTCTTTTATTGCTTTTGAAAGTTTGTCGTAAGTTAATGAGCTTAAGCCTAAACCAATGGGTTAGCAAACTCATCACATCTTCCCTCTGATTAGGGGTGATGAGAATACCTTAAGTGTGAAGTCAGCTTCTCACTCTTAATCACCATTGATGAAGGATTAAGATCATTAACCTACTTGTGATTATTTAGATGTTTTTGTGGTTTTTGTTTAGTGTTCAGTGATGAGGTTAAGCCATAATCAGGGATTAAACAGACCCATTACACCATCCTAATAGAAGGATAATAGATGAGAATGTTTAAGCTGAGGAAAGCTCCTCAACTCAATCCATGATTAGGGATTTAACTCATGACAAAACAAAGCCTTTATTAAGTGGATTTTAGATAATAATATGATGATGAAGTGATTTTTAGGGTTTGTAAGACAACTTGAGGGAGACTTGTCCATTAACACTAGGGTTAGTCCTTCTTAACCAATTAAGGAAGAATTAGAACCCTAATGCAAGGCCCAAGTTACAAGCTTGATGTCTTGATGATTACTAGATGGATTGATTAGAGGATTTAAACACATTAAGGGTTCAACACTTAGGATTAAAGTTATACACTCCATCCTAATAGAAGGATGCAGGCATAAGCTTAATCACAGAGTCTTAAAACCTTTAAGGGTTTAGTCCTTGATTATGAGGTGAGAAGAGAAGACTCAAAGAAAACTCAAAGGAAAGAGTCTAAGGGGGACTAAAAAATCTTAAAATGTTATCATGCTTGGAAGTCCTAGGGTTTGTGAGGCTTAAGAGGAGAAATCTTCAAGGAAGCCACCAAGGAGAAGCAAGATAGAAAAGGGAAGAAGCAGATGAATAAGTTACCTACTTCACTGAAGAAGATAAGTAACTTAGAGAAAGAAAGTGAGAGATGAACATGAATGAGCAAGCTCACTCAAAGGCAATGCAAAATTCAGCAATGATGCATATGAAGAAGATTAAGAGAAATGAGAAGTGAAGGCAAATTCACTTCTCAAGTTACTTACCACCTGAAAATGTTAGTACAAGATGCATAAAGAAAGAAATGACATGAAAGATGCATATGTAATGACAAAGGAACAAAACCAGAAGTAAACACATGATGCAAATGATGCTATGAGATGATATGAGAGCATACAAGGTGCACATGGATGATCATACAAGAGCAAGAATGCAAATGAAGCATGAAAGGAGGCATGAAAGTTCATGAAAACTTATGAAATGCAATGGATGCATAACATGGTAAATGGATGATGCAATGATCAAACATGATTCTAATATGTCCTAAGATGTATTATGAATCAAATGGATGCACAAGATGTCATGGCAAGTCATGTATGCAAGCTTATGCAAGATGAATGCAAATGAAGATGCAAATTAGGGTTATGTACAACATGAGATGCAAAATTCAAAATCAGAAGCAAAACATGAGATAAAAAATTGAAAATGGGATCAAAGGTACCCTAAACCTATATAAGTTCACTTCCCAAAGGAGGGGATCTAACTCTTAACCTAGTGAAAGTTATGAATTTCCTAAGATTACTAGGGTTTTGGGGTGCCTCACAAAGAAAAATACCAAACAAATTGAAAATGAAAGATCAAATCAAACCAATTTTATCCTATAAACTACATGCTATGGAGGATGCAATGCAAGAAGAACCATCATCAAACTCTCAAGGGTTAGGCAGAATGAATTTTTCAAACTTAGAACCAAAATATTGCCTTTAAACAAATTTAATTCCAATGAAAATTGTCAAAATAGATCAAGAACCAAAAAGAAATTTGTTTTGAGAGTTTGATAATGTTTCTAAATGTTTTAAAATGCAATGTGAATTTTTTTGTGATTTTTAAATACCTAAATGTATTTTTAATTAATTAATTTTCATTAACTAATTAAAAATAAACATTTAAATAATTTAAAAATAATTTTTAATGCAAAAAATAAAAATAAAAATACTTTTGGGTTCTGAAAATTAATGAAATGTTTGACAAAAAATTACAGAATTTTTTAAAGTGTTTTGCTATTTTTTAAAATTCATGCAAATAAAATACAAACAAAATGAATTAAAATTGGTTAACAGAAGAATGAATCGATTCATGTTTGGATGAATCGATTCATACTGATCAAAACAGAATTAGTTAAACAGCATGAATCGATTCATAATGGGATGAATCGATTCATTTTGCGAAATCCAGGAACCATTCAACAGAATGAATCGATTCATGCTAGAATGAATCGATACATTATGCTGTTTTTTCCAAAAATTCATAATCAAACTCATTCCTTAGGCTGTGTTAAGTGCTCTAACTCTCCAGATTTCATCCTCTACCCACCCCAAACATGAATCAATCACAAGATCACATTTACAATGCATCAACAACAAGATTAGAGCAAAATCAAGAAAACTGCAAAAAACTTCAGAACATGCATACACACTCATTTCTCAACCGTTTTCAGTGTTTCAAAGCTTAACATGATCAGTGAAACAAACTCTATCATCCTATAACAAGAGATTACATTTCTGAAAAAAATGTTCTTGATGATACCTGAACCGGAGCTTTGAACTTTGGAGCTTTCTGGCCTCAAACTTGGTGCAATCCCTCTCCTTTGAACACCCTGATGATGAAATGAAGCTTGGAAAGCTTTGAGAATGGCTGGTTATGGCTGTTTTGCTCTAGTGTAGCAGAAATGGAGGGCCTTTTGTGAGATGTTTCAAGTTGTTTCAGGGGATGATTCTTGTTCTAAGGGTGATTTGTGACTTGTTGGTGAAAAAAAAAGTGAAGTTTCTTGGCTGTGTGAGGAAAAATTCAGAGAAGAAGTTTGGGACAGATTTTGTGCAAGTTGGATTATGTGTTGTTTCAATGCCAAATGAGCTGCTATATCACTCCCATAAAGTTTGAGTAGGCTGTGGAGCAGGTTAGTAGAGGTTGCTGGTCACTATTCCAAAAGCATGGGAGAAAATGCAAAAAGTCATGGTTAGGTGTACTTGAGGCATGGGATGTGGCAGAGAAGATTTCTGTGTTTGGATTGCTTCAGCTGAGTTCAAGGATGGCTCTTGGATCAGTTGATGTGAGCTGTAATGGATGAAGGGTGAGATCTCACATGTTTTGCAATTTTGCAACTTGTTACACTTTGTGACTTTTGGCCATGAACATGTGACATCTCTTAAGAAATATGCAGCAAAATGCATCACATAATGTTGTTATGACACTTTGATAATGATTAGAGACCAAACAAAACCAAAGGAAACCTTCTTGCAAGACTTCCCTCTTTGTGATTTTCATGAAAAATGGCTTATGATACTTGGACATCAAAGCATGAAAATGAGAAATTTCTTGGGCCAATCTGAATTTTAGGCATTGCATTGTGTTTGTATGAAGATTAGAAGTCATTTTGAAGTCAATAGAATGCTTGGCATGTGAAATTGCAAGTTTCCCTCTTTGTGCAAAAGTGAAATTTCAATGATTTTTCCCAACTTTGCAAAGCCATAACTTTTGATCCAAAATGAATTAGAAAAAGTTCTTGTACTTTTTGAAAAGGGAATGATCCAATCTACAACTTTCATGACCAAAGTTTTCTCATTTGAGGCACTTTTGAATCAAAAAGAGAAGGTTGAAAACCTTTCCCAAAATAGCAAGTTTTCATTACAAGTCACTTTCCCAAAAAGGCAACTTTGCAAATGGCTTGAAAATTTCCAATTTTGTGAACTTCTAACATCTTCTATGACCAAATAAAGATCATACATAATCAAAATGATGAAGAACACCCTTTGGTTGGGACATTGGGGGCCTCAGATGCCCTGATTTTGCACTGACTTGCTCAAGAAGTCAACTCTTGATTAGATGCCTTCCCCATGGAATTTATTCATGAAACTTGATATGCATGATCCTCATAACATATAGAGACCAATAGAAACAAGAACGACCAAAAAATTTGGAGTTATGGCCTCTGAAACCAAAACCCTAATTCTAGTTCATCTGTGCAGTCAAACCTGGCTCTGCTTCCATGCCATTCTCAATTCTTGTGATTTTTTGACATTCTTGACTTTGAAACTACACAATATGATGTTTGAACATACATGGACCCCTTTGAAGTGATTGATGACCTTTGGAGTGGCTCAAAAAGCTCTTGGATTGCTCAGATCACAAACCCTAGATGCAGATGACTTAGAAGCTATGCAGTGAAGTGAAAATGCAATATGAGATGCTATGATTGAACTTATGCATATGAAAAGATCACAAGCCATGGTGTGAATGGGTGAGGGCAAGTTTGGGGTGTTTACAGAGTAACCCTTATAATTTCCTGGGAAGACCAGTTTGAGATACGGCTCCCCGGGATCCTTGGACGTATCCAGCTCTCCAGGTTGCGCTCATCTTCTGACTCATCTTCCAAGTTGTTCACTACATCCGGGGTGAGCATTCCCCCGCTGACAAAGTTGGGCTTCTTGGCAGCCTCTGATTGATCTTGTTGAGTTGGTTTGTAACCCAACCCAAATCTGTCCTCCTTCTTCTCCACAAGCAACAGCTTGCCCCAGCCTTGGGCAGTCCCCTCTTCAACAACCTTCCTGGCTTGCTGATAAGACGTCATGGAGGTTCCCAGTACAACAGATGCTTCATTTATGTTCAGGGCCTCAAACCCCTGGCTCATAGTTTCATGGATTTCTCCATCCATCTCAATGTACTTGTAAGTAGCCAGGTGGCTAACAAAGATGTCCTCTTCACCACAGATGGTGATGATCTGGCCTTCCCACTCGAATTTCAGCTTCTGGTGAAGGGTAGACGTAACTGCGCCAGCGGCATGGATCCAAGGTCTACCCAACAAACAGCTGTAGGCCGGCTGAATGTTCATCACATAGAAGGTAATTTTGAAGGTTTGCGGGCCAATCATCACAGGCAGATCAATCTCCCCTAGCACTGATCTTTTAGAGCCATCAAATGCTCTTACCACCAGATTACTCGGACGCAATGCCAAGCCATCATACTCCAGCTTCACCAAGGCTTTCTTCGGTAGAACATTGAGTGAAGACCCAGTGTCCACCAGTACATGAGATAGGACAGCACCCTTGCATTCCAGAGTGATGTGCAAAGCCTTATTGTGGTTACGCCCCTCAGTTGTTAAGTCAGCATTGGTAAAGCCCAGTCCGTGACTGGTGTTGACATTTGCTACCACGGTTTCCAGCTGATTAACGGTGATCTCCTCTGGCACGTATGCTGCGTGCAAGACTTTCAATAATGCATTCATGTGAGCTTCAGAACACATCAGCAGGGATAATATGGAGATCTTTGAGGGAGTTTGGTGAAGCTGATCCACCACCTTGTAATCACTTCTCTTTATAATTCTCATAAACTCGTCTACATCTTGCTCAAAAGATGTCTTCTGAGTTTCTTTGATGGTTGGCTCTTCAACTACCACACTCTTTCCTTTTGCTTTGGCAGCAGCTTCTGCCTCGGCGTTAGGTCTTTGCAATTGTGAGGCAAAAAGGCGTCCGCTTCTGGTGAAGCCTCCGCCTCCCCCAACATTATCAATCTGTGGAGAAGAAGTTGAAGAATCCAAAGTGATTTTCTCTCCGTTGCAGTAGAGGTCAGAACCATAATGCCAGGGGATGGCATTACTGCTTTCATATGGAACTGGTCCAGGCACCGTGATGGTAACTGGACTGACTGCTGCAGAGGAAGGTACTGAAATGGTGTGCGGATCGTAGTAAATGGTGACTGGTAACCTGGCAGGAGGTGCCACTGTTTGTTGTTGAAAATTGTTGTTTGGAGGAACATATGTTGGATCATAATAAATGGTGACTGCTGAAATATCTGTTGGCGTTGTAGAAGATTCTGTTGAATGAAGGGGTGTTGATGTTGTAGAAGAGATGGTTGTTGACATCTGATTTGTTGAAGTGATGGATGGAGCCATTGTTGATGATATTGATGAATTGGTCGGAATGATTGTTGTTGCAGTTGTAGAAGAGTTAGGAATTGTTGTTAGAGGGATTGCTGGATTTGTAGGTACTGATGTTGTGATCTGAAGTATACCACTTTTGATAAGACCATCTATGCCGCTTCTCAAGTTATCACACCCGTTGACCGAAATGTTGCAATAACCACAACCGAGCTCACACCCGGGGAACATCTGGCATTCTAGAAGCTGAGCTTTAATTTCTACCAGAGGTGTCCGAATCTGCCCAACACTGGTGATTAAGAAAGATGGCTTGTCTTCCTCAATGGCATTAATTCTTGGTCCTCCATGATTGGGCATGGGATTCTTGTTGACATTAGGCGGGGGTGCAAAGTTGAGGGCTTTAGAATCCACCAGATCTTGTACTTTCATTTGTAAAGCCCTGCATTTCTCTGTACTATGGCCAGGTGCATTTAAGTGAAAAGCACATCTGGCATTGACATCGTAGTTTCTTGGAAGACTGGAAGGATCTGGTGGTGCCAATGTCCTTAGCTCAACCAAGTTGAGTTTCAGGAGTTGTGGCAATAAAGCGGCATAAGGCATGAGGATAGGGTCAATCACCCTATTTGCCTGTGATGGTCTTTGCTGAAAGGGTCTTTGTTGTTGATAGTTGTTGTTGTTGTTGTTGTAGTTGTTTCTCTGTGGCGGATACTGAACTTGCTGATGATAGTGTGGTTGTTGTGGTGGTTGATATGCTGGTTGCTGAGGGATCGGAGCTGGAATAGTGACAGCTGCCACTGACCTATGAACATACTGAGGTCTTCCCCTGTTGGCATGAATAACATTAGTCTCACCGGTTCTTCTAGGTCCCACAAAAGGCTTCCTGGGATTGCTTGACGAACTTGCACCATTATCAGTAATTTTGCCCATCTTTAGAAGGCTTTCAATTCTTTCTCCAGCTGTGACTACGTCAGCGAAGCTGGTGGAAGAAAAGGCAGCTAGCCTGTCAATATATGTCCCTTGCAAGGTATTCATAAACATGTCGGCCATTTCTCTTTCCGACATGGGTGGCTGGACAGCAGCAGCAAGCTGTCTCCACCTCTGGGCATATTCCCTGAAGCTTTCTCTGGATGACTGAGACATTCCCATCAGAAGGGTTCTGTTAGGAGCCATGTCTAGGTTGTATTGGTACTATCTGATGAAAGCCTCAGCTAAGTCTTTCCAGCACCTGATAGTAGCTCTAGTCAAGTGAGAGTACCAATCCCTTGAAGCCCCAGTCAAACTGTCTTCAAAGTAAAACATCCACAGTTTTTCATCCATGGTGTATGCCTTAAGTCTTCCCAAAAAAGACTGCAAGTGAGTTCGTGGACAGGAAGTTCCGTTGTACTTCTCGAAGCACGGGGGTTTAAACTTATGAGGAATCCTTACCCCGTCCACTAACCCCATGTCCATGACATCAAAACCTAGGGAATTTTGAGACTCCAGAGATCTCAACTTCTCAGCAATTTCATCAAGCCTCATATCATAGGCTTCATCCCCAGCTCCCATCACAGTGAACTGCTCTTCCTGGGGGTCTTCTTGTAAGACTCTTCCTCCAGTAGTATTTCCTTGCACAATACCCAGGATGTTGACTTCCGGATGTAGATGAGGCCCATATACAGGTGGGTTAACATGAGGATGACCCCTCTCATTGTTACTTGTTCCTCCAGTTCCCAGAGGAGGTTCTTCTGGGGTCTGTCTTTCCACCAATGCCCTCAATCTTTCTTGACTTTGAGCCAACCCATTCATTACCTCCATGAACTGGGTCATTTGGTTTCTCATCTCCAGTCTTTCATTAACCATCTGGGTCCTGACCTCTGTCAGCTCCTGCTGTACTTGATCCATCTGGATACCATGAAGGTTGTTACGAGTAGGATATCTGTGTGGACGGTTGAGAGGGAACACCCGACGACGAGCAATAATTCCTGAACCAAAACAAAGTTAGTAACAAACAAAACAAAAACCTACAAAACAAAACAAAAGTTAGTATGCAATGCAGTATGCTCATTTGTTTCCAAGGTATCCGGCTTGGTACTTGGTTTTGACCTTTCCAGACCTGGAGGAAGATGCTTTGATGTTGCTTGAGAGAGAAACTTAGTGAAACAAACTAACAAATACATTACAAACGAGGAATAATACATAGTTTGTTTTTACAACATATGCCCCTGAAGGGTCAAAATACAACATAAAAGAAAAGTACATCAAATGGAAATAGCAACAAGCAAAGTGATCAAATATCTAAGCCAAATTCATCCTCCTTAACCTCCTTCAGAAGTGCTTCAGTTACAGGACCAACCGGATGCTCTGTAATGCTCCTGATAAGAAGGTTCTTGGTGGAAATAGCAGTGGTCAGCTTCTTGTGTCTGTCCTGGTCCTTTGACCTTTTCACACCAGCCCTAAGCTTTAGTTCTGAAATCTCCTTTTGGGCTGCCAGCAAAGCCTCCTGTTGCTTCTTTTCATTAGCCTCTAGCTGCTCAATCCTTGCTTGAGTTCTCTTATCCTCCTGAGTGCGAGCTTCAGTGATCCTGACCCACCTAGCTTTACTTTCTTTCAGATAGAGATCAGTCCTAGCTTTCTGAAACTGGGCCTCTTTACAGGCATTCTTCAAAATTTGCTCCCTAGCTCTTGATTTCTTGATGTAGTCCTCTGATTTCTCAATCCTGGCTAGATGTTCCACCTTAAGCTTTTCTAACCTCTCAATGTCTAGACGACCATCACTCCTCTCCCAGAGGGTCTTATTCAGAGCTTGAGACAGATTCTCATTCCTCTCCTTCAGTTTCTCAAATTCCTCCAAGCTGACAGTGGCTGGAGGTGGTGCTGTGGATGGTCCAGGTGCATCCTCAATGGTGAAAGGCATCCCAGAAATCTGAGCCCTAGCATGAGACCACTCATAATACTGTGATGAAGCCACATTATTGCATCTTCCAAGAATGGCCATCCCTTTGGTCTGGATGCTGCCCCAAGCCCAGGATGCTTGTCTGACAACAGCTAGGTTAGGTTTTATCTCACAATATAGGGTTTCAGCCAAGTCCTGCACTCTAGGAGGGTGAACCAAAGCATAGCCCAACTGTCTCTTAAACAGCAAAGGATTGTAGTTGATACAACCCTTCACTCCTATTAGAGGTACATTGGGGAACTGCCCACAGCTAGTAATTATGTCCCTACCTTTGGTGCTCTGGGTGCACCATCTGATGTCATCTGAAGTCAAAGCAGTAAGTCTCCTAGCCCAATTCTTCTGTTGGTGAGGGTTCAGGGAAACATCAGTTTTGGGTAAGTGTTTGAGCAGCCAAGTGTGAAACAAAGGAGCACAGCACCTCACCAATCTCCCTCTCTGCTTCTCATTCCTTTGGTGAACAGAATAATAGAAGTCTCCCAACAATGTGGGTACTGGGTTCCTCAAAAGGAAGAGATGAATAGCATTTTGCTGATAAACTTAGGCTCATCTGCAAAAAGTATAACCCCATATATACTGAGGGCTAACAATGCACAAACTGCCTTCCATTCTCCCAAGGAGGCCTTCAGGATGGCCTGAGAAGTCAGAAAATCTAGGTGCAGGCCAGGGATTCCAGCCTTTGTAGTCATGTTCTGCTCAACCACAGTAGGTTCCAAGTGCAGTGCTTTTGCCACTTCTTCATTGCTGGGAGAAGCCATCTCTGGGTTGAAGGGGATACCACCCCTGACAGGTACTCCAATCAGTGATGAAAACTCCTCCAACAGAGGTCCCAACTGAAAATTCTGAAAAGTGAAGCATCTCAAAGGAGGATCATAGAACTGTAGGCAAGTGTGAATCAAACTCCTCTGAGAAGGGTCCAAGTCCATAACCATATCAAGGATGCCTCCATAATGTTCTCTGAATAATGGGATATGGTCTGGAGTGATAAGTGCCTGGACCTGCCTGATGCCAGCCAGCACAGGCTCAAAGAAATGGTAAGAAATGTTGCTCTTCTTGGGTGCCATGACTGCTAATGAAGAGCTGAGAACAGATGCTGATGATGATGACTGATACTGGAGGTGAGCCACTGATAGGCTGAGGATGATGATGGAGGTAGCTAAAGCAAGCAACTGATAGCTGAAGCAGATGGCTGATGCAGATAACTGTTGAGCAGGGGTCTATGCAGATAAAGGGGTCAAAACCAAGCCAAATGAAATGTGGATACCCTGAAAAACAAATAAGCAAATGTTAAATGATGCAATGATGATGTATGCAAATGATATGCAAGGGTTTGTGATCAAGCTGGATCTGATTACTGCCTTGGTATAAAGTCCATGTATGTTTAAGAAGTCCAGATGGAGGTCTAGAAGTCTAGTAACCAAGGTGGGGGACTCAAATAAAGAGTCACATGTCCTGGGTTAAATCACAAGAACTGTCCAAAGTGAAGCATTCTTAAACACAATAAGTATCAGGGTATGATGTGGCCAAGGGTTCCTGCAAACCTGTAAACAGCCCAACCCCCTCACAGGTGATGTTCTAAAACAAGGATCCTCAGACTTGGATCAGTTATGAGAAGTGTAAACACTTCTAACCCGGAGGTACAGTGTTTACAATAACCATAAAAGATCCTCCTCTAATTCACCCCAGTTTCTGAAGGTCATAGTAAAGGTCATCCAGACTTAGCAGGCTTCCCAGATAGCCCTAGCACTACAGGAGATCTGTAGCACAGAGTTCTCAAGAAGAAACCCATATCTGAACCGTGTTTCATATTCCCGCACCAGACCGAAATGGAATGGGAAAGAACATGAACCACTCTAGCCTAGGTGTCACTCAGGTCCCAAGTATAGGACCTTAAACTCTCAATAGAACCCCACCCACCAAAGCAAAAACCAGATCCAGCCAGATGACAATATGACAGTATGATATATAAAGCTGTAAAGAAAGCAATAAATAACTGTACATAAAGAAAAAATAAATACAAATACACAAACACAATCAGCACATGACACCCCAGTAAACACAAATCAAACAAGCGCTAGGAGGAACCCACAAAAAGAACTAGAAGCCCTAGTTGCAGTATAAGGTCCCCAGCAGAGTCGCCAAGCTGTCGCTCCCGCCAAATGACAACCGGGGTCAAGAGGGGTACAGACGCGAACGGTCGGCGAAAGGGATGAATGAGACACACAGGAGTGAACTCAAGGAAAGAAAGAGTCGCCAGCTAGGCATTTTTATCCCGGCGGAAAGGTAATGCTGCATAAACCTAGAAAGATATGGATAAGACGGTTGCGAACCAGAGAGACTGAGAAAGGGGGTTGGTTACAACCTGGGAAGGTATTAGCACCCAGATTGTCTGTCGTACTCGACGGGATCCACGCTTAAAAGATTTGTGTTTTAAAGGGGTAGTGTCAGTGCAATCTGTGTATCAAAGAGCTGGAAAAGGATATACAGGTGTCAGTGTAAGAGAGGTGAAGTGTATAAGTGAAGTGTCAGTGTGAGAACAAGAATGAAATGCTCAAGATCATGAGGCTTAAGGAATAAAGCTGGAAGAGGGGGAATATACAGAGACTTTTGTTCGATAACTGTTAAGTTATGCCTACGTATCCTCTCGTGCAATGAGGAAGTCAGAACACCGTAGTTCGACCCAAAGAGACTGAAAGATGAATTGACTTGTGAACTGCTCACTTGCCTATGCTCAAGTGTATGACCTGTCTGGCTCAGGTGCAAACTGTCTTGCATTAGACGGAAGAAACAAGTTCTCGTTTGTGAGTGAAGATGATGAGAAAAGAATCCCGGAGGAGACGATTATTGTTTGTTTTTGTATTTTCAGTCTTTTATTGCTTGAAAGTTTGTCATAAGTTAATGAGCTTAAGCCTAAACCAATGGGTTAGTAAACTCACCACATCTTCCCTCTGATTAGGGGTAATGAGAATACCTTAAGTGTGAAGTCAGCATCTCACACTTAATCACCATGGTGTAGGATTAAGATCATTAACCTACTTGTGATTAATTAGATGTTTTTGTTGTTTTTGTTTAGTGTTGAGTAATGAGCTTAAGCCATAATCAGGGATTAAACAAACTCATTACACCATCCCAATAGAAGGATAATAGATGAGAGTGTTTAAGCTGAGAAAGACTCCTCAACTTAATCCATGATTAGGGATTAACCTCATGACAAAACAAAGCCTTTATTAAAGTGGATTTTAGTTAATGATAAGATGAAGAAGTGAGTTTTATGGTTTGTAAGACAGCTTGAGGGGGACTTGTCCATTAACACTAGGGTTAGTCCTTCTTAACCAATTAAGGAAGAATTAGAACCCTAATGCAAGGCCCAAGTTACAAGCTTGATGTCTTAATGATTATTGGGTGAATTGATTAAAGGATTTAAACACATTAAGGGTTTAACACTTAGGATTAAAGTTATACACTCCATCCTAATATAAGGATGCAGGCATAAGCTTAATCACAAAGCCTTAAAGCCTTTAGGGTTTAGTCCTTGATTATGAGATGAGAAGAGAAAACTCAAAGAGACACAAAGGAAAGAATCTAATGGGGACTAATCAATCATAAAATGTTATCATGCTTGGAAGTCCTAGGGTTTGTGAGGCTTAAGAGGAGAAATCTTCAAGGAAGCCACCAAGGAGAAGCAAGATAGAAAAGGGATGAGATGAGAAGAGAAAAGAGGGAAGAGAGGCACAAGTGAGCAAGCTCACTCAAAGACAAGTAAAAATGCAGCAAAGATGCAAAATGATGAGGTGAGAAGAGGTAGGAGGTGAAGGCAAATCCACCTCCCAAACAAACTTACCATTAACCTGAAAAGTTAGCACAAGATGCATAAAGGAAGAAATGAGATGAAACAATGCATATGGATGTGCAAAGGCCAAAGTCAGAAACATACACATGATGCAAATGATGTAAATGGATGATGCAAACACATGTCAAGAGTTGTGGATGATCATACAAGGATGAGGATGCAAATGAAGCATGCTTTGAACCATGAAAGTTCATGAGAAGTTATGGAATGCAAATGACATACAACATGGCAAATGAAAGATGCAATGATCAAACATGATTCTAATGTGCCCTAGGATGTGTTATGAATCAAATGGATGCACAAAATGTCATGGCAAGTCATGGTATGCAAGCAAATGGAAGATGGATGCAAAGGAAGACATAAATTAGGGTTTATGGTTAACATACAAAGCAAAAATCCAAAACCAGAAGCAAATGACATGATAAAAATTAGAAAATGCAATCAAAGGAACCCTAGACCTATACAAACTCACTGCCCAAAGGAGGGGATCCAACTCTTAACCTAGTGAGAGTTATGAATTTCCTAAGATTGCTAGGGTTTTAAGGTACCTTGTCAAGAAAAATGCAAAACAAATTGAAAATGCAAGATCAATTCAAGCCAATTTAATCCTATAAACTACATGTTATGCAAGATGTAATGCAAGAAGAATCATTGTCCAACTCTCAATGGTTAGGCAGAAATGAATTTTTGAAGTTTGAATCAAAATAATGCCTTGAAATGAAATTAATTCCATTGAAAATGATCAAAAGGCATTAAGAACAAAAAATAAATTTGGTTTGAGAGTTGGACAATGTTTCTAAATGTTTTTAAATGTTACATGAATTTTTTGGTGATTTTTAAATACCTAAAAGTATTTTTAATTAATTAATTTTCATTAACTAATTAAAAATAATCTTTTAAATAATTTAAAAATAATTTTTAATGCAAAAAAAAAATAAAAATAAAAATATTTTTGTATTCTGAAAATTAATAAAAGGTTTGATAAAAATTTTCAGAATTTTTCAATGTATTTTGCTATTTTAAATAAAATGAAGAAAATAAATGCAAAACAAATGAAAATAAAATGAATTTAAATAGAAAAATAGAAAGTCAGCCAATCTGATGGCTGAGATTCAAATTCAGGGACGCGGGAGTGGACTTGGCGCGCGTTTGGACGGCTCACATTCAAACTTACGTAATTAAGATTAAACCCTAATTAACTAACCCTAATCACTCTCAGGTGACCGGACCAAGCTCCGGTCATCTTCTCCGGCCAATCCCCTCCCCTGAATCCCTCAAAACGCCATGAAACTTCACCAAAAGCTCCAGAATCAAACCTTAAACAAACCTAAACACGAATCAATCCTCAAAAATCATTTATCACTCAAGAACATCATGAATCGAAGCAAACAATTTTTAGGTCAGAAAGTTTCAGAGCAACCATACATCCTGGTTTCTCAACCATTTTCAAAAATAATCACATCCCCATGATCAGGGGAGCACATAGAATCGTTTAAGAACTTAAAATGGAGTTTCTGGAAAAAAGTTTGAGATGGCTACCTGAGATGGAATCTCCTGGTTCTGGGCTTTCTGGCCTTTCCTTTGCTGCAAATCCACTCCTTTGAATCCTCTGATGATGAAATGAAGCTTAGAAAGCTTTGAGGATGGCTGGTTTGGGAGATTGGCAGAGTTCTGTTCAGTGAAGTGAGGAAATCGTATTTGGTTTGTGTGAGGTTCTGGGTTGTTTCAATGGTTGGTTTGTGATCAGTGAGTCATGTTGAGATGTTTTGTGAAGTTTGTTTGTGTGTTTGATGCTTGTGGAGAGTGTTTCGAATGGTTTTGCATATGAGGCATAAACATGGAACTTGGCTATGGGAGAGCTTCAGCATGAATTGTTGTGTGTTATGGCTTGCCTTTGGTCCACTTATCACTCATGGATAGGTCTGTGGAGTTGGTGTGCCCTATTGTGATTGGTATGGGCAAGTTGCCAAAATGTCAAACTTTGTGTAAGAGAAGTATGGGCTCATAGCTAGCCAAGGACAAGAGGGGTGTCCTACGCAGCAAGAAGTGTGGAGAGCCCTAGGATCAATTCTGAAGTCAGCAAGCAAGTGGATTAGGGTTTGAGTGAGGTTTTGCAACTTGGTTCATCTTTGGCCCTTTTGAAGTTTCTTGATCCACAAGTCACAAAAATGAGCAAACTTTTGATGCAATCTGACTTTTAGACATTGGTTCATGTTTCTATGAAGATTATAAGTCCATTTGATAGCTCAATTTGCCTTGGCAAGGGATTTTGCAACTTTGCCTCTTTGGTAGAAAACTTGAAATTATGTGATTTTGGCCAACTTTGACAAGCCATAACTTTTGATCCAAAATGAATTAGGTCATGTTCTTGTACTTTTTGAAAAGGGAATGATCCATTCTACAACTTTCATGACCAAAGTTTTCTCATTTGAAGCATTTTTGAATCAAAAAGCAAGGGTTGAAAAAGTTTCCCAAAATGGCAAGTTTCCATTACAAGTCATTTTCCCAAAAAGTCAACTTTGCAAATGGCTTGAAATTCTTCAATTTTGTGAACTTCTAACATCTTCTATGATCAAATAAAGATCATACACAATCAAAATGATGAAGAACACCCTTTGGTTGGGTCATTGGGGGCCTCAGATGCCCTGATTTTGCACTGACTTGCTCAAAAAGTCAACTCTTGATCAGATGACTTCACCATTGAATTTCTTCATGAAAATTGATATGCATGATCCCTATACCATATAGAGACCAATAGAAACAATAATGACCAAAAAAATTGGAGTTATGGCCTTTGAAACCAAAACCCTAATTCTAGGTCATCTGTGCAGTTAAACCTGGCCCTGCTTCCATGCCAATCCCAGTTCTTGTGATTTTTTTTGACATTCTTGACTTTGAGAGGATATAATATGATGCTTGAACATACATGGACCCCTTTGAAGTGATTGATGACCTTTGGAGTGGCTCAAATGGCTCTTGGATTGCTCAGATCACAAACCCTAGATGCATATGACTTAAACTTAATGCAGTGAATCAAAAATGCAATATGAGATGCTATGATTGGACTTATGCATATGAAGAGATCAAAAGCCATGGTGTGAATGGGTGAGGGAAAATTTGGGATGTTTACAAGGGTGTCACGCTCGCGCTTCACCTTTCCTAGCTCCTCCTTCAACCCCTCTTGAAGCTTGTGTTCCTCTTTATATTTTAGCAAGTTTTGGGAGAGCAAGTTCTTCTCAGCAGTGATAGCTCGAAGCGCCTCCTTAGCACCCCTTAACGAAGACATCGGGGAAGGAATTTTTGGATAGGACCATGGCCTTCTCCATAACTCTAATAACTGTAGCCATGTCATGGGAGAGGTTGGTACGCCTGACCTTCGCCTCCTAATCAAGGATGGCCTTAGAGTCGGCGAACAACACCGCGAAAGAGCCTTCCGAGCTGAAGGCTTCTCGCTCCGTATGATAAGGAGGCAGGAGATAGGCCTCTTGACCTGCAATAAAACTTCTGGGCACAACAGTACCCTCTGGACGAGGACGCTTGTGTTGGGGGGAGTCATCCAGCAAGATTGTCTCAACTGGCATAAATGTCATCGGCGGAGTATTCGGTCGAGGGGAAGGTTGAGTCGGGCTAGCACTCCCAAACACAACGGCCGCTTGCTCGGTAGTCACCTGTTCAACACGGGTTTTTCTTTTCTTCTTCTTTGGTTTTTGGGAGGCCCCAACCTGACTAGCCAACTTCAGTGCTTGCTCCTTATGTCGAGGCATGTCTCCTGTAAAATTAAAAGAAATCAGCAAAACAAGTTTAAAGACAAACAGAAGGCAAGAAGCTCGAGGATATACTACCTAGAAATCTAATTTCTTCGTCATCTGAGCGACACTCAAGCACAACTTTTTTATTGATCAGTCGAGGTTCTAAAACGGACATATGAAACCAACTTCTTATAGGCCAGTTTGTCCTCGGTCCCAAGAGCTCGTGCTTAAATCTATAGTGGATGGTCGATAGATCGAAGTGGTTCGGCTTCCACCTAAGGGGGATCTTCGACAGCAGTTGTTCCTCGCCGTTGGCATCCCGTCTCCGAAAATGTAGACTTTCCAAGGCGAACTGGGTAATGGGCTTCACCGTGTACCACCGATCCTTGAAATTTCTGACAGAGTCGACGTACGTTTTGAATAGCCTCGACGGCTGTTTGAAAGAGACCCAGTTGTATCATCCATCTCCATATGACCGTTGACAGTGGAAAACACGGAAGAAGAGGGGCAGGGTGCAACCTATCCCGAGATTACGGCACACCAATTTGAACGCCCGGATGAATGATATGGTGTTGGGGTGAAGCTGCGAAGGCGCCAGCCTAAGCCATCTGAAGACTCCCAGCTGAAATTCATTGAAGGGGAGCCATAATCCTGCCTCTCGAAAAGCGAATTCATACATGGCGAAACGCTTCCCCATGAAACACGAGCATATCTTCTCTTCGGCTTGAGGGGCTTAGCATTTCCGGTTAATGAACTCATTTCCCTCTGTCTCCTCGATTTGCGTATGAGCAGAATAATGTTCCTCGACAAAAAGGGACTCCGTCTCCATCGGCTCGTCGGCCATCCAAGAGATGTCATCGTTATTCAACGAGGACGCTCTGCTCCCGTCCGCGAGATGTCTTTGACCCGAGTTACCTGAAAAGCAGAAGGAACAAGTGAATTCGACGTCGCATCAAATCTAACCTTCCACCGCAGTCCAAGTGAAAGGGCGAACGAGAAATTCCCGACCTAACTATACAAACATCGCCCGTGACATTCAAAGAATGCTCGAGATATTCAAGGAAATCAGGAATATTTTCGCTTGAGTCATTCGTAGGATACTCGCGATGTTTCAAGGAAAGACCTAGATTTTTCCCGGCGTGTTCTTATACTACACGTGGCTTTCATCTAAATTTAATCTAATCGCCTGACACATCTGTAAGGTGTCCGGGACGTTCATACAAAAAAAAACCTAAAAACGCCTAAAATTAAGGAATTTACCCACTTTAGCCAAAAATCGCCACTATGACTAGTTATCAAACTTAAAAAACCACCAGAAAAAGGGATTTAGGAAAATACTTGTCATAGTGTTGACGAGGAGGTGACGACGGCGTACGGCGGAAGCGGTGGCAGTTGCGTCGTCGGAAGCAAAGTTGCTAGTGTGAGTAATCGTATGAGGAGAGCGAAAAAAGAAAATGAGGTGGTCCCTAACCCCTTTATATGACTGTGGTACGTGGGGACACGCGCCTAGGCAATCATTACTCAGATTCCCTTGGCCGACCACATTCAATGCGTCATAACGCTAGAAACAAAGCGTCACACGCTAAACCCCTAGACACGTCATTCTGGGGAACTTCAAAGCGTCGTTGGGAACGCGCAATACTCCCTGGCATTTGATTCCATGAGATTTCCGATTAATTTCCATCGACATGCATCGGAGCTTTCATAATCTCCAACGTTATCTGGCGTGCAACCCCGAACCTCGCCGACCACATCCTCGAACTAAGGCCGTAATTTTGCAGGACGAGCCTCTATCACCGCGTGACTGAGCGTACATTCATTCCCTGACGACATGTTCCTCGTCGTTTGTGACTCCTCGATGTATCAATCACGCCCGACATAGTTCTCCTTAGCTCATCACTCTGGCCCGAAGTTTCGGCTTGGGGGGCTCCTGTTCTGGACTGTGCCTCTAAAACTATATTGGGCACAAGCCCAAACCCGTCGAGCAGAGACCCAATCAGTCGGGCAGGGGATCCATTGGTCGAGCAGAGATCATGTGTCACGAGCAGTAAAATATACTGTCGGGCAAAGGGTCCGAGCCACTTGGCGCGTGCTAGGGAGACTGTGTCTCCCTAGCGTGTGCCACTTCACCCACTGTCCACCCTTCTCTCCCCAAATATAGGGAAAGTTGGACCAAGGAAAATACCACATACTAGGTCTTACACGTTCTCACATGTACCTTGGCAGTTCTTCCTTGGGCCTAGCTGATCCAGCCCAAGGAAGAACCTTGGCCCAGCGTTGGGGGCACATATAAATACCCTTTCTCACTAAAGGGTCAGGTATTCTGAACTATTTTCTCTCTTACCATCTCTGTACCCAAAACTCACTTGAGTTTCGGAGTGTCTTGCAGGTACACCCCCTTCTTCTTTCTATCATTCGTGACGTTCGCATCCAACAGTTGGAAGGCCCTTTTGATCAGGTAAGATTAGGAACTAAAACCAAAAAAATATATACAGGGACCAAAATAAAAAACTCGCTATCTTAGAGGGACCAAAAGACTATTTAAACCATTAAAAATTAACAATACTAAATAATTCACAACAAAATTTGCAAGAAAGCTCACAGTAAATTTTGCAGCAAATTTTGCAGCAATTCCTACTAAATTTCCAGAGACTTTTGAGGTTTCAATAGATAACTAATTCTTGCAAAAGAAGTCGCAATTAAATCCACAAGAAAACTGAAATATTTTTTTAAAATCCAAAAGTGCAGGTAAAGTCTCATGAATTCCTACAAAATTGTTTGTTACCAAAAAATCGCAGGTATACCTGCGAATTATTTTCCGCAGGAAAATCCATATGTAATATGTATATTTCTAGTAGCGACGTTTCATTCAAACACAAAACTCAATCAATTCATCTATTTAGTGTTTAATAACAATAGACTTTAATATAATTAATTATGTCAATCCATATTTCATTAATTAAACAATTAAGGATCACATAGTATTTTCGTCCCTGTAAGTTAGCGAGTTTTTGTTTTTGTCCCTATAATTTATTTATTTTTGTTTTCCTCCCTATATTTTTCATTTGCATTAGTTTTAGTCTCTAAAATCAAAATCCATAGGAAAATCTCTGCAAGCAAAAAGTAAGATATATGTACGAAACAAAAAAAAACTTACACGGACGAAAAACAAAAACTCGCTAACTTACAGGGACGAAAACACTATTTAAGCTAATAATTAATCTAACAATCTCCCACTTGGATGACAATAATTAATTATTAAAAATATTTATTTTAATATTAGAATATCAATAATGGTCAAAACATTAATCAATAAAATAAAAAGTAAATTTCAATGCTGCAGAAATTGTATCTGATAGGGAAGACAAATCATACATGTTAAAACTCACAACTTTATATAAAAAAATGATGAATTTAAAGTAACATATTTAAGTTAAGATCAGTTATATGTTATAAAGAATGGCTTAAGCATGTGAATATACAATTGATAAACTTCCTCTAACCCAAAATATCATAAGACTTACTCATGTGTATAAGCCTTTAGTTAATGGTTATACTAACAAATTTTCAAATTAAAAGTCATAGAATATCCACATATGGTTAAGAATAGTAATTACATATAGGCATGATCTATTACGAGAGTAATTACATTTAACCATAAGTACCTTCATTACATAATACCATACTCGATAGGAGTATTAATAGTATATTTGTACTTTCTTATCTATGACCATAAGTGTGTGGAATGTTGGTGACAAAATAACACAATATTATTGCATGCTAAAGAATTATTGTGCATTTTTCAACAAAAGTGACTTAAACATTAAATTATGATGTTTCCCGAGATTAAGAAATAATAATATATATCTCGGTTTAATATAATAAGACTTCTTAGAATTATTGAGTATTTTGAAGTCTTCATAGAATATGCCATATTCTATAAAATGCGCTAGAATATATGACAATATCGAATTATATAATTGTGTACACATGCACTCCCACCGATCAGACATTTCTAAATAGGAGACAGATTTATCAAAGTTCACTAGTATTAAATACTCTGATTATACAATGAGATACTAATTTTATTCTTAAGTGCAAAATTTTACAGAGAAATGGTTCTCTAATATATCATCATTAGAGTGTTACAAACTCAACCACATATTTTCCTTGTAAATAGAATAAGTCATTATTTAAATAATTTCACATGAAAGAGTACATTGGTTATATAAAATATTTACCATCATTTGAGTGAGACCAAATCCATTTTATTTTAAATAGAATATAGGATTATATACAACATGTTAATAACTCACTCATAACTCAAATGCTACAAATATAACTACACACATTTGTGAACCATTGTATGTTATGCACACTGCAAAAATTGAGACTTTAATTTATTTAATAATAAGGATATAAAAAAATAGTCATAAGTTTTTTATCAATAACATATGGCTATAATATCCTCAATATAAATATCCATAATATTATATTATATTAAATAAATAATATTTGATTCTTATTATATAAAATTGACATGAAATTCTCTCACTTGATAGAGAATAATAATTAAAATTAAATTAAGAGTTTTAAAAAATATTTAAATAAATATTCAATTATTTTCGCTATCACACAATGATTATGTCAAACAACATCACACTGATAGAGTATGTTCATCGTTTACATAAAACTTAGAGAAATATAATCCATTTAAGTTATAAATAAATAAAAAAGATTATTGGATTTTAATTATGTCATAGAAGTTGTAATACGGATAGAATACTCAAAAAATAATTTACATAATCATATATCACAAGTATATTGAACAAAAAGATATATTAATAATAACATTATCAATATAATATTTATTATATTTTAATTTAATTTAATTATTTTATTAAACAAAATTTGTACAATAGTATCCACGATAGGTGAGTTACAATCATACAAATTAAAAATGGTTATATTTTATATAATATAGGAAAATTTATATAATTATATTCACGATAGATAAGATTATAATTATACAAATTAATTATGATTAATTAATTTTCCAGAATAAAACTCTCAAAATAATAAGATTTCTAATATACTTATAAAATTAGATTTTTATTTATTTACATTAGTATACAACAAAAAATAAAGTTTTAGCAATAAATAAATAAAAATTAATTCAAAATATTCTGGAAAATTAATAAGACATCATCAGATTTTTATAATAACCGCAAAATTTTCAATACATAATATTTAATAGAAGAATATGTAAAATAGCTTTTATGTTACTATTAAAAAATAGAATTTCACATAAAAAAATATCTATGCTCAAATTTATAAATATGTAACTAATACCAGATAACCATAAGATTTAAATTTTGCAATTCCAAAAACTAAAAGTAGAATATTCTAATATTTTGTAATGATTTTGTGAAAATATTTGGATCCAAAATGATTTTGGAATAATACATTGTTTTTCCTTCGTAGTATGACAAATATATAAAAATATCAATGTATCATAATATAATGAGAAATATATTCCTGAATCACTATTTAAATTAAAAAATGATTCTCGTCACTTATTTATTTTTATGTATAATATATGTTTTTTTATTGGCAAGAATTCATTAAGAGATAAAGGGGATCTCTATCCAAAAGATTATAAGCAACAAGAAAAAGGGGTTAAAAAGTCATTTCTCAAAATCAAAAGAAATCGAACGGAAATTTAGTCCATTCATAAAAACTACACCGAGACCTACCGATTTTTCCCAAAATCAACCAAAACCAAGAAGTAGCAACGATAAAATTAAACATAGCTTCAACGTTAACCACTTTGTCATTAAACAAAATGTTATTCATACTTTTCCATAAAATCCAACACTTTATCAACCAAATGGACAAGATTGTCTCGTTTTTGCACCTACCATGGAGTCTTAGAAACCACAAAAAGACATTATTACTACAATCCGTTTCCGTAATCCTTCCAATACCAACCCAATCACAAACCAAATTCCACACCCGAATTGATTTGTTGCATTTGAAAAAAAAGGTGGGACAAATCTTCAATTTCAGAAAAACTTAGGACACAAACCTTCTCATGTGGATTAGATATTACACCACGAGACGTAAGATTCATACGCGCTGGCAACCTACTAATACATAACCTCCATCCAAAAATCTTGATCTTCAAAGGCAAATGTGACTTCCAACAAAAATCAAGGGTTGTAGCAATAGCTGGAGCCAAATTCTGACCGATATCTCTCTCAACAATGAGGTTGTAGCAAGATTTAATGGAAAATCTGTTATCAACATCGACCTTTTAGCTCAATGAATCAGAGATATCCCATCTCAAACCAGTCTGACCCAACCTGTTAATCAAAAGAATAATATCGTCTTCGAGACCTGAATACACAATTAAGTCACAACTTCGCATTTTCCATCTCCACGTATCGTCCTCCCAACAACCCATCTCACTGACAGGGCATGATTTATTGACATTGGCATCAAACAGTAAGGGAAAATCTCCCCGCAGCGAAGTATTCCTAAGCCAAATGGTACCCCAATAGTGAATCGAACATCCAGAACTAATTATGCATTGCATATCATCAATAAACCACCTCTTGTCAATTGGCCTAGTTACCAACAGTAAGTCCCTTATCCACACAAAATCGGTACCCCTGCTGGAAGTAGTATTATGAACCAGGAGTTCCAGTTCCAGATTGTCGTATCTAGGGCTGTTCAAAAAAACTATGAACCGAACTGAACTGCTAAACCGAACCGAACTGAAGTTAAAATAACCAAACCATTATGTTTGGTTAGTGAACCGAACCATTTATTTATTAATGGTTCTAGAACCGAACCAAACTAAAATTAACCAAACATAACCAATAGTGAACCATTAACTTATTAGAAAATTTTAAATAATATTCACTACTTTTGAAAAGTCAAGCTAATTGTTTTCAAAAATATCAAAAAAACCGGTTTTGTTTTTGAAAATGTCAAAAAACCGATTTTTTATAGAAAATATAAAAAAAAGATTTTTTTTGAAAATATCAAAAAAAACCAATTTTTTTTCGAAAATTTTAAAAAATCGATTTTTTCGAAAAAATCAAAAAAACAATTTTTTTCGAAAATATAAAAAAATGACTTTTTTTATTGAAAATATCAAAAAACTGACTTTGTTTCTAAAAATATAAAAAAAACGACTTTTTTATTTGAAAATATCAAAAAACCAATTTTTTTAGAAAATATAAAAAAACCGATTTTTTTGAAAATGTAAAAAAATCGATTTTTTCCTGAAAATTAAAAAAACCAATTTTTTTCGAAAATATCTAAAAAAACCGACTTTTTTCGAAAATATCAAAAAAACCGATTTTTTCCTGAAAATTAAAAAAAAACGATTTTTTTCGAAAATTTCAAAAAATCATTTTTTTTCGAAAATATCAAAAAACCGATTTTTTTAAAAAATATAAAAAACAAAATTTTTTCGAAAAATATAAAAAAAAAAACGATTTTTTTTCAAAAATATAAAAAAAAAACTGTTTTTTTTTCAAAAATTCAAAAAATCGATTTTTTCGTAAATATCAAAAATACGATTTTTTTTCTAAATTTCAAAAAACTGATTTTTTTTCAAAAATATTAAAAAGCCGATTTCTTTTCGAAAAAAAATGATTTTTTTCTAAAATATAAAAAAAAATGATTTTTTTTATGAAAATATAAAAAAAATGATTTTTTTTCAAAAATATCAAAAAAATCGATTTTTTTTTAAAATATAAAAAAAAACGACTTTTTTTTCGAAAATATCAAAAAACCGATTTTGTTTTTGAAAATATAAAAAAACGACTTTTTTTTCAAAAATATTAAAAAACCGTTTTTTTTTTCGAAAATAAAAAAAAACGATTTTTTTTCTAAAATACAAAAAAAAACTGATTTTGGTTTTGAAAATATAAAAAAAGTGACTTTTTTCGAAAATATAAAAAAACCGATTTTATTCGAAAATATAAAAAAACGACTTTTTTTCGAAAATATCAAAAATCCGATTTTGTTTTTGAAAATATAAAAAAAAACGACTTTTTTTTCAAAAATATTAAAAAACCGATTTTTTTTTTCGAAAATATAATAAAATGAATTTTTTTCGAAAATATCAAAAATCCGATTTTATTTTTGAAAATATAAAAAAAAAACGACTTTTTTTTCAAAAATATTAAAAAACCGATTTTTTTTCGAAAATATAATAAAATGAATTTTTTTCGAAAATGTAAAATAATCGATTTTTTTCCTGAAAATACAAGTATTCGACTTTTTTTCGAAAATATAAAAAAAAACGGATTTTGTTTTAAAATAAAAAAAATGTTTTTTTTCGAAAATATAAAAAAAACGACTTTTTTTACAAAAACATAAGAAAATCCGATTTATTTTCGAAAATATAAAAAAAAAACGAGTTTTTTTCGAATATATAAAAAAAAATAACAAACATATAAAAAACAAAGTTTAATAGTTTGGTTCTTAAACATATGGTTTGGTTTGGAAATTTTTGTATTCTAATGGCTTAGTACAGTTCGGAGTTCAGAACCGTTATACCAAACCAAAAGTTTTGGTTCAGTTCAGTTCTGAAAAAAATGGAAACGGTTCGGTTCGGTTCGGATGACTTATATAATGGTTCAGTTCAGTTCGATTCAGTTTTCTCATAGAACCATACCATGAACAACCCTAGTCGTATCTGCTAGATAACATCAGTCTCCATATCTCATTGTCATCATCAATCAACCTCCAAGCCCACTTTGCCAATAAAGCATTGTTGAACTTACCCACATGTTTGATCCCTAAACCACAACAAACTTTCGGTTTGCATACGGAATTCTAGCTAACCTAATTAATACCTTTCGTATTCTACGGCCCATGCAACATAAAACTTATTTGAATTGCAATAATTTCTTTCACGACACCGGAAGGGGACTTGGAAAAATATAGGTAATGGATAGGAAGGTTGGCCAATACATAATTAATAATGGTAACTCTCCCTCCGATCGAAAATATATGCCCAATCCAAGGGGGACAACCTAGCTTTAAAGCAGTTTAGAATCGGTTTCCAAAAAGCCTTATCTCTATTATTACCACCCACCACAAGACCCAATAATTTAAATGGCAACCTGCTATATTTACATTGGAGGAAATGTTCAGCAACAGACATAAAATACGGTTCTATGCCCACACCAAAAAGACAAATTTTAGCGAAGTTAATTTTCTGACCAGACACTATTTTGAATCTGCAAAGAATACTTTTAAAAGCCTAAATATTGGAATAAGACTCATCTCCAATTAGCAACGTGTCATCCGCGAACTGAAGGATACTGACGGACTTAGAATCATTAATTTTGAAATCCTTCCAAATATTCAAATCAACTTCCCTTCTAACCATCATAGCAAGCCCTTCGACGATAATAGAAAACAAATAAGGGGAGACAAGGTCCCCTTGTTTCACTCCCCGCGAAGCCTTAAAAACCTTCAACGGACTACCGTTTATAAGAACCAACATGTAATTGTTATACACCGAACCTCTAACCCACTTCAACCATTTATCACCAAATTCCATCTTCTGCATCATCGAGTCAAGGAAATCCCACACAATGCAGTCATAAGCCTGCATGAAATCCACTTTAAACAAAAGACAATTCTTCTTATTCATTTTCACAAAATCCACCATTTCGTTTGCTACTAGCACATTAGAAAGTGGAGGGAGGAAGATGTGGATAATGATAGGATGACTTTGCTCTATGGGAAAGTCTTCAGTATTAAGATGGTGGAATATGTTCATGGTTCTTTACGTATAACCTTAAAAAAAGTGGAGAATATAAAAGTGGATAAGTAATTGGAGTAGATTCAATGGGGAACAAAATGTGAAATATTGGAATATGGAGGATGAGAGAGTGGAAGATGATGAAATTTTGCTTTCTGGTTTGAATTTAATCAATCTGGTTATGAATCCTAATCATATTCTTAATAACCCTGAAGCTTCAAAGGAGAATCAGTTGGTTGTCTATGAGCTGACATTAATAGTTGACTCTAATCATTTGGTTGCAGTCAGGAATGATGTGACCGTGGTTGTTCCGTGGACAGGTGTAAAGGTGTTGGAGAAAGGTACTTCTTAGTCTTTTTTTAACGAGGTAATCTTTAAAAGTAAATTCAATCCCAAGAAGAAAAAGTCAAAGGTTAAGAAGATTGTGGATCATAATGGGCCTTTTTGTAAGAGGAAGCCTAAGTCTAAGATGAGAAAACTGGATTGGGTTTTAGCATTTGTATCACTTAGTTCTGATGATCCCATTGAGGATTTTTCTCAACCTACGATTTTTGCACCATTGATTCTTATGGCTCCTAATTCTTCTATTTCTAAGAACCTTGGCTTGAATCGGTAGAAATGGAGATCTTCTCAGCCGGAGTGGTGATTTTTCGCGAGTCCATTTCAGATTCGGATGTTCAAAAATGTAACTCTAAATTTATGGAGAATTTGGAGTTCAATGTTGGAGCTAAAATGTGGAAGGTGATTTCAAAATTGGGATTCAATGCCAAAGAAGGGTTCAAGGATTATTCAATTCAAATAGCTGAAATGGAAGCCAAAGATAGAAGTTTATCAAAAGGGAAGATGGTGAAATCAAATGGAGTTTAATGATTGTGGGATCTTTGAATATCATAGGGGTGACAAATTTTCCAAGAGGAAGAGGGTTAATTGTTTAATTAGTCCGGCTAACGTTGACATCTTCTTTATTCATGAATAAAAGTTATCAGAAGTTGATGCTAAGATTGTTGTTGGGTTTTGGAATCACATTGATATGGGGATGGTCCTTTAGCATCTCAAGAGGATTCTCTAGAAGGATTTTTACTTTATGGAATGTGAATACTTGTAAGCCGATTCTTTCATTCAAAGGGGACAGTTTCTTGGGTGTACAATTGATTTGGAAAGATGAGATGTAATTTGTTGTCAACGTTTATTCTAGATGCTTAATGACTTCAAAGCGTAAATTATGTAAAGATCTAGATGGATACAAGAGGAGGTGGACTGATGGCATTTGGTTGAAAGGGGTATATTTCAATGCAACATTTGTTGTTTCTGAAAGAAAGGGAACGTCTGGTGGTAGCAAAATTATGGAGGTAAAAGGTTTTTCTTGTTTTGTTGACAAGCTTAGTTTAGTGGATCTTCCGATTGTTGGAAATTGATTTACGTGCTTTAGTGGATTTGGAAAAGCGGTGAGGAAAGTCAATTGGTAAACGAGATACATCTGATCACTGTCCTATTTGATTGAATGTAAAGGGGTAAAATTATGGCCCTAAACCTTTTAAGTCGAATGATTATTGGTTTGACCACCCTAAATTTCTTAAATTTGTGGAAGATAAATGGAAGAACTACGAGGTTTATGGGAGGAGCGACTTCGTTCTTAAAGAAAAACTCAAGTTGCTTAGAGGAGATTTTAGAATATGGAGTAGAGATGTGTTCGAGTGGTATGATTTAAAAATGGAGGAGAATGTGGATGTTATAAATAAAGTTGATACAAAAATGTTTGCGGATTCTAATGATGAAGTGTAGAGTTGGTGTCGAAAAGAGTTGAAGCGTGCAAAGCCGTTTGGCACAATCTTCATGTCAAGAACAATATGATTATTCAGAAGTCTCATGTGAAGTGAAATAAGGAGGGAGATATTAATTCCAGATTCTTCCATAATATGGTGAAAGGTAGATCTAGAACTAAGTTCATTGCATCTGTTTCTTCTCTTGAAGATTTTGTTGGCTCAATAGCTGGAGTAAAGAGGGCAGTTAGAGATTTATTTTTGAGGAAATTTGCTAGTGATGATGTTGTGGGCCCAGAGTTATAAGATTATCAGTTTAATAGTCTTACTGCAGCAGAAGCGAGCTTATTAGATGAACCTTTCATGGACGACGAAATTCGAGAAGCGATTTGGAGTTCCAACGGCTCGAAGAGTCCTGGCCCAGACGAGTTCAACTTAACTTTCATTAAGAAGTGTTGAAATTTTATGCAGTATGACATTTGTTCTTTCATCAAGGATTTTCATCGCTTCAGAATTCTTCCCAAAGTTGTGACTTCTTCTTTCTTGGTTTTAATCCCTAAGGTTTCTAATCCTTTAGAACTTAGTGAATATAAACCTATTTTTCTTATGGGAAGTATTTATAAGATTCTTGCTAAGAATCACGCGGCTAGACTTAAGAAAGTGATAATATCGCGGCTAGACTTAAGAAAGTGATTGGAAGATTGATTTTGCATAATTAATCCGCTTTTGTCTCGGGTCGTTATCTTTTGGATGAGGTGGTAGTAGCAAATGAAGTTATTGACTTAGCTAAAAGAGGAAATATGGATTGCATTCTTTTTAAGGTCAATTTTGAGAAAGCGTGTGATTGCGTGAATTGAGAGTTTCTCAAATTCTTAATGTTGAAGATGGGTTTTGGGGTTAATTAGATGAAATAGATGGACATTTGCGCTTTTAAGGGTCATTTATTGATTCTTGTGAACGGAAGCCCTACGAAAGATTTTGAGATAAAGAGAGATTTGATGCAAGGAAACTCTTTATCTCCTTTCCTTTTTGTGCTGGTAGTGAAGGGGTTAACGAGATTAATTAATAGAGCTTCTGATAATTGAGAGTTCAAAGGGTTTAAAGTGAATGAAGAAGTGATGGTGAAGGTTATTCAATTTGTGGACGACACATTGATGGTGGGGGAAGGAGGGTGGAAGAAAATTTGGAGTCTAAAGGATATCTTGAGGGGATTCAAACTTAATGCTGGTATTAATTTAGCTCTCATTTCTTAGCAGCAACGACTATCTTTCTATTGTACAAAACTGAAGTAGCAGAGTTCTTTGTCTTTGGAATTCCCATTGGAATTAATCAAAGAAGAGTTAAAATGTGGAAGCCACTAATTTTGAAGTTGAAAAATAAGCTAACAAGTGGAATTGTAATTTGTTAAACTTGGTAGGTAGAATTACTTTAATAAATTGTTTTCTTTCAAGTTTACCGGTATTTTGGTTTTCTTTCTATAAGGAACTGGTGGCGGTTTGGATTGAGATTGATAGAATTAGGAGGATAATTTTGTGGGGGAGCAAAGTCGGCAAGTCGAAGATTTGTTGGATGTAGTGGGAGTTGGTATGTAGGAGCAAGAACAAAGGAGGACTTGGTATCAAAAGTATCAAGGAATTTAATTTGGTCTTGCTAACAAAGTGGAAGTGGGGAATTTTGACGGAACCGCTGGCTTTTTGGAAGAAAGTTCTTATGGCTCAATATAATAACATGGATTGTTTGATGCTGGTAGATAATTATTGTTTGCAGGTTCATTCGTCAGCTTGGTGGAAAGACATAATTAAACTTGGAGTGATTTCTCAAATTGGAAATTTTAATTTTGTCAATGTTGTTAATCATGAGGTGTGAGCTGGCGTGAAAACGTTATTTTGGCAAGCTAATTGGACCAAACATGGCCCCCTTGCAAAATTGTTTCAGGAGATGTTTCAGGCCAGTATTATGAAATATGCTATGATGAAATAAATGGGTCACTGGTTGGATGGTGAATGGGTCTGGGGAAATTTTGGAGTTTTGGTGTTGGATAATCTGGTGTTATGCAGTAGCAGTTCTCCGATATTGCAGCTTGTGCAAGAAGTAGGTATTGTGCTAGAGGGAAATGACTTGATTAATTGGGTAGATGGGGAGCTGGATTTATTTTTCAGTTAAATTGGTCTATAATAGTATGATGCCAGACATAATTAATGTTAATTTTAGAGAGGATCACCTTAGGGTTTTTAAGTTATTATGGAATTTGAAGGTTCCAAATAGGATTAAAATATTTGGTTGGAAAGTGTTTTGGAATAAAATTCCAACCAAAGTTGAATTAAGAAGTAGAGGTATCGATGTTAATAATTTGTGTGGTTTGTGTAATTTGGATAATAAAGACTTAGATCATCTTATATTTTCTTGTTCGTTTGCAAAAGTGGTTTGTAGGAAAATATAATTATTGAGGGTGTTTATGAGTTTTATGATGGAATGGTTATTAATCCTTTTTTGAATTGGAGCGGTGGTGGATAAATTTTTTTTTATTAAAGGAGCCATTTGGTTAGCAGTGGTTTGGACTTTGTGGAAGGAAAAAAAATAACTTTGTTTTTAATGCGGTCTCTTGCAATGTAGATAATGTTTGTGGGAATGTGAAGATTTGTGTATGTAAATGGGGTTGTTTCAGTGAGATTCTCTATTATAATCCCTCTTTTTTATAGTTTTATATGAATCTTATTTAGTTTTAAAGAGGAGTTGGTTGGAAATTTTATTCTCTTTGTAAGGATTGAAACACCCCTTTATTCCCTATTAATATCATTTGTCTTTAAAAAATAAATAAATATTTAGTTCCTTAAATATCTAAAACTATTGTAATAAAAAGGATAAAATATTAGAGGATTTCTTAATACACCCATGGGTTTCAGGACACACCATATTTTTAAAAACGTTGATTTCTTCTAGATGTACAAATCAGAAATGTTTCTGGATGTGCACATCCGGAAGAATGTCTTAAAACTTCGTGTCCAGAGCCTTCGTCCCTCTCATTCTTATGTTTGGTAAATTATGGCAGTTCAAACGGCCATAATTTTTACATATTTTATGGAGAGAAAAAAAGATAAATTAAACTTGTGCTATATTAAAATCCAAGCTATTAATACATCTTTTCTAAGACTAAAAGCTATTGATATACTGAAACTTATACACCTAGCCTAATTAATGTATTCAATTTTAACTAAATTAAGGGTTTTATATTTAACTAGAACATTTTAAACTAAAACTATAATATATTCTTCTAACTTAGGATATTGCATGTTTTTTTATATTAACTAAAATATTCCATAAACTTAAGCTTAGTACCAATTAGAATAAATATAATATATCACAAGTTTAATATAGCAAACATTTAATTTATCTTTTTTTCCATAGAATATGTAAAAATTATGGCCGTTTGAACTAACATAATTTACTAAATATAAGAATGAGGAGGACGAAGGCTCTGGCCGCAAAGTTTTAAGAAATTCTTCCGGATGTGCACATCCGAATTCATGATTTGCATATCCGGAAGAAATCAACGTTTTTAAAAAAATGGTGCGTCCTGATATACACATTCGGAATCAGGGGGCAAAAACGAAAATTTGTGTGGTGCCTAAGAAACTCATGGGGTATATTTTTTTTTATTTTTATAAGCAAGTGATATATTAAAATAAGCATAAAGGGTACTCAAATCTGATTACAAAAGGATCGAGACAGAACTCGACAAAAAGTGAGATTACACACCAATTGACACTTAGGAAAAATAAAACAAAGGATTTTTGTTGAATTTGTATAAGTTACAATTGGATTGAGTAATATCACCGATAAACAATCATCTCCAAACTGTGTACTTGATCTTCCAAACCGTATCGATGACATTTCAACCAGAATTCCTAAAAATAATATTATTCCTAAGAATCCACAAATTCCAACACACTGCCAACCAAATACAACCCTCTCTCCCGGATTTAACTTGGTTGGTTTTGCAATAACTAGATCAATCCAAAAAATTGCCTAACAGACAATTTCCACCGCTGTCAGAAAAACCTATCCAATCTGAAACTTCTTTCCATACTAAACTAGCCACCGGACAAGAACGAAAGAAATGCAAAAGAGTTTCCATGTGATTAATATGAACCCGACGAAATAATTCCTCTTTTCGATATTAAGAAATCCTCCAATATTAATTAAATTTTCCTCAAAGCTACGGTTACACAAGAATATTCTCAAAGAAAAACTCTTTAAGTTTGGTTCAAATACAATTTCATTAAATAAAAATCTCTACAACGTATGTGTTGAAATTGATGATTTTTTCCTACCCTAAGTTATAATAAATAGTATTTTTAATTTTTAGTGAAATTCCTTAAATATTTAAATATGTTTTTGGTTAATATAATTTAAAATAATTTTATTAAGGAAAATAACATATTGCAATATTGCAATACACATTAAATATGGTCGTAGGTAGGGGTGGGAATAGGCTGAGCCGAGTTAGGCTTTGCCAAGCCTGAGACTGACCTGCTAAAAAATTTCAAGCCTAGGTCTGGTCTGTAGCCTATCAAAGACTTATGATTTGGCCTAAGTTTGACCTTTTTGAATATCTGATTAGCCTATTACCCTATTTAAAAAGCTTATATCATTAAAATATGTGTAAATAAGAAATTCAACAAATGTTTAAATAAACTAGAGAATAAAAAGTATAATAAGACTTAATGTTTGTTTCCATTGACTTATCTGAGCTTACCTAGTAGCATAAATTTGTGAGATGATTTATTTGAAAGAACTTATGAAAACACCTTATAACATTATTCATATGATTCCTTTTAACTTATTTTCATAAGTTCTTAAATATAACTAAGTTTTACTCTTATATTTTAGTATCAAGAATAAAATACAATATAAAAACAATACATTCATTCATATTTAATAAATAAGCCCTGGTAGGTCTATAAAGTTTTTCTATGGCATGTGGCCTAACCTATTTAACTAAATAGGCTTATAAAAAAGACTAGACATTTTCTGTTTAAAAAAAAGTCTAGTATGACCTTGGCCTATGTAGGCTAGGTCTTAGGTCCCTGATAGTTGGTCTGACATATTCTCATCCCCTAGGCGTAGAAAAAAACAAATATATTTTTGGTTAATATAATTTAAAATAATTTTATTAAGGAAATTTTATATTTAAAAAATATCTAAGAAAATTATAACAAAATTGATATTTACTAAATTTAAAATGATAATTAAATTATATATAGTATAATATAATGGATGGCTAATAATTTGGCTCAGCATTCAACCACATCATATATATTCATTAACCATAAATATCAGTAACAACACTAAAATAACACGAGATTAGACAATGCACAACATAGAACAAAACCACAAATTAATAACAGGTTAACAACTTCAATCCACGTTTTCACACCACGAAGTTGCTGTCTAAAGTTACACAAAAAACAAATACTCTTGAAAAATAGAAATGATCAAATACCTTCAATTCTAATTAACATCAACAATGGAATTTTGCAATGGAGGTGTAACCTGCTTGTTTTTCGTGTTATTGTTTGTTCCAATTTCGCAAGCTTCAACTTCCCTATGGAGCGACTTACTTCATCCAAAATTAACCGTGAATATAACATCGAAAATTCCAGGTGGAAATGTTCGTGTTAAATGCATATCAAGTGAGAATGATATTATAGGTGGATATTTGAATTCTTCTAGCATGAATCCATTTACATTTGAAGTTAAACTCAAGTTTCTAACAACAATAAGATACAATTGTTTGTTGACGCAACATGGGAAAGAAATTGGACAATTTTTGGGATTTCGAAGTGGTTCTTATTGTGAAAAAGGTTGTATATGGGAACTTTATCCACATTATGCTTTGCGTTTATCTACAAAAAGAGGTTATGTAAATCAAACTTACAAGGCAATTGGAAGCCCTGATGATCATAGTTATGACTTTTCATAGTTATATATTTTGTACGTGAATTTTTTTACCATTCTTTACTACACTTTATTGCTCCTGTTTCTTCTTTAATTTCAATGATTATTAGTAATAGGATCTAACTTTAATTATAGATTGATCTTCCAAATTCGTTATATATATATATATATATATATATATATATATATATATATATATATATATATATATAAGGATTAGACGAGTTAGTCTAGAATACAGGAAGTCTATGGATCTAATGTTCCACTCATAAAAACTGTATTTGAATTTTTTCTTAGAAGACACATCTAACCATCTCTAAGAAAAGAGAATGACACTAAGGATAATATCATTATGGTTAACCACAAGACACACTCAGTGAAACATACTTTGAGATAATTTGTGTAAAAATTTTTGGAACTTATAATTTAATTTTTCTAAAATGGCTCATTCTAGAATGAGAAAAGTCAACTAGACTTGAATTCAAAATATGATATCAATGTCAATGAAAAAAACATGAAATTGATATGTTTAGGCAAGAAAAAACTCTTAATATCAATCTAGCTTTGATTCCTTTTATCAGTCAATTACAAACTAACCATTTAGGATTAATTCATCATGGTCCTAGGGGCACAAACAAACGTTGTTCATAATAATGCATAGGAGAATAACAACATTTCTTAGGGGATACCTAGGAGTGGCAAAACGGATTCGGCCCGTTGAGCATCCCCGTTTTGCCTATACTTTAGTGTGGGTGGGTCAAGGGTTTAGACCCTCACCCTCTAAAGTGTCTGTCTCGTCCCGTCCCGTTTTCGTTGCGGACTTTTGTGGGTATGCATATTTATTTAAATTTTTGTAGTTGTAGGCTTAAATAGTGCAATGCCCGCAGTCTTTTTCCGCCTCGCCCTCACTATTTTGTGGGGAGGACTTAGGTTTTAGGACCGCATCCTCAATTTTGATCGCCCCGCCCCATTTTTTTACGGACTTTTGCGGGGCGGGCCTAAACGGGGCGGGCATGCCCATTTGCCACCCCTAGGGATACCATATCCTCAAATGCCTTGAAGTCAATATGTTAACCCTCAAAATATAATGATGGAGAACGTAAATCAAAATGTCGATAAGCTTATCTTCCAAATTAGGTACAACCTTGAGTTTTTCCTAAAAAGAGATTATATAGAAAGAAATTTATCATAGGCCGTAGAAATGTACTATGCTTTTGTCCCTTTGTACAATTGATCTTATCTTTTTTCTTCTTCAATTCTTCTAAGCATATTCCTGCCACGTAGGCCCTAGAAATGAACTCCCTCCAAGTTTTTGGCTATTTGCTGATTGTGATCCTTAGTAACTTTAAATTCTTCAATTCTTTCATACTTTCAGACTCTGTCTTGACCAGTCACGCCTCAGTTTTCCTTAAAGATTTTCTTTCAAAACAAAAACACACATGAAAACTACAAAGGGAGCACCTTGTGTGCTTAAAACCAAAAAAGGTAAAAACAGTAAAATTAAATAAATAAACTCTAAAATTAAACTAGAAACTTATTTGAAAATGGATCATAATGGCACACTAAAAGTGATTTATCACCCAGCTAGTTGTACTACATAAACTTCTTCATCTAAGTGACCATTTAGGAATTCACATTTCACATTCATCAGACATGTGTGTCACTTGTTCATGTTTGTTAGACCAACAATCAACCTGATTGTTTTGATCCTAGTGTCGCTCCCGAAGATTTGCATCCTGGTACAAGCGCGAACGGTCGGCGAAAGGAGAAATGAAAGTGAACTGAATAGAGTCGTCAGCTAGGCATTTTTATCCCGAAGGAAAGGTAATGCTGCATAAACCTAGAAAGATATGGATAAGACGGTTGCGAACCAGAGAAACTGAGAAAGGGGGTTGGTTACAACCTGGGAAGGTATTAGCACCCAGGTTGTCCATCGTACTCGACGGGATCCACGCTTACAAGATTGTGTTTAAAGGGGTAGGTGTATGTGCTATCTGTGTGCGAAAGCTGGAAAAGAATATACAAGTGTCAGTGTAAAGAGGTGTGATTTGCTCAGGAACTGAGGCTTAAAAGGGAATGCTGAAAGAGGGGGATGACAAATAGACTTTTGTTCGATAACAGTTAAGTTATGCATACGTATCCTCTCGTGCAATGAGGAAGTCAGAACACCGTAGTTCGATTCAAAGAGACTAAAAGATAAATTGACTGATGAACTGCTTGCTTGTCTATGCTCAAGTGTATGACTCGTCTGGCTCGAGTGTTAACTGTCTTGCATTAGACGGAAGAAGCAAGTTCTCGTTTGTGAGTGAGTGTGATGAGAATAGAATCCCGAAGGAGACGATTATTGTTTGATTTTGTGTTTTTAGTTTTGTTATTGTTTTTGGTGTTTTGCATAAATTAATGAGCTTAAGCCTAAATCAAAGGTTGTAAACTCATTATATCCTCCCTTGATTAGGGATAATGAGAATACTTAATTATGAGATAAGCACCTCAACTTAATTACCATGATGATGTAGGATTAAGATCATTAACCTACTTGTGATTAATTAGATGTTTTTGGGTTCTTGTTTAATGTTAAGTAATGAGTTTAATCTCTAATCACAAACTAGTGAACTCATTACACCATCCTAATAGAAGGATAATAGATGAGAACATTTAAGCCGAGGAAGATACCTCAACTTAATCCATGGTTAGGGATTAAATTAATTATATAACAAACCTTTATTAAGTGGAGTTTAATTAAGGGATGAGATTAAGAAATGAGTTTTATGTTTTGTAAGACAACTTGAGGGAGACTTGTCCATTAAATACCAGGGTTAGTCCTTCTTACCCATAAAGGAAGAATTAGACCCCTAATGTAAGGCCCAAGTTATAAGATGAAGTCTTAGTGATTATTAGGATGATTTGATTAAGAGGTTTAAACAAATTAAAGGTTTAACACTTAGGATTAAAGTTATACACTCCATCCTAAGAGAAGGATGCAGGCATAACCCTAATTCTAAAGTCCTAAAACCTTAAAGGTTTAGTCTCTAATGATGAGATGACGAGAGAGACACAAAGAAGACACAAAGGTAAAAGCAAAAGGGGGACTAATCACAACCCTAATTATTGTCATGCTTGGATGTTCCTATGGTTTGTGAGGCATAAAAGAGATCTTCAGAGAAGCCACAAATGGAAGGAGCAGATGAAAGGAGGAAGAAACAAATGAAATAAGTTACTTACTTCATTGAAGAAGATAAGTAACTTAGAGAAAGAAAGTGAGAGATGAACATGAATTAGCAAGCTCACTCAAAGATAATGAAAAATGCAGCAAGGATGCATATGAAGAAGATGAATAGAAATGAGAAGTGAAGGAAAATTCACTTCTCAAGTTAACTTACCACCTGAAAATGTTAGCATAAGATGCATAAAGAAAGAAATGACATGAAAAATGCATATACAAAGGTAAAAACCAAAACCAGAAGCAAACACATGATGAAAATGATGTTATGACATGATGCAAAGGCATACCAAGTGTTATGAATGTTCTTACAAAGAGAAAGAATGCAAATGAAACATGTGGGAAGCATGAGAACACATGGATGTTTATGAAATGAAATGGATGCAAAGCATAGCAAATGTATGAAGAAATGAGCAAGCAATGTTCAAGAAATGTCTTAAGATGTCTAAGATGGCATACAAGTGCTTAGAATGTCATGACAAGTTCATATGTTCATGCAATGCAATGTAAGATGCAAGTATGGATGCAAAATTAGGGTTACATGAAAGGATGAGATGCAAATGATCAAAACAGAAACAATTCACATGATAAAAATTTGCAATTAAGCTCAAACAAACCCTAACCCCATATGATATCACACCCCAAAGGAGAAGGTCCAACTCTTAACCTAAAAGAAGTTATGATTTTTCTAAGTTAACTAGGGTTTTTGGGTACCTTAAGAGGAAAAATGCAAATCAATTTGAAAATGGAAGATAAATTCATGACAAAAATATCCTAGAAACTACATGCTATATGGAAAATAATGCAAAAAGAATCATTGTCAAACCCTTCATGGTTAGGCAGAAAAGAATTTTCAAAGTTAGGGTTCCAAAAAGGGAATTTTATGAACCCTAAATTCAAAGAAAATGTCAAAGTATGTTCAAAACCAAAAAGAAATTTGTATGAGTGGTTTGACAATGTTTCTAAATGTCCCAAGATGCAATGTGAATTGTTTTGTGATTTATGGAAACATAAATGGTATTTTAATTAATTAATTTCCATTAATTAATTAAAATAAACATTTAAATATTTTTAAAATGATTTTTTAATGCAAAAAATAAAAATAAAAATGTTTTTGGGTGAAGAAAAATATTTGGAATTTAAATGCAGAAGGAAATATTTTTGTGATTTTTCTAGGTATTTTAAATAAAATGATAAAGAAAATGCAATTTTAATGAATTAAAAATTAAAATAAATGAAAGTATGACAAATCAGTGGACCAGATTCAAAGCTGGGAGAAAGATGTTGACCATCGCGCAATCTAATGGCTGAGGTTTGTCCTGGCTAATTAATTCAGATTAAATTAATTAATTAGGTTTTAGGGTTTAATGACTAATCTGGGCCGTCCAAACACGCGCGGGAAACATTATCCAAGGGCCAGAATTCAAACTTCCTTAATTACAAAGATTAACCCTAATCAGTCTCAGGTGGCCGGAGAAGACTTCCGGTCGTCTTATCCGGCGAGACCAAACTACAAACTTCTTCCCTAGGCCATTTCCAGAGCTCTAAAGCTCCAGATCACATCCCCAGCTCACCCCAAGCACGAATCAACCCTAAAAAATTATTTCTCATTCATCATTCTCAAGATTCGAAGAAGAACATAAAAATGGCAAAACTTTCAGACAGCCATGAAATTCTTAATACGCAACCATTTTCAAAACCAACAAGTGCAGTGTGATCAGTGAAGCATATAGATCATTTCTATAACATAAAAAACAAGTTCTGGAAAAAAGTTTGAAGGTGGCTACCTGAGCTGGAGCTTTCACCTCTGAAGCTTTTGGACCTCTTCTCTTGTGCAAATCCACCCCAATGGACTCCTTGATGATGTTGAGAAGCTTGGAATGAGTTGAAATGAGCTGGATTGAAAGGTTGCAGCTCAACTGGTCCAGAATCGTGTTTGTGTTTAGCTGCCTTTTAGGGCTTGGTAATGGTTGGGAAATGATCTGTGGGTGATGGTGAGTTGATCTATGGAAAAATATTGGAGGTTTGATGCTTGTGCAGAGTGTTTCGAAGAGAGGAAGGTTGAGGGTGATTTTGTGAAACTTGGCCTATGAGAGGTTCTGAGCTCCAATGTTATGTGAAGTAGCTTTCTTTCAGTCCACATAACATGTCATTATAGGTCAGAAAGTGGGTGGTGGCCTGTGGTGATTGGTATGGGGCAAGTTGTAAAAAGTCAACAACTTGTGTACTTGAGGTATGGGCTCATGTAGCAGCTGTTTTAGGGCATGTCCTGGTTCAGCCTTGATCAAGGAGAGCCATGGGATTCATTTTATGCAGCTGGATGGCTTAGAGGCATGGCTTTCATAGGTTTTGCATGTGTTATGCATTTTTCCCCTTTTGTGATTTCTTGTGATGCAAGCCATAGAAACTTGTGGTTCTTTGGGCAATTCTGGTCACAATGCAATGTACTATGTTTGTATGATGCTTAGAGAGTGATTAGAGGTCACAAAATGACTTGGTATGTGAAATTGCAAAAAATCCTCTTTGGTGTGAAAGTGAAAATTATAGGATTTTTGCCAACTTTGCAAAGCCATAACTTGAGTTCCATAATGAATTAGAACATGTTCTTGTACATTTTGAAAAGGGAATGATCTATTCTACAACTTTCATGACCAACAATTTTTCATTTGAAGCATTTTTGGTTGAGAAAGAGGAGGTTGAAGAACTTTCCCAAAATGGAAAGTTTCCATTACAAGTCATTTCCATTTTTGGCAAATTTTGGTTTAGCTCAAATTTCTTTAATTTTGCGAACTTCTAAGCACTTCAATGATCAAATACAAATCATATAACTTCAATTTGATGAAAATACCCCTTTGGTTCCATTGTTGGGGGCCTCAGATGCCCTGATTTTGCTCTGACTTGCTCAAGAAGTTATCCAATGAACAGATGACTTCCACAATGAATTTCTTCATAAAACTTGGTACATATGATCCTTATAGCATACTAAGAACAATAGAAACAAGAACGACCAAAAAAATTGGAGTTATGGTCTCTGAAACCAAAACCCTAATTTCAGGTCATTTGTGTAGTGAAACCCTAGCTCTGCTTCCATGATTTCCCAGTCCTTGTGATTTCTTGACTTCCTTGATCTTTGAGGGATTTAATATGATGATATAACACATATGGACCCTCTTGGAATGATTGGAGACCTTTGGAGTGGCTCAGATGGATCCTTGGATTGCTCAGATCACAAACCCTAGATGCAGATGAATTTGAACTATGCAGATGAAACAAAAATGCAATATGAGATGATATGCTTAAACTTATGCAAAAATGAAAGATCACAAGCCATGGTGTGAAATTAGTGAGGGGAAATTTGGGGTGTTTACAGCTGCCCCTATTCAAACATGAGTTAGTTGTGCAGGATGTAAGCGACGGGCTTAACAGACAAATAAGATAACTTGTGGTTGAATACCAAAGACAGTCCAAAATTTGCACTCACTGGGGAGAAGAAGAAAAGGGATATAAATTGTAAAAGACAGTATAGTATGATTATCAAATGAAGGCGATGGAGGACGACCATCGAGTAGGGGACGACTGTTGGGGATAAAGCAATGACGGGGACGACCGACATGTTGGGGAAATAAAAAGATCATAATGGGGACGGTCATCGGGTAAAGAAACAAGATTCTTTGGGGATTAAAGTAGAGGCAGTGATGGGGACGGCCATCAGGTTTGCAAAGTAAAGTAAACATCGATGGGGACGACCATCAGTTCAAAGAATAACTGAAATAAATGATGAGGGACGGTCATCAAAGGTGAAGGACGATCACCTAGCAGGGGACGACTGCTCTTTATCGCAACATAGGATGAATGTCGGATAGAAAAAAGTCGACGATGGGGACGACCATCAGATAAAATGATGAAGGAAGATCATCAAGAGGTGAAGGACGATCACATAGCAGGGTACGGCTACTCTCGGGATTTATCACGACATAGGACGAATGTAGGATAACAAGATCAATGATGGGGACGTCCATCAGATAAAAATGATGAGGGATGGTCATCAAAAAGGTGAAGGACGATCACCTAGCAGGGGACGGCTGCTCAAGTATCACGACATAAGGCGAATGTCGGATAAGAAAGGGTTCCAATAATGGAGACTCCGTTGGGGAAAGGATGAGGGACGGTCATCCAAAGGTGAAGGACGATCACCTGGCAGGGTACGGCTGCCGAAAGTATCACGGCATGGGATGAATGTCGGATAGAAGAAAAGTTGTTTTGCTGGCGACTTACTGGGGAACGGTAAACACGGACGAGTGTTCTTAAAACCATGATACGGACGAGTATCGGTAGAAATAAACGCTGACGCATGTTCAGAGATGATGGTACGGACGAGTACCAACTGGTTAACAAAGAACACGGACGAGTGTCGAATCTGTGGGGAATAAATATATATACAAGATACGGACGAGTATCTGTATAAGTATGAACAATTATTGTGAAGTATGAGCAAGACACGGACGAATGTTCAACTTGCTGGGGACAGTATGACACGGACGACTGTCAAAAGAAAACGTATATTTGTATGTGAGAGTATAAAAGGTGTTTCGGTGACCTGCGGGGGTAGGATGACACAGACGAGTTTCGAAAGGAGTATATTACAAACAAGTACTTGGTTTATAACAAGTGTTCTGGCAACTGTGCTGGGGAAAGGTGACATGGACGAGTGTCAAAAGTGGATGTATATGTTTCTGAATGCAAAGAGGATGTTTTGGCTTATACCTGCTGGGGAATGATATGACACGAACGAGTGTCAAAAGAGTATATATGAACAGGCATTTATGTTAGAGAGTGCAAAGGGGACGCTTTGGCTTTTATTTGCAGGGGATGTGAGCTTTTATATACATTGCTGATGAAATATTGATGGTAAATGCAGGTGACTGGCTCGAACCTGACTTGTGATCATGCAAATGTTTGATTTTTGCCGTAATGCTCCGTATTAGACGGAATGCTACGCTTTGTGGGAAAAAATTATGCGAATGCTATGATTATGCAAAAGGAAACCGATATGGAATTCGGATCCCCCTACTGTGAAGATCTCTGGCTGATCTGCTTGGAAGGATGTCCCACCTGGGGAAGAGATCCTTGGTAGATCTAATAAGATGTATGGCTTTTCTTGGGGAACTAGATCATTGATATACCCAGCTTGTAATGAGAAATCCAGCTGGGGAGGAAGAAGCTTTCGTCACTTTGTCGTGTGAGAGTTTCAGGCACTGCTCTTCTGGGAGAGGTTGGGACTTTGCGGGGAGATGGTTCTTTTATCTTTGAGAGACATGGCACTCTGCTTTGGGGAAGAAAATATCACTGAACGATCTTCCTAGAAAAATCTGTGGGGATCCCTGCTGGGGAAGCTTCTGTTGAATAGACTTATACTGGGGATGAAGAGGCTTTGACAACTCCGTTGGGGAAAAAAGCATTTCAGATGCTGCTTGGAGGAGGTATGCTGGGGAAGTGATGCTTGGCATGCCCCATGTTGTGTATTGAATACCTGCAACCTGTCAAGATAAAGAAACGCACGAGTATCCCGAGGTATACCTTACCGGATTCCGTTATAGGAGTTAGATATTCTTGGAATTAAGATTATTTCCTGCAAGCATTTATTAGGAATAGCTCATTTGTTTTATGCAAACATTATATCATGGATATTGGACATTTAACAAACGAAACAAAAATATACAAAACGAGGTGTGACTGAAAATTTGATTTTATTAATCTGGGTGCCCTAAATTGGCAAATACAATCAAAGAAACAGATCCACTGGAATGAGGAGATTGTTACAAAAAAAAAGTAAAAGTTTTGGCAATGTTGACGACGCTCCGGTGAGCTTCCTTTGCTATGACCTGTATGACCTTGATGCTCTTCTCATCTTGCTTTCTGAAGAAGGCTGATTATGACTGATGCTTTAACACTTTCGAAGCTTGCCTTGTTGTAAGTGATACAGACGAATTCAGAATGCAGTTGTTCGCTTATTCCCTTATTTTGCGTGGATCGCCCTTTCGGGTTTTCAATCCACCGGGATACCCATTTTTTCCTGAGTTTTCCAATGCGGCTTTTCAACTCAGCGGGTGTACATTTTTTTCCAATTTTCCCTTATTTTTGCCCGAGTCTTTTATTCTATTTTTGACTCGCCGGGATGCCCTATTTTTGCCTGGACTTACATTCTGTTTTTATGTCCAGCGGGTCATTTTATGCGAAGTATTTTTTAACTGCATCTGAATTCACAGGGGACAAGAAATCTTCACCATCCATAGTAGTGAGCATCAGTGCTCCACCAGAGAAAACCTTCTTTACTATGAATGGACCATCGTAATTTGGAGTCCACTTGCCCCTGTGGTCTGTATGAGGAGGAAAAAGTCTTTTTAGCACAAGAACTCCTACTTGGTATTCCCAAAGCCTGACTTTCTAATCGAAGGCTTTCTTCATCCTTTTCTGATATAACTGCCCATGACAGATTGCAGCTAATCTCTTTTCTTCGATCAGATTCAGTTGATTGTACCGAGAACGGACCCATTCTGCTTCATTCAGCTTTACATCCATCAGTACCCTTAAGGAGGGTAGCTCAACTTCAATAGGTAGGACTGTAAGTATTTCATGCCAGTCTTTGTAAGTAACCACCATCTTTTGCACAATCTTCTTGATGTTTTTGTTTGCTGCCTCAACAACGCCATTCATCTTTGGTCTGTAAGGAGAAGAGTTGTGATGTTGAATTTTGAAGTCCCGACACAGTTCTGCCATCATTTTGTTGTTCAAATTGGAACCATTATCAGTAATGATTCGATCAGGAACTCCATATCGACAGATGATGTCTCTTTTCAGGAATCTAGCTACCACTTGTCTGGTGATGTTAGCATATGAAGCTGCTTCAACCCATTTGGTGAAATAGTCAATGGCTACCAGGATGAATCTGTGGCCATTTGAAGCAGTCGGTTCGATCTTTCCAATCATGTCAATTCCCCACATGGCAAAGGGCCAAGGTGAAGACATCACATTCAAAGGATTCGGAGGCACATGCACTTTATCTACATAGATCTGGCATTTGTGACACTTTCTGGCATAGGTACAACAGTCTGCATCCATTGTGATCCAGTAGTAACCTGATCTTAGTAATTTCTTAGCCATTGCATGTCCTCCAGCATGGGTACCGAAAGATCCTTCATTCACCTCGTGCATCAGCAAGTCTGCTTCTTTCTTATTGTTGCACCCCAAAATTTGCCCTCACAATACAAGACTTTGTGTGCTAAGAAGGTTCACAAGGTTCACAAGATTCACAATGCTTTCAAGACCTTTCATGAGGTTCATGAAGTCTACAAGTCACTTCATGAAGGTTCACAAGGTTCACAAGATTCACAATGCTTTCAAGACCTTTCATGAGGTTCATGAAGTCTACAAGTCACTTCATGAAGGTTCACAAGGTTCACAAGATTCACAATGCTTTCAAGACCTTTCATGAGGTTCATGAAGTCTACAAGTCACTTCATGAAGGTTCACAAGGTTCACAAGATTCACAATGTTTACAAGACCTTTCATGAGGTTCATGAAGTCTACAAGTCACTTCATGAAGGTTCACAAGGTTCACAAGATTCACAATGCTTTCAAGACCTTTCATGAGGTTCATGAAGTCTACAAGTCACTTTATGAGGTTCACAAGGTTCACAAGGTTCACAATACCTCCCATGAGGATCACAAGACATCTTATGATGGTTCACAAGGTTCACAAGGTTCACAATTGGTCAGAAGAGTTGACAATTCCCTCATACAATGCACCTCCTAAGTAGTGCATCCAAAACTAGGGTTTTGACTTTAATCAGGCTAAATGGATTTCCAAGACTTAAAGTGAGCTTCATAACATCTTATATGTGTGTAAGAACCCCCATGACAAGTTTCAAGACTTTTCTTAAAAGTTTGCTCAGTCAAATGATCAGATAAGTCAAAATCAGTCAAAGCAGTTAAAAAGTCAAACTGAGGTCAACTGTGGTCAAACCAAAGTCAAACTTCATGATTTTTTTCCAACATCAAGTATATGAAGTAAAATTCATCATTTGATCAAGGGTTGATCATGATTCATCAAGGAGATTTCAGATCATCAAGAATCAGGAGTTTCTAAATTAGGGTTTCTTTAGTAAAAGTCAACTGAACTTTGACCAGCCATAACTTTCACATACTTCATCACCAAGTCTCCACTCAAAGCTCATTTTGAAGGAAATTGAATTCTCTACAACTTTGTGTCTCACAAGCCAAGCCCAAAAATTCTTCATTTGGAAGGTATGAGCTAAGATATTATAGGTCCTTTTGAAAGTCAACAAAAAGTCAACAACTTCAAAAGGGCATAACTTGAGATTGGTAAATGATATGGACACGAAACCAGTGGGGTTGGTTAGAGGACTCTTCAAGATTTCCAAAATGTCCAAGAACACCCTCATACCATTAAAATTGAAGGATGTGTGCCCTTGCAAAGTTGGGAAATTTTGGGTTGGTTCATGAAGAAAAAGGAGGTCTAAAACCAATTTTTTCCAAATGGGCTTGCCAAATGATGACCCAATCCACACTAAGATATCTTGCACGAAATTAATTTAATATTTTCATTATTTTCATTATTTTATTTTTATTTATTATGATTTTTCATATTAAAAGTCATTTTAAATTCAAATAAAATAAAAAATAGTGAAGATTTAAAATTATTTTGCTTCTAGAATGTCATAAATGATATTTTGATCTAATTGATACAAGAGTTATGAAAATCCTCCCAAAATAGCAATGTGAGATCAAGAATATTCAAACTTTAAAGGCCAATCTTTTTCAATCTCAAACTACCAAAAAATCCAAAGCTTTGATGAGTCTCTTGACCTAATTTTGTTGTATCATATATATACAACACATAACAAACATGAACCCACGAATTTGCAGCCTCAAACACCACATTCAAAGTTTCAAAAGTTCATCAAAAATTCAAATTCGGGTTCCTCTTTTAAGGGCAGGAAAAGGTATTTTGAAGACATAGAGATGATCCTTGGACATCATATAATCGAAACCAACCTTCCATTGCATCAAAACCATGTCATATCATGCTAGCCGAATCAATTTTATTCTTCAATATTATGTTTTTCGATTTCATATATCTAACCAATATTAATTGATTTTGTTGTGTGATTCGTGTTAGTTAGGACCTAGGGATACTTTCTGGACCATTTGATTGAAGGTTTAGGGCCTAAAGCTTAAAACGCCATTATTAGGGTTTTGGAGCTCGAATTGGGATCTTATGATTTAACAAATATAAATGAATTATGATAACATGATAACACTGTAAATGATGTGGTGATTACATTGGTGGTTTCAATTTGACAAAACTGTACAGGTAGCATGTTCGTTGACATGAACCTAGGAAATCCTGTAAAACCAAATTCGCAGGTAACTTTGTAGGAAAAAGTGCAGCTGATTTCGCAGGTAATATGGAGAAGATGAAGCTGGTTCGCGCGCGTTCTGGAAAATTCAAATTTTATTTTAAATATTTTATGTTTTGTTGTTGGTTTATTATCACAAGCCAACACTTGTCCCAGTGGTAAGGCTAGCGTGTGTTTAGTTGAAGGGCCTGTGTTCGAACCTTGGCTGTGTACATTTTTCTTATTTTTCAGGATAACCATGAAGCTTAATATATTATGTATTATGGCCATTCCATTAATAGACGCGCTCACCCAGCAGGATTGGTAATGTACTTGTGTGATACTTGAAAGGTCTTGGGTTCGATCCCCCAGGCCTTTTGCTTCTTGTTATTTTTTCTTGATTTTTCCAGACAAAGAACAAAACCAATTTGAGGCCCTTCACTATCACATGCGCGTGGCTGGCCTGGTGGTATGGCATGGGTGTTTTCAAGCTAGGATTCCTGGGTTCAAACCCCAGCCAGGTAAGTTTCTCTCTTTTTGTTTCTTTTTCTATTTTTATTTTGTTTAATTAATTTTGTTTAACTATTTCTATTAAAAATCATATATATAATTAAATAATGCTACATATATATTCAATATCCTTCCAATTCTAAAATTCTTTTTTTAATTCAAAATTATTTTTGTATTATTATTATGTATTTAGATTATAATATGAGTATTAAATTAATTTTGTAAATTAAACCCTAATTATAAAATAAACCCTAATTTATTTTCTAAACAACTAAAAAACCCTAATTTTATTTTCTAATTTTTGTAAATATAATTATTATGTATATATTTTGTTTAATATAAGTAATTTTTTGTAAATACAATTATAATCAATTTTTTTATATATGTAATTATTTTCTATAATTTGTTTATAATCTAAATTTTTTATATAAATAATTTTTTTAGAAATAATTGAATCTATGCTTGTAATTATAATATGTTTAAAAATAATTTAACAATTTGTATATAATTCAAAATGTTATAATTACTTAATTATTCATATTTTCTTTTATAAATGTCCATATTAAAATCTAATTTTTTTTTAATTATTATATTATTCTTTTTGCTTATTATTTTAATTATGTTCTTATAATATTTTTGCTAACCCTATTTATTTTGTTTATTATTATTATTACTAATCATGTTTATTACTAATCCATTTATTTTTTAAATTATGCTTATTAATATTATTTCACTAACCTTATTTATTTTTAATTATTACTACTAACCCCTATTATAATTATTATTGCTTATTTATTTATTTATTATTTATATTTTGCTTATTTATTTTTGCTATTTATTTCAATTGTTTTATTATTATGTAAATGCTCCTTGGTGTAAATTTTTTGTAATATTTAAATTATTTAATTTTCATGCTATGGTTAGTAAAATAGGGAGTGTAAACATGTATTATATTTTAAAATTGAATTTAGATCACTTAAATTATAAGATAAATATTTAAAATAAACACTCACACACGTAAGTCGATCTTTGATCGCCATCTCACTTTCTAGGGTTGCCTCTCAATGTTGCCTAATCATAAGGTCAAGTGGGGTGTATAAAGCAAAGTCCCTTAAAAGAAAAGTCATCTAGTCCCTTCATAATCAAAGATCAAGTCCCTTAATGGTTGCCTTTCAATATGATCTTGTCCCTTTCGAATAATGGTGACAGTCCCTCATAAATGCTTAATACACCCTACAGTTGCCTTCATTAAACAGATGTCCCTCATTTGTCCCACACATCCAAGGTAATGACTACCTATTCCTTAATAATAGGGATAGTCTCACCACTTAAAGGGTTCAAGAACAGAAAAGACTTAAACTTAGGGTAGGTTCCTCATAGTTACTTGCTCACTATTCAAAAAACTTCTCAAACACTTCACAATTTCAAACAATTTTCAAAACACAAGTTTCTTACGCATCCGTACATGGATCATTATTAAACTCTTATGAAAATTTCTATTCACGCACTTCACACTTTCAAAAACAATTTAAAGTGAGCTAAGTAACTAAGAGCCCATGGATAACCATGGATGTAAAGGGTGCTAACACCTTCCCTTTACATAACCTACCCCCCGGACCCAAAAATCTTTTAAAAGGTCTTTCCTGTTCTTTTATGCCTTTCCTTTGGATAAAATAAAAGTCGGTGGCGACTCTTGCTATCCGCAACATAACTAAAGTCAGTTCTCCCACCGTGTTACAGAACTGGCGACTCTGCTGGGGATTATAAATTTAAGAGGGGTACCCTTAGGAATTAGATCACTTTAAATTGTTTGCCTTGTTTGCTTTATATTATCTTGTTGGGGTGCTCTTATGTGTGAAAGGTCCTAACCCGGATCTAGTGTACCTTAGGTAAATGGCAATAGACCAAGGAAACTGTACGACGTATATCGATATGGTTGATCTGGTGGCCATAGTTAGTGTGACTTCGTGGTTGGTGCTTATGTTCCTTAAGTCAAGTTGAGGATAATATGAGGCTGCCATATGTTGTCAATACACTAACTAACTTATAGAAACCTAGTCATCCCATCTTGGCCTTTAGAAAAGTAGTGAGGTAACCGGCTTTGGTGCAGACTGAAGTTGGTTGACACTCGATACTACGCTCATTGAGATCTTAAACTTGGAGGGTTTTGGTTGGCAAGTAAGTTGCCTACTGAACAACCACCCTTGTGAAGGATCAATGATATTGAGATCCCTTAGAACCTGGTTACTTTTGTAGGACAGGATGAACCATCTAACTTCAGGGGAGGGTACTTACCTTTGAACCTCATGCAAGCCTTTAAACCTAGGGCTATGATGTGACTTGTTTGTGTGTGCCACATGTTTGTGATTGAGCATAACATCATGACATCATCATGTATCATAAGCATAGCATTTTCACTAACCATTTCAAGGACCAAAGGATTTATCTTTGTTCTTTGTTGCAGGTCATGGCTTCTGCTCGTAGAAACACCATCAGGATCAACTTTGTGGGGATACCTCCCAAGCTTAAAGAGTTGGTTTCTCAAGTGTCTGATCACTCCCAGTTCATCAAGAGACATGGTCACCTATTGGATCTAGTCACTTCAGGATTCAATGAAGACATGATGAGTGTCCTATTTCAGTTCTTTGACCCTAAGCACCATTGCTTTACATTCCCTGATTATCAGCTGGTTCCAACCATGGAGGAGTTCTCTAAACTTCTGGGTATACCTGTTCTTGATCAAAGACCCTTCACAGGTTTGGAGAAGGAGCTTAAACCAGAGGTTATTGCTGCAGCTCTACATCTGAAGAAGTCTGACATTGTTCTAGAAACGAGAAGCGGAGTTAAGGGTATTCTTACCAAGGTATTAATGGATAAAGCTCAAATGTTCTTGAAGGCCATGAGCTATGATGCTTTTGAGGAGATCTTAGCCTTACTGATTTATGGCTTAGTATTGTTCCCCAATCCAGATCAGTTCATAGATGTTCATGCCATCAACATATTCCTGAGTCACAATCCAGTGCCTACATTGCTTGGAGATATCCTGCATTCTCTTCACACCCGTACTACAAGGGCAAGAGGAACTTTGATGTGCTGCATACCTTTGTTATCTAGGTGGTTTATTTCTCACCTTCCTCGCTCAGTAATAAAGAATGAGCAAGGGTTCAGATGGTCCAAGAGGATCATGTCACTTTCTCACTCAGATATCCATTGGTGCTCCATATCTATGGAGAATGTCACCATCATTGACCGTTGTGGGGAGTTTCCTAATGTGCCACTTCTAGGCATAAGAGGAGGCATCACCTACAACCCCTCTCTAGCTTTACGACAGTTTGGTTACGCTCGGAGTGATGGTCCTCATGACATGTTGATTAAGGGCATCGTGTTTGACTACGACAACGATCTTCAAGGTTACCGTCAGAGATTCATATGAGCTTGGGGAAAGGTAAACAGGGTTAAAAGCAAGACACTGGAGCCTAAGTACACTATTCCTATGGAGGCTTATCTCAGATGGGTGCGATCTCGTGCTCAGACTCTCATGATGCCATATCCTGCTATCCTGCCAGTTACCATGGAACCTGTTGCTGAAGGAGACACTGCTTATACCATCCTTCACCCAGACATGCCTACTGACATGGAAGACTTACAGAGATCTTGGATCCAACTGAAGGAGCAAAGGGATACTTTCGAGGCTCATTACAAAGCAAGCCAAGAAAGAGTCCTAGAACTAACAAAGCAACTTCATGAGGAACGGAATCTCAACTCATACCTCAACACAAAGAGGAAACGTCCATGGGAGACTTAAAACCCCATCTTTTGTACTTATTTCATTTTCATTTTTGTAAGCCCAAGAGGCAAAACAAATTTATTACTAATAAAAGTTTACCTTCTTGTTTGTTTAAGCAAATTTAAATCCTGCGGTCCTTGAAAACATTGCATATGCATTCACACATCATCTCATTGCATCACAGGTTTATAATTGTGCACAGGTTTCTCATCTTCTCGCTGTTTATTTCAGCAATGGCTCTTGAACAATCAGTTAAGGATCTCCAGACACAAAATGCACAGTTCCAAGAGCTGATCTTGAACCTGTCCAAGGGGCAGGATGAATTGAAGGCACTGCTGGCCAAGAAGACTAAGAAGACTAGAAGGTCAGCTGGTTTGATCAACATGGGAAGAAGGTTCAAAGGTCTTGCCAAGACCAAAGAACCAGCTGAAGACTATGAATCTGAAGAATCTAAAAAAGAGGGAGGCAGTCTCCACAACACTATGGGGGACTCTGATTCTGAGGCTAACTACTACCATGAGCCTAATGAAGACAAATTCAAGATGCTGGTGGATAGGATGGATGCTATGGAGTTACAGAAATCATCTGGGCTGGATTTTGAGGATTTGAGTTTGATATCTGGGGTAGTCATACCCATTGGTTTCAAGGTTCCTACCTTTGTTGTTTATGATGGGGTCTCTTGTCCCAAGCTGCATCTGAGGTCTTATGTCAGAAGAATTCAACCTCACACTGCTGATAAGAAATTATGGATCCACTTTTTTCAAGAGAGCTTATCTGGAGCTCAGTTGGAGTGGTATTATCAGTTGGAGAGTGTCAACATCAGGGACTGGAATGATCTTGCTGAAGCTTTTTATAAGCAGTATCAATACAATGCTGACTTAGCCCCCACTCGCATGCAACTGCAAAGCATGTCTATGGGTGCCAAAGAAAGTTTTAAGGAGTATGCTCAGAAGTGGAGAGATTTAGCTGGAAGAGTTCAACCCCCTTTAACTGACAGGGAATTGGTTGATATGTTCATGTGTACGCTGAATGGTCCTTTTTACAGTCATCTCATTGGAAGCTCATCATCTGGCTTCACTGAGTTGATCATGACAGGAGAGCGAGTGGAAAATGGTATAAAGAATGGCAAGATCCAAGTGGGCACTTCTTCATCAGGTGCTGCAAAGAAGCCTCCCACTGGAAAGAAAGAATCCAATGCTGTTTATGGTCAACCTGATCGTAATAGAAGGCATCAGTCTGTTAGTGCAGTTCATATTTCAAATCCAACTCCTGCAACAACAGAACAGCCACAGGGCAACCAACAGAGGGCTAGAAGGCAGTTCACGAAGATCAACATGTCAATGGCTCAGGCATTGCAACACTTGTTGAAAGCTGAACTTATTACTTTGAAAGAGGCTCCTCAGAATCCTAATGTTACCTCTCCCAGGTACAATCCCAATGCACGGTGCGCCTATCATTCAAACTGTCAGGGACATGATACTAATAATTGCTGGATCTTGAAGAACAAAATTCAAGATATGATTGATGCTGGAGAAATTGAGTTTGACCCTCCAGGTACTCCAAATGTGATTACTGCTCCCATGCCAAATCACGAGAAGACTGTCAATGCCATTGATGAAGATTCACATATCCATTCAGTTGCAGAGTTGACCACGCCATTGTCTGTCATCAGAAAGAAGTTGGTACAAGCTGGGTTCTTTCCGGGTTGTCGTGAAGATTGTGTTTATTGTGAGTATAATCCAGATAAGTGTTGGAGGTTGAAGGACGGAATTCAACGTCTCATGAATAATTACACCATAGTGTTTGAAAGGAGACCACCTTCCGTGGAAAGTATGGTAGAGCATATTACTAGAGGTAAGAGGATTGAAGAAGTTGATATGGTTGACAAAGTGCCGGTGAGAATCACTTCCAAGGGACCTATTAAAATCACCCATCAGGGTCCAATCAGGATTACTGCTGAAGGTCCTGTGAAAGTTGTTGCTGAAGCCAGAGTGGCTCCTATGGTCATTACTACTCCTGGTCCTATTCCATATACGTCCGATAAAGCTGTGCCTTGGCACTATGGATCTGATGTTTACATCCATGGTGTTAAGCAAGAGCCCTTAGCTGATGTGCCTGTTGATATTGATAATATTGCTGGATCTAGTAAGATCACACGTAGTGGAAGAGTCTTCTCTCCTCTAGTTGCTTCTAAGAATGCAGCTACTCCTGCTGCTACGTCCACCACTGATGCTCGGGGCAAAGGTCCTGTTATTGATCCTGTATCTACTAATGTGCCAGCTGCTGATGATCTCTCTAAGCAGATGGAAGAAGTATTGAAAATCAATCGCAAGAGTGATTACGACATTGTTGATCAGTTGGGGCATACTCCCTCCAAGATTTCTATGCTGTCCTTACTGTTGTGTTCTGAGGCTCATGCCAAGTCCTTGATCAAATTTCTGAAGACTGCTCATGTACCCAATGCCATTTCTGTTGACCAGTTTGAAAATTGTGTTGCCCACCTGACCTATGATAATGGGTTAGGATTTTCTGATGCTGATTTGACCCCTGCCAAGAGGGATCATAACAGGGCCTTGCATATCTCAATTGAATGCAGGGGCACTACCCTGTCACATGTATTGATAGACAATGGTTCCTCTCTGAATGTGTTGCCCAAGGAAGTCCTGAATAAGCTGAGTCCTGAAGATGCTGTGCTGAAGCCCAGTAATATTGTGGTGAAGGCTTTTGATGGTTCTAGAAGAGTAGTACATGGGGAAATTGATCTTCCAATCAAAGTTGGCTCCCAGGTTTTTAATGCTACATTTTATGTGATGGATATTCGTCCTTCGTACTCTTGTCTGCTTGGACGTCCCTGGATCCATGGGGCAGGTGCTGTAACCTCTACATTACACCAAAAGTTGAGATATCCCGTGGAAGGAAAGGTTGTTACTGTCTATGGAGAAGAAGAATACTTTGTCAGCCATGTGAATACCTTCAAGTATCTGGAAATGGAAGGTGAATACATTGAAACTCCGTGTCAGACGTTTGAAGTGGTTCCCTGGATTGTTAATGATTATGTAGCTCCTCCTGTTGCGAAGAAAGTTCCTGTGGTCACCAGAGTACCTCCAACAATGGCAATGGCCTCCCTCAATGATGCTAGAGCTGTGGTGGATGAAGAGTCCCAGAAGGCTGTTCGTCGTGCTCGTGTTGTTCATATCACCAATCAAGGGGTTATGAAAGATCAGATCAATGCTGTGGGAGACTATGATGAAGACTACAACCTGGATGCTTGGATTTTTCCTACTGTGGGTGCTGGACTCAATAATTGGAAAGCTGAAGATGTTATCCCTATCTCCTTTAGTCAGGAGTAAATACTATTACTGTGTTGTTGCTTTTAAGTTTGTAATTTATTGAACAATAAAACTTTCAAGCCTTGTGCCTTACCCGGGGCACAATGGTGTGCTTGTTACGGGATGTCATTTCATTTGCATACTTCATTCAATAAAAATCAGTGGACGTTTCGTTTTAGTAAATATTGTGTTCCTTGTCTTTCTTTTCTTTTGCTTTTGCTTTATCAGCTATGTGTTCTTACACACACCCACATCACTAAAATGCAGATCCTCATCCACTCTGGATCCTGTTGATAACAGTTCTACTATTGCCAATTATAATTTCGAGAATCCGATCTATCAAACTGAAGACGGAAATGAGGACGATTGTGAAGTACCTGTAGAGCTTGCTAGGTTGTTACAACAAGAAGAGAAAGCTATACAGCCACATGAAGAGCCAGTCGAAGTTGTGAATCTGGGAACTGAAGAAAACAGGAAAGAGGTCAAGATAGGGGCTGATTTAGAAGATAGTGTCAAGAGCAGGTTGATTCAGATGCTACGTGACTACGTAGAGATCTTTGCTTGGTCTTATGAAGATATGCCAGGGTTGGATACATACATTGTGGTTCACCGTTTACCAGTAAAAGAAGATTGTCGTCCAAAGAAGCAGAAGGTTCGTCGTATGCGTCCTGAAATGTCAGAGAAGATCAAAGCAGAGGTAATGAAACAGTTCAATGCAGGGTTCTTAGCAGTGACTTCTTATCCTCAGTGGGTTGCAAATGTGGTACCAGTTCCTAAGAAAGATGGTAAAGTACGTATGTGTGTGGACTACAGAGATTTGAACAAGGCTAGCCCCAAAGATGACTTTCCACTTCCTCATATTGATGTTCTAGTAGACAACACTGCTCAGCATAAGGTATTCTCTTTTATGGATGGTTTCTCTGGTTACAATCAAATCAAGATGGCACCTGAAGACATGGAGAAGACAACATTTGTTACACAGTGGGGCACTTTTTGTTATAAGGTGATGCCATTTGGTTTGAAGAATGCAGGGGCAACATATCAGCGTGCTATGGTGGCTTTGTTTCATGATATGATTCATCATGAGATAGAGGTATATGTAGATGATATGATAGCCAGATCTCGGAATGAAGAACAACATCTTGATCATTTACATAAATTGTTTGAGAGGTTGAAGAAATACAAGTTGAGATTAAATCCAAACAAGTGTACTTTTGGAGTTAGATCTGGAAAGCTCCTGGGTTTCATTGTCAGTGGAAAAGGTATTGAAGTGGATCCTGCAAAAGTGAAAGCTATACGAGAGATGCCAGCTCCCCGTACTGAAAAGGAAGTCAGAGGTTTCTTGGGACGATTGAATTACATTGCAAGATTTATTTCCCAATTAACTGCCATCTGTGAACCAATCTTCAAGTTGTTGAAGAAAGATCAGGTAATGGAATGGAATGATGAGTGCCAGATTGCCTTTGATGAAATCAAGAGATACCTGCTAGAACCTCCAATTTTGATGCCACCAGTTGATGGAAGACCCTTGATTATGTACTTAACTGTGTTAGACAACTCAATGGGGTGTGTGTTGGGGCAACATGACGAGTCTGGTCGAAAAGAGCAGGCAATATACTACCTTAGCAAAAAGTTTACCGACTGTGAAACAAGATACTCACTACTCGAGAAAACTTGCTGCGCTTTGGCATGGGCTGCTCGCCGACTAAGACAGTATATGTTGACTCATACTACCTTATTGATTTCGAAGATGGATCCAATCAAGTACATATTTGAGAAACCTGCTCTCTCCGGAAGAATTGCAAGATGGCAAATGATCTTAACAGAATATGACATACAGTACACTACTCAGAAGGCCATTAAAGGAAGTGTTGTTGCTGAACATTTGGCTCATCAAGCAGTGGATGATTACCAGTTAATGAGTTTTGAGTTCCCTGATGAAGACATTATGATTATTACCAAAGAACCTGGACAATATGACGGACCTGAACAAGGATCCCGATGGACTATGGTTTTTGATGGTGCTTCCAATGCACTTGGTAATGGTGTTGGTGTTGTGATTAGTTCCCCTGAAGGTTATCATACCCCGATTACTGCCAGACTTTGTTTCTATTGTACCAATAACATGGCTGAGTATGAGGCATGTATCCTGGGTATTAAAGCTGCTATTGATATGAAGATTCAGTTCCTTGATGTGTATGGAGATTCAGCCCTGGTAGTTAGTCAGATTAAAGGAGATTGGGATACCAAGCATGATAATCTCATTCCTTACAGAGAGCATGTGTTGTCTTTGATCCCACATTTCAAAGAGATTACTTTTGGACATATTCCACGAAGAGAGAATCAGTTGGCAGATGCATTAGCCACCATGGCATCTATGTTTGAGATCAGTTGGGATGATGAAGCTCCCAAGATTACTATTGATAGATTTGAAAAGCCTGCATACTGCAATGAGATTAACACTGAAGAAGCAGAAGAAAAGCCTTGGTTTTATGAAGTGAAAAGATATCTTGAAGCTCAGGAGTTCCCTGAAGGGGCATCCGTCAAAGATAGGAAGTTTCTGAGAAGGTTTTCTGCTAAGTTCTTTTTGAGTAATAACATTTTATACAAGCGCAATCATGATTCAACTTTGCTTCGGTGTGTGGATAAGAAGGAAGCAATTGAGATTATGGAAGATATGCATGATGGGATCTTTGGCACTCATTCTAGTGGTCATACTATGGCAAAGAAGATATTGAGAGCAGGTTACTATTGGTCTACCATGGAAGCTGATTGCTATCAACACTCCAGAACATGTCATAAGTGTCAAATATATGCTGATAAAGTCCATGTACCTCCATCACCATTGAATGTGTTGACTGCTCCTTGTCCCTTTGCCATGTGGGGCATTGATATGATTGGTGAGATCAAGCCTACTGCTTCTAATGGGCATCGTTTCATCCTGGTTGCTATTGATTACTTCACGAAGTGGGTAGAGGCAGCTTCATTTGCATCTGTGACTAAGAATGTTGTGGCTCGATTCATTAGGAATAATATCATATGTAGGTATGGCATCCCCGAAAGAATTATTACTGACAATGGCTCTAATATAAACAACACTATGATTACTGATATCTGCACACAGTTCAAGATTAAGCATCATAACTCTTCTCCGTATCGTCCGAAGATGAATGGGGCAGTTGAAGCTGCTAATAAGAACATTAAGAAGATTGTACAGAAGATGACTGTTACTTATAAGGATTGGCATGAGATGTTACCATTTGCTCTTCATGGTTATCGTACCACAATACGTACTTCAACAGGGGCAACCCCATTCTCCTTGGTCTATGGTATGGAAGCAGTTCTGCCCATTGAAGTTCAGATTCCCTCCTTAAGAATTATGAAGGATGCAGGCTTGGATGAAGATGAGTGGATTCAGACTCGACTTGACCAGATAAATTTGATTGACGAGAAGAGGTTAGCAGCTGTTTGTCATGGCCAGATGTACCAGAAACGAATGATCAAAGCTTTTAACAAGAAGGTTAGGCCAAAGGTATATCAGGCTTGTGACTTGGTTATCAAGCGTATCATATTACCACAGGGTGATCCTAGGGGCAAGTGGACTCCTACATATGAAGGACCATTTGTAGTCAAGACAGTATTTTCAGGAGGTGCCATGATACTTACTACTATGGATGGTGAAGACTTCCCACAGCCTGTAAACGCAGACATAGTTAAAAAATACTACGCATAAAAAGAGACCCGCTAGGTTGACAGGCCTAGGCAAAAATAAGGGTATCCCGGCAAACCAAAAGGGTTTGGGCAAAAATTAGGGATATATATAAAAAGATGTACACCCGGCAAGTCGAAAACCTGAAAAGGCGGCTTGGGCAAAAAAGGGTATCCCGGTGGATTGAAAACCTGAAAGGGCAATCCAGGCAAAAGTTAGGGATTAAAGCGTATGACTATGTCTCGTTTGGATCACCCATGAAACTGCAACCAGTTGTGTTACTTATTCAAGCCCAAACAGATAAAGCTCAATCCAATCGTTTCCGTCTCAACAGCAGAAGATGAGATACTTGAAGATAATGGCAATAGTAGAATTAAAACTCAATAGGATGATTTCCCACATAGCTGATTCTCTTTGTTTTGTAAAATTTTATGACAAGATCCTCCTACTAGGGTTTATGTCTCCTTGTACAAACTTTCCCGTGTATGGGTCACTTTTTTATATAAATAAATTCCATCTTTTGAATCCAGATTTACTTTTACCCTATTTACATAAGCGAAACGTCCATTGGTTGTGTTTGAATGTATGTATGCTTTTGAATATGATTGATGTTTACCAAAAATGCATGTATGCTTTTTAATATGATTGATGTTTACCAGAAATGCATGAAAATGCAGTAATAGTATTTACTAAAGACGAACGAGGGAAGAATTTCAACGAAGCTTCGCCGGTTCATCTTTACAAGACAGTTACAAACCCTCAGTAGGACAAATCCATCTTCATAAAGTCACATCTCCCCTGGAATTTATATCCATCTCTTTTATCCTCATACGGATATACGGGAATTTACTTTCCAATAAGGGTACGACGAACGAAGACGGGAGGTTATATCTACCCTACTATCAAACGAAGACGAAGGTTATGTATACCTTACTATCCCCAGCAGACGGGAGGTTATATATACCTTATTATCCCCAGCAGACAGGAGGTTATGTATACCTTATTATCAAACAAGACGGGAACGAGTTCCTCATGTTCTTCAACAACGAATCGGGATTTATTTTCCCTGGCCAGCAGTTGTTATACGAAGATATCCAGGCGCTTCCGGCAGCATCATATCATACATACATCATTTACATCATACCATAACATACATATCCATAGATACATAATACATTACATAGGTGCATCATATTATACATGCATACATAATACATAAGCTGATACTATCATACAGAATGCTACCTTGTTTTCAGGTTAATTATCCAGCAAACAGACTTATGATTATCAGGACTGCTTTATCCTCCTGAAAGCTTCTTGTCCCTCAGGATTGCTTCATCCTCCTGAAAGCATATCATCCATCAGGACTGCTTCATCCTCCTGAAAACTTCTACTACCTCAGGATTGCTTTATCCTCCTGACAGCTTATTATTACCTCAGGATTGCTTTATCCTCCTGACAGCTTCTTGTACCTCAGGATTGCTTTATCCTCCTGACAGCTTCTTGTACTTCGGGATTGCTTTATCCTCCTGAAATCATATTATTACCTCAGGGCTGCTTCATCCTCCTGATAGCTATCATCATTACCTCAGGATTGCTCTATCCTCCTGAAAGCATATTATCAATATCTCAGGACTGCTTTATCCTCCTGAAAGCTTATTATCACATTAGGACTGCTTTATCCTCCTGAAAGTATACCATCCATCAGGACTGCTTTATACTCCTGAAAGCTATCATTATATTTTGGACTGCTCTATCCTCCAATAAATGCATCTGAAGAACTTTTCTCCAAGTGGCATCTTTAAGCCCACTCAAGCATATTCAACTAGCCATCTGTGTCACTCTACGCACTGGTGAGTGCAAATTTTTGGGCTTTTGTGTTCAATCCCCTTCAACCTTCCAGGTCACGACTGGCAAATATACCAATCTAACCCCTCAGGTTTCAGAAAATTGAACAGGGGCAGCTGTTGCACCCCAAAATTTGCCCTCACAATACAAGACTTTGTGTGCTAAGAAGGTTCACAAGGTTCACAAGATTCACAATGCTTTCAAGACTTTTCATGAGGTTCATAAAGTCTACAAGTCACTTCATGAAGGTTCACAAGGTTCACAAGATTCACAATGCTTTCAAGACCTTTCATGAGGTTCATGAAGTCTACAAGTCACTTCATGAAGGTTCACAAGGTTCACAAGATTCACAATGCTTTCAAGACCTTTCATGAGGTTCATGAAGTCTACAAGTCACTTCATGAAGGTTCACAAGGTTCACAAGATTCACAATGTTTACAAGACCTTTCATGAGGTTCATGAAGTCTACAAGTCACTTCATGAAGGTTCACAAGGTTCACAAGATTCACAATGCTTTCAAGACCTTTCATGAGGTTCATGAAGTCTACAAGTCACTTTATGAGGTTCACAAGGTTCACAAGGTTCACAATACCTCCCATGAGGATCACAAGACATCTTATGATGGTTCACAAGGTTCACAAGGTTCACAATTGGTCAGAAGAGTTGACAATTCCCTCATACAATGCACCTCCTAAGTAGTGCATCCAAAACTAGGGTTTTGACTTTAATCAGGCTAAATAGATTTCCAAGACTTCAAGTGAGCTTCATAACATCTTATATGTGTGTAAGAACCCCCATGACAAGTTTCAAGACTTTTCTCAAAAGTTTGCTCAGTCAAATGATCAGATAAGTCAAAATCAGTCAAAGTAGTTAAAAAGTCAAACTGAGGTCAACTGTGGTCAAACCAAAGTCAAACTTCATGATTTTTTGCCAACATCAAGTATATGAAGTAAAATTCATCATTTGATCAAGGGTTGATCATGATTCATCAAGGAGATTTCAGATCATCAAGAATCAGGAGTTTCTAAATTAGGGTTTCTTTAGTAAAAGTCAACTGAACTTTGACCAGCCATAACTTTCACATACTTCATCACCAAGTCTCCACTCAAAGCTCATTTTGAAGGAAATTGAATTCTCTACAACTTTGTGTCTCACAAGCCAAGCCCAAAAATGCTTCATTTGGAAGGTATGAGCTAAGATATTATAGGTCCTTTTGAAAGTCAACAAAAAGTCAACAACTTCAAAAGGGCATAACTTGAGATTGGTAAATGATATGGACATGAAACCAGTGGGGTTGGTTAGAGGACTCTTCAAGCTTTCCAAAATGTCCAAGAACACCCTCATACCATTAAAATTGAAGGATGTGTGCCCTTGCAAAGTTGGGAAATTTTGGGTTGGTTCATGAAGAAAAAGGAGGTCTAAAACCAATTTTTTCCAAATGGGCTTGCCAAATGATGACCCAATCCACACTAAGATATCTTGAACGAAATTAATTTAATATTTTCATTATTTTATTTATTTTATTTTTATTTATTATGATTTTTCATATTAAAAGTCATTTTAAATTCAAATAAAATAAAAAATAGTGAAGATTTAAAATTATTTTGCTTCTAGAATGTCATAAATGATATTTTGATCTAATTGATACAAGAGTTATGAAAATCCTCCCAAAATAGCAATGTGAGATCAAGAATATTCAAACTTTAAAGGCCAATCTTTTTCAATCTCAAACTACCAAAAAATCCAAAGCTTTGATGAGTCTCTTGACCTAATTTTGTTGTATCATATATATACAACACATAACAAACATGAACCCACGAATTTGCAGCCTCAAACACCACATTCAAAGTTTCAAAAGTTCATCAAAAATTCAAATTCGGGTTCCTCTTTTAAGGGCAGGAAAAGGTATTTTGAAGACATAGAGATGATCCTTGGACATCATATAATCGAAACCAACCTTCCATTGCATCAAAACCATGTCATATCATGCTAGCCGAATCAATTTTATTCTTCAATATTATGTTTTTCGATTTCATATATCTAACCAATATTAATTGATTTTGTTGTGTGATTCGTGTTAGTTAGGACCTAGGGATACTTTCTGGACCATTTGATTGAAGGTTTAGGGCCTAAAGCTTAAAACGCCATTATTAGGGTTTTGGAGCTCGAATTGGGATCTTATGATTTAACAAATATAAATGAATTATGATAACATGATAACACTGTAAATGATGTGGTGATTACATTGGTGGTTTCAATTTGACAAAACTGTACAGGTAGCATGTTCGTTGACATGAACCTAGGAAATCCTGTAAAACCAAATTCGCAGGTAACTTTGTAGGAAAAAGTGCAGCTGATTTCGCAGGTAATATGGAGAAGATGAAGCTGGTTCGCGCGCGTTCTGGAAAATTCAAATTTTATTTTAAATATTTTATGTTTTGTTGTTCGTTTATTATCACAAGCCAACGCTTGTCCCAGTGGTAAGGCTAGCGTGTGTTTAGTTGAAGGGCCTGTGTTCGAACCTTGGCTATGTACATTTTTCTTATTTTTCAGGATAACCATGAAGCTCAATATATTATGTATTATGGCCATTCCATTAACAGACGCGCTCACCCAGCAGGATTGGTAATGTACTTGTGTGATACTTGAAAGGTCCTGGGTTCGATCCCCCCAGGCCTTTTGCTTCTTGTTATTTTTTCTTGATTTTTCCAGACAAAGAACAAAACCAATTCGAGGCCCTTCACTATCACATGCTGTAACACGGTGGGAGAACTGACTTTAGTTATGTTGCGGATAGCAAGAGTCGCCACCGACTTTTATTTTATCCAAAAGGAAAGGGTATAAAAGAACAGGAAAGACCTTAAGAGATATTTTTGGGTCCGGGGGGTAGGTTATGTAAAGGGAAGGTGTTAGCACCCTTTACATCCATGGTTATCCATGGGCTCTTAGTTACTTAGCTCACTTTTGAATTGTTTTTGAAAGTGTAGTGTGTGAATAGAAAAATTTTCATAATAGTTAATAATGATCCATGTACGGATGCGTAAAAACTTGTTTTTGAAAATTTGTTTGAAATTTGTTAAGTGTTTGAAAAATTTGAATAGTGAGCAAGTACATAAGAGGAACCTACCCTAAAGTTTTAAGTCTTTCTTGTTCTTCATCCTTTAGTTGGTAAGACTATCCCTACTATTAAGGAGTAGGTAGTCCTTACCTTGGATGTGAGGGACATATGAGGGACATCTGTTTTTTATGAAGGCAACTGTGGGGTGTATTAAGCATACTAGAGGGACTATCATCATTATTCGAAGGGACTTGATTTGTAAAGGCAACCATTAGGGACTTGATGATTTTTTCTTTTGAGGGACCTGCTTTATACACCCCACTTGACCTTATGATTAGGCAACAATGAGGGATAACCTTAGGAATGTGAGATGGCGATTAAAAATCGACTTACGTGTGTGAGTGTTTAATATTATTTATCTTTAATTAAAATGACCTAAATTTATTTTTAAAATAGAATACATATTTGCACTCCCTAAATTACTAACCATAGCATAAAAATTAAATATTTAAATATTTACAAAATTACACCAAGAAGCAATTACATAATAATTATAATAAGCAAATTAAAAATAAATAGCAAAATATAAATAATAAGCAAAAATAATAAATAAGCAATAAATAAATAAATATGGGTTAGTAATAATAAAAATTAAAAATTAAATAATATTAGTGAAATAATAATAATCAAAAGTTAATAATAATAAGTAAGGTTAGTAAATAATAATAATAATAGAATATATAAGATTGATGAAGCAAAAAATAAATAATAACATGATTAGTAATAATAATTAAATAAATAAAATTAACCAAAATAAAAATAAAAGATTAACAATTTTTTAATGTAGGCAATTATATTTACAAATTATTAAATTATTTTTAAGTGTATCATAATTATAAAAATTTAATTATTAGAAATTTAATTATCTCTAAACAAAAAGTTAGAAAAAGTATTTACATATTATATAAAAAAAAATAGGTTACAATTATATTTACAAAATTTAATTTTTATTAATCATTATATTTACAAAAATTATACTAAATAAATATATATTATAATTATGTAAAGAATTAGAAAGTAAAAAATAATTTAGAAAATAAAATTAGGTTTTTTACAAAAGTAGGGTTTTTTGTTTAGAAAAATAATTTTAGGGTTTAATTTATAATATACATATATTCATAATTTAATCACAAGATAAAAAAAAACATAATTTAAGAAAATTTATATATTTTAGAATTTGGAAAAAAATTTAAACATGCTTTATTGTTTTCAATTATTAAAAAATATATACATAAGACTATATTTAATTAAATTAATAGAATAATCAAAATAAAAAGAAAAATGTGAAAACTTACCTGACTGGGATTTGAACCCAGGTCAGTCTGTTTGCCAGCAAGAAGAACCACCACCAAGCCACTATGCACGCAGGCAACAAAAGTGAGTGTGAAATTTGTTTTGTGCTTTGTCTTGAAAAATCCAGAAAAATAATGAAAACAAAAGGCCTGGGGTGGTGTTGAACCCAGGACCTCAGAGCTATACACACGCGCACACTACCACCCGGCTGGAAGAGCCCTCCTGATAGTATAATGGCAAGAACTCATAATATATTAAGTCCACTTTTATCCTGAAAAATAAGAACAAAAACAATGCACCAGCCAGGAATCGAACTAGTGCCCTCACAACATACGCGTATCAGCTTCACCACTGGGACAACACAAGTTGTTGTGATTTTAAACAACAAACAATCAATAAAATATAATACAAATAATTTGAATTTAAAACACGCGCGGGAAGAGGTCTTCTTCTACCTCCAGAACTGCGAACTTAGCTACGAAAATAGCTAGGAAATTACCTGCGAAAATAGAATGGTAGCAAAACCTACAAAATTCAAACAATGACAAAACAGTATGGTTTCATGAAATTGATCATTCCATTAAGTTCCTAACAAGTTTTCCAATCATCCCACGTTCTTAGAATCCATTTATATGGGCTGGATTACAAAACCCTAATTGGAGCCGTAAACCCTAAAAATGGCAGATCATGTTTCAGGCTATGGAACTTCACCAAATTATCCAGATTCCATCTATAGTCATTAACAAACAAGATTATATAAGCAAAATTCATTGAAAAGCAACATATTAATGGAATCGAAAAAATTATATTCAAGGTTAAAGTGAGTTCAGGTAGGACAGTATGGTGCATATGGGATGCATATGAGTGATGTTTTAGCTTCAACAATGTCCAAAGAACATCTCTATGTTCTTACTTTACCTTCAAATGCCCTGGATTGAAGAATCTGAATATGAGTTTTGGATGAATTTTTGAGGTTTGGAACTTACACTTTGAGGCAGCAAATTCGTGTATCAATGCTAGGGTTGTGATCAGTACTTATATGAGGATCATTTAGGTCAGAAAAATTGAATAGTTGTATGGAAGTTTTGATATTTGAAGATTGAAAAAGATTATGCTTTGAAATTCAAATATTTGCTCATGAAAGCTTGCTATTTTTGTACCAATCTCATGATTTCCTTCCCTTTCAACTTCAATCAATATTTAAAATGTTCTAGAAACCAAATCTCCCTTTAATAATATATTTTCATATTTTATATTTATTTAAAATGATTTTTATGAATTAAATCAAAAATAAATAAAAATAAAATAATAAAAATTCTGAATTTTAGTCATTTGGGTCGTGCATGATGATATGATATGGATTGGATCACAATTTAGCAAGCCCATTTGGAAAGAATTGGTTCTAGACCCCCATTTTCATTATAAACCATCACAAAATTTCCCAACTTTGCAAGGGCATATCTCCCTCAATTTTAAAGGTATGAGGGTGTTCTTGGACATTTTGGAAAGCCTGAAGAGTCCTCTAAACAACCCCATTGGTTTCAGGTCCATATCATTTACCAATCTCAAGTTATGCTCTTTTGAAGTTGTTGACTTTTTGTTGACTTTTGAAATGACCTATAATGTCTTAGCTCATATCTTCCAAATGAAACATTTTTGGGCTTAACTTGCAAGATCAAAGTTGTAGAGAATTAAATTTCCTTCAAAATGAGCTTTTAGTGGAGACTTGGTGATGAAGTATGTGAAAGTTATGGCTGGTCAAAGTTTAGTTGACTTTTACTAAGGAAACCCTAATTTAGAAACTCCTGATTATTGATGATCTGGAATCTCCTTGATGAATCATGATCAACCCTTGATAAAATGATGAATTTTACTTCATATACTTGATGTTGGCAAAAAATAATGAAGTTTGACTTTGGTTTGACCACAGTTGACCTCAGTTTGACTTTTTAACTGCATTGACTGGTTTTGACTTATCTGATCATCTGACTGAGAAAACTTTTGAGAAAAGTCTTGAAACTTGTCATGGGGGTTCTTACACACATATAAGATGTTATGAAGCTCACTTGAAGTCTTGGAAGTTCATTTAGCCTGATTAAAGTCAAAACCCTAGTTTTGGATGCACTGCTTAGGAGGTGCATTGTCTGAGGGAATTGTCAACTCTTCTGGCCAATTGTGAACCTTGTGAACCTTGTGAACCATCATAAAATGTCTTGTGATACTCATGGGAGGTATTGTGAAGCTTGTGAACCTTGTGAACCTCATGAAGTGACTTGTAGACTTCATGAACCTCATGAAAGGTTATGTAAACACTGTGAATCTTGTGAACCTTGTGAACCTTCAAGAAGTAACTTGTAGACTTCATGAACCTCATGAAAGGTTATATAAACATTGAGAAACTTGTGAACCTTGTGAACCTTCAAGAAGTAACTTGTAGACTTCATGAACCTCATGAAAGGTTATATGAACATTGAGAAACTTGTGAACCTTGTGAACCTTCAAGAAGTAACTTGTAGACTTCATGAACCTCATGAAAGGTCTTGTAAATGTTGAGAAGCTTGTGAACCTTGTGAAACTTCAAGAAGTGACTTGTAGACTTCATGAACCTCATGAAAGGTTATGTAAACATTGTGAATCTTGTGAACCTTGTGAACCTTCAAGAAGTAACTTGTAGACTTCATGAACCTCATGAAAGGTCTTGTAAATGTTGGGAAACTTGTGAACCTTGTGAACCTTCATAGAACACAAAGTCTTGTATTGTGAGGGCAAATTTTGGGGTGCAACACATGCGCGTGGCTGGCCTGGTGGTATGGCATGGGTGTTTTCAAGCTAGGCTTCCTGGGTTCAAACCCCAGCCAGGTAAGTTTCTCTCTTTTTGTTTCTTTTTCTATTTTTATTTTGTTTAATTAATTTTGTTTAACTATTTCTATTAAAAATCATATATATAATTAAATAATGCTACATATATATTCAATATCCTTCCAATTCTAAAATTCTTTTTTTAATTCAAAATTATTTTTATTATTATTATTATTATGTATTTAGATTATAATATGAGTATTAAATTAATTTTGTAAATTAAACCCTAATTATAAAATAAACCCTAATTTATTTTCTAAACAACTAAAAAACCCTAATTTTATTTTCTAATTTTTGTAAATATAATTATTATGTATATATTTTGTTTAATGTAAGTAATTTTTTGTAAATACAATTATAATCAATTTTTTTTATATGTAATTATTTTCTATAATTTGTTTATAATCTAAATTTTTTATATAAATAATTTTTTTAGAAATAATTGAATCTATGCTTGTAATTATAATATGTTTAAAAATAATTTAACAATTTGTATATAATTCAAAATGTTATAATTACTTAATTATTCATATTTTCTTTTATAAATGTCCATATTAAAATCTAATTTTTTTAAAAATTATTATATTATTCTTTTTGCTTATTATTTTAATTATGTTCTTATAATATTTTTGCTAACCCTATTTATTTTGTTTATTATTATTATTACTAATCATGTTTATTACTAATCCATTTATTTTTTAAATTATGCTTATTAATATTATTTCACTAACCTTATTTATTTTTAATTATTACTACTAACCCCTATTATAATTATTATTTCTTATTTATTTATTTATTATTTATATTTTGCTTATTTATTTTTGCTATTTATTTCAATTGTTTTATTATTATGTAAATGCTCCTTGGTGTAAATTTTTTGTAATATTTAAATTATTTAATTTTCATGCTATGGTTAGTAAAATAGGGAGTGTAAACATGTATTATATTTTAAAATTGAATTTAGATCACTTAAATTATAAGATAAATATTTAAAATAAACACTCACACACGTAAGTCGATCTTTGATCGCCATCTCACTTTCTAGGGTTGCCTCTCAATGTTGCCTAATCATAAGGTCAAGTGGGGTGTATAAAGCAAAGTCCCTTAAAAGAAAAGTCATCTAGTCCCTTCATAATCAAAGATCAAGTCCCTTAATGGTTGCCTTTCAATATGATCTTGTCCCTTTCGAATAATGGTGACAGTCCCTCATAAATGCTTAATACACCCTACAGTTGCCTTCATTAAACAGATGTCCCTCATTTGTCTCACACATCCAAGGTAATGACTACCTATTCCTTAATAATAGGGATAGTCTCACCACTTAAAGGGTTCAAGAACAGAAAAGACTTAAACTTAGGGTAGGTTCCTCATAGTTACTTGCTCACTATTCAAAAAACTTCTCAAACACTTCACAATTTCAAACAATTTTCAAAACACAAGTTTCTTACGCATCCGTACATGGATCATTATTAAACTCTTATGAAAATTTCTATTCACACACTTCACACTTTCAAAAACAATTTAAAGTGAGCTAAGTAACTAAGAGCCCATGGATAACCATGGATGTAAAGGGTGCTAACACCTTCCCTTTACATAACCTACCCCCCGGACCCAAAAATCTTTTAAAAGGTCTTTCATGTTCTTTTATGCCTTTCCTTTGGATAAAATAAAAGTCGGTGGCGACTCTTGCTATCCGCAACATAACTAAAGTCAGTTCTCCCACCGTGTTACACTTATCAACACATCTGAATAGTACCATGTCAAAGTTTTGCTTGTATAACGAACCATCAGCATTAAGGAAGAAACTACCAGCCAACCTTCTTAATGTTTTTTATCATTGGATGATGCCCCGGGTGGGTATGTTTGATCCTCTAAGAAACAGTTGATATCATGGAACCAAGGTTTGTCATCTTTAGCAGTGTCCACGGAGAATACATATGATGGTCGGTCCAATCTGGATACCGAAATCCGAGGCACATAATTTGCAGTCTGAACCTTGATCATGGAGGAAATGGTAGCTAGAGCATCTGCAAACTGATTTTCGTCACGAGGGATATACTCAAGTTTTACTGTTGTAAAGAAAGTCAATAATCTCCTCGTGTAATCACGATATGGAATCAAATGCTCTTGGTGAGTGTACCATTTGTCGTTGGTCTGATTATCACCAGAGCTGAATCTCCGAATACAATTAAAGTCTTGATCCTGAGGTTAATGGCTTCCTCAAGACCCATGATATAGGCTTCATATTCAGCTTCGTTGTTAGTGCATGCGAAAGTGAGTTTTGCCGAGAAAGGCATATGAACTCCCTTAGGTGTAATGAGCACTGCACCAACTCCCCGTTCATTCATATTGACAGCCCCATCAAACATCATTGTCCACTCTTCTTCCGGGTCCGGCCCTTCAGTGTGAACAGGCTCTTCATGATCTTTTGCTTTCAGAAACATGATGTCTTCATCAGGGAAGTCAAACTTCATGGGCTGATAATCATCAATGGGTTGCTCATCTAGGTAGTCAGACAATACACTGCCCTTGATGGCCTTTTGAGATGTGTACTGGATGTCATACTCTTCCAGTAAGTGCTGGCTTCTCAAATATGTACTTGACGGGGTCCATTTTGGAGATCAACAAGGTAGTGTGAGTCAACATATATTGTCTTAGTCGGCGAGCAGCCCACGCTAAAGCACGACAAGTTTTCTCGAGCAGTGAATAACGTTGTTCACAGTCGGTAAACGTTTTGCTTAGGTAGTATATTTGATCACACTAAAATTCACCGTATTTCTGACTCCGATTTCGCATGCATTCTTAGATTTTATTGTTATTTTGTTATGTTATTACTTTTTTTCCCTTTGTTTTCAGTTTTTTTATGTAATCGGGGCTTGAATCGAGAAAAGGAGCGAAAAAGGAGTGGAAACGGACGAAAACCTAGAAATTCAGCATTTTACACTTACGGCACCCACCGTGGCGGGCACCATGGGGTCAGCCATGACGTGGACACGTCTCAAGACCACTCCACAACTGCCAAGACCCACGATCCCCACTCTTCCATTCCCTATCAGTACCATGGCGGGCGCCATAGGCCTGTGGCGGGCGCCACAAGGCAAAAGCAGTTCCCTCCACTTTTTAGTGGAGGGGGCATCCTGGTCTTTTCCCGCATTTAGTTTTCCTATAAATAGGACTTTAGTTTTTCGTTTTTCTGCATCCAAACTTATATTTCTTTAGGCATATATCAGTTTTAAAGCAGTTGCCATTCCACATCGGGGTGTTTCTGCAATCGAGTGATCGAGTCTGTAATCTGTCTGTGTGATCGAGTTTTGGAGCACTCTGGAGGAAGTTAATCCTACCGCCATTTTAATTCCAGTTTGTATTTTATCTTTCCGCATTGCTTTACTTTCATTTATTTCTCGCACTACTTTACTTTCATTTATTATCCGCACTCGCACTTTATTTTATTTATTTCCTGCACTCGCTTTACTTTCGTTTATTTCCCGCACTCGCACTACTTTTATTTACTTTACGCACTCGCACTAAATTACTTTTATGAAAAATAATAAAAAGAACTTTTACTTTATCATGTCTAACTAAATCTATAAAGGTTAGAATGTAAGTATCGTAATTAAATCAGTAATCCGTACAATTGTTCGTGGAAACACTTAAGGGCTATTTTATCTTTCAATTTAAGTAATTGTTTTTAACTACTTCAAAAACAGCCAAAAGCACTTTGTCTAGTTCATTAGGAGTTTTTAGATTAAAAAGAAAAGAGATTTTAAAACGATTTTCGGACGCATTATGAAGTTTAGAGTCTGGTTCGTGAGAACCTCTTTTTTTCTAAGAAATCCAGGTTAAAGTACTTTTCAACTTGGTTAAGATACTATATTTCTTAAAAATAGGTTTACTACTCTAACGCAGTACGCACCTTTTTATCCGTGACAATAGGAGGGGTTGATTAGAGAGTACAACTCGGTTCTGAATACGCGAAAGCGACAGTTCCTATTAAATTAGTTCTTTTCAAAGGAGAAAACATTGTCCATAAGTAGTTCCATTAACAAGTACTGGATTATCCATTGATTACGTGAATTACATTCGAGCCTGTCTTTTATTTATTGTTTAAAATTATTATTTTATTTACCATTGCACCCTTCTTAAAACCCTTATATTTAGTTGCCTTAGATACACACCATAACAACAGGTACGATAGATTGACACTTGGTCTCTGTGGATTCGACAATCTTTTATATTACTCTGACGTGTTCGTACACTTGCGAAAAACACGCATCAAGTTTTTGGCGCCGTTTCCGGGGACCAATTTCGTCAAATTTCATTACCCTGTAGTTATACCGTTTAGACTAAGGTTGTTACCCACCGGTCAATGCGAAAGACTCGCAGTGCCGGAAGTTTAGTAGACCCTCTAGCTGAACCTGAATGTTATGCTCGCGCATGTTTGTTTTTCCATAGGAATAGGAAAGCTATGGCCGAAGATCAAAACCGAAGACCTCTTAAGGACTTCGCCCAACCATCAAACGAGGAACCTAGTTCCAGTATAGTAAACCCCGCTATCCCAGCCAATAATTTTGAACTTAAACCATCCCTGCTGCAATTAGTGCAACAGAGACAATTCGCAGGTCTCGCTACTGATAACCCGAACCAACATTTAAAAAACTTTCTTCAGTTAGCAGACACCTTTAAAACCAATGGAGCTTCTCCTGAGGCGATACGCTTAAGATTATTTCCCTTTTCCCTTAGAGATAAAGCTCTATCATGGTTAGATTCCCTTCCACCCAATTCAATAACAACTTGGGATGACCTTAGAAAAGTTTTCCTTGCTAGATATTTTCCCCCAAGTAAGACCGCTCTTCTTCGAAACCTAATAACCAGATTTACCCAACACCATGGAGAGTCGTTGTTCGAAGCCTGGGAGAGATATAAAGAACTATTAAGAGCATGCCCACATCATGGCTTAGAGAATTGGATAATCATTCAAACCTTCTATAATGAACTTCATTATAACACTAAGATGACCATCGACGCTGCCGTTGGTGGCGCACTGATGAACAAACCTTACCCTGAAGCTAGTGCCCTTATCGAGGATATGGCCCAAAACCATCAATCATGGGGAGTAGAACGAGCGACAGTGGAAAAGAAGGAAGCCCAAGGAGGAATACATGAGCTAAGTTCTATAGACATGATGCAAGCTAAAATGGACGCGTTGGCCCTTAGAGTCGAACATATGTGTACAACTCCGAATATTGTAGCCGTAGTTTCGCCGAATTGTGAGATATGTGGGACGCAAGGACACCAATCCGCCGAATGCAATCTGTTGAATGAGACCAACACTGAGCAGGTGAACTACACCCAAGGGAACCCATTTTCAAACACATATAACCCTGGATGGAGGAATCACCCAAACTTCTCCTATAAAAATAATATCCCTATTCAAAATACCGCACCTCTGAGACAACAAGGTTACCAAGCCCCAAGAACAAATCAACCTATGCAACCTGTACCACCAAGTCCGAGCCTTGAGGAAATTGTAAAAAAATTTATCACCACTCAAACACAACAAAACAAAGAGTTCATGAACCAAAACGTCCATGTTAACGAACTAATTACCCAGTTAGGAACCAAGGTTGATCAAATCATTACTCATAATAAGATGCTTGAAACCCAGATCTCTCAGGTAGCTTTAAACCAAGCCCCTCAGACAACACCTGGAGGACAGTTCCCTGGACAACCTCAACAAAACCCGAAAGGGCAAGCCAATGCCATTACTCTATAAAGTGGAACCGCTTATAAGGAGCCTTTAAACCCTAGATTAAGTGAGCCCGAACCTTCTGAGAGGAATGAAGAGAAGGAACCAGAGGAATCTGAAAACCCGGAAAGTCAAGAAAAAGGAGAAGAACCTAAAAATAAAACCTATGTACCACCACCGCCATACAAACCACCAATACCATACCCTCAAAGATTAAAGAAAACCCAAATCGACAATCAATATCAAAAATTCGTTAAGGTTATAGAAAAACTTCACGTAGAAATCCCCTTTACAGAAGCCATCACCCAAATACCTTCTTACGCTAAGTTTCTCAAAGACATACTTACAAATAAACGTAGACTTGAAGATCCGAAACCCGTGGAATGTAATTTTATTTCTAAAAATAGGCTAGCAAAGAAAGATAAAGATCCCAGAAATTTTTCCATTCCTTGTATTTTGGGGAATCATGTCATCGAAAAAGCTTTTCTAGACTTAGGAGCTAGTGTGAGCTTAATGCCTTTAGCAGTTTGTGAGAGATTAAACTTAGGAGAATTACAACCTACTAAGATGTCACTTCAATTAGCCGATAGATCCGTTAAATACCCTATAGGCATACTTAAAGACGTCCCTGTTAGGATAGGTCAGCTGTTTATACCTACTGATTTTGTTGTCATGGACATTAAAGAAGATGACGACATACCAATCCTCCTAGGTAGATCGTTCTTATCGACTGCTGGAGCCGTAATAGATGTTAAAAAAGGGAAACTAACCTTTGAGATAGGTGACGAGAAGATAGAATTTATACTTTCAAAATTTCTTATGGCACCTGTGATAGGAGATGCTTGTTATGCCTTAGATATCATCGAAGAATTCATTAGGGAATTAGAACAAGAAGAAGAAACTGAATCTATAAAATTGCCATCAACCCTCATTTTGGAAGATGACAATTATAAAAAACCCTACACTGATGATAGCCTTCACGAATGTTTATCTCTTACCCCGGATCCTATGCCTTGCCCTATGAAACCAACCGTAAAACTTAAGGAACTGCCTAAAAACCCGAGATATGAATTTCTAGATGAAGAAATGAACCGTCCAGTTATAGTCAGTGCTACCTTAGACCAAGAAGAAACCAACCAATTGTTAGATGTTTTAAGAAGGTACCCCTCAGCCTTAGGATATAAGATCTCTGATCTAAAAGGAATAAGCCCATCCGTATGCATGCATCGGATTTTGCTTGAAGAAGATTCAAAACCTTCTAGAGAACACCAACGAAGGATAAATCCTATAATGAGTACTGTAGTTAAGACTGAAGTTCTTAAGTTACTAGAGGCAGGTATAATATATCAGATCTCGGATAATAAATGGGTGAGTCCTGTGCATGTAGTACCTAAAAAGGGAGGCATCACAGTCGTGCAAAACGAGAAGGGCGAACCTGTAGCAAAAAGAACCGATGGAGGTTGGCGTATGTGCATAGATTATAGAAAATTAAATAAAGCAACTAGGAAGGACCATTTCCCATTACCATTCATAGACCAAATGTTGGAGCGCCTAGCCAGACACTCTTACTTTTGTTACCTAGATGGATATTCAGGATTCTTCCAAATACCTATTCACCCCGAAGATCAAGAAAAAACTACCTTTACATGCCCAGTTGGAACTTTTGCCTATAGAAGAATGCCTTTTGGACTCTGTAATGCTCCTGCCACTTTCCAGCGCTGCATGATGTCTATCTTTGCAGACTATTTAGATGGAATCATGGAAGTATTTATGGACGATTTCTCAGTTTGTGGATCAGATTTCAAAAATTGTCTTATCAACCTAGAGAAAATCCTGGAAAGATGTATGGAGGTAAACCTTGTGCTAAATTGGGAAAAGTGTCATTTCATGGTCACCGAATGGATTGTTTTAGGACATATAGTTTCCGAAAAAGGTATAGAGGTAGATAGAGCTAAAATAGAAGTCATAGAGAATCTAAAACCGCCGAAGACTATCAGGGAGATAAGAAGTTTTCTTGGACATGCCGGATTTTACCGACGTTTTATCAAAGACTTCTCAAAAATAACAAAACCCTTAACTGGTCTTTTAATGAAAGATGTTGAATTCATCTTCGATGAAAAATGTACTGAAGCATTTAATCTTCTGAAGAAAGCTCTGATTTCAACACCTATAATGAAACCCCCTGATTGGTCAGAACCGTTTGGGATAATGTGTGACGCTAGTGATTATGCTGTTGGAGTCGTTCTAGGTCAGAGAAAAGATAAGAAGTTACACGTAATTTATTATGCCAGTAGAACCCTAGACGCTGCACAGCTCAACTACGCAACAACCGAAAAAGAGCTCCTAGCTGTAGTTTTCGCAATAGACAAATTTAGATCTTATCTAGTAGGAGCCAAGGTTATAGTTTATACCGACCATGCTACCATTCGTTACTTACTAAGTAAAAAGGATGCCAAACCTAGGTTACTTCGATGGATTCTATTACTGCAAGAGTTTGATTTAGATATCCGTGATAAGAAAGGCACTGATAATGTGGTAGCTGATCACCTATCTAGGCTAGAATACCTGAAACCTGACTCAGTACCCATAAATGACGATTTTGCCTATGATAGACTGATAGCCCAACTAGAAACTATTGAAGATGATAACCCAGACCCTCATGAGCATTCTCATAAATCCTTAGCTATAAGTAATGTACCTTGGTATGTAGACTTCATTAATTATCTAGCCACTGACATCATACCCCCTGATCTAAACTACCACCGGAAGAAGAAGTTCTACAGTGATGTGAGAAACTTCTATTGGGACGAACCATTTCTTTTCAAGAGAGGTAAAGATGGCATTTTCCGCCGTTATGTTCCAGAAGAAGAGGTAAATAATATAATTGAGCATTGTCACTCTGCACCCTATGGTGGACATGCGAGCACATCTAAGACCTACGCCAAGATTCTTCAAGTTGGCCTATTCTGGCCTACTATGTGGTGTGATATCCATGCTTTCATTGTCAAGTGTGACAGATGCCAACGCACAGGAAATATTTCAAGACGTAATGAAATGCCGTTAAGAAATATCCAAGAAGTAGAACTCTTCGACGTATGGGGTATAGACTTTATGGGACTGTTCCCACCATCTTTTGGAAATCAGTACATCTTAGTAGCTGTTGACTACGTGTCTAAATGGATTGAAGCTATCGCCGCACCCACAAACGACACCAGAGTAGTCATCAAATTATTCAAAAATTATATATTTCCCAGGTTTGGAACACCCCGTTTAGTCATAAGTGATGGAGGATCACACTTCATATCGAGAATATTTGATAAACTTTTAAGCAAGTATGGAGTTAAGCATAGAGTAGCAACACCATACCACCCACAGACCAATGGACAAGTGGAAGTATATAATAGGGAGATCAAACAAATTCTTGAGAAGACTGTCTCTATATCTAGAAAAGATTGGTCGCAGAAACTTCAAGAAGCATTATGGGCCTATAGAACCGCTTTCAAAACCCCTATAGGAACAACCCCTTATCAACTGGTCTATGGGAAATCATGTCACTTACCTTTTGAGTTGGAGCATAAGGCCTATTGGGCCATCAAAACTTTGAATTTGGATTACTTAACTGCTGGTGAGAAACGTATCCTTGACATCCACAAATTAGAAGAGCTCAGACAATCTGCCTACGAAAATGCCATCATATACAAAGAAAGAACAAAAGCTTGGCATGACAAAAGAATAATAAGAAGAGACTTCAAAATAGGCGATCCTGTTCTCTTGTTCGATTCTAGGTTACGACTTTTTCCAGGGAAGCTTCGTTCGAGATGGACCGGCCCTTTCGAAGTATCTAAGATTCTAAGATCTGGTGCTATTGAAATCAAGAACCAAACATGTAAACCGTTCATCGTCAATGGACAGAGGTTGAAGCCCTACGAAGGAGGTGACATCCCAACAACATACACCTATCATACTCTGAGTGATCCACCATATCCTTCCAATGATGTATAAAAATCGGTCGTCGAGCTAATGACGTTAAACAAGCGCTGCATGGGAGGCAACCCATGGTTTTCTTGTTTATGTACTTTTTATTTTTACTTTATTTTAATTTGTTTATTTTATTATTATGTCAGGACTAACGATTGAATGTTTTATGTGCTTTCAGGACTTGTTTGCTAACCTTGTGCAGAATGCAGAACCCCGATGACATGCACGTAGCCTTTAGAGACGACGCACAGAGAGAGCGTTACTATGTCCACATGAGACGCCCTATGGCTCCTACCAGGTACCCTGACTATGACTGCATGGATGCCTTGGGCATAGAGCCAAGCGTCAAATTCTTATGCCATCAACTCCAGTGGGACCAGTTTGACGACAGGAACAACACTTATAGGAACTTGACTCTTGAGTTCCTCAGCTCATTTCATTATGATCCTTGGGCTGGACCCAATGGACATGTTGTTTTCAGGTTATTCGGGATTGACTACTCCTTCTCTCACAAAGAGTTTGGTGATTTACTAGGTTTTCAGACTACTCCTGATGCTATTCCAGAGACACCGATGGGGTATTTTATGAGCAAAGAAGTGGAAAAGTTTTGGACTAAAATATCAGGTGGAGGAAGCCAAGATCCTTCCACCCAGCTTTCTCAGGTAATCCACAACCCTGCGTTAAGGTACTTCCAGATGATTCTAGCGCATTCTTTCCTAGGTTTGCCAGATACAGAGACTCTGCTAAGTCAAGAAGAGATTTTCCTACTGTTTTGTGCGACTCAGTCTCGCTCAGTTGCTTGTGGCAACTTTCTGTTGAAGGGATTTGCTAGTGTTTCCAGATCATCTGTAGGCATCATACATGTCGGTGGGATTGTTACACAGATAGCTACTGCATTGGGTTTGTCTCGCAAATTATTGCACCTCAGGACCTTCTGCTGCTACACCACCCTGGATGTTGACTTTTGTCTTGACAGAGGACTGATGAGGAGGGCTTCTTTTGAGCCCAACATGTTTAGATTATTGATTGACGGCGAAGTGATACATTACTTTACATTACCAGACCCACTGATGATCAGTGTCCATGATCCTGCAAATTGGAGTTATGCTCTAGAGGGTTATGGAGAGACTGTCGAAGAGCCGAAATCACCTCCCGCCGCTGAGTACACTCCTACACCTCTTACTCCCTGAATCACTGTTATGTCTAACAATATGTCTCTGCAGCCGCCTGATCTACAAACTCAGATTTATGAGCTCCGTAAGGAAACTGCCCTGCTCAAGCAGGAAGTAGCGGACTTGGAATTACAAATTCAGGTTTCTGATCTCACTCATGCCTTAGAGGCCGATGCTCTATATCAGGAGATTGAAGAGCTTCGGAGGGAGATAGCTGAGATTCGTGGATCAAGCCAGGAGGAGAAGCCTACCACATGATTCATTCTACACTGACGATATTACCTTAGTATTTAACTTCTTTTTTTTCATGCTTTATTTTATTTCTCGCATCTCCAGACATATCTTACATTATTGCATCTATTATATTTTCTTTTTCTCATGTACTTTGAATTTATCTTATATATACATATTATTTCATGCACTAATGTCGATTTTTCTCTTTTCTTCTTTTGATTTTTAATTATTTTATTTTTTGTCAAGCAAGAAAAAAAAATATAAGACTAAAATATTTTCATTTTTGTCTTCATAAAAAATATGCAAGCCTCATGCCTTGGAAAAGAGAAGAAAACACTATCCAGACCCCCCGAAGACCGAAGGTACAAAGAGGGCCCAAAGGAGGATTTAAAAAATCCAAGGCCCAGGAATTAGCCTTGTGGCGGGCGCCACAGGCCCATGGCGGACGCCATGGCGTTCTCCCCTATTTCGGGGCTGAACTCCCATTTTCACCATTTTCATACCTTCCTTCTCCAAAAACCCATTTTTGCAACTTTTAAAAACCTCCTTGAACCCCATTAAAGCTCCCCAATTTCCAAAATACCCACCATCCATAAAACCTATCCAAAATCCATTTTCATTTTCATCCACCACAAACCATAAAAATCAAAACTTTATCATTTCTCTTATAAACCATTTTCTACCATTTTTCACTTCCTAAGGAGCAATCAACAATGGAGTTCAATGGATTTCTTCTTCGTGATGGAAGACCGGGTGATAGGCAAAGGAAGATTATTCATAGGCTTCAGAGTCGAGAAATTCTCTCGACTAGGTACGTCGATGATAATTGTCTGTATGCTTTGGGTATTTATCATAGTGTTTTTAATTTATTAGATTTTTTAGGCTTGCATAATATTTTCGTTAATCAGGAACCTACCTATGAGAGGCTAACAGTTGAGTTTTTAAGTTCATTGATATACACTGTCAGTCCTAACACTTCTAGCACAGTCGGTACTATTATTTTTAGACTGTTTGGAATTGAATATGAATTCAGTACCAACGAGCTAGCAGGCTTGTTAGGAATCCCTCATAGGGAAGGTGCGATTTGTGAGGCACCTTTGGATGCGGAATGGTCGGCCGAGGTATTCTCCTTCTGGCAAAGGCTTTCAAGTACTTCAATTAATTCTTTTGAAGGGATACTTGCGTCGACCATTCATAACCCGACCATAAGAGTTTTCAGATATCTTTTGGCATGTACTATCTTTGACCGGGAGAGTCCAAACAAGGTAAATGCTAGAGAACTCCTATTTTTGCAAGGATGCCTCACTAGTACCCATATCAATCCGGTCCCGTTTATGCTTGCACACATGGCTTTACTTACTAATAAAACAGGACCGATTGTCTTTGGAGGGCTTGTTACGTCTATTGCTCGGGCTCTTGGCCTGAACGATGAGATAGCTACACTTGAACCACTACCTCCTTGCACAATTAATTTAAAATTTCTGAAAGACATGAAATTGTGCCGAACGAGGAGAGAAGGTGGTTATGAGTTGATGGTTCATGGGGTATCTATCCCATCTGTTGCTTTACCATGCAGTAGACGTACTGATGTACGTAATGAAAGGAACTAGACCTATGATGTGAATGCTCCACCTGTTTTGGGTCCACTTCCTCCTAATATTCCAGATGGGGAGGCACATGACACTGATGAAGAGTATGATCGGAGAGAGTAGTCTCCCATACCTCACATGTCCCCCTATCGTCCTTCACAGTCACACACCGCACCATCTTCCTCTAACCCTGTTGCAGGTGCTGCTCCTGGATTTATGTCACTGAGGAGATGTGGCGTGATATGACACCTAGGGAGGAAAGGCGAGACGGCCTTCTCTCTACTATTTCACAACAACTGACGGACAACATGAGCTTCATGCAACAATCGCGATTGGTTTCGGATCGTGCTTACAACAACGTTTGTCGTACCTTGAACGATATCTCGTTAGAGCAGGACCGTCAGAGAGAGTTTAACCGCCGGCACTACCAGCTTGTGGAGGTCACTCAGGGTTCCATCTTAGGTAACCTTCGAGAGGTCCGGGGTGCTCAGGATACCTTATCAGCTCGACTCGACCGGAGGGACCAGCATCGCAGTAGATCTCGTCGTTCCAGACCATCACAGCAGGACGGCGAGGGCACCAATGCTCATCCTCAGTAGTCTTTTTTAGGTTACCCTCCTTATCTTATTTCGAAACATTGGGGACAATGTTCGATTTAAGTGTGGGAGGGGATTTTATTGCTTTCTGTCATTTCCCTTTTTTAGTTAATTATTTGCTTTCAGTTATTTCCCTTTTCAGTAAGTTATTTAGTTTAATTTTCTTAGATAATGCATGAGTCTGACGAGTCACCAGTATAGTGTATTTTTAGTACATCTTCATTTTTTCCCATTTCCTTAGCCTTACCAGAAAAATTTTAAAAAGAAAACAATGTTGTTTCACATGTTTTTTGGGCTTTGAGACAGGTTTAGATTAGGATGTGGTGACTTAGGTCAACTTTTTGAAACATCAACACCATTTTAGCACCATAGACCTCTTGAATATAGGAATCACTCCTAAACCCCACCACCATGGCCTTTATTATCATTCAAAAAATTGTCCTAAGTAGTTTATCCTAGCAGTCAGCTCCGGCCTAAGCATGCTCTACGTAGGGGGCCGATGAACATAAGTGAATGATCCAGTGCTAATAAAAAAAGAAAGAAAAAAAGGCAAAACTCTGGGATAGGTGACCCTCACAAAGTCATTTAAACCGAAAAAAGAGAAGAAAATTTTTTTGCCACAAAAAGAAAAAAATTGCAAGTCACCTATTGTTAGTTGGTTCAGAGGTATCTGGCACTGAACTTGGTAGGGAGGATTACGATCCGATCCCCCGCAACTACAATTAGGTCAAATAAAACAGGTTTACACATGCTTATATGCCAGAAACCTTATGTTACGGATCAGAATCACTAACCGGTCACTCTACTATGAAGCATGTACGGATAACAGGCTTAATGTGATTGCGCCTGAATGAAAAGGACACAAAAATATGAGAAGATAGGCCTAGGAATTGTGGGATGACATGGAGTGGTTAATATAGGATTGAAGTTTGTGTTTGCGTTACTATGGTACCCTTGGTTCACTTAGTTAGTACCTGTCACTGCATCCTGACTTGAACTTAGAAGCCCTTTAGCCCAAAGGCACGTATTGACACCATATTTTCTTGAGCTTTAATGTTTGCTTGAGGACAAGCAAAGGTTTAAGTGTGGGAGAATTTGATCACACTAAAATTCACCATATTCCTGACTCCGATTTCGCATGCATTCTTAGCTTTTATTGTTATTTTGTTATGTTATTACTTTGTTTTCCTTTTTTTCCAGGTTTTTTATGTAATCGGGGCTTGAATCGAGAAAAGGAGCGAAAAAGGAGTGGAAACGGACGAAAACCTAGAAATTCAGCATTTTACACTTACGGCACCCACCGTGGCGGGCGCCATGGGGTCAGCCATGACGTGGCCACGTCTCAAGACCACTCCACAACTGCCAAGACCCACGATCCCCACTCTTCCATTCCCTATCAGTACCATGGCGGGCGCCATAGGCCTGTGGCGGGCGCCACAAGGCAAAAGCAGTTCCCTCCACTTTTTAGTGGAGGGGGCATCCTGGTCTTTTCCCGCATTTAGTTTTCCTATAAATAGGACTTTAGTTTTTCGTTTTTCTACATCCAAACTTAGATTTCTTTAGGCATATATCAGTTTTAAAGCAGTTGCCATTCCACATCGGAGTGTTTCTACAATCGAGTGATCGAGTCTGTAATTTGTCTGTGTGATCGAGTTTTGGAGCACTCTGGAGGAAGTTAATCCTGCCGCCATTTTAATTCCAGTTCGTATTTTATCTTTCCGCATTGCTTTACTTTCATTTATTTCTCGCACTGCTTTACTTTCATTTATTATCCGCACTCGCACTTTATTTTATTTATTTCCTGCACTCGCTTTACTTTCGTTTATTTCCCGCACTCGCACTACTTTTATTCACTTTCCGCACTCGCACTAAATTACTTTTATGAAAAATTATAAAAAGAACTTTTACTTTATCATGTCTAACTAAATCTATAAAGGTTAGAATGTAAGGATCGTAATTAAACCAGTAATCCGTACAATTGTTCGTGGAAATACTTAAGGGCTATTTTATCTTTCAATTTAAGTAATTGTTTTTAACTACTTCAAAAACAGCCAAAAGCACTTTGTCTAGTTCATTAGGAGTTTTTAGATTAAAAAGAAAAGAGATTTTAAAACGATTTTTGGACACGTTATGAAGTTTAGAGTCTGGTTCGTGAGAACCTCTTTTTTTCTAAGAAATCCAGGTTAAAGTACTTTTCAACTTGGTTAAGATACTATATTTCTTAAAAATAGGTTTACTACTCTAACGCAGTACGCACCTTTTTATCCGTGACAATAGAAGGGGTTGATTAGAGAGTACAACTCGGTTCTGAATACGCGAAAGCGACAGTTCCTGTTAAATTAGTTCTTTCAAAGGAGAAAACATTGCCCATAAGTAGTTCCATTAACAAGTACTGGATTATCCATTGATTACGTGAATTACATTCGAGCCTGTCTTTTATTTATTGTTTAAAATTATTATTTTATTTACCATTGAACCCTTCTTAAAACCCTTATATTTAGTTGCCTTAGATACACACCATAACAACAGGTACGATAGATTGACACTTGGTCTCTGTGGATTCGACAATCTTTTATATTACTCTGACGTGTTCGTACACTTGCGAAAAACACGCATCAATATTGCATACTCTTTTCGACCAGACTCGTCATGCTGGCCCAACACACACCCCATTGATCCTTCTAATACTGTCAGGTACATTATTAGAGGTCTTCCTTCAACTGGAGGCATAAGAATGAGAGGTTCTTGTAGGTACTCCTTGGTTTTGTCAAAAGCCTTCTGACAATCCTCGTTCTACCTGACCGTTTGTTCCTTTCTTAATAACTTGAACAGGGGTTCACAGGTTGCAGTAAGGTGAGATATGAACCTTGATATGTAGTTCAATCTACCCAGGAACCCCCGAACTTCCTTTTCGGTCCTAGGTGCAGGCATCTCCTGAATGGCTTTGACTTTGTCCGGATCAACTTCAATTCCCTTTTCACTTACGATGAATCCCAGCAGTTTACCGGAACGCACCCCGAATATGCATTTGTTGGGGTTTAGCTTCAGCTGATACTTTCTAAGATGCTTGAACAACTTTAGCAAATTTACCAGATGATCTTCTTCAGTGAGGGACTTGGCAATCATGTCATCCATGTAGCATTCAATTTCTTTGTGGATCATGTCATGGAATAATGTTACCATAGCCCGTTGATAGGTTGCATCGACATTTTTCAATCCAAAAGCTATTACCTTATAAAAAAATGTGCCCCAAGGTGTGATGAAGGTTGTCTTCTCCATGTCTTCGGGTGACATCCTGATCTGATTATACCCGGAAAAACCATCCATGAAAGAGAATACCGAGAACTGAGTTGTGTTATCGACCAATACATCAATCTGAGGTAATGGGAAATCATCCTTCGGGCTAGCTCTGTTCAGATCCCGGTAATCCACACACATTCGTACTTTTCCATCCTTCTTAGGCACTGGTACAATATTAGCGACCCACGGTAGGTAACTAGTCACAACAAGGAAACCGACGTCCCACTGTTTTTGTACTTCTTCTTTAATCTTCATGGCCATATCCGGACGAGTACGACGTAGCTTCTGCTTCACTGGAGGACAATCTTCCTTCAAAGGCAGCTTGTGCATAACAATATCAGTTTCAAGACCTGGCATGTCTTGATAAGACCAAGCAAAGACGTCAACGCATTCTCGAAGCATATCAATGAGATGTTCTTTTACTGATGCCTGCAGACTGGCCCCAATCTTCACTTCTTTTAAGTCCTCTTTGGTACCAAGATTAATTTTTTCAACCTCCTCCTGATGAGGGGTGATCAGTTTCTCTTCTTGCCTCAACAACCTGGCTAACTCCTCAAGTAACTCATAGTCTTCTTCAACCCCTTCATCAGCTTGATTAATTGGATTGTCGAAGTCATACAAGGTCATATCAGTGCTATTGTCGGTGCAATCTGGAGGGTAATCTCTGCAAGGGTTGAGTTTGGTTCGTTTTAGTGATCAGTTTTAATCTTGCTTAGAAAAAGTGAAAATGAAGTTATTTATTTTGAAAACATTTCCATTTTATTGTTTTGTACAAAAGTGAAAAATGAAAAGACAGTGAGCGAAAAAAAAGAGACTCGTTTGCAAAAGATGTTCGATATTCATTGATTAATCATTTGCACAAAATTACAATATGACCCTATTACAAAATGAGTCCAGACACCTTGGGCAAGATGCAGGACTTGATGCATGCTAAAAAGATAGGAAATAATAATTACTCTGCAGGAGTAACCCTTATAATTTCCTGGGAAGACTAGTTAAGGACTTGGTTCCCCGGGATCCTTGGACGTATCCAGCTCTCCAGGTTGCGTTCGCTTTCCGCCTCGTCTTCCATGTTGTTAACAACATCTAGGGTGAGCATCCCCCCACTGACAAATTTGGGCTCTTTTGCAGCCTCTGATTGATCTTGTCGGAATGGTCTGTAACCCAAACCGAATCTATCTTCCTTCTTCTCTTCATTCACGTTTTTTGATCGATATGGATCGATTCCGATTATGGAAAAGCTAAAAAAAGTGATTATGGGAGACAAGCATTTATTTTTCTTATGAAGATCACAAGACCTTTCTTAAGGTTTTTTTTCGGATTTCTCTTTGTGAGGATCGGCACTTCGATCAAGTAAGTAATTTCAAGCTTTTCCGGCGATTACGCATCATTTTAGTCATATGCGGCTTAGGACCATATAGCTTAAGGTGCATATTGAACCCTCCCACCCGAGGCATTGGATATATATGTGATTTTTGATGATATGTATCAATTTCGGAACTTAGGGATTAGGTTGCGAACCATTAGGATCGATTTCTTTCACTTCCCTAAAAATCCACTTTTTTGCCCGTTTCGTCGCAATTATTAAAACTAGTTTTAGGTGAGATAAAATTCTGGAAAAATTCATGAGTGATCCTCATCCTCTTGATTAATTTTTCATATTTTTTTTTTCCAGATTTGGGTGGTTTTAATAATTAATTGGGATTTTAGATCATGAGCTGTCCCAAAAGGGAGTGTTTTGGCATAAGGGACCGAAAACAATTTTTCCCCATAGGTGTGAAACCTATTTTTTGTGTGTGATTAATCACTGTAATTTGTGACATTATGATTCTCATTAGGAATTTTTTTTCATAATTTTAGATGCCCTTTTTGATCCACTTTGTGGAGTTGTTTTTCGATGATCACGATTTGTTACCTTTCTAGTCAAGGATTTGTTTTGGCACTTTGGTGCATAATTATAGGGAATCCTTTTAGAACATGTAAGATAATGACTATATAATTCCAGGGATTTAATTTCATAATTGTTTAAGACATTTTGCTATTTTTCCATGTCACCTAGATCCTAGATTGATTCATGTGTTTATGTGTCGCATAACCTAAATGTTAAGAAGGCATTCATGCCATTTTCTTGAGGGGATTTTTGGTAGATTTTAGGAGTTGATTATAGGTCATTTGTATGTCTTTAATTCCTGTCATAGGTCACTTTTTGAACCATACTCATTTGGTTTGTTTTGGTGTTTTAAAATGCATACTTATGTGAACTAACTTTAACCTAAACTAGTTTCTCTTCTCCTCTAAATAATAACTTGAATTATGTGGGAATAATTAATGTCTATACATGCATCATAATTACATCTAATATCTTGTATGCTACTGACCCATAATCATCTCATGCATATTCATATGTCATTCATCCTTAGTTTGCATCATTTGTGATCTTATGCGATTTTTGTTCGTTTCTTCTCATATCTTCTTCTCATTGCTCCATATGCCTAATCCATTGCATACATGATTGTATATTCATTCATCCCTCTTAATAAGCATTAACTACTGACTTTGATACTAATTTCATGTATTAATTCATGTTTGTAAGCCATATGCATTCATACTTCATCCATAAACCCTAACTTGCATTTAGGTGAACTTAGGTGAACTTTTTGTACATAGTTTGACATAGTTTGATCTTGTGAGGTATCCTAGCATACTTAGGGACCTATAACATGTAGATACTGACTTTAGAAGTCATGTAACCTTTAGGTACCTTCACATTTAGACTTAGGTCTTACTTTGAACCCTAGTTCTATTCTAGGACGTTTATGGTGCTTAATCGCTTTCATGCTTTGATTTTACTTTCAATATGCATTGCCATGCTAACTTTTGTTTTTTAGGGGGGAAGATTGAGGTAAGCATCACTTCATGCCTATCTCTTATGTATTTTTAATTGTCTTTGCCTTAGCATTTTGTGCTTTGTTCATATGTTTCCCTTTTGTTCTTTAGAAACAACTTACCTCCCTTAGGAAGTAAGTTAGTTTCTAACTCTCTTTTCTTCTTTTCCTTTTCTTCCTTAGGATTAGAAAACCTCACAAACCATTAGGATCTCCCTTTTGAATATAATAAATAGCTTAGGGTTGTGTCTTAGTCCCCTTAGTTTGTCTTTTTTGCAACTTGAGTCATTCTTTCTCATCTTATAAAGAAAAGCAATAAAACACATAATAAAAATCGAACTTTCTTGTACGACACGAGACTTTGTTGCGGAGTGTTTATATGCGTCCTGTTTCGGGGCGAGGTATAAATACTCACCGCGATGGATAGGTTTTAGTATGAGAATGTTCACAAACAAATTCAAAACATTTCTCTTAAAAGACAAAAAACAAACAATAAGCGACTATCCTGCGGGAACTTCTTTTCTCATCTCATTCACTCACAACGCAAACTTGCGACGACTTGTCTTGCATGCAAGATGGTAAACGCACTCGTACCAGACGAGCCTACAACACCTGAGCATAGTGTAACACGGTGGGAGAACTGACTTTAGTTATGTTGCGGATAGCAAGAGTCGCCACCGACTTTTATTTTATCCAAAGGAAAGGGCATAAAAGAACAGGAAAGACCTTAAAAGATTTTTGAGTTCGGGGGGTAGGTTATGTAAAGGGAAGGTGTTAACACCCTTTACATCCATGGTTATCCATGGGCTCTTAGTTACTTAGCTCACTTTAAAATGTTTTTGAACAGTGTAGTGTGTGATTAGAATTTTCTTTATGTACTTTATAATGATCCATGTACGGATATATATAAAGTACTTAAAGAAAATTCTAATCACACACTACACTTTTCAAAAACATTTTAAAGTGAGCTAAGTAACTAAGAGCCCATGGATAACCATGGATGTAAAGGGTGCTAACACCTTCCCTTTACATAACCTACCCCCCGAACTCAAAAATCTTTTAAGGTCTTTCCTGTTCTTTTATGCCCTTTTCTTTGGATAAAATAAAATTCGGTGGCGACTCTTGCTATCCGCAACATAACTAAAGTCAGTTCTCCCACCGTGTTACAGAACTGGCGACTCTGCTGGGGAATAATAAAAGAGGGGTACCCTTAGGAATTAGATCACTTTAAAATTGTTTGCCTTGTTTGCTTTATACTTATCTGTTGGGGTGCTCTTATGTGTGAAAGATCCTAACCCGGATCTAGTGTACCTTAGGTAAATGGCAATAGACCAAGGAAACTGTACGGCGTATACCGATATGGTTGATCTGGTGGCCATAGTTAGTGTGACTTCTTGGTTGGTGCTTATGTTCCTTAAGTCAAGTTGAGGATAATATGAGGCTGCCATATGTTGTCAATGCACTAACTAACTTTTAGAACCCTAGTTATCCCATCTTGGATTTTAGAAAAGTAGTGAGATAACCGGCTTTGGTGAAGACTGAAGTTGGTTGATACTCGATGCTACACTCATTGAGATCTTAAACTTGGAGGGTTTTGGTTGGCAAGTAAGTTGCCTACTGAACAACCACCCTTGTGAAGGATCAATGATATTGAGATCCCTTAGAGCCTGGTTACTTTATAGGACAAGATGAACCATCTAAACTTCAGGGGAGGGTACTTACCTTTGAACCTCATGCAAGCCTCTAAACCTAGGGCTATTGTGTGACTTGTTTGTGTGTGCCACATGTTTGTGATTGAGCATAACATCATGACATCATCATACATCATAAACATAGCATTTTCACTAACCATTTCGAGGACCAAAGGATTTATCTTTGTTCTTTGTTGCAGGTCATGGCTTCTGCTCGTAGAAACACTATCAGGATCAATTTTGTAGGGATACCTGCTAAGCTTAAAGAATTGGTTTCCCAAGTTTCTGAAAACTCTCAATTCATCAAGAGACATGGTCAGCTACTGGACTTAGTCACTTCAGGGTTCAATGAAGACATGATGAGTGTTCTGTTTCAGTTCTTTGATCCTAAACATCATTGCTTCATGTTCCCCGACTATCAGTTGGTTCCTACAATGGAAGAGATCTCCAAGCTTCTGGGTACACCTATTCTTGATCAAAAACCCTTCACAGGCTTGGAGAAAGAGCCTAAACCTGAGGTTATTGCTGCAGCTCTACATCTGAAAAAGTCAGACATTGTTCTAGAAACGAGAAGCGGAGTTAAGGGTATTCTTGCTAAGGTGTTGATAGAGAAGGCTCAAGTGTTCTTGAAGGCTATGAGCTATGATGCTTTTGAGGAGATCTTAGCCTTGTTGATTTATGGCTTAGTGTTGTTCCCCAATCATGATCAGTTCATAGACGTTCATGCCATCAATATATTCCTGAGTCACAATCCAGTGCTTACATTACTTGGGGACATCCTGCACTCTCTTCATACTCGTACTACCAAGGCAAGAGGAACTTTGATGTGTTGCATACCTCTGCTATCTAGGTGGTTTATTTCTCACCTTCCTCGCTCAGTGATGAAGAATGAACAAGGGTTCAGGTGGTCTAAAAGGATCATGTCACTCTCTCATTCAGATATCCATTGGTGCTCCAGATCTATGGAGAATGTTACCATCATTGACCGTTGTGGGGAGTTTCCTAATGTTCCACTTATAGGCATAAGAGGAGGCATTACTTACAACCCTTCCTTAGATTTACGACAGTTTGGTTATGCTCGAAGTGATGGTCCACATGACATGTTGATTCAGGGTATTGTGTTTGACTACGACAACGATCTGCAAGGTTACCGTCAGAGGTTCATACGAGCATGGGGTAAAGTGAACAAGGTTGACAGCAAGACTCTGGAGCCCAAGTACACTATTCCTATGGAGGCTTATCTCAGATGGGTACGATCTCGGGCTCAGACTCTCATGATGCCATATCCTGCCATCCTGCCAGTTACTATGGAGCCTGTTGCTGAAGGAGATACTTCTTATACCATCCTTCACCCAGACATGCCCACTGACAGGGAAGAATTACAGAGGTCATGGATCCAGTTGAGGGAGCAAAGGGATACTTTCGAGGCTCATTACAAAGCAAGTCAAGAAAGAATCCTGGAGTTAACAAAGCAACTTCACGAGGAACGGAATCTCAACTCATGCCTCAACACAAAGAGGAAACGTCCATGGGAGACTTAAAACCCCATATTTTGTATTTATTTCATTTCATTTTGTAAGCCCAAAGGGCAAACAAATTTATTACTAATAAAAGTTTACTTTCTTGATTGTTTAAATAAATTTAAATCCTGCGGTCCTTGAAAACATTGCATACGCATTTATACACCATATCATTGCATCACAGGTTTCTTATGTACAGGTTTCTTATCTTCTCGCTGTTTATTTCAGCAATGGCTCTTGAACAAACAGTCAAAGATCTCCAGGAACAAAACGCACAGTTCCAAGAGCTGATCCTGAACTTGTCCAAGGGGCAGGATGAATTGAAGACACTGCTGGCCAAGAAGACTAAGAAGACTAGAAGGTCAGGAGGCCTGATCAACATGGGAAGAAGGTTCAGAGGTCCTGTCAAGACCAAGGAACAGGTTGAAGATTATAAGTCTGAGGAGTCTGAGAAAGAGGGAGGCAGTCTCCATAATACAATGGGGGACTCTGATTCTGAAGCTAATTACTATCATGAGCCTAATGAAGATAAGTTCAAGATGCTGGTGGATAGAATGGATGCTATGGAATTGCAAAAGTCTTCTGGGCAGGATTTTGAAGACCTGAGTTTGATATCTGGGGTAGTTATACCCATTGGTTTCAAGGTTCCTACTTTCGTAGTTTATGATGGTGTCTCTTGTCCCAAGTTGCATCTAAGGTCTTATGTCCGGAGAATCCAACCACATACTGCTGATAAGAAGTTATGGATCCATTTCTTCCAAGAGAGCTTATCTGGAGCTCAATTGGAATGGTACTATCAGTTGGAGAGTGTCAACATCCGTGATTGTAATGATCTTGCTGAAGCCTTTTATAAGCAATATCAATACAATGCTGATTTAGCCCCTACCCGCATGCAACTACAGAGCATGTCTATGGGTGCTAAAGAAAATTTCAAGGAGTATGCCCAGAAGTGGAGAGATTTGGATGGAAGAGTGCAACCCCCTCTAACTGATAGGGAGTTAGTTGATATGTTCATGTGTACGTTGAATGGTCCTTTTTACAGTCATCTCATTGGAAGCTCATCATCTGGCTTCACTGAGTTGATAATGACAGGAGAGCGCGTAGAAAGTGGTATAAGAAGTGGCAAGATCCAAGTGGGTGCTTCTTCATCCAGTACTACAAAGAGGCCCCCTAGTGGGAAGAAAGAGTCAAATGCTGTTTATGGTCAATCTGATCGTAATAGGAGGCATCAATCTGTGAGTGCAGTTCATATCTCCAACCCTACTCCTGCAACACCAGAGTAGCCACAGGGAAATCAACAGAGGAATAGAAGGCAGTTCACTAAGATCAACATGTCACTGGCCCAAGCCTTGCAACACTTGTTGAAGGGTGAACTTATCACTTTGAGGGATCCTCCTCAGAATCCCAATGTTACCTCTCCCCGGTATAATCCTAATGCACGATGTGCATACCATTCGAATTGTCAGGGACATGACACCAATAGTTGTTGGGTATTGAAGAACAAAATTCAAGATATGATTGATGCTGGAGAGATTGAGTTTGACCCTCCGGGTACTCCAAATGTGATCACTGCTCCCATGCCAAATCATGAGAAGACTGTCAATGCCATTGATGAAGATTCACATATCTCCTCAGTTGCAGAGTTGACTACACCATTGTCTGTTATTAAGAAGAAGTTAGTACAAGCTGGGTTCTTTCCAGGTTGTCGAGAAGATTGTTTATATTGTACCTATAAGCCGGATAGCTGCTGGAGGTTGAAGGGTGGAATTCAACGCCTCATGAATAATTACACCATAGTGTTTGAGAGGACTCCACTTTCTGTGGAAAGTATGGTGGATCATATAACTAAAGGTGTGAAGGTTGAAGAGGTGGATATGGTTGATAAAGTGCCGATAAGGATTACTTCTAAGGGACCTGTAAAAATCACTCATAAGGGTCCAATTAAGATTACTGCTGAAGGCCCTGTGAAAATTGTTGCTGAAGCTAGAGTGGCTCCTATGATCATTACCACTCCTGGTCCTATTCCATATACTTCTGATAAAGTTGTGCCTTGGCATTATGGCTCTGATGTTTATATTCATGGCGTCAAGCAGGAACCTTTAGCTGACACACCTGTTGTTGATGGAAATCTTGATATTGATAATATTGCTGGATCTAGTAAGATCACACGAAGTGGAAGAGTTTTCTCTCCTCCAGTTACTTCCAAGAATACAGTTACTCCAACTACTACCTCTACTGCTGATGCTCGGGGCAAAGGTCCTGTTATTGAACCTATACCAACTGATGTGCCAGCTGATGATGATCTTTCTAAGCAGATGGAAGAAGTACTGAAGATCATTCGCAAAAGTGATTATGACATTGTTGATCAATTGGGGCATACTCCCTCCAAGATTTCTATGCTGTCTTTATTGTTGTGTTCTGAGGCTCATGCCAAAGCCTTGATTAAAATTTTGAAGACTGCTCACATACCAAATGAGATTTCTGTAGATCAGTTTGAAAATTGTGTTGCACACTTGACCTATGATAATGGGTTAGGTTTCTCCGATGCTGATTTGACTCCTGCCAAGAGGGATCATAACAGGGCTCTACATATCTCTATTGAATGCAGGGGCACTACCCTGTCACATGTGCTAATAGACAATGGTTCCTCGCTGAATGTGTTGCCCAAAGAAGTTTTGAATAAGCTTAGCCCTGAAGATGCTGTGTTTAAGCCCAGTAATATAGTGGTGAAGGCTTTTGATGGCTCAAGAAGAGTGGTGCATGGAGAAATTGATCTCCCAATCAAAGTTGGTTCTCAGGTCTTCAATGCTACCTTTTATGTAATGGATATTCGTCCTTCTTATTCTTGTTTGCTTGGACGTCCCTGGATCCATGGGGCAGGTGCTGTAACCTCCACTTTACACCAGAAGCTGAGATATCCAGTAGAAGGAAAAGTTGTCACTGTTTATGGAGAAGAAGGATATATAGTTAGCCATGTGAACACCTTTAAGTATCTTGAAGTGGAAGGTGAATATGTTGTAACTCCGTGTCAGACATTTGAAGTGGTTCCTTGGATTGTTAATAATTATGAAGCTCCTCCTGTTGTCAAGAAAGTTCCTGTGGTCACCAGAGTACCTCCTACAATGGCCTCCCTCAAAGATGCTAGAGTTGTGGTGGATGAAGGTGGTTGTACTATTTGGGGTCAACTTCCTGATATTCCTTACAAGTCTGACAAATTTGGTTTGGGTTTCACTGCAGAGTCCCAGAAGGTTGTTCGTCGTGCTCGTGCTGTTCGTATCACCAATCAGGGGATTATGAAGAATCAGATCAATGCTGTGGGTGACTATGAAGAAGATTACAACTTGGATGCTTGGATTTTTCCTACTGTGGATGCTGGGCTCAATAATTGGAAAGCTGAAGATGTTATTCCTATCTCCTTTAGTCAGGAGTAAATACTATTATTGTGTTGTTACTTTAAAGTTTGTAATTTTTGAACAATTAAACTCTTAAGCCTTGTGCCTTACCCAGGGCACAATGGTGTGCTTGTTACGGGATATCATTTCATTTGCATACCTCATTCAATAAAAAATCAATGGACGTTTCGTTTTCGTAAATATTGTGTTCCTTGTCTTTCTTTTATTTTATTTTTGTTTTATCAGCTATGTGTTCTTACACACACCCACATCACTAAAATGCAGATCCTCATCCACTCTGGATCCTGTTGATAACAGTTCTACTTTTGCCAATTATAATTTCGAGAATCCGATCTATCAAGCTGAAGACGGAAATGAGGACGATTGTGAAGTACCTGTAGAGCTTGCTAGAGAAGAGAAATCTATACAGCCACATGAAGAGCCGATCGAAGTTGTGAATTTGGGAACTAAAGAAAACAGGAAAGAAGTCAAGATAGGGGCTGAATTAGAGGATAGTGTCAAGAGCAGATTGATTCAGATGTTACATGACTATGTGGAGATCTTTGCTTGGTCCTACGAAGATATGCCAGGGTTGGATACAGACATTGTGGTTCACCGTTTACCGGTAAAAGAAGATGTCATCCAAAGAAGAAGAAGGTTCGTCGCATGCGTCCTAAAATGTCAGAGAAGATCAAAGCAGAGGTAATGAAACAGTTTGATGCAGGGTTCTTAGCTGTGACTTCTTATCCTCAGTGGGTTGCAAATGTGGTACCGGTACCTAAGAAATATGGTAAGGTACGTATGTGTGTAGACTACAGGGATTTGAACAAGGCTAGCCCCAAAGATGACTTTCCTCTTCCTCATATTGATGTTCTAGTAGACAACACTGCTCAGCATAAGGTATTCTCGTTCATGGATGGTTTCTATGGTTACAATCAAATCAAGATGGCACCTGAAGATATGGAGAAGACAACATTTGTTACACAGTGGGGCACCTTTTGCTATAAGGTGATGCCATTTGGTTTAAAGAATGCAGGGGCGACATATCAGCGTGCTATGGTGGCTTTGTTTCATGATATGATTCATCATGAGATAGAGGTGTATGTGGATGATATGATAGCCAGGTCTCAGAATGAAGAGCAACACCTTGATCATCTGCATAAGTTGTTTGAAAGGTTGAAGAAATACAAGTTGAGATTGAACCCAAACAAGTGTACTTTTGGAGTTAGATTTGGAAAGCTCTTGGGTTTCATTGTCAGTGGAAAAGGTATTGAAGTAGATCCTGCGAAAGTAAAAGCTATACAAGAGATGCCAGCTCCCCGTACTCAGAAGGAAGTTAGAGGTTTCTTGGGACGATTGAATTACATTGCAAGATTTGTCTCCCAGTTAACTACCACCTGTGAACCAATCTTCAAGTTGTTGAAGAAAGATCAGGTGATGGAATGGAATGATGAGTGCCAGACTGCCTTTGATGAAATCAAGAAATATCTGCTAGAACCTCCAATTATGATGCCACCAGTTGATGGAAGACCCTTGATTATGTACTTAATAGTGTTAGACAACTCAATGGGGTGTGTATTGGGGCAACATGACGAGTCTGGTCAAAAAGAGCAGGCAATATACTACCTTAGTAAAAAGTTTACCGACTGTGAAATAAGATACTCACTGCTCGAGAAAACTTGTTGCGCTTTGGCATGGGCTGCTCGCCGATTAAGACAGTATATGTTGACTCATACTACCTTATTGATTTCAAAGATGGATCCAATCAAGTACATATTTGAGAAACCTGCTCTCTCCGGAAGAATTGCAAGATGACAAATGATCTTAACAGAATATGATATACAGTATACTACACAGAAGGCCATTAAAGGAAGTGTTGTGGCTGATCATTTGGCTCATCAAGCAGTGGATGATTATCAGTCAACGAGTTTTGAGTTCCCTGATGAAGACATTATGATTATTACCAAAGAACCTGGAAAATATGACGGACCTGAACAAGGATCCCGATGGACTATGGTTTTTGATGGAGCTTCTAATGCACTTGGTAATGGTGTTGGTGTTGTGATCAGTTCCCCTGAAGGTTGTCATACCCCGATTACTGCAAGACTTTATTTCTATTGTACCAATAACATGGCTAAATATGAGGCATGTATCCTGGGCATCAAAGTTGCCATTGATATGAAGATTCAGTTCCTAGACGTGTATGGAGATTCAGCCCTGGTAGTAAGTCAGATTAAAGGAGATTGGGATACTAAGCATGATAACCTCATTCCTTACAGAGAGCATGTGTTGTCTTTGATCCCACATTTTAAAGAGATTAACTTTGGACATATTCCACGAAGAGAGAATCAGTTGGCAGATGCATTAGCCACCATGGCATCCATGTTTGAGATCAGTTGGGATGATGAAGCTCCCAAGATTACTATTGACAGATTTGAAAAACCTGCATACTGCAATGAGATTGACACTGAAGAAGCAGAGGAGAAGCTTTGGTTCTATGAGGTGAAGAGATATCTTGAAGCCCAGGAGTTCCCTGAAGGGGCATCTGTCAAAGATAGAAAGTTTCTGAGAAGGTTTTCTGCTAAGTTCTTTTTGAGTAATGGGATTTTGTACAAGCGCAATCATGATTCAACTATGCTTCGTTGTATGGATAAGAAGGAAGCAACTGAGATTATGGAAGATATGCATAATGGGACCTTTGGCACTCATTCTAGTGGTCATACTATGGCAAAGAAGATATTGGGACCAGGTTACTATTGGTCTACTATGGAAGCTGACTGCTATCAACATTCCAGAACATGTCACAAGTGTCAAATTTATGCTGATAAAGTACATATACCTCCATCACCATTGAATGTGTTGAATGCTCATTGGCCTTTTGCCATGTGGGGCATTGATATGATTGGTGAGATCAAGCCTACTGCTTCTAATGGGCATCGTTTCATCCTGGTTGCTATTGATTACTTCACGAAGTGGGTAGAGGCAACTTCATTTGCATCAGTTACTAAGAATGTGGTGGCTCGATTCATTAAGAATAATCTCATATGTAGGTACGGTATCCCTGAAAGGATTATTACTGACAATGGTTCTAATCTGAAAAATACTATGATTATTGATCTCTGCACACAGTTCAAGATTAAACATCACAACTCTTCTCCGTATCGTCCGAAGATGAATGGGGCAGTTGAAGCTGCTAATAAGAACATTAAGAAGATTCTACAGAAGATGACTGTTACTTATAAGGATTGGCATGAAATGTTACCATTTGCTCTTTATGGTTATCGTACTACAATACGTACTTCAACAGGGGCAACCCCATTCTCCTTAGTATATGGTATGGAAGCAGTTCTGCCCATTGAAGTTCAGATTCCCTCCTTAAGAATTATGAAGGATGCAGGCTTGGATGAAGATGAGTGGATTCAGACTCGACTTGACCAGATAAATTTGATTGATGAGAAAAGGTTGGCAGCAATTTGTCATGGCCAGATGTACCAGAAACGAATGATCAAAGCTTTTAATAAGAAGGTTAAGCCAAAGGTTTATCAGGCTGGTGATTTGGTAATCAAGCGTATCATATTACCACAGGGTGACCCTAGGGGCAAGTGGACTCCTACATATGAAGGACCATTTGTAGTCAAGACAATATTCTCAGGAGGTGCCATGATACTTACTACTATGGATGGTGAAGACTTCCCACAGCCTGTAAATGCAGACATAGTTAAAAAATACTACGCATAAAAAGAGACCCGCTAGGTTGACTGGCCTAGGCAAAAATAAGGGCATCCCGGTGAACCAAAAGGGTTCGGGCAAAAATTAGGGATATATATAAAAAAAATGTACACCCGGCAAGTCGAAAACCTGAAAAGGCGGCTTGGGCAAAAAGGGTATCCCGGTGGATTGAAAACCTGAAAGGGCAATCCAGGCAAAAGTTAGGGATTAAAGCGTATGACTATGTCTCGTTTGGATCACCCATGTAACTACAACCAGTTGTGCTACTTACTCAAGTTTGAACAGATAAAGCTCAATCCAATCGTTTCCGTCCCAACAGCAGAAGATGAGATACTTGAAGATAATGGCAATAGTAGAATTGAAACTCAATAGGATTATTTCCCACATAGCTGATTTTCTTTGTTTTGTAAAAATTTTACGACAAATTCCTCTTACTAGGATTTTTGTCTCCTTGTACAAACTTGCCTATGTATAGGTCACTTTTTGACATAAATAAAATTCCATCTTTGAATCCAGATTTACTTTTACCCTACTTACATAAGCGAAACGTCCATTGGTTGTGTTTGAATGTATGTATGTTTTTGAATATGATTGATGTTTACCAGAAATGCATAAAATGCTTAATATGATTGATGTTTACCAGAAATGCATAAAATGCTTAATATGATTGATGTTTACCAGAAATGCATAAAATGCTTAATATGATTGATGTTTACCAGAAATGCATGAAAATGCAGTAATAGTATTTACTAAGGACGAACGAGGGAAGGAATTCAACGAAGCTTCGCCGATTCATCTTCACCAGACAGCTACAAGTCCCCCAGTAGGGCAAATCCATCTTCATAGATACTTTGAGTCACACCTCCCCTGGAATTTATATCCATCTCTTTTATCCTCATACGGATATTCGGGAATTTATTCCAATAGGAGTACGACGAACGAAGACGGGAGGTTATGGATACCTTACTATCAAACGAATACGGAAGGTTATGGATACCTTACTATCGAATGAATACGGGAGGTTTATGAATACTATATTATAAAACGAAACGGGGACGAGTTCCTCATATTCTTCAGCAACGAATCGGGATTTATTTTCCCTGGCCAGCAGTTGTTATACGAAGATATCCAGGCGCTTCAAGCTGCATGATGCATACATACATCATTTACATCATACCATAACATACATATCCATAATTACATAATACATTACTTAAGTGCATCATACTATACATGCATACATAATGCATAAACTAATATTATCTCGCAGAATGTTATATACATCATGATATTGGTATCGAACTAATCTTGTTTTTCAGATTAATTCTCCAGCAGACAAACTTCATCAACAACTTGTTACCTTGGGCCGTTGTTTATCCTCCCAAGTATCCTATCATGACTTTGGGCCGTTGTTTATCTTCCCAAAAGTTATACTTATACCTCAGGACGTTGTTTATCCTCCTGAAAGCTATCCTGACTTTGGGCCGTTGTTTATCTTCCCAAAAGTTATACTTATACCTCGGGACGTTGTTTATCTTCCTGAAAGCTATCATTACCTTGGGCCGTTGTTTATCTTCCCAAAAGTTATACTTATACCTCGGGACGTTGTTTATCCTCCTGAAAGCTATCATGACTTTGGGTCGTTGTTTATCTTCCCAAATGTCATCTCATTATTTTGGGACGTCGTTTATCTTCCCGAAGGCTATCTTGAGACGTCGTTTATCTTCTCAAAAGCCATATCATTACTTTGGGCCGTTGTTTATCCTCCCAAAAGTATTATCATAACCTTGGGCCGTTGTTTATCTTCCCAAAGGTTATCTCACTATCTTGGGACGTTGTTTATCTTCCCAAAAGCTATATCTTCATACTTTGGACTACTTTATTCTCCAAGAGGTATATTTGAAGAATTTTCTTTCCAGGTGGCATCTTTAAGCCCACTCAAGCATGTACAGCTAGTCATCAGTATCACTCTACGCATCGGTGAGTGCAAATTTTTGGGCTTTTGTGTTCAATCCCCTTCAACCTTCTAGGTCACGACTGGCACATATACCAATCTAACCCCTCAGGTTTCAGAAAATTGAACAGGGGCAGCTGTTGCACCCCAAAATTTTCCCTCACAAAACAAGACTTTGTGTGCTAAGAGGTTCACAAGGTTCACAAGGTTCACAAGACATCTTATGAGGTTCACAAGGTTCACAAGACATCTTATGAGGTTCACAAAGTTCACAATTAGTCAGAAGATTTGACAATTCCCTCAGACAATGCATCCTCCTAAGTAGGGCATCCAAAACTAGGGTTTTGACTTTAATCAGGCTAAATGGACTTCCAAGACTTCAAGTGAGCTTCATAACATCTTATATGTGATTAAGAATCCCCATGACAAATTTCAAGACTTTTCTCAAAGATTTGCTCAGTCAGATGATCAAATAGGTCAAAATCAGTCAAAGTAGTTAAAAAGTCAAACTGAGGTCAACTGTGGTCAAACCAAAGTCAAACTTCATGATTTTTTGCCAACATCAAGTATATGGAGTAAAATTCATCATTTGATCAAGGGTTGATCATGATTCATCAAGGAGATTTCAGATCATCAAGAATCAGGAGTTTCTAAATTAGGGTTTCCTCAGGAAAAGTCAACTGAACTTTGACCAGCCATAACTTTCACATGCTTCATCAAATTTTTCCCATACAAAGCTCATTTTGAAGGAAATTGAATTCTCTACAACTTTGTGTCTCACAAGCCAAGCCCAAAAATGCTTCATTTGGAAGGTATGAGCTAAGACATTATAGGTCCTTTTAAAAGTCAACAAAAAGTCAACAACTTCAAAAGAGCATAACTTGAGAATGATAAAAGATATGGACATGAAACCAATGGGGTTGGTTAGAGGACTCCTTAAGATTTCCAAAATGTCCAAGAACACCCTCATAGCTTTAAAATTAAAGGATTTGTGCCCTTGCAAAGTTGGGAAATTTTTGGGTGGTTTATGAAGTAAATGGGGTCTTAAAACCATAATTCTTCAAATGGGCTGAACTTTTTGTGACCCAAGGTGTTCCATGACATCATGCACGAAATTTATTTAATATTTTCATAATTTTATTTATTTTATTTTATTTATTATGATTTTTTATATTAAAAATCATTTTAAATTCAAATAAAATATAAAATATGAAGATTTAAAATATATTTTGATTCTAGAAGGTCATGAAAGTTAATTAGATCAAATTGATATGAGAATTATGGTGATTGTCTTAAAATAGCAAGGTTACATTCAAAAATATTTGAATTTTAAGACATGATCTTTTTCAATCTTCAATGATCAAAAAGTTCAAACAACCCAACAATATTTTGACCTAATTTCATCTACTATAAGTACATAAACACATCACAAGCATTGGACACGATTTTGGCAGCCTCAAACCATAATATCAAACTTCAAAAAATCCTTCAAAAGTCAATTTTCGGTTTCAACCCTAGAGGAGGTTTCAAGGTATTTTAAGAACATCACAAGCTTCCCTGGACATCCCTGAATCGAAACCAATACTCACATGCTTCTGAACCATGATATGATGCATAATCTGAAGCATACATGTTCATAATATATTTTTCTTTGATTCATTGCATTTACTTGTTTATAATGAATTTTAGATATGTATTAATGTTTGTTGTTGTCTATAGATGGTTTCTGGACTGTTTGGTGAAGAACTATGGCCGAATCGTGAAAACACCATAGTTAGGGTTTTAAGCTCTAAATTGGGATTCTGTGATTCACTTAATTTAAATAGATTCTAAGGACATGGTTTTGTTGTATGAGTCATGAGGAATTCATTGACATAATCAATTTGATGAAACTGTACCATTTGTTTGCTGGTTGAGATTCGCAGGTTGTAAACATTGGAAAATTCGCAGGTAAATGCGTATGAAAAAACGCAGGAAAATTCATAGATACCAAGGTTGAAGATGAAGACCAGTGGCGCGAAAATTAATTCAAAAAAATTGATTTAAAATATTATGTTTTTGCTTCTGATTATGTTTCAAAACGAGCGCGTGGCTCAGTTGGTTTTGACGTTGGTGTGTGATGATAGAGGGCCAGGGTTCGATTCCTTGGTCATGTTTTTTTGTTCAAAATCTCATTTAATTATCAGGTATATTATATTATTGCTGGAAGCTGGTTCATGGACACGCAACATGCATAGCTCAGTTGGTTGATGGTTGATGGAAAAGGTTGGGAGACCTGGGTTCGACCCCAGGCTCCAGCAGGTAAGTTTTACTATTTTATTTTAATTGTTTTTCTATTTCTTTTGTTTTCTTTAATTTTAATTAAAATAGTTTATAATAAAAAATAATATAGTAGAATTATATATGTTTAAAAATTAATTTGTATGCTTATATTATTAAATATATAATTTGTAAATAATTGAATTTGTTTTTTTTTTGTAAATTAATAAAACCTTATTTTTATTTTCTAAAATAATCATAAACCCTAAATTATTTATGTTAACCTAAATATTTTCATATAAAACCCTAATATTCTCACAAACCCTAATTTATTTTGATTAACCTCAATATTTTATAAAATTTAATTATTTTATTAATATATTTGTATATAAATCCTAATTATGTATATAATTTGTTTATATTACTTAAATAATTCAATAAAATAGTAAACCCTAGATTATGTTTAAAACAATTAAAAATCCTAATTTGATCTTATAAATATAATTTATTTTTAAAATATGTTTATTTAATTATAATTAATCAATATTTTTATAATATGTATATAAATTTAAATCATTAGAATAATTTAGTACATAATACTTATTTCTTTTATTAAATTCTCTTAAAAAATATTATTTATCTAATTTTGAACTTTAAATTTATTTATTTTTCATTATGCTAATTCTTTCATCTTATTCTTATTAATACTAACCCCCTTTATTTATTTATATATTATATGATTGTTTATTTTATTATTATTATTGTTACTAACCCACTTAATTATTCATTTATTTGCTTATTTAATTTATTTTAATTATTATCATTATGTAATTGTATCCAATCTGTAATAGTCGTAGTAATTTTTAATATTTAATTTTAAATGCTATGGTTAGTAAAATAGGGAGTGTAAAACATGTTTGTATGTAAAATTGAATATAAATCACTAATCTTAAAGATAAATATTTGAACTTGTACACTCACACACGTAAGTCGATCCTGGATCGCCATCTCACTTCTTAAGGGTTACCTCTCATGTTGCCTAAACAAAAGGTTAAGTAGGGTGTATAAAGCAAAGTCCCTTCTCTTATATCATCTAGTCCCTTAAAAGATAAAAAGATCAAGTCCCTTCGAATGTTGCCTTCGTAATGATCTTGTCCCTTTCGAATAAAGATGATAAGTCCCTTCGAATTGCTTATACACCTTACAGTTGCCTAAATAACAGATGTCCCTTCATTTGTCCCTCACACATCCAAGGTAATTACTACCTATTCCTTAATAATAGGGATAGTCTTACCATTTAAAGGATATTTAAGAACAGAAAAGACTTAACTTAGGCTAGGTTCCTCTTATGTACTTGTTCACTCTTCAAAAACATTTCAAACACTTCACATTTTCAAACAAATTTTCAAAACAAAGACTTTATATATATTCGTACATGGATCATTATAAAGTACTTAAAGAAAATTCTAATCACACACTACACTTTTCAAAAACATTTTAAAGTGAGCTAAGTAACTAAGAGCCAATGGATAACCATGGATGTAAAGGGTGCTAACACCTTCCCTTTACATAACCTACCCCTCGAACTCAAAAATCTTTTAAGGTCTTTCCTGTTCTTTTATGCGGGGATTCTTAATCACATATAAGATGTTATGAAGCTCACTTGAAGTCTTGGAAGTCCATTTAGCCTGATTAAAGTCAAAACCCTAGTTTTGGATGCCCTGCTTAGGAGGATGCATTGTCTGAGGGAATTGTCAAATCTTCTGACTAATTGTGAACTTTGTGAACCTCATAAGATGTCTTGTGAACCTTGTGAACCTCATAAGATGTCTTGTGAACCTTGTGAACCTCATAAGATGTCTTGTGAACCTTGTGAACCTCTTAGCACACAAAGTCTTGTTTTGTGAGGGCAAATTTTGGGGTGCAACACATAGACATATGCAGTTCCAGCCATAAAAAACACAAACAAATAGTTCCCACCTTAGTTAGGCGAACTACGTCGACTCTGATCCTCATTATCCCGATGAGGTACGTAGGTAGCGGGGTAGGGCCCGTTCGAGCATATTCTTTATTTTCCCTACATTTTCCCCATTCTTTCTTCTTATTCTCTTTCTCCAGTTCCTTTCTCATTTCAATTCCATTTCCAGCTAGCAGTTCATTTTTTCAGCAGCATTCTTATTTCTCACCCTTTGAAACAAACAAGCAAGCGTGGATCCCGTCGGGTACGACGGACGATCTGGGGTGCTAATACCTTCCCAGTTTGTAACCGACTCCCGAACTCAGATCTTTGGTTCGCAGGACCTTGTCCTTTCCTTCTTCCTCAGGTTTGTGCAACATTACCTTTCCCATTCATTCAGGATAAAAATGTCTGGCTGGCGACTCTAACCTTTCCGTGCCACTTTCGCGTTTGTACTAGGATGAAAATCCCGGGAGCGACACCCCTATTCAAACATGAGTTAGTTGTGCAGGATGTAAGCGCCTGGCTTAACAGACAAACAAGATAACTTGTGGTTGAATACCAAAGACAGTCCAGAATTTGCACTCACTAGGGAGAAGAAGAAAAGTGATATAAATTGTAAAAGACAATAGTCTTCTAGGCTTCTGTTGATTGGTTTGTTGTGGCTCTGGTGCTGCAGGAGTAGGATTGGAGATGTGAACTGCTCCCACAGATTGGTGACTCCTGTTACGACTATGTTGACCATACACAACATTAGACTCCTTCTTTCCTCTAGGGGGCTTCTTAGCAGTGCTTGATGAAGAGGCACCCACTTGTATCTTACCACTTCTTATACCACTTTCTACACGTTATCCTGTCATTATCAGCTCAGTGAAACCAGATGATGAGCTTCCAATGAGGTGACTATAGAAAGGACCATTCAACGTACTCATAAACATATCCACCAGCTACCTGTCAGTCAGAGGAGGTTGAACTCTGCCAGCCAGGTCTCTCCATTTTCGGGCATACTCTTTGAAACTCTCCTTAGCACCCATAGACATGCTTTGGAGCTGCATGCGAGTTGGTGCTAAATCAGCATTATATTGGTATTGCCTATAAAAGGCCTCAGCAAGATCATTCCAATCACGAATATTAACACTCTCCAGTTGATAGTACCATTCCAATTGAGCTCCAGACAAGCTCTCTTGGAAGAAATGAATCCATAACTTCTTATCAGTAGTATGTGGTTGGATCCTCCGGACATAGGATCTCAGATGCAGCTTAGGACATGAGACACCATCATACACCACAAAAACATGAACCTTGAAGCCAATAGGTATAACCACTCCAAAAACTAAACTCAGATCTTCAAAATCAAGCCCAAAAGATTTTTGTAGTTCCATAGCATTCATCCCATCTTCCAACATCTTGTATTTCTCCTCACTAGCAGGATCATGATAATAGTTTGCCTCAGAATCAGAATCTTCCACAGTATCATGGAGACTACCTCCCTCCTTCTCAGAATTTTCAAACTCAGAATCCTTAATCTGTTCCTTTGTCTTGATAGGACCTCTGAATCTTCTACCCAGGTTGATAAGGCCTCCTGATTTCCTAGTCTTCTTCTTCTTATTATTCTTAGACATCAGTGTCTTCAGCTCATCTTGTCCCTTAGACAAGTTCAGGATCAGCTCTTGGAATTGTGCATTCTGAACCTGGAGATCCTTGACAGTTTGTTCAAGAGCCATTTCTTCTGAAATAAACAGTGAGAAGATAAGATACCTGTTCATAAGAAACCTGTGATGCAATGATATGGTATGTAAATGCATATGCAATGTTTTCAAGGACCGCATGATTTAAATTTGTTTAAATAACTAGAAAGTAAACTTTTATTAGTAATCAATAAACTTGTTTTCCTCTTGGGGCTTACAACAAAAATGAAATGAATACAAAGATGGGGTTTTAAGTCTCCCATGGACGTTTTCTCTTTGTGTTGAGGTATGAGTTGAGATTTCGCTCCTCGTGAAGTTGTCTTGTCACCTCTAGGATTCTTTCTTGACTAGCTTTGAAATGAGTCTCAAAAGTATCCCTTTGATCCTTCAACTGGATCCAGGACCTCTGTAACTCTTCCATGTCAGTGGGCATGTCTGGATGAAGAATGATATAAGGAGTATCTCCTTCAGCAACAGGCTCCATGGTAACTGGCAGGATGGCAGGATATGGCATCATAAGAGTCTGAACACGTGCTCGTACCCATATGAGATAAGGTTCCATAGGAATGGAGTACTTTGGTTCCAGAGTCTTGCTGTCAACCTTGTTCACCTTGCCCCAAGCTCGTATGAACTTTTGACGGTAACCTTGCAGATCGTTGTCGTAGTCGAACATAATACCCTGAATAAGCATTTCATGAGGGCCATCACTCCGAGCATAACCAAACTGACGTAGAGCTAAAGAAGGGTTATAAGGAATGCCCCCTCTTATGCCAAGGAGTGTCACATTAGGGAACTCCCCACAACGGTCAATGATAGTAATATTCTCCATAGATCAAGAGCACCAATGAATGTCTGAATGAGAAAGTGACATGATCCTCTTGGACCACTTTAATCCTTGTTCATTCTTCATCACTGATCGAGGAAGGTGAGAAATAAACCACCTAGACAATAGAGGTATACAACACATCATAGTTCCTCGTGCCTTTGTAGTACGGGTATGAAGAAAGTGTAAGATGTCTCCAAGTAATGTAGGCACTGGGTTGTGAGTCAGAAATATGTTGATGGAGTGTACGTCTATGAACTGGTCTGGATTGGGGAACAACACTAAGCCGTAGATCAATAGGTCCAAGATCTCCTCAAAAGCATCATAACTCATAGCCTTCAGGAACACTTGAGCTTTCTCCATCAATACCTTAGCAAGAATACCCTTAACTCCACTTCTTGTTTCTAGAACAATGTCTGATTTCTTCAAATGTAGGGCTGCAGCAATGACCTCAGGTTTGGGCTCTTTTTCCAATCCTGTAAAGGGTCTCTGATCAAGGATAGGTATACCCAGAAGCTTGGAGAACTCTTCCATTGTAGGAACCAGCTGATAGTCGGGGAATGTGAAACAATGATGTTTAGGATCAAAGAACTGAAACAGGACACTCATTATGTCTTCATTGAACCCTGAAGTGACCAGATCCAGTAGGTGACCATGCCTCTTGATGAATTGGGAGTTTTCAGGAACTTGAGAGACTAATTCCTTAAGCTTAGGAGGTATCCCTACAAAGTTGATCCGGATAGTATTCCTACGAGCAGAAGCCATGACCTGCAACAAAGAATAAAGATAAATCCTTTGGTCCTTGAAATGGTTAGTGAAAATGCTATGCTTATGATGCATGATGATGTTATGATGTTATGCTTAATCACAAACATGTGGCACACACAAACAAGTCACACAATAGCCCTAGGTTTGAAGGCTTGCATGAGGTTTAAAGGTAAGTACCCTCCCTTGAAGTTTAGTTGGTTCATCCTGTCCTATAAAGTAACCAGGTTCTAAGGGATCTCAATATCATTGATCCTTCCCAAGGGTGGTTGTTCAGTAGGCAACTTACTTGCCAACCAAAACCCTCCAAGTTTAGGATCTCAATGAGCGTAGTATCGAGTATCAACCAACTTCAGTCTTCACCAAAGTCGGTTATCTCACTACTTTCTAAAGGCCAAGATGGGATGACTAAGGTTCTAAAAGTCAGTTAGTGTATTGATAACATATGGCAACCTCATATTATTCTCAACTTACTTAAGGAACATAAGCACCAACCAAGAAGTCATACTAACTATGTCCACCAGATCAACCATATCGGTATACGCCGTACAGTTTCCTTGGTCTATTGCCATTTACCTAAGGTACACTAGATTCGGGTTAGGATCTTTCACACATAAAGCCCAACAGATAAATATAAAGCAAACAAAACAAACAATTTAAAGTGATCTAATTCCTAAGGGTACCCCTCTTTAATATTGTCCCCAGCAGAGTCGCCAGTTCTGTAACACGGTGGGAGAACTGACTTTCTATAAATGTTGTGGATAGCAAGAGTCGCCACCGACTTTTATTTTATCCAAAAGGAAAGGGCATAAAAGAACAGGAAAGACCTTAAAAGATTTTGAGTTCGGGGGGTAGGTTATATAAAGGGAAGGTGTTAGCACCCTTTATATCCATGGTTATCCATGGGCTCTTAGTTACTTAGCTCACTTAAATTGTTTTTGGAAAGTGTAGTGTGATTAGAAATTTTCTAAGTACTTTGTAATGATCCTCGTATGGATGTATAAAAAGCCTTGTTTTTGAAAATTTGTTTGAAAAGTGTGGTGTAAAGAGCATTTTTTGAAATGTGAACAAGTAATTAAGAGAAACCTACCCTATATTAAGTCTTTATTGTTCTTATGTTCTTTCAATGGTAAGACTATCCCTATTATTAAGGAATAGGTAGTCATTACCTTGGATGTTAAGGGACATGTGTAGGGACATCTGGATATAGGCAACTGTAAGGTATCTTTAGCAATTCGCAGGGACTTATCATCTTTTATTAGAAGGGACAAGATCATTTATCATAGGCAACCTCGAAGGGACTTGATCTTATAAACTGAAGGGACTTGATGATATTTATGAAAGGGACTTGCTTAAGACACCCTACTTGACCTTTTGAAATAGGCAACTGAGAGGCAACCCTAGGAAGTGCAAGATGGCGATCAAAGATCGACTTACGTGTGTGCGTGTTCATATTCAAATATTTATCTTATTAAATTAATTTTCTAAGTTAATTTTTAATTACAAACATGTTATACACACCCTAAATTACTAACCATACAATATATATATTTATAATAAAAATAAAGCAAAAATATAAACCTATAAATATTAGAAGGCTTTGGGATAATTACAATATAATCGAGAAATAATAATAATGATAAACATAATAATAATAATAATAAATAAGCAATAATTAAATGTTAGTAATAATAAAAAGATAAGAATAAAGGTTAGAAAAATAAAATAAAAGAAATAAAAAATTAGCAAGAAAAATTAATATTAGAGAAGTTTTTAAGAATTAATTAAGAAAATAAGTTTAATAATAATAAACAACTAATAAACTATTTACATATTAAGAATAATGATTAATGGTTTAATTAGGGTTTATAAAAAAATAGGTTAAATATTAAGGTTAAGAAAAAATTAGGGTTAGGGTTAAGAAAATTAGGGTTAGCTACATTAGGGTTTTGATTATAATTAAAATATATTATTAATCTATTTACAAAAAAAATATAATAATTATATATATAAATATTTTATAAAATAAATAGAAACAATTTTAAATTTGAGAAAATAAATTATAGTTTTTGAAAATATGAAGTTTTTATAAGAAAACATTATAATATTTATTTAGAAATTATTTTTTAAGAAACTAAATGAATTAAATAAATATAAATAAATGAAAATACAAAAAAAAATTGAAAAAAAAAATAACATACCTAGGGCTGGGATTCGAACCCAGGCCCTAGGCTTTCCACCCTCTGGTCCAACACCACCACCACCAGGCCATGCGCGTCTTGGTGACTATATGCTGGGTACTAATCCTTTTGTTATCAACCTGCAAAAAATCAAATAAAACGCACAAAAACAAAATGGCCTGGGGGGGATTCGAACCCAGGACCATTACAATGATACACAAACACTCCAACCAACTGAGCCACATGGGCGTGTTCAACACATAATCAACAATAAAACATTATAAGGTAAAATAAATTTTCAAATTTTAATTTTCAGCACCAATTTCATCATATTCTTCCTCAGGATTCGCAGGTTTTCCTGCGAATTTTCCCAGGGATTCACCTGTGAATTTTCTTGCGTTTTAAACCTGCGAAACTCAAACACCAATCAACAAGTACAATTTTATCAAATCAATTATACCAATGAGTTCCTTATGATTCACACAGTCCATCTATGTCCTTAGAATTCATTTATATTTGGTATTTCGGGAATCCCCAATTTGAACCTTAAAACCCTAACAATGGCATTTGTCGAATCCAGTCATGAAAACTCAAGCAAATGTGCAGAAACCATCTAAACACCAGCACAAACAACAATATGGCATTAGAATTCATTAATCATGCATGCAAATTAAGAATCGAAAAAAAAACAAGAACATAGAGATTTGGTTTATGCATTTTAATGAGTTTTTGATGATGTAATGCATTGGGATATCATCAAGAATGCTCAAGGAACATATTGCAACCTTCAAAACACTTTGATATAGCCTGCAAATAAGAATCCGATTGTGAGTTTTTTGGTAAAAATTTGAAGCTTTGTTCTTACTCTTGGAGGCAGCCAATTCGTCCCCTTGTGTTTGTGATCAGCTTGTGTATATGTATGAAGTATAATTAGGTCAAAATGAGCTGGATTTTTGGGCTTTTTAGAGATTACTTGATCATGAAGATTCACCTCTTTCAAATATAAAAAAATCTTATAAAACCTTTCTAAATTGGGTCAATCTGATTTTACATGATCCAATCAACTTTAATTGATTTTTAAGAATTTCTAGAAGAAGAATCATGTCCAATATTGATTTTTATATTTTATTTAAATTTAATTTGACTTTTAATGGTGTAAACACCCCAAATTTGCCCTCACCCATTCACACCATGGCTTGTGATCTTTACATGTGCATAAATTCAATCATAGCATCTCATACCACATTTTTGATTCACTGCATTGATTCAAAGTCATCTGCATCTAGGGTTTGTGATCTGAGCCATCCCTGAACCATTTGAGCCACTCCAAAGGTCTTCAATCATCCCAGAGGGGTCCATGTATGTTCAAGCATCATATTATATCCTCTCAAGATCAAAGAAGTCAAAGAATCACAAGAACTGAAAAAGGCATGGAAGCAGAGCCAGATTTAACTACACAGATGACCTAGAATTAGGGTTTTGGTTTCAAAGGCCATAACTCCAAATTTTTTGGTCATTCTTGTTTCTATTGGTCTCTATATGGTATAAGGATCATGCATATCAATTTTCATGAAGAAATTCCATGGGGAAGGCATCTGATCAAGAGTTGACTTCTTGAGCAAGTCAGTGTAAAATCAGGGCATCTGAGGCCCCCAATGACCCAACCAAAGGGTGTTCTCCATCATTTTGAATGTGTATGATCTTTATTTGATCATAGAAGATGTTAGGGGTTCACAAAATTGAAGAATTTCAAGCCATTTGCAAAGTTGCCATTTTGGGACAGTGACTTGTAATGCAAACTTGCCATTTTGGGGAAGTTTTTCAACCTCCTCAAATTGATTCAAAATTGCTTCAAATGAGAAAACTTTGGTCATGAAAGTTGTAGAATGGATCTTCCCATTTTCAAAATTACAAGAACTCATTCTAATTCATTTTGGATCAAAAGTTATGGTTTGTCAAAGTTGGACAAAATCACATAATTTCAAGTTTTGTACCAAAGAGGCAAAGTTGCAAAACCTCATGCCAAGGAAAAATGTGACTTCAAATGGACTTCTATGCATTACACAAACATGAACCATGACCTAAAAATCAGAATGCATCAAATAATCTCCAAGTTTCATGACTTATGCTTCAAGAAATCACAAAAGGGCCAAACTTTGTGAAAATTGCAAAACCTCACATAAACCCTAATCCACTTGCTGCATTGCCTCAAATTCATTTCCATGGTTCTCCTTGATCACAGCTGAGCCAAGCCATGCCCTTGTACCATGATTGAACCAGCCCATACCTCCTCTTACACAAAAGTTGACTTTTGGCAAAATGGACCATACCAATCAACATAGGCCAGCAACAACTCTCTGACCTATCCCAACTTGATACATGTACCAAAAGGAACTCAACACAACACACAACACATCCTAATCTCTCCCACAAGTCAACATCCTCAAAACTCACCTCTTATGAATTTTCATTCGAATCCCTCCATACAAGCTTCAAACCTCAAAACAAATCCCACATAACAACTCACCCTAGCCTTCTGATCATTTCCCAACCATCAATTTGCTCTGAAAGGCCCACAATCAAAAACACGATTTCCACACTTCACCAACTGAATCTCTGCCATTTTCATTTTAAGACCATATAAACTCCAGCCAAGCATCACAAACTTTTGGGGAGGATCATTGGAGCTTGTTTGAAGCAAAGAACTGGCCAGAAAGCTCCTGTTTCGAAAGCTCAAGCTCAGGTAGCCATGGCATTTATTTTTCCAGAACTCTTATTTTATGTTATAGAATGATTCTACATGTTTCACTGATCACCATGATGTCTTTACTTTTGAGAATAGTCAAGTATTAAGCATGTATTGATCTTCTGAAATTTCTGCCATACTTTCCGTTTTGCTTCGATTCATGATTTTGGGGTTGAATAAATGAGTTTTGATGTTTGATTCTTACTGGGGTTGAGGATAGGATCATTTCTGGAGCTTTAGGGGTCTTGGGGTTGCGTATTGAGGGAGATGGGGTGAGGAGCTTGCCGGAGAAGATGACCGGAACACTGTTCCGGTCATCTGAAAGTAATTAGGGTTTGGGATTAGGGCTTAATCATAATTACGTGAGTTTGAATTCTGGTCGTCCATTAGCGCGTGTAGTCAACTCCCGCCTCCTGGAATTTGAATCCTGGCCTTCAGATTCTTTGACTTTCTCATTTTCCATTTAATTTCATTTTTATTTCATTTGTTTCACATTTAATTTCCACGAATTATTAAAAATAGTAAAAAGCATTTAAAAATTCTGAAAATTTTTGTCAAGCATTTCATTAATTTTCAGAACCCAAAAATATTTTTATTTTTATTTTTTGCATTAAAAATCATTTTTAAATCATTTAAATGTTTATTTTTAATTAGTTAATGAGAATTAATTAATTAAAAATGCATTTAGGTATTTAAAAATCACCAAAAAATTCACATTGCATTTCAAAACATTTAGAAACATTATCAAACTCTCGAAACAAATTTCTTTTTGGTTCTTGATGCATTTTGACAATTTTCATTGGATTTAAATTCTTTTAAAGGCAATGTTTTTGTTAAAACTTGGAAAAATCCATTCTGCCTAACCATTGAGAGTTTGATGATGGTTCTTCTTGCATTGCATCCTTCATACCATATAGTTTCTAGGATAAAATTGGCTTGAATTTATATTCCATTTTCAATTTGTTTAGCATTTTTCATTGTGAGGTACCTTGAAACCCTAGTTGACTTAGAAAATTCATAACTTAGACTAGGTTACGAGTTAGGTCTCCTCCTTTGGGCAGTGAACTTGTGTAGGGCTAGGGTTCCTTTGATACCATTTTCAATTTTTTGTCATGTCATTTGCTTCTGGTTTTGAATTTTTGCATTGTGTGTTGTATGTAAACCCTAATTTGTGCCTTCCTTTGCATCCATCTCTCATTTGCTTGCATTTAAGAACTTTCCATGACATGTTGTGCATCCACATGATTCATAATACATCTTAGGACATATTAGAATCATGTTTGATCATTGCATCTTTCATTTTCCATGTTATATGTCCATTGCATTTCATAAACTTTCATGAACTTTCATGGTTCAAAGCATGCTTCATTTGCATCCTCATCCTTGTATGATCATCCCTAACTCTTGACATGTGTGTGCATCATCTCTTAGCATCATTAACATCATGTTTATGCTTCTGACTTTGGTTTGCATCATGACATTTCATCTCATTTGCACTGCATTTCATTTCTTTTGCTAACTTTTCAGGTGGTAAGTTGTTTTGAGAAGTGAATTTGCCTTCACTTCACACAATCTCTTCTCACCCTCTCTTGCATCATTGCTGCATTTTATCTTGTGTATTAGAGTGAGCTTGCTCATACATGCCCTCCCCCACTTTCTTCCTTAAATCAACTTGTCTTCTTAAGTGAAGCAAGTTGTCTTGCTTTTCTCTGCTTCTTTCTCCTTCCATCTGCTTCTCCTTGGTGGCTTCCTTGAAGATTTCTCCTCTTAAGCCTCACAAAACCTAGGAACAACCAAGCATGATAACAATTAGGGTTTGATTAGTCCCCCATCTAGCTCTTACCTTTGTGTCATCTTTGAGTCTTCTCATCTCATCTCATAATTAAGGACTAAACCCTAAAGGTTTTAAGGCTTTGTGATTAAGCTTATGCCTGCATCCTTCTATTAGGATGGAGTGTATAACTTTAATCCTAAGTGTTAAACCCTTAATGTGTTTAACTCCTTTAATCAATTCACTTAATAATCATCAAGACATCAAGCTTGTAACTTGGGCCTTGCATTAGGGTTCTAATTCTTCCTTAATTGGTTAAGAAGGACTAACCCTAGTGTTAATGGACAAGTCCCCCTCAAGTTGTCTTACAAAATCATAAAATCCACTACTTAATCTTACCATTAACTAAAATCCATTTAATAAATGCTTTGTTTTGTCGTGAGGTTAATCCCTAATCATGGATTAAGTTGAGGAGCTTTCCTCAGCTTAAATGTTCTCATCTATTATCCTTCTATTAGGATGGTGTAATGGGTCCATTAAATCCTTGATTATGGCTTAAACTCATTACTTAACACTAAACCAAAAACTCCAAAAACATCTAAACAATCACAAGTAGGTTAATGAGCTTAATCCTACATCATGGTGATTAAGTGTGAGGTGTTTACTTCATTCTTAAGGTATTCTCATCACCCCTAATCAGAGGGAGGATGTGATGAGTTTACTAACCCTTGGTTTAGGCTTAAGCTCATTAACTTATGAAAAATATCAAAAGGCAATAAAAGATTGAAAACACAAAAACAATTAATAATCGTCTCCTCCGGGATTCTTTTCTCACCTCATTCACTCATAAACGAGAACTTGCTTCTTCCGTCTAATGCAAGACAGTTTGCACCTGAGCCAGACAGGTCATACACTTGAGCATAGTCAAGTAAGCAGTTCACAAGTCAATTTATCTTTCAGTCTCTTTGAGTCGAACTACGGTGTTCTGACTTCCTCATTGCACGAGAGGATACGTAGGCATAACTTAACAGTTATCGAACAAAAGTCTCTGTATTTTCCCCCTCCTTCTAGCATTATTCTTTAATCCTCATTTATCTTGAGCATCTTATCTCTTTCCTTGTACACTGACACTGTTTATACACTCCACACTTTGTTTTACACTGACACTTGCATTCTTTCCAGCTTTGATACACAAATTGCACTGACACTACCCCTTTAAAACACAAATCTTTTAAGCATGGATCCCGTCGAGTACGACGGACAATCTGAGTGCTAATACCATCCCAGGTTGTAACCAACCCCCTTTCTCAGTCTCTCTGGTTCGCAACCGTCTTATCCATATCTTTTCTCAGGTCTATGCAGCATTACCTTTCCTCCGGGATAAAAATGCCTGGCTGGAGACTCTTTTCTTTTGAGTTCACCCTTGTGTGTTCTCTCTCTCTTTGCCTACCGTTCGCGTCTGTACCCCATTTGACCTGGCCTCATTTGGTGGGAGCGACAGCTTGGCGACTCTGCTGGGGACCGTTATACTGTAACCAGGGCTTCTGGTTCTTTTTGTGGGTTCCTCCTAGCGCTTGTTTGATTTGTGTTTACTGGGGTGTTATGTGCTAATTGTGTTTATTTAGTTGCTTTATTTATTGCTTTATGTACAGCTTTATTTATTGCTTTCCTTACAGTTTTTTCATACTTCATACTGTCATATTATCATTGCTGGATCTGGTTTTCTATCTTGGTGGGTGGGGTTCTATTGAGAGTTTGAGGTTCTATACCTAGGACCTGAGTGACACCTAGGCTAGAGTGGTTCATGTTCTTTCCCATTCCATTTCGGTCTGGTGCGGGAATATGAAACACGGTTCAGATGTGGGTTTCTTCTTGAGAACTCTGTGCTACAGATTTCCTGTAGTGCTAGGGCTATCTGGGAAGCCTGTTAAGTCTGGATGACCTTTATTATGACCTTCAGAAACTGAGGTGAATTAGAGGAGGATCTTTTATGGTTATTGTAAACACTGTACCTCCGGGTTAGAAGTGTTTACACTTCTCATAACTGATCCAAGTCTGAGGATCCTTGTTTTAGAACACTGCCTGTGAGGGGGTTGTGCTGTTTGCAGGTTTGCAGGTACCCTTGGCCACATCATACCCTGTTAATATTTGATTAAGAGTACCTCATTTTGGACAGTTCTTGTGAGTTAACCCTGGACATGTGACTCTTTATTTGAGTCCCCCACCTTGGTTACTGAATTTCTGAATCTCCATCTGGACTTCTTGAACATACATGGGCTTTATATCAAGACAGATAATCAGATCCAGCTTGATAACAAACCCTTGCATATCATTTGCATACTCATCATTTTCATCATTTAACATTTGTTTATTTTTTTTTCAGGGTATCCATATCACATCTGGTTTGGTTTTGACCCCTTCTTCTGTATAGACCTCTGCTTTAGTTGTCTTCATCATTTGCCTGCTTCAGCTATCTTCATCATCACCAGCATCAGCCTATCAGTGGCTCATCTCCAGTATCAGTCTTGGTCCTCATCAACACTTGTCTTCAGCTCTTCATCAACATTCATGGCTACACCTAGGAAGAGCAACATATCTTACCATTTCTTTGAGCCTGTATTGACTGGTATCAGGCAGGTCCAGTCACTTATCACTCCAGACCACATCCCTTTATTCAGAGAGCATTATGGAGGTATCCTTGATATGGTCATGGACCTAGACCCTTCTCAGAGGAGCATGATCCACACATGCTTGCAGTTTTATGACCCTCCTTTGAGATGCTTCACATTTTCAGACTTTTAGCTAGGACCTCTGTTGGAGGAGTTTTCATCATTGATTGGAGTACCTGTCAGGGGTGGAATCCCCTTCAACCCAGAAATGACTTCTCCCAGCAATGGAGAAGTGGCAAAAGCACTGTACCTGGAGCCTACTTTGATTGAGCAAAGCATGACAACAAAAGCTGGGATCCCTGGTTTACACTTAGACTTCTTGATTTCTCAGGCCATCCTGAAGGCCTCCTTGGGAGAATGGAGGGCAGTCTGTGCACTGTTAGCCCTCAGCATATATGGGGTTATACTGTTTGCAGATGAGCCCAAATTTATCAGCAAGAATTCCATTCACCTTTTCCTTCTGAGGAACCCAGTACCCACATTGCTGGGAGATTTCTATTACTCCATTCATCAAAGGAATGAGAAACAAAGAGGGAAGTTGGTGAGATGTTGTGCTCCTCTGTTTCACACCTGGCTGCTCAAACACCTACCTAAGACAGATGCCTTCATGAATCCTCACCAACAGAAGAATTGGGCCAAGAGGCTCATTGCTTTGACTTCAGATGATGTCAGATGGTGCACCCAGAGCACCAAAGGCAAGGACATAATCACTAGCTGTGGGCAATACCCAAATGTACCTCTGATAGGGGTAAAGGGTTGCATCAACTACAACCCTTTGCTGTTCAAGAGACAACTGGGCTATGCTTTGGTTCATCCTCCTAAAGTACAAGATTTAGCTGAGACCCTGTATTGTGAAATAAAGCCTAATCTAGCTGCTGTCAGACAGGCATCCTGGGCTTGGGACAACATCCAGACAAAAGGGATGGCTATTCTTGGAAGGTGCAATAATGTTGCTTCAGCTCAGTACTATGACTGGTCTCATGCTAGAGCTCAGATTACTGGAATGCCTTTCAACATTGAGGATATACCAGGACCATCTACAGCTCAGCCATCAGCAACTGTCAGCCTGGAAGAATTTGAGAAGCTGAAGGAAAGAAATGAGAATCTGTATCAAGCTCTGAAGAAGACTCTTTGGGAAAGGAGTGATGGTCGTCTGGACATTGAGAGGTTGGAGAAGCTTAGGATGGAGCATCTGGCCAAGATTGAGAAAACAGAGGACTACATCAAGAAAGCAAGAGCTGGGGGAGCAAATATTGAAGAATGCCTTTAAAGAGGCCAAGCTTCAGAAGGCTAGGACTGACCTCTATCTGCAAGAAAGTCAGGCTAGGTGGGTCAGGATCACTGAAGCCCGTACTCAAGAAGATCAGAGAACTCAAGCCAGGATTGAGCAGTTAGAGGCCATTGAAAAGAAGCAGCAGGAAGCTTTGCTGGCAGCCCAGAAGGAGATTTCAGAGTTGAAGCTTAGGGCTGGTTTGAAGAGATCAAAGGACCAGGACAGGCACAAGAAGCTGACCACTGCCATTGCCACTAGAAACCTCCTCATCAGGACTATTACAGAGCATCCAGCTGGTCCAGTGACTGAGGCACTTCTGAAGGAAGTTAAGGAGGATGAGTTTGGACTAGATGTTTGACTTCTTTGCTTGTTGTTCATTTCCATTTGTTGTACTTTTCTTTTTGTTGTATTTTGACCCTCCAGGGGCATTTGTTGTAAAACAAACTATGTATGATTCACCATTTGTAATATATTTTAGTTTGTTTCCATTGTGGGGTTTCTTTTTCTCAACAACACCAAAAGCATCTTCCTCGAGGTCTGGAAAGATCAAAACCAAGAACCAAGCCGGATACCTTGGAAAACAAATAAGCATACTGCATTGCATACTAACTTTTATTTTGTTTTGTAGGTTTTGTTATTATTTTGTTTGTTTCTAACTCTGTTGTGGTTCAGGAAATATTGCTCGCAGAAGAGTGTTCCCTGTCAACCGTGCACACCGGTATCCTACTCGCAACAACCTTCCGGGTATTCTAATGGAGCAAGTACATCAAGACCTGACTGAGGTCAGAACCCAGATGGGTAATGAAAGAGTGGAGATGAGAAACCAAATGGCTCAATTCATGACTGTAATGACTGGCTTGGCTCAGAGCCAAGAAAGGTTAAGGGCATTGGTAGAAAGACAAACTCCCGAGGAACCCCACCCTGGCACTGGAGGAACTAGCAACAATGAGAGGGGTCAGCCTCATGTTAATCCACCTGTATTTGGACCTCATCTAGATCCGGAAGTCAACATCCCAGGTAATGTGCAAGGAAATACTACTGGAGGGAGAATCCTGCAAGAGGATCCCCAAGAAGAGCAGTTTACTATCATGGGAGCTGGGGATGAAGTCTATGATAGGAGGTTTGATGAAATTGCTGAGAAGTTGAGATCTTTGGAGTCTCAAAACTCATTGGGCTTCGATGTAATGGATATGGGGTTAGTGGATGGGGTAAGAATTCCCCACAATTTTAAACCCCCGTGCTTCGAGAAATACAATGGAACCTCCTGTCCACAAACTCACCTGCAATCTTTCCTAGGAAGACTTAAAGCTTATACTATGGATGAGAAGCTGTGGATGTTCTACTTTGAAGGCAGTCTGACTGGGGCTTCAAGAGAGTGGTATTCACACTTGACCAGGGCTACTATTAGATGCTGGAAGGACTTAGCTGAAGCCTTCATCAGGCAATATCAATACAATCTGGACATGGCTCCTAACAGGACCCTTCTAATGGGAATGTCTCAATCTTCCAGAGAAAGCTTCAGGGAATATGCCCAGAGGTGGAGACAGCTTGATGCTGCTATCCAACCACCCATGTCGGAAAGAGAAATGGCCGACATGTTCATGAATACTTTGCAAGGGACATACATTGATAGATTGACTGCCTTTTCTTCTACCAGCTTCGCAGACGTAGTTATAGCCGGTGAAAGGATTGAAAGTCTGCTAAAAATGGGAAAAATTTCTGATAATGGTGCAAGTTCGTCCAGTAATCCCAGTAAGCCTTTTGTGGGACCTCGAAGGACCGGTGAGACAAATGCCATTCATGCCAGCAGGGGCAGACCTCATTATGTCCACAGATCAGTAGAAGCTGTCACAATTCCAGCTCCGATTCCTCAACAATCAGCATATCAACAACAACAACAACCACAATATCAACAGCAAGTACAATACTCGCAACAGAGAACCTACAACAACAACAACAGCAATCAACAACAACGACCCTTTCAACAAAGACCATCACAGGCAAACAGGGTGATTGACCCTATCCCTATGCCTTATGCCACTTTATTGCCACAACTCCTGAAGCTCAACTTGGTTGAGTTAAGGACATTGGCACCACCAGATCCCTCCAACCTCCCAAGGAATTATGATGTCAACGCCAGATGTGCTTTCCACTCCAATGCACCTGGCCACAATACGGAAAAATGCAGGGCCTTGCAAATGAAAGTCCATGATCTGGTGGACTCTAAAGCCCTCAACTTTGCACCCCCTCCAAATGTCAACAAGAATCCTATGCCTAATCATAACGGGCCGAGGATTAATGCCATTAAGGAAGACAAGCCATCTACTTTGATCACCAGTGTTGCACAGATTCGAACACCTCTGGTTGAAATTAAAGCTCATCTTCTAGAGTGCCAGGTGTTCCCAGGGTGTGAGCTCGGTTGTGGGTATTTCAACATTGCAGTCAACGGGTGTGATAATTTGAGAAGCGGCATAGATGGTCTTATCAAGGATGGTATCCTTCAAATCTCAACAACGGCGCCTACAAATCCAGCAATTCCTTTAACAACAATTCCCAATTCTTCTACAACAGCAGCAATAATCATTCCCACTGATTCCTCAATATCATCAGCAATGGCTCCGTCCATCACTTCAACAAGTCAAATTTCAACGGCCATTTCTTCTACAACATCAGCATCCCTTTTATCAACAGAATCTTCTACAATGCCAGCAGAAATTGATGAAGATGTCTCAGCAGTCATCATCTACTATGATCCATCAAATGTTCCTCCAAATAACAACTTTCAGCAACAAACAGTGGCGCCTCCTGCCAGGTCACCAGTCACAATTTACTACGATCCGCACACCATTTCAGTACCCTCCTCTGCTGCAGTCAGTCCAATTACTATCACGGTGCCTGGACCAGTTCCATATGAAAGCAGTAATGCCATACCTTGGCATTATGGCTCTGATCTTTACTGCAACGGGGAGAAAATCACTTTGGATTCTTCAACCTCTTCTCCACAAATTGATAATGTTGGGGGAGGCGGAGGCTTCACCAGAAGCGGACGCCTTTTTGCCTCACAAACTCAAAGACCTAATGCCGAAGCAAAAGCTGCTGCCAAAGCAAAGGGAAAGAGTGTGGTACCTGAAGAGCCAATTGCCAAAGAAACTCAGAAGACATCTTTTGAACAAGATGTAGAAGAGTTTATGAGAATCATAAATAGAAGTGACTACAAGGTGGTGGATCAGCTTCACCAGACTCCCTCAAAAATCTCCATATTATCCCTGTTGATGTGATCCGAAGCTCACAGGAAAGCATTATTGAAAGTCCTGCACGCAGCATACGTGCCAGAGGAGATTACCGTTAATCAGCTAGAAACTGTGGTAGCAAATGTCAACACCAGTCATGGACTGGGTTTTACCAATGTTGACTTAACAACTGAGGGGCGTAACCACAACAAGGCTTTACACATCACCCTAGAGTGCAAGGGTGCTATTTTATCTCATGTACTGGTGGACATTGGGTCGTCACTCAATGTTCTACCAAAGAAAGCCTTAGTGAAGCTGGAGTATGATGGCTTGGCATTGCGTCCGAGTAATTTGGTGGTGAGAGCATTCGATGGCTCTAAAAGATCAGTGCTTGGGGAGATTGATCTGCCTGTGATGATTGGCCCGCAGACTTTTAAAATTACCTTCTATGTGATGGACATTCAGCCGGCCTACAGCTGTTTGTTGGGTAGACCCTGGATCCACGTCGCTGGCGCTGTTACGTCTACCCTTCACCAGAAGCTGAAATTCGAGTGGGAAGGCCAGATCATCACCATCTGTGGGGAAGAAGACATCTTTGTTAGCCATCTGGCTACGTATAAGTACATATAAATGGATGGAGAAATCCATGAAACCATGAGCCAGGGGTTTGAGGCCCTGAACATTAATGAAGCATCTGCTGAACTGGGAACTTCCATGACGTCTTATCAACAAGCCAGGAAGGTTTTTGAAGAGGGTACTGCCCAAGGCTGGGGAAAGCTGCTGCCCGTGGAAAAGAAGGAAGACAGATTTGGGTTGGGTTACAAACCAACTCAACAAGGTCAATCAGAGGCTGCAAAAGAGCCCAATTTTGTCAGCGGGGGAATGCTCACCCCGGATGCTGTGAACAACTTGGAAGACGAGGAGGAAAGCGACCGCAACCTGGAGAGTTGGATACGTCCAAGGATCCCGGGGAGCCAAATCCTTAAGTGGTCTTCCCAGGAAATTATAAGGGTTACTCCTACAAAGTAATTATTATTTCCTGTATTTTTAAGCATGCATCAAGTCTTGCATCTTGCCCAAGATGTCAAGACTCATTTTGTAATCGGGCCATCTTGTAATTTTGTGCAAACAGATCAATCAATGAATATCGGACATCTTTTGCAAACGAGTCTCTTTTTCGCTCACTGTCTTTTCATTTTTCTTTTTGTATAAAAATAAAATGGCAATGTTTTCAAAATAAAATAACTTCATTTTCACTTTTTCTAAACAAGATTAAAATTGATCACTAAAATAAACAATCTAAACCCTTGCAGAGAGTGCCTTTCAGATTGCACCGACAACAACACAACTATGACTTCGTATGACTTTGACAATCCAATCAATCAAGCCGATGAAGGGGTTGAAGAAGATTATGAGCTACCTGAAGAGCTAGCCAGGTTGTTAAGGAAAGAGGAGAAGGTTATCACTCCTCATCAGGAGGAGATTGAAACGATTAATCTTGGTACGGAAGAAGACGTGAAAGAGGTTAAGATCGGGGCCTGCCTACAAGACTCAGTGAAAGAACAACTGATTGACATGCTTCGAGAATTTGTGGATGTTTTCGCTTGGTCCTATCAGGATATTCCAGGGTTGGACACCGATATTGTCATGCACAAGTTGCCTTTGAAAGAAGATTATTCGCCAGTAAAACAGAAGCTGCGCCGTACTCGCCCAGAAATGGCAATGAAGATAAAAGAAGAGGTACAAATGCAGTGGGACGCCGGTTTCCTTGCTGTGACTAGTTACCCGCTGTGGGTTGCTAACATTGTACCTGTGCCTAAGAAAGACGGCAAGGTGAGGATGTGTGTGGACTACCGGGACCTAAATAGAGCCATCCCGAAAGATGACTTCCCTTTACCTCACATTGATGTATTGGTTGATAATACGGCTCAGTTCTCGGTGTTCTCCTTCATGGACGAATTTTCAGGATACAATCAGATCAAAATGTCACCTGAAGACATGGAGAAGACAACTTTCATCACACCCTGGGGCACATTCTGTTACAAGGTGATGCCATTCGGACTGAAGAATGCTGGTGCAACTTATCAACGGGTTATGGTAACATTATTCCATGACATAATCCACAAAGAAATTGAATGTTATGTGGATGACATGATTGCCAAGTCCCTCACAGAAGAAGACCACCTGGTGAATCTGTTGAAGTTATTCAAGCGTCTGAGGAAGTACCAACTGAAGTTGAACCCCAACAAGTGCACATTCGGGGTGCGATCTGGTAAACTGCTGGGATTTATTGTAAGTGAGAAAGGGATTGAAGTTGACCCTGACAAAGTCAAAGCCATTCAAGAAATTCCTGCACCAAAGACAGAAAAGGAAGTTCGGGGTTTCTTAGGTAGATTGAACTACATTTCACGGTTCATATCTCACCTTATAGCAACCTGTGAGCCTTTGTTCAAGCTGTTAAGAAAAGAACAAACAGTCAGGTGGAATGAAGACTGCCAGAGGGCTTTTGACAAAATCAAGGAATACTTGCAAGAGCCTCCGATCCTTATGCCTCCATTTGAAGGAAGACCTCTAATCATGTACTTGACAGTATTAGAAGAGTCAATGGGGTGTGTGCTGGGCCAGCATGACGAGTCTGGTCGAAAAGAGTATGCAATTTACTACCTGAGCAAAAAGTTTATCGACTGTGAACAACGTTATTCACTGCTCGAGAAAACTTGTTGTGCTTTAGTGTGGGCTGCTCGCCGACTAAGGCAGTACATGTTGACCCACACTACTTTGTTGATTTCAAAGATGGACCCAGTTAAGTACACTTTTGAGAAGCCAGCACTTACCGGACGGGTTGCAAGATGGCAAATGATCCTCACGGAATATGACATTCAGTACACATCTCAGAAAGCCATCAAGGGCAATGTATTGTCTGATTTTCTTGTTGAGCAACCCATTGATGATTACCAGCCTATGAGATTTGACTTCCCTGATGAAGACATCATGTTCATAAAAGCAAAAGATCATGAAGAGCCTGTTCACACTGAAGGGCCTGACCCGGAAGAAGAATGGACTATGATGTTTGATGGGGCTGTTAATATGAATGGTCGCGGTGTTGGTGCAGTACTCATTACACCTAAGGGAGTTCACATGCCTTTCTCGGCAAAACTCACCTTTAACTGCACTAATAACGAAGCTGAATACGAAGCTTGCATTATGGGTCTTGAGGAAGCCATTGACCTCAGGATCAAGACTTTAACTGTATTCGGAGATTCAGCTCTGGTAATTAATCAAACCAACGGCAAATGGTACACCCACCAAGATCATCTGATACCTTATCGGGATTATACAAGAAGGTTATTGACTTTCTTCACAACGGTCAGGCTTGAGTATATCCCTCGAGACGAGAATCAGTTTGCAGACGCCTTGGCTACCATTTCATCCATGAGCAAAGTTCAAGCTGCCAACTTTGTGCCTCGGATTTCAGTGTCCAGACTTGACAGACCAGCATATGTATTTTCAGCAGACGTTGTCAAAGATGATAAGCCTTGGTTCCATGACATCAAATGCTTCTTGGAGGATCAAACATACCCACCTGGGGCATCTTCCAATGATAAGAAGACATTTAGAAAGCTAGCCGGTAGTTTCTTCCTGAATACTGACGGTTCCCTGTACAAGAGAAACTTTGATATGGTACTCCTCAGATGCGTCGATAGGACAGAAGCGGACTTGTTGATGCATGAAGTGTACGAAGGATCCTTTGGCACCCATGCCGGAGGACATGCAATGGCAAAGAAGTTGCTAAGATCAGGCTATTACTGGATCACAATGGATGCAGACTGTTGTGCCTATGCCAGAAAATGCCATAAATGCCAGATCTATGCGGATAAGGTGCATGTGCCTCCGAATCCTCTGAATGTGATGTCTTCACCCTGGCCCTTTTCTTTGTGGGGAATTGATATGATTGGCAAGATTGAACCGACTGCTTCAAATGGTCACAGATTCATCCTGGTAGCCATTGACTATTTTACCAAGTGGGTTGAAGCAACTTCTTATGCAAATGTTACAAGGCAAGTGGTAGCCCGATTTCTGAAGAGAGACATCATCTGTCGGTATGGAGTGCCCGAGAGAATCATTACTGATAATGGTTCCAACTTAAACAACAAAATGATGGAAGAATTGTGCCAGGACTTCAAGATCCAACACCACAATTATTCTCCTTACAGGCCAAAGATGAATGGCGCTATTGAGGCAGCTAACAAGCATATCAAGAAGATTGTACAAAAGATGGTGGTTACCTATAAAGACTGGCATGAAATGCTACCATTTGCTTTGCATGGGTACCGAATGTCAATCAGAACATCCACTGAGGCAACACCGTATCAGCTTGTGTATGGTATGGAGGCAGTCCTACCTGTGGAAGTTGAATTACCCTCCTTGCGAGTATTGATGGATGTTAAGCTGAACGAAGCAGAATGGGTCCGGTCCCGATACGAACAACTGAATCTGATTGAAGAGAAGAGATTGGCTGCAATCTGTCATGGGCAGCTATATCAGAAAAGAATGAAGAAAGCCTTCGATCAGAAAGTCAGGCTCCGAGAGTACCAAGTAGGAGATCTTGTGCTGAAAAGACTCCTCCCTCCTCATACAGACCACAGGGGCAAGTGGACTCCGAACTATGAAGGACCATTCGTAGTAAAGAAAGTTTTCTCTGGTGGAGCACTGATGCTCAGTACTATGGATGGTGAAGACTTCCTGTCCCCTATGAATTCAGATGCAGTTAAAAAATACTTCGCGTAAAAATGACCCGCTGGACATAAAAACAGAATGTAAGTCCAGGCAAAAATAGGGCATCCCGGCGAGTCAAAAACAGAATAAAAGACTCGGGCAAAAATAAGGGAAAATAAATAAAAATGTACACCCGCTGAGTTGAAAAGCCGCCTTGGACAACTCAGGCAAAAAATGGGTATCCCGGTGGATTGAAAACCCGAAAGGGCGATCCACGCAAAATAAGGGAAATAAGCGAACAACTGCATTCTGAATTCGTCTGTATCACTTACAACGCGTTAAACTCCAAAAAGGTTAAAGAATCGGTCAGAATCAGCCTCCTCCAAAAGCAAGATGAGAAGAACGACAAAAGTCATACAAGTCATAGCAAAAGGGAAGCTCCTTGAAGCGTCATCAACATTGCCAGCATCTTGTTGTTTCTCAATTTGTAACAATCTCCTCATTTCAGGGGATCCGTTTCTTTGACTGTATCTTGCCAATTCAGGGCGCATAAATTAATAAAATCAGATCTTCAGTCATATCTTATCTCATACGTTTTATTTTTCATTTGCAAAATTTCCGATGTCCTTGAGATATTGATTGCATAAATACAGATGCTTTCCTTCTAAAAATACGTGCTTACAGGAAATATATTTGCTCCTGGGAGTGTCTAAACTCCTATGACGGAATCCAGTAAGGGATACCTCGGGATGCTTGTACGTTTCTTTGTCTATACAGGATTGCAGGTGTTTAGAGCGCAACATGGGGCATGAAAGTTTCTCCCTAGTATGCTGCCAAATCATTATCTCTCCAGCACACCTTTCAAACAGCACCAGAGATGCTTTTTCCCCATCAGAGTTGCCAGGCATCACTTCTCCAACATTTCCTTCAAAGGGCAGCACCTGAAGGTGTTCATATCCCCAGCTGAGTTGTCAAGTATCATCCTCAGCAGGATCCCCATAGAGTTTCAGCCTCTATCCAGAAGAGCAATGCCTGAAGATCTCACAACAGAGTGACGAAAGCTTCTGCAGACCCCAGCTGGGTCCCTCATTACCAAGATAGGTTTACCAATAACTTGCTTCCCCATGCAGAGTCATATATGTTGGATCTACCAATGATCTCATCCCCAGCTGGGATATCCACTTCAAGCAGATCAGCCAGAGATCTCCACAGCAATGGGATCTGAATCCCGGATCGGTATCTGTGCATAATCATAGCATCCGAATCATATTTCCCCACAGAGCGTAGCATTCCGTTTAATACGGAGCATTACGGCAAAAATAAAACATATTGCATAATCATAAGCCATGTGCCGAACTGAACACTTGTAAATACTGACAGTCCATCAACAATATACAGAATATTTCCTAGTTCCCCACCAGAGAGCCAGAGCATTTCCCTTACAGATACAGATACACACCCCTTTTGGCACTCGTCCGTGTCATCATTCCCCAGTAAAATTGCCCGAGCAAACAGATGCTTATACATTACAGATACTTCCCGACACCCGTCAGTGTGATATCCCCAACAGAGAGCCAAAGCGTCCCCTTTGCACTCACTAACACAGATACATATATACGATTCCTTGACACCCGTCCGTGTCACCTTCCCCAACATAATTACCTAAACATTTGGGAACCATATACTTGTTTATAATACACCTTTTCCGACACCCGTCCGTATCGCACTCTCCCCAGCAAGTTGAGCACTCGTCTGTGTCTCACTCATACCTTTTTACTCATACAGATGCTCGTCCATATCTTGTATAAACCACTTATATCCCCTCAGATCCGACACTCGTCCGTGTTCTTTGTTAACCAGTTGGTACTCGTCCGTATCATCATCTCTGAACATGCGTCAAGCGTTTGTTTCTACCGATACTCGTCCGTATCATAGTCTTAAGGATACTCGTCCGCATCTTTAATCTATACACCGTGTCAAACACTTATGTCTTCTTGAATATAGACACACGTCTGTGTCTACCATTCCCCAGAAGAATTCCCAACAAATCCTGATGAACTTTTTCCTTTTTATCTGACATTCGTCATGATACCCTCCGGCAGCCGTCCCCTGCCAGGTGATCGTCCCTCACCTTTTTGATGATCGTCCTTCATCACCCCCAGTGGAGTCTCTATTCGTTAGAACCCCTTCCTATCCGACATTCGTCCTATGTCGTGATATTTTCAGCAGCCGTCCCCTGCTAGGTGATCGCCCTTCACCTCTTGATGATCGTCCTTCATCATTCTATCTGATGGTCGTCCCCATCGTTGATCTTGTTATCGGGCATTCGTCATATATCATGATAAACCCTGAGAGCAGCCGTGCCCTGCTAGGTGATCGTCCTTCAACTCTTGATGACCGTCCTTCATCATGCTTGTCCGATGGCCGTCCCCATCGTCGACTTTTTTATCCGGCATTCGTCCTATGTCGCGATACTTTTGGCAACCGTAGCTTGCCAGGTGATCGTCCTTCACCTTAGATGACCGTCCCTCATCTTATCCCCAATAGAGCAGCCGTCCCCTGCTAGGTGATCGTCCTTCACCTTTGATGACCGTACCTCATCATTTATTTCATTTATGCCTTGAGCTTGATGGTCGTCCCCATCATTTACCTATAATCCCTAGAGAGTCTTATAGCTTTACTTAATGGCCGTCCCCATCATAATCTCTTATATCCCCAGCATGTCGGTCGTCCCCGTCATTGCTTCGTCCCCAGCAGTCGTCCTCTGCTCAGCGGTCGTCCTCCGTCGCCCGCACTTTATAATTATACTTTATATTCTTTTTACAATCTATATCCCTTTTCTTCTTCATTCTGTGAGTGCAAATTTTGGACTGTCTTTGGTATTCAACCACAAGTTATCTTGTTTGACTGTTAAGCCGTTGCTTACATCCTGCACAACTAACTCATGCTTGAATAGGGGCAGCTGTAAACACCCCAAATTTTCCCTCACCCATTCACACCATGGCTTGTGATCTTTACATGTGCATAAATTCAATCATAGCATCTCATACCACATTTTTGATTCACTGCATTGATTCAAAGTCATCTGCATCTAGGGTTTGTGATCTGAGCCATCCCTGAGCCATTTGAGCCACTCCAAAGGTCTTCAATCATCCCAGAGGGGTCCATGTATGTTCAAGCATCATATTATATGCTCTCAAGATCAAAGAAGTCAAAGAATCACAAGAACTGAAAAAGGCATGGAAGCAGAGCCATATTTAACTACACAGATGACCTAGAATTAGGGTTTTGGTTTCAAAGGCCATAAATCCAAATTTTTTGGTCATTCTTGTTTCTATTGGTCTCTATATGGTATAAGGATCATGCATATCAATTTTCATGAAGAAATTCCACGGGGAAGGCATCTGATCAAGAGTTGACTTCTTGAGCAAGTCAGTGTAAAATCAGGGCATCTGAGCCCCCCAATGACCCAACCAAAGGGTGTTCTACATCATTTTGAATGTGTATGATCTTTATTTGATCATAGAAGATGTTATGGGTTCATAAAATTGAAGAATTTCAAGTCATTTGCAAAGTTGCCATTTTGGGACAGTGACTTGTAATGCAAACTTGCCATTTTGGGAAAGTTTTTCAACCTCCTCAAATTGATTCAAAATTGCTTCAAATGAGAAAACTTTGGTCATGAAAGTTGTAGAATGGATCTTCCCATTTTCAAAAAGTACAAGAACTCATTCTAATTCATTTTGGATCAAAAGTTATGGTTTGTCAAAGTTGGACAAAATCACATAATTTCAAGTTTTGTACCAAAGAGGCAAAGTTGCAAGACCTCATGCCAAGGCAAAATGTGACTTCAAATGGACTTCTATGCATTACACAAACATGAACCATGACCTAAAAATCAGAATGCATCAAAGAATCTCCAAGTTTCATGACTTATGCTTCAAGAAATCACAAAAGGGCCAAACTTTGTGAAAATTGCAAAACCTCACATAAACCCTAATCCACTTGCTGCATTGCCTCAAATTCATTTCCATGGTTCTCCTTGATCACAGCTGAGCCAAGCCATGCCCTTGTACCATGACTGAACCAGCCCATACCTCCTCTTACACAAAAGTTGACTTTTGGCAAAATGGACCATACCAATCAACATAGGCCAGCAACAACTCTCTGACCTATCCCAACTTGATACATGTACCAAAAGGAACTCAACACAACACACAAATCAGCCTAATCTCTCCCACAAGTCAGCATCCTCAAAACTCACCTCTTATGCATTTTCATTCGAATCCCTCCATACAAGCTTCAAACCTCAAAACAAATCCCACAAAACAACTCACCCTAGCCTTCTAATCATTTCCCAACCATCAATTTGCTCTGAAAGGCCCACAATCAAAAACATGATTTCCAAACTTCACCAACTGAATCTCTGCCATTTTCATTTTAAGACCATATAAACTCCAGCCAAGCATCACAAACTTTTAGGGAGGATCATTGGAGCTTGTTTGAAGCAAAGAACTGGCCAGAAAGCTCCTGTTTCGAAAGCTCAAGCTCAGGTAGCCATGGAATTTATTTTTCCAGAACTCTTATTTTATGTTATAGAATGATTCTACATGTTTCACTGATCACCATGATGTCTTTACTTTTGAGAATAGTCAAGTATTAAGCATGTATTGATCTTCTGAAATTTCTGCCATACTTTCCGTTTTGCTCCGATTTATGATTTTGGGGTTGAATAAATGAGTTTTGATGTTTGATTCTTGCTGGGGTTGAGGAGAGGATCATTTCTGGAGCTTTAAGGGTCTTGGGGTTGCGTATTGAGGGAGATGGGGTGAGGAGCTTGCCGGAGAAGATGACCGGAACACTGTTCCGGTCATCTGAAAGTAATTAGGGTTTTGGATTAGGGCTTAATCATAATTACGTGAGTTTGAATTCTGGCCATCCATTAGCACGCGTAGTCAACTCCCGCCTCCTGGAATTTGAATCCTGGCCTTCAGATCTTTTGAATTTCTCATTTTCCATTTAATTTCATTTTTATTTCATTTGTTTCACATTTAATTTCCACGAATTATTAAAAATAGTAAAAAGCATTTAAAAATTCTGAAAATTTTTGTCAAGCATTTCATTAATTCTCAGAATCCAAAAATATTTTTATTTTTATTTTTTGCATTAAAAATCATTTTTAAATCATTTAAATGTTTATTTTTAATTAGTTAATGAGAATTAATTAATTAAAAATGCATTTAGGTATTTAAAAATCACCAAAAAATTCACATTGCATTTCAAAACATTTAGAAACATTATCAGACTCTCAAAACAAATTTCTTTTTGGTTCTTGATGCATTTTGACAATTTTCATTGGATTTAAATTCTTTTAAAGGCAATGTTTTTGTTCAAACTTGGAAAAATCCATTCTACCTAACCATTGAGAGTTTGATGATGGTTCTTCTTGCATTGCATCCTTCATACCATGTAGTTTCTAGGATACAATTGGCTTGAATTTATTTTCCATTTTTAATTTGTTTAGCATTTTTCATTGTGAGGTACCTTGAAACCCTAGTTGACTTAGAAAATTCATAACTTCCACTAGGTTAAGAGTTAGGTCTCCTCCTTTGGGCAGTGAACTTGTGTAGGGCTAGGGTTCCTTTGATACCATTTTCAATTTTTTGTCATGTCATTTGCTTCTGGTTTTGAATTTTTGCATTGTGTGTTGTATGTAAACCCTAATTTGTGCCTTCCTTTGCATCCATCTCTCATTTTCTTGCATTTAAGAAGTTGCCATGACATGTTGTGCATCCACATGATTCATAATACATCTCAGGACATATTAGAATCATGTTTGATCATTGCGTCTTTCATTTGCCATGTTATATGTCCATTGCATTTCATAAACTTTCATGAACTTTCATGGTTCAAAGCATGCTTCATTTGCATCCTCATCCTTGTATGATCATCCCTAACTCTTGACATGTGTGTGCATCATCTCTTAGCATCATTAACATCATGTTTATGCTTCTGACTTTGGTTTGCATCATGACATTTCATCTCATTTGCACTGCATTTCATTTCTTTTGCTAACTTTTCAGGTGGTAAGTTGTTTTGAGAAGTGAATTTGCCTTCACTTATGACAACCTCTTCTCACCCTCTCTTGCATCATTGCTGCATTTTATCTTGTGTATTAGAGTGATCTTGCTCATTCATTCCCTCCCCCACTTTCTTCCTTCAAGCAACTTGTCTTCTTAAGTGAAGCAAGTTGTCTTGCTTTTCTCTGCTTCTTTCTCCTTCCATCTGCTTCTCCTTGGTGGCTTCCTTGAAGATTTCTCCTCTTAAGCCTCACAAACCCTAGGAACAACCAAGAATGATAACAATTAGGGTTTGATTAGTCCCCCATTTAGCTCTTACCTTTGTGTCATCTTTGAGTCTTCTCTTCTCATCTCATAATCAAGGACTAAACCCTAAAGGTTTTAAGGCTTTGTGATTAAGCTTATGCCTGCATCCTTCTATTAGGATGGAGTGTATAACTTTAATCCTAAGTGTTAAACCTTTAATGTGTTTAACTCCTTTAATCAATTCACTTAATAATCATCAAGACATCAAGCTTGTAACTTGGGCCTTGCATTAGGGTTCTAATTCTTCCTTAATTGGTTAAGAAGGACTAACCCTAGTGTTAATGGACAAGTCCCCCTCAAGTTGTCTTACAAAATCATAAAATCCACTTCTTAATCTTACCATTAACTAAAATCCATATAATAAAGGCTTTGTTTTGTCATGAGGTTAATCCCTAATCATGGATTAAGTCGAGGAGCCTTCCTCAGCTTAAATGTTCTCATCTATTATCCTTCTATTAGGATGGTGTAATGGGTCCATTAAATCCTTGATTATGGCTTAAACTCATTACTTAACAATAAACCAAAAACTCCAAAAACATCTAAATAATCACAAGTAGGTTAATGAGCTTAATCCTACATCATGGTGATTAAGTGTGAGGTGTTTACTTCATTCTTAAGGTATTCTCATCACCCCTAATCAGAGGGAGGATGTGATGAGTTTACTAACCCTTGGTTTAGGCTTAAGCTCATTAACTTATGACAAATATCAAAAGGCAATAAAAGATTGAAAACACAAAAACAATTAATAATCGTCTCCTCCGGGATTATTTTCTCACCTTATTCACTCATAAACGAGAACTTGCTTCTTCCGTCTAATGCAAGACAGTTTGCACCTGAGCCAGACAGGTCATACACTTGAGCATAGACAAGTAAGCAGTTCACAAGTCAATTTATCTTTCAGTCTCTTTGATTCGAACTACGGTGTTCTGACTTCCTCATTGCACGAGAGGATACGTAGGCATAACTTAACAGTTATCGAACAAAAGTCTCTGTATTTTCCCCCTCCTTCTAGCATTATTCTTTAATCCTCATTTATCTTGAGCATCTTATCTCTTTCCTTGTACACTGACACTGTTTATACACTCCACACTTTGTTTTACACTGACACTTGCATTCTTTCCAGCTTTGATACACAAATTGCACTGACACTACCCCTTTAAAACACAAATCTTTTAAGCATGGATCCCGTCGAGTACGACGGACAATCTGAGTGCTAATACCTTCCCAGGTTGTAACCAACCCCCTTTCTCAGTCTCTCTGGTTCGCAACCGTCTTATCCATATCTTTTCTCAGGTCTATGCAGCATTACCTTTCCTTCGGGATAAAAATGTCTGGCTGGCGACTCTTTTCTTTTGAGTTCACCCTTGTGTGTTCTCTCTCCCTTCGCCGACCGTTCGCGTCTGTACCCCATTTGACCTGGCCTCATTTGGTGGGAGCGACAAATGGATTAAATCAAAATAAATAATAAATAAATGATAAAAAATCAGAATTTGGTTGCTTTGGGTCGTGCTAGAGGTCCTTGTATGGATTGGATCACAACATTGCAAGCCCATTTGGAGAAATTTGATTTTAAGGACCTATTTGCTTCATAAACCTCCCAAAAATTTCCCAACTTTGCAAAGACATATCTTCCTCAATTTTAAGGCTATGAAGGTTTTCTTGGACATTTTGGAAAGCTTAGAGAGTCCTATATCCAACCTCTTTGGTATCATGTCCATATCCTTTACCATTTTCAAGTTGTGCCCTTTGGAAGATGTTGACTTTTTGTTGACTTTTAAAATGACCTATAATGTCTTAGCTCATACCTTCCAAATGAAGCATTTTTGGGCTTGGCTTGTGAGACACAAAGTTGTAGAGAATTCAATTTCCTTCAAAATAAGCTTTGGATGGAAAAATTTTGATGAAGCATGTGTAAGTTATGGCTGGTCAAAGTTCAGTTGACTTTTCCTATGAAAACCCTAATTTAGAAACTCCTGATTCTTGATGATCTGAAACTTCCTTGATGAATCATGATCAACCCTTGATCAAATGATGAATTTTACTTCATATAATTGATGTTGGCAAAAAATCATGAAGTTTGACTTTGGTTTGACCACAGTTGACCTTAGTTTGACTTTTTGATTGCTTTGACTGAATTTAGCCTATCTGATCATCTGACTGAGCAAACCTTTTGGGAAAGCCTTGAAACTTGACATAGGGATTATTGAATACATATAGGATGTTATTAAGCTCACTTGAAGGCTTGGAAATCCATTTAGCCTGATGAAACTCAAAACCCTAGTTTAGGATGCATTGCTTAGGAGGATGCTTTGTCTGAGGGAATTGTCAAACTTTCTGACTAATTGTGAACCTTGTGAACCTCTTGGGATACCTTGTGAACCTTGTGAACCTCTTGGGACACCTTGGTACACAATGCCTTGACTAGGGGAGGGCAAATTTTGGGGTGCAACAGGCTGCACGTGATCGTTGTTACTGATACCTCCTGTACTTGGATGGTGTTCTTCAGGAGTCTGCCTTTCAACCAACTCCCCCAGTCTTTCCCGGCTTTAAGCTAAACCAGTCATTACAGTCATGAATTGGGTCATCTGATTCCTCATCTCAACCCTCTCATTGGCCATTTGGGTCCTTACTTCATTCAAGTCTTGCTGAACTTGATCCATCTGAATTCCAGGAAGGTTGTTTCTCATCGGGTACCGGTGTATTCTGTTGACAGGGAACACTCTTCTGCGAGCAATGTTTCCTGAAACCACAACAAAGTGAGAAACAATAATAAAACAAAAACCTACAAAACAAAGAAAATGTTAGTATGCAGTGCAATATGCCTAATTGTCTTCCAAGGGTATCTGGTTTGGTTCTTTGGTTTTGACCTTTCCAGACCTCGAGGAAATGCTGATGATGTTGAGAGATAGATAAAACCCACCAAAATAATACAAACTGATATATTACAAAGAGGTGAAAATACATAGTTTGATTAAAAATAACATCCCCATGGTGGGTTAAAAATAAAAGTACAACAAAAGGAAAGTACAAGCAAAAGAATCAAACATCTAATCCAAAGTCATCCTCTCTGACTTCCTTCAAGAGGGCCTCAGTCACTGGACCCACTGTATGCTCTATAATAGTCCTGATGAGGAGGTTCCTGGTAGCAATGGCATTGGTTAACTTCTTATGCTTTTCCTGATCCTTTGACCTCTTCAACCCCGCCCGGAGTTTCAATTCAGATATCTCTTTCTGAGTTGCCAATAAAGCCTCCCGATGCTTTCTCTCACTAGCCTCCAACTGCTCTATCTTAGCCTGAGTCCTCTGATCTTCTTGTGCGCGGGCTTCAGTGATCCTGATCCACCTAACCTGGCTTTCCTCCAGATAATGCTTTGCCCTAGCTTTTTGAGTCTTTGCTTCCTTGCAAGAATTCTTCAGTACTAACTCCCCTGCCCTTGCCTTCCTGATGTAGTCATCCGTCTTCTCAATCTTGGTCAAATGCTTAACCCTGAGCCTTTTCAATCTCTCATTATCTAGACAATTGTCATTTCTCTCCCAGAGAGTCTTCTTCAAGGCTTCAGATAATTGAGTATTCCTCTCTTTCAGCTTTTCAAACTCTTCCAAACTGACAGTAGCTGTAGGTTGTACTGTAGAAGGTCCAGGTATATCTTCTAAAGTGAAGGGCATCCGGGTGATTTGAGCTCTAGTACGAGACCAAACAGAATAGTGTGCTGAAGCAATGTTGTTGCACTTGCCAAGGATGGTTGTTCCCTTGGTCTGAATGTTATCCCAAGCCCAGGAAGCTTGTCTGACAACAGCAGAGTTGGGTTGGATTTCACAGTAGAGAGTTTCAGCCAAATCTTGTCCTCTGGGAGGATGAACCAAAGCATACCCTAATTTGAAGGGGCGTAAAACACAAGTAAGGGGGGTTGGAATTGGGTTTTCTTAATAACTTAAAAATAACTTCTATGATAAGTTGATTTATCCTGGTTCGTTTGAACTCAAACTACATCCAGTCCACCCGCCAAAGTTATTTTGCCTCTATCACTGAGGTCTTAATCCACTATTCAATATTTAGATACAATCACAATGACCTACTGTCAAAGTCTTCTTGAGTCTACTAACTAACTAGTCACTCAAGGAAAATCACTTTTATAATAAACAATAATGTAACTAGTATGCTTCTAATAAGCTTTTGATTGTTACAAAGTTTTGGCGCAATAATACAATATATGAAAAAGTAATTCGTCAACGTCTTTTTCAATCTTCAAAATCATTCCTTTATATAGGCTTGAATAAAGTGACCGTTGGGAACAACTTGAGCCTATTTTGGATATAAATTATTATCATAAATTCCTTCCAAAATGAGAGATACTTGTCTTCACCATTAATTGATATATTATTTAATTAATGCCTTTAATATGAGAATCATCATCTTCTAGACATAAATCAGAGAGAATTAAATCTTGATACGCAGCCAATAAATCACGTCTTTAATGATGGATTCTTCAATAAATGTATCTTCTATATAGGGTGCAATGTTTCTTCTAATTAAGCACGTCTTCCTTTCAATAAATTCCTTTTCTACAACTTCTACACATATAACAAAGAAAGTTATTTTCAGTATGTATTAAAACTTCTATTCTTGCATAATAATAATTGTTATCATCAAAACTCTTAGCGGTTTAGAACCAGAATTGTTCTAACAATCTCCCCCTTTTTGATGATGACAAAACATTTATTTAGATTTTAAGAATAGAGTTTAATAGGATTAGAAGAACTCCCTTTGGTTAATTTAATTCAGAGATTTCCATTAGAGGTTCCTTCAGAAGTTTTATCCTTCAGAAGTCTTATCAGCTTTAGCTCCCCCTGAGTTGGTTACTTGACCTGTTTCTATTTTAGAATCACAACTCAAAAGTTTTATTAGAATATATATGTTAGAGGTTAATCTTGATAACTGCTATAGATCAAAATCTTCTACGTTTCTCCCCCTTTTTGTCATAATAAAAAAGTAAAGATGCAGAAGGAAAAACAAAAAGAGTGAAGAAGCAAAAGGAAACAAATTTTCATTAATCAGGGGCATAGCCAAAAAGAAACAAACAGTAGTAATTAAACAGATAAGATAATTAGAAGATAAAACTAAAGGTTAACAGAAAATCAGGGTAGGGGATTCATCTTAGTAACTAATGCTTCCAGAAGAGACTTGATTTCAGAAGAAGATTCCACTTGGTTGCCAATCATAGTCTTCAGTTCAGCATTAGTTTCATCCTGTTTGTCCAATATTTGCTTGACCATTTCATTCTCCTTTTTCAATTCTTCTAGAGTCTTCAGCACAAGAGATGTTGGTAGAGGTTCTTCAGTTGTTGTAGCAGCTTGATTTCCAGAATTTGCTTCAGTTGATGGTGGTGGAACAGAGTCAACTTCCTGAGCTTCATCAGAAGGATCTAAAACCATATGAAGTTCAGAGTATGATTCCAGAGGTTCTGATTCAGTCCAGGGTTTGTTATCCAGAAGTAATGGCTTGTTCTTTTCAATGTTGGAGACGACTGCTTTGAGGTATTCACAGAAGTTCTGATGAGCAATATCATAGCAGATATCCTTCAGCCTTTTGGTCTCAACATTGAACCATTTTCTGAATGTAGCCCAAAGAAAATCAGAAGCTGCTGGATCAGGAAGCTCTGAGGAAGCAACTTTCAGATCCTCTAACTTGATTTTCATTTCTGCTTCAAAGGCAAGCAGTAGTGCATCAATGTCTGTTTTGGTTGGTTTTGGTTTTGGGGCCGGAATGGCAGTTTTGTTGGAAATAGAAGATAGTTTTTGGAGAGCTTTTATGTTAATGGATGTTCTAAGAGGATTTTCTGGCTCAGATTCTTCTGGAGGTGTGTCTGGTATTGTTATGAATGTTGGTGAGTTTGGTGGGGTTGATTCATAAGAGGACAGAGAGCTTTCTCTAATGGGTGAAAGGTCAAAAACTAGTGCATGGCCATCAGCATTCAGAGGATGGAAATTGCTAGGTGGGTTTGTTTTAAAAGTTTGAATAGGTGGTATTTGTTGGGATTCAGGAGGTTGGAATGCGTTAATATCAGAAAGAACATTTTGGAGATCAGTGTGTGTTTCAACGAATTGGGAACGATCTATATCAGAGAATGGTGTTGGATCAATGGGTATATCAAAATCAGATAGAGTTTGTGGTTGATGAGTTTCATGTTCAGGTGGATTTAGTGAAGTTAAGATAGAGGAAACAACAGAAGTTGTGGGTATCACAGAGGGAACTTGGTTAGAAACAGTTATGGGTACAGAAGGTGGGATGGGTTCAGAAGGAATTGGGTCAGAAGGAGGTGGGTCAGAAGAAGTTGGTTCAGACATGACCACTTTTACTGCTTCTACCACAGAAACAAAATCAGAAGTAGAGGAAGAAGTGTTACTTGTCTTTTTGATCGTTTTAGAAACCTTCTGAGAAGTTCCTTCACCAGCTTTCCTTTTCTTGCTCTTTTTTAATACAACTTCTGGAGCTGGTTGTTTGAGTTCCTCTGGGTTGAACATGGGTTCCACACCATCTTGTTTGCAAGATTCTAAATATCTGACCAAAAACTCTAGAGGTGTGTCAGCAGAAAATAATGGGAAGTTCTGTAGAGGAATCTTCCTTGTTGTGATAACCTCCCTGGAGTACAAGATTGGGTCCTTCTTGATAGAGGTGATGAATTTCATTTTCTTGAGATTCTTAGCGTTGAGGGGCTTTCCAGCATCAGGTTCTAGAAGTTCTACCTGCTTAGCTTCAATCAGATAATCCACCAATTTGTTTTCATTGAGGATATCAGAAATTAAGCGTCCTAGAGGTATCCAGTCCCTCTTGGTCTTTTCTCCTTCTCTTGTTTCTTTGACACTGTTCTTCAGATGATTGAATAAAGAATGGGCTAGGTTTACCTTCTTCTTCTTGGCAATGAAATAAAGCAAGAACTGCTGGTCCATGTTGATGTAGTCAGGGGAGTTGGTTGCTTTTCTATGACAAATGCTACCAAGGATGATCTTAGCCCATATTCTGAGATGATCCTTCAGATCCTTAATTTTCTTAGAGGGTTTCCCATTTGTGAAAATTTCTTTTGCTATCAGTTTTGTGTCTGATAGTTTATCCATCTCACTGCACTTTATCCCGTTTCCATCAGATTCAATAAGTCTTGCAATATGGTCTTCTGAGATGATTATTCTCTTCCCCATAACATAAGAAGTAACGTGAGAATTTGTGGCGCTTGCAAAAACCCAGAATTCTTTAACCAGCTTGGGGAAGAATGGTCCCATAAGGCGATCAAAGTATTTTTCCTAGCCTTGAGCTTTGACGGCGGGAAGCAAATCGAAACCGTTCTCTTTCAAACTAGCAAAGTCCACGAACAGTTCACACAAGACTTCAAGCTTTTCAGTGGGTGTGAGAAGAGTTTTCACTGGAGAAACATGTAGCACATCTGTTGATGAATCCTTTGGTGGTTGAGAGGTGGAAGACATAGTTACTAAGATGAGGCTTTAGGGTTTCTAAAAAGTTTCAGAGAAGAAGAATAGATGAAGGTGAAAAAAAATAGAGATGGAAAATTTTAATTTAAAAAAATATAATGATTGGAAAGTAATAAATGCAGCTGACAAAAGGGAAGGCGTAAAGATCTTGGAACAGTTACCAAAAAGATTTTTGCCTCTATTGTGTCAAGTCAGCCTTTTCAGTTTCCCAGAATTTGAACAGGTGTCCTTCTGTAGAGGACAGTTGTCCAATTGCATGTTCTGTCACTTTTCAGAGTTTGGACACGTATTCTGATTCTGATAGGATTCCTTAGAGCTTTGTTGATACGTGTTGATATAAAGATCTGCATGTTATTCTCTTGAACAGAAGTTCTCAGAATTAAACAGTTAGAATAAAAGAAATTATAACTTCTGAAAGAATAAAACAGAGGTTTTAGTTCAGAACTTCTGAGAGATAAAAACATACAATTAAAGCATTTTCATTCTGGACATAATTCCATAATAAGGTTGGTTAGAATGAAATTAAATCTATCTTCAGGAAGGGGTTTTGTAAAAATGTCAGCCCATTGGTGATTTGTGTCTATGAATTTTAAAATTAAGATTCCCTTCTGAGTATAGTCCCTAATGAAATGATGTTTAACTTCTATGTGTTTAGCTCTAGAGTGTAAAATTGGATTTTTAGAGAGACAGATAGCAGAAGTATTATCATAGAGGATGGGAATGTTACTCTCATAAATATTGAAATCCTCAAGCTGATTTTTCATCCAGAGCATCTAAGTACTGCATCCAGCTACTGCAATGTATTCAGCTTCTGCAGTTGATAATGCTATGGTTGACTGCCTTTTGCTAGACCAAGAAATTAGATTATCTCCCAGAAATTGACAACTTCCAGAAGTACTTTTTCTTTCTGTTCTGTCTCCAGCAAAATTAGCATCACATTATCCTACAAGTTTGTAATCTTTGGATCTTCTGTAGCATAGACCAAGATTAGTAGTACCTTTCAGATACCTAAAAATTCTCTTAACTGCTGTTAAGTGAGTTTCTCTAGGATCTGATTGGAATCTAGCACATAAACAAACACTGTATAGAATATCTGGTCTAGAAGCAGTTAGATAGAGGAGAGAGCCAATCATACCTCTGTAGATGTTCTGATATACTTTCTTACATACCTCTTCTTTCTCCAGAATACATGTAGGATGCATAGGAGTTTTAGAGATGGTACTTTCTGATAAATCAAATTTCTTCAGAAGTTCTTTGACATATTTGCTTTGATGAATATATGTTCCTTCTGATGTTTGATTGATTTGGATTCCCAAAAAGAACTATAATTCTCCCATCATGCTCATTTCAAATTCTGCCTGCATAGATGATAACGAGAAATCGCATCGTATTATTACTATGTTTTTAGTCCATTTTTATCATACATTAGTCCTTTTAACTCCTGATTGTTTCGACTTTATATGCCACATTGCAGGTACAATATGTCTAGAGTCAAAATTATGGAAAAAGATCAAAGGAACAAAATTTAGCATGAAAAGAAAAGAGAAGAACTCAATTCTGCTAAAACTGCAGAATTTGTTGTTCTTACGGTCGTCACAAGGGTCTTACGACCGTGACGCACCTTTTTAAGGTCTTACGATCGTCACAAGGGTCTTAAGACCGTGACGCGCCTTTTTAAGGTCTTACGATCATCACATGGGTCTTAAGACCGTGACGCGCTAAAAATTAGAATTCTGCCCGTTGCACACATGTCACGATCGTTACAAGGCTCATTAAATTAATTTGAGATATAAATGAAGACGTGCCAACGAATAGAAAGAGTCTTCGGAGACTCCTATAATCTCTCAACCTCAACAACGCCCAGTCTCCTGGATTTTCTCAACAACTGAAGAACCGAAGCCCACATTCTTATTCTTCAACTGTCAATTTCTCCTCTATAAATATCAAAGAGTCAGTTGAAGAAGGGGGGAGTTTTTGATTGCCAAATTTGTGCGAAAGCTCTGCCATTTTCTACACCTATTTTTTGCAGTATTTGTTTTTCTCTACTTTAGTTTATTTTCCCTTACCTTAATAACAATTTCCAACATCAGGAAATTGTTATCGCATTTATTTTCTTTTAGCCTCAGAATTTAGTTACTCTATTTAATTTGGACGCTCCAAGTTTGCCAGATTGTGGAAGAGGGAGCCGAAGAGTTTATTTGTTCAGGTTTTAATTTGCAATTAATATTAAGTTTCATTTATTTATTTATGTTAAGTTCCCGTCGTCATTATATAATGCATGTTTTAATGTCTATTAATTACATTCTGTGTTCGTCTGTTGTTTTAATTAATATGAGTAGCTAAATTAACTGAGTCGGTATGTAATAAAGAAACCAAACGGATGAATCGAATCTAAGCTAAAAACATTTACGAACTTATATTCTGGCTGTGACTTTTTATAATTAAAATCAAGCTTTTTGTTACGAGAGTAAGAGAAGTAAAATAGGCTAGGTCGAGACCACGAGAGTGTGAGATTTTAACCGGATATCTAAAGTTAGGTATTCGATTTAAATACAACGAGAGCGCTTTAAAACGAGTTAGACTTATTAAGTTTTCAAAAATTATTTTCTAAACACTTATGGGCTAGCGAGAGCAGACATATGGCTTTAGGAGTATGATCTGAGATAAGACCATGAGAGTGTGAGTCGAGGATTTTTAAACTGGTAATCTCTACAGAATTATTTAAGTGAAACATCTTTATAAGCTTAGACTAGATTGATCCGCATAGGTTGATATTATTACATACCGACCGCCTTATCATTATTTCTTTAATTAAGTTTAGTTTCCCGTTTTTAATCCCTAAAACCATAACCGTGACAAATTTCCGCCTTAGCTAAACTAGAAAATCTTCTAGCACTAGAGTGATTACAAATCCCTGTGGGTTCGACATCTTTTTATTACTATTGCGATAGGCTGTGCACTTGCAGTTTAGATACCGTTAGACACATTAGGTCTTCGTACATCAAGTTTTTGGTGCCGTTGCCGGGGATTTTGATTTAGTCACTAGTGCACTATTAGAGTAGCACTGTCTAGACTAAGGCAACAATTTATTTTCCCTAATCTAATTTACCGATTGTATGCCAAGTACTCGCTCTCAAGGCGAAGACTTGCTGCCTCCAGTTCTTGAATTAGAACGCTTCTTACATTTAAGAAGACGAATATTAGAATACCAGCGAAAATACAACATTCCAGATCTTCAAGTTGATCCACCTGAACCAGTTGGAACATCGAAAGACGCAGAAATGGCTGAAGAACAAAATCATCCGCTCAAGTATTACGCTAGTCCTTCACAAGCTGAACCGCATTCCAGCATTGTCGCGCCAGTTATCAACCGAAACGATTTCGAGTTGAAACCTTCGCTGATATCAGCCGTGCAACAAAACCAATTTGCCGGAAATCCTACCAAGGATCCGAACCTTCATCTTTCGATATTTATGCAGTACGCAGATACAGTGAAAGCTAATGGAGTTACCCAAGAAGCAATCAGATTACGCCTTTTTCCTTTCTCGCTACGAGACAGAGCAAGAGCCTGACTTCAATCTCTACCCTCGAATTCAGTAACTACATGGGAGGAACTGAAGAAAGTTTTCTTAGCAAGATATTTCCCACCTAGCAAGACGGTTATGCTAAGAGCTCAAATCAACGGATTTAAGCAAAAGGAAAACGAGTCACTTTTCGAAGCTTGGGAACGATACAAAGATATGCTGAGACTTTGTCCACATCATGGTTTAGTTAATTGGATGGTGATCCATACCTTTTACAATGGTCTCTTGTACAACACAAGAATGACAATAGACGCTACCGCGGGCGGCGCATTGATGAACAAAGAATATAACGAAGCTTATACACTTATCGAGAGTATGGCTCAGAATCATTACCAATGGGGAATCGAGAGAGTCGCAACTGAGAAATCAACGAAAGGAGGTATGTACGAAGTGAGTAGTATGGACCAAGTTAATTCAAAGTTTGATCAACTTAATCAAAAGATCGACAACTTGGCCATAACACCAACAACCACCGTGGCTGCTGTAACACCTAACTGTGAGTTATGTGGAGTTCCAGGACATGCTGTCCCTGATTGTCAATTATTAGCAGAAATTCCCACAGATCAAGTGAATTATGCTCAAGGAAACCCGTACTCGAACACATACAACCCAGGTTGGAAGAATCATCTGAACTTCTCTTATAAGAACAACAATGCTTTATACGCACCAGGACAAGCGCCAGCTACACCACCAGGATATCAAAAGACTGCTCCTAATGTTCCTAGAAAATCAAACCTTGAATTAATGATGGAGAGCTTCATAGCTACCCAATCTCAAACAAACAAGGAATTATTGAACCAAAACATACACACTAGCGAGCAGATTAAACAATTGGTGAGCAAGGTAGATGCGTTAGCTACACATAACAAAATGCTTGAAACTCAGATTTCACAAGTAGCTCAACAACAAGCACCTACCGCTGCCCCAGTTGGAGTATTTCCTGGACAACCCCAACCTAACCCAAAAGGACAGGCCAATGCTGTGATACTAAGAAGTGGCAAAGAACTTGACGGACCTGCTGATCCAAGACTTGACAATCCAGCCATGTGCCAAAAGCAGGATAAGCCGACTGAAAAGGAGAATGAACCAGAAGAAAAGGAAGATAATAATCAAGAGGCAGTGGAGAAAGAGAAGCCTTATGTGCCTCCACCACCTTATAAACCACCGATTCCGTACCCTCAGAGATTAACCAATTCCAAGACGATGGGCCAGTTTAAGAAATTTGTTGAACTTCTGAAACAGTTAAATATTACTATTCCATTTATAGAAGCTATCACTCAAATGCCCTCGTATGCTAAATTTCTAAAGGAAATCTTATCCAATAAGAAGAAGATAGAGGATAACGGAGTCGTTACACTTACTGCTGAGTGTAGCGCAATCATTTAAAACAATATGCCCCCTAAGTTGAAAGATCCAGGTAGTTTCTCCATACCCCGTGTAATTGGAAAATTCATCATTGACAAAGCTCTATGCGACTTAGGAGCCAGTATCAGTGTTATGCCCTTAACAATTTGCAAAAGGCTAGATATGGGAGAGTTAAGACCTACTAAAATGTCTGTTCAATTAGCCGACTGCTCTATTAAATATCCTGTAGGCATACTAGAGAATGTCCCAGTACGGATAGGTCAATTTTACATCCCTACTGATTTTATAATCATGGACATCACTGAAGACTCCACTACACCTATCATACTAGGAAGACCATTCTTAGCTACCGCTGGAGCTATTATAGATGTAAAGAAAGGAAAGTTAACCTTTGAAGTAGGTGAAGAGAAAGTTGAATTTATTTCAACACAATTCTTACAATCACCAGCTATAGAGGACATATGCTATTTATTAGATGTCATTGACGAGTGTGTAAGAGAGATGGGAATGAAAGAAACTACTTATTCTGAAATTATGAAAATTCAAATCCCTCCGATTTTCGAAGATGACAATTGGCGTGCACCGTATCAAGATGATAGTCTAAGCGAAAGTTTAGCACTTACACCGGACCCCATGCCATGCAAGAAGAAACCTCAATTAGATTTAAAAACCTTACCTCAGAACCTAAGATATGAATTCCTAGACACTGAATTTACGCGACCAGTTATAATCAATTCCGGTTTAGGAACACTCGAAACGAAGAAACTTTTAGATGTCTTAAAGAAATACCCAACTGCATTAGGATATAACATATCTGATCTCAAAGGAATATGTCCTTCAATCTGTATGCATCATATTATGCTAGAAGAAGATTGCAAAACCTCTAGAGAATCTCAAAGAAGAATTAACCCAATCCTTAGCACTGTAGTAAAAGATGAAGTTAAGAAACTACTAGACGCTGGAATAATATATCCAATCTCTGATAGTCAATGGGTTAGTCCAGTACACGTAGTACCAAAGAAAGGAGGTATCACTGTTGTGAAAAACGCTAAAGGCGAATCGATATCACAAAGAGTAGTGACCGGACATAGAGTGTGCATCGATTATCGAAAACTAAACAAAGCCACTCGAAAAGATCATTTCCCACTACCTTTTATAGATCAAATGTTAGAATGATTAGCCAAACACTCGTATTTCTGTTATCTAGATGGTTACTCAGGATTTTTCCAAATCCCGATTCACCCAGATGATCAAGAGAAGACTACATTCACATGTCCTTATGGAACGTTCGCTTATAGACGAATGCCCTTTGGATTATGTAACGCTCCTACAACCTTTCAAAGATGTATGATGTCAATCTTCGCAGATTTCATAGATAACATCATGGAAGTGTTCATGGACGACTTCTCTGTATGTGGGCAAAGTTTTGAAGGATGTCTATCAAATTTAGAAATGGTGTTAGAAAGATGTGTAAAAGTAAACCTCGTACTTAACTGGGAAAAATGCCATTTTATGGTCAGAGAAGGAATCGTACTAGGACACGTTATATCTGACAAGGGAATTGAAGTTGATAAAGCTAAGATAGAAGTCATAAAAAATCTTCAACCCCCTAAGACCGTTCGAGAAATACGAAGCTTTTTAGGACACGCCGGTTTCTATCGACGATTCATCAAAGATTTCTCGAAAATCACTAAACCTCTTACCGGTTTATTAATGAAAGACGATGAGTTCATATTCGATAAAGATTGTCTTAAAGCATTCGAAACTCTAAAAACAGCCCTCATCACCGCACCAATCATGCAACCACCTGACTGGAGATTACCTTTCGAAATCATGTGTGATGCGAGTGACTATGTTGTAGGCGCAGTTCTAGGACAAAGGAAGGACAAGAAACTTCACGCAATTTACTATGCCAGTAGAACTTTAGATTCTGCTCAATTGAACTACGCCACTACTGAAAAAGAGTTGTTAGCAGTTGTCTTCGCGCTTGATAAATTTTGTTCCTACCTAGTAGGAGCAAAAATAATCATCTACACAGACCACACTGCTATCAGATATTTACTAACCAAGAAAGATGCCAAACCAAGACTCCTGAGATGGATCTTACTCTTACAAGAGTTTGATCTCGAAATCAAAGATAAGAAAGGCACTGAAAACGTCGTAGCGGACCATTTATCTAGAATAGAAGGTATTAAACCCGAACAAGTGCCGATTAACAACGATTTTCCGTATGAACAGCTGATAGCACAAATAAGAAGCGACCCAGCTCGGTTAGACATAAATGAACCAAAAGCCATGGAAGCAATCCAAACAACCGTAGGACTGCCATGGTACGCTGACATTGTCAACTACTTAGCTGCAGGAGCACTTCCACCGGACTTAACCTATCAGCAGAAAAAGAAATTCTTCCACGATCTCAAGTATTACTATTGGGACGAACCATTATTGTTTAAGAGAGGACCTGACGGAATCTTCCGTCGGTGCATACCCGAAGAAGAAATAGAAGATGTCATTGCTCATTGTCATTCATCTCCTTATGGCGGACACGCAAGCACTTCCAAGACTTGTGCAAAAATCTTACAAGCCGGCCTATTTTGGCCTAATCTATGGAAAGATGTCCACATCGCTGTTATAAATTGCGATCGGTGTCAACGCACCGGTAACATTTCAAGACGAGATGAAATTCCTCAAAGAGGAATATTAGAAGTAGAAGTCTTTGATGTCTGGGGAATCAATTTCATGGGACCATTCCCATCTTCTTTCGGTAACAAGTACATACTCGTAGCTGTCGATTATGTTTCAAAATGGATCGAGGCTATAGCTTCTCCTACAAATGACACACGAGTAGTAATTAAGATTTTCAAGAATATAATCTTTCCAAGATTTGGTGTGCCTAGACTTGTCATTAGTGACGGTGGCTCGCATTTCATTTCGAAAATATTCGAGAAATTATTATCTAAGTATGGAGTCAGACATCGTGTAGCAACACCGTATCATCCGCAAACAAGTTGACAAGTCGAAGTCTCGAATAGAGAGATAAAAAAAATTCTAGAGAAGATTGTCGCCATATCTAGGAAGGATTGGTCATCTAAACTTAATGAAGCTTTATGGGCTTATAGGACAGCCTACAAGACACCCATAGGAACTACACCCTTCAAACTAGTGTATGGGAAGGCCTGTCATCTCCAGGTTGAACTAGAGCACAAAGCATATTGGGCGATTAAAACACTCAATATAAACTACACTGCCGCTGGAGAAAAGCGAATCCTCGACATTAATGAATTGGAAGAACTAAGGTTGGACGCATACGAGAATGCTAAGATATACAAAGAAAGAACCAAGCGTTGGCACGATAAGCGCCTGTCTAGGAAAGAATTTAGTGTGGGAGACGTTGTTCTCCTCTTCAATTCAAGACTTAGGCTCTTTCCTGGAAAACTAAAATCTAGATGGTCAGGACCCTTTGAAATCACTAAAATGTTCCCAAGCGAAGCAATAGAAATTAAGGGTAGGAATAGTGAACCGTTCACAGAAAACGGACAACGATTAAAACATTACCATAATATTGAAAACAGAGATTATGCGAATAATTTCAAAATTTTAGAGTTGTCCACTAACTTTCTTGATTAATCTAGCACTAAGCACTACGTCAGGCTTATGATGATAAAAACAACGCTTAGTGGGAGGCAACCCATTTTATTGTTTTATTTCATTTTTATTATTGACTTTATTTATCTATTTCTTTCCTTATTTTCTTTATTTTTAACTTTTGTTTTCTAAATCATTTATAAAATTGCCCTGCTACAGATTTTCTTAAGTCTTTTCTACCTTACCTCTTTTTCCCCTAATTTGTTTCTCCCGCTTTAACACTAACTATGGCTAACCAACCAAGGAACTTCATGGAAACCATATTTAGAGGAAGGAACCAAAGGAGAAAATTTGAAGAATTATCACAGAGACACATGGACTTGACTCTGTATTATGATGAACAAACTATGGAAACCTTAGGTATCAATGATAGCATCCTATACATGTTTAACCAGCTTGGATGGGAGGAAGCTCTCATAAAATATAAGTTTGTCACTTACCGCGAGCTCACCCTTGAATTTTTAAGCTCCCTAGTTTACCTACCTGAGCGCGGATTTGGACCATAGAAAGGATTTATTGGTTTCCGACTATTCGGTATCGAATATGTCTATAACCACAAGGAACTAGCTGACCTACTAGGATTTCCTAGCGGACCTTTTGCTTTTACTACCACCCAGGTAGAACTGATGGATATTGAGCTAGATTTCTTCTGGGGAACTTTAACAGGAAACTACCACCCTGAGCCGGATAACATGGAAAATAATGAAATACACAACCCCGATATCCGCTATTTTCACAAAATCCTTGCCCACACCTTGTTTGGAAAGGAAGAGAACCTTACTGACGTATCTAAGGACGAGATATCCATAATGTACTGTTTGACCCAAGGCAAACCCGTAAATGATGTACCCTTCATGATGTAGACCTTTACCCGCATCCAGGAGGAACCTAATCTACCAATAATGGTAGGAGGCCTAGTCACCATGATTGCTAACGCCCTCGGACTTAGATATCAGTTACACAAGTGCACCCGTTTCGGTACAATTCGCCCTATGAATTTGAATTTCTGCTTTAACCGCCGAATAATAGGAAACATAGGACAACCACCATTCGAGTACCTGATTAGGAATGAAATCATAACCTTGTTCACCTTGCCAAACCATGCTAAAGTCAGCGTTTACAACAGAGATAATTGGCTTAATGAGCTTACTCCTCCTGACCATCCAACAACACCTGAGACACCACAATCCTACCAAATTAGGGATGATATGATGATTAATGAAGAGAGTGACCCTGAGACCCCTCCTGGTTACCATGACATCAACCACATTGATGAAGATATTGAGACCCCTGAAATCAACAAAGTAGGATATGCTGAAAGCTTGAACAAAATTTTGACGAATCTTGAAGTATACCAAGCTGACATTAATGTTGTTAAGGATGAAGTTAAGAGCATGAGATTGGACATTATAGGCCTAACTGATTTAACATGTGAACAGTTTTACCATATGAATTCCGCACTTGAAGACCTGAAGAAACGACTTTGATGAGCTGTAGTGATTTGCTTAATTTTACTTTTTGTTTCTTTGTTTCTAGTTAGTTTTAAATTTCTGCAACATTTCAAAGTTCATTTTTATTACTGCACATTTAAGTTTCTGCAATTTCTTTCTGTTCTGTCAAGAACAAAGTATTTCAATTAATACAATTTTTCATTCAGTCTATTTACATGTTTTCATAAATTAGTGCATTTACCAAAATTCCCACTGCATGTTTGATTAGTAATGTGTGCAATTTGTTACTATCAGTAATAACATATACTGATACTTCATATCTCAAATTGATTGCTGGATATTTTGATGAATGTGTGTGTGATGAAATTTAATGCTTTTATATATTGATTCATTGTTATGTTGTTATGTTGGAATTAATTAATTAATGTGATATGAATTATAAATGGATTGAAATGAGGTGAATATTCTGTTTGAATTTCAAACTTTGTTAGCATAACGGTCGTAACCCAGCTTTCACGATCGTAACGGGCAAATGGACGCGTTACGATCGTAACCCATTCCTCACGATCGTGACGACCTGATTGCACGACCTCTGAGTTACAGAGGCCATTCTTCTTCCTTTCTCCACTTCTATTTTCCAAATCACTCTAACCGTCCATTACCCCATTTCTCTCCCTTAACCACCCATAATCACCATTAATTCCTCCACTCCATTCCACTTCCCCATTTAATTCCAACTCCACAAATTCCTTTTCACTCCACTATAAATCAATCCACTTTATTCACATTCTCATCACAGATCCTCCAATCAATATCTCACGCTCAAATTCCTTTGCATGCAATGGCAAACATCACATTTAGAGAAGGCGAACAAGGAATAGCACAAAGAGCTAAGTTTGAAAAGTTTCAGACCCGCGGGCTCCAAACGACTCGGTACGTCGACCTCGACTGTCTGAGAGAGTTAGGCTTGTTCGAAGGCGTGAAGCAACTTCTTGAAAAAGTCCGCCTATGGGACTTATGCAGCCAACCACAACTAACTTTTGAAACCCTCACTCTGGAGTTCCTGAGCTCTTTCCATTATATCACACCCTCTGGATCCACAAACCAACTCACAGGTATAGAAAAATTCCGAATGTTTGGCAGAGAGTTTGAACTCACACAAACTAGATTCGCAGAACTTCTAGGCTTCAGTCACGGTGAAGGTGTCCACGTTCGTGTTCCAGACAACTTCAATGAGACAGCTTTTACTTTATGGTACAACATTACCAATAGCCGTGCTTCAACCTATCATAGTCTCAACGCCACTCACATTCACAATCCAGCGATCCAATACTTTCATCGTATCATCTACAACACCATCTTCGCAAGGGAGAGCAACCATAAGCTCAATTCTAAGGAGCTCATGTTCTTGCATTGTGCTTTGAATGACGAGCAAATCAACGCCGCTCCATTCCTACTGGCCCACATTCAATCCGTAGCAACAAGAGGCGCCACACCCTTCTATATTGGCGGGATTGTCACTTCCCTAGCTCTACAGTTGAATCTTGGTGCCAACCTCACTAATATGCCTTCTATGGCACTGGAGCTGCTTACAATGAGCTACTGCAAGTCTGCACACATGATCTCTCAGCGTGAGGATGGCAAGTTTAACCCTGTGATACAAGACACCATTTATCATAACATAGTTTTTCCTTGCAGGAACATAATAGATCCATCAAACAGAGCCAACTGGCTATTTGATTTACCAGCTCCCACATGCCATGTTCCAATTGTTGAAGACCAGCCTGATGCACCTGTGGATGAGATGCAAGATGAGATGGATCATGTTGAGCCAGTTCAGGACATACCTGAGACTTCTACCAGGCAGCCTCCTTCTGTTGAGATCACCCTTGAAGACATCCTCCGTGCCATTCACCAGCAAAACCAGATGAATGTCGCACTTGAGCGGAAGAAGCAGGAGCAGTATGATGCACTCCTTGCCATTGTTTTCAAAAACCAGAAAACAACGGATGAGAAGTTAGATGAGGTCTTAAGCGAGTTAGAAGCTTTGAGGAGGGACGTCACCGCTCTTACTGTCAATGGTTCCGATGACGAAGCCACTCCTACCAGCCGTTCCCGCACCAGAAGCCGAGGCCGTGGTCGTTAGTAGCATTAGTTTTTCTTTTTAGTTTTGCATTCTGTTTTTGTAGCGTATTTCCCCGCTATTATATTACAACATTGAGGACAATGTCTGATATAGTGTGGGAGAGGTACCTTTCCGTTTTCCATTCCTTGTATTTTCCTTTTCCGCATTTTCAACTGAACAAGTAATATTTATGATATTTCTTAAGTTTCAATTCTTCCCCGCTTTATTTAGCCATACCAAAAAAAAATTTGCTTTATCTTCACATAACTCGACATACCTATGAAATCGTAGTTAGGAAGCTGAGAAAGATCCAACAAGATCAATACAGTCTTAACACCTTAGACTTCCTACTTAAGCAATCCATTTCGATAACTGTTATGCCTATATCTTAAGTCTTAGTTCTAAAGTAACCCCTAGTAGTTTATACTAGCAGTCAGCACCGTCTAGACACAAACCACGTGGGGAGCCGATGGACATAAGTGTTTGATGCCTAATCTATAAACAATCCTTCATATCTCGCTGCCATAAAAAGAGAATTTTCACCAAAGTACACGGTCGCATATAAGAGATGAGTAATAGAAGAAGGAGTCCATTGCTGGTTAGTTCAGAGGTATCTGGTTCTGAACTTGGTAGGGCGTGCTAAGGCTCGATCCCCCATAACCTCCAATTTGGATAACATGTAAAGGGTTGCCACATTCGTGTACCAGACCCCGTGCTAATAAAGGATCAAAGTCACTAACCGGCTACTCCACTACATGCGTGCTAAGACAAAAGGCTTAATTTGATTGCGCTAGAACGAAACCTGGTGAAATAAGAACGAGGGACTCTAGGTAGAATCATAACAGAATTACTGAATGTTTTGTTTAGAGGGAAGTCGACGACTTAGCTTGTTGCTTGTGTCATTAGTGTATCGTTAGTGTTCTACTCTAGTATCGGTCTATCTAACTAATGATTTCTCGTATCTGTTTCGGAGAAAACCAATGGTATCTTATGTGTATGCGTCTGATGAAATTTGTCCGATCATTTTTCAATTGATTATTTGCTTGAGGACAAGCAAAGGTTTAAGTATGGGGGAGTTTGATAACGAGAAATAGCATCGTATTATTACTATGTTTTTAGTCCATTTTTATCATACATTAGTCCTTTTAACTCCCGATTGTTTCGAGTTTATATGCCACATTGCAGGTACAATATGTCTAGAGTCAAAATTATGGAAAAAGATCAAAGGAACAAAATTTAGCATGAAAAGAAAAGAGAAGAACTCAATTCTGCTAAAACTGCAGAATTTGTTGTTCTTACGGTCGTCACAAGGGTCTTACGACCGTGACGCACCTTTTTAAGGTCTTACGATCGTCACAAGGGTCTTAAGACCGTGACGCGCCTTTTTAAGGTCTTACGATCATCACATGGGTCTTACGACCGTGACGCGCTAAAAATTAGAATTTTGCCCGTTGCGCACATGTCACGATCGTTACAAGGCTCATTAAATTAATTTGAGATATAAATGAAGACGTGCCAACGAATAGAAAGAGTCTTCGGAGACTCCTATAATCTCTCAACCTCAACAACGCCCAGTCTCCTGGATTTTCTCAACAACTGAAGAACCGAAGCCCACGTTCTTATTCTTCAACTGTCAATTTCTCCTCTATAAATATCAAAGAGTCAGTTGAAGAAGGGGGGAGTTTTTGATTGCCAAATTTGTGCGAAAGCTCTGCCATTTTCTACACCTATTTTTTGCAGTATTTGTTTTTCTCTACTTTAGTTTATTTTCCCTTACCTTAATAACAATTTCCAACATCAGGAAATTGTTATCGCATTTATTTTCTTTTAGCCTCAGAATTTAGTTACTCTATTTAATTTGGACGCTCCAAGCTTGCCAGATTGTGGAAGAGTGAGCCGAAGAGTTTATTTGTTCAGGTTTTAATTTGCAATTAATATTAAGTTTCATTTATTTATTTATGTTAAGTTCCCGTCGTCATTATATAATGCATGTTTTAATGTCTATTAATTACATTCTGTGTTCGTCTGTTGTTTTAATTAATATGAGTAGCTAAATTAACTGAGTCGGTATGTAATAAAGAAACCAAACGGATGAATCAAATCTAAGCTAAAAACATTTACGAACTTATATTCTGGCTGTGACTTTTTATAATTAAAATCAAGCTTTTTGTTAAGAGAGTAAGAGAAGTAAAATAGGCTAGGTCGAGACCATGAGAGTGTGAGATTTTAACCGGATAGCTAAAGTTAGGCATTCGATTTAAATACAACGAGAGCGCTTTAAAACGAGTTAGACTTATTAAGTTTTCAAAAATTATTTTCTAAACACTTATGGGCTAGCGAGAGCAGACATATGGCTTTAGGAGTATGATCTGAGATAAAACCACGAGAGTGTGAGTCGAGGATTTTTAAACTGGTAATCTCTACAGAATTATTTAAGTGAAACATCTTTATAAGCTTAGACTAGATTGATCCGCATAGGTTGATATTATTACATACCGACCGCCTTATCATTATTTCTTTAATTAAGATTAGTTTCCCGTTTTTAATCCCTAAAACCATAACCGTGACAAATTTCCGCCTTAGCTAAACTAGAAAATCTTCTAGCACTAGAGTGATTACAAAGTCCCTGTGGGTTCGACATCTTTTTATTACTATTGCGATAGGCTGTGCACTTGCAGTTTAGATACCGTTAGACACATTAGGTCTTCGTACATCAATAGACTTAGCAAACTCCTTTCCCATTGAACTTTTAGTAGAACCAAATATTATATCGTCTACATAAATTTGGCATATCATAATGTCATTTTTAATGTTTTTATTGAAGAGTGTTGTATCCACTTTCCCTCTGATGAAATCATTTTCTAGAAGAAAATTGCTTAGTCTTTCATACCAAGCTCTGGGAGCTTGCTTCAGACCATATAAAGATTTTTTGAGTTTGAAGACATGTTCTGGAAATTTTGTATTTTCAAAACCAGGGGGTTGGTGCACATACACTTCTTCATCAATATAACCATTTAAAAATGCACTCTTGACATCCATTTGATATAGAATGATATTATGGTTTACATCAAGTGAAATTAGAAGTCTAATAGATTCTAACCTGGCGACTGGGGCATAGGTTTTTGTGTAGTCAATTCCTTCCTGTTGATTATAACCTTGTGCAACCAGTTGTGCTTTGTTTCTGACAACTTCTCCTTGCTCATTTAGCTTGTTTCTGAATACCCACTTGGTGCCAATGATGTTGAGTCCTCTGGGCCTAGGAACTAGATCCCATACATCATTTCTGGTGAATTGATTAAGTTCATCTTGCATAGCTAGAATCCAATCATTTTGTGAGAGAGCTTCTTTTACAGAAGTTGGTTCAATCAGGGAGACTAGTCCCATTAGAGATTCTTCAGATTTTCTGAATGATGATCTTGTTCTGATTGGTTCATCCTTCTTTCCCAAGATTTTGTCTTCTGGGTGATTCAGCTTGCTTCTGGATAGTTTCTTCTGAGTGGGTTCTTCAGAGCTTGTTGGAGTGATTGTCTTGTTTTGTTCTGTAGGTGATTGTTCTTCAGATGTTCTGTTTGTAGTGATTTCAACTTCTATATCTGCAAGAGATTCATTCTTCTTTGGTTTTTCAGAACCAAGCTTATCATCAAATCTAACATAAATAGACTCTATGACTATTCATATTTCTGTGTTGTATACTCTGTATCTCTTTGAACGTTCAGAGTATCCTAATATATAACACTTATGTACCTTAGAGTCAAACTTATTCAGAGGATCATTAGTATTTAGAATAAAACACTTGCACCCAAAAGGATGAAAATATGAAATGTTGGGCTTTCTGTTATTCCACAATTCATAAGGAGTCTTTTCAAGAATAGGTCTTATAGAGATTCTATTCTGAATATAGCATGGTGTATATACTGCTTTTGCCCAAAAATGTTTAGCCATGTTAGTCTCATTGATCATGGTTCTGGCCATCTCTTGCAATGTTCTATTCTTACGTTCTACAACCCCATTTTGTTGTGGAGTTCTAGGACAAGAAAAGTCATGAGAGATGCCATTTTCATTAAATAATGATTCTAATTTTTTGTTTTCAAATTCTCCACCATGATCACTTCTGACTTTAACAATGCTAAAACCTTTTTCATTTTGAACTTGTTTGCAGAAGTTAGAGAATACAACAATTGACTCGTCCTTGTGTCTAAGGAACTTTACCCATGTCCATCTGCTGAAGTCATCTACGATCACCAATCCATACTTCTTGCCACTGACTGAAGCAGTTTTCACTGGTCCAAACAAGTCAATGCGCAGAAGTTCTAGTGGTCTAGAGGAAGATACAACATTTTTAGCTTTAAAGGCAGGTTTTGAAAATTTGCCTTTCTGACATGCTTCACACAGAGCTTCTGAGTTGAACTTCAGGTTTGGCAGTCCTCTGACCAGATTGAGTTTGTTAAGTTGAGATAATCTTCTCATATTAACATGTCCCAATCTTCTGTGCCAGACCCATTGCTCAGTTTCCACAGACATTAGACATTTTACATTCTGATTTTTTAATTCAGAAAGTTTTATTTTATATATGTTGTTCTTTCTCTTTCCACTGAAGAGGATTGTTCCCTCTTTCTGACTAACAACTTTACAGAACTTTTGATTGAAGATTATGTCATAGCCATTATCACTTAATTGACTTATGTATAATAGTTTATGCATTAATCCTTCTACCAATAGAACATTAGAGATAGAGGGAAGATTTCCATTACCAATAGTTCCAGAGCCAATTATTTTTCCTTTTTGGTTGCCTCCAAAACCTACGTGGCCTCCAGCTTTTAATTCAAGACTTTGGAACATATGCTTTCTTCCCGTCATGTGTCGTGAGCATCCAGAGTCCAGGTACCAGGATTGGTGTTTCAGTTTTGTTGTTAAAGACATCTGCAACATACACAATCTTATCTTTGGGTACCCATATTTTTCTGGGTCCTTGTTTGTTAGTTTTCACAATCTTCTGATTTATTTTAGGTTTCAAATCAGAACTTGTGGAACAAGATGACTCACTAGTATATATTAGATCATGATTATGACCATAGGTAAAATGAGAACTTAGAGGAGTATTAACTTTTATGACAACGTCATCAATCTTTTTAAACTTCAGAGTTTCCTCTTCTTTAGTTTTCACATAGCCTATGCCTCTTCTATCATTTCTGCTAACTCCATAGATCATAGATGCAATTTTTCTTCTATCTATGCTTTTAGTTAGAAATTTTTGAAAACTATAGTCATATTGCTTTATGATACTATCAGAATTGAGTAGATCTTCTAATTCAGATTCCTTATGAGCTTTAAGTTTTTCAAGAGAGTTTTTGCATTCAAAAATATTTTCTTTCAGCTCAGAGTTTTCTGTTTTTAGTTTTCTAACTTCTTCTAATTCAGATACCAGACTTTGTTTCATGTCTTTGTATTTGAATTGAAGCTTCTGATATTTTTCAAGAATTTCTGAGAGGCTATCTTCTAATTGAGATCTAGAAAGTTTAGAGAATACCTCTTCTGTGTCTGAGTCTGATTCTGATTCTGATGAGTGATCATCTTCTGGTATTTTTGCCATTAGTGCAATGTTAGCATGTTCATCTTCTGAATCCGACTCTGCTTCAGATAATTCAGAATCATCACATGTTGCCATGAGACTCTTTTTCTTTTCTCTATTGAATTTCTTTCTGGGTTTCTCTTTCTGGAGTTTTGGACATTCACTCTTGTAATGTCCTGGTTCTTTGCACTCGTAGCACACTACTTCTTTGCTTCTGGGTTTCCTGTGGCCATATGTTTCTTTAGAGTGATTGCTTGTTCTTCTGGTATTTCTGAACTTCTTCTGACGATGCTTCCAGAGTTGTTGGACTCTTCTGGATAGAAGAGATAGTTCATCTTCTTCTGATGAGCATCCAGAACTTTCTTCTTCTTCTGCCTATAAAGCTTTAGAATCAAATTTGTTAGATTTAAGAGCTACAAACTTACCTTTCTTCTGGGGTTCATCTTCTTCTAGGTCTATCTCATGACTTCTCAAGGAGCTGATCTGTTCTTCTAAAGATATTTCGTTCAGATTTTTTGATAGCTTTAGAGCAGTGACCATGGGCCTCCAAGCCTTTGGCAAGCTTCTGATGATCTTCTTTACATGATCTGCTGTTGAGTAGCCTTTGTCCATAACTTTCAGTCCAGCTACTAGAATTTGGAACCTTGAGAACATTTTTTCAATTCTCTCATCTTCTTCCATTTTGAATGCTTCATACTTCTGGATGAGGGCCAGAGCTTTTGTCTCCTTGACTTGAGTGTTGCCTTCATGTGTCATTCTCAGGGAATCAAACATGTGTTTGGCTGAGTCTCTGTTTGTAATTTTCTCATATTCTGTATATGAGATAGCATTTAGAAGTATGGTTCTAGCTTTGTGATGATTTCTGAACTCCTTCTTCTGTTGAGCTGTCATATTTTTTCTTTCAATCTTCTGACCATCTGCTCCAACAGGATGAGTGTATCCATCTGTCACCATGTCCCAAAGATCTCCATCCAGAGCTAGAAAGAAACTTTCCAGAACATCCTTCCAGTAGTCAAAGTTGTCACCATTGAACACCGGAGGTTTTGCATTGATCTTGTCATTTTGGTAGTCATTGTTGTTGTTGCCAGCGTCTGCCATGTGTTTTAACTTCTGGATCTTTTACTGACACGGTTAAGTGTATTTCTCAGAACCTAGCGCTCTGATGCCAATTGAAGGGGCGTAAAACACAAGGAAGGGGGTTGGAATTGGGTTTTCTTAATAACTTAAAAATAACTTCTATGACAAGTTGATTTATCCTGGTTCATTTGAACTCAAACTACATCCAGTCCACCCGCCAAGGTGATTTTGACTCTATCACTGAGGTCTTAATCCACTATTCAATATTTAGATACAATCACAATGACCTACTGTCAAAGTCTTCTTGAGTCTACTGACTAACTAGTCACTCAAGGAAAATCACTTTTATAATAAACAATAATGTAACTAGTATGCTTCTAATAAGCTTTTGATTGTTACAAAGTTTTGGCGCAATAATACAATATATGAAAAAATAATTCGTCAGCGTCTTTTTCAATCTTCAAAATCATTCCTTTATATAGGCTTGAATAAAGTGACCGTTGGGAACAACTTGAGCCTGTTTTGGATATAAATTATTATCATAAATTCCTTCCAAAACGAGAGATACTTGTCTTCACCATTAATTGATATATTATTTAATTAATGCCTTTAATATGAGAATCATCATCTTCTAGACATAAATCAGAGAGAATTAAATCTTGATACGCAACCAATAAATCACGTCTTTAATGATGGATTCTTCAATAAATGTATCTTCTATATAGGGCACAATGTTTCTTCTAATTAAGCATGTCTTCCTTTCAATAACTTCCTTTTCTACAACATCTACACATATAACAAAGAAAGTTATTTTCAGTATGTATTTGAACTTCTATTCTTGCATAATAATAATTGTTATCATCAAAACTCTTAGAGGTTTAGAACCCGAATTGTTCTAACATAATTGTCTTTTAAACAACAAAGGGTTGTAATTGATTCAACCCTTCACCCCTATCAAAGGCACATTAGGATATTGCCCACAGCTAGTAATGATGTCCTTGCCCTTGGTGCTCTGAGTGCACCATCTGTTGTCTTATGATGTCAAGGCAATACATCTCTTATCCTAGTTCTTCTGGTGATGAGGGTTCAAAAAGGTATCTGACTTTGGCAAGTGTCTTAGCAACCAAGAGTAATAAAGAGGAGCACAACATCTGACCAACCTTCCTCTTTTCTTTTCATTCCTCTAATGTACTGAATAGTAGAAGTCTCCTAGCAAGGTAGGAACTGGGTTCCTTAATAAGAACAGGTGAATGGCATTCTTGCTCACAAACTTTGGCTCATCTACAAACAAGATAACCCCATATATACTGAGGGCTAGAAGTGCACAGACAGCCTTCCATTCCCCTATTGCAGCCTGCAGGGTAGCCTGGGAGATCAAGAAGTCTAGGAGAAGGCCTGGAACCCCAGCCTTGGTTGTCATGTTCTGATCAATGAGGGCAGGCTCCAAATGAAATGCCCTGGCTATGTCTTCATTTCTGGGAGCAACCATCTCAGGGTTGAAAGGAATCCCTCTTTTGATAGGAACTCTTAACAACATGGAAAATTCTTCTAGCAGAGGTCCCAACTGGAAATCAAGAAAAGTGAAGCATCTGAGTGGAGGATCATAAAACTGCAAGCAAGTATGGGTCATGCTCCTCTGAGATGCATCCAGGTCCATGACCATGTCCAAAATGCCCCCATAATGCTCTCTGAATAGTGGGACATGGTCAGGAGTAATAAGAGACTGGATCTGTCTAATGCCAGTCAGGGTGGGCTCAAAGAAGTGGTATGTGATATTGCTCTTTCTTGAAGTGTCCATGGATGCTGATGAAGAAACTGAGAGCAACTGCTGATGAAGTTCACTGCGATGCTGGAGATGGGTCTCTGATGAAGATAGTTGGAGGAGAATTACTGACAAACTGATGGAGATGCTGAAGAAGATAACTGAAGGAGTCTGAGCAACATAAGGGGTCAAAACCAAACCAAAGATAACATGATGGATACCCTGTAAAACAAATAAGAAAATGTTAAATGATGCAAAAATGATGTATGCAAATGATATGAAAAGGGTTTGTGATCAAGTGCTAAATCTGTTTATCTGCCTTGACCAAAAGTCCATGTATGATCATAAGTCCGGATGGAGGCCTAGAAATCCAGTAACCAGGTGGGGGACTCAAATATAGTCACAAGCCCAGGGTAATCACAAGAACTATCCAAATAATACAACCTTAACATCCCAACCCCCTCACATGTAATGTTTTAGAACAAGGATCCTCAGACTTGGATCAGTTATAAGAAGTGTAAACACTTCTAACCCGGAGGTACAATGTTTACAATAACCATAAAAGATCCTCCACTAATTCACCTCAGATGCTGAAGGTCATAAAAAAGGTCATCCGGACTTAGTAGGCTTCCCAGATAGCCCTAGTACTACATGAAATCTGTAGCACAGAGTTCTCAATAAGAAACCTCTGTCTGAAACGTGTTTCATATTCCCACACCAGACCGAGATAGAATGGGAAAGAATATGAAGCCACTCTAGCCTATGTGTCACTCAGGTCCCAGGTAAGGACCTTAATCACTCAATGAACCCCCACCCACCAAAACAGACAAGAGATCCAACACATGATAATGACAGTATGAAATGCATAAAACTGTAAATAAAAGCAGTAAATAAAGCTGTACAGAAAACAATAAAATAAAGCAAATAATTAAGCTAAGTAGCATAAAACACCCCTGTAAACACAAATCAAACAAGTGCTAGGAGGAACCCACAAAAAGAACCAGAAGCCCTGGTTGCAGTATAAGGGTCCCCAGCAGAGTCGCTAAGCTGTCGCTCCCACTAAAAGACACCCGGTCAGATAGGGTATAGATGCGAACGGACAGTGAAAGGAGAAATGAAAGAAATAGAGTCGCCAGGTAGGCATTTTTATCCCGAAGGAAAGGTAATGCTTCATAAACCTAGAAAGATATGAATAAGACGGTCGCGAACCAGAGAAACTAAGAAAGGGGGTTGGTTACAACCTGGGAAGGTATTAGCACCCAGATTGTCCGTCATACTCGACGGGATCCACGATTGAAAGTTTGTGTTTAAAGGGGTAGTGTCTGTGCTATCTGTGTGCAAAAGCTGGAAAAGCATGCACAAGTGTCAGTGCAATAAAGTGAAGTGAAATGCTTAAGAATGAGGCTTAAAGGATAATGCTGGAAGAAGGGGAAGACACAGAGACTTTTGTTCGATAACTGTTGAGTTATGCCTATGTATCCTCTCGTGCAATGAGGAAGTCAGAACACCATAGTTCGACTCAAAGAGACTGAAAGATAAATTGACTTGTGAACGGCTTGCTTGTCTATGCTCAAGTGTATGAATCGTCTGGCTCGAGTGCTAACTGCCTTGCATTAGACGGAAGAAGCAAGTTCTCGTTTGTGAGTGAAAATGATGCGAAAAGAATCCCGGAGGAGACGATTATTGTTTGTTTTTGTGTTTTCAATCTTTTATTGTTTTTGGTGTTTGTTATAAGTTAATGAGCTTAAGCCTAAACCAAGGGTTAGTAAATTCATCATATCCTCCCTTTGATTAGGGATAATGAGAATACCTTAAGTATGAGATAAACACCTCAACTTAATTACCATGATGATGTAGGATTAAGATAATTAACCTACTTGTGATTATTTAGATGTTTTTTTTTTAGTTTTTTGTTTAATGTTAAGTAATGAGTTTAAGCCATAATCAAGGATTAGTGAACCCATTACACCATCCTAATAGAAGGATAATAGATGAGCACACTTAAGCTGAGGAAGATACCTCAACTTAATCCATGATTAGGGATTAACCACATGACAAAACAAACCTTTATTAATGTGGATTTTAATTGAGGGTGAGATTAAGAAATGAGTTTTATGGTTTGTAAGACAACTTGAGGGGGACTTGTCCATTAACACTAGGGTTAGTCCTTCTTGACCAATAAAGGAAGAATTAGAACCCTAATGCAAGGCCCAAGTTACAAGCTATTGTCTTAGTGATTATTAAGATGGATTGATTAAGAGGTTTAAGCAAATTAAGGGTTTAACACTTAGGATTAAAGTTATACACTCCATCCTAAGAGAAGGATGCAGGCATAACCCTAATCACAAAGTCTTAAAACCTAAAAGGTTTAGTCTCTAATGATGAGATGAGAAGAGAGACACAAAGAAGACACAAATGTAAAATCTAAAGGGGGACTAATCACAACCCTAATTATTGTCATGCTTGGATGTTCCTATGGTTTATAAGGCTTGCAAGATATCTTCAAAGAAGCCACCAATGGAAGAAGCAGATGAAAGGAGGAGAAGCAGAAGAAACAAGTTACTTACTTCACTGAAGAAGATAAGTAACTTGGAGGAAGAAAGTGAATGATGAACATGAATGAGCAAGCTCACTCTAAGACAAATGAAAATGCAGTAAGGATGCATAAGACAAATGAGCAAGCTCACTCTAAGACAAAGGAAAGAAATGAAATGAAAATGTGACATATGCAAAGGTAAAACCAAAAACAGAAGCAAACACATGATGCAAATGATGCTATGAAATGATGCAAAAGCATGTCAAGTGTTATGAATGTTCATACAAAGAGAAAGAATGCAAATGAAGCATGTAGGAAGCATGAAAACACATGGATGTTTATGAAATGACATGGATGTAAAGCATAGAAAATGTATGAAGAAATAACCAAGCAATGTTCAAGTAATGTCTTAAGATGTATAAGATGGCATACAAATGCTTAGAATGTCATGGAAAGTTCATATGTTCATGCAATGCAATGTAAGATGCAAGTATGGATGCAAGATTAGGGTTACATGAAAGGATGAGATGCAAAAGTCAAAAACATAAGCAAATAGCAAGATAAAAAATTGCAAATGAACTCAAAGGAACCCTAATCCCATATGATTTCACACCCCAAAGGAGAAGGTCTAACTCTTAACCTAAAGAAAGTTATGAATTTTCTAAGTAAACTAGGGTTTTTGGGTACCTTAAGAGGGAAAATGCAAATCAAATGGAAAATGCAAGATAAATTCATGACAAAAGTATGCTAGATACTACATGCTATATTAAGAACAATTCAAAAAGAACCAATGTCAAACTCTTCATGGTTAGGCAGAAAAGAATATTTGAAGTTAGGGTTCAAAAAAGGGATTTTTATGAACCCTAAATTCAAGAAAAATGTCAAAGTTTGATAAAAACCAAAAATAAATTTGTATGAATGGTTTGAAAATGTTTCTAAATGTCCTAAGATGCAATGTGAATTTTTTTTGGAATTTTCAGAAACCTAAATGGTATTTTAATTAATTAATTTCCATTAATTAATTAAAATAAACATTTAAATATTTTTAAAATGATTTTTTAATGCAAAAAAAAAATAAAAATGTTTTTGGGTGAAGAAAAATATTTGAAGACAAAATACAGAAGACAAATATTTTTTGGAATTTTCTAAGTATTTTAAATAAATTATACAAAATAAATGGATAAAATGAAAATAAAAATGAATTAAAGGGGAAGTAAACGCATCTGAGGGCTGAGATTCAAACTCACAGGGGAAGGGTTGACTGCGCACATGATTGTGTGGTTCAGATCACTCCTGGCTAATAAATCCTAATTAATTTAATTAATTCAGTTTAGGGTTTAATGACTCAATCTCAGCCATCCACGCACGCGGGTAAAACACATCCTACGACCCTTATTCAAACTGGACACTAAACCCTAATTAGAACCCTAATTACTTTCAGGTGACTAGAGCTAAGCTCCGGTCATCTTCTCCGGCCAGCCAAACGTGATATCTCACTCAAAACGTAAAATAAACGCATCAAACTCTCCAGAAATGATCCTCACCTCACTCTAAACAAGAATCAACCAACAAATTTCATTAATTTCACATGAACAACAAGATTCAAAGCAAAACGGAAAATCAAACATAAATTTCAGAAGCTTGTGAAATGCTCAATACGCAACCATTTTCAATTTTAAACACATCAGCATGATCAGTGAATCATAAGGAATCATTCAAGAACTTAAAATTGCATTTCTGGAAAAAAAGTTCTTGAGGTTACCTGAGCTTGAGCTTCCTCAGTTTGGAGCTTTTGGACCCACTCTCTTGTGCAAACCCACTCCTCTTGACCTCCTGATGAAGCTGCAATGCTTGGAAGGAGCTTAGAATGGCTGGAATGAAGACTTGCAACTCAACTGGCCAGAAATCGTGTTTTAGTTTTGGGTGCTTTTAGGCTGCAATGAAGGGTGGGAAATGATCCCTTGGTGATGCTGAGTTGAATGATGAAAAAATGTTTGAAGTTTGAGTGTGTGAGCAGAGTGTTTCGAACGCTTTTGCTTTTGGGGTGATTTTGAGGAACTTGGTGATTCTGAGGTTCCAGGCTTGTGTCTTGTGTGTTATGAGTTAATTTTGATCCACATAACATTGTTTGATAGGTCAGAAAGTTGGTGGTGGACTGTGGTGATTGGTATGGGCAAGTTGCCAAAATGTCAACATAACTTGTACTTGAGGTATGGGCTATGGTAGAGGTTGTACAAGGGCATGTCTGGCCTCAGCATTAATCAAGGAGAGCCATGGAATTGAGATTGGGGTGCTGCAGCAAGTGGAAGCATGGTTGTATGAGTTTTTGCAAGTATTGTACATTCTGGCCCCTTTGCGATTTCTTGATGTGCAAGGCATAGAAACTTGAGATTCTTGGGCCAATTCCGAATTTTAGGCAAAACACTATGTTTGTATGATGCCTAGAAGTGTATTAGAGGTCACAAAATGGCTTGGTTTGTGAATTTGCAAAAAATCCTCTTTGGTGTGAAAGTGAAAATTATGTGATTTTTGCCAACTTTGCCAAGCCATAACTTGAGTTCCATAATGAATTAGAACTTGTTCATTTGAAGCAATTTTGGTTGAGAAAGAGGAGGTTGAAAAACTTTCCCAAAATGGAAAGTTTCCATTACAAGTCATTTCCATTTTTGGCAACTTTTGGTTTAGCTCAATTTTCTTCAATTTTGTGAACTTCCAAGCACTTTAATGATCAAATAAAGATCATATAACTTCAATTTGTGAAAAATCCACTTTGGTTCCATTGTTGGAGGCCTCAGATGCCCTGATTTTGCTCTGACTTGCTCAAGAAGTTACCCAATGAACAAATGACTTCCACAATGAATTTCTTCATCAAACTTGGTACACATGATCCTTATAAAATATTGAGATTATTAAAACCAAGAATTACCAAAAATTTGGAGTTATGGCCTCTGAAACGAAAACCCTAATTTCAAGTCATTTGTGCAGTGAAACCCTAGCTCTGCTTCCATGCTTTCCAAGTTCTTGTGATTTCTTGACTTCTTTGAACTTTGAGGGATGTAATATGATGATATAACACACATGGACCCTCTTGGAATTATTGGAGACCTTTGGAGTGGCTCAGATGGATCCTTGGATTTCTCAGATCACAAACCCTAGATGCAGATGAACTTGAAGTAATGCAGTGCAACAAAATGCCATATGATATGATATGCTTAAACTAATGCAAAGATGAAAGATCACAAGCCAATGGTGTGAACTTAGTGAGGGCAAATTTGGGGTTATTACAGGTTGTAATTGATGCAACCATTTCTCCTATCAAAGGCACATTAGGATATTGCCCACAGCTAGTAATGATGTCCTTGCCCTTGGTGCTCTAAGTGCACCATCTGATGTCTTCTGGCGTCAAGGCAATCTATCTCTTAGCCCAGTTCTTTTGCTAATGGGGGTTCAGGAAAGTATCTGACTTTGGCAAATGTCTTAGCAGCAAAGAGTAATAGAGGGGAGCACAACATCTGACTAGTCTTCCTCTTTGCTTCTCATTCCTCTGGTGTACTGAGTAGTAGAAGTCTCCAAGCATGGTAGGAACTGGGTTCCTCAGTAAGAACAAGTGAATGGAATTCTTGCTCACAAATTTTGGCTCATCTGCAAATAGGATAACTCCATACACACTGAGTGCCAAGAGAGCACAGACAGCATCCCACTTCCTTGTTGCAGCATGCAGGGTGGCCTGGGAGATCAAGACGTCTAGATGAAGGCCTGGAACCCTAGCCTTGGTGGTCATGCTCTCATCAATGAGGGAAAGCTCCAAATGCAATGCCCTGGCTATGTCTTCATTCTTGGGAGCAACCATCTCAGGGTTGAAAGGAATCCCTCTCCTGATGGGAACTCCTAACAACATGGAAAATTCTTCTAACAGAGGTCCCAACTGGAAATCAGGGAAAGTGAAACATCTGAGTGGAGGATCATAAAACTGCAAGAAAGTATGGATCATGCTCCTCTGAGATGCATCTAGGTCCATGACCATGTCCAATATGCCCCCATAATGTTTTCTGAATAGTGGGACATGATCAGGAGTAATAAGAGACTGAATTTTCCTGATGCCTATCAGAGTGGGCTCAAAGAAGTGGTATGTGATGTTGCTCTTCCTGGAAGTATCCATGCTGATAATGGATGCTGGTGAAGAAGCTGAGATAAACCCTGATGAAGGTCACTGAATGAGATGCTGGAGATGCGTCTCTGATGAAGATAGCTGGAGAAGAATCCCAGACAAACTGACGGAGATGCTAGAGAGGATAACTGAAGAAGTCTGAGCAGCAGAAGGGGTCAAAACCAAACCAAAGACAATATGGTGGATACCCTGTAAAACAAATAGGCAAATGTTAAATGATGCAAGTATGATATATGCAAAGGGTTTGTGATCAAGTACTGGATATGTTAATCTGCCTTGGTAAAAGTCCATGTGTGTTCATAAGTTCGGATGGAGGCCTAGAAATCCAGTAACCAGATGGGGACTCAAATAAAGAGTCACAAGTCCAGGGTAATCACAAGAACTGTCCAAAGTGATGCATTCTTAAAACAAAACTAGTAACAGGGTATGATGTGGCCAAGGGTTCCTGCAAACCTGTAAACATCCCAATCCCCCTCACATGTAATGTTCTAGAACAAGGATCCTCAGACTTGGATCAGTTATGAGAAGTGTAAACACTTCTAACCCGGAGGTACATTGTTTACAATAACCATAAAAGATCCTCCTCTAATTCACCTCAGATGCTGAAGGTCATAAAAAGGTCATCTAGACTTAGCAGGCTTCCCAGATAGCCCTAGTACTACAGGAAATCCGTAGCACATAGTTCTCAAGAAGAAATCCATGTCTGAACCGTGTTTCATATTCCCGCACCAGACCGAAATGGAATGGGAAATAATATGAAGCCACTCTAGCCTATGTGTCACTCAGGTCCCAGGTATATGACCTTAATCACTCAATGATCCCCACCCACCAAGGAAAACACAGATCCAGCATATGACAATGACAGTATGAAATGCATAGAAAACTGTAAATGAAAGCAATAAATTAAGTTGTACAGAAAGCAATAAATAAGCACAAGTAGCACATAACACCCCCGTAAACACAAATCAAACAAGCGCTAGGAGGAACCCACAAAATGAACCAGAAGCCCTGGTTGCAATATAAGGGTCCCCAGCAGAGTCGCCAAGCTGTCGCTCCCGAAGATTTGCATCCCGGTACAAGCACGAACGGTCGGCGAAAGGAGAAATGAAAGTGAACTGAATAGAGTCGCCAGCTAGACATTTTTATCCCGAAGGAAAGGTAATGCTACATAAACCTAGAAAGATATGGATAAGACGGTTGCGAACCAGAGAAACTGAGAAAGGGGGTTGGTTACAACCTGGGAAGGTATTAGCACCCAGGTTTTCCGTCGAACTCGACGGGATCCACGCTTACAAGATTGTGTTTAAAGGGGTAGGTGTATGTGCTATCTGTGTGCGAAAGCTGGAAAAGAATATACAAGTGTCAGTGCAAAGAGGTGTGAATTGCTCAAGAACTGAGGCTTAAAAGGGAATGCTAAAAGAAGGGGATGACAAAGAGACTTTTGTTCGATAACAGTTAAGTTATGCCTATGTATCCTCTCGTGCAATGAGGAAGTAAGAACACCGTAGTTCGACTCAAAGAGACTAAAAGATAAATTGACTGATGAAATGCTTGCTTGTCTATGCTCAAGTGTATGACTCGTCTGGCTCGAAGGAGACGATTATTGTTTGTTTTTGTGTTTTCAGTTTTGTTATTGTTTTTGGTGTTTTGCATAAATTAATGAGCTTAAGCCTAAATCAAAGGTTGTATACTCATTATATCCTCCCTTGATTAGGGATAATGAGAATACTTAAGTATGAGATAAGCACCTCAACTTAATTACCATGATGATGTTGGATTAGGATCATTAACCTACTTGTGATTAATTAGATGTTTTTGGGTTCTTGTTTAGTGTTAAGTAATGAGTTTAATCTCTAATCACAAACTAGTGAACTCATTACACCATCCTAATAGAAGGATAATAGATGAGAACATTTAAGCTAAGGAAGATACCTCAACTTAATCCATGGTTAGGGATTAAATTCATTATATAACAAACCTTTATTAAATGGATTTTAAATAAGGTATGAGATTAAGAAATGAGTTTTATGGTTTGTAAGACAACTCGAGGGAGACTTGTCCATTAAACACTAGGGTTAGTCCTTCTTACCCATAAAGGAAGAATTAGAACCCTAATGTATGGCCCAAGTTACAAGATGAAGTCTTAATGATTATTAGGATGATTTGATTAAGAGGTTTAAACAAATTAAAGGTTGAACACTTAGGATTAAAGTTATACACTCCATCCAAAGAGAAGGATGCAGGCATAGCCCTAATTCCAAAGTCCTAAAATCTTAAAGATTTAGTCTCTAATGATGAGATGAGGAGAGAGACACAAAGAAGACACAAAGGTAAAAACAAAAGGGGGACTAATCACAACCCTAATTATTGTCATACTTGGATGTTCCTATGGTTTGTGAGTCATAAAGGAGATCTTCAGAGAATCCACCAATGGAAGGAGCAGATGAAAGGAGGAAGAAACAGATGAAATAAGTTACTTACTTCATTGAAGAAGATAAGTAACTTAGAGAAAGAAAGTGAGAGATGAACATGAATGAGCAACCTCACTCTAAGACAATGAAAAATGCAGCAAGGATGCATATGAAGAAGATGAAGAGAAATTAGAAGTGAAGGAAAATTCACATCTCAAGTTAACTTACCACCTGAAAATGTTAGCATAAGATGCATAAAGAAATAAATGACATGAAAAGATGCAAATACAAAGGTAAAATCCAAAACCAGAAGCAAACACATGATGCACATGATGTTATGACATGATGCAAAGGCATACCAAGATCTATGAATGTTCTTACAAAGATAAAGAATGCAAATGAAACATGTGGGAAGCATGAGAACACATGGATGTTTATGAAATGAAATGGATGCAAAACATAGAAAATGTATGAAGAAATGAGCAAGCAATGTTCAAGAAATGTCTTAAGATGTCTAAGATGGCATAAAAGTGCTTAGAATGTCATGACAAGTTCATATGTTCATGCAATGCAATGTAAGATGCAAGTATGGATGCAAAATTAGGGTTACATGAAAGGATGAGATGAAAATGATCAAAACAGAAACAATTCACATGATAAAAATTTGCAAATGAGCTCAAACAAACCCTAACCCCATATGATATCACACCCCAAAGGAGAAGGTCCAACTCTTAACCTAAAAGAAGTTATGATTTTTCTAAGTTAACTAGGGTTTTTGGGTACCTTAAGAGGAAAAATGCAAATCAATTTTAAAATGGAAGATAAATTCATGACAAAAATATCCTAGAAACTACATGCTATATGGAAAATAATGCAAAAAGAATCATTGTCAAACCCTTCATGGTTAGGCAGAAACGAATTTTCAAAGTTAGGGTTCCAAAAAGGGAATTTTATGAACCCTAAATTCAAAGAAAATGTCAAAGCACGTTCAAAACCAAAAAGAAATTTGTATGAGTGGTTTGACAATGTTTCTAAATGTCCCAAGAAGCAATGTGAATTTTTTTGTGATTTTTGGAAACGTAAATGGTATTTTAATTAATTAACTTCCATTAATTAATTAAAATAAACATTTAAATATTTTTAAAATTATTTTTTAATGCAAAAAAATAAAATAAAAATGTTTTTGGGTGAAGAAAAATATTTGGAATTAAAATGCAGAAGGAAATATTTTTGTGATTTTTCTAGGTATTGTAAATAAAATGATAAAGAAAATGCAATTTTAATGAAATAAAAATTAAAATAAATGAAAGTATGACAAATCAGTGGACCAGATTCAAAGCTGGGAGAAAGATGTTAACCAGCGCGCAATCTAATGGCTGAGGTTTGTCCTGACTAATTAATTCAGATTAAATTAATTAATTAGGTTTTAGGGTTTAATGACTAATCTGGGCCGTCCAAACACGCGCGGGAAACATCATCCAAGGGCCAGAATTCAAACTTCCTTAATTAAGAATATTAACCCTAATCAGTCTCAAGTGGCCGGAGAAGACTTCCGGTCGTCTTCTCCAGCGAGACCAAACTACAAACTTCTTCCCTAGGCCATTTCCAGAGCTCTAAAGCTCCAGATCACATCCCCAGCTCACCCCAAGCACAAATCAACCCTAAAAAATCATTTCTCATTCATCATTCTCAAGATTCGAAGAAGAACATAAAAATGGCAAAACTTTCAGACAACCATGAAATTCTTAATACGCAACCATTTTCAAAACCAACAAGTGCAATGTGATCAGTGAAGCATATAGATCATTTCTATAACTTAAAAAACAAGTTATGGAAAAAAGTTTGAAGGTGGCTACCTGAGCTGAAGCTTTCACCTCTAAAGCTTTTGGACCTCTTCTCCAGTGCAAATCCACCCCAATGGACTCATTGATGATGTTGAGAAGCTTGGAATGAGTTGAAATTAGCTGGATTGAAAGGTTGCAGCTCAACTGGTCCAGAATCGTGTTTGTGTTTGGCTGACTTTTAGGGCTTGGTAATGGTTGGGAAATTATCTGTGGGTGATGGTGAGTTGATCTATGGAAAATATTGGAGGTTTGATGCTTGTGCAGAGTGTTTCAAAGAGAGGAAGGTTGAAGGTGATGTTGTGAAACTTGGCCTATGAGAGGTTCTGAGCTCCAATGTTATGTGAAGTAGCTTGCTTTCAGTCCACATAACATGTCTTGATAGGTCAGAAAATGGGTGGTGGCCTGTGGTGATTGGTATGGGGCAAGTTGCATAAGTCAACAACTTGTGTACTTGAGGTATGGGCTCATGTAGCAGCTGTTTTAGGGAATGTCCTAGTTCATCCTTGATCAAGGAGAGCCATGGGATTCATTTAATGCAGCTGGATAACTTAGAGGCATGGCTTTCATAAGTATTGCAAGTGTTATTCATTTTGCCCCTTTTGTGATTTCTTGTGATGCAAGCCATAGAAACTTGTGATTCTTTGGGAAATTCTGGTCACAATGCAATGTACTATGTTTGTATGATGCTTAGAGAGTGATTAGAGGTCACAAAATGACTTGGTATGTGAAATTGCAAAAAATCCTCTTTGGTGTGAAAGTGAAAATTATAGGATTTTTGCCAACTTTGCAAGGCCATAACTTGAGTTCCATAATGAATTAGAACACATTCTTGTACTTTTTGAAAATGGAATGATCTATACTACAACTTTCATGACCAAAAATTTTTCATTTGAAGCATTTTTGGTTGAGAAAGAGGAGGTTGAAGAACTTTCCCAAAATGGAAAGTTTCCATTACAAGTCATTTCCATTTTTGGCAACTTTTGGTTTAGCTCAAATTTCTTTAATTTTGTGAACTTCTAAGCACTTCAATGATCAAATAAAGATCATATAACTTCAATTTGATGAAAATACCCCTTTGGTTCCATTGTTGGGGGCCTCAGATGCCATGATTTTGCTCTGACTTGCTCAAGAAGTTATCCAATGAACAGATGACTTCCAGAATGAATTTCTTCATCAAAATTGGTACATATGATCCTTATAGCATCCTAAGAACAATAGAAACAAGAATGACCAAAATATTTGGAGTTATGGTCTCTGAAACCAAAACCCTAATTTCAGGTCATCTGTGTAGTGAAACCCTAGCTCTGCTTCCATGATTTCCCAGTCCTTGTGATTTCTTGACTTCCTTGATCTTTGAGGGATATAATATGATGATAGAACACACATGGACCCTCTTGGAATGATTAGAGACCTTTGGAGTGGCTCAAATGGATCATTGGATTGCTCAGATCACAAACCCTAGATGCAGATGAATTTAACTATGCAGATGAAACAAAAATGCAATATGAGATGATATGCTTAAACTTATGAAAATATGAAAGATCAAAAGCCATGATGTGAAATTAGTGAGGGCAAATTTGGGGTGTTTACACCTAGCAACTGGTATTAAAAATTTGTCGAAGTCGATTCCTTCTTTCTAAATAAATCCTTTTGCCACAAGTCTCACCTTGTTTCGAGTTACTTCTCCTTTGGGATTCATCTTCACCTTGTATACCCACTTCACATGGCCGTGCCTCAAAAAATATGATCCTCATGAACACGATCGCAAATGACCTAACAGAGAGTTACCACCAACATTTATTTATTCCCAAAGAGGATAGGGAAAAAAATTGATAAAACCCACGAATGGAAAAGATATGATTGGTCATTACAACCATTGTCAGGGTTCAGAAGTCGGTTACACAAGGTGAGGGTATTAGTACCCCTATATCCATTGTACTCATGCCTACATATCCTTTTGGTGCAATAATGAAGTCAGAGCATCCGTAGTTCGGGCTACAGTTTGTTGGTTGATTTTATTTCCTTGAGAAAGGTTTATGAAAATATTGTTCTTGAGTCGGATTGCACTAGTGATTATGGGTAGAGGTGAATATTACTATCAACTAAGCCAAACGTCTTGCGTCAAAATAATCAGAGTGAATGTATGATAACTTCATTCTCCTCCTTCTCTACCATTCAAGGCTCGTGGCACACAATTCCACTTGTATTTTATTTTATTTTTTAGTTTATTTGGGAAAGAGTCACTTGATGTTAGATCAAGGGTTTTATTGGATTTAATTAAGAAAATATTTAAGTAATGGAAAAGGTTGATGGCGAGGCAAAGAACACTTGACTTACAAGGGAATCAGGCAATTACTCAATATTAAATCGAGGATTGGTTTGAAAATGGTTTAAGTGTATAAGTGATCAATTTTAATTAACGAAATTAATTGATTAAAGTTTGCTTAAATATTTAATTAAACTAATCAAAATTAATTATTGAAATTATTTATGTAATCAAGAAACTAAGTTAATTAAAATGGATTAACAAAATTAAATAATTAAACAAAATTTAATTAATCAATTTAATTAAAATAAAGAATAGAAACGAATGCAAAGGATCGAACCGAGCTACAAGTAATGTGCTCAAAGCCAGTTTATACCTAATGAAAACACGAGGAGAATGTCATATGCAAAATGTTCATTATGTAACACCCTTGTACCCCACATACAAATACGCGATAAAGTAATCATTTAAATCATAGTACAACAAAGAAAGGCATCACATTTTCCTCTTTAAAAACATCATAATAACAAATCCTACTCTGTAACACGGTTTTTTTTACAATCAAAACATCCCAATAAAATTGTAACGCCCATATAAAATATATCTATAATAATATCATACAAGTGTTATTTTGGTACTGACGCCATCATAATGCCTACTAGTGTAATTCACATTCTTGACCAATTCTAAAAATTCTATACAACAATGGTACAAGACATGAAAATCATACTAAAATAAAAACACTAAGATCAATACACTATCCAATATTGTACAAAGATACAGAAATACACAGCGGAAGACTAAATCTATGTTTCACTTGAAACATCCTGAGCATATCTCCACTTGTAAATCAAACCTGCAAAAGAAACCTGAAAAGCAACAACAATAATAGGGTAAGATAACAACATCTCAGTGGGTTCCCTATCTTAGAGTTCTCTCGGATCTAAGGGTTCAATTCTAAACAATACTCAAGTCAGGAAAAAGCCTAGACTTCGAGTTCACATAACAACTAGAAGCGTCAAGGTAAAACAGAACAGAGCACACACAAGGTACTTAGAGGCATCTTTCCCCGCTCAGCCATAGTCGTAGCATACGAGCTCGGGTCACTCTATCCTTAATATGTAGATAACTTTCCTCGCCCATCCACACAAGAACGAGCATGGGTCACTCATTATCTACCTATAGATAACTTTCCCCGCCCAACCACACAAGGACGAGCACGAGTCACTCATTATCTACCTAAGGTACTTTCCCCGCCCAGCCACACAAGGACGAGCATGGGTCACGATACCTCACCACAAAGTAACTTTCCCCTCCCAGCCACACAAGGACGAGCACGGGTCACTCATTACTTATCCTAATGGATACTTTCCCTGCCCAGCCACACCAGGACGAGCACAGGTCACGGTCATCCATTAAGGGATTCGAATCCACGAATTAATTATGTCTCCCCGACCGTCCCGCCTCGTGGAACCTCGACACGAGCCATATATAATTAAATTAGGATTACAACGCGATGGGAACAAAACCTCCATACTATTACAACTACCTATCCCGAGTACACTTTTCGAGTATCGACGTCTAAGCATTGTCACGTCTCTAGTAAAATTTTGTATCAACCTAGGGTAGTCCTACTTACTTCACAAGTTATACCATTTCTCAATTCCTAATCACCATACTAGGCCATTCACATGGTTTAAGATAAGGTTTCCTCACTCTTTCACTATTCTTGATACTTTAAATTTATATGGTTTTCAATTACATAATTCTAACATTTTAGTTCAATTACCACCAACAATTCTCAGAATAATCTCATGCCTTTACTCTCAATCACTCCTCATGATTAAGCATACCTTCCACAATTCCCTAACTAACATAATTACGGTTTATCGGAAAATTTGGGTAGAAGTAGGCTCAAAATAATATTTCTCGATCTCATAAGATAGTACATATTATTAGCTTCAATTCGATATATGGAACAGCAAAAACGGACACCCGAGGAAAAGGATATGAGATTGACATTCTTTCCATTAATCTCAAAAATTAATAAATATCACAAATTAATTAATCTCACAAATTAATTAATTTCACATATAAAACAATATTTCTTCCTTCCATCAAATATAGCATTGAAATATCTTTCCAATGCTTCGAACGGGGTCAAATCAGAGTTACAGTTCAAAATATACGCCCGTTTCAAATTCCATTTTTGAAAAAACTACAGGGTGCAATCGATTGCACAACTACTGCAATCGATTGCACAGTCCCAGATTTTCAAAAAAAAAGTTTTTGGACTATGGTACAATCGATTTGCACTCTATTGCAATCGATTGTACTTGCTATAAAACCTTAAAATCACTTTTAAACTCCAAAATCTCATTTAAACATCACCAACCAGTTAAATCATCAACAAAACATGATTATATGCATATAACAACCACTATACTTCATTTTTAACAAGTTTTAACCGTTTAAACTTTCGATTTATCAATTTTATGATTTCCTCAAAACATAACCTAACTATTAAAATCAAGAATTTCTAAAAGAAGGTTTCTAACTAGAGCCCACTTTGACAATGAAGAGGAGTTTGGTGAAGATTGATGGAGAATGGTGATGATCCAAGATTTCCCTCTTCTTAGGTTTTCCTTCTTCTTTCTCTTCTCTTCCTTTCTTTCTTTCTTTCTATTTTCTTTCTTCTTACCAACTTTCTCTTCTTTTCCCTCTTTATAACAAATTCTTGTTTTCTTTCTTTTTAAACCAAACAACAATAGTTATACTAATATAACTATTAGTTAATAAGCTAACAGGTCCAAATTGAGAGTATCCAAAAATATCTCTAAGTCGACTATTTAATAAAACCTCTGAGTCAGATAATACTTAATTAATTAATTTAAGTTCGTCGGTTTCTCTAATTATTTTAACTTAAACTCTCAGAGCACACTAGAACCCTATTAATCTCAATTAATATTATCTAAAACATTTTATTAAAATACGGGGTATTACATCCTCCATTCCTTGAATTGAAATTCGTCCTCGAATTTCCTGTAATCCATATCAACACAGTTTGCAACATTGTCCTAGATCTATATTTATTCTTACTTCTCCTACATGTTCTAACATACTCAAATTCCAATTTGACTTCGTGACCCTAAGTCTTCGTTTCATAACAATCAAACTTCATGTCTTTACTCACACGATTGTTCCAACATTGGGTTAACTTCTAACTCACTATTTCCACAATTTATTCGTTGCTTCATACTGAATCACTTAGGCTTACCTCTCCTTCTAAGAAACATACCATTCTAATCCCTTATATTTATTCATAACACAAGGCATAACATTCCAACTTAATTTCAGAACCATAATACTCGACAAAACTCTACAAGGTATCTTAGTGAAATCTTATCTACATATAATTTCTAACGAAAGCTCTTATTACAATCCTTCAATCACTAAAGTTATTTCAAAGGTCGTCAAACGACTTCTTTACCAATTCCACTCGGTCTTATACCAAAACTATAAACAGTTACATCGGACACTTCATTCCTTCAGTATCTTACTATATACAACACACTTCGAACAAAATTATCTTACCTCAATACTCATAAATAATTCTCTTCTGATTTTTAACAATTCGACTGAATTCTTTCATCTTTCTCCTTCCACTATGCTTTCAAAGCCTAGATATGGAGATACCACGAATTCTCAAGAAATACTAGGTAATTGATATTCTGCGGAGAACACTCTATTCATCGGAGTTTCCACCAATCAACAAAACAAACTTGCAGACATTCCGGGATGGAATAACTTACTTGTCAACCATGCAATAACAACTTCGGTCCAAACTCTCCAACGACAGAGATACAGGGGTTTTACCGTTGCAATCATAACTAATACAATTCCAATTTCCATTCTAAACTCGAAACAATTTATCCAATTTGGCTTAACAAATCTGTCCATGGTTATTATTCTCCGTATCGATTCTCTTCATAGGATTCCATTCACTCAAAGTTTCTGTTGACACAAGGTTTCCATTAATAACAACGTGGTACATCACAGAGCTTACATTCATTAATGATTCACCAATACCAAACTTAAGTCGTCCTTAACATACTTGCGGATCTCCATAACACTTGACTATTGCACACAACATTCCACTTACTCACCTTTTTGGGACCATATGAACTTCTTGTTCAAATCCATTTCTCTCAAGGGTCTCGTTCCTTTAACGATCCAATTTACATGCTTAAATTCGGAATATTCACCTCTCACTCTTACCTAGAAGGTAACTTAAAAAATCCATATCTTTGAGTACGACTCAGATGTACACATCTGGTATTACTCATACAGAGTCCATAACTTGATGTTAAGAATTTAGCAATACAAGAGCTAACCAATTGTTCATATCTTACCCACACAATAATCCAGATACCAAAAAGTTTCCTGGGAGATCAAGACTTCATGAGTCTCTTATAACTCTTCCATTTAGTTCCTCAATAGTCGCAATGACGACACACCAATTATTCAGATCATTTGTTGTCTACCAAATATGCTCAAAATAAAGTCCAACACTTTATCCTCTGATACTTCAAATAGAAGCTAAAACGAACTTACAGTTTAGAAAGTACAATTCTCTAAAGTCTTCCACAAAGTCACGTGTCAATCGATTACCTATCTAAGGCTAAACGGTCGAGCACAATTGAACTTGTTCCTCTTGTTAACAAACAACCCAACTCAAAATTATCCATCTAGTCCATTCTAACTTGCAATAAGACTCTCATTCACGGTTTCTAAACACGTGTAACAATCATTCATCATCCATAACTCAAGATAACACAAACAGGGCACCGCATGCAGATTATACTCTCCGACAAACGACGAAGTAGAACTACCATTATGTTACGGTCATAACACAAATACTCAAAGGAATAGTTTGATTCCACTCATACAACAACGTCAGTAGGAAGACAACAATGACGACATCAAAAGGGTTTCAGTCCCAAGCTAACACTCAGTTTGTCGATAAACAAATCCAACACACAATCCATATCGGGTAAACAAACAACGTTGTCCTCTCTCTTGAATTCCTTGGCAAGAATTAAAACAACAACAACAACATTCTTAATCCCATATAGATAATTTCCAAATACTTCGATTATTCACAAACACAGGAGTTTTCCCTTACACTTGAAAACTGAGGCAATGCACTCCCCTGAAGAACCTTCAATATCTCTACTTACGTATTAATTGGGGTTCTCTTATCCTCTACTAACCATTTCCTATAATGTCTCCACAACTTCCTATCAGTACCGAGAACGCTTCAATTGGGAACTCTGGTCAAAATGTATGCATCTTAGCAAGATCCAATTTTCAAAACTTAACAATGGTAACCGGTCACTACCAGGAGGGTAACCGATTACTCCACGCAAGACATAACTTCCAGTAGCCGGAAGAGATCTTAGTAACACAATTTTGTAACCGGGTACTACCCAGAGGGTAATCCGATCACTTCAAACACGAAAACACAATTATGGTTTTCATTGCTACCTAAACCTCCCAAACTTATTCCAATCACGTCCCAAAATTTACAACCATACTAACAAACGATTCTACGCATATAGCAATCACAATACCAGAGTCCTAATGGATGAAACATCATTGATTACACTTCCTTAGCTTTAGTTCCAACAACATCTCAAAAACTCCATTTTACATTCGTCCAAAAATACATTCCATTAACACCTTCTCATAATGCACTACTGTCGCTCCCGATATTTTTATCCTAGTGCAAACGCGAAAGTGGCGCGGAAAAGGTAGAGTTGCCAGCCAGACATTTTTATCCCGAATGGAACGGGAAAGGTAATGATGCACAAACCCGAGGAAGAAGGAAAGGACAAGGTCCTGCGAACCAAAGATCTAGGTTCGGGAGTCAGTTACGACCTGGGAAGGTATTAGAACCCCAGATTGTCCGTCGTACCCGACGGGATCCACGCTTGTTTGTTTTGCTTCAAAGGGTGAGAAATAAAGTGTTGCTGAACAAAAGAACTGCTAAATGGAATGAGAATGTAAATGAGAAAGGGATAAGAAAAGAGAATGGAAAGAAAGAGGGAAATGTAGGGAAAATAAAGAATGTGCTCGAACGGGCCCTACCCCGCTGCCTACGTACCTCATCGGGAAAATAAGGATCAGAGTCGTCGTAGTTCTCCTAAATAAGGTGGGAACTATTTGTTTGAGTTTTTTATAGCTGGAACTGCGTATGTCTATGCTAAGATGTTGCAGACTCGTATGGTTAAAGTGCATTTACCGTCTTGCATGCGAGACAAGTCGTTGCGAGTTCGCGTTGAGAATGAATGAGGTGAGAAGAGAAGTTCCCACAGGAAAGTTGTTTATTGTTTATTGTTCGCTTTTTAAGAGTTTTATATTAATTTGGAACAAGGAAGTGAATTCAAACTCATTTCCATGGAATGTGTACTTGCTACTACATTCCAAGATGGAATAATAGAACATGCACACCAAGTAAGGAGAATTTATCCAAGACTTGTTTCCAAGGATTAGGGTCTAAGTTCACTAGCTTGTAGAACTTTATTACATGTTTTTGTAGCTTTTGTAAAGAAGTATCTTTTAGGTTTTTCTTTGTGAAACAACCCTTTGATAAGACTTGTACATCATGCTAGAAAATCCTACACTATTCCAAGATGGAATGAATGCAAGTGTCCCATGGAATAAGGCTATACACAAGGGATCCTTTCATGCATTTATTAAATCTTTTTGGATTTTGTTTGAAGATGAGAAGAGAAAGACTCAAGAGGAAAAGGGAAAATCTAATGGGGGACTAAGACACAACCCTAAGTTATCTTATTATGTACAAGTGTGATCCTATGGTTAATGAGGTATTCTAACCTAAGGAGAAGAAAGAACAAGTTAGAATTCAACTTACTTCCTAAGGAAGTTAAGTTAAATCTAAAGAGAGAAAGGGGAACCTATGAACAAAGCACACAGATTCTAAGGCAATTCAAATAAATGCACAAAGGAATAAGAATGAAGTTATTACCTTATATTCCCCCCTACAAAACAAATATTAGTATGATGAATAAAAGCGAACAAGTATTACATGGTAAATCTTCACAAATAATTCACATTATTTAAAGGAAGAGATTAGTGAACTCCTAAGACAATTACCTAACACTAAGGCAACTTATAAGATGGTAAACTTAAAAAGTCAGTAGCTAAACCTAACTAAAGTATTCTAAAATTACAAGAGTAACCAAATTCAAACTATGCCCTAAAAGGAAGTTAAACCCTGATAAGAGCTAAGGTAAAGTTACATGAAGAAACTTAAAGGATTAAGTAAACTAAAATTGCATAAACCCTAAGGTGAATAGAAAATCCAGGGGCTAACACCTTCCTAAAGTCCTCTAAGATGTCAAACTAAAAGGCGATAAAGAGATCCAAGTGAAAGAGATGCCAATTGTATGAGTGATGATGTGAACATGAGAAGAACATGCACATAAAGCTTCAAAGGAAGAAAACTTAAAGTACAACTCAAACATGAATCAAAAGAATTTGGATTTCCCATAAAAATACTAGGGACTTGTTGGAATTATAAATGTGGTTTGAACATGCAATGATTATCACAAAATAGGTTTTGAGGGGCTAAGATGGAGGGTGAAGAAGAATTAGGTCAAAAGGAAGGCAAAAGAAACTTAAGACTCAAGCAAACCCTAAAATCAAAAGACAAAGCTCTAACTATTGTATTCTACACTTAAGGACCTCCAATGTGACCTACAAGACTCATAACCAAGACCTTAGATAAATGGCATGAATGCCTTATTCAAATGGAGATGAAAGCAACTATTAAAAGGGACCAAAAAGGACATAGGACTTAAGCAACTTGGGAAAAATACCAAATGACCTAGAAAAATTATGAAATTTAAAATTAGACCTCACAATCCAGAGAATAACACGTGTACAAAAACTCTCATGAAAATTCCTAATTTTGAGTAGTAAAAGAATCATTAGAATGTAATTAGGGTTTATGTGAACCTATGTGAATAATGGACTCAAAAGGACCCAAAAAATGACCTAAAAAACCAGAGAAAAATATTTTGGGGAAGTTTAATGAGCTCTTACAAGAATGCAAAAAGAATGGGGTCTTTATCTTTTGTGATTTATGAGAACAAAAATATAAAAATGATTGGTTCAAAATGGAGATATTGTTTAACAATTAAAAGGGAAATTAATTATGACTTCAAAAATTAATAAAAATAAAAGATAAAAATATGGAAAATTAGAGAAATTGAGAGTATCCTATATGAATTTATTTGGAATTTCTTGATGCAATTACTATTTTTAAAAATAAGAAACGAAATTGAAATTTTAATGAAAAAGAAATTAAAAATAAGCCAATTGGTTTGGGCCTGGGGGGTTCAAAAAGTAGCAAAAACAACATAATGGACTTAAGTGAAATGCGCAGGGAGGTGTGATTATGAAATTGAAGACTTTGTGTTGACTTTGGACACGTGAATGACACATGGATTTTAATGCGCTGGCAGACTTAAAGCCATTGGATCAGAAAGAATCAAGGGCCATGACTTAAAGTTAGGAAATATATTAGGGCACTATTCAGATGACCGAAGATGAATTTCGGTCATCTTCTCCGTTCAAGCTCCTGTAGGGAAAACCTCTAAATCTCACTAAAATGAAAATCATGACCATCACTAAATTCGCCTCTCTACACTGATCATAAATATGGCTTCAAAAATCACTTAGGGTTCCTAAATTTCCTGAATCGAAAGCAAAAATCCAAGCCTGAAAATTGAATCTGAGCATCTACAATGCCTATCAACTAGATATCCATCTCATAACCTCTATCAGTCCTCAATCAACATAAAACCAATTGAAAATGCTCAATTCAAACAAGTGGAATTTCAAGACATACCTGAGTTGCAGAGATGTGAAATTGTTGGTAGAAGGCCAGAAATGAGGATCCTTAGCTTGCTGGATCTTGATCTTGATCAATGGAAGTGAAATAACACTATGGGAGCTATGAATCCTGAGTAATTGATGAAAGTGCAGAGAAGATCAATATTATACAATATGGATTCCTTGATGTTTCAAGCTATGCCTTCCATGGATCTTGAGCTTGAGATGATGCTGATGATAGATTGAGAGAGATTGAAGCAAGATTATGGCAATCTGAGGAGTTTGAATCCAAAATGCAGTGAAGCTTCAACAATGTGTAGTGTTGGATATTGAAGCTTTCAGGTTGTGCAATGCTTGATAATTGATCTTGATATGATGAAGATGATCAATGGAGTAAGAATGGATCCAAATCAATGATGACAAAGCTTGCTCGAATCCATTTGCAATGTGAAAATTCAGAGTGAAACTTTGCAAATTTTGGTGATTTGTGATGAAAAATGAAGCTCTCCCTTGCACTACAGTGATGACCTTGCTTTATAGAGCTCTTAACCATGGTTAATCATCCCTTGGGTTAACTGAGTGAGTGAGGTTAAATGAGTGAGGCAGTTATGGCAGCTATGCCAGCTGTAACATCTAGAAGCTTCTCCAATAGAATTCAATCCAATGATGCAGGCTTCGTGTTGCTTATGGTGTGACTCGAGTGCAACTTGGATTTATGCATTTGGAAATGGAATGATGCAATGCAGTCATGAACATGGTCCTTATAGTGAGGTGCCTTGTGGTGTAGGCTGAAGCAATGCATTGTGAATGACCAATGCTCATTGACTTGGATGCTTGATGAAGCATATCAGCTAAGGTGGTGATGCAAGTAGGTGATGATTTTATCCTTTCAAAGGAGACCTCATGGTCCTAACATGATGAAAAACACAACAAGACTAAGACTAAACTCTTCACTTGATCACTTTCTTAGAAAGCAAGAAACCAAGCTGCATACCATGATCTTCAATGGAAGATTTCTTCCATCTCAAGCAATCAACTCAAGTGGTTCTTGGACTCAAATTGAGGTGGAGGGATCATGGAACAAGTTTGGTGTTTGGACCATAATGAATGATGACCTCTAATTATCTTAAAATGGTCATTGAATAGCATGCCAACAAGCTACCCAATTGGCCTTCCAGATTACCTTGCCACAAGCCCATGGTGCCTATGCATGATCAGTTTTAACCCTCTCACTTTACCCCTTCATAGCCATCAATCCTTTGCTCAAATGGAAAAAAGTTGAACATCAATATTGTAGGGATTATGTAGAGGAACAACTTTGTAGTTCAAAGGAAATTCATTTGAGGCCTCTAACATGGAGAGAATTGACTTTCATTATGACCCACCACTTGCTTGATGAAATATCTTACCTGGCGCGCGCAGGAGGCAAGGTCTGGCTTGGCTTTTTTCCCTAGCTTGCCTTGATTTGCACCAACTTTGAATGATCATATCTCACTCAATTTTGATGTTATGAAAGAGTTCCACCTGTGGATTTGAAGCTCAAGAAGCCCTATTTAATTGGCTTCAAGTAGAATTTTGATAACCCTCATAATTTAGGAGAAGGTCTCTCTCAAAGATGCTGCAAAAATGGCCAAAACTTGCCATTTTTGGAAACCCTAATTTTCCAAAAATGGTAAGTTTTGGTTTTCTTGATTTCTATTGATTCCTCTATCATTTCTTGATCAAATTTGAACCATAGGATCCTTGTAACCCTAATTTCATGATTTTGATCTCAAAAAGTCAGGAGTTGACTTTTTCTTCAGCATGGTGGACTTTTCCCCAAATCCTTGATTTTCAATCATCTGGCCAATTGAACCTCTTACATAATGAATTTGTGGATGAAATTTGAACCCTAGGCACTTGTCCTTATATATAAGACAATGGATTCCTCTTTGAATCATAACTTCTTGCAGAAGCCCAGTAGAAATGAAACCCTAATTTGGCCTTTTTCATCAGGAGGTGTTGCACTGCTTGCCTCCTTTGATCAAACCAAATCCTTCCATGACTTATGGCTTAAAATGAGTACTTGTGGGGTGTTATGGACCTTTTGCACAATGTTGAAAAGCTTTATGCCCCTTTGATTGCCTTTGTATAGCCTTTAGTTGGTCCAACCATTAACCACATACCTATGCCTCAGCTATGCTACACATGATGCAATGTTTTTGGTTATTTTATGAACTTATGTATGCTAATTGCAATGAAAAATGTTGAGGAAATGAGAGGGAAAATTTTGAGGTATTACATCTACTAATATTGTTTCCATATCGTGTTCACTCCACGCTCTACGGTAATTCTCTCATAATCAAATATAATTCATCTTACTAGAATTCTCCCAACACCAGGGGCTTACTTTATCACTTATCACAACCTTATATAGTCCATACCAAATACACCTCAAGTCACTAAATAAAGCTTGTTCTTTCTTCGACACTACACCTTATACTATTCCTTGGGTAATTTCAACACTTACTGAATTGATCCATTACTAAATATAACACCCTGATTTATCACTCTAAACTTTATACTATTCCTTGGGTAATTTCTACTCTTCGTTCGGGGTATGTTTGTCTCACTTGAAACGTGTAATCACATCCTTGTGTTTCTCTTCACGCTTCACCGTGACTTTAGATTCTCAAAAGAAATGTACATTCTTAACTTGTAACGTCTATCCATCCGTGAGGTATTATCCGAATACATTTCTTGAAGTACTCTCGCTCATCTAAGATGTCATCACGGCCTTAGAACTAAAACACTAATAATTTTCTCATTCCTGAACCTTACGTCACACTTTCCACAAAGCATCTTCTCTTTCCTTCGAATGAGATTTCTCAAAACTCTTGTCCATACTGTCGCTCCCACCAAAATGAGGCTAAGTCAAATGGGGTACAGACGCGAACGGTCGGCGAAAGAGAGAACACGCAAGGGTGAACTCAGAAAGAAAAGAGTCGTCAGCTAGGCATTTTTATCCCGGAGGAAAGGTAATGCTGCATAAACCTGAGAAAAGATGGATAAGACGGTTGCGAACCATAGAAACTGAGAAAGGGGGTTGGTTACAACCTGGGAAGGTATTAGCACCCAGATTGTCCGTCGTACTCGACGGGATCCAAGCTTAAAAGATTTGTGTTTTGTAAAGGGGTAGTGTCAGTGCTATTTTGTGTATCAAAGCTGGAAATAATGCAAGTGTCAGTGTGAAGTGGAATATGAGAGTGTCGGTGTAAGGAAAGAATGCAAAGCTCAAGACTATGAGGCTAAAAGAATAATGCTGGAAGGAGGGGGAATATATAGAGACTTTTGTTCGATACCAGTTAAGTTATGCCTACGTATCCTCTCGTGCAATGAGGAAGTCAGAACACCGTAGTTCGACTCAAAGAGACTGAAGGATAAATTGACTGATGAACTGCTTACTTGTCTATGCTCAAGTGTATGACCTGTCTGGCTCAGGTGCAAACTGTCTTGCATTAGACGGAAGAAGCAAGTTCTCGTTTGTGAGTGAATGAGATGAGAAAAGAATCCCAGAGGAGACGATTATTGTTTGTTTTTTGGTTTTTAATCTTTTATTACTTTTTATGTTTGTTATAAGAAAATGAGCTTGAGCCTAAACCAAGGGTTAGTAAACTCACCACATCCTCCCTCTGATTAGGGGTAATGAGAATACCTTAAGTATGAAGTAAACACCTTACACTTAATCACCCTGATGCAGGATTAAGATCATTAACCTGCTTGTCATTATTTAGATGTTTTTTGGAGTTTTGTTTAGTGTTAAGTAATTAGTTTAAGCCATAATCAAGGATTTAATGGACCCATTACACCATCCTAATAGAAGGATAATAGATGGGAACATTTAAGCTGAGGAAGATACCTCAACTTAATCCATGATTAGGGATTAACTTCATGACAAAACAAAGCCTTTACTAAAGTGGATTTTAATTAATGGTAAGATTAAGAAATGAATTTTATGGTTTGTAAGACAACTTGAGGGGGACTTGTCCATTAACACTAGGGTTAGTCCTTCTTATCCAATTAAGGAAGAATTAGAACCCTAATGCAAGGCCCAAGTTACAAGCTTGATGTCTCAGTGATTATTAAGTGGATTGATTAAAGGAATTAAACACATTAAGGGTTTAACACTTAGGATTAAAGTTACACACTCCATCCTAATAGAAGGATACAGGCATAACCATAATCACAAAGTCTCAAAACCTTTAAGGTTTAGTCCTTGATTATGAGATGAGAAAAGAAGACACAAAAGATGACACAAAGGTAAAACTAACGGGGGGCTAATAAAACCCTAATTGTGATCATGCTTGGGTATTCCTAGGGTTTATGAAGCTTGCAAGAGATCTTCAAGGAAAATCCACCAAGGAAGAAGAAAGATGGAAGGAGGAGAAGCAGAAAGAAGCAAGACAACTTGCTTCACTTAAGAAGACAAGTTGCTTGAAGGAAGAAAATGAGAAGGAGGCATGAATGAGCAAGCTCACTCCAATACACATACATAATGAAGCAAAGAAGGCATAAAAGTGATGAGAAGAGATTGTGAGAAGTGAAGGCAAATTCACTTCTCAAAACAACTTACCACCTGAAAAGTTAGCAAAAGAAAATGAAATGAAATGAAAATGAAATGAATGCAAAGATGAAAGTCAAAACCAGAAGCATGAACATGATGTCAATGATGCTAAGAGATGATGCAAACACATGTCAAGAGTTGTGGATGATTATACAAGGATGAGGATGCAAATGAAGCATGCTTTGAACCATAAAAGTTCATGAAAGTTTATGAAATGATATGAATGCATAACATTGCAAAGGGATGATGAAATGATCAAACATGATTCTAATATGTCCTAAGATGTCTTATATGTCATGAGGATGCACAAAGTGTCATGGCAAGTTCATGTATGCAAGCAAATGAAAGATGGATGCAAAGGAAGGCAAGAATTAGGGTTTTACATACAATATGCAATGCAAAATTCAAAATTAGAAGCAAATTACAAGATAAAAAATTGAAAATAGGATCAAAGGTACCCTAACTCTACACAAGTTCACTGCCCAAAGGAGGGGACCTAAGTCTTAACCTAATTGAAGTTATGATTTTCTCAAGTCAACTAGGGTTTCAAGGCACTTCAAAAGGAAAAATGCATATCAAATAGAAAATGAAAGATAAATTCAAACCAATTTTACCCTAGAAACTACATGACATGGGGAATGCAATGCAAAAAGAACCAACATCAAACTCTTCATGGTTAGGCAGAATGAATTTTTCTAAGTTAGAACAAAAATATTGCATTTTAAGAACTTTAATTCCAAAGAAAAAAGTCAAAATATGTCAAGAACCAAAAAGAAATTTGTTTGAAGAGCTTGATAATGTTTCTATATGTATTTAAATGCAACGTGAATTTTTTTGTAATTTTTAAATACCTAAATGTATTTTTAATTAATTAATTTTCATTAACTAATTAAAAATAAACATTTAAATGATTTAAAAATAATTTTTAATGCAAAAAATAAAAATAAAATTATATTCAGGAAGAGAAAAATATTTTAAGTCAGCATGCAAAAAATGAAATTTTTTAGAAATGATTTGCTATTTTTAATAAAATGAACAAAATAAATTAAAAGAAAATGAATTAAAAATTAAATAAAGGAAAGTATGCCAAAGGGAGGGTTCAGATTGATTCTGGGCTTAAGACGTTTGACTGGGCGCGCATCTGGACGGCCCAGGTTCAAACCTGACTAATTTTCATTAATTCACTAATTAAACTTAAATAAATCAGAATTAGGGCTAATGACTAGATCTCACCCATTGAAACGCGCGCGGGAAACAAAATCTAATGGCTCACGTTCAAATGAAACCCTAAACCTGATTAAAGCCCTAATGACTTTCAGGTCACCGGAGAAGAGCTCTGATCGTCTTCTCCGGTGACATCCCTCCTTGAAAAATCTCAACTTCTTCCCTGGGTCATTTCTGGAGCTCTAAAGCTCCAGATTTGTTCCTCTCACTCTCCTAAACCTAAATCCAACCTCAAAAGGAATTTATTTCCAGCCATAAACATGATTCGAAGCCAAGAACACAAATATGCAAAACTTTCAGACAAGCAATACACCCTCATCTCTCCATCATTTTCAATAATTTCAAGTTCATTACACTCAGGGGATCAAACACAACCAATTAAGAACTTAAAATAAAGGTTCTGGAAAAAAGTTTCACATGGCTACCTGAGATGTAGCTTTCAACCCCAGAGCTTTCAGGCTGCTTTCCTGCTTCCAAATGCCTCCAATGAACTCCCTGAAGAAGCTTTGATGCTTGGTTGGAGTGTTTTGAGGCTGATTTGTGAGTTTGATACAGTTCAGTTCAATGAGAGAGAGGAATCGTGTTTTTGATATGAAGGCTTTCAGGGCCAGGTGATGGTTGGGAAATGATCAGTGGATCATGGTGAGTGGTTATGTGAAGTTTGTTTTGAGGTTTGAGGCTTGTGTGATGAGATTCGAATGAAAATGCAAAGAGGGAGGTTTTTGTGAACTATGGTGATGCTCTGGTTCCAGGCTCCAAGATTGTGAGAAATGTGATCCTTGAGGCATGTATGAGAAGCTGTGATTGGTCAGAGTAGTTGGTGTGGCTCAGTTTGATTGGTATGGCTCAAGTTGCATAAAGTCAACATTTGTGTAAGTGAAGGTATGGGTTGGTTCACTCATGGTACTAGGGCATGGTTCGAATCAGCTTGCTTCAAGGAGGTCCATGGAAGTCATGTTTGGCAGCTGGCACAAGTGGATGAGAAGCTTTGGGTCATTTTGCAAATTCATGGAGTTTTGGCCCCTTTTTGATTTCTTAATGATCAAGGCATGAAAATGAGTGATTCTTTGGGCCATTATGAGTTTTAGGTCATATGTTATGTTCATGTAATGCTTAGAAGTCATTTTGAAGTTATGGAAATGCTTGGCATGTGAATTTGCAAGTTTCCCTCTTTGGTGTAAAAGTGAAAATTTAATGATTTTGTCCAACTTTGCAAGGCCATAACTTTTGATCAAAAATGAATTAGATCAAGTTCTTGTACTTTTTTAAAATGGGAGGATCCAATTTACAACTTTCATGACCAAAGATTTTTCATTTGAAGCATTCTTGAATCAAAAAGAGGAGGTTGAAAAACTTTCCCAAAATGGCAAGTTTGCATTACAAGTCACTTTCCTAAAATGGCAACTTTGCAAATGGCTTGAAATTCTTCAATTTTGTGAACTTCTCACTTCTTCTAAGATCAAATAAAGATCATACACATTCAAAATTATGGAGAACACCCTTTGGTTGGATGATTGGGGGCCTCAGATGCCCTGATTTTGCACTGACTTGCTCAAGAAGTCACCTTTTGATCAGAAGTCACCTTTTGCACTGACTTGCAGGAGTAACTCTTATAATTTCCTGGGAAGACCAGTTTGAGACATGCCTCCCCGGGATCCTTGGACGTATCCAGCTTTCCAGGTTGCGCTCGTCTTCCGACTCATCTTCCAAGCTATTCACAGCATCTGGGGTGAGCATCCCCCCACTAATAAACTTGGGCTTTGTTGCAGCTTCTGGTTGATCTTGTTGAGTTGGTCTGTAACCCAACCCAAATCGGTCTTCTTTCTTTTCCACGGGCAGCAGCTTGCCCCAGCCTTGGGCGGTACCTTCCTCAACAACCTTTCGGGCTTGCTGGTATGATGTTATGGAAGTTCCCAGTACAGCAGATGCTTCATTAATATTGAGGGCTTCAAACCCTTGGCTCATGGTTTCATGGATCTCCCCATCCATTTCTATGTACTTATACGTAGCCAGCTGGCTGACAAAGATGTCCTCCTCCCCACAGATGGTGATGATTTGGCCTTCCCACTCAAATTTTAACTTCTAGTGAAGGGTAGACGTAACAGCTCCAGCGGCGTAGATCCAGGGTCTACCCAACAGACAGTTGTAGGCCGGCTGTATGTCCATCACAAAGAAGGTAGTTTTTAAGGTCTGGGGGCCAATCAACACAGGCAGATCAATTTCCCCAAGCACTGATCTTTTAGAGCCATCGAATGCTCTCACCACCAAATTACTCGGACGCAATGCCAACCCATCATGCTCCAGCTTCACTAAGGGTTTCTTTGGTAGAACATTGAGTGATGACCCAGTGTCCACCAGTACATGAGATAGAACAGCACCCTTGCATTCCAAGGTGATATGCAAAGCCTTGTTATGGTTGCGTCCCTCTGTTGTTAAGTCAGCATTGGTAAAGCCCATTCCATGACTGGTGTTGACATTTGCAACCACGGTTTCTAGCTGATTAATAGTAATCTCCTCCGGCACGTATGCTGCGTGCAGGACTTTCAACAGTGCGTTCCTGTGAGCTTCAGAACACATCAATAGTGATATTATGGAGATTTTGGAGGGGGTTTGGTGAAGCTGGTCCACCACCTTGTAATCACTTCTTTTTATGATTCTCATGAACTCGTCTACATCTTGTTCAAAAGATGTCTTCTGAGTTTCTTTGGTATTCGGCTCTTCAGATACCACACTCTTTCCTTTTGCTTTGGCAGCAGCCTCTGCTTCAACATTAGGTCTTTGTGTTTGTGAGGCAAAAAGGCGTCCGCTTCTGGTGAAGCCTCCGCCTCCCCCAACATTATCAACTTGTGGAGAAGAGGTTGATGAATCCAGAGTGATTTTCTCCCCGTTGCAGTAGAGATCAGAGCCATAATGCCAAGGTATGGCATTGCTGCTTTCATAAGGAACGGGTCCAGGCACCGTAATGGTGACCGGACTGATTGCTGCAGAGGAAGGTACTGTAATGGTGTGCGGATCATAGTAAATTGTGACGGGTGATTTGGCAGGAGGTGCCATGGTTTGTTGTTGGAGATTGCTGCTGGGAGGAACATTTGATGGGTCATAGTAGATTGTAACTGTCGAGACATCTTCATTAATCCTTGATGGCATTGTAGAAGATTCTGCTAATAAAATGGATGTTGATGTTGTAGAAGAAATGGTTGTTGAAATTTGACTTGTTGAAGTGATGGATGGAGTAATTGCTGATGATATCGATGAATCGATAGGAATGATTGTCGTTGATGTTGTAGAAGAATCGGGAATTGTTGTTAAAGGAATTGATGAATTTGTAGGCGCCGTTGTTGAAATCTGAAGGATACCATCCTTAATAAGACCATCTATGCCGCTTCTCAGCCTTTCGCACCCATTGACTGCAAAGTTGCAATACCCACAGCCGAGCTCACACCCGGGGAACACTTGGCATTCTAAAAGCTGAGCTTTAATTTCGACCAAAGGTGTTCGAATTTGTGCAACACTGGTGATCAAGGTAGATGGTTTGTCTTCCTCAATGGCATTAATCCTCGGCCCGCCATGATTAGGCATAGGATTTCTGTTGACATTCGGAGGAGGTGCAAAGTTGAGGGCTTTAGAATCCACCAGATCTTGGACTTTCATTTGTAAGGCCCTACATTTTTCAGTATTGTGACCAGGTGCATTGGAGTGGAAAGCACACCTGGCGTTGACATCATAATTCTTTGGGAGATTGAGGGGATCTGGTGGTGCCAACGTCCTTAACTCAACCAAGTTGAGCTTCAGGAGTTGTGGCAAAAGTGCAGCATACGACATTGGGATTGGGTCAATTACCCTGTTTGCCTGTGATGGTCTTTGTTGGAAGGGTCGCTGTTATTGATTGCTATTGTTGTTGTTGTAGGTTCTCTGTTGTGGATACTGAACTTGTTGTTGATACGGTGGTTGTTGTTGTTGAGGATATGCTGATTTCTGAGGAATCGGAGCTGGAATGGTGACTGCTGCTACTGACCGGTGTACATACTGAGGCATGCCCCTACTGGTATGAATGGAATTAGTCTCACCGGCTCTTCGAGGTCCCACAAAAGGCTTCCTGGGATTACTGGATGAACTTGCACCACTGTCAGAAATTTTGCCCATTTTTAAAAGGCTTTCAATCATTTCCCCAGCTATAACTATGTCAGTAAAACCGGTAGAGGAAAAGGCAGCCAGTCTATCAATATATGTTCCTTGCAACGTGTTCATGAACATGTCAGCCATTTCCCTTTCTGACATGGGTGGTTAAACAGCAGCAGCAAGCTGTCTCCACCTTTGAGCATATTCCCTGAAGCTTTCTCTGGAAGACTGGGACATTCCCATCAGGAGGGTCCTGTTGGGAGCCATGTCCAGATTGTATTGATATTGCCTGATGAAGGCTTCAGCTAAGTCTTTCCAGCATCGGATAGTAGCTCTAGTCAAATGTGAATACCACTCTCTTGAAGCCCCAGTCAGACTGTCTTCAAAGTAGAACATCCACAACTTTTCATCCATAGTATAAGCTTTAAGTCTTCCCAGGAAAGACTGCAGGTGAGTTCGTGGACAAGAGGTTCCATTGTATTTCTCAAAGCACGGGGGTTTGAATTTGTGGGGAATTCTCACCCCATCCACTAGCCCCATGTCCATTACATCGAAGCCCAAGGAATTCTGAGACTCCAAAGATCTCAACTTCTCAGCAATTTCATCTAACCTCTTGTCATAGACTTCATCTCCTGCTCCCATAACAGTAAACTGCTCTTCTTGGGGATCCTCCTGTAAGATTCTCCCCCCAACAGTATTACCCTACACATTCCTTGGGATGTTAGCTTCTGGATCCAGATGAGGTCCAAATACTGGTGGATCAATACGAGGCTGACCCCTTTCATTGTTGCTAGTTCCTCCTGTCCCAAGATGAGGCTCCTCAGGAGTTTGCCTTTCCACCAATTCTCTTAATCTTTCTTGACTCTGGGCCAAGCCAGTCATCACAGCCATGAATTGAGACATCTGATTCCTCATTTTTACTCTCTCATTAGCCATCTGATTTCTGACCTCAGTCAGATCTTGCTGTACTTGATCCATTTGAATACCAGGAAGGTTGTTGCGAGTAGGGTACCGGTGCGTGCGCTTGACAGGGAACACTCGGCGACGAGCAATGTTTCCTGAGATGACAACAAAGTTAGAAACAATAATGACAAAATCTACAAAACAAAACAAGGTTAGTATGCAATGCAGTATGCTTATTTGTTTTCCAGGGTATCCGGTTTGGTTCTTGGTTTTGACCTTTCCAGACCTCGAGGAAGATGTTTGATGGTTCTTGTAACACGGTGGGAGAACTGACTTTAGTTATGTTGCGGATAGCAAGAGTCGCCACCGACTTTTATTTTATCCAAAGGAAAGGCATAAAAGAACAGGAAAAACCTTTTAAAAGATTTTTGGGTCCGGGGGGTAGGTTATGTAAAGGGAAGGTGTTAGCACCCTTTACATCCATGGTTATCCATGGGCTCTTAGTTACTTAGCTCACTTTGAATTGTTTTTGAAAATGTGAAGTGTGTGGATAAAAATTTTCATAAGAGTTTGATAATGATCCATGTATGGATGCGTAAAAAACTTGTGTTTGAAAATTGTTTGAAATTTGTGAAGTGTTTGAGAGATTTTTAAGTAGTGAGCAAGTAACTATGAGGAACCTACCCTAAAGTTTAAGTCTTTCTGTTCTTTATCCTTTAAATGGTAAGACTATCCCTATTATTAAGGAATAGGTAGTCATTACCTTGGATGTAAGGGACAAGTGAGGGACATCTGTTTAATGAAGGCAACTGTAGGGTGTATTAAGCATTTTGGAGGGACTGTCATCATTATTCGAAAGGGACAAGATCTTTATGAAGGCAACCATTTAAGGGACTTGATCTTTGAATATGAAGGGACTAGATGACTTTTCTTTTAAGGGACTTTGCTTTATACACCCTACTTGACCTTTTTGAATAGGCAACATTGAGAGGCAACCCTAGAAAGTGAGATGGCGATCAAAGATCGACTTACGTGTGTGAGTGTTTAATTTTATATTTATCTTATAATTTAAATGACCTAAATTCAATTTTTAAATACAAATAGTTTTCACTCCCTATTTACTAACCATAGCATAAAATTAAATAATTTAAATATTACAAAAAATTACATCCAGGAACAGTTACAATAATAATAAATAAACAATTTAAATAAATAAAGAAAAATATATAATAATAAAAATTGGGTTAGTGAAATAATAATAATAATCACAATTTAAAATAAAGGGGGTTAGTAAAAAAATAATAATAATAACAATTTTAAATGGGGTTAGCAATAAACATGATTAGTAATAATAATAATAAGCAAAATATAATAATTAGAGATTAGATTTTAATATAAACAATTATTTAAAATTAAAAAAAAATGAACAATTAAGTAATTATTATAAAAATTTGAATTATATATAAATTATTAAAAAAAAAAATTAAATTAATTTTAAACATATCATGAAAATAAAATTATAATTATAAAATCATTTTAATTATTCCTAAACATATACTAACAATTATTTAAATGCAAAATTAAGAATATAAACAATTTAGATCATATTTACATATTATAAAAAAAAAATTAAGAATTTTAAATTTTTAACATATTTATGTACAAATTAAATTAAATACAAATAATAATATTAAACAAGAATAGAAAAAGAAATTAGGGTTTTTGAATTGTTTTTTTTTTAAAATAAATTAGGGTTTGTATACATTTTTTAGAATAATACAATAATTACATATATAATTTAATAGTAATATTAATAATTTAAAAAAAATAAATGAGTTTTCTTATAAAAAAAAATGAGTTTAAAAATAATAGGAATATATCATTTATTATTTGAATTTATTTTAGATAAAATATTAATTAAATTAAAAGAATAAAGAAAAGAATGAAAAAAAATAAAAACCTGCTGGGGCTGGGATTTGAACCCAGTCCCCTTAGCTTGCAGCCTCCAAGACCTGCCCTCCATCCACTGGGCCATGCGCGCGTTGGCAGTAAAAACAAGGGACTAATCCCTTTTGTCCTCAACCTGAAACAAATCATAGAAAAAATAAAAATAACACAAAAGGGCCTGGGGAGATTCGAACCCAGGTCCCTTACAATGCACACAAACATCCTTTCCATCCAGCCGGGAGGGCGCTTCTGGAAATGTAATGGTCACAATTGATTATATATTAAAACCAATGAATATCAGGAAAAATAACAAAAAGATGGTGAGACCAGGACTCGAACACAGGTCCTCAAGCAATACATGCGCACCTCCTTCCACTGGGACAAGCATCAGGCTTGTGAAATAAAATAGAAACTATATCATAATATTTTAAAACAATTTTTTAAATTTGAATTTCGCGCCAGGTTACTTCGTCTTCTTCCTTGAGACCTGCAGATTTACCTGCGAAATTTGCTAGACATTTACCTGCGAAATTTTATTCATAGGAAAACCTACGAATTTCAAACACACACAAACAGTACGGTTTTATCAAATTAAGAACACCTTTGAGTTCCTTATGACCTGTACAATCCAATTTTACCAACAAAATTCATTTATATTGCGTAAATCAAAGAACCCTAATTTGGAGCTCAAAACCCTAACATGGCATCTCACGGGTTATTCATGATTTCTTTGATTTCTTTGCCCAGAAACGTTCTACACATCATCACAAATAAGATTAGACAAACAAAATTCATTAAAATGCATTGAATTAGTGCAATCGAAAAATTCATATTCAAGAACAAACATGGTTCGGTTTATGCATTATGGGATGTTTTGGCTATAAATAAATGTTGGTTTCCACTCAATGAGGTTCAAGGATCATAGCTGTGTGCTCCAATTACCTTCAAATGCCTTGTATCTAAAAATCTGAATGTGAAGTTTGGTATGGTTTTTTGAAATTTGGAACTTACACTTGGGAGGCAGAAAATTCGTGCTTGTCATTAGGTTTGTGCTAAGTACTTATAGGATGATGTATTAGGTCAGAAAAATTGATCATTTGTGTGGAAGATTTGATCTAAAAAGATTCAAAAAGATGGCCTTTGAAAATCAAATTTTTTTGCATAAACACTTGCTATTTTGGTATGATTCTCATTACTCTTGTATCAATCAAGTCTAAATATGATTTAAGACCTTCTAGAAACCAAATCAAATTTAATTTTCATTATTTTATATTTTATTTGAATTTAAAATGATTTTTTAATATAAAAATCATAATAAATAAAAACAAAATGAATAAAATTATGAATAAATCAATTTAATTTCGTGCAAGATGTTTTGAAGTGGATTGGGTCATTATTTGGCAAGCCCATTTGGAAAAAATTGGTTTTAGACCTCCATTTTCTTCATAAACCAACCCAAAGTTTCCCAACTTTGCAAGGGCACGCATCCTTCAATTTTAATGCTATGAGGGTGTTCTTGGTCATTTTGGAAAGATTGAAGAGTCCTCTAACCGACCCCACTGGTTTCATGTCCATATCATTTACCAATCTCAAGTTATGCCCTTTTGAAGTTGTTGACTTTTTGTTGACTTTCAAAAGGACCTATAATGTCTTAGCTCATAACTTCCAAATGAAGCATTTTTGGGCTTGGCTTGTGAGACACAAAGTTGTAGAGAATTCAATTTCCTTCAAAATGAGATTTGGATGGAGACTTGGTGATGAAGTATGTGAAAGTTATGGCTGGTCAAAGTTCAGTTGACTTTTACTAAGGAAACCCTAATTTAGAAACTCCTGATTCTTGATGATCTGAAATCTCCTTGATGAATCATGATCAACCCTTGATCAAATGATGATTTTTACTTCATATACTTGATTTTGGCAAAAAATCATGAAGTTTGACTTTGGTTTGACCACAGTTGACCTCAGTTTGACTTTTTAACTACTTTGACTGATTTTGACTTATCTGATTATCTGACTGAGCAAACTTTTGAGAAAAGTCTTGAAACTTGTCATGGGGGTTCTTAAACACATATAAGATGTTATGAATCTCACTTGAAGTCTTGGAAGTTCATTTAGCCTGATTAAAGTCAAAACCCTAGTTTTGGATACACTGCTTAGGAGGTGCATTGTCTGAGGGAAATGTCAAATCTTTTGACTAATTGTGAACTTTGTGAACCTTGTGAACCATCATAAAATGTCTTGTGATACTCATGGGAGGTCTTGTGAACCTTGTGAACCTCATAAAGTGACTTGTAGACTTCATGAACCTCATGAAAGGTCTTGAAAGCATTGTGAATCTTTGTGAACCTTGTGAACCTCATAAAGTGACTTGTAGACTTTATGAACCTCATGAAAGGTCTTGAAAGCATTGTGAATCTTGTGAACCTTGTGAACCTCCTTAGCACACAAAGCCTTGTATTGTGAGGGCAAATTTTGGGGTGCAACAGCTGCCCCTGTTCAATTTTCTGAAACCTGAGGGGTTAGATTGATATGTTTGCCAGCCGTGACCTGGAAGGTTGAAGGGGATTGAACACAAAAGCCCAAAAATTTGCACTCACCAGTGCATAGAGTGATACAGATGGCTAGTTGAATATGCTTGAGTGGGCTTAAAGATGCCACTTGGAGAAAAGTTCTTCAGATACATTTCTTGGAAGATAAAGCAGTCCAAAATATGGAGGTATAATGATAGCTGTCAGGAGGATGAAGCAGTCCTGAGGTATAATATGTTTTCAGGAGGATAAAGCAATCCTGAGGTATAAGAAGCTGTCAGGAGGATAAAGCAGTCCTGAGGTAATAATAAACTTTCAAGAGGATGAAGCAATCCTGAGATATTGATAATATGCTTTCAGGAGGATGAAGCAATCCTGAGGTGATGATGATAGCTATCAGGAGGATGAAGCAGTCCTGAGGTAATAATATGATTTCAGGAGGATAAGGCAATCCTGAAATACAAGAAGCTGTCAGGAGGATAAAGCAATCCTGAGGTACAAGAAGCTGTCAGGAGGATAAAGCAATCCTGAGGTAATAATCTTTCAGGAGGATGAAGCAATCCTGAGGTAATGATGAGCTATCGGGAGGATAAAGCAATCCTGAGGTAATAGTATGCTTTCAGGAGGATAAAGCAGTCCTGAAGAGATAATAAGCTTTCAGGAGGATAAAGCAGTCCTGATAATCATAAGTCTGTTTGCTGGAGAATTAACCTGAAAACAAGGTAGCATTCTATATGGTAGTATTAGTTTATGCATTATGTATGCATGTATAGTATGATGCACCTAAATAATGTATTATGTATCTATGGATATGTATGTTATGGCATGATGTAAATGATGTATGTATGATATGATACTGCCGGGAGCGTCTGGATATCTTCGTATAACAACTGCTGGCCAGGGAAAATAAATCCCGATTCGTTGTTGAAGAATATGAGGAACTCGTTCCCGCCTTGTTTTGATAATATATTATACATAACCTTCCGTCTGCTGGGGATAGCAAGGTATATATAACCTCCCGTCTGCTGGGGATAACAAGTTATATATAACCTTCCGTCTGCTGGGGATAGCAAGGTATATATAACCTCCCGTCTGCTGGGGATAGTAAGGTATACATAACCTCCCGTCTACTGGGGATAACAAGGTATATATAACCTTCGTCTTCGTTTGATGGTAGGATAGATATAACATCCCGTCTTCGTTCGTCGTACCCTTATTGGAAAGTAAATTCTCGAATATCCGTATGAGGATAAAAGAGATGGATATAAATTCCAGGGGAGATGTGACTTTATGAAGATGGACTTGTCCTACTGAGGGTTTTGTAACTGTCTTGTAGAGATGAACCGGCGAAGCTTCGTTGAAATCCTTCCCTCGTTCGTCCTTAGTAAATACTATTACTGCATTTTTATGCATTTCTGGTAAACATCAATCATATTAAGCATTCATGCATTTTTGGTAAACATCAATCATATTCAAAGGCATACATACATTCAAACACAACCAATGGACGTTTCGCTTATGTAAATAGGGTAAAAGTAAATCTGGATTCAAAGATGGGATTTTATTTATATCAAAAAGTGACCTATACACAGGTAAGTTTATACAAGGAGACAGAAATCCTAGTAAGAGGAATTCGTCGTAAAATTTTACAAAACAAAGAAAATCAGCTATGTGGGAAATAATCCTATTGAGTTTCAATTCTACTATTGCCATTATCTTCAAGTATCCCATCTTCTGTTGTTGAGACGGAAACGATCGAATTGAGCTTTATCTGTTCGAACTTGAGTAAGTAACACAACTGGTTGCAGTTTCATGGGTGATCCAAACGAGACATAGTCATACGCTTTAATCCCTAACTTTTGCCTGGATTGCCTTTTCAGGTTTTCAATCCACCGGGATACCCTTTTTTGCCCAAGCCGCCTTTTCAGGTTTTCGACTTGCCGGGTGTACATCTTTTTATATATATCCCTAATTTTTGCCCAAACCTTTTTGGTTTGCCGGGATGCCCTTATTTTTGCCTAGGCCTGTCAACCTAGCGGGTCTCTTTTCATGCGTAGTATTTTTTAACTATGTCTGCGTTTACAGGCTGTGGAAAGTCTTCACCATCCATAGTAGTAAGTATCATGGCACCTCCTGAGAACACTGTCCTGACTACAAATGGTCCTTCATATGTTGGAGTCCACTTGCCCCTAGGATCACCATGTGGTAATATGATACGCTTGATTACCAAATCACCAGCCTGATATACCTTTGGCTTAACCTTCTTGTTAAAAGCTTTGATCATTCGTTTCTGGTACATCTGGCCATGACAAACTGCTGCTAGCCTCTTCTCATCAATCAAATTTATCTGGTCAAGTCGAGTCTGAATCCACTCATCTTCATCCAAGCCTGCATCCTTCATAATTCTTAAGGAGGGAATCTGAACTTCAATGGGTAGAACTGCTTCCATACCATAGACTAAAGAGAACGGGGTTGCCCCTATTGAAGTACGTATCGTAGTACGATAACCATGAAGAGCAAATGGTAACATCTCATGCCAATCCTTGTAAGTAACAGTCATCTTCTGTACAATCTTCTTAATGTTCTTATTAGCAGCTTCAACTGCCCCATTCATCTTTGGACGATACGGAGAAGAGTTGTGATGCTTAATCTTGAACTGCGTGCAGAGATCAGTAATCATAGTGTTGTTCAAATTAGAGCCATTGTCAGTAATAATCCTTTCGGGGATGCCATACCTACATATGAGATTATTCTTAATGAATCGAGCCACAACATTCTTGGTAACAGATGCAAATGAAGCTGCCTCTACCCACTTCGTGAAGTAATCAATAGCAACCAGGATGAAACGATGCCCATTAGAAGCAGTATGCTTGATCTCACCAATCATATCAATGCCCCACATGGCAAAAGGCCAAGGAGCAGTCAACACATTCAATGGTGATGGAGGTATATGTACTTTATCAGCATAGATTTGACATTTGTGACATGTTCTGGAATGTTGATAACAATCGGCTTCCATGGTAGACCAATAGTAACATGCTCTCAATATCTTCTTTGCCATAGTATGTCCACTAGAATGAGTGCCAAATATTCCATCATGCATATCTTCCATAATCTCAATTGCTTCCTTCTTATCCACACAACGAAGCAAAGTTGAATCATGATTGCGCTTGTACAAAATCCCATTACTCAGAAAGAACTTAGCAGAGAACCTTCTCAGAAACTTCTTATCTTTGACAGATGCCCCTTCAGGGAACTCCTGAGCTTCAAGATATCTTTTCACTTCATAGAACCAAGGTTTCTCCTCTGCCCCTTCAGTGTCAATCTCATTGCAGTATGCAGGCTTCTCAAATCTATCAATAGTAATCTTGGGAGCTTCATCATCCCAGCTGATCTCAAACATAGATGGCATGGTAGCTAATGCATCTACCAACTGATTCTCTCTCCGTGGAATATGTCCAAAGGTAATCTCTTTAAAATGTGGGATCAGAGACAACACATGCTCTCTGTAAGGAATGAGGTTATCATGCTTGGTATCCCAATCTCCTTTGATCTGACTAACTACCAGGGCTGAATCTCCATATACATCAAGGAATTGAATCTTCATATCAATAGCAGCTTTAATACCCAGGATACATGCCTCATACTTAGCCATGTTATTGGTACAATAGAAACAAAGTCTGGCAGTAATCGGGGTATGACAACCTTCAGGGGAACTAATCACAACACCAACACCATTACCAAGTGCATTAGAGGCACCATCAAAAACCATAGTCCATCGGGATCCTTGCTCAGGTCCGTCATATTGTCCAGGTTCTTTGGTAATAATCATAATGTCTTCATCAGGAAACTCAAAACTCATTGACTGGTAATCATCCACTGCTTGATGAGCCAAATGATCTGCCACAACACTTCCTTTAATGGCCTTCTGAGTAGTATACTGTATATCATATTCTGTCAAGATCATTTGCCATCTTGCAATTCTTCCGGAGAGAGCAGGTTTCTCGAATATGTACTTGATTGGATCCATATTTGAAATCAATAAGGTAGTATGAGTAAACATATATTGTCTTAGTCGGCGAGCAGCCCATGCCAAAGCGCAACAAGTTTTCTCGAGCAGTGAGTATCTTGTTTCACAGTCGGTAAACTTTTTGCTAAGGTAGTATATTGCCTGCTCTTTTCAACCAGACTCGTCATGTTGCCCCAACACACACCCCATTGAATTATCTAACACTGTTAAGTACATAATCAAGGGTCTTCCATCAACTGGTGGCATCAAAATTGGTGGTTCTAGCAGATATCTCTTGATTTCATCAAAGGCAGTCTGGCACTCATCATTCCATTCCATCACCTGATCTTTCTTCAACAACTTGAAGATTGGCTCACAAATGGCAGTTAATTGGGAAATGAATCTTGCAATGTAGTTCAATCGTCCCAAGAAACCTCTAACCTCCTTCTCAGTACGGGGAGCTGGCATTTCTCGTATAGCTTTTACTTTTGCAGGATCCACTTCAATACCTTTTCCACTGACTATGAAACCCAGGAGTTTACCAGATCTAACTCCAAAAGTACACTTGTTTGGATTTAATCTCAACTTGTATTTCTTCAACCTTTCAAACAGTTTATGCAAATGATCAAGATGTTGCTCTTCATTCTGAGACCTGGCTATCATATCATCCACATATACCTCTATCTCATGATGAATCATATCATGAAACAAAGCCACCATAGCACGCTGATATGTTGCCCCTGCATTCTTCAAACCAAATGGCATCACCTTATAGCAAAAGGTGCCCCACTGTGTAACAAATGTTGTCTTCTCCATATCTTCGGGAGCCATCTTGATTTGATTGTAACCAGAGAAACCATCCATAAAAGAGAATACCTTGTGCTGAGCAGTGTTGTCTACCAGAACATCAATATGAGGAAGCGGAAAGTCATCTTTGGGGCTAGCCTTGTTCAAGTCTCTGTAGTCTACACACATACGTACCTTACCATCTTTCTTAGGAACTGGTACCACATTTGCAACCCACTGAGGATAAGAAGTCACTGCTAAGAACCCTGCATTGAACTGTTTCATTACCTCTGCTTTGATCTTTTCTGACATCTCAGGACGCATACGACGAACCTTCTGCTTCTTTGGACGACAATCTTCTTTTACTGGTAAACGGTGAACCACAATGTCTGTATCCAACCCTGGCATGTCTTCATAAGACCAAGCAAAGATCTCCACATAGTCACGTAACATCTGAATCAATCTGCCCTTGACACTATCCTCTAAATCAGCCCCTATCTTGACCTCTTTCCTGTTTTCTTCAGTTCCCAGATTCACAACTTCGACTGGCTCTTCATGTGGCTGTATGGCTTTCTCTTCTTGTTGTAATAACCTATCAAGCTCTACAGGTACTTCACAATCGTCCTCATTTCCGTCTTCAGTTTGATAGATCGGATTCTCGAAATTATAATTGGCAATAGTAGAACTGTTATCAACAGGATCCAGAGTGGATGAGGATCTGCATTTTAGTGATGTGGGTGTGTGTAAGAACACATAGCTGATAAAGCAACAGTAAAAGAAAAGAAAGACAAGGAACACAATATTTACGAAAACGAAACGTCCACTGATTTTTATTGAATGAAGTATGAAAATGAAATGACATCCCGTAACAAGCACACCATTGTGCCCCGGGTAAGGCACATGGCTTAAGAGTTCAATTGTTCAAGAAATTACAAACTTAAAAAAAAAAGCGACAACACAGTAATAGTATTTACTCCTGACTAAAGGAGATAGGGATAACATCTTCAGCTTTCCAATTATTGATTCCAGCACCCACAGTAGGAAAAATCCAAGCATCCAGATTGTAGCCTTCATCATAGTCTCCCACAGCATTGATCTGATCTTTCATAACCCCTTGATTGGTGATACGAACAGCACGAGCACGACGAACAACCTTCTGGGATTCTACAGTGAAACCCAAACCAAACTTGTCAAACTTGTATGGAATATCAGGAAGCTGACCCCAAATAGTACAACCACCTTCATCCACCACAGCTCTAGCATCATTGAGGGAGGCCATTGCCATTGTTGGAGGTACTCTGGTGACCACAGGAACTTTCTTCGCAACAGGAGGAGCTACATAATCATTAACAATCCAGGGAACTACTTCAAATGTCTGACACGGAGTTTCAATGTATTCACCTTCCATTTCCAGATACTTGAAAGTGTTTACATGGCTGACAAAGTATTCTTCTTCTCCATAGACAGTAACAACCTTTCCTTCCACCGGATATCTCAACTTTTGGTGTAATGTAGAGGTTATAGCACCTGCCCCATGGATCCAGGGACGACCAAGCAGACAAGAGTACGAAGGACGAATATCCATCACAAAAAAAGTAGCATTAAAAACCCGAGACCCAACTTTGATTGGGAGATCAATTTCCCCGTGCACTACTCTTTTAGAACCATCAAAAGCCTTCACCACAATATTACTGGGCTTCAACACAGCATCTTCAGGACTCAACTTATTTAGGACTTCCTTGGGCAACACATTTAAAGAGGAACCATTGTCTATCAATACATGTGACAGGGTAGTGCCCCTGCATTCAATTGAGATATGCAAGGCCCTGTTATGATCCCTCTTGGCAGGGGTCAAATCAGCATCAGAAAACCCTAACCCATTATCATAGGTCAGGTGGGCAACACAATTCTCAAATTGGTCAACAGAAATTGCATTGGGTACATGAGCAGTCTTCAGAAACTTGATCAAGGCTTTGGCATGAGCCTCAGAACATAACAACAAGGACAGCATAGAAATCTTTGAGGGAGTATGCCCCAACTGATCAACAATGTCATAATCACTCTTGCGAATGATTTTCAGTACTTCTTCCATCTGCTTAGAGAGATCATCAGCAGTTGGCACATCAGTAGATACAGGTTCAATAACAGGACCTTTGCCCCGAGCATCAGTGGTGGAAGTAACAGCAGGAGTAGCTGCATTCTTGGAAGTAACTGGAGGTGAGAAGACTCTTCCACTACGTGTGGTCTTACTAGATCCAGCAATATTGTCAACATCAACAGGCACATCAGCTAAAGGTTCCTGCTTAACACCATGGATATAAACATCAGACCCATAGTGCCAAGGCACAACTTTATCAGACGTATACGGAATAGGACCGGGAGTAGTAATGACCATAGGAGCCACTCTGGCTTCAGTAACAACTTTCATAGGACCTTCAGCAGTAATCCTGATTGGACCCTGATGGGTGATTTTAATAGGTCCCTTTGAAGTGATTCTCACCGGCACTTTGTCAACCATATCAACCTCTTCAGTCTTATTACCTTGCGTAATATGATCTACCATACTCTCCACGGAAGGTGGTCTCCTTTCAAACACTATGGTGTAATTATTCATGAGACGTTGAATTCCGTCCTTCAACCTCCAACACTTATCTGGATTATACTCATAATAAACACAATCTTCACGACAACCCGGAAAGAACCCAGCTTGTACCAACTTCTTTCTGATGACAGACAATGGTGTGGTCAACTCCGCAACTGAATGGATATGTAAATCTTCATCAATGGCATTGACCGTCTTCTTGTGATTTGGCATTGGAGCAGTAATCAAATTTGGAGTACCCGGAGGGTCAAACTCAATTTCTCCAGCTTCAATCATGTCTTGAATTTTGTTCTTCAAGACCCAGCAGTTATTAGTATCATGTCCCTAACAGTTTGAATGGTATGCACACCGTGCATTGGGATTATACCTGGGAGAGGTAACATTAGGATTCTGAGGAGCCTCTTTCAAAGTAATAAGTTCAGCTTTCAACAAGTGTTGCAATGCCTGAGCCATTGACATGTTAATCTTCGTGAACTGCCTTCTAGCCCTCTGTTGGTTGCCCTGTGGCTGCTCTGTTGTTGCAGGAGTTGGATTTGAAATATGAACTGCACTTACAGACTGATGCCTTCTATTACGATCAGGTTGACCATAAACAGCATTGGATTCTTTCTTCCCAGTGGGAGGCTTCTTTGCAGCACCTGATGAAGAAGTACCCACTTGGATTTTGCCATTCTTTATACCATTTTCCACTCGCTCTCCTGTCATTATCAACTCAGTGAAGCCAGATGATGAGCTTCCAATGAGATGACTGTAAAAAGGACCATTCAGCGTACACATGAACATATCAACCAATTCCCTGTCAGTTAAAGGAGGTTGAACTCTTCCAGCTAAATCTCTCCACTTCTGAGCATACTCCTTGAAACTTTCTTTGGCACCCATAGACATGCTCTGAAGCTGCATGCGAGTGGGGCCTAAGTTAGCATTGTATTGATATTGTTTATAGAAAGCTTCAGCAAGATCATTCCAGTCCCTAATGTTGACACTCTCCAACTGATAATACCACTCCAGCTGAGCTCCAGATAAGCTCTCTTGAAAAAAATGGATCCACAATTTCTTATCAGCAGTGTGAGGTTGAATTCTTCTGACATAAGACCTTAGATGCAGCTTGGGACAAGAGACCCCATCATAAACAACAAAGGTAGGAACCTTGAAACCAATGGGTATGACTACCCCAGATATCAAGCTCAAATCCTCAAAATCCAGCCCAGATGACTTCTGCAACTCCATGGCATCCATCCTATCCACCAGCATCTTGAATTTGTCTTCATTAGGCTCATGGTAGTAATTAGCCTCAGAATCAGAGTCCCCCATAGTGTTGTGGAGACTGCCTCCCTCTTTTTCAGATTCTTCAGATTCATAGTCTTCAACTGGTTCTTTGGTCTTGGCAAGACCTTTGAACCTTCTTCCCATGTTGATCAGGCCACCTGACCTTCTAGTCTTCTTAGTCTTCTTGGCCAGCAGTGCCTTCAATTCATCCTGCCCCTTGGACAGGTTCAAGATCAGCTCTTGGAACTGTGCATTTTGTGCCTGGAGATCCTTAACTGATTGTTCAAGAGCCATTGCTGAAATAAACAGCGAGAAGGTGAGAAACCTGTGCACAATATAAACCTGTGATGTGATAAAATGATATGTGAATGCATATGCAATGTTTCCAAGGACCGCAGGATTTAAATTTGCTTAAACAAACACGAAAGTAAACTTTTATTAGTAATAAATTTGTTTTGCCTCTTGGGCTTACAAAAAAATGAAATGAAATAAGTACAAAAGATGGGGTTTTAAGTCTCCCATGGACGTTTCCTCTTTGTGTTGAGATATGAGTTGAGATTCCGTTCCTCATGAAGCTGCTTTGTTAGTTCTAGGACTCTTTCTTGGCTTGCTTTGTAATGAGCCTCGAAAGTATCCCTTTGCTCCTTCAGTTGGACCCAGGATCTCTGCAAGTCTTCCATATCAGTAGGCATGTCTGGGTGAAGGATGGTATAAGCAGTGTCCCCTTCAGCAACAGGTTCCATGGTAACTAGCAGGATAGCAGGATATGGCATCATGAGAGTCTGAGCACGAGATCTCACCCATCTGAGATAAGCTTCCATAGGAATAGTGTACTTAGGCTCCAGTGTCTTGCTGTCAACCCTGTTTACTTTTCCCCAAGCTCGTATGAATCTCTGACGGTAACCTTGAAGATCGTTGTCGTAGTCAAACACAATGCCCTGAATTAACATGTCATGAGGACCATCACTCCGAGCGTAACCAAACTGTCGTAAAGCTAGAGAGGGGTTGTAGGTGATGCCTCCTCTTATGCCTAGAAGTGGCACGTTAGGAAACTCCCCACAACGGTCAATGATAGTGACATTCTCCATAGATCTGGAGCACCAATGGATATCTGAGTGAGAGAGTGACATGATCCTCTTGGACCACCTGAACCCTTGCTCATTCTTCATCACTGAGCGAGGAAGGTGAGAAATAAACCACCTAGAAAGCAAAGGTGTGCAGCACATCAAAGTTCCTCTTGCCCTTGTAGTACGGGTGTGAAGAGAATGTAGGATGTCCCCAAGTAATGTAGGCACTGGTTGTGACTCAGGAATATGTTGATGGCATGAACGTCTATGAACTGATCTGGATTGGGGAACAATACTAAGCCATAAATAAGCAAGGCTAAGATCTCCTCAAAAGCATCATAGCTCATGGCTTTCAAGAACACCTGAGCTTTATCCATTAATACCTTAGCAAGAATACCCTTAACTCCGCTTCTCGTTTCTAGAACAATGTCAGACTTCTTTAGATGTAGAGCTGCAGCAATGACCTCTGGTTTAAGCTCCTTCTCCAAGCCTGTGAAGGGTCTTTGATCAAGAACAGGTATACCCAGAAGTTTAGAGAACTCCTCCATGGTTGGAACCAGCTGATAGTCAGGGAATGTAAAGCAGTGGTGCTTAGGGTCAAAGAACTGAAACAGAACACTCATCATGTCTTCATTGAACCCTGAGGTGACTAGATCCAATAGGTGACCATGTCTCTTGTTGAACTGGGAATGATCAGACACTTGAGAAACCAACTCTTTAAGCTTGGGAGGTATCCCTACAAAGTTGATCCTGATGGTGTTTCTACGAGCAGAAGCCATGACCTGCAACAAAGAACAAAGATAAATCCTTTGGTCCTTGAAATGGTTAGTGAAAATGCTATACTTATGATGCATGATGATGTCATGATGTTATGTTCAATCACAAACATGTGGCACACACAAACAAGTCACACCATAGCCCTAGGTTTAAAGGCTTGCATGAGGTTCAAAGGTAAGTACCCTCCCCTGAAGTTAGTTGGTTCATCCTGTCCTACAAAAGTAACCATGTTCTAAGGGATCTCAATATCATTGATCCTTCACAAGGGTGGTTGTTCAGAAGGCAACTTACTTGCCAACCAAAACCCTCCAAGTTTAGAATCTCAATGAGCGTAGCATCGAGTATCAACCAACTTTAGTCTGCACCAAAGCCGGTTATCTCACTACTTTTCTAAAGGCCAAGATAGGATAACTAGGGTTCTAAAAGTTAGTTAGTGCATTGACAACATATGGCAGCCTCATATTATCCTCAACTTGACTTAAGGAACATAAGCACCAACCAAGAAGTCACACTAACTATGGCCACCAGATCAACCATATCGGTATACGCCGTACAGTTTCCTTGGTCTATTGCCATTTACCTAAGGTACACTAGATCCGGGTTAGGATCTTTCACACATAAGAGCCCAACAAGTAAGTATAAAGCAAACAAGGCAAACAATTTTAAAGTGATCTAATTTCTAAGGGTACCCCTCTTTAATATTAAATCCCCAGCAGAGTCGCCAGTTCTGTAACACGGTGGGAGAACTGACTTTAGTTATGTTGCGGATAGCAAGAGTCGCCACCGACTTTTATTTTATCCAAAGGAAAGGCATAAAAGAACAGGAAAGACCTTTTAAAAGATTTTTGGGTCCGAGGGGTAGGTTATGTAAAGGGAAGGTGTTAGCACCCTTTACATCCATGGTTATCCATGGGCTCTTAGTTACTTAGCTCACTTTGAATTGTTTTTGAAAATGTGAAGTGTGTGGATAAAAATTTTCATAAGAGTTTGATAATGATCCATGTATGGATGCGTAAAAAACTTGTGTTTGAAAATTGTTTGAAATTTGTGAAGTGTTTGAGAGATTTTTAAGTAGTGAGCAAGTAACTATGAGGAACCTACCCTAAAGTTTAAGTCTTTCTGTTCTTTATCCTTTAAATGGTAAGACTATCCCTATTATTAAGGAATAGGTAGTCATTACCTTGGATGTAAGGGACAAGTGAGGGACATCTGTTTAATGAAGGCAACTGTAGGGTGTATTAAGCATTTTGGAGGGACTGTCATCATTATTCGAAAGGGACAAGATCTTTATGAAGGCAACCATTTAAGGGACTTGATCTTTGAATATGAAGGGACTAGATGACTTTTCTTTTAAGGGACTTTGCTTTATACACCCTACTTGACCTTTTTGAATAGGCAACATTGACAGGCAACCCTAGAAAGTGAGATGGCGATCAAAGATCGACTTACGTGTGTGAGTGTTTAATTTTATATTTATCTTATAATTTAAATGACCTAAATTCAATTTTTAAATACAAATAGTTTTCACTCCCTATTTACTAACCATATCATAAAATTAAATAATTTAAATATTACAAAAAAATACATCCAGGAACAGTTACAATAATAATAAATAAACAATTTAAATAAATAAAGCAAAATATATAATAATAAAAATTGGGTTAGTGAAATAATAATAATAATCACAATTTAAAATAAAGGGGGTTAGTAAAAAAATAATAATAACAATTTTAAATGGGGTTAGCAATAAACATGATTAGTAATAATAATAATAAGCAAAATATAATAATTAGAGATTAGATTTTAATATAAACAATTATTTAAAATTAAAAAAAAAAATATGAACAATTAAGTAATTATTATAAAAATTTGAATTATATATAAATTATTAAAAAAAAATTAAATTAATTTTAAACATATCATGAAAATAAAATTATAATTATAAAATCATTTTAATTATTCCTAAACATATACTAACAATTATTTAAATGCAAAATTAAGAATATAAACAATTTAGATCATATTTACATATTATAAAAAAAAAATTAAGAATTTTAAATTTTTAACATATTTATGTACAAATTAAATTAAATACAAATAATAATATTAAACAAGAATAGAAAAAGAAATTAGGGTTTTTGAATTGTTTTTTTTTTTAAAAATAAATTAGGGTTTGTATACATTTTTTAGAATAATACAATAATTACATATATAATTTAATAGTAATATTAATAATTTAAAAAAAATAAATGAGTTTTCTTATAAAAAAATGAGTTTAAAAATAATAGGAATATATCATTTATTATTTGAATTTATTTTAGATAAAATATTAATTAAATTAAAAGAATAAAGAAAAGAATGAAAAAAAATAAAAACCTGCTGGGGCTGGGATTTGAACCCAGTCCCCTTAGCTTGCAGCCTCCAAGACCTGCCCTCCATCCACTGGGCCATGCGCGCGTTGGCAGTTAAAACAAGGGACTAATCCCTTTTGTCCTCAACCTGAAACAAATCATAGCAAAAATAAAAATAACACAAAAGGGCCTGGGGAGATTCGAACCCAGGTCCCTTACAATGCACACAAACATCCTTTCCATCCAGCCGGGAGGGCGCTTCTGGCAATGTAATGGTCACAATTGATTATATATTAAAACCAATGAATATCAGGAAAAATAACAAAAAGATGGTGAGACCAGGACTCGAACACAGGTCCTCAAGCAATACATGCGCACCTCCTTCCACTGGGACAAGCATCAGGCTTGTGAAATAAAATAGAAACTATATCATAATATTTTAAAACAATTTTTTAAATTTGAATTTCGCGCCAGGTTACTTCGTCTTCTTCCTTGAGACCTGCAGATTTACCTGCGAAATTTGCTAGACATTTACCTGCGAAATTTTATTCATAGGAAAACCTACGAATTTCAAACACACACAAACAGTACGGTTTTATCAAATTAAGAACACCTTTGAGTTCCTTATGACCTGTACAATCCAATTTTACCAACAAAATTCATTTATATTGCGTAAATCAAAGAACCCTAATTTGGAGCTCAAAACCCTAACATGGCATCTCACGGGTTATTCATGATTTCTTTGATTTCTTTGCCTAGAAACGTTCTACACATCATCACAAATAAGATTAGACAAACAAAATTCATTAAAATGCATTGAATTAGTGCAATCGAAAAATTCATATTCAAGAACAAACATGGTTCGGTTTATGCATTATGGGATGTTTTGGCTATAAATAAATGTTGGTTTCCACTCAATGAGGTTCAAGGATCATAGTTGTGTGCTCCAATTACCTTCAAATGCCTTGTATCTAAAAATTCGAATGTGAAGTTTGGTATGGTTTTTTGAAATTTGGAACTTACACTTGGGAGGCAGAAAATCCGTGCTTGTCATTAGGTTTGTGCTAAGTACTTATAGGATGATGTATTAGGTCAGAAAAATTGATCATTTGTGTGGAAGATTTGATCTAAAAAGATTCAAAAAGATGGCCTTTGAAAATCAAATTTTTTTGCATAAACACTTGCTATTTTGGTATGATTCTCATTACTCTTGTATCAATCAAGTCTAAATATGATTTAAGACCTTCTAGAAACCAAATCAAATTTAATTTTCATTATTTTATATTTTATTTGAATTTAAAATGATTTTTTAACATAAAAATCATAATAAATAAAAACAAAATGAATAAAATTATGAATAAATCAATTTAATTTCGTGCAAGATGTTTTGAAGTGGATTGGGTCATTATTTGGCAAGCCCATTTGGAAAAAATTGGTTTTAGACCTCCATTTTCTTCATAAACCAACCCAAAGTTTCCCAACTTTGCAAGGGCACACATCCTTCAATTTTAATGCTATGAGGGTGTTCTTGGTCATTTTGGAAAGATTGAAGAGTCCTCTAACCAACCCCACTGGTTTCATGTCCATATCATTTACCAATCTCAAGTTATGCCCTTTTGAAGTTGTTGACTTTTTGTTGACTTTCAAAAGGACCTATAATGTCTTAGCTCATACCTTCCAAATGAAGCATTTTTGGGCTTGGCTTGTGATACACAAAGTTGTAGAGAATTCGATTTCCTTCAAAATGAGCTTTGTATGGATACTTGGTGATGAAGTATGTGAAAGTTATGGCTGGTCAAAGTTCAGTTGACTTTTACTGAGGAAACCCTAATTTAGAAACTCCTGATTCTTGATGATCTGAAATCTCCTTGATGAATCATGATCAACCCTTGATCAAATGATGAATTTTACTTCATATACTTGATGTTGGCAAAAAATCATGAAGTTTGACTTTGGTTTGACCACAGTTGACCTCAGTTTGACTTTTTAACTACTTTGACTGATTTTGACTTATCTGATTATCTGACTGAGCAAACTTTTGAGAAAAGTCTTGAAACTTGTCATGGGGGTTCTTAAACACATATAAGATGTTATGAAGCTCACTTGAAGTCTTGGAAGTTCATTTAGCCTGATTAAAGTCAAAACCCTAGTTTTGGATACACTGCTTAGGAGGTGCATTGTCTGAGGGAAATGTCAAATCTTTTGACTAATTGTGAACTTTGTGAACCTTGTGAACCATCATAAAATGTCTTGTGATACTCATGGGAGGTCTTGTGAACCTTGTGAACCTTGTGAACCTCATAAAGTGACTTGTAGACTTCATGAACCTCATGAAAGGTCTTGAAAGCATTGTGAATCTTTGTGAACCTTGTGAACCTCATAAAGTGACTTGTAGACTTTATGAACCTCATGAAAGGTCTTGAAAGCATTGTGAATCTTGTGAACCTTGTGAACCTCCTTAGCACACAAAGCCTTGTATTGTGAGGGAAAATTTTGGGGTGCAACAGTTCTGAGAAAAGAAGCCCAATGAAAACAAACTAATATATTACAAATGCTGAACAATACATAGTCTGTTTTACAACACATGCCCATGGAGGGTCAAAATACATCAAAAAGAAAAAAGTACATCAAATGAAAACAACAACAAACAAAGAGTCAGACATCCAGTCCAAACTCATCTTCTCTGACTTCCTTCAGGAGTGCCTCAGTCACTGGACCAGCTGGGTGCTCTGTAATGGTCCTAATGAGGAGGTTCCTGGTAGCAATGGCAGTGGTCAGCTTCTTGTGCCTGTCCTGGTCTTTTGATCTCTTCAATCCTGCCCTAAGCTTCAACTCTGAAATCTCCTTCTGGGCTGCCAACAAAGCTTCCCGCTGCTTCTTCTCATTGGCCTCCAACTGTTCAATCTTGGCTTGAGTTTTCTGATCTTCTTGTGTACGGGCTTCAGTGATCCTGACCCACCTAGCCTGACTCTCTTGCAGATAGAGCTCAGTCCTAGCCTTCTGAATCTTGGCTTCTTTACAGGCATTCTTCAATATTTGTTCCCCAGCTCTAGCTTTCCTGATGTAGTCCTCTGTCTTCTCAATTTTGGTAAGATGCTCCACCTTGAGCTTCTCCAACCTCTCAATGTCCAGACGACCATCACTCCTTTCCCAAAGAGTCTTCTTCAAAGCTTGAGACAGGTTCTCATTCTTTTCCTTCAGCTTCTCAAATTCTCCAGGCTGACAGTTGCTGGTGACTGTACTGTAGATGGCCCAGGTATGTCCTCCAAGGTGAAGGGCATTCCAGAAATCTGAGCTCTAGTACTGGACCAGTCATAGTACTGAGCTGAAGCAACATTATTACACCTTCCAAGAATAGCCATCCCTTTTGTCTGGATGTGGTCCCAAGCCCAGGATGCTTGTCTGACAGCAGCCAAATTAGGTTTTACTTCACAATACAAGGTTTCAGCTAAATCTTGCACTCTGGGAGGGTGAACCAAAGCATAGGCCAGTTGTCTCTTAAACAGCAAAGGATTGTAGTTGATGCAACCCTTCACTCCTATTAGAGGTACATTTGGGTATTGTCCACAGCTAGTGATAATGTCCTTGCCTTTGGTGCTTTGGGTGCACCATCTAATATCATCTGAAGTCAAAGCAATGAGCCTCTTGGCCCAATTCTTCTGTTGGTGGGGATTCAGGAAGGCATCTGACTTAGGCAGGTGTCTGAGAAGCCAGGTGTGAAACAGAGGAGCACAACATCTCACCAACTTCCCCCTTTGTTTCTCATTCCTCTGATGGATGGAGTAATAGAAATCTCCCAGCAATGTGGGTACTGGGTTCCTCAGAAGAAACAAATGAATGGCATTCTTGCTGACAAATTTGGGCTCATCTGCAAACAGTATAACCCCATATATGCTGAGGGCTAACAGTGCACAGACTGCCCCCACTCTCCCAAGGAGGCCTTCAGGATGGCCTGAGAAATCAAGAAGTCCAAGTGCAAACCAGGGATTCCAGCTTTTGTTGCCATACTTTGCTCAATCAAGGCAGGCTCCAGGTACAGTGCTTTTGCTACTTCTCCATTGCTGGGAGCAGTCATCTCTGGGTTAAAGGAGATTCCACCCCTGATAGGTACTCCAATCAATGAAGAAAATTCCTCCAGCAGAGGCCCTAGCTGGAAGTCTGGAAAAGTGAAGCATCTCAATGGAGGGTCATAAAACTGCAAGCAGGTGTGGATCATGCTCCTCTGAGAAGGGTCAAGGTCCATAACCATATCAAGGATACCTCCATAATGCTCTCTAAACAATGGGATGTGGTCAGGTATGATAAGTGACTGGACCTGCCTGATACCAGTCAACACAGGCTCAACGAAATGGTAGGATATGTTGCTTTTCCTGGGAGTAGTCATAAGTGCTGAGGAAGATCACAGACTGATGCTGGGAATGAGCCACTGATAGGCTAATGCTGGTGATGATGAAGATAGCTGAAGCAGATAACTGATGAAGCAGAGGTATATGCAGAAGAAGGGGTCAAAACTAAACCAGATATGATGTGGATACCCTGAAAAACAAATAAACAAATGTTAAATGATGCAAATGATGATGTATGCAAATGATATGCAAGGGCTTGTGATCAAGCTGTATCTGATTAACTGTCTTGGTATAAGTCCATGTATGTTCAAAGAAGGTCCAGATGGAGGTTCAGAAATCCAGTAACCAAGGTGGGGGGACTCAAATAAAGAGTCACATGTCCAGGGTTAATCACAAGAACTGTCCAATATGAGGTACTCTTAAACAAAACAAGTAACAGGGTATGATGTGGCCAATGGTACCTGCAAACCTGTAAACAGCCCAACCCCCTCACAGGTAGTGTTCTAGAACAAGGATCCTCAGACTTGGATCAGTTATGAGAAGTGTAAACACTTCTAACCCGGAGGTACAGTGTTTACAATAACCATAAAAGATCCTCCTCTAATTCACCTCAGCTTCTGAAGGTCATAATAAAGGTCATCCAGACTTAGCAGGCTTCCCAGATATCCCTAGCACTACAGGAAATCAGTAGCACAGAGTTCTCAAGGAGAAACCCACATCTGAACCGTGTTTCATATTCCCGCACCAGACCGAAATGGAATGCGAAAGAACATGAACCACTCTAGCCTAGGTGTCACTCAAGTCCCAGGTATAGGATCTCAAACTCTCAATGGAACCCCCACCCATCAAGACAACAAACCAGATTGTCGCTCCCGACAAATGAAAACGGATCAGATGAAGGTACAGACGCGAACGGTCGGCGAGGGGAACAGTGAGAACACACAGCCGTGAACTCACTGGAGAATGAATAGAGTCGCCAGCTAGGCATTTTTATCCCGGAGGAAAGGCAATGCTGCATAGGCCTGGAAAGAGATGGATAAGACGGTTTGCGAACCAGAGAGACTGAGAAAGGGGGTTGGTTACAACCTGGGAAGGTATTAGCACCCAGATTGTCCGCCGTACTCGACGGGATCCACGCTTGAAAGATTTGTGCTTTAAAGGGGTGGTGTCAGTGCAATCTGTGTGTAAAATAGCTGGAAAAGAAATGTACAGGTGTCAGTGCAAAAGAAGTGTGAAGTGTGATATATACAGTGTCAGTGTAAGAACAAAGATGAGATGCTCATGATAATGAGGCTAAAGAATGAAGCTGGAAAGAGGGGGATATACAGAGACTTTTGTTCGATAACTGTTAAGTTATGCCTACGTATCCTCTCGTGCAATGAGGAAGTCAGAACACCGTAGTTCGACCCAAAGTGACTGAAAGATGAGTTGACTTGTGAACTGCTTACTTGCCTGTGCTCAAGTGTATGATCTGTCTGACACAGATGCTAACTGTCTTGCATTAGACGGAAGAAGCTAGTTCTCGGTTGTGAGTGAAGGTGATGAGAAAAGAATCCCGGAGGAGACGATCATTGTTTGTTTTTGTGTTTTCAGTCTTTTATTGCTTTTGAAAGTTTGTCATAAGTTAATGAGCTTAAGCCTAAACCAATGGATTTAGTAAACTCATCACATCTTCCCTCTGATTAGGGGTAATGAGAATACCTTAAGTGTGAAGTCAGATTCTCACACTTAATCACCTTTGATGTAGGATTAAGATCATTAACCTACTTGTGATTATTTAGATGTTTTTGGTGTTTTTGTTTAGTGTTAAGTAATGAGGTTAAGCCATAATCAAGGATTAAACAGACTCATTACACCATCCTAAAAGAAGGATAATAGATGAGAATGTTTAAGTTGAGGAAAACTCCTCAACTTAATCCATGATTAGGGATTAAGCCCATGACAAAACAAGCCTTTATTAAGTGAATTTTATTTAGATTAATGATATGATGATGAAGTGTTTTTTATGGTTTGTAAGACAACTTGAGGGGGACTTGTCCATTAACACTAGGGTTAGTCCTTCTTAACCACTTAAGGAAGAATTAGAACCCTAATGCAAGGCCCAAGTTACAAGTGTGATGTCTTGGTGATTATTATGTGAATTGATTAAGAGATTTAAACACCTTAAGGTTTTAATACTTAGGATTAAAGTTATACACTCCATCCTAAGAGAAGGATGCAGGCATAACCCTAATCACAAAGTCTTAAAGCCTTTAGGGTTTAGTCCCTGATTATGAGGTGAGAAGAGAAGACTCAAAGAGAGACACAAAGGTAAAAACTATGAGGGGATTCTAATCAAAACCCTAATTCATTGTCATGCTTGGATGATCCTAAGGTTTGTGAGGTTTTCAAGAGAAGCCTTCAATGGAACCACCAGGAAGCAGATGAATAGGATCAAGAGAAGCAAAGTGACTTGCTTCATTCAAGAAGTCAAGTCACTTGAAGAAAGAAAGTAAGAAGAACAAGAATGAGCAAGCTCAAACTCAAACACAAACAAAAATGCAGCAATGGATGCAAGGGAGATGAAAAGAAAAGGTATGAGAAGTGAAGGCAAATCCACTTCTCAAGTTTACTTACCACCTGAAATGTTAGAAAGAAACACAATGCAATGCAAGGTGAGATGAAATGGCATGATGCTAGACCAAACCAGAAGCATGTACATGATGATTATGATGTCATGAGGTGCTGCAAACATGAGGCATGACATGGGGATGTTCATACAAGACCATGAATGCATATGATGCAAGCTAAGGAACATGAACAAGCATGAAATGTTATGAAGCATACAAGGCAAATGGCATGGCAAAGATGTAATGCAATGATCAATGATGCTTCATACATGTCTTAAGATGTTAAATGAATCATAAGAATGCACAAAATGCAATGGCAAGTCAACTTATGCAAAAGAATGCAAGAAGGATGCAAGAGAAAGCCCAAATTAGGGTTTATGAAACAAACAATCAAACACAAACCAAAAACAGAAGCAAACCCTAGGATAAAAAATGGAAAATGGCACTCAAAGAAACCCTAGACCTATAACAAACCACTGCCCAAAGGGGAGCTCTCAACTCTCAATCAAACCCAAGATATGAATTTTTACAAGTTATTAGGGTTTTTTAGGGTTCTTAACAAAACAAATGCCAAACAATTTGAAAATGCAAGAACAAATCATGGCCTTTTTATCCTTGAAAACACATGCTAAACAAAAGACAATGCAAGAAGAATCAATGTCTCAACCTTCACCAATAGGCAGAAATGAATTTTTGAATCCATGATCAAAATAATGCATAAAAAAAAGATTTAATTTAATGAAAAATTCTTAAAGTGCATCAAGATCAAAAAAGAAATTTGGTTTGAAGGTTGGACAATGTTTCTAAATGTCTTAGAACATTTCATGAATTTTTTTTGTAATTTTTAAATACCTAAAAGTATTTTTAATCAATTAATTCCCATTAATCAATTAAAAATAATCTTTTAAATATTTAAAAATACTTTTTTAATGATAAAAAATAAAATAAAAATATTTTTGTGTCATAAAAATTAATAGAACCTTAAAGAAAAAGTTTCATAATTTTTATGATTTTTTAACTATTTTAAAATAAATGTACAATTTAAATGAAAAAGAAATGAATTAAAATTAAAAGAAAATGAAAGTAATCAGATTGGATGGTTGGGATTGGTCCTGGAAATGAGAGGGTTGACTTGGCGCGTCATCTAGTGGTCCAGATTCAAACTTCTTAATCCTAATTAATTAAATAAATTAATGTGATTAGGGCTAATGAAACAGATCCTGGCCATCAAAAAGGGTGGGAAGTCAACCAGTCAACGGGAATCAACGGCTCGTATTCAAACTCACATTAATTACTGGTTTATGCCCTAATTACATTCAGGTGGCCGGAGAAGACTTCCGGTCGTCTTCTCCGGCCAGAAGCTCACCTGAAAATCACCCAACTTCCTCAAAACGTAATATAAATGAAATCTATGAATTGGGAAACGTTTCTAACACCCTCACGAATCAAAACCCTAACCTAAAACAAATTTATCTTTCCTAAATCATCTGAATCGAAGAGGGAAAGTTCTAGGGTTCGTAAGCTTCAAACACAAATTAAATTCTCAAAACACAACCATTTCAAAAACTAAAAGCATCAGGATGATCAGGAGAGCATAAAGAACAAGTTTGTAACAAGAAAAATCATTTCTGGAAAGATTAATTTCGAGCTACCTGAGATTTGCAACTTTCAATTTAGGAACTTTCAGGCCTCTTCCTTCAGTGCAAGCTACTCCTCTTGGTCCACTAAGTGTGTTTGAATGCTCAAAATGAGTTTGTGTTGGCTGGAAAAGAAGATTCGAAAGGAACTGCTTCAGTTCAGTCAACAATGGCAGATGAGATTCTGGCACTCTCAGGCTGTGAAAAGGGGTTGTTTGTGATCTATGAAGTGTGTTGAGAAGGTTTGTGGTGTTGGTTGGTGTGTTTGTGAGCTAGGATAAGAGTTTCGAATGAAACTGCAGTTTGAGGTGAATGATGGCAATGGAGTTTTCAGGCTTGTTTTTGGCTTATGCTTGGGATGTTTCTTGTCTATGAGGTGTGGTGAGTTGAGTGATGATGAGAGTTCTAGTGTTTGAAGACTGTGGAGAGTGATTCGAATGAACTTGCACTGAGGTGAGTTTTTGTGTGAGTGTTCAATGTGTGTGTTTCAGCCTTGGTTCTCATGTGTTTTGGCCAGCAAACTGATTCAATAAACAAATGCAAGTGGCTGATGGATGTGACCTGGCCTGCAGAGATAGGTGTGGCTACTTTTGCTCAAAGTCCACTTTTGTGTAAGATAGGGCATGGCTCAAGTTTAGGCAAGTACAAGTTGGGTTCTGGTGCAGCATGGTGAGTGTGAGAGGCTGGCTTGACTCAAGGATCAATGCAGCAAGTTGGTGAAAAGGTCATGAGTGTTTTGCAACTTGGTTAGCTTTATGGATTTTCATGAGAAAAGTCAAGTTACATGAACCAAACCATGAGCAAACTTGATCCAAATCTGATTTTTGTGACTTAGAGGATGTTTACATAATGGTTTGACATGAATTAGAGGCTGCATAATGCATTTGTTCAAGACTTTGCAAAATTTCCTTTTTGTGCATAACTTGAAAATCAATGATTTTTGCTAACTTTGCAATGCCATAACTTTTGATCCATGAAGAGTTTGATCATGTTCTTGTACTTTTTGAAAAGGGAAAGATGAGATCTACAACTTTCATGACCAAAGTTTTTCCATTTGAAGCCTTTTTGGATCAAGAATCAAAGCTTGAAAATTGACCTAAAATGATGCATTCTTGAAAAGTCAACTATGCCCAAAAAGTCAACATTTGCAAAAACCCTAAATTCTTGATTTTTATGAACTTCAACCTTCTTCCATGATCAAATAAAGATCATATACACTCAAAAATGGTGAAGATCACCCATTGGTCGGGTCATTGGGGGCCTCAGATGCCCTGATTTTGCACTGACTTGTCTGAAAAGTCAACTCTTGATCAGATGACTTCCCCATGGAATTTCTTCATGAAAATTGATATGCATATTCCCTATACCATATAGAGACCAATGGAAACAAGAATGACCAAAAAATTTGAGATTATGGCCTCTGAAACCAAAACCCTAATTTTCAGTCAACTGTGCAGCTCATCCTGGCTCTGCATCCACTCAAACCTTAGTTCTTGTGATTCCTCTGCAATTTTGACTCTGTGAGGATGTAACATGATACAAGAACACACATGGACCTCTCTGAGATGATTGGTGGCCTTTGGAGTGGCTCAAGAAGCTTTGGGATTGCTCAAATCACAAACCCTAGGTGCAGATGACTTAGAAACTATGCAGTGAATCAAACATGAGATATGAGATTGTATGATTGTGTTTATGCATATGAGATGATCACAAGCCATGGTGTGAATGGGTGAGGGCAAATTTGGGGTGTTTACAGCTGCCCCTATTCAAACAGGAGTTAGCTGTGCAGGATGTAAGCAACGGCTTAACAGGCAAACAAGATAACTTGTGGTTGAATACCAAAGACAGTCCAAAATTTGCACTCACAGAATGGAGGAGAAAAGGGATATAGATTAAGTAAGGTATATTGTAAGTGTGGGCGACGGAGGACGACCGTCGAGCAGAGGACGACTGCTGGGTAAATAGCAATGACGGGGACGGCCGACATGCTGGGGATAAAAGGTAAAGCTAAGACGGGGGCGGCCGACTAGCTGGGGAAAGACAAGTAAAGCTAAGACGGGGACGGCCGACTAGCTGGGGAAAATAGGATATTAAGATGGGGACGGCCATCAAGATAAAGCTGCAAAGTTCTCTGGGGATTGATGAAACATGACGGGGACGGCCATCAAGTTCAAAGGTAAAGTAACCAACGATGGGGACGGCCATCGGGCTAAAAGGAAAAGGAAAAGGGACCACGACGGGGACGGCCATCGGGTTAAAAGGAAAAGGGACCACGACGGGGACGGCCATCGGGTTAAAGAATAAATGAAATAAACAGCTGATGGGGTACGACCATCAAAGGTGAAGGACGATCACCTAGCAGGGTACGGCTGCTCTGTTGGGAATAAAAGAATGATGGGGACGGCCATCAAAGGTGGAGGACGACCACCCGGCAGGGTACGGCTGCCGAAGATATCAACGATGGGGACGGCCATCGGATAGAAAAGGTCAACGATGGGGACGGCCATCGGACGAGCAAGATGGAGGACGACCATCAAGAAGTGGAGGACGACCACTCAGCAGGGGACGGCTGCTCTCGGGGTTTATCATAACACAGGACGAGTGTTAGATAACCAAAATCAACAATGGGGACGGCCATTGGATAAAGTTAATGAAGGACGATCATCAAGAGGTGGAGGACGACCACCTAGCAGGGGACGGCTGCTAAAATCAACGATGGGGACGGCCATCGGATGAGCATGATGGAGGACGACCATCAAGAAGTGGAGGACGACCACTCAGCAGGGTACGGCTGCTCTCAGGGTTATCATAACACAGGACGAGTGTTAGATAAAAAAGGAAAGATTTGCTTTGTTGGCGATCTACTGGGGAGATAGTAAACACGGACGAGCGTTTACATCCAAGAAACAAAAGGTATAAGTGTTTGGTATTGTGTATAGATTAAAGATACGGACGAGCATCTTTAAGATTATGATACGGACGAGTATCACGTAGAAACAAACTGACACATGTTCAGAGATGATGACACGGACGAGTATCAACTGGTTAACAAAGAACACGGACGAGTGTTGCATCTGAAGGGACTTTTCTGGGGAATAGTAGACACAGACGAGTATCTATATTCAAGAAGACATAAGTGTTTGACATGGTGTACGGATTAAAGATGCGGACGAGCATCCTTAAGACTTATGATACGGACGAGTATCATGTAGAAACAAACACTAGACGCAATGTTCTGAGATGATGGTACGGACGAGTACCAACTGGTTAACAAAGAACAGGGACTACTGTCGAATCTGTGGGGATATGAGTGGTGATGTATATAAGATACGGACGAGCATCTGCATAAGTGTACCAATGAGTAGCGAGTGTATATATAATGTATTGATGAGTGTTTATCTGCTGGGGAGAATGACACGGACGGGTGCCAAGAGAGAAAAGCATAATATTAACAAGTATATGGGTTGCAAAAGTGTAAGCGACTGCGCTGGGGATATGACACGGACGGGTGTCAAGAAAGTATATATACAAGTATGTGTGAGTGCAAAGAGGGTGTCTTTGGCTTTCTGTTGGTGATTTGACACGGATGGGTGTCAGGGAGTATCTGTAATAAGGGTGATTTGTTTGTAAAGGGCGTTCAGGCGACTTTACTGGGGAAAGATGACGCGGACGGGTGCCAAAAGGTGTATATACGGGTGTGAGGCAAACGTTTTTGCCGGGACTCTGATGGGGACTCTTGGGGAAAGTAATCTGTATTCACAAGCGTTTAATTCACAACATGACTTATGATTATGCTATGCATTTGATTTTGGCCGTAATGCTCCGTATTAGACGGAATGCCACGCTCTGGGGGGTGAATATGATGCGGATGCCATGATTATGCAAAGGGGCACAGATCCGGGATTCGGATCCCACTGCTGCGAAGATCTCTGGTCGGTCTGCTTGAAGTGGACCTCCCAGCTGGGGATGAGATCATTGGTAGATCTGATGATGTATCTGCTTGGGGATATATGTCGCCGGTTGGCATATCCTTGTAAATGAGAGACCCAGCTGGGGTTTGTAGAGGCTTTCTTCACTCTGTTGTGACTTCTTCGTGCGTTGCTCTTCTGAATGGAGGCTGGGGACTTTGTGGGGAGATGATTCCCTGATTTCTGCATTCTGCTGAGGAAGGACGGCAACTCGGCTGGGGAATGCTGTTGATAACTCAGCTGGGGAGAGCAACAAGAGGCAACTCCGCTGGGGATAGAGCATTCTGAGTGTTAAGCTTGTTTGTTGATTTGGCGGCTTTGCTGGGGGAAGCAATGGGGAGCTACTCAGCTGGGGGAAGAGCATTCTGATGCTGAGATTGAGTGCATGCTGATTCGGCAGCTCCGCTTGAGAAATGGGCACCTTCTAATGCCATGTGGAAGATGGACCGAGTTGATAATGATTCGCCTACTTGTTGAGGCGTAACCTGCATGCCCCAGGTTGCGTTCTGGATACCTGCAATCCTGCAAAGATAATGGAACGTACAAAAGGTCCCGAGATATCCCTTACTGGATTCCGTCATAGGAGTTAAGTACTCTTGAGAATAATCACATTCCCTGTAAGCATGTGTTATTATTATATTTTTTTTTTTTTTTTTTTTTTTTTTTTTTTTTTTTAGAGGAGGGCATCTGTACTTATGCAATTGTATTTTTTAGAGATATCAGACAACTCTTTTGCAAAACATAAATGTAAAAACGAAACATGACCGAAAATCTGATTTTATTAATTTACGTGCCCTGAATTGGCTGGATACAGTCAAAGAAACACATTTCCTGAAATGAGGAAATAGTTACAAATTGAGAAATAAAGTGCTGGCGGTGTTGATGACGCTCTGAGGAGCTTCCTCTTCTGCTATGACTCGTATGACAATGTCGTTCTTCTCGTCTTGCTTTTTGGAGAGAGTTGATTCTGATTGAAGCTTGATCCTTTGGAGTTTACCAAGTTGTAGATGATACAGACGAATTCAGAATGCAGTCGTTCGCTTATTCCCTTATTTTGCATGGATCGCCCTTTCGGGTTTTCAATCCATCGGGATACCCATTTTTGCCTGAGCTGTCCAATGCGGCTTTTCAACTCAGCGGGTGTACATTTTTTGTTTATTTTCCCTTACTTTTGCCCGAGTCTTTTATTCTGTTTTTGACTCGCCGGGATGCCCTATTTTTGTCTAGACTTACATTCTGTTTTTATGTCCAGCGGGTCATTTATGCGAAGTATTTTTTAACTGCATCTGAATTCACAGGGGACGGGAAATCTTCACCATCCATGGTGCTGAGCATCAGTGCTCCGCCAGAGAAAACTTTCTTTACAATGAATGGTCTTTCATAATTCGGAGTCCATTTGCCCCTGTGGTCTGTATGAGGAGGGAGGATTCTCTTCAGCACAAGATCTCCCACTTGGTACTCTCGGTGCCTGACTTTCTGATCGAAGGCCTTCTTCATTCTCTTCTGATATAACTGCCCGTGACAGATTGCGGCCAATCTTTTCTCTTCGATCAGACTCAGTTGCTCGTATCGGGCCCTGACCCATTCTGCTTCGTTTAGTTTAACATCCATCAATACCCGTAGAGAGGGTAATTCAACTTCAACAGGTAGGACTGCCTCCATACCATACACAAGTTGATACGGTGTTGCCCCAGTGGACGTTCTGATTGATGTGCGGTACCCATGCAAGGCAAATGGTAGCATTTCGTGCCAGTCTTTGTATGTGACTACCATCTTCTGCACAATCTTCTTGATATTCTTATTTGCTGCCTCAACAGCGCCATTCATCTTTGGCCTGTAAGGAGAAGAATTGTGATGTTGGATCTTGAAGTCCCGGCACAGCTCTGCCATCATTTTGTTGTTGAGATTGGAACCATTATCAGTAATGATTCGCTCGGGCACTCCATACCGACAGATGATATCTCTTTTCAGAAATCTGGCTACCACTTGCCTTGTAACATTTGCATATGAGGCTGCTTCAACCCACTTGGTGAAATAGTCGATGGCGACCAGGATGAATCTGTGGCCGTTTGAAGCGGTTGGCTCAATCTTGCCAATCATATCGATGCCCCACATAGCAAAGGGCCATGGTGAAGACATGATGTTCAAAGGATTGGGAGGCACATGCACCTTGTCTGCGTAGATCTGGCATTTGTGACATTTTCTGGCATAGGCACAACAGTCTGCATCCATTGTGATCCAGTAATAGCCTGATCTTAACAACTTTTTAGCCATGGCATGCCCTCCTGCATGGGTACCGAAAGACCCTTCGTGCACTTCATGCATCAACAAATCTGCTTCCGTCTTGTCAACACATCTGAGGAGTACCATATCAAAGTTCCTTTTGTATAAAGACCCATCAGTGTTCAGAAAGAAACTACCAGCAAGCCTTCTCAAAGTCTTCTTATCATTGGAAGATGCCCCAGGTGGGTATGCTTGATCCTCCAAGAAGCATTTAATGTCATGAAACCAAGGCCTATCATCCTTGACAACATCCGCTGCAAATACATATGCTGGTCTATCAAGTCTAGACACTGAAATCTGGGGTACAAAGTTTGCCGTTTGAACTTTGATCATGGATGAAATGGTAGCAAGAGCATCTGCAAACTGATTCTCGTCCCGAGGGATATACTCAAGCTTGACTGTTGTGAAGAAAGTCAATAGCCTCCTTGTATAATCCCTGTAAGGTATCAGATGATCCTGATGTGTGTACCATTTGCCGTTGGTTTGATTGACTACCAAAGCTGAATCTCCGAATACGGTCAATGTCTTGATCCTGAGGTCAATGGCTTCCTCAAGACCCATAATGCAAGCTTCGTATTCAGCTTCGTTGTTAGTGCAGTTGAAAGTGAGTTTTGCCGAGAAAGGCATGTGAACCCCCTTTAGTGAAATGAGTACTGCACCAACACCACGGCCATTCATGTTAACAGCCCCATCAAACATCATAGTCCATTCTTCCTCCGGGTCAGGCCCTTCAGTGTGAATAGGCTCTTCGTGATCTTTTGCTTTAATGAACATGATGTCTTCATCAGGGAAGTCAAATCTCATAGGCTGGTAATCATCAATAGGTTGCTCAGCAAGATATTCAGATAGTACACTGCCCTTGATGGCTTTCTGAGATGTGTACTGTATGTCGTATTCCGTGAGAATCATCTGCCATCTTGCAACCCGTCCGGTAAGTGCTGGCTTCTCGAAAATGTACTTAACTGGATCCATCTTGGATATCAATAAAGTAGTGTGGGTCAACATATACTGTCTCAGTCGGCGAGCAGCCCACGCTAAAGCACAGCAAGTTTTCTCGAGTAGTGAATAACGTTGTTCACAGTCGGTAAACTTTTTGCTTAGGTAGTATATTGCATACTCTTTTCGACCAGACTCGTCATGCTGGCCCAGCACACATCCCATCGACTCTTCTAATACCGTTAAGTACATAATCAGAGGTCTTCCTTCAACTGGCGGCATGAGGATTGGAGGTTCTTGCAGATACTCCTTGATCTTGTCAAAAGCCCTTTGGCAGTCTTCGTTCCACCTGACCGTTTGTTCTTTTCTTAGCAGCTTGAACAAAGGTTCACAGGTTGCTGTGAGGTGAGATATGAACCGCGAGATGTAGTTCAATCGACCTAAGAACCCTCGAACTTCTTTCTCAGTTTTCGGTGCAGGCATCTCTTGGATGGCTTTGACTTTATCAGGGTCAACTTCAATCCCCTTCTCACTTACAATGAATCCCAGCAACTTACCGGATCGCACCCCGAATGTGCATTTGTTGGGGTTCAACTTCAGTTGGTACTTCCTCAGACGCTTGAATAACTTGAGCAGATTCACCAGATGGTCTTCCTCTGTAAGGGACTTGGCAATCATGTCATCCACATAGCATTCTATTTCCTTATGGATCATATCGTGGAATAATGTTACCATAGCCCGTTGATACGTTGCACCGGCATTCTTCAGTCCGAATGGCATCACCTTATAACAGAACGTGCCCCAAGGTGTAATGAATGTCGTCTTCTCCATGTCTTCAGGTGACATTTTGATCTGATTGTACCCTGAAAATCCGTCCATGAAGGAGAATACCGAGAACTGAGCCGTGTTATCCACCAATACATCAATGTGAGGTAATGGGAAGTCATCTTTCGGGCTAGCTCTGTTCAGATCTCGGTAATCAACACACATTCTTACTTTGCCATCCTTCTTAGGCACAGGTACTATGTTAGCAACCCACGGCGGATAGCTAGTTACGGCAAGGAACCCGGCGTCCCATTGCTTTTGTACCTCTTCCTTGATTTTCATAGCCATGTCTGGACGAGTTCGGCGCAGCTTCTGTTTGACTGGTGGGCATTCTTCCCTCAAAGGCAGCTTGTGCACAACTATATCGGTATCCAACCCTGGCATGTCTTGGTACGACCAAGCAAACACATCAACATACTCTTGAAGCAGATCTATCAGTTGTCTCTTCGCTGAATCTTGCAGGCAGGCCCCGATTCTAATTTCTTTCACGTCTTCGTCTGTACCAAGATTAATCACTTCAACCTCCTCCTGGTGAGGAGTAATAACCTTTTCCTCTTGCCTTAACAATCTGGCTAGCTCTTCAGGAAGCTCATATTCTTCATCAACCCCTTCATCAGCTTGATTGATTGGATTGTCAAAGTCATACGATGTCATAGCCGTGCTGTTGTCGGTGCTGTCAGGAAGGCACTCTCTGCAAGGGTTAAGTTGGTTCATTTTAGTGATTGATTTTAATCTTGCTTTAGAAAAAAGTAAAATGAAGTTATCATTTTGAAAACACCGCCATTTATTTTTGTACAAAAAGAAAAATGGAAAAACAGTGAGCAGAAAAGAAAAGACTCGTTTGCAAAAAGATGTCTGATATTTCATTAATTTAATCTTGTTTGCACAAAAGTACAGATGGCCCTGATTACAAAATGAGTCTTGTCATCTTGGGCAAGATGCAAGACTTTGATGCATGCTATAAAAATACAGGAAATAATAATTACTCTGCATGAGTAACTCTTATAATTTCCTGGGAAGACCAGTTCGAGACACTGCTCCCCGGGACCTTCGGACGAATCCAAATCTCCAGGTTGCGCTCCTCTTCCAGCTCGTCTTCCAGACAGTTGATAGCATCGGGGGTAAGCATCCCCCCACTGACAAAACCAGGCTCTCCAGCAGCCTTTGCTTGATGTTGAGTTGGTCTGTAACCCAACCCAAATTTGTCCTTCTTCTCCTCCACAGCTAAAACCTTGCCCCAGCCTAGGGCAGTTCCTTCCTCAACAACCTTCCGGGCTTGTTGGTAAGATGACATTGGAGTACCAGATATAGCAGATGCTTCATTCACATTCAACGCTTCAAACCCCTGGCTCATTGTTTCATGGATCTCTCCATCCATTTCAATGTACTTGTAGGTTGCCAGGTGGCTAACAAAAATGTCCTCCTCTCCACAGATTGTGACAACTTGACCTTCCCACTCAAATTTTAACTTTTGGTGAAGGGTAGACGTTATTGCGCCAGCGGCGTGAATCCAGGGTCTACCCAACAAACAGCTGTAGGCGGGCTGAATGTCCATCACATAAAAGATAGTTTTAAAGGTCTGTGGGCCAATTGTCACAGGCAGCTCAATCTCTCCCAGAACCGATCTCTTTGAGCCATCAAAGGCTCTTACTACCAGGTTGCTGGGTCTCAATGCCAATCCGTCATATTCAAGCTTCACCAGAGCCTTCTTCGGTAAGACATTCAGGGAAGAACCTGTGTCCACCAGCACATGAGAAAGGACAGCTCCTTTGCATTCCATGGTTATGTGCAAGGCTTTGTTGTGGTTGCGGCCATCCGCTGTCAAGTCAGAATTGGTAAACCCTAGCCCATTGCTAGCAGTAACATTTCCAACAACGGTTTCCAATTGGTTGACAGTAATCTCCTCAGGCACGTAAGCTGCGTGCAGGACTTTAAGTAGTGCATTCCGATGGGCTTCGGAGCACATAAGCAGTGAGAGGATAGAGATTTTGGATGGCGTTTGGTGAAGCTGATCCACAATTTTGTAATCACTCTTTTTGATGATCCTCATAAACTCATCAACTTCCTGATCAAATGGAGTCTTCAGGGCTTCTTGGGCAGCTGGATCTTCCTGCACCGGGCCTTTTCCTTTTGCCTTGGCAGCAGCTTCTGCTTCGGCGGTAGGTTTTTGAACTTGTGAGGCGAAGAGACGTCCGCTTCGAGTGAAGCCTCCGCCTCCTCCCACATTGTCTACCTGTGGTGCAGGTGTTGATGTTTCAAGAGTGATTCTTTTTCCTTCGCAGTATACGTCAGAGCCATAGTGCCAAGGGATGGCCCTATTGCTTTCATATGGTACTGGTCCAGGCACCGTGACAGTGACTGGACTGATTGCTGCTGCTGAAGGGACTGTAATTGTTTGTGGATCATAAAAGATTGTAACTGGTGCTCTGGCGGGAGCAGCACCTTCTGAACGGTAGGCGGAATTATTTTCAGGATCGTAGAATATGGTAACAGTAGAGACATCTTCATGATTGATTGCTGGTGTTGTAGGAGGTTCTGTTTGAAGGACTGTTGTTGTTGTTGATGGAGAGTCGGAATGGAATGAAGCTGAAGTTGTATCAGGAGAAACTGTTGAAAACTGATCGTTCGGAAGGACAGGTGAAGTACTTGTTGATGGTGCTGATGGATTGTTGGGAGCATTAGTTGCTGCAGTTGTAGGAGGGTCTGAAACCGTTGCTGATGAAGTTGTCGGATTTGCAGGAAACGATGTAGTGATCTGAAGTAGGCCACTCTGAATAAGGCTGTCGATGCCATTCCTCAAGTCCTCACACCCATTCCATGAAATATTGCAGTAGGGACATCCCAGTTCACACCCCGGAAATATATTGTTTTCACGGAGCTGAGCTTTGATTTCCACCAATGGTGTCCTGATCTGATCCACACTAGTTATCAAATAAGACTGTTGGTCTTCTTCAATAGCATTAATTCGAGGACCACCATGGTGTGGCATTGGATTTTTGTTGACATTGGGCGGAGGTGCAAAATTCAGAGCCTTGGAGTCTACCAAGTCTTGTACCTTCATATGCAGAGCCCTGCATTTTTCTGTACTGTGACCAGGTGCGTTTGAATGAAAAGCACACCTAGCATTGGAGTCATAATTTCTTGGTAGACTGTTGGGATCCGGAGGTGCCAACGTTCTTAGCTCAACTAGGTTGAGTTTCAGAAGTTGTGGCAGCAAGGCAGAGTATGGCATTGGGATCGGGTCGATCACTCGGTTAGCTTGAGATGGCCTTTGTTGGAATGGCCTCTGTTGATTGTTGTTGGCGTTGTTGTTGTTGAAGTTTCTTAGAGGATACTGACTCTGAGGATACTGGGGTTGTTGTTGGAAGTTTTGTTGCGGAGGTTGATAGACGGGCTGAGGATGAGCTGGAGCAGGGATAGTGACTGCTGCTATTGTTCTTGGAACATATTGGGGCCTACCCCTGCTCGAATGGATGGCATTGGTCTCGCCGGTTCTTCTTGGGCCTGCAAAAGGCTTTCTTGTGCCACTGGACGAACTAGCACCATTATCAGAAATTTTACCCATTTTCAATAGGCTTTCAATTCTCTCTCCGGCTATGACGACGTCGGCGAAGCTGGTGGAGGAGAAGGCAGCTAGCCTATCAATATAGGTTCCTTGCAGGGTATTCATGAACATATCAGCCATTTCTCTTTCAGACATTGGTGGCTGGACAGCAGCAGCAAGCTGTCTCCATCTTTGAGCATATTCTCTGAAGCTCTCTCTGGATGATTGTGACATCCCCATTAGGAGGGTCCTATTGGGTGCCATATCCAGATTATATTGATACTGTCTGATGAAGGCCTCTGCCAGGTCCTTCCAGCATCTCACAGTTGCTCTCGTCAGATGGGAATACCATTCCCTAGAAGCTCCAGTCAAGCTATCTTCGAAGTAGAACATCCACAATTTCTCGTCCATGGTGTAAGCTTTTAATCTTCCGAGAAAAGATTGCAGATGGGTTCGAGGACAAGAAGTCCCATTATACTTTTCAAAACATGGAGGCTTGAACTTGTGGGGAATCCTAACCCCGTCTACTAAGCCCATATCCATCACGTCAAAACCCAAAGAATTTTGAGATTCTAAGGATCTTAACTTCTCAGCTATTTCTTCCAATCTCCTGTCATAAGTTTCCTCTCCAGCACCCATTACAGTAAATTGGTCCTCCTGAGGATCTTCTTGAAGTACTCTGGCCGCGGTGGCTGTCCCTTGAACGTTTGCAGGGATATTAATCTCAGGATGTAGATGTGGACCAAACACCGGGGGGGTAACATGTGGCTGCACCCTTTCATTATTACTTGTGCCTGCAGTCCCCACATGAGGCTCATCTTGGTTCTGCCTTTCCACCATAGCTCTTAACCTCTCCTGGCTCTGAGCCATGTTGTTCATAACCTCCATGAACTGAGTCATTTGGTTCCTCATTTCTAGCCTTTCGTTGGCCATCTGGTTTCTGACCTCCGTAAGGTCCTGTTGCATCTGATCCATCTGGATTCCCGGAAGGTTGTTTCTAGTTGGGTACCTGTGTGGCCTGTTGAGAGGAAATACCCTGCGGCGAGCAATAATTCCTGAGATTCACAACAGAGGTTAGAAACAATAAAACAAAACCTACAAAACAGAAAAAAGGTTAGCATGCAATGCAGTTGTGCTTATTTGCTCTCAAGGTATCCGGTTTGGCCTTCGGTTTTGACCCTTCCAGACCCTTGAAGATGATGCTGTTGAAGTTGCTTTCGAAGTAACCCAGACGGAAACTAACACAAATATATTACAAAAAGGAAATAATACAAATTGTTCAAGTTACAACACAAGCCCTCAAAGGGGTCAAAATACACCACACACAAAAAAAAAGTAAAAGTACATGGAAAAGGAACAACAAGCAAATGATCAAACTCCAAGGCCAAACTCATCCTCACGAACTTCCTTGAGAAGTGCTTCGGTCACAGGATCAGCCGGGTGCTCCGTGAGATTCCTGATGAGAAGGTTTCTGGTTGCAACAGCTGCAGTTAACCTCTTGTTCTGACTTTGATCTCTGGACTTCTTCACTCCAGCTTTGATCTTTAGCTCTGAAATTTCCTCCTGGGCTGCTGCCAGGGCTTTCTCCATCTGCTCCATCTTGTCCTGAACTCTCTCGTCTTCTAGAGTACGGGCCTCAGTGATCCGGACCCACCTGGCCTGACTCTCTTTCAAATACAAGTCTGTTCTTGCTCTCTGAAACTGGGCTTCTTTACAAGCATTCTTCAGAATCTGTTCACCAGCTTTAGACTTGTTGATATATTCTCCAGACTTCTCAATCTTGATCAAGTGTTCCAACCTCAACTTCTCCAATCTTTCAATCTCCCTCACACCTTCACTTCTCTCCCGGAGGGTCTTTTGTAAGGCTTGAGATAACTTCTCATTCCTTTCCTTCAGGCTTTCAAACTCTTCCAGACTGATAGTAGCAGGGGGTGGTGCTGAAGATGACTCAGGCCTGTCTTCTATGGTGAAGGGCAATCCAGAGAATTGGGCCCTGGCATAGGACCACTCATAATATTGGACTGATGCCACATTATTGCACTTCCCCAGAATGGTGATTCCCTTGGTTTGAACATGATCCCAGGCCCAGGCAGCCTGCCTAACAACAGCCAAGTTAACCTTGTTCTCACAGTAGAGGGTCTCAACCAAATCCTGCACCCTAGGAGCATGGACCAGTGCATAGCCTAACTGCCTCTTGAACAGCAGAGGGTTGTAATTGATACTTCCCTTAACTCCTACCAAAGGCACATTGGGAAAGTGTCCACAGCTTGTGATAATATCTCTGCCCTTGGTGCTCTGGGTGCACCATCTGATGTCTGCTGAAGTGAGAGTAGTGAGCCTCTTAGCCCAGTTGCTTTGCTGATGAGGATTTAGGAATGCATCTGTCCTGGGCAGATGCCTGAGAAGCCAAGCATGGAATAGTGGAGCACAACACCTCACTAACTTACCCCTCTGCTTCTCATTCCTCTGATGCACTGAGTAGTAGAGATCTCCTAACAAGGTTGGCACTGGGTTCTTCAGGATGAACAAGTGAATTGCATTCTTGCTGATGAATCGAGGCTCATCTGCAAACAACACAATTCCATATACACTTAAGGCCAACAATGCACAAACAGCTTTCCACTCCCCCAGGGAGGCCTTCAAACTAGCTTGAGAAATCAGGAAGTCAAGATGAAAACCAGGGATCCCAGCTTTAGATGTCATATGCTGTTCTATCAAAGCAGGCTCCAGGTGTAAAGCTTTTGCTATCTCTCCATTGCTGGGATAGACCATTTCAGGATTGAAAGGAATTTCTCTCTTGATAGGCAAGCCAACCAATGCTGAGTATTCTTCTAAAAGAGGTCCCAACTGAAAGTCTTTAAAGGTGAAACACCTCAATGGGGGGTCATAGAACTGAATGCAGGTATGGATTAGGCTTCTCTGAGATGGGTCCATATCCATAACCAAGTCAAGTATATCCCCATAATGCTCTCTGAACAGAGGTATGTGCTCTGGAGTGATCAGGGTTTGGATCCTCCTGATGTCCGATAAGTCTGGTTGGAAGAAATGGTAAGTGATGTTGCTTTTCTTTGGAGCCATGAGTGCTGAGGACTGAGTAGAATAAGTGCTGATGAAGATGCTGAGAAGTGGGCCACTGGCTGGCTAGTGCAAGTAACTGAAGTATATGGCTGACAAGCTGAAGCAAGATGCTGGTGGAGACAGGTCAAAACTGCAGATGGGGTCAAAACCAAAACCAGATAAAGGTGGATACCCTGAAACACAAATAAGCACATGTTAATATGATGCAATGAGTATGAATGCAGATGATATGCAAAGGGTTTGTGACTGAGCTGGATCTGATTAACTGCCTTGGTATAGATCCATGTGTGTTCAAGAATTCCAGATGGAGGTCTATAAATCCAGTAACCAAGGTAGGGGACTCAAATAAAGAGCCACATGTCCAGGGTTTAGAATCACAAGAACTATCCAACATGGAGTACTCTTACACAAAATCAAAAGTAACAGGGTATTCTGAGGTCAAGGTACCTGCAAACCTGTAAACAGCCCAACCCCCTCACAGGTGATGATCTAGAACAAGGATCCTCAGACTTGGATCAGTTATGAGAAGTGTAAACACTTCTAACCCGGAGGTACAGTGTTTACAATAACCATAACAATTCCTCCTCTAATTCACCTCAGTTTCTGAAGGTCAAAACTAAAAGGTCATCCAGACTTAGCAGGCTTCCCAGATAGCCCTAGCATTGCAGGAAATCTGCAACACAGAGTTCTCAAGAAGAAACCCATATCTGAACCGTGTTTCATATTCCCGCACCAGACCGAAATGGAATGGGAAAGAATATGATTCACTCTAGCCTAGGTGTCACTCAGGTCCCTGGTATAGGACCTCAACTCTCAATGAAATACCCACCCACCAAAACAAGAAACCAGATCCAGCCAGCAACAATGACAGTATGATATAAATAAAAGCAATAAAGAAAGCAGTAAAGTAACTGTACATAAAGCAATAAACAAAAATAAATACAAGCACAAATAAGCACATAACACCCCCAATAAACACAAATCAATCAAGCGCTAGGAGGAACCCACAAAAAGAACCAGAGGCCCTGGTTGCAGTATAAGGTTCCCCAGCAGAGTCGCCAAGCTGTCGCTCCCGACAAATGAAAACGGATCAGATGAAGGTACAGACGCGAACGGTCGGCGAGGGGAACAGTGAGAACACACAGCCGTGAACTCACTGGAGAATGAATAGAGTCGCCAGCTAGGCATTTTTATCCCGGAGGAAAGGCAATGCTGCATAGGCCTGGAAAGAGATGGATAAGACGGTTTGCGAACCAGAGAGACTGAGAAAGGGGGTTGGTTACAACCTGGGAAGGTATTAGCACCCAGATTGTCCGCCGTACTCGACGGGATCCACGCTTGAAAGATTTGTGCTTTAAAGGGGTGGTGTCAGTGCAATCTGTGTGTAAAATAGCTGGAAAAGAAATGTACAGGTGTCAGTGCAAAAGAAGTGTGAAGTGTGATATATACAGTGTCAGTGTAAGAACAAAGATGAGATGCTCATGATAATGAGGCTAAAGAATGAAGCTGGAAAGAGGGGGATATACAGAGACTTTTGTTCGATAACTGTTAAGTTATGCCTACGTATCCTCTCGTGCAATGAGGAAGTCAGAACACCGTAGTTCGACCCAAAGTGACTGAAAGATGAGTTGACTTGTGAACTGCTTACTTGCCTGTGCTCAAGTGTATGATCTGTCTGACACAGATGCTAACTGTCTTGCATTAGACGGAAGAAGCTAGTTCTCGGTTGTGAGTGAAGGTGATGAGAAAAGAATCCCGGAGGAGACGATCATTGTTTGTTTTTGTGTTTTCAGTCTTTTATTGCTTTTGAAAGTTTGTCATAAGTTAATGAGCTTAAGCCTAAACCAATGGATTTAGTAAACTTATCACATCTTCCCTCTGATTAGGGGTAATGAGAATACCTTAAGTGTGAAGTCAGATTCTCACACTTAATCACCTTTGATGTAGGATTAAGATCATTAACCTACTTGTGATTATTTAGATGTTTTTGGTGTTTTTGTTTAGTGTTAAGTAATGAGGTTAAGCCATAATCAAGGATTAAACAGACTCATTACACCATCCTAAAAGAAGGATAATAGATGAGAATGTTTAAGTTGAGGAAAACTCCTCAACTTAATCCATGATTAGGGATTAAGCCCATGACAAAACAAGCCTTTATTAAGTGAATTTTATTTAGATTAATGATATGATGATGAAGTGTTTTTTATGGTTTGTAAGACAACTTGAGGGGGACTTGTCCATTAACACTAGGGTTAGTCCTTCTTAACCACTTAAGGAAGAATTAGAACCCTAATGCAAGGCCCAAGTTACAAGTGTGATGTCTTGGTGATTATTATGTGAATTGATTAAGAGATTTAAACACCTTAAGGTTTTAATACTTAGGATTAAAGTTATACACTCCATCCTAAGAGAAGGATGCAGGCATAACCCTAATCACAAAGTCTTAAAGCCTTTAGGGTTTAGTCCCTGATTATGAGGTGAGAAGAGAAGACTCAAAGAGAGACACAAAGGTAAAAACTATGAGGGGATTCTAATCAAAACCCTAATTCATTGTCATGCTTGGATGATCCTAAGGTTTGTGAGGTTTTCAAGAGAAGCCTTCAATGGAACCACCAGGAAGCAGATGAATAGGATCAAGAGAAGCAAAGTGACTTGCTTCATTCAAGAAGTCAAGTCACTTGAAGAAAGAAAGTAAGAAGAACAAGAATGAGCAAGCTCAAACTCAAACACAAACAAAAATGCAGCAATGGATGCAAGGGAGATGAAAAGAAAAGGTATGAGAAGTGAAGGCAAATCCACTTCTCAAGTTTACTTACCACCTGAAATGTTAGAAAGAAACACAATGCAATGCAAGGTGAGATGAAATGGCATGATGCTAGACCAAACCAGAAGCATGTACATGATGATTATGATGTCATGAGGTGCTGCAAACATGAGGCATGACATGGGGATGTTCATACAAGACCATGAATGCATATGATGCAAGCTAAGGAACATGAACAAGCATGAAATGTTATGAAGCATACAAGGCAAATGGCATGGCAAAGATGTAATGCAATGATCAATGATGCTTCATACATGTCTTAAGATGTTAAATGAATCATAAGAATGCACAAAATGCAATGGCAAGTCAACTTATGCAAAAGAATGCAAGAAGGATGCAAGAGAAAGCCCAAATTAGGGTTTATGAAACAAACAATCAAACACAAACCAAAAACAGAAGCAAACCCTAGGATAAAAAATGGAAAATGGCACTCAAAGAAACCCTAGACCTATAACAAACCACTGCCCAAAGGGGAGCTCTCAACTCTCAATCAAACCCAAGATATGAATTTTTACAAGTTATTAGGGTTTTTTAGGGTTCTTAACAAAACAAATGCCAAACAATTTGAAAATGCAAGAACAAATCATGGCCTTTTTATCCTTGAAAACACATGCTAAACAAAAGACAATGCAAGAAGAATCAATGTCTCAACCTTCACCAATAGGCAGAAATGAATTTTTGAATCCATGATCAAAATAATGCATAAAAAAAAGATTTAATTTAATGAAAAATTCTTAAAGTGCATCAAGATCAAAAAAGAAATTTGGTTTGAAGGTTGGACAATGTTTCTAAATGTCTTAGAACATTTCATGAATTTTTTTTGTAATTTTTAAATACCTAAAAGTATTTTTAATCAATTAATTCCCATTAATCAATTAAAAATAATCTTTTAAATATTTAAAAATACTTTTTTAATGATAAAAAATAAAATAAAAATATTTTTGTGTCATAAAAATTAATAGAACCTTAAAGAAAAAGTTTCATAATTTTTATGATTTTTTAACTATTTTAAAATAAATGTACAATTTAAATGAAAAAGAAATGAATTAAAATTAAAAGAAAATGAAAGTAATCAGATTGGATGGTTGGGATTGGTCCTGGAAATGAGAGGGTTGACTTGGCGCGTCATCTAGTGGTCCAGATTCAAACTTCTTAATCCTAATTAATTAAATAAATTAATGTGATTAGGGCTAATGAAACAGATCCTGGCCATCAAAAAGGGTGGGAAGTCAACCAGTCAACGGGAATCAACGGCTCGTATTCAAACTCACATTAATTACTGGTTTATGCCCTAATTACATTCAGGTGGCCGGAGAAGACTTCCGGTCGTCTTCTCCGGCCAGAAGCTCACCTGAAAATCACCCAACTTCCTCAAAACGTAATATAAATGAAATCTATGAATTGGGAAACGTTTCTAACACCCTCACGAATCAAAACCCTAACCTAAAACAAATTTATCTTTCCTAAATCATCTGAATCGAAGAGGGAAAGTTCTAGGGTTCGTAAGCTTCAAACACAAATTAAATTCTCAAAACACAACCATTTCAAAAACTAAAAGCATCAGGATGATCAGGAGAGCATAAAGAACAAGTTTGTAACAAGAAAAATCATTTCTGGAAAGATTAATTTCGAGCTACCTGAGATTTGCAACTTTCAATTTAGGAACTTTCAGGCCTCTTCCTTCAGTGCAAGCTACTCCTCTTGGTCCACTAAGTGTGTTTGAATGCTCAAAATGAGTTTGTGTTGGCTGGAAAAGAAGATTCGAAAGGAACTGCTTCAGTTCAGTCAACAATGGCAGATGAGATTCTGGCACTCTCAGGCTGTGAAAAGGGGTTGTTTGTGATCTATGAAGTGTGTTGAGAAGGTTTGTGGTGTTGGTTGGTGTGTTTGTGAGCTAGGATAAGAGTTTCGAATGAAACTGCAGTTTGAGGTGAATGATGGCAATGGAGTTTTCAGGCTTGTTTTTGGCTTATGCTTGGGATGTTTCTTGTCTATGAGGTGTGGTGAGTTGAGTGATGATGAGAGTTCTAGTGTTTGAAGACTGTGGAGAGTGATTCGAATGAACTTGCACTGAGGTGAGTTTTTGTGTGAGTGTTCAATGTGTGTGTTTCAGCCTTGGTTCTCATGTGTTTTGGCCAGCAAACTGATTCAATAAACAAATGCAAGTGGCTGATGGATGTGACCTGGCCTGCAGAGATAGGTGTGGCTACTTTTGCTCAAAGTCCACTTTTGTGTAAGATAGGGCATGGCTCAAGTTTAGGCAAGTACAAGTTGGGTTCTGGTGCAGCATGGTGAGTGTGAGAGGCTGGCTTGACTCAAGGATCAATGCAGCAAGTTGGTGAAAAGGTCATGAGTGTTTTGCAACTTGGTTAGCTTTATGGATTTTCATGAGAAAAGTCAAGTTACATGAACCAAACCATGAGCAAACTTGATCCAAATCTGATTTTTGTGACTTAGAGGATGTTTACATAATGGTTTGACATGAATTAGAGGCTGCATAATGCATTTGTTCAAGACTTTGCAAAATTTCCTTTTTGTGCATAACTTGAAAATCAATGATTTTTGCTAACTTTGCAATGCCATAACTTTTGATCCATGAAGAGTTTGATCATGTTCTTGTACTTTTTGAAAAGGGAAAGATGAGATCTACAACTTTCATGACCAAAGTTTTTCCATTTGAAGCCTTTTTGGATCAAGAATCAAAGCTTGAAAATTGACCTAAAATGATGCATTCTTGAAAAGTCAACTATGCCCAAAAAGTCAACATTTGCAAAAACCCTAAATTCTTGATTTTTATGAACTTCAACCTTCTTCCATGATCAAATAAAGATCATATACACTCAAAAATGGTGAAGATCACCCATTGGTCGGGTCATTGGGGGCCTCAGATGCCCTGATTTTGCACTGACTTGTCTGAAAAGTCAACTCTTGATCAGATGACTTCCCCATGGAATTTCTTCATGAAAATTGATATGCATATTCCCTATACCATATAGAGACCAATGGAAACAAGAATGACCAAAAAATTTGAGATTATGGCCTCTGAAACCAAAACCCTAATTTTCAGTCAACTGTGCAGCTCATCCTGGCTCTGCATCCACTCAAACCTTAGTTCTTGTGATTCCTCTGCAATTTTGACTCTGTGAGGATGTAACATGATACAAGAACACACATGGACCTCTCTGAGATGATTGGTGGCCTTTGGAGTGGCTCAAGAAGCTTTGGGATTGCTCAAATCACAAACCCTAGGTGCAGATGACTTAGAAACTATGCAGTGAATCAAACATGAGATATGAGATTGTATGATTGTGTTTATGCATATGAGATGATCACAAGCCATGGTGTGAATGGGTGAGGGCAAATTTGGGGTGTTTACACAGATCCAACAATGACAGTATGAAATATGCAAAACTGTAAAGAAAGCAATAAATAAAGCTATACAGAAAGAAATAAATAAAGCAATATAAATAATCACACAATTAGCACATGACACCCCAGTAAACACAAATCAAACAAGCGCTAAGAGGAACCCACAAAAAGAACCAGAAGCCCTGGTTACAGTATAAAGGTCCCCAGCAGAGTCGCCAAGTTGTCGCTCCCACCAAAATGAGGCTAAGTCAAATGGGGTACAGACGCGGACGGTCGGCGAAGAGGAGAGAACACACAGGGGTGAACTCAAAGGAAAAAGAAAAGAGTCGCCTGCTAGGCATTTTTATCCAGGAGGAAAGGTAATGCTGCATAAACCTGAGAAAAGATGGATAAGACGGTTGCGAACCAGAGAAACTGAGAAAGGGGGTTGGTTACAACCTGGGAAGGTATTAGCACCCAGATTGTCCGTCGTACTCGACGGGATCCACGCTTAAAAGATTTGTGTTTTTTAAAGGGGTAGTGTCAGTTCTATTTTGTGTATCAAAGCTGGAAAGAATGCAAGTGTCAGTGTGAAGTGGAATATGAGAGTGTCGGTGTAAGGAAAGAATGCAAAGCTTAAGACTATGAGGCTAAAAGAATAATTCTGGAAGGAGGGGGATTATACAGAGACTTTTGTTCGATAACAGTTAAGTTATGCCTATGTATCCTCTCGTGCAATGAGGAAGTCAGAACACCGTAGTTCGACTCAAAGAGACTGAAGGATAAATTGACTGATGAACTGTTTACTTGTCTATGCTCAAGTGTATGACCTGTCTGGCTCAGGTGCAAACCTTCTTGCATTAGACGGAAGAAGCAAGTTCTCGTTTGTGAGTGAATGAGATGAGAAAAGAATCCCGGAGGAGACGATTATTGTTTGTTTTTGGGTTTTTAATCTTTTATTGCTTTTTATGTTTGTTATAAGAAAATGAGCTTGAGCCTAAACCAAGGGTTAGTAAACTCACCACACCCTCCCTCTGATTAGGGGTAATGAGAATACCTTAAGTATGAAGTAAACACCTTACACTTAATCACCCTGATGCAGGATTAAGATCATTAACCTGCTTGTCATTATTTAGATGTTTTTTTGGAGTTTTGTTTAGTGTTAAGTAATGAGTTTAAGCCATAATCAAGGATTTAATGGACCCATTACACCATCCTAATGGAAGGATAATAGATGAGAACATTTAAGCTGAGGAAGATACCTCAACTTAATCCATGATTGATTAACTTCATGACAAAACAAAGCCTTTACTAAAGTGGATATTAATTAATGGTAAGATTAAGAAATGAATTTTATGGTTTGTAAGACAACTTGAGGGGGACTTGTCCATTAACACTAGGGTTAGTCCTTCTTAACAAATTAAGGAAGAATTAGAACCCTAATGCAAGGCCTAAGTTACAAGCTTGATGTCTCAGTGATTATTAAGTGTATTGATTAAAGGAATTAAACACATTAAGGGTTTAACACTTAGGATTATAGTTACACACTCCATCCTAATAGAAGGATACAGGCATAACCATAATCACAAAGTCTCAAAACCTTTAAGGTTTAGTCCTTGATTATGAGATGAGAAAAGAAGACACAAAATATGACACAAAGGTAAAACTAATGGGGGGGCTAATCAAACCCTAATTGTGATCATACTTGGGTATTCCTAGGGTTTATGAAGCTTGCAAGAGATCTTCAAGGAAAAGCCACCAAGGAAGAAGAAAGATGGAAGGAGGAGAAGCAGAAAGAAGCAAGACAACTTGCTTCACTTAAGAAGACAAGTTGCTTGAAGGAAGAAAATGAGAAGGAGGCATGAATGAGCAAGCTCACTCTAATACACATACATAATGCAGCAAAGAAGGCATAAAAGTGATGAGAAGAGATTGTGAGAAGTGAAGGCAAATTCACTTCTCAAAACAACTTACCACCTGAAAAGTTAGCAAAAGAAAATGAAATGAAATGAAAATGAAATGAATGCAAAGATGAAAGTCAAAACCAGAAGCATGAACATGATGTCAATGATGCTAAGAGATGATGCAAACACATGTCAAGAGTTGTGGATGATTATACAAGGATGAGGATGCAAATGAAGCATGCTTTGAACCATAAAAGTTCATGAAAGTTTATGAAATGATACGAATGCATAACATTGCAAAGGGATGATGCAATGATCAAACATGATTCTAATATGTCCTAAGATGTCTTATATGTCAAGAGGATGCACAAAGTGTCATGGCAAGTTCATGTATGCAAGCAAATGAAAGATGGATGCAAAGGAAGGCAAGAATTAGGGTTTTACATACAATATGCAATGCAAAATTCAAAATCAGAAGCAAATGACAAGATAAAAAAATTGAAAATAGGATCAAAGGTACCCTAACCCTACACAAGTTCACTGCCCAAAGGAGGGGATCGAAGTCTTAACCTAATGGAAGTTATGATTTTCTTAAGTCAACTAGGGTTTCAAGGCACTTCAAAAGGAAAAATACATATCAAATTGAAAATGAAAGATAAATTCAAACCAATTTTACCCTAGAAACTACATGACATGGGGAATCCAATGCAAAAAGAACCAACATCAAACTCTTCATGGTTAGGCATAATGAATTTTTCTAAGTTAGAACAAAAATATTGCATTTTAAGAACTTTAATTCCAAAGAAAAAAGTCAAAATATGTCAAGAACCAAAAAGAAATTTGTTTGAAGAGCTTGATAATGTTTCTAAATGTATTAAAATGTATGTAAATTTTTTTGTGATTTTTAAATACCTAAATGTATTTTTAATTAATTAATTTTCATTAACTAATTAAAAATAAACATTTAAATGATTTAAAAATAATTTTTAATGCAAAAAATAAAAATAAAATTATATTCAGGAAGAGAAAAATATTTTAAGTCAGCATGCAAAAAATGAAATTTTTTAGAAATGATTTGCTATTTTTAATAAAATGAACAAAATAAATTAAAAGAAAATGAATTAAAAATTAAATAAAGGAAAGTATGCCAAAGGGAGGGTTCAGATTGATTCTGGGCTTAAGACGTTTGACTGGGCACGCATCTGGACGGCCCAGGTTCAAACCTGACTAATTTTCATTAATTCACTAATTAAACTTAAATAAATCAGAATTAGGGCTAATGACTAGATCTCACCCATTGAAACGCGCGCGGGAAACAAAATCTAATGGCTCACGTTCAAATGAAACCCTAAACCTGATTAAAGCCCTAATGACTTTCAGGTCACCGGAGAAGAGCTTCGGTCGTCTTCTCCGGTGACATCCCTCCCTGAAAAATCTCAACTTCTTCCCTGGGTCATTTCTGGAGCTCTAAAGCTCCAGATTTGTTCCTCTCACTCTCCTAAACCTAAATCCAACCTCAAATGGAATTTATTTCCAGCCATAAACATGATTCGAAGCTAAGAACACAAATATGCAAGACTTTCAGACAAGTAATACACCCTCATCTCTCCATCATTTTCAATAATTTCAAGTTCATTACACTCAGGGGATCAAACACAACCAATTAAGAACTTAAAATAAAGGTTCTGGAAAAAAGTTTCACATGGCTACCTGAGATGAAGCTTTCAACCCCAGAGCTTTCAGGCTGCTTTCCTGCTTCCAAATGCCTCCAATGAACTCCATGGAGAAGCTTTGATGCTTGGTTGGAGTGTTTTGAGGATGATTTGTGAGTTTGATACAGTTCAGTTCAATGAGAGAGAGGAATCGTGTTTTTGATATGAAGGGTTTCAGGGCCAGGTGATGGTTGGGAAATGATCAGTGGATCATGGTGAGTGGTTCTGTGAAGTTTGTTTTGAGGTTTGAGGCTTGTGTGATGAGATTCGAATGAAAATGCAAAGAGGGAGGTTTTTGTGAACTATGGTGATGCTCTGGTTCCAGGCTCCAAGATTGTGTGAAATGTGATCCTTGAGGCATGTATGTGAAGCTATGATTGGTCAGAGTAATTGGTGTGGCTCAGTTTGATTGATATGGATCAAGTTGCATAAAGTCAACATTTGTGTAAGTGAAGGTATGGGCTGGTTCAGTCATGGTACAAGGGCATGGTTCGAATCAGCTTGCTTCAAGGAGGTCCATGGAAGTCATGTTTGGCAGCTGGCACAAGTGGATGAGAAGCTTTGGGTCATTTTGCAAATTCATGGAGTTTTGGCCCCTTTTTGATTTCTTAATGATCAAGGCATGAAAATGAGTGATTCTTTGGGCCATTCTGAGTTTTAGGTCATATGTTATGTTCATGTAATGCTTATAAGTCATTTTGAAGTTATGGAAATTCTTGGCATGTGAATTTGCAAGTTTCCCTCTTTGGTGTAAAAGTGAAAATTTAATGATTTTGTCCAACTTTGCAAGGCCATAACTTTTGATCAAAAATGAATTAGATCAAGTTCTTGTACTTTTTGAAAATGGGAGGATCCAATCTACAACTTTCATGACCAAAGATTTTTCATTTGAAGCATTCTTGAATCAAAAAGAGGAGGTTGAAAAACTTTCCCAAAATGGCAAGTTTGCATTACAAGTCACTTTCCTAAAATGGCAACTTTGCAAATGGCTTGAAATGCTTCAATTTTGTGAACTTCTCACTTCTTCTAAGATCAAATAAAGATCATACACATTCAAAATGATGGAGAACACCCTTTGGTTGGATGATTGGGGGCCTCAGATGCCTTGATTTTGCATTGACTTGCTCAAGAAGTCACCTTTTGATCAGATGCCTTCCCCATTGAATTTCTTCATGAAAATTGATATGCATGATCCTTATAACATATAAAGACAAATAGAAACAATAATGACCAAAAAAATTGGAGTTATGGCCTCTGAAACCAAAACCCTAATTCTAGGTCATCTATGCAGTTAAGCCTGGCTCTGCTTTCATGCCTTTCTTAGTTCTTGTGATTCTTTGACTTCCTTGACCTTGTGAGGATATAATATGATGCTTGAACATACATGGATCCTCTTGAGGTGATTGAAGGCCTTTGGAGTGGTTCAGATAGCTCATGGATTGCTCAGATCACAAACCCTAGATGCAGATGACTTTGAAACAATGCAGTGAAGCAAAAATGCGATATGAGATGATATGATTGAACTTATGCAAATGAAAAAGAACCACAAGCCATGGTGAAATGAGTGAGGGAAAATTTGGGGTGTTTACACATACCAGTGACCAATACTGATCCATCGGTGACTTTAAATATTCCTTGATACACTGACCACTCATCCATAGACATTTGTACCCTTCATATTCTATCCATTCCAAAGGATTTCTCAAACAACACACTACTCTACAACTCCATGTTATAGGAAGTACAACTCTTAAGAAGACTCCAACTGAGCTGACCAAAGCTCCTTCTGCTAACTCTTGGCTTGAGCCCACTCTCATAACCCAAGTTACGACAACATTTCAGAATCCTCATGGTCGCACAACCATGATTCTACCTATAACATACATATCATTAGGTTGATCAGGCCCAATACTACATAATATGATATTAAAAACCACGCCCACAAGACACACTTAAGAGGAAAGAAATATTTACTTATGATGTTTCAAGGCTAGGTCGAGGATACGACCTGCTCTGATACCAACTGTAGCACCCATATAATATATATCTAGAATAATATCATACAAATGTTATTTTGGTACTGACACCATCATAATGCCTACTAGTGTAATTCACATTCTTGACTAATTCTAAAAATTCTATACAACAATGGTACAAGACATGAAAATCATACTAAAATAAAAACACTAAGATCAATACACTATCCAATATTGTACAAAGATACAAAAATACATAGCAGAAGACTAAATATATGCTTCACTTGAAACATCCCGAGCATAGCTCCACTTGTAAATAAAACTTGCAAAAGAAACCTGAAAAGCAACAACAATAATAGGGTGAGATAACAACATCTTAGTGGGTTCCCAATCTTAGAGTTCTCTCTGATCTAAGGGTTAAATTCTAAACAATACTCAAGTGTGGGAAAAGTTTAGACTTCGAGTTCACATAACAACTAGAAGTGTCAAGGTAAAACAGAACAAAGCAAACACAAGATTCTTAGAGGCATCTTTCCCCGCCCAGCCATAGCCGTAACAAACGAGCACGGATCACTCGATCCTCAACGTGTAGATAACTTTCCCCTCCCAACCATAGTCGTAGCAGACGAGCACGGGTCACTCGATCCTCAACATGTAGATAACTTTCAACGCCCAGCTACACAAGGACGAGCACGAGTCACTCATTATCTACCTATAGATAACTTTCCCCGCCAAGCCATACAAGGACGAGCACGAGTCACTCATTATCTACCTAAGGTACATTCCCCGCCCAACCACATAAGGAAGAGCATGGGTCACTCATTACTTATCCTAATGGATACTTTCCCCGCCCAGCCACACCAGGATGAGCACGGGTCACAGTCATCCATTAAGGGATTTGAATCCACTGATTAATTATATCTCCCCGGTCGTCCTGCCTCGTGGAACCTCGACACGAGTCAAATATAATTAAATTAGGATTACAACGTGATGGGAACAAAACCTCCATCCTATCACAACTACTTAGCCCTAGGACACTATTCGAGTATCGACGTCTAAGCATTGTCACGTCTCTAGTACAATTTTGTATCAACCTAGGGTAATCCTACTTACTTCACAAGTTATACCATTTCTCAATTCCTAATCACCATACTAGGCCATTCACATGGTTTAAGATAAGGTTTCCTCACTCTTTCACTATTCTTGATACTTTTAATTTATATAGTTTTCAGTTACATAATTCTAACATTTTAGTTCAATTACCACCATTGAACAATTCTCACAATAATCTCATACCTTCCACAAAATCAGGGAATAAGCGAACAACTGCATTCTGAATTCGTCCGTATCACTCACATAACATGACAAGCTTCGAAAGGACAAAGCGTCGGTCAGAATCAACTTTCTTTAGAAAGCAAGATAAGAAGAGCGTTCAGGTCATACAGGTCATAGCAAAGGAAGCTCGTCAAAGCGTCAATTTCAGCATTGCCAAATAGGGTTTTTATTTTCTCAATTTTGTAGAAATATCCTCCTTTCAGGGATTAGCTTCCTTACTCTACTCGCCTATTAAGGGCACACAAATCAATAAAATAAAATTTTTATTCACACTTTGTCTTGTAATTTTTTTGTTTCGTTTTCAAAAAAAAAAAATCCAAAGTTCGTAATACAACATTTGCATGAAAACATATAAGCCATTTTCAATAAATGCTTGCAGGAAATATATGCTCTTAAGCAAACCTAAATCCTATGACGGAATCCGGTTGAAGATACCTTAGGGAACCTGTGCGTTTCTTTTGTTTGACAGGTTTCAGGTACTCAAGGCGAACAACCTTTCACAAGCAGAATATCCCCAGCCAAGCCGGCAGTCACCTCATCAGAAGGACTACATGACGAAGGTATTCCCCACGGAGCTCTTTATCCCCTCAGGGTATCCCCCACAAAATGGATCCTCCGATGGATTACTTCCCATAAGTTCTCTCTTCCCTAAGCAGGGTCTCCAAAGTGATGCCTGGATCACTTTTCCCCACCAAGTTGCCAGATCCTCCCATCCCCAACAATGGATCCCCACAGAGTTCTTTTCCCAGGTTTCTCCAGAAAGATCATGCAGTGATCCTTTCTCCCTACAGATTTCCCAGTGATCCGATCTCCCAACACATTTGAGATCTCAGATCTCATTTCTCTCATTTGCATAATCATAGAATTTGCATCATTTCTCCCCAAACAGAGTGTAGCATTCCATCTAATACAGAGCATTACGGCAAAAATCAAACATTTGCATGATCATAAGTTGGGTTCAAGCCAGGCACCTGCAAATAACAAAATCACCCTCCAGCAATACACAAAAAAAAACTTATCACCTGCAGATAAAAGCCAAAATATCCTTTTGCACTCTCAAGACAAATGCTTGTACCTACTTATACACAATCCTTTTGATACTCGTCCGTATCCTACTTATACATAATTCTTTGATACTCTTCTGTATCTTACGCATCTCCCCGACAGATCAACACTCGTCCGTGTTCCTTGTTCAAATAGTTGATGCTCGTCCGTATCATCAATCCTTAAACACATGTCAGCATTTGTTTCTATCGATACTCGTCCGTATCATGGTCCTAAGGATACTCGTCCGTATCTTTAATCTATACACATTGTCGAAACACTTATATCATCTCTTTTTTTAGGGCTTAAACACTCGTCCGTGTTTATCTCTCCCCAGAAGTCACCAACAAAACAACTTTCTATCCGACATTCTTCCTGTGTCGTGATATCTTTTAGGTGATCGTCCTTCACCTTTTAATGACCATACCTCATCATTCATCTGATGGCCATCCCTATCGTCGATCTTTTTATCTGACATTCGTCCTATGTCGAGATAATCTCCAACAGAGCAGCTGTCCCCTGCTAGGTGATCATCCTTCACCTTTTGATGACCGTCCCTCATCATTTATTTTGATGACCGTCCCTCATCATGTTATTCGATGGCCGTCCCCATTGTTGATCTTTTTATCTGACATTCGTCCTATGTCGCAATAACTCTCAGCAGCCGTATCCTGCTCGGTGATCGTCCTTCACCTTTGGATGACCGTCCCTCATCATTTATTTAATATTCACCCGATTGCTGTCCCTGTCGAGGTTTCTTTATTCTTCAAACTAACGGTCGTCCCCGTTAGTGCTTTTAAATCCCTAGTAAAGTCACCTTTCTTTACCCGATGGCCGTCCCCGTCACAGATTCTTTATTCCCCAGCATGATGGCAGTTCCCGTCAGTGCGTTTCTCACCGTTTTTATCCTCAGTAGTCGTCCTCTGCTCGATGGTCGTCCTCTGTCGCTACCATTTGATATTCAGTCTATGTTGTCTATTACGATTTATATCCCTTTCCTTCTTTTCCCCAGTGAGCACAAATTTTGGACTGTCTTCGTATTCAACCACAAGTTATCTTGTTCGTCTGTTAAGCCTGGCGCTTACATCCTGCATATCTAACTCATACTTGAATAGGGGCAGCTGTAAACACCCCAAATTTGCCCTCTCTCTTTTATCATCTTGACATATGATCATCATCATTGCATAGCCTATCAACACATTCCACAATGCATAATCACCCTTTAAACATTCCATCTGCATAGCTGCATCTAGGGTTTGGGATCAGATGAATCCTAGAAGTGGTGTGAGCTATCTCAGAGGCCATGAAGCATGTCAAAAGGGTCCATGAGTGTTCTATGATCATCTTATGCCCCCATGGGTCCATTGAAGTCAAGGAATGTCCAAACACTGCAGAGGTATGGAAGCTAAGTTGAGGCTCCTGCACAGATGACCTAAAATTAGGGTTTTGGTTTCAGAGGCCTTGCACCCAAATATTTTGGTCATTCTTGTTGATATTGGTCCATATATGATATAAGGAGCATGTGTATCAGATTTCATGGAAAAAATCAATGTGGAAGTCATATGATCAAGTGGTAACTTCCTAAGCAAGAAAAGTCAGATTATGGGCATCTGAGGCCCCCAACAAGGGTACCAAAGGGTCATCATCATCATTTGGAAGTCATATGGTCTTTATTTGATCATTTTAATGCTTGGAAGTTCACAAAGTTGAAGAAAAATGAACAAAGCCAAAACTTTCCAAAAATGGAAATGACTTGTAATGTAAACTTTCTATTTTGGGAAAGATTTTCAACCTCCTCTTTCTTGATCAAAAAGGTTTCAAATGAAATTTCTTCAAACATAAAAGTTGTAGATTGGATCCTCCCATTTTAAAAAAGTACAAGAACTCATTCTAACTCTTCCTAGAACTCAAGTTATGACCTTGCAAAGTTGGGAAATTTCTTGTAATTTCATGTTCATGTCAAAGAGGGATTTTTGCATATTGGCATTTCAAGTTTCTAAGTGACCTCTAATGTGCATAAACACTTCATACATGTCAATACAACTTGCCTAGACCAGAATTGGCCCAAGAATTTGGCATTTTCATGGCTTGATTCACAAGAAATTTACAAGTGGCCAATATGCATAAACATTGAAATCTCTTCATCCAAGCATCAAAGCTCACTTTTATTGATCCAAGGGCTCTCCATGAAGCATGCTGAAGAGATCTAACCATAGAAATCTATGTTGCACCAGTCCATACCTCAAGTACACATATGTTGACATTTTTGCATTTTAAGCCATACCAATCCCACAGTGCCACAACAACTCTTCTGGCCAATAACAATTGTTTATTCAAGCCCTAAGCACTATAAATGGACACCCTTCATGGCCTGAAACAACACACAAGTGCAGAATCCAAAAATTGCCTTGAAACTTTATCTCTTCGAAACACACAATCCAGCCAACAAAAACCAAAATTTATTTCACCATTCAACTCCATATAACCTCAGGATCATTTCCTACCCATCACCATAACTTGAAACACACTCTAGCCAAAACACGATTTCTGCATATTCAGAACTGAAACTCATAAACCAGCCATTATAAACTCCATTCAAGCATCACAATAGATTGAGGAGGTCAAAGGGATGTGGATTGCACAAGAGGAGGGCCCAGAAAGCTCCATTTCAAAGAACTCCATCTCAGGTAACCTTCATGAACTTTTTTTTCAAAAGCATGATTTTAAGTTCTAGAATGAATCTACATGCTTCCCTGATCACACTAATATGATTAGAATTTAAAATAGGTTAGAAATGAGGATTTCATGATGTTCTGAAATTTTTGACCTAGAATTTGATTGCTTCGATTCAGATTTATGATGCATGATAAATGTGTTTTGTTTGTTGATTCATGATGTATGATGCTTGGGGATCATTTCTAGGCAAGAAATTTGGTGTTTAGTGACCTAGGGAAGAAGTTAGCATTTTTGAGTGGCCGGAGAAGATGACCGGAGCTTAGCTCCGGTCACCTGAAAGTGATTAGGGCTAAACCTTGATTAACTGCCCATATTGAATCTCCACCCTTAGATCATGATTAGGGTTATGCATGGACGGCTCAGATAATTCACTTAATCTTTAAATTTGATTAATTAAAATTAATTATAATTAATTAGCCAGATTGAATCCTAGCCCTCAGATCCTGCGCGCGTTTTCCATTTGAATGTGGGCCTTTGATCCTGAATACCCCAAGTCAATATGACTTTGAATCTGGCACGTTGATCCCTTCCCCCTTTGATCTCAGCCTTCCATTTTGCATACTTTTCATTTTCTTTTTATTTTATTTCATTTCTTTTGTTTTAATTATTAAAAATAACAAAAACCATTTAAAAATTCTGAATTTTTTTATCATCACTTTTATTAATTTTCAGAACCCAAAAATATTTTTATTTTTATTTTTCCCTTAAAAAATGCATTTTTAAATAATTTAATTTTATATTTTAATTAATTAAGTCCATTTAATTAATTAAAAATACTTTAAAGTATCTAAAAATCATAAAAAAATTCAGAGAGGTTCTTTAAACATTTATAAACTCATCCCTCAAATATCTTTTTGGTTTTGATCAAACTTTGCCAATTTTCTATGAATTAGGGTTTACAAATTTCTTATTTTTCAACCCTAACTTCAAAAATTCATAACTTTCAAACCAAGATGAGTTTGCATTTGATTCTTTTTACAGTCTTTCACATTTGACCTCTAGTTTCTAAGAATATTTTTGTCTCATTGTTATCTTGCATTTTCATATTAATGTGCTTTTTTCCTTTAAGAAGTATCCAAAACCCTAGCCAATCTTAGGTAAGCCATAACTTGAACTTGGTCAACCTTTAGACCTCCCCCTTTGGATGGTGATTTCATGAATTTGTACAAATCTTGAGTTTAAACTAACCATTTCAGGTTCATTTGGTAAGTTAATCAGGATGTGGATGTGCATCCACATCCAACCTCTCTTTCTCTCTTTATTTTTATGCACTTTGTTTGTGTTTGAAGTGAATCTCATTCACTTGTGTTATCACTTGTTCTTAGGTTACATAACTTCTTCATGAAGTAAGTAACCTAACCTTTCTCTCTCTCTCTCTCTATCTCTCTCTCTCTCTCTCCCTCTCTCTCTCTATCTCTTTTCATCTGCTTGTCCTCCTTTGGTTGCCAACTTGAAGAATTCTCTTGATGCCTCACAAACCTTAGGAATATCCAAGCATGATAACTTTAGGGTTGTAAATAGTCTCCCCTAGTTTTTACCTTTTGAGTCTCCTTGAGTCTCTCTCTCTCTCATCTCATAATCAAGTCTAAACAGTTAAAGTTTTGGGACTCTAAATTAGGGTTATGCATGTATCCTTATCTTAGGATGGAGTGTATAACTTTGATCCTTCGTTGTCACACCCCAAATTTTACCCCTAACTTTAGATATCATTTTATTATACCGTGTTGTGTATTCAAGCATGTGGAAGATTGTGGTTTGGAAGGAGAGTTGAATATTCGATTTAATTTTTCATTGTGACTTGACTCGACGGGGAGTTTGATCTGGTTCTTTGCCTAAAAGACAAGTTCGTTTGTTCTCCAAAAAAAGGATATGCTTATTTGTGTTATGGAAGGAAAAATCTTTGTTTCTTTTGAAACCATAGTACGGGTCTTGAGAGTATTCTGACCTTGTTTTAGGAACCAAAGTTTGGGCTTATTTGTAGATCTTTGTGATTATTGGAGCCTTCCAAGTTTTAAATCCAAGTTCTAAATTTCATGTCCAATTTCAAGTCTCGATTTCCAATTTCATTTACAAGTTCATTACCAAACTCATTTCCAAGCCCAATTTCAAGTTACTAATCTCAAGTCATTAATCCTCAACTCGACTCCACTGTTGTTTCTCATGTATCACCTAGGTCCTATCGTTAATTTAACTTTTCGTTCCAATTTCAATCCTCAAGCTTATCTAAATTCTAGTTTGCCTCACCTTTTCTTATAATACTACTTTTCTACATTCATCTATTTCTCTTTTATTACTTTTTCGGTCTTGCATGTCTTGAACATGTGCACTATGAAGCACCGCTTCTTAGAAGGGTCATTTGACTTAGACCATAAGGGAAAGAAGAATAAAGGCACTGTTTGATTGTTGGCCACATAAAAGTATGGGATTCAAATCCTAAATTTTGGTTGAGAAGTTGTCAAATTACTTGTAAGAAATGGCAATCCATATTGTATTTCGTTTTCAAGATTAGTTCAAGTTTGTTTAGGCCATATCAAAGCAAGTTTATAAATAAATAAGGGCCATCATAGTTTGAAGCCATGTTTTACTAGAATTACAAGAGTTACAAACATAATACAAATCCTACAAATTTCAATTCTGGCAAATTTGGAACTTCATCATGTCTTGTCTCATCCAGGCCTTCCAATCTGGGAAGTTGGCTCATTGGTTTGCCGAAGAGGAAAAGAAGTCAATGTATGACTTGATATGCAAGCCAAATGACCTGCTCTCGCTTATCGTTGGCGGTGAAAAGGCAGGTTACATGTATCCAATGTAGAAGCTTCCCAGCATGTTAACACAAAACAAGAGATTGATTAGTGAAACAATAATGGAAGTCAATTTTATGCACAAAAAAAAGAGTTGAGTTATGCAGTAAATAATCCTTGTTTTACTGCAGTAGAAAATTGATTTTCAAAGTAACAAGCTAACAGAGCAGGGAACAAAGAGGAAATCAGTTCTGTTCAAATCTAACTTGCTCAGTTCATCGAAAAACAAACAAAACTGAGTCAAACGAGCAGCAGGAAGTTTCCAGGACATTGTTCAAACAACAGGAAATAACAACAGGCCTAAGACACTAGCTGATTTTTGAAAAAAAATGATGAAAGAGGAAAGTCAGACCTAGTACAAGAAGAAGCAGGGGCGACATGTTGCAATTTTGAGTTACTCCGGATGAAAACAGCAACTATGCAAGTCAACCAAAACCTGTAGAATTCAGCCTTTACACCAGAATATGTTAAAACTCCCTCCTAGGAACAGGACCTGCATTAGATAGTGACCACACATCAAATACAAACAAAACAAGGCTCTGATTTCTTCAGCAAATGAATTCAGAATTTAAGAGAAAACCCCTAATTCCTTTGGTTATAAAAGAAGGGAACTTCAGAGTAGAAAGAGAGAGCAGTAGCCACAACGAAGAGAAAAAATACACAGAGAAAGGGGGGAGCCAAAGCGAAAAACACAGCAGCAGACACAAATCAAGAGAAACCCTAAATACCGTCTTGGACGCACTAGAGCGATTCACCATCATGAAATCCATCAAACCAATTTCTCACCGCTCAGACCGCGACTGAGAGACGCCACCCAAAGCCTTCTTCACCGCAGAAAATACCATCGAAACCACGAATCATCCATCGCCCGTAAACCGCCCTGTTCCCACCACGCACTCGCTGTCATCATCCACGACCTTCACCTGTCAAAAATCATTAAACCACAAATCTGTGAGAAAGCTGAAGATACAGTGAAATCGGCGAATCCAAACACGCATCACTTATCGAACACACGAACAAAAGAAAGCGGCGAACGAGAGGAAAAGAAGAAGAGCACGGCAAAGGCGTACCTGAAAAAGGACCCGAGTCGTCGTCCCGAGTCGTCGTCGGAGGTAGATTTTCCTCATCTTTGTTCGTTCCTGTACCATTTTCATCTTAATATGCCTTTGGATGTTGTAAGCTGATTTCGAAATCAAAGTTTAAATGTTGTTGATCTGAAAATTAAAATATTGTTTGAGAGAGATTACGGCGAGATGGCTGGGTTTGGAGGAAGATGCGTGAGCGGAGAGGGTCCTCCATAGGATAGACAGTGAGTTGCAGAGCGATGAGAGGGGATCGAAAGAGATTGGGAGGATGTTTTGTTTTTCTTTTTAATTTAGGAAGGGACGCAGCGGCGTTTTTGTGAGACTTAGGGTTTCTTTACCCTTTTCATAAACTGAAGCGGATTCGGGTCAAGCCCGACCCGACCACTCCTCAACCTTAACGCCCTAATGGGCTTTCCATTGCTTGGTTTATATTGACCCCCCACCCCTCGTGGCTTTTCACTAAGTTCCTTCTTATTTATTTATTTATTTTTATTTTTTATTTTTTATTATTTGTTTTGTTTTGATGATATTTTAGATTATATTTTGTTTAAGAAAAAGTAGAAAACAATAAAGAATATCTCAGTTTCTTTTTAAAAAAATAGTAGTAGGTTAATTCAAAACTAAAATTTTATAAAATATATTATTAATTAGTTTTATTAAGTTTTTTTATTTAATTTAGCTAGTTGATTTTATTACCCTTTGAACGTTTTTATGCGATCGGTAAGTTTACATTCCTTGCTTATTATTTAGTTGTGTGGCGATGATGCATGACTTATATGAATTTGTTTGTATTTTTCACATTTCGACCATAATCTGTTAAGTAAAATATATATGTAATGATAATTGTGATCACCATTAAATAAACCGTTTAAAAGAATAATATAGTAATTTTCTCGGTCCAACGCCGACTAAAAACATTTCACTTACGACTACACTTTCACACACGTAAGTCGGTCTTATGATAGCCGTCTGCATGACTCATTGCGCGCCTTAAATAAAAATTACGAAAGAAGGAACTCCGGAGTCTAGCACTCCGCACGTTCTGGATTGAACCGCAAATGGGCTAGCCTCACGCGTTGGTTCAATCACCATTCGTACATCAAAATATTCAAATCCTTTAATAAATTAAATTACGAAAGAAGGAACTCCGGAGTCTAGCACTCCGCACGTTCTGGATTGAACCGCAAATGGGCTAGCCTCACGCATTGGTTCAATCACCATTCGTACATCAAAATATTCAAATCCTTTAATAAATTAAATTACGAAAGAAGGAACTCCGGAGTCTAGCACTCCGCACGTTCTGGATTGAACCGCAAATGGGCTAGCCTCACGCGTTGGTTCAATCACCATTCGTATATCAAAATATCCAAATCTTAAATTAAGTAAAAATTACGAAAGAAGGAAATCCGGAGTCTAGCATTCCGCACGTTGTGGATTGAACCGCAAATGGGCTAGCCTCACGCGTTGGTTCAATCACCATTCGTATACCAACAAATTTAAAACATTTTTATAATTAATTATCGAAAGACAGAATTCCGGAGTCTAGCATTCCGCACGTTCTGGATTGGACCGCAACATGGGCTAGCCCCACGCGATGTGTTCAATCGCCCTTTCGTTTAAAACATCTTAACAAAGTCAAACATTTTCTTCTAAAACGAACATTGTTTAAATCATTTTATCTCTCGAACAAGCTAGCGCTTCAGCCTCCACCGCGAGTAAAAGCCAACGCTTATCAGTAGAATGCGTTTTAAACAATCGTTCAATTAAAAATCACAAACCGTAGTAGCACGAACTACGGAGCTCTGACTTTCCCATTGCACAAGGGAATACGTAGGCACGGGGATTTTAATCCTTCGCGAGCACCCTAATAAAAAATTTAACTATTTTTCCATTTAAAAACTTTTAATCTTTTCTCCGTCTTAATAATAATTTAGAACTTTAGAACAAACATAGTAATAACCATTTAGAAGACAAAAAAACTTAAGATCAAAAATTTAATCGCATAATTAGCTAAGAGGTTCCCGTTGAGTACAACGGACGTGAGGGGTGCTAATACCTTCCCCTTACGTAACCGACTCCCGAACTTAGAATTTGGTTTCGTTGACCATTTCTTATCCTTTAATAGGTTGTATCTATATCTCCCTTTTCTCTCGTAGAATAAATAGAATTAGGTGGAGGCTCTGTTGTTTTGTTTTTAAGATCGTATTTTTCGAGGTACGACAGTTGGCGACTCTGCTGGGGACTAGCTCCATGCTAGAGAGAGTCGAGCCTAACTTAGCATTGTGTGTTTATTTGTTTGATCTTGTCTTTTCTTGTCTTCTCTGTGTTTATTATTTATGTTGTTTATTTGTTCTTTTATCGCTTTCCTTTTATTTTCTCATTATATTATATTTGTCTGTGGGTTCTCGGGGCCACGTTACAAGTAAATTTGAGTGGTGGAAAAAGCAGAGGGAACACCTAAGTTTAGAATTGGATGTTATTAGTGTTAGTCTCCAAGGACTCGCTCCTTGCACGCCTAACATGAAAGCTCCCCCAGATAGTTAGACTTTTCATAGATCTTGTCACAACGCAGCTAGCCTGTCGCGGGACCTGATTCATGAAAGGGCTGTGATTCTGGGACCCCTTAGAACCTGTTTCAATATTGGTAGTTGTGTAATGTTAGGCTCCAAGGACTCGCTCCTTGCACGTCTAGCATGAGAACTCCACTCAAGGTAGACCTTATCGTTATTATCGTCACAATGCAGCTAGCCTGCGGCGGGGCGTTAGTACGATAAACGTCCATGACCTTGAGTTTCCTTAAACCATCACCGTAGAAACTATCCTGTGAGTGGGACTTATGAGTAGTAAAACGTAGAACAACTCTCTTACAGCCCACCTGTTGAGAAGGCTCCGAATTTACCCTCTACACCCTCACGTCCCTGCATCTTTGCATCTTAGCATCATATGCATCATTTAGCGAATGCTGCAAGGAACAAAGAAGTTTTGTTGCAAACCTCATAAATTTTACCTGGAATGGATTTCAGTTCATTAGTTTTGGGAAATAACGAGAAACTTTACCCATTTCGACATTTTGCAACAAACTTCTTAGGTCCCTTGAGGCATTTACTAAATTTTACTCATATTTGCATCTCTGCATCTGCATTTTGTCAAAACTCATTCTCGTCAACTCCTTTCCAGATGTCACACTGAGGATCTCACGCAAGTATTCAACCCGAGCCCAGGCCAAGAAGAAAATGGCTGACAGGGACCCCGAAATGGACAAAGTGAATGAAGAGCTTTCTGATCTTCGTGGAAATATGGGTCAGATGATGGAAATGTTGCAGGTCATCCGAGCAAAATTAGACACCCAACAGACTGTAGTGTCAGAGATTGTCACTGCAACGACGGAGCCTACGTCATCAGTCACTACTCCTGTGACCTGGCCTCCTTTTGGGCTTCCTCATGGATTTGTACCTCCTCCTCAGGGTTTCTCTTCTCAAAGTTTTATCCCTCCTTCCCAAGGGCACCGAGGAAGATAAAAAGGAAGTCAAGATCGGTACAACACTTGGGGCAGACGTCAGAGAAAGATTGGTCAAGCTTCTCAAAGAGTATGTGGATGTGTTTGCATGGTCGTACCAGGATATGCCCGGTTTGGACACAGACATAGTTGTTCACAAGTTGCCGCTTCGACCAGATTGTCCTCCCGTAAAGCAAAAGCTCCGAAGAATAAGACCAGACATGGCTCTGAAGATTAGAGAGGAGGTCAAAAGACAGTTTGATGCTGGATTTCTTGCAGTCGCAAAGTACCCTTAGTGGGTAGCTAACATTATGCCAGTCCCCAAGAAGGATGACAAGGTTAGAATGTGCGTGGACTATAGGGATTTGAACAAAGCCAGTCCAAAGGATGATTTTCCTCTTCCGCATATCGATACATTGGTTGACAACACTGCTAAGTTTGTTGTTTTCTCTTTCATGGACGGATTTTCAGGATATAACCAGATCAAGATGGATCCTGATGACATGGAAAAGACCACTTTTATCACACCATGGGGCACGTATTGTTACCAAGTTATGCCATTTGGTCTTAGAAATGCGGGAGCCACTTATCAAAGGGCAATGGTCACCCTTTTCCATGATATGATGCATAAGGAGATAGAAGTTTATATGGATGATATGATTGCCAAGTCACAGAGTGAGGAGGATCATTTGAGTCATCTCCTGAAGTTATTTGAGTGCCTTAGAAAGTTTCAATTGCGTCTGAATCCAGCTAAGTGTACCTTTGGTGTCCGATCAGGAAAGTTACTTGGTTTTATTGTTAGTCAGCAAGGAATTGAGGTAGATCCAGATAAGGTCAGAGCAATTCAAGAGATGCCAGCTCCAAAAACAGAAAAGCAAGTCAGAGGATTCCTTGGGAGATTGAACTACATCTCCAGATTCATCTCCAACATGACTGATACTTGTGAGCCTTTATTCAAGTTGCTTCGAAAGAATCAAGCAATTGAGTGGAGTCCTGATTGTCAACTAGCTTTTGAGAAGATTAAGGTTTACCTGCAGGAACCTCCTATCTTAATCCCACCTACTCCAGGGAAGCCTCTCTTCATGTACCTGACTGTACTCGAGGGATCTATGGGTTGCATATTAGGCCAACAAGACGAAACTGGTCGTAAGGAGCACGCCATTTATTACTTAAGCAAGAAGTTCACAGACTGTGAAAGCAGATATTCGCTTTTAGAGAAGACTTGTTGTGCTCTGGCGTGGGCAGCCAAACGTCTCAGGCAGTATATGATTTGTCACACCACTTTATTGATCTCAAAGATGGATCCGATAAAGTACATCTTTGAGAAGCCTGCTTTGACTGGAAGACTCGCCCGTTGGCACATGTTGTTATCCGAATATGATATCCAGTATGTAACCCAGAAGTCTATTAAAGGCTGTGTTTTGTCTGAATACCTTGCTGATCATCCTGTCGAAGATTATGAACCTCTGAAGTTCGATTTCCCAGACGAGGACATTATGTTGATAAAGGACTGTGAAGTTCCAGGTCCAGATGAAGGTCCCGAGCCAGGTTCTCGTTGGAAGATGATGTTTGATGGTTCCTCTAATTACATGGGGCATGGTGTGGGAGCTGTTTTGATGAACCCTGATGGTGGTTACACTCCCTTCACAGCTAGATTGTGCTTTGAATGTACAAATAACGTTGCTGAATATGAAGCATGTGTTCTAGGTATCGAAGCCGCAATTGATACCAGAATCAAGATCCTCGAAGTATACGGAGACTCAGCTTTGGTAATCTATCAAGTCAAAGGTGAATGGAAGACCCGTGATGAGAAGTTGATTCCTTACCGTGCCCACATTGTGGAATTAATCAAATACTTTGATGAAGTCACCTTCCACCATGTTCCAAGGGCGGAGAATCAAATTGCAAACGCTTTAGCTATGTTGGCATCTATGTTTCAAGTCAGATTTCTTAATGAAGCTCTGCTCATTACAATCGAGCGAAAAACTGCACCCGCCTACTATCTACTGGTCGAAGAAGAAACTGATGAGAAACCATGGTTCTATGACATCAAGAACTACTTGCAAAATCAGGAGTACCCAGCGGATGCAACAACTCTAGACAAGAAGACTTTAAGAAGATTGGCATCCAAGTTCTTCCTCAGCAACAATGTGCTTTACAAGAGAAATCACGATATGGTTCTGCTCAGATGTGTGGACAAGCGCGAAGCAGACTTATTAATCAGGGAAATTCATGAAGGATCATTTGGAACACATGCCAATGGACATGCCATGTCCAGGAAGATTTTGAGAGCTGGATATTTCTGGTTGACCATGGAATCAGATTGTTTCAAATACGCCAGGAAGTGTCATAAATGCCAGATTTATGCCGACAAGGTGCACGTACCACCGACACTTTTGAATGTTCTGTCATCGCCTTGGCCTTTCTCAATGTGGGGCATTGACATGATAGGGGCAATTGAGCCTAAAGCTTCCAATGGTCATCGGTTTATCTTGGTTGCAATCGATTACTTTATCAAGTGGGTAGAAGCAGCTTCCTACACCAACGTGACGAAGCAAGTGGTTGCCCGTTTCATCAAGAACCAAATTATCTGCCGATATGGGATCCCAAGCCGAATCATCACAGATAATGGGACTAATTTGAACAACAAGACAATGAAGGAGTTGTGTGACACATTCAAGATTGAACAGCATAACTCTTCCCCTTACCGTCCGAAGATGAACGGAGCTGTTGAAGCTGCGAACAAGAACATCAAGAAGATCTTGCAGAAGATGGTGAAGACTTACAAAGATTGGCACGAGATGTTACCGTATGCCTTACACGGATACAGAACCTCAGTTCGCACTTCAACGGGGGCAACCCCTTTTTCTTTGGTGTATGGGATGGATGCAGTTCTCCCTATCGAAGTAGAGATACCATCTTTGAGGATCTTGATGGAAACCTAACTGGAGGAAGCTGAGTGGGTCCAGAGCAGATATGACCAGTTGAACCTCATTGATGAGAAGAGAATGACCGCCATGTGCCATGGCCAGTTGTATCAGAAGCGCATCAAGAGAGCTTTTGACAAGAAAGTCCATCTCCGAGAATTCACAGAAGGAGATCTTGTACTCAAGAAAATATTGCCAGTCCACAAAGACATGCGTGGGAAATGGAGTCCTAACTATGAAGGCCCATATGTTGTGAAAGTGGCATTCTCCGGAGGTTCCCTAATCCTCACAACTATGGATGGTGAACAACTGAAACACCTGGTGAATTCTGATGCAGTCAAAAAATATTATGCCTAAATAAAGCCCGATAGGTCGAAAACCAGAAACGGTGACCTATGCAAAAATGGGTATCCTGGTGGATCATAACCTATGAAGGAGATCCAGGCAAAAGTTAGGGATAAAAATAAAAAAATAGAGCTCACTAAGTTGAAAACCCGAAAGGGCGGCTTAGGCAAAAAAGAGCGTCCCGGTGGATTGAAAACCCGAAAGGGCGGTCCAGGCAAAAGTTAGGGACAAAGGCATTTGACTGTATCAGATGGTGTCTATCATTGAAGATCAATACTTGAAGACCAATCCATTCCCTCTTGTCAGAAGTAAGGTGTTGGGCGGTTTTAGTTATTAGGGATTATAGTGGTCGTTGGATTCAATATAGACCTTTCCCCATTGCCATTTTCAAATTGTAATTTTCCATGGAGTTTTTGCTATTGGCAAGCTACCATTCTTGAATGAAATACAACCTTTGTCTTTAAACTCTGTCTTTCAGCTTCTTATTTTCTTTGTTATGCGAAATGTCTTTACTGAATTACAATTTAACTTTGAAAATGACAAAAAAAAATTTTAGAAACAGTTTTGAAAACGTACGGAAAACATTCAAATTTCTTTGACTTTAGAAAAATTAAAAGATTCTCTGTCTTCTAAAAACCTTTGGCTGGTGACAACACTCCCATGCAATTATTACGGAAATCCCCACAGAGAATTATAAGCTGGTAGCACTCTTGGATGAATCCTAGGACCAAGCACCAATTTCCAAGTTTGAAGACATCTCCCCAGCATCTTTCTTATTGCTCATCTGAGTATTGGCGTTGAGATCCTACTCTTCATGCTTTATCAAAACTCTCTATCTCTCCATAGAGTTAGCATTTGCATATTCTGATCATTCACATCATGTTCATCGCATAAGCATTTGGCATAATCATCTGTCTATTCCCAGTTGTCATTTGTCTAACCCCAGCTACAGATTCCTGTCTTCTGTTATTTTAAAGTCCACTGTTGTTGGTACCCTGCAGTGTGGTTGACCAAGATTCCTTTTCCTAGCAACACTGGTATTCCCTGCAGAGGCCCTCCTTGATGTACTTTGGTACAACCAACATTTCTTTCAAGCCCAATTATCATTGGCATGAATCCTTTAAGCTGTTTGCTTAAAACTTAGGACTGTCTAATTCAAATTCATTTGTGTTTCTCTGATAGCTCCTAAAAGTTTTTCTAAGTTCTTTGTTTTAAGAATTTCCTGAGGGTGGTCGTTTATTTCGCCGAAGACTCCAACATTTATTCTTATCTTCCAGTTTGGTCGCTCAGAGCCATTTGATTTATCTTTAAACGCTTCGCATGCTACTCCCAGTGTCAGTATGTATGCACAGAGCCACTGCCTGAATACTATTTCCATTTTCCAATCCTTGATTTTCAACAGCTACACTTGAACCTGTTGATTTACTATTTTTGACTTATGACAGTTATTTATTTCTCCAACCACCGTGTTGAATTTTATTTTCCAGACCACCGTGTCATTACCTGAAATTTTATTTCCTGACCACCGCGTCTTTTCCTGTCATTTTATTTCCAGACCACCGCGTCTCTATCTGTTATTTTATTTCCTGACCACCGCGTCTTTGCCTGAATTTTATTTCCTGACCACCGCGTTTTTGTCTGTCACTTTATTTCCTGACCACCGCGTCTTTGCTTGTATTTTATTTCCAGACCACCGCGTCTCTATCTGTCTTTTATTTCCTGACCACCGTGTCGTTGCCTGTTATTTTATTTCCAGACCACCGCGTCTCTGTCTGCTATTTTATTTCCAGACCACCGCATCTCTATCTGTCTTTTATTTCCTGACCATCGCGTCTTTGCCTGTCATTTTTATTTCCAGACCACCGTGTCGTTATCTGTTATTTATTTCCAGACCACCGTGTCGTTACCAGACCACCGCGTCTTTGCCTGTCATTTTATTTCACGACCACCGAGTCGATGTCTGTTATTTTATCGATCACCATGTCGTTGTTTGTTTATTTCCAGACCACCGTGTTAATGTCTGTTATGTCGGTACTCCTGGCTTCCGAGTCGAGGTACTTTCCTTTTTTCTCGATCACCGAATCGTTGCATTGGGATCCCCAGCAACCACTTGGGCTTGCTAACTCTCACTTCAGATAGTCAGTCTTTAATCTTGCATTCTGTTTTCCAGTCTTTTTGTCATTCTTAGTGCCAGCAGTTACACTTGAACCTGTTGATTCATCACTTTGAATACATCTTGTTTTCGTCTTATCATCCCCAACATATGGTTATCCCCAGTGAGTCTTCGCCCTCATTTGTGTTTTTGTGGACCACCATTGCATTTGTCTGCATCATACCATACCCAGCATATTCATGAAGAATCAGCATGTCTGGCCATTGCATCTCACATATCATATCCCCAGTCCAACAGGGTTCCCTCATAAGTTCATAGCGTGTCTGTGCATTTAGGGGCAAAATTTTCGGTTATTTCTATATTTAAATACCTTTCACTCCGATTTTATGAGGATTGACATCACTCATTATATCTGGCAAAGTTATTTAAATAGGGGCAACTGTCACACCCCAAATTTTACCCCTAACTTTAGATATCATTTTATTATATCGTGTTGTGTATTCAAGCATGTGGAAGATTGTGATTTGGAAGGAGAGTTGAATATTCGATTTAATTTTTCTTTGTGACTCGACTCGACGGGGAGTTTGATCTGGTTCTTTGCCTAAAAGACAAGTTCGTTTGTTCTCCAAAAAAAGGATATGCTTATTTGTGTTATGGAAGGACAAATCTTTGTTTCTTTTGAAACCATAGTACGGGTCTTGAGAGTATTCTGACCTTGTTTTAGGAACCAAAGTTTGGGCTTATTTGTAGATCTTTGTGATTATTGGAGCCTTCCAAGTTTTAAATCCAAGTTCTAAATTTCATGTCCAATTTCAAGTCTCGATTTCCAATTTCATTTACAAGTTCATTACCAAACTCATTTCCAAGCCCAATTTCAAGTTACTAATCTCAAGTCATTAATCCTCAACTCGACTCCACTGTTGTTTCTCATGTATCACCTAGGTCCTATCGTTAATTTAACTTTTCGTTCCAATTTCAATCCTCAAGCTTATCTAAATTCTAGTTTGCCTCACCATTTCTTATAATCCTACTTTTCTACATTCATCTATTTCTCTTTTATTACTTTTTCGGTCTTGCATGTCTTGAACATGTGCACTATGAAGCACCGTTTCTTAGAAGGGTCATTTGACTTAGACCATAAGGGAAAGAAGAATAAAGGCACTGTTTGATTGTTGGCCACATAAAAGTATGGGATTCAAATCCTAAATTTTGGTTGAGAAGTTGTCAAATTACTTGTAAGAAATGGCAATCCATATTGTATTTCGTTTTCAAGATTAGTTCAAGTTTGTTTAGGCCATATCAAAGCAAGTTTATAAATAAATAAGGGCCATCATAGTTTGAAGCCATGTTTTACTAGAATTACAAGAGTTACAAACATAATACAAATCCTACAAATTTCAATTCTGGCAAATTTGGAACTTCATCATGTCTTGTCTCATCCAGGCCTTCCAATCTGGGAAGTTGGCTCATTGGTTTGCCGAAGAGGAAAAGAAGTCAATGTATGACTTGATATGCAAGCCAAATGACCTGCTCTCGCTTATCGTTGGCGATGAAAAGGCAGGTTACAGGTATCCAATGTAGAAGCTTCCCAGCATGTTAACACAAAACAAGAGATTGATTAGTGAAACAATAATGGAAGTCAATTCTATGCACAAAAAAAAGAGTTGAGTTATGCAGTAAATAATCCTTGTTTTACTGCAGTAGAAAATTGATTTTCAAAGTAACAAGCTAACAGAGCAGGGAACAAAGAGGAAATCAGTTCAGTTCAAATCTAACTTGCTCAGTTCATCGAAAAACAAACAAAACTGAGTCAAACGAGCAGCAGGAAGTTTCCAGGACATTGTTCAAACAACAGGAAATAACAACAGGCCTAAGACACTAGCTGATTTTTGAAAAAAAATGATGAAAGAGGAAAGTCAGACCTAGTACAAGAAGAAGCAGGGGCGACAGGTTGCAATTTTGAGTTACTCCGGATGAAAACAGCACCTATGCAAGTCAACCAAAACCTGTAGAATTCAGCCTTTACACCAGAATATGTTAAAACTCCCTCCTAGGAACAGGACCTGCATTAGATAGTGACCACACATCAAATACAAACAAAACAAGGCTCTGATTTCTTCAGCAAATGAATTCAGAATTTAAGAGAAAAACCCTAATTCCTTTGGTTATAAAAGAAGGGAACTTCAGAGTAGAAAGAGATAGCAGTAGCCACAACGAAGAGAAAAAATACACAGAGAAAGGGGGGAGCCAAAGCGAAAAACACAGCAGCAGACACAAATCAAGAGAAACCCTAAATACCTTTTTTAGGATAGGAAACCAAGGAGCAAAAGACCTTAAATCACACAGCTCAAACCCAATCGCACAACAAAAAATACTCCACAACTGAGCCACCGTCTTGGACGCACTAGAGCGATTCACCATCATGAAATCCATCAAACCAATTTCTCAACGCTCAGACCGCGACTGAGAGACGCCACCCAAAGCCTTCTCCACCGCAGAAAATACCATCGAAACCACGAATCATCCATCGCCCGTAAACCGCCCTGTTCCCACCACGCACTCGCTGTCATCATCCACGACCTTCACCTGTCAAAAATCATTAAACCACAAATCTGTGAGAAAGCTGAAGATACAGTGAAATCGGCGAATCCAAACACGCATCACTTATCGAACACACGAACAAAAGAAAGCGGCGAACGAGAGGAAAAGAAGAAGAGCACGACAAAGGCGTACCTGAAAAAGGACCCGAGTCGTCGTCCCGAGTCGTCGTCGGAGGTAGATTTTCCTCATCTTTGTTCGTTCCTGTACCATTTTCATCTTAATATGCCTTTGGATGTTGTAAGCTGATTTCGAAATCAAAGTTTAAATGTTGTTGATCTGAAAATTAAAATATTGTTTGAGAGAGATTACGGCGAGATGGCTGGGTTTGGAGGAAGATGCGTGAGCGGAGAGGGTCCTTCATAGGAGAGACAGTGAGTTACAGAGCGATGAGAGGGGATCGATAGAGATTGGGAGGATGTTTTGTTTTTCTTTTGAATTTAGGAAGGGACGCAGCGGCGTTTTTGTGAGACTTAGGGTTTCTTTACCCTTTTCATAAACTGAAGCGGATTCGGGTCAAGCCCGACCCGACCACTCCTCAACCTTAACGCCCTAATGGGCTTTCCATTGCTTGGTTTATATTGACCCCCCACCCCTCGTGGCTTTTCACTAAGTTCCTTCTTATTTTATTTTTTATTTTTTTATTTTTTTATTATTATTTGTTTTGTTTTGATGATATTTTAGATTATATTTTGTTTAAGAAAAAGTAGAAAACAATAAAGAATATCTCAGTTTCTTTTTAAAAAAATAGTAGTAGGTTAATTCCAAACTAAAATTTTATAAAATATATTATTAATTAGTTTTATTAAGTTTTATTATTTAATTTAGCTAGTTGATTTTATTACCCTTTGAACGTTTTATGCGATCGGTAAGTTTACATTCCTTGCTTATTATTTAGTTGTGTGGCGATGATGCATGACTTATATGAATTTGTTTGTATTTTTCACATTTCGACCATAATCTGTTAAGTAAAATATATATGTAATGATAATTGTGATCACCATTAAATAAACCGTTTAAAAGAATAATATAGTAATTTTCTCGGTCCAACGCCGAGAAAAAACATTTCACTTACGACTACACTTTCACACACGTAAGTCGGTCTTATGATCGCCGTCTGCACGACTCATTGCGCGCCTTAAATAAAAATTACGAAAGAAGGAACTCCGGAGTCTAGCACTCCGCACATTCTGGATTGAACCGCAAATGGGCTAGCCTCACGCGTTGGTTCAATCACCATTCATACATCAAAATATTCAAATCCTTTAATAAATTAAATTACGAAAGAAGGAACTCCGGAGTCTAGCACTCCGCACGTTCTGGATTGAACCGCAAATGGGCTAGCCTCACGCGTTGGTTCAATCACCATTCGTACATCAAAATATTCAAATCCTTTAATGAATTAAATTACGAAAGAAGGAACTCCGGAGTCTAGCACTCCGCACGTTCTGGATTGAACCGCAAATGGGCTAGCCTCACGCGTTGGTTCAATCACCATTCGTATATCAAAGTATCCAAATCTTAAATTAAGTAAAAATTACGAAAAAAGGAACTCCGGAGTCTAGCATTCCACACGTTCTGGATTGAACCGCAAATGGGCTAGCCTCACGCGTTGGTTCAATCACCATTCGTATACCAACAAATTTAAAACATTTTTATAATTAATTATCGAAAGACAGAATTCCGGAGTCTAGCATTCCGCCGTTCTGGATTGGACCGCAACATGGGCTAGCCCCACGCGATGTGTTCAATCGCCCTTTCGTTTAAAACATCTTAACAAAGTCAAACATTTTCTTCTAAAACGAACATTGTTTAAATCATTCTATCTCTCGAACAAGCTAGCGCTTCAGCCTCCACCGCGAGTAAAAGCCAACGCTTATCAGTAGAATGCGTTTTAAACAATCGTTCAATTAAAAATCACAAACCGTAGTAGCACGAACTACGGAGCTCTGACTTTCCCATTGCACAAGGGAATACGTAGGCACGGGGATTTTAATCCTTCGCGAGCACCCTAATAAAAAATTTAACTATTTTTCCATTTAAAAACTTTTAATCTTTTCTCCGTCTTAATAATAATTTAGAACTTTAGAACAAACATAGTAATAACCATTTAGAAGACAAAAAAACTTAAGATCAAACATTTAATCGCATAATTAGCTAAGAGGTTCCCGTTGAGTACAACGGACGTGAGGGGTGCTAATACCTTCCCCTTGCGTAACCGACTCCCGAACTTAGAATTTGGTTTCGTTGACCATTTCTTATCCTTTATTAGGTTGTATCTATATCTCCCTTTTCTCTCGTAGAATAAATAGAACTAGGTGGCGACTCTGTTGTTTTGTTTTTAGGATCGTATTTTTCGAGGTACGACATTAGTGCTAAACTTTTAAGTTGTTTTCACCTTCAATCAAAAACACCTAATAATCATTAAGACTTAAGCTTGTAACTTGGGCCTTATATTAGGGTTACATCTCTGCCTGGTGGTTCAGAGGGACTAACCCTAGTATTCAATGGACAAATCCCCCTCATGCTAAAGTCTTGCAAACATAAAAAACACTTCTTCATCCAATCTTTAATTAAAATCCACTTAATAATTACCAAAGTAGGTTAATGATATTAATCCTATATCATCATGTAAGCTGAGATCTTCATCTCATGCTTAAGTAGACTCATTATCCCTAATCAGGGAGGATATAATGAGTTTACTAACATTTGATTTAGGCTTAAGCTCATTTCCCTATGCAAAACACCAAAAACCCAATAACAAAACTGAAAACACAAAAACAAACAATAAACGTCTCCTTCGGGATTATTTTCTCATCACACTCACTCTGAAAACGAGAAATCGCTTGTTCTGTCTAATACAAGACAGTTAACACTCGAGCCAGATGAGTCATACACTTGAGCATAGACAAGCAAGCAGTTCACAACAAAAACACTATGTCTCTTTAAGTCTAACTACGGTGTTTTGACTTCCTCATTGCACGAGAGGATATGTAGGAAAAACTTAACGGTTATCAAACAAAAGTCTCCTTGTCTCCCCCCTCTCTCCTTCCAGCTTCTCTTTTTAAGCCTAATTTGAATTCATACTTCTTTTTGAACTGACACTCTATTTCTCCCTAGCTTTTTATGCATAGTTTAACACATACACTTTTCCCCCCTTTTAAAACACAATCAAGTAAGCGTGGATCCCGTCGAGTACGACGAACGATCTGGGTTCTAATACCTTCCCAGGTCGTAACCAACCCCCTTTCTCAGTTTCTTTGGTTCACAACCGTCTTGTCCATCTCTTTCCAGGTTTATGCAGCATTACCTTTCCTTCGGGATAAAAATTCCTAGCTGGCGACTATATTCAACCTCAACCTCCAACATCGCCGACGGTTCGCGTTTGCACCGGGACGCAAGTCCGGGGAGCGACACCTTTCAACCATATAAGTGAACATTGCCTATGATTCCAATGACCCTTTAATCATATTGCTAGAGTAGGATAGGACTTTGGTGATACCTTGATTACTCTGGACACGAACCCCTGAATAGAACCCCTTCAATCCTAATTAGAACCCCGTGTATATCCCCTTTGACAAATATTAGATAGAACCCCTTTTTCTAGAACCCCATAAATGTTTTTCATATAATCCATTAGGATGAACATCCGGTAAAACCCCATATAATCCCTAACTGTTGAATTCTTCCTGAATCCTTGATACAACCCCTGATGCAACTTTTGAGAAATATTATAGTAGAACTCTTTTTGACGAGAAATCCCTTAATATAAACCCCTTAGTAAAATTCTTTTGATATATCCCTTTGATAAACTCCATTGATGAAATACAATGCAATCCCTTGAAAAAAATTCAATAGAACCCTTGTTGATGAAAATCTCTTAAAATCCTTTGACGAAACTTGACAAACCCTGAATGTTTCTTTGATAAAACCCTTGATGAAATACCTTTTGGTAAATCCCTTGTTGAATACCTTATAGATCCTTTTGACAAATTCCGTGGGTGCAATCCATTTTAACCCCTAAATAGCATCCTTAGATGATAATCCCTTGATATAATTCTGGTAAAAGCTCCCCGATAAAATATAATAGAACTCCTTTTGGATAAAACCCTTGATAAAACCCCTTGCATAAACTCTGGTAGACCCCCCTTGAAAAAAATCGATAGAACCCTTTTTGAATGAAATTCCCTTGATAAAATCTCTTTGATATAAATCTAGTAGAACCCCCTTCGAAAAATTATGATAGAACCCCTTTTGGGTAAACATCCCTTGGTAAAACCCCTTTGACAAGAATCTGGTAGAACCCCCTTTGAGAAAATTCTGATAGACCCTATTAGATGAAAATTCCTTTTATAAAATCCTTAAAATTCTTTGAGAACCCATGATGGGCTTTTGATAAAACCCCTAATGAGACCCCTTTGGTAAATCCCTGATATAATCATATTTTGATAAGTCCTGAATCAAACCCTTAAAAAAATCTTGATAAAATCCTTTAGATAAATCCCTTAATGAAATCCATTTTGACTAAACCCCATTGATAAACTCCCTTTGATTTCTCTATAAAATCCCTTGATGAAAATTTTGATGAAAATCCCTTAATAAAATTTTGGTAGGACCCTTTGATGAGAACCATTGGATGAGACTTCGGATAAAAAATCTTTTGACAAAATCCCTCGGTAGAAATCCCCTTGGTAAGACCCCGGTGAAACATTATAATAAAACTCTTTGATAAAACCCTGATAAATCCCCATAAAAAGACATTTGTGAAACCCTTTAATAACATCTTGGTGGAACCCCTGGAAGAAATAATCTGGTAATTCCCTTAAAAAAATCCTGATTAAAACCTCTTGATAAATCCCTTGGATAAGAATCCGGCAGAACCCCTCGATACAATTTTGATGAGATCCCCTTGGTGAAAATTCCTTGATAGAACCCCTTATTTGGATAAAAATACAGTAAAATCCCTAGGTAATTTTTTTTTGTAGAATCCCTAAAAATGAATCCCTTGATGAGACTCGTGATAAAATCTTTTTGATAAAAGCCCTTGATGATAAAACCTTGGTGAAACCCCTTAATAACATTCTTTGATGAAACCCCTTTGATAAGACATTCTTGATGAAATCCCTTGATAATATTCCCGATAAAACCCTTTTGATAAAATCCCTGTGGAACCCTTTGATCGGAAATTCCAGTGACTAACGAACCCCTGGTTGGACCCTGTAGATGATGTTTTGATAAAAACCCTTTGATCTTGGTAAAATTCCCTTGATAAAACTCCTTAGTTGAATTGCTTGATAAAAGCCTTGATAAAATCCTAATGAAACCCCATTTGATAAATCCCATTGATAAAATCCCTTTAAGAAATCCCTTGGTAGAACCCCTTGCTAAATCCATTTCGGTGAATCCCTTAAATAAATCCTGATGAAATCCTTTTGATAATTTCCATTGATGACATCCTTTTTGATAAAATCGACTGATGAAACCCCTTTTGATAAAACTTATTGATGAAATATGATGAAACCCCTTGATAGAATCCTTTGATTATAATCCCGATAAACCCTTTTGATAAACTCCCAGATAAGATTCTAGGAGAACCCTTTGATAGGAAATTTCGGTGAACCCTTTGATAACTCCCAGATGAAACCCCTTAATACCATTTTGTTAAAACTTTTTGATAAAACCCTGGCGAACCGTTAGATGAAGCCTTTAATCCAAACCCTTGGACAAATCCTTTAAATCAAACCCTTAGACACATATTTTAAATCAAACCCTTGGACGAATCCTTTAAATTAAACCCTTAGATAAATCCTTTAAATAAAATCCTTAAACGAATCTTTCACATAAAACCCTTAAACAATACTTTAACTTAAAACCCTTATATGAAACCTTAGTGGAATCCCTTTGATAAAAATTTGATGAGAACACCTAATGAAAACATTTGATAAAAAACCTTAATATAACCTTGGGGAAGGCCAATAAGTATTCCTAGTTAGGCATTGTACTGGTATAACTGGGTATTTGACTTCTATGAGCGGTCATAAATCATATGTTATGTATGCATGTGATGTTATGTTATATATGCATGATTAGGTACTAGAGCGTAGCGGCATAATTAATGCATGACAATTATTTGAATGTCTCCACAAGTTCCCCGGATAACCCGTTTTGTGAAGCGGTTTCATTTGATCAAGCCTTGCAGCAGTCTGTCCCAGATTTAGTTGTGCTTTAGAGAGTATTTCCCTTGCTTGATTAAGGTTTTAAAGGTATGCCTAGAAATGAACTTGGATCCCACCATGCCCTGATACAACCTTGAGATGAATTTCCCTAGTATTTGAGTCTTGAAAAGTATGCCCCTGATTATTAGGATCTGGAGGAATTACATGAAAGGACTTGGGTTCCACAATGCTACAATATCCCATTTATAATACTTGTCCCAGTATTTGAATATTTGTAAAGTATGACCCTAATTAAATGACTTTTAGAGTGATTGGCCTCACTGCACCTTTGTGCTGGTATGCCCCAGTATGGACCTCTTGAAAAGATCTTCCCCTTAGAGTCATGGAGGCATTTTGACATTGGTGTGTCAAATCTTGAAATATATTTCCCCTGATCAGTAGGATCATCGTATGAGGATTTCCCCCTGAATTATAATGATTCCTTGATCATTTTTCCCTAGTCAGAAGCGTGTTAAATCGATATGCCATTTATTAAACCATTGTTGCTATTCCTTCAATGATAAGTATTGATTTGCATATAAAATTATTTCTTTTTGAAAAGTAATTAAAATGCCATGTTCATGCAAGTTTTCGAAATCGAAAAATAGGTGTGCAAACAAGTATGATGATACCTGGCCATGAGGTTGTCGCTCCCGAAGATTTGCATCCCGGTGCAGACGCGAACAGTCGGCGAAAGGAGAAAAGGAATGAAGTGAATAGAGTCGCCAGCTAGGCATTTTTATCTCGAAGGAAATGTAATGTTGCATAAACCTGGGAAGAGTTGGATAAGACAGTTGCGAACTAGAGAAACTAAGAAAGGGGGTTGGTTACAACCTGGGAAGGTATTAGGACCCAAATTGTCCGTCGTACTCGACGGGATCCACGCTTAAAAGATTATGTTTAAAGGGTTAGGTGTATGTGCTATCTGTGTGCAAAAGCTAAGGAATGAATGTACAGGTGTCAGTGCAAAGGTGAAATGCTCAAGACTGAGGCTTTTTAAAGAATGCTGAAAGAGGGGGAAGACACAGAGACTTTTGTTCGATAACTGTTAGGTTATGCCTATGTATCCTCTCGTGCAATGAGGAAGTCAGAACACCGTAGTTCGACTCAAAGAGACTGAAAATAAATTGACTGTGAACTGCTTTCTTGTCTATGCTCAAGTGTATGATTCGTCTGGCTCGAGTGTTAACTGTCTTGCATTAGACGGAAGAAGCAATTTCTCGCTTGTGAATGAGTGTGATGAGAAAAGAATCCCGTAGGAGACGATTATTGTTTGTTTTTTTGTGTTTTCAGTCATGTTAATTTTTTTGGTGTTTTGCATAAGTTTAATGAGCTTAAGCCTAAATCAAGGGCTTGTAAACTCATTATATCCTCCCCGATTAGGGATAATGAGCCTACTTAAGTATAAGATAAGCATCTCAACTTAATTACCATGATGATGTAGGATTAAGATCATTAACCTACTTGTGATTACTTAGATGTTTTTGGGTTTTTGTTTAGTGTTAAGTAATGAGTTTAATCTCTAATCACAGATTAGTGAACTCATTACACCATTCTAATGGAAGGATAATAGATGAGAAACACTTAAGCCGAGGAAGATACCTCAACTTAATCCATGGTTAGGGATTAAATTCATTATATAACAAGCCTTTATTGAGTGGATTTTAATTAATGGATGAGATTAGGAAGTGGATTTTAAGTTTATAAGACAACTTGAGGGGGACTTGTCCATTAAACACTAGGGTTAGTCCCTCTTAACCATAAGGAAGAGATAGAACACTAATGTAAGGCCCAAGTTACAAGATAATGTCTTGGTGATTATTAATGTGATTTTATTAAGAGGTGTAAACAAATTTAAGGTTTAACACTTAGGATTAAAGTTATACACTCCATCCTAAGAGAAGGATGCAGGCATAACCCTAATTCAAAGTCCTAAAGCTTTAAGAGTTTAGTCTCTGATTATTGAGATAAGAAGAGAAACTCAAGGAGACTCAAAGGTAAAAGACTAAGGGGGACTATACACAACCCTAAAAGTTATCATGCTTTGGTATCCTATGGTTTGTTAGGCTTAAAAGAAAGGATCTTCAAGGCCACCAATGGAAGAAGCAGATGAAAAGAGAAGGAAGAAGAAGAATAAGTTACTTAATTCCTGAAGAAGATAAGTAACTTAAAAGAGGGAAAGTAAGAAGGATGGAACACAAGTGAAACAAATTCATTTCAAAGGCAAGTAAATATGCATATTAATGATGAGAAGAGATGGGAAGTGAAGGCAAATCCACCTCCCAAACAACTTACCAAAAGTTTCTGAAATGTTAGTATGAATGCATAAGACATAAAGCATAAAGAAATGAAATGAAATGAGAGACAAAGACCAAATTCAGAAGTAATTATGCAATGCAAATGGCATATGAGATGATTCAATTTCATACAAGATGCATGTGAATGATCATACAAAGATGGGATGTCATGAAAGCATGCTTGAAAACTTGAAAACACATGGATGTTTATGAAATGAAATGAATGTAACACATGGAAAATGAATGAAGAAATGATCAAGCAATGTTCTAACATGTCCTAAGATGTCTGATATGACATATGAATGATTGAAATGTCATGGCAAGTTCATGTGATGATGATATGCAAGGTGAATGCAAATGAACATGAGAAATCAGGGTTTTATGAACATATGAGATGCAAATGAACAAAACAGAAGCATACAACATGATAAAAAATTGAAACCAAGCTCAATCAAACCCTAAACCTATACAAGGTCACACCCCAAAGGATAAAGTCAGAAGCTAATCCTATTGAAAGTTATGAATTTCCTAAGTTTGCAAGGGTTTTTGGGTGATTCTCAAGGGAAAATGCAAATCAATTTGGAAATACAAGATAAATTCATTATAAAAATAACCTAGAATCTACATGCAATATTTGAAACAATGCAAAAAGAATCAATTTCAAACTCTTCATGGTTAGGCATAAATGATTTTTCCAAGTTAGGGTTAAAAATGTGATTTTAAAGAACCCTAATTTAGAGAAAATTGTGAAATTATGATCAAACCTAAAAAAAATGTGTATGACGAGTTTGAAAATGTTTCTAAATGCATTGGAATGGTTCATGAGTTTTTTGGTGATTTTTAGAAACCTAAATGTATTTTTAATTAATTAAAATCCATTAATTAATTAAAAAATAACGTTTAAATATTTTAAAAATACTTTTTTAATGAAAAAAATAAAATAAAAATCATTTTTGGGTTGAGAAAAATATTTGGATCAGAAATGCAAGAAAAAATATTTTTGTGATGAGTTTTGCTATTTTTAATAAAATGAGAAAGAAAATGCAATAAAAAATGAAAATAAAATGAATTAAAGGAAAAGTATGCAGATCCAAGGGATGAGATTCAAACTGGGGGGAAAGCTGTTGACTGCGCGCGTGTTTCAAGGTTTGGGATCTAACCTGGCTAATTAATTATGATTTATTTAATTATTCCAGAATTAAAACTAATGGGCTAATCTGAGTCGTACGAAGCCTAACCCTAATCACCATCCAATGGCCAGGAATGAATCTGGGGAATTAATCAAGGATTAGCCCTAATTTTTTTCAGGTGACCAGAGCTAAGCTCCAGTCCTCTTCTCCGGCAAGCCAAAGTTTCAGAATCTCCTACAAGCCACTAAACCTCAAATTTCTTGCCCAGAATTACTCCCCTATCATCATAGAACATGAATCCACAAACAAAAATTATTTATCATGCATATTCAGGCTGAATCGAATCAAACAAGTTCTAGGTCAAAAATTTCAGAACATAATGAAATCCTCATTTCTAACCTATTTTCAATTCTAATCATAGTTGTGTGATCAGGGAAGCATGTAGATTCATTCTAGAACTTAAAATCATGCTTCTGGAAAAAAAGTTCATTAAGGTTACCTGAGATGGAGTTCTTTGAAATGCAGCTTTATGGGCTCCCCTTTTGTGCAATCCAACCTCTTTTTATTTCCTGAGCTCAATGGAATGCTTGAATGGAGCTTAGAGTGGATAATTTGTGTGTTTAGTTTCTGAAGTTGCAGAAATTGTGTTTGAGTTTGAGGGTGTTTCAGGCTATAGTGATGGGTGGGAAATGATCCTCAAGCTATGAGGAGTTGAATGGTGAAAGAAATTTGGGTTTTTGTTGGTTGGTTTGTGAAATTCGATAGCATGAAGGTTTTGAGGAATTTTTCTCAATCTAAAGTTGTGTGTCCTTTGCAGCCATGAAGCTTGCATATTTATATCCTTGAGGTGTGTATGAGCCATGTGCAAAGCTCTACACTTTTCTGTGGTGTGACCAGGTGCATTAGAATGGAAGGCACATTTGGCATTGACGTCGTAATTTCTCGGAAGGTTCTGAGGATCTGCTGGAGCCAGAGACCTTAATTCAACAAGATTAAGCTTCAAAAGTTGTGGTAACAAAGTGGCATAGGGCATTGGTATAGGATCAATTACCATGTTGACTTGAGATGGAATTTGCTGGAAAGGACGTTGTTGTTGGTTGTTGTTGTTGTAGGACCTTTGTTGAGGAAAATGTTGCTGAGGGAAATGTTGTGGTTGTGGAGTGTACTGTTATTGAGGAGGTGGAGTGGGAATTGTGACAACGGCAATCGATCTTGGCATATACTGGGGCCTTCCTCTGCCCATGTGTATAAAATTGGTTTCGCCTGACCTTCGAGGCCCTGCAAAAGGTTTCCTTGTGCTGCTAGAGCTAGCGCCATTATCAGAAATCTTACCCATTTTTAACAAACTCTCAATCCTTTCTCCAGCTATGACCACATCTGCAAAGCTAGTAGAAGAGAAAACTGCTAGCCTATCAATGTATGTCCCCTGTAGGGTATTCATGAACATAACTGCCATTTCTCTTTCTGACATTGGAGGTTGAATGACAGCAGCTAATTTCCTCCATCTCTGAGCATACTCTCTGAAGCTTTCCCTGGAGGATTATGACATACACATTAGAAGAGTTATGTTAGGAGCCATGTCTAGATTGTATTGATATTGGTGAATGAAAGCCTCGGCCAAATCTTTCCAATTTCTAATTGTTGCCCTAGTTAGATGAGAGTACCACTCACGGGATGCCCCGGTCAAGCTATCCTCAAAATAAAACATCCATAGCTTTTCATCCATAGTGTAAGCCTTCAATCTTCCCAGAAAGGATTGAAGATGGGTGCGAGGGTAAGATGTTCCATTATATCTTTCGAAGCAGGGAGGTTTGAATTTGTGAGGAATTCTAACTCCCTCTACCAGCCCCATATCCATAACATCAAATCCTAAGGATTTTTGGGACTCCAAGGATCTCAGCTTTTCGGCTATCTCGTCTAGACGACGATCATAGAATTCATCTCCTGCTCCAACTATAGTGAATTGTTCCTCCTGAGGGTCCTCTTGTAAGGCACGCCCTCCAGTATTACCTTGGGTATTCCTGATAGCATTAATGTCAGGGTTGAGATGAGGCCCAAACTCTGGGGGGTCAGTACGAGGCTGTACATAATCATTTTTGCTAGTACCCCCTGTACCTGGGTGATTTTCTTCAGGAGTTTGCCGCTCGACCAACTCTCTTAATCTTTCTTGGCTTTGGGCCAAACCAGTCATTACTGCCATGAACTGGTTCATCTGAGCCCTCATTTCAGTTCTTTCATTAGCCATCTGGGTTCTCACATCAGTCAGATCTTGTTGAACCTAGTCCATCTGTAAGCTCGGAAGGTTGTTTCTTGTAGGATACCAGTGAACTCTGTTGATGGGGAAGACTCTCCTACGAGCAATGTTTCCTGAAACCACAGCAAAGTGAGAAACAAACAATAGAAAAATACCTACAAAACAAAGAAATGAGGTTAGTATGCAATGCAATATGTCTATTTTTCTTCCAAGGGTATCCGGTTTGGTTCTTTGGTTTTGACCTTCCAGACCTCGAGGAATGATGATGTTGAAGAGAAATGAAACCCACAGAATAACACACAAACCATATATTACAAATGCAAAGGTACATAGTTCATGATTACAACAAATTCCCATGATGGGTCAAAATACAACAAAATCAACAAAAGTACAAACAAAATGAAGTACAAATACAAAGAAATCAGACATCCAACCCATAGTCATCCTCTTTGACTTCCTTCAGAAGAGCATCAGTCACTGGTCCTACTAGATGCTCTGTGATGGTCCTGATAAGAAGGTTCCTGGTGGCAATAGCATTTGTCAACTTCTTATACTTATCTTGGTCTTTGGATCTCTTCAACCCCGCTCGGAGTTTCAATTCAGAGATTTCCTTCTGTGCTGCTAACAAGGCTTCCTGAATCTTCTTCTCATTAGCTTCCAGCTGCTCTATTCTAGCCTGAGTCTTCTGATCTTCCTGTGAACGAGCCTCAGTAATTCTGATCCATCTAGCCTGAATCTCTTCCAAGTAGTGCTCAGCTTTGGCCTTCTGAATCTTAGCTTCTTTGCAAGCATTCTTCAATACCAACTCCCATGTCCGCGCTCTTCTGATGTAATCATCTGTCTTCTCAATCTTGGTCATATGCTCGATCCGGAGTTTCTCTAATCTCTCATTTTCCAGACGACTATCATTCCTCTCCCAGAGGGTCTTCTTCAGAGCTTCAGAAAGTTGAGTATTCCTTTCCTTCAACTTCTCAAATTCCTCTGAATTGACTGTAGCTACAGGCTCTACTGCTGATGGTCTAGGCACATCCTCCAGGGTGAATGACATGCGAGTAATCTTCCCTCTGATACGAGACCAATCAATATACTAAGCTGAAGCTATGTTGTTGCACTTGCCAAGAATGGCAGTCCCTTTTGTCTGAATATTATCCCAGGCCCATGCTGCTTGTCGGGCAATGGCATAATTATGTTGAATGTCACAGCAAAGGGTTTATGATAAGTCCCGCTCTCTTATTGGATGTACTAAGGCATACCCTAGTTGTCTTTTAAACAACAAAGGATTGTAGATGATGCAACCCGTTACTCCAATTAGAGGTACATTGGGATACTGCCCACATCTGGTGATTATGTCTCTGCCCTTGGTGCTCTGAGTGCACCACCTGATGTCTTCTGATGTAAGGGAAATCATTCTCTTAGCCCAGTTTCTTGACTTATGAGGATTCAAGAAAGCTTCTGACTTTGGCAAGTGCCTCAGTAACCAACAATAGAAGAGGGGTGCACAACATCTAACTAATCTTCCCCTCTGCTTCTCATTCCTTTGATGCACTGAGTAGAAAAAATCCCCTATCAAGGTAGGAACTGGATTCTTCAACAGGAAGAGATGGATAGCACTCTTTCTTACAAACTTAGACTCGTCTGCAAACAAGATGATACCATATATGCTAAGGGCCAAAAGAGCACAAACAATATCCCACTTCCCTGCTGCAGCATGACTGGTGGCCTGAGTGATCAAGAAGTCCAGATAGAGGCCTGGGATTCCAGCCTTAGTAGTCATATTCTGATCAAGGATGGTGGTTTCCAAACACAGAGCCTTAGCTATTTCTTAATTCCTGGGAGCAGTCATCTCAGGGTTGAAAGGAATCCCTCTCTTGATGGATACACCCAACAACATGGAAAACTCCTCTAGCAAAGGGCCTAAATGAAAATCTGGAAAGTTAAAACATCTGAGAGGAGGGTCATAGAACTGAAGGCAATTGTGGATCATACTCCTCTGTGATGCATCCAAGTCCATGATCATGTCCATAATGCCACCATAATGTTCCCTGAATAATGGGACATGATCAGGAGTGATGAGTGTCTGAATCTGCCCGATTCCTGCCAGGGAGGGCTCAAAGAAATGGTATGTGATGTTGCTCTTCCTGGATGTGTCCATACTGTCAATGGATGCTGATGAAGATAACTGAGGAGAAACACTGATGAAGGTGCTGAAGAGAGTCTCTGATGAAGATTGCTGATGAATATATCTGATGAAGATGTCTGAGCAGAAGAACAATCAAAACCAAACCAAAGATAATGTGGATACCCTGTTAAAACAAATAGACAAATGTTAAAATGATGCAAAATTATGTATGCATAATGATATGCAAGGGTTTGTCATCAAGTGATGGATCTGTTATCTGCCTTGATAAGGTCCATGTGTGTTCATATGTCCAGATGAAGGCTTAGAGAACCAGTAACTAGGCGGGGGACTCAAATAAAGAGTCACAAGTCCAGGGTTTCATAAGAACAGTCCAAAATAGTGTAACCTTAACAATATCAGTAACAGGGTATGATGAGGCCAAGGGTTCCTGCAAACCTGTAAACATCATAGCCCCCTCACAGGTATTATTATAGAACAAGGATCCTCAGACTTGGATCAGTTATGAGAAGTGTAAACACTTCTAACCCGGAGGTATAGTGTTTACATTAATCATAAAGGATCCTCCTCTAATTCACCTCAGATGCTGAAGGTCATCTAAAAAGGTCATCCAGACTTAGAAGGCTTCCCAGATAGCCCTAGTACTACAGGAAATCTGTAGCACAAAGTTCTCAAGAAGAAACCCATGTCTGAACCGTGTTTCATATTCCCGCACCAGACCGAAATGGAATGGGAAAGAATATGAAGCCACCCTATCATATGTGTCACTCTGGCTCCCGGTATGGAACCTTACTCACTGAATATCCCTCCCACCAAGGTAATCAGCAGATCCAGCATAATGACATGATGTCAATAATATGAAATGCATAAACACTAAATGAAAGCAATAAGTAAAGTTGTACAGAAAGAAATAAACAAAAAGCATATATAGCACATAACACCCCCATAAACACAAATCAAACACGCGCTAGGAGAAACCCACAAAAAAGAACCAGAAGCCCTAGTTGCAAGTATCATCTCCCCAGTAGAGTATCCAAGTTGTCGCTCCCGAAGATTTGCATCCTGGTGCAGGCGCAAACGGTCGGATAAAGGAGAAAAGGAATGAAGTGAATAGAGTCGCCAACTAGGCATTTTTATCTTGAAGGAAAGGTAATGCTGCATAAACCTGGGAAGAGATGGATAAGACGGTTGTGAACCAGAGAAACTGAGAAAGGAGGTTGGTTACAACCTGGGAAGGTATTAGCAACCAGATTGTCCGTCGTACTCGACGGGATCCACGCTTAAATGATTGTGTTTAAAGGGGGTAGGTGTATGTTCTATCTTTTTGCAAACGCTAAGGAATGAATGTACAGGTGTCAGTGCAAAGGTGAAATGCTCAAGACTGAGGCTTTTTAAAGAATGCTGAAAGAGGGGGAAGACATAGAGACTTTTGTTCGATAACTATTAGTTTATGCCTACGTATCCTCTCGTGAAATGAGGAATTTATAACACCGTAGTTCGACTCAAAGAGACTGAAAATAAATTGACTGTGAACTGCTTGCTTGTCTATGCTCAAGTGTATGACTCATCTGACTCGAGTGCTAACTGTCTTGCATTAGACGGAAGAAGCAAGTTCTCGCTTGTGAATGAGTGTGATGAGAAAAGAATCTCGTAGGAGACGATACTTGTTTGTTTTTTAATGTTTTCAGTATTGTTATTGTTTTTGGTGTTTTGCATAAGTTTAATGAGCTTAAGCCTAAATCAAGGGCTTGTAAACTCATTATATCCTCCCTGATTAGGGATAATGAGCCTACTTAAGTATGAGATAAGCATCTCAACTTAATTACCATGATGATGTAGGATTAAGATCATTAACCTACTTGTGATTACTTATATGTTTTTGGGTTTTTGTTTAGTGTTAAGTAATGAGTTTAATCTCTAATCACAAATTAGTGAACTCATTACACCATCCTAATGTAAGGATAATAGATGAGAAACACTTAAGCTGAGGAAGATACCTCAACTTAATCCATGGTTAGGGATTAAATTCATGATATAACAAGCCTTTATTGAGTGGATTTTAATTAAGGGATGAGATTAGGAAGCGGATTTTAAGTTTGTAAGACAACTTGAGGGGGACTTGTCCATTAAACACTAGGGTTAGTCCCTCTTAACCATAAGGAAGAGATAGAACCCTAATATAAGGCCCAAGTTACAAGATAAAGTCTTGGTGATTATTAATGTGATTTGATTAAGAGGTGTAAACAAATTAAAGGTTTAACACTTAGGATTAAAGTTATACACTCCATCCTAAGAGAAGGATGCAGGCATAACCCTAATTCAAAGTCCTAAAGCTTTAAGAGTTTAGTCTCTGATTATTGAGATGCGAAGAGAGACTCAAGGAGACTCAAAGGTAAAAGACTAAGGGGGAATATACACAACCCTAAAAGTTATCATGCTTTGGTATCCTATGGTTTGTTAGGCTTAAAAGAAAGGATCTTAAAGGCCACTAATGGAAGAAGCAGATGAAAAGAGAAGGAAGAAGAAGAATAAGTTACTTACTTCCTGAAGAAGATAAGTAACTTAAAAGAGGGAAAGTAAGAAGGATGGAACACAAGGGAAACAAATTCATTTCAAAGACAATTAAATATGCATATGAATGATTAGAAGAGATGGGAAGTGAAGGCAAATCCACCTCCCAAACAACTTACCAAAAGTTCCTGAAATGTTAGTATGAATGCATAAGACATAAAGCATAAAGAAATGAAATGAAATGAGAGGAAAAGACCAAAGTAAGAAGTAATTATGCAATGCAAATGGCATATGAGATGATGCAATGTCATACAAGATGCATGTGAATGATCATACAAAGATGGGATGTCATGAAAGCATGCTTGAAACCTTGAAAACACATGGATGTTTATGAAATGAAATGAATGCAAAACATGGAAAATGAATGAAGAAATGATAAATCAATGTTCTAACATGTCCTAATATGTCTAATATGACATATGAATGCTTGAAATGTCATGGTAAGTTCATGTGATGATGATATGCAAGGTGAATACAAATGAACATGAGAAATTAGGGTTTTATGAACATATGAGATGCAAATTGTTGTACCCCAAAATTTTCCCTCCCACAATCAAGACAACCTCTCTCAAGACTTCTAAATGATCATAAGATCCTCAAGACTCCCAATTGGTCAAGAAGTATGGAAGTTTCCTCAGACAATGCCTTCTCCTAAGCCAAGTGTCCAAAACTAGGGTTTTGTGTTTCCTCATATTAAAATTAGTTTCAAGGCCTCAAGTGAGCTTCATAACATCCCACATGTATTCAAGAATCCCCATGTCAAGTTTCAAGGTTTTCCCAATAAGTTTGACCAGTCAAATGATCAGATATACAAAAACCAGTCAAAGTAGTTAAAAAGTCAAACTGAGGTCAAAATAAAGTCAACTTCAAGATTTTTTGCCAACATCAAGTTTATGAAGTAAAATTCATCATTTGATCAAGGGTTGATCATGATTCATCAAGGAAGTTTCAGATCATCAAGAATCAGGAATTTCTAAATTAGGGTTTTCTTAAGGAAAGTCAACTGAACTTTGACCAGCAATAACTTTCACATGTTTCATCAAAACATTTCCATCCAAAGCTCATTTTTAATGAAATTGAACTCTCTAAAACTTTGTGACTCACAAGCCAATCCTAAAAATGCTTCATTTAGAAGGTATGAGCTAAAACATTATAGGTCATTTCAAAAGTCAATAAAAAGTCAACATCTTCCAAAGGGCATAATTTAAAAATGGTAAAGGATATGGACATGAGACCAAAGAGGTTGGTTAGAGGACTCTTTAAGCTTAAAATGTTCAAGAACACCTTCATAGCCTTAAAATTCAGGGATTTATTCCTTGGAAAATTTGGGAAATTTTTTAGGGGTATATTGAGCAAATGAGGTCTTAAAACCAAATTTTTCCAAATCGGCTTGCAATTTTGTAATCCAATCCTTACAATGACATCATGCACGACCCAATGATTATTATTTTTTTCAGATTTTTATAGTTTATTTTATATTTATTTGGATTTTATTCATTAAAATTCAATTTAAATATATATAAAATATGAAAAGTCAAATGAAGCATGAAATCTTTGATTGAAAATCATTTGAATTATATTTAGAATGATTGGAAATCAACTAAAGTCAGATTGGACCAAAAATAGAAAGGTTAGATGAGATTTTTTGAATATTTGAAAGTGAGGAAACTTCATGATCAAACAATCTTCACAAGCCCATAAATCTACAAGTTTATGACCTAAATTGGATCACTACATATACACAAACAAAAGCATACACTAGGACACGAATTGGCTGCCTCCAAGAACAAATAACAAAGTCAAAAAAATTTCAACAAAAAGTGAGATTCGGTTTTAGAGCTATATAGGATTTTAGGTCATTCTAAAGGTTTCAATTCATTCTCCAATTATCATTGAGCATGTATCGATCATTTGCATCATCAAGAACACCCTCATATGACTAAACTGAATCTTCATAGCTTGTGTTTTTAATTTTTTCGATTCTGTTCATTTATGCATTGTTATTGATTTTTGACTCTGTGTTATTGTTTGTGATGATCCATAGACCGTTTCTGGGCAAAGAAATTGAAGAAACCATGGCTAATACGCTAAACGCCATTATTAGGGTTTGAACCTTCAATTAGGGGCTTTGCGTTTTACCTTGTTTTTAAACATTCTAAAGATATGGCTATGACGTATAAACTATGAGAAATTGATTTGGGTTATTAATTTTCATTATTATTGTGATTTGCATGATGTCTCAAAAACATAGGTTCTTCTGGTTAAAAATACACGCAGGTAAATTCGCAGAAAAAAGCGTATGGAAATTCGCAGGAAATTCAAATGAGGAAGATGAAGTCTTGGCGCCATCTGGAAATTCAACATTTGTTTTAATATTTTTACAATTGTTTTCTATTTTATTTCAATAAACCTTGTTTGTCCCAGTGGTATCTTGCGCGTGCATGTATTGGCTAGGTCCTGAGTTCAAACCTGGGTGAGACCATTCTTTTTCTCATTTGTTTTCATTATTAAACAAGTTTACTATATAATTGTTTGTTGCTGTTTATTATCAGACGCACCCCATGTGGCTTAAATGCAAGAACTTGGCTTGGTAAAAGGAAGGGTTGGGGTTCGAATCCTAGTGCCCACCAAATTTTTTTACTTTTCATTATATTTTGAAGGTTTAATATATTATCAAATGTTGCTAATTCCTATCACCAGTGTACACGCAACTCAGTTGGTCATTCCCAGTTTCATCCAGGTTAAGAACCTGGTTCAAATCCCAGGTCCATCCTTTTTCTTCTTTTTTTTTTCCTAATTTCTTTGTTTTATTATAAATAAACTTAATTAATATAAATTAAAATATTTTCAAACTAACCAATAATGTTTTCTTTTATAAGTAATTAAACTTTATATTTTTTTATTAACTTCATAATTTTTTTTCTTTATTATTTATTTTCATCAATCTTATAATATTTTTGTACATAATTATTATTATATATATATATATATATATATATATATATATATATATATATATATATATATATATATATATATATATATATATATATATATATATATATATATATATATATATATATATATATATATATATATATATATATATATATTGTAAATAAATATCTAAAAAAAACCCTAAATATTTTCTAAAACCCTATTTTTTTTACTAACCTTAAAAATTTAACCTAATTTTTCCTAACCCAAAATATTTCTTTTATAATAACCTTTTTTTTATTTTATAATATAGTATCCTTTTATTATTATTATTAAATCCTTTAAACTTATATTATTCTTATAAACCCTAAAATTCTAACTTATTTAATTTCTTTACAAAATTCTAAATTCTCTTTTATTTCCTCATTATTATTTTCTTTTTTTTAATTCTAATATTTATTGCTTTATTATTATTATTATTGCTCTATTTATTTGCCTTATTATTATTATTATTATTTATTATTATCCAATTATATTGTAACTATCCCAAAGCCATGTAATAATTCTAGATTTATTTTCCGTCTTTATTTTATTATAAATATTTTATTGTGTGGTTAGTAAATAGGGTGTGGAAACTTATTTGTATTTAATTTAATTTAGATAATTAATTTAAAAAGATAAATATTTGAAAATAAACACTCACACACATAAGTCAATCTTTGATCGCAATCTTGCACTTCCAAGGGTATTCCTCTTGGTTGCCTTTAATATGGTCAAGTTCCTCGAATATAATTGGGTGTCTTAAGCAAAGTCCCTTCACTTATAAAATCATCATAGTCCATTCAGTTTAAAAGATCAAGTCCCTTCGAGGTTGCCTACGAAATAATGATCTTGTCCCTTCGAATAAATGATGATAGTCCCTACGAATTGCTAAAGATATCCCTTAAGTTGCTTTCTATGACAATACCCTACGCTTGTCCCTTAACACATCCAAGGTAATGACTACCTATTCCTTAATAATAGGGATAATCTTACCATTGAAAGAACATACGAGAACATGAAAGACTTAACCTAGGGTAGGTACCTCTTAGTTGCTTGCTCGCATTTCAAATTACTTTTGACACCTCACTTTCTTAAACATTTTTCAAAACAAGGCTTTGTATACATCCATACGAGGATCATTACAAAGTACTTAGAAAAATTTCTAATCACACACTACACTTTTCAAAAACATACACTAGGACACGAATTGGCTGCCTCCAAGAACAAATAACAAAGTCAAAAAAATTTCAACAAAAAGTGAGATTCGGTTTTGGAGCTAGAGAGGATTTTAGGTCATTCTAAAGGTTTCAATTCATTCTCCAATTATCATTGAGCATGTATCTATCATTTGCATAATCAAGAACACCCTCATATGACTAAACTGAATCTTCATAGCTTGTGTTTTTAATTTTTTCGATTCTATTCATTTATGCATTGTTATTGATTTTTGACTCTGTGTTATTGTTTGTGATGATCCATAGACCGTTTCTGGGCAAAGAAATTGAAGAAACCATGGCTAATACGCTAAACGCCATTATTAGGGTTTGAACCTTCAATTAGGGGCTTTGCGTTTTACCTTGTTTTTAAACATTCTAAAGATATGGCTATGCCGTATAAACTATGAGAAATTGATTTGGGTTATTAATTTTCATTATTATTGTGATTTGCATGATGTCTCAAAAACATAGGTTCTTCTGGTTAAAAATACACGCAGGTAAATTCGCAGAAAAAAGCGTATGGAAATTCGCAGGAAATTCAAATGAGGAAGATGAAGTCTTGGCGCCATCTGGAAATTCAACATTTGTTTTAATATTTTTACAATTGTTTTCTATTTTATTTCAATAAACCTTGTTTGTCCCAGTGGTATCTTGCGCGTGCATGTATTGGCTAGGTCCTGAGTTCAAACCTGGGTGAGACCATTCTTTTTCTCATTTGTTTTCATTATTAAACAAGTTTACTATATAATTGTTTGTTGCTGTTTATTATCAGACGCACCCCATGTGGCTTAAATGCAAGAACTTGGCTTGGTAAAAGGAAGGGTTGGGGTTCGAATCCTAGTGCCCACCAAATTTTTTTACTTTTCATTATATTTTGAAGGTTTAATATAATATCAAATGTTGCTGATTCCTATCACCAGTGTACACGCAACTCAGTTGGTCATTCCCAGTTTCATCCAGGTTAAGGACCTGGTTCAAATCCCAGGTCCATCCTTTTTCTTCTTTTTTTTTCTTCTAATTTCTTTGTTTTATTATAAATAAACTTAATTAATATAAATTAAAATATTTTCAAACTAACCAATAATGTTTTCTTTTATAAGTAATTAAACTTTATATTTTTTTATTAACTTCATAATTTTTTTTCTTTATTATTTATTTTCATCAATCTTATAATATTTTTGTACATAATTATTATTATATATATATATATATATTGTAAATAAATATCTAAAAAAAAACCCTAAATATTTTCTAAAACCCTATTTTTTTTACTAACCTTAAAAATTTAACCTAATTTTTCCTAACCCAAAATATTTCTTTTATAATAACCTTTTTTTTATTTTATAATATAGTATCCTTTTATTATTATTATTAAATCCTTTAAACTTATATTATTCTTATAAACCCTAAAATTCTAACTTATTTAATTTCTTTACAAAATTCTAAATTCTCTTTTATTTCCTCATTATTATTTTCTTTTTTTTAATTCTAATATTTATTGCTTTATTATTATTATTATTATTGCTCTATTTATTTGCCTTATTATTATTATTATTATTATTATTTATTATTATCCAATTATATTGTAACTATCCCAAAGCCATGTAATAATTCTAGATTTATTTTCCGTCTTTATTTTATTATAAATATTTTATTGTGTGGTTAGTAAATAGGGTGTGGAAACTTATTTGTATTTAATTTAATTTAGATAATTAATTTAAAAAGATAAATATTTGAAAATAAACACTCACACACATAAGTCAATCTTTGATCGCAATCTTGCACTTCCAAGGGTATTCCTCTTGGTTGCCTTTAATATGGTCAAGTTCCTCGAATATAATTGGGTGTCTTAAGCAAAGTCCCTTCACTTATAAAATCATCATAGTCCATTCAGTTTAAAAGATCAAGTCCCTTCGAGGTTGCCTACGAAATAATGATCTTGTCCCTTCGAATAAATGTTGATAGTCCCTACGAATTGCTAAAGATATCCCTTAAGTTGCTTTCTATGACAATACCCTACGCTTGTCCCTTAACACATCCAAGGTAATGACTTCCTATTCCTTAATAATAGGGATAATCTTACCATTGAAAGAACATACGAGAACATGAAAGACTTAACCTAGGGTAGGTACCTCTTAGTTGCTTGCTCGCATTTCAAATTACTTTTGACACCTCACTTTCTTAAACATTTTTCAAAACAAGGCTTTGTATACATCCATACGAGGATCATTACAAAGTACTTAGAAAAATTTCTAATCACACACTACACTTTTCAAAAACATACACTAGGACACGAATTGGCTGCCTCCAAGAACAAATAACAAAGTCAAAAAAATTTCAACAAAAAGTGAGATTCGGTTTTGGAGCTAGAGAGGATTTTAGGTCATTCTAAAGGTTTCAATTCATTCTCCAATTATCATTGAGCATGTATCGATCATTTGCATAATCAAGAACACCCTCATATGACTAAACTGAATCTTCATAGCTTGTGTTTTTAATTTTTTCGATTCTGTTCATTTATGCATTGTTATTGATTTTTGACTCTGTGTTATTGTTTGTGATGATCCATAGACCGTTTCTGGGCAAAGAAATTGAAGAAACCATGGCTAATACGCTAAACGCCATTATTAGGGTTTGAACCTTCAATTAGGGGCTTTGCGTTTTACCTTGTTTTTAAACATTCTAAAGATATGGCTATGACGTATAAACTATGAGAAATTGATTTGGGTTATTAATTTTCATTATTATTGTGATTTGCATGATGTCTCAAAAACATAGGTTCTTCTGGTTAAAAATACACGCAGGTAAATTCGCAGAAAAAAGCGTATGGAAATTCGCAGGAAATTCAAATGAGGAAGATGAAGTCTTGGCGCCATCTGGAAATTCAACATTTGTTTTAATATTTTTACAATTGTTTTCTATTTTATTTCAATAAACCTTGTTTGTCCCAGTGGTATCTTGCGCGTGCATGTATTGGCTAGGTCCTGAGTTCAAACCTGGGTGAGACCATTCTTTTTCTCATTTGTTTTCATTATTAAACAAGTTTACTATATAATTGTTTGTTGCTGTTTATTATCAGACGCACCCCATGTGGCTTAAATGCAAGAACTTGGCTTGGTAAAAGGAAGGGTTGGGGTTCGAATCCTAGTGCCCACCAAATTTTTTTACTTTTCATTATATTTTGAAGGTTTAATATAATATCAAATGTTGCTGATTCCTATCACCAGTGTACACGCAACTCAGTTGGTCATTCCCAGTTTCATCCAGGTTAAGGACCTGGTTCAAATCCCAGGTCCATCCTTTTTATTCTTTTTTTTTCTAATTTCTTTGTTTTATTATAAATAAACTTAATTAATATAAATTAAAATATTTTCAAACTAACCAATAATGTTTTCTTTTATAAGTAATTAAACTATATATTTTTTTATTAACTTCATAATTTTTTTTCTTTATTATTTATTTTCATTAATCTTATAATATTTTTGTACATAATTATTATTATATATATATATTGTAAATAAATATCTAAAAAAAACCCTAAATATTTTCTAAAACCCTATTTTTTATACTAACCTTAAAAATTTAACCTAATTTTTCCTAACCCAAAATATTTCTTTTATAATAACCTTTTTTTATTTTATAATATAGTATCCTTTTATTATTATTATTAAATCCTTTAAACTTATATTATTCTTATAAACCCTAAAATTCTAACTTATTTAATTTCTTTACAAAATTCTAAATTCTCTTTTATTTCCTCATTATTATTTTCTTTTTTTTAATTCTAATATTTATTGCTTTATTATTATTATTATTGCTCTATTTATTTGCCTTATTATTATTATTATTATTATTATTATTATTTATTATCCAATTATATTGTAACTATCCCAAAGCCATGTAATAATTCTAGATTTATTTTCCGTCTTTATTTTATTATAAATATTTTATTGTGTGGTTAGTAAATAGGGTGTGGAAACTTATTTGTATTTAATTTAATTTAGATAATTAATTTAAAAAGATAAATATTTGAAAATAAACACTCACACACATAAGTCAATCTTTGATCGCAATCTTGCACTTCCAAGGGTATTCCTCTTGGTTGCCTTTAATATGGTCAAGTTCCTCGAATATAAGGGTGTCTTAAGCAAAGTCCCTTCACTTATAAAATCATCATAGTCCATTCAGTTTAAAAGATCAAGTCCCTTCGAGGTTGCCTACGAAATAATGATCTTGTCCCTACGAATAAATGATGATAGTCCCTACGAATTGCTAAAGATATGCCTTAAGTTGCTTTCTATGACAATACCCTACGCTTGTCCCTTAACACATCCAAGGTAATGACTACCTATTCCTTAATAATAGGGATAATCTTACCATTGAAAGAACATACGAGAACATGAAAGACTTAACCTAGGGTAGGTACCTCTTAGTTGCTTGCTCGCATTTCAAATTACTTTTGACACCTCACTTTCTTAAACATTTTTCAAAACAAGGCTTTGTATACATCCATACGAGGATCATTACAAAGTACTTAGAAAAATTTCTAATCACACACTACACTTTTCAAAAACATACACTAGGACACGAATTGGCTGCCTCCAAGAACAAATAACAAAGTCAAAAAAAATTCAACAAAAAGTGAGATTCGGTTTTGGAGCTAGAGAGGATTTAGGTCATTCTAAAGGTTTCAATTCATTCTCCAATTATCATTGAGCATGTATCGATCATTTGCATCATCAAGAACACCCTCATATGACTAAACTGAATCTTCATAGCTTGTGTTTTTAATTTTTTCGATTCTGTTCATTTATGCATTGTTATTGATTTTTGACTCTGTGTTATTGTTTGTGATGATCCATAGACCGTTTCTGGGCAAAGAAATTGAAGAAACCATGGCTAATACGCTAAACGCCATTATTAGGGTTTGAACCTTCAATTAGGGGCTTTGCGTTTTACCTTGTTTTAAAACATTCTAAAGATATGGCTATGACGTATAAACTATGAGAAATTGATTTGGGTTATTAATTTTCATTATTATTGTGATTTGCATGATGTCTCAAAAACATAGGTTCTTCTGGTTAAAAATACACGCAGGTAAATTCGCAGAAAAAAGCGTATGGAAATTCGCAGGAAATTCAAATGAGGAAGATGAAGTCTTGGCGCCATCTGGAAATTCAACATTTGTTTTAATATTTTTACAATTGTTTTCTATTTTATTTCAATAAACCTTGTTTGTCCCAGTGGTATCTTGCGCGTGCATGTATTGGCTAGGTCCTGAGTTCAAACCTGGGTGAGACCATTCTTTTTCTCATTTGTTTTCATTATTAAACAAGTTTACTATATAATTGTTTGTTGCTGTTTATTATCAGACGCACCCCATGTGGCTTAAATGCAAGAACTTGGCTTGGTAAAAGGAAGGGTTGGGGTTCGAATCCTAGTGCCCACCAAATTTTTTTACTTTTCATTATATTTTGAAGGTTTAATATAATATCAAATGTTGCTGATTCCTATCACCAGTGTACACGCAACTCAGTTGGTCATTCCCAGTTTCATCCAGGTTAAGGACCTGGTTCAAATCCCAGGTCCATCCTTTTTCTTCTTTTTTTTTCTAATTTCTTTGTTTTATTATAAATAAACTTAATTAATATAAATTAAAATATTTTCAAACTAACCAATAATGTTTTCTTTTATAAGTAATTAAACTATATATATTTTTATTAACTTCATAATTTTTTTTCTTTATTATTTATTTTCATTAATCTTATAATATTTTTGTACATAATTATTATTATTATTATATATATATATATATATATATTGTAAATAAATATCTAAAAAAAACCCTAAATATTTTCTAAAACCCTATTTTTTATACTAACCTTAAAAATTTAACCTAATTTTTCCTAACCCAAAATATTTCTTTTATAATAACCTTTTTTTATTTTATAATATAGTATCCTTTTATTATTATTATTAAATCCTTTAAACTTATATTATTCTTATAAACCCTAAAATTCTAACTTATTTAATTTCTTTACAAAATTCTAAATTCTCTTTTATTTCCTCATTATTATTTTCTTTTTTTTAATTCTAATATTTATTGCTTTATTATTATTATTATTATTGCTCTATTTATTTGCCTTATTATTATTATTATTATTTATTATTATCCAATTATATTGTAACTATCCCAAAGCCATGTAATAATTCTAGATTTATTTTCCGTCTTTATTTTATTATAAATATTTTATTGTGTGGTTAGTAAATAGGGTGTGGAAACTTATTTGTATTTAATTTAATTTAGATAATTAATTTTAAAAGATAAATATTTGAAAATAAACACTCACACACATAAGTCAATCTTTGATCGCAATCTTGCACTTCCAAGGGTATTCCTCTTGGTTGCCTTTAATATGGTCAAGTTCCTCGAATATAAGGGTGTCTTAAGCAAAGTCCCTTCACTTATAAAATCATCATAGTCCATTCAGTTTAAAAGATCAAGTCCCTTCGAGGTTGCCTACGAAATAATGATCTTGTCCCTACGAATAAATGATGATAGTCCCTACGAATTGCTAAAGATATGCCTTAAGTTGCTTTCTATGACAATACCCTACGCTTGTCCCTTAACACATCCAAGGTAATGACTACCTATTCCTTAATAATAGGGATAATCTTACCATTGAAAGAACATACGAGAACATGAAAGACTTAACCTAGGGTAGGTACCTCTTAGTTGCTTGCTCGCATTTCAAATTACTTTTGACACCTCACTTTCTTAAACATTTTTCAAAACAAGGCTTTGTATACATCCATACGAGGATCATTACAAAGTACTTAGAAAAATTTCTAATCACACACTACACTTTTCAAAAACATACACTAGGACACGAATTGGCTGCCTCCAAGAACAAATAACAAAGTCAAAAAAAATTCAACAAAAAGTGAGATTCGGTTTTGGAGCTAGAGAGGATTTAGGTCATTCTAAAGGTTTCAATTCATTCTCCAATTATCATTGAGCATGTATCGATCATTTGCATCATCAAGAACACCCTCATATGACTAAACTGAATCTTCATAGCTTGTGTTTTTAATTTTTTCGATTCTGTTCATTTATGCATTGTTATTGATTTTTGACTCTGTGTTATTGTTTGTGATGATCCATAGACCGTTTCTGGGCAAAGAAATTGAAGAAACCAAGGCTAATACGCTAAACGCCATTATTAGGGTTTGAACCTTCAATTAGGGGCTTTGCGTTTTACCTTGTTTTAAAACATTCTAAAGATATGGCTATGACGTATAAACTATGAGAAATTGATTTGGGTTATTAATTTTCATTATTATTGTGATTTGCATGATGTCTCAAAAACATAGGTTCTTCTGGTTAAAAATACACGCAGGTAAATTCGCAGAAAAAAGCGTATGGAAATTTGCAGGAAATTCAAATGAGGAAGATGAAGTCTTGGCGCCATCTGGAAATTCAACATTTGTTTTAATATTTTTACAATTGTTTTCTATTTTATTTCAATAAACCTTGTTTGTCCCAGTGGTATCTTGCGCGTGCATGTATTGGCTAGGTCCTGAGTTCAAACCTGGGTGAGACCATTCTTTTTCTCATTTGTTTTCATTATTAAACAAGTTTATTATATAATTGTTTGTTGCTGTTTATTATCAGACGCACCCCATGTGGCTTAAATGCAAGAACTTGGCTTGGTAAAAGGAAGGGTTGGGGTTCGAATCCTAGTGCCCACCAAATTTTTTTACTTTTCATTATATTTTGAAGGTTTAATATAATATCAAATGTTGCTGATTCCTATCACCAGTGTACACGCAACTCAGTTGGTCATTCCCAGTTTCATCCAGGTTAAGGACCTGGTTCAAATCCCAGGTCCATCCTTTTTCTTCTTTTTTTTTTCTAATTTCTTTGTTTTATTATAAATAAACTTAATTAATATAAATTAAAATATTTTCAAACTAACCAATAATGTTTTCTTTTATAAGTAATTAAACTATATATATTTTTATTAACTTCATAATTTTTTTTCTTTATTATTTATTTTCATTAATCTTATAATATTTTTGTACATAATTATTATTATATATATATATATATTGTAAATAAATATCTAAAAAAAACCCTAAATATTTTCTAAAACCCTATTTTTTATACTAACCTTAAAAATTTAACCTAATTTTTCCTAACCCAAAATATTTCTTTTATAATAACCTTTTTTTATTTTATAATATAGTATCCTTTTATTATTATTATTAAATCCTTTAAACTTATATTATTCTTATAAACCCTAAAATTCTAACTTATTTAATTTCTTTACAAAATTCTAAATTCTCTTTTATTTCCTCATTATTATTTTCTTTTTTTTAATTCTAATATTTATTGCTTTATTATTATTATTATTATTGCTCTATTTATTTGCCTTATTATTATTATTATTATTTATTATTATCCAATTATATTGTAACTATCCCAAAGCCATGTAATAATTCTAGATTTATTTTCCGTCTTTATTTTATTATAAATATTTTATTGTGTGGTTAGTAAATAGGGTGTGGAAACTTATTTGTATTTAATTTAATTTAGATAATTAATTTTAAAAGATAAATATTTGAAAATAAACACTCACACACATAAGTCAATCTTTGATCGCAATCTTGCACTTCCAAGGGTATTCCTCTTGGTTGCCTTTAATATGGTCAAGTTCCTCGAATATAAGGGTGTCTTAAGCAAAGTCCCTTCACTTATAAAATCATCATAGTCCATTCAGTTTAAAAGATCAAGTCCCTTCGAGGTTGCCTACGAAATAATGATCTTGTCCCTACGAATAAATGATGATAGTCCCTACGAATTGCTAAAGATATGCCTTAAGTTGCTTTCTATGACAATACCCTACGCTTGTCCCTTAACACATCCAAGGTAATGACTACCTATTCCTTAATAATAGGGATAATCTTACCATTGAAAGAACATACGAGAACATGAAAGACTTAACCTAGGGTAGGTACCTCTTAGTTGCTTGCTCGCATTTCAAATTACTTTTGACACCTCACTTTCTTAAACATTTTTCAAAACAAGGCTTTGTATACATCCATACGAGGATCATTACAAAGTACTTAGAAAAATTTCTAATCACACACTACACTTTTCAAAAACATACACTAGGACACGAATTGGCTGCCTCCAAGAACAAATAACAAAGTCAAAAAAAATTCAACAAAAAGTGAGATTCGGTTTTGGAGCTAGAGAGGATTTAGGTCATTCTAAAGGTTTCAATTCATTCTCCAATTATCATTGAGCATGTATCGATCATTTGCATCATCAAGAACACCCTCATATGACTAAACTGAATCTTCATAGCTTGTGTTTTTAATTTTTTCGATTCTGTTCATTTATGCATTGTTATTGATTTTTGACTCTGTGTTATTGTTTGTGATGATCCATAGACCGTTTCTGGGCAAAGAAATTGAAGAAACCATGGCTAATACGCTAAACGCCATTATTAGGGTTTGAACCTTCAATTAGGGGCTTTGCGTTTTACCTTGTTTTAAAACATTCTAAAGATATGGCTATGACGTATAAACTATGAGAAATTGATTTGGGTTATTAATTTTCATTATTATTGTGATTTGCATGATGTCTCAAAAACATAGGTTCTTCTGGTTAAAAATACACGCAGGTAAATTCGCAGAAAAAAGCGTATGGAAATTTGCAGGAAATTCAAATGAGGAAGATGAAGTCTTGGCGCCATCTGGAAATTCAACATTTGTTTTAATATTTTTACAATTGTTTTCTATTTTATTTCAATAAACCTTGTTTGTCCCAGTGGTATCTTGCGCGTGCATGTATTGGCTAGGTCCTGAGTTCAAACCTGGGTGAGACCATTCTTTTTCTCATTTGTTTTCATTATTAAACAAGTTTACTATATAATTGTTTGTTGCTGTTTATTATCAGACGCACCCCATGTGGCTTAAATGCAAGAACTTGGCTTGGTAAAAGGAAGGGTTGGGGTTCGAATCCTAGTGCCCACCAAATTTTTTTACTTTTCATTATATTTTGAAGGTTTAATATAATATCAAATGTTGCTGATTCCTATCACCAGTGTACACGCAACTCAGTTGGTCATTCCCAGTTTCATCCAGGTTAAGGACCTGGTTCAAATCCCAGGTCCATCCTTTTTCTTCTTTTTTTTTCTAATTTCTTTGTTTTATTATAAATAAACTTAATTAATATAAATTAAAATATTTTCAAACTAACCAATAATGTTTTCTTTTATAAGTAATTAAACTATATATATTTTTATTAACTTCATAATTTTTTTTCTTTATTATTTATTTTCATTAATCTTATAATATTTTTGTACATAATTATTATTATATATATATATATATATATATTGTAAATAAATATCTAAAAAAAACCCTAAATATTTTCTAAAACCCTATTTTTTATACTAACCTTAAAAATTTAACCTAATTTTTCCTAACCCAAAATATTTCTTTTATAATAACCTTTTTTTATTTTATAATATAGTATCCTTTTATTATTATTATTAAATCCTTTAAACTTATATTATTCTTATAAACCCTAAAATTCTAACTTATTTAATTTCTTTACAAAATTCTAAATTCTCTTTTATTTCCTCATTATTATTTTCTTTTTTTTAATTCTAATATTTATTGCTTTATTATTATTATTATTATAGCTCTATTTATTTGCCTTATTATTATTATTATTATTATTTATTATTATCCAATTATATTGTAACTATCCCAAAGCCATGTAATAATTCTAGATTTATTTTCCGTCTTTATTTTATTATAAATATTTTATTGTGTGGTTAGTAAATAGGGTGTGGAAACTTATTTGTATTTAATTTAATTTAGATAATTAATTTTAAAAGATAAATATTTGAAAATAAACACTCACACACATAAGTCAATCTTTGATCGCAATCTTGCACTTCCAAGGGTATTCCTCTTGGTTGCCTTTAATATGGTCAAGTTCCTTGAATATAAGGGTGTCTTAAGCAAAGTCCCTTTACTTATAAAATCATCATAGTCCATTCAGTTTAAAAGATCAAGTCCCTTCGAGGTTGCCTACGAAATAATGATCTTGTCCCTACGAATAAATGATGATAATCCCTACGAATTGCTAAAGATATGCCTTAAGTTGCTTTCTATGACAATACCCTACGCTTGTCCCTTAACACATCCAAGGTAATGACTACCTATTCCTTAATAATAGGGATAATCTTACCATTGAAAGAACATACGAGAACATGAAAGACTTAACCTAGGGTAGGTACCTCTTAGTTGCTTGCTCGCATTTCAAATTACTTTTGACACCTCACTTTCTTAAACATTTTTCAAAACAAGGCTTTGTATACATCCATACGAGGATCATTACAAAGTACTTAGAAAAATTTCTAATCACACACTACACTTTTCAAAAACATACACTAGGACACGAATTGGCTGCCTCCAAGAACAAATAACAAAGTCAAAAAAAATTCAACAAAAAGTGAGATTCGGTTTTGGAGCTAGAGAGGATTTAGGTCATTCTAAAGGTTTCAATTCATTCTCCAATTATCATTGAGCATGTATCGATCATTTGCATCATCAAGAACACCCTCATATGACTAAACTGAATCTTCATAGCTTGTGTTTTTAATTTTTTCGATTCTGTTCATTTATGCATTGTTATTGATTTTTGACTCTGTGTTATTGTTTGTGATGATCCATAGACCGTTTCTGGGCAAAGAAATTGAAGAAACCATGGCTAATACGCTAAACGCCATTATTAGGGTTTGAACCTTCAATTAGGGGCTTTGCGTTTTACCTTGTTTTAAAACATTCTAAAGATATGGCTATGACGTATAAACTATGAGAAATTGATTTGGGTTATTAATTTTCATTATTATTGTGATTTGCATGATGTCTCAAAAACATAGGTTCTTCTGGTTAAAAATACACGCAGGTAAATTCGCAGAAAAAAGCGTATGGAAATTCGCAGGAAATTCAAATGAGGAAGATGAAGTCTTGGCGCCATCTGGAAATTCAACATTTGTTTTAATATTTTTACAATTGTTTTCTATTTTATTTCAATAAACCTTGTTTGTCCCAGTGGTATCTTGCGCGTGCATGTATTGGCTAGGTCCTGAGTTCAAACCTGGGTGAGACCATTCTTTTTCTCATTTGTTTTCATTATTAAACAAGTTTACTATATAATTGTTTGTTGCTGTTTATTATCAGACGCACCCCATGTGGCTTAAATGCAAGAACTTGGCTTGGTAAAAGGAAGGGTTGGGGTTCGAATCCTAGTGCCCACCAAATTTTTTTACTTTTCATTATATTTTGAAGGTTTAATATAATATCAAATGTTGCTGATTCCTATCACCAGTGTACACGCAACTCAGTTGGTCATTCCCAGTTTCATCCAGGTTAAGGACCTGGTTCAAATCCCAGGTCCATCCTTTTTCTTCTTTTTTTTTCTAATTTCTTTGTTTTATTATAAATAAACTTAATTAATATAAATTAAAATATTTTCAAACTAACCAATAATGTTTTCTTTTATAAGTAATTAAACTATATATATTTTTATTAACTTCATAATTTTTTTTCTTTATTATTTATTTTCATTAATCTTATAATATTTTTGTACATAATTATTATATATATATATATATATATATATATATTGTAAATAAATATCTAAAAAAAACCCTAAATATTTTCTAAAACCCTATTTTTTATACTAACCTTAAAAATTTAACCTAATTTTTCCTAACCCAAAATATTTCTTTTATAATAACCTTTTTTTATTTTATAATATAGTATCCTTTTATTATTATTATTAAATCCTTTAAACTTATATTATTCTTATAAACCCTAAAATTCTAACTTATTTAATTTCTTTACAAAATTCTAAATTCTCTTTTATTTCCTCATTATTATTTTCTTTTTTTTAATTCTAATATTTATTGCTTTATTATTATTATTATTATTGCTCTATTTATTTGCCTTATTATTATTATTATTATTTATTATTATCCAATTATATTGTAACTATCCCAAAGCCATGTAATAATTCTAGATTTATTTTCCGTCTTTATTTTATTATAAATATTTTATTGTGTGGTTAGTAAATAGGGTGTGGAAACTTATTTGTATTTAATTTAATTTAGATAATTAATTTTAAAAGATAAATATTTGAAAATAAACACTCACACACATAAGTCAATCTTTGATCGCAATCTTGCACTTCCAAGGGTATTCCTCTTGGTTGCCTTTAATATGGTCAAGTTCCTCGAATATAAGGGTGTCTTAAGCAAAGTCCCTTCACTTATAAAATCATCATAGTCCATTCAGTTTAAAAGATCAAGTCCCTTCGAGGTTGCCTACGAAATAATGATCTTGTCCCTACGAATAAATGATGATAGTCCCTACGAATTGCTAAAGATATGCCTTAAGTTGCTTTCTATGACAATACCCTACGCTTGTCCCTTAACACATCCAAGGTAATGACTACCTATTCCTTAATAATAGGGATAATCTTACCATTGAAAGAACATACGAGAACATGAAAGACTTAACCTAGGGTAGGTACCTCTTAGTTGCTTGCTCGCATTTCAAATTACTTTTGACACCTCACTTTCTTAAACATTTTTCAAAACAAGGCTTTGTATACATCCATACGAGGATCATTACAAAGTACTTAGAAAAATTTCTAATCACACACTACACTTTTCAAAAACATACACTAGGACACGAATTGGCTGCCTCCAAGAACAAATAACAAAGTCAAAAAAAATTCAACAAAAAGTGAGATTCGGTTTTGGAGCTAGAGAGGATTTAGGTCATTCTAAAGGTTTCAATTCATTCTCCAATTATCATTGAGCATGTATCGATCATTTGCATCATCAAGAACACCCTCATATGACTAAACTGAATCTTCATAGCTTGTGTTTTTAATTTTTTCGATTCTGTTCATTTATGCATTGTTATTGATTTTTGACTCTGTGTTATTGTTTGTGATGATCCATAGACCGTTTCTGGGCAAAGAAATTGAAGAAACCATGGCTAATACGCTAAACGCCATTATTAGGGTTTGAACCTTCAATTAGGGGCTTTGCGTTTTACCTTGTTTTAAAACATTCTAAAGATATGGCTATGACGTATAAACTATGAGAAATTGATTTGGGTTATTAATTTTCATTATTATTGTGATTTGCATGATGTCTCAAAAACATAGGTTCTTCTGGTTAAAAATACACGCAGGTAAATTCGCAGAAAAAAGCGTATGGAAATTCGCAGGAAATTCAAATGAGGAAGATGAAGTCTTGGCGCCATCTGGAAATTCAACATTTGTTTTAATATTTTTACAATTGTTTTCTATTTTATTTCAATAAACCTTGTTTGTCCCAGTGGTATCTTGCGCGTGCATGTATTGGCTAGGTCCTGAGTTCAAACCTGGGTGAGACCATTCTTTTTCTCATTTGTTTTCATTATTAAACAAGTTTACTATATAATTGTTTGTTGCTGTTTATTATCAGACGCACCCCATGTGGCTTAAATGCAAGAACTTGGCTTGGTAAAAGGAAGGGTTGGGGTTCGAATCCTAGTGCCCACCAAATTTTTTTACTTTTCATTATATTTTGAAGGTTTAATATAATATCAAATGTTGCTGATTCCTATCACCAGTGTACACGCAACTCAGTTGGTCATTCCCAGTTTCATCCAGGTTAAGGACCTGGTTCAAATCCCAGGTCCATCCTTTTTCTTCTTTTTTTTTCTAATTTCTTTGTTTTATTATAAATAAACTTAATTAATATAAATTAAAATATTTTCAAACTAACCAATAATGTTTTCTTTTATAAGTAATTAAACTATATATATTTTTATTAACTTCATAATTTTTTTTCTTTATTATTTATTTTCATTAATCTTATAATATTTTTGTACATAATTATTATTATATATATATATATATATTGTAAATAAATATCTAAAAAAAACCCTAAATATTTTCTAAAACCCTATTTTTTATACTAACCTTAAAAATTTAACCTAATTTTTCCTAACCCAAAATATTTCTTTTATAATAACCTTTTTTTATTTTATAATATAGTATCATTTTATTATTATTATTAAATCCTTTAAACTTATATTATTCTTATAAACCCTAAAATTCTAACTTATTTAATTTCTTTACAAAATTCTAAATTCTCTTTTATTTCCTCATTATTATTTTCTTTTTTTTAATTCTAATATTTATTGCTTTATTATTATTATTATTATTGCTCTATTTATTTGCCTTATTATTATTATTATTATTTATTATTATCCAATTATATTGTAACTATCCCAAAGCCATGTAATAATTCTAGATTTATTTTCCGTCTTTATTTTATTATAAATATTTTATTGTGTGGTTAGTAAATAGGGTGTGGAAACTTATTTGTATTTAATTTAATTTAGATAATTAATTTTAAAAGATAAATATTTGAAAATAAACACTCACACACATAAGTCAATCTTTGATCGCAATCTTGCACTTCCAAGGGTATTCCTCTTGGTTGCCTTTAATATGGTCAAGTTCCTCGAATATAAGGGTGTCTTAAGCAAAGTCCCTTCACTTATAAAATCATCATAGTCCATTCAGTTTAAAAGATCAAGTCCCTTCGAGGTTGCCTACGAAATAATGATCTTGTCCCTACGAATAAATGATGATAGTCCCTACGAATTGCTAAAGATATGCCTTAAGTTGCTTTCTATGACAATACCCTACGCTTGTCCCTTAACACATCCAAGGTAATGACTACCTATTCCTTAATAATAGGGATAATCTTACCATTGAAAGAACATACGAGAACATGAAAGACTTAACCTAGGGTAGGTACCTCTTAGTTGCTTGCTCGCATTTCAAATTACTTTTGACACCTCACTTTCTTAAACATTTTTCAAAACAAGGCTTTGTATACATCCATACGAGGATCATTACAAAGTACTTAGAAAAATTTCTAATCACACACTACACTTTTCAAAAACATACACTAGGACACGAATTGGCTGCCTCCAAGAACAAATAACAAAGTCAAAAAAAATTCAACAAAAAGTGAGATTCGGTTTTGGAGCTAGAGAGGATTTAGGTCATTCTAAAGGTTTCAATTCATTCTCCAATTATCATTGAGCATGTATCGATCATTTGCATCATCAAGAACACCCTCATATGACTAAACTGAATCTTCATAGCTTGTGTTTTTAATTTTTTCGATTCTGTTCATTTATGCATTGTTATTGATTTTTGACTCTGTGTTATTGTTTGTGATGATCCATAGACCGTTTCTGGGCAAAGAAATTGAAGAAACCATGGCTAATACGCTAAACGCCATTATTAGGGTTTGAACCTTCAATTAGGGGCTTTGCGTTTTACCTTGTTTTAAAACATTCTAAAGATATGGCTATGACGTATAAACTATGAGAAATTGATTTGGGTTATTAATTTTCATTATTATTGTGATTTGCATGATGTCTCAAAAACATAGGTTCTTCTGGTTAAAAATACACGCAGGTAAATTCGCAGAAAAAAGCGTATGGAAATTCGCAGGAAATTCAAATGAGGAAGATGAAGTCTTGGCGCCATCTGGAAATTCAACATTTGTTTTAATATTTTTACAATTGTTTTCTATTTTATTTCAATAAACCTTGTTTGTCCCAGTGGTATCTTGCGCGTGCATGTATTGGCTAGGTCCTGAGTTCAAACCTGGGTGAGACCATTCTTTTTCTCATTTGTTTTCATTATTAAACAAGTTTACTATATAATTGTTTGTTGCTGTTTATTATCAGACGCACCCCATGTGGCTTAAATGCAAGAACTTGGCTTGGTAAAAGGAAGGGTTGGGGTTCGAATCCTAGTGCCCACCAAATTTTTTTACTTTTCATTATATTTTGAAGGTTTAATATAATATCAAATGTTGCTGATTCCTATCACCAGTGTACACGCAACTCAGTTGGTCATTCCCAGTTTCATCCAGGTTAAGGACCTGGTTCAAATCCCAGGTCCATCCTTTTTCTTCTTTTTTTTTCTAATTTCTTTGTTTTATTATAAATAAACTTAATTAATATAAATTAAAATATTTTCAAACTAACCAATAATGTTTTCTTTTATAAGTAATTAAACTATATATATTTTTATTAACTTCATAATTTTTTTTCTTTATTATTTATTTTCATTAATCTTATAATATTTTTGTACATAATTATTATTATTATATATATATATATATATATATATATTGTAAATAAATATCTAAAAAAAACCCTAAATATTTTCTAAAACCCTATTTTTTATACTAACCTTAAAAATTTAACCTAATTTTTCCTAACCCAAAATATTTCTTTTATAATAACCTTTTTTTATTTTATAATATAGTATCCTTTTATTATTATTATTAAATCCTTTAAACTTATATTATTCTTATAAACCCTAAAATTCTAACTTATTTAATTTCTTTACAAAATTCTAAATTCTCTTTTATTTCCTCATTATTATTTTCTTTTTTTTAATTCTAATATTTATTGCTTTATTATTATTATTATTATTGCTCTATTTATTTGCCTTATTATTATTATTATTATTTATTATTATCCAATTATATTGTAACTATCCCAAAGCCATGTAATAATTCTAGATTTATTTTCCGTCTTTATTTTATTATAAATATTTTATTGTGTGGTTAGTAAATAGGGTGTGGAAACTTATTTGTATTTAATTTAATTTAGATAATTAATTTTAAAAGATAAATATTTGAAAATAAACACTCACACACATAAGTCAATCTTTGATCGCAATCTTGCACTTCCAAGGGTATTCCTCTTGGTTGCCTTTAATATGGTCAAGTTCCTCGAATATAAGGGTGTCTTAAGCAAAGTCCCTTCACTTATAAAATCATCATAGTCCATTCAGTTTAAAAGATCAAGTCCCTTCGAGGTTGCCTACGAAATAATGATCTTGTCCCTACGAATAAATGATGATAGTCCCTACGAATTGCTAAAGATATGCCTTAAGTTGCTTTCTATGACAATACCCTACGCTTGTCCCTTAACACATCCAAGGTAATGACTACCTATTCCTTAATAATAGGGATAATCTTACCATTGAAAGAACATACGAGAACATGAAAGACTTAACCTAGGGTAGGTACCTCTTAGTTGCTTGCTCGCATTTCAAATTACTTTTGACACCTCACTTTCTTAAACATTTTTCAAAACAAGGCTTTGTATACATCCATACGAGGATCATTACAAAGTACTTAGAAAAATTTCTAATCACACACTACACTTTTCAAAAACATACACTAGGACACGAATTGGCTGCCTCCAAGAACAAATAACAAAGTCAAAAAAAATTCAACAAAAAGTGAGATTCGGTTTTGGAGCTAGAGAGGATTTAGGTCATTCTAAAGGTTTCAATTCATTCTCCAATTATCATTGAGCATGTATCGATCATTTGCATCATCAAGAACACCCTCATATGACTAAACTGAATCTTCATAGCTTGTGTTTTTAATTTTTTCGATTCTGTTCATTTATGCATTGTTATTGATTTTTGACTCTGTGTTATTGTTTGTGATGATCCATAGACCGTTTCTGGGCAAAGAAATTGAAGAAACCATGGCTAATACGCTAAACGCCATTATTAGGGTTTGAACCTTCAATTAGGGGCTTTGCGTTTTACCTTGTTTTAAAACATTCTAAAGATATGGCTATGACGTATAAACTATGAGAAATTGATTTGGGTTATTAATTTTCATTATTATTGTGATTTGCATGATGTCTCAAAAACATAGGTTCTTCTGGTTAAAAATACACGCAGGTAAATTCGCAGAAAAAAGCGTATGGAAATTCGCAGGAAATTCAAATGAGGAAGATGAAGTCTTGGCGCCATCTGGAAATTCAACATTTGTTTTAATATTTTTACAATTGTTTTCTATTTTATTTCAATAAACCTTGTTTGTCCCAGTGGTATCTTGCGCGTGCATGTATTGGCTAGGTCCTGAGTTCAAACCTGGGTGAGACCATTCTTTTTCTCATTTGTTTTCATTATTAAACAAGTTTACTATATAATTGTTTGTTGCTGTTTATTATCAGACGCACCCCATGTGGCTTAAATGCAAGAACTTGGCTTGGTAAAAGGAAGGGTTGGGGTTCGAATCCTAGTGCCCACCAAATTTTTTTACTTTTCATTATATTTTGAAGGTTTAATATAATATCAAATGTTGCTGATTCCTATCACCAGTGTACACGCAACTCAGTTGGTCATTCCCAGTTTCATCCAGGTTAAGGACCTGGTTCAAATCCCAGGTCCATCCTTTTTCTTCTTTTTTTTTCTAATTTCTTTGTTTTATTATAAATAAACTTAATTAATATAAATTAAAATATTTTCAAACTAACCAATAATGTTTTCTTTTATAAGTAATTAAACTATATATATTTTTATTAACTTCATAATTTTTTTTCTTTATTATTTATTTTCATTAATCTTATAATATTTTTGTACATAATTATTATTATATATATATATATATATTGTAAATAAATATCTAAAAAAAACCCTAAATATTTTCTAAAACCCTATTTTTTATACTAACCTTAAAAATTTAACCTAATTTTTCCTAACCCAAAATATTTCTTTTATAATAACCTTTTTTTATTTTATAATATAGTATCATTTTATTATTATTATTAAATCCTTTAAACTTATATTATTCTTATAAACCCTAAAATTCTAACTTATTTAATTTCTTTACAAAATTCTAAATTCTCTTTTATTTCCTCATTATTATTTTCTTTTTTTTAATTCTAATAATTATTGCTTTATTATTATTATTATTATTGCTCTATTTATTTGCCTTATTATTATTATTATTTATTATTATCCAATTATATTGTAACTATCCCAAAGCCATGTAATAATTCTAGATTTATTTTCCGTCTTTATTTTATTATAAATATTTTATTGTGTGGTTAGTAAATAGGGTGTGGAAACTTATTTGTATTTAATTTAATTTAGATAATTAATTTTAAAAGATAAATATTTGAAAATAAACACTCACACACATAAGTCAATCTTTGATCGCAATCTTGCACTTCCAAGGGTATTCCTCTTGGTTGCCTTTAATATGGTCAAGTTCCTCGAATATAAGGGTGTCTTAAGCAAAGTCCCTTCACTTATAAAATCATCATAGTCCATTCAGTTTAAAAGATCAAGTCCCTTCGAGGTTGCCTACGAAATAATGATCTTGTCCCTACGAATAAATGATGATAGTCCCTACGAATTGCTAAAGATATGCCTTAAGTTGCTTTCTATGACAATACCCTACGCTTGTCCCTTAACACATCCAAGGTAATGACTACCTATTCCTTAATAATAGGGATAATCTTACCATTGAAAGAACATACGAGAACATGAAAGACTTAACCTAGGGTAGGTACCTCTTAGTTGCTTGCTCGCATTTCAAATTACTTTTGACACCTCACTTTCTTAAACATTTTTCAAAACAAGGCTTTGTATACATCCATACGAGGATCATTACAAAGTACTTAGAAAAATTTCTAATCACACACTACACTTTTCAAAAACATACACTAGGACACGAATTGGCTGCCTCCAAGAACAAATAACAAAGTCAAAAAAAATTCAACAAAAAGTGAGATTCGGTTTTGGAGCTAGAGAGGATTTAGGTCATTCTAAAGGTTTCAATTCATTCTCCAATTATCATTGAGCATGTATCGATCATTTGCATCATCAAGAACACCCTCATATGACTAAACTGAATCTTCATAGCTTGTGTTTTTAATTTTTTTGATTCTGTTCATTTATGCATTGTTATTGATTTTTGACTCTGTGTTATTGTTTGTGATGATCCATAGACCGTTTCTGGGCAAAGAAATTGAAGAAACCATGGCTAATACGCTAAACGCCATTATTAGGGTTTGAACCTTCAATTAGGGGCTTTGCGTTTTACCTTGTTTTAAAACATTCTAAAGATATGGCTATGCCGTATAAACTATGAGAAATTGATTTGGGTTATTAATTTTCATTATTATTGTGATTTGCATGATGTCTCAAAAACATAGGTTCTTCTGGTTAAAAATACACGCAGGTAAATTCGCAGAAAAAAGCGTATGGAAATTCGCAGGAAATTCAAATGAGGAAGATGAAGTCTTGGCGCCATCTGGAAATTCAACATTTGTTTTAATATTTTTACAATTGTTTTCTATTTTATTTCAATAAACCTTGTTTGTCCCAGTGGTATCTTGCGCGTGCATGTATTGGCTAGGTCCTGAGTTCAAACCTGGGTGAGACCATTCTTTTTCTCATTTGTTTTCATTATTAAACAAGTTTACTATATAATTGTTTGTTGCTGTTTATTATCAGACGCACCCCATGTGGCTTAAATGCAAGAACTTGGCTTGGTAAAAGGAAGGGTTGGGGTTCGAATCCTAGTGCCCACCAAATTTTTTTACTTTTCATTATATTTTGAAGGTTTAATATAATATCAAATGTTGCTGATTCCTATCACCAGTGTACACGCAACTCAGTTGGTCATTCCCAGTTTCATCCAGGTTAAGGACCTGGTTCAAATCCCAGGTCCATCCTTTTTCTTCTTTTTTTTTCTAATTTCTTTGTTTTATTATAAATAAACTTAATTAATATAAATTAAAATATTTTCAAACTAACCAATAATGTTTTCTTTTATAAGTAATTAAACTATATATATTTTTATTAACTTCATAATTTTTTTTCTTTATTATTTATTTTCATTAATCTTATAATATTTTTGTACATAATTATTATTATATATATATATATATATTGTAAATAAATATCTAAAAAAAACCCTAAAAATTTTCTAAAACCCTATTTTTTATACTAACCTTAAAAATTTAACCTAATTTTTCCTAACCCAAAATATTTCTTTTATAATAACCTTTTTTTATTTTATAATATAGTATCCTTTTATTATTATTATTAAATCCTTTAAACTTATATTATTCTTATAAACCCTAAAATTCTAACTTATTTAATTTCTTTACAAAATTCTAAATTCTCTTTTATTTCCTCATTATTATTTTCTTTTTTTTAATTCTAATATTTATTGCTTTATTATTATTATTATTGCTCTATTTATTTGCCTTATTATTATTATTATTATTTATTATTATCCAATTATATTGTAACTATCCCAAAGCCATGTAATAATTCTAGATTTATTTTCCGTCTTTATTTTATTATAAATATTTTATTGTGTGGTTAGTAAATAGGGTGTGGAAACTTATTTGTATTTAATTTAATTTAGATAATTAATTTTAAAAGATAAATATTTGAAAATAAACACTCACACACATAAGTCAATCTTTGATCGCAATCTTGCACTTCCAAGGGTATTCCTCTTGGTTGCCTTTAATATGGTCAAGTTCCTCGAATATAAGGGTGTCTTAAGCAAAGTCCCTTCACTTATAAAATAATCATAGTCCATTCAGTTTAAAAGATCAAGTCCCTTCGAGGTTACCTACGAAATAATGATCTTGTCCCTTCGAATAAATGATGATAGTCCCTACGAATTGCTAAAGATATCCCTTAAGTTTCTTTCTATGACAATACCCTACGCTTGTCCCTTAACACATCCAAGGTAATGGCTACCTATTCCTTAATAATAGGGATAATCTTACCATTGAAAGAACATACGAGAACATGAAAGACTTAACCTAGGGTAGGTACCTCTTAGTTGCTTGCTCGCATTTCAAATTACTTTTGACACCTCACTTTCTTAAACATTTTTCAAAACAAGGCTTTGTATACATCCATACGAGGATCATTACAAAGTACTTAGAAAAATTTCTAATCACACACTACACTTTTCAAAAACATACACTAGGACACGAATTGGCTGCCTCCAAGAACAAATAACAAAGTCAAAAAAATTTCAACAAAAAGTGAGATTCGGTTTTGGAGCTAGAGAGGATTTTAGGTCATTCTAAAGGTTGCAATTCATTCTCCAATTTTTTTTTTAATTTCTTTGTTTTATTATAAATAAACTTAATTAATATAAATTAAAATATTTTCAAACTAACCAATAATGTTTTCTTTTATAAGTAATTAAACTTTATATTTTTTTATTAACTTCATAATTTTTTTTCTTTATTATTTATTTTCATTAATCTTATAATATTTTTGTACATAATTATTATTATATATATATATTTTGTAAATAAATATCTAAAAAAAAAACCTAAATATTTTCTAAAACCCTATTTTTTTTACTAACCTTAAAAATTTAACCTAATTTTTCCTAACCCAAAATATTTCTTTTATAATAACCTTTTTTTTATTTTATAATATAGTATCCTTTTATTATTATTATTAAATCCTTTAAACTTATATTATTCTTATAAACCCTAAAATTCTAACTTATTTAATTTCTTTACAAAATTCTAAATTCTCTTTTATTTCCTCATTATTATTTTCTTTTTTTTATTTCTAATATTTATTGCTTTATTATTATTATTATTGCTCTATTTATTTGCCTTATTATTATTATTATTATTATTATTATTTATTATTATCCAATTATATTGTAACTATCCCAAAGCCATGTAATAATTCTAGATTTATTTTCCGTCTTTATTTTATTATAAATATTTTATTGTGTGGTTAGTAAATAGGGTGTGGAAACTTATTTGTATTTAATTTAATTTAGATAATTAATTTAAAAAGATAAATATTTGAAAATAAACACTCACACACATAAGTCGATCTTTGATCGCAATCTTGCACTTCCTAGGGTATTCCTCTTGGTTGCCTTTAATATGGTCAAGTTCCTCGAATATAAGGGTGTCTTAAGCAAAGTCCCTTCACTTATAAAATCATCATAGTCCCTTCAGTTTAAAAGATCAAGTCCCTTCGAGGTTGCCTACGAAATAATGATCTTGTCCCTTAGAATAAATGATGATACTCCCTACGAATTGCTAAAGATATCCCTTAAGTTGCTTTCTATGACCATACCCTACGCTTGTCCCTTAACACATCCAAGGTAATGACTACCTATTCCTTAATAATAGGGATAATCTTACCATTGAAAGAACATACGAGAACATGAAAGACTTAACCTAGGGTAGGTACCTCTTAGTTGCTTGCTCGCATTTCAAATTACTTTTCACACCTCATTTTCTTAAACATTTTTCAAAACAAGGCTTTGTATACATCCATACGAGGATCATTACAAAGTACATAGAAAAATTTCTAATCACACACTACACTTTTCAAAAACAATTTAAGTGAGCTAAGTAACTAAGAGCCCATGGATAACCATGCATATAAAGGGTGCTAACACCTTCCCTTTGTATAACCTACCCACGAACTCAAGTCTTTTAAAATAGTTCTTTCCTGTTCTTTTATGTCCTTTCCTTATGGATAAAATAAAAGTCGGTGGCGACTCTTGTTATCTCCAACATGACTAAAAATCAGTTCTCCCACCGTGTTACAGTATTGGAGACTCTGCTGGGGAGTTACTAAGTAAAAGAGGGGTACCCTTAGGAATTAGATCACTTTAAATTATTTGCTTTGTTTGCTTTATATTACTTGTTAGGCTTTATGTGTGAAAGATCCTAACCCGGATCTAGTGTACCCTAGGTAAATGGCAATAGACCAAGGAAACTGTACGGCGTATACCGATTTGGTTGATCTGGTGGCCATAGTTAGTGTGACTTCTTGGTTGGTGCTTATGTTCCTTAAGTAAGTTAAGGATAATATGGGGCTGCCATATGTTGTCAATACACTAACTGACTTTTAGAACCCTAGTTATCCTATCTTGGCCTTTAGAAAGTAGTGAGATAGCCGACTTTGGTGAAGACTGAAGTTGGTTGATGCTCGATACTACGCTCATTGAGATCCTAAACATGGAGGGTTTTGGTTGGCAAGTAAGTCTCCTACTGAACAACCACCCTTGGGAAGGATCAATGATATTGAGATCCCTTAGAACCTGGTTACTTTTTAAGGACAGGATGAACCATTTAAACTTCAAGGGAGGGTACTTACCTTTAAACCTCATGCAAGCCTCTAAACATAGGGCAATTGTGTGACTTGTTGGTGTGTGCCACATGTTTGTGATTAAGCATAACATCATAACATCATCATGACATCATAAGCATAGCATTTTCACTAACCATTTCAAGGACCAAAGGATTTATCTTTGTTCTTTGTTGCAGGTCATGGCTTCTGCTCGTAGGAATACTATTCGAATCAACTTTGTAGGGATACCTTCTAAGCTTAAATAATTGGTCTCTCAGGTTTCTGAAAACTCCCAATTCATCAAGAGGCATGGTCACCTACTGGATCTAGTCACTTCAGGGTTCAATGAAGACATGATGAGTGTCATATTTAAGTTCTTTGATCCTAAACATCATTGCTTCACATTCCCCGACTATTAGATGGTTCCTACAATGGAAGAGTTCTCCAAATTACTGGGTATACATATCCTTGATCAGAGACCTTTCACAGGCTTAGAGAAAGAGCCTAAACCTGAAGTCATTGCTGCAGCCCTACATCTGAAGAAATCAGACATTGTCATAGAAACGAGAAGTGGAGTTAAGGGTATTCTTGCTAAGGTATTGATGGAGAAAGCTCAAGTGTTCTTAAAGGCTATGAGTTATGATGCTTTTGAGGAGATCCCAGCCCTATTGATTTATGGCTTAGTTTTGTTTCCTAATCCAGACCAGTTCATAGACGTACACGCCATTAACATATTTCTGACTCATAATCCAGTGCCTACATTACTTAGAGACATCTTACATTCTCTTCACACTCGTATTACGAAGGCGAGGGTAACTTTTATGTGTTTCATACCTTTATTGGATAGGCGGTTTATTTCTCACCTTCCTCGATCAATGATGAAGAATGAACAAGGGATAAGGTGGTCTAAGAGGATTATGTCACTTTCTCATTTAGATATTCATTGGTGCACTTGATCTATGGAGAATGTTACTATCATTGGCCGTTGGGGGGAGTTCCTTAATGTGCCACTCCTTGGCATAAATGGGGCATTACTAACAACCCTTCTTTAGTTCTACGTCAGTTTGGTTATGCTCGGAGTAATGGTCCTCATGACATGCTTATTCAGGGTATTGTGTTTGACTACGACAACGATCTTCAGGGTTACCATCAAAGGTTTATACAAGCTTGGAACAAGGTGAATAGGATTGATAGCAAGAATCTGGAGCCAAAGTATTCTATTCCTATGGAGCCTTATCTCAGATGGGTGTGATCTCGTGCTCAGACTCTTATGATGCCATATCCTGCTGTTCTACCAATCACTATGGAGCCTGTTGCTGAAGGGGACGTTCCTTATACCATCCTTCATCCAAATATGCCCACTGATTTGGAAGAATTGCAAAAGTCCTGGATTTAGTAGAAGGAGCAAAGGGATACTTTTGAGACTCATTTAAGAGCTGGTCAAGAAAGAATTCTGGATCTAACAAGGCAACTTCATGAGGAGCAAAACCTCAACAAGTACCTCAACGCAAAAAGGAAATGTCCATGGGAGACTTAAAACCCCATATATTTATTTTTGTACTTTATTGTTATTTCCTATCATTATAAGCCCAAGGGGCAAATTTATACTAAACACTTACTAGTAAAATTTGTTTTAGTTTTCTTTAAACATATTTAAATCCTACGGTCCTTGAAAACATTGCATATACATTTACATACCATATCATTGCATGACAGGTTTCTTATGAACATGTATCTTATCTTCTTGCTGTTTATTTTAGCAGAAATGGCTCTTGAACAAACTGTTAAGGATCTCCAGGCTCAGAATGCTCAGTTCCAAGAAGTGATCCTGAATTTGTCCAAGGGGCAAGAAGAGTTGAAAGCATTCCTCTCTAAGGATATGAAAATGAAGAATCCTGAATATAACAAGGATAATCAGTTGGAACAACTGCAAGCTGAGATAACAGAAATGAGGATCCAGATGAATAGCCAGGTGGCTCTTATTTAAAGTTTAGCTCAGGGGCAAGAAGAGCTAAGAACGTTTGTCTACAAACTTCAAAGTAATGGAGTTAGGAATCTAATTGTCAGTCAACCTCCATTAAAACAAGCTGAATTGGTTGAAAGGAAGATGAGGATAAAAGAAGGTAAGAGACAGGTTGCCACTGATTGTTCATCAGTTGAAGAAAAAAGACCTGGTAAGGTTAATCCACCTCAACACAAGGAATGTAGAAGACAGTTTATCAAATTCAGCACTCCAATGTCGCAAGTTCTGCAATGCTTGTTGGAGATGAAGCTAATTTCCTTGAAAAATCCTCCTCAAAATCCTAATACTTCCTCTCCTCGCTATAATCCCAAGGCAAGGTGTGGGTATCACTCCAACTATCTCGGACATGATACTAATACTTGTTGGACATTGAAGAAAAATATTCTAGACTTGATTGACGAAGGAATCCTCGAGGTTATGCCAGAAGGCCAAATTGAATTCTACTATCGTCCATCAAACATCGAACCTGCAAGACAAGTTTCCCAAAGTAGCAAGAAAGAAAGCCTACCTATTCCTATTAAGATATGGGGCACCTTGGGACATCCAAGTGGAAAATTTGATTTCATGGTGAAATATACTGCTCCTGAAAGTTCACAGATTGCAATTGAAGACATTCAACCAACTGGATGGGAAAACATTTGAATTTTCATTTGTAATTTCTTTTATTTTGTTTAAACACTTACTATTATGTTAAACTTTTGATTTCATTAATGAATTGCATATGTTTGTCTTGAATTAATCCATTTGTTTCACTATATTTTGAACTATGCTTCATATTTCTATTTTGTGATATTTAACTCCTGATAAAACTATAAGCATGTAGAGGGAGGATGACGAAAACAATACCATAATCTTAGGCAGTATGCTTTTGAACAGACTATGCTGACGATGTACAGGCATTGTTTCAATTCCTAAATAGTGGAGATATAACGAAGTTAATCCCTAGTCAACCCCTTTGAGCCTATGAAGTAGGAGTTTTCATTCTCGCGCAAATTAAAACCCTTATTCATAACCTGGGGCAGGGTAGTTACTCGGTTAACTCAAATATGCCAATTATCTGTGTTATACACGACTAATGATGGTTCTCTGTAATCATTAAACCTAACAGTCAATATGTAGCAAAAGAAAAACCCACTAAGTTAAAACCTATGAAGGAGACTTAGTAAAAAAATTGAGAAATCCCGCTGACTGTAATTTTGAAACAAACAATTCAGGAAAAAAGAAGGGATAACAAAGTCTAAAGAAAAAGGAGGTCATTATGAATCCTCAACAAAAAAAGGTGACTGAATGTTCAAATAAATGTTTGGTTTCTGAACCATCACAAATGTCAGTATTACGATTCCAAACTCCTTTGGAACCTCAATGCATAAGTTAACTGAGCATAGGACTGAAGAACATCATGGAGATTGGGTTGGGTACAAATAAAATTTGAGCCTTTATCCTTTGTTTCTTAAACCGTGAACCATACCACATTACAACCCTTTAAAAGTCCTAACTGAAGCATGGTTAGTTTGAAAGCATATTGCCACAAATAGGTATCCTGACTCCTTTAGGGCTTAGTATAAATCTTTAGTTAATATCGCAGTTTTTACAAACATTGTTTTACTAAAATAATTAATTTTCAAAACTTCAAGACAGACATAAGCATTGCATTTTGAATATCATTGTTTGCATAAAATTGAGTGTTTGACACACAGAGGATCTTACAGGATGAATGTTCAATAAACCAGAGTCCTTCCAACAAACAAAGTTGCTTCCCGAACCAAAACCCATGTATACAAGGGGCATAGTCACTGTTTCCCAATCAAGGGGGCATACCAAGTTACTGTTCAATTCATTTGTGGCAATCAGGTCCAGATTCACCAACGCTTAATAGCCAGGGGCAGTTCTCTTCATCTATCTAAATTACCAAGGGTAACATTACAGAATTCACAATGCCAGGGGCATGTTATTGTGGGGCATTCTGCTTATTTCTCTTGAGGTAGCTCCATTCAGATACTTCCATTATGAGACAATTCATCCTCTACCAAGGGGCAACACTCTCTTTCGAAATATAATATTCGGAGCATATATGGTCCATCACAATTTGAAGGCACGTTACTCTCATTGTATTGCCTTGATATTGGATTCTTAGCAGAAAACATTGTGAAAATTAATTGTCTATGCCAGTAGTATCAGATGGTGTCAGTATCATGTCTTCAGATCCAACTTTGAGGATTTCTGGGAAGGTATTCAGGAAAGTTAAGAATCTCAGGAGCTCTAAATCCAATTGGTTATACACTCTCAAAGTTGAAACAATTCTATTTTCGAGTTCAACTTTACTTTTCTCTCTTTATTCAGGTTGACTTTTCCCCTTTTACTGAAGCTAAAAACGTCCATTGATTATGTTTGAATGTATATATCCTTTTGAATATGATTGATGTTTACCAGAAATGCATAAAATACGATAACTGCATTTACTAAGAACGAACGGAGGTAGGAATTCAACGAAGCTTCGCCGGTTCATCCCCACAAAATAATCTCTACAGATATCCTCACGGAATACTTCAAGTAATATCTTATACCTCCCACTTTAAAAAGTCTTCAAACAGTTTCATATCCTCCGAAGAATTAAGTCTCTCGGATCTATGTCCATCTCTTTTATCCTCAGTCAGGATTTTCAGGAACTTAATCCTTCAATAAGAAGTACAACGAACAAAAACGAGAAGGTTCTAAGTACAATGTTCTTAAAGCAAGACGGAAACAAAGTCTTCATACTCCTCAGCAACGAATCGGGATTTATTTTCCCCAGTCAGCAGTTGTTCTACGAAGCTACTTATACGCTTCAACTACATAATTCATACATACATCATATCATATCATATCGTATCATATCATATGCATTCTCATAAAATATTATCTTGCAGATTGTTATATATATATCATTATACTTGCACCAAACTAACCTTGTTTTTCAGCTTAATTCAACAGCAGACAAGCTTCATCAACAACTTACCTTGGGTCGTCGTTTATTCTTCCCAATGGTTACCTTGTTACCTCGGGCCGTCGTTTTTATTCCCGCAGGTTATCTCATTTTGGGTCGTCATTTATTCTTCCCAAAAGTCAACTTACCTTGGGCCGTCGTTTATTCTTCCCAATGGTTATCTTGTTACCTCGGGCCGTCGTTTATTCTTCCCGCATGTTATCTCATTTTGGGTCGTCGTTTATTCTTCACAAAAAATCAACTTACCTTGGGCCGTTGTTTATTCTTCCCAATGGTTACCTTGTTACCTCGGGCCATCGTTTATTCTTCCCGCAGGTTATCTCATTTTGGGCCGTCGTTTATTCTTCCCAAAACTCAATTTACCTTGAGCCGTCGTTTATTATTCCCAATGGTTATCTTGTTACCTCGGGACGTCGTTTATTCTTCTCGCAGGTTATCTCATTTTTTGGGTCGTCATTTATTCTTCCCAGAAATCAACTTACCTTGGGTCGTCGTTTATTCTTCCCAATGGTTATCTTGGGCCGTCGTTTATTCTTTCTGCAGGTTATCTTATTTTTGGGCCGTCGTTTATTCTTCCCAGAAATCAACTTACCTTGGGCCGTCGTTTATTCTTCCCAATGGTTATCTTGTTACCTCGGGCCGTCGTTTATTCTTCCCGCAGGTTATCTCATTTTTTTCGGCCGTCGTTTATTCTTCCCAGAAATCAACTTACCTTGGGTTGTCGTTTATTCTTCCCAATGGTTATCTTGTTACCTCGGGCCATCGTTTATTCTTCCCGCATGTTATCTCATTTTTTGGGCCGTCGTTTATTCTTCCCAGAAATCAACTTACCTTGGGCCGTCGTTTATTCTTCCCAATGGTTATCTTGTTACCTCGGGTCGTCGTTTATTCTTCCCGCAGGTTATCTCATTTTTGGGCCGTCGTTTATTCCTCCCAGAAATCAACTTACCTTGGGCCGTCGTTTATTCTTCCCAATGGTTATCTTGTTACCTCGGGCCGTCGTTTATTCTTCTCGCAGGTTATCTCATTTTTGGGCCGTCATTTATTCTTCCCAAAAATGTCATCTTCATATTTAAGAAGCATATCAGAAGACTCTTTATTCAAATGGCATCTTTAAGCCAATTCAAGCATTACGGTCAACCAATATTATCATTATACACACCAGCGAGTGCAAATTTTTGGACTTTTGTGTTCAATCCTCTTCAATCTTCAAGTCACGAATGGCGTACATGCCAATCTAACTCCTTAGATTCCAGAAAATTAAACAAGGGGAAGCTGTTGTACCCCAAATTTGCCCTCCCACAATCAAAACAACCTCTCTCAAGACTTCTAAATGATCATAAGATCCTCAAGACTCCCAATTGGTCAAGAAGTTTGGAAGTTTCCTCAGACAATGCCTTCTCCTAAGCCAAGTGTCCAAAACTTGGGTTTTGTGTTTCCTCAGGTTAAAATGAGTTTCAAGGCCTCAAGTGAGCTTCATAACATCCCACATGTATTCAAGAATCCCCATGTCAAGTTTCAAGGCTTTCCCAATAAGTTTGACCAGTCAAATGATCAGATATACAAAAATCAGTCAAATCAGTTAAAAAGTCAAACTGAGGTCAATTGTGGTCAAAATAAAGTCAAACTTCAAGATTTTTTTGCCAACATCAATTTTATGAAGTAAAATTCATCATTTGATCAAGGGTTGATCATGATTCATCAAGGAAGTTTCAGATCATCAAGAATCAGGAGTTTCTAAATTAGGGTTTTCTTAAGGAAAGTCAACTGAACTTTGACCAGCCATAACTTTCACATGCTTCATCAAAAATTTTCCATCCAATGCTCATTTTGAAGTAAATTTAATTCTCTACAACTTTGTGTCTCACAAGCCAAGCCTAAAAATGCTTCATTTAGAAGGCATGAGCTAAAACATTATAGGTCATTTCAAAAGTCAACAAAAAGTCAACATCTTCCAAAGGGTATAATTTGAAAATGGTAAAGGATATGGACATGAGACCAAAGAGGTTGGTTATAGGACTCTTTATGCTTTCCAAAATGTCCAAGAACACCTTCATAGCCTTACAATTGAGGGATTTATGCCTTGGCAAAGTTGGGAAATTGTTTAGGGGTATATTGAGCAAATGAGGTCTTAAAACCAAATTTTTCCAAATGGGCTTGCAATTTTGTAATCCAATCCTTACAATGACATCATGCACGACCCAATGATTATTTTTTCAGATTTTTATAGTTTATTTTATATTTATTTGGATTTTATTCATTAAAATTCAATTTAAATATATATAAAATATGAAAAGTCAAACGAAGCATGAAATCTTTGATTGAAACTCATTTGAATTATATTTAGAATTATTGGAAATCAACTAAAGTCAGATTGGACCAAAAAAAGAAAGTTTAGATGAGATTTTTTGAATATTGGAAAGTGAGGAAACTTCATGATCAAGCAATCTTCACAAGCCCATAAATCCACAAGTTTATGACCTAAATTGGATCACTACATATACACAAACAAAAGCATACACTAGGACACGAATTGGCTGCTTCCAAGAACAAAGAACAAAGTCAAAAAAATTTCAACAAAAAGTGAGATTCAGTTTTGGAGCTAGAGAGGATTTTAGGTCATTCTAAAGGTTGGAATTCATTCTCCAATGATCATTGAGCATGTATCGATCATTTACATCATCAAGAACACCCTCATATGACTAAACTGAATCTTCATAGCTTGTGTTATTAATTTTTTCGATTCTGTTCATTTATGCATTGTTATTGATTTTTGACTCTGTGTTATTGTTTGTGATGATCCATCGTTTATGGGCAAAGAAATTGAAGAAACCATGGCTAATACGCTAAACGCCATTATTAGGGTTGAACCTTCAATTAGGGGCTTTGCGTTTAACCTTGTTTTTGAACATTCTAAAGATATGGCTATGACGTATAAACTATGAGCAATTGATCTGGGTTATTAATTTTTATTATTATTTTGATTTGCATGATGTTTCAAAAACTTAGGTTCTTCTTGTTAAAAAAATACGCAGGTAAATTCGCAGGAAATTCAAATGAGGAAGATGAAGTCTTGGCGCCATCTGGAAATTCAACATTTGTTTTAATATTTTTACAATTGTTTTCTATTTTATTTCAATAAACGTTGTTTGTCCCAGTGGTATCTTACACGTGCATGTATTGGCTAGGTCCTGAGTTCAAACCTGGGTGAGACCATTCTTTTTCTCATTTGTTTTCATTATTAAACAAGTTTACTAAATAATTGTTTGTTGTTGTTTATTATCAGACGCGCCCCATGTGGCTTAAATGCAAGAACTTGGCTTGGTAAAAGGAAGGGCCGGGGTTCGAATCCTAGTGCCCACCAAATTTTTTTACTTTTCATTATATTTTGAAGGTTTAATATAATATCAAATGTTGCTGATTCCTATCACCAGTGTACACGCAACTCAGTTTGTCATTCCCTTTTTCATCCAAGTTAAGGACCTGGGTTCAAATCCCAGGTCCATCCTTTTTCTTCTTTTTTTTTCTAATTTCTTTGTTTTATTATAAATAAACTTAATTAATATTAATTAAAATATTTTCAAACTAACCAATAATGTTTTCTTTTATAAGTAATTAAACTTTATATTTTTTATTAACTTCATAATTTTTTTTATTTATTATTTATTTTCATTAATCTTATAATATTTTTGTACATAATTATTATTCTATATATATATTGTAAATAAATATCTAAAAAAAACCCTAATTATTTTCTAAAACCCTAATTTTTTTACTAACCTTAAAAATTTAACCTAATTTTTCCTAACCCAAAATATTTCTTTTATAATAACCTTTTTTTATTTTATAATATAGTATACTTTTATTATTATTATTAAATCCTTTAAACTTATATTATTCTTATAAACCCTAAAATTCTAACTTATTTAATTTCTTTAAAAAAGTCTAAATTCTCTTTTATTTCCTCATTATTATTTTCTTTTTTTAATTCTAATATTTATTGCTTTATTATTATTATTGCTCTATTTATTTGCCTTATTATTATTATTATTATTATTATTATTTATTATTATCCAATTATATTGTAACTATCCCAAAGCCATGTACTAATTCTAGATTTATTTTCCGTCTTTATTTTATTATAAATATTTTATTGTGTGGTTAGTAAATAGGGTGTGGAAACTTATTTGTATTTATTTAATTTAGATAATTAATTTAAAAAGATAAATATTTGAAAATAAACACTCACACACATAAGTCGATCTTTGATCGCCAAGTTGCATTTCCTAGGGTATTCCTCTTGGTTACCTTTAATATGGTTAAGTCCCTCGAATATAGGGGTGTCTTAAGCAAAGTTCCTTCACTTATAAAATCATCATAGTCCCTTCGAGGTTGCCTATAATATAATGATCTTGTCCCTTCGAATAAATGATGATAGGCCATATGAATTGCTAAAGACATCCCTTAAGTTGCTTTCTATGACCATACGATGACCCTACGCTTGTCCCTTAATACATCTAAGGTAATGACTGCCTATTTATTAATAATAGGGATAGTCTTACCATTGAAAGAACATACGAGAACATGAAAGACTTAATCTAGGGTAGGTACCTCTTAGTTGCTTGCTCGCATTTCAAATTACTTTTGACACCTCACTTTCTTAAACATTTTTCAAAAGAAGGCTTTGTATACATCCATACAAGGATCATTACAAAGTACTTAGAAACATTTCTAATCACACACTACACTTTTCAAAAACAATTTAAGTGAGCTAAGTAACTAAGAGCCCATGGATAACCATGGATATAAAGGGTGCTAACACCTTCCATTTGTATAACCTACCCCCCGAACTCAAGTCTTTTAAAATAGGTCTTTCCTGTTCTTTTATGTCCTTTCCTTATGGATAAAATAAAAGTCGGTGGCAACTCTTGCTATCCGCAACATGACTAAAAGTCAGTTCTCCCACCGTGTTACACAAATGAACAAAACAGAAGCATACAACATGATAAAAAATTGAAACCAAGCTCAATCAAACCCTAAACCTATACATGGTCACACCCCAAAGGAGAAAGTCAGAAGCTAATCCTATTGAAAGTTATGAATTTCCTAAGTTTGCTAGGGTTTTTGGGTGATTCTCAAGGGAAAATGCAAATCAATTTGAAAATGCAAGAAAAATTCATGAGAAAAATAACCTAGAATCTACATGCAATATTTGAAACAATGCAAAAAGAATCAAGTTCAAACTCTTCATGGTTAGGCAGAAATGATTTTTCCAAGTTAGGGTTAAGAAATGTGATCAAACCTAAAAAGAAATTTGTATGAATAGTTTGAAAGTGTTTCTAAATGCATTGGAATGGTTCATGATTTTTTTTGGTGATTTTTAGAAACCTAAATGTATTTTTAATTAATTAGAATCCATTAATTAATTAAAAATAACATTTAAATATTTTAAAAATACTTTTTTAATGCAAAATATAAAATAAAAATCATTTTTGGGTTGAGAAAAATATTTGGAACAGAAATGCAAGAAATAATATTTTTGTGATGAGTTTTGCGATTTTTAATAAAACGAGAAAGAAAATGCAATAAAAAATGAAAATAAAATGAATTAAAGGAAAAGTATGTAGATCCAAGGGATGAGATTTAAACTGGGGGGAAAACTGTTGACTACGCGCGTGTTTCAAGGGCTGGGATCTAACCTGGCTAATTAATTATGATTTATTTAATTAATCCAGAATTAAAACTAATGGGCTAATCTAAGTCGTACGAAGCCTAACCCTAATCACCATCCAATGGCCAGGAATGAATCTGGGGAATTAATCAAGGATTAGCCCTAATTTTTTTCAGGTGACCAGAGCTAAGCTCCGGTCATCTTCTCCGGCAAGCCAAAGTTTCAGAATCTCCTACAAGCCACTAAACCTCAAATTTCTTGCCCAAAATTACTCCCCTTACATCATAAAACATGAATCCACAAACAAAAAAATCATTTATCATGCATATTCAGGCTGAATCGAATCAAAAAAGTTCTAGGTCAAAAATTTCAGAACATCATGAAATCCTCATTTCTAACCTATTTTTAATTCTAATCATATCAGTGTGATCAGGGAAGCATGTAGATTCATTCTAGAACTTAAAATCATGCTTCTGGAAAAAAAGTTCATGAAGGTTACCTGAGATGGAGTTCTTTGAAATGCAGCTTTCTGGGCTCCCTTTTTGTGCAATCCAACCTCTTTTGATCTCCTGAGCTCAATGGAATGCTTTAATGGAGCTTAGAGTGGCTATTTTGTGTGTTTGGTTTCTGTCGCTCCCACTAAATGACACCTGGTCAGATAGGGTACAAACGCGAACGGTCAGCGAAAGGAGAAGAATGAAAAGAGTCACCAGCTAGGCATTTTTATCCTGAAGGAAAGGTAATGCTGCATAAACCTAAGGAAAGATGGATAAGACGGTCACGAACCAGAGAAACTGAGAAAGGGGGTTGGTTACAACCTGGGAAGGTATTAGCACCCAGATTGTCCGTAGTACTCGACGGGATCCACGCTTGAAAGATTTGTGTTTAAAGGGGTAGTGTCAGTGCTATTTTGTGTGCAAAAGCTGGAAAAGACTGCAAGTGTCAGTGCAAAGAAGTGTGAAGTGCTGAATGAGTGTCAGTGTAAGGAGAGAGCAAAGCTCAAGATAATGAGGCTTAAAGAATAATGCTGGAAGAGGGGGAATAAATACAGATACTTTTGTTCGATAATAGTTAAGTCATGCCTACATATCCTCTCGTGCAATGAGGATGTCAGAACGCTGTAGTTCGACTCAAAGAGACTGAAAGATAAATTGACTTGTGAACTGCTTGCTTGCATATGCTCAAGTTTATGACCTGTCTGGCTCAGGTGCAAACTGTCTTGCATTAGACGGAAGAAGCAAGTTCTTGTTTGTGAGTGAAGATGATGAGAAAAGAATCCCGGAGGAGATGATTATTGTTTGTTTTTGGTGTTTTCAATCTTTTATTGCTTTTTGGAGTTTGTCATAAGAAAATGAGCTTAAGCCCAAACCAAGGGTTAGTAAACTCATCACATCCTCCCTCTGATTAGGGGTAATGAGAATACATTAAGTATGAAGTAAATATCTCACACTTAATCACCATGATGCAGGATTAAAATCATTAACCTACTTGCATTTATTTAGATGTTTTTGGAGTTTTTGTTTGGTGTTAAGTAATGAGTTTAAGCCATAATCAAATATTTAATGGACTCATTACACCATCTTAATAGAAGGATGATAGATGAGAACATTTAAGCTGAGGAAGACTCCTCAACTTAATCCATGATTAGGGATTAACCTCATGACAAAACAAAGCCTTTATTAAATGGATTTTAGTTAATGGTTAGATTAAGAAGTGAATTTTATGGTTTGTAAGAAAACTTGAGAGGGACTTGTCCATTAACACTAGGGTTAGTCATTCTTAACCAATTAAGGAAGAATTAGAACCCTAATGCAAGGCCCAAGTTACAAGCTTGATGTCTAAGTGATTATTAGATGGATTGATTAAGAGATTTAAACACATTAAGAGTTTAACACTTAGGATTGAAGTTATACACTCCATCCTAATAGAAGGATACAAGCATAATCTCAATCACAAAGCCTTAAAGCCTTAAGGGTTTAGTCCCTGATTAAGAGGTGAGAAGAGAAGACACAAAGATGACACAAAGGTAAAACTAATGGGGGACTAATAAAACCCTAATTGTGATCATGCTTGGGTATTCCTAGGGTTTATGAAGCTTGCAAGAAGATCTTCAAGGAGAAGTCACCAAGGAAGAAGCAGGATGAAGGAAGGAGAAGCAGAAGAAGCAAGACAACTTACTTCACTTAAGAAGATAAGTTGCTTGAAGAAAGAAGGTGAGGAGGGAACATGAATGAGCAAACTCACTCTAAGTCACAAGTAAAATGCAGCAATGATGCATAAGAGAGATGAGAAGAGATTATGAGAAGTGAAGGCAAATTCACTTCTCAAACACTTACCACCTGAAATGTTAGCAAAAGGAAATGAAATGAATTGAAAATGAGATGAAATGTAGAGAGGCAAACCAAAGTCAGAAGCAAGTTCATTATGCAAATGATGCTATGGGATGATGCAAAAGTATACCAAGAGATGTGGATGATCATACAAAGGATGGAAATGCAAATGAGGCATGTAAGAATCATGAAAGTTCATGAATGCATATGACATCAAATGAAAGAAAAAGCATGGCAAATGGATTATGCAATGATCAAACATGATTTCAATATGTCATAAGATGTCTTATATGTCATGTGGATGCATAAAATGCCATAGCAAGTTCATGTATGCAAGCATATGAAGAATGAATGCAAATGAAGATGCAAATATTAGGGTTTATGTACAAGATGCAATGCAAAATTCAAAATCAGAAGCAAGACATGAGATAAAAAATTGAAAATGGGATCAAAGGTACCCTAAACCTATATAAGTTCACTGCCCAAAGGGGAAGGTCAGAAGCTAAACCCTAAGGGACTTATGATTTTCCTAAATTTCTAGGGTTTTAAGGGTGATCCTAAAGGGAAAATACCAAACAAATGGAAAATGAAAGATAAAAATGGAACAAAAATGGTTTTAGATGCTTGAAAGTATGCTTAACACAATGCAAAAAGAATCATTCACAAACTCAACTTGGATCAAAAGTTAAGAATTTTTGAAGTTAGGGTTAAAAATATTCAATTTAAAGAACCCTAATTCAAATGAAAATTATCAAAGTATGATCAAAACCGTAAAGAAATTTGTCTTGTGAGTTTTTAAATGTTTCTAAATGTTTGAAAATGCTCTCTGAATTTTTTTGGGATTTTTAAATACCTAAATGTATTTTTAATTAATTAATTCTCATTAACTAATTAAAAATAATCATTTAAATGATTTCAAAATAAATTTTAATGCAAAGAATAAAAATAAAAATATTTGTAGGTTCTGAAAATTAATAAAAGTTTAAATAAAAATTTCCAGAATTTTTTGATGCATTTTACTATTTTTAAAAATTCATGCAAATAAAATAGAAACAAATGAAATAAATATTAAATAAATGAGAAAAAAGGGGAAAGTCAGCTAATCCTAGGGCTGAGGTTTAAAGTCAGATTGGAGGGAATTGACTCCGCGCGCATCTGGATGGCTGACATTCAAACTACGCTAATTATGATTAAAGCCCTAATCTGAACCCTAATGACTTTCAGGTGACCGGAACAGTGTTCCGGTCATCTTCTCCGGCCATCCACTCTTGCTATCTCACTCAATCCGTAAAATCATACCACCAAACTCTCCAGAAATGATCCCCACCCCATTCTAAACAAGATTCAGCCATCAAACAACATTTATTTCACATGAACAATGAGATTCGAAGCAAAACGGAAAATCTTTCAGAAATTTTAGAAGCTTCATACATGCTTAAAACTGAATCATTTTCAAAACCAAAAGGTGTAGTGTGATCAGTGAAGCATGGGGAACAATCTAAGAACTTAAGAAATCATTTCTGGAAAATTTATTCTTGATGTTACCTGAAATGGAGCTTTCGAAAATGGCACTGTCTGGACCTTTCCTTGGTGCTTTCCTCCTTCTTTTGACTCCCTTTTGCCTCTGGGATGCTTGGCTGAAGCTTTTGTGGACTCTTTTGGAGGTTTGCTGAAGTTCAGTTCAAGGAGAGGCCAGAATCGTGTTTTTGATTTGGAGTGTTTCAGGTTGTTTCAAGGGGTGGGAAATGATCACTGGATCATGGTGAGTTATTCTATGGAATTTGTTTGAAGGTTTGTGGCTTGTGTGTTGAGTTTTGAAGAGAAATGCATAAGAGGGAATTTTGGTGTGTGCTGAGTTGTGGGAGGATTCAGCTTCCAAGCTTATGTGAAATGGCTTGCCTTTGGTACACATATCAATCCTTGATAGGTCAGAGAGTTGTTGGTGGCCTATGCTGATTGGTATGGTTCAATATGCAAAAAGTCAACATTTGTGTAAGTGAAGGCATGGGCTGGTTCAGGCATGGTACAAGGGTATGGCTCGAGTCAGCTTGCTTCAAGGAGGTCCATGGAAGTCATATTTTGTAGCTGGCACAAGTGGCTGGAGAGGTTTGATCCATTTTGCAATTTTGGGGAAGTTTGGCCCTTTTTGAATTACTTGAAGTTCAAGACATGGAATGCAATGTTTCAAAGCACCAATCTGATCTTTAGAGGTCACATGAGGATGTTGTGAAGCATTTGTGTATATTTGAAGCCTTTAGAATGCCTTATTATGTCATTTTGCAAAATGCCTCTTTGGTGCAAAAGTGAATTTTATGTGATTTTTCCCAACTTTGCAAAGCCATAACTTGAGTTCTATGATGAATTAGATCAAGTTCTTGTACTTTTTGGAAAGGGAATGATCCAATATACAACTTTCATGACCAAGAATTTTTCATTTGAAGCATTTTTGAATCAAAAAGAGGAGGTTGAAAAACTTTCCCAAAATGGCAAGTTTGCATTACAAGTCACTTTCCCAAAATGGCAACTTTGCAAATGGCTTGAAATTCTTCAATTTTGTGAACTTATAACTTCTTCTAAGATCAAATAAAGATCATATACACCCAAAATGATGGAGAAGACCCTTTGTTTGGATGATTGGGGGCCTCAGATGCCCTGATTTTACACTGACTTGCTCAAGAAGTCATCTATTGATCAGATGCCTTCCCCATTGAATTTCTTCATGAAAATTGGTATGTATGATCCTTATAACATATAGAGACCAATAGAAACAAGAATGACCAAAAAATTTGGAGTTATGGCCTCTGAAACCAAAACCCTAATTTTAGGTCATCTGTGCAGTTAAACCTGGCTCTACTTCCATGCATTTCTCAGTTCTTGTGATTTTCTGACTTCCTTGATCTTGGGAGGATATAATATGATACTTGAACATACATGGACCCTCTTGAGATGATTGAAGACTCTTGGAGTGGCTCAGATAGCTCATGGATTGCTCAGATCACAAACCCTAGATGCAGATGACTTTGAATCAATGCAGTGAAGCAAAAATGCAATATGGGATGATATGATTGAACTAATGCAAATGTGGAATATCACAAGCCATGGTGTGAACTTAGTGAGGGAAAATTTAGGGTGTTTACAGCTGCCCCTATTCAAGCATGAGTTAGCTGTGCAGGATGTAAGCGACGGCTTAACAGGCAAACAAGATAACTTGTGGTTGAATATCAAAGACATTCCAAAATTTGCACTCACTGGGTATGAAGAAGAAAAGGGATATAGATTGTGAAAGGAAGTAAAGTATGATTAAAAAAAGCGGGCGACGGAGGACGATCGTCGAGCAGAGGACGACTGCTGGGGAGAAAGCAATGACGGGGACGGCCGACATGCTGGGGAGATGGAGGTATCGTGATGGGGACGGCCATCAGATTCTGTTGGGGATAAGGATGAGGGACGGTCATCTAAGGTGAAGGACGATCACCTGGAAAGGTACAGTTGCCAAAAGTATCACGACATAGGACGAATGCCGGATAGAAAAGGTCGATGATGGGGACGGCCATTGGATAAGCATGATGAAGGACGATCATCAAGAGGTGAAGGACGATCACCTAGCAGGGTACGACTTCTCTCGGGGTTTATCATGACATAGGACGAATGTCAGATAACAGAATCAACGATGGGGATGACCATCGGATAAACATGATGAAGGACGATCATCAAGAGGTGAAGGACGATCACCTAGCAGGGGATGGGTGCTAAAATATCACGACATAGGACGAATGTCGGATAGGAAAGGGTTCCAATAATGGAGACTCCGCTGGGGGAATGGATGAGGGACAATCTTCCAAGGTGAAGGACGATCACCTGGCAGGGTACGACTGCTGAAAGTATCATGACATAGGACGAATGCCAGATAGAAAAGAAATTTTGCCAAGAATTGGCTGGGAACTCTTCTGGGGAATAGTAGACACAGACGAGTGTATACTTTCAAGAAAGGAAAGGTATAAGTGTCCGACGCTGTGTATAGATTAAATATGCGGACAAGCACCCTTAAGACTATGATACGGACGAGTATCGGCAGAAACAAACGCGGACGCATGTTCAGAGATGATGATACGGACGAGTACCAACTGGTTAACAAAGAACACGGACGAGTGTTGAATCTGGAAAAGATAAGTGGTGCATACAAGATACGGACGAGTACCTGTATGAGTAAAAATAAACATGAGTGAAACACAGACGAGTGTTCAACTTGCTGAGGAGAGTGTGACACAGACGAATGTCAAAAGAGTTATGTATAAGTTATGAACTCATAAGTATAAAAGGTGTTTGATGACCTGTGGGGATAGGATGACACTGACGGGTGTCGGGAGAGTGTGTATGTTTCTGTATTCAAAGAAGTATACTTGTGGTTTATATCTGCAGGGGGTATGTATTTGTGAGTGCAAAGGTGACACTTTGGCTTTCTGCTGGGAATACGACACAGACGAGTGTCAAGGAGTATCTGTTATGTACAAGTATCTGTTTGCGGAAAGTATTCCGGCGACTTTCTGGGGAAGAAAACATGGACGAGTACCAAAAGAAGCATGTATTTGTATTTTTGGGAATGTAAAGAAAAGGCTTTGACATTCTGCCGGGGAATTTGAGAGGTTTTATGTATGTTGTTGATGGTATGTCAGTATTCACAGGTATTGATTCAAAACATGGCTTGTGATTATGCAATATGTTTGATTTTTGCCGTAATGCTCCGTATTGAACGGAATGCTACGCTTTGGGGGGGAAATATGATGTAAATGCTATGATTATGCAAAGATACCGATCCGGGATTCGGATCCCGCTGCCGTAGAGATCTCTGACTGATCTTCCTTGAAAGAATATCCCAGCTGGGGATGAGACCATTGGTATATCTGATATAGATGATTCTGCTTGGGAAAATAGGTCACTGATAGACCTATCTTGGTAATGAGGAGCCCAGTTGGGGTCTGTGGAAGCTTATGTCACTTTGTCGTGAGATTTTCAGACATCGCTCCTTTGGATAGAGGCTGGAGCTCTGCGGGGAGGTGGTTCCCTGTCTAGCACTCGGCTGGGGAGGAACAGTCACCGAATGATCTTCCTAGAGCTTTCTGTAGGGATCCTGCTAAGGATGATGAACTCAGTTGGGGAAATGAGCTCCTCCTGATGCTGTCCTGGATAAGGTGCTGAGGAATTAATGATTTGGCGCCCTGCTGGGGAGGAGCTTTCATGGCGCATGTTGCACTTTGAGCACTTGCAATCATGTTATAACAAAGAAACGTACAAGTATCCCGAGGTATCCTTTACTGGATTCCATCATGGGAATTTAGACACTCCCGGGAGCAAACATATTTCCTGTAAGCATGTAATTTAGAAGAGACGCATCTGTATTTATGCAATCGATATTTTAAGGACATCAGACATTTTTGCAAATGAAGTAAAAATGTACAAGGTGGAGTATGACTGAAAATCTGATTTTATTAATTTGTGTGCCCTGAATTGGCAAGTACAGTCAAAGAAACAGATCCCCTGAAATGAGGAGATTGTTACAAATTGAGAAATAAAAAGATGCTGGCAATGTCGATGACGCTTCAGTGTGCTTCCCTTTTGCTATGACTCGTATGACATTGACGTTCTTCTCATCTTGCTTTTGAAGAGGATTGATTCTGACTGATGTTTTAACCTTCTGAAGCTTGCCATGTCGTAAGTGATACAAACGAATTCAGAATGCAGTTGTTCGCTTATTCCCTTATTTTGCGTGGATTGCCCTTTCGGGTTTTCAATCCACCGGGATACCCATTTTTGCCTGAGCTATCCAATGCGGCTTTTCAACTCAGCGAGTGTACATTTATTTATTTATTTTCCCATATTTTTGCCCGAGTCTTTTTATTCTGTTTTTGACTCGCCGGGATGCCCTATTTTTTCCTGGACTTACATTCTGTTTTTATGTCCAGCGGGTCATTTTATGCGAAGTATTTTTTAACTGCATCTGAATTCACATGGGATAGGAAGTCTTCACCATCCATAGTACTGAGTATCAGTGCTCCGCCAGAGAATACTTTCTTCACTATGAATGGACCATCGTAATTCGGAGTCCATTTGCCCCTGTGGTCTGTATGAGGAGGGAGGAGTCTTTTCAGCACAAGATCTCATACTTGGTATTCCCGAAGCCTGACTTTCTGATCGAATGCTTTCTTCATTCTCTTCTGATACAACTGCTCATGACAGATTGCAGCTAATCTCTTCTCTTCAATCAAATTCAGTTGTTCGTACCGGGATCGGACCCATTCTGCTTCACTCAATTTGACATCCATTAGTACCCGTATGGAGGGTAATTCAACTTCAACAGGTAGGACTGCCTCCATCCCATATACCAGCTGATACGGTGTTGCCCCAGTGGATGTTCTGATTGAGGTACGGTACCCATGCAAGGCAAATGGTAGCATTTCATGCCAGTCTTTATAGGTGACCACTATATTTTGCACAATCTTCTTGATATTCTTGTTAGCTACTTCTACAACGCCATTCATCTTTGGCCTGTAAGGAGAAGAATTATGGTGTTGGATCTTGAAGTCCTGGCACAATTCTGCCATCATTTTGTTGTTCAGATTGGAACCATTATCAGTAATGATTCGCTCGGGCACTCCATACCGACAGATGATGTCTCTCTTCAGGAATCGGGCTACCACTTGCCTGGTGACATTTGCATATGAGACTGCTTCAACCCACTTGGTAAAATAGTTAATGGCTACCAGGATGAATCTGTGGCCATTTCAAGCAGTCGGTTCAATCTTGCCAATCATATCAATGCCTCACATGGCAAAGGGCCAAGGTGAAGACATCACACTCAAAGGATTCGGAGGCACATGCACTTTATCTGTATAAATCTGGCATTTACGGCATTTCCTGGCATAGGCACAACAGTCTGCATCCATTGTGATCCAATAATAACCTGATCTTAGCAACGTTTTAGCCATAACATGCCCTCCAACATGGGTATCAAAAGATCCTTCGTGCACCTCGTGCATCAGCAAGTCTGCTTCTGCCTTATCAACACATCTGAGAAGTACCATATCAAAGTTTCTCTTGTACAAGGAACCATCAGCATTCAGGAAGAAACTACCAACCAGCCTTCTTAATGTCTTCTTGTCATTGGATGATGCCCCAGGTGGGTATGTTCGATCCTCTAAGAAGCATTTGATGTCGTAGAACCAAGGCTTTTCATCTTTAGCAAGGTCTGTTGAGAATACATATGCCGGTCTGTCAAGTCTGGATACTGAAATCTGAGGCACAAAGTTGGCAGCTTGAACTTTGATCATGGATGAAATGGTAGCCAGAGCATCTGCGAACTGGTTTTCGTCTCGAGGGATATACTTGAGCTTGACTGTTGTGAAGGATGTGAGTAACCTCCTTGTATAATCCCGGTAAGGAATCAGATGCTCCTGGTGAGTATACCATTTGCCGTTGGTCTGATTGATTACCAGAGCTGAATCTCCAAATACAGTTAAAGTCTTGATCCTAAGGTCAATGGCTTCCTCAAGACCCATAATACAAGCCTCGTATTCAGCTTCGTTGTTAGTGCAGTTAAATGTGAGTTTTGCCGAGAAAGGCATGTGAACTCCCTTAGGTGTAATGAGTACTGCACCAACACCACGACCATTCATATTAACAGCCCCATCAAACATCATAGTCCATTCTTCTTTTGGTTCAGGCCCTTCAGTGTGAATAGGCTCTTCATGATCTTTTGTTTTTATGAACATGATGTCTTCATCAGGGAAGTCAAATCTCATAGACTGGTAATCATCAATGGGTTGCTCAACCAGATAATCAGATAATACACTGCCTTTGATGGCTTTTTGAGATGTGTACTGAATGTCATACTCTGTGAGAATCATTTTCCATCTTGCAACCCGTCCGGTAAGTGCTGGCTTCTCAAATATGTACTTGACTGGGTCCATCTTGGAGATCAACAAGGTAGTGTGGGTCAACATATACAGCCTTAGTCGGCGAGCAGCCCACGCTAAAGCACATCAAGTTTTCTCGAGCAGTGAATAACGTTGTTCACAGTCGGTAAACTTTTTGCTTAGGTAGTAAATTGCATACTCTTTTCGACCAGACTCGTCATGCTGGCCAAGTACACACCCCATTGACTCTTCTAATACTGTCAAGTACATGATTAGAGGTCTTCCTTCAATTGGAGGCATAAGGATTGGAGGTTCTTGTAAGTACTCCTTGATTTTGTCAAAAGCCCTTTGGCAGTCTTCATTCCACCTGACCGTTTGTTCTTTTCTCAATAACTTGAACAAGGGCTCACAGGTTGCAGTGAGGTGAGATATGAACCTTGAAATGTAGTTCAATCTACCTAGGAACCCTCGAACTTCTTTCTCAGTCTTTGGTGCAGGCATTTCTTGAATGGCTTTGACTTTGTCAAGGTCAAGTTCAATTCCTTTTTCACTTACAATAAATCCCAGCAGCTTACCGGATCGCACCCCGAATGTGCATTTGTTGGGGTTTAACTTCAGTTGGTACTTTCTCAGACGCTTGAATAGCTTCAACAGGTTCACCGGGTGGTCTTCTTCTGTGAGGGACTTGGCAATCATGTCATCCACATAACATTCAATTTCTTTATGGATCATGTCATGGAATAACAATACCATAGCCCGTTGATAGGTGGCACCAGCATTCTTCAGTCCGAACGACATTACCTTATAACAGAATGTGCCCCAGGGTGTGATGAAAGTTGTCTTCTCCATGTCTTCAGGCGACATCTTGATCTGATTATATCCTGAAAATCCATCCATGAAGGAGAACACCGAGAACTCAGCCGTATTGTCGACCAATACATCAATGTGAGGTAAAGGGAAATCATCTTTCGATCTAGCTCTGTTCAAATCCCGGTAATCTACACACATCCTTACTTTACCATCTTTCTTAGGCACAGGCACGATGTTAGCAACCCACGGTGGATAGCTAGTTACAGCAAGAAAACTGGCATCCCACTATTTTTGTACCTCTTCTTTTATCTTCATAGCCATATCCGGACGAGTACGGCGCAACTTCTGTTTTACCGGCGGACAGTCTTCCTTTAGAGGCAGCTTGTGCATAGCAATGTCGGTGTCCAGACCTGGCATATCCTGATAAGACCAAGAAAAAACATCCACATACTCCCAAAGCATGTCAATAAGTTGCTCTTTTACTGAATCTTGCAGACAGGCCCCGATTTTAACTTCTTTCAGGTCTTCTTTTGTACCAAGATTAACCGTTTCAACTTCCTCCTGGTGAGGAGTTATAACCTTCTCCTCTTGTCTTAACAACCTGGCTAGTTCTTCAGGTAGCTCATAATCTTCTTCAACCCCTTCATCTGCTTGATTAATCGGATTGTCAAAGTCATACAAAGTCATAACAGCGTTGTTGTAGGTGCAGTCTGGAGGGCACTCTCTGCAAGGGTTTAGATTCGTTCATTTTAGTGATCAGTTTTATCTTATTTAGAAAAAGTTAAAGATGAAGTTATTATTTTGAAAAACATTGCCATTTTATTTTTGTACAAAAAATAAAGAATGAAAAACAGTGAGCGGAAAAGAAAAGACTCATTTGCAAAAGATGTCCTGATATTCATTAATTGATCGTTTGCACAAAATACAAGATGGCCCGATTACAAAATGAGCCCTGACATCATGGGCAAGATGCAGGACTTGATGCATGCTTAAAGACAAGAAATAATAATTACTCTGCAGGAGTAACTCTTATAATTTCCTAGGAAGACCAGTTTGAGACACGGTTCCCCGGGATCCTTGGACGTATCCAGCTTTCCAGGTTGCACTCATCTTCTGACTCATCTTCCAAACTATTCACAGCATCCGGGGTGAGCATTCCCCCGCTGACAAACTTGGGCTCTGTTGCAGCCTCTGGTTGATCTTGTCGAGTTGGTCTGTAACCCAACCCGAATCGGTCTTCTTTCTTTTCAACTGGCAGCAGCTTACCCCAGCCTTGAGCGGTACCTTCCTCAACAACCTTTCGGGCTTGTTGATATGACGTGATGGAAGTCCCATTCACAGCAGATGCTTCATTGATATTAAGGGCTTCAAACCCTTGACTCATGGTCTCATGGATCTCCCCATCCATTTCAATGTATTTGAAAGTAGCCAGCTGGCTAACGAAGATATCCTCTTCCCCACAAATGGTAATGACTTGGCCCTCCCACTCAAATTTTAACTTATGGTGAATGGTTGACGTCACGGAGCCAGCGTCGTGTATCCATGGTCTACCCAATAGATAGTTGTAGGCAGGCTATATATCCATCACAAAGAAGGTCGTTTTGAAAACCTATGGGCCAATCATTACTGGCAATTCTATCTCTCCCAGAACTAATCTTTTAGAACCGTCAAAGGCCCTCACTACCAAGTTGCTTGGGCGTAGTGCCAATCCATCATACTCCAGCTTCACAAGGGCTTTCTTGGATAGGACATTGAGTGATGACCCTGTGTCCACCAATACGTGAGAAAGAACTGCACCCTTACACTCCAAGGTAATGTGCAAAGCCTTGTTGTGATTGTGACCTTCCGTTGTCAGATCAGCGTTGGTAAATCCTAGTCCATGACTAGCATTGACATTTCCAACCACAACCTCTAATTGATTGACAGTAATCTCCTTCGGCACATAAGCTGCGTGCAGGACTTTTAATAGTGCGTTCCGATGAGCCTCGGAGCACATTAGCAATGATAGTAGGGAGATTTTGGAAGGTGTCTGGTGAAGCTGGTCCACCACCTTATAATCACTTTTCTTGATTATCCGCATGAATTCATCAACCTCTTGATCAAAAGGAGTCTTCAAAGTTTCTTTAGCAACTGGTTCTTCTTGCACCGTGCTCTTCCCTTTTGCCTTAGAAGCATCTTCTACTTCAGCGATGGGTCTTGGTATTTGCGAGACAAAGAGACGTCCGCTTCTAGTGAAGCCTCTGCCTCCCCCCACATTGTCTATCTGAGGTGAAGAAGTTGATGATTCTAAAGTGATTTTCTGCCCCTCGCAGTATAAATCTGAGCCGTAATGCCAAGGGATGGCATTATTGCTTTCGTAAGGAACTGGCCCAGGCACTGTGATAGTGACCGGACTGATAGATGCTGCTGAGGGGACCATAATGGTGTGTGGATCATAATATATGGTAACTGGAACTCTGACAGGAGTAGTATTTTGTTGTGAGTTGTTGGAAGGAACATTTACGGGATCGTAGTATATCGTAACCGTTGAGACGCTTTCATTAACTGTTGCTGATGTTGTAGACGGTACTGTTGACTGGACGGGTGTTGAAGTTGTAGCAGGAACCGTGACTGAATCTGTATCCGTTGAAGTGATTGATTGAATATTTGTTGGAGTTATAGCAGAATCTGTTGGAACAATGGTTACTTACGTTGTAGGAGTATTTGTGATTGTTGATGAAGGGATTGTTGGAGTTGTAGTTGCTGTTGTGGTAATCTGAAGAGTGCCATCTCTAATGAGGCCATCTATGCCGTTTCTCAGTCTCTCACATCCATTAACGACAATGTTGCAATATCCACAGCCGACCTCACATCCGGGGAACACTTGGCATTCTAACAGCTGAGCTTTGATTTCAACCAAGGGTGTTCGGATTTGTGCAACACTGTTGATTAATGTGGATGGTTTGCCCTCCTCAATAGCATTAATCCTAGGCCCGTTGTGACTAGGAATTGGATTTCTTGTGGCGTTCGGAGGAGGCGCAAAATTGAGAGCTTTTGAGTCCACCAAATCCTGGACTTTCATCTGTAGGGCCCTGCATTTTTCGGTATTATGCACCGGTGCTTTTGAGTGGAATGCACATCTGGCATTTGCATTATAGTTCTTTGGCAGATTAAGAGGATCTGGAGGAGCCAACGTCCTTAAATCAACTAGGTTGAGCTTTAGGAGTTGTGGCAAGAGTGCAGCATACGGCATTGGGATTGGGTCAATTACCCTGTTTGCTTGTGATGGCCTCTGTTGGAAGGGACGCTGCTGTTGGTTGCTATTGCTATTGTTGTACGACCTTTGTGGTGGATACTGAGCTTGTTGTTGATACTATGGTTGTTGTTGTTGAGGATATGATGATTGTTGTGGAATTGGATCTGGGATGGTAACAGCTGCCACTGACCGGTGAGCATATTGAGGCCTGCCCCTGCTTGTATGAATGGAATTTGTTTCACCTTCCCTTCGGGGTCCCGCAAAAGGTTTTCTAGGATTGCTGGAAGAACTTGCACCACTGTCGGAGATTTTTCCCATCTTCAATAGGCTTTCAATTCTCTCACCGGCTATGACCACATCCGCAAAACTGGTAGAGGAGAAGGCAGCAAGTCTATCAATATAAGTCCCTTGCAATGTGTTCATGAACATGTCAGCTATTTCCCTTTCTGACATGGGTGGTTGGACATCAGCAGTAAGCTGTCTCCATCTTTGAGCATAATCCCGAAAGCTCTCTCTGGAAGACTGAGACATGCCCATTAGAAGATTTCTATTGGGTGCCATGTCCAGGTTGTACTGATATTGCCGGATGAAAGCTTCAGCCAAATCCTTCCAACATCTTACGGTGGCTCTAGTCAAATGCGAATACCATTCTCTCGAAGCTCTAGTCAGACTGTCCTCAAAGTAGAACATCCATAACTTTTCATCCATGGTATAAGCCTTGAGCCTACCCAAGAAAGATTGCAGATGAGTGCGAGGACAGGACGTGCCATTGTACTTTTCAAAGCATGGAGGTTTGAATTTGTGGGGAATTCTCACCCCATCTACTAGGCCCATGTCCATCACATCGAAGCCCAAAGAATTCTGAGATTCCAAAGATCTTAACTTTTCAGCAATCTCATCCAATCTTCTATCATATACCTCATCTCTAGCCCCTATAACAGTAAACTGTTCTTCTTGGGGATCCTCCTGCAGGATTCTGCCCCCAACAGTATTACCTTGACCATTCCTCGGGATGTTAACTTCTGGATTCAGATGAGGTCCATACTCCGGTGGGTCAATACGAGGCTGGCCTCGTTCATTGTTGCTAGTTCCCCCTGTTCCCAGATGAGGCTCTTCAGGAGTTTGTCTTTCCACCAGCTCTCTTAACCTTTCTTGGCTCTGGGCAAAGCCAGTCATCACTGCCATAAATTGATACATCTGATTACTCATCTCCACTCTCTCATTGGCCATCTGATTCCTGACCTCATTCAGGTCCTGCTGTACCTGCTCCATTTGAATGCCGGGAAGGTTGTTACGAGTCGGATACCGGTGCGTGCGGTTGACAGGGAACTCTCGGCGACGAGCAATGTTTCCTGAGATCACAACAAAGTTAGAAACAATAATAACAACAAAAACCTACAAAACAAAAACAAAGTTAGTATGCAATGCAGTATGCTTATTTGCTTTCCAAGGTATCCAGTTTGGTTCTTGGTTTTGACCTTTCCAGACCTCGAGGAAGATGCTTGATGTTGTTGAGAGAAAACCCAAATGAAAACAAAATAAAATATATTACAAATGGTGAACAATACATAGTTTGTTTTACAATACATGCCCATGGAGGGCCAAAATACAACAAAAGGAAAAGTACATCAAATGGAAACAAACAACAAGCAAAGAATCAGACATCCAGTCCAAATTCATCTTCTCTGACCTCCTTCAGGAGTGCCTCAGTTACTGGACCAGCTGGTTGCTCTGTAATGGTCCTAATGAGGAGGTTCCTGGTAGCAATAGCAGTAGTCAACTTCTTATTCCTGTCCTGGTCTTTTGATCTCTTTAATCCTGCTCTGAGCTTCAACTCTGATATCTCTTTCTGTGTAGCCAACAGAGCTTCATGCTGCTTCTTCTCACTGGCTTCCAGCTGATCAATCGTGGCTTGAGTCTTCTGATCTTCTTGTGTACGGGCTTCAGTGATCCTGACCCACCTAGACTGGCTCTCTTGCAGATAGTGCTCACCCCTAGCTTTCTGAACCTTGGCCTCTTTACAGGCATTCTTCAATATATGTTCCCTAGCTCTTGCTTTCCTTATGTAGTCCTCTCCCTTTTCAATTTTGGCAAGGTGCTCAACCCTGAGCTTTTCCAATCTCTCAATGTCCAGGCGACCATCACTTCTTTCCCAAAGAGTCTTCTTCAAGGCTTGAGATAGCTGCTCATTCCTTTCCTTCAACCTTTCAAATTCCTCCAGGCTAACTGTTGCTGCAGGCTGTACTGTGGATGGCCCAGGTATGTCTTCCAAGGTGAAAGGCATTCTGGTAATCTGAGCTCTAGTACGGGACCAGTCTGAGTATTAAGCTGAAGCAACATTGTTACATCTTCCAAGAATAGCTACCCTTTTGTCTGGATGTTGTCCCAAACCCAGGATGCTTGTCTGACAACAGCTGAATTAGGTTGCACTTCACAATATAGGGTCTCAGCTAAATCCTGTCCTCTAGGAGGGTGAACCATGGCATAACCCAGTTGTCTCTTAAATTGTAAAGGATTGTAGTTGATGCAAACCTTCACTCCTATCAGAGGCACATTTGGGTATTGTCGACAACTGGTGATAATGTCCTTGCCTTTGGTGCTCTGGGTGCACCATCTGATATCATCTGAAGTCAAGGCAATGAATCTCTTGGCCCAATTCTTCTGCTGGTGGGGGTTCAGGAAAGCATCTGACTTGGGCAGGTGTCTGAGCAGCCAGGAGTAAAACAAAGGAGCACAACATCTAACCAACTCCCCCCTTTGTTTCTCATTCCTCTGATGAATGGAGTAGTAAAATCTCCTAGCAGTGTGGGTACTGGGTTCTTTAGGAGAAACAGATGGATGGAATTCTTGCTGAAAAATTTGGGCTCATCTGCAAACAGTATAGCCCCATATATGCTGAGGGCTAACAGTGCACAGACGGCCCTCCACTCTCCCAATGAAGCCTTCAGGATGGCCTGAGAAATCAAGAAGTCCAGATGTAAACCAGGAATCCCAGCCTTTGTTGTCATACTTTGCTCAATAAGGGCAGGCTCCAAGTACAGTGCCCTTGCTATCTCTTCATTTATGGGAGCAGTCATCTCTGGGTTGAAAGGGATTCCATCTCTAATAGGTACTCCAATCAATAAAGAAAACTCTTCTAGTAGAGTCCCTAACTGGAAGTCTGGAAATGTGAAGCATCTTAGAGGAGGGTCATAAAACTGTAAGCATGTGTGGATCATGCTCCTCTGAGAGGGGTCAAGGTCCATAACCATGTCCAGGATACCTCCATAGTGCTCTCTAAATAGTGGGATGTGGTCAGGTGTGATAAGTTACTGGACCTGCTTGATACCAGTCAACACAGGCTCAAAAAAGTGGTAGGATATGTTGCTCTTCCTGGGAGTAGCCATGAATGCTGCTGAAGAAGCTGAAAAATAAGTGCTAATGAAGATCATAGACTGAGATGCTGAAGGTGGACCACTGACAGACTGGTACTGGTGGTGATGGAGATAACTGAAGCAGATAACTGATGAAGACAGCTGAAGCAGAGGTCTATGCAGAAGAAGGGGTCAAAACCAAAACCAAGATATAATGAGGTGGATACCCTGAAAAACAAATAAACAAATGTCAAATGATGCAATGATGATATATGAAAATGATATGCAAGGGTTTGTGATCAAGCTGGATCTGATTATCTGTCCCGATATAAGGCCCATGTATGTTCAGAAGTCCAGATGGAGGCTTAGAAATCCAGTAACCAGGGTGGGGGACTCAAATAAAGAGTCACATGTCCAGGGTTAATCAAAAGAACTGTCCAAAGTGAAATATTCTTAAACAATACAGTAACAGGGTATGATGTGGCCAAGGGTTCCTGCAAACCTGTAAACAGCCCAACCCCCTCACAGGTAATGTTCTAGAACAAAGATCCTCAGACTTGGATCAGTTATGAGAAGTGTAAGTACTTCCAACCCGGAGGTACAATGTTTACAATAACCATAAAAGATCCTCCTCTAATTCACCTCAGCTTCTGAAGGTCATAATAAAGGTCATCCAGACTTAGCAGGCTTCCCAGATGGCCCTAGTACTACAGGAAATCTGTAGCACAGAGTTCTCAAGAAGAAACCCACATCTGAACCGTGTTTCATATTCCCGCACCAGACCAAAATGGGATGGGAAAGAACATGAACCACTCTAGCCTAGGTGTCACCCAGGTCCCAGGTATAGGACCTTAAACTCTCAATGGAACCCCACCCATCAAGACAACAAACCAGATCCAGCAATGACAGTATGAAGTATGCAAAAAATTATAAAGAAAGCGATAAATAAAGCTGTACATAAAGCAATAAGTAAAGCAAAATAAATAAACACACATAGTACATAACACCCCAGTAAACACAAATCAAACAAGCGCTAGAAGGAACCCACAAAAAGAACCAGAAGCCCTAGTTACAATATTAGGGTCTCGAGCAGAGTTGCCAAGCTGTCGCTCCCACCAAATGACACCTGGTCAGATAGGGTACAGACGCGAACGGTCGGCAACCAGAGAAACTGAGAAAAAGGGTTGGTTACAACCTGGGAAGGTACTAGCACTCAGATTGTCCGTCGTACTCGACGGGATCCATGCTTGAAAGATTTTGTGTGCAAAAGCTGGAAAAGACTGCAAGTGTTAGTGCAAAGAAGTGTGAAGTGTTGAATGAGTGTCAGTGTAAGGAGAGAGCAAAGCTCAAGATAATGAGGCTTAAAGAATAATGCTGGAAGAGGGGGAATAAATACAAAGACTTTTGTTCGATAACAGTTAAGTCATGCCTACGTATCCTCTCGTGCAATGAGGAAGTCAGAACACCGTAGTTCGACTCAAAGAGACTGAAAGATAAATTGACTTGTGAACTGCTTGCTTGCCTATGCTCAAGTGTATGACCTGTCTGGCTCAGGTGCAAACTGTCTTGCATTAGACGGAAGAAGCAAGTTCTCGTTTGTGAGTGAAGATGATGAGAAAAGAATCCCGGAGGAGACGATTATTGTTTGTTTTTGTTGTTTTCAATCTTTTATTGCTTTTTGGAGTTTGTCATAAGAAAATGAGCTTAAGCCCAAACCAAGGGTTAGTAAACTCATCACATCCTCCCTCTGATTAGAGGTAATGAGAATACATTAAGTATGAAGTAAACACCTCACACTTAATCACCATGATGCAGGATTAAGATCATTAACCTACTTGCATTTATTTAGATGTTTTTGGAGTTTTTGTTTGGTGTTAAGTAATGAGTTTAAGCCATAATCAAATATTTAATGAACTAATTACACCATCCTAATAGAAGGATGATAGATGAGAACATTTAAGCTGAGGAAGACTCCTCAACTTAATCCATGATTAGGGATTAACCTCATGAATAAACAAAGCCTTTATTAAATGGATTTTAGTTAATGGTAAGATTAAGAAGTGAATTTTATGGTTTGTAAGACAACTTGAGAGGGACTTGTCCATTAACACTAGGGTTAGTCCTTCTTAACCAATTAAGGAAGAATTAGAACCCTAATGCAAGGCCCACGTTACAAGCTTGATGTCTTAGTGATTATTAGATGGATTGATTAAGAGATTTAAACACATTAAGGGTTTAACACTTAGGATTAAAGTTATACACTCCATCCTAATAGAAGGATACATGCATAATCTCAATCACAAAGCCTTAAAGCCTTAAGGGTTTAGTCCCTGTTAAGAGGTGAGAAGAAAAGACACAAAGATGACACAAAGGTAAAACTAATGGGGGACTAATCAAACCCTAATTGTGATCATGCTTGGGTATTCCTAGGGTTTATGAAGCTTGCAAGAAGATCTTCAAGGAGAAGTCACCAAGGAAGAAGCAGGATGAAGGAAGGAGAAGCAGAAGAAGCAAGACAACTTACTTCACTTAAGAAGATAAGTTGCTTGAAGAAAGAAGGTGAGGAGGGAACATGAATGAGCAAACTCACTCTAATTCATAAGTAAAATACAGCAATGATGCATAAGAGACATGAGAAGAGATTATGAGAAGTGAAGGCAAATTCACTTCTCAAACAATTACCACCTGAAAAGTTAGCAAAAGGAAATGAAATGAATTGAAAATGAGATGAAATGCAGAGAGGCAAACCAAATTCAGAAGCAATTTCAGGATGCAAATGATGCTATAGGATGATGCAAAAGCATACCAAGAGATGTGGATGATCATACAAAGGATGGGAATGCAAATGAGGCATGTAAGAATCATGAAAGTTCATGAATGCATATGACATCAAATGAAAGCAAAAGCATGGTAAATGGATGATGCAATGATCAAACATGATTTCAATATTTCCTAAGATGTCTTATATGTCTTGTGAATGCACAAAATGTCATAGCAAGTTCATGTATGCAAGCATATGAAGAATGAATGCAAATGAAGATGCAAATATTAGGGTTTATGTACAAGATGCAATGCAAAATTCAAAATCAGAAGAAAGACATGAGATAAAAAATTGAAAATGGGATTAAAGGTACCCTAAACCTATATAAGTTCACTTCCCAAAGGGGAAGGTCAGAAGCTAAACCCTAAGGGACTTATGATTTTCCTAAATTTCTAGGGTTTTAAGGGTGATCCTAAAGGTAAACTACCAAACAAATGGAAAATGAAAGATAAAAATGGAACAAAAATGGTTTTAGATGCTTGAAAGTATGCTTAACACAATGCAAAAAGAATCATTCACAAACTCAACTTGGATCAAAAGTTAAGAATTTTTGAAGTTAGGGTTAAAAATATTCAATTTAAAGAACCCTAATTCAAATGAAAATTATCAAAGTATGATCAAAACCGTAAAGAAATTTGTCTTGTGAGTTTTTAAATGTTTCTAAATGTTTGAAAATGCTCTCTGAATTTTTTTGGGATTTTTAAATACCTAAATGTATTTTTAATTAATTAATTCTCATTAACTAATTAAAAATAATCATTTAAATGATTTCAAAATAAATTTTAATGCAAAGAATAAAAATAAAAATATTTGTAGGTTCTGAAAATTAATAAAAGTTTAAATAAAAATTTCCAGAATTTTTTGATGCATTTTACTATTTTTAAAAATTCATGCAAATAAAATAGAAACAAATGAAATAAATATTAAATAAATGAGAAAAAGGGGATAGTCAGCTAATCCTAGGGCTGTGGTTTAAATTCAGATTGGAGGGAATTAACTTCGCGCGCATCTGGATGGCTGACATTCAAACCACGCTAATTATGATTAAAGCCCTAATCTGAACCCTAATGACTTTCAGGTGACCGGAACAGTGTTCCGGTCATCTTCTCCGGCCATCCACTCTTGCTATCTCACTCAATCCGTAAAATCAAACCACCAATCTCTCCAGAAATGATCCCCACCCCATTCTAAACAAGATTCAGCCATCAAACAACATTTAATTCACATGAACAATGAGATTCGAAGCAAAACGGAAAATCTTTCAGAAATTTCAGAAGCTTCATACATGCTTAAAACTGAATCATTTTCAAAACCAAAAGGTGCAGTGTGATCAGTGAAGCATGGGGAACAATCTAAAAACTTAAGAAATAATTTCTGAAATTTTTTTTCTTGATGTTACCTGAAATGGAGCTTTCGAAAATGACACTGTCTGGACCTTTCCTTAGTGCTTTCCTCCTTCTTTTGACTCCCTTTTGCCTCTGGGATGCTTGGCTGAAGCTTTTGTGGACTCTTTTGGAGGTTTGCTGAAGTTCAGTTCAAGGAGAGGCCAGAATCGTGTTTTTGATTTGGAGTGTTTCAGGTTGTTTCAAGGGGTGGGAAATGATCAGTGGATCATGGTGAGTTATTCTATGGAATTTGTTTGAAGGTTTGTGGCTTGTGTGCTGAGTTTTGAAGAGAAATGCATAAGAGGGAATTTTGGTGTGTGCTGAGTTGTGGGAGGATTCAGCTTCCAAGCTTATGTGAAATGGCTTGCCTTTGGTACACATATCAATCCTTGATAGGTCAGAGAGTTGTTGGTGGCCTATGTTGATTGGTATGGTTCAATATGCAAAAAGTCAATATTTGTCTAAGTGAAGGCATGGGCTGGTTCAGGCATGGTACAATGGTATGGCTCGAGTCAGCTTGCTTCAAGGAGGTCCATGGAAGTCATATTTTGTAGCTGGCACAAGTGGCTGAAGAGGTTTGATCCATTTTGCAATTTTGGGGAAGTTTGGCCCTTTTTGAATTACTTGAAGTTCAAGGCATGGAATGCAATGTTTCAAAGCACCAATCTGATCTTTAGAGGTCACATGAGGATTTTGTGAAGCATTTGTGTATATTTGAAGCCTTTAGAATGCCTTATCATGTCATTTTTCAAAATGCCTCTTTGGTGCAAAAGTGAATTTTATGTGATTTTTCCCAACTTTGCAAAGCCATAACTTGAGTTCTATGATGAATTAGATCAAGTTCTTGTACTTTTTGGAAAGGGAATAATCCAATCTACAACTTTCACGACCAAGAATTTTTCATTTGAAGCATTTTTGAATCAAAAAGAGGAGGTTGAAAAACTTTCCCAAAATGGCAAGTTTGCATTACAAGTCACTTTCCCAAAATGGCAACTTTGCAAATGGCTTGAAATTCTTCAATTTTGTGAACTTCTAACTTCTTCTAAGATCAAATAAAGATCATAGACACCCAAAATGATGGAGAAGACCCTTTGGTTGGATGATTGGGGGCCTCAGATGCCCTGATTTTACACTGACTTGCTCAAGAAGTCATCTATTGATCAGATGCCTTCCCCATTGAATTTCTTCATGAAAATTGGTATGTATGATCCTTATAACATATAGAGACCAATAGAAACAAGAATGACCAAAAAATTTGGAGTTATGGCCTCTGAAACCAAAACCCTAATTTTAGGTCATCTGTGCAGTTAAACTTGGCTCTGCTTCCATGCCTTTCTCAGTTCTTGTGATTTTCTGACTTCCTTGACCTTGGGAGGATATAATATTATACTTGAACATACATGGACCCTCTTGAGATGATTGAAGACTTCTGGAGTGGCTCAGATAGCTCATGGATTGCTCAGATCACAAACCCTAGATGCAGATGACTTTGAACCAATGTAGTGAAGCAAAAATGCAATATGGGATGATATGATTGAACTAATGCAAATGTGGAAGATCACAAGCCATGGTGTGAACTTAGTGAGGGCAAATTTGGGGTGTTTACAGTTTCTTAAGTTGCAGAAATCGTGTTTGAGTTTGAGGGTGTTTCAAGCTATAGTGATGGGTGGGAAATGATCCTCAGGCTATGAGGAGTTAAATGATGAAAGAAATTTTGGTTTTTGTTGGTTGGTTTGTGAAATTCGATAGCATGAAGGTTCTGAGGAATTTTTCTCAATCTGAAGTTGTGTGTCCTTTTCAGCCATGAAGCTTGCATATTTATAGCCTTGAGGGTGTGTATGAGCCATACCATTGGTCAGGATAGTTGGTTTCTCACTATGTGATTGGTATGGGAGAAAATGCAAAAAAGTCAAGAATTGTGTACTTGAGGTATGGGCTTGTGCAGCGGTGATTTCTATGGCTAGATTGCTTCAGCATGGTTCATGGAGAGCCTTTGGATCAATGGAAATGAACTGTAATTCTTAGATGAAGAGATTGACAAGTTTATGCAACTTGGTTATTTTGAGAAATCTTGGAAATTAAACCATGAAATGCTTCAATCCTTGGGCCAATTCTGATTTTGGTAAGTTGTATTAACATGTTGTGACATAATTGAGTGGATTAGAGGTCACTTAGAAGCTTGAAACTCAAAATTTCATAAATCCCTCTTTGACATGAACATGAAAATTATGTGATTTTTTCCAACTTTGAAAGGCCATATCTTGAGTTCTAGGATGAATCAAGACATGTTCTAGTACTTTTTGAAAAGGGAAAGACCTAATCTACAACTTTCATGTCCAAGAATTTTTCATTTGAAGCATTTTTGGTCATGAAAGAAGAGGTTGAAAATCTTTCCCAAAATGGAAAGTTTCCATTACAAGTCCTTTCCAAAAATGGCAAGTTTGCAATTGGCTAAAAATTCTTCAACTTTGTGAACTTCCAACCACTTTTAAGATCAAATAAAGATCATAGAACTTCATTTTTATGAAAATGATCCTTTGGTACCCTTGTTGGGGGCCTCAGATGCCCTGATTTTAACTTAACTTGCTCAAGAAGTTACCCAATGATTAGATGACTTCCACAATGAATTTCTTCATCAAACTTGGTACACATGATCCTTATAACATATTAAGAGCATTAGAAACAAGAATGACCAAAAAAATTGGGATTAAGGCCTCTGAAACCAAAACCCTAATTTTGGTCATCTGTGTAGGAAAACCCTAGCTCTGCTTCCATGCCTTTGCCAATCTTAGTGATTTTTGAATTTCATGAATTTTGGGAAGCATAATATGATTATATAACACACATGTACCGCCTTGGAAATCTTCAAGACCATTGGGATGGATCAGATTGATTCTTGGATTGCTCAGATCACAAACCCTAGATGTAGATGAAATGAACTATGCAGATGAAACAAATATGCAATATGAGATGGTATGCTAATTCAAAGATGAAAGATCACAAGCCATGGTGTGAGAAAAGGTGAGGGGAAATTTTGGGTGTTTAAAGAGGTTGGCACACATCAAGATGAGAAAATAATGATTTAACAAACCTTCGAGTTTTGAGTCAGTTTAACAATGACTTTGCCGAGTATGCTTTTATAGTGCCGCTAGCTTCAATTAGGACTTTTTATGTTATAACGTGGAATGGTTCATGGTTTATGAAACAAAAGATATAAGACTCAAAATTTGAAATGTAACCCTCCCCATTCTCCTTAATGTTCTTCATTCCTAAATCCAATTAACCCAACAAATGTGTTCATTCTGCAAGAGAATTTCTTTAGTCACAGTGACAATGGTTTAAACCCTTGATGAGATCTTTGAGATAGAAATCACCCACGTTCGTTTATAAGATTGTTCAATTTTTCCTTTTTTTTAATCCCTTATTTCTGCATGGACCAATTCTTTTGAGTTTATGGTCCATCAAGATACCCTAATTTTTGCCTAAGTCAAAGTCAGTTTTTTTTAGCGTTTTTATCTTTGACTTAGCGGGCTTTTTCCTTCTTCTTTTTTTGAACTATTCTTGAGTGACGTTGTCTTTGATTTTCGAAAGTTGTGAATGCCATTGTTACCCTTAATTGGTTCCTCAATGTTGAATGGTGCGAGGAAGAAGAAATTGTGATCTTTTTTGCTTCAATACTTCCTCGACTTTCAATGATGTTCGTGAGGAAGAAAATGTGCTTAAACCTTTATTCGTATGATTGGATGTATTGATTCCCTTGCATTAGGATACATTGTTGAATTAATTAAAATCTACCCTGCCCCTGGTTAAGATTAAAGTTTTTCTTAATAGAAAAAACACTGACTTCTGGCTTAAGGGGGTTGACTACGGATTATCTCCTTATTTCTCCAGTGTTTAGGGAGTGAAACAATTCCTTACATCGTCAGCCGGGTCTTACCATTAAAGAATACATAAACAAATTCGATTGTTTTAAAAATAACTTATTCTCCTCCTAAGTTTGTTAATAGGTGAGAAGTGAAATGGAAAGGTGTGGTTTTTTAAAAATTTTTTTTACTTCCATGATGGCATAAAAATGAGGGAAAACGAATGGATTGATTCCAAAAACATGCATGCTCATTTTATTAAAATTATTTCCCAAAAAGTACAACTTTCAATTCAAACAATACTTAGCAAAAAAAAATTACAATTGTAAATGATAAAGTCCCTCGATCCTAGAGGTAAGCTTCCTTTTTTATCCAACCATCTTTAGGAGACACCCATCTTTAGGAGACACTGGTTGAAGTTCTTGCACTCTGTCCATGTAAAAGTGACCTTTTTCTAATAGGTCTTTTTCTTTGAAATTTAATTGTAGGTATTGTGCTTTATGTCCATAACTTGTCGGATTTTGAGCAGGATCAAGTGATTGCAACTTCACCAGGACACCTTTGAGTAAGTCATGAGGCATTAATGTAGGATCTAGTTTTCTTACAATCTTTCTTTGTTGTGATTGATGTAGCACATGAGGTTGTTGTTGAAGTAGATACCATTTCAGAATCTATTGCGGAGGCAACATCCAAGGTTATTTGTATTTATGGCTCTAGGTAGGCCTCGGGCTGGAACGTTGATGGATTACCTTCTTTCTTCAACGGTACTTGCCCCCATTAAGTTCCTTCGTGGTTTCTTGAGATATACTTTGAGTTTACTTGTGAGTATCGAGAAATCTCTTAGCTCTTGGCAATTGGATAAGGGAAAAATCGGAAAGGATATGCAAGTGTATATATGTAAATGCATGAAAATGCATGAGTATGCAAAAATGTTTATTCCTTTATTTTTAAGGTATGCTAAAAGTTTTTTTTTAGGTATGCTACAAAATTTATTGGGATGTAATGCAAGTGTCATATTAGGATAATGACAGATAGGAGGAACCCTTAGAGATTTAGGATAATTATGAATGTAAAACCTACATATTGGTTAAGGATAATGTTGAATATAAGGACACTTTGTTCAAGAGATCTCCTTATATATAGGGATAATGATCGGCATGGGAAACCCAAACGAGTTTGTCGCTCCCGGGATTTTCAACCTAGTACAATTGCGAAAGTGGCGCAGAAAAGGTAGAGTCGCCAGCCATACATTTTATCCCGAATGAATGGGAAAGGTAATGTTGTACAAATCTGAGGAAGAAGGAAAGGAAGAGGCCTTGCGAACCAAAGATCTGGGTCTGGAAGTCGGTTACGAATTGGAAGATATTAGCACCCCAATTCGTCCACCGTACCCAACGGGATCCACACTTGTAAGTCTGTTTCAAAGGGTGAGAAATAAGATGTTGTTTGGATGGAAGAAATGCTATCTAGAATGGAAGTGAAATGAGAAAAGGATCTGGAAAAGAAAATGGAACGAAGGGGGAAAATGTAGGGAAAATAAAGAATGTGCTCGAATGGGCCCTACCCTACTGCCTACGTACCTCATCGGTAAAATAAGGATCAGAGTCGCCGTAGTTCGTCTAACTAGGGCGGAGATTTGTTTGTGTTTTTTAGGATGACGTTGCCATAGTTCTAACTCAGGTGTTACCGGCTCTGACTCGAGGGTGTTTACCATATCTTTGTTTGAACTCTTGAGGCAAGTCGTATTCGTCCGCAAAGATAAAGATGAGAAGAGAAGACGTGTCGTCTTGTTGGTTTATTGTCTGTTGGAAGAAGTGTTTTGACTTTATGTTTAATGTGGGTACAACACTAAAGACTATGATACGAGAGCGGATAATTTCCAAGGTTTCCCCCAATGGAACGTTTGTAAAGCATTTTAGAAGAGTGGAGGAGACCTCCACTAATCATTTCTCATATGGCTTAAGGCTCGTGGCGTATTGTAACTACTTTCCTTTTAAATTTTTTTGATTTTTCTTTAAAGGATGAGAAGTGAGACTCAAATTGTAAAAGGAAAAAACTCTAAGGGAAACTAGACTTTACCCTAAGTTAATTGAGTCTAATGGTGACCTATGGTTAGTGAAGCTTGGAAGATTAAATCTACCTAAACAGATATTAGACTATAAATGCGAGTAAAAAAATTAATAGTGAATAATATGGTCCTCCTACGTCATGGTGGGTAAAAAACGTGCGTAAATCGTAAACGAGATGGAACGATGGATCGGGTGGGTCGGTTGCGGGGTGCTGAGATGCGCGACTTATGGTGTACAATATACAAGGCTTGCTTTTGGGTGTATTGGATTGGAGCGATGATAATCGAGGAATCCTAAAGTCACATGAAACTTTCTTTATTTATTTATTTGAAATTCTTCGATTTTGGATTGATTAACTCCTTTTCTTTATTTTTGAAAATTGGTCATCTAAACGCTTCATTTTATCTTTTTCTATCCTAATTATAGGTATCACACATAAACTTCCAATTATTACATCACAAAGTATAAACCACCAAAATACAATCAGGGCATAAAAATATAAATAGTCCAAATCCGTAAGAGAATCCTTGCATAATACCTTGCACCACAAAAAAAGTGTTAGTAAATGAAATGATGACGAGGATGCAAAAATATGGACAAATGAATAAAGGTGTAAAATTTTGCACGAATTTCTAAAATGCACATAAAGCACATAAAACCAATATAAAGGCTAATTGCTTCATGTAAACACACTTGAAGGAATTCTAAGCCTAAGTCCTAAAAATAAAGGAACCTAAATGATGACAAACTTCTAAATCCAATAGGTAAACCAAATCAAGTCATTCTAAGGTTCTATAATCAAACCTAATCAAACTATGTTCTAAAGTAACCATAAAACCCTAGAATTCAAGGTGAATTTACATGCAAAAACCTAATGAAACTAAGGCTCTAAGAAAAATAGATATAGGTCTGGAAAAATTATGAAATTAATTCTCTAAGGTCATTATTAAGAAACTAATGTTATGTTAAAAAATCTCCTAAAAATTCATAACTTAACTATGTCAAATGGTCACTTAATCTACCTATGATTTATTCACAATTTTACTCAAATAATGCTATCAAAACAGTGGATAAAATGGACTAAAAAATATAACAAAAATTGTTCTAGGTACCTATATGAGTCCTCTAATCATAGTAAAAAGAATGGAACAAAAATATTACAGGAAATGGGAGAAATAAAATGTACAAAATGAAATGTTCATGAAAGAATTCAATATAACACAAATTAATTGGAAAGTCGTAATAAAATGGAAAAATGGAAAAAATTAGAAAGTAAAAATGTGGAATGGTTCTAAAATGGGTTAAAATCCTACTATAATTTTTGTAGAATTTTATTATGAATTTTAGTATTTTTTACTGATTAAAATTTAAACTATACTAAAACAAAAACAAAGGAAATGGGAGGGGAGTGCAGTAAGTAGTATTTCTTAGTTAAGTGGGCAAATGGGCCTAAAATGGCGGTGCAAATAGCAAAAGATGAGGCCCACCTACGCTAGCTTCTGAGGGTAAATACTAAAGGACTGCGGTCAACCTTTGTTTACTCGTTACTAGGACGTTGGATCCAAAGACTCCCCAAAGTATAATCATCTAACAGTTATAGGAGCGAGGGAACACACAGTTACAATACATCTGCATGCGTGGAAGTAAAATGGTGAGGTCCTCCCGGACGGTGACAAGTGTCACCGCCGGTATGGACAATCAGTCATGAAAATCCCCCATCCTTATCTCTTCGTGAATTCAAAACAAAACCACTAAAATCATCTTTATTATTGTTCTTTATGATTTTTTAACACATTTCTTAATGAACTTATATATTAAAACAAAGAAACAAATCAAAACAATAGAACCCTAAATCCCTTTCTCCTACGCCACCTCCCTCTCACTCTCAACTTCACCTTTCCCAAATACAAAATCCTAACCGCCGGCGCGGCCTCCCTCTCCGGCCAACTTCTTTCTCTCATTGCCTTCAAACACCTATAACCTTGCTCACAACGTCAATCGTCGTCGAATCAACACAGAATCAAGAAATCACAAAAACAAAGCTTATCTCAATTAAAATCGTTGAAGTAGGCGACGGTAGCGGAAGATTGGAAGTGAGTGACTCGATTCGTCAGTTGTTATGTCCTTACGAGGATCTTTCTTCTTCTTGTTCGTTATATCGGTGCTAAGGTCACAATGAAGAATGCGTCACCATCCTCCGCCGCGGCTGTGCTTCGTCTCGGATTCATGATTCAGATCCGGTATTTCTTTGCCTCCGATCTCATACTTTCTCATCTAATTTCTGCATTATGACATTTGTTCTTGCGTTTGTTCGTATCATGTGAATCGATACTCAGAGTCCACGGAATCCCGACGGAGCAATTCTTGGTAAATTAGAAGGTGCCATTGATGATGAAGGTTAGTCAAATGATGACGATTCTAAATTGATGATGAAGTTTGTTGAGAATGCGGATTGACATAGTTTGTTGCTTCTCGGTAGGTTTGCGGTTGGTTTGGCAATGATGATGATGAAGCAGGTTGAAGTTTGGAGAGGAATCACCCTGTTCGCTCAATCCATAAATATAGCAATTAGTTATGCACTCTTTAACTCACTTTAATTCTTGATTTCGATTCTTCTATGCTTCTGTTACTGCGATCAATGTGGTTCGCTTTTCCGTTGCTTTTTGTATTCTGAATTTGCAGGTTATTATTGATGCTTGTGCGATGAAGATGAAGGAGGTTGCAGGTTGCGGAAGTGCTTCGAAGGGGATGATTCGGTTTGAAGATGATGAAGAAGCAGGGTTGAAGAATGGAAGGAAGGAGGATGTTGGTGAAGGTATGAACGAAAGGAAGAAGATTGAATGGGGAAGAGTGAAGATGAGAGAATGAAATTCCCAGAGTTGAGAGAGATAGTGAATGAAGAAGAGGAATAAAGAAGAATGAATCTGAAGCCCAAATGAATTTGCAGCAATCTAAACATTTATAGGAGATGAAAGTATTGAGGTTTAGGATGGTATTTTGATGATTTCTCAGTTGGAATCAGTTGGAGTTTGTTGATTCAGTTAGGATTTGTAACTGATTTCAGGTATTGACATTCCCTTCACTTTTTTCTTCTGAGATTTCTGGTGTGAATCCCCTTTCTTTCTGCTGATTTTTCTTGATTTTGAGTTATATTTTTGTTGTTATGCAATTGCAGCCGATTTAAGGCCCTTATGTGGGGTAGCTGTCGCGGTAATTTGATGAAGAGAGGAATTTGAAGATTGAAAGGAATTCTGAGTTTTTTTGTTACCGTCCTTTTTCTTCTTTTAATTTTTCTGGCATATCAGTTAGTTGTAACTAATTTTTGTTGTATTATATCAGTTTCAAATGATTTTTGTGACTGAATTTAATTGAATGTGGTTGAAGTTATTTTCTTTCTTTTTGTATTGAGTTCTAAAGTGTAATAAAGAAAGAGTCTTTGAATCCTCTATTATTGACCTTTAGTCCCCCTTTTAATAGTGCCCATGGCCATTGAATTCTCCTATTCCCTTTTTTACTATTTTCTTGCTATAAAGTTTCTCATCACTTTAGCAAAATTCTTTTAAATCAATTAATCCCGTGATAATTGGAGAACAAAAACGCAAACCTGTAAGAATTAAAAGCAAACCAAAGGCATGTGGGAGTTGTCGCTCCCAAAGATTTGCATCCTGGTACAAGCGCGAACGGTCGGCGAAGGGAGAAATGAAATGAAGATGAAAAGAGTCACCAGCTAGGCATTTTTATCCCTAAGGATAGGTAATGCTGCATAAACCTAGAAAAAAGATGGATAAGACGGTTGCGAACCAGAGAAACTGAGAAAGGAGGTTGGTTACAACCTGGGAAGGTATTAGCACCCAGATTGTCCGTCGTACTCGACGGGATCCACGCTTAAAAGTTTGTGTTTAAAGGGGTAGGTGTATGTGCTATCTGTGTGCAAAATCTGGAAAAGAATATACAAGTGTCAGTGCAAAAAGAGAATGCTGAAAGAGGGGGAAGACACAGAGACTTTTGTTTGATAACAGTTAAGTTATGCCTATGTATCCTCTCGTGCAATGAAGAAGTCAGAACACCGTAGTTCGACTCAAAGAAACTGAAAGATAAATTGACTAATGAACTGCTTTCTTGTCTATGCTCAAGTGTGTGACTTGTCTGGCTCAAGTGCTAATTGTCTTGCATTAGACGGAAGAAGCGAGTTCTCGTTGGTGAGTGAAGATGATGAGAAAAGAATCCCGAAGGAGACGATTATTATTTGCTTTTGTGTTTTCAATCTTTTAATTGTTTTTTGGTGTTTGTCATAAGTTAATGAGATTAAGCTTAAACCAAGGGTTAGTAAACGCATCGTATCCTCCCTTTGATTAGGGATAATGAGAATACCTTAAGTATGAGATAAACATCTCAACTTAATTACCATGATGATGTAGGATTAAGATCATTAATCTAATTGTGATTATTTAGATGTTTTTGAGTTTTTGTTTAGTGTTAAGTAATGAGTTTAAGCCATAATCAAGGATTAGTGAACCCATTACACCATCCTAATAGAAGGATAATAGATGAGCACACTTAAGCTGAGGAAGATACCTCAACTTAATCCATGATTAGGGATTAACCTCATGAAAAAACAAGCCTTTATTAAAGTGGATTTTAATTAAGGGTGAGATTAAGAAGTGAGTTTTATGATTTGTAAGACAACTTGAGGGGGACTTGTCTATTAACACTAGGGTTAGTCCTTCTTAACTAATAAAGGAAGAATTAGAACCCTAATGCAAGGCCCAAGTTACAAGTTAATGTCTTAGTGATTATTGTAACACCCCAAATTTTCCCTCTTCATTTTAAGCATCATATCACATCATATTCATCATGAACATATCATATTCTTAGCATCCTAGCATGGAAAGATGAGGCATAACATTTCTCATGACCTAGCATTAGGCATATGATCATCTGTGGAGGTTTCTTGAAGCATTTCAAGCCATGAAAAGGTGCTCAATAGTTTTTTACAAGTCCTATGAGGGGTCTACATTGCATTTACAAGTTCAAGTTCATTTGCAAAAGCTCAGAAGGTTGGAGGATCATCAGGGATTCCAGGCTAAGGCAAAGCTCCTACACAATGGTCCTTAACTAGGGTTTGAGATTCAAGCATGAAAACCTCAAAAATTTGGCCATTTCATTTGGGAAAAGTCTTTCATATGTCAATAGTATCCTAGGTACCAATTTTGGTGCGAAAATTCCTTGTGAAAGTCAAGAATTTCTTCAGTTGCTTGCAGATGAAGTAATTGGTCAACTGTGCCTTTAAAAAGTCAACTGTGTGATTTCAAGGGGTCCAACCTCTTTTTTCTATCCAAGGGATGTTCTTACAATGTTATAAGAGATTTGGCAAGTTCAAAGATCAATAATCATGAGGTTTTGAGGGGTTTTGCAAAATTGGTGCAAAGTTGGTTTTGAGAAAATGCCATTTTTGGCAACTTTTGCCCTAAAATTCAAATGATCATAACTTGGTGAAAAATTCTTCAAATGGACCAAAGTCAAACATGAAAGTTGGAGATTAAGGCCTCCCATTTTCAAAAAGTACAAGTAATTTTTCATAGCCTTCTTGGTTAGGGAGTTATGCCCCTCGAAAATTACTTCAACATTAGGGCAAATGGTGATTTTCACTTATGCACCAAGAGCCAAAAGTCATAAAGCTTGATTTTAAGGGTTGGTATGGATCAAATAAGTTTGCAACATTAAAATACAATGTATTTGGCATACTTTTCTCAAAGAAATTCACAAAATTCGTGCACAACAAGAATGTTATTCAAAAGGTGCAAATTTTGCATGAGCATGAAAAAATTGTGATACTCTAATCCAATGGCCAAGATCTTTTGGATTCAAATCAAGGGTTCAGATTGGAGTGCACATGAGCTGAAGGCAAGAGAATGCATGAGGATTACATGATATCACACCAAAATTGCAAAATTTTCAAAATCACCAAAACTTGTGATCTACACGTGCAAATCATCTCATCTCTTCAACATTTGCTCATGAGATGATATAAAACCAAATTAGGGTTTTAGAAGGCTCAGTTCTCTCTCATTGTTCATCTTCCAAGTTATTGCATCATTTGCATTTTCTCTTGAATCTCCTCACACACTATCTCTCTCCAAAAACAAATCATAGATCCTTCATCCTTGAGAGCTCAGGATCATTAATCTCACCATTGTGCAAGCTATCTCTCAAGAATCACAACCTTTCAATTTCAGGGCAGTTGGCTGCAAATCCTCAGATCCAGCAAGATTCAAGGCTCTAGTTGCATTTATTTTGCAACTAGAGTGCATTTGGAGTGCTTTGGCTTCATCCTCTGGACTTCTAACAAGCAATTTCAAGAACTGCAATATCAGGTAAGCTCATGAATCTTCAGATCTGGAAATGAAAATGTTTGTGTGCATCTTGATCTTTGATGATCACTGATCACTCTGCTTGTTTTGGTTTTGAATTTGGTGCATTGTGGAGCTTATAATGTGATTTCAAAGTTTCATGGTCAAAACTGTTTGCTCTCGATCCAGGAGATTCATTGATCTATTGATTTTTTTCACGCTCATATTTGAATTCAACATAGTCCAATTAGTAAATCTGGAGCTTCTTATTCATTTCTATGTTTGTTTGTTCATATTGTGTAATTTCCGGTGCCAGAGCCCTAGCTTCGGTCATCGGAATCTGGAAAACGTTGAACTAGGGTTTCCAGAGGTTGGTGATGACTCCTCCACCCTCAGATCTTGCCTCCCATAGCCCAGGATCGTGACACGTCAATTAATGAAGTCACCCTCCCATCACATAATTTTCTTTCTTATAATTTCATCCTGAGTGTGCTCTGTGTGATGCGTCTCACCATAACTCACATGTTCCTCACTCGTGATCCAATCATACTGCCATGTCATTTAATGAGAAGGCTTACAGGACGCGTTGGATCAATCCTTTGGTCATTGTATTTTCCATTTATTTTGTGAATTTCCACCCAGCATGATATACACTAGCGCAACCCAGTGGGCTTCAATTGATATTAGCACCCCCCTGCATTCTGGGCCCAAATCATTTCAACTGCTTGGCCTTACTCTTCGCACCCCTCCCAGCTTTCTTTTTTTAATTCTTTTTCTTTTATCTCTTTTATTCCATTTTGGTTTTCAATTATTAAAAATATTTCCAATAATAAAAAAATTCCAAATTAATTCATGGTTATTCATTAAAGTTTTATCTAATTTTCTATATTTTTCTTTTCCATTTATTTTCATCAGCCACGTGTCAATTAATTGTCCATCTTAATTAATTCATTTTAAGTCCTTTTTGTACATGCTGCCTTGTCCAGTTTCCCTAGTGTTCATCTTTTTGAGTTTTGTGTTGGTTCTTTTTGCTCTAGATTCATAAGATGATGTACTTCATCTGTGATTTTTGCCCTGATTTTTAGAAATTTGTTCATTGGGTTTTGGTCCTTGACTTGTGATGGAAGTTTCTTAACCCTAGTTCATATTTAAGCCTTCTCTTGACTTGTTTAGCCTCTGAATTTCTTCCAATCCTTTTGGCTCATTGTTATATCATGTTTGAAGGTCATTTGTCCTAAGTTGTGGAATTTTTGGGTGCATTATTGATTTAATTTGAATTTTGGTTCATAACTTGTCCCATTTTGCTTCTTTTTGATCATAAGGTCTCTTATTAGCTTAGAAGGGCACTTGTGCCAACTTCTTCCTCTCATTTGGGGTCTCTTTGGAGTATGGGTATCATTCTGATCTTGGTTTAGGGTTTGTGTCTTGAAAATTTTGTGTGTGGCTTACCTTTTAAGTTCATCCTTTCTTATGTGCTTTCACCTCATCTTCTTTGCTCCTTTCCATCTCATAAGTTGATTGTTTGGTCTTGTGCCTCTCTTCTCTTCATCCCTCTTGCTGCTTAAGCTCTTCTTTGACTTGTTTTGGTTCTGGTCTTGTGCTTTGAGTCCATGTTTTGTGCATTTTGCTTTGCATCTCATTAAGTTTGCTTTGCCTTGCCATGTGTTTCATATTAACTTGTATGCATCTTTTCTCATTCTTTTGTCTTGCATTTGCATTGAGCATGTGCATATATGACTTCACTTCTGTTTGTATGATGTTGGCATGTCATTAAGTTCATTTTGTTTTGCTTGTATGCTTATGTCACTAACCTTTTCAGGGGATATGGTAAGTGAGAGGTGTGGAAGTGATTCCCACATCTCCAAATCTCATCTCTTCTCCTATTCTTCTTTTTCTCTTCTTCTTTCTTTCTTATTTAGGATATAAAACCAAACTAACCCTAGGATGTCCATGCATGATAACACTTAGGATTCTTTAGTCCCCCAATTAGACTTTTGCCTTTATGGTCCTTTGGTTCTTTTTCTCTTCTCATCTCATAACCTTAAAGAAAACACTTAATAAAGTTTGAAGTGATACCTTGAGCAATAGCCTTATCCCATGAAGTACTTGTAGTCTTCCCATCTTGGGATAGTACAAGCTTACCTTGTGATGCACAAGTCTGATCAAGATATCATCTTCACAAAGAAAATCATAAAAAAACACTTCTTCATTGTAAATACCAAAAACACTTAATAAGTTAATGAATAAGTGAGCTTAGGCCCTAATCTCTGGATTCAAGTTTTGGGAATATTCTACTTACTTGAAGTGTGCTTGTTATATTATTCCATCTTGGAATGTAGTGACAAGTTCATATTCCATGGAAAAGAGTTTGAGTTCACTTCCTTGTGACACACTCATAAAAGCTTCATAAAAAACACAAACCAACAATAAGCGTCTTTCCTTCGGGAATTCTTTTCTCACCTCTGTAAACAACCCAAATTTTCCCTCACTAAGTTCACACCATGGATGGTGATCTTTTCATTTGCATTGATTCAATCATATCATATCATGTTGCACTTTTGCTTCACTGCATTGGTTCAAATTCATCTGCATCTAGGGTTTGTGATCTGAGCAATCCATGAGCCATCTGAGCCACTCCAAAGGCCTTCAATCATCTAAATATGATCCATGTATGTTCAAGCATCATATTATATCCTCCCAAGACCAAGGAATTCAGAAAATCACAAGAACTGAGAAAGGCATGGAAGCAGAGCCAAGCTTAACTGCACAGATGACCTAAAATTAGGGTTTTGGTTTCAGAGGCCATAACTCCAAATTTTTTGGTCATTCTTGTTTCTATTGGTCTCTATATGATATAAGGATCATGCATACCAAGTTTGATGGAAAAATTCATTGAGGAAGTCATCTGATCATTGGGTAACTTCTTGAACAAGTCAGTGCAAAATCAGGGCATCTGAGGCCCCCAATTATCCAACCAAAGTGTCTTCTCCATCATTTTGGGTGTATATGATCTTTATTTGATCTTAGAATAGTTTAGAAGTTCACAAAATTGAAGAATTTCAAGCCATTTGCAAAGTTGCCATTTTGGGAAAGTGACTTGTAATGCAAAATTGCCATTTTGGGAAAGTTTTTCAACCTCCTCTTTTTGTTTCAAAAATGCTTCAAATGAAAAATTATTGGTCATGAAAGTTGTAGATTGAATCATTACCTTTTCAAAAAGTACATGAACTTGATCTAATTCATCATAAAACTCAAGTTATGGCTTTGCAAAGTTGGGAAAAATCACTAAATTTCACTTATGCACCAAAGAGGGAAACTTGCAAAAACTTATGTCAAGGCAAAATGTGACCTCTAATTGACTTCTAACCATTACACAAACATCACACATGACCTATAATTCAGAATTGCCTAAAGAATCACTCATTTTCATGCCTTGATCATCAAATATTTCAAAAGGGGCCAAAACCTTCACAAATTGCAAAATGCCCCAAATCTTGACATCCACTTGTGCCATCTCTTCAAATATGTTTCCATGGACCTCCCTAAAGCCAGCTGACTCGAGCCATGCCTCACAACCAGCCTTCCATGAGACCATACCTCAAAGGACAACTTTCTTGACTTTATGCAAATTGAGCCATACCAATCAAACTATTCCACAACAACTCTCTTACCTATCAAAGATTGATACATGGACCAAAAGCAACTCAACACATACAACAAGCAAGGCTAAATCCTCCCACAACTCAGCACACACAAAAACTCCCTCTTATGCATTTCTTTTCGAAACTCAGCACTCAAGCCACAAACCTTCAAACAAATTCAATAGAACAACTCACCATGAACCTCTGATCATTTCCCAACCTTCATCTTGCCCTAAACACAACCACATCAAAAATACGATTTTCACCTCTCTTGACCTGAGCTTCAGCAAACATCACATAGAGGCCTCATAACTCCAACCAAGCATTGCAAACTCTTCAGGGGGATCATTGGACGTGATTTGAAGCAAAGAACTGGTCAGAAAGCTCCAAAGGTGAAAGCTCCAGTTCAGGTACCACGAAGAACATTTTTTCCAGATATCGTTTTTATTTCCATAGAAATGTTGCTTATGCTTCACTGATCATGCTGTACATGTTGGTTTTGAAAATGATTGAGTTTTGAGCCTGAACCGTGTCTCTGAATGTTTGACCTGAAAACTTGTTTGATTCGATTCTTGTGTATGTTGAAATATAAATGAGTTTTTATGCTTGATTCTTGCTTAGGGTGATTAGAAGTTGTGATCTGGAGTTTTAGAGGGTTTAAAATTGCCTAGGGAAGAAGTTAGTTTTTTGAACTCGCCGGAGAAGATGAACGGAACCACTGTTCCGGTCATCTGAAAGTGATTAGATTAGGGTTAGGATTTAGGCCAGTTTGAATGAGAGGCCTTGGATCCTCTTTCCCACGCGCAACCAACGTCCCAAATTTCATGATTTGTGCCCTAATCCTGTTTAATTAAGTTAATTAAGATTAGTGAAATTAAAATTCCCAGTTTAAACCTCACCCGTCCAGATGCGCGCAAGTCAGCTCCCGCGTGTTTTATTCAAATGCTGGCCCTTTGATCTGTTGACTTTCCATTAAATCCAATTTTAATTCATATTTTTCTTATTTGGTTTGCATATTTATTTTTAAATAGCTAGAAAATCTCAAAAATATTTATTTTTTGCATGCTGACTTTAATTAATTTTCTTGACATAAAAACAATTTTTATTTTATTTTTTTCATTTTAAAAACATTTTAAAAATAATTTAAATGTTTATTTTAATTGATTAATGAAGATTAATTAATTAAAATAGCATTTAGGTTTCCAAAAATCACAAAAAAAATTCAGAGAGCATTTTCAAACATTTAGAAACATTTACAAACTCACAACACAAATTTCTTTTTGGTTTTGATCATACTTTGGCAATTTTCATTTGAATTAGGGTTCCTTAATTTGAATATTTTCAACCCTAACTTCAAAAATTCATAACTTTTGATCCAAGTTGAGTTTGTGAATAGTTCTTTTTGCATTGTGTTATGCATCCTTTCAAGCATCTAAAAACATTCTTGTTTCATTTTTACCTTGCGTTTTCAATTTGTTTGGCATTTTACCCTTAGGATCACCCTTAAAACCCTAGACATTTAGGAAAATCATAAGTCCTTTAGGGTTTAGCTTTTGACCTTCCCCTTTGGGCAGTGAACTTGTATAGGTTTACGGTCCCTTTGATGCCATTTTCAATTTTTATCTCATGCTTTGCTTCTGATTTTGGATTTTGCATCTCATGTTGTACATAAACCCTAATTTGCATCTTCATTTGCATTCATCTTGTATAAGCTTGCATACATGAACTTGCCATGATATTTTGTGCATCCACATGACATATAAGACATCTTAGGACATGTTGAAATCATGTTTGATCATTGCATCATCCATTTGCCATGCCTTCACTTTCATTTGATGTCATATGCATTCATGAACTTTCATGCCTCTTACATTTCTCATTTGAATCCCCATCCTTTGTATGATCATCCACATCCATTGACATACATTTGCATCATCCTTTTGCATCATTAGCATCATGAACATACTTCTGACTTTGGTTTTCCTCTCTGCATTTCATCTCATTCTCAATTCATTTCATTTCCTTTTGCTAACTTTTCAGGTGGTAAGTGTTTGAGAAGTGAATTTGCCTTCACTTCTCATAATCTCTTCTCATCTCTCTTATGCATCATTGCTGCATTTTACTTGTGAATTAGAGTGAGCTTGCTCATTCATGCCCATTCCTCTCTCTCTTTCTTCAAGCAACTTATATTCTTAAGAGAAGTAAGTTGTCTTGCTTCTTTCTGATTCTCCTTCCTTCATCCTGCTTCTTCCTTGGTGGTTTTTCTCTTGAAGATCTCTTGCTAGCCTCATGAACCCTAAGAATACCCAAGCATGATAACAATTAGGGTTTGATTAGTCTCCCATTTAGTTTTTCCTTTGTGTCATCTTTTGAGTCTTCTCTTCTCACCTCATAATCAAGGATTAAACCCTTAAGGCTTTAAGGCTTTGTGATTAGGGTTATGCATGTATCCTTCTATTAGGATGGAGTGTATAACTTTAATCCTAAGTGTTAAACCCTTAATGTGTTTAAATCCTTTAATCAATCCATTTAATAATCACTAAGACATCAAGCTTGTAACTTGGGCCTTGCATTAGGGTTCTAATTCTTCCTTAATTGGTTATCAAGGACTAACCCTAGTGTTAATGGACAAGTCCCCCTTAAGATGTCTTACAAACCATAAAATTCACTTCTTAATCTTACCATTAATTAAAATCCACTTTAACAAAGGCTTTGTTTTTTCATGAGGTTAATCCCTAATCATGGATTAAGTTGAGGTATCTTCCTCAGTTTAAATGTTCTCATCTATTATCATTCTATTAGGATGGTGTAATGGGTCCATTAAATCCTTGATTATGGCTTAAACTCATTACTTAACACTAAACAAAACTCCAAAAACATCTAAATAATGGCAAGCAGGTTAATGATCTTAATCCTGCATCAGGGTGATTAAGTGTGAGGTGTTTACTTCATAGTTAAGGTATCCTCATTACCCCTAATCAGAGGGAGGATGTGATGAGTTAACTAACCCTTGGTTTAGGCTTAAGCTCATTTTCTTATGACAAACACAAAAATCAATAAAAGATTAAAAACACAAAAACAAACAATAATCGTCTCCTCCGGGATTCTTTTCTCATCATCTTCACTCACAAACGAGAACTTGCTTCTCCCGTCTAATGCAAGACAGTTTGCACCTGAGCCAGACAGGTCATACACTTGAGCATAGACAAGTAAGCAGTTCACAAGTCAATTTATCTTTCAGTCTCTTTGAGTCGAACTACGATGTTATGACTTCCTCATTGCACGAGAGAATACGTAGGCATAACTTAACTGTTATCGAACAAAAGTCTCTGTATTCCCCCCCCCCCCTCTTCCAGCATTATCCTTTAAGCCTCATAGTCTTGAGCTTTTCACTCTTTCCTTACACTGACACTCCTTTTATTTCACTTCAAATTTCTTTTGCACTGACACTTGCATTCTTTTCCAGCTTTTGCACACAGAATAACACTGACACTACCCTTTTTAAACACAAACTTTCAAGCACGGATCCCGTGTAGTACGACAGACAATCTGGGTGCTAATACATTCCCAGGTTGTAACTAACCCCCTTTCTCAGTTTCTCTGGTTCGCAACCATCTTATCCATCTTTTTTTAGGTTTATGCAGCATTACCTTTCCTTCGGGCTATCTGACCAGGTGTCATTTGGTGGGAGCGACAGCTTGGCGACTCTGCTGGGGACCCTTATATTGCAACCATGGCTTCTAGTTCTTTTTGTGGGTTCCTCCTAGCGCTTGTTTGATTTGTGTTTACTTGGGTGTTATGTGCTATGTGTGTTTATTGCATTGTGCTTTATTTATTGCTTTGTGCATAGCTTTATTTACTTGCTTTCTTTACAGTCTTATGCATATTTCATACTGTCATTGATGGATCTGGTTTGTTGTCTTGGTGGGTGGGGTTCCATTGAGAGTTTAAGGTCTTATACCTGGGACCTGAGTGACACCTAGGCTAGAGTGGTTCATGTTCTTTCCCATTCCATTTCGGACTGGTGCGGGAATATGAAACACGGTTCAAATGTGGGTTTCTTCTTGAGAACTCTGTGCTACAGATTTCCTGTAGTGCTAGGGCTATCTGGGAAGCCTGCTAAGTCAGGATGACCTTTATTATGACCTTCAGAAGCTGAGGTGAATTAGAGGAGGATCTTTTATGGTTATTGTAAACACTGTACCTCCGGGTTAAAAGTGTTTACACTTCTCATAACTGATCTAAGTCTGAGGATCTTTGTTCTAGAACATTACATGTGAGGGGGTTGGGTTGTTTACAGGTTTGCAGGAACCCTTGGCCACATCATACCCTGTTACTGTTTTGTTTAAGAGTACTCCACTTTGGACAGTTCTTGTGATTAACCCCGGACATGTGACTCTTTATTTGAGTCCCCCACCGTGGTTACTGGATTTCTAAGCCTCCATCCGGACTTTTGAACATACATGGGCCTTATATCAGGACAGAAAATCAGATCCAGCTTGATCACAAACCCTTGCATATCATTTGCATATATCATCATTGGATCATTTAACATTTGTTTATTTGCTTTTCAGGGTATCCATTTCATTGTATCTTGGTTTTGGTTTTGACCCCTTCTTCTGCATAGACCTCTGCTTCAGCTGTCTTCATCAGTTATTTACTTCAGTTATCCCCATCACCACCAGCACTAGTCTGTCAATGGTCCAACTGCAGCATCAGTCTATGATCTTCATCAGCATTTGTCTTCAGCTTCTTCAGCAGCACTCATGGCTACTCCCAGGAAGAGCAACATATCCTACCACTTTTTTGAGCCTATGTTGACTGGTATCAGGCAGGTCCAGTCACTTATCACACCTAACCACATCCCACTGTTTAGAGAGCATTATGGGGGTATCTTGGATATGGTTATGGACCTTGATTCTTCTCAGAGAAGCATGATCCACACATGCTTGCAGTTTTATGATCCTCCATTGAGATGTTTTACCTTCCCAGTCTTTTAGTTAGGACCTCTGCTGGAAGAATTTTCTTTGCTGATTGGAGTGCTTGTCAGAGGAGGGATCCCCTTCAACCCAGAGATGATTGCTCCCAGAAGTGAAGAGATAGCAAGGGCATTGTGTTTGGAACCTGCCCTTATTGAGCAAAGTATGACAACAAAAGCTGGGATTCCTGGTTTGCATTTGGACTTCTTGATTTCTCAGGCCATCCTGAAGGCTTCATTGGGAGAGTGGAGGGCAGTCTGTGCACTGTTAGCCCTCAGCATATATGGGGCTATACTGTTTGCAGATGAGCCTAAATTTGTCCGCAAGAATGCCATCCATTTGCTTCTTCTGAAGAACCCAGTACCCACACTGCTAGGAGATTTTTACTACTCCATTCATCAGAGGAATGAGAAACAAAGGGGGAAGTTGGTAAGATGTTGTGCTCCTTTGTTTTATTCCTGGATGCTCAGACACCTGCCTAAATCAGATGCCTTCTTGAACCCACATCAGCAGAAGAATTGGGCCAAGAGGTTCATTGCCTTGACTTCAGATGATATCAGATGGTGCACCCATAACACCAAAGGTAAGGACATTATCACCAGTGGTGGACAATACCCAAATGTGCCTCTCATAGGAGTAAAAGGTTGCATCAACTACAACCCTTTACTGTTTAAGAGACAATTGGGCTATGCCTTGATTCATCCTCCCATAGGACAGGACTTAGCTGAGACCCTATATTGTGAAGTTCAACCTAATTCAGCTGTTGTCAGACAAGCATATTGGGCTTGGGACAACATCCAGACAAAAGGGATAGCCATTCTTGGAAAATGTAACAATGTTGCTTCAGCTCAGTACATAGACTGGTCTCGTGCTAGAGCTCAGATTACCAGAATGCCTTTCACCTTGGAAGACATACCTGAATCATCTACAGTACAACCTGCAACAACAGTTAGCCTGGAGGAGTTTGAAAAGTTAAAGGAAAGGAATGAGAAGCTATCTCAAGCCTTGAAGAAGACTCTTTGGAAAAAGAGAGATGGTCGCCTGGACATTGAGAGATTGGAAAAGCTCAGAGTTGAGCATCTGGCCAAGATTGAAAAGACAGAGGATTACATAAGGAAAGCAAGGGCTGGGGAACAGATATTGAAGAATTCCTGCAAGGAGGCCAAGATTCAAAAAGCTAGGGTTGAGCATTATCTGCAAGAGAGCCAGGCTAGGTGGGTCAGGATCACCGAAGCCCGTACACAAGAAGATCAGAGGACTCAAGCCAAGGTTGAACAGCTAGAGGCCAATGAGAAGAAGCAGCAGGAAGCTTTGCTGGAAGCTCAGAAGGAGATTTCAAAATTGAAGCTCAGAGCAGGATTGAAGAGATCAAAAGACCAGGATAGGCATAAGAAGCTGACTACTGCTATTGCTACCAGGAACCTCCTCATTAGGACCATTACAGAGCACCCAGTTGGTCCAGTGACTGAGGCACTCCTGAAGGAGGTCAGGGAAGATGAGTTTGGATTGGATGTCTGATTCTTCTTTGCTTGTTGTTCTTTCCTTTTGATGTACTTTTCCTTTTGTTGTATTTTGACCCTTCATGGGCATGTATTGTAAAACAAAATATGTATTGTTCATCAGTTGTAATATATATGTTAGTTTGTTTTCATTTGGGCTTTCTCTCAACAACATCAAGCATCTTCCTCGAGGTCTGGGAAGGTCAAAACCAAGAACCAAACCGGATACCTTGGAAAACAAATAAACATACTGCATTGCATACTAACTTTGTTTTTGTTTTGTAGGTTTTTGTTGTTATTCTTGTTTCTAACTGTGTTGTGATCTCAGGAAACATTGCTCGTCGCCGAGTGCTCCCTGTCAAACGCACGCACCGGTACCCTACTCGTAACAACCTTCCCGGCATTCAAATGGAGCAAGTACAGCAGGACCTGACTGAGGTCAGAAATCAGATGGCCAATGAGAGAGTATAAATGAGAAACCAAATGTCTCAATTCATGGTGTCGCTCCCGATAAATGGGACTGGCCCAGATAAAGGTACAAACGCGAACGGTCGGCGAAAGGGACAATGAGAACACACAGCAGTGAACTCACTGGAAAAGAAAAGAGTCGCCAGCTAGGCATTTTTATCCCGGAGGAAAGGCAATGCTGCATAGACCTAGAAAAAGATGGATAAGACGGTTGCGAACCAGAGAGACTGAGAAAGGGGGTTGGTTACAACCTGGGAAGGTATTAGCACCCAGATTGTCCGCCGTACTCGACGGGATCCACGCTTAAAAGATTTGTGTTTTAAAGGGGTAGTGTCAGTGCAATCTGTGTATAAAAGAGCTGGAAAGAGATGTACAGGTGTCAGTGTATAAGTGATATGGAGTATGAAAGTGTTAGTGTAAGAGTGAAAATGAATTTCTCAAGATAATGAGGCTAAAGAATGAAGCTGAAAAGAGGGGGAATATACAGAGACTTTTGTTCGATAACTGTTAAGTTATGCCTACGTATCCTCTCGTGCAATGAGGAAGTCAGAACACCGTAGTTCGACCCAAAGAGACTGAAAGATGAATTGACTTGTGAACTGCTTACTTTCCTATGCTCAAGTGTATGACCTGTCTGGCTCAGGTGCAAAATGTCTTGCATTAGACGGAAGAAGCGAGTTCTCGTTTATGAGTGACTGTGGTGAGAAAAGAATCCCGAAGGAGACGATTATTGTTTGTTTTTGAGTTTTCAGTCTTTTATTACTTTTGAAAGTTTGTCATAGGTTAATGAGCTTAAGCCTAAATCAATGGATTTGGTAAACTCATCACATCTTCCCTCTGTTTAAGGGTAATGAGATTACCTTAAGTGTGAAGTCAGATTCTCACACTTAATCACCTTTGGTGTAGGATTAAGATCATTAACCTACTTGTGATTATTTAGATGTTTTTGTTGTTTTTGTTTAGTGTTAAGTAATGAGGTTAAGCCATAATCAGGGATTAAACAGACTCATTACACCATCCTAATAGAAGGATAATAGATGAGAATGTTTAAGCTGAGGAAGACTCCTCAACTTAATCCATGATTAGGGATTAAATCCATGACAAAAAAAGCCTTTGATTAAGTGGATTTTATTTAATGATAAGATGATGAAGTGAGTTTTATGATTTGTAAGACAACTTGAGGGGGACTTGTCCATTAACACTAGGGTTAGTCCTTCTTAACCAATTAAGGAAGAATTAGAACCCTAATGCAAGGCCCAAGTTACAAGTGTGATGTCTTGATGATTATTAGATGGATTGATTAAAGGAGTTTAACACATTAAGGGTTTAACACTTAGGATTAAAGTTATACACTCCATCCTAATAGAAGGATGCAGGCATAAGCTTAATCACAAAGCCTTAAAGCCTTTAGGGTTTAGTCCCTGATTAGGAGGTGAGAAGAGAAGACTCAAAAGAGACACAAAGGTAAAACTAAGTGGGGGACTAATCAAAACCCTAATCATTGTCATGCATGGTTGTTCCTAAGGTTTGTGAGGTTCAACAAGAAAGATCTTCAATGGAACCACCAGGAAGCAGATGAAAGGATCAGAAGAAGCAAAGTAACTTGCTTCATTTAAGAAGACAAGTCACTTGAGGAAAGAAAGTGAGAAGAAGAAGAAAGAGCAAGCTCAATCTCAAACACATAACAAAATGCAGCATGGATGCATAAGAGAGATTAAAAGAAAATATGAGAAGTGAAGGCAAATCCACTTCTCAAAGTTACTTACCACCTGAAAAGTTAGTGAAAGGAATGCAATGCAATGCAAAAATGAGATGAAATGAAATGATGTAAATCAAAACCAGAAGCACATACATGATATCAATGATGCTATGATATGCTACAAACATGAAACAACACATGGGGATGATCATACAAGCTTATGGATGCAAATGAAACAAGTTAAGAACCATGAACATACATGAAAAGTTATGAAATGCAAAGGGCATACAACATGGAAAATGCAAGATGCAATGATCAAACATGCTTTCAATATGTCTTATGATGTTAAATGAATCACATGGATGCATAAAATGTCATGGCAAGTCAAGGTATGGATGCAAATGCAAGATGGATGCATATGGGAACCCAAATTAGGGTTTATGATCAAAGCATCAAACACAAACCAAAATCAGAAGCAAACATCAAGATAAAAAATTGAAAATGCATTCAAAGGATCCCTAATCCTATACTAACTCACTACCCAAAGGAGAAGTTCCAACTCTTAACCTAATTCAAGTTATGATTTTCCTAAGTTTTCTAGGGTTTTAGGGTTCCTTAACAAGAAAAATGCCAAACAAATGGAAAATGAAAGATCAAATCATGGCCATTTAATATCACAAACTACATGATATGCTAAACACAATGCAAAAAGAATCAAAGTCCAACTCTTTATGGTTAGGCAGAAATGATTTTTGGAAGTTTGGATCAAAATAATGCATCAAAATGATTTTAATTCCATGAAAAATTCTCAAAATGCATCAAGATCAAAAAAGAAATTTGGTTTGAGGGTTGGACAATGTTTCTAAATGTTTTTAAATGTTTCATGAATTTTTTGGTGATTTTTAAATACCTTAAAGTATTTTTAATAAATTAATTCTCATTAATTAATTAAAAATAAACTTTTAAATATTTAAAAATATTTTTAAATGCAAAAAATAAAAATAAAAATATTTTTGGTTTCTGAAATTTAATAAAAGTGTGCATAAAAAAATTCAGAAATTTTTAATAAGTTTTACTATTTTAAAATAAATGGAGAAAGAAATACAAAATAAATGGAATAAAAATTAAAGAAAATGAAAAGTAAACGCAATGGAGAGCCAGGATTGCATCTGGGAAGGAAAAGGTTGACTGCGCGCACAATCGAATGGTCCATATTCAAACTTCCTAATTTCTGATTTATGAATTAATTAATTAACTTAAATGTGATTAGGGTTTCTGAAAACGCATCCTGGCCCTTGAACACGCGCGGGAGTGGACCAGGTCAACTCATCCAACGCCCAAGATTCAAACTTCATTAATTACAGGGATTAAACCCTAATTATTTTCAGGTGGCCGGAGAAGACCTCCGGTCGTCTTCTCCGGTGGGAACCCCACCTGAAAATTCCTAAAATCCTCAAAACGTAACTAAAATGAAATCTAAAAGAACAGAAATCCTTCCCACACCTCACTGAATCAAAACCCTAACACAAACATCATTTATATTACATCAATCACATGAATCGAAACAAAACATTTTTTAGGGCAAGACTTTCAGAACACGATTAAACTCTCATCTCTTCACCATTTTCGAAACCAACAACATATTCATGACCAGGGAAGCATGTAGAAGCTATTAAGAACTTAAAAATCCATTTCTGGAAAAAAAGTTCATGAAGCTACCTGAGTTTTGAAGCTTTCAGTTTGCAGCTTTTTGGCTTCTTTCCTTTGTGCAATCCACTCCTATGACCTCCTTTATGAACCCTTGATGCTTAGAGAAGGTTTGTGCTGGCTGGTTTGAGAGTTTGAACAAGTTCTGTTCAAGCTCAGGTGAGAATCGTGTTCTTGGTTCTTTGAGTTTCAGGTTGATTTTAGGGGTGCTTTGTGATCAGGGTGATGTGTTGAGAAGGTCTGTGAAGTTTGTTTTAGTGTTTGTGGCTTGTATGAAGAGTTTCGAATGCTTTTGCTTTTTAGAGTGAAAATGAGAATGCTGAGTTCTTGTGTGTTTCAGGCTTGCTGGTTATGTGGTTTGGCTTGCAATTGATTTGTATAAACAATGCTCATTGGTCAGAAGATGTGACATGCCCTTTTGTGATAGGTATGGTAGCTTTTGCAATTTTGTCAACTTTGTGTAAGAGAAAGCATGGGTCATGTTCTAGCCAAGTACAAGGGTGTGGGCTGCGCAGCATGGTGAGGGAAAAGGCTAGGATTGATCAGCAAAGTAGCTAGCAAGTGGATGAGATGTGATCATGAGTTTTTGCAACTTGACTTTGCTTTTGGTTTTCATGAAGGAAACTTGATCCATGGGCCATAAAACATGTAATCCTTTGCCCCATTCTGATTTTTAAGACTTGTGTGATGTTTGTATAAGGATTAGACATCAATTAGAAGTCACAAATTGCCTTGGTACAAGTTTTTGCAAGTTTCTCATTTGGTGCATAATTTGAAAATTTAGTGATTTTAGCCAACTTTGACAAGCCATAACTTTTGATCAAAAATGAATTAGGTCATGTTCTTGTACTTTTTGAAAAGGGAAAGATCTAATTTACAACTTTCATGACCAAAGTTTTTCCATTTGAAGCTTTCTTGAATCAAAAAGTAAGGGTTGAAAAAGTTGCATAAAATGACATTTCCATTAAAAGTCAAACTTGCCCAAAAAGTCAACTTTGCAAAAGACTTGAAATTCTTGAATTTTGTGAATTTCCAACTTATTCCATGATCAAATAAAGATCATATACACTCAAAATGATGAAGATCACCCCTTGGTTGGGTCATTGGGGGCCTCAGATGCCCTGATTTTGCACTGACTTGCTTGAAAAGTCAACTCTTGATCAAATGACTTCCCCATGGAATTTCTTCATGAAAATTGATATGCATACTCCCTATACCATATAGAGACCAATAGAAACAAGAATGACCAAAAAATTTGGAGTTATGGCCTCTGAAACCAAAACCCTAATTTTAGGTCATCTGTGCAGTCAAGCCTGGCTCTGCTTCCACACCAATCTCAGTTCTTGTGATTCTTTGTCATTCTTGACTTTGAGAGGATACAATATGATATTAGAACATACATGGACCCCATTGAAGTGTTTGATTGTCTTTGGAGTGGCTCAAAAGGCTCTTGGATTGCTCAGATCACAAACCCTAGATGCAGATGACTTAGAACCAATGCAAAGACTCAAAAATGTGGTATGAGATGTTATGATTGTGTTTATGCATATGAAGTGATCACAAGCCATGGTGTGAATGGGTGAGGGCAAATTTGGGGTGTTTACAGCTGCCCCTATTCAAACATGAGTTAGCTGTGCAGGATGTAAGCAGCGGCTTAACAGGCAAACAAGATAACTTGTGGTTGAATACCAAAGACAGTCCAAAATTTGCACTCACAGAATGTAGAAGAAAAAGGATATAGATTGTAAAGAAAATAAAGTATATTGTAAAGTGCAGGCGACGGAGGACGACCGTCGAGCAGAGGACGACTGCTGGGTAAAGAGCAATGACGGGGACGGCCGACATGCTGGAAAGGTGCGGGAAATAAAGCGATGACGGGGACGGCCGACATGCTGGGGATAAAAGGTATTATGATGGGGACGGCCATCAAGTAAAGCTGTAAGATTCTCTGGGGATTAATGAAACATGACGGGGACGGCCATCAAGTTCATAAAGTGAAGTAACCAACGATGGGGACGGCCATCGGGCTAAAAAAGAAAAGGGACCACGACAGGGACGGCCATCGGGTTAAAGAATAAATGAAATAAACAGATGATGAGGTACGGTCATCAAAGGTGAAGGACGATCACCTAGCAGGGGACGACTGCTCTGTTGGGGATAAGATGAGGGACGGTCATCTAAGGTGGAGGATGACCACCTGGCAGGGTACGGCTGCCGAAAATATCGCGACATAGGACGAATGTCGGATAAAAGTCAACGATGGGGACGGCCATCGGATGAGCATGATGGAGGACGACCATCAAGAGGTGGAGGACGACCACCTAGCAGGGGACGGATGCTCTCGAGGTTTATCATGACATAGGACGAATGTCAGGTAACCAAAGATCAACAATGGGGACGGCCATTGGATAAAATGATGAAGGACGATCATCAAAAGGGTGGAGGACGACCACCTAGCAGGGAACGGCTGCTAAATATCACGACAGAAGACGAATGTCGGATAGAAAATAAACGATGGGGACGGCCATCGGATGAGCATGACGGAGGACGACCATCAAGAGGTGGAGGACGACCACCTAGCAGGGTACGGCTGCTCTCAGGGTTTATCATGACACAGGACGAATGTCAGATAAAAAAGAAAATTTACTTTGCTGGCGATCTACTGGGGAATAGTAAACACGGACGAGTGTCTACATCCAAGAAATGAAAGGTATAAGTGTTTGGTATTGTGTATAGATTAAAGATGCGGACGAGCATCCTTAAGACTATGATACGGACGAGTATCAGGTAGAAACAAATACTGACACGTGTTCAGAGATGATGATACGGACGAGTATCAACTGGTTAACAAAGAACACGGACGAGTGTTGAATCTGAAGGGACTCTTCTGGGGAATAGTAGACACAGACGAGTGTCTATATTCAAGGAGACGTAAGTGTTTGACACAATGTATGGATTAAAGGTGCGGACGAGCATCCTTAAGACTATGATACGGACGAGTATCAGATAGAAACAAACACTTGACGCATATTCTGAGATGATGGTACGGACGAGTACCAACTGGTTAACAAAGAACACGGACTAGTGACGAATCTGAGGGGATATAAACGGTATATGCGAGATACGGACGAGTATCTGTATAAGTATGAGTGGTGTATAGATGAGTGTTTAATCTGCTGGGGAGAGTGACACGGGCGAGTGTCGAAAGGAGAAAAGTATAGTATGAATTGAGTATCTGATATACAAAGTGTTTATGTTACTGTATTGGGGGAAATGACATGGACGGATGTCAAGGAAATAGTATTTAAGTATATGTGAGTGAAAAGAGAACAATCTTTGGCTTTCTGCTGGGGATATGACACGGACGGGTGCCGAAGAGTATCTATAATACGGGTGGTCTTGTTTGCAAAGAGCGTTCAGACGATTTTACTGGGGAATGATGACACGGACGGGTGTCCAAAATGAGTATATATTGGTGTTTGTGAATGTGAGGCAACTGCTTTTGTTGGGGAATCTGGGGGTTTTTTCTGTATATTGTCGGTGAGTTTCAATATTCACAAGTGTTTGATTCAAAACATGGCTTATGATTATGTTATATGTTTGATTTTTGCCGTAATGCTCCGTATTAAACGGAATGCTACGCTTTGTGGGTGAATGATGATGCGAATGCTATGATCATGCAAAGATACCAAACTGGGATTTGGATCCCGTTGCTGTGAAAGATCTCTGGTCGATCTGTTTGAAGTGGACATCCCAGCTGGGGATGATATCATTGGTATATCTGTCGAGATGTATCTGCTTGGGGAAATAAGTCACTGATAGACCTATTCCAGTAAATGAGAGACCCAGCTGGGGTTTGTAGAAGCTTTCGTCGCTCTGTTGTGATTTCTTCATGCGTTGCTCTTCTGAATAGAGGCTGACACTCTGTGGGGAAGTGGTTCCCTGGCTCTTGTACTTGGCTGAGGAAGAATGATTGGTACCTCGGCTGAGAGAAGTGACAAGTGGCAACTCAGCTGGGGAGAAAGCACTTTGAGTGCTAAGACTGAGTGTTGATTTGCCAGCTTGCTGGGATGAAGCTTACATGCCCCCAAGTTGTGCTTCGAATACCTGCAATCCTGCAAAGATAGAAACGCACAAGTATTCCCGGGGTATCCTTTACTGGATTCCGTCATAGGAGTTTAGACACTCCCGAGAGTAAGTATATTCCCTGCAAGCACGTGTTTTATTATTTTTGAGGAAAAGCATCTGTACTTATGCAATCAGCTTTTTAGAGACATCAGACATTCTTTGCGAATGAAAATAAACTGTACGAGACGAGACATGACTGAAAATCTGATTTTATTAACTCAAATGCCCTGAATTGGCAAGATACAGTCAAAGAAACATATCTCCTAAAATGAGGAGATTGTTACAAATTGGGAAATAAAATGCTGGCAATGTTGACGACGCTTTAAGGAGCTTCCTCTTCTGGTATGACTTGTATGACTTTTGACGTTCTTCTCGTCTTGCTTTCTGAAGAAGGTTGATTCTGATTGGAGCTTGATCCTTTCGGGGTTTACCAAGTTGTGAGGGCTACAGACGAATTCAGAATGCAGTTATTTGCTTATTCCCTTGTTTTGCATGGATCGCCCTTTCGGGTTTTCAATCCATCGGGATACCCTTTTTTGCCTGAGTTGTCCAATGCGGCTTTTCAACTCAGCGGGTGTACATTTTTTGTTTATTTTTCCCTTATTTTTGCCCGAGTCTTTCATTCTGTTTTTGACTCGCCGGGATGCCCTATTTTTGCCTGGACTTACATTCTGTTTTTATGTCCAGCGGGTCATTTTATGCGAAGTATTTTTTAACTGCATCTGAATTCACAGGGGACGGGAAATCTTCATCATCCATGGTGCTGAGCATCAGTGCTCCACCAGAGAAAACTTTCTTTACCACGAATGGTCCTTCATAATTCGGAGTCCATTTGCCCCTGTGGTCTGTATGAGGAGGGAGGATTCTTTTCAGCACAAGATCTCCTACTTGGTACTCTCGGTGCCCGACTCTCTGATCGAAGGCTCTCTTCATTCTCTTCTGATACAACTGCCCATGACAGACTGCAGTCAATCTTTTCTCTTCAATCAGATTCAGCTGTTCGTATCGGGACCGAACCCATTCTGCTTCGTTTAACTTAACATCCATCAATACCCGTAGGGAGGGTAATTCAACTTCAACAGGTAGGACTTCTTCCATACCATACACAAGTTGATACGGTGTTTCCCCAGTGGATGTTCTGATTGACGTGCGGTACCCATGCAAGGCAAATGGTAGCATTTCATGCCAGTCTTTGTAGGTAACTACCATATTTTGCACAATCTTCTTGATATTCTTGTTAGCTGCCTCAACAGCGCCATTCATCTTTGGCTTGTAAGGAGAAGAATTGTGGTGTTGGATTTTGAAGTCCCGGCACAGTTCTGCCATCATTTTGTTATTCAAGTTGGAACCATTATCAATAACGATTCGCTCGGGAACTCCGTATCGACAGATGATATCTCTTTTCAGAAATCTGGCTACCACTTGTCTTGTAACATTGGCATAGGAAGCTGCTTCGACCCACTTGGTGAAATAGTTAATAGCGACTAAGATGAATCTGTGGCCATTCGAAGCAGTCGGTTCAATCTTGCCAATCATATCAATGCCCCACATGGCAAAGGGCCAAGGTGAAGACATTATATTCAAAGGATTGGGAGGCACATGCACCTTATCCGCATAAATCTGGCATTTATGGCATTTTCTGGCGTAGGCACAACAGTCAGCATCCATTGTTATCCAGTAATAACCTGATCTTAGCAACTTCTTGGCCATGGCATGCCCTCCAGCATGGGTACCAAAGGATCCTTCGTGCACTTCATGCATTAACAGGTCTGCTTCTGTTTTATCAACGCATCTGAGGAGTACCATATCAAAGTTCCTTTTGTACAAAGAACCATCAGTGTTCAGGAAGAAACTACCAGCAAGCCTTCTCAAAGTCTTCTTATCATTGGAAGATGCCCCAGATGGGTATGTTTGATCCTCCAAGAAGCACTTAATGTCATGGAACCAAGGCTCATCATCTTTGGCAACGTCTGCTGCAAATACATATGCCGGTCTGTCAAGTCTGGACACTGAAATCTGAGGTACAAAGTTGGCCGCTTGAACTTTGATCATGGACGAAATGGTAGCCAGAGCATCTGCAAACTGATTCTCGTCCCGAGGGATATACTCAAGCTTGACTGTTGAAAAGAAAGTCAATAACCTCCTTGTATAATCCCTGTAAGGTATCAGATGATCCTGGTGTGTGTATCATTTGCCGTTGGTTTGATTAACTACCAGAGCTGAATCTCCGAATATAGTCAATGTCTTGATCCTGAGGTCAATGGCTTCCTCAAGACCCATAATGCAAGCTATGTATTCAGCTTCGTTGTTAGTGCAGTTGAAAGTGAGTTTTTCCGAGAATGGCATGTGAAATCCTTTGGGTGTAATAAGTACTGCACCAACACCACGACCATTCATGTTAACAGCCCCATCAAACATCATAGTCCATTCTTCTTCCAGGTCAGGCCCTTCAGTGTGAACAGGCTCTTCGTGATCTTTTGCTTTTATGAACATGATGTCTTCATCAGGGAAGTCAAACCTCATAGGCTGGTAATCATCGATAGGTTGCTCAGTAAGATATTCAGACAATACATTGCCCTTGATGGCCTTCTGAGATGTGTACTGAATGTCATATTCTGCGAGGATCATTTGCCATCTTGCAACCCGTCCGGTAAGCGCTGGCTTCTCAAATATGTACTTGACTGGGTCCATCTTTGAGATCAATAAGGTGGTGTGGGTCAACATATATAGCCTCAGTCGGCGAGCAGCCCACGCTAAAGCACAGCAAGTTTTCTCGAGCAGTGAATAACGTTGTTCACAGTCGGTAAACTTTTTGCTTAGGTAGTAAATTGCATACTCTTTTCGACCAGACTCGTCATGCTGGCCCAGCACACACCCCATTGACTCTTCTAATACTATCAAGTACATGATTAGACGTCTTCCTTCAACTGGAGGCATAAGGATTGGAGGCTCTTGTAAGTATTCCTTGATCTTGTCAAAAGCCTTCTGGCAGTCTTCGTTCCACCTGACCGTTTGTTCTTTTCTTAATAGCTTGAACAAAGGCTCACAGGTTGCTGTAAGGTGAGATATGAACCTTGAAATGTAGTTCAATCTACCTAGAAACCCCCGAACTTCTTTTTCTGTCTTCAGTGCAGGCATCTCTTGAATAGCTTTGACTTTATCAGGGTCAACCTCAATCCCTTTCTCGCTTACAATAAACCCCAGCAGCTTACCAGATCGCACCCCGAATGTGCATTTAATGGGGTTCAACTTCAGTTGGTACTTCCTCAGACGCTTGAATAGCTTTAGCAGATTCACCAGGTGACCTTCTTCAGTAAGGGACTTGGCAATCATATCATCCACATAACATTCGATTTCTTTATGGATCATATCGTGGAATAATGTCACCATAGCCCGTTGATATGTTGCACCATCATTCTTTAATCCGAATGGCATCACCTTGTAACAGAATGTGCCCCAGGGTGTGATGAAGGTTGTCTTCTCCATGTCTTCAGGTGACATCTTGATCTGATTATATCCTGAAAATCCGTCCATGAAGGAGAATACCGAGAACTGAGCTGTGTTATCCACCAATACATCAATGTGAGGTAAAGGGAAGTCATCCTTTGGGCTAGCTCTGTTCAGATCCCGGTAGTCAACACACATTCTTACTTTGCCGTCTTTCTTGGGCACAGGTACTATGTTAGCAACCCATGGTGGATAGCTAGTTACAGCAAGGAACCCGGCGTCCCATTGCTTTTGCACCTCTTCTTTGATCTTCATTGCCATGTCTGGGCGAGTACGGCGCAGTTTCTGTTTAACTGGTGGGCATTCTTCTCTTAAAGGCAGCTTGTGCACAACAATGTCAGTGTCCAACCCTGGCATATCTTGGTAAGACCAAGCAAACACGTCCACATATTCTTGAAGCAGATCAATCAGTTGTCTCTTCACTGAGTCTTGCAAGCAGGCCTCGATTTTAACTTCTTTCACGTCTTCATCTGTACCAAGATTGATTGTTTCAACCTCCTCCTGATGAGGAGTGATAACTTTTTCCTCTTGTCTCAACAACCTGGCTAGCTCTTCAGGAAGCTCATATTCTTCTTCAATCCCTTCATCAGCTTGATTGATTGGATTGTCAAAGTCATACGAAGTCATAGCCGTGCTGTTGTCGGTGCTGTCTGGAAGGCACTCTCTGCAAGGGTTTAGTTTGTTCATTTTAGTGATTTGATTTTAATCTTTGTTTAGAAAAGTGAAATAAAATTGTCATTTTGAAAACACTGCCATTTATTTTTTTGTACAAAAAGAAAAATGGAAAAACAATGAGTGAAAAAGGAAAAAAGACTCATTTGCAAAAAGATGTCTGATATTTCATTGATTAATCTTGTTGCACAAAAAGTACAGATGGCCCGATTACAAAATGAGTCTTGTCATCTTGGGCAAGATGCAAGACTTTGATGCATGCTATTAAATTACAGGAAATAATAATTACTCTGCATGAGTAACTCTTATAATTTCCTGGGAAGACCAGTTTGAGATACTGCTCCCCGGGACCTTTGGACGTATCCAGTTCTCCAGATTGCGTTCTTCTTCCGACTCGTCTTCCAGATTGTTGATAGCATCAGGGGTGAGCATCCCCCCACTGACAAAACCGGGCTTCTCAGCAGCCTCTGCTTGATTTTGTTGAGTTGGTCTGTAACCCAACCCAAACTTGTCCTTCTTTTCCTCCACAGATAAAACCTTGCCCCAGCCTTGGGCAGTTCCTTCCTCAACAACCTTTCGGGCTTGTTGATAAGATGCCATGGAGATTCCAGATACAGCGGATGCTTCATTTATGTTTAGGGCCTCAAACCCTTGACTCATTGTTTCATGGATCTCCCCATCCATCTCAATATATTTGTAGGTAGCCAGATGGCTGACAAAAATATCCTCCTCTCCACAGATAGTAACGACTTGGCCCTCCCACTCGAATTTTAACTTCTGGTGAAGGGTTGAGGTCACGGCGCCGGCGGGGTGAATCCATGGCCTTCCCAATAAACAGCTGTAGGCAGGCTGTATATCCATCACGTAGAAGGTCGTTTTGAAAGTTTGTGGGCCAATCGTTATAGGCAACTCAATTTCTCCCAGAACCGATCTCTTGGAACCATCAAAGGCTCTCACTACCAGGTTGCTGGGGCGTAGTGCCAATCCTTCATACTCTAGCTTCACAAGGGCCTTTTTAGGTAAGACATTGAGGGATGATCCTGTGTCTACCAGCACATGGGAAAGGACTGCACCTTTACATTCCATGGTAATGTGCAAAGCCTTGTTATGATTGTGGCTTTCTGTAGTCAAATCAGTGTTGGTAAACCCTAGCCCATTGCTAGCAGTAACATTTCCAACCACAGCTTCCAACTGATTGACGGTGATCTCTTCTGGCACATAAGCTGCGTGCAAGACTTTTAGTAGTGCATTCCGATGAGCTTCGGAGCACATGAGCAACGATAGAATAGAGATCTTGGAAGGCGTCTGGTGAAGCTGGTCCACTATCTTGTAATCACTCTTCTTGATGATTCTCATGAATTCATCAACTTCTTGATCAAAGGGTGTTTTTGGAGCTTCTTTAACAGCTTGATCTTCTTGTACCAGGCTCTTCCCTTTTGCCTTGGCAGCAGCTTCTGCTTCGGCAGTGGATCTTTGTATTTATGGAGCAAAGAGACGTCCGCTTCGAGTGAAGCCTCCGCCTCCTCCCACATTGTCTATTTGTGGTGCAGGGGTTGATGATTCAAGAGTGATTTTCTGTCCTTCGCAGTATAGATCAGAGCCGTAATGCCAAGGAATGGCATTACTGCTTTCATAAGGCATTGGCCCAGGCACTGTGATGGTGACTGGACTGATGGCAGCTGCAGAAGGGACCATGATAGTCTGTGGATCGTAGTATATTGTGACTGGTGCTCTGATGGGAGTGGCATTTTGTGAGTTGTAGGCAGAATCATTTTTAGGATCATAATAAATTGTAACTGTTGAGACATTTGCTGTTGAAGTTGTAGGAGACATTGTTGGAAGGATGGATGTTGTTGTTGTATGAGATTCTAAATGAAGTGGTGCTGAAGTTGTAGAAGGAATGTTTGCTGATATCTGGTCAGTTGAAGTAACAGATGAAGCATTTGTTGATGAAACCGAAGAGTTGTCTGGAACAATGGTTGTTGCAGTTGTAGAAGACTCGGGAACTGTTGTTAATGAGATTGCTGGATTTGTTGGAATTGATGTTGTAATTTGAAGCAGGCCACTCTGGATGAGACCATCTATGCCATCTCTCAAGTTATCACAACCATTCACTGAAATGTTGCAATAAGCGCACCCTAACTCACGTCCCGGGAACATTTGACATTCGAGGAGTTGAGCTTTAATCTCTACCAACAGTGTCCGAATCTGACCCACACTGGTTATCAAATAAGACGGCTTGTCTTCTTCAATAGCATTGATTCTGGGACCTCCGTGGTGTGGCATAGGGTTTTTGTTAACATTTGGTGGTGGTGCGAAGTTTAGAGCCTTAGAGTCTACCAGGTCTTGTACCTTCATGTGCAAAGCTCTGCACTTCTCTGTACTATGGCCAGGTGCATTTGAATGGAAAGCACATCTGGCGTTGGAGTCGTAGTTTCTGGGTAGACTAGTAGGATCCGGAGGTGCCAACGTCCTTAGCTCAACCAGGTTGAGTTTCAGGAGTTGTGGAAGTAATGTGGCATAGGGCATAGGGATCGGATCGATCACCCTATTGGCCTGAGATGGTCTCTGTTGATATGGCCTTTGCTGATTGTTGTTGTTGGCGTTGTTGTAGTTTCTCTGAGGAGGATACTGATTCTGTTGCTGATAATTTTGTTGCGGTGGTTGATAAGCTGGTTGTGGGTGAGCTGGAGCGGGGATGGTGACTGCTGCCACAGACCTATGAACATATTGGGGTCTGCCCCTGCCGGCGTGGATAGCATTGGTCTCACCAGTTCTTCTTGGGCCCACAAAAGGCTTCCTTGTATTGCTGGATGAGCTGGCACCGTTGTCAGAAATTTTGCCCATCTTTAACAAGCTCTCAATTCTCTCTCCAGCTATAACAACATCTGCAAAGCTGGTTGAAGAGAAGGCAGCTAGCCTGTCAATGTATGTTCCTTGGAGGGTGTTCATAAACATATCTGCCATCTCCCTCTCTGACATAAGTGGCTGGACAGCAGCAGCCAATTGCCTCCATCTCTGGGCGTACTCTCGGAAGCTTTCTCTAGATGACTGTGACATTCCCATTAGGAGGGTCCTGTTGGGTGCCATATCCAAATTATACTGGTATTGTCTAATGAAGGCTTCTGCCAAATCCTTCCAACACCTGATGGTTGCTCTAGTCAGATGTGAGTACCATTCCCTTGAAGCTCCCGTTAAGCTATCCTCAAAATAAAACATCCATAGCTTCTCGTCCATGGTATATGCTTTCAACCTCCCAAGAAAGGATTGTAAGTGGGTCCGTGGGCAGGAAGTCCCGTTGTACTTTTCAAAACAAGGAGGCTTAAACTTATGGGGAATCCTGACCCCGTCTACCAAGCCCATGTCCATAACATCAAAACCCAAAGAGTTTTGAGACTCCAAGGATCTTAATTTCTCAGCAATCTCTTCTAGCCTTCTGTCATAGGCTTCTTCCCCAGCTCCCATCACTGTGAACTGATCTTCCTGGGGGTCTTCTTGCAGCACCCTGCCTACAGTGGCAGTCCCTTGAACATTTGCAGGAATGTTGATCTCTGGATGAAGGTGGGGTCCAAATACAGGGGGGTTAACATGAGGTTGGACCCTCTCATTGTTGCTTGTGCCAGCAGTCCCTAGATGGGGATCTTCCTAATTCTGCCTTTCTACCATTGCTCTTAATCTCTCTTGGCTCTGAGCCATATTGTTCATCACCTCCATAAATTGTGTCATCTGATTCCTCATTTCTAGCCTCTCATTGGCCATTTGGTTCCTGACCTCTGTAAGGTCCTGCTGTACCTGGTCCATTTGTATGCCCGGAAGATTGTTACGGGTTGGATATCTGTGTGGACGGTTGAGTGGGAACACACGTCGTCGAGCAATAGTTCCTGAAATCACAACAGAGTTAGCAACAACAACAAAGTAAACCTACAAAACAAACAAAAGGGTTAGTATGCAATGCAGTTATGCTCATTTGTTTCCAAGGTATCCGGCTTGGCACTTGGTTTTGACCTTTCCAGACCCTTGAAGAAGATGCTGTTGATGTTGCTTTGAAGAATTCAGATAAAACTAACTGATACATATATTACAAAAAGGTAAATGATACATAATTTGTTTTTTTTACAATACATGCCCTCTGAGGGGTCAAAGATACAACATAAAGAAAAGTACATGAAATGAAAACAACAACAAGCAAAAGTCAGACACCAAGACCAAACTCATCCTCCTGAACTTCCTTGAGAAGTGCTTCAGTCACAGGATCAGCTGGACGCTCTGTAAGATTCCTGATAAGGAGATTCCTGGTAGTAACAGCTGCAGTTAGCTTCTTGTGTTGACTCTGGTCCTTTGACCTCTTCACACCAGCTCTAATCTTCAACTCTGAGATCTCCCTCTGGGCTGCTGCCAGGGCTTCCTGTTGCTCTTTTGCACTAGCTTCCAGCTACTCAATCTTATCCTGAGTCCTCTTATCTTCCAGAGTACGAGCTTCGGTGATCCTGACCCACCTAGCTTGACTCTCCTTCAGATACAAATCAGTCCTGGCTTTTTGGAACTGAGCTTCCTTGCAGGCATTCTTCAGGATCTGTTCTCCAGCCCTAGACTTCTTGATGTAATCTTCAGACTTCTCAATTCTAGCCAGATGCTCTATTTTCAACTTTTCCAACCTTTCAATATCCAACCTACCATCACTCCTCTCCCAGAGGGTCTTTTGTAGAGCCTGAGTCAACTTCTCATTTCTCTCTTTTAGTTTCTCAAACTCCTCCAAACTGATAGTGACAGGAGGTGGTGCTGAGGATGGTCCAGGCATATCCTCCATGGTAAAGGGCATTCCATAAAATTGAGCCCTGGCATGGGACCACTCATAGTACTGTGCTGAGGCCACATTGTTGCACTTTCCAAGAATGGTGACTCCTTTAGTCTGAACATTGTCCCAGGCCCAAGCTGCTTGCCTGACAATAGCCAGATTAGGCTTGTTCTCGCAGTAAAGGGTCTCAGCCGAGTCTTGTGCTTTAGGAGTGTGGACCAATGCATAGCCCAGTTGTCTTTTGAATAGCAGAGGGTTGTAGTTGATGCAACCCTTTACTCCTATCAGGGGTACATTGGGAAACTGCCCACAGCGGGTAATAATATCCCTGCCCTTTGTGCTCTTAGTGCACCACCTGATATCAGCTGAGGTCAGAGCAGTGAGTCTTCTAGCCCAATTCTGTTGCTGATGAGGGTTCAGAAATGCATCAGTTTTAGGCAAATGTCTGAGCAACCAAGTATGGAACAAAGGAGCACAGCACCTCACTAATCTTCCCCTCTGCTTTTCATTCCTCTGGTGGACTGAGTAGTAGAAATCCCCCAATAAAGTGGGCACTGGGTTCTTCAGGATGAAAAGATGGATTGCACTCTTGCTAATAAACTTAGGCTCATCTGCAAAAAGTAAGACCCCATATATGCTAAGGGCCAATAAAGCACAGACTGCTTTCCATTCCCCTGAGGAGGCCTTCAGGGTAGCCTGAGATATTAAGAAATCCAGATGTAGACCAGAGATTCCAGCTTTGGTAGTCATGTTCTGCCTAATCAAGACTGGTTCCAAATACAAAGCCTTTGCCACCTCTTTATTACTAGGAAAGACCATCTCAGGGTTGAAGCGGACACCACCCCTGACAGGTACACCAACCAATGATGAATATTCCTCCAATAAAGGTCCCAACTGAAAATCCTGAAAGGTAAAGCACCTCAGAGGGGGATCATAGAACTGCAGGCAAGTATGAATCAAGCTCCTCTGTGAAGGGTCCAAATCCATAACCACATCAAGTATGCCTCCATAGTGTTCTCTGAAAAGTGGTATATGGTCTGGAGTAATCAGGGTCTGGATCTTCCTGATGTCAGCTAGCTCAGGCTGAAAGAAATGATAAGAGATGTTACTCTTCTTAGGTGCCATGTTGTTGAAGAAGAGTGGAGACAGGTGCTGATGATGGAGAAGAAATACTGATGATGGGCCACTGACAGGCTGAGACTGATGATGCAGATAGCAGATAGCTGAAGTAGATACTGATGAATATAGGTCTATGCTGATGATGGGGTCAAAACCAAGCCAAAAATAAAGTATGGATACCCTGAAAAACAAATAAGCAAATGTTAAAATGATGCAATGATGATGTATGCAAATGATATGCAAGGGTTTGTGACTGAGCTGGATCTGATCAAGTGCTCTGATATATGTTCAAGAAATCCAGATGGAGGTCTATAAGTCCAGTAACCAAGGTAGGGGGACTCAAATAAAGAGCCACATGTCCAGGTTTTAGAATCACAAGAACTGTTCCAAGATGGAGTACTCTTAATCAAACAAAGTAACAGGGTATGCTGAGGTCAAGGGTACCTGCAAACCTGTAAACAGCCCAACCCCCTCACAGGTGGTGATCTAAAACAAGGATCCTCAGACTTGGATCAGTTATGAGAAGTGTAAACACTTCTAACCCGGAGGTACAGTGTTTACAATAACCATAACAGATCCTCCTCTAATTCACCTCAGTTTCTGAAGGTCATAAAAAGGTCATCCAGACTTAGCAGGCTTCCCAGATAGCCCTGGTATTGCAGGAAATCTGCAACACAGAGTTCTCAAGAAGAAACCCATATCTGAACCGTGTTTCATATTCCCGCACCAGACCGAGATAGAATGGGAAAGAATATGAACCACTCTAGCCTAGGTGTCACTCAGGTCCCAGGTATAGGACCTCAACTCTCAATAGAACCCCATCCACCAAAGCAACAAACAGATCCAGCCAGACAGCATGACAGTATGATATATGTAAAGCTATAAAGAAAGTAATAAACAACTGTACATAAAGCAGTAAGTAAAACAAATATACAAACACAGATAGCACATAACACCCCAATAAACACAAACCAATCAAGCGCTAGGAGGAACCCACAAAAAGAACCAGAAGCCCTGGTTACAGTATAAGGGTCCCCAGCAGAGTCGCCAAGCTGTCGCTCCCGATAAATGGGACTGGCCCAGATAAAGGTACAGACGCGAACGGTCGGCGAAAGGGACAATGAGAACACACAGCAGTGAACTCACTGGAAAAGAAAAGAGTCGCCAGCTAGGCATTTTTATCCCGGAGGAAAGGCAATGCTGCATAGACCTAGAAAAAGATGGATAAGACGGTTGCGAACCAGAGAGACTGAGAAAGGGGGTTGGTTACAACCTGGGAAGGTATTAGCACCCAGATTGTCCGCCGTACTCGACGGGATCCACGCTTAAAAGATTTGTGTTTTAAAGGGGTAGTGTCAGTGCAATCTGTGTATAAAAGAGCTGGAAAGAGATGTACAGGTGTCAGTGTATAAGTGATATGGAGTATGAAAGTGTCAGTGTAAGAGTGAAAATGAATTGCTCAAGATAATGAGGCTAAAGAATGAAGCTGAAAAGAGGGGGAATATACAGAGACTTTTGTTCGATAACTGTTAAGTTATGCCTACGTATCCTCTCGTGCAATGAGGAAGTCAGAACACCGTAGTTCGACCCAAAGAGACTGAAAGATGAATTGACTTGTGAACTGCTTACTTGCCTATGCTCAAGTGTATGACCTGTCTGGCTCAGGTGCAAACTGTCTTGCATTAGACGGAAGAAGCGAGTTCTCGTTTATGAGTGACTGCGGTGAGAAAAGAATCCCGAAGGAGACGATTATTGTTTGTTTTTGAGTTTTCAGTCTTTTATTACTTTTGAAAGTTTGTCATAGGTTAATGAGCTTAAGCCTAAATCAATGTATTTGGTAAACTCATCACATCTTCCCTCTGTTTAGGGGTAATGAGATTACCTTAAGTGTGAAGTCAGATTCTCACACTTAATCACCTTTGGTGTAGGATTAAGATCATTAACCTACTTGTGATTATTTAGATGTTTTTGTTGTTTTTGTTTAGTGTTAAGTAATGAGGTTAAGCCATAATCAGGGATTAAACAGACTCATTACACCATCCTAATAGAAGGATAATAGATGAGAATGTTTAAGCTGAGGAAGACTCCTCAACTTAATCCATGATTAGGGATTAAACCCATGACAAAACAAGCCTTTGATTAAGTGGATTTTATTTAATGATAAGATGATGAAGTGAGTTTTATGATTTGTAAGACAACTTGAGGGGGACTTGTCCATTAACACTAGGGTTAGTCCTTCTTAACCAATTAAGGAAGAATTAGAACCCTAATGCAAGGCCCAAGTTACAAGTGTGATGTCTTGATGATTATTAGATGGATTGATTAAAGGAGTTAAACACATTAAGGGTTTAACACTTAGGATTAAAGTTATACACTCCATCCTAATAGAAGGATGCAGGCATAAGCTTAATCACAAAGCCTTAAAGCCTTTAGGGTTTAGTCCCTGATTAGGAGGTGAGAAGAGAAGACTCAAAAGAGACACAAAGGTAAAACTAAGTGGGGGACTAATCAAAACCCTAATCATTGTCATGCATGGTTGTTCCTAAGGTTTGTGAGGTTCAACAAGAAAGATCTTCAATGGAACCACCAGGAAGCAGATGAAAGGATCAGAAGAAGCAAAGTAACTTGCTTCATTTAAGAAGACAAGTCACTTGAGGAAAGAAAGTGAGAAGAAGAAGAAAGAGCAAGCTCAATCTCAAACACATAACAAAATGCAGCATGGATGCATAAGAGAGATGAAAAGAAAATATGAGAAGTGAAGGCAAATCCACTTCTCAAAGTTACTTACCACCTGAAAAGTTAGTGAAAGGAATGCAATGCAATGCAAAAATGAGATGAAATGACATGATGTAAATCAAAACCAGAAGCACATACATGATATCAATGATGCTATGAGATGCTACAAACATGAAACAACACATGGGTATGATCATACAAGCTTATGGATGCAAATGAAACAAGTTAAGAACCATGAACATACATGAAAAGTTATGAAATGCAAAGGGCATACAACATGGCAAATGCAAGATGCAATGATCAAACATGCTTTAAATATGTCTTATGATGTTAAATGAATCACATGGATGCATAAAATGTCATGGCAAGTCAAGGTATGGATGCAAATGCAAGATGGATGCATATGGGAACCCAAATTAGGGTTTATGATCAAAGCATCAAACACAAACCAAAATCAGAAGCAAACATCAAGATAAAAAATTGAAAATGCATTCAAAGGATCCCTAATCCTATACTAACTCACTGCCCAAAGGAGAGGTTCCAACTCTTAACCTAATTCAAGTTATGATTTTCCTAAGTTTTCTAGGGTTTTAGGGTTCCTTAACAAGAAAAATGCCAAACAAATGGAAAATGAAAGATCAAATCATGGCCATTTAATCTCACAAACTACATGATATGCTAAACACAATGCAAAAAGAATCAAAGTCCAACTCTTTATGGTTAGGCAGAAATGATTTTTGGAAGTTTGGATCAAAATAATGCATCAAAATGATTTTAATTCCATGAAAAATTCTCAAAATGCATCAAGATCAAAAAGGAAATTTGGTTTGAGGGTTGGACAATGTTTCTAAATGTTTTTAAATGTTTCATGAATTTTTTGGTGATTTTTAAATACCTAAAATTATTTTTAATAAATTAATTCTCATTAATTAATTAAAAATAAACTTTTAAATATTTAAAAATACTTTTTAAATGCAAAAAATAAAAATAAAAATATTTTTGGTTTCTGAAATTTAATAAAAGTGTGCATAAAAAATTTCAGAATTTTTTAATAAGTTTTACTATTTTAAAATAAATGGAGAAAGAAATACAAAATAAATGGAATAAAAATTAAAGAAAATGAAAAGTAAACGCAATGGAGAGCCAGGATTGCATCTGGGAAGGAAAAGGTTGACTGCGCGCGCAATCGAATGGTCCTTATTCAAACTTCCTAATTTCTGATTTATGAATTAATTAATTAACTTAATTGTGATTAGGGTTTCTGAAAACGCATCCTGGCCCTTGAACACGCGCGGGAGTGGACCAGGTCAACTCATCCAACGCTCAAGATTCAAACTTCATTAATTACAGGGATTAAACCCTAATTATTTTCAGGTGGCCGGAGAAGACCTCCGGTCGTCTTCTCCGGTGGGAACCCCACCTGAAAATTCCTAAAATCCTCAAAACGTAACTAAAATGAAATCTAAAAGAACAGAAATCCTTCCCACACCTCACTGAATCAAAACCCTAACACAAACATCATTTATATTACATCAATCACATGAATCGAAACAAAACATTTTTTAGGGCAAGACTTTCATAACACGATTAAACTCTCATGTCTTCACCATTTTCGAAACCAACAACATATTCATGACCAGGGAAGCATGTAGAAGCTATTAAGAACTTGAAAATCCATTTCTGGAAAAAAAGTTCATGAAGCTACCTGAGTTTTGAAGCTTTCAGTTTGCAGCTTTCTGGCTTCTTTCCTTTGTGCAATCCACTCCTATGACCTCCTTTATGAACCCTTGATGCTTAGAGAAGGTTTGTGCTGGCTGGTTTGAGAGTTTGAACAAGTTCTGTTCAAGCTCAGGTGAGAATCGTGTTCTTGGTTCTTTGAGTTTCAGGTTGATTTTAGGGGTGATTTATGATCAGGGTGATGTGTTGAGAAGGTCTGTGAAGTTTGTTTTAGTGTTTGTGGCTTGTATGAAGAGTTTCGAATGCTTTTGCTTTTTAGAGTGAAAATGAGAATGCTGAGTTCTTGTGTGTTTCAGGCTTGCTGGTTATGTGGTTTGGCTTGCAATTGATTTGTATAAACAATGCTCATTGGTCAGAAGATGTGACATGCCCTTTTGTGATAGGTATGGTAGCTTTTGCAATTTTGTCAACTTTGTGTAAGAGAAAGCATGGGTCATGTTCTAGCCAAGTACAAGGGTGTGGGCTGCGCAGCATGGTGAGGGAAAAGGCTAGGATTGATCAGCAAAGTAGCTAGCAAGTGGATGAGATGTGATCATGAGTTTTTGCAACTTGACTTTGCTTTTGGTTTTCATGAAGGAAACTTGATCCATGGGCCATAAAACATGTAATCCTTTGCCCCATTCTGATTTTTAAGACTTGTGTGATGTTTGTATAAGGATTAGACATCAATTAGAAGTCACAAATTGCCTTGGTACAAGTTTTTGCAAGTTTCTCATTTGGTGCATAATTTGAAAATTTAGTGATTTTAGCCAACTTTGACAAGCCATAACTTTTGATCAAAAATGAATTAGGTCATGTTCTTGTACTTTTTGAAAAGGGAAAGATCTAATCTACAACTTTCATGACCAAAGTTTTTCCATTTGAAGCTTTCTTGAATCAAAAAATAAGGGTTGAAAAAGTTGCATAAAATGACATTTCCATTAAAAGTCAAACTTGCCCAAAAAGTCAACTTTGCAAAAGACTTGAAATTCTTGAATTTTGTGAATTTCCAACTTCTTCCATGATCAAATAAAGATCATATACACTCAAAATGATGAAGATCACCCCTTGGTTGGGTCATTGGGGGCCTCAGATGCCCTGATTTTGCACTGACTTGCTTGAAAAGTCAACTCTTGATCAGATGACTTCCCCATGGAATTTCTTCATGAAAATTGATATGCATACTCCCTATACCATATAGAGACCAATAGAAACAAGAATGACCAAAAAATTTGGAGTTATGGCCTCTGAAACCAAAACCCTAATTTTAGGTCATCTGTGCAGTCAAGCCTGGCTCTACTTCCACACCAATCTCAGTTCTTGTGATTCTTTGTCATTCTTGACTTTGAGAGGATACAATATGATATTAGAACATACATGGAACCCATTGAAGTGTTTGATTGTCTTTGGAGTGGCTCAAAAGGCTCTTGGATTGCTCAGATCACAAACCCTAGATGCAGATGACTTAGAACCAATGCAAAGACTCAAAAATGTGGTATGAGATGTTATGATTGTGTTTATGCATATGAAGTGATCACAAGCCATGGTGTGAATGGGTGAGGGAAAATTTGGGGTGTTTACACATGGCTGTTATGACTGGCTTAGCCCAAAGCCAAGAAAGACTGAGAGAGCTGGTAGAAAGACAAACACCTGAGGAGCCTCATCTTGGGACAGGGGGAACTAGCAACAATGAACGGGGGCAGCCTTGTATTGACCCACCAGAATATGGTCCCCATCTGAATCCAGAAGTTAACATCCCGAGGAATGTTCAAGGTAATACTGCTGGGGGCAGAATCCTGCAAGAGGATCCCCAAGAAGAACAGTTTACTGTTATAGGGGCTGGAGATGAGGTATATGATAAAAGATTGGATGAGATTGCTGAAAAGTTAAGATCTTTGGAATCTCATAATTCTTTGGGCTTCGATGTGATGGACATGGGCCTAGTAGATGGGGTGAGAATTCCCCACAAATTTAAACCCCCATGCTTTGAGAAGTATAATGGTACCTCCTGTCCACGTACTCACCTGCAATCTTTCTTGGGAAGGCTCAAGGCTTATACCATGGATGAAAATTTATGGATGTTCTACTTTGAGGACAGTCTGACTGGAGCTTTGAGAGAATGGTATTCGCATCTGACTAGAGCCACCATAAGATGTTGGAAGGATTTGGCCAAAGCTTTCATCCGACAATATCAATACAACCTAGACATGGCTCCCAATAGAACTCTTCTAATGGGCATGTCTCAGTCTTCTAGAGAGAGCTTTCGGGATTATGCTCAGAGATGGAGACAGCTTGCTGCTGCTGTCCAGCCACCCATGTCAGAAAGGGAGATGGCTGACATGTTCATGAACACATTGCAAGGGACTTATATTGATAGACTTGCTGCCTTCTCCTCTACCAGTTTTGCTGATGTGGTCATAGCTGGTGAGAGAATTGAGATCCTATTAAAGATGGGAAAAATCTCCGACAGTGGTGCAAGTTCCTCCAGCAATCCAAGAAAACCTTTTGCAGGACCCCGAAGGACAAGTGAAACTAATTCTATTCATGCAAGCAGGGGAAGGCCCCAATATTCTCACAAGTCAGTAGCAGTTGTTACCATCCCAGCTCCAGTTCCACAACAACCATTGTATCCTCAACAACAACAACAATCTCACTATCAACTTCGCACCTCCTCCGAACGTCAACAGAAATCCTATGCCTACTCATGGTGGGCCTAGGATTAATGCCATTGAGGAGGACCAACCATCTATATCGATTGATAATGTTACACAGATTCAAACACCACTGGCTGAAGTCAAAGTTCAACTTTTAAGATGCCAAGTGTTCCCGGGCTGTGGGGCCTGCTGTGAATTGTGTAAGACAGCCAACAATGGTTGTAAGAGGCTGAGGATTGGCATAGACAGTCTTATCCAAGATGGGATTTTGCAAATTACTTCAACAATCCCTGCAGCAACTCTTGTCTCCACAACAATGGAATCTCCTACAACACTAACAGTTCTCCTTTCACCAGACTCTCCTATAACAGCAACAACAATCATTCCTACTGATTCATCAACATCACCAGCAATTACTCTGTCCACCATTTCAACAAGTCAAATTTCAACAATTGCTTCTTCTACAACATCAGCATCCATTTTACCAAAGGGATCTTCTACAACGCCAGCAAAAATTAATGAAGATGTCTCAACAGTTACCATTTTCTACGACCTATCAAATGTTCCTCCCAGCAGCAATTTCCATCAACAAATTGTGGCACCTCCTGCCAGATCACCAGTCACTATTTACTATGATCCGCACACCATTACAGTACCTTCATCTACAACAATCAGCCCAGTTACCATCACGGTACCTGGGCCTGTTCTTTATGAAAGCAGTAATGCCATACCTTGGCACTATGGCTCTGATCTTTACTGTAATGGGGAGAAAATCACTCTGGATTCATCAACCTCTTCACCACAAATTGATAATATTGGGGGAGGCGGAGGCTTCACCAGAAGCGGACGCCTTTTTGCCTCACAAACACAAAAACCTAATGCTGAAGCAGAAGCTGCTGCTAAGGCAAAAGGAAAGAATGTGGTATTTGAAGAACCAACTGCCAAAGAAACTCAAAAGACATCTTTTGGACAAGATGTAGACGAGTTCATGAGAATAATAAAAAGAAGTGATTACAAGGTAGTGGACCAACTTCACCAAACACCCTCCAAAATCTCCATATTATCACTGTTAATGTGTTCCGAAGCTCACAGGAATGCATTGTTGAAAGTCCTGCACGCAACATATGTGCCAGAAGAGATTATTGTTAATCAGTTAGAAATTGTGGTTGCAAATGTCAATACCAGTCATGGACTGGGCTTTACAAATGCTAATTTAACAACGGAGGGGCGCAACTATAACAAGGCTTTACATATCACCTTGGAATGCAAAGGTGTCGTTCTGTCTCACGTGCTGGTGGACACGGGGTCTTCCCTCAATGTCCTACCAAAGAAAGACTTAGTGAAGCTGGAGCATGATGGCCTGGCATTGCGTCCGAGTAATTTGGTGGTGATAGCATTTGATGGATCTAAAAGATCAGTGCTTAGGGAGATTGATCTGCCTGTGTTGATTGGCCCGCAGACCTTCAAAACTACCTTCTTTGTGATGGACATACAGCTGGCCTACAACTGTCTGTTGGGTAGACCTTGGATCCACGCCGCTGGCGCTATTACGTCTACCCTTCACCAGAAGTTAAAATTCGAGTGGGAAGGCCAGATTATCACCATCTGTGGGGAGGAGGACATCTTTGTTATCCAGCTGGCTACGTATAAATACATAGAAATGGATGGGGAGATCCATGAGACCATGAGTCAGGGGTTTGAGGCCCTTAATATTAATGAAGCATCTGCTGTGCTTGGGACTTCCATCACATCATATCAACAGGCCCGGAAGGTTGTTGAGGAGGGTACCGCCCAAGGCTGGGGCAAGTTGCTGCCAGTTGAGAAGAAAGAAGACCGATTCGGGTTGGATTACAGACCAACTCGACAAGATCAACCAGAGGCTGCAACAGAGCCCAAGTTTGTCAGTGGGGGGATGCTCACCCCGGATGTTGTGAATAGTTTGGAAGATGAGTCAGAAGACGAGCGCAACCTGGAAAGTTGGATACGTCCAAGGATCCCGGGGAACCAAGTCTCAAACTGGTCTTCCCAGGAAATTATAAGAGTTACTCCTGCAGAGTAATTATTATTTCCTGTCTTTAAGCATGCATCAAGTCCTGCATCTTGCCCAAGATGTCAGGGCTCATTTTGTAATCGGGCCATCTTGTATTTTGTGCAAACGATCAATTAATGAATATCAGGACATCTTTTACAAATGAGTCTCCTTCTTCTCCGCTCACTATTTTTCATTTTTTTCATTTTTTGTACAAAAATAAAATGGCAATGTTTTTAAAAATAATAACTTCGTTTTCACTTTTTCTAAGCAAGATAAAACTGATCACTAAAATGAACAAATCTAAACCTTTGCAGAGAGTGCCCTCCAGATTGCACCGACAACAACTCCGCTATGACCTCGTATGACTTTGACAAACCGATTAATCAAGCCGATGAAGGGGTTGAAGAAGATTATGAGCTACCTGAGGAACTAGCCAAATTGTTGAGACAAGAGGAGAAGGTTATCACTCCTCATCAGGAGGAAGTTGAGACAGTTAATCTTGGTACCGAAGAAGACTTGAAAGAAGTGAAAATCGGGGCCCGTCTGCAAGATTCAGTGAAAGAGCAACTTATTGATATGCTTCGGGAGTATGTGGATGTTTTTGCTTGGTCTTATCAGGATATGCCAGGGTTGGACACCGACATTGTTATGCACAAGCTGCCTCTAAAAGAAGATTATCCTCCAGTAAAACAGAAGTTGCACCGTACTCGTCCAGATATGGCCATGAAGATAAAAGAAGAGGTACAAAAACAGTGGGACATCGGTTTCCTTGCTGTGACTAGTTACCCGCCGTGGGTTGCTAACATTGTACCAGTGCCTAAGAAGGACGACAAAGTAAGGATGTGTGTGGATTACCGGGACCTGAACAGAGCCAGCCCGAAAGATGACTTCCCTTTACCTCACATTGATGTATTGGTCGACAATACGGCTCAGTTCTCGGTATTCTCCTTCATGGATGGATATTCAGGATATAATCAGATCAAGATGTCACCTGAAGACATGGATAAGACAACTTTCATCACGCCCTGGGGCACATTATGTTATAAGGTAATGCCATTCGGACTGAAGAATGCTGGTGCCACTTATCAACGGGCTATGGTAACATTATTCCATGACATGATCCATAAAGAAATTGAATGTTATGTGGATGACATGATTTCCGAGTCCCTCATAGAAGAAGACCACCTGGTGAATCTGTTGAAGCTATTCAAGTGTCTGAGGAAGTACCAACTGAAGCTAAACCCCAACAAATGCACATTCGGGGTGCGATCCGGTAAGCTGCTGGGTTTTATTGTGAGTGAGAAAGGGATTGAAGTTGACCCTGATAAAGTTAAAGCCATTCAAGAAATGCCTGCACCAAAGACTGAAAAGGAGGTTCGGGGGTTCTTAGGTAGATTAAACTACATATCAAGGTTCATATCTCACCTTACCGCAACCTATGAGCCCTTGTTCAAGTTGTTAAGAAAAGAACAAACGGTCAGGTGGAATGAAGACCGCCAAAGGGCTTTTGACAAAATCAAGGAATACTTACAAGAGCCTCTGATCCTTATGCCTCCAATTGAAGGAAGACCTCTGATAATGTACTTGACAGTATTAGAAGAGTCAATGGGGTGTGTGCTGGGCCAGCATGACGAGTCTGGTCTAAAAGAGTATGCAATATACTACCTAAGCAAAAAGTTTACCGACTGTGAACAACGTTATTCACTGCTCAAGAAAACTTGTTGTGCTTTAGCGTGGGCTGCTCGCCGACTAAGGAAGTTTATGTTGACCCACACTACTTTATTGATCTCAAAGATGGACCCAGTTAAATACATATTTGAGAAGCCAACACTTACCGGACGGGTTGCAAGATGGCAAATGATTCTCACAGAATATGACATTCAGTACACATCTCAGAAATCCATCAAAGGTAGTGTATTGTCTGACTATCTAGCTGAGCAACCCATTGATGATTACCAACCTATGAGATTTGACTTCCGTGATGAAGACATCATGTTCATTAAAGCAAAAGATCATGAAGAGCATATTCACACTGAAGGGCCTAACCCGGAAGAAGAGTGGACAATGATGTTCGATGGGGCTGTTAATATGAATGGTCGTGGTGTTGGTGCAGTACTCATTACACTTAAGGGAGTCCACATGCCTTTCTCGGAAAAACTCACCTTTAACTGCACTAACAACGAGGTTGAATACGAAGCCTGCATCATGGGTCTTGAGGAAGCCATTGACCTCAGGATCAAGACTTTAACTGTATTCGGAGATTCAGCTCTGGTAATCAATCAAACCAACGACAAATGGTATACTCACCAGGAGCATCTGATTCCATATCGGGATTACACAAGAAGGTTACTCACGTTCATCACTACAGTCAAGCTTGAGTATATCCCTCGAGATGAGAATTAGTTTGCAGATGCTCTGGCTACCATTTCTTCCATGATCAAAGTTCAAGCTGCCAACTTTGTACCTCGGATTTCAGTGCCAGACTTGACAGACCAGCATATGTATTCTCAGCAGACCTTGCTAAAGATGATAAGCCTAGGTTCTATGACATCAAATGCTTCTTGAAGTATCAAACATACCCACCTGGGGCATCTTCCAATGATAAGAAGACATTAAGAAGGTTGGCTGGTAGTTTCTTCCTGAATGCTGATGGGTCCTTGTACAAGAGAAACTTTTATATGGTACTTCTCAGATGTGTGGATAAGGCAGAGGCAGACTTGTTGATGCACGAGGTGCATGAAAGATTTTTCGGTACCCATGCTGGAGGACATGCAATGGCTAAGAAGTTGTTAAGATCAGGCTACTACTGGATCACAATGGATGCAAATTGTTGTGCTTATGCCAAAAAGTGTCATAAATGCCAGATTTATGCAGATAAAGTGCATGTGCCTCCGAATCCTTTGAATGTGATGTCTTCACCTTGGCCCTTTGCCATGTGGGGCATTGATATGATTGGCAAGATTGAATCGACTGCTTCAAATGGCCACAGATTCATCCTGGTAGCCATTGACTATTTTACCAAGTGGGTTGAAGCAGCTTCATATACAAACGTCACCAAGCAGGTGGTAGCCCAGTTCCTGAAGAGGGACATCATCTGTCGGTATGGAGTGCCTGAGTGAATCATTACTGATAATGGTTCCAACTTAAACAACAAAATGATGGCAGAACTGTGTCGGGACTTTAAGATCCAACATCACAACTCTTCTCCTTACAGGCCAAAGATGAATGGCGCTATTGAGGAAACTAACAAGAATATCAAGAAAATTGTGTAAAAGATGGTGGTCACCTACAAAGACTGGCATGAAATGCTACCATTTTCCTTGCATGGGTACCTTACATCAAATAGAACATCCAGTGGGGCAACACCGTATCAGCTTGTGTATGGTAAGGAGGCTGTCCTACCTGTTGAAGTTGAATTACCCTCCTTGCGGGTATTGATGGATGTCAAACTGAACGAAGCAGAATGGGTCCGATCCCGATACGAACAACTGAGTCTGATTGAAGAGAAAAGATTAGCTGCAATTTGTCATGGGCAGTTATATCAGAAAAGGATGAAGAAAGCCTTCGATCAGAAATTCAGACTTCGGGAATACCAAGTAGGAGATCTTGTGCTGAAAAGACTCCTTCCTCCTCATACAGATCACAGGGGCAAGTGGACTCCGAATTACGATGGTCCGTTCATAGTAAAGAAAGTTTTCTCTGGTGGAGCAATGATGCTCAGTACTATGGATGGTGAAGATTTCCTGTCCCCTGTGAATTCAGATACAGTTAAAAAACACTTCGCATAAAATGACCCGCTGGACATAAAAACAGAATGTAAGTCTAGGAAAAAATAGGGCATCCCGGCGAGTCAAAAACAGAATAAAAGACTCGGGCAAAAATAAGGGAAAATAAAAAAAAAGTACACCCGCTGAGTTGAAAAGCCGCATCAGACAGCTCAGGCAAAAATGGGTATCCCGGTGGATTGAAAACCTGAAAGGGCGATCCACGCAAAATAAGGGAATAAGCGAACAACTGTGTTCTGAATTCATCTGTATCACTTACAACATGGCAAACTTCGAAAGGTTCGAGCATCGGTCAGAATCATCCTTCTTCAGAAAGCAGGATGAGAAGAGCGTCAATGTCATACGAGTCATAGCAAAAGGAAAGCACACTAAAGCGTCATCAACATTGCCAGCACCTTTTTGTTTCTCAATTTGTAATAATCTCCTCATTTCAGGGGATTTTTTTCTTTGACTGTACTTGCCAATTCAGGGCACACAAAATTAATAAAATCAGATTTTCGGTCACATTTCACCTCGTACATTTTATTTTCATTTGCAAAAAATGTCTGATATCCTTAAAATATCGATTGCATAAATACATATGCGTTTTTCTCTAATCATATGCTTACAGGTATATTTGCTCCCGGGAATGTCTAAAATCCTATGTTGGAACCCAGTAAGGGATACCTCGGGGTACTTGTACGTTTCTTTTGTCATAACAGGATTGCAGGTATTCAGAGCGCAATAGGGGGCATGAAAACTTCTCCCCAGCAGGATGCCAAATCATTAATTCCTCAACACTTTCTCCAGGACAACATCAGGAGGGACTCATTTCCCCAACGAAGTTCATCATCCTCAGCAGGATCCCTACAGAAATCTCTAGGAAGATCGGTCAGTGATCATTCCTCCCTAGCCAAGTGCTAGACAGGGGACCATCTCCCCACAGAATTCCAGCCTCTCTAGAAGAGCAAATGTCCGAATCTCCCGCACAACAAAGTGAAGAAAGCTACCACAACCCCCAGCTGGGTTCCTCATTATCAAGATTTGTCTATCAGTGGCCTATTTTCCCAAGCAGAATCATCTGTATCAGATCTACCAGTGGTATCATCCCTAGCTGGGATATTCTTTCAAGGAAGATCAATCAGAGATCTTCACGGCGACGGGATCCGAATCCCGGATCGGTATCTTCTCATAATCATAGCATTCGTATCATATTTTCCCCCAGAGCGTAGCATTCCGTTTAATACGGAGCGTTACGGCAAAAATCAAACATATTACATAATCACAAGTCATGTTTTGAATCAAACACCTGTATATACAACCATTCCATTAGCAATATATACGAAGACTCACAGTTCCCGCAGAAAGCCAGAGTCCCTCCCTTTGCGCTCTCGAAATACAGATACATGCTCCTTTTTGGCACTCGTCTGTGTCATCATTCCCCAGTAAAGTCGCCCGAACTTTCTCTACAGACAGATTACATCTATATACTCTCTTTGGACACACATCTGTATCATACCCTCCCCAGCATGGTTACCTAAACACTTATTGTAAATCAAACACTTGTTTATAACACACTTGTTCTGACACCCGTCCGTGTCATCTTATCCCCACAGATCGTCAAGATATCTCTTACATTCATAAGATCATAACTCTTACACTTCCTCTTTTGATACTCGTCTGTATCATACCCTCCCCAGCTAGTTGAACACTCGTCTGTGTCTTACTCATACTTTTTACTCATACAGATACTCGTCCGTATCTTGTATACGCCACGTATCTCTCCTCAGATTCAACACTCGTCCGTGTTCTTTGTTAACCAGTTGGTACTCGTCCGTATCATCATCTTTGAACATGCATCAACACTTATTTCTACCAATATTCGTCTGTATCGTAGTCTTAAGGATGCTTGTCCTCATCTTTAATCTATACACGCCATCAGACACTTATATCTTTCCTTTCTGGAATGAAGACACTCGTCCGTGTCTACCCCTCCCCAGAAGAGTCCCCAGCAAATCCTTAGCAAACTACCTTTCTATCAGACATTCGTCCTATGTCATGATATTTTCGGCAGCCGTCCCCTGCCAGGTGATCGTCCTTCACCTCTTGATGATCGTCCTTCATCATTACCCCGACGGAGTCTCCATTATTAGAACCCTCTCCCATCCGACATTCGTCCTATATCGTGATATTTTAGCAGTCGTCCCCTGCTAGGTGATCGTCCTTCACCTTTTGATGATCGTCCTTCATCATTTTTATCCGATGGTCGTCCCCATCGTTGATCTTGTTATCTGACATTCGTCCTATGTCATGATAAACCCTGAAGAGCAGCCGTACCCTGCTAGGTGATCGTCCTTCACCTCTTGGTGATCATCCTTCATCATGATTATCCGATGGCCATCCCCATCGTCGACTCTTTTCTATCCAGCATTCGTCCTATGTCATGATGTTTGACAACCGTACCTTTCCAGGTGATCGTCCTTTGGATGACCGTCCCTCATCCTTATCCCCAACAGAGCAACCGTCCCCTGTTAGGTGATCGTCCTTCACCGATGACGACCGTACCTCACCATTTATTTTGACCTGATGGCTGTCCCCATCATTGACTTTACCTTTAATCCCCATAGAATCCTGTTTCTTTGCTTGATGGCCGTCCCCATCATGATCCCTCTATTTCCCCAGCATGTCGGCCGTCCCCGTCATTGCTTTATCCCCAGCAGTCGTCCTCTGCTCGATGGTCGTCCTCCATCGCCCGCACTTTTATAATCATACTTTACTTCCTTTTACAATCTATATCCCTTTTCTTCTTCATTCAGTGAGTGCAAATTTTGGACTGTCTTTGGTATTCAACCACAAGTTATCTCGTTTGTATGATAAGCCCGTCGCTTACATCCTGCACAACTAACTCATGTTTGAATAGGGGCAGCTGTAAAAACCCCAAATTTTCCCTCACTAAGTTCACACCATGGCTGGTTATCTTTTCATTTGCATTGATTCAATCATATCATATCATGTTGCACTTTTGCTTCACTGCATTGGTTCAAATTCATCTGTATCTAGGGTTTGTGATCTGAGCAATCCATGAGCCATCTGAGCCACTCCAAAGGTCTTCAATCATCTCAAGAGTATCCATGTATGTTCAAGCATCATATTATATCCTATCAAGACCAAGGAAGTTAGAAAATCACAAGAAATGAGAAAGGCATGGAAGCAGAGCCAAGCTTAACTGCACAGATGACCTAAAATTAGGGTTTTGGTTTCAGAGGCCATAACTCCAAATTTTTTGGTCATTCTTGTTTCTATTGGTCTCTATATGATATAAGGATCATGCATACCAAGTTTTATGGAAAAATTCATTGAGGAAGTCATCTGATCATTGGGTAACTTCTTGAACAAGTCAGTGCAAAATCAGGGCATCTGAGGCCCCCAATTATCCAACCAAAGGGTCTTCTCCATCATTTTGGGTGTATATGATCTTTATTTGATCTTATAAGAGTTTAGAAGTTCACAAAATTGAAGAATTTCAAGCCATTTGCAAAGTTGCCATTTTGGGAAAGTGACTTGTAATGCAAAATTGCCATTTTGGGAAAGTTTTTCAACCTCCTCTTTTTGTTTAAAAAATGCTTCAAATGAAAAATTCTTGGTCATGAAAGTTGTAGATTTTATCATTCCCTTTTCAAAAAGTACAAGAACTTGATCTAATTCATCATAAAACTCAAGTTATGGCTTTGCAAAGTTGGGAAAAATCACTAAATTTCACTTATGCACCAAAGAGGGAAACTTGCAAAAACTCATGTCAAGGAAAAATGTGACCTCTAATTGACTTCTAACCATTACAAAAACATCACACATGACCTATAATTCAGAATTGCCCAAAGAATCACTCATTTTCATGCCTTGATCATCAAGTATTTCAAAAGGGGCCAAAACCTTCACAAATTGCAAAATGCCCCAAATCTTGACATCCACTTGTGCCATCTCTTCAAATCAGTTTCCATGGACCTCCCTAAAGCCAGCTGACTCGAGCCATGCCTCACAACCAGCCTTCCATGAGCCCATACCTCAAAGGACAACTTTCTTGACTTTATGCAAATTGAGCCATACCAATCAAACTATTCCACAACAACTCTCTTACCTATCAAAGATTGATACATGGACCAAAAGCAACTCAACACATACAACAAGCAAGGCTGAATCCTCCCACAACTCAGCACACACAAAAACTCCCTCTTATGCATTTCTTTTCGAAACTCAGCACTCAAGCCACAAACCTTCAAACAAATTCCATAGAACAACTCACCATGAACCTCTGATCATTTCCCACCCTTCATCTTGCCCTAAACACAACCACATCAAAAATACGATTTTCACCTCTCTTGACCTGAGCTTCAGCAAGCTTCACATAGAAGCCACATAAAATCCAACCAAGTATTGCAAACTCTTCAGGGTGATCATTGGAGGTGATTTGAAGCAAAGAACTGGTCAGAAAGCTCCAAAGGTGAAAGCTCCAGTTCAGGTACCACCAAGAACATTTTTTCCAGAAATCATTTTTTATGCCATAGAAATGTTGCTTATGCTTCACTGATCATGTTGTGCTTGTTGGTTTGAAAATGATGAGTTGTGAGCCTGAACCGTGTCTCTGAAAGTTTGACTTGAAAACTTGTTTGATTCGATTCTTGTTTATGTTGAAATATAAATGAGTTTTTGTGCTTGATTCTTTCTTAGGGTTATTAGAAGTTGTGATCTGGAGTTTTAGAGAGTTTAAAATTGCCTAGGGAAGAAGTTAGATTTTTTAACTCGCCGGAGAAGATGACCGGAACCACTGTTCTGGTCATCTGAAAGTGATTAAATTAGGGTTAGGGTTTAGGCCAGTTTGAATGAGAGCCCTTGGATCCTCTTTCCCGCGCGCAACTAACATCCCAGATTTCATGACTTGTGCCCTAATCCAGTTTAATTAAGTTAATTAAGATTAGTGAAATTCAAATTCCCAGTTTAAACCTCAGCCGTCCAGATGTGCGCAAGTCAGCTCCCGCGTGTTTTATTCAAATGCTGGCCCTTTGATCTGTTGACATTCCATTAAATCCAATTTTAATTCATATTTTTCTTATTTGTTTTGTATATTTATTTTAAAATAGCTAGAAAATCTCAAAAATATTTATTTTTTGCATGCTGACTTTAATTAATTTTCTTGACATAAAAACAATTTTTATTTTATTTTTTGCATTATAAAAACATTTTAAAAATAATTTAAATGTTTATTTTAATTGATTAATGAAGATTAATTAATTAAAATAGCATTTAGGTTTCCAAAAATCATAAAAAAAATTCAGAGAGCATTTTCAAACATTTACAAACATTTACAAACTCACAACACAAATTTCTTTTTGGTTTTGATCATACTTTGGCAATTTTCATTTGAATTAGGGTTCCTTAATTTGAATATTTTCAACCCTAACTTCAAAAATTCATAACTTTTGATCCAAGTTGAGTTTGTGAATAGTTCTTTTTGCATTGTGTTATGCATCCTTTCAAGCATCTAAAAACATTCTTGTTTCATTTTTACCTTGCATTTTCAATTTTTTTGGCCTTTTACCTTTAGGATCACCCTTAAAACCCTAGAAATTTAGGAAAATCATAAGTCCTTTAGGGTTTAGCTTCTGACCTTCCCCTTTAGGAAGTGAACTTGTATAGGTTTAGGGTCCCTTTGATGCCATTTTCAATTTTTTTATCTCATGCTTTGCTTCTGATTTTGGATTTTGCATCTCATGTTGTACATAAACCCTAATTTGCATCTTCATTTGCATTCATCTTGTATAAGCTTGCATACATGAACTTGCCATGACATTTTATGCATCCACATTTCATATAAGACATCTTAGGACATGTTGAAATCATGTTTGATCATTGCATCATCCATTTGCCATGTTTTTGCTTTCATTTGATGTCATATGCATTCATGAACTTTCATGCCTCTTACATTTCTCATTTGAATCCCCATCCTTTGTATGATCATCCACATCCCTTGACATACATTTGTATCATCCCATTGCATCATTAGCATCATGAACATACTTCTGACTTTGGTTTTCCTCTTTGCATTTCATCTCATTCTCAATTCATTTCATTTTGCTAACTTTTCAGGTGGTAAGTGTTTGAGAAGTGAATTTGCCTTCACTTTTCATAATCTCTTCTCATCTCTCTTATGCATCATTGCTGCATTTTACTTGTGAATTAGCGTGAGCTTGCTCATTCATGCTCTTTCCTCTCTCTCTTTCTTCAAGCAACTTATCATCTTAAGAGAAGTAATTTGTCTTGCTTCTTTCTGATTCTCCTTCCTTCATCCTGCTTCTTCTTTGGTTGTTTTTCTCTTGAAGATCTCTTGCAAGCCTCATGAACCCTAAGAATACCCAAGCATGATAACAATTAGGGTTTGATTACTCCCCCATTTAGTTTTTCCTTTGTGTCATCTTTTGAGTCTTCTCTTCTCACCTCATAATCAAGGACTAAACCCTTAAGACTTTAAGGCTTTGTGATTAGGGTTATGCTTGTATCCTTCTATTAGGATGGAGTGTATAACTTTAATCCTAAGTGTTAAACCCTTGATATGTTTAAATCCTTTAATCAATCCATTTAATAATCACTAAGACATCAAGCTTGTAACTTGGGCCTTGCATTAGGGTTCTAATTCTTCCTTAATTGGTTAAGAAGGACTAACCCTAGTGTTAATGGACAAGTCCCCCTCAAGTTGTCTTACAAACCATAAAATTCACTTCTTAATCTTGCCATTAATTAAAATCCACTTTAATAAAGGCTTTGTTTTGTCATGAGGTTAATCCCTAATCATGGATTAAGTTGAGGTATCTTCCTCAATTTAAATGTTCTCATCTATTATCCTTCTATTAGGATGGTGTAATGGGTCTATTAAATCCTTGATTATGGCTTAAACTCATTACTTAACACTAAACAAAACTCCAAAAACATCTAAATAATGGCAAGCAGGTTAATGATCTTAATCCTGCATCAGGGTGATTAAGTGTGAGGTGTTTACTTCATACTTAAGGTATCCTCATTACCCCTAATCAGAGGGAGGATGTGATGAGTTTACTAACCCTTGGTTTAGGCTTAAGCTCATTTTCTTATGACAAACACAAAAAGAAATAAAAGATTAAAAACACAAAAACAAACAATAATCGTCTCCTCCGGGATTCTTTTCTCATCATCTTCACTCACAAACGAGAACTTGCTTCTCCCGTCTAATGCAAGACAGTTTTCACCTGAGCCAGACAGGTCATACACTTGAGCATAGACAAGTAAGCTGTTCACAAGTCAATTTATCTTTCAGTCTCTTTGAGTCGAACTACGATGTTCTGACTTCCTCATTGCACGAGAGGATACGTAGGCATAACTTAACCGTTATCGAACAAAAGTCTCTGTATTCCCCCCCCTCTTCCAGCATTATCCTTTAAGCCTCATAGTCTTGAGCTTTGCACTCTTTCCTTACACTGACACTCCTTTTATTTCATTTCACATTTCTTTTGCACTGACACTTGCATTCTTTTCCAGCTTTTGCACACAGAATAACACTGACATTACCCCTTTTAAACACAATCTTTCGAGTGTGGATCCCGTCGAGTACGACGGACAATCTGGGTGCAAATACCTTCCCAGGTTCTAATCAACCCCCTTTCTCAGTTTCTCTGGTTCGAAACCGTCTTATCCATATTTTCTTAGGTTTATGCGGCATTACCTTTCCTTCGAGATAAAAATGCCTAGCTGGCGAATCTTTTCATTCTTTTCCTTCGCCGACCGTTCGCGTCTGTACCCTATCTGACCAGGTGTCATTTGGTGGGGGCGACAACCTCCTTCGCTCCGTATGCGAACTTGCTCCTACTTGTCATTTTGCAAGACGGTTACGCACTCGTCGTCCGAGTCTGCAACACCTAAGCATTGGCATAGGCAGTTCAAGCCTTAATTCACAAGAAATCTTTTTCACTCCTAGTTAGGGGAACTACGGCGTCTCTGATCCTCATTATCCTGATGAGATACGTAGGCAGCGGGGTAGGGCCCGTTCGAGCACAATATTTATTTTCCCTACATTTTTTCTCTTTGTTTTCTCTTTCAGTTCTTTTCTCAGTTTTATTTTCCAGTTCCAGTTTCATTTTCTTTGCAACAGCTTTCATCCCTCACCCTTTGAAACAGATTTCTTTGTAAGCGTGGATCCCGTCAGGTACGGCGGACGATTTGGGTTCTAATACCTTCCCAGGTCGTAACCGACTCCCGAACTCAGTCTCTTTGGTTCGCAGGACCCTTGTCCTTCCTTTTCTTTTCTTCTGGTTTGTGCAGCATTACCATTCCCGTTCCTTCGGGATAAAAATGCCTGGATGGCGACTCTATTCTTTTTCCGCGCCACTTTCGCGTTTGTACCAGGATGGAAATCCGGGGAGCGACAGCTGGCGACTCTGCTTGGGAACGAACCCAGAATCTCTGGTTCCCCTGTGAGTCTCTCCTAGCGCTTGTTTGTTCTTGTTTCTTTGGGTGATGTTTGATTGTTGTTGCTTGTTTTATTTTACTGTTGTTTATTTATAGTTTATTTACAACTTTATTTACAGTTTTCAGTATTTATTTTCTGCATCATATATTATACTGGACTGTCTGGACTGGATTTTCTGTTTGGTGGGCTTGGGTGATACTGTTTCTGAGAGATGAGCTCATTACCACGGCTCAAGTGCACCTTAGGACTTAGAGTGGTTCCACTTTGGCCTCATGAGATCTTGTCATGGGGGTAGTAGTGAGTTCCACGCCCAGATTTGCGACCATCTTGGAAATGTCTTGATTTGGGGATCTTCCTCTCTCATTTCATAACCTTGACAGTTATGTGCAGTTGGGGACCGATCATTGAGAACCTTGTGGAAATATCCCTCTCTAGTGATGACAGTGGCAAACCACATTTTGTGGCAAACCCATTCGCATCCGAGGGCCCACCTGGGACTTACATAGGATGACCTTGTTTCCCGGACTCAGCTGAGGCCTCCCTGCGTAGTATATAATGCCAAACCGATTCCCTGACTTGGTCATGAACCATTTCTCGGAGATGGTGAAAGTATTATTGCTATTCGGCTTTGAGAGTCCGTGATGTCTGACCCGGAGCCTACCAGTGAGATTGGGAGGGGTTTACAGGTTTGTAGGAACCCATGGCCTCTACATACCCTCATTATCATTGGTCCCTATTATGATTTCTGGTTCTATGGTCCTATGGTTTTGGTGTTCTGGTTTTCTTGGTACTGTGGTTCTGAGGTTTTCTATCAGAGAGTTGTGACTCAGAGGATTTTGGTTTGCAGTTGATCAGAGGGTCCTTGTGTTCAATGTCCAGTATCCAGATGGTCCCAGTTGATCATATGCATGCATTGCATTTGCATTTGCATCATTCTTGCATTAACTGTTTATGTTTCCATTTTTCAGGTCATTGTTCATAATCAGCTCCTAGTTCTGGTAAATCTTATCTCCAGATGGTAGAAATCAGAAGAGTTACAAGGAAAAAGAATGTTCACTATACTTTTCTTCATGCTGAAGTCAGAAGTGTTCAGAAATTAGCAGGTCTGATGAATGACCAAGTCTTGGGAAATTTCAGGAAAAGATATGGCCAGATACTGAAAGATGTGGACAAGCCCACTGCAGACCAGAAGGACAGTTTGCATACCTTGCTTCATTTTTATGATCCTCTGCTGCGTTGCTTTGTGTTTCCATATTACATCTTGGCTCCTACCTTGGAGGAGATTTCCAGCATTCTGAATGTTCCAGTCAGAGAGACCTTGCCTTTCTATGGGTCTGAGGTGGTGCTTAAGGAAGAAGACATAGCCAAAGTTTGTCGTTTGCCAGCTGCTACAGTCAAGAAGGCTCTGAAGGATAGTGAAGGGAAAGGACTCCCTTGGAGTGTGCTCATACCAGAGGCTGAGAGATATGCTACAATGGGTAAATGGGGTGACTTTGGTGCTTTGCTGGCTTTGATGGTGTATGGGTCTAGCTTGTTCCCAGGAGAGAAAGAGTTTGTGAGCTTGGAAGTGATCTCTATCTTTGCTAATAGAAATCCTGTGCCAACTCTGTTGGGTGACTTCTATTACAGTGTCCATTACAGGAATGAGAAAGGCAGGGGTGGACTAGTGACTTGCTGTGCTTCACTGTTCGCTGAGTGGTTTGCCAAACAACTGCCAAAATCAGGTGCTTTCAAGGAAATGAGGGATGAGTGGAGATGGTCTAGAAGACTGATGGGGTTAACCGCTGAAGATATTGCTTGGGGATATGACAGAGATCTGCTAGGAAAAGAGTTGATGGTCAATTGTGGAAGATTTGCTGGAGTGCCTTTGCTGGGAAGGAAGGGTGTGATCAGTTATCATCCAACATTAGCCAGGAAGCAATTTGGCTACCCTTTGAAAGATCCACCACAGATGGAAGAGTTTGCTGAGTCTTTGTATTTTCCTGTGGAAGGAAACAAGGAGTTATTTCTACAAGCCTCCCAAGCTTGGGCTCACAGGATAAGGAAGGGTAAGAAAGACTTCGGCATAGTAGATCCCAAGACGTATCCACCTTTTGCTGCATGGTTGCAAAAACATGTAGATGAAGTTCTCATGCCTTTCTCAGTAGAAGCTCCCATTTATCCCAAATAAGTTCCAAACCAGAGTACTGTCTCCCTTGAAGAGTACAAGAAATTGGAAGCTCAGCTGCATGAAGTTAGAGTGGAGAATGCTGAAATGGTCAACCTGTACCATCTTGCCAACAGGGCCAAGAATGAAGTAGAAGGGAAGCTGCAGAAGATCCAAGCCTCTTTGGAAGCTAAAGAGAAAGACTTTGCTGGAAGAGAAGCTCACTTTCACAGGATGGGTCTGATGGAAGCAAAAAGAGAAGCTGAACGCAAAAAGACTTTAAAGACTCTCAAGGAAGCTTGCCAATCCATTGTTTGGTTGCAAGGCCAAAGGGAGGAAGAGTAGAAGAAGTTCAAAGAGAAAGAAGAGTTCTTTGAAGTGCAAATGGCCTTCAAAAAGGAAGAGGTGGAGCAAGTCCACAATATTCGGAGGGAAAAGACTCAGCAGTTAGCACAAAGCCAGTAAGCCTTGGAGGAGGCACGGAAGGAGATTGAAGAGCTCAAGAAGAGCAGAGCAGAGGTGGAAGAGCCTGGGTTTCTAGTTTAGTTTATTTTTCAGACTACCTACAGGCTTGTTATAGGAGTCTTTCTTTATTTGTTTTGTCTTTTATTCATGTAATGGCTTGTAACCCTTCGGGGAATATTTCTGTTTGTGCTTTAACTTTTGGCCGGCAGTGGTTTGTCCATGATATACAGTGTTAATGTTCACATTATCATTTCTAAATATGCAAGGCTCGTTTGTCTGATACTGCTAATATCTGAATACTCTTCAAAGAGAAAGCTTGAAAGTTAATACTGAAAGTGGCTGTCTGGAGTAGATATCAGGACTGGGGCATGCAAATGCTTAAAACTTAGGAACATGAGCAGTTACATTGCATTACATATGACGTGTTTGTTTGTTTTGCAGGTAGTGCTTCAGTTTCTAATCTCTTTTGTGTTTCAGGCACTATAGCTCCCAGAAAAGTTCGAGAACAGCCAGTCGCACACAGATATCCAACAAAGGTCAACAGAGAAAGAGTCATGGATCAAATGCAAGCTGACTTAGCTGACTTGAGGCTGAGGATGGACAATTTTATGACCCTGATGGTAGGCATGGGTCAGAATCAGGAACGTCTGTGTGAGTTGATTGAAAATGGTCAAGCCAGGAACACCGGTACTGCTGAGGGAGGTAATCGTAACGGTGCGGGCGCCCGTCAAGTTGAAGTCCCTGTAACACAGCCAGGGGTTACCATAATCAATGATGGACTGAACAATGTTCAGATGGATGGTCAAGACGAATAGTTCACTCTGCTGGATGAAACTGAAGGCCAGGGGGCTGAGATGAACAGGAAGTTTGAGGAGATGGCAGAACAGATCAGGGCTATTCAATCTCAGAACTCTTTGGGGTTCGACATTACTGACTTGGGCTTGGTTCCAGGGGTTAGAATCCATTACAAGTTCAAGGTCCCAACTTTTGAGAAATACAACGGCACGACATGCCCAAAGACTCATCTTAGTCCTTTGTAGGGAGGATTGCTGCTCACACTGATGATGAAAACCTATGGATGTACTATTTCCAGGACAACCTGGTTGGGGCTTCCTTGGAATGGTATATGAAGCTAAGAAGAGTTAATATTAAGAGCTGGAAGGACCTGGCAGAGGCTTTCGTGAAGCAATACTAGTATAATTTGGACATGGCTCCAAATCGCACTCAAAGCTGGCGTCATCTTGCTGCCAGAGTGCAATCACCACTATAGTAGAATGAGATGGCTGATATGTTTATGGGGACATTGCAAGGTGTGTTTATTGAAAGATTGGCGTCTTGTTCGGCTACCAAGTTCAACCATATAATAATTGCTGGAGAGAGAGTCGAGACTCTGTTAAAGATGGGAAAAATTCAGGATACGAGTGCAAGCACCTCGAGTGGAGTAAGAAAAGCTTTCAGCGGACCCCCGAGGAGAAAGGAAGGTGAGACCAATGTTGTGTTTGGCCGAGGACGAGGCCGAGGATATAGAAGACCGTATGAGCATGTGGCAGCAGTCACAATTCCTTCCAGCCCTGTGCAGCAGGTGCAACCTCAACAACAACAGCAACAACAACAGCCACAACGTAACAATTATCAACAAAGACCTTATCAGCCAAGGCAGACTCGCCCGGCTAATAGGGTGCTTGAGGTAATCCCCATGACATATGTTGCTTTGCTACCAAGATTGTTGGACCTGAATTTGATACAATTGAGGACTTTGGCACCACCACCACCTGGAGAGCTTCCAGTTGGGTACGATGTCAATGCCAGATGCGCTTTCCATTCAGGGGCACCCGGGCACTCAACTGAGAAGTGCAGGGCGCTACATCACAAAGTTCAAGATCTGATAGACTCCAAGGCGATTAACTTCTCACCACCGCCGAATGTTACTTCAAACCCTATTCCGAATCACGGAGAGGATAGAATCAATGATGTTGATAGTGGTGAGAAGTTAAGTCTTATCCTGAGCATAGAAGAAGTGAAGACTCCGTTGTTGGTAGTGAAGGAGAGATTGCTGAAAGGTCAAGTGTTTCCGGGTTGCAGTCCTGATTGTGAGAAATGTCTGAATTCAGAGAACGGGTGTGAGAATCTGAAGATGGGATTGCAGAAGTTGATTGATGAAGGATCCTTGCAGTTTAACAAGTTTGATAATGAAGTTGATGATGTGTCTACTATAACCATATTCTACGATGAACGTGAAATTCCTGTTAGAAGAGAGTCGGTGCCCATTTATGTTCCTGAAGTCAGCCCTGTGACTATCACCGTGCCTGGGCCTGTTCCTTATACAGATGATAGAGCCATTCCATGGCATTACGGCTCAGAGGTATACGTGGCTGGACAGAAAGTGGAGAGCAAGTTTGTTGCTGTTGACCCGACTGTAGTGAACGTCAGAGGAGTTGGAGGCTTTACAAGAAGTGGTCGTCTATTTGCTCCCCCAGTTCTGAGAGGGGATCCTGAGGCTGAGGCTTTGTCAAAGGATAAAGGTAAGCAAGCTGTGACTGATGAAACAATAACTCCTGCTGCTGTACAGGGAACCTTCGAGAAGGAGGTCGAGGAATTTATGCGCATAATTAAAAAGAGTGACTATAAGGTGGTCGAACAGTTGAACCAGACACCTTCCAAGATATCCATTCTATCTTTGCTGATGTGTTCTCCCGCACATAGAGAAGCCTTGTTGAAAGTGCTGCAGATGGCTTATGTTCCTCAAGAAATAACTATCAATCAATTGGAAGCTATGGTGGGCAGCGTGAATGCAAGCCACGTGCTGGGCTTCACAGATAGAGACCTGACGTCAGAGGGCCATAACCATAACAAAACACTACATATTACTATGGAGTGCAAGGGTGATGTGTTGTTGCATGTCCTTGTGGACACAGGCTCTTCTCTTAATGTACTTCAGAAGAAAGCATTATGAAGCTCAATGTTGATGGTATAGTCCTAAGACCCAATGATTTGATTGTCAAAGCTTTCGACGGGTCCAGAAGATCGGTGTTTGGAGAAGTCGAGTTACCTGTGAAGATAGGTTCTCAGGTTTTCAAAAGCACATTCTACGTCATGGACATTCAGCCCGCGTACAGCTGCTTGTTGGGGCGCCCATGGATTCATGCTGTCGGTGCTGTGACGTCCAATCTGCATCAAAAGCTCAAATATGTGGTTGATGGCCAGGTAATCACAGTGTGTGGAGAGGAGGACATCTTTGTAAGCCACTTGTCAACATTCAAGTATGTAGAGATGGATGGAGAGATCCACCAGACTCTATGTCAAGCTTTCGAAGCAGTCAACGTCAGCATTCTGACTCTTGTAGAGAGAAGCAGTGAGAAGGAAGGTACCTCCATCCATTCCTACAAGCAGGAAAAAGAGGTGTTCCAGTCAGGAAGCACCCAAGGCTGGGGCAAAGTGCTGGAGTTAGAAAAGAAAGACGACAAGTTTGGTTTGGGATATCAGCCTGGTGGATCTACTCCAAGTGGTAAAGCTATCACCTTTACAAGTGCTGGGATGCTCGACCGCAACCAGATCTATGCAACCACTAAAGAGGGAGACAGTGATGGTGACTGGGACAACTGGATACATCCGTGTGCGCCCGGAGAGGAGCTGAGGAATTAGTCTGCTGAAGACATTGTTCAAGTTACCTGGAACTCAGAGTAATTTATTTGTTTCCTTTTCTTATCATGCTGCATTGTCAAATCCAACACTCTGCCCAAGATGCTAGGATCCATTGTATTGGGCCACCATGTTTGTTATGCACCTATTTTACCATGAAATAAAGGACATTTTCAGACAAATTGTGTTCTCTTTCTTTGTTTTAAATTTTTCACAAAAAAATATAAAAAATGGCAATGTGTTTTCCCTTTTTGTTTTTGGGTTTGCGTCTCTTTTCAAAATAAGCAGATTCTGAAATAAGAACATCATCTGTGTAGTGTTGATCATCCGGATTCCATTGATAATGTTCCTGCTATGACCACGCATGACTTTGACAATCCTGTCTACCAAGCTAATGAAGGGGTTGAGGAAGACTGTGAACTCCCTGAAGAATTGGTCAGATTGTTGAAACAAGAGGAACGAGTTATTTAGCCTCATCAGGAAGAAATTGAGATCATCAACATCGGCACAGAAGATGTGAAGAAAGAGATCAAGATTGGGGCCAGTCTGCAGGTCGAAGTCAAGAAAGAGCTGATCAGTATGCTGCGAGAGTATGTGGATATCTTTCCCTGGTCTTATCAAGATATGCCAGGGTTGGATACCGACATCGTTGTGCATAAATTACCTTTGAGAGAAGACTGTCCTCCTGTGAAACAGAAGTTGAGAAGAACTCGTCCTGACATGGCGATGAAGATCAAAGAGGAGGTTCAGAAGCAATGGGATGCCGAGTTCCTTGCCGTAACTAGTTACCCACCTCTGGTAGCTAACATTGTGCCTGTACCAAAGAAGGACGGCAAGGTCCGGATGTGCGTGACTACCAGGATTTGAATAGAGCAAGCCAAAAAGATGACTTTTCGTTACCTCACATTGACGTGTTGGTAGACAATACTGCTCAGTTCTCGGTATTTTCCTTCATGGATGGCTTCTCCGGATATAATCAGATTAAGATGGCGCCGAAAGGCATGGAGAAAACAACGTTCATTACCCCGTGGTGTACATTCTGCTATAAGGTCATACCCTTTGGTTTGAAGAATGCCAGGGCAAATTATCAGCGGGCCATGGTCACATTGTTCCACGACATGATACACAAAGAGATAAAGTGTTATGTGGACGATATGATTGCTAAGTCCCAAGACGAAGAAGAGCATCTGGTTAACCTCAAGAAGCTGTTTGATAGACTGATAAATACAAGCTGAGGTTGAATCCAAACAAGTGCACTTTCGGAGTGCGTTCCGGGAAACTGATGGGTTTCATTGTTAGTCAGAAAGGAATTGAGGTAGATCCTGCAAAAGTAAAAGCAATTCAAGATATGCCTGCACCGAGAACAGAAAAAGAAGTGTGCGGGTTTTTAGGGAGGTTGAACTACATTTCTCGGTTCATATCTCATCTAACTGCCACGTGCGAACCAATATTCAAATTGCTAAGAAAAGAGCAAACGGTCAGGTGGAATGAAGATTGCCAAAGAGCTTTCGACAAAATAAAAGAATATTTGTAGGAGCCTCCAATTCTAATGCCTCCAGTGGAAGGAAGACCTTTAATCATGTACTTGACTGTGCTAGAAGGGTCAATGGGGTGTGTTCTAGGCCAACATGACGAGTCTGGTCGAAAAGAGTATGCTATCTATTACCTTAGCAAAAAGTTTACCGACTGTGAATCTCGTTACTCACTGCTCGAGAAAACTTGCTGCGCTTTGGTATGGGCTGCTTGCCGACTGAGACAGTACATGTTGACTCATACCACACTGCTAATTTCCAAAATGGATCCTGTCAAGTACATCTTTGAGAAACCAGCGTTAACCAGAAGGGTTGCTAGGTGGCAGATGATTTTAACAGAATATGACATCTAGTATACTTCTCAGAAAGCCATCAAGGGAAGTGTATTGTTAGATTACCTTGCACAACAACCTCTTGAAGATGATTATCAGCCAATGAAGTTTGATTTCCCTGATGAGGACATCATGTACCTCAAAGCAAACGATTGCGAGGAACCACTTCCGGAGGAGGGGCCGGACCCTGAATCCAAATGGAAGTTGATGTTTGATGGGGCAGTCAATATCAATGGACGTGGAGTTGGTGCCGTTCTTATCACTTCTGAAGGTGTTCACTTTCCCTTCACTGCCAGAATTACTTTTGGCTGCACCAACAATGAAGCGGAATACGAGGCATGCATAATGGAAATAGAGGAGGCTATTAATCTTCGGATTAAGAACCTCGATATATTCGGAGATTCAGCCCTCGTTATTAACCAGGTTACCGGCAAGTGGTATACGAATCAAGAGCATTTAATTCCATACAGGGATTATGCAAAAAAAACTATTGACGTTCTTCACGACAGTTAAACTTCAATACATACCACGTGATGAAAATCAATTTGCCGACGCATTAGCCACTCTTTCTTCGTCTATCAAAGTCTTGTGTTGGAATTATGTGCCCAGAATTGACATCTCCAGGCTTGACGCACCAGCTTATGTTTTCTCTGTAGACGCAGTGTCTGATGAGAAACCTTGGTACTTTGATATCAAGCTCTTACTGGAAAAGCAAGAATACCCAACTGGGGCATCTTCCAATGATAAAAAGACCTTGAGGCGACTTGCTGCTAGCTTCTTCTTGAATACAGACGGGGTTTTGTACAAAAGAAACTTTGACATGGTCTTGCTCAGATGCGTGGATAGACACGAAGCAGGCCTGTTAATGCAGGAAGTCCACGAAGAATCTTTCGGTACCCGTGCAGGAGGGCATGCTATGGCTAAGAAATTGCTGAGGTCGGGGTATTACTGGATGACAATGGATGCAGACTGTTGTTCATTTGCTCGCAAGTGCCACAAGTGCCAGATTTATGTAGACAAAGTGCATGTTCCTCCAAGCCCGCTCAACGTCATGTCATCTCCCTGGCCCTTTTCTATGTGGGGCATTGACATGATCGGGAAGATAGAGCCTACAGCTTCAAATGGTCATCGCTTCATTTTGGTCGCAATTGATTATTTCACCAAATGGGTTGAAGCAGCATCTTATGCCAACATCACTCGTCAAGTGGTTGCCATATTTTTGAAGAGAGATATTATTTGTAGATACGGAGTGCCCGAAAGAATCATTACTGACAATGATTCCAACTTAAACAACAAGATGATGGCAGAGTTGTGTCGGGACTTCAAGATTCAGCATCACAATTCTTCTCCTTACCGACCAAAGATGAATGGTGCGGTAGAGTCAGCAAACAAGAATATCAAGAAGATTGTGCAAAAGATAGTTGTCACTTACAAAGATTGGCATGAGATGTTACCATTCGCGTTGCATGGGTACCGAACGTCAGTCAAGACGTCAACTGGGGCAACTCCCTTCTCTCTGGTATATGGTATGGAAGCAGTCCTACCTGTTGAATAAGAGATTCCTTCATTGTGTGTGATGATGGATGTGAAGCTTGATGAGGCTGAATGGGTGCGTGCTCGTTACAATCAGCTATGTCTAATTGAGGAAAAGAGATTAGCGGCTATCTGTCATGGTCAGCTTTATCAGAGGAGAATGAAGCGAGCATTCGACCAACGAGTACGTACTCGGCAGTATCAAGTGGGAGAGCTTGTGCTGAAGAGGATTGTTCCTCCAGGTTCAGATCATAGGGGCAAGTGGACCCCAAACTACGAAGGACCATTCATAGTGAAGAAAGTTTTCTCAGGAGGAGCACTGATGCTCACCACTATGGATGGAGATGACTTCCAATCCCCTGTTAACTCGGACGCAATTAAAAAATACTTCGCATAAAGAGACCCGCTGGACACAAAAAAAGAATTAAAGTCCAGGCAAAAAAAGGGCATCCCGGCGAGCTAAAAACAGAATAAAAAGCTCGGGCAAAAGTTAGGGAAAACAAATAATAATAAAAAATGTACACCCGCTGAGTTGAAAAGCCACATCGGACAGCTCAGGCAAAAAAGGGTATCCCGGTGGATTGAAAACCCGAAAGGGCGATCCACGCAAAATAAGGGAATAAGCGAACAACTGCGATCCAAGTAATCTGAAACACATCATCGTTTCGTACAGCTTGACAATATTAGAAGGATAGGAATCAGTCCTCATATCTTCTCAGAAAGCAAAGGCAAGAATGGAGAGTTTTGAAGACATGCTGG